>OX388151.1:0-9312196 GCA_947579745.1 Apocheima hispidaria
CTAACCTAACCTAACCTAACCTAACCTAACCTAACCTAACCTAACCTAACCTAACCTAACCTAACCTAACCTAACCTAACCTAACCTAACCTAACCTAACCTAACCTAACCTAACCTAACCTAACCTAACCTAACCTAACCTCTAACCTAACCTAACCTAACCTAACCTAACCTAACCTAACCTAACCTAACCTAACCTAACCTAACCTAACCTAACCTAACCTAACCTAACCTAACCTAACCTAACCTAACCTAACCTAACCTAACCTAACCTAACCTAACCTAACCTAACCTAACCTAACCTAACCTAACCTAACCTAACCTAACCTAACCTAACCTAACCTAACCTAACCTAACCTAACCTAACCTAACCTAACCTAACCTAACCTAACCTAACCTAACCTAACCTAACCTAACCTAACCTAACCTAACCTAACCTAACCTAACCTAACCTAACCTAACCTAACCTAACCTAACCTAACCTAACCTAACCTAACCTAACCTAACCTAACCTAACCTAACCTAACCTAACCTAACCTAACCTAACCTAACCTAACCTAACCTAACCTAACCTAACCTAACCTAACCTAACCTAACCTAACCTAACCTAACCTAACCTAACCTAACCTAACCTAACCTAACCTAACCTAACCTAACCTAACCTAACCTAACCTAACCTAACCTAACCTAACCTAACCTAACCTAACCTAACCTAACCTAACCTAACCTAACCTAACCTAACCTAACCTAACCTAACCTAACCTAACCTAACCTAACCTAACCTAACCTAACCTAACCTAACCTAACCTAACCTAACCTAACCTAACCTAACCTAACCTAACCTAACCTAACCTAACCTAACCTAACCTAACCTAACCTAACCTAACCTAACCTAACCTAACCTAACCTAACCTAACCTAACCTAACCTAACCTAACCTAACCTAACCTAACCTAACCTAACCTAACCTAACCTAACCTAACCTAACCTAACCTAACCTAACCTAACCTAACCTAACCTAACCTAACCTAACCTAACCTAACCTAACCTAACCTAACCTAACCTAACCTAACCTAACCTAACCTAACCTAACCTAACCTAACCTAACCTAACCTAACCTAACCTAACCTAACCTAACCTAACCTAACCTAACCTAACCTAACCTAACCTAACCTAACCTAACCTAACCTAACCTAACCTAACCTAACCTAACCTAACCTAACCTAACCTAACCTAACCTAACCTAACCTAACCTAACCTAACCTAACCTAACCTAACCTAACCTAACCTAACCTAACCTAACCTAACCTAACCTAACCTAACCTAACCTAACCTAACCTAACCTAACCTAACCTAACCTAACCTAACCTAACCTAACCTAACCTAACCTAACCTAACCTAACCTAACCTAACCTAACCTAACCTAACCTAACCTAACCTAACCTAACCTAACCTAACCTAACCTAACCTAACCTAACCTAACCTAACCTAACCTAACCTAACCTAACCTAACCTAACCTAACCTAACCTAACCTAACCTAACCTAACCTAACCTAACCTAACCTAACCTAACCTAACCTAACCTAACCTAACCTAACCTAACCTAACCTAACCTAACCTAACCTAACCTAACCTAACCTAACCTAACCTAACCTAACCTAACCTAACCTAACCTAACCTAACCTAACCTAACCTAACCTAACCTAACCTAACCTAACCTAACCTAACCTAACCTAACCTAACCTAACCTAACCTAACCTAACCTAACCTAACCTAACCTAACCTAACCTAACCTAACCTAACCTAACCTAACCTAACCTAACCTAACCTAACCTAACCTAACCTAACCTAACCTAACCTAACCTAACCTAACCTAACCTAACCTAACCTAACCTAACCTAACCTAACCTAACCTAACCTAACCTAACCTAACCTAACCTAACCTAACCTAACCTAACCTAACCTAACCTAACCTAACCTAACCTAACCTAACCTAACCTAACCTAACCTAACCTAACCTAACCTAACCTAACCTAACCTAACCTAACCTAACCTAACCTAACCTAACCTAACCTAACCTAACCTAACCTAACCTAACCTAACCTAACCTAACCTAACCTAACCTAACCTAACCTAACCTAACCTAACCTAACCTAACCTAACCTAACCTAACCTAACCTAACCTAACCTAACCTAACCTAACCTAACCTAACCTAACCTAACCTAACCTAACCTAACCTAACCTAACCTAACCTAACCTAACCTAACCTAACCTAACCTAACCTAACCTAACCTAACCTAACCTAACCTAACCTAACCTAACCTAACCTAACCTAACCTAACCTAACCTAACCTAACCTAACCTAACCTAACCTAACCTAACCTAACCTAACCTAACCTAACCTAACCTAACCTAACCTAACCTAACCTAACCTAACCTAACCTAACCTAACCTAACCTAACCTAACCTAACCTAACCTAACCTAACCTAACCTAACCTAACCTAACCTAACCTAACCTAACCTAACCTAACCTAACCTAACCTAACCTAACCTAACCTAACCTAACCTAACCTAACCTAACCTAACCTAACCTAACCTAACCTAACCTAACCTAACCTAACCTAACCTAACCTAACCTAACCTAACCTAACCTAACCTAACCTAACCTAACCTAACCTAACCTAACCTAACCTAACCTAACCTAACCTAACCTAACCTAACCTAACCTAACCTAACCTAACCTAACCTAACCTAACCTAACCTAACCTAACCTAACCTAACCTAACCTAACCTAACCTAACCTAACCTAACCTAACCTAACCTAACCTAACCTAACCTAACCTAACCTAACCTAACCTAACCTAACCTAACCTAACCTAACCTAACCTAACCTAACCTAACCTAACCTAACCTAACCTAACCTAACCTAACCTAACCTAACCTAACCTAACCTAACCTAACCTAACCTAACCTAACCTAACCTAACCTAACCTAACCTAACCTAACCTAACCTAACCTAACCTAACCTAACCTAACCTAACCTAACCTAACCTAACCTAACCTAACCTAACCTAACCTAACCTAACCTAACCTAACCTAACCTAACCTAACCTAACCTAACCTAACCTAACCTAACCTAACCTAACCTAACCTAACCTAACCTAACCTAACCTAACCTAACCTAACCTAACCTAACCTAACCTAACCTAACCTAACCTAACCTAACCTAACCTAACCTAACCTAACCTAACCTAACCTAACCTAACCTAACCTAACCTAACCTAACCTAACCTAACCTAACCTAACCTAACCTAACCTAACCTAACCTAACCTAACCTAACCTAACCTAACCTAACCTAACCTAACCTAACCTAACCTAACCTAACCTAACCTAACCTAACCTAACCTAACCTAACCTAACCTAACCTAACCTAACCTAACCTAACCTAACCTAACCTAACCTAACCTAACCTAACCTAACCTAACCTAACCTAACCTAACCTAACCTAACCTAACCTAACCTAACCTAACCTAACCTAACCTAACCTAACCTAACCTAACCTAACCTAACCTAACCTAACCTAACCTAACCTAACCTAACCTAACCTAACCTAACCTAACCTAACCTAACCTAACCTAACCTAACCTAACCTAACCTAACCTAACCTAACCTAACCTAACCTAACCTAACCTAACCTAACCTAACCTAACCTAACCTAACCTAACCTAACCTAACCTAACCTAACCTAACCTAACCTAACCTAACCTAACCTAACCTAACCTAACCTAACCTAACCTAACCTAACCTAACCTAACCTAACCTAACCTAACCTAACCTAACCTAACCTAACCTAACCTAACCTAACCTAACCTAACCTAACCTAACCTAACCTAACCTAACCTAACCTAACCTAACCTAACCTAACCTAACCTAACCTAACCTAACCTAACCTAACCTAACCTAACCTAACCTAACCTAACCTAACCTAACCTAACCTAACCTAACCTAACCTAACCTAACCTAACCTAACCTAACCTAACCTAACCTAACCTAACCTAACCTAACCTAACCTAACCTAACCTAACCTAACCTAACCTAACCTAACCTAACCTAACCTAACCTAACCTAACCTAACCTAACCTAACCTAACCTAACCTAACCTAACCTAACCTAACCTAACCTAACCTAACCTAACCTAACCTAACCTAACCTAACCTAACCTAACCTAACCTAACCTAACCTAACCTAACCTAACCTAACCTAACCTAACCTAACCTAACCTAACCTAACCTAACCTAACCTAACCTAACCTAACCTAACCTAACCTAACCTAACCTAACCTAACCTAACCTAACCTAACCTAACCTAACCTAACCTAACCTAACCTAACCTAACCTAACCTAACCTAACCTAACCTAACCTAACCTAACCTAACCTAACCTAACCTAACCTAACCTAACCTAACCTAACCTAACCTAACCTAACCTAACCTAACCTAACCTAACCTAACCTAACCTAACCTAACCTAACCTAACCTAACCTAACCTAACCTAACCTAACCTAACCTAACCTAACCTAACCTAACCTAACCTAACCTAACCTAACCTAACCTAACCTAACCTAACCTAACCTAACCTAACCTAACCTAACCTAACCTAACCTAACCTAACCTAACCTAACCTAACCTAACCTAACCTAACCTAACCTAACCTAACCTAACCTAACCTAACCTAACCTAACCTAACCTAACCTAACCTAACCTAACCTAACCTAACCTAACCTAACCTAACCTAACCTAACCTAACCTAACCTAACCTAACCTAACCTAACCTAACCTAACCTAACCTAACCTAACCTAACCTAACCTAACCTAACCTAACCTAACCTAACCTAACCTAACCTAACCTAACCTAACCTAACCTAACCTAACCTAACCTAACCTAACCTAACCTAACCTAACCTAACCTAACCTAACCTAACCTAACCTAACCTAACCTAACCTAACCTAACCTAACCTAACCTAACCTAACCTAACCTAACCTAACCTAACCTAACCTAACCTAACCTAACCTAACCTAACCTAACCTAACCTAACCTAACCTAACCTAACCTAACCTAACCTAACCTAACCTAACCTAACCTAACCTAACCTAACCTAACCTAACCTAACCTAACCTAACCTAACCTAACCTAACCTAACCTAACCTAACCTAACCTAACCTAACCTAACCTAACCTAACCTAACCTAACCTAACCTAACCTAACCTAACCTAACCTAACCTAACCTAACCTAACCTAACCTAACCTAACCTAACCTAACCTAACCTAACCTAACCTAACCTAACCTAACCTAACCTAACCTAACCTAACCTAACCTAACCTAACCTAACCTAACCTAACCTAACCTAACCTAACCTAACCTAACCTAACCTAACCTAACCTAACCTAACCTAACCTAACCTAACCTAACCTAACCTAACCTAACCTAACCTAACCTAACCTAACCTAACCTAACCTAACCTAACCTAACCTAACCTAACCTAACCTAACCTAACCTAACCTAACCTAACCTAACCTAACCTAACCTAACCTAACCTAACCTAACCTAACCTAACCTAACCTAACCTAACCTAACCTAACCTAACCTAACCTAACCTAACCTAACCTAACCTAACCTAACCTAACCTAACCTAACCTAACCTAACCTAACCTAACCTAACCTAACCTAACCTAACCTAACCTAACCTAACCTAACCTAACCTAACCTAACCTAACCTAACCTAACCTAACCTAACCTAACCTAACCTAACCTAACCTAACCTAACCTAACCTAACCTAACCTAACCTAACCTAACCTAACCTAACCTAACCTAACCTAACCTAACCTAACCTAACCTAACCTAACCTAACCTAACCTAACCTAACCTAACCTAACCTAACCTAACCTAACCTAACCTAACCTAACCTAACCTAACCTAACCTAACCTAACCTAACCTAACCTAACCTAACCTAACCTAACCTAACCTAACCTAACCTAACCTAACCTAACCTAACCTAACCTAACCTAACCTAACCTAACCTAACCTAACCTAACCTAACCTAACCTAACCTAACCTAACCTAACCTAACCTAACCTAACCTAACCTAACCTAACCTAACCTAACCTAACCTAACCTAACCTAACCTAACCTAACCTAACCTAACCTAACCTAACCTAACCTAACCTAACCTAACCTAACCTAACCTAACCTAACCTAACCTAACCTAACCTAACCTAACCTAACCTAACCTAACCTAACCTAACCTAACCTAACCTAACCTAACCTAACCTAACCTAACCTAACCTAACCTAACCTAACCTAACCTAACCTAACCTAACCTAACCTAACCTAACCTAACCTAACCTAACCTAACCTAACCTAACCTAACCTAACCTAACCTAACCTAACCTAACCTAACCTAACCTAACCTAACCTAACCTAACCTAACCTAACCTAACCTAACCTAACCTAACCTAACCTAACCTAACCTAACCTAACCTAACCTAACCTAACCTAACCTAACCTAACCTAACCTAACCTAACCTAACCTAACCTAACCTAACCTAACCTAACCTAACCTAACCTAACCTAACCTAACCTAACCTAACCTAACCTAACCTAACCTAACCTAACCTAACCTAACCTAACCTAACCTAACCTAACCTAACCTAACCTAACCTAACCTAACCTAACCTAACCTAACCTAACCTAACCTAACCTAACCTAACCTAACCTAACCTAACCTAACCTAACCTAACCTAACCTAACCTAACCTAACCTAACCTAACCTAACCTAACCTAACCTAACCTAACCTAACCTAACCTAACCTAACCTAACCTAACCTAACCTAACCTAACCTAACCTAACCTAACCTAACCTAACCTAACCTAACCTAACCTAACCTAACCTAACCTAACCTAACCTAACCTAACCTAACCTAACCTAACCTAACCTAACCTAACCTAACCTAACCTAACCTAACCTAACCTAACCTAACCTAACCTAACCTAACCTAACCTAACCTAACCTAACCTAACCTAACCTAACCTAACCTAACCTAACCTAACCTAACCTAACCTAACCTAACCTAACCTAACCTAACCTAACCTAACCTAACCTAACCTAACCTAACCTAACCTAACCTAACCTAACCTAACCTAACCTAACCTAACCTAACCTAACCTAACCTAACCTAACCTAACCTAACCTAACCTAACCTAACCTAACCTAACCTAACCTAACCTAACCTAACCTAACCTAACCTAACCTAACCTAACCTAACCTAACCTAACCTAACCTAACCTAACCTAACCTAACCTAACCTAACCTAACCTAACCTAACCTAACCTAACCTAACCTAACCTAACCTAACCTAACCTAACCTAACCTAACCTAACCTAACCTAACCTAACCTAACCTAACCTAACCTAACCTAACCTAACCTAACCTAACCTAACCTAACCTAACCTAACCTAACCTAACCTAACCTAACCTAACCTAACCTAACCTAACCTAACCTAACCTAACCTAACCTAACCTAACCTAACCTAACCTAACCTAACCTAACCTAACCTAACCTAACCTAACCTAACCTAACCTAACCTAACCTAACCTAACCTAACCTAACCTAACCTAACCTAACCTAACCTAACCTAACCTAACCTAACCTAACCTAACCTAACCTAACCTAACCTAACCTAACCTAACCTAACCTAACCTAACCTAACCTAACCTAACCTAACCTAACCTAACCTAACCTAACCTAACCTAACCTAACCTAACCTAACCTAACCTAACCTAACCTAACCTAACCTAACCTAACCTAACCTAACCTAACCTAACCTAACCTAACCTAACCTAACCTAACCTAACCTAACCTAACCTAACCTAACCTAACCTAACCTAACCTAACCTAACCTAACCTAACCTAACCTAACCTAACCTAACCTAACCTAACCTAACCTAACCTAACCTAACCTAACCTAACCTAACCTAACCTAACCTAACCTAACCTAACCTAACCTAACCTAACCTAACCTAACCTAACCTAACCTAACCTAACCTAACCTAACCTAACCTAACCTAACCTAACCTAACCTAACCTAACCTAACCTAACCTAACCTAACCTAACCTAACCTAACCTAACCTAACCTAACCTAACCTAACCTAACCTAACCTAACCTAACCTAACCTAACCTAACCTAACCTAACCTAACCTAACCTAACCTAACCTAACCTAACCTAACCTAACCTAACCTAACCTAACCTAACCTAACCTAACCTAACCTAACCTAACCTAACCTAACCTAACCTAACCTAACCTAACCTAACCTAACCTAACCTAACCTAACCTAACCTAACCTAACCTAACCTAACCTAACCTAACCTAACCTAACCTAACCTAACCTAACCTAACCTAACCTAACCTAACCTAACCTAACCTAACCTAACCTAACCTAACCTAACCTAACCTAACCTAACCTAACCTAACCTAACCTAACCTAACCTAACCTAACCTAACCTAACCTAACCTAACCTAACCTAACCTAACCTAACCTAACCTAACCTAACCTAACCTAACCTAACCTAACCTAACCTAACCTAACCTAACCTAACCTAACCTAACCTAACCTAACCTAACCTAACCTAACCTAACCTAACCTAACCTAACCTAACCTAACCTAACCTAACCTAACCTAACCTAACCTAACCTAACCTAACCTAACCTAACCTAACCTAACCTAACCTAACCTAACCTAACCTAACCTAACCTAACCTAACCTAACCTAACCTAACCTAACCTAACCTAACCTAACCTAACCTAACCTAACCTAACCTAACCTAACCTAACCTAACCTAACCTAACCTAACCTAACCTAACCTAACCTAACCTAACCTAACCTAACCTAACCTAACCTAACCTAACCTAACCTAACCTAACCTAACCTAACCTAACCTAACCTAACCTAACCTAACCTAACCTAACCTAACCTAACCTAACCTAACCTAACCTAACCTAACCTAACCTAACCTAACCTAACCTAACCTAACCTAACCTAACCTAACCTAACCTAACCTAACCTAACCTAACCTAACCTAACCTAACCTAACCTAACCTAACCTAACCTAACCTAACCTAACCTAACCTAACCTAACCTAACCTAACCTAACCTAACCTAACCTAACCTAACCTAACCTAACCTAACCTAACCTAACCTAACCTAACCTAACCTAACCTAACCTAACCTAACCTAACCTAACCTAACCTAACCTAACCTAACCTAACCTAACCTAACCTAACCTAACCTAACCTAACCTAACCTAACCTAACCTAACCTAACCTAACCTAACCTAACCTAACCTAACCTAACCTAACCTAACCTAACCTAACCTAACCTAACCTAACCTAACCTAACCTAACCTAACCTAACCTAACCTAACCTAACCTAACCTAACCTAACCTAACCTAACCTAACCTAACCTAACCTAACCTAACCTAACCTAACCTAACCTAACCTAACCTAACCTAACCTAACCTAACCTAACCTAACCTAACCTAACCTAACCTAACCTAACCTAACCTAACCTAACCTAACCTAACCTAACCTAACCTAACCTAACCTAACCTAACCTAACCTAACCTAACCTAACCTAACCTAACCTAACCTAACCTAACCTAACCTAACCTAACCTAACCTAACCTAACCTAACCTAACCTAACCTAACCTAACCTAACCTAACCTAACCTAACCTAACCTAACCTAACCTAACCTAACCTAACCTAACCTAACCTAACCTAACCTAACCTAACCTAACCTAACCTAACCTAACCTAACCTAACCTAACCTAACCTAACCTAACCTAACCTAACCTAACCTAACCTAACCTAACCTAACCTAACCTAACCTAACCTAACCTAACCTAACCTAACCTAACCTAACCTAACCTAACCTAACCTAACCTAACCTAACCTAACCTAACCTAACCTAACCTAACCTAACCTAACCTAACCTAACCTAACCTAACCTAACCTAACCTAACCTAACCTAACCTAACCTAACCTAACCTAACCTAACCTAACCTAACCTAACCTAACCTAACCTAACCTAACCTAACCTAACCTAACCTAACCTAACCTAACCTAACCTAACCTAACCTAACCTAACCTAACCTAACCTAACCTAACCTAACCTAACCTAACCTAACCTAACCTAACCTAACCTAACCTAACCTAACCTAACCTAACCTAACCTAACCTAACCTAACCTAACCTAACCTAACCTAACCTAACCTAACCTAACCTAACCTAACCTAACCTAACCTAACCTAACCTAACCTAACCTAACCTAACCTAACCTAACCTAACCTAACCTAACCTAACCTAACCTAACCTAACCTAACCTAACCTAACCTAACCTAACCTAACCTAACCTAACCTAACCTAACCTAACCTAACCTAACCTAACCTAACCTAACCTAACCTAACCTAACCTAACCTAACCTAACCTAACCTAACCTAACCTAACCTAACCTAACCTAACCTAACCTAACCTAACCTAACCTAACCTAACCTAACCTAACCTAACCTAACCTAACCTAACCTAACCTAACCTAACCTAACCTAACCTAACCTAACCTAACCTAACCTAACCTAACCTAACCTAACCTAACCTAACCTAACCTAACCTAACCTAACCTAACCTAACCTAACCTAACCTAACCTAACCTAACCTAACCTAACCTAACCTAACCTAACCTAACCTAACCTAACCTAACCTAACCTAACCTAACCTAACCTAACCTAACCTAACCTAACCTAACCTAACCTAACCTAACCTAACCTAACCTAACCTAACCTAACCTAACCTAACCTAACCTAACCTAACCTAACCTAACCTAACCTAACCTAACCTAACCTAACCTAACCTAACCTAACCTAACCTAACCTAACCTAACCTAACCTAACCTAACCTAACCTAACCTAACCTAACCTAACCTAACCTAACCTAACCTAACCTAACCTAACCTAACCTAACCTAACCTAACCTAACCTAACCTAACCTAACCTAACCTAACCTAACCTAACCTAACCTAACCTAACCTAACCTAACCTAACCTAACCTAACCTAACCTAACCTAACCTAACCTAACCTAACCTAACCTAACCTAACCTAACCTAACCTAACCTAACCTAACCTAACCTAACCTAACCTAACCTAACCTAACCTAACCTAACCTAACCTAACCTAACCTAACCTAACCTAACCTAACCTAACCTAACCTAACCTAACCTAACCTAACCTAACCTAACCTAACCTAACCTAACCTAACCTAACCTAACCTAACCTAACCTAACCTAACCTAACCTAACCTAACCTAACCTAACCTAACCTAACCTAACCTAACCTAACCTAACCTAACCTAACCTAACCTAACCTAACCTAACCTAACCTAACCTAACCTAACCTAACCTAACCTAACCTAACCTAACCTAACCTAACCTAACCTAACCTAACCTAACCTAACCTAACCTAACCTAACCTAACCTAACCTAACCTAACCTAACCTAACCTAACCTAACCTAACCTAACCTAACCTAACCTAACCTAACCTAACCTAACCTAACCTAACCTAACCTAACCTAACCTAACCTAACCTAACCTAACCTAACCTAACCTAACCTAACCTAACCTAACCTAACCTAACCTAACCTAACCTAACCTAACCTAACCTAACCTAACCTAACCTAACCTAACCTAACCTAACCTAACCTAACCTAACCTAACCTAACCTAACCTAACCTAACCTAACCTAACCTAACCTAACCTAACCTAACCTAACCTAACCTAACCTAACCTAACCTAACCTAACCTAACCTAACCTAACCTAACCTAACCTAACCTAACCTAACCTAACCTAACCTAACCTAACCTAACCTAACCTAACCTAACCTAACCTAACCTAACCTAACCTAACCTAACCTAACCTAACCTAACCTAACCTTTTTTTTTTTTTTTTTTTTTACTTGGGGAAATGCTTTTACGCATCCCCGCTCGAGTGGGGACAAGAGCGGGGTATGTTGGACTCCAGCGCCACGGCCGCAGCGGTGGCGCTAATACCAACTAAAACCCCAAGGTGTTCCTTCGGCGACGGCAAGTCGGACGGGGCCACGGGACCATGCAGAGTATGCACCGCAGCCCCGTCCCGCCGTTTGTCCGCCCCTGGGCGGACTCGCCTCGGGAAGGGGTCGTTAGACTGACCCCTTCCCACCTCGTGACGACGCGCCGGAACACCGGGCGCGTCGACCACCTGGAGGGTCTGTCACTTTACGTGACTAAGAAGGGGTGGCGGATGTCCCCACATCCGCCACCCCAGACCCTCCGAGCGGAGACGGCGTGCGAGCTCTGCTTGCACGCCTCCGTCTCCGCCCTCTTCGGAGCGGGTGAGCGAGGGGATCTGTCTCCCTCTCCCGCTCCTCGGCCTCCCTCTGCGACATCACTTCCTCGCAGAAAGAGGCCATCACCTCCCAGGACCTCTCGTCGGCGACCATCCTTGCCAGGATGTTCGGCAACGAGAGGTCCCCACCCATTTCCGCGGCCAAGAATAGCCGCGGATCCGCCGCCCCCGGGCACACCTCCAGTACGTGCTGCGCCGTCTCCTCGGCGCAGCCGCACTGGTGGCAGTCCGGAGTCTCCTCCCTCCGGGCCACGCGACACAGGTATCTCCCGAAGCAACCGTGCCCCGAGAGTACCTGTGTCAACCGGAAGGAGAGACTCCCATGGCCACGGTGCACCCAGTCCCTCAGCACGGGACGGATCGCCTCGAGGAGCCGGACAGCCCCGGCTCCCCTCGTCCGGTCTTCGGCGATCCGCCGGCTCCATGATTCGAGGGCGGCATCTCTCGCCCTCTTTCGCCACTGCTCAACCTCCCGTTGGGCAGGCCGAAGGTCCTCCGCGCGTGCCCGCGCCCTCCGCCAGTACACGGAGGAGAGGACCTCGGCCTCAAGGTCCCACGGGAGGGAGCCGGCCAGGGCACAGGCCACCTCGTGGGAGAGTGTGCGGTACCCCCGACACACTCTCACCGCCATCACCCTCTGGGCTTTGTGGAGCCGGGCGACCTCCCTCGGACCCACTGCCCCGGCCCATATGGGGGCCCCGTAGAGGGCCATGGATTTCACCACCGCCATATATAGGCGGCGGCAACTCCCCCCTCCTCCTCCGAGGTTCGGTAGGAGGCGGCTCAGCGCAGCCGCCGTCCCCACGACCCTCGGGGTCAGCCCCTCAAAGTGGGCCCCGAACCTCCATCTGCTGTCGAGCACGACGCCGAGATATTTCAGCGTCGCGCCGACAGCAATGGAGGTTCCGCCCACCACTATCTTTGAGCCTGCAGGTGGCGCCCTCCGAGGCCCGTGGAAGCAGATGGCCTCGGACTTATGGAGCGCCACCTCCAGGCCCAACCGCCGGATCCGGGCCACCACCGCAGCGACCGCGGCAGTGGCCAGGACAGACGCTTCCCTGTACGTCTGCCCCCTCGCGGTAACCAACGTGTCGTCGGCGTAACAAACGACGCCGACGCCACGAAGGTTAGCGCCCCTCAGGACCCAATCGTACCCGACGTTCCACAGGGAGGGGCCCAGTACGGACCCCTGTGGAACGCCGCGGGTCATGGGGCTCCGGCCCTCTCCCTCCTTTGTGGGGTAGACTACCTCCCGATCCGAGAGGTAGTCCCCCACGAGGCGTCGGAGGTACTGGGGTACCTTGTGCCACCCCAGTGCCTCCAATATTACGGTCCAGGGCAGGGTGTTGAACGCGTTGGCGATGTCAAGAGACACCGCCAACAACACCCCGCCGCTGGAGCACGCCTCGTCGGAGAGGTCGCGGACGTGCGCTATGGCGTCGATCGTCGAGCGACCCCTCCGAAACCCGAATTGTGTGTCGGCCAGATTCGGGCCGACATCCTCTAGGTGGTTGACGAGGCGGGCATTCACCACACGCTCCAGGAGCTTGCCCGCCTCGTCAAGCAGCACAATCGGGCGATACCCCGCCGGCTGGTCCGCCGGGCGCCCCTCCTTCCTCAGCAGGACCAACCGGCCCGACTTCCACCGCCTGGGGAACTTCCCTTCCCGCAGGCAGCGGTCGAGCAGCGCCCTCAGGCGCTCCCCCAGCTCCTCCTGGACGAGGGCCCACGCGCGACCGGGAATCCCATCGGGCCCCGGCGCCGTGTTCCTGGCCCTCATCCTGAGGACGGCCGCCCCCAGCTCGCCCTGCGAGACCTCGGGGACGTCCTCCTCCTCCTCCTCCTCCGCCGTGGCAGGCGCCGGTAGGGCGGGAGGGACGAACTCGGTCCCCGGACTACCGGGGAACAGTCCCTCGACCACCCTACGGAGGACCGCCGGCTCCAGGGTGCTGGTCACTGGAGGGGCCCAGGGTCGCAGCTTCTGGCGAGCCCATTTGTAGGGCCGCCCCCACGGGTCCCTCTCCAGCGACTCCAGCAGCTCCAGCCAGGCCTGTGCTTTGGCCTGGCTGATCGCGACGCGGAGAGCTTTGCACGCCTCTCTATAGGTGATATAGAGGCGGTCCAGCTCCTCCGCGTCCTGCACCCTCCTCCGGCGGTGCCGCTGATAGCAGCGGCGTCCTGCCAGGCACTGGTGGCGGAGCTCGGCGACCCCCTCTCCCCACCAGTAGACTTGGCGCTTGGACTGTGGAGGCCTCGCGCGCGGCATGGCGGCGTCGCACACGCGTGCCATGGCCTCACACAGTCCATCCGCTGCGGCGTCCAAGTCTACTTCCTCCGAGGGGGGGGCACTCCACGTCTGGACAATCGCGGCTTCCCGTAGCAAGTCCGTGTCCAGACGGGTTAGTGCCCAGCGCCGGCCAGTCGCAGGCGGCAACCGAGGGGCCCGTCCTACCATCGACGAGGAGACGCTGAACCGGATGTACCGGTGATCGGAGAGCGTCTCCTCGTCCACCAGCACCTCCCAGTCCCGAACACGTGCTGCGAGCTCGGGGGTGGCAAGGGTCACGTCGATGACCGACCCACCCGAGCGTCGCACGCACGTGTTCTCCGACCCCCGGTTGACGATGAGCAGCCCCGTCTCCGCCAGCCACTCTTCGACGGTCTCGCCCCTGGCATCAGTCCTCGAAGACCCCCACGCGGTGGATTTCGCGTTGAGGTCTCCGAGGACGATGACGGATCGGGGACGGCTCTGGCCGACCAGGGTCCCCACCTCGCCGAGAAAACTCTCAAACTCGGCGAGGACCCTGTTGGGGGAGAAGTACACCCCCACAACCACCGTCCCCCCGATCCGGGCCGCGACGTGTCCCCTGCCCCTCACCACATCCTCGAGAGGAGGGGATTGGGCAGGCGACTGAGTGGTGATCGCCACCAAACCATCCAGATCCCCAACCCAGTCTGTCCTGGGCGGGATCCGGTATGGCTCGGCGATCACGGCCACCTTGATCAGCCGCTCTGCCAGGCTCTGGAGGAGGAGGTCCTGAGCCCTGGCAGAGTGGTTGAGATTCGCCTGGAGGAAAGTTAGGGCCATACTAACTTTCCTCCATGGTAGTCACCTGCTCCAGAGTGGGGGGGCGAGCCGGCTGCGACCTTGCTTTGGTCGCAGCCTTCTTATTCTTTCCCTCTTTCTTGGACGGGGGCTTGGCGCAAGCCTTGCCCCCGGAGAGGTGTTCCGCCGGCTTCCCCGCGGCTGCGCACAAGGTGCAGTGGGGGGTGGCGGAGCAGCCGCTGGCCTTGTGGCCCGTTTGACCGCAGCGGTAACATTCCCCGCTACGGTCCACTTCGGCCTTGCACTGGGCCCTGACATGGCCCTGTGCAAGGCACCGGAAGCAGCGGCGGGGTCGGGCCTCCAGGACCTCGACCCGCGCTGCCACCCATCCCACCAACAGCCGGTTGCCGGCCGCCACTATCTTTTTGGCGGCCACTGCAGGGCACCGCACGAAGGCAGTGCCCATGCCCGCCGCCCCCTTCCTGATCTCTCCGACCTTCAGGTCCGGAGCGGCACAGCCTCCGGCCTTGGCGAGGCACTCGGTGAGCTCTTGGGCGCCGACCGAGTCGTCCAGGCCGCTCACCCGCAGGTCTGCGGTGGTGACCGGCCTGGACACCCGGATTTCTTCCTCGGCGCCCTGGAATACCTCGCGGAGCTTCGAGGCCAGGGAGTCGGCTTTGTCGGACCGCTCCGTGCCCGACACCTCGATAATACGGCCTCCAGTCGCCGCCGCTCTCATCTTCAGCGGCGGGAAGCCGGTGAGGTCTAGCTTGGACCTGGCTTCACCTAGCACCCTGGTGTAGTCCAGGCCCTTCTCTGCCGCCCCCGGCAGCAGTGTGATAACCACTGCTGCTGTGCGCTGGGGGCGGATCCTCACCTTCTGCGGCTTTTTCTTTGCCTGGGCCTGGGCCTGTTTTCCCGTTATGGGCCTATTCGTCTCCGTCGTTGCAGGCCGCGGCTGCTGGACCTTGGGTCTGGCGGTCTTTCTTCTGGCTACCTCCGTCCAGGCCTCAGTGAGAGGCGGTGGCGGAGGGGCAGGAACGAAGGCCGCTTTCGGGTGTTCCGCTTCCGGGGCTGAGGGCTTTGAGGCCTTTCCCTTGCCCTTGCCCTTGTTGGGCTTGGGCATCGGGACCTGCGCAGGAGTCGGTGCAGGGGGAGGAGCTGCATCTCGCCGACGGTCCGCGGCCAGAGGAGGGCGGATCCGCTTCTCTGGCAGGAGGCGATCCTCTAGTGCCTCAAGTCGGGCACTCAGCATACCGCCCACCTGTCGCAGGATCGCCTGCTCCAACTCCTCCGCCGGACGAGCCTCTTTTTGGGTCTCAGACCCAGAAGCCTGCGGAGGAGTTGAGGTTCGCGTCGCCCTCATCTCTGCGCGGAGCTCTGCTAACTCTTTCCGGAGCTCCGCGACTTCTTCTCTGAGACGCGCGTTGGCAACCTGCAGTTTTTGGGTCTCCTCTGTTGAGGACCTCTTTTGCAGGGTTGCCAACGCGTCTTGGACCGTAGCCGCCGCCTCCTTCAGGTGACGCTGAAAGGTGCCCTTCAGGTTACCGGACTTGGTGGCCACCGTGTTTATAACAGCCACGGAGGCCATCACCTTCTTGGAAAGGTCGGAGGCAAGCTCCTCCGACCCCTCCGATGTCGGCTCTGGCAGTCGCTCTGCCGACTTGCTGGAGCGCAGGGTTAGGGCCAGCTCTCCGACCTCCTGCTCCGCCTGCAGCTCCAGCTCCTGCCTCTGGGCGGCGACTAAAGCC
The DNA here is from genome assembly GCA_947579745.1 of Apocheima hispidaria. Taxonomy (NCBI): domain Eukaryota; kingdom Metazoa; phylum Arthropoda; class Insecta; order Lepidoptera; family Geometridae; genus Apocheima; species Apocheima hispidaria. The sequence goes on from OX388151.1 coordinate 17,300, forward strand.
GCCTTTGCCTGGGCAAGGCCGACGTACTCGCCTGTGGTAGGCGGTCGGCCCCTGCCTCGCCGTGCTGTAGGCGTTTTTTTGGTCGCCGGAGCATCGGCTTCCTCGTCCTGGTCAGTGCCAGGGCCACTAGCCCCACTCTGTGCTTCGCGAGATCTGGCACGTTTGAGCCAGAACCTCGGGCTAGTTCTGTCCGGTGAAATACTCTTCACCGACATCATACTCCTACAAGAGGAGTCTGAGTCCTCTCCGCTTTCGGGCCTAAGCCCCCGTCCTTCGTCATATTTGGTTTTTTGTTTAGGTTCCATATATATTCCCACGAGATGGGTCGAACTAAATGTCCACTCCCGGGTGACGCCCATTCCGGGAGCAAGGGTACATACTATGGAGGGCCCCAGGTATCCATAGGTTTTTACGGGTGTTCTCCCGGGTTTTTTATTTCGAGCTTGCCTGCTCTGGGACCGGCCAATAAAGGCAAGTCCCCTTCGGCCCTAACACATACCACCACGTACCACCCTTAGCGCGAACGGGGGTCTTTGCGATGGCAGTGCGGAACCGGATGGAGGAAGAGCGCACCTCCCCCCATGGACGCTGGCCAGAAGATTACTCCCCCGGCCCACTCGACGACAGTGTGAGTGCACGCCGAGCACGTCCCCGACTTGCGCCGCCGCTACTCAGCATAAGGCTGAGACGCCGGCCAAGCCCCGCAGCCACTCAAGGCCGCCAAGACTCACCCACCGCTACCCGGAATGTCCAGGGCGCCGGGTGAGCCTACCCTCTCCGGAAGGCCTACAGCCCCCCGAACGCCGTCCACGGACGGCCCCACAAGTCCAGACCCCCGTCTGGACTGCCTTCTACGCCAACCCCAGATAAAAGCTCTGGGGCGTGCGGAGAAGGCCCCCCGACTTGCGCCGCCGCTACCCAGCATAAGGCTGGGACGCCGGCCAAGCCCCGCAGCCACTCAAGGCTGCCACAGACTCGCACCGCCGCTTCCCGGACTCTCCAGGGCGCCGGGCGAGCCTCCTCCTCGGGTCCTCTTAGTTTCCCCGCAGCTATCTGGCCGCAGGTACTTAGCCCCCCCGCCACGACAAGGCGAGACCCACTGGGGGGGAACCTAACCTAACCTAACCTAACCTAACCTAACCTAACCTAACCTAACCTAACCTAACCTAACCTAACCTAACCTAACCTAACCTAACCTAACCTAACCTAACCTTTTTTTTTTTTTTTTTTTTTTTTTTTACTTTGGGAAATGCATTTACGCATCCCCGCCGTGTGGGGACACGAGCGGGGTATGTCGGACTCGAGCGCCACGGCCGCAGCAATGGCGCTAATACCGACTAAAACCCAAAGGTGTTCCACCGCGACAGCACGTCGGACGGGGCCACGGGACCATGCAGAGTATGCACCGCAGCCCCATCCCGCCGTCTGCCCGCCCCTGGGCGGACCCTCCTCGGGAAGCACCCCCTTCCCTCCCCTTGGTACGACGCGCCGGAACACCGGGCGCGTCGTCCACCCCTGGGGGTCTGTCACGACTGTGACTAAAGGGACGGATGTCCACCACATCCGCCCCCCAGACCCCCCGACTCGCGTCGCCGCTACCCAGCATAAGGCTGGGACGCCGACCGAGCCCCGCAGCCACTCAAGGCCGCCAAAGGCTCGCACCGCCGCTACCCGGACTGTCCAGGGCGCCGGGCGAGCCTACCCCCTCCGTCCGGACCTCGTCCGGACCGCCTTCTACACGCGCTCCAGATAAAAGCTCTGGGGCGCGCGGAGAAGGCCACCGGGCCCTACAGCACCTGCTCTCAAAGGAGAGGTGGGTGAGAGGGCCCCGACTTGCGCCGCCGCTACCCAGCATAAGGCCGGGACGCCGGCCAAGCCCCGCAGCCACTCAAGGCCGCCAAGGCTCGCACCGCCGCTACCCAGACTGTCCGGGGCGCCGGGCGAGCCTACCCCCTCCGGGGAGGCGTAAAGCCTCCCCAACTCACGGTCGCAGAGGATAGGGAGAGCGGCGCACCGTAATACCGGCACTCCTCTTCCCCTGCGACCCCACCGCACCGCCATTCAACGGTGGCGGCCCCGTATCCCTCAGCTGCAGTGCGAACCCCCACACTGCAGCCCACCTCAGTTGCGGCGCGGACCCCACCGCAACCTACCGGCCGCTTCGACTGGGCCTGGGAGGCACAGCGCCCGGAAGAAGCGGCCCCACCTCGGGTTCCTCTTTGCTTCACCGTGGGTGGGGAAAACCACGGCTACTGAGCCCCCCCGCCGCGACAAGGCGGGAACCCACTGGGGGGGAACCTAACCTAACCTAACCTAACCTAACCTAACCTAACCTAACCTAACCTAACCTAACCTAACCTAACCTAACCTAACCTAACCTAACCTAACCTAACCTTTTTTTTTTTTTTTTTTTTTTTTTTTTTACTTTGGGAAATGCATTTACGCATCCCCGCCGTGTGGGGACACGAGCGGGGTATGTCGGACTCGAGCGCCACGGCCTCAGCAATGGCGCTAATACCGACTAAAACCCAAAGGTGTTCCACCGCTGCGGCAAGTCGGACGGGGGCCGCGGGACCATGCAGAGTATGCACCGCAACCCCCTCCCGCCACCTGTCCGCCCCTGGGCGGGCCCGCCTCGGGAAGACCCCCTTCCCTCCCCTGGTACGACGCGCCGGAACACCGGGCGCGTCGTCCACCCCTGAGGGTCTGTCACACTGTGACTAAGGAGACGGATGTCCACCACATCCGCCCCCCAGACCCCCCGACTCGCGTCGCCGCTACCCAGCATAAGGCTGGGACGCCGACCGAGCCCCGCGGCCACTCAAGGCCGCCAAAGGCTCGCACCGCCGCTACCCGGACTGTCCAGGGCGCCGGGCGAGCCTACCCCCTCCGTCCGGACCTCGTCCGGACCGCCTTCTACACGCGCTCCAGATAAAAGCTCTGGGGCGCGCAGAGAAGGCCACCGGGCCCTACAGCACCTGCTCTCAAAGGAGAGGTGGGTGAGAGGGCCCCGACTTGCGCCGCCGCTACCCAGCATAAGGCCGGGACGCCGGCCAAGCCCCGCAGCCACTCAAGGCCGCCAAGGCTCGCACCGCCACTACCCGGAATGTCCAGGGCGCCGGGCGAGCCTACCCCCTCCGGGGAGGCGTAAAGCCTCCCCAACTCACGGTCGCAGAGGATAGGGAGAGCGGCGCACCGTAATACCGGCACTCCTCTTCCCCTGCGACCCCACCGCGCCGCCATTCAACGGTGGCGGCCCCGTATCCCTCAGCTGCAGTGCGACCCCCACACTGCAGCCCACCTCAGTTGCGGCCCAGATCCCACCGCAACCTACCGGCCGCTTCGACAGGGCCCGTGGCAAAGCCCTGGAAGAAGCGGCCCCACCTCGGGTTCCACTTTGCTTCACCGTGGGTGGGGAAAACCACGGCTACTGAGCCCCCCCGCCGCGACAAGGCGGGAACCCATTGGGGGGGAACCTAACCTAACCTTTTTTTTTTTTTTTTTTTTTTTACTTTGGGAAATGCATTTACGCATCCCCGCCGTGTGGGGACACGAGCGGGGTATGTCGGACTCAAGCGCCACGGCCTCGGCAGTGACGCTAATACCGACTAAAACCCAAAGGTGTTCCACCGCTGCGGCAAGTCGGACGGGGGCCGCGGGACCATGCAGAGTATGCACCGCAACCCCCTCCCGCCACCTGCCCGCCCCATGGGCGGACCCGCCTCGGGAAGACCCCCTTCCCTCCCCTGGTACGACGCGCCGGAACACCGGGCGCGTCGTCCACCCCTGAGGGTCTGTCACATTGTGACTAAGGAGACGGATGTCCACCACATCCGCCCCCCAGACCCCCCGACTCGCGTCGCCGCTACCCAGCATAAGGCTGGGACGCCGACCGAGTCCCGCGACCACTCAAGGCCGCCAAGGCTCGCACCGCCGCTACCCGGAATGTCCAGGGCGCCGGACGAGCCTACCCCCTCCGTCCGGACATCGTCCGGACCGCCTTCTACGCGCGCTCCAGATAAAAGCTCTGGGGCGTGCGGAGAAGGCCCCCGGGCCCTACAGCACTACTCTCCAAGGAGAGTTGGGTGAGAGGGCCCCGACTTGCGCCGCCGCTACCCAGCATAAGGCTGGGACGCCGGCCAAGCCCCGCAGCCACTCAAGGCCGCCAAGGCTCGCACCGCCGCTACCCGGACTGTCCGGGGCGCCGGGCGAGCCTACCCCCTCCGGGGAGGCGTAAAGCCTCCCCAACTCACGGTCGCAGAGGATAGGGAGAGCGGCGCACCGTAATACCGGCACTCCTCTTCCCCTGCGACCCCACCGCACCGCCATTCAACGGTGGCGGCCCCGTATCCCTCAGCTGCAGTGCGAACCCCCACACTGCAGCCCACCTCAGTTGCGGCGCCAACCCCACCGCAACCTACCGGCCGCTTCGACTGGGCCCGGGAAGCACAGCCCGGAAGAAGCGGCCCCACCTCGGGTTCCTCTTTGCTTCACCGTGGGTGCCGAATCCACGGCTACTGAGCCCCCCCGCCGCGACAAGGCGGGAACCCATTGGGGGGGAACCTAACCTAACCTAACCTAACCTAACCTAACCTAACCTAACCTAACCTAACCTAACCTAACCTAACCTAACCTTTTTTTTTTTTTTTTTTTTTTTTTTTTTTTTTTTTTTTTTTTTTTTTTTTTTTTTTTACTTGGGGAAATGCTTTTACGCATCCCCGCTCGAGTGGGGACAAGAGCGGGGTATGTTGGACTCGAGCGCCACGGCCGCAGCGGTGGCGCTAATACCAACTAAAACCCCAAGGTGTTCCTTCGGCGACGGCAGGTCGGACGGGGCCGCGGGACCATGCAGAGTATGCACCGCAGCCCCATCCCGCCGTTTGTCCGCCCCTGGGCGGACTCGCCTCGGGAAGGGGTCGTTAAACTGACCCCTTCCCACCTCGTGACGACGCGCCGGAACACCGGGCGCGTCGACCACCTGGAGGGTCTGTCACATTAAGTGACTAAGAAGGGGTAGCGGATGTCCCCACATCCGCCACCCCAGACCCTCCCAGCGGAGACGGCGTGCGAGCTCTGCTTGCACGCCTCCGTCTCCGCCCTCTTCGGAGCGGGGGAGCGAGGGGATCCACCTCCCTCTCCCGCTCCTCGGCCTCTCTCTGCGACATCACTTCCTCGCAGAAAGAGGCCATCGCCTCCCAGGACCTCTCGTCGGCGACCATCCTTGCCAGGATGTTCGGCAACGAGAGGTCCCCACCCATTTCCGCGGCCAGGAAGAGCCGCGGATCCTCCGCCCCCGGGCACACCTCCAGCACGTGCTGCGCCGTCTCCTCAGCGCAGCCGCACTGGTGGCACTCTGAAGTCTCCTCCCTCCGGGCCACGCGACACAGGTACCTCCCGAAGCAACCGTGCCCCGAGAGTACCTGCGTCAGCCGGAAGGAGAGACTTCCGTGGCCGCGGTGCACCCATGCCCCCAATACGGGGCGGATCGCCTCCAGGAGACGGACAGCTCCGGCTCCTCTCCTCCGGTCTCCGGCGATCCGCCGGCTCCATGACTCGAGGGCGGCCTGTCTCGCCCTCTTCCGCCACTGCTCGACCTCCCGTGGGGCAGGCCGTAGGTCCTCCGCGCGTGCCCGCGCCCTCCGCCAGTACACCGAGGACAGGACCTCGGCCTCAAGGTCCCAAGGGAGGGAGCCGGCCAGGGCGCAGGCCACCTCGTGGGAGAGTGTGCGGTACCCCCGACACACTCTCACCGCCATCACCCTCTGGCCCCTGTGGAGCCGGGCGGTCTCCCCTGTCCCTAGCGATCCGGCCCATATTGGGGCCCCGTAGAGGGCCATCGACCTAACCACCGCCATATATAGGCGGCGGCAGGTCCCCCCTCCCCCTCCGAGGTTCGGCAGGAGGCGGCTCAGCGCAGCCGCCGTCCCCACGACCCTCGGGGTCAGCCCCTCGAAGTGGGCCCCGAACCTCCATCTGCTGTCGAGCACGACGCCAAGGTATTTCAGCGTCGCGCCGACAGCAATGGAGGTTCCGCCCACCACTATCTTTGAGCCTGCAGGTGGCGCCCTCCGAGGCCCGTGGAAACAGATGGCCTCGGATTTATGGAGCGCCACCTCCAGGCCCAACCGCCGGATCCGGGCCACCACCGCAGCGACCGCGGCGGTGGCCAGGACAGACGCATCTCTATACGTCTGCCCCCTCGCGGTAACCAACGTGTCGTCAGCGTAACAAACGACGCTGACGCCACGAAGGTTAGCGCCCCTCAAGACCCAGTCATACCCGACGTTCCACAGGGTGGGGCCCAATACGGACCCCTGTGGAACGCCGCGGGTCATGGGGCTCCGGCCCTCTCGCTCCTTTGTGGGGTAGACTACCTCCCGATCCGAGAGGTAGTCCCCCACGAGGCGTCGGAGGTACTGGGGCACTCTGTGCCACCCCAGTGCCCCCAATATTACGGTCCAGGGCAGGGTGTTGAACGCGTTGGCGATGTCAAGAGACACCGCCAACAACACCCCGCCGCTGGAGCACGCCTCGTCGGAGAGGTCGCGGACGTGCGCTATCGCGTCGATCGTCGAGCGACCCCTCCGAAACCCAAACTGCGTGTCGGCCAGATTCGGGCCGACCTCCTCCAGGTGGTTGACGAGGCGGGCATTCACCACTCGTTCCAGGAGCTTGCCCGCCTCGTCAAGCAGCACTATGGGGCGGTACCCCGCCGGTTGATCTGCGGGGCGCCCCTCCTTCCTGAGCAGGACGAGCCGACCCGATTTCCACCGCCTGGGGAACTTCCCTTCCCGCAGGCAGCGGTCGAGCAGCGCCCTCAGGCGCTCCCCCAACTCCTCCTGGACGAGGGCCCACGCGCGACCGGGAATCCCATCGGGCCCCGGCGCCGTGTTCCTGGCCCTCATCCTGAGGACGGCCGCCCCCAGCTCGCCCTGCGAGACCTCGGGGACGTCCTCCTCCTCCTCCTCCGCCGTGGCAGGCGCTGGTAGGGCGGGAGGGACGAATTCGGTCCCCGGACTTCCGGGGAACAGTCCCTCGACCACCCTTTGGAGAACCGCCGGCTCGAGGGTGCTAGTCACTGGAGGAGCCCAGGGTCGCAGTTTCTGGCGGGCCCATTTATAGGGCCGCCCCCACGGGTCCCTCTCCAGCGACTCGAGCAGCTCCTGCCAGGCCTGTGCTTTGGCCTGGCTGATCGAGACGCGGAGGGCTTTGCACGCCTCTCTGTACACTATGTAGAGGCGGTCCAGCTCCTCCGCGTCCTGCACCCTCCTCCGGCGGTGCCGCTGGTAGCTGCGGCGTCCTGCCAGGCACTGGCGGCGGAGCTCTGCGACCCCCTCGCCCCACCAATAGACCTGGCGCTTGGGCTGTGGAGGCCTCGCGCGTGGCATGGCGGCGTCGCACACGCGTGCCATGGCCTCACACAGCCCATCCGCTGCGGCGTCCATGTCTATTTCCCCCGAGGGGGGGGCACACCACGTCTGGACAATTGCGGCTTCCCGCAGCAAGTCTGTGTCCAGACGGGTTAGTGCCCAGCGCCGGCCAGTCGCAAGCGGGAACCGCGGGCCCAGTCCTACCATCGACGAGGAGACGCTGAATCGGATATACCGATGATCGGAGAGCGTCTCCTCGTCCACCAGGACTTCCCAGTCCCGGACACGTGTGGCGAGCTCGGGGGTGGCAAGGGTCACGTCGATGACCGACCCACCCGAGCGCCGCACACACGTGTCCTCCGACCCACGGTTGACCACACAGAGCCCCGTCTCCGCCAGCCACTCGCCAACGGCCTCGCCCCTGGCATCAGTCCTCGAAGACCCCCACGCGGTGGATTTCGCGTTGAGGTCTCCGAGGACGATGACGGATCGGGGACGGTTCTGGCCGACCAGGGTCCCCACTTCGCCGAGAAAACTCTCAAACTCGGCGAGGACCCTGTTGGGGGAGAAATATACCCCCACAACCACCGTCCCCCCGATCCGGGCCGCGACGTATCCCCTACCCCTAACCACATACTCGAGGGGAGGGGATTGAGCAGGCGACTGGGTGGTGATCGCCACCAAACCATCTAGATCTCCGGCCCAGTCAGTCCTGGGCGGGATCCGATATGGCTCGGCGATCACGGCCACCTTAATCAACCGCTCTGCCAGGTTCTGGAGGAGGAGGTCCTGAGCCCTGGCAGAGTGGTTGAGATTCCCCTGGAGGAAAGTTAGGGCCGACATCCTAACTTTCCTCCATGGCAGCCGCCGGCTCCGGAGTGGGGCGAGTCGGCTGCGACCTGTCCTTGGTCGCAGCCTTCTTCTTCCGGCCCTCTATCTTGGACGGGGGCTTGGCACAGGCCTTGCCCCCGGAGAGGTGCTCCGCCGGCTTCCCCACAGCTGCGCACAAGGTGCAGTGGGGGGCGGCGGAACAGCCGCTGGCCTTGTGGCCTGGTTGACCGCAGCGGTAGCATTCCCCGCTGCGGTCCACCTCGGCCTTGCACTGGGCCCTGACATGGCCCAGTGCAAGGCACCGGAAGCAGCGGCGGGGTCGGGCCTCCAGGACCTCAACCCGTGCCGCCACCCATCCCACCAATAGCCGGCTGCCGGCCGCCACAATCTTTCTTGCGGCCACTGCAGGGCACCGCACGAAGGCAGTGCCCATGCCCGCTGCACCCTTCCTTACCTCCCCGACCTTAAGGTCCGGGGCGGTGCAGCCGCCGGCCTTGGCGAGGCACTCGGCGAGTTCCTGGGCGCCGACCGAGTCGTCCAGGCCGCTCACCCGCAGGTCTGCGGTGGTGACCGGCCTGGACACCCGGATTTCTTCCTCGGCGCCCTGGAATACCTCGCGGAGCTTTGAGGCCAGGGTGTCGGCTTTCTCGGCCCTCTCCGTGCCTCCCACCTCTATTATTCGGCCCCCAGTTGCCGCCGCTCTCATCTTTAGCGGCGGGAAGCCGCTAAGGTCCAGCTTCGACCGGGCCTCACTCAGCACCCTGGTGAAGTCCAGCCCCTTTTCTGCCGCCCCTGGCAGCAGCGTTATAACCACCGCTGCCGTGCGCTGGGGGCGGATCCTGACCTTTTGCGGCTTTTTCTTAGCCTGGGCCTGGGACTTGTTTCCTGTCTTGGGCCTCTCCTGTGCCTTAGCCCCCTTTGCCTGTGCGGCCTTTGCTGGTGGCGGCTGCTGGGCTTTCGGTCTGGCGGTCTTCCTCCGGGCTACCTCCACCCAAGCCTCGGTAAGAGGCGGTGGTGGAGGTGCAGGAAGGGCAGCCACTTCGGGTTCCGGTTCCGGGGCTGTGGCCTTTCCCTTGCCCTTGCCCTTACTGGGCTTGGGGGTCGGGACCTGCGCAGGTGTTGGCGCAGGGGGAGGAGCTGCATCTCGTCTACGGTCCGCGGCCAGAGGAGGGCGGATGCGCTTCTCCGGCAGGAGGCGTTCCTCCAGTGCCTCAAATCGGGCACTGAGCATCCCGCCTACCTGCCGCAGGATGGCCTGTTCGAGCTCCTCCACTGAACGAGGCTCGTTCCGGGTCACCGACCCCGAGGCCTGCGGAGGAGTGGAGGTTCGCGCCTCACGCATCTCCTTCCGGAGCTCCGTCATCTCCTTCCGAAGCTCCGCTACTTCCTCCCGGAGGCGCGCGTTGGCAGCCTGCAGTTTCCGGGTCTCCTCTGTTGAGGACCTCTTCTGCAGGACTGCCATCGCTTGTTCCACCGTCTGGGCCGCCTCCTTGAGGTGACGCTGAAACGTCCCTTTCAGGTTGCCCGATTTGGTGGCCACCGTATTAATCACGGCCACGGAGGCCATCACCTTCTTGGAAAGGTCGGAGGCAAGCTCCTCCGACCCCTCCGATATCGGCTCGGGCAGTTGCTCCGCCGACTTGCTGGAGCGCAGCGTCAGGGCCAGCTCCCCGACTTCCTGCTCCGCCTGCAGCTCCAGCTCCTGCCGTTTGGCGGCTACAAGGGCCGCCTTGGCCTGGGCGAGGCCGACGTACTCGCCTGTCGTAGGCGGTCGGCCTCTGCCTCGACGCGCTGTAGGCGCTGTCGGCGTTTTCTTGTTCGCCGGAGCGTCTGCATCCTCATCCGCAGAGCCAGGACCACTAGCCCCGCTCTTCGATTCGCAGGATCTGGCTCGCTTGAGCCAGAACCTTGCGCTTGATCTATCGGGTGACATGCTCGTCACCGACACCATACTCCTACAAGAGGAGTCGGAGTCTTCCGCGTTTTCGGGGCTGAGCCCCCGCCCTTCGTCATACGTCAGTTTTGATTTACTTTTATCCATAAAGTTCCCACGAGAAGGGTCGATATAAAAGTCCACTCCCGGGTGACGCCCATTCCGGGAGCAAGGGTACATACTATGGAGGGCCCCAGGTATCCATAGGTTTTTACGGGTTTTCTCCCGGGTTTTTTATTTCGAGCTTGCCTGCTCTGGGACCGGCCAATAAAGGCAAGTCCCCTTCGGCCCTAACACATACCACCACGTACCACCCTTAGCGCGAACGGGGGTCTTTGCGATGGCAGTGCGGAACCGGATGGAGGAAGAGCGCACCTCCCTCCAAGGACGCTGGCCAGAAGATTTCTCCCCGGGCCCACTCGGCGGCAGTGTAAGTGCACGCCGAGCACGTCCCCGACTTGCGCCGCCGCTACTCAGCATAAGGCTGAGACGCCGGCCAAGCCCCGCAGCCACTCAAGGCCGCCAAGACTCACCCACCGCTACCCGGAATGTCCAGGGCGCCGGGTGAGCCTACCCCCTCCGGGAGGCCTAAAGCCCCCCAAACGCCGTCCACAGACGGCCCCACACGTCCAGACCCCCTGGACTGCCTTCTACGCCAGCTCCAGATACAAGCTCTGGGGCGTGCGGAGAAGGCCCCCCCGACTTGCGCCGCCGCTACCCAGCATAAGGCTGGGACGCCGGCCAAGCCCCGCAGCCACTCAAGGCTGCCACAGACTCGCACCGCCGCTTCCCGGACTCTCCAGGGCGCCGGTCGAGCCTCCTCCTCGGGTCCTCTTGGTTTCCCCGCAGCTATCTGGCCGCAGGTACTTAGCCCCCCCGCCACGACAAGGCGGGACCCACTGGGGGGGAACCTAACCTAACCTAACCTAACCTAACCTAACCTAACCTAACCTAACCTAACCTAACCTAACCTAACCTAACCTAACCTAACCTAACCTAACCTAACCTTTTTTTTTTTTTTTTTTTTTTTTTACTTGGGGAAATGCTTTTACGCATCCCCGCTCGAGTGGGGACAAGAGCGGGGTATGTTGGACTCGAGCGCCACGGCCGCAGCAGTGGCGCTAATACCAACTAAAACCCCAAGGTGTTCCTTCGGCGACGGCAGGTCGGACGGGGCCGCGGGACCATGCAGAGTATGCACCGCAGCCCCATCCCGCCGTTTGTCCGCCCCTGGGCGGACTCGCCTCGGGAAGGGGTCGTTAAACTGACCCCTTCCCACCTCGTGACGACGCGCCGGAACACCGGGCGCGTCGACCACCTGGAGGGTCTGTCACTTTACGTGACTAAGAAGGGGTGGCGGATGTCCCCACATCCGCCACCCCAGACCCTCCCAGCGGAGACGGCGTGCGAGCTCTGCTTGCACGCCTCCGTCTCCGCCCTCTTCGGAGCGGGTGAGCGAGGGGATCGACCTCCCTCTCCCGCTCCTCGGCCTCCCTCTGCGACATCACCTCCTCGCAGAAAGAGGCCATCGCCTCCCAGGACCTCTCGTCGGCGACCATCCTTGCCAGGATGTTCGGCAACGAGAGGTCCCCACCCATTTCCGCGGCCAGAAAGAGCCGCGGATCCTCCGCCCCCGGGCACACCTCCAGCACGTGCTGCGCCGTCTCCTCGGCGCAGCCGCACTGGTGGCACTCTGAAGTCTCCTCCCTCCGGGCCACGCGACGCAGGTACCTCCCGAAGCAACCGTGCCCCGAGAGTACCTGCGTCAGCCGGAAGGAGAGACTTCCGTGGCCGCGGTGCACCCATGCCCCAAGTACGGGGCGGATCGCCTCCAGGAGACGGACAGCTCCGGCTCCCCTCCTCCGGTCTTGGGCGATCCGCCGGCTCCACGATTCGAGGGCGGCCGATCTCGCCCTCTTTCGCCACTGCTCGACCTCCCGTGGGGCAGGCCGTAGGTCCTCCGCGCGTGCCCGCGCCCTCCGCCAGTACACGGAGGAGAGGACCTCGGCCTCAAGGTCCCACGGGAGGGAGCCGGCCAGGGCACAGGCCACCTCGTGGGAGAGTGTGCGGTACCCCCGACACACTCTCACGGCCATCACCCTCTGGCCTCTGTGGAGCCGGGCGACCTCCCCCGGACCCAACGATCCGGCCCATATTGGGGCCCCGTAAAGGGCCATCGACCGGACCACCGCCATATACAGGCGGCGGCAGGTCCCCCCTCCCCCTCCGAGGTTCGGTAGGAGGCGGCTCAGCGCAGCCGCCGTCCCCACGACCCTCGGGGTCAGCCCCTCGAAGTGGGCCCCGAACCTCCATCTACTGTCGAGCACGACGCCGAGATACTTCAGCGTCGCGCCGACAGCAATGGAGGTTCCGCCCACCACTATCTTTGAGCCTGCAGGTGGCGCCCTCCGAGGCCCGTGGAAACAGATGGCCTCGGATTTATGGAGCGCCACCTCCAGGCCCAACCGCCGGATCCGGGCCACCACCGCAGCGACCGCGGCGGTGGCCAGGACAGACGCATCTCTATACGTCTGCCCCCTCGCGGTAACCAACGTGTCGTCAGCGTAACAAACGACGCTGACGCCACGAAGGTTAGCGCCCCTCAGGACCCAATCATACCCGACGTTCCACAGGGTGGGGCCCAATACGGACCCCTGTGGAACGCCGCGGGTCATGGGGCTCCGGCCCTCTCCCTCCTTTGTGGGGTAGACTACCTCCCGATTGGAGAGGTAGTCCCCCACGAGGCGTCGGAGGTACTGGGGTATCTTGTGCCACCCCAGCGCCCCCGATATTACGCTCCAGGGCAGGGTGTTGAACGCGTTGGCGATGTCAAGGGACACCGCCAACAACACCCCGCCGCTGGAGCACGCCTCGTCGGAGAGGTCGCGGACGTGCGCTATAGCGTCGATCGTCGAGCGACCCCTCCGAAACCCAAACTGGGTGTCGGCTAGGTTTGGGCCAACGTCCTCGAGGTGGTTGACGAGGCGGGCATTCACCACTCGTTCCAGGAGCTTGCCCGCCTCGTCAAGCAGCACAATCGGGCGATACCCCGCCGGCTGGTCCGCCGGGCGCCCCTCCTTCCTCAGCAGGACCAACCGGCCCGACTTCCACCGCCTGGGGAACCTACCTTCCCGCAGGCAGCGGTCGAGCAGCGCCCTCAGGCGCTCCCCTATCTCCTCCTGGACGAGGGCCCACGCACGACCGGGAATCCCATCGGGCCCCGGCGCCGTATTCTTGGCCCTCATCCTAAGGACGGCCGCCCCCAGCTCGCCCTGCGAGACCTCGGGGACGACCTCCTCTTCCTCCTCCGCCGTGGCAGGCGCCGGTAGGGCGGGAGGGACGAATTCGGTCCCCGGACTACCGGGGAACAGTCCCTCGACCACCCTACGGAGGACCGCCGGCTCGAGGGTGCTGGTCACTGGAGGGGCCCAGGGTCGCAGTTTTTGGCGGGCCCATTTGTAGGGCCGCCCCCACGGGTCCCTCTCCAGCGACTCGAGCAACTCAGTCCAGGCCCACGCCTTGGCCTGGCTGATCTCGACGCGGAGGGCCTTACACACCTCTCTGTAGGCGATGTAGAGGCGGTCCAGCTCCTCCGCGTCCTGCACCCTCCTCCGGCGGTGCCGCTGGTAACAGCGGCGCGCTACCAGGCACTGGCGGCGGAGCTCTGCGACCCCCTCGCCCCACCAGTAGACCTGACGCTTGGACTGTGGAGGCCTCGCGCGCGGCATGGCGGCGTCGCACACGCGTACCATGGCCTCACACAGTCCATCCGCAGCGGCGTCCAGGTCTACTTCCTCCGAGGGGGGGGCACTCCACGTCTGGACAATTGCGGCTTCCCGCAGCAGGTCCGTGTCCAGACGGGTCAGTGCCCAGCGCCGGCCAGCCGCCAGTGGCAGCCGAGGGGCCCGTCCTACTAACGACGAGGAGACGCTGAATCCGATATACCTATGGTCGGAGAGCGTCTCCTCGTCCACTAGAACCTCCCAGTCCCGAACACGTGCTGCGAGCTCGGGGGTGGCAAGGGTCACGTCGATGACCGACCCACCCGAGCGTCGCACGCACGTGTCCTCCGACCCCCGGTTGACGATGAGCAGCCCCGTCTCCGCCAGCCACTCCTCGACGGCCTCGCCCCTGGCATCAGTCCTCGAAGACCCCCACGCGGTGGATTTCGCGTTGAGGTCTCCGAGGACGATGACGGATCGGGGACGGTTCTGGCCGACCAGGGTCCCCACTTCGCCGAGAAAACTCTCGAACTCGGCGAGGACCCTGTTGGGGGAGAAGTATACCCCCACAACCACCGTCTCTCCGATCCGGGCCGCGACATATCCCCTTCCCCTCACCACATCCTCGAGGGGAGGGGATTGAGCAGGCGACTGTGTGGTGATCGCCGCCACGCCATCCAGATCTCCAACCCAGTCAGTCCTGGGCGGGATCCGGTATGGCTCGGCGATCACGGCCACCTTGATCAACCGCTCTGCCAGGCTCTGGAGGAGGAGGTCCTGAGCCCTGGCAGAGTGGTTGAGATTCGCCTGGAGGAAAGTTAGGGCCGACATCCTAACTTTCCTCCATGGCAGCCGCCTGCTCCACAACGGGGCGAGTCGGCGGCGACCTTACTTTGGTCGCAGCCTTCTTCTTTCTGTTCTCTACTTTGGACGGGGGCTTGGCGCAGGCCTTGCCCCCGGAGAGGTGGTCCGCCGGCTTCCCCACGGCTGCGCACAAGGTGCAGTGGGGGGCGGCGGAGCAGCCGCTGGCCTTGTGGCCAGTTTGACCGCAGCGGTAACATTCCCCGCTGCGGTCCACCTCGGCTTTACACTGGGCCCTGACGTGGCCCTGTGCAAGGCACCGGAAGCAGCGGCGGGGTCGGGCCTCCAGGACCTCAACCCGCGCCGCAACCCACCCCACCAACAGCCGGTTGCCGGCCGCCACAATCTTTCTGGCGGCCACTGCAGGGCACCGCACGAAGGCAGTGCCCATGCCCGCCGCCCCCTTTCGAACCTCTCCAACCTTCAGGTCTGGAGCGGTACAGCCTCCGGCCCTGGCGAGGCACTCGGTCAGCTCCTGGGCGCTGACCGAGTCGTCCAGGCCGCTCACCCGCAGATCAGCGGTGGTGACCGGCCTGGACACCCGGATTTCCCCTTCGGCACCCTGGAACACCTCCCGCAGTTTTGAGGCCAGAGAGTCGGCTTTCTCCGACCTCTCTGTGCCCGACACCTCGATGATGCGGCCCCCGGTCGCCGCCGCTCTCATCTTCAGCGGCGGGAAGCCGCTGAGGTCTAGCTTTGACCGGGCCTCACCCAGCACCCTGGTGAAGTCCAGGCCTTTTTCTGCCGCCCCCGGCAGCAGCGTAATGACTACCGCTGCCGTGCGCTGGGGGCGGATCTTAACCTTCTGCGGCTTTTTCTTCGCTTGGGCCTGGGCCTGGTTGCCCGTCTTGGGCCTCTCCGTTCTCTCCGTGGGTGTGGCCTTAACGGGCCGCGGCTGCTGGGCCTTTGGTCTGGCGGTGTTTCTTCTCACGACCTCCGTCCAGGCCTCGGTGAGAGGCGGTGGTGGAGGGGCGGGAATGGCAGCCGCTTCCGAGCGATCGGCTACCGGCGCTGAGGGCTTAGAGGCCTTTCCCTGGCCCTTGCCCTTATTGGGTTTGGGCGTCGGGGTCTGCTTCAAGGTGGGCGCAGGGGGAGGTGCCGCATCTCGCCGACGGTCCGCAGCCAAAGGCGGGCGGATGCGTTTCTCCGGCAGGAGGCGTTCTTCCAGTGCCTCAAAGCGGGCACTGATCATCCCGCCCACCTGCCGCAGAATTGCCTGCTGCAACTCCTCCGCCGGACGAGACTGTGATCCCGTGGCCTGCGGAGGAGTGGAGGTCAGCGCCTTTCTCGTCTCTGCACGGAGCTCAGCCATTTCCTTCCGGAGCTCCGCGACTTCCTCCCGGAGGCGCGCGTTGGCAGCCTGCAGCTTTCGGGTCTCCTCTGTTGAGGACCTCTCCTGCAGTACTGCCAGCGCCTCCTGAACTGTCTGGGCCGCCTCCTTGAGGTGTCGTTGGAACGTACCCTTTAAGTTCCCCGATTTGGTGGCCACCGTGTTTATGACGGCCACGGAAGCCATCACCTTTTTACAGATGTCGGAGGCAAGCTCCTCCGGCCCCTCCGATGTCGACACGGGCAGTTGCTCCGCCGCCGACTTGCTGGAGCGCAGCGTCAGGGCTAACTCCCCGACCTCCTGCTCCGCCTGCAGCTCCAGCTCCTGCCGTTTAGCGGCGACTAGGGCCGCCTTGGCCTGGGCGAGGCCGACGTATTCGCCTGTAGTTGGCGGTCGGCCTCTGCCTCGTCGCGCTACCGGCGCTGTAGGCGTTTTCTTGGACGCCGGAGCGTCTCCTCCCTCGTCCTCCGAGCCGGGGCCACTAGCCCCGCTCTTTGAATCGCAAGATCTGGCTCGCTTGAGCCAGAACCTCGCACTTGCTCTGTCGGGTGACATACTGGTCACCGAGACCATGCTCCTGCATGAGGAGTCCGAATCCTCCGCGTTTTCGGGGCTAAGCCCCCGCCCTTCGTCATAAATAAGTTTAGGTTTTGAATTTTCCATAGTTATTCCCACGATTAGGGTCGATCTAAACGTCCACTCCCGGGTGACGCCCATTCCGGGAGCAAGGGTACATACTATGGAGGTCCCCAGGTATCCATAGGTTTTTACGGGTTTTCTCCCGGGTTTTTTATGTCGAGCTTGCCTGCTCTGGGACCGGCCAATAAAGGCAAGTCCCCTTCGGCCCTAACACATGCCACCACGTACCACCCTTAGCGCGAACGGGGGTCTTTGCGATGGCAGTGCGGAACCGGGTGGAGGAAGAGCGCACCTCCCTCCAAGGACGCTGGCCAGAAGATTTCTCCCCGAGCCCGCTCGGCGGCAGTGTGAGTGCACGCCGAGCACGTCCCCGACTTGCGCCGCCGCTACTCAGCATAAGGCTGAGACGCCGGCCAAGCCCCGCAGCCACTCAAGGCCGCCAAGACTCACCCACCGCTACCCGGACTGTCCAGGGCGCCGGGTGAGCCTACCCCCTCCGGAAGGCCTAAAGCCTCCCCAAACGCCGTCCGCAGACGACCCCACACGTCCAGACCCCCGTCCGGACTGCCTTCTACGCCAGCCCCAGATAAAAGCTCTGGGGCGTGCGGAGAAGGCCCCCCCGACTCGCGTCGCCGCGACCCAGTATATGACTGGGACGCCGACCGAGCCCCGCGGCCACTCAAGGCCGCCCCCGGCTCGCACCGCCGCTTCCCGGACTCTCCAGGGCGCCGGTCGAGCCTCCTCCTCGGGTCCTCTTGGTTTCCCCGCAGCTATCTTGCCGCAGGTACTTAGCCCCCCCGCCACGACAAGGCGGGACCCACTGGGGGGGAACCTAACCTAACCTAACCTTTTTTTTTTTTTTTTTTTTTTTTTTTTTTTTTTTTTTTTTTTTTTTTTTTTTTTACTTTGGGAAATGCATTTACGCATCCCCGCCGTGTGGGGACACGAGCGGGGTATGTCGG
Source organism: Apocheima hispidaria (assembly GCA_947579745.1). Classification (NCBI taxonomy): domain Eukaryota; kingdom Metazoa; phylum Arthropoda; class Insecta; order Lepidoptera; family Geometridae; genus Apocheima; species Apocheima hispidaria. Next base: position 34,948 of record OX388151.1, read on the forward strand.
ACTCAAGCGCCACGGCCTCGGCAGTGACGCTAATACCGACTAAAACCCAAAGGTGTTCCACCGCTGCGGCAAGTCGGACGGGGGCCGCGGGACCATGCAGAGTATGCACCGCAACCCCCTCCCGCCACCTGTCCGCCCCTGGGCGGACCCGCCTCGGGAAGACCCCCTTCCCTCCCCTGGTACGACGCGCCGGAACACCGGGCGCGTCGTCCACCCCTGGGGGTCTGTCACGGCTGTGACTAGAAGGACGGATGTCACCCACATCCGCCCCCCAGACCCCCCGACTCGCGTCGCCGCTACCCAGCATAAGGCTGGGACGCCGACCGAGCCCCGCGGCCACTCAAGGCCGCCAAAGGCTCGCACCGCCGCTACCCGGACTGTCCAGGGCGCCGGGCGAGCCTACCCCCTCCGTCCGGACCTCGTCCGGACCGCCTTCTACGCGCGCTCCAGATAAAAGCTCTGGGGCGTGCGGAGAAGGCCCCGGGCCCTGCAGCACTACTCTCCAAGGAGAGATGGGTGCGAGGGCCCCGACTTGCGCCGCCGCTACCCAGCATAAGGCTGGGACGCCGGCCAAGCCCCGCAGCCACTCAAGGCCGCCAAGGCTCGCTCCGCCGCTACCCGGACTGTCCGGGGCGCCGGGCGAGCCTACCCCCTCCGGGGAGGCGTAAAGCCTCCCCAACTCACGGTCGCAGAGGATAGGGAGAGCGGCGCACCGTAATACCGGCACTCCTCTTCCCCTGCGACCCCACCGCGCCGCCATTCAACGGTGGCGGCCCCGTATCCCTCAGCTGCAGTGCGAACCCCCACACTGCAGCCCACCTCAGTTGCGGCGCCAACCCCACCGCAACCTACCGGCCGCTTCGACTGGGCCCGGGAAGCACAGCCCGGAAGAAGCGGCCCCACCTCGGGTTCCTCTTTGCTTCACCGTGGGTGCCGAATCCACGGTTACTGAGCCCCCCCGCCGCGACAAGGCGGGAACCCACTGGGGGGGGGGGAACCTAACCTAACCTAACCTAACCTAACCTAACCTAACCTAACCTAACCTAACCTAACCTAACCTAACCTAACCTAACCTAACCTAACCTTTTTTTTTTTTTTTTTTTTTTTACTTGGGGAAATGCTTTTACGCATCCCCGCTCGAGTGGGGACAAGAGCGGGGTATGTTGGACTCGAGCGCCACGGCCGCAGCGGTGGCGCTAATACCAACTAAAACCCCAAGGTGTTCCTACGGCGACGGCAAGTCGGACGGGGCCACGGGACCATGCAGAGTATGCACCGCGGCCCCATCCCGCCGTTTGTCCGCCCCTGGGCGGACTCGCCTCGGGAAGGGGTCGTTAAGCTGACCCCTTCCCACCTCGTGACGACGCGCCGGAACACCGGGCGCGTCGACCACCTGGAGGGTCTGTCACATTAAGTGACTAAGAAGGGGTGGCGGATGTCCCCACATCCGCCACCCCAGACCCTCCCAGCGGAGACGGCGTGCGAGCTCTGCTTGCACGCCTCCGTCTCCGCCCTCTTCGGAGCGGGGGAGCGAGGGGATCCGCCTCCCTCTCCCGCTCCTCGGCCTCTCTCTGCGACATCACTTCCTCGCAGAAAGAGGCCATCGCCTCCCAGGACCTCTCGTCGGCGACCATCCTTAACAGGATGTTCGGCAACGAGAGGTCCCCACCCATGTCCGCGGCCAGGAAATGCCGCGGATCCGCCGCCCCCGGGCACACCTCCAGCACGTGCTGCGCCGTTTCCTCGGCGCAGCCGCACTGGTGGCAGTCCGGAGTCTCTTCCCTCCGGGCAACGCGACACAGGTATCTCCCGAAGCAACCATGCCCCGAGAGTACCTGTGTCATCCGGAAGGAGAGACTGCCATGGCCTCGGTGTGCCCATTCCCCCAGCACGGGACGGATCGCCTCGAGCAGCCGGACAGCCCCGGCTCCCCTCGTCCGGTCTTCGGCGATCCGCCGGCTCCACGATTCGAGGGCGGCCGATCTCGCCCTCTTTCGCCACTGCTCGACCTCCCGTGGGGCAGGCCGTAGGTCCTCCGCGCGTGCCCGCGCCCTCCGCCAGTACACGGAGGAGAGGACCTCGGCCTCAAGGTCCCACGGGAGGGAGCCGGCCAGGGCACAGGCCACCTCGTGGGAGAGTGTGCGGTACCCCCGACACACTCTCACGGCCATCACCCTCTGGCCTCTGTGGAGCCGGGCGACCTCCCCCGGACCCAACGATCCGGCCCATATTGGGGCCCCATAAAGGGCCATCGACCGGACCACCGCCATATACAGGCGGCGGCAGGTTCCCCCTCCCCCTCCGAGGTTCGGGAGGAGGCGGCTCAGCGCAGCCGCCGTCCCCACGATCCTCGGGGTCAGCCCCTCGAAGTGGGCCCCGAACCTCCATCTGCTGTCGAGCACGACGCCGAGATACTTCAGCGTCGCGCCGACAGCAATGGAGGTTCCGCCCACCACTATTTTTGAGCCTGCAGGTGGCGCCCTCCGAGGCCCGTGGAAGCAGATGGCCTCGGACTTATGGAGCGCCACCTCCAGGCCCAACCGCCGGATCCTGGCCACCACCGCAGCGACCGCGGCTGTGGCCAGGACAGACGCCTCTCGGAACGTCTGCCCCCTCGCGGTAACCAACGTGTCGTCGGCGTAACAAACGACGCCGACGCCACGAAGGTTAGCGCCCCTCAGGACCCAATCGTACCCGACGTTCCACAGGGTGGGGCCCAATACGGACCCCTGTGGAACGCCGCGGGTCATGGGGCTCCGGCCCTCTCCCTCCTTTGTGGGGTAGACTACCTCCCGATCGGAGAGGTAGTCCCCCACAAGGCGTCGGAGGTACTGGGGTATGTTGTGCCACCCCAGTGCCCCCAATATTACGCTCCAGGGCAGGGTGTTGAACGCGTTGGCAATGTCAAGAGACACCGCCAACAACACCCCGCCGCTGGAGCACGCCTCGTCGGAGAGGTCGCGGACGTACGCTATGGCGTCAATCGTCGAGCGACCCCTCCGAAACCCGAACTGCGTGTCGGCCAGGTTCGGGCCGACCTCCTCCAGGTGGTTGACGAGGCGGGCATTCACCACTCGTTCCAGGAGCTTGCCCGCCTCGTCAAGCAGTACTATGGGGCGGTACCCCGCCGGCTGATCTGCCGGGCGCCCCTCTTTCCTGAGCAGGACGAGCCGACCCGATTTCCACCGCCTGGGGAACCGCCCTTCCCGCAGGCAGCGGTCGACCAGCGCCTTCAGGCGCTCCCCAAACTCCTCCTGGACGAGGGCCCACGCGCGACCGGGAATCCCATCGGGCCCCGGCGCCGTGTTCCTGGCCCTCATCCTGAGGACGGCCGCCCCCAGCTCGCCCTGCGAGACCTCGGGGACGTCCTCCTCCTCTTCCTCCGCCGTGGCAGGCGCTGGTAGGGCGGGAGGGACGAATTCGGTCCCCGGACTACCGGGGAACAGTCCCTCAACCACCCTACGGAGGACCGCCGGCTCCAGGGTGCTGGTCACCGGAGGGGCCCAGGGACGCAGTTTCTGGCGGGCCCATTTGTAGGGCCGCCCCCATGGGTCCCTCTCCAGCGATTCGAGCAACTCAGTCCAGGCCCGAGCTTTGGCCTGGCTGATTGCGACGCGGAGGGCCTTGCACACCTCTCTGTAGGTGGTGTAGAGGCGGTCCAGCTCCTCCGCGTCCTGCACCCTCCTCCGGCGGTGCCGCTGGTAACAGCGGCGAGCTGCCATGCACTGGCGGCGGAGCTCTGCGACCCCCTCGCCCCACCAGTAGACCTGACGCTTGGACTGTGGAGGCCTCGCGCGCGGCATAGCGGCGTCGCACACGCGTACCATGGCCTCACACAGTCCATCCGCAGCGGCGTCCAGGTCTACTTCCTCCGAGGGGGGGGCACTCCACGTCTGGACAATCGCGGCTTCCCGCAGGAGGTCCGTGTCCAGACGTGTCAGTGCCCAGCGCCGGCCAGCCGCCGGTGGCAACCGAGGGGCCCGTCCTACCAACGACGAGGAGACGCTGAAACCGATGTACCGATGGTCGGAGAGCGTCTCCTCGTCCACCAGGACCTTCCAGTCCCGGACACGTGCTGCGAGCTCGGGGGTGGCAAGGGTCACGTCGATGACCGACCCACCCGAGCGTCGCACGCACGTGTCCTCCGACCCCCGGTTGACGATGCACAGCCCCGTCTCCGCCAGCCACTCCTCGACGGCCTCGCCCCTGGCATCAGTCCTCGAAGACCCCCACGCAGTGGATTTCGCGTTGAGGTCTCCGAGGACGACGACGGATCGGGGACGGTTCTGGCCGACCAGGGTCCCCACTTCGCCGAGAAAACTCTCGAACTCGGCGAGGACCCTGTTGGGGGAGAAATACACCCCCACAACCACCGTCCCCCCGATCCGGGCCGCGACGTATCCCCTACCCCTCACCACATCCTCGAGGGGAGGGGATTGAGCAGGCGACTGGGTGGTGATCGCCACCAAACCATCTAGATCTCCGGCCCAGTCAGTCCTGGGCGGGATCCGATATGGTTCGGCGATCACGGCCACCTTAATCAACCGCTCTGCCAGGTTCTGGAGGAGGAGGTCCTGAGCCCTGGCAGAGTGGTTGAGATTCCCCTGGAGGAAAGTTAGGGCCGACATCCTAACTTTCCTCCATGGCAGCCGTCGGCTCCGGAGTGGGGCGAGTCGGCTGCGACCTGACCTTGGTCGCAGCCTTCTTCTTCCGGCCCTCTATCATGGACGGGGGCTTGGCGCAGGCCTTGCCCCCGGAGAGGTGTTCCGCCGGCTTCCCCACGGCTGCGCACAAGGTGCAGTGGGGGGCGGCGGAGCAGCCGCTGGCCTTGTGGCCAGGTTGACCGCAGCGGTAGCATTCCCCGCTGCGGTCCACCTCGGCCTTGCACTGGGCCCTGACATGGCCCAGTGCAAGGCACCGGAAGCAGCGGCGGGGTCGGGCCTCCAGGACCTCGACCCGCGCCGCTACCCACCCCACCAACAGCCGGTTGCCGGCCGCCACTATCTTCTTGGCGGCCACTGCAGGGCACCGCACGAAGGCAGTGCCCATACCCGCCGCCCCCTTCCTGACCTCCCCGACCTTGAGGTCCAGGGCGGTGCAGCCTCCGGCCTTGGCCAGGCACTCGGTGAGTTCCTGGGCGCCGACCGAGTCGTCCAGGCCGCTGACCCGCAGATCTGCGGTAGTGACCGGCCTGGACACCCGAATTTCACTTTCGGCGCCCTGGAAGACCTCCCGTAGCTTTGAGGCCAGAGAGTCGGCTTTCTCCGACCTCTCTGTGCCCGACACCTCGATGATGCGGCCCCCGGTCGCCGCCGCTCTCATCTTCAGCGGCGGGAAGCCGCTGAGGTCTAACTTCGACCGGGCCTCACCCAGCACCCTGGTGAAGTCCAGGCCTTTTTCTGCCGCCCCCGGCAGCAGCGTAATGACTACCGCTGCCGTGCGCTGGGGGCGGATCTTCACCTTCTTCACCGCCTTTTTCTTCGCCTGAGGGGCCTGGTTGCCCGTCTTGGGCCTCTCCGTCCTCTCCTTGGGTGTGGCCTTATCGGGCCGCGGCTGCTGGACCTTCGGTCTAGCAGTCTTTCTCCTGACCACCTCCGTCCACGCCTCAGTGAGAGGCGGTGGCGGAGGGGCGGGAGTGGCAGCCGCTTCCGAAGGCGCTGAAGGCTTTGATGCCTTTCCCTGGCCCTTGCCCTTACTGGGCTTGGGCGTCGGGGCCTGCTCCAGGGTGGGCGCAGGGGGAGGTGCGGCATCTCGCCGACGGTCCGCGGCCAAAGGCGGGCGGATGCGCCTCTCCGGCAGGAGGCGTTCTTCCAGTGCCTCAAAGCGGGCACTGATCATCCCGCCCACCTGCCGCAGGATCGCCTGTTGTAAGTCCTCCGCCGGGCAAGGGGCAGATCCCGAAGCCCGCGGGGGAGTGGAGGTTCGTGCCTCTCTCATTTCTGCACGGAGCTCCGCCATCTCTTTTCGGAGCTCCGCGACTTCTTCTCGGAGGCGCGCGTTGGCAGCCTGCAGTTTCCGGGTCTCCTCTGTAGAGGACCTCGTCTGCAGGACTGCCATCGCTTGTTCCACCGTCTGGGCCGCCTCCTTAAGGTGACGCTGGAAGGTCCCTTTCAGGTTTCCAGACTTGGTGGCCACCGTGTTGATAACGGCCACGGAGGCCATCACCTTTTTGGAGAGGTCGGAGACAAGCTCCTCCGACCCCTCCGATATCAACTCGGGCAGTTGCTCCGCCGACTTGCTGGAGCGCAGCGTCAGGGCCAACTCCCCTACCTCCTGTTCCGCCTGCAGCTCCAGCTCCTGCCGTTTGGCAGCGACAAGGGCCGCCTTGGCCTGGGCGAGGCCGACGTACTCGCCTGTGGTAGGCGGTCGGCCTCTGCCTCGTCGCGCTGGCGTTGGCGTTTTCTTCGCCGGAGCGTCTGCGTCGTCGTTCTCAGAGCCAGGGCCGCTGGCCCCGCTCTTCCCTTCGTTAGATCTTGCTCGCTTGAGCCAAAACCTTGCACTGCTTCTATCCGGTGACATACTTGTCACAGACACCATACTCCTACAAGAGGAGTCGGAGTCATACACCGCGTTTTCGGGGCTAAGCCCCCGCCCTTCGTCATATATTTGATTGGTTTTAAGTTTATCCATAGTAAATCCCACGAGTTGGGTCGATATAAAGGTCCACTCCCGGGTGACGCCCATTCCGGGAGCAAGGGTACATACTATGGAGGGCCCCAGGTATCCATAGGTTTTTACGGGTTTTCTCCCGGGTTTTTTATTTCGAGCTTGCCTGCTCTGGGACCGGCCAATAAAGGCAGGTCCCCTTCGGCCCTAACACATACCACCACGTACCACCCTTAGCGCGAACGGGGGTCTTTGCGATGGCAGTGCGGAACCGGATGGAGGAAGAGCGCACCTCCCCCCATGGACGCTGGCCAGGAGATTACTCCCCCGGCCCACTCAACGGCAGTGTGAGTGCACGCCGAGCACGTCCCCGACTTGCGCCGCCGCTACTCAGCATAAGGCTGAGACGCCGGCCAAGCCCCGCAGCCACTCAAGGCCGCCAAGACTCACCCACCGCTACCCGGAATGTCCAGGGCGCCGGGTGAGCCTACCCCCTCCGGAAGGCCTACAGCCCTCCAAACGCCGTCCACGGACGGCCCCACAAGTCCAGACCCCCGTCTGGACTGCCTTCTACGCCAGCCCCAGATAAAAGCTCTGGGGCGTGCGGAGAAGGCCCCCCGACTTGCGCCGCCGCTACCCAGCATAAGGCTGGGACGCCGGCCAAGCCCCGCAGCCACTCAAGGCCGCCTCAGACTCGCACCGCCGCTTCCCGGACTCTCCAGGGCGCCGGTCGAGCCTCCTCCTCGGGTCCTCTTGGTTTCCCCGCAGCTATCTGGCCGCAGGTACTTAGCCCCCCCGCCACGACAAGGCGGGACCCACTGGGGGGGAACCTTTTTTTTTTTTTTTTTTTTTTTTTTTTTTACTTTGGGAAATGCATTTACGCATCCCCGCCGTGTGGGGACACGAGCGGGGTATGTCGGACTCAAGCGCCACGGCCTCGGCAGTGACGCTAATACCGACTAAAACCCAAAGGTGTTCCACCGCTGCGGCAAGTCGGACGGGGGCCGCGGGACCATGCAGAGTATGCACCGCAACCCCCTCCCGCCACCTGCCCGCCCCATGGGCGGACCCGCCTCGGGAAGACCCCCTTCCCCCCTTGGTACGACGCGCCGGAACACCGGGCGCGTCGTCCACCCCTGAGGGTCTGTCACACTGTGACTAAGAGGGCGGATGTCCACCACATCCGCCCCCCAGACCCTCCGGCTTGCGCCGCCGCTACTCAGCATAAGGCTGAGACGCCGGCCAAGCCCCGCGGCCACTCAAGGCCGCCGAGACTCGCACCGCCGCTACCCGGACTATCCAGGGCGCCGGGCGAGCCTACCCCCTCCGTCCGGACATCGTCCGGACCGCCTTCTACGCGCGCTCCAGATAAAAGCTCTGGCGCGTGCGGAGAAGGCCCCCGGGCCCTACAACACTACTCTCCAAGGAGAGATGGGTGCGTGCGAGGGCCCCGACTTGCGCCGCCGCTACCCAGCATAAGGCTGGGACGCCGGCCAAGCCCCGCAGCCACTCAAGGCCGCCAAGGCTCGCACCGCCGCTACCCGGACTGTCCGGGGCGCCGGGCGAGCCTACCCCCTCCGGGGAGGCGTAATGCCTCCCCAACTCACGGTCGCAGAGGATAGGGAGAGCGGCGCACCGTAATACCGACACTCCTCTTCCCCTGCGACCCCACCGCGCCGCCATCTAACGGTGGCGGCCCCGTATCCCTCAGCTGCAGTGCGACCCCCACACTGCAGCCCACCTCAGTTGCGGCGCCGACCCCACCGCAACCTACCGGCCGCTTCGACAGGGCTCGTGGCAAAGCCCTGGAAGAAGCGGCCCCACCTCGGGTTCCTCTTTGCTTCACCGTGGGTGGGGAAGACCACGGCTACTGAGCCCCCCCGCCGCGACAAGGCGGGAACCCACTGGGGGGGCTGGGGGGGAACCTAACCTTTTTTTTTTTTTTTTTTTTACTTGGGGAAATGCTTTTACGCATCCCCGCTCGAGTGGGGACAAGAGCGGGGTATGTTGGACTCGAGCGCCACGGCCGCAGCGGTGGCGCTAATACCAACTAAAACCCCAAGGTGTTCCTTCGGCGACGGCAGGTCGGACGGGGCCGCGGGACCATGCAGAGTATGCACCGCAGCCCCATCCCGCCGTTTGTCCGCCCCTGGGCGGACTCGCCTCGGGAAGGGGTCGTTGACCCCTTCCCACCTCGTGACGACGCGCCGGAACACCGGGCGCGTCGATCACCTGGAGGGCCTGTCACGCTAAGTGACTAAGGGGGTGGCGGATGTCCCCACATCCACCACCCCTGACCCTCCCAGCGGAGACGGCGTGCGAGCTCTGCTTGCACGCCTCCGTCTCCGCCCTCTTCGGAGCGGGTGAGCGAGGGGATCCGCCTCCCTCTCCCGCTCCTCGGCCTCTCTCTGCGACATCACTTCCTCGCAGAAAGAGGCCATCGCCTCCCAGGACCTCTCGTCGGCGACCATCCTTGCCAGGATGTTCGGCAACGAGAGGGGGGAACCTAACCTAACCTAACCTAACCTAACCTAACCTAACCTAACCTAACCTAACCTAACCTAACCTAACCTAACCTAACCTAACCTAACCTAACCTTTTTTTTTTTTTTTTTTTTTACTTTGGGAAATGCATTTACGCATCCCCGCCGTGTGGGGACACGAGCGGGGTATGTCGGACTCAAGCGCCACGGCCTCGGCAGTGACGCTAATACCGACTAAAACCCAAAGGTGTTCCACCGCTGCAGCACGTCGGACGGGGGCCGCGGGACCATGCAGAGTATGCACCGCAACCCCCTCCCGCCGCCTGCCCGCCCCTGGGCGGACCCGCCTCGGGGAAGTACCCCCTTCCCCCCCTTGGTACGACGCGCCGGAACACCGGGCGCGTCGTCCACCCCTGGGGGTCTGTCACGACTGTGACTAAGGGGACGGATGTCCACCACATCCGCCCCCCAGACCCCCCGACTCGCGTCGCCGCTACCCAGCATAAGGCTGGGACGCCGACCGAGTCCCGCGGCCACTCAAGGCCGCCAAGGCTCGCACCGCCGCTACCCGGAATGTCCAGGGCGCCGGACGAGCCTACCCCCTCCGTCCGGACATCGTCCGGACCGCCTTCTACGCGCGCTCCAGATAAAAGCTCTGGGGCGTGCGGAGAAGGCCCCCGGGCCCTACAGCACTACTCTCCAAGGAGAGTTGGGTGAGAGGGCCCCGACTTGCGCCACCGCTACCCAGCATAAGGCTGGGACGCCGGCCAAGCCCCGCAGCCACTCAAGGCCGCCAAGGCTCGCACCGCCGCTACCCGGACTGTCCGGGGCGCCGGGCGAGCCTACCCCCTCCGGGGAGGCGTAAAGCCTCCCCAACTCACGGTCGCAGAGGATAGGGAGAGCGGCGCACCGTAATACCGACACTCCTCTTCCCCTGCGACCCCACCGCGCCGCCATTCAACGGTGGCGGCCCCGTCTCCCTCAGCTGCAGTGCGAACCCCCACACTGCAGCCCGCCTCAGTTGCGATGTAGTACCCCACCGCAACCTACCGGCCGCTTCGACAGGGCCCGTGGCAAAGCCCTAGAAGAAGCGGCCCCACCTCGGGTTCCACTTGGCTTCACCGTGGGTGGGGAAAACCACGGCTACTGAGCCCCCCCGCCGCGACAAGGCGGGAACCCACTGGGGGGGAACCTAACCTAACCTAACCTAACCTAACCTAACCTAACCTAACCTAACCATCTGAGACGCATTGTAAGTAACTACTTCGAAGGAAGAAAGATAGTTGTTAATTATGCGGGAAAAAAACCTGTACTAAGAACACGAGCAAAGGCTGTGTTCAAGGTTCGATTGGGGGGCCCACGTTCTGGAACCTGCTGCTGGATCCACTCCTCAACGATCTGGTCTCACGGGGAGTATATATTCAGGCGTTCGCGGACGATGTCGTACTGATGTTCTCCGGGAAGTCAGCCATTGAAGTACAGGAAAAAGCCAATCAGACCCTCGCCTATGTGCATGAATGGGGTATCAAAAATAAGCTTAGGTTCGCGGCACACAAGACCAACGCCATGATCATAACCAATAAACTTAAATTTGATACTCCAGTCATGCATATGGGCGGGGTAAACATACCTGTCGTCGACGATATAAGGCTGCTTGGCCTTACGATAGACAAAAAACTCACATTTAATAAACACGTGTCAAATGTTTGTCGTAAGGCCGCAAACATCTATAAGAAACTTGCGAAAACGGCAAAGATAGAATGGGGACTAAACTCGGAAATCATCAGGACGATATACGTAGCCGTGATAGAGCCTGTTATTATGTACGCCTCGAGTGTATGGGCACCAGCATCAGAGAAAATCATGGTACAGAAGCAACTAAATGCCATCCAGCGTGGGTTCGCTCAAAAGATCTGCAAAGCCTACCGTACGGTGCCTCTAAATGCAGCACTCGCATTGACTGGGCTGCTTCCCTTGGACCTTCGGGTTCAGGAGGCGGCCCAGCTTTACGAAGCGAAGAGAGGCGGACCGACGACGCTAGACTATGGCAAAAGGCAGATTGAGCAGCGCATCTCCTTCTTGAAAGCCCCGCATCCAGCCAAAGACGGGGAGATCAAATTCGAATGCCTTAGTGATATGCTGCCCGAAATCCTGGAACAACATCAGCTCCCAGAAATTCAAATTTACACAGATGGGAGCAAATTGGAGGGTAAAGTAGGTGCAGCATATACGTATTGGCAAAACGGGTCAGAAATAAAAATGAAGAAGATGAAACTCGAGTCGTTCTGCACAGTCTTCCAAGCTGAACTTTACGCGCTCTACCAAGCTACTGAGCTTTTGGTAAGAGGAAAGCAAAGCTTGGCAGCTGTGCTGAGCGACTCGAGATCAGCTCTCGAAATCGTACAAAACCCCGAGACCTTCCACCCCTTGGCCTTCGCTATACGACGAAATATAGCCGGTCTAAGGACCAGGGGGTGTGAGCTAAAATTGTACTGGGTGAAGGCGCACGTCGGCGTACCCGGCAATGAAAGAGCGGATGAACTGGCTAAGGAAGCGGCTCTCTACTCCAAAACCTCCGCACATTATGATAAATGTCCAATATCTTACACAAAAAGTATAATAAGGAAAAGGACCATAGAAAAATGGAGTCAAAGGTATGCGGAAAGAGGGACGGCTGAAACGACAAAGCTCTTCCTACCAAACGCATCAGATGCATACAAAATGATTATAAAAGTTAAGCTTACTCCGATAATGATACAGGTGATGACCGGCCATGGGGGGTTTTCTTCATACCTGAATCGGTTCAAATGCAAGGAAAGCCCCTCATGCGCTTGCGATGCGGAAAAAGAAGAGACGATACAACATCTGCTACTGGAGTGTCCAAAATATGGCGCGGATAGGTACGACCTGGAATCAGCAACAAGCATTAAGCTAACGGAATCCTCATTGTGCGAGATGATGGCCGGAAAGGATTCCAGGCCGTACCTGCTAAAGTATTGCACAAAGGTAGCAGAAGATGCAGTGAAAAGGAATAAGACAAGATGACAATGTATGTCATTTAGTCATATTCATCTAAAACCAAACCTAAGAAAAATACGTACAACGTATAATTCTAAAGAATTATAAGTATGTACTTATGCAACTAAAGAAACAGAATAACAAATATTGGGAATATAGTATCACAAAACATACAAAAGAAAATGGTGAAATCACTGAGACAAAATAAAACAAAAATAAACATTTAAATAAGAATATAATATACAAAATTATTACAAATCAAAAAGGAAACCTAAAAAAGGTCCCCGACAATATCGGGGGAATGATAAAAAAAAACAAAAAAAAAAAAAAAAAACCTAACCTAACCTAACCTAACCATCCATCCATCCATCCATCCATCCATCCATCCATCCATCCATCCATCCATCCATCCATCCATCCATCCATCCATCCATCCATCCATCCATCCATCCATCCATCCATCCATCCATCCATCCATCCATCCATCCATCCATCCATCCATCCATCCATCCATCCATCCATCCATCCATCCATCCATCCATCCATCCATCCATCCATCCATCCATCCATCCATCCATCCATCCATCCATCCATCCATCCATCCATCCATCCATCCATCCATCCATCCATCCATCCATCCATCCATCCATCCATCCATCCATCCATCCATCCATCCATCCATCCATCCATCCATCCATCCATCCATCCATCCATCCATCCATCCATCCATCCATCCATCCATCCATCCATCCATCCATCCATCCATCCATCCATCCATCCATCCATCCATCCATCCATCCATCCATCCATCCATCCATCCATCCATCCATCCATCCATCCATCCATCCATCCATCCATCCATCCATCCATCCATCCATCCATCCATCCATCCATCCATCCATCCATCCATCCATCCATCCATCCATCCATCCATCCATCCATCCATCCATCCATCCATCCATCCATCCATCCATCCATCCATCCATCCATCCATCCATCCATCCATCCATCCATCCATCCATCCATCCATCCATCCATCCATCCATCCATCCATCCATCCATCCATCCATCCATCCATCCATCCATCCATCCATCCATCCATCCATCCATCCATCCATCCATCCATCCATCCATCCATCCATCCATCCATCCATCCATCCATCCATCCATCCATCCATCCATCCATCCATCCATCCATCCATCCATCCATCCATCCATCCATCCATCCATCCATCCATCCATCCATCCATCCATCCATCCATCCATCCATCCATCCATCCATCCATCCATCCATCCATCCATCCATCCATCCATCCATCCATCCATCCATCCATCCATCCATCCATCCATCCATCCATCCATCCATCCATCCATCCATCCATCCATCCATCCATCCATCCATCCATCCATCCATCCATCCATCCATCCATCCATCCATCCATCCATCCATCCATCCATCCATCCATCCATCCATCCATCCATCCATCCATCCATCCATCCATCCATCCATCCATCCATCCATCCATCCATCCATCCATCCATCCATCCATCCATCCATCCATCCATCCATCCATCCATCCATCCATCCATCCATCCATCCATCCATCCATCCATCCATCCATCCATCCATCCATCCATCCATCCATCCATCCATCCATCCATCCATCCATCCATCCATCCATCCATCCATCCATCCATCCATCCATCCATCCATCCATCCATCCATCCATCCATCCATCCATCCATCCATCCATCCATCCATCCATCCATCCATCCATCCATCCATCCATCCATCCATCCATCCATCCATCCATCCATCCATCCATCCATCCATCCATCCATCCATCCATCCATCCATCCATCCATCCATCCATCCATCCATCCATCCATCCATCCATCCATCCATCCATCCATCCATCCATCCATCCATCCATCCATCCATCCATCCATCCATCCATCCATCCATCCATCCATCCATCCATCCATCCATCCATCCATCCATCCATCCATCCATCCATCCATCCATCCATCCATCCATCCATCCATCCATCCATCCATCCATCCATCCATCCATCCATCCATCCATCCATCCATCCATCCATCCATCCATCCATCCATCCATCCATCCATCCATCCATCCATCCATCCATCCATCCATCCATCCATCCATCCATCCATCCATCCATCCATCCATCCATCCATCCATCCATCCATCCATCCATCCATCCATCCATCCATCCATCCATCCATCCATCCATCCATCCATCCATCCATCCATCCATCCATCCATCCATCCATCCATCCATCCATCCATCCATCCATCCATCCATCCATCCATCCATCCATCCATCCATCCATCCATCCATCCATCCATCCATCCATCCATCCATCCATCCATCCATCCATCCATCCATCCATCCATCCATCCATCCATCCATCCATCCATCCATCCATCCATCCATCCATCCATCCATCCATCCATCCATCCATCCATCCATCCATCCATCCATCCATCCATCCATCCATCCATCCATCCATCCATCCATCCATCCATCCATCCATCCATCCATCCATCCATCCATCCATCCATCCATCCATCCATCCATCCATCCATCCATCCATCCATCCATCCATCCATCCATCCATCCATCCATCCATCCATCCATCCATCCATCCATCCATCCATCCATCCATCCATCCATCCATCCATCCATCCATCCATCCATCCATCCATCCATCCATCCATCCATCCATCCATCCATCCATCCATCCATCCATCCATCCATCCATCCATCCATCCATCCATCCATCCATCCATCCATCCATCCATCCATCCATCCATCCATCCATCCATCCATCCATCCATCCATCCATCCATCCATCCATCCATCCATCCATCCATCCATCCATCCATCCATCCATCCATCCATCCATCCATCCATCCATCCATCCATCCATCCATCCATCCATCCATCCATCCATCCATCCATCCATCCATCCATCCATCCATCCATCCATCCATCCATCCATCCATCCATCCATCCATCCATCCATCCATCCATCCATCCATCCATCCATCCATCCATCCATCCATCCATCCATCCATCCATCCATCCATCCATCCATCCATCCATCCATCCATCCATCCATCCATCCATCCATCCATCCATCCATCCATCCATCCATCCATCCATCCATCCATCCATCCATCCATCCATCCATCCATCCATCCATCCATCCATCCATCCATCCATCCATCCATCCATCCATCCATCCATCCATCCATCCATCCATCCATCCATCCATCCATCCATCCATCCATCCATCCATCCATCCATCCATCCATCCATCCATCCATCCATCCATCCATCCATCCATCCATCCATCCATCCATCCATCCATCCATCCATCCATCCATCCATCCATCCATCCATCCATCCATCCATCCATCCATCCATCCATCCATCCATCCATCCATCCATCCATCCATCCATCCATCCATCCATCCATCCATCCATCCATCCATCCATCCATCCATCCATCCATCCATCCATCCATCCATCCATCCATCCATCCATCCATCCATCCATCCATCCATCCATCCATCCATCCATCCATCCATCCATCCATCCATCCATCCATCCATCCATCCATCCATCCATCCATCCATCCATCCATCCATCCATCCATCCATCCATCCATCCATCCATCCATCCATCCATCCATCCATCCATCCATCCATCCATCCATCCATCCATCCATCCATCCATCCATCCATCCATCCATCCATCCATCCATCCATCCATCCATCCATCCATCCATCCATCCATCCATCCATCCATCCATCCATCCATCCATCCATCCATCCATCCATCCATCCATCCATCCATCCATCCATCCATCCATCCATCCATCCATCCATCCATCCATCCATCCATCCATCCATCCATCCATCCATCCATCCATCCATCCATCCATCCATCCATCCATCCATCCATCCATCCATCCATCCATCCATCCATCCATCCATCCATCCATCCATCCATCCATCCATCCATCCATCCATCCATCCATCCATCCATCCATCCATCCATCCATCCATCCATCCATCCATCCATCCATCCATCCATCCATCCATCCATCCATCCATCCATCCATCCATCCATCCATCCATCCATCCATCCATCCATCCATCCATCCATCCATCCATCCATCCATCCATCCATCCATCCATCCATCCATCCATCCATCCATCCATCCATCCATCCATCCATCCATCCATCCATCCATCCATCCATCCATCCATCCATCCATCCATCCATCCATCCATCCATCCATCCATCCATCCATCCATCCATCCATCCATCCATCCATCCATCCATCCATCCATCCATCCATCCATCCATCCATCCATCCATCCATCCATCCATCCATCCATCCATCCATCCATCCATCCATCCATCCATCCATCCATCCATCCATCCATCCATCCATCCATCCATCCATCCATCCATCCATCCATCCATCCATCCATCCATCCATCCATCCATCCATCCATCCATCCATCCATCCATCCATCCATCCATCCATCCATCCATCCATCCATCCATCCATCCATCCATCCATCCATCCATCCATCCATCCATCCATCCATCCATCCATCCATCCATCCATCCATCCATCCATCCATCCATCCATCCATCCATCCATCCATCCATCCATCCATCCATCCATCCATCCATCCATCCATCCATCCATCCATCCATCCATCCATCCATCCATCCATCCATCCATCCATCCATCCATCCATCCATCCATCCATCCATCCATCCATCCATCCATCCATCCATCCATCCATCCATCCATCCATCCATCCATCCATCCATCCATCCATCCATCCATCCATCCATCCATCCATCCATCCATCCATCCATCCATCCATCCATCCATCCATCCATCCATCCATCCATCCATCCATCCATCCATCCATCCATCCATCCATCCATCCATCCATCCATCCATCCATCCATCCATCCATCCATCCATCCATCCATCCATCCATCCATCCATCCATCCATCCATCCATCCATCCATCCATCCATCCATCCATCCATCCATCCATCCATCCATCCATCCATCCATCCATCCATCCATCCATCCATCCATCCATCCATCCATCCATCCATCCATCCATCCATCCATCCATCCATCCATCCATCCATCCATCCATCCATCCATCCATCCATCCATCCATCCATCCATCCATCCATCCATCCATCCATCCATCCATCCATCCATCCATCCATCCATCCATCCATCCATCCATCCATCCATCCATCCATCCATCCATCCATCCATCCATCCATCCATCCATCCATCCATCCATCCATCCATCCATCCATCCATCCATCCATCCATCCATCCATCCATCCATCCATCCATCCATCCATCCATCCATCCATCCATCCATCCATCCATCCATCCATCCATCCATCCATCCATCCATCCATCCATCCATCCATCCATCCATCCATCCATCCATCCATCCATCCATCCATCCATCCATCCATCCATCCATCCGCTCCGCGCACCCCGTGCTTTCCTCAAACTGTGGTGACTTTTGATCGGACCAAAACCCGCGTGACGAGGTATCTGGTTCATCTGTGAGTGGAACGAATATTATAGCTTGAATACTGGTTATTTTAGGTAATAAACGCTATAAAAGACTTACGTGTGAAATGATAATTCTAGGTCTTTTACTCCTCCTTTCGTTGTTCTCGATGGACAAAACACAGCACAACACGCCATAATATCACTATGTATGATTATGTCTTCACAGGGATATGTTTATCTAATTTCCAGGGTTTGAAAAAATCCGATTTTTACAATAAATATCAAAAATCCGATTTTTTAACATATATCCAGGCTAAGAAAAAGAAGCAAATGTTCCCTAGAAAGTGAAAATTATTAACGCTAGGAGCACCAGGGAATCCCCATTTTTGATAACCTCGTAAAATTTACCTTTTATGATATATTATGAAGTTAATGTTTGAATTTCAATAAAAAGCTAGCCGTACTGGTAAGTTAAACTAAAAGGGATTTCCCCAAATTTAAATGAGGTTGCCATTTTGGGAAACAATCTAAATCGTGTTGCCAGGGTAAACATTAATCTCCAAAATTTTTAGTTCAGAAGACAGGAATAAATCAATCGATATATATCAAGATAAAAATCAATTGATATAATATATCCGCAGATATATATCGGCGAACCCTGCTAATTTAACTTTTGAGTAAGACGAGTCGTAATTTTATGTCCTACTAGTCGGTCAAAAATGGACACAGAGTGCGAGGTTGCCAATAGCTATACAAATATAGGTTACAATAGCTCTCTCGCTTACCCTATGCGACGATCCGTGTAATAAAAAGAGAAACATGACAATGTGAACGTCGAAGCGGCAACGTCTCATGGCTCTGTACAGTATGATGTTTCGTCCAAGGTATTTTCGGGGTCCAAGGGGTTTTCGTTATTTTTACTATCGCGTTCAAACGAAGCACGAAATCTATAGAAGTCTTAGGCACAGAGGATGTCAGCAAATGAGGGACAGGTTGTCTTTTATCGGCCTGTACATTATCGGGGCGTGCATTATCGGCCCGTGTCAGAGTGGCTATACATGACCTGACCCGACATCTTGTGAAATAGACAGCTAGATTTGATTTTCACGGGAGCAAAAGTATAAACTATGAAGGTTATAGCTTCTCCTTTTCGCTCCCCCAGAATCTTATATATAGCCATCTCTTTCACACGATGTCAGGTCAGGCCTTGTATAGCCACTATAAATAATGGACGGCATGATATTTCACGTCTCGATAATGCACAGCACGATATTTAGAAAGAAAGAAAGAAAGAAAGAAAGAAAGAAAAACATTTATTTTACGCACAAAACACTACAACACCAACTTCACACAATTATGTACAGTTGTCGCTGTAGTGACTAGTGCGACAAAAAAGGTCAGTGCTCAGCGATAATGCTGCCGATTTCTCCGCAGCGCTGATTTTCAGCACTGACCGTCTGAGACGCACGGGACTGTTACCAAAATAGAAGAGGGGAAAACATTAAGGGAATATAATCAAATTAGTTATAAATAATAAATAACCATTAAAAACAGGGAAGTATACAACATTTATGCACACAGATAAAGACAAAGAATATGAATTATAAATAATTTTATAAGTGTTACAGTCATGGATTTATATGATGTTTCGTCCAAGGTTACAGTACACCAATTATCATGCCATGCAATACGGGCTGTACATTATCGGGTCGTGCATAATTGTCTCCCAAATGAGGCGTTTTCCAAAAAAAAAAAACCTGGTTATAAAAGTACCCAATAGATGGCGTTAGATGTACCTTGCGATTTTCTGTCACTGTCAAGACATGAAAGACAAAAAAATGTACGTGTGCCTTTTTTTTCTCGTGTTTTTTGGCTCGACATGTTTATTTAGACAATTTCAAGTAACGTAACTATGTATTTGACTTCATTTGAAATATTACAATAGTTGACACTAGCTAAATACACAACGTGTGGAGCCAAAATCTACGATTTAAAAAATAAACATAAAATATTTCGATAGAAATGACAATGACAGGTAAAACGGTAGGTCTGTTACGCCATGTAGTAAGTATTTTAGAACTACATTTTTTTTTTTGAAAAACGCCTCATTAAACATATAAAAATAAGTAAATAAATAAATTAAAAATAAATTAGTAAATTAATGAACATTTTTTTGTATGTCTATAAGCGCACCAACGTGCAAAAAAGAGATAACTTATTTCAACTTCAAATACGAACGTAGCCGGTTTTTGATGGTAGAATTTAGTGATGTACCCATGATATAGTACGAAACAATAAATCGATTTTAAACTAAATAATTCGTGATTGAACCCAAGAAACTCGCCTTATAAAACCATATCAATTTTTTATAATAAACTGACGATCATTTATTGAGAAAAACACCTGCAGGCTCACCCGTAACTCTGAAAGGGATAGTGATAGTGCGCGACTAAGTTGGTACGAGCGGGAAGGCATGCTCTCGCAATCGGAATCACGAAAGTTTCAAAGTTAGAGGATAAGCTCGCTGGAAAAGGACTCGTTTGAAATAAATAAAATAACTAAAGACCTTTTGTATTTATAGGCCCTTAGACTAGATGGTTTTGAATAGAAAATTACGCACTTTATCCTGTGGCTGTTAAGCTGTTTAGTCATATCAGCACCCTCGGTTAAATCGTTTCGACCTTGCCACTACAAAAAAATCTAGTTTTCTCCTACTTATAATGTTCATAAATGTTTGGGTTGATTATCGGTAACTATAAATTGAAAACATAAAATAAATATTTCTTGAAAAAGTATTCGATTTTTGAAACTAAGTCGGAGCAATGACCTGTTGAATTAACCCGATTTTTTAAAATTGAGTCACCACCTTGGGACTAGGTGTACGTTTGCATTTTATCAAAATATACAATGGTTTCTTCGAATTTCTTATTAAACTGTCGAGTAAAATAATTTATAGAAACTGAATAAAAGTCGAAGGGGACTCTTCGATATAGGCTATTTATTGATAAGGATGAATTAATTTAGGATCAGTATGTACAGGGCGCGGGCGCGCGCCGCGCGCGGCGTCAGAGCGCGCGCGGCGCGTGCACGGCGGCGGGCGGCGGCGGCGGCGGCGCCAGCGCGGGAGGCGGCTCCGGCTCGTCCAGGTCCAGCGCCGCGTCGATCATCGTCGTGTCGTGCAGCAGCCGCAGCCGCGACGCGCTCAGCGGCACCCCCGCCGGCAGCGCCGCCAGCCCCACCCCCGCGCCCCCCTCCACCTCCAGCGAGCGGTTCATGTACGCGTGCCGCGCGCTGCCCTCGAACAGGTTCGTGTAGCTGCCGGCGGGCGCGGGGGCGGGGGCGGGCGCGGGGCAGGGCGCGCTCGTCACCGGCGCGGGGGGGCTCAGCGCGCGCGCGAACGACGCCGGCAGCTCGTCCTTCGCGTCCGTCGCGAACACGCCGCGCCTGCAACGCGGAGAGCGCGAGTGAGAGGACCGGCCGGAGCGGCGCGGGCCGGGGCCGGGGCCGGGGCCGGGCCGGCCGGGAACACGTACCGGTCGATGAGGCTGGGTGCGAGCGGGCCGCACAGCACGTGCCAGCAGTTGGAGCACGCGTTGCCGCGCGAGTACGGGTTGGGGTTGGGCACGCCGCGCCGCGACGAGAACGAACCCTTGATCTGCAAACGGAGAGAGAGCGACTGAGCTAGGTCCCGACGGTGCGGGAGGGTATAGTGTAGGTATATATATATACTCACGTCCTCGTTCGTCGTCTGGTCGGTCGAGGCGAGGTAGGTGTGGAAGCCGGCCAGGCCGAGCACCGACCACACGGAGAGGAAGCAGACGGCGGCCACGAGCGCCGAGGCGGGCGTGGCGCGCAGCGCGGCCGCGAGCGAGCCGGCGGCGCGCGCGCGCAGCGCCACGTGCGTGACCGCGCACGCGAACACGAACACCGCGAGGAAGGAGAGCGACACGACGAACGCGTAGAAGTAGCGGTAGTTGCGCTTGCCGACGCAGTTGCCGACCCACGGACAGTGGTGGTCGAACCGGTCGACGCAGTTGTCGCAGAGCGAGCAGTGCGAGGCGCGCGGCGGGCGGAACATCTTGCAGGTGAAGCAGTACTTGAGCTTGACGGGGCGGCCGCGCACGAGCACCTCGCGCGCGCGCGGCGGCGGGCGCGCCGCCAGCTCGTCGGGCGCCGCCTCGAGCGCCAGCTCGGCGGGCGGCGCGCGCGGGATGATGCCCGGGTCCGAGAGCGCGGTGCGCAGCAGCGCCGCCAGCGTGAAGAGCGCCAGCGCGCCGCCCACGGCGGGCACGGCCGGCGACACGGCCGCCGCCAGGAAGGGGCAGTCGAACGCGAAGTGCAGCGCGCACGTCCCCGTGATGAGCGCCAGCGTGAGCGCGAACACGCCCGGGTGCGGCGCCGTCATCAGCCGGCCGTCGCACCAGAACCGGTTGCGGCCCGCGAACACCTCCCACTTGCGCGTCACGCGCCCGCGCCGCCCGGCCATCGTGGCATCACCGCGCCCCCGCCCTCGCTCTCGCGACCTGTTCACGACATTTCTTATTTCAATCGTACCTCTACGTACTGTACATGTCTAACCTACGCTGCCGGCTGTTCCGCCCCGATCCGGTAACACACGAAACTGCAGAATAATATACAAGCCGCATGCGACTTGAATGCCTAGCTTTCGGAGGCTTTTGAAGATAGACAACTGCATTCGACTCGCGCGCAGTTTGAAGGTATATTTGTACCTACTTAACACTAAAAATGTCTCAATAAAATATAAGTTCAAAAACTAAAACCTGCATACATAAAAGTATGAAAAAATATATATTATTCGAAATTCGAAAATAGCGTGGTCCATTTAATGTACGAGTGATTTTCCAATGAGGTTTAAAGTCCCTTTAACCGTAGTCTGATGCCGAGGCAAGGGACTTTAAAACTCAATGAGAACACCTATGTACATTAAATGGACCATGCCATCTTGAATTTCAGACAATATTTGTTGTTACTTGTTTCATACTTTTATGTAGGCACATTTGAGTTTATGAACTTATATTTTATATTATTTCCAGTCTAAGTTGAACGTGGTCCATCCATCCATCCATCCATCCATCCATCCATCCATCCATCCATCCATCCATCCATCCATCCATCCATCCATCCATCCATCCATCCATCCATCCATCCATCCATCCATCCATCCATCCATCCATCCATCCATCCATCCATCCATCCATCCATCCATCCATCCATCCATCCATCCATCCATCCATCCATCCATCCATCCATCCATCCATCCATCCATCCATCCATCCATCCATCCATCCATCCATCCATCCATCCATCCATCCATCCATCCATCCATCCATCCATCCATCCATCCATCCATCCATCCATCCATCCATCCATCCATCCATCCATCCATCCATCCATCCATCCATCCATCCATCCATCCATCCATCCATCCATCCATCCATCCATCCATCCATCCATCCATCCATCCATCCATCCATCCATCCATCCATCCATCCATCCATCCATCCATCCATCCATCCATCCATCCATCCATCCATCCATCCATCCATCCATCCATCCATCCATCCATCCATCCATCCATCCATCCATCCATCCATCCATCCATCCATCCATCCATCCATCCATCCATCCATCCATCCATCCATCCATCCATCCATCCATCCATCCATCCATCCATCCATCCATCCATCCATCCATCCATCCATCCATCCATCCATCCATCCATCCATCCATCCATCCATCCATCCATCCATCCATCCATCCATCCATCCATCCATCCATCCATCCATCCATCCATCCATCCATCCATCCATCCATCCATCCATCCATCCATCCATCCATCCATCCATCCATCCATCCATCCATCCATCCATCCATCCATCCATCCATCCATCCATCCATCCATCCATCCATCCATCCATCCATCCATCCATCCATCCATCCATCCATCCATCCATCCATCCATCCATCCATCCATCCATCCATCCATCCATCCATCCATCCATCCATCCATCCATCCATCCATCCATCCATCCATCCATCCATCCATCCATCCATCCATCCATCCATCCATCCATCCATCCATCCATCCATCCATCCATCCATCCATCCATCCATCCATCCATCCATCCATCCATCCATCCATCCATCCATCCATCCATCCATCCATCCATCCATCCATCCATCCATCCATCCATCCATCCATCCATCCATCCATCCATCCATCCATCCATCCATCCATCCATCCATCCATCCATCCATCCATCCATCCATCCATCCATCCATCCATCCATCCATCCATCCATCCATCCATCCATCCATCCATCCATCCATCCATCCATCCATCCATCCATCCATCCATCCATCCATCCATCCATCCATCCATCCATCCATCCATCCATCCATCCATCCATCCATCCATCCATCCATCCATCCATCCATCCATCCATCCATCCATCCATCCATCCATCCATCCATCCATCCATCCATCCATCCATCCATCCATCCATCCATCCATCCATCCATCCATCCATCCATCCATCCATCCATCCATCCATCCATCCATCCATCCATCCATCCATCCATCCATCCATCCATCCATCCATCCATCCATCCATCCATCCATCCATCCATCCATCCATCCATCCATCCATCCATCCATCCATCCATCCATCCATCCATCCATCCATCCATCCATCCATCCATCCATCCATCCATCCATCCATCCATCCATCCATCCATCCATCCATCCATCCATCCATCCATCCATCCATCCATCCATCCATCCATCCATCCATCCATCCATCCATCCATCCATCCATCCATCCATCCATCCATCCATCCATCCATCCATCCATCCATCCATCCATCCATCCATCCATCCATCCATCCATCCATCCATCCATCCATCCATCCATCCATCCATCCATCCATCCATCCATCCATCCATCCATCCATCCATCCATCCATCCATCCATCCATCCATCCATCCATCCATCCATCCATCCATCCATCCATCCATCCATCCATCCATCCATCCATCCATCCATCCATCCATCCATCCATCCATCCATCCATCCATCCATCCATCCATCCATCCATCCATCCATCCATCCATCCATCCATCCATCCATCCATCCATCCATCCATCCATCCATCCATCCATCCATCCATCCATCCATCCATCCATCCATCCATCCATCCATCCATCCATCCATCCATCCATCCATCCATCCATCCATCCATCCATCCATCCATCCATCCATCCATCCATCCATCCATCCATCCATCCATCCATCCATCCATCCATCCATCCATCCATCCATCCATCCATCCATCCATCCATCCATCCATCCATCCATCCATCCATCCATCCATCCATCCATCCATCCATCCATCCATCCATCCATCCATCCATCCATCCATCCATCCATCCATCCATCCATCCATCCATCCATCCATCCATCCATCCATCCATCCATCCATCCATCCATCCATCCATCCATCCATCCATCCATCCATCCATCCATCCATCCATCCATCCATCCATCCATCCATCCATCCATCCATCCATCCATCCATCCATCCATCCATCCATCCATCCATCCATCCATCCATCCATCCATCCATCCATCCATCCATCCATCCATCCATCCATCCATCCATCCATCCATCCATCCATCCATCCATCCATCCATCCATCCATCCATCCATCCATCCATCCATCCATCCATCCATCCATCCATCCATCCATCCATCCATCCATCCATCCATCCATCCATCCATCCATCCATCCATCCATCCATCCATCCATCCATCCATCCATCCATCCATCCATCCATCCATCCATCCATCCATCCATCCATCCATCCATCCATCCATCCATCCATCCATCCATCCATCCATCCATCCATCCATCCATCCATCCATCCATCCATCCATCCATCCATCCATCCATCCATCCATCCATCCATCCATCCATCCATCCATCCATCCATCCATCCATCCATCCATCCATCCATCCATCCATCCATCCATCCATCCGCTCCGCGCACCCCGTGCTTTCCTCAAACTGTGGTGACTTTTGATCGGACCAAAACCCGCGTGACGAGGTATCTGGTTCATCTGTGAGTGGAACGAATATTATAGCTTGAATACTGGTTATTTTAGGTAATAAACGCTATAAAAGACTTACGTGTGAAATGATAATTCTAGGTCTTTTACTCCTCCTTTCGTTGTTCTCGATGGACAAAACACAGCACAACACGCCATAATATCACTATGTATGATTATGTCTTCACAGGGATATGTTTATCTAATTTCCAGGGTTTGAAAAAATCCGATTTTTACAATAAATATCAAAAATCCGATTTTTTAACATATATCCAGGCTAAGAAAAAGAAGCAAATGTTCCCTAGAAAGTGAAAATTATTAACGCTAGGAGCACCAGGGAATCCCCATTTTTGATAACCTCGTAAAATTTACCTTTTATGATATATTATGAAGTTAATGTTTGAATTTCAATAAAAAGCTAGCCGTACTGGTAAGTTAAACTAAAAGGGATTTCCCCAAATTTAAATGAGGTTGCCATTTTGGGAAACAATCTAAATCGTGTTGCCAGGGTAAACATTAATCTCCAAAATTTTTAGTTCAGAAGACAGGAATAAATCAATCGATATATATCAAGATAAAAATCAATTGATATAATATATCCGCAGATATATATCGGCGAACCCTGCTAATTTAACTTTTGAGTAAGACGAGTCGTAATTTTATGTCCTACTAGTCGGTCAAAAATGGACACAGAGTGCGAGGTTGCCAATAGCTATACAAATATAGGTTACAATAGCTCTCTCGCTTACCCTATGCGACGATCCGTGTAATAAAAAGAGAAACATGACAATGTGAACGTCGAAGCGGCAACGTCTCATGGCTCTGTACAGTATGATGTTTCGTCCAAGGTATTTTCGGGGTCCAAGGGGTTTTCGTTATTTTTACTATCGCGTTCAAACGAAGCACGAAATCTATAGAAGTCTTAGGCACAGAGGATGTCAGCAAATGAGGGACAGGTTGTCTTTTATCGGCCTGTACATTATCGGGGCGTGCATTATCGGCCCGTGTCAGAGTGGCTATACATGACCTGACCCGACATCTTGTGAAATAGACAGCTAGATTTGATTTTCACGGGAGCAAAAGTATAAACTATGAAGGTTATAGCTTCTCCTTTTCGCTCCCCCAGAATCTTATATATAGCCATCTCTTTCACACGATGTCAGGTCAGGCCTTGTATAGCCACTATAAATAATGGACGGCATGATATTTCACGTCTCGATAATGCACAGCACGATATTTAGAAAGAAAGAAAGAAAGAAAGAAAGAAAGAAAAACATTTATTTTACGCACAAAACACTACAACACCAACTTCACACAATTATGTACAGTTGTCGCTGTAGTGACTAGTGCGACAAAAAAGGTCAGTGCTCAGCGATAATGCTGCCGATTTCTCCGCAGCGCTGATTTTCAGCACTGACCGTCTGAGACGCACGGGACTGTTACCAAAATAGAAGAGGGGAAAACATTAAGGGAATATAATCAAATTAGTTATAAATAATAAATAACCATTAAAAACAGGGAAGTATACAACATTTATGCACACAGATAAAGACAAAGAATATGAATTATAAATAATTTTATAAGTGTTACAGTCATGGATTTATATGATGTTTCGTCCAAGGTTACAGTACACCAATTATCATGCCATGCAATACGGGCTGTACATTATCGGGTCGTGCATAATTGTCTCCCAAATGAGGCGTTTTCCAAAAAAAAAAAACCTGGTTATAAAAGTACCCAATAGATGGCGTTAGATGTACCTTGCGATTTTCTGTCACTGTCAAGACATGAAAGACAAAAAAATGTACGTGTGCCTTTTTTTTCTCGTGTTTTTTGGCTCGACATGTTTATTTAGACAATTTCAAGTAACGTAACTATGTATTTGACTTCATTTGAAATATTACAATAGTTGACACTAGCTAAATACACAACGTGTGGAGCCAAAATCTACGATTTAAAAAATAAACATAAAATATTTCGATAGAAATGACAATGACAGGTAAAACGGTAGGTCTGTTACGCCATGTAGTAAGTATTTTAGAACTACATTTTTTTTTTTGAAAAACGCCTCATTAAACATATAAAAATAAGTAAATAAATAAATTAAAAATAAATTAGTAAATTAATGAACATTTTTTTGTATGTCTATAAGCGCACCAACGTGCAAAAAAGAGATAACTTATTTCAACTTCAAATACGAACGTAGCCGGTTTTTGATGGTAGAATTTAGTGATGTACCCATGATATAGTACGAAACAATAAATCGATTTTAAACTAAATAATTCGTGATTGAACCCAAGAAACTCGCCTTATAAAACCATATCAATTTTTTATAATAAACTGACGATCATTTATTGAGAAAAACACCTGCAGGCTCACCCGTAACTCTGAAAGGGATAGTGATAGTGCGCGACTAAGTTGGTACGAGCGGGAAGGCATGCTCTCGCAATCGGAATCACGAAAGTTTCAAAGTTAGAGGATAAGCTCGCTGGAAAAGGACTCGTTTGAAATAAATAAAATAACTAAAGACCTTTTGTATTTATAGGCCCTTAGACTAGATGGTTTTGAATAGAAAATTACGCACTTTATCCTGTGGCTGTTAAGCTGTTTAGTCATATCAGCACCCTCGGTTAAATCGTTTCGACCTTGCCACTACAAAAAAATCTAGTTTTCTCCTACTTATAATGTTCATAAATGTTTGGGTTGATTATCGGTAACTATAAATTGAAAACATAAAATAAATATTTCTTGAAAAAGTATTCGATTTTTGAAACTAAGTCGGAGCAATGACCTGTTGAATTAACCCGATTTTTTAAAATTGAGTCACCACCTTGGGACTAGGTGTACGTTTGCATTTTATCAAAATATACAATGGTTTCTTCGAATTTCTTATTAAACTGTCGAGTAAAATAATTTATAGAAACTGAATAAAAGTCGAAGGGGACTCTTCGATATAGGCTATTTATTGATAAGGATGAATTAATTTAGGATCAGTATGTACAGGGCGCGGGCGCGCGCCGCGCGCGGCGTCAGAGCGCGCGCGGCGCGTGCACGGCGGCGGGCGGCGGCGGCGGCGGCGCCAGCGCGGGAGGCGGCTCCGGCTCGTCCAGGTCCAGCGCCGCGTCGATCATCGTCGTGTCGTGCAGCAGCCGCAGCCGCGACGCGCTCAGCGGCACCCCCGCCGGCAGCGCCGCCAGCCCCACCCCCGCGCCCCCCTCCACCTCCAGCGAGCGGTTCATGTACGCGTGCCGCGCGCTGCCCTCGAACAGGTTCGTGTAGCTGCCGGCGGGCGCGGGGGCGGGGGCGGGCGCGGGGCAGGGCGCGCTCGTCACCGGCGCGGGGGGGCTCAGCGCGCGCGCGAACGACGCCGGCAGCTCGTCCTTCGCGTCCGTCGCGAACACGCCGCGCCTGCAACGCGGAGAGCGCGAGTGAGAGGACCGGCCGGAGCGGCGCGGGCCGGGGCCGGGGCCGGGGCCGGGCCGGCCGGGAACACGTACCGGTCGATGAGGCTGGGTGCGAGCGGGCCGCACAGCACGTGCCAGCAGTTGGAGCACGCGTTGCCGCGCGAGTACGGGTTGGGGTTGGGCACGCCGCGCCGCGACGAGAACGAACCCTTGATCTGCAAACGGAGAGAGAGCGACTGAGCTAGGTCCCGACGGTGCGGGAGGGTATAGTGTAGGTATATATATATACTCACGTCCTCGTTCGTCGTCTGGTCGGTCGAGGCGAGGTAGGTGTGGAAGCCGGCCAGGCCGAGCACCGACCACACGGAGAGGAAGCAGACGGCGGCCACGAGCGCCGAGGCGGGCGTGGCGCGCAGCGCGGCCGCGAGCGAGCCGGCGGCGCGCGCGCGCAGCGCCACGTGCGTGACCGCGCACGCGAACACGAACACCGCGAGGAAGGAGAGCGACACGACGAACGCGTAGAAGTAGCGGTAGTTGCGCTTGCCGACGCAGTTGCCGACCCACGGACAGTGGTGGTCGAACCGGTCGACGCAGTTGTCGCAGAGCGAGCAGTGCGAGGCGCGCGGCGGGCGGAACATCTTGCAGGTGAAGCAGTACTTGAGCTTGACGGGGCGGCCGCGCACGAGCACCTCGCGCGCGCGCGGCGGCGGGCGCGCCGCCAGCTCGTCGGGCGCCGCCTCGAGCGCCAGCTCGGCGGGCGGCGCGCGCGGGATGATGCCCGGGTCCGAGAGCGCGGTGCGCAGCAGCGCCGCCAGCGTGAAGAGCGCCAGCGCGCCGCCCACGGCGGGCACGGCCGGCGACACGGCCGCCGCCAGGAAGGGGCAGTCGAACGCGAAGTGCAGCGCGCACGTCCCCGTGATGAGCGCCAGCGTGAGCGCGAACACGCCCGGGTGCGGCGCCGTCATCAGCCGGCCGTCGCACCAGAACCGGTTGCGGCCCGCGAACACCTCCCACTTGCGCGTCACGCGCCCGCGCCGCCCGGCCATCGTGGCATCACCGCGCCCCCGCCCTCGCTCTCGCGACCTGTTCACGACATTTCTTATTTCAATCGTACCTCTACGTACTGTACATGTCTAACCTACGCTGCCGGCTGTTCCGCCCCGATCCGGTAACACACGAAACTGCAGAATAATATACAAGCCGCATGCGACTTGAATGCCTAGCTTTCGGAGGCTTTTGAAGATAGACAACTGCATTCGACTCGCGCGCAGTTTGAAGGTATATTTGTACCTACTTAACACTAAAAATGTCTCAATAAAATATAAGTTCAAAAACTAAAACCTGCATACATAAAAGTATGAAAAAATATATATTATTCGAAATTCGAAAATAGCGTGGTCCATTTAATGTACGAGTGATTTTCCAATGAGGTTTAAAGTCCCTTTAACCGTAGTCTGATGCCGAGGCAAGGGACTTTAAAACTCAATGAGAACACCTATGTACATTAAATGGACCATGCCATCTTGAATTTCAGACAATATTTGTTGTTACTTGTTTCATACTTTTATGTAGGCACATTTGAGTTTATGAACTTATATTTTATATTATTTCCAGTCTAAGTTGAACGTGGTCAGTACGAGAGCTCATTATAACAAATGCTCAGTTTTAACAGGTTGTGTCACGCCTGTTCGTATCTACCTAGCATTGTATATCCCCGATAGCTAGGTACCTACCAACAGGCAAGCAGGTAGCGAGCGTGACAACTAATTTTAAATCTGCCACTGGACTCTAGTTTAGAATATTAGATAAGACTCAATACTCAATCATTTATTGCGATATAATTATGTAGATACATTCAGGTCTTAAATAACATTGTTTATAGTTTAGTAATACATATGACCCTATTTTAGAGTATGGCAACAGTCGGTGCAGAGCGCTCCATTTGTATGTCATCCAAATATTCCTTATTTACAACCACTCACAAGAATTACCAGTAGACAAGTACTTAGGGTCATGATAACAGTTAGGCAATACTCGAAGATGAAAATAAAAGACAGGTTTAATGCCTTAAGCGGTATTGGTATGAAAGTTTTGACATCAATGATAGTTTGTAGTTGCATTCTAGGATTAGACATACATAAGCTAGTCGAAGAGACAGATTGCAAGGCATCCGTAGTATTGCACTGGCGTATTCGCTGCTGATATAGGTGTGTAAGGGACGTTCACTCTTACGCAGCTGTCAGCCGCTCCGCTGCCCCTGGCTGGCACCACAATGGAGCAGCGGCGGCGACCGTGTCGCGCACTCACCCAACGAGCCACTCCAACAGCACTCACACTCTGGATTCCGGGAGAAGAATCCGTGACACTCACGAACGACGACTGACACTGCGATACAAGTTTGGGTACCTATCCTTATCTGCCTGTTTTTAGGGACAACTTGGGCCAGTTAGTTGACCATGACACTAGTACTCATTAAATACACATCAAATTGAAAACTAAGATATACAATTAACAGTCACAAATTCGTAAAACATGAGTGCAAAAAAACTTTATTGTTTGAGAAACTGCACAAGAGTCAAGAAACTGTCGGAGTCTGATTGACGGAAGGCAATAATGTACGACCCCATACGACTCTATAATTGACGACCCGATAATGTACAGCCCCAGCCCGTATTGTACAGGCGTTTACCAAAAAAAAAAACCTGGTAATAAAAGTACCCAATAGATGGCGTTAGATGTACCTTGAGGTTTTTCTGTCACTGTCAAGACATGAAAGACAAAAAATGTACGTGTGCCTTTTTTTTTCTCGTGTTTTATGGCTCCACGTGTGTACTTAGACAAAGAGGCGTTTTCCAAAAAAAAAAAACAGTTCTAAAATACTTACTAGATGGCGTAACAGACCTACCGTTTTACCTGTCATTGTCATTTCTGTCGAAATATTTTATGTTTATTTTTTAAATCGTAAATTTTGGCTCCACACGTTGTGTATTTAGCCAGTGTCAACTATTGTAATATTTCAAATGAAGTCAAATACATAGTTACGTTACTTGAAATTGTCTAAATAAACATGTCGAGCCAAAAAACACGAGAAAAAAAAAGGCACACGTACATTTTTTTGTCTTTCATGTCTTGACAGTGACAGAAAAAACGCAAGGTACATCTAATGCCATCTATTGGGTACTTTTATAAGCAGGATTTCTTTTTTTTTGGAAAACGCCTCATTTCAAGTAATGTAACTATGTATTTGACTTCATTTGAAATATTACAATAGTTGACACTGGCTAAATACACGTGTGGAGCCAAAATTTACGATTTAAAAAATAAACATAAAATATTTCGTCAGAAATGACAATGACAGGTAAAACGATAGGTCTATTACGCCATCTAGTAAGTATTTTAGAACTATTTTTTTTTTTTTGAAAATGCCTCATTATTTTAAAATTAATCTAGCTGTCCCACTCACAGGATGTCAGGTCAGGCCATGTATAGACACCCTTACTCCGGCCGCTTGATGTACCGGTACACCAATTATCAAGCATCATACAAGGGCTGTACATTATCTGGTCGTTAATTATTGTGTCCCCATAGGACGATCCCAACTTTTACGGCGGTGAAGTCAAGTCAAAGCTCAAAGCTATTCGTCGTAGTCGTAGACCTATGACAAAAGAAAGACCCTATATTATATAACATAGACTAATTGTCTAGGGAGAATTCTGTGGGTGCAGTATACCGTGAGTATACCTAATGAGAACAGAAGTATAAAAAGAGTTAGGTCCAAAGTTAGGTCGTGGCGATGAAGAGTGGGATGTAAGTGCCAGGCAGGCACAGGCAGTGTGTGGTTCAGTGTGCAATGGGAGTGGACGGAGGGCGCAGCGAGGCACTGCGCGTGGCGGCGTTGTGTGTGGCGTGGTACGCGTGCAGCTCGGCCAGCAATGTGGTCGGCAAGCTGGTACTCACGCAGTTCCCCTTCCCCATGACTGTGACCATCGTGCAGCTGCTGAGCACAGTGCTGCTGAGCCCGCCTGCGCTGGCGGCCTGCGCCGTGCGCCGCGACACGGACTTCCCGCGCCGCTACTACTGGCGCGTGCTGGCACCGCTCGCTTTCGCCAAGTTCCTGACCACGGTCTGCTCACAGGTGTCCATATGGAAGGTGCCTATCTCTTATGCGCACACAGGTCAGCATTCTTTGGCTCTCTCGACCACTCGCACTTTTGCACCAAAATCAACGCATATGCTCGGGCTTGGGGATTTGTCCGCTGTCAAACAATCACTCAAGGATTCACTCTCTCTCTGCGTCATCTACAGTCAAGATGACAAGAAAGACTGGGCTTTTGGCTAGGCTTGACAATAACTATGCTGGAGATTACTCCATGGAAACTAAACAAATACACGAAATTACAATTTCAACCAGCTGATAATATTTGGTGCACCCAAAATATTGCCATAAATTCACCCACAATATTTACAACAGTTGTCATAATTTATTCATATTTGTAATTTGCACGATTGCCTGGGTAATCTTATTGATAACCCGTTCTCCTGGCTTTACCCGTCCTATAACATATCAGATCGGAAGCTTCGGAAGCATCCCAATCCGAGGTAACGGTGTCGTGTCGTGTATGTTTATGCAGTGAAGGCAACGACGCCGCTGTGGACGGCCGGACTGGCGTACGTGTTGTTCGGCGAGACTCAGCCCGCAGGCGTGCGCTGGGCGCTGGTGATGATCGCGGGCGGCGTGGGCGTGGCGTCGCTCACGGAGCTGCAGTTCGACGGGGTGGGGCTGGGCGCGGCGCTGGCGGCCGCTGCGCTGCTCTCGCTGCAGCACATATTCTCGAAGCGCGTCATGCGCGACACGGGCGTGCACCACCTGCGGCTGCTGGTCGCCCTGAGCCGGCTCGCGCTCGCGCTCTTCCTGCCGCTGTGGGTGTGGAGCGACGGCGCGGCGCTGTTGCACGGCGCGGCGCTCACGTCACACACGGCGGCGTTGCTGGCGGCGGACGGCGCGCTGGCCTGGCTGCAGGCCGTGCTCGCGTTCAGCGTGCTATCGCGCGTGTCGCCGCTCGGGTATGCGGTCGCGTCGGCCGCGAAGCGCGTGGCCGTGGTGGGCGCCTCGCTGGCGGTGCTGCAGAACCCGGCGCCGCCCGCTAACCTGGCCGGCATGGCGCTGGCGGCTGCCGGCGTGCTCGCCTACAACCGCGCCAAGCTGGGCGCGCGCCACCTGCGCCCGCCCGACTCGCACCCGCTGCTGCCCGTTTGACGGGACTCGGGACCCCGGTCCCTCATCCCTCATTATGTGTGATATTCATATATTTTGAAATTATTTTATATGATGAATATATTGAAATTAAATTATTTTCACTATTATAAATTTAGTATTGCAATTTAAACGGTTGAAGTAAAACACAAAAGAAAAGTTACAAAGTTTTCCACATGCAGAGGTGCTTTTCCATTGGAAACTTCTCTTTCGTGTCATCATATTTTATGTATTGTGGTTGTCATCAAAGATATTATATTTTTACCCGGCTGCCCAAGAAGGAGGGTAATGTTTTTGGTGTGTATGTATGTATGTTTGTGTGTTCCTTTAAGACAGCCTACAGCCTAAACGGCTTGACTGATTTTGACAAGCGAGGTGTCGTTGGATTCCTCTTTATGTCTGGAGTGTCACAGGCTACATTTTATAGTAATAATAATAATACATCTCTCATAAAAAACTAAGTTCTACTTTTTCATAGCAAATTGTGGCAAACATAATACTAAACCAAACTTATACACACGTATCATACTTTTATTGAAATCCAGTCTAAGTTGAATGCGCTCAGTACAAGAGTTCTTTATAACGAGAGCTCAGTTTTAACTGGATGTTCACGCCTGTTTGTTCGTACCTACCTAGCTATTTTGCTGTATATCCCCGCGATAGAGGTACCAACAGACGAGTTAATAGCGAGGCTAGCTTGATGAATTTTTGGTAGCAAAGCTAGCTTGATGGATTTTATTCATTTTTAGATTGTAGAATGTTGATCTTTGGACGTATTTTTATTTTATTTTACCAAAACAACTACTATTATTTAAAAAAATATTTCAAGATCAGCTTTAAAAAAGCTTCCAACTGCATGCTTTCTTATATCATGTAATTCCGTCCCGAGGGTCGGCTGGAGGCCTGTTGCTCAATGGTTCTCTGGTACATTTTCTCTCACGGACCCTTTGAGAGTAAATTTCATTTTAAATGCGCTGTGTTTACAAAGCTGTCTTGACTAGTCTTGTTGGATGGTTTACAATTCTGCCCTTGTAGGTCTTCGACTGTAACTTTATTTATTCTGCCACTGTACTGACTTCTAGGATGTCATGCAATTGTGTGTTTTTAAGAAACCATGCTGCATTCTATATGTTCTTCAATATTACGTTTTGTGCTCTTTGTATAATGTTTTGGGTTGAGATGCAAGCAGAGCCTCACTAATGATGAAAGTCCTAATCTGTCACTAATGATAAGAAATAGACAACACAGTCAGCCTTCACATGGGAGAGCATGTGACATTTACAATTGAGGACTATGGTGGGCTGAGTGCACCTGTGGCTCAGTGACAGGGTCCTATATAAATAAGCGCCTAAATAATGCTCACCTTTCGTGTTTTGAGCATAGGTGTAAGATGAAAATCAGCCCTGTGTGACCTTTCGGGAGCACGCAGCATAGCGCTGAGCGTACCCGTAGTGTAGTGTTTTGTATTAGGCAATAAATATATTCTTATTCTATACCACTCTTATTCTATTCAACCACTTTGCCACATCAGACACCTTCAGGGCTGGCTACACAGCTTACACAAACTTAATTTAGTAGGATATTGTGTAAAACCATGTGATGTTGTGCCGCTCAGCAGCGCCTGTCATTGTTACCTAATATATAAGATGCCACAATTATTTAAAGAAAAAATGTTGGTGCTGTAGACCAAGTGTGTATTTAATCATTCTAGTTAGACCTATTAATAAATGCTATTGTATTCATTTACTTTATAATATAGTCTAATTATGCACAATTATGTACTGTAGGTAGGTATTCAGTACAGAAATTAAACATAACCAAAATATCTTGAAAAAGGCATCACCTACGCAGCAGTGAATTTTTAGTTTGCTTTAGCAGAGCAAAGGTTAGGTTACATAGGGAGATGTTGTTTGTTGTAAGTGTATAAGCAGCTTTTTGCTCAAGATGTTTGCCGGCCAATATACCTAGATACATGGGTACAATTTCATTGCTATATGGTTCCAGGTATTTGGACCTTCTGGCCTTAATCAGCTGTACCAGACATTTCTCGTCTGACTTGTTGACCAAATTAAGTGAAGGTCTTCACAGACATTCTCAATTCTCATACATGTATAGGTATTTGTCCAAATATAAATTGAGTAGCCTTAATACAATCTTTAGTAAAAAATGTAGGTTCAATTATGAACGAAATTTGTCCAGGGGTTGTAGAGTAATGGGAGTCACGAGGTTCTAGGGACATGTGTCTAGAAGTAGCGACCGATGAACCAGCCATCGACTACCACACTGAACTGACCCGACGGGTGCTCGATTCATAACACCGTCCAAGTAACGTAATGCCGTTACATACTGGTAAGTTGTAAGTCAGAAACATTCAGGTCTATTATTAATTTCAATGACGAGAGCCCGTTCGACGAGGGGTAGCGTGAAGCGGTCAAAGGTTGCGCCGCAGCATACATAGACAGGGCGCGCAAGCAGACGCGCGAGGCGACGCGCCAGCGGCACGACGGAGCTCTCGGCGGCGGAGCCCAGCAGCGGCGTGGCGCCCGCCGCGGGCAGAGCTAGCGCCGCGTCCGCAAGTCGTGGCGCCGCGTCGCTCGCGCCCAGCCACAACAACACAGAGCCCTGCACGCGTAGCGCCGCGCAACGGCAAACCGCACCGCCGCCGTTCCACACCACGAACTCGTGGACCTTCCATCCACTGGGCCGATATACGACCCGTCTTGAAGAACTTGCCGAAAGAGGTGAACCTCCTATTTGCAACATCATTGGGTTTGTTTCTATTTGTCTAACATTGGACAATAGACAGCTTCAATTTTTGTTCGTGGCGTTCTACAGCGTTGCCGCTATTTTGCCAATGTCTGGTGTTCTTCAATTCTATTCAATTCTTGTTCTCTAGGGCTTCTGCGAGAGTGCAAAGAGAATATAAATCTTGATATAAATACTACGTAAGACGAGTGTTTCAGAATTTAGCCAATGTCATCTTATCTTGACATTGACAGTATACCCAGTGTTTTTTTTTTTTTCTTTTTCCTCCTAAGAGGATTTTGGCATCGCACGTCTTATGCATTTGCCAGTGTCAAGTATACATATATCAAGTTTTGTTAGATATTATCAAATAAGTCATGGTCAAAGTCGAGCAAAGCAAGTCACGGTCAAGTCCAAGTCATGCCCCAGTAAAGTGGTGAAAACTTTACTAGAGCTTTCTATGGAGTTTGGGAAAAACACGAAAATTCACGTTCCACGACATTATACCATTCACCAACACTCGTGCATGTTCACAAATACTTAACGGGTAAAAATTCACCGTTTTTACACATTAACACTCGAAATAACACAAGTTTTGGAAAATATTAAAATGAATAATAGGATTCTTCACGTTCCCGCCAAAAACCCGGGGCTGCCTTATCTAGATCTCTAAATTGCCGTATATTGAGACAAAATTAAAAAAATTGCTGTATGTTCTAAATTTTCATTAATTTGTGTACAAAATTATGATTCTTAGCTTTTTTTTACTGGTCTCCATATAGATTTTGAATTGTAGTTACAAGTTAAGTATCATTTTCACTTGAAAATGGTATCTCTTCTTCTCTTATCTTCCTCAGTATCGACATTTTCACCCTTTGATTTTCTAATTTTTCTGAGGTATCAAGGTGAAACGATGTAAACACAAACCATTTATTAGTCCAACATCTCAAGTTTGTCGTATTCACAGAATTCTCCTTATAAATAAGGTCCAGAAGGATAGTCTCCATACAAACACGATTTTGAAATGGCTTATAATTTTTGACAGTCTTTTTTGTCATGACATTTGAGGCTTTCTATTAAAAAGTGATTACCCTATTTGGTCGGGTAAATAAATTTTGATTGGAGTGATTTAGGTTGTATCACAGTGGTTCTTAAATAGGCTCTTATACTTTTTTTTTTATCATCCACATTATTGTTAAGTTAAATAATGTTAAGTTTTTAATTTTCAATTTCAATTTATTACGATGGAAATGGAATCCTCTAAATTTGCAAATAAACGCATACGCAACTTTCGCTTATTAGCGGATTTATCTTTTTTGAAACTGCCTGACTATTCTGCAACCTCAAGTAACACGCATGTGACGGTGAAAACCTAAGAGAATGTGCATATTACTTGCAGACCCAAAAACCCACAACCACACTAGACAAATTTACATTCTTACATTCTTAGGAAGGTACAAAATTTTATTTCTAATAAAATTGCAATACAATTGTGTCATATCGTGACACGCTCATTGTAGGCTTCCGTAGGGTTTTAAGTTAAGTTGTTGGATAGGGATTGGTGAAACATTTCTATTTGTTGTTGATAATTATGCGCCGACACGTTTTTTAGGCAAAATTATGAAAATTATGTATTATAAGCAAATTAATATTGGTGGAAACCTTAATAGGTTCCCGCCAATATTTATCTCTACTTTGCCGAACTATTTTTATCAAAAGATCAGCTACATATATCTGAGTCTCTAGGAAACCTAAACAAAGTTGGGAAATTACAAAAATATCTGGCAATACTACAGTTCATTTTGTCTTAGGGATGTCAATTCTTGCAGAAAAAAATCGTATACGAACCGATTCGAACCGATCTCGTATTAGATTCTTCAATCGGACAAAAAAAAAACGAACTTCGATTAAACCGTTGATTATTTTTGGATCAAGTATATAGTCAAATAAATTCCACGTGAATCCCTTATCGTTCAGACTCTTAAAAAAAAAACTAGAGGCGATGGAGCATTCTCAATATTTACGTGTTTGATCGTACCTTTCTAAGGGGATGCCTTTGTCCAGCAGTGGATGTCTTATTTGGCTGATAATGATGATGCAGCCAATTAATCGTGTTTTAATCCGATTGAAGTGATTGTCAATTGCTAATCGACGAATGAAATTATCAAAGGGCTGCGTCAATGACCGTCGCCGGTCTTCTTTACAGTACAAGAAACAATCCTCAATCATGATATATCAAAAAAATATTTTTCATTTAATAATCGATTTTTGGACTAACCGAAATTCGATTGACATCCCTAAACGTTGCCATAGCGACCATTCTGTTTACATTATTCAATAATTTTATATCCTATTAAAGTATATTTCAGGACTTAAAGATGGATGTGGCAGTGGTGTTCTTTGATTCCTGTGAATCCTTGTAATTTTGGCATGATATTTTTGTATAGTTTACCATTTTTTGTCTCATTATTATGAGATTTTATCAGTATGAGATGAGAATGACAACTGTATGGAGCTCTTAATTTGATTTGACAGGTACGTCAATCTGGTGTACTTTATTTCAAGATAGTTTGATTTGCTGATTAGGTGTCTACCCCTTTATGTCTTTGCGGTAACTATAGGTTGAAAACATAAAATAAATATTTCTTGAAAAGGTATTCGATTTTTGAATTCAAATTCATTCAATCGCGATCCGAATCCCTATCCGCCATTTTGGAGTTACAGGGATACGAAACTGGCATTTGACAGTTGAGTTTTTGTTTCATATGTCAAAATACAACCCATATTGAGCCTCTCGTGATCGCTTTCAGAATGAGGCGTTTTCCAAAAAAAAAAAAAAATAGTTCTAAAATACTTACTAGATGGCGTTATAGTCCTATCGTTTTACCTGTCATTGTCATTTCTGTCGAAGTCGAGTTTTTGGCTCCACACGTTGTGTATTTAGCCAGTGTCAACTATTGTAATATTTCAAATGAAGTCAAATACATAGTTACGTTACTTGAAATTGTCTAAATAAACATGTCGAGCCAAAAAAACACGAGAAAAAAAAAGGCACACGTACATTTTTTTGTCTTTCATGTCTTGACAGTGACAGAAAAACCTCAAGGTACATCTAACGCCATCTATTGGGTACTTTTATTACCAGGATTTCTTTTTTTTTGGAAAACGACTCATTACAGGATAGCCCTGCAGAAATGGGCGAATAAATAATAAATAAAAAAAAAGCAAAGTAAAGGCCTCGCTACATAGCCTGACCTGACATCGTTTGAAAGAGATGGCTATATATAAATTTCTGGGAGAGCGAAAGGGAAAAGCTATAACCTTAATAGTTTGTCTCTTTTGCTCCCGTGAAATTTAAATCTAGCTGTCCCTTTCACACGATGTAAGGTCAGGCTATGTATAGACACCCTAAGTCACGGTCACGTCCACGTCATGCCCCAGTAAAGTTGTCGAGACTTTACTAGAGGTTTCATTGGAGTTATGGAAACAACACGAAAAGTCACGTTTCACAACATTATACTATTCACCAACACACGTGCACGTTCACGAACAGTGAATGGATAAAAATCCACCATTTTTATACATTAACACTCGTTATAACACAAGTTTTGGAAAATAATAGAATGACGCGGCATGACTTCTTCACGTTCCCGCCAAAACTCCCTATTTGTATTTATTACCTATGAAAGGTTTTAAGCCAATAGTATTGAGACATTTGTATAAGTTTATCTACTATTTGACAAAATGCGTTCGTGGTTTAATACCATTGGTTACTAAATTACATGGTGTTATCTTCCGCCTATAGAAAAATTCTTTCAAAACTGTCAAAAGCAAAAAGAATTTCGTTTCGATTCGATTCATTTCATTTCTTTCAGTGTTGAAGTTCGTGATGGACTGTTTATAGCGCCGTAGATAAAAATATTTTTTTATTACTAGTTTTAATATCGGAAAGTTCAATAAACGGCTGCGTTTGGTTTCTCGAACGACATTCCCACAATGAAATATATATTATTTCTTGGGGTGGGCGTTCTGCTACTAACAGGTAAGTGAATATTTGCGTCGTGTCGACGTAGCATTTATTTTGGCTATTATCTGAGAATACCGGCTAATTTCTGTCGGCAGCAGCCTCTAAATTTATATTATTGCAATAATAACACTATAAAACACTTTCCAATTATTGTATGTAGAATTCTACAAGAGGCACACTACAAAATCAACCGGCGGCCCAGAAAATTCTCAGGATCGAACAGCCATGCTTTTTTTTTTTAAAAACAGCAAAGGATATGTTAAAGGATAATTTTAAATATCTACACGAGTGTCCACACAAACAATCATCCATTCCGATATTCATTTCTCGTCGCGTCTGCCTCACAAGTGCCTACTCGCAATAAAACAAAACTTGAAAAAAGTTTTTATTTTATAGAACATCGTAGTTCCATAATACTCATACCTTTATAAAAGAGAAAAGAATAACAGAATTTATCAATTATTACAAAATGATGCATTTCAAAGGACAACATACCTAGGTAGAGTAGGTAGGTAAGTTGAAGCTGTGGCTTCTGGGTGTGGAGTGTTAGAAAACCCTTTGAGAATGAGTAGAAAAAATAAAATAAATAGATGTAAGTAAATGATGGATATTATGTTGCAGGACGCTCACTGGCACAGGAGGCGGCCGCCGCGGGCTCTGTGGAGACAGTGGAGGCGGACCTCGGCGCGTCGCGCGAGGGCTCGCGCACAGGTAACATTACATCATGTTGAGTTTACTGCACGCAGTGGAGTAGAATGCTGGATTACTAGACTCACCGGTCCTGATGTTAACAATGATAGTTCAGTGGTTAGTGCGTTCGGACCGCATGCTGCAGGGCGTGGGTTCGGCTTTAGCAAAACATTGTAAGGTAACCAAACCTTGGTGGTAGCATACTTTTTACAAGCATTTACTTTAACTTGCAATGCTTAACTTACACTTTAACTTGCTTTTGATTAAGATTTGACCTTAACGTACACACATACATATGTTTATACATACATATGTTTATACGTACATATGTTTATACATATGTATGTATGTATGTTAAGTTGAAATTTTGCATACCTGTCAAGTTCAGATGACAATACAAATATTATGACTGAGCTGATATGATACAGAAGGTGGAAAACGAAACACCTCAGTAACTAACAGTAGTTTGATGGAGCTTGTACTCATTTTGATCCAACTTTCAGTACCAATAAAGGATTTTATAAAAGCTTGTCTGGAAAAATATTTTTTTCCACAAAAACTTATTAATATTTGGCTTGAAACTACCACAAGAGAGTTGAAAATGTGTCTGTCCAAGCACGTACCGTGTGATCTGGCAGCCTCACTTGAGAGACAGTTCCCATTCAAAGCTAGGTTGTTTTACTAACCATTTCTGACCACACCATCAGGTGAGTTTTAAACCCCTAGCCTGTTGACAATAAAATGACTTGTTAAAAGCATGTCGAGCCATGCTTAGCAGGGTTCCATAGGCGCATAGGAAGTTAGAAGTATTTATCAGTTTTTCGCTTATCTCAAAAAGTTATTATCAGACTAGCTGATGACCACGACTTCGTACGGGTTTAGGGCTCAGAACTGAGACTGGAACTTTGTGCTCTCAAATACCAAATAAACGTGATGAACTTCCACACAAAGTTTCATCCCTTAGGTATAACACCTGAAATGCTTTTTAATCCTTTTTTTAGTGCATTCTCACTAAATTTTATGATGAAATCGTGTGCTGTTCACGCTTCTGGACCGGCCAGGTAGATGATGATATTCTAAACAGTCATTCCATTTTATGTTGTTAGAGATCTCGAAACTCTCTTTAGAGAGTATAATGTTTATTGATAGAACCTATTGATCACAACAGATAATTCTCCGCAACATCTAAATCATGAATAAATTCGACACCGCGATTCAGAAACCGTGTCGCCATCTATTGGCGAGTGGCGCCCAGATGTAAACTTGGTTTGCTAAGGTACTCAACGTCCATATTGTGTAATATCTCCAGTTTTCGTGAACCGATTTTAATGAAACGAAGTAAATGAATGTATGTTATAAAGCCTTGGACACCATAGACCTAAATTGCGTCGTAACTTCAATATTCCTTCAACGATTATGATGAAACAGCCTATGGTATGCGCCGGTAGTCACAGAAAATATTTTAAAAAATTGCATGTAAATCCGTGCCTTAGTTTTTGAGTTTATCCCGGACAGAGAGACAAAAGTTTTGTAAAGTATATTTTTGGGTTCTGGTGCTCCGAAATACTCCAAAATAATATATTTTCAAAAATATCTTCAAGTAATCCTCTCGTTACAGTTTTATTATGACTATATTTATTTATTTATTAAGGAACAGCAAACAGCCATATTATAAAATTAACACTTAAGTGGTAGCATACATAAACTTAATAATAATACAGCCCACAGCACTATTCTCAGATTGCTGATAGAATTATTTAAATTCACCGCTAGCAGTAGCCAACTTAGCAGACAAAGTAACAAGAAATAATATTGTAATAAATCCCAAAAATACACGGGTTTGCCTATTTAAACTTACAACATATACACAACACTTTATTATTTGTTTAAGTTATTTAAGGAGGAAAGCTTTTGATACACCAAAGCTTTGAATTTTTCTGAAGTGCAAGCAAAAATATCATAACATCTTGAAAAGAGTCATTGTATGAATCCACCATCCGACGAATAGGAACGCGCACGCGCAGGCAGGCATTTGAGCGAGGGGGGACGTCATTGCAAGCAACTTGGTCGGCTTATAATTCGCAAGCGCTACGTTTGATAAAAATATGGTATAGGAAATCTTAACTTCATTTTAAAAGACCTGTTCAATGATAACTCACATGTGGGGGACAGGCGATATTTTTTTTATCCCCTCTTTATAATTATGTGATAGCCCCTTGAGCCCCTAATATAACAAATAATATTTTTTTATTCTTTCAAAATTGTTAACTTAATAAGACCTATTCATTGACACCCCTAATGATGGTGTTTTTATCCCCTTTTTACATGTATAGGAACTATCACTATGATACAAAAAAAAAGTATTTCTATTTTTGCCACCCCATGAATATAAAATTATGTTTTTTTTATTCTTGCAACATTTTTAATTAAAAAGACTGCTCAATGACACTCCACATGATGGGGTACAGTACTCCTATTATACAAAAAAATACTATTTGTATGTTTTGAAAGTGGAGGTCTATACTTAGACTTTCGTTGTGCATAATTTCATGCATGTACGTTTATAACTATGGAAGTTTAAGGCTGTAAAGGATTCAGACAGACAGACATGAAGAACTTGTATGGGTTCCTTGTAGCACTACGGAACACTAAAAACCTCATTTGGCAGCAGCCTGTAAGTATAATAAGTAGAGCAGTATACAGTTAGTGTAACTTGTTTGTAGCACACAGTTAGTGTAACTTGTTTGTAGCACACAGTTAGTGTAAATTGTTTGTAGCACACAGTTAGTGTAACTTGTCTGTAGCACACAGTTAGTGTAACTTGTTTGGCAGCAC
Organism: Apocheima hispidaria; assembly: GCA_947579745.1. Lineage (NCBI taxonomy): Eukaryota > Metazoa > Arthropoda > Insecta > Lepidoptera > Geometridae > Apocheima > Apocheima hispidaria. Next base: position 79,752 of record OX388151.1, read on the forward strand.
ACGAAGAAGGTGCAATTAGGCAAATCGGAAAGACAGTGTGTTCCAGAAGATTACATGTTGCATAAAGGTTGTTATCAGTTTAGTAATCACAGGGTTATTAGCTAGTAGATAATGAATGTGGTTTTATGTTCAATTCCACATCAGTATCTGCTGTATTAATAAATATGTATTATACATACAGGATATAAATATTTATCAATAGAACAGATAGTGATGTGGAACATCAGCCTCTATAAAGACACATACCGTCATACGTCAGTTTCCGTAATAATGAAAAAAGAAAACGTAAATTTGTCTACCTAGATTAATGTTTAGTTTATTGTTCCTACCAGGAACGATAACAACACATAGTATTACATAAGTGGAAAGAAATGGTTAGGTTTATTATGGGTCTATGTTTTCGTGTGGGTTTCAAGCGGGTCACAAATCGTCGAGTTCCTATTAGTTTGATCATGTTAGATAATGCCATGCACAGCATGCAGAGTAAAGAGAGGCGAGCGAGCGCTGCAGCACGTTGAAGCGACACGCGCATTCCTAGGTTCGTAGGGTTCGATGTGCGGCTTTCTTGTTTCGCTAGGGCTTCATGGAAACGTAGAAGGAAGAGAGTAGTAGAGTAGGGCGGAGCGGAGACTCCCTATCAGCGTCGCGGAGTCCCCCTATCAGCGGCGCGCGAGTTTCGCGTCGGCCGCCAACACGAGCAGGCGCGCCTTGAGCCAGGGCGAGTCTCGCAGGTGGTGCGCGCGGCGCCGGTCCGCGCGCGCCTGCGCCTCCGCCGCCGCGCTGGCGTCCCACCACCAGCCGTACCTGCACCCATAATACGGACGATCGGCTCGGTGATGCGGGCTACGAATGTATGCGCGAGGGCGGTACTCGCATAATACTCGATACTCAATTATAAAATTAAATTAAAACAAAAAAATAATAATTGAAAAAACAAAATAAACAATTAAACTTACATACATACAATGGTCGATCGATAGCTAATCAAATAATAAATAAAAATATATTCACCCTAGACCGGGAATTCGTATATTATTTTTCTTCCCATTTTTTTTCTCGGATGTGTAGTCATTTATATAAAGTGGCCAAAGAACTTAATAGAAATTAGAATACCTATAAAAAATACATACACAGGTCAAACACATTGAAAGGTCACTGACATAGTTTGAATAATTTAAAAGTAATAGAACTAGTAAGTATAACCGTTAGTTAGTAGTTTACTAAGTAGTTGTACTAGATTTAAAGACTTATATTGCTCTGAAAAATTTACAACAAAAATCTTATTTAGGTAATAATTATATTATTAAAGTATTTACATTTTCATTTACAAATTATAACTATTGATTAATAGTGTCAAACAGTTTATATATTAATTATGATTATTATAATGTTGATTATGATTATGAGTTTTAAAGTGTATGAGTATATTTATTGTTGAACTGTAGGTACTTGGGGGTAAAAACTCGGAAGAACAGTCACAAGTGAACTCCGGTCACCCGGTTTATGGTGGATAAATTAACACGCGTTTCTGAGTATCCACCCTACTCGAGCCGGCTGCTTTAGGTTAGGGTGGATAAACGGAATAACCCGTGAACTGACTCGTGCGCGCTGGTGACGGGCGCGGCGTGGCGTTCCCGCGGGCCGCGCTCGAACATGTCCGTGATGCGGAGCAGCGCGCGCGACCGGCCCTCCTCCTCCGCGCCGCGCGCGTAGAACTTGCCCGTCACCGTGGCGGCTGCGGGAACAAACGATACCGGGCGTTAGCGAGGCGCGGGCGAGGCGAGGCGAGGCGAAGCGGGGCGGGGGCGCGGTACGCACGTAGACCTCGCGGCTTCACCGGCGACACGTAGGAGCGGCCAGGCTCTCGCTGCGCCGCGAACCGCAGCTTGAAGGAGCGCGCGTGGTGCACGCGCCCCGCGCCGCCCGCCGCCGCGCCGCTCGCCCCGCCCGGGCTAGCGGCGCCCGACTCGCACGACGCGGACATACTCGTCGCTTATTCGAGAACTTTATAAATCGAACGCCGAAAACTAAAAATGTATTTCGCCGAAACCGATCCGATGGCGTCGAGTGCGCGGCGCTTCTCGTTCGATTCGGATCGGCGAACGGGGCACGCCGCACGAGGCGAGTCGTCGCTAGGCGACCGCGCCGGTGATGGCTCGATAACGTAGGTGCTCAACGGACTCTCATCACGACAACTCGACAATGACAACAACAATCAACCAACAATCTTTTGCACAGTGTGAATATTTAACAGAGCAATGAACCGCAACCTATTGGCGTCAACGTTTCCCAATTCTTTAGAATGAGTACCTATCAATAACATGTAATACCCTAAAAGGGGCATTGTATGGGAGCTAAATCGTTGTGCTAAATTTCATATATGTAAGTTTACAACTTCGGAAGTTATAAGGCTGTAGTCTGTAATTCAGACAGACAGACGGACATGACGAACTTATAAGGGTTCCTTGTAGTACTACTGAACCCCTAAAAATGGTTAGGGATGACTGGGTGACGATTGTTATCTGTCTGCGGATCTCGCCACCTCGTTTTAAGAGCATTGTGCGCCATCTAGGATGTTTTATTAGAACAGATTTCGGGTTAAAGAATTTATTTTCTCAACAAGAAATATCAATTTCGCTTATATGAAAAATTAAATATGAAAGTATTTATAATTATGCTTCGACAGTTAGTAGACAGTTAATCTGGATAAACTTAAAAAAACTAAGTAGTAAGTACTAGACTTTTTCGTTTTGAATGTAAATAACAAAATAAAAATTAGAATCATCTACCCTACAATAACCGCTTGCGACAGTCTGCTTCCGATGACTTTGTTCTCTGCTCCGTTCGGCCCCTATATCTTGGCAACCCCTTGACCGATTATGCTCATACTCGAACTTGAAAATTGTATTGTCACGAACTCCTTGCCTACAAAATTTCTCAAAGATCGGATCAACGGTACGCAAGTTATCGTCGGACAAATATACACACAAACATACATACAAATGAGAGCTCGTTCAATAAGTTTGCCTATATATGAGTGAGTGACGATGTGTCCGTACGATCGACAGACGCGGAGGCGGTGGAGCGCGAGGCGGAGGCGATCTCGCCGGACGGGCTCAGCACCGCGCAGCTGCGCGAGCTGCGCGACCGCGCCAAGAACTACACCTTCCAGACGGAGGTGAACCGCATGATGAAGCTGATCATCAATTCGCTCTACCGCAACAAGGAGATCTTCCTGCGCGAGCTCATCTCGAACGCGTCGGACGCGCTCGACAAGATCCGGCTGCTGTCGCTGACGGACCGCGACGTGCTGGCGACCAACCCCGAGCTCGGCATCCGCATCAAGGCGGACCCCGAGCGCCGGCAGCTTCACATCGTCGACTCGGGCGTCGGCATGACGCGCGACGAGCTCGTCAACAACCTCGGCACCATCGCCAAGTCGGGCACGGCCGACTTCCTCTCGCGCATGCAGGACGCCGAGCAGGTGAGCGTCCACCGCTAGGCTAGACCGGACCGGACCGCAGTACGGTGTAGTCACCGCCGCCCGCTCGTTGCACGTTGCAGTCGCAGTCGCCGGAGATGAACGACATGATCGGGCAGTTCGGCGTCGGGTTCTACTCTGCGTTCCTGGTGGCGGACCGCGTCACGGTCGCCTCCAAGAGCAACGCGGACTCGCAGCACGTGTGGGAGTCGGACGCCGCCTCCTTCAGCGTGGCCGAGGACCCGCGCGGGGACACGCTGCGACGCGGCTCCCACATCACGTACGTCACCCGCCTGCTCCTGCTCCTTCTCCTGCTTCAAGCTAGACTAGACAAGCCTATTTTTAATACAAAATAGCATATACTTTTTTATAAAAGAAAGTAGCCTCATGTCCGTCCTCATTATTCAAACTATAGCTCACAAAGATCAAAGAGCGAAACGTCTATAGTGCAAAACGTTTAAAATTCCAATTATGCCTCAAAATTAACTACAATAATATACAGAGTTTATTTGGGTAGGTCAAAAGAGTAAAAAAAAAGAACATTCTTTGGAGATTTTGATTTTTTTGACAATTAGAGACCGTTTGTGATTTTGCGAGTAAAAGAACCCCGAAGAGGTCGATTCGAATACGAATTAATATAATTTTATAAGTACAAAACTAAAACTGATTTAGAAAAGGTATAAAGGAGGAAATATCTACGAAAGTGGTGCGTGTTCCGCCGCAGCCGAGGCTGCTCAGATGAACATTCAATGAATATTCGCAAAAACATTGATACTTCGGTTCGCTTCACTCTGTTAAAATAAACAAAAAATAATAATAATTGAAATAAGTTTTGCTAAAAATCTGAAACAATATCGTTTAGTTCACAGAACAAAAAAAAATTAAGTGGTTTCGCTCGCATAGGCTGTAAATAAAAAAACCATTACCCTCTTTGGGGGTTGATTTCGAAAAATCCTTCTTCATTTTGTGTGCTTAGTACACAAACCGAGTTTCATTGGCTCGATAACCGCAGCAGGATACTGTCGGTACGACTAGTCAGTCCGAACACGCCGGGAACGTTATAGCAATTCCTTTCCTAGAAATCAATGCAGAGACCGAACCGCTCATGATAGAGATGTGAATTTTGAACCCAATACTTGTCAAATGGTCTAGCTAGGTGAATAATAAGAACGGATTTTGCGAAACTGCACTTCCTAAGGGGTAAATGGACCCCACATTTTGTATTTAAATAAAATATTTTTCATGCTAAACCAATGAAACTCGGTTTATATAATAAGCATAAAGAATAAAGAAAGGCATGTCTCACGGCTTTTTCGAAAATCAATCAAAATACTGTAGCCTCGGCGAGCGAAGTCTTGCGGGCAAGCTAGTATGTATTAAAATGTAAGTATAATTAAATTCTGAACTTAAGTATTTTTTTATGTTATTTATGGGCAGTAAATATTTCTGATTTCTGTTAATTAATAAGAATGCGCGCGATAAACCGGCGAGGCCGAGGAGTTCCTAAATGCCTGTCGCCGCCGGTCTCGGTCTCGGTCTCGGATAACACGCCGTTAATTAGAAATTGTATTGAAATGTACCACTTGCCAATATCATGAAGATCGGATCAAGGGTAACTACTATTAGCTAGTTATCGCCGGGCAAATATAATACACACAAACATTTATATACAAACACCAACTTGTTCCCGAACACTCGCGTCGGTCAAAATCTTTTGAAGCGATCCTTCTCGCCGCAAGTTTGTTTCATTAGTGTGTGGGCGGTCATCCTCTGGCGTAGTGTGCGTGACGTGATCGTGCTCGCCACACTGTACGGCACCTGGTACACGGCACGAGGCAGTGCAGTGTTCGCTCGCATCTGAGAGGGTGTGTGTGTGTTTGTGTTTCAGACTACACATGAAGGAGGAGGCCAGCGACTACCTGCAACCGGACACGATCCGCGCGCTCGTCAAGAAGTACTCCCAGTTCATCAACTTCCCCATCTATCTGTGGGCATCCCGCACCGAAACCGTCGAGGAGGCCGAGGACACGGCCGAGGACGCGGGGGAGGACGAGGACGCGCGCGTCGAGGACGCCGAAGACAAGAAAGAGCCTCGGAAGACCGAGAAGACCGTTTGGGACTGGGAGCTGATGAACGACAACAAGCCGATCTGGACGCGCAAGCCGAGCGAAGTGGAGGACGCGGAGTATGCACAGTTTTACCGCAGCCTCACGAAGGACTCGGAGCCTCCGCTGGCGCGCGCGCACTTCGTGGCCGAGGGCGAGGTCACGTTCCGCGCGCTGCTGTTCGTGCCGCGCGCGCAGCCCGCTGACTCCTTCAACAAGTACGGCTCCAAGACCGACCACATCAAGCTGTACGTGCGCCGCGTCTTCATCACCGACGAGTTCAACGATCTCATGCCCAACTACCTCGCCTTCATACAGGTACGACTCCTCCCGACTACCTCGCCTTCATACAGGTACGACTCCTCCCCAACTACCTCTCCTTCATACAGGTACGACTCCTCCCGACTACCTCTCCTTCATACAGGTACGACTCCTCCCGACTACCTCGCCTTCATACAGGTACGACTCCTCCGGACTACCTCGCCTTCATACAGGTACGACTCCTCCCGACTACCTCGCCTTCATACAGGTACGACTCCTCCCGACTACCTCGCCTTCATACAGGTACGACTCCTCCCCAACTACCTCGCCTTCATACAGGTACGACTCCTCCCGCCTACCTCGCCTTCATACAGGTACGACTCCTCCCCAACTACCTCGCCTTCATACAGGTACGACTCCTCCCGACTACCTCGCCTTCATACAGGTACGACTCCTCCCCAACTACCTCTCCTTCATACAGGTACGACTCCTCCCGACTACCTCGCCTTCATACAGGTACGACTCCTCCCGACTAACTCTCCTTCATACAGGTACGACTCCTCCCGACTACCTCGCCTTCATACAGGTACGACTCCTCCCGACTAACTCTCCTTCATACAGGTACGACTCCTCCCGACTACCTCTCCTTCATACAGGTACGACTCCTCCCGACTACCTCTCCTTCATACAGGTACGACTCCTCCCGACTACCTCGCCTTCATACAGGTACGACTCCTCCCCAACTACCTCTCCTTCATACAGGTACGACTCCTCCCGACTACCTCTCCTTCATACAGGTACGACTCCTCCCGACTACCTCGCCTTCATACAGGTACGACTCCTCCCGACTACCTCGCCTTCATACAGGTACGACTCCTCCCGACTACCTCGCCTTCATACAGGTACGACTCCTCCCGACTACCTCGCCTTCATACAGGTACGACTCCTCCCGACTACCTCTCCTTCATACAGGTACGACTCCTCCCGCCTACCTCGCCTTCATACAGGTACGACTCCTCCCGCCTACCTCGCCTTCATACAGGTACGACTCCTCCCGCCTACCTCGCCTTCATACAGGTACGACTCTTCCCGCCTACCTCGCCTTCATACAGGTACGACTCCTCCCGACTACCTCGCCTTCATACAGGTACGACTCCTCCCGACTACCTCGCCTTCATACAGGTACGAAGCTACACGTCCGTGTTGAAGTATAGCCGGGCTATGGAGGGTCGCAGCCACCGAACTTCCTAGATGGATTCCTTCCTTCCTCCGAGTCCGACGGAGGGTTTCCGTCCGTTCCGTTAGAGTAGAGAGGTACAGTCGGAGGTGGTATACCGTCGTCGTCCTCCGCAGGGCATCGTGGACAGCGACGACCTGCCGCTGAACGTGTCGCGCGAGACGCTGCAGCAGCACAAGCTGATCAAGATCATCAAGAAGAAGCTGGTGCGCAAGGTGCTCGACATGCTCAAGAAGATTCCCAACGACGAGTACGAGCACTTCTGGAAGGAATACTCCACCAACATCAAGCTGGGCGTGATGGAGGATCCCTCCAACCGGTCGCGGCTCGCCAAGCTGCTGCGCTTCCACTCCTCGGCCTCCTCCGAGCAGACCTTCCTCGCCGACTACGTCTCGCGCATGAAGCCCAACCAGCACCACATCTACTACATCGCGGGCACGAGCCGCGCCGAGGTGAGTATCTGCACCCACACCCGCACCCACACCCACACCCGCGAGGCGTAGTGACGGGTCGCCTTGTCGTCGGCAGGTGGAGAAGTCGCCGTTCGCGGAGCGGCTGGTGGCGCGCGGGTACGAGGTGCTGTACCTCACGGAGGCGGTGGACGAGTACAGCCTGTCCTCGCTGCCCGAGTACGACGGCAAGAAGTTCCAGAACATCGCCAAGGAGATCTTCGACCTCGAGGAGAGTGAGTACCTTGCGTGTCGAGGTTCGTCGTCGGCCGAGAGGGGGTGTGCATGTCGTGTGTCGCGTTGCAGGCTCGGCGCAGAAGGAGCGCTGGGAGCAGGCCAAGGAGCGCTTCGAGCCGCTGACGCGCTGGCTGGGCGAGAAGCTGGGCGCGTGGGTGACGCGCGCCGCCGTGTCGCGGCGCCTGGCGCGCTCGCCCGCCGCGCTCGCCGCCACGGCCTTCGGCTGGACGGGCAACATGGAGCGGCTGGCGATGTCCAACGCGCACCAGAAGGCGGACGACGCGCAGCGCCGGCACCACCTCACGCAGAAGAAGCTGCTGGAGATCAACCCGCGCCACCCGGTCGTGGCGGAGCTGCTGCGCCGCGTGCGGGAGGACCCCGAGGCGCCGGCCGCGCTGGAGGCGGCGCACACGCTCTACCGCACGGCCGCGCTGCGCTCCGGGTACATGCTGCAGGAGGGCCAGGCCGTGCAGCTGGCCGACTCCGTGGAGCGCATGCTGCGCATCGAGCTCGGCCTGCCGCCCGACGCCGCGCCCGAGGACGAGCCCGAGGACGAGCCCGAGGACGAGCCGGCCGAGGACGACGCGCCCGCCGAGGACCACGACGAGCTCTAGGCCCGCGGACTGTGCGTGCGTGTGTCGCGAGTGATGTGCGCGTGTGCCGGCCCTCGGTGTGTGCGTGTGCCGCGACGTTTCGTGTAAATAAATTAACTACTTATATTTATTATGAGGTCGTTTCCGTTCACCCACACCGGCCTTTTGAAGGTTCCGTAGTACTATTATACATCTTTACCCGATGAGTGTGGAGCGTTATTTATTTATTTATGTCACACTTCATTATAAGTTCTTAATAAAAATTAATATAAATAATATTTATATAAATTGGTCTAGGAATATTGAAGTTATGACGCAAATAAACATAATAAAGTCCACTATAAGTTACCGTGAGTTTGTAGGACCGAGGTAGCAAGCTAGAGATTTATTTGACTGTATCGGTAGGTTGTGGCCTGCGAGCCATAATGTGAGCTCGACCAGGCAAAATACTAAGTTAGTTGCAAAGCAAATTAATAGATAGTTTACTTACACTTGATGCATCTATCGACCACTGCTTAAGAGCCATTCAAAGTATAGTTTTATCTATCGGTGGAAATTCTCTATCGAGGTATGATTTGCCTGATCCCTCGCATCATCCACATGGTCACCAGCGTGGCAACAGGGAGTACACGGCTGAGACAACTCATGACAATTGACCCTTTACAGCATACACAGCATAGCATTATTTTTTGTATGTGACGAGACATATTGTGAGCGGTGGTGAGTATTATGATACAATAATGATTGTACTTTTAGATGAGCCTTCTAATATTTATTTTAAAAAAAAGAAAAGAATGTAAGTACGAATCATACTTTTAATTATTAATAATAATCGAATTACAAAAATGAAAAGCAACCGATCGACACGAGCGCACGCCAGGTGAAGAGACGGCGCGCCGTTTCATGCCTGCTTTTATGGCGGTGCGATGGTAAGTGGTGACGCCGCTGCAGTCACGTGACTGTTGCCAGCTAACAGTACCTAATTTTGATATCGTGTTCCTTTATGTCAATAAATTTTACTGATTCTGATTATGATGGAAACGTTGCGAGATAGTCTGCCAAGCTTAACACAAGAGCAGCAGGGCGTTTTCTGTCGTGTTTGCGAAAGTGCAATTATCAACATGGGAGCTGTTTCCCGGCACGGGAAAAACTTTTCTTACCAAAGTTACATTACTATTAGTACTAACGGGATATTTACCACGATTTTTATTTTTGTTGAGTTACCGATAGAACCCTTGGCTATCATGGCGAAAGAGCCATGATGACCCTACGGAACGACCAGGGCCCCTATTCGGAGAAATGTCATTTTATCTCGGTCACTCTCACTCCCATTAAATTCTAAATTAGAGAGACAGTGACCGAGATAATCTCGAGCGCACAGGAATAGGGTCCCTGGCAGCTGCCATTAACAGCGCTTTGTGAAGGCGTGTTTTGGGTGAGACCGTTGAATACAGCGCCATCAACAGGGTTATGGATGATGACGAGACGACTTCATATCCGGTTGAATTTTTGAACTTATTATCCGGTCCTGCAATTTGCAGGATTGCAGTTTGCACTATGTAATTTTATTAATTTCATTGGTAAAACAACGTACATTACATTACGTTTTTGCTAATTGGTGGTTAGAATAAACTAAGATTTCGAACAGTTAAATTTCTACCATGGATTCAGTTTTCTACCAATATGAAACAATCTCTGCACGCTGCAACATATAGATAGGTATGATTGTCTATGACTACTTGATCGGAAAAAGCCGACGAATACCGAAGTTGAATCCGCTCGGATTTCGGAATCAGGTTTTTGCTCTCATTCGAAAGCCGATCCGTATTCGAAGGAGATTTTCAATGTCGATTCGAAACTTTCCGTCTAACTTGGGAATAAGCGTGCTGCGCGGCTATTCCCATTGCTTTTCGGATCGAATACGGGAACGTTTCCGTTTCGAATTGCTTTACAGCGATTCACAAGCCCGAATTCGAAATCGTTTGACGGCTCAAATCGACACATCAGCTGATTTTCATTCGAAAAGTTTCCGACAGCTATTTGCTCTCGGAACCAATCCGTCTAGAGAGCCAGAGACGATTTCTTACAACAATTTACTGTGTTTTGGACTTTAATTTATTTCAAGGTAAATAATTAACAAGTAAGTAATAAAACAACCCTAGTAAAGTAATACGTAGGTATATGGAAGGACTTTATGACTTAAAGTGCAGAATAATAAATAATTCTGGGTGCTGTTATGGGCAAGCGTGACGCTTACCATCAGGCGAGGGATTTGCTCGCCTTGCCATTTGCCACAACAAATATTAAAAATCTTTTCTACATGTATATTTCAAAACCTACGTTTATTTTTAAATGGAGCATTTACTCGCATTTCGCGAAATGAATCGCCAGCGTGGGCGATCGCAGGGGCAACATACCCTCCTTCTTCACCGTTCCATACGAGACCTTACCGATCCTTTTCATGACCGATTTTGGCGTCGCACGTCTTATCCATTGGCCAGTGTCAAGTATACATGGATACTGATAAGCAATAACATGTCAAACAAAAAAAAAAAAAAATTTTTTTTAATGTTACAGAACGCTTCTTTGTCAGCCAAAGGCTTCGCTACACGGCCTGACCTGACATCGTGCGAAAGAGATGGCTATATATAACTTTCTGAGGGAGCGAAAGGGAGAAGCTATCGCCTTGATAGTTTGTTTCTTTTACTCCCGTGAAATTCAAGTCTAGCTGTCCCTTTCACGCGGTGTCAGGTCAGGCCATGTGTAGGCGCCCCAAGGAAGCGATCTGTATCATTAACATTTTTTTTTTTTGTGGTTTGACATATTATTGGTTATCAGTATCCACATATATATTCTCAAGTTTTGTTAGATGTTATCAAACAAGTCATAGTCACGGTCAAAGGCGAGCAAAACAAGTCAAAGTCATGCCCCAGTAAAGTGGTGAAAACTTTACCTTCTATGTTCTAAATTTCTACACTTCTAAACAACACGAAAATTCACGTTTCACGACTTTATACCATTCACCAACACTCGTGCATGTTCACGAACACTTATCAGGTAAAAATTCACAGTTTTTACACATTAACACTCGAAATAACACAAGTTTTGGAAAATAATAAAATGACGCGACATGAATTCACGTCCCCGCCAAAACTAAGTTTGACATTATTAGATTTCTGTTTACGAAGTATGCTATTTCAGAATTAAGTCTCATATTTTTAAATCTAAAATGCAATTTGCAGGATTGCAGTTTGCACTATGTAATTTTATTAATTTCATTGGTAAAACAACGTACATTACATTACGTTTTTGCTAATTGGTGGTTAGAATAAACTAAGATTTCGAACAGTTAAATTTCTACCATGGATTCAGTTTTCTACCAATATGAAACAATCTCTGCACGCTGCAACATATAGATAGGTATGATTGTCTATGACTACTTGATCGGAAAAAGCCGACGAATACCGAAGTTGAATCCGCTCGGATTTCGGAATCAGGTTTTTGCTCTCATTCGAAAGCCGATCCGTATTCGAAGGAGATTTTCAATGTCGATTCGAAACTTTCCGTCTAACTTGGGAATAAGCGTGCTGGGCTTCCTGCGCACAACATCAAATTAAAAATCGGAGTTCCCATCATACTGTTGCGCAACTTGAGCCCACCAAAGTTGTGCTATGGTACCCGACTTAAGGTTACGGCTCACCCAATATACCCAAAAGATTTTGGGTATATGAGCTTTGGCACACGTTGCAAGCAACTTTGTCGGCCCATATTTCGCAAGCGGTAGATGCGTCTCATAAAAAATGGTATAGCAAACCTTAACATCATTTTAAAAGACCTATTCAATGATACCCCACAGGCGAAAAAATATTTTTTATCCCCACTTTACATGTATGACAGCCACCCCTTTAATATAAAATAATGTTTTTTTTTATTCTTTCTAAATTGTCACCTTACACAAACCTGTTCAACGACACTCAAAATGATGGGGTGCAGCAAAACTATTATTTTTACCCCCTTTGTACAGTCACGCTACCCTTATTTTACAAAAAAAAAAAAAATTTTGCTAAGCTGTAGGTCTATACTTACTTACTAGACTATTGTTGTGCAAAATTTCATGCATGTAAGTTTATAACTTTGGAAGTTATAAGGCTGTAAAGGATTCAGACAGATAGACAAACAGACAGACAACCTGACAGACAGACATACAGGCAGACAGACTGACTGACAGACAGACGGACATGACGAACTTATAAGGGTTCCTTGTAGTACTACGGAACCCTAAAAAACAACATCCTGAATCCTGAACCGATTAAATCGTGATAAGATGACGTGTCATACTTATCTATCATATTATCTACATATCCACGTAGTAAATACCTACTTAGGTAGGTAAGCAAGTACCTAAGTTTTTTGTCTTATGTTTCGGCTCCACACGCTATGTATTTAGCCAGTGTCAAGTACTTATTGTAATATTTCAAGTGAATCAAATATTTCACAATTGAAATAAGTCTCAGTTATATCTAAGTCAAGCAAAGTAAGTCACGGTCAAGTCCACATCATGCCCCAATAAAGTGGTGGGGCATTACTAGAGGTTTCTGTGGAGTTTTGGAAACAACACGAATAGTAACATTTCACAACATTATACTAATTTCAATGACGCGACATGACTTTGACATTCTTCACGTTCCCGCTAAAATTCCTAACAAAATTATCTGCTGTCTCGCTTGTGCCCACAGAAGAGGAAAATTTTTTATTTACTTCTCTCTTCTGTGCTTGTGCCCGCCAAACCGTCGCGACGGCAGCAATAGACACTAGGAGTCGCACATTTCCAATTATTTTTTTAAGTATAAAATTATCATAACTTCATAACTAACTTGGCTTCGCTCGGTCAATAAACTTACAAAACATGACTATGACAGTTAAAATCTATAATATTTTTGGCTTCAGGATAAATAAAAATCAGGGTTTTTTTTTAGCAATTTGGATACCGATGTTCCAGATAAAAGTTTTTTTTTAAACATTTTGCGAAGTGCGAGTAATAAACTCATACGTGTTTTTTTGGCAGGGCAGTGCAGTAGTAGTAGTAGTAATAGTAGTAGTAATCAGGGCTAACCACACTGTCATCAGAGTCATAAGGTTCAGCTTCTAAATTGTATTCAATTTCACTGCCAAGTCTTCTTATAAAATTTGTAATATCTGATACACCTTGAGAGACATCCAGTAAAAAATGCATTTATTTTATACTTGTAAAAACCAAGAACATAGTAAAGAACAGTAGAACAGTAAAAACTTACCTTTAATACAAATGATCGCCTCCCAGGCGACTCCATTGTTTAAAACTCGATAACGGTAAAAGCCTGGAAGACGTAAGACTGCCCTCAGCCCCACCACAGGCCACCCTGAGTTGGCACGAACGCACAACTCTATGGGTATCTACATACGGAACGATTTGGTCGGCGCCGACCAAATCGGCGGCAACCAAATCGGCGACAACCAAGTTGCTCCCGATTTGCGCCGACCGCCAGTAGCTTCACTTGTTTCGTAGACAGCGACACGTGCACACGTCATGCCTCCTGTTTTATCGAAGCGCGCAAAACTTGCATTAGCCATAGCGGCGACGATAATGCCACCACAAGAAAAATAAAATGAAAAAAGAAGAATGTGGGAGAACTTTTCATACATTTCATACACCTAACAATCATATCGTTTCCTACGTTGATATTTATCTACCTACAATTGGAGACAACAAGTCCTGTAATGTGATATAAATGCCAAATATATTGCATTCAAATCCAATCAGCTGCTACTTTTCGAGCAAGTAACCTATAGTATTTTTTTTCTCTTTCCTCCTTAGAGGATTTTGGCGTCAAACTTCTTATGCATTTGCCAGTGTCAAGTATACTTATATATTTTCAAGATTTGCTAAATAATATCAAACAAGTCATAGTCACAGTCGAGCATAACAAGTCACGGTCAAGTCCAAGTCATGCCCCACTAAAGTGGTGAAAACTTTACTAAAGCCTTCTATGGAGTTTTGGAAACAACACGAAAATTCACGTTTCACGACATTATACCATTCAACAACAGTCGTGCATATTCACGAATACTCACCGATTTTACACATTAACACTCGAAATAACACAAGTTTTGGAAAATAATAAAATGATACGTCATAATTTCTTCACTTTCCTGCCAAAACTCACGTATAGAATTGCTCCGTAAGTTATAGTTTTTCTCCGTTGAAGTGACGGAACAAAACACAAACAAGCGTGGAAGCGAGAATTGTGCTATTCTGTGGCGAAAGTTGATTGAACGTATTATAGGTAGGTACTTAGGTAGTGGGGTGTCGTGAAGGTCGATCAGTGCTGCCAAGCGCAACAAAAAGAATTAGGTACAAATTACTTGAAAATTCGTTAAAAAAAAAAAAAAACAGTATATTTAATATTTTTCTTTAAAAAAAAAACAAATACATATTCAAAAGCTAATAATAAATTCAGGCCAAGTAATAGTTTTTTGGACTGCAGAAAGTTTTTTGTTTAAAATAAATTCAAATAAAAGTACAGAGATGTAGTCATAGTCACTTTATTCGTGATTGTGCTACGAACACCTACGATACGTGTAGGTACCTACATTACTTCTTCTCGCTCGCTACAGCATGAAGTAGGTAGGTAATTTTTGTACATATGTCTGGTTGTCCGTCATTTCGTGCTCAGGAAATTAATAAATGCAAAAAAAAAATGGTATTGGATAAATATGTTCTATTAACGATACTGATTACGTGATAAAAATTTAAGCAGGACTTAAAAAGTTACCCCGTATAATTCCAGATCCTTATTGATCAGTACAATATTGACACCGGTATAAAGATTATGGATTATTTAAAACAATTTCGTAAAACACAGACAACCGAGTAAAAAACGCTTAGAAATTAAAAGAGATAGCAACATAATAATACTTTCCTAGAAAGGAAACATAGAAATTCGTAACTGAATTCAAGCAACACAATATATTTATTTTATTTATATTTGTCTATGACTGGAGAATGCCCACCTCAAATGCATGTCGATCCCTTACATACATTCAGGGACCCTATTCGGAGAAATGACATTTTATCTCGGTCACTGTCTCTCTAATTTAGAATTTAATGGGAGTGAGAGTGACCGAGATAAAATGTCATTTCTCCGAATAGGGTCCCTGATCGGTAAAAAATCGGTTGTATACCGATTTTTCGGTAATCGTTTCGTCTGTAGACACTTTATAAGTTCCCGAAATTTCGAATTATTGGGAAAAAAACTGCTTGAGCGCGGCCTCTCAGGCGATGATTAGTACCTACTCTAGGGTTAAAAAGGACCCGAAAATTCCGGCCCTTTCCAACTTAATTAAAAGCAATAGATGACTGACTTTGTCAAAAGCGCTACTAAAGTCGGTATACACAGCATCAACCTGGCGTCCCTTATCCACCTCTTGAGTTAGCTCGGAAACAAAGGCAGCTAAATTAGTCTCAACAGAACGACCTTTTCTAAATCCATGTTGATGCTCAGAAATAAGGTGACTGAGATGACGAGATAAGATAAGATAAGATAAACTTTTATTGTAAATAACTGTGGTTACAAAGGTCTTAAAATAACAAAATAAGTATCAACAGTAATTATCCTCTCGGACGTACAATAATAATTAAAAAATGTACCTACTTAACTAGCTAGGAACTAAGATTTAACATTGAGATCAGTGATGGCACTAGGTACCTAGTTAGGCGCACAAAAACTTTTTACTTATTTTTTTTTTTTAAAACATGATACGCTATGTACTTCACTACTCTACTAAAATAAATGTTTAAATGGGCTTGTGTTGTCGAAATACTCATTTATGTCATAAAATACATTAGATACCAGCCACCTTTTTAGATACATTTTAAATTTATTTCCATTTAAAGACTTAATATGTATTGGCAAATTGTTATAAATTATGATTGCAGTAATATATGAACTTTTATGAAACATTGCGTTATTGATTTGAGGTATAAAAATATTTAGTTGGTTTTTGCGTCGTAAACTTTCAAAGCGTACAGATTTTTGATCAAAAAAGTAATCGTGATTATTTTTGACAAATAGACATATCTCTAATATATATATACTAGTTAACGTTAATATGCTATTTTTCTTGAAGACATTACGAACAGTTTCTTTACTTTGTATTTTGTAGATGGCCCGTATGCAGCTTTTTTGTAGTTTAAATGTAGATTCTACATCTACAGAGTTTCCCCAGAAGATAATCCCATAAGTCAAATGAGGGAAAACGTAGCCATAGTATGCACTTTTCGCAGTGTCTTTATTAACGATGTTACTTAACATCGACAGAACATAACTGTATTTTGAGAGCTTTACATTTACTTGAGATATGTGTTTTTTCCAGTTTAGGTGAGTGTCTAAGGAAACGCCTAAAAATGTTGTGTCGGTTATTTCATTAATTTTGATGTTTTTACTGACGATATTTAATTGAACAGGTGTAGCTTTGTTTGCTCGAAATTGCATAAGTTTTGTTTTTTGTACATTGACAGTTAAGTTTATAGATTCTAACCAGTTTACTAAATCTTTAAGTGTATTATTAACCTCTTCTTCTAGTTTTGCTTCACTTAGTTTTTGTTGTTGAATATAGATTGTGGCATCATCTGCGGACATGACACAGAGATGCTTAGTAACTAGCGGTAATTCGTTGATGTAAACTAGGAAAAGCAAGGGCCCAAGAATACTTCCTTGAGGTACTCCTATATATATCCTCCTATAAGATATAGAGACTTTATCAAAACTAGAAATTATTGGATAGGTATATTAGGGCTTCAAACACGACAAAATGGAAATTGGCCTGTAATTCTTAACGTAATCCACGTTCCCCTTTTTGTGTAACGTATAATCTTGGCCTTCTTCCGTTCGTCAGGAAACTCTCCAATATTTAGAGAGCGATTTATAATCAAAGTCAAGCTGAATCGGTCCAGGGGCTGTGAAGATATACCTAGGGGTCGCGAGGTCTCAGTTCGCCGCGAACTACTAGTTATAAAAAGCAAGCAGGCAACAAATAGTTCACGTTATTCTTATTAAATTATCTGTGATAAGGTTTTTTAGTGATTTGATCTTCAAATTGTTATCTCTCCTATTTGAGTCTAAATGTTTAACATTTTCGTTTCCGTTCGATATGTTGGCTATCTGTTCATTGATGGGTTAGATATCGTTATTATTGACCGAGCGAAGTGAAGGTCTCAGAGTTTACTGGGACAAATCGGCTTTTGTATGTATGTTTGTATGTTTCTATGTTTGTGTGTTTGTTGTTGTTTTATATTTGTCCGATGATAACTTGCGAACCGTTGATCCGATCTTCATGAAATTTTGTAGGCAAGTAGTTCATTTCAATAAACATTTTAAGTTCGAATATGAGCTGAGCAGGTCCAGAGGTTGTGAAGATATAGGGGTCGCGAGGTCTCACTTCGCCGCGAACTACTAGTTATTGACCGATTGAAACGAGGTCTCAGAGTCTACGGGAACAAATCGGCATTTGTATGTATGTTTATATGTAACGACGATAACTTGGGTACCGTTGATCCGATCTCCATGAAATTTTGCAGGCAACTAGTTCATGACAATACAATTTTTAAGTTAAGCATAATCGGTCAAGATACAGGGGCCGAACGGAACAGAGAACAAAATCTGTACCAAATGTTTCTAATAAAACGTCCTAGATGGCGTACAGTGCACTTAAAACGCGGTGGAGAGATCCGCAGACAGAGAAAGCAATTGTTATCCACTAAGCAATTTTATCCAGTACCAGTAGCAACGTTATAATACGATACAAACATCGAGACGTTAAGCATGACTTCATAAGATGTTGTAATTGGGCGCAACCTTTTATTCTATATATTTTAATGGTGCTAAGGTTGAAATTTGGGTAGTATTTGTATTTTCTTTGGTGGTTGACGGTTGCATCCGTGCCCCGTCAGATGGTGTTGCTTGCCCCTATTTTTTTTTTTTCTTTTTCCTCCTAAGAGGATTTTGGCGTCGCACGTCTTATGCATTTGCCAGTGTCAAGTAAACATAAGTATATATTTTCAAGTTTTGTTAGATATTATCAAATAAGTCATAGTCACGGTCAAAGTCGAGCAAAGCAAGTCACGGTCAAGTCCAAGTCATGCCCCAGTAAAGTGGTGAAAACTTTACTAGAGCCTTCTATGGAGTTTTGGAAACAACACGAATATTCACGTTTTACGACATTATACCATTCACCAACACTCGTGCATGTACACGATCACTTAACGGGTAGAAATTCACCGTTTTTACACATTAACACTCGAAATCACACAAGTTTTGGAAAATAATAAAATGACGCGACATGAATTCTTCACGTTCCCGCCAAAACTCTGCATGCACCTTGCTATGCCGATTCTTTAAGATTTTTTGACGATGTAGGTGGCGTTGCCGTACACTTATGAGACAACCTATACATTATGAACAGTGTGGGTATAGGTATTATGTACTTACGTAAAGTGAAATAAAAGCTTGTAAAAGCAGAACATCGCGAGGTCTCAGTTCGGGGCGAACTACTAGTATTATACAGAGGGAATAAAAAAAAACTGATCACGGAATATCTAGAACACCATTGCCAAAGTATTTAAAACAATTTTCATATTTTGCTTTTGTTTTGTTATTTTGGCGAAGACGAAAGAAACAAATTCAAAAAAGTGTTTTTTTTTCTTTCTCCTTCACCAATAAGATCGGTCCATACAAATCTCCACAGAGGAGGTTTTTTTTGATATTCTTCTCTTTTCCGTGCAAATCTCGACGAGTTCGGCAACGCGATTATGAATGGGAGTCAGTTTCGGAACCCGAACCCCGGCGTGAGGCGCGGCGTGGGCATTATAAAAACCTCCCCGAGCCGTGTTCGTGAGGGGCGGAGTCTGTGGGCGGGGCGGCCGCCGCCAATGGCGGGCGGGAGGCAGCGCCGGCGGCGGGCGGCCACGGCGCGGCGCGGCAGTGACGCGCGGCGCGCCGCTCCGAACGATCCTCACGACTGGCTTCGACGTGTGACCGACGGCACCGGCACCGACACCGACGCGACGCGAGTGACCACACCCCGTGCTAGTGCTGTGCTGTGCATGTGCTGTGACCGTGCGGTGCACCCTCGCCTCTCCTACTACCAAAGTGCTTTCTTACGAAGCTTTAGTGTGTGAACCTGATCCTGTTTGGATTTGCTCGAGGTTCCCGGCGACTTTCCAAGGTCAGTAGCCGAACATGCCTTAATTAGGTATGTAGCATGGCCGACGTTTCCGTCTCCGTGCCGGGTCTCCGTTCGGTTGCAGGTACTGAGGAGTGACTGGACTGGGGCTAAGAGCGTTATTTCCACGTTATTTCTTTGTCGGAACGTAGGTATTTGGCTGGCAGCGCTCTGTTCAGGGAGGGAGGCGAGTTTCTGGAACAATAATAATTGTCGCCGAACGCCGTATGCATCTTGGATATGGGGGTTTAGGTCCGTTCTATACCTACTGTACATCGCTAGCCGATCTCTCTTTTGTACCCAAATATATGTAAATATCATTATATCGAAAACCCAAACAAATAAATCAACATAACTCTTTGTTTGTACGAAGGTATTGTCGCGTTACGTTATCTGGTGGAGGGAACGTAAAGTCACAAGTTATTAAGAGAACCTACCTATTGTACCTAGGTATAACCTAATACGGAAACCCCTAAAGGTTTATGGGAGAAAAAAGAAAAGAAAATAAATATTTTTTATTTTAAAATAAAATATTAGACTCATAATCAACAAAACAAAATCAAAAATCTTGCCGAAATTACAAGGATTCACAGATACAAAAAATACAGGAATCAAAGGACACCATTAAAGTTGCGACATTCCATCGACAAGTCCTAAAATGAACCTACTTTATTTATTTTATTATACTTAAGTAATGTAAAAGCAAATTAGTAAAATTAGTGAATTATGTGAACAGTTTCACTGCGGGAATGTTAGGGACGTCAATCAAATGTTGGTTAGTCGTAAAATCGATTTTTAGGATGAATAATATTTTTGCATCTATCATGATTGAGGATCGTCTCTTGTAGGTACTGTGAAGGAGACCGGCGACGATCATTGACGCAGCCCTCTGATAGTTTTATTCGTCGATCGGCAATTGACAATCGCTTCAACCAAATTGAAAAACGATCAATGGGCAGAAATGGCCGCGTCATCATTATCATTATCAGCCATATAATAATAAAGTTTCGCGTGAACTTTTTCAATAAATACATACC
Organism: Apocheima hispidaria; assembly: GCA_947579745.1. Lineage (NCBI taxonomy): Eukaryota > Metazoa > Arthropoda > Insecta > Lepidoptera > Geometridae > Apocheima > Apocheima hispidaria. The sequence goes on from OX388151.1 coordinate 100,411, forward strand.
ACCTTTAATTATAAACTGTACTATCCTTTTATTTCTACATTATTATAATTTTACATTTTTCTTTACAATATTTTAACCAAGAGAAGACCATAGACTATAGACCAACATGTTTATCTCGTTGACCAACCTCACCAATTGGCCTCTAGGCAAAGGCTTGGTTAACATAATATGTGCCAATTTTAACTCAGTATTCATATACATATTCAACATTAATCAAACCTTCCTCTACCTTTTGTTTTACAAAATTATATTTCATGTCCATGTCCGTTTAATCAGTTTTTTTACAGTTTTCATCGTGCTTTGGTTGTCTTCATAAATTAACACATTTTGAAATTCTACATTTAAGTCAGACAACACTTTTACAATCCAGCATATCTCAACTACCTACAAACACATATAATACAAATAATAACAAACAAACAACATACAGATTTACATAGGTATAATAAGTATATACTAATTCAGCTTCTGTGGCACTCAGTGCTACTGTTCCTTGCTTTTTAGACTCTATACGATGTTAATGAATATGTTATTAAATAATTTAAATACATAACCGCTTGTGGATTTCCCATAATTATCTCTAGCTCCGTCGGCGTCAGCAAAACCTATCAAACGTACTACAGTGTTTGTTTTTTGAATGAATAATAATCAGTGAATAGTTTACAGTATGTTTGACATATCTTAGTATACTTTTTAAAGCTCTCCACATGTTTTAGCTTGGTTTCGATTGATATATACTTAAATAACACACAGCTGTTAATCAGGTCTTGAACCTACTGTTGTATGCATTAATGATCCCATCAAAGATCTACATTGTAACTCATAGGTCATGTCAATTTCAGAATTTTCATCATATTTATAATTTAATTCCACTGGTGTATCATTGCCCTTACAATTTTCAATCTGATATTTTTTAAGAATGCTCTCTAAGTATTTAGCTACTTTAGTTTAGTATTTAGCTGTAAAGCTGGAATGAACTACCTACGGAAATCAAGCGTTCACCTTCACTGGAAGTTTTTAAGCGTAGAGTTAAGTTGCACTATATCTCGAGATAGTTGATGCATCGTCAATAATCGTCACGCTCACTCTATGGTTGTAATTATGTATGTGTATGTATGTATATTATTATTATTTAGGTATTTATACATTGTTGTAGCGTTAGTAAGTAGTATATTTTTATTATTTAACTACGTTTTAGTAACTAGTATCTAGTCTTATTATGTAAGTATGTCTACTTTTTTCTGTTTATGTGTTACATAATTCTATAAAAGAGCACACCCCGTCCCTTACCGCTTCCTTATAAATCCTGTCTATGCTAGGGTTTCCTGCTTAGCGATAAGGCCACCAAATGTTACACCAGTTTTGAGGAGATTTTTGTATTATCTAAGTAATTTCTGGTGTGAACAATAAAGAGTTGTCTATCTATCTATCCAGTTTGATTTATTGTAATTTAATATTTCTTATGAGGACTTAACCACGCTAAAACTAGTTTATTTATATACCTCGACGTTTCGGCCATGTTTCAATGTCGTGGTCACGAGCTGACTGGATAAGAAACATTAAATCGCGGAAGTTTAAAAGTTACATTATTGTTATTTGTCCCGGTTCTACATTGATTGATATTCCTAAGTAGTTCAAGTTGTTAGAGCCCATGTCTTATTTCATTCTGAATTTAGAGACAAGAAAACCTTTCCAACTCCTTTATCTTAGTCACATCATTCCCCATAATTAATAGATGATCAAAATATAGAGTATAGCTATCCCCCATACCATACGTTTTCTTCGATCCGTATAATGATTTTGTCAATTTCAATACATGTTCTCCTGGTATTTGTAATCCTTTCGGTGGTTTGGGTATACATCTTCTTTTATGTCTCCGTATAGAACAGCTCCTTTCACATCCATTTGATGAACTTTGTATTCTCTGCAGGCTGCAACTGACAATAAATTCTTAACGTTTGTAACATCAAAATTAATATATTTCTCCAATAACTTCTTTCTGTTGAAAACCACGCACAACAAGCCTCGCTTTGTTTATTTCCTTCCCTCGTAAATTTTTCTTTGTAAAGACTCATTTAGTATCCAATAACTTTTATTTTTCTGGTATAGGAATAACTTTACAAGTCTCACTTTCTTCTAATACTTTAAATTCTTCATTTATTGCATTTCTTAATCCTGTTTATCACTCCTTTTCTCAATTTCTTGAAAACGTCTAGGTACATCATCTCGATTCAATGAAAGTAGTGCTTTATCGTTACCCTAATCGAAATTTACAGCAAAATCTTTATACTATATTGATGTGATTCTGCTTTTTTCTTTTAGCTCTCCCATTTTCTAATTCCGGCCTCTGATTCACCTCTTCATTTATGCCTTCATTATTTTCACCTTGTATTATTTTTTTCTACTTTGTTTTGTGGTCTCTCTCTCTCTTCAAAGCTACGTAAAATATATTTTCCTTTCCGTCGGTAAGTATACTGTTTTATCTTCCATGAAGTTTTCATCAAATACCACATTTCTTACATTACCTACTTTTCTTCCATATCATAAAGTTTATATCCCGATGTAGTATATCCGATAATTATCATCTTCTTTCCTGTATTATCCAGACTCCTTCTAAGTTCTTTAGGTACATGATTATATGCAACGCACCCAAATACTCTCATATATGACACATCCGCTTTCGTACCAGTCCACATTTCGTTGGCAGTGAAGTCTCTCCCTACTGATGGATTCCCGTTCGTTACATATGCAGAGTATAATATAGCGTCTCCCCAAAATGGTCTGTCTAAGCCTGTTTCCAGTAATATTGTCCTCGATTTCTCCACTAACGTTCAGTTCATTCGTTATGCCACTCCGTTCATTTCAGGATTAAATGGTACCGTATAGTGTATCCTTATTTCTTCGCGATTACAGAAACTTTTGAACTCACTTGAAATGTACTCCACCATTATCGGAGCGTAGCGTCAGCAAATTTGTGTTGAAGTGTTTCGTCGCATAGCAGTAATACTCTTGGAGTTTTAGAAACACCTCTAGATTTCTCTTTGATCAAGTACACCACGACAATATATAAATATAATATATAATAATTTAATAATAATATATGTCAGTAGGGGAGCTGAGCCACCCTTTCCCTGAGGGTCTCGGGGCGGGCGCTCAGTAGACCGAGCCTTGGCTCGAGTAGAGGAAAACTTCATCAAACCATATATATATATATATATATAAATATATAAAATAAAATTTGTGAAGTCATCTATGAATGTTACGAAGTATTTATTGCCCTCTGGTTGGTGTAATTGCATAGCAAACTTCTGAATGAACGATCTCGAGCGGTTTTCTAACTCTATACCCGGTCTTGTTAAAAGGTTGTCTTGTCATTTTGTCTAAAAGACATGGTTCAGATTATATATTTTTAATTTTGTTATTTTTCAGATGGCCTAGCCCATGCACAAAAATTTTCTATGTCAAAATATTAATATTTTGAACATCCAAATGCCCAAAGCGTATACGCCACAAACCGTACCTTGCCCAGTGCCCACGTCACTTCCCAACCGCGCAATGTTGCTAGCTCAGACATTATTTACTCGTTTATGGGGTAAACGTTGAGAGATACGTTAATAATAAACTCAAGATTGGCCATTCCTAAACAGGTATTAAGATTTTTCTATATATATATATATATATATATATATATGTATGTACCAGTAGTAAGAAAATTATAGAATGACAACCAAGGGGAGAGAAACGAAATAGAGGAATGCCAAATAGATGCTGGGAGAATATTTTCAACCAAAAACTTCCCAATGAATGGATGAGAACGGCAAGAGAAAGGATAGTATGGAAAAAACTGGGGGAGGCCTGCGCCAATGGCGCGACATATACACAACACAAACAGCAAAACAATTGACAACAATTTAATAATATTAAATGTCAATGTCATTCAGAAAAATAATACTGGATATAAAATACAATAACGTAATAATGAAATTGACTATTGACATTATTACAAATAAAATGTGATCGAAATGTATTTATTGATATAATAGTTTATTGCACACACATACAACGTATTTGGTACAACAGGAGGACTTAATGCTAAAGCATTTTCTACCAGTCATCCCCGTGGTTGAAGCGAGGGAGATGTAGGCGTGCATCAAAAATCACGATTAACAATAATCAAGAACATGAATGAATAGGAACAATAAATAATGACAATTGAAAACAAATTAAAAATTGACAAATATAATAAAACAATGAATACTGATATAAATATATATTATTATTATCATATATAAGTATTACATAATACATAAAATAAATAAGTAAATATATAAACACATGCCTAACATAAACCAGTGATGGGTTATGAAGTCTTAAAATAGTGTTTACGCACCAGACTTTTTAAAATGGCCTTCGATGGAGCTTATTCCATAGGCGTACTGCAACAACTCGATAAGAGTCGCTTACAAATGAAGTAGTGTGACTAGGGGTACTGAGAAGAAGGATATTACTGGACCGAGGGGTCGGTGAGGACATCAGACAGGAAGGAAGGGTGGTGATTTGGGATCATTCAAGATGGAATACAACAAGTCAACAATTCTGGCGTTTCGCCTTTCGCGGATCATAAGCGATTTAAGTTAAAGTGAAATGTGTATTTGCCACAGAATTCTCCTTATAAATTATTTAGATAATGGCGGCTGAAACGATCTGCCATTTCATTGCAGTCACAACGATGAGGAACCTGGCAAGGGGCTCCCACGCGCAGGGAAACAGCTAACCGGAAGGTATTATTGTCTAAAAGCCTATTAAGATTTTTTATTTTCTATTCAACCCCGAATTTGACATATTATTAATTTCTTTTGCTAAACATAGAAGCACCTAATAACAAGTAAACAAATTAGTTTACAGCTAACCAAAAATAGTGTACGAAAATTAGTAAAATAAAACACCAGAAGGATGTCTAGACAGCATAATGTTAGCTATTTCTTTAGTTGGTCATTTAAACAACTTCAACTTTATAATCACGTAATAATTTAAGGATTCAAACCAGCTGTTCAATAAATAAATTACATGAACACCAAAGACAGGCCTTAATTATAAGGAGAATAACGTGATGAACACATAAAAATCAGAACCGACTTCCATCTAAAACGTAGTGATTATATTATGCTCTTTGCTTCCATCTATCGTAGCTCCAGAAAAAATACCAAAAGCCAAACGTCGACGATTACAATCACACAGAGTTTTGTTTTTCAAAACGTTATCCGTCAACCGGCCAGTATTGCTTTTTTTTCTTCTTATTTTTTGGCTCCACGCGTTATGTATTTAGCCAGTGTCAAGTATTGTAATCATGGACGTAATTATGATTGTAATATTTCAAGTGAAGTCAATATTTAATAATTAAAATAAGTCTCAGTCATATTCTAAGTCAAGCAAAGTAAGTCACGGTCAAGACCACGTCATGCCCCAGTAAAGCGGTGGAGACTTTATTTGAGGTTCCTATGGAGTATCGGAAACAACTCGAAGAGTCACGTTTCACAATATTATACTATTCACCAACACTCGAGCACGTTCACAAACACTTAATGGATAAAAATCCACAATTTTTACACATTAACACTCGAAATAAAATAAGTTTTGGAAAATTATACAATGACGCGTAATGACTTCTTCACGTTCCCGCCAAAAACTCCCAGTATAGGCCAACTCCCTTCAGGTTTCTTCGTGTTGCCAACAATAAAAAAGACCGTTAGTATTCCTCATTATATTACATAACTAGCAAAGACCCGTGGTTTTACCCGTTATTGTACAGAAGCCGAATATTTTTCCGGGGTAAAAAGTAGCCTATGTGTTAATCCAGAGTGTAAGCTACCTCCATACCAAATTTAATTCAAATCCGTTCAGCCGTTACAGAGTGGCACGGGAACAAACACACTTACAATCCCCAATAAAAATAGCCAACGACTAAAACAATCGTAGAACCTGTATACCAAGTTTCGTCGTGATTGGTTGAAAAATACGACCTGTACGCGAGTACCAACATACGGACAGATAAGCTAATTTCGTCGTATCTTGACAACCTTTTGACTGATTTAACTCATATTCGAAATTCTTATTTACAATTGATTACCGAATGTCCTTGTTAAATATTATCGAAATCGACCGGGAAATGATGCTCACCAAACTACTCCCGTTTTTTGGGGCAAATGTTGATTGGAGAGGACAGTCAAAAATCGCCGACGGCTAAAAAATACTATAAAATCGTAGAACCTGTCCTCGTATACCAAGTGTCGTCATGACTAAAAATATAAGGATCTTTTGTAAGTAAAATGTGCTGTGCACGAGCACGTGCTGGAACAATATTCCTCCGCCAATAAGGAATCTGCAAAGTTTACAAGGATTTAGAATTAAACTTAAATTATTCATTTTTAAATATCAAAAACATACAAAATAGAAGAACTTTTAATAACAGACACCAGCTATATAGATAACTACTAAGATAATTTTACCGACTTACTTTCTCTAATTGCATGTTAATTGTTGCACCTCTGCACTACGCGTGTGTTGTTAAATAACAAATGCCAGTAATATGTTGAAAATGTATTTGGTGTGTTTATATTTAAGTTGTTTTTGTTTGTTTTCGTGTTTAGGTAAGTCGTTATGCTCAGCAGGGTTTCTAGGACTCAACAGTAATATGTCGTAGACCTAAGTTAGTTTTAGGACATTTATTAATCACTAGCTCCTGCCCGCGACTTCGCCCGCGGTTAGTAATTATACTTATCACACAGAAACTATATACTTTACCGGGATAAAAATAGCTTAAGTGGTAATCTATGCCATAAGCTACCTCGAAACCAAATTTTTATCAAAACATGCACAGCCGTTAAAAAATTAAGGAGAAACAAACAAAGGTATTACCTATTACCAATTTTTTTTATATAGTTTTCTATGCTAACGGGAGCTGATTTTGTAAAAAACTGTGATACCCGTCTTTTTGTTTTTCCTGTAGAGTATACATATATAGTTTAACACCCCATTTCACCCCTTTAGAGATTGATTTTCGAAAAATCCTTTCTTAGTGTGCTTTTACACCCCTCAATAAACATACTCTCCCAATTTCAAGTCTCTACGTCCAGCGGCTTAGGCTGTACGTTGTCTATACGTCAGTCAGTCAGTCAGGACAAAGCCTTTTATAGGTATAGATTAGTAATAAAGCCTCCAAATCGGCTAGACATATTTTTGACCGAGCGAAGCGAAGGTCTCAGAGTTTACTGGGACAAATCGGCATTTGTATGTATGTTTGCGTGTATATTTGTCCGACGATAACTTGCGAACCGTTGATCCGATCTTCATGAAATTTTGTAGGCAAGTAGTTCATTTCAATACAATTTTTAAGTTCGAATATGAGCTTAACCGTTCCAGGGGTTGTGAAGATATAGGGATCGCGAGGTCTCAGTTCGCCGCGAACTACTAGTTAATTTAGATTTTAATTAGTTTGGATTTTTTAATTATAATCTTGACATTTCTAATAAATAATACTGTAATTCTATAAATGACATTAATTGTATCTTCTTATTTAATGTTTATCTAATGTATTATTGACTGATCTAGCTGATCAAAAATTTGTATGCCCAAAAGGGTAGCTGTTGACACTGAAGTGAATATTTCGACCAACATGCAAAACACAGCTGACAATAAATGATTTTGAATTTTTGAATTTTTTTAAAAACTTGTGAATAGCTCCCTAACTTAACTAAGTATATGGTACCCGTGCGGTATCAGCGGGTGACGTCACCGCCGCGCCGGTTCCAGCGGGAGAGCAGCGCTTGTTGTTTGCAACCAGTATGTAAGGTGGAACCGGCTTATGGTGAAAAATATTGTTCTGTGAATTAGGATGCTAGTACCTTCTTTATAGGGTTCCGTAGTACTACAAGGACTACGTCGTCATGTCCGGCTGTCTGTCTGTCTGTCCGTCTGTCTGTCTGTTGAATCCTTTGCAGCCTTATAACTTCCAAAGTTATAAACTTACATGCATGAAATTTTGCACAACAATAGTCTAAGTAAAGACATACAGTTTCAAAAAAACTTTTTTTGTAAAATAAAGCTCCCATACATGCAAAGGGGGGTAAAAAAAAATTTCGCTGCACCCCATCATCTTGGGTGTCGTTGAACAGGTAAGGTTAGGTGACAATTTCGACAGAATCAAAAAAACATAATTTTATATTAATGGGGTGGCTGTCATACATGTAAAGTTGGGATAAAAAATAATATCGCCTGTACCCCACATGTGGGGTATCATTGAATAGGTCTTTTAAAATGATGTTAAGGTTTCCTATACCATTGTTTTATCAAACGTACTGGTTGCGAAATATGGGCTGACAAAGTTGCTTGCAATGTGTCCCCCGTCCGCCCTGCCATTTCTTAACTATGCATCTCAGAAACTTGTAATCTTGTTGATAAATCTTAGTAAAAAAATATTTTAAAATTATTTCGGGTAACATGTGATAAATACTTTTTGAGATATGCGGTAATAACGGATAAAAACTTCAGACGTCCTACGCACCTACGGAACCCTACTAAGCATGGCCGAGCATGTCGGGCATATTTGTTTTTTGTGTACGTAATGTGTTTTTCTCCACAAATAAATATTTACATATTGTCTATTTTTAAAATGATTAGGTACTATGGCCCATTCTCAGAGAGCTTGAAAAAGCGTGTCCGGGCCGAAACTCTGTGAAGTGGATCGCTAGCCACTTGATGTTTTTTTGTGTGGTAGATATGATCAAAATATTAGGAGGGAACAAAAACCGCGAAAATTTACCCCCACTTTGCGTAGGAAATTATTTTTTATCTTTTTTTCTCTAAACCCCCCAGTTCCCTCCCAGTTGACCGCAAAAGTTCTGAAGATATGTTTAGAGTCAAAAAAGAAAAAAAAAATATACAAAATTTCTTTATTTCCAACATTGACCTTAAAGATATGTGGGCTTCGGATCTCTGAACTAAGCTAAAGCTTGTATTTCAGAGATTCGCGCTCCCCCCGTCGTGATGACCAGAAATAAATGTGACAATGAGTATAAATAAAATAAATTAGAATTAAAATACATTTTTTAAAGCTTCTTGTGTGGGTCTGGAGTGATTTGTGAATGGGTGTGAGAATGTATGTGTTTGTGTATCATCTCTGCGATACACAAGTCCTCGTAAGAGTCAGGGTTCGCAGAGATGGGGTATGTATTTGTTTGTGTGCGCGCGTGTGTGTGTGAGTGTGTGTGATTCCGAACTACACAGTTAGGTACCTCAGGACTGAGAAATAAATTCTCAGTTTCTTGGTAGGAAAACTTTTGGAGTAGGTCTTTAACTTTCTTTTTAAGAGAATAATGATTTTAAAATTTAAAATTTAAACTGTTTATTACTAAGAGTATTACAAAAAAAAATCTACAATCTTGCTTAGTTAAATCTTATAATTAAAGATTGTGTACTAGGCAATCTTTTTAAGTTTCTTAATATTGACAAAAATTTGCTGTCACTATGTTATTTACTTATTACATTGAGGATTGTCCGGGCATGCACCCCCCAAACATTCTTTATATTTATCTAGTAGGAAATATTTTTTCATTATATTTTTTACTATTTTGTGGTTTTTGCCATAATTTTATTAATGATTTGGGAAGACTATTTAATGTTTGAGGTAAGATGCATGTCCCAACCCTTCTTCCATACTCATTATTATTTACAGACACTCGAAATAGCGGGAGGTCTGCCAAATTTCGCAAGTTTTTTGGTCTACAATTTACTTCTAAGTTTATTATAATTTCACAATTTTCAGATACAATGGCACATTTTACTTTGTCAAAAACATTCATAAATTTACAATACTCAAACAACCCGTCATTTTTTTTTTAATGTTTTATCTTAATTTTAAGAGGAACTATAGTTTTTAACAACCTTAATTGCAAGTTATATATATTTTGTAGGTATGTTTTATAAGTTCGTCCATAGCTAGAAATACCATAATTTATTAATGAATCTGCCATTGACATGTACAACAGTCTTAATACGTTATAAGGTAATTTATGTCATAAAATACTTAATTTTACCAGTATTGATCTTAACTTACTGCATACATGCTCCACGTGCGGGGCCCAGTTCGATTTAATGTTGAGGTATGTTCAAGACTGTGGAAGACTTGCGACATATCTATAAAGACTAAGTAGAGCAGTAGATTATATTTATGGTGTTTTTCAATGATTTGACTGATTTTATAAATAAATGTTATAATTATGATAGATCTAAAATAAGGCTTTAGATTGTGTATGTTTACGTTAAGGCTACTATTTTAGGTGAAAAAGTTTTTAAAAAGTCATACTAAAGTCCCGCCAAGTTAGCGATGAATCAGTCTTGTTAACGCCAAAATTTTTAATATATCTCTTGACTCAAGGGTTGTGTCGCCAAGTATTGTATGTAGTCTGAAAATAAATAACTATACCTTGCCTCTTAATGCCCTTACGGCATCATGCACCTCTGGCGTTGAGCGAGAATGGGCTGAAAAAAAGCCTCTAAATTGACTCTCGCGACCTCACTCGGTTGCATGAGTTACATGATATAAACGTCCCCATGTGGAAATCACGCTCTAAAAGATGAGCTAAGCATAACAATAAATAAATCGACAAGTAAAAAGTAGTACAGGGTGAGAGGCTACATTCAAAACTGCTAGTTTCAGGCAATCCGCAGCTATTGCAGGAATATTCAGCGTCTGAGAGAGCGGGAAAGGGCTCGAAATCTGGGTCGGTTCTTACCGAATGAAACAAAGCGCCAGAACTCATTGTCGGAACGAGTAAGGCGTCTTCTTTACTGCTGTAGGCCTGAAGCGTTGGACGCTGCTTTAGGGCCAACACCGCGGCGACCAGTCTAGAGGCTATGATTGCTGAAACAGAACCGATACAGATGGACAAAGACGATAAATATACGACAATAAATAATAATATTCATAAAATAAATCCCTTACTGATGATAACGTTCATGTAGCATTTAAAGAGTTCACATACAATAAATCAGTGTATAGTCTTTGCAATACCTATGTATTAAATAATTTTATATATTTAATTTCGGTGACTAGAATGTTGATTTCGGTGGACACCGATTTTTAAAAATCAAATAACTTTTTAACCGTTCGGCCTTTGCAGTTCCCTCAAGTACTAATTTTTTTTTATTAAATCCAGATTCGATATATCCTATTAAGTAGTTGTTATATAAAAAAAAATGTGCTACCGAAGTCAACCAAATAATGAGGCGCCTGAGAATGACCGCTACGATACGATACGTGTCTCGGGTCCTGAGTCCTAAAACTCCTAGGACACGATACTGCTTGAAGGTTTCCTTGGGAAACCTTACCTTACCTAAGGTACTAAAATTTTATAACAGACATGCTTCAGCCCGCGGCCTCGTCCGCGTTTTTTTGGGAAACAATATTGGCGTTCTTGTAAGTAGGGTATAGAACACGACGTAAGTATTTCAAGGTTATTAACTATATGATTCAGTTGTTAATTTCGATTCCCGGTCTCGACATATTAAGTAGGTTTTTTTTCCATTAAACATACCTAAGAAGAAGTCTTCAGAAACTGTATTTTTTCCGGGCTATAAATTTAGTTCATGTGTTAATCTGGGGTACAGTTTATCTCAGTAACAAATATTCATTGGCTTCCTTGAAGTCGTGCTAAGTGATCTAAGTGAAGAAAGTAAGAACTAAGTGATTTTTAGCTATCGTACAGGAACAAAGTATTTTTTTTTTTCTTGGTAAAAAGTAGTATGTTGGTTTGGTGTACAGGCCTCCGGCCGACTGGGCTGTTCGGGCCGGTGCCGTGTTGCTCAACGTTGGTGTATAAACTATACAAACACCAAATTTTATTTAATGGGTCTAAATGAATTAGTCGGTTACTATGGAGGTTAATAATTATACTTGTTAGGTTTTTCATCGTAATGTCTGTAATATAGGAATTTAACCAGAGAGAATCTGTGAGTATAATAATACAGTATAATTAGTATTCGAATTGGAATTTGGAGTTTCATTTGGAAGTTTTACTCTTATCACGCACAGACTATACGTACCTAGATATTGTACCGGGATAAAAATAGCGTATGTGCTAATCCATGCCGTAAGCTACCCCGAAACCATATATGTACCTACAGCCGATAAAGTTAAGGACAAACAAACATGCTATCATATAAGGAGAATTCTGTGCTATCACCAACACTTTTTTTTTTTTATACAAACGGGGGCTGATTTTGAAAAAACTGTGATACCCGTATCTTTTTATTTTTCCCGTAGTGTATCCATCATGGTCCGTACTTAGTAACTCAATGGGTTTAAATTAAAGATAATATATTTATTATTAGATAGATAGATTATTTAGATATATTTATTATTTATTTATTTTTGTTTCCTTTGTTGTAAGTTTTGTGTGTATACCCCAGAGCAATCACGCTCACTAAAAAGCTTCTTCTTGCGGCGGCGTCGTGTGGCGGGTCGCCCTCTTCCCTTCAATATGGTTGAGGAGAGCGATGGCTGGCACATGCGTCAACTCGTGAACGGGTGCTGCTTGCGGGAGCTGGACTGCTCGGAGTATATACGCAAATCTATAATAGCACTTAGCTCTTTATTAGCATATTCGTTGGTATATTCCTTTTGTAAAGTCTTTAGTTTTTATATTCCGTTTTAGTTGATAAAATATTTGTAAAACTTGATAAATGGCACGGACCCCGGAGTCCGTGGAGCAATATTGTAAATAATAAAAAAAAAAAAAAAAAAAAAAATACGATAATAGAGTCTAAATCTATGTATTTACAAACATGTATTGTGTTCTGTTAGTGTGTACGACGTCAAAGCGCAAAAATTAATCTCGTTCGAAAATCCTCGGGTGCCCAAGATACAGGCCTAGCCTAGTTTGGGGCCCACCGCAACAACCTTACCTCTTTATTTTGTTAACGAATGTACCTATATCTATTTTCTGAGTGTGTTTTTTATGGAAATAAAGGATTATTATTATTATATTATATTATATTAAATATTGATTGCGTAAATCAATATATGAGATTGTCTAAATATAGCTTAAAAGGTTTGCTTACAAACATTTAGAGTCTCCTTGTTGATATTGGTACATAGTTATCATTTAATTAAAATTGACAGGATGTAGTCGGTAAAACAGTGCTTACCGTTTATATATAAAATAGTAAGCACTGTTTTACCGACTCCTTCCTAAACTGCAACTGGTTCTTACTACTACGTTGTATTCTGTGTGAGTGCCAAAATGTCTTTTTTTTCCGTTTATTTTTCAGAATTTTAAAAGAAAAATATTTAAAAAAACTTCAAAGTATCCTAAGTCCGTCTTTGTGTTGTACAGTGACTCCATATTAAATTTTGTCAAGATCCGTTCAGCCGCATAGCCGTGATAATGCGACAAACACCCAGACAGAGAGACAGAGCTACATTCGCTTTTATAATACCTATTAGTTAGGATCACAGAATTCTCCTTATAAATGTTAGGATGTACCGCTTGCGAAATACGGGCCGAGAAAGTAGCTCGCGATGTCGTCGGACTCGCCTGCCGGTTCAAACTATGTATCTCAGCAGCTTATCAACTTGCGTGATAATAGATATTAGTAAAAACAAATATTTTAAATTATTTCGAATAACATATTATGATAATAACTTTTTTACATAAGCGGAAACAACTGTTAAATACTTCAAACGTCCTATGCGTCTACGGAACCCTACTAAGGATAGTCCGACATGCTCTTTACAAGTTATTTTAGGTATGCCTAAGTATTTTATTTTATTATTCATGGAAAACGAACAGCTGTTAAAAACAAAGTAGAACTACTATTACTGGACTTATACTACATGTGGCCACCAATTCTCCTGATGGTAAGCGTTTTTTTTTAGAGTTTCGTATTCAATGGCCGTCACCTTGCTGTTTGTCACGGATTTCTACTCGTAGCTCGTAAACAGAACGAGTTACAGATCTGAAATCTGGAGAGGTAATTATTATGTAAAGCATGTTGACAAAAACCGAATATTTAATTAAAAGTTCAATAAAATTATTTTTAATGTGGTGTCGTCAGATCATAAAATTACCAGGAGTCGGACAAAAAAAGACTCATTGACCTAGTGAACGAAGCGAACGAAAGTCTCAGCTTCAACTGAGGAAATGTTCTTAATTGTTCTTTCATCTGTCCGTACAGGTCGTATTTTTCAACAAATCTTGACGAAACTTAGTATACAAGTTCTACAATTTTGTAGATATTCCGAGTCCGTCTCGCTCTAGCACGAACACGTAGGTGTGCGTCTCGCTCACCGGTCGGGAATATTATATTATTATGAATTATATGTTTCAGATTAATAGAGCGTTATCGTTATCGTAATGTTCTTGTCGAGCGGTCACCGTCCTCACGTGCCGTGTGTGTTGCAGGGCGGGAAGAGGCGGCGCTAGGGCGGGCGGCATGGGGCGCGCGCGGCCGCCGGCGCCATGGCGGTGAGCTGCCCCGAGGTGATGTACGGGGCCTACTACCCCTACCTGTACGGGCGCGGCGCCGCGCGCTCCTTCCACCACGCGCCGCACTTCCAGTACGACCGGGTGAGCAGTCAGTTAGGCGGGGTTCGTCTGCCTCTCTCAGCTGAGAGAGGTAGGAAAGTCGGCGGCGAGGATTATCCTCTTTGCCGAGGCTGGGCGCTGGGAGACACTGCCCCCAGGGAAAGTGGAGGGGCGAACGATCTGCCGGTGTTATCCAACCGGCGGCGTCTCAGCTCTCTCCGCGGACTGCTTGGTCCTGTAGTCATCAACCGGGTGAGCAGCTTTACGAGCTGTACTCTTATTTAACGAACGCTTACCTTAGAGAGAACATTTTTTTTTTTATGTATGTCCACAAAGTAGGTATGTACACAATAACAAAGTAGGTGAGTACACAAAAACAAAGTAAGAATGTTCACGAAAACAAAGTAGGTACATACATCATACGTGCATTCAACACTGTTTCCGCCACAAACAGGTTCCAACTCGGCATAATCCTAGTTGCGAACAACCGGCGCTGTTCTCCCGCGGAACGCGGCGCGGCGGTGACGTCACCCATTCACACAAAAACAAACTAAAATATAAACGAAACTAATACGTTACATTACGCTGTATCTGTCCGCCAACAATCAGAAATATTTGAAATATTTTAATGATATCTTTTAATTTCAGGGAAGAGATGGGAAGAGCTTATTTTAACTGTCTCGTCAGGTCTAGTACGATAAGACCAGGGATCAATAGTTTATATTTCACTTTAAATTCATTTAACTTTCGTCATATTTTGTGAAATGTAAGTTAACATTTATAACAAAACAGAACAAAAAAACTAAACAATTAAACTAAAATAAAGGCAATAGTAACTTTTCTTGTATAATTATTGTAACACATTTAATTTTCTTTTATACCGGGCAAGTGTCTTTGTTAACTAAACACAATACATACAAACTAAAACATTTGGATTACCCAGAGACCATTGAAGGTCTAAAGATAATCCAAATAGGTACACAAGCCCACTACTAGGTGGCGCGTACGCGTGCCCAGCATGTAAATTAACTGAAACGATTAATTTTTCAAGTACATAATATAGAAAAACTAAATTTGCATTTTTCTTTATTAACTGAAAAGAAATATGTAGTACCTATATTATCAACCTGAAACGTGTACAAATTTATTATCTGATCGATAAATCATAATAATATAAAACTATAGCTATATTATTATCTAAACTTAAAAATACAAACTAAAACTAAAACTAGATACAAAATTAAAACAAATACTTAAATAAATTAAATCTAAAATATCTAATAAAAAACCGCATTTAGGTCGCTGTCTGCGGGTAAGGTGCCCAAAAAGCTGGCAACATTACCCCGTTGAATAGCCAAACTCACCCTTTGACCGAGGTAAGCGCCAGCTCTTTGGTCACCTGTAATTTCGACTAGGCGCCTGGACAGCTCCTTTATTAAACAACGAGCGGCCGGACCCCAAGGTCCCATGGTCTTAACCCCAAACGGAAGGAATATGTATCCCTCGCTGAGCTGACCTCCGTTTGAGGTTTTCCGCCATTTCCGCCGCTGCACCAGCCGCCCTCGAAGTGCTTTGGAGGTGGGAGGGTGCCAGAGTATCTGCACAAGTTGCGTCCCATACTAGTGGTCTCCCACGACTCCAAGGAACTAACGTCATGCCGTCAGGTCTCTTACCATCGTCGCGTGAGACGTCCAGCACTGCGGCGGCAAGATAGGCCATGGTGACCTAGGCGATCAACTTCAGCCTCGCAACGACAATTGTGAAGTTCAGCTCTGGAGATGCCCAGGCGTAGACCTATATCGACTGAAAAACTGGTATTGTCAAGTAATGTCCCTATATTAGGAGAAGGAATCGCCTGTAGCCAGTATCCCGATTCACGTTCACCAGTAGCTAGGAGACGAGCCCGTTCCGATAAATCTACACGTTCTTGTAGCAAATTATGTTTCACCTTATTGCCTTGAAGGAAAACTCTCACCCGGACAGGCTATTTTCCACGCATTTTGAGCTTCAACCATGCACGGCGCCGGCATATTACCAATAGCGGCATTAACTATTTTGGAGTAGAGGCCACCAATGCTGTGAACAGATGACAAAAATGCTGGAAGGGAAACACTTGTAATTTTGCGGATGCCAATACCTTCAAAGCGAATAGGTAGGGAGGCTTGACACCATCTTTTATCCGAAAGAGAACAATTTAAAATTTGGGATAGAACATTTTTCACAGTAACATCTAAATTTTCCAAAAGATCTTTGTGGTTCCAGAAAGGGCAACACCGAAGAACATAAGTAATTTTGGGAACAAAAAGACAAAACCTAATGATGTGGAATGCGACATGGGAATGAATTTTTACAAGACGGTCGGATGATGCTTCAAAGTTGTTTTTTTGTTCTACAATGTAATCCGGAAAAGATTCGTTTAAAATTGGAGCACCTAGAAGGCGCAGAGATTGTTTATAGGATGAATGGCCAGACTGAAAATAGCCGGTCCAAGTGGATCACCCTGCTGACAACCCGTACAGGAATGAATTAAATGATTTCTGTAAAGTAATTTCGATTCTGAACCATAACATTGCCAAAGGTAACTGTAAGCTTCTGGTATTGAATTTTGAATTTCTTCCAAAAGAATAGTTCTGTTAACAGAGTTGAAAGCATTTTGCATTAAATCTGAAAATTATAATTATACTTTTGATAACATATGTAACAACAAAAAAAAAAACTGAAACCCCTAAATTAAATTATTCTGAATTAGAATTTCATTTAATGAATTGTAATAATAATATCAATATAAACAAACACAGCATTGTTGTTAAATACAAGATAAATACAATTTTCAACAAACAAACAAACTATACAAGTAAGTAGGTAAGTATATATAATGTAGTGTGTTCACGTCAGGTCGTACGGGGCGTCATCAGGATGACGGGACGAGCTCACTCTTCGGCCACTCCTTCTTCTAGAATCGTGTTTAGTCAAAAGATTACAAGAAAATGACGTTAAAGTCGAAGCTCAAATTAAAATCGTTTGGCAAACGTATTAATCTATTTATATTAAAACATTATGATTTGCATTACGACTCCACATACTTGAACTCTGAACTCTCTTCAACGTATCTAATATTAATTGCAGTACTGCTCGGTAACGTGTTGAACTCTTTTCAACGTGATATTAATCGAAGTACTGCTCGGTAACGCGTTGAACTCTTTTTAACGTGAAATTAATTGAAGTACTGCTCGGTAACGCGTTGAACTCTTTTTAACGTGATATTAATTGAAGTACTGCTCGGTAACGCGTTAACTCTTTTTAACGTGATATTAATTGAAGTACTGCTCGGTAACGCGTTAACTCTTTTTAACGTGATATTAATTGAAGTACTGCTCGGTAACGCGTTGAACTCTTTTTAACGTGATATTAATTGAAGTACTGCTCGGTAACGCGTTGAACTCTTTTTAACGTGATATTAATTGAAGTACTGCTCGGTAACGCGTTGAACTCTTCAACTTGATATTAATTGAAGTACAAAACTAGACTTTCATAAAGGGCTATATTGAGTTTTGAATTAGGAACATGAACAGTGTTCCGCGAACGAAGAGGTCGAACGAAGATATTGTATAAAGCAAGTTGGACGGCTTAGTTAGTGGGCCGCGGCCGCGAGCGGACCGGGCGACAGGCTCTGTTAACCCGAGAGGGACGTGGCGTGGTGTCCCACGTCTTGTACATTTATTTATTTTACTATTCCCACAGTATTCTAATATTTTCAAGGTTTTGGAAATACTGCCAAAGTAATGAAAGCACATCGTCGCGATCAAGTTCAAGTCAGTACGTAGGTAGGATAATAGCACCTCTATTTATTTTCCTCATAGAATGGGATGAAATGTATATGTATCGATCTCGTCCACAAAACAATATGTTTTGCTCGGGTGGCGCGAGTGTGACTCGCTGAGATTAGCTATTTAATAACTGCGGCGGTTACCTCTTGTTTAAATTATACTAAAAGAAATTAACAAATAATAACGCTTCAGAGTTCACACTCATAGTTACCCCCCAACTAGGATTCCCAGAATGGGGGTGGTCACGAAACGCCCGCTTAACATATTAATAAATAAAATAACACCCAGACCCACAGCAGACATTACGATTCATCATTCAAACATCTGCCCAGCCGGGAATCGGGCACCTTCCCGCTCGTAAGACAGACACGCTGCTTACCTGAGCCTTGATGGTCGTGGCCAGTTGAATGACTGCAGGCCCGCAGTGTGACTCCGCGACATTGGTTCCTTTTTGCCAACCTTACCTTTAAAATAGACAGTGCCTACTTATTTTTTATATCTCAGCAATTTTAATTTTATATCATTTATTCATTTAAATTTAATATCATGACCGCTAACATTTTCCTGAGAGTCTAATCTAACCAATCAAAAAAATAAAATACTAGACACTCTTCAAATTGTAATCGAAGACCATATGTAGTGTATGATCACCGAATCTTAGCGGACAAATACCACATAAGTAAACTAATATAATTGCTATAAAATGTAGGCATATAATCAAATAAGTATGAAGACGACGTCCACGAAGTGCTAAAAAGTAAATGCATCATTTAATATAATGGCCCCGAACACTAGGTTGGGTTATGTTTTAACTGCGACGAACACCGCGCGAGCCGAGAGATGGAGGCGAGCGTGCCGCGGCAGCCGCAGCGCCCGGGAACGTTTCGTTAAGATTGGTTGAAAAATACAACCTGTACGCGAGTAGGTACCAACATACGGACAGATGGAAGCTAATTTTGCCAGTTAATACTGTCTCTCTATCGAAAATACTAGCGAGCGAGGCGCAAGCCGACCACGACTAAGATACAATTACGCATTTAACTTGAACTTTGATTCTGTATTTTGCTGTTTTTTTATTTACTTAAGAGTACAATTTGAAAAGTTTATTTTTATTTTTTATAAATAATGAATAAAATTTATATAATATATGCGTGAAGTTTTGGAAAAATTTTTGACGTCGACGTCATAATTATGATGGTTATGCAACATTAAGTTTTGAAAATATGAAAGTTATACCACAGAACATATAAAACATTATAACAAAATAGATTTATGTAAGGCGTGGTCGAAGTTCGCAAGGTTGCCTGGCCTGAAATAGGAACTAGTCCACAAGTAGTGATGCTCGTTCGGTGATTGACGTCAGATTCTCTAGTTGTGGTTGACAGTTTGCCAGCCGAGCACTGGCCAGTACCTTGTTCCAATCGGCTCCCGTCGTTTACTGTTGGACGAAGCTTCCCCAATATTGGGTGCCATAATTCCCACGCTCGACAGCTGGCTTGGAGATCGCGGAATGCTCACCGCTTACTTAAGAGGACGCTGCTGCCCATTCTCCGGTGGCTACAGTTTTAGGACATACATAGAGAGTATCTTGCCACTATTATATGTAAGCTAGTCCAGCAGGTTCTGTTTGATTTGAGATAATGCAGTATTTCCCGAGCGCCGCGAACGTACCGTCTACCTACTGCCGTCAGAGTTGTTGTCGGAGGACAGCGTGTGACTGTGGGCTCGTGTGTCGTACAGCTAAACGTGCAGAGCGGCGCAGGCAATGAGCCGTACGGCGCGAGCGGGGCTGGCGGCGCGGCCGTCAGCTCGGGCTCCGCCTCCTCGGGCGCGCAGTCGCCCGCCTCGCCGCCTCACGCGCACCACCACGCGCACCACGCGCGATTGCGCACCAAGGAGGAGGACCATTCGCGCGCCAGCAACGACGGTCAGTCTCTATTCTCTCTTATCCACACTCGTAATTTATTATGGAAATAAAAAAACGGCCATTTGAATGTATGATGTGTTGAACGCAGGCGGCGGGTCTTCGGAGTCGGAGGGCGAGTGCGGGGCGGGCGGAGGTGCGGCGTGTGCGGGCGGACGTGCGCGCGCGCAGTACGTCAGCGCGAACTGCGTCGTGTTCACGCACTACTCGGGCGACGTCGCCGCCGTCGTCGACGACCACTTCGCTCGTGCGCTCGCGCAGGACAAACACAAAGGTAGCGGTGTTTCCTGACAAGAACACTCACTCGGTTAGTAGGCCGCTCTCCGATGAGGAGAGCGTCGGTCGTGTCATGTAGCCTTCGGTGCGAGTGCGGGTCTGTGGGTATACGGACGTGACGCGGCGGCGTCGGGCCTCGAGCCGGCGGCCGCGACTCCGTGACGTGCGGTATGCGCTAATCGATCGATTTGTCACTGAATCGACCGGCCGCATGATTAAGGTTAGGTATATTTCCAGTTCATTAAAATGTATGAACCGGTCGAGTGTGTCGCGTCGATGGCTTACCGGGAAGCGCGCGCAAAAACGTCGCGCGGTCGATTCGCAGAACGGGTCCTCCGCCGGGACGAGCCTCGCCGCGGGAACGAGTCGCCGCGGATAAATCTCCGGCGAGCGGCGCCCTTCATTAAACCCGACGTTTAATTACAAAGTAGAGGCGCTCCCTCGCGCTCCGCCCTCCTGCGGTCGCTTTGTCGCCATTCTCATCGAGTTATTCACTTTCTTCGGCGGGACTCCTCAGCGCACTTCATTTGCCCGCTACCTCGGTTCATATACAGACGGTAGAGTGGTGGCAGTGGCAGTCCTCGCCACAGGGTCGGGTCGCTTCGCTGTGTTTCTTGTCGTTACCGACAAAGCGATGGAATGACGCAACGTGACCGGATTCCGTGTCCAAAGGCACTCTTGGCCAAAAAGTGTACCGATTCGCGGCGCGATCGAACCAGGGACATTGTTATTCGGCTGCGATTAGACAAAAAAACTAAAGGCATTATTTAAAAGATGACCCAATAGAGCCGCGCGATAAAAAGGTTCGCGGGAAGCGTGTAGCGCGAGCTCGGCCGGCTCGACTGTGTCTGGAGAGCTGCGCATTCCTCCCACCTGGCCGGCGCGAGGCCTGGACCTCCATTTTCGAATTGCTCGTATGATAAATCGCATGAAAATGTCATGCTGATTTACTGACGTCATTACTGACTTTCGAAAGAAATCCCAAACAAAAGTCGCATTTGTTAAATACTTATATCACTCGCTAATGCAACGAGTGGTTTGAACCATACGAATATTCTTCAATCAATAGAAAATACCATTTCTCTTGATATTTTCGTGCGAATTATCATACGAGCGATTGAAAAATCGAGCCCCTGCACGCACTCGCACCGTCGCGCTGTTCTACTTATATTATATTAGTTGTTACCCCCGACTTCGTTCGCGTGGACATAAAAAAAGTATCCTATGTCCGTCTTTGTGAGGTACAGTAAAATCAAATTACCTTATCAAATTTTATCAAGATCTCTACAGCCGTTTAGCCCCGATAACGCAACAAACATCCAGACAGTCACTTCCTAAAGTTCGCTAGATGGCGTTGATCCTTTTTTATGAATTTTTTGACGTTTTGTATGGACGGTTGTAATGTAGGAAGCTGAATCGCGCTAAGTTTTCTCCTCGAGACGAACGTAGTCATTTTTATAGTCTCGGAGCTTTATTGGTCCTGATACGATTGCGGCTACATTCGTCTGAATTATATTATCAGTTAGTATTAGGATGTAGCTACCCGCTGCTGCGGCTGCTTAATTCAAAGCTGGCGTTTATCGAGCGATCACATTTGTTTAGAATTTGGACTTCCTATTTATAATTAATAGTTCACAAACAACGAAAAATAAATAAATAAATAGTCGTGATTATGACGTCATTTCACCGATTACCTTATACTTTACTCTATTCTTATGCCTGATTCGTGTCAAATACACAAATAACAGTAAATAATGTAGGCTCCTCGGATGTAGGATGTAGGCCGGCCGCGGGCTGCGTCGTAACAAGTCTGCATTCCGAAAAGGCGTCCTCGGGTCCTCGGAGTGGGCTCGGTGCCGGTGCCTCCGCCGATATTTAGAGGTCACGCGTGTTATGATTACTTACGACATATTACGAGTGATGCCATGGCTTGTCGAGATAAAGTCGTCACAGTAGTAGGTAGGTACGATACAAAGTATCTATATTCATTAAACACATGTAATGTTCGGCAGATCGCTAAACCACAAGTAAGCTATATTTTTTTTTACCATACCGAAGGGTATGGGTATGGTATGGGGCTATAATAACAAGCCTGCTTTTAAGCCTACCTTTAAGAGGATCTATCTTTTGAGCCTTAATAGGAAGCCGCATTTTATTCTAGAATGTTTCTTACTATAGCAGATTTCGTGTATCCCCTATAGCTAGGTACCAACAGGCGAGTCGGTAGCGAATCGAAGCTAGCTCGGTGGTCGAACCGAACACAGTGCGCTACGTACCTACTTAGGTCCACATCACACCGCATGCACTGAACTAACGAATCTACTCTCAAAACACAGATTTAGACGCGTTGGTTTTTTTCATTTATAGAATGTTGATCATTAGACAGTTTTTATAATAATGTATCTATAAAAACACAACTAAAAAAATATATTAAAAAGTAAACCTGACTGCGCAGTATACACTAAAAAAACGTAAACAAGGCGTGTTTCAAATGAAATTATTAAATTTACTCATAAAGAGTTCATATTAGAAAAAATTACCTTTGAGCTTTACAGCGTGTATACAGGTGTTAGTAGGTACATACAAGCGCTAGAGTTGATATTTTTTTTTTTTTTAAAGTCACCCTCATTGCCTTTTATTGGAAACTCCCTATATATAATAATATAATAGCCGATTAAAAAAATATTTCGTATGTTAGATTGTAGTAACGTTTTGGTCTAAGCTGTGAAGTTGCTTATTTTATAAAAAAGATTTGAATTAACAAATATTAAAAATGGGTCAAACGTGAGTCGGGCTTTCGCTAAGAATGATAAATAGTATTTTATTTTTTTGGTAACTTTGGTACGGAACCATCGGTGCGCTAGTCCGACTCGCACTTGCCCGGTTTATTATTGAAGATAACGTCGTATCATAAATAACATAAACGTGGTCGGCGCATGCGCGAACTTGTTGAACACTCACCGTTTACTAAGTGGTTCTGATCGCAGTGTTAGGACGCGGGTTCCGGGATACGTATATAATGTAATTACTATGTTACTATATATATATATATATAAGTAGGTAAGTAAGTATGATATGGGAACTTTCAAAACTATATTTCTTGGCGATGGCTACGAGTAGATACAGTAGAGTTAGTAGTACTTTAGTTATAAGGTAGTTATACTCGTATATATGCAAAGTGAGGGTTCCATATAACTCTTGAGTGTCGTGATGCAGAGTGCGTGCCGATGGTGTCCCGCAACCTGCCGGCGTCGTTCTTCAACGCGGCGCTGGGCCCCGCGGCGGGGGCCGGCGGCGCGGGCGGCGCGGGCGGCGCGTGCGCCGGCGTGGAGCTGTACGAGTACGACCCCTGGCACCAGCACTACGGCGGGTACGGGCACGCGGCGCACCGGCACGCCGCCGAGTACCACGCGGCGGCGGCCGCCACGGCGCAGGCGCACCACTCGATGGCCGCGGCGGCCGGCTACGGCGGCCTGCTGCTGCCGCGCTCGGCGCTGCACCACCACGCGCAGTACAAGCCCGTCGAGTGGGGCCACCACGCGCAGCACGCGCCGCACCTCGACCCGGCCGCCTGCTCGCCCTACTCCTACCACCCTACCGCCGTGCCCGGTCAGTATACCATACACTACACTACACTACACTACACTAGACACGCCCACAGCGCAGACCGTGACTCGAGCATTGTTTGCACCTGATCCTCCATTCCCTTTCCGTCCGTCACACGCCATCCTGATGAAGGAAGTGACGTCGACCCTGTAGTGCTAACAGACACGGTCCGGCCAGAACACCGTTTAACGTACGAGAGAGATAGAGATATATATAGAATATAATATAGATAGATAGATAGATAGATAGATAGATAACTCTTTATTGTTCACACTAGAAATTACATGCATAATACAAAAATCTACTTAAAACTAGTGTAACAATTGAACAATTGTAACAAATATATAGATATATGTATATATATTCTCGTCTTATTTTCTTTCGTTGGTCTGTCCACTGTTCTGTTAGCGACATCAACAACTGTTATGAAGTCGTATAACCTATACTGTGTAAAACAAATAAGGGGTTATCCATAAATTACGTCACACTAATTTCATGATTTTTTGCCCCTCCCCCCGTCCTTGTCACAGCTGGTCACATTTGTGAGACTCCCCCCCCTCCCTAGTGTGACGTCACATATTTTGTAAATTTATATTTAGAAATTATTGAATGAAAACAGCGGTGCCGAAATCAGTTTTGTTTCCATTTAAATTATTTTTTAATAAAATTAACATCAATTCAAACAATTAACAAAACAAAAAACGATTAATTATATTAATTAAGGAAATTAACATAACAAAAAACGATTGACTATATTAATTTAAAAAAAATATATAGAATTATATTAATTACAGATAAAATCAAAACTTAATAATCTTGAGTCGATGGACTTTGGACCCACTCCTTTAAATTATTTATAACTGGCATAGCAGTCCCTTCGTTCTCGTTTGGGTTGTTAATGTCAGGAACATTAGTTGTGTCAACATCTTTTTCATCGAACCATACAGCATCATTGTCATCATCCACACAAAGAAGTTCTCCGGCACGTCTAGCAGCAATTCTTTGAGGACGAAACTTCGCGATAGGTAAAACTTCTTGTTGCCTCCTATGTACTTGCTTGTGTTGATTAGTGGCCTTGTATGATGCAAAATATAGACCACAGATGCCACTGTAAATGCTTAGGCGGTCGGCGCATCACACTAGTAGAGCAAGTGACCGACAAAACAATTGGTATCTTATATTTACACAGATATTATATATGTTTTTGAGGTTTTCGTAAAGTAATAGTTTAAAGTTCGTGTTTTAACACTTAGATTATAATAGATTTTGAAATGTGATGTCACGAAATTTAGAACCCCTCCCACCCCGTTGTCACACAATGTCACACTTCGTCGACCCCCTCCCTCCCCCTTAACGTGTGACGTAATTTATGGATGGCCCCTAAGCCATAATAATTTTAAAAATTAGCATAATTATACAATTCAGTAATCAATGGTTCGGTGGTAATCATTTTGACTAAGTAAGTATACGAATATTTATATTAGTGAAAAGTTTAATTAGCAGATTTTGAAAACTAATGAGAGCTATTTTAATCACTAAAAAGAGAAAAAAAGTAAAATAATAAGACAGAGTATGGTATATATAGTTGGTAGAGGAGACAGTCGGAGCTCCACGAATACGAGCGATGAAAGCAAATTAATCACTCGCCTAAACTCAAATTACATTTCAAATATATTTAATACAATTAATAAAAATAAACAATATTAATAAAAATGCAAAAACAACCTTTTTAACTCCCGTCGATTCGAGTGAGGTTTATAACTTAATTTTGAGCCAAAACTAACAGTAAAACAACTGGTTACGATGACATTACCACCAAAGCAATAAAAAGTTGTGCTGTTTGGATGTCATCCATTGGCTCGTATTATACATTTATCGTTTTCGGAAGGAGTGTTTCCTGAACAATTAAAAATGGCAATTGTGAAACCTCTTTTTAAGAAGGGTGATAGATCAGATCCAAATAACTATCGTCCTATAACGTTAGATTAAATAGTATTATTATGGGATACGGGGTCCAGCTTATAACTGGATAGCTAGTTTAAAAAAAAATAGAAAGCAATGTACAGAAATTACAAAAATTGTCACCAATACACAAAATAGACTCACAAAAGAGAAATTTCGGTCAGAGCCACTAATTAACAATAATGGAGTGCCGCAAGGTTTTCTTACTTTACATAAACGAGCGAACAAGCCATTTCATACAAGAGTATACTATTTGCAGATGATACTACAATAGTAATTAAATGTAACAAGAAAGAACAGACTCAACAACCAGCGCTCTGTCAGACGTGATTCAGTGGATGGAATCTAATAATTTGAAAATCAATATAAGTAAAACTAAGCTAATGCAATTTAACTCTTACAACTCTAGGCAATTACAGTTAAATATTAATTATAATAATGAAATAGTAGATAATGTTGACAATTACAAATTTTTAGGACTAACTCTTGACAAACATCTTAACTGGAAATTACATATAGATACACTGTGCAAGAAGCTTGATAGATTCGTGTTCGCGTTAAAAAAAAAACTGTGTCTATGGAGGCTGCTTTGGTGGCATATCATGGTCATGTGTCTTCTCTGCTTAGCTACGGCCTGATAATGTGGGGTAACTCAGTGGACATAGACGGAGTATTTAAGATACAAAAGCGCTGTATTCGTGTTATAAATAGAGCTTGGTTTTTGGACAGTTGCAGGCCACTCTTTAAAGCATGTAACATTCTTCCTTTGCCATGTATATGCATTAAAGCCGTTTGTGTTTTCACCAAAGAAAACCTTGATTATTTTAAGAAACGTAGTGAAGTAGTTAAAAAAAGAGCCAAGTTCACTAACCTATTATATCAACCTCGCGCCGTTAAGGATCTTTATGTAAGAAATGTCTATAATATGTGTATATTAATATATAACAAGGTACCGAATGACATTAAGGTGTTGGAAGGGAATAAATTTAAAAATACTTTGACTCACTGGCTTCTTAGCAACTGTTTCTATAGCATCAAATAATTTAACAATCGTTAATTAAATTTATTATAACAATAAAAATATATAATTTTTTAGTATAGTTCTATAAAATATTTGCAGTCTGTTTGCGTCTGTTTGAGTCTGTTGCAGACTAGATACATTGTGATACTAAAATGATTTATAACATCATTATTAACATGTATTATTATTGCAAATAAATCATTTGATTCATAATCAATCAATCAAATCATTTATTAAAACCGAGACGAAATAATAATTAATTACATAAAAAATATAAATAGTTTAAAATGAACATAAAAAACGGGTTTATTTCTGTGTTCGGAACGCTCATTAACGATTTCAAAAGCATTCGTGTAATGTTGTTCCACTGTTACAGTTCAGTTGATGGTATTCGCGATGAAAGAACACGATAAATAACAACATATTCACGATGTATATGTGATGGGGGGAGGGGGGGGACTGGGAGCATATTTCAATATCAAAGACATTCCTCACGTTTCGGGCGCAGATATTTTAATTGTGATGATTTAAGCTTTTATCCGAGTGACAAAACAAAGCATTCCAGCTCCGTGGTCACTTCCGTCGCCGCCGCCGCGTGCTATACGTACTATAGGTACGTAGGTACATATCATGTGTGTAGATACGTCCCGCGCGTAGACACGGCCAAAGATAACGTTTGTGTGACACGGGCCTATTAAAAAGACGAGCGTGATTGTCCTCTAAATGGCGAGCCGATAGCCGGGGCCGGGCGTCTCCGTGCGCGCGGCTCTACTCGCCGGCGAGATGAAAGCGCACAGAGACGCGCCCTAATGACGCCGATTAAAATTAATTTGCGCGCGGCGAGGGCGAGCCGCTCGCAAATTAAATTCTTGCCTCGTCCGGGAGCTCGCCCGCGCCCTTTGTCTCACCGATCGCACCCATCCACTTGATTGATAACATTTTCCGGGAGCACTGTGCGAACCGCGCCCCTCGCTTGTACCTACAAGTACCTGCTACAAAGAAAGCTGGATCAGCCCTCTCCGCAAACATTACTAACACCATAATATAGTTTCTCTATGCTAACACCAAACGTTATATCTATGTAGGTATGTACCTACATAGATATATGTTTGGCGTATGGTGTTGCAGGCATGCAGGCAAGCTTTCGCCCGATACTTATATAGGTATATTTGTATCTAGCGATGTTTTAGTGATACAAGATGGTCGTGAGTAGTTGCGTGCTGGGGGATGCCCCCCTAGAGGGACGGACGGGGTGACACCCTCGCGTGGGGTGCAAAGTTGACAAATACCATGTGTGACGTCACGCACCGTGTAGCCTCACCCCGTACCGTGCCGTACCGTACACTCGCGTCGTTCGATGTCAGGCTCCTGCCGAGCCCTGCTGTGCCTTGCGACCTGTAATCCCGAGTGCAAAGGGCCTGCATAGTATAGCTAGGTACAGTAAGTCGGTACGTACGTATTCACTGCATACATCATATCTTTAGGGTGAAGATACCAGTTCGCTGGACACAGTTAGTTGTCGACCGTTTCTTAGTGTTTTGCGTAAAGCAGTAAAATCTGGATGCAACAAAAGTTCTTTTAATTTTTAAACGTATATTCAATTTGAGTCCGTGCGCGCGTGCCGTATAACGATCAAAAAACTTAGTGAGGGCGGATTTTGTCAATCGTATGTAGCATAATCATAATCATTTTATAGATAACGTTTAGTTACAGGTCATTCAAAATGTCGTACAATATTGTACAGACCTAAGTATTATAATTTTATTATTATTACCAAATAACAAAAAAAAAGAACAAGACAACAAATTATTAACAAATAAATAAAAAATAAGTCAATTTATACATTATACAAAATAATAATAATAATTATACAAAACAACGCATAATATAGTTACTTAGGCTTACACTTGGATATTATGCTTGGGGTGTCAGACTGCTGTGTTTATTAGTTTAAATCATGTTTTGTCTATATTTGTTTATATTTTATTTAAATAATTGGTGTTCGCGTAACTAAACAATTAAAATGACGCTTCTTTTGGTTTTCAACCATCCGGTCGAGAACTGACACTAACTAAGTTGTCATAATATCTTTCTTTGAACTTCTCTAACTAATTTAATTATAAAGAGTATAATACTTTTGTCTCTCTCGTTTCAACCATGATGTGTAGTGCATTTAACCGTCAGATTTCGACCACCAGATTATCAGTAGGTATTTCGGTATAAAACATTTTTTAATGGGACAAATCATGGTCGAGAACAGATCATTTGATGAACATTGAATAAATTTGATACTAAAAGCCAAATTCAATGCTATAAAATGTAGCCAATGTTCCGATGTACACCGTACGTCGAAGATACCATTATGATTAAAATATCTGTCCATTTTGTAAACACCAGTAAACCATAATCATAATACATTGTACGAATTTAATTTCCCACCTTACTATGGGGCAAAGATCCTTTGGCATCCACTGGCATTACAATGGTCGACAACCGACGGAAATGGCGGTCGAAAACTGACTGTCCGAAGTGTCCGGAAACTGAGATTTTTGCACTTTTCGATAAATTGTGGGATTTTTAAATGAAAACGCAGTAAAGTATTATACAAAAAAATTCAAAAAGAACAACTTTTTACTATGAGAATAATATTTTAATGAATATATGTCCATTAACTTGTCGACAACTGGCATGTTCATCCAATATTATACTTAAAAAAAAAAAAATCTGTTGAGTGGTGACATAGTAGGGTTCCGTGTATAGCTATGCTGCTTTCAGATAGGTACATAGATTTACCTACTTAAAAAGTCGTACGGAACCCTCGGTGCGCGAGTGCGACTCGCACTTGCCCTTTTTTAATTTCAATCACTGATTAAGTTACATGTACAATTGCCTTACGTTAGCTGTAGGTATCCCATCAGAAAATACACAGACGAGTACTTACGGGTCAAGAGACAAAGCATTGAGGTGCTTAAATTAGTAGCTTGGTCAGTGCGGGATCATGTGTAGAGGGGATGGCGTAAGCGGGGCGGCGGGGCGCCGGGCACCGTGGGGCGGGTCCGACCGCCCACCGGGTGGCTGACCGCGCGATCGATGCGCCCCTCCCGCCGCCGCTGCTCACTGAATCACGAGCGCACCGTGTCAATTACCGCCCCTTGCCCCCGGCCTCGCGCCTGCCCGCGCAACCGTCGCCCGCAATTAACTATTATAAGGTCGGCAGTACAGCGGATGTGCTATTATTTTATATCGGCGTAATCTCGTCGTGCGTTTTTGTCCGAGCCGATAATGAGCGAGGCTCGCCACGCTAGGACAGCTCTACGCCGCTCACGCCGCTCCAAGCCACGAACAACCGCTCCACGCCGCTCACGCCACTCCAAGCCACGAACCACCGCTCCACGCTGCTCACGCCGCTCCATGCCACTAACCACCGCTCCACGACGCTCACGCCGCTCCAAGCCACGAACCACCGCTCCACGCCGCTCACGCCGCTCAATGCCACTAACCACCGCTCCACGACGCTCACACCGCTCCAAGCCACGAACCACCGCTCCACGCCGCTCACGCCGCTCCATGCCACTAACCACCGCTCCACGACGCTCACGCCACTCCAAGCCACGAACCACCGCTCCACGCTACTCACGCCGCTCCATGCCACTAACCACCTCTCCACGACGCTCACGCCGCTCCAAACCACGAACCACCGCTCCACGCCGCTCACGCCGCTCCATGCCACTAACCACCGCTCCACGACGCTCACGCCGCTTCAAGCCACGAACCACCTCTCCACGACGCTCACGCCGCCCCAAGCCACGAACCACCGCTCCACGCCGCTCACGCCGCTCCATGCCACTAACTACCTCTCCACGACGCTCACGCCGCTCCAAGCCGCGAACCACCGCTCCACGCCGCTCACGCCGCTCCATGCCACTAACCACCGCTCCACGACGCTCACGCCGCTTCAAGCCACGAACCACCGCTCTAAGCCGCTCACGCCGCTACATGCCACTAACCACCGCTCCACGACGCTCACGCCGCTCCAAGCCACGAACCACCGCTCTACGCCGCTCACGCCGCTCCATGCCACTAACCACTGCTCCACGACGCTCACGCCACTCCAAGTCACGAACCACCACTCCACGCCGCTCCAAGCCGCTCCATGCCGCTCTACGCCGCTCCACCATCACGCGTGATACTGATTCACCTTGTTGGTACAATTTGCGTTAAGCTGCTCTACTTGTTCCGAAAAAGTAGTAGGCCCTGCATTGTGACGTAACACAGGTGCGCAGGCAGCGTGCTAGCCGTTATCACGTGAAGTAGTAGGCCCTGTATTTTGACGTAACACAGGTACACAGGCAGCATGCTAGCCGTTATCACGTGAAATAGTAGGCCCTGCATTTTGACGTAACCCAGGTACGCAGGCAGCGTGCTAGCCGTTATCACGTGAAGTAGTAGGCCCTGCATTGTGACGTAACACAGGTACGCAGGCAGCGAGATAGCCGTTATCACGTGAAGTAGTAGGCCCTGCATTGTGACGTAACACAGGTACGCAGGCAGCGTGCTAGCCGTTATCACGTGAAGTAGTAGGCCCTGCATTTTGACGTAACACAGGTACATAGGCAGCATGCTAGCCGTTATCACGTGAAATAGTAGGCCCTGCATTTTGACGTAACCCAGGTACGCAGGCAGCGTGCCAGCCGTTATCACGTGAAGTAGTAGTCCCTGCATTGTGATGTAACACAGGTACGCAGGCAGCGTGCTAGCCGTTATCACGTGAAGTAGTAGGCCCTGCATTTTGACGTAACACAGGTACGCAGGCAGCGAGATAGCCGTTATCACGTGAAGTAGTAGGCCCTGCATTTTGACGTAACACAGGTACGCAGGCAGCGAGATAGCCGTTATCACGTGAAGTAGTAGGCCCTGCATTTTGACGTAACACAGGTACGCAGGCAGCGAGATAGCCGTTATCACGTGAAGTAGTAGGCCCTGCATTTTGACGTAACACAGGTACGCAGGCAGCGAGATAGCCGTTATCACGTGAAGTAGTAGGCCCTGCATTTGTGACGTAACACAGGTACGCAGGCAGCGAGATAGCCGTTATCACGTGAAGTAGTAGGCCCTGCATTTGTGACGTAACACAGGTACGCAGGCAGCGAGATAGCCGTTATCTTGAATCTGTGGAAAGCTTAGTTTAACATTCAAATCAAATCAAATTTATTTGGGCATTACAAAAATTACAACTAAATTGTTGATGACATTATTGTGCGATAGGTATAGGTACACTACCTACAGACCATATTGCTCTATATAATCTTTCATCATCATCATCATCAAACATCAACACCCTGAAGACCTCCACTGCTGATCAAAGGCCTCACCCTTAGATCGCCACACTGAACGACAATTTGCATCCACCGATTACACGCGATAGTGACTATGCCGTGTAATTGATAATGACTATGACATGTGTATTGACAATATTTACTAAAACTTGAAAATATTTATACACTTGTCACTGACAATTGCACAAGACCTGCGACGCCAAAATCCTCAAGGGAAGAAAAGGAAACAAAAATAACTTCGCTTTTACATGACTCGACATGGGTTCGCTTCGTAAAGCGGTTGCAAATACGGGTGATCATCGGGTGTTTTTTGTTATGCCTCAGGAACGGTGATTTTTTCCGGGATATAAAGTAGCCTTTGCGCTAATCCAGAGTATTAGCAACCTCCATAGCAAATTTTATTCAAATCCGTTCAGCTGTCACAGAGTTGAACGGGAACAAACACACTCATATACTTACATACTTACACATAAACTTTCAAATTTATATTAAACATTAATTAATTAATTAATATTTGAATTTATTTAAACAGCTGAACGGATCTTGATAAAATTTCATAAGGATACTTTTTTTGTTCACGCGAACGAAGTCGCGGATAACAACTAGTTCTATATATATAAAATCTAAACTTAAACGAGGTAAAACTACAACCAAATGTAAATATATTTACTAAATAAATTCATCTAAATGTATTATGTCCTTGTACTAATTAAATCTTTTCTTCACATATATATATATCCGTTCAGCTGTTTAGTGGTGATAACGCGACAAACATCCAGACAGAGAGACACAGTTCCTTCCTATGCCATCTAGCGAACTATAGTTCGCCAGATGGCTTTGATCCATTTTTGTGCATTGTTTGACATATTGTATGGACTGACAGTTGTAATGCTGTGAGTTCTGAATCGCGCAAGCGAAGTTTTTTCCTCGAGACGAACGTATTTATTTTTATACCTGGAAGCTTTATTGGTCCTGATACGACTGCGGCTATATTCCTCTGAATTATAATATTAGGATAATAACTATGTACCTACTTTTATTTGGATCTTGTTGGAGCTAAAAAATATATTAGTACATTTAAAATATAACATAGGTACTTGTAATTGGTTTAACAAACACATCGTAAGAAATGATTTTGCGGTCGGGCGGGTGTTAGTCCAGTAGCCCTCTCCTAATTCTGTTGATAATTAAATAATGCCGTACCTACTGAGTCGGGTCCGTGTTTGTTCGTGCCGCAGCCCGGAGACCTCGTGCTACGAGAGCAGAGCCGGCTATTGTGCAAAATAAGTTAACGCGTAAGTGAGGTGATAAGCTAAGAGAACTTCAGCAATTTTCTTGCTGTTTCATATTGCATAAACATGTCAAAATACGAATCGTAAGGGTAAAGATTAAATGTGATCACTCGATATATTTGGCATTATATATAATTGGTATATTGGTGGACGTTTTTCACACACCGCGCCATCTAGCCCCAAAATAAGCAAGCTTGTACTATGGGAACCAGATAACTGATTATAGAATACATAAATACATTTTTTTTGTAAATACATACATAAACATCCATGTTCATCACACAAATGTTTGTCCTGGGTAGGAATCGAACCCACAACCTACAGCTTAGAAAGCGGAAATCCACCCACTGACCCACAAGGCTAATCAAACATTCAAACAAATATGACGTTTCTCTACAGTCTACAGTAATCAGCAAGAAAAATGCAAAACCATGGAATATATTACTGCAGAAACCTCGTCGCTGTCGCTTGTCGCTTCGCCGGCCTTCAGGCCACGCGCTGGCCTGCAGGATTTTTTTTTATCATTTCCATAAACCTGTTTAGTTTTGTGTACATTCAATTAAATACACCTCGAGTTCATAATAATTATATTTCATGAGCCCTCGTACGATATCACCTTACTGAGCTCGCAGAATACACAATCTATTCACGGCTTAAAATGGAATAAGACTTAGTTATAATTACCTAAGACAATGGTAGTGGGAGCAATTAGCCGCTCATTGTTTCTTAGAAATAAGAATGGAGGGCAAGTTCTTGTATTGTATAACGGTTCATACAGTGTAGGTACATTATCGATACAGTTATATACTCATATAAATATAAATAGGTATCTGTAAATGTTCTCGGATAGGTATGTAGTGTAGGTACAAGAGGTCGCGCGGCGATAGTTATAAAACTTAGTTGTGGGCCGCCGCCGACGATCGGCTCACACTGCTGAGTTATTATACAAGCTATCGAACAACAATACTTGTCAAGATCATGTCGGGCCATGCTTAGTAGGGTCCCGTAGACGCGTAGGACGTTTGAAGTATTTAACAGTTATTTTCCGCTTATCTCAAAAAGTTATTATCACAAATAGCCCGTAATAATAATAAAAAAGTTTTTACTAAGATCTATCAACTTGGAAGATAAGTTTCTGAGATACATAGTTTAGAAATGGCAAGGGGGGTGGCATATTGCAAGCTATTTGTCGGCCCACATTTCCCAAGCGGTACATCTGATAAAAAAGTTGTGAAGGAAACCTTACCTTCATTTTAAAATACCTATTCAATGATACACTACGAGTCCGAGACCGGCCATTTTTTTATTTATTTATTTATTAATAGACCAACAGCACAAAATCATAATATAAAAATAATCTTAAACAAACATATAGTACAGACAATAAAAGGTCTAAACATATTACTTAAGTAGGTAGAAACAAATCGTATTATTATTATGTGTATATATAGGTACTATAAAGAAATAAACTAAATGATATGTTTATAAATAATATAAGTATATTTATATGAAATAAAAAATAATTATATAATAAAAAAATATATACAAACATTAAAACAGAAAAATACATGCGCAGTTTAAGAATTAGTGGAAAACAATGAATTATATCATATTAGAGTAGAATTATAGCCTGTATAAGTTATAAGGCTGTAAAGGGTTCAGACAGACAGACACACTGAAATGACGGATTTTTAAGGATTCCTTGTAGTACTACGGAACCCTAAAAAGGGAAATACTCACGTTGAATTGAGCCGGTTATTCCAAAAGCAGTTTCGTCTAATTTTCGGAATTTCATTAAAATACAGATGAAAATGAAAATAAAAATATTTATATACTGCAAATATACATACATAGGTACATACAGGATAAACAAAAAATATATATTAATAATATAATATATGTAACTAAAAATAATAATTAAAAAAATACTTAAGTAATAAATATAATAATAAAATAAATACACAAGATACTTAGTTAAGTAGGACAGATAGTAGTGGCGGTAGACATATAGGTACTTAGTTGTTTATAGTGATCTAGGATACGGAGAACACGCTTTACAGACGTAGGTAGTAGGTAGTATGCACGAGGGCAGGCAGGAAAATATAAGAAAACATGAACATTTTACAAAAAAATAAATTATGTACAGCATAGGGATCGTCTGGAAATCTTTGTTATACCTGAGTAACTAAATTTGGAAAAAAATATGCGAAAATAAATGCTTCAGAAGAAACCTACCTCCTAGTAGTAAGACGTTTAAAACCGTTTTGGACATGTTGAAAATTTGTACTGTTTGTTATAACGTCTGAAAACTGTTCGACATGATGAAATAAGTTGCCTAGATGTCGAAAAATGTGATATCGGAAGATGTTAGTGTAGCTCTCGGACAGAACTGCACAATATCAAACGTATACTAACGTAACTGATAACAAACATTAAATTGTGTTCAAATCGCGAAAGTTTTAAAGTTACGTATACTAAGGGTCGTGATACCATCAGCCATCGATATATATATGTATGTACTACGCATTAGATTTCGCGATCCGAACACGCACTCTGTTCGACTGAACTGTACTGCAATCCGTACACCGTACTCACAGACCGTACTTTATTGTGACTCCGATTCACGCAGTAGGTATGAGCCCCACGATCCCTATATAATAGTACTCTTTGCTTGCGATGCTGCTACGTTTCTGACCGTTACCGCTCACCTATATATATAGTCAGATGCAGAATGATCTTGTCTAACGATAATAACTGACGAGGCGTGGCTACGATGGTGCGGGCTCCCGGCCCCCGGACTCGGCCGTCCCGTGCATCGACAGAGCCTCCACGCCGCGACTGTCGAATGATAATGATCGATTTGTAACGGCGAATGTTTTACCTGAACTCTGACGTGTGCGTTTGTGTATATTGGCTGTTATTCATTGTTATCGTGTGGTATTGTGCAGGTCTGGAGGCGCAGGTGCAGGACACGTCGAAGGACCTCTACTGGTTCTGAGAGGCGCCGCAAGCCGCGTCGGCTGCGGCCGCTAGTGGTGTCTGTTCACTGAGAGCGCGATCCGCGCCGTCGGTCGCCGCCAGTGTTGACTGTCCGCCGAGAGAGCAAGCCGCGCCGGCGGCGGCCGCTAGTGTTGTGCTGTGAGCGGTGACTGTGACTACATCGTGGAGTGTACGAGGGACGTTGTATCCGTAGGTACTGTAGTGTAGCTAGTTACAATAATTTAATGGATTATATAGTTAGTGGTAAGTAGCGTGTATAATGTGCAGGGTGATGTCGAGGGAGCCCGAGCCCGCCGAGGCCGCGCCGACCTACACTCGGTGATACGAAAATTCATTTTATTTGTTAGTTTAAGGTTGTCGAGCCCTGCTGACAAGAGGTTATTACGATTTATTCAAATTACGAACCACGTAATTCCCTGTTTGATAACGGCCTTTTGAACAAAGTAAAACAAATACATCAATTTAAAGCTTAGTAGAGCTCAGTACTGCAGCAGATTATTATCGTAAGTTTGCTTAGCGTAGGACTACTTTTCTTTGTAAGTGTGTTTCATATATAACGCACAATAAATAACTGTGATAAAATCGTAGACTTTTTAAAGTAATTCGTAAGGACTGAGCCGAGGTGACTTTGAACCGAGTGACCTTCCCGAGAGCAATGCGACATAGTAGCCGGGACGAGAATCTTCGGATGAGCTTTTGAGATCTTGTGTTGGAACAAAGTTGACAAGTGAACAACAGCTATTAACACCTGTATCTATGCGGTGGATAGAGTTTACTTATGTCGGAAGGGGCTCTTGAATTAAATATAAGCAGGTGCATGTGTGTCGGATTGACGTCCTCGTGTCGGGCGCGTGTCTCCGTCCGTGTCGCCCGAACACGAACAATGGACCGGCTCGCACCTTGTCACCTGCATTCCATCATTTACCACTAATAATAACACAAGTTTTGCCAACACACAGCACCGAAGCGTTCCATGTCACAATGGCGAATGTGACGCTCGTGCGGTAACTAAACAGCTTGTCGGGTCAAATCTAATAAAGTTAACCAACCTTCGACCCGGACATTTTACTTATAGGTGAATGAAATTGACCTTTACCATACCTAGATAAAATACAGAATATTCTTTACTTTACTGACGTAACATGACTGAGATTACGGCTACCCGAGGAACATATAGGTAACGAGAGAAGCTACCGATATGCGGCTGCATCTAGGCCCCGCGGGTTATTTCGCCTAGAACGAAATTCGTAATTCGTTATTACACCCTAAGAACGATCGAGACCAGAACATTGGTCGGTCGGGCTGCAGCTACACGGCCGCGAGTGAAGGCGGGCTCGGTCGGACGCGAGTGAAGTCGGGCTCGGTCGGACGCGAGTGAAGGCGGGCTCGGTCGGACGCGAGTGAAGGCGGGCTCGGTCGGACGCGAGTGAAGGCGGGCTCGGTCGGACGCGAGTGAAGGCGGGCTCGGTCGGACGCGAGTGAAGGCGGGCTCGGTCGGACGCGAGTGAAGGCGGGCTCGGTCGGACGCGAGTGAAGGCGGGCTCGGTCGGACGCGAGTGAAGGCGGGCTCGGTCGGACGCGAGTGAAGGCGGGCTCGGTCGAACGCGAGTGAAGGCGGGCTCGGTCGGACGCGAGTGAAGGCGGGCGCGGTCGGACGCGAGTGAAGGCGGGCTCGGTCGGACGCGAGTGAAGGCGGGCTCGGTCGGACGCGAGTGAAGGCGGGCTCGGTCGGACGCGAGTGAAGGCGGGCTCGGTCGGACCTCGCTGGACTAACGACCTGGAGTCTACACATGTGTATAATATATAAAATGTTAGCTTAAACTAGTAGTTGATAAATCATATTATTTTGTCTTTAATATATATAGTTGTTCGTAGAAGAGAGGTATTATATTCTGTGTTTAATTAGTCGCAGCGTCTTTGAGTGGTGAATGAATTCCCGAGGATAATAATAATTATTGTTTATAAATGTTTTCCTCGTAAAATTTATTGTAAACCGATGCTAGATTCTCGTTTCTGTACTCCATCATCATCATAATTAGCCGTCCTTAGTCCCTGTAGTGCTGGAAATAGGTAGGCCTCTCCCAGGGTGAGCCACTCAGCCCGATTGTAGTCGTACACAAGTTCCGTGGCCAAGTAATTATTGACCGAGTGAGCGAAGTGAACGAAAGGTCTCAGTTTTGACTGGCAATTTCATCTGTTCGTATGTTGGTACTCACGTATCTTATTTTTCAACAAATGTTGACAAAACTAGGTATACAGGTTCTACGATGTTTTAGTTTTTTATTTTAGAGATTTTTGATTAGTGGTGTTTTCCCCCAAACAGGGGGGGATGTTTGCTGCGGCGCCATTTACCGGCCAATTTTGATAATATCTGGAAAAAACTTTTGATACTCAATTCTAAACAAGAATTTTGAATATGAGCAAAACCGGTCTCAGTTCGGGGCATCGACTTCAGAACTCACGACCTCTTGACCGACCCCCCCCCCTTTTGGGGAAATACCCCACCAATCTAAAATAGCCAATGAAAAAAAAAACAGATTGTAGAATGTTTCGTCAAGATTGGTTGAAAACTACGACCAGCGAGTACCAACATTCGGACAGATGAAAGCAATACCGCACCGATCAAAGTCGCGAGGTGTACTGTTCGCAGAACTACTAGTAATAACAAAGTAGCGAGCAGGAACGCCCGGAGTGGCGCAGCGAGGGTAGAACGCATCGGGAGTTCGAGCACCACGTGAGACGTGTGTCGGCACCTCCAACTCTCAGACAGTGTTTGCAACATTGTAAAGAGATCTAAAACATCTGAAATATTAGAAAACACTAAAGTGAAACGATCAACTTACAAATAGTGATCTGACTTGTAAATGAATAGTTTTTGTGATGCTTTGGCCTTTCAAGGCGAGCGGTTCGTGCGGCCCGGGCGGCCCATGTAAATACACGCGTATGTATTGTATAGCCAGGTAGGAGATTGTAAGTAATGTAGCGTGAATGTACATACGTAGTTAGGTATATGATTATAATATACGCTGCGACAGACATCGTAGATAAGACGCTTGCTCACAGGCCTATAGTTGTCGACGCGACACGACACGACAAGCCACGCCACGCACCGACACACTCATCGCAGCCAGGTATTTGAAATACCTACTGATTGACAAGATTCTTGAGAATTCTACATACTTTACATATTCAATAAATTAATCGAGAAGCTTTTAGTCCGGTCGCCGCGTAGTTACGCCGCGCCGGACGGACCGTCTACGAGGGCCGTGTTCTCGCATACTCACAATACTTAGCATAGTTTCACAAGTTATTTTCGTATCAAACAATAGATTATTAGACCGAATGGGTAAACAAGGCAATTTGGGAGAATAAAAGATCGGTTAGACGTGTGAAATGTAGAGCGGCCGTCGTTTAATGTGCGGCCGGAGACGAGCCGGGTGCCGCGTGCCGGCGGAACTCTCCCGCGACACTCTCTCATTCTAATGAGACATATTCGAGCATTCAATTAGCCGGCGCAAGACAATGGCATTCTTATACGAAAATAGGACGCGCGCGGTTCCGGCCGCGCCGCCGCCGCCGCTTGCCTTCTGCCGTCTGCCGTGCCTCGGGGCGGCACTACTCGGGCATTGTTGCGGCAAACCAACAGATTTATCAGCTCAGGCTACAGACATTATTTCAAATAGCTCTCGAAATGTTTTCTGACAGCAATAAAAATATACTTACTTACCTACTAAAATTCACGACTATAAATGTAGGTATTACTTACTCTATCTACGGCGAATGAATAATCTAAGAAATAAGTCAGGATGTCCTGACCCGTGTGTACAAAAGGACACGCACGTAGTATGTCGGTGTGTCGTGTAGCTTGTTAAAAGATCATTTTTTTTAATGGCAATCATTAATTTGTCGATGAGCTACACTTGCGTGGAATGATGGGACGAGCGTCACTCGGGCGGCGCCCGCGCAGCTCTCGCGCCCGCCACTACACCTGTGGTAGATATCAATATATTGTACTATGCTATGGCACTACGCTGCGGCTGCAGTCTCACTCTGATCAAAAGAGAAGTAGAATTGCATCTGGCTGGCTGGCTGGCTGGGTTGCTGGGTTGCTGGCTGGCTGGCTGGCTGGCTGGCTGGCTGGCTGGCTGGCTGGCTGGCTGGCTGGCTGGCTGGCTGGCTGGCTGGCTGGCTGGCTGGCTGTCTGGCTGTTTTTTAACATTAAAGAGAGCCCGGTGTAAAATGCAGCTATGCAGCGAGCGCGGAGTGCGCAGGCGCCGCGCGACGCGACGCCGTTCGTCGTGAGTAACCTATAAAAACAACTTCGAAATAAATTCCATTGTCTACTGTGATTGTTTCACATCTGTTGTTTCATTTCTTCTCGAACGATTAGCTTAGTTTTTAATTTATTATCTAGGAATGTGGCAAGAGGCGAAGTTGATCTCGTAAATTGTAGATCATCGCGTTGGTTACAGCCGCGAATCAGAACACGAATATTACGTTATCGGCAGACGCTTCACAATCCGAGAATTGTATTGAATGGTCTATCGGAAACTGACCATTAATGCTTTTACGCTGGAATTTTAATAGGTGTAATTCTAGTAAGTTTTTAGTGCCAGTAGTGCTCTTAATAAAATTATACGCAGTTGAACTACTGGGACAAAAAACTCCTACTAGTGCAACGGTTGAACAAATTAGGTGTACTACCCAAGATATCTAGGTACTAGTAAAAGAAGGTACAAGGTCTGTGGCTGGCCGGTATTAACTAAGTATTAGATGATAGTTCCTGACTACCTCATGGCCGGCCATGTTTCTGTACTTCGTGTCCCCTTTACTCGTACAGTGTGTGAATAATAACACATATTACAATAATACATGTCTGCCTAAAAATGCTGAAAGTTGTAAGATGCGCTGACTATAGACAACTGCAACACTAGTAGCGTAGTCGATGCTTTGCCAGATCAACGAGGTGCTTGTAGACATGCATCCTTTTTAAAGCACTCTATGTTTTAGCTCAGCGGAAAGATCTTCGGGGGAAGGTTACCGCACCAAAGAAAATCTACACGAGAAGAATAACAATCTCATACAAAAAAGTGTACCCCGAAAAATTTGCGGTTCTTACGTATTTTAGTCAGCTAATGTCCAAACCGCTATAAAAGCCGATGAAAATATGGTGAGTATAGAAACATAGTATTGGTATATGTGCGCTATTTAAGGTTTAGTTCAAATAAGATTGCAATATACGACGTAAAAAATATGTTTCCAAAAATAATGTTTTCAACGCCATCTTTTGAGAACCTGACGAGTTTTGTAAATAAAATATGAAATTAATATTTTTACTGATATTATTATTTCAAAATATTCATAACATGGCGAGTGAGTTAGCTTGCGTTTCTATTTCAAGTCAAGCAGAATTTGTGACGATCATGTCGCAGATTGAAGTACTAGCGATATATTAGACAATAGACAATGATTTATTTGCCACAAAAACAAAACAAAATATAAACAAAACTTAAAAGATAAATAACAATTACAATTTAAAAACCACAAACACCTATTTTGTTTTATTTATGTCACAAACTGGCCCGACCTCAGCATGATGCCGGCTGTGACAACCGGCGCCGGTCTTCCGTTGGGCCGGCAGGTGACGTCACGCACGAGAGTATCAAGAGGCGTGAAAGAGTAATAAGCGAAAAAAAAAAAAAAACTTCATATTATTCCAAACAACAGATAAATTTGTAAAAAATAGACAAAAACAACAGTGGGACAAAAACAGGAAGGTAGCTACGGCAAAGGGAAAAAGAAAAATATAAGAGGGTAATATAATATATTTCTCACTCGCTTATGGCAGTTGGCGTCAACTAGTTCAATAGTAATTTGGACCTAAGGCTATACGACAGGTAACATAAATTGATTGGCATTGAACAATATGAAGAATGACACCGCAATTACGTCTTTATAAGTGCTATATATAATCGAGCTGCTCATCTTTCTATGGATATCTATCCCAATCTTAGTATAGTTCCTCCACGCTCCACGTCTTGTAGATCCGCGGGAAAAAGAGCGAAAAAACTGGACTGCTTGGGATTTCCAGCTTTGCAAGATGTGGCAGAGACCCTTTCGACGCACAGCAGCAACAAAAGGTTTTTTTCCGCGGAGAAAGCACTAACTTGTATCTTGGTGGGTAAAATATAATTCGATTGAAATTGCCCCATTTTGATATTATCTCAAGAGAGTTCCTAGTACCCACCGCACCATCTTAAACAGTACAAGGCCTGAGTACATGGATAAAGCAAACCAAGAAACATTTAACTGAAATCGTCGTTTACAAAAGATCTAGTATCACGTGAATGTCGTCATCGATATATCGTCTCAATATGAGGGGCTGTCAGTGTGAGTGGCGGAACCCGTCGGACCAGTTCGCACGGTCAATAACTCGGCTGATGCGATTCGACCGCTCGACCGCTCGACCGCTCGACCGCTCGACCGCTCGCCATACTGGAACTGGACTCATTACAATCATCTGGCATTGTATCTATATCTACCTACTGTGCCGAGTGAAGCGCCCGTGTAGTTTTACCTACAGCAAGGTACTTGGTTCC
The DNA here is from genome assembly GCA_947579745.1 of Apocheima hispidaria. Classification (NCBI taxonomy): domain Eukaryota; kingdom Metazoa; phylum Arthropoda; class Insecta; order Lepidoptera; family Geometridae; genus Apocheima; species Apocheima hispidaria. The sequence goes on from OX388151.1 coordinate 143,836, forward strand.
GGCGAGTGCACTGCTGCAGGACTCCGTGTAAGCACCGCTTAATTTCATGTTATTGTCGTTAATCCTGGAATCGTTTCGTAAAAAATGTGTACAACTCCATAATAATGACTTTTATGAATTTAAACAGCCACACACCGAGGTGAGCGTCTGAATGCGGTCGAATGTATTACCTATCTGGATCCACACATAATAAATAACTAAAATAGTAGTTCTGCGAACAGTAGACCTCGCCAGTACCATTTCCCGGCCGATTTAGATAGTATTTGGCAGAGACTTTTGAGGCAATAGCCTCAAAAGTGGCTAAAAAGCAAAATCGGTCAAGAGGTTGTCAAGTTATACGGTCGTGAGGTCTCACTTCGATACCGATTTTGCACATAATATACGAAATTCTTGATAAGAGTACCAAATGTTTCTTCCAAATTATCAAACTCCTCCCTTTTTGGAGGAAATACCCCCAATTAAAAATCAACTACGACAAAAGAATTCTATAAAATTTTGGAACCTGTATACCAAGTTTCGTCAACATTGGTTGAAAAATACGACTTGTACGCGAGTACCAACATACGGACAGATGCTTTAGTCGCTTTGCTAACTTTACTGGGTCAATAAGTTGTCAACGGCGTGTCGAGACAAACATATTGTAGGGTTCGGTAGACACAGACGTTTTCCAAAAATGCTCGAATTAAATGCATTGGACTTGTCCAAATAGAGGTTTGTGAGTTGAGTGTGGGTTTGGGTGTGTTACAACTAAATGCTTACTTTTTATGATGTTATTAGATAGAAAGCTAAATTAGTAGTAATTGGAAGAAGAACATCATTTGTTTTTGTTTTCTAAAATCAATTAACTCTGACCTTTTTCTTTAAAACAACGTTTTCGTTTGCGACGTTGTGATCAAAGATGGAGATCGCTTAAAATAGTATAAGGTACGCCTATATACGCCAACAGCGGACAGATTTGGGTTGATAATGATGATGAAGAAATCTATATACCTACCTAAGTAAGTAGGTAGCTTGCTATAACATCCAACTATAAAGAATAATTATTGCTCGCACTTTACATAGCTTAGAGCAAGATGGTCCGCTCCAAGTATTGGAGACAATTAAAACTTTTGGTCCATGAGTACGATGATAGCGCCGTTGGTCTGTCGTAGAGCGAGTAGTCCGATGCAAGTCCGATATTAGAAAGGCGAGTTAAAACGGCTGGCGAGGGACCGAGGTGAAAGGCATAATCTATATAAGGGAGGTCGCAACCCAACACTGGGTTATATATTATATAATAGTCTTTTGATGATACTTAGGGTTACCTATCGATCTCTCGAAATTTTGATGACCCGAATATTACTTTCCTAAACTCGTGACCCCTATTATCAATACTCTTTTTTTATTTGCTCGACAATTCAAAATCCACAAGTATCCAGAACATCAAAACACCATTTTTCAAAAATATATATTACTAAATGACACCAAAACGAACTCCATTACAACAAAATCCCGAAAATTAACATTTCCGAACAATATAAGTAAATACGTAACAATAACAACTCCGAAGAATCAAATACCTACATAATAACAAACACCGTTTTAAAAAACAACATACAACTCACAAAGGCAGATCTCTATAATAGGCAGAATTCTGTGGTTACAGCTCAAACATAACAAAACTTAGTGCTCCTGGCCACTACAATATGCTACATATATATGCCTATTTGTGGTAACTTTATATTAGCTTTATGTTACAATATTAAACCTGTTACTTAACCGCTAGCTGTTAGTTGTCCGAAGAGAATAAAATAAAATAAAATATACTTTTTAGTCTACATGCTTTTAGTCCATTTTTGAATCGCTCGTATGATATTTCGTACGAGATTTTCTATTGATAGAAAAAAATCTAATGTTTTCAAACCGCTCGTTGCGTTACCGAGTGGTATGATTATTTAAAAAATGCGACTCTTGATTGTGATTTCTTTCGAAAGTCAGTAATTTCGCCGTCAATTCGTCAATGATATTTTCGTGCGGAATAAGAGCGATTCAAAAATAGAGCCCCAGAATAAAAGTGTGTCTTTATAATTAATGACACAAGAAAAATCTGAGATTGTATCTGGCATTGCTAAAATTCTAGTGTATGTTTACGATTCGTAACAGTTTTATAGCGAGTAGGTAAAGTGCGACGGGCGAATGTTTATCGCGCTCGAAACCACTAAACTCGCAGGATTGTGGGACTCCACTCTCCGTCACTACTAAATAACAATCACGACCTTACGATTCAGTTAAACAATCTAAATATTACATGCACTGTATTGTAGACATGCCAGATAACCGAGCTATATCTCGTTTCTATAGGTTGCTTACCCACTTACCCAGAGGGCGTGTCGGAATCGCACTTACCATCCCGGCCCCGATGTAAGAAATTAGTATAGTATATATTTTATACATAAAATATTTTATATTTATATATAATCAAATTAAAGTAACATTATATTTGACTTCCGTTGTTGCAGACTAAATTACTATCTTATATTGAGGTAGAAAGTAAGATGTTACCTTCAGCAGAACCACGATAAGCTGGAGTCATCTGCCAAACGGTTTCTAAGCGAGTATCATTGACGATATTGTCGTGCCCAAAATATATTGTCGCTTGCCATTGGTTTGCCAACCCTGCTATAGATAGATTGAAGCTGCTGCTCTTCTGTCCACATCAATGAGCAGGCAAGTAGATAGTCGTGGTCGGTATCTATAGTGTGGCTTTTTCTATTTGTATGGTTTCACACTTATGCGAGTAAGTGTGGGGTATTGGATTGCGAACATAGCACCATAGGCAGGCCGCGGGCGCAGCCTCACTCGAGCCGATCTCGAGCCGCATTCTAACTCTGAACATTCTGACAATACCCTGTATACCTACTCTACCTACATGGTAGTGTTGCTAACGCCCATTTATACATACTCATACTTAATAATTTATTGCGACATACATGGTCTTAAATAACATGTTTTGGGTTTAGTGATACATATGACCCTATTAGGGTATGGCAACAGTTGGTGCGGAGCGGTCCATTTGTAGATTGTCAAAATTATAAAAATTTATTAATTAATTAAATTATTATTCATTTATATTATTTTTTATAAAATTATCTTTAAAAAATTCCGCAAGAGTGTAATAACATTTGGATTCCAGGATGCACTTTAGATTTTTAATAAAACAATCGTCATTTTCTATATCTTTCTGTTTGTTCGGTAATTTATTATAATATATCTTTACAGCCATTGTGTTAGGTCCAGAGCTGTGCATTTCTCTGATCTGAGGTTAGTTCGATATCCCACGAACTGAGATCTCTCGCTCACGACCTTGTATATTGACAACCTCTTCACCGATTTTGCTCATATTGTTTAATGTTTATCATATTTAATTATTACTTAGCAAGACTATTTTTATCTAAATTGTTTACTGTCTGCTTATGTGAGAAGAGATATTTTTTTACTATAATTATGTGGTTCACGTGGGCCGCTAGTTATCAGCAGGCTTACAATACGTTAACAAAATTCTTATAGACGAAAGTATAATTATTTCATTTCTGGTTGTTCCGTCTTCGTCCCAGCGTGTCTCACTTGAATACAACCAGCTCAACCAACCACATAATTTTTTTTATTTTATTAAATCGCCCCAAGTGCTATTATCGGCTCATCCCATGGCAAAAAATACTAAAAAAGTATGGATAGCATCAAAATGCAAGTTATATATTTTTTTATAATTGTGTAGATTTATTTATCTAGCGCCATGTAACAAACATCAGTTTACCTACCTGTCAGTGCCCACTACTCGCAACAATCGAGGGCGCGCGGGCGCGGGCGCGGGGCGCGGGCCCGAGGAGAATACCCGGGTGACGATGGCGATACTCGAAGTGTCGCTCTAACGGAACACGTCTAATTCTGTAAAAGCTGTAAACCGTTTAGTGCTCGCGACTACTTTTCAAATAATTTACTAATTTGATCGGTCCGACGGGCGCGGAATGCCGTCCTCGGATCCCGATACCAAATGGTGCAATGTTCTATTCTTGTCGGAGTATTGTTAAGAACGCCGGAGAATACGCACCAGTCACTACTGCCGCGGAGAGACCGCTTATTGCTAAGGCCGGGGCCACACTGCATGCATGCGGCACGCCGCTGGTATATACGAGTGAGCGGTTAGTCGATCGCCTAACTAGCTATATAATTATAGATGATTCAATTTAGATAACGAGCACATGGCGTGGATTCGCTGCTCGTTTGATAAAACGCTTAGTAGGTACCTCGAAGTATTCAGTCCGTCACTTAGCCGACTACCGAGCGTACTACCCGCGGTGTGGCCCTGGCTGATGTCGGATTGCAGTGGCGGCGGCGATGGCTCGAGAAACACCGGAGAGTGCTCGCAAAGCGGCACTTAATTACACCGGACAGAGGACGCGGGGCGAGGGGTGGGGGTGTGGGGGGGGGAAGATTAAAATAAACAATACATGTGTCGCCAGAATGGAATTGGGATAAAGCTAGTCTTTCACTAGAAGAGCTATTATTATTTACTATAATATGCTTACTGGTAGTCTGAATTAGTGGTACCTACTACCTAGATAATTATGTACTTACCGGGCGTAAAGTTTCTGGTTTGGTTAAAAATAATTATAACAACACCCGGATTAGGGATTACCTTGAGAGTGTACCCCATACACTAGAGAGGTCCACAAAAATGACACATGTTATGGGACCAGTAGCGTACAACAAGCTGCCAGAACATGTGAGTGGCCCTTATAAATCTAAATTGTTTTAAGGCTCGTCTAATACGCTGGCTTATGGAGCAGACGTATTATGATTATTTAATATTTTATTATTAATAGTACTTACTAATAACATGATTAATTTACATTGGATCGAATTATTATTATTATTTTACTTAGTTGCTGTAGTTTACATTTAAGAATTAAATATTTTCTAGTTTTTTTATAATGTAGGTACCTGACGTATAAATGTTTTTATGAATAAATTGAATATAAATTCATATGAATATGAATGTTATGCCAAATATAAGGTACTAGTGGTTACCCGCGACTTCGTTCCTGTGGACATAAAAAAAGTGTCCTATGTCCGTCTTTGTGATGTACAGTAACTCCTTATAAAATTTTATCATGATCTGTTCAGCCGTTTAGCCGTGTTAACGCGACAAACATCCAGACAGAGAGACAAAGTTACTTCCTATAGTTCGCAAGATGGCGTTGATTTATTTTTGTGCATTTTGACGTTTCGACTGGTTCGTGTAGCAGTGGTAGCACAGTGGGAGCACGCTCGCCTCACATTCGTGGGGTTGTGGGTTCGAACTCGGGCGGGCGGTAAGTTCTTTGGAACTTACGTACGGATATACCACTGGCTTTTCGGTGAAGGAAAACTTCGTGAGGAAACCTGCATATTTCCGGAGAAGAAATTCCATCCGCCAACCCGCACTGGCCAGCGTGGTGGATATGGCCTAATCACCCTTCGAGGGTAGGCTGATATCCCAGCAGTGGCATGTTTAAATGCTGAAGCAGAGTATGGACTCACAATTATAATGTAGGGAGTTCCGAATCGCGCAAACGAAGTTTTTTTCTCGAGGTGAACGTATTCATTTTTTTCGAAACTTTATTGATACGGCTATATCTCTGAATTATAATATAAGTTAGGAATATGTACAACATAGTTACGAGTAGGTATTCGTACTTAGTTTAAATTGACTTCGCGTGCCCGCGTCGGGAGTTGTGCGGTGTAACTGTAACAACATCAAGAGAAGTTGTCCCCCGTTGTACCATGTTAGTTTCCGTAATAATTGTCAATCGTAGTTTCAGTTCGCCAACTTGAAGAATCTAATCTAATCTATAATAATATTATGAATCGAGCATGCAGTGTGGCACAGCCCTATATGAAACAATCTGGAGAAGAATAGAGAGATCGTTGTTCGATCGAATGCCGCCGGTACCGAAATAGTGCCATTAGCGACCGCTGTTTGTAAACACGCGACACATTACCGTGCCGCAACGTGGCGCACGGTGCCGCACGGCGCCGCGCCGGCGTGTGCGCAACAACAGCGGCCGTCAACCGGCGACGGTTTTGGACACATTCCTCGGTTTCCAACTCGAATCGCGCTAACTAAACAAACTGAAATAAAACCCTCGTAATTTGTCGTGACGCTTAATTTATGCTAATGGATCGTTAACGGCGTCGTAAATATAACGGTAAGTATCGGTTACATTCGGCGAGGCGATGCGACGCGACGTCTTCGCTGCGAGACGGCGCTAATGGGACGAGCTGCGGCCCCGGCGGGGACCGGCGGCCGCGAGGGAATACTAAGCAGGTGATTGAATCGCAAGAACCGCCGCCGGCCGCCGGTCCCCGGCCACGGGGCCCCGGGGACCGCACGCTCAGTATGCGCGCCAGACGCCGCGGCGACGCTCCCGCCGGTAGCTTCGCCAGATTCGCCATGCTACCAACGATTACCGTAACGACCTCACTAAAATAAACGCTTCATTTACCTGAGGAGCCCGCCTCCGGCCCTCACCGGCGGATCGAGCCCATGGAGCCGGCCCTGAATTATAGATGAGCGGCTCCTCCGTAAAATAAAATAAAATAGCTCATAAAATATATGAGTTATGAGAATGTATCGCTAAATAATGAACGCTCGGCGCGGAACAAAGCCGCAAAAACTAAAAAATGCCACCAGTGGCCGCCGCGCCGCGCGCCGGCGCACAGCCACCGCCACCGCACGGCTCCTCCTTATGTAAGTAGGTCTAATTTGCAATAACTATTATTTTAACTGCTACATAAAAAACAAGATGGATTACCCATTTTAATGATGATGACACAGAACAGCAACAAAAGTATTGAAAATTACTCTTTGGAAGAGAAAATGATTAAAGTTCTAGTAATCATACACAAATATTCGGCTAGGTACGACGCGACATCAGCATTACTTCACAGAGAGTCGTCGTAACGTAGCGCCGACGTTTTTTAGTAAGATTTCATGTGAGTTTCTCATGATACAGATCGTCGGATTAGACACGTACATTGGTAACACTTTTGCGAACCATTTCACGTGAATGTGCAGCGGAGAGGTACAAGTAGGCGGCGTATTTGACGCAGTCCGTCGCAGCGACCGGCACTTTCAAAACAAAGCAAAACCAGCACATTTGTGAGGAATGCGCGCCCCGCGGCTGCCGTGGGAACCGACGCGACACCTTCCTACGGGATACATCGTGCCCCGGGGACTCGGGGACCGAACTAATGGTTCGACGATGCTAAATATAGCACTAGGTATACATATATACCCTCACGAATGAGCAGCGATGGAGACAAAGAAAGTCAAAATCTTTACCTATTTGCGTGATAATGGGTGTAAAGGCACAAGTGACTTATATCACGGGCGACATATTAAATCCCGAGGGAGAAGGTTTCAGAGTTAAATACCTCGCTGAGCTCGGGATTTAGGTCTAGAATCCTGAGTGCAGTGAGGGATTCAAGGTCGCCTAAGACAAAGACAGCTTTATCCCCGAGGAGTAAGTATATCTACTTTATTGGCGACACGAGTCTTTTGAACCGCGGTGACAAATCTTTCCATGCTTTAGATACCGTTTCGTAGATTTATCCTGTTCTGATCAATAAGTTATATTTGTAACAACATAAAATCGAATGACCGGTCAAGAAGCGTACAAAGCTCGGGAGTTCCCCAGGTATACAATTTAGTGAGAATGAGCACTCAAAAAGGTTTAGAAAGCATTTCAAGTATTATAAGTACATTTTTTTTTAATATTGTATTATTCTTTTTGGTTATTTTTTTTTTCAAGATTCAAAAATTTAAAACAGAAGTTTCAATATCCCGGTTCACGGATCCGTGGGAGGACGATTGTTATTTGATACAATCAGTCCTCCACAGGTCCAACTAACTATAGCTGTACTTAAGGGTTAAAACTATGTCTAGGAGTTCGTCATTTTTGCTATGTATTTGAAGAGCACACCGTCCTAGTCTCAGTTCTGAGACTTGAACACGCGTACGAAATCGCGGGCATCAGCTAGTAAAATTGTAAGTAAGTATAATATTATATTATATATTTATAATAAAATTGTGTCGTCACTTCGATGATTAGTTGAGATGATTATTACGTTTGAATGAACAGCATCGCTGTAGCATGCAACTATGTATAGGTAATGGAGGTAATGGTGCCGCGGCCGAGTCCTAGATATACACTTGGATATTATGTGATTTCTTAAAACACACAGCGTTGTGATGAAGAAGCTGATGTGAAAATGCCCTTTAAATTAATTATCTATGGAAAAACTCACCAAATTGTCTATGGTTTTATACCTATCTCTGTCATTCACCAGCGTGCATCCTTTTCTAACAAGGTTGGATGTATTTTCTTGACCTGTCAATGTCATAGCGTTTGTGAATTTTGCCGGCAAACACCGCCAAAATTTTTCAAAGTTAATAAATACGGTTTTTTACTGTGTTAAAACACACAGCGTCAAAGTATCGTTGTCGTTCAAGTGTGAAACAGTGTTTCCCAATGGATCGGAACGAAACGGAGCAAGTTGTTGGAGGTAAAAGAGGGTCGAAGGAGGATGCTTCGGATGAAGATCACCCTTCGAAGACGAGTCTATATGATTCTTCATCCTCTTCATCCTCGGAGGATGAGGAGGGCATTACATCACCTCCACCAAACAAGCGCCGAAAATCTGGTAAGTACGAACAAGTTCCGTCATATTCGGACCCGCGTGTAGACACTTTGATGCAACAAGTGGGGTATATATCGAACTATATAGCTAATTTACCCCAGATAATGATGAATGCTAATCAAAGTAATGACCCAGGTCCATCTACATCAACGTTTTTGACTAACCCAACATCGCTAGGTCAACTTTCTTTAGGTGACCTAGGTACCGAATTCGACGAAAAAACAGTAATTCCGCAAGCTGACAGAGAGCGATTGCAAGAATTAACAACACTTCAAAAATTTGATACTCCTTGGAAAGGAATCCGTTACAAAAAAGCTTTACAATCTAGCATCGCCACTCCTGGTTTTGTTGGACTTAAACTGAATGAAGAGCTGTGCCATTTCAATAAGGGCAAGGATTATTTAGCATCCACTGAACAATTACTAGCAGGCTTATCCAACAATATTCTGGAACAAAGACAGATATTAAGATCCGGACTACAAGATTTGATTGACTGGGCAGCTACAAATTCCAGCAATTTAAATGCCAATACATTATTCGACAAGATTTCTAGTACCTTTGGTCCGGGCTCAAAGTCATGTAAAAAATTTGAGACAACAATGCAGATTGTGTGTGGTAAACGGGCAGAATGTATTGAAATAAGACGGGATCGTGTATTAAAAGAAATTGGGAATCCCAATCTCAAGGCTACACTACAAAATGTTCCACCGAGTCAGGAGTATCTTTTTAGCCGGGATGCTCTGCAACCTGTCATAGCCTCTTTGGGTGGGTCACAAGTATGGCTTAACACTCCTGCCTACATTAAAGAGAAAAAATCAATAGGTTTTCAGAATGCACATGTTCAAAACAAAAAACACCAGGGGCCCTATAAAACACATAATAAAGATTATAAAATAGATAAGAAACAAAACCCAAAATTTAAGAGGAGTCAGCCCTTTCGTAGGAACCTCAACACAAATAGCGCACCCACCAACACCAATAACAAGCAAAGTTGACTATCAAGCCAGGTCTTTCATGGGGGGTTGCCTAAAGAATTATGCTCATCTGTGGAAACAACAGGGTGCAAACAACTATATAATAAAGTTAGTAACAGGCGCTCGCATTCCTTTTTTAAAGAAACCACCCCTTCAGTATCCGGACAGCCGAGTATTAAAAAATTATGCTACCAAAGTGACAAAAGAAATGACGAGCATGGTCCTCGAGTTAAGACAAAAGAATATATTAGAGAAACCGCCAACACTAAATCCGGGTTTCCTTTGTCGAATGTTTTTAGTGAAAAAATCAGACGGGGGACTTCGTCCCATCTTCGACCTCAGAGGCCTCAACTCATATGTATCAGTAAAACATTTCCATTTGATTTCACAAGCAGATGTAGCAGAATTCCTACAGACACAGGATTGGCTAGTGAAAATAGACATCCAGCAGGCCTATTTTCATTTGCCGATTGCAGAACCACATCGAAGGTTCCTCCGGGTAATTTACAACAACGAAGTACTACAACTGACGGCCTTACCATTCGGCCTGTCATCAGCTCCAAAAATGTTTGCTACAATAACAAACTGGATTGCGGAAATCCTAAGGGCTCAAGGGTTCCGGATACTAGTTTATTTAGACGACTATTTCCTTGTCCATCAGGACAAGACTGTTCTGCTTTCTCAGGTTGCAGAAACACTGAGAACATTAGAAACCTTGGGATGGCATGTAAACTATCAGAAGTCAGTTCTGGAACCTTCTCAGGAAGTAGAATATCTTGGTCTGATCTGGAATACTCAACAAAACAGGTTGAAACTTCCGGACAAAAAAATAATAAAAATAAAACTTATGATTTCCAAAATGTTAGGCAGTGGAAACAGTTCACTCAAAGAAACTCAGAGTTTATTAGGTTTGCTGAACTTTGCAAATTACGCAGTTCCCAAAGGTCGACTGCACTGCCGGAGAATGCAACTTTTTCTAAAAAAATTCAATCAAAACAGACCAAGACAACGGATAATTCTACCTCCACCTGTCCAGCAGGACTTAAAATGGTGGTTAGGGGCAGTGGATTACAGCTTAACACCAATAATCAAAAAAAGTGTGACTCACTTCTTGACCTCGGATGCAGCAGATACAGGGTGGGGAGCCCAATTAAACAATATCTGTCTGTCGGGAAAGTGGGCCCCATACCAGCGTCACTGGCATTCAAATGTCAAGGAGATGTATGCTGTGTTTGCAGCAATAAACAGTCAGCGGATGATTCTACAAGGAGCACACATATTAATACAGTCCGACAACAGAACTCTTGTTGCATATCTCAGAAACGAGGGGGGGACTCGCTCCCTTGCTCTACTAAAATTGACAACCAGGCTCCTAGAACTGACAGAGCAATTACAGATAACACTCTCAGCCACATACCTCCCGGGGAGACTCAACGGAATTGCGGATCGCCTATCAAGGGGCCGCAAGATACCAGAGTGGCACCTATTGCCCCAAGCCACGGAGGCTATATTCAAAGTGTGGGGCGTCCCAGAGGTAGACCTTTTTGCATCAAAAGAAACGGCTGTCGTACCAAGGTACGCAACATTAGATTTAAGAGACAGGTCCGCAATCTTTTGCGATGCTTTCAGTCGTCAATGGGACTACCAATTGGGTTGGATATTTCCTCCACCTTGCCTAATGCCAAGAGTCCTGGCCCACTTGAACAGTGCCAGGGGAACATACATTCTGATAGCACCAGAATGGACAAAATGCTTTTGGCTACCCGATCTTCAAGCAAGAGCCCTAACAAAGCCCCTACCGATAAACAACCTGCGGAAGGTCTTAATAGATCGGACTACGAGCAACTGCCCCCCACAAGTGGACGAGTTGACACTTCTTGCTTGGAAAGTTGGGGGTGGGCTGAACAGATCGCTCATTGGACCACAGAGGAACAACATTTGTTAAAAAGTAGCTGGCGGACATCTACTTTGACAACATATAGTGCGCCAATTAAGAGGTGGTTAGACTGGTGTGATACCAACCAAGTGAATCCTAGAGTACCTGAGTGCCAGCAAGTCGCTAGATTTCTTGCAAAATTGTTTTTAAAAGACAAACTAGCTTATAGGACTATACTCTTACATAAATCAGCTGTTTCAACATATTGTGCAACATCAGGACTAGATCTCTCCAAAAATTTTTTCATTCAACAAGTCCTTAAAGCCATTTCACTTGCCATGCCTGAAATAAAAAAGCCACCCATATGGGACACAAAAATTTTATATGACTGGTTAAAGAATTCAGAAAACTCTGGTTCTCTATTTGAAATTACTAGGCGAACTGCTTTAATACTCTTGCTGGCCTCAGGGCGTAGGATACATGATCTTACATTACTAGAAATGAGTGCTGAAAACATCTTAATTCAAGAAGATCTGATTACCATGTGGCCTAAATTCGGATCTAAAACTGACTCAAGTACATACAGACAGTCAGGTTGGTTGTTGCGGAAACACCCAGACCATCATGTCTGCCCTGTCAGACATATTAAAGATTTTATTGAAAAATCTAAAAACAGGAGAGCGACAGATGAGAACATCACAAGTTTATTTATTTCCCTGTCGGGGAAATTAAAGCCTGCATCAAGAACAATGATTGCAGGTTGGATACGCAGTATTTTTAAAGTTGCAAACATTGATGCTCCACCAGGCAGTATTAGGTCAGCCGTGGCCTCTAGAAGTTGGTTGGAGAATAAACCTGTACAAGAAATACTTGACAGAGGGAACTGGAGAAGTATCAAAACCTTTCAGAAATTTTACTGTAGACCAGTTTACAATGTTGATGATGTCAACTCTGTTGATTTGTTACATTCTAATTTTTCAATTATTAATTAATCTTCTCATTAAGATCTTATCAGATAGTAGGTTACCTACCTACACCTTCTTTAAAATAAAGTTGATTTATTAAATTATATGTTTTTGTAGACTTCATAAGTAAAAAATTAGTTATAGGTATTTCTGTGATTATAGATGATAATTCCATTGAATTGTAATAAAACTGATTTATATTTCAGAACAGTGTTATGATTTATTCATCATAGCGTTTGTGTTTATCACCAGCAGATACCAAACAGGTCTTCATCACAACGCTGTGTGTTTTAAGAAATCACATAATATGACTGTTTTGCATTCCAACAAAACAGGTATTATGTGTGGAATAAAACACACAGCGTTGCAGCAATACTCTTGCTGGTGCGCTGAAGACTCTATGACATTGACAGGTCAAGAAAATACATCCAACCTTGTTAGAAAAGGATGCACGCTGGTGAATGACAGAGATAGGTATAAAACCATAGACAATTTGGTGAGTTTTTCCATAGATAATTAATTTAAAGGGCATTTTCACATCAGCTTCTTCATCACAACGCTGTGTGTTTTATTCCACACATAATACCTGTTTTGTTGGAATGCAAAACAGTCATATTATGCTGCTTTTGTTTATTACTTTAAGTCGTGTTTAGTCAGTAGGTATTTGTTTGTATTTTATTGAAATATAGGTGGCCGCGTAACTAAACAACAAAATTACGTTTCTTTTGGTTTTCGACCAAACGGTCGAGAATTAACAGTATATGTCATATGTTATTTTTTTAACTTCTTTAACTCATTTCATTATAAAGGGTAAAATACTTTGTCTCCCTGGTTTCGATCATGTGTGCATTTAGCCGTCAGATTTCGACCACCAAATTAACAGTAGGCTTTTCAGTGTAAAACATTTATCAATGGGACAATAATTCGAGAATAAATCACTTGACGGCCATTAAATCACCTCCGTCTATCTGTCCTGCGCTATAGGGCAAATTATCGAGGAAACTCTTTCTTTTTGCGTACGGCTTCTAACTTTAACTCTAACTTTTCCCAACACGTTGACTTATTTGCAACAAGGCACAATATATTTAAATCTTTTACAAATCAACAGTTTTTTGATCGTTGATCAAACTAATATGATTTACTCAATTATTAATGATAGTGTGATAAATTGTTTCATTTATTGTTGCTTATGATTTCGTATGGCTTTATCATCATCTTTTATAATTACCACGCACTCAATCAATAATAGCCACTGTTTTTCCTTAAATGCTATCTTATATTCTGTTTAATCAGGCACTCGCTTTCATATTGCTTTTTTTTTTTTTTGTTAAGTTAAGTTAGGTAGTTTTGCACTAGCACCATGGTTGTTCTATAGCCTCCGTTGGCCCGCGGGGTGTTCTTATTATCCTAGTGTTTAAATTTATTTGTATGAAGGCTGTTTGGTTGTCCAACTAAAATAAAATAAAATAAATAAATTTTAAACTGAGAGTCAAATTCAATGCTATATAATGTAGCCAATATTCCGATGTACAGTTTTGAATCAATAAAGAAAGAAAAAAAGAAAAACATTTATTTTACACACAAAACACTACAAAACCAACTTCAGAAAATAAAGTAAATATAATGAAGTGAAAGGATAATATATAATTATGTCGCTGTAGTGTCCAGTGCGACAAAAAGGTCAGTGCTCAGCGATACTGCTGCGAATTTCTCTGAAGGCGCTGATTTTCAGCACTGACCGTCCGAGACGGGACTGTTACCGAAATAGACGACGAGAAAACATTGATAAAATGATAAATTTGTACGTCGAAGATGCCTATTCTGATTATACCTGTCCATTTTGTAAACACCAGTAAACATAATACATTGAACATATTTCATTTTTCAACAACAACCGACGAAAGGCGGTCGAAAACTGACTCTAGGAGTCGGAGAGCTGACATTTCTGCACTTTTCGATAGTAATAATAATAACAGCGCACGTTTTTGCGTAAGCACCAGGGCCCTTATTCTCTATTGCCATAACTAGCTTGTTACGCGCCATGTTAAGTTCACTCCGTGTTAGTCGCACGAAAAGGTATTCTCTAAGTTTCTTAAACTCGCGATTCTTCACGATTAGGAGCCGCGTTTAAGTTTAGAGCATATTACGACGTCACGCGTTATTGGCAAGTTATCTCATGTGCGATAGAGAATAAGGGCCCAGAGTGTTTCTTTTCGCATGACACGGCGCGCATTGTCAGGAGGTTCCTCACTCTGCAGCCCTGACTGCCGGTAGCTTGGGCCCTGCCTCGCTGTCGGCGGGACTCTAGGTTTAGGTTTTTTATAACATTTTTTATTTTTTTATATTAATTTTATAAAAACCTAAATTTAAGAAATAAAATAAATAAATGGAATAATAATAATTTATTTCCAAAATCAAATCATTAATATAGGTTACAAAAGCATAAATCGTAAAATTTAAAATAAAAATGCATCAATATGTATTATAAAAAATATACCAACTCTAGCTTGATGTTTATTCTACTAAGTACTATCATACATCAATGTTTAAAACAACACTTTTACCCCGGAGCAATCACGCTCACTAAAAAGCTTCTTCTTGCGGCGGCGTCGTGTGGCGGGTCGCCCTCTTCCCTTCAATATGGTTGAGGAGAGCGATGGCTGGCACATTCGTCAACTCGTGAACGGGTGCTGCTTGCGGGAGCTGGACTGCTCGGAGTATATACGCAAATCTATAATAGCACTTAGCTCTTTTTTAGCATATTCGTTGGTATATTCCTTTTGTAAAGTCTTTAGTTTTTATATTCCGTTTTAGTTGATAAAATATTTGTAAAACTTGATAAATGGCACGGACCCCGGAGTCCGTGGAGCAATATTGTAAATAAAAAAAAATATATAAAAAAAACACTTTTTACTATGAGACTGTTTTATTAAAGATCACAAGTCCACTAAATGGTCGACAACTAGCATGTTCATCCTATATAGGTTTACACTTACTCGGACACTCCACATTTCTAGCTTGGCTTCTCTTCACCATTATACTTGGCTTCATGTGATATGATTTATAACCTGACGCACGTACGTACCTACTTAATTGTCAGCTAAGAACGATTGCGTCCTCTTCCGTCTCCTACTACCTACTATAGACATTATAATTACAGCTGGCGGGTCTACCGTCTAACTATAGGTATAGCTTACCGGAAACTCATACAGGTAGGTACTTTCGGGATTAAATATGATTATTTATGTATACTTATGTTAAATGTATGGTAGTTCGGGTTCAATATAAGTGCCTTCTAACGGGATGCTTTCCAATAAAGCCATTACGGTATCGATTAGGCTCAACAAAAATACCTACACACAAGTTGTATAGCTATATATCTGCACTCCGAGGTTATATCCGTTATCTAGTAGGAATAATATATTATGTTTGGCAAATGGCTTATCCAGGTTCCATAAAACACAAACACCAAATAGAATTTTATTCAAATCCCTTTCTGTCGTTACAAGCTAGAGTTAGACAGCACACAATTTAACCGATATGGCCAAGCGTCGCGTATACCATCAGGCGAGCGACTCGCTCTTCTCGCCACTCGGTTACGTAAAAACGTTCGCAGTTATTGTAGTAAATAGTATGATCGGTGAGGAGAGGATGCAGCGACCAGTTGCGACAGAGTCAGAGGTGAGGCTCATTAGAGCCACGTGTGGTGTACGAAGCCGGAACTGCGATCAATCATGCGGAGTGGGCCGCATGTGCTGCACAGCACCGCGCCGCGCCGGCTGCGTGCGACGCCTCATCGCTGCTAACGGTTTGTTGCTCCGCGGCCGCAACGCCCGAAACACATTACGCACTTTTTGTCGCATGTCCGTGTGTAAAAACATGCCCTTCTCATGTTTCAGAGCAACGCCGCGCGGTAATTGGACGAGATGTTCTAGTGAACATTATAGCGCCGCCGTCGTTAGCTAATCGGCGGCGGCTCGTTAGGAGCCGGCTCATGACATGAGGTGTGACGCGTGATGCGGAGGGAAGCCCTGCCTGGCGCTGCCGTACTCCGGTGACACGGTGCGCGCCCCACTCCCACTGCACTGCCTCCATCCGTCCCGTCGGGTACTTTGTAAATGTTTGTTTTCAAATGTATTAGAAATGTTACAGTAAATAACAGCTATTGGAGGCAGACCCGTTTGAAATTAAAATATTTATTACCAGTCCCCAGTTTTATATTACGTTCCGTTATTTTGAATTTTATTTTGTTTAGTATGTAGGTACTGTTTTATCTACCTGCTGCTGTACTACACGACAGCTACAGCTGTTTGACCGACTGCCTGCCTAAAGAAGAACGTAGAGTTCCTGTATCTACACTGCACACTGCTCATCAGCCCGGGTCTCGTCTGTATTCTGTATAAAATTGCCCTACTACTAGTAATAACCAAAGTAAACATAGCTGGCGGAACATTATTGAGGAACATAATTATTTGTCAGTATGCGATCTAGCATGTGGAGGTTTCAAAATGTTGGCATAGTTCTAAATTCGAATGAAACGTGGACTTTGACTAAAAGATATATAAATTCCTCAAGAATGTTTTGCAGCTTTGTTACGTAAGTACGAGTAGGTTCACCTACGTCACTTCCTACTTGATGTTTAAATACCAAAATACCGCGCCGTTACCTATGTAGGTAATTAGCCGCAGTAGTAGAAGATGCACACATGTTCGTCCCTTCATTATAACTACTCGTGACGTGATACGCGCTGGAACTAATCGCCCTATCATTCTCAATCACTAACCATACAAACTAACTCTATAAAGCTAAACGTGCGTCTGTGTGCGAGGATTACAAAGTTAGCTCGGAATTAATGCACGAGTGTGTGCGAGGAACGGAAGAACTTCGTTTAACTTTAATAAGTTGTTTCTTGTGTCCAGTACCGAGGCCTGCAGGAATATTTTATTGGTACCATCAGCTACAAAAAATACTTGACCTTGTTTACCACCGTGTATTGTTTGTAAACAATCAATGATTTTAGTTTAAATCTGAAGTGCTACGAAAGATGTCACTCTAGTTCAGAGAGCAGGGTGTTTTTTAGTTGCTAGTCTTAGCTAGTGTTAGAAGATTATAGTGGCATGACAGCTGGTGGCACCGCGTGCTGCGCCCGCGCCGGCACGCGGTGGATAGGTTACACACGTTAAGTGCAGCCATTCCTCATAATAATACATAGTCATACATAGTGTTGGCATCGCGCGGTTCGTCTCCAGTTCCTGTTCACCTAGGGACGCACTAGACACCGGACACTTGGCAAAGGTAAATAGCAAGTTAGAAAACTTACCTATACAGTGCTTCTATTTGTGCATTGGCAAAAAAGGATAGGTTGAGGCCAATCGCTGTCGGTAGTGTCTTCCGTCGGTTAGCTGCCAAGCTGGCTTGCTGAGCCTTGAAAGAGGGGATGGCTGAATACTTGCAATCGCACCAAATGGGTTTTGGTGCGCGCTTGGGATACGAGGCGGCTATTCATGCCTCGCGCGTACGTTATGGATCCGGAGAACTCTAGCTGCGTTTTAGTAAAGCGTGACATTTGCAACGCATTTAGCACTTTGAGAAAGAGGTTCTGTTGAGCGAGGTCTAGAATAAAATCTTTTCACTCTACTACTAGTCTCCATCTAATCTCTTCTTTAATGAGACTCTTATTCTTTCCCAAGTGGGAAAGAGCATGCGCCCGATCATCCGCGCTCATAATGCTCGAGTATGACTTTTGTACGCATCTACGTAAGAGACTACAACGAGGAACTTAAATCCCGCTCAACACAACATGAGTACAATAGTGTTCGGGTCCGATGGGCCAGGCAGGGGAGAGTCGGAGCGCGCGTGGTATCGGAATAATTGCCGCGCTGATAGATATATCTGTGTCGTCGCGAGATCGTATCGGCAGAATTAACACGTCGCGACGCGGCCGGCGACACAGGCACGCCCGTAGCCAGGCCTGGGCCGGTCCGGAGCCGGGGCGGCTTTGTCTCGCTATCGAGGCTGCATCTCTTTGCCACAACGACGCGTGCATCATTTGTATAGCGCGGCGGCAGAGAGCTGCATTCTGCACCGACGAAGAGGACTAAGCGGACCGACCTGCGACGGAGTCGGCTGTCAATAACAATATATACCTGCTACTACGTTGTCTTAAAAATATTTGTAGCACATTGTTATAGGTCACTAATAGAGGTTAACCACATGTGCGTATGCTGCAACAACATTTAACTACTTATTAGGTACACACGGGACGATTATTACGAAGACATAACCACCACGCACCGTCCGGTCAACGAGGTGGAGATCGAGTACAGAGTGGTAGCCTTGAACATTCATCTGTGCCTTGAACCGAGGCTCGGTTCCGCGTCACCATGCTACGCCGCGCCGGGACGCGCTGCCGCTGCCGCTGCCTTCGATATCTATCCGGTGTACATTCCGATCATGGCCTAGCTTCTCATCTTAAGTAGCTTGTAATATATAACGACATATTGATTTTTGCAATAAGCTTTTGAGTACTTAATATGTTAATAATACGAAGACAGTAGATATCTTATTTTGGATGAATAAATAAATATTTGATTTGATTTGATATTTGATTTTGATCTGTGTAGCGTTTCGAGGCGGCCATGTATAGCGTGCATCCATCTCGAGATTGCGCAACGACAAATGACGAGCCAAATATGGCTAGCTGTAATGGATCCAAGAAAGTGGATGCCGCGAGTATGTCGGTAATGTGACGTACCGAGCTGCACCGAGCGTGCAGCGCCGCGTGTCGGCGGGTCGGCGCGGGCGACGCGGCCGGAGCGCGCGGAATGCGACAACTTTGTCCGCTGGATTCCGTACACTTGAATGGCAGCTTGGCATAACAGGTCACTTTATAAATACGCAGCACCGTCCGATTCGAACGGCATGATCAACACTCACCAAAACTCTGCGTTTTGGTATTTTGTACGACTATTCCTAAGTCACGAAAGATTTCATCAAACAAACGCCCCACGGAATCTTGCTTGATATTTTCCGCGACCCACACCGGCTACTACCTAATACCGCTACCACCCAAATCTGGACCCGGCCTCTCCACATAAAGAAGATCGATATAACAGGTATGGTAGAGTGGGTACATGTAGTACGGGCAGTCTACCGAGTATCATGTTATAATTATATCTAAGTATAGTATTCTCAATTGACGATCACTAGCAGGTTAATAAAGAACACTCCATGTTAAGAGAAACTCGAGAGACACGGCCGCTTCGGCCGCTTATCAATGTTTATATGAAATCTATTGTACAAATAAATACCAATGACAACAAATCAAATTGTCACTTCAATGTTGTCGCTAATAGCCGGCGGCGGTGGCAGCAAGGGGCACAATTTTCATGGTTCATGGAACCTGAAAACCTTCCCCCACCCCCTTTGGCACCCCTAATTTCTTTCTTCCTTTCGCTGAGCACCCTCTCCCTCTCTCAGACCCCGCGCCGCTCTTGTCATTTCACGAATAAATTCATCAAATATCGTGATGCTCCTCACTGTCCTTTCATATGTTATTAGCACATTGTTACAATGTTTATATAAGCATTATTTGTATGTATAAGATAAGACACTGCCAATGAGATACCTGTTAGAGTGTTGCATGTAACGTTTTACACAAGCTATCACTCCCACTAGGTTTTCCTGAGACGACAAGGAACACACACAAAGACAAGGACAACTAATACCCAGACCCAGAGCAGATATTTAAATTCATCATTCAAACATCTGCCCGGCCGGGAATCGAACCCGGGACCTCCTGCTCATAAGGCAGACGTAGATACCTACTTCTTCGGTACTACCATTGAGCCAAACAGGTCTTGAAAAATTGTATATAAAAATATCCCTCACTCGTTTGGAAATCATCTTTCTAAACTACGACGAGTTTGTAGTAAAGTTTCCCTCCCTCGGTTAATTTTAAGTTTATGTGAATCGTGTAGGATTATTTCGAACCGTTTTCAAACCACGCTCGGCGGGATTATCGGGTGTCGAGTTATGTAAACATTCGAGATGGAGCTAACGTGCCGAGCGCCGCTGTGACCCTTGTTTATTTATCCCGGTGTCGACGCGACTGCAGTTAAGTAATGTGCGAGTAATCCACAGCTTCCACGAGTCCACGACACTCGATACGATCGGAGATTAACCCTGGATTAGTCCGGGTTCCCTTCCCGACCGTCGCGGGCTCCGGTCCGAACGCCGCGGATTAACTTCCACTAAGCCTGGACTAATCGAGTTCGTGTCCTTTTGCTTTAACTGCAGTGTAAGCGATCGACTGTTGAGTTCGAGCGCGAACTGCCGCGCTCTATAAATCACCCGTTATTATCTCGGAAACAATGAAGCTCATAAAATAGGAGAGATATAAATAGCGCGGCTGCTATTCCGAGCCCCATTAGATACACTGCGGTATTTATTATAAAGTAAAACATTGATGCGCGCGACAATCGGCCGAGATTTACGGCGGGCGGAGCCGCGCGACGCATTAGTCCGCAGCTAAGAATACCGCATGCGACATTTACCTTTGTGTTTTAATCCGGGACTAAATCGGGGCGCGGTCCCGCCCGCGCCGCTCCCCGCGTCCCTCTCGACAAATAAACCGCTATAAATCCCGCGTGAGAATGACACCTTTGTTCCCTCGTCCGGAGCTGGATGCGGCGTCGTCGACTTGCGGAGCGGCCGCGCCGCTCATTACAGATCGTCTCGATTGTTGTCATGACTCGCTTCATTTGTCAATTCAACAGCTAACGTCAAGAATAGCGGCCTACACTAGAAATTGTCGCAAATTAATCTATACTAGAACTCGTCGGAATCACTTCGCCACCGACCCGAAGACGAGCGCACCTGCCGCAGTAAGTACTTGATTAAACTCTGAAAAACGAAGTATACTAATTAATAGTTCTGCGAACAGTAGACCTCGCGAGCACAAACTTTTTTGGAGAACCTTAATTCTAATTTATTTTGTCGTGTGTGATTTTTGATCGGAGGGGTATTTCCGATCTCCCGAACTGAGAACTCACAACCTTATATCTTGACCGATTTTGCTCATATTTGAAACTCTAGCTTATAATTGAGCATGGAACGTATCTGCCAAATATTATCAAAATGGCGCCGCAGCAAACTTATCCCATTTTTGTGGAAAATACCCCTCTAATCAAATATCACCGAGGACAAAAGAAAACACGTAAAAAATTGTAGAACAGTCTACCAAGTTTCGGCAAGACTTATTGAAAAGAACGACCTGTACGCGAGTACCATCATATGGACAGTGAAATTTTGCCAGTTGAAACAGAGACTTTCGTTCGCTTCGCTCACTCGGTCACTAATACTTAGTTTGTCAGCGTGTAACCAGGTTCGATTGTCTTTTAATGCGGCGTCCGGCTTCGATAATAGATCTGTGGCTACGCGCCTTGTGTTGTATGATTAGTAGCGGTAGTAGTACCTACAGCGGGTCCCGCCGCGCGGGCGACATGCTCACAGCGCAGCCGCCCATGTCGCTCTGCGACATCGTACATGCTTTTTCATGTCTAGGGGCGGCACTATCACTATCATTGTATACAAATAAAAAATAAACTTACATTATTGGTAAGCAGGTAGCTTATAGCCTGGAATAACATATAGGTTACTTTTTATCCCTGCAAAATATTCGGTTTCTGAAGAATAGCGGGTGAAACGGCGGGGCGCAGCCCATAAATAAATAAAAATACATTCATGCTTACATACATATTTGATAACGTTTTCGCCGCGTGGTTGATTATTACAAAAGTTTCGATCAAGTAGGGAAGAAGAGAAATACGTAGATTTGACCCCGCCGGAAATACCAATCCAGGCACAATAATGCGAATGATGATACGACAGCCTGCGACATCTTCGCTGTTTCTACCTGGTGTAAAACGACGTATAAATCTCGTGTGCATTGTTCGTGACGCTCTCGAAATTTACTATTGTTAATATTAATTTATTGTCTTGAGTGAAATGACCCTTGTATCATAATGTAGGTACTATTATTATATACCTAAGTAAATAATAACGCGAAAGTCATCATATTTGTTTTGTAAATTAATTTTATTACTAAACGGGCAGAGTGTTCGAGCAGGCACATTTATATAGACTTGAGAACACAATAAACGAAAGAAAAAAATACCGTTCATGTTAAATATATACATAAGGTACATTATAAACTCGTTTTTTTTTTATAATGTAATAATAATATTATTATATTTATTTAAAAAGAAAATGTATTCGTTGTTACATGCATGCTTCACAGCTACGTTTTCATCATAAACTAGATAGGTAGGTCACCCATACAGGCAGTGCTGTCTCGTTGCTCGATCGCGGGTTTATAATTTATTTATTTATTTATTTATTTATGTAATACGTACCTTGAATGGGCATTACAGTTTCCCAATTCACCCATTCAAGGTTCATAATAAATCTATATTAATATTAACCTATATTATAATTAAATTATTACACCATAAAAAACAATAAAAAAACTTAATTAGGAGTATGCCAGTTTTGGATTGGCAATGACTAATTCCATTGCCGCTCTGTGAAACTCGTCATCGTTGTTTACAAAAAAATCCAGATCCCGGTACCGGTCAAGCGCAGCATTGAGAAGGCGCACTGCCCGCTGCAGCGGGGCCTGTCTCCCTAATTCGGTCCTACAACTCGGCTAAATAATATAGCAGCTTGTACGAAACGTCGCTGCACAAAGTAGAAAGAAACTAGTCGCCGCCGGCGGTGATGTGTTTATTGTGTCGCGCGCGGACAATTCAAACCGCGCGCGGCGATTTATCGCGACTCATAATCGCCGCCACAAATCTTCCGCGAGCGTGCAGCGCGGCTGTCGGCCCTCACTCTTCGCTGCAATATCTGTGCACTCTCTCGGTGACGTGTATTCGCAAGTGATCCATACTCGGCGAGCCTTTTCTTCCTAACTACTAGTAAACAATATCCTCGACAGTTGTTGCAGGTACTCGTACTAGTACCGTCACTCCGTGGCTAGCTACTCGTACGAGTGGACGCGTCGACGTCGACCCACCGACTGTCGGGGTGGACTCTAGAACAGTATGATCCTCTGCGTAATCGCAAATCAAAAGCAAACTAACACACAGAACAAACGGTAAGTATTTAATTTTTATGTTTTTTATTTCATAAAATAAGTACCGTTTATATGTAGAATGCTTCATACTCTTTGCTGCCCACCAGGGTTCCCTGTGTCGGGAAAGTCATGGAAAACACACAGTGACCGACAACTAACAACCAGATATTTGATCCCGGCCGGGAATCGCACCCTCGTTCTTATAAGGCAGACGCACTACCAACTACCCCAAGAGGATCTTCAAAACACAATAAAAGTAATCACACAGAACTTATTAAATACAAAGCGATGTCATGTAAACATTGACATATATAATATAAATAAAGTGTACCTATACCTGGTGTTGAGAAGGCTGAGAAGCCGTCTTCAGGCATCCAGTTCCCGCTGCCGCATGAGCGTGAGGGAAGCGACCTCATCACGCGGACGTACGTGCGTACGTGCGCGGGCGTTGGTACGGCAAATGTCTGACGACCGATGTAAATGTCTGCAAGCTGCATGTTGTACTCGAATGTTCATGTAATGTGGTGCGCGGGCGCACGTGATCGATAAATCTTGTGAGTTCCATAAATCGCGTCATGTCCCGCTCCCTCAGTACAGATATAGAGCGGCGCGCGGCGGCTCCTAGTGCGATATGAATGAGTTGTCTGTTTGCTCGGCATGTCACTGCGCCGCGACACATTCATAACATAACTAGTTAATTAACTTTATTCGTTTCTTGATGTAAGTAGGTACAAATCAAGCTCCATTGTTTGACAAAAAAAGAACTGCTTTGCACCGTCATTCAACAAGAATATATCAAGTTTTGAGCATGGGTTTATTTATTCAGAGCGAATACGTGAAACTATCAAAAACGTGAAAAAGAAATTGCTTTTGTGAAATCAAACGCAAATCGTAACTACGAGACAAATGATTAATGAGGCTGCTGCTCGTATCGAGCGGTCGGCATTACAGCTCGTTAGCGTATCGCACTGCGGCCATCGCGCCGCCTCGCCTCGCTCGACACATGTTACAACTCCGCCGGATCAGACACACTGCCTTATATCGCAAATCAAAGATATTTTATCGTTTCATATTACAGCTGAAATATAAATATTTGATTTGTGGTGTATTTTATCCCACGTGTTCAAAGTAAGCTCAAGAAGTGAGAAAAATCGGTTTCGGTCTCAGAAGCGGGACGGGTTGGCGGCCGACTGCGCCGGGCCACCTCCGCCGCGCGGCGCGCCGCTGTGCGTCAGTTTGTTTGACATCTTTTTAACTGCGTTCATTATTTATTGTCATAACTCTTCCGCCTTGTGATCTCCCTCGCCGTCGGCTCATGAATTAATAACCCGCGTTTTAAACTTTGTTCACCGAACATCTTTGACGGAGTGCAGCAATTTATTACCGCTTGAAGTGTTTTCTAATTAGAAGAAAAATATCATCTGTTTATTGCGGGTGGAACGTCTGTCGAGTCGAGGCAACGAATCATATCTCGCGCGCGAGATCACCGGGTGAGGGTGACCGATGGATTTACCTTTCTTTTGATTGCAAGGAAACTATAAGGTATGACTAGCATCAGTAGCGTGGTTCGACTACGTGTCCCTGCTGATCACCGATGTTACGTAACGGACGACACGGCCAGTTTTCGGACGTGTGACCGCGGGTGTCCTTATACCTACGGTGCGATGGTAAATGACCGGACTGCAAGACCTTGATCCCTAGGAATATGGGCCGGCCCCTAGTATGGGATACCACTTGCGTCGATACCCTTGCGCCGTCACATCTTCCTGAAACGCAAATTAAGGCTGGTGCGGCTGAATCAGCAGAAGGCCTCAAAAGACGCAAATATAGTAAGCTAGGCAGCGTTTTGGGGTCGAAACTTTAAGACCGTGGAAACTGGTGCAAAAAAAAATATAAAGACCTATCAACAGGTCGGGTCGAAGCATCTCGTGACACGTGATAAGTGATATTTACAACCGTGTGTCGCTGTGTGTTTTAGATGGCTCATATAAAACTATTATTATTGTTTAATTTTATTCTAGAAAAACAATAGCAATAGCGATGTCAGCAGCTTCCTAACGGCCTAAAAACTGTCGTAGATCAATAATAAGAGAACCAAGCCGCGGTGTCGTGCCGTTCTCGAGTGGCCGTGGAAACCAGGCTTAGCTCTGGTCGTTCTACTGGCCGTGGAAACCAAGCTTAGCTCTGGTCGTTCTACTGGCCGTGGAAACCAAGCTTAGCTCTGGCCGTTCTACTGGCCGTGGAAACCAAGCTTAGCTCTGGTCGTTCTACTGGACGTGGAAATCAAGTTTACCTTTGGTCGTACTACTGGCCGTAGAGAACACGCTGCTATTCGGCTAATGACGGCGAATTAGCCGACTCTAATTACGATGCGATCGCGGATCTTTCCGAGCCGCGGCCGCGAGGTATCCGCGGATTTACATACTATTACAATTATACATTCCCACAGGCTGGATATTACTTACAAAATATGGAAGGTTTTGTGAGCGGCTGCCTCATTAACTACAGTTTTGGAAATTCCATGAATATCCACAGTGATAAAAATCATATTAAAATTGAATAAGCTAAAATAGTACAATAGAATTTACTATTTAAGTAAATCGAGTGTACAGTAGTGTGTGTATCAAAGCTACATGTGGCGGTTCGAGATGTAAATGATGTCATCTATTACGATTTCTCTTCAACCGCCAATCTATCTGCGTGTTTTCTTAACTACCAGGATATAGGATCATTGAAACTCCAGACTTACCATATCATTGCACTCAGGTAAACAGATGCATTCATAATACATTTATAAATCATTGTAGATATAATGATTGAAACTACTACGCGTTGAGAGCGGGTGCACACTAGCGCGGATGTGGGACAACTGCCAACTCTAAGCTCACGAGTGCGCCATCAGCTAAACTTACACAACGACCTGTGTCCCTACAATATCACGTTCTTTCTTGCAGATAAATTACACAATCAGGAACCTGCCTGCTGTTAATAATGTTTATAATTATATACGGCGCCAATCGAGCAATCTTATCACTTCATAGTTAAACACGCAGCGATAGCGCCGACGCCTCTTGACTATGGATGAGGTCCATCTGCATATCGCGTCTATTCGCAACACACCCGCATGCGCTGCTGTAATATGCCACGAGGTCAACGAAAATGAGCTTTAAGACCGGGTATTAGCGATCACTGCACAAACCTTTCCACTGCGGTGCGCGGAATCACTCAATAGGGGTGATTTAACAAACCAGCGCGTTAACCGACCCAGTTTCGTTGATAAACACCCGCACTATGAATACTACCGCAGCCAGGAATTGTGCATTATCACGAGTAATATTCACGATTAGTTAACTAGCATTCTATAGTATCGAAAAGCTATTTCTATATTCGGTAGGAGAGTAACGAGACGAGCGTCTTCGGGTCGAGCGAGGCTTCCTGGTACCTACCGTCCAGGGTAATCGACTGCCTAATGACATGCCTCACATAATACCGACAAATGAAGCTGTAACTAGCATAGTTTGCACAATAAAATATTCTGATTCTGATTCTAACTTTGACTCGTGAAGCGTAATATCGGTTTCAATTTTCATAAATTTTTGTTTGATTGTGTAATTTTTTGATGATTTTTGATTGATGATTTGTTTTTGTTTTTTGTTGTATTCGGATCAATTTTAATTTATTTAGTTTCTATCTAAATAAAATATGATCGCGGTCTCTATTTTGGCCATACGATTTCGTCAAATGTATTGAACAAATCTACGTAAAAGTCGCTAGTCTGACCTCAGCCTTATAGCTACGAGATCTAATATCTTCTTGTAATCCGTAGCGGTCCGGCTACAGCGTAGACGGTCTACGAACGCGTATCTCGTAGCGGCGGAATGCTGTGAGTGTAAGTATTTCGTGTGTCGGTGTCGTGTACCGGCGGCGCGCGGCGTCGGGTGTCGCGGCCGATTTGCATACGGCGGGCGCGCGCGTGGGCGGGGCCGGCCCCGGTCCGGGACACGCCCCCGCGCCTCCACTCGCTGCAACAAGCCACGAGGACACTCGCCCTCGCTGCATTGCGCTGACACTGACACTCACTCTACGTGCGCACTCAATCGCACAACTCACGAGCTGGAGTCTGCAATATAAGAAGAGACCAAGTCGAGAGCTTTAGCGATAACGTAATTAACATCAAACTGTGTCAAACATCAATTATTGTGTACCCTCTTTCTATGTTATTTCGTTATTTTTTAGGGATCACTTCGTCGTCCACGTCTGCCTGTCGGAAACCTTTTTCTCAGGAACGACTGGAGATATGAAGTTAAAATTAAAATCAAATATTGAACTACAGTTTACAGTCTCTTGGAGCTGTAAAAACTAAAGCTTCTAAATAAACGGGGAAAAAAATGGCCATTTATGCCGCATATTAGGACAGTCGTGAGAAAATTAAAACCCACTCCCACTGGCCTAGAATCATGAAAGGCAAGAAGCAAGATCGTACAGTACAAGTATTGAAGGAAAAAATCTGAAGTCATTAATTGGTAGTTATAACACATAAAAATCATGTTTAGGCAATAATAGACTTACATCTGTATTTGGAGAGTTTATGCGTCGATGTATGGAGGATAATTTTTTCAACTACAAGTTAAGTTTGTTATTCAATCCGACTTATCTTTTCGTTAGAACTAGCTCGCTAGCTTGATGTAGGTATTGAATATCAACCCGCCGTGGACTCCCGCCTTGTCGTGGTGGGGGGGCTTAGTAACCGTGGCCTGCTCACCCACGGTGAAGCCAAGAGGAACCCGAGAGGGGCCGGTTCTCCGGGCTTGTTCCTGGAAGCCCACGTTGAAGCGGCCTCAGTAGGTTGCGGTGCTGTATGTGCAGCACCGCAATTGAGGCGGGCTGCAGTGTGGTATGCGTGGCACAGCAGCTGAGGGTGGAGGCCGCGGCGGGAGAGGACTACTGTTGTGTCGTTGCCACTTCCCCTACCTTCCGCAACCTCGAAGGGGCCGCCAGCGTATGATGGTGGACGCGGTGGGGCCGCAGGGGAAGAGGAGTGCCGGTATGGCGGTTCGCCGCTTTCCTTATCCTCTGCGACCGAAGTGGCAGGCGGCGGGGCCACTCAACTGACCCGTCGCAGGGGTTCCGACACGGGGTCGTCTGGCACCCATCGGCTGGCTTGGCGGGCCCGTGAAGGCATTGTGGGTAAAGTTTTTGGCGTGTATATGTAAGTGTGTTTGTGTATTCCTATATATATTACGACTTGTAGCCTAAACGGCTAGACCGATTTTGGCAATTAAGGTGTCGTAGGATTCCTCTTTACGTCCGTCGTGTCGTACATTTTGCAGTCGGGTATTTTTGTTTTTCATTTGATAATATTATTAAATTAAAGTTATCTTTGGCAATGTCCTAGATGTCAGGGGAAGTCGCACGACCACGTTCTTCAGTCAAGTTAAGAGCTAAATTAAACTAAAAACGAACACTACGTGGTCTGCGACCTGTAACGGCGAGCAAGTGGCGCTTACCATCAGGCGACTTATATTATTACTGATTTGGTGAAAACTCAATAAAGGACGGTACGTGAGCAGGCTGCAAGGTTGAAGGTACTTGTGGAGCGGGCGCCGTGGCGATGGTGTTCGACAGCCGCTCGATGGGTTCTCGGAACAGCTTGCACAGCTTGCGCAGCAGTTAGTGCCCGGTTCTAGGAACAAAAGACGATGAAGGCGGACCACGACGCGACTATATACCCATCATATAGCCGCTATGTAGCCGCTATTCAGCCTGGTGAGCTGGTCGCTCGCTCCTCTTCGCGTGATTTGGACCGAGATGGCTATCAACGATTCGATTCATTGTAAACTAGCCGATTAATACTAAATAACCATTTCCCGTTTCGGTATTTTATTTTATTTTTATTTTATTGTAGTTGGACAACCAAACAGCCTTCATATCAATAAATTTAAATACTAGGATAATATGAACACCTAGGCCAACGGAGGCTGTCGCTTATAGAACAAACATGGTGCTAGTGTGCAAAACTACCTAACTTAACATTGCAAAAAAAAAAAAAACAATTTGAAGGCGAGTGGCTGATTAAACAGAATTTAAAACAACTTATAAAGGAAAAACAGTGGCTATTATTGATTGAGTCCATGGTAATTATAGAAGATGATGATAAATCCATACGAAATAAATAACAATAAATGAAACAATTTATCATACTATCATTAATAATTTAGTAAATCATATTAGTTTGATCAACGATCAAAAAACTGTTGATTTTACTGAGAATGTCTAGTAGCGCCATACCTACTACGAAATACATAGAACTCGCGGGTTCAATGCTGCGTGTGGGTTACAGGTGGGGTTTATAACAGATTTCCACAAACGTAAAAAAACTATCAGAAATCAGAAATATTTATTGGCCATAAATGACATTTATTTATTTATTTTTGGTACACAGAACAGATATCAATCATTAATATACACTTTTACAAATTAAACTATGTATAGAGATAAATTAGGCAAACTAATCAATAATTTAAACAATTTAATAATATATGACAGGTAGTTATTGATTATGCTTTCCCCGTTTGTCCATTCACTTAATTTGTAGAACGGATTATTTTCAAAGAAATGTTTAAGAATCTGTTTAAATTTGCTATAATTTAATTCGGTTATAGAAATAGGTAATTTATTGTACATTGATATTTTAGCGTGACGCTGTTCATAGTCCATGGGTTGTACAGCTTTTCCTTGTTTCTAATGAGACTAGTGATACGGGCAAGCCTAGCTTCAGACCATGCACATTAGTACGATAAAGTGCCGTGAGATTGTACTAATATAATTAGGAAACTGGTGAGTTGTGTTAAAGTCCTTCCATTCATAGACGAGTTAAATACCCACAAGTGCAAAAGCACAAGCAGCAGTACAAGCACAAGTACAAGCAGGTTTCAAATAGACGTCATTGATGTGTGGAAAATAGAAACATTTCGCAGATACGAATTAAAGCTATCTTGTTTTAACAGGACGGTTTAAAAAAAAAACAAAACAGATTTGCGTTTGACCACATACCGATTGAGCAATGGCGTGGTCCAGGACGGAACACGCTTACCTAGAAGGCACGTGTTTACTATAGATTTAAAGGCAGTTTATTGTAGTTTTCGGGAAACAGACTCCGGTAAAAAGCCTCCGTTGTTCTAGAAGTTCAATAGCAGCTAGATCATTGGACAAGCCATATTATTGGACCTGCGCGCTACGTTATGAACGTTTCTTTCGTTGAAATTTCGTGAAATTTCGTGAGCACTTCTTGGACGATACATTTTAAATTGATATTGTGTGTTTCTAATTGCTTTAGTTAGAGTAAGTTATGTCATATACGTATAATAGTAAGTAGGTATGTAATTTAAAGGTATACCTTATTTATAACTTATCTGTTACGCGGAACTTCGTTCGCGTGGACCTTCAAAAAAAAAGTCTATGTCCGTCTCCGACCCTTAAGTTATATCTATTCAAAAATTCATCTCGATCCGTTCAGCCGTTAAGCCGTGATAACGCGACAAACACCCAGACATAGGTACTTCCCATAGTTCGCTTGATGGCGTTTATCCATTTTTTGTGCATTTTTTGACGAACGAAGTCGCGGATTACGACTAGTGCATAATATATCTTCCCTTACATCATATGGTACAACCTCTTAACGCGCCGTAGATAGATGACAGCCCGCTGTGTAGGCAGGATCTAGTTTTATTGCTGCGACTTCGTTCCGGACATGTTCTATTAAATATGTTTGGCCACCTCATGCGCAAAGTTGATTCGCCGCTTTGCTGCGACTGCCCGAGAGTGGAAGATGCTTATCATATCTTGTTGGAATGTGTCCGGACGAAGCACCTAGACGTATAATTTTCCACGACAGTTCCATTGGATTATGCAACTCGTACCTGGCTCATCCAACGGCAGACACGACAAAAGATATAATAGACATGCTCAAAATCGGTTTAGCCAAACGGACAACAATAATGTGACCAGTTAAAAAAAAAAAGTAATAATAGTGCGACATTTTCGCAAAGCGAAAAAGCAGTTTAAAAAAAAAAACATGGTAATAGGTATTAAAATTCAACATCTGTCAGTGAGTGGTATATAGATACTCACTAACTGTTGTTGAATTTGAATATTATTAGTTTATACATACTCACATCACGTTAAATTTTATACTCGTAGTTTGCCAGCTGCTTCATACGTATAGTGTCTTCACCTGGTGCAAAAGAATGTCACCTCTCTGTCGACGGCTCACCGTCTATAATCGTTCACGGTGCTGTCAAATATGTGGAATGCCTGTAGATAGATATGGGCCAGTATTCGGCAAGAGACGCGGCGGCTCGGCTCCTGGCGAGACTGCCGAGGCCTATACATTTACCTACCACGAGTTATCGTGACATATACCGAGACTACTCGAAATAACGTGTCACAGTGTTAAGAACAACGCCAGGCTCCGGCAGTCTGGGTCGTTTGGGCCGGTACCGAGTTGCTCTAACTCACAGTGGGACGATACTACAAATTGAATTACTCAAGTGATAAGTGTAAGTTTGATGCATTTAGCGCGTTGCATGCGTCGAGTGGAGTGCCTGTAGAGTCGGGCCCGCACGACGAACAACACCGACTGGCGAAAGTCAGCACGAATGGACCGGAGGTGTTTTTATATATATGTACTTATGTATCCAGGGCCGTCTTTAACCTACAGGAGGCCTTGGGCATATAAGGATATTGGGGCCCCTATGACCTTGACAGAACACTATTTTGTTAGAATAGCCTAGCTACGCTTTCGGCCTTCAGGCTTGGTCATCATTGCAGCCTTCGCTGTCCGCAGTCAGTAACAACTACAATACAAACAAAACACAAGACCAGACCACAGACAAATACAAGGTTTTTTTCCCTCTTATTTTTTGGCTCCACACGTTGGTTAGTGCCAGTGTCAAGTTTTATAATATTTCAAGCGAAGTCAAATATTTATATGTTGGTTATAATTTGGTGATCTGGCAGGAATCAGAGGGCCCCTATCGAACGCGGGGCCCTGGGCATGTGCCCAGAGTGCCCAATGGGAAAGAGGGCCCTGTATGTATCTAGTGTCGGCGGACGACATCCAAGTACATTTGGGCGTGTGTGCTTTTTTATGTGCTTATATATAGTGGTTATTTTATCATTATTACGTATATGTACAACTGTTTTGCGTACACATAATGTTTAAATCAGACGTTTAGAAAAATTACATTACATGCAGAAGACGTCCACTGCTGATCATAGGCTCCTTAGACTCTCCTCTCCCTTAGAGCGCCACACCGACTGACAACGTGCCACTTGCATCCACCGGTTTCCCGCAACTTTCACAATGTCGTCGGTCCACCTAGTGGGAGGCCTGCCTACGCTTTGTCTTTCGGTTCATTGTCGCCACTCACGAACCTTTCTTCCCCATTGGTTATCGGTTCTTCGAGTGATGTGGTCTGCCCATGGCCACTTTATTTGTTTATTTATTTCACTTTATTTGTTTATTCATTTATTTGTTTTTTAAATATTTATTTGTTTTTATATATATATTTATTTGTTTTCATTTATTTATTTATTTGTATTTATTTATTTTAAAACATAAAGCACGAAACATGTTCCTGCTGAACTGGATCAATTGAGCACCCAAGAGACAGGCTTTGTTGTCTAGTTTGGGGCCCGGTGTCAAAGCTCGTAAAATTGTTTTCTTACCTCGGGATTCTGAAACGTTTGTTAACTTTGACAGTAGATTAAAACTATTGCTGTCTTTTTCATTTCCTTAATGCCAGACAAAGACAGCATTAGAATTAATCTGTTGTCAAAGTTAACAAACGTTTCAGAATCCCGAGGTTAGCCTTACTCTCTTACCATCTTGTCATTGTAATATCTCTGTTGTAAACCTAGACTTAAGGCTTAGCTGAAATAAAGTGCTAACTTGTTAGCTTGCAAAATCTGAAAGCTATATCGGTGACTTTGGTTCTTCGGCGAATATCCTCGTTTCGAATTTTATCGCGCAAAGAAACTCAGAGCATAGCTCTCTCCATTGCTTGCTGTGTGAATCTGAGTTTCTCCAAAAGGCCAGTAGTCAAGGACCACGTTTCAGTTCCATATGTCATCATTAGCATCACACATTGGTTGAATACCCTTGTCTTCAGGCACTGCAGGATTTTGGACGAGAAGATATCACGCAATTTCCCGAACACTGCCTGAGTTGGATTTTTCGGGCGACTCTTTGTCGAAGTTGAACTTACCTAACTGGACAGTCTGTCCAAGGTAGTTATAATGGTCAACTACTTTGAGAGTATCGTTCTCAACAACTACCGGTACGGGTACAACATGAGCATTTGGCATGATTTTCGTTATGTCCATGTTCATTTTAAGACCCGCCTGTTGCGAAACGTTTAGATCAATAGGTTTTTGTAATTAAGCCAATTACATTAAACGTGTCTTAGCTTGGGCTTGACACAAATACTTACCTAAATATACATTAACCTTAAGAAATAGTATTGTAACGCCTCTGTGGGCGATACATCAGTAGATAGGTAGAATGGTCGCGGCACGCGTGCTATACGCAGGCGGAAGCGCGCGACAACGCGACATATCCCATCAGGAGAAGGCGTCACATATCGCAGCTAGTTTTATTGCATGGACTGCTTTTATTACAATATAATTAGTGAAACGTGACAGACGCGATTGACGATTCGAGATTGGTATGTGCGAGTACAATGTTTCTATTTTGCGCGATAAGTTGCTTCAATCCCGCGACCATCCAGCCATTTAAGGGCTTCAAAAATGTCGTATTCGCTGCCTTTCTCGGCAATTTCAACGTTTATCGCTCTATTTGTTCGCGTTGTTGTTGTTATATTTGTTTTAAAGGAATAGCTGCGTACAGATATACATTCCGAGGCGACGGCCGTGCTCGCTCGCCGGTTATCCTACTAGATTGAGGGAATTGGCTTTGATCCTACCTTTAAGATATGATCTGGCGCGGGCCTTATTTTATGGTGTACAATCTTGTTTGACATTACACAGAGATAATTGAACTTATAATTCTAGAAATGGCGACAACACGACGACACTAAACACTTTGGAACATGAATCTAAGCCTGAAGTCTTTATCAGCGCGCGGCGAGTTAAGAAATGGTTTGACAATCTGTGAGATCAACGTCGCAACAATGAGGAAAGTGTACCTTCTAGAAGTATGATGGTGAGCGCGACAACAGTTCGCCGCGTCGGCGTGGAGGAGGTGTGGCGGCGGCGGGTCGCTGGGCGAGTGCCTTTAATTGCGCGGGCTTTTTGCGGGCGCACGTAATCTGTATGCGGGCCGAAGCAGTTTCCACGAAAGCAATTACAGCATCCTGCGCGGCCATCTTGCCCCGCGCCGGCCGCGCGCCAGCCTCACCCGCCGTGATATATGCGCCTGCAATTACCACAACGCACAGCCGACATTAACGACCCTCGGCTCAGACCCCAGGGTGAGCCCAGAACTGTCGCACCACGAAAAAATTATAAAAAAAGTATACCCACCATTATTGGCTAGTACTGTGCAATTATATAAATTCCTTCGCAAAATAAAAGTTTTTAAAAAATAAAAAAACTGAAAATTCCTCTACGCTAACTTCGGCGGCAATTTCTAATTTCTTTGTAAACGCCAAAGGGGTTCGAATATTTTTGTATGGAAGCTGGCATATCTACCGGCCGCACTTTTGGTATTTTATTTTCAAAGTGTCAGCGTACGGTAATAGTGGTATAAATATGGGAAGGGGACACTCATACAAACAAAAAATGTTAGTAACATATTACCCTAAAGTGTGACGTTCCCGAAATACTTGGAGGTAATTACGTGACATATTTTGTTTTTTACAACACCCATAAACGTGTACTAGTGTCCTCTAGCCATATGTACAACTTCCAAAGTGCGCGGAAATTTTGAAAAAAAAATGGCGGCCGGTGGAATGGCCACAAAGGTTCTATCCCCCTTCAACCAAATAATACAATTATTCGCATTTTACTTTTTTATTTTATTTGTAATTTTGCAGTTCTTATTGAAACTATCGAAATTAGTCTTGAAATTAATCTTTAATAGTTCGGGACGACTCGTACTGAACTGGATCTCACGACCTTATATAACCGATTTTGGTCATGTTCAAAATTCTTGTTTAGAATCGAGTGCAAGTATCAAAACCGGCCGGTAAACGGTGCCGAAGCGAGCTTTATCTCTTTTTTGGGGAAATGTCCTCCAATCGAACATCGCCGAAGACAAAAAAAAACTACGAAATTGTAGAACCTGTACACCAAGACTCGTCAAGATATGTTGAAAAATACGACCTGTACGCGAGTACCAACATGCATACAGAAAAATGAAAGAACATTTTGCCAGTTATTGCAAAGACTTCGCTGTCTTCGTTCGCTCGGTCAATAACTCGATGATTATGAAATTGAAGAGAGTTTTCCTCGCGCAATTTCTACATCCGAACATGGCGCTGCGTCGTTGGCCTCGAAAAGCGCAATTATCTCATATTTAAAATATCCACAAATGGAATTATTGTTCTGCCGAGATTATTAAAATATTTATATGATACTGTAACCGACCCCTTCGCATTTAACGCAAATAAAAATGTTTTACATACTACGATATGCAATTATGGTATTATCATTACACGGCTAAATTTAAAAATTCCTTGCATTTAAATGCTATGGTAATTTTTATATCATACGAAGACAGAGGGTAATAATCTCAGAGTTTAATTTCAGTCAGTATGGAAAAAAAAAAAAAAAGTTAATGTAAGCTTATGGCCATCTTAATGTGTTAAAAGCAGTGATTGCCCGAGGTCCGGCGGGCGGATGCCGGTAGCCTAATTAGTTTCGACTTGTTACTAGCGGACACTTCGATAACGTTTAATGGTTTCGAGTAGCCGCCGCCGAACGCAAGACGTTTGTTTTTACGAGCTGCGCTTCGAACCCCGACGTGCCTCTTATTGATGCCATTCTCGACCTTTTATCCTTGTGATAAACCAAAGAGCGTCGGCAAGATGGCGAGTGGCGGCAATGGCCGTTGGACGTTTAAGAGCGGTCTTTAATGTCATAGATAAGATAAGGACGGAGGTGGCGATGGTGTTACGCGGTGTACTACGTAGGCAATTCAAAGCGAACGCGATTGCGAAGCGATCCGATGCGGTGATACGCGAGTTCAATGCGATGCGGCGCGACGCGGCGGTTTTGTCCTACGTGCGTCAAGCCGCCGCGCACCGCCGCCGTTCACTGGGCACTGTTCAGTTGTTTTTAGATTAGGTACATACCTCATCATTTCAAAAAGTATAGCTATCTCGTGGGCAGGCACGCCATGAAACTATCTCGAAGTATATAATCTAAGCCCGCGTGCGTTTGGATACTTGTCAAACTTCAATAGGAATCGACTGTTTGTTGTTTTCACGGCGCGCCACGACGCTTCGCGTTCGCGTCAAGATCGCCTACGTAGTATGCCGCGTTAGACGCTGGACGCCGTGGACGTTCGTCGGCTCCGTACTGCCGCAGCACCATAGCTGCTGTTTTTATCGGTCACAGGTAATAATAGAGCGTCAAATAGTACGCGCGTTATCGAACCAGCCTCGTTTCATATCCATGTCCGCGGCACAAAGCTCGCCGCGCCTCCGATCCCTCCACGATAGAGATAGAAGAGTTTTTACCTCAGTAATTATACGACTGAGAATATATTTGTCGATCGCTTCTTAGAACGAACATGAATAGAGCGCGGTTCGGTGAGATTAGAGGAGATAGCTCGACTCTCGATGAAATAACTAAAATAAAATCTCAACTAACTGAAGCTAGATGAAAGTAAACGGTTTATAATAAACGGGAATTTTATGGGACTTATACTGCTTTTAGTAAAAACCTCAAAGTAGTTCTCACGATGTCCTGACGAGGGTCGGTATACGTACCTGCGCGTGCGCATGTGTGCGTGTGTGTGTGCGTTCTGAAATATGTGAGCATGTATTAGTGGGGCTAATTCATTTAATAACGTCGACAATAAATTAGCTCTAATTAGGAGGTGAGTTATGAGAACAGATCACGCGCCCTCTCGCTCCCTCGCACCGACTACAGAAAGTAAACATGCACTCCCTTGACTACTAGACTCGAGGCGACATTCGTATACACGCATCGAAGTAAGACCTGCACGTATTAGATACCTACTAATAATATCAAGAGGCGAATCAAGTATAAAATAAATGTATGATATAATAGTTGTTGGAGGCGGCGCGGCTCGAGCGGCCGGAGATTGCTATTAACTTCAATGAAAAATACACTAACGACGTATAAGTGAAGGCAATTAGTAGTTATTACCATTAGGAAACATAATCACCTCTAGTATTAAAGAAATACGGCATTTGAAAAGGTTCGCACGCAACTTCACCGTGCATTGATATCATGCTGTACTTATTTATTTATACGTGTGTGTAGATACACTTGCTGAAATACGGCCAAGTGCGAGACGGACTCTTGTATCGAAGGGTCTCTACCAGAGTGACCAAAAATAAAATAAAGATAATTGATTATGCTATTATTATTTTATAAGGATTCAGCATTGGAGTGGCAGAATTCTAGTAAGTGTAAGCCACGTTTCCCGAAACAAAGATAAATCAAACATCATGAAAAATCGAATTAAAAACAACCTTCTAGAAAAGTCGCGCAAAACGAGGAACTTTGAAAATGTGCGATTATAATGCGATGGAAGTACAAAAAAATTGGCCGAAGTTATAAAACCTGTGATCCCGATACCTTACACAGACAATTAAAATTCACAGAAGTAAAAACACCTACACACCTAATGCCATTCAAATCAGCTCAGCGGTAACTCAGTTGAGATAAATTGAAAAATTAAATTAAATTTCATGACTCTATGTGATCCGGGAAATACCCTATACCTAGGTTTTGATTTACTTGCGAGTATTAAAATTAACAATGCCAGTATTTCTTGATTGCGTTGACTTGATTTTTACAACTCCAAGAGACAGTAGGTACATCTAAGTATTTGATATCAATATTAATATTTTAACTTAATAAACCGAAACACTAAAACGGAACTTAATAAATATCTACCTCAACGCGTTCCTGAGAAAAAGTTTCTTTACAGACAGACTGACAACTAGTGATCCTGTAAGTGTTTCCCTTTTTCCTTTTGAGTTACGGAACCCTAGAAAGTAACGAAAATGATGATAAAGGAAACTTAAAAGTTTATTTAGTTAGAAGCCACTGTAAGTAATGAGTCACCGCTTGTATCGAGGGTTATTAATACACGATGTACGACCATTATGATCCATTATAAAGTGGCGGTGTCCCCGCGCGCCGCGCTCCGAGTCCCCGGTGAGGCGGAGAGCTCTATCGGCGCCATCTCCACGCGTAAATCAATAAAGGGTTCGGGGGTTTTTTACTCATCTGCCGCAGTGGCTGCGCTTAGATCTTACTCGTGTACTGCGACCTACATCGCTTGATACTTGAATGGGATTTGTAGAAAAACTGTGTTTTACAATCTTGATTGGCGCAAATATACTTCACTATAGCACGGTAACCTATCGATGTGTCGAAATTTTTAAATTACGTATTTTATTTGGCAAACGCGGTTTTCAGAATTGCAGTGTTTCCGAAGCGTTATCCTAACTAATATTATAATTCAGAGGAATATAGCCCTAGTCTTATCAGGACCAATAAAGCTTCGAAATATAAAAACCAATACGTTCGTCTGGATAAAAACACTTCGCTTCAGAACTCCCTACATTACAACTGCCATACAAAACGTCAAAAATTAAAAAAATGGTTCGCCATCTAGCGAACTATAGGAAGTAACTTTGTCTCTAGGATGAAAAAAATTAAATATTTTTAGTCATGTTCTTTCATGGTCGCTTTCGCCGTTTAATAATAGAAAGCTAACAATTAGACATACCTACCAAGTAATGACCATACTTTACTGCTTTCGTTATTTTTAAAAATCTTTATTAAGTTCTAATAATAGCATATAAATACAAGTAAATGCTAGTGCAAGTTGAATCCTAGTCCTAGTAATTATTTTGTAAGCACAAGAGTTACTGAAAACTTAAACACATAAAAAATATTATACAAATGTTACACACGGAGTAGGTACCTACAAACTGGAAACAGATGGTTTATGATAATATTGTTAGCTTTCTTATGAAGCATTAAATTTTTAAATATTTT
The DNA here is from genome assembly GCA_947579745.1 of Apocheima hispidaria. Taxonomy (NCBI): domain Eukaryota; kingdom Metazoa; phylum Arthropoda; class Insecta; order Lepidoptera; family Geometridae; genus Apocheima; species Apocheima hispidaria. Next base: position 183,736 of record OX388151.1, read on the forward strand.
TTTTGACCTGTTAAAAAGCATAATTCTCAAATGATCAAATGATGTTGAGCGGCTCCCGAGGATCGGCCGCTGCTGCGCCCGTCGTTTCGCCGTCGGCGGCGGATCAGTCGGCGCGATATCATCACAGTCACCGTGATTCGGACCGGTGCCGCAGATTACGACGATAGTTCCCCCGGAGCCGATGCCGCGATGTCTCGAGCCTGCCCCGACCCTGACCCGCGCACCAGATTACAACATACCTACTCACTGCCGCCCCTACAACCCATCCTCAGGTACTTGCGCCGCTACTGCTCCACCGGAGAGTCATACTATACAATGTTCAATAGGTTCTAACCTCTATCTAACTACTTTATGTCTGACGCTTCGGGTCAGTCAATTAATGCAGTTACAAACTTCTACGTCGCTAAAGGAAAGGTATTCTTGAGCATTTTTTTTGAAGTCAACATGCTATAATTATACAACTGTAGGTAAGTACTTGTAGGAAATTCTACTGTACTGTACAGTTCTACGATAAGTATGAAGTAAGAAGAAAAGACTTAGTCCGAATGGGTAAACAAGTCAGTTGTAAAATCAGTTCTTCGTAGAAGTTTTTGGTTCTATGAGTATGACCCAAGTACTTAGGTTCAGTGCGCCGGCGCAAGCTCGAGTCATTGAAATGAATTAGCGATGTATGTGTGTGTCTGCGGCCGATAGTTGCCGATAGCATCGCGGTCGGCGCGGCCCGGGCACGGGAGCCGATTAATCAATTATTAAACGTCATTATTTATACAGAGCTCCCGGGGCGCCCCCCCCCCCCGCACGCAGGCGCCCGCGACCCACTGCCCTGCATACTATACATATTGGTTGTAAATATTGTTTGTACGACAATATTATTGGTGAATACATATTTTGCCATCTTTAAAGGCTGGCCTCGCACATGGCTTATAATTAGTATGCCACGAACCGATGAAAGCAGCCGTTTCACTTGACGTGTAGTATAACTTGTAATCACTCATTGTATTATATTCGCTAATAAAAGACTTCAACGCGTGACTGTTTAAAAAAATGCTTTATCCGCTATCATTTTCATATCGCTTATAATGATATGTATTGTATCTATATTTTTGAAGCAGCGATATTTGCCAGAAAACATTCATACAACAAAAGCGATAGCCCGCGAAGAAATGACAAATGATTACCCTGAACCTAACCTAGAGATATTAAAAAAGGCCCGGAATATATGTCAATCAAAATCTATAATAAAATCCCTAACTTCTTAAAAAACGCAACCTCAGACAAAGTGTTTAAAAAACTACGCAACCTTCAGATACAAAAATGCTATTAGAAAATATAAGAGTTCTTAATAAAATTTTAACAGTAAGAGTGTATTTAGAAGTATTATATATATAGCACATATTTATTTATAATTTACACTGTCTGCCAATTCTTTGAAATTGTTATAATGCGTCGCCCTACTGTGCCAGGGACTTGTATACTTTAGTCTTTATTGGTCTTAAGTTGAAGTTTAGTCTTTATTGGTCTTAAGTTGAAGAGAAAGATTCGGGTTAAGCTTTTGCCTGGCACGGAGCCAGAAACGCGTTCGCCTATCGCCTGGACTAGCATGTCTGCTCAACGGGAGTACCGCTAAAGTGACTATGAAGCGGAAATCCTACGAAGCTATGCCAGGGTGCGAGATAGACGGTCACCGATTCCGACTAGTGCGATCGAAAAACAAAACAATCGCACTTTTCGAGTGGGCAGCACAGTCACCTTTTGCGCAAGCTAGCTCGCTACTCGAGTACCTGAGTAGAAAAGCAGACAGCACGCCCTGGGTGATAAGTGTGGACGCGATGATGGTGGAATACTCGAAAGCGGAAGTCGCAGACCGGCTGGGTTGCACTAAGGCCTCTGAATACCACGAGGTCGTCGTGTATGAAGACAGGGGAGAAAACTTAAGTTTTCTCAAGACTCACGATCGAACAAGTGCAACAGACAGCTGGGGACACCCCGTCCCGAGTTCGACCACTCAATCTGGCTCCGAAAGGGTACAACAAAAAGCAGCAGTCGAAAAAGCCGCAGCCTATCCAAGTGGTAGTCGAGAGGGAAGAGAAGGCCACATAGCGACTTTCTTAACAGCTTTCAGCGCTGCAACGCAGAGCTTTTTCCGAATCACGCCCAAATCACCACCCCTCCCAACAGCAGTGACCCCAAGAGCAGCTTCACAACCTCAGGCAGCCCGGACGAGAGCCGACATGGGACAGGTTGATTCGCCCCGTTACATCTTAGCCTCGGGGCCACAAGGCCACGCGAGAAACGCCTTCCTTGAATTCCTAGCCACATTGAGAGCGACTAGAGTAGTAAATCTCAGGAACTGCCATAACATCCTGCAGTTCTTCAGGCTAGGAAGTGAAAGTCTACTAAATAAGGGACTTGAGGAGGCGGAAGCAGCCATATACAATAATTTCACTTCCCAGGTCATCAGGGGAACCATGAAAGGAAAATATATGGCAGCTTACAGTGCAGAAAGTGGTTTTGTGGCACTGAACGAGACAGAAACGGAGCGAACAGGAAGACCGAAATACACGATACCATCGAATGACCCAATTGTAGTCATTGCCAAGTGCACCAAGATAATGCTGGACGACAAGATCCTCGAGATGGCTAAGACTGTCGAAGGGAACTCAGATGTCGAGGCAAGCTGGGAAAACTGGGTGATGCCAAAGATACAATGGGTCAACGGAGTTCCAGGATGTGGCAAGACAACATGGGTAATCAGAAACTTCGATGTGGACAGAGACGCAATCATCACCACAACAACAGAGGCAGCAAACGATCTGAGGGTGAAACTATCGTATCGCATAGGAGACCTGGTTAAAACCAGGGTGCGAACCATGGCTTCCTCCCTCGTAAATGGTTTCGAAAGAGATTGCTTCAGCCGCCTTCTGGTGGACGAAGCTCTCATGAACCATTTCGGAGCTATTGTAATGGCTGCACGGCTTGCTGGTGCTAGCAAACTTGTCCTCATCGGAGACGTCAATCAGCTACCTTACATCGACAGAGAAAATGTTTTCGAAATGAGGTACCATCGCCCGAACCTGATCACAAATATCAGTCAGGAGTTGCTTTGCACACACAGGAACTCAATGGACGTCGCGTATGCGCTGAGGGAAATATACTCCGGTATATATTCCTCAGCTCCCCGTATTAGGTCTCTTGAGCAGAGACGGTACAAGGGGGCGCAAATACCCAGCACCCTCCCCAACACCCTTTTCTTAGTGCACACGCAGGAAGAAAAGGAAAACCTCATCATCCAGGGTTATGGGGGAGGCACAGGGTCGCGCACTCTTACCATCCATGAAGCTCAGGGGCTAACATACGAGTCGGTAATCGCCATTAAGACCAAGCCAAAAATGAAGCTGCACGAGAGCGTGTCACATGCGGTTGTTGCAGTATCGCGGCACACCGGGACCTTCGTCTACTACTCCGACGACATTGAAGACGATGCCATCAGTCGATTCGTGCGTCGAGCGTCGGCTGCGTCACCGAAGACCATTAAAGAGTACAACCTGCAGATGGCCATCAAAGATCGGAACGCGGCGGTGATGGAGGCCCTGGGCCAGGAGTAGGCGATTGAATTGTAAAAGATAGCGTGTATATTGTAAAAGTAACATTTATATTAGTAATTTATTTTTGTTTCCTTTGTTGTAAGTTTGTGTGTATACCCCAGAGCAATCACGCTCACTAAAAAGCTTCTTCTTGCGGCGGCGTCGTGTGGCGGGTCGCCCTCTTCCCTTCAATATGGTTGAGGAGAGCGATGGCTGGCACATGCGTCAACTCGTGAACGGGTGCTGCTTGCGGGAGCTGGACTGCTCGGAGTATATACGCAAATCTATAATAGCACTTAGCTCTTTATTAGCATATTCGTTGGTATATTCCTTTTGTAAAGTCTTTAGTATTTATATTCCGTTTTAGTTGATAAAATATTTGTAAAACTTGATAAATGGCACGGACCCCGGAGTCCGTGGAGCAATATTGTAAATAAAAAAAAATAAAAAATAAAAAGTTGAAGTCCTAATTGTATGTGTGGTTTCGTATAAATAAATACATAAAAATTAATACTTATGATTTGCGTCAACTACGCGCGAGACATTGCGTGTGAAGTCAGTAAGTAAGGAGGTATATCTAGCGCGGTGGAGACGGCGACAGCGGTCGGTCGCCGTAGCTCGTGGAGACGTCCCCGCACGTCCCGATGCTTTCGATCTCCCGATAACAACAATAATTTACTTCCGATACGAGGAATGCACCCGACGCAATGTGTAAGTCGGGACGCTATTCAAGTTTTGTTTAAAAGAACAAGATATCTAAATTAAATTAATGTTATTTTGATATCGGTAATACAAAAAAGTTTAAACTACCGAACGTTAAGGAATTTCAAGAACTTCCCTCTCTTCTCTGTCATTCCTATCAGCCACGCGGGCTTCATATTCCCATTAAATTATTTCACATTCTGTTTGTTTTTGGACAATAAAATAGAATACAATACAGAATAAAATATATAATACTAGACTTACTTAGTATCAGTTTCGTATCAGGTATAAATTGTTGCTTGTATGGATATTGTGAATGGGATTAATTAATTATTATAATGATGTCGCGAAACTAAATTATCCATTTAGGTCCTACTAAAAATAACTATAATAACTAGTACATTCATGATATTGCTACTGTTTACATGCCTAGTTTTTTTTAGAAGGTAATTTCCCAAAACCTATGTTTTGCAGGCAAATATTTCGTAATATAATGCAGGGAATGCGTAATACACCAACCCATACGTGGGGCGAGTACCGATTAGATAATAAACGCAAGTGTAAGTAATATGTGTAAAAGTACTCCTGAATAGGCTACGGCATGAAGACAACACAGGCGGATCCACAGCATACGCGCTGCCCAATTTCATTCCAAATTTTACGATTGCGCCGTAATCGCAGGAATTCGTTCGAAAAATCGATTCATTTGCGCAGGCGTTTGAATAACGTCTATCAAATGGCTCCGGAGTATTAAACGTACGGCGACAGTTCTCGGAAACGCAATAAAAGGGACGTTACGAGGTTTTAGAAGGAATTATTAGAGAGCTATGTCTATTTAGATATATTGTACGAGATATGGTGAAGCCGCGCGAGCCGCGGGGACATATGCACCGCCCGGCGGCCCCCGGCGCCCCCCGGGGCATACCGGTTATAAGGACATAGTAATAATATATTATTATGCACGTATGAAACCATTATCGAATCAGATGATTATGTGTGTATTGCTTAATAGTGTCGATTAAATAAAATAAAACACACAGTTAATAAATTTATTGTTTCATGAATTTGCTAGTCATTGCTCAATGAGGAAATTCGAAGTGCAAATAAAGCGGTTTACCTGTTGTCACACCAGCAGCGAACCGTCCCCGAGCGCATGTGACGGGGCCCCGCGGCGCGCCCCGGGTGCTCCGCTCCGATGCCAGATAGCGCCCTCCTAATGGATGATGACGTCTTCTGCGCCCGATAACGGGTCAGGTCAGGACTCATTCATATTAATGAGGTAAATTGTCTTGTTGATTGCTTTGATATTATTTTATTTTATTGGTTTGATTTTTAAAGTAATCAATAACAATGACAATCTATGTTCCTTTTAAAAAGATGAGTTAAACTTAGGCGCTGTACACTGTCCAAGAAAAGATGCACAGACTCAATACTAGAAGTGCGTACTTACGTGACGGCCGAGAGCTGTAGTCGCGGTCTTTGTGTTTTGAAGTGGCGTAGAAGTGGCGTATTTTTTTGCTCATGTGTGTGTGCGGCGTCGTCTTTGAGCGTACCGCCTCGATCCTCACTTAATTAATACGAATAACGAGTGAACCCAAGTCGGGGGCAAACAAATTTGCTGCCGCCGCTCTCGGCTCGGCTCACCGCGACCGCTGTCCGACATTTAATTAAATTTATCGAGCTTATCTCTCGACATCTCGCAGAAACCGATGGGAATCCAATGCGAACCTCATCCGCAGATTTCTCGAATTCTGCGCATCTGTGAGAACTTACCGGCGCGATATGCGGAGATTAAATAGCTCGAGAAACAAACTCACCGCGTGAAATGAAGCGATATAGCGAGGGGACTTTCAACGCTCCCGCAGGTGAGCGATCGGGCAAACCGGGACGAGATCAAGGGCTCGACTTTTGAATCGCTTGTATGATATTTCGAAAGAAATCCCAAACAAAAGTCGCATTTTTGAAATAATTATATTACTTGCTAACACAACGATTGGTTTGAACCATTCGAATTTGCTTTCTATCAGTAGGAAATCTTTCATTTTGTGCGTCGAGTCGAGTGACACGGCCGGTGCGCCGCGCCACTTCACTACCGATATATAAACACACAATCGACGCAACCTCTCAATAACTCCTATAAGAGGTAAACTTAATTACTTGCGCTGTAAGCTCCGTTTGGTTGGTTACTGTAGGACCAAGTGAATCTAAATGTACAATATACGTACCTATTGACCATACGATACGCATAATGTATTTTCCTTATGTTTTCGGCGAGTGTCAGTAGGAGCGCGTGATGGTGCAGGTCGTGGCGTGACGCGGCGGATCCTGTCGATAGTGAGGTACCGTGTCGGTTGTCAGTATTCCATCATTAGTCACTAGACGGGCGCGCGAGACAAATGGTCGGTTGTCGAGCGAGCCGAGATCGATGTCGCGCTGATACCCATCTCTATAATCTCGGTCGGTTCCCAGACGGCCGCGGGGCGCCGCCGCCGCTGGTGCCTGCACACCCGACATTCGTCTTACACTGTCACCACGTCCACCGCACGACGCCGACCAGCCGAAACAAAAACACGGTTTTTGTGCTCGATTGAGAAGAGGACAGTCGATAAAAACTAATGACCCAACCGAACGATGTCATGAGCCGTCGATTATACCAACATTGTTTTGGTCAGATCAATAAAATATCTGAGGATACGTCGAACGATAAGGCAGCTTAAGTGTGCTGTTTTTGCTTCTGCACAATGTCTGTCTGCATCGGCATACTTATTGACATTGATCCGAGGGCAAAGCAAGTTTAATTTCATGAAATGGCTTGGCTTCGTAGAATACTTTCAGGTCGCAGATAAAATATTGCTTTACTAAAAAGTCAATAAGTGGGAGAGATAATCTCGGCGCTATGGACTTGTCTACAGAGCATCAGGGCGGCGGCGGGATGCGACATGTACTTATTTGCTGACGTCACGTCGTCCTGGCGGGGCGGCAGTCCGCCCCTGTTTGCACGTCTATTATAGCCTGGCGGCAGTGCGCCCCTGTTTGCACTTCTATTACCTTCGATTGTCTGCTCCTTCTCACTATTATACTTACCCATCAATCTCCGACCGAGCGCAACCCTTGGATAATTATCTCATTTCACAAAAAATTAAATGTACGGCGTAATAAATTACGTAGTAATAATCTGGGTTAATAGACAAAATTACGCCGTACATTAAATTTTTTGTGAAATGAGATAATTATATATATATATCCATAACATATTAACAGCTAACCTCTGTCTAAAACTCGTTTATATTATTTATTGAACACTAGCTTAGTACGCCCACGGCTTCGCTTGTGTGGACTTTACTTTACAAAAGGACCAAAAAGTAAATATCTATACCTGTTTTGAACTTAAAATATATTATCCGGTGAGGTCAAAATGAACTGGCGGTAACTTCTACAGCTAGAGCCTAGTATTTTCAGGCAAATATTATTAACGTGACAATCAACATGACACTAATTAGATAGAAATGTTCATACTTCAGTCTCAGTAAGTATCATGAGATAATAATTAATTTCCATATTTTTTTTGCCCTTTACAAATATATATTTATGTATCCCTTTTCGCCGCGGGAGAGGTTGCATTTCGCAAAAATCCATTCTTATTGTCCATAAATTTGGACCCAATATTCTTCATATGGACAGTTGAAAATATGATCCATAAGAAACATGCTCGCTCCATCAAGTGCGGTTTGGTCTGTGCGTAGATTCCTAGAAAAAGGCTTCTTCTTTTATCTATAAATATAGATTTTCCAAAAATCCTTAGATATGCCTGTCTTTATTTTTTGTGCTCAGTACACAAACCGAGTGTCATCGGCTTCACATGTTTTTTTTATATTTCCGTTCTACGAACACCTACGACACGTGTAGGTATCTACATCGCTTCGTCTCGCTCGCTATAGCGAGAAGTAGGTAATATAATAATTATTCATGGTAATTTCCGACATTTTGTGATTTGTAAATTAATAAAAGCAAAAAAAATGTATGGTATTTAGGTATGTTCAATTATGGATAATGATTGCGTGGTAATAAATTGCGCACTACTTTAAAACTTACCTTGTATGTATAGATTACACTTTTACTCGAACACGAATGAGATGCAAAATATAAAGTTATTTCTTGGTGTGTGCCGCAGAGTGCAGACCCCTGAGCCAGGAAATGGTATCAATAGGTATCATTAGGAGTATTAAGCGCCATTATAGTTATTTTTACCAAAGTCACAGACATAGCTCTCAGGGCTTGCAAACTGAAGTGGCAATGGGCAGGCCACATCGCTCGAAGAACCGATAATCGATGGGGAAGAAAGGGAACGTTCAGTGTGGCGGTCTTGGGGGATGCCTTTGATCAGCAGCGGACGTCTTTAGGCTGTTGATGATGATGATGGTGATAGTTATTTTTCGTGTACTTAGTGTAAGGGCGCAACAAAGCAAAGGGTGGTGTAGTGAGTGTTGAGTCGGTGCGCGGCGTGACGGTGTCGTGTCGTGTCATGTCGTGTCGTGTCGTCACTCGAACTCGAGACGCTTTTCATTAGGACAATCGCGGCGCGCTCCATTTCACGCGAGGCTGCCTTCCTTCTGTCGAGAATGCGACATCTCCCTTGCCTTATTCAAGGATTTTGGCTCAAATGGGCTCTCTAGGGTTCGGTAGCAAATGATGTTTGCCATAACTTGCTACAAAAAAGTGAAACCTTATTCTTTGTGAGTGATGTATTATTATTATTCCATTTATTTATCTTATTTCTTAAATTTAGGTTTTTTACACAATTAATATAAAAATATAAATGCTATAAAAAACCTAAACATAGAGTCCCGCCGACAGCGAGGCAGGGCCCAAGCTACCTGCGGTTAGGGCTGCAGAGTGAGGAACCTCCTGACAATGCGCGCCGTGTCAAGGATGGCTGTCTTCTGTATCTGGCCCTTCACCCAACCGTCTAGCGAGAGCCTGTTGAGATGTTGGTCGAGGCTCTTCGCTATAAGGCCGTTCGCCGAAACGTTATTATTATTACTATGAAATGTAGCATACAACACTCCGGGCGTAAAGAGGAATCGGACGACACCTCCCTTGTCAAAATCGGTTAAGAAGTTTAGGCTACAGGACGTCATATAGGAACACAAAAACTAAATTAGATACACCCCAAAAACATTACCCTCCTTCTTGGGCAGTCAGTTAAAAAGTAAAAATGTATACTGTTTAATTATAGTCTCTGATAGTCTTTTAATAATTCTTTAAATAATTGTCAATCTTATTATTCTATTTTCTGTTCAAAATGACGTATTAATCATTTCCGTTTAAATTTCAATGTCAAATTAAATATTAACTAAATCAAATATTAACTAAATATTGTTTGTAATTTGTCTTTGTTAGTCTTTAATTCCACCATGTTTTTTATTTTATTATTGGTGTGTGTGTGTGTGTGTGTTTGTGCTTGCGCGTGAGTGTGTGTCTGTGTATAACACGAAGAAGTGTTTACTTGTCAAATGACTTGCCCAATTGTGAGGAGTCAAACAATATTTCTAAAACAAACTTGTACTCTAAGAACTCGGCCAAGCCAACACAGGAAAAAAAAGTCATAATAATGTTTTCTTTTCCAACCCCCACCCCTTCCATAGGCGTGTCAGGACAAGTAGTAGAATTCTTTTGGAATTAGTTTTTCAAATTTTGTAAGTACGAGTTAACATGACATCATCATCATCTACACGAGTTAACATGTAATCCAGATCAATGTCACGCTCTGAAGCAACCCTTACCACGTGTCTCAGCACAACGAATGAATGTCACCCTTCACACACAATAGCACCAGCAGAGATCCGCACAAGTGTTCTAAACACGGATAATGCGACGGCAAATCGTCGCTGGCGGGATACGAGAGTCGGCCACGCGCGGGACGATATTAATTCGGTTTTATGACATGCGAAATTACTCGCAATAAATTGTGCATTGAGAGAGATAGCCGGCCGGAGCGAGGCGGGGGGCGGGGGCGGGGGAGGCCACACGTGCGGACCGTTATTAAACTTTTCATTACCCGGACATGTTTGCGACCCCTGCACTCGGCCGCGTTGAATTAGGGCCCGGAAAGGGATTTTCATTAAATAAAGGTCGGCACTCGCTTTGTGCCGAGAGCGCGTCCTTTCCTTTGACAACGTCGCTCAGGTGAGTGGCGTCCAATTTCGGCTCCGGTATGATTTATCTATCTTTTAAGTAGGTAGAGCAGCTTAGAATAGACTAGCCTGCCATATATTTTAATTCTAATAATTATTCTATAAGTCGTTCATATTCTTATAATATATTTAGTCAAACATAAATAAAAAGACAGAAAAGATTAAAAAACGAATGCAATATATAATCTAACAGAGGCAGCAAACGATCTGAGGGCGAAACTATCGTATCGCATAGGAGACCTGGTTAAAACCAGGGTGCGAACCATGGCTTCCTCCCTCGTAAATGGTTTCGGAAGAGATTGCTTCAGCCGCCTTCTGGTGGACGAAGCTCTCATGAACCATTTCGGAGCTATTGTAATGGCTGCACGGCTTGCTGGTGCTAGCGAACTTGTCCTCATCGGAGACGTCAATCAGCTACCTTACATCGACAGAGAAAATGTTTTCGAAATGAGGTACCATCGCCCAAACCTGATCACAAATATCAGTCAGGAGTTGCTTTGCACACACAGGAACCCAATGGACGTCGCGTATGCGCTGAGGGAAATATACTCCGGTATATATTCCTCAGCTTCCCGTATTAGGTCTCTTGAGCAGAGACGGTACAAGGGGGCGCAAATACCCAGCACCCTCCCCAACACCCTTTTCTTAGTGCACACGCAGGAAGAAAAGGAAAACCTCATCATCCAGGGTTATGGGGGAGGCACAGGGTCGCGCACTCTTACCATCCATGAAGCTCAGGGGCTAACATACGAGTCGGTAATCGCCATTAAGACCAAGTCAAAAATGAAGCTGCACGAGAGCGTGTCACATGCGGTTGTTGCAGTATCGCGGCACACCGGGACCTTCGTCTACTACGCCGACGACATTGAAGACGATGCCATCAGTCGATTCGTGCGTCGAGCGTCGGCTGCGTCACCGAAGACCATTAAAGAGTACAACTTGCAGATGGCCATCAAAGATCGGAACGCGGCGGTGATGGAGGCCCTGGGCCAGGAGTAGGCGATTATAGTAAATAGATAGCGTGTATATTGTAAAAGTAACATTTGTATTATTTATTTATTTTTGTTTCCTTTGTTGTAAGTTTTGTGTGTATACCCCAGAGCAATCACGCTCACTAAAAAGCTTCTTCTTGCGGCGGCGTCGTGTGGCGGGTCGCCCTCTTCCCTTCAATATGGTTGAGGAGAGCGATGGCTGGCACATGCGTCAACTCGTGAACGGGTGCTGCTTGCGGGAGCTGGACTGCTCGGAGTATATACGCAAATCTATAATAGCACTTAGCTCTTTATTAGCATATTCGTTGGTATATTCCTTTTGTAAAGTCTTTAGTATTTATATTACGTTTTAGTCGATAAAATATTTGTAAAACTTGATAAATGGCACGGACCCCGGAGTCCGTGGAGCAATATTGTAAATTAAAAAAATAAAAAATATAATCTCATGTTCCCAATGAGGACGTGCAAAGCCCTAGCAATAAAACACTTGAACGTATCAAACAAACCTCATAACAGCAGCTGTCTCAATTAATCAAAGAGCAATATTAATAAAACTGATGGTGTCTATCCCGGCCCCGGCCCCGGCCCCGGCCCCAGCCCCGGCCCCCGTACGGTTCATCCGCGACCTTATAATTCGCTATACACAACATTATTTGATTTTTAATTCGACGCGGGGCGCAAGTGGAATGCGCTTATTGAGTAACTCGTCCCCCTCAATCGGTACAATGCACTTGCAATATTGCGAATGTTATTCATAATTTAAGTGATCCAGAAAACTTACTATTTTACTTATCAATGGTTGCCCTAAAAATCTAATAAGTCGAAGCGGCAACCGGCAGCACACACTCGACATTATATCACTCGACAGTACCTATTGCTATTCAACGAAGGGACGTCGCCACCAACTTGCCTGCGGAAAGTGAAGTAAATTCAAATTGGCATGGTCCATTTAATGTACATGGTGTTTTTCCAATGAGTTTTAAAGTCCCCTTAACGGTAGTCTGATAACTCAATGAGTTTTAAAGTCCCTTGCCTTGACATCAGACTATAAATTCATCTTGGCATATTAATTAATTATAATGTTTATGTTTTTAAATAATATATATTTTTGATTTTGATACCAAACACGATATTTCTACCTTAAAAAAATATTTTTTGTTTAGTAATTTTCTTATAGATTCCGCCATATTAAATTTAGTATAATTCCATACAGCTTATGACACGCGGAGTGTGAAGACGCATCGACAGACATCTGTTTTGTCAAAATGTGATAAGCGGTTTAGGAGATTAGAGGGAACATATGAACATACTTACTTATATAGACAGTCAAACAAATAACTCTCCTTTTTTCGTAGTCGGATAAAAACGGGATGGGTTCACCTGTCACCTGTGTGTGGGTACACCACCGATTTTTTTTGTTTTTTTTCTGTTATAACGTCTTTCTTCGTTCATCAGGTAAAAATAGTTATAATTTAAAAGTAAAGAAATGTAACTCATATTTGTATCGGAATCCCAGAGAATATTAAGGCCCATAGTGCCCCGCGTATCATGTGGACTGGTCGACGCAATCGTTGGTCCTGCAACAGCTCCCAACGCTTAAATTCTACAGCGCTTACGAAGGCGCCTCACTCGTCTTGTTGATGTGTTCTGGCGCTCGTTTCATTTGGTACAAACCGGCCTAAGAGCTTGAGCCCTTTCCCGCTGTTTTTGCTCGTTTGGTCCTGTCAGGTTCTCACCCGGTACAACTTTAGACTTGTCATTTTATTTATTGTTCTGCTTATCTCATCTTTTAGAACATCTCAATATCCACACGACGACGTACAAATAACTTATGTAACCCTTTCCGTTGCAGAGTTATGAATTGAAATGAGTTACTAATTATTTGGTCGCGAAGAGTGAATTTTGAGGCTCTTTTTTCAACCCTTCCCGCTTCATGACGTACGCGCATGATGACGTATGTACAGTACCAGGTAAGGTGTAGTGATATATTTTGAGAATATGTACAACAATCGGCAACACGAGATATATTAAAAGTTTGGCGATAACAAAAAATAATTTGATCGCTATCTCTATCGGGTCCTTAGTAAGCCATTTTAAAAACGAATCAGATCGATACTGAAAGTAAACAAAAATAAAATGGAGATTAAATTTCAGTTTTCGGCTCGCAAGAGCGAGCGGAAACCGTCCGGAGCGCGACATGCGTGGAATTGACGAGCGCGGAAGGGTCGGAGGGTCTCGAGAGCGATATATTTGCGCGTGTAATATCGCCTTTTATTAGTTTTTCGCGGCGACAGCCATCCCCGACCGTCCGCATACTTCCTTTGATGACGCCCCCGCCCTCATCCTCTGCGTGCGCTCCCGGCCGCGGTGTCATCCCGTCGGCGTCGGTCGCTTCCTCCTTCGACCCTTTCTTTTCTTTCTATTACGTTCTTTGTTTTACGAATATAAAATAGAAACAAGCTGTGTAGCGATCCGTCGGATGTCGTTCGCGTCAGAATCGATGCGGAATGCAGCGCGGCATCCGAGGAACGCTCTCAATTATCGCGGTTATGCGCCCGTTTGGCAAATATCTCATTGAAACGGGGAATATTTGAAACGTTCAGCGAGTAATGTTACGTGATGTAGTGATGTAGGGGAAGGCATTGTTGGCGGCGCTCCAGCTTGCCCGGAACGCCGCGCCTCGCTGCGCCGCGCCGCGCGTGCTCTGCAAGACATCCATTTACTTACAACGTAGAAATACACGAGGAAAAGGAACCACCATTGAATGAGAATGACGGCTACAGCAAATAAAACAATCGATGATCAAAACGAATGTTCTGCGTGGGAACCGTCCCTGCTGCACATTTAAGCCTCGGTTTGCAGTCATCGGTTCCGAGAACCCTCGGCCCGACAGCGCCGCACTATCGAGTACAGCATCGGTAGTCATTCCACCGCCGTCGCTTATAACAAAATGACATTAATCATTAGTCCTAAAATATTGAAAAGCAAAGCACGGAGCACCGAGAGGGCGACGCTGCGATTCCCGCGTGGACTGGTTGAGGTTACGCTACTAGGTAGGTATACTGCGAACGGAGCCATAGCAGTCCGCCTCACTCAGCCGTCTATAAATCTGTCGCGGATCTAAACCGCAGTGCGTTGGCCCGAAACAAAGCTCTATAGCGATTAGTTTATAGGCAGCTTAGGCGAAGGTATTCGTGTAAATCTGCTCCATCGGTCGTTCGGGGAAAAGCGTTACGGAATAAATTAGAGAGTGTGCCGGCCACCGTCCGGACGGCTCTCTCTATAAATACTCGCCGTTCGTCATTGTAATGAAGTGTGCGATTCATCAATATGTCAGTGGAAGTGTTTGTCGTTCGAACGTAATGTCGTTGGCAACAACCGGTGCGCGGGCGCAGCGTCTTCGTCTATTTGCTGATGAACGGTCAATTCGGTACCTACTAAACGATCGAATTTAAATACATTGCCACTTCCCATGCTCTGCATTCATTTATATAATAAATGGCATTTTCCTGGTAAATTCTATTCACACGTATAATGTTATGACATACTAAAACTCTGTCTTTGCCATTGAGATGCTCATAAGTATCGATGGTCTTCGTAATCAATGCATCTTTATATTCGTAGATCCTTACTCCTTGTCCTTACGAGACATTTTACCACTTCGGTTGAATCGGTTTCATTTTGATGAGATTCGTACGCCTATATATAATTATAAAGTACCTACTCGACTTGTAGCCGCCCGTGTGTAGTGCGCCGTGACAGTGATTAGATAACATGTTGCGCGTAATGTTGCATCGACCCGCGGAGGAAGCGTACCGCGACGGGTTTCGAGCGGGGCGCTAGAATCTCAGAGCGCGCGTTTGCACGTTTTCTGCCGCCGCCCATTCAGTACTCGCGTAATAATAGCGCTGCCGTGCTGCGGAGAGCGATGCGACAGGTCGTCCGAGCCACGGGCGGCGTCGCGCCGATTGATTTACGGCGCAGGCGTAATTTATGCGCGTTTAATTAAAGTACCAGCAGCCGGAAGAGTCGCCGGCAGCGAAACGAGCGCTGGATGAGTCTTTTCAAATTGATGATTCACTTTGATCGCGAGCTGATCTGACGCGGTCGCACGCTCGCCGACCGAGGAATGCGATCGTAAGAACTCGAACCTCAATATCGCTATTTGCGACATCGCATTACCATAACGCGGGCTCCAGGCACCGTCCGTAGTAGGCGCGCGCGAGGAGGCCCACTAACTCATAACGAGTCGCGTCGCCTTGTTCGCGAAGTGGTCGCATAAACTCCTTATACGAGCCTCATTAGTTAGGGTAATAGCGGCCCGTCGCCGCACACGGATATCTTATTTACATGGCAGAGGTGGACGAGCGCGGTCGCTTATAGATGCCTTCCGACTAATTACGACTGCAAACCTTATACAAGACTTACTTAATACTTTTCTTGCACGAGTCGATACCGGCTCGGATAAGATCGGATAAACGTTCCCGATCCTTCGGTCGTCCTCGTAGGGTTTTAATATTGAAGTTTCGTTATAAAAACTCGGAAAGCAGAAAAGGAAAATGACGAACTCTCATTTAGCATCGTTCCGCAGCTCGGGGAAATTGTTCGATAACTGTGAAAAATTGAGGCGCTCGCTAACGGCGCAAATTGAGTGAAGTAACTCCGGCCGTTTCAACTTGCCGTAATACAGCCCGCACCCCTCCTCCTCCCCCCGGCGTAGGGTGAGGCAAAGAGGGGGTATGAAATACCACGTCGATCACTGAAACGATACCTGACATTATATACATCCATATCGTGCCTTCGCCGCATTCTTGGCCACAGCTTACTTTATACCTCTGTCGATTAATGACGGCTGCGCATAAAAGCTCTCACTTATTCAGATGGGAAAAATTAGTCTGTGGCTTCCGAGTACGAGATACGGTGTGTATTGTATGCACGCGATGTTGGGAGGCGGAGGGGCGCGGGAGGGAGTGGGGGTGGGTGGCGGCTTTGAGCGGCCGCTGTGAAATTGATCCGTTCATACTTCATAATCATTGGAGAGAGACGGGAACTCACGCGAGCTTCAATTCCGCTATTGTATGCTAGCCGCAGCCGCTTCACAAATTGCTGCCTAAATATCTCGAATTAACGTATGTTTTAGCTAAACCCACATTATGAAGCACACGTACAACTGGCGTAATAATGAAGAGAGCTCTGAGGTCCGCTTGCTCTACTTGTGACGGTCATACGTGACGGCGGTCTTTAGAAAAATAATAATTAGCACTATATTTTTTTCGAGTTTCAGTTTAATAAACATAACTATTTTCTTAAATAGGTACCTACTTACCTAATACGATTCTTCGTACTTTAATTTGGGACACCTATTTAAACTCGATCAGCTGCAAAATGGTTTGTATCAGGTGGTTCGACTCCGATACTTTTTTTCCCACTGTCACTTACGTCAAGCTCGCACCGATTTCTCTTCTTCCCATCCTAGATTATGCTGACGCCTGCTATCTTGACCTCACAGAAGAACAGCTAGAAAAACTTGAGCGCCTCCAAAATTACTGCATTAGATTTATATTAGGTTTACGCGAATATGATGATGTATCCCAGTTTCGTGCAAAGCTCAAGTGACTTCCTATTCGCCTTCGACAAACTCAACTCGACGTTGGTTCCCCGCGCGAGTTCAAACCCCCACAATTATGATGCGAACGTGCTGCCACTGAGCTATCACGACTTTGGCTGCTGAGGACGAGATCAAAGTATTTCTGTATTGGGGACAAAATAAAATACTGATATTAACGATCTTCTAATTCTATGCAGCCTGTTCCGTGCAATTTTATCCTGCCGTTGAGGTTTAGGTACTATCGGTACTATTTTATTTTATTTTATTTATTTGGGACAATAAGCAGTGACATATTATATATTAACTAAAACTAAAGCACAAGATTAATTATTAACTATGCCACCCACAGCACTATCCACCGATTACTAAAAATAATCTTTGCTGGGGTAGTAGCCTGAAAACAAAATCAGAACCGGGACAAAATAATACATAGTAACAATAAATTAAAAAAAAAAAACATTTTATGTAATACAGATCTTCATATCTATGCTATATATACTATTTAGGAACTAGCTTCGCTGAACTTCCTCGTGGGTACAACCTCTAAGTTAAACACGTTGACTTCTGTCATATATACCTATTTGCCGAAGTGGGCTTCTCAAGAGCCAGCAAACCGCTTTACCTAAAAAAGACGACTTCTTTTCCTGTTTAAAACTTTAGCTTGAATCTCGCTTTCGTAGTCTGCATAAGATCTAAAAAACTGAACAACCTCGAGGAATAAAAAACCTCAAATTTTCGTATGACACAATGTATTAAAACCAATGTACGATCTCATGAAAACACATTTGTTATCGTTGAAACACTGGCCACTTGCGACCCAGTAAACCGCGCGTTTTAAAGTTGTCGACTGTTTCCGGTTAACACAATCGCCCTTACAGGGCTCTTGCGAGCAAGCGAACCACGCGATATCGAAATATAAAACAATTTGACATTTTGAAGAAAAAAAACAACAGCTTGTATAGTTTGTAAGAAAGAAAGAAAGAAAGAAAATAATTTTATTTTGCAACAACATTAACATTAAATAAATTGAAGGGTAAGCAGGTGCAATATCAAATAACTATAACTGTCAATGTCATGAGTCGCAAAAATGGCCTCCACTCAGCATAATGCTGTTTAGCAAACAGCGCTGTTCTTCCGTCGAAGCCGTTCGGTGAAGTAACGAAAGGCTCAAAAACAGTATATATCTAAACACATTAACTTAAACGGTTACAAACAATTACGTTACAATATTAAAAAAAAAAAAAAAAAAAAACGCACACGTGTACAGTTCCTACCGTGGCCAACATTTTTCATGACTGGGAAAACTTTTGAAAGTTCGTGAAGTTCCGGGCCGTAGAGAGATGAGATACGTTTCTTTCATATTAATATCTCCAAAAATATGTTGAATATTCTGCCGTGCACAACTTTTTTTTGAAACATGGCTCTACATGATCAGTGCATTTGTTTCAAATGTATGTAGTAATTCTTATAGACATTTCAGTGCGACTGCGAAGTGTTCCGCGGTGTGTCAGATGCCGCGACAGGCTACATCCGGCCTACGAGCCGGGCTTTGACCATACGTACTTTAGGGGTTGATTATCAAAAAACAATACAGGTATTTCTTGGTTTCTTAGTGTATTTACAAAGTTTCATCTCTAAGGTTTCATCACTCTTGCTTGAAGATAATAAAAATACCTACTCAAAGTTTAACACCCCTTTCCACATTTTTAGATGACGAGTTAAAAAAAACTGAAACACGTGTTTAATATTTTCCTTTTTCTTAGTACATTGACAAAGTTTTACAACCGCGGCATCAAAACAAAAATTTTCTCCATACAAACTCTAACACCCTATTTCACATCTTTAAGGGATGATTTTCGAACAATGCTGAAACACGTGCTATACGTGTAATATTTTCTTTTGATTAGTAAATTTACAAAGTTTCAGAGCTATGACATCAAAAAAAAGGTTTTTCCATACAAACTTTAACATCCTTTAACAAAATCCTTTCTTAGTGGGTGGTTACATAGTAACTACTAAGATTACGATTACATTGATTTGTTCTTTGTTATATTATAGGAATAGATGATTTCAGGTGATTTCAATTTACATGTTTCAAAAATGGACAAAAATGTTAAAATTTTACTACTAAATTAATAATTTCACCTGTAAATGGGTAGTAAATGAGCCCACTACAACACAAACGACAAAACCAGTTCTACTTGCATTGACAACTTCATTGTAAACATGATCATTACAAAATCTCCGTTTTATTATAAACTTTCTGATCACACTGTTATTAAAATTAGAACTTTTGAAACTTATAAAGACGATTTTTGTAAAAAAAAAGTACAAGATATACACCGAGAACCTTTTCAAAATAAGAATTTTTCAGGATGCATTCAAGTACTTTTATAATATTAGTTTTCCGAAAAGAAAAATGCAAGTGTAATGGCTCGTCACATATTGGCACGAGACTACTAAAGGCTGACTAGGCTTAAGGGACTAAAACTCAATGGAAAAATATTATGTAGGTACATTATATGGACCATGTCATTTTGAAATTCGAATAATATTTTCTTGTTTCATACTTGTACGTAGGCGGGTTTTAATAAACTTATTTAAAGTTATATTTGATTTAGATTAAGTTAAGAAACTTGACGTTTCGCAGTTGCCGCCTCGTCGATATCTACTATAACTTTTATATATTTTTTAAATTCACAATGTATTTATTTAATGTTATTGTTATTTTTATTGCTGTTATTTATTAGCACAATGTCGTTAGTAAAAGTATCAGTAATTTAATTGTTATAGTATATATTATTATTAGTTTGTATGTCTATAATTATAATTATATGTTTATTATAGTATGTAAGTAGATATCAAACAATCTCCATCATTGTACACCTTGGCTATGAATCCTCTCCATCCTACGGTTGATAGCTTTCAGCGATTATGCCGCCATTTGCTACAATAAAATTTAAGCCTCTTTTTAAATGTATGTAAAATTAGTTTAAACAATAAAGAGCTTATCTATCTATCTACCTAATACCTTCCTATACCTACCTGCATTAACAGAAAAACCCTACAGACCTAACTAACTCCATCGACATAATGAACTGTTTGTTGTTGTTGTTTTTTGTTTGGTAGTATAATGCCTTCCATTCAACGATGTTTGCCAATATTTTCTCATTAGATACTTTTATTTATAGCTAATATTTTTTGTAAATCTAAAATCCAAGAAGTGCAAGTCAATGCTCTTTGAAAGCGTAATAAATCAACTGCGCGCTTTAAGTAGGTATTATCCTATACATAGTAAATATATACATGTGATTGAATGCCGAGTCACGGTTATTCATCAGCCTTGATTTGTGGCGGCGGGGTCAAGTCATTACTCATATTTACTAGCCGGCAACCGATAAATATGTTGGGCTCGGGGTCACCGTCGTATCTCAAACCGTGAATAGCAATATTCAGTTCAGCGCTTATAGGTTCTACTAACTCAGCGTCGTGTCTCCCGCCACGTGACTGCACGTCACGATGCAGTCGAAACACTTTACTGACTATAGCACCTGTCTGTACCTGTTATTCTATAACTTGTGCATAAAACTAGGCAATAATTTATGTGCGTGTTAAATATACTTACTCTATGTACTCACATGTATAAATAAAGCTACCTATAGAAACTATTCATAGTTATTTCAGTAATTGGGGAAGAAAACATATACTTGGCAACAGATAGAACACTAACGAAACCACTTTTGGTGACTTTCCTATGGCTGTAACGCATCTGCATTATGGTTGCAGAAGGTGGTTTCGGGTTCGGTTCCCGGCCGGGCAGATGTTTGAATGATTGCATGTAGATATCTGCTCTGGGTGCTAGATGTCGGATTGTCCGTGTCGTTGTGTGTACCAGATACAGCAAATCATAGGGAATGTTAGTGGGGTCCTGTAATAATTGTAAAGTGGTTTTGTGGAGTGTGTATAGATATGATTTTGCTTGGCAATAATGTAATTTCACTTTTGCAATCTGGAAGCACTGGCTGAACTAGTTAGCATCAACGAAACTTACTTCCTCGGCAAGTCCTAGCAAACTCTACTATACTTCTGCTATCGAGCCGGAGCCCTCGCTTCCGGGCGTCCGTCCACCGGCTGCGCCCGCGCCGGGATCTGATAACACGGCGCGGGCGCGGCCAGCAGCAGCTGTCCAGCCATTGTATGCTAATCGCGAACTGACCAAATGAGCAAAAAGTCGTCTTGTCGCGCCGCGCTGCACCGCGCTGCACCGCGCTGCACCGCGCCGCGCCGCACCGCGCTGCACCGCGCCGCGCTGCACCGCTTGCGGTTCATTTCGTAGTTTGCTTAAATTATGCATCGTTAGTAGCTGGAAATGTTTTAACACCTCACCAGGAATGTAAACGTGATAAATGCATTACAGGCTCTTTTGTATGAAGTGGCACCTCTACGACGTAGGTATCTGTGGCGTTATATTGGTAGGCAAGTGTATATATATATGTTTTATATACGTGATGATATCTCCAAACCTTTCCATAAGTGACTATCACGTGACAATTCACATCCGGTACCTCTGTACCCTGTGACAGACAAACATATATTCAGTAAGTAAAACAAAACAATGCCCATTGACATTCCTAATTTAGGTAGGTATGTGAGTATATTTAGGTGAGTACCCAATCCCATAATCTCAAATCGTAAATACTAACCCAAATAGAGGTAGTGCTGATAGTACGTCCAGTTGAGTACTTAGGAAGGGGCGCAGGCGCAGACTACGCGGCACGGTGCGGCGCCGGAACCGGAACCCTATTGTTTTAAAATCCGCAACCCGCATCTCACATCACCTGCGGGTTGTAATGGAACGAGTAGGTAATGTAAAACGTAATAAATATATATATATATATCTATCGACAATATTCGACATTTTAACTCTATTGTTCTCGCATTAGGTAACAGAAATTGAAATAATGTTAACTGTCTTATTAGATAGACGATATTTTCTGTCCAAGTTTCGAATATATAGAAGTGAGACGAGAAACTTATGAAACTACAGCTTTACTATATGGCTGCCATCACATCAGCAATCCATGCTACGTACACACAATCATCTTGTATTGAATTATCCAGTAGGTATTGAGTATCTTTAGGTATTTACTTGGGTACAAACCTATTATTTTCATATAAATATTCTTCATCGTTTTGATTCTTAAAGATCATAATTCATTTTTGGTGTTTTTTCTGTACTGAACTTGAACCTGTCAGGTTTTAAGAAACGTGATATTAATGCAAGAAATAATATGATATATGATATAGTTTTGTTACCCGGCGTCCCCGGACCTGGCCCCGTGGCGCGGCAGCCGGCTTGTCCCCGGTAGCCGTTTTGTCGCGATATTTATGTCCGGTGTCACGAGTGTCCGGCGCGGGCGCTGCGACACCGGACACCTGCCGGTTCCTACACCGCACCGTAACACATGGCGTCATCGCTGTGTCAATCAATCATCGATGCTTACTCGCTACCTAACTACTTAAAAATCTTTGACGACTCGTAATATTTTGAAGAATTGAGTATTTATCTGCATAAATACTTGGTACTGCTACCTAGCTACTAGAAAAGTTTCGACTAATATAGTTGAAAATTTTCTATAGAAAAATGTACATAAGCGTATAGGTATAATTATTTGGAGCTAAATATCGACATTTCCTAATTGATGCTAAATATAATTTCCATTCCATTCCAACTTAGTACCATTCTCCGATATTCTCGTAATCCTCACACACTCGCGAACTTTATCTGCTCGCTTACGAGTTTTCAAACTTTCTTAATGAAGATTAACTCACTCAACGTACGAGTAGGTTAGCATTAAGTAAGAGCCGGCTCTCGCGCGTGTCAGGTACCGACCTACCTACTACTACCTAATACATTTCAACTTATATTAGATAAGTACTTACTTACTTACACAACTCTTCTTAATTACACGCTCCCTTATAAGAGTACGTTGAGTCACGTTTTTAATATGATCTTCCTCGTACTTTAAACTTTAAGTAACGCACAACAGTAAAAGATCTATATACCTATATAAAAATCAATAGCCTGTATGACGTGAGATCACTTGAGAACGGCTGGACCGATTTGGATGATTTATTTTTGTTGTGTTGCTGTTGGAACATAGCCCTCCCCTAAATCTAATGGGGTCTACCTATATAAGATAAACTAATGTTTATTACCGTTCGGAAACTAAAATGAGAGTCGGGCGGGGAGTAAATGAAATCCGTGTTTTATACAAATAAAACACCGTTAACTTAAAACAATTGATTTAATTATAGCATAATTAATATATTTTAATAAAGGAGCACATTTAGAAACATGCAATAAAGCGTTATCTGGAGGTATCCATCATACAGTCGGTACCTATTGCCATTGTTTCGTAATTTATAGTATGTCCGTTGTTTGGAACATGTGCCCTCATTATTTTTATTTCGAAATCGTCGATAAGCGCGTTGTGCGGTGGCCTTCTCCATATTATACGCATTCCTTGAGAAGGCATGCGCTCCCTGTGTACGAATGTGCATTAAAATACTTGGTACAATACATTATTTTGATGTTTCTATGAGTAATTACCTCTTTATCGGGACTTATTAAAATACTTGTAAGTTTAATCTTAACTGCGGGCGTAACAATAAATTCAGGTATTTTGATGAATCTGTGACGAAGTAGTATATAGGTATAAGTATGTATTGTTTGCCCAATTATGTCGGCAAGTTAATACCATAAATTGTAATAAGTGGGTATAAAAAGAAATTTATTTCAGAGAGCAAATAACATTTTGGACCTCGTTCAATCTAATAATAACGTTAATAAAATACCTCATTTATTAATTTGAGCGAGGCTTGGGAACCCTGTAAGCATAGGTAGGTAAATATTAGGTATTTATCGAACAAGAGCTGGAGGAAACTTGACTTAGACTGATCCAGTTCTTTACACCACAAATTATGTCACCACCTATCATTATCATCCTCGTCGCTTTATCATTATTATTTATCTATTCGTTGTTGTCGTTGTAATATGTAGGTACCTAGGTATGTCATTTCCGGTGAGAACATTAAAGGTGATCTATCTATCTATTATTATATATTTAACTTCATGTACTTATATACCAAAGGACCAAATAAGATCTATGGCGTTATTATATTATATAATAGTTTTATAAAACTAATGGACTTCCATTGGTTTTATCCATTAGTACTTAACTAATTTTTTAATTCTACTGGGAATAAACATTTTATAAAAGATCACAAAAAACATATTATATTTATCTTATAACCTTATTATGCGCATTCATTGTTATGACACCGATCTATGTCTTAATTTATCTGTTGTTCGTGTAACTTCAGCTTAACTGGAAAGTTAGAGAAGTGTAATAAAGCCTCCCCACGATTCCCTCGCCTCGCCCCGCCTCGCCCCGACCCGCCCTGCACCCAGTAGGCGAGTATGATGCAATCTGTGTCCGCGAGGCGGGTGCCATTGTGTTATTACAATAGAAACAAGTCATTGTGTTGTGTGAAGACGTTTCTCCGCATTGTGGCGGGTATTGTTCCCGGGAGCGCGGCGCGGCTCCGCTCTCTCCGCAGTTACCACGACGGACGCGCCCTGTCCTCTCTGTGAGAAAACAACCGAAATTAGCCGCGACTAGACATTAATGAGCCTCATTAAAATATGCCAACTTAAGTTGTAGTTAGAGATCTCTGGCCAATTAATAAGATATCTCGCGAGGTATGTTCACGGCTGTCACTCGAGATGTGGCGCAGCGGAGCGGAGACGGGGACGGGGACCATTATACCTCTAATTAAAATAATTAATTACCGACAAAATCACATGACTCTTACACTTTAATATGGGGAGATATTTTACGAGGATTTTATTGCCATAACTAACTTCTACCATAATAAGTCGTTAAAATCGTGCCTACTATACTTACACATGCACTGTATGGAAAGCAGGCTGCGACAGTACGTTAGAGTTGCGTAATACCCTTGAATTTAGCCAGGTAGGTACCTATGTTTATGGACTTTTGTTTATAAAAGAAACAAGTAATTTTCATTCTGGGAACTAGGTCGATTTCCAAACTGACCGAAGTCGAAGAAATCTAATTATGTTTCTTCCTAACGTCTAAATTGGCCGTTCTCTTTGAGTCGACCGATGCTACTTGTTAACGACTGCCAAATTACAACGGACAAAAACTGCGTTGTTTTTGCCGGCGAGTGGACAATGGCGACCATATTGCCGTTGGCGGTGGGCGGGACTGCGATCAAAGCCACCGCCGCCCGCCCCCGCACGCCCCGCCCCGCTGCGCGCGCGCACCGGAATGCGCGCCGACAAAGCGCATCTTGATTCGATGTCAAAGGCACCGAACGCTCCCAAACTAAATACTAACTACTTATAATTTTATTAGTTTGGCATGTTGTTAGTGTTGTTCGACTTTTGGGTATTTTAAGACGGTTTGGTCATCGATCTAGTAAACATTTTTTGTTTGTTAGATTTGGTAAAGGGTTTGGTGACGAACTTAAATTTTAAGTATAGTAGGTAGGTACCTACATGTCTTGTGCACTTTATTAAATAGGGTGGGACAGGTACTGCTCGAACGAAGTATAGATAAATTTTAAAAAAATAACGGTGGCTGGAAATATTCAGTTATTATGTACTACGTACGTATATAATAGCTGAATAGTTCTCCTAGGTATTACATTGATATGTCCCATTCAGTACCATTTAGTCACTGTGCCATGCACATCACTTCACTACTCGCATTTTTGGTATGAAACCTTCGAGATGGGTCTATTCAACACTATAGGGGGTGCAAAGCAAAAAAACAACAATAGCTTACAGTCATGTATCTGAGAGTACCTAATATCTGAGTTCCTTTGCATCAGCCTTTAAACATCCCACTGCTGAGATACCGGCCTATACCCTCGAAGCACAGATGAATAGAACTAGATACCTAGTCTAGGACGAGCCTAGCGCGCAACACATAAGTTTTATAAGACTTATATAAGACACCGCCCAAAACATTGAACCTCAGTTCCGACCAAGTGCCAGAGCTGTGCGTGCGTGCGTGCGGCTCACAAAATAAAACGGTTGTTTTATTTTCCTGACAACCAACAGTAAACAAAAATGACTATCTGTGCAGTGAAATTGTGTGGAAAGTCATCCGCGCACTCAAACTACAAAAAAGACGGAATAATTTGTCATTGGTAAGTAAAATAATTCAGTTTTACAAGACAGCAGAGCTCAGCGTATAATGGACACGTCGTCACTTATCCCTTTTTCTCATTGCGGATATCCCATGCAGTTGTCCCTTTCTGGCGAACGCACGTATAAAGTAGTGTTGTGACTCATTAAACAAATTGCATTTTCGATTTTCACCATACCGTAAAGGGATTCGAACACTGATGAATTCTAACTAACTAAACTGTGCACTCGGGACCTTCTGCTTGGACTAAACTCGACAAGCAACGAAATCACGATAGAATCGACCGGCAGCATCTAGCATGTGCGTGAGACTGTGGTGAGACTAGAGAAAATAACTTGTTAAGAGCATGTCGGGCCATGCTTAGTAGGGTTCCGTAGGTGCGTAGGATGTTTGAAGTTTTTATCCGATACTAGCTTCTGCCCGCGGCTTCGCCCGCGTTTTTCTGGTAAGCAATAATGGCGTTTTTGTCAGTAGACTATAGTATACGTCGTAAGTATTTCAAGGTTATTAGGTGTATGATTCAGTTGTTAATTTCGATTCCCGGCTAAATAGATTTTTAGATGATGATTTGAAGTAACTGAGTTGATTCTGGGTAAACTAACATTATTTTTCGGACCTAACAAAACGCGTGATCTCGAGAAAATGTCACATTTTAGAATAACACATTCTATTGAAACGCGCAAAGAAAGCAGGGACCTCGAAAAAAAACATTCGACTTTACAGCTCGATCTCGAAAAATCCGCGAGTGCACGACACTGAGGAAGAATTAGTACTTTAATGGTGTTGTGTAGTAATGTTATGTTAGTGAGTTGAGATTCGCGTGAGTGCGATTACTATGGCAGAGCGGCAGTCGACCCAAGTGTTCGCTACGTTGGTAAGTACCGATTAATAATGTTGCTCTACTGTCACAGCTTACTGCTTACCCCATCACTACGGAACGTACTAACTCGGTACAGTGGTGGGCGTAACCTTGATGATAGCCAATGGGAATAATTTGTCACGCTCCGCGCACCCCGTGCTTTCCTCAAACTGTGGTGACTTTTGATCGGAGCAAAACCCGAGTGACGAGGTATCTGGTTCATCTGTGTCGAAGGGTGACTGCATGGGCCATATCCACCACGCTGGGCCAGTGCGGGTTGGCGGGTAGTAAGCACCTACTCACCCTTATAATGCACCAAGTAGCAAATTGTATCTTTTATCTATGCATAATTTCTTACTAACCTTTCCTAACTAATATTATAAATGCGAAAGTAGCGCTGTCTTTCTGTCTGTCTGTCTCTCTGTCTGGGTGTTTGTCGCGTTATCACGGCTAAACGGCTGAACGGATCTACCAAATTTTGTGCATTTTTATACTTTACTAGCTGTTACCGGCGACTTCATTCGCGTGGACCTACAAAAAAAAACCTATATCCGTTTCCGGCCCTTAAGCTATATCTTTGCAACAATTCAGCTTGAATCGTTCAGCCATTTAGCCGCGATAACGCGACCAACACTCATACAGAGAGACAGATAGACAGAGAGGCAGAGTTACATCTGAATTTATAATACCTATTAGTTAGGATATAGGAAGAATCGGAGACGGACATAGGCTACTTCTTTTGTAGGTCCACGCGTACGAAGTCGCGGGTAAGAGTTAGTATGTAATAAAAGAAGAAGCCCCTTACTAGGATTCAACGCACCACTGCTGATACAGATGTGAAATTTGGACCCAATACTCCTGAAATGGTCTAAGTAAGCAATAATTTTGCCTCTAAAGGAACTTCGGAAAGTTTGTATGGAAATACCTAAAATCTTTTATCATGCAAAGTCAACGAAACTCGTTTTGGGTACTATAAGCATAAAAAACAAAGAAAGGCACGTCTCAGGATTTTTGAGACATCAACCCTTAAAGGAGAAATGGGGTGTGTCAGTTACTGAACCTCGCATGGCGACCGAAGCCGTGCAGTGTCAGTTACTGAACCTCGCATGGCGACCGAAGCCGTGCAGTGTCAGTCACTGAACCTCGCATGGCGACCGAAGCCGTGCAGTGTCAGTTACTGAACCTCGCATGGCGACCGAAGCCGGGCAGTGTCAGTTACTGAACCTCGCATGGCGACCGAAGCCGTGCAGTGTCAGTTACTGAACCTCGCATGGCGACCGAAGCCGTGCAGTGTCAGTTACTGAACCTCGCATGGCGACCGAAGCCGGGCAGTGTCAGTTACTGAACCTCGCATGGCGACCGAAGCCGTGCAGGTAAGCTATAAAAAGGTCCCTATATAAAGGTCTAGGTACCTATAAGTAGGTATCTACGAAATCATGATTGCATTTGCATGTACTCTGGTTCATACATGTAGCTGTAACAAAAACCGGATTTCACTCTCGGTAATTAATTTTACTCGGTCGATTCTCGCTCCCGACCGGTTTCCTTTCGACCGGTTTGAATCCTCGCGCGAGTTTTAAATGAAGTGATAACAGATGGATAGTCTGACAAAAGGCTTAGTTTGGTTTAGATACCTAAGTATAGGTGAGTAGGTACTTATTTTTAAGTACGAAGGAGTTTCCGAAATAGGCCAACACGGAGCGCAGAAATAATCACTGTTTCTATCAATTAATATGAGTATTACTTATAAAGTACTTTCATTCCTTGGAAGATCGGGGGTCATTACTGTGGGATGTTACAGGTGCTGATACACTGGCACCGTCTCATATTCCAGACACATCAAAACAAGTGGGTGCAGCGGCTGTTGCGGCACAATATTCTAGCCTTGACAAAGATTACTTATTGGTGCCATTTGGGTTAGAGACACTTGGATCGCGGGGGCCGGGTGCTTTCTATATATTTATGGATTTAGTCGGGGAGACTTAAAAAACTGCTAGTGACGAAAATGCTAGCCTGTATGTCGGTCAGAAACTAGTGCAGCGGGGCAGCGCGGCTAGCGTATTGGGCACGTTGCCTGAAATTAGAGCACGTTTAAACTATCTTTAGGGCCTAGATGGTTTAAACGATGTCTAATTTCTTTTAGATTAGTGTTAGTTAGTAGTTACTTTAATTTATTTTGGATTTAATAACTTTTAGGTTTAGTAAATTTTATTAAATGTTTATTGTTAGTCGTTAGACAGTATTATTTCTTTATTTAATTCACTAGTATACGGTATTACCAATTACACTAATTACTTAAATTGGGTATAGTCTCATTTAAAAAAATGTCAAAAAATTCTCAGAATTGGTGAAAATACAAATTATAATAATAAATTATAAAATTGGAGAACCTGCATACCTATATCTATCTACGAAGTTTCATCAAGATTCGTTGAGAAATACGACCTGTGCGCGCGTACCAACATACAGACACATAACAGCTTTTTAAATTTTGTCAGTTCAAACTGAGATACTTCGTTCGCTTCGCTCACTCATCATCAGCCATTAGACGAACACTGCTGAACATAGGCCTCCCCCTTAGAGCGCCTTTTTCGCTCACTCGGTCAACTACGTTTCTGGTGAAGACGAGTTTATCAGCCCAATCTTCAATCATCAGGCTTATGTACCTACGTAAGTACCTATACCATCTACTAGTAGTTCTGCGAACAGTAGACCTCGTGAGCACAGACTTTTTTGTCCTTAGTCCCTTGATGTCCTCAGTTCAAGACGTAAATGAGACCTCACGACCTATATATTATCTCGACCGATTTTGCTCATATTCGAAATTCTTGTTTAGAATTGAGTATCGATTGCTTAAGACAAATGTGGCCAAATATTACCAAAATCGGCCGGTAAATGGCGCCGCAGTAAACTTCCCCCCATTTTGGAAGAAATACCTGTCCAATCAAAAATCGCTGACAAAAAAAAAACTATGAAATTGTAGAACCTGTAGGTGCATACCAAGTATCATCAAGATTAGTTGAACAATTTATACGACCGGTACGCGGGTTGGCGTACTTACCAACATACTCGGACAGATGAAAGCAAATTTTGCCAGTTGATGTGGCAGTGTTAGTGCCTTATGTAATTAGAGACTTAGTCGTTCATGAATCCAAAATTAATTATGACAACGGCGACGGTCCTAACAGAAGCGACACTACCAAAAAATTAACAGTTTTCTTAGGCGGTATCATTATTATGTAGCTACCTATAATATTAATAACTTGTCATAAATCATAAATAATCAGAGTAAACGCGACAACACGACACGACAACACGTCGCCTTAAATTATCTACATAGTTTTATCTTATCTATGTAGTCCAGGAGCCGGCGGTAAATCACACTACGATTCCCTACGACCACAGACTAAAACAGTTGGTATAGGTGTAGTTCTTAATTGCTAGATAACGAAGTTGGTCGTTTTAAACCATTAGGTCATTACTCTGTCATGGGAGCATATTTACGAGCTGCAGCGCGCCGTGACTCCATGATTGATCGCGGTCGCGCAATATGGGCTGTTAGCAGGCTCTAGCTCGCACCTAAGCTGTGACTACAGCATGAACTAACCGCCACCTAAGCTGTGTCATGTGACACCTGCCTATTCTGTGTCCATCGGAACGCAAGAGATAACGCACACAGAAGCCATTACAATTACAGTTAATTATTGCGTGCCTACTTACTTAATATTTATTTTGTAGTTTGTACGCTCGGCCGCAAACCGCGCCGACCGCGCCGCCGATGAAAAACCCTTGACACTAATTTTCCGCGAAACATTGCGCTGGGCCTAATAAAGCAGGTACCTATTCATTTTAATGCAACAGCTAGTAGATATTTTACTTAGATTTATATTGTTGTTTATGGACCAATGTCGGATATCTGACGGACATGGTTTTTTTCCCTAAGTAGAGAATTATACTAGCGATCGCACAGGGTGTAGAGCCTCAGTCAAAACTGTCTATCATCGTGTAGTGCCTAAGTACCTAGGTCACGGCCTTTAGTACCAATTGAATTGTTTGCCAAATTTTACCATCGTACCTGCGTGCTACTAAATACCTACCTATACCTTAGTAGATAACTGCATAGGTAATGAGGACGCAAAAAACTAAGTACTCCGTTTTCTATGGCACGGAAAATATCATCGAGTGATCTCCGCGAATTTGCTGATTACTGAAAGGTAATTAAAGGTATACTACAACATAATAGGTACCTACACAGCCAACAGAACGACTTGTAGAGCAGCTATCTTTATAAGTGCCGTACCTACACAAAATGAAATAGATTAGCATTTATAGTTATACTAGCTGCACCTTGCGGTTTCATCCGCTATTTTACAGAAACCGAGTACATATTTTGCCGGAATATAAAGTAGCCTATGTGTTAATCCAGTGTATAAGCTACCTCTATACTATATTTCATTCAGTCGTTGCAAATTTAAACGGAAACAAACACACTAATCTCATCTTATTTTATTCTTATAAGAGATTTTTTTAGTAAATATACTTCCTTACGTATGGTTACTAAGGTCCCTCATATGCAACATTTAAATATGCTTCTATAGACTTACCGGTGTATGATGTGTATTGTCTGTCAGTGTAGAATAGTTTCTAGTAGAAGATTATTAAGTCGAAGATGCTACATCTCGGTAGGTATAAGTGGTACTAGCTTACTCTACTTTACCCTCCTAAATAATGTAATCCCATGATTAGATATAATAGGAAGTTCATTTGTATGACCTTGAATAGGTATAAATATTTTTTAGAAAGATTTTATTCAATATCTGGTAGGTATTTGTTAATCTTTCGACTTGTCGCTAATTAATGTTGATTATTCGACGAGGACAAGTCCGCAGGTAGATTAGTTCCCGCGACAACTAATTATATTCTCATGTCAGGCAGGTGCCGGTGTCAGGAGTAGCGCGGGCGCGGCCACCCACAGCGGGCCCTAGATTCCACGCCCGGCTCGTTTTTTACACCCTAATTAAGCTAATTTATCGAGACAATAAGAGAAATTATCGGTCGGCCGGCGACCGGCCGCTTTATGAGCGGTACTATATAAACCGTCCTTTGAGCGCTACCGAGCTACACCGGCCCGCTTGATGTCCGCATAAATATCCCCAGATCCCATCAGATAACAGTATTACTGCCCCGAGACCAGCTCGTCCTTAATGAAAGCCCATCGGCTTCGTAGTTCCGCGGAAACGGAATGCGGTACAAACGCACTAAAATGCTAACAACAGGGCGGCGCGCGGCGCGGCTCGTCTCATGCCGCGCCATCTCACACTGATGGAGCAGGCGATGGTCTCGCAGGTGCTCAGATCAAATGGGGTTTTTATGGCACTTCTACGAATAGTTTTATCTCAATGGCCTTTTAATGAGAAACAGTTTGGGTATTGCTCTGGCCTTATGGGTAACACTAAGAACTCGAACAGCCATACCGGAGATAATTTGTGTCGCCGTTCTGTCTATGTCGATGACTCATTTACATCCTCCGACTTCAAAGATCGGCGAACCTAACAAAACCCAAATAAATACTTAGGTTAAAAAACTAATAACAAAAAAAACTTACTTCAAAAAATACTCTACAAAAAATATACACTAACAAGTGATAGATATCGTTAAATAAGAAAAACATAATACCCGACTGCAAAATGTAGTCCATGACTACTTATGGCACTCCGGACGTAGGTATATATATAATTATGTATCAAACGACACCTCGCCTCGCTAATTAATAGTCAAAACCGATCAAGCCGTTTAGGGTACAGGACGTCTTATAAACACACAGTCATACTTAAATACTAACCTACATTCACCCCAAAAACATTACCCTTCTTCTTGGCAGTCGGATAAAAGGTACAAAAATATTACGTACATAATTTAGTTTCTACATAAGTAGGTAGGTATCTAACTTGAACTTCACGTCTAACACAACACATGAACAAACACAATAAATACTTATCAAAATATTTATCACAAAAATATATTACAATTTGTAGACTGCTTAGAATACAATCAATTTATGAGGACAATGTAATACACAATAAAACTAGTAGTTCTGCGAACATTAGATCTAGCGAATGTAATCTTTTTTGTACAATCGTAATTCTATTATTTCATAGTTTTTTTTTGTCGTCGGCGATTTTTGATTGGTGGGGAATTTCCCCCTAAAATAATTTGCTGCAGCGTCATTTACCGGCCGATTTCGATAATTTGGCAGAAACATTCGGTAGATAATAGGGTGCACATGCTTGTTGGCGGCCACTCAGTGGACTTGTAACATTCTCATGCGAGATAGTAGTAGAATAACCGACGACAGGTTACTCCGACAGGTTGAAGTATTTTCGTATGGATTCTCAGATCGCAATGAAGACGCGTGCTTGACCTCCAATTTTTATTTAATCTTGCTAATGGGTTGCGTGATACCCCGGAATTGTTATCTCTTTTGAACTCCTCTGCGCCATCGAGATCAATCGAGGCCTCTCGTCTTAAACTCCTGAATTCTTCCAATTGAAAATCAAATCTCGGTAAAAATGCTCCTATTAACAGACTTGTCAACGAATTTAATGTTTTCTCCTAGGATAAAGACATAACCCTGTTTTCTGGCGGCGCAGGCAAGTTTAAACTATCGATTTGCAGAATATTTTCTAGTATTAGGAAAGAGTAATTTTCTCTGACATTCTTTATTCACACTTTACTATGTATACATGTAAAAAATATTTTTAATACGATGACTATTATTATTTAAGTATAACTCGCTTCTTAGTTTCATGTCATCATCATCATCATCATCAGTCATAAGACGTCCACTGCTGAACATAGGTCTCCCCCTTAGAGCGCCACACCGACCGACAACTGGCCACTTGCATCCACCGGTTGCCCGCGACTTTCACAATGTCGTCGGTCCACCTAGTGGGAGGCCTACCTACGCTGCGTCTTCCGGTTCGTGGTCGCCCCTCAAGAACCTTTCTTCCCCACCGGTTATCGGTTCCTCGAGTGATATGGCCTGCCCATTGCTACTTCAGCTTGCAAACTCTAAAAGCTATGTCGGCAACTTTGGTTCTTCGGCGAATATCCTCGTTCCGGATTTTATCGCGCAAAGAAACTCCGAGCATAGCTCTCTCTATTGCCCGCTGTGCGACTCTGAGTTTTTCCAAAAGGCCAGTAGTCAAGAACCACGTTTCAGTTCCATATGTCATCACTGGCAACACACATTGATTGAAGACCTTATATATAGATTATAGATTAGTTTCATGTAGTCTGCATTGCATCTATAATTGTGGTGACGCTTAGCCTGTTTCCGTTGCTTGCCTCCTTATGTGCTACAATGTCGTACATCATGTTGGTGTCTATTAAACAAATAAACATCAAGTTACAGAGTTTATATTTTTTCAAATAATAATATCATGCGGTTTCATTTCAAAATCCTATGATTTACCGAAAAGTGCAGAAATCTCAGTTCTCGGACACTTACAGTCAGTTTCCGACCGCCTTTTCCGTTGACGGCCTTAGAAATGCCACTGGAAAAAGGTTCTTTACATCATAGAATTAAGGTTGAAAATGAAATACCTACAATTATGCTTAACATTTATTGGTGTTTACAAAATGGACAGGTATAATCAGAATGGGCAGCATCGACGTACGGTGTTTGATTTAAAATTGGACATCAGAACATTGGTTACATTTTATAGCATTAAATTTGTCTTTTATATGTTTTTTTTTTAATATTTTGTATGACATTTATTAAATGGTCGTCAAGTGACCTTTTCTCGACATCGTATTGTCCCATTATAAAATGGTTTATACTGAAATGCCTACTGATAGGTTTGGTGGTCGAAATCTGACGGCTAAATGCACTATACATGATCGAAACGAGTGAGACAAAACCCTTTATAATGAAATTAATATGAGAAGTTAAAAAACATTTATGACTTAAACTGCTAGTTCTCGACCAGGGCCCCTATTCGGAGAAATGACATTTTTATCACTCTCTCACTCACTCCCATTAAATTTTAAATTAGAGAGACAGTCACCGAGATAATCTCGAGCGCACAGGAATAGGGTCCCAGGTGGTCGAAAACCAAAAGAAGCGTCATTCTGGTTGTTTAGAGTTATGCAATCACTTAATATTTCAATAAAATACAAACAAATACAGACAAACCATGATTTAAACCAAAAACAAAAGCAGTCTGACACCCCAAGCATAATATCCAAATGTAAATCTTAATATACCATGAGCTACATACGATTGACAAAATCCGTCCTCGCTAAGTTTTTTGATCGTTACATGGCACGTGCGCACAGACGGTGGTATTTTAAATCACTGAAGGCCATCTAATTAGCGTAGGCCACCAACCGATTGGGTTGGAGGAGGGAACAGATTGAATAATCGTTTAAAAATAAAAAGAACTCTTGCCACGTTCCGATTTCACTGTTTTACGCAAAATGCTAAGAAACGATCGACAACTAACAGTGTTCGGCGTACTGGCATGTTCACCCTACAGAATTTCGAATATCCGGCCGATATTTGGGCCGCAGCCGAACTCAAACCTCATTACCTGATGTTTTGATAAGCTCGTGACCGAATTTGCTCAAATTCGAAATTCTTGTTTAGAATTGGGTAGGGTGAACATACCAGTTCATGGCGTTCATGGCGCCGCAGGAAACTGTTCCCCTTTTTGGAGAGAATACCTCTCCAATCAAAAATCGCCAATGACAAAAAAAAAGTATGAAATTGTAGAATTGAGATTGTGCAAAAAAGTTTGTGCTCTTGAGGTCTAACTTACTGTTCGCAGAACTACTAGTAGTTATTCCCTACACCCACATATCTACACCCATCCTAGCGCCATCAATCTATGACATGTATCTAATGTAGGTAATGTAGGTTTAAGGTATGGGCCCAGGTAGATATGGACCCTTATTATACAGAATGTTACTTAAAATTCAAAAAACTTTTTTGTTACACCCCAACAGTCCCTACTCATCATTAAACTTTTACTATGAAACCAGCCCCGAAATCGCGAAATAAAAATCAACCGCTCCATACATTTTGTTAAGTGTCATTCACATTTTTCTATGGAACAGCCAATTATATTTTATCATTGGAAATAGCTGTTTTTTTTTTTTTTGCGACTCCATAACGGTCAAAGGAAAATAGAAACACTATTAAAAAAAAAATTTATAAACGTTATTGAATTTCATGAATTATGAATGTCACCCCTTAGTTTTTTTAGGTATCTACCTATATGTATATATCATCATCATCATCATCAGCCATAAGACGTCCACTGCTGAACATAGGCCTCCCCCTTAGAGCGCCACACCGACCGACAACGGGCCACTTGCATCCACCGGTTGCCCGCGACTTTCACAATGTCGTCGGTCCACCTAGTGGGAGGCCTACCTACGCTGCGTCTTCCGGTTCGTGGTCGCCACTCAAGAACCTTTCTTCCCCACCGGTTATCGGTTCCTCGAGTGATATGGCCCGCCCATTGCCACTTCAGCTTGCAAACTCTGAAAGCTATGTCGGCAACTTTGGTTCTTCGACGAATATCCTCGTTCCGGATTTTATCGCGCAAAGAAACTCCGAGCATAGCTCTCTCCATTGCCCGCTGTGCGACTCTGAGTTTTTCCAAAAGGCCAGTAGTCAAGGACCATATGTATATATATATATATATTATATTATATATTAATATATATATATATATATATTTATATATATCCAACCCGATAACAGGCATTTAGCGCCATCTAGTAGGGACTCGTAGTATTACCGTAACAAATATTTTCAAGTCATTATTAATATTCGATATCCTAATCCTAACTAATATTATAAATGCGAAAGTAACTCTGTCTATCTGTCTCTCTGTCTGTCTGTCTCTCTGTTTGGGCGTTTGTCGCGTTATCACGGGTAAACGGCTGAACGGATCGACGACGGACATAGATAATTTTTTTCTTGTAGGTCCACGCGAACGAAGTCGCGTTTAACAGCTAGTAATTTAGTATAGACAGGCAAGCTGACACCTGCAAGTTCTTAAGCTGTACCTTAAGGGCCGAATTTTGTAGCGTGGACTTGACCGTGACTTAATTTGCTCGATTTAGACTGTAACTGAGACTTAATTGTGAAATATTTGACTTCACTTGCAATATTACAATCTAGGATTACAAAACTTGACGCTGGCTAAATACATGACGTGTGGAGCCAAAACATAAGAGTAAAAAAAAAACGTGGCGGTAGGTGGCTTGGAGGAATGAAGGCGGTATGAGGCGTTTTCCAAAAAATAAAAAATAAAGTTCTAAAATACTTACTAGGTGGCGTACTAGTCCTATCGTTTTACCTGTCATTGCCATTGCTGTCAAAATATTATGTTTATTTTTTAAATCGTAAATTTTGGCTCCACACGTTGTGTATTTAGCCAGTGTCAACTTTTGTAATATTTCAAATGAAGTCAAATACATGGTAACATTACTTGAAATTGTCTAAATACACATGTGGAGCCAAAAATCACGAGAAAAAAAGGCACACGTACATTTTTTTTTTTATGTCTTGACAGTGAAAGAAAAACCTCAAGGTGCATCTAACGCCATCTATTGGGTACTTTTATTACCAGGATTTCTTTTTTTTTTGAAAACGCCTCATTGCCTTGAGCTTTAGGCTTCCCAGAAATTGACGTAAGGAAAAAAAAAGGAGTTTTGGCGGGATCATGAAGAAGTGATGTCGCGCTATTGTATTATTTTCCAATACTTGTGTTATATCGAGTGTTAATGCATAAAAATGGTGGATTTTTATCCATTAAGTGTTCGTGAAAGTGTGCGAGTGTTGGTGAATAGTATAATATCGTGAAACGTGACTTTTCGTTTTGTTTCCAAAACTCCATAGAAGCTTCTAGTAAAGTCTCCACCACTTTACTGAGGCATAAACAAAATAGGGAAAAAAAAATACGGAAGACAAGGCGGTATGGCCTTAATAGCTTTAGCCTGCCCAGAAATGGGCGAATAAATAAAAAAAAAAAATGTGTCAAACACAAATGTCAAAAATTTGGGGAGTTTTGGCGGGAACGTGAAGAATTCATGTCGCGTCATTTTATAATTTTCCAAAACTTGTGTTATTTCGAGTGTTAATATGTAGAAACGGTGAATTTTTACCCGTTAACGTTCGTGAACATGCACGAGTGATGCTGAATGGTATAATGTCGTGAAACGTGAATTTTCGTGTTGTTTCCAAAACTCCTTAGAAGGCTATAGTAAAGTTTTCACCACTTTACTGGAGCATGACTTGGACTTGACCGTGACTTGATTTGCTCGCTTTTGACTGTGACTATGACTTGTATGATAATATTTAACAAAACTTGAATATATATAACCATACTTGACACTGGCAAATGCATAAGACGTGCGACGCCAAAATCCTCTTAGGAGGAATGAGAAAAAAAAAAAAAAACGTCAAAAATCTAAAAACTGACTGATGTCACCCGATGACAGCGCAGTGCTGCCAGACGTACGAGAAATCTGGTACGCTTACGAGATTTAGCAGTCTGTGTACGAGATCAGGAAAAATACTAATTTCGTACACTTATCTACGAGATTTTAACAATATCTGGACTATACTATACAAAAAAAAAACATGCCACAAACAATCAGTTTGACACATCACTAGATTCATTACCTCATCACTAATGAGGTAAATATTAAGATTAATATTTAGACCCGGTACATTATTGACTGTACATTCCTGGTCGTGCTTTATTGGTACGTGCTGATAATGTACAGCCCGTACTGTATGACCTGAGAGTTGGCAGCCCGGTACATCAATTATCGGTCGTACATTATCGGATCGTATATTATTGGGCTGTACATTATAGACACCCACGCACCGCAACATAATCTTTTTGTTATGCAAGAACAGGACTCGGCTACGATTATGTATACGTTTGTCTCATTTTTCACGACATGAAGAGTAGGGAAGATTTTGTCGCGTTGCGCATGCTAGCCCGGCAGGCCTTTTTGAATAACTTTTTTTTATCTACGATTCAATTGCGTTTCGATTCAACCTTTTCTTTCTTTGAAAACAAATGTTTTATTAAAAAAACAAATGGAAACTTTATAAAATATATTTTTCACTTAAAATTTTATATATTCAAGTAGCCAAGTAAAAAATCTTTCAAATGAGGTATATATAAAATTATAATTAAAACAATATTTATTTATTTATTTATATTCTCATCTGTTTATTAACTTATGTCATATTTATATAATATTATGTCAAATTTACAAACAAAAATATTTTTTTTAAAATAAAATAAATTAAATATTTAAAACGAAATTACTCAAATAACCCGCCCCTAACTGTACCCGGTGCAAAGGTGCCCATAACGCTAGCGGCATTACCGCGCTGGATGGTAATGGCCATCCTTTGCACCAGGAACGAGCCGGAACGGGAGTCACCACCGCTGTCCCTGATCCTACGCCCTATCTCGTGAACCAAACGTTTAGCCTCTGCGTTTAAGGTTTGCGTTTAAGGTTTACGTTTAATTATAATTATAATATATAATTTCAAATGTAGGGACATAGCTGCGCAAATTTCCTCTGAATAAAGTATCACGCTTGTACGAGATTATGTATTGAAAGTACGAGATTTTAGGCAGCCCCGTTACGACGAAAAAAACCCGGCATCTGGCAGCCCTGCGACCGCGGCGACCTGCGGCAATAGAGGCCCCATATCCCTATTTTCCCTGTATTGTTTTGTTTGTTTCTTTTTACGACTGATCGTTCTTTTCCATTCGCGAAAACAAAATAAACAACGCGTCTCACGCGAAAAATGCGCGGTCGTGATCTCGATGGCCGGTTTGAACGTAGCTGAGTGGACGCCGGATCAAGTGGCAGAATGGCTCTCAGGTGCGTATTGGATCCGGAGTAAGATGGTGAGTCACGGAGTGATCACTGGTTAGTGTGCGGTGCTATGTGCAGGGCTTGGCCCTTCAGTGGCGCAGTACGTGCCGGGGTTGCGCGCGCGCGGGCTAGCCGGCGGCAAGCTGCTGACGCTGCGCTGCGACGACCTCGAGTATCTCGGCGTGCACGTCATCGGACATCAGGAGCTCATCCTGGAGGCTGTCGAACACCTCAGGAATTTTGTAAGCTTTTCTATTACCCGATAACTATCAGTCAACAGTTTCAACCTATATGAAAACAACATTCTAGTTGTATTCCGAATTAGTTGTTAGTTGTTTTTGAGTTTTATGACTCCATTTTCTTAGACAAATTTACCTCTGCAACAGATGTTCCTATTTTCCTACCTATAGTATAATGGAAAACAAGAGTTACTAGAGCATGCCGTCATACTCATGCATAATTATAAAGTTCTGTTACATACTGTGTAATTTTTTTGTGACCTACTTGTTTATGAGACTCATGCAATATTATGATGATTTGAAATGTCCATTGAGATACCTACATCTACTGTGATATGATAATGTTAAATAAAAGAATGACACATTGAACTGCCTAGGTTTAGAAGCACTAAATATATTATATGTTATTTAATTTGATTGCTCATTGTATTACCTTGTATTGATAACAACAAGATACGAGTGAGGCTGTGAACATGTGTCTATATTTGTGCAAGTATGCATCAGTGAATGTGTCAGTTATCATGTCAAATGTTATCTAAGGGAGAATGTGGAGCCACGCTACTGAATCATTTGTAATTGACGGCTGCAAACTGGCTGGTCAGTGATTAGTTGTGATGCTATTTTTATAATGATCGCTGGAGTAGCTCTAACTTGAACTATAGCTTTGTTTGGAGTTTTACGATATTATAATTAACTGCAGAGTGTTGCTGCTTTAGGATTATTACAGCAAACTGACCTGTATTTTATTAGGTTTCTATTTCTAGTACAACACACAGTATTACATTAAAATGTATTTTGTCACTCAGAGAAATTTAGTCCAAACTGAGCTCAAGTCATCTTAGACTCATTGTCTCTCCACGTGTTCTGTCAGTAGTATTATGGGAAATAAAAACTGTAATAATAATTAACATAAATATACAATGAACAAGCTGTCGAATACAAGTTTTTTTAATTTTGGGCTCATGTTCTGATTTTAGATACATATTTTTTTATGGAAACCATTCGGCTATTTATCAGGAATTTGGAAAATGTCAATTAAGTACTCGGAAACCTTTAGGTGTCAAGTTTTTAATTTAAAAACGCAACTTAAACTTTAACACGTCAACAGCGCCACATAACATTGAATAATGTTACAGAAGTGAAATCAGCTATAGTAACAACTTATTAACTTGGTAGCGTGGAACGTCGCCCTATACTTAGGGCGACGTTCCACAACGACAATGCTACTGCGTTGTCTGGTAGTCTAGGTAGTCTGTCAATCTTATACAACTTTTGGAGAAAGTGTAATCTTATCCCACCAACTCTTATACTACAGGACAAGTAGAAAGACGCTCCTACCGTCCATA
Source organism: Apocheima hispidaria (assembly GCA_947579745.1). NCBI lineage: Eukaryota > Metazoa > Arthropoda > Insecta > Lepidoptera > Geometridae > Apocheima > Apocheima hispidaria. The sequence goes on from OX388151.1 coordinate 225,426, forward strand.
CACTGTACATTTCCTTTGGATACATATAAAATGCTTCAAATTGTTTCTAATCCATACAATAATCCCAAGGATTGGTACAAACTGCTGTCCTCCTTGTTTCCTGCGGGATATAATCTGGGGTTTATCAAGGTGAGTATGAAATGGCCGAGAGTAGGAATTCACTAAGTACATGTTTCCAATTGGGTCTCGATCACATCGTGCCTTCAAGCAGTCTTCATTGCCAGGTTCTCGGGCGAGAGTCAAATAACTTTACTGTACTACATAGATATTTTTAAATAGTTTTTGTGCGTAATGAATGCTATGTATCCGTGTGTGCAGCAATATGAGTTGTCCCGCGAGTGCATCCAGCAGCTGGCGCTGCGCGTGTCGGTGGCGGGCACCAGCATCGTGCGCGCGCTGCGCCACCAGGCGGAGGGCGGCCGCCTCGACACGCAGCTGCTGGCGGACGTGGCGCGCGCCGTGCTCGCCGTCAAGCCGCTCGTCTGCTGGCTGGACGCCACCGCGCTCGACGGAGACCTGGCCGCGCGCCGCACCGAGCTGCTGCAGCTGGCGCTGGAGGCCGCCACGTGCGCCATGCGCGACCGGTTCGCGGACCATCCGGCGAGAGCGGTAACCGCAACGCACGCCGAACACCGTCGGCCGGTTGGTCGTCCCTACACCGCTCTCTGTACGGCGCAGGTGGCGGCGGCGGCGGCCGCGGCGGGCGCGGCGGCCGCGTCCATCGTGCGCGAGGCGCGCGACCCGCGGGTGCTGGCGCCGGCCGCGCTGCACGCGGTCACGCTGCGCCCGCGCCGCGCCGACCTGGGGTTCGAGGTGCGCCGCTCGCACTGCGGCCACCTGCAGCTGGCCAGCGTGCGCTTCGGCTCGCCCGCGCACGCCTCGGGACAGGTGCACGTTAACGACGAGATCGTGCAGGTACACCCTACGTTACATTACTACGAACAATATATCCACAAACAAAAGTAATGTAGATTTTTTTAGAGAAAAATGTAATTCAACAGACGCCCACGTAAACTGTACAGAACTTATTATTATTCATCAAAACATGCAATGTATTCGTAATAAAATTATCAGACTAGAAGGATTGACTGTTACGTATAAGCCTGACATATTAATTCTTTGTGAAACGTGGCTTAACTACAATGATGTTGGTAGTATTGTAATTCATGGTTATTACCACGCCAATTACTTTGTTAGAAATAAACGAATGCATGGAGGTGTATCTATATTTATTAGAAATACATTAGTATCTGGACCATGTAAAGAAATAGATGCTCTAACAGTTGAATACCACTGTGAGTTTGCGTCCGTTGAAGTAAGTATTAATAATCGATGTAAATTGACAATAATAGGTATGTATAGAACGGGTTTGGGTAATGAAACCATTTTTATTGAGACGATTGCTAAGCTGTTCGACGTTTTGTCTGTCTTGTCTAGTAGAAGAGTCATTCTGGCGGGTGACTGGAATGTGGACTTTATGACTGAATCTTCTAATAAAACCGCATTAATGGACATTATGGATTCGAGTGATTTCCGAAATTTAGTAGACTTTTACACTAGAATTTATAAGAGCGCTAGATCGTCGGTTGATAGTATTGTTACAAATATTGACGACAACGAAATAAGTGTCGGATCTGTAGCTGCTGGAGTATCAGATCATTTTGCGCAACTTGCACGCGTACAAGTACAGAATAATTCAAACCCGAAATTTATTAATGTTGAGAGACGCATATTCAATGACCAAAAGATTATAGAGTTTTGTAATTCTATGCTAGCATGTGACTGGGACAATATTTTTGCATCATATAATAATAATAATACATTTGAATTCTTTATAAATAAGCTGACATGGAATTTAGATATTCACTTTCCAATTAAGAAAACTAGAATTAAGTCAAGAAATAGGTGTCCATGGATCAGTAATGATATCATTAAACTACAGTTGGAAATACATGACCTACATGAAATAAAAAAATTATATCCACAATTTTCAGAAATACATATAGATAGGAAAAAAATTAATATAAATCAGTGCATTCTAAATAATAAGCAAAATTATATTAAAGGCAGATTAGAAAATTCTAATAATGCCAAAAAAGAGGTGTGGAACGTAATAAAAGAAGAAACAAATAAAAATCATAAAGAGTGGAATTGGAATCTTATTTGCTGAATAAGTGATGAACATATATCAAAAGAAAATATTGCTAACTATATGAACAATCATTTCATATCTATAGGAGACGATCTCAGTAAAAATAATCCCCCTGACTGTGAAAAACCTATTAGTAGGTTAAACCAATATACTCACCAACGTCACGAGTTCTTGTTTCGAACTATAACCCCACTTGAGCTAATGAAACTGGCTAAATTAAAAATTAAAAAATCAGATATCAAAGACATTTATGATATTTCGGGTATGTTCCTGTACAAAACATTAATAAACCTGTGTGACCACATCACTTATCTCATAAATAACGTTCTCCAATCTACATGCTATCCCCAGGCACTAAAAAAGACTAGACTAACACCATTGTACAAAGGAAAAGGTGAAACAACATCAGTAAAGAACTACAGGCCTGTTACGATTGTGCCAACTATTTCAAAACTAATTAAATCAATCGTGTCGGAAAATATAATGGAGTATTGTAATAAACACAGATTAATTTCGGACTCACAGCACGCATATAGAAAGGGTCGATCCACCGTATCAGCAACTCTTAGATTTGTTAACATTGTTACAGACTGTCTGGAAAATAACAAAAAAGTGGCCGGTATCTTTTTAGATCTATCTAAAGCCTTTGACTCCGTGAACTACGAGCTCCTGTTAAAAAAGTTAAAGGTTTACGGAATCAATGGCAATGACAATAACTCAAGTCTTATTAAATCATTCTTATTTAATAGGGAACAAATTGTAGAAGTTAGAATCGATAACAAACGACAGCGATCTGAACCTAAATGCGTTGAGATAGGCATACCACAGGGCTCGTCACTTGGTAATGTATTTTTTCTTGTTTTTGTTAACGATATAGCCCACTTAGATATAGGGGGAGAAATAATACAATACGCCGATGATACTACAATAATATTATCTGATGATACTAACGACAAGTTGAAAGTAAAAATTAACGAAACCCTGAGTAAATTGAACGAATGGTTTAGAATAAATGGATTACAGCTAAACTCAGGCAAAACGAATATCGTGTTTTTTAATGCAAAATCACCAAACGTATGTACCATTCCGGTAGAAGTAGGAGCATCCACTTTGCGGAGCACAAACAATGTGAAACTGTTAGGCTTTGAGCTCGACTCATCTCTGACATGGAAAGGTCATATAGATGCCACATGTAAGAAAATGGCTAAAGGAATTTATGCTCTAAAACAAATAAAACATATCACAACCCACGATTGCCTTAAAGAAGTCTACTACTCTTACGTTCATTCGATATTGTCATATGGCATTATTGTGTGGGGATGCTCAACAGACTATGAACGAATTTTAAAGATGCAGAAAAGTGCCATTAGAGTCCTGGTAAATGGACAGTTTAGAGAATCGTGTCGAGAACACTTTAAAGATTTGCAAATCCTGACTTCAGTTTCACTCTACATTTTTGAAACTATAAACTACGCTCGACAAAATATAAATATGTACAAACTTCACGAAACAAACAGTGTAAGAAATGGTAAAAGTACCCCATATTTAAAGCCAATACACCCCAGACTATGTTTGTCCAAAAAAACCCCGATGATCATAGGCCAGAAGCTCTATAACAAACTTCCGGAAAGAATACGAACCATAACAAATGACAAAGTTTTTAATAATAAAGTAAGACTCCTTCTGCTGGATAAGACAATTTATACAATCAAAGAATATCTGAACAATAACTACAGTTAATAGAAATACCTACCGCTTTTATGCTGACCTATTGATTAAATAATGAACGAATGATGCCTCTTTACAGCAATTTTTATATTAATAATATGAACGCTTAATATTTGAATGTTGTTACGATTACAACGAAAATTTATTATATTTAAAATAAATTATTTGAAATTGATTATTGAAATTGTATTAATGACGAAATACGGTGTGATGCACAGCTGCTATATTTTTTTTATTTTTTATTTATTGGTTTACCAACAGGATGAAACAATTAATCAACTAATAATAAACATGATAATACCTTAGGACCTATGTAACACCCCAGTAACAGGTAAACTCTGCATGTTTTTAAATTTGGACATGAATACACTCGCTGGGATCACAATACAAACAATATGTGATCCTGTACTTATACAACACATCACGTAAGGGCTAGAGTAGCCCTTTTTTTAAACTTAGGGAGGGAATCCATAAAGAAGTCAATTCCGTGCTCTGACGAAAGCCAGTTAGCAGATCTCAAAATTCTTGTTAACGGGCTGTATTCGCCCATTACAGTTCTACGTTTTTGAACGGAGAAGAACTTGTATTTAAGTTTGTGGAGGCGATGGTCAGGGCGCGGAATTAAAAATTTAATAGAGTTAAGAATCTCAGGGGTATGCATATAACCGTTTAGAATTTTGTACAGGGTAATAGCATCAGCTACACGACGTCTATCGGCCAGTCTTTGCAGTTTAAAATATTCCAGTCTGTCATCGTAGCAAGTAAGCTCACCTCTCTTGCCCAGAGATCTGGTCAAGAAACGCAAGAAGCGCTTTTGTATTCTTTCAATGTTTTTTCTGTGGCATTTATGGTGAGGGCTCCAAATACTAGGACAATATTCCAAGTGGCTGCGAACTAGAGACTTATAAAGTGTAATTTTGACTATGGGGTTCTTGAATTTCCTGCTATTACGCCAAATGAAACCCAAGGATCTACTAGCCTTTTTTATTATAGCATTGTAATGAGGTTTAAAAGACAGATTTTTATCATAAATGACACCCAGATCCCTTATTACATCCACTTCCTCCAGTGTGGTTCCATTCAACACATACTTACTAGGAGTAATAATGCGTTTCTTAGTAATTTTAATGTGTTTGCATTTAGCTGTGTTAAGAGGCAGTCTGTTCAACTGGCACCACGAGTTAAGGTTATCAAGATCCTTCTGCATTTTCTGCGAATCACTAACATTGTCAATCTTTTGATACATTTTCAAATCATCGGCAAATAGTGAAAACTTGACAAACTCGAAGATTCTAGAGAGATCATTTATGAAGGACAAAAAAAGTATCGGACCTGCATGAGAGCCCTGGGGGACTCCTGAAGGAACCAGAAACGCTTCAGATTCATGGCCGCATATTACGACTTTTTGATACCTATCTGTCAAATAGCTACGGAGCCAGTCCAACAAACGTCCACTCACGCCGAGTGCGGAAAGTTTGTCAATCAGGATTTCATGGTCCACTCTGTCGAACGCTTTACTTATATCAGTATATACAACATCGACCTGCTTACCTTGATCAACTAGGGTTGATAAGTGCTCGCTATCTAATAGCAAGTTGGACAGAGTGGACTTTCCCTTTTGGAAACCATGTTGTTGATCAATTAATAGATGTTTAAGGTGGAACGATAAAATCGGACAAATCAAGCTTTCCATTACTTTTGCAAAACATGTTAAAATTGAAATCGGTCTATATTCTTTGATATTATTTAACTTCGAAGATTTTGGAATTGGGATGACATTTAAAATCTTCCATGCTGAAGGGAATACACCTGAAGACATTGACTTATTGTAAATCAAACTCAACGGAAAGCATAATGAGTCAGCACATTTACTAATAAAGTATGGTGGGATGAGGTCAGGACCGGCACCCTTGGCAGGGTCAAGTCTCTTTAAGGCTTGTTGGACCGAAGATTTAGTAAAAGTGACATGAGAAAGTATATTAGTACTATGCTCCAAATTAACTGTATTGAAAGGGATACTGGATTTCGGCAAGTAAACAGAAGAAAAATGAATTTTGAACAGCTCGCATATTTCCTTGGGGGAAGAAGCAACTGTACCATCAAGGAACATTTTGTTTGGGAAGGAAGTCTTACATTTCTTTTTGTTAGTAACATATGACCAGAAAGATTTTACATTTTCACCCTGAAGTAATGACTTTTCAATTTTTTTTATAAACAAACTATAATCATGATTGATTGTACAGTGGCATCTTCGCCTCAGAAGCTCATAGGAAAGGGTATCTCTCGGGTTGTTATATTTCTTCACTTTACGCCTGAATTTCTCCTTTTCTTTAATTATCTTGATTAAGCTAGACGAGTACCATGACGGATAAGTTCCATTCATGAACCTTTTTTTAGGAACACACTCTTCAATAATGGTAGCCAGTTTCCCTTTGAATACAGAAGTCATTTAATTATATGATGTTTGTAATTCAGCGATTTAATAAAATTATCTATCTATCTATCTATCTACGTTATCTAAGGAGACGTTACAGTGGAGCCGATCAGCGGACGGCCCAATCTAATACGGATAACTCTCGTAGGTGGGGTCGCAGTGCGTGATCGGGTGGGGTGCGACCGAGGTGGAGCGCACTTGCCTGGCGGCCGCCGCGCGGGGAGAGCTCGCCCTCCGGCTGCGGAGGCGCGCCGCGCGCCCCCCGCCAGCGCTGGCCCGGCGGCGCCCGCGCGGCGCCTCGCCCCGCGCTCTACTCGCGCCGCCCGCGCCGGAGCCGGAGCCGGAGCCGGCGTCCGACTCGAGCGAGCCGCTGTCGCCGCCCGCCTCGCCGACCGCGCTCCATCACACGCGGTACGTGCCCCGCTAGCCTCGTGCCGGAGCCGGAGCCGGAGCCGGCATCCGACTCGAGCGAGCCGCTGTCGCCGCCCGCCTCGCCGACCGCGCTCCATCACACGCGGTACGTGCCCCGCTAGCCTCGTGCCGGAGCCGGAGCCGGCGTCCGACTCGAGCGAGCCGCTGTCGCCGCCCGCCTCGCCGACCGCGCTCCATCACACGCGGTACGTGCCCCGCTAGCCTCGTGCCGGAGCCGGAGCCGGAGCCGGCGTCCGACTCGAGCGAGCCGCTGTCGCCGCCCGCCTCGCCGACCGCGCTCCATCACACGCGGTACGTGCCCCGCTAGCCTCGTGCCGGAGCCGGAGCCGGAGCCGGCGTCCGACTCGAGCGAGCCGCTGTCGCCGCCCGCCTCGCCGACCGCGCTCCATCACACGCGGTACGTGCCCCGCTAGCCTCGTGCCGGAGCCGGAGCCGGAGCCGGCGTTTGACTCGAGCGAGCTGCTGTCGCCGCCCGCCTCGCCAACCGCGCTCTACCACACGCGCAACTTGCGTTTGCGTTAGGAACACTTATAAAATTTGTAATATTTTTTTTTTTTTTTTTTTGTTTTTAAGAAAAAAATACATTAATGCCGCTGGTATTGTGTGTGTAAACGTGCCTCTGCCATACTCGGGAAGATGTGTCCGGGTAATGTAATATCGCGATTGTCGTTCGGCAGCATGTACCCGCTGAAGCCGCGCGGCACCGTGTCCCGCCGGCACTCCGTCAGCGGCGGCAGCCCCGCCTCGCGCCGGGACCGCCACGCCATCGACCAGGTAACGTGCCATGGCTGTCCCGCTCCCACTCCCACTCCTTCCGTGACACTACCGGCGCGCTGGCGGTCTCACTCTACCAACGACCTATCGCCGGCCGACACGTCAAGCTCCGTCGACTGGGAAGGATTACGACCCATAGCATGACTACTATTGATAAAACTATTACATATTCATTCTATTATATATTATGTCAATGAAAAACTTCTGATTTTAGGTGATTTTAATAAGAGTAGCATAACGTGGACGGCGTCCGCGGATCGTACTCACTTAGTGCCAATAATCAAGGCCACTGATTGTGACCACTTTGAGCATTTAGATCTTATGAACCTGAGTAGTTTAGACCAATTTAATCATGTTCCCAATATGTATGACGGTAGTGTCCTTGATTTCGTTTTTTCTAACGACGAAGTAACTGTGGATCGCTGTTTAGATCCGCTGGTGAAAGAGGATAAGTTTCATCCCGCTCTCGTTTGTAGACCGCTTTTTATTCATATAATTACTTTAGCTCACTTTCATAGACCTAAATTCCTTAATGCAAGAGATGATTACTCGGCAATTTGTAATGAACTTCTTACGCATGATTGGCAATCGCTCCTCGCGTGTGGTTGTATGGCTGATGTAGTCGATCTATTTACTAAAATATTATCGGAGCTCAGAGATAAATAAGTTCCTTGTAAATGGGTGCTGCCAGCTCAGTATCCAGCCTGGTATTCTCCAGCTCTGCTCAGGATCTTAAAGGAAAAAAACAAGTACCACCGGAAGTTGAAAATTTACAATAATATTTCTGATCGGAATTCTTATAGGCTCCTGCGTGAGCGAGTGAAGAGAGTAGAGCATGAATGCTATCCAAATTATATTGCAAATATAGAAAGCTCGATCGGCGACAACCCGAAAGCGTTCTGGTCATACGTCCAATCAAATAAACAGCATAACTCGTATCCTTAAGTTATGACGTGTAAGGAACATTCCATTTAGTCCGGCGATGGTATTTGCAATGCGTTTGCGGACTTTTTTAACTCTAATTATTCGCCGACGACTCCACAAGCTCCAGTTTCTGTTGGGACTAATCCTGTAGTAGCCAGCTCTGCAGCTGCCATTTGTTCTATTGAAATTTCTACGTTTACATTGCTTAAGCTACTAAAAACCTTAGATTGCAACAAACCCGCATCTTCTAGTAAATTTTGGTGAAATTCTGGTTTCTATACTATTTAACAGGTCTATTGCTGTGGGATTGGTGCCTAAAATCTGGAAAACAGCAATAATTACAATACAATGTATCTTTATTAAACACCGAAAATAAAATTAAAATTAAACATACATACATAGGAATACATACATTTTTACATAGGAATAATTGCATTTTTGTGAATAGGAATTCACAAAAAATGCCCCAAGCGGGATATATTAAACTATATGCTGATTTCTAAGCTTTGTGCACTGGCTAGAGTTCTCGAGAAATTAGTTCATGACCAAGTGTATGCTGCTCTCAAGCACTCTTTCTTACCATAGCAACATGGTTTCCTTACGGGAAGGTCTACCACTACTAACCTGGTCTCATTTGCTGACGCGGTAACTGCTGGCAATTGGGTCAGGCTGACGCTGTTTATAGGGATTATAGTAAGGCGTTTGATCGCATAGATCACTCCATGCTTCTCACCAAACTTTGTGAAGCCGGTATAAGAGGTGATCAGCTGAGGTGGTTAACCTCTTACGTCGAATGTCGTACCCAAACTGTAGCTCTGTATGGGTTTATTTCGACCTCGTCACCTATCCCATTTTGCGTACCTCAAGGTCCAATCCTTGGGCCCATCTTGTTTTTGTAAATGACATCAACCAGTGTTTCAAATATTCCGATTTCCTACTATTTCCAGACGATATGAAAATTTCTAAAATTATTAATAGTTACCATGACTTAGAGCAACTTCAATTGGACTTGAGATAGTCTTCACATCTACTACACCAGGAATAAGCTTAATCTTAATATACACAAATGTTATATTAGTCTTAGCAGATCTGATATATGACCATGAAATCAACGGTCAATCTCTAGTGAGAACCGATTTAGTTTTTGATCTTGGTGTCATTCTCGATTCAAACTCCTCATTGACAAGCACATTGAGAACATCTCTGCCAAAGCCATGAAAACGTTGGGCTTCATTCTTCGAGTCTCTCAAGATTTCAAGATGATCAAAACCCTGAAGATTCTTTATTGTTCTTTAGTACGAATTCGGCTTGAATATGCCTCGCAAGCCTGGAACCTCGGCTACGACAAGTATATTTCCATCCTAGATTGACCACAAAAGAATTTCTTGCGCTGTGTGAACTACAAGGCCAAAATACTAAACTCAGATTAGTGTATGACGAATCTTGCTTCCACCACCACCTGGTGCCTGTTAAGACTAGAAGAGAGGATGCTGATCAATCTTCTTGCACAATATAGTTTCTAACAGAATAGATTGTCCGTCTCTATTGGCCAAAATTCGTTTCGTGACTCCTTTAAGATCAGCACCACGCAGAAATGACCTTCAGCTGTAGACCCCACGTTTTGACACAAACTATCGTAAAAACTCATTCCTTTATCCGTACAATCATTAACTACAACTATTCTAATTATATGTTGATTTATTTAAGATGAGGTAAAACATCTTTACAAACATAATTTCAAAAAAAATCTTCGACAAAACAAAAATAAAATTCAATAATACTAGAAAGAAATTAGCAAAAAAATACCGATTAACTAGTATAGTTTTTATATTTATATGGTTCTGAACCCCTGCTGCTTACAAAACAACAGGTATTTAAAATCTTGTACTACGACACTTATTAACGGCTCTATTTTGATATGTTATTTTTATAATTTTTACATACCTATACGCTATATCCATACATTAATTAGTTCGCACCCATGTTTGTGTTGTAGCAGGGCATTTTAAACTTATCTATAAGGGAGAACTGTTTAGGCTTTTGTGTACCCATTAACTGTATTTATACTTTATTTTTTAAGCTGTTAGTTTTCCATGCATAGTAAATAAAATAAAAATATTCGATAGAAAATATATGACGGTAAGTAGTTACAATTTACCGTCGACAGGAGCGCTGTTTCATGTTTAATACATGGTATCGAATAAGTGCGAAAGTGCTTTTTTTTTTTTCTCTTTCCTCCTAAGAGGATTATGGCGTCGCACGTCTTATGCATTTGCCAGTGTCAAGTATACTCATATTTTTTCAAGTTTTGGTGAATATTGTCAAATAAGTTATAGTCACAGTCAACGGCGAGCAAAGCAAGTCACGGTCACGTCCAAGTCATGCCTCAGTAAAGTGGTGAAAACTTTACTAGAGCCTTCTATGGAGTTTTGGAAACAACACGAAAATTCACGTTTCTCGACATTATACCATTCACCAACACTCGTGCATGTTCACGAACACTTAACGGGTAAAAATTCACTGTTTTTACACATTAACACTCGAAATAACACAAGTTTTGGAAAATAATAAAATGACGCGACATGATTTCTTCACGTTCCCGCCAAAACTCTGCGAAAGTGTTTTCGATAATGTAATGCTAGGGGTGTCGTAGTTCCCGGTGTCGCTTCAGGTAGCGATACACTGCTGTCGTAGTTCCCGGTGTCGCTTCAGGTAGCGATACACAGCTGGCGTTGTTCCAGTTCTGGCAGCAGCTGAAGGAGAGGCGCCGCGGGGCGGCCGCGGGCAGCGCGGGGGGCAGCCCCGAGCCGGGTGACGTCACGCTCTACGCCAGGGACAAGGTACTCTACTCTACTCCACTCTACTCTACTCCACTCCACTCCACTCACAGATGAATAGAACTAGATACCTAGTCTAGGACGAGCCTAGCGCGCAACACATAAGTTTTATTAGACTTATATAAGACGCCGCCCCAAACATTGAACCTCAGTTCCGACCAAGTGCCAGAGCTGTGCGTGCGTGCGTGCGGCTAACAAAATAAAACGGTTGTTTTATTTTCCTGACAACCAACAGTAAACAAAAATGACTATCTGTGCAGTGAAATTGTGTGGAAAGTCATCCGCGCACTCAAACTACAAAAAAGACGAAATAACTTTTCATCGGTAAGTAAAATAATTCAGTTTTACAAGACATAGCTGAGCTCAGCGTATAATGGACACGTCGTCACTTATCCCTTTTCCTCATTGCGGATATCCCATGCAGTTGTCCCTTTCTGGCGAACGCACGTATAAAGTAGTGTTGTGACTCATTAAACAAAACGCAGACTTGCATTTTCGATTTTCACCATACCGTAAAGGGATTCGAACACTGATGAATTTTAACTAACTAACTACCTAACTAAACTGTACACTCGGGACCTTCTGCTTGGACTAAACTGGACAAGCAACGAAATCACGATAGAATCGACCGGCAGCATCTAGCATGTGCCTGAGACTGTGGTGAGACTAGAGAAAATAACTTGTTAAGAGCATGTCGGGCCATGCTTAGTAGGGTTCCGTAGGTGCGTAGGATGTTTGAAGTTTTTATCCGTTACTAGCTTCTGCCCGCGGCTTCGCCCGCGTTTTTCTGGTAAACAATAATGGCGTTTTTGTCAGTAGACTATAGTATACGTCGTAAGTATTTCAAGGTTATTAGGTGTATGATTCAGTTGTTAATTTCGATTCCCGGCTTAATAGATTTTTAGATGATGAATTGAAGTAACTGAGTTGATTCTGGGTAAACTAACATTATTTTTCGGACCTAACAAAACGCGTGATCCCGAGAAAATGTCACATTTTAGAATAACACATTCTATTGAAACGCGCAAAGAAAGCAGGGACCTCGAAAAAAAACATTCGACTTTACAGCTCGATCTCGAAATATCCGCGAGTGCACGACACTGAGGAAGAATTAGTACTTTAATGGTGTTGTGTAGTAATGTTATGTTAGTGAGTTGAGATTCGAGTGAGTGCGATTACTATGGCAGAGCGGAAGTTCGCTATGTAGGTAAGTACCGGTTAATAATGTTGCCCTACTGCCACAGCCTACTGCTTACCCCAGCACTACGGAACGTACTAACTCGGTACAGTGGTGGGCGTAACCTTGATGATAGCCAATGGGAATTATTTATCACTCTCCGCGCACCCCGTGCTTTCCTCAAACTGTGGTGACTTTTGATCGGACCAAAACCCGAGTGACGAGGTATCTGGTTCATCTGTGACTCCACTCCACTCCAGTCTACTCCACTCTACTCTCGTACAGCACGCACAAGATAGAATTAACCGTTTAAATGTCTCTGCGTCAGCCTTTTTACATCCCACTGCTGGGATATTGGCCTAGCCTCGAAGGGTGATTGGGTGCTGGTTGGCGGATATCAATGTGAAATTGATTAAATGAAATATCTATCTCATCATCATAGGCCTAGGCATAAGACGTCCACTGCTAAAATGGACCCCCAAATTTTGAATTGAAATTACTGTAGCTTATGCGAGCAGGCTCATACAGAATAATAAAAAAAACGCCACGTGTTATGTAGATTGTTATTAATCTGAGGAGGGTGCGGGGCGCGCACGTGACGCCACAGAGAGCGTTCATCGGAAACCTGGGAATGCGGAGTGTGTGTCGGCAGCGCCGCGAGTCACACTCGCCGTATTCAATTGTGATGTATGATGAGGCACGATATTGGAGACACATATTAATGAAGTCAAACACGACTGTCGCATGGAATTGTGTTTTAATTAATGTCACGCGTGTCGTGTTGCAGGCGGTGTCGTACAGCACGGGGCTGGAGATGCAGCCCCGGCCGCGCACGTGCCCCGGGCCCGCGCGCGCGCCGCCCGCCCCCGCCCCCGCCCCCGCCGGCCCTGCGCCCGCCCCCGCGCCCCCCGACGAGCGGCGCGGCAAGCTGGACAAGGCGCACTCCACCCCCGCGTACGACCTGGGGGCGGGGGCGGGGGCGGGGGCGGAGGAGGGCGCCACCTCGATCCAAGCGCAGCCCATACCGGAGTCCCCGAGCACTCCGCTCGACAGCCCTACCGTACGTAATGTTCTCTTCGATGCCTCGTCGGTTACCGGCCTGTAGACGGTCGATACAGCTAACGTTATCGGATAACACATCGGCGCTATAGCGCTATAGAGTGAAATGAGTCCGTTTCGTCCGGAGGTGGTGGTGCACTCGGCGGCCAAGGCGGACCAGATACTGGCGTTCAAGAAGTGCAGCTCGGCCATCGGGGAGGCCATGCAGCATCGCCGGAACCACGACGACTCCGCGCCCGACGGAACTCTCGAAGGTACCTATCTAATATCCACCGCCGGGTCGTCGCTAGGCAATCTTATTGAGTCGAAACGGGGACGGCGCTACTACGTTTCCATCGCGTCTGACAGGGACGAAAAATTCGAAAGCTCATAGCGAGCTTAACATGTCCGCAGGTTCCGGCATCCGAGACGAGTCCACCGCCGAGAAAATTCTAGAAACGATCAACATAGCGATGATGGAGCACCGGCGGCGCTCGCTCCTCGAGGGCCCGAAGCCGGCCGAGCGCGCTCCCCCCGCGCCCGCGCCCGCCCCCGCGCCCGCCCCCGCCCCCGCCCCCGCCGCCAGCTCGGAGGCGGCCTGCAGGTGACTCCTCCGACGACGGTTTCTTACTCGATCTTTGTTTTCGTGACTTTCGAGAATTCTCGGGTCCGATTTCTCGAGCCTTATCGGGTCTCGAGTCTTTTATAAGATCAAAAACTAAAACCCGCCCACGTAAAAGTATGAAACGAGAAAATATTATTCGAAAATCATAAGGGTCCGATGAATTTACGTAGGTATTTTATTTTCAGTGAGTTTTAAAGTCCCTCGCCTCGGCATCGGACTACGGTTAAAGGGACTTTAAAACTCATTGGAAAAACACTTGTACATTCAATGGACCATCAAATGTCATTCTGAATACCGAACAATATTTTTTTTCTCTCTTTCCTCCTGAGAGGATTTTGGCGTCGCACGTCTTATGCATTTGCCAGTGTCAAGTATACTTATATATTTTCAAGTTTTGTTAAATATTATCAAACGAGTCATAGTCGCAGTCAAAGGCGAGCAAAGCAAGCACGGTCAAGTCCAAGTCATGCCCCAGTAAAATGGTGAAAACTTTACTAGAGCCTTTTATGGAGTTGTGGAAACAACACGAAAATTCACGTTTCACCACATTGTACCATTCACCGACAGTCGTGCATGTTCACGAACACTTAACGGGGAAAAATTCACCATTTTTACACATTAACACTTGAAATAACACAAGTTTTGGAAAATAATATTTCTTCACGTTCTCACCAAAACTCCGAATAATATTTTCTTATTTCATACTTTTACCAAAGAACGATTTACAGGAGAAGAAGTCCCATCTCTTTCCGAAAAGTGTACCCCCGAAAAAACGTATTATTACTAGATGGCGCCACGTAAATATGCAGCTGATTTTCAGGCTGCTATAATTTAAATGAATTAATCGATAACCGTAAACAAATAACTTTTATTTATTTTTCAAATAAGAAGGACAGTCCGCTAAATCTATGCTATTATGTGAGCCCCACCGCCCCTGATAACGCTCCTCCATTGTCCGAAGATCCTGATGGAATCTTTCACCCTGCACTGCGGTTCAAGTATACTCATAAAATTATATAACACTGACGCAGGTCATGTCGATCACGATCATGTCACCGCGGCTACTTCATTTGAGTTTTCGAATTTCTTTTTCATTTGTAGCGCCCTCTTCACGAACTGGACTAAAGATGTTCAAAACCCTGATGTTGAAAACGTAGACAAATTTCTCGAGTTCGAGGAAGCTCCAGCAGAAACCTTAGTCCCGCCGGCGCGCGGCGCTCTGACTTACAGCGTGGTGTCTCGCGCCGCGCCTTCCGCTCGGATTCAAATTCACTCGAGACCGCTCGTTACATTGTTATAGGTACTCGTATTTGCGCAGCACGTCCCGGGCGCGGCCCCGCTCCCCGCCGGCGCGGCCCCGCTCCCCGCCGACGCGGCCCCGCTCCCCGCCGACGCGGCCCCGCTCCCCGCCGACGCGGCCCCGCTCCCCTCCGACGCGGCCCCGCTCCCCGCCGGCGCTGCCCGTGCTCCGCGCGGTGCCGCGCGGGAACGACAGGGAGCCCACGTCGCCCATGAAGCCGACTCGACCTATAGACGCGACTCAGGTAACGGTCGTCCGATCCGGTGCGCGACGGATCGTGCACCATAGACGCGACTCGAGTAACGGTCGTCCGATCCGGTGCGCGACGGATCGTGGACCATAGACGCGACTCGAGTAACGGTCGTCCGATCCGGTGCGCGACGGATCGTGCACCATAGACGCGACTCGAGTAACGGTCGTCCGATCCGGTGCGCGACGGATCGTGCACCATAGACGCGACTCGAGTAACGGTCGTCCGATCCGGTGCGCGACGGATCGTGCACCATAGAAGCGACTCGAGTAACGGTCGTCCGATCCGGTGCGCGACGGATCGTGCACCATAGACGCGACTCGAGTAACGGTCGTCCGATCCGGTGCGCGACGGATCGTGCACCATAGACGCGACTCGAGTAACGGTCGTCCGATCCGATGCGCGACGGATCGTGCACCATAGACGCGACTCGAGTAACGGTCGTCCGATCCGGTGCGCGACGGATCGTGCACCATAGACGCGACTCGAGTAACGGTCGTCCGATCCGGTGCGCGACGGATCGTGCACCATAGACGCGACTCGAGTAACGGTCGTCCGATCCGGTGCGCGACGGATCGTGCACCATAGACGCGACTCGAGTAACGGTCGTCCGATCCGGTGCGCGACGGATCGTGGACCGTGCGATCTAATTCGATTCCTCTCGTTCCATGTGTTGGCGCGTTTATTTAGATCAGCGTACCGCTTCGTCACATCACGAAGCACGACATCCGCATGATCCCGGCGGAGCGGCGCGAGCTGCCCGCCATCAACACGGAGCCGGCACCCCCCGGCGGGGGCCGCGCGGCGCCCGGCTCGGACCCGGTGCTGGGGGACTCGCGCGGCATCGCGCTCTCGCCGACGAGCGCGGTGAGAGGCATCTTCCCCACCTCCAAGTCCAGGAGTTTGAAGAAGAAGAGTTCTATTCTAGCGAGTGAGTACGCTCGTGATTATTTTCAGCTTCGGTCCGGTTCCCAGAGTTAGTTTTCTTTTATTTCGGTTGAAGCCGATTCTATCATCTAGCCGCACGAACATTCAATCATCTACGACATTTTATTTGGTGTATCTACATGGGAACACGAGCACGACAGGTTTACTGTCAATGAAGGTGCACAAATTTGATGTCCGCGGTAGTCATGACTGCGCAGCTGAGCTGCCCTATTGTTTAACATTTTCCGAAAAATTGTAGTCCCGGGGCGGGCGTCCCGGCTAGTACTAGCGGCGCCGCGCCACATAGCGCTGGAGGCTTCTCTCGTACATCAAATTAAATTGAGTATTTGTCGACGAGCAGAGCGCCGCTGCGTGCCGTACAAGGTGCTGACGGCGAGCGGCACCGCCACCGGCGGCGTGTGGCAGCGCGTGCGCGCGCGGGCCGGCGCCGCGCACGCGCGCTGGGCGCGCCGCACACTACTACTCACGCACAACCTGCTCTACGCGTACAAGTCGCCCGAGGTATACAACTAGCGAGCTGCACGAGGTGCTGATGGCGAGCGGCTCGGCGGCGAGTCCGCTCTCCGCGCTTTTCACTTCGCACTCCAATTGTTTTTTTTTTTGTTTGTTGGTTTACCGACAGGATGAGACAATTAATCTAACAATAAGCACCACATAAATTTAGATAGTAATCATAATAAACATGATACTACATCCTATGTAACTCCCCAATAACAGGTAAACTCTGCATGTTTTTAATTTTGGACAAGTAATACACTACGCTGGGATCACAATACAAACAATATGTGATCCTGTACTTATACAACACATCACGTAAGGGATAGAGCAGCCCTTTTTTTTAAACACAGGGAGGGAATCCCTAAAGAAGTCAATTCCGTGCTCTGACCAAAGCCAGTTAGCAGATCTCAACATTCTTGTTAACGGGCTGTATTCGCCCATTACAGTTCTACGTTTGTGTACAGAGAAGAACTTGTATTTAAGTTTGTGGAGGCGATGGCTCGGGCGCGGAATTAAAAAAATTATAGAGTTAAGAATCTCGGGGGTATACATATAACAGTTTAGAATTTTGTACGGGGTAATAGTATCAGCCACACGACGTCTATCGGCCAGTCTTTGCAGTTGAAAATATTCCAGTCTGTCATCGTAGCAAGTAAGCTCACCTCTCTTGCCCAGAGATCTGGTCAAGAAACGCAAGAAGCGCTTTTGTATTCTTTCAATGTTTTTACTGGGGCATTTAAGGTGAGGGCTCCAAATCTAGGACAATATTCCAAGTGGCTGCGAACTAGAGACTTATAAAGGGTAATTTTGACTATGGGGCTCTCGAATTTCCTGCTATTACGCCAAATGAAACCCAAGGCTCTACTGGCCTTTTTTATTATTGCATTGTAATGAGGTTTGAAAGAGAGATTTTTATCATAAATGACACCCAGATCCCTTATTTCATCCACTTTCTCCAGTGTAGTTCTATTCAACACGTACTTACTGGTAGTTATAATGCGTTTCCTAGTAATTTTAATGTGTTTGCATTTGGCTGTGTTAAGAGGCAGTCTGCTGAACTGGCACCGCGAGTTAAGGTTATCAAGATCGTTCTGCATTTTTTGTGAATCACTAACATTATCAATCTTTTGGTAAATTTTCAAATTATCGGCAAATAATGAAAATTTGACAAACTCGAAGATTCTATAGAGACCAAAAAAAAACATTTATGTAGGACAAAAAAAGTATCGGTCCTGCATGAGAGTCCTGGGGATTCCTGAAGGTACCAGAAATGCTTCAGATTCGTGGCCGCATATTACGACTTTTTGATACCTATCAGTTAAATAGCTATGGATTATGAGGTCAGGCCCGGCACCCTCGGCGGGGTCAAGTCTCTTTAAGGCTTGTTGGACCGAAGATTTAGTAAAAGTGACACGAGAAAGTATATTAGTACTTTGCTACAGCTGTATTTAAAGGGATACTTGATTTCGGCAAGTATACAGAAGAAAAATGAATTTTGAACAGCTCACATGTTTCCTTAGGGGAAGAAGCAACTGTACCATCAAGGAACATTTTGTTTGGGAAGGAAGTCTTACATTTCCTTTTGTTTCTAATATATGACCAGAAAGATTTTACATTTTCACCCTGAAGTAAATGACTTTTCAATGTTTTTAATAAACAAACTATAATCATGATTGATTGTACAGTGACACCTTCGCCTCAGAAGCTCATAGGAAAGGGTATCTCTCGGGTTTTTGTATTTCTTCACTTAACGCCTGAATTCCTCTTTTTTCTTTATTGATTAAGCTAGATGAGTACCATGACGGATAAGTTCCATTCATGAACCTCTTTTTAGGAATACACTGTTCAATAATGGTTTCCAGTTTCCCTTTGAATACAGAAGTTATTTCGTCCACAGTAAGGGTACATACAAACAACAACAAGGGTACAATAAGGGTACAGTATTATTGAGTATTATTGTACACGTCGCGTGCAGTACAGTGTCCCGGTCGTGTTGCAGTGCGCGCGCGCCGCGTGCATGGTGTACCTGGAGGGGTACACGGCGGCGGCGGCGGGGGAGGTGAAGTCCCGCGCGCACGCGTTCAAGGTGTACCACACCGGCGTGGCGTTCTACTTCGCGTGCGAGTCGCGCGACGCCATGCTGGCCTGGATCCAGCTCATACACCGCGCTACGCTGCTGCCCAGCCTCGTCACTCACGTGAGTACAGTGCCTACTGGCCATAGCTTACAACCCGACATGTTTCGAGCTGACCTTACACCGCTATGTTAACACGAACACTAGGTGAGCTCCAAATACATCACTCAATAATATAATTATCATCCTTGGGCATAAGACTACATATTACAGAATATAAGCCCTCCTCTTTCGCCAATCAGTGTCGGTGTCCAGGTGTTCCCGCCCCAACTATTCTAGATATCACCCCGTCACCTCAACACTACTACCTGCACGCTCATATTAATTTATGCTTATCTTCAATTACATCCACCTCTCATGCACAGACATAAAAGAAAAGCGTATTCCTAAATTGAGAACACACCAATCTAAACATACATTTAAATACCTGTAAACTCATGCCCGTTATCACTACTGACAGGTCGACGTATCGCGACAGTTCTCTGAAACGGACTATTCAGAAACTGAATCCGACACGGAGAGTACCGACAGACGGAGCGACAAGGATAAAGATAACAAGGAGAGAGAAAAGGACAAGTCCAAGTTTGGCTCGTTGAAGAAACTGACCGGAAGGATGCAAAGAAGTGAATCCCAAGAAAATGTTAGCCATTCTTCTACAAGCCTCGACCGGAAGTATCTTAGGTTCTTCTCGAGACACAAGAGCAAAGATGATACTAAGCCAAAGGTACGATTTAAAATGAGAATGCGGAGAATGACTTTTTTAACCGATTTCCAAAAAAGGAACAACCTCAATTCGATTCTTTCAATATACAGGGTTATAAGGAAAGGGTGTGCCGAAAGGGGCTCGCAGTACTCATGATTGTGACCACTTTTACTAAGGAGGTTTTTTTTTTCTATAACCTTGAAATCGAGAAAAAATAATCAACTGTTCCATTTCTAGAGTGTCATTGAAATTTTGCCATCTAACGGCTGATTTTTATTTTATCGATTTCAGAGTTGGTCCGTAATAATAGTTGTTCATAATGATCAGTACAATGAGCCATTTTCGGCTTGGTATAACACCCTTTCCTTATAACCCTGTAAATATATATTATATCACAACTTTAGACCAGTTCCCCTTGTTCAGTTGAGTTGAAATATTGCATGCCTGTCAAGCTCCGATGACGATATAATAATAATATTATTATGTACTAATTTTAGAACAATTAACAATTTTTCGAATGTGCAATTGCAATTTATTTATTCTGACCTTTCAAATACACCATATTAATTGGAAGTAATCGACTGTGAGTAATGTAATGGCGTCCGTCTCCATTATGTTTGCAGAACAAACAGTCCGTAGTTCCCATACCTACGGAGCACTACCGCAGCTACCGGCGAGTGGCGCCCCCCGCGAGCGACGCCCCCGGCGCCCCGCACGCCCCCGGCGCCCCCCACGCCCCCGACGGCCCCGGCCTGCTGGGGTCCGAGCTGCGCGCTTCCAAAAAGATCCCCAAGCCGATAAACTACATTCACGCGTCGAACCCCAACTTGCTGGATTTCGAGAAGAGTGATTTTGTGACGAAGCCGACTCTGCAGGTGCCGACCAAACCGAAGGCTTCCAAGGTAGCTTTTTATGTACCTAAAGATTCTCTATAAAACTTTTATTTTTTGTAATTCTTTGTTTGACAACTTGACACCTGAACTTTGACAACTGAAAACTTAAAAACGGAACATTGGTTATTACGACAATAGGAACATTAAATACACACTTTTTATCGTAACAAACATAATTTTTTGACAATATAGACTTTTCCAAAATCCGTACCCCTCTGTTTATACCGACTGCCTAGAAGAAGGGTAATTCTAATTGTTATTGGGGTGTATGTAAGTATGTTATTGTGTTCCTATACGTCGTGTAGCCAAACGACATGACCGCTTTTGACAAGCGAGGTGACGTTCTATTCCTCTTAATCTTTATCATAACATTAATTTTATAGTGATAACACAGAGAAATAGATATTCTTTGGTAAAAATAATAATACATCGCATCCAAATGAATTATAAACTAACTCTGTGACATATGTTGATCATCTGACGGTTTTTATATTATTTTCTCATCACATTGTCGAACATCCCGCAGCCGGAGAGCCTGGCGGGGCTGGTGACCCTGGAGCAGTTCATGCTGCAGAAACAAGAGGAGGAGCGACGGCAGCTCTACTCCAACCGCGTGCTCCGCGGGATCGAGCGAGACAGGCACCAGCGGCAGGAGGCTGTCGGTAACTACGCCTAGCGCCCCTCTCACTCTAACCTAACACAACACAACACGAGGTATCCGCCATTTCAAGCTGCTTCCCCGCGCCTTTGGACCTACCCTCATTCGACGCGCCCTTACATGTGACTCAACTTGACCCGCACTCAACTTGACCTGCACTCAAATTGACCCGTACTCAACTTGACTCAAGTCGCGACTAAAAATACATCATGCTTAAATAAAGTTTATTATTCGCTCGCTCCCGCCGGTCAGTGCCGGACGTGATATACGGCGAGGTCCACCCCCCGGACACGCCCCCGCCCGCGGCGGCGCTGCAGGCCGCCCCCGCCCCCGCCCCCAGGGAGCGCCGCCCCGAGCCCGCGCGGGGGAAACCTATCTCCGTCAAGGGCAAGGACGGGTGAGTACACACACAGCCGATACTATTGACATTCATTACAGACAAAACTCTTATTTTATTAGAGTATGCAACACTTTGAATGTCGCTTATTCTAAACATGTTGACTTTTTTACTGCGAGACAAAATTTCTTCAAATGCCATGCTTTTTCAACTTTTTTCTGCGGGGATTATTAAATATAACAAATGCGGTATTACTTCTCTATATTTTTATTTTATTTCTCCCTTTTTATTGATATAGTTTGTTACAGCTCTCATAAATTTAATATTTACTTGAAATGTTTGTATATAAAATTTTGTTTTCTTAGATTTAATATATTAATATGTTTAAGATATTTACTTATACTGGATTGTATACTTCTGCCATTTGTGAAAACTGTTAAGACTTGTTTTTTTTCTTACCTTGTCGTTCTATTTGTGTATTTAAAGCTGTTTGTTTTCCAAAAAAATAAATAAATATAAAATTAAATTGACACCACTGCCTACCCCCGACACGATGCCAGCCACACTAGAACTATCGCTACCCTCATACAATGGACATAGAACGTAACGTAGCCGTCTTCATTGAACGGTACAACAGGATTTACTTCAATACTCTTTACGTTTACTTTCCAGCTACGAAAAAATAGTGTATACAGACGATCCTCCGGAGGGCGGCGACGGCGTAGGCGACGGCTACGGCGTAGCGGCGGGCTACGGCGTAGCGCGCGAGCGGCGGCCGGCGCCGCCCGCGCCCGACAGGTGGCGCGACTCGCTCAGGAGAAACGATAAGGTGAGATAGCGCTGTCTCGCTTCACCTTCAGGTTCCGTCGTGGCCATGTCCGCCTGCGACACGGGAGGTACATGCACGAGGTACGCACACATCGACACACAGATATTGTGAAACATATCAAGGAGTGTGAAGAATGCGTAACTCTCTCCAGCGCCCTGACCGCGCGACACGCACGGGACTATTTGTAGAAAGAAAGAAAAACAGTATAGGGATAGAATGTAGTTAGTATTAATAACTAATATTATAAACGCGAAAGTAACTCTGTCTGGGTGTTTGTCGTGTTTCCACGGCTAAACGGCTGAATCGACCAGTATTTTTGCATATATACAGGGCTATAAGGAAACGGTATGCTAAGCCGAAAGGGGTTCATAGTACTTATGATTGTGAATATCTTTTACTATGGAACTAACCCTGAAATCGAAAAAAAAAAGATTAGCTGCTCCATAAACTTTTGGCAACTTTCGGCTTAGCATATTTTTTCGTTATAACCCTGTCTAGATTAAGGATCGCAGACGGACATAAGCTACTTTTTTCATGTCTACACGAACAAAGTCGCAGGTAACAACTAGTAATATATAAATGTCGTATGTTAGACTAGAAAAGGGAGAGTGGAGTGCGAACAATGGAAGGTGACTATCCTGGAAGGTTAAAAAATAAAAAGTTGTTTGTTGTCGCGCACTGTTAGCCGCACACGGGACTCGCTCTCACCGGGCCGGACTGTTATGTTGCAGGTGCACTCGGCGGGGGCGGGCGCGGGCGCGGGGGCGGGGGCGCCCGCCGGCAAGCCCGGGCACGACACGTGAGTACAACACCTCGCTCCTTCTCTCTAGTCTTTACATTGTGAGGCAGACACTAGACCGGCAGTGTGTGTTGCGCAGGTGGAGCGGGTCGCCGCGCGCGGGCGACGGCGGCGCCGCGGCCGGCGGCGTCTCGCGGCTCCGGCTCATGTTCACGCACGCACACGCGCAGGTACGCACCGCCACCGCTCCACTCGGGCCTGTACCGGTACAGGCCGCCTCGCTCGACAGCAGCTCGTACTTCCGGGCGAGGCGAGTCCGTTCTCACTGACTCATAAAAATCTAGTCTGTTACTAAATAACAGACGAGTTTTTTTTTTGATAAATGAAATGACCGTAGTTATTATGCGTTGCAGCCCCCGCTCCCCGCCCCCCCGGCGCAGTACCCCCACCTGGAGTGCCCCCCCACGTTCCAGCCCGAGTCGTACTCGCTGGCGGAGCCCCCGCGGCGCCGCGAGCGCGCGCCCCCCGCCGCCGGCGACACCTAGCGGCGGCTCCGCCACGTCGCCCGGCCGCCACACTCACTACCGGCCAACCTAACGCCATCTACAGCACTCGAACGAACGAGGTACCGCCTCAAAGTTTTCCCGAGAGGGGAGATCGGTTCTGTTCAGAAAGGACGGTAGAGGTCCCGTCCGCCGGCGGGAGACAAACTCGCAGGTGGTGGGTTCCGACAACCTTAGTGCCAATTTAGTCCACGTATATTGGTGGCGCTGTACGGTGGATGTCGGAGGTGTAGACGGTCGCGAGTCGCGGGCTGTGTCGTCCGCCTGACTGTCGTACTGCAACGTGCCCGGTGAGACTCCGCCTCGCCCCGCGGCGTGAGGTGCGTTGTAGGTTTGTAGTGACCGCGCGCAGGGAGAGTCCGGCGGCCGCGTGCGGTCTACTGTTGTTGCTTGCAACTCCAAAACGGACCTTAAGCCGCACAGTGTAAGTCCGTTATTGACTGCCACGAGCGTGTACCGGCGGCGCCCGTCGCCGGCCTCGCGCGGGGGGCCGTCGCGGCCCGGACGGAGACGCGTATGAGAGTTATGAGAATGACGTACAATAATGATATCTGTCCCGATATCGGCGACGAAGGCTCGGACGAGTATTAATGTGTTATATATTTGATATGTACGAGTGTGATATTGTAATGACCGTAACCTGGCGTGCTCGGATGTAGAGACTGATGGTATATAGGCTTGTCGTATACGAGATTGTATTAATTAAAACATATCGATAATTCGCATCGAGTTATTAATCGATTTTTATCGACCGAAATAATTTTATTATAAATTGTAACGAATGTGATTCTACAGTCTCGTCCCGGTCACGGAGCGTCCCGCGCGGCCGCCGGCCGGAGTGTCGAAAGCATATTAAAGTAAATTGTACCGGATGTGGCGCAATGAATAGATAAACTTACCTTTACCTGCGGACGGGGACACCGAGACGAGAAAATTATAATTTGTATTTCGTAAAAATCTCACGATTTTCCAGTTATTGAACATTTTCTAAATCTTTTTCAATGAACTTTGTACTTAAAATTACCTAAATTTACTCGAAAAGTATGAAATTCAACATATTTGTATTTTTTTAAATTATCTGGTATGTCATAGTGTCCCGCGGCCGCTCCGCTCCCGGCGGAGCAACACGTGGAACATTGTAGAACTATCTATCGAGACAATACTACTTAGAGTTATTATATTAGGAGTCGAATAGTAACTTACAATACGGAACACCGGCTCGCCAGACTGGCATTGTTTCTGTCAACTAATGCAAAACTAAATAACTTTAGAATACACGAATATTTTATACCCGAATACTTTCGATTTATGATCGGAATCATGTTTATTATTTTTGTATACTCCTAATGTTAGAGCTAGTTTCGGCAGAACGTAAGTTGGATAGTTCCTTTACTTAAAACTAGCTAGGCGACCGAACGAAGCGAGGGTCTCAAAATCCTCGGGAACGAGCATTACGGTATTTGTATGTTTGTGTGTATATATTGTCCGAGGGTAACTCTCGACCTGACGATTTCCATCAATTGTTACATTTTTCGTTGGAGTGGAGCCGGCGGCGGGCGGCGGGCGGTGCGCACTACTGCTTCCTAGGATAACATGAATGATACATTGGTCAGTTTTATACCTAAAGGATGTAAATGAAAATTTGTTACGCGTTTAATTATGAATCGTTAATTCCATCCATTGTATATTTTTTTTACTAAGATACGTATATTAGACTGCTCAATAACTTCCATTATTTATTCCCATAATGTGTGTAATAAGTCCACGCAATAATATTTTTTTTCCATATCTTAACTATTAAAATAATCACGTGTACCGAGTCTCTTCTTATTTAACCGTCTAATATATTAATTTTCGAAAGAAGCGCGAGTCTCTCTCCCGACAAAATATCAACCACAGTGACTTATGTACATTATGTAACGGAATATAATAAAAAATAAATAAACAACTAACCTGAAAACACTGCTACAAGCAACAACAAAAAAACCGCATTAAAAAAAAAAGTATTACAAGAACGACAAGAACGACAAGATGTAGATCGGTGGGTGAGAGGAGCGCGGACGGCACTACGTCGATACTACGGTACACACTATTGCATTGAACAGTTGTATGTATGTATTAGTACGAATATGTCTGTTTATAACCGAACTGTTGATTCGTGTAAGTTTTAAGGAACACCATATTAGCGTAAGTTGTTCCCAGCAAAAGGAACGTTGTTCCGTCGACGTCCTTGTATCATAGGTATTGTACATGTTGACTAGTACTACCTACATAACGTTCGAAACTTGATCTTATAAACCAACGGACGGGCAGAACACGTATTTTGCATTTATCAAAACTAACAGATGAAACGTCCTACAATAATTTCTGTTGGAACGATAAAGAGTTTATCTATCTATTAAAAGTTGACGACAACGACAACTTTTCCGTCGTTATTGTATCGAAGTTCTCCAATTTAGTCGATTTACAATTAGTTTGTCTAATCGAAGGCTAATCTACGATACCGCGGCGACGACCAGCGGTCACTCGGGGAGAAATGTCGGTTCTCGTCCTGTGATTGATATACGGCCAAGTGAAGAAGTAAGTTTACTGCTCAATTATACAAGTATTTCCCCCGCGCCGTGAGGCGGAGGTCGGAGGTACGATACTGTACAATAACTTTTCTATTTAGTGCGTTACGTGATAAGTCTTCTATACAAAGGTTGCTGGGAAGCACTCGGCATGACACACGCACACACACCCACACGCTACCGAACCAACGTCTGCCAGTTCTGACGTCTACAAATAAATAATACCTTTACCACCATCGAAATAAGAACGCAAACAAGTATTTTTTTGGTATTTTTATTTCGTTTTTAGCTTCTCGAAAGCATTTTGTTGTGGTCTGCGCAATGTTAATAATAAGAATGCTCCGTTCGAGTGTTTCCAGTACAATAAGATGAAATGTAATAATTATGGTATTTTTAAGGAAGGTTCAGAAGCTCGACCTAGGCCACATCTAGGCTCACACGCACAGGGTCATACCTACCTGTTAGGTCATTTCAAAACTTTATTTTTGACGAAACTAATAATTTACAAGTTTAGTTTTAATTAATAAGAGTGCTATTATTTTATTATTGAATAGAATAATAAGAACATATTTCCTATTATTATAAGTTGATGTTGAATTTATATACCTACGTGTGTTGTGTAGGTGAAATAAATGTAAACGCGACAACACTGCGCTAAGAGTTATTATCAATAAATTTTATCATTTCGAGAAATATTGCGTTTTATATTTGTCTACTGAATCGACAACCCAACTCGGATCCACGGATATTACAAAAAAACGCGCTGATAGCGATACGATTGCACCTTAATTGGCCTAATTCCGCTTGCTAAAAGTCTAAGATCTGATATTCTATCGTAAGAAATTATTATTAGCAGAAGTTAAAGGTGTTCCTTTGACGGGGCTAGGGCGAGTATGGCTGTAGGCAGTAAAGAAAGTGTATAACCTGGTAATAGCCGAGGCCGCGCTAACTTGATATTCAACAGAAGTAAGTTGGCGAACAAAAAGTGTAACCTTTGTCCCGAGCTCATAATTAGCATAATAAATGAACTGAGTTACAGAATTAACTGAGCCTGAGTGCGATTTAATAAGAACACGGCGCACTAATCTAATAACCTCCGCCTTGAAGTAAAAATGTCCACCCACCATTTCAAAAGGTACCCGAAGCACTCCTCGCTTCTGAATTACGCCGGCAGTTAATCTCAGTTGTCGAAAGTTTGGTAACTAATGCTTTTAGAACCTTTTAATGTAATAGATAGCTTTAGATTCATATTTTTGTCTAACCGGATAATAATTTCGGATTTCGAGAAGTAAAATGGGGTGAAGTGTGCGTTTTGTACTATGTGGGTCACAAGTTATCAGTAAGCCTACCGATGGGCGTTCGACACGTAAAAAATTCTAGACAAAGTTCAATACGTAGTTAGATTATATAAACCTATAGGTATACCTAGGTACTAGGTTTTTAGAATTATCTAAGCGCCCCCATCTTTTTCTTTCTCCGCATCGTTACACGTCGGCGTGCTTGGGGTTTATATAATCTAACTACGTATTGAACTTTGTCTAGAATTTTTTACGTGTCGAACGCCCATCGGTAGGCTTTACTGATAACTTAGTACCTAGGTATACCTAGGTCGCAAGTAACTCTTCCGATTTCTAATTAACGTATCAAGGGATAATAATTTAAACTGTGAAAACACTTAAATCACAGCGAATAGATATTATGGTGCGAATGGACAAAGGGTCGGCCTTATTTGAATAGGAGTCGGGCGAGTGGCGTGTTGGATGCAAATTTGGCTCGGACAACGGTCGCGCGAGGTACCTAGATAGACGGCGACGCGACGTGGGTTACACCGCTTGTTACCCGCATCGACACGGGTTACACCGACTGTTACCCGCAACAGCACGGGCTACACCGACTGTTACGTACAGACAGCTGATCGAGGGTGAGGTTACAGTGAGGGTGAGGTGCAGCTTATATTTTGACTAAGCGCGACACATGCCTAGTTGAAAGAGTTATTTGTCAATGATAAGTAAAATATCATTGGTTATTTGTCATGTCTTTTTCTTGGCAGCCTTACTGTGCGATAGGAACGGGGCTTCTAGAGCAGTGCTTCGTACGGCAAGTTTTCTATGGACTTGAGTGTAGGTGGCGGTACAACGACTATCTTATTTTCAGAGTAAAACGTTGCAGATACATTATTAGTCCCCTCATTTGCACCGATCTTTATTTAAGTGTCATTGCATCAATTTCGATACAATCATAAATTGTGAATTGGTAAGGTGATTAGGTAGGTAGCTAGGTATTTATACCTACCTTAATAATCCTGTAGCGAAAAGCTCTGTGCCTCAGGTAGGTACATAGGTAAGTAGGTAGGTTAATCTTTTAATCGTTCAAAGCACAATTTGTATATATAGATATCTCTATAAATAGGTAGCGACGTCGAGGCAAGTTCACTCAAATAAATACAAGTGTACGACTAATACATCAAATAATAAATATTAAATACGACGTGTCTGTTCGGCGAGCACTCTCGCGGATTACATCTCATATCTATTTCTCAGCGGCGTGTAAAAACCTACCTGTATTTATGTGTTTGAACGTCTCTGCGTGATTTAGGAGGTAATCTCGCTCCGCCCTGTTTTACAACGAATCACACTCAAATACCTACCTACTAGAGACGATGGGATCTCTTCTCATTCTGCCTTATGTTGCTAGGGCCTGCCTAACGTACCTGTACCCTACTATATACCTGTTGTGTTTACTTGTATCTACTTTCAACTTTATTGTGGATACTAAACACTAAACTGTCTTACTCTACTCGTATTATAGACTATAGTTTTCAGCGGAAGAGGTTTGTTTATTAAGGTACCGTACTTTCGTAGCAAACCAAGGAATAGTTTACCTGTGTCCGTATATTTATGTCGCACTCCTATTATTCAGATATATACGTAGGTAGGTACTATAAGCAAATACATTATGTATTGTAATGTTTCTGTATTAATATTTTTTCTCTAAGAATATATAGAGCACTCTAATATCCACGAGGCAAATATTGAAATCTTGTGTGTATTTTTTTTAGTAGATAATAGCTCCCCAAAATAGAAAGCACGGACGAATAAAATAACTGTTTACCCTACTTAAATTTACGGTAAAAAGGCTATTACACCAGGCTGAGACTGCAGCACCACAAACCAGACCAGTCTGCATCAATAAACAGGACGGTTGGAACAGATTAAATACCAGCGTGTAGGTCCAGGGTTCGCCAGAACATGCTCCGGCTCCGCATAAACATACATACAAATATATCCGACTGAGTCGGCCCTGAATCTAAACGACATGACGTACCGCCCCAGTGTTTGGATTCCACACTATATACACAGTCGTGTCCCTACCTAGTAGTTACTGTGCCTTGTCTGCTGTGTTCGAGGTACTTATCGAGCACGCTGGTGTTGGTACTTAATACGATCATTATTATACTTACTTATGCCCGACTGCTCAAATTTGACAGGTCTTAAGTTCATACTTAACTCTCTAGGACGTAGATACCTTACAATGAAAAATGCGTTGCACCAAACTTATGAGGCTGCCTAAATGCGTAAATACTAATGCGTATGTCCTTTCCTTCGACATGCCTAAGTAAGTCCAACTTAGTTTAGGTAAATTTTATGTTTGTTGAGTTTAGCGCAGACGGGAATTAGAAGTCTTAGAGCTTAGAATACTTAGAGCTATTCAGGTTAACTTAGAGCTACCTACTTATTTAGATTTTTAATTTTGTTTTCTTTGCAATGTACGCGTACTTGGATAGGTACTTGGTAGGTGTAAATTGGTTGTTTCATCATGGGTAGAGTAAGTTTTTTTAAACTAGTGATTTACTAGATAATATCGTACTCATAAGCATAAGATACTTACTCCCGTCTCTACTAAAGTCAAAAAAGATAAAACTTAGCTAAGCATCACTTAAACTAAGCTGGACTTAGGCATCAACTTCCTCTGCACCAACCAGTTTACGTTAAGGTGCATCGTTTCGCTCATCGCGCGAAATTCAAATTTTCTTACGTTTTTTGTCAATTACAGCTTAATTACTCATCGGGGATTTATTGAAACCAATTTTGCGCCAATAAATAAGTTGTTTTAAGACATTACGGGTAAAATTATCACCTAGATAACATTGGTTTAGCTACAAATCTCAATAAGCTGATTTTCGTCTTGGTTTTTGGTTTAGTGAGAAATGTACTTATACTAGCTTTCAACTTGAATTTTCGATTAGTGTAATTTCTTGAAACAATCTATTTATTATCGCAAAATTAGTTTTCATGAACCTACGACGAGTAATTAAGCTGCAATTGACTAAAACGTAAGAAAATTTGAATTTCGCGCGATGAGCGAAACGATGGTGACAATACAACCTACAACTAACGTTTGAATGAAATGAATGAAAGAATGACACACTTCTATGGTACCTAATTACCTATGACAGACAGTTTTGTTTGACACTGACACTTGTAATGCGCTTGCCTTATGAAATGCGAAATCGGTGTCCATGTCTTATGTATTTTGGCAACCTCCTAAGTTTGGTGCAACGTATTTTAGGATTCCGTAATACTACAAGGAACCCTTATAAGTTCGTCATGTCTGTCTGTCTGCGTGAATCCTTTACAGCCTTATAACTTCCAAAGTTTTAAACATTTATGCATGAAATTTTGCACAACTACTGATAGTCTAAGTAAAGACCTCCAGTTTCAAGAAATAATATTACTTTTTTTTGTATAATAACGGCGGCTGTCATGTAATTACATGTAAAGTGGAGTTTTTCGCCAGTCCTCCATATGTGGGGTATACAATTGAATAGGTTTTTTTAAAATGGAGTTAAGGTTTCGTACACCATTTGTTTATCAGGCGTACCGCTTGCGAAATTTGGGCCGACAAAGTTGCTTGCAATGTATCCCCCTCCCTGCCGTTTCTAAACTACGCATCTCAGAAACTTGTTATCTTCCATGTTTATTTAAAAAAATCTTTTAAAATTTTTTCGAGCAACATCTGATAATGACTTTTTGCGATAAACGGAAAAAACGGATAAATACTTCAAACGTTCAACGCGCCTACGGAACTCTACTAAGCATAGCCCGTCATGCTCTTAACAAGTTATTATTCACTGTTATGTACGTCCTAGAGAGTGAAGTATGAACTTAGGAGCTTTCAAACTTTAGTGCGTGCTTAGTGCAGACGGGCATAGCGCCATTATATTTTATTATGCCTTGCTTAACACTGAAATATAAGTGAATTTATTTTAAGAAGATCAAGGTTACATAAATTATTACCTGTTCGATAGAGTAGGTATATTTTTAGTGCCGAATTATATCAAATAATTTCAATTCTGTTAATTTATTTATTTATTGAGATACGCCAACAGTGAACATATTTTACATTCTTATAATATATTTCTACGTGATCATCCTTTATAGGCATGTACAACATTCGCCATAAATAGTGATTAGACAGGGAAATAAAATAAACTATAATATAATCGGAATGTTAAGTACTTAGATGATAATAATGAAAATAAAATTAACATAACTTTATATACTTACCCTGTTCGGCGGTTAGTGACAGTTACAACATGGGTGTAGCAGTTCGATCCTGAATAAATCATTTTGAACTTTAACTAGAATAAATATACCGACAGTAGCAGGGTATTCCTAGTGTTTATCTGCAGGCAGCGGCGCGTGGCCGGTCCCACACACGGAGCTTCACTTAATGCTAATACTAGGGCACTGAATAAACCGCGGCGCAGTGAACATGTATGCAATTTTCCATAGTTATTGTTTTCCATCACTTTTCGTGATATCTATAACTTCTTGTAATAAATCTGTAACGGGTCCAATTCTGTACATTGAAGATATTTTGACATTTTTTGGAGCGCACTCTATAATTGACACTGAAGGCAAAATTGTATTTTGTCTGTCTGTATGTCTGTTAGTACCTATCACGTTTGTATCAATCCTGACAGCGCATGACGCCGAAACTACTAAATTAATTCAATTTTAACAAATCCGCATTATGTCGTAATTTTAAGAATAAGAATAAGAATATATTTATTGCCAAAAACAAACTATCGTATATACCTACTTATGATCCTTAGTACAACCAGTGGTAACTATATTGCACTGCTTGTGTTGCAAGCGGTGATCTCTTACTAAACTAATACTATTATCAAAGACATAAAGGGGTAGACACCTAATCAGCAAATGAAACTATACTGAAAGAAAGCACACCAGTATTGACGTACCTGTCAAATCAAATTAAGAGCTCCATACAGTTGTCATTCTCATCTCATACTGATAAAATCTCCGAATAAACAGACAAAAGATGGTATAATGTGCAATAAAATCTTGCCGGAATTACAAGGAATCAAAGAACACCACTGCCACATCCATCTACAAGTCCTAAAATATACTTTTAGGATAAAAAATCAAAATAATAAAATTATTGAATAATGTAAACAGAATAGTTACTATGACAACGTTATGTATAATAGTGTTGCCAAATATTTTTTGTAATTTCCCAACTTTGTTTAGGTTTCCTAGAGACTCAGATATATTAAATGTAGCTGATCTTTTGATAAAAATAGTTCGGCAAAGTAGGGATGAATAATGGCGGAAACCTATTAAGGCTTCCAACAATATAAATTTACCTATAATACATAATTTTCATAATATTGCCTAAAATATGTGTCGGCGCATAATTATCAACAACAAGCCTACAATGAGCGTGTCACGATATGACACAATTGTATTGCATTTTTTTTAGAAATAAAATGTTGTACCTTCCTAAGAATGTAAGAATGTAAATTTGTTTAGAGTGGTTGTGGGTTTTTGGGCCTGCAAGAAAAATGCACATTATCTTAGGTTTTCACCTTCACATGTGTGTTACTTGAGGTTGCAGAATAGTCGGGCAGTTTAAAAAAAGATAAATCCGCTAATAAGCGAAAGTTGCGTATGCGTTTATTTGCAAATTTAGAGGATTCCATTTCCATCGTAATAAATTGAAAATAAAAACTTAACATTATTTAACTTAACAATAATGTGGATGATAAAAAAAAAAGTATAAGAGCCTATTTAAGAACCACTGTGATACAACCTAAATCACTCCAATCAAAATTTATTTACCCGACCAAATAGGGTAATCACTTTTTAATGGAAAGCCTCAAATGTCATGACAAAAAAGACTGTCAAAAATTATAAGCCATTTCAAAATCGTGTTTGTATGGAGACTATCCTTCTGGACCTTTTTTATAAGGAGAATTCTGTGACTATTATATTTAAAAATATTATTATTATTATTTTTTTGGATAAAGACGAGCTTTTTAGGTGGGCAAAATATAATGCGCTGCCGGCCGGCATACACAGCAAGCAACAAGAATCTAATCAACAAAGCTAGCATGCGCACCGCACGGCTACGATTATGTATGCGTTTGTCTCATTTTTCACGACATGAAGAGTAGAGAAGATTTTGTCGGGCCGCGCATGCTAGCCCTGCTCGTGTGAGCTTGCCGCCCACACTAGCGTCGCGCGCGCTTCCTCCGCCCTAAACACGGGCGGGAACGTCGCGCGCGCCGGCGGCGAGCGGGCCTCGCACGCTCGCGCCCGTGACTCAGCCCATTCGTCGCACTCTAGGAACAGGTGATGGGGTAACTTGTAGCGATCGTAGCTATCGATAAACGGGAGATTTTTCTTGCTAGTTTTACACAATTTTTCTATTATTTTATTTTTGCTGCTGGGGTTTGTGTGAATATAGAACTTTTCTGTGAGTTTGTATACAAGGTGCTTACCCTAGATAAAATCTCTTCGGTGCTTACTAAAGATCCAGTAATACTGAAAGGTACCTACGTATGCTCATCATAATAAACAAAGTTTACTATGGGACTTCACGTCAAATCCTCGGCATCTGTAGGTGCCATTTTTGAAGATTTTTGCGGAAGGGAGTGCTATACGCATATTTAAGCGCTTTGTTCTGTATTAGGTACCTGTCATTTATTTACATTAGTTTGCACGTGCTGGGGCCGTACCATGAGGTGCTTATTGCGATGATGTTTAGGCTCAGCCGAGAACGCTGTGCGACCATACACCTTAACGCGCGGAGATACGGTTCGTGGTCGCACAGCGTCACCGGCTGAGCCTAAACATCATCGCAATAAGCATCTCACGGTACGGGCCCTGGTCCACACAGGACACGCATACGAGATACACGGTCGAACAGGGTGCGGGACATTCGTAATTTGAAATTACTGAATGAATTCAAACGAATGATTTGAGTTCATACTACGAGGTCGGACACTGATACTTTTATTAACCCTGAAATTCAGCACGGTTCCCTTGGGAGAGGGGATGAAAGTCAAAATGTGTAAATTTGTAATTCATTAACGAGTGACTACATAACGACAATATTTTTTTATTTTTTTGTTAGAAAGGTAGTATTTTAAAGATCGTCCCGTAATTATTAGCAACTGCCTTATTTTTTTTCTGTATATTTATGATTTTGTTAGACTATACGGCTTAAAATGCGCTCACAGTGCAGAAGCCTCAAACACTGATATCGATCGGCTTAAACCTAGGCTAGTACCTACGCCAATTAGTGCGCAAACAAATTAAACCGTTCAATAGCGTGCTTATCTCAGATAGTTTAATTTTTCAGGTTATCTGTCTCATAATTTGATGGCCACAGTTTCAGTTCTGTCGTCACAGAAGACTGTGGCTGCATTAAACCCATTTTTTTTTTCGATAAAAATTTCTAAAAACACAATAACGGAATTCACAGATGTCAAATTGAATTTGACATTAGCGCACACCGTGCACTACCTCATTTTGTCTGCGCCGTGAGCACGCTAACACGCCAACAAAAGTCTTTGTAGGGAGAATTCTTTGCAGTACGCACAAGTCAGTTTATTTAGGGTGTTACTCGTATTTGTGCTTTTCTTTTATTTCCTGTGAAACTTCACGAGTACGTGTCGAAGTGAGGGCTCCATAAAACGTTCAACTCCAAACTTTCAGATTTCACCTGCAAACTGCTATAAAAAGGAACGAATCTGATGCAATTTTGTTATTTCCATGGAGCGGCTCCTGCCCACGAGCCGCACTGCAATATCCCGTATATCGCGCCAAAGTTCAGTCCGAATAAAATTTTAAAACTATATTTACGGGACGGCGCACAATAAACTCGGAGCGCAAACAAAGTCGTTACAGTCGCGATGAGCCCCTGAAAATAATACCTCCCCGCGACTGTGCTTATTGTAAACGAGCGAAGTTTTTCTATTTCCTGCGTTTTGAGCCCCGCCCGGCCTGGGACGGGCCGGGTCGCCCGCCCCGGGCCGCCCGCCCCGGGCCCGGTTGAGACACGATGATGAATAGTAACATCACCTGTCTTGGAAGTTCCAGCCGTTGCTCCAAACTTTTTGTCCGTCAAGTTCCGGGTGCGATTACGAATGGGCGCGGAATAAAAAGTTGTGTTTTGGTAAGAAGGTGGTAAAGGTAGCGGGTCTGTCCTTTCGATACGCACGACCTGCTTTACCACTTCCCGAATGACTTCGCGAACAACTTACCTGATGTTATCAAACATATTCCCATGATCTTTTTTACTTTTTTCGCTACAATGCTGAAGCATATGTAACGAAGCGGCTACTATGTTGATGTAGGTATCAGGTAGCAATCGCGGGAAGCGATTAAAACTTATATACAACGTGTTTCTGAAAGGTGTGGCAATACTAAAAGGTATTATGTAGTGGTATGGTATCATTAAGAACAACTTTTACTATGGGACCAACCCTGAAATCATGAAATAAAAATCAGCCGTGGAACAGCATTTTACCGATCGTCATTGACATTTTTCTATGGAACAGCTGATATTTTTCCCTCGATTTCAGTGTTGATTCCATACTAAAAGTTGTTCATAGTGATGAGTATATTCATACCTTTCAGTGGTGCCTAACCAGAAGCTTGTTGTATAAGTACTAGTGTATAAGCTTTACTATGTTATTGATGCAATACACAGGGTAACTTTTTAAGTAGTGCGAAAATTTTGTGTACTTACAATTTGTTGAAAAATAAAGGATACGTATTTTTTGGTTTTTCCCACCTTGGTAAAAAAATATCGAAATAACTTCAAATGAAAATAGCTACAGCAAAAGTCGTGATGGTACTACGAACACCTACGACAAGTGTAGGTTACGACACTTACATCGCTTCTTCTCGCTTGCTATAGCCAGATGTAGGTAGATAAAATTATTGTTTTATAAGTTTTCCGACATGTCGTGGTCAATAAATAAGAGCAAAAAAAAAATAATTGTTAAATATGTTCTATTAACGATACTGATTACGTGGTAAAAATTTGCGCACTACTTAAAAAGTTACCCTGTACAGATAGGGAGAATCTGTTGCAATCTATTTTATCTTCAATTCAAAATGGTTATGAAGGACCGTTTTTTACCCGACAGCGCAAGAAGGAGGGTAATATTATTGGGGTGTATGTAAGTATGTGAGTATGTTTGTGTGTTCCTGTAAGACGTCCTGCACCCTAACCGGCTTGACCGATGTGGATGTCGATGATTCCTCCAAAGAGAATGATTCCTCTTTACGTCCGGAGTGTCATATTCGGTAGTAAAATAAACGTCAATTCTGTCACACCACGCCTATAGTCAAAGTAACACGCAGAGAGTTTGGCGGGAACATGAAGAACTCATGTCGCGTCATTGTATTCCATAACTTGTGCTATTTCGAGTGTTATGTGTAAAAATTGTGGATTTTTATCCATTAAGTGTTCATGAACGTGCACGAGTGTTGGTCAATAGTATAATGTTGTGATACGTGACTCTTCGTGTTGTTTCCGAAACTCCATAAAAGCCTCTAGTAAAGTCTCCATCACATTACTGGGCCATGACGTGGACTTGATTGTAACTTACTTTGATTGACTTATGAGTCTTAGACTATGACTAAGACTTATTTTAATTGTGTAATATTTGACTTCACTTGCAATATTACTATTAGTACTCACGGGATATTTACCACGGTTATTATTTTTGTTGAGTCCGAACTTGCCAGTGCGAGGAATCCGGTGTTAGGTGGCTTGATAAGTAAAGGTACGCGTCCACAATGTGACCAAAATACAATGCGTAGTGATACTGTGAGTGTGTATTGTCGGGACTTGCAATCGAGTTCTAATACCAGTGGTACCCGTAGCAAAAGACTGAGAAAGGGGGTAGATGAGTTTGTCTGCTCATAAATTTTCGTAACTTTTTATCATCCACCCGCATCTTCAGTCTACCCGTGAACATGGCGCATGCAACTGTGCCGAAATATCGGGAACTCAACAAAAATAATAACCGTGGTAAATATCCCGTGAGTACTAATAGTAATGTTGTAAACCACCACGAAAGCCTAAACCAGTGTTCACTTGCAATGTTACAATACTTGACACTGGCAAAGTATCACACTAAACTAATCTATTGGCTTTTTTGTTTTCATGCCTAAGAAAATCGTTTTTACTTCCATAGTTAAAAGGCATGCGATGGCTTTTTGTGTCTTGTTCAGTAATTTTCAACTCGGAGGGAAGGAGCTTCATTACAAACTTCAAACAAATCATAATAACAATGTTATTAGATCGCCACAAAGCGTTATATTTAGCCGACCAGTTGAAAATAAACAAGCGAGCGGAAAGTGTCAACGAGTCGCTCCCCCGGACGGGGCGGCGGAAGGGCGTAGTGGGGCGGGGGCAGAACTCAAACAACAAAGGCTAACACGAGCCATAGGCATTGTTTAGCGGATTACTGCGGCCGATTATAATCGCTACCGAAACATTATACGAGTGTCGGCCCAGAGAGGGCGATACGCACTTTGTGCTTCACGTTGTACGACATAGAAAGCCGTGTAGATGTAGTCGGATTTTAGACTATGTTTCGTACTTTGTCCAAGGCATCCAGTGGTTTATAGTTAATAATAAATGCTTTCTGACAAGGCTGTGTCTTATGCGAAGCGAGCAGGTGATAATGAAGCACTAGTTAGAGGCAGGCTCGGCTATCTATATGAACGGAAGGCAGTAGCGCAGTCTTAGGTCCTACTGATCTGCAGGGCGATTCTCAGTCCTGAACTTGCTTCCATATCGAGATCTAAATTTTCCGCCGAATACGGATCGGCTTTCGAAGGAGCCGTGATACTGTATTCTAGAATCCGTTTGAATCCAGCAGAATGACTAATGTATAGGTAATTAGGTAGTAACTTATTTCTTTTTAGTTTAATACCATATTTATTATCTGCTATTAACTTTTGTTTTTTTAATTTTTATACGAGAGTCTCAAAATTATAGCGTTAAATAAATAAACAGACTAACCGTCATTAAGAATAATTGCCTCATAAAACGTTAATTATTGTTATAAATGTACTTACTAGATTAACTTCAACTTTATTGTCCACCCTTTTCACAGCGGTGTTATCTTACAGTCATAGGTTTCATGTAAGTATATTAGTTTTTTTGCCATGTTGTACCAAGTACTTTAAAATTTAAATGTTAAAACATCTATAAAAACTTTTGAACTTAGGTTTAGAATTAGAGAACTAAGTAAGTTATAAGGTGGATTTATATAATTAAAATATTGTTTTAAAAAGTTCAAAGATTTATTAAATATGTACCTTGTTTTATATGAGGATAATCGAGAGCAAGTACGAAATAAGCCCTAATAATAATTAATAATAATAATAGTAATAATAATTTGCCCTATAATAGTCACGTAGTACTTTTTGTAACCATGTTATTAAAGTAGTTTAAAAGGCCAGTATAAGGCAGGTTCAGCTTCTTAACAGCTATCATCAGATCGAGACAAAACCAGGCACGGCTTCAATAGCTGAAGTCTTCAAATATATCTATTTTGCCGGAGTAGGTATTGGGTGAACCTAGCCTAAGCTTGAAATATTTTATGATGTGCTATTTTTGAAGAAGAAAGCCTACCAGAACGATACATTCTTAATATTTTTTGTAGTAGCCGAATATGGAACTAATTTGTTTGCGACGAGGATTGCTAACATGCGACACGATGCAACACAGCGCTACATCGCGATGCAAACCCCGTGCGGTGTTAGTGTGACGCACACAGAACCAACTCTGCATTGATTGCATAACTTTATAAAAAAAAAAAAATGTAAACTGTTTATTACTATGAGTATTACAAAAAAAAACTATTAATTATTATTCATCATTCTGTGACTTTATATACTTCACGCGAAACACCAGCTAGCATTTTATTCTGTGCGTTTGTAGAAAGAATTGTCTCTTGCACTTTTACTGGCATGTAGCGTTAATTAGATATTTGGACCAATTCAAGGAAGAGTCAAGGTACACAATCGATGATTGTAATAGACTATACTGGGCATGTGGGAGACTACCAGCTCGCTGCTCGAAGAACACTGCGGTAGACATCAAATCACTTCGACCCTTGTACGTAATTTAATTTGTTAGATAAACATGTCATGTCTCGCTGTATAGTAAATGATGACAAGCGTCATTTTTCTCAGTCCGCTGTGTGCAAACACTGTCCGCCAAGCAAACAGCAGAAAATTTTCTAAAATCAGGTACAGAGAGCACCATCATTGTCTATCAAGAACATTTTCTTCTGATACCTCTAAGTTTTTAATGTGACCAAAAGGTAACAAATTTTGTGTGCCAAACCTAACCAAAGTTAACAGCTTCATGACCGTGCTCCGTGCTTATATTAGAGCAAGCCAAAACCACTGTTTTAGGTTACCTGTATTTGATACCTGTAAAAAGAATATCAAAATACCAACCGCAGTTAGTGCCGTGTCTCGGTCTGTACCACAGAAGAGGAAAATTTTTTACCTCTCTCTCTCTTCTGTGGTCTGTACGAAGGAGGCACATACCGGCACAGGGTGCGTCCACACTAGCGCGCCGTAGTCGCCTCTCCCGCGCGCTCTGTAAACAGTTTATGCAAAACGAGGAATTGAATAAAGGAAGGATCCATCGTGGGTCGCTTCCGAAGCTACTCAGCCGTCGCTTACACTTATACAAGCTGCATGCGTCGGTTTTTAAATATATTTTGTAAAGTTTTTGAACT
Source organism: Apocheima hispidaria (assembly GCA_947579745.1). Lineage (NCBI taxonomy): Eukaryota > Metazoa > Arthropoda > Insecta > Lepidoptera > Geometridae > Apocheima > Apocheima hispidaria. The sequence goes on from OX388151.1 coordinate 266,058, forward strand.
TTATTATCTTAAATGGAAAAATAACGTGAACTACAAATTATAATTTACAAAAACCCACAAGTCAGTCTGGAGAAAAGATCAAGCTCATGAGTTAAAATTTCACAATGAAAACTTTAAAAAGCCGCACACAAATAAGGTACATTTACTTAGTTATTTATGTGAGCTATGTTTGAGTGCTACGATGCTACAGACAGACTCACACCGCTACAAGCTTATAGCTCTCCTCTTGTTGTAAATACTAGTAGTTCTGCGAACAGTAGTCCTCGCGAGCACTAACTTACCGCACAATCCTGTCCGAACAGACAAGGTCTGATCGTTCCGAACTGAGACCTCACGACATTATATGTTGACAACCTCTTGACCGCTTTTGCTCATATTCGAAATTCTTGCTTAAAATTGAGTACCGAATGCTTCTGCCAAATATTATCAAAATCGACCGGTAATGGCGCCGCAGAAAACATCCCTTTTGAGGAAAATGTCCTCCAATCAAAAATCGCCGACGACAAAAAAAAACTATGAAATTGTAGTACTATGTTTCGTCAAGCTAAAAAATAAAAATACGAACAGTACGCGAGTCATACGGACAAATATTGCCAGTTTATGCAGAGACTTTAGCTCGCTATATCAATATATTATAATGGGAATCATGGAATAAGATCAAGATAATAGTATGTAAGGTAATAAAAGCTTCACAGAGGCCAAGTAAAGAAGAGTCTAGAATTACCAACTGTATAGAGCTCCGCCTCCGATTGCCTTCAAACTCCTTAAAGCACTAGAACTTTAATTACAAAATTATTGTCACTTAAACTATCACTTAATTGAAACTTCTCGTCTTTGTTACTTAACGAACTATTTGAGTCGTGCGTTCATGAGTAGACATGACAGAGAGCACATCACTTTAGTAATAATGGTATTATGTGGTAAAATATATACTTAATATTGTAGAAAACAACACTAATCATACTATTTCAATATTATAAAAATGTAATAAACAAACAGTTTATGGGTGTAAGAGTTTTGTATTTATTGGAAATAGATTTACGTTTGTTTACCTACTCGCCTGATGGTAAGCGACGTTATGGCCAAGCCAAGCCTTTAAAATGCCCAAAAGTTGTCAGGGAACGACAATAATGGCAGAAGAGTATGAGCTCCTAGTTCGCCGGACGACTCCGCCAGAGAGTACTGCGTGATTAAGAAAGGTAGCCGACGTAGGTACCTGAATAGCGGTGTCGGTATCACGTAGGCTAGCAGAGTTTCAGCAAATTTACCTCCGTTCTATTTCCTTTTCAGAAAAATTAAGCTCTTGCCCCCAATACGCTTACGTGAGCGTTGTCAACTTGTAAAATTCAGTTGTGATATTTTACTGGCGTAATCACCATTGAAAAAAAATCCCACAACAGGTAGAGGGTTTTTATTTTGACGCTTATGAAATACTTGAACGGTCTATAAGATAATAATAGTAAAAATATGGTATGCGCTGGTGTGATAGAACGCAGCTCCCAACTTGCCGGCGAGTGATGGGATAACGCCAAGATATCGTTATTATATACACGTTTTGTTATTCAGCTAGTTCGGGCCTCCGACGGGGCTGTCAGCGCGTTATCGCTCCTCGGATAAGCAGCGAATATCAATCATACTCCACTTGCAATATATGATGTGTTTACAGACTCCACTCGTGGGGAATACGCGAGTAACTGCCTTGACGCGCAACGAAATATATTTAACGCCACCTATACACACGTACTGAATTCAATGTTTAGAGAAAACGCTCGGGAGAGTTATCCTTACATAAAAATATTCCTCTGAGAAATTATATAAAAGCTTTTTATATGACGGTATAAAATGTTTTGTTTCGCGAACTAAACCTGCAGGTCTGTAAGGGCTACAACATTGAAGACCTTCACGAGTTTTAATTTTTCCCATTTATGGGATCGATGTATTGTGTGGGTAGATAAAATAAGTACACGATCTACTGAATGGTAAACTATGACGGCTAACTATGGACATCTCGACGCTATTAAGCTTATTGTCAAACATTAAGAAGGTTTCTAATGTACTCCGTGTACATTGTAATGCGTATGAAGTATTATTTATTACACCCGTTGATCTCATTGAGTTGAAAATATTGCAATGATGAGGTCGGATACAATGTCGACTGGACAGGAATCAGTCACTTCGCAGAAGTGTCACCGAGATTCACACTATTATACGAAAGTTTGCGAAAGTGTGTAGGGAACAAACACAGTTTCGCAAACTTTCAACTCCGTAACGGCTAAACGGATATGAATTTAGTATGAAGTACGAATTTAGTAGCTTACATCCTGGCTTGGCTACTTTTTATCCCGTAAAATATACGGTTCGTACGTTCGATTCACTTGTTTATCTGATTATTGTTTACGGCGATTATCTCAGTCTAAGTTTGGTTTGTTCAGTGTTTTGGTGTTAAGTTCAAGTTTGGTTCTATACTTTACAACATAAGGTTTAAGTTCTTCGAAATTTACTTCGAAGTGATTGTTACGGCCTGAAGTTTAAACATCGAATTGTAAGAAAAGTTAGAGATCATTAATTGCAATTAAAATGAAAGTACCTAAGGACAACGAGATGGCGTGATTTGTTGGAGAGTTTGTTGAATAATCGACTAGGCGGGTGTCTGAATACTGAGTTGATTTTACGGATGTAACTGCTCTTCTCTCTCTCTCTTAACAACAAAACTCTCTCCGTCATAATTATGAACATTATATGATTCGTGTTTTAACTATTAGGTATACTAAATTAATCTATCCTGAAACAAACATTCATATTTTACTATGACGAAAACTGACGTGGTTTTGAACATTTTGTTTTAATAATTTGTTTGTTTTGTTTTATAATCGGAATAACCGACTCAATTTAACGTTAGTATTCCAGTTTTATTAAAACGAAACATTCAAAATAAATGTCTTACTAACCCAAAATAGTAATAGTAAAGTAATAGTAGTGGCGGCGGGCAGGCCACATCACTCGGAGAACCGAGTACTGATGGGAAAGAAAAGTTCCTGAGTGGCGACCACGAACCGGACGAGAAAGCGTAGGCAGGCCTCCCACTAGGTGGACCTACGAGATTGTTAAAGTCGCGGGCAATCTGTGGATGCAAGTGGCACGTTGTCGGTCGGTGTGGCGCTCTAAGGGGGAGGCCTATGTTCAGCAGTGGACGTCTTCTGGCTGATAAATGTAATGAAATGTAATAGTAGTATAGTTATTAACCCAAGTAGTAGTGGTAAGGCCCTTCTGCAGAGTCCGGCTGGGGAAGGACCATACCTTTGCCAGTTATTTAAACACCAAGGAGTAGTGTGCAAACATTACTGTGTTCCGGATTGAAGGGCAATGCTTCCAGCGTAATTACTAGGCACAAAGAGACTTAACATGTAATATCTCAGATTGACGAGCGCAGTGCATATCCGCTCATGGTTTTGAACTGTTGCAGTTAAAAATTTTGGGTGGCACTGAACTGTTATGGGTAAGCGTGACTTTTGACATCAGGTGTGTGACTTGTTCGTTCTGTCATCAAGTTTCATAAAAATAAGATTTAATTAAATATTTTATAATAAATGTATTTATTATATTTAAATCGGTACTTACGAGATATTTACCACGATTTGTTTTAATTTAGGGATATTTCGGCGCAGTTGAATGCATCATATTCAGGATAGACGGAATATATTTATAAATTTATGAAAGAAAAAATATGCGTTACATCTCGATCTTTTGAATTGATCTGTAATAACTTAATTCGATTAATTGATCTGAAAAACAAAACAAATTAGAGGAAAAAAACAAAATAGTTTTTTTCTCAAGTTAATTTTGGAAGTATCTATTTCGTAACATGTTTCGATGTCTTGTAATGCTCTACTCTTATTTCCAATACAACTGGCATTTCTGGCTTCTACAGCGTGCAGAGTGATGGCACCCTCCCGTCCCGTCCCGTCCCGTCTCGTCCCGTCCCGTCGTGTCCCGGCGTCATGTCCCGAGAACAATTAGCATTTAGATTAAACAAATAAACGGTATCGCGGCGTGACCTGAAAGAATTATCCACTTTATTTATTATCTAATTATTTTATTTATTGCGCGACTCTCTCTGGCAGCGTGAGTTATGGAGCGTGCTGGTGCGCGCGCTTCGTTTCGAATGATTGCACGGTTGCTTATTCGATCGCACGCTGCAAGACAAGAATGAGCATATTCAATGCTTACTTCTAGAATACTATTTTTTCATTATAAAGTAGTTAATTAGCAAACGGACCGCCTGATGGTAAGCAAACCATCGCCGCCTATGGACACCTACACTACAACTCTACTGGCGTTGTCGACGCGCTGCCAGGCTGAAGAGGTGTTTTAAGAAGCACTATTTAAAGCGAAAAGACATTTGGGATGCTCCACTTCTTGCAAATGCCCGGGATAAAGAAACGATCAATCGTCCGATTGTGTGTGAGATTTCTAGCTTTGCAAGATGTCGGGTGAGCCGTTCTCAGCCTTTATCCTTCCACTTCTGGACAGAAGTCTCTTTTTTACACACTATTGTTTCTGATTCTGCGCAGTTCTCATCGACGTCTTGCCGTGCGCGCTGATGATATCGTTCTTCCACCTGGGTGCTGCTGGGCCCATGATGTATTCGCTCTTCTATGTCACCATTCTGTGGCCGCTTTAGGCCGCCTGCCGTTAATTTGTGAAAACATTTCCGTAGTTACATAATTATATTTTAAGTTTTTGGTAATAACAAGGATCCTTCAAGGTTATTTTTTTTTCAGCCAGAAATTATCGAAAACAACTTTCTTAGCTATTTTAAAAAAATGGGTATGCATTCGGGTTTGTGAAAAGTCATAAAATAAAAGTTGTTAAGTATGATGTAGGCACTATTCCTCCAGAAAACAATGCACTCATAAGTAGATATTATTATGTATTTTGTTACCAGCCGCACAGCCGCGTGGTACGAGCTGGCCGTAGCTCGGTAGGTACCGAGCACGCGTTAATTAAGGCATTACGGGCTGCGAGGCAACATCCGCTGATATTGATAAACGGCCCTAATTTAAACTAACCATTAACCAACCGCCAAATGGATATAATCTTTAGACCTGTAATAGTACTGTTATTTTATAATGCAGAATAGACACTAATAAATCTAGCGACGGAACAATCTAGTCTCAATCACACTTCTGCTGTCGTAACTAGATCTCTAGAACGAGTATCTCTATTAGATTTGTATAAAAACAAATTTAGACTAGTAGTTCTGCAAAACCGCAATTCTACAACTTCATAGATTATTGTTTGACGTCAGAAATTTTTGATAGGAACGGTCTTCCAAAAAGGGAGGACGTTTGCTGCGGCGCCATTTTGATAGTATTTGACAACAAGAATTTCTAATATGAGCAAAATCGGCCAAGAGGTTGTCAAGAGGTCGTGAGGTCACAGTTCGATGTCTGGAACGGCGTCCTCACGACCTTATATCTTAGCCATAATAATAATAGCACAAAATCGAATGCATTATCAGGTTCACTTATCAAAGCAAATATTATTACTCAACCGTCTATACTTACACTTTTGTATAGATTTTGTATGCATTTGATTTTATTTATAAATTTTATTTATTGCAGTGGTGTGATCAACCCGTGGAACTATAAATGGTACATAAACAATCAAAGTCAGATGTTAAACTGCAGTAAAGTAATTAATTATTTTTTAGTAATCTCACTCAATATTCTGAATGACGTTGTGTATCTTACAAAACTTGGGCAAAACGAATTCCAATGTAATCCAAAAGTCCCTGTTGATCCACGTGACACTCGCCCCGGCCGGGCGCCGCTCCTGTTCACGTAACGTATAGATTGTAATAAAACACTACAATCTGTAGTCAAAGAACGTTGCTTCATTTATGCGCAAAGTTTTCTAACTTTCAGCCCTAACTTATAAGTCGACTTTCTAATTATATATACAAAGGTAAAGTTAAGTCTTTACAGTCTCATCAAACTGTGTCAAAGTTAGACTTACATAAAAACGTTCGCCTTACTTTCTAGACGACATCTATTTACCCAACATAAAAATAAAATAAAATTATTGTTTAAAAATAAGCTCATTTCACCATGGTTATTAACATTATTATTCTCGAAACTGCTATAAAATTGCTGCTAAAATTAGCATTTGGCGTGGCCGACGACCGTTTACTAGAAAAACAACTCGGGTTGCTTTCCGAAACAGGATCTTGTTTGCTTACGTAGGATATACGCTCACAAGAGATTTCTCCATCTTGTTCAGAAACATTGCGTCCTACGAATTAAAATATCATTAGAACGGCGCGCTCTTTGATCTACTCCAGGTCTGTACCTTCATTATTCAGTCGCAGGGCAGGCGGTGTCGGGGACACTCGGCTTACTCGGGGATGTGGGCCGACGGCCTGACCTTATTTTGTTTTATCCTTTTCAAGGATGTACTGTTTACATGACTGTACCATTTCGTTGTAGCTGAATGTGCAACGTAAGTATAGGTTTTTCCGCTTTTATAAACTTGAATTTATGCTAGCTGTATATTTGTATGATATGATCCAGCCAGGGAACTGATTTCTGATAGTTCTAGCTTGTTCTAGTATGAGCGTTTAAGATTTCCAAAGGGATTTAGGAAATAACATTTTGGTATTTCAATTAAATGTTTTATTTGAATTATCTCAATGTTATTTTATAATTAACCTAGCGACCCACCCCGTCTTCGCATAGATACCAAACATCACAGGATCAGCCGCTGGGCAAATCTGAAGTTTCTCTGAAAATTTTATCAAAATCGGTTCAGCCGTTTTGGGCCCTGTAGAGAACAAACTTACACTTACATACTTTTTTATTATATATTAAGATTAATATTAATATTTGATTTAAATTTTAAGTATGCAGTTCTGTTTCATACTTCTTTAACATAATATTATTATTTTTGATTATAAATAAACCAATTCACTTCAGATATGTTATAATACGAGTTCCTTTTACAAAACATACACAATTTAAACAAGCTATGCAATAGAGTGTGTATATGTCATGCAACACACACCTCCGTAACCTCGGTCAGTAGAATGTAACGGCCATATTCCCAATAAAAACTGGACATCCTGAAATTTTAAGAAAGTAGGATATATATCTTAAAATAATATATCTGCGAAATATTCACGAAGTTGTACGTTTAACGGTGTTTTAACTCAGTTGGGAACCACTGCAGTGTGCATGTAAGTACGGTCTACGGAGTACTACGGCCGGACACACGAACACATTTGTTAGCCTGTAATATACGTCGGGAGTCAGACCGCCTGCTGCTACCGACCACAAACATGTGATGTATACAATATGCAATGTGTTCTGGGAAGAAGAAGGCTTTACTATTAATGTAAGTATACGATTAAGTTGAAACTTCATAAGACAGACATGAAGATATAAACAATGATTTTATTTGAAGACACCATGGGTGGCTGGAAAGATAGATGTAATCCAGCTACTTTACCAATAGGACAAATTGATAAATAAGTTCAACATTGGAGTAAAAATACTGTAAAATTTCGCTCTTCTGTTAAAGAGTAAGTAATACAGTAAATGGCTATGATAATAAATTTAGCTTTGATTAGTTAAAACAAAAAAAATCTGCTAATTAATATATACTTACTGAATCATGAAATCAATAGTAAACGTAGCCCCGTGACGCCACCCGTGTCCGTCCGTGAGGAACACATTGCGTTAAACCGCGCTTCCGGTTCCGCACACATGCATAGGCACCTGCCGTGTGAGCGTGTGCGTCAATAATACATGAGATCTGAATTTAGGATTAGAGGTTAAGTGATTAGGTAATAGTTGTGTAGATAATTGATGGCGCAGCCGCCATGGTTTCGGGTCGGCATTGTCGGTCGCACGGGACGCGGGACCTGAACCGCGGCGGAGGAAGGACCCGTTCTCTGTTCCGCTCTATTGATCTTGATTGATGGAACCTTATCATATCCAAAGATCGATTTACTATTTGGGAGCTACCAAATTACATTGACAAATAAAAATAAATAGAATAGATAGACTTAAATAACTTATAATATAATATAGAATATGTAGGTGTAATAGTATTATTAGGTAATTCTCTCTAGTTGCTCAGAATTGAATGGCTGAGCCGATTTTAACGATGCTTAAGATTAAATAAGTAAGTGTTAGAATAAAACACTGAAAGTTCCCGGAAAATATGAGAAAAATAGATAACAAAACTGTGACCAGCAACTGATTATCTATAATCCGGAAACATACCAACATTGAATATTTTTAACAAATTAACAAACTCATTTAACAACTTTCATTTAAGCTTCCGGAAAGAAACACTTCTGAAACAAACTAGACGGGCCCGAGTCGACACATAAAGCAGGCGAGTAGATCAAACTTAGCTGTTTACCCAGCTGCTAAGCCGGGGCGTATCGTACGATCTCAACCACTGATATCTTACATTAATTATCTAGCGCAAACAAGTGAGCCTAGTGTTTGGTTTCCACTCCCTCCCCCCGCCACCGCGACCTGCTTGCCCCCGGGAACTTCTGCGGGATGACTGTGGAGCTACAGCGAAGATTGTACAGTGGGGTAACTTTGTGAGCAAAAGAAGAGAAAACGTTGGCAGAAGACCGTCAGCCACGCTGTTAGGTGAAGATTTTAAGTGTAAGTGTTGTGCGACTAGATGGAGTGCCGATGTACCGTGAAGCATTGGAGAGTGGTTGAACTCGAGTACTATTACTAAAAGAAGAACGAAATCCCCGACTGCAAAATGTAGCCCATGACAATCTGCGCAAGTTATTCAGGCTACAAAAGGTAATATAGAAACACAAACATAGATTATTACGTTTTTAGTCATTCATTATAATTTTGTCAAGTAGATGATAAATAAACAAAATTTATTATTTAGTTTAAACTCACAATAAAAACATCAAAATCAAAATATTATAAACACACTATAAAAATATTTAGACAATATAAAATATTTTCTGTTTTTTCTGACACTTGAAATCTCTTTTAACAGTTCATTAAGCCGTCAAATGATAACGGTACGTACGAGTACATTATGTTGTACTTAATTTATAGTGAGTTACCAGACGGTTTGAGTTTCTCCTGTGCCTTACAATCACCCGCTAACGGGTTACTTACGTCGCAATCACTTTGATTCCAGCTTTCTCGCGTGTTTGCCGCCACCGTGTGCACTGTGCACGCTCCAATCATACGACGACTGCTGCACACTACTACATTATCGGATCCCCACTGCATCGAGCATGGTTGGCCGATCCAGATTCGAATTTTGAGGCAAAGATGTTCGTAGGTATGATAATCATGCGAGAAACCTCTTATAATAAAACTTCTAACAAGTGTTCACGAAAATTATAAATTCTCGTGACAATATTGGCGGTTACAATAAATTAAGCAAACAATTACCGAACCTATCTTATTATCAATTTCTTGTCGCGTGTTCCGAGAACTTCCGTCGCCGATAGCAAAGAAAATATTATTTTATGTACACAGTATCCGCAAAATAGCTGTATGTATGGGAACGAAATCATCTGGCGGGCTCATTGTGAGCGGCGCGGTGCTATCTGCCCTTCTGGAAGCAATTGAAACAGCGATTTGCGCCCTATCACCGGACGATAAGGACGCGCGCTCCCGGCCCGGAGCTTGTTAAACTACATTCAAATTTCTTAAGCAAAGTTTCTTAGCTAATATTTGTGGTACATTTTCAGGGAATACGTTTAATACAATCATAACATTAAATGTTGTTGCGAAGTTTGTTCCGTGAAAATTGGGGCGTATCGTCGCAAGCGGGCGGCGGCGGCGCGCCGTGCGGCGGCGGGCGCTGGGCGGGCGGCGACTCCGCTGTCACCACATTCCCTACATATACAATTAAAGTCGTCGGGGCTGTGGCTTTACGAGCTTTTGTTCCACTTCACTCGTTGGGCGTCTTCCGTAATTACAGTTTTAAGAAATTCGAAGGTTCTTTCTCCGAAACAGACAAAGGGATGACTGCCGGGTGACTTCATAAAAATTTACATTAATGTTTAAACGTTAACAAGATTGTTTCTTTTACGCTCCATTAGAACAATGAAGATGTTTCGTTTTCTTTTTACCCTTTATAATCCCACTTAATACACACTTTAATACAATTTTACAAGGATTGGAGCAATATAATAAAAATACTATTGCGAGCCCATAAATACTCCCTGGTCTTCATAACCCAAGATAGCCTAAAATTAGTATTCATCCATCGTTTCTCGTCCGTAAAATATGGGGATAATACATCGCATGCGTAGTTTTATAAAATAAATAAATATGACGGAGGCACAATATACGGCGGCGGCGGTGGCGCATGGCGGTGGCGGACGGCCGCTCCGATCCAATACTAATAAAATGTGTCACTGTCAATAAGCAGCAGCGACGCGACGCGCGGCGGGCGGGACGTGCGGCGGGCGGGACGTGCGGCGGCTGCTGCTTCATAGGGCTGGGTACTGCCCCGCGTTACACGGGGTTGTCCTATCCAAAAACATATTTTGTAGGTCGGCTGACTCGTTAAATTGAAAATCCCTGTTGTTGTTCATATATTAAGGCGCGCAACGCCTCAACATTCACTTCAAAAACTAGCGACTTACCTACTAACTAAGGCCCGACTTCTAACTATCCCAATTTTTTTACTCGGCTATCCTGATTCACCAATGTCCTGAAATATATATAGATATGTGTATCTTCGCGCGGCAAGTCACGCGCGTCAGACCTCGTGTCGCTGGTCGTCGTGCGTCGCGAGGATTGCGCCGCTGCGAAGTCGCGCGACTGCCGCGCGGACGCCGGTCACTGAAAATCTCAGTTATTTATGGCATGTTACTGAAATATCTTTTATGACCTACGGAAAATTAAATGTCCGAACCGGTCTATAAATAAACTTGATGATCGCTTTCATTTTATGTTTTGGCAGGGTCGTGTCTTTGTTTATGTTCTTACTGCATTTTAATATATATTTTTATAAGTGAAATTTGCATGGAATAAAGATTAAAACATTTTGAACAAGTACGTAAACTAGAACTGAGTGAATAATGTTTTTGCATTGAATTTCAAATTAGCTTACAGGGCAGCACTCACATCTCGTATGGTGAAAAAGCTATAAATATACACATAAAGTAGCGTGACCGTGGCGCGGCGACTGGCCGATACTAGTCCGGCGTTAAGCATTACTTAGTAATGCTGCTTATATCGTCGCGGTCGCGCGTTAATCCCGCTTATATTTACACTTCGAGTGAATTCGCCGAGCCGCGACTCTCGTTCGCACAAGAAGTACAGCTTGCTAAAAGGAAAGACATGGGGACGCTATCCCATAAAATATTAAAATAGCTCCCAAGGTTTGTCAACCATGAACACACTTCTCTGGATAATACGGCGGACTTATTTTTGGCATTCATAACGAGTACTTTTTTTTGTATTTTTTAATACTTTTCTTTGTTGTTCTGATAAATTAAAAATTGACTCAAACATATTTAAGTCACGTATACATTTATATTATTTTTATTTAATCTGCAACTCCACGGACAGCGGGTTCCGTGACTTTTGTTATACTTTACATATACATTTTAAAACCTCAACTAATTCGAAATAGAACTCATTATTTCTTAACTTTTTTTTATCAAAACTCATTTTGAAAAAATTGTTCCAGATATACAAACACGTAAATAGCCGCTTAGTTACCCCATACACATATTAACGCTCTAATTTCGTTCTGCCGGTCGTGGGTAAAACTGCTAGTTCCGTTTCCAGACTTTTTATCATGTGTCTTAAACACAACTTGCTGTGTCGAAATCTGTATACCGATAATAATGGAGTAATATACATACGTGGTAGGTATATACAACATGTAACAAGGATTATGAATCAAACGGGCAAATTCATACTAAGATTATGTGAATTAATATTACGAAGTTACTGAGTTTACAATATTTTTTATTAGATAGATAGACAATTCTTTATTGTTCACACCAGAGATGATATAGGTACATAAGACAAAAATCAACTTAAAACTAGTATAACAACTGGTAGACACATCGCTTAAAGCAATCTCTTCCAGGCAACCTTAATTAATACGATGCGGATCCCCGTCATATTAAATTGACATTTATATAAACACGTGCACTAAGCCGAGTGCACCTCCAATTACAGGAAATCACGGGATGCACATACGCGTTCAGATAGAATAAATTAGGAACATTTTTACAATTTATAGAAAACTAGACTTCGTTCATGTGGCCATACAGAAAAACGTAGTAAAAGTAGCCTGTGACCATCTCCGATCTTTTACCTATATTTATGCAAAAATCAGCTCGATCTGTTCAGCCGTTGAGCCATACCCAGACAGAGAGACAGAGTTACTTTCGAATTTATAATATTAGTTAGGATTAGGATTACAGCTTCGGAAAGACTATTAAAATGTTTCGATCTGACTTTTCTTTTTTCTGACTCCGACTAATTAATCTGCCCTTTACTTTATGGTTTACAGAGTGGGAATACTATACATTTTACGAAATTAATAATTGCGTATGTCTGTACTATGGCGAGATAATACGTGTGTCGCAGTTTACATTAGCCATTGTTCATTCCCGGGATTATCACACCCCTCTCATTCCCTGGATGTCTCCAGACCCGCGCCCTAGTCTCATTCACACATTTTCTCCGTTTAATATATATTCATCTAACTAATGTTATGGCTTAATTTCTACAACTATTTCCCAGTGACAAAAAAATGTATGAAACTAGATCTGCGTTCCTGAGTTCTGCTCTGAGAAAATAACCTTTAAAATATTATAAATAACTTTTAAGGCGTTCAAGTCTGTATCCAAACAAAGCGACTATTTTCCTGGAAAACATGTTTATTGTTGAAAAGAAAGGAAGTAAACACGAGAGCTTTCCTTTTTGGAAGAAGCTTCCTGTTAGCCGCTATCTGAATCGATGCCATAAAGCGCAGTATCGCCGAGCAAGCTGTAAATATGTAACGCGGCGTTAGGCTCGCTTTATTCCTCGTTAATTCGCTCCGAACGACCGTTAATCTCTCGTACTCTTCTATTGTGACATTTTTATTTTAACAACACTTCATAAAAAATGTGTGCATGTGATTTTTTATGTAGCCTATGAAGAGATTAACATTATTGCTCCTTTAAAAGATGTCATATTCTGAAAAAATAAGTTTAGTGTTTTTTTTTTAATTTGTGGGCAGTTTTTTTGAAATAACACAAACTATTTTATTTTTATCAGGAACTGCGGCATCTCACACCACATGTAGCTTGGACCGCGGTGCAAATTGCCCAAGTGATCTAAATTAATGGAGTCTTTCGCACCGCGGCGTTAATCGCCTAAGGTTTCTAATACTGAGTCCATTCGACCGCGGTGTGAATCGCCCAAGTATTTTTTTGCCATTGGATAATTCTATCCTACTGCCGAAGAAAGAGGCTAATGTTTTTGGGGTGTATGTAAGTTTGTCAGGGTGTATGCTTGTGTATTTCCATATTTCCTAACGTGTCATGAATGGCTTGACCGATGTCGATGTGGGAAAAGTCGTTTGATTCCTCTTTATGTCCGGCGAGTCGTAGGCCGTCGGGAGGTATAGGTTACATTATGTAGCCGTTTAAAAAAAAAAATAACGGCAAAAGAAGAACAAAGGAATGGGATTTGTTTAATATATAAAGGAGCGTCGAACACGAACTGATCTTTCACGAAATGATCACGAAATGATCTTTTGCAACACGAGTACATTAAGTACATGCAATAACTTTTGCAGCCTTTTGTTACTATGTGTTGAATGTTGCTCGAAACATCCACACTGTCAGTAATATAGATTACCAAAATGAAATAATGGAGTAACATTCAGCAACAAGAACGCGTTTTGCACGGCACAGTCACGTTCACTAACTTCTGGAGGAGACAGACGTGTTATCATAGTCATTTTGACTGTACTGTTACTTCAACACGGCAACATAAGATAACTTTTTGTTATCGATTATTGCCCGCTCACATTTGTGAACGTCGCTCCACAAAAAGTATACTTCGGTGTGGACGCATCTTAAGAAGCTAGGAAATCGTAGCACCGTGTAGCGTTGACAACACGCCGCGAGTCGTTCTCCATTGAAAAGAGTTCAACGAGAGTCTTCAATCCAATCAAAACACAAAGTTATTAACGCACTATGATAATGTTATAGGTTTTTGTGATCACAACATGTATGGTTGAAACAGTTAAAGTATATCGTGAGACATTACATTAATGTAATGTAATGTAATGTGAGGTTTATTTGCATGTTATACTTGAAGTAACTCTAATGGTTTTAATATGAAGCTTGGTATTTTTTGCAATAGTTCAGTTGATATAGATAACAAATGCTCTGATGCAGAATGCAAATCTATAGTTGAACTAGCGACGCAACCCGATACTGCCCATGCAGTGTCCGTTACCAATTACTGTTATGATTTGTCGTTCGCGTACCAACAGACAGACTGATCGAAGAAAATAATATATTATTTTCTACCGCTTCTAAAGTTGTGTTTGTTATACATTATACATTAGTTTGTTAAATTATAGGTTTTCGAATAGACGAGGGTGTGTGACAACGTATTTGCATTTTACTAAAGAAAAACGCGGTGGGTGAATTTGCCTGTACTATTATTTAATCTATGGTAAGTAGTCATAGAAAAAAAAAACGCATGTTTTGTATGACGAGTATGAGATTTTCTTTGTCAATATTCACCTGCAGTCACGTGTTGAACCCAGTCCATATATGGACTCACCGGGATTACAATTGGAATATCAGATTGGCGTTCCATATCTCTGTTATCCGAATACGGATTGCCCGCACTGTTGACTCCTACAACTCCCGTCGCGTGTACTACTGGCCCCCGGACTCTCCATGATTCTGGAGTAATTTCTTATAATTGTATAATTTAGTTGACGTTGCATGTATTTAATATTCTGGACTAATTTCTTATATATTTAAAATGTTGACATAACTACACTATTGTATTAGGTGCTATCCTGTAAAAATAGTTGTAATGAAATAAATAAATAAATATGTCAACTCAACAGATCTATCCCACACGCTGGAACCACACACAGTAACATACTACCTGCGCGTAACATATCACACCTTCTTAACATGGCATCCACAACTTGTAGCGGTTTGTCCATGTTTAAGTGTTGTTAACATCGACTCTCTCTCATCAATTCGAATCCCATCAACATTACTTCATATCCATACAAAGCTGTACAGTCTATTGCACTTAGTTCAGCATAATTGTCTGGTTATCTATATAAGCTCAGTGTAGACCGGCGCTACGTCGTCAAATAAAGAAGTAGGTTTTCTTTTTAGTTGATGAGATTTCAAAATTAATAATTATAAATTAAAAGACGTTTTCACTCTGGTTTGAATGAGGATCGCTATATCTTATTATATATTAAAATTTTACCGCAACAATCGTCTTATTCATCGTATAGAAAAAGCTATTTCGGCTGACGTAGTGTCCAGCTGTTAGCGACCACGAAGTCGATAACGCGGCTCCTGAACACACACCTAAAACTTTGGCTGTCGTTTTCTTCTCCCTTATAAATTGAAAGTGATATTGCGACCGTTCAGCAAATGGACGGTCGCGCGGGTATCGCGTCTCGTCCTCCTATAACTCGTAATGCGGCTTCCTGTGCCATCTCCGGGAGCTGAACACCGGCACATAATAAAACGAGGAAAGCTAACTGTTTCATGTTACAGGGGTTGAGAAGCAGCGCACGGCGCGGCGTGTTGTTACGTTTAACGTTAACGTTACGTACTTTATGCTACTGCAATTAAAGTAATACCTTATCGACATAAATATGATGGAGTTTACAAACTGCAAATGGATTTGCAACAAAATGTTACAATTATACGATAGTTTACGTAATTGCAAAAAAATACGTGAAAAAAACAGGTGTTTTGCAATCGTGGGCTTATAAGGTATTACTTATGTATAAGTCTTTGTGTTATTAATGGCCACTTATGTATTTGCAAAATTCCAGACTTTCGCGTGTTGGTTCTCCAGAGCGCATATTACGTTTTTAAATGATTGAAAAAGAAGCCTTGAAAATAGGTTTCGTTAACAAATAAAACTAATTAAATATGAGATATAAGATAGTAATAGCATATTTTCTTTCATACCAGGAAAATCTACAATTCACTCGCAAGGCGCACCAAGTTTGATGTAATCCGTATATCTTTATGACATCAAACCTAACACAAACAGATTTATACCAGGCTTATATCAGAAACACACTCAGAGCTCCTCCGTCCTCTGCAACTCGTAATCTCTGGCGGCGACTTAACGACGATACCTTCATACGAAATTGGGGGTCATTTTCCATTTAGTTGAGCGCCATTTATTATTATATAGCCTTGGTAGTGTTGGAAATTTAACACTCAAACAGTCAAATCAAAATCGTTTGATATCAACTTGTTAGTCAAAGTATTATGCATCGTACTTTTAGACGTAAAGTTGCAGATAAATTTAGTCCTGCTAGATTGGTTAGTTTAGTTAGTGCCAGTATAGAATCGACGCCAACTCTAGCTTACCTATACAGGTCAGCTCGATCTGTCAATAATAAAATATTGTAAAATGCGAAATAGACTGTGATAATAATATAATGACGACCGTCCTGATTTAGTCGGTAATACGTCTACCTTATAAGCAGAAGGTTCTAGGTTCCATTGAAATGTTTGATGGTGTATTCCTGTTGTCCCCATTTATTATCCCCATCGGTGGGGACAGCGAGACGTCAGTGTTTTTTTCCCGATGTCACAATTACCCGTCCCAATTTATGGGGACAGCGAGAAGTCGATAATTTTACAACCGCTGTCTCTTATTGACGTACACACATGGGCCTTATTAATATTTTTTCAATGTTGGGACTGGGGTGTTTCTTAAAGCCCTTGATAACGTTATTAAACCACTACTATTTATTCACTCAAAATAAAAAACTAACACGCAGTTGCGCGAGTTTCAGAAGTTCTTTTTTCGCAAATGTACACAGCCGACAACAAAACAAATCCGAAATAAAATCACAAATAAAACCGTCCTCGCAAAAAAGATAACCCAACAAGCAACGGAAACAATGCGCGAATGTAGTGTACAACTAAAGTGGCGCACCTACACCGTCCGGGACTAAAGGAGCGAGCGCACTACGATACACGTATGTTTCTGTTCACATGATACATCAAACCAATCATTAACTTGAATAAATTGCACAGCATATTGTTCAATGTAGATCGTTCAGCTGGCTGGCGATTTATAATTGTAGTGTAAAATTTTCACAATATTTATGACGTGTTTTGTAAGTTTTTTTTTTGTTGTATTTGTATTTTTAATTTTTTTAAGAATTGGCCTTTTTTGATGCTGTTGGTAAATTTTTCGTAAGATACCCTGCTGCACTGGCGTGCAGACGGGTTATGTGGGAACATACCCACTAAAACCCACGTCGATGGCCACCTCTGTGCCCTGTGCCTCCGAGCACCCGCGATAAGATAGTGCAAAGGCCTAGCTCATGTTATGCGAGGTTGTCTTCCTAAATGCCAGTAAAATGTCCCAGTGCGGTCCCACCTTCGAGCAGAGCCCCGATGTTGGGCGCTTGAGCGTTTCTCGCCCGGCGACACATTGTTACTGCTACGAATATTTCCGTATTTAGTTGAGTGCGGAATTGGTAACAGCGCACTATCAGTAGAACTACTACAAGGATTACTAATATAATAACAAAACATTATGTGATTTGGGAGTTGAGGCGGATTCGTGATAATAACGTGACATCCATTAGTAAAAATATCAATTAAACAAAAACTATACAATAATAATTTTTATATTCTCGATTTGATCTATAAAGTCCTCTGGCGTTGAATGTTCCAGTAATTGCTGCGCATTGCCTTAAACTAGCAGTTTTGGAACGTTTGGTAGCTTGTCACCCGGTACAACTTATTTTTCTACTTAGCCCACCTTTTAGATCATCCCAATACTCACAATACGAATAACTCATGTAACTCTTTCTTTTGCGGAGCTATGACTATTTCATGTACAGCAAAAATTGCACGCCATTAGTTTCGCGAGTTGACCGTTGGCGTGTTTTTGCAGATGCACCTCAGAGTCAGGGGGTCAAATATTTTTTTAGAATGTTTTGTGGTTTTGTGTGTCATGGAACAAAAGTTGTTGATTACGATGTTGGTGCGGCCTACGACTGGTCGCTGGATAATTAAAAATAACCCTGTACAAGTAATAAGTACAAAAAAACAAAATTAGGTGAGCAAGAGCAATATAGTTATAGTGTAATCGATTCCGTCACAGATTACACCAAACCGACTACGGTTACAGGTGTCTTTTATTATGTGTTTTGTTTTTAGCCCCGATTTTCTTCTCTCTAAATCACGGTGTTGGTAATCCTAACTAATATTATAAATTCGAAAGTAGCTCTGTCTCTCTGTATATATGTCTCTATGTATCTCTGTCTGGGTGTTTGTCGCGTTATCACGGCTAAACGGCTGAACGGATCTAACTGTATTTTTGCATTGATATAGCCTAAGGGTAGAAGACGGACAGAGGCAACTTTTTTTTGTAGTCTCTCGCGAACGAAGTCGCAGGTAACAGCTAGTAAGTAATAAATATCTTGGCTCCTACTTTTTGATCAAAAAGTGATGCTATTTCTGAGTGAGTAGTTTGACAAACAAGACGTATGTTGAATAAGTTACATTTTAGTATAAATCAGGTAGGTAGTAGTAGTAGACGTGCTACTACCAGCACAGCACTGTGTCGTTCAGGGACGGGCGCCGGGCGGCGGCGGGCCGGCCGAGGACAAACTGCACGGTAATTTATGTGCCACGCGGGAAATTACAAGCGCGGGCGCGATACGCCGCTCGCCTAACGAACGCATTGTGCGCCGCCCTGGCGCAAAAACACACAACTTTACGCGCCTAATTGGCTTCGATAGTGACTTATAAATAACTGGAGCCATATTATATCACCGGCGCACTATCGGCTGATCTTTGTTTATTGTTATTGACTCGCTCGATTTAATAGATACGTTCACGGGCCTTTCCGCCGCCATTGTCTACCAATTTTCATATTTAAGATACGGCAAAGAGAAATTATATTCGAATTTCACAGTGATCGGACAAAGAGCTCAAAGAGGATTTCCCCTTCCAGTGACAAGAGTTGCTCCGTTTATTGGTGTTGTTTGTTCCGCGAGGCTTACGGCGCGGCGCGGCGCGGCTACTCCGCGACGCGCTAGTTTTTGTTGCGATGCTTGCCTTTGAGGAACTTTTGGATCTCTCTGATCTCTTTTCAAGGGAAATATCTTTATCATTTATCCAGAAAGTTTATGTTCTGGTTAGAATACGTAAATTCGTATAGTAAAATAAGCACTCCCACATTAATTTCTATAAAAATATCAGTGTAGTGTACCTATAAATAGTTTATTGTAAAAAATAGGCCTTCCCGTCGTGAAAAACAATAAACTATTTATAGGTACACTACATTTAAAGTTTCAATGTAGCGTAAATAAAAGTTTACACTACATTTAAACTTTAATGTAGATGTTAATGTAGATGTAGATATGTTTAATGTAAATGTAGTGTAAACAAAAGTTTACACTACATTTAAACTTTAAATGTAGTGTACCTATAAATCGTTTATTGTTTTTCACGACGGGAAGGCCTAGTCCCAAGCTACGGATGCTTAAATGTACCAGTTTGGGGAATAGCGCTACAACCTGAAATGTTTTTGTACCTACTTTTTGTGACAATAAAATAATATGAATTAAAAAATAAATTAAAGAAACCACCTTAGAAAATAATATTTAAGAATTTTCAGAATACAATAACGATGTATAGTTAAGCAGATGGAACTTTTGTGTATTATCCGCTTTGACCAAAATAAGTTTGTAATGTGTTGATTACTTACCCACGTTTACTTTAAACCTAGGATTGTAAGTGGTTCAACTAATTTATCTATTTAAATTCTGTTACTCTTAAAATATTAATTTCATTACCATTGAAATATTTTGCACTAATATACTGCGTCGACAAAGAAAAAATATCCATCTCTGACAAAGAGCAAGACGACTGTCACGAAAAGGTCTAATAAAACATCTACTTTTCATCACGTTGAAAGTACTTTCGCCGCCTCTGCCTTTTCGCAGGCCGCTGCATAGCCGAGCCGTATTCAAGCGGTTCATCTCGTGAGATGCACATTGGCCCCTCTTTGCCCCTTTCTCGCCCCCTCCGTGCCCCGCCGACCTCTTTGTGCCCCTCTTAGGATATCACCTTTCCACTTTCTGTTTACCTGCACTGGGAATATTTAAGGCTTTTCGTTTTAACTGATATTCGACAATTTTGTATTAGAACGTTTTTTTGCTAATACTGAACTTTTAGTGATGGTCACTGTTTGAAAAAGACTGATTGCTCAATACGATGTTGTTTTCTCAAATCAAATCAAATCATCATAATTCTATATTTAGGATATAAGTTATTCGATGATACAAGGCTTAATTGCTAGGGTTTTAACTGTAACACTTACAGACGTTTTTAGACCCAAGTCTGTTATTAGATTTTGTCTAATTTGGTCTAATAACAGATGTAGAGTTAATTTATGGGTGCGTAATGATTATTTTGCGTGAGGTGAGATCGCGCCGGACACGCTACAACCACAGCCGCATTCGGACGGATAGTAATTCATAGTTTTGTACATTTGGGGTTTTCAATCAAGTAAGTATATACGTAATGCGCCTGAAGGTAAGCGTCACAACAGGGACCTTATCATGTAGCTCTGATGGCGATGGTCATCGCGTGTCCAACTCGCTTGCACCATGCGAGCGAGCAGGATATTATACGAAGACCATTGCCACCAGAGTCACATGATAAGACCTCAAGACCTAATCATAGCACCTTTTCTACATATATATTTGAACAATACAAAATTAATTTATTTCCAAGATTGACCACAAACGTTTCTGTGGGCTTCGGATCTCTTCTCTGAAATACAAGCTTTTGCTTAGTTCAAAGATCCGATGCCCACAGGTTTTTTTTGTGGTCAAAATTGGAAATAAAGATGACCAGAAATAAAATGAATATAAATAAAATTTTGAATGCTTATTGTGTGGGTGTGTAGTGATTTATGAATGGGCGTGAGGGTGTATATGTTTGTGTATCATCTCTGTGATACACAAGTCCTCGTACGAGTCAGGGTCAGAGTTATGTAAATCTTGAAGTCGTCGCTTTCAAAATTTTATGGCATTGTATTGTTATGGTCGAGCATGACGCATGCCGTGACTAGCTAGTATTGTAGTAGCATACAAACCAGCCAAGTGCGAGTTGGACTCATGCACCGCGGTTTACGTACCAACCACACAACTCATTTCCTACATTAGTTTATAGATTGTTAGCGTGATTCTGACACGCGCTCCGCCGGTTTTTATTATTTGTTGCTAAATACAGAATAAAATATATAAAATACACATAATATACAAAAATGTCAAGTTCATAGCACGGTTTAGGTTTTGAGATAGACACCGACACAAAAATGGGTCTAAAAATTACAACTGACAGCCTTTCATTTCGAAATTTTTGAAATGAAGTGTAACTCTACTTAACAAGACCTAGACAACGACAATCAAGAAAATATATTTTTTTTTCACTCTTGGTCCAACATTTCATACATTATATAAAAATTTCAGGTATGTAACTTTCCGTTTGGAAGCTAAGCTAAGCTAGTACGTAACCTTAAAAAGGACCATTAATTGTAAGCAATGGCCAGAAGAAGGCCATTGATGTGGCCATTATTTCTCGAATTCTAGGTTGACGGCAATCTGCTAGAACAAATTTGGGATTTATCTCCCCTACACAAAGAATATGTCGCACCTATAATGAATTTAACGCTTACTTGGATGATCTTGATGTGTTTAATGATTCTCTAACTGTTTTCAAAAACAAACTAGTAAAGTCTCTAACCAGAGATAAATAATGTTTTGATTTATGATGTTTTATTTTAGTTTTATCATAGATAATGTTATAATATGTTCTAATTAACATTCCGATTATATTATAGTTTACTTTATTTTATTTCCCTGTCTAATCACTATTTATGGCGAATGTTGTATATGCCTATAAAGGGTGATCATATCAGTTTCATGTACTCACGTAGAAATATAATATAAGAATGTAAAATATGTTCACTGTTGGCGTATCTCAATAAATAAAAGAAGTCAAACCTTATTTTTAGTAACAAAAGCAAAATTCATGCTACATGTACTTCTAACTCTGACTTGAGTTAGTATTAGTAGGAACTAGTGCTCAAGTCAGACAAAATTAAGTGAAAAATCGTTTGCATTCCGTTTGCCAGCGCTCCGAGAAGACGGGCGGAATGCCGCAGCAAACGTGCCGGACGGGCCCGGCGCAATCCCGGCTCTCCTGGTATTCCGCCGCCGGCCGCCGGGCATTGCACATCGGCAGCTGGGTGCCCTTCGTTGGACGCTTGTCCACTGACTACCAATTTAGTCTTATCCTGGCATTATATTAAAACAAAATGTGTCGAAACCACGTCAGTTAATATAGTAAGACTAAATATAATGCCTAAGAAATTTGGTGAAAGAGATATTCAGGTGATTTATTGCTTCGATTCAGTACAAAGTAATGAGTGATTAAAATTTGTTCAAGCACATCTATATAGGAGAATTTCTATTTTTCTGTCTTTTGTTGCTCTAACTTCTGTTAATATTGTGTATTGAATCACTAAAATAATAGTGATGCTAACTTAATGCTTTTAAATATAATATTCTGTCCCTACTGCCTCAAATTCATCGCCGACAGCATTCCGCAACTTTTGTAGTGGTAGGACTTTTTTGCAGAGTTTGCCTGGAGAAGTGCCACACCTTTGCGAGTTATTCAACCGCCAAGCAATAATGTATTATAGCATTACTGTGTTCAGGACTGAAGGGAAATGTCTCCAGCAAAATTACTGGGCACAAAAGAGATTTAACACCTTACGGCTCAGGATTCTCAGTGTGAGGAATGCAGCGCATTGCCGTGCAGGGATTTGAACTATTAAAGCTCCAAATTTTGGATGACACTCAACGGTTACGGGCAAACGTGAAACTTCCTATCAGGCGAGCGACATGCTCGTCCCGTCATCAAGTCGCATAAAATAAACTTATATTTATATCTGTCACTACCCCATCGCGAAACGAATGCTTCGGATGTTGTAAGTTTTGTAAAGTTTTCGTTTAAACTTATATACTGCCTACCTTCTAGGTTTCTGCAGATTTATTTGGACATAAGCCGGCGCTACAATGATCCAGTGACAAAGATTTCACCCATCGCAGTTATATTGAAAGCTTACGAGGATCCACCAACTCAGCAGCAGCACACCTCCATTAGAACACTGAGTATATTCTAGAGCAAACTGTTTCGTAACAAGGGTCTATAAGAAACACCTGCGTATAAATAAGCCTTATAGATACAGACTAGAAAATGATCCAGAAATACAGGTTCTTAAAATAGAGACGGTTACTAGAATTAGTTTCATGGTACTGAATTGCAAACGGACTCAAACTCAGGAAGAAAGGACAAAAACTCGTGGCACTCGAGACCTTGACACCTCTTTTTTAACGTAGTGTTTCAGAAGGAAGATAATAATTTTAGGTATACGAGTACATTACATTATCGGCCAGTAGAGATCCACTGCTGAACATAGGCCTCCTCCTTAGAGCGCCACACCGACCGATAACGTGCCACTTGCAACCACCGGTTACCCCCGACTTTCACAATGTCGTCGGTCCACCTAGAGGGAGGCCTGCCTACGCTTCGTCTTCCGGTTTGTGGTCGCCACTCAAGAACCTTTCTTCTCCATCGGTTATCGTTATCATTTTACGTATATTTATGTATTATTATAAGATCTCGTATAGCCCGAATGGTTTAATTAATTTTAAAGTGCGAGGCATAATAGAATGACTGTGTCTTTGTATCCGGCATTTTGTCTTCTTGTTCCATGTTATCTTCTTATATCTAGTCATTAGTGATTCAGAACTCGTTATGTGAACGTTGTTATTCCCTCTAAGTAGGTTGTATAGTAAGACCAGTTTCGATCTCTCTTTTTCTCTGCGTCATTTACCACTCGGCAATATAACGTGGCGTCAGCGACCTGGCCCGCAGTCCGATGATCCCATGGTCCGCGTTTTATTGGAATCTAATATGTGCGACCGTGCCGTCACCAGGTCGGCCGCCTACTTTACTGGGTTTGACGTTCAAGGTAAAATAAAAATAATGATCCGGTGCAAAAGCAGAAATTGTTGTATCACCTAATTACATTACCAGTGCTTTAGATACTTTAATAGATCACGTCTTAGCCAGGTTCTTGTCAGGGTATTCGTAGTTGTGTCGTCGTCTACTTCCAGAATTGCCGCCTCTGCTCGTCTTCTAATGCATCTTAATTTCTAGCCCTATTTACAATATAGATATATTAAAATGCAATCTTACCTAATGAGTAATATTGGGTAAGATTGCATTTTAATATATCGTTAATTTCTTGGCTTCTCTCATCAAAATACTGGTTACAAACATAGACTTAGAATTAAAAAAAAAAAAATACCATTGTGTGCTAGTGTCACTGATCTCTTTAAAACTAGTGCGATATAGACGTCAGTGGCTGGTACTTGGACCAAACATCATACTGGACAGAGCCATGAGACGTTGCCGCTCCGATGTTCACATTGTCATGTTTCTCTTTTTATTACACGGATCGTCGCATAGAGTAAGCGAGAGAGCTATTGTAAGATTGGCAACCTCGCACTCTGTGTCCATTTTTGTCCGACTAGTAGGTCATAACATTGCGACCCGTCTTACTCGAGAGTGAAATTAAATAAAAATAACGCTGTGAAGACTTAATACTATACTATACATAGTGATATTATGGCGTGTTGTGCTGTGTTTTGTCCAACGAGAACAACGAAAGGAGGAGTAAAAGACCCAGAATTATCATTTCACACGTAAGTCTTTTGTAGCGTTTCTTACCTAAAATAACCTGTATCAAAGCTAAATATTCGTTTCACTTAAAGAATATACATGTTTGAAGTCATAAAACTATCACGCAGTGTTATTTAGTAATGAATTTAAGCTCTAATTTAAGATAAATAAATGCATTGTTTTACGTGTTCCTGCTAGTGAAGTACCAATGCACGTTTCAAACATTGTCGATATTTGGTCGATATTTATCTAATAATATCCTACATATACTAAATTAAGTGAAACATGAACCATTAATTCCTATCTGCGTTTAATCGGCTTGATACGTATTCTATCGATAATTAATTTTAATCTTTTTGAAGCTTTCGCGGCTTGAAATGTATGATATTTTGTACCAATATTGTGTCATGGTTAACCAATTAATTAAAATAAAACATTTTGTTATAGGTTTCCAAAATGTCTGGAAATCAGAAATCAGTGGATAAAGGCTGTGAGGCGCGAAAACTGGGAGCCACCTAAATACTCTCGACTTTGTTGAAAACATTTTGAAAAATCTAGTTTTATGACTAGTCTACTAGACTTTAGACTAGACTGTCAATCAAAAAACTAGGAAGAAAAAAAGAAACTAGGAGACGGTGTAGATACTTATTAACTTTCATAGTTACTATATATACTATATATATTCATCTTAATTTACAAATTCCTAGTTTTGTACACTTGTGTACATTTTTATCGATAGATTCTGCACTAGTTTTCACTTCCCTACTTACTAAACGCGCCAACAGAAAGTGGACACGCTGCCTAAGCAATGACTCTATCCAGTATGATGCTGAATCCATGGGCTGGTATTTAAAAAAAAAGTTGTCAGGTGTCCACGTGTCATATTATGCAAAGAAATAGAAGACTCAGTTGCAAAGAGTATAGTAATATACGGGGACCTCAGTTGTTTATGGACTGTCGAACCATGTAGTCGTACTTTCTTGGACAAAGTTAGTCGGAGCCGTGAGTAGAGACATGTACAAGACTGCATACTCTCTCGCAACCCCAACACGAGATGTTTTAGCATTCCGATGTAGTAACACGACTCTAACTTTACAACTCCGACGCGAATGTGTAATGCACTCTTTACCTTGCAAACTTATAACAACTATATCTAACGGTTTCAGACTTTATACATAGGTTATAAGGCTCGTAGTATCTGCAAAGTTAAGTTTGAAGGCGGTATTCATCGGTGAGCCAGTTTTTCTCGAGAACGTGAACGAGTTTTCAGGTGTTTAGGTACTTATTCGTTTTATATTGTTAAGCTAACCTAAGTCAAATGGCTTTGGAGGAGGATAAAGTTGTGCGAGCGGTGAGGTGTGGTGTTTTTACTGCTAATGTGTTTAATGTCTTTCGGCATATTTGAAGTTGTGGCTTTTACCTTCAGAGTTTACATTTTACCAACATATTTCGTACTTACTTAGAAGTTTAGAAAATATATATTTTTATGCGAGTCTTCAAGAGGGTCGACACCTTCGGGATAATTTGTTTAGTTTGATAAAGTTACTGTAAAACTTGCTTTGCTTTTTAACCACGATTGTAATGAGCCCAATTTCGATAGGCTTACATTCAAGCTCTGCGAGGAGCGTTCCAGTTCCATAATCAGACCAGTTTAGTTGTTATATAATATTTTATTATCATAAGAACCACATACATTTGGAAAGTTTTAAAAAAAATTGTTTTACCAACAGGATGAGACAACTAAGCTAACAATATGTACTACTGCTTAACTACTTACATAAATTAAGATAGTACTAATAATAATCATGATATTATTACATTGATACCTTTGTCATACCCCAATAACAGGTAATCATAGATGTGACTAAGTCGTTATTAGAAGTGAGAGAACTAAGACTATTGTAACCCACTCTCCCCGCTATCAGGTGAATTCATTATGAAGCGTCTAAAAAATAACGATAGAGCATAACACTAATAGGTGTAGGTGTAGATCTGTCGCAATAATCTCGCACTTGAAAGAGCCACTTTTGTTTTGGCTTGACTAGTCACCAAGAACAGTCGTTAAGCTCATGCACATACAGTTTAAATCGTCTGTCAGATACTTTACAGATCCTTACGGGCAAATTTTATGATCAAAATATATATGCATAGTGGCCTCAATTCCACAGTGCACTCACTAAACGCAATCAAGCTATCGCTGTCTTTTAGTAAATAGAAACATAACATAGAGATGGCATGAATTATAGTGCTGTCCAATTAGTCAGATCTTTGTTCTCCATACATACTTAGACGAGACCGTAGCGGGTGCCGATTTAAAACGAGTTTTAAGTGTCGCTAGTGTACGTTTTTCTTCGCTGCCTTAATGGCTAAACTCGTTTGACAGAACTAAAATGCATGCTATCTATTTCTTGTGTTTCTATTAGTAAAAGACAGCAATAGCACTAAGTTTGGTTTAGCAGGAATCGACGCCTGCGGCTACAAATAATTATAAGTCGTTTACAAAAGGAATGTCAACGAAATGTAAAAAATCGTCTAATTAACAAATGCCAGGTTCACTCTATTAGAACGATAACGTCAGCCACACACTGTCTGAGAGAATAAAAAACCTTACTGCATAATTCCGTTCATAGATCCAACACACTTATTGCTACAAATGCAAGTAAGAAGCAAGGCCACGATCCCCTTGGGTAAAAATATTTCCGTCGGTACCCCCCGCTCCCCCCCGCTACCCCTCTGCTATACCTCAACATAAAGTAATGAACACAAAAATTCCTTGAAAAATGTCTACGAGTTAATAGAGGAGCGCATGTATGCCATTACAAATGGTTGGAGCGGCGACACCGACTGACGCAGCGCAGCCCTATCGGTGGGATAGGTCATTCTTCAAATGTTGCATATTTTTATGTATTCCTTGGCTATGCATGTCCGATGTAGCTGCTCCCGGCCGTTTTACCCTCGTTGAAAGCAAAACAAGAACCGTAATTTTTTTCGGGATAAAAGTAGCCTACGAGTAGTTATGTCACTCTTGCCGAGCCAGCTTCTTGCTGAGTTGGGGCTGGTTTGTGGAAAAAAAAAAATGTTAATTTTGTTTACTTTTCTTTTTCAATTTTTAATATATATATTTTTTTGTCACAAAATAAACGATTGTCTATTGACTCCGACCCTTAAACTACATATATCCATGAAAAAAAAATACTCTGTAGCTGCGTAAAAGAGTAACAAAATAACCGATAAATCAACAAACACACTTTCGCATTTATAGTATTAGTAGGGAAGAAGGGATTATTAGGGTTTATAAAACTATCTTTAAAACCGATGGAGGGCTTCGATATCCCATAACACAGGGTAATCCTAGTTTGGGTGCCAAAGTCATCCTACCAGTTTTGTTATATCGGGATCTGTGATAATATTTGCTAATGTTTATAACAGCTCAATAAAATGTATATAATATTTGTTTAACCACGTGAATAATCTGAATCAAAAGTTAACGAGTTTGTTTTTATCTATCAAGCAGCATCAGAAAACGTAATATCAGGAGAGCATTCACCTTTAAAGCGCCTTGGAAGTGTCCAGCGATGGACTGAGATACATAGGATAACGTAGAAGAGAATAAGTTGTAGATAGCTACTGTGGATACAATGATAACGTTGTTAAGAAATCGGCTTAGAATTTAACCATCGTAGTAAATCAAGTCGTTTGACTAAAGATCTCAACTTTGAGGACTGGCCTGAGAGATCTGAGCTGATTTCAAAGTTCATCCAAGTACAATCAGTACTAGAATTAGATCATTTGTACTAATTCCTTATTAAAATATAAAATCGAAGCAGCCAATAATACATTATTCAGCTGCGTAATAAGTACTATGGCGACGCTTATTAAACTTTTAGCAAAACGAGTTACGGCCAAACAATTTATTTTAAAAAACAGCGGCCAATTGCGAGTCTGACTCACACAACGAGGCTTCCATACAAAATTAGGATTTGTTGTTGAAAATAGTATTTCCAATACATCGATATACATCACGGCCACGTCTCCAACTTTTTTAACATGATGTGATTTCAGATTTATTCTTTTACTTGTGCTTATTTGTTATTTTACCTTGCATCTTTCCAAATTTCATGATTCTACGTCAACGGAAAGTATACCCTGTAAGTTTTGATTTACTTACAGCGGCAAAAGCGACAAAATATGCAGCATAAATGGCCGTATTTTTTGATTGCGTTGACTTAGAAACTTGTTTTTTTTTACAGCTACGACTGACCCTACGATTTCTATATCTGATATTAAATTCAACTTGACGTTTTTGAGAAAAAGGACCTTCACAAACAGATGGACGACGAAGTGACGCTATAAGGGTTTCTTTTTCCTTTTGAGGTACGAAACCCTAAAAATGATGATGTCATACTGCATAACTATGCACTGTGCCTTTGGAGACTCTTACAGGGCGCAGTGTTTCGCCTCGGTTGATTGCTGCGCGTATCTCGCGCGGTTCCCGACTCCTCTCGGCTCCCGACACACGGATCGGAATGTTAACCACAAATGTCTGATTAAAGTAAAAACTATACCTAATGAACTGAGCGAACCTAAGGTCTTAGAGTCTATGTGAACACATCACACATGTATTTACAGACGACGAGAACTTGCGTACTATTGATGCGATATTTCTGCAATTTTTGTAGCCAAGTATATCAAACAATTGTTTTTTGGCGCATGAATAAACGCTAAGGTACATGCAATAGCGCAAGCACTAAAACTAGAAAGCCGGTGCTGCAAGCTTGCTTTCAGGGAAGCCGGTCATTTAAAAAAAAATAGGGGTGCCATTTGGATCCACAACTGGCAACACCACATTTTTTTTATAACTATTTTTTATTTTGAAAGTTTACAGATTGTATTGACATTTGCAATGATAGGTTGGATGCAACCTTAATTATCATTATAAGCAGATAGCACGTCATCGTGCACATTGAAGTATAGACTTGGTAGAGACTAAATTGGGAAAATTTTTACAATGTACAGTCGATAAATGTAAGTTTAAAAATATTGTGAAAATGTTTGAAAAAAATATAGATGTAGACAATTAGCTGCATGCATCTTAAAGCTTGCAATGCAAGGGGAGTTGAAGGTTAAAAAAGTAAGATAAAGGGTGAAAATGCACCAGCTAATGATAATGATAATAAAATTATAATTTTGTAACTCGTCTAAAAATCGCACCATGTTCGCACGAATTCTCTGCCCGTGTGTTGTGAGACCGGCGCGTCGCTAAATTATGACATTTGTTGCTGGCACGTGGAGTGAGTGCCTGCTCGCTGCCTGCTGCCTTATTAACTGCGCGCCTTATTACATGTGAGTCGCTTTCTGATGGACCTAACGAGGGCTGCGGAGGGCGTGCCGAGTGGCTTATCTCCTATTGTGTTGTTCTATCTGTATTCAAGTAATCGGTTATTAAATTGAGGGTTTTCCGTCAAGTTGTATTGATGTTTTCTGTACCTTTCTAGATATTAGGGTAGGTTTGAAATAAATAAAAGTTAAAGGCCTATATATAGCATGCTAGATAACGCGGTGGCGGCCAAATATTATTTTGACAAAATATAACCTCAGGAGTTTAGCTAAATGGACATAGAATTACTCAAAATGAATGGTACATTTAGTATGTGGACGTGGTTTTTTCATGAAACAGTTAGCTTATGATTATATATATAAATATTGCTCTGGTAAGCACAGCCTCTGAGGACCGCTGCTTCGTTCTGCTGGATCCACTTGTAACAGTATTCAGTTAAGGAGCAACTTATCCACGACCTGTGATATTTCTACTGTAAGCGTTGGATGCACTTTCAATTAGATATAGTTTATAGATAATATAAAGATATTCAAAAGAAAAAAAATATATATAGACAGCTAAGCGGAAAATTAAAAAAAATCCTGAACAGCGTGACGAGAGCTTCTTCTCATCATCATCATCAGCCGGAATAAGTTCACTGCAGAACAAAGACCTCCTCCTTACATCTCGTTTTCTCTACATGTAGCAGTGGAGTAATGTGGAATGAATATGAGAATAATTTTGCTTGATCAAAAGTAAGAGAATTGTAAATAATACGTTTTTCATTAAAAATAAATCATTTACGAGTATTTTTTTACTAAAGGGTTATTTTTTACCAAAAATCTCTCTTACGTCACATCTTACCATTTTAGTACCATGGCCTTTAATAATTCGTCATTTTTTTTTAACCATTACAAAAAAAAAATGCCCCAAAATAATACAAAATAACACAAATTATGTTAAATGTGAAGAACACGAATAAAAATACTTTATTTGTCGTCTGAAGAAAGTGGTAATCTATTAAAATTTAATTTCCGTGATAAGTCATGGAAGAAACCGCGTGCGGGACGCTTTTGTTTATTTAAAATAGCCATGTATTTAAGCTACGCTTAGCGAATATAACAGTATGTATTAAAGAGAAAATTATATCGTTGATCTGCAACGCAGATTAACGTAGAGGTACTAGTAGATTGTTATAATTATGACAAGTTGTTTATGCGAAGCAGCAGTGGGCGGTGGCCTCACAATGCCCGAGAGCCCCCAGCCTCAGTTTATCCCTTTATATATGGGCTATCGACTCGAGCTCGCTTCTTGATATTTGAGATTCCGTTATTTATGTCTTGGCGAGTTCCGTTTTACATCTTGACTTTGTTTGTTTTCGGATGCAATTCTTAAGGCAATTTAATGTTACTGGCTAAAATTGTAAGAAACGCTAGATCATTGAACAATTTCTATTTAAACGAAAATGTTAAAATATCCAGTACTGTATATTTTTATCCAACTGCCCAAGAAGTAGGGTAATGTTATTGCGGTGTATGTAAGTGTTTATGTATGTGTGTTTGTTATTTCCACCTATAGCCTAAATGGCTTTACCGATATTGACGAGCGAGGACACGTTAGATTCCTCTTTGCGTCCGCAGCGACCTAAGCTACATTTTGCAGTCGGGTATTTTGTTTTTCTTTTAATAATATTACTTGTGTCCCTTATACGCAGACAACTTTTTTTCGAGTTTCTTTCTGTCTTGTTTAAATCCTAGTGGTAGTTTAATCTTTAAGATTATCAGCTTGGATGTCGGTCCGTGCTAGTATTTTTTTTTAAATATTGGTGCACGTTTTTCACACACAGCGCCATCTAGCCCCAAAGTATTTACAAATATATATATATATATATATATATATATATAGTATATATATTTGTAAATATATATAGTATATATATTTGTAAATATATACATAAAAACAAATTAACTATTAAATATTTGCACAATAAATACACTAGTCTTATAAGAACATGTATAAGTGGGGTCTTTGGAATATCTGTAATACTGTTCAATCTCATTTATTGCATTATAGCATAGAGCGATACAGATTCAAATAAATTAAAAAATCTACAATTCGAATTAACTAATTGTCTACGACAAAAACAGATGTATCTACGTAATTATAATGTAAAGACAGAAATACTTCAGATCTATACAACAACTGCAGAGACCTACAGTAATATTCCACAAAACAAACAGGTCCCGCCGCTAAAACAAACTCGCCTTACATTTCTCCATTCAGTTGCAGCGTTCCGTGAATTTCTCCACAAACGTTTCTTACCTGTCTATAATCTACAGCGGCTGTACAGCCTTCATTGTATTGCGTCTCTGAGTTAATTACTAACTATTGTATGGCAATAATTGTACAGAAATGGCCAAGATTCCGCCGACTACAGTTTAATACCGGACCAAAATTTAATTCAAATATACTTACTACCTTGTACATTACGGGACATGATATATCAAGCGCCACGAGCGCGCGGACGGGGCGCTGTGACACTACAATGTTTGGCGCTCTATATGGTGAACGTTTGTCGTATTTCGTTCCATAGAGCGCCATCATTTTTTATCTAACAGCCACGCGCCTTTGGTGCTTGGTATAACGAGTCCCTACTAGACATTATACTAGTCTGTTTTTGAAGTAAATTACTGCTGTCATGCTGTAACAAAAGAATTAAAAAAATATCTACTGTTATATGTTCAAAGCACATAAATAGTAAGTCAGTAGCTAGCTCCCATATTTTACTCCTAATATATTTCTGCAGCTAACTCCGTAATGCAATTCAAAATTTACTGTTGTCCATTTATCTAAGGCCAGAGGGTATCCAAGCTACAGAATCACAGGTTTACCTCCCCCCACCCCCAGCAGGCCCCCTTCCCCCTGCATCCTTGGGGATGGAAACGTCTAAGACCTGAATGTATGATGAGACGACTGGTTAGGACTGGTTAGTCTTTGGGAAATGGGAATAGTTCCTTACAATTATATTAAGTAATAAATAACGAGTAAAGAATGGCTTACTAAGAAATACTCACACTCGACACACACAGAAAAGAAATTGAAATAGTCACACTCGTATTTTAATGCGAAATTTTATGCGTGAGTGTGTAAGTATGTTAAGTTGTTCCCGTTCAACTCTGTAACGGTTGAACGGATTTGGATGAATATTAGTACGGAAATAGCTTATAGTATGGAGATATTAACACATAGACTACTTTTTATCGAAAATATTCGTTGTCATTAGAATAGCGGGTGAAAACCGCGGGCCGCTGCTATAATAATAATAAAAAAGAGAGATTCTATGAATTTTAAGTACAGACAGAAACAACGTTGTGTTTTTGTACGGCTTTGTCATATTATAACGCAGATAATTTAAGGATCTATTTCTTCTATGATAAAAACTAAGATTGTATGATTATCTGGTTTGACAAATAAATAAATTGTTATTTGATCGAGCGAAGCGGAGTTTTTTTAATATTTTTTCGACGATAATTTATTTGATGTAATATTTATTTATTTTGGAAATAAACCATTATTAAACAATCAGAATGAATAAAAAATAATAGAAAATTGGAATGAGATGTGTGTTTGGCCACCACGACGTCAACTCGTCCTTGTTCCAAGCCCTATTACGATAAACGCTTTTCTTACAAACTTGAAATAAAACTAACTCATAATAATAATATTATTATCCAGATGTGGCCACATTTGAGAGTCGCTTCTTCACGTAATTGAAATGAGCGAGGAATGATTTATAAAAGATGGTAAATAGAGTGTAGTGCAGGTCCGGCTCGGCTCGGTGTGAGTGGATGCAGCTTTAACGCCGGCTGGCCGTGGCGGCCGATCCATCACACCCGGGAGAAGTGTTCGCGAGCGGCCAGCGAGATCGCGACTAGTTCAAAAAACGACGATCACTATTTGTATAATATATTTTGATGCACGATTCCATCATTTATAATTATCATAATTTTTAGGACCAGAATCGGTGCTTAAAATAACAATCACGAGTTGACAAGATCTAGCAAAAAATTGCATGTGCTTTTGTTGCGTTTTGAATTTTGCCACGTTATATGTACTTGCAATGCTATGGAGAGATCCTGCTGTATGGTAAGATATTGTAATATAAGTTGACATTACGTACGGGGGAGTGAAGCTAGCAATTGCAGAAAATCAACAAAATGTTAAATAATGGGCGATGCTCATTCGATCGGCTCCGTTTTTAAATCGTTTGTGTAATATTTTGCTCGTATTACCATACGCTTGTATCATTCGAAATGACTTACTTTCGAACATCGAACATCGAAAATTTTGCTAGATCTTGTTTTTTTGATTATGTATGCTCGTTCCATGGCCTCAGGACAGCTTACCGGGTGTTTAATAAATGTCTTTGCTTTTTAATTCCTCCATGAGAACAGCGAGCCGCACGAGATCTATCAAACCTATCGACTATGTTATTATTAGTTTAATATTCATAGTTTAGGTATCGATTTAAACATGTTCTTTTGAAACAATTTTGTTTTCATATATTACTAGCAGCGCCCCGCGGTTTCACCCGCTGTTCTTCAGAAACCAGAGAAGAACCAAAGAGTATTTGCAAATACTCTTCCGAGATAAAAAGTAGCCTATCTGTTAATTCAGTGAATAAGCTACCTCCGTACCAAATTTCATCCAAATCCGTTTAGCCGTTGCAGACTTGAACGGGAACAAATACACTCACATACTTATATACTTACACACTTACACACAAACTTTCGCATTTATAATATTAGTGTCATGTTATAAAATACTAATAATTATATAGTTGCAGCACTTGTTGCATTATAGTTTCACCTGATGGATGTATGTGAGCCTTGTTCCAGTTAAATATTGCGGAGTAAGCTTTTTAACTGATTTAGTTAACTCTCTTTTAATAACTGTTGCAAGGTGATCAAATTTAATTAAAAATACCATTGTCAACCGGGCTTATAATAAGTAGGATGTAGCTGTCAAAGTTAACGCATGGAAGACGTCGAGGTTCGTCAAGAGACCTAGCCTGAAATGGGAACTGGTTCTTTCAACTTGAGGGTCAAGTACTAGAAACCTGCGTACCTGCGTATCTAACACCTGCGGGTTCCTCTCGTTTCTTATTGTTTTTTATCTTTGGTAGATCAAGTGCGTTGTTGGGATTTGAACTCACATCCTGCGGCATGTGATCCAAACGCACTAACCAAAAACATTAAAATGAATATGCAGAGACACACTCTAATTACCGAGACGTAAATAACTTTCACATGTTGCTCCATCGAATAAACAAACGGTATTAATAAAAGCTTGCATTAATCCATTTAAATTATAACTTACATCAATTTAAATTGGTTGAAAATTAAACTAAAGCCTTGTAAATTTAACTGCTTGAATTGGGCACCTTAAAATATATTGCAGCGTAAATTTGAACATTTTCCAGGGTAGGCGCGAGTAGGTACTATCGTCTATCTTCCCCTTCTTCAAAGGTAAGGTAAGGGAGCGCGGATGGAGTACAATTTCTTTCCATGATTTATATTTTACTGGGATCATTTCATAAAATTTTATTTTCGTAGTCAGGGAGACTTTCATCATCGTTTATCATGATGAGAAATGATGAAGCGATAAAACGCGCAAGGCGTCTGCAACACGAGTTAAACTGAAGAGTACGGCACGATTACACACGAGAAGGAAGGGACTTTTGATTACTCCTAAATTATTTATTATATGTAGGTGGATGGATAACCCTGCATTGAAGATAAGGAAATGAAATAAACATAGTTATTAGAGATTCGACTGGCGCCTTAAACGTCCGTTTTAGTTTGATTTGTTCTAATAAACTAATTGCATGATCGACAAATAATTTATAAAAATAATTTACTTTACATAGTAAAAGCCGCGCGAGTTAAGGGCGAGACCTTTGTTCAGCAGTGGACGTCTTCTGGCTGATGATGATGATTTTGAAATTTGAAATCGTGCGCTCCAGTATCCTACTTTACATTAAAAATAATGCAATACACAACTTGGTGGTAGTACTAGGAAGTAGTTGATCCCGATAGGCAGTACTACCCCCACTTATTGTATCGAATGGACAATCCCATTTAAACAACTGACATTGAATGTTGTAGTCGTGTTCATAATGCTATTGTTGTTCGGAAGCACCGGAGTCGTCGGATCAAATATTTAAATGGCATTAAACATTCCTCGCCGCGGAGATACGGCAGAACATGCCAAGATACGGCAAAACGTGCCAAGATACTGCAAAAATAAGGATCTCGCCTTAAAAACACGATCAAATATTAACGCCGCCATCGGCTCTGCAGTAAACATCCTTTTATTTACACGCACTTGTCACAGCTTGACAGCTTCTCAGGTTTAGTGGTTGGCTGCCTTTTATCTGATGCCAGATTTTTTGTGCAACTACAGACTTGAATCGGCCGTAGAGTAAGTAACGATATTTTTTATTCTGGAACAATCTGAGTACCGATTCGACGGTGTCATCCTAAACCACAATGGCGCTGATAGTGTCACCTGCTCAATGTGACTGTTACTGAGTAGACTGGACATTGCTTAGTTATCTTATCACGGTAGTACTCGCGAGTATCACAATATACAATTAGATAGTATAGGTAATGGTTCTGATGTTTTACTATGAAAACAGCCTTTTAACTTCCTAAGCTATGAATGCACATGCATGAAATATTGCACAACAATACTTTAAGTATAGAACCTCCAGTTTTTTTTTATATTATTAGGGTAAATACGTAAAAAGGAGGAGAAAAAAAAATTCGCTGTACCTCATCATGTGGGGTGTCATTGAATAGTTCTTTTAAAGTAAATAATTTTGAAAGCATAAAAAAAACCAATATTGTATATTACATTTGACATGCATGTAAAGAGAGGATAGAAAAGTTTCGACTGTTCCCCACATGTGGGGTGTCTTTCAATAGGTCTTATTAAATGAAGTTAAGATTTTGTACCAGATGTACCACTTGCGAAATATTGGCCGAACAAAATGTTCTCTGGCTGCCATTTCTAAACTATGCATCTCAGAAATTTGTTATTTTCTATGTTGATAGATAGATCTTAGCAAAAATCTTAGAACTGTAATTAAAATTATTTCGGGCAACATGTGGTAATAATAATTAATTTTTGAGATAAGCGGAATAAACGGATAAATACTTGCTGCGCGCTTAGGTTGCTACGCTTAGCATGCTTAACCCTAGACAGCATCGATCTTAACAACTTATTTATGGTTATGATGTCATCTGCGTAGTTCGATTGCTACCAAGTATGAATCTTCATCACTTATATCCAGTTCAAAATAGATAAAAACAAATGCATACATACATTATATTATATCATAATTACGTATAATTTAAGGATCTCCGAATTTACAAAATGCTCTAAAATTATAATAGAATTTCGATTAGAGCTCAACTCACAACTCTTCTCGTGCAGTAAACAAGTCCGCAACAAGAGCCCGGGCGCGAGACAGCCCTGGCGGGCAGCGCCGGCGCCTCGGGCAACCTCCACCAGAAAAAACTAATTTCCCCCGCCATTATAAATTCATGAATTTCTTTGTGTTGCCCAAAATAAGTTGTTTGTTTCGACAACGCGGAACTTTTTACCGTTCGGACTCACAAAGGGCTGCTGTAATTGCTACCTTTACGTTACTCTAAAATCTATAAGGGAGGGTTCCGCGCGCGCCGGCCGGGTCCCGCCGATTTGCACCTTAAAGGGTGTGTGATTGACAATTAATATACATTCTCATATCTATTTACATCGGAGTATTTTATGATGAAAGAGAGTTAATTTAGCTAAATTTGTTTCTGAGTAAACATTCCGGTCGAACTTTATTTTGGCACAGCAGGTTTTTAAATAAGTCAAAAACTTACGTTTTGACTGTTAAAATAAAAATGTATTGGTAATTCTTTAATAGTAATCCTTTACGAAGCAAGCGACGTGTCTCTTGCTTCGGATTATCAAAGATTAACATGGAATAATTTTTATTCTGCACGAGATGCTGGAGGGACTGGAACTGCCATGATTATGGAATGTATCTGTTACGATGACGGTACAGCGCCGCGTCACTATGCGGTCGCCACGCACCACAACAAGATAATGCTTTTAGCGCGGCGCCGCTCGGCCTCGGTCCCGACCGACCGATGTTACAGAGCAGCGTGATACAGACAGACTAACGGCTGCAATAAGAGACTGGTGACTAATTACGCATAGATTTAGACAAAAAAATATCTACCTGTTTTTACTAGCTGATAAATTTTTGAATAAGGAATAGCGAATTATAAAGAAACAACATTTTAAAGAAAAATGAAAATTAAACGGAAAAACTAAAAATAAAAATATTCTGAACCAAAGACAACGGTATCTACCAACATACAGCGAAATCTCGCTTAATAAAATCTGTCAAGATGGTAAAGCTAGACGAGGTCACATAGAGAAAAACTGGACATAATTATACGTATTTATACACCCGAATAACATTATCCTCCTTCGGAAGCGATTGCATAAAAACTACGGAAATCGTAAGATTAGAACAATATAACTCAAAACAGATCAACATTTTTAGTGCTTGTATTTTTGGACCCTGGCGCACCACTATTTACGAGCGTTCGAGCGCGTGTTGCGTAATATCGTATGACTATTGTCTAAGCTTAGATATGGTATACCACTTGAAAGTGTGTCAGTTCAAGTTGTTACGCTGCGCTGTCTGCAGCTGGTGAGCGGGAAAGTGGAACAGTGGCCACTTGGATGCTCGCTTACATTACTGAAATAGTTCTGCAATATCCAGAGTTTAAATACGAGTCGATTATAATCTTGAAACAACTCTCAAGTTTCCAAACTGCATCGTGCATTGTACGAGTACGTGGAACTGAATGTTAACAAAAATACGCACACATTATTTTACAATTTGTGAGATGTCGATTTAATTTGTGAATTGCTATCTCAATAACTGCTTCAGTGCAAATTTCACTTTTGAAGGCAAAATGTATATTACCCACGGGCTTGGTGTAGTTTTTCATAACTTTACCGAGTGTAAAGTTATTGGGTTACTGTATCGTTGGAAATTTCGCATTCGAAATGCGAGATAAGTCTACACCGTAGAGCTCCGTAGACGTGCTACGAATACAATGCTACGATACATACGCGTAGCATGTCTACGAGACAAACGCTACGTTAGCATTGTGAATAAGCCTTACAATTCATGATGTGAGTGCACTCCGTCATTAAACGAGGGTTTCACATAACGTAGCGTTTTGTTATAAAACATAGAAGTAGTCCAACCATACCTAATCTCTAATTAAGAAATCGTGGTCCTAATTTTATTTTTAAAAAACAATTAAATAAAAAAAATTAATATTAAAGATTATTGTAGTTGTGAAAAAGAGGAAAATAAAACGGAAAAAATATCTCCGTTAGTTGTAAATATCATGATATAGTTGCTGTCCCAGATTTACGATTTGTTTGAAGGACTACACTGGATCTCGAGCGTTTGGAATAAAATGCAGAAATTTGTATAAATGCGACAATACTCACTTCACAACACTCGTTAATTCGTTTTAAAATTATATTGCGGTTAAAAAGTTTTTACGTTAGGAATAACGAACTTGTTAGGGACTTTAATTCGGGGTTCCGCTATGTTCTTGGTGATTTTCCTGGCTCTAAACGAACTCGGAGACGACTAGAATGTGACTGCTCAAATTAAAATTCAAAATATTTATTTTGCGGAGACATGGGTAACATGCAGATGTTAACATTGAGACCACCATACTTTAGCACAATGGCATGCAAAATTATTATTATTATTTGCTGCACCATGAAGGCGAAGCTGTATTTATTCCATTACTCAAAACAATGGACAATAATAATCATCTAGTCGATGTCGTATATGTGTGGGTTTGAAGAAAGACGGCGTTCGGTGTATCGAGGAATTTTATGGGAAATAGATACGGTGGATGCAACTCGACTTTATATAACAGAAAAAAGATCTAGAAGTAAAAAGGTATCCTCTTCTGTTATTTACTTCTCTGGTACAAGAGCGGAATAAGGGAAAAGAGGCCGAATCCAGGCGAAAAAAATAGAGTGGAATGAGA
Source organism: Apocheima hispidaria (assembly GCA_947579745.1). Taxonomy (NCBI): domain Eukaryota; kingdom Metazoa; phylum Arthropoda; class Insecta; order Lepidoptera; family Geometridae; genus Apocheima; species Apocheima hispidaria. The sequence continues at coordinate 306,574 of OX388151.1, forward strand.
AGGTATATAACAGATTGACTGAAACTAGCTATCACAATTAAACCGACGTGAAACGGAGCACGTGAGCGTCTATGTCGGACATTACCGTCGTCGGTTGATATGGTCCGAGCCGCGAGTGTGGCCGCGGCTGCGACCGCGGGACAGTCGTCGTAACTCACCCGGCCCCCGCAGTTAGCAGTTACGGCGGTAATGAGAGTTGTTGGTGACCCTCGTCACTACGCAACTTAAGGAACGACGTCCGAGGTGGCCTGTTTGCATTTTGCACTACTTGGAATTTATTACGAGAAATTCAGGTAAGAGATAAATAATAATTTCGAAATTATTTCAGCACAATGAAAATAATAGATGAAATTAAACTAAAGAATGTGATAGTCGGAGATGGGGAGTAATCCCTACCGCTTGGTAGGTGGCTTGGAGATATCAAAATATTGTCCGTTTACTAAGAAAACGCTGCTGCCCGTCTTCCGGTGGTTCTGGTCGCAGTTTTGGGCTCAAATAAAAATGAGATGCTGTTCGTTGAAAGCACGTCACTTTCGAACGGCTAGACCGATTTAAAATATTTTGTTAAATAGGTTTTTATGAAAAGAAAAATTAAAAAGGTCGCTTTGCGTACGAAGTCGAGGCAAGCATAAAATAATAATACGTACACATCTTTATGAAACTTATATTTCCTTAAAATACGTACAAATAAGTACCTTGGCATATGTTCTACCTGCCTTATGACAAAAACCTGAAAAATGTGAAAGCAATTAAACAATTATTGTTACTTTCACATTTAAAAATTTAATAATTTTGTTTTTATATTATTATTATGCAAAAACGGTTCTTAATTTTTTCTTAATTACTTTAAAAATAACTCTTGTACTTATTTGTTTTTAAGCCTCTTTTTCGCAGGTACGTAAAATGTTGCGTGAACAATAAAGATTTATCTATCTTATGTAAGCTGAAACATAGTTTTAGAAGAAGAATAATTATGTACAAATATGCAATAAAGAAAGAAAGAAAAAAAAAACTGTACATCGATGTTATGCTAAAACAAACTATTCCACTATAATTTGTAGTGGATGATGGCCACCGGACGTTAATCGTAAACAAAGTCATTAAAAAAGCTCGTTTAGGTCCCTTCGGTGGCGGCGCGTGGCGGGTCGCGACCGATTTGCATTTATATTGTGATCGTTCGACGCACGCGCACGTGCAGCGGTGCAGCAGTCTCAACGTGACTGCGCGTCACATGGAACAACTCTGGGATCGCGAGTTACAGTGCTGGCGGACCTGTGGTTCTGTTGGCGCGGACCGGCTTTTAACAAACGAGAGAGAAATATGTTATCCTCTTATTTTCTCTCGTTGGTTCGTTGTCCTCGGTTTTCAGATGTGTTAGACGCCTTATATGTTCGTCAGAAACGGAAGAGCCTACTTTATATGCTACTGAAACTCAGCTAAAGAAATACATTATTATTATTATTATTCTATAGAACAACGTGTTACAATGTCTTACTCATATCTATCAAAGTGCTTTATGAAATTGACCTTATTACTATTTTGTTTCGTGGTGCGAAGGAAAGGGTTTATTACAATATCGAATTAAAAAGTGGCTGTTGAGGAAACATTCTACAAATGGATGAGTTATGATACAAAATACAATTTTACAAATCTATTTTTTACAGAAAATAATAATAATATTGTGCTACAAGTTTTTTCAGTTTTTATGAAACCTCACTTATAACCAATGGTTAATAATGAATGAGTATGAGTATTTTAATGATAATAGTAATGTATTTACAACGTATAAAAAACGAACTACTTAAAATAAAAATCAAATACATGTATTTACAAACATAATAATAAAATCTTAAAACTAATCTACCAGGCTGTAGGTGCAGGAGCTGACGGCCAGAAAGCTGGCAGCATTAGTACGTCGGATTTCAACGCTGCTTGTGATCAAAACACGCTGTAGCGTGGGAACTGTATTTATGTAAATTAAATCATTTTGTGAAAAATCACATTTGTATAAAGTTTGTGAGAAGTTTAGGAAAAAAACCAAATAAAATTTCAAGTAATAGGTAAAACCAACAACAACGAATATTAACAAATATGATAAATTGTGTCGGAGACGGTCAGAGGCTACTTTTTTTATGTCCACGTGGAGAGGCGCGGATAACAACTAGTTACATATTATATAGTAGTTAGCTTGGTTTAAAAACCTTAACCCTGTTTTATCAGAATAAAGGATTTAATGATTCAATTCCTGTGTCTCTCTCCGAGACACCAATATTGTTCCACGCAATTTCCGCACACAATCGTGTACAATGCGCGTTCGCGTACGACTCCACGCCAGAGGTATAATTTCATTTCGTCCCACTTTACAAACTTATTTCATACGCGGTCCCCTTTAATTAGCATTTATACAAGCGCACAGCTCTTGTAACTTTAAATTATTATTTTCAACCAAATACGAAACTGGGATAAGTCAAAAAGGTAGGTTTCCTCCTAATTAGTGAGTAATGGGACTACACGAGCACATTATTACAGATGAAACCATAAAAAAGTCGGATCATTTTTCGCTCGAATCAAAGGAAAACTTTCACTCAAACCTCACCTTTAAGTCTGAAGTTTTAAAAGTAATATTAGCGTGAGGTAAGAGTTCATCTCGTAGCGAGCAGTTTCTTTCAATAATTCCTCGGTAATGGGCTAAGTAAGCCTGTTAACAAGACACTGCGCGAGCAAAAATGGAAACAATTTCGAGATTTATTGAATTATTCACAGGCGGAGGGACGTTGGTCACGTTTTATATTGTCCGCCTTCTTTACTTTTATTGACCGAGTATTAAAATTTAACGTAATTATTATTGCGCTTATTTTATAAATAATTAATTGATCACACAACAACGCTCCGCTTCAGCTAAGTATAATAAGTATTTATATAGTATTTATATATATAAATAAGTATTTTTAACTTTAGCATCGATAATATTATTATTATGTAATTACAGGCTTTTTAAAATATTTAAGTCTATTGACAGAAACAGCTGTAGCTACTTATACCCAGATACCGGTCAAAATTCAAAGAAATCACTGGTCATTTTGAAATATAAGGTCAGTAGCAGTTTCGGATACGTGCAATAATAGGACTCTAAAACTATAATTTGAAATATCAGGTCTCCTAAAGAGTCCGTCTAATATCTAAGGAATAATGTATGAAGGCCCCGATAGACCTTCTTCCAGCTGCATCAGCCGTCCGGTGGGATTGGATTCGGCTCCGCGGGACTAAACAAGAATTGATCGCATCATTTATAACTACGCGCTTAGATAGTCCGCGCGACGCTCCACACCATTACTCAATGTGATGTGGGAGATACTGCAGTAAAGCAACTCACTGTTTTACACATTATAAAGTCTTGACATCAGGTGAAATAAAACAAGCAGTCAGTAAAAAAATTATACTAGGTATAAAGGTAGAAGGATTGAAGAGAAAGTTTTAGTTGACGGACCTGCTTTAAGGTGGCTGTATCGAGGGTTATGAACTGTTGAAGTTCAAAATTCTGGAAAACTGAACTGTCATGGGCAAGCGTAATGCTTTACATCAGGTGAGCGACTTGCTCGTCTATTCACCGAGTACCACAAAAGAAAAGAAGGGTATCCACTATGTTCGCGAACTATTTGCGCTCCGCGTTCTTGCAACTTACCGCCTTAGTGGATAGCGGAGCGTAGCACTCGGAGCATGCGACGTTGCACGATCCGCGCCAGACGATCCGATACGTTTTTAGTGCGAGCACAAAGTGGAGTGCATATCGTATCCTACGGAGCAGTTGCAGGAGCGCAGTGCGCTTTTGCTTTTGGTTTGCGAACATAGTGTATGTACATTTATGAAGACTCTCCTTGCTCAGATGGATCCTGAATCCTGAATTTAAATTATTTACTCTGGGTCTTAGGAAATGGTGAACATTCTGCGATCTCCAAGCCGCCTGCCTAGCGTGGGGATTATGACGATTATCCCTTAATATGGAGGAGGCTTTGTCTAGCTGTTGGACGTCTACAAGCTGATAGTATTACTCTCTGTCTTTGTGTGCTTTCTATGGCATCCCCGACATAGGGAAACCTAGTGGGGTGCCACGGGAGAGAAGCGTTATTTAATACAAGCTAGTTTGAAGACGACTAAAACGATCTGACTAACCAAAGATTGTCGGTTTTGAAACTAGATGACTCATTATAATGTAGAAAGCAAAGCATTACGACGTAGATAAAAGTCAAAACGATGGTAGACAAACAAAAGAGTTGGACGTTACTCCACCAAGAAGAGTTAAATCTAAAAATATGAGGAAGTTAAAGATGAATGTAAAATAAATATGTCTTTGACGTTAATGATTTTTATCAATTTATTTTCATAATAAGGAAGCTCTTAAGTGTCAAATGTTTATTGCTGATTAAATTAGGTTCACCACTATTAAAACCATACGATTTTACTAACTACAATTATTATACATCAAATCCCCACATTGTGCTTGTGTGATGTTATCCTACTGTATCTCAGTATCCTGTGTCGCAAAGCAAGAGCCGTCAGTCTTCTTCCCTTTATTGTTTTTTTACGTCGTCGAGATTATAGTCGAAGGTCGATCGTGCGCGTTATGTGAGCGATTACTGGACGAGGCTGGGTTTTGCGCCTTCCGGCGGATCTGTCTGGCGTCGGGGGTGGACCCTGAAAAATTACACCGTTAGCGGTGATATGATTAACTATTGCATCTGAAGAATCCAAGAATGGCCATGCTGGAGAATTCTGTCACCATGCATGATGAGTGTCCGGTGTAGTCTTGAGAGCCATTGGGAGGTTCCAAGTATCATTTTTTTTTTTGTATTAATGTTAAAGGCGTTCTACTACATCACGGCAAACTCTGCCTATTTGCTTATCAAGTTTTCAAGACATTACAGCTGAACCAAGCTTGGTAAAATTATAAAAGAAAATAGTATATAACATTCCAACAAAATATACATAAATACTTTGATTCTATAAAAAGGTGCTAAAACTGGAAAATCTGAGCTAAAGGTAAAGTTTCCGATATTCTAGTATTAGTAGTAAGTAGGCCTAATCACGCTTCGAGGGTAGGCCGATATCCCAGCAGTGAGATGTTTAAAGCTAATTTGCAGTACTAACCTTTACCACAATTGCTCAACAACCAGTTCGTCAATTTGGCGAAATGAAGTATAGTCAATGACAACGTGCCTACGTCTATGCACTGACCTGTGCCACACTCGCTCAGCCACCAATATGACTACAGACAGTACAGTCAGCTGCAGTAGCACGAGAAAAGCGGGCGCCGCTTGTCCCAGCGCAAGCGGGCGCGGCTTGCGGCCGGAGCACGCGGCCATGGTGCCGGCGAAACGACGACGAGACGCCTGGAAGTGGCCGCGCTCTGATAGCCGCATCAGACTGGAATTACATTATATCGTCTACATCCATAGTTAATTAAAAATATAGCTATTTATTCTATTCTGTTTGGTCCGTAGTTTGTTGTACGCAGTTCCCGTAGACATTTGGCTACAAGTCGAAACAAACAATTGTCTAGGAGGCAAGGCGAAACCGAAAACCTGCCTCGAAACGGTTATTTTTCGTTTGCCGCACATGATCAAACAAGATTTTGGATTTATTTTTACCTCCAGACAAAGAACTCCCTGTACGGGCTCCTTTTCTGCACCATTATGTAGACCGAAGCAGGCAGCATAACTTGCAGCGAGCCCAGCGAGCACAGCTCCTCGTCCTGAAACGTGCGCGAGATCACCTGGCTCGCCGTGTATGGCTCCGTGTGGTAGGCGTATGCTGCAAAAATAAAAATCATCACTCGTGTAGTAGTAGTACCAAATAGTAACTAAACGTTACGTCGTAATCTTAATTAACTGCACGGTTGCTTAGGAGTCCATAATATCTGCATTATAGAATACATATTTTCGTACTTACACCCAGTCCTCATAAGTTCGACTCCAGTAGCGACTGTCTGCAACGGATTGACGGTTCGTTTCGCTTTAGTAACTTTTACTTCTCTCAGTTTGTCTTCTGTGGGGTTCACAAACCCACTGTAGTAGTAAAAACCTGGATTCTACAATTGAAACAATTCATCAAGTAATAAGTTAATACAAATAACTGAAACGTAATTGTACCATTCAAGATTGGACAACAACTAAGAAGAAAACACAATTAAAAACGCAACATTGACCTAGAAAAGCAAAAAAAAACAGCGACCAGATGGATGGATAATATTGTCAGGTCATCCTCAAGAGGTGAATTAGAGATCAGCGAAGAACTAGAAAAACATGGTTGTTGCTAAATAAGAGGTCTGTTTCCACCAAGTGGATCAATAATGGCAGATATCTTACGTCAAGCCAGCCCCTGGTGTAGCCAATATCTTCAAAGACGAGCTCCAGGTCGCTGCCGACAAGGCGGTCGAGGCTGCCGATAGATGGAGCCGAAGCGTTCAGCAGCCAGGAGACCACGCTACTTGTGTAGTAGTTATATAGCAGCATGCTTGTGATGCCGACTACCAACAAGGTCATCTTACGACCTGGAAACATCTTTTTCGTCATTAACTGCAACCAGATTTATCACACTGTTGGGTGTACATTTAATGCACGTGCATAGAGTATAACTGGCCGGTACCGAGTTGTTCAATGTGTGACAAATCATTTCATTTTTTCTTTCAGATCAGAATACAACTACAGATTCCCAAACTTACCTTGACTAGATAATTTTTCCTCTTGTATGCCTTCATCAAAATCTGAAATACAAAATAAACATAAATTATGAAGTTTCAAGGCATATTGTCAAAGGTATTTTAGTTTCTTTCCGGAATGTTATACTAAAGACAATTCTATAATATAGCTCGTCATGTCAAAACAATGCAGCAGACAAGCTGAAATCAGAGATCAGAAATATTTATTGGCCATAAATAACAGGCAAATCACTTTTACAAATTAAACTATGTTTAGAGTTAAATTAGGAAAACAAACAATTTAATAATATTATGACAGGCAGGTATTTATTATGCTTTATTCCGCTTGTGCATTCCTGAAGAAGGCATAATAGCGGCTGCAGCCAGCACCGAGGTGCAAAGTGATACCACAGCCGACATGCGTCGTTGTAGCGCGGTACATGTCTCACCTTGTTGGAACAGCGCAGCAGACACGCTGAAGAAGGCATACAGCCCCGGCTTCGGCCTGCTCTCAAGCCTCGCGGCGGCAGCCAGCACTGTGGCGCAGAGCGTGCTGGCCGCTAGCGTGCACCACCAGACGCCGAGGGACATCGGAGTTAGGAACCGGTTTTCGTACTCGCCTACGCCTTTGTCCAGCATCAGGTAGTAGAACTTTGTTCTGATCGAAGAAAAATTAATAATTACAGGGAATCGACGTAACCACGGGCTTAGTGAAATCCCTAGTGAGACCGGAAAATACCGCATGGTTTGCATGGATATCTAGTGGTATGATATTCTATTAATTTTAATATTACTGAAATAATAATATGGAGATGTTATTAATTATTTCAAAAATGAAGCAAAAATTCAAAATACTCTTTCTTTTTACAAGCTTTTTCAACTTCAACTTGTAATGTATGTATGTTCGGATGCAACTGAATTTAAGACCAGTTTATTTTATTCAATTGAGTTGAATTTTTGCATGCCTGTCAAGTTCCGATGATAATTAAATATTATGAGAGCGAGCTGATTTGATGATGGACACGGTATGTAGAAATAATTAAATAACAGAAGAATAGAAGAGAAGATTGATGGAGTTTTGAATCATTTAATGAAAAAAAATATATATATTTAAAATGGTTTTTCGTCCTAGGAGGAACTTGTTTACTTAGGATTTGAAGGCTTGTTGTACTTTTTACCCGACTGTCCAAGAAGGAGGGTAGTGTTTTTGTGATGTATGAAAGTATTTTTTTTTTCGGGCAAGTGCCTTTATTAACTAAGCAAAATACATTCAAACTACAGCCACCTAAACTACTTAACCTACAACATAAAAATAACAGTTGAATTATCCAGAGACCATTAAAGGTCTGTAGATTATATATTATGTATTATTATAAAAGTATTTATGTATGTTTTTTCATTATTTTGTCGTTGGGTTTCCCTTTACGTCCGTTAAGGCTACATGTTGTAGTCGGGTATTTTGTTTTTTTTTTTCAATTATATTACTTGTTGCGAAACACGACTGCGGTAGAGAGTTCTACACTCACGCTGTGCATAAATTATGTCATCATCATCATCATCATCAGCCATAAAACGTCCACGGCTGAACATATGCCTTTCCTTTTGCCAGTTATTCAACCGCCAAGCAGTAGTGTGCAAACATTCCTGTGTTCCGGATTAAAGATTTAAGATGTAATATCTCCGGTGACCCGGGTATGTCCTTAAACTGAGACCTGAAATACCGAAGGACGGGCAGCAGCGTCCTCTTAGCAAACGGTGAACGCTCTGCGATCCCCAAGCCACCTGCCAAGCGTGGGGATTATGGATATAAAGGGGACTAATTTAGATCACAGACTGAATGAATTGAATGAATGAATGTTGAAACTAAATTTAGTGAAATTTAAACCGTGAGATTACAATATCATCATCACACACAAAAAAAGTATAGAATATCGGTTAATGGTGACGGTGCAAACTTTGGATTCATTTAGCTAAATCGTAAAATGAATGTTAACTAAAAATACTTTAAATTCAATTTTACTGGAGATTAGTAGTCGGAGGGAAACAGATGTCCACCCAGTCGAGCCACAGCGGGAATATCCTCGCACAAGTGCTGGAGATGTCCTGCTCGCCCCAGTACAGCGAGTTCGTAACAGCCTGTGGTAAGAATTCATAATTGTTATAAAAAAATCTTAAAAAAAGTTAATCGATAATAAGATGAATATTACACAGCGAGTTCTATAATATAGTAGGAGAAAAGGTACACAATGTTTGAAGACAGTTAATTAAACCTTAGGAAACATCAAATACATTGAAACTGGCAATAATTCGCATTTGGCAAGTTATTAACTTATTGTTGTTATAGATATTGATAAAATCATCATCATCATCAGCCAGAAGACGTCCACAGCTGAACATAGGCCTCCCCTTTAATACATGTGATTAAATTGATAAATACATAATTATATTTACTAACATACCAAAGTACTGTTCCGTTGAGGAGATCCGATCCATCTGTCGGCTATAGTGTAACGGAACCTAAAATTTATATGTAATTAGTAGATACATAACACATATATATGTATATAAAAAATATATATAATATTTTTTTATTACATCACGAATCCTAACATGTTTTTTGTTCGGAGTGTGCCGATATTATGTAATTACTATCTTTTCTGTTCCCGGCGTTCACCTGAAATTATGTTGTTCTTTCAGAAGATTGAGAAGTTGCGAGGTGATTTTCGTCATAGCTGCCACTCCTGGGGTGTAGCCGATATCGGACAGTAAATGTGGTTCACGCAGTTCAGATCGATCCGAAATCTGAAATAATTGTAACAAAATAAAATACTGCCTGTGCTTAATGAGAAAGTTAAAGAATAGAAAAAAAAAAATTTTGCTTTCGGTAGCTCAGCCGTGATTTGTCTTATGTCAGCCCGTGTACTTCTCTTCAGCGATAACGCAGACCAATATATCAGACATAGTATGTATAAAATAAATAAAAATAAAAACTACGACCGATTTACTTAAGGGTTCATAACTTTTAAACGGTTAAAACGATTTTCATCAAACAAAGCTAAGAACTGACACAATAAAATCTGTTTTCAAACAATAAAACCGCATTAAAATTGGTTCTCATGGTTTGGAGTAACATAAACAACAACAAGCACGCAGACAACCTTTTACTTACGTACATTACTTCTACGCTTTGTCGTATAACGCTAACGTATAACGTATAATAACGCTTTTTCGATTACAATGACAGAGACAGTGTAAGCAAAGATTTTAATATATTTAAATAAACAAAACATTCTTAATAAACGTTTTTTATACGGCATGGTAATTTGACGCTTGCCCTGACTCACACTCAAGAACTATTTCTTGATAAATTCACTGTTTAACGCGATTACTCTGATTATTCGCTTGTAAAAGCTTTACTACGAGCTTTTATACTCCACGTGAGTCTATGTATAACCGCCATCAGATATTTATTAGATAACGGTCTTACCACTGTTATAGCCCTCAAAGGCAAGTTGTGGAAGTTCCAGCGATGGTAGTACTTGTACCCTTTCAGCGAAACATTTAAACCTGAGAAATATAATAATCATACTTCTCATCAGTTAAATAAATGCGAAAGTTTGTAAGAATTTTCGTTAATAGGTTCATATTTAAAAGCTTACGAAACAAATTTTAATCTAATGTACAATAATTATTTTATAGTTTTTATTTTCAATCAATCAATCAATCAAATAATTTATTTGCAATAATACAAACATGTTAATAATGGTGTTATAAATCATTTTAGTATCACGCTTTTATCTGTGAGCTGTTAATATTGTTTAGGTACAGGTTTTATATTGTGTTTTAAGCATTTAGACCAGATTGTGTGTACTTGAGTAAGTGAATTGATTATTTTATTATGTTTGTAAAGCCTATTTATTTATTTGGTTCCAGAGAATTGCGAAAGACACCGTGCAGCACAATGTGCTTACTGATTGAAATAAAGACGAAGCTTGATTGAGAAGCACGAGTGGTTTTAAATGTTTGTATAAAAATATGGAACGCGTATTTATTTAATGAAAGTCGAAATAAGTAAAACCACAAGTAAAACGACGACCTATAACTAGTGTAATGAATAAAACCTTCACAAGTAAAATTATTTTCGTCTTACCTTTATCTGGTCGCCATGATCCTAGAGATGCGATCTCTAAACCGTTCTCTTGAATCTTTCCAAAATTGAAAACATCAGTAAGCGTGTAACCTGATTCTGAAATATTGTATTTTTTACGCTATGTATAATTATAAATATATGACTATAAATATATAACTCTAGTGCCCTGGAAAAACGGTAAGTGCTCGGTGTGGGACGCTACTTGCGTCAGCACTGTTGCTGCCAGCCACTTGTGTCGCTCAGTCCACTCGCCGGCAGCAGCTGCTGAGGACGCTGCGAGTAAAAAGCGGGCGAAGTACGCGGCTGTGGAGCCACATTAATATTTTATGCATATTGCCGCGGAGATCTCGGTTTGTTGCGGGACTGCGACATAAAGTTTGGTTCGCGAGATAGGGCGTAGGATCAGGGATAGTGGTCGAGATTCCCGTTCCGGCTTGTTCTTGGTGCAAAGGATAGCCATTTCCATCCAGCGCGGCAATGCTGCTAGCGTTATGGGCTCTTTTCCACCGGGAACAGTTAGGGGCGGGTTATTTGACTAATTTAGTTTTAAATATTTAATTTATTTTAGATGTTTTTAATATTTATCGACAGGAAGTAATTAACGAATGACGAATGACAATGAGACGAACGCATTAATTTTTATACCTCAAAGCTTTATTGGTCCTGATACGACTGCGGCTATATGCTTCTAAATTTAAATATTAGTTAGGAGTTAGGATAAGCTCTTGAAAAATAAAACTACTATAATTGCAAATCAACTCGTAAATTAAAAAAAATTAGGCAATTTAAGCAGCTGAGTGGATTAAAAATCTTTTTTACCATCGTTGCCAACAACTGTCACATCGGCGTCAACACTCAAATTGAGGTTTTGGAAATGTTTTTCGATAAATTGAATAGAGTTGTAGCGTTCAGGAACTGTCGCTAACCAAACGTGCGTTGCGTCGAACAATTTTGCTTTTGACGCCTGAGAAATACAAAATTAGTATAAACTTGATGATTTGTCGTTGAGGTAGCTTAGCTTAGCTATTTTGGACCGCTGCGCCCGAAGCGTTCCAACCTAGCGTCGACTAAAGATCTCAAAACTTCGTTTGCATGTTCGCCTTGAACTACCTTGCAGCCCCTGTAACTTCAAAGCCCCTTGACCAACTATACTCACATTCGAAAGATATATTAAGTACTTGTTTACAAATTAAAATTAGAACAATAAAACAGAAAAACTTGTCTACAATATTTCATGAAGATCGAATCAACTGTATACTTAAGTTATAGTCAGACCAATATACACACAAACACGTAACATAAACGCCGATTTGTTCTTTCGCTTTGTCCATGAAAGCGAGCAGTCAGTCCAAACAGTAGGAACACTGCAGCGCTTGGTTTGAATTATAAACTGATCGGTTCTGTCATTGCCGTGTTGAAATTTGATGATGTATCATCCGGGTCGGAACCTGATTTATCAAGACTCCGAGTTGAGATTCATATCTTAGTTACTGCTAACTCTACCTGTTCCAGTATCGATGCAGCGTTATCACAAGATCCATCTAGAAGGACGCCGACGCTTCCGCTCCATTGATACAAAGCTCTGTCTATCGCGCAGTCTATATCGTTATCTAATTGAATAACGGAAGTTCTTGCGTTTATTAGTGACAAAGTTTTCGCAACGTTTATGTTTTCTGAAATCGGTTGTAAGTAGTTTTTAGTTATGGTGCAGTAAATTTCTAGTAATTGAAGTAATATTTTTATTTCAGTTACATTTAGCTGTTGTAACTCTAGTGAGATGGCATTTAACTTACTATTTTGATTTTCACACGAAAAATAGCAAATATTTTTAACGGTTTTGTACGAAAAATAATCTTTTATTAATTTCAATTTGTCGCGTTCGAGACCTATAGCTGTCCCAATGAACATCAACAAAATAACTATGTTCATTTTTAAGCTGAATTTTATTCAATAACTTTAATATATTGACTTTAAATAGTTCTAGGCAAAGTTCTTCATCGAGCAGCGCAGCGCGAGAACCACTTCAGAGTTTACTTCCGCAAGTCCCGACTTGTGCAAATATCGAAACCAAACTGAGCTAAACTGCGAAATCAAAAATGATTGCAATGAGGTAGTTTATTATGGAAAACTATTTTGTTGTCAATCAAATAAATAAGTCATGATTTAATGGCTCCGCTTGCACGCGATTGCAAGTGGGAATAATTTGGGCCACTACTTGAAATGATAAACTATCTGAATAGCCATTTAATATATGTATTTATTTTATCGATATTCGCTTGTTATTATGTAACTTGTTGTTACGTTCAAATGATAATAATCAATTTTTCTCTACTTCAACTGGATTTGAACCCACAACGCAGATCGCTTCAACCACTGAACTATCATCGCTTCAACTACCTGCAAAATTAAAATTCTACAGTGTAATATTGACAGGTCACGGCGCAGTTTTCATGAAATTATTAGACACTTTATTACAGGTGATTATAAAATTGCTCTTATTCTAGAACCATACGTTGGTTCCTGCATGGAGGTTAAACCCGTTATGGGGCTCAGTGTGTTCCAGTACTCTTGTGGCAGCCGAGTTAAGGCCTGTATTTTGACCAAACCTGAGTGCGGCCCTGTACTGGGAGAGACTCAGTACTCCTCACCCAACTTTTGCGTGGTGCAAATTAAAGTCGGAAACAGACGGATCTATATTGCTTCAGCCTATATAGAGCCAACTAATGATGACGCTAATACCCTGGAACGGATAGATTTTTTCCTTAGGTCTACTAACACTGGCCACAGGATCATTGGTGGTGATTTTAATGGTTGGCACCCCGTTTGGGGAAGTGTTCGAGCAAATCCGCGTGGGATTAATGTTCTGGAAATGGCGAATAGCAACAATCTTTATGTATGCAACTCAGGAAATACTCCCACCTTTGAAGCTGAATCGCAAGGCCGAATCAGGTCCTCGATTGTTGACCTAACCTTTGCCTCCGACTCTATTTACGATGATATCGTTGAGTGGCGGATAAACATCCAAGCTTGTCCATCGTCATATCACAACGCCATTGAGTTCGCTATTGATTTAAGGGGGCAACGTTTACATTTAGGTATCAACACCTCTACCTTCCGTTATAAAAGCAACAAGGCCAACTGGGCTGCTTTCAAGGAATCCTTGCATACTTACATGGTTAACTCAGACATTTTAGATCAAGACATACCCAACGCTAGTGCCTTAGGTTTAGAGAAAAACATAAAAGAACTAACGTCAATAACACACAAAGCATGTAATAATTCTATGCCTATTAAAAAAGAAGGGGAATTCAAACCTAAACCACCATGGTGGACTGACAAGCTAGAGACACTTAAAAGAGAAATTATTTCTGTGCACCACGATCTTCACTCTGCAAAGAGGCGTAATGAGCCTTTGCAAAGACTTATCCAGAAACAGCGCGAACTTAAAGTTGTTTATGCTGAAGAGCTCAAAGTAGAATCTATTAAGCATTTTCAGGACTTCTGCAAGTTTCAAACTAAGGAAAATGTGTGGTCCCTCACTAATCGGCTGTTAAAAGAAGCATCAAAGCGACAACCACCAGCTACATTAAGAATTGGAGACAGATATACTGTAAATGCTAGCGAAACAGCTTTGGCACTACTAAACCATTTTTATCCAGATGACAGTGTGGATACTGAACCACGCCATCACCACCTGAGGGCACTTCTAGAACAACTCCCAAACACAGAAGATGATCTCTTATTTGCTTCGGAAGAAGTGCTTGAGCATCTTCGACAAATGAATCCTAAGAAAGCTCCTGGGACTGACAACCTTACGGCGGATATATGCCTACAGGTTGCCCTCAACTATCCAGAGTTAGTGACGGCGATCATGAATAGATGTTTGAAACTCGGACACTTTCCCGTCCTGTGGAAGGAGGCATATGTCAAGGTTATCCCCAAGGCTGGGAAAGACAACTATACCGCTCTTGGTTCATTTCGACCCATTGGCCTTTTACCAGTTTTTGGAAAACTTCTTGAAAAATTATTTATCAAGAGGATTATGTATAAAGCGACTAAAAATGGAAAGGTTAACGAAAGACTATTTGGATTTAGAGAACAAACAAACTCCACGGTGGCAATTAATACTGCCCTTGATAAAATACGCGCGGCTAAAAAAGATAAGCAGCTTGTTCTAGCGGTATCACTTGACATTAGAGCAGCTTTCGATAATGCTTGGTGGCCAGCTTTATTTGAAAGGCTGAGACGCTTGGATTGCCCACGAAATATATTCAGATACATTTTGAGCTATGTTCGCGATCGTAAAGTCATACTCGACCATGCGGGGGAGCGAGTTACCAAGATAATGAGCAAAGGTTGTATACAGGGTTCAACCTGTGGTCCGGTTTTCTGGAACGTAATTTTAGATGAATTGCTAGATCTATCGCTCCCCGCTGGATGTCATGTGCAAGCCTACGCAGACGATGTTTTTCTATTAGTCACTGCCAAAAGTATATCAGATCTCCAACTTATTACGAACAAAGCTCTTGCAGACATTGTAGAATGGGGAAAAAGTGTTAAGCTCACTTTTGGTCCGACCAAAACACAAATGATCTCCTTTACTCCTAAGGCAAAAGCGGCACGAATAAATATGGATGGATCTGAATTAGACTTTTTGCGCGAGATAAAACTACTTGGAGTCATCATCGACGAAAAACTTCTATTCAGGAGCCATGTTTATCACGTTATCGGAAAAGCATCTAAAATATTTACTAGACTTTGTTTATTTACCCGAGCCACCTGGGGAATCCATCCTGAGAATGTACGCACGTTATATAAGCAAGTAATAGAACCAATTGTTACCTATGCTGCTGGAATTTGGGGACAAGTCGCCTTAAAGAAATACGTACAACGAGCTCTGCTCAGCATGCAGCGCGGCTTCGCTTTGAAAGCGATCAGAGCGTTTCGTACGGTTTCTACCTCGGCAGCTTTGGCGCTCGCTCAGTTCGTGCCTCTAGACCTTAAAGTTCTGGAGGTTCATCAGATCGAGCTAGTGAAACTGCACGGGGTCAGTAACCTTTTACCCGAAGATGCCACATGGGAGAGACCCACGCCAGTGCACGAACTGCTACATCCAGCTAACAGAGTTACAGTCTCGCACAAAATAGCTTATGACCAGAAAGAAGCTAATGAAGTCAGCGGCATTGGCATTACTGAAATTTATACGGATGGCAGTAAACAAGATGAGGGCTCTGTTGGAGCGGCATACGTGTGTTACGATCATGGCACTACCGCAATGATATCAACCAACACAATTAAATTACATGACAGCTGCACGGTCTTTCAAGCTGAGCTATTGGCCATACTGAATGCATGCCAATGGGCACTCGATCATAAGTGTCCAAAAGTAGTTATCTATTCTGATTCCAGGTCATCACTCCAAGCCTTACGGAATCGGGATAGTACTCACCCTCTGGTGTCCCGAATACACGCGATCATAAGCGAATATCAAACTGTTGGCTGCCTCGACTTCTGCTGGGTGAAGAGCCATGTGGGAATCGAGGGCAATGAAGCCGCAGATAGGGCCGCTAACAGTGCTGCTGGACTAAACATATCACCTGAATATTCACACTTTTCGATCTCCTACGTAAAACATAAATTGCGTAAAATTAACAGAGAAATGTGGGAAACACGGTACTCAAGCGCTGTACAGGGCCAACATACGCGCAATTTATTTCCCACTTTAGACAAATTATTCAAATTTCAAAAATACATCAAAACATCTTTTTTCGTTACACAAGCTATCACTGGACATGGCTTCCACAAATCATATCTTCATCGTTTTAAAATAATTGATTCGGATAGGTGTCCATGCGATAATGAATCAATTCAGACTGTTAAACACCTTGTAGAAGAATGTTCTGAATTTGCCAGGTTCCGACATGAACATGAGGTCTTGTGTACGTTTCTGAGAGTGTCGCCATATGACTTAGATAACCTTATCACGAAAGAATCTGCCATAGTTTCCTGCCATACTTGTTACTCGAATTTTTAGTGTACTGAAGCAATTTAATGAAACGTAAATTTCATTGCTTCAGTACATTAAAAATTCGAGTAGCATCTTACTGTATTTTTTTAGATAGTTAGTTAGTTGGATCTGTGGGAGGACTGATCGTATCAAATAGCAATCGTCCTCCCGCAGATCCGTGAACCATTGTATATTGAAACATCTGTTTAACATTATTTTTTTTAAATCTTGCAGTGTACTAAAAAATTAAAAAATACGTGAATAAATTAAAACTGAAAAAAAAAAAAAAAAAAACTACCTGCAATTGATATACCTATGTTCGTTTATTTTTTTATGTAATAGTAACATTAATTTAAAGCAGAACTGTTAATAAGCAGAAGTGATATAATTGTTTCGGGGTTTAGATCCACAAAACTAGAGTAAAACAATAAAACCGTTGCCAATGATTGTTACACAAATATTGCCATAAATTAAAGCACACAGGTTGTCCAAACAACCTGCCCCATCATATTATTAGTGGATCACTTGCCACAGTGCAATTAAAGATCAGTTTGCAAACTTTTTTAATAGTAGATTTTAAGCACAATTTAAGCTTTGCTATGGGCTTCTAATTTTATTTACAAATTGAAACGTCTTTTGAAAACGAAAATGTAAACAATATTATGTGTGTTTTGCTTACTTGCTTGCGTACTACCCGATTCAAATCAAATCAAATCATTTATTCTTCATTAAATATTTTACAAAATATTGTAGCTTGTAGACAACAAAATGCGCGTTAGCATTTTGTTGTCGTGTAACACCTACACTAAGAGTCACTTCTTGTGTCGTAGGTGTCTACAAACGTTCATAATTATACATTATTAAAAAAGCCGTAACCGTAATTGAACGTAAATTCAAAGAATTACATTGGTGAGAATTATTACATTATATTATTTAGTTAGTTTGAATAAAATTTAATTAAATTATATTAAAAATTGTTGTAGCTTTTTTTTATTCATTTATTATAAATGAATTATACGAAAGTTAGTATTTATGCGTGGACTCTTTTAATAATCGTATTGACGATTAAATTCATGTTAAGGTATCCTATTAATATAATGTTCTGATATTTATTCATGGTACCAAAGAAAGTGCTCAGCAAACAGTTATGTGAATTTAAAAATGGTTCAATATTTAAAAAAGATGACGATCTGTACTATGCTACTATAGCTGTGATTTTGCCAGTTTTTATCAGAAGAGAGGGTCTGTAAGTTTGAGTTTTTCTATATGTAACTGAAGTTGAATCCTTGAATATACTATGATGCCACCATTTTGGTTAATGCAGTTGATAGTATGCACAGATTTGTAGTTATTAAGCACAAGATATGGTTTATTGTTATGAATCAAGCATTCAGCCTCTGTAATAATAGCTCTAATTTATCGAAATCATTGTTTGTGCTTCTAATAT
This sequence comes from Apocheima hispidaria, assembly GCA_947579745.1. NCBI lineage: Eukaryota > Metazoa > Arthropoda > Insecta > Lepidoptera > Geometridae > Apocheima > Apocheima hispidaria. The sequence goes on from OX388151.1 coordinate 324,872, forward strand.
TCAATTTTAGAATACGAATAGCTTTATCAGTTGTGATATAAGTTCGACAAGAGTCCGGTTCGCACAATTTAGCGTTGGAGGTGGTGCCTTGGAACCCTTCAGCCTTGCGTAAGTAAATTCTCCCATTTGCAGACCAGCAGAGATCGTACCCAAGCGACTTTGAAGCTTCACTGACTAAGTAGTATAGTTTAGCTTTAGGTGTTAAAAACTCTGACACTAGCAGGTGAGATTTCTCACCTGCTAGACCCAAGGCGGTTGTATTCAGTCTATTAGTGGTGTTTGATGCATTATACTTCTTAACCGCCTGTAGCGTGATACTTTCATCTGGGTTGGTGGTAAATTCAAACACGATTGGTCTCTCACCATTTGGTTTACGGTTTATCCGGTAGATATCCTTAATAACATTTGCGTTTACCGAGGCTCTAACTTTTGTATGTAGTTTCTGCACGATTACAGACATGTCTTGTTTCGATTCGCCGGGATTAAAATCCCGGCGAATAAATAAAAAAAAAAAAAAAAAAAGTCCTCTATCCTGCTTTCCAACTTTAGAATGTGCGTATCGTCCTGAAGTTTTTTTGTTTCAAGAGTTACGATTCTAGTGTTCATCTCTTCGTAGCTTTTTATGTAAAATTCCAGAGATCTTTGCAATTCAAAGTGTGATTAACGAAGTTCCGTTACTTCGGCGAGTACTCTATTCAGAATAGCCATCATCTCATTTTGTTGCTTGAGGTTGTTTGAGGTTGTGGGGTTTGTGGCGAGTTATCCGGTCTTTGCCGCTTGTAACGAGAACCAGACCTCACCCGTCGCTGAAGAGAATTTATCGGGTAGTGTTTGGGGCATAAACCAGATTAGCAACCAGGCTGTTAGAAGTGTTGAGGAGTAATCGAACTTAGTACTCAGAAAATCCAAATAATTTTACAACTTCGGACTAGTTAACTGTGTATAGGAATGGACTGTGGCTACCAGGCGTTCATAACTAGCAAGTAGTGGTGTATTGTACTGACCATAGACCACTATTACCATATAGATCGATAAAGGGACGGGTTAATCACCTTTTTAATTTAGTTTTTGTTTCTTTATTTCATAGTCCGATCAGTTTCATGTTAACAGTTTAAACTTTGACTCAATACCTCGCTGGACAGAATTTGTTATAGTTGGTCTGTCGTTGTTTTAACATCACTTTTCCTTATTTATCAGAATACCTAAAAGTAGCCAAATAATACAATAGGAATAGTTCCCCCACCGCACGCCCCGGTGTACTCTGTACCGTGTAGAACTGGCCTATTATACAAATTGCCGCTATTACCCGCATGAATACTTAACCCTCGGCCGCGAGTCGCATGATCTCGGGGAGATTGTTGCTATTTGCGTTGTCTACTTACTAGCCGAGATCATACAATAGGATCCGTATATTACTATCCTAACTAATATTATAATTCAAAGGAATATAGCCGCAGTTGTATCAGGACCGATAAAGCTTCGAGATATTAAAATGAATACGTTCGTCTCGACGAAAAAACTTCGCTTGCGCGATTCAGAACTCCCTACATTACAAATGTCAGTCCATACAAAACGTCAAAATATGCACTAAAACGGATAAATGCCATCTAACGAATTATAAGAAGTGATTTTGTCTGTCTCTCTGTCTGGATGTTTGTCGCGTTATCACGGCTAAACGGCTTAATGGGTCTTGATAAAAGTGGATAAGGAGTTACTGTATATCACAAAGACGCTCAACGAACGATGTCGCGGGTGAAAACTAGTAGCGCGAAATATTTAAAAGCCTGGGTTTAAGAATTAATAGATATGAAAGTTCAGCAATGACGGAACAAAAAATGCTATTAAGTTCAGTAACATTGTTATCCCGATAATAAATAAGTAATCACACCAATATTATAAATGCGATAAATTGTTTCCATTCAACTCTGTAATAGCTGAACGGATTTGAATGAAATTTGGTATGGAGGTAGCTTATTCCCTTGATTAACTCACAGGCTTTTAAATATTGAAAAAAAATATCGGTTTCTGTAGAATAGCGGGTGAAACCACGGGGTGCAGCTAGTGTTACCATAATTATTCTCTTTGTTGTAACTCGTTCGTAGCACTAGCGTAGCATCCACGTAGCGCAAGCGTAGCACCCAAGCGCGTAGCCGCTTTGTAGCTGACCGTATTTGCATACAGATGGAAAACGTTACACGGATATTAACCTACAATTTAAAGTTACTTTTAAACCTTATCTCGCAATGCTGGAGAGTTCAAAATTAAAAGGATTCTATGTTCATTATAATCCTTGCGAGAAACATAATTTATATGTAGTTGAAATTATTTATCTTCTAACCATGTTCAGTAAAATTCATGCGTTTGCTGTGATAGTGATAGTGATTTTCTGATAATTCATGGCGTACCGCCTGCACTCTGCGATGCTTGCGGTAATTTTCAAAGAGCTGATGAAAGATGTATCTTCTATATCTTTCTTAATAGTACAGACTCTTTTCTTTTTGTAATTTTTTATCGAGAATCATTTGATTGTTCATAAGTAGCAAACACAAAAAGAGATAAAGTTATGTAGTTATCATTTTTACAACATAACATTTAATAAATTTAAAATTTTAATATAGATTTAGGTCTAATGTTGAATTAACATACAGTCTCATCGCTGTAGAATTAATCTAACCAAATGAAATCCAATCGAATTTAAAATAGAAACTTATGTTCGAAGAGAAACTGAGCGAAACATTAATTGAAACATATCAAAAGAACGATTTCAACATTAGTCGATCGCTCGGCGCGACTAAACCTAAGTTTTGATAGGTAATTGCGCCCTAGTAGAGCTCGAATGGAATTCCGCCCATATTTGCGCCAATATTGAGCTTCGCTAATGGAAATATTGATCAAGAAGTAATTGGATGTTAATTGGAATATATTACGTGATATGTTTAAGAATTCAGTATATTTACTTACCGACGGCAGAACTATAGTAGCGTACTATGTACCACTACCGCTGTAACTGATTTTGAAAAATGCCATGCTTAAGTGTATTTGTGTAGGAAGGTGACGTCATCTTGAATACAATATGGCGGCTAGCTCTTATGACAAACCCGAGATCTTTCAAGAAAACTTGAGATGAAAATACATAGACTGTCAAACTCATAGGCCACCTTTTCGTAGCCGGGTAAAAATAGCTAACTGCATCATCTTATTTATATCTTAAATACGTCTTTAAAAAAATGATTGTATAAATGATAATTATCTTAGTGATTATGACGTTTTTCGATAAGATAAACGAATTTACAGCAAACGGGAGAAAAATAGCCTCTCAAAGATAATTATAGGCTTAAAGGCTTAGTGATTAGCGCGACCCTAAGCCTTTAAGCCTATAATTATCTTTGAGAGGCTATTTTTCTCCCGTTTGCTGTAAATTCGTTTATCTTATCGAATCATGAAGTCAATCTCAGTTCAGTTATATCTTAAGAAGTCAATTTATAATTAATATCATTGTTATAAATTTATAATCATAATCATGTTCATGGCCACTGGTCTAGAACATGCATTGTCTGACAATTAGTCTGTATTACATTAGTAGTACAGTTTAATTATTACATAGAAATATATTTTACTTGTACAGTAATTGAAATTCGCTTTTTAGAATAGTTCATGAATTATCTGTGCTGGCCCAATACTATAATTTATGTGATTGTAAAAAGTTACGGCAGTTTTAATGCGCACTCCAAGAGAAATGGCGTTTAAATAGGTATTTGATTATTGACGAGGGCCAAACATAAAACTTATTCATTTTGAGAACTAACTATTTCCCATATTTTGTTCGCAAATTTCATTTAAATGTATACTTGATAAATAATACTTACTTTTGGTAATATCGAACTAAATTGGCTAGAAGTTTAAAGTATAGTCACTGTTTTGAAACAAAACGCTTGGAATATAGGCGGTGATAAACAACATCAATAAAGCACCTACAAATAGAAAGCTCGCTACAAAGCCATAAATCAAGTGTGCGTGAGTGTACCCCGCGACATTACATCCTTTCGACACACACTTGAGTTCGCATCGGCTTTTCACTTTACTTTGTTGGGATTTTATTCGCAACGAGCGCATATCCGATATCTGTCACGCGGATATAAGAAGCAAACTGACAGCGAACAAGTTTAAATAAACTGTATGTAAACTTTATTTTTCTGGTTCTTTGACGAGACTAGCAAGTCGCTCAGCTGATATAATTCACGCTTGCCCAGAACAGTTCAGTGTTCACAGCGCTTGTCACCCTGAGATATTAGATGTTAAATCTCTTTATGCCAAATAATTACGCGGGAAACATTGCCCTTTAATCCGGATTACAGTAATGCTTGCACACTACTGGTAAAGGTGTGGCACTTTCCCAGGCGGACTCTGCAGAAGACCACTACCAAAACTGTTTTAAAAATCATCACCATCGTCAAAGTGAGTCCATATAGTTAGCTGCTGGACGCAGGCCTCCCGGCCTCTCCCGAACCACTAAGTTCGATGTTTTACTATTGTAAATGTTGATAATTTTAAATTATATTACAGTTCTAATGATAAATCAGAAGCAACACTATTACCAGTTCTCAGTTCTATCTTCGACCAAACCTTAACAAGAAGTAAAAAATAGTTAAATAAATAGTAATAGGTTAGTTAAAGTCTAATCTAAAATTTTATTTAAAATAATTTTCTGATTTAAAATAAATTAATAAACGGTTCACACTCTTAGCTTCTCTTCAGGGTTCCCTGTGTCGAGGATGTCATGGAACACACGCGAATAGACGGACAATTATCACTCAGACCCAGAGCAGATAATTTAATTCGTTTTTCAAATTTCTGCATGGCCGGGAATCAAACCCAGACTTGCTTATAAGGCAGACACGCACCCAAGTGTGGCAATTGTCCTATTCTAGTTTAAACCAATTGCTTTACTGTTATCCACTTTATCCTTTTTATTTTCACAAACTATTCTATTGAAAGTACCAATACATTACTTTACAAAGCCTTATAAAAAGGTATTTATTGAATAAGACATGTATATGACCTATCGTTGAATAGTTTACTTCCAACTTGGTCCCTCTCGCTTACAACATTGATCTTTCTTTCTGAAAGGGTTCACATCTAAGCTCTATATAGGACCCTCGAAAAGGCTTTCCCAGATAAGGCTCGCCTCGCCTGGGCCAATCTCTTACAAAAAGCCCTTTATCAATTTAATCATCAGATACTTTTATGATTTTTTCCAAGTTTGAATACGTTAACGTCAGAGCCGCAGGAACGACCAGATGTTCCGTCGATAACAACAAGAATTAATAACTCTAAGTATCCGCGGCGATGGAGAGCGATTCGAGCAAATAAAATTGAGCCTCATTCACTTGAAATCCATTCAGTCATGAATGCTTTCGGAAAAAATAGCCTTCGTTTGAAAAGATTGGAATTTCCGCAGTTACGGTTTTGAATTAAATGTCGTAAAAAAAATACACGGGCTGACAGAAATCACGGAAAGTAATCCGAATTAGAGTTATTGGTGTGTTTAAAAATCGTATTTAGAAAGGAACCGACAAAATAAAAATATTGGAGTAAATGAAACTGAAAATATTACTGATAAACTTAGCACCAATGTTTTCTGTTTCGTTTACTTTGACTTTAATATTTACTTGAGTTTATTTTATGCATTTTTTATTTTATTTTTATTTTTTAGGTTTTCTGCACCTCAATGGGGACGCGACTAAGGCATCCCGAGTTTTTGCAACTAAACAATGCGATAAACAAGGATAGAACTGCAGTTGATAGACTCTGGAGTTCTTTTTCGGAATTTCATTTTCAAACTGAGTCTATGATAACAAACCTTTAGTGTCTTTCCGCTGCAAACCCATCTTTCTGCAATCCAGCAGAAAGACACTACAGATTGATTATTATAGAATGTTTTGTAGTGCAATTTCGTGTAAAGTTCTGGATTCTATTTTATTCGTTTCCACTCAATGTCCTAATGCAAGGATTTATAGAAAAAAAAAAAGCTCTAAGTCTTCACATTCAAAGCATTCGTAAGTATGATCTTAAACACCTGATGTTAGTAAACTAGGTCGCTCGACAAAAAGTCCGAAGCACCCGGCTCTTGGCATCTTGGCTCATTGCACCATTTGAACCAGACGTGTGATAAAGCCGTCGCGGTTTCGCGGACTATATATCACTTAACATGAGCTAGAGAAGTGAACAGAACCGAGTGTATTAATAATTCATGGATGTTTTTAGCCAGGATAACCATGCTAGAGTATCGACGTATTTTTCTCAGTCTTTCTGTGATAATTTATGGACATGGTCCTTAAATGATGTGGTCAAACCACACCACTGCACAAACTTACTCACGTAGAAATATATTATAATAATCTAAAATATGTTCACTGTTGGCGTATCTCAATAAATAAATAAATAACTCGATCACAACATACTTCGCGAAAAGTTGTTGTTCAGTTATTTCTTCGCAAAAGTGCAGTTACATCTTCGACAGTTTATTGACTATGCTTAAGTCGCCAAAACTATTTTTTGTAACATATTTGACTGTCTTTACTTACACTGTGCGTAACAGGGACTAACGTTAAAGCAACACAATCAAAACACACTTCTATTTCCCGGCAAATACAGTTGTAATTTATATACAACCTTAAAGTTGAGGTTTAACACCAGTTATACGGCAGGATTAAAAAGTGCGGTTCCGGCGTGATGCGTGAAAGTTACGGCTGTGTATATGCGACTTATGAGCGTTTGTATTTGAATATATTTGTTTGTGGAAACGCAGTACAATGCTGGCTGCGGTTGTTTTGGGTCATTTTGCAATGCATATTTGAATATAGCTTTTTGTGACAACTGGAATATGCATATTTTAACCATGATAGTAGTAAAAACTTAAGAATACATGTTACAACACGTAGGTAGCACTAATTCAACTGCAGTGACGCTTGTGGCGTGGCTAGACTAGCAGGTTCTTACAGATCACTAAAGTTAATCAAACTTTGAGCCAGTTAATCTTGATCAAGTGCCTTTTACAACTGAGCGGTATGAGTAGTTCGAACTACGCGATTATTTTAATTAAGTTGCGAGTAATTCGGTTCCTAACTAAATCAGTCGTAACTTGACTAAATTTCTAACACAAGTCTGAAAGCTTCTGCATGGTCTGAAAATAGTTGTTCTCAAAGAAACAACCCAGGTCTACAATTTCAATTCAATTCAATTTTAATTAGTCTATAATTTAGTTAACGGTTGCTCAGACAGCCAACGGTAACTTGTCTACTTGCCTCGAATGAAACGAGAAATAAATTGTAGACCAGTTTCTTTTAGAACAACTATTTTCAGACCATGTCAGAAGCTTTCAGGCGTTCTAAAAACTCTGGTTTCTTGGTCTATAACAGGGCGAGCTTTTCAATGTACCTTATAAGGAAGACAAGACCTAAATCTTCATTTTTTATAAGTAATCAAGGCAGTTGATTGCGTTAGAAGTTGTAATTTTTGCGGTTTGTTTCCACGAGTGATGGCGCGCATAATTCGGCAATGACGTTTCATTTACATTGAAGACAAAATGAAAAAACCGTTGCTTGATGTGGAGAGAGCAATCATGGCGTAGGGTCACCATATTCATCTGCAAACCAGAAATAAAGAATCGACTGCAAACTGCAAAAGCTTCTAAAATTAGGAATCTATATTGCTTACTCATTGTCGACTTTTGACTGACGATTGCTACGTGAGCGACAAACGCGGTAACGCGACGTGACGCGAAAATGTCAAGCAAGGTACGTAAATTTGGACTGCGATGTTACGTAAATCAGTCTGCGACGAGACATAGTATTGTACCGTAATAAGTCGTATCGCGTCGATACTTGTCGCATTCAGTCGCCACCTAGGACATTGGGTAAGAAGCTAATTGCGGTATTTGCCGACAATCCTTACTTTGGACACTGGGAGGCCTCACTTATAAACATTGCTTTTAGTTAATCAGTGCTTAAAATGCTCTGTCAATTTGTGGCTGACGTAAAATTTCACGCGAAAAAACGAGACGAAACATTTTAAACATCGATTAAAACAACTAAGTAAGGCCCTGGAAGTATTATATTTTAGTTTATGTTCAGTTCAATATGTGTAGATAAAAGAAATACAGTACCAGTCGTTTTCTCGTCTCTCTACACAATATATATCCACCCTCGGGCCTGGTTTGAGAAAGTGACGTAATTCAGCGGCACGACTTTTGACTGACATCGGAATGCCAGAATTTAATTTAGACACCTGAGCTCGCCTGATGCATAATACATTCGCAACTTTTTCGGCTACATTCATTTGGCTCATTCCCCTCGCAGACTGTTCATAGTATCATGCTTTAGGTAAAATGGGAGCTGCATAGCGTGGTTTCGCTTTTGTTTTTACCTACCACCACCAAGCAGAGTAAGGACATCGTAATTAATCATTTTGCGAGAAATCCAGATCAAAGCTGAAGGCTTTGTCCAATACCTACTGGGTTATTTAAGAGCTAATAATATTGATGTATAGAAATATTTGATATGGTCGGTTTTCCGTTTAGGTAGCAAACCTGGGCTTTTATTCACAAATCTCGTCTGAATGATTTTTGTCATTATTTTCTATACCAAATTTGTATTTTTTATTTATTTAACTGTGGTTACGAATTGTGTATTCGCACGAAAATTTCCTGTAAATTACTGACTTTCAAAGGAAATCCCAAACACTAGTTTTATTTTTGAAATAATCATATCACTCGATAACGCAACGGGTGGTTTGCACCATTCGAATTTGCTTCTTTCAATAGAAAGTATTTCATTTCGCATGATATTTTCCTGCGAATTATCTTACAACCGATTAAAAATGGAGCCCCCGGCTCTATACAAATATTACTTAGGTAAAAGCGTAAGTTTTGCTCTAGGTAGTATTATCAATAGATTTTTTTGTGGCATAGAAGGAAAATAATTCAATATAATAAAAATTATTATTAAATCTATTTCGATTCCTTTCTTGTTTATAATGAACTTAGTGAGATCGGGCTGCTTCGTCTCCATCTTTTGCGTTTTAATGAGGCGTGATTATATTTTCTCGGATACTTTATTGTCACGCGTTTATTTGATTTGTGAATTGATGTCTTTTAAAAGGTTTCGCTTTGAGACGCTGAGCGTGGGCTTGCACTTGGAAACTTCTGATTAAGTAAAACTGTTGGATTTGGGAGTGAATAGAAGCTCAGCACTTAAGTTGAAGATACTTAACTGAACATTGGATTTTAATTGAACGCCGAAATTTAATGCTTTGCACCTCAGGTTTATTTTTTTAAAGAAAATAAAAAGTAGCAGCAAGTCTATCATTGTAAACAAAATAAAAAAATGTGTGTAGTGCATTGCTCAATAATGGTTATAGCAGAGTTTCGTAGCTATTTAAGTAATTCATAATAATTAAAGCTTAAGGGTCGGAGACAGACATAGGGTACTTTTTTATTTGGTCCACGCGAACGAAGACGCAGGTAACGGCTAGTATTATTTTATAATCCCCGTCACGTTAATATTTATTGACTTGTTTCTTGAAAGTTTTAATATGACTATAATATTTGTCTAACATGAAGAAATCATTTATTAACAAAATAAAAGTTATAAACATAAACTCAAACTCTAACTACTAACTAACACTAAACTAAAAGAAATTAGAGATCGAAACCAGGCCGCGTTGCCTGTAGATAGCTCAAACGGCCTGTAATCTAAGGCAACGTGCCCAAAATGGCAGCCGTGTTATCCCGCGGGATAGGGAGGATTACTTTCTGTCTCTCACAGAGTTATTTTTAATTATATTTTTAGTTCATTAGAAATCGTCCAAATGAATTGGTATTGCACCGAGTAACCTAAGAGTTAAATATTAATGTGTTTAAAGAGAGTAAAGAAATTATATCAATGAAGTTCTATAATTAATGCCGGATATCAATAAAATTAGTTGATTTACGTTTATCATGTTGACAGTCCGCAACGTCAACATGCCCCATATTCTGCATAATTATAGCTAAACATATTTCTGCTGTTCGGGTCACATTTTCAGTTTGAAATGCAAATAAATAAATTAACTATAAAATTGTAATTCGTAAATCGGTAGTATTAAATGTCAGCGCAGAATAAAATTAAATTATGCAGTTAATTATAAGATATACGTTATTTTTAACGAAATTCTATTTATACGAGTCGCACTACAATATAATTAGAGGTTCTCTTAGAATTCATATTTAAATTTTAAAATGGAAATTAAATGACTTTTGAATTGAATACTTTTGCAACAAGTTGTTAAATACTTTTAATAACCGGTTTAGATAATGTTAAAAATTAATATCAGATATTCATGTAGGTATTTACTTTAATTAGGTACCTAGTAAAATAAAGTTATAAAACAAGTATAAATTATTAATATTTAGTTTTACCGCGTGACAAACTTTATTTTTACAACATGTCCATAAGAGACCAACGTAGAGAACTTTACACCACCATAAAAATAACAATATGTTTTACTGCGAAACGCGTTTGTGGATTACGGCGTGACAATCGTGACGCAGGACAACACCGCCGCGCGTCACTCCCGCTTGTTGTAAACCCGACCAATTGAATGTTCAAAATACAGCCGGGATTACTTCACAACAAAACTGATTTGGACTAACACAAAATATTGAATTTTGGTTCGTAATGATTAAGATCACAGAATTCACCCCCTTATTAATTAAAGGTTGTATTCGTATTATTTTCTTTAAAAACAATTACCTCTCACGTTTCTTTGCAATTTTTCAAGCTTTTCTGAGTTTTTGGAGATAAGAAGTATTGAATGAGTGTGAGGTGAGAAGTGAAGACGGACCTCATGATGTTCATTTACTAAAAAATTACACAAGTGCCAAAAAACAAGTAATACATAATTACATAATTTGACATAATTTTTTTGCATTAAGCCCATAAGGTTTTGGTAATTATGGTACTAATTTGTAAGTATATCTATATAGTTACTTTAGTGCCAAATTACATCTCATGAATACTGTGAACTGTCTAGTCTGAACTGTCTGTCAGTAGGTGTTCTAGAAATATATTTTTCTCAAAAATTAGTCAAATCAATTCCAATTTCTGAATTTTATAGGATATCAGGTACAAAGTCAAAAAAACACATTGTGTTTTCGAAAGTTCGCTTTAAGATACTCAGTCTTAAATTTCATAATGAACGCCGAGAAAGCCGTAAAAATAATCTGAACAATAAGGTGAGAGCGGGGCGCGGTGCGGAACGCAACCCTGCGCTAACGAGCCGGCAAGTATGAGGAGGTACCCAATATTTAGCCGGCGCGCCAACTCGGGACTTTGTATGGCTCCGAGCTAACATGACCACAGCATACAGGGTAGTTGAACAAGTTTACTAATCTTCCTTTGAATAAGTACTTGGACTTATGAATCCGCATTTTGCTTCCAAGAGGGTTAATGACCTGAAATATCTCAATAAAAGTGTTATCCTAAGCCAAGTTGTTCGCCTCGAACTGGGACCTCGCGGCCCCTGTGAGTTCACAACTCCTAGACTCATAGATTTTGCTTATATACAAACATAAAAATTGTATTTGTATGAACTACTGGTCCTAAAATATTTATGAAGATCGGATAGATACACCAGAAACTATATATATATATAACAAAAAAAAGGACTTAAACTAGTGTAGCAACTAGCGGTATTATCGCTTGAATTGATCTTTTCCAGGCAATTTATCCTTGGATAAATGGTACTCAAATAATTGTCGGATAGATAAACGCCGGTTTGCTTCCATGGACTCTGATACCTTCGCGCTCGGTCTATTAAGTGGCATGCTTTTAGTACCAAATATTTTTTCTTCTTTGTCCGTGTTTGGATTGGATGTCCGATGTCCGCCTCTAGGGTCCCACGATCTCCGATTTTTTTTCTTAGCTGTGCAATTGTGACAAGGGGAGGCCTTGTCATATTTTAATAATAACTAGCTATTACCCGCGACTTCGTGGACCTACAAAATAAAAAGTATTCTATGTCAGTCTCCGACCTTAAGCTGCAAAAATCTGTGCAAAAATTCAGCTCGATCCGTTCAGCCATTTAGCCGTGATAACGCGACAAAAACTCGGACAGAGAGAAAGAGAGACAAAGAGGCAGACAGACGGAAAGACAGAACTACTTTCGAATTTATAATATTAGTTAGGTGTCATTCATTTTGCCATGAAAAAGCAAGAAACAGACGGGCAACAACAACAAAAACAAGAATGTAGATGAAGAATGTAGATTTGTCCACTGTCCATCAACTGTGGCTTTTTCGTTTGAAATTAAGCGCCGTACCTACATGTAGGGGTGCCTGCAACTCGGGCTCTGTCAGTTGATAAATTTCCGAGGTTAACTAATGAACTTAACAGCGGATGCAGCACCGCTACATGCGAGAATTCCTCAGTAGGGGAAAATACCTCTTCAGGTAATACTAGTTGACTCTCAGTTTTGCCAGCGATATTCCGTTTTTTTTTGGGGCTAAAAAATATTTTATGTAAACCTTAAAAAAGCAATCTACATCCCTACCATATTTTAAGCAGATCGGTTAGTTACGAAACCGGAACAAAATGACAGAGTTAGTTTCTTATTTATCTGATCTTTTTAAGTCATCATCATCATAATACGTTGGACGTTATATGCCACTTCAATTTTCAACTCCTTGTGTTTATTCTATGTTTACTTGTCTAATGAGAGCAATTATCCATCCGAAAGTAACACGACATTACCAACTTTGCCCTCCAACATTCACCAACGAAGTGCAGTTTGCAGACAAGAATCAACTTGTACGTCTACCGGACACTGGCATCTAGGTGGTAGTTTTCTAAACTGTGGCTTTACCACACAGTAACTGTTACTGAAATCGTGGCTGTGTTGTGTAGTAACTGTTCCTTGACCTGTGGCAGTGTTGTATAGTGGCTGGTGAGCATTCTGTGGCAGTGGACGCAACTAGAGACCATCTGGCTCATCCTCTATTCTAGGACTAAGCTACAAACTTTGCTTTTAGCGCTCAATGTCGCATCTCGGCGATAGATGAATGCTTTTCAGATTATGCTGTATAGTTTTTTTCAGTTTACGAGCGTATGATGTTTTAATTTTTATGCAAGTTTTTTGCTCAGTTCCTGATCGACGCACTTCTCGATTCAATATAGGAACCACCCACCATATATGATCAACTCTTTTAGTTGACCGTCTCTTCTTTCAGTTATCGAGTATTCCGACCCGCTGCCTAAAGTTAGTCAGTTACCCAGCTAAGCCCTCGAATATTTACATGCAATCCTTATTGATATTATAATATGATAATGGACTTTGTACTGGATTGTTACTAGCACATGCTTAACGTTACTTTTGCTGAACGCAAAAAAAAAAAAAAACATGGGGCTTGTAAACCCTTGGCCCGAGAGCCGTAGATCACGGCAGTTGCCGTAGCATTGGTGACACACCGTGTTTGACCACAGGTATGCTGGTGTTAAGAGACGGAATCGGCGAAGATAATGAACATAATGAACTTGGCGTACGACTTATTGCAATGTCCACGAGGAACGTTTGGTAGTTACCGTTCTTCTACCTGTCCTTTATAAGAACGGCACATCGACATGGCAGCTATGTTCATTGTCTTCGCCGATTCCGTCTCTTAACACCAGCTTACCTGTGGTCAAACGCGGTGTGTCGCCAATGCTACGGCGACTGCCGTGTTCTACGGCTTTCAGGCCAAGAGATTACAAGCCCCTTATGTAAGTTTTATTATTTAATAATTTTGACATTTTGTGAAATGATTGACATATTATTATTTTAATTTATTTATTTTGACGAGTGTGTGTCTTAACTAATTTTATTGCTGATAACCGTGTTACTTAATATTCAAATAATAATAAATTACCGTCAGGTGCATTGGGGCCCAAACGTAAATCTAAAGTAATCAAGTAAAAAAAGCCTTAGCCTGGAATCGATACTGAGTCTACGATCATACTACGATTTATTGTTTCCTCTAGGAAGATAAAATATAAAAGACTTGCCTTACGTTACCCGAGTAGGTTTTAAAAGAAGCATCCAAGATGTGTGCGGAGGGCTCCGCCCGGCGAACTCTGCTCAATAAAATATTCACCCAATTTATAGCATTCCCGCTCCCCCCGTACCCCCGTATTTTTACTGCCGCACGTTTGATATAGTCAAAATATATTGGTACACAATGAAAGATCTTGCAGGAAAAAAAAAAGTTAGATTTTTCTTAGAAAAATAATAGTACTAGTAAGGCGTCTTTTGTACTCCATACATCTTTTATGATTATGTGATCCGTGATATTTCAAACCGATTTGTCAGTAGTCAGTATAGTACTCGTCTCTTAGCTTATCTGGCTAATTTTAATTGATCAGCAAAGTTTGGATCTAATTTCGCAGGGCGTGGATTTACAATCCAACACAGAGTTTGAGCTAACGGTTGAGGAAAAAATAGTAAGGAAAGCGTAATGGTAGCATACTCTCTAGTACCTACACCTCTGGAGATACCTTCACGTTTAAAATCTGTTGCTAAACACCTAATGGCGTTGTCCGTAATTTATAGCTAGTTTCCAAAACAGACTGTGTGAGTTTTTTTTATTTTCGACGTCTAGTAAACTAGTGAGCTGTAGTTAAACACCTAGCCCCTCAAATTAACAAGTTAACTTTCAATACGGCCGTAGATAAATACCAAGTGTAGAATTTACAACTGAGCGCTTCCGTGTATCATATGGGACCAAAAATTACTCAGATGATTATTCTAAAGCCTAGCCTTAAGTCTTAGTAGAAGTCTGAAAATTATGACACTAGGGCTGGTTACCAGGCCACAAATTATATCTACTTCCATCCTCCTGAGTCACGTGCAATGCGTCTCTTTGCCAAGAATAGCCTTATCTCATGGTGTCTGATTAAAAGCTCACAAATCCGATTAACTCTCATCCCGTCGGGTGCATTCAATAATTCTGTTCAGGCTATAAAGCGCCCGACCCGGACCGGGCCGGGTCGGACCGGGCCGGACACTCCCCGTCTCCGGTCCGGTCCTGGATGACACGCTTACCAGCAAAAGCATGCGAGCGTCGATAAAATCCTTGGATGGAGTTGTCGACCTGTAAATATAATATCATTACAGAATTACAATTTCATCGAAGGTTTTGAACTACCTTATATTTTTCTGATGACACATATGGCTATGGAGTATTATGCTGTATATCGAAACTCATGTAAAAAAACTTTTTGGTATGTTATTTACAAGCTAAACTGATCAACACTACGTTGTAAGTACGCGCCATAAAATGACACAAATATTCATGTCATTCATTCGTCGTAAAAGAGCCGACCTAAATATGGTATTTGTAGAGGTAAGTTGAGAGTCTACGCAAACTCATTTGATCATAGGAATAAAGACGTTAATGTTCTTGCATAGTACTTTGTTTGTGCTCGGGAAGTAAACGCAGTTTGCAGCAAGTTCTACTGTCCGTGACAGCTAAGGACGTCGCTCCGGTGTACAATACGACAGATGCACTTACTTTGTCCACTTTAGCATCTTAAGGCGCTCGCTGTCTCGGAAAAAGCTCTTTGTGGGATATAGGCTTCAACGAGCGGACATACTTAGCAGGTGGGTGGAATAGACAGCTAAACTGCCGCGGCGCACAGGCTAAGTAACCTAGATAAATGGTCTTTTCCAGTAAAAATTTTTTTTGGATGTTTTGTAGGGTTTTGTTACTGCTACTGTAGTTAATAACTATTACAGTAATCAACCTACCTAGTATATTTTCAGCAAAAATAAAAAGTTCTCAGTAGGTTGTGAAAGTCGCGGGCAACCGGTGAATGCAAGTGGCACGTTGTCGGTCGGTGTGGCGCTTTAAGGGGGAAGCCTATGTTCAGCAGTGGACGTTTTCTGGCTGATGATGATGATGACGATGAGTAGAATTCTGCTCAATAATATGTTACTGTAAATATGTCAGCTAACCAAAATGAAGTTAGACTGAAATCTAAAAAGAATTTTACCATTGCCTCGTTTCAGACCTTACACACAAACACCGCATAATTTCGCAGTTCACTCCATAAACGCAGATAAAACTAAATCGCATAAAATAAAGGGATCAACACTCGCTAATATGCATACAGTAACCCAATCCCGACGTATTTGCTCTGGCCCCGTCGATAATTGGAACTCAAATAACTCGATCCGGCGCTGTCTTCGTAGGCACGTTTCAATTGAAAAGTAATCCAACTCCAAACATTTGTACGTCTCAATCGCTCCCGTTTACCAATTACAACTTCTGACTATTATTTTCTACGACCATATTTTGCTCTACCCGCCCATCGAAGATTTGGTTCTCGCTTGGGTTTTGAAACTGGTATTCCACAGGCAATGTATACTTATGTGAACAACGGTCGTAATTTAGTTAAGTGGGATTGGATGGTGTGGCAGCGGTTATGAAAGGAAGCAGCATCGGCTCGGTTGTTCGGCGTCATTTATACGTTGGTATATCAGCGGTGGCTCGTTAATCGCGAATTAACGTTTGTTAAAGTAGTCCATTCAAGATTTTGTTTTAGGACCCGTAAACTCTTTTAGGACCGACTTGTTTTAAGACATTTTAATTTTAATTTTATACGAGTCTTGAGTATGGCGTAAAATTGTATACTTTCACTCACGTCATTGCTCTTTTGAAATGACAATTTCAACATGAGGGCGGTAGCTTCGCCAGGTGAGTACTAAAAAGTACCCTACTCACTACTACCACAGTTGATTTTTTTGTCCTTAGTATGTGAAATTTGGTGTAAACAATAAAGAGTGATAAACTATCTATCTACTACAAAATACCGTCACGTCTCTCTAAAAACTTGTCTGAAAGAAACACCGCAAACCATAAACAAACAGCGGTTATTGCGTGACATAACTTCACACGCTCATAAAACGTCCAAACGTACCCACTGAAGGATAACACAAAGGGACGGGCTGAAATATTAAAAGGGAACCATCACGCCTAATAGAGAGATGGACGTCAATTGTAGACCCACTTCACTGGACGCCTGTAGACGTTTGGCAGGCGGCGAGGATTACGGCTTTGCACGAATGTGGCTTACCTCGAAACGTTTCTGTAATTATTTGGGACTCGCTCGTCTCCTCAGTCAACTATAATGCTATAATGACAAAAACACTATGTAACACTATGTTTTTTTTTCTATGTAAGAGCTGATTTATTTATGGGGATATATTTATGGGTTGTCAATCGAGCCATTAAGTAGCTGACAGTAGTGCATCAATAACGCGCACTTCCGCCTAAGATCCAACGTATTGATGCCCATCACTCCAGCGACAAACAGAGACGGATATAGAAAAAGATAAAATCCATATTGTTTCTTATAAAGAACCCGAGCAAATTTCTTCTGCACCTTTTCGATCGTTACGTGTATCATTTTTGTTTCTTTCAATTTTTTTTAGTAAAAGTTGTTCATAATGTCGAGTATGACGATAGCCTTCATCTTACCGATCATCCGATCACAGTTTTGGTATAGCTAGACCACAGACATAATTTAAACATATAGCTGTGTTAAGAGCAGCATGATTCGTGATTACGGTTATGTATGAGCTGAAGAATCTGTTAGAAGTATCAAAAAATCAGTCTAACAAGAATTTATGATTTTTTTTCAAGACACAACATGTACATGTACTTAAACATTAATCACAACCAGTATTTTTTGTAGTTAAACTTTTTTACAGTGTTTTTAGTAGTTTGCATGGGGAAGTACCATATTATTAAATCATTTATGTATTTATTATTATTATTACTAAGAAAAAACCAGGTTGTTTTCAGGCAACAAATTTTATTATTCTACCAAAGCTTCTAAACGATCTAAAATAAAAACATCGCCAACGCTATTAGATCTTGATGAAAACTGACGGTTCCGAGGCAGCAGCTAACGCTCTATCCCTAGAGCGACCTTTCACTTACAATCGGAAAAAGGAGCATTTTCTTGGCCAAAGTAACTTTTATCTAGCAATTATGAAGCTAGGTAGGCTTTTAAACACGCTTTATTTGAAAGAGTTTCTTACCAGATTTAAAACTGCTTTATAAGGTATCTTTCAGTCTTAAATACATTCTTAAAATTTATTTTCATATATGTGCGCCGTACCCGGCAGGGACATGACATACAATAAGTAAATCTGTACTGACTATCCTGTATAATTATATGTATAGCTACCATGTTATACCAAAATAAAGATTCTGTTTCTGATTCAGGAGAAGAAATCTGATCAATAGATCAGAGTCCAACATTCTGTCATTGACTTTTATTAATTCAAAATTATACAGAGTATAAGGACTTTATGGGCTTTATTATAGATGGAGCTGGACTATTTCGTGATTGGATTTTCAATGATTATGTTAGTCTATATCTTGCCCTCGATCCCGGAACCAAGCGAAATGTCAAAAGACGATGGTAAGTGAATAAAAAAAACAGGATAAGTGCGAGTCTGACTCACGCACCGAGGCTTCCCTACTACTTTTTTTTACATAAAATGATCTAACTATGAAAGTACCTAATTGTACTTACGAATATATAAGTCGGATTGAAGAAGAAACTTAACTTTGTAGTTTAAAAAAATATCTCACATACTCGATATTGTACATCACAGTTATATCTCAAACAACAAATTGTGAAAATACAAACAAAAACATTATATTTTTTTGTTATTTATTATTAATAAGTGATAAAAGAAATTGGTTAAATCTTGAACCATTTTCTCTAACCCCCTTATTAATTAACGCGGATAAACCTTGGACTAGTTACTCGGTCTTCTGTCTTTGTGAATCTAGTTCTAATTTCGAAAAGAGCGAAAACGATTGAACGCATTGTAACTAATCCAAGGTTTATACGCGTTTATTAATAAGGGGGTAAAAGTTTACAAAGTTATCTAATTTGATCCGTAAACAATCTTTAAAATTTAATTTCCAAGTACAATCTTTCCAATGCCAGGCGTTTGCAACATTCCGTTAGGATGCGTTCTTAACTAAGGTTTAAAGTGAGTAGAATTTAAACTACACAGATAATTAGCGGATCGGTTACAGTAGGGGGGAGGGGGATGATGAACGGCTTGGGGGGAAGGGGTTGTATTCATGTCACGTGCGAGGATGGTTTTAATAAAACATCGGAGACTTTAGACGTGGCTCCCTGGAAAAGGACGCGCGATATAAAAATTGTTCAGACATGCATATTGAGACGCTAGTTATAATTAAACGGAAAACTTAGAGACAAAGTCGGGCTTTGGGTTTTTATAGTGGTATAGGAATCTTTTGGTATAGTGGTATAAGAATCCGCGAGAGTACCACGCCTTTATCGGTTATTCATTCTCGAAACAGTAGTGTGCAGACATCAAGTGGACTGAACTATTATGGGCAAGTGTGACGTTAAATATCAGGCTGATAAAAAATCTTATAAAGCATTAAAACTTTAATTAGTTTTATTTTTCGTCAATTGATGAAATAGATAGCTAGGACATAAAATTTTTAGTAACACATAGCGTAACTTGCGTCATAATAACCCCTACAAGCGTGCAATGTGTGTGAAGAGCGGAGAGTAATCGATTTAGCACTCGTTAGTTTCCACTCTTAAATGTAAGAATGGTCCACACGAGTGGGCTCAAGACTGCTCACTGCTGGAAACAGCAGTGAAATAGGTTTGTCATTTTAATATGAATGTTTATCAGAGACTATACAAATCACAATGTTATCAATGTTTTCTTCTTTATCGGCGTGTACTCAACTTGTCTTACTCTATTTGTGTTGTCTGTGGCAGAATAATATATGCTAAGTTGCCAGTGGACCGACTAGAGGGAAGGCTTGCTCCACCTCGATTACTCCACTGGTCGACTGCTCAGCACACGAATAATAACTACTCAATGAGTGTGAGCTAAGGACACGCTGTAGCATAAAAATCTACTTATTCGTTTATATTAATCATTATTTTAGTATCTAAGTATACCCACTTCTGTTCTTTATAGTATCGAAGTGCTACAATTGATACTATCATTCCAAACGATTCGTTACAGTTATCATATGATTATTCACAACTTAATACAGACACTACAACAACACTACAAATTACTACAGTCAATATTAATGTGAGTGTTTAATAAAAAAACTAGCAGAGAACTACGTCATTACTAGCTGCGCTTCGCGGTTTTCCCCGCTTTCCTACAAAATTTATTTATTATTTCAAAATAATCGGAGTCCATGCTACCTCCTTACTAAATTTCATTCAAATCCGTTCTGTCTTGAAGTCGTGTTAGAAAAATATATACACACACATTACTTACAAACTTATAAAATTTTCTAATATTAGTGTGATACCTCATAGCCATTCCGAGCCAGGTGACGATCTCCAGTATGTTATCTGTCAACGGCAGACAACAAACGACCGCAAAAATAAAGCATTTCCGTAAATGATTATCGGAAATTCCACCGTTTCCCTATCAACGGATGCTTCAATAAAAATTCAACTGATCACCGGCCGGTTCGACGACTTTATAATGGCATTCATAAAACATCCAGGTATTATCCGTGAGCGCGGGCCGCAACTGGCCCCGTGCGGCCCGCTACCGGCCAGGGATGCGGCCCTCCTCGCCTCGGGGACTGCCAATTGATTGCTCCTGATTGCCGCAATTGCCAGCGCGACTGATTGTCTACAATTGGTATTTTATTGAGTTGGGATGCACCTCCAAGAGCCTCGATGTACATCGCAATATTGTCTTGTTTGTTGTCGTAGTACTCTAGTTGGGCTCTGGATATAATGTGAAACAGTTACAAAAAAAAAAAAAAAAAACGAGTAGGGATAAAAACAACTTAGAAAATAGACGTAGGCGTGAGAAACTGACGTATTTATGTCATCATCATCACCCAGAAGACGTCCACTGCTAAATATAGGCCTCCCCCATAGAGCGCCACACCGACCGACAACGGGTCACTTTTATCCACCCGCGACTTTCACAATGTCGTCGGTCCACCTAGTGGCAGGCCTTGTGCAATTGTAGTTACGGCTTAGTTGGTGCTATGGCTTGGTTTCTGTTATGAAATATTTTAACAGGTTTAAATGTATTATCTCGAACTTGTTGTAGTAACAATAAATAGGTAACTGTAGTTTCTACTGGCAAGATTTTACACACATAAATAATCTAGTGTAGTATATATTGGTATATGTAGTTTTTATTTAATGATTTTTTGGTTCATGGTTCAATTTATCGTTTTTTTTTGCTAATTTCTAATTTCATTATTAATAAGTAATTTTTATATTAAAGTAATTTATAGAATAATAGCTGTTACCCGCGCCTTCGTTCACGTGGACATACAAAAAAGTAGACTATGTCCGTCTCTAATCCTTAAGCTATATATGCAAAAAATCATCTCGATCCGTTCAGCCGTTTAGCCGTGCTAACGCGACAAACACCCAGACAGAGAGACCGCGCTACTTTGGCAATTTTTGGCATATTAGTTAGGATTAGGATTTATTTATACAACCTACATATTAACAAAAAACTAGTTCTGAAACTTTCCCAGCTGAATAATAATTTTATACATTTTCCAAACATCAAATGACTATTTACAAGTTTTTTTTTTTGAAAACGTTTGTAAGCGTTGTTTCTGTTAATTTGTCCGCCTTCTCGTCCGGGACGTGGCCGGGAATTTTCCCGTCGGGTCTGTCGGGAAATTAGTAACGAGACCCGGGGCGCGAACTTTGCGTAGCGCTCACCTGACATGGTGGCTGGTGCGCGAGGACTCCGCACTTGGCTTGATGCCAACTGGTGGAATTAATGAATTAGTGGAGCTTTCATTAATGGTGTGTGTAGTAAAGCTAATTAAAAAAAAACATGACTACTACTTTTATATGATATCACCTAATACAATAGTGTAGTCTAGTCAAAATTTTAATGACATAATTATACCGAAGATCTTGTTGTTTTTTTTCCAAACTTCCAACAAGCGTGGCGATTATGGCCCGTTCTTCTAAGGATAATTAATTTGTGAGATATTTATTTTTGATTTTTTCTAACCCTGAAAACAACAATCTTAAGTAGTTTCGTCCGCTCGATCGTCCGTCAGTCAGCCTGGATGTCATCACACATTATAATTTTAAAATATTCTACATTTATGAATCAAAGTAAATGAAAT
Organism: Apocheima hispidaria; assembly: GCA_947579745.1. Classification (NCBI taxonomy): domain Eukaryota; kingdom Metazoa; phylum Arthropoda; class Insecta; order Lepidoptera; family Geometridae; genus Apocheima; species Apocheima hispidaria. Next base: position 347,097 of record OX388151.1, read on the forward strand.
TTGATACTATTTTTTAAATTAGTTCTTAGCTCATTGACCAGACAAAAAAATGTCTTTGTAAATAATGTTTTGTTGATATTTTTCTATCCAAAACCATCATAATAATGAAATTAAAGTAAAGTGAAAGTGAATATATTTATATTCTAAAATAGAATTTTCATGAACGCAGGATATACATAATATTGTAATAATCACAGTCACTAGTGTATAGTGTATATGTGTGTATTTCACACTGTATTAGTACTGGGCTCCAAATACGGCTATGCCGGTCTCTTGGTGGTGAGTAGACTTGGGTAGTTTGCACGCGTATTGACTTAGTTGGCTTTTATCGTATGAGTGGGTTCGATTCCCGGCCGGAAAGATGTTCGAATGATGAACTTATAATATCTGCTGTGTGTCTGTTTTCAGTTCAGTTAAGTTAAAAGACGTTTATTACACAAAAAACCTATCAACCCTTAGGTTGGAAATCTGCCGATATAATATAAGCTCCTTTCTACAGGCGGTGTTACGGCAACATCCGGGGGTGAGCCAGTGAGATGTTGTCAAACGCCTGTAAACCATAAAAATATGAGCTAAGTACAAGACAAAGTCGAAATTATAATTTGAAATTCTTTAGACCCATTCGGAGTAGTGCTCGTGACTTGACCGCCGACTTTTTTCTCCTCACACACCCTTATTCCATATAATATATCGGGCTATATACGTACATTAGAGATCTATTGGAGTAGAAAAATAAAAATGATGATTTATGATAACCCGTTGAGTAGAGGGCGCTCGGATCGCCATAAAAGAAACGACCGGCGACCGGCGCGGAGCCGATCCGATATTGCGCCCGTCTGTGCCGACCCTTATAAAACATAATAAATATCGAGCTTTTTATGTATTGCTTGTTGTGATCGATTAGCCGCAGGCGCTTGTCGCGAGTTAGAATCGCTCAATCGCCTTTTTATTGCAGTAAAACAAAGTTTCGGGAATATAGACCAGCAGCAGCAGTTAATTTACGCGACGAAATAAAAGTAGCGTAAGTCAAGGAAAACATCCGCAATAATTAATTATCTCGGTTAAAAATAGTTCTGGGGAATTAAAATCGCTGCTGTAGTTCGCCATTGCAATGGCCGTCAAACTTGTCTTAAAACCTAATATAAAAAAATTAAAGACCAGCGCATAAAATGTCAGTACTACAACCACAGCATAAAGCCACATGTCATAAGGTCACATATGTATTTTGACATATAAAGCAAAGGTACGAGTATAGGTACATTGTGGTCTCGCGAAGTCGCGACAATGCACAATATCCTTGCTAATTAGTTGGCAAGTTGTACCGAGAGAGGGCGCGCGCAAACTTCAGACAATGCTTAATTCAAAGTGGGCCGAAGTGAGATAATAACGTTAAGTATGGTTGATACTGAGTTTGGGGCAATATGGCGGATGTGGGGCTTTTCAAATAGCGAATTAAAAAAACATACAAAATTATTAAGATGAAATAATATATAGACGGATATAGAACAAATGGATTAGTACACAGACGGACTATCTCATTATGGGTACATTTTTGAAATATGGAATCTAAAAAAAAATATTAAATTGAATGTATTATTATAATGTTATAATTTTTTCTACAAGTTAAAAAATTATTTGCTATGAAAAAAGCTACGTTAGTTAAAGCTTACTAGAGTCTCTATTTTTTAAATTATAGTCCTAAAACTACTTTATGAATAGCTGAGTATTGCCACAAATTTGCTACGTCCGGGATACAAGAAACCGCGTTTCCTTCGTCGCACAAGGTGCTTGCATCTTACAAACTCGATTTTAAATATTCATATCCATTAACAAATAGGTTTTTTCTATAGACAAAATTGGTTGATTACCTTTCTCTTCATCTTGTCAGTCGGGTAAAAAACAATGTTAGTAGAAGAGAATGGTTGACGAAACATAGTTCCGTAAAGCCGCTCGTGTAAGAGCCCCACAACGCACTGCGCCGGTGATTAAAGTAACGTGTTTATACAAGTTGTTTTAATCATTGAACTCTCGGGAGATACACTCGCCAGGTCGGGGCTTCTTCAGGCAGAATGTACTAACGTCGTAGACAGATTTTTAGTCTTTCCTTTGATATAGGTAGATGTACAAACACATGCAAAATTCAAAATTCATTTATTTCTTGCAAAATATATAAACGATGAGTTGTGATCACAAGTAATGTATAAAAAATGCACTCTATGGGGTATTGTCTATGTTTTACTGGGGTATGTTGCACTGTAACATCACTTGAGTATTTAAGAATGACAGGCTAGTGTAGTATGTAGTTTTTAAGAGTGACGGTGGCCTAGCTTGGAATAGAGAGGCTACTGGAATACTTGAATTGGAATACAATTTGGCGACAGATTTTCATCTTGAGGATGGTAGCACAGCTGGCCAGCCGAGTACTAGAATATACCTCAAGCTGTAGCTCAATATACTGGGATTTGAACCCACGCCCTGCGAAGTGCAATCCAAGCGCGCTAATTACTGAGCTATCATCGCTAGATAAAACCTGACTTAATGTACACTTGGCTGCCAGATTTACCTGTAAAGGCTTAATTTGATTATATTTTTTTTTTGGTTCTATCGTCTAGTATAGCATAGAAGGAAACATGTTTAAATGTCATTTTCTCGAAAAAAAAAAACATAAAAAATACCTCGATTTACACTAAATCGATTGCTTATCGCGGACTAATCGCTGGCGCTCGGAACCTCTAGTGTAATAATAAACAAGTAATATAATAGTGTAATAGTGATGTAATAATAAAATCTACGATAGCATAGAACATAATTTTAATTAATTTCCTGGTTTAGTTTTAATCAGCAATTATTTGATTTTTATACTATAGCGCAAGCTAAAGTCATCTACAAGATGGCGCGCGAAAATGCTACATTTTCTAATTTTTTCTCTAAATAGCTTCATAAATAGAGTTAGAGTTTACAATCAGCCGAGCCTTTTTATGAGCTACTTAGAGCTTACTTTTAGACTCGGCCGACGCATGATTCTACTAGAAAAAAAATGCTGCAACGAAAGGGTTTTTAATTGGCTGTCGACATAATATATGCTGTGTATGTATCTCCTAGGAATTCTATTTGTAATACAGGATCAATATAAACTGACAGCAACAAAGGCACCTGTCTGATCACCAATCTATCAATTAAACTGCCGTGCGAGTTTTAATCGCATTAAAATAACAATGACAACAAAGGCTACAGCGTTTCAATATCAGGCCTGAAATATTTAGTTTGGCGCGCTGTGTCTATTTATGAAGCCAGATTTCATGTTTGCTTTAGACTTGGACAAACTATATAGGGTTATTATCAAGTTGATAGGACGAGCGAGCTTCATCACACTGATATTATAAATGTGAAAGTTTGTGGTAAGTATGTAAGTGTATTTATACCGGTTCAACTCTGTAACGGCTGAACGGATTTTCCCTGAAATAACACAAAGGCTACTTTCTATCATGAAAAATTTAACCGTTCCTGTAGAGTAGCGGGTGAAATCGCGTGGCGCAGCTAGTAATTTATATATTTGTAATAATAAGTACATGCAGAGTGAAGGATATGTCCAGAATATCCAATGATGTTATCCTATCACAGATGAATAGGTGTATCCTATCTACTATTATAGAAAACGATGGTAACTCTGTCGCTTTGCCTGGATTTTTGTCGCGTTATCACGGCTAAGCAGCTGAACTTTGGTTGAACGGATCTTGATAAAATTTGATATGGAGTTGTTGTATATCACAGAGATGTGGGACGTAGGATGCTTTTTTGGGTCTACGCGAACGAATTCGCGGGTAACAGCTAGTATGTATATAAACTGAATATATAAAATACAAGTTGCTTAACCCGTTTAGTCAACTTAGTCGTATACTGTGAGCGTGCTGTGCAGATAATGCTTATCTGTTTCTGACAACAGGGTTTCATATTTCTCTGCGAATCTTTTAGCTTCTTCAGTGATGTGTTGCGTTTTGCGTTGTCGCGAATAGATTTGACTAGAACAGTAATGTTTCGAAGTGTTTTTTGGCTTTTATAACGTCTCTATTAGTAGAATCTCAAAGTGATGCCTTTGTTAGTTAAAACTAAATATTAAGAACCTATTTGTTTTTTTTTTCTCTTAAATTGTGACTCTAGAGTATGTCACATGTCAAGTTTTCTAACATTTCAAGTGAAATTATAATATTTTACAATAAAACAAGTGGCCTTCGTAAATTAAGTCAGTTCATGACATGCTTCAGTAAAGTGGTGCCCACACACATGCATATTAACGAAGATTTGATGCATCATAATTCAAAACCAGGAAGCTTATTATGAGAGGCCCGTCAAGAAGGGTAAATACATTGTCAAATATTATGGTAAGGACGTAAACGTAAAAGTTTTTTTTTTTTTAATGAGGTGTTATTTTTTTAGCAAGTTTAATTAGCAAAGGTATAGTTCTAAAACCTATGCAAACTTAAATTGCTCCTACAATATTATACCGAGTAAGTACATTACTAAGTCTTTATTAAATTTAAAACAAAGAGTAAAACAATAGAGCGGCCGCTAGAGCGCCACTCGCCTCGCACAGTGCTCGCGTCCTAAGTCCACAGGGCTGCCAATCGTCAAAATTCCAACGCCATCAACCGGAATGTTTTCTCTTACAACAAGCGCGTCACATGAATCATTTATAAATGCAAATCGCTTTGTTTCCAACTACCCCCGATTATTCACGTTCGGTTATCTTTGACGTATTGAAGCCGGATTTGTAGCAGCCCTGATTTATTTGTCCCGCGGAGTTATTGATGCGGCCACAATTGGCGAAGTTTGGAATCGGAAAAAATATGGGTGTTGTTTGGTTGCGGTCGTTGATATTTAATTGTTGCCTTGACATTTATACTTTAAGCGCAGCATTTGTGGTTTTGTTCGTGTTAAATATAAATTGCGAGTTTATTTTAAATATTTCTTATCAATTGACAGGCTCCATCCTCGACCACACAGTCACTTACCTCGGGTAAGTTGGTAGCCAATCATATACCTAACCCCAGTAAAAAATACGACTGTTTTTCTTAGTTTTTTTAAAGCAAAACGTACAATAAATTGATGATTTTAAATTTCAGTTACAATAGATCTAAAATCCAATTAATTGAGGTATATGTCGGATTGAAATTGTATCTGAACTGGATAACTTAGCTGTTATTCTATGATCTTGTCACAGATTACATCAGAAGAGTAGATCAAAAATTGAATGAAAAAATGTTATAAATTAAAAAAAAATATATATCAAATTTTTTATATTCTATAAAAAAAATTGAGCTCTTTCCAACTACTAACAGTAATTTTTTACCTAAAATAATGAACACAAAGGGTGAACAGATCCAAACAGCTAATAATTGCACTGCGGCTGAGTGTGACGCGACGCAACACGACGCAGGCAAACGGCGTGATGTTTGCATGCCAAATTTAATTTCAAATACCGGCCGATGTTTAGACGACAGTACGCTATGAATAAAACATTTCTTACTCATACGTCGCTCCTAGCCATTTCAAACGAGCCACAGACTCTGCGGTAAAGAGATAGCTGTTTCATCATTATGTCACATTTTTTGTACGAAAACTTGCAAATATGCAAGCGAGATGATTTAACTGACGCTGTTTGGTTCCGTTACTAACTACTTAGTACTAAAGTGTTTGAGGTGAATTCGACGAAAGTGTCATCGGTCTGGTGAAGGGTCTCGTAACAGAAATGACATGAAAACAAAATTGATGTACTTTGGATTTGCATAGCACAGCGGATATGTCAGTTACGGAAATAGTGCTTATATCGCCATATTGGGCATCTCGGTGCCAGCATAAATGTACACTAGGTCGATGACCATGACAAGTGGTGGTAGGTAGTGGGCGCGCGCAACGCAGTACTGATATAATCTGTCCGAGATTGACGTAGGAGTTTCATTTCAACTTAAAACATTAAAAAATTTAGGCTTTATTACTTATAAATATTACAAATAAAAAAAATCTACAATCATGATTAGTTTAAAGATTGTGTACTATAATTAAAGATTGTGAACGTTCACCGTTTGCTGCTGCTGTTGAGGAAGCTGCTGCCAGTCTTCCGATCAAAAGGAATCATGGCGGTTATTATACAGTAATACAGTTTCTAAAACTCTTACGCTACTAACTGATTGGCCACTTTGTCCTTACAAACTTAGTTACGTTTAATCATATCACTTAGGTTTTCTTTATCATTACAATCAGATTACATCAGTATGCAGCTGCCTGTACATAGGCCGCTCTCAAGGCACCGCACTTAACTTTAAAGTAGTCCCGGGCGTCTGTTTCAACTGTCACAAGCAAATACCTTACATGAAGCCTTGCATCGCCTACGTAATAGCCACAAACCGAACGAGGCAATATAAAGCTTTGACGATTTTCTTTTCAGAATTTCAAGTGATTCTAAAGTCCTTGAGAGTTATACGGAGTCGTGCATACGTCGGCGTCGGCGGCCGTAACCGCTACCTATATTCTAATACATTTTACGCGCATTTCACAGCGGTAAAAGTCGCGGAAATTTGCGAGTTCTAAAGTATTTTACAGTTGAGTTGATGATTGCGGGTTTTACTGCGATTTGAAACGCCGAGTATTCATTTTACAAAGAGGAAAAATCAATGGTGAATGCGTGGTTTATTATGTTTGGAGTTTTTTTCTGAGTGATTTATCTATTTTTTCTGAAAAAAATTTGGGCTAGCCAGTCACCGGGTTGTGCGTTAAACCTACGATACTTGGGTGATTGCTTTACGCAAGCTGTTAAATAATTACTTACAGCGCCATTAACGAGCAACTACCTTGACTATTTATGACCATAAATAATCGAAAATGTGAAGATGTATTATTATTAGCTTTCATCATCAGCCGGAATAAATATATAGTTTGTAGCCTTATAAGCCTTTACATTAAATGCTTTAGTTAAGACTGGTTTAGTTAAGAGCCTTTCAATTCCATTCCGTCGTGAGTACCTTCTCACGAGTATCTTATCATGTGCAGGCGAGGACTCAAAGCGCAGGGTAATAGAATCCGGGCTTCAGTCGCGGCCATTTGCATACGAGATGTAACCATCGTTACTGGTACATGCAGCTTGATCACTGGGGATTTCTAAGTTATTTACTTTCTTTTTTTAATTATTCATTGGTTGGGCATTTGACCACAAACTCGCCTGATCTGTGATGGAATGGTCAAGGAAGGCAAACACACCTAGCCTAGATTTGAATTGGGAACAGGTCCTCAGCGACAAGTTTTTTAGCTTTCAGCTAGCCTGCCGAGTACTAAAAAGTAGTCTACCACCATAGACCATGGCTTCCTCATGATGTTTTCTTTACTGGTAGCTCAAGATCATAACTGGGATTCAATTCCACGACTCGCGGCGTGCAGTCCAAGCGCGCTAACCACTGTGCAATTATCGCCACTGTTTCAGTCATTTAAGTATTTACTAACTGCGCCCCACGGTTACACCCGCTTTTCGGACATAATAATATTTTATTTCAGGCAAACTAAACTGTGTCTTAATGGAAGAAATGTATAGATTCAACCTCAACTTCCTGCCGATGCGTTATGCCATACGAATGCGATCTAACATTCACTCGGAAATTATCGCATGCACTATTGTACATAAAACTTTAGTGAACTAACTGTAGTGAAGTTGAAAACTTTAGAAGTTTATTCATTTCTTTTTGCTAATAGCTATCGATTAATAATGTACTGAAATTATGAAATGTAGTTGAAAATCACGTACTTTATTTTCTTAAACAGACTTTATTGACTAAAACAGACGGCGGACAACGCAGAGATCCCATAAGGGTTTCTTTGTCCTTTTAAGAAACGGAACCGGAAAAAAAAACCCTTTGAAGTGTGTATGAACCACGACTTTTAAAGTTAACAGACGTGGTACAATTGTAGGTAAACTCGGTAATTCTAACCGTAGTAACCGAACCGTAAATACCTCGGCGTAAAAAATAAATAAACTAAAAATACACCATTTTAACCACGGATTTCGCGTCAGCGCTGAAGAATGTCCGAACCAAAGTTAGACTAAAACCATACTAACTATTTATGTAATCTGTGCATTTACTACATTTGGCATGTTACTACGACATTTGGTTTAAATCAGTCGATCGATATTGCTAACGTGTATCTAAATTTGTGTATCTAAATTTAAATTTAACGTTTACCTAACAACCATTCTGTACTAGTCAACAACAACAAAACCAACATCCATAGTTTTAGTATATTTGCGTTTATCCGTCAGAATGTGAAATAACCCAAAAAGTGGCTCCGCACTAAAAACACAACTCAGCAAAATAGTTGCATCTCGCATGCAAATGCGCCGTCTCAAGACTGAGACCAGAGAAGTACAGAGTCCACTAACTACTGAAAATTAAACCATTTTCGGAGAGGGTTGGAGGTCGGAGGTCTAGTTTTATGTGGTTTTATTTATTTATTGAGATATGCCAACAGTGAACATATTTTACATTCTTATAATATATTTCTACGTGAGTGGGTACATGGAACTCATATGATCACCCTTTATAGGCATATGCAACATAGATAGATTTTATAGCCTTTGATGCAGTGCTCACACTGAATCTAAGGCAGTATGTCAGCAGTCTGCAGATTTTTTATTTTACCTACCTGTCTAGAACACTACGCGAGAAAAAGTCAGGAAAAAAGTGAGCGAAAAAGAGAGGGAGAGAGATAGCAGCCTGATCAGAGTTTATCGACTTTAGTTTATCAAGAAGTTTAAAAGTTTATCAAAGTAAATATTTATTGCGCAACAAACTACTACAAACTCATGAATGCAATCTGACTGAATCATATGCACTGACTAAATTAACATATTCTACGCAACCAATGCTTTCGCTATTGCTGGCTTTGAGACGGTAATGCCAGATTAATGGACTGAGGTTCATTGTAGCAAAGATAATAAAAGCACGTGACGTCAAGTCACTTGGTTTTTACCTGCTGATAAATTCTCTTTAAAAAGCAACTCACTGCACTGGATGCTAGACGAGCTATTCAATTGGGTTTTTGATTGGGAGATTCAAATATCATTCATGCTTGAGCCTACTTGTAAGGTTAGTGGCTCAAAGTTAGTGTTTACGTCTTGTGATTTTGAAAACTTCTACGAAAGTTGTCCTTCTGAATGTTAGTACTCTGTGTCTCCGCAGAAGCTGAGTCGTTGATTCAATACGTTGCGAATTCGATCTTCGATGGATAATATGTGCGGTTGGAGTTCTTCAATTCAATTCATTTATTTCGGGCTTTAGGTATAAATAAATATACTTTTAGCGACGTCATACACAGCATAACACAATTATAAAAAATCATAGCAATTATACAAATTCATAGCGGCTGTGAAATGGTCTTGTAAATCGAGTGCAGCTGTAAGGAGGCTTTGTAAAGGTATACTTGAACTGACTCTTTTGATAGACCTTTTTTCCATTGTACGCTGTCGTTTATAAACATATCGTCAGAGTGTAACATCGGTCAGTCGGGATATAATGGCCTCGTTGTTCTATTCCCGGCCTTAGATATTCATAATTGAGGAGCAAAGATTTGATATTGATTGAAATTTCCATTATTTGAAATGTTCAGGATGAAAATATGTATTTTTTTGTTCACAGCAATTGTTAACAGTGTGTCTACTAAGTATTAGCTAGAGACTCATAAATTAGAAATTAAATCAAATGTTAAATATGTTATTTTCAGCATTCCGTACCTCAAAAGGAAGAAAAGAACCCTAATAGGATTACTTCTTTGTCTGATATCTGTCTGTCCGTCTCTCTGTCTGTCTGTCAAAACCCTTTTTCTCAGGAAACCGTGGAAGAATCAAGTTGAAATTTACATTAAATACGTAGATTTACGGTCTCTTAGAGCTGTAGCTTATTCCCTGGATTAACACATAGACTTCTTTTCATCCCGGAAAAATATTCGGTTTCTGTATCAGGGCGCAGCTATTATAGTTAAACATATTTTTTTGCGATTACTGACTTACATTTGTAGTTGGAGAATTGACTCTGACATATATATCGATGTATGGGTTAACATTTTTTCAGTTATAAATATAAGTTTGTTCTTCAGTCCGACTTATCTTTTCGTTAAAGCAATGTACTGGTGCTTAGATAAGGTGCTTTCATAGTTATATCATTTTATGTAAAAAAGTTGTTCGGAGCCCTCGTTGTGCCAGCCTGACTTTTTTTTGTTATTGCTCAACATTGCAACAGTAGATACCTAACCATTCAAATGAGGTTCAATTACATACTTCCATTACGATCTTTTCGCATTCCATAAGTGCCCGCGCTCGTCCTTCATATTGTTGGTCAAATATCTGCACTCTAAGAAACCGTCTCTCTTATTCACTGAAGGCTATTTACAGAGGCACTTGCTTGTAGCCATTCAGGCTAGTTGTAGTGCGTACATAAGTGGATATAAGACCATATGCAATTTATGCCACTTTGACGGCTCCCGCTGCGCTCGCCCCTACAACCAGTGGCTATATTGCGCTCACCATCTCAATTTTACCAGTTCTCCATGCAACTATTGTGTGTTGAATATAAAATCTCTTTGTTACTCCGGACCGGATTTTTTCGTGATAAAGTTAGAACGAGATTTTATGTGATCGTCGTGTCAAAAATAGTAAATTGTACAGTGAGGCTGATATGAATGGAATGGATGTGCCTCGTAAAATATTGTACAAGCTTTTAGGTTGATTTTTTTAGTGAACATTGTTACGGACTATATCATCGATAAAGTTGATTTGTTAATCGTACTGAAACGTTCATCTCAATGTTTGATTCGAAATATATAATTATCATAATTATACAGTTTCCGAAGTAAGTACGCAATCTTGAAAATAAATAAAGCGAAGCACTCACGGAATCAGCAAACCGTAAACATCGAGAAATCCCCACATAAAAAGAGTCAGAAATTCAAACTTCATCAATGTTCCGCGCGGCGAAGGAATGAAACGACACACAATCGAATAATCTCGCGAGAACGGCGCTCACACGGAATTCGCAGATAATACGTTCAACCGTAGGGAAAATATTATTCGATAATTCTGGGGAAACAGGCGAAACGAAAAAACTGTGGCACAATAAACAGGGTGTATTCAAATGAGAGAACCCCCGAAGGACGGCGCGAGAAAACAATGATAATATTACAAACTTATTTAGGAAGGGGCCATGGGAGTCGCGATACGATCGCGGCCGAGCCCCGGAGCCCACGGAGACGTGAAACTTGTAGTTTAAACTCGCTGGGATGCGTACCGCTCGTAATGTACCGGAATCGTGACAAAACGAGTGGTTACCAGTACAAAGATAACTTACGGGCTTTACTTTTTCACGCTATAACAATGTATTGGAATTTAAAGAACACTGGGGGATTGAAGAGACAAATTACATTGGCTTAGCGTTTAATAATATTATAGGTTAGGTACCTAATTATCTATTAATATACAATTGTGAGTTGAAATGTCTTTCATATTTGTTTCGAGCTTGCGAATTTCAGCTGCTCTTTTATAAAATTCATGATCGTTGTCAATTAAAAGTTAAGGCATAAAGCATAAGTATTCTAAAAGCCGAAGATCGGATTGAGTGGCATGCCTTAGGAGAAGCTTATATTAATTTAGCAGTAAATAATAGGCTGATTATGATGATAATGAGGCAACAAATTAATGTAACTACGCGCGACATGACTGAATCTACCTACAGCCATCGCAGTATACTCAATCATGTGTAGTGATATATGTAATAATGTCAACCCGTCAGTTTAGTGGCCGCGGTACTTTAGGCACCGAGTAAATTCAGAAAAAATTGTGAGCACGAATGTAACCTTGAATATTTACGAGCGACGCCCGAAAGGGTTGCGTACCGACGTGGATAGGTGACGCCTTATGAAATTTTGTCTTTGCATCGCAATGTACGGAAAACGTTCGGGTTGAGGTGGCGCGCCCGAATTATGAACTGTTTTTGTATTTGCATTTTATTGAGCGAATGTATAAAATAATACAATAATATATTGTTATGTATTACTTTTTGTTTACTGTACAATATACATTGTTATGTATTGCTTTTTTTCAGGAGGTGACTTTAACGTTTACCTATTTAGACATTGTTGAGTCACGTTTGTGTAAGTTGAAGGTATAGCTCGTATTTTTGTAAAGTTTTCGTATCTCCATTTTGCTATCCCATCCTTGGCTGTAATTATTTAAGGTCATCAATCATTTATTCATAATTGTAAATAAAATGAAATAAACTATGATAGTAAAATAGTGGTCAAACGCGGTTTTATACGCGTTATGAACGCGCGCACGTCCTCGTCGCGCTTATAGTATTCATGAATGTGATCGAAACTGTAGTCGGAATAACCGACTCAATTTAACGTGAGTATTCCCGTTGTATTGAAATAAAATGTGTAAAAACCACGTCAGTTTCCTTAGAAATAAGCTTAATTTTTAAGTTAGATGACAGAATATTTTTGTAAAACATTACGCTACACTCGATTTAATTATGTTGCATAAAATTGTTTTAGATGAGCAAACGTGACAGCCATCATAAGAACTGTTGCGTCATATTCAATTTTATATTATTTCCCGATGTGCAGTTTTAACTACTAGCAATTTTAGTGGACATCATCTAATATCATCTTGTAAATTCATTGATGATTTCCAACGTGGCCACCTCATTAATTTTGATCAAACACTGAGACGTTCATTTTAAAATATTTTTTACACTGTTCTTTGAAATAATGGTAATATTAAACAATATTTAAATTAACGACATACTAATAAATAAAAACAGTCTAGCTAGTCGTTTTAGAAATCGGTTGAACATTTTCAAATCAAAATATTGAACCACAAGGCCATGGTAAGGATTTTTTACTTTAGAAAATTAGTTAAGCTCACCAGTAATTCATGCAAAAATACTATCCAGCATAGCGTTATATTTATTAATTAAGCTATATAAAGTGTTACTTTACTTCGTCTAATTTTGAAAAAATAATGAATCCAATATTTTTGCTGGGTACGGTACTTCTGAGACATCCCTATGTAAAACGCTGCTCAGTAACAATAGTGAAAAATCAACAAATTAACCAATTAATATTTACAGTTTTGAGTACATAGACATTACGCACCACCGCTCAACATGCACGACAAAAAGATAAATAAGAAAGAAAAATCGAAATGTTCTGTCAAATATTAACTCGTCTCAAAATAAATAAAACCCTAATAAAGTCGATGTTAAAACGCCCCAAGATTGACGAGCAATCAACCCGACTCTAGAACTTTTCAAAGAATAAACGACACAATAAAGAACACAAACTCCCAACGACTCACCCGAGACCGAGTCTCGGCAAATTATAAACCACAAAGTTTTACATTCAAAGTGGATCCCCGGTTCAATTCCAGCTGCTCGAGACAATCAACACTTGGATTACCATGAGATTACACACGTAAGGAGAAAAAAAATATGTTGTAATACAATATAAGAGAGTGCTTCGGCCGCCTGGTCACGTCGCTCGCCCGCGAATATTGTATGGCCTCTCAGACCCGTCGCGGAGAGGAGAGGTAACATGAAGTGATGGCTGCTGAGAGGGTTAACTCGTTCCTCTTTGAACATCTCAAAGTTTTGTTTATGAAGATCGATTGATTGTTGATTAAGTCTAGAGTTTGAGTAGCTGAATTGGAAATTGCTAGTTTCAAATAGTTCCTTGGTAATAAAATATCTAGATTGAAGAATGGCTAAAATCCCGAATTTAAAGCATATCCCATCTACCACGTTACCGGGTAATAGAAGAGGTAAACAGACACTGAGGTCTCTCGGGAGAGCAAACGAGAAGGCTGTGTCATGCCTCTTTCGCAGCCTAGCGGACTAAATTTATACGTCTATGGGGAAATTAATATCAGGTGGTAGCACTAGTCGCGCTAGTAACTGGACACTAAGGGTGCGCCGGAAATTTGGCGGAAATAGGTGCGACAGGTATTGGTTTCAGAATTAATTTTAATTGCTTCGAATACTGTAATGACAATGGTAACGTAATGAATGGGCAATTTAACTGGTTTCGTGGAGTAAGTTAAAAAGATTATTTAGTATATGTTACTTTGTAATACGTATTTACAAACAAACTCGCAAGCTCGATAAAAATGTGTTTGGAAAAATAAATCAATTGTCATTTTATTGTGCATTTGTAGTATAGTTTGTGTTTGATTGAGAATAATCATGATCATCATCAGCCAGAAGACGTCCACTGCTAAACATAGGCCTCCTCCTTAGAGCACCACACCGTCCGACAACGTGCCACTTGCATCCACCGGTTCCCCACGACTTTCACAATGTCGTCGGTCCAACTAGTGGGAGGCCTGCCTACGCTTCGTGTTCCGGTTCGTGGTCGCCGTTCAAGAATCTTTCTTTCCCACCGAACATAATAAATAATAAAAGTCATTTATTGCCCGTGGTAAAAACGGTCGTAATAAGGTTGTCTTTTATCCGTGGTACAACTTTCGATTTTTTTTTTTCCTACAACCACAGAAAGTGACAGACATCAAGGTGTATAGAACAGTAAAGGCACAGAAAGTGATAGGCACAAAGGTTCACAGAACAAAACAGGCACAGAAAAGAACAGGCACCAAGGTGCACAGAACAGGTATCATTGCAGATTTTCAGTTTTTGGGACTATTTCGCTATTGCCAAAGGGGGATAGGTTTTATTACTTTGGTTTAGCTCAGTAGCTTTTGTTACGACGTTCTTCTAGCTACTTAAATATATTTAAGAAAAAAATGTAATATAATGGTTATATTAAAAAAAAGCATATTTACAAAGAGACAAGACAACATCCATGCTAAGTTTTTATTCAGATTACATTTAATAAAAAAGTGAAGTATTTCTGAAATTGTGCATTCATTTAAGCAATTTTGAAAATTCATTTAATAATTTATTTTCATTATCATTCTATTTTACAATTATCTACGTACCGGGAGTCACACGTTGCACGAACCAGAGCCAACCGCATCGGTATTTCTCTCGTGTTCTTAATGAAAACGCGACTGCGGCCACAATAAACTAAAATGAAAAAGATCACAGCCAATATTGAAAATTCCTTACGAAGACACGTCTCTGGAAAATTCCAGAAAATTCCAACGTTTCATAATTACACGTGAAATATAGTGTAGCGAAACGTGTGACCTACCACTGGTAACCTTATATTTTATACGATTCGAAGGCAATACTCATCTCTGAGGTACGTGACTTTACACTGTCTAAAATATTACATTTCAACCTAGAGTTATAGAGACGTTCATTTGGTAAAGGTCGCAAAATTAAAAAAATAATGTAAGTAGTTATCCTAACTAATATTATAATTCAGAGGAATATAGCCGAAGTCATATTAGGAGCAATAAAGCTTCGAGGTATAAAAATGAATACATTCGTCTCGAGGAAAACTTCGTTTGCATGATTCAGAACTCCCTACATTACAATGTCAGTCCATACAAAACGTCAAAAAATGCACAAAAATGGTTCAACGCCATATACCGAACTATAGGAAGTAACTTTGTCTCTCTGTGTGGATATTTGTCGCGTTGTCGCGTTACGGCTGAACAGATCTTGATGAAATTTGAAAAGGAATTACTGTATATCACAAAGAAATAGTAGTATACTTTTTTATGTCCACGCGAACGAAGTCGCGGGTAACAACTAGTATTATATATTTTCATTGTATTCAATACTACGCGCTTTTTATTGTCGCTTTTGAATATCATTATCCTGCTTGAACGGTTAACGATAATTGAGATAGTCGTAGGATGCTGGAGCCGTTTAGATTCAGCCCTTCCCGCCAACAGGAAGTATTCAGTATTTGGTATAGGCGCCGGTTACCAAAGGTTACCATATCATACACTGACCTAGCCGTCGAGGTCGTAGCATTCTAGGATCTATTTGAAGATCGTTTCGATTCTCTCAAAAAATAATTAACAATACAAATAATTAAACAGGTAACAACCAAGTTACTAGGGTTTCGGGCACACTTCAGGGGTGGCAGGGCAATTCTGATGTCCCTTTTCCGAGTGACGGCCCAAGCAAAGGCAGCGGCAGCGGCAGCAGCAGCCTACAGCAGCGGTGCCTTAGCGCTCGTCATCCTATTAATAATATTTTTCAAGGCCCAACTTTATCTGCGTTTTTCACTGGCCCTTTAAAGTTGTAGAGACCGTCAGGGCAAAAAAAAAACCTTTAGACGCCTAATGACAAAACGCAAAACACCAAAACACATTTTTTTGGCATTTCACGATACTTGAATACAATAGAAGAACCAAGTCTTACCTAAATGAGCTAAGGAATTTTGTTTTCTGCTCATTTTTCTTAATTACTGAAACCCCTGCATGCGCAGTAACACACGTCAAATGAACCGTGTTACAAACAAGACTTGACGCCACAATTATTCATTGTATACACGACAGTGTGTGCGACAAATTATATTTCTAACCCACGCCCATTTCTTGACGAGGCAGTGCACGGGTAAACAGGTGTATAACTTTTTACAAATGCGAATGTGTTTTTAGTTAAGATTTTTGTTCTAAAACCAAAACCGTATATTTACATGATGTAATGAGTTCGATCTAGTGAAGTCTACAGAACTGAGCAGAGACTTGAATAAAGACACGAATGCTTCAATTATTTCGTAATTCATAACTTTTATTGACGGAATGAGCAAAGCGAATGAAGTCTCTGCATCAACTGGCAAAATTTTCTCTTATCTGTCCGTATGTCTCTCTTATTTACTAGAATTTTTCGGTCGACGGTGAATTTTGATTCGTGAGGTATTTCCCCCAAAAAGGGAGAAGTGTGATGCGGCGCCATTTATCGGCCAATTTTGATAATATTTGGCATAAATATTCGGTACCCAATTTTAAAAAAGAATTTTGAATATGAGTAAAATATGTCACGAGGTTCATCAAGATACGGTCGTGACGAGTTCTCAGTCTCGTCTCGAACTGAGACCTCAATACCTTATATGCCAAATATTATCAAATCAGCCGGTAAATAGCGCCGAAGCAAACTTCCTCCCCTTTTGGAGGAAATCAAAAACCGCAGGTGACAAAAAAAAATTGTAGAATGCAAAGAAGTTTGTGCTCGCTAGGTCTAATGTTTGCAGAACTATAAGTATTAAAGTCCTTTTGTGTTCGGATGATCACTGACAGCTGTAGTAAAATAGTAACTGGAGGGAAGAAGGGCCTTGTTTATGAACCTAATTACCAACATAAATAGGGAACCCTACCATGCTATGTCAATGTCTATTTTTTTAATTACGCATATTTTCGCAATTCGAAACACGGGCGTCATCTTACGTCCTTATCAGTTACTACATATCGGGTTACGTGTCATTTTTTTAACATGGTTCATCTTCTCCTGTATATTATCTATGTTATTACTAACATAAATAGCTTACCCTACCACGCTGTCATGTTATACACTTTATAGTTTTTTTTTTGTATTTAGCCGCAATTTACTTTACATTAGAAAAAGTATCAAAGAATTTTCTATCTTTTTGTATAAAAAAATACAGACGTCAGTGGTCTTCCTATAGTGAACAGACTATAAAGAAAGATAACAAAAAAGTGTACTTAAGTTATTTTTTAATGACTGAATGAGCGTTGGACCTCAACTCGGCTGACAGAAAGCGACATGAGATGTATAAACCTCTTGTTTTGATGAGACCCAGGTTGTACTTTTTAGTGGACACGGATATAGTATAATTCAGACGTACTATACCACCCTACAATACAGTAAAGCTCTGTAACTGTGAGACGGTTTGTGGCCCAGGGGCTTACCAAGCCTACCGCGACGAGTGACAGGTGTGTCTGCGCCCTTACCCACGGAAATTACGCTTAATTCCGTTTTGAATGTACGTTTGTATCTCTGGAGAGCATGCTTCTATTGTTTGCGATTTACTTCGAAAAATTCTTAAAGAATTTCTGTAATTGACTGGTGGGATTGTCATGTATTTCTTTTGAACAGTTTCTTTATTTCATTTTTGTAAGCATCTTATACGTGCAAAAAATTTAACATTGTGGGTAAATAGAGAAAACTGTTAAATCAGTATCAAGAAGTAAGTTTAAAGTTTAAGTCTACATTATATTGAGGAAGTGTTACGTCTCAGGCGAATTACCTAATTTATTTTTAAAGCATTCTAAAAAATAAATACCCTTTAATAACTTATTGTGGACTAAGATTATAATTATTGTTGCGTTTCTGGCCCCCCCGAAGCCGGCCAGCCAGATAGGTAACTATGTAAACAATTTTGGTTCTGATTTATTGATTAGACAGTAAGTTTGTAGTATGTTTTCCACTAATCGTAAACAGCTAACGAATAATAGATTGTGCCCCTCACTAAATCAAACCAATTGGACTGGACTAAAATTATCTACATCACATTTTGTTTCATATATTTTTAAAAGAATGGTGCTAATTTAAGATTTGTCAAAATAAGTTTAGTTTGGTAAATGTTTCAACAGAATCGACGTCAATAAGTAAATTACTTACATATCATAGTCATGATATTACATCGATAATACATACGTTACAGTGAGATAACTCTACAAACCATCTCTAGTTAAACAATACAAACATGTTCTTGTAAATAATCCACTTGCACCGCGCCCGTGTGTGCGCAGAATAATACGCGTTAGTTATTTGATTAGCACAATAATCTCATATAGAGAGCGCATGATACGTAGCTACGTACCTACGTATCTACGTACGGGGAAATGAGCTCGTGAAGTTATACTGATAAGGGAGTTAGGTTGTAGTGGCTTGTTTGTACCTGCAAGTCAAAGGTAGGAGGATGTTTCGACGAAACTTGGTTTTCTAAATGTAGAAAAGGGATGTCATTTAGTGTTTAATAATAAATAAACATTGTTTAGAAATACTAAGTAGGATTCTAAATACTTAGAAATACTACTTATATTAAATCTATTACAAAATGTTACAAATACAGTATATACTGAAAATTAGTTTTGAAACGCTTTTCTACAAAATAACAAATTGTTTTGCTTTTCAAAAGTTTTAATGTTTGAATCTTCATCGATAACTTAAAGTGAATTTCAATATGAAAATTGACATGATTTTGACATATGAAATAGCCGACTCAACAATATCGTAAGTATTCCCGTGCTATTAAAATAAAATGACGTTGTACTACGAGTATATAACATTACATACATCATTTTAAATTCATGTGTATTTAAGTGTCAAAATGACTAGCATTATTACTATTTGCTTATAACTAAAATCAAGGCAGAGTTTTGGTCGGAAAGAAAGTTCATCTAAAGAGAGCTTAAAGCCAGGCCAGCTGCGCGCCATGCGTCGTTATAAAGCCAGGCCTCCACGCGACGTGACGCGACGTATGCATGCACCGCGCGAGTTATGACAGCAGCCGCGTGTGTAATGCGCCACTTGAATGTGCTGTGTGCTACCTCCACTCACACCAATCTGTAGCTTGATAAATATAACTAATAGTACAAAAAGTAGAGTTACGAGTAAAAGGCAAAATAATTAATGAATTAATACACTTCTGTTGAATTAGAGCGTGAGAGCACCCTAAAATGGAGGTAAGATTTTTTAAAACGCTTTTGAGTGGTGAGACGAGTACGTCACTCGCTTGATGGTAAGAGTCACGCTTGCTTATAACATCACAAATCAGTGCTACTCAAAATTTGAACTTAAACAGCGTCTGAATGTCAACATTGAAACTTTAAATATGAAGAATAAGTGATTTCATTTCATTGAAATCAATCTCGTCTAAGTTGACACTACCCCGGGCTGTAAAGGAGTTTTATTAAACCTAAACCACGTTTTTTTCTCATGTTGCACAGCTTTTAATTACAGATTCTGTAGAAAAAAACGCTAGAGTAAAGTAACACGATCGCCACGGTGTGATAGCGCGCCACGTAGGCGCATAAAGTGTATTCAGTGAAGTAATTACGTCGCTGCTCAGCTTGTCAATCATGCAGATTGCACGCGTCTCCCGAGCCCGAGCTTGAACTACTCTGGTCGCAGTGGGACGACTCGGTATCAGCGAGGCTTCAACTTAGAACCGACGTTTTATTATATTGGTCATAATAAAAATATCTATGAGGTTTTTTTAATGACTGAAATTGGTAAGATTATACGCCTTCTGAGCTATAGGTTGTTCGTTCAATATACAACCACGATAAACATTTGTCTGACGAACATGGATGTTTGTTCTTTGTCTGGGTGTTTCTATGTATTCTATGTATGAATTAACAAAAAAATATATACGTATTTATGTAATCTATAATTTATTTGGTTTCCATAGTATAAGCTTGCTAAATTCGGGGCTAAATGACGCTGTTTGGAGAAACGTCCACCGATATTATTATTATTTACATTTGCACACTCTTTGCTAGATACATTTAAATATAAAGAAAGAAGAATATAATTTCAACAAACGACAATACAAGAAACAATATTAGTGTAATGTGTGGCAGAGTTTATTTATTTATTTATTTAGGTACACAAAACAGATATCAATCATTTTCTTAATTAGTATAAAAAAAATTAAGTAACATCTGAACTGGATTGTAATCCAAAACATGTGTACACAGAAAAGTAAAATAATGAGACGAACGTGATGAAAGTACCCATCCGCAAAGCAACTAGCTTACAGATAGATGGGTACCCCCGAGACGTTTGAATGTGGGGTGGCGATAAAAAGTTAGAACAGGATTCTACTTCTGAGTTTTTTTTAATAAAACACAGTTGGGCACAGAATAAAGGTAATGTTAGCCTACCTAACATAAATAGTGCAAAATCACTTCCATGCAAGATAAAAAAAAATGTCACTGCCCATACAAAATATACCCAAGCCCGCCACGAAAACGGGATAATGTACCAGGTTTTTTTATATGAAGTGTAACGGAACTATGTAATTGCTATTTTCTATATCAGTTTTTAACATATAAATATTATGTTACCTTGTGCTTATCTTCAGCCGAAGTATTAAAGTTATTGTATTTTCCACTGCTACTAGTACGTGTACTCATTGATTTTGGGCGTATTAGATTCATCCTGATGGGCCCTATTTAATACAGTTGGTAACCAAGGTCTATAAGACGTTAAAGGTGGATAGTTGACTCTTAGTTGACTACTAGTATAACCCATCATGGTCGCCCAGCTGCTGCAAGTTAGGAAGGCAACATACAAATTATGTATCTGTATTTCACTATAACAAAAAAGCTTGGATCTCTTTTGTGTCGAGCTTCAGTCACAAATTACCATTTTTCTTTCATTAATGTTATTGCCTTAAACTAGTTTCATCACCCGAGCCCCTGAAAGCGTGACAATACTAATAACAAGTGTAAAGTTTCCGTCTGTAATAACTGAAGCGAGTCGCACTCATCATTATAATGAGGTTAGCCATTCCGAGTAGGTCCTAACTGTCGCGAGCGCGCGAGAACTTAGGAAATTAGCTGTCGTCTCTAGATTGATTGTATACCACTTGCCTTGTTGCTGGGTATAAGATATAAAGTGTTCTTGAAAAATATTTTAATCCTAATTAATATTATAATGCAGAGGAATATAGCCGCAGCCATATCAGGACCAATAAAGCTTCTAGGTATGGAAATGCATACGTTCGTCTCGAGGAAAAAACTTCGCTTGCGCTTCAGAACTCCCTGCATTACAACTGTCAGACCATACAGAACGTCGAAAAATGCACAAAAATGGATCAACGCCATCTAGCAAACTATAGGAAGTAACTTTGTCTCTCTGTCTGGATGTTTATCGCGTTATCACGGCTAAGCACCGAATGGATCTAGATAAAATTCAAACAAGTTCATTCTACACTCGCACATGCACGGTGCTGTGGATACGGTACAGCCTACAATAGAGCTACAAATAGATGAGGAGTCGCCCAAACTATGCCAAGAACGTAACTCGGAAGACGAAACTACACTCATTGAAAGTCAATCGCACGGTAGTTACGTACAAACGGCTGGCTGGGGCCAACTTGGACCCAACATGGCCCAACATTTTGTGAATAAGAAAAATTAAAACGATATAAGAAAAATATTAGCAAAATATCCTGAATATTAATTTACTTGGTAATTTTTTTTTTAATGATAGCGAATTGTACATCGTAACATGTTTGTCTAAATACTGGTTGTTTCGGTTAGGTGAGGGACATATTATAAGATATCGTTGTACTCATTATAATAACTTTTGATATGGGACCAACGCTGAAACCGCAGCTTACATTTCGTCGATTGTAAATGAAATTTTCTAAGGAATAGCTGATATTTTTCCCCCGATTTCGTGATTTCTGCCATAGCGAATTTAAAGTTGTTCAATATGAAGAGTACAATGAAACCCAATAATATAAAAATTATGCCAGTCGTCTAACTGAATATACAGTATAAGACATTGGTTCAGATATCATTAGCTATGCGAAAGTTAACCACAAGAAAAAATATCTACTGAGCTGCTATTTGCCCCGTAACCTTCAATAACACCAATATTTGATCAAACTACAAACTAGTTGGCCCATGGCTAGCCATCGACGCTGTTCCCATGAGATACATTTGTAAAGATGAGAGCGAAGTGATGTAGACGAAGCGGTTAAACTATTATTTTTTTACTATTATATATATGTTTTATGGTATTCGTTATTTCTATTATTTTTGGTTTCTCCAATATATTTAAATAAAATTGTTTGTTCACGTTTGCTTCAAATAGTTTTAAAAGACGGGTTAGGCCTGCCAAGTATTTATAACCGCTCGATAACGTTTAATCTGTTTTATAAAATAATTAATAGTAGGTACATAAACTTGCCATTAATATAAACAATAAAATATTATTAATATTCTAGCAAAGATTCTTGTTGTCAAAAAGTGTTACGATGACGCGTGAAAAACGTTTGTTTTGTAATTATAAATAATTACTTATCGAGTGTTGATGCATAACAGAATGTAATTATATTCAACAAATCTGAAATAACTGCTCTTTCGTTTCACCCACAGCCAACCCTCAGCTGGCAACAAATGAGGAGCAATCGCGGGCAGATTACACCGATATACGAAACTTGCTCCAACTTCGTCGATCAGAAGACCTCGTTCCGGGAATTAGTCGCGAGGTGAGAACTGCTGAGAGGCTGATAAGTTACGGGGCGCGTAACGGTGTTACCGTAACGCAGTTATTTTTTGAGGCATTGTGATCTATAGAGGTCTTAACTTAGGTCTTAGGTCTGAGGTCTTAGAGTAAGTTAGTGCCATGACTAGGTATATTTTGTACGAGTATAGGAATCTTTATTTTAAGAATAATTAACGCACTTAGTTTTTTTTTGTTTTTTTTTACAACAAATTATCACTTAGAGATTATTTTTTTCTCTTATACTACAAAGTCTCAGGAAAGAGTAGTATCCTACAAATTTACTTAGTTGTCGAGTTCTGGGTCTTCGTAGTATTTATACTACAGCTAATTTGTAGTATAAATACTACAATGTCCCAGAGAAGTCATAGATATCATATTGAATAACCGAGTTCTGACACTTAGTAGTATTATGGGGAAAAACAGCGTCTATAAATTTTCATTGTAAGCAAACTATGAAAATTTTTACACTAAATTCTTATCGTCTGCGTCAATCTAAAAACACAATTTCTCATCGTTTTAGTATGATTTTATTCAAAAGACGTATGTATCCTAAAACATGTTTAAAGAAGCTTCGAAAAATAAGCTTTTTATCTTTATATCAGATGTTATTTCAGCGTTTTGATAAGATTTTCTGCGGCTGCGATAAACCCGTCTCGCTTACAAGTGTTTATGTAAAGTGACGCGCTGACCGCGCCACTGTCTACCTCTAGCTCGGTCCCTCATATTTCTTGTTGTTTAATGTTTAATTTTTAAAAATACGTAAGTATTCTTTTATACTTTGCGATTATTTTTACATAAAGTTTGTGAGAAGAATATAAAAAGAAAAAAATATCTAAAAATATGGTAATAGCATTTCTTATGCTTCCGTTATTGAAATAAGTAAACATTATAGTCAATCCTGAATACGAATTTAGACACATGTTTTTCTTGGAAAAAAAGATACAATTTTGAAATATCTCTATACTTACATCTAGGCTACCTCCAATAATAAAATTTACAGCAAGATTCTTGTCTTAAAATTTATCAGATAATTCCACAGATCACTGTGTACTGTGTAGTAAACGACAGTTTGATTTATCATAGATAGATTACATCAATCCAGCGAGGGTATGCTTAGGCAATAGACATTTTTTATCATTTCTGTCATCTGTCTCTGTCGTCAACATAATATGGTACATGTTACCACTTTTTTACTAACCTTTTACATCAGCCAGAAGACGTAAATTCCTGAATAAAGACCATAATCCCAAGAGGTACCATAATTCCAACTCTTAATAGACGGCTTGGGGATAACAGATTGCTCAGAGTGTACGTATCACTGGAGGACGGGCAGCAGCGGGCAGCGGGCCGGATTTGGTGGCAGTTTTAAGACATACCCGGGTCTATTACTAACCTTTAGTAGTACATAATATTAGAACTTACTACTCTTCAGATGGGAATAGCGGTGAAGAGAACGGATATGGATTGTGGAGTGTGTTTCAATAGATATAGAACATAACTAAAGCAATTGATATTTATATCGTAAGACGTACTGAAGATCGTTAATGGAAGTCCTGAAACTTAATACCAATTTTGTCTGTGTGCCTAAATATGAATGTGAGTGCGCAACGTGAGCGACAGTATGTGCGCAGCGCAGTGACTTGCCTGCAACTTACAATAAAACTTGCCCCCGGCAGAAGTTTGTTTGATGGTGCAAGCTATAGGGCAACGCGTTTACTTTCGTATTTTTCTTACTAAAAACACTTAGCGACCAACCGACTACAAAGACGATAATGCTAAAAGATTTCCATCCATGCATGAAATAGATGAATGAATAATAAATGTTAAAGTATTGTTTAATATTTGTTTTGGTATACAAAATATCGGAGCGGCCATTGGTCGGAACATATGGATGACTGGCAGGAAGGAGACCACGCGCGGATCAAGCGCGCAAGAACTGGCGTCTCTCCTAACGAGAATTGTAACGAATGAGTATCTCTAATAATATACAGCTTCTATGATAATTTCGGAGAGGAGAAAACCTAATGTAGCTGATATTGTTTTATCCGCTATCGAAAACATAAAGAACATCTCCAGCTTGTCTCCTCTTCCAGCTTGCGCCGGCGTCTTTTGCGCCCAAACGGCACGAACTAAAAGCGCTGCCTTCGCCCAACTCGGCGCTAACTCGGAACACCTCCTAATTGGGTAAATACACGAGCAGGTGCCCGATTCATACGAATCAACTTACTACGTGCGACATTGATGCGCTTGTGTCACGATTATACATAGTTTGGAAGTTTGATGAAATACTAAGGCACATGTTTTTAGCTATATCTACTGTGTATAATATGTTTGCGGACTTGCACTTTGAAATTTCGATGCGCACGAGCGGATGATCTGCATGTTCATAAACGCTGACCGGCGAGGCATATTTTTAATTTTTGTTTATTCTAACAGTACCCCCGAACGTAGATCCGGGACCTAAGATGTTAATCAAAAACTTGAGCCTACTATAGACAATGGTATGAATTACTCTTAGTACTCACGGGATATTTACCTCGGTTATTATTTTTGTTGAGTTCCCGATATTTCGGCACAGTTGCATGCGCCATGTTCACGGGTAGACTGACGACGCGGGTGGATGATAATGATAATAACTTGCCAGTCCGTGGAATCCAGTGTTAGGTGGCCTGATAAGTAAAGATACGCGTCCACAATGTGACCAAAATACAATGCGTAGTGACACTGTGAGTGTGTATTGTCGAGACTTGCAATCGAGTTCTAGTACCAGTGGTACCCGTAGCAAAAGACTGAGAAAGGGGGTAGATCGGTTTGTCTGCTCCTAAATTTCATAACTTTTTATCATCCACCCGCATCTTCAGTCTACCCGTGAACATGGCGCATGCAACTGTGCCGAAATATCGGGAACTCAACAAAAATAATAACCGTGATAAATATCCCGTGAGTACTAATAGTAATGTTGTAAACCACCAGGAAAGCCTAAAACAGTGTTTAATGGTATGAATGTGAAATAACTCTCAGTAAGCGTTAATTTTCTTGTAATAATGTCTCTACACGAAATTTTGTCCGTTGTTTCTCCTGCAACCAAATTACACGAATGCTTAGAGTGCAAGTTTTCTTTAGATGGAGTGATATGAGATTTTGATAAAAGTAGACTAGTGACCAGAATCATCAATAATAGGAACAATTAGGCCTAAGATAGGAATGTTCTAGAAATCTTAGGACAAGTGCGTATATAGCGATAAACTCGTTTGTGCAAACAGTGACTAAATTGGCAGTAAAGGTTTATTACATTTTTGTTGTTTTCGAAACAACAATCACGTCCTAAACACCGCGATAACCTAAACTTCCTCTATAAATCCCCGCACAGTTTATCGATAAACTTTTCCCGATAAATTTCGAATCAAAAACAGTATTTATTAAAACAACTAGCGTTTTATTATAATGTAATACCAGGTAATACAGTTCAGCCCAGCGTTTAAATTCAAAGTTCACGTTGGCGAGGCACAAAAACTCGTCTATTGGAAAATGAATTTTATAGGCTCCACGATAAGATCGAATATGACTCGTTTCTGAAAGCTTATACGTTTTTAATAATGTGCGGGACATGTAAATTCGGTTGAAGTTTTGCAATAAAAGTTACGAAGCGAGCGCCGTCGGCGATGCATTCGGATATAAATGAGATAATGCAGCGGTGACTAGCGGGCTCTGGTATTTTAAAGAGTTAATCACAAAAATCACATCATCGGATTGATATACCTACATAGTACATAGTACTTTATTTACACCAAATTATGCGGGACTGCAAAAGGAGGCAATGTGACAGGAGGAGAGGAACAAAATATGATGTTGACATATGTTGTTGAAATATGTTTGTTGTTTAGTAAACAACAAATACGATCACTGCTTTTCTATAAAATAATCATCTGTCCTATCAATTACACTCTGATGGGATTGCACAATGTATCGCATAATTTTTCGGTTTCAAATTTTCATTTTCATAAAAATATTGGCATATCATTTTTCACATAATCATAGTTTGTTATAATGGTTTGGTTTTCATGATTTTCGTGATGGGAAAGAAGAAAACTCAAAGTAATTTCACTTTAATTCGGGTAGAAGTAACTCGGATAGCAGTAAAGTACAGGCTTGCAGTAGTTTCAGAGATGGGAATAAATTTATTTTCGAGTAAGACACATTGCAGTCGGTGAGGCAAGTTCCACATTGCACGTGTTTAGGAAGCAGAGCCATGTAACGTTCCAGTCACTGGCTCTATTACTGGCATCTGGTGCTAGCACAGAGGGGTAAAGGTTACCCTTCTGAGTAAATACTTCATTTAAATAGTTTAATTTAATTTTCTCTTTATTATACTTTAGTTTTTTTTCAATATTGTGAAATTATTGGATAGCTGCCTAAAATAAACTGTTATAAAGATCACCATCTTCCTGCCCTTATCGCACTAGGTGGGGTCAGCACAGCATGTTTCCTTTCTCTACGTCACTCTGTCAGCCGTCATCTCGACATTTGCTCCCCTCTCACTCATATTCTCTTCACACAGTTCATCTACGCCTTTTCGGTCGCCTTCTCACGGTGCTACCGCTTATCATCATATCTATGGTCCTCCTAACCACATAACATTACTATCCTCTCTTATTATAAAGATGGTTTTAAAAAAAAGAGAATTCTAACATATCAAATTGTCGATTACAATTCTTTCAAAAATTTGAATACCGATAAAACGGCTGCAAATAATTTTAATATATAACTTAGAGATAGGGTTTGTTTGTTGAATTAGGAACATAAAAAAGACAGAGCAATATTCTGTCACAGAACTTAAAAAAAAAAAAAAAAAAAAAAAAAATATGTATGTCAGTATACCTAAGTCTGAATATTATTACTATTTTCAATATTGTTTTATGCACGTTTTACGTAATACATTACGTAAACGGGTTCCTAATTAGCCAGTTAAAGTCTAAAGTCCTAGATTAAGTTATCGGATGGAAGTGTACTCTCTTCATTAAGCGGTTAGCGTACTATTATGTTCAAACGCTCACCACACAGCGCGGGGGCGAGCGCGGCTCAGTGCGTGACCGGCGCCTGTGAGTATTGCTTTGACAACGCAGACAAACTTTCTTTACCTACTGTTACTCGTATACTTATTGTACTCGGCTGGCAAACTGTCCGTGTATGGAAAGAACATTTGTAGGTAAATACACCGTGGAAAATGTAGGTACACAATGAAAATATATATTATAAGTAACACATCTAGGGCCTAATTTTAACATAACTTGAAAAGGTAACTTTTTTATTTGTTTTGATATTCCACTATTTTTACATAGGTTTGTCGTTGAAGATCTTTATCAATTTTTATTTACTTTTTAGGATTCTGTAGCAATACAATGAACCCTTATGAGTTCGTCATAACCCTTAATGTTGAGTTCGTCATGTTCGTCTATCTGTCTGCATCGGTTACAGCCTTATAACTTCTAAAGTTATAAACGTACATGCATGAAATTTTGCAAAACGATAGCATAGTTTAAATTTTATTTTTACTTGAGAAAAATAAAATTTAAAGTATTTTTTTGTTTAATAAGAGGATGAAAAAAAAATTGCTTTACTCCATTATGAGGGGTGTCATTGAACAGGGCCCGTACCGTGAGGTGCTTATTGCGATGATTGTTAGGTTGAGACGCCGACGCTGCGCGAACTGTATCGCCGCGCGATAAGGTGTATGGTCGCGCAGCGTCGTCGGCTGAGCCTAAAAATCATCGCAATAAGCACCTCACGGTACGGCCCCAGGTCTTTAAAAGTTGACAAGTTTGAAAGAATAAATATCATCTATCATAATTTTATATGTATGGTAATTTTAATGTATATAAAAAATCGCCCGTCCCTCTCATGTGGGGTATCATTGAATAGGTCTTTTAAAATGAGGGTAAGGTTTCCTATGCCATTTTTTTTTATCACTGACTGACATGACTGTGCCTAGATTTTGTACAGTAATCTTAACTAATCAAGTATGTGTATCTGCAACCTTAATTCTTCCAGCTATAAAAATACTATTATTTACTTTATAACTTTACGCCATTATCAAGTCGCAGGATCTTGCAAGCTCATACAAAACTAAGCAGCAAGCGGCAATCAACAAAAAACTTTCCAAAACGACTCGCCTTATCTCCCGAGGCAACAAGGCCAATATTGCCGCTGGAATACACAATTATCCTCGAGAAATTGTCTTTAGCCAGACAGAATCGCCCGCTTCTCCCCATAAAGATTTAGTATAACGACAACAGCATCCATTTCTTTTATCTAACGCGAAAACAAGATTATGGTAAAACAACACTTACGCGATTTTGATGATCTTCTATCCTCTGCTAATTAACAACATGAAATTTTGATTTTGCCAAATTCTGCAAAATTTAGTTTAGCGAGTTTACATAGAATCACTATCACTATCACTATCAAGGAGCCACTATCACGAAAACTAAGTATTGTGACGAATACTTCATTTTGGTAGGTACAATGATATATTTTATTCAGGTTCACCACAGTCAACGAATTATATTTTTCTCTACTATGGAGAACTATAAGTATCTTTCGTAACAGTCATAATAATTATTTTGGTCCAGTTTTGTCTAATTTTAATGCTTCTGCTATTTCTCAAACGATACAATTGCCAGACTCTCAGTTGGGTAGTATTTACCCGACTGCCCAAGAAGGAGGGTAATGTTTTTTAATCTACTTATTTAACTTTAAAAGAAATAACCCTTTCAAGATAAGTGCGGCCAAGTAAGTAACAATAATTGTAGGATCTTAAAACTCTTGTCCCTTATCCCTCAATTAGTCAAGTCGAATCTTATGCAAATTACTTGTTAATTACCAAGTTGCTTCGTTAATTCACCTAAAGGGTCGCCCCTTTTACTTTTTTTGTACTAAAAGAGGATTCGGGAGAATAATACACAGTCTTTATAGACACTTCGTTGGGTATATTTGTTGTAATTTTTCCTTAGGCTCGTCTTCGGGATTAGGTTTCTAAAATTGGGCAAAATAAGAAATCAGAAATATTTATTGGCCATAAATAACATTGAATATTACAGGCAAGTCACTTTTACAAATTAAACTATGCTTAGAATTAAATTAGGCAACTAATCAATAATTTAAATAATTCAATAATAATATGACAGGTAGGTATTTATTATGCTTATGTTATAAAGGGTTAATGCCTAGAGTCGTGGTGAAAAATTTCGTCCATTAAATTTGATGTTAAAATATTACCAAATGGAAAACCATTACTGAGAACTATAATAACTACTGTTTATTGGTATTTTTATTATGAAACTTGCCCCAAATTAAAATAATTAGTGAACATAAGAAACACAATTACTGAAAGCTTCAAAACTGAAGCGGAGGTTTTGTTTGTTTGTTTATGCTAACCCATCGGCCAATTTGAAAGCATTTCTCTTAATACTAAGCGAATTTAATCAAACTGGGCTTTGGCGTTCAATCGAAATTGGTGCAACCCCTTTTTGGTTTTGGTAAGTGTTCTTTTAATTTTCGTGCTTTTTGGCGTTACAAGCACTCTAGCTAGAGTAAGCAATGGCATAGTTATTATATGAATTAAACAGACTTTGCTAAACTCTACTTAAGTGAGTCATAATAAACCAGCCAAAATACTCAATTATTACTATGGATGCAGCGACGCTCAAGTTGGCGCAACTTAGCGTCTGGTTTCCGAGCAAGCGCCCCCATCGAGCGCTTGTAACTTCGATAAGTATTGACGATGCGCTTTGGACGAACTTGGCAGAGGCGGGGAACAGTTGAGCAAACGGTTTGTAGTTTGCACTATTGGTTAATAACAATCGAATTTGATAAATGTTCGATTTATGTTGACTGACTATAACATAATAGCAAAGCCCACGTATCAAATATACCAAAATCTACTGATCGGTTTTTGACACCATCAAGAAAACCAGACTTGAAGCTTTCGTCTCAATTATCTCACACGTCCTAGGAGCGTAGTCCATCGCAACAGGATTACAGAAGAGGTACATTTTTTTACCAATCCCTACAATGGCAGCTGAGGAGGGCGTTATTATAATCCTTGTGTCCGTCTGTCTACTCTGACACGGGTTAAGCTGGCACAGCTGATGTTCACATCGCTCTGTTCATATTTTTATATTCATTTTTTTCCTAATAAAATATCGTTTTTGAAACTGCTGCTTTTCTATGAACTGTACTAACATGTGTTACATAATAAATAACACATTTTTTTTGTTATCAGTGTTTAGTTTTTCCTCAGGTAAAATTTAATTTAAGAACCGCGATTAGAACGAGAAAATTAAATTTGATATAAGTTACAAACATAGATTGGAAAACCCACATAGAACTCTTCGAAGTACCTCTAATAAACCACTTATTTGTTGATTTTATTCTATTGGTTACGATTAATACTGATTTATTAACGAGGCTATTTATTTCAACTTTGAACTTAAAAGAAACAAGGAAAAAGAAAAACGATAAATTTTTTAAATTATTTTATTATTATTTATTGATCATCATCATCATCATAATGTTCAATCCGTAATCGCCCAATTCTAAGCATAGGCCTCCCTTCTTGTACGCCACCTATTTGTTGCCAATCTTGTCCAGGTTCAACCCGCGATTTTCACAATATCGTCACCCCAACGAGCTGGAGGGCGACCGATGCCTCGTTTACCGGTACGCGGTCACCAATCCGTCAACGTTTTAGTCCACCTGCTATCATTATTATTTGTACAGGGTTTTAATTAAATGACACCTTTATAACTAAACAATAATATAAATTTAAATTAACAGGTTTCTCTCTTTGAGAGCTGCATGATATAATTATGTCGCACAACCCTCTGGCATCCTGTGAATCAGTTTCGGCCAGCACGCTAACTCGGCGAACTTGAACATGTAAATTTAGGTTTTATAACATGTAAGTTTAGGTTGGTATTGATTCTTATGAAGATAATCGAGTGCCTAGTGCGAGTTTTTCTAATTACGTTTACCTATTTGATCGCGTTAACGTTAACTATGATTTGTATGAAATAAGAGCAGCGCCATCTAGCGCCATTTAGATGTCTCTTCTCTTACTTCATACAAATCAAAGTAAACGTTACGAGTTAACGTTAACGTTAACTTCCAATAGGTAAGCGTCATTGAAAAAAACTCGCACGAGGCACTCCGTTCGGTTGCATTGAATTAACAGACAGTGAAAATTCAAACGAATGATGCAAATTAATATCAATAGTAACGCAAAAGACTTCTGAGACTTCCTTCTAACAAAAGGATAACAAAATTAAACAAATGTCGTAACTAAACAACGTAAAATCCATAAAAGAAATAATTACCGATGTGAAGAGTAAGAGCACACAACGAAGAACGACGGTGCTAATAAGCCTGACTTAAAATTTAAAATGAATCGAATAATACTGCTATTGAGATCGAATAATATGATAAATCAAACAGACAATGAATGACAAAACCCATAGAAAATAACAATAAAAATGATAAAACTGAACCAAAAATAAACAAGAGCTCGGAGCACAAGATTAAAAAAAAAAAACAGTGCATAAGTAATAAATTGTTATTTATAAAAACAACAGTAGAATAAATATTTACAGATAAAATGTTTAAGGAACAAATTGCTGTTATCGTTCAAGACATTTATAAAATCAGCTAGAAATAATCTAATTTAGTGTCAGATTTAAGAATTGTGGTGGAAACTGTGAAAGCTGAATCTCCAACGGTGTCAGCAAAATACTCGTAGTACCTTCGTGGTTTGGTCAACCGTATGCCGGTTCCGGTCAGATATAATTCGTTGTAATGGGAAGTCTGGATGCAGTCCATTTAGCTGAACTAGAACATTACAGTACTACTAGTTCAAACGTTAAAATATCTTTGTTCGTTAGTAAAATTCCTGTTCATTTTATTGTAAGTTGTTTATTATGTCAGTTAAAACTATTTGTGTTTTAATAATTTCAGAAGCAACTTAAGTTTGTGTGCTATTATTTAATTTTTTGCATGTGTTCAAGTTGAAAATAGACACATACGAAATAAAGTCGAATAGGGTCAATTTAAAATATTAAAATCAAATGGTCAAATGACCTTTAATGGTCTCTAGATGATCCAACTGTTTTTTTTAAATGTGGTAGGCTAAGTAGTTTAGGTAGTTGTAGTTTGTATGTATTTTGCTTAGTTAATCAAGGCACTTGCCCGTTAAAAATCAAACTAACTTGATTAAATTATGAAAGTCAGTTTTCGAAAAATAATAATATTTAGATTTTCGACACAACATTTTTTAAATTTCATTATTTTCTTTAGTATTTATACATATTAGTACTGCAAAGCATCAGCCTTTAAACATCCCACTATTGGGATATTGGGCTACACTCGAAGACCACCCTGGTCTAGTGCGGGTTGGTGGATTCAAATACGCTATCGAATTTCTTCTCCGGAAATATACAGGTATGAGCTACCACAACTTACATAAATATTGGTATAGTCCTGACCGTCATGACCGTGACTTTGTGAGTTTACTACGGAACTCTAAAACGGTAGATCATTACCAAATTAAGCCCGTTTTGATATAAAATAGCGGCAGTTCCTTATCCAGCAGTTCATTAACTACCGGGCGACATCATCAGGGCACCTCCCCTAGGTTATTGAGTTGCTTTTATCTCGCAGGCTCCTGTTATTACGTCTGGTGTCCACGATTTGACAAGGGTAAATCCCCTTTCTCCATATACCCTGCCTCGAAGTATTTTTTATATTTGCTTGTATAAATATATATTATGACCTTCTACGTATAATGATTTTGCGTAGACTTACATGTGTATTTATGAAAAGAAGATATTTTTATAAATTTTAATTTTATATTTATACGAGTAATTGTGAGATGAAACTGAAGTAGATTTATTAATTTAATTTTACAAGGTTTTTTATTTTGATGCATACATACATTTTGTTTTATTCATCCATGAAAGATATTTATCCTTAAGCTAGAAATGCTTAAAATATTCAATTTATCTATTAGAGTGTTTGTATAAATACTTATTTAAAAATACAAATACCTACTCAAGTCACTTTTATTTGGCTGTAAAATAATTGAGTAAATTCAAATACTTGAGAGACAGCATTTCGCTTTTCTAAATAGAACAAGGTGCCTTTCTTAACTACACAAAATACATGAAAACTAAAGCAAACTATCTAAACTACTTAGCCTGCTACACAATACAAAGAGTTGGATTACCCAAAGATCATTGAAAGCCTAGAGATAAACAAATGTTCACTACCATTACAGTTGGCAGCGTTCCCGATTTTTGGTACGAATTTTGGTCACGCGTCACACGAATCAGGCGCCCTGATAGATTTAGAAAAAAACTGAACGGGCTCACAGACCCAATGTCTTTACCCAAAATAGCAAATTTTGCTTTTATAGTTAGCAATTTTTTTTTTTCATAAAACAAAAATCCTGTAAATAAATTATTAGAGGTATCGAAACTAACACACTTGACCAAGTCTGATCTTCACATTTAGCCAATTTATTGCACGCTTCTGGCAGTTTTGCCAACGTTGTAGGAGTGGACTCCCACCCATAAGGCCGCGTAATGGACGTCACTACTTCACCGGCTAAAAACTGCCGGATTTTATTCATTTTGATAGGAGGTCTTCGATATGTTTTTGATACATTCCTATAATAGCTCCTGTAAGTTTTCGTGTAAGTTTGAGGAGTACTCCGATCTGTTGCATTTGTTACTACAGGTACAATTTCAACTGTACTCGTAGTTGTAGGTATTGGAGTTGTAGTAGTTACTGTAGCAGCTGTGGTTTCTACTTTACTAGCAGTGTACTCCGGTGCACTGGCTTCTTCTCCCAAAATGTCATCTAGATTGAAATCTGAATACGATACTTGGACAGATGCCGTGGTCTCGTGCTCTTCGCAGCTCAGCTCAGGGAACCTTACAGGACCACATGGTGGTTTCGTTCATTTCAATTCTTCACCTCTTTCAAAGTCATTAAATCCATAAAAATCACCGTGAGAATCTTTTCTTCCCGATGCGTTTGTTTTCGTTTAGAGTTATTGATTATGTCATCGTGGGATATCAACTCAATATTATCGATGCTGGATTTTAGTTTGGATATTTCTTTCAAAGCTCAGTGTTGTGGTGCTGCTGAGCTAAAGGTAAAAATAATTTCAATGAGAACAGAAACGATATAAATCATTCTGACGGTCACTTCTGTTAAGAAACTATGTATTGTTGAAATTAATTCTTGTTTAGTTTCATGCTTGGAAAATTGCTGTAGAGCGTAAAAAGCAATAAAACGGATTAAATAAATTAATATTTATTTAATATTCTGGACTAATTTCTTATATATTTAAAATGTGGACATAACTACACTATTGTATAGCACCTGCTATTCTGTAAAAATAGTTGTAATGAAATAAATGAATAAATGTTTCATGCATATGCATTTGGCATGGTCACAATGAACACCAGCAAAGTGTCAAAAATATCATGAACTTCGTAATGCAAAAGTCATCTAGATTATTAGTAAATAAACGTTGCGCTAATGTCGGACAAAAAATTACACAAATTATCTTTCTTTCACTTTTTATCTCTCTATCTCTGGCTATATCGCTTTAAATTGATCATTCTAATATCTTCCCGGCTGGTAATCGAACTGGTATAGTACCGGTTGACAGAGTGCCTAGATTCGCTATAGCTCGACGTGCTGAGTCCTCGGCTACGCCGTCGCTTACCAACAACAGGGTTAGTGACCAAACATAGATCTAACGCTAGTTTAAAATAAAAGTAATTGAATTAGCGCTAATTCAACTACAAACTATATTTGCTCCATCTGAAGCGTAGCATAAACACGTTTTCATAAAACTAATACTGTTTACCCTGACTAGAGCAGCACTATATCAATACGTAGATACGTTAGCTGTGTCGCCTCAGTTAGCGTAGTGCTCGTAATGCTCTCTATATGCTCGTATTGCTCGTTGCTCGTCCCGCATGGTATAGCTAATTCATTATACCACAGGTAATCGCTGTGGCTCACGTACTTATTCGATTATTAACACGTGGGCTTGTTTAACGGGACTTTAGGTATATCATGTATTGATCAGGAGCTTAGCGAAATTATTAATGTAAAAGCTTAACTAGATAGGTACATAAAAGTTGCAGTATTACAGATATTTAAGTTACTAGTTGAGACCCGCGGTTTTATCCGCATGGACATTTTACGGGATATAAAAATGCAAATAACCATGACTATCCGTTGCACTGTTGCTGTGTGAAAACGGAACAAGAAACAAGAAATACACTTTTATTTTTAATTTATAATATTAGTGAGGAATTGGGGAGTATGCAGTGAGCAGACGAATTCTACTGATACTGATCTTTTATTAATACCAAGCTATATTCTACATGACGCTATGTAAATTAGTGTTTTGTGTTATGTTTCATAACCCTTTCTAATATTAACCTAATTATTGTCTCACAGCAAATAAGTACATTTCTGACTCCCTTCATGTTTCCGCATCTTGACTTTATTGTTGTGCAGTTCTCGAACGAAGCTTCACATCGATGTTGTGACACGTCACACCACTGTAAACTAGTAACCTAAATAAAAAGTATAGCATGGTTATTATAATTTACTGATCCCTCAAACGACGTAAAAAGGTCAGCCACCTACGTACCCGAAGGGAAATACACCCCATTGCTTTTAAATATGAAATATAGTGAGAGAAATGAAGAAAAAGGGTTACCCACGTCAAGTTTATGCCTTGTGTGGCTTTGAGGGCGCCATGTGTCTCTATTGTGCCCACTATGAATTGATATTACTCCTTATTTATTGTACCTTCTAGTTTTGTAAGGGCTTTTAGAGTCTAGCGAAGCGAAACCCATTTTCTGAATTTGTGCAATAAAAATTTACTGGTTTACTTTGAATTATCGGGGACGGTAACGTCGGATGACCCTCCTGGATTACTTGGGAGCCCGTCTGTCTTTCGAGCAGAAGGTCCCGGGTTCAGTATCCTACCGGGCAGATCTTTAATGGTTATTTTAAATATCTGCTGTGTTAGTTATCCGCATCTTTATGTGAGTTCCATGGCACCCCCGTCACAAGAAATTTAACCTAAAGAGCTTTTGACGTTTTCGTATTTATCGAAAGCCTAAAGTTGTATTAGATTTATTACTAGCTGTTACCCACGACTTCGTTCGCGTGGATTTACAATTTTAAAAATATGCCTATGTCCGTCTCCGACTCTTAAGCTATATATATGCAAACATGCTCGATCCGTTCAGCAGTTTAGTCGTAATAACTCGACAGACACCCGGACAGAGAGACAGCGGGACAGATTTACTTTGACATTTATAATATTAGTTAGGTTTAGGATATTAGGCCTTTGGTTGCTGAGGGACACAGTTCTATCAGAAGCATATAGATTAGTTGTCTTAAAGACAAAAATATAGTCTCAAAACTAGAAATACATGTGGTAAAAATGTCCTTCATGGATCGTAATTTTAAAAAAAACTAAGAATTAAATGTGGGAACATGAGTTACATTAATTTAATCAGAGCGTTACTTAATAAATTATTACAATTTGTTAATCTTTAAGTACTAGTAGATGCTAATACAATCATATCTGAATCTAAGAAGTACCTACTTTTACTAGATGTTGTTATACAACGGCTACAGAAGAAAAAAAACACGAGAAACTAATCCTGGTAAGAGCTAGTTTCATAACCTTATATCCTAAATTGTAATATCGTAAAAATACCTATATTTTAGGAGATGTTCCGTCCCCGTTACGGAGATAAGGCAGGTTATCGAGCGTGAAATTTTACAAGTGTCGCTGGACGGTCCTCGTGATACCCCTTATATTCCGGTTACAGCCGCGTGTGAGGCTGGAATTTATATACTTCACGGTACAATTCACAAGTTGCGAAAACAATAACATTTCTGGTGATAATTTAAATACCAAACTACGTGTACGAGGAAGGATACTTGCTTCCGTTTTGCATCAGTTCGAGCATGACTATCACCGAAACTTTCGTTACGAAGAGTCATTCGATAGATAACGTATGAAAATTATAGGTTCCTAATGCGGCCGATTTGAAGAGCTTCTTTTTTATGAGATTTTTTTGCACACTACTGCTTGGCGGCTAAATAACTTTAATGTTTCATACATTTTGCTATCAAATACTCATGAAAGTTTTTTCCAGCCAAGTTAATAATGATGGTGGATGAAACTTAATGTCCCGGAAATCCCAGAATAATAACGTTGCTCACTAAGAAAACAACGTTGCACACTTTATATTAGTAGCATGGACTACGTTACGAGCAATACCATCTATGGTTACAAGTAAATCATAATGATGTAATTAATTTGAAAGACACGCTCTTCACAATTTTTTGTTTGTAGATGAAGCCAAATTCCTGTGTGTGTTCTGAGAGGCAGACATCTATAGAATTACTAGCTGCGCCCCATGGCTTCACCCGGTATTCTACAGGAACGGTTGAATTTTTCGGGATAAAATATGTTAATCCAGGGAATAATATATCTCCATTTTTGGGAACAATTCCCACTGATAGCGTTCTTTTAGATTAGTTTATTTTGTTTATTATTACTATGTAATTTTAAGTCCTATTTAACTGAATTAATTAATAAAATACGATAGTCTAGTATAATCCTCCATACCAAATTTCATCCAAATACGTTATGCTATTACAGAGTTGAACGGGAAAACACTTACATAATTACATACACACTTACACACAAGCTTTTGCATTTATATTATTAGTGTGATTATTATCGGGTCATCCTCTGCTAACCACCGCTGCTTACAAACAGGCAAGTTGCTGGTCAAACCTAAACTTAACGCTATCAAAAAAAATATATATAATAAAGAGTTAGAATAAT
This sequence comes from Apocheima hispidaria, assembly GCA_947579745.1. NCBI lineage: Eukaryota > Metazoa > Arthropoda > Insecta > Lepidoptera > Geometridae > Apocheima > Apocheima hispidaria. The sequence goes on from OX388151.1 coordinate 386,265, forward strand.
GACGATAGTTAATATGAGGCATCGTCGAATCCAAATGTTATTACAATCAAGACGAATTTTTTTAAGTTAATTTTGACGTTCTGAAAATGGACTGCTCCACACCTACTGTTGCCGTACCGTAATAGGCTCATATGTATTACTAAACCCAAGAATGTTATTTAAGACCTGCATGTATAAGTACAACGGCTATAGCTTAGTCATTACATGCATCGTATTCTAAAACCGCGCGCTTCTCCCGAGGAGCGCGCGAACTATTCTCGAACAGCGCAGCCGATAGCGAAGTCTGGAATTAACCGAAGTGCCAACCTAAGCGAGGCGTGCGGTTTCTTGTGTCAATTAAACTTGGCCGTTGTTGAGGCGCGGTTTCGCCCAGCTGGCCCGTTGGTCTCTAGGAACGATATTCTTGTGCCGTGCGGTATTTTTATTTGTTTGCGCGTAGGTTTTTGGGTGTATGTAAGTATGTATGTATGTTTGTGTGTTCATATATTACCTACGGTACCCTTAATGGCTTGACCGACATAGACGAATGAGGTGTCATTGGAGTTGTCTTTACGTCCTGAGTGACATAGGCTTCATTTGTAGTCGGGTTTTTTATTTTAGCTTTAAATAAATTTTTTGTTGGTTTTCCATGTCTGATGCCGTGAGACACCGTGTAAATATGTGTAGGTAGTCTAGCAGCGGGGGGATCGAAAAACCAACCGCATTATGGGCTCTAGGTTTTTTTACGGAACATATTAAAAAAACTATGAAATCAGCGAATATTGCTCTAACGAAAAGATAAGTCAGAATGAAGGACCAACTTTACTTATTAGTTTATCTTTTTTTTTTCAAACATACATATTCGTAACGGTTAATTTTCAACTACAAATGTAAGTTTGTAATTGCAATCAAACTATTTTTTGTTTTTTTTTTTATTTCTTTAACTACAAATTAACGAATTTCAGATTTTTTCCAAGTACATCAAAAATTATGATTAACGACACGCTCATTACAACTTATTGTTATTTTTATGATTGAAAGACGAGGCGTGTGACCACAAAATACACCAGTAACGGGAGCTGGCTCTCTAGTGAGGCTGACGGAAAACACCGACAGGTGGTAATTTATATCTTGTAGCGCGAGAATAAGGTCCCAGGGCCGCGCAAAATTTACAGCAGAGCCCGCCAAGTTACGCCAACTTTAAACATTGTTATTTGCGAATTTACAAAGTTAAGGAAAAATATGCATGAGGTGTGAGAATTCGCGTCAAAGTTAGTCTGCTCGGCTTTGTAAGCAAGAGCTAGACTGGCTTAAAGACTAGTCACTGGAGGCGAAGCGAAGTCATCATGATCATCAGCCGAAAGACAACGACAACTTGCCTCTTGCATCCACCGGTTGTCTGCGACTTTCACAATGTCGGCGGTCCACCTTATGGGAGGCTTGCCTGCGCTGCGATATTATGATATTTAAGGTATTTACTCTTAAAACGGCTTAAGACGGACTTAAAGAAACTTAATTTTTATATAAAGATATTTCTCTTTAACTACTACAGATAAATTTTAGTTTTCAACTTACGTCATGCCATACTTTGTGGAAAAGTGGTTGGCTTTTCTCAACTTGTGTTAAGTTTTCAACGCTCAAGTTTTTACACATTACTTACCTTAATTATTACTTACCTAAACTTCTAAAAATATGACTCTATTTTGTCCTTCTTTTCTTGAAAGTCAGAAATTTTTAAAGGAAAATTACAGCATAACTCCTGACTCCTGATACAGCCTCGATTGTCCGTTCGGGACAATTTCTCAAAACATTTTCTTTATTTAATACCTATATGAAATAAGAACAAAAATCTTTAAAAAAAAAATAGCTTTTTTTGCAAATTTAAAAAACATAACAACAAAAATCGCTTACAAAAAAAAAAGCCTTACTTAAAATGAAATTTATTCTAAAAGGGTCCATGAGAGATAATGTACCAAAATACAATTAATATTACATATTATAGGACCAAAACTTGCAGTCGGAGGACTCGTTGAGAGTACATTTAATTTTCATAATTTAATTTAAAATACCCCTTGTTTACATCATTTCAGTGTGTAGAATTATCGAGCAGTCAGTAATTTTTTTCTTATTGAGCTTTGTGACGATTTGAGGGATAAAGCGACGACTGTGACGATTTAATTGATCACGTGATAGTAAGCGTCACGCTTGCCATTATAGTCCAAGCAATCCATAATTTTAAACTTTAGCATTCAAAAACACTGCGTGGCATTGTCCAGCGCTCGTGATATCACGAGATATTCGATGTTTATTTATTTATTTATTTATAAGTTGAAACAGAAAAGGTGATTTATACAAATATTTAAAATTTAAACAAAAGTGAACAATAATTATAACATAATAATATACACCCTAGATTTCGCACTAGGTGGACCTGTGTCGCAAAATCCAGTGTCTTTCATTCCTTATCAAAACAATATATGTTAAATGTCCTTAAGCCATTAATAAAACTTCTGTTCGTCCTCGTGTTTCTGGTCTCAGTTTTTTAGGACATACTCGGGTAAACCGTAAATGTATTCTAAATGTTTGTAAATGTCTATCTAAAAGTTTTAATAATCAATGGAATGTCTTCTTGGATCATTTAAATGTAGCTATGTCGGTTAATATCTACTCTTATTGTCTGGTCTTACCATGTGTGACTTACTGTGTTGTGTAGGTATACTCTAAAATCTTAAAGTACATTATTACTTTCTAAGCTCAACAGAAACAAGCTACAGTTCCGCGATGTGCTACAACTGTTCACAACTACAAAATCATTATAAGGAACCTCTTAACGGCCATTGTTTATCCGAGTGCCAAGAGCCACTTTACGGGCCAGTATTTATTTCCCCTCAGCTATCGGGCCGTATTCTTTTAAGAAAAATTCGTTAGCGCCCGCCGGCCGACATACCCGCGCTGAATTTCGATTACAAAAAGACAAAGAGCCGATTGTAGAGCGCTCAAAGTGGAGAATCAATTAAAGAGGGCCATCGATTCTCCAAGCGCGATAACGTCTGTCACTGGTAAGTGAAAACGGCCGATAAGGCATCTGCCGCACGCCCAGAACCGCCGCTGCCGCTCCAGAATAAGGATTTTAATTGTTGGAAACGCTTATCGCGCGCACGTATCACTTCATTACCCAGAACACAATTCAAACACGGATCCACTTTTATACTAATTTATTATTTATTTACATTTAATCACACGATCTGTACAGTAAAACGAGCCTAACGATAAATCTCTTATTCTCAATATAAGATACAATTTACATTAATTAGTTATAAATAAACGAATATGTAATAAATACGAAGATTAAAATGTAACGTTTCCTTGTGCAGTAATTTTGTTTTATTTACAATTCGACAAGCGTGAAGGGCAAGCTTGGTTATCATTTACTAATTTAATATCTTAAAGGAATTATTTACGTCTACCTAATTAAATGTTGTTAAAATTATGGATCAGGTAACGGAACTCGGGACTAGATATAAATCACACGGATAATTATAAAGGTTTGGCACGTTATTTGTATATAGAAAGAGTAATTATAAGCGAAGCGGCGCTTCACAATCAAATAGAATGTGTAATTATACTAGCATAGAGATTACTCTGGAAGGACAATACACGCACGTACAAATGTAGGTATAATTTAAAATGGAAATGGGAGCAGAACGCCGAATAGGTTAACGAGTTTCATGAATAATTACGGAAAACTATTGTGGGGCGTCGGCGCTGCGCTGCGCGGAACCAGATGGGGGGGAAGTTAAACTAAGTGTCATGTGATGCCGGCGAGGACATCACAGAATCTCACACTAGTAAATACACTAGTTTTGCATAATTTTAAGAGCGGTGATGTAATAAAATAATTTGCCTCTTTTGATATAATATGTTAATAACAATTAACAACGAGTTTCATATTTTTGTAAATAATTATCAGATCGTTGTATTTTACAATAATTAGGAGACTTCGACTTCGCAGTAACAATCAGTATCCTGGTTGTATTCAAATATTCATCTTATATTAAATTTGTTCCAAATGAAACGTTGTTTTTGTAAATATAAAACCCTCGCTCATTTCCTACAGATACAGGATATGACACAAAATTCAGGATGATATGTTTCGCTTTCATCTCTTTATAACTCTAGGGGCTTTAGATATTACAATAATTTTGTTTAATGTTGCACGTAATTATAATATTACATTAGTCCATTGTTTACTATGATAATATAAAACTAAACGTTGAAATTATGTTACTTTATAACTTAGTAAACAAATCTAAAGGGTAGGTGACACTTTTGCGTTCACAGCTACCGACAAAAAATAATTTTTATTTGTTACAAATTTATACAACGATAAAGATAAATAATAAAGATTGCATAAAAAATTTAAACTATCAGATCCATTTGAACTAGAAGGACGAGTGCCAGAACCGGCTGCCGCCAGCTATGCAGACTTTTCGTTCCTGGAACAAATGAAACAAACTAAGTTGAAATACAAATTGATCATAAACGAGAATGGAAAATAAATTGTTAGTAAGTATTCTCCTTTACGGTAAAACGTACACATAAATACGTCCATGAAAATATACGAGAGAACGCTATAAAATATCGTTTAAAATGTATCTATCTATACACACATTGTTTAGCTTTGTTCAAAGATAATCCGAAAAAAGCATTCGAGAGTGTTTTCAGGAGAGAAGAACTCTAGTGAAATGTGCGCAACGATACCGCACCGATGCTTTTTGCTGGTATACGGGGTGTAATAAGAATACTTAAAGCATTTCTTATGAGCCAACAAAAAAAATGGATTAAAACCGCATGTGCAGTTTTTTTCACTATTTGTATATTTCCTTTCCTTTGAATTCGTGGTAGCTCAGTGGGAGCATATTTGCTTCCTATTCGTAGGGTCGCGCGTTCGAACCTGGGCGGGCCCGTAGGTTCTCAATATATGAGGTCGTGAGGTCTCTATTCAGGACATCGAACTGAGAACTCCATGACCTTTATATCTTGACAACCTCATAAATTATTGTGCTGTGCTCATATTAGATATTCTTAATCTTATACATGTCTATTATCAAAATCGGCTGGTAATTGGCACCGCAACAAACTTCCCTCCTATTTTGGGGAAAGACCCCCTGAAATCAAAAATCTCCGACGACTAACATATTATTATACTACGAAATTGTAGAATTGCGATTGTGAAAAAAACTTTGTGCTTGCGAGGTCTACTGTTCGCAGAACGACTAGTTTAGCACACCCTGTATCGACCTAATACAAAATACGTTTGTAAAAGCATCAGTGCTATCTTTATACGGATTCCACGCGATAAGAGCGTCTCAACTCTCTTCACAGATCTGCAAACAAGTTCTACCCCGATTCTAAGATTCCTATTGTTTATATGGACGATGTGTTTGTATTCGCTAAAAGTTTAAAGGGTCCCTCGTAATAAACAAGCCCGAGATAAAGATATTCGAGTTTCATAGATCGTTTATTTATTCAAACGTCTCGCGTCTATTTGATATCATATTACTCGCCCGTTCAAACACTTTTTCCTCAGAAGCGGGAGCTGCAAGAATTGATTGTACGCGGTCTGCGCTGAATATTTATGAGGGTTAAGTGTGTATGCGAACTCGTTGAATGTTTAATCTCTATTTGGCTGTAGGCGAGCGACCCGCGCCGCCACAGTCCGTGAGAAAGTGACGCTACACTCGGAATCCACTGATCCTTCCGAACCCACGCAGGAACCTCCGCCCGAAAATGCTAATGCACTCGAGTAATATTCTTCCGCGAAAGATAAAAGGCCGCGACGCAGAAAGCGTCTACAGTCATCGGAACAATTGCCACATCGGGCTCGTCACATATTCTCAACCCATTTCGCCGCGACTTCGGAGAAGCACATTTATTTTTTACCGTGAGTGGGGAAAGAGACGTTTTTAATAATGCAGTATATTGTTACAAAGAATACAAAGCAGCGAGTAAAGCCTCCTGCGGCTCGAGTCTCGCTTTGAGACGCTGGTATTTTAAAGGCTTTATGTATTAAGTTCGGTTGTTTGATGCTCGGTAATTCAGTTAAGCAGATTGGTAAACAGGCTCTTAAAATGTTGCGAATAAAGTAGACATAAAAGACAGTTTCAGTCGGTAAATCACACACGCACATTTAACACCAAAAAAAAACAAAAAAAATTTGAAAGATTTAGAAAAATGATCTTAAGAATTAACAATGAATGACTTAAACAAGTCAAGAAAGGGATCACACCACAAATCTTTAGGAGGATATAATATAAATAAGACTTGATTAAAACCACAAAATATAATAAAATCTATTACGTAATAATAACACAGGTCAGAGCATCTTCGCATAGCCTAAAAACAACACTGATTTGGAACTAAATTTGAGACGTAGTGTGATAAAACATGCCAAAGAATATGAAGTTACCTGAGGCATGCGTCGTATGCGGCGGGCGGTAGACCCTGGCAGCGTCGCGGTCGGGCGCGCGGTCGAGCTGCGCGCGCACCACGCTCGGCCGCTCCGTGCCCGCGGCCGGCTCCGCGCGGACCGCCGGCCGGGTCGCGTTCACGCGCCGCGGGCCTGCGGACATTACAGTTGACCATCTTTGCATGATCGTCAGAATTGATGTTCGGAAATGTACTCAATACTTAAAACGCAAAAATGTATTGATACCTTTTCAAGTTTTAAGTGTACACCTAATAATAATAAAGAACTGAGTTTTTTTTTTTTGTTTTATAAAAATTTACTTTTTATCAATAATTTGATATTCACTAATCATATTTTGTAGAATATTAATTTTGTATTTTATTTTACGGAGTTGCCGAGCGTGGTTTTTCGTCACATTATTAAAAAAATACTAAATATTTTTTCCGAAAATTGCTTACAGTTAAGGTCATCCAGAAGAAGCAGTAATTAATTTTGCAATGATTTCACCTGTTTTACTACTTTTCATCGAAATGGTTTTTACATTCCATATAACTAAGAAGTTTCGGGGCTAATTTTAGATTTCATTCGTTTTACAGAAAGACAAAACTAACAAGACCGGACCCAAAAATCTTCGATAAATCAATAACACCAAGCACGTCGTTCCATTATTACTAGCGCCCAATTTTCGTCACGTGTAATGGAAAAATTGGAAACCAAAAATTTCAATATTGCTCGCACCAAAACGTCACACACAGGTCCAGGAAATTGGAAACAAACTATAATCGCCTGTTTACCGCGTAAAAGTAATTAATTCCCATGTCATAAAACAAGTGATTAAAATGCTAATTACCGCCATAGTTGACTGGAATACGATTAAGCTTCTTTGTTATCCAAATTATCTGCAATTTGCCCTTTTTCAGTAAAAATTGGTAAACTACATTACTATTAGTACTCACGGAGATTCAGTCTGCCCGTGAACATGCCGCACGTAACACTGCTGAAATATCGGGAAATCAACAAAAATAATAACCGTGGTAAATATCCCGTGAGTACTAATAGTAATATTGTAAACCACCGCGAAAGTCTAAAACAGTGTTTAAAAATAGGTAAGTACAGTGCGGCGGCACCGATACAAAGTTGAGTAGTTTTCTAGAAAATGTATCTACATTGATGGATTTGCCGCTGTACTCGTAAATTTAAATTGTGCAACATCAGATATTGTAAGAGAAATAACCGAGCCTTTAGGCGTCAAAGAAACTAAGTAATTTTATCATACTAATATTATAAATGACAAAGTTTAGGTGTAAGTGTGTAAGTATGTTAGTAGGTAAGTATGTTTGTTCCCGTTCAACTCTGTAACAGCTGAACGGATTACAATGAAATTTGATATGGAGGTAGCTTACACCCTGAATTAGCACATAGGCTACTTTTTGTCCCGGAAAAATATTCGGTTTTTATATAACAGCGGGTGAAACCGCGGGGCGCAGCTAGTAAATTTATAAATCGTTAAAAAAACATTTAGGCGACGTAGCATAGCTCGCTCAGGTATTCCTAACCATTGCCCTGATGCCGGGGCACTAGAAAATTTCCCCTTCCTTTAGGAGCATAGAATGGTATAAGTGAAGGGGAAGGGGTGGTTAGATGGTGATCTAACCGCCTATCTATACGAGCCCAGGGAGGATGACAGGGTCGAGTGGCAGACCTCGTCGTAGGTGGAGGCGTCTCAGAAAACCTCGTAGCATTCCTAAGAGGAGCTGAAATACCGTGTTTGAAGGCTCCATACCCTTGAAGATTCCGGATCCCTATGCAAAGCACCAAGACCGGGGGTTGACCGTGTGTAGCATTTACAAGTAAGCCCCGGTTGCTTGTCCGATTACAGCAACCGCTAAGCCATGTGAGAGGCTTTCACGTGGCCTACAAACTCCGACACCAGAGCTAGCCACTCAGACTACACAAACTTACTTATTTAAATAGATTTATCAAAATCGAACGAGTGAGTTCAAAAATACCCATTAGTAATACTCATTGGCATGTAGTAGTAAAGGTACAAATGGCGTTTTCTCTCGCTTCTTTTCAATAGAACATAAATTCCCCAGGACATGTACATATTGTACGGATGCGGATGACGCTTTTTGGAAATGGGTCTTCTATTCCGTTTTTGGGAAATTGAAACCAAATTGTGTGTTTCAAATTATGTTTGATTTACTAGATTCGTTGGTTTGAAGGAATGTGTTTGTAATAACTAGGCCATTGGCCAACTTCTTGGTAGCGCATCTGCCTTATAAGTAGCAGGTTCTGAGTTCGATTTAGGCCAGGTTGCACTATCTAGGTTAACTTTAAACTACAGCTATAAATGCAGTTAAATCTCCTGTTAAGCATGGTTTTGCTCCATTGTTTTAACTAAGGTAAAAATGGCAGAAAAACATGCTGGCTAAACTTCATGGTTAAGTTTAAAGCTATAGTTAATTTAACTATAACTTTAACTTTTACTGGGATTATCGTGCAACCCTGCCTTATTTTTTTTTTATCTATGTCAAAATTTTAAATTGTTTCACCGTCTTTATAGCTGTCCCAGTATTTTCTATAATCGCTAAAATTTATAATTCAAATAAAAATACTAGAAAAGCCCTCAAACCCACTCATAATTATTAATCTAATCAAAAGAGATAAAAACTAAGAAAATAAACTCCGCCGAAAGAATATAATATTCATAAAGGAGATTCATAAAGCGTATTCAAGGTAGAAGGTAGGCGGCATAATGAACTGTTTGAAGGAGTGAGCTGTTTACTCTCTTACTCTCTTTATTAGCGTTGCTTTTCATCTCGGTCGCTTTCGGAGAAGTCGATGGCATCGGAATCTCTGCAACAAGAATTTTGGGGGTAAGTGAAAATCTTACGCAATGAAATACTTATAGCTAACCTTCTTTGTCAAGTGATAAAATGATAATATTTTGCTCTTGAAAAGGATTGAGAATGTAGATAAGATTCCAAAATTACAGAAAACTATAGTATTTTTCTACATCTTTTTGAAATGAAAAATACGTGACAATAATAATTAGAGTAATAGAAAAAAGATAAAATGAACAATCAGCTTTTTATATGTATATCAAAAACAATACAACTCATCTCCTAAGTGACCCATCCTGTACTATTTTCTACTTTGTGGCCTTAGTAACTTTTCTAGCGCTGTTCCAATAATAATAATAGTTTATTTCACCATTATTTATTTACTTATTATCATTTATTACTATTTATTTATTATCATTTAATGCAGGTAACTAAATCATAAGTAATTTGGTAGTCTACTTTTCAAAACTATAAATTTTTCCAGAATTACAAGTTATCAGAACGTCCACTTACCGTACAGTCTAATGGAGCCCTCGGTCTCGCCGAGCGAGTTCTTGGAGATGCACCTGTAGTTGCCGAAGTCGCCAGTTTGGAGGTTCCGCACCGTTAGTTTCATATGGGCCCTGAAAATAAAGTTACTCTTGAGAAAAAAATATTTTGCGATTTGATTCTGCGAAAATACAGTAAAATATAATACAGTGTAGACCGTTTAGTACGACTTCGCATTTAACAACCAACCGTTTTTAATGACGTAAGTATAGGCATATGTTTGGTTTTAATATGAGCCACCATAAGAGTACATCCTTTTATTACGACTCCACTTACAACGACCGGCCGCTTTTAACGACGGAATTTCAAATATAATTTTCCGGTTACAACGACGAGCGTTGACGTGTTTACAAATAAATCGTAGGTAAGAACCTATCTCCGCCCGCACACCCCCTTGCTTGCACATCGCTGATTGGAATGCGACTGTTTATTTTACGGCAGTACTTAATTTGCGGGTAACGAGTGAGTACGCGTACAATAATGGCTTCTACAAAACGAAAAATTTATAAAAAGTATTATGTCTCGTTTGCATAATGCAGTCCGTACTTCTTACTATAACTATGTATATCACTATATATATATATATCTTACTATGCAATTGACAATTATTTCCTAAATTTTAATTTTGACATAACATCTAATGATCCTGACCATAGTTATAATTTATTTTTCAATATGTTACACAATGAATTTAATACAATTTTCCAAATCAAAGACATAAATGTGAATGCTAAGCCTAAATTTGCTGAATGGGCTACTCCTGGACTATTTACTAGTCGAAATATATTGTATAATTTATATCAATTAAAGAAATTTTGCACTGATGACGCTACTATAAACTATGTTAAGAACTATTCTAATATATTCAAGAAAGTATGTGTCCAAGCAAAGGCTATTTTTATTAGAGATAAGATTAAAAAATCGAAAAATATGATCAAAACTTCATGGAATGTCATTAATAAAGAAACGGGAAAATCTCGTGTCCATGAAAAGTTTAACAGATTGAAAATAAATGATAATATAATAACAAATAAAATTGATATTGCAAATGCCTTTGAGTCGTACTTTGCAAATATACCGGTAGAAACCACGAAACACCTCAAATCCTCAACATCACAAACAGAAAAATTGTTAAATGAAAATGTTGTTAGAAGTACTAGTATATTTATTTTTCATGAAGTTACTGCACATACTATTATAAAAACCTTTAGAGATATAAAAGTTAAGACAACTGAAGACCTATGGGAATTATCAGTAAAGGTAATTAAAAACTTAGTGGAAAAGATAGCACCCTACCTTGCTTCACTATTTAACTCTAGCGTCAGAAATGGTATTTTTCCGAACTTAATGAAACATAGCAAAGTTGTGCCACTGTTTAAATCAGGTGACAAGGATAATCCTGGAAATTACAGGCCTGTCTCAATATTACCCTGTGTTAGCAAAATATTTGAGAAAATGATGCTAAACCAACTTGTGTCATATTTTAACCTAAACAACTTATTACACGATCACCAATTCGGTTTTACAAAAGGAAGATCGACTACCGACGCGGGATTAAAGTTAAATAAGTATATAATTGAAGCTTGGGATGATTGTCAGGATGTAATAGGTGTGTTTTGTGACCTGTCAAAGGCATTCGATTGTGTCCATCACCAGACTCTTGTTAACAAATTGGCTTTTTATGGGGTCACAGGATTGGCTTTGGACCTCATTGCATCGTACCTGAAAGATCGCGTACAAATAATAGAAATTGATGGAGTGAAATCAAAAGGATCTCCTATCAAAATTGGTGTTCCTCAAGGTTCCATTCTGGGGCCTTTCTTATTTTTAATATACATGAATGATCTCCCCTACATGATTCAGAAACGAATAAATTCTGAAATAGTATTATTTGCTGATGATACTTCAGTTTTGTTTAAAACAAAGAGAGGACTTTATGATTTTTCTGTAATAAATGACATTCTGAACAGTTTGTGCGATTGGTTTGATGCTAATAATTTAGTGTTGAACCCTACAAAAACAAAGTGTATAAGGTTTTCTCTCCCAAATGTACGAAACTGCGATCTTAAAATTATACTGAAGAACGAAAAAATTGAACCAGTCGATAGTACAACATTTTTAGGCATTACAGTAGACTCCAAGCTTCAATGGGGTCCGCATATTAATAAACTAGCAGACAAACTAAGTTCAGCTGCTCATGCAGTTCGTCAAATTGGAAGACTATCAGACGTGGCAACTGCTAGGCTTGTATACTTCGGATACTTCCATAGTGTAATGTCATATGGCATATTGCTATGGGGAAAAGCCGCTGACATAAATGTAATCTTTGTTTTGCAAAAACGAGCAATACGTGCTATATACAATTTAGGGCCTAGGGAATCACTGAGACAGATATTTCAAACAATAAATATCTTAACTGTGCCATCTCTTTACATCTACGAGTGCATCATGTACGCCAGAAAAAATCTATGTAGCGTTAATAAAAAACCAGACACGTCGCACTATAAACACAAACTCGTGTTTCCCAGGTGTAGACTTCAAAAAACGAATAAGTCATATCTTAGAAATAGTGTGCGTTTTTACAATGTTATTCCAGAGCAGTTATTAAGTCTCGGCGAAACTAAATTTAAAAATTCTATTATGAAATATTTAATGAGCAAAGCATATTACTCTGACGATATGTATATAAAAGACAGGGTACAATGGAAAAAAGCCGTATCAAAAGTGTTAGTTTAAGTATACCTTGACAAAGCCTCTTTACAGCTGCACTCGACTGACAAGGCCATTTTACAGCCGCTACGAATTTGTTCTTGCATTTTAATGTTAATTTTTATAATTTTGTTAAACTGCTTATGACGTTGCTAAGAGTATATTTACTTATACCTAAAGCACGAAAAATAAATGAATGAATGAATGAATATAGAAATAAAAACCAAAAACATTAAAAAATTACAGACTTTTTGCACTAGATGTTTCGTTGTTAGTAAGGTACATATATTATATAAGTAGATTATAAAGATGTATGTTGATTATTGAAATTAAAATTACATATCTTTTCATTCTTAGTTATGTACATACATAATATTATGTATGTGAAATAAATTATTAGCTAGTCACCTAAATATTAATAAATACATTAATATGTGATTAATAAAAAAACAAAAATGTCTGTTCGTTTAGTACGGCGTCCGGTTCGTACGACGTAATATCTGATCACCGGTCCCTTGGCCGTCGTAATAATCGGATTCTAATGTAATTAGATAAGATTGAATATAATATATTTATGTTTCAAGTAAAATAATGGGTAAAGTCCTTGTTTGAGTATTTATTTTCTATAAGCAATTATTTTGTGTATTGTTTAGAATCACAAAAAGAACAATAGAAGAAAAAAATGAAGTTTTCATCATCACTGCCATTCAATAGGAACTTGATATTGAAATGAACTTCAGTTTTCAAAATTCTGAGTGTCGAAGAAAGTGGGCAAGAGTGGAATTTAGGCGAGCGATTTGCGATTTCCTCACTCATTTGATCATAACAATATTATAAAGAGGAAAGATTTGATTGTTTGTTTGTTTGCATTGAATAGGCTCCGAAACTACTGAACCGATTTGAAAAATTCTTTCGCTGTTGGAAAGCTACACTATCCCCGAGTGACATAGGCTATATTATATTTTCTAAAAAATTAGGGATCCTTACTAAAACTCCAATAATGTAACCCAAGATGTAAAAAAAATACCTAAAATATTATTTCATCACGTGCGCAGCGAAAACTATTGATGATGATAGAATAATCTATACCAATATTATAAAGAGGAAAGATTTGATTGTTTGTTGGTTTGCATTGAATAGGCTCCGAAACTACTGAACCGATTTGAAAAATTCTTTCGCTGTTGGGTAGCTTTTTAGCTTTCTTTATAATATTTTTTTTTTTTGTAACTTGACGCAAATAGAAGGGTTTTCGTGTGTGTATTATAATATTTTTTTTTTTGTTAAATACTGCTGCTAGTTTGATCATAAAAAGAAACAAAAAATGAATTAATTACGTCCTAATTTACAAACAAACAAACAAACAAAAAGTAATAAATTGAACAAAATCATCCGTAAATTAGCGGCAGGGTTGTTAATCCGTGTATTTGTTGTCGCACATTAATTCCTTCACGGCGGCGGCCCGAAATAATCCTGCTTAATATTTAGAGCCTCATTAATGCCACTTGAGTCGAATATTTTGATGCCGAGCTTTATTATATTATAACCAAGGTTTATATTATTATTGCTCCGTATTATTATATCAGGTGACTTTTCGCATGTTGTCAAGACTCCACTTGATCTCTGGATGGTGATTAAATTATTAAATCTGTTTACTTAGACAAATTTTAAGGGATTTAAGATTTATTCATAAGCTTATGGTCAGAATTAATGTTTTTTTTAACAGACTTTTAAAAACAACCTAATTTTCCAATTTGATTGAATTGTTTTTTTTTTTAAATATTTGTTCACTATTTTACTCGGTCATTTTAAACTGATTTGGAATTTTTTTTTTTGTTTGAAAGAATATTCCAAATTGGTCCTTTTTTCATTATCAAATCAAGTATATGCATTCAGAAAGTTTCACTTGGTTAAGTGGTTCTGATGAAGAAGACCGTGGATTGACCGAGCGAATCGAAGGTATGTATGTATATATGTCCGATGATAACTTGAGTACCAATGATCAGATTTACATTAAATTTTGTAGCAAAGTAGATTATTCAATTAAATTTTTAGTTTTAAATATGAGCAAAATCAGTCGAGGCTTTGTGAAGTTACAGGGATGGGGAGGATTGAGTCCGGGGTGAACTACTCGTAAGAGATAACATCGGCAATTTTATAAATAGCACTTCATATAATGTAGCCAGAACCAGCGTTATATAATACCTGTACGAGTTTTCTTCAGTGTTGATTGCGTATTTTTTCGTAGGCAGTACCATGACGTTGTCGTAGACCCAGTAAGAGATGGCGCGCGGGTGCGCCTCGGTATGACAATCGACCGTGACGTCGGTGCCCGCCGGAGCACCCACTAGCTGGTTCGGCACCCAGATCATCGGAGAAACTGCAATAAAATAAACCTTATGAAAATAACTAAATTTACCTACATATATTGCTAAGTAAGTGACTACAGAAAGTAACTCTACATATAGTAGTTTCGCTTGGATTTTCTTGTACCTTTTAAAAACCAAACTAGTTTTGGTCTTATATATTGATAGGTACTTCGACCAAAGTAAACTGAATGGACGGGCCCAAGTAAGAGAATTTTGAAGAATTTAAAGTTAGCGCTGGCGCTCAACTTGGTTCAGCCGCTTTCAGTGCTTGAAAATTGCGAGACGTACTTTTGTCAATACATTCGATCCATATTCATATGCACACTACTGCTTGGCGGTTGAATAACTGACAAAGGTGTGGTATTTCTCATGGGGACTCTGCAGAAGAGCCCTAACTGTACAAAAACTACTCTGTGAGCCGTCATCTCGACATTGACTCCCCTCTCACGCATATTCTCTTTCACACTGTTCATCCACACCTGACTGAATGATAATGATGGTAATTTAAAAAAATATACTTGTAGGCATACTCGTAACTAGAGAAACTTTAAGGTTGGAGTTACACTAGCTAGATCTGGTGAGATTTTGTTGTTTTTTAATTTATCTGCAAAGGTTGTTAATCCAAATAAATTATGGACTGTTTCATCTACCAATAAATTAATTCTAATTCAACAGATTATTACATTATGGTACAAATTATTGTAACTTAATGGTTAATCGGTAATGATTCTCCTGTTGCAGTCGTCCTACAAGCTGGCGGTGACCATTTACTACCAAGTGGCCCTGCTTGCCTGTTTGCTACTGTTAGTATTATACCACATCATCATTATAAAATAATATGAATAAATATGTCTGCCATATTTTAAAATCCATATTTTCGACATAGCGCATTCTAAAAGTAGGTACTTATTACAAGACACGACATCGAACGATACAAATGTAACTCTTTAACCGAAGTTTATAGCTGAACGGTTTTCCGAGAATACCGTCGACTTGTTTATTTGAAACCTAATGAAATTCATGAGAAAAGAAAATTGAACTAAAATATGAATAAATGTAGAATTCAAGATTACCGAGATGTTTCACTGGGGTTTGTAGACTGTCTGATGTTTTATAATATGAGCATAAAAGATGTACGCATAATGTATCTTGATAACGTTTCCAAACCTTCGAAAGATATGAAACGGGCTTAGTCTGGATCAAAATGGTTTGTTATCAAGGGATTAGCCAAATAAAATATTCATAACTGGGATTTTTATTTACCAAAGAACTTGTGTAGGCTGATTACGATACAATTCTTAGTTATTTATAAAAGAGAGTACTGAAAAGATATCCGAAATCTTAAATCAAATTATAATATAAGTACCTAAGTTATTGTGGACATTATAAGTCACAGTAATGAAGAAGTATCTGAACTTTGACTTGCGTAATTATTTCTTGTGCTTTGTAATTAGGTAACAGCGGTAGAGTTATGAACTTTTAATCGTTTTACTACGTAGAAAATTCCATTATATTTCTTTATTTTCTTGGAAATAGCTTCACAAATTGCAACTAGTTTCCAGAAAGCTCTTCATCTTCTCACCGGCGTTATCGATCAAACCGGGATGTTAGAACATACCGACTTAAAAGAACCAATTTATAAAGTTTCAATGATGATTGATAGTGGCGGAAATAGGCGAGACCGCCCGATAATACCCGACACCGGCCGACATTGTCCGATAGATCTAGCGAGTTCATCCGACATGTCTCGAGAGCGCGCGACTCTCGCGATTTTTCACACAGCGTTTCAGATAATAAAATCCACACTTTGAGAACGTAATTCACATTCACCAAGTTTATGATGGCAATTTTCATGGATAATATTACTTGTGCCGGGTGATCCGATTTAATATTCTAGGACGTTTTAAAATATTTATACAGTCTCCTTTTTATGATTCTACGACTTCATTATCGTGAAGATAATGTGGAATGGAAGCTGTTAAATTTTGAATATCATTCATTTGAACAAAAGGTCACAACTTAGAAAAAATAATAATAGGCAAATGATTTTACCATGAAGTTTGACAAGAAAATACAATTATTACATTTCCGTACCAAATAAGAATTAGAAAAAAAAACCTTTTATTAGATAAACTTAGTAGACTAGCTGCGCCCTACGGTTTCACCTGTGTGAAAAATCCATTACGTTATGATTATGGTATTTTTATGTTTACTTTAGCTTTTGAACACCATCACTTAAAAGCAAATCAGGCATAAGAATGATAAGCGTTCACGGAAGCAACTTTCAATTGTTCTAGATTTAGGCAAAGATGTAACTTTACCTCACTGTCACCAAAATTTGGAACATTCATCACAACTTGAACTAGCTTTCCTCCATCGACATGATGCGTGCGACCGCCGCTCGCCCTAACAAGCCTGCGAGTTGATGGAAACGTTTAATTCAATTCCCCATTGTGTAAACATTTCAAAGGCGTTTGTTTTCAGGAAAAAAAACGAGATTGTCTGCAGCAGCGATCTCCCGCGAAGCGTGCACCGTAAAAAAATATTATCTTTCAATTATCACTGGCCATCTTGCCTTTTATTTAGTCAGCTGCGCTTGTAATAGGAATTCAAAATAAAGGGGAAGCAAAAATCCTCTTTCACAGCCACCTCTCTGGGTGGACGATCTTTTATTAAATTTTTAATTGGTCATCCATTCAGCGAAACGTTCGTGTTATTTCCAAAATGGAGTGAAAAATCGGAAAAGGTTCGGGCTCTTGACATGAATCGGGTTATCTTTTTGTCAATTATATTTTTGCGGATTGATTGGCAGATTTTAATTTTGGATTAAATTAAGCGGGATTCAAGACAAAATTTTGTTTTAATTTAACGAAAACGCTTACTTAGTATTTTTAGTATCATCCACAGTTATTTTTATTTCCAAATCGTTACCCTTTTTTTTAGTATCACCAACAGTACTCATCGGTAAGTAAGAGTGAGTGAATCACATTACATATTTTCCCGCTGTTAAAAAAGCATTCGAACTCATCCAGCCTTATTCTGTTGCGCGGTTGATTCAATTGCCCCGAAAGCGCGGAGAGCTCGGTGCGCTCGGCGCGCACTCGAATGCCGAAGCCGAATCACGGGCGACTTGTCGTTACGACATTACAGAATTATCTCCGGATCAGTGGAGACAAAATAGCGAATGTAGCATTACAAAAATAATGTACATACATTATTATAAAACGTAATGGTAATTTTAAAGTAATTGTTACAAAGTTAGAAGTAATAAAAAAAACAAAATCAAATGTCATTTATTTCAACCATTATAACCCTATAGATAGAACCCCATAGAAAGAAAGAAGAAGGACACGAGAAAGATACAAAATTCTATAAATTAAATTACCACATTTTACTATTTGTTCGTTAGTCAGTACATGAACCATGCAGCAATGGTTCATGTACTGACAGTCAAACCAACTCGCTAATAAATGTAGGATGGTGTTGGGGCTGTCCCGGACCCTGCGCGCCAGGGATGTGCGCCGTTTCCAAATGGTCGTGTAAAAACAATCGAAGCACGATTAATAGCTACAAAGTTTTTGGAAACGGTGAAGCGACCATTTGAACAGGTTGGCCAGGAGCAGGACCGAGCTCTTACATCGCCAAAAATGTGTAACAGTATGTGAGTCATCTCAAATATCCGCAGGCTTTTTGTTTATGTCTGCCGTTTTGTTCAATTGTCGTATTATAATACCGTCTTTTAGTTTAGTTTATTTACGCGTTGGAATAATATAATCAAATGGAATGGTCTTAATTGTAGACATCGTGATTTGTCTTGTTAATCACATCATGACATCATTTGAAAAAATAATAATTGAAAAGACAATGTGGGACAATGTAAGAGGCACCAATGAGTTCTTTGGAATTTACGTACGGATATACCACTGGCTTTTCGATGAAGGGAAACATCGTGAGGAAACTTGCATATTTTCGGAGAAGAAATTCGATGGCGTACGTGAATAAATAAAATAAATAATTAAAACTCTAATTTCATGACGTATCTAAAGACTTTTAAAAGCCCTGAATATTAAGTTGAATTAATAAATAAATAAACAAAATGTCGCTTGTTGTATAACTTATCACAATGATCCTGATCTTAGTGATTATTAGGCCGCGATAAGGTGTCATCACTATCGGCTATCACAAGGTTTCTAATAAGCTCACGACGCAGCAGCCATAAATTCATGAATAGAATGTGAATATTGATCGTGAGGATTGTAAAATGTAACTAGTAACAAACCACCAGGTAAACATGTTTTTATATAATATTTCTGTGTATGAATAAAAATTACATTCGACGTCGACGATGATCCGCTTGGAGACGGAGGGCGGCACGGCGTTGGTAGCGATACAGAGGTACGCGCCCATCTCCGTGCGACTGATGCGCTGCAGGCTCAGCGTGTCGCCCTCGTACACCGTCACTGGAGACAACATAAATAATATTTATAAAACGATATGTACCTAGCAGACAGCAGACCACCAGGCCGCCCACCAGAGCGCTGGGTTTACAACATATGAAGACACGTGGGTCACAACTGGATGACTAAGGTAGAAAATCGGATGTAGTTGAAGAAATTGGGAGAGGCCTTTGTTAAAAAATGGACGACAAGAGGCCAAAGAAGAAGAAAAACCATTTGTACCTACAAAGTTAACTGAAATGTTACAGTATGCACGAGTGCACATGTTAAGGTAAAGTATAGATCAAGTTTCTTGGGTTCAATGTGTGGTGCCCTTAATAACCGTTACGATGAAATCTGTGATGAGTATATAAAGGCTGTCGGCTCCATGACGGCTTACGACCTGTAGTGCCGTCACTTGGCCAAAATGAGGAAAATAAAATATGCATGAAATCTTTCGTAAAAATAATATGTCAATTCTTATTTTAATGTGTAATTTCTTCACAAAATTTCAAAAAAATTACACCGTTTTCCAATTGTCTACGAGTTAAAATTAAAAACTCGCGGCCAAATTTAACTTTCGGTTTGGTAATGGCGGGTTGCCTATAGATAGATAGATAGATAACTCTTTATTGTTCACACCAGAAATTACATGCATTATACAAAAATGTACTTAAAACTAGTGTAACAATTGGCGGCCTTATCACTTAAAGCGATCTCTTCCAGGCAACCTTAGCACGGAGAGCATTTATAAGGAAGAGGTAAGGGACGGGGTGTGCCCTTATAAAGGAATATGTATCACAAAAACAGAAAATATAAACATACTTACATAATAAGACTACACACTACTTAAACATAGTAAAATAATAAAAATATACTACTTACTAATACTACAACAATATATACATACCTAAATAATAATAATATACATACATACATACATATACATAATTACAATCATAGAGAGAGCATGACGATGCAGCAACTATCCCGAGATATATCAAGTGGCCAAATAAGTTATTACTTTAGCTATTTACAATTGTTCCTCCCACAGGCGTAATTGCGTTTCTACTGGGTTTAATTGTAGTTAAGCAATTAAACTGCTTCTTAATGCGAGTTTTATAAGGATAATAATTGTAATTTGATTAGCATTAATTTGCGCTGAAGTTAAACTGAGAATTCAACTAGATCCTCGTTTAGCCAAGATTATAAAAAAGTTTATTACTGCAGACACAGAGTTAAAGCATTTTTTTTAAAGTTGGTGGCTCTTGCAGTTATGAATTTATAAGTGATTCTAACGACGGGCAAGGGATCGGGATCTTTTTATTGGTTGTATACCAACCGGGTGTCATTATATTATGTGAATTCACTCTCTTAGTAGTTAGGTATATAGTTTTAATACGAAAATAAAATAAAGAAATAGAAATGTTTTTAATATCATGCAAGTAGCTTTTTTTGTTTAACTTTTGAATGCTTGTCAGGCATTTGACTACAAACTCATTTTATGTTAAGTGTTTGTGTGGTCGGGGATGGTATACACATCTAGCCTGACATAGGAACTGACTTCCGAGTGTGGTTGCCGAAGCACTCTAAAGCGCTTGGCAAAAGATTTTCATCTTGGCGGCGGTAGCTGGCCAGCCGAGTACCACAAAGTACCCCACCACCATGATATGGTTCCTCACGATATTTTCCTTTACCGGTAGCTCAAGCTCATTGTTGAGATTTGAACACACGACCGGCGGCGTGTGATGCGAACGCACCACCACTATATCATCGCTACAAATTCAGTAAAACTAAATTAATCAGATAGTTTGGTAATTTTTATCGCAATATTGACATTAAAATATGAATTAGCTTTGATAAGTAAAACAAATTTAGAGCAGCTAATCCTACTTCTGAACGTGAACAAGCGCTCTCTAAGCGTGGATTACGCCTCGAAACGGGAGAAAAAAATCCCTTTTAAAGATAATTATAGAGGGGGAAAGCTGAGCTGTGCCGCCAAATTAAAACGACACGAGCACCTATTGCGGTCGCCTCGACAAAGGCGCCAAAAATCGAGTTTAATTTCAAGAGCAATTTCCTTGTACAGAGGAAAATTAACGTGTGGTGTGGAGAGGTATGGGAGAGGCACTCGGCGCTAATTGTGTGGAGCTCGCGACGGACGGACGTGTCGCGCACATCTGTCTACGATTATTATTTGCGAAGGACGCCCGTTAACAAATGTTTTAATTACGACGCCGCCATCGAAAAAAACAGTTCTCGTTTTCAATTCTGGAACGTGTTAATCTTTTGTTTGTTATAAAACCAGCGGTAAATCCTATTTATTCCCGGGCTTAATGGAAAACGCTACGAGCCGGATGCTTGAACTTGAAGCCAATTGGCATACGGTCGAGAGTTAATTTTGTATATTTCTGCCACAACTGCGTTCGAAGGCTTCGTGTTTTCGTGTAAAAATGTTTTGCTAAAACTTTAAAATGGTGCACATTTTAACGAGATCTCGTGGCGTACGTGTTTTAATTTTATCAGAAGTTTTTTAGCTACGAGTAAGTTCACTAAATTGACTGTGCAAATAAAAAAAAGTTTTATCTTGTTACACATTTTTTGTAAACGTATTTAATAATAAATAAAAATCTTTATGGAATTAAGTGTATAAGATCATTAAGTGAATAACACTTACACGTATAATTTTTGAAGACTGGTCACACCAAACAATTTATTTTCTGATGTTTGAGATTAAAAGTAATTTTAAATTTTAGATTATATTATAAAAAAAAATAAAGTCGTAGTTCATCCTCGACCACACCGTCACTTACTATCAGGCGAGATGATCGCTAGATGTTTATCTATATCCAATAAAAAAGAACCAATGATATGAAAACCAAGTCTGTAAATCGCGGAAACATAATTTAACAACAAGTAAGCGCCTAAAACGCTAAGACTAGCCTAGTATAAAAAAAATGTATCTGTTTGTTACGAAACATACATAGCATAGAATTGAAAACGCTTAAAAAATCCGGATTTATCTGGAGTTTTTTAGAAAGCCTTACCCTTCTTCCTTCTATCAACGGATATGGGCTGTCCATCCTCCCGGCGCCACATGATCTTGGGCGCGGGGAAGCCGTCCGCCTTGCACACCAGACTGATGTTCTGATTCTCTCTCACCGCCACCGCTGACTGTGTGCTCTCTTCATCCAGGATATTCGGTGGTACTGGAGGACAGAGCGATTACAGTTAGGTTATATCGAAAAGCTGTCAAGAGAAGGATTGATGTTTGTAGTGGTTTAGAGCAGGCAAATACCTGGTAATAATAGGGAGAATTCTGTAAGGGCAGATTGCAGCTAGACATACATTACAATTAAACAAACACCAACTATTTCGTCAATAACTACTGGTGAGAGAGTAGTCTTGTAGGGTGGACAAGAGTAGACTGATGATGATTACAATAATTTCTAGTTAAACTCATTATTAATCTAGCATTTATTTGCTCGCGTTTCAAATAAATAAAATCTTAAACAGCATATTATCGCTATTAAAACCACAAAAACTAAGATGACAGAGATACACCAGATTGAAAATTTAGAACATACACTACTTACGCTTAGAATTTGTGGTAAGTGGAAACAACTCGCATAACTAAAATGAGTATCATAGAAGGCATCTAACTTACAGAAATTTTCATAAAACACGCCATTAAAATACTTTTATCGATAATATCGATTACCTCTCGAAACGGCACAAGCCATTATAAAAGAACATAAAAACTTCAATACGGTTTTTAATCCCCCATATCCCCGGGACAATTAATACACGGTACCAATAAAGGTTAAAGAATAAATTTAAAGCACCAAAGCGACCCAAGTCGGGCCCTCGGGCAATAAAATGGAAATAAAAACAACGTGCTAAGGTTAAAAAGCCCGGTATATATCGGTACACTCCCATTTGGAAGTTGTTAGAGAATTGCGGTCGTTTAAAAGACTGAGCGTTGCTCGCGTCGGTGATTTGGGACTGGTTCCTAACCTAGACCTATTCCATCATTTGCTGTTCAATTCGTTCGTAAAATACACTCGATACTATGATTTTTTTCTCCTCTTATTCAACTAGCTCTTAATTTTTCTATACCACAAAAAAAGAGCAGCTTTAATTTAAGCCAGTAGCGTAATAAATCACTCTCACTATGGATATAAATATTGCAAGTATTCAAAAAATACTGAATTGATAGCTTAATAATTGCAAAAATGCCCAAATTCTAAACTATATCTAGTAAGATCTCAAGCAACAATTGCCTTGTATCTGCAATGAACTATATATATTTTAGAGATGCTCCAATTTTACAGATGTTCCCGTAATATTGAGATGCTCCGCTGCCCGTTACCGCCGCTACTAGATAGTGTGTTATCTATGACCAAACGAGCCGGAACCAATGCCCTGGCCTGCTTCCACAACCGATTTTGGCGGGAACATTCGAATTATAGATTTGGAATTGGAAATGTTTAATGATAATTTATTGTACCAAAATGTAGTTTTATGGTGTATATTATGGATTTCTCATTCCGTCTTGATAACCATGCGATGATAAGGTTCAGTTTGCCGAAGCAGTGTTTGGTTCGCAAACCTTGGCCCTCCTCTGACATATAAATAAAGGTGGTATATTCACTTGACGTTGTCTAGTTTTTGTACAATTAATTAACGAGACGAGTATGTCGCTCGCCTGACTGACGCGTCTGTGTTTGGAATTTGCTTCGTAGCTTTTAAAACAATTAAAAAATCCTTTTATATGTTGTACTGTGGTTATCAAATAAATAATTCACCGAGTCACTATTTTTATAACCGAAGCAGATAATTTAGTATGTGATTGATAGAAGGAGTAGAAGTTTAATATAATTAATAGAACATAATAAATGCTCTACGGAAAGGTCGGCTAATCTGTTGTCATCGTGTTTTTTTTTTCTCCTAAATTCTTGATCTTTCTGTTTATTTAAATATTTTCGCAGTTGTTTACTTAATTTATAATACCGGAAACCCTATTTTTTACGTTTATTTTTTATTGTACTTATTTATTTCTAAATCTACAAATCACAATAAACGAATTAATAAGATAATTCAAAGAGTATTATTATTTATTACATCACATTACAAAACAATAATAATGTACTTATAATTGAAATCAAACTGAAGTAATTAAAACTTCAAAGAGAATGAGCCCGAAAATACCTTTGACGGATAAACAAGAATACTTTACAACCAAGAATAACTGATAGACAAGTATTTCGTCAATACTTTTACCAGTCCTTACAACTTTGTGTTACATTTTCAGAACTCTCTTGAATGTTAAACCTCGTAATTAGGAATTAATGGATTCAATGAAAACAAGGATTACTTCGCCGTTTTTGTGAAAGGATTATTAATCTCGTGGAAGAATCGAGAGTGGAGTGGTAGTGACTAGTGAAAAGACGCTCGCAAACTTTAAGTTATAATTATTATGTTTTTTTTTTTTTTTTTTTTCTTTGTAAATCTGCAAATAATTTATTAATTTGTCGCGTTTATAGAATTTTTGGCTTATTATATTTCGCTGATGTTCAAAGACTATGGGGAAAAGTCGGTGTTTGTATGTATGCTTATATATTTATTTTTTATTCTTGTGTGTATATTTTTCCGACGATAAACTTAAGATCCATTGATCCAATCTTCATTTGTAAGGAAGTAGTGCATTTCAATTCCACACTAGAACTATATTTCAAGACTAGAAAACATTCCGACGCGGTGCGCTCGCGCATGCTAGGCCTACTGGGGTTGTGAAGTTATAGAGAATGAGAGGTCTCAGTTCGGCGCGAAGTCAATTACGAATAAAGCATAGCATAGGTTTCAACTGGTTGGCGCGAACCGCGATGGCCTTCCCCCGAGTTGGACCATGAATTAGTTTAGAGCGGTAACATAAGCTCGCAAAGTGCGGTAGGTCGGTTTACGTGAAAGGCCCCGACATCTACAACCAACTACCCGATGACATTAATCATTCAGCTTATCATTCATTCATATCTGTATCTGTAAACACGGATATTCGTGTAAAATTATACTGATAGTTCTGCAAACAGTAGACCTCACGAGCACAAACTTTTTGGCACAATCGCTAGATTTTTACCAAATTTTTAGCCATCGGCAATTTTTGATTGATGGAGTATTGCCAACGACGAATTCTACAAAGTCGTAGAACATGTATCTCAAGTTTTGTCAAAATTGGTTGAAAAATACAGCCTGTACGTGAAAATGACCCTACGGAGAGATGAAAAAAAAAATTGCCAATTAAAACTAAGAATTTCGCTCGTTTCGCTCACTCGGTCAATAATAATGTATTTTATTGTTAAGGTTATAGCTTCATTACCAGTTTAAGTTGTACTTGTTGTGGAACAAACTAACATAATTTTACTCCCAGTATTTCCCTCTATTCCAATCCATATCAAACGAAATGTAAAACATTAAAGTCACGTCACATACAAGTTGTTCTATTGCCTTATAATTTCTCAGACTTGTTCGAAAACTTCTGTAGTAGGTGTAATTATCGTGATTCTGAAGCGCTACTAATAAAAGTGAGAGTGAATCTTATCCGAATCAGAGGGAAACGCACGTCTGATGCTTAGAACATCGTTTTACAATGACAGGAATATCTTCCAGATCCGTACGAGATGACCCGTCCGCAAGCGGACACTCCGTAAGGATCGTTCGCGAAGCCATGCTAGCTTCACTGCTACAAGAGTACTCACCGACCACTTGCAAGTACCCCACTTGACTGATCATCGGGTTAGTGTTGACCTGGCACATGTAGTACCCGCGGTCCTCCTGCTGCACCTGGCTCACGTGCAATAGCCACGTCATGGCGTTGTCGTGTGATACGCTGAACCGCGCGAGCCGGGTGATTACGTGCCGGTGGATGGTCAGGATCATCTGCCGGTCGATGTGGATCCATGCCACCTGCGGGACAAGAAAGTTTTATACTACAGTACACGCGCGGCCTACTGTGGTAGACCAGGATAACATTGTTAGCAATATTGTTTATCTTTTGAGAGTTAGAGCGTTGTGATTCCAGGAAAGCTTCCTTCATTAAATTTGTCAACAGATCAGTGATACGCGTGACATCTGTTCGTACAAACATCTATGGAATTTGTCGCCGAAACCGCGGGCCTACCATAGTAGTCCCCGCGAGTATTATTGTACTAAATTGAGGTTGTAAACTTTTTATTTTATTGTAAGTTTTTAGGTTTTTATACCGTATTTACTATTATTTGAAATATGTAAATAAAATGCAATAGATATATATACACTCTACCATGGTAGGCTAGAGTTTATTCGTATAAAAAGGTGGTAAGGTGGTTTCCTGAAAAATTCAATTATAACACTGTTTTAGACTTTCGTGGTGGTTTACTACATTACTATTAGTACTCACGGGATATTTACCTCGTGGCGCATGCAATTGTGCCGAATATCGGGAACTCAAAAAAAAAACGTGGTAAATATCTCGTGAGGACTAATAGTAATTCAATTATAGTTAGTTCCTTCCGGTGTCGGTAATGTTATTGTACTTAACGGTGTCAATTGAAAACAAAATCAAAAAGAGCGTACTTTAGTGTAATAAATAAAAGTCATGTCGTCATTATATTATTTTGATTATTTTCATATTCATAAAGAGCCCATTTGCTTTTTATTCCCTTCTGAAACAGCCCCCGAGCACTTCCCTGGAATATTTTCATTTGCAATTTTCCCTTCGCACGTTCGTAAGAAAAAACTTGGGTCCGTTCCCCGAGTCCAGTTTGTTTATACATTTTCCACCTGGCCGAGGTGATAAAACTTGTAAAATAGGATGTTTATTGCGCCAGTTTACTACTTTATTCAGTTGATATTTACGGCTTCCCGGCATATTGCCTCGCGCGGACGTATTGAGACTCTAGTGATTACTAGAGTCTCAAAAAGATCCCGATCGGAAATCGAAACTGTGCTCAGTATTACTCGATCTGAACTTTCATATTTTGTATTTAAAGTGTGTTTGAACACAGTTTTATCTGTGTAAAAATGTTTATCGAAGATATGTGTGGGTCATATTTTGAATAAACAAATTTAGCTATAATAGTAAAGTTAATTTTGTCGAGCATACTTGATAGCGCAACTTACATAATATTCCGGATGTTCGGTTATATACTATATTTACTCTAATGTTCGGCTAGATGGGTTAGATATCATATTCTAGACTCCATACTTGAGCGATTTTTAGCCTGCACTATAATCACAACAAGTTGCCACGTGTATGTATTATTTTATGAATATTTATTTAAGTGAACAATGTTTTTCAAATGAAATTGTATAACTGACAGAATTTTTCATATTTTTTATACATCTATCACAATTAATGCTAATATTAAATTTTATTTTATTTTTATTAATCATTAGTTGGCTATCTTACAATATTAATTATATAATATTCCACTACCATTTAAAACTGACATTCTGAGCTGTAAATAACTTACCTAATATAACGAATCGTTGTTATAAGGTGAATAAAAATAAATAATCTAAAACTAAATCTGATTTGTCAGGAAATTAACCATAATAAAATATAATTAATAAAAAACTGTGTATAATATAACCGATTTGTAGCGTCTTCCCGCTGCGACACGCGCTTTGCATTTTTGCTTTGTTCTGTTTTGTTCTGTGCGGTATAAAAATGAACTTCCGCAAAGTTACGCCTTTATCAATCAACTATAATAAATAAAAAATAATAAAATAAATTATAGACTCAATTATAAAATAAGGAAGAAGAAACCAAACAGAATAGTGCATGCGCTAGTTTGGTCTCACTCGGTCACAATTTTTTGGAGCTGTAATTTTTTAGAAATATATAATTATAATAATCGTATCCAAAACAAAACATATGTGAAAATTTCAAGCGGCGACCTATTACGGTTCAATTGGTAGAGCCTTTTAAAAGTAGGACGGATCGACCAACAAAAAAACGGTAGGCTTAGTATTAGGGTCCCATTGAAACTCTTTGGCTACGGAATCATATAAAACATCCTAGAGCACACAATTGAATACTTCTCTTGGAACTAGTACTCCTGGAGCAAGATCCTACGAAAAGTTGCCTTATAACTACGTTTACTCCATTCTAACTTCTTCAACGATTCAATAGCTCTTCGATCAGTTATCTCGTCTTACGTAGTCACGAACTCAATGTACTTAACTTACTTCTAGAACATCATAGCTAACAAAATATTTCTAGTTATTATTTTCATTTTTAATAAATATGTGTTGTGTTTAGTGCGTCAGTGCTGTCCGAAACCTCAATCTTGGCCTCTCTGTATTTAGTAAACCTAAGGAAAGTATCCTATTTTTAGATGCCACTAGTGGTGTAAGTATTAGTAGTATACCCATCCAAGAACAAGCGAAAGAAAACAACACTGGTTTTGAACTGTTGAGGTTCAAAATTATAGGTGGCACTGATCTGTCATGCGCAAGCGTGAAGCTTAATATCAGGTGAGCGACTTGCTCACTTGAATTCAATTTAAAAAAAAAAATACACTTTACTTTGTTCATCAAGAGCCTTTAACACTTTTGTTGAGCTATGCCAACAAAGGAGTTAAATCCACGTGGATTCATGCAGTACTATTATATTATAAATTCTGAGCTTACATAAAATTATAATAATGTCTCCAGGCAATTTCACATTAATTATGTTAGAACCTGATATTTGAAAAGAAACCTTTTTCAAGATTCAGTTCGCTTCAGTCTGATTCTACTGATGCAGTGATTTATAAAAGTTTTCTCTTACTGAAAGTCATCATCATCACTCAGAAGACGTTCACTGCCGAACATAGGCTTATTCCTAGAGCGCCACACTAACCAACAATGTGCCACTTGCATCCACCGGTCGCCCGCGACTTTCAAAATGTCATCGGTCTACCTAGTGGGAGGCCTGCCTACGCTGCGTCTTCCGGTTCGTGGTCGCCACGCAAGAACCTTTCTTCCCCACCGGTTATGCGTTCCTCGAGTGATGTGGCCTGACCTTTGCCTCTTCAGCTTGCAAACTCTGAAAGCTATATCGGTGACTTTGGTTCTTCAACGAATTGCCTCGTTTCGGATTTTATCGCGCAAAGAAACTTTTAGCATAGCTCTCTCCATTGCCCGCTGTGCGACTCTGAGTTTTTCCAAAAGGCCAGTGGTCAAGGACCACGTTTCAGTTCCATATGTCATGTGTTTCTCTTACTGTAAGTACCTTAAATCGTATACAAATCTTTCTTAGAATATTTAAAGTTCATAAGTTCATAAGTGTTTTAAGTTCATGGGTTTACGGTGACTCTTAATAATGCGAATTCCCTGTCTAAGCCATTACTATAAGTTAACCAAAACATTGCTAATTTACTATTGAAATTTGCTATTTGAACTCACTCTACTCATTGTACTGTAAGACATGTCGATTCTGTTGTACCACATTATAAACTGAACTAAATTTGACAGTGCTAAAATTGTTGTCATCCATTTTTCACACATTAAAATGGAACGAGGTGCACATAATTTTAGGCCTGTCAGATTGGTTTACTTTAGTGTGTGGTACATCAGAATCGAAGCCATTGAGTATGTTTTAGTGTGATTTCTCACGTTACTGAA
Organism: Apocheima hispidaria; assembly: GCA_947579745.1. Classification (NCBI taxonomy): domain Eukaryota; kingdom Metazoa; phylum Arthropoda; class Insecta; order Lepidoptera; family Geometridae; genus Apocheima; species Apocheima hispidaria. The sequence goes on from OX388151.1 coordinate 416,266, forward strand.
CTCACTTCGTAGCATAATAACCAAATAGTGTCGCTAAGATAAAAAATTGTTGATCTCTTCAGTTGGTCGGAGTGGAGGACAGGGATTTAAGTAAGGGTAAGTTCATGTGGTATCTCCCACGGTAGTAGCGTCTCTGAGAAGTACCCAGTAGGTTCGAGTAGATGCCGCAGTGCGGACCCGATCCGGTGCATATTTCACGAGGCAGGGTATCTACTGGTACTGTCCGTGAGATCGGTCATTTACATGTCTTCAGCCGGGCGGGACGTGACACGCAAACATGGGAGTAAAGGCTCGGTCACACGACGCGTTGCGGTAGCGGAGCACATAAGATTTTTGCAACACATGGACTAAATGATTAGGACATTCTTGTTCGGCTTGTGTTAAATTACATCCTATTATACGCGTACTTTTTTTTCTGCAATCGAGTGACGAGACGAGCAGCTCTCTCGACTGATGGTAAGCGTCACGTTACCCAGAAATATGTAGAAATTGTGTAAGTTTGTAGAGTAGCTAGCCCTTATCTCAGTTTGTTTTATTTATTTGAAACTTTTATTATTATATAAGACCGTTTTCATTGGTAATTTAACTACAAATATATTAAGTTACCTAATGTAAGATATAATATAACTTAAATAGTTCCCCGTTTAGTTTCCAATCCTCTCGGCAGATACGTCATAACTGTTCCACAGTATCCGATAAATCATTAAGTTGTTGAGACCTAATAGAGAGTAGGTGAGGGAGCACAAGTGGCGCCACTTTATTACGACCTCGTCACAGATTAAATACCAGTATGTATGGTCAGGGTCCAGATTAAATAGTAGTCGGTACGGCCCGGTGCCGGAACTACGGTAGATAAGTTACGACGACACTTAATCACAAATTCGCCATCGCCGTTAATAGGCTCCGAGGCCTGAGGTCGAAAATCGGTGATTTATACACCCTTAATTCGAGTTCGTAACTCGATGCAACGGTTTGTTACAGTTGTGTATCATTTGGATAATCTTGGGAGTTGCCTCGTAAGATTTGTTTCATTAATTTGTAGGGAATTCAAGTAGGTAAGAAGGTAAAGTATATTGGTAGACTTTCGATTTAGGTATCTGAGATCTTTCAGATAATAATAATTAAAGCTAGTTCTTTCTGAAACTACATACAAACACACAGAGTAAGAGAGAGAGAGATGATGTCTCAATATACTCGTATATTTTTCAATTTGGCGACAGAGATCGAAGAAATAAGTCAATTTTGATGTCTTCATTTAAAATGAAAGAACCGTCTTTAGAATATTTTTTATGTAGTTAGTTCTAATGATAAATAAATTTAAAGGCACACGGCCAATATCAGGATTATTATCGGGAAGTTCCATACTAATATTCTGTGGGTAGGCGTGGATAATCGGGCGAGAAGAATAAAAACGGCACCTTCAATGTTCCGACACTATAATCATCAATTCTTCCTTAGTTCATCAAAATATGATTCTTAATACACGTGGGGATAGTTCAATTAGCAATCACGGGAAGACACTCCGCCGAACACGTAATGCACATACGCGATGCAAATGGGTTGAATGCCACCAACGTAATGGCGTCCGCCGTCCATCTGTCGCCTCAGCACACTAGCGCCCGGAGTTGTGTCAGAGTGGAGAAACCTCATCTGTCAGTTATGTTTCTTGCCACTCTAAAATAATCGAAGCGCCCGCCGCGCGCCGTCACGGCCAGACTGACATTCGCACGTCCTCGTGCGTCTGCTTATGTCCTTCCTCCAGTTAATCTGCAAAGACAAAACACAGCTGGTAGACTCAACTTACGACGCTCGCCCATCACTGACACGTTTTCTGTCTGTTACCCGGTAAATATCTTCTCAAAATCCAGTCAGGTCACCACCACGTCATCACGTCACCAAATCAAGTCACGTCAACAAACACTGGACCGGACAACCCATCAGCGTCCCTCTGACCAGTCCTCTAAGCGTCGCCAAATACCAGCATAGTGGCGTGATCCGGAACATCGACCCACATAAGCCAGTCCCTTAGATCTTCCACCAGCTGCACACATCAACACTGTACACGAATTTCACTCAACACCAGCATAGTGGCCTGATCCGGAACATCGACCCGCATAGGCCAGTCCCTTAGACCTTCCACTAGCTGCACAAATCAGCATCGTACACGGGGACGTCGACCCTCAGGAGCCAGTCCCATCGAAAAAGACACACAGTCAGTCACAGTCATTTAGTAGTCAGCATGGAGGAAACACGAGAATTTACATGGACAGTACACGGGATTTACACATTCAACAGCAGTTAAGATTGTTACTATCATCACGTGCAGACGGAAAGGGGTTCAGAAATTGCGGTCAACGTGCATGAACTAGACACAGACTATACTACTATCATCGTCAAATGATCTCTTCAAAGCTTTGACCGTGAACCGCCGTCTCAGCTTCCTAAGTGTGGTTAATTAAAGAAGGAGCTGCCCTCTTAGCCTTCGGAAATTTCTGGACAAAGCTGTAAGCTACGAACAGGCAGATTCACTATCAAAAAGAAAGGAAACGGGCTCACCAGATCATCTAGTCAAGGTGTTGCGCTCACAGACGTGAACGTCTTTGATCGCAGCAGCTTCGATGCCTCCTATTCGGTCTGGACACGCTTATGTAAGATGTCTCGTCTGTCCGCACACATAGCAGTTCTTTTCAGGATTGGTCTTGCTTTGTTAAAACTTCTCAGCGTTGACGTTTGTTTCGATGTATTGTGTTGTCTACAGCAGCAACCTCTTCTCTTAGCTCGCAGCCGTCATTTTCTCTATGTCCTGGTGTACCACAATATTCTTATCAACCTTTTTGGTTTCATTGTCTTCGAGTTTTCATTCCTATCAACCTTTTTGGTTTCATTGTCTTCGAGTTTTCATTCCTATCAACCTTTTTGGTTTCATTGTTTTCGTGTTTTCGCTTCAGTCAGATTCCTTTGGGAAGTTGAGATCTTCTACAACTGCATTAGCATCATCGGGACCAAGGTGGATCATTCGTGATGTGCTGCTCATAGATCGACGTCAAGGGCTTGCCACTAATCCGACTAGCAACATCTCCGTGTGATAAAATCAAATAATTTCGGAACGAAAATGGCCCAGGCGCGTTCCAATGCTAAGAGTATTCTTCTCTGATCTTTGCCCTTCCAATCCCACTTCTGATAAAGGCACACGGCCAATATCAGGATTATTATCGGGAAGTTCCATACTAATATTCTGTGGGTAGGCGTGGATAATCGGGCGAGAAGAATAAAAACGGCACCTTCAATGTTCCGACACTATAATCATCAATTCTTCCTTAGTTCATCAAAATATGATTCTTAAAACACGTGGGAATAGTTCAATTAGCAATCACGGGAAGACACTCCGCCGAACACGTAATGCACATACGCGATGCAAATGGGTTGAATGCCACCAACGTAATGGCGTCCGCCGTCCATCTGTCGCCTCAGCACACTAGCGCCCGGAGTTGTGTCAGAGTGGAGAAACCTCATCTGTCAGTTATGTTTCTTGCCACTCTAAAATAATCGAAGCGCCCGCCGCGCGCCGTCAAATTAAATATAGTAATATAGTTTTTGGAATTTCACACTCTATCTACAAACATTTGTAAATGAGTGAGTGCGGTAGCTGTGGTACTACTCGATACCCCTTTCAACGTGTTTACTTAGTTATTAATTATCATTAACAGTTTTATACAGTAAGCAGGGAACATTTCCTCAGCCGCCGCATAGTGTCATCGTAGTGTCTGAAGAGGCTTGGGCGCTAAAGATAACGTCGACGAAAGCGTCACCGAGCGAGCAAACACTTGTCCTACCAAATATTTGCTGTGAGGGGAACTCCAAGACTTCCATCGCTAATCTATTTGGTAACATTACATTTTGTGAAGAAAAAAAATTGACAACTAAATTGAAGCAAACCAACAATTTTGGTTACATAGGAAAATATCAACTGAATTTTTACGAGTATACATGGTTGATATGTATAACTCAAAACAAAACACTGTTATATAAATCGATAGTAGATTTCAATTATTTTATTATCACATCCTACCACAGAAGAGAGAGGTAAATAAAAAAAAAACCTCTTCTGTGTATCCTACAGTCCTATCCTGATGCCCTGTTGATAATGTTGTTGCAGAATAAAATTATATTTCTTTGTAATATTATAAATGCGAAAGTTTGTACGTATGTAAGTGTGTTTGGTTCCGTTCAACTCTGTAACGGCTGAATGGATTTGAATGAAATGTGGTATGGAGGTTGTTTTTACCCTGGATTAACACAAGGGCTAATTTTTAAACTCTTATATTTATACATTTATCTTTATACTATTATATTCCTATGCTATAGCGGTTAAAACCGCAGGGCGCTGCCAGTAATGTCCAAAAAACCAGACAAGGGCGAGTATGACTACACAGACGTTTTCATAGAACTTAATTACATAACATTTTAAAACTATGAAAGCACCGAAGATTGTTGTAACAAAAAGAGAAGTCGGACAGAAAAACAAACTTAACTTCGTAGACCCATACATCGACCTCACCCTCAGTCCCAACTACACATTTAAGTTTGTACATCAAGTATGGCAAAAAAAAGTATTATAACTACAAATAATTGGTTTTCATATTTTTTCCTTTACTTAACGCGTTCCTGAGAAAAAGAACCTTGATAGAACAACAAAGTGATCCTAAAGGATTTCTTTTTTCTATTTAATATACGGAACCCTAAAAATATAAAAGCTATGTTCTATTTCTAACTCTCCACTAAATCGTATACTAAATTTGTTCCGATGTTATTGTTTCGTCCAGTTCGTCCTCTCAAAAAATAGCAGATATTTTCGGCGCACGAATAAATAGTGTAGGCTTATAGGATTCCAAGTAAAGAAAGTCGCCAAGACACACAGAAAATACCGATGTTGTTATAACAAAAGAAATCCCAGACAAAATCCGATACCGAATAACGTGCAAACACCGTATCAAATTCAAAACAACAACAATATATCGAAGCTCAGGCTCTAAGGCCGGGAGCACACAGCGCCCAAAGTTGAGGCGACGCGGGATAAAGGCCGCACATTTGAAATTGCCGTTAAGTATGTGGTGGCAAATAAAAAGGGGGTAAAGAGGATTAGGGGCTTACGTCTCGCGAGTGCCAAGTTCTCGAGTTATGCGCCTCTGCTTGTTTGTTCTGTGCCATTTCCGATGTGATTAAGTGACGGATTAAGGTGATAAAGTTTGAGATCCCAGTGCCGTGGGAATTTATATTACAGGTGTGAAAGTCCTACCACGTAGATAATATTTAAACGTTCTCTAACATCCAAAAATATTTCAGCAAAAAATCCAGCAACATAACGGTTAACCAACAATTGTTAAATGTAATAAAGATCACATCCTTATATTATAGTTCTTTTCAAAGAAATTAAATGAAAATTATTCTATAGAATAATTGACCGAGTGAGGGAAGCGAACGAAAGGTCTCTGTTTTAACTGAAAAAATTGCTTTCATCTGTCCGTATGTTGGTACTCGCGTACAGGTGGTATTTTTTAACCAATCTTGACGAAACTTGGTATACTGGTTATACGATTTTAAAAATTTTTTTAGGCAGCGGCGCTGTTTGGTTTGTGTGGTATTTCCGATTTTGATAATGTCCGTATGTTGGTACAAGTCGTATTTTTTAATCAATCTTGACGAAGCTTGGTATACAGGTATTAGTATCGGGTCGTAGTTTCAGTTATATAAATAAGAACAAATACTTTAAGAAAATAACAGTAAATAAGACGAAAACCAATAATGTCAAAAAATATTACAGACACAATATACTTCAAGTAACAAGACTCATACACAAAAAATTCAAATCATTAGACACATTTCAAATTAATTTTATAACAATGACAAAAATTACAATTAATTAATAATAAAACATAATGAAAGTGAAATTGTTCTATTATGCATAATTCAATTCGAATAGGTGTGTATTACACACTTATTTCGATGTGTAATGTGTAATTTAAAACAGTGAGTAATATAGGGGCAGGCAAGCCTTGTTGCGAGCCAGCATGCTGTTAGCACTCCCCCGCACGCGCCGCACTAGCGAGGCGCATCTCTTGCGCATTTTTGCGGAGAAACAATCAACGCGCGCTTCTGCAAACATCGTAGATGCACTACAAAAGCGAGGGAGTCCTGAAAGCGTTGTTGAATTGGACACGGAGGGCGTCTTACGATTTTTGCGAATAGCTAGTCCACAGGCAGCACATGTAATAAGGAGAGTTACTTTGACATCAGTTTGAGCATCGCGCGACCCTCCGGGTCACCATGTTAGCTCTGACCGACAAGGCCCTTCTCTCCCTTTCAATATCAGTGTTATCCTTCAGGGTAGGTGTAACCAAATAGCACAAGTGTCACGAAATACGAGTTTATACGAAAAGGCGCAATTTAAGCAGAAATGCTTAGTGTCTCAAAGATTTTCTATTTGTAACTAAATAATCAAGGAGTCTCACGCTCTCCTAGTATCGTAGTTCAGAATTAACATAAAATTATATCCAAAAACATACACATCATACATTAATTCAAGATCATATTAACAATGAGAGCACAAAAATGGTTCAATATTTGTTTTTGCTAGCAACGTATTTTTCCATTATAAAGATGTTACACCCCTAATTAAGGTTCGCCTCCGCCGATGTTCGATACTGTAAACTGAACGTGTTTAAAACCTTAACAAGCTGACTATAAACAAAACTTCAAACTTTTGAATACAATTTCTACATGGTGCTAATTAAAACAACGCTGACGTTAAAATGAGCTAAGACTTTTGTTACAACAGAAAATAGATACGCCTCACGAATGTACTATGGGGAATGAAGGCCCTTCGTCCTGTTCACAGGTTGTCTTGCTTGCACATTTCCAAATTATTGTAGATTATAAAATCACTAAGTGAAAAATCTAATTTTTTTTAAAATGACGTATTGTGTAATTGTTTATGATAAGACTAGCTTGCCAGAACGGCTTTGCTCAAGTAGGATACAGTAAATTAAACCGACCCGACCCCTAAGCTACATCTATACCAAAATTCAGCTCGCTCCGTTCAGCCGTATAGCCGCGATAACGCGACAGACACCCAGACAGAGAGACAGAGTTACTTTCGGATTTGTAATATTAGTTAGAATTGCATTTTGTTTCCGGAAAAAAAAAAGACGGACGACTTCGAAAGAAACCAAAGAATAAGTTTAACGAATATTTCTGATTTTTTTCTTTTTTCATTTACATTTTTCATCTACAAAAACTTACAATTGTGCGAGTAGGATACCTGTAACAAGACAATATTGAGCAAAAGTCCAGATATCATATATTTTGCTATGAACTGCCCCATTTATTTTACATTTAGTTTAGAAAAAATCATCATCATCATTATCATCGCCAGAAGACGTCCACTGCTGAACATAGGCCTCCCCCTTAGAGCGCCACACCGACCGACAACGTGCCACTTGCATCCAGCGGTTGCCCGCAACTTTCATATCGTCAGTCTACCTTGTATGAGGCCTGCCTACGCTGCGTCTTCCAGTTCATGGTCGCCACTCAAGAACTTTTCTTCCCCATCGTCTATTGATTCTTCGAGTTATGTGTCGATACGACTTGGCGTTTAAATGGACAACAAATCAACGAACACAGGGTCAACATTCAAACGACATTATTTAACAAATGAGCTTAAAATGTAGTTACAATTTTGTATAAGTTAAAACAACACGTTTTTCGGAACAAAATTACACGACAATTTCAATATTTTACATGCAACATGGTGCAGGAGAGAGTAATGCAATTACATCGTTCCGTGAGAAAACCGGGTCGCGCATCCTACGTAAAGGCAAGAACACACCAGAGTAATCTGCACGACCGACGATGCGACAGTTATTTATTTATTTATTTGGGACAATAAAATATAAAACTAAAACACTAAAGATTAATTATTAGCTATGCCACCCGTATTACCACCAATTACTAAAACATCCACCATATCACCAAACCCACTATCCACCAATTACTGAAACATAATCCTTGCAGCCCCCGTTGCGAAGCGACGCGACGTCGCGATCATCAGAAAGCACCATCTTTGCTGCGTCTACGTCTCATGGATGTGTCACAACTAAGTATTTATGAATTTTCACATCACATGCAGGAGGTACAGTTATTTAACCGGTGACGCTTTCAAAAGAAAAAATGACAAAACAAATACTACGCATTTGTCGTTGTGTAACACAATTTTATCAAGTGGTCAAATGATATGCGATCACTGTAGTCAGTATGTTTAAATGACACCTGTTTGATCAATAAAAAGCTTTGGAAGTTTCAGAGAAAATAGACGGTGAGATACAGACGGACACAAAAGTCTCTCCGGAGTCAAGACACATAAACTTATTTGTTAATGTTTTTATTTCGTCGCACGTCGCACAGTGCATGTCAGTGCGTTTCTAGCTTTAGTCTACCCCACGTTGGGCGCCAAAAAAGCAAAAGTGTAAATGTTTGCTAAAGGCACACACGACGGCTTAACGGATTCCAAGCGCGATATACTGAGGTTTTATGTAATACGTGCCTACAGAAATATTACATTTATATTTATGTTTTATTATTTTTGAAAAGCCCTAACAGACCTGCTCGTTTGGTCGGTGCGGTCGGCGAAAGAAAAGAGAGAGAACAACAGGAAAATATTTTCTTAATCTTGCTTTCTCTCGTTGGTCCAGTCCGTGGTTTTCAGTAGTAGTAAAAATAGTTTGTACGTAAGTAACTTTTTGACTAAAACTTTTATTCGTAAGCTTTCAACCGAAAGAAAAGTAATACCTAAATATTAATGTTATTTTAACCATTAATTAATAACATATTGAAAATTACTTTTAGCTCACTACTACACACTAGGTACTAGACAGTTTAGAGCTGTCTTAAATGAGTGTCAAAATGACAATAAGCTGTGATTGTGACACTTCTTAGTGCTGTTATTGAGATTTTTCCTCAAATTAACCAATTTATCCTCATCAGGAAATGGCATTCAACTTCCTTTGGGCAAATGGATCTCATTTAATAACGCCAAATATCGCAAAAATCACTTAAGGCCGAACAAAATCCGAGCAGGTTATATAAACTGGAATCGAACCAGTTAAAGTTATATTTTATTGTGACCCTTAAGGCGTTATCACACTAGGGATTTGCGAATGAATGTTTATTAGACGATCAGTCAACGCAACGCGAACAGTTCACCAACACATGGTTTCTACCCTTGAATTCGCGTCCCACCTAATGCGCATTGTGCACCAGATGAATGTAAAAATTGGTTGTCACAAATGTGGCCCAAGTCTACAAACTATTTGCTTTTAGCAATTTAGCAATTAATTATTAATAATGCCAAGAACTAGAATACTTATTAGAACCTATAGCTGATTGGCATAATTATTATCCAATTATTATTTTTGGTAGTGGTAGTGCTCTTCTGCAGAGTCCGCCTGGGGAAGTAACACACCTTTGCCAGTTATTCAACCGCCAAGCAGTAGTGTGCAAACAGCAGTGTGTTCCAGATTGAAGGGCAATGTTTCCAGCGTAATTACTGGGCACAGAGATTTAACATCTAATATCTCAGGGTGAAGAGCGCAGTGCATTGCCGCGCGTGGTTTTGAATTGTTGAGGTTCAATATTCTGGGTGATACTGAACTGTTATGAGCAAGCGTGAAGCTTAACATCAGGTGAGCGACTTGCTAGTCTCCAAATCAAATTTAAAAAAAATGCTGTAGATACTTATAGGTATGTACAGTGAGTAGAATAAGGAAGCCATTTACTCCTGCGACTATATTGTGACACCGACTCAATTTACTTGAATGAAAAGAGCTATAACTACGTAAGTGTCATTTCATTTGACAATTTATTTTTCCAACTAAATATAAGAAAAAGGGAAAAGCCCAACATTGAACATGATAACGTAAAATTACGTCACCACCGAAGTGTCACGTCAGACAAATTGGACCTAAGAACAACAGACATAACGTCATCACAGTGGGTATCAAAGATTTGAGTCTGGTACAAACGTACCAAACTCAAATCATATCGCCAGATACATGTTCGCAAATCGGCAGTGTGATAAAACCCTTAGATCCTGCTCTGCGGCAAACCCTCGGGCGCTCATATCACCATTTTTATTTGCCCCCATCTATTAAATCGTTTTTCAACGACGCTCTTTTGCGAAACAGACTCCATCTAATACGGTTTTAAGAGTTTATTTGTTTTGCGTTTAGGGCACGCTGGGATTTGGTCTGTGTTTTGAAAAGGTCATTGATCAACGCTTTTAGAAGTAAAAGTCTTGGGCTAAAAACAGAAAAAATTCAACGTAATGTAAGTTCGTAAAGGCTGACCGAGCTTAATACCAAAAAAGGCTCAGAAAAAGCCTACAGATAGTAATAATAAAATGTAAATCAAGGACCTACAATTTAACGGGTCATCTCAAACATTAGAATAGATCAATTAATATTGTTGTTTTTTACTTTCCTGATCTACTTAACATGGCTTGAGATGCGTCAAAATTGCTACAAAATATACAAGGGCAATGCAACCTCGTTCGCTTTAGAAATATTTTAGAACTGTGAGATTCACAAAATATGAAATAGTTAATCCTGTATTCAAGCAGAGTAGTTGATTAAGCTTTCGCTCGCATCATTCAACACAAAGAGATTTCCACAGTCAGCTCAGAAACAAAATGAAGCAGGGAATTAAAATTACACCAAAGAGAGAAACGTATACGTTATCTACAAGTAAAATTCAAAACCGACGTAGCGCCACTTGAAAATTACTTGAAAATTCAAAGCTACCCTCATTCACCGCTCAAGTATTTACGAGGCGGGTGTTACAGGATAATAGGGATCGTAAAATAAAATAAATAATTAGGGCTCCGGCACATTCATGAATAAGTTAATTGTTAGAATGCAGACGGCTGCGTAACTCAAGCGAACTGGCACCTTGCGTTGCTTGCTGGTGATTGCACACCGTATCGACTCAACACCGACTAAAGTTATAGAAAAAAATAATGAAGTAAGAGTTGATAAAGTACAATTTAAATTAGCAGCACAACATGAGGGCAACGTGTGATACGTACGTGAACGAAGATAACATTTTTGTTGTAAAATAAATTTATTTTAATTTACTTTATTGCATGTTTTTTTACGAAATGTTCACTAGCCTGAGTTTAGTAGCTATCCATCGACAAAATTTACAGTTAAAACAGCTGCAATTGGCTTCAGTTGGTGAACAATGACAAATTATGCTTTCGACAAAACTGATGTTGTCGAAAGCAAATGTCAAAATTTATCGATAGATAAAATACCGTACTTGTAGTGCAGTTTTCCTAAGAAGCAAACTGAATCGGTTAAGCCGCTGAAGTACAAAAGAACCTTCTTTATGCGTTACAAAGTTTTCGTTCTACGAGTAAAGTGGTCACGGGAGTCAAGTTGGAGTAGAATCGATACGATGTACGAAGACCTTAATCCAAGCTCGGCTCGTTGCTTTCTCCAGTTAATTACAGCCAAGTTATGACACTCGTTTCATTTTACTGTATAGATAGAAATTTCAGATACGTTTATAAAGAATTGGATAGTAAAGAGTGACCAACTCCAGCGAATCCACGGCGGGAGATGAAATTTCTCGTTAGCCGTAACTAGTTTGATTCTATTTCGTTGCGTCGGAGTATACTTTAATACTACAGAAAATCTTGTATCATATAAGCTTCTGAAGCACATATATAGTGTTTTTACAGAAGACCTACCGCCGTCGCGTTCTCCGCCGCGTCTTTCATGTCCTTCCTTCCGCGGCAGACGCTACCATTCACCACGTGCCGCGAAACGCGCCGCAAAACGCCCCGCGGCTTCGTAAACGAGAGTACATATTGCCATATGTTGGCCTTTGAGCGTGCGACACCTCGAACGACGCCGCGAATGACGCCGCGGATCCCACCTGTCACTTTACGCGCCGCTCGCGCGCTTCCTCTCCGTTCACATAGAAAACGTACAACACTCCGCACGACACAACGCTGAACGAGTTCTGAGAGTGTATTAACTTATGCTGCTTCTCAGCTAAGTCCGAAAAAAAAACGAGCAACAAGACCAAAGCTTGTTTCAGACTAATTTTGTGTTGATGTAACGTTATCATTATTATGAAATTATTATTATTCTTAAAATAAAATAGGTGAGTTAACTCTACTAGTTTTTACATTTTATACCTTACTATGTTTTTAGTCTGTGATTTGTGGTACGTGAACAATAAAGAGTTTAACTGTTGTTGTTTGTTTGATTTCAACTTGATAATTCCCACTGCTGAGTAAATGCGTATTTTTTAAAATATCTATTATTTTCAGGCTTCGTGATAAATAATGCCAACTTCTGTCAAATGTGAACGGTTTATTTATGTAAAGAATGTAATATTTTTTTTCCAAGCTGTTACTTTAATTCACTCCATTTCTTTCGGGCTTAAAATATAAAATAATGCACACTGAGCGACGTTATTAATAGCGTAATAAATTCTGATATTAATGTTTAACATAAGAAATACAAACGATAAAATACTTATGACTAAATAGACTACTGATATTGTCTTTTCTAAATGTCTGCAACTCTTCGTAACGCTTGACGATAAGTACTAGGTTATTCTAAGACCGTCTTAAGTCTAGTTCTGAACCAACTGCCGTCGAACAAGACGGTAACGAGCGGCGGACCGCAATGAATACGCGTCAGCCCGGACATGGCCCGTAATGGAAGTCTGTATTGACTACCATAGAGAATCAGTGACAGGCGACACATTGTGGCTGGTCTATTCTTTATAAAACCTTCGTTCGTATCATTATTTTCTTTCTTTATTACTTTTTATTTTTTGGTTTTTGTTTATTTATTTTTTCTTTATAAGTTTGTAGTGGTTGGACTCGTTTGTAGAGCCCGCTTCATGAAGTTTCGCACCTTTACTAGTTATCCAACTGCCAAGCTGTAGTGTGCAAACATTACTGTGTCTCGCATTGAAAGGCACTGTCCAGTAAATTTCTGTAATGTTATAGGCAAGCATGACGCTTACCATCTGGTGACTGACTTTTGACGCTGTGATTATTGTAATATCGTACGTATAAAGGATTATGAGGAAAGGGTATGGTAAGCTGAAAAGGGCTCATTGTACTCATTATTATGAACAACTTTTACTGAAGCAACCCATGGGACCAACCCTGAAACTGAGGTAAAAGAAACAGGTGATCCATAGAAAAATGTCAATGACACAACAAAATATATGGAACAGCTGATTTTTTTTCTTCGTTTTCGGGTTTACTCCCGTACTAAAAGTTATTCACAATCATGAGTACTATGAGCCCCTTACAGCTTAGCATACCCTTTCCTTACAGCCCAGTATATATGTATATAGTATGACAAAACTTGACTTAACTGCGTTTGACCACCAACTCGCCTTGTTGGTAAGCGACGTCTGTTATATCAAAACAGCGGAAAAAAAAAATTATTAAACAGACTTTGATTACCATTACCATAAAAAAAACACGTAATTAAATTAAATTCCCAAATGGTTACAATTAAGTATCGGTACGAGCAATTGTTGATTGTTGTTCATCTAACGCTGTTTCACCTTAACTAGTCAAGCTTATACCATTTCTGTGGTCAATGAAAACAGATATTCAAAAGTATAGATTTCGGGTGAGCGCTGAAAATATACCGAATCAAAGGTAAACTATTAAGGGTATATACTCAAGGCACTTTTTTCGAGAATTTCGTACTAGGGCGTCCCACGACAGCTACTAGCTGTCCCGGGAGGAGCTGAAGCGTGGTGCGGAGGGCTCCGGTGCGTTCCCTTGGAGATCCCGGAGCCCTCGGTCAAGCACGAAGGCAGGCCACCGGGGGGGGTTTTAGTGGGTATAGTCCCACATAACTAGACTGCACCCCAAAGCATTAGGGTATCTTGGTGAAGATTTCCCCCTCGTAAAAAAAAAAAAGCAGCAACATTCTTAGTTTTAAATATCTTTGCCATCCAATAATTATGATAATTTGATAGATCAAAGGTCAGGTGAAATTTTATTTTCCATAACAGACATCTTAAATCAAGGAGAAAAAAATTTAAATCACAAAAAAATTAAGAAAGGCCAAAACAGCAAAGTAATATCAAAAAGGAATCCTCGTAAAGCTTCATCTACACGACACCAATTCCCAACGAAATAAAAGCAATCCATCTGCACTGGCTTTATTTAGTCGACAGGTACGAGTAGGTGGGGTAGGCAGGTACGTCGCCTTTGTAGCTATGAGTTGTTAATGAATAACCTCCCGGGAAAAGCTAAATTACTGCATTAATTCCCGGGAGATATTTATTATCGCCTACTAATTAGAACCATCTCGGAGATATTTTAAGCTTTCGAATTAATATTTTCGGTGTCTTTGGTATGTTTATGAACTTGCAGGTTAATGAGGTCTTTATGTAGTATGTGATTGAGAGTCGTAGGCTTTTGGTTCAATTTATGGTTATATTTTAAACTATAATTATAGTAAGTAACACTAGAAACCTGTTTGGAGAAAAATCCTAATTAATCTCTCAAGGGATCCGTCTGAGTCTGTCTGCGCTGTTAGTTAATGGACATTTTTCGATTTAAGAACTTTTAACGATTTTTAACGATTTAAACGATTTATCACGCAAATATATTTTTTAACTTTGACTTTGAAAAAAATATTGTGCCTAGCCTATTACATTCTGAGCAATGAGGCGAATCAATGCCTCACAATTCAAAATTTGTCAAGCCGTTTCTGATCAAGGGGTTATAAAATTAACTTTTATTAAACTTTTTTTTTTTACTTTTGACCACCAACTCGCCTGTTGATACTCACATACGCCCTGATAAGTAACATGTACGTATAAGTATAAGTTTTTATTATTAATATAAAGTTAATAAGTGAACCCTCAGAAATAAGTGAACCGAACATAAAAACAATGACACAAACAATACAAGATATGACCCGTGTATTATTGTATTTTTAATATTGTAATAGTAATTATCTTATATCTGAAACCAATTTATTTTGATGTAATTTATATTATACGAAAAATTGTCAATGTACACTGTAATGTACCAATTAAATTGA
The DNA here is from genome assembly GCA_947579745.1 of Apocheima hispidaria. Lineage (NCBI taxonomy): Eukaryota > Metazoa > Arthropoda > Insecta > Lepidoptera > Geometridae > Apocheima > Apocheima hispidaria. The sequence continues at coordinate 431,418 of OX388151.1, forward strand.
TATAAATATGAATTATTTTGATTACAAATTTTAAACAGAAATATAGTCTAAGAGGTAACACCTACGTAATTAATTATAGTAATAATATTATTAATATAAATACAACCTGTTGTAACTAAATAATTTTTAATTAAAAGGTTGAATCAAAATGTATAAAAATGAATCAAGATATGAAGTGTATCCACCAAAATACAATGGACAATAGACAATCGTTTATATTGTAACAAAAAAAGTGAAAAATAAACAAAACTTTCAAAGTTTTTTGCCACAAACCAGCCCCAACTCAGCAAGACGCTGGTTGTAACCAACCAGCGCTGGTCTTCCGCTAGGACTGGCAGGTGACGCCGCGCACGAGAACAAGCTTGGTGAAGCACGCAGAAGCATGTGAAATAAAACAAAACAAAAAAATACAAACAATTACTCAAAAATTAAAAGGCCAGACAAAAGAATATAAATAATAAATAAACAGAATATTAATACTATACAACATAAATACAATATTAGATAAGGTAAAAATACAGGTGATAGTATGGTGGCTAATGAGGCTATGGCTGCAAATTTAATGTGTTTTCAAATTCATATTATTTAATTCAGACTACGAAGGTCCATATTACACATAAAAATAAATACAATTACACGCAAATACCATAATATTAAATTTAAATTAAATAATATATTGTATTATATTATGTCCTACATGTCAATAATAATACAAGACAGAAACAAACAGAAAGCAGTTTTGTCAAACAGAAAATACAAAACATATGACATGTACAACGTTTTACATTTTAAAAAACATAACCCCGCGGTCACCTCCTTTCATTCTGGTTTTATTTTTATTTTGCTTTTATCGCTTTATGATATTGCAAAAACTACCTGTATACCCGCAAAATAACAAAATAAATTATTATGACAAAAAATACAAAATATTAGAATATTTTCTTGGAACAAAGGTTATCGGGAATCTAAATGTGAGTAGACGTAATAAACCTTTTTACGTACTTACCTACATTGCGAAGATTGTCTCCATTCTAGAGTTATTACCAAGTTATTACACCATCTACCAGATTCGGCACAACCTTTGATATTATCATTGTACAGAAATCTCCTGTTGGGATGAGTTTTTCAATTTAAGTTTCTGAGTCTCGGTCTTAGTTTTCTGTTGTATTTAATTTACTTTCATTTCTTAGGCTTGAGTTATTTAATCATGCCTTCTCTATTAAAGAACAAAGTTTTGTGTAGACTGTTAATTTCTTATGAATTTCTATTGTTCTTCGACACATTTTTTAATTTTTTTTTTATAGACATTGGGAATTGGGAAGGAGCATTGGGAAAACATGTTAAAAGTAATAGGTTTTTTTGTCAAGTAAGTTCTGAGATCCCTGAACTTTAATTATAATAATATATAATTATTTTATTTTCCTCAATTTTTAGCCCGTGCAGGTTAGATTGCCTTTAGGTGGTCCTTGTTCCTGGTAGCACTAAAAACTTAAATTATACTAAGAAAAATATAGTATTTCATTGTTTTTTTATTTGAATTATAAATATATTCACTGCTTGGACAAATTTACATGACTGCCTAGACGGAGAAAACACTTTAACCAAACCTTGCCTCATTCTCGGTTTACAATAAAAGAGACATAAAGCTGACTATACATTTCAATAAAATGAACTTTCCACCAGGACAAGTCAATAAATATTTAATTTCCACTCGCACTTAGGCACACGTCTCCCGTAACCCGCTCCGCAGATTTCCCCAGAGTGGGGAGTTGGGAGTTGGGAGTGGAGAATGGCAGCATCGCGAAGAAATGTGACGGTGATTGATTCCCATAGATGCGGACTTGGGGTTGTGTGGAATGTTAAATGGTAATACAACGGTAGGTGCCTAAGTTACGTGGTGATAGAAAGGGTTATGGAAACGAAAAACCCTGTTGGTTCGGATTGCACTCTCGATACGAACAGACACGGAAGCGGATGTATTGGTTGGCTGTCTGTAAGTATACGTACGACTGATTGTAGAATCATAGTTTTTTAAGGTTGTGTCTGTTATGATAAGATTTAAAAAAAGTAACTCTTAGTTTGGAGGAAGACAAAAAAACCTTTTTCCCCCTTCACTTTAAAAAGTTAAGTTACCATAAAAGTTTGTAGAAATCAAATATTATATTTTTATCGCTATAGAATATATCATGAAAACGTTAATTTCTTTGAAATATTCTTGATGATTCGATAGACCGATATAAGAAACAGTTTTTGAAACTCCAGCTTCGGTGTGCTTAAAAATACCTTGCTTTTTGTATTTTTATTGAAATGTCCATTTTAAAATCACTTTAAATCCGAACCTAAAAAAGAGAAAATAGATAATAATCAAAACTAATGAAAAACTATATTTAATACATTAAACACAAAAAACCCTTACTTTTTATAAGAAGTTTAGTATACATTATTCCTATTAGGAATTGAATATTATATAATCTGCCTTTAAACATCCCACTGCTGGGAAATCAGCCTACTTTCGAAGGGTGACTAGGCCATATCCACCACGCTGGCCCAGTGCCGGTTAGCGGATTACCTATTATCTAATCATCAGTACATAATTTTAATAGGGATGTACCTATTTATAATTATCATATTTTACAAGACTAAGTTATTAATAATTTTGCTACGTTAGTGATTGATCTTGTAATATTATGCTGCTTTGATTGAGCGAGGTTATTATCGGATGTAACCAAATATATTTTCGAACAATACGTTGATTCCCGTGAGTAAGAGCTTATTGATATATTTATAATTAGCTGCGTCCCACGATTTTCAGCAATAATATTGTAGAAATAAAACAGAATTATTGGTTAATTCAAGGTAAAAAATAGAAAGAAAAATGAATGTGATCAAAATAGCCCGCAACGGTTACTTTGGAACAAGCACACAAGATTATCTGATACATAACGTAAATCTTTCAATTCAATTCAAAATTATTTATTGACAAAGAATTATACAAACAAAAGCAGCACTATGATAATAAAAACAGGAATTTTACCACTAGACTATATATACAACATGCGTTACTTTATGTAGTTAATATTATGTTAGTTACTCAAAAATGTGGGACCGGGTGTAGGATATCTTAGTTTCAGTAGCGAGTAGTATCCTCAGAACTGAGAGATAGAGATAGTCTAGTATTTTATCTTGGTGATATTATTGAGACACTGAATAACAAAAGGCATTTCGTGCGCGATAATCACTTACTTTACACGATTACTCCGCATGCTGACTCATCACGATAGGTCCATGTGAAATTAACATTCCAAATACGGCTAATGGGCTTCCGGGAAGACGCTACAGATCAGGATCGATCTATGTTGATCATTCTTATTTGTACCTATTTCATTATAATAATCATTACGATAATCGTCAGCTTTGTAATGGCTAACGAAGTATTCGTTACAAACTTAACGGCACATATATTTTTTTAACAAGATTGTTTTATTCACTTCTTTTTTTAAAATGTATAACCAAAAGATATAAAAATAAAGAAATAACAATCAATGTATAATTATATCGTTTTGTTTGCATCTTTGTTATGATCAGGTCTTTTATTAAGTTATGTTTAGTTTAACTCTATTACTTTTGCTCTGCCTATTTATAATAAAAATATTTCCGTCAATTCGTTAACTAATATACATAAATAAATAAACTCTAAAACCAATAGTAATTGCAGTATGTATAGTCTTATTATTTAGGTATATCTATTGTTTTGTGTTACATAACCCCTTACAAGAGCACACTGCGTCCCTTACTTCTTCCTTATAAATCTTCTCCACGCTAAGGTTGCCTGGAAAAGACCGCTTTAAGCGATAAGTCCGCCAGTCGTTAGACTAGTTTTAAGTAGATTTTTGACTCATGTATGTAATTTCTGGAATGAACAGTAAAGAGATGTCTATCTATTGTTGCTGTTAGTTTTTACCAGGAATCTAGAAGTTCTTGTACTTATTTTGATCAGTTTTACAACAGAGTTCTGCTAAGCACAGCTGTATGATTCTCATGAATAAAAGATGTAAGCCCTTAAAAAAATCGGTACATAGCAACGGGGACTACACTGTGGAATAATGTTCCTAAGCGCCTCCTCCTTCTTCCGTCACTTTACTGCAAGGAAACGTTCCATGGCTAATTTTCTCTCGCTTCTAGAATTAACTCTGTTCAACTTCCGTTAGTATAACGAATGACTGCGACTATGTGCGAAGAATTTGAATTATATTGAAGTAGTTTTAACAGAGATACTTTTAAAATGATTGCTATTTCAGTAAACTATTTTTTTATTAGACGGATTTGGGTTTTTAAAAGATCTTCGAGCTTCTTTGTCTGCTTAAACAATAAAACTCTTAAACTAAACCGAAATAAAAAAAAAAATATGCGGAGAATATAAAAAAAAAACGAAGTAAAGATAATAATTTATCACGACTTGATTATGGAGTTAGGTAATTATTGCTCATAAAAACTTGCCAATAAAACAATCTATATAAATATTCTTGAATTTTGATTTATTTACAAAAATAATATAAATACTCAGAACTCCTCTTCACAATTGTTGCCAAAGCATCATAATATCAGTTCATCATTGTTAGCAAGAACACGTCAACTGCTGAACCAAGGCCCCCCACTTAACGGGAGGACTTAGTCTATTATCCCCACGCATGGCCCCCTACCATTTGAATCGCATAACTCTCAACGTTTACTAAGAGGACGCTGCTGCCCGTTCTCAGATGGTTCAGCAGGGCTAGCATGCGCACCGCGACAAAGGACATACGCGAGAATGACCTAAAAACATTTGTGACAAAAAAAACGTGGAAAAATTCACCTGCCTTAAAAGGTAGACATCATCGGTTATAGCTTTCTTATTCGTCTTTTCTTTTGATTGTGTGCCATTTCACAAAAAAACAATGTTTTATAATAATTAGATACAATTACCTAGGAAACGGCGGATCTCGAATACTAAACAGGCACGATTTAATATCCTTGGCTTATTCTTTTGTGCCTCATATTATTATTTCCACGTACTCATCTTGTTTAATGCGGTGAAATGGTACTGTTTCCGTTGTATTTTATGAGTAATTTTCCTGGTATTTTTTTAAAGAGGTACAATTACTTAGATCGTGTAGTGAGTACATGATAGATGAAATTTTCTGGGTATAATATTTTGAAGGTTTCAACCTATTATAATATTAATCCAATGTTCAAACCAATCGTTATTGGTTTAAGACCAATATGTGACACAGATTGTAAGTTTGGTCTAAAGCAGGCCACCCATCTGTAATCTAGGAAGAAATTTACGCAGGACGTGGCTAGTGTTGGATCTCCACTGGGAAAGTAGCGGATGGAGTTAATTGGCACGAAAATACGATTCGTGGTCTAGTTCACGATAGCACCGTCGACAGTGTGCTGCTGTTGCCCGTCAAGTGCTTACACGGGACAACTACAACGATAGTGGTTACGTGACAGTAATATAGCGACAGTGACTGTCCCCATGTAAATCCACGTCAATCCCGCAATTCTTCAATTTTATAGATTTTTTAGTAATCGGCGATGTTTGATTGGTGGGGTATTTCCCCCAAAAACAGGGAACATTTGCAGCGGCGCCCGTTACCGGCTAATTTTGATAATATTTGGCATAAACTTTTGGTACTCAGTTCTTAACAAGAGCATCGAATGTGAGCAAAATCGGTCAAGAGGTTGTCAACATGTAAGGTCGTGAAGTGTAACTGAGAACTATCAAAATCGGTCGGTAAATGGCGCCGTAGCCAACTTCCTCTTTTTTTTTGGGAGAAAAACCTCACCAATCAAAAATCGCAGACAATTAAGAAATTCTAAAAAATGGTAGAACCTGTATACCAAGTTTCGTCAAGATTGGTTGAAAAGTACGACCAGGACCAGTGAGCGAAGCGAAAGAAAGTTCTCAGTTTTAACTGAGAACTTTCTTTCGCGTCGCTCACTCGGTCAATTAATGTAATTGGTGTTTTGTTTCGTTTTAATTAATATACTTAAATAAGCAAATAATTATGGATTACATTTTAAATTTGATAACTAACCTTATAAGTGCCGAGATGTTCGACGACGCACGGCAGACTGGCATCTCGACCGAGCGCAACCGTCACGTTGGGAATCGGCTCAGCGAACCGCGGCTCCTCTGTTAACACTGCGGACAACATGGTACTATGTTATCTGTTACTGATAATGGAACATGGGCAGACGGTTATAACTTTTAAATAATTTTGTATATGATGGAATCTAAATAACACAATACATAATATCTATATTTTACACATACTACTATTCACAGGTATTTCACTAGCGACCCTTGTATGCAATTATATTGGTGTGTAATGTAGTGATTATTTTCTGCACAAAGAGAAAACCTTTTTATTTCTCTCTTTTCTGTGACTTTTTTGTCACTATTAGGTGTTACATACAACTGACACTAACTCAGATGACATCCAATTTAACATTCCAAGTCTTTTGTGTAAAAAAATTAAATAAACAAATCAAAATTACTTCGATAAAAAATACTTCAGTGTAGACCTGCAACAAATATTGCAATAAACGCGGCTTTAAATTTACTTGACTAACAAACCTTTGACAGTCACAATTTTGAAACCCACAAGTTGGTAGGAGTGTTTCAAACAATAACAATCGAAGCCGCTATTAAATTCCACGCAATCTGATCCCATTCTTCCCGCATAAAGAACCGGGATAAAACATCACAAAAACACGGACGAAGTTTAGATTGATATTTTTAATCAACCGCGAAGTTGCGAACGCTCGGTAATGACAGGCGAAATATTGTTTATTTTAGAAGTTTCTCCAAGTCACAGGGATGGAGTCAGCGGTAACTGAAAGGGGTTCGGAGATTAGGCCACAGATGTAATGATAGTTACTGCACAAATTAGGCGGTGCGTTTCAAGAAAATGAGCACGGGTCTTAGTTAATGGTTATTGACCGAGTGTATGAGCGAAGCGAACGAAGTCTGCTTTAACTGAAAAAAAAATGTTTTCGTCTATCCGTATGTAGGTACTCTTGTACAGGTTGTATTGTTTACTAATCTTGATGAAACTTCGTATACAGGTTCTACAATTTTAGGGAAAAGTTTGCTGCGGCGCCATTTACCGTGAGGTCTCAGCTCGATGACTCGAACGGAGACCTTGCGACCTTATATCTTGACAATCTCTTCACCGATTTTGCTCATATTCAAAATTCTTGTTTACATTTGAGTACCAAATTTTCCTGCAAATATTATCAAAATTGGCCGGTAGATGGCGCAGCAGCAAACTTCCTCCAATAATAAAATCACCGCCGACAAAAAAAAAATTATGAAATTATAGAAATGAGGTTGTGCAAAAAAGTTCGTGAGTTCTACTGTTCGCAGTACTACTAGTATAGGTAGTATTGTTATTGCTTATTCCGTGATTTGAGTTACCAAGTTTAGTATCTGTTTGTTATGGAGCGCTTGGTGTTTATCAGTAGCTACATTCTCAATATACTTCAACTTGTGCGTATCTAAGTATTCGAGGTAGATCAGTGGAAGCACGCACGCCTCGTATTCGCGGGGTTGCGGGTTCGTACCCAGGCGGGCTCGTACAATTAAGTTCTTTGGAACTTACGCACGGATATACGACTGGCTTTTACAAGGAAAACATCTTGAGGAAACCTGCATATTTTCGGAGGAGAAATTCGATGGCGTATGTAAATCCTCAACCCGCAATGGGCCAGCGTCCTGGTGGTTAGACTAGCCTTATGGCTCAGGAGGTGGATTTCTGCCTTCTCAGCAGTAGGTTGTGGGTGCGATTCCCACCCAGGACAAACATTTGTGTGATGAACATGGAAGTTTGTTCTTTATCTTTGACTTTGACGCTATGTATGTATTTATAAAAAAATAAAAGGATTTATGTACTCAATAATCAGTTATCTGGTTCCCATAGTACAAGCTTGCTTAGTTTTAGGCTAGATGGCGCTTTGTGTAAAAACGTCGACAAATATTTATATTTATTTATATGGCCCAACCCTCCTTCTGGTATTTTAGAAGTCTGATGCAGCATATAAGTAACTTTTTCATTATATTATTGCTTGTAATTTTTATCAAACGATTTTTTTTCGAGAAAAAGAAAACCAGGACGATAGTTTATACAGCTGCTAAGAAAATAGATTTTGATAAACAAACAAATAGACAGACACCGCAATCTCATCTCGTTTTTTAGTAGTTTCTTACAGAACTTAAAAAAAAACATGAAATATATACCGAGCCGTGTACCAACCTCGTCTTGTATCGGTTTTATTCTTACATTTCCAGGAAAGCGATCATGGTTTCTTTAAATAGCTGGAATAAGCTTCGTTTTCATAAACCGTCAATCAATCTATCGACGGCCTTGCACAAAAATGGAAGCGAAGCCGTTTCAAGTAGACGAAACATTAAATACCAAAGTTTATGGACACGGCAAACGTTCTCGCATTATACCAATTTACCATAATCAGCGCTGAACATGGAACAAAACGGTTTGAACGTATCCTGTGTTTTTTTCTACAACAGGAGAAAAGTCAAACTCTGCTACAACACTAGTAATAAATTTTACACTTTGTAGTTTTGCAAATGTAAGCCTAAGCTCGTTTGGTTCGTTGGTATTTTCTTAGATTATAACAACACATAGTGACCCCAATTTGTTATATTATAATGACATTACTGAAACACCGTCTTCTGGCCTCATAATCGTACCACATTTTTAGAATACCCAAGCTTTAGGTGACCGTACGGTTCTGTTTTTAGTCTTTCATGTCCTTTTGTTCATAGTCCAAGGGATCAAAACACGCACAAGTAAACAGAACGTCGAGTCGCAGTTTCAAAACAATAGTAATATTTTTCATTTTAACTGAACGACTCTTGATTATTTATTTGAAGACAACTCGTAAATTCGCAAACGCAAAATAAGGCAATTATTCTTGAGTGAAAATTTTTGTCAACGATATTTTGATGCACAAATATTTAAGCGAGGATACAACGTTTTTTTCTAATCTGGATGATAATTATTATTCTCTTACAGCCTTCATAAAATGGTTACTGTAACGAGTTGACACCGAGCCTAACGTAATAACCGATAGTATCCAGCCACTCTTATGAGCCGCGAGATTTAATTACTCAAGTTGTAGAGCTCTCCAAAACATTGTCTTCATTAAGAACTGTGCCCTTTGAGCCTCGTTTTATTCGAAAACTTTGAATGTAATTCGGAAACTTAGTTAGCCGTCCTATTAACATTCCGCGATGCTAGTCGCGATAAAATTTGATGTGTCGATTGCTGAACCTACGCTATCTCATCATTACATGGAAATCACACTTCACGCTAAAACACGTTTTACGAAACCAAACTATAGCTTTTTCTTTTAAGGAATATCTTTATTAAAAGAATTAGAAAAAACCAGACTTCAAAATGTAGCTTAAATCATTTCAAGAATAAAGGAGGAATCACATGACATCACCTTACATTCTAACATACACCCCTAAAATAGAACACTCCTTCCCGGGCACGCTGGTAAAAAGAAACCTACGTTTTTTTAATGTTTGTAAAATTTCAGTAACATTGTTTCAAAGGCTATACAGTAAAAATTAATAAAAAATAGACTGACAGAGGATAAAATTACCAAGCCAAAGTCTCATAGTCCACGGACGCAATTCGGCGTTTGTATGTATGTTCGTATATTATCTGTATTTTTGTGCGCTTATTTTATATTTTAACCGACTATGGAAAAGGAAGGCTATGAGTTTGACTGTCTATGTATATATGTATGTGTATAATTATGTGTGTATATTTTTGTTCACAATAATTATGTTCCTTCTAATCTCATAAATAATTTATCAGATTTTGACAAGATAGATCTGTTAGTTATAATATGAGAACACTCTATCCAGTCCAGGGTTTATGAATAAATATTAACTATAGTTTTAAAATAAATTAAAACATAAATTCTAATTCCAATTTTCATCAAATTCAATGCGAATTTTTGATTCTTTACGGTCTTGCATTTTGACATAAAGCAAACTTGTTTAATATTAAAATTTGCTTCATATACCTCAATATTCAAACCCGTGTGTGTTGGTAGGTACTATAGTTTTACTACAAGTAACGTTTGTCTGGTAAATTCGCCGGGAAATTGGATCTGGTTCATGACGTCTGCACGATTTACGACGAAACATAAGTTTGTATGCAAGTGCCACTAGTAAATGTACACGTTTGCTATCCTACTGGATATTGGGAGGTGGAAGCATCCGGCTGGGATCGTAAGCAAAAGAAATAAAACAAATAGTGAGTGGCCAGCCTTACTTTAGACCTTTCGAGCTGCGCGTTCTTCCATGGAATCCACGTTAACACTCTATTCCGCATTACATTACACCACATTACGCCATAGATTACAGTCCTACCATACCATTACATTACTCCATTGCATTTTAGTAGAGAGATGCATAGTTTTAGCTTGTCAAAGTATAAAAATAAACAATAGTTTTCTTAGATAGTCTTTTTGAAATAACGCAAAACCTCTCGTAGGCAGCTAGTTACGCTTCCCCCATCCTAGTCTTTGCGTTTGTCTACACATCTTGGTAATGATGTGTAGACAGACGCAGACCGTTTTACCATTTTCAATTAAAAAAATACATTATCTTTTGGATAAGCCAATTGGGTTCATTCAATTGAATTCTCAATTGGTCAGTTTCTACGGATCCCGCGGTATAAGCGTATCTCGACACGCTCTTGACTATTTTTTTAAGCTAATTAATAAAAAGGGTGCTTGTATAAATTGAGGGACGAGCCATGACCACAGGCTCATTACGAAATTACGAATTAAATTAAGGGCCTCTGTCACCATCACAGAATAAAGTGTTGATTAGCTTACTTTCCAATAAGTGCTAATTGGCGGGTTGAATAAAAGTCTCAGGTAGCTTTTATTTTTGTTCAGTTCATGTGGCGGTTAACGTAACTCCAACATTTTGAAACTACTACTGTAGTTACTTGTTACTTTAACTTGCGAGTAGCTTACTTGGGAGCTTATTAAAAGATGGCCATAATTTTTGTATGCTTAAGTTTTTCAAGATCTCCGATATGGTATGATAATTGTTGTCCTAGAATAAGCTACTGGGTCGCCCTGATGTATGACGCGCACTATCTGCATGAATCGGATGAAGGTTCGTTACAGTCAATAACTTTTGATCCACTACTTTTCACAAAACCATACATACTCAAAAATAAATATGTTTGTAGGGTTTTTTTAAACACTAAATGATTTGGTCTATGTGGACAATAGGCAAGAATTTCACAAAATTTAACCTCTAAAGGGGCGAAATGGACTCTGAAGTTTCTATGTAAATAAAAAATCTACCTCAATTCATAGATACGTTAGTACTTTTTTTACTGAAAATTCACTAAAGCTTCATTTTGAAGAGTTTTATATTTTTTACAAGTTATTGCTAATTCATTTTGACCTTACCTGGTTATATTCTAACTTGAAAACACTTATAGAGATTTGTTTTAGATAACGTAACTACCATGAAGCCGCGAGTATGAGCTAGTATATTTTTAAATTTGGATTTATCCATTTAGTTTTACGTTAATAACCTCGCCATGTTTGATACAGGAACTATTCAAGCTATGAATTACGGACCCTAAAAACGAACCTTATAAAATCCACAAACATTGAACATACCACAAAAATTAATATAAGATCCTAACGAATATTATAAATTCGTATGTAACTCTGTATCTCTATCTATCTGCCCATCTTTCTCTCTGTCTGGCTTTTGCGTTATCACGGCTAAACGGCTCAACGGATCAAGCTGAATTTTTGCATAGATATAGCTTAAGGGTCGGAGACGGACATAGCCCATTTTTTTTTTACATTGATCCACGCGAACGAAGTTGTGGGTTAATGCTAGTATAAAATATATTTTAATTAAAATATTGCACCAAACAAAAACAGAAATAAGTTTTGTAAATAACAAACACTAAACTTTAACAATCTCAATTTGAAAACTAATTGCATTATAAGTTAATTGCCATTTCATTAGGAATTCTCGCAATCAAGATCCATTTGGGTAATAAGAAGAAAATTAGTTTTCTGTCAGTAGAATAGGTATACGGCTTTTGAACAAGTCCGAAGATTAAACTTTGGAAGTCTCCCGTGAATAATGTATCTAGCTAATGAGATGCACTTTGCGTTCTGTCATTGCATGGAATTGACGCAGAGGGCTGCGTAACTTATACAATTTGAATAACAAATAAAAAATATATTTTAACAACACTACGACTATCGTTTTTAGAATCCCGTAGAACAATTAGGAACCGTAATGAGATCGTATTGTCCGTCCGTTTGGTTTTCTGTTCGTCCGTCTGTCACAGAACGTGTGACACTTCAAAGCTATAGTACCTATACAGGCAGGATGGAGGAAGCGTAACTAGAAGGTAGTTACACTTCCTCCATTCTAGTCTTTGCGTTTTTCTACAGATCTTGGTAATGATGTGTGCCAAGATGTGTAGACAGACGCAAAACTTTTTACCATTTTCAATTTATAAGAAACATTATCTGGTGGCTAAGTCCATTTGGGTTCATTCAATTGAATTCTCATTTGGGAACATGCCTAATTGTCTACGGATCCCCGGTATAAGCGTATCTCGACACGCTCTTGACTATTTTTATAAACTAATTAATAAAAAGGGTGCTTGTATAAATTGAGTGACGAGCCGTAACCGCAGGCTCATTACGCAATTACGAATTAAATTAAGGGCCTTTTTCACAATCATAAAATAAAGTGCTGATTAGCTACTTTCCAATTAGTGCTGAAAGTCTCAGGTAACTTTTATTTTTGTTCAGTTAACGCAACTCCAACATATTGAAACTAGTACTGTAGTTACTTGTTACTTTAACTTGCAAGTAGCTTACTTGGCACTTTATTATAAGACGATGATTTTTGTATGCTTAAGTTTTTCAAGATCCCCGATATGGTATGATAATTGTTGTCCTAGAATATGATACTGGGTGGGGCTCTAACCATCCATCTGTATGAGCCCGGGGAGGACGACAGCGTCGAGAGGCTGGCGTTGTCGTAGGCGGTCCCCCGCCTGTTAAGACAGTTCGTATTTGTCCTGGGAGAAGCCGAAGCGCAGTGCTGAGAGTTCTGGTATGTTCCCTTGAAAATCCTTGAGTCCTGCATCAAACGCCAAGGCAGGCCAACGGGAGGCTTATGAGGGTATGAAGACAAAGCCCACGTCAAAAGAAAAACTGACTTGATCGTACGTCGCTCTATTTGTTCGTTAAGTAAATTGAGGTAAGTCACGTGTGCTTTACCTATTGTATTCTGATGAATAAAATAATGTATTATATAAGAATGAATGAATGAATATTATTTATGTTTATATTTAGTTATGAATACAGTTGCATTCATAACAATTAAAAAGTATTAAAAAGTTAAGAATGCTTCCATTATGGACTCGTCAACATACTATAATTTTTAAAAATATGATTTATATCATTGTATATATTTACATTAGGCATTTGGTGTCTCTCTCAAAAGAATAAAATATTAGCAGGATTTATCAATTAAATTTTTGAGTAATTAGACACCTCTGGTCTTGTAGAATAAACATACGTATTTCCAAATCAAATCAACATTTAAAAGTTTATAAGTTTTCTTCCAAATCATATTAATAAACTAATTCAATCATTTAAATCGCTGAAGAGTCATGGCAAAGGTTGAATTTCTACCAAACTAAAAAGGTGAGTGAGATAAATATATTTTCTGAGTAAATGCAAATTTTCTTAGGATATTCGTTTTATTTTAAAGGCAATTAATTAATGTTGTTGACAATCGTATTGGTTTGCAAGATTTATTTAACAAAGCGAGGTATTTTATGTAATTATAGCTACGCCCCGCGGTTTTAACCGCGTGGAAAATCCTAATAGGACAACTATAGTTTTTCTGGGATAAAAAGTAGCCCATGTCCTTCACTGTATCCATGCAAAAAATCATATCGACTTATTCCTCTGTGACTGCGTGAACAAACACACACACTCGAATTTACAATATTACTATCGATATAACTACTTTAAAAATAAAAGCGGTTTTTAGCACCAGAAGTTTGCTCTAAAGCAAACAACTGGAGCATGTACAATAACATTCACTCTTCCAATAACTCTAGGTTAGTGGCGTGTGTGGTGGCTTGCTCCTTCAAAGCAAGTAGAGAAACAAGGTTTGTATGTTCTGCGCATCTGCATGTGTTGGTTTCGACTAACCTTGACAAACGATAGTGATAATCTGTAGGAAGCTTATAGCGAAGTTCCGGCAAGGCCCTCGCCTGCTCATGGTGCATCAAGCTGTCTCCAGCATCAGTCAACGGGAAACCTTCGCGGTCTTCTCATGACGGACGGCTACCACCTGGAACAAGAAACAGTAACTGTATTATAGCGACAGTAGCACGTTCAAAGTTTTTAAGCTTCTCTTGCCTGACAGTGACGAATAATGTTCTTTATCAGACGTCCTCTCTCCGAACGTGACAACGTGAGTGGCCGTAATAATATCTACAACACCAGAACCGCGGCCCATAGTTAAACTGGCAGAGCAACGTTTTATCAAACAATATAGCATTATATTTCTTACTTTCGTATATTTTTTTTTACAAATATGAAGACCAGCATACATTACACCCTGATCACTTATTACACAACTTTTTGCGTTATTGATTGTGATTCTCATTCTAACTATATTAAATAGATGTACTTGTAATTTGATTGTCATCAAATACATGATTTTACAATGCTCGGGCCCTAAAATATCTACCCTATAAATTTTACTACTCGAAAACTACCCATCAAACTGAGGTTAACAATTCATAGTCGAAATTAGCATTTATGCAAATGATATGATAGAATTCGGCTGCCGGCTGACATAACAGACGTGAATGGGGGTTCACGATATGATCTAAATCTGTTGGGTCGGATGAATCAATAACCTGTGACGAGGATACAGAGTGCTGAGCTCGGAAAAGGTAACATAATTGTTTTTATGACTGACAAGCGACAAGCAAGGCCGGAAACCCAACAAACTCAGCTAATAATTTAAAAGCAACTGTGCTCCTCAATAAAAGTACTTACCGGAGTTATGGCGCGAAGAAAAAAAAAAAAACGCTCTTTTGTATAATTTTAAAAAAACTTCTATTCTTTTGGGAGTTCATGTGTGAATTATAATTATAAATCAATAAGTGTTCATTTATGTAGGTACATGTGTGTGTATGATGTGAGCTCAAGAGGTTTTACGGACACTGCGACACGAAAACCCGTTGTCAGTACGGCTCGAGACACCGGAGCCAAACAGACCCGATACTAGACCGAGTACATCCCAGACATCAGCCTGTACGAGATTAGAATGGCTCTCAAACAGCTTAAAAACAACAAGGCTCCATGTGACGACAGAATAACGACAGATTTTTTGAGGGCGGGTGGAAAACCGGTACTCTTAGTCCTCTAGAAGTTATTTAATTCCGTCGTACTCGAAGGTAGTACGCGGGAAGGATGGCACAGGAATCTGGGTGCTCTTCTCCAAAAAAAGATGATAACATCTTACTGAAGAACTGTATACCCATCTCGCTCCTGAGCCATATGTACAAGCTGTTTTAGAGAGTCATTACGAACCGTCTCGAACTCAGGTTTGATTACTTCTTAAGCAACATTGCAAGTTGTCGGTCGGTGTAGTGCTCTAAGGGGCAGTTATGTTCAGCAGTGGACGTCTCCCGGCTGATAATGATCATGATGTAGGTACATTTGTGTAGCCAAATAGGAATCGTATCTTTACGTGTTGTTTTCAAAACTCTGTAAAGCCTCTTCTAAAATTTAACTACTTTACCGAAGCATGACTTGGACTAGACCATGACTGAAATTGTTGTCATAGACTGACTGAATTTTTTAAGTAAAATACGATACTCGTACTCCATTTAGTTTAGGAAATTATAAAACTAAACTAAAACATAGGCAATGGCTGAAAACACGACGCATGGAGCCAGAACTAAGGTAAAAAAATCACTTTGCGGCTTTGTGGCAAGTATAGGTAACATATTTTTATGAATTAAAATAGTAACAAACTGTAATACATTGTTACGTTGTAGCAGTTATAGCTTACTACTTCCGATTTTTGGATAACATGCTACTTTGTTTATATCACCCTTTTTGTTTTTGTTTGTTTGTATGGATATTCCGACATTAAAACTAAATAAAACTATATTTTTAATTAAATAAGTAATCACGGTATCAGTCGAGCATGCCCACGAAATATTTATCATTACTATCTCCTGATAGAGTTTACATATGTAACACTGGTGTAATATCACACAAGAGATTTTTTTTTTCCTTCTAGGGTAATATTGTCCCGTGCGTTACGTTACGGGTTACGTTACGGGTTGACAAGAGTTATGACGTCACAGCTCGATCTGCTGGCCGCACGACTTGAGAATCAAAAACGGGAGGAAAAACTTTCATAACTTCATCTTTTATGGAGATATTTTTCATAAGAATACCGTGGTCAATTTCAAGCATAGTATGTTTTTTTTTTTAATATAAATAAAATACCGAAACTTCTCCTATAAGTGGGATAACGAAGGCTGTAATTGATAATGGCCGCGATGAACACAGTAATGATTCCTCCATACTCCACCTCCACCCCCGCTTCTGATCGCGTCGTGACGAAGCCTCGTGCTCGGAAACCTGATTTATCAGCCGATCAAATTCAATTGTGTCTGTCGCGAAATTGACTAAAAATTCCGCAGACGATCGGCCAACTTTCACAAATTTGAATCTCTTGTCTTGGAAGATATCTGGGTTTAGATGTTTTAAGTCCTGCCAATTTAGGGCTTTTGGAATTTTAATCAGAGTTCTTTTCGAAGTCGATTGATAAGTAGGTAGTAAATTTAGATTTGATCAAATAATATGTATTTTAAGATGTTGGAAAATATGAATGAAACTCTTAACTTTCCTGATATATTTTTTTAGGTACTGTCTTGTTGGTAATATAACTAGATAAAAATACAACCAACAAAAAGAAATTATGGTGTTGGTGACAAACAAGCAGACGGGCTGTCTGATAGCGTTGATGAGTTAGGCAATCTGAGGCTCCTTTGTACTCAGACTTTTTTTTAATTCTTTGTTCCAATCCCTATCCCTACTAATATATATTTAATGCGAAAGTGTGTTTATTGTTTTTTTGGTTTGTTTGATAGATAGTTAAACTATTTTTTGTTCATACAAAAAATACCTACATTTGAAAAAGAAGCTTAAAAGCTAGTGGAACAACAAGCAGCCTTATTACTGATAGTGATCTCTTCCAGTTCTCTCTGTTTATTGATCTTTCAAACAGAAATATAGTAACAGATAAAACTGAATTTTCCATGGATATTTAGTTCAAGGCCGGAGAGTGACATAGGCTTTTTATCACGGGAAAATGTTTGGTTACGGAGTCATTTTCGCGCAGCCAGTAACTTCATAAGTACGGAAAAAATATACCCTAATCTCTCTTGACCTTCCAATAAATAATACAATTATACACCATACACATTACACAATGATTATTCAACATCACTAGGTACAAACACTCAAATCCCAGTAACATAAAGCTCAAAGTTAACAAAACTGCGCTCGATCCCGGAATCCACCTTAAAGCCCCATAATCACTTTATCCGTCGAAGCTTACGGTAAATACCATCGCACCATTACCACCTAATAAAAATGTTACAGGCAATATTTCAGCAATTTTTAAAACCCAATAGCTCGCTTAACAAAGAATAATGTCCCCTGTACTTTAGGTAATAGGATAGAAAATTGAAAAGAAATCGGTCCAAGGCGGCCTGAGGCGGTCGGTCGTCGAGTAATTCATCTTTTCGTCGAGGGCTGCCTTTTTGTAAGTTGGTGGCTAAAGTAGCTTCCGTACCGTTTGCTTCAATCGATTCAACTGTTTTTTTTTTGGATGTTTAAGTTTATAATACATAGTTGTGCAACAGCTATATCTAATAAATGAAATGGAAAAAGAAACAATGCAACTTCCCTCCTTTTTGGGACAAATACCCCTCCAATCAAAAATCGTCGACGACTAAAAATAAAATCTACAAACTTGTAGAACCTGTATACCAAGTTTTGTCAATATTGGTTAAAAATTACGACCTTCACGCGAGTAACATCATACGGACAGATAAAAGCAAATTTTGACAGCTAAAATAGAGACTTTCGTTCGCTCAGTCGGTTATTCATATTTGTTGAAAATTTAATTTACTGAACTGAAATGGATAAGAAAGAAAGAAAAATGTAATGTTGCACAAAGTGCTCTAAGCGCCGGTCAAGATGGACGCCATCCAAGTGTAAAGAGCTCCTAAAGAGCTTTTAATTTCAACGATGATGAAGTCTACCTTATATCATTATATATTTTTTAAGAGTATCAAAATTAAACTTCATCTAAAACATACCTAAGAAACAAAAACGACGCCATGATATTTAAGCGTGATTGATTCACTAACGTAATTTAACTAATCGTGTTTAATTATTAGTATTTAAGTAACGTATATGAGTATATTTCTGCTAACAGAACAAGAATCAAATAAAATAAGTCAATATTACACTGTTCAAATAAATCTCTCCCATAACTACCGATCGGCGACTAACAAGGCCATTACATACTGGCGGGGCGATGTTCCCTTCAGTAGAGATGCGATTAATCTTACGTGTGCACACAGCTTTACTCCCCAGGAGCGGGATCTGTTTGACTTCTTATTAAGGAAAGGAACTGGACTTGGTCAAGGAAATTGGTGGTTTCTTTATGTGTCGAATACGATAGAGCTTTTCTAAAAATAATTTTACACCTCATCATCGTCGTCATCAGTTAGAAGACGAACGACGAAGAACTAAAGTCACCGATATAGCTTTCAGAGTTTGCAAGCTGAAGTGGCAATAGGCAGGCCACATCACTTGAAGAAACGTTAACCGATGGGGAAGAAAGTCTTGAGTGGCAATCATGAACTGGAATACACAGCGTAGGCAGGCCTCCCACTAGGTGGACCGACGACATTGTGAAAGTCGTGTAGGCAGGCCTCCCACTAGGTGGACCGACGACATTGTGAAAGTCGCGAGCAACCGGTGGGTGCAAGTGGTATGTTTTCTATCGGTGTGGCGCTTTAAGGGTGAGGCCTATGTTCAGTAGTGGTCGTCTTCTGGCTGTTGATTATGATGATGATGATGGTGCCTTTTTCATGAGCACCTCGTTTTGACATTTCATTTTTAGGAGCACCTCGTTTTGACAGCCTTAATATAAAATTGGTATATTTTCAAGTCTATCGCGATATTCCATTAAGCTATCCCATTTCAGCAGGTCGTGTAAGAATCAGCATTTTCCATTTTGTCGGCTCACAGACACGTTTCCGAGGGTATAATAATGAGATTAAATTGAAAAGTCTTAAGCCTTTGCCGGGTAATAAGGAGCGTGACTATGGATATTTGCGCCTCATCTTCTAATATTAAACCGGAATTGTATTTCATTTGATCCTCCGCGTGTTCGGTCTCTGAGCTATAATAAAAAGGTATTCCGAAAATGTCTAACCTTGAATTTCAGAGCTTCAATGTCAGGCATAGAATAAACCTTTTTTATATATTTTAATTAAGGTATGGAAATTATTTATTTTCACAAACTTATTTTGAGCACTAATGGCGCTGTTAAAGTAAACAGAGAGGATGCCGCTTTTTATGCGATACAATGTAAGTGAAATAAGCCTGATCTCTAATAAGGACAAAAGGACTAGAACGACGCGAAGGTGCAGTACCTGCCAGCTGCGGTTGTTTGTCAAGCGCTGCAACTTAAGAAGCGAGTCCAGGAAGTGAGGGAAAGAACTACGTGAAAAGAAAGGAATTCAGATATGACGAATTATTGAGGCGAATTGAGGAAAAGACTAGAACGACGCGAAGGTGCAGTACCTGCCAGCTGCGGTTGTTTGTCAAGCGCTGCAACTTAAGAAGCGAGTCCAGGAAGTGAGGGAAAGAACTACGTGAAAAGAAAGGAATTCAGATATGACGAATTATTGAGGCGAATTGAGGAAAAGTACTCACTGTACCGACTCCACATAAGTGGGATAAGAATAGGGAGATAATAATGGTGCTCATCTGCTCATATAAGATTCTAGCTTCCGAAAAACTTTCAAGCAGTTTTACAGCAAGGAGCTGTAGAACTTGTTATTCAATAATTGCCAATTGAAAAAATAAAAAATAAACTAATTCAAGTACGATCATCACGAAATATCTCGCTTCAATAAATTCCCTTTAGCATTGTTTGAAGACTAGTGATTTACCCTAAATTATGTTTTTGTTTTGACGACACTCCTGGCTTATTTGGTAGGCTAAAAATAGCCAATTCACTTTTGATTCTTTGATTGAGTTTTGATTTTCGGGTAAAAAAAACGAAAACTAATAACTTCAGCAAATCACTCATTTTAAAACGCACTTACATAAATAAACATTTTGTTCAAAACCAATTGTTACGCCTTGTTTTTCTCAAAATGCTGCCTTGTAGACGTCACATTAACTACGCCACGTAATCCACATTATTTCCAAACCGACGTTTAAACTTTCATTCCGAGTGTCAGAGACAGCCCCCCAAATAGAGGGAGGGACTCAAGTGAGACATAAAATGAAATATAGCCGGCCCTCGCTGCGGCGCCATTTTATTGCCCCTATGTGTAAAGCTTGTAAAAAATTACTCCAGACTCACAGTTTTTATTTTCCGAGACGAGGTGACGATAATTTTTTTATTCTTTTTTCCTTCGTGGATATTCAACGTCATTAGGGTCGAAATCCACTTTGCAACGAATTAATGTCGAAGGAATGATGCGTTTAATCTTTTTTTAATGCTACTGAGTTACGAGAAGAGCATTTTGCTAACCTGATGGTAAGCTTTACTCTTACCCATAACAGTTCAAAATCATCAAACATTTTGAACTATAAAGGTAATGTAATGAACAAATGAAAGCCCACTATTCTAGGCACTAGGATTTCTATAAAATCCGATAACTTCTATTATATTCTAATATCTATTATATATTTCTATTCTTCTAATTTCTGTTAGCGGGTGGTAGCAATTTACTATGTCAGGAAAAATTAAAATAGTGTAACAACAAAAAAAAAAACTGTTGTGTTTTTAATCTAATGCCTCAGCAGTTCAATGCCTCATAACTTTGAGACTTCAAACTCTTATTATTAAACTAGACCTTAGTGAGTTAGCGTTTTCTCTATTTATGGTTGCTCTGGTGGATACCGGTCCTTATACCGTAATTGTCAAATTGCAGCGTGTGTTGGACGTTTAATAAAAGTTTTTAACGGCAAGACTTTATTGTACTGTTTGGGAAGCGAAGTAATTTATTTTTTCTGTTTCCAAGTAATAGAAGTAAATTTAAATTGAAAATTCGTAAACTGTATTTTTTATGAATTAGGATAATGTGTAAGAGTATGTTATTAATCTCGATAAAGTAAGAATATTAAAAACTGTATATTATTTACCTACAGTAAACCACGTTTTAGTACAGTGCAATTATTGCTACACACGACCGCACACAGTTTAGAATATTTAAATCATACTAAAATAAATTGGATAAGCAAAAATATCGTGCACTTACAATGAAGACATTATAATTCGTTCGCTTTTGCCGAAGTTAAATAATTTTTTAAAAGAAATTGGAAATCTAGTTTTGATTACACTCAACACTCATACACTTTTTTTTTTTTTGTGCAGACCTATTTATGTATTATGTATAAATGTGTATTGACCTCAGTAGTGTATTATTGCTATTTTGTATTATAGTTTTCTTTGAAATGTTTTATTTTACATATATTTTACCTGTTTTATTGTAATATATAGTACTTTTGGGGAAGACACTGCCAGCTGCAACACAGCTAACGCTAAAGCAGCAGGCAGGTTTACTAAATTTTACGTGTATCTATAAAAATTTACTCAATAAAATATTTGTATATTTGTAATTATTGTTAATTTACTCATACATGAAAACAAGTTATCACTAAGCTTTCGGCAATAACAATTTAATGCAGATTTTAGCGATTAGCCGTTAGCGACCGCACTGTGGAATATTGTGGGTATTGTGCATCTTTGTGAATTTAACGATATACATCAATATGAAGTACGTTTATTGAATGAACCTAACTTTGTTTAACAATAGTTAAACAAAGAGCTACAACAGAATTCACACCAATTGTGTACATTTACTAAGCTAAACCTATCTGATAAGGTTAAAATTATGTGCGCCTCCTTTCATTTAAATGTGTGTAAAAATGGAAGGCTACAATTTTAGTTTAGTATTGTTTAGAAAACAACAGATCGACTCCATTGAGTCGTATTGTGTTACCCAAAGCCAAACTCGACATTCCTACATCAACCATACAATGCCATACGCTAGGAGTAATCACCTGACGTATGAGTGTACACCCGCACGGTTAATCAACTCGCGGCTAATAAGCTCCTCGAGGCTTAAGCTGATGTGGCTGTGGGTGTACAAGTACAAGTGTTCTGGCTATGACTAAATACCACTACAGAGAGATAACTATTGAAAGGCGATGGAAACAGTTTTAAACTCGTTGTGGATGCAGGCTGGAGTCAGATTTATGTGATCGACATAAATTTGAATTGGCCTGGAACAGCAAACAGAATTGCACAAACCTACATTATTCAGCATTTTACAATCAGAATTAAACAGACAGACTTCTGTTTAAATGCCACAGAGCGATTTCCACTATTTGCAAAATGGTGGAGTCAAATTAACCTTTCTTGAGTATTTCAAATCTTTCTCTAAAGCCCATTTTAAAACTTAACTACAAGAGGAACAAAACCACTAACTTTTTTAGTAATTTTTATGAAAAGATAATATTTATGCATAGATAATAATAAACGTACCCCTTTTACCCGACTGCCCAAAAGGGTAATGTTTTTGGGATTAATTAAGTATATACGTACGTTTGTGTGTTCCTTTAATACATCCTGTAGCCAAAACGGCTTGATCGATTATGACGAACGAGGTTTCGTTGAACTCTTCTTTACGTCCGGAGTGACATGGGCTATATTTTGCAGTCGGGTATTTTGTTATCTTTTAATAATTTTACTGGTTAGATTTGATTTAATATTGAATGTAGGAAATTGTTTTCAAGGGCTTTAATTAGGAAATTGTAACATGTGTCTCTGTCGTTTTCTACTCTGTGTAACAACGTGTCTTAGCTATTATATATGGAGATGGAATGATTATGAGGGTAGCTGTTGACACAACTAAATGCTTGTATCATGATCTAAGATGAGTATTTTTTGGCAATCTTACTTCATATTAAATTTCAGTTTTTGTTATTGTTAATTTACTAATGATTTAAATGAAGTCCTTATATTTATGTATCGATACTGTATATAATACTGTACACCGGTAACCGGTGTATGCAAGTTGCAAATTGTCGTTCAGTGTGGTGGCTAAGGGGGAGGCCTTTGTCCAGCAGTGGACGTCTTCAGGCTCAGCAGTCTGATGATGATGACTGTATTTATGACATGTAAAATTAGTAATAAAAAAAACGGACATTCTTTAACATAATAAAATTAGAAGTATATTAGAAGTATATTTTTAAAAGCACCGAACATTGTTTTAACGAAAATTTAAGTCAGAATGAAGGACAAACCTAACTTTGTAGTGGAAAATATGATCTCTCATACATCGATAAATGCTACGATCAATTCTGTAACTACAAATTTAAGTTTGTAATCGTAAAATATATTTTTTAAGTGATAAAAATGACTTTCGGACAGTAAGACCTTTCTTATTGCCAAATTTCATGATTTTCAACGGGTACCAGGAAGTGCCCTATATGTTTTGATTTACCTGGGAGTGTTAAAATATGCTGCATAAGTAAACCTTGATATAGAAGCTTGTTTTTTACAACAGTAAATCTAAATGTTTGACATTAATTTCAACTTCAACTCCTACTTGACGAATAGTTAAACGCAAACCAAAAAAAAAAACAACTACACAAACAAAAAACAGTTCCAAAAAGCCGCACTCGGCACTCTTCTTAACATTAAACTTAATCACCTGCCAGTAAATAAGACTTTATCTTACAAAAATCTATAGAGGCCTAGATAATGTTCAGGTTACTTAATAAACCTTGAAATGAAAACCTTTAGTGTTATGTAATCTACCAAGAAAGATATATCGTGAGTTTAAGTACAGGTCGAGGTCGGGACGCGAGTTAAATTACCTGGAAATGTGATATACAGGATGTTCGGTTACACGACTAACATAATTTCAGGATATAACTGTCATCGTTATTATGAAAAATAGAAGCTCAAAAACTAAAACCCGCCTACGTAAAAGTATGAAACAAGAAAATATTATTTGATATTCAGAATGGCATGATCCTTACAATGCTCATAATATTTTTCCAATAAGTGTTCATACAAGCTTTGGTCCATTTTACCCATTTATAGATGGAATTTCGCAAAATCAGTTCTTATTGTTCACCTAGATAGACTATTTTGTCGTATCGTATCGTATGGTTTGTACTCATATATATTTATTTACTATATATAGGCTATGCAAGCGAAACCGGGAAAGCTAATAGGTATATGTTGATCTCATTTTTATATTTTATTTGAGTTGTATATTATTGTTCACAATTAACAAACTCAACAAAAGTCAAATTATACCTACAAATCTCCGTCACGATCAGCCCCCTACCAAACGTCCCCATCAAACTGGCAGCGTTACCGCGCTGGACTATAGGTTTATAATATATATATATATATATACCTATTACCTATTATTATATATATATAGCCTATTAGCTTTCCCGGTTTCGCTTGCATAGGCTATATATAGTAAATGAAACACCCCATTTACCTTGGTATACAGGTTCTACGATTTTATACGATTTTTTTAGTCGTCAGCGATTTTTGATCGGAGGAGTATTTGACGGGAGGTGACTGGAAGTTTACTGCGGCGCTATTTACCGGCCGAATATTTGGTAGAAACATTCGGTACTCAATTCTATACAGGAATTTATAATATAAGCAAAATCAGTCAAGAGGTTGTCAAGATCGTAGTTATCTCACTTCTGGACAAACTATACCTTCGTATAGACGCAACCGTCATTCACCAAAGCTATTTCAACCTTAGCAACGTTATAATACGATACGACGCACAGGAAATAAAACAACTATAAATTTGCAGAATTGAAGTTTTGCAAAAATGTTTGTGCTCGCGAGATCTACTTTTCGCAGAACTAAGAACTAAATAAAGATACAATAAATAGACATTGTTTCAATATCTTCCAGTACAAAGCTACATAAATATTAGGCACTGGGTTAACCCTATTCATTGTTATAGCATTATACCATTACACTATCCTAAGATTTCCTGGTTCTTCGCAAGCAGTACAAAACACTAAAATTGTGTTTTCTTCAAATGAACTAAAGACAAACAAAGATATAGTTGGACCAACTATAAATCAGAATCAGCATCTTGTTTCGCTCCCTAGTGCCAATTTACGCTTTATTACAGAAGTTTAAAGTCGAAAATGGCGCGGGGCTGAATAAATTAAAAGAACTTCTCTCAACTCGAGTGTAATTTTCTCAGTGAGCCGTGCAAGTGACAAGAGGTGGCGGATTAAGATGTGCTTGAAGCTAAATTTCCGGCAAGTTAGTTTTGATCACATATAACTATTTTCAAGAAAATCTACGTTAATTTTAAATAAAAATATGCTGAATAAAATATAATTTTGTCTGCTGTTCTGTTTATTGTACCCAGTCTTTATATTTTCACGGAAGATCATTTTGCCATAGCGGCGTTTTGCAAATGCATTCCACAATATGGTCTTTGAGATACGTCACTTTTTTCACGGTTAAACTTTTAAACATCTAAATCAATTTCAATAAAAATTGGCAAAGGAATAGCGTGCAGCATGAGGATGCACGTGGGGTGATTACTTTGTATCTCAGAAAGCTCCAGGAATTCTGGAGCTTTGCGGGTAGAACTCAAGTAAATAGTAGGGTGTATCACGGAAAAGAGAAAGACATAAAAAAATCCTCTACTGTAGGTGTATTAATGAAAAAGATGGAATAACACTAACCACCGTAGTTTCTGATTTGTTTGTAATGATTGATTGATTGATGATGATAACAAGATGCAGGCACCCCAAAAATGGAACCACCGGATCTACCATCGGTATTATCTTATGTAAATTGTTTTTTTTTTTAAACTAGCTTAGTCGCAGTAGGTATTTGAAATTTGTGGAGTTGTCGCTCTGTTTCCCGTGTATGAGATAGAGATAGTTATAAATGAGATATGTTATGTTATGATGTTGTCTTATGTGTGAGGTACATAAACGAAGTAGTTTTAGCGTGGCTGATAAGATACATAAAATTAGAGAGGGTTAGCTTACATTTTTGATGATATCGGGGGATAACTGTGATCATCCTGTAAATATTATCAAAAGCAGTTGTTTTTTGGTATCAATTCCGTGGATAAATAATAATCTAGGCTGATAAGATTTGTTTTTTAGGAAATATTTTTTATTTATTTATTGAGATAAAAACGAATATAAAAATGATTTATATGTTTTTTTTTTCTTTTGATTTATATTCTAATAAAAACTATTTTTCTTAGTCATAATTCCAACTCAAGTGATTCGTCTTTTTAGGTTCATATACAACCAAAGAAAATCTAAACTCTATGCTATAACTAAAAATATGATGAGATAATTAAAAAAAAAAAAACCTATAAGCATAGTTTTTCATGGTGTAGGCAACATAATAAAAACCATCGAAATCGGATAACATTTAGGGATGTAAAAACAGTTGGCGCCTTATGTATGGACAAGTAGGCGGTATACTCTAATCTTAAATTATAGGAGTAATTTTCCAACATTTTCGTTTAACTTAACCCAAACCCAAAGTGTTCCACACTCCGCGGAGTTCGGTTGCAAAGTTCCTCCTCTTTTTCATAACAATAACTAATTTCGTTGGTTAATTAAGCAACTGAGGAATGTTTGCTTCGAAATTTTAATGTTTCAATACAGGTTCAGGATTACAGAAGTTTGCTTGTAGAAGCTACGAGCAGGCGCGTGGGCTCAACCGTAAGGGTATAGGAAAATTAATATTTTGGTTGATTGTAGAGTGCGAATTTAACGACAAAAAAAAAACCTGTTTAAACAACATCGTTAAAAAATTTGGTTTCTATAGAGCGCTGTCAGTTTTTATTTTTGTTTAGTTTGAATTTAATTTTATATTGACTCGTTGGCACAAAAAGCAGTAGACTGTATTTTTTACTTAGTTGGAAAATAATCTTTTTGTTATTTTTAAAATATACGCCAAAATGATAAAAGCTGTCTATACACGCTATCAACTTTAAGATAGGTAGGCAATAACATTAAAGCAATACCCACTATTTCAATTCATAGTAATTAAATTAAATTGTATTCTCGAGCTCATAGCGACCATCTGAATTTATTTTAAAGTATCCAAGTACAGACTAAATTTTTATCAGTACTGTAATTTCCGAAATCGCTTTCACCATTATCGCAATTTGGGCAAATTATTGTCCGCATAAAATTTCATTTCGTCCAATATTGAAACATTGGGACGGACCGATTTCAATAAAATAGAACTACCCTACCTTCCGAGACCCTCTACTGTAGACCTAAACCATGGACTAGAGACCTTCAGCTTCACAACTACCTACAGTAATCAAGAACAAAAATATAGTAAGCACTACCATATATACGTCAAGCGACTGCTATAGCGATTAATAATTTTTTTTTTGTTGAAAGGCTTTGTATTTTGACCATATACTCGTCTGATTTATGTGGCAAGTGAGGCTGCCGGAACCCATTATTAAGTGCTTGGAGACATAATTTTCTGACAGTTTTTTTTTTTTGGGAAGGAACGAAATAAATTGATTATTTCGTTTTTTATGATGTCATCCGTAACAAACTGCTACGACAAACAATGAAAAAAAATTTTCGCTGCAGTTTGGTGGATAAAGAAAATTCTCCTAAAATTTGTCCAAGTTGTCTAAAACAAATTTAAGGGGCTGTTAGAGTTTAGTCTCTGTAAACAACTTGATCTGTACCTACAGGGCCTCAGAACTTCAAGGTCTGTCTCCCGGGAGCCATCCCAGCTCTATTGTGCACTACAACCGAGAATTTGGCTCCGAGCTCCCCGAGGGAGCAAGTTAAACGTTTTTGTGGCCGTTGAAGTACTAGCACGCGTCATGTGGGAAATTAAGTTTCAGGATGCAGATGAGAGGAGGAAATTGACGTAAACATTTTCACGATTAATTTACGGTTTTTTAGGAAGAGGCAGGTTTGTTTCTGAATAATATTACTGTAGTACTAAGATGTTTTTTTTCCTTCATTTGCGGTCGAAGAACGCGTCAAAAAAAGTGAGTAGGCGAGGCTAATAATGATCAAAATAGATTAAATTATTAGGTTTTTTCATTTTATTTTAGTACAGGTACGGGTACTACGAGTATGCATTGTACAGGGTTATAAGAAAAGGGTATGCTAAGCCGAAAGAGGCTCGTAGTGCTCGTAATTGTGTATAACTTTTTCTATGGGACCAACCCCAAAAACCGAAAAAAAAAACAGCTGTTCCATATATTTTGTCGAGTGTCATTGACATTTTTCTATGGAACTGCTGACTTTTTTTCTCGTTTTCATGATCATATTAATGAGTACTATCAGTCCTTTTCGGCTTAGCATACCCTTTCTTTGTAGCTCTGTATAATTGATCCTTTTTGTCTTTAATTTCCGACCTTTTCTAGATTTTTTTCTGCTATTTTTTTTAAAGATTTATGTTTTAAAACACACCGTAAAAAACTGTATTTAAGAACGATAAAACACAGTTTCACTACTCAACTCACCTCACTTCATTCTTGACAAAAACTAAGCAGTTTTCCTTCCCTACATTGTTTATACTATCAACTGTTGCGGCTAACAAGAAAAGTTAATTAAAATACACTTCCTAGCCAACCGATTACGAAAAAGACAATTTTCCAAGTCAAAAGACTTGGGAAAAATTCTCTTCAGTTAGGAGAAAATCAAATTTTCCTTCAGGCATTTGTCGCCTGTCGTATTATGAAGAGAGAAGTTTGAATTACTGATCATTATAAAATCTTTACTTTGGTGTTCAAAAGAGTTCCATAATTTTAGTGTCATTTCACTTGATTGTCATTATCCTCATCGGCAGCTGAAAGCGTCCTCCATCTTTCGCCAATCAATCGAACTTGATACTTACTCTCTGTGTCTCCTTTAAAGATTCCACTACTGGGATTGACGTGGAAGGGTGACCACTGACCAGGCCTTATTCACCACGCCGGCCCAGTGTGATGGGTGAGATTTTTAATATACCAAGAACAAATACCGCACCGACAAATAAAACCGGAATTAACAGAAGTCATACTCTTACAAATATTTCATATTACACAGAGAGCGTTCGTTAATCCGCACTGGCCAGCGAGTTGAATATGGCCTGGTCACCGTTCGAGAGTAGGCCGATATCATAGGCCTTAGAGGCCATAGAGAAATAACCCTCCTTTTTCGTAGTCGGTAGTCGTATATGCAATAGTAATATCAGTAAAATTACTAACTTTATATATTTTAGTTGCGTACCACGCGAGGTTCTCAAGAGATGGCGTTGAAATGATTTTTTACGTCGTATAATTCAATCTAATTTGAATTAAACTTTAAATTGCGGACATATACCATACTATCCCGTATATTCTATGTTTATATACTACCCATATTTTCATGGGCTTTTATAATGGTTTGAACATTAGATAGATAGATAGATAGATAAACTCTTTATTGTTCACACCAGATTGTACATAGTAGGACAGAATACAAAACATTTTAGCTAGTGTAACAAATGGCGGCCTTATCGCTGAAAGCGATCTCTTCCAGGCAACCTTAGGATGGAAAGGATTGTAGAAGTAGTACATGACGGGGTGTGCAATAATGTAAATTATGTGACACAAATATACTCTAAACTACACTAAATACTCATATAAACATATTACAAACTAATAGTAATACATACTAATACATAAATAACTAATGATAGGTGACTAAAATATACTAATAAATAACATCAATAAAATAATATAGGAAACCATAACAGTGTCAACGAGGTGGCAAATGTGAAAGATAATACTTCTCAACATGCTCCTTGAAAACAGCGACAGAGGGCGCAAGTCTAATATACACAGGTAATGCGTTCCACAACTGGACTGCCTGGAATGCAAACGACTTACCATAAAAAGTTTGACGTGCGGAAGGAGACTTCAGTGAGAGGTTATCCTTGGACCTGAGAGGTAAAGAATGAGAGGAGTACCAGAAGGTAAAGCGTTCTTTTAAGTAGTGTGGAGTAGATGTGTTGAATAGTACATTATAGAGAAGAGAGAGGATGTGAGCATTCCGACGAAGGCGAATAGGTAGCCACTTGAGCTTTGCACGAAATTGGGAAACGTGATCATATTTGCGCAAACCAAATATGAATCTGATACAAAAATTTTGGAGGCGCTCAAGTTTTTCTAGCTGGTCTTCTGTGAGGTCAAGATAGCAGGCGTCAGCATAATCTAGGATGGGAAGAAGAAGAGACTGTGCGAGCGCAACTTTAGTGGCAGTGGGTAAAAAGTTTCGGAGTCGTCTTAGTGAACCACCAGATGCAAACAATTTACAGCTGATCGTCTTTAAGTGAGTGTCCCAGCTTAAAGTACGATCGAACATCACGCCAAGGTTTTTGACGGACTCACTAAATGGTAATATATTCCCATCAAACTCTACACTAGGAATAGTAGCCCAGTCGATTCTGGAGGTCATGTACGAACTACCTATGATTATGACCTGCGTTTTGGTAGGGTTGACTTTAAGGCCGTAGGATTTGCTCCACTCAATAATTTGACGCAGGTCAGAGTTAATAGTAGCAAACATTAACATTATGAACATTATCTGACTAAACATGTAAGTGTCATCTAGTTTTTTCTGTTTTTTTGCGGGTGCACTTTTTCGTATGATATTGTCATTCTTCTCGTATAATTTTTCTATGCTCATACGGAAACCGTAACGCATTCGTACCGATAAATGAGGGGAACGCTTTGTTAATAGTGATGATCAGCACGTTTCGGTTTCACAACGATAGAGATTAGCTTACAAGAACTAGCTTACTACGTAATCCAGTTTATCTTAGGCTTTACCTACCGATATTAAATTTACTCATTACTTATTTATTACTTAGCTCAACTGAAACGCCAGTTAATTTTCTAAGTAAAATTAGAATTTTTCTTGAGGAAAAATTACAGGTTGAAGCTATGAAAATGCTTAAATAATTAACTTTCAAACTTTACAAAAAGAATTCATACAGTCTCAAGCAAAATGTTCGACATGAAGTTTAATAAGCCGCAAGAGGTCTGAGTAATTAATTAAAGGTGCTCTATAGTTAGTACTGATGGTTATTTTTGGGTTAAATTGAAACTTTGAGTAATCTGTTCGGCAGTTAGAGGGTGATTAGGGTCAAGAATGTTATGGAATGGCAGCTGCTTTGATTTATACGTTATTTTTAAGTTATTGAAAGAGATTAATCGGAGCTAATAGGCAACATTCTTCTTCAATGTTGAAAACACTTAGATAGGATCTTCTTCCCCCATTTTTTTTCCCCTTTTTGATTTGACTTTTTTGTATATTTTTGACATTAATAACTTAAGTTACTTACGATACTACGATAATATATCATTAATTTAATTTGTAGTAACTGTGCTTATTTTATGTAAATACAAATACATTTAAGAAAAAAAAAACTGCTGATCCATACATTTTGTCAAGTGCCATTGACATTTTTCTATGGAACAGCTGTTTTTTTTTTAGATTTCAGGGTTTGTTCCATTGAAAAAGTTGTTCATAATGATGAGAACTATGAGCCCCTTTCGGCTTAGCATACCCTTTCCTTATAACCCTGTATTAAGTTTCCGAAAGAATATCTTCGTCCTAATTTTAACAAAGTAAAGCCAAACATCCTATTATGTACACAGCAGATTACAATTTATAATTATAGCACCTGTAGCCCAAAGTTACCACTATGTTCCAATTAATTATTCCCGCCCAGGAATAGTTTGGAATTCATTTCTCTCAGGCTAAACTCTCACATTGACAGCCATTGTGGTTTCAGCTTCGTACCGTCGGTAAATATAAATACATATGTTTTGCTCCGTGCTTAGGACAGGGTGTTCGGTTACAATGACATTAGCGGTCGAGACTTTGGTGGTTATTAAATAGCAATTTAGATTACAGTTAGCGGCAAATAACTTGAGCAATGACGTCATCTGCGAGGCGATTTTAAAACAAAATTCCTTTTTTTTTTTAAATGTTTATTGCCTCAGAACTCCTTTATTTATGAACCGATTTAGAAATTGATTATTTTTTTAATTCGAAAGGAGATACTTTAATATTGGTCCCAAGTTTATCAAAGTTCAGTTCTGAAAATGGTATCTATGAGGAATTGAGGAAACTTCTCAAATAGTGTAGGCGTATATAGCGATTTTGGGATTTTCATCAACAAGTCAAGCATTTGCATTCAGAAAGTATCACTTGGTGAAGTGGAGCTGATGAATAAGACCACAGATAGCCATCGAAAATCCACTTATATAAGTGTTTGTTCTTCATAGTGATGACTCTCCGCTAGGAATTCCAGAGTGCTGACGCAGCCATGGAACACACACAAAAATACACACAACAAACACCCAGGCCCAGGTAGATATTCAAATTTATTTATTCAAATATCTGTTCAGCAGGAAATCGAACCAGGGACCTCTTTGTCATAAGACAGGCGCGCCAACAATTAATCCAAGAGTGGTCGTCATTATTGGGAGAGAATCTTCAAAAACTTGTTACGTGACGAATATAATGGCTTTCAAAGATTGCTTATGAATAATCTAACCAACATTTTTCAGACTAAAACCAATATTATATTTACACAAGCTTTTCTATAAAATAAACTTTCCTAGATCCCACTACAGGGAACAGTCTCATTATTTTCAAAATGACTACGTAGCCGTCTGGCAATTCATACAAAGCGATTTAGCCGAACACAAATAAGAGTCTATACGCCGACGTCGTCCCCTATCATTTGTTCCGGTCGTCTGCAACTGACGGCTTCCTTAGATAGTCCAGGGAACACACGCAAAAAACACCACTGCTTTACAAGACATAAAGACGAAATCGGGCTGTAGTTTGGAGGATATTTGCAACACAATTTGGCAGTAAATTGCATGTAAATATAATTTTTTTAGGAGGTGAATTAATCAGTGATACAGTTACGGCTTGTTTATTGATGATTTATTTATAGTTTTCGTTTTCATGATATGTGTTGTTTTTGGATTTTGTGCTCGTATTAAAATGGTTCGTCATATCCATTTATTTATTATTTGAATGTTTTTCTACTTAAGTGTACTTCTACAGTAGATTTGATAAGTTCTTATCATTTTTGAAAACCAGCAAGTATAATATATTATCGATCTATAAACCTAACAATTAGAATCGATAAATAATTTGTTGTCGATTAAATGCTTATTATTGACCGAGTTAGCGAAGCGAACGAGTCCCTGTATCAACTGGCACAATTTGCTTGCATCTGTCCGTACATTAGTACTCGCGTACCTACGCACTATGGAAAATATAGGTCAGTTTCGGATCAAAAATCTATAACTTCGTAAATTTTTATCATATCGTGATGAAATTTGGTACACATATGCGATAATGTATATGGAATTTATAGTGATTTTTCATTATATGTTTAAATGTAAATAGCGTAAAGAGACAAAAAATGGGATAAACACGAAAAAAGTGGTAAATTATAGATTTAAAGTGAAAAACAAAGTTATAATTATTATAAAAATTCAAACTAACATTAACCATAAATAACAAGTCATTTCAATAACAAATTAATAATAAAACAATATCTTTAAATTTATCGCTTTTGTCTACACTGCAAAATTATTATCTCTTATTTTCTCACGCGAAACGGGTGCAAATTTGATAAAACCCCTTTGTTATTACGAAATAATTAAAAAAAAAAACAATAAAACCCATACTGTTCGTGCGAACAGTCCCTGTGGTAAACCGCAAAAGATACCGAATTTCCTACTTTTATCACTTTTTTTTTTCATATCTTCTAAAACCGCAAATATCCGCAGCTGTTTTTTTTTATCTTGTTTATGAGTGGTTAGACTATGAACTAATACAAAAAGTAGCGGATGAGGAGATGTGGGTAACAGCAATAACTTTTTTTTTTGTGAATAATTTGGTATATTCCTTTTTAAGTATTTTCTCAAAATTTTCAAAATAAAATGAAAATTCAAAAGCTGTTTTGTAAAGTACCATCCTAAAAATGAATTATACTACACTGCATATCTGTGCTTAATATTTTTTTCACAATATTGTTTTGAAATATGAACACGCAAAGACTTAAGTTTGGCTCCTCTATCTTCAATGTACTTCTGACTATGAAAAATAATACTATTTTGCGTATTAGGTAACAAAATCCTATTGAATATTATAACTTGACTATTTGAGTATCAATTTAAATCAAAATATCACCCAGATTATGATATTCGTAAAAACCATTTACGATACAACCTATATACTTGGTATATAGGTTCTCGTCGGCGATTTTTGATTGGAGAGTTATTTTTCCCAAAAAGGGTGGAAGTTAGCTGCCAATTACAGGCTGACTTTGGTAATATTTGGTAGAAACATTCGGTACTCGATCCTAATGAAGAATTTCGAATAGGAGCAAAATTAGTCAAGAGTGTCAAGTTAATTATAAAGTCGTGAGTTCAGTCTCAGTTTCATGTCGAACTAAGATTCTAATGATTCAAATGATAATAATGGTTGTGGAAATAGCTTTGTGATCGCGAGGTCTACTGTTCGCAGAACTACTAGTATTTAGAATTGATAAAACTTATTTTGTTGAAGACTGATTTTTCGATCAATAAAATGCGTTGGGTTAAAAATAAATGAGAAGTTATTTTGAACGAAATACTGAGTATTAAAATCTAAATCATACACATGCCAAAACATTTCAACATTTTGATGTCATCCGCATCAGTAAATTTAAATTAAACCCGTAAGCTACAATGATTTAATAATTTATGTATTATGAGCTCTATGCGGTTGTCATAAGCAGCTTATTTACTAATATGGTGGCCACGGACTTTAAAAGTATTTAATGCATGGAGGGTTTCTGGCCATGACAGGTCTATAGTGTTACACTGCACAATAGAAACCATCTATTCACGGGGTTTTTGCCATGGCTGAATGTGAGTAGTCTATAACCAAAGAAAATATAACCAGTATATCTCGCATGCAGAAAAAAAAACCTTATTTATTTATAAACAGAATCAGGAAAAATTTAATTTTCAAAAATTTACTTTTAACTATTTCTGGAAAAATTAATTATATGGCTATATTATTATCTAAACTTAAAAAATACAAACTAAACCCAAAATACAAAATACAATACAAAATTAAAATTACTTAAATAAATTATATCTAAAATATCTACAAATAAAAAACGGCATTTAGGTCGCTGTCTGCGGGTAAGGTGCCCAAAAAGCTGGCGTCATTACCCCGTTAAATTGCCAAACTCACCCTTTGTGATGATCTGTCCACTAGGAACATGGTCTGTGCTAATACTGTGTTGTTACAACGGCGTACACGAGCCCAAACTAGGGTTACAGAAGAGGTTTCATCGACGTTCTAACCGCTCATCATGGTTGAGAAGTATAAAAACAATAACCATTAAACTCAGATTATCATTATTACTCAGATGAACTCTACGATATAAGCTTAAAGGACCGAGAGAGAGCGAGATGGAACGATCGTTGCTGATCCCAACAGCCACAAAGCGCTGCTCGCTGCAACACCCAAGGAATAAGTAAAGCCTTAGTTAGGACTAAAGCCTTTTAGAACAGTGGACTGAATGAAGAGCCTGTAACAATATTTCCTGTATTGATCATTTTCATGATCATGGGTGATATATTATATATATTTTGTGGAAGATATTCTCGCAGTAAATATAGATACCAATAGCAATTATGAAGTGGAATAACATCTGTAGATGCTCCATGTTTCTGGCAAGAGGTTGTACATACTGTGCATAAGCCCGCTTTCCTTCTCGTTCGCGCATTTTCATCACTTTTAAACAACAAAAAAAAACAGCGAGTTTATTTATTTGAATACAAAATAAATAAACCGAAAATAATTTAATTTAAATATTTTAAAGTAAATTAAGTGTTGATATTTTATATTTTGACAACAAAAAGTAAGAACGGAAAAATGAAAAACATTAAAACGATAATTGCTTTAAAACGTCTAGTATGTTACTCTAAAGATAATAAAGGCTGTTAACTGTTTTATTCCCACTCAGTAAGTTTTATGTACAAAATGTTGAAAACGTGTGAGAGGGATAGCGACAAAAGACTTTCTGTATTGAAGACGAAAACGGATTTTGTTTTCGACAAGCTGACTTTCGCCCAAACCTAATCTAACTTTAGTTTAACAAAGTTGTAACGTTGTTTTTTTTCAATACAGTCATTTATATTGTTTGTAAGATAAAATAAAATAAGAAATAAAATAATGAATTTTAGTTACATTAAAATTATTCCGAGGTACACAATACTTGTAAAAATAGGTAAGACAAAATATAGACTAATAAATAATAATTCAAATAGCATTAACGTAACCGATGTTTATATCTATTCTTGTATTTAGTTCCTAAGTTTTTTCCTAGAAATAAATAAATAAAAATAACTATGCTTGAAATATATTGAACATATCGTGGTGTGGTAAATCTGAGTGCAATCTGAAGAGCTAGACTAGCAGTGTGCTGCTGTTCTACTTCCGTTTGGTAAGTTATGCTACACGTAGTGAAACGTCGGAATATTAATGTTAGAAAAGTATAAATATGTTTAGTTTTACTATGAAAACTGACGTGGTTTTGACACATTTTGCTTTATTTTGTGTCGAAATAACGGACTCAATTGAACGTGAGTATTCCCGTTTTATTAAAACAAAATGTTTAGTTTTGTTTTTTTCTTTGGTTATGCTGAGCTACTTACTTTTTATAACAAATTATTGTTTGAACTTAAATAAAAGAGCTGAAATTACAACTAAAATTATTATAAATTAATTATAGATAAAAAACAGAGCTCAGGTCAGTATCCGCGGGCAGGGTACCCAAAAGGCTGGTGACGTTACCTCGCTGAATAGCAATGCTAATCCTCTGGCCGAGGTGAGCACCAGCCAGCAGGTCGTTTGTTCTTTCTAGCCGCTTAAGAAGATCTTTAAAGAGTAGCCATGCCTTTCTTTTTTAGAACTCCTTGAAGCATTTTTTAATCTAAGATATTTTTCAGTCAAGTATGATAACTAAGTACTACTCACGATCGTGTGTAGAGAAAGTAAGCGCTACGCATACCTACGCGATGATTGTAGCCACGTACGTATGCGTAGCGCGCTTCAGTCACTCGTGTAGGCTTAAGCGATACCTTGTACAAAACAACCTGTAAGTTAAACTTAACTTTCAAAAATTGGAATAACTCAAGTATAATCTAGTAAATTTGCAACCAAGTAATCCTCTTATTAACATGTATTATTGCAAATAAATTTGAGTGATTATAATTTTAACAAAAAAAAGACTTCGTCAAGACCTTTTTTTTTGCATCGTCATAGTCACTTAACTATCATTAATCGGGATTATCTTAGCGCCACCAGTGAAATACTTATCATTAAAGAGTTCCGGTGGCCACGTGTTCTTCATCAGTTCCACTTCACCAATTGATACCTTCTGAGTGCAAATGCTTGTGTCTTGTTAATGAAAATACCAAAATTGCTATAATTATGTAAAATAATAATTATATATGTAATATTTGAGGAGTTTCCTCAATACCTCATGGATCAGAACTGGATTTTGATAAAAATTAGACCAATCTAAAATTCATCTTTTGAAATAAACAAAATAATGTTTTAAATCGTCTAATAAATGACGGAGTTTTGAGGTAACAGACATTAAAAAAAACGATTTGAGAACCTCTTTTTGGAGGTCGGTTAAAAATTGTTTTAATGGGTACATCTATGACAAGTAAGATCATAGGTAATTTGTATTTATAATTTCTTTAAAATATTAATTAAAAAAAAATACATTTCAGGGCCGTTTGTGTGCAACTAAAACTATTTATTTTCTATAAACTTTTAAACAGAATAAAATTAGAATATTTTATAAATGTGTTAAATAAACGCAATTTTGTCGGCTATTTTGGAGCAGTAGTCATAATCACAAAATCTAAACCGAATTCAGTAATTTAATCGTTTTAAAGTAAGTATACCAGCGAATATATTAAAACAAAGTTAAGTCCATAATGAAGTCTAAAACTCACCTTTTACTCTAAAACCACAAAAACCAGAAAAAATTGCATCCACAATCAAATCCAAAAATGTTCCCTCCAACAACTGATTCTCACCGCGCTCCAAACGCGTTCGAAACTTGAAAACTTTTCGCGGCTACTGGGGAAAAAATCGCGGGCTCAGTTTTAGACGCGCGCAGCCTGCGACGAACGGCGAGGCACTGGCGAAATGCTGCCAAACGCACCTCCAAAACGATCCACTCTGTTACATAGTAAGATCGAAATTTGATCGCAGTTAGAATGAAAGCGCTAAGACAGCCCACTGGCTATTTAGCTTGGAAAAGTAACGTATGACGCATGCGCGCTCCGCTGCAGTTGATGCGTTCGGTGTAGCGACGCGCTGGAGAAGCGTTTGGAGTTAGAACGGAACAAGTAACCATGTACCGTTGTTCTGTATCATGTTAACACAGTCGTTTATTATATAAACCTGTTTGTTTCCCCTGGCTTTTACCTTGCGAACTCCGAGTTGTCAGGGGTGATAATTTGCGTAGGTTTTTTTTTCAGTTTTTAAATCTCATTTGGACTAATCAAGAAACTAATTGAACATTTATAAAATACTGGATACTATGGTAGTTGATTGAATCAGGCGTTATTTTGCGGAAAGTGAAATAATCAATCTGTAGTGTCTTTCTGTTGCAATATCGCGTCTAGTACAATAAAAATAAAGAACAATTAATCTAACCTATACTGAAAACAAGAATTCTAATTACTCATAATCATAGTATTATCAACCTGACACTGTTTAGGTATTTATTAATTTCATTATTCATTTATTCATTGGATGTTAATCAGTTTAACTAATTAATGGTCGGTAATGCTGTATCATATAGGCTAATTTAATGTCAGAGATAGTTTTGCGGCTTAATATTAAATTTATATAAAGTAAGATGGCTCTTCACACAACATACAGAAAAACAAGCACTACACCTTGTACTACACATACTTATCACAAAAAAAAAGTAGGTATAATCCACATACACAGATAAACTGATCAAGTCAAACTCATCAAACACGAAAATTTCGCAAAGACTAATCGGTCAGATGGAGGCATTGATTAATATTGCCTATCCATCAAACGTATCAAACGAAGATATCCAATCAAAGAGTAAGCTCCAGAGATGAAATCTGTGAATGTCTAAGCAACTGGATCGGACTACATTCGCGATTTGACATTAATTGCTACTGATTCAGACAGTTGGGCAGCTAAAATGCTATGTTTTTGTAAGTATTTAATCAGAGACAAACATATTTATTGGTCTTAATTACAGACAACTATAAAATTAAAATAAACTTAAATTTAGAGTAGAATTAATTAAGGTAAACTAATTATTTATGTAAATAATTTGATAGAAATTTATCTTTTTATGCATCTGCGTGACAAAAAAGACAAGAAAATACAGTATGCTATCTGATAATAAGAGTCACACTTGCGAGTCCAATCACTGTACATTATTTTAAATTTCAATATTCTGTTCAGTACTTAAAACTGCACTGTAAGTACTTCCTTCCGTCCGTTTTGTAAGGACTGGGCTTTTTATTAAACTCGCAGAGAAAAATACGAGTAATTAATAAGAAACAGACCAGACCTATTCAAACATCAAAAGCATCATTTTAGCAGCCCAATCCAGCGTAATCGATGTCTGCATCTGACTTTCATTGACAAATTAGATTGATTCTATATTAATGTACCGATATTACAAACAGAACCATATTACCGGTATATACACCTTCCGGTATATTCCGGTATAAAACGTTTGATGTCCAGCCAAGATTTTGTAGATGATAAAATTTATATACAATGATAAAGAATCGGAAATTTTCAATGTGTATTATATTTCGTAATAGGAAGGGAATTCAGGTGCAGCTAATTTCATTGTTGTTGCTCTGAAAATTTTAGTGACTCAAAATTAATTTAAATATGGATTTGTATAAATAGGTATTTATTTCAATAAAATATTTGTGCTTAAATATAATCAATACTTAACCATACAATTTAGAAACGAAACAAAAAAAAAATGCAAAGATAAAAAGTTTTAGAAAAACATAACATCTTGCAATACTTACATGAAAAAAAATACATAGAAAGTACAAAAAAGAAAATACATAAAAAATACAAAATACAAAAATACATACGTAGAAGAAATACAGGTAAAAAAAATATAAATTTCTCTTCGTATTCTATTGATAGTATAATAAGTGTCACGCAGTGTCTTAAACGAGAATACAACACAAACACGACCTTACACTTAAAACACATAAAAAGTCACAAAAAAATACAAAATTAAATTAACATAAGTTTATCGTATTCTATTCAGATTTTTCTCCTACATTTCCCTTCAACATTTTTCATATTAAGATCACCCCAACGACAGACAGGAGTTTCCATGTATCATGTTTGCATAAAACTGTAAATTAATTTTCACCATGTAACAGGCGGAATACCCGAATTCCAAGTTTCAAGAAGTTCGACTGGGCGTTAATAGTCCTATAGAATATGCACTGACGAAGCAAATCCGGTATATAAGCCCTCACGTTCTATGCAGGGGCATTAGTTATTCAGTGACCTAGCAGGTAGCCGATAAACCGGTAACCTACGCGTTAGGTATAGAGATTTGGACTAACGTCGAGATGCTGCGGCTTTGCTCGGGTACCAATAAAACCAATAGTAGAAAGTAGTTTCAAAAAGTCATAGTACATTGTTCACCGAGGGGAGAAAGTGACCGATTATCATGAGGGTGTAGTATGGTATAGTACTCACGGGTTTCGAATCGCACTTTCTTCAGAGATATATATACCTAGTGCTTTTTTTAACAGACTTCCAAAAAAAAGCAGGAAATTTTCAAGGCGACTGTTTTTTTTTTTGTGTGTTACCTTAAAACTCCGTCATGTATAAGCCGATTTGAAAAAATATCTTTGTATTTGAAAGAATATACTTCCAGATTGGTCCCATTTTTATCAAAATCAAGTTCTGATAATGAGATCCATGAGGATTTGATGGAATGCTTCAAATATAAATAGCAATTTCGGTATTATCATCAATAAGTTAAGCATTTGCACTCAGAAAGTATTATTTGGTGAAGTGGAACTGACGTATAAAAGCAAAGATGGCCACCGGAACTCCATAATGACAAGTATGTCACGGGTGGCGCCGAGAACATCTCGATAGCATTTTTTTCAGTGTTTTGTTGAAGTCTGTTTTTTCAGTTCAATTCAATTCATCTTTATTTCCAATTAGGTATTTAAGAATACTCTCATGGATAGTCGTCACTAGGTTTAAGGTTAAAATAAACAAAACGTCACAAAAACACAACAAAATTATCAGCACTACAATTGTAGGCTTAAAAATAAATGTCAATAGTAATAATAATACCTAAGATAATAATAGTATTAGTTAAGTAAGTAGTCTAGTGTTAAAATTATAACATTATTTATACCAGCCAGACATCTAACAGTGTTTTAATAAAACGGGAATACTCACGTTAAATTGAGTCGGTTTATCCGACTATAGATTCGTGAGTATTCCCGTTTTATTAAAAGAAAATGTATCAAAACCACGTCAGTTTTCATAGTAAAATCTAACAGAGTATTTCGGCAGCCTCGCTAGAGAGCCAGTTATCATCTCAGCTAGGTGTTGTTATCTTCTTCGGCCACACGTGAATTATACATCAGGTAAATTTGAGTTTATTCTACAAAAGACACAAAATCAGTGTAAAAAGACAAACTCTCTTTACTCCTACTACGAGTGATAGTAAGAGCATGATATTACACATTTAGCGTAACGTTAGCGAGTCAGTGGTAGATAATTCAATGAATAGACCAGCTCCATTCAGGTGTACTGAAAGGGTTACCCATTGACGACCTTTTTAAACTATTAATATTGAATATATGGTGATAATGGTCTTTAGAACTAAACTATTTCATCGATTCCTTTGAAGATCTTTATCTTTATCAGCTTAGAAGGAACTTGTAATGTGGCTGATTAGCATTCGTTGTAATTCTCTATGAGGCTTACTCGTGTGAAAGTATATTAATTAAAACTGAATCTAGAATAACTAATTTAATGATTTGTGTCAGCGAAGCTTAAAGCTTAAAAGCCCCGCTTTGAAAGTGATCAACTTTCTAAAAAGAACGACTTAGGTAAATTTGTATTAATCTGTATAGTTATATTAAAGAACAGCCCCTATTTTAGGAATCAACGCACAGACCAAACCGCTTATGATAGAGACGTGAAATGGTCTAGGTTAAGAATAAGAACGGATTTTACGAAATGCTACTTCTAAAGGGGTAAAATGGTCCTTCCATTTGTATAATAAGCATCCTCACTAATATTATAAATCAGAGGAATATAGCCGCAGTCGTATCAGGACCAATAAAGCTTCAACGAATAAAAATGAATACGTTCATCCCGAGAAAAAACTTCGCTTGTGTGATTCAGAACTGCCTACATTACCACTGTTAGTACATACAAAACGTCAAAAAAAGCACAAAAATGGATCGACGCCATCTATCGAATTGTAGGATGTAACTTTGTCTCTCAGTCTGGATGTTTGTCGCGCTATCACGGCTAAACGGCTGAACGCATCTTGATAAAATTTGATATGGAGTGATTGTATATTACAAAGACGGACATAGGATACTTTTTTATGTCCACGCGAACGAAGTCGAGGGTAAAAAAAAAAAACTAGTAAAAAATAAAGAAAGGC
This sequence comes from Apocheima hispidaria, assembly GCA_947579745.1. Classification (NCBI taxonomy): domain Eukaryota; kingdom Metazoa; phylum Arthropoda; class Insecta; order Lepidoptera; family Geometridae; genus Apocheima; species Apocheima hispidaria. Next base: position 474,706 of record OX388151.1, read on the forward strand.
ATGTCTCAGAACATTTCAAAGATTAACTCGTATAGAGGTGAAATGTGATGTTTCTTTTACTGTAGCCTAGGCGAGCGAAAGCCTTGCGGGAAAGTTAGTTAAATATAAAACTCGTATATAATGAGGAACGTTTTCTTGTATCGAAGTAAAAAAAATGTTGTCAGCGAGAGGATCTTATTTCTTTTATGAAGAATAATCTTTGTGATCAGTATTATGCTAATAACCTCTAATTATTTTGTAACGAACAGCTTTGTAAGCTATCCTGACAAAAAAAAGAAGGTCCTGATATATTTTATGTAATCATTCCTTATCAGCTAAAGTTCAATGACCTTTGCTTTAAAACACGCTACCTATTTATTACACAATATTTTATACTTCTAAATATCTTCGGAAAAGGTTTCCGAATGATACAAGAAAAGTATTGCAAACGAACCCTCTGAAGCCTTCGTATATCGTATTATTTACCACACTCACGTAAAGTTTCGAAACCGCACTTAAATACTCTAATATAAAATTCAAATTCCTTTGTTTTGTATAGCATAAACGATCCTCGCATTAGCAAAAATGATATCTAAACTTAAACCATAAGACGAACTAGATAGGGCTTAGAATACAAGGGTGATGTTGAAAGGCAGAGTTAGTACAAAACGTGGGATTGCAAAGTTCTTGCTTACCTCACTTTTGTTTCGTCGGTAGTGGAGTAGTGGATAAATATTATTCGAAACTTATTTGGCAAGTCGATCCCAGTTCGGAGCGGTTATTTTTGATTGAAAGTCTACCTACTGTGTGCTGAAATTCTAGTGAGATATTTTGAATGCCTTTATTTAGAAATGTCGTTTATCTAAAGTCTGTCTATCACATTATTAATAAGCTCAATTTACGAAGACGCATCTAGAACTTTCCTTTAGTCTTTCTTTTAGTTCCTTAACTTTAGTCTTTCAAAAAAAACGGACATAATAATTAGTCAAACTACAGTATGACATTTAATTACGCCACCATCCGTTCTCCTTTCAAATCTTTGCCTACTCAACTGAAGGTCGTCTGAAACAAATCACTTTTAGCAATAAGAACGTCTTTTTGTGTCTATATCTAATGTATTATTCTTGTAATGTCCTTTTTAAGTCACAATAAAATGTTGTTGGACAAGGTTTAAAATGAACGTGGATAGCAGCGTTGCGATCAACATTTTCATACAAAACAAGTGACAGTGACATAATTTTTTTTTAATGTTGATTTGTTTATTTATTTATTTTATTATTTTTGGACAACTAACAGCTAGCGCTTAAGAAACAGGTGTAGTATTTTAACTTAAAGCTATATAAAAGTTACCACAAATAAACATAGGTATACAAATATACATAGATAGATTCTTCTTTAAAAAGAAAAAAAAAAGTCAAGTCGACAAACATAATTAAAAAATATATATATATTGAATGGCCCTCGATCTTTGAGTCGTCTGCCAAGCGTGGGAATTATGGCAAACCTATCTGGGGGAGGCCATTGTTCAGCAGTGGAAATCTTCTGGCTGATGATGATGACATAGTTTAATTTCCCATCGTGTTTATTTAAAGCCTGGTCCTACTGTAGCATGTGACAATATAGTTATGCAAACACGGTACAAGAATGCTAAATTAACGCAATCCTATTGGAACAGTCGCATCATAGATTTACAAATGCATGGATTCTAAGTAAGCTCTCACTTTCATATCATATCTTAACGAAGCGTCGATTAAAAGCGTAGTAAATAACTATTAAAAGTAAATGAAACATTGGGCAATGTCATGACGTCATAGAATTTAAACTAAATTAATTTGTTTCTTAAGTTTTTAGTGCAACGCATAAGCATTGCCATTCAGCGTGAAAAAGACGCAGGCACACTGCCTATTTTCAAGCCCACTACCAGGACTCGAAAATTTGGATTATCATTAGACCTATAAATTAATAATGGTCTCTGGGAAACCAAATTTTTTTTTTGTTATTTAGTAGTTTAGGTAGTTGTAGTTTGTATGTATTTTATTGAATTAATAAAGACACATGCCAAATTTTTTTTTAAATATATATAGGTGTTTCTTTACATAATTATATTTAAGTTTGTTTATGAAATATAAACTCAGGACAAATTGAGTAAGATTTGTACTAGATTCAACATCTATGTGTTGATAAATCTACGAGTTCCATCCAAATTACAATCCCATTGCGAATGTGATTAGCTCATTGCGTTTGCACCCGCGTGTGCCCGAATAAATGTTGCTTTAGCGCAGTCTGTTTGTTTGCAAATTAGTTCGAAATACGAATAAAGATATTATCTAAAGAATATAAGTACGTATAAATTATAGGAACAATTTTAACCTAGCGATCCACTCGGCTTTGACTTGATTCAAAACGTTTGCAGCTTTCTGAGATAAATCTTTGCGTTTCGCAAAAACTCTGAAGCTAATAACCAAATTTACATTTTTAGTGTAATCGCACGTCTTTCGCCTCTTTCATAATCAGGTCTGGTCCAGCTAGGCATGACTATAAGCTTTTAAGTTCATGCCAGATTGTACTTATTAGATAACACCGTGGCATCGAGCACAATCCACTCCATAGCAGTTTGTGCTACGCTAACCACACAACCATAAGCTACCTATAATGATGGCCTTTAAATTATTTTGCTTGTTAATTCCTGTAGAGACCGACGTCGCGTCGGACGAAACGATTCGTCCTGAAGCAATAGCAAGTTGCAAGTGATCGGTATCGCCTCCGGCCGTTTTTAAACTTTGTCTTGCGATAGACTCGTCTTGCTCAAAGTGCCGAGTACTTGCACTATGACTTATATTGCTCTGCGAGTTTTGTTTGCACGGTCTTCGAATGCATTTCGAGTTACTCAAAAATAAAATTCTTTTAGTTCAAGTTAAAGAAAAAACGATCGATTTGAGAACCTCTTTTTTGGTAGTCGGTTAAAATAAAAAGTTATGACACATAGCTATTCATGTCTCCTAATTTTGATTTATCGGACCAATATTTTATTTTGATATATTGAGATCAGCCAGGCATATGGGCACCGCGACAACATCGTCTCTACTCTTCATGTCGCGAATAATGAGACAAAAGTATACATAATTGTAGCCGTGTGCTGTTCTTGCATAACAATAAGATTCTATTGCTGTATGCATGCTAGCCCTGCAAGTAATTAAGTTATGTTATATACGAGCGCTTATATCGAACTAGTTGTTACCCGCTAATTCGTTCGCGTATCCTATGTCCGTCTTTGTGATATACAGTAACTCCTTATCAAATTTTATCAAGGTCCATTCAGCCGTTTAGCCGTGATAAAGCGACAAACATCTTGACAGAGATACAAAGCTACTTCCTATAGTTCACTAGATGACGTTGATCCATTTTTGTGCATTTTTTGACGTTTTGTATAGACTGACATTTGTAAAGTAGGAAGCGAAATTTTTTCCTCAAAACTAACGTATTTATTTTCATACCTCGAAGCTTTATTGGTCCTGATACGACTGCGGCTATATTCATCTGTTCCTCTGAATTATAATATTAGGTAGGATTAGGATGCTAAGATTATCAACTGTATTAAGTTCAAAGTTATAATATCGCCACTCTAAGCCCCACTTTCTTTCTTAAACATCATGCAATAAAAAAACTGTAGACATGGCACAGTGAATATGTAAAACAGAGGGCCATGTTACCATAATCCACGAGCACTAAGACGCCCGACGACACACGTCCCTAGCGCTCGCAAAAAAGTAAACTTGCACTACTGCAAACATGAGCACGGCTGCGTTTTGTTATCCTGTTTTGCTTGTAACTGCTTTTTGTCGCGCTCAGTGCCATTTTTATAACGTTTTCTGACGTTTTTTTGACTAGTAAAGTTTTAGAGTTCTGGAAATGGGACCTCGCGATAACTATAATTATCTTCACAACTCTGGGACCGATGTTGCTTATGATTGAACTGGAAATTGTAGTTGAAATAACTATAGTTGCCTAAACTTCCAATCAAATCAATATTAAACTAGTAGTTCGTGCCGAACTGAGACCTCGCGACCCCTATATCTTCACAACCCCTGGACCGATTCAGCTCATATTTGAACTTAAAAATTGTATTAAAATGAACTACTTGCCCACAAAGTTTTATGAAGATCGGATCAACGGTTCGTAAGTTATCATCGGACAAATATACACACAAACATACTTACAAATGCCGTATTGTCCCAGTAAACTCTGAGACCTTCGCTTCGCTCGCTCTTTTTTTTTTTTCAACTCAACATGTTTTTCTCTAGACTCAGCTGACTAAGCAAAATACATACAAACTACAACCACTATTATTATGTAGTAGCTACTGGCCTACTACATAAAACAGTAATATATTACTGTTATTTTTATATATATTTATATTGTTGTTGTTGTTGTATGTTGTTTTTGTTTGTTTGTGTATTTGTATGTTTAAGTTTAGTTTTACTGTTGTATGTACTATAGTACATATAGTTGAAAATATACTGATGGTGTCACTGTAATTTCCCTGGTAATGTGGTAAGTGGGGGCTTTAAGGGCTCGCTACCCTGACCTCGCTATCTCGTTCGCACATTTCAACATTTTTTTAATATAAAAATGACAGTGAGTATATTTTAAGAAATTGATCATTTAATATATTTAGAATACCATTGCCAATGTTTATAGCAATATTAATGTATTTACTATATCTGGAGAAGGAGAAAAAAAAAAAATTTTTTTTTTCGAGTTTTTTTTTTCTTTTCCTTCGCTTAATTAAGTTGCGAGTGCCGGGGGTCCGGGCCTGTCTCGGACAAACATGACTTAAAACTGGTTTAACGTGCAGCGTTATTGCTACAACATACGGCTACAGTCAAAGTTGCACTAAACTTGTAGCAGTCCTTGAAAAAATATCATTTGTTTCTATCGAATAATATTCAGGGTTCGATTCAGCTTCAATTTCCAAAATTACATACATTACATTACATAATTAAAAATTATAATCTAATACTAGCTAAGCTTGCTACTCCGGCTTTTCGAAATTATTGACTGAAAATTCACAGTTTTCAACTATCAAATTTCTAAAACAAAGCTGCGATCGGCCGCTGCAATACAGTAGCTACAAAAACCGCTGTCCGCCGCCAAAACTCAATTATGTTTCTGAAATTCAATATAACTGCCAATACTGGCCACTGCATGCCAGAAATATCCAGTAACTCTACTAAAATATTTCACTATCAAACTCTTTCTATTTCGAGGTCTTTCGGAGGCAAGCCTGTGATGACTACGTAGGTATGTGATGTTTTGTTCAAACGAAGGACTAGTAGAGACCTCAAAGGAAGTTAATATACTGAAAATGCTTCAGATCAGCGGCCTCCAGATCTGATAATCAGTTAAAACGCTGATTTCCAAGCTAACATAACAAGTCTTTATCTTAAAGGAAAATTGAATCATTGTACACCATAATCATCGTCAGCTAAGATATGTTCATATTGAAGTTTTGAGGTCAGTAGGCAGAACTTCTTCCGTTCCCATGCTGCATTCTTTAATAATAATCAGAGCCATTCTTTCGGATAACTATAATTTTGACTAATACTAATTTATTCTACCACATCTGTGAGCCCAAGTTTGGCAACGGCCCCTTCCAACTTCTTCTACTTCTTTCTATCTCTAGCAGTCCTTGACCGTCAATTACTGCGTTCTTTACTAAGTCCCTTCGGTTCTGCACTGCATCAACTCCAGGTAGAATGGCGGCGTTTTCAGGCCCGCAGATCACAATCCAGGAGCGGTTCGAGAGTAGCACGACGGCGAGGTATTGAAAGGGGTGGGTTTATAAGGGTTGATGTGAAATGGTGATTATTTAAAGTTTTTACCCGATTTTTATGCGATGACGGCTATTAAAGAAGTGCGAGGCGCTGCAGCCGTCGTGGCGGCCGCCTGTGACTGTGGCGGGGCTAGGGTTTCTTCGACGAGCCCGCCAATGGCGAGTGCGTCTGTTGGGCTGTTTTATCGACAAAGGGTAAATCAAGCAGCACCTCAGGTGGAGCTTCCTCTTTTGTGTGTATGATACAGTGAACGGCGTAAACAGATACTAATAATTCGATCCGGTTTCTTTAATGTCTCATCGAACATCAGTCCTTAATTCTAATCTAGGCTATATATTATAACTAAACATAAACAAGTAGCCCGTCGGTATTTAATACCGATATTAATGAGTTCGTCTCAATCATGTTGGAGGTGATTAACTATCAGGAATCGGAAGATTAATCTACGGACTGATCAACGCTTCATTACGTATAATATGTATGTATTTAAACATTACATAGGTATGCAGAAGAATCGGCATGTTTATTTTTAATAAAACTAATTGTCGAGACGAACGTGTCACTTGCTCGCTTGATGGTAAGCGTCACGTTTGCTCATAACAGTTCAACGCCATCTAGAATTTTGAACTAGTGTAGTTCAAAACACTACGACACTTTGTCCTGCGCTCGTCACTCCGAGATATTACATTTTAAATCTCTTTTTGCTCAGTACTGTCATTGTCATTCAATCCGGAACACAGTAGTGCTTGCACACTACTGATTGGCGGTTGAATAACTGGCAAATGTGGCAAAGGTGAAATCACCAGATGGACTCTACAAAATAATTATACCACTACAGTCTTAGTTACAGGTGTATATAAACTATACCAAGTACTTGTATCAACGTTAACGCATCCTTAAGATGGGCTTTCACACCATCCATATTTTGTACTATTCTGTGATCTATTCTGTGACCATGTTCTTAATAAAAAAGCAAATCTGAAAATAAGTGTTTCCTATTCTGTGTACCTCATTAGTTATATAGATTACAGATATATGTTTTTGGCAAAGACATAAAGGGGTAGACACCTAATCAGCAAATCAAACTATCTTGAAATAAAGTACACCAGATTGACGTACCTGTCAAATCAAATTAAGAGCTCCATACAGTTGTCATTCTCATCTCATACTGATAAAATCTCATAATAATGAGACAAAAAATGGTAAACTATACAAAAATATCATGCCAAAATTACAAGGATTCACAGGAATCAAAGAACACCACTGCCACATCCATCTTTAAGTCCTGAAATATACTTTAATAGGATATAAAATTATTGAATAATGTAAACAGAATAGTCGCTATGACAACGTTTAGGGATGTCAATCGAATTTCGGTTAGTCCACAAATCGATTATTAAATGAAAAATATTTTTTTGATATATCATGATTGAGGATTGTTTCTTGTACTGTAAAGAAGACCGGCGACGGTCATTGACGCAGCCCTTTGATAATTTTATTCGTCGATTAGCAATTGACAATCACTTCAATCGGATTAAAACACGATTAATTGGCTGCATCATCATTATCAGCCAAATAAGACATCCACTGCTAGACAAAGGCATCCCCTTAGAAAGGTACGATCAAACACGTAAATATTGAGAATACTCCATCGCCTCTAGTTTTTTTTTTAAGAGTCTGAACGATAAGGAATTCACGTGGAATTTATTTGACTATATACTTTATCCAAAAATAATCAACGGTTTAATCGAAGTTCGTTTTTTTTTTGTCCGATTGAAAAATCTAATATGAGATCGGTTCGAATCGGTTCGTATACGATTTTTTTCTGCAAGAATTGATATCCCTAAGACAAAATGAACTGTAGTATTGCCAGATATTTTTGTAATTTCCCAACTTTGTTTAGGTTTCCTAGAGACTCAGATATATGTAGCTGATCTTTTGATAAAAATAGTTCGGAAAAATAGAGATGAATATTGGCGGGAACCTATTAAGGTTTCCACCAATATTAATTTGCTTATAATACATAATTTTCATAATTTTGCCTAAAAAACGTGTCGGCGCATAATTATCAACAACAAATAGAAATGTTTCACCAATCCCTATCCAACAACTTAACTTAAAACCCTACGGAAGCCTACAACGAGCGTGTCACGATATGACACAATTGTATTGCAATTTTATTAGAAATATAATTTTGTACCTTCCTAAGAATGTAAGAATGTAAATTTGTCTAGTGTGGTTGTGGGTTTTTGGGTCTGCAAGTAATATGCACATTCTCTTAGGTTTTCACCGTCAAATGCGTGTTACTTGAGGTTGCAGAATAGTCAGGCAGTTTCAAAAAAGAAAAATCCGCTAATAAGCGAAAGTTGCGTATGCGTTTATTTGCAAATTTAGAGGATTCCATTTCCATCGTAATAAATTGAAAATAAAAACTTAACATTATTTAACTTAACAATAATGTGGATGATAAAAAAAAAAGTATAAGAGCCTATTTAAGAACCACTGTGATACAACCTAAATCACTCCAATTAAAATTTATTTACCCGACCAAATAGGGTAATCACTTTTTAATGGAAAGCCTCAAATGTCATGACAAAAAAGACTGTCAAAAATTATAAGCCATTTCAAAATCGTGTTTGTATGGAGACTATCCTTCTGGACCTTATTTATAAGGAAAATTCTGTGGTTTTTGGTTAGGTCATCTAGTATTTACACGAAATTTTGTCGCTATGAAAAATAGTTGAAAAAATATCGATTTATACTATGAAATTAGTCGAATGCTGTCTTTACGTCGTGAATACTTACCACTACCTACAGTTATATTATATATATATTATAATATATTAAGTTAAACATATATATATATATATATATATACTTCTCGGACTGTAAAACAAAGAGCAATATTGACCAGCAGATGCTTCAATTAAACCGAAGCGTAATGAGCAACTACGAGGTATTGGAACAACGTGTATCGTAATTGAAATCTGGAAAAAACTATTTGGTTCCGAATGTATGGATTGTACAGAACGTTACAGAAATGAAAATACATGTCCATTTGTACCATCGAACTGAAACCTTAAAAAATACCTGGAGAAAAGACTACCTTATTCTGTCAGAATGATAATTATTTAGATGTTTCAGTAGATTCAGTAGTTATGATTGATAGGAAGTGGACGAATGGTAATTTGAACGATGACAATTTAGGAAAAGGAAGTTGTAGTAGACGTATTAGGAAATGGAAAACTTGGCAATTGATACGTTAGTTGTTACGTTATGGGGGGGATATTGATTACATAATGAATGCTGACGAGCGCTTAACCTTTGCTGCAGATGGTTTTAAACTATCTGCTCTGTTGAACTCAGTTGCATAAAAAAAAAATACTGTTCAATCAAACCAAAAACCATAAATAAACAAACCATAAATTAAATCAGATTTTTATAATATAAAAATCTATCTTTATTTTTCCTATATCTATCTATATGCATTTGTATCCCACAGTCACACAGTTTTACATAACATAATTCCGATCGTCAGTTTTCGTTTGTGCAGAAAAGAGCGTGTAAATGATTATTTACACATCACATTGAACTTTATTTGCAAGCGCAGTAGCAGAGTATTGCATGCTATGCATTTTTAGCTCTGTCCCGCTTACACGATTACGAGACGCGTGAATTTGCCGGGAAATCGATCGAGCGTAAGATTTTAGCGCGAGTAGTTTTCTTAGGTAGATCAAAGATTCCTGCGCTAATAAAATTAGCGCAGGTTTGTTGTGTAATTCTGTCTGTACTATGAATTTTTTATTTTTTTTAATCTGAGTAGCTTTTGACAATCAAAATAATTAAATGATTTTAATAATGTCACTCTCATTAAAAATAGGTCCGTGCGTTCAAAAATTAAGAAACATGAACTCTAAAACCTAACACTTATTTTAGGTAGTCGTGAAAAAATTCTAATTAGTACCCTAATCCTTATATTTCAATAATCTATTTTTTGGTTATGTTTCTTTAACCGTTTGGACTAATAGTTCTGTTCAGAAACGAGCAAAGATCGACGAAATTCGGTTAAAAAGCAAGACATTAGGGAATCTCAGCGCGTATCCCGCCAGAGACCGCACTTGGTATTCAAGTGAATCTATAGCAGTTGTAAAAGGCGACCGGCACCGAGCAGAATTAGAATTTAAAATATATCGACTCCCTTATGAATGAGGGAAGGATAGGGGATGAAATATTAACGGGGCTTGCGGACTGGCGATTGTTCGGTCACTTTTGGACTTTGTTTCTGGTGAATAATGCTCATTACGAATGTCCTTACCTCTAAAATAATTAATGTATGAAAAATAAAACACTATGCTGTATTAAAAATAGCTGGTTAGCTAATTTTCCTGGGTGTTCGGTTAGACAAAGGACGTGTCCTAGGATATTGTTGTACTCAATATTTACAACTTTTTACTATGCAACCAACACGGAAATCGTGAAAAAATATGAGATATATGATATGTTTTTTTTTTATCTTTTATTATTTATACAGGGTTTTGATTAAATGACACCCTTATAACTAAACAATAGTATAGATTTACGTTAATTGATTTCTCTCTTTGAGAGCTGCAAGAGATAAACGTCGTACAACCCTTTGGCATCCTGTGAATCAGGTTCGGCCAGCACGCTATTACAACCTCCGACTTGCCAGAGAACGTGCTCACAATTAAATAGTTGACGACGCAATCCCTCGTTCCAGGCACACTCCATTAAAATGTGGTAGACATTGAGGTGGTATTGAGCCACATCGGTCACAAGAAGGTAACTCGAATTTTCTCATCATATGCGCAAACATTTAGTGGAACATGTCCAGATCGCAGTCGTGCAGCTGTAACAATTTCATGTTTTGTTGAAGGTGAATAGCATTTATTATGTCTGAAAGTTTTTTTTATTGGTTCCTTAGTAAAAATATTCACAAGAGGAGTGCAATGATGCCCTAGACAATTTGTTCGCCGACTTACCGAAAATTTACGAAATAACCGAAACGCTAAATATTTTTAAACGGTTTTCAAAAACTTGGATACCCTTACGAAGAGTCGTGTATTGTCTGCATAACATATATAGTTCAAAATTATGAGTGGCACTGAACTGTTAAGGACAAGCGTGACGCTTAATCAGGTGAGAGATTTGCACGTCTCGTCAAGGAGAAACACAAAAAAAAAACTCAAAAAGGCAAGAAAGTTTCAACCACATTATCTTACCATGATGGATGGCTATTCAAATGATTTTATATAACGCAATATTTACATCATTTTTCTAATACTGTTAATAATTTAACATTTATCTATAACAAAGACCACACCACATTTTTCCCGTCGTGTATCTCGTCTGCCTCGTCCGTAAATGGCGTGTTTTTTTCCAATTGGCCGCTGCTCACAGCAGCTGAGGCGGTTGTAAAACCGATACGTGACCGAAGCGACTCCGAGCCGAGCTAGGACCACTCCGAGCATTAACGTCCTTAGCGTACCGCCGCAGTCGCTGGCGATTTCACAGCGATTGAGGTAACACATGTTTAGCTGGATTTGTTCGATATAAGTGCATTGTTATAAGGAGAGTGTGCTATACTAGTTAATTAGTATAGCGCACTAACTAACCTTAGTAACTAATCTGTTTTCAAACACAACAACGCTACTCGTCACTTGAAAACATTGTGACAAGGATTTTTAATCATATTAATCACTGAGACGACAGAGATATTCTAGGATAAAATGATATTATGATCAGCTTTTACTACGTCTGTCGAATAACCGAACACTGAGTAAAAAGGCCTTGCATCTCTTGTCTCCTTTTTGTGTTGCGTCTTCGTCGGCTTAGCAAAAATCGCAAACAAAAATGTCGGCTACGATGATGTGCCAAAGGCATAACAGCGGGAATAGACGAATCAATCATATATGGAATAGAGAGGGTGGGTAGTTAGAGTAGATTAAGTTTCGAATGAGTGAGTGCTAAATTAAATATAAAGAATAGTATAAATGATTATTGTTTTGTTGTTATAAGAGGAAGAATTATCATAAAGGGTCTGCTCTGTCTTGGGAAGCAGTGGGAATAACATGAGCAGTTGCAGATGAGGATGAACCACCGATTTTAGATTACTTATGGATTACTGGCGAGCTGAATAATTAAATTGTATATGTTTTTATTATCCTCGTTTCTTATTTAGTCTTATGACATTTTAATTCTTTGATTGATTTTATTAAGCCGCAGTACCCATTTTTGCTACTATCAGCCTCTAAACAACATTATATGGTATGGCATATGACCACAAGCACACCTCAAGACATGACGTTCAAAACATTTGTGTAAAGCATAAAAAGCCACGTTCACTTAGGTCGACATAGTGCGTAAAACATCAAATAAGTTTCAGAATAATTATAATGATAATCCCTGTTTTAGACATTCGCGGTTATTTTGCTACATTTAAATTAGTACTAATTTTTTTTTCTTATGTCGGGAATTCAAATATTATCATAATAACGGTAAATATCATGTGAGAACGAATATAAATGTGGTAATTAAAACAATCATTTGTATTAGTAGTCAGAATATAAATGTATTATAACAATACCATGAGAAAGTTTAGTGAGTGTAATAAGTTGAGTGTATTAGGATATATATGTTTATATTTGTTTCCACTCAATTCCGTAAGTGCTGAAGAGATTGGAATCAAATTTTGTATTGACAGCTTATTCCCATATTACACACGCTCCAAAAAATTACGGTTCCTGCAGGATAGCGTGTAAAATTGCTAGAAGCCATATCCAAATAAACAATCGATAATGTACAGTGTGGCATTATTGTGAAAATCATTTAATATTGTTTGAGGTTAAAAAAAAACACCATATTTTTATAGGAGCCAACATTCAAGTAATTCTAAAAGTTTTTATTCCACCAGCCCTAGCACACAATTGGTCACGCGCGCGCTGACCGCAGCCTAGGGTCGAGACGTTTGATGCATACGTGCGACGTGCTAGCTCTAAACAAGCACGGATTAGAAAATCGCTCGAAGAACTGATAACCGATGGGGAAGAAAGGTCCTTGAGTGTTGACGGCCGACCGGTGAATGCAGTTGGCAAATTTGTCATTATGTGTGGTGCTCTGAGGGGGAGGCCACTGTTCAGCAGTCGACGTCTTCTGGCTTATGATGAATATGATATTTATGCATTGTGGTGGTTCGTAGCATGACGTAGTAATAATTATATATAATTATTGTATCACTCACGTAGGACAATACGTTGCGATCTAAATTTCTATAAATTGACTACTCGGTGTAAGAACACTACATGTAACTCTACTATATGTGTGCAGTACTCTACATGTCTGGCCGATAGGTTTTATGACGCACAATAACGGTAGAGCTTAGTGTTATCTATCCTTTATTGAATTTTTATAGCGAGAAAATAAACATAACTATTTTTATTCGGAGAATAAAAGGTAAAGACACTTTATGAAGCTACATTTAGAGGCGTGTCTCAGAGCCTGTAATTCTTGGCCGTATATAAAATCATTGATTTGAGGTTGTTGCGTACTTTAATCATCGTCATCATCATCAGCCAGAAGACGTCCACTGCTGAACATAGGCCTCCCGCTTAGAGCGCCACACCGACCGATAACTTGCAACGTGCACCGGTTACCCGTACCTTTCATAATGTCGTCGGCCCACCTAGTGGGAGGCCTGCCTACGTTCTTGAGTGGCGACCACGAGCCGTTATCGTTATCGCCACTCAAGAACTTTTCTTCCCCGCCGGTTATCGGTTCCTTCAGTGATGTGGCCTGCCCATTGCCACTTCAGCTATTGCTATTACCTACCTACTGTGCTTGGGGGCGTGGGTTCGATTCCCATCTAGGACAAACATTCATGTGACGAATATTTGTGTTTGTTCTATGTCTGGGTGTTAATATCTATATAAGTATGTATTTAAAAAATATCTATGTACGTATATCAGTCTCTGGCAGCCATATTACAAGCTTTGCTTAGTTTGGGGTCAGGTGACGATGTGTGCAAAAATGTCCCAGATATTTATTATTTTTTATTATTATTATATATTGCCTGAAACCGTGATGACGTGAGTACTTAAATTGTATAAACATTATTTTCTAGCAGTAGTCTGCTACTACTAGTGTGGCGTTCTCTTGCTATCCTACAAGAACCATAATTATAATTATATTTCTAGCTATTACCCGCAACTTCGTTCGCGTGGACCCACAAAAAAAAATATACAGCCTATGTCCGTCTCCGACCCTTAAGCTGTATCTATGCATACATTTAGATTGATCCGTTCAGCAGCTTAGTCCTGAAAACGCGACAAACACCCAGACAGAGAGACAGAATAACAGAAAGACAAAATCAGCGAGGCAGAGAGACAGAGAGACAGAGAGATCGAGAGACAGAGAGACGGAGAGACAGAAAGACAGAGGCATAGAAACAGATAGACAGAGTTACATTAGAATTTATAATATAAGTTAGGATTTGGCGCTGTTGACACACTTTTGCTCTTAAAATACTTTAGAGGTAGTCACGAAAAAAAAGTTTGTTATTTTAATAATCGACTAAGGAAATCTAATAATGTTTTAAACTGTGTATAGTATGCATCGCTGAGTTAAAGCCCCATCTTCTTCGCATATCCTTTTCGGAAACTTTGCCTTCGCGTCTCTGAGGTGCAGTTATCCAAAGTTGATTTTTCCCGGGCAAAGCCAACATCCGCTAACCCTGGATAAACTAGAATAATCCGGTTTAAGCCGGGTATACCCAGTATAAATATAAATTATGTCAACAAACTCGCGAAACAAAGCATTCTCTGATAATATTGGTGTATAAAGTTGTTTGTAACATTGTTGTCGTGGGGACGATAATATTGGTGTATAAAGTTGTTTGTAACATTGTTGTCGTGGGGACGATAATATTGGTGTATAAAGTTGTTTGTAACATTGTTGTCGTGGGGACGATAATATTGGTGTATAAAGTTGTTTGTAACATTGTTGTCGTGGGGACGATAATATTGGTGTATAAAGTTGTTTGTAACATTGTTGTCGTGGGGACGATAATTGTAACAAAGAAATTATACTTATTTTACTCTTTTTTTAGTTTATTTCAGTCGTTGAACTTTTGACACCCATAAAAATGCAAATTATAAAATTGTAACTAAACTTATAAATATTATATAAACTTTATTATAATCTAAACTTAATTACAAACTAAAAGTAAAACTACAAAATTAAAATAAATACTTATACCTAAATTAAATCTAAAAATGTCTTCTAGAAAATATTTGAAGGTATAATAAAAAGTATATATCATATATACCTTCATTCATCATACACAAACTGATTTTGTGTAAAGCCTCGTGTGTAAGTGTCACTGTTTCGGCATCATACCATTTATAAACATTTGCTGAAAAAAATAATGAATATTTATAAAATATTTACCTGCAAACGAATTCATGCCTTCATCCTTTTGAAATTCGTCTTAAAATAGCATGTAACGTTATTTTCTTTTCTAAACATTATTACCACGAAAAATGCACCAGCGAAAAGCTTCCTTTTAGACGTAAAGGGTCTCAAGGTATTCCGAGACGTGAATGTGTTTCCAGAGTGGAGTACTCTGGTGCAGTTTAAAATATTCCGTGTAGAGAGGATGCGTGCTCGAATACTCAATGGAAATTTGGATCTTCAAGATTTTCAGGAGGCTAAGATTTTTAAATTGATGATTCTTCCGTGGCTAAATTTAGTTCGAAACTGATTGAGTTTAAATAGCTAAGCAATCCAACATTTTGCGAAAATAAAAGATAGTTTGCTGAAAACAGAAACCTCGAGCCACCCCATCTTCATCATCACCCCGTCATTTACAACTTCTACAATCCTTTCCATCCCAAGGTTGCCTGAAAGAGATCGCTTTCAGCGATAAGGCCGCCATTTGTTACACTAGTTAAAATGTTTTGTTTTCTGTCCTAGTTATGTACGATCTGGTGTGAACAATAAAGAGTTTATCTATCTATCATTAATCATCATCATTATCAGCCTACCATGTTCCCATTGCTCTGACTCTTCTATCAGAGAAGGACGGTGACTCATTAAGTCATTTAATTTATTTATGGTTTTAAGTCACTAATTACTATTTCTCTAGTAAATATTGTAGACGTCAATAGTTCAAGATTTATTTTTTGTGTTTAAAAAATCAGATGTTTGCAGATAAAGTGATAAAGTGTAGTAAGTAAGTTTGTTCTGTAAGTTTCAAAATCAAAGAGTTATTAAATTAAGTCGACCAGTTGAAATATCCGTCTCACAGTCGGACGGCCACGCCGTAGATTTCATTAGACTTAATTGAAAAATAAAAAGAATTCCTTTACTTACATCGCATTCAGTTCTGTCTTGCCTGCCATCCCACAGTTTAGTCTACAAATGCTTTTCCTCTTGCCCATTCTGTACTCAATAAAACTTGTTTACAAACAACTTCAATTTAAAACTTGTTTGCTCTGAAATAAGACTCGTTATCGCAAATCAAAACTGTAATCTTATAACCTTTAGCAATAATGTGATATGGTTTGCAGTTTCTGAAATCTCTAAGCTACTATGAACTTCTATATTATTGACAGCAAAGTCGAAGTTTCAGTGCACAGTTGACGGTTGTTTCGTCGCTTTGTTTTGGTTCTTGAAGTTCCCAGTACTAAGTGCATAGAGATCGGTGTACGTGCATCCGCTCGCAATGTCAGTTGGATATTTCTCGTTACCGCAATAATCCACCTTCGGGTCGAAATAGCGTTTGCTATTTCACGATTGCACTTGAACGAGTGGTGGCCGAGAAATATTTCTTTCGATTACATTAAATAGGTAGGTTTCTGGGAATTTCTTATAAAATTATATCACTTAAACAAAAAAGGACCTGGTGGTGGAGGCGTTGGCGATCAGATTGCTGAAATACTTCGGTCCAAAACTTAGCGTTGGCATCCAACTTGGCAATACTTCCAGCATTTGACTGACTTTCTCTGCTCTAATATGTCTTTTTCAGTTTACAAAATCAACAAGAAAAATATTAGGAAATCTTAATCAAAATTAACTAAAACCTGTCTATTCAAATGTTCATAGTATTTCAATCCCGAATCACAATTTAAATAGTAACAAAACTGGGTAATATCCCGGCCTGCGTTAGCTGTAGCTAGTTAATATTGCAACGTTGAAAGTTAATTGACCCTAGGTCGAGATGTGAGCTGTCAGGTGAGCGGTACGAGTACGGTACAACATGGTGGTGCTTTGTGATGTATGAATACTCATTTTTGAGAAATGCATTGAAAGAAAGAGAGGTACACAACAACTTTACAAAAAAGATTTTTTTACAAAAAAGTTCCGATGAAAACAACCCTTTTGTTAGAAGCAAGTTCTATTGTCACAACCTACTGAAAAATTCATTTAAAATAAACACACATTGAAATCATACATAGAGAGATTTTATATGTTTGAGTTTTTCGTCAGCTTGGGTTATCTGAACATGTGGACACTTCCACATGAACATATAAAATCTCTCTTTGTATGATTTTTAGTGTGTTTATTAAATGGATTGTCACTACAATATTTATTATGAACAAATAACATTCAAACTCGTAAAAAAATATACCTACTGGTTCTAGTAAAGTTTTATTCAACTGCCACCAAACTGAAAAAGTCCTCTAACCCCGTGTATAAGTAGTGAAACTCGGGTCGCATATTTTAGTTTTTAAGTCTGGTAATTCCCTCACAGCCTGAGAATAAGGATGGTGACGCAAAGCCTCGGCTTAACTCCCCATTCCTGGATTGCAAACTTACACTGTACGTACCTAGGTAGGTATTATAAAACTATCTCGTGGGCACAGCATAGCTTTGTGGGTTCTTTCGTTTTGGGGAAAAGCCATCCACATTATTGATTAGTACTTTTTGGTAAAATAAATAAATAAATAAATTTTGTCTAATGGTTTTGGATGTATATTAGATGAATTAATAGAAACTCTTTCACTCTTCATCTTCTTCAATCTTCACAGCGCCAAATCAAAATCACTAACAAAATAGCCTGTCAAAAAAAGCGGTCTATTTTCTAAAACCAATATCTTCCAGGTAACTATTTACCTGCGTGGAACAAACTGCAAACAGCGTCCAAATTTTTGGAATGAACGGATGTTTAAGGTTAGTTTTACATCCTTCAACTATTTCTCAAAATCCACGTACGCCATTACTTCGCCTTGATGTTCCTGAAAGACAAGTTGATAAAGTAACAAACAGATGAAACATCTCACTCAACTTTCACATTTATTCTATATGTGTGACAAGTTTAGAACCTTCACACATATTCTGGAACGAAATCGTTTTTGATTTCCTGGAACTGTTTGCAGATTGCTCGCTATCGGATAGTTGCTGACGCCTGCAGTTCATCATTCAAAATCGAATGATAATCGTTGTTTTGTTTTAAATTTCAAGTCATATAAAAAATTACTGTTAAAAGAAAATAATATTAATGTTTGTGTGGGTTGAGCTGGTAATACGTGTTTGGAATGAGTCAAGAAATGGGATGAATTCGCTGGGCTGAAGACGGAACAACCCTAAAAAAAAATTAAAATCTATACCAATTGCAACTTTTTTTTAAATTAGTTTTTCAAACGTAAAGTAATAAGTTGCAGCTTGCAAGTAAAAAACCCCATTAAATTTAGTTTTACAATTTAAAATATATTTCGAGGTAGTTGACCAACGCCAACGCTTGGTTCTAGAAAATCTATGACCGAACGTTTTTCAGTCCCGACCAAATATTGTGCTATTTTATTTCATCGTTCGAACTCGAGATATAACGCGCAACACAACGTGATCAAAATACAAACACAAAAAGTTCTACTGTTACAATAAAACCTACCATTGTGTAAGAAAAACTTTTGAGCTATCGAACCTACAGGACATAGTGTTCAATAATAAATATCATAATGAGCGTGAGGATTATGGCAAACACCCCCCTGATATGGCTCCGCCCAGTAGTGAACTTCTAACGGCTGATAAGAAAGATAGTCGTACAAAAGATATCTCAATTAGTTTTTGTAGATTTTCCAAAAACTGTATGATTGTATGTATTGAAACATACCATAAGAAATAATTTTAAGAAATTTTTGTTTTGATACCTTTTAGTCTTATGCAAGAGATACAAAAAAAATACCTTATTTTTCAAAAAAAAAAACGACACTCCCGACTGTTTTCTCGTCCTCTTTAAAAAAATATAAAAACGAAACTTGCTATAAAACGTTTGATTCATTGTAAACAGGCACAAAACAGACGTTTTAGATATTCCGACTTGATTATGATTTAATTTTATATCTTTAAAAAAATACACGAAAGAGATAAATGACAAAACTCAGAACACAAAAAAGAAACATGATATAAATTTTATGGAACGTAATCTTAATCAACAATATTAAAGCTCTGATTTATCGACAGCTCGAATTATCCATTAATTTATCGACCGTGAATAATAAAACGTAGCGTAGAGGTGTAGCACTAGCTGCGCTATGCCGGCGTAGCGGCGTAGCAATGCCGTAGCGCTCCTCGTAGCATAGCAATCAAAATTCTGTCCGTAGCGAAGCTATTTTGCATCGTTCAGTTGCCGCAACGACGCGGATGCAAGCGAAATTAATTAATGCACGGTTAACATAGAACCATCAGCAGTATGGATAGATAATCATACACGATGAGAATAAAAATAATATAATAATCCAATTTAAAAACGTTGTGGTATATTTTTGTGAATCCATAATCATTTTGAAATAGTTCTTCGTTCAAGTTATTTATTGATAAAGATAGATTAGATTTTTTAATTTGAAACAGTGACGTCAATCCGAAGAATTTAGGTTCCCCATATCAAGAGCTTGAACCATGAATGTATTTTTATTTTCGTAGTTTGGCAGTTATGTTTTATTCTTATTTTCAAAAGAATTTTCCATATGAGCGACTTAAAAAATTCATACTTTTTTGGGTGTTTTTTGGATTCTTCTTTATCCCTCATCTAAAAATCCATCCAAAAAGGTAGAATTGTTTAAAGTTGCTCATTTGGAAAAAAACATAACTTCCAAACTACGAAAAATCATAGAATTTGTGGTGTGTTTTGGAAGCTCTTGGTATGAGGAACCTAAATTTTTCGAATAGACATCATTGTTTGGACCATCATATATAGATTATAATACCAACATCAAATAACGCGCACTTAGAGCTCATCATAAGAATGGCGCGACCTTCTTAAATTGGCCAAAAGGAAGGGCAAGGAATACTATGGAACCCTATAAAATTTTCATTCAGAGGTCTATCCGTACTGTTGATATCTACCTGAATATGTCCGGCGTGCCGTGATTGGTCGGTGAGGTACGTTCAAACTGTAGTGATTGTTTTATTGGTGGCTTTACGCCGCGTCAGGTATTGAGTGCCTCCGGTACCGACGTGCCTTTGTTGCTACTATTATTCTGGAACGACATAAGCTCGGTCTTTTGTTGCGATAGCTCGGCAATGACGAATATCTGGTAGTATTTAAAGTTCTCATATCAATATTACATTTATCATTTCACCATTTAACCATGGATTGGCATACAGTTTAGAAGGCTTATCTGCTTTTTTAAATTAGAGTTCTTGCGAATGTTGGATGTAAGAATATATTTTAAACTGGAGTAAATATAATTTTGATGTGAAGAGTGCATACTTTTAAAGATGTAGGACATGATAATGGAGCTGAATATTTTTAATTACCATGTTTTTTTTTACCAACAAGATATCTTTATGAGCTTGTAAATGGCTTCTTTCTTTATTGTGAATAATTAACTCAATTATTTATGGCCGCAAGTTATCCTAAAATAATAAAAATTAAATTAAATTCTTATCAACAACGTAATAGTATCCAAGCAGAGTTTTATAATGAACTAGTCGCGTGGAAATAAAAATAAAGTATCCTATGTCCGTTTTTGTCATATACATTAACAAATTAAGTTACTTATCAAATTTTATCAAGATCTGTTCAGCCGTTTAGCCGTGATAACGAGACAGAGAACCAAAGCTACTTCCTATATTTCGGTAGATGGCATTGATCCATTTTTGTGAATTTTTGAAGGTTTGTTTAATTGCAGTTGTAGTGTAGGAATTTCTGAATCGCGCACGCGATTCTCGTTTTTTCCTCAAGACGATCTTATTCATTTTGGTCGAAGCAACACGTGACCAAAATGCTGGCCTCTATTTCGCCCAAAGGCTGAGCATTGCATTACAACGTGGTAATGGGGTCAGCATTTTGGGAACAATTCCCACTGGTAGCGGTCTTTTAGATTAGTTTATTTAAATTATGTTTCTTTTCTTTTGTGTAATATGTTATTTAATTAGTTAGATTAAGCGAAACGAACGAACGTTAGTTAGTAAAATTATTGTATCAATATTTAGATAGGTATTTGGCCGCAATAAAGATTAGCTTTTTCATTTGTATACCTCGAAGCTTCATTGGTCCTGTGGCTATATTCCTCTGAATTATAATATTAGTTAGGATTAGTTAGGAGTAAATTAAAGAGAAAGTCTAAGGACTGCTCTTCAGGCTCTTTTTTGCCGTAATCCTCATGCTTGGCAGACGTCTTGGGGATAGCAGAACGCTCACAGCTTAATAAGAGAACAATGCTGCCCGTCCTGCGATCGCGTATATGAAAATATATAAATACTCATAGAAATAATCCCCGTCGACGGAACGCTGCCCCGAGGCCGTTCGGCCAATTTTATACATTATTATAATTAGGTCAGTCGACCCGAGGTTAATGGCCTTAAATCAATCCAATAATAGGGATAATTCCGGCGTAATGCTATCTTAAGTGCAGTTTTATTTTCGCTTTGATGTTAATATGGCCTATCAGTGTGTTATAGGCAGGTGTGAGTCACCGTTTTTTTTTTGGATTTTTTTAACCTCTTACATTTATAGTCACACTTTCGTCCATGCTCTGTACTTTTTTCAAATAAGTCATTAGTTTGTAATTTTTCTAGGATACATTTTTCCTATGTATAGAAACAAATCTTGACACGTAATTACATAGACTTAAAATTTTGACAATCCGATGTTAATCGACACAATTGAGAATAAAAAATAAAAAGATAAGCCTATTTAAAAAAAAAAATATTAAGTGGCAAACAAGCGACGGGGAGTGATGAGTGATACTTATGAGCGGTAAGTTCTTTAAAAACTTATTGCAATAAAACAGCTTCAGCTTTAAAAGTAGTTTTTCGGTATTTTCCCTTCACTTTTCTGATACAATGATAACTTGTGACAAAATGGCGGCGGAGGCAAGGTGTCGGTCATCTGGCTGCGAGATGGGTCGCCAATATTGTCGAAATCGCGGGTAGCGCTATTACTCGACTGGACCCGATTAGCACTTGGCCGAGGCAGATGGCACAGCAAGAGAAAGGCCTATACCCATCAGAGGGATAAACAAGGCTGTCGATAGTGATGATGATGATAGAACTAAACAAAAGACACACTCGAGCACTAAGACTGACCACACTAATTAATCGTACAGAACGCGAAAAAACATGGCTAATTTCCCGGCAGCAATAAATCCACCGCGCGACAAGAAACTGAACGCGGATGTTTACGTCCCCCAACAAAGAGGCATTCAACGACCTTAGCTGAGGACACTAGAAACTCATTCGTCAATGCGCACTTCAGTTATTGCTAAAGCACCAAGCTCCTCATTATTACTACCACCTTCTAAGAATCTACGACTACAACGTTCAAAATTGAATTCAACGCTTGCTCAGTTCTACAGCTATACTTTTAATTGACGCAGATTCGTCAATGGTTGAGTATCATCCACGATAGTCGCGTGTAATGAAGCGTGCTGCTCCGTTGATACTCGGAGTAAGAGGTGAGCTGTAAGTGCAGATATGCATTATGCAGTGGAGACGCTTCCTAAAGTAAGTTCGGTGATGGTTAGCGCTGGTTTCGACTGTTTAGGTGAAGTCGGTATTGTCTTCGTATTCGGACGTTAGTAGCATAAATCGATCGATTACCATTGTGTAGCCGCTTCAGATGCCGTTGTCTATTCATGGTGTGAATTAATAGAGATTGCGTGGTTTATCAAACATGGGTGGTTGCTTTGTTTTGAGTGATAATATTATAGTTTAAACGTCATTAAAATGAATAAACTTACTGAATCTCGGAATCTTCAGAACGTAAAGATAGAGTTCAATAGCACTTCCCTCGTCAAAATCGGTCAAGTCGTATAGGCTACAGCAGGTAATTATAGAAACACCCAAAAATACTTACATATACCCCTTAAAATATACTTTTGTATGCATTTATAAAATTTATGTATGTTAGTACTTCTTTCGTAGTTAATTTATAAGTGTAAAGTTGTCGTCAGTACAATGAAGAAAAAAAAAATTGTAACTCATTAATATTTTCCACGTGACAATACATCTACAACTACCAGGCCATCGCCTCAGGTCCCTGAGAGGACATCTATCGGCGGTGTGCCACCGTTAATCTGCCACCGGTCATTTGTTGGACAAATCACCCCAGACCCGGGCACTCCGCTGAAGTATGAGGTAGTCTGAAGGGTCGAAAGTTAAAGATGTCTCTATTGTAAGGAGACTGATGATGTGAAGAAACTATAAATCACAATGAGGTCAAATGATGGTATCGGTTCTACTCTCTCACGCGCATTTGTCTCACACGCGCTAGTCAGCATCTCCACGAGACAAACTCGGTCCGAGACACGTTAAGCAGTGATGCACGCTCACACACACGTATGTTATCGCTGAGAGCCCTGACTCTTTCGAGGACTGGAGTATTGCAGTGATGATACTCATACACACACCCTCTCTCTCCCACTCGTACTCACACTCCCTGTCAACCCTGACATGTTCTCACCTGAACATACACCACTTGCCTTGTTTTTAACCTTTTTGCACAATGGATGGCTTGAGAACGGAATTAGTTTTTGATTTTAATTTTTAGAGCTAGTATAACAATGTTGAATAGATTTTTTTTACAGCAATTTCGAATTTTGAATTACAATTTAATTAATTATTTACATATCTGATTTATAATGATTTATATCAATAATGTGATGTTTGTATGTTTAATGTTAATTGAATGTTGAATTATAATTGTAATTTTAGTTTATTATTTTATAGTTCTCTTTTTATAAATTTCAATGTTTTCTAAATTGTAAGCACGCGCTAAATGTCCTGTTATTAAGTCCCCGCTGGGCCTCAAGATACAGACTTAGCCGAGTTTGAGGTTCTCAAGCAATTTATACGCATGTTATGTTTAATTTTGGACAATAAACAAATTTTGTTTTTTATTTGAATTTATTTCTTGAATCAAAATTTTTTTTAAATCAAATAGTTCAAGCCTCAATTTCGACAAAATAAATACTTAAACTCGAACATGCGTACTAAAACCAACTAAAACACTAATTCTATAGCCTCTATTTTCAAACAATCTTTACTCACCATTCTAAATTTACTCCAAAATCTCAATCGATGTTCAATCAACAATGCCCGAAACTCGATTCTTTCGACTCACTACATTATTCCATTCGAGTTTCGTCCGTCACTTTTATTCTGCAGTTGGCTTCCACCTCAATTCAGCCACTCTCGTCTTTCTGCATTTGAATTCACTGCATTATAACCTCAAGCTGAAACCAGCTCTAGGTGAAAGTAGTAGAGTTTAATTTTGAGGTCGCTGTAAATTATCTGCAATGTTTTTACTTTTCATTGGCACGGAATATGATGCAGAAATGTAAAGGTGGGCTTAGATCAAACGAGCGAATGCTCATTCTATCCCCACTCCATCAAAATATTTTGATGTAAATAGAGATAGAGCATACTTTCGTAGTTCTATCTTTGTTCGCGGTAATTATAAGTATGCTCGCTCGCTTCATGTAAATGGCGCAAACAGCGTGCGAACTGTCGCTTAGGTTCTTTCGTGTTCGGAGCGGTCTTCTCAAATAAATTAATGTGTTCTAGCGACTTGTTATTTAACTAAGATACGATTTTAGCGTCCTCAAATATGTATTTTTAGGACTGATTCTTTCAGTAAGCGTGAAGAAATAAATTCGTCTGGTCTAAGCATCTCTACAGAATGCGCCAGAATTCCAGTTCTTGTTCGTAGTAATTCTTGCTTGTTGGTATTATTTTCGTGTAAATTATGAAAACGATTTATCGTTTACACCAAACAATCAATACACAACGACGCTTTGTGTTTTTATTAACCGTCTTCCAAAAAAAAAGTTTCTCAATTCGACTGTTTTTATTAATTCTAGGTCTAGTGCTATGTTCATTTGGTGTAAACCCACCTTAAGATGTAAGGACAGTTGTGTGGAGGACGCGTGTAGTGCAGCCTCTTTGTCTCAACGGTGGTAGGTTATTTTTTCTAAAAATCTGTGCTCTTTTCTTCATTTGTCGAGCGGAGTTTGCTTTCAATTTATTTGAATATATTTTCGCTATGGATCTCGGAGTTTCTGGTATGATTTTGTGAAATAATGACGGAGTTTCCATATTCGAATTTTAATGGCGCATCTAGCAGGTTTCCGGTGCTAGCTGTATAATTTGTGAACATTCGTTGTCGCCTCTCAACAGGCGGGTTGGTGATCATACGCGGAAAATCATTATTTCATCTTTCGATTATGTGTTAATTATTGCCTCTTGTTTCAAAAAAGTAGTATACAAGTAATCTTGGTACCAATAAGCCAGTGATAGATACGCGATATTATTATGTGTGCCTCGGCTTAGCTTCAGTTTTAATATTTTGATGTATGTTTAGATGAACGAAAAAAAACAAAACAGACAGAAAAAAACACAATGAAAAATAATACAATACTATATATTTCTCACAAACGCCAAGTTATTTCAAAGTTTCAAAATTAATGTTATCAGCATAATATTATTGTAAGTAAATTATAGCCGCTTATATAATATAGCAACAGATATTTTAGTTTACAAGAAAAAAGATACTGCAAATCGACCCAAAAAGAAGTCATTAAAGATTTTATTTGTATCAAAATCTTAAATTTGCAATCGAGGCTGCCGATGAAAAAGCGACCTTTTCCTCTTAAAATAATTCTGAATATTCCTTCCAGCTGACAAAGTTCGTTATTCCCACGCTGCACCGTAACACTGACAAGACAATGGAAAATTTGACACCTGAATATTTCCAGATCATACCATTGGTATCTCTTGGGAAGTGGGGAAGTAGGGGCAACGGAGGGGTAAAAGAGGAGAAGGGGTTGAAGGGGAATCCAATATAGTATCAGGTGCATAAGGCAGGTAGAAAGTTACGAAGTAGCTTCATGAAGTGACAGTTCATTATACGATTTTATTGGGTTAATTTAATTTCGATACGCTTTTATCGCCAATAATATTACTACAAGCTAAAATCAGGGAAGTTGTCAGTAGCGACTGAATTTTTTCAAATTATGGATATTTTGCGTAAATAACGTTCATGCAGAATAATCTCTCAGAGTTAATTGTGAATAGCTCTGTTGTGAATAATTTATCGGCAACGAAATAAATAGTCCTTCTACCATGAAAAATAAATTTTATTTTGACTAAAATTAATTTACAAATACTTTATACTAATCATTATTCTAAATACAATCTTAACTTAAATAAAAGAGCTAAAATCAAAACCAAAATTATCATAAATTATTTTCAGATAAAACACAGCTACCAAGTAATATATTTTTTTTAATGTATTGCTTTTTTTGCTACAGGGTGCGGAGAGGTCGTTGACCTAAAGGGAGGGAACATTCAGAGTTGACAGAATTTTAAAATTTAAGAGATACTAAGAGCGCTCTAAAACGCCCCATACACCAATAATACAAATGTTAAAAACCACTCAAAACATTGTATTATATATAGACCTACATATATATACGAGTGCGCTGATAGACAACACACCATATTTCTTCACAAAAAGTGTGTCACGTAACACAAATGTCTTACTGCACACAAATGTGTCATTGGTGTGTGGTGCGCCTAAGAGGTTGAGATGTTAGAGGTTAAATCTTCACCAGACATAGTGTAAAAACAGTTTATAATCTGATCATAAGACACATCCTACGTGAACCTGAACCATAAGATTCCATCCCATTTTGTTTAGATTATCTACTTTCTCTTTGTTAGTTTAAGCCGCGTTTGTAAGCGTGTTTGTGTTTTCATTCGTCCGAAGATAATCTTGAGTACCGTGAATACTATCTTCGTGAAACTTTGAACGAAAGTAGTTCAAGCAAATATTATTTTCAAGATTAAATATGCACAAAATGGGTCTGGGTGTTGTTTTGCACGCACGTATCTTACGGTTCTAAATGTATGGACATGTATACCCATTATCTTGTAAATAAAATGTTTGACGTTTGTTTTTTGACTTTGACGTTAAACAGGTTGTGTGGTCCCAGTTCAAGGCGACTTTTATATGCTATCAAAATGTAGATAGAAAAATAATAATGTGTTCGTTCTAAGATATCGCAGCGCGAGGATATTTTCATGGTAACAAATCACGAATACATGGTATTTTCTTTCCTATCTACACTTAAAAATGTACTAACTACAATGTACGTATATTCTAACTAATTAAATAACATATTACAGGAACGAAAAGAAACATATTTTAAATAAAATAATCTAATCTAAAATACCGTTACCAGTGGGAATTGTTCCCAAAATGCTGCCCATTACCACGTTGCATTGCGATAAGTTGCCATTTTGCCTCAATTATCACAACAGTTCTGGAAGTGACCGTCTGGCAGTTTATATAAATATCGATACAGACGAGAGGCTAGGGTTAAATTATTGCATTCATTTTTATCTAAGTCCTCTAACTCTGTTAAAACAAACACGTTCGTTTTGGATGCTACTAATATTATTTAGTTCAGCTTCATTTTGGAATATACTTGCCCATGTATGGTTTAGTTTGTGCACTGCGTCACGTAAAACCCGCAGTACCAGGGTTGCAGTAAATTTACGGTAAACTTTACACCCCATGCTAATTTACGGCAGGACTTTACGGATAGATTTGCACAATGATAAAAAAGATTAATTGCGAATGTTGGGATAGTTTTGGTTTGAGATTTTGATAGGATTATAAAACGTTTGGAATTATCAACTGATTTTACTTTTTTATCATACAATTTTAAATCACTCTGTGTAACCGGCAATAATGGTGGTGCCGAACAACATTAGTATTGGTAGAAAAACATAAAAAATCAGAGGTAAAATAACCGGTTTTTTATTATTATTATTTTTGTTTGTTGATTGCAAAATGTGGCCTATTACATTTGAGGTATAAATAATACCAGATCTATCAACACCTCGCAATCTAAAATCAGTCAAACCGTTTAAGCGACAGGAAGTCACCATAGGAACAGAAAAACATACAATACTGATATTCTTACAAGCACCTGAAAAACATTACACTCCTTCTGGGCAGTCAGGTAAAAAGAGTCAAGTCGTTACAGTCATTTTTTCTTAGGGAAATATGAAAATCATAGTTAAAACTGTATTGTGGTTGAGTGTAGTTGTCTTTTATTATACAAAGGCTTGGAAGAACCGTCTCGATGGACCACAATATAACTTTTAGTTTGTTATTCTGTGTACACCGAGAGAGAATCCTAATTAGAGATCCTCAGCTAGGAACACTGTAGGTACCAGCTATCACGCGGCATCTGTTATGTATATATAGGCATCTGTGATTTGGCCGTGAACGTTTGTCCGTGAGCTTGAAAAAAAACTAATTGATTGATTGTTCAATTTAACTGCTCCATAACTCGATGGACTCGAGACAAACTAATAATAATAATAAGTATTGATGGTCATTTTTCACACACAGCACCATCTAGCCCCAAACTAAACAAGCTTGTACTATGGGAACCACATAACTAATTATATAAATACTATTATTTTTTGTACATACTTACATAGAATACAAGACAAACAGACAACGAACAAACATCCGTGTGCATCACACAAATGTTTGTCCTGAGTAGGAATCGTACCCACAACCTGCTCGGAAGGTGGTAATTCGCCAACTGAGCCACAAGGCAAGTCAAAACTATACTTATAACAATAAACCTTTAACTGCATCCAACCTGTCTCCATAAACAGTCAGTAAACTTGTTACAGCACTGGAACTACCCGCTAGGGATGTCCCCGCTCATTTCAATCTTACATAATTATAACTTTGACGCTGGACACGCCGTCTCTCTCTTAACTTGAGTAATAGATAGAGATGGGAGTGTTTGTGGTCGGTCAAGTAATATCGTTACGAGTTCAATGTTAGGGCGGGACTAGATGGAGCGTAGGAATTTCACTGGAAGTGCAATTTGCAAGGTAAATGGTTTTTAGGGGTGTGATGCTATTTGATGTCATTAGACGATTTATGCTCAAAATTTAGTGAAATTTTCTTTTCCAAACAATAAAATAAAACTAGTTATTAATTAATTAAATTAGTTGTATATTTAGTGCTGAATAAACTTTTTATTTTTTCATGTTGCTAACTGGTCATAAATTGCTTGCTTATTAAATTTTCTGGAGAGTAAATAATTCAATGGGCAACTATGTCATCAGTTTTCCAAAATAGATTATTTTCATATTTTCAAGTCATGGTGTGGTCGATGATAGTAAGCACACCTAGTCTAAAATAGGAACTGGCTCTCAAGTGAAGCTGCCGACCACACCGAGGGTACTTGGCAATAGATTTTTAACTGTATTTACCACAGAAGAGAGACATAAAAATTTTTCCTCTTCTGTGGTATTTACAATCCTCCCTGACTGCGTCTTTTGTCCTCTACGCCGTAGCTTCGTAGCAGGCTACATGCTACGTTCCTGCTACGTCGTAGCAGTTGCGGCCGCGCCCTAACTAACGGTGGGACATTATCGCAGCAATCAAATACTCGTTAACGCTCGCCGTAACGACGGAGTGGAGTGATACAAGTGATAGGGTGATATAACCGCGAGCACTCGCTTCCCTGCCTGATATTACGACCTAGTTCATTCACTCAAGGTTAATTAGTGCCACTGAGAATTTACTATCTTCGTGATTGAGACAGATATAGTGTATATATTTGGTATAACATACCTATTGTACTTTTTTTTTTTTTTTATATATGAAAAATATCAACATGGATCCTTATTCTCTCTTATCCTTCACTTGTCCCTGACAAAAATGTTTGTTACTAAATATGAAGATAAGCACACCTATTAATACACAAGTTTTAGAAAAAAATATTATTACGATGGGCGAGAAAAAAAAGTTGCCATTATATATTTATTTATTCTATTTTTTACAATATTTTTTGAACTTAGTTTAATCGGTTTTGACAATTTTAAAATAAAACAAGCAATGGAGGATAATAATTTAATTTAATTAATTTATTATTTTATTTTATTCATTTAGCTGAAATTCAAGAATGAAGCTACTTCACTGACATGAATATCTGGCACTTCACTAAAACAGTTTGTTTAGTAGTTCTAATATAGATCTGATCTAGTAGTACTGCCCAGAAGTTTTGAGTCTACTGGGTGTCAGCACCCATTCTACTTCACTTAAAGGCCTAACCTTCCATATGTACCTACAGTTAAGTGTAGTTATAGGCAACATTCGTCGAAGAACCAAAGTTGCCGACATAGCTTTCAGAGTTTGCAAGCTGAAGTGGCAACGGGCAGGCCACATCACTCGAGGAACCGATAACCGGTGGGGAAGAAAGGTTCTTGAGTGGCGACCACGAACCGGAAGACGTAGCGTAGGTAGGCCTCCCGCTAGGTGGACCGACGACATTGTGAAAGTCGCGGATAACCGGTGGATGCAAGTGGCCCGTTGTCGGTTGGTGTGGCGCTCTAAGGGGAAGCCTATATTCAGCAGTGGACGTCTTCTGGCTGACGATGATGATGATGATAGGCAACATTCATGTATGATAAGAATGTGTAGAAGTTATACTACTTTAGCTAAAAATATTGAAATTGATTGGTTTAATACCACTTCACTAATACATTATTTAGCCTTATCGACCTGACGCAATAAAATCTACCATTTTTTTTTCCTAATTGACTTTTTCCATTTAAAAAAAATACTATTGTTGTCGACTAAACTTTAAACAAATGCTATCTACATAATATGTATTGTGTGGTAACTGGTAACTTTTAATTAGCATTAAGCTTAAATATTACACCTGTTATTTAATACTAGTTGTTAGTTTTCCTACGAGAATTAAAAAAATAGTGCTGTTATTGATGTGAGATCTACATAAAAGCAAACTGCAACAGGACTATAATATTCGCCATAGTAACTTGAACCAGCTTCAGAGTGAGGGTCGCGTCCACGACGAATAAGCCTTTGAGGTTCACTTTTACAAAGCAGTTGCGGTACAGGCGGTGCACGTTCTTGTGCATTCTTCTTTCTGCTTCTGAAAAAAAAAACAACTCTGAAAATATCGCACTAACTGCTGGATTGTTCCTTATCAGAAGTCATAGGTGTTTCTGTGTTTCATAGGTAGCGTAGGATATCGAAAATGTTGTTGAAAAAGAGAAAAAGAGCTAAAATTACATTGAGTTCTATCAGACATAACGAAGATGCTAACATTAGCCAAAATAGCAGTGACAGATGGAACTGAAAATAAATATTTTTATTCAAGTAAATTTACGTAGCTTTTACGTAAAAAAATAAGTATTATACATAAATCTAGAAATTTATATCAAATGGATCAAGATATTTTTAAATGTAATTACGTGGTCGGATAGTATCAATTGTGAAATTCACCAAAGTACGCTCACCATCGCAATCAGGATCGTCAAGGAGCTTAGACGACATCGTGTGTGTTTTCTCCAGAGCGATGTAAAACTGCTCTGTTTCCCGTCCTAGGAAGGAAATGTACGTTATACGTGTCACCACCCATAAAATAATTAAACACAAAGTTCGTGTTAAAAACACCTGAAAAATAATAAAATATACTGATTAAATAATTTCAAGTCGATTATAAATATTATTCATCATTATCAGCCAGAAGACTGCTGAACCGTGCTGTGACTTTAGTAATATGACAAAAAATTATCTTTGACCGTGTGAGCGAAGCGAACAACGTGTCTGCTTTATCTAGCACAACTTGCTTTCTTCTGTCCTTATGTTGGTACTTGCGTACATGTAGTATTTTTCAACTAATCTTAATTAAACTTTTTGTAAGGGTTCCACAATTTTGTAGATATAGAAATTGTAATTTTGTACGATTTTGTATTTTTTTTGCCGTCGGCGACGTCGTCTTCCCGAACTGAAGGCCACACCAAACTTCCCCCCTTATAGATGGGAAAAACAACCACAATCAAAAACCGCCGTGGGAAAAAAAAAATGAAATTGTAGAATTGGGGTTGTGGAAAAAAGTGCTCGCGACGTCTACAGTTCGCAGAACTACTAGTTGTTATAGTAAATTATTAATACAATTACTTTAAGTTTTTTTTAACCTTTTTTTAGATAAAATTCCAGAATACTACATAATACAATTTGTCCTTCATTAGAAATAATAATAATTATTATATTATACCTTGTACTTAGGATCATTATTTGAAGTACTCGTCTGTGTGAATGTCAACCAAGTTTGAACATATAGTAGAGCATGTAGAAATGTGTCAACGATGAAATATAACAACTGAGAAAAATAAAATATAGTTAAAAAAAAAAACGTTGCGTAACTTCGTTCGTGGACATACAATGTGACAATTTTTTTTTTATAAAAATAAGATATATTAGTACAGTATATTTTTCACAAGTATAATTAACACTTTATTTTTCACTTCTGATTTAACGTGATTTGGCTGAAAAAAGGACGCGTGAGATATTTATCATTCGTAATCATATTAATCTATAAGTAAATGCAATAAAATTAATAATATGCAAAAGGGTCCTACTTTAATTTCTGTACTGAAACTTCAAATGGTCAAAAGTGACGCTATTTAGATAAATTGAAAATAATACATCACGATACATTTTTATTTATTAAATAAAAAAATATACTCACTAATTCTTGAAAAACTTTTGTATAAATAACATAGGAATCCATTATTAATGAATAAATTTCAAACATTCTCTTCCAATACTGAGTTTTTACTTGTAAATGTTTGCTCTTAATGTGTTCTAGTTCCATAATCCAAAGCAAGAGGTTTCTCTTAACCAATGCTATAATTCTGGTGGCGTACAGCATATTCACGTAAAAGCTAAATAGCACTAAATCAGTAAAAACTTCAACCCATTTAGATTTGCGAGTAAAGCAGTCAAGATATCCGTAGAACACGTAGAAATTAATAAAAAATGTAACTCCATAAACCCAATTTCTAATTGTTTCATTTTTAAGGTTGTGTTTGTTTGTCAACTTGTTAAGAACGTCCTGTATTTTAAGTATAAGTAATACGTTCATAGAGTTGTGGCAGAAATTCGAGATGAGATTTGTGAGATGTCCGAAGGCGTTGAGGCTAAAGTTGAAGTGTCTCATTGACGAGTGCACTATTTGAAATCTACGTTTCGTGAATGACACGTTCTGCGCGTTATTTACAACAACGGTTCCACGAACAACTATCATTGTACAATAAAGACACGTTGCTATAAAGGACAACATGTTTATCCATAATCCGTTGGGAGTGACGAAGTTGTCTCGAATCCGATATTTCGGGTAACCAAACAAACACTGTAAGGTGTTTAATGGTTTAAGATATTTTTGAAAACCCGTTTCAATTGCATTATGTAGCAAAACTTCGTTTTTTGTGTAAATGTGAACTTTAGTTTGTTGCCGTCTCGAGAACATGTTTCGCTAACTGGGACAGCTAACTACTACGAGTGTTAACACATTACTAAAATTTTATTTTTCTTGAATTAATCATACAAAGAGTAATTGACATCAGATGTATAACGATGAATCATTTTATTTCCATTTCATTAATTAAAAAGGCGACGATGGATTTATTATTATATACTTTTGCTAGCTAGATTATTATCAGGTGATATTTTTTTTTAATGTCTGTTTTTAAATATTATTATGAATTCCAAACTAGAGGCGTCTAAACCAAAAATTAAACAACTTACATAAAGGATGAAAGCACTGACTTTGTAAAATTTTTGAATTTACAAAGACGTTAATTATGTCTTGTCGTGATTTCGATGCAATTTATATTTGATCAATATATTAACTTCGTTTAACTAGAAAGTTATGACATTCTCGTAAAAGTTACTTAATTTAAGCAAAATAATACTTTAAAGCTTTTCTACGACAGTTTATCTATTTCCAACCGAGTTCCAAAAACATGAGGAGGTCGATTTAATTTTTATTTTTTATGTTTGTTACCCAGAACTCCATAGTTGATGAAAATTTCTCGATTTGAAAAATACCTTTTTATTTTAAAAGGTTATCCAGATTGGTCCTATTTTTATCAAAATCCAGTTCTATATATACTATAATGGAATCTACGACGAATTGAGGACACTCCTCAAATATTATAATCAGGCATATAATGATTTTGTTATTTTCATCAACTTGTCTAGTGCAAATTCAGAAAATATCATTTGGTGAAGTGGAACTGATGAAGAAGACCACAAATGGCCACCGGAACTCCTAAATGATACGTGTGTCACGGGTGGCGCCAAGATAATCTCGATTATAAGCGACTACGTTACACAGCTACACGGCTGAACAGATCTTGATAAAATGTAATAAGGAGTTACTGTACATCATAAACACGGACATAGGATACTTTTTTATGTCCGCGCGAACGAAGTTGCGGGTAAATTAAGTAATGAAACTAATGAATAATATATATTTTTTTCAATGTTAATCAAAACGCCGTAAAGAACAAAACCTTAAAATTTTATTATTTTCCCAAGAACTCGCAACTTAAAGCGTTTAATTTTTCCACTATTAATAGAATTTATGAAAAAACATTTGTTATAAATTTGAGTCAAACAAGTGGTGCGCTATAGTAAAATAAAGTTTTAAGTCTAGAAGAAACCCCATGCAGGTTGATCATGACTGCATAAAATAAAACTGCAAGAGCACGATGACATTGTCCATAATGATTTGAACCAGCTTCAGAGTGAGGTTCGCGTCCACGTCGAACAAGCCTTTAAGGTTCACTTTTGCAAAGCAGGAGCGGTGCAGGCGGTGCACGTTCTTGTACATTCTTCTTTCTGCTTCTGAAAGGAAGAAAGAAGAAATAAAGTGTTAAACGTATTATCTGATTATATAATTATTTAATTGGTGTGGGATCCCAGTATTTCCCAGATGGAATCGAGGAATGGGGGCGAAGTGACAGCTATCTTAATTTTGTACCATTGAGCAGCTGCTCAATGTACAGTACCGGCCCGAACGGCCCGTGCCTCCGTTGCGGCCAAAAGGCCGAGCCCAACACATGTAAGCCTGAAAACTAGCAAGTTCTGGCTACTGTCAGACTATAATTTTAATCCAGGCTAGTCTAATGATATAGCTGTTGTTAGTCGATATATGGGTAACTGAAAATAAGGTTTACCATCGCACCCTGGATCGCTAAGATGCTTGGATGATATCGACTGTGTTTCCTCCATAGCAATGTAAAACTGCTCCGTTTCTCGCCCTAAGAAAGAAATGTACACCAAACGTTTCAACACCCAAGTAATAACTAAATACATTGTTGCATGTAAAAAACGCTGAAACAGAAAAATATACATATTTATATTAAATAAATTATTGTTACCTAATTAATAGATGTAAAACAAAAGCTTAACCTTTTCGTATTAAAGTTTAATCGACCATAAGACACAT
Source organism: Apocheima hispidaria (assembly GCA_947579745.1). NCBI lineage: Eukaryota > Metazoa > Arthropoda > Insecta > Lepidoptera > Geometridae > Apocheima > Apocheima hispidaria. The sequence goes on from OX388151.1 coordinate 510,341, forward strand.
ACCCTGTACGCAGAATCATTATTCGATGTATCTGTCTGAGTAAAGGTTAGCCAAGTTTGAATAAAAAGTAGAGTACTCAGAAATGTTTCGACAATGAAATACAACACCTGAAAAAGTCCAAAAATAATACCAATTAAAATGTCTCCTCGTAAGTCCTCTGAAAAACTTACGCAAGTTTTTAACAATGCTGCCATCTCGTTACGTTAGCGTTTTTTTTACTAGTGTGAAATCTTCACATGGTACTCGGTTGCTTTTGGCTTCAGCCGGGTTATGTTTACCCACTGTTTACATGGCATCCCCGACACTGAGAAACCTAGTAGGAAACTATGAGTGAAGCGTTTTTTTTTTTGTGAACATATTATTATATTATTATTACGCAGCGCAGACAGGCCTCCCACAAGGTAGACCGACGACATTGTGAAAGTTGTGGGTAACCGTTGGATGCCAGTGGCAAGTTTTTGGTAGGTGTGGTAGTCTAAGGCTTTGTTTAGCGGTGGACGTCTTCTGGCTGACGATGATATTATTATTGGTGTAACTCAAACTGTAGGTACTTACTAATTCTTGATAAACTGCAATATATATAATGTAAGAATCCATGATCAACGAATACATTTGAAACATTTTATTCCAATACTGCGTTCCTACTTTTACAGGTTTGCTTTTAATATCTTGTAGTTCCTTAATCCAAAGCAAAAGATTCCTCTTAACTAATGCTATAATCCTTGTGGCATGAAACATATTCACATAAAAACAGAATAACACAGAATCGGTGAAAAACTCGACCCATCTCGATTTGCCACGAACAAATTCGAGATTTCCGTACAATACGTAAAAACAAACCAAAATTATAACTCCAAGCACCCAGTTCCAGATTGTTTCATTTTTAAGATTGCGATTATTTGTCAATTTTTTAAGAACTTCTTGTACTTTAAGTATGAGTAAGACGTTGCCAGATTTGTGACAGAGATTCGAGATGAAGCTTGTGAGATGTCCGAAGGCGTTCACGCCAAAGCTTAAGAACCTAGTTATCGAGAATACCGTTTCAACTTTCCGTTTCGTAAAAACCACTTTTTTATGCGAGTTTCCTAAATTCACTCCACGTTGGATAATTATTGTCAAATAAATACCTAATGCAATAAATGATAGAACGTTTATCCATGGTCCGTTTGGAGTGATAAAGTTATCCCGGATGCGATATTTTGGATAACCGATCAAGCTCTGTAGAATGTTTAATGGTTTTAGGTATTTTTGGAAACCTATTTCAATAGCGTTATGTAGCAAAACTTCGTTTTTTGTGTAAATGTGAACTTTAGTTTGTCGCCGTCTCGAGAACATGTTTCGCTAACTGGGACAGCTGACTACTACGAGTGTTTCCATATTACTAAAATTTTCTTTTTCTAGAATTAATCATACAAAGTGTAATTGACATCAGATGTATAACAATGAATCATTTTATTTCCATTTTATTCATTAAAAAGGCGATAATGGATTTATTATTATATAGTTTTGCTTCAAAACATTATTATTGTAATGAATTAAACTTGTAACTACAATGAGCGCTACTGCGTGACTGCTTTTTTTTTTGATTGACCAATTTCAGAGAGTGTCTTTGCGCCAATTATATATGAATTGTTCATTTTAATTAACAAAGTAGTAGTCAGAAATGGTGTTATGATAACACAGGTTCGTTAGTAAATTACGGGTTTTGTCAACTTACATGTTGCAAGACTAATAAGCTACAACATTACTATTAGTACTCTGGGATATTTACCACGGTTATTATTTTTGTTGAGTTCCCGATATTTCGGCACAGTTGCATGCGGGTAGACTGAAGATGCGGGTGGACGATAAAACGTGGACCACCAAACACAACAAAAAACAACCACGAAAGTCTAAACAGTCTAAAAAATACTATTTCAAAAAAAAACTACAAATCTCTGTCTTGTCAGTTTGTCTAATAGTCTGTTCCCCGCGACTTCGATCGCGTAGACCGATAAAAAAAAGTAGTCTATGTCCGTCTCTGCAAAAATTCAGGTCGAACTCTTCAGCCGCTTTGCCGTGATAATGCGTCAAACACCAAGACAGAGAAACAGACAGAGAGAGAGATAGAGACAGAGCTACATTCGCATTTATAATATTAGTTAGGGTTAAGGATCTCCACGATATGAACATTCTACTCAGATTCTACCTCCGACACTCAAAACCTAAAAACAATTATCACCACAGAAGAGGTTTTTTTTTTACTTCTAGATTTCTCTTTTGTGTGATTAACACAGAGATACTAAAAGTGAAAGTGAAGTGTGAAACTAATTTGAAAATTAAAGCACGCATTGTCAAGTGGAGCGTAGCAAAGTAAACAAAGGGATATCGATGTATCGGAGCGGCCGTCCAATATCGCCGTCAACAAAGGCTTACAAGAGTTTAGGGCACGCCCATCGGCTGCATATTCAACGCGGGACGAAAGTCAACAAGGTGGACCAGGAGGTAAGCACGCATACGAGGCAAGTACGTGTTTGGTGTGACCGCTTCCGATTTTAAACATTGACTATTAGAACGTGCCCCGAACGACCTGAGACTCGGATCAATTATGGGAAATTAAGAGCTACAATCGAAATAAATTTAGCGCAAACCGGGAGCGAACTGCCACCAGTTTTGCACAACAGCCAAAAAACTATATTGGATATTTAAAAAAAAAACAAGGATCAACTGCGTCAAGTTGGAAATAATGCTATTTTATTATACAAATCACTTAATTTCAAAACAATGTGAAAACAAAACAAATGCCGGTACAACATTAACAAATTTAATTATTATTTATTTATTTATTGAGTTAAAAACGCAACCAGTCACTTACATTTACCTCACAAATTATGAAATTATAACAAAATTAAAACAATATCAATATATAAACTAAAAATAAAACTAACAATGAAATAACTTAAAACTTGGAAAATAATGCCTATGGTTTATTATGACGTTCATTTGAATTTGGAATTCCAAGTAGAACGCAAGATATTCGAATTTTAATATCTCAGAGTGACGAGCGCAGGACAATGCGACGCACTGCTTTGAACTCTGAGAAAATAACCAGTTTGAACTGCTATAGATGAAAATACTGGACGGCATTGAAATGTTATGGGCAAGCGTGACACTTACAATCAGGCGAGCGACTTGCATATCTCGTAACTAAGTCTCATTAAAAAATAATAAGACCAGTTTTGATTTTTTTTTAATTTTTTTTATTTTTAGATACACGGTCATCTGACCCCAAACTAAGCAAAACTTGTAATATGGCTGCCAGAGACTGATAGATATATTTTTAAATACATACATAAATAGATATTAACACCCAGACATAGAACAAACACAAATGTTCATCACATGAATGTTTGTCCTAGATGGAAATGGAGCCCACGCCCCCAACACACAGAAGGTAGGTTCACTACCAACTGAGCCACCGGGGCAGTCAAAATTTCATAATAGAAGATTAGAAATTCCAGCGGCTGGCTCCGCGCCTACCGCACGCATCACTGCCCGTTGACCAATATCCTAGCATTTGCATAGTTTATACATGCGACCTCATTACCGCGGACATTTTACCAGCCAGCCACGCCATCAAGCCAGCCAGCCAACCAGCTAGACAGCCAGCCAGCCAGCCACGCGTGCTTTAACTGATTTTTCATTAGCTGATAATGTGACTTTATTTATTTAATACTTTTTTGCACATATAAATATTACATAATATATACAATAAATAAGTAGATATATAAACACACATGCCTAACATAAACGATTGATGGGTTACGAAGTCTTTAGATAGTGTTTACGCACCGGACTTTTGAAAATAGCCTTTGATGGAGCCGAATTGTAGGAGGGAGCTTATTCCATAGGCGTACTGCAACAACTCCATAAAAGTCGCTTACAAATGAAGTAGTGTGACTAGGGGTACTGAGAAGAAGGATATTACTGGACCGAGGGGTCGGTGAGGACATCAGACAGGAAGCTAGTGGAGTCTTTTAGATAGGGTGGTGATTTGGGATAATTCACGATGGAATACAACAAGTCAACAATCCTGGCGTTTGACTTTGTGTGTAGGTGTTTGGTGTACACGCATTATAGTTGTTTGCCTCAAAATATGCATGTAAAAAATCAAAAAATCTAAATTTCACCCACTTTATAAACAACTTCCAAAAAAAAGAGGTTCTCAATTTGTTTTTTTTAAAATGTGTGTAGCCTCAGCACTCCGTCATTTATAAACCGATTTAGAATAATTTCTATGTGTTTGTAATAAGATACTTCCAGATTGATCCCATTGTTATCAAAATCCAGTTCTGAAATGGAATCCATGAAGGATTGAGGGAACTCCTCAAATATTATCGGCATACATAATTATATATAGCGATTTTGGTCATTGTCAATTTTCAGCAACACGTCAAGCATTTGCATTCAAAGTATCATTTGGTGAAGTGAAACGGATGACGAAGACCACAGATGTCCAACTCCTCAATGATACGTATTTTACAGGGACGTCACGATAATCTCGATTATGAGCAAACATGAGCAAATTTAAATAAATAGTTCTGATGAAGTTGGTTCTTTTATTTAAAATTATTATAGTTTAATGTTGTTTCAGTATTAAAATACAATATCATAGTAGACTTGAGTTAGTCTGAATGGAACTGGGAAGTGAGTAATGGAACTCTCGAATTCTTGATCTTCTATATTTTAAATACTACTAAACTTTTATTTTTAAAAGACGTTTTTTAAATATTTTCTACAAACTACACGTGTAGAAAATATTTCACATTTATAATATTAGTTAGGATTAGGATTTCTCTGTCTTTCTAATAATCTTGTTACTTTTGCTTTTGTTATCAGATTTTAGATATTTACTTGCATACCAAATAATAAATACCTAAAAGGACAACAATGACATACCACGCATTGGCAGTAAATCCAGATGAATAATTTCCTATCACGAAAGTAAACTTATCGATATCTTCTTATCACACTCTCGAGATGCTGATAACACACAAATGACTCACTCCTCAGGTCCCCGCCAACTATTTTTATCTCAAGTACTTTAGTATTATACATTTTGTAGCAATAAACATCGAAAGCAAGGCAGAATATACACAGCTTTGGTTAAGACAACACTGTACAATTTCTAAAATTTTAAAGTATTAAGATTCAAAATGGCGTCTCTAAATGTTTCAGTATTGTTATTAGTAGTTCTTTGTGTCAGTCTTCAAAAGGCTGAGGATCTGTCATTGGGAACAAGCATCAATAGTCAGCTGGCGTATACAGAGAATGTCAAGTTAAGTGCCATCCCGCTGACTACGAGGACCAAGAACGTTTTCTACAACGATAACAGCACTAGGATTATCAAGGTGAGTGTCAAATTGGCAACGAAAAGCTTGTTGGTTTTACGTATTTGAATTTTTTATTTTTTTATATTTACTTTGCTTTTTGTAATACACAGATGTATCTACATAATATTTTAAACACTCAGATTTTATAAAGGTACATAGATGTGTTTGGATGAATAAATACCAAAGCCAACAGAGATAACTAGAGAGAGAAATTACTATTACTTTGAGCAGTGGACGAAAATAGGCTGAATATAACGACTCATATTATTATGGGGATAACTTACGGAAATTCTGGATATACCAGAATTTCCTCTGTTTGACATGTCATAGTATTTTGAGATCTAAATTATTGTATTTTTCAGGGTATCTGGGCAGTAGACTTGGACAGATCAAAAGGCAAAGTGACCATCACTTCTGGGGGCGTCGGATTTTCTTTCGCAAACGTCAAAATAAAGAGCCAAAAGGGAGAAGGTCTTAATTATCAAGTGCAAGTATTTGTATAAATTAATGAGATAGATTTTTGAATAAAAATTATATTGACTGTATTTCTTGACGCTATGCATCATTTTTTTTTTTTTTAATTATTGGAAAAATAAATTTTCTTATCTGAAGTCATTACGAAAAAGGATTAAATATCTATTAAGTATTGTAATTTTTATTTATTTTCAAGTACATATTAATTACTATAATTGTAGTCGTTAACCGCCAAAACGTTTTTAGCAATTTGCTAATTGATTGATCATTCACATCCAACATAATATACAAAAAAAGAGCTAAGAATTGTTACATTTACATGAATTTGCACCATTTCGCCTAACCCTCCCAAAATTCCCATCCAGATGATGAAAAGTCCAGCAGTGTGTCAAGTCACCTCTCAAACCGTCGAAAGCCCGAGAACATGAAAAAGTAATTCCACGACAATTTATTCGGCTCTGAGGCTATATCAAAAGTTGGACACATTCGCGCCAGATGTGACCGGTGTCGGGTGTGGAACCATTCTAAAACTTTTTTTAACTCTATGCCGTATAATGGATTATTACAGTTGGCACTTTTTATAATCTGAAATATGGCTGTTGAAATAGTTATGAGTCATGTCTCAATGGCTGACGATTGATTGCAGTTGAGAAATAACTTTTTTAATCTGTCATTCAATGTTGTTATCGTCAATTATCCTGATATGCGTAAGAAAATAAAAAAATTGTATGAGCAAATTACATAAAGTGGTAAAACGAGTATTTTTGTGTTGTTATCAAAATTCCTAGAAGCCTCCACCACTTTACTGAAGCATGACTCATGGACGGGACCATGAATGGAGTAATATGACTACGACTTGTTTTCACTGTGAAATTACTTGAAGTATTTAAAAACTATTATTTAGCATACATTTAATTTTAAAAACTTAGCACTTCAAAATTTTAGCCTAAGCAATTGTAAAAGTGTTAAGGCTGATTTGAGACATGCCTGAATCCATGAATACGAGACAAATAACTGAAAATTTTCAATAGAACTGATGACAATACTTATTCAAATAATATTTCAATAATAGAATTTTCCTACAATAACATTTAAAATAAATACTTAAAAAACTGCAAGCGGCTAATTCAACCCACATCGACTTACTTAGTACCCGTCTTATTTTGCCAGCGATAGTTAAACAATGTTAGTATGTCAATCTGCTTAAAATATAATGGAAAAAAGTAATTTATAAATGCAGGTGTCTACCCATTCGTACTCAACCCAAGAATAGCAATAAGGCCACGTTCACACGGGCGCTTTGTCAACACGCGCGTTAAAAAAACGTTAAAATTGAACAAACGGATACCCGGGTATCCGTTATTTCTTCACACGGCAGCGTTTTTTTACCGCCACATTTTTATCGTGCCTTGTGTTATTTTGAGCGTTGGGCGTTGAGCGTTTAGTCGAACAAAACGTACGGCACTTCAGTTCACACGAGCGCTAAAAAGGCGCTCGCGCTGCATGCATTATCCAGCGCGCTCGCGTAGCGGACAGTCGTTTCGATCGTTGTCACGATGTCAAAGCCGTCGTGGACTCTAAATTACTGGTTATAGAAATCTTGGCCTTTTCACCACATATACACATCAAAATACTTTTTTTTTTAAATCAGGATACTGCCTTAAATCTTCATCTTCTTCTTTAATATCGCTTGTCATTCTGGGGATACACTCAGAATCATTTTGTTTTCTTTTTCGCCTTCTTGTAGCACATACCGCTATTGCAAGTCATTTCGAGGAATTCATTTTGCGTTCTACTGCAGCGAGATCCAAGACAACAGTGATTTAAAAATGTTCGTATAAGCACACTCAACTTGTGGAGAGCGTTAAAAAAGCGCCAACGCCAGGTTTAAACGCGACGTTCAAAAAGCGCCCGTGTGAACGAGGCCTAACAATAACCACCAAAACACAGCATCATCTGTCTCGAAAACTCAAACGCAAATGAACCCGCGAGGTCGTATATTGCCGCAAAGATAAATAAAATTCAAAAGCTTACAAACTTTGCGAGCGCTATATTGAGCTCAACAAAACGTTTCAACACGTTGACGTATGAAAATCGGTAGATAAGTTACGCATAATACGAGAGTAATCACTATACCTAAAGTACTTAGGAATGAGAAGAGTCATGTTTCTTAGTAAAGGCATACCACGTTGGATACTGAGAAAAATACATCGATCTTAGAATCCAACCTTCTTATGAATAACCGCTTGATATGCTGTTTTTTTGTCTCACTTTCACGCATGTCCTTTTTGTCAGCTTGAACAGACCATTTTTGAAGCATAGAATTGCATAAATATAGCGTTTATTTAATTAAAGAAAATAAAAACGACAAAGTGTAATAGAAGAAACAATAAAATCGCAGCGATGATACACACATACATACTCGTTTCACTCCCCCCGCACACGCACACATACGTACATAAATAACACAAAACGCAAAATTGTTTGATTGATTTCTGTAAAATGTATAAAATATCTATATTTATATATTATTTAAGTATTTTACTATCCCAAAATGTTAAAATTATATAAAATATTTAAGTTAAAGTTAAGTACCTATCTAAATGTCCGTCAGAAATGGAAGAGCGGGGTCTTCTGGCACAGGCATTATATGTCTACAAGAGGACTCCTGCCTACTTTATATGTTACTGAAACTCAGTTAAAGAAATAAATTATTATTATATTATATTAAAATATCCCTTCAATTCATTTTGAAGGAATAATCTAGAATCATCAGACTAAAATTATATTAATATCTGGGACATTATTGCACACACGGTCATCTGACCCCAAACTAAGCATAGCTTGTAATATGGCTGCCAGAGACTGATATACGTACATAGATATTTTTTAAATACATACTTATATAGATATTAACACCCAGACATAGAACAAACACAAATATTCATCAATATTCCAGCTGACAAGTGACGTGTCTTGTTTATTTATTAGATCACAGTAAAACCTCACGTTGATTTATTCGAAGCCGTTGGGGCACTAGGTTCATAGGTTCAGTAAACACCCATACATCATTTTACTTTATACTACGCAGATACTCATGGTATAATATTTTCAAAGGGAATGTTGAGATCTGTTTTAAGTTTTTTGGAAAACCGGTTCACCAGATCGCGTATTTTAATCTATTAAAAAGTAAAAGAACTATTTGTATTTCAAAATTATGTTTGAAATCACTCAGTTTTAGGGTTCCGTACCCTAAGTTTGTCAAAGGGCACCCAGGGTATTACTAAGCATATGCCGTTCGTCCGTCTGTATTAAGGTAAGGTATACAAGAATCGGTTTTTAAGCAGACTTCAAAAAAAGGAGGAGGTTCTCAAATCGACATTTTTTTAGTTTGTTTGTTACCTCAATACTTCGTCATCTAAGTACAGATTTGGAAAATTTGTTTAGGATTTCAAAGTAGATGTTCCAGATTGATCCCATTTTTATCATAATGGAATCCCTGAGAAATTGAGGGAACTCCTCGAGTATTATAGGCATACATTTTCAGAAAGTAGCATTTGGTGAAGTGGAACTGATGAAGAAGATCACACATGGCCACCGGAACTCCTCAATGATACGTATATCACGGGTGGCGCCAAGATAATCTCGATTATGATAGTTAAGCGACTATGACAAAGCAAATTTAAATATAAGGTTCTGGTGAAGTCTGTTGTACTTATGTATCGTAAACTTGTTTCAATCCTTCCCGCTAAAAGCATTATCAAATTGACTGTGCCTCCGAAGGGCAGTGACCAATCACAAGTGCGGTTAAGAGCCGTGCCAACAGGCAAAATCACTACGTGCCGTGCGGAAATCATCCCATCCCTAGTCGCCGGTCAGTCGAAAAAAGAAAGGAATCAAATAAACTATCCTGTAATACAAACAATTAATATTTTATGTGCAAACCAAATAACTATAGTGCAAGGACCTATGACTATTACCAATCAGTGCCAGGACGTCCTGAAGTCACCATCAAGGATCACCAGGTGAGCCTGTTTTTCGATATTGTGTTTTGGTCAGCCCAGTGCCTACGAGAATATTCAGTCTAATAGAAAATCAACGCTTGGGAAGATCATCCCATCCCCTGAAGCCCCTAAACGCTTCAACTTATTTAAAATGATTATTCTGATATTTTTTGCTTTTGCTAGGTATAACTTTAAGACGGTAATACATACAAGGCATACAAGCGTCAAACTGGGTGTTATTATCGCAAGCTCTACAGTACAAAGAAAAATATTAAAAAATCGGTCAAGACAGATTCCATCGCGCGCTAAGCATCCCGAACTGAATAAAGGAAACCACACTTTTTGGTACGGAACCCTCGGTGCGCCAGTCTGACTCACACTTAGCTGGTTTTATTTTTGTACAATTACAATTCTGCCGGTGCTTAGAACTTCGTGACAAACTACTGAGAAGGCACTACGCATCGTGATGAAATCGAGATTTTGCAAACCAGTTTGTATAAAATCATTATAAAATACAATCATAATAAAACTTCAATGGTACTTGGTGAGCTGGTTTTTACCGCAACTAGGCCGCATAGCGGTTCTTTTACGTGTCATACCGGCTGCAGCTAGTCCAGCCACCCGGGGTCCTCCAGGAAAGCCAGCAGCTCGCTCACGCCGCCGGCTTCCCGGAAATTTCAATGATCATAATAGGATCTAGCGAGGTATGGACGAAAACGCGGGCACTATTTGAGAACTTTAATTAGGTATAATGCGAGTTACTTTTTTTATCTCTGCCATCTTATACAAATTTTTCCCGCTTTTAGTCATCCCAAAACGTTAATAACGTATCTCACAGTTTACGAGTATCGCATTTTATTATATTTCATTCTCTTAAACCTAAGTAACGCGCGTTTTTCCTCCACGCGTATATTTATGAGCGAAAATAATACTTTCCCTCCATATTTCGCGTCGAGGCGTAAGGAAACCGTTCCAAACTGTGCCTCAAATGAATTATAACGTGATCATATAAATAAGGATTTAAGCCGCCATCAGAATAAATTGTTCCTTGATGTTGCAGCGGACCGAAGATTAGCAGTGACTGAGCTACATTGCTATTTTTTTTTTTTTGCATAATTGTAAAACAGGCAAGTAGGCCTGATGGTAAGTAGTTACCGCAGCCTAGAAACAATTGCAACACTGCTAAGATTATTCTTCGTTCCCTTACATTGCTCTAGAAGAGACCCTCATTATAGCTCCGCGGGAAGGCCACCCACAACTTGCTGGTTGAGAAAAGAGATTTCGCTTACCCGATGGTTGTAATGAAGGTTTTTCTTCTAGAAAAATCTTCGTTTCCTTCTAGTTGGATCAAAATCTACTTTTTCTATCATAATGATGATAATTTCAATTCGATTTTACCATTTATTTAACTAAACTGAATTTGATAGCGTTAATGTTATTATCTTTTGCATCTTAAGTGGTCGAAAAAAAAACCCTGAGATATATTTTTTTTAATGCTTGGTACCCAAACAGAGTTTCATTGGCTTAGCATGAAACAATATTTAATTTCCATACACACTTTGAGGGTCCATTTTACCTCTTTAGAGGTGGAATTTTGATAATACCGTTATTTTTGTACAGGAATATTGGGTTCAAATTTCACGTCTCTGTCATAAGCGTTTTTGGCCTGTGTATTGACTCCTACAAAAGGGCTTTTTCTTTTAGAGCAATTCTGCACCGGCCCGAACGGCCCTCAGCTAGATGCTAGAGATACTCAGTGTTAGAGAAAGGTACGATCGTAATTATAACCTGATATTCTGGGCTTGTGGGTAGACGTCCACCCACAAGGTGGACAGACGACCTGATAAAGACCGCAGGAACGCGCTGGATGCGAGCCGCTTCCATCCGCTCTTCGTGGAAATCTAAGGGGAAGGCCTATGTCCAGCAGTGGACGTCCTGGGGCTGAGATGATGATGATGATGATGATTCTGGGCTTATAAAATACACGAACTTATGTTACTATCCGCAATTATGTCATCTTTGTCAATCGGCTTTGAATTGCACATTCCGCTCTCACTTATGCACGCTGATAACGTTGGCTGCTCTTACCTACTTGATATTTAGTACCAGACCTGACTGAGTAGGCCATTGATATAGCATGAGATCCTATCTGTTTAATTTAGGTTTTCTCATGGTTCTGCGAAATTCATGTTTCCTCCAAGCTAAGCCACTGTAAACTTCATCCACAGCATCACGAAGGAAGTACTACTTCATGTGCAATTTGTTTGTTTTTACTGCCGTCTGCAAGAAAGGGATTAGGTCGCCAGGTCGCGGGTTACTTCACGCTCTTGTTTACTACAAACTTCAAGATTGTTTACTTTATTTACAAAAACTTACCACCTACTCCATAGAATTATCCCTACGTCTTTGACCAACTCTTACTTCTACGAGATTAAAATGGACATTTTTGGACACAAAAGGAATTATGCCAAAAACGACATCACAATTTTTATTTTTATTTTAGTTCATCACTTCATGTCCTCTAGAGGGCGCCACATTCAATTTAATATGACGACACATACCTTATAACCAGATAACAATTAACAACATAATAGTAACATGATAGTTCATTTGTTAGATTATGATAAGCAATTTAGATGTTGTTAGGGAACAGATGAACAAATATACCGGTCTAAAACTTTACCATTATTTTTCGTATTCGAGTAGTAAAAAAGGAGTTCCTGTTGACTCAATAAGAACTGAGATTTAATTATACTACTTTTAAAAATGCTTAATAATAATTAGCAAAGATAACCCCGAGTAACGATAAGAGATGGTTGATGAAGATATAAGATGAAGATAATTTAAGATACCAAATTCCTTTGTATTAACTATTTAAAAATTCGTATACCTACAATCCCACACTCTACAACTTTTTCAGTTATGCTACTGCCAAGCAGTAGTGTGAAAAGTTTGGTGTATTACAGAGTGAACTTACAATCGCTGTCATTTTAAATACTATATAGTAATTAAAGACGTCAGTGGAAATTACATAAAATTTGACAGCAGAAAGGTGTCTCATTGCCAGACGTCAGAAAGACGTCTATAATAGCGTACTTTCTAGTAAAATAGAAATCAGTGCGATGAGAATTGTAATTACCTAAGTTCTGGGTAGCACTGTAAATAACAGGGACACCCGTAGGGCGATCGACATGCTCTTTGAAGCACTCCGTCATACATAAAAACACATTTTTCATTCAAAGAATGCCTTAAATTTCCTAAAGACACTCCTATAGCGTCTAACTTGTTTTCTTACATTATCTGTGACATGCTCGTATTTCTTCACTCATGAATATCCAAAGACGTGTTATTTAAAGCAGAGACGGCGCGAGGGCGGCGGCACGCGGCGCAGCGTTGAAATAACAAAAACACGGAGTAATCGCAACTTCGCCTCTTCCAGTCAAGAGTTCCGTATAATTAAATAGTGATTAAGGCTGTCGGAGCAATATTCGGAATGAGAGACTTGATAATATTCAAATACAATTAATTAAAGATGATAACTCATATACAGCTCGTTATCGCAAATCATTTTGTCCTCAATCAATTTCATTGTCATTTGTTACTCCCAATTCATTATCTCGATTCATGTGTTCGTCTCAATAAAAGTGACACTCTTTTTGAGACGAACATGAGAGTGAGTAAACAGAAACAATCTAAATTTCTCTAGTTTCAGTCGGTACCACCGAAGATAATAAGTAACCTTTGATCCGGTCAATTCAAATATGGGTGACCGAATAGTAGATTGGTCTCGATTGTTTCTTTTAAAATAATACTCTTAATCGGCACGCAGGTGGGTTTTATGACATACTATTTAGCGTTTTCATTAGTTTTTGGGCATTGAGCTTGTAGCTCAATGGTCGTAGGCCTTTTATGCAGAGTGTATCTCAGGAAGTACCAAGCCTTTATAAACGGCTCACCGTTGCTATTCTTATTCGAGATGGGGGCGATAAGTCCTGCACTGACGTCACGCATGAGGTGCAATGTGCATTTCCCCCTACCAGCGTCTCTCCGAGCCAGCCCAGCTCCTTGAAGGCAAGGCTCTGGGCCGTTGGCGTAGCTGCTCCAGTGGTGTAGATGGTTTAATAAGAGGACGATACTGCCCGGTGTTTTTGGTAGCAGTTTTAGAACAAAAAATTACTGAGCTTAAAGATCAGAATGACGAGTTTAACTGCATTGCCGCACATAGTTTTGCACTATTGCAGTTTAAAATGTTGAGTGGCATTGGATGTTTATGGGCTAGCTTGACGCTTACCATGGAGCGAGGGACTCTTTGAAAAAAATTGTGGCATATCCCAAACATCATATTGCTTTAATGACTTTGTAGTAAATCGCAAGTAAACGACGTACCAAAAAAAGGAGAGCATTAAGTTTACCTTATAAGAATTTTCAGTGTTTGAGTGAACCATGTCCCTCAGTATGAACAGAGTTGCAAAGCAAATGCTTACTCTTGATGACGGATCCTTGCTCGCGGAGTCGGTTCGCGCATTAGCTTGCCTTATTAATTATAACTCTTTGATGACACAGTTTTATGTAAGGAACTGAAGAGGTAAGGCTTTATGGAGTTCGCGGTGTCCTTAACGTAATGATAAGGGTTATGGTTAGAGGTTCAATCATCATTAAAATTTCAGTCATTATGCGCTCTGTAATTGAGTTGTTTTTGTGATTATCTTCTAAGCTAATAAAAAAACTTTATATAATATAATATATTCAGCTACGGAAAAATTAACTTTTGAATTCAACATCTGGATACGGTATAGTAATAATCGGGTCCAAGTTCGACCCGCAATTCTTATAAAGTAAAAAAAAAAGTTTCATTAAGTAAGTTGACTGCCCCGGTGCTGGCTCAGTCGGTAGTGAACCTACCTACCTGTTTTGGGGTGTGGGTTCGATTCCCATCTAGGACAAACATTCATGTGATGAACATTTGTGTTTATTATATGTCTGGGTGTTAATATCTATTTATGTATGTATTTAAAAATATATATGTACGTATCTATTAGTCTCTGGCAGCCATATTACAAGCTTTGCTTAGTTTGGGGTCAGATGACCGTGTGTGCAAAAATGACCCAGATTTATTTATTTATTTACTCATCCTATTTAATTTTATGATTAGAATCAAACATTTTTAATAAGCATTAAATTTTTTAAGTCGATATTGGTTACAACAATAGATGTCAATCAGTTTTTATTATTTTCCAACACAAAAGCCAACCTAGTGACAAACCCATTACACGGGAAGATGGTGGCCGTTGTAAGAGAATTTGTAGGCTTAAAGGTGATGCATTGTAAATATAAAATGAATTGTGTTAAACCTTCGTATCTGTTATTCTCTGTGGTACTTCTGCTTACATTCAATTTTCAACAAAAGAGGCAATATATTTTGACTTTTATAGTCGCAGGTGGCAACTTGAGCTTTTGAGTTATTTGCAGTTAATAGATCATTTTTCCCACGACCAAACATAATATCTATGAAACCATAACACATTATCCTGTATCGGTCCCACAACAAGGCTCTACAGTTACAATGGAGCTTCATAGCGTCCTCGACTCGAGAACTTTCTACCACCGCTTGGGCACCGAGTAGGAAATTTTCACAGAGAGACAGCTCAAGCACAATACACAAAAGTAACTAATTATACGTAAACTTCCATCTCTTTCGAAGTAACACCATGTGGAATTCCCTAACTAAAACACGCCATTGGAGGCCTCGAGCTCCATCGACAGTTCGTATTTTGTTTGTTTGGCATCGGCAAGTCAAGATACCCCTGGAATGATGCCGCAGAGTTGAACTCTAAAGACAATCGGATAGTACAATCCAAATTCTAAAAGCTAATCTCTTTACATAACACTCAAACCAAAATAATTATGCAGTTATACAAGGCTAAAATAAACCATGTATTTATTCTTCTTTTTACTATCATAAAGTTAAAAAATATAATGCCTTAACACTATTGATGTTATCAGTTACGAGTCGTGTGATTACGGCTGGGCAATTCTTCAACAAAATTAAAATCGTACAAAATACAAATGTATCAGGGAATAATTCCCTGATACTTTACTTTTATTTATTTCCTAACATTTTGTTTTAATAAAATGGGAATACCCACGTTAAATTGAATCTCGCACTGACAGTGCAAGGCAAGACGAGGTCGCGCGCGTGTTTTGCTTAGCATTCCTTGATAAAGGTCACTGAATATGATCGAAACTATAGTCGGAATAACCGACTCAATTTACCGTGAGTATTCCCGTTTTATTAAAACAAAATGTATCAAAACCACGTCAGTTTTCATAGTAAAATATTTCCTAACACATTACGCACAAGGCACTCCAACTTTAAATATCCAATCTGTGTACGTAAAAAGGAATAATCTGTTAACATGATTGTGGGAAAGACGGAAGCAGCTTACACACACTATGATAGCCACAGTGGTCATGGCATTATAATATATCATTATTCAGTCATGGTCGATGATGACACTTACAGCTGCACTATTCTTATAGAACCTAATATCTCTGGATTGTCTACTCCTTGCTAAGAGGGCGCTAGAGAGCGTTTAGCACCAATGACCCTAAATAACGGCGGCGTTACGCCTCTTTTGTTATCTTTAGTGGATGTTAGGGGATAGAGGTTAATTTATTGACTGGCTTGATGAGGAAAAATCTGGAGGATATAGTGAAATAATGGACAACACTTCAGATTCTTAAGTAGCTGTTATTGTGCTCACGTTCGCAGCGCAGGGAAGTGTGTAAATCAATATTTAAGTGACCTTTTTAAAGTGATTAACCCAATCAATATTTCCATCATCACAACACAAACTACTTTATCTTCAAATGTTATAATGGCTAGTGAAATTAAACCTTCATAAAACTGGACCTGAGAATTTCATAGAACTACGATCAGAACCACCAGAGGATGGGCAGCAGCATCCTTTTAGTAACACATTGTACGCTGAAACGTGTATATTATTAAAATAAAAGTGTCTAAACCTCGTCAATGCTCAGAGTAGGGACGATATATTTTCGCATTTATATTATCGGTAAATGAACAACCTAGTAAGGTAAGGTATAAGGACCTAGTCTTATTTATTTTCATCAAGGAAGACTAATTAACAGCCCATCACTAGTTTGTTTTTTCACATTTTAGCCAAGCTTGTGTCCATTAGTGTTGCTGAAATATCGATAGTTAGTATCGAAACTGGCCCTCGCCCGGGAAATAATGCAATAATTGCAATAATGTCGATAGTATTAGTAGGGTAGTGATTATCGATGTTCATTACTATCGATACTATTGCCTGTCATAAATAGAAACTAATAGTTAATAGTTGTGCTATCGATAGTACTATCGTAAATATACGTTTAAAATTTAACTGAAGTCCTGGCTTCCTGAACAATTATTCTACGATGTAAGTAATTATTTAAAATTGCCAGACTATTAATGAATTTATTTATCGATGTATATATTATGTGATATTCGTTTTTTTTTTTTTGGAAAATAGAGTAATTATTAATGTGCAACTCTGACATGTAACAATAGTGTTATAAATTGTATCGATATTTGCACATTGCTGAGAAATCGATAGTCTATCGAAAGTGGACTTTCGGTCGACAACACTAGTATCCATTCCTGACGCCCACGCCGCTCGTCGTATCAGACAAGTTTACGCTCGGAGAAACTGAAAAACAACGATAGCGCTTTGTTGAGGTGTCTTTTGTCTCAAACTAGATGCTTATCGGACGTTTGCTCGTTTACCTGAAGCTGTGGGGGTCCGTGCTGAGATTTAAATGTGGTTGAAAGCATACAAGAAAGATTTGTAACAGCGTAGAAGTTATAATGTTAAGTCATTTAAAGCTTTTAAAACACTCAACATAACTAATACTGATGAATGGACTTTGAGATCCGATAACTCTGCCAGGTATGTGGGCTTACGTTACCAAAGGTATAAAAATATTCACATTCGAAAAGTTGAGTAATTTATTGATAAAAGTACAGATAAAATAGATTATTATAATAATCTTATGAGTTGTATCAAATGCGCGGCCTGTTGGTCCCTTTCTTCTTCTATCGATCGTTTTAAAATAAGAATATCTCAACTGATACTATAAATACGAAAAAGTATTAACATTTCAACATTTTTGTTGAAATGTTTATAAATCGTCTTGATAAAATTGTACTGAACCCCAAGTCACAGATCTATACTCGTGCTCATCTATTCTTATTATAAGCCATCTTGTTTACCAAAAAGCCTCTTGATGCTAGCATTATTAAAATTACAGCATTTTAATTGAAGCAGCTTTGTTACTCTAATTATTTCGGTATGTTCTAATATTATGTTCACTTTTTCTATGTCAAAAATAAATTTAATGTATTTGGCAAACTTAACTATTTTATTATTGTTTTTCTAAGTGCGAGTCCCGTCTTTTACAACAATATTTGTCTATTCTTCTTGTCTAGTCTGTGAGAACTTTTAATTGGACTTCTATTCTTATATAACCTAATAATATTTAAGTTTTCCTATGAAAATAAAATAAATAAATGACATTGCTCAGATTGAATTTTTGTTATTTTTTTTTTTTTTTGAACATTTTATCGTTTTACATTGAAGTGGCTGGTGCATGTTGATAATTATAAATCAATGTTTCCAATAAACTTATTATCATTTTTAGTTGTGACTTTTCTGTGGCATTGACTGTCAAACATAATAAATGGTCGGATAGCATAGTTGGTAAAATTGTGGAAAATAATTAAAGGTAAATAATATATCAAATAATCCGTTGGCTGAACATTCCCAGCTATCAGAGTCTTCAGACTCGTAGCGTATCAGAGTTGAAGGAGAGAGAGAGAGAGCCAATCAAGTGTAAGTATCAAGTAATACAAAATAATATATGTAGGAACGCCGATAATAGAAACCCCCGGAGCCCTCAGAACAAACACATACTTCTCACGTGATAAAAAACTGTGAACTATTCTAAAAAAGCCTGCCGATCGGATACGACAACAATTGAAGTTCTCCGATCATTCGACCGATACTCGAGAAAAACAAGCAAACGGGCGACGGACGAAAATAGGTGTGGTGTAGGAGACTAGGAAGTGGTTTATTACCACTTAGAAGAATTATTTGCAATTATTTGAATACGCGACCGCTTCTTATGTAAATGTTCTTGTTCCATTTTTATCGCAATTATATATTTTTTTATTTAATTTTATCGCGTTGAATTGCGATTGCGATCCTTTGAACCACGTAGAGCACAGCATTTTGATTACGACATGCTTTGACGCGACAGTTGCTGGTAGCGGTTTACTAAATTAATGTTAGAATTTATATACAAGTTTTCCTTATATATAATTATAATATAATATACTAGCTGCTCCCCGCGATATTACGTCCTTGATCCGTAGATTTTTCTACGTAAAAATTAGACCATGTCACGCAAACCCACACTCTACGAACGCAAAAAATCGCGTCGTTCCGTTGCTCTGTTGCTGCGTGAAAGAGGAACAAACAAACCAACCAGCAAATAAACCAAAAGACATTTAAAATCTATGTTATATGTAATATTTTATAGGTCGTACATAATAGTGCTACTTTATATTTTATTCCCTGAGTCATTACCTCCCAGTCTATAGTATCGAGGTATTGACAATTCCGTTTCGTCACTCCGGCTCCGCTGATTTGTTAAACAATTTCCAACTTTGTAACAATCTGGTGCAAAAAACCGGGACGAATAATTTGGGAAATCGTGATTTGTCGAAGGTTTGGATGTGAACGTATATTGAGTTGGGTGTAGAATTAAATACCTTGAAGCTATTTTACCTATACTGAGGTTTTAACGAAGTTATGCATATTTCTGACAGGTAAAGGTCCTTGATTTTTTTTTTGCTTGAAACCTGGTATGCCTACTGTCCGCTATTTTGTTTTTACTTCAAAATAGCGGTCACTCATAAAAACTATATTAATCGATATCAAATATATATGACATAATAGTATTAGCTATTTACCTCAAAATGGGGGAAGTTTGCTGCAGCATGATTTACCGGTCGCTTTTGATAATATTTGACAGAAATATTCTGACTCAATTCTAAACAATAATTTTGAATATGAGCAAAATCGGTGAAGAGGTTCTTAAGATATAAGTAAGGTCTTGAGGTCAGGATCAGGGTACATGGTATCAAGACTCCGCATCAGCCTCTAAAAATCCCTCGAAGAGTGATCAGGCCCTATCCACCACGTGGGCCCAGTGCGGGTTGGCGGATTCACATGCGCCACTGAGTTTCATCTGCAGAAATATGCAGGTTTCCTCACGATGTTTTCTTTTATCGAAAAACCTGGTGGTGGGATGAGGACGAATATACCGCACTGACAAAAGGAGATTATGCAAAAAACTTGTGCTTGCGAGGTCTACTGTTTGCAGAAGTAATAGTAATATTATCTAATTTACTGGAAATGTATGCCCGATAATTTCGGGATTCGTGCCTATGCCTATCGGTATACTTTTAATAATAGAATCAAAACACATGCTCGTGGTCTATATGCTCATTTTTAGGCTCTCTCATTCCACCAAGCTTGGCAACCCGACAAAGGGACGGACTGAAAATAGTAATATTTTTATCAAAGTTTGTGTTATTACTCCAAAAACAAACAAACAATTTCAAGTCACCCTCGGTTATTTACTTCAAATGAGCTATGTTTCCACCCAGATGATACAATTGTACATTGTGATTGAAACCGCTGCCAGCACCTGAGGCAGTGACGAACTGACAGGTGGGTTTTTTGGGCTTAGCCACGAAGGGTGCGACGTTCAATGCTCCCGAGGAATGGATGAGTTACAAATTTTCTGCGTTTGACTTTTTATCCCCGGGATTCTGAAACGTTTGTTACTATGACTGTTACTGTACTGTGACTGATTAAGTCTATTGCTGTCTTTGTCATTTGCTTAGTGCCAGACAAAAGCAATAGAATTAATCTGTTGTCAAAGTTAACAAACTTTTTAGAATCCCGAGGTTATGCAACGTGACAATTGTGATGTTGTGAATCATCTTTGGTTGACAGACCGTTTGGCGGCCTACACACTCACTGTGTACTTTATCGCTCCGCGATTCTAAATTATTTATTCGTAGTTATGTCGCAAGAAGTTCGTGATAAAAGATACGAAGAGATGCAGCAAACTTTGTTGCTTCTAGTGAAGAAGGTAGATACCCTGGAGACGCTGGTACGTGATCAAAATGATATGATTAAGTCACTTATTAAACCAACTCAAGTAGAATCACAGCACCAAACCACGATACCTACCCCCAATTCCGCTGTTATGAAGTCATTGACAGTTGTCGAAAATCAGCGACCGGTTCGTGCTGCCAACACTCGGGCCAAATCGGCACTCTCCGTAGCTGTACGTAAAACCCGAGGTAAAGGAGTACTGACGCCGTTAATTGTATCGAGTGTTAGTGCTACAGGAGCGAGCGAGACTGAATCTGTGGCTTCGTTATCGCCAACCATCTCTGTCACTCCTGCGCCTCTGGATATGAATGGAAATGCGGTAAATAACTCTGAAAATATCTGGACTGAAGTAAAGCGTAAACAATGGCGGGCTCCTGTAAATGTTATCAAGGGGACTGCGGCCCCGGGAAAAACACCGTTGGAGGCTTCTGAGCGCTGGAAATACTATCATTTATACTATGTAAAGGTGGGCACTACTGATAAACAAATATCGGAACATCTAAAGTCGATCTGTAACTCCGATTTGTGTACGGTCGAATCTTTAAAGCCCAAAGGAACTAATTACGCGTCATTCAAAATTGGCTTTCCCGCTAAGTTCACTGATACTATACTAGCTGTGGACAACTGGACTGAAGACATATGTATAAAACCATGGCGATTTCGTAGCCTCGCCGCCACCAAAGACAAGCAATAGGTCCGAAACAATGCTATGTATTTACCAGAACGTTCGCGGCTTACGCACAAAAATGCATCGGTTCAAAAAGTCCATTATACGGAACATGTATGATTTAGTAGCTGCCACTGAATCGTTTCTGAAAATTTCTGTATATGATGCTGAGCTTTTCCCACCTGGATACTCCGTGTTGCGGATGGATCGCGAGCACGACGTTGGCTGGGGGGGAGTCATGCTTGCTGTTAAAAGTCCCCTCACCATTAAGAAAATTTCCGATATTGATGGCCTCTCATCAAGCCATGAAGTATTAATTACTTTAGTTTCCATTAAGAAAATTTTGCTATTGTGTTGCGTTGTATATTTTCCTCCCAGATATAATACTGAACAGTATTTAGATGTCTTAAATGTATTAGAAAACGCAGTGTGTAAATTTTCGTCACTTGAGGTTATAATTCTAGGTGATTTTAATCTAAACTCGTTTGGGAGCACTGTAAACAATCACTATAATATGTTCGTGGATTTTTGCAAACTTAAACAATATAATAATAAGCTAAGCATTCACGGAAATATTCTAGATCGGGTTTTGAGCGGGTTGTCTGAGTATTGCTTGACCATTTCTGAGGAATCAGAACCATTAGTTAAGATTGACTCGCATCACCCGTCGATCGAATTCACGGTCAAACTGATGCCTAATGGAGTGTGCAACAGCAGTGCCAACTCCTTATCTCAACCCCCATCTACTGAGGTGGCACCGGGTCCTGGCCACGCTAGTTGGAATTTCTGTAAAGCCGATTTTCACGCATTGTATGTATCTTTCGCCGACCTAAACTGGGATGATGTAATTTCTACTAATTGTATAAATTCTACCGTTAGTTTATTTTATGAAAAAATATATGAAACTATTGACAAGTTTGTACCGCTGAAAATGTCCGTCACAACAAAAAGTAAGTACTCGTATCCCCCATGGTTTACAAATGAAATTATACGGAACATTAAAAATAAACATTTCCAACATAAGCGCTATAAGCGAGATAAAAAAGAATTTAATTTTGCAATGTTTAAATATTATAGGACTTTAGTTAAAGAATTAGTTGATCAGGCGTATCATATTTACATGAGTAAAATCGAGTTAAATATGATAAAAGACCCGAAATCTTTTTGGTCATACGTAAAGCAGCAACGTAAGGGACGGCATGAGTGCAAAGAGTTTAGGTATCAGGGTGAAATCATGTCAGGGCAGAATGCAGCTGATGCTTTTTCCAGTTATTTTAGCTCAGTTTTTCTCGATGAGATTCCTAGCCTAGATATTAACAAAGCACAAGTTCCTGGATCCTTCCAACCTTCAGCTCATATTACTGTGCAGAATATCTGCCCCAAGGAAATAATAAGTGCGATAAAGCGTTTAAAACCTCGTTCAGCTACTGGACCAGACGGCATTCCTCCCTATCTAGTTAAAGACTGTGCCCATGTCTTTCTTAGCCCACTGCTGCATATATTTAATCTGTCCGTCGACTCAAGTACATACCCGGACTGCTGGAAAGTCTCACGTGTTACTCCAGTCCACAAAGGAGGTGACAAGTCTGAGGTCTCTAACTACCGGCCTATAGCGGTTTTATCGGTCTTCGGCAAAGTATTTGAAACCATTCTTAACGCGCGTATTGTCCCGCAGATCAACATCTATTTAGATAATAGCCAGCACGGCTTCAGATCAGGGCGGTCTACTGTAACCAACCTTATCAACTTCGTTGATTACGTGACTGCAAAGATGGATGCCGGTCTGCAGGTTGACGCAGCATACTTTGATTTTCAAAAAGCATTTGACCGCGTTGATAACGATATTCTTCTTCAAAAATGCTCATCTGTTGGTTTTAATCCTAAACTCCTCTCTTTAATTGCTAGTTATCTTCAAAACCGTACCCAATACGTTCAGCTAACAGGTACCAAATTCCATAGTAATGATTATTACACGAGGTCTGGTGTGAGCCAAGGCTCAACGCTTGGCCCAACGAAATTTTTGATAATGGTCAATGATTTGCCGAAGACTGTTAGTACCTCCAATTGCCTGCTGTTTGCAGATGATCTCAAGTTATTCGCCGCTGTGGGTAGTACTGCGGACTGTGAGGCTCTCCAGCGGGACATTGATCGGGTGACTGAGTGGAGCTTACAAAACCGCCTGCATTTTAATGCCAGTAAATGCAAGGTCATAACCTTTACTAGGAAACAGACACCGATTACGTATACCTACGGACTAACTAATGATACAACTATCGATAGAGTTGATCAGATTAGAGACTTGGGCCTAACTTTAGATAGGGAGATTAATTTTAGAGATCATGTAACAACTATTTGTAAGCAAGCTTATAAAATGTTGGGTTTCATTATGCGTACATCATATAACTTCAAGGACGCTCGTGCTCCGATGGTGCTTTACACATCTTATGTACGTAGTAAGCTTGAATTTAACGCGGCCGTGTGGGATCCGTATGAAAAGAAGTATTCTCTCATGGTGGAAAGAATTCAGCGTAAATTCGCACGTTATCTTTATAAGAAAGTGTACGGATTCTACCCCTACTTATATCCATCCCTTTTCGTTTCCGGAATGGTAGGGCTATATACCTTGGAACTGAGGCGGAAAATGCAACTTCTTATGCATTATTATCTTTTACTCCACAACAAAATAAATAATCCTAGTGTGTTGAGCGAGTTGCGCCTGCTAGCGCCCAGCGAATACTTGCGCGGCTACGACGCAGAGCGCGGCCCGCGCCGCATCCGCCGCCTGCTGGACCCGCCTCCGGGGCTGCACACTGCTCGCGCTTTTAATGCACCTACACCGAGATTCATAAAACTACTGAATGACATACTCTCTCGACAACCCGATCTGGATATATTTTTCGATAAGATGGCAAGATTTAGCACTGTGGTCCTTGCCAATCTTAGTTGCAGCATGTAATGATTTGGATTATTCTGTAAATTATGTGTTTAATTTGAACTTGAATAAATAAATAAATAAATAAATAAATCTTCAAAAAAGGCTATATAAACATGAGCTGAAGTTGACTTTGAGTGAATGCGTTTTTTAGTCTCAATATTTCCTTGGAATATCCAAACTGTTAAAACTAAAAAAAGTTTAGTAGTCGTTTAGGGATAGATGATAAATTTCAAACAAAAATAATTAAACATTATTGTTTTATGGTCGATAGGCTAGGCGTTAAGACCGCAACGCACCTGATGGTAAGTGACGGTGTATTCGAAGATGATAGACACGTCTAGCCTGGAATGGGAACTGGCTGTCAAATGAAGCTACCGGGATACAACGAGATGCTTGGAGTCAGATTTTCAGCTTGAGGATGTTAACTAGCCAGCCGAGGTACTATAGAGGATCCCTAAGTTATTTTCCATTACCGGTAGCTCAAGCTCCTTGTTAGGATATGTACTCTCGCCCTCGGCTATCATCGTTATAAAAGTTTATCTTAGTAAGTGACCATATTGCGTAAGTGTTTTTTGCCATATTTTTTTTTAAATTGTTAAAAATAAATAAAAAATATTGGTACATAAATTATTAAAAAAATAATTTTATTTTTATTTTAGTAGTCGCCCTAGAAGCAGTCTCTCACCAGTCTCTAGAATCACTATCTCAGTCTGTAGAACTGCAGCTCGAATGTACTTTTTAGAAGCATGCAGCTAAGTATTGCTTAAGATCGTGTAGTGGTTGCCTCATTCAATGGACCAAGAAGTTGGCAAGGAGCTACAAACCAAGGAATAAAGATTAGCTATTACAACAGGCACTTAAAATTAAGCTTGAATAATAAGGGATATCTTCACCTCATCGCAAATTTTACACTCATAATCATAATCATTTAATTCTTAATTGCATTGCTGTAAAAACCTTATTACTTTTAACGTACAAACATTAACGCCACACTTCAAGAACAAAGAAACCCCAAAAGCCGAGTTAAAACAACAAAGACATGTAAAATAACCACAAAAACACCGATACCAACTGACTCCCGACCGTCGCAGGACTACAGAAAACGCTGCGAGGTCTCCACTCAATAATAAATGAGACGACCTAACTTCGCGCCTGTACCGACACTCCAGTTTCCATTTCATCCTACTTCGGAAAAAACCTATCTCAAAATTCAACTACACCAAAACTACCCCTAACTTATATGTTTTAGAGATTCATTTTCTTTGGAGAATAAACTCGGTTGATTCAAGAGATCTGACGCGATCCGCTGAATTAGACATGTGTTAAAAGCTTAATGCACTTAATAGGCAAGTGCCCGAGTAAGGCGCAGTGCATCTCAAAGTATGTTTTTGCACTAACAATGTTGGTTTTATTATTATCAAGTCTATGACTTCTAGTTTGCTCTTAATAAAATCTAAAATGGTTGTCTGGTATGCGCAAAAGGTACAGAAAATTTCAAGATTAATAAAGTAATATGCTTTGACTCAAAATTTGTTATGAAATCTCATAGATTCAGATGGTATGTTGGTTCCACACAGTACAAGGTGCAAAAATCAACATTATGTACAAAGTTTCATAATATATGAACACAGCAAAACCAGAAAGAATATAGATCTGTATCAGATTTAAAAGAAAGATAAAAAAAAATACAATTAAAAAACAACAAACACCTATTTTATTTTAATATAGGTATACTGTTGTTGTTTTTTTAAATATGATAATATATTTTGACTACAGAAGAATCATAAACAATTTTTAATGAATTGTATAAGGCTTTTCGGCTATGAGATGTATTCTATGTAGTAGAGTAGGTTCAATTCATAAATAATTATATAATTATGAAGGAAATGATGTTGTAATTTAATGTTTTTTGTAGTAGATTTTTTATTCTGGCCTTTATTAGCTTACATATTTAGTGGAAAAAACGTAGAAACATATTTACATAGGTTCTGAAGACATGATATTTCACCTCGCTCCAAGATATTTGACATACAATTTTGCTATTGTTCAAATATTTAGAACAAAAAAAAAGAAGGTATAATTTTTTTTTTAAAGCTTGTCAGCTCGTCTTTTTTTACTAAAAATGTTTACGAAGAAAAATATTGTTATCATGTAAGTACACACTCTGTATTGATGTATCAGAAAATATATTTTAGTAAAATATCCTACGAAACGTAAAAACCACGGAAACATAAGCTCCATGTCCTAATACCGTAATACCAGATATAAATTAATTGTTCGCTACATTCCAGAATACAAAAGCGAGGTCATACCGGCGGCAGCGGCAGGTGAATCCGGCGCAACCACGTGTCTGCGGCTCGCTTTATTGCTATCTTTTGATGTACATGTAGGTAAATGTTTCACAGTTGGCCGACCCCACTTTTCTAGCTCCGTCCTCGCTTCCCCTTTCCATAATTATTCAGAGCTTCACGTTATAATTTCTAATAGTGATGTACTGCGGTATGTGTATCGGTAGGAAAGCTTATGTACAACTTTTGTAAGTATCATGATCATCGATGTTTACTTATGCATCTAACGCTGACGTAATCAGATTGCTTTTCTCCATTTCATCATTTATAAATAGTTAAATAATTTCACTTAAAAATTCTCATTTTTTTTCTTCTTGTAGCTAGCTAATATAATTTTGGCTGCCACGTGGGTCTTAGAAGAAAGATGAAAATAAAATAGCCGTATGCCAAAGGAAAATGGAAAGAAGCATGCCGGGATTAAAACTTACCGACCAAGTAAATAAAAAGGCAGAAAACAAGATGTCAGGGGTATCGTTAAAACTATAAGATTGATGAAATGGAACTGGGCTGGACGTTACAATGTCGAATGGAAAACGACCGATGGACTAAAAAATAATGGATACAAGTACAAAACACAAGAAAGCAAGGACGACCAAAAAGATGCTGGGAAGATATATTTAGAGGTGAGCAGACTGGATAAGAAAGGCGAGAGACAGCAAGGCAAGGAAAGGGCCGGCCTACGCCAAAGAGGCAACTGCTACAAACTAACTAAGCTATAAAATGCCGCATAAGAAATACTATAAATATGTAGTAATAATAATAATAGGTTTGATAGATAGAGACCTTTTTATGGCATAACACATAATACATATAATTTAGATATTTTAAATATATTTTATGATTGACTATAATTTATGATAATACTGTAGCAGAAAAAAAAAGGTTTTTTTATTTTATTTTATTTTATTAGCTTGATAATAAGCGATTTCTTATAATTTGATATTTAGTCTTAGAATTTTGTAAAATAATTTAAAACATCTAATCTAACAAACATCTAACCAACGTTATCATTAAAAATACTTATAACTCACACTTTATGTGTACTAAATAAAATAATATTGTGATTTATCGACACATAACTATTGTACCTGTGTCACATCCCTAGCTTGCTAATTACAGTCAGGCGCGGGTCCACATTACATACTAATTCAACGGTTGCTGTAAATATTATAATTACGCTCTAGTTTACGGATATTCGGTTTATTCAGGTGGCTACGGTAGGATTTTTATTGTTATAGCTTTGTTTGCGGCTTTGCTTAGATATTTAGATGGAGTTTAGAAATAGCAGAAATTACCTCCGTGATTTAAGAACCAATTCAGAAAATATATTTTTTAATTTGAAAGGAGTTTCTTAGATAGATAAACTCTTTATTGTTCACACAAAATTTTACATAATTGACCGAGCGAAGCGAAGGTCTCAGAGTTTACTGGGACAAATCGGCATTTGTATGTATGTTTGTGTGTATATCTGTCCGATGATAACTTGCGAACAATTGATCCGATCTTCATGAAATTTGTAGGCAAGTAGTTCATTCAATACAATTTTTAAGTTCGAATATGAGCTGAATCGGTCCAGCGGTTGTGACGATATAGGGATCGTGAGGTCTCAGTTCGCCGCGAACTACTAGTTTATAAACCGGCTTAAAAAGTAGTATAACAACTGGCGGCCTTATCGCTGAATTCTTCCGGATTGGATCCATTTATATAAAAATCCAGTTCTGATAATGGGATCCATGAGAAACTGAGGTAACTCCTCAAATATTACAGGCATACTTATAGCGATTTTGGTATTTTCATCAATACAAGTCAAGCTTTTGAGTTCAGAAAGTATAATTTGGTGAAGTGAAGCAGACCACATATGGCCATCAAAACTCCTCAATGATACGTATTTCACGAGTGGCGTTAAGATAATCTCGATTATGATAGTTAAGCGACTATGTCTAAGCAAATTTAAAACTATGATTCTGATGAAGTCGGTTTTTTTTAATATAATTATCAACCGAAAAACCGAAATGTAAGCCAATGCACTAACTGACTATTCCATTATCAATCAAAACTATAATAGAACGCATCTTGTAGAACCAATTAGTTCTACAACCTCGCGATTCCACCAGCAGAACTAACTGTAGTTCATCCACCGGCCTCCAGAGCAGTCCCATCTGACCTCATCCCACATTCACTGTGCCTTATGAGATGCAAATGCCGCCCCTCAGTGGATTCGAGCCTTAATCGTTTCATTGTATCATTTCCCATGGTCGCCGTATTGTGGGGCAGGTATGGAGATTAACCGTGTGAAATGAAGAGGGCGTGACTGATATGGGCTCTTAGAGTACGGAGTTAATGTTTCAGCTAATTTTAATTTATATCACTGGTTAAACTTTTTTTCATGTAACCGAACACAAAACAAAATGGAAAAATGTAGTGTTACAGGCCATGCAATGAGTGATTATAAGGTTTCCGAGGACGCTGTCGAGGATAGAGCAAAGTGGAGGTGAAACGTAAAGTAAGATTATTTATCCCACCACCATGTGGAATACATGGTCGGGAAGAGAGAGAGAAAGAGAGAGAGAGAGAGAGAGACAGACAAAGTGCTTCTTTGCTTTTTTTTAGGTGATTTTTTCTCCAAAATAAAAAATAATAACATAAAAATTACTCTAAGATCTACTGACTCGATCCACCAGTGGATGCTGTAATTGTCTGGTCTGGGTGGATCCTGTAACACTACAACTCCATTAAGATCTACCGTCTGGTTCCACCAGTGAGTCGGATAGCACTCCGCGAGTTCGTTGAGATCCACTACTGCGGTGTTCTCAGTGGAGAATGTAGCAATTAAATGATACCGGATATTTCCAGTATACAAAGTAGCTTGTGTTAATCGAAGTTAGAAACTACTAAATTTAATCTAAATCCCTGCAGCCATTACGGAGTTGAGTAGCTCAAATAGACACATGTGATTTTTAGTTCTGTACATAGCATTCGTATTTGTGAATTCGTAAGTAAAACATATGGAATAATATTTTATTGTCAATAGTAATTTAGAGCGCACCGACAGTAGTTACTTATGATTACAATGCTCGTACAAACTCCTGACAATAAAATAAGTTCGATTGCTACCCAATAATCCTAACAACTACGGTCAAAGTTAAATTAAACAGCATGTCGATAGCCATAACTCTCGCTTATCTAATGTTTATCTTATGTTAACGGGCCGAAGGGTCAGTTTACGGTGTTATTATACGGGATCGTAATCCCGGTCTAGGGGTTGGCTTTGTCGCAGTGTTGATTTGGTTTTAAATGTTTCGCGGTTTGTGTAAATACGGTGCTAGTTTTATTAGAGTTAAGATAAGTTTTCTCGAGATGATCGTTAGCTTTCGAAGGATATAATGATTATTATAGTGTAACAGTGGGCTTACTAAAGTATTATTAATCACAAAACCTTAATTTCGCAGCAGAAAGTAGTGTTTGGGCTTCAAGAAATAAAGATGCAGCTTAAATAAATTGACGAAGTTCTAGCATTACTAAAGACAGTTTCAGCTCCAGCCGTTCAGTAACTTCCACTTTTTTATAGTTATAAATTTTTAATTTATTTTACTAAAACAATATATTAAAGTCCAGCTGACCTAACATGCGCATCGCGAGAAAATCATCTCTTTTTTTGTGCAATAACGGGACACGGTTACGGTTGTATATATATATATATATATATATTATATATATATATATATATATATATTTGTATATATATATATATATATATATATATATATATATATATATTTATGTTGGTACGACGTCGTAACGATTAGAGATTTTGTCTTGGTGCGCACGGTACGCCTACTGGCTAAGTAAACGCCGTCTCTTATGACTTTCTGGTCAAATGTTTAAGTTATAGCCTGTCAATTATGATTTTTTAAAGTGGGACACTTGAGGTAAAAGACAAGAACCAAGGGAAAGTCAAAAATTGTAGTATGTTTTAATTACTCAGTATTTTTTAATAATAAATAATTGATCGAGCATAAAGGTTTTATTTTTCATAAAAAAATAATCAAAAATCAGAAATATTTATTGGCCATAAATAACAACAATGAATATTAGAGACAAGTAACTTATACAAATTAAACTATACTAAGAGTTGAATTAGGCAAACTAATCGATAATTTAAACAATTTGTATAAAATTGTGACAGCTAGGTATGTTGCTTACTCCGTTTGTTCATTACACAAAAATGAGGATTCCGTGAATATAAATATCATAAAATACAAAATAGTGCTCTGAAATCTTTTAGGCTTTTATATTATCAAATGTACATTATTGTATACATACATAAATCACTCAAAAACTATATTTAAAATCATATAAATTTATTCAATATTATCGTCCAGCTAACATGTTCCGCGGGCACCCTGTGAGCCGGAGGGAAAATTATCAATTTATTCATTTGTATTTCAGTAACATGTTTGTTCCATGAAAAAGGTCGGTTCTGGATCAATCTATTTTAGCCCAGTTTCAGTTTTCGTTTCTGGGAACAACAATCTTGGACTAGATATAATCTAGATACATCTCGTATTTATTACATTAACATTTTGCCATATTTTATATTTTCATAAGCTAACACGACCTGAAAACTAAATTGTAATCTACATGATTACGAGACCAGCTCCGGAGGCGAATAAGAAATACAAAATACAAACATACAAGATACAAATACATACACATAGGGAAGTAGATATGAAAAGTGGAATAATCTCGCAATGTGATGGTATACTTGTTTTGTAAAACACCTCCGGAGGCGGGGTAAGTCATGAGCAGTTAGCGTACAGTTTTTTGACATCTTCCATAGATTGGTAGGTTACTAACAAAACAGATCACCGTAAAAATAGCGTTTCTTGTTTTCGAAACTGCCATGTCTCAATATGACCACTATTGAAAATAACTTGCTAAGAGCATGTCAGGCCATGATTAGTAGGGTTCCGTAGGTGCGTAGGATGTTTGAAGTTTTTATCCGTTATTACAGCATAACTCAAAAAGTAGTTATCACATGTTGCCCAAAATAATTTTAAAAGAAAGTTTTTACCAAGATGTATCAACATGGAAGATTACGAGTTTCTGAGATGCATACTTTAGAAATGGCGGGGGGGGGACACATTGCAAGCAACTTTGTCGGCCCATATTTCGCAAGCAGTTTACATGTATGACAGCCACCCCATTAATATAAAATTATGTTTTTTTAATTCTGTCAAAATTGTCACCTTACAAAGACTTATTTAACGACACCCAACATGAGAGGGTGCAGTGAATTTTTTTTTTACCCCCTCTTTACATGTATGGGAGCTACCCTTATTTTACAAAAAAAAGATTTTTTTATTTGAAACTGTAGGTCTATACTTAGACTATCGTTGTGCAAAAATTCATGCATGTAAGTTTATAACTTTAAAAGTTATAAGGCTGTAAAGGATTCAGACAGACAGACGGACGGACAGACAGACGAACATGACGAACTTACAAGGGTTCCTTGTAGTACTACGGAACCCTAATGAAACTTCTTTGACTTTAAACATAAAGATATTATGTGGACTGAGAAAGAAACTCAAATAAGAAAACCAAAAGTTGTTTCATTTTATCCAACATTACTCCGACATTTCAAACGTAAGAAATACCTTCTGATTTCTAATCATTCCGCTAGCTGCCTTGTTTTGTACAACTCAAGGTACAACGTCGGCTTAATGCCTACTCTTGAAGATGACAATATAATTTACATAAGCCTTGCTCGAGGCGCGTTAGAGTTGTCGGTTAACTAATGAATGGGGTTACGCGTAATTTTACGGATTAAATTCCTGCGAGAGAGGATGTGAGTTTTTGAATAAGAAAATTGGATTAGACACGGATACGTCTGGGAGAGTAAATGGGCTGATTGTTTTGCTTGTTATTGGGGCGGGGAATTGTCAAAAAAATACAGAATAAGGAATTTTAGTACAATTGAAAAAGGTAAATCTCATGACTGATTAAAACGAACATTTTGGACGTTCAACAGACACGTGCAAATCATACATTCTTGAGTAATATTTGTAATTTTCGAATGGATTTGCTCTTTCTGCCAATAAAAATCAATCCTACTGATTAGCCTACTAGTAATTAAAATTATAAATTATCTTTTTCTGTCCAAAACATTTCAAAGTCGGTAGAAAAAGACTTCTTATTCCATGGCTGCTACAATAAGATGTATGTTTGACCTCGCCCTACCAAATACAAATCCCCATCCCGACATCTTACAAAACAAATTGCACCAATTTGAAAATTAATTTGAGAACTCCAAAGAAAACTCATTCCCAGTTAACACAGAAAAAGATTCACATCAATCAACACCGTGACAGATGTAAATCTGTTTAAGCGTTTCATTAGAAACGCCATATTTTTGAGGACCCTCAGGTGTGAGCCATTCCGAGATCCGGCAAGAGTGATGGCACTGGCGTTACTGATTGGAAATTACTTGGAAGATATCTGTTTTGAAGTAAAATTGTGACTAAAATAAGCAATAGGTAAAGGATAGGATAATTATTATTACTATAGTCAATCAGCAGTCACCTATTATTGGTCTAATTTTTGATATGAATTACGATTACCTTTACGATTGTACCATGCGGTCAAAATATTTTCATTCTAAAAACTACCCCCTAATATTTTTTTGTGATAATAATAATTATTATCACAAAAAAATATTGCGATGATGAGGCACTTTCTGGTGTTTATTTGACTAGCTATATACAATCCTCAACTTGAAAATATTTTGCTAACCATTTTGTTTCAACAGTCTCACTTGAAAGCTTGTTATCATTCCATCTTAAGCGTACCATCTTTGGCTATACCATCACTCAACATCTGGTGAAATGTGACCCCGACAACAGAATGAAACAATAGGGTCAACCCACAAGTTCGATCTAGGATGTCTCTTTCTATTCTTGGAAATACTGTTTATTTTTCAAATAAAATCCTTCGTCGATTCTAATGTCATAAACAACGATATCAGATGATGAGTTCAGGTTTATTAGTAGCCAATTTGTTAATTCATCATCCAATATTACATAATACAATTTAAACTACGAACTATGAGAACAGATGACAAATACACGAAACTCTGTTTCAACCGCTATTTATTCCAATAATTTAAATTAGCGGGTGCGACGTTCTCCGTTTAGGGTTGCGCAACGAAGGCAGTAAGCTCCCGGCTTTGCGTGGTCGGAACCCGTTGTGGACTTAATTAAGACTTTAGTGACAATAACAGGGCGGTAATGTATACTCTCAGCTTGTTTTCCTCCGCAATTAAGGGTGAAAAATGAATTAGAGGAACTGAAAAGAGAGAAATTGTAAAAGGGCATTTGCTGAAAAGTGACAAAATAAAGAAAAACTTCTATTATATAACTTGACATTTTACGAACATCAAGTAGAAGAAAGCAAAGGTCATTTATTACAATGAGGCTACAAAACTGATTGAAGACTACCAATAAGAGCCACGCACGCTTTTAAATTAAGAATTAAAATCTCCATAGTTCTTAATTTAGTGGAGTAAGTATTAAGATTAAGAACTATAATATATATAAATATAATTAATCATAATCCATAGCTCTCCTCTAGATTTCCCTGTGTCGGGGATGCTATGGAACATACCCAAAGACAAGAAAAAGCCACCCAGACCCAGAGCAGGTATTCAAATACATCATTCAAACATCTGCCTGGCCGGGAATCTATACCTGGGGACCTCCTGATCATAAGGCAGGCGTAGTACCATATACGCCAGAAATCGACAAATAATGTTTTGAACAATATCCTTGTGTCGTCAATAAATATTAATACTAACCTATAATAATTACTTTCTCATTATATTACTACATTTAGCACAATAAATAAAGTTATCATTCTTTAGGAAAAGCAGGCTGGATATTACAACTAAATTACTGAAACCTTTGAGAAGATAAACTGAAACGAAAAAGTCGGCGTCGAATGGCAAAGTTTGAAGTCATTCAAATGATAAAGTGTCTTTCATCTTTCTCTTTCGT
Organism: Apocheima hispidaria; assembly: GCA_947579745.1. Classification (NCBI taxonomy): domain Eukaryota; kingdom Metazoa; phylum Arthropoda; class Insecta; order Lepidoptera; family Geometridae; genus Apocheima; species Apocheima hispidaria. The sequence continues at coordinate 545,444 of OX388151.1, forward strand.
TCATTTCGCGCTTGGCGTCTGATCATTTCATGCTTTCTGTAATGCTTTTACTAGCTGCGCCCCGCTGTTTCACCCACTATTTTACAGAAACTGAATATTTTATCGGGATAAAAAGGAACCTATGTGTCTATCCAGGTTGTAAGCTTCCTCCATACCAAATTTCATTCAATTCTATTCAGCCGTTACAAAGTTGAACGGGAACAAAAACAATTACATACTTACATACTTGCCTACTTACTTACACATAAACTTTCACATTTATAATATTAGTGTGATTTGTTGGACATTGCACACGAGATAGTTTTTAAATCGAAAAACAGAACCTATTAAGGATTTGGATTTTTTTTTATTCTCTAAGTAACTTGTATAAGTTAACAGTGGCAAATCGGGCGCCAATTACCCCCTGATTTTATAGTCAACCCAGGAGCTTACCTCTAGGACACAAACTTCGGTGGTGAGTCTGGAAGAGCCAAGATTTTCCGCTATGTTAAGTAGTATGGTACTTACTAATTTGGTGACTTTGTGGAAGTTCATCTTCAAACTGTATCTATAACAAAATAACTTCCAAAAAATGGTTGTTCTTGTCTTTAGATATGCATCAGGCCAGGCGATGGCACATCTTCTAGGCTGTCTGCTGTACCCAAAACTGAGCATAAAAAGAATACCTGAATCTTGATACCGTGAAAACAGTTGAGGTTACTAGAATTTGGTCTAAAAACACAAGCGTACAAAAGAAAACACAAAAAAGCTAACAGCAGCAGCCGATTAATACTAACAGATGATCGGTTAGTTTTAATCGTATGTAGAAGTAAGCATTTAAATTATGATGACTCATATATCATATTTAAAAAAACTAAACTAAAAAAAAAGAACACAATAGCTACGTTAAACATTTAATACGAAAAAAATAACTACTCGTTTGCAGAGATTTCGGAGTCCAGAAGCAATCTCCGATCCGAGTGGCAACGCTACTGAAATTTCAACTCCATTTGCTTGTAACAAAGTTCATTTTAGCGTACATTTCTTCGCAGTGTCGAAGCGAACATTTTACATGAAAAATAAAAATGTCTGGACGCTTTATCCAAAGCGCAATGAATGGCAAATGCGGATGACATTCAATGCAAGATACAGATGCGATGTAAGTCTTATTTGAATTCGATATAATGCACTCTATCTTAGACAGGGTGACAGGAATCCTGGTAACTGTTTCAACCTGGATGATTAGTTATCTAATTGCATTTAGCATCATTCAAGATAATAATTTATTTGTAGAGCCGTTTTTACGGTTCCGTAGTACTACAAGGAACCCTTATAAGTTCGTCATGTCGGTCTGTCTGTCTGTCTGTCTGTCTGTCTGAATCCTTTACAGCCTTATAACTTCCAAAGTTATAAGCTTGTATGCATGAAATTTTGCACAACGATAGTCTAAGTATTAGATCTACAGTTTTAAAAAATAAAAATAAACTTTTTTTGTAAAATAAGGGTAGCTCCCATATATGTAAAGAGAGCGTAAAAAAAAAATTCGCTGCACCATGTTGGGTGTCGTTGAAGTCTTTCTAATGTGACAATTTTGAAAGAATAAAAAAAAACATAATTTTATATTAATATGGTGGCTGTCATGTAAAGTGGGAACAAAACATATTTTTTTTGCCTGTGCCACACGTGTGGAGACACGTGTGGTATCATTGAATAGGTCTTTTAAAATGATAAAAAGGTTTCCTATTAAATTTTTTATCAGACGTACCGCTTGCGAAATATGGGCCGGCAAAATTGCTTGCAATGTGTCCCCCCCCCTGCCATTTCTAAACTATGCATCTCAGAAACTTGTTATCTCCCATGTTGATAGATCTTAGTAAAAACTTTCTTTTAAAATTATTTCGGGCAACATCTGATAATAACTTTATACAATTATACAACGACACCTCGCTTGTCAAAATCGGTTAAGCCGTTCAGGCTACAGGACGTCATATAGAAAAACACAAACACATAAATACTTATATACTTACATACACCCCAAAAACATTCTCCTTCTCCTTCGTTTTCTCCTTCTTGGGCAGTCGGGTAATAAAATCACTTCGTAGCTGTAAAATGTTTTTCTTTAATCTCGAATGCACTTGTCACACGCTTCGCTATTTAATTAAACCTCCAACAATATGAAAGTTTAATAAGGGATTAAAATATAAATTTAGCCACAACATTATGAATAGAAGCGTAAAGTTGGCGATAAATAACGGCTAAGTCGTCCCGGGGTTATCTTTTTAAGCGGGACGGCACTGTGGAGGACCGTAAATTTAATTTTATTGCATAATATTTATGAAATTTAAGCAATTCTAGACCTTCGGTGAGAGCGTCTTGGAAGCATCATAGGTCAACTCACAGGTCAACTATCAGTATTTTTTCATAAAAAAACCATTACGTTTTGACGGAAAATCTCACCTACGAAACAATAATAAAATTCTCATAATTATTTTCAACCAAATAGGTATACTGCTACGTGCTACCTGAGTAGCGTGATAATTTATTGAGATGGAATAATCCCGAAGATAGCAGCAAAATTATGTCATTTTTTTCTGAAATATTACGTGTGTGTGAACCGAGAGCCTAAATATTGGCCTTGCCGTTACAATAGTGTATATTTGAAAAAAAAAAAGCTTTTTACAGGTCTTTATCAATAGGAACATGATATTATCTAGCGTTAATCGTTAATCTGCGTTCTTAAATAGTAATAAGGCGCAAATGCATAGACATTGTCTATCAGCGTGGAAATTCCGCTAGTATGCTGGTTACGCTGCTAACTGGTAGTGGGCAGCGGAAATTTGGATTAACTTCAATTTTCTCTGAGTAATTTAACTGTTCGCTTTGTGTAGTAGGCTAAGTTATTTAGGTAGTTTTATTTTTAATTGTTTTATCAATTCGCCAAGGCCAATATATACTTAATCTTAACTTTTTATAAAAACGAAATAATATCAAAATCTTGTTTTTCTGTATTTTTGATAGATATCTTTCCAGAAGTTATAACGTTCTGGGTGAGGTAAGGGCGCCATTTGCAAATCTTCGTCAATGTACAGAAAATTCAGGGATTCCGTAGTACTGGGCTTCCACTTTACTGGAATATCTATTGCTGATGGAGGAGTAGGGTCTCTGAAATTAAAAATAAAGGAAACATAAAACATTTAAAATATCTTTCAAGCGATATACATAATAGATAAAGTATCTTTTCTTTCTGTTCTCCTACCTTTTTTTAACAAAACGTTGTTTGGTGAAAAAATGGCTGAACCGAACTCAGATCTTGATAAAGTTTGACAAAAAAATAGAGAACATTGTATGGAATAATATTTTATAATATTTATAATTTCGGGAATACAGCATGCATGCATAGTACGTCACATACTTCGCGCCTTCGCTCTCCATTAGGATTCCCTATATTGGACATGCCATGGAACACATACACAAAGTCAAGGTCAATAGGACCCAGAGCATAATTTTAGATCCACTTACCCATATTTTGCGAAATTGGTCCACATTTTTGTCATCCAGTCTACAATTTTTTGATCTTCTTTAGTAATTGTGAAAGGCCAGACGTAAGCATTAAACAAGTATAAAATGTCATCACCGTGACTAGCTCCATTTTCATCGCTTTTCTTACAGAATCTTTCTTTTATCATATTCCTGCCACCGGAATATTTAAAATAGTAATTGTAAATAGGATTTTTACTGTTATTTACCATTATTTCTGATTCTATCAAAGTTGGAACTGATAAGTAAGCGTCTCCGTATAGATGTGATAAATTGCTAAGAGTTTCTTGACTTATCATTTTATCTCCAAAATAATAGTTCTTAACTTTCTGTGATAAAGCCAAAGCTTCTTTTTCCGATGAAAATTCCAAATCCGGAAAAGGGATCTCATTAAAGTTAAGTTGATAAAGCGATTCTTCTGTTTCTTCAGATATTAAGTAAATTCCTTCTTTGTCAGTAGTGCCGTATATTACAGAAATATTTTTTGGCTTATTCATTAGTAAATTGTATGGAAGGTCTGAAATTGCGGCTTCTACACCTGGAATGTTATTCTCAATACATGGTAGGTGTATTATATTGGAGTACATTAGGTCAATTATTGGTACACCTAATGCCTTCATTAATATACCACTCAGTGGCAATTTGTCAAATATTTTGTAAAGTTCAAAGAGATCGTCTGTATGATAACCAAGATATTTAGCAACAGATTTTGCAATAACACCTGGTGGCATACTTGCCCAGAAAGATATTGCTGTCCCACTTTGTACTATAGCTCTATTGAAGAGTCCATCTGTAGCTTCACTTGCTATTAACAAAGAAACTGATGCAGCACCGGAACTATGCCCAAATATTGTGATATTTTCAAGGTCACCACCGAACGCGCCGATATTCTTCTTAATCCACCTCAGAGCCGTTATTTGGTCTTTCAAACCGGCATTTCCAGGAGCTTCTTTGATGCCAAGGCACAAAAAACCTAGTGCTCCAAGTCTGTAGTTAAATGTCACTACAATAACATCATGTTTCACTAGGAAATCGGCTCCGTAAAGTACTTTTCCACCACTTCCTATTACAAATCCTCCTCCATGGATATAGACCATGACTGGCAGAGGAGCTTTGGCGAAAGCTGGAACGTATACATTAATTTTCAAACAGTCTTCTGTGCCAATGAGTCCGGTGGCATACGCTTGGGGGCAATGGTAATGTTCGTTAATGGCTTTGAGTACTCCGTGCCAGGATGGAGCCGGTAAAGGTGCCTGTAACGTATGAAATAATTAAATATATAAAAAATGCCATTTTAAAATTATCCTAACTTTTGTCTTCATTTAATTGTAGTAACAAAACAAACTTTTAATCGCGCATTTATAACCAACCTCCTTTTCAAATTTTATCCGAATCCGTATAGCAGTTATGGTATCGAGTAGGAACAATAAACAAAACTACGCACAAACTTTCGCATGTGCAATATTATTAGTGAGATTTTAAAAACAGATCAATAATAAATACATTTTGAAACGTAAAGTCAATTAAGTTTATAACTCACTTTAAATCTTCCTTCAGTTGTCGCATAAGGTATACCCATATACTCGAATACTGTGCCATCACCATTCACTTTACCGCTCAAGACTCCTTGTTCTATTCTCACTTCAGGAGCTGGCTGATCAATTAAATTAACAGCGACCAATGTGAACAAAATAACGTTCTTTATACAAAACATACTGATTAGAAAACTAATTACTACCGCTGTAATAGATCTCTCTGTGTCGAGGTTTGATAACCCACTAAACTCATCTCACTTCGTAATATTATTATCATCTTCATATTATTGTGGCCGACTTCATTGATATTGATATTTTTATTACATTTAATTTATATTATTATATGTCATAATTATGTAGTACAATCTTACCTGACATCCGATTTGTGTAGAAAATCTTAAAGATCACCGATGTAATGATTTCGAAATGTCCTCAAAATATATTTTCCTTTACATTTGTTGTAATAATAATTTTAACCGGTATATCATTGAAATATAATTATAACAAGTTATTTTAATTATTTCAGTATCTTTGACATATAATAGTTGGCTATCTTAGTAATCTGTTCTTTTGTCGTGACATTCTACCATTATTATCATTCTACAATAAATGATAACAACATCTAATTCATATCTTTTCTAATCTTTTTGTTAATGTATCTATAGGTCCCCTACCTAATAAAAGTATCTAAAAAAACATTGTAAAATTTTTGGTAACAAAAAAAGGTCAACCAAAGAATGGTAATGTTGTTAAAACAGTTTGTTCACACACAAGTCAAAAATTGAAAATGCTCTTAGTGTTTTTTTCATCAATTATTATTTACTATAGTCAGTCTTTCTGTACTTATCGTAGATATCTTTCCACAGTTGATAACGCTTCGGGTTCGGTATCGGTCCCATTTTTAACTGTTCTTCTATGTACATAAAACTCAGTTTATCTTGAGTTGTTGGAGTCCATTTTACTGGCAAGTCTGAAGTGTCTGGAGTTGGGTTACTGAAATAGGTTAACATGAAATAAATGTATACGTATAGATAATAGTTCTATTAATTTGCCTTGTGCAGCATATTTTGATAAAAGGTATGGAGTGGTAGGAGTTAAGTACTGACGGCTTAAAACATATATAAAAAAAGTACCTTATTTGTTATAAAAAAGTTTTTAATTTTTTACTTGTCAGAGCCGTCCCAAAAGTTATGACAGTAAAGCTACCATGCACCATGTTAAAATTTATTGTATTGTAATATCTCATTATTTATAGTTAATTTGTATTTCGAACCAAATATTTTAATCTTACCTATACTTTGCAAAATCAGTCCACATTTTAGTCATGTAGTAGATCATTTGACGATCTCGCTGATTAATAGGAAACGGCCACAAGTCTGCTTGGAACAAATACAAAAGTTCATCTGCGTGGCAAGCGCCGCTTTCATTCTTATAACCGGAGAGATATTTTAAAAAATTTCTCCCGCCAGAATAATTAAAATAAAAGTTATATACCGGTGCTTTTATTTTATTTGCCATGATTTCGGATTCGAAAACTCCCGGCAGTCCAAAGTACAGATCAGTCATTAAATCTGAAATATTCATTATATTTTTCAAACTCATTCTCTCTTTACCAAAATAGACCTCTCTTGTCATATTATCTACTTTCTCTGCCTCTTCTTCGGACGGAAATAATAAATCAGAAGCAAACAAATATCTCTCATCTCTTTTTTTCACAGTTTCTTCGGTGTCCATCGCAGTTAAAAACAATCCTTCTTTACTCGTTGATCCGAATATCAAAGGTATATCCTTTGGTTTTTTATTTATCAAATTAAAAGGTAGATCGTTTATAATAGCTTCTTCTCCCGGAAAAGATTTCTCTATGCAAGGCAAGTGAAGCAACTCCGTATCTAAGTACTTTCCAATAAATTTCTTTGGGTTAGCTGCTACCAACTCTTTATAAGGCATTTTGGAAAATATATTAAATAGTTCTTTAGGGTCTTTTGTATCGTAGCCTAACTCTTTTGCTATAAGGCTAGCGATTGCTACTGGGTCTCTATTTATTGCCCAGTTGGCTATTGAAGATCCACTTTGCACTATAGCTTTCTTAAACAGACCTTCTGTAGCTGGGCTGGCTATTAGCAATGACGTTGAAGCACCCCCAGCGCTTTGCCCAAACAGTGTTATATTATCCGGATCTCCACCAAATGCTGCTATATTTTTCTTAACCCATCTCAAAGCAGCTACTTGGTCTTTCAAACCTGCATTGCCAGGTGCTTCTTTCACGTTGAGACATGTAAAGCCCAATACACCAAGTCTGTAGTTAAAGGTGACAAGTATAACATCATGCTTGACTAGAAAATCCCCACCGTACAGAAGTTTCCCCCCACTACCGAGGTAAAATGCTCCACCGTGGACGAAAACCATCACCGGTAATGGCCTTTTTGCCATGGAAGGTACGTATATGTTAATTTTTAAACAATTTTCTTCTCCTTTAACTCGGCCAAGTAATCCTGTCTGCGGACAGGAATATATTTCGTCGACTGCTTTGAATACGCCTTTCCATGTCGGTGGTGGTAGAGGGGCCTAAAATGTTAAATAAAATATATTAATAGTTAAACATAAACCTACTTAACTTAACTAACAATTATATTTTTTATTCTTTTCAAACGTAAAAAAAATATTATATGAAGACTTTTTACAGTTACTTGTTTTTTATAATATTTAAGATTTATTATAGGTAAAACTACAACAACAACATCTACAAGCAATTAACTGGTAACTAGCATAGCATTGTTGTCTTGAGTCCTTTTTTTTTACATGTGAATTAATGCTAGCAGACATTTGTAATTTTTAAATGATATGTTAGGATTAATCAAGAAATATGGATTTTTTCTTAAATAAATTGTGTAATAATAATAATTATATCACTTTGCATTAAAGAAAACTTCACAAAACAACTAGAAGAATAGTATCAATGTCAGAGAGTCTATCAGAGATTACTATGCTGCCAACTGCTATTGTAACGTATTATGTTTATTGTGTCATGTCTAAACATTTTTATCGCACAGTATCTATTATTCAAGCGATAACTAAACTAACCTTGAACCTTGTACTGCTGTTAGTAGTAGCGTAGGGTATGCCAAAATATTGGAAAAACGACCCATCGGCACTGATTTTACCGCTCAAAATCCCTTGCTCGATCTCCACCTCTGGGGCAGGCTGGTCCACTAGGTTCATCGCGAACAACGTAAACAGAAATATATTTTTGGCGCACTTCATTTTGATCTTTATATCCACTCGTTTACAACGTAGAATTGTTTGTCACTTAATCTAATATCACATCTCACAAACTTCTTCCTTTAAAACTGTTCTAATACTATTGTAATACTTTTTGTAATTTACTACCTACAAGGTAAATGCTGTATTTTTTGTGACAAATTTTATTAAAAATAGGCGACTATCTTGCTGGCACGTTGTCCTTCAACTAAAGTCGATAATACGGTGGGTTTCAAAAGGAGTGAGAGAGCAAACATTTTGTACTGCGTAGCATGAGATAGCTGTTTACTAGTTGTATTTTATAGCGATCCTTTCTTACCGAGTTTTTTCGTAGAAACTTGAATCACTAAAGTTATCTGTTATAGAGTGACACAGAACAGACAGAGGCTCTTATGAGACAATGTTACTTTTTAGGGTTCCGTAGTACTATAAGAACCTCTATAAGTTTGTCTGTCTGTCTGAATCCTTCTCAGCCTTATAACTTCCGAAGTTATAAATGCATATTGGTGAGGAAGAGGCCACTCACCTTTGGGGAAGATCCGCCGGAGGCGTACCAGGGCGCGCGGTCACGCGATGTGTCGTTTCGTATGATCAGGTTCTCAGCTCAAAATCCATAGGGTCTTCGTCCAGGTTGCTTTCTGCTCGTCGGCTTCCTCGGCCTGCACGTGCAGGCTGAAGCTGACTCCAGATAGATACCGCTGATGAAGGGAACTCGTCCAAAATGATTCAGGAAAAATGGTAAATAATTGTGCAGCACTGAAGACCAACCGACGGCACTGGTCTTTGACGCTAGGTACCACGGTGGTCACTCCTCGGGATAGGGAATGCGATAGTCGCGCTCGCGCACCTCTTGTGGTGAAGATGCGCACTCAGGAGGTCGAGACGTCAGGCACGCTCAACGGTCTGTCTCACTCTCAATTCGATGTCGGAGTGCCAACATAGCGAAAATCCCGGGCGGGTGGCAATTCTACCAACACCAAATACTCATAAAACTAATGTCTGTCTATGCGTGGTCACGTGACAGATGAAATGCAGTAAATGCGCGAAACTCAAAATTCGAAATTCGAAACTCGAAAGAAATATACACAAAAAATACGATAAACTGGTTCTGTACGAACCACATATAATATTAACATTTTTCACAACGATAGTTTAAGTATAATACGTTTGGCATTTATAATATTAGTATGTTTTTATTTATCGATATCCTTTTGTGGGGTATCATTTAATAGGTCTTTTTTAAAATGAAAGTAAGGTTTCCTACGCAATTTTTTTGTCAGATGTACCGCTTGAGAAATACGGGCCGACAAATTAGCTTGCAATGTGTCCCCCCCCCCCCGCCATTTCTAAACTATACAACGAAATTATCATCTTCCAAGTCGTCAGATCTTACTAAAACTTTATTAAAAAAATATTCCGGCCAACATGTCGAAATAACATTTTGAGATAGGCGCAACCAACGGTTTGGTACTTAAAACATCCTACGCGTCTACGGAACCCTACTAAGCATAGCCTGACATGCCGTTGACAAGTTATTCATAGTTATTTTGCTTGCATATTTTTACATTAATGAATCAATGAAATCACTGTTAAATAAAAAAAACCTCGGTTGCATGAACACTGACGTATTCTTTTTATTTTAATTACATTTTACTTCATTGTTTTTAAGTCGTGAGTCGGTTTATAAAAACCGTCGAAAGATCAACATTCTATAAATGAATAGATAGTTACATAATTACATCTGAACTCATTTATCAGTTATTTAATGGGCAGTCGGGTAAAAATCATTATTGTAGGTTATTACCATACAAGTAGGTGTAATGACCGGTGATAGCGCTTGCGCTTAGGGCATATTGGCAATCCCTATTAATTAATATTGTAGCAAGTTGATGAGTCCTTAATGGAAGTATACGCAACTTTTTTATATTTTGTAATTGTTATGAATGCAACTGTATGACAGTAAAGAATATTCATTCATTCATTCATTCTACTGCACATTATTTATAGTGATTTACTAACCATGCAAATAGCTCTTCTTCTTACAGTAAAAAATTGGGAAAGGAGTATGAGAAATATCGTACTAAAGTACTTTCTAAAGCGAACTCGTTCTATACAGTTGGGCTTAAAGATTTTTAAAAAGAAAAATATTTTCACATTCGCTTTTTCGTAATACCCATGAACGTACTTTGTAGCTTTGTATGCTTGTACTAATATTGCGAACTCTTAAATGGCTTACGGTTTTGGAAATATAAGATTTTAGATTTTACGTAAGTATTGATGGATGCAAGTGGCCCGTTGTCGGTCGGTGCGGCACTCTAAGGGGGAGGCTCAGCAGTGGACGTCTTATGGCTGATGATGATGATGATGATATAAATATAATATTGATGAGATGAGTAAGTCGTTCGCCTGATGGTAAGTGTCACGCTTTTAAGGAAAAATACCGAGCAGTAAAAACAGAAAACATACTTAATCCAACAGTAAGCCAAGAGAGATAATATTAGTTCATTATCATCATCAACAGCCTGAAGACGTCCACTGTTGAAGAATTAAAAGCACCATACTGAATGGTAATTTGCATCCACTGGTTGCCCGTGATTTTCACAATGTCGTCAGTCTGCCTAATAGGAGGCCTACCTATGCTGCGTTTTCTGGTTCGTGGTGGCCACTAAATAACCTTTCTACATCGTTTGTCGGTTAATCGAGCGCTGTGACTATATAAGTACATAAGTAATATGCAGGTTGTATTTTGAGACGTGGATCACCGGCAGCTGATCACACTAATATTATAATGCGGAAGTTTGTGTGTAAGTATGTTAGTGTATTTGTTCCTGTTCAACTCTGTAACGGTTGAACGTACTTGAATGAAATTTCGTATGGAGGTAGCTTATATACTGGATTAACACATTATTTTAGTTTTTTTTTTTATATTCTTAGGCTACTTTTTATCCAGAAAAATTTCCTCGAACTCCCAACGGTTACTGTATAATAGTGGGTGAAACCGCGGGGCGCTAGTAGTCATACTATAAAATCATGTGCAAAAAGCTGTTCCTCCATGCATTGTACCGTAGGTCAATAAACTTTTTCTATGATGATTTTCTCTCGTGGCTTCTGGCGTAGTTATTATCAGCTGACATTGAGGTTCACTCCGCCGCTGATCCATATCTCACAATACAGGGTGTATAATATGCATAGCGTTGGCTTGACAAAACTCCCTTCTTGAAATATCGCACATGCAAATGGAGCTTGCGTTTTAGGACAGCGCTATGCTGCTTACATCCCAACACCTCTCGAAATACAAAGTGACCTTCCATTACGCCACAGCGTAACAAAGTGTTACATAGTCCTAAGCAGGCAATTTTCTCGCCGCGTCGCATGTCCGAAATTTATTTGAATAAATTACGTAGCGCGCGAACGGTTGAATTTTAACCCTTTGAGCGCGTGACCGTCCGACCACGCACAGATGAAGAATTTTAAATATTTCCCTTGTAATTTATAACGTCCTAGTACTTCTGTAGTAATTGCTTGAATGATTGCAGTTATGCTTTGAGAATCTCTGAGATTTTTTTGTTTGGAGGCAGCTAATTAGTTAGCGTAGTTCATTTTTAACTGCCCTATAAAATCATGTTGTAATGTCAGCTTCACCTAGAATGTTATAGATAATTTAAAAAAAATGACATATGAGTGTAGATGAGTGCTGTGGTATGCTGTGCTGTGTATATATTTTTTGCTGTCACCCAGAACAGTCCAACATTCAGGCGTTTTATAGGTAGGGTGAGAGGGCTATGGTATGGATGAAATTTTGAAAATGATTAGGTAAAAAAATATTAACTTTTAAAAACATTTAATTTAAAACATGGATCTACTAAGCGGCTGGGCTTAATAAATCAGTGACTGTTGTTTCTACGTTGCACTACTGTTTTGAGCCTTTCGTGACTTCACAGAACGGCTTCAACGGAAGATCAGCGCTGTTTGCTAAACAGCATTATGCTGAGTTGAGGCCAATTTTGTGACACATAACATTGATTAGCATTAGTTATATGATATTGCTCACCTGCCTACCCTTCAATATCATTAATTTAACTGTTGTTGTAAAATAAAATTATTTTATTTCTTTCTTTCTTTCAATCCAAATCCTAAAAAAAATATCTCGATGATTGTGCTATTTTTTTTTCATTTCGTAACTCAAAACATAAAAAACCAACCATTCATTCAAATTATGTGCATCCAAGTACCCTCAACTCCCATAAAATATTCACCGTGTCGATACCACAAGGAACTTTTCTATCGAAGTCCACTTAAAAGTGCAAAGGCGCTAAATTCTGCTGAAGCCGATTGGGCGGGTCCTTGAATTGATTCCTGATTTGACACCGTACTACGTAACGTTGTGTCGCTATTAGTATAGCTAAGGTACGGTTTAATTTGTGAATCTCAAGATAAAACTGTTAAATACCTATGTACTTGTGTATTATATAATAGTTTTAAAATGGTAGGGAAGTTCTAATCTGGTAGATTCGTACCGTTCGGTGTATTGATTAATTATTTCGAGTATGCTACCGTTAGTGACTGCCTTTTGCAGCATCATATTGAAAAAAAGGGTACTAAAAATCTTTTTATAGAGAATATTTTTTTCCAGCTCAATCTAGGTAAAAATAGCTATTACAAAAATATAGACAAGCTGCGTATAGCTGCGCCCCGCGGTTTCACCCTCTATTCTACAGAAACCGAATATTTTTCCGTGAAAAAAAATAGCCAATGTGTTAACGCAGGGTGTAAGCTACCTCCATACCAAATTTCATTCAAATCCGTTCAGCCATTGCAGAGTTGAACGGGAACAAATATACTCACATACGTAAGTATTGTGTGTAAACACAAACTTTCGAATATATAATATTAGTGTAATTAAATTTCCTGGAACATAGAAAGAAGAAGAAACGTCTTTCAACGATTGATAGTTCATAAAATACTGCGTGGCATTTCGCACTCACTCAACAAAAAACTGTTTGCGCTATCAGTTTACGTAATACGTCCGATAATTTGCATCGCAGACGGTGGCGAAAACTAATCTCTAGAGTAGTAAGTAGCGGCCAGACGTGCCTGCCTTGACTTTTCTCACTTAAAATACTATTTTCAGGTTAGAAGCTTTATGACTACATCTCGATTAGATTAGGTAGCAGGTATTTACTTAAACAAGGACTTAAACTTTAAACCTCAATGTCTTACCATAAAATTAAATGCGTACGCCCTTTTATCACATTGACTTATTAAGTATCGATTTAGTGATTATTCTTCATGATTAAAGTATAAATATCAGGTCATGAAAATTATAATCAAATTTAGCGGCAAATGCGCAAAACACACGTATGATAACTTTTGTATCATCATCATCATCATAAGTCAGAAGACATCCACTGCTGAACATAGTCATCCCCCTTAGAACGCCACACTGAACGAGATTATGCCACTTGCATCCATCGGTTACCCGAATATTTCACAATGTCATCATCCACCAAGTGGCCGACCTACGCCGCGTCTTCGGTTTAGTGGTCGCCCCTCAAGAACCTTTCTTCCCCATCAGTTATCGGTTCTTTGAGCGATGTGGACTGCTCATCCCTATTTCCAGTTCAGCTTGCAAACCCTAAAATTATTATAAGGAGAATTTTGTGCCCTAAAAGTATAATCTGTAGTGCTTTGTTATGTTATTAATGATAAATAACTATAAGCTATTATCATATTATTGAAATTAAATTTGTCAAAACCACATCAGCTTCCATAGTAAATACGTAGCATATCAAAGAGAATACAAATACTATACTAGCATATTGCGAGTCTATAACTACACTTCACATCCTGCCATGCTGACATTTTTTATCAACATATTGAAGGTTTTGGCAAGTTCCGATATCCAACAGTGAGCTGAATTGATGTCGAGGGTACCTGTCAGTGCCATGTCAACACGCATGAAGTTGTCACCCTGTTTTATGGCAAGTTATACAAAGCCTGTATTTTTGATTTTTCGTGAATATAGAAATCATTAGAAGTTTTATGGAAATTATGTAATATAATATGAAAAATTTAATCGTATAGGAGTCCTGACCATTTGAGATTCAGCTATTCACAATCCAGAAGAGATAAGAAAATCTAGAAGATATCCAGAAGCACAGAATTCTCCTTATAAATAAGGTCAGAAGCTTACATGATCTGTCCTTTTGCCATAGTAGCTTTTTGCATTAGAGGCTTTCTGAGAAGTCGCTCTTGTGGTACGCCATGATTCATTTTGTTTGAATAAACGATGCATTGCACGGCGTAACAGTGAGTATAATATATTTTATATTAACAAAAAAAGTACCGTGCCAGAGTGAAATTTCGTATCTACCTTTATTCCGTGGCTACATGCTCTCGACACTTCAACACGCGCCACTCGAGTCGTGTGCCATTTTTAAAGTGGCCGAAACTCATTTAATATTTACATAAAGCTATATGTATAAACTTACTACTAGTGGCTTTTGCGATCGTGAAACGTAACATAACCAATGACTGTTTGTTGAAAACAAACATTGTTGTATGTAAACATTAATAATATAATTAATTTAATATATTATGTTTAGTACGGACATCCGGACGTTCTAATAGTTGGATGTTTCGATATATCCATCTTTTTAATCTGACATTGAATACCTACCTTGAGAAAATTGTACTCGCTTTAGAATAGTAGGTATATCTAATATTTATGTGCGTAAAGTAGAAAAATATAATTACGCTATCTTTTTATTTTTTTAAGCTCACTTATGGTCTACATACCTTTTATGAATAGCCTATGATGGGAGGCACTCAATCTCACAGCACAGGACTCCTTAAATATGGTTCCTAGGGTTAGACACAAATGTTTCTGCCAAATATTAACAGATTGACAAATTAACAAATATTGACAAAATCAACAGATTAATGACGCCACAGCAAACTTCCGCCCTTTTTGGGAAAAATACAGATCTAATCAAAAATAAGCGACAATAAAAAAAAAAAAAAAACAAATTGTAGAACCAACATACGGACAGATGAAAACAATTTTCGTTCGCTTCGCTCACTCGGTCAACAAGAAATTCAGATATAGGCAAAATCGGTCAAGAGGTTGTCAAGATTTAAGGTTGTGAGGTCGTCAAAAATCGTGAAATTGAGATTGTGCAAAAAGTTTGCACTCGCGAGGTCTATTAACTGTCGCAGAACTACTAGTTGGCATTGCAAATCTCGGCGATAGTGCTGCAGTATGCACTAAGCTTTACAAACGTGTGATACTTGCATCCGTGAGTGGCAATATTCGCGCAATTAAAGCGCGATTTTGTATCGTTCGCAGAGCGGAAGTTCATCGACGCTCTGTGGAGCTAGGCTTGGTTGGTAATGTGCCATTTTTAGAGGTAAAACCGAAACCTGCAATGTGAGGGAGAATTATAGTTATTTTTTGTTATGCAAGGCTGCAAATTTGTTTTTTGGCGCAAGTACTTGTATTTAAACCTGAGCAAGCGAAGGATCATAGATCCTAGGAACCTATAGCGAAGCGAGTGGTAAAAATGTAGAATCCTGAGCATAGCGAGGGTTATGCGGTTATTCTAAAAATGAGGTTAGCGCACTGGCAAGAAATAAGTAATAATGCATTTTCAGTGGGCTGGCGGTATAAATTATTTTACAATGAAAACTGACGTGGTTTTGACACATTTTGTTTTTTTTAATAAAACGGGAATACTAAGCTTAAAACGAGTCGGATATTCCGGCTATAGTTTCAATCTTTCTCGGTGACTCTTATATAGGAATGCTATAAGTATGACAGTCGCGACTTCGTCTTGCCTTGCATTGAATGCCTGCTGAATGTGACCGAAGCTATAAATAGTCGGAATAACCGACTTAATTTAACGTGAGTGTTCCCTTTTTATTAAAATAAAATGTAGAAAATTATTGAATACAAAGGTTCGAATTAAAAAAAAAAACTCTTTCCACGCTAGCGGATAAATGCACTTTAGCATGAGCTTTTGAGGTGAAAAAACATTTTTACTTTCATCACGTTCCCAATAAATAAAAATTGAAAAGAATTTTCTAAATAGTTATGAGGTTTCTTAAACTGTTTTTGATAATCACGTCCCATTTTTGAAATATTTGAATTCAAATAATCTTATTTCGATTTTTTTACATGTCAGTTAAAGATTAGAACATTAAAGTGCAAATGGACTATTTTTTGTATTAATTATTTTGATTCACTGAAGATTTTGAGATAGCCGGTCATCGAAAATTAGCTTTTACCTACATACATTTTACTGACTCACTATCGAATCATCTAGTTAACGACACGAGTCTTTCTTAGTGCTCTCACCAGACAGTGCTCAACGCAATAAACCTAAGTGATATTTTATTATGACAAAGAAACAATATATCAAGGTGGCAAAAAGCTTAAGAACGCATACGGCGGCGTATAGACCGGGTTCTACCGGTTTCTCTTTTTACATCTACTGTCTTAGACTGTTTTAGTGCGGCTTAGCCCTTTAACTCCAATGACATTTTTATTTACGAAACTTCCGAATTTTACTAGATTCAGAGATTTTGATGTTTGAAATCGTATGGCATAGTTTGTTTTTGTTCAGCCTCGGTATTTTGAGTCCAGAAACGGGTAGAAACTTTCCCTAATTCGCTACTTTTGTTAAATCGCTAATTTCGCATATCGGGCACTTTTTTGAAATCACATTCCTTACTGTTGAATTGAGCACATTCCTTACTGGACACTGCTTTATTTGTGTAGAGCTGTAAGATACCTATGTACCACAAATATGTTTAGTTTGGACACTAGCCTTTTTAATATTGTCTAGGGAAACAGGTCGGTGCTGTGTGACCGACGACAACTTGCGTACAATAGATCCAATCTTCATGAAATTTCGCGGGCAAGTAGTTCATTTGATTGTAATACAATATTGAAGTTCGTTTATGAGAAAATTGATTTGGGGTTGTGATTACGGAAGTCGTGACGTATCAGTTCGGGGCGAATAACTAGTGAATAGACATAATTTAGCGAGTAAAGCGAATATATATGGGAACAAATCAGCGTTTGTATATGCGTTAGATGTACAAACAAAAAATATATTTGTCCGGAGGTAGCATAAGAACCGCTGATCAAATCTTTATAATATTTTGTCAGTAAACCAATTTTGTGTAAAATAGAAGTCGCAAAGTCTCAGTTAAGCGCACCACGGGCGCTCCTAGTAACATGGCTATCAACTAATCCCAAGTTCTCAGCTACTTAATATAATAAGACAGTAAGCGATCAGCTGATCAGCTGAGTAAAAGTACAGCCCTAAAGAGCCTAGCCTACTCGTAGTAGACAGCAGGCTGGCGACGATAAATCTACTGCGACGTCATTTTATCTCTGGAGACGTTGATAGATCATTCGGTGAGCCATTTCAACCGCTTATTAATGGTGGGGTTGAATGGTTCACGCTTGTGGCTCATTCCTAATTTTGAGGAAATATGATGGGCTTTGTTTTTGATTATGAAAGGATTATTTTTTGCTGTTGAAAAAACAAAACTCTTTTCATATGCATACCTCATTGATATAAATACGTCAGATTGTAATTGTCTGTTTTGTGTGAGCGCCTTTTGTTGTCACTTGGATCAACAGCTAAATTCGGATTAGTGTAAAGACCTAACACGAGAAAGATATATTATATTTGTAGTTTTTAAGGATAGGAAAATGACGGAATAGTGAGTGTACTCAAAACTTAGCTTACAAACAACTTAGCGATTAATATTGACACAGAAATTTTGGTCTAATTGATTCCTATATAAGAAATAGAAAAAATTAAAAAAAAATTGGTATTATAGTGAAAAGTCTAAAAATATAAGTATTCTTAAAATAAATATACAATAGTAAGAACAAAAAACACAAACTACTTAGTTTAATTTAACAATTCATATTCATTTTACTCTTGAACATTATTTAAGTGGGTCCTATAATATGAGGTTATTAAACTCAGAAGAAACTGCCGAAAGTCTGAAACTCTATATCAAGTTTAAATACGAGAAAATTACATTTCCAAGTCGAAGTAAACATTTCACAATTATTTTCTTCAGCTCTATAACTATGCGGCTTCTGCGTCGAATGAAAACGAAACTTGGTAGATAAGTCACTTACAATCCAATAGCATTATACTAGGTTTGCGTTTGACCACATCCTGTCCGATGTAAGGAATGACGTGGTCTATGATGGAGCACGCTTACCTAGAAGATACCCGTTTATTCTACATTTTAAGGAATATTATTATCTATTTTTTGACAGTCAGAGTAAATAATGTAGAATCGAAGACCTCGGTGCTTACGTGGAGAATGTCCAATAAGTTAGGGTGCCGCTTTGAAAAAAGGTAATCTTGAAAAACTTAATGTTGTTATTTCTATATTTGCGCTTTTGGTAAAAGATGCCTACATAATAGAATGTATTGTCGCTGGTAAATCACATATTCTCGCGTTTTTTATTTTTTTTTAAGATTTACCCGTATTTTTCTTTTTTTCTTTTGTTGAAATTCGAATCATGATCGGCCACCTCTTGAACAAAATGCAACTAAGAGATAAATATAAATATTGGTGGACGTTTTTCACGTACAGCGCCATCTAGCCCCAAACTAAGCAAGCTTGTACTATGGAAACCAGATGACTGATAGAATAAATAAATACATTTTTTTTGTTGTAAATGCGTATATAGAATATATAGAAACACCCAGACAAATAACAAACATCCATGTTCAATTCTTTGCAAAAATTCTTGTCCTGGGCGGAAATCGAGCCCACAACCTTTTGCTCAGAAGGCGGAAATCCACCCACTGAGCCACAAGGCTAGTCATTCACTAGGCACATGGCGTATCGTCGAAGGGAGATTCCTTGTTACCATCTCAAGTAGATCGCAACTACGTCTGTTCAACGAACTTCAACGTAATCCAGTTAAATGTGTGGTGAGAGTCACTTATAAATCTCATGTTATTATTATTATTGGTATCGATAAAGTCAAATAAAGTTATACTGTGCTCCCTTAGTTTTTACCCGACTGCCTAAGAAGGATGGTAATGTTTTTGGGACGTATGCAAACATATGTAAGTATATTTGTGAATTCCTTTATAGTACCTCCAGCCTAAATGGCGTCTCTGATTTTGACTATTGAGGTGTCTTTGGATTTCTCTTTACGTCCGGAGTGACGTACGCTTCATTTTGCTGTCGGGAATTTATATCTTTTTATAATATTGTTATAATACATTTATTAATATTTTAATTGAGTCAAAATATTTTTAGAAGTAGTAGTTCGCTCAAAACTGAAGCCTCAAGTTTTTATCTGAAATATGACCAAAATAACAGGAACAAAAGTAACAGGATCGCGAGATCTCGGTTTCGTTAAACTACTTGTCTACAACATTTTATGAAGATACAACAGTTCGAAAGTTGTTGTCAGACAAATTACACACACGCACACACATACACACACATACACACGCATACACACACACACACACACACACACACAAACACACATATATCTTGGATCTGGTAAAAGTTCTCATAATTTATTCTTTGTTCTTTTCCCACTTAAAGAGCTATAACATGTCTCGTTCGCTCGAGTTGTTTTTTGACCACTCAAGGATACAGCGAGCTCCAGAAATACACACCTGATTCTCATAAAGCATACCTACGACATGTGCATTAAATGTATTTTTAAGTTATTCCTTTTTATACAAAATTAGCTGATGTCCACGGCTTGTCCCTGTCCTGGCCATTACGAACACAACAATAAATTAATTATCAAAATCGGACCAGCCGTTTTGAGTTTTAGCGAGAGTTACGAGCGACGATTCAATATATACATTATTATATACACCTTACAAGATGACAGCAATAATATCCTCTCTGTATTACATAATGATTTAATAATTCATAACCAAATGAATGACAAATTCATGTATGCTACGAGTACGTCTTGTTACAGTAGACAGGCAGACGTCACTCTCGCTTTATGCTTAGAACTCTTAATTAATGCTACGCTAATGTTGCCGTACTAAGTAAGTCAATTTACGAATAAGGAATGGTTTTATTGAAAAGATGAGCTGTGGTATAACGTCTATCTTGTGCTTGTGGCTCAGTGGGAGGATTTCTACCTTCCAAGCTGTATGTTGTGGTTTCGATTCCCACCCAGGACAAATATTTGTGTGATGGACATGGACGTTTGTTCTTTGTCTGAGTGTTTATATGTTTTTTATGTATACGTATGTATTTACAAAAAATAAATGTTTATATCTATCTGGTTTCCCATAGTACAAGCTTGCTTAATTTAAAGGTAGATGGCACTGTGTGTGAAAAACGTCCACCAATATTATTCTGTTCAATTAAATGAACGAATTAAATTAGATTGCTGTAGTGTTTGTCTCTCCATATAAAAGGTATTCTGGACCTGCAAGGGTGCTACCCTATGTTCATTTGGATAACTTTTACTATGAGACAAAAACAGAAGTTGCGAAAAAAATATCATAGACACACAACGAAATGGTACATCTTTTATTTTTTAATCGCCATTTTAGATTTGCTCTCATACTGAAATTTATCCAGAATGAACATGGGGATAGCACCCTGGCGAGTCCAACACGAGTTCAAGAGAGCACCCTGTATGTTTTAAATCTCCCAGTATAATTTCAGCTGATGTACTCGTAGTACATAGATACTTCGTACTTCACGTTTATCTGATTAAATTGTACGAATTCTACACTTGGCAATATATATTTCGCAAATCTTAGTTTGGGCTCTCGGTCCAAACGAACGAGATATACTTAACTTTGTTTGAACAACAGAATGGTACAACATTTTATTATAAGCTGCATAATCATATTTCACTCAAAGCAATCTATTTTACATCTGGCAGACTCACAGCCATTTTTGTACAGTTATATTATATTTGTACAGTTATATTTTTAAACAGCAGTACGAAACTAGGTAAACATGACAAATTGACAAATCATATGTGACACCTCCACGCGTGATTGTGCACGCACGTGCATGTAGTGCGCGCTAGATACAAAGCATTCAACTTATCTAAGAATCGAATGATCCAGCCACTTGTAACTGAACAAAACTGACAACCATCCATAAAAAATTGCTATCCTTACGGATAAATTGGTCAGTCAGTAAAATATAAATCAATGAGTTGGACTTTTTCGAGCGATCATTTTTGGACTGAGTTATTTTGAGTATAGGTATACTTTAAGCGTTAGCCTGAAAGCTGAAATTTGACTAGCATATAACTAGATAATAAGGTACCTGGTTTTAAATTATAAAAATTCAGCAATCATCCATACCGCTCTCACTGCAGTCGCGTCTGAATGAATGGTGGAAAAACCTAGAACCGGCGGCAAAATGATGAGCAAACATTCTACCAAACAAGCTGCATCCTCTTATAAAATGAATGAACCTCTTCATTCGGCGGAGTAATGATCCTGAGGCATATCTTGCACAACTTTAATTGTAGGATTTTTGAAAAGATTTTCTGTGTGAGAAATGTAGCTAAGTATAATGTTGCTGGATCATCTAATTTATTAAAAGGTCCGTATTAATTAGACGTGTTACTTAATAGCATGAATCATTTATGTTGAGTTTGCTTGTTATCTAAATATTAGCACTCGTTAATCCGCGGCATTGCCCGTGCCTACTCAGAATTTTAATCGCATTTTTAAAGAGTATATTAGTAGATATTTAACCATTAAAAGCGAATGTCTACGTGTGTATGGGAGCAAATCGACAGTTGTATGTAAGTTTGTGTATATTTGTCCGACGATAATTAAAAATAATACAAATAATTACAATAATAATTTATGAAATTTTGTAGTAATTTCAATACAATTTTTATGTTTTAATATGAGCAAAATATATTATAAGATAGTTCTGTACATGTGTTAATATTATTTTGTTGTACACAATAAAGAGTTTCTATCTAAAATCGTTTCAGGGGTTGTGAAGTTATTGGGGTCACGAGGCATAGAGCAACACTGGCCTCTGGCCGTGGGCCGTTCGGGCCTGTACCTTTTTTTTTGTTTGCGAGGGGGAAATATTCTCAAGATACCCGACTGCTTTGGGGTGCAGCCGGGTTATGTGGGATTATACCCACTAAAACCCGCCTGCCTTGGTGCTTGACCGAGGGCTCCGGGATCTCCAAGAGAACGCACCGGAGCCCTCAGCACCACGCTTCAGTTCCTCCCGGGACGGCTAACAGCTGTCGTGAGACGTTTAAGCCTACAACAGCGTCCGCCACTCGACTGTTGTCCTCCCCGGGTTCGCTTTGGTAGATGGTGGTTAGAGCCCCACCTCTAACCTCTCCCGAGCCCAGAGGTCCCCTTTTATTAGGGGACCCCTCTTACTACAGGCAGGGGATACCGATGCCGTATTCTATTGCTCTGGCATCAGGGCAATCGAGCCTGTATCTAGTTGCTCAATATGGTGAGGTATCCGTTGGACACTAACTACAATTTATTCTATGAGTATTTATATTTTCTGAGCTATTATAAATTCTACGCGTTGCTATCTTTGTGCAAATGACACTAACATTTCTCAAATACTTATTTAGCCCTTACATGCATACAGAGCTGAAAATTACGTCAAACATTGTAATTTACAAGCGTTCCTACAATTTTAGGTATGATTACATCATACATACAATAAAATATACTTATGTAAAATATTGTACATTCAAGATGTAAACGAATCGTGTATCATACAAACAATCACAAATGTAACTAAAAAAATATTTTTTTGTACATTTAAAACTCTCGACAACATCTTTTAGCAGCTAAAAGCTATTTAATTATTCAGAAAAACCATCGTTGAATATTCAAGTTGCTGTTTCACCGGTATATTTTGTCACAGGCTAATTTTAGCGGCAACTAAACGTCGTTAGGTAAAACTGAGAGAGAATTTCATTGCAAAGCGCTGTTGTTTTGTTTGGGCTGAAATAGAAAGTTAGGCCTTCATTCAACGCCGGGCTATATAGTAATTGGCAACAACTGGCCAAAGTCATGTTTCATTGTGGGCTGTCACATAGTACGGTGGTTCGAGGAATGCGTAAAAATACAAATTATAAATCTGCAGTTATGACTTAATTAGCGTGTTGGAAAATATTTTAAAAACTATTTTTTGTTCCTGGTATAAAAGGGACAGAGATAAATGTATAAGTTCGATTCTGTGAACACCTTCAAAATCGACGACATTGAAGGTTTAACAATGAAGTAAGTAGTGAAGGTATTTACATAATAATATAGTTAACAGTATTTTATGATGAAAATTTAAAATCAGTTAGCCTAAGCCATTAGAACAGGGCCAGTAATCAAATGCCTTAGGAAAACGTGTATTTTTTATTTGAAGTTGTCATAACTTTTAAATTCATATATGTATCAAAATTTACTCGGTACAAAGTTTCCAAAAAACGTTTAAGTTCTATTCATGCAGTAATCAGGCGAAACAAATTATAAATTCATATCAATCTCAAAGCCAGCCAGTCTAAATTACAAACTGTACTAAAACTTTAACAACGATAGTGGCTTCTAACTAAAGTACTTAAATTAAGCAAAAAACTTACAAAATATTACCCCTCGCTCCTTACACTTGAGAAATATACTAACATAAACGCAGGTTTTTTTCCACGACGTCTCGTGAAAAATCTTATATTTGCAGCTTTTGTGATGGTTTAAGTAACAAACTTTAGCACCGAAACGCAAAAAATGTCGTTATTACAATAGAAGCTACAAATATATATCATACACACTACACATGTATATCCCAGAGCACTCGCGCTCACTAAAAAGCTCCTTCTTGCGGCGGCGTCGTGTAGAGAGGCGCTTTCTTCCCTCCAATATGATTGAGGAGAGCGATGGCTGGCACCTGCGTCAACTCATTAACAGGTGCTGCTTGCGGGAGCTGGACTGCTCGGAGTTTATACGCAAATCTAGTAATAAGTAAGACCTAAGTTTGCAATAATATATTATAAGTTCGGTATATTCCCATTGTAACGCCATTCGTTTTATTAAATTAAGTTATACTTGACAAATATTGAAAAACTTTATAAAAGGCACGGACCCTAGAGTCTGTGGAGCAAAGCTTTACTTATAAAAAAAAAAACTACTTAACACATTTTTTGTTTTCCAAGTCAGTTATTATAATTACGACCATCCTAAATGCGAAAGTAACTCTGTGTATCTGTGTGGGTTTTGTCGCGTTATCACGGCTAAGCGGCTGAAAGGATCGAGAAATTTTGGATAGATTTAACCTAAGTAAACCTAATAACAAGTAATTTTTGATTTAATATAGTAAAAAGTTTGATTACACTCGCAATTTTTAATTAAAATATTACAGTAAGCAAAAATGTAAAAATGTTTTAATCAAGTAATATAATTTGCGCCAAATTTATGTTAAAAGGAATTTAGAAATCTGTAACCCATTTATATATTTTATATATTAATTTTTATTTTTATGTTCTGTGGTATTTGAGTGATTTTTACCCATTATTTGCTACTTTATTCATTCATTTATTCTCACTATCATGCGAGCGACACGTCGTCTCATCACTTAGTCGCATAAAAAAAAAACGAGAAAAAACACAAGATACTTCTGGCAATGATCTCCATTATCCTGTGCCTCGTACCAAGCCCTATACCTCAAGCGCACCTCACTCTTGCATCTGCTGAGCACCTGTCAACTAGAGCTCTTAACCCTTGCTAATTAAAGCCTACATTCGGTTGGCAAATCACAAGTCTGAAACATTGGCATGCACCACTGATGCCTCTCCACGGATATTCCTTTAGCTTTGAAACTTTGCCTGAAATTAAATGCACGGATTACAAGAACTCTACAAAGGTTTGATCGCGACTTTCTGCCTGGTTTTACTAAAATTTTATGATTTTTATATTATCTTGTAAGAACATATTTACTTAAAACATAAACAACTTGTATACTAAAATGACGTCAAGAAGAAACTAAGTATACTGAGTGTTCATTAACACGACGTACGTCAAGGATATTATTTTACTAGATATGAAATCGCAAAATTACCAGCTTCCAATAAAAAAAAATATGTTCAATATGTTCATCAATATATATCATATAATATAAATCTTCAATATGTTCATTGTTCGACCAAACACCTAGTATACGACTATGTATTTCATAGTAGATGAATTGTCAATCAACACAATACATGAGGTGACATGTGTTATCTTTACCTAGCTGTAGTGAACTTGACAAAAACAGTAACATTTCCAACACATGCAATTTTTGTTGCAGCTTAGGTGACACTTGGTAACAACTAATTAATAACTATCGAACTCGGAATAATCATAGGACAAATTCATTTTCACAAATTATATCAGCATTTTTAGTGCGGTAGGAAAAAATCACAATAGGCAAAAGGTAGATTTAATTTTATTCTCTTTTATTTTTAGGCTCCTATGTTGCCCATTCATCACAATCAATACTAAAGATATATAATTTTCAACCGAGCCAATTACATTTCAAAAAACTAACTCCTATCCATTATCTACTCGCATTACCTGACCCAGTACCATCAAAAATTCAATAATCCCAAAAACACAATATTATACAAAGACGCGTGTATCCTGTGATTTTTACGATCCATATCGCTTTTATGGGCGTACGTCTAACGCGTTATCGTATTTTATTTGTATCTTTCAAGCTCGAACTCTATGGTGTTATGATGGTAATATTTTTTTTTATAGTTCCGCTGTATGTTGAATAATGTGTGATAAGTGTTGCTAGAATAGGCCTTAAGTTATGGTTGCGTTTTTAAATAACTTAGTAGTGACTGTTATTTTTATTATGGAAATTGTTCTTTGATATTTTTGACTCTATGAGAAGCAGGTTGCTTCTAGGTAAGATCAACAGATATTAGATATATTGGCATAAATGGATCGACCCCATGGTACAGTTGCGTAGTCCAGTTGACCAAACCATGTTTTTTTAATCATTTTCCGTGGTGCACTTGTCAATCTTTTTTATCACCTAAAAGTCCGCGTTTTACCACTAATTCGCCACGAGACGATGTGATGGAAGATGAAGAACGCATACATGTAAGTATAAGGTACCTATTTTTAGGAAACAAGGGTAGGGCATCCTTAGTTACAGAAAAAAATAACTTTCTAAAGCTACTTTGCATTCTGATAAAGACGACGTTGTCTCTTCAAAAGATACCCAAATTCCCTCAAACTCCAAGCAAAATTTTCAAAGAAAACAGAGCTACTTAGTCTAGCTTTATAACCACAGTAATATCATGGAGTTATGACGTGCGCATCTTGCACACAGACGCAATAAACTGAATTATGCACACAACTGCAGCGATACTTTGTTCGAGAACAGGAAATTCGGGCGCGAGAGTGACGAGCGAGGCGATAAGCTCAAGCTTTACTGAAAGCTTTTGCAGAGTATCTTTTCATCGTTTCCACACAAAAAAACACAATTCTCCACCTTAAACAATATCCACCATTGGATTAGATAAACACACATTATAGATTAGGTGATACAGTCATGAACAGGAACACTCGAAAGAACACAAGCTTAAAACAAAGCGGCGACATAAGTTTTAAAAATGTCCTCCAAGTAACGCCTGATTCCATCAATTAGTTAGCAATTTAAAAATTCAACTATCCATATGAACGACAACAAAAAGTTAACGTTTTTTCATCATCCTCTTCCTCTCTCTCTCTCTCTCCCTCACTCCCTCTCCCTCTCTCTTCACTTTTAATATAGTCCTCGTTTAGATAGACTGCGCAAAAATGAGAGTTCCATCTGAAAAGGTTCGCTGTCTCCACTACAAAGCACAGACTCCATTTCTCCTCCTTTCCCCTGAGACTCCTAATGCAGACTTACACAGAGCCGCAGTGTTCGTTCAATTTAAACTTTAATATGCAACCGACCGCCAAATTGGAAATAATGATCTGCACACTGAACTACTTGCTTGGATGAGACTGGTGAGAAGACAGATAAATACGACGGTACTCTGGTCCTTCTTTTTACTCTACTGCCAACGAAAATAGGCTAATGTTTTTTGGGTGTTTGTGCTTGATACATAAATTTGACTGTAACATTGACAACTGAGTAACAAAATTTCATTCAATTTAATTTTAAGTATGTACATACCCACGTTTCTATGTCACCTTCTACCTCCTAAACTGCTTGACCGATTTATAAATGAGAAGTTAAGTGTCATTAGATTCTACTCAATTTTCAGAACTACATGTATTGTATAATTTAAGTAGTTATTTATTTGACAATGGTGTTGATTCCACAGAAACTCGCTAAACGTAACTTAGTGCTATTGCTGTCTTTTACTAATAGAAACACAAGAAACGTATACCAGCGACACTTAAAACTTGTTTTTTGTCGGCACCCGCTCCAGTCTCGTCAAAAGAAGGTATAGAGAGGTAAGATCTGACTTATTTTGCAGCACTGAAATGCAAGCTATCTCTTTCCTGTGTTTCGTCTTTCTGTTAGTAAAGATATATATATATAATAGCACAAAGTTTCGTATAGCGGGTTTACGCGGAATCGAAGCCAATGTGATATATGAATTCAAAATCTTCTTGAAAAAATTGGTTTTAGATTACTAATATAGTTTATTTTACTAATTAATGCACCGCTCCCATGATGAGCAACTCGTTCGCACTTTTCCAACAAACTTTAATATTTTTTATCTTTACAATACCATTTCCAATGATTTGTTGCAATTTTTTTGTAAACGAGATGAAAGATTTTGACAAAGAACAAGGAAAAACATATTTTATCTAGTTTTCATCCTTCCCGTTCGACAAAATAAAATATAACAACATACAAATTGCTACAAAACATTGAACATCAAGCATAAATATCCATATTAAAAAATGTATTAGCAGTTACGTCTAACCCTGTATAGTTAATACAGTTATGACACAATAAAGCCTAGTAAAAATTGGCTACAGCAATGTTTATGGTCGGCGAAAGTTATTTATCCGAGTGGATGAGCCATTACTTTTCCGGTGGAATACACCACAGTAAGTTTGTCCATGACAAATAAAACCTGTTGAATGTTGACACCAAGTGGCTGGATATGTTGGCAACGACTTACTGAGGAAAAG
Source organism: Apocheima hispidaria (assembly GCA_947579745.1). Taxonomy (NCBI): domain Eukaryota; kingdom Metazoa; phylum Arthropoda; class Insecta; order Lepidoptera; family Geometridae; genus Apocheima; species Apocheima hispidaria. The sequence goes on from OX388151.1 coordinate 573,924, forward strand.
AACGGAAAATTGCTACTAAAAATAAGAAAAATATATTAATCAGGAGAGATAAGTTGAAATGGTGATTAAACTTAAGTTTTTTATTATGTTACGTACAAGTCGCTCGCCTGATGATAAGCATCACGCTTGTGCATAAATTTTTAGTGATACAAATAATTTTGAACAAGAACAAAACTGGGCGGTAGTGTAATTCAGTCAGGTGTTAAATCTATTTAAGCTCAGTAATTTCATATTTTTACCAATTTAAGGTCTAAAACATCGTAAAAAGTTAAATTGTATGCTCTAGAAGTTATGAAGTGATACAGAACTGGTATAAAATTATAATTAATATCCGCAAATGACATGAAGTAAACCATATTTTGTATATTATGTGATTCAAACAACTCGTACTTCTGTGTACACATACTTTGGATTACAATCCAGTTCAGATTTTTAGTTGAAATTTTGTATACTTATTAAGAAATTGATTGATGTCTGTTTTGTGTATCATAAATAAATAAACTCGGTACCGTCCGGAACGAGTCGGCCGAAGGCCTATTTAAGAGTTCAAACCATGGGCTTTCATATGAAATGGAACTCAATATTTTTTTATATAATGGTTGGAATATGTATAAAAAAGTGTTTTATTAAAAGATAGAAGTTATTAAAACTCCTATCATTTTTTTTTTTAGTTTCTAACTTACAGGTTTTAATTATTGTAGCTAAAATAAAGGAAATAAAAATTCAACTTTCACCAACAATTTCACAAAAGTTTTCCGAAAAACGCCAACAAGTTCCATGGAACTTTGACAGCAACGTATCCATAGAGAGCGCGTGCATAATTCCACACGCGCCACCTGCGACACTAGCGCCGCGCACTTTACGACCGAGCCGTGGCGAGAATTGCAACTAACGAGGGGAAACACACGGGCTGATGACATGTAGACAAGAAAAATGGCAGCTCGAAAATTAAATTGCCGTTATCACGGCTAAACGGCTGAACTGACTGCTGAATTTTTGCATGACGGACATAAGGTTCTTTGACTTTTTGTAGTTCCATGGGAACGAAGTCGCGGGTAGTCGCTGGTAGTTTATATTTACTCGCGATAGGAGGCTGTTCCATTTTTAACATCACACATTTTGAACAGAATGGACAACCAAAACTAATGGTTATTTATATATATATGTCGGATCCGGATAGTAATCACGACTTCTATTACTAAAAGAGAAGCGCGCCAACGTCGTCTCAGTTGGCAACTACCTGAACAACGTCACCTCGCGCGCTTCCGGCGTAGCTGTAAGCTGTACTTTAATCACCACGAGAGCCCTAATATTGGATTGGCGGAAGAGTAGCGCGCTAACGTCGTGTCAGTCGGCAACTACCTGAACAAAGTCACCTCGTGCGCTTCCGGCGTAGCTGTATGCCCACGAGAGCCCTAATATTGGATTGGCGGGAGAGAAGCGCGCCAACGTCGTGTCAGTCGGCAACTACCTGAATAAAGTCACCTTGTGCGCTTCCGGCGTAGCCTCGGTGTCTTCGTTCGACTGTGTTCGTCACTTCTATACCGAGAGCCGTGGAGTGAAGACGTCTAAGAACTATCCTATCGTCTCGTTATTACCTACCTATTAAATTAAGATGTTCGATTGCTGTTTATAGTTGGAAATGGTTTAAATTAAGATGTTCGATTGCTGTTTATAGTTGAAAATGGTTTAAATAAGAGCCAGTGTTTCCTCATTTCGCACGAGTACCCACAATACGCCCACAGGATGTATGAAGATGATGATCGGCTCGGCCCCCTAATAAAAATATTCAGATGTCTCCGACATATATATATTAGTATATATTAAATAATTATTTTGTATTATTTTAATAATAATCATTAATAATTTATTTGTGTATAGTCAATTTAACAATAAATAGAAATCCATAATAACACTTACAAATATAGTCAATTAAATTATAAAAATTACCCACCCCTAACTGTACCCGGCGCAAAGGTGCCCATTACGCTTCTTTGTATTATTTATTTTTTACCTTTGCGCCCGGTACAGTTAGGAGTGGGTAATTTAGTTTGACTATGTTACTTAACTGTAATTAAAATATTCTAAAATGTCTAATTATTGATAATTAAATATTATTATATACATAAATAGAATATATTAATATATAATTAAAAATATAGGTATAAAAAATTTATAAAGTATTTTTTCACCGAAATGGATTTTCATGGTACAGTCAAGTGAGTACCATAGTTAGAATTTGCATTTATGCCACAGATAAGTTGATTTCATATCAATTGAAATTCTGAGTCGTTTTTATAGGAAAAGGAAAAATGAAGTAAATAAAGAAGAAGTTTAGATTTCTACAACATCAAAAGGCTTTAATTAGATATTGTTATAATATGCGTAATGGTTATAAAGCACTAGCAAAATTAACAAAATCTACTGCACAATGCCTAACTCCACCAAAAACATACGCAAAACAATCATGGAAAAACGCAAAAAGTATCCGTGTGTATCTGACTTATAAATAAATCAAGATATTTTATAATCGTATTTTATCACGACTAGTTGCGCAGGCAGTAGACAAACTACCGCTACAATATCGCCCGAAAATCTCGACCGTATTTTTCAGAATAAGCCAATAACCAGTATGTTGCCGAGCGAAACTCGTGTTGTAAGCTATTTATTGCCTATTTACAATCATTTCGAGTCGCAAATCGACAATTTACAACGCTGTCGAGCTTTGTGCGATACGCTTTGGAAATCTCGCACAGTTTCGGAGCTTAGAGCCAGCCTTTCCAGTGTTTGTTGTTGGTTCTAAGCGGAAAATATCACAACGAATTATTTGGTCCTCAATTTTTTTTTTTACAGTATTTCTGATGTTATGATACAGACAAATCGCTGGGAAGATGTCGTTGAGTTAGATCTGTGCGAGCGCCAAAGCCGACTGTACTCCTACTAGCATAAAATTAAATAATACTCCGTACATATTCATTAGAAAATGTATGAACATTTTTGGTTACGTTTACGCCCGATTTTAAGATAGTTTATTTGGTTCTATGTATGCAATCTACCTATAATGGAAAAAAAATACGTTTTAAAAGTTCAAGAGAGTTTAATAATAACAGTTAATCGATACGTTTATTAAAATAAAGTCTAAACAGACTTCGTAGTACACAAATAATACACCACAACACTTGATCACAAAACGAGCTGTAACGAGTGACTGAGTTGAGCAGTGCCACCTCTGGTACACAGTACAACGTACTCTATGTACGTTTTCTTGCATCGAAATGAAATAATTGGAAAAAAAATCTTCGAACATTGATCAGCGATGCTTTTAGATAATATAACGTATGAGATGAAGTCTCAAAGAGACTTTACTAGTAAAGTGAAGTATTAGTTAATTAAACCGTATCTCACAGCGCAAAATCGAACTTCATCTGATCACTGAGCTTTGCGACATAAAGACTATGCGAATTGAGGTCACAATGATTGATCACCTTCACATTTAAGTAATTAGGATTTATTTTATTTCATTATATGTGTTATAGTAACACTTTGTTTTAATAAAACGGGAATACTCACGTTAAACTGAGTCGGTTATTCGGTTTATATCGGTTATAGTGTTTGCCTTGTCTTCATAGTAAAAGTGTTATAGTGTATAGACCAAACCAAAGTGTGCAAGAGTTTTAAAGACCAGATTTGTGTACAGACCGCAGTAAAAATTAGATCTGGTAATTAGAAAAATAAAATAATCTACTACCTAATTTTATTTTTCTAATTACCAGATCTAATTTTTACTGCGGTCTTTACACAAATCTTTACAAAAATTTATAAGGTCTTTAAAACCCTTGCACACTTTGGTTTGGTCTTTTTGGGTCTGTTGGTTGTCTCACAGTTGTTATTGTGAACTTGGAGTCATCAGATCAGTGCCGATAGCTTCCGTAATGTTCAAAGCAATGAAATTCGAAACTACCCCGAATGCCAAAGCATTTGAGTTTTTTCAGTAGAATTGGTGTGGGTACTATGTCGAATTATGCATTTTCGTCCACTATCTAGACACCGTTTCCGTAAATGGATTTTCCATGCCTGAAACCAAATTGGCAGTCAGTGAGAAGCTTGTAAGTCCCTTTTTGTTTTTCTAAAATTGACCAGTTTTTCTAAAATGTTCGATACTAAGCTGAGTAATGAGAGGTAATTATCTGGGCTCACTTTTTGTCCGCTTTTGTGTACCAATTTAACTATTGCAGTCTTCCAGCAGTCTGGAAAAGTACCCGAAGCCATTCTGAGATTGCAGATGTATGTATGGATTCAAGAAGTGCTGTTTTAGCGTACTTCAATATCAGTTGTGTTATAGCATCATCACCCGTGGCACTATGTGGCTTAGAATTTTCAATTATCTTTGTTATTTCGCTGTTATCTGTGGCAGTCAGAAACAGGGAGTTTTGACTGCGGCTTCCAGAAGAGATTTCTTGTTGTCTCAGAGCTTCCTGCGCAGTCCCTAGTTTCTGTAAAGTGTTTGATGCCAAGTTAGCTCCTGTTGTAGCGAAGTGTCTGTTGCAGTGATTTAAGGCATCTCGAGGATTGGAGGGATTTTATTTTTGGAGGAGATTAGTGATAAAATTATTGATTAAGGTACCAGACGTCATAAGTAATTATGTAGTACAAGCTAGGTTAATCGCTGACTGGTACTAGTAAAACAAAAAATAAGAAATTTTACTAAAAATATAATTAAATTAATAATTTTATTGGAATAAGATTATTATGGCTGTCCCGATAAAAGACAAACATACTCCAGGATGAAAAAATAACATATTAACATATTTCATAGTATGTTGATCGTTGATCGTTCTGTTTTTTTATTTCACAAAACACATTACGAAAACCTGTATCCACCTACCATAGCCCCCTTGTTAACAAAATAGCTAGCCGTTCGGTACAGTTTTTTCTCATTTGGCAGCCAAAGTTTCACATTGTCAGTGGGTTGGTTGGTTTTTGCAGCGTGTTCGCGCGTGCCGTATGGTAAAGAAGCCAATTTGTTTGTGGAGGTCGCGTCAGGTGAACTGGTGAAAGTCAGGTGTACACGTGTTTATAATACGTGTACCTATTTGGTAAAACGTAGACTCATAAGTTTAAAAGTTTGATGATGGATAATCAATAAACAATATTTAGTAAACTTCAAATTACATGGAAGATAATTTAAGACTAGCGTTGCGTGGCTAGACCGCCTTCTTATCTTGAACTCACTCGCCTGGCTGCCCAACAGAACAATAGCAACCTTACACAAAGTGGGTCCCAATTTAAACTCAAAACTAACTCAACTATAAACTAACCTTTAAAATACGACCACGACAATCTTCATTCCCTTAAACACCTTATTTCCCAGCCCGGAGATTACCATCGCACTATCCCCATAAAGTCCACCACACAAAGACCAACAACTTAAATTTCGGCGTGAAAATAATTTGACCTTTTTGCGCGTTCCTTTATTAGGGCCTTGAGGGACGCTTCGCCTGATCATAAATCAAGGAGTTCACAAAAACTAACTAAAAGTTCCTCCACGCGAAAATGATGAAAAGTCGTCGAGTTTTATTCAGTTAGAGAGGAGATAACGAGGTAATTGGTAAGGGGAAGAGATTAACTATGAGAAAAAATGCAAAGCTATTGTTGACCAAGCAAAGCGAAAAACACACCGAATCTACGGGAACACGTTGGTGTTTGTACATATGTACTATTATTATTTACCCAAAGTGTAAGTTAAGTTAGGGGGCGTTCATAAAATACGTGAGAAGTTTAAGGTGGGGGAGGGGATCGAGTCAAATCTCATCTAATCTTACGTTGGAGAGAGGGGGGTCTCGGCAAATATCACGCATTTTTTTTTGATTGAAACAAAAAAAAACTATTTGGTCCTTTTTTCTTTTTACAATAACAATCCAACGCGTTTACGTAAGAAACCCACATTTTGAAAAATCTCACTTGAGATTGGGGGATGGGGGAGTGGGTTGAATAAAATCTCACGGTATCTCACCAGAGGAAGAGGGAGAGACGGAAAATTTAAAAAACACCTCACGTAATTTATGGACGCCCCCTTATGTATATGCTAAGTGGTGTCATGGCTTACTCCAGAAATCCCCTTAGAAGAAGAAGAAGATTTTGCGAAGGAAATTTTTGGAAGCATAGCATCAGAGCATGAGAGGTGAAGGGAATTATTGGACAAAAAAAAAACAGGATTTGTGGAAGGGGATTATTAGACAGAGAGTCTAGAAATTCCCTTAATCATTTATTTTGTTTCTTCAAAAGGATTATTATACATTTATACAAAAATCCAGAAATCCCCTTAACAAGTAAGGTTCTAGAACCAAGGGATTTCTGGGGTTCTTTTTAATCTTAGTGGTTAAGGGATCATTTCAAATATTATTATAGTAGCGGGTGTGCGGCTGGTCTTATGCGCTCCTCACACCATTGATACATTTGTGTGCAGTAAGACATTTGTGTTACGTGCAACACTTTTTGTGAAGAATACAATAGAATATAACTTTAATTTACACCAAAAAGACAAACTTAAAAAATGAACAATAATATTTTTAAAAAACGGTAGTATAATTGACGGCCTTATCGCCTAAATCGATTTCAAATGTGGTGTGTTTTCTATTATCACACTAGTATTTAAATTTAGGTCTATAATAAATGTGTCGTGTGGTGTATAACATATTATGTACTTTTGATGTTTGGTGCACCAGTGGTAGAGGTTACATCTGGCAATAAAAAAGCTTTCAGTTTCTGGTTTACTAAAATGAATTAATGATAATTATGATTAAATTTCCAGTTTTGGGCTTGTGACAGCTTTATAAGAACCGGCTATTTACTGATTATTCTATGTGAAGCTTATATACAACGTAGGTTATTTCTCATCCCGGAGAGTAGATTATGACTCTTGAGAAATAATGGATAAAACCGCGAAGCCAGCTAGTGCATTACAATAGCACTGTGTTCTCCTGACTGCAGTAAATAAGCCTCTAGCGAAATGATAGTCATCGCCGCAGAGCAATTGCCCATAAATTCTCACACACGTATCACACTACTTGGTACTTTACTGAACTTATACTGCACTACGCTGCAATGTAATAGCCAGTTGAGTGGCCTACGTTTGGATGTGTGGCTAGCCCTAGTGTCCAAATAGTTACACCCTTCGAAAGTCTCTGACATCATGACATGCTAAAGTAGTTATTGTTTGAAAATAAACAGTCAAAACCTACAATTTATAGCACTCAGTTGAACATTTACATTGAAATTGAGGAAAGAGGGAGGGTCTGTTATCGCTCTGGTAAAAGGACAGTTTCACGACCATGCTGGCTTAGTTGGCATCACGTCTGCCTTATGTGCAGGCGGTCCCAGGTTCAATTTCCAGCTTGGCAGATAATTGAATGACTAATTTAAACATAATAATAATAATAATTATTATTATTCTTATTATATTATATATATATTATAATCATTAGTAACATAATAATAATGGTCTGAGTGTAGGTCTTAGTTGTCGGCGACATTGTGTGTTCCCGTCTCAATAAATACTTAGTGAGCTGTAACCATGAAGAGTAATTTACATGTTAAAGTTATCCACCCAGAGTGATCGGATCGACCACTTTAGTGCGCGAGGTATATATTAGCGGAACACCACCTTTTGGAATTAAGCATTTACCGAAGTTGGCCGCATAGCTTGACTAAGCTTTATGCCTGAACTCTTCTAACGCCTGCATTTCGTTATATTTTTACCCACTCCATCGACTTAAAATGTTTTTTATTTTTTTGGAGCACTTTGTATGTCAACCTAGTTAACTTAAACAGTTGCGATTTACATAGGATGTTGTTTATATTACATAGAATAGAATAGACCTATAATTGGCTGTTTTATAAAATGTATTTCTGTCCATGTAATTGTATAATTGTGCTGTTGGTCATATATAAATAAATAAACGTTAGTCTTCAAAAATATAAAAAAGACTGTGATATGTAATCATACAACTAAATGAATTCTTTCAGAAAGATCCCAAAGACTTGAAAGTTTGGTTGCTTTTCAGCCATTGATATATTTGCGTTCCATTTAGTTTACAAGCTGCTTTACACTACGCAAAATGTCAACGTCGCAGCGTACGTCCGTACTGGATGCTCGACTCGGCCGGCGCAGAGGAATGTATGTCAGTCGTTTAACTCACGAATATACTAGTACGGAGTGGTTTTCACTGGTTTTAGCCGGTTTCCGCCGCTTTCAACCGGTCCAAAGAGCTTTGTTCACAGCTACGATTTGCTTGGTAGGATTGTGTTGAATGCAAACATCTGATCAATATTATTCGTAGAGAGAGAGTTACTGTTTTAGTGTCAACGTTCTCAAAGCAAAATGTAGCTGCAATTTGTATACTATTTACTCGGAATAAGACTATGCGTCTCTTTTTACATGTATATTGAAAAAAATATGTAAACTCATTTTGGGGTGCTTTAGAAAGTTGCGGGCACTAGCAAATCTACGCACATTTCTGAATTGATAGATGATTTTACTAGTATTTAAATATAAACTAGGATATCAATAAACCATACAGGGTTATTTTAAATTAAGCAAAAACTTCTCGCAGTTTACTTACACTAAGCACTAATAGTACTACTAATTTTTCCTTTTTTATGTCCCAAAACGCGGTTTCAAATGTAAAGAAACACCTAAATGAAGCTTAGATTCTACATTTCCACTAAAATAATACAATACGAAACATAATTATCAACTTTAAATTATTTTGGAGTAAATTCAGATTTTATGAGAAGTCATCGACGGTTAATTAAAAAGAACCCTGTGCAGTCTCGTCTAATATTGTGTTTAAACTTTACCCTCAGGGTATTAGTTTTGTTGAGTATTAAAACTAGGTAAAATTGCGTTGTTGTTGCGTTACACTTAGCTTAACTTTGATGGTACACTTTAGATGGATATTCGAGTGTGCTACTTACATTATGGTTGAGGTGCTTTAGGAGCCTTAAGACATGACAATTACATAACATACCTACTAGCTAATAACTAGCTACTTTTAAGTAATTGAAGTTAATATAAACTTTAAGGACAGATACCCAAATCTAACCACCCACGAGCCAAATTTTCAATCGGCTCCTATTTTTTTAGGGAAGGGATAGATAGATAAACTCTTTATTGTTAACACCAAATTGTACATAGTTAGGACAAAAAGCTTAATACTACTATAATAACGGCGGCCTTATCGCTTAAAGCGATCTCTTCCAGGTCCTCATTACAGAGGTTTTAAAAGTTTCATTGGGTTTAGAGGGTATGTACGCGAAATACTGGTTCAAGTATAAAATAATGAGATTTACAAGAAATCACAGATTTATCGCTATACCTTACGCACTCAGAACGATCGAAGGAATGCTCAAAATATACCTTTAAATATTCATATTCATTGGTTTATTTCGAGGGACCAGTAGAGTAACCTTTAGATACATGAGAACACTTGGCTTGCAATTTGATCTTGCTTTCAAGTTTGGTGCGATTTTATTGAAACAAAGACCTCGTGATGCAGTATCTATTAAGAGTAATCTGTGATTGAATGCGTTTATATTTAGATTAATCCTAATCCTAACTAATATTATAAATTCGAATGTAGCTCCGTCGCTCTGTCTGTTTGTCTGTCTGGGTGTTTGTCGCGTTGTCATGAAGTGTGACAATGCATGCATGTTGTGAAGTTGTTCCTATCCTAACCCATCTTGCCAATATTTGCTTTCAAAAGGGAGTTTTTCCAGCCCCTCTAAAACAGTCAATTATAATACCGGTCCACAAGGGTGGGGACGGAAACGATATAAATAATTATCGACCTATATCTGTACTGCCAGCTATATCAAAAATTCTGGAAAAGTTACTTAATTCTCGATTACTTAGCTATTTAAATTCATTTAATATTTTATCTCCAATGCAATTCGGTTTTAGAAAAGGTAAATCTACGGAAGACGCTGTAACTGCTTTAACATCACTTGTAGTAGATCAACTTGATAAGGGAAATAAATGTCTAGCAGTTTTCCTGGACCTTAAAAAAGCGTTCGATACCGTTTCCGTCCCGATTCTTGTGGAGAAGCTGGAAGGTATTGGAATAAGGCAAAACGCCCTAAAAATTTTCTTAGATTATTTGTCTAACAGGAAGCAGAGGGTTAGGGTGGGTCTAACAATTAGTGATGACATGGATGTAGCATACGGTGTTCCTCAAGGAAGTTTGTTGGGCCCTACTCTATTTTTAATATATATCAATGATTTATGTAATTTGTCATTTAGAGATGCCAATGTTTTTTCTTATGCTGATGATACTGCTATTGTATTTTCGGGAAAATATTGGCACTCCGTGAAAACAAGTGCAGAAACAGGAATATCGCAAGTGGCTGATTGGTTAAAATCAAACCTTTTAACACTAAACACTTCTAAGACCAACTACATATGTTTTAGTATCGACAAACGTACTCAGCCACCTTCGGAATTTAATATAAGAGTTCATGATTGTGATGATATTAACCAGAAAAACTGTAGATGCCCTAGCATTCACACGGTATCACATACTAAGTACCTAGGAATTGTTATAGATTATAGACTATCTTGGTACGCTCATTTAGAGCAAGTATCCAGCAGAGTACGGAAATTAATTTGGATATTCAGGTCACTTAGACATGTTGTTCCTAAAAAAAGTGCTCAGTCTCCTCGTAATTTATTGAATGATATTTATGTGGCTTTAGCACAATCTATCTTGATATACTGTATTTCAATCTGGGGAGGAGCATCTAAGACAAAATTTATTGCGGTTGAACGGGCCCAGCGTGCTTTAATAAAGGTAATGTATTTCAAGAATATCCGGTACCCCACCGAAAGTGTTTATGCGATTAGTGACTTACTGTCGGTAAGATAGTTGTATCTTGTTCACTTAATTTAAAAAAAACATAAAACCCTACCTTTTGGTGCTAGCATCCTGGCAAAAAGAAGAAAAGTTTCCGCTGTGCAAATACCAAAATGTAAAACGGAATTTGCTTGCAAGCAATATAATGCACGTTCGGCTAATGTATACAATAGAGCTAACAAAGATTTGGATGTATATTCAAAACAATACTATGAATGTAAAAAATGTATTATCAGGTGGATAACACATTTTAATTACAATGAAACAGAAAGGTTATTACTTCAGGCTCAATAACGTACATACACGCACACATCTTCACCCACACATGCACACACACACAAACACTGGTCATCATCACTGCGAACCCAGACTCTTACGAGTACTTGAGTATCGCAGTGATGATACCCACACACATACACACACACACACCCTCACTCATATTATGTAAAGATGTGCTACATTAAGAAAGAGTAGGGACTCTTAACACAGGCATTTGTATGCTTAAAAAGTGTCCCTGGTTGCTTAAATCTGTTTTTGTAATGTGTGTTTACTGAATAAACTTATTATTATTATTATTATAACTAAACGGCTGAACGGATCAAGCTGAATTTTTGCATAGATATAGCTTAAGGGTTGGAGACGGACATAGGCTACTTTTTTTTGTAAGTTGCACGAAAGAAGTCGAGGGTAATAGCTAGTGAAAAATAAAAATTGCCTCTGTACTTAATTGTTTCTTTTCAAACACATAATAATACATAAACACGTTTTATACAATCCTTGTACAGAGTTATTGGTAAATGGAGCACAGCCTCTCGTAGGCAGCTTCCCCAAATCCTACTTAATATTATGTTCCATGACTTTTAATAATTCTTATTTTTTTCTCTCAAAATATATAAAATAATGGCATTAAGTAGTTTCCAATGAGAAGGACCCAAATGAAGCTCACATTTGCGCCAAAAAAATACAAGGGAAAAATCTATACATAGGTACTTTTTTTTTGGTGAATTTATCTAGTTTCGTAAAAAAAATCAAACAACAAAAGTTGTTAGTTATGATGTAGGGAAGCTGTCTACCAGATGTTGCGTGCTAGTTACCAGTAACCCTGTATACTCGTTTTATTTGACCCGAGCCGTAATATCGCATCTTTATGTCGAACTTTATAAAAAGGCAGATGAAAATGAAAGCGCATACAATTAATTTTAGTACGAACAAAAAAACTCTTTAAAACGGTTTTTTTAAACATTTATTTAAATCTAGCTGTTGTCCGAGACTTCGTTCGCGTAGATCTACAAAAAAATGTAGCCTATGTCCGCCTCCGACCCTTTATCTATGTCTATGCCAAAATGCAGCTTGATCCATTCAGCCGTTTAGAAGTGATAACGCGACAAACACTCAGACAGACAGATCCACATTAGAATTAGGATTACAAATTCAGGTGTACCTTTACAAACAGTTCACAACGAAATACATTTTAACACACACATTTTTAAGGGCCCACTCTACATTTCATGTCTCTACATTATAGAGTCGAAGGCGACGTACTCCGAGATCTCTCTCAGATAAAATTTTTATAGAGCTCCGTTATTTTAAAATGCAAATGTATGCGCGACTCTACGTAGAGTAGGTATGTTCCTCAGGACGGAGTACGTGTAGAGCAAAGGGGAGGTGGAGATAACTTTCGGCCTGTTAAATAAAGACGACAGTTTTATTGAAAGTAGGGCCGTTTGCCTTCTGTAATTTTCTCGGGATACCCTTAAGCTGTGGTTTAGTTTATGAGGTTTAGAAGGTTTATAATTTTTTTTCGACCTAAACTTACACACCTGGATCCAGCCAGGTATATCCTAAAACTGTGACCAGAGCCACCAGAGTACGGGCAGCAGCGTCTTCTTAGTAAAAGAGGAGCGTTCTGTGATCCCAAAGCCGCTTGACAAGCGTGGCGATTAACAAAATATAGAAAGGCCTTTGCTGAGCAGTGGACGTCTTAAGGCTGATTTTATTTTATTAATGACTAGCTGCGGCTCGTGGTTGCACCCGCTATTCCGAACATTTATCCATAATAAAAAGCCTATGTGTTAATTCCATACCAAATTTCATTCAAATCCGTTCAGCCGTTACAGAGTTGAATCGGAACAAACACACTTATATACTTACACATTTACACACAAACTTTCGCATTTATAATATTAGTGTGATATTGTTTAACAAAGTCCGCAGCCCTTAAAAAAACAAACAATACTTACAAGCTTAATAACTATCCGCCAATTACGGTTTTATATTTCATTACTAAACTGCTAACTACAGTCTTATTATCTGTTTGTATAATTATGTGTATATGTGTGCTCATAGACACAGGGACACAGGGCACGTGCGTGTTTGTGTGAAATAATGATGATGATGATGGCTTACACAGTACACATCTAATTATTTTTGAGAAAGAAGATATTTCTAAAGATTAATTAAATATTTGTCTTTCGAAATACAGTAAAAGCACAGGCAGTTAATTTCATATGATTAGAACCACAGATTTCCCCTATAAATTCTGCACTCAGAGGAAGCGATTACACATTAAATTCACTTACAACATAGGGAACTCTTCGTGTCAGTTCCCGCACCCAGCGTTGTCCCCCAATGTTGATGATATCATCATCAGCCATAAGACGTCCACTGCTGAACATAGGCCTCCCACTTAGAGCGCGACACCGACCGACAACGGGCCACTCGCATCCACCGGTTACCCGCGACTTTCACAATGTCGTCGGTCCACCTAGTGGGAGGCCTACCTACGCTGTGTCTTCCAGTTCGTGGTCGCCACTCAAGAACCTTTCTTCCCCACCAATGTTGATGTGTTTTTATTAATTAGAACTGACAATTTACGATTATGTTATGGATTATATAAATTATATTTCTATCAGCTTCAGTTTATGCTTTACACCACCGCCCAAAGAAGATAGAGACATTTTTCGCTTTGCCACAAAGTTAAAAACTCGTTACTCGCGGTCGAAAAGTTAAGGAAGCCGCGCATTGTGTCGAGAACAGAATTTATCGGCTGAGTTGACGAACGGAGCGACCGCCTGCTCTTAATTGGACCAATATTTTGTTGTTTAACTCGAGGATGAAGTGTAAATAGGTGAATTGTCATTTCTGATTTTTTTGTCAGAATATAATTTTCTTTTGGAAGTCACATTTGGCGATCCGTTTTTACCGGACTGCCCGAGAAGGATGGTAATGTTATGAGGTGTGTGTAAGTATGTATGTTTGTGTGTTGCTCTAATATTAACCTCCTATAACCTAATCCTAAGCCTATAACGGCTTGACTTAAATATAAGTCTATAATTAGTATAATTCTAGATATAAAAAAATAAAGCCGCATCACACTAATATTATAAAATTTTGTAAAGGGGGTAAGTATGTAAGTGTGTTTGTTCCTGTTCAACTCTGTAACGGCTGTACGGATTTAAATGAAATTTCATATGAAGGTAGCTATATACCCTGGATTAACACATAGGCTACTTTTAATCCTGGAAAAATATTCGTTTTTTGTGAAACTGCGGTTCAGTTATTATTTTTGTTCAACAGGATACTAAAATGTGAGAAGACCAAAACGTATCACATATAAACATTTCCATAGGAAACGCAGCGAAAAACCCGACACTACGCAGAGACGTAGTTTACAAACGTAAATAAAGAAAATAGCAGCCGCTATAAATATACATGTATACTGGCTTCCCTGATGAATTCTGCATTCCCGTCTCTTTCACTCCAATAAAAATAGTAAAAGAAGGTAGATATTTAAGGGCATCACATCGACGCAACTTGGAACATTTTCACGTTTCATCTCTTTCGTTTTTGAAGCGTGTGAACGAGATAGACGTCTATAGAGTTGGGTTTATCGAGTATGTGTGTAGGCATTTCTACTGCAGACATATTTTATGGAGATCATAGCATTCTTTTTGCAATAGCAACCAGAAGGCGCCCCTCAACCCTTCATATTTACGATTAAGCCGTGATCAGAAATATAAAGTACTCTTGTTTTTTCTCGATATGTTACTCGATACACGTATTTTTTGCTGCTAAAAGAGTGTTTTTTCAAGACTTGTATTTTTAATGCGTAGCCTCTAGAGAGTAAACTGTAGATCAGCCGTTTTTATTTACATCGATAAATTGCCAGACTCTGAACTTTTTATAAGAGTGGAATAATGCAACAGAAAATAATATCAAAATTCACTCGAGTTGAGAACCTCCTCCAGTTTTTTGGAAGTCTGTTAAAAACGTCTCTATTGTTATATATTACGTTTTTATACATTTTTATTAACTCAG
This sequence comes from Apocheima hispidaria, assembly GCA_947579745.1. Taxonomy (NCBI): domain Eukaryota; kingdom Metazoa; phylum Arthropoda; class Insecta; order Lepidoptera; family Geometridae; genus Apocheima; species Apocheima hispidaria. The sequence continues at coordinate 589,151 of OX388151.1, forward strand.
AACCCCTTAAAAATGTAGAAAACTTTGTAAGCTTTCCAATCAGGAATCTGAAGTAAAACGCGTGTCGATCGGAGCCATATTTTATTTCCAGCAAAACCTTGCTGTAGTTGACGTTAAATTGTGGAGTAAAATTTTGATTTGAAATTAGAGTTATGAAATTTGATGTCAAAGTTATGCTGGTTTTTTTTGTGGTTTTTTCTCTTGGCGTTTGTATTGATGCATAAAAACCAATGCTATTAAAAAAATTACTACATATTTTAACATTTTTTAAACATAGTGTCTGATTAGCACTAACACTTAGCACTACAGCATTCATCCCCGGGCAAGATCTAGAGGCAGGCTCGAGGCAAGTGGAAGGGTGTAGTGCTAAAGGACATGAGGGAGTGTAAGGTTTCAGAAGACGATGTCGAGGATAGAGCGAAGTGGAGGAGAATAGTGAGAGACGCTAAACCCACCACCATGTGGGATGCATGTTCAGGAAGAGAAAAAGTATAGCGTCTGATTAGTACGGTTAGATAATGGCATATCGTGTTAGTTAATGGCACTTATAGTCAAAATGCAAAAACATAACAAAACACGATAAAAACATGTTTTTTTTTTCGGTTATTGTGCCCTTAATGATTTCAGTTATTTGAAACAGACCTCTATATTTTATAAGGCTTTTAAATAAAATACTGAAAAAACCCTTATGGAATCAACCTACCACGATATTTAGTTTAATTACTTATACATGTATAGGAATTGATCAGAATAAACGAAGTTTAAGAAAATCTTATCCATGACTGAAATACAAAAATTTTAAAATTCAAGCTACACATATTTCTGAACTATTAAATTACTTTGTTACAAACAATCCATTAGCCTATTCTACGACCAATTACCAGCGAGAAAACTTCACGAGAGTCAGACAAACGACCAATAGGAGAACTCCACAATTAGAGAGCTCAATTAAGTAGCACTTACGAATTAAGAAACGGAAAGGTGCCGGATTGTGTAAACACTGTAACGGTGGGGTTACAGGATGTGGTTTGAGATAAAACTTTGGAGGTGGCAATTTAACCTTTCTTTTTTTGTACATAGTTCGGTAAGGTTATAATAATTCGAGCAACCCACACTTCGCGCTCAGCATAAAAATTGTGGCTTCTTGATTCGTTGGTGTAGACCACAAAATGGTCATTTACATTTTAATTTCATAGAAAAAAAAAAATTGAATTTAAATGCTTTTGGTTTAGTTTAATTGTGATCAGCTGAATTTAAACTTAGTTTTAAGCTCTAGGTACATAAAAACTATATTAGGTTTTATTTACCCGACTGCCTATGGAGGCAGAGAAAGATGTTTTTTTGCGATGTGTGTATGTTTGCTAAATTTCATTCTGTAGCAGAAATGGCTTGACTGATTTTGACGAGTGAGGTGTCGTTGGATTCCTCTTTACGTCTGGAGTGCCATAGGCTACATTTTGCAGTCGGGTATTTTATTTTAATTTTAATATTGCTCGGTGCCAATATCTAATCTGAATAATAATTATCTAAAATGTATTATGTAGGTTTCTGATATCTTATTTATTTTTACAACGGATTAATTTATGCCACATCAAAAATTAAAATAGCCGGTATCCTAATTACAGCGACTCCTGAACTCCTGACGAGGTGCATACCTGTCGCTGCCTGAATATAATTGTTTGAAAAATATTATATTTGAATTTTATATCACATAATATCTTACATAACTATATGGACCCAACAGTGCAACTAATTTATAGAAACCACTTGATCATGAAAAATATAGTTTTTAACCATCTGTATTTATTGGCTTTGTTTTATTTGTACCATACACTACCCAGAAGAAAAATAAGTATTAACTGGTAAAAATAATATCGAGTAATGTAAGTATGTATGAATGTATGTGTGTTCCTGTTTTATGACGCTGTATTATTTTTTTATTTTTTTATTCTTGTTTAATTTATTTTAGTAGCCTAGACGGCTTGACAGATTTTGAAGTGTGAGGTACATTATCTTCTTGTGTGCAACTTCATAGGAAACACTTTTCCGTTAGTTTTTTCTTCTGTATTTGCTAAAGTTCTATTATAAAGTAATCTCAGTAATATTTAAAAATAGATTGACTTTTTTTGATTAGTTTTTTTTTTTCATTATACTGTTATCTAGTTTTTGCGTCCAAAATAATCGTAAATCTGACCTCACAATGAAACATAAAAAAAAACAGACTGCCATAGATAAAAATATATATATATAACTACTTCTATCATCATCATCAGCCAGAAGACGTCTACTGCTGATCAAAGTCCTCCCACCTTTAGAGCGCCACGCTAAACGATAATCTGCCATTTGTATTCTCCAGTTTTCCGCGACTTTCACAACATCGTCGGCCCACCTAGTGGGAGGCCTACCTATGCCGCATCTTCCAGTGCGTGGTCTGCATTCAATAACTTTTCTTCGCCATCGGTTATCGGTTCTACGATTTATGGCGCAAATAAACTAATTACTTCCGCGTTACCTATATTATTGTGATGCGGACACAGTGCAATCAAAAATCAATCTTGTCCCACGAGTTTTAAGTATAAATGTTCAAGCTAACCTGTTTTCTCGCAATTTTCAACTAGCAGGTCATCTACCTACCTCATGTCTGGACGATAGGTATGTTATCCTCAATTTGTCTCACTCTTTACTTCCCGCGTGAATATTTCAACCGTACCTACGTGCGGCGAACCCGCCACGAATTTACTGTCCGGCGAATTGTTTTACGAATACGAGTATCGGGATAAGGACGGTGGATGTAATTGCATTTGTGGAGTCCTACCTACGGCGTGGTTCACGGTTTTTCTTGCGAGTTTATGCTTGCTCGGGTGCTTAGATCGAGCGATGTCTAAAATAGTGCACTTTAAATACTGTCGAGGCCTTCGCGAAACTTTAAAAGTTATAAACTAGCGATTAAGCTGTACAAAGATAATTGCAATTCTTTATCGCTTAAAATAATCCGCGTTTGACCACCGAACCGTTTATTAGTAGCGACAATGTGGTCGTATAGAACACGAAGTACGCAAACTAAAAGGATTCACCTATTCTCATCGACTTTGACAAACTCATGACCTTCCATTTTCGTAGTTGGGTCAAAACCGCTAAATTATAATTATCAGGAAACGATATAATTGTCAGTTTTTTATTGGTACAGCTGGTGTGCGATTTTCATTACCATGCCTGTCATAATTATAATGATTTAGGTACGTAGCACTTTGAGATTGAATTACAGATGTTAAACGATAGTGTACTGGATTTGTCTGCTTCGTGAAAAAGTCATTTGATAAATAGATATTTTTTATAGTAGATTTTGTCGTCCTCGAGTTGTTATGGTTACTTACAAGCTAGTCTTAATAAATTTTTTTGTCACATTACACACAATCATTCGTCACATTTTTGTAACCTTAATTTTATTAAAATTTCTTCTAACTTAAAAGTGTCCGTCCAAAAGTTAACAGCTTAAGATTCCTCCGAGGACTTGGAGTGAACTTTTGATCAAAGAGCCGATGCGAGGAGCGTTTGACGTTCCGGTTTAAATATTCAATGTGCGGTTCCCGGGCCGGTTGAGTTATAGGGTACGCGGGCCCCCAGTTAGGTTGAGCCTGATCAAGCTGTGAGGTACTTGGGCCCCAGTTAGGTGACTGACCAGGGGCCTTATCATGTAATTGGTGGCGATAGTCATCGCGTGCAGTTCCACTCGTGCCATCTTACTCGCACCATGCGAGCGAGTGGGATAGCAAAAACCCCAGCTCGAATTATGAGGTACGCAGGAAAGATTAGTTACTGGCGGGATCCTGCCAATCGTCGTGTCTGTTGAGCTTGAGACGGAGTGACAAGGTGTTAGTGTGCTTTACAAATACAAATGTATCTATTGTTGATCGAGCGAAGCGAGTTTCTTGAGTCTAAAGGCCACTCCAGATAAAGTGCGCAGATCGCGTGAAAACGCGATTTTGGAGCTTATACGCGTTCAAGATTATGCATCGCGATCCCTTTGATGTGGACAAAACTGCCAAAAATTGTAGTATAAGTGTAACATGAATTAACCTCGAAACTTTTATGATTAATTTACAAATCACATTGAGCTAATAACATATTAAAATAGTCGAAGATGATAATGATGATGATGATAATGCATTCCCGGCCGATCTTATAAATGCCTTAAGTCTGCTTGAAGCACTTACAACCACTGGAACTATAAGCGAGCATAACACATTGAAGTGAGCATTTCCTTAAACAGAGCACATTTTAATTACCTGACCTGTATTTTAATAAAATGCTTTTTTAATTTATTGCTAAGCATAAAAAAATAATACTCGTAATATCTGAGGGTGAAGAGCGCTGTGCGTTGCCACTCATGGTTATAAACCGTTGAGATGCAGGGTTTTGTTCTTGGTAGCATTGAACATGTTCTCGACAAGCATGACTCTCACTATCAGGCGGGTAACTTACTCGTCTCGTCATTCATAAACATAAAAAGCAACACATTGTAAGCAAACTTGTCGGCCCAAGCAGTACATCTGATAAAAAAATGGTGTAGGAAACCTTAACTTTATTTTAAAGAGCTATTCCATGATACCCCACATGTGGGGGACAGGCGAAAAAAAAAATATTTATCCCCACTTTACATGCCACACCTTAAAATTTTTATTTTTTTATTTTTTGTAAATTGTAACCTTTCAAAGACTTATTCAACTATTCCCCACATGATAGGGTTCAGCGAAATAATTTTTTTTGCTACGTCTTTACATATAAGGGAGCTACCCTTATTTTACAAAAAAAAATTGTATTTTTATTTTTCTAAACTGTAGGTCTATGCTTAGACTATCGTGCAAAATTTCATGTATGTCAGTTTGTATCTTTGGAAGTTATAAGGCTGTAAAAGATTCAGACAGATAGACAGACAGACGAACTTATAAGGGTTCCTTTTAGTACTACGGAACCCTAAAAACATATAAAATAAAAATATCACTGTTTCACCTCCTCGCAATTGAATTGAAAAGCAGTTTATATCTCGTTTATAAAATAAATTATATATCCTCGAGTTAAATATCTACCCTACCCTTGCTTTTCGCTCTGACGCATTAACGTCTCGGCTGAAATGGCTTGTTTTAAGCACTCCTTGTGCAATCTACTATCTTTATCTAACGCTAAGCATATGTACGTGGTACCTGCTTGGAATAGGATTACTCAATTGAATGTAACCAAGTACAGGTATCTAACCATACATAGTATACCTAGCATGCAAATGTCGAGACATGCACTGTAAGCGGCGCGCGTCAAGCGCCCTCGAGTGACATCCCGAGCGGAATGGGGTCAAGCGAACGCACGCGGCCTGACGTGCACTTTTACAACGGAGTTTTATTAATTAAGGTGTTTTTTAGCTTTTTCGTTGATATAACCATTAAAAAAAGTTCTTTGATATATGTAACGTACGGTTAAAATAACGTAACTCTAGAGATGTATTTTGAAATAGTTATCCTTTTCAAATGACGTTGTCAAAACTGTTGGAGTAAGTTGCAAAATATGACAAAAAATTAACATCTTGGATAGCTTTTATCATGAGTTACTATGATATATGGTTGGATATATAAGGCGAGAGTGTACTGATATGCTTTCGTTAGATCTCGCTTGTTTTATCTCGAACATCGACTGATATCAACCACGAGTGTTTCTCTCGCAAGAGAGGTAAAAGTGTATTATTTTTTAAAATTTTCGACAACAAACTTTAAGTGTATTTTCATCATCCAATTTACTTTATTGTCATGTCCTCTGCGTTGCCAAATTGTAACAAAAAGTTTCAGAATACACAACAAGCTAGCTGGATAGTCTAATAAAATGTTGTTAACAAAATAATTTGCAACTGAACTTTAGCATCCCCTTTCTAAACTCTCTTCTAAAGCATTAACTCTAATCTTAACACGGCTCCAGATAGCCACTCACATTAATACAATAGAAAACAGTTATTTGAGAAATGCTCGAACGCTCTAGGGCCGTTTGAGCATTCCAGGGGCGGTTCGAGCATCTTTATCCAGTTAACTGCCAGCAATAAAGCACGTAACAAATAAATACCGCCTTCTAATGGACATCAATTCAAGGCACAGACAATATGAACGCAGAAAATTTTCACAAATAACAACAAATTTATGACAATGTTTATGGTCCTCTTCCCTCTAGATAAAGGACATTGAAATTCTGAATGAATACAGCCATCGCATCCGTTCTGCGCTCCTTTTTCGCAGCCGCTGTACCTTGCGCGTATTCTGGAAGGTGATTTTGGGTGACTTTGATCGTTGTTCAGTTTCGATATTATTATGACATTATGCAGAAATAATATGACAAATTAAACAATCTTGGGAAACATGGCAGGCTTACTGAAAATGACACAAAAATTAGACGCCTTTGGCTTCAGTAAAATTCAGTGGTAAATTCAGCAAGCCATCCTCTCCTCTTCTCAGCTAGGACAGTGCCACTTTTTTGTTATTGGAGAAGCATGGCATTTTTTTTGTCATCTTGACCATCAGCCAGATTTTTTTAGAGATTTTTTATTTATTGTTTCAAAATGTTTTTTCTTAATTGTAATTTATTTTTATCAAGCATTTCTTTAAGTAGTTAAATGTGCTCAATATACCTCTCTGTACTGCTCTAACAGCCGACATCAAATTTACATTTATTTATTTATTTAATAGACACCAACATGATATACGTCCTTGTAACAAAGAAGGAGGCAAGCAATGGAAACAGGCTAAACGTCACCACAATTATAGGTGCAGACTACATGATATTAAGAAGCGAGTTTTACAGTCAACGACTTAAAAATAAATCTTTATAAGTAACATTAGAACCAATATATGCACGTTTAAACGTTGTATATATGAATATGTTACTATTAATTAATTATTTAACTAACCAGTTTAGTTCTGTTTAATACTCGATAAGACTGTGAAAGTAGAGTTATTTAACATGGTCTAAAGAGTCATTTATATCTCAAGAGCTAAGTAATAAAATTGTTTTGAACAACTAGTTCAAAACAACTATCTATCACGGTCATATTTGATGTTTCTAGATAATCTAAAGTAAATGCGTACAGCATAAGGCAACGGCGAAACCTAGAAAAGTTGAGAACCGATGACGAATTGGGATATTCAGCCTGAACAAATCTTTTTCCATTCTTGCAGAGTTCCAGAATAATGGCACACACTCGCGCCCACAAGCTCCGCCGGCGAAGAAACGCAACTTTTATTACAAACACATAAAAATCTAGTACACGTTTATTACAATTTTATGTGCCCTAATAATATTCCATGTTTACTGATAGCGGCTGCGCTATTTTATCTTTTTTCGAGGGTTGCTTTTGTGCAGTATTTGAAATGATACGATGCTTGATTGTGATTGTGTAATTTTCTGTTTATGTCTACGGTTGAATAGATTTTCACGTTTGGAAAGCAGGAATGATGCCAATGAGATGATTTTGGACTTATATAAATATCAATTTTATTGTTTTTAGATTTGAAGTTACGATTTATATTGAAGATATATTTTTACTGGCTTTAACCCGCGACTTCGGTCATCTAGACCTACAAAAAAAAGTAGCCTATGTCCGTCTCCGACTTTTAAGCTGTATCTATGAAAAAACGGCTTGATCCGTGCAGCCGTTTAGACGTGACAACGTGACAAACACACAGACAGACAGATACATAGTTAGACAAATAGACAAATGAACAGAGATACAGAGTTACATTCGAGTTTTTAATATAAGTTAGGATCTCAAAAAACGGTATTATTATTGAAAAATGAAACAACTTCGGGCTTATAGAGGATACCAACAAAAATCGGTCAAAACATTAGGGCTACAGGAGGTAATATAGGAACACACAAACATACATAAATACTTACATTAACCCAAAAAACATTAGAAATAGAAATAGAAAATTTTTGCAAGTCATTGGCAAATTGGGTAAATTGCGCAAGTCATTTTACAAGTAAACACTTAATAATAATGACTGGCCTTGTGGCTCAGTGGGTGGATTTCCGCCTTCTGATCTATAGGTTGTGGGTTCGATTTCCACCCAGGACAAACATTTGTGTGATGAACATGGATGTTTGTTCTTTGTCTGGGTGTTTCTATGTATGTATTTACAAAAAAAAAAAAGTATTTATGTATTCTATCAGTTATCTGGTTCCCATAGTACAAGCTTGCTTAGTTTGGGGCTAGATGGCACTGTGTGAAAATTGATAACATTGAAAATGCGTTAACAGCATAACAAGATTGAAAATCATTTAAAGAATTATTAAATTAATTATAAAATTATTTAAAGAATGCATTTAAATAACGTTATATTAACACGATAATAAAACATTACATTACCGTCCTTCTTGGGCAGTCGGGTAAAAGATATGGTTGTAGCTATTTAAAATTTATATTAATAATTAGCTTTTTTATATATGCGAAAGTTCGTGTTAAAAACGTGTGTGTTAGCATGTTTAGCATGTGTTGGGGCAAACAACTCTGTATACGTTTTTTTTTATTTTTCACTTTTTAATTTATTTTTCTATATCATGTTTTTTGCTACAAAATAAACTATTGTCTATTGTTAGCACTCAGCTTTGTAACAGTTTTAAATGGAATTAAGTACGAAGACAGCTATTTATCGTAATCAACAATATACCTACGACCGTATTTCTCATAAAAATTCTGTCCATGCTAAGGTTGCCTGGAAGAAATCGCTTTAAGCGATAAGGCCGCCCATTATACTGCCGTATATATAATTATTGTTTAATTTTAATTTTAATTGTATTTTCGGTGTTTAATAAAGTTATATTGTATTGTATTGTATTGTACCTACTACAAGATGATGATCCAGCGTGTAAACAGTTAGAAAATGGAGGAGTCTTATTTAGCTTTAATCGCGTTCTTATTTAGTGAAAATGTTTAATTGTTATAACATCATGTAATTTTAACAAAATATTTATTTTAACCTAACATACCTTTTCTTTAAGAATCATTTTTGTTTTTTTTTTTTTAATTCTACATTTCAGTATAAAAGAAAAAATATATCATTAAATACATTATCTCAAAATATAACACACAACATATTATAATTGGTGGAAAGAAATTAAAAAAAAAGCTAACAGAACAGCAGCATAACAGTAGCAGCAGCAGTGCAGTAACATAAGAAAACCAAGTTTTTAATCAATTTCTTAAGATACATTTTAGAGTCTTTGGAGCTAGAGACACTAATGGAGATTGTCTCGTTGTTCTAGATTTAAACTCATTATCTGGAAAGTAGAGTCCCATCTGTGAGAACCTGTTAACACTTCATTAATTATTAAGTGAAGAGTAACCGCTACATAATGCCAGAAACGTTTCAAATACCTTCAATATACCGGGTGTTTCTTTGGGCCACAACTTTACTAGTAGTCGATAAAAAATAAAGTTTTATTTCAGTTTTTAACCACTAAATATCAAGTCTAAAAATCCTAACCTGGCGGTTCTGTCAGCCACAAATCTTTTTTAGATCTTTAAGAGCAATTCATACTGCGACAACTGTTTTCGCTAAACATATAAATTATATAACAATTTTACTATAGTTATAACATCTTTTTGTTCATTGTTTCTGGTACACATTGGTTAATTTACGCGATTTTATATTTTTCAAAGATTAGTTATCCTACAATGGCAATATATAGCGATATAAAGCGATAATATATTAACATCAAATATAGTTTATTTGAAGATGTTGTGTTTGATGTGGAAAATATTGCTTTAAAAAAATGCTTGGAAATCTCGCCGTATTTAATCAAAACAATTTGTAAAAATCAGAACGGGGACTAGTATAGTTAGTTGCAAGAATCTGAGTAATCAGTCCTATCTAACCTACCTAAAACAATTGAATAGCTGCTTTCGATCATGTATTGGTTTGTGTAGGGCTTTTATTGATAAATAAATGAATATTGGTGAATGTTTCTCACACAGAGCGCCATCTAGCCCCAAACTAAATAAGCTTGTACTATGGGAACCAGATAACAGTAACTGATAGAATACATAAATATTTTGTAAATACGTACATGGCATAGAAACACCCAGACAAAGAACAAACATCCATGTTCATAACACAAATGTTTGTCCTGGGTGGGAAACAAACCCATAATCTACAGCTGAGAAGGCGGAAATGCTCCTACTGAGCCACAAGATTAGTAAATATGCTAGTTGATGGCAAGTTGATGGGTGTGAAGTGTGAAGTGTTCTTATTTCTTGCATGTTGGAATTACGTTCTACCACACCCTCCAGTCACCGCTCGCAAATGTCAGATTATTTTCTATACTAACTCGATTTTATGTCACTAAGATATAATCAAAGTAAAATAAACTACTAGTCTGACATTTATCCTGCCTCTGTGGCAATTCTGCTAATTAATCACAATCAATTAATTATTATATTATAATCAATTAATATAATTGATTACTCAATTATTATAATTCGAGCTTCAGTCTTGATGTGAATCGTGCTTTAGAATGTCTCGAGGCGTTGTGTATGAGGGTCACGTCTTCAATACACGGATTGGATGTGGATCGCTGTCAATATTTCGTAAAGGAGTTAATTATTCAGATATTGGAGGGGTCGGTGGATGAGAGATGGCAGGAGAGGGGAGGATTTTTGTTAATATCGAAATATATTTATTTTTAATTTACAATTGTTGCATGTTCGTTTTCTAAGAAATACTTATAGTTCTTTTATAAGCCTTAGTATTTTCGGGGCCAAATAAAAAATCTACCTCTGACAGTATTCTTTGCCGCTGAAGTCCACACGCTCTAAGTTTGGACATAACGTCAAGGCGCCGAAACATTTATCTACTACCCCATATACTGAAAAAACAACACATAAAAAATATTGTAGAATCGACCGTTGCAGTTAAATGTTAAAGTTTAACGTGACTATTTAAATGTGAATATATTATAATAAAAATGAATAGTTCTTGGTGAATAAGAATATTATCTACTGCTATATAAATATACTTTTCACTATCTTCAGTCACACTCCATCAATTGGACATTTTCTCACTGCTTTTTACATTTAAATTGTCTTATTCAATCAGCAGTTCAAAGATAAATTACACCATTACTACGCACCTTTACTCAAGCAGTTATCATTACTTTCTCTTTCACACCATTAAAATAATTTGGTAACACCTTGACTTGAAATAAGTCGTAAAAACACAGTGTTAATTTTCCAAATGGCTGTCATAAATTATACAAGTTTTCTAAAGTTGCGAAGCTGTGAAAAGTGGCTTTTAAAATTTTGGTATAAATAAAAAAGAATTAAGGTAGAGGAGAGATGACGACCTTCGCATAGAGGTTGTTAAAGGCAACTTCATAATTTAAGCCTTTATTTCGCTACATTGATATTCACCCACTTTTCTATTACTATTGGATACATAAAAACTTGACAAACGTCCTAGTAAAGCTGAGAGCGCTTCTGTGTATTGAGCAGGGGTTCGACTCCCGGCTGGGTATATATATGTTTAAATGATGCATGTTTTGGTCTGGATGTTGTCCGTTTATCTGTGTGTTCCATGGCATCCCCTACCCTACATACTGAACTCAATACCCAATACAGGGATTCCTAGTGAAGAGGCTAGTGGTATGAAAAAACAGAATATTATTTTGCCAAAGAAGTTCTATTTAAACGCAGACTTTCACCCAAAAATTTGCCACGTACCTCGAGATACGAGACAATGCCACATCGGTACCAACCGAGACTACTGCGCATCACCGACGGCAGCACGCGACGTTTGCACGCACATGACTCTTCACTGCGTACAGTATCTATAAAGACAGTGACCATGTTCAATATTTACCTTCCGAGACCATTGCTTCTCTCGTTGTCAAGTACAACGAGAGACTCAATGACCTCGGAGTCTACGGGATCATGTCGCCGTTTGTATGTGTATGTGTATATTTTTCCAACGATACCTTACAAACCATTAATCCGATCTTTATGTTATTTTTGGGATAGCATCAATACAATACAATCATTCCAAAACAAAAAAAAAAAAAGTTAAAATGAGCAAAATAGGCTTCTAAAATTAAATAGTCGGGAAATCAGTTCCCTGCTTTGCTTTTTTTCAACTCTAATGGTGATATTGGTTAAATGTGGACTAAATTTGCATAGGACCAAAGCAGATTATATACTAAAGGATGGCCTAGCTTTTTTTTAAATGTAGGATTAAAAATTAAATAGCAGCGTTTTACCTGAAATAAAACGCATATTAATTTACTTACCTTATTCGAAGCTTTATTTATTGAGATAGGCACTACGTTTCCCGCCTTACATTTTAGCTATCTTCCGGTCTTTAGCCCCTCCTATCATCTGACGTCACTTCTACCTGGCAGTGTGGCGCCCTTTTGGGTCAGCCACTTCGATACTCATTGCGTTTTGCTTGATCACCGGGCAGAGATTTACTGTAAGCTTCGAATAAGGTAAGTAAATTAATATGCGTTTTATTTCAGGTAAAACGCTGCTATTAATTTGACTGGTACCTTATTCGAAGCTTTATTTATTGAGACGTGTTTGTTATTGCCTGGTGGAAGTGATGTTGATAACGTGAACGCCAATGTGATTGGGATAAAATATGAAATGAATAAAAAATTGTTACAATGAGGGATTGAACAATAAAATCATTTTAGTTTTTTAATAAGTACTATTTATTTGAATACCCAAAATCAAAGTATAACAACATTAAGTATCACGAATATATAATTTTTAATCAACAATTATTTGTTTAGTATACTTTTAATCAACAGGATTAAAGAACTGAGTGACAGACGTCCTACTCGCAGGCGTGACCTGACAACGATAATATTTACAAAAAGTGTTTTGCGAACGCCAGTTGCCCCTAGCAAGTATCTCTTCGAGAGGGTAGTTATCTAACCAATTTTTAGAGGCAACAGCTGACCTAATACTTCCGGGAGTGGCAGATATGCCAGCATCAGTTAACAAAGACTTGATCCAACCAGCAATTAAGGTACGAGACGCAGGTCTAGGTTCTCCCCTTATATTAATAAATAAGCTATTTGTTTTAGCAGCTTTTCTACGAATTTCGCCGAGAGACAAAGTATGTTTGACCCAATAAACAATATCTAATTTCTCGTTTTCTTTATTGACTACAAGTCTCCAACCAGATTGCCTATAATTTACAGAATCGGTCTTGGAGCCAAACGATGGCCATAATGTTAGTGAATCATCGTCAATTATACAATTGTTAGAGTCAACATTAAGTAATGTCAGGTCGTGAATTCTTCTCCCTGAACAAAGGAGTAGTAGGACAGCTGTATGCCTCTGAACTTGAAAAACATTATTTTTGTCAATACGATATTTTTCTAAATAGGAAGCTAACGTGTCTATGTTCCAAATCGGGGGCTTGCCATGATCAACTGGCTTTTGCAAAGCTATAGATTTTAAAATATGCTTGATTAGCACATGGGAGCTAAGACAAGCTGATTTATCTGGATCACATAAGGTTGCTACCACAGATTTATGCAACAAAATCGAGTTGTATGATAGTTTGTGAACTAAATGGAGATCCGATAAGAATCTGGCAACGGCACTTGCTGTAGGATTTGAATAATTAGTCTTGTGTGCTTCACACCAAGACAACCATCTTTTCCACGCGACACTGTACACTTTGCGTGTAGACGGGCGCCAAGTCTCTTGCAGGAGCTTCACTTGATTACTATCCCATCCTCTAAGCGTCCCTGACCACCCCCACATTTCCACACTTCTAGAGTCATCTCGAGCACATTCGGAGGTGGGAGTCCCGTCGTGATGTCTACTAGGACTTTTTTCAGGTGGAGAATCGTGAACGGGGGAGCGATTGCCCTCATTTTGATGTCCGGGCGCCAAAAAACTCGCTTCCATCGTGGAACAACCAGCAGATAAATTCCCCGAGATTGATTGAGGTGGCATAAAACTCTGGGGATTAGGAATGGGGGAGGAAATACCCAGGCTAGCTTGAAATTCCAGAGTTGGGAAAACGCATCGTGAAACATCGCTTGTCGATCGTGAATGTCCAGTGACACATAATTGCTCACAATATGAGCTCGGCTCGAGGCAAACAGATCGATCACCGGAACTCCCCACTTGGAGAAAATTTTGTTCGTGCAATCCTGTAATAGATGCCACTCTGGGGGCGCACGAAGTCTCGACAAATGATCGGCATGACTGTTGTAAATTCCGGGGATGTGAAAGACTTTGATTTGAATTTGGTAACTGTCTAGAATCTTGAAAACCTGGTAGGTTAGGTTCATGAGGGCATTTGATTTGGTCCCTCCTTCGTGACGGAGGTAAGCTATTACAGACTTGTTGTCGGACTGTATCAGTAACGTACTGCGACTCAGGAGCTGAGAATGGTGTTGGAGTACTCTTAATATTGCTAACATTTCCTTTTGGTTGCAGTGGAGATCTTTCTCTGCTTCGGCCCATGAACCCGTCAGAGACATGTTGGCTAGCCGAGCTCCCCATGCGATATCCGACGCATCGGTTGTGAGGAAATGTGAGGGGGGCGGCATGTGAATGGGTGTCGAGCGCCTGCAATTTTGCAGCCACCACACTAACTCGTCCACTGCAGCAGGTGGTAGAACATAGTTGAGTCTGCCTCTCGGCACCACAAAACTGGCAAAGTTGAAAAGACCAACCAGACTCTGCAAATCTCCGAGATTTGCGACTTGTTCCGCCAACATCTGGTTTGTTTTGGTTACAAGAGCAGGTATTTTGTCTTCGGGCAGACTTTTGCAGTTTTTCCAAGGATTCCAGAGTATCCCTAAAAACACAAGACTCTTTTTGGGGGTTGTGATGGATTTTTCGTAATTTATCAACCAGCCTAGTTTCTCGAGAGTCTCGCACACAGTGTTTACATGGTTTCGAAGAACTGATTCGATCTGACTCACGATTAAAAAATCGTCCAAAAATACTATTATTCTTATGCCTTTTTGCCTTAGAATTTGAACTATCCAACTTGTCACTGCTGCAAATGTTTTTGGTGCCGAACTCAGACCGAACGGCAAACACGTCATTTCCAGCAGTTCGTTGCGATATACAAGGCGCAGGAACCTTCTGTGGCTGCGAGCCACGGGAAGATGAAAATAGGCTTGTGAAATGTCTATTTTGCACAGCCAGTCCTTCGGCTGAAGGAAGTCCGGTATGCGCTGGACATTTATTAGTCTGAAATGATCCACTATTATGTACCGATTTAAATTCTTTAAATTGAAAATCGGTCGTGACTGGCCGTCGCTTTTGGGAACTAGAAACATTGAAGACAGAAAGCTTGGAGAGATCACAGCACGTTCCAGAACCCCCTGTTGTTTCATTTTGTTTATGACTAACGTCATTTTGTCCGACTCTGGTACATGTAGATTTAAGCCGATGTTGGGATATACAAGCGGAGGTCTTTGGCAAAACGGTATGCGATACCCTGTTATCATTTTTATTATGTACAGTGGAGCTCCTAGTTGCTCCCAGAAATTTCGAAATTGCGCAAGCCGACCCGCTTTGAACGGCTTCGAGTCAGAATTTTCGCCGCTTGTTGTCTTTGTTTTGGGGAGATGGCGAGGAAAAGCGCTTCCGTCCACGACCCGATTGATTCTGCCTTGTATTTGAACGAGAGGCATTTCCCCGAAATGTGCTCTGGTACTGATGATAATTCGGTGCGGCCGAATTATAATGAGACACATGATTGTCACGATGACAACCACCTTGCGGAGGTGGGTTACTGTGAGAGCAGTGCGCCTGCGTATAATTGCGATTATACGCATTAGAAAAACCCTGCGAGGGTTTAAAGTGTGTAGCGGACCCCTGCGAGGGGTCGCGTGACTTTTTCGGAGCTGCCTGCGAGGCAGTCACATTGGCTCTTTGTGCTGGCCAAAAGCATTTTTTAACGCCTCCTGCGCGGTCTACTATTGCGGTGAACTTTTCAGCCTCAAAAATATTGACTGTTGATGGCGGAATCTTGCGCAAACTCGCCTTAGTCGCAGGATCTCTTGTGTGCTTCAGGATACTATCTCGACGCATTTGAATTGTCTCGGCTCGATGTCCAGAAATAATCTGTAGTAGGTCTGAAGACGTCTTGTGGAAGTCTCCAGTTGTAAACAGGAGGGTGATCTTCTGGTACAGGCTCTCGTAGTCCAGAGATTCACTATCTCTAGCCCACGCCATTAAATCACGTAGTCCCGTTTCCAGAGACTCCTTTTGCTTAAAGACGCACATAGTTAAGGCTGCGAAAGCTTTATCCGCAAGTGTGAGATGTCGCGGTGTTTCGTAGCCTTTCATTTCGTCATTAATGTCAAGGTCAGTGAACCCCGGTGCAAAATTGTACATTTTCTGAACTTCAGTATACCTTACATCCGCCCAATCGCTTTTGTCCAAGTGCTGATGGTCACGCAGCATTTGTAAATGCGTTTCTGCCGCTTTAGGAATTGACGGTTCCTTAAGTTTGGTTTCAAAGGAAAGTGTGAATCCGGATTGTTCAGATTTTTCATCCAAATTAAAACATTGATCGCAATCTTCCGTGAAAGAGGACGCAACAAGCGATATAGTATCATCATTTGGTACCTGACGATGTCCAGCCTGGTGGACAACTTGTTCTCGAAGTGCGCGAACCTCCTCAGCTAGCTTCTTACGCGATGATCGGTGTTTTCGTTTCCTATTTTTCTTCTTTCTGTGCCTCCGTTTCGCCGCGGATGAAGAGGAACTCGAACTGCTTCCGCTATCACTACTCGAACTCGATGAACTCCGTTCTCGTCTTTGTCTGGGTGTTACCGAAGGTCCCGGTAAATTTTCAACTTCTTTATCCATACTAAAGAACAAAAGCACAAATGTATAGACGACGACAAATAAAACAGACGAAAATCACAAAAGATCACAATGGGCTTGACCAATAATTATCATAAAAACATTTTATACGAACGGAAAACCGTTAGAAACTTTTAATAAACGTATTAAAATAGCCATATTATTACAATAGAATTAATAGTAATTCAAACCTTTACACGTATTAAGTCTATTTATGCTTTATAAATCAGACTTATTTTAAAGTCGACAGCACCTACTGGAGTGCGTCCGACTCGGCGGGAATCCAAAACGCCAATGAGTATCGAAGTGGCTGACCCAAAAGGGCGCCACACTGCCAGGTAGAAGTGACGTCAGATGATAGGAGGGGCTAAAGACCGGAAGATAGCTAAAATGTAAGGCGGGAAACGTAGTGCCTATCTCAATAAATAAAGCTTCGAATAAGGTACCAGTCAAATTAATAAGGCTATCGACTAGTTAATAATGATGTGGGCGGTGGATTTAATTATATAGATTCCAACGGCCTCGCTCGAGATCGAAATTCACAATCTGGTGAGGGGTAACCTAGCATTTTTTGTAGTATAAGGATGTCTGTGCACAGTCTGCGTGAGCAAGTGCCACATTTTTGCAAGTTATTCAACCGTCAAAGTGTGCAAATATTACTGTGTTCTTGATTGAAGGCAATGTTTCCAGTGAAATTACTGAGCATAAAGAGATTTAATGTCTAAATATTATCTCGGTGAAAAAAGTAGTGCATTACCTCCCATCAACGTTCAAAATTCTCGGTGGCACTGAACTGAAAGTGGGCGTGAAACTTACCATCCGGTGAGCGACTTTCTCGTCTCATCACTTAGTAGCATAAAAAACATCATATCATGCCCCATTTTTTGTTTTTTTTCTCGGTTATACCAAGTACTTAGATTTTTTATGAGCCTCTTGCACCAATACAAGTCACTGTTCCTCCTTCTTTCATTCTTTGACTCTGAAAATTTAATTTTAACGCTCGCCGACCCTTTCCAGCGTCCCCTCCAGATACGTGATCTGCTAGCACGTGATTTATCCCTCTCTACCCTCACTGTTGAAATATATAACGAAATCGGAAATTTATAAGACGCGTGTGACTAAACACAAATTATTTGAAAAATACGACTGTAAAGTGAAGGATAAAATTCAGCTATGGAAAAAATGGCTATATTATCCTAGGTGTGGTAACATTATGCATATAAAGATTAATTAGAGTTATAAACTTTCACAGCACGGACCTACATGGCCTAAATACCTTCTGCTCTCTCTGCCAGGAGCATTAAAAAAGCCGTCATTGTATATTCTCATTATCAGCCAGAAGACGTCCACTGCTGCACATAGGCCTTCCCCTTCACCGTCACCGTTTAATGCATCATATTCCAAAAAACTCGAAAGAAATGTAATACCAGTCATTGTGTGGACCACTAGACTGTGTGATGCGCTGCCTGAGTGAGAGTTCCCGATAGTTATGATCTGGTCTTTAAGTTCGAGGGAATTCTTTTTTTCTAGGCAAGGTTGGCGTCAAACGCATATTCCCATATTTTTATCGAATACAAAAAATAAAGCGCCCAGTTACATAGAACCGTGAATTATTGCGGCAAAAAGGACATTCTAGCAATTGGAGAGACAGAATTTTATTGTCGGATTACACGTCAATTATAGATTTATTATTGTTTTTAAAACATACCGCTGGCATTAGGCTGGACTGAATACTCTGACATCGGGACTAATACGTCGTTATGCATCCCCCTCGTCCCTCCGTGCTGGACTAGAGACGGCCTGGTCAGCAGAACTAATGTTATGCTGAGCAGGTTTTCTAGGACTCAACCCTGCTGTAACCGTAGACCTAAGTTAGTTTTAAGACATTTATCATTCATTATTATAGAAGCCTCCGAATCGGAAACATGTAGTTTTAATTTAGTATTAAAGCCTTCAAATTGGCTAAACGTAGTTATAATTTAGTTTTTTTTTAAACTTGTGAAAGGCTCCCAAACAACTACGTATCTAATTATTTTCAAATAAATTTTATTGATAAATATAATAATTTCACAGGAAACAAATCTTCAGTCCAGAAAGTGCACCAATCTACTCGAAACGCTTCTACACGAATCTGCAGATCTGTACTTACAATTTGTTCTCACATTCCTCAATTATTTATCTGTGTAAGTGTTTTCGAAGCAAATTGAAATGTGTTCATTTACAATGCCGTCGCTAACACATGTCATGTAGTACAGAGCAGGTATTTATCCGGCTTTTCATATGGCACTTCCGGTAGAAGAACTAGATATTCGGCTAAAATTGGTCCTGTTATCGACCAACGCGCCACCTCTATGTTGTTATTTGTGCTGTTTAGTATTAGAGTTGTCAAAAGGTATGCGCGGGCTGCGTACTGATGTGAGGGGTAAGCCATTTCGCAAATCAGTCGTCTTTTGTTGGGTATCATCATTACATACTTTTTATCACTAACAATGGATTTGTTATAGTCAGTAGCCCTCCAATCGGCAAAGGCACCGATCCTGTTTATTCAAAAATAATTACTTATGCAATAATTAATTACTACACTATAATCACAACACATTAACGCGAGTATGTGTGTCATTATTATATCCCCTCAATTGTAGATTTAGGTGAAGATAAAGATATCCGCGGATCGACATGTGGAGCTCAGCTATGGATCCAATTGGACGGAACCTCAATAATAATGTTACAACTCTAATTTGTCAAAACGATTATGCATAATATGTAGTAGGAGTTAGCTATCCAGTACATAGGCTTCTTTTTATCTGGAAAAAAATATTGGGGCATATAAGAATCTGGGCGAATCCGCAGGGCGCAGCTAGTAAATGAATGGAATTGTTTTAGCCACAGAAAAGAGGAAGATAAACATTTTCTCTGGTCTGAGTTTTAGCGGCAGTAATATCAGACTGAAAGCACATTGAGAGAGAGAATGCTGTACAAAAACGAAGTCAGCCGATTTTAGCAGTATACGTACTTTTATTCATCCAGCGTGCCATCTCAGTGCCGGGAACTGTATCTAAAGTATCTAGCTATAAAGATTTCGCTATGTAGCTATCTGTTTCAATCAAGAATTCGTAATTACTGCGACGCGGAGCCTAGTATCTGTTACGGCACTTATTTAGTTTCAGTTTAGATTTCTCCGTGATAAACTAATCAAAATGTTAATAAAGATGTGATATTAACCAGAAACGTAGTGTTTTCTGTTGAATATGTAAAATGTAGATAAATTAGCTAATGTTCATCATTTATGAGTAAAAATGCCATAATTTTGATTAGTAAATTACAAATTAGATACAAGACAAAAGACACAAGTACCTGCAATTTAAGCAGTTTTTAATGTAATAAAACATATAATTGTAGGGTGTTATAAGTTATTTTAGTATAAAAATACATAAGATATTATAAGAATTGGTGCTGGTTACATTAAGGTCGTAGATGAGAAATGGTGACGTGTATTAGAATTTTATAACACATACACATATTTATGATGTAAAAAATATCGTAAATAGTCATGAGAATTACTTTAGTAAAAACTGTAATGGTGTCTCGTTACATCAGCTTTGAGAGTTTTCTTTATCCATCCTTTACCGGTTTAAGTCGCTACTTTTCAGTGTTTACAACACTTTCGGTCTACAATTATGGTATCAAAGTGCTTTACTGCCCTATCAATACTCAATATTCTTCCCGTTATACGGCTACTGCACCACATGCCTATTAAAGCACTTTTAAACACGCTACTATATAGCTTAGGACTAATAGTAAAGCTCTTGAAAAGCATTACACAGCAATTATTAAATTAGCTATTATACAGCATTTAGGCTGTACAAAAGCTATATAAGCAGCTTGGGGCTTCGCCAACAGCCTCGACAATACAAATTAATTATAACGAATTCACTTTTTCTTTCCCTATTTAATTAGGGGATGAATTTTCAAATATCCCTCATCAGTGCTCACCTATACGATAGAAATTTATGTGCCAAATTTTATGCCGTAGACCCAACGATTTAAGATGTGCGTTGACTGTCAATCAGTCGTATTTTATTAGCTTGCCCGCAGGGCTTCGCTCGCTTAGGCTATGTACAGTAAATTAAACATCCTATTTCAACTCTTTAAGAGATGATTTTCGAAAAATCATGGCCATGACTCTCTTTATCTTCTTAGATTAGTACATGACCTGATTGGCTTAGCAAGTTTTTTTTTTTTTTTTTTTGAATTTTTTAATGAAAACACCAGGTTGCAACTGCTAAATGTTAGTCAGTATCAGTATTCAAAATGTTATCAACGTCTGGAAACGACCGTCCTACGTCTGGAAACATATACATCGTACTATATATGTCTCTACTATATAGTCTCTAACACAGCACCATCTACAATGCAGTTCAATTCGAGCCACGACGCGACGGTAGATTAGCCACCGACAAAGCATAGAATGGAACCCGTGCAACTGCAGAGCTTGGGAACGCTCTAAGCGAACAGAACATGGACTTATCTGTTCTGTAAGCTTAGATTGTACTCTAGATAGCTCACATTCTACTTTCATGGTTATCTATGATTAGTTTACTCGGTGTTTTTTATGTTTGACCACTTTAGCACTTAAGCACTTTATTTCTGTTAAGCCCTAAGTAAAAAATGTTTTCTTAGCCTTATTAAGGCTAAGCTTTGGCACCGGCCCCAAACTAGGCAACAAAGCCTGTGTCTTGGGTGCCCAATTGATCCAGTTCAGCAGAACACGTTTCGTGCAGAATTGTAAATATTTAAAAACAAATAAATAAATAGATGTAATATAGTATAATTATGTTTATTTTACCACAACTGATCACCTGTTGCGGTAGATCTTTGTATGTATTGTAAGACATCCAATAATAAATTGATTGTTGGTTCCATAATTACCTAATGAAGTGGTTTGTTAAGAACAAGTATTATCTATTATGAAAAGAGAAACAAAAACCCGACTGCAAAATATAGCCTATGACACTTTGGACATTAAGTGGAATCCAGCGACATCTCATGCGTCAAAATTTGAGGTAATATAGAAACACACAAACACTTCTAGTGTACTTACTATTTATATACCTACTTACTCACAGATCGCTATGAATTTATAGGAGAGATGGAAGATGTAACTTTGACTCGGTAGATAATTCTGTACCTCAATTTTGACAAAATGTGTGTTGATTCCGGTTTGCTTATCGGTACATATTGTTATTATTGGTTTTTACAAAATTATCTTCAGTCATGGGTAACATTACATCTCATAACATTACAAGAAAAAAGGCTTACAATATTCAAGTCGGATTATTCTATCTAACGCCATCTATGTTATCGGATGCAAACAAGTGTAATCACGACGAAAAATGTTCTTGAGATTATAGCAATAATTTTAAACAATAAAATTATTGTGCGCGCACTGCGCCACCTTTGATTTTCCTGGTTAACTAATTCATGATATTAGAACTTGTTGGTAGCGTAAAGAAACGGAGGTTCTTCGAAATAGCACTTTCGTGAAGGTGGTAGAATCAAATGTATCAACTAGCGCGCTTTTAGTTTTACAAAAGAAATGAAAAAATATTTTGTGATTATTTCCACGGCTTTTCCATAGGTGGCGTAGGTAATGCTTATTCTGCACTGATATGCTACAGTAAATTGTAGACATCAGTGTTATTCTGCTTAAATGTACGGAGGCGTATTTATTATGTGTAATATTTTGTTTCCCTACGATGAAGAATGAAGAAACTCTTTCTTCGTCTTTTCCGATTCCAGTTCTAGCAGTTTATGAGGGATGTCCAGCCGCCAAAGCCTTGCGTCAGTCGGTATTTGTTGTTCCCCGTGCGTGCGGTAGAGAGAGCTAGTGAATTTTCTTACCATTTTTTTTAATGAAATCAATCGTTTCGGGGGAAAACTATTAAAAGATTAACAAAATGTTTTATTTTTGATATCAATGGCTGATATTTTTGGATAAATAATAATCT
This sequence comes from Apocheima hispidaria, assembly GCA_947579745.1. NCBI lineage: Eukaryota > Metazoa > Arthropoda > Insecta > Lepidoptera > Geometridae > Apocheima > Apocheima hispidaria. The sequence continues at coordinate 612,035 of OX388151.1, forward strand.
ACGCTGAAAGGTTTCATTTCAAAAAATGGTATTCTACTAAGAAAAACTACTTTCTTCAAAATAATTTAAACGCTTAAAATTCGTCACTTTTGGTGCCCTTATCAATATAGACATTGTGATATAAAAATAAAAATAAAACTTTTGATACCGGAAAAATAAAATATTCGCTTTCTGTATAACTTGTAAAACTGTAACTTCTGTACTTGTAACTTGTCTGTTTGTAACTTATAAAAAATAATCATAATCGGCAAGCATTTAAGGGTGGTAAACAGTTGGCGCTTTTTGTATGGATATAGGCGGCTTACTTACTCTATTATAAAGGTTAACCCCTAAAAATCTAAGATCGAGAAATCGCAATTTTATTATTACATTTTTTTATTGTGGTTCTTAGAGAAGGCTTAGTACAGCTGTACACATCCTACGCAAAAGGAAAATACCTTTTTAAACTTTTAATGCGATTTAAAGAGAAATACAAGTAAAATATTTTACGTGAATAATAATAGTATGTGTGCGTTTATAGTTTTTTTAGTATTCGGTTTGAAAAGATGTAAGTAGGTACATGTACGTAAGTATGTCTATGTAACCAGCTTCCCGTACGGGTTGGCTTGCGTCTAATTTGAATACCACATTTCACAGAATGGCACGGAATTAATTATGTTATCGTTGTATTAATAACTATTTTATACATAATTTTTCTATTCATTGCACCTCATCAGTTATGTAGATTAAAAATCTTATTTTGAGATACCTGTTTTTTGGCTTTATCTTCTAGTATAGCTTATAGGGAAAATATGATTACATTACATTTTCTCGATAAAAATAATCATTAAAAAGACCTCGTCCACACATTTTTCGCTGGCCTAGTGTTCAAGTGATTATTACTGTAATAGTCATAGTCATAGTCATTTAATTCGTAAAGCTAATTTATATGTTAAAATTAATAAATAATATCATATTTTGGCATACTTAATGTATGTAAATTAAACAAAATTTAAATCAATTAACTTAGATATTTATAAAATTCGTCATAGCTGTAGAATACTAATAATAGTAAGCTAATAATAGTATCTAGGTTTGCATGTAATAGAATTCTGATTGATTTTCTGGTTAAGTTGTTAATTTTGACTTTTTTACTAGCGCGCGCCAAAGCCATCTATCTGCGCGCGAAAGTGTTACAGCGCCATATTTTCTCTCGAAATTGCTTCTGAACAGGTTTTTTTTTGTAACACAAAACAACAGATAAAAACCAACATTCCGCACTAAGGACAATCACCTAAATAAATCTGTAAAATTTTGCTCTCATTAGTACATTGCTAGGCGTGAGCATATGCGTAAACTTAAGATAGCCAATGAGAACGCTTGGTCTCGGCTCCGCAACCCGCGCTTTTCTCAAACTTTGGTGACTTTTCGTCGGAAAAATGATCTCGTAATGCAGTATCTATCGTGAACTTTGTACAAAACATTATTTTTTTGATCGCACTGGTGTCGAAAATTTCATAACTAAATATTTCCATAATAGTTTTCCTCGGCCTTTTTGAAATAAAAATACAGAATACCATTAATATTAATCTATAAACATATATAAAACAAAGTAGGTTTAGTCACACCATTCATAACTCAAGAACAGCTGGACCGATTTTTAAGATCTTTGATTTTTTGTATTTGTCTCCACCCCGAATAGTATAATAGCTATTAAAAAAAAACTGAAATCACAAGGTTTTTATGAAGAGTTTAGGGAAGTGGAACGCCGAGCTTGCATTGCGTACGAAGTTGCAGGCATCAGCTAGTAATATATAAAAATAACCAGAGAGGTCAACCGAAAACGCTAATTTTGAAGATTATGCCGATTTCTTGTAGTCGCTACAAGTCAAAACTGACAATGACCGGGCAGACCTCGCTGGTCGAATAACATCGGAAATCAGTGAGCGTCGTGTGTAATACTGGCACAGGGGCGGAAAATTAGACATTTACTCAGCAGTGGGTAGAATTTGGTTGAAGTATATTTGATTATCTAAGTATACATACACTTTTCGTTTATTTAATGCTGCTATAAAATATCTTTTCCAAAAATAATTAGCCAAATTTCATAAGTAGAATAAACAGTGTAATGACCGTATTTCACAATTTCTCATAAGCGTAGATGAAGCGAAAAACAGTTTATTAAAATGTATTTCAGCTAACATTAAAAGGCGAAGAGTGTGAGATGAGCTCCATCCATCATTCTAGACAATAGAACACTTGGGCTTTAATCGTGAATATAACACAATATTATAATACTTTGTGTTCCAAGCCCAAAGGTCGCTGCTGTTTTAGACGACATTCACAGCGTGTACCGCAACATGAAAATATATTCAAAAAATATAAATATAATATAATAGTTGTTACCCGCGACTTCGTTCGCATGGACTTCAAAAAAGTATCCTATGTTCGAATTTGTTTTAATAATACCTCCTTATCAAATTTTATCAAGATCAGTTCAGCCGTGATAATGCGACAAACATCCAGACAGAGAGACCAAGTTACTTACGTTACGTTCACTAGATAGCGTTGGTTCATTTTTGTGCATTAACGCATTTGACGTTTGGTATGGACTAACAGTTGTAATGTAGGGAGTTCTGAATCGCGCAAGCGAAGCATTTTCTTCGAGACGTACGTATTCATTTTTATGCCTCGAAACTTTATTGGTCCTTATACGAGTTTGGCTATGTTCCTCTGAATTGTTATATAGTTAGGATAGCAGCGATGATAGGGATCTCAGTGGTTAGCGAATTTGGGTCGCACGCCGCAGGGCCGTCTGAATCCCGTTCGAACAATGAGCTTTGAGCCACACGTGAAGGAAAGCATAGCATGGTGGTGGAAATTTTGAATACATTTATCAGTTAGCGCATATTCATGTATCAAAGCTGTCCCTAAAAACAACAAAAGTGATGTTCATAAACCGGACGCAACATAATAATATACCTACAAGTTTTTGTTTTGCGCGACTTTTATTGGATGAACCTTTTTTATTAAATAATACAATAACGTAAAACTTTTGTCGCTTTCTTCACACCAAACTGACACCTCGCGACCTCTTTAAGTTTACAATTTCTAGACTAATTTTGCTGATATTTTAATCTTAAAAATGGCATTAAAATGTACTACTTGCTACAAAGTTTCATCAAGATTGGATAAGCAGTTCGCAAGTTAACATTGAACAAAAGTACAAAAAACTCGTTTCTTCTCTGTTCTCTTGAAGAATAGAGTACACCGCCGTCTTGTCCACACAAAAAGCGTAGTCTGACCCACCCCTAAATGTTATCCGATTTCGATGTTTTTTTAATATGGTATCTACACCGTGAAAAACTATGCATGTATATATATTTTTTTTTTAATTTCGCAATGTTTTCGTTGTTATAGTCACTTAAAATGACTTTTTTTGCGTCGAAAATACGACTAAGAAAAGTAGTCACTGTAATAAATATTTAAAAAAAAAAAAAAGAACATAACGACATTGATTATGGTTTATCCAAGCCATTGCCAACAAAAACAAAATATTTTGTTACGATTTAGCTAAAAAAACGATAATTTTATCAAAAAGTTAGGAAAATTACTCTCTCCATTGAACGCACGAGAAACAGAGCGACAGCTATATAATTTCAAATATCGAATGCGCCAAAACCTCGCTGAAGGACAATCCTCTTAAGGTGCAACGTTTCGCTCAGCGCGTGAAATTCAAATTTTCTTGAGTTTTTTGTCAATTACAGCTTAATTACTCATCGTGGACTCATTGAAACCAATCACTTCGCTCGGAAACATACTACACTGATCCACAAAATTATGGATACTCAAAACCATGTGCCTGTCACTAGCGAGAAGCCTTAGAACCTGGAGACTCTTGTACTTGTAACCCTAGATGACTGTTCCGTTTATTGAAATATTTAGGTCCTTTTACCTACAAGAAAAATGGTGCCAAGAGCTGATATTAGATTATCCCACCTACAAACTCCTTGATTTGCTTTCACGTTGTCATAATTTCTTTCATAAGATTATATGTAATGTAAAATCAATACATTTTCTTACAATGATTGCGTAGTGATAGAATTACGGATTTGGTAAGTACTCGAAATCGTCCTTCGCTAGAATTTTATAAGTATAGGCAATGACGTCAAATCTTTTAACGAAATCGACTTTGCCAATTACTTGAAATTGGAGACGCCATTTCACAGGGTGTATTAAGTAAAAATCTTAAAATGAGAAAATTGATGTCTGTAGATGAAGTCCAACTTGAAAAACTTTAGCTTCTGTTTTCCTTCATTCTACTTTGTATCTACGTAAAGTGTAACGCAATCCGGAGCGACCAGCGCGTGCAGAGGTGGAGACGGTGGCAGTAAAATTAAAATTCATTCGAAACTTGAGTACTTACTTCACAAGAGTCTTTACAATACATACGTATCTACACCTTGAAAAACTATGTTTACTTACACTTTTTTTTTTTAATAATCGCAACATCATCGTATTTATAGGCATCCAAAGTGACGAGTTTTCTGCGTTGAAATTATGACGAAGAAAAGTAGTTTTTATTAGAATACCAAAATCTTTTTTTTTAAACAAAATTATTAAGCGTATATTATTATTTATCCAAGCTTGTGACCCGAAAAACAAAAGATTTGATAACATTTAGGAGGTGATAACAGTTTTCCCCCGACACGCTAAATTCATCAAAAAATATAGGTTAATTCACTAACTTTCTCTACCTCACGCACAGTACCTCACATTGTATTGCATGACAGCTGCAATACAATTTTCAAATACATACAGCGCCAAAACCTTGTGGCAGGACGTTCCTCTTAATGCGTAACCTCCAAGTGTCACCAAAATCCTGATGAGGGTGACGAGGATTCCTGTGACTGTGAATTTGAATTTAATAAATATAGGATTTCAGTTGAAAAACAAAATTTAGTAGGTGCTCTGCAGTATTTACAGAGAAATATTTCCATAAAAAAATCATGAGCAAATTTTGAAATTTTGAAAATAAAAAAATAGTTTTATTAATTTAAACCATATAAACTCGAGTAAAAAATTCGGAAAATGATGTTTTTTTTCTTTCTCCTTCGTCAAACTAAGAAATAGTAACATGAAAGTTGCTTTAAAATATTGGCAATGAGTATTCTAAGCATATTCCGTGATATATTTTTTTTTATCTCTTCTCTGTAATTTTATATTAAAAAAATGGTTTAAAAGTGCGAACGAGACAGCTGAATCAGGCGCGCCGGATCGAATCCAGATCGGACCAAGGAGTGTTATATCCGTACATGATGAGTGTCGGCGTGACTTAGATAGGAGATCAGTAATTTTCACGACCCAATGAAAGCTGTGTGATAACATTTTGGAGAACTTTTTTACTTTACTGTCAACACTCCAAGGCCGCATTTCCAACCCTCGACAGAAAAATCACTAACAATCTATTGAAATTGCAACGACAGGACCTTCGCCTACTGGTAGGCCTCATAACCGGTCATTGCAATTTGAATAGTCACTTGTACAAAATAGGAGCTACGGACAGTCCGCTGTGTCGTGGTTGCATGCAGCAGAACGAAACAGTGGAACATGTGCTGTGGCACTGTACAGCCACAGAAGAAGCTAGAAACGCTACTAGGTTGCTTGAGGCAACATCACCCATGTCATCCCGACAACTTGACTTGGTCTCATCATCATCGTCATCTAAAAAACTGGAGCAGCTATGCCAGCGGCCCAGAGCCACGCTCCGTTATTTCAAGGAGCTGGGTTGGCTCGGGTAGACGCTGGCAGGGGGGAATGCACAATACACCCCATGCGGGACGTCAGTGCAGGACTCATCGCCCCCATCTCGAATAAGAATAAGAATAAGAATTTCGGAGAAATTTAATGACTGTTTTAGTGCATTTAAAAATCAAATGAAATAAAAATACAGTTTCATCTCATTATTTTCTTTCCGGTCTATAAACACTTTTCTTTACTGCTTTAGACGTTATTTTGCGGAAGTTCATCTTTAAAACTATGTCTATAACAGATCTTGACGCATTTCCGCAGATTTTTTATTTTTTGCTTTGGAAAAACCGGAAGGATCTGGGGGCACGGCAGTGCCCTCACCAAGTATAGCGAAAATAACAAAGGCACGGCCGTACCATCCTTTTCTCGAAGCAACTCAGGACACTTTTGACTCCCTGTATTTTCATTGTGAGTAAAGAAAGAAGTTTGAAATTTCAAATACCGAGAGTAGAAGCTGACCCTACCTCTACCCCCGAATTACAAGCTTGTACCTACATTTTAAAATGAAATACCTCAAGTCAAAGTTCCCGGATTTAGTCACTAACACACTCATCGATCATCATTTCATGGATTTTCTAGCGGACATAAGAACATCAAACTTTTCACGCACTTACAAGTAAAGTATAAATAAATGATGCTATGGACTTTCTTAAAGTATGGTTTGATTGTAATGGTAATACTTCTCAATTCTAGTAAAAGTATTGTGAGGCAGTATCAATCCAGGCTAGGTATTTTTGGGAACTCAGTCAGTAAAGAATATGTGTACTTAGGGTAGACAATAGATAACACAATTGCTCATACTGCTCGCATCGATAATATATTTTAAAAAAACGGCAAGGGGAAATTACATAATATAATAAATATATTATAAGAATGTAAAATATGTTCACTGTTGGCGTATCTCAATAAATAAATAAATTACGATTTGTTAAAACTTAATCCGTTAGTATATTTAAAAAAAAAACATATATCCGTATGTTATGCTTAAATACATTCTGTTATAAAATATGCAGTTACAATCTGGGTTAATGCTCTACATATTGCAAAAGTGTTAAAATCTCAAAAAGGATCGATTAGAATTATCAACAGTTTAAAAAAACGTAGTTTCGCGAAACACCACTTCAAAAGTAACAAAAATATAATTTTGTTTTAATAAAACGGGAATTTCCTTGATAAAGGTCACCGAATGTGATCGAAACTATAGTCGGAATAACCGACTCAATTTAACGTGAGTATTCCCGTTTTATTAAAACAAAATGTATCAAAACCACGTCAGTTTTCATAGTAAAAAAATATAATTTGATAAGAGCATGTCGAGCCATGCTTATTAGGGTTCTATAGGCGCGTAGGACGTTTTAACAAGGACAAGCTGTACAAGCCTTGGACTAGATTTGTTAAGGTTGTGAAACAGGGCTACCTAATTTAATTATAAACATAAGTAATTTAAAAAAAAAAAAAAAAAAATTACGTCCCCATAATATTTATTGTTATTTATGGCCAATATGTATTTCTGATTTCTTACACGTCACTTGTCCTGACCTTGGGCGAGTCCTGTCCTGTCTAGCCGGCCGATCTGTTTGTTGTTGTTTAGATACTCGACTCGTATCAAGTTGCGAGATTCGTAACGTTTTTCTAATCTATTTGCAGACACTACTAATGTTGTATCATCATTGAAAGTCTTTCATCATTGAAGCCTCCTTCTGAGGCCTGTACGGCTATTTTTAGGTTTTTAGGCTTACCCTTATAAGTTCGTCATGTCTGTCTCTCTGTATCGTTTATATATATCAGCCTTATAAGTTCCAAAGTTATAAACCTACTTACATGAAATTTTGCACAACGGTAGTCTAAGTATAGATCTCAAGTTTAAATGATTATTTTTTATTTGTGTTTTTTTTGTATAATAATGGTAGCTCCCATACATGTAAAGAAGGAATAAAATAATTTTGCGGCACCCCAATATATACCCGGTATTTTCCTACGGTAATGATATATCATTACCGTAGGAAAATACCCTCCTTGAATAGGTTTTTTCATGCTAACAATTTGGAAAGAAAAAAAAACACAATTGTATATTAAAGGATATTGTAACATGTAACGTTGGGATAAAAAAAAACCCCGATTCTCCGTTATGAGGCACCATTTTTAAATTAAGGTAAGGTCTTATACACCTTTTTTTTTAAATCCGATATACTGCTTGCGAAATATGGGCCCACAAATTAAGTACCTTGCTCTCCCATTTCTAAACTATGCATCTCAGAAAATTACCATTTTCCTAGTTGATAGATCTCAGTAAATACTTTATTTTAAAATTAGTGCAGGCCACATCTGACAATAACTTTTTAGATAAGCGGAAAAAACTGTAACATACCACAAACATCCTACATGTCTGCGCAACCCCCCTACTAAGCATAACCCGACATGCTCTTGACAAGTTATTTTTTTTTGTAGCAATGATAGCGCTGTGGTATGCACGTGTGGATCACATGCCGCAGAGCTTAGGTTTATATCCCAACATTGATCTTGAGGAGCGGTAGCGGTAGCTAGCTAATTCAAATTTTGGGTTACTAAATGTCGTGTTAATAAGTTGAAATTTTAAGTGTTCACTGATGTAAACCAACTCACTAAATTTCTACCATTTTCCATTTGCATGAAGTTTGAAACAATGTTGGAAGGTTTCCGAGTTTGCGTTCTTGATATTTTGAACTTAATTGAACTTATGTTCTAAACGAAGACAATTTGAAGTGTTTACAACACATCACGTTATTCTACTCTTATTATTTCCGCACGTCTCATAGAAACTGGTTGACTGCTGGGACATTTTCTCGCAGCCTAGATGTTAAATCAATGAAGTAACATTGCCTTTTAATCCGGAACACAGTAGTATTTGCTCACTACCGCTTGGCGGTGGAATTACCGGTAAAGGCTTAGAACAACTACCTAATTCTAAGGGCCAAGGTGTCGTGCTTCTCCTGTGTCTCCTCAAGCGTCCTACTAGTACAATGACTCATTTCAAATAAAAAGAGTATCTCGCTGCGAATACGTAATAAAGTTAGTTTTAGAACACATACAACCTGTAATAAATACGAATACAGGAAAACAAAGCCTGCGAGAAGGCGACAGAGATCACTCTGTCAATTTTGCACCCATTAGGCTATGTAAAAGCAGCCCCGGCGGCGGGTGTCAAGGCTAAACGCATCGCTCTTGCAGTGAGAGACGTGACCAGATTGCAGACTGATGTTGATTTTATTGAGCCATTTTCTAGACTAAGCTAAATTTGACAGCTTAAAATGGTTGTTATTATTTTCTCCCATATGAAAATGCAAAGAGACGTAGATAATTTTAATCCTTTCAAATTAATTAACTTTATTAAGTGATACGACCTTGACCACAATAATTTAAAATCAACTTGAATCTAACAGTACTGTAGTTATATTTTTTTCTTATTTTACAATTCATTTTTGTCTCCACACATAGTGTATTTAGCCCGTGTCAAGTTACGTAATATTTCAAGTGAATTAAATATTATGCAATTAAAACATGTCTCAGTCATAGTCTTAGTCAAGCAAAGCTTCGGCCAAGTTTAAATTTAAATCATGCCCCTAGTAAAGTGGTAGAGACTTTTACTAGAGATTTCTATGGAGTTTTGGAAAAAACACGAAAAGTCAAGTTTCTCGACATTTTACTATTCACCTACACTCTTGCACATTTACGAACACTTAATGGATAAGAATCCACTGTTTTTACATATGAACACTCGAAGTATTGGAAAATAGTACTATGACGCAACATAACTCCTTCACGTTCCCGCCAAAACACCCAATACGGTTAATAACTGCTCGTCAGCTCAGTTACAGATTTATTGTGTAAAATAAATATTTTGTATCTACATAAATAAATTCTTTAACCGATACCGATAACGATAACCAATAACCGATGGGGAAGAAAGGTTCTTGAGTGTCGACCACAAGCAGGAAGACGCAGCGTAGGCAGGCGTCTAGACCGACGACATTGTGAAAGACACGGGCAGCCGGTGGATGCAAGTGGCACGTTGTCAGTCGTTGTGGCGATATAAGGGGGATGCTATGTTCAGCAATGTACGTTTTCTGGCTGATGATGATGATGATGAAAGCAATTCTTTAAATAATTACAACATATTCTCACACCCATTCATTCATTCATTTTTGTATTAATTGTACCGTAGGGTGGCCCCAATTCTGCATATACCCATGTGTCACCCGCACCATGCTATGTGAAATTGAGTATAACTACAATTTTAATAATTATTATGCACAAAATATGACCTGTTCAAGTCACGCCTCCAGTCATTTGAGAAGCCACCTTCCCATCTGCATATTCCAAGCACGTTAACTTTGATAATGTTCGCTGAAGTAAACCCTGAATATGCAAATCACCTGACATGCCTGAAATGACACGTCCACATAATTAACGACCGAACACAATAAAGTAGGAAGGAACATTGTGCCCCTTTTGATCACATTTTAGTTTAATTGATTTTTAACAAAACAGACAACAGATTTGCGTAACCAAATTATCGCTTGTTTGAATTGTGTTGGGAGAAAGAACAGCGGATCAAAAAAATGGCACTCTGATTTGAAGAGCAGGAACCTAATTTTCGTTCTCTCCCGCTCGTGTATTCAGTATTTATAATTATATAAAACTAGCTTGCCCGCACGGCTTTGCTCGCATATGGTACAGTAAATTAAATACTCTATTTAGCATTAAAAAAAACGAGATGGGAAGTATCGCTATACTACTGTGCGTTTTACATGAAGACATTTTTAAAGAAGCTCCCACACAGGACCTGTCAGATTTAGCGATGAATAGCTTTTATTGTCGCCAAAAAAAGAAAAAAACTCATGACTCCAGGGTTATACCGTCAAGTGTTGTATAAATTCTGAAAATAGGTCATGGAACTGTGGCTGACAGTAGTAACGTCATCGTACGGCTGCGTCATTGAACAGGGATGGGATCCACGAAATTCACTCCTCGCGGCCAGAGAATTAGTCATAACTCCGCAACGAAAAGAGTTACATGAGTTATTTGTACGTCTTCGTGTGGGTCGTGTGGGCAGTCGTGTGCTCTAAAGGGTGAGCTAAGCACACAACGAGTGAGGCCCCTTCGTGAGCTCCGTAGACTTGTACCGTTGGGCGCTGTTGTACGGCTACTAATTGCGTCGACCAGTCCACCGAAATATATATGTACCTATAGAAATATATATTACTCTACCGCTTTTCAGCCCTAACTCTGGCGGCACGTGTATGGGAAGCTTTTTTAAAAAGGTTTCACGTTAAAAAGATTGTATTGGACTCCCAAAGTCTGAAAAGTCAAAGTCGAAGAATAGAATTTCGTAAAACCGGCTCCTATTGTTCACCTAGACCATTTGAGTATTGGGTTCAAACTTCACGTCTCTATCGGTGACGGTCTGGTCTGTGATTGGTCTGGATTCCTAGAAAATGGCTTGTTCTTATATATATACAGGGTTATAAGGAAAGGACTGCTAAGCCGAAAAGAGCTTGTGGTACTCATCGTTATGAACAACTTTTACTATGGGAGCAACCCTGAAATCGACAAAAAAAAATTTCAATGACACTCGACAAAATGTATGGAACAACTGATATTTTTTTCTCGATTTGCGGGTTGCTCCCATAGTAAAAGTTGTTCACAATCAAGAGTACTGTGAGCCTCTTTCGGCTTAGTATACCCTTTCATATTCATATTTATTTTAGCATTCCACAATGTATGTTGGTACTTAGTAGATTTACATTTTGGTCACAATTGTGGACCCCGTCGGGTACCAGCTACAGAAGTAGAAAAATAGAGAGAGGGACAGCAGTAACTATAATCTTTAGTTATGTAACAGTACTATATGTTTATATCTGTTAGATGCTCATCTACGGAGTAATATATTATAACCCCTTTCCTTACAGCCCTGTATAGGTTATATAGATATAGATGAGGATAGTATTGACCAAAGTTTTTGTAAAATTTTCTTAATCAGAACATTTCAAATGTTTCATACTAATACTCGTGTTGACTCAAGCAAGTTTTCATTTATTTAAGCGAACGATAAGATGTTTTAACTATTACTCAGTTACTCAGTTGTTTTATGTAAATATCAAATTAATAATTTAACTGAAACATGTTTACTATTGTAATAAAGAAAATGTTGCAAAAACATTTTTGTATATAACCATCAGCGATTTTATATAATTGAAAATATTTTGTGTGAGCGAGAGCTTAAAACATTCGAGTGAATTATGATCATATCGTACAAGTTTTAATGAGTCGGGATACGGGGGCGTAAACCCGGATCGGTGCAGGTTTTAATCTCACCCATACCTGATAACTGTTATCGTATCGTAACTACTATAAAAAAAACTCGGAGTAATTCGAAAGCAAAATGAAACAAAATAAACATTACAAAAAATTATGAAAAATTGAACAGCGTCACTATCGGATGTGAATATATATAGCAATTTTCATTAATTGACTCGACGGAATACAATTAACGAAAGTTTTTTTCAATAACAGTTTGTTTACCGCTTTCGTTACTTTTCACCAAACACAGTAAAAGTTTGACACGTTTTTTATTACTACTGTAATAACGTGTGAAAAACTAAGATAAAAATGTGATACTACCGATATATAGATACTACTAGTTGATACCGCGACTTCGTTCGCGTGGACATAAAAAAGTATCCTATGTCTGTCTTTGTGTCTTTGTCCTTTTCAAATTTTATCAAGATCCATTCAACCGTGATCCGTGATTTCGCGATTCCGTCATTCCGTGATAACGTGACGAACATCCAGACAGAGAGATAAAGTTACTTCCCATAGTTCGCTAGATGGCGCAATTTTTGAGCATTTTTTGACGTTTTGTATGGACTGACAGGTGTAATGTAGGGAGTTATGAATCGCGCAAGTGAAGTTTTACCCCGAGACGAATGTATTCAATTTATACCTCGAAGCTTTATTGGTCCTGATACGAATGCGGTTATACTCGTATTACCCTTAATTAGGTATATTATTAGTTAGGATTTCGTCTCCGGCGATATTGCTTTCGAACCGATCCTACAGATTGATATTCAAGGTTAACTGTCGATAGTGATGCCATAGATAAATAAGTGATACTATCGACATCAAATAATAGCCATTTCTGTATTACTGTATTTTTGTCATTTCTGTACGCACCAAAAACGCTAATTTAAGCGAAGTTTAGGTGCAACGTTTCGCGTCAATTTCGCGTCAATTCTAGCTTAATTACTCATCGCAGGTTAATGGAAAATAATATTGCGATAATAAATAGACTGTTTCAACAAATTACACCAACCAAAAATTTGAAGTTGAAAGCTAGTATAAGTACATTTGTCACTAAACCAAAAACTAACATGAAAATCAGCTTATTGAGATTTGTAGCTAAATCAATGCTAGGTTATCATTTTACCCGTAATATCTTAAAACAACTTATTTATTGGCGCAAAATTGGTTTCAATAAATCCACAATGAGTAACTAAGCTGTAATTGACAAAAAACGCAACAAAATTTGAATTTCGCGCGATGAGCGAAACGTTGCACCCTATTATTTTTTCTATATCGTAGTCGAGGCATGAAAAAGCTGTATGAAGAATCTTTTTATTATTCTCTAAGTTGAAATGTTTAGATTTATAGTAATTACCATTAATTACCATTAAAATTCTACTGCTTTATTAGATCCAACCCGTGACCTTTACCAAGGTTCAGCACGTTTTATAGCTCAAAGAAAAACACTTTGTACTTGGAAATGTTTTCTTTCGTTTGTGTTCACGGGTTCTGTTTGTTGTTGGAGTTTTACTAAAAACGTTTATAAAGCCATTTGATTCTATTGTTGTTAATTTTACCTATTCTTAATTCTTTGTGACTCGAATTGGTAACGAAAATGTATTTATCCATGTGAAGTAATTCTAGGGCCCGGACCCGGAATATGTGTTACAACTGCGACCAGAACCACCGGAGGACGGGCAGCAGCGTCTTCTTGAGCGTGCTGCGATCCCAAAACCACCATGCGTGAGGATCACAGAACATACTACTTACTTCTAGTTCTCTTTTCTTTAGTTTTAGTTTGGTTTGTTTTAGTTTAGTTTTGGATTATGGCAACCCTCTCTTTTATTTTGTTTAACAGTGGGCGTCTTCTGGCTGATAATAAATGATGATAAAGTAATTATATTTCTTTATCCTAAGCTAATGTAATAGCTAATCAATGAAATTCTCGGAATCCTACGTTTTATGTAATGAAAAAACGGTGTAAAGCATAATAAATACCTACCTGTCATAATATTACTATATTGTTTAAATTATTGATTAGTTTTCCTAATTTAACTCTTAACCTAGTTTAATTTGTAAAAGTGACTTGCCGTAATATTCAATGTTATTTATGGCCAATAAATATTTTGGATTTCTGATCTGTTTTTTATATCTTGCAATAAACAAGGTTGTCGAGTGTTTAAAATAAGGGTCATTAAAAAAAAACAGCGTTGTGTACAAACATTTTTAAAGATTAACTTTATTTTTATAATTTCTTATTCACATTCCTAAGGGTGTGCAGATATAGATTATCCTCTTAAAGAACATACAATACTCTTGGTATAATTAAATGTTTCTTATCAGGAAACACAATTATATATTACATTGTTATGAGGAGTTGATTCTCAACACTCTCATTTCACACCAAGACGATCCGCATTTTTCAATCAGCTCGTGACTACCGAAACCTCGAGGTATATTAATGAAATAGTTTTAGCGTGGTTAAATCCTGATAAGAAACATTAAATTATATGTTCTAATCGCGAAAGTTTAAAAGTAATAATTTAAGTTGCTTATAAATTTATTTAACTAGATAAATTAGAAAGACAACTTCATGCAAATTGAGTATCTTGACCTTTGTAAAATGTTGAAGCTAAAGAAAAAAATGCTGAAGTTTTTCAGCAATATTTTCAGAGCTCAATTTTCAAGACCTAAAGTTATTTTTATGATTTTTCCGCATTATTATTATTCAATTGATAAATTTGTATCTTGCTTCGCCCGAAGAGCTTTCAAGCTTCTTGATATTTAAATCATTTTTGAAAACTTTGCTCGCCTCTTTTGGAATTCTTTGGTTTATAACAAAAACTTTGTTTTTATATTTTTTGCTTTTCGGTTGAACCTTTCTTCGTTTGAAAGCTTCGTGGATAATGGTACAGAGTAGGTCGAGCATGAACCAAATAATTTCCATGATGCTGACAATAGAACCTCCGAGGCAGAGGCCAAAAATTCCACCAAGGTTAGCTGAAAATAAAAAAGTGTGTGCGTTATTTTATACTTTTGTATTAGGTGATATCTTACCTTTAGGCGGGTTTTCTGCTTGTTAGCCACCTATTGTGTAAATAAGTCTTTGCGGTCTGATCGTTATTCGGTGTGCTTTCGTCAAAGCGATAATTAAAATGTCAATTAAAAGGAAAACTGTAGTAATCATTAACGCTGATTTGATTACTGATTTGGTCAAAAACCTTGTAATAGAAAACATCCTAATACTTTAGTTTACATTTGCACCGTGACTTTACATTATTTTTCCAAGCAATTTTCGTTCATTATTCGATAATAATTCTTTGGCTGCTTTAGTCGTAAACAGGTATGAAACTTACTACTACTTACTAATGTGTGACGAATTATTAAAGCAAATTTAAAAAAAAAAGTAACATTAGCTACGTGAATATCTTCGATTATATTTCTATAAAAACTGGATAAATTTCTCCTTACCCAGCATCTGGTCCCAGGTGTAGAGCACTTCTCTTCTGTACTTCATGCAGGTCGTGTCGCTGAAGTGAACCACTACCCTGCTGGTTATATCAGACATATTTCTAAAAATAAAACAAATTATGCGTTATATTTTTATATTAACACTACAGTACACGCGCGGCCTACTATTGGTACCCCAGGATAACATTAATAGCAATATTTTTCAAGTTTTGAAAGTTATGGCGTCGTGATTCCAGGAAACCTTCTTTCATTAAATCTGCCAATATACCAGTGTTTCGCTTGATATCTGCGCGTACAAACATCTGTACAATATGCCGCCAAAATCGTGGGCTTACCATAGTAGTTCCCACGAGTATTGGTGTATCAATTTGAGGTGATTAACTTTTTATTTTATTTTCAGTTTAATAGGGTATACACCACCATATTTACTATTATTTGAAATGTATAAATAAATTAGATAAAATAAATATATAAATAAATATTGGTGGACGCTTTTACACACAGCGCCATCTAACCCCAAACTAAGCAAGCTTGTACTATGGGAACCAGGTGACTGATAGAATACATGAATACTTTTTTTTTTGTAATACATACATAGAATACATAGAAACACTCAGACAAAGAACAAACATCCATGTTCATCACACAAATGTTTGTCCTCGGTGGGAATCGAACCCATAACCTACAGCTCAGAAGGTGGAAATCCACCCACTGAAAAATCGCTAGTGAAATAAAAAAATAAAAAAATATATAGAAAAAAAGATAAATAGATATTAAATATTTTTACAGATTTATATCCAAATTTATCATGGATAAAAAACAAATACCTAGTAGGCTGGTGAAAACTGTTTAGACGAAAATGAAGAGAATGGAAACGCTTTCGAGTACGACGAGAACATCACAAGTCGTACAGCATGATATCACACCAAAGGTGGGACGGGTTGGTCGATGCGCTCTCTGTCCGCGAGAGCCCGATGTCGGTCGATCAAAAATTGCGTGCAACATATGTGATTGCTCCGATCACCAGGCTGTAGTATGTTCTAATTATTTCAAAAACGTAGGAAATGAATAATTTAATTTTAATTAAAAAAAAACAGAATATTCATCAAAACATATTTGCATGCACGAGCATGCAAATTATTGGAATTTCAAAACACTTATTAGATAAAATTCCACCATGCTTACATATTAACACTCGAAAGAACACGAGTTTTGGAAAACAATACAACGACGCGATATGACTTCTTCAAGTTTCCGCCAAAAACTGTAAAAACCAACGCCATAGCGCTTCCTGGCCCGACGTATCTATGACTAAAGTGGTTAATATTTACCTGAAGCAAAGACGTACTTATGTACTTATGAACAGATATGTACTTGTTGACAAAAACGAATCTGTAGGGATAAGTGGAAGTGATAGATATAGCTGAAATAAAAATCCACTCTTTTCACCAGGGGGAAACGTTGGTAGGCACTAGCGGAATAGCCCACCTTCCCGACCCCACAGAGGTGCTGAGCCGCTCCGGTTTAAGAGTCTGCGTGGGTTGAAACCTAGTTGACGATAAGTCGATTAAAGCGAGACGTAGGTGACCCGGCCCCGGTCGACGTGTGTGTCGTGCGTGACTATTACACACAAAATCTATTTTTATTCAAAACAACGAGGCGTTTTCCAAAAAAAGAAAAAGAAAATAGTTCTAAAATACTTACTAGATGGCGTAATAGACCTATCGTTTTATGTGTCATTGTCATTTCTGTCGAAATATTTTATGTTTATTTTTTAAACCGTAAATTTTGGCTCCACACGTGTATGTAGCCAGTGTCAACTATTGTAATATTTCAAATGAAGTCAAATACATAGTTACGTTACTTGAAATTGTGTAAATACACATGTGGAGCCAAAAAACACGAGAAAAAAAAAGGCACACGTACATTTATTTTCATGTCTTGACAGTGACAGAAAAACCTCAAGGTACATCTAACGCCATCTATTGGGTACTTTTATTACCAGGTTTTTTTTTTTTGGAAAACGCCTCATTATTTGAATAAACGTAACGAGTTCCACAAACAACTGTATAATATTTAGGGGAAGTGAGAAAAATGAAAGCTGCATGAAATGTATCATTCTAAAACGAACAAATCCGGTGGCTGTCGCGATGCTTCTGAACTGAATATAAAGCTTTAGTTATCGCCAGATGGTAAACGTCACGTTTGTACATAATTTCAGTATAGTTCAAAATTCAATTCTGTGGTGTCAATTGATGTACTGCGCTCGTAAGAAAAGAAATATAACTTGAAAAAAGTATGTTTAAATACATTAATTTAACATTTTATAATGTTAAATTAATGTATTTAAATATATTTTTTCAAATTATATTTCTTTTCTTTGACCCGTAACAAAAAACTGTAACTACTCATATTGTACCATTATTATACGATTATTTGATGCCCAGTAATTATCTCAACATTATGAAACTCAGTTAAAAATGGGCGTAAGGAAAAATATTTTTACTTTCAGCAATTTCGCATACATAATACTTGACACAGAAAGGCAAAAATCTAGCCCAACAAAACAAACACCACTTGTCGATCACTGACACCAATATCGATAGCAGAGAGGACATTCGATCCCTTTTTTGTTAACAATATAGGTCAATAAGGCGTGACTAATAATAACAGCATCTGAAACTCATTTATCAATAATATACAGGCTGATCGATTACACGATAAATTATTATATGAAAAATGTTACTATGGGACGAACCCTGAATCTGTAAAAAAAAAACCGAATAAGTGCGAGTGATACGAGTGATTGATACAACTGGATCTGTTTTAGTAAAACGAAGGAAAACGAGGATAATACATATACATAATTTTAAATTTCAAACAAAAACCGACTTTAACAAAACTAATTTAAATTTGCTTCGTCATAGCTTAACTGTTATAATCGAGATTATCTTGGCGGCATCCACGAAATACGTATCTTTGAGGAGTTCCGTTGGCCATAATATATGTGGTCATCCTTCTTCACCAGTTTCACTTCACCAAATGATATTTTCAGAATGCAAATGCGTGACTTGTTGGTGAAAATACCAAAATCGCTACACGTTTGCCTTTAATGTTTGAGGAATTCCCTCTATTCCTCATGGATTTCATTCTCATAACTTGATTTTGACAAAAATGGGACCAATCTGGAAGTAAATAACGGACCTAAATGACGGAATTCTGAGATAACAAAAAAAAAACAGTTGACTTGAGAATCTCCTTTTTTTTGGAATTCTGTTAAAAAGTAATAGGGCAATGCCTTGATCTGACGTAAAAATCAACCTTTTATTTTCAAGTTTTTATTTTGCTCTATCGTGAGTTCGTAGCAAATCCCGATCACTCTTACTTTCGGATTTATTATTGTTGTAGTTCTTTATCTGAGTTAACTAGATAATTTGGATTGTGAGAAGGAGAAAGTTTGTAAGGATTCGCAAATGGTTACTTGTTTCATGGTAAATATTACGATGTACCTTCGTTTAAAAGTTTGAAACGCCCAATGAATACGGAAATATACGCTGGATAGAAGTTCCAATTTGGCGTTATTTCACCTTTGATGCTCGTTAAATACATATCTAAAAGGAAAGATGATATGTGGTAGAAGGATCGTGGGTTCAAAGTTCGAATTCTTTAATAAATGATTTATCCTTGAAGAAAGAACCATGTCATATAGCTTTGTAGTATTACGCACCGTTTTGTGCTCGACTGTCCTGGCATATCTACAAATAGCTACTGCCAGGCTAATGATTGCCCTTGGCAGGCGGTTTGGTGATACGCTTGTCAGATGGCTTGGGGATCACAGAACGCTCTCGGTTACCTAAGAGAACGCTGCTGCCTGTCCTCCGGGTTCCACTAATACTTACTACTGACATTTTCTAACAGCACCTAGCAGTTTCATTTGAGCTCTCAAATGAAACCGCTAGGTTCTTACTCCAAGCTGCGGCCGAAAATGTTGGGGACACCATCTTTGTTTGCCCACAAGATCCTTATAGTAGGTGCAATGTGGTCATAAGCCTAGCCGTTTTAGCCTAGACTAGGCACAAACTAGTCATAGTTTTTTCAGTATACTAACCTCGAATGACGATTGTTCCCGACAGGTTCTATTTCTGTTTCATATTCTACGTAGTCACATCGTTGGTAGCATTCGTTGAGGGAGATGATTTCACGCATATCTGCTTCGACTTTTTCTGGAATTGCCAATACAAATATTTTTTGGTTTAGCTTTGGTGTATTATGTACAGCTGAACGGTTTTTAATGACCAAGTGAGCGAAGCGAACGAAAGTCTCTGCTTCAACAGGCAAAATTTGCTTTCATCTGTCTGTACTATTTTGGTACAGGTAGTATTTAACAAGTAATCTTGACTAAACTTGGTGTACAGGTTGTACAGGTACTTGGCTCAATAGGTATTTTTATTTTTGAAGACATTTATTACAAAAATGAAAAAAAACAAAAAAAATTACATCCGAGACTGAGCTCAGTCACCACAAATAATGATGTTTACCTACTCATTTACTCATTATTTTTGTGAAAATATATTTATAACGAAAAATATATCATTATTTCACTTACTTTATTTTCAAAATAATAAAACAGAAACCTTTTTCAAAATCATTCTAATTATTATGCGTGTGATTTCTATGGAACAAAATAAATACGTAATTGGTTATGTGGTCTTCATAATGTAGTCCATGCGACTTTGCTGACCTCCTGTGATGAAGCCATGAGCGGCTGACACTCGTGTTGCGCTCGAAAATCGTATCGCTGTGCAATAAGGTTCACAGTCGCGCAGCGTCGGCGGCAGGACGTAGCTAACACTATAGCATTAGGGAGGTCACGAAATGGGCCCTTAGTATAATACGATTACAGATGATTATTTAACTTGGGATATACAGAAGCGAAAATAAATTAACGCAATCCAAGGTTAAGAATTAGAAGACTTTAGGGTTAATTCGTTTCGTTTTACTCACCAATTTCCTGATAAACGCAAATGAGTCGGTCCCACATGCATGTCCCGTAGTCTACAACACTTAATTGTTTTGCTGAAATAAAAAAAAAAACCGACTTCAAAAAAATGCACTATCGAATGTGCCACCCGTGAAAAACTTAATAATTCAGAATCAGAATATTTTATTGTGCAAGCTGTGTTAATATTTATCAGACCTTAAAAAAAAAAAAAAACTAAATCGATTCATAAATGACTGAGTTCTGAGGTAACAAACATTAAAAAATACAGTCGTCCTGAGAACCTCCTCTTTTTTTTGGGAAGCCGGTTAAAAATAGGTTATGTCCTCAATGCTTCAGCTTCGTCCATAATAGACATACAATATTAAATCATGTCAATATTTATAATTACGTCAAATTACAATGTCAATTTTAAAATGAGATATTATTCAATTTGTCCTTTAGAAATTCATCTATTCTTTAATAACTCTTATTTATCAAAAAGGTAATCAATTTTCCTTTGAATATAGCTACGCTCTACGATTCCAGCACCGATTTAGGCTAATTACTTTAGATTATTATCATTGTGGAGTCCCGATAGCCATCTGTCTTCTTCATCTGTACCACTTCACCAAATGATACTTTGTGAATGCAAATGCTTGACTTGTTGATAAAAATATCAAAATTTCTGTAATATTTGAAGAGTTCCCTCAATTCCTCATGGATCCCATGGATTTTGATAAAACATGGGATGAATCTAGAAGTAACTACTTTTAAATTAAAAAAAAAAACAAATCGGTTTATAAATGACTGAGTTCTGAGTTTAGTCGAGTTGAGAACCTCTTTTTTTTTAGGAAGTCGGTTATAAACAAACTTGCTTTTCAGCACTGCACTAAATAATAGCACAATATTATTAGTGCGCCATTTGCTTAGTGCCAGACAAAGGCAGTATCAGAATTAATCTGTTGTCAAAGTTAACGAACGTGAAATCGCTAAAAAAACTGCTGAAAAAAACATGTATCTAACAATGAAACATCAGCTTTTTTTCGCGATTCCAGCTTTGGTCCCATCGTAAAAGTTAATAATGACCAGTACAATAATATCCTATAAAGAGTCTGTTATCAATAAGAACACGCACTAAAAATATTTTCCAAAGGGAACAGCTTATCTAAAAGCAACTAGAATGAACTATTTTCCCGAGTGTTACATTCATTAATCTCGAGCAAGTAATAAAATGGCTTCATACCCTCGGGCATTATTGACTCCTCGGGTAGAAATATAATCTCAATTTTCCTGAAGTGAAAGGGATTGTTTAAGATCCGAATGATATACCTATATATAGTTCGTTACATACCGTTTCAGTTTGGATTTGGTAGTAACATAACGATATCATGTGACAAATGCGTCTCATTTTTCCCTCCTTAGAGGATTTTGGCGTCGCACTTCTTGTGAATTGCTGTGTCTTTTGGGTTGTCTTGACAGAAGTTTCCAGGCGTTTCGCTTCACATACACTGTCAAAACTACTAAGTTCCTAATTTGTCATTTTAGTTATTTTGCAAAAGCATTTTCAGACACCACAGAAAAGAAAAAACTGCACTACGTAGCCACTAATTTTAGCAAATGCCAGGCGATAAAAAGCCTTATGTGGTTCAAAATGGCATTTTAAAGCCTTGAATGAGAAAAGTTTTCATAATTGATGAAAAGTTGAAATACTTTGTTGTTTTGTTTTTTGGAAATGAGCGTACGTTTGGGGTAATTACTGCCAATAAGTACTTTTACTTTTACTGCTCTTGAGTATCGATTGCTTGCTTTAAGGCTGATTAGAAATATGTATGTCAAAGATAAGATAAGGATGCGTATCCACCAGAATTGCGAAATACGGTTATATAATATTACTTCATTTTCCTAGATAATTCTAGGTAATCCTATTAGTATACGTTTTAACGTGTAAACCTTTTTTTTTAAAGGCTTATTGAGGTCCCGCCAGAGTTGGAGATGAAACGCTTTTGTTGTTGCCAAAAAATTTAATAGGTCTCGTGACTCAAGGGTTTTATCGCCAAGTTGAATAATATATTCTGAAAATAGATCACTTTGCCTGTAAGTGCACTTGCGACATCATGCGCCTACGTCATGACTGGGAAGAGCCTCGAAATTCACTCTGCGCGACCAGTGAATTAATCGTAACTCTACAAAGGACAGGGTTATATGAGTTATTTGTACGTCATCGTGTTGGTATTGACATGTTCTGAGAGGTGGGCTAAGTAGAAAAATAAATAAGTTGACGAGTAAAAGTTGTGATAGGCTTACAAACATTCAAAAACTACTAGTTTCAGGCAATGCGCAGGAATTACTGGAATTTTCAGCTCCATAGGTAGTGGAAAAAGAGCTCGACCCCATAGGACGGTTTCTTCCAAATCAAAAGAGCGCAACTCATCACGAAATGAGCGAGGCGTCTTCGTAAGCGCTATAGACTTGAAGCGATTTGCACTGATGTGTCGATCAATCCAGATGCTATGATGGCTGAAACAGACCCGATAAAGATGGGTAAAGACGAAACTTATACCACAAGATACGCAGGGCACTGGACCTTCGTATTCTTAGGGATTCCGATACAGATATGAGTTACATTTTTTTCTTTTAAAATATACTATACATGATGAACTTAGAAAGCTGTGTTCACGCACGTTTTCAGTGTAGCGATAGCGATGCTACCGTCCCCGACTGTTTCCTCGCGCATTGCTTACCTATGGGAGAGCCCATCTCTGGTGGAAACGCACCATAATAATAAAATTGTTTTATATTATACTCTTAGATTTCTTTCCTAGACTAGACAAAATGGGTACCTTCTGTGTAACTTTTCTCAAAAATGATATTTAATGAGTAAAGTTATTATTTGAAGAACGAAGAGCTTCAAAATCAATAAATTGACTTTTATACAACACAATACAATATAATATAACTTTATTATACACCCAAAACACAATTAAACTTAAATATAAACAATTATAGAAAAACCATTAGTATAATGGGCCTTATCGCCTAAACAACCTCTTCTAGACAACCTTGGGATGGACAGAATTATGATTGAAAACAATACGGTCGGTTTTATGGTCAATATCTCAAATTTACCTTTTTTGTGTCCTTTAATAATATGTTTTACATACTTATAATGACGTATAAACAATATACGTCCGTACTTAATACATTTATCAATGTGCAAAGAGCTTTTTTTTAATAAATACTTGAGGAAAAATAAAAATTAAACCATTAATTTCCAAATGATGTGTTGTGAATTTCTAAAGCTAAGCTTGCGCGTGTAGCCGCCATGCTTAAGATTAGTACAGTAAATGATGTCTGTGCTGTAACAGGCATATTATTATACTATGGACTCATGTATGCTGGCCTCGGCAATGCCTGCATTTTTACGTTTGTTCATAAAGTCGCCAGTTGCCTGTCCTGCAGTAATGTTCTATTACTTACCACTGTATTCAAAAGGCAGGCATTTGCATTCGTCTACAACTTTCTTGAGAATCAGCGTCGTCAAGCAACCTTGGTAGAAACTGGCACCGACGTCTGTATCCTGCAAGAGGTTCCACATAGACGAATTAATTGTCACTGAGGTTGCCTAGCCATTTTTTTTTTTACTTTAAGAAATGCGCATGCATACCGCACTGCCACGGGGAGACAGTGCGGTGATGTGAGACTCCAACACACTAAAACTCCACGGTGACTCTCCCCCGCCACTTGTGGCGGGAACGTTCTCGTACATAGCCGCGAACCTGCCACGACCTTTCGTCTCCTGACCCTCCTCCAGAGTCGGATGCTCATTGCGTCACTATCCTCCATCTTGGGCAGTTGGGAAAAAGATACTTAAGAGAGATTATACTTAACTTTGATCAGAGAACCACCTGATCCGAATCGCTTTTAATAAACAGAATAACTGTTACTTATGCCAATAACATTTTATTGTCACCATAAAAGGTCCAAGATTAATAAATAGTTTATGAATCCCTAAAATGCAATGATTGCTTGGGAAAAAAAAACTGGATCCTATAATAACAATTGTTTTCTTTATCGTGATTTTGTGCTGTTATTTTTGTAATAAAATAACTTAGCTTCCAATATTTTCAAGGCGTACTCATAAAACCTTGTTTTGATATTAATACCTCATAAAATGATCTCTTACATCATTATGTAAATATTATGTCTATTATAATTGTATTGCTCCTCAATATCCTTATTATTATGAAAATAATATTTTCGCTGTTGGTTTTACGTATTATTATGATAAGCTACACGTGTCTCGGCTGACGTAGGAAGTCAGATCGAAGTCAGGGGAAATAAGGAAACAAGCGGAGTTGTGGCGGACCAGCCGCGGCAAGTAGAAACCTAGTCCGTAGTACCTACTGCTACTTTTTTTTTTTTTATAATATTGCTCCACTTACTCCGGGGTCCGTGCCATTTATCAAGTTTTACAAATATTTTATCAACTAAAACGGAATATAAAAACTAAAGACTTTACAAAAGGAATATACCAACGAATATGCTAATAAAGAGCTAAGTGCTATTATAGATTTGCGTATATACTCCGAGCAGTCCAGCTCCCGCAAGCAGCACCCGTTCACGAGTTGACGCATGTGCCAGCCATCGCTCTCCTCAACCATATTGGAGGGAAGAAGGCGACCCGACACACGACGCCGCCGCAAGAACTGCTTATTTATTTATTTCATTAGTACTGTACAAAATCCAAAACCAAAAAAGAACGAAAGATAACAGAATAGACGAAAAGCTAAGTAAAATGTCAGGCTAAAATTGTGGGCTAAAATTAAAATGTTATATATATTTTTCTCCTACTCTTCTTCTCCTAATTTTTTTTATTTATAGTTTGTGTGGTTTTTAATAAATAGTTATATATCTATCTATTTATCTATATTTTATCTTCAAACACCTAGCGTTCCATTGCGAGTGTATCAGTGCCCATGCAAAGCTGGTTTGTTTACCATCCTCGACCGAGTCGCAAGTGGTCAGCCCGACTATGACGCGCCGAGTCATAGTCTACGTTTTCTACAGTGAGGTATTTAGTTTTTTGTTGATAATAATACTTACTTGTCATCATCATTATCATCAATGATAGCAAAAATACTACACATCTCTGATAAAATACTAACCAAATTGATATAGCACACGAGATTGCTCGACTCCGAGCACTTCGACTGTTTTGTTTACTCTCTGATTGACAAGGGTTTGTGTTAGCTTTGCAGCTTCATTAGCTGTTTACCTTCACATCAATTTGCGAATGATTAATTATGTTATTTTTGGTACGAGCACTTCCATGCCCCTAACCAAATGTATTTAAGGTTCATCTTTTTTTGAGGTGACTTATGGTATTATTATTCCACTGCCGAGAAGGAAGGTAATGTCTTTGGTGTGATAAATTTATATATATATATATATATATATATAAAACAAAGTCGGGATTGTTCCAACACTTATAACTCAAGAACGGCTGGACCGATTTTCATGATCTTTGAATTGTTGAATTTGTCTGCTTCCCGAATAGCAGAGTAAATATTAAAATAATTTTATAACAAATAAATAAATACTTTGATTGCGAACGAAGTCGCGGGCGTCAGCTAGTATTTTAATAAATGTCTCTTATTACCTTCATTAAACGGCTTAATCAATTTGATGGATGAGGTGTCGTTGGATTCCTGTTTCATTCATTCAATTTATATATTTTTCTGCTTAGCTCACCTTTTAGAACATCTCAATACCCACTTTAATTTACTACCTACTTTACTCAATACTAATTTTTTAACCCCCATTTCTGCTCAATGACGCAGGCGCACGATGACGTCTGTATACTAACAGCCATAATTCAATGATCTATTTTCAGACTATAACACTTGACGATACAACCCTTAAGTCACGAGATATATTACAAATAATGGCGACAATAAAAATATTTCATTGCCAAATTATGCGGGATCTTAGTAAGCTTTTTTTTAAACGTTTTCACGTTAAAATGTAATTTAACTATTAAATTAAATTCATCGTGCAGATTTGATTTGACATTGAGATTTGATTTGAAGTATCAACTTTGAAAGGAATTCATTGCCCTCGCGTAATAGCGTTGACGTCAAAATTTACACACCGATGATTTCAGAAACATCATTTAATTAACTAAGTTGAAGTAAAATTACATTTATCGAGTCATAAAACTAGAAGATGTGAGTGCTAAGTTTTATAATATTGTGTTTAATAAACTTTACTGTTTATATTTATTGTCATTATTGTCTCTTGTATCTTATTGTTGTTGTCTCTGCTTTAACTGGCAAAATTTGCTTTTGTCTGTTCGTGTGTATTGCGTACATGTCATATGTTTCAAACAATCTTGGTGAAAACAAACTTGGTACAACAGGTTCTACAGTTTAATATATTTTTTATGTCGGTAGCGATTTTTGATTGGTATTTCGTACAACAAGAGGTAAGTTAGCTGCAGCGAATTGTGCGGTTTTAGTTTAAATTATTCTGCCATTATATTCGGGGCGAAGACAAATACAAACTATCAAAGATCATGAAAATCGGTTCAGTAGCTCTTGAGTTATAAATGTAACTAATCCGACTTTGTTTTACTTAGACTATCTGAATCTGAACTCGATTATGATATTTACTATAACACCGGCTATAAACTTTAGTTGAGACATATCTCTTTCTGTTGCGAAAACCAATGAGTTCCTTGATCTAAGAGGCAAAATATCGAAACGCAACCGAGACTTCGCGAAGCAAGATTCGTCTATTTTGATCACACTCTCGCGTCCGTCTGTCTTGGCGGGGCGAGGATCTACAGCTGATATAAAACTTTACTCACAGTATCTAGTATGCATTTCCTAGAGTGCAAAGCAAGCGCCTTTACGTAACTAGAAGAGTCGATGGCCCAGAGGTACACGTTGACGTCGAAGTACGCCGCTGACGTCACGCGGATCGCACTGTCGATCAACGTAACTTGGTCCTTAATGTCGAACACGTACATCTGAAAATAAGTTTTTTGATAACTATAGACTCATAAAACTATATATGGCGATCCAGTTTTTTTCATGCTACTGAGCGACGAGAAGAGCAAATTTAATTATATTTGAAATTATGTATGTATGAATTATCTAATTATTAACTGAACACGAATATGACTTACCCGGTGTGTCTACCAATGCTACAAGGCAAATAAATAATTCTATTAAACCATCCATACTATCTATCCATATCCATAAGATCGATACCATCCATACCATCCACACTATCTATCCATACCATTCATGTTCGTTCGTCGTTCGTTCGTTCGCTTCGTTCACTCGGTCAGTAAAGGAAAAAATATTGCGAGTGGGTGTATGTTAGTAGGATTGTTTATTCTCACTCCGGAACGGTTAAACGAATTTAGATGTGGTATGAAGGTGGGTGTGTACCCTGGTATAACCACGTTCTCAACCATTTATCCCAAAACCAGTAACGGGTCCTATAGGACAGCGGGTGAAGCCGTATTCCTCAGCTATGTATTGTAAGCACTAAAGTTGGTGTGGGTAAATGTGTTTGTTCTCACTGAACTGTGTGACAACTCCATAGATTTGTTGTTATTATAATAATAATGATGAAACTCTGGAATGGTTTCATTCAACACTTTCTCGTAACTTTTGATAATGTAACATTGTTAAATTTTGCTAACAATCTATATAAAAGCCTTTAAAATATACTTATTATTTGAAGTAGTTGAGAGGATCTCAAAAAAAGATATAGACCAGATAATAGACCGATATATCATCCCACCAAGGGTCATATCCACCACGCTGGCCAAGTGCGGGTTGGCGGATTCACATTCGCCATCCAATTTTTTTACTAAAAATATACAGGTTTCCTAAGGATTCCGGAAATATGAAGGAAATAACAGGCATGCAACTTACCAATACAAATCCATCAGTAACGTTTCCATCTGAAAGCGTCCTCGATCCACTCACGGTGATATCCAGAGCTTCGGTAGTCTGCACGCCTGCTATGAAGTTCGTTTCCGTACTTACGTGTTGCCTACAAACAACGATTTTACCAATATCGTTTTGTTATAGGTTGGATCGTTTATTATTATTTTATACAGGGTTATAAAAAAAGGGTATGCTAAGCCGAAAAGGGACCAACTCTGAAATCGAGAAATAAATATCAGTTGTTCCAAAGTCCCATTAAGTTGCGTCCCATTGGTACTTGTGCGACGTAATTTCGTGTGACGCCCGCTGGCAAGTGCGGCTCAGCATTTGTATTACCTGTAAGTACCATGGAGTTGAATGACTTATTGGAAATGTTCATTAACCCAGTCCTCACAAATTAATATATTATATTATGTTACTGGAGTCCGTTTCATAATACCGATAACTCAGAATGACGAGATGGCAGAATAACGAGATCTCAGAATGATCAGATCTCAGAACGACGAGATCTCAAATCAACGAAGTCTTAGACCGACGAGATCGCAGGATGACCAGATCACAAAATGACGAGATTGGAGAGATTGCAGAGTGACGAGATCCTTCGATCATAATCATCATCAGCCCATTTACTACTGCCTTGATATTTCTCACCACTTTTCATTTTTTTTTTATTTGTTCCGTAGACAACTTTACAGTTTTGTATTTTTAGTTATTTTTTAATTTTACTAGATCAAAAGTTAAAGTTTTCGACTTTGGAAATTATCAGTTTCAGGTGTATTTGATATTGTAATTTTACGATCTTGTCATTTTAGAACCTTGTAATTTCACAACCTTGTCATTTTACAATCTTGTAATATTACACCTTGTCTTTTTCCACTTCCATGTTGGCATTATGAGACGGAACCTGTTGTTGGACGTTTCACTCTTACAGTTTCGAGCGTGGCTCAGCACTGCTCGTCATGTACGAGCTCGTCTGATTTTTGGGAATCGATCGTTTTTGGTTGAATTCCGGAATGTAACATGGCACATGGAATTACACATTTCGAAGTGGAAAGTATTTTACTGATGACTTTATAGCTCAAGACGTTGACCATCACTTGCAACTCATAGTACCTCAGCGTAGAAGGTCTTCGGGTAGCCATAATACGCAGAAATGAGGATTGCCACTCAACCTTTTCGAAGGCAGGCTTGTTAGAGAATTGAAGTAACACCCTCCGAAATAGCATCCAGCTACGTTCATCATTACTAATAACCTTCCTCGTCTCAGTGCTAGGTAAAGACATCTTTTTTGATATATCGCATAAATAAATCTGAATATGTAATGTTCTTAATCTTTGAATCTCGTAAGACTTACTTGAGTTTTGGCGCTAATGTGTAAAAGTCATGTCGCTGCTCTGTAATATTTTTATAAATGTATGTTCCTTTGAGTTTTTACGTATATCAGATGGATTATTCCATGAAGTATCTGATAATGTGACGATAGTAAAGGCAAAACGTTTAAAGTAGTTCTAATAATTTAAATAAATTAAATCATGTATTTTTGTGTTGTTCCCACAGAATTCTCCTTATAAATATTATGTCTTTGGTTGTTCCAAAAACTCTGTAGAAGCTTCCTGTAAAGCTTCCACCAGTTTACTGATGTATTTCTTGACTGGACCGTGACTTAAACTACGTCTGGCACTTGTTTTAATTGTGAAATGTTATTCAAATATGGCAAAAAATGAGACTGGCTAAATACATTATGTGAGATCGAAAAGAGAAAAAATAATACTCAGTTGAACCATTAAAGTCATACCCAATCAATCATGTCCAACCTTTGCATTAGCTGGATCTTTGAGCAGCAAATTTCAGAAGTCGAAACAGAAACTACCCAAAAAAATACACAGTATGGAAACCACTAATTTCTGTTTTACATAAAAGATTTTAGAAGTCAGTAGTGGAAACAAATAGAAAAGAAAAAAAAACTCACATGAAGTATGGTACGTCAAACTGACAGCAGAATCCTTTAACCGTGTAGACCGACCTGAACATTTCTGTACAGTTGTGAGGTCGCGACCTCCAGTAGCAGTCTAGTAATATTTGTTCACAGGGCTTTTTGAACTGGAAAATTATTCGCATAAAAATTGAAGATTATTCAGACTAATATTCGGAGCAATTTTTTTAGAATACTAATAATCATATTTATAGCAAAAATAAATTGGTAACTTGTATTAGCTGTTTCAAATTTACAAAAGTACAAGTCATATGTAATTTGTTTCTATAATTGGACGGTAGTTTATCAAAAAGATCATTTCACAGAAAGTCTCGGTAGTAAAACGACGCTGTAACAAAAATATGATTGTGTAACTGTAACAGCGCACTGGCTAGCGCGCTCGAAGTGAACCTCGCAAGGCCAGGGTTGAACCCATAGGTTATACATATGTTTATAGGTATACCGCATTAGATCATTGTTCCGACAATAACTCACCAAAGTTGGAAGAAAGCGCGGGTTGCGGGGACTGAGACCAAGCGTTCCCATTGTCTATTTCAATACCGCTCTGAGTGTGGAATCTAGTGGTGATCTATGGTTCAGTATCAACAATAACATTGAACTACCGGTAAAGGAAAACATTGTGAAAAAACCGTAGCAAGTTAGGTTACCATTTTCTAGTCATCGGCTGACCGGCTACACTACCCACATATTAAAAATTTGTCGTAAAACGACTATCTGTGTGTTCCGAGTGTCACTTGAGATGCAGTTTTCATTCCAGGTTAAGTTTATATCTTAGAACTACACCGACCAACCTGTCAAAAAAAAAAGTTTTGCCTATTACATACATTTATTAGTTACTCATACTGATCAACAGCCTGAAGACGTCCACTGCTGGACAAAGGCCTTCCCCCACAAATCACGCCCTGTATTCTGCATCCACTCGTAATGCGGTATCTAGTGTGATCTGTGCCTTCCCTGATGAGATAATTCAAATCCTAAAGCCTTTTAGTGTCGGGTACGCTTGGAAGTTTTAAATAACTGACAAAGATGTTAAAGGTACATCTTTAAATTACACGGCCCATACCGTGACGTACTTATTGCAATTATTGTTATGTTCAGCCGCTGGCGCTGCACGACAGTACAATATAAAATAACTTTTTTAGTTTGTATATTTTTTCAAAATTTACATGTTATAAGAGAATAATAATCCAATAATGGAAGTACTTACAAACAGTAAATTTATAATCGGAAGGCCTTACCCCCAAGATGCGAGTACTTAAATGTACACAGTTTGGAGAATAGCGTTACAACCTAAAATGATTTGAACCTACTTTTCTATGCAATAAAATAATTTTACTTAATTGTGAGTGAACCTTATTGCACGTCGATAAGATCATAGGCGGCTGAACCTAACAATCATCGCAAAAGGACGTAACGGTACGATCCAAGACTTCGCAAAATATCTTACCGCTACAAAGAAGTGTAGTATAATAGTAGCCACCTTTACTACTTACAATGTCAAGTAGACTCTTCAGTGGAAGCCCGAGGTCATCAAGCAGGTGATGCATTTTCCTCACATACGACGTAGGTGTATAATTTTTCTTCTGAATGTCTGTGAAGCTTCTGTAGAACTCCAATATTTGACTCTGATTATAACCTCGTAAAGTTCTGTAAAATAAAGGCATTTTACACTTTTTTTCCTTTTTCGTTTAGCAACAAGTAAGATAGTCTGACTTGCGTGGTCGACTCTTTTTGTGTTAAATACTCTAAAAAGTAAGAAACGGCTTAGATTATAATTATGTAGAAATTCAATAGAATTTAAGATAAGTGTTACTAAAAACGAATAACACATTTTAATATTTTAGTTAGACAAGCTATAAAATCTAATAAATCTAATCAATCTAACTTTGAAACTGAAATCTTGAATACGTGCAAGTATCGTTATAGTTGAATACTGCTTTGGATTAATATGAATGAGAGCGCTGATTAAGAGGTCTTACTACGTTCACCTCTCTCTTACACTAAAGAGAAAAATGAAAGAGCGATTTTAGTTCCATATTGGATCCCATTTATTATAGTCGTGTTGTTGTATAAAGAAAGCGCTAATAGCACTGTGATTATCTTGTCTCTCTTTGTCACTAAAGAGAAAATACTCCGACAGACAAGAGTTTCAATTTGACCACAACCTATGAATTTCAAATTCAAATTATTTATTGACATAAAAACGATTGCATATTAAAATTTATGTCACATTTCACACGGAGGCCATTTCGAACTGTTTGCTTGTCAAAGAAGGCGGTGCTTTAATTTTTATTAGTTGGTACAAATAATACATAATTATATTCCTAATTTTATTTCTAATGTGGCAATAATTCTGTCACTTACAGTAAGTTAGTGATGTTCTCTGTATTTGGTATATGGACTGCTTCAGAGTCGCACATAACCACTGCTGGAAATGGTATGTCAGCGGTCGAGTAATGCGTTGTTTCCACCTAAAGATACCAAAATTAATTACCGACATATAAGCGCACATTAATAACCTACATCATAATAATTAGCTGTTTGCGCCGAACTAAGTTCTCGGGACTCCGATCAATAACTTCGTATGATCTCTCCAAATAGTCAAACCAGTTAAAACCTACTAGGGTCCCTCATCAGTCCCTGGGTCTGTCTGTCGCGGGATTGAGTCTGATTACTCAATCCCGCGACAGCCGCCAAGCCGAGGTTTGTATTCTAGGGATGTCTTTGTGCTAGTCGTGCATAAACATCTAAGACTGTACAGTAAAGCTGTACAGGCCTCAGAGGCAAAGGTGACGTCCACGTTTAGCTGGATGGGCAGAGCCATACTTTTCATGCACCATCCACGATACCAGAAGTCTTTTTTATCAGGTTCTTACTGCAGGCAGGGGATACCGATGGCGTATTTTATAGTACTCCGGTATCAGGGCGAATCGATGTGACCTAGGTATGTTTTTTGCCCTCACTAAAAATTGCTCTCTATAAGGTTTTTTTTTTTTATGATAATACTGAATGAAGCGAAAAATTAATGGCGTACGTGTAACCTCACTTTCGAAAAAAACAAGGGCATTGTGGGTTTTCACGCATCATCAATTTTTATTTAAAGAGGGTAAACCCAGTTTCGACCCTCTTTACAAAATACACGACAAGCATTTTGCTCAAATTTGTAATTTGACGGAAAGGTTTTGAACATAACAGTTTCGTTTGATTTGTTTTATTAAATCCGTAGTGAAATGTCACTATGACAGGCTTCGCAATATAGCTAGCAGATGTTTGAACTCGTTAATAAATATTTTTTGATATCTATTTAAAGATCTATTTTTCTATTTCATAGAAAAAACTGAAATATAACTCCAAGTCATGGCGCACAACAAAATGTATGTAATAGATATGGTAACATGTCTATAATAGCTATAGTCATTAAACTATTATGTACTACACAATGGAGGTGACACCGCAGTATGTTGCAATGTCCCATTTAATTTTGTTCTTTTTGCTAAGCTACTCGCTAGAAAAAAAAACGATTTTCGCTTAAATATGCCTAAGGTATTTCGTAGTATCCGGCACATTTACATACACACACTCCGGAATATTTACGCAAGTAATACAACACAATGCGTGATCGATCACAAAGCGAGCTCCATCGAGTGATTGGGAGACGTTACGAACCACAATTAAATGGGACATCGCAATGTAAAGCAGCGTCATCTCCTAGTACGTAGCATATAATAGCTCAATTCAATAGTTATTTTTCGGGATTTCATGGTTCGTGACGTAATTAGATCGGGAGGGAATGTTACTCATCTGCCGCTTAAACAACTCCCACCCAAAAAGTCTGCGATATATATGCGTCTATAATTAAGTAACTTTCACCTTCTGTCGCAAATTTTCCGGGTAACTTGGAACACTGCAAACGAGCAAACACTAACGAAATGCAGATTTATTCACATATTTTTTTTATGTCCTGTATCTATCTAATTTTCAGTGTGATTTGAGATGAGATAAGATTTAAGTCAAATTATTAACTGACAGTGTTTGTGACAATATTTACACAATACATCTTAGAATTTATCCGAAAAGAGTAGAACGTAAATGAGTTTTTTAACTTGGGTGCATTTTACGAATCAGAGGCTATACTGTTTTGGAAAAGTGCTATCCACTACCGCACGTAATAATTTATATATTTAACATATAATAATAATAAGTTTTTTATTCAGTAAACACACAATACAAAACAGATTTAAGTAACCAGGGACACTCTTTAAGCATACTAATGCCTGTGTTAAGAGTCCCTACTTTTTCTTAATGTAGCACATCTTTACATAATATGTGTGTATGTGTGCATGTGTGGGTGAAGATGTTGCGTGTATGTACGTTATTGAGCCTGAAGTAATAACCTTTACCTAATAAAATATATATTTTAATTTACTCAGTCATACGCATCTGTAAGTAAATTAAAATATATGTTAGTAAAAAACACAACAATAAACAAAAACACGTTTGTTTTAATATTGCAAGATGTTATTTTTCAAGCGCCATTGTATCGCTTGAAATGTGGACCTGCGAACCAATAGCAGTGCAGCGCAGGGCTATTGGCCTCCATGACATTACAAGTATGCTGCAAATGTCAGCGAGCGTCGTCGTACGTCCTTACTGAACTCCAGCGGAACTACAACTGAAACAGAGTCCAGCTAAAATGACACCAAAAAAGAAACCCAACAGACATTATGAACAAGTAGATTCTGTAGAGCTTCCGGAGATGTTAAAAACATCAACCAGCAAAAAAGACATTGAACTTTTATGAGCAAGCAGGTGAGCGACATCCTCGTATAAATATAAAAAAAAATTTAAACAAAGTTTGAGTAGAACGTCAAAGAACAAATAAAAGCGCCGTATAAAAGCTATTTTTCGGTTTTGCTGTTTTAGTGGTTTTGCTGTTTTGGTATTCAGTATCAGTTGCTCGTACATGTACATTTTATGCTTTCCTCTCACGTTATGGTATATTTCAGTACCAAGCCGACCAGTATAACTGTAAAGTTGAGTGAGGGAGCCGTCATCGTATTTTCTTAAAAAATAGACAGCCCCTTTTATTTTATTTTTAGTTTCTTCATTTGGTTACCCGTACAGGTAAATTGGTTGTACGATGTTTGATGTCTAAATCCTGCCATCATTTAAAGGTTGGAAATTGCAAAACCAAATAACCTTTTTATACCGCTTTGACGCAATCGGAGAGCCTGAAAGGTGTCTTGAAAATGTCAGTCTTTTTTGTTTTTGATGTCGATAAAATAATGATGAAAAGGGCGAGAATTAGAGATAGGCCATAGTGGCGATGGATGAAGATGTAATAGAGAATCTATCCGACGCTAACACGTATTATCTATCATCTTAATATTGTGTTCGTATACTTTTAGGCCCTAAAAGCCACCATGAGCTGCGATAGTGGCATAGTGCAGTAAAGCTGCTAAGTTAGGGTTGTCCTACATATTACACATGGTGCCACATTTAGGCACGATCCAAACCCTCTGGCGTAACGTGCATCGTGTGGTATAACCATGTATAATTTTATACCTCTTCTTCGCGAGCATTTAATTCAAAAAACGAATGCTTTACCGCTATTCTAGCTGCCAAAGCATTGAAAACACGCCACGAATCTTGCGACCTGCCTTTTACTAATATTAGCAGATTAAAATACATTTATGTGTTTTGTGAGTGAATCACACAATGAAAAAAATATGTGTGTAAACGTGTTACTTTATATAAGTTTTATTATCTCTCCGTAATAGATAAATGGGCAATTGGACTCATGTATGACCTAAACTGCAATTAGAACCACCGGAAGGCGGGCAGCAGTCTTCTTATATAGTTTACCATGCGTGGGGATTATGGCAAAACACTATGGCAGTTTGCACATGGCAGATTGTCGCTCAGTATAGCGTTCTAAGGGGAGGCTTTTTGGACTTTTTTTGTGAATGATGATTATGAATGGATGAACCTATTTCGATTAAATTTGGAATAGAGGTAACTTATAACCTGGACTAACACAAAGGCTATATTTATTCCGAAAAAATAATAGTTCCCGTAGTATAGCGGTGCAAAAGCAGGGCGTAGCCTTCGGGTCTAAAAGTTCTGATTAAGCTGCACTGACATTATGTCAGCCATTTTCGTCACAAAAGTAAATAAAATACATACCACAGTAAGCGTAGGATCTATAATGAACTTGTCCCATATCATGTGGCTCAGGAAGCAGCACAGGGCCAGGCTGCAGCACACGATGACGAGCCAAACACTACGTAGCCACCAACGGGACTGGTCAGAGAAGTAGTAGGCGCCATGGAGCGTGCAGTGGCCGCAAAACTGGTTGAATTTCGTTTTGGTGACTGACCAGAGGAGGTTGTTCAGATGCATGCGTTCATCTGGGTTCTTGTCTATTTTCCATGTCATGATAATCTTGTTTTAATTGTCTGTTTTGATTCGTATGTTATCTAATTACTACGGAAATACTGTCTGAAATGATTTAAAAGAAGCGTGAAAACTTAGAACCTCTGTCATGAGGACGTAATGATCTTAGATTGTGAGCCACGACAGTGAAAGTCACGACTGGCGGTAATTACTCACCGATACCTACTTGTCCGCTACCGAAAAATTGTAATTAAAATTAAAACCGGTGTTTAATTGGATAGAGAAACCGGTATGGATTTCATTTTGTACTCAAATATTTAAATACTTTTATAGAAAGTAGTAACTCAAAAGGTATCTGAGCAGACATTAATTGTTCTTTCAGACATTAAAGGTCGATTATCATAATGAAAGGAAATTAAAAAAAAAACATTTCGCTATAAGAGCTTAAGTAGATTGCAAAAGTGAAAAAGTTTTTTTTATGTTTCCATGAAATTCAGTATAAGCTGTGCGTTCTGTAATTGGTAAATTAGTCTTAAGCTTATTCTGGCCGTTTCAGTTCCTTTATAAATTATTAACACATACGCCTCTGCCTGTTCCTACAAAAAAAGGCAATACTTTGTATTCGTTTTCTGTTTACGGCACGTCTTTAAAACTAGCAAAACAAGCTAAAACAAAAAGGTACACCTTTAACTGCTCAAGGTTTAGTGTTAGTTAGTTTAAGTTTATTAATGCAAGTAAAATTTAAAATAAATTAGCATAATGCCAAACTTTATTGTAAGCAAAATGCAAAGTGCCGTATAAAATTGTTTGTTTAAATTTATTGTTGTCAAGTTCCAGTGTCTCACAATTACTTTACACTTCAATAAACAGCCACCTTTACCTATAGCAACATTCGACTTAAATATTTAATAAAGTCGGGATGGCTTTCTATAAAATGAATTTGGAATCATCACTAACCCAAGTTTTGTAGATAATTAAGCTTCTTTTGTTGTAAAGGAAAAGTTTCTATGACTTTAATTTTAATTGCTATCCTTTGAAACATTGTATTCAAATTATTTTCACTACCGCTATTTCCCAATTTCACTTGTTATTTTAAAATATTTTCCAGGTTGAAAAGTACGTCTTATGTGTGAAAAAAAAATGTAAGCTTTATTTTATACTTCTACTAATATTATATTTTATTTAGAAAGCTCTCAGACAGAACCATTAAATTAATAGAAAACCGGACTGAGATGAGACTGCAATCTTCAGCTGACATGCCAGAATATGGCAAGCTTAATAAGCATGCATCCTTTACTCAGAAGAATTTTTTTTTTTACATCTTTTCGCTTTTCTGTGATCCTTTATGCAAGATGTATTTATAGGATTGAAACAACTAACCGCCTTTCTACACAGTTGAGCGGAACCAGCAGGTTTATCCTCTAACTTTGAAAAGTTTCTGATTCTGATTGCGAGAGCATGCCATTCCGCTCGTACAAACCTAGTTGCACTATGCGCGGTCCAGCTCGCGCACTATCGCTTTCGCTTTCAGAGTTACGGGATAAGCTCGCAGGGCTCCATAGTGTTTGCAACGAATTCGTCTATTTGGCAAATCCAAATGACGGAACGGAAGATCGAGGACGGCAGTATCATTTCGTCAAAAACGGAGATTCTGACAGAGCTCGAGGGGTTTTACGGGCAGTTGTACACCTCGACTCGAAGACCCATTGTCAGTACAGCTCAGGCACCAGAGCCAAACTGACCCGACACTACACCGAGGAAATCCCAGATATCAGCCTGTGCAAGGCGCCCAGTATGACGGAATAACGACAGAACTTCTGAGGGCGGGTGGAAAAGGGGTACTTTTAGTCCTCCAGACGTTGTATAACACAGTCATACTTGAGGATACTAAGCCAAACTCACGCTTCCGACACAAAACTAGAAAGAAAAGTTGAACTGGCCTACGAGTGCCCAAGTTTGGGTTTTGCAAACTCTTTTGTAGAAGCTTTATAACAACTAAAGTGCTTCTTTTATTGTTATGCAATATCACTATTTAGTAATAAATTATTTACATCATTATTTATTATTTTAACAAGCAGACAGGCCGCTTTTCTACGTCGCCTACCTTACACCAGGGGCATCGCAGATACGTTACAGACACTAACAGCCCTTTTTAAAGAGCTTTGTAATTATTCGTGGATTGAGAAACAAACAAAAATACATTCAATGTGCCTACCATAGTTTTTCTTTAATTCTTTTATGTAGCTCTGGCTGACTTTTCTACAAGTTGTTTCTTCGTTACTCTCTTATCCTTGCGTCGTGTTTCATATATCTGCTACAAATTAGGTGAGGTAATTCGTTTCGTATTTTTCCATAATGTTGCAATTACCTTTTGTGTCTTTTAGACGGAAAGAACAAGATAAGTGGGAAGATAATAAAAGTATTATTTTATGGCATCATAATTACTATTGTGACCTTTCGAATATTGTGTAGGGTATTTTCAACTGATTGAATAAAAAAAAATGTCAATTTTTACATATTTGGTTGTGAATGATTAGAAAGTTTTTTTTTTGAATTTTGTTCTTCCTTTCATATCATTTAAAGAGATATTATTTTTACATAAACTTCGATTTCTATCGTATTATATTCTAATAATAGATCTCAACTTCACCGCGTTTTATCTGTTTTGATTACCGGTCTCTAATCTGCTACTGCTTCTTTCAATATTTTTTTTTCGTTATAAGTAGCCAACCTAATTTTGTTAATCTTGGGTATAAGCTACCTTCTTTTTGAATTTTATACAAAATTATTCAGTCGTTACAGGGCTGAGTGCGAGCAAATACCTCCTCCTTCACCTTCGTCGTTCACCTCTATAACATTAGTTATTTACCTGAATTCTGATTATAGAATCAGATTTCTTGTTTTGAAGGACATTTTTTTTGTCAACGGTTTTTGTGAAATAAAATTACTCTTTGTCACTTAAAAAAAATTGAATATTTATTAGGTATTTGAGTATCTGTCTATCTCAAAGGGTCTGTATCCAGTTTTTGGGCTATATGGAAAACATGTGAATCCTATTTTATTTTTCATGTAAGGTTTCAGGGGACATTCACAGCTCCCCACAAAAACTACTTGTGTCGGAAATGTTATTATGGAATATATACACTAAGACACAGACAACTATCACCCAGACCTAGACCAGATCTGTCCGGCCGGGAATTTAACCCACAACTTCGTTGTTACAAGGTAGAGGCGCTACCATATTTATAATAATTGTAATTTTAATACTTTTGGGTTAATACTTTTCTTTTTACAAATGCGGTCGATCTCAGTTAAGATATTATATGTTTTTGGTTATATTATAGTTTTTGGTTGTTTTGGCTATATACTACATTTATTGGTATTTACTATTTGTTTTTTTAAACTAAAAACATATTTATATAAATCAAATTAATAACTATAACTATAACTACAAACTAACTTTAACCTAAAAGTAAGTAGAGATCATTTAAACCACCAAAGCTTTAGTAACCATAGATGGTTTAAACGGTCTCTAATTTCAGGCAATAATAAAGATAAAGTTACTTCTATGTAAAATTATTCCGTACTGTGAATTTTGTTAGATCTAACGACGATGTTGGAAGAACCTTAATCGAGTTTTATTTGTAAAAAATGAAACAAAATTTGTACAACGATAAACTTACAGAATAATGTCGAAGAAGAAACCAAAAAGCCCTACCGTAACGCCTCTCATACAAAACATCACCACTATCCATGGGACTAGCCACTTCAGCTCGCTGCGAGGAAGGTCTCTGAGGCTGTGGAGCTGCATGATGCTCGCCAACATTGTCCTGACGATCGCCTTCATACTGGTTATTAAGGAAAAGTTTAATGAGAACCAGATTGTTACACAAGTAAGTGTAGTGTTAATTAGCTACAGTCCGAACTCGAGTTGAATGCTGAGCCTACGAATGTGCAAGTGATGTGACCTAATTATTGATATATAT
This sequence comes from Apocheima hispidaria, assembly GCA_947579745.1. Taxonomy (NCBI): domain Eukaryota; kingdom Metazoa; phylum Arthropoda; class Insecta; order Lepidoptera; family Geometridae; genus Apocheima; species Apocheima hispidaria. The sequence goes on from OX388151.1 coordinate 652,937, forward strand.
GTTACGGCTAGAACCCGAAGTGCGGCTACGCCTAGTTGTAGCCGGTTAGAACTAGGTGTAGCCAACTACTCTTGGTTAAATCTAGTATTAGCTGAATTCGAACGTATGAGCGCGCAGAAAGTACATCTGTTTTTATACAACGGCACAATGCGTATTAAACCTCAAGCGCCAGGACAAAAGGGCGAACGTACCCACGGCGAACGCCAGGGGTGAGTGCCGAGCGCGAACTAGTCGCCTGTTATACGTTTGAACTTGCTTGCATCTAGTTTCATCCAACAGGGATTGGTTTGATCTAGTTGTAGCAAGCATATATCGGCTAGACCTAGTATCAGCCACTAGGGTTTGGTTGGACCTAGTTCTATCCGGAATGATACCGGCTAGACCTAGTGTTACTCGAAAACAATCGGTTTATACTAGATTTAACCAAGAGTAAGTGGCTACACCTAGTTCTAACCGGCTCAAACTAGGGAAGCCGCACTTCGGGTTCTAGCCGTAACATATTTATATTTATATCGTTAACGACAAAAACAAGCAGCAGTGGTTGTATTATAATACTGATTAACACAATTAAAACAAAATATGGTATTCAAATTGTAGAAAACGTCAAAAAACGACAAAAAACAGAATCGACGTCATTGATGGTATTTATGTTTTGATAAAAACCGATTTATCGATTCTTATTGTCAAAGATACATAGATATACTACATTTTCATCAAATAAAGAATTCTAATGTAAATATCGACTCTATATGTAAATTTTTTCGATGGGTGAGTTTTCGGTTTACATTCATAAATTTACAATTTAAATTGTTCCTAACTCTAAACAATCACGGAACATAAACAAAACACGTTGACTAGAGATCGTACAGCGCTGTAAACAGGTTGGATTTTATTTAATATTGTAATTGTTCATTTAATAATTAATATTAATAAATAATAGTTAATCATTTAATGTTTAATATCTATATAAGTATGTTTTAAAAATATCTATGTACGTATATCAGCCTCTGGCAGCCATATTACAAGCTTTGCTTAGTTTGAGGTCAGATGACCGTGTGTGCAAAAATGTCCCAGATATTTATTTATTTAAATATTTATTTATTTATTTAATATATTTAGTGACTCATGTTTCTACGTTTCTACGCCTTTCGTGACTTCAATGATCAGCTTTAACGGAAGATCAGCGCTGTTTCCTAAACAGCATTATGCTGAGTTGATACCATTTTTGCGACACATAACATTGATTAGCTTTAGTTATATGATATTGCTCACCTGCCTACCCTTCAATATCATTAATTTAACTGTTGTTGTAAAATAAAATTATTTTCCTTCTTATTTCTTCTTTAAACTAAGCCAGAGTTCCGGCTCAAAACGGACTCTCATCCAATATTCAAATAGCATTGTTGAATGACCCGACCGAGCAGAAATAGGTCTCCTGGGCCATAAATGTAAATGAAAGAACAGTGAATGTCACTTCGGAATTTCAGAGGCGTGAAATATCTGCTAAAGGCAAAATAAGGGCTCGACTTTATCGTTTCCCGTCAGAACAATGTAGACTTTTATTTATGTACCATCCAATATATCTATGAACCACTTACATAGACATGTTCTTATGTCACAGGTATTTTAATATATAGTTTTTTTTTTGTTTCTATAAAATAAAATAATAACGTCCGACACTCACAGTGTCCTCCACCACCTGTGTCATCCCTGCATCCAACATGTGCGATGTGAACTTTAATTCATGATAATCGGCTGGAAATCGAACCTGGAACCTCCTGCTTATATGGTAAGCGCGCCAACAAGTAATGACTTACTTGTTGGCGCGTACCCTGACGGGTAGTCTATTGTGCCAGCCGTAACTTTGCAGATCTTTAAGTCTCGTGTCTGTCGTAATTCTACGTAATAATAAATGGTATTCATTTAAAATTTAATTAGTATATAGTTAAGCAAATAAATCAGTCACATAAGCTAATTGCTTTCTTGTAGATAAAGCAGAGTGATTTCCAATAGTGCTAAAATCTGTAACCTAAGGTTCATCTTTAAGTCATAGGTTTCTCAATTCCACAATATGTCGTGCGAACATGAGAAAAACGTATACATAATCGTAGTCGTGTCCTGTTCTTGCATAACAAAAAGATTTTGTCACGATACTCATGCTGAGCCTGCGCTGAAATTGAGTTCAAGTCTTGGTCAAGCTCATGCCTAGTCTGTTGTAAAAAATAAGTTAGTTGTAGACGTCATTTAATTTAAATTGAATTGCTGTATCAAAAGTTTGCTTTGACTCGTTTCCCATTTCGCCTTAATTTTTCTCGTGACTGACTCTTTGTATAAACTTTGTCACTTCATTATTTCAGCATTAAAGAAACAAATTCAGTGAATTTCATCTTACATAAAATAAAACATTAGCACTTGCCACTTGACAAATCGCGTCTCAAATGGCATTGATAATTTAATAGAAAATATTCACTTATTTTCGTAGCTTTTTTCACTTCCTTTTCCTTCCGCTTTGTCGAACTTTTTACCAAACGTCACGTTCAGAGAAGGCTTTCGTGTTATGAAATCCGGAAGTGAATAATCGCCCCCTTAATATGAACTCACATTAAGGGGGCGAATCCACAACTCAAATTGGCGGAAAAAATGGGCGACCTTTTGCGATTTCGTTTTCGATTGACGGTGATTGCGTCAAGTGGTGCTGGTTGGCTTAAAGTCAAAGTTACTTATTGGTAAATATTCCTCTACAAGTCAAATTGGTCAAATTCAAATTAAGTGGATGGGTTTGAGAGTATAGATGCCTACTTGTAAAACTGTAACCGTATAACTTACCGTTTAATAAAAGGACGCTGCTGCCCGTCCTCCGGTGGTTTTGGTCGCAATTTTAGTACATACTCTGGTCCAATATATTTTTAAAATAACTTTAAACGCACTTCCTTATTTTAAAAGTTACACTGAAATCAAAATAACGGTAGCCTATCATTTCACCAAAAATTTGACAACCAAAAACATGAATCGCCGTTTTAATCCTTTTACAACTACTAATTTTACAAATCATTCCTGTATTAATATAACTACTTGACTAATTCTCATTTTACTACATATTACTCGACAAACGTTTCATTTTCTTATTCGTGTTACTTGCTAAAACTACTACTACTTGTCTTGTATCCGTTTTATAATATATTGAATTATTAAGCATACATTCTGCTAATTTAAATACAAAATTAATTGGAAATGTAATCTTCAAAAATGCCGTTGTCGGTAAGCGAGTTATTAATCTTACTTTTTTACTCTTTAGATAAACGCCAACTGCAAAGTAAGCCAAGTTCCCTTCCCGGCGGTCAGTATCTGTAACTTCAACTTGGTGTCCTTGAGAGAGTCAACTAATATTGCTCAAGTTTTGTGAGTATACATATCTACTAAGTTTGTAGCTTAGGAGACAGTAAAGAGAGAAAAACTCATTTGGTGAAGGCAAGTTCTTAATCAAATAGTCAATCAGACATTCTAAATATTCTACAATAATTACCGCCTTATAATATCTACGTACATAATATATTTTGTAGCTTTATAAATCGTTTTATAGCACAAAATATCTACAGAGTATTCGGTTCGACAACGGACTCCTCAATAAGATTTGTTTTTATTATAAGTCCAGCCTTGAAATCGCGAAAAGAAAATCAGCTGTTCTATAAGTTTCGTTGATGTTGAATGTAATTTTACTATTCAACCGATGGTCTTTTTTTTGTTGGTCCCGTAAGAAAAGTTTTTCATAATTAGTAGTATAATGATATCTTATATAACCGTTGTCTAATTGAGCACCCAGTATATCAAAGTATAAGGTATAAACGATAACATACTCCAAAGAACTAAATCACAACTTCAAAAGAACATTGAAAATACACTGAATACACAATTACCCTATACAACCATAAGCGCTCGATTACCTATTCTGATATGTAAAATGATCTGTTAGCGTCTTGCTGACCAGATTGTCATGCGTCTAAGGCGCACCACACACCAATGATACATTTGTGTGCAGTTAGACATTTGTGTTATGTGGCACATGCTTTGTGAATAAATGTGGTGTGCTTTCTATTATCGCACTCTCATTGAAATGTATGTATGCGATATATGTGCGATGCACAACATTTTTGTAGTATTGGTGTGCGGTGCCACTAAGCAACATAAAAAATTACTATAATATAACTTACTTACTTGTCCAGCGTTAATACATAAGAATGTATTTAAGTATGTATTAGTTAACTACTTTGATGATTGATGATGAGAGCCTTCATTGGATCAAATTTAAGCACTACAATGCCAACTGCCTTTCTCAATGGTGTTTTCGATCAAAACATTTCTAATGATGACAACATTACTACTTTTACATTGCGATAATAGTACGTTATGTTTCTGGTTTACAGAAAAAACAACAACAGAACCAAATCTGAGATAGAAAGTTTCTTTAATGCGCTGCCTCTTTTAAAAGATTACAACAAGGATTCTCGAAACGTCGAAAATTTCACAGATATTGTGAAGATATTAAAGAGTCATTATTTCACAATAGATACCATTATGGAGGAGGTAATGCTATAACAATATTACAGTAAAATATTTGAGGATTACCGGAGTAAGTACTGCACGAGTCGTTTGTCGATCGTTCGTTTGATACCTGTCATCTGTTTATGTAATAGACTTTGATTTTAAAATTATAAAATTCAAAGAATACAAGGGCTTTTCAAATTCAGAGGTAATAAGTATCTTTCATCTAGGTTTACGTGCTTCATAGACCACATGGTCGGTTAACAACGGTCGAGTTATTGTTCAATTGGCATTTGAATCTTGGACATCATTACATTGAACTAGCTGATATTTGTTGTTGAGACTGTACAGCGTACTTTTGACATAAAATGCAAAAGGCAGGCAGCTTTCTTACATCATACTCAACCCTTTGAAGGTAGACCGACATCACAGCAGTGGGTTATAATGTTGATGCAGACTCGACAACTTCTGTACCATGACCTTTCACAAAATTTAATATAACACGCCAAAATTTTTTTTAAAAGTTTTAGGTGCAAATGTCTACCTCTAAGATTCGTTCGGCCCCCGTGTTTTAAGGCCCTCTTGTAGATATTTTTGTTGTAACATGGTAAAAAGAAAGATTAATAGTAAAGAAGCTGCTTGTGAAAAGTTTTACGTTAATTCAATAACCGGTTGCTGATAGTAAAAATTGTATATTATGTAAAATAAAGTGACTAATATTGTCGAAATTATATCGTAATAGTATTATGCCCTTGATACGTATTGCACACAATTTTTTTTCTAGACTGATAGAATCTGCAAAGAAAGGTTACTACTTCTACTACTAGAAAGATTCCACTGACAAACATTACGTTTCAGGTCCATCAAAAATGTGAAAACTTACTCCTGTATTGCTCCTTTAACCGCAAGGAGATTAGGTGTGAAAACATTTTCAGCCTGATCAAAACTTACGAAGGCTACTGTTGCGCCTTCAACTACGCTGCCCTCAATGATGAAAACGAAGCGTAAATATACAGTGTTATTGGTAACTAGTCAATAGCCTCTCGTAAGCAGGTTCCCAACATCATATCTTACAACAATAACCCTATTGTCAACAGTTCCATCAGTTTTAGCATAGGTGGTTCTATGGTTTTAGGTTTATGTAGTGCAACGAGAACCCATTATGAGAAAGTTGTGTTCGTCTTTCCGTCTGTTCGTCTGGATTACACAAAGCGTCTATAACAACATTTATAAACCGAAATAAGTTTAGTATCATGCTGTCGTTAAATCTCAAATCTGAAAGAAGCTTCGTATTTACGTTTCTTAGAACTTTACCTGCTCTCAGAAGAGGTGTAGGATCTCAGTCTTATATATAGTTATCTCAATAATTGGCCCTTGGTAAAAGATTCAAGTGCTAGTTAATTAGCAAATTATTTACACACATAATATAATAAAAATGTATAATCGTAGTCAAATTTTTATTTTCTTGAAGATAAAAGCTCCAAATTCCACAATAACAAAATTCGTTTTAGTCAGACACTTGAAATTTCTCTACCAAAATATTCCAAATAACATTAATAACAGAATGAATAATGTACTCTTGGAAAGGCTTAAAACAAACAAAGAAAAACAAAACATGCGGGGCGACCACATGAAAGTAATAACATTATGTAGAGGTTAGAGCACCGCGGGATCTAATTAAATTGAAATAGCAATGTGTGTAGAAAATGTATCACAATAATATCATACTTGTCATCTTTTTCTTTTTGTTTTAGGTAGGCATAAGTAGGCCTGACCAAGTTTAGTCCTCCAAAAATAAGTATTAACTAAACACGCATCACAAGCGTTATTTTCGTTAACGTTTATCAAAACAGTATTCACAAGCAAGATATTAATTATTTGACTGATATAGTTATTAGATTAGGAAATATTGGTGTCACTTGACTCATGGGGCTACTGAAATAAGTGTCAGTTGTCACATCACTGGACTAGTGACGATGGGACTAGTGGGATGTAATGAAATTGGCGCAATATTTTTAAGCACAGAAATGTACTTTATAGTAAAAAAAGTGAAGAAATGAAGAAACCGATGGGGAAGAAAGGTTCTTGATTGGCGACCACGAACCGGAACACGAAGCAGGCCTCCAACTAGGTGGACCGAAGACATTGTGAAAGTCGCGGGCAACCGGTGCATGCAAGTAGCATGTTATCGGTCGGTGTGGCGGTCTAAATGGGAGCCCTATTTTCAGCAGTGGACGACTTCGGGCTGATAATGTAATGTAATGTAAATAGTACTGAAACAAGTCGAACAAATTTGGAAAGATAGTAATAATTTAAAATATATCATTAATGATAATTAAAAAATTTAACTATATAAATAACTTTTTTCCCGGATAAAGCCTACATGTTAATCTAGGGTATAACCTACCTCCGCACCATATTTCATCCCAGTCCGTTCAGCCAAAACGGAGTTGACTGGGAACAAACACACTTTCGCATTTATAATATTAGTGTGATAGAAAGTACAGTTAACCTAACAAAAACGATAAACAAACATTACATGAGTTTATTTGTTTGTGATGCTGTAATAAGTAATCATATTTGTACAGAAATAAACTGCTGACCATAGGCCTCCCCTTGAGATCACAACACTGAACGACAATCTGCCATTTGCAGCCAACGGTTGCAGCGTCCAATGGTCCAATGTCGTCTGTCCACCTAGCGGGAGGCCTACCTACATTGCGTCTTCCGGTTTGTGGTCGGCACTCAAAAACCATTCTTTCCCATCGGCTATCGGTTTTTCGGGCCAAAGCCAGACTTTGATACACATTATTACTATATTACTAGCTGTTACGCGCGACTTCGTTTGCGTGTCAGTATAATGAGTAAGATTATAAATGTATTAAAAGAAAATTTCGTTCTCATATCTTTTGATGTCCAGACAAGAAGGAATAAAATATCTCTTTCGTCAAAATAAAAAGTATCGTATAATTTATACAATCATTTTCTTTTAAATATGACCAGGGGGCGTACCGTCAACTTTTAACTTGCGAGCCAGTTGCGATGCAGTACAGTTTAGGTGCCTAAACTGACTCGCTAGTTTTCGTACCGATGTTTTAATTGACAGCCAAAATAAACAGCTTTTTGGAAATTGACACTTTTAACAAAAACTTGCTAATAAATTAATGTGAATACGAGAAGATAGCTTTTGCGAGATTATTCTATTCCTCTTAGCCTAAATCGCCACTAATTCCAGCCCTTTGCTCCCGGATGATGGTGAACTAGAGTTCTACGACGATCAGAACGATGCCGGCATGATGCAAACTGGCTCCATCATCAGTACTTCTGAATCTGGAAGGTATTTTTTACTATTTATTGGTTGTAGTAGTGATCAAAGCTCAGCCTTCTTTCTTTCATTATTTGCATTTTATACCAATACCTTTGACGAAGCCCTTAAACAGTTGACGTTGAATAAGAATAATTCACAATATGTTTCTGGGTTATTATTAAAGGATCTGCTAAAATGCTATAGTACTCCTCACTATAAACAACACTGCTTGCTATGAGGCCAATCCCTAAATAGCGAAAACTATAAACTGATACCAACGAGTAACTTAACTAATATCAACTGTTTGCGGCAGACAATCTCTGTAAACATAGCATACTCTTTACGAGTAACCCGAACAACGAATTAGCGATATTGTACTCCACAAACTCAATAGGCTCATACATTTATAGCAACAAGTACGGAGTAAACCCCAAAAACTTCAACAAATTTGGTTATTTAGAGCTAAACTTCTAGGTAGTATTATTTAAAATTAATAAATTGATTTTAAAACTCGTATTATTGTTATGAACAAAATTTCTTGATTTTTATTTTACTTACTTATTTTTTTCATTAAGCCAACAAAGGGTCTCAGTTTTAACTGCCAAAAAATTTGCTTTCATCTTTCCGGATGTCGGTACTCGCGTACAGTTCGTATTTTTCAACCATCTTGATGAAAGTTGGTCTACAATTTTTTTGAATTTTAGTCGTCGGCGATTTTTGTTAGGTAGGGTGCCCCACCAAACTTTTGCCGGCTTATTTTGATAATATTTGTATAATATTAGTATTCTAAACAAGAATTTTGAATATGAGCAAAATTGGTCAAGAGGTTGTCATGATGTCGTGAGTTCTCAGTTCGGTACATCGAAGCAGCAACGCAGCAAAAATCGCCGACGACTAAAACATTCTATGAATTGAGCATTGCGATTGTGCAAAAAAAAAAAGGTTGTGCTTACGAGGTCTACTTTTCGCAGGACTACTAGTACGCGAACCTACAAAAAAAAAGTGGAGTTTGTCCGTCTCCGACGTTAAGCTATACCTATGCAAAAATTCAAGTCGATTCGTTCAGCCGCTGAGCCGTGATATAGCGACAAACACCCAGAAAGAGAGACAGATAGACAGAGTTACTTTTCGTATTTATAATATTAATAAGTATAAGGGTAATAATTTTATAGATAGGTAGTATTTGAAGATGAAAACTACGAATCGGCAAACGCATCGTAAAAAACTATAAAGTGACGATATAAGATAAGATAAGATTATTTATTTGCATACAACATGGGAAATATTATACAACACATGCATAAAAGATGTTAAATTAATAATATAAGTGGCCACATCATGCTGTGCCGGTTCGGCGTACAAATGTCTGGGTGCCGGCGCTATGCTCGTACAAATATTCAAAAAAATTACAAAGGGAATAATACTAAATAATGCAAAACGTGATACATGTCAAAATTTTAAATAGTCAAAAAACATAGATTAAATAAAATTCCGATGTCAAAACAAAAATACAAAATTAGATTTAAAAATATATATCATTAATTAGATTTCGTTGAAAAAAAAAGAAGAAGCATAGACATTGGCTGGAAAACAAAAGCTGAGGGGAGAAAGAGAGACACAGGGTCTATTATACAGTGAACTGATGGAGTCTTTGATTTTTAGACAACAATATGTGATACTATTAATATAGTAACTTCGAAAGTAGTACTCTCGACATAATTGACATTATCATTGATTTTTCAAACGTAAAATTGGTTTCAGCTCTTCAGGACTTCAAGTGGTCATCAATGTTGAGCCTGATGACTATCCACCTTGGTCTCTTGTGCCTTATAATGGTGCTAAGGTAAATTTAACCTAAACTTATCTGTACTATGCTTTAAATATCAAGTGCCAGCGATACATATTGCTAAGATCTGAGCAGAGTACTAAGGGCTTATCCCCGTTAACTAGCGGATGCGGTGGAGGGTGCGGGCGTGAAACACCAAGTATATGTATACTATGCAAGTGCGGTACATATGTCATTAAAATGAAAATCACCTTATTGACATTTGTAGCTAAGCCAATGTTACCTATGTGATCATTTTAGCTGTAATTTCTTTATACAACTTATTTATTAGCACAAAAATGGTTTCAATACACGACGATTAAATGAGCGCGCGGTAATAAAAAAAAAAATGCAATTTTAATTAGGCGCGTGCACCTTAAAATTACAATTTGAGGTACTGTATCAAATATTTTTACTACGCTCTTTTATTTGTTTCAGGTAATGATCACAGACCCAAATGACTACCCAGAAACAACTATACTATACCGCTACATAACTCCAGGCGAGGCGGTGGACATCAAGGTGGAAGCCATGGTCTTCCAGAGCGAGGGAGACCTTCGAAGAGTAGACCCGGTAAAGCGAGGTTGTTGGTTCTACGATGAAGTGGTTCTAGAGCATACAGACAGGTGAGACGGATTTACAGTACATGAGGTTTTTATGACACAATACAAGTAGTCTGTAGTTCACGCCAACATGTGTTCCCAACACTATAACTTCAATACCCCTAGGCCAATTTCACACATATTTTAACATACAAATTATACTGAAATGTACTACTCACCTACGTTATATATAATAAGCTTAAACTGTTGTTAGCGAGTGTATTTTTTGTTTAGAATCTTTGGTCTAGTAGTTAAAACTGGCTAATTATTTTTTCCTTTATTTTTATAAGTGGAATCTTTTAAGTGGCCGTCGGTTTATATACAATTACTTAAACTTTTTTGTACCTAGCTGTAAGATTCCCGAAATAAATAAAATAAAAATAAAAACATGAAGATCGGATCAACGGTTCGCATGTTATCGTCAAATATTTTTTAAGCAACCAACAGAGTCTTCTCGTGAAAATATATTGTATAAATAGTTTGGAATTAGGTCCTACTCGGGTAAAATTCATGAGTACCTGAAACTTGCTTATTTTTTGATCTTGGTCAAAGCTTGAAAAATATGTTTGGTTGGAAACTACAGCTTATTCGAACTTATTTATGAGTTTCTCGTGAAGTAGCTCGGGACTAAGAAAACATTATTTTATTCGTCTTGAAAGTTATTTATTTATTTTCTTTATAATCTGTACCTCATCTACTTATTTCGTAATACGATTAAGTAAAGTTTAGAGAGCGTGTGGGCATTAAATTCTATTTTGACTGAGTGGAGCGAAGATGTTGGAATGCACAGAAACAAATCAGTTGTTTATAATGTTAACTTTATTTTTTGCAAGAAACTAGTATTTATATAGCTATTATAAAATCTGTATTATATATCAAAATCAGTCGGTAAATGGTGCCACAGCAACCTTCCCCTTGTTTTGGAGGAAATACCAATCAAAAATCACCCACGACAAAAAAATTATAAAATAATCGTAGAATCTATTTACCAAGTTTCGTCAAGATTTGAAAAATACGGCCTGTACGCGAGTACCAACATACAGACACTATCAAAATCGGCCAATATATGGCACTAGCAAAAATACCTAAAAAGGCCAAATAAGCCTAAAATACCCCTTCAATCAAAAATCGCCATTGTTTAAAAATTTCTGAAAAATCGTAAAACCTGTATAATTAGTTTCCTCAAGATTGGTTGAATACACGGACAGATGAAAGAAAATATTGCCAGTTTAAACTGGACCTTTCGTTCGCTTATCTCAATCTCTACTCTGTTGCCAGATCCTTCGCAACAGGGTTAACAGTCCAACAGTGCTGGGTGCTCAAGCGTTATTATTGTCCCCGAAAACAATATTGGTGCCGGGAGCCGCCGCCGACATCGGCAGTTCTGGTGTGCCGTTCCACGAACACACCAGAATCATATTGCATACCAGTCCTAGCTTTATTATTGACATATTTAGTGATAGCATATACCTATTACTGTTATAGAATTTAAGTTATTTTAATAATATATTCATTGTTTAAGATAGGTTTTGGTGCAACCTGCTGTTAGCTTACTATTTGTTATGAAAATGAATAAATAATGAATTCGAGGTGTCAGGTGTAATATGCAGTAAGAATTTGTAAAAGTGACTCAATAGTCAGTTCAAACTACAACTACTTAAAGTACTTAGCCTACTACATAAACTATCAGTTGTTTCATCCAGAGACCATCAAAGGTCTATAGATAATCCATATGTTTAAAAAAAAAGTTTTTTTTCTGCTTATGTTTAATTATCACATTATTTTTGACAGATACAGCTACGAAACTTGTAATTCAGAGTGCCGAATGAAGACGTACTTAAAAAATTGTGGATGTATACCATTTAAGTACCCAAGAGGTTGGTGTATTATAATTATAAGTTTTACTATTTGCTCTCACGACAATGACTCTAGTCAACTACCTCGACTATAATATATAATTATAGTAAAATACCTAAAAATTAAATACAACAAGATTATAAATATTATCTTATAAATATAATAATCATATTTTCAGTGTTCATGGCAAAAAAAAACCCAATTGCTGTTATTCCGCCATGTGGGTAGATTTTTCTCCTTGCCATTCAATTAGTGTATCATTATCTAGATTGCACGAAGTACAAACACTCATTTTGAAACACATTTTTATCCTGTAAAGAAAATCTACAAAAACAAAGAACTGAGAGGCCGTAAAAATTGTCAGTTTAACATTGCACGTTTATTTACAATTCAATTATTACAACACAAATTATTACTATCTCTAAATGTCATATATTTAAAATTTCAAATATAATCATGTAATAATTATAATTATACTGTATTTAAATTATTAAGAAACGCCGATTTATAATGAAGTTTGTGGGGCGGCGACAGCTTATTTATTGGAAATATCGCTGGCACTGCGCACACGTGTGATGATGCGTTACGGATGTCGCATACGCGAATAAACCCTATCAAATTAAGTTATATTTCTCGAAGGACCTGCGGAGTAGCGAAATGTGAAAAAGAGACGCGAAGGTTATGTACGGAAAGAATGTCGGAAAATGGGATGAATGTGGGCGCATCTGGTTTTTCCTGGTCACCTGCGAGGCTGGTGGTGTTGTCCTGCTGCCTGTCTTCTTCTTCTCCACGGCCGTGGAGATTAAGCGTTCGGAGATGTTTCTTCGGTATGAAGGCGCGGTAAAAAGCCGGGCGGTCAATCCGCGCGTGACCGTTGCGGAACAGTTTTTTATGATGAGTGACGTAGTTGCGCCCGATTGGATAGGGAGAAAGAATTTAGCGGGAATCGCATCTGACAGTTAATTATTGAAGCTATAACGTCGTTGAGTGACGTGCGATGCAAGATCGCAGCAAGTGCGATAGATGGCGCATTTGGCGTCAACAGTTTGTAAGCTGTGACCAGAACAAAGTTTTTTTTCTTTCACTGGTTATAGTCGCCTATTGCCGAGTCTAGGGTGCACCATCATAATAAGTTGTTATAAAATAGCTAAGTTCTATTATCAAAATGTATGTTTTAATTAAGTTTCGCTTCAATAAACAATAAAGTAATATGTAAATAGCGAAGTCTAGTTCAAAAACGAAAATATATACTTTTTGCACAAAAATGTTTGTTAGTTGTACGTAACAAAGCAAGTACGACTCACGCAGACCATTGTTTTAACTATATTTTTATCCATAGCGAAATTTCTAATTACTTTTCCGCCTAGTAAACATTATCTTCACTAATTATGGTTTTCCTCTCTCATTATTACGTCCTCCCTTCATTATCTGCAGTAATCTTCCTTTGATCGACAAAGGTCTATAAATACATTTAGGAGATTAGTAGGAATGTCAAAATAATGACTTTCAACAACGTTGGCAAAATCATTGTGATATTAGGGAACCCAGTTCCTATTCCAGGCTAGGTGTGTTTAACATCTTCAACCACAACATCAGGCGAGTTGTGGTCCATCGCCTGACCTGGACAGCCATAAAAAAGGATCCATAATCTCTTGCCCTTCGATACTAAAATAAGCCCAAAATAACAGAATATTTGTAATATAATAATTATTTATATTATTATTTTTCAGAAAAGAATAATCGTATTTGTGAATTTGAAGATTTAAAATGCCTGAACAATATAACTGGTAAGACTATTTTTTCAATATATATTTTTATAGCTGTGTTTGTAAGAATAGAAATATATATTTCAATATATATTTTTATAGCTGTGTTTGTATGAATAGAAATATATATTTCAATATATATTTTTATAGCTATGTTTGTATGAATAGAAACAACTTAAAGCAACAAAACTAAAAGGTAAAAAAAAAACAATGTAGATAATCAAGTAAGTACTCATAGCAAAAATAACCAAAACCATTTTCGACTCAAAGTATAAGAAAGATATTTTAAATAGAGAACCCGATCAACCCAATATTAGCTTTATTTGAGCTGAAGGTTAGTAAAGCCTTTGTAGACTCACTGCCTATATCATAGGTCTCTTCCTATACAGGGTTATAGGGAAAGGGTATGCTAAGCCGAAAAGGGCTCATAGTACTCAGGATTCCGAACAACTTTTACTATACGCCTGAAGCGAAAAAGAGGAAAAAACTGGGCCCCTATTCGGAGACTTTTTTTTAGGGTTGAGATTGAATCTCAGCTTTTGAGAATAGTACTGTTTTTTTCTCTATTTCATGGTTGGTCCCATAGTAAAAGTTCTATAAATAATGATGAGTACTATGAACACTTTTCGGCTTCCTTAGAACCCAGTAAGTATATTATAAACAACGGAAACGAAATACAAACAGGTAACATTGGGAATGACAAATATTATGATTGCGATACGGGTTTATTTTTACCCGACTGCACAAGAAGGAGGGTAATGTTTTGTTTGTGTTCTTATAAGAACGTCCTGACAGTATATTTGACTTCAAAATTTAGCCTAGGTACAGGCCTAGGAGTGTACGGAGTCCAATAATACCTAACTCGTCAAAATCGTTCAAGCCGTTTAGGCTGCAGAAGGTACCATCTCCCTCTCAGCTTTTAGACGTCCACTGCTCCCCATATTAGGGGAAGCCTTCCCCGTAATGGTAGGGGGAGGAGGTTGCGGGGGTGCCATAATCCCTACACTTGGCAGGAGGCTTGGAGATCGCAGAAGGTTCATCATTTACTAAGAGGACGCTGCTTCCCGTCCTCTGGTGGTTCTGGCGGTCGCAGTGCATGTACCCGGGTCCAGGAGGTACTATGGGAACACACAAACATATTCACATACTTACATATTTTTTTTTGATTTGATTAGCTAAAGTAATTGGTTTAACCGTGCTAGTTAAATAAATAAATACACCCCCAAAACATTACCCTCCTTTTGGGCAGTCGGGTAAAAGTACACTATATCCAATGAAGAATTACACAACAGACAATATATTACACAGGCTTACTCGTGCGTCTACAAAAATACAATTGTAGGCCGAAGCTGTGTGTGTGCGAATATTAGTGTAGGATAGCCAAGATATGATAGCTTTTAGGAAATATTCAACAGGATACTTACACGTGCCATACATATATAACTTTATTATATAGAAACAAAAAAAATGTTTATACAAGTTCGGCGTCCACTCAGCCTACACAAGAAGCAAGCAAACACTTTCTCGGAACTATTGTATAAAATAATGTCAAAGATTGTACTAGGGTTTCTAGCCTGTGGGCGAACAGACAAATTAATTTGTTATGTTTTTTTTTTAAATTCCCTATCTGTAATTTAGATATTAAAAAAATGTTAGAAAAGTGCAAACGAGATAGCGAGAAGGATCTTTAACTAATAACAACTGAGGGTTAAGAATGCTTTTACCTCCGTAAAGTGTTGCGTACATATATTTTTTTAAATATATTTACTATAAAATGACTGAGAGTGAAATTGAAAAATCTCTTTGCAAAATGTTCTTTATTTACTACCTACTAGTTATTACCAGCGACTTCGTTCGCGTGAACCAATAAAAAAAAAGTAGCCCATGTCCGTTAGCCTATGTCCGTCTCCTACCCTTAAGATATATATATGGAAAAATTTAGGTCGATCCGTTCAGCCGCTTAGCCGTGATAACGCGACAAGCTCCCAGACAGAGAGACAGAGTTATATTCGCATTTATAGTATTAATAACGATAATATTGAAAATGTCATAAACTAGTTTTATTATCATGTTTTCATTTATGTGGACGACAAGATGTTTCCGCTATCTCTCACTTATTATAAAATAAATACTACTTGTTATGCTTCTTCATCATTATCAGCCGTATCCATTAATTATGATACAGCTTATATATAAAAATCAATAACACATGTATGACCGAGCATCACTTGAGAACGGCTGGTCCGATTTGGATGATTTCTTTTTTCTTGTGTAAACTGATAGATTTAGAAAATAATGATTGTTTTATTAAAAATCTAAAGAGTACCCTCGAATCCAAATGTTATTACACTTAGACGAGTTTAAAAGTTAATTTTGACGATCTACAAATGGACCGCTCCGCACCAACTATTGCCATACCATGGGATCATATGTATCACTAAACCCAAAACATGTTATTTATGACCTGCATGTATCTACATAATATAACGCAACAAATGATTGAGTATTGAGTGATCGTAATTATTATGACAAGGTTTTTGTCAAAAATTCTGTTTGTGCGAGCGTAAGAGCTTATAAGTATTACGTAGTTAACGTTTTTAAAGCCTGAGCTGAGCTGAGCGTTAAAAATAACCGAATAGTTATGTCTCTTGAATAATTATGTAGTGCTTATACACTGCCAATTCACAATTCTTGTGCTTTTTACGAAATTTATAAGGTTCCATAAACATTCCAACTTCGAACAACCCGCGCCTTGTCTTTTGCAAGGGAACGGAGCGGCCTGCTTAAATTGGTAGTGAAAGCCGCCAAAATGTCCTTTAAAATGCCCTAGTCGTAACTACAGCTCTGATATGTCGCTCGCTCGTTATAAAATTATTTAAGAAGAATAAAATCTAGTAAAACTAATAACTTATTAATGATCTGATTATAATTACAAAAATTCTAACAAATACCTAGCCTGTCAACTATAATAAAATAAAAAATAAAAAACATACCTATATAACAATATATATACCAATATTATAATCCAAAGGAATATAGTCTGCAGTCGTGCCAATCAAAGCTTAGATAGATGAATACGTTCGTTTCGAATAAACTTCGTTTGCGAGATTCGGAACTCCCTACATTATAACTGTCACTCCAACGTCAAAAAATGCACAAAAATAGATTAAAGCAATCAACCGCACTATAAAAAGATTATTTGTCTCTCTGCCTATCGCTCGTCACCTTTTCACGACTAAGCGGCTGCACCGATTTTGATGAAAATTTTAATGGATATAGTTTGAATCACGAGGACGAACATGGGTACTTTTTTTATGAAAAACACTATTCTTTTTTACTTAACATCCGCAAGCGAAGCCGCGGGTGCAGCTAGTAAATAATAATAATAAAATAGAGGTTATGTAATTTTAGTATAATTTTAAGTCGCAACTAAAGAACTATCGAAATGATAATATTTATTATTTCCAGTTTTCAAATCAAAAAAGGAAATGGATTGTAAGCCAGTGTGCTTTCAGGAATGTCGAGACAAGAAATTTAGCATCACATCTAACCTACTGCCTTTTAAAGGTGACGGAGTTTTCGCCAACAATACGTAAGTAAGCAAACCGAAAAGTTTTATTGTACCATCCTGCATCATCACGTCAGTAGGCCTTAAAGTAAGCCCACCATGGTCACATTGACTAGCGGGCGCGAGAGCAAAATATCCAACATATGGTATGCAAGTGCTCATGTACAACAACATGCAGATGCGGTGGAAGTAGTGGGCGAGTTCGCGGCAATATCAAACATACGCAGTTTTATGTACACACAAACAACTTCGTATGTTTGATATTCACGTCGACGTGAATACACATTCACGCCGAACTAGCAGCGGAGCGCGCGCGGTTTCAGGATAGTCACACACTCGTCACACCCGCGGCCAATGTGAACACGGGATCTCGCCCGCAGTTTTAATTAATGGTAACTTTTAATTAGCTTTAAGTTAAAATGTTACACCTGTTACTTAAGCGCTGTTAGTTATCATACAAGAATAAAATATAATAAATAAATATTACATTGTGAAAAAACAAAAAAAAACACTTGGCTACGCCTGCGCCCTCTATAAAAACGTGCGCAAGTTCTTTTACTTCTATAATGAGAAAAACGTATACGCAGCCGCAGCCGTGTCCTGTTTTGACACGACATAAAGAGTAGTAATTGTCGCGTTGCGAATTCGTTTGAAGGTCACCAAAAATGACTTAATAATTTTTAAAACAATTTAACCCTAGAATACTAATGTAAAATTATGACTGCTTATTACTAATGATCGCCTGGGAGGCTACTTTTTAAAAAAACACGAAATTTTATAACAACCCTTTATTCAAATTTGAAAAAATTACAACCAAACTAATGGGAATCTTCTACCCTTTAAAATAAAAAAAAATATTTTCTGAATTTATCATTAATTCAGTCTCAAAATAAGGCTTCCATCTTATACTGGCTTAACTAAATTAGGTAACGCAGACCTATGGAAAAAAATAAAATAAAAAAAATATCATTAAGTTTTTTTTAATGACACTGTGTGATGAGACAAGCCTATCGCACGTCTGATGGTAAACGTCACGCTTTCCCATCATAGTCCGATCTCGACCGTCTCGTGTCGTGGTGTCGGTCCAACGGAATGGATTTCAATGCAGCTTAATGTTATTCGAATCATTTCTCTAGGAAAACAAAATGTAGTCATGACAAGTACAAAACTAACAACGTCTTGCTTAGTGAACCAGACAGTATTAGAGACTTGGAAATAATCCTGGATAGTAAATTGAGACTTAATTTACACACTGACAACATATGTTTGAGAGCATCAAAGTCTCTTGGATTTGTACTACGTAACTGCAAAGACTTTGAAAGCCCTAAGACTAAAATTATAATATACAATTCTTTGGTTCGTAGTTGCTTGGAATACTGCAGTGTAGCCTGGAACCCATTTTACGATATTTATACAAGAAGGCTAGAAAGTATACACAAACGTTTCCTATGGCACTTAGCTTTCTCATGTAATATATTACATGAGAAAGCTATAAGAAGCTACTCCGACAGGTTGAAGTATTTCCGTATGGACTCTCTCTCAAATCGAAGACGCGTGCTTGACCACCAGTTTTTATTTAAACTTGCTAATGGGTTGCTTGATACCCCGGAATTGTTATCTCTTTTGAACTCCTCTGCGCCATCGAGATCAATCGACGCCTCTCGTCTTAAACATCTGAATTCTTCCAAATGGAAAACTAATCTCGGTAAAAATGCTCCTATTAACAGACTTGTCATTTAATGTTTTCTCCCATGATAAAGACATTAACCTGTTTTCTGGCGGCGCAGGCAAGTTTAAATTATCGATTTGCAGTAAATTGTCTAGTATTGGCAAAGAGTAATTTTTCTCTAACTTCTAGCTTATTCACACTTCACTATGTATACATATACAGATTTATTTTTAAGTCGTTGACTGTTACTATTTAAGTAAAACTCGCTTCTTAAATTTCATGTAGTCTGCACCTTTTACAATACACGTACATCATTTATTTATTTATGTAATACGTACCTTGAACGGGCATTACAGTTTCCCAATTCACCCATTCAAGGTTCATAATATCATATATCATATATGTCAATCATATATCATGTTGGTGTCTATTAAATAAATAAATAGTTTAATGCCATCTAGAATTTGAAACAATAGCAGCTGAAAACACTGCGTGGCATTAAGATTTTAAAATGTAACCAAAGGCCAGCCAGCCATTTAAAAAGATAATCCTACAAATTATCTCATAACGTAAATGCGTTAAAATGGTCTCCATTGAAGTGAAAGTCACGTTGAAGATTCATCGTGCACCCTGGTCCGGTATCTGGTCCGTCCAAACTCTGTCTGAATTTCAATCGAGCTCGCAAACTGACCCTATATAAATATTTAACTAGAGGTCTATTAAATATTCTATTTCATGAATGTTTCCAAAGATTTTTTTACTCTGTTTAAAGTAGGTTCGAAGCCTGCCAATTCAGAGCCCGTTCTCTCTCGACGAAATCTCTTTCGAGTGTATTACGTTACTGTTAATAATTACGTTCGCTAATTTACAATATTTAAAAAATACATTGAGATAATAAACTTGAATTTTTCTTCACAATGTGTGAAAAAGATATAGATCTGGCGCGCTACCGGCGCGACCATAATGAATTATATTGTGGCTTTTGCGTTTAGTAGGGTACTGTCCACAGGTACTTAGTTGAACTATACCTACCTACCTAGATTTAGGTGGCCTAGAGAGTTCGGAATAAAAACACTAATTCATAAATGGTACAATTTATTGTTGCTTTTTCACAACAGTTGCACAACCACACAGTCATTGAGTTAGTATGGAGAGGTCACTGACCTTAGTCCTACACAAGCGTGAAGAGGTGCGTTCCGAGCTTCTGCACGCTCGTAGCATCTTCGGCCAGCACAAGTGGTGCGAGAAGGACGTAGGCCAATACTGCCGGCTGCAGATACATGTCGCTTCTCGTAGTGGATAGCCACTCAATTCAATTTTAAAACATCTTTATTTATACATTAAACTAAATACAATAAGTACTAACGCTAGTGTACATTTTTCCTAGCGGTACAATACATTTGAGAATTAAAAAGAATATTGTTTCTCGCAAGCACGCAGCTTATGTAAAACTTAAAACAGGTTTTTTTTTTTTTTTTTTTTAAATAATGTAATTTTTGGTTTATTATACGAATGTGTGTTGTTCTCAGTGAACACGTAAACTTTAGAGCGAGCATTACGTTTAAAGAAATTGAATACCTAATAATATAATATAATATATAAATATAATTATTTTATTATTATAAAACATAATTATTATTTTTTGCTTACAAAACGCCAATAGTGGGTAGGTGAGGTAACCAAAGCGGGTAGCACGCGGTGTGGCATGAGTGCCGGCTGAGCTCCGCAACGCAGATAGCAACAGGAACTCATCGTGAACTAGTCACACGTACAAGCGCAAACGAACCGCAGCGTGCAGTCGCGCGCGCCACCTGGAGTGGATAGCCACTGCTGCCAGCTGCGAGCTGATGGACGCCAGTGGTTCTGAGCGTGCGAGCAAGAGAGTGCAGTGATGGGTGTAGAGAGTGGGAGCGAGAGTGATAGCGAGAGTACGAGAATACGAGAGTACTGAAACGAAACCAGCGTTAGCTTCTTGTTCAGATAGGAGCTGCTGTGCCATGCTGCGACTGAGAGCGAAGCGGGAGTGCGTGCGCACGTGGTAGGTACATCAGCCCCGCGACCAATTCGTTCAAGTAGGTATAGTTAGATGACAATCAGCAAGCAGAACAGCTTTACATGAGTTAGGTTTTACACAGAAATACAATAGTTGTAGTTACACATCAGTAGAGAATTCAAAGACTGGATAAATCTAGATATTGCAGCTACATCTAGACATTAGTTTTAAGACTTTGGAACAAGTTATAAGAATTTATAATGAGAGCTCACCCCAGCGGGACTCTCGCAGAACAACTATTAGCACTTTTGCGTTTACTTTATAAATATAATTATGATTCATCCACGCTTCGTGGTTAGAATTAAGGAATGAGGAGCCGCTTGTAGCCGTCCGAGCCCCTCTCTGGAGTATCGGTCAATGCAGGCTCTTAGGGATCCGTACGTATTTGAGTTAAAGTTAGTTTGTCTCGCGACTAAACTTATGAACCATATTGTAAAGTTGTAAGACGTTTCATGGATTATCTACAGAGATAATCCATGAAACGTCTTACAACTTTACAACATGATTCATAAGTTTAGTATGCTATTCCATGACTCCGATGTTTTTCTTGTTTGTGGTAACAAACCCTTTTTCCACGCTGTATTGCAATAATACGTTATGGGAATGATTTACTTTTATGAAAAACCCAATATAAAAAACTTGTATTGCCATTTTGAATATTATTTGTATTGTAGTATTTGTATTACTTCTATTGTACTTTCCAAGTTTTACCGAAATCGGACAAGTACTTTACAAAAAAAAACTACACTATTCTACGAGTTTCTGAAAGTAATTATAACGTTTTGTCCTACAACAACAGCTATTACGCCATGTTAGACTTCCGTTAAAACTCTGATATCAGGGCCGTTCACTCATGGCTGGCTGGTCATTATGGGAAAATTGCGTTGTTTTTCTAGGAAAGTGATCGGTTTAGAAAAGTACTCTTGAAATTGTTTAGGTAATATCGAACAAGGCGCACTGCTCTTTGAACTCTGCGGGCTCTCCATTTTGAACCACCATCATGGGCTAACCTTTTTCCCTACAGGGAAAAAGGTACTAACATCAGTATAGTAGGTTTAATAGCTAGTTTGTGATAAAATCTTATAATTAACCTTTAAAGAACACAAATGTATAAAAAAGCATGTCAATTGCATTCAAAATATAAAAATGTACATAATAATAAAATTATACTTAAATTATATTGTATACCTAGTAATAACGTAACACGGTCACTCTAAACTTCCAAAAGCTTCGACGAATTAGCTTTAGCAGTTTCGCAACTATTGGGTTTATTCGGTTGTTCAGATTCTAGGACAAGGCTGGACAAACCAAATATTTATTAAGATGTGGTCTGGCCTCAAGGACACTAGAAACTTTCTTATATAATTAACGAGCTTTTCAGCACGGCTTCGCTCGCATAAGGTACAGTAAATGAAACACTCCATTTAAGTTGATTTTTGAAAAATCCTGAGGCTCCTGAGGCTCCTTATTTTTTTATGCTTGGTATACCGAGTAAACCGATTTTAATTGGCTGGGAGAATTCTGTATTGGCTGAATATAAAAAATATTTTATTTCGATACAAACTTTAGGGTCGACTATAACTAATGTTTTTGGGGTGTGGGTATGCTAGTATGTAAGTATGTAAGTGTGTTCCTGAAAGACGTCCTGTTGCCTTAACGGCTTGACCGATTTTGAGGTGTCGTTGGATTCCTCTTTGCGTCAGGAGTTAGGCTACATTTTCCAGTCTGGTATTTTGTATACTGTAAAAACTTTTAACTTTTAAATTTCGTAAATGTCGTTCTTATTTTTCACCTTGACCGCTTGAAGAGTATTGGGTCCAAATTTTACGGTTCCAAATAGAATTTGAATTCAAATTCAAATTATTTGTTTAAATAAAAACTATTACATATTTACATTTATGTCACAACATTATTATAATTAATTCAATTCTTACTTTAAAATACAAACATTCAGATTCAATTTCTAATACAATACAATTTACAATTAGAACAATCTAATATTATGCTAATATCACAAATCAGTCTAAAACATCGTCAAAGTCAAGTCAAAGTCTCTTTGCACCTGTCCCATTGATCCATGGATTTAGCATGTTTCGTCCAAGCATTGATCGGTCCGATTTTCACAGTATTCAAATTATTTTCCAATTGTCAAACAAAATCAGTGTTCTTTTTGCTTTTCAATTTTGGCTTCACACGCTTTGTATTTAGCCAGTATCAAGTTTTGTAATATTTGAAGTGAAGTAAAGTATTTCACAATTAAAACAAATCTCAGTCATAGTCTAAGTCAAGTAAAGTAAGTCACGGTCAAGTCCAAGTCATACTACCCCAGTAAAACGGTGGATACTTTACTAAAGGTTTCTATGGAGTTTTGGAAACAACACTAAAAGTCATGTTTCACGACATTATACTATTCACCAACACTCATGCACGATTATGAATACTTATTAAATGAAAATCGACCATTTTTACACATTAACACTAGAAATAACACAAGTTTTGGAAAATAATATAATGACGCGACATGACTTCTTCACGTTCCCGCCAAAACTCTTCAAAAATCAGTGTTGACGGCAAGGAGCGCATTGAAGTGGCGCCGGGCGCGAACCAAAGGCGATATAGATCGCGCAACAGTACGACCATAATCTACGTGAAAGAAGTCATGCGGCAAACCGCGTCTATTTGCCGGAACGCAGGGGTTATCTGGCACTAACAAAATGCATAATAAGTTATGCAGGTGTTGAGAGCCAACTGACCCTCTAATCACCTTGTAGCAAATAGTCAGCTGCTCCAGCAGCCTCCTTACTTTCAAAGAGTTGTATCCAAGCTGCCCTAGCAGACATTTTTTCGGGTACTGAGGATAGTAACCATAGAGGTTTTTATACAAAGACCTTAAGAAGGCCTTTTGGACCTTCTCAAGCATCAGTGCGTAGGTGACGTGATGCGGGTCCACACATAGGCACTCGATTCAAGCTTACTTCTGACCAAAACGTTGTACAAGGTTCTTACAACCTGAGGATTTACGAAATTCTTGGAATTTCGTAAAACAAAGCCGAGTCGCCGGTAAGTGGTTTGGTCTGGGCGTTGATTCCTAGAAAAGGGCCTATTCTTTTATAAATAGTTTATACATATTCAGGACAATTTTTTGAGCGATGTGTCCTGTTATGTGCAAGCGTGACGCTTAACATCAGGTGAGCGACTTGCTCGTCTCGTGACCGAGTAACATAAAAAAAAAAAAAAAAAACT
Source organism: Apocheima hispidaria (assembly GCA_947579745.1). Taxonomy (NCBI): domain Eukaryota; kingdom Metazoa; phylum Arthropoda; class Insecta; order Lepidoptera; family Geometridae; genus Apocheima; species Apocheima hispidaria. The sequence continues at coordinate 677,366 of OX388151.1, forward strand.
TCAGCTTCAAACTCTGAAAGATATATCGATGACAACTACAATATAACTTAATTATACACCAAAACACAATTAAACGTAAATATAAACAATAATAGAAAACCGGTAGTATCATGGGCGGCCTTATCGTCTAAAGCGATCTTTGGTCCTTCGGCGAATATTCTCGATGCGGATGTTATCGCGCAAAGAAACTCCAAGCATAGTAACATCACTCTCTTTACTTTGAGTATCTCCAAAAGACCAGCAGTTAAGGACTATGTCGCTCAAAAAAATCGATAACCAGTGAGGATAAAAGGCTCTTGAGCGGCGAATATTATTAATAAACCTTTTTTTATTAAAGTTGAACTATTAAAAAAAATGTTTATTTTCAGACAGAAACACAATGTGAGTGAATTGGCCCACCTGCAAGTATATTTCGGCAAATCAAATTGCAACTGCTACAAGCTGATGTTACTCATTGATGCTAATTATTTTATTGGTAACTAGCGTTTGGATTTTTTTCATAAATAATTTAACGCATCATCATCATCATAAGTCGTCCACTGCTGAACATAGGCCTCCCCCTTAAAGCGCCACACCGACCGACAACGAGCCACTTGCATCCATCGGTCGCCCTTCCTACGCTGCGTCTTCCGGTTCGTGGAAATAATTATGGATTATTAATAATTATGGAAATAATTTAACTTACGCGTCATGGTTTTTATTGAAACAAAGAATCCTAAAATTAATACTGGGGCAAAAAGATCAACAATAAAATATGAAGAAAAAAATACTATTCTCAAGTTGGGTTCCAACCGAGCACTACAGGCTACATTTTAAAAATATTTTTTGAGTGATATAAATCTAGAAAAATCGGTCCCTAGAAACGACGAAAAGACTAAAAAAAAGTGCTACAGTTTTTTTTTACTATTTTGTAAACTTATTTAATAGTTTTATAATTTCGTTTTATTTTTCTTCTAAACTTTAGTAAATTTCTCAACTGCCTGTATTTATTCAGATTTGTTCCTCAGCAAGCTTCGGATATAATTTAAAAAAAAAAAACAGATAATAAGTTAAATTAAAAAACGTTTTGAACATTCTATATGCTACAAGAATTAAAAAAAATGCTTAACTACTTCCTGCTTTCCTAAAGATCAGGTAGGCGGTACTCAACTTATCGTCAAACAAATTTACAGACAAGCATAAAAACTGAGATGAAAGCATATTTGTTTCCGTAGTGTCTAATCTATCATTGTACTAGCCAACGGGAGAAAACAAGAGAAAAATATATTTTCTCCCAATTCTCTCTTTTTTGGTTCGACGGCGGTCGGCGACAACCAAGTTGTTGTGTAGATACTTCGCTTATCTCGGCCAATAGAAGCATTCGTAGAATTGAACCTTCCGTGTTATCTCACCCAAAAGTACTTTTGTTTCCTAAATTTTAAGGGTTAATAATTATTAAGTTTGAAACTTTTTAAAGAGTTTTATCCTAGAGGATTTTCAAACTCCCAATATAATTTAAATGGGTATTCGCTCCGGAGTATTTATCTGTCCTAAAATAATATTAAGTTATTATTTCACCATCGCTTACCGTAATAATAAATTTTGCATTATAGTAATCCGAGTAACTAAAGAAAGTAATCCGTTCTATGAATGAAGTGTAATTTAATTTATTATAAGATTTTACCTTGTCATAGTTGCATCACTTTTATGTACAGAATAAACGGAACAAGCCTATTAAATATCCAACGGTCATAACATTATTAGATTGTTTAAGTAATTCTTTAGTTTGCCTAGTTTAACTGTAAACATAAATTGCTAAAAGTAGGTGTAATATTCAATGTTATTTATGGCCAATCATTGCGCAACTGGTACCGACCCGAATGGCTCAGAGCAGGAGGTGTTTCTCTGTGGCCAATAAATATTTCTAATTTCTTATTTCAAGTAACGTGTCATTTTCCACCAGGCAAGTGAATTGTTCGTCTTGACTCTCAAATATTTTGAAATCTACTAGTCATTGGCCATTCTTAGCTTAATCTTGCGAAAACCATAAGGAAAAAGTAATAACCAAAAACATTATTTTTTCAGCAACATATGGAGGAGTGTTCTCGCTTTGTTTCGGTGGCTCCATACTGACACTATTCGAGCTGGCCTTCCTCCTCACATCCACAGCAATAGAAACTGTATATAGAGGAATAAGAAACACCATTAAAATGAGACGAGGTAATGAGATTAGAAAAACATAATCGCGGTACGAATATATAATGTAACGCTCTTTATAAGGAACGCAATGCCAGCCTTGTTATTTTGCCCCAAAAAAAAGTAATTTGGGTTTTTTGGTGAAGTATATGCAAAAATATAGATTTTTATATTTCTGTACTTAGGCATATTATGAACTTAATAGATACATATGATTATTATGTACTCATAACTTACTTACGCATAGTACCTAAAACTTGATATCTGGCTCACACGCTTATTACAACATACTATTGAAAGAAACTTGATTATGTAATGATTGATAATAATAAAATTAGAACGATTGTATCATTTTAGGATAATTATACTTTTCGTGGCATTGTTTGCACTTTAATGCAATTAAAGTAAACCACATTATGAAAAAAAAAAATTGCCTGGTTCCTCTATAGATAAATAATTATGCATTAGACAATCTCCAATTATCCACCTTGACCACAACATACACTCTACGAAGCCATACAGCTCTCTCTCTCTCTCTCTGTGTGTGTGTCTCTTTTACACTGTCCTCAAGCGAGTGGACAATTAGATAAGCTCAATTACAAGTCTAATTAGCAGGGAACTGGTGGATTGTGCAAGGAATATTAATTATTATCTACACGAGGCACATCTCTAATTTTTCGTATAGCCACAGAATACAAAATAGTAAAAGTTATAGCTAAAGATATTGTGTAAGGGCAGGAGGAAGATTTAGACAAGTAATCAGGGCTATACCATACCATAAATGAATACAATTATATTATGCAAGCAAGAACCTCATTGTACTTATACTAATCCTAACTAATATTATAATTCAGAGGAATATAGCCGCAGTCATAAAGCTTCGAGGTATAAAAATGAATACGTCTGTCGAGAAAAAAACTTCGCTTGCGCGATACAGAACTCCCTACATTACAACTGCCAATACATACAAAACTTTTTTTTGTGACTTAGTGTTAGTCCCGTAGTCAAAGTTATTCATAATGATGAATACTATGACTTAATTTTTGCTAAGTACCACCGTTCCAAATAGATGAAACAATATTATAATAATAATTAAAAGATATTATATACCTAAACAAGAACGTTAACGTACTTATGTAGGTATATAATATGTTTTTTTTTTTGCAGGAATTGCACTATTTAGCAACTCTCATTTATTACTATGTAACGTTTTTTATTTATTGACTTAAAACGTTAAGTATGAGTTAATTTTTTTTTTAATTTCTTTATTTTTTATAAGTATGTATTATTAACTATGTCAAAATAATATAATACAAATATAACTTAATAAAAACAACGTGTTACTTATAATTTTAAGTAAATATTTCGATGCTATTAAAAAATTAAGCAAAATTAGAGTCAACATATTTGATTTCGTGCGTAGCTGCACTTATGGGTAGGTATTTTTCAAATATGGCAAAATGGGACTAGTGCATTGCGGAAAGAACCGGAAGTTAGGGTTTGTCTTGTGTATTTTGAGTAAACGTCATTTTGGGTACACCACCCACTATTTCAGAAGAAGCAGTTAAGTCGTACATTATGCTGTTATGTTATTCTTGGCTCGCTATGGATGTTATTGGCGAACAAAATAACTAGAAAGCAATAAGGTATATTTTCTATCAAATTCTATCTATTTTCTAAAATGAAGTTCACCTATAGATATTAATAATTATTTTGTACGTGTGTTGTCACTGAACTCCTCCTAAACAGCTGGACCAAGCATTTTACAGCGAAATCACCTACTGGGTATACAACTGGCAACTACAAAGATCAGATTAGGTAACAAGCGCAGTGCATTGCTGCGCGTGGTTTTGAACTGTTGATGTTCAAAATTCAGGGTAGAAGTGAACTGGAGTAAGCAGGCATTAAGGCATGTGACTATAAATTATCGTCACTGTATTGAATATTTACGCGTAATTCGTGAAGCACTGCTAGTCATTCTTAAACATACAATAGAAATTAGAATCGCATTTTTGCAATGAGCTAACAATAACTAGAACCCAAATATCTATTTCCTACACTTACAGACAAAAACAAATCCCAAATATCCCAAAATTCCATCGAAGGCGCAAGCCTCACTCATGACGGTGCGGACGCGACCGTAATATGGATAATGGTTGCAAAGCAATTTCAACTTTAGATTAATTCTAATACGATAGAAATAACGAGATGTGTCGCGTAGCGCCAAAAGGAATAAGAGACGAGAGTTTTTTCTTGGCCTTGCCCTATTACAAACGTGCTAGGACACAAAATAATGAAGAACAACCTAGTGCTTCTATTAGATACGTGACCTCCTAGTCCGAGTCTACAATATATAATGTGTGCTGCGTCCATACTCCGAGAGGAAAGTGTTTAGTGAAAATGGAAGTTAGTATTGCCTAGCAATAGTGTAAATTACTAATTAAGTACTAAAGTATACTACTAAAGTTACTAAATCAAAAACTTCCATCGCCATAGTAACAGCCAAGCCAATATCTCGGAACAATAACGATAAAAATAATAAATACTTAGTTAAAACACAATTAAATTAGTAAATATCCTTCTTGTTATTCAGAAAGTTTTTATGGAAAATGTCCAAAAAATTTGCTAACGAACACTCTCCATAATGTCCTGTCTAACTCCGAGGGCCTTTGAAGAGTTCGTTGGTACAATTTTAAGCTTAATTTAATCATTTGGAAGAGGAAGGAATACTAAAAAGTAGTCAAGATTCTAACGATGTTTTTGCACCAATATTTGCACTTAAGACTAGAATTTTTCGGCACTGTCAATTAAAGAAGGTTGCGCCATTCTCATGCAGATTTCGAAGTGGAGCGGAAATATTTGGGCAGCGCCCATGTCATTATTTCTTAAGGTTTTGAGGCGGACCACGCTAGCATAACTACTATCGAATAAAATATAGTTCAAAAACTAATACCCGCCTCCGTAAAAGTATGTTAGGATATAAAATCCGCCATATTAAATTGAGTGTAACGTCATACATCCTATAAAACCCATATTGTTATGATGCTGCGATAGACACCTCGTTTGCTAAAATTTAATGAACAATGAGACGTGAAAATAGGCACCTAAATAAGCTGCTCATGTATATATTGATATATTTTTTTTACATATTTGGAAGGATTTTTAACGTGTTTAGTTTTAAAATAAAAGGCTTCATAAGTGCTCTTTATTTTAAAACCAAACACGATATTTCTACGTTTAGTAGAAAAACAATCACGATATTTGTGAAATTATGTTATAGAATTCGCCATATTGGGTTTATACTTCTGTATAGGACACGCGGAGTGTTAAGACGCATTGACAGACACCTAAATCTGATACGCGGTATAGGAGATTAGAGGGAACATATGAGCATACATAGATACATAGACTGCAAACTCATACCCCTACTTTTTCGTAGTCGTGTAAAAAAAATCGTGTTTATTTGATAGCAACATGTCACGGGTCGTTGCAGTAAGTACCCCACGCACCACACACGCCAGACCGATAGACACATGGTCTTTGCATACTGATGACATTTTATGGCAATAAGTGGAGGCGCGATGTGCAAGTGCTCTGACAAAGAAATATAATAAAAATAAAATACCCGACTGCAAAATGTAGCATATGACACCCCGGAGTCCGGACGTAAAGAGGAATCCAACGACATCTCACTCGTCAAAATCGGCCAAGCCGTTTAGGCTACAGGAGGTACTATAGGAACACACAAGCATACTCACATACACCCCAAAAACATTAAACTCCTTCTTGGTAGCTGGGTAAAAATGGAACAGTGTTAATTTTGCATACATATTAATACTTTTACTGATAATTTACTAATCTTTTTAAACAATATAAACTAAACTTTAAAATATTTTATAAACTATATTATAATCTAACCTTAAATATACAAACTAAAACTACAAACAAAATTAAAATAATTACTTAAATAAATTAAATCTAACATGTCTACAAATAAAAAACGGCATTTAGGTCGCTGTCTACGGGTAAGATGCCCAAAAAGCTGGCAACATTACCCCGTTGAATTGCCAAACTCGACCCTTTGACCCAGGTAAGCGCTAGCTTACTAGCTAGCTTGTACTGGTCACCAGTAATTTCAACGAGGCGCCTGTATAGCTCTTTTACCAAACTACGGGTGGCCGGACCCTAAGGTCCCATGGTCTCAACCCCAAACGCAAAGAATACCTTTATGTATCCCTCGCCGAGCGATTCATATTTCTTTCGTTTGAGGTTTTCCACCATTTCCGCCACTGCACCAGCCACCCTCGATGTGTTTTGTAGATGAGAGAGTGCCAGAGTATCTCAGCAAGTTGCGTCCCAAATTAATGGTCACTAACCTATACCTCGAATTACCATACACTTCTATCAAAAACGTAACAACAAATGTATGTTCTACCTACTCCTGCACGTGAATCGTTTCAATGTGACGCCACGTACAAATACAATGCTTGTCGTATGGTTCGAATATGTAAATCAATGTATAAAACAGTGATTGTTTATCGAAAGTCGATCAAACTGTGGGTCGTTAAGCTAAACCTTGACTCGGATCCAGGCAACCGATAAGATAATTTATTTTCTATATATATTCGTGCTTCGTGTAAAATAAATTATCAAAATCGTAGTTAAGGTCTGTGCAGTCAGCGTCAAATTGTATTATCTAACATTCTAACATAGTCATTATCAGCCAGAAGACGTCCACTGCTGAACATAGACCTCCCTCATAGACCGCCACACCGACCGACAATGTGCCTCTTTCATCCACCGGTTGCCCACGACTTTCACAATGTCATCGGTCCACATATTTAACATATTAACATTCCACAATAGTCGGTATTTAACATAATACTAAACATCTATTAGGCATGTCTATGAAATTTTGCTGCTAAGACATATTTACCACTTTGAATGCTTAAAACAATATATATATACGTATTATGACAGAGGACGTAAAAAAAATATCTGTTCTTTTGGCCACCGTAACCACCCTGACCACAGATACTGACATCTAATTGACGCTGACTGTACAGCTTATTTTATGAAGTTGCAAATCTCTAAGATCACTAGGGAAGTTTAATCATGAGTATCTACTTGGTCATTTTCAACATATTTGTAGGTGAATATAATAAATAATAGTATTTCCAAAAAATTATATATTTTATTGGCAGTTTTTTGGGTACTCTGATTATAATATAAACTAAAACTCATGTTATTACGAAATACGTGTTTGCTTGGTTTTTCTAGCTCAAGTACTGTTCTAAGAAGGACGAGGTAGGATTTTAGAATAATAAAACGTATAAATTAATTTACTCTTTATTTCGACTAAATTAGTATCACTTTTGTAACAAAAATTATATTAAAGCTACTTATTACATATAAGAGAAAAATAATCATATAATCAAAAAATTGGTCCAATTTTTTAAAAAGAATACGGATGTAAGGTTAAATATAATTATATAATATATATATATATATTTATACCCTTGAACATAAACTTAGAGTAAAAGCGAGTTCAAACTACTTACATAACAATGTTTACTTGTAAAGCGGGCTTAAGGTAAGCCCTAATAAGTATAGGACACAATTTTACACAATAAATAATTCCTCCCGATAAAGAAAAAGAAAAAAGTTCTCTGCGCAGTAGAAAAATGTTTGTAGCGTGGGAAACTTCGATCTACCAATGGCAACTACGCGCACTAAAATCTGGCGCTGTTATTGGTCGATTGATTTCACGGCAAAATCGTACCGCTAATACATTCTTAGCTCTGGCCCGCTTACATTGTACATTTTTGGTCCAACATGGCGTACGGGCGGTACGATTATGCCGAAATAATAATTTAAATTTTCGGCTACTATCGGAAACCGGTCTGCGCTTTGCTGCGCAAAATAAAACTGCTGATCGAAATTATTTGTAGTGTAAAACTGTAATAGTAGCCCATTTTACTATTGTTCCATCTAAAAGCTTGGAATTACCAAGTCCAGCTGCAATCCATCTCCATTGCGGGCTCAGTAAACGATAGACCAGTAATGTACGGAATTATATGAAAGAATACATCGATCAAAAGCCTATACACAAAACACGAAGATACATTTCACAAAATAAAAGCGAATTATTCTATTGTGAGGTTGGAAGTTTTAAAGATAAGTTCATTGCCTAACAATCTTCCAAATTAATTAATTTGTCCGGAACAAATTCATTAGACTTGACAAATTTATTATAAGATGAGTTTGGATGTTATTAGTTACAAGCTTGAATAATTTCAAGGAATTTATATTGTACTGATTCATGCTTGTAATAGCCAAAAAATATCGATAGTATTTCATTGAAATAGTTTTTGTAAGAAATGGAATTTTGTCAGCGAAGAAATTGAAAAAAAACCTGAATATAAAATCTTTGAATAATTAATTATTATAGAATAAAGTAATGCTTAAACAATTATAATGACCATCGTAACTACACAGGTAATATTTTGAATAATCTATTATTATTTTAGAACACATAGCTTTCTCGTGTTTTAATTTATATATTTTTTATTTTCTTTCTCTTTCATTACCTCCAAGTTTCACGGACTCTTTTGGAGTCTTTCTGACTCTATCTGTACTTCTCTTTCTTTTTTAATCGTATACCATGTTTTATTATACCGTTGCATGACAATTAGCTGCATTGTACTTCTCTCTCTCTGTCCCTCTTTTCTTTTATTCTTTTCATTTTATCTTTCAGACGCTGATCACAAAAGTTACGTGTCATGGCATCTTCTGCCGCCTCAACGATCGCGCGGGTCTGGCGAACCGTGACACCATGTCTCGGACGCTATTACAGAATAACACACACTTAACGTCTAAAGTCACTATGTCAATGTTGATGCACATTTCAGCGCAGAAGGTGTACGCTGCGTGGCACGAGACTTATTTCTTCATGCTTAATTACATCTTGTTTGCTATAATTTCACGTTACTTGGCACATTCCAGCAAAAGTGTTCCATGTTAGACAAAAACTCACTCTACCATTCAGATATTAACGTTTCAATATTTTCTGTATAAAGAGCATGCGCCGGCAATGTGTAACTCAGTTGCATTGTCTGATGCACGTCAGTGCTTTTTCAGCCGCTTAGATAAATTGCACAGCGTATGCGTAACCGTTGCCACTCAATAATATACTCTAGCACAAACACATTTAACGTCTAAAATCAATATGTCCATGTCTCTGTAACATGTCGGCAGAGAGAGCGTGCGCGGGCGCAGTGCGGCGCGAAGAGCGCGTCACATGACTCAGTTGCGTTGTTTGCCGCACCTCGATGCCGCGCGGCATTTGAGATCCGCACGCGTGACCATTGTTCCGCATTGCGTTCATCTGTAATACACAATTTGTAAGAAAAATATGCTTTTATTGCTTTTATAGATATGCAGATAACTGGAAAATTATAAAACGAAACGAAAACATTTAAAGAAATACATTTTTAGAGTTGTCTGAGTACAGTGTTTATAGGTACACGAATATATATATATTTTTAAGGTACTTTTATGGATGTTTGACCAAACAAAATATGATGCAGTGTGGGAAGTTGGGAAGAATGGGAAGTTTATAATATTGCAGAGTACAAGCTATATTTATAAAATAATGGTACAAAAAAATAATGGTGGCATTGGTTAAAAAAAAACAATTATGATATTCTAAACTAAACTTATCAAACAACATCAAATCTATAATACTTCCGTCCTTCCTATAATAGTTCAAGCGTTTACACACTCGGCGTGGACGACACGATTTTGCAGTAAGACCTTTAATTATTGTCTTTCATTTTCAATAAACCTGGCAGAATGCCCGTGAAGACTTAGCCAGACGTATCAATGTCATCTCTGACAGCTAACTTATGAACTGTCAGACGACCGGTATTTTTTCACATAACCTAGTACCTCGAAATAGTGTATTATTTTGTATGTCAAGTATCGCAACGCCAACGTAGAATTATTATCGAGGTAATCTAAGTTTGCAGATCCAGCTGATGTTTGAATTCTATAAACACATCGAGAGAACCTGAACACATGGGAAACGGCAGTGTCATCGTTAGTTTTCACACGAGCACCGACACCGCACGCACGCACAACCGACGACGTACCAATTGTCGTCCATAAGCCGTGTTTCGTGCGGTGCAGTGCGGTGGCGTTGTATATGTTCATAGAAATGTATGGTCCGCTAAATCGTTACTGCGATTTTGCGGTGTCGTTATCGTCTCGTGTGAAAACGGACTTCCGCATAACAACCCTAGCAACCTTGAAAACCTTGCAGCAACTTGGTCCTGTCCCGAACGGGGTTAGCCGGAGGCCTGCGTTGCCCTAAATTGAAAACTTATGATTGTAGGGAAGATCGAAGGGAATTGATTACGCAATCAATCTTCTACGAGACAGATATACCAAATATTCAGCATATACCAAACAGTCGGCAGTAGACAGGACAAAGTGAATATCATAGTTCTAAGAGCTATCAGGAACTAAACCACTCTTAAATACACGACCTTCAGAATTGAAAGAAACGACTAAGAAAAAGAAGAAGACACTCCTAAACTTATTGTGAAATTTTTCAAATTTGAAAATCGTTGACAGATTTCAGATCTTGCAATCAATCGAAAAACCCTATCAACTGCTATAAAAATAAACAAAATATCAAAATACTGGGCTGTTGTGAATCAATTCAATTCCTGTAAATCCACCACGAAGTTAATAAATAAATCCTGATAAATTCCACGACCCTCGCCCCTCGTCAACTGACATTCGCCGATAATGACGAAACGAGCGAAAGGTCGAACAAATTAGGGTTAATATCTTGTTCAAACAGAACCGTACAATCAACGCGTAAAGGGAAGTCTACTCTGCAGTTGAACGCGGTCTGCGGTTTGCGCTTTATGAACAAATCAGATTGCGGTACAAAAACGGAAATGGATATGAAATAATAATGATGTTAATATGTCCGTAGTCTATCCAAACACCAGTATACCCAGTTACCAAGCTAGTTCATCAGTCCAGCAGCCTGCCAGTCTCGCCAGTCTACACTCACACTTACAAACGAATCTCTGACATATCTAATTAGGACACAATAATGATTGATCACCTGCAAATAGCACCTTTTGTGCGGCTCGTGGTAGAGTTCATAGTCGCTTGATGAACCTTCGGGCTTTTGTGTGCAACGCCACTGTAACAAAAGAGTTGCCGGTAATTATGAGAAAAATGGGGTATTAGTTTAATTATTACTTTGAGATTTTGTATTCCTACGTAATTAATGTCATTAGTCGTGTCCACAGCTATCTCGCTCGATCATTTCGACATTATTTTTAAGAATATAAAAGAATTTCTGAAAATAATAATGTTGTATCTGTTTATGTTGCAAATGAACTACAAATGCTCTAAATAAACTTTCGTTTCGGGTTTACCCGACTGCCCAACAAGGAAGGTAATATTTTTGCGGTGTATGTAATAAGTGTAAGTTAGTGTGTGCTTTACCTTCTTTGGCCTAAACAGCTTGGCCGATTTTGACGGTGTCAAAAGTCAAAGTTGAAGGTGTCGTTGGAATTATCTTTATGTTCGAAGTGACATCCGTGAAATTTTGCAGCTGGGTATTTGTTTTCTTTGTTTAATATTATGCTCAACGACCTCAGTAGCGTTTCCCAACAGGTGGGTCTTAAAATGAACATGGACAAGACGAAAATCATGTCGAATGCCCATGTTGCACCCGTACCGGTAGTTGTTGGGAACGATGCGCTCGAAGTAGTTGACCATTATAACTACCTTGGACAGACTGTCCAGTTAGGTAAGTCCAACTTCGACAAAGAGGTCGCCTGAAGAATCCAACTCGGATGGGCAGCGTTCGGAAAATTACGTGATATCTTCTCGTCCAAAATCCCGCAGTGCCTGAAGACGAAGGTCTTCAATCAATGTATGTTGCCAGTGATGACATATGGAACTGAAACGTGGTCCTTGACTACTGCCTTTTGGAAAAACTCAGAGTCGCACAGCGGGCAATGGAGAGAGCTATGCTCGGAGTTTCTTTGCGCGATAAAATCCGGAACGAGGATATTCGTCGAAGAACCAAAGTTGCCGACATAGCTTTCAGAGTTTGCAAGCTGAAGTGGCAATGGGCAGGCCATATCACTCGAGGAACCGATAACCGGTGGGGAAGAAAGGTTCTTAAGTGGCGACCACGAACCGGAAGACGCAGCGTAGGTAGGCCTCCCACTAGGTGGACCGACGACATTGTGAAAGTCGCGGGCAACCGGTGGATGCAAGTGGCCCGTTGTCGGTCGGTGTGGCGGTCTAAGGGGGAGGCCTATGTTCAGCAGTGGACGTCTTATGGCTGATGATGATGATGATGATGATGATTTGTTTTTTCTTAATGTTTTACTTGTTACAACTTTTAATTTGAGAGAAGAAAATAAAAAAAAATTATAACAAAAAAAAAAATCTTTCATTGTCTTCTGTCAATATGAAAGAAATTAAAACGCTAAGGCACTATTATCTCCAAAGTCAGTTCTTAGGACACTAAATGCCCGTCTGCATTACAGTCAACATAAGTAAAACTTAGTTATGCATCCCCTAAACTAAGTCGGTTGTCAAAGGACAAGTCATACGCATTTAGGCAACCTCCTAAGTTTGGTGCAACGCATTTTGCATTGTTAGGCACATCCTAAAGAATTAAGTATGAACTTGGACAGGAGCTGTCAAATCTTAGTGCAGACGGGTATTAGTGCAACGCGGATATCGGCCAGAGCGATCGGCCGGGCACTAACCCGCTTTGCTCTAAGCTATAACGTATGATGTAGGTATACATGAATACCATATAGCTAAAGTACCTATAATAAGTGCCTTCTTGATTTGGATGCCAATATACGTACGAGAACGTGTCAACATTGATATATTTACGTCTAATCTAAAGCTTGTTTTCTCATGCGTGAGTAATACATACTAACCTACTATAAATATAGCTGGTTTATATATTTCGCCCTCCGAGATCTGTCCCGAGCGGGTTGTAGCGGCCACATCACTCTGCTACTCGATTTGCGATCACGTCTTGTGCTGTATTATTTGCATACCATAAATGTGTACTAAAACAGCCCGGACATTATTTATGAGAAAAATATTTTTTTAGTTAATCACGAGTGACAAACTGGCCACGTTCAAAAAGATAGTTATTACGTAGTACATAAGAACTCAATGTTACCAAATCTGTATTGTTTAATTTCCATCTAAATTAAGCATTGGAATCTCTCAGTGGAGCGATGCTGTACGCAATTATAATAATGATAGTAAATAATTGTTGTTTGACATCGGAAACCGAGCTCGGTAATGGGAAGGGCTCGGCATTACGGCGTAGGCATCAATTAGAGCTATTCGCGCCAGTTACGTAACTTGAGTCATATTCAACGTCATCATCATCACCATCATCCAGAAGACGTCCACTGCTGAATATAGCCCGACAATGTGCCACTTGCAGCCACCGGTTGCCCGCGACTTTCAAAATGTTGTCGGTCCACCTAGTGGGAGGCCTGCCTACGCTGCGTCTTCCGGTGCGTGGTCGCTACTCAAGAACCTTTCTCACCCATCGATTATCTTTTCTTCGAGTGATGTGACCTGCCCGTTGCCACTTCAGCTTGCAAACTCTGAAAGCTATATCGGTGACTTTAGTTCTTCGACGAATATCCTCGTTTCGGAACAAACTCGATACAACGACTAAATTTAATGTTTAATGATTATCATGAATCTAAAAAAATACGGTGCTGTAGTGGTAGGGCTCTTCTGCAACCGCCAAGCAGAAGTGTGCAACCATTATTGCCGGTTGTTCAAAGCCGGCATCATGCTGAGGTGGGGCTGGTTTGGGAAAAACAAAATTTTGGGTAAGTTATATTTTATGTATTTATTTTAAAGTTATTTTTTTTTGTTTTGTATTTGTGACAAATATATAAATGTCTACTGTCTATTATTACCTGTGTTCTGGATTAAACGGCATTGTTTCCAGCGTAATAACTGGGCATAAAAATATTTAACATCTAATATCAAATAGTGACGAGCGCGGTGCATTGCCGCGCATGGTTATGAACTGTTGACGTTCAAAGCTCAGGGTGGCACTCACAGAAGAGAGAATCTGGAGGTAAAAAAATTTCCTCTTCTGTGGTGGCACTGAACTGTTATGGGCAAGCGCGATAATTAGCATCAGGTGAGCGACATGCTAGTGTCATCACTAAGAACCAAAACAAATCCTACAAAACTTACTTTCAAAAACATTTTCCAAAAAATTTGTGTAATTATTTATGGTACCAGGCTGCGTTTGACCACAGTTAAGTGTGGTCTAAGGTAGTTAACACACCTGGAATCGCATATTCTGTTGTCACATAAATTACCAGTAAATCAGTCTAATTTAATAATTAACCTAAAATTAACGCAAATGTATTTAAACAAAGAATGCCAAACACCAAAGCTTTTATATCCTTTCACAAAATTATATAAGCAAACGACGAAGTTTCTCCTCTATGCCGCCACTTGTCTTCTCAAGTTTACTTGCACTTCAACACTCAAAGCTGGCACTTATGTCAGGTAAGAATAGAATTTAAAATAGAACTGCGTTGGCGAAACATGATTTCTCACTCAGGTTACACCTGCTTCAACCGACGTAATAAAGCTTTTGTGTGATTTCTAGTTTCTGTAATGAGTATAACGGCACACGAAGCGTTTTGAGGCTCCTAGTCACATAAAAACAAATTAAAAATTGTAAATAAGATAAGATCGTTTTTTTTTACAATATTTATATATTATGCCTAATAAAATGAAGGAGATAACAATATGAATAATAGCGTGACAATGGAATCGTTAGTTAGTTCGTTAGTAATATTTTCTTGCTTACTCTCTCTGACGTCATTGTGAATGCCTAAGTCGACGTCTATGTCTATGCAAATGCCAAAACTGATTTAGGAATACCATTTAGTTAGAATACCAAATTCTTAGACAAATAATAGTAAGAGGTTAGGTTATTTCGGCCTAGCACAAGATTTCACCAGAAGCCTTTAAAAAAAATCCTGTTGGTAAGTCTACGCCTACACTTACGATTCTGTCTACGTAGTACTTCTACGGCGTAGTTATTGCTACGTATCGTAGCGAAGTTCGTAGCCTATTGCATTATTGTGTACTTACTAGTTAATAACTTTACAACCCAAGTTCTAACCCTTGACCGATTTTTCTCAACTTCTGGCTTAAAAATTGTTTTGGTATGAGCTACTTGCCTACAACATTTCATGAAGATTGAGTCTATGGTACTCAAGTTATCGTGGGACAAAATGACATACGAACGCCGATTTGCTCCCGTAGATTCCCAGACCTTCGCTTCGCTCGGTACAACTTCACAATTATTATTTTTGGTCAGTGTATTAAGATTTTTGAAAGTTATGGAACAAAACTTGTTAAGCTAACATAATTTCCTGAGTATAGACACAAATGTGTCAATCCTATAATGATATCTGCACCGACGTATGCGACAAACTCGATATTTTTCATCAAAACTTGTATAACTTTAAAAAACTACTTCTCTGAAATGATATTTAACTAGTTGACGTAGTAACATATATATTAGCAAGATATACTTATTAACAATGATGTTTGGATTAGCAAATTTAAAATGTATTTTCTGTATTGCCTACTTAAATGTCATAGTTTGCTAATTATTTTTGTACCTAACATATATAAAATTAAATTAAAATAACAAGAAATACTTGAAAGATCGCGCGAGGAATCTGAGACCGCAAACAAAAATAAAGAAACATGTGCGCTTTCGAAGGGTTTCACAGTCTACTGAGGGGTAGAATTACTCACCTGCTCGAGTAGACCATGGAGGAGCAAGTCTGTTCATAGTTTATCTAGAATTACTAAACTAAGTTCGCTGTGGACTCAGAGATCGCGCGCGACCGCTGTGAGGTAAAGTGTGATGTAGGGAAGCTAACAACGAGAAGTATTGCTATATTTCACTGGCTGTAATAATAATTACCGTGAAAGTTTGCTGGCACACCGCTCGCCCGCAGAGCAGCTTCCTCGCGGACCGCTGGAAGTTGCGCGTCATCAGGCAGTACACAATGGGGTTTATTGCGGAGTTCGCATGACCTGGGAACAAATTCAAACTTCTTTATTTATCATGACTGGTTAATACTTTCAAATATTGTCTTATTTTGACTACGTCAATCACTGCTTACTGGTAGTTCGCACCGAATTATAATCTCGAAACTCTATAACTTCAAACTCATGGTCTGAATCTGCACATAATCGTTATTAAAATTTCAATTTTTTTTTTTTGTTGTTGTCAGCTGCCACGGGCCAGTTGTCAGGTCAGTCTTCAGACTATTTGCAGTTTTCTTGTATGCTTTTGGTCATGTAGGAGAAGTGACCCAACGATCATATCTCTTTCTCTTTATGCATAATTTCCATCCAATTCTTTGATGGTCGTAAGCTGTGTCGCTAGTGGGTTCGGATGCATGGTCAGTCGCTTTTTGTATTTAGCTGAAAACAGTTTTACTTCATCGTTGAACCAGTCTTCAGGAACCATGAAGCATTCGATATATTTCTTAAGATGTTATTCTGTGATCTTTGTATGATAGAGGTGTTTGAGTTACAGGCGGATCCCCAAAGTTGAATACCGTAACTCCAGATGAGAAACTTTAGTACTACTTTATAGAACAAGATTTTATTTTTTGTACTTAGTACTGAGTTTCTACCTATCAACCACAACAGGCTTCGGTATCGGAAGATTAGTTCGTTTCTTTTTTTTGTAGGTGTGTTCTTCATGTCACTCTACGATCTAGGTGCATTCCCAGGTATTTGACCGAGTCACTGTGTGGTAGTGAATTTGCTCCCAGGTTAACAGGTTAACTTCTATTCATTATATCCAACAGTTCTATTAATATAATTTACTTGCTTACAAAATTTCATAAAAATTGGATCAATGGTTCGCAAGTTATCGTCAAACAAATATACAATCAGACTTGCTCCCGTAGACTTTGAGACCGTCGCTTCGCCTGGTCAGTTACAACTAGGTATAACGCGGACTGAATTATGATTTAAAAAAGCAAATGCCAGTTGGCGTACCTTATGAAAGGTACATATCCGGCAGCAAACAGAATACATGGTGATTTTTACAGAAAAGTCTATAAAAACATGAATTGACGTTATATTTCCCGTAATAGGGTGCTTAATCATAACAATATCTACAATCTTAGTAATTCATCTGCTCCTAATACACAACTCGTTGGATAATATCAAGATATTCAAACCAAATTACTCAACCCTTAAATTGTCAACGGATCCTTTGATATTCATTTCAGAATGCCAGAAATAAGGAAAGATAAGGTTGATACCCACAAAAACACTGTCAATTTAATAAGAACATTATATACCTAGGAATCTGACTTATATCTATATAGTGAACACATATTGCACAAATTTACTTACTCATGCACACTTATATGCTTCATTAAAACCTGTATAAAACCCAATATAAACGAGTGATTAGAAAACAGGCTGAAATGCTAGGAGGACAAAAAGCGGTGCGGAGCGTTCCTTTAATAGGCTACAATGTAATGTCATTATTAAGAACAAGTAAAAATTATTAAGAAATGTTGATTCTATTTATACATTAGTATCTAACGTATCTACGTTGGTAGCAGGTAAGGCTACTATTCATAACACTGCTATCTGAATCAAACCGTTTTTTGGGGATACCCTCCTGGCCATCAATGTATTACAGGTTGGTGCCCGTACACACTGGTGGCCTGGTGGACATCCACCCTCCATCGTTCACTCACCGGCAACGAGTCGAGTTCCAATTTATTTTCTCCGCAAAGAACACCAATAAAACATGATTGATTGGTTTTCAAATACTTTCACTTGCTGGTTCTCCAGTCCTGGCATCTTGTCAAATCGACATTATAGCCATAAAGTTTTGTTTGTATTTATCATGATTACTATAAATGTTATGGTAATTTCACAACTTAATTGACGTCTTTGTTTTTGAGTTGAAGTTAATTGCTTTGTTCATGTCTTGAAAATTCTGTTTGTTGATTTGTTCGTTTCTTCTTTTTTACTTAAAGCGCGAAAAGCTTCAACGTAGATGGAAGTAATAAATAGATAGGCATCTTCGGCATAAGATACCTACATAATAAAATACAAAAATAAAAAAAAAATGCAAAAAAATATGGAAAGTGCATAATATCGTGACACGCTCACAAGAAATTCAAAACTATTATTATAATTATATTGTTTTTTTATTGTGATTTTTTTATTTTATTTCTATAAGTGTGAAACCGATATAATGTATTCTTGCATATCTTCTATTTTTACGGGCGGAAAATTTTGACTTCGGGCGTCGGGCAAAGTTTACAAAAAAATAAAATTAATTTTTGAAATATAATAATTCTTGGAAATTAATGAAGAGCAATTTCTTTAACTAGTACGGAACTTTTATGATTGGCGGATAGTGACATAATTGTTATAATGCCACACCTTGTTCAAGTTAGTCAATGTCAATAATGTCAGTTTTTCTTCAAATTATTCTTTGTTTGTTGTGTTGTTCTTTTGAGTTAGTTTGTTTTAACCTTAGATTGTGGTCCATGGGTGGGCGAATTGGGGTGGCCTGTAATGCCCACCCAATGGAAAGGAATTGATAAATAAATAAATCAATAAATACAGATATTTATCTGAGGTATATAGGGCTGGATATTATTGTTCTGCTCTAGGTTGGTGTTCAGGCCTGGTGATCCGGTAGTAGAATCAGTATATTCATAGGCACTTTTTATGCCTATGTGTTGACTAAACGTGTTCACTCTATGTAAATAGTCTGAAGCTGTTAATATAGGTCGTGATTTAAGGATAATGAAGACATGGTTTTTCCTCAGACGGAGACAAGAAACTATACTTTACCGAAATAATTTTCTTATACGAGGGAGAAAATTGAGATCAAGGTTAGGAATATTCTTTGTTATTTGCGTAAAAAGCCTGGGATTTGAGGGGAGAGTGTAAGCATACTCAGCGCCCACATAAGGACAGGCCTAAACACACAAAGTATATTACTGTAATGATTTACTACCTCTTCATGACAAGCCATTCCGAGAAATCTATAGAAAATGCTCTTTTGTGATATCGTACCGAAACACAGCCTCTTTAGGATATCAACGCACTAGAGATGTCCAATGTTTAGTACGTTTCACAAATAGAGATACTTTAAATAGAATTGATCGAAAAACGCGTGAAAAAACTCGAAACTGGAATCGAAAACTAAACTCTTTTATATTTCAAATCTTAGCAATGAGCTAGGTCAGTACTACTTAGTTAATTCATTTGCTTACAACTGGATAATTATGGACTAGTGTGACACTTAAGATTACGAGCCACTTCCTCGTCTTAGTCTTTTAGTTAAATAAAAAAAAATATACTTAAATTTCTAATAAAAACTACGTCAACTGGCCCAAGTAAAACAATCAATAAAAAATATCTTCAGTGGTCTATTATCTTATCTCGTTTCATCTCATCTATTTTATCATTATCTATCTTATCTTTCTTTATCTTTATTCTTATCTGTGAAATAACGTATCTAAGAATGTTCTCTTTACTGCGATTCTATATTACTCAAATTTCTGAATTTAATCAATTAGTGAATACACATGCCGGCTAGCTTGAGGTGCGCAAGTGATCACTGCGTGGCGTTCAAAGTTGTAACTTGCGAGCGAGACGAAAGCGTGACTTATGCATGACTTCACAGACGCGGACATTCCACGTGGAGCCCTAGAGCG
Organism: Apocheima hispidaria; assembly: GCA_947579745.1. NCBI lineage: Eukaryota > Metazoa > Arthropoda > Insecta > Lepidoptera > Geometridae > Apocheima > Apocheima hispidaria. The sequence goes on from OX388151.1 coordinate 697,387, forward strand.
AAAATACAAATGCGGCGAATTGAACATCGTTTTACACCGACGTAGATTGCTTCGTACGAATCAACCTGCAGTACACTTACACGAGCCAGCACTGCGTAACACCCGCTCGCAGGGGATCACTCTCCACTAGTTGTACGCATAGCTGAGCTTAAAGGCGGATAGTACATTTTATAATATTTGAAAATTTTTCTCGCAAAAACTCGAAAATGGCTTTACCGCTTTGTTTTGTCCGCCTCTTAACGCGGGTTTATCTCTTACCTACAAACAAAGCGTAAGGCAGCACCGCACTCAGATCCTTCGCGTTGACAAGAGTGACGTCAAGCAGCAACTGCATTATGTTGTACGGCAGCCAGCATAGCGCGAACAGCACCGCCAAGAGGAGCAAGATCCACGCCACTCGCTTCCTCTCCTTCATCAGCCTTAGACCCTGGAGACAAATATGGGACAAATAAGTTGTGACGAGCGCAAGGCATTACTTATTTTACTCTCCTAAGTTTTTTTTTGTGAAATTACACGATTAATAAAACACTCCAAAACTAATTTGAATCCAAACAGTAAGGAAATGGGGCGGTATATAATTTCCTCTGAATGGATGTTCCTTCCACACAGTAATATTGAATAGCAGATCTGTAAAGAAATTATTCCTGCGCAAAATTGTTTTGAAAAGACTGCAGGGAAGAATGCGAACAGCATTCATTTTCATATATGTGGAGACTAGATGACACACACCACAAAATATATACAGCGATTTAAAAAAAAAACTATGTTACGCTTTGATATAATGGTATAACATTGATATTATATAAATGCAAACGTTTGTGAGTAAGCATGTTTGTGTGGGTAAGCATGTGAAGAATGAATGTGGGGGTGATTTATGTTCTGAGTGAACAGATAAGGTAAGTTTAAGTCTCAGTGTAGGGTTTTAAATTTAAAAAAAACCACTGCCAGTAACGTCATAGATATGGTAGTCCCAAAAATGGCAGTGGGTTTGTCTAGCGTATTTCGAATGCACGGAACTAGTATTGTAGATTTTCTACTCGATTGTAATAATACCATTTTGTAAATTTGGCTTAGAAATTATGAAAATTCCGTGTAAGGTTCTTATTAGATCTCTCAAGTGGCAATTACAAAAGCGCGTAAGAAAATTGACTTTGTAATTAAACATGAAAGTAATGACAAGGTTATTAGCGATAAGGCCCGCAGATTTGCTCGAAAATATCGACATTGGAAATGTTTGGCTTCTCTCAATGTAAAGTCAAGAACATCTAGGCTTTGAAAATCTTTTATTCTACCCTTTAGTGATTATTTTTGGTAGATTATTTCAAAAATTTATATTCATCGCAATAGCAAATTTGGAAAAGTATGTTGTAATTGTTATTTTATTTTAAATCTAGTTTAGTCCTTTGCCGAGGTTAAGGCTACAACATTTTGCGGCATACACTTGCGATTTAAAAGTAGGTCTGGATCAGAGCTCGAAGCACTCGTAAGTTTGAAGTTGGTAAGATTATATAATTTTACCGAATTCGAACAAACCACACTTCGAGCTCTGCATAAGAATAGTGCAAGCCTCTTGAATAGTCAATGTAGGCAGCAAAATGGTGCAGCTTAAGAGAGAAAATGCCCCACCAATCAAAAAACGCCGACGACTAAAAATTTCTATGAAATTATAGATTTGCAATTGTGCTAAAAAGTTTGTTTTCACGTAAAAAAAAACTGTAAAATGTTACTGGCTGGGAATGAAAACAATTTTTTTATAATGTGTGTCCGTTCTATAAGCGTCTTACCTGTTGCATACTAACGTTGCCCTCGTCGATGTCGAAGGGCGGGCGGACCGAGCACAGCGTGCGGCCCATGCACGCGTACGACATTATTGTTATTGAACCTGCGGGAAAACACTCACGCTTTAACAAATCATTTACTCGAACATTTAGATAAGATCCTCCTTTGTTTACTCCTTCGTTGGTAGCTTGTTTTTTATATATCTGTTCGGGGTCTAAGCGTTGCTTGTCCATGTTTCGTGTATGTTCCGTGGCGATCCTAGTCCCAGGAGCAAAAAAAAAAAAACATAAAATGAGTATCCTGTGTCATTCTTTGTACTGTAGATCCTTATCAAATTTTATCAAGATCTTTTCAGCCGTTTAGCCGTGATAACGCGACAAACTTCCATACAAAGAGACAAAGTTATTTTCTCTAATTCACTAGATGGCGTTGATCCATTTTTTTGACGTTTTGTACGGACTGACAGTTGTAATGTAGGGAGTTCTGAATCGCGCAAGCTAAGTTTTTTCCTCGAGACGAACGTATTTATTTTTATACCTCGAAACTTTATTGGTCCTGATACGACTTCGGCTATATTCTTCTGAATTAATTATAATATTAGTTATTAGGATTAGGATAGGATATTAGGATATTAGGATAATTGATTAGAAATTAATTTAAATTGTTGACATTCTTAGTTTTAGTTTTTATATTGATATTAGTTGTGAGGAAAATGTAAATAACTGGTTTCGTTTTTATATCAATAAATATATAAATAATAAATCAATATTAACTAACGGGACTAAACTGTAACGTGGGTGGTAGAATTGTAACGTGGTTGGTAGAATCGAACACCTTACGTTCACTACTGACAGTGCAGCCATCATCTATGCACTCAGAAAACCTACAACTAGGTCGACAGTGGTAACAGTATGCCATTCTGCTCTACAAAATTTAGCACACAGGTATAAAGTCACAGTTCAGTGGACAAAGAGCCACGGTAGATATGAAGGCAACAACAAAGCAGACTCACTTGCCAAGGAAGGCACGAAAAAGGAAATCAATGCAAATGTGGCCGAACTGTGTAAGCCAACAGCTATGGAAACACGGAATTTGTCAGTCTCTACACAAAACGAGAACATCAAAATTAATGGAATAAAATCACAGGTTGCAAACACGCAAAAGAGTTTTACCCATTGATAAATAAGAAAATGACTAATAAACTACTAAAGTTAACTAGGTCGGACCTTCGTCTAATGATAGGTATTATCACAGGACACTGTGAGCTAAACTATCATTTGCACAAAGTTGGAGCCATAGATAATCCCCTACGCCGAGGCTGTCTACAGGAAAACGAGACCGTGGACCATGTGCTACTGTACCGCAAAGCCACAGAAGACATATGGGTAAGGTCGCGACTCTCTCAAGAATCTCGACAACAAGACTCCAATGGCATAACATCTGACGAAACTTGAGTGGAACAGGTATGCCAGCGACCCAAGGCCGTGCTCCGTTACTTTAAGGAGCTCGGCTGGTTTGGGTAGGTTGGCAGCGGGGTTAATGCACAAAACACCCTTAGCGGGACGTCAGTGCAGGTCTTATCGCCCCCCAATTAGAATTAGAATTAGAATTTAACGGGACTAACTGAACGGGATCTTTACTCCGATTTTCCCCAAGATACCGGTGCTTAAATTCACTCAGTTTGGGGAATAGCGGTACAACCTGAAATGATTCCGTACCTACTTTTTGTGACTTGCGAGTGCGGCAAATGCGACTAAATACGAGTATACGCCATAAATGTCAAAAATTTTTGATAGCGTTGATTTAAAAGCTTGATTTTCTCCAGGGACTCCAGGGACCGCATACCTCAGAATTTTATGTTAATATCAACTGGATACCTTTACGCATTCTTGAGTAAAAGAGTATTGACAGACAGACAGACAGACGGAGAACGAAGTTATCGTATAAGGGTTTCTTTTTAGGGTTCCATAGTACTAAAACGAACCCTTATAAGTTCGTTATGTCTGTCTGAATCCCTTACAGCCTTATAATATATAGCCAAGTTATAAACTTACATGCATGAAATTTTGCACAACGATAGTCTACGTATAGACCTACAGTTTAGAAAACTAAAAAAATAAGGGTAGCTCCCATACATGTAAGTAGGGGGTAATAAAAAAATCGCTTTACCTCATCATGTGGGAAATCGTTGAATAGGTCTTTTAAGTAACAATTTTCAAATAATAAAAAAAAACATTATTTTATTTTATTTTATTTGCTATCTTACATGCAAGGTTCTCGAATGGAGACCACGTACCGGCAAGCGCAGCGTAGGACGTCCACCCACAAGGTGGACGGACGACCTGATAAAGACCGCAGGAACGCGCTGGATGTGAGCCGCTTCCATCCGCTCTTCGTGGAAATCTAAGGGGGAGGCCTATGTCCAGCAGTGGACGTCCTGTGGCTGAGATGATGATGATGATGATGATCTTACATGCAAAGAGGTAAAAACATCCCCTACATCTGGGGTATCGTTGAATAGGTATTTTAAAATAAAGTTAAGGTTTCCGACACCACTTTTTTAACAGATGTACTGATTGCGAAATATGGGCCAACAAAGCTGCTTACAATGAGTGTGTTGTGTGTGCGCGTCGTGTGTGTGTGTGTGTCCGCTATTTCTAAACTATGCATCTCAGAAATAATATAATAATATAATATAATCTTCCAGGTTGTTAGATCTTGGTAAAAACTTTCTTTTAAAATTATTTCGGGCAACAAATACTTCAAACGTCCAACGCGACTACGGACCCTACTAAGCATGGCCCGACATGCTCTTAACAAATTATTTCTTTTTCATTTACGGAACCCTAAAAAAGGAAAAAATAAAATAACAGCATCTAATAGCATGATAACGTAACATAATACGGAGAGAATGCTCATCCATCGAAATCCCCATTGAATCCCTTGCGGATCCAATTCCTTAGATTGACGACGTAGTTTATAAGGTTACGACACACTTATATAATATGAGTTTTATATTTACTCTAGGGAATTAATATGGGAGAATCTATCAAGTTTATAAACTGGTTTTATAAGGAAGTTAAGGTTGTTTTTTATTTTTATTGTTGCGCTTCCTTTAACTCTATTTATTACTTTGGGTGATGGTTTATTTAAGGCAATACGTGAGTACATCGCATTCGGCCCACACAGCCGATTCACGAAGGGCGTGAGACTGCGCGAATTTCGTGCCGACCAACTTCGAACAACGCGCGCTTCGAGTTCTGCATAATAGTGGCACAAACTTCTTGAATCGGCAGTGAATGCCGCAAGCTGGTCTGCTCTTACTCCATATGGTCGTTTGATAATAAGGACATGTGTAACGGACAGATTCAACATGTGTCGTATCATTTGTGTCGTTGTTGTGTTGTGTGTATATTGATGATACAAGACCTAAGCTATTGTAGAATAGCTCCGTCCAATTATAATTTTATTATTAACACGAAATTAACGCTAATCATCGAACTATCAATTTGACACATCCTAAAAGATAAATATCACACTAATATTATAAATGCGAAAGTTGTGTGTAAGTGTGTTTGTTCCCGTTTTACTCTGTAACGGCTGAACGGATTTCAATGAAATTTGGTATGAAGGTAGCTTACACACTTTTTATGCCGAAGAACCTCTAGTAAGGTCTCGACCACTTTAATGAACAATGACTTGGACGTGACAGAAGACCAGCTTGGACTTGGTCGACTTACTTTGCTTGACTAAGAATACTCTCAGTCAAATAAAGAAAGTCACAGTCACAACAACAACAACAACAAGTCGGCATTCGGACCTTGTTCTAATTGAGAAATACTTTACTTCACTTGAAATATTACAAAACTTGACACTGGCTAAATACTATGAGTGTGGAGTCAAACTTCAACCAAAGTAAAATGAATGGACGGGCCCTAACCACACGTCTTCATTAAAAATAACAAGTCAAAACAATCGAACTTCGGCTGCAATACTAAACTATATTAATAATTAAAAGTATGTATAGTACATTTGTCACAAGATAGAGATAGCGAATACAATATCAAGGCATATTTTAACGGATATTGTATTGACGAATGTACGTCTCGCACTTTTCACAGACTGAGAGCGACTGAAGCAAGGTGAGCTCCGGCGGTCACTAAATTATCTTTACTTGGGCCCAAATATCCATGGTCGAAAGAGCCAAAATGTAAAAGAAAGAAAAACTCAACCTTTATTTATAAAACATAAAATAAATTGCCGGAGGTAAATTACATATTATGATAAAAAGACAAACAAAAAGCCGTGTAAGTAAAGAATGTTATTATTTCCATACTGGGCTTTCCTCGGAATTCAATTGGTTTACTGACGACAAAAGACAATGTGAATGTACTACCGAGGTACGCAAGGAATGTGGGTGTACGATAAAAATATTCATTATTATTTTGTATTAAACATCATTAAATATTTTTTCGTTATGTACAAATAATTAGCCTGAACCGTGAAAACATGGCGTGATCTGATTTTAAGTTAAACATCAGTAAACATTTTCTAGCTTGGTACCTATCTGTAAGGCTGACCCCCAAATACTGAAACGCTTGTTAGCTTGGACAACAGATTAATTCGAATGCTGCCTTTGTCTGGCACTAAGCAAATGACAAAGGCAGCAAGAGACTTAATCTGTCGTCAAAGTTAAGAAACGTTTCAGTATTCGGGGGAAAGAGGTCTAGAAATAAATTGATCAGATTTTTTAAGAAGAAAAAAATCTTGTTTGATATCTTTTTCATAGTCTGACTAGGTTTTTTTTTTAGTTATATGACTAGAAGTTCTGCGAACGGTAGACTTCGCAAGAATATTTTTTTTTGCACAACCTCAATTCTGCAATTTCATCGTTATTTTGTCTTCTGGGACATTTTTTGCACACACGGTCTTCGGCAGTTCTTTTTTAAATGGGGTAAAGATAAAGATAAAGAATGTTTATTTGCACATAACACGAGAACATTATAAATTATACATTTACATGCACAATCAAATGGATGTTAAAGTAGTTTTTGTTGCTTTAAATCATGCTTTGCCTAGAAGGCGTACAAATTTATTTGGATTTCATTGCTTTCATCTGTCCCTATGTTGTTATTTGAGTACACTGTACAGGTCGTAATTTTTAACCAATCTTGACGAAGCTTGGTGTCGTTCAACAATTTTAAAGAACTTTTAGTCATCGGCCATTTTGGATGGGTTATTTTCCCCAAAAACGGGTAAATTTTCTGCGGCGCCAGTTACCGACCAATTTATTATCTTTATATGTTGACAATTTCTTGACTGATTTTTTCATATGCAAAATTCTTAAAAAAATTGAGTACTTAAAGTCTATGCTAAATATTATCAAAATCGGCCGGTATAAGCCGGTGCCGCAGAAAACTTCCCTCCTTTTTGGGGTAAATCAAAAATCAAAATCAATAAAAATCAATCAAAAATCGCCGTATACAAAAAAAAAATACAAAAAATCATATTCAATTCAATTCAATTCATTTATTCGGACCCTGGGTTTGCACAACACTTGGTAACGTCAAATACACAGTTTTCATATGAAATTAATTAAATATTAATTAAACATTATTATAGCGGCTTCATAATGGCCTTGTCAGTTATATGCAGCTGTAAAGGGGCTTTGTCTAAATGTCCTTAATAATAATAAATTGATTGATATAGAATATAATAATTATTTTGTCAAATCCTTGTATTGACTTGATTTCATTACAGTTTGTTTCCATTGTTTTTTATCTTTAATAAAATCTTCCTTATTGTAATAAGCCTTACTCATTAAGTAAGTTTTTATAAGATTTTTGAACTTTTTTTCTTTGAGACCTACCAATTGTTCAGGAATTATATTATAGAAACGAACACAGTTGTCAATAAATGAGGTATTTGTTTTCTGTATTGTTATTTGTTGCTGTCAACTGAAAAAAAAACGTATTGATTATTATTTTGTTATTAAGTTGACATTCATGACTTAATTAATGTAACTGGTTATCGTATTAATTTAAAAAAAAACTCAATCTCGCACTCACATCGGTCCAGGAGTTAGTGTACTTTTCTGGGATTAAGAAACCCACATACATACAAACATGAACATTTAATAACACACGAATCATTACAAAATTTTTAAATCTCTTAATACCTAGTAGGTTATTAATTTCTCTAAAAATATTGCCTTTTAATCCGGAACACTACTACTTGACGGTGGAATAACTCACAGAGGTGTGGTACTTCCCAAGAAAAAAAACTCTGCAAATTGAGTACTATCACTACAAGATACGGCCACTCAACTGTAATAATACCAAGAATTTATAGATTCGAGTCGCTCTCACTAAAATCACACTAATATTACAAATGCCAAAGTTTGTTTGTAAATGTGTAAGTATTTAAGTAGGTAAGTATGTAAGTGTGTTTGTTCGTATGGAGGAAGCTTATACCCTGACTTAAGACATAGCATTTTTTTTTTATCCCGGAAACATATTTGTTTTCTGTAGAATAGCGGGTGAAGCCGCGGGGCGCAGCTAGTAATATATAATTATTGAAATAAGACTCTTATAAAGTTCTTACATTTTTTTTATTATAAAAGGCATCATAAAATATTTAAAAAACAACGTGTATCTGTGTTGAATTTCGCTTTTCCTTGTATTGTTTCCCAGAGCATTATTTTGTCTTCTTTACTTAAATAAATTGTCAAGTTGTCGGGCCATGCTTAGTATTCTGTTTTGTATGTATGTACCTGCTATTACAAAATAATTTCCAAATTTTGAAGGTGTGTCGTCCCAACAAAATTATATACTTTTCATGGTGTTATTAAACAGAGAGCTAACAGTAGGAGCATTGTTTGCTAAGATCATTGTTCTCTGATATCAATTATCTTTTAAGTAGGACTTTTGAAGTATTTAACAGTTTTCCCCGCTTATCTCAAAAGTTATTGTCACTTGCTGCCCGAAATAATTTTAAATTAAAGTTTTTCTAAGATCTATCAATTTGGAAGATGATAAGCTTCTGAGACTATGCATATAGTTTAGAAATGGCAGGGACACACTGTACGCTACTTTTATCATTATCACCAACAGCCTTCTTTATCCCACTGCTGGATATAGATATCTCTCTCGCTGTGCTATCTGCTTAGGTTTTGTTCTAGTCGGGTCCAGGTTAGTCGCGCGTTTTTTAAAATATCGTCGACCCATCTCGCAGCCAGACGACCAACGCTCCGCTTACCATGCCTCGGCCACCACTCTGTCACAACCTTATTCCACCTGTCATCACTTCGCCTATCAACGTGTCCTGCCCAGCTCCACTTTACAATTTCCAATGTCCCGAACTTCAGTTCTTCGTCAGATTACCGTGTTTAAAACTTGATCTTGGAGTTTAATGTCGATCATGGACCTCTCCATTGCTCTCTGTACAATCCTAGTTTTGTGTACAGCCTCATGGGTGATCGTCAATGTTTCGGCATCGTACGTCATGGTAGACAGGTCACACTGATTAAATAGGCGATTAGGGCGTAAGATACTTTATCGACCCATATTTCGCAAGCAGTACATCTGATAAAAAGTTGGTGTAGAAAACATTATCTTTATTTTAAAAGAAATATTTAATGATGAAACTGAAAATCAATGAAAACCCAAAAAGTGGGGGACCGGCGAACATTTTGTTTATCCCCTCTTTTCACGTATGGCAGCACTTTGATAAAAATTTCTGTTTTTTCTTATTCTTATCAAATAGTTAACTTTAAAAAACCTGTTCAATGACACCCCATGTGATGGGGTCCAGCGTTTTTTTTTTTAATTCCGCTCTTTATATGGGATGCTGTATGAGATTATAGGAAAAAAATATATTGACTTATTTGAACTTAGAAAACTATACGCAGACTGTACTTATGCAAAATTTCATACATGAACGTAAGGATTCTTTGCAGTACTACGGGGAAAAAAGGTGTCGGAAAATGTAAAACAAAATAGTCGATACAGAACACGTTTCACACTTATTTAGGAGTAATAAGGTACAATACTGCAAAAACACTTCTACCATTGTATTAGAAACGAACCTGACCCATTCAAAAGGTAAAGGGCTGGGTAAGGGGTAAAAATTGGGGTTGAAATGATGAAATTACCGCTTTGAGCGTCGATAAGTTGAGGGTATCGGATCGCAAACTGTTTTGCCCCCGTTGACTCTTGAAGAGGGGTACTACTGGTACCACAGGCAATAAACGGAATTTTAGGGATATTTATTTTAGGTCTGATATGAGCCGACTTGAAGTGATTGCTTAGTGTTTTATTAGTATTAATTTCAAATTCAAGCTTTTACTATCCAAGCGAGGCGTAGGTCCCAAAGCCTAGGCAAATATTGGGCTTGCGTATTTATATTTACGAATATAATATTAGCTACGCGGTTTTAGCTACGTGGACTATCCTACCAGAACTGTCGTTTTTTCCGGGATAAAAACAAAACGCTTTGCTTTGTTGCTCTGTTGCTGCTTGACAGAGCGACAAACCAACCAACAAGCAAACTTTTACATTTATAATATTAAGGAATAACACAGCTTTTTTCCCGCATTTTTGCCGCAAATTTTTCTTTCATTTCAACAAGTTCTACTTATTAAATGTAAGAGGCTCAAAGTGAAGTGAAAATAAAAAAAGGTTCCTCTTACTTTTGTGTTCAAGTGTGCTGAAACACAGAGATTAAAGTAAAGATATCACTAGTTGTTCGCACCTAACTGAGACCTCACAATCCATTTTATTCCACGATTTGATCAACGGTCCTCAAGTTATCGTCGGTCGAATAAACATACATATAAATGCTGGGTTGCTCTAGAACACTTTGATTCGGTGGAAACAATAATGCAAATGCTGAAAATTTTGAATTTGAATGAGGCAACTCACCAGGTATAGCGTAAACTAAGGTAAAACTCAGCATCCCGAACTGTTTCCTGGTATCGGGGCTCGGCCACTCCTCCGTGCAGAAGTGCACGTCTCTCGTTTCTATCTAGAAATAAGGAGTAAATGTTAAATCATTATTGATCACACATTTACTTAACGAATAACAAATAATAATATTAAAAGAAAATACCCGACTGCAAAATGTAGCCTATGACACTTCGGACGTAAAGAGGAATTTAACAACATGTCATTCATCCAATTCGGTCAAGCCGCTTAGGCTAGAGGTAATAGGTAATAGGGACGTAATAACTTGGGTAATCGGGTGAAAATGGTGGAGAAGAAATAAGAGATTTATGTTATATTATATACAATTTTAGAATAAACGCTGAATACTATTCGAATAGTGAATAATTATAAATTTTATTTAAATTTATAGATTGTTAATGTTATTACTCGTAGAACCAAAGAAACCAGAAGAAAGGAAATTCGTGGACTTATGTATTTTTTAACAGACCTTGTCATCCAAGCTACGCAAGACGCAAGACAGCCAAGACAGGCTAGGACAGGCGCCCAACCAAAGACGCTGGTTGCGTGTACGAATTTGAATCGTCCTTGTAAGTAAGCGAGATTCATACCCTCGTCTCACGCCTGACGTAGTTAGATTTATTTTTCATCATACCTGTTCTAAAAATAACAATTGCCTGTAGAGGATAGCGGGAGCAAAGTACAATTTTGCTCCCATGGGAGTTTGAATTTCTCCCTTCTGATTGATCCGCGTTCGTACTGTGATTGGTTAGCAAGGAGATTGTTTTAAAATACCAACTCTTTGTTGACTAGTTTAAAAAGTTAACCAAAGAGATCGAACGCATAATGTATGAAGAAGTTACTGGCCGGCTAGGTTTTGGCAATGCGCATTTTACACTTATTTTTGTTTTATTTACACTTTCAACCTAAATTGGTTTTTTCACCCAGAATTTTGAACTTCGGAAGTTCAAATGCGGCAATGCAGTGCGCTCGTCACCCTGATATTGATATTAAAATATTAGATGTTAAATCTCTTTATGCCCAGTAATTACGCGGGAAACATTACCCTTCAATCTGGAACACAGTAATGTTTGCACACTACTGCTACTACACACTACTGCTTGGCGGTTGAATAACGGGCAAAGGTGTGGTACTTTTCCAGGCGGACTCTGCAGAAGAGTCCTACCACTACGAAATGTTTGTACATACGAGTTTCGAGACGTAGCTTTTCTTTTTCTCATAGTTAATGATGAAAAATAGTGTGTGTCACTCGGGGCCAAAATATTTTGTTCCCGAGCGGCGTATATTGAATTCCTCGCTTCGCCCTAAATTCAAAATAACGCCCCCAGAAAGCAAAATATTACTTTGGCCCCTTACACAAATAACTATTACAGAATGTTGCTAATACGCGATGAAAATGACCAGTCGGTTTTTTTTTTTAAATTTATGTTAATGTATTATCTAGTCTAGATGTTAAACAGGCAGCATCAACCTCAGCATCATAAGTTCATCTATTACAAAAGAAAACTGATTTGTAAACTCCACTCAAAATAAACTCTAAGTACATCAAAATTAACTACAAATAAAGTCGTTATTTTGTGTATACAACTTATACCATTAAATAGTTTTTATTTATTATGATATATACCTACGAGAATATTCGTTGAAGAACCAAAGGCACCGATATAGCTCTCAGGGTTTGCAAGCTGAAGTGGCAATGGGCAGGCCACATCGCTCGAAGAACCGATAATCGATGGGGAAGAAAGGCTCTTGAGTGGCGACCACGAACTGGAAGACGCAGCGCAGGCATGCCTCCCACAAGGTGTAACGACGGCATTGTAACAGTAGCGTGCATCCAGTGGATGCAAGTGGCTAGTTGTCGATCGTTGTGGCGCTCTAAGGGGGAGGCCTATGTTCAACAGTGGACGTCTTCCGGCTGATGATGACGATGATGATGAATCATGAAAAATTGATAAGACATTTTCTTAAATTGAACATTTAAGATGCAGATTTTAACTTCTTTTTATTTTATTTATAAGGATAACATGAAATGTATAATATAACTATTAGTTTAGAGAACAGTAAAACCACGCGAGGATAATTTTTTTTGCAGAACCTCAATTATATTCTACATTTAACTAGTTTTTTTTTATCGGATTGAGACCTCACGATAGAGACCACTTATACGTGAGCATTTTGCGATATACGTGGGAAAAATCGGTCAAGAGGTTGTCACTCTTGGCCGATTTTGCTCATATTCGAAATTTTTCTTTAAAATTGAATACCGAATGTTTCTGCCAAATACTAACAAAATCGGCCGGTAAATGGCGCCGCAGCAAACTTTCCCCCTTTTTTGGGGGAAATAACCCACCGATCAAAACACACCGACGATAAAAAATCTTTAAAATTGTATAATCTGTATACCGAATTTCGTCAAGATTGAATATGACCTGTATCAAAAAACAGACAAATTAAAGCATATTTTGCTAGTTTAAGCAGAGACTTTTGTTCGGTTCGCTCATTCAGTCAAAAAGGTTAAATTATAACCAAATTATGTGAGATTGCACCCTCCATGACTGTGTCAGTTACTTACTCTGCGGCTCTGTGGTTTTACTAGTAATTTTCTGGATTTTACGGGATCATATAATATCTTGTGGATGTTCATTTATTGTAAACTTGCATTTATGGAGCTATTTGTTTGTTCTGACGCTAAAAGTTTTGCAACTTTTACTGTTTTCTTTTAACAGACTTTTATTAATATTTTGCTTGCTGATTTCTTAGATCAAGCCCTCAGAAAATAGGTTTATTAGTAGGGTATATTCAACAACATTATTGTTGACGCCGAAGCCGCTCGATTGTGTCAATATTTGTGTTAAGCGCTCGCTCAGCGAAAAACAAACAATCCACAAAACTGTAGTCTTACACAGTCCATATGACAACTTATCTTTATGATGTCTATCTAGTAGGAAAATACCAGCATTTCATCATAATTTTGATTTCGTATAATATAAAAACCAGTATAGCTCTAATTAGATAAAACAGCAAATAAGATGAAAAGGAAACCCGAGAAATGAAATCTAATTTTGGACAGATTCAATTTTTTTTAATTAAATTGTTGGGAAAGTAAGCAGTAAGAATTGCTTCAGTATAATTTTCGCAACATGTATTGAAACATGATACTTACGTTTAAAAAAAGCATTTGGTTATAATTTAGTTTGGCGAATTCGTAGATGAGCCAAAATGTTAGCTGACAGGTGCTGTATTGTTCAACCGAGTACAATACAGAAGCCTCACTAAAATTAATTAACTTAACGTAAGCTTGACATGATAATACATACCGAAATATTCCTAAGACTCTTAGATATAACAGGCACCGTCTCCGTCCGCACCGACGCGACCATCAGAAGTGGAATGAAGATGACCAGTGCGGCGCACCATAGGAGCAGAAGCAGGAGGACCGCCTGCTTCCTGCCCGGCGGTCTGAGGCGGGGCTCTGGGGAGATCGACAGCCATCGGTCTACCGACATGGCTGTGATGGTAAACACGCTGGCGGCCACGGCTACACCTGGAGACAAGAGAGATTAGTAAGTATCAGGGCCCGTACCGTGAAGTCCTTATTGCGATGATTGTTAGATTGACGATCGATTTGGACGCTGCACGACCGTGAGCCTTATCGCGCGGCAATACGATTCGCGGTTGCGCTTTGTCGGCGCCGTACCATACTAATCACAATAAGTGACGTGTTTAAAGGAAGTCAAACATCGGGTTTACAATTTTACGTATATTATCTGTGACATATAAGGGTGCGTAATGTGTATGTGTACAATACGTGGGTACGTTCTTTAGGAAGCTAACTGATACCTGATTTTATTTCGGATATCAGACGTTCTGAAGAACTTCAAATTAAAACTACTGTAAGAACTTTTTATATACGTTTTACGCTATTGTCCGAGAAGAAGAGTATGTTTTAAGTTGTTTGAAATTTTGGAACTAAATTATTAATTATATGTTTGTGTATTTCTATATTACCTCCTGTTAGTAGGTCTGGTAATTAACTAATTTTGAAGAATGCGGTGTCATTGGATTCTTTTTTTATGGCCGGAGTGTCATGGGCTACAGCTTGCAGGCTACGGTTTTTTTTTCTGTGTATTAGTCACAGATATTACCTTATTTTATTTTATGATTTGATTGACATTTGATCACTTATTATAATTTCAATATTTTTTAAGCATCAATTAATTCGTTATCAGCCAGAAGACGTACACTGCTAAGCAAAGGCCTCCCTGTCCCTGTCCCTTAGAAATGGGTGTCATAATCCTCACGCATGGCAGGCGGCTTGGGGATCGCAGAACGCTCCTCTTTTACTAAGAGGACGCTGTTGCCCGTCCTCCTGTGATTCTGGTCGCAGCTTTAAGCACATACCCAAGTGATTATTTTATTTTAAATGATTATTTAAGTCAAAACAGAAACCGATATCTTTCTTAATTAGACTGCTACTGTTTTGTTTTGCATAAATTCTCAGCCATTTACTTAGTTAGCAGTAATTTGAATATTCGAATAACAATCATTCTTAATTATATTTTTGTCTAATTACATTTTGGTAATTAAATATTCTTTTTATGCTACAGACTGACGAGACGAGCAATTCGACCGCCTGATGGTAAGCTTCACGCTAGGTTGTAGGTACCATTTCAGTCCTACTCATAATTTTGAATAGTTCAAAATCATACACGGCAATGCACTGCGCTCGTTATATATCTCTATAAAGTCATTCATTTCGCTGATAACATTGAAAACTAAGATCGAGGCCTTATACGGGTGGCCCATCGGCAAGTGACCTCCCGAAAAGGTTAGAAAAATGTCAATGACACTCGACAAAATGTATGGAACAGCAGATTTTTTTTCTCAATTTCAGGATTGGTCCCATAGTAAAAGTTGTTCAAAATGATGAGTACTGTAAGACCCTTTCGGGCGGTCACTTGCCGATGGGCCACTCTGTATAGTGTTAAAAGTCACGCGGATATGGTAGGGTGGACTAATGAGAGAAAACAATAGTAAAATATATATTTCTGTCTTTCTCTCTCATTAGTTGGACGGAAGGCTGACCATACCATGTCCGCAAGTCTATTAGACTTATTAAAAGCTCTCCAAGTAAGCTCTTGTGACACACGAACAATTAGTAGCGCCTTCCAACTTCCAAAAGCACTTCACCTTATTGTACCTAAACTAAATAAGTCAATTCTAAACAGATAATTAATTTATTAAGCCGTCATTAAAGTCTAAACTTGTGCCATCAATATAATTAACAGCCAAAGTTAGCGACAGGCAATCAAATGGTGTCTTAAACTAACCTACTTTAGAATTTGTGGTTAAGGCGCAGATAAATAGAACAATATACCTAGTATAGGGCGAGCCCAGCGCGACATACATAAGTTTTATAATACTTATGTAATACCCCACCTCTAACTTTGGACCTCAGTTCCGACAAACCAGAGCCAGAGCTGTGCGTGCGTGCTTGCGGCTTACAATACAAGATGTTTTTTTTTTTCTAATAACGAAAACTAAAAATAAAATAACTATCTGCGCAGTGGGATTGTGTAGCAAGTTGTCCGCGCATTCAAACTACAAAAAAAACTTTTCATCGGTAAACAACATAATTCAATTTTACCAGTCTTAGCAGAGCTCAGCTTATAATGGACACATTGTCACTCATACATTTTCCTCATTGCGGATTTGCAATGTAGCTGTCCCTTTCTGTCGAACGCACGTGTAAACTAGTGTTGTGACGTGGGTTAAGGTGACAAAATTTACAATACAATACAAACTGAATTATAATGTGACGAAAAGCTAATGCGACGCTAATGAACAAAATCTTATTGTGCACAATGCACTGCGATCGTCACCCTGTGACATATATTACAGCGATGATAGCGCAGTAGTGAGCGCATTCGGATAACGAACCGCAGAGCGTGGATTCAAATCCTTGAACTTGAGCCGGTATCGAAAAACATTACATGGTGGTAGACTTTCTGGTACTTGGCTGGCTTAATACCCTCAAGCTAAAAATTTGTTGTCAAATACTTAGGGTGTGTTCTGGCAGCAGCACTTGAGAGCCTGTTCCTATTCCAGGCTGGCACAAAATAACAGATGTAAAGTGACGGTTTGTCACTAAAAAACTAGTGAGTTGCGGTCAAAACTCGAGGTGGTGGATAAAAAAAAAAAATATTGACCAGCAATTTCACTGAAAAAAAAATCTATTTAAATTGGAACATAGTATTACTGCATACTACTGCTCACCTGTTGAATAACTACCAAAGTTTGTACTACCCCTGGCGGGTTCTGCGAATGAGTTCCACTAAACAAAGGTGTGGCCCAAAATAGAGTATGCAAGGCCATAGCCAACGTACATACCCTGTATATAGTTAACAATCTTGCATACAGTCTCGCCGTAGAACCAGACGAGAGTGATGGCCTTGCTGAGCTGGATCGGCATGCAGACGCCGGTCACCAGTAGATCCGCTGCTGATAGGTTCACCAGAAATATGTTCGTCACACTGAAACAAACAAAAAAAAGACAGCATGATTATACTTTTCGTAAATTTATTTTTACTGATTTTATATCCTAGTCCTAAGTAATACTTTAAATACCAAAGTAACACTGTCTCTCTGTTTATCTATCTGTCTCTCTGTCTCCTTTTTTGGCGCGTTTTCACGTCTAAACGTCTTATATATATGTATATTCAAAAATTCAGGTCGACACTTAAGCTATATATATAGTTATATTATATAAATTATATGTGTCGAAGACGGACATAGGCAACTTTCTTCTTTGTAGGTCCACGCGAACGAAGTCGCGGGTAACAGCTGTATTAAATAAAGTGTTAAAGTGGGAGTGAAAAGTGATCGTGACTAAGAGCCTCAATTGGAAGCGCGTTTACCATCTGTACCAGAGGTCCCGGGTTCGATTTACGACTTGGCAGATATTTGAATGATGAATTTAAGACGTGTGTTAGTTACATAGCATTCTCGACACTGAGTAATTTAGTGAGGAAACGTTGAGCCATAATAATTATAAGTCAATGCAACTTTCCAATTGTCTACAGTATTAGGTATTTTAGATACACCGGTTTTAACAATTTTTAGTAAGTACTAAATACCAAAGCGTATGATGGACCATTGGTTTGAAACAGACCCAAAATGTATACTCAGTATAAGCTTAGAAAACGTAAAATATTACACTATGCTAAATGTACGATAGACTATAAATTAAGTTTGAAATGGACCCAAGGCTAAAGTACATATAAAAATGGATGAGCCGCCATTAAATAAAGACGAATACGATCAATGCCTTCAGAACAAAAAAAAAAGTTGTTTTATTTTCTTTTCATAATAAAATTTACAAAATATTCCAATTTGCGATAATGCAATCTAATTAATAATAGTAATATAATTTAATGTACTAATCTATTAATCTATTCTAATTGAATGTATGTACTAACTTTGATAGTTAAGCTTTTTTTTATATCTCCAATGAAACAAAAACAAATTTTTCAGCAGTCATAGTGCCCCAAATGCTGGCCGAAATTCAGCCGTTGATTCTGATTTGTAATTTTACTATTGTATTGTATTTATACTATATGCGTGTTTTAATTACGCCAACAACGCTAGTGAGAACTATAATCAAGCAATTATTTTTTCGGCAAACACTGACAACATTGTTGCTATTCTGTGTGTAAAAAGTCATAGATTTCAGAAAACTTAAAACTCGGAACTTTGAACTTTACCGGCTGTTGTGAGGCCGGCGCCTAAGCCTCAAGCCTAAATTAAACCCATACAGTCACGTCGATGTATCGGCCGCAGGGCAATCAAGGACCACTAACGGCCGCCCCTGGCTGCGCCCGATAAGGTTGACAAGGACAGAACGTTCTAGCTTATCTACTGGTATCGGGCTATAATCGGGGTTGAGATTTAGTGTTGTAATTAGCAACGAATGGATTGAATGTAAAGTTGGGTTTTGTTTCGATTTCGAGATTTCTAAAATCATTCTGTGGCCATAGAATGAAGTTATATCACATAACACTTACTTACTAATAGTTCTTTGAACAGTAGGCCTCGCGAGCACAACCGCAATTCTAAAATTTCTTTGATTTTTTTAGTCGCCGGCGGTTTTTGACTGGGTGGTTTTCCCCCCCCCAAAAATAGGGCAAGTTTGCAGCGGCGCCCGTTACAGGCCATTGTTGATAATATTTGGCATAAACTTTTTACTTAATTCTTAACAAGAATATCGAATATGAGCAAAATCGGTCAAGAGGCTGTCAAGATATAAGGTTGTGAGTTCTCAGTTCGATGTAACGAACTAAGACCTCACGACCTTATAATAATAAAATATTTTGACAACTTCTTCATCGATTTTGCTCATATTCAAAATTCTTGTTGAGAATCGAGTATTGAATGTTTATGCCAATTAAATTTTATCAAAATCAATCGGTAATAGGCGCCGCAGCAAACTTCTCTCTTGGGGTAAATACCCCGCCAATCAAAAATCGCCGACGACTAAAAACATAAAAATAAAATTGTAGAACCTGTATACCAAGATTTGTTATGATTGGGTGAAAAATACGTCCTGTACGCGAGCAGCAACATCGTACGCTTCCACAGAGACTTTCGTACGCTTCGCTCACTCGGTCAATAATTGAGAATATTTTTCTGTTATTGTGATAGTAAGTTTACTCACTCGAATCCCTAAAAGCTCGTTTAATTTCAATTAAGTTTGGTATAAAGATAGTTTCACACTGAATTAACACAGATTAACCATTTATACCCGAATTATGTACGGTTCCTATAGTATTAGCAGGTTAGCCGCTTAATGCACTTTGACGCTACACCATAAATCGGACTGTAGAAGCGGCGCCGAATTATATAATATAATAGTATTATTTATCGCAGGTCTGCAATACCCGCCTGAAAAGAAAGATTAATTTTGCGCTGCAAAGATTGCTGTGCCCCCGCCAACTGGCATCGTATTGCCAGATCTTTAGTTCTTGTTATCAAAAATGTATTATGTGGTCTACGCTACTAAATCATGGTTAAAAATTGTATACAATAAATACTAAAGTAGCAAACAAGCACTATTATAAAAGCGTGTACAAATTGCTGTTCGAATTCCGTACAATGGGTTCCGCATGTCTATATTATAATTGTTATAATACTTTAACCCTCGGGGTGCCGCGTGGGTTGGGCAGACCCTTCAACTTAGGTAATCGTCCATATTTTTATAATATAGAATCTATCGCGCCGCACTTCCCAGTATCTGCGCGATAGAGACTTACCTCGGGTTTCTGAAACGTTTGTTAACTTTGACAAAAAATAAAGTCTATCGCTGCCTTTGCTATTTGTTTAGTGCCAGACAAGGACAGTATTAGATTTAAGCTGCTGTCAAAGTTAACAAACGTTTCAGAAACCCGAGATATGAGTTATTTTTCCGTTCCGACCTCGGCCTGCAGCATGCTAGCGTCCAAATAGTAAGTGTGTTATGTTCGGATCCAGGTCCAATCCCGGGTTTCTCCTTAAACTGTGACCAGAACTACCAGAGAAAGGGCAGCAGCGTCCTACGCTTGCGTGCCGCTGACGTCATGAATTTGATCTGAAAAGTTTGTACTAGATGTGTGGTTTGGGACTTACTACCCAACTTTCAACCTATTTTAAAGTACGAATGCCCGTCTGCACTAAAGTCAACAAAGATAAAACTTTGCTAAGCATCACCTAAACTAAGTCGGACTTACGCACGTCAAAGGAAAGGGCATGTCTTACGCATTTAGGCAGCCCCCTATATGTTTCGTTAAAGTTATTTTATATTTGTTACGTACGCCCAAGAGAGAGTATGAACTTAGAAGCTGTCATAGTTTAGTGTAGACGGGCATTCGTTTTTATTTTATTTTATATTTAAACATATTTTATTTTACTCTTGGTTGCGGAGAGGATTATGCGCAAGATCCTGGACCAGTCCAAAGAGACGATGGCAGCTAAATAATAAGAAAGAATATGGAGATTAAGGTACTAATCGCACAGCCGAACAACATGGGAGAGACCAAAGCCCATAGACTTCGCTGGAGGGCC
The DNA here is from genome assembly GCA_947579745.1 of Apocheima hispidaria. NCBI lineage: Eukaryota > Metazoa > Arthropoda > Insecta > Lepidoptera > Geometridae > Apocheima > Apocheima hispidaria. The sequence continues at coordinate 718,224 of OX388151.1, forward strand.
ACTTGCTGAGAATGGAGGAAGATCGCAATGCCAAAAAGCCTTATCTTGGAGTTCCCAATGGCCGCCGACCGGTCGGCCGGTTTAGGTATCCCTGGAAGGGCGCCGCAGAGCTGTACCTGCATGAGCGCCAAGTTGCCGACTGGCAGGAGACAGCGCCAGACTGGAAGCGGTGGCATTCTCTTGTGTCGGAGGCAAAGAATCACTTCGGGTCGCTGCGCCGGCGGAGTATGTAAGTAAGTGCGTTTTTTATTTGGTATATTTTTTTTTTCACTTCTTATTTAGTTTTAAAGTTATTTGGTTTAATTGTTAACGTGAAAGCCAGGCTGTTTGTTGCACTTCAGCAATAACACCAAAACTGCTGTTTGTATCCTTTTTTTGTTTGATACACGGAATCCTAAAAGCTTCCAAACAAACCGTAAACATTCTCAGTGGATAGCTGAACAAAGACGGACTCCACCTGATGTTTGTACAAACACACTGACACACAAACGAGCCGTAAATTATTACATCGTTGTATCTACTAAGAAAGACGAGTTTTTTTTTTAACTATCTAAACATTCTAGAAGGCATACTGTTTGAAATGTCTGTCTATCGAAACATCAGAAATATTCTAAAAAAGGGTTTTGATATAGATCTTATAATTTGAAGAGAGTGATCAAAAAAAAAACTATCTCCGTCGAATAAAGTGATAGAACAACAGAAGTTTATTTAAAACATATGTATGCTAATCATACACAGTCACATCATAATTACACTTTAAAAAAATCACGACTTTAATTTACAGCTCAAATACAAATGGTGCTCCAAATGGTGACGTCAATCCGAAAAATGTAGATTCCTCATTCCAAGAGCTGCACGAAAATAGAAGATGATATGGTTGTAGATTTTTTCGTAGTTTAGGAGTTATGTTTGATTTTCTTTTTCATAGGTATTTACAAAATTATGAGCGGCTACAAAAAAAAAACTGTTTTTGGGTGGATATTTCATTGATGTTTTGTTGGTAATAATGATCTTTATCGACAAGGGACAATTCATCCTAATCCTAACTTCCTAACGAATCCTAACTAATATTATAATTCAGAGGAATATAGCCGCAGTCGTATCAGGACCAATAAAGCTTCGTTCATCTCGAGGAAAAAACTTCGTTTGCGCGATTCCGGACTCCCTACATTACAACTGTCAGACCATACATAACGTCAAAATATGCACAAAATTAGATCAACGCCATCTATCAAACTATAGGAAGTAACTTTGTCTTTATGGTTGGATGATTGTCGCGTTATCACGGCTAAACGGATCTTGATAAAATTTGATAAGGAGTATGTATATCACAAAGACGGATATACATACAGATCTAGACTAGACTATAGTATCCTACGGACGATATAGGATACTTTTTTTATGTCTACGCGAACGAAGTCACGGGTAACAACTAGTTTGTACATAAAATAAAGATCTTCTTAAATAGTAAGAAAATTTAAAAAAATAACCTTTAGGAATAAATTAGCTTACGAACAAGGAGAATCCGAAAAATATCATCGAAAAATTCGCGCAATAAAATATTGAATTTTATAAAACCGAAATGTGGAAAATACTAAAAAAACATTGCTACTAAACTACGAGAAATCGTAGAACATAAATACATAGGGTATTTTCGTGCGAAGCCTTTGGTATGTGGAACCAAATTTTTCCAGATTGACGTCATTTTTTGGACCAGCCTATATAAAATTTTATTATTTTGAAAGTGTACCTACGTACCTACGTACAGAATACCTACGTAGCCGACTACCTTAGAGATTTAATATAAGTAACTCATACCCACATACTTCATACTATAATTCTACTCATTTTTTTTTTACCAGTTCAGTTGTCCATAAATCTGTTTGAATTTCAGATGGCGAATGCTATTTTCATGTTATTTCATAAACAAACACCTCGTCACTGTTTAGAAATTAACTGTTTTAGATCATAAACATAAGAAGCAGATGTGAATGATTGTATTGAAGAGTTGCCAATCTCATTGTTTGAACAACTGTTTAAGTGAAAAAGCCTAGAATACGTTTAGGTACAGCTAACGCCTCGCAGTCACGGCTCTCAACTAGGATTCCTCGTGACGGGGATGCCATGGACCATATACAAAGACAACTTTACTAACACCCAGACCCAGAGAAGATAATTCAAATATATCATTCAAATACAGGTCCTGCCGGGAATAAATTCAAAATCGAAAAATTTATTTCGTGGAGACATGTGTAACATGTAGTTGTTAACATAGTTACACGATTGAGACCACCATGCTCTAGCACAAAGGCATGGCATGGCATGGTAATGGCATAAAGCTCGGGACCCCCGCCCATGACGCATTCGCGCTACCAGCAAAGAAAGGTTTATCAATCACCAAATGGATAATACAAAATTACTGATAAAAACCAAAAGACGATCTGAAGGTACGGGTTCAAATCCCTGCGGTGTGTGGGAAGGGGACGTACCTATATAGGGATGAGGGTTTCGCAGATAAGCCGGATTCACATAAATGTCATATACCGGACCCCTAGGTTTCGCTTATCTTTGCTATTCCTATTTTACTTTGGCATAATGAGTTTGGCATATTTTTTATTGGCATAATAATACTTTTGCATATTTGTTTCTCGGCATACTGCTTAAGAGGATAGTCCTTCCACGAAGTTTTGGCGCATCCGATATTTGAAATCGTATAGCTGTCACTCTGTTTCTCGTGCGTGTGATAGAGAGAGTTAGTGAATTTTCCTAACTTTTTGATGAAATTAGCGTTTCAGGGATAGTCTACTATAACCCGTAAATCATAACAAAATCTTTTGTTTTTGGTATCAATGGCTTGTGTAACCTTGTGTAGCCTGTGTTCTGTTTTTTCTGTTTCGTTCGGACTATGTTGGAATCGCATAAAACATAGTAGGGATATTAGATTAGTCTACCTTTAGTTTAAAAAAAAAACATAGGCGAATAACAACAATTGGCTTGGCTTGACACTGTACAACATTGCTTTGTACTCAAAAACACTTAATTACACAAACTTGTTGTAAGGTTATTTTTAATAAAAACTTAAAAACTCTTTGAATTACAGAAAGGAGTTGAATAACGGTAGGTTCTAACCGCCTCAAGTAACGGTAAGTTAGGGTTTTTTTTTTTATAAAAACGAACTCAAAAAACTCAAAAAGGTTTTTGAAATGTTAAATTTATAAGGTATTTTCTATGCCGATGATCATTATGACTTTATGCCGTAACGAGTATTTTATCTTAAAGCTAAAGTATAATATACCTGGTTATTGATAAGCTAAAAATTAAAGAAGAATAATTATGCCAAAAAAATTATGCATATATTAAATAGATTATTAGGGTTGGTATTAATATGCTGATATAAAATATGACATTGAATTTTATGCGTAACAAATCCAACCCGATACACACATTCAATTTTGACAGTTCAATAGCAAGAAGACTTTATGATATCGCCGTATCCGTCTGTCTGTCAGTCTCTGTACTTTTTTTTGTGGCAGATAAATGAGTGTCTATTGTATGTCCATTTGTGCTATATTTTCATAACCGCAGTCGGAAAATTATTGAAATATTACAAAAAAAAATGTTGAATCTCTACGTGAAAAATGGGGACGAAAAAACTGCTTACCTACCTGACCTACCTCATCTAGACAAGGGAATTCAGAACTCAGACACTTCTAAAACCATTTTTAAAAATCAGATCGCATTTTTGGATTAATAGTCGATTCCAGAATAGCCATTATAGATTTTAATAAGTGTCAGAAAAGTTTAAACCAAAAGCCATTTGCCGAAAAACAAAAGCAATCAAAACTTACTGGTCGACCAGGCTCTTACTCTCTAATCGTAAGTTATCGTATGAGTTAGCTAAGAAACGTTCGGAATGGCTCATGACTTCTTGCTACAATACCTACATAGCTCGTCTTGAATGCAATATGCGTTCTAACCCTAAACTATTTTGGTCCTTTATTAAAAATAAAAAAAAAAACCACAGCCATTACCCAGCACAGATGACTTTGGGCGACAGGAGTGCCTCTAACGGGGAAGATATCTGCAATCTGTTCGCCCAGAACTTTTCTTCTGTATACAACCGTTCCGCTAGTGGCCCGCCGCCTGATAACAGCATTCCTGTTCCCAAGACGACAAATAACTATCTCACAACTGTCCAATTTAAAGATGATCAAGTATTAAAGGTGTTGAAGAGACTTGACATGTACAAGGGAACTGGATCTGATGGAATCCCGGCAGTCTTTGTAGCTAATTGTGCCTCAGCGCTGGCGCACCCCCTGCGCTTAATCTTCAATAAATCGCTGAATACTGGTATTTTTCCTTCTGATTGGAAAGTGGCGTTGGTTGTACCGTTGCACAAAGATGGCCCTAAGGAACTCGTTAAGAACTATAGGCCTATTTCCATACTGCCTGTTTTTGCTAAGATATTTGAGCAAATGGTATATCCCATTTTGTCATGGCATTTTAAACGCATAATCGGTCCGCGGCAGCACGGTTTTGTAAAAGATCGGTCGACTGCGACTAATTTAGTCTCTTTCATTAACGCCATTTCCCTGGAGGTGGACGGACGCTCGACTGTAGACGCAATATACACCGACTTCAGCAAGGCCTTCGATCGTGTGCACCATGAAATTTTACTCCAGAAACTTTCTGCTGATGGTATTGCAGAGCCCTTCCTGAGTTGGTGTGCTTCTTACCTGACTTCTAGGGAGTCAATGGTTGTGGCTAGCGGCTTCTCGTCTGACAAGTTTCTTGTGCTTTCAGGGGTTCCGCAAGGTTCTCACCTGGGCCCGCTGTTTTTCAACATATTTATTAATGATATTGGAGACTGCTTTCAACACTGTAATTACTACTTGTTTGCAGATGACTTAAAATTATTTAGAGTCGCTAACAGTTCTACTGATTCGAAACTCCTACAATCCGATCTCGACCGTCTCGGGTCGTGGTGTCGATCCAACGGAATGGATCTCAATGCAGCTAAATGTTATTCGATTCATTTCTCTAGGAAAACAAAATGTAGTCATAACAAGTACAAAATTAACAACGTCTTGCTTAGTGAACCAGACAGTATTAGAGACTTGGGAATAATCCTGGATAGTAAATTGAGACTTAATTTACACATTGACAACATATGTTCGAGGGCATCAAAGTCTCTTGGATTTGTACTACGTAACTGCAAAGACTTTAAAAGCCCTAAGACTAAGATTATAATATACAATTCTTTGGTTCGTAGTTGCCTGGAATACTGCAGTGTAGCCTGGAACCCATTTTACGATATTTATGCAAGAAGGCTAGAAAGTATACAAAAACGTTTCCTATGGCACTTAGCTTTCTCATGTAATATAGCAAAATCTATAAGAAGATACTCCGACAGGTTGAAGTATTTCCGTATGGACTCTCTCTCAAATCGAAGACGCATGCTTGACCTCCAGTTTTTATTTAAACTTGCTAATGGGTTGCTTGATACCCCGGAATTGTTATCTCTTTTGAACTTCTCTGCGCCATCGAGATCAATCAGGGCCTCTCGTCTTAAACTTCTGAATTCTTCCAAATGGAAAACTAATCTCGGTAAAAATGCTCCTATTAACAGACTTGTCAACGAGTTTAATGTTTTCTCCCATGATAAAGACATTGACCTGTTTTCTGGCGGCGCAGGTAAGTTTAAGTTATCGATTCGCAGTAAATTGTCTTGTATTGGTAGAGAGTGATTATTGTTATTTATTGTTTTTTCTGTAAATTCTAGCTTATTCACACTCTACTACGTATACTTTTATAAATTTATTTTTAAGTCGTAGACTGTTAAACTCGCTTCTTAATATCATGTAGTCTGCACCTATAATTGTGGTGACGTTTAGCCTGTTTCCACTGCTTGCTTCCTTCTTTGTTACAACGACGTACATCATGTTGGTGTCTATTAATAAATAAATAAATAAATAAATAAATAATCACCGAGGCCTTACAAAATAATTTACCCAATTTTATGTGACTGTTTTGGTCAGTTTGGTGATGGTAAATACACCTAGCCTGGATTAGGAACTAGGTCTCAAGTGAAGCTGCCGGGTCACTTCGACTAAAGTAAAACGAATGGACGGGCCCTAACTACACAACTTAAAAATAAATATTAAAATTGTAAAATTTGAGCAAAGGCAATTAAGTGAATTTTCCTAACTTTTTGATGAAATTAGCGTTTCGGGGTAGTCTGTTATCACCCCCTAAATGTTAACCAAATCTTTTGTTTTTGGTGTCAATGGCTTGATAAGCCATAATCTATGCCGCTATGTTTGGTTTTTCAAAAAATGTTCATGGTATTCTAATAACAAAAAAACTTCTTCCTCGTATTTCCGACGCAAAAAAAATTGTCACTTTATTTGCCTATAACAAAGAGGATAAAGCGAAATTTAAAAAAAAAACAAACATTCAAGTATAGTTTTCCACGGTGGAGATAAAATATAATAAAAAAACATCGAAATAATATATGACATTTCATAGACAATAGACAATAGACAAATATTTATTTGTGGAGAAAAAACACATTATGTACACAAAAGCAAAAAAACAATAAGGTACTATCGTACTAGTTTACACAACATTGTTTTTCGCCACAAACCGGTCCCAACTCAGCATAATACTGGTTGCAAACAACCAGCGCTGGTCTTCCGATGGAACCGGCGGTGTCGTCACCCGCTGATACCGCACGGTACGGTACTGTACTTGTACACGAAAACAAACAAAAACAACTAAAATATATTAACATAACAAATACCTATTTACCATGTTAATATATATTTTATATATTTTTATTTAATATTTAATATATTTTTATAATAGCTAACATTTAGGGGTGGGTATCAGACTTCGTTTTTTGTATGGACAATATAGCGGTATACTCTATATACGCTGCTTATAAAAATGTCTTTGTTGTTTAGTACTAAAACATCGTAAATGGCGGGATGCCAAATTTCAACTTAATTTATCCATCTCTACGAGATCTATTTTTCTACCAGTAATTTGACGAACAGGCTTTGAAGTCCATAAGATCGTCAACTTTTCTATTCGATTGCTTTTTTATTGCTCTTTCGGATGAGAGTTTTTGGCACGCGCCATTGTAAGTGATTCGGTTCAGGAGAGCTGTGAAAGATTAAAGGAGGGTGACATCGTTGAAAGATTTTTATTTTTATCCCTGACTTGAGTACTATGAAACGGAATAAACATAAATGAAATCACTTTGAAAGAACTCTCGAAAAGCGCGATTGCATTATTGGCTGGTTAAATGTAACCTGATTGATACGCTAGTGTTTATTTAGTTAAACGACTTCTTCACAAAATGTATATAAACTGCTATGCTTAACTTAAATATAATACTTATCTGTTTTCAGATGTCTGTACAAGAAGCGAACTCTGGTCTGAACAGGACTTGTTTAAAAGATGTTTTTTCTACTGGTCCGTGCGGTACTTGGTCCGAACGGGAGACGGGTCGGTCAAACAGCAGCAGCAGCGTGGGGGGCTATGCCCTGGGCGGCAGATTTTTTGGGGCGACGCGCGGCATCTGTCTGTCATCTTGAAAATAAGCCCACATACTTTAAAAGAAAAAGACGGTACACATACATTGCGAAGGCGCCGGCGCAGGTGACGTCTCGACGCCGCCCCTGTTAATGTATGTGTGTAGTGTAATTTTTTTGACGACTTTGGAGAGTTCGCGTTATAAAAGATGAATAAAATTGTAGTAAGTATTTATGTAACTAGCGGGACGGGGGGCGGCACCAGAAGTCATGGCCCCGGATGACCGGAACCCGCGCTATGCCACTAACCAGCAGCAATATATTGTGTCGGCGCTATTACCCCATCGCGGTAAACTGAATGAAGGCAGATTGCTCAAGAGAGAGGTCCCAACAGTTAGATACAGCATACTGTGGATGAAAATGGTGATCTGAACACAGAATTAAACTACAAATAAAGAATAAAAACAAGCCAATTGCGAGTCGACCGCACCGAGGGTTCTGTACCATCATATTTGTGTATAATACAATCATAAGTACCACATAACAAAAATATACATTACATCACATTACATTATCAGCCAGAAGACGTCCACTGCTGAACATAGGCCTCCCCTTAGACCGCCACACCGACCGACAATGTGCCACTTGCATCCACCGGTTGCCCGCGACTTTCACATTGTCGTCGGTCCACCTAGTGGGAGGCCTGCCTACGCTTCGTCTTCCGGTTCGTGGTCGCCACTCAAGAACCTTTCTTCCCCATCGGTTATCGGTTCTTCGAGTGATGTGGCCTGCCCATTACCACTTCAGCTTGCAAATTCTGAGAGCTATATCGGTGACTTTGGTTCTTCGGCGAATATCCTAGTTTCGGATCTTATCGCGCAAAGAAACTCCGAGCATAGCTCTCTCCATTGCCCGCTGTGCGACTCTGAGTTTCTCCAAAAGGCCAGTAGTCAAGGACCACGTTTCACGTTTCGTTTCAAAAATATACATTTGCGCATTATTTCGGTGACTTAATCCTAATATATATTATTATGTCGCGTTATCACGGCTAAACAGCTGAACGGATCGAGCTGAATTTTTGCATACATATAGCTTAAGGGTCGGAGACGGACAAAGGCTATTTTTTTTGTAGGGCTACGTGAACGAAGTCGCGGTAACAGGTAGTGTTATAATTGGTAGTTGAAACTCCAAGCACAAGTCTGACTCGCGTTTAGTCTGTTTTAGTATGTACAGACAATACAAATAAATTAATTTACTATTGTCGTTGTTACGATAGAACCAAAATATAAATACCGCAAAAAAACAAGTTTGTTCAAAAATCAGCCATAACGCATACCCTGTAGACAATTTAACAAGCTAAATATTAATTCTACGTTCAAAGAAACAACCCTGTTTAGAACAGACAGACGGCATGGTATTAGTGTCTCGCTGGCAAGTTTTGGGTATAGAACCCTAAAAACTACTACACAAGGCTCGTGTAAACGAAACTACAACAACGACGTAGATTTTACGTTCGTTCTATCGATTCTACTAAAAAACTCGCCGATGACTGAGTACATGATTCGATTTGTGACTCGAAATTTCGAAACTCCTGTTGTAATCGAATCATTCATTCATACATTCATTGTATCCGTAATAAAATTTACCATTATTATGTGAATATGAGAATTGTATGTTACCAATATTGATGAGATAAGTAGCCATGATTTCAGTCAATTACCCAATTATCTACTTGTTGACTTCCTCAGGAATTAGTGCGGAATGTTTGCGGAAATGGATAAGAAAAATAAATATAAAAGTACTATTATTATCTAGTGCTTTTTTATGAAAAACTCGACGTATTTCCTACTTCCAGTTACACGAGTTCAAAAGGTTACGTAAACATTAAGGCATAGAGTTAATTTGTATGTTATTCTCTTATTGATACTAATAAAAAAATACTCATAATGAAAATCGATGGTAGTTTTATGTATCTGTTCAAGATGTAATTGTTCAGACTTGTCTTGTTCAACACATTTTTAAGAACTATTAACTATTAATGAGGTTTAAACATAATTAAATAAATTACATATTCATTATCTAAAGTAAAATAGCTGAAATGTTTTAAAAAAAGCACGAGCACACCAGTATAGAGAACCTTGTTTTTTTAAATAATATCTATCGAATTTATTTCAATTTTTAACAACAGATATATAAGAATTGCTTTTGTAGATTATTCATTTCTCCCCAAAAGGATTGACAAAGCAAATAATCAACAGCTTAGACATTTATTATACTCACAATAATAATGAGAGTTTTGAATCACATCATTTTGGTTCACACTGCTGATGATTATAATTATTATGCAAAATCACAGTCGGATAGATCAACACTTCATGTTTCGGTGTTAGTGGGTTAGATGCTGGCGACGTCATTTCGGTACCGGCCTGTACGGCCCGGCCGGAGGCCAGTGTTGCTCCATGTGGCGATGTGCAACATTTGCTGTCTGGCTCTACTAGTCTATACAACTAGCTTGACTTCGACCCTCCTTATTTAGTACTACATTTAAATTTAGTAATTTCAGATTATGTCGTATTATGTAGATAATTAAAAAACATTTAGAGATGGAATCGGAAATGTTAGCACAAATGTATATTCACTGGATTATACGATTAAATTCAATAATTATTCTTAACTTTCTGATGGCAGAGTATCGCCAACGCAATATAGACTTTATTCTAGTTATAATTATATTTATACTTCTAACAGTTGTTACTACTCTTTCCTAAAATTAAACTTTAAAACTAAGTAGATTACGTCTATATTGTTTAAAAAATACTGTTGGTGATTTTCGTCAACCCTTAAGAACCTCTAAAGTTGTTGTGAATCGTTTTTAATTGAAATTAAATTCAAAACCTTTTCCTCGCTTGTAACGAAGCTTTTCATAATTATTTGGACAGGTTAAGCTTGAGATACTTTATAACTCGTAATTTGTAACTTTAAAAGAAGGCAGATAATATTCTTAAAAAATACCATGTTCTAAATACGAGTATGTTTATCTGTCGAGACGATTCTAAACTTTGCACTTTCCAAAAATATTAACACAGAAAAGAGAAAGATAGTATTTTTTTTCTCGTTTGTAAATAATAACTACGTTACGTGATCGCGCATACTGCGTATATAAAAATGATCTTTATAATACAACCCAGAGCGTGGGGTGCGGGAATTAATCGAGCTTACGATTGGGAGGCTCAATATTAATTTATAAAATTTACATTGGCCGGCTCAACAGCTAATTTTAGGCAATCCACAGATTGTTATCCGCTGTAGATTTTTTATTCGGTACGATCAAAGAACACTGCTCATCGGTCAAAATACATCTGTAATTGGTTCATTGCTAATTCTAGGTGAGAGTAAGCGTAACTCTGTCTCTGAGACAGCCAATGGGAACGCGTTGTCTCAGTTCCCCAGATCCGCGTTTTCCTTCAACTTAGTTGCATTTTTATCGGAACAAAGACTTCATATAGTGGTATCTTAGGGGAGATCTGTGAGGTAATCAAATTGGCTAGCTTATGTTATTTTGCACGTAAAGTATTCATTAGTCGCCATATATTCTGTGATACTAAAAAAGTGTCTTCTAATAGTAAAAGTATTAATAGTAAAGTATTCAAAAGTATTTTCTTACTTCTAATGATGGTAAGCACAATCTTGTACAATAATCGTTATTTTATTTGTCCACTCTGACATTTATAAATGGATTTTCCCCATTTATAATAAAATGTCTTTTTTAACAATTTTATACCTATTACATTTATTTTTATTTTTTGTTTGTTTGATTTATTAATTTACTAGTAATTGACGTGAAAACTGAATAATTACTAAAGATAGTCTCCTCGCAATAGCAATGGAGATTAAACCCCTTTTAAGCATATTAAGAGTTTTTTTCCTAAAAGTAGAGTGTAAAAGGGCATAAATAACAAGTATGTGGTATAATGTAACTGGCAGGCGTGATATCGCACTATAGCAATCATGGAGCAGCTACAAAAGGGATATGGCATCAAGTTGTTTTTCTCACAGCTCACACACATATCGCGACAGTCTGCCTTCTACTTCTATGTGGTGAATGAAAAGTTTTGATATCATTTAGTTCGACGGAAGAGATCAATTATTTTTGTTTTTTGGTTTTTTCAATCTCCTCCTAATTTTAGGTATCACACTAATATTATAAATGCCAAGTTTTGTGTGTAAGTAGATAAGTATGTTAGTGTTTGCTCCGGTTTAACTCTGTAACGGCTGAAAAAATATTCAGTTTCTGTAGAATTGCGTTGCTAGTGTTTATATAAAAGTTAAATTAACGAAAGCTTGAAAAAAAATTGTTATCTGGTAATAAGCAGAAGACGCAGCAACCTTATGGAAGTAAACGTAGTGATTTAAAATAATAAAAATTGCGCGAGCGAGACTACTTTGGACGTGACTAAGAGCACTTAACAAAAGCTTTTTACTGAAAAATAAAATAGGCCTAACTTGGGATCACGGTGCACAGTTTCTTATGCCATCTCCGTTTTTGCATCTGCTCCGTGAATACAACCATCCCTTTTGCTAATGGAACGAAAAGCGATTCCCAATCCCAATTCCCAATTCAGAGATTTAGGTAGCGATTGCGTAGTTTCTATCCTTATCACCAACAAATATCGTGTACTCGCAATTATGTTGGTAAATTATAAATTGTAAATTTACAATGGGTTAATTTTTTTATTTTTTTATTTTAATTTTAATCAGCAATGGCAGATGATGTGATCTCTGTAAGCGTATTACTACTGCACTTGGACTTATCGCTACTTTATCGATACCTTGGTAGGGATAGGTGTACCAGGCGGATATGTCATCGTACTTATTGAGTCAGCTTGGTGAAAGTGTCGTCGTACACTACATATACAACATACATACATAGACACATACATTAAATCCGACTGGTTCCGTAATAATGATTTTTAATTTAATTTAATTTTAATTTAATTTAATTAAACACATGCATTACATTTTACATACATACATTTTTCAATTATTACAATTTGTGATTACTTAATATCATCAATAATCATTATTTAGATGAATTTCCGTGAATGAAAGCAGTATTTACTTCCTTAGTGGATGTGGAGGCAGGTCGTTACCAAAAGTAATATACCACTACTTTTTAATTACCAGAAGAAGAAACAAGTAAATTATTAAAAGAAAAACAAAGTACCCAACTGCAAAATGTAGCCTAGGTCACTCCTAGGTCAAGCCGTTTAGGCTAAAGGAGGTAATAAAGAAACACCCAAACGTACTTACAGACGTACATACTTATATACTTACATAAATCCCAAAAACATTAACCTCCTTCTTGGGCAGTCGGTTAAAAAAGCGTTTTGCACTGCCGTTACTGAAACCACGTATGTTTTTTTTTTAAATCGCGAATAAATTAATGTCGAAAAAATATCTTAAAATAAGAGATAATTATTAGGTAAAATAATTCCACTCGTACTCATTTATGTAATACTTGTTCGTCGTACTTTTATACAATAATCTCACAACGAATTCGCAAGCTCCGTCCTACTCGGCTTGGGGATGAGAGCCAATTCCCGCAGAATTTATGAAAATGTAAACTAGCATTAGAAGAAATTGTTATATTTTACATTTTGCTATTTAATTTTAACAAACGGATCACATTTGATCACTGATTGGACGTCTATCTGCTCTGATAAAATTGAACAAAGAAATCCCTGAACAAAATGTCCTTGCATTTGCAACTAGAATCTATTTGAAATAAGATTTTACAAACCTCTTTTAACTTGATTCAATCAAGTGAATGAACACTGAACAAAGTTCATTCAATTTTACGCTACCTTCAGACAACGCGAGAGTTATTGATCATTCATAATTAACTAATAGTTTGGATGATCATTCTGTTCGTTGCATTCGAAAATTCACAATTAAATTAACAAGTCGTGAATTAAGTCGGGCTTGTGAACCTTGTTAGTTTAAAGGCCAACGCAAACGACAGACTGACGCAAAGTTGTATGAACTCTTTTTAACACTATTAGTCGGGTTAACTGAAATGTTATCATGTAATATAAACTCAGTTTTTCTAGATTTTAACACTAACACCAGCTACAGCTGTTGGATCACCTGAGCATGTGAAGACTGAAATAACCATTCCGAATTATGAATTGACTCCGACAAAATTGAATTCGCGGCACGCGTCGCTCGACCGATCTCTTCAATAATGCAGTACATCTCTTGTTTAACTTTCACGTTATATTTTTGGAGTTGGAAGGCTTTATTTTAACGTTAATATTGGTAAATATATTTTTCCCTGAATTTAAACTAAGCGCATAATGTGGTTTTTCTCTGTATTTGTTACGAAGACCGAATAATAAAAGGGGTTCACCACAACCTTCTAAGCATTCTTACATGAATCTTACAATACAAAAATTGTCTCTATCTGAATCAGAGGGAAAGACGGAGAAATTAAGTTAAGTTAATGTTATTGTATATCACAACGACGGACATAGGATACTTTTTTATTTCCACGCGAACGAAGTCGCGGGTAACAACTAGTATTTTAATATAGCCATAATACACATACATATTTTTGTTACTGTTGAAGTTATTTATTCCCTGAAGATATAAATCGTTTGCTAAAAACGTATTTGTACAGTCGATACCTGGAAAATAAATAGGTATCTACAAATTGTTCGAGATTCGTTATCAAGATCAAACAAGATCATTTCTTTATGTAACTAAGTAATGAGAAGAACAAGATGTAAAAACTAGGGATTATCAAATTATCTGTATCTTTAATTTAAACAAACAAAATAAAGGCTCAAATTTTAATTGAAGTACTACATACTACATATCACGTCGCATCTTATCACTATATTTTGTTAAAGTGACTCATGAAACCCAATATGCACATATGAAATATATCTGTGGCAATATATATGCAATAAATGAACATAAATTGAATTGAAGACAAAACATTAAACGAATAATAGTACATAGCGCAATTATTGAATTTCAATACTTCATACTTGTGACACATATGTTACACATAAAATGTGTAACAATTACGACAAACTTTCTACAAAAAACTACAGACAGTTGTTAACTTGGTTTATTCTACTCAAGAAAATGATTGATGTTTATTTTGCACAAAATAATGTATGGTACATCTATGCAGACAACGATTCAGATTAATCGCGCACCAATAATCTACTTTCATAGTAATTGTCTCTACGAAATCTAAATAAATGTAAAATTTGATTTGTGTATGTACGTCCCCTATGGACTCTAAAATGGCTGGACCGATTCTTCATTTATTCTTCATATTAGCCCAACGGGTGATCCTATGGAGTTTGATACTCGTGCAAAGCCGGGGTGGGTCGCTAGTACTAATTAAAACGGGAAAATCTAGTGGATTCGCGTTTCAACATCACAATTTATCATTTTCATTCTCAGCCGTGCGTTCGAAGAGTCAAAACGTCGTCTCGAAGTTGCCTCATTTAAATATGAAACGTGTCGACCGCCATAATATATTACAGGAATTAAACTGTGATTTAAAGAAAAAAAAATAAGCTTGATTGATATTAATATATTTTTTTAATAGCTTATAGCGAAAAGAACACAAGAATAGTTTTAACATGTTTCTGTATCTGTATACCTATAAAATTAAATAATCTTTTTGTAGGCAGTATAATTTTTTTAATAAAAGGTTTACATAACTATTAACCGCAAAGTATATACGATACTTAAATTACTAGTAATAATAAGTTTAATATATCTACTTTTAGTTTTTTTGTTTGTTAATTACTTTCTGAAACTAATTAAATTTTCTTTGATACAATTATATTAACAGAAAAATTGGTACACACACTACTGAACTATGTATAAAATTGTAATTTTTAAACGTCACTTTATTTCACGATTAATATTATTTTTTGGGTTTTAATTAAAGCAAAGTTTTAATATTCAACAATTTTTAATGACTTTCAACATAACATGTTGAAAGTTCAAAATTGTTTCAGTGTGACCGTGTGTTTTGTTGAAGCTTCGTTTTCGTAGTAATTTTAGTTTAAACTCTAGGGAAATAGTTTTTAGAAGTGCTGATACATAATGCATTTTAATTAAAGTGCCAAACAAAACTCCTTTTGTGAAACCGGTAAGGCCGTGATTTGAAATTACACACTGGCTGGTCAGCGGTTATTTGTGACCGGTTACCCGCCAGTGCGCATACAATACAAATATTGATACAGTATGGGTAAGGTGAGGAGAACAGGCCTTGGAAGAAGCTGGCAGTAAAGTGTGGGCGAGTATGGGATAAGCTACAAAATCCTAACTAATATTATAAAGGCCAAAGTTACTCTGTCTCTCTGTCTGGGTGTTTGTCGCGCTATCACGGCTAAACGGATCGAGCTGAATTTTTGCATAGATATAGCTGAAGAGTCGGAGACGGACAAAGGCAACTTTTTATTTTAGGTCAACAGGTAGTATTATATACTAATCTTTACTAACTCTACTATCAGTAGTGAGATCTTATAGATCTATATTAAAAGTATTGATAGGTATTTCTGCCATTACGTTGCAAAATCCTATCTACTAATAAATAAATAAATAATAACAAGCTAGATATCAAAGCGGGACCAGTGCACGTTTCCGAATAACTCCATTAAATATAATTCAATTAACAAAATTATAACCTAGCCCTTTCTACTTTACTTTTTACTTCTGTTATAATTAATAATAATTTACTTACTTCCTCTTACTCGACTCGTGCTCTGAACCCCAAAATACAGGCATTTTCGCCTAGTTAGGCCTCGCTACATTACCTGACCCGACATCGTGCGAAAGGCACAGCTAGACTTGAATTTCACGGGAGTAAAGCAAACAAACTACTAAGGTTACAGCTTCTCTCTTTCGCTCCCCGGAAACTTATATATAGCCATCTCTTTTACAAGATGTCAGGTCAGGTCACATATAGCCACTTTGAGGGGATCACTGTTAGTATGTACTTAAATGCATGATGTAAGTTTTTTGGCAATGAATATTACTTTTACTATCAATTAGTAATATATATACAAAGTATACATTTGAGTCCCAAATATTCAAAATTCCAATCTTCCACAGCGAGCGGGCCTCATTCTCATCGTCCCCTTGTTTGGCAAACGTCCACGTTTGGGAAAACTTCCGGAACCGTGACGAGGGTCTGCAATAAAACAAGGATATGGTGTGACGTTTCTCACGTGAGCGGGACATGTAAAAAACATGAGCCAAGCACAAAACCGAGACGGAGATAATTTAAAAAAGTACCTACTTATTTAAAAAGTGTATCAGTGAGAGTGTTTGTACGCTCGGAGTTTCTTTGCGCGATAAAATCTGAAACGAGGATATTCACCGAAGAATCGAAGTCAACGATGTAGCCTTCAGGTTTTGCAAGCTGAAGTGGCAATGGGCAGGCCACATTGCTCGAAGAACCGACAACCGATGGGGAAGAAAGGTTCTTGATTGGCGACCACGAACCGGAAGACGCAGTGTAGGTAGGCCTTCCACTAGGTGGACCGAAGACATGTGAAATTTGAGGGTAACCGTTGGATTAATAGTGTGGTGTTCTAACAGGGAGGCCTACGTTCATCAATGTACCTCTTCCAGGTGACAATGACGTTCGTTTAATTGACTTTGAAAGTAATGACATTGTTTTAGTTAGCATTTAGAAGTCAAGGTTGAGTTTATTTCCATTGCATTGAACAATAGACAAATCAAAAAAATAATAGAGTGATTTTCATGATAGAAGTCCCACGGCAAACAGCCGGAACTAATGCAATCTCTTTGGTGACGCGTTTTTAACGCGCGATGACAGCGCCGCGTATGGGGGAAAAGTTGTTTCATAAAAGCAATCTAAAACGCTGATACTTAGCTTTACTTACACACTGATAACAGCTAAGTAGGTTTACTTAAATAAGCTTAGTTTAGCATTTTATCTTACTTTTTCAGCTTCATATATTTAATAGAACCAAAAAAAGGTTGTAACTAATTATTTTCTGAATTTAAATCGCAAGAAAGACGCGCGACCTTGCCATTAGGCAATATTTTCTACGCTATATGAGGCCTTTTAAGCCAATGATTGACTACGGTAACAAACTGGCTCACATTAGCTAGGGTCAT
The DNA here is from genome assembly GCA_947579745.1 of Apocheima hispidaria. Classification (NCBI taxonomy): domain Eukaryota; kingdom Metazoa; phylum Arthropoda; class Insecta; order Lepidoptera; family Geometridae; genus Apocheima; species Apocheima hispidaria. Next base: position 735,941 of record OX388151.1, read on the forward strand.
TGGTCAGCACGTGAGTCTATCTTTCCACCAGATAATTAAGTGCGAGGTAGCTAAGAGGTGAGCGACGTTAAAGCTAAGCTACGAAACTATGTATGTATAATCTATTTCAACCGAAGCTAAGTGGTGTAGCCGAGCGAGCAAAATGTGTAAAATACTTAGCTTCGTTGAACTCTTTTCCACCAGACCTAGGCTTAGCTATAGGGTTTTTTTTTATTGTACTTACGAGATGAGCAAGTCGCTCACCTGACGTTAAGCGTAATGCTTGCCCATAACAGTTAAATGCCACCCAAAATTTTGAACTTCAACAGTTACAAACTCTGCGCGGCACCGCACTGCGCTCATAACCCTGAGATATCAGATGGTTAGTATCTGTATGCCCAATAATTACACTGGAAACTTTACCCTTCAATCCGAAACACATTAATGCACACTACTGCTTGGCGATTGAATAACTGGCAAAGGTGTGGTCCTTCTCCAAACGGACTCTGCAAAAGAACCACTATGAAATATAACGATCCTAATTATTGATATCAGACAAATCCCTCGCTACGTAGAACGTATCTATTGGAAAGGCATCCTTAATCACTTGACTGAGCTGTGTTTTGTTTTTTGGACCGTCACTTACATAATTATGTACAGTGTTTTAAGGCAGTATTTATAATCAAAATTTGAAGCAAGTTATTTAAAATCAAAGAACGGCCGTCCTTAACAGTTTTACTTTGCTTTGCACGTTTTGTTTTAGTAAAACGGGAATACTCACAAGGAAAGAAGAGGTCGCGCGCTTGTCACGCTTATAGCATTCTTTGATAAAGATCACCGAATATGATCGGTCGTCAGAATAACCGACTCAATTTAACGTGAGTATTTCCGTTTCATTAAAACAAAATGATCTTTCCAGTAAGTAGCTGGAATATGAAATCATGAGTAGATAAATAAATAACCCAGAATCGCTCAATCAATCTCCAGAATTAGTTAAACACTATTTTAACAAAGAACCCTTGGTCTAGTTCTCAACAGTTCCAGACAACGAAACAATACCCCTTAACGCAATGCTCTTCGGGAGAAATGTAATTAGTAACGAACATTACAGCCTCCATTTATTCTCTACCCATTACCTGAATTATATTCTCACAGCATGTTCTACCACGTTTATACAGTTGTGGCCGTAGAGCCAAGCTCCACGGCAACAGCTGACAAAGTATTATTTTCTTAATATTTGAATCATCATTTTCAGCCCGTAATAGCCCATTGCTGAGCATAGACCTCTCTTCTTGTACGCCACTCATCCCGGTCCTGTGCTAATCTTGTCCAGGTTTGACCCGCGATTTTCACAATATCGTCATCCCAACGAGCTGGAGGGCGACCAATGCCTCGTTTACCGGTACGCGGCCACCAATCCGTCAACGTTTTAGTCCACCTGCCATCACTTTGCTTGGCAACGTGTCCTGCCCAACTCCATTTGAGTTTCGTGATTTCCGTCCCAATATCACGAACCTTAGTGCGACGCCTGATTTCAACATTTCTCACTCGGTCTTGTACTTTTTTTTTTTTTTTTTTTTTTTTCAATTTTAATTTATTCACTTATTTTTTAATTTTTTAGTACACTGTAAGATTTAAAAAAATAATGTTAAACAGATGTTTCAATATACAATGGTTCACGGATCTGTGGGAGGACGATTGCTATTTGATACGATCAGTCCTCCCAAAACGTAAAACGTCTTGTACTTGAAACGTAAAATACACGTTAAATTCAATTTATTTTTATTTTTATGCAACTGAGTGTGTGTGTGCAACGAGACGATCCAGCCACTCACCTGGTGTCAGGTTAAAGGTACGTGCTAATTCTTTGCCCGTAAGTGTAACAATCCTCAAGCAGTAATAGCTTCGAAGGTACAGTACTCTTACCCCTATATGTATAATGTGCCGTAATTCACTGCCAGCTCACTTACTACAACTAATTGAGATTTCATTATCTCTCACACAGTGGAAGTGGAATAGACAACGCTATCGAACTAGGGAGGGACTTACACCGTACTTACTCGTATCTAATTGAATATGGAGATCCCAATTTTTGAAGAGTGCTCACTTAAAATAATGGTAATAAATCTGCTGAAGATGGTTTTGTCACGGGAGCTCCACTGAAATGGAAACTAGAAAAACTCCACGAAAAGACGCAGATAGTTAGATAACATACGAAATGCATTAGTTTTTTGGGTTTCGTACCAAAATGGTAAAACTAAACCTTATGGTGAGACTTCGGTGTCTTTTTTTAATGACTATGAAATTTGTCTGTAAAGGCCTTTACAGTTTTATCGGATCGTCAAACGAGGATGGCGATGGGCCTTAAGAACTATTATTAATAGGGCAAACAAGATAGGCTCATTACGGGCTGATAATGATGATACTTCTACACAATAATAATATTGTACTATACTTAACAATATTATTATAAAGAGATATACTTTGTATTTCTGTTGGTTAGCAGAAATAGTCGTCCGATTACATATTTTTTTCACCTTTCTAGAGCTACAATATCACAGTGCGATTATAGTTATTCTGTTTTGTTCAGTGCGCGGGCAGCTAGCAAAGGCTAATAAGTATTATACTTTGTTAACTTACAAGAAAATTATATAACTTCCTTGGACGTGTGTTATATATTTTAATGCTCACGGAAAGTATGAAAAGCTCTGCATAATACTGAAAAAATAGGGAAATGTGCTTATAAGTAACAAACACGATTATAATATTGTCAATCAGGTTTTAATCAAACACCCGAGCCCTAAAGAGTATATCCTCAAGTATATTATATACAAGTATAGTATCGAAAATCTGAACGATGATTCTGCTTGCCTTGTTTATGAAAAGCTTGCGCTGAAAATCTCGATTTAGAAGAAAATACAAAAAAATTAAGAACCTGTGCGCACGCTTAATCCATCTCTTTCCATCTGCACGCGAAAGTATATACGCCAGAAACGTCAAAAAAGTCAATTCAATGCGATGCGGTGTGACACGGCGGCTTTGTCCTACGTGCATTACGCCGCCGCCAATGTTCAGTGAGCACTTTTCTTTGGTATGTACATTACATTTGTCATTTTCACGTTCGCTTCGTTTTCGGCCACACCGCACCGAGGCCCGATTGGTCACGTAGGACACTTCAATAGGTAACGACTGTTTGTTGATTATACGCCACGCCGCGCCGCGACGCTTCGCATTCGCATCAATATCGCGTACGTAGTACGTCGCGTTAGAATAATAAATAGAATCAAATTCACCAGTATTTTTTATGATATTTTGAAAACATACTTCAGCAAATGCCGTCCTGATATTATAATCAATTATTTTAGCTTTGTATTCCAATTTTCTATACAAAAATAGTAAAATTATATCAGAAAGTAGTCTAGTACGGGTTTTTTTTTCAATCAATAAAATGAAATATCCATCCATCTTCCGGTATTTAAATTTAGTTATGCTGGAGTGTCTGTTACAAATTAAACCACAACGTTTATGTAAACTCAGTCTTAAGTGACCCGGAACTTCCATCACCCCGCCAATTTATTCCTTAACTGCTTAATATAAAGTTCACATTAAGTTAGCAGGTGTTCCCCAAATTTGAGGCGTAAAAGTTTTAATAGCGAACATTTATTTTGGCTCGTTGCAATTTATGTTTTAATATTATGGAACAAGTCATAAAATATGTTTTTCACAAGTTCTGGCGTATTGCTATTGGCATTTGGGTACTTGTAAAATGTTTTATGATTGAAAATAAACTCAAAATTGTAAAGTTACAGTAAAATACTAATGCATTTTTTGTCTCATCTACCTATTCAAAAAACGAAGTTAGTTAGGCACACATAAAGCATATTTTCAGAAAGTAACTGTTTTAGCCGACTGCCCAAAAAGGAGGGTATTTTTTTGGGATGTATGTAAGTAAGTAGAACATAAGTATGTTTGTGTTTTTCACCTCATGTAACCTAAACGGTTTGAAAATTTTGACGAGTTAGGAGTCGTTAGATTCTCTTTACGTCCGAATTGGTGTAAAGACATGTAAAGGCTACATTTTGCAGTCGGGTATTTTGCTTTTCTTTTAGTAATATTACTTGTTCTCTGTTCAATTTTCGCTCCACCCGCAGTATACTTATCTAGTTAAATTTATATAACTTACACATCAAGCGAATCTAAAGATTTTACAATAAATATGAATAATATTCACAGTCTAACTCACTAATTAAATGAAATAAAATCCTTTTCACTTTAGAAAATCTTAACAATATTGCGTCTTTCGATGAAAAATATGAAGCTACGCTCTCACAATAGAACCGTAAAAACGTATAACTTAAAGGAAAAGAAAGACCACGAAAGCTTAAAACAGTGTTTAAAGGAAGAGATTGAATAAAAATCCTTTTTTGTTAGGGTGTGCCCCCACCCCCCCACTGCCATTTCTATACTGTGAGTCTCAGAAACTTGTTATCTTCACAGTTTTTACTAAGATCTCTGAAGATCTTATTAAAACTTTATTTTGGTATAAACGGATAAATAATTCCAACGTCTTACGCGCCTATAGAACCTACGGAGCATGGCCCGCCATGCTCTTATCAAGTTATTTTCGTTTTGATCTCCTGCGTCAAAGCGAAATTGTCTTTAAAAAACGTTTATTTTGTAATCTTATCATAAACAGACAAACTATACTTTTTTGTATATTCACTCGGTGATTCATGTCTTCGATAATGTGGAAAGGCGCGAACGTGCCAACAACTGTCCAAAGGCCTTCACTCGAGTGAAGGCCTTTGGACAGTTGAGCTGAGTTGAGTTGAGTTTGGACGTAGGCTCGAGCCTAACACAAAAACACGAGTGATGAAGCTTTTTGCCGAAATCCTTTATTGTTAGATGCGTACTCACTTTTTAGTGTAATTACACTTGACAGCGACAACAATCAGCAGCACATTCGACACCAGCGACAGCAGTATCACCGGCACATACAGGGTGATCAGAACATGTTCAGGCTGGAAGAAAATATCCAGTTCATCGCCGAAGGGAAACGTCCCGTTCAGTGCGTCACTCAAGTTTACACCCTGGAGCGGGCCCAGGTCTGTTAAGTTAAACATTATTAGGCCATTTTATTTCTAGATGTTCCGTGGCAGTTCATTTAATTTTCATTGTATTTATGTGAATTTTACGACACTAATATTTTGTCACCGAATGAACGAAAAATGGCACACTTATTTACATTTCTGTTATATAGATACTTTTTAAGTCTTTCATGGATAAAGTTTTTAATACATTTTTTTTTTCAATACGTCTTTATTTTCAGTTTGACTACAAGCTTTTAATACTTATTATTTACGTAATGATTTTATAAGACTTGACTTGCAAAAACATCGCCAAAAGCGTCTGAATAATACAGAATCACAAAACTAATAACTATAATATCAAAAATAACAAATCACTTCGTATAGCAATAATTTTTCGTACAAACTTTTTCAATTCGCGATAATTCCCAGTCAGGACTTTCCCGACTGTTTTGCCAAAAGCTCTAGAGCTGACTGAATGACAACAGGCGTGCGAGGGAGAACTTTTTGTACGTAAGAGAGACGAATAGCTTTCGCACCTCCACAGATCCATTGAAGAGAAAATTACAGGGAAATTCGATGAGTTTTTCATATAAATGTAGATTATAGCGCGTCGTATATGCGTCAAAAGATAATTTTCTCTTGTGACTTTATTTTAAACTAGCTGTTACACGCGACTTCGTTCACGCGAACCTACCAAAAAAAAATAGGCTATGTCCATCTCCGACCCTTAAGCTATATTAATGCGAAAATTCAGGTCGATTAGTTCAGCCGTTTAGCCGTGATAACGCGACAAGCATCCAGAGAGACCGAGATACAGAGAGACAGACAGAGACCGAGTTACTTTCCCATTTCTAATATTAGTTAGGATGCTTTTCCATGACTGAATAATCTTTTCTATTGGCAGGTTGAACGAACAAACTAATAACGAAAACTTTGCTGACATTCAGATTTTAACTTTTTATTCTTTTATTTATTTTGCTTTATTTTAACCGGACCTTGCGAAGCATAAAGGAGTGTTATGATTTTGACCGGTATATTTATGTATGGTAATCTGTTCCCTCATAGCTTCTAAACTACTTATCACAATTTGACAAATGAGGTATCGTTGAGAGCGTCTTGATTATGCGCTGGCTAAATAATGGCTTATATAATTGGCCGCCCTCTAGAGGACATATAAAGTGATGAACCAATTATTTTTTTAATGTTATCCAACAAAACGGCACATTAATTAGCACATTTCAAAAATATATATATTGCAAGCTGTTTTTTTAACATACACATTGTTATAAAATGATTTTGCAAGCAAAAATGCGGCGTTACTTAAGGACATAGTCGGGTTTTGGTTTTTGAAGGAATATCTTGATGCTGGTTCCGGTTCTTCGGTTTTACGCAAATGTTTCGAAATAAAAGTCATTTGACAATTAAAGATATCACACAAGGGATAATAAAACAAATTAAAACTAACACTTATCTAATAAACCGCTACCAGCCAGGAATCGTAACCAAATTCTGGCCGAGTTTTACGCGTTTAATTGCTATATTAATTATTTGAGCAAGACTTTTAATTTAATTTAATTACATCAAATTAATCAATGTTGGTCACAAGGTGGTTCGATATATAAAATATATAATTTATTGGTCTCATGATATTAATCTCTATTTCAAGATCTTTTTACTATGAAAACTGACGTGGTTATGATACATTTTCGCGCGTGTCTCGCTTAGCATTCCTTGATAAAGGTCACCGAATGTGATCGAAACTATAGTCGGAATAACCGACTCAATTTAACGTGATTATTCCCGTTTTATTAAAACAAAATATTTCAAGATCTGTTTAGCCGTTTAGTTTTTGAAGAGGTAACAAACAGAAAGTGCAACAATTATAAATAATCATTATCATAAAACCGTTTTAAAACGTGATGATGTCTGATTTTCTGAAAGGCGACCACATATCACGTGATGGAAATATTTTGATGTTGGTGAAGACAACAGGATTTTTGCCAGCATTTTGGGCACGATGCGTGCAGCGGCTTATTCGATTAATTATTTATTTGGTTTTGGTGAATTTTTAATTTGTTTTCTGTTTCTTTGTACGTAATACTTCCTTTTCAATAAAATATTATTTTTCTACCGTCGCTGATGGTATGATATATAAACCCAGCTGTTTACTATTGACAAGACACGCCAAGGCAGTACAGTCCAGATGATTTACAAAGACACGCGCCATGGATGTGAGCACGCTTTCCTGATTTGCCTGGGTTGTCCCATCGAGACTACGTCATGCTCACTTATGTTGTACAGCCAGGATGAAGAGGAAAAATCGGCGCAAGTAAATACCAAGTTTTTATTTAATTGTAATGTTGTTACTCAGCATTTCTACTCTGAAGATTAACTACTGACGATGAGTCTTGAGTCTTCGGAACGAATAGAAACAATTAAGTTTATGTTTGTTTACGAACATTGCTCAAAGTTTTCATCGGGTTTTTTTTTATCTGGACGCACGCCGTAGGACTTTTATTCAAATCCCAACAATGAGCTTGAGCCTTCTGTAATTTTGACTATTTTATATTTTTAATTTTATCTTTAATTATATTTAAATAATCACACTAATATTATAATTGCGAAAGTTTGTAAGTGTGTAAGTATGTAAGTAAGTATGTAAGTAAGTATGTATGTATGTAAGTATGTACGTAAGTAAGTATGTAAGTAAGTAGGTAAGTAAGTATGTAAGTAAGTAGGTAAGTAAGTATGTGAGTAAGTATTTAAGTTAGTATGTAAGTATGTAAGTGTGTTTGATCCCGTTCAGCTCTGTAATGGCTGAACGGCTTTGGATGAAATTTGGTATGTAGGTAGGTTATTCCTTGGATTATCGCAAAAGCTTTTTATATCGAACAATTTAAGCGTTTCTGTAGAATAGCGGGTGAAACCGCGGGGTGCAGCTAGTGACTTTTTATGTAAGTAATTGACTTAGTTAAGATTATTCTACTTCCTTGTAAGCGTAGAAACTATAAAAACAATTTGAGTAAAACCGCAGTGCGTATTTCTAGTTGTAGATAAGGTATGAAGCTTTTGGGATTTCAAATACTCATATTTTCGAAATTATCTACTGTAATAAATTTATCCTTCGTCTAAGGCTCCAATACAAACTAACTAGGATAACTTACCAAAGATAAGTTTGTCATCGGATTGTTGCCAAGCTAAGTTTTCTATCGCACACGTTCAGTCCCACACGTATCCCTGTATATTTGTAACAACTTAATTTGATCACTCCCAAACATAAACCCGACGAGGGCAGGACATAAAATAGCTAACTCGTGACGCACAATCGTAAAGACAGAAATAGTAAGGAACGAGATGCGATTTAGACTCGTTTCGTTAAACTTTGAAAAGAAGGTTTACAAAAAAGGTTTGAGAAGCACTCGCTTGACTGTGAAAGGTGATAGGGTAGGAAACAAGGCGCCAACAACAACATCAACAGGCAAACAACTTTTTGAATATTGTTTTTTTAGTAGTGATTTAGTACTTTTTATACAAGTGTCGAGTACATCCCTTGCTTATATATAAGTTTGTAAGCGTCACGCTTGCCAATGATTGGCAACAAACCAGTACCATACAGAATTTTGAATTTTATTAGTTCAAACTTCTGCGTGACATTGCACTGTGCTTGTCATCCTAAGATATTAGGTGTTATATCTCTTTATGCTTAGCAATTGCAATGAAAATATTGCCCTTCAATCTGAAACACAGTAATGTTTGCGTACTACTACTTGGCGGTTGAATAACTAGGATTTTTTTTTGTACTTCCTCTGACTCCGCAAAATAATTCTACCATTTTAAAATGATTATGTGTACTGCTGATGTTTGCCATATTTAGGATTGTCCATAAGCTTCGTTATTATTTCGCTGCTGGGTATTAAGTATTCAGACAAATTGAATCAAATACAAAGTTATTTCAATACAGACACCGATCCACATCTGGCTTATTAAATTATTTATTAGCTTATTAATGAAGCTTAGGTATTAGGTATAACCTCATAGTCTGCGATATATGTAAATTGAGTTTTGGCACAGACAACAAAAGATTATTCATCGAGGCACTGTACAAACACACTCCATTCAAGCCGCTGCTGACGCTTTCATCATCATCACCACCTCTAGTCGTGGTATGCGTCCATTGCTGACTCATTGTCTTGTTTTTCTTATTATACAATCTACCTTGGTGCTATGCTTATCGGGTCCTCGCACCATCTGGATCTGTGATCTGGAGTCAAGGTCGAAGTGAAGATTAGTCGGTCACGGAAATTTTCAAGATTTTTGATTACATAACGGATACTTCTCGGTGCTGGAATACAACACCGGCTTACAATATGCGGCCACAACTCTCCCTCAAATAGTATTAATTCGTCGGACGAAAAACAACTTTGGTTCTAGAGTCGCTGAACTCAAATTGACAACATTTGTTCATGGTTTTGAATTGTTGACGTTCAACATTCAGAATGGCAATGAACTTACTGGTGTTTATTGTTCGCGAGTGAAATGAAACAAGTATCATAGAGTAAAATTAATCTACCTTAAATATAACTCAATTTAAAGGAAAGGTAAAATCCCCAATTAATGTAGCCTAAGTATGAGGGCTTAAAGAGGATCTAACGACGCACCTCGCTCGCCAAATCGATCAAGCCATTTAGGCTACAGGTAAGATAGGAACACACGAAATGATATACTCGCATACATTATACTACACTCCAAAACTCACACCTCAAAACATTATACTCCTTGGGCAGTCGGGTACAAAAGAGAAACGTCAATGAGATTTCCATGCATAATGTGATTAAACTTATAAACTTCTATTTCAGAATTCCACGTCGTGCAGTGTCGAGCTGCAGATATTAGCAATTCAAATTTTAACCTTACTGCCTGAATTATAACTGTTATTTATGGTCCCCTACTTTATATTTACCGTAGTTATAGTTCAAGGCTTTGTAGGTATATTAGCCTTTGACACGTTTAACTATATTTTAGTGTCCTTAAACAATTTTTTCAAATAGTTTACTGGCTAGGAGTTTGACCTTAACTCGCATAATGTAAGGGATTGTGCGGTCCAAGATGGTAAGCACATCTAGCCTTGCATTGGATCATACCTTTGAGTGCTTGACGACATATTTTCAACCTGAGAGTGGTAGCTACCCGCAATATTGTTATTATTTTGTATAATGTATTGATTGACATTTTTTTTAAATATTTTGTTGTCTTGTTCTTTGTTTTTGTTTTGATAATAATATTAATAATATAATTATAATACTTAGGTCTGTACAATATTGTACGACATTTTTAATGACCTGACCTGTAACTAAACGTTATCAATAAATTGATTATGATTACTGTCGTTACTCCATTGATCACTTATTTACTTGCTGACCCGGCTACCATGTGGGCGTGCGAGTGTCTTGATCAGCCCGCGCCCCGCGCCCCCGCGTGGCCCCTCGTGTCTGATCGGAGCGTATCGCTGTCGGTCAAATGAAAAATTTAGCTGCCGGTGCCAGTTCGTTGTGTACTGTCGGTGCCGGGCGAATTAAGAAGCGCCCATCGCTTTGAAAATTGTAGGTATGTTTTCGATAACCAAAAAATTTTCTTCAAGTGCTTGATCTCAAAAGGTAATTTTGGTTGGAGTCTTGCACAGGTTCGACAGTTTGCGTCGAAAAGATAAAGCTAATAATAGTCATATAGCTGTATGCTTTCGACATAAATTGTGCATACGTAAATGTATTGGCTCGAATTTTATGTATAGAAAAATGTGTTGTTGACAGTGAGATGTTCAGTACCTTTTTGTGAGTGGAATGTTCGTTTGAACACGCTTCAAGGACCAAGAACAACAGAATAGTTGAATAGGTACCTAATGCAACAAACAAATACAAATGATTCGTTTGACGTCACTGGATCTCTTTGTTGCAGGTTTATGCTATTTTTATCGACGTTATTAGAAAACTAACTTTTAAGGGTTCTCAAAACAAAACCATTGTAGTTTGATCGTCTTCATCTGACTGGTTTTAGTTTATTTAAAGACTACAAGGAAATAATATTGACCCCTTATTTCTATTGTATTTGTCGCGGTATATCATAGAGTAAACGTAGTCAGGTAAAAAACCCTAAAGATTAGTTATAGTATTTTTTTTGATATTATGTACATTAGTAGTTTGATGATACCTACCAATGAAAGACTTGTGGATGAGAGAGTGGACTGTATTTCGGGTTATATTAATTATGACTATAATTACAAATATTGATTACTTGTTTATCGTTTGGTAGTTTATATAATGCAAATATTATAACAATGCCGAGAGGCACAATTGCTGAGTAAGGGAAAAGGGGGCCTGGAATGGTCGCGCAATGGCTTATAATATAAGACGTCGGGGGTTGACGGCTGGTGGTGCGAGCGCCGGAGTCAATCACATGCTGGCTGGCACCGCATTCAGGCGGCGGCGGCTGCGGCTGTCAGCTGATCGATGCACCGACAGAAGCTATTATAGTAGATTAGATTAACACTTTCACAAAACACATAATTATAAAATATGTAAGGAAATGGCCAGCGGAAATTATGCTTTACTAAAACTTAAGCCTTTTCTAGATAAAAATACTCTTATATCTGTATATTATGCGTACATACATTCGGTTATAAGATATGCAGTTACAATCTGGGGTAATGCTGAAATTACAAAAGTGTTAAAATGTCAAAAGAGAGCTATTACTCATACTCATACTCAATAATTTATTGCGACATAGATGCAGGTCTTACATAACATGTTTTGGGCTTAGTGATACATATGACCCTATTAGGGTATGGCAACAGTTGGTGCGGAGCGGCCCATTTGTATACTGTCAAAATTATCTTTAAAAAATTCTTCAAGCGTGTTAGCATTTGGATTCCAGGATGCACTTTAAATTTTTAATAAAACAATCGTCGTTTTCTAAATCTTTTAGTTTGTTCGGCAATTTAAAATTATCAATGGTTTAAAAAAGCGTAGTTCCGCAAAAAAAAACACTTCCAAAATAAAACAATAATGACAGTGATATCTCCCTCCCATAATAGTTTGCTTGAAATACATGAGGCTAATTTACCACAAAATAGGGATATGCATCAATGCAATCTACGAAACAGAGAAAAGCCTCACAACCCATGGACTAGGTTAGTTAAAGTTGAGACGGCCGTCACGCCAAAATATTAATGTACAATAAATTACCTAATGCTATAACGGAACTTACCTACTTATATACTACCTACTTTACTTACCTAATTACACACAAACTTTCGCATTTATAATATTTGTGTGATGTGATTGCCGGTAGCTCCGTCTGCAGAGGCAGATTTTATAACTCACGCAAACCGAGTTGAGGGTAGAGCTAGTTTCTAATATAGTTTTTTATTTCGGGGTCGTTAATCTAGACGTTGCTATTTTTAATTACCGAGGGTATTATGTTCGGCGTTTGTTTAGTCTGGAGACTAGTATAAGTTGATGTTGTTATAACTATACCTATTGTATGCTCAGTAAATGTGACCTAGATGATTTCTCATAACAAAAAGCTGAAGCAAAATTTCGCCAGTGGTGAAATGAAAACCGTATTGTTTATTTTAACGCTTTCATTGTAATAATAGTCATAATATAAACTTATTAAATGAGCCGAAAGAAACACGTTCAGAACGCAGATAAAAATAATTGTATGTCAGCCTAGACACACACTTCTCCAGTACCAATGGATTAGATACGTCTAGCGAAAAATCCAAGAGAACGACAGAAACAAAGAGAGGACATGTCTAGCAATGGGTTATTCAGGACCTATGATAACAAAATATTATAACCATTTAACTATTATTTACCACGTTGCAATGTCCCATTTAATTACGGCATTTGTGCCACACTTCACTCAGTCAATCGCTAGAGAAAAAACATTATTTGTATAAATGTGCCCAGGATGTCTCGTTATCTCGTAGGCTATCCGTTAGTATATTTATGAGAATAACAAAACACAACACGCTATCACACAGCGAGCTCTACCTCGAGGCAAAGTGACCACAAATAAATGGTGCATCGCATTGTACTGCTGCATCACCCCTTGTATATTATAATAACTCAATGGCTATCACTTATCACATAATGATTGGATTAGTGTTGATCTGAAACTACATCTATTTCTGATCACCATCTAGATTACGAAGATGCACCTACTATAATCGTAATTTATCGCACATCCCACTTTATCCGAATGCTAGGTATAGTGGGTATAGCTACGCCTCTATCTTGTTTATTCTTTTGCCTCGGCTTTGTGCTAATTAGATCCAGGTTTGATGCGGGATGGTGTCGATAAACGATGTCGACTCTATTTGCTGGATTACCAATGCTCCGTTTGCATTGTCTCAGCTGTTGCAGCTTGACTCCATGTTATATTACTAAGATGGACTTTGAAGGATGACTTGATGTGGAGAGAGAGAGTGGAGCGTCACGTCCAAAATAAAGTTCCTTCGTTTCCAAGAAGTATTTAAACCAAGCCACGAGCTTTACCCGGAATAGTGTCAAACAGTGTGTTGTTATAGTGTTAACAGACTTTACTGAACGCGTCTAACGAAGGAGAAAGATAGATAAACTTATTTATGTTCCTCTTATTTCTCTCGTTGGTTGGAAACTGCACTAGTCTAATCCACGGTTGAACTTATTTTGCGTGTTGCAAGTTTCGGCAAGAAGTTCAATAGCAATCAATAGAAGTCGCAGTATGTAGCGAGGTCTCTACAGTTATGAACTATCATCATAATACAAGCATATCATCAACTGCGCCCATTCAGCATTGATATCCAGGCCATTTTAGTCGAACGATTCCAAATGCTCGTTTTACAAACGTTCGCCACATCGGCATCTTCTCTTATCGATACGTTGCATACGTGAAATGTAAAAATTTAAGAGAAACTATCCTAAAACAAGCGAAAAATATCTATTTGTTCCTGCAGAAAGCTCGTTTTAGCAACATGCTGTATTTTCTTCTTATCGTCACGTTACATCCACGGAACTCAAATAATAACTGGAAAGGTCATCTCTGATAGAAATTATATTTTTTGGTTGTCCGTGATCCGATAACTTTGTGAAGTACTCGTTCACCTTATCTACTGTCTTCAGTGCTCCAAGCAAAGTCACCGACAATAGCTTTCCGGGCTTGCAACCTGAAGTGGCAATGGGCAGGCCACATTGCGCGAAGAACCGATAACCGTTGGGAAGAAATGTGCTTGAGTGGCGACCACGAACCGGAACACTAAGCGTTGGTAACCCTCCCACTAGGTACACCGAAGACATTGTTTGTTTTTTTCCACATTGTCACTTACCATAAGGTGGACGCCATGAAACTTAGCTTTATTTAAGTCTCTAGCATGTACTTTAATTACTTCGTAGTGTCAAATAATCTTGAATGTATGTTACTTGAGGAGACCATTTTCAGCAAATAAGTATGCTAATACAGTCAATAGCATACCAAACTTGATACTTAAGGTTTATTACATTCTGGACGGCACAAAGTTGCAAATTTCGAGTAACACAAATCTATCAATTGAGTGTCATAAGATCATGATAGGATTTCGTAGCATCTGTTGACATTTATACTTCGTGCACATTGTATCTTTGCCACTCTATATTTAGCATTCTGTGGTTGTATTCTCTGTACAGTTGAGTAAACGCAAATCGATAAACCACAAGCGGAGGTTGTTGGTCGCTTGTAGGAAATATATCAACAACTATTTTTATGTGCCATATTTACTACACACATACTCGTATTTGTATGCCTTGTGCGGTATAGTACCACTCATACTTCATAATGAATCTTACTCTTCCGAAGGAAGATATCAGGAAGAGACCATTCTTGGCGATAATAGATTTGTGTCTGTTTCTAATGTATTCATTTTCTAATGTCTTATTTTACCACATCTATAAGTGAATTTGTGGCAAAGTCTTCCCATTTAATGATTGCTTAGAAGAGGTCGCTTTCAGACATGCTTTCTTGTCACTTGGGCTGAGTGACTAACCCTAGTGTTACAGTTAGAACGCCCGATTTATAAGTAGCAATTTTCAAAGAACCTTTGATAAAATATTCTGCATTAGCCTTTAAAGATCCCACTGCTGGGATATCGCCCTACCTTCGAATGGTGATTAGGTCATATCATGGCCCAGTGCGGGTTGGTTGATAAAATATTATTATAATAAAATTGCTTTGTAAATCATCGATAGTTAAAAACTTCATGAAAAAGCAAGTTCTTACCCAGATACAACAATTTTTGTGCGTCCAAAGTTAAAAGGTGAAAAAAATATGAATATGATGAATATGATAAAAATAAGTTTGATTTTATCATAATTTAACTTTTACCTTTGGCTCTAGGCGAATAAAACGGAGCCTTTACATAATAGGTATTAGGATGGAGGTCCCTATTTGTGTGGTTTCACGTCTCTGATAGATCCGGCCTCAAATGTTCTAGACCGAATGTCTGTATGTATTTTAGATCTTGGTTAAATAAGCCAGGCCTAAGTACGAAACTAATTTTTTATTGCTTTCGCATTTACATTAAATAATTTTATTGATATAAAATAGCTGAGGGTGATTTCTACAAACTTTTATAGGTAGACATTTTCTTTTTCATTACAAAAAAAGGAAGTTTCATGTTAACTCTAAAAGGATATTTATTCGTGGTACAGCCGTCTCACTCGCACATTTGTGTTTGAAGTGCTTGTAAATAGGGTGTGAATATCCAATTTAACTGACTCAATTTAACGTGAGTATTCACGTTTTACTAAAACAAATTTTATGACAGCACCACATCAGTTTTCATGGTAATATTATTATACTTTTTTTTATCAAAATCTCGATGAATTTTACACACGTACGTAAACAGATCCTTCACCAAGTGTCGATTCTTTTCACTTGCGTTTTTTCACTCCTTTTATAGACGTTGCCACTTGAAAAATTGCGCTTTCAGAGGTAGACGGAGTTGGAGGCGAGAGATTAATGGCTCAATCCGGTCGTATGGCAATAAAATATTATAGATTGTAGGTATATTAACTTTATTTCGAGGCTTTAATGCAATATTACCTTCATAAACTTTTACTTTTTACCTTCAAGGTTTGCAAGCTAAAGTGGCAACGAGATGGACACATTGTTCAAAGAACCGATAAACAAAGATGAAGAAGATTCTTGAGGTTCAAGAAGAGGGAAGAGGTGCGAGAAAAGTTTACGAACCGGAAACGGTCTCTGACTAGGTGGACTGACGACATTATGAAAGTTCCGGGTAACCGGTGGGTGCAAATGACTGTTTGTCATTCAGTGTGGTGCTTCAAGGAGGCCTTAGAGCAGCAGAGAACGTCTTCTGACTGATAATGATGATGAGAAACTTTGATTCGGTTGCTAGAATAACTACGGGTCTTTCTGGATTTTATTACATTCCAGTTTTCTAAATTATTTAGGCATAAGATATGCCTACTTCTCATTTAGTGCCAGCAGCAACTTGGCAGTGAGTACTAAAATAATTAGAAATATGCCTAAATAATTTAGAAAACTAGAATGTATAATTTCTCCCAGGATCCTTTAAAAATTGAGTATGTAGTCAATTTTTAACTATTATTACTATTTTACTATTTAGTCAATCAGACAAATATACTAGGCCCTATGACACACCCAATCAATCCCAATCCTGGCGACGGCCCATGCTGAGGGTGTATGCTAGCAGTACCCTTGTGCTAGTCTCCCATGAATATCTGAGGTCTTGCATCATTTGCGTTTTCCAACTGTCCGGTAAACTTGTAGAGTCCTCAAAAGCTAAAAGCATTGTTATTTAAAAAATATGGACTAGATAGGTACTCATTGAGCTTGTTAAAGTTTCTGGATCACTAACGCTAGTATACATTCTTATCTATGGATCACTACTGAAGCATACTGAGATAAACAAAAACGTCATACCAACAGACGGGAAACGTCAGTGGAACAAAATAATTGTACTGCTCTCTATAGGAGTAGTTCACAAACACTTTTATCTTCATAGAGGTTCGAAGAAATGACTTGAAGCTGACACCTCCTGCTAAAGATATTTCCACAGACTTGCACTAGATGGCGGGCATACCTTTCCATGTTTTTAAGGTGATTTGAAATACTATTTACTTATCACTAGACAAGTGACCAAAAGTTTAAGGTTGTTACACGAGGTTTTTTTTTAAAAGCAATGCATACGCACTTTACTGATACGCGCGGTAGGAGTTTGCGCACATGAAAAAGAAAAATTACGTTTGGCCCCTGTAGAGGTCAACACTGAATTAGCCTTATTGTTTATCTATAATCTTATAATTAAAAAAAACAAATGGCATTGTATGACAAGTTTAGTATTGCAAGAACGTCAAGATTTATGGAAATACATTTTAAATTTTTCATTTGCTTACGATTCCAAGAGACTCGATATTCTGGTCTAATATATCGCATTTGCATAGCTGTAGATGCATTGTGAAAAATACCGTGTTTACACACGCTGTAACGCTATAATGTTGTCAAAAATGTGAAAAGAATAACAAGATAAAAAGGAATAAAAAAAGTTTAAATTGGAAATTCCGTTTTATTTACAATTTCATTAAAATTTGATTATCCAAGTCACAATTAACTATAAGTTTAGATGGTAACGTTTTCTTATACTTTTTTAAACTGACATTAAAAAACCAGTAGTTCTGCGAACGGTAGACTTCGCGAGCGCGACCTCTCAATTTCTTTCTATGCCAACTTCTTGACCGATTTTGCTAATAATTGACATTCTTGTTAAGAACTGAGAACAGAATGTTTCTGCCAAATATTATCAAAATCGGTCGGTAAATGGCGCCGCAGCAAACTTCTTTTTGGAATAAATATCAAAAATCGCCTACGACAAAAAACAACTTCAAAATTGTAGAACCTTAATACCAAGTTTCATCAAGATTACTTGAAAAATACGACCTGTACGCGAGTACCAACATACGGACAGATGAAAGTAAATTTTGTCAGAAACAGAGACTACGTTCGCTTCACCCGGTCAATAAGACATGGTTAACCACAAGGAACTAAAATTGACTTTACCCTAAATGAAATAGTAGATTGATTGAATAGAAAAATAGTAGATTATACAAAAAGTAAAAAAAAAAAAATTAATTCAAGGGACTAAGTTGGATCCCGAGAGTAGCGAAAGATTCTAGATTAGAATCCTGAGCAGAGCGAGGGATAGAAGAACCGAAATTAAATATTTTTGCACGAGTTGTGTACTCTACTTTTTACCATTGTGTGCGAGAAAATAAATAGTATTTAACACCACGATAACAGAAAAGAGCCTAACTAAAATTGGCGGTTGTTTTTGTCTTGATTTAAATTGGCTCAATGGTATTACAATAGACAATAGTTTATTTGTAGCAAAAAACATGGAAAATTAATTATAAAGTGAAAAATAAACAAAAAATACATAGAGTTTTTTGCCACAAACCAGGCCCAACTCAGCAAGATGCTAGTTGTAGCCAACCAGCGCTGGTCTTCCGTTGGGACCGGCAGGTGACGTCACGCACGAGAACAAAAAACTAAATAAACACCCGCATCTTCAGTCTACCCGTGAACATGGCGCATGCGACTGTGCCGAAATATCCGGAACTCAACAAAAATAAAAATAGTGGAAAATATCCCGTGAGTACTAATAGTAATGTAGTAAACCACCACGAAAGTTTAAAACAGTGTTTAAAACAAAAAAAAAAGAAATACAAAAAATTACTTATAAATTAAACAGGTAAGAAACAGAAAAATTAATACGATACAACATAAATACTATATTAAACATTAAATTTAAAATTTGAAATAAATTTGAATAAATAATAAATTTGGCGCTTGTGTCGTTTTTAATAAATTCTTCGCCCTTTTGGTGATTGTAAATATATTTCCTCAATTGAAGTCTGAAACCGTGTATACTTTGCAGGTTCCTTATTGGCGGCGGAATGTTGTTCCAGCACTTCGACGCAGCGTAGCGGAAACTACCTCTAACAGCGGCAGAGCTGTGTCGCTGTGTAATTAGCTGCATCGAGCATTGGCGACTAGGATTGCGACTCGACTTCCAGGACAATTTGTCGTACAGATAACTCGGAGATTTGTGTTTCATGATGCCAAACATGAGGCACATTTTTTAATACACATTGATTTCGTATAAGCCGTGCTTGTTCCAATTTCAAAATGTTTTTATTATCTAGTGACTAGTAGATAAAAGAGAGTTTTATTCACTGTCATCGATGAATCAAATGCTCTTCATCAGATGGCAATGATAAAAAAATAATTGTGTCTCACTTATCATTATTTACATATTATTTCATCTCATTATGAATCAATTCTTGAGGATAAAGTAACGCTCTTAATATTATAACTAGTAGTTCGCGCCGAACTGACAACTCGCAAACCCTTAAACTTTACAACCCCTTGACCGATTCAGCTCATATTCGAACTTAAAAATTGTATTGAAAAGAAACTACTTGCTTACAATTTTATAAAGATCGGATCAACGGTTCGCAAGTTATCGTCGGACAAATATACACGCAAACATACAAAGATACAAATGCCGATTTGTCCCCATAAACTCTGAGACCTTCGCTTCACTTGGTCAGTAATGCTTAAACCTATTTTTACTAAACTATATTACAGATTACTTTTGACTTGTTGTATTATTATGACACTTGTACTAAAGCTAGGTAATTTTACTATTATTATGTTTCTGCGTAGCTTCGAATTCTTAAATAATAACTGTAAGTACAATGATCTTTTTTTTATTTTGAGTTAGCTAATCTACTTTATTATTGTATATGTCTACAAACGCCTCTCTGGGCCATACGCATGGGCTGTATCGTACCACTGGTATTACCTATAATTTCTTCTACCTATGGCTTCCTTAAGGGACAGCTCCCTTGATTGTCGTTATCTCGTTCGCATATTTTTGATGTTAAAATTACTGAGTGGAAAAAAAAAAAGTTAATTTGTATTTAGGGTACCTTTGCCAATGTTTTCTATAAAACTTTAGGTTATTTTTTTGCGAAGAAGAAAAAAAAAAGAAAAAAAAGTTTCGCTTTTTTTTCGTCAAATCCGAAAATGTTCACATAAACATTGCAATGAAACATTGGCGTATTCTATTCTAAAGATAAATTAACGTTAATTTTTTTTATTTCACTCAGTAATTTTTTAACAATGTGAACGACATAACTAAATCAGGGGAGCCGGTCCTTATGCGACGGTTACCACTTACCACCAGGCAGGCAGTTTCTTTTTTACCTGACTACCCAAGAAGAAGGGTAATAATTTGACCTGGATGTATGTGAGTATGTTTGTGTGTTCATATATTGCGTCTTACAGTCTAAAAAACCTGATCGGTTTTGCCGAGTGAGGTTTCGTTGGAAATCCCTTTCGCAGGGGATTCACTAAGGGGATTTCTGGAGTAAACCAGATTTTTTTCTCGACGAATCCCC
The DNA here is from genome assembly GCA_947579745.1 of Apocheima hispidaria. Taxonomy (NCBI): domain Eukaryota; kingdom Metazoa; phylum Arthropoda; class Insecta; order Lepidoptera; family Geometridae; genus Apocheima; species Apocheima hispidaria. Next base: position 756,528 of record OX388151.1, read on the forward strand.
TGTGATTTGTCTCGCACCATGCGAGTATGATAATCACTCTTGTCTTTCACCAAGGAAATGGAAGGACTTCCCCCAGCTTGCACTATTATCTTTTATTAGTTCTCTCACAGCGACCTTATGAGTGACCACCATTTAGATACATTTAATAACTAGACCATGTAGTACATCATTTTTATTTGCATTTGCATACTTTATTTCAATTTGTAATATTAATGTTACTATGCTAACACACGTAACAACTTGGTTGGCGCCGAACGCCAGCTAACAAACGACATAAGAAGGAAAATTTATTTATTTTTACCCGACTACACCGTGGTTGTCAAGTATGTTAGCTACCTTAGAGTCCATAGTCACATCAAAATCAACACACAACAAACAGATTTTCTATTTCTTTACTATCCCTTATTTACTAGTTCTTTTGGTACAGTATTAGAGAAACTGGGGTCCTTTTTGGTAGCGGTGGTTCCACTGGTTCTCCCTCAGCGAGCCCCTGAGGGAACCCTGTGGCTTGCCCTGCACGGATCCTTGCCTCAGGTGGTTGTTGCTGCTTCGGAAGGTAACCGTCGTGCAAGTGCGCATGCTAGACGTGTTGGACTTTTGACGCAAGCCTTGCATCTGGAAGGTAAGCTGTGTGAAAATAAATCATTTCAATTTGTTGACGTTAGTAGTTTGCGATGTTTTTTTTAAATAGTTGAAACTAAACACTTTTTTAGGCTTCGCTGCTGTTTAGTGTATGAGAACTAACAGGATATTTATCATTGCATTGCGTGTTCACGTGTAGACTACACGTTAACATGGCGCATGGGTATTTTAAATGCTTTATTAAATATATAAAAACTCATACGTTTTAGCTACACACGTTGTGTATGTAGCCAATGTCAAGTATTGTAATATTTCAAGTGAAGTCATCTAGTCAAATATTTCACAATTAAAACAAGTCTCAGTCAAAGTCTAAGTCAAGCAAAGTAAGTCACGGTCAAGTCCACGTCATACCCCAGTAAAGTCGTGGAGACTTTACTAGAGGTTTCTATGGAGTTTTGGAAACAACACGAATAGTCACGTTTCATAACATTATACTATTCACCAACACTCGCGCCCGTTCACGAACACTTAATGAATAAAAAACAAATTGTTTACACATTAACACTTGAAATAACACAAGCTTAGGAAAATAATAAAATGAGGCGATATGACTTTTTCACGTTCCCGCCAAAAACCTTTAATCTAGTTATTTAAGGAAGTTAAAGTTGTTAGGTTCAAAACTGAATACTCTGATAGTACTTCTTTATATCGCTTCTTAAACTCTCTCACTAACGAGATTACTATTTTTATGTAACGATCTGTTCATTACATAATAATACTAGTAGCAGATAATTTTATCTATGCTAGTTGCTAGTAGTGTAATTGAAATGTATGTTATAAAACTCAACTTATTTAAAACAAAAATGTACATGTGCAGCTTCCGAAACCTATCTCAAAAGCCTAATCTACAAAAGCGCGACGAAAAGCTAATAGTCTAAAAAAATACTATAAATAAAAATATTTTAATCGAGCATACTAATAATACTAATAAATTATAAAAAAATATAATATATATTTACTAGCGAAAAAATATTTTATATAATAAGTATATAGGTTGATTCTGCTGTCTCATGATAATTATCTTATTTTTGGTCAAAGCAAGTTTCAGTCAAATTAACGAGCACAAAGCGTCAGCACGACAAGAGCTTCAAGCTTGTTTATCCGACACAACAAAACGAACCCAGCAAGTGAGTGAAGCAAGTAGCAGTATACTTGTGAACTTACATGGAAATGAGTACTAGAGTGTATGTTACCGGGGTCTTGGCAGATCAGCTTGCGGAGTGAGCGGCGGAAGTTGCGCGTCATTAGGCAGTACACTATAGGGTTGATCGCTGAGTTTGCGTGCCCTGAAATTTGTATAAAAAATTGACAAATTATTTGATGTTGTTCGCGGCGCTGTTCGGTTTTAGGTCTTGCACAAAGGAAAAATTACGAACATAGACAAATTTTTGTACCCCTTGGGGATGATTTAAAAAGATTTCTTAGTGCTAATCTACATTATAAAAAATCTCCTGTTCAAAACGACTATTCGTGGTTCTTCTGTGCTTCTGTGCTCTATGTGTCTTATGTGTGCGTAGTTATAAGATTTAGTAATTATTATTCGCCTTTGTTTTCTAGATTTTTTTAAAAGTTTTGCTATATAAGATAAAAGTACCTATTCTGAATCCGAATGCTCATAAACTGATTGCGACAGACCACAGGTGTTTTATATGTCTGTAGTACAGAGTTACTATCGCATTTTTTGAATCACACTCAAATAAATGGTCGACGGTTTTTGACAGTCATGCCACATGAGGTTTGTGTAGTGCAGAGTTCACTTTGGAAAGCTCTGCACCATTCCCAGCTATTCAACCGCCAATCAGTAATTTGCAAACATTACTGTGTTCCAGATTAAAGGTCAATGTTTCCAGCATTGCAATATCATGAGATATTAGATGTTTAATCTCGGCACCCTGCAGGGTGGCGAACTCTTGATAAACCGGTAAAGTGCCACTGAACTGTAATGGGCAAGCGTGAAATCAGTAATCAAAAAAATATTATAAAAAAATGATTTTTAGAGTAATTGAATAGAGATTACGGTTAAGTAAATACTACTATGTCAAAAACATATTATTTAACATTTAAGTTCAAATGACATTCACATTCAAATGACATACTACAAGATAATGTTACAAGTCATTGAGCTCCAACATACACGCTCATATACCTCAAATATACATAATATATTCCTCCATTCTACAAATAAATTCCTTACATTTTTAGCGGTAGCCCGAGTCACGTCGTATGAGCGGTAATTTACGTCAGTCAAACAAAGTCGCAAAATGAACAAATCCAATCTGCATAAATAAGCTCAAATCAATTTGCACCGGGCGTCGGATTTGCAGATTTTATTGTAGCCAAAATGTACGCTCACATTACCCAAACTGTCAAGTCTGTAGAGATAGGCTACAAATAGCACATTCCTCGCGTGTTGTAGCCAACCCAAGCTCGACTCACATATCCACACAATTATTACAGTATGCAAAGCTATTGGTTAGTTTTAGACTTTCGTGGTTGTTTACTACATTACTATTAGTCGGGATATCCCAAATTGGGATCGGGGGGATCAGCTTGTCTGCTCCAAAATTTCATAACTTTTATTATTATCCACTTATCATCCACCCGCATCTTCAGTCTACCCGTGAACATGGCGCATGTAGCTGTGCCGAAATATCGGGAACACAACATAACTAAAAGTCGTGGTAAATTTCCCGTGAGTAATAATAGTAATGTAGTAAATATCTTAAATTCACCAAATGCTTTTTAAATTAAGTATGTATGTGTTTTTTTATCTCTGTATTTTTGGTGCTAACATCGGCTCATACACCATCCTGGACCCCGCATTCTTTCTCATTGGAAACCGCGTAATGTTATTGTCATTTGTAGCCCTAATTAAAAAGTTTTTTTTTTTTTTTTTTGGAAAATAATTACGAATTTTTAAAAGTCACGGAACCAAAATTGTTAGGTATGGTGTATGAAAGCTGCCTACAAGAGGTTGTGCGCTAGTTACCAGTAGCCCTGAATAATAATAGTATATAATTACGCAGATCCAAGTATAATGCAACAAGGTCATCGAACATCTATCCCCGAGAGAGAATAACTAAAATATTAGCGCATGACTGCACTGAAGTAGTCATGTTAAATAATCTAGAAAGTAGCTTATAATAAATCTAGGGTATAAGCTAAGCCCAAAAATTTAATCAAACTCCATTGAGTCATTGCGGAATTGAATGGAAGGAATCACAGCTCACAAACTTTCACATTTATGATAAAGAACTAAAATATCAATCTAGATAAAAAAATTAAAAATTTCCTATCACTATGACCTAGACCTTGGAATTGTCGCGTGTTAGCTTAATCAATTAGAGAGCATTTTGCCAAGGTGGAAATCAGTGGAATAGATTTCGAACAAAGCATAATATGTCGTGTTGTGTGTTTTATGTTAATAATTTCTGATGTGAACAATAAAGCGTTTTGTATCTATCTAATGTTACAATATAGCTTCTCTATAGTTTAGATGCTCGATGGACAAGTGTAATGAACGTGATTAAAAGTAGAATTACAGCACTACGTAACAACAGCGCCCCAACGTGCAATACAGGCAGAGTTGTGTCGTGTCTGTTCCTAAATACAATCCATATAATAATATATAACCCTATAGATATCGTATTAAGATATATTTTTCAAAATTTTTAGAGGAGAGCGCGGTTTGTGGGGATTGAGACACCGATCGTTCCTGGTTATCTCAACTGGTTCGTTGGTTATCTCAAGGTTACGAAATCGCGCCTAGCAATTAACCAATGAGATCAAAAACTGATTTTTATAAGAATGTTTTAACTGATGCGTGGTGTTTTGATCTTCCTGAGTGAGGAATCTAAACAAGGTAATATTATGTGTGAAGACCCGAACACTTTGCACACAAGTACAATAAGGATCTAAGTAATATTGAGTCTCATTGTCATTTATTGGGGACTTAGCTGTAGGATACTATGAGAATTTCATCAAATGAGGTGACTATACCTCATATGGTGATGAAATATTCACTTTATTGGATAGATTGAGTATAACTAGTTTTGAGTATGTCAAAATTTCATGGTATTATTAAAGTGACCGATGTTGTGGTAAAGTGATGGAGATACTACATAGTTTGGTGAAATCATGAATATTCCGATTCGACACAAGTCGACGACGCTTCGCTACGATATTGGTATTTGAGAACGATTAAACTCGAAGGATTTCCTATTAGGGGTATTATAATATACTCGTACTTACTAGACTAGAGCAGTTATTCGAACCGGTGTAATTATATTGTATTAGATAGATTGAAAATATCTTCGATACGATTTGGATGTCAAATCGAGAATAACCCGAATATTCGCCTAAGCAGTAAATTTGTTTCAAATAATAATGAATATGTTGTATTTTGTAAAGGGTAACTTTTTTACCGTTTACAGGATAACACCCTTTAAACAATTGTTGACTGTTTGAAAGAGGATATGCGTAAGTGGGGAGTAAATGTCGAGATGACGGCTGACAGAGTGAAGGGGAGAAAAGAAACATGCTGTTCCGTCCGACCCCACTTTGAAGGATAAGGGCAAGACGATGATAATAACAAAACATAATTTTAATCTTAAAAGCGGTTAAAGTCACAAAAAAGAAACCGCTGTTGTTAGGTAATAATATATTTGAGGATTGTTATAAAGCCACCAGGTGTCGTGGAAGGACGCTTAGTGTGTACAAGATTTATAGTAACGACTTTCGTTTGCGACGCCATATTTATTTTTATGGGAGGTACCGTAATCGTAAATTAACGTTATTTCGGGATATTAGACGATTCTGCGGATCTCTCTTATGTCATGTATGTAGTAGATACGAAGAACAGATGGCGTAAAGCGTTCTTTATAGATTGGATACTTGTACAGATAAATAAAAACTGGCCATGTGCGAGTCGGTCTCGCGCTTCCAGGGTTACGTATAACTTCACAATATATTTGTGTTTATAATATATTTACCAAAAAACTAAATTATAAATTTCCGTATTCCGATGGCTTAGTAATATGGAAATTTTAGTGCAAGTCTGACTCACACTTGGCCCGGTTTTTATTATTTGTTATTTTTCTTTAGAGTATGGTAATAAAATTGCTTTTAGTTTGGCGCTTGTTATCATCATCATCATCATCAGCTGTAAGACGTCCACTGCTGAACATAGGCCTCCCCCTTAGAGCGCCACACGGAACGACAATTGGCCTTTTGCATCCCTCGGTTGCCCGCGACATTAGCAATGTCGTCACCTAGTCCATATACAGTTTAATGAAAAGAAAAAAAGTAACAATACTTTAATACTTACGTTATACAAAAGAGGAGACGTCTCTGTTCCCTAGCTGTTACTAATTAGCACCAACAAAGAAATCAAAGCGAAGGAAATCTCTGTCACAGCGTTATGTTACCCGAGAACCTAGTTAGGTAATTACCTACCTAAGCGAGGTTCTGCTGACTTGGGTACCCAACTTCGCAATCAACCGAATAAACACAAGATGGACAAATATGCTTTGATTCATTAGGGGTAGAGTGTGACTCAATCAGTTTGGATAGGTAAGAATATTTACACAGTGCAAATAGTACCTATGTGCAGCCAGACTAGAACAAAACAAGGGAGTTGCCGAATGTACGATCGGATTAATTAGGGGGGTGCGGTTGGTGAAGTGAGGAATAGGTCGCCATTCGCGTATTAGTGGTAGGTCGCCAAATGCATCCACAGGGGTGTATTTAAAGAAGGGTTCACCATTCTTAAAACTGAGTTACACGTATTTATCAACCGCGTGAACGAAGCTAGAGAAGGTCTCAGTTTTAATTGGAGAAATTTTGCTTTCATCTGTCCGTATGTACTCGGTACAGGTCGTATTTTTAAATCAATCATGACGAAACTTGGTCGGCGATTTTTTATTGGTGCGGTATTTCCCCCCAAAATAGGAGAAGTTTGGCGCCATTTGCCAGCCGATTTTAATAAAATAGACTGTTGTTGGTCGTCTTTTGTAGTCGTTGGTTTGCAAAATAAAGAACTGTCTTCTGTTTCACTCACCTAGTAACAGAGTGTAGGGTAGCGCAACAGACACCGACTCCACGTGGACTGCGTTCACATCGATCAGCAATTGAAGGATGTTGTACGGCAGCCAGCAAAGTGCGAACAGCACCGCTAGGAGTAGCAAGATCCACGCCACACGCTTCCTCTCTCGCACCAATCGGAGACGCTGGAATTTTTGAAAAGTTACATTAACACACAATTATGGTCAACTCTAATCTTTCTCCTCCTAAGAGCAATATTTCCTCAAATTCTTGAGCCTACCCAAAAAAATAACGAAAATGGCAATCACATGCTAGGTACTTTCGATATTAACGATTTTTTTATTTACGTGGTTTAATTTGTTTTTTATAATAAGTATATCTGTTTATCACCTTTAGTTAGACGTCCACGTTGGACGATGCATTGTATTTTGTTCTGAAATTGTTATAGTAAAATTCCAAAACTCCATAAACGGTTCCAGTACAGCTGTCACAACATTACTGAAGCACGACTTGGACTGGACAGTGACAGAACTGTTTGACTGAGACTATGACTATTGACTAAGACTTGTTTTATTGTGAATATGCTCTAGTCGAAAAATTAGAAAACTTGACGCCGGTGAAATACATTATGTGTGAAGCCAAATTATATGATTCTAATTCAATGTCTTGTTATTATTGTGTCACAGTTTAAAATAACTGATATTATATTCAATGAAATACAAAATGACAGGTAAATAATGACAATATCAAAGTTGTTACGGAGATTGGCGGAAATTGGGTAGCAAATCATCTGTCCAATCTAAAGACAACGTGGGAAGACAGTAGATTCAAATTAGTCTACAACAATATAATGCAGAGTACTAAAACAACAATTAAGGCGTGGAACTTTCACACAAGTTTCAATAACAGCTTTGTGTTGGTGTGTGGCTTTGATTATGTTGTATCACTCACTAAACTAAACTAATATGATTAGACTATCTATCTATCTACTATCTGCGTCCATTTTAATTTCAAATTGTAAGAACAAGGGTGCAACAGTTTGAAAGCTATTAAATTTAATTTAGTATAGAAAATGGCACAACAGAATCGACACCATGAATGGTTAACCGTACTACCAAACCTCTGCCATTCATTCAACCGCCAAAAAATAAAGAAAGAAGAAGTTTACAAATAACGTTCCAAATTAAAGGCAAATGTTTCCAGTAAAATATCAGGATTCTAACAGCCCATAGAAACTTATAGCAGGGTGACGATCGCAATGCAATACTGTTCAATGTTAAGAATAGTCAGTTATTTATTTAAAGCACGCATTGCTCTTTCACCATCAGAAGAGCAATTTGTTTATCTCGTCTCTTTTTTTTTCAGCTTTTTACCCGAGTGCCAAAGAAGGAGGAGTAGTTCGCGCCTTCAACTTCACAACCTCAGGACAGATTTTTCTCATAGTCGATCTTAAAAATTACGTAACTCATTTCAATAAGTTATGTACAAACAGATTATTTCTAAGAACCTGAAAATTAACCTCTATGTAATTTTTAAGGTCTGAAAATCCTTTTATTCCCATTGTTATCGTTTAGCCATAACGTTGGCGTTAAAAAGTTATTAGTTATTTTATGGATCGTAAAACTCTTTTGTACGGATCCCCTTGGAGCTCACTGAATAAGAAATGTAGATAATAATTTTAAGGTGGGTTGCTACGACTTCAGAGGTAGTTGAAGAGTATAGGGATATATATATTTTTTTTTACCTATTCGGAATTCAAAATAATTTATTCAAGAAATGATGACTGTAAAAACGAGAATGTATATTCTCGTTTTTGCAGTCATTAACCGCCAAACAGGGTGTTACAAATCCGTGTCTTACAACACACGGGTTTCAATACCCATTTTTAACCCATACCCATTTTTTTTTTTTTTTTTACGGTTTCATTTCTTTACTTAACAGTTTTTCTTTTTTTTTTTTAAAAGTTCTTTATTTGATATAAATAAGTACAATTTTTGTAAAGACTAACCTTAACTAACTAAATAACAAAATCTTAATACTAAATTGTTTTCTAGGCTAGGATCGCCTTTTAAAACTTTTACCTAACACAAAGTTAGTACATTAAGTCAAAGACTTTGGGGGTAGTTTGGAAAAAAGTGATCGGTTACATAGTACTTTGCTATTTCGTAATACACCGGATATCGACATAACACTGGAGTATTTTATAAACACCAAAGATCATTAAAGTATCATGAGCTAGATAATTTAATTTTTGATTGTTTCTTCGCTCTTCCCTCGAGTTACTCGCCAGAAAAACAAATCGTGTACCACACCTTTACCAGTTATACTAGCGCCAAGCAGTATTGTGCAAAGATTACTATGTTCCGCATTGAAGGGCAATGTGTCCAGCGTAATTACTGAGCATCTGATATCTCAGAGTGACAAGCGCAGGACAATGCCACGCAGTGTTTTGAACTGCTAAAGTTCAAATTCTAGGTGGCATTAAACTGTTACGGATAATCGTAACGCTTACCATCAGGCGACCGAGTTTTTCGTTTCGTTACTTAGGAAAAAAACCTCCCAAACTTCTTTAATTTGTCTTACGATTATTGTTCTTGATTTGATATACAAATTATTAAAAACCTGTACTTTTTCTAGTTGTGACAATACTCGGTCACTTATTTAATTGGCTAGATCAAAAGTACATTTCGAGGGTAGTAACTTAGTTCAACTTCACTCATATGATCATACTTTTTGGAGGATAGTCCTGCCGCGAGGTTTTGGCGCATTCGATATTTGAAACTCTATATCTGTCGCTCTGTTTCTCGTGCGTGAAATAGAGAGAGTGTTAGTGAATTTTCCTAATCTTTTGATGAAATTAGTTTCTAGTATTAGTTAGGATTTGTTCGTTTCTTATAGTTTTTCGGGGGTAGTCTGTTATCAGCAACCAAATCTCTTGTTATTGGTTCCAATGGCTTGGATAAGCCATAATCTATGCCCGTATGTTTTGTTTTTTAAAAAAATGTTTATGGTATTCTAATAACTACTTTTCTTTGTCGTATTTTCGACGTAAAAAAATTGTCACTTTAAGTGACAAAGAGGAGCATAGTTCCCAAGCATAGTTTTCCACGGTGTGGATAAAATATAATAATAAACTTCGAAATCAGATAAAATTTAGGGGTGGGTATCACATAACGCTTTTTGTATGGACAAGACGACGGTATACTCTATTCTTAATAAGCTTGCATTTGATTACAATCCCACCTGATACTAAGAAATTATGCAATCTTAACTTGTTTACATTTAAAGACTTTTTTTTTTACCATTTTGTACCTACTTTTTGAGAAAGATTGACTCCTACAGAGACCCGCGCCCTCGCTGTGCTTATAAAATATATTAAATAAAAACGCTTACCCCGGAATACTGAAACGTTTGTTAACTTTGAAGACAGATTAAGTCTCTTGGTTTCTTTGTCATTTGCTTAGTGCCAGACAAACGCAGCATTAGAATTAATCTGTTGTCAAAGTTAATAAGCGTTTCAGTATTCGAGGGTCAGACTTACCATTGACCAAGAAACAATAGAGCTAGCATAACTGTTATTTTTAAAACGTTTCTTATACATACAAGGTCTACTAAGGGTGTAGTAATATTGAAAGGAATGTATGTACTCATTATTATGAACAGCTTTTACTATGGGACCAACCACAGACGAGATATTTTTTTACCTTTTCTGTGGGACCAACACTGAAACTGTGAAAAAAATATTTGGTGTTCCATAGAAAAATGTCAATGATACTCGAAAAAATGTATGGGACAACTGTTTTATCCGCGATTTCAGGTTTGGTCCCATAGTAAAAGTTGTTCATAAAGATAAGTATAACACCTTTACAGAACGCCTTGTATATTCTATATGTATGGAAAATGTAGAAAGAATTACGTAAATAATAATAATTTTCTCTGAATCATACTCTCCTGTTTTTTTTTACCTATATTGCTGGGCAAAGGTCTACCCCACTTTAAACAGTAAAATATTGAAAATAACACATTTTATGTCCCGCAATGTTTATTTAAATTCTTAAAACTCCAACCATTTTTTTCACTTAGTTCCAACCCCTTCGGAGCAAAAACCTTGAAGCAGTTCATGAATAATTCATCGAGTTAACGGTCTTAAGATCCCATTGAAGAGGAGTAAAAACTGATGTATTGGTAAAAGTGCCAACAAAATTTATGCTTAAGGTCAAGTAACATTTTTAGGATTCACTCAATTATAATGTGAAATTTACTTGTCTATAGTGTAGTATTGGTGGGTAGTTTAAGTATTAGAATTCATATTCGTGCTTATTAATCATGGAGTTTTTTTTAAAGGTTTTTTTTTTGTTGTAGAATATTCATACAATAAGAATATTCAAAGCCCGAAATACTGTACAACTAATTTGTATTACATTCGAATACTGTACAAAGGTTGTGACAGGTTGTGTTTACTGTGTACTGAAGAAATATAATACGTAGATAATGTTAGTACTTACTTTGTGGTAAGGGCCGGCCTATTTTTACCCGACTGTTGTTTCAATGGTTCAATGGTGTCGTCTGATTTCTGTTGATATCCGGAATGTCATCCTAACTAATATTATAAACGCAAAAGTAACATTGTCTCTTTGTCTGGATGTTTGTCACGTTATCACCGATATTTCAATTTTGTTCTGATTGTTATTAAAAAGATCATCATCATCATCAGCCAGAAGACGTCCGTTGCTGAATAATGCGTCCCCATTTTTAAATAATTAATATTCTAATAATATTACACATCAAATAATCGAGAAATACAAGTTATTAAAATTAAAACAAAACCTCAGTTTGTTTTTTTTTACATTGGCGCAGAAGTCGTTGTAACATACTTGGTTCATACAAATGACTAAAGAAAAAAGAGGACATGTTACAAGTTACGTCATTTGCGGCACTTTGAAGGCACAATATAGCGTCAACTCCACCCCTTTCACTAGTGATTTCCTATACTTCATAAACATTTCAATGTTTTTGACAGCTAACGTACTCGCTTGGCTGGCATGCAAAACTTGGCCTACGTACCGCAAGGCGATTCCAAGTGACGTGGCAATCAATACTACGTTGCCCATCCGCTAGTAGAGAATCCTTGGTTCATGCACATCGCCGTTTTAACGTCAGCTGTCAGTGTGCTCCCGCTTTTTTGAACCAATTGAAAAGGCCTCAGTATACAAAATATTTTCGTACTGGTAAGTCTTTGGGCAAAGGCCGAGTTTCATAAATATTAGAAATGATAAAGCTCATGAACATTAATAGTAAAGTCGTACATTTAGAACGTACCTGTTGACTGTTGGCACTGCCTTCCGTCTGGTCGAAGGGCGGCAGCACCGAACATAATCTTCGCCCCATCAGAGAATACGACACCACCACTATGCAACCTGGAATATCAGAATAGATTATTTATTATTTCAATTTCCATACATTATAGCGGAATAACATCTATTTAACATCTCATCCAGAACCGTTTTTTTTTTTTGTTTTTTTTCAAAATTCTTTTTTTCCACCAAAATATTGAAACTAATAACCAATACTCATCAATAACGTACGCCACAAATTACTTCCTGTAGATACTGCATTAAGAGACCTTTGTGTCGACGAAAACGCACCAAAATTTGGGAACATTTCGGGTTACTGCATGGGACGGCAAAACCTTCCTATTGGCTATTTCAACGTTTATAGCAGTATAGTTTATATACGTTTACCTGGCCGCGTATAGCAGTGAACCAATAAAGGTGAATTTTTAAGGCATATTTTGACCAATACGTGGTGCGTTTTGATCGTCCTGAGTGAAGCTGTAGGGGTAATCTGAGACTTACGCGTTCTATTACAAAACAGAATATAGACTAAGACTGAACCAAGAAGCTATGAATGACGTTTTGAAGCGCCACAGTCGTTTGTGACTGATTGAATAAGTTTCCCACCTCACCAGTAATCTAGCTACGCCCCGCGTGTCTGCCTGTTATATTCCGACAGACACCATCAATTCTACAGTAATCTTTTTTTTCCGGTACAAAAAAATCTTGTAATTTCTGAACTTTTGATTTATTATAATCCAGTGTATGTCATGTCTGACACTACTACTGTGACAATTACGAACAATTAACAATTATGAAAAAATCTTTCGTTGCACAAACGTTACAAAATGTGGTATAAAAGATGTAGTTTCCATTTTTACGCCCGATATTTAAGGTGTTCCATTTTTTCATACATCATTTCATTCCACATTATATATACATCGATATATTTTTGCATTGATCGCTTTATCTCTATGGAGACAAATAAAGGAATGAAGAATTAATGTTTAGTTCCATTCCATTTTGGGTCTAGAAGTCGTTTTGTGTGAATCTTATCGATTCACGCAATGTCCGCAATCTTTGCAACAACTTCTGCTCCCTAGTGAATACTCGGCTTTATAGGCATCTGTTGTATTGCCAGGATGCTCAGGTAACAAAGGACAGGAAATTGAGGAAATTGCCCAGACACGCTATTATATTTCTATCGGTGTGATGGATCAAAACTATTTTTAAATGATAGCAAAATATTTAAGTATTATTTCCGTTGTAAAATAGATAAATATTAAAATTTTATGTAGTGTATGTAAAAATTTTATTTATACATTCACATTTATAATCTTCCTGTCTTAGATGGAGTCGGCACAGCGCCTTTCCTTTCCTTTCACCACTTCGCTCTGTCAGCCGTCATCTCGTCATACACCACTCTCACATATAAATAAAATATCGGTGGTGGAAGTGACGTAAAAATTTTCTTTTAAAATTGTTTCGGGCAACATCTGATAATGACTTTTTGAGACAACCTGAAAACCGGATAAATACTTCAAACGTCCTACGCACCTACGGATCCCTACTAAGCGTGGCCCGACAAGTTATTTTTTATTGTGATGCGTAGAGATTTAGTACTATCAGAGACTAGTAATAGCTTGTTAGTTCGCACATGGCACTAAAGCTCGATCACATTGTTTTGTTTATAATGATATTGGTCACTACGACATGATATTATAGAGATATAGGTAAAGTTGTTATAGTATAGTTGTGTACATTCCACAGCAATGTACCTAGGTAGGTTCGATGCACAAGTCTGATTCGCACTTGGGTTTTGCAAGTTTTTGATGATATTATTTATACTCATATAAAAATGTATTTTTTAATTTACATCAACACACCTTAAATCATAAACTTTTTAGTATTTACCGTAATCATAATTTAAATATTCAGTTGTTGACCCATAATTGGTTTGTTTACGATACAAACAAACAAAAGTTACCAAACTACAGTTTAACTTGTTTCAGGAATTAGGAATTAAGAGGAGTAAACCGATTTTCAACATCCTTTAAATTGTTATTTTATATTATAATACCTTAATTACAAGCATAGAATGCATCAAACGCTAGGTCAAAGGCATCAAAGGCACTATTCTCAGACATTTTTTTATTTTGTTATGTATATTGCGGTACAATATGAGTAATACAAGTTTTTTTTTTTTGTTGACGAGACGAGCAAGTCGCTCACCTGATGTTAAGCTTCACGCTTGCCCATAACAGTTCAGTATCACCCAGAATTTTGAACCACAACAGTTCAAAACCATGCGCGGCAATGCATTGCGCTCGTCACCCTGTGATATAGACGTTAAATCTCTGTGCCCAGTAATTACGCTGGAAACATTGCCCAAACATTACTGCGTTCTGGATTGATCCGGAACGCAGTAATGTTTGCACACTACTGCTTGACGGTTGAATAACTGGCAAAGGTGTGGTACTTCTCCAGGAGGACTCTGCAGAAGAGCCCTACTAACATTACACTACCAAGTGTAATGTTTATTTTGATTCAAATTAATTTATTGATTCGATCACCTAGATCTAATGTTTACCTAGTTTTGATGAATTTAAATTAAAGTAACATGCTAACTGTACACAAATAAATACTTTCAACTCTTTTTTTTTTTTATGTGTAAGTTTTTTTTTGTTAAGAATGATGTTAGGAAGTTGCCTGCTAGGGATTGTCGGCTAGTTACCAACAACCTGTATAATGGAGACTTATACGTGTTCAAACATAACGTAATTATTTTATTCGTGTTTACACAAACATGTTAAAAGTCTAAACAAAACTAATTAGAACGCACGATTCATCCACAAAGCGTCTTATCCGACCTAATCCTGAGGTAGGCCGGTACAAACAGCGGCTTATTGCTAAAGCTCTTCCCACAGGTATGTGTCCATTCACCCAAATACACAGTCATAAAGTGAGTAAGGATTTAATTGCATCATTGCGTAATAATAAATAATCATAAGGATTTTTGTTTTTGAAATGATACTTATAAAATATATTATTCATTTATCTAAAAAGCTAGTTTTTTTTAACTATTCCGAGACAAGACGAGCAAGTAGCTTGTCCGGTGGTAAGCGTCATGATTGCCCATAACTGTGCCATCCAAAATTGAAAGTGTGTTTACTTTTAACGTTAGTAAGCAGTTTAGTTTTTAGTTATCTATTTATTTTAATTAACTAGAGGTAGCCCTGTAGTTAACTACAGGGCTACCTCTAATATAATATTATAAAATACCAATTACGACGATGGCCATTAAAGCTTTTTAACAAAGACATCAGTGACACTTCTGCAATAAGAAGTAATTTTAATTCACGAAAATTAAATTAATTTTCGCATGAAGCGTCATGTTTGAGTCAGCACACGTGGAACTCCCGTGTAAATTGTAAATCCTTGAAAGTTGAAGTATGGAATATTAATATGTGAAGCTGCTGACACGTAAAGTAACGTACAATCAGCAAACAAACATAATTTAACATCACTGCTTGTATTTTGAGTAAAACGGAATTTATCGGTAAGATTTGGCAAAGCAAATCTTTCCGAATTTTTCACGTTTTTGGTATAAGAAAATGTGAGTGCTATTTGATTTTTTACACGTTGTAGGTAAGAGGTTTTTGTGCGAGCTTATGCTCGGTTTCCTCAAGTGCCCCCGACCCAGTCAAAGTATTGAGAAAAATATTCCATATTATACTAAAATTCAGATACCTGCGGCACAAAGTTTCTAAAGCACTGTTTAAATTTATTTCACGTCGCGTTAAACATTATTTACATTTACGTTTTAGAAATTAAAGGTATTTCTAGAATTATTTGAATGGTAGAAAGAAGCCTATTTATTTATTTACAGAAACACCAACAGTATACATATTACTTATTAACTATGGGGTAACACTTTTTAAATCAGATACAGTTCTGATATGTATACCAGTAACAGGTGTTTACAACATTCAGCTTGCTGAAGCTTTTGGTAAATGAGGCTTCTGTCATGAAGAACCGATAACCGATGGGTAAGAAAGGTTCTTGAGTGGCAACCACAAGCTGAAAAACGCAGCGTCGGTAGGGTGCCCACTAGGTGGACTGACGACATTTTCAAGGTCGCGGCTAACCGGTGGATGCAAGTTGCAAATTGTCGTTCAGTGTGGCGGTGTAAGGGGTAGGCCTTTGTTCAGCAGTGGACGTCTTCAAGCTGTTGACGATGATGATGAGAAGCTTTTGCTACGTTTCGTAGCGAGTTCTACGAGTTTTCGTACCGTAGTCTACGAAGTTTCGTAGCAATTCTACAAGATTTTTTAGTTAGAAATAGTTCCAATCCCAATTAGTAATCTAATCTAGAATAAGAATTAAATATCTGTTATTAAAAGGTTAAACATTATCGCGCTTGAAAACTTTTGCGTAAATATTGTTTTAAAATATCAAGTCGCCCGTCTGATGGTAGGTGTAACGTTTGCCCATAACAATTCAAAATTAACATGATAAAACAAAACTTTTCATTCGCAATGGTGTTTATTAGCTTAGAGTAAATTCTCGACAATATACAACCGGTAGGACTTCTGTTTATTTTTAACCGGCTACAAAAAAAGAAAAGGAGGAGGTTCTCAAGTATTATTATTTTTGTTTGTTCGCTCCGTCATTTATAAACCGATCTGTTTTTTATTTATTTAAAAGGATATATTTTCAGATTGGTCCCATTTTCATCAAAATCCAGTTCTGATAGAGGGATCCAACAGGAATTGAGGGAACTCCTCACATATTATAGGCATACATATAGCGATTATGGTATTTTCAACAACATGTCAATCAAGCATTTGAATTCAGAGAGTATCATTTGGTGATGTGAAATTGATGAAGATGGCCACTCTTCAATGATATATATTTCACGGATGCGCTCAAAACATCTCTATCATTGTACTGTCTCGAACTAGTGTGGCTAGCACGTTTACAACAAGAAATTTTATCAAATCATAACAAAATACCCGACTGCAAAATGTAGTTAATGTCACTACAGGCATAAAAAGGAATTCAACGACTTGTCCAAATCACGGAAGCGGTTAAGGCTATAGGAGGTAATATATGAACACACAAACAAATAATACTCCAATACTTATATACTTAAATATATACACCCTAAAAAATTACTCTCCTTCTTGGGTAGTCGGATAAAAAGAAGTGGTGGACGTCTTTCACACACAGCGAAATCTAGCCCCAAACTATGCAAGCTTGTACCATGGTAACCATATAACTGATAGAATACGTAAATACTTTAATGTTTTTATAATTACATACATAGAAACACCCAGACAAACATGTTCATCACACAAATGTTTGTCCTGGGTGGGAATCGACCCCACAACTTACAGCTCAGAAGGCGGAATTCCTTCCACTGAGCCACAAGCCTAGTAAGTAAAATAAGAACCGAATCTTTAATTTTGTGGGCTTGAATACACTTTTAGATATTTAATAATAAGTTTGTAAGTAGGTACTTGCTGGTAAGTGTAGTTCTCTGTCTACCCGACTACGGAAATATGAGGTTATGATTTTGACAGTCTAAGTACGTATGTATGTACACTGAACTGAGCCGTGGTCAAAGACGGCCGAACCGCACCACGCATCCGTCACTGTGTACATTGACATGTAAAAATTCACTCTCATTGGTTCATTGCTAGGTGAGGCTTGGTGTCGGTCCCCGCCACCCACGTTTTCTTCCAATAATTTTGGTGCATTTTTGTCGGAAGAATAGTCTAGCAACGCGGAATCTTTAGCGGACTAGCAACCCGCCCCGGCTTTTCACGAATACCAAACTTCACAGGATCGCCCGCTAAGCTAATCTGAAGATTTCCTGAAAATTTGATCAAAATCGGTTCAGCCATTTTGACGTATATTAGGGACATAATAGTATAATATATATAACGCCTTTAATATATATAGATAATCTGTGGTTCAAATGCTCATTGTCAATAATAAAATCAAATACTGTGAATAATTAATTAATATACTTTTCATAGAACAAAATGGCAAACATTACAAGTGAAGTCGCGGGCATAGCTAATAAGTAAATATTGAATTTAGAAAGGTTTTCTCAAGGATAAAAGCGAGCACTCTGTCCGCTTTGTCCAACTTACCCTTTCCTACCCGAGGGGAAGTATGGGTCGGTCCGGTAGTTATTTCCGTAAAACCATTTTTTCAAGTCTAGTTTTTCTGGGTATTTGCCGAAGAACCAAAGTCATTCTTATTCACTCATACACTCGAAGAACCGATAACCGATGGGGAAGAAAGGTTCTTGAGTGGTGACCACGAACTGGAAGACGTAGCGTAGGCAGGCCTCCCACAGGGTGTACCGATGACTTTGTAAAAGTCGCGGGCAACCGGTGGATCCAATGGCAAGTTGTATCCTTTGTTCAGGAGTGGCCGTCGTCCGGCTGATGATGACGATGATGATGATGTTATAAAATATTATGCAATGTTTGTACTTAACAATAAAAAAACGCAAACCTTGTCAGTTAC
This sequence comes from Apocheima hispidaria, assembly GCA_947579745.1. Classification (NCBI taxonomy): domain Eukaryota; kingdom Metazoa; phylum Arthropoda; class Insecta; order Lepidoptera; family Geometridae; genus Apocheima; species Apocheima hispidaria. The sequence goes on from OX388151.1 coordinate 775,088, forward strand.
TTTTGTCAAGATATTACGTTAAAAAAATAAATTCGTTTTCAAAATTTTCGTAACGGTTTTTCATTCATTTCATTTTCATCTACACTAATTTAGTTGAATATTTAATTTTATCGAACAGTTTAGAAACTAAATAAAAGTCGGACGATTTAGCAAAATTTTTAGCATTTTTAAAATGCTAAAAATTTTCATTTTGCAAACGGTACAGCTCACAGACGATGTATGAATAAGAATATTAAAAAGATCTATTATTCATAAACATACATTATATTAAATTCTAGCTGATGTCCGCGAAGCTCGGCCTACTGCCTCGCTAGGTCGCTAAGCTCTTCATGCAAAACTTGTCCTCACAATTACGAACACAACAAAAAAGAAATCATCAAAATCGGTCTAGCCTTTCTCAGGTTATAGCGTGACCAGGAAAAATAGGGGTTCATTTTTATATATACGTATAGATTATACATATACAATAATACAAACACACCCATTAAGTACAATACCCTGTTTTGGCTTCGGTGTTGTCGCAATTATTTAAATAACCTTGAATTAAATATTTTTTAAATGTTTAATTGAATCGGTAATTCTGACTATAGTTTCGATTACATTCGGTGACCTTTATCAAGGTATGCTAAGCGAGACACACGCGCGACCTCGTCTTGCCTTGCCAGACAAGACGTGAGTATTCGCGTTTTATTAAAACAAAATGAATCAAAAACATGTTTTCATAATAATTTTTTTAAGTGGCCCAAAATATTTGTAATTCTCTGCTGTCGTAAATTAAATTAAACTGCTAAGTAATAATTTCAGAATTTATATTTATTACTTGTAAGAAAATTACTCAGTTATGAAATTAATTTAACTTCCATGTTATTTGCCTGCTAGATCAAATGATTGACGGGTTTCGTAAGACTCTCATGAATGATTTCTGCGAAATGATTTAATCAGGATAGAATTTAATAAAATTTGTAATAAGTATATTTTGTTCATTACTTGTGTTTAATATTTTAGTAAAAGTATTTTTCTTAAGTACTGTTTGATCGTTTCCGCTGGAGCCAGATTGTAGAAATTGTAAAATTAAATTAAATTGATAATTGTGTTTCCTGACACGCTCATTGTATGATTCCGTAGCCATGTTACAAATAAAAAATGATTGATATCGTCCATTCCAAAATGACTTTGACAGGCCTGGTTTTGCGGTTTTCCAAAACATTTTCTTTGATTCTACATAACACTACTTAGACTGTTACTGTTACTGTGACTCATTTCTGTTTGTGTGCCAATTTCTAGAACCAAGCAGTAGCGCGCGCAACTCTGTTTTCAGGAATGAAGGGCAGGGTTGCAGCGAAATTACTGGACCTACAGAGATTTAACATCTAATATCTCAGGGTAACGAGCGCAGCGCAGGGTTCGTCGGAGGTTATTGCAATCTAATTTGAACTTAACCCTAGATTTCGGACATAAATACCAGTAGTATGTTTCTATAATTATAAACCATCTTTTCATAGGCTTTTATAACAATTTGAATATTAGCTGACTTAATACGTAAGCGCTATATAGTTTTGTGCTGTTTTTTCAAGTCTGTTTTTTAATGAAATTGACATTCTTCTAGTATAATTTTTCTATACTAAAACCTTTTCTTGAAAAAAACTACGAACCTAGTAGGTAGTAAAAAATTATGTTCTGAAATATGTACGCTAGTCATTAAAGTAGTCTCTTGGTCTCTTAAGCACTCCAGCCAGTTAATTTTAGTCATATCCATTATCTGATCTAATTAACTCGATCCGGATAGTTTTTAGGCACTAGTGTTGTCTCTATAATATTCTGTTATTGTAAGTGTTACTATGAAAACTTTAAGATTCGTTAACGAAAAAACGAACGTTGATGTACTAAAGAAAATGTTGAGAAAACATTTACGAATGTCAGTAGTTTTAATATAAATATAATAAATAAAACTGTTGACTGTTCGACCGAGTGTATTACGTAAACGCGTACAACAAAACTAATTTAACCTAAATTGAAAAAAAATTTATCTGAAACAATTTTTTCATTAGACAAACGATTTAAAGTGAGTTTTGCGACTAATTATTTTTCAATAATTTTGTGAGAACTAAAAACTTAAAATAAAATAATAAATTAATAGCTTAAAATTATTCTTTATTTTCTTATTTCATAGACCGTGTTGTCAGTATTTTTTTTCTCGTTTTATATAACTTAATAAAAAATTATAACTACCAATAAACGCAGTAGGTTTGTCCTGGTAGTTACTTACATTCACCCCCGCGCTAACATAATTTATATTACATAGGTGAAACGATAAATTCGAGATGGAAGTTATATTATTGCAAGAATTCTTTTACTTTTTATCTCAATGATGTTTTGTAACAAACAAGAAAATCACAAGTCTTAAGAAAGGTAAAGGAAACGAATAAGCATAAGATGGAGATAACAAAGCAGCAATACCCGCGTATCGCGCTTCAAATAAATAAACAAACGGAAATCTTTTCGTGTGTGAAAACACTTGAAGTGCTTAAAAAGGATACGATCATTTTCGAGTGTTTGTAGAAATGTCTTATCTTAGCGAAATTCCTCGTCGACAGCTCGACGTTATATGTGCTCTCCATGGAATATATTTTTAAAGGATTTGTGTGTTGATTGCTATTTCTTGATAGCGCTTAAATAAATGTTTTCCATATTGTCAACACATCCAAATCTAAAGTATCTACCTATCTTTGCTATTGGGTCGTGTAAAACTATAGGTACCAGTTTTTTAGGATTCCGTACCCATAAGATGTAACGATGCCAACCCAACTAAGCCAACATCGTCTGTCTGTCTTTCCTATTCCTTTTTACGGCTGTATCTTGTGAACCGTTTTGGGCAATTGAAATCATATTATTACAGTAGAAGTTATAGAAAAAATAAAAATAAACGTTAAAAAGATACTTGTTTTTAGGCTCTATCATAAAAACAGTAAAACATACAAACGTCAAACTTGGTGTCATTTTAGTCTGTACTAAAAGTAATAAGAACCGGCCAAGTGCGAATCAGACTCGCGCTTAGATTATTATCACTAAGTATTCAATATTAAGTCATCGACTTACTCAAATGTATGTGTTCGTTTTGTAGTACTCAAATATATTACACAAATAAATTGTGTGGTTGTACGGAACCTATGGTGCGCGAGTACGACTCGCACGTGGCCGTTTTAATTTTAGCTAAGAAAACAAAAACCTTCCCCGCGTCATTTTCTTTCCACCATTAATTTAAACGAACCCCGTTTTAGTGCAATAAATATAAGAAATAATTAGGCGGTGACTCATCTTAACGACACCCAAGAACAATAACGGTAGACCAGCCTGGCGCTGGTCTTCACAGCCGGCATCATGCTGAGGTGGGGCCGGCTTGTGACAAAAATAAAACAATATAGGTGTTTGTTGTTTTTTAATTGTAATTTTTATTTATTTATTAAGTTTTGTTTATATTTTGTTTTGTTTTTGTGGCAAATAAACCATTGTCTATTGTCTATAATAATCATCAACATCATCCGCAGCCATCTTTATCCCACAGGTGGGTGTAGGCTTCTCAATTGCTATGCCATTTGCTAGCGCACGCTGCTTATCGGGTCCAGCCGACCTATTCTGCAAGCAGACTGAACGCACAATAATAATTGAATTAAGAAAGAAAGAAAGAAAGAAAAACATTAATTTTACGCAAAAAACTACAACATCAACTTCAAACATAAATTAAGTATAATGAAGACAAAGGATAATATATAATTATATTCGGTTGTGTCCAGTGCGACAAAAAGAATAAGAAGAAAAAAAAAACTAATTGTAAGAGTTAGGAACTATAGCCAAGTGTGATCACTCGATATTTGATATTTATATACGGTAAAGCTTCGGTCAAACAGTGGCCAGCAGCGACTCGCTCTTGAAACGCGTCCCGCGTCGGAATTCGCCTCAGTTTGTACGAAGCTTAAAGTCAGCGAGAAAAATGCAAGTTCACTTACCACTTACTTGTTACTTGCCATTCATCATCATTTAGGGTCATTGAACTTGCAATATACAAATATCACTCGCGATTTTAACAATATCGGTGACCCATCTCGCTACAAGCCTAGTGTATAAGGAGTCTCTGTAAAAATAATTATGATTAAAAAGTATACCCAATGTTTCAAGATCAGAGTTCGATCTGTCCCTCGTTAGTACTATGGGGACAGTTCTAACGTTTTTTTCCCTATTTTTTTTTATTTTTTCTATTTGTCACCCTGAGGGGACAGATCAGGGGGCAGAATGGAATATTCCAATTGATATAATAATCGAGGAGGAGCGAGGTAAGAGAAAGCTAAAGGCCTTCCGCTAGTTCCACAGAGTGTGGAGCAGTTGCGTGCCGTAATTTCTACAAAAATCCGTTTTTGTAATGAATCGCTTGAATTTTTTAAGGGCTAAGTAGTCGTGCCACGGCCATCTCACTCGCACATTAAATTTGTAATTTTTTGTAAGAAAGAGATTTTGTTTTTTGTGGGTTCTCTAAAAACTGTATGTTGTATCGGTTCATCAGATTTTTTTAAAGAAATTCTCATATTGTTATCTTTTATTCTGACCGGGAGATCGAAAATAGCTGAATTCCTAAGACATTTTCAAGAAAAATGTCTTAGAACCTACATTTTTAAGTTTAGGTTGGCATCAATACACATCAACTTTTACCTAACAGTAACCTACTGTAGACTAATTTTTAAACAAATTCCATTTTAAACAGTTTTTAGCTTCCAGTTAAATTGTGAAATATATGTTGTGAAAGATCTTACTCTTGGATGACACTACCTTTTGCAAGATAGTTTTTATCTTAGGCAGAATGCGGACCCATCCTTTGAATTATTACTGTAGTATTGCTCGAGTAGTATGAGTGGCGCGAGAGTGCTGTTTTAATATCTGGCGCCTTTTATTGTCGAAAGGCAAGATCCACTTTGGGATCGTGTCTCTGCTTCGAAAGTACGTAGAATTGCATTTTCTAAAAAAAGTCGCACGAAATCTGCGTTTCTTGCAGTGGAAGCCCGGCCAGTGGTAGAACTCCCACTGCGATCGGAAAAAGACAGAATACTGATTGATGATCGTCGAATTGTTGTGTCGGCGCCGGATTTTAAGAAGACAAATCGTGTTGTTCACGATATGCCTCAAAATGTCAAATTAGTCTTTTTATGTATCTTGTTTTTAGAGTTTCGTAGCAAACTAAGGAATCCAAAATCAGTATCTGAGCAAATAAAGTATCTACTTATTGTCAGTCGGACAGAAAACACCGGGTCGAAATGTCCGGCATTATATTTGTTCTGTGTGTGCATTATATTGGTGTTACGATCTTGATGCATTTCGAGAGGCAACAATGAACTGTGATTTGTGGAAAGAAGTCAGGAGACTTTTTCCTGACAGCATAGGTAAATAAAAAAAACAAATTACTTGAAAGATCGTATGAATCAAATTGAAACGTTGTACAAAATTAGTAGACGGTAACTTAATGTCTCCCGTGAACATAAAGGTTTCTTCTTATAAACTACCATTGCCTAAATTTATATAATATAATACGACGGATTTTTGATGTCTGTATTAAACAAATATTTAAATGTTTTTTTGCGAATAGAGCATTGTGGAGGGTTCGAGCATAGTACCGAGGTCTACCAACCTCCCGTGTTGCCTGGCTGCTTTCTTAGCCCTGCTCCAACACCCTGAGGCCGTCTACCACCTTCGGCCGCCTTTCGACATAGGGAAGTACAGTGCTACGAAGTGAAAGCAGAAACTGATCTTCAGGTCGATCAACCACGACCCATAAATTCATGTGCCATTCATTCATTCTGAGCTAGTTTAGTTTATTCATTTCTTTAATTCTATTTAAATTTTAACCTTTGATTATTATTTGTAACGTAGATTCACTTTTTGCTGATTAAAATCTGGTTGTACTTATGGTCAAACCTTAGTTTCATTTTACTATCATATTAGGTAGGATAGAAGCTAAGGGGCTGTGTATGACTAACCCGGTACACCAGATAATGTAAATAATCCTACGTAACAAGCATCGCCCAGATAAAACCAACAAAGACACAGCAAATAAGCTTTACTCGGTATTTCGTTACTAAAGTAAAGGACATTTTACTCAAAGTCGGCTGACGACTCGTAAAAAGGGATGCCCCAATTTAGAGATCGAATCACGAAGTCAGTGACGTAGGTGCCGATCCTGATAAATAGCCAAATAGCAAATCTTATCTTATCTTGGAATGTTAACCTAAAAAATCGAAAGTTATCTCGCTACTGGACGACCAACAGCGGCCCAGTCAATTTAGCGTATTTATAACAGGTATTTTTTTCGCTACATAATTGTAGAACCAACCTCTCTTATTCAAATACAAAAATTAAACAATACGCGTATCCGGAACAGACTCAAATTTTACATATTACGATATCATATCTATTAGCGCTATATTAGAGTCTATTTCAGATCACGATCGTAAGCATATCAGTAAGTTGTCGGCGACGAATAATTTATTATGGCTCAAACATAAATGAGTTTTTTTATGTTCCGTACCTCCGGACTCTTTTTTATTTAATCTAATATTGATTACACGTCAGCAAATTATACCAATCGTAATTTAATATTTATGTGACGAATTATGTCCGGGTCCTCCATACTAAATCCGGTATGTTGACTGGGCTACAACACTCCACTTACCTTGGACACCACTCTGTTACAAGTTTTGTTAACTTGTCACCGGGCCTAGCAAAGGATCCTGCCCAGCAACACTTATAGGAGGAGGTAATATAAGTAGTTGTGTCTATGTGTCACTCCATCTTGTGTAAGTTTATATAGATAGAGTGTGAATTTCCAAAAAATGTATGTTGAGTTTGATGCCGAGCTATGTGCGCAAATCTAATTTCACGCACAGCAACAATTTTTACTAGAGATACGATTTTAGTGCAATTAAAATGACCCCCGCAAATCCGTCTTTTCGGACAGATCATTATAGCTATTACTTTTACTCCCTTACTTTTTGCATCTTTTTTCGCACTCTTTGGTGGCTGTTAGCAGACTGCAGCGAAGCTGAATTGAAAGCGCCATTTTGAAGGTAAAAACCTATCTTTAGTAAAATATCATCGGTTCCAGCCTCATTTGTGAGTACTCTCGTAATGGACGAGACATTACGATACTAACCTTAAGAGCAACACAGGCCTCCGGCCATTGGAACACATAGGAGTACTTGGACATGTCAAACAGAAAAATTTACTAACAAAGGGCCCGAGCCATAAAAATATTTTTCCGAGAGTTACAGGGCTACTCAATGTACTAACCTAATTAGATAGATAGATAACTCTTTACTGTTCACACGAGTCGTCGAGTGTCGCTTAAAGCGATCTCTTCCAGGAAACCTTAGCATGGAGAGGATTTACAAGGAAGAGGTAAGGGACGGGGTAAGGGACTAATTGATTCTCGATCAATAATCATCCAAACGTTGTGCTATGTTCGGTGCAAGTATTATGCTCATCACTTACCGGGCACGGCGTAAACGAGTACGAAGCTAAACGCCCCAAAAAGCTCCTTCTTGATGGAGTCGGGCCACTTCTCCGTGCAGAATTCGATGCTCCTTTCTACCCACACCTAGAAACAAACGTAAATAAAATTAAACATAAATAATTTTACTAAAGCAGGATATATTATTAAAAGACAAAATACAACATCTTTGTGAAGTCGGGATCAATTCAAAGAAATATTAATCAATATTAAAGAATACTTATCATTTCGCGCGTTTGGTAGCAAAATGACAAAAGCGCAATATCTCAAATTTACAAAAGAGAAACATTTCCAAAGAGTGTTACGACCAACGCACAATGTCCAAAGCTCACAAAGATCAAAGAACGAAACGTCAAAAATTCAAATTCTTCAAAAAATCGTTTTCTTTGTTGACATTTCATTCATTTTTTTTCATCCAAAATAGGGTGGAAATCATGGACGTAACCTCCAACTAAATCCATGGTGGAATATGAGAATTTTTAGTAATTCTGTCAGTGTTGAAGGATATTGTTTAATGATTTCCACGCCATTTATTAAAAGAACCAATTATTAAAAAGTTTTCTGAAGGAGAAACCTATACAGTTGTCCAAACAGGAGCTATCACCGAAAATCGAGTAGATAAATACGAACGAATAAACAAATAAAACACTAGTGTGAATAACTAAACAGTGTATAATGAATTACCTTCTTCCCCGATCGGGGGCAAACGAAATGAACTCACGTCACCAGCTGTAGTTTAATTATTTGTTTTGCTTTCACCGAGATTGGAATGATCGATAATGTGAATTACAACGATGGAATATTCATGAAACTTATTTGGGGACGTGCAAATTTGCAGCTATAAGTGATTTCGTATGTTTTCCTCGGTTTTTGTTTATCTTTTTCGTCACAGTACTGTACCTTTTAGTACTTCTATGTCATCGTTTGTCGTGTACTCATAAACTTAAAGTAATATTTATCGAGTACTAAGAAAGTTAAAGTTATATTGTAGAGAAAATCTTCAACATCGTATATATCATCACCATCATCATCCAGAAGTCGTCCACTGTTGAACCAAGGCTTAGAACGCCGATCGTCTTTCATGGACTGGGGTATCTGTTGTATATTCAGGAAAAATTATGAAGTGACATCAATTTGTTTTAAAAAACAAAATACAAGAACTACTTTCAATTAAAAACTAAAGAGTTATTACAACAAATCCTCCCTTAATTAAGTAGTTATTCTGAACAAAACACACAAAAATAATAATAACAAAGTAAACACATTAGAATAAAATAAATAAATCAAGTTACGCCCATGCGCTTTATACACCTGAAATGCTTAACAGGGCCAAGTGGTTTGGTGAGAACATCTGCAGGTAACTCATCTGTGGGCATATATCTTAATTCTACGACCTTGTTATTTACTTTTTCTCTAACAAAATGAAATTTGACATCTATATGCTTAGTCCTGTTGTGGTGGACTGGATTTAGAGCAAGTGCTTGTGCACTCTGACTATCAGAGAAAATAACTACTTTCTGAGATTTACCTGTTATTTCGCTGATGAATCGTTTGAGAAAGCATGCCTCTCGCGTAGTAGAAGACAAGGCGATGTACTCGGCTTCTGCTGAACTCAATGCTATTGTAGGCTGTTTTCTCGACTCCCAAGAAATTGGACCGCCTGCCAGTTCAAAATAATAACCTGTATACGAGCGTCGACTTTCAGGACAGTTAGCGAAGTCCGAATCGCTGTACCCTTTCAACGAATTGTTATCCAACTTCCTGTAAGTTATACCAGCATCTTTTGTTGAACTTAAATAACGTAGACATCTCTTAGCAGCATTCCAATGAGTCGAATCATTTTTAGAGTTAAACTGACTCAAATAACTCACTGTGTGGGCAATGTCCGGTCTTGTATTAACCGCCAGAAACATAAGAGATCCAATCAGAGCCTGATATGGATAGTTAGACTCACCTGTACTAGGTTCTAGTTTCCTTTGTGCAAGGGGTGTCGATGACGGCTTGCAACTTTCCATCTTAAATTTCTTCAATAATACATCAATGTAAGTTTGCTGCGATATCTTAATCCCGTCTTCAGTATAACTTACATTTATTCCGGTGAAAAATTTGATTATTCCAAGATCTTTTGTTGAAAAATATGTTTGAACTTCACATTTGAAGTTGTCAAACGTCAAGTCGTTTTTATAGAGGACTACAATATCATCAACATAGACAGCCAGAATCAAAGAGTTTTTGTTGGAAATATTTTTCGTAAAGACACAAGATTCTGAAGGAGTTTGAGTAAATCCTAAAATGGCCAAAGTTTGTTTTAACTTTATATTCCAGGCTCTAGGCGCCTGCTTTAAGCCATATAAGGATTTTTTAAGTAAACACACCTTATTTTCCTCCCTATTTTGAACAAAACCTTGAGGCTGCAACATATAAACTTCCTCGTCTAAATCGCCATTCAAAAAAGCAGTATCGACATCCATATGGCGAATCTTAAAATTGCCTTGCACCGCTAGGGCTAGCAGAGTGCGTAGTGACGAGTTTCGAACTACAGGCGAAAATGTGTCATAATAGTCTACACCTTCTACTTGTGTATATCCTTTCGCTACGAGTCGTGCTTTGTATTTAACTACGTCACCATCAGCATCTTTTTTTAATTTATAAATCCATTTACAAGGAATACAAGACTTATGGGTTGGTTTATCCACCAAGATCCAAGTTTCCTTTTTGAGTAAGGCGTTATATTCTTCATTCATTGCGTTTATCCAGTTATCTCTATCGTGTCTTGTAATAGCTTCATGATAACTTTTTGGATCGTCGCACAGTAAATCATCACCGAAAGTACTATATGAAAAATAATCTGGAGGTTTACGTACCCGTTCCGGATATCTTCTTTCAAGATTTTCCTCACTTTCTTCACCAGGTTCATTTGAGGGAATCGGAGACTGATGAATTGGTTCACCTGATGCAACCAACTGCGTTTCTCCATCATCACTATCTTCATCAGCATCGACAAAGTCGTCACTCTGCTCATCTTCCACAACTTCTTCTTCCACAAATTGAGAAATAGATTCTACCACTTGAGGTGATGATGAAGCAGGTGATGAAGTCTGCGATAGCAAATTTATAACATTAGAGTTAACAGTAGTATCAGGCTTAACAGTCTTATTCTTCAGTCCTGTAAAATTACTTTCAAAGAAAGTAGTATCCCGTGACTTGAGTAACCTCCTTGGAGTTTCCGCGTTACGGAAAAAATAAGTTCTTGGGTCATCTGAATACCCAACAAAGATTTGCTCAGTAGCTTTCATGTCCAATTTAGTTCTATAACAAGAAGGCACATGAACTAAAGCTCTGCAACCGAAAACTTTCAAATGAGATAAATCAGGTTTCTTTCCATACCACATCTCAAATGGTGTTTTACCATTTAGTGCGCGATGAGGTGATCGGTTCTTCAAGTAGACACTAGTCTCTACCGCATCCTGCCAGTATGCCTTAGAGAGAGATGCTTGTGACAACAAAGAACGGGCCTTCTCTACAATACTACGATTACAACGTTCGCTGACGCCATTTTGTTGAGAACTAAATGGAGCCGTTGTTTGATGTCGTATGCCTTGAGACTCGAAATAGTCAGTCAATTCTCTATTAACATACTCAGAACCATTATCTGAAATTACCGTGGAAATTTTCGTACCAGTTTCTCTCTCAACAAGTGATTGGAAAGTACAAAAATACTTCTTCACTTCTGCCTTCGAAGCCATACAAAAAATTGATATCTTACGTGTAAAGTCATCTACAAAAATAACAAAGTATTTATTACCTTTGAAAGACTTAGTTGACATCGGTCCACAGACGTCTGTATGAATCAAACCTAGTACTGATGTAGCTCGTTGATACTTTACCCTTTTAAATGGCTTTCGAGCTTGTTTGGCTTCAATGCACGATATACACGGTTCTTTGTCAACCTCTGTGTATTCCACTCCAGTAGCTAACCCTTTCCTTAGATGATCCATTCCAATACGGCAGAGATGCCCTAAACGTTTGTGCCATAGTTGAAACTTAGACACCTCAGCGTACACGTTCAAAGCTGAAACATTTTTTGGCAATTTTACAGAACAATCTAAATTGTACAGTCCACCACCAAAGGAGCCGTGCAATATGGAGTCATTGGTAAAAGATACATGATCTGTTTCATAAAAATTACATCCATTTATATCAAACACTATCGACAATCCCTTCTCAACCACTTTCTTAACTGAAAGTAAATTACAATTAAGTCCGGGAACATGCACAACGTCAGTAATTTTATTTACAATACTGTTTGTATCTATCATAATATCTCCAACACCTACTGCTGCCAACTTTTCACCGTTAGCTACAGTAATCGCTCCACTTTCAACCTGTCGGTAACTACTAAACCATTCAGAATGCGATGACATGTGGGCGGTTGCTCCAGAGTCAATAATCCACTTTTCAGAGTTTTGGATACTCGGTGCAGACAAAGCCCTTTCTCTTACACAATCTTTTGTTAAGACCTCTGAACAATGTCCGGTTTCAGTTACAGCTAGTCCTTTATCTGTAGAACTCGTTTCTTTTAAATTTTTCGCCTTATTAAGAGGGCATTTTGGGCTTTTATGTCCAGGTTTTTTGCATCTATAACATATTATCTCTTTTTTATGTGAAGAGCGCAGCGCAGCAACATCATCTTGCGTTATTCTCGCCATTTCACTAAGAAGTTTAGTTTTTACAAGCTCTGACGTCACTTCTATGTTGCTATGTTCAAGAGCCATAATCATTGGTTCATATCGAGCGGTCAGTCCACCTAACATTATTGCAGCTAAGGAACTATCATCAATCTTTTTATTTATATCCGCTAAATCTTGAGCCGTAGTTGTGATCGCTGTTAGATAAGATTCAATATTATCGAAATCATTTAATGAATATCTGTACAACCTTCTCTCCAAGTTCAGCTTACGACCCAAGCCTTTATCTTCATAGGCGGAGCGAAGTGCCTCCCAGGCTTCTTTAGCTGAAGACGATGTTCTGACGTGTGTTATTGCAGCACCCTCGACAGTTAGGCATATTTTTGACAGAGCCTTTTGATCATTTCTGATACGTACTGCGAGAGATGTTTTATCTGCATCATCATAACCAACGATCGCACTCCACAATTCTTCGTGAATCAGCAGCATCCTCAACTTAAACTTCCAAGATGAGTAGCCATCACGATTTTTCAACATCGGTATCCCGTGAAAATTCGTCATCATATTCATTTTGAACGAATATTTTTCACTTAATCTTCTTTTTTGTAAGATTAAACACCAAATCTTCTTATAAATAAGATTTAAAAAGCTCTCGTGCTGATAACGAATGTTGTATATTCAGGAAAAATTATGAAGTGACATCAATTTGTTTTAAAAAACAAAATACAAGAACTACTTTCAATTAAAAACTAAAGAGTTATTACAACAGTATCATAATCTGCACGCTTGGCAAGCAGCTTGGGGATTGCAGAACGCTCATCATTTACTAAGAGGACGCTGTTGCCATTTCTCCGGTGGTTCTGGTCGCATTTTTAGGACATACCCATAAACGATATACATGGATAAATCAATTAAAATTAACATTATAATTACCAAATAATCACAAAACTTTAACATCACATCTGTGGGAGCTATGTATTTAAAACGGAGCTCTTCATCTTATCAGTATACCATTTCTTTTTGATAAGATAAATTAAGGTGTTTATACATTCTGAAAAGTTCGCCCTTAATTATATTTCCTACGATTTAAGCCTGACCAGTTGGACAGTTGGTCAGAAATACTCTTGTACGCCTTGTTCTATTGAGCGTTTCCAAGTACTTTATGAGAATATGGTTTACAAAAAGATAATGTATATTAAGCAGCTTCACGTGTTTTAAACTAAAATATACTAGTACGCGTCGAACTGAGACCTCGCGACCTCTATAACTTTTCCATTCTTTTTCATTCATTCTTTTCCTCGATCGATCTTTGCTTATATTCAAGCCAAATTTAATTAATGTCATAAAATTTCACGAAACTCATCGGTTCGCAAGTTATCGTCGAACAAATATACAAAAATACATACAAAAGCCGACTTGTTTCTGCAGACTCTGAGACCTTTGCTTCGCTCGACCAATAAACATTATACAATGTGTCCGGATTTAGGTGTTAGAGCCTAAAGCACGTATAAGTTAGTATTCGTCATTAAAGTCTCAACTAATAATTATAAGAGTTAATTTTAAATACACTAAAATAAAATGTACAGATTCTATAATTAACAGTGAACTTCGTTCCTGTTGATTGCAAAAACACAACTAATAACTAGAATAACAATATAATTTATATTATAAAAGTTTAAAATAACAGTTAAAAAATTAAAAGAGAGAATAATGTATTAGAAAATTCCATCGATTGGCCCACTTGTTCTTATACGTGTTTTTGGCTCGGACACCGAAGTGCGCACACACTGTTTACGTACCTGAGTAAGAGGAATAACATGTAGCTGAAAAGAAATGTGGATTTTGCACTTAAAAACGGGCTTAAGAAAGGTATATTTAAAAGAACAGCAAAAAAAACTTGTAAGTGCCTCTACTTACGGCTACCCACGGACCATCAGAGAATTGTTAATTTTTCTGAGATAAAAATTAGGCTGTGCCTCCGTTGTCGGAGCCGATAGCGAAATAATGGACAGTTGCCGGAGGTAACTACTCAAGCCACTCAAGAGGTCAAGAGGTCGCTACTGTCTAGACTCAAATCTGACACCGGAAACCCTTTCAGTATCAGATTCGGGTTGTTATAAAAAAAACCTGACCCTACTATTCGACTCGTTTTTTTTTTAAATCTAAGCCTACCGTTATCTGAGTCAGTTATATACGTCTGTAGTTATATCACAGGAACGCTTTTCTGGTTGTCATAAAACAAAATAATAGCTCATTCTGCAATAAATGTTTTGCGTTTCACGCGTCCGTCCACTCGTGCGAGTGGTCCATTCTTCGTGAAATTCTATTCGCCGTCAGTTCAGATTTAGAAGCACATACTATTTTAAATTTAAATTTGACCAAAAACAGTCATGAATTACACTATTGTGTAACACAATTCGAGGCGAACTAGGTATTCTAATATCCCTTCCCTAATCCCTACTTGGATTGTGAATGCGTTGTTTGTTAGTTTTTGGTTTGTTTGTTCCTCGCGAAGCAGCATCAGAGCAACAGCTTGACCCTAATTATTCCGAAGGTATAGTTTAAGGGAGAGAGTGAGGCTATTTTTCATCTCGTGAAAATGCACGAGTCCTGAGGAATTGAAATCGCGGGGCGTACCTAGTATGTCTTTTATCAGTGTTTGAACCGACAAAGAGCTGCTTTTGACTCCGCCGCACTTCTAATTTAGCTCGAAAGGGGTTCCATTATCCGACACAGAGTCACGTTCGGAGGGAACTATCGCAACATACAAATCTCGTGAAATTCCTTTCAACTTATTTTTCTTGAAAATGTTTGATTTTTCCCGTGATTTTTCTACGACTTTATGCTGAAACTTGAGCTCGAGAATGATGTTCAAAGCTCATTCTGAATTTAATAAAAAAAATATGTATCTATTTGACGAGGCAAGCAAGTCGCTCGTCTGATGGTAAGCGTCACGCTTGCCCATAACACTTTAATTCGACTTAGAATTTTGAACTGTAGCAGTTCGAAACATCACTTTTAGATGTTACCAACTCGATATTAGATGTTAAATCTCTTGATGCTCAGTAATTACGCTGAAAAAATTGCCCTTCAATCCGGAACACAGTAATAATTGCACACTACTGCTAGCTGAATAACTGGCTAAGTTGTGGTACTTCCCCAGGTGGACTCAGCAAAATAATCCTAGCTACCACTAAAATATTAATTTAGGTGCATTATATGTATATATATTTGTAGTACGTTGTATACTAAGTGTAGTACATAACAGCTTACTAATGACAAACTCTATACAAGAGTCTGTATTTCTCGTTTATTACAAATAGTATTGAAATCTAGTGAACAGGAATATAGGTAATATTATGTACTACGTACGTAATACGTACCTCTTTATTACTATTAGTACTCACGGGATATTTACCACGATTTTTAGGGTTCCGTAGGGTTTTTAGGGTAAAAGGAACCCTTATAAGTTCGTCATGTCCGTCCGTCTGTCTGTCTGTCTGTCTGAATCCTTTACAGCCTTATAACTTCCAAAGTTATAAGCTTACATGCATGAAATTTTTCACAACGATAGTCTAAGTATAGACCTACAGTTTAGAAATATTATTGTAAAAATATTTATTTTTTGTAAAATCAGGATAGCTCCCATTCATGTAGTGGGAATAAATAAAAAAACGCTTATCTCCCGCATGTGGGGTATCATTGAAAAGGTCTTTTAATGTAAACTAATGGTTTCCTACAACATTTTCTTATCAGGTGTACCGCTTGCGAAATGTGGGCCGACATAGTTGTTTACAATGTGTAACCCCCTCCCCGCCATTTCTTAACTATGCATTTCAGAAACTTGTAATCTTCCATGTTGATAGACCTTAGTAAAAACTTTATTTTAAAATTATTTCCGGCAATATGTGATAATTGCTTTTTGACGTATGCGGTAAAAACGGATAAATACTTAAAACGTTCCTACGGAACCCTACTAAGCAAGTCCCGACATGCTCTTAACAAGTTATTAATAGTAATGTAGTAAGCAACCATGAAAGTCAAAACGTAGCTCAATGTTGTTTAATGAGTTATGGATGAACTCAAAGTATTCTGGAATAGAATTTTTATATTTAGATAAGCCACGTTTTAACAAAAGACTAGACGAAGGTATATGCTTTGCATAAAAAGGTTTTTAATGTAAACTACACAAATGGAGACGACATATTTCTAATTTAAAACATTTTAACTTGTTCAATATTTTGAAGCACTTACTAAAAATAAACTTTAATATAAAAATCGGGGTGGGTAGTATCGGTACGCTACCGTGCGTTTTAATGTGAAAACGTTTTTTTAAATACTCCTATACAGGTCCTGCCAGAGATAGGGATGAATCGCTTTTGTTGTCCCAAAAAATGTAATATACTCGTGACTTCAAGGTTGTGTCGTCAAGTCAACATTTAAATAAGAATGAACGTGTAACGAGTAAACGGCACGGTAGTAGACTGCGTTAGTCATACCGCAGAACTGCCCTCTATAGCTTATGATGAGACTGACTATTTATAATAAACTACCTAAAAAGTTTAAAAGTTACAACTACCTAAAAATTTAAGAGAATTAGATAATATTGACATTTTCAAATTTAGGCTTAAGAAATTATTAATTGAAAGGACACATTAATCAATTAATGAGTTTCTAACTTTCTTGACATTTTATTCTGTGTAATTAATCTAAATATTGATAATCATTTTCGTTTTAATAATTTAAATAGCAATAATAATTTTGCATGCCATTGTGCTAGAGCATGGTGGTCTCAATTGTGTCGTCTCAATGTTAACATCTGCATGTTACCCATGTCTCCGCAAAATAAATATTTTGAATTTTGAATTTTGAGTGTTGCATATATGCAACACTGAACTGTAGCTGTTAATACACTTAACGTCAACGTGTGCCTGCGCCATTGAGCAGGGAGGAGGGGGTGAAAAAGATCCTTGAAATTAACTCTGCGCGACCAGAAAAATAGTTATAACTCCGCAACAGAAAGAGTTAAGAAATACTTAATGCCCACAAGCATTAAGATTCCCTAATAGGCTGGCTAAGCAGAAAATAAAAAAAGTTGCGAAGTAAATAGTTGTACCAGGCGACATGCTACAAAACGTTCTAAAACTGCTAGCTTCAGGCAATGCTCAGCAATTACAGGAATATTCAGCACATTCTTGCGCGACATGTATTGAGTACTTTTTAAAAAACGTTTCCGCGTTAAAAACAACTGGGTTTATTGTGAAATGTTTACAACAGACGAGGTTATCATAAGACCCACCTTCATGCACAATTACACAACTATTTACCCAAAGTAATGTAAGATCTCAAACGCTCATAGAAATAGTTTGTCTAGCGAAAATAGCGAATATCTCTCGTAGAGTTTACAGTAAGTGTAAGCTTCCCGCAATAAATTGTACCTCAGCAAGTTTTGAAAATGTCATAACTTGCAGAATGCAGCTCTGCGTCGCTATGTAGCCGTAATTTTTACGGTGAATATTTAGTTGAAACGATTAGTTTAACTTATATAATATATACGAAGGTCAATATTTATTCAGAACAGGTCGGTTTTTGTTTGTATGATCGTATGTTTGTCCGATGATAACTTGTGAACGACTGATCTGGGGCCTTTTCATGTAACTGGTGATGGTCATCGCGTGCCGTTCCACTCTTGCCAACTTGCCGCCAGAGTAACTCTGGTGGCAAGTTGGCGGAAGTTTGAATCTTTTAATTGATCGATTGAAATTATGATTAATTTTACGCTGTACAAATGTGCTAGCAAAATACAACTTTTGCAAGTTTGTTTCAAGTTTACTTGTTTGCCAAGCTGAAACAATCGAAGTTACATTTGATGAAGCAGCTTCCAAGCGGGCTGAATTTGAATACTAAGATGTACCGTTTGAGATACGACTGCAATTTAGAAACGAAATTGAAGGATCTAGAAGCTAAACAGAGCGCACTCAAGATGACGCCAAACATTTTTATTTTTAGAACAAATTTATCATATAAATGATATCAGCCTTAGATTGTAATCTGAGATATCAGCTCAAGTGAACGAATTTTTCCATCCCTACTATTTACAGAGGTTGTGTGTAAATACATATTTTGACATATTTGCAAAGAAAATTCGTTGTCTGTTGATTTGTATTTGCGTTTCTGCTCCTATTTGTATGACAAAACAACTTGTTAAAGGTAGTTGAAGTTCACATAATATATTGCTATTTGAAAATAATTTAAAAAAATACTTTAAGATACTATTTCTATTAGTTATTACTTATACTATCAAACTTATATTACAAATTCGAAAGTTTGTGCGTAAGTGTGTTTGTGCCCGTTCAACTCTGACATTAATGAAATTTGTTATGGTGATTGGTCCCTATACCGTGGATTAACACATAGACTACTTTTTATCCCGGTATTATTAACAGTTTCTTTAGGATAGCGGGTGAAACCGTGGGGCACTTCAAGTGCGTCATTTAACTTAAAAAGTCGGCCATTTAAGTCTTTATAAACTTTAAATACAAAGCTAAAAAGATCTCTTTCGGAGTGTCTTCTATTATTCTCCCTTCCTTTTCGATGTCAGTTACAACAAAGTGTAGGCTAAGGCTATAAGCAGCTAAGGCAGCGTTTTCACTCCAGCGGTGCGAAGCGGAGTGGAGCTGTAAAAAAATCTGTGAGTTTCGCTCCGCTCGTCTCCGCTTTTGTGGAAACGCACCCTTGGGCAATCATCATCATCATCATCATCAGCCGACGTCTACTGCTGAATAACGGCCTCCCGCTTAGTCCGCCACAACCGACCGACAACTTGCCACTTGCATCAACCGGTTGCCCGCAATTTTCACAATATCTTCGGTCCACCTTGTGTGATTGCCACTTCAGCTTGCAAACTCTGAGAGCTATGTCTGTGATTTTGGTTCTACGGCGAATATCCATGTTCCGGTTTTATCGTGCAAAGACACTCCAAGCATAGCTCTCTCCTTTGCTCGTTCTGCAACTCTGAGTTTCTCCAACAGACCAGCAGTTAAAGACCACGTTTTAGTTCCACATGTCGTCACTGGCAACACACATTGGTTGAAGACCATTAGACAATACCATCGAGCAACTCGGTACCGGCCCGAACGTCGGCCGGAGGCCTGTCTGTCTCTAAGGGCAATACGCATGCCGTTACCTTTTTTTTTGCGATGGGGAAATCTTCACAAGTTACCAGACTGCTATGGGGTGCAGCCAGGTTATGTGGGATTATACCCACTAAACCCGGTGGCCTGCCTTGGTGCTTGACCGAGGGCTCCGGGATCTCCAATGGAACGCACTGGAGCCCTCAGCATCACGCTTCAGCTCCTCCCGGGACAGCTAGCAGCTGTCGTGAGACGCCTAAACCTACGACAGCGTCCGCCACTCGACGCTGTCGTCCTCCCCGTGCTCGCTTCGGTAGATGGTGGTTAGACCCCACCTATAACCACCCTCGAGCCCAGAGGTCCCTTTTTAGTAGGCTCTTATTACAGGCAGGGGATACCGATGCCGTATTCTAGTGCCTCGGTATTAGGGCAAACGCATGCCGTTGTCTAATTATAACTTTGTGCGTCAATCTAACGTTATAACTGTAAGCCCACCAGTGTCAATTTACCAACTATAACAAGAGATGACATAATAGCGTACGTATTTATACGCACGAGAACAATTTAAGTGTTTATTGCAACAGTTTGAATTTACCATACAAATTGTGTTGTGAAAGTCCATTGTGTCGAGTTACAGGGTTCTCAAGAACATACGTCAAGTTGCTTGCATAATTAATAGTGGCATGGGGATGATATGAATGACATTGACCTTTGAGCGTGCAGAAGCTTATAGCAACCCCGCTCGTACGACGTGTTGTAATCACTTTACATCACACTAATATTATAAATGTGAAAGTGTGTGTGTGTAAGTAGGTTAGTATGTAAGTGTCTTTGTTCCCGTTCAACTCTGTACAGGCTGAACGGATTTGAATGAAATTTGGTATGAAAGTAGGTTATTCCCTGGAATAACACATAGGCTACTTATTATCCCGGAAAAATATTCGGTTTTGTAGAATAGCGGGTGAAACCGCGGGGCGCAGCTAGTAGTTTATAATGAAAAACTTTAAAAAACTGGTATAGTCATAAGACATTGCTAGTGTGATATTCTACACAAAGCAAGTAAATATATCCCCTTATCTATATAAGTATCTGTAAAGGGATCTACAATGTTTAATTAGAGGGCAATATCGCCTCCAATCTGTTTGCTCGCGAACAGCGGTGAACCAAGATTGCTTTTATCAGTGCAGTTAGGTGAAAATAAGATTGTTTCGAATTATTTTAAGTACTCAAATTCAAAATGGTGATATAATTTAAAATGTTATCTCGACCTTTTAACACGTACAGTTAATGATCAATGCTAATCCTATCTTCCTAACTCATATTATAATTCAGAGGAATATAGCCGCAGTCGTATCGGGACCTATACCTAAAGCTTCGAGGTATAGAAATGTATACGTTCGTCTCGAGGTAAAAATTCGCTTGCGCGACCCTAAATTACAACTGTCTGTCCATACAAAACTTCAAAAAATGCACAAAAATGGATAAACGCCATCTAGCGATCTATAGGAGCTTTGTAGGGAGCGAAGTATCTTTGTCTCTCTGTCTGAATGTTTGTCTCGTTATCACGGTTGAACGTATCTTGATAAAATTTGATTAGGAGTTACTATATATCACAAAGCCGGACATAGATTATTTTTTTTTATACACGCGA
Organism: Apocheima hispidaria; assembly: GCA_947579745.1. Lineage (NCBI taxonomy): Eukaryota > Metazoa > Arthropoda > Insecta > Lepidoptera > Geometridae > Apocheima > Apocheima hispidaria. The sequence goes on from OX388151.1 coordinate 796,109, forward strand.
ACAAAGTTGATGGTAAAAACTAGTAAAATACATAAATGGTTACGTTTTCATAACTACTTATATATTACATTATACTTATTTAAATAGAAAAGTCAAGATGGCTGCCGAGAAATGCCGATTTATGTGCTACGAGGATAAACATAAATTATAAGCTGGGTACTATATGAAATAAATTACACCAAAAGTACCTTAACATGTCTAGATTTATGGTAATAACTAGCTCCATTGTATTCTGACCGGTTTATTTTACTTCTGCTGGAACTAAATAACTGAGCTCGTGTAACCAAAAAAAAAAGGCAAAAGTCCTACAAATACATACATTTTGTTTCAATAAAACGGAAATACTCACGTTAAATTAAGTCGGTTATTTCGACTAAAGTTTCGTAGTAGTTTCTTGCCTTGCAGGCAAGACGAGGTCGCGCGCGTGTCTAGCTTAGCATTCCTTGATAAAGGTCACGATTGAAACTATAGTCGGAATAACCGACTGAATTTAACGTGAGTATTTCCGTTTTATAAAAACAAAATGTGTCAAAACCATGTCAGTTTTCATAGTAAAATGCATATATGGTGATCGGGTAGACGACGGACACTCTTTAGAAGCGTATTCAGACACAAATGACCGCTGACTACTTAACTGGCTGACTTGCCGACCAAATCAGCTGACAAAAGCAGTCAGTTGTGAAAACTACGTTTGACCACCAGCTCACCTATTGGTAAACGAAGATGTGGTCAACGAAGAAGCAGGTAGACCTAGAAGATGCCTATTTACTCTGACCTTGATGATCTCTACATTGGCTTAGAACGTAACTGACGTTGTATCGCTTTGCACGCGCTTGCTGGGTATCTGTGTTTTAGATCACACACAGAAGTTTGAGAACCATGCATTTTTGACAAATAGGCAACCATTCCATTAGAGATGTGCGAGGAAGCTAAGCGGTGAGCGAGTATGTAAAATACTTAGCTTCGTTGAACCCTTTTCTAGCAGAGCTCAATTGACTTTAAAGATTTTACATCTAGGTATTTTGCATGCATAAATGTTCAAACTTTTTCCAAAAAAAAATAGTTAATACAATGTTCCATATCAGCTCCCCGCTCTCTCCCTTTTGAGCGCCACATTGAACTTTTTAACAGCGCAAAAGTTAAATTGAGATATTGTAAATATTAAATGTTTTCAGGCTGTTGAACTCAAAATCGTCATTTCGTTTAATTGTTCCGGTCATTTGACGTCAATACTTCAATTTACGAACCAACGAACATGCCAGAAACGTGATCAATTCATTGTCATTGAACCTTTTCTCCACCCTTCGATTGGTGTCGATGTACTGTACTTAAATAACGAGGTCTAGAAACTTAAAGTCGCTAGAATTATCCCTTACATTTTGGTTTAATAACAGTGTAGTCATCTCTGCATGTCTCTGTGATGTTGTAGAGGCAGAAGAAGATTAAATATATATATATTTTACTTTTTAAATTATATAATTGTTCATTTTTCAAACCACAGCACTAAAGTAGAAACTTGAAAGGATTACATTCCGTTTTTGTTTTGAATACCGAACACTAAACATACCGAAATTTAAAATACTTTATAATTTAATAGCTGTTGCCACAGAAGAGGATTTTTTTTTATGGCTGTTGCACCCAGCGAAATAAAAACTGCACCAATGTTTTCCACTTTGTAATAGACGCTAAAAACAGATGAGAGCGGTCTGTTGGCGTGCATAAAAACAACAATGCTTGAACGTGTCTTGCACTGGCGCGGCGTGTACACCACTTGATTGACGGAATTTGCTCAGACTGGACAATTTTGTTTTACAAATTCATTCTGCTACGGTTGAAGGCAAATTTTACGACAAGCGAAGTTATATTTTTCTTAGTGAATTGGTAATTTTAGAAAACTGTACTGTACCTGTATTTACTTTTGTCTATAAAATGAAGTTTGTTGAGCACCAAACCAGAATTGTTTTTTGCCTTCTTCTTGTGTACTTAGATTTACTTACTTGTAAAGGTTGACTGGAAATGAAGAGATACATACGTTTTTATTTTCAAGATTTTTATATTTTAACTTTCATCGAACATCAAGATGCTGTGTTTTCTAGCCGTTTAAGTAACTTTTCAAAAACACTTTATCACTTAGTGTTATTAGAGTAGTCATGATTATTATGAGCTTTCGCTTGTTAATTTTCCTTTTAATACATTATTGCCAGACTAATTTATTTCCTTATTGTGTGACGATTTACATATCTACGCGTATAATTAATAAAAAAAGTAAATTAATAAATTATTAGAGTAATTTTATTAAATATGAACTTATTTTAACTCCCTAAGAAATAGAAACGGCCTTGAAGAGGTCGCCCCAAGAATCCAACTCGGATGGGCAGCGTTCGGGAAATCGCGTGATATCTACTCGTCCAAAATCCCGCAGTGCCTGAAGACGAGGCTTTTCAACCAATATGTGTTGCCGCTGATGACATATGGAGCCAAAACGTGGTCCTTAGCTGCTGGCCTCTTGTAGAAACTCAGAGTTACATAGCAAGCAATGGAGAGAGCTATGGACGGAGTTTTTTTACGCGATAAAATCTGAAACGAGGGTATTCGTCGAAGAGCCAAAGTAACTGACATAGCTCTCAGTTATGCAAGCTGAAGTGGCCAGGGGCAAGCCTCGAAGAAGCGATAACCGACGTGGAGGAAAGGTCTTGAGTGGCGCCACTAGGAGGACAGACGACATTATAAAGTCGCGGTTGATGCAAACGGTCAATCGTCGTCCAGTGTGGCACTCTAAGGGGGAGGCCTATGGTCAGCAATGGGATATCTTACGGCTGATGATGAAGGAAAATCCACTTAATCATTACCATTTGATTTGGAACACAGTTATATTTGTTTTCGGTTCAATTTCTGACTAAGACGTGGTACTTCACAGTTAGACGTACATACTTGCAATGTGAAGTTCTTAGAATGATTATTCATCATGTTCCTCCACCAATAATTCCAATATAAATATAATAGTATATTTTTTGTGTTAATCCAAAACATTTCAAAATTTTGTTTTAATAAAACGGGAATACTCACGTTAAATTGAGTCGGTTATTCCGATTATAGTTTCGATCACATTCGGTGACCTTTATCAAGGAATGCTCAGAGAGAAACGCGCGCGACCTCGTCTTAAAAAAATTATAATATCATATTTCAAAATTATAACAAACATCTCGTGGCAAACGCAAAACGTTTGAAAAATTACCCTAAAAGGGTTTCAGTGGTCAACTTTTTCTCTAAAATATGGATAAAAAGAATTTTACATTTTCAGAACATGTTCCGTTTCGCGGACGGCCGTTAAAAGCTCTGAATGAAAGCAAAAATTACACCTTCCGGCCGTTCGAGGAAAAAGGCATGAATGACAACCCCGACGGGAGATTATCATCAACTTTGTGTCTGGGAACAGTTTTGTTATTACGGAGTAAACTGCTAACGAGTGTTATCATATCCCGTACCAGTCAATTTAGAACAAGGTGTGGTCAGAGGCTCAGAGGTATAATTAGTTAGGAAAATTTTCACAGTGAGAGTTACATTCTGCCTACAAACTGCTATGCAGTTTGGCAGAATCAGAAAAAATGCTATGTATGTTTAATTATGGAGAAAAAATAAAATAAAAAATAACAAACATTAAGATTATTAAAGAAAGTTTAACAAATATTAAATATGAAAACTAATTTGCTTGTGACAAGATGATAATGATTTGACATGGAGGATATATTTTAAACAGTAATACCTACCTACAATGATAGATACAAGATTTAGGTTTCTATTACCACTAGGTGTGTCTCTATTTTAAACATTATCTTTGAGACTTTAGATGTAAGAAGTTTCATTGTGACAACAACGTTTTATAAAGATTAAATCAGGCGAGGGTCTTAAAAACTTATATAAAGTAAATTTTTGTGGAAAAAATATTTTTCGACGAGCTACTATTAATTTTGTTTAATAAAACGGGAATACTAACGTTAAATTGAGTCGGTTATTCAGACTATAGTTCCGTTCACATTCAGTGACCTTTATCAAGGAATGCTAAGCGAGACACTCCCGCGACCTCGTCTAGCCTTACACTGAGTTATTAAAACAAAATGTACCAAAACCACGTCAGTTTTCATAGTAAAATTCTATTGATTTGTTATTGGCACTGTAAGCTGATCAAAATCAGCTCAGATAAGATCAGCTCGCTCTCATAGTATTGTATTGTCATGGGAACTTGACAGTTACGCAAAATTTCAACTCAATTGAACAAAGAGAACTGGTATATATATAATACATACATACATACATGCATACATGCATACATGCATACATGCATACATGCATACATGCATACATGCATACATGCATACATGCATACATGCATACATGCATACATGCATACATGCATACGTGCATACATACATGCATACATAAAAACCTTGCAAGTTAAAAAAAAGCTTGTAAAAAAACTTAGTATTATAAATGTCTAATTTATCAAAGAAAATGTTATATGTGCCACTTTTCTAATAAAGCAAAATTTTGTTCGTTGCTAGAACGTTTAGCATAGCTCTCTTATGATTCCAAGCGTGTAGATGCCATGGAACAATTATGTACAAATACACGAACAACTAAGCGCAGATATTTATTTCAATTCATCTTTCTAACATCTGTGCGAGTCTCACACACTGTGTTATATTTTAAGTATTTGAAATTATAATTTATTTATTTATAAGGTAGTTTGTTTTATAAGTGTTTCTGAATAAAAATCGAATTTACTTTGAAATGGATTTTTAATAAACGAGACACTGTATTTTTATGAATTTCCAAGTAAACTAAGTACTATGTGACCTTTTCCTAAGCCGGATCCTATCTACGAAACACTGATTGGGCCCAATCTTCCGGAAGCTTTTGAACCGCCCGCGGAGACTGCGCTCGACAGTTTTCACGGACAAATAACCAAGCTATTTAGTTTAGGTAATTGATAGAGATTTTTATGTTTGATTTAACTGTGGCTTGTAAATTCAACTGAACTATGTTGATTTTCCCTGCAATTATTTTAATTGATGGCATCATAGTTTTCAAGGTTTTTAGCTTAAGTTAGTTTGGCTTTTAGAAAGTATTTAAACTTAAAAGCCGATAGCAACAGTTTTGTCAAGAATACGCTCGTAGTAGTGTACAGATTTTTACTCGACTGCCAAAGATGTTTTTGTGTGTATGTAAGTAATGTTGATGTATTCCTATTATTACCTCCTGTAGCCTAAACGGCTTGAGTGATTTTGATGAGTGAGGTGTCGTAGGTTTTTTTTTTTTGTTCCGGAGTACACATAGTAAAATTAATTCCAGACGATTTTTCAAAAATGCCAATTGGATTTAATCTTAACCCACACGATATAAAATTGAACACGGCAACTTTGGACACCGATATTTCAAAAATAGTACGTGCTTTTGAAAAAACTGTTTCTGCGGAAACATTTTGTCATTTACGTTACCTACATTAAAAGTTGTTCGTTTTAACATAAACGAAAAACAATACTTTTTATGTATATATTTTATAACAAAGAACATTTTTTAATATTATAACATTATATATTTATTTTATTATAACGTTAAAAAATATATTAAGATGTGCGAGCGAGAGAATAAAAATCAGTTTCCTTCTCTTAACCGTGTTTGATACTCTTACCTCAGGTCCTAGCAATATCATGATTACAGGTCATTTATATGTAATGTATGTATGTTTATATGTAACTACCAAACTTTTATGAACAAAAATAGGCTTTAACATCATATAAATAATACAATAGCTAAATAAACAAAATCCTTTCAAAGCGAACCGGAATCTATTTGTAAGTGGGGAAAATAATAGCGGTACCTCTGGGCATTGTCAGGGTATTCACTGAATGGCGAAATAACACTAAGCCAAGCTGAGTTTATTCGAAAATAGGGAGGTTAAGATCCCGATTGAAGCAAGCTTGAAAATAACGTAGCAATATTCATCATTATCTTGTTTCAAAAAGATATATAATGTGGTTGGAAGGTGTTTGTTGGATACAAGTTATAAAACGGGTTTTTCTTAAAAAAATATACATAAAAAAAATAAAAAAATATGGGTATTATATCGATATTAATCAAATTATACATAATATACATTTTGTTATCATAATAACGTACTCAATTACCATAATATCATAGTCTAAGTGTTCTTAAGTAACTTTTTTGTTTTGGACAATATACAAAAAATCATTTTGTTTAAAAATTTTCGTCTTCCGGCAGCATTTGAACTGAGGTAGCTAAAAAACACATTGACAACACATTAACGACGGCTTGACAACAAATTTTTGACAATTTTGATGTCAGCCAAAACTATCAAAATTCGTTTGACATTCGTTAAACTTGCATAAAATCATCATCATCAGCCAGAAGACGTCCACTGCTGAACATAGGCCTCCCCCTTAGAGTACAACACCGACCGACAACGTGCCACTTGCATCCATCGGTTGCCTGCGATTATCACAATGTCGTCGGTCCACCAAGTGGCGTGCCTGCAACTTCCGGTGCGTGGTCGCCACTCAAGTACCTTTCTTACCCACCGGTTATCGGTTCCACGAGTGAAAAAGCTATATCGGTGACTTTGGTTCTTCGACGAATATCCTCGTTTAGGAATTTATCGCCCAAAGAAACTCCGAGCATAGCTCTCTCCATAACATATATGCTGTTTATTAAACTCAATCTTGGAAGCAGTTCAGTAAAGAAAATCCTAATAAAGTAGTTATTTATTACAAGACATAACTTTGTCACAACTTGATATTACAAGAAGAAACACATTAAAATTAGTACTCACTGGATATTTACCACGATTTTTATTATTATTGTTCAAAAGACTGAGAAATGGGGTAGATCGGTTTGTCTGCTCCTAAATTTCGAACTTTTTATCATCCACCCGCATCTTCAGTCTACCCGTGAACATGGCGCATGTAGCTGTGCCCAAATATCGGGAATAGTATAATAGTAAAAAATCTAATTTTAATGTAGTAAACACCCCTGAAAGTCTTCTTAAACAATGATAAACAGATAAGCACAAAAGTCTGCCTTATCGTTAAAAATCGATCTCTTCATGAAAACGTATGCATGATTAGGTAACGATTAAAGTGCTAAGACACTTGCGAACACGACAAGAGCAGCCCGCCGTCTTACAAATGAGAGTGAAATGCATTTTCCTCTTTTTTTTTTCTTAACCACGGTCTGTGGTCCGTGGTTTTTAAGTTTGTTAACACTATATAAGGTATGGATGATGGCTTGCCTATTGTACCCAAGCTAAGGAGTAAGTACTCCACTTTGTCATTCCCTGCCTGCGTCCACAGTTCAACCCTTTCTGCTCTACAAACAATAGCCGGAACCGACATACGCTTCAACTATTTACACTAGTTGGGTAGAACGGATGGCTTAGGCGCCTTTCACATAACGGGCGGATTTACACGTGTTCTACGCAAATCTGCTCTGATTATTTCGACTTTTATTGTAATATCACTAGTCAAAATAAGCGAAGATCGCGAAAGGCAACGGCTACACGATTAAACAAATTGAAATCTAAAGGTCGATTGAAATAAAAGCGAAAATAAAATAAGCTCAATGCATGGAATGTCACAACTTGCGTACTGATCTGAAAGACTCCTTAGTGAGAGTGAAATGGTATTATGTTTAGATAATAGGGCTGTTAGGCTAATTTCATGTCATGATAATAATTTATGTAATGGAAGAGACCACCTAAACCAAAATATTTTCGTACCATTTTGAATTAGTATAATGTTTTGCTAAAACTTCAGTCTTCCAAATTCGAACGACTACACAATATGGTAGGTAAAGAAATACCTACCTATTCATGACAAGTCTAGCCATGGTCCATGGTCCAAGGTCATCGATTGTAGATATTTCTAGATTTGGAAACAATTTATAACTATTATAATATGCCGTGGTTACTGTAATATTTGATATTTTGTTTTAATATAGTAAAATCTTATTGAAGGTTAGTACTTCATTAAATAGTTACTACTTTAAAAACGATTGAGAAAACATTACCCTCCTGCAGTCGGGTGAAAAGTTATCGACCTTACCAAAGCGCTATCCCAAAAAAATCTTTTGAAATAATTATAAAACTTATCCATAGCTTTTGTTCAAACCTCAAAGGTTCAAAGTTCGTCGCCTGTCCCATTATAATTTCACGATGAACAAGGAACTTAGTCCTCATTTTTCATCAAGTTTTATACAGTTATATATATAATATAATGTTTTACAAAAAGACTTCGTTCGCACTTTCAAAATTTTTTTTATATAAAAATTACTGTGGAAATTTTTCATGTTACTATTTTTTTTTAAATCACGTTTTTTGCCTTATCTTAATAATAAAAAAAATGAACTAAATCATAAGTACAAATAAATTAAAAATATATATACAACTTAAAACTAACACTGATCTAATAAGCTGGCCTTGTACCCAAAATGCTGCCCAAATTGCCGCTTTGAATTGCGGCAGTTATTATTATTATTATTGCGTTGAATTATTTTTTAAGTTTGCATTTAAAAAAAAAGTCCAAATTTGGTTTTTCCTACTCATTCACTAAAAAAAAAAAAAATGATAAACAACATTGGCAATGGTATTCTAAAGATAGCAAACGATCTGTTATTTCTTAAATTTCTTCTTAGTAATTTTTATAATATAAAAAATGTTGAAAAAGTGCGAACGAGATATCTGTATTAGGGAAGCGTGCCCTTAATAGCATGTAAGACAGTATATCATCCCGGCAATGACAAGGAACGGTAAGTGAAAACACGAGCGGTACTAACCCTTGTCAGATCTTCCTCGAGGACATGTGCGATACCCGATCTTGGAATACCAAGACCGGGTAACTTATATAGGATAATATATAATATTCTTGCGAATACCATCGTTCTGGATTTTATCACGCAAAGAAACTCCGAGTATAACTCTCTTCATTGCCCGGTGTATGGCTCTGAGTTTCTCCAAAAAGGCCAGCTGTTTTCAGTGTTCCGCCGTAGCTCTCAGGGTTTGCAAGCTGAAGTGGTAACGGGCAGACCACATCGTTCGAAGAACCAATAACCGATGGGTAAGAAAGGTTCTTGAGAGGCAGCCACAAGCGCAGCGTTGGTAGGCCTCCCTCTGGACGCAGCGTAGGTTGACTGGCGAAATTTTGAAGTGTGGCGGTCTAAGGGGGATACCCTTATTCAGCAGTGGATGTTTTCAGGTTGTTGATGTTGATGATTCTAGTGAAGACCATGTTGAAACACACACAATTTTCACATTACATTATCAGCCAGAAAACCTTATTTTTTTATTAATGAACTTCTTTTTTTTTTACTTTTTCATTCCTAATGGAATGAGAATTAGTTTATTAGGAAGGAGAACTAATATAGGAGACCGTTTATTAGGTCTCTAATTTCAGGTAACGTAGCCAAAAGGCTAGGCCGTGTTGTCCCGCTTGATAGCAAGGCTTTTACTCTCTGCCCGAAATACAGGTCGGCATTTGGTCACCAGCAGATTTTTTAAGTCTCTTCGACAAATATTTTAATATATCACAACCCTCCTTTTTCGTAGTCGGGTAAAAAGCACCCGGCCCCCACGGTCCAAGTGTCTCTACCCCAAACGGCACAATTAAGTAGCCTCATTTATATTTTATATTGTTGTTAAAGTACAGTAAGTTAATTAACTTACTTCATATAAAATTATATTTTTATTTCAAAAAGTTACTAATTGCTATTGTACTTATGTAAGTTTTATGGAAGTTGTGTAACCCAATATAATAGTCTTGTTATGTTTGTCACATTACTATAATAAAGGATGTGTACAAAAGTGGTTTCATCAAAAGATCTTTTTTTTTTCTCATTGGTAACTGGTTACGAAACTACAGCTACGTAAACGGTCGAGGGTGTTTATTCATACATAAAAATTAAATATACCATCATTATTAATTAAATAGCTAAATAGTAATGTGGACCTAACCAAAAGGCTACCAACGAGATTATTCAATTTATGTAATTTCAAAGTAGTTATAAACAATAAATGAATGTTGTTTTAATTCCATAAATGGTTCCTTTCAAACAACCCACCTAAAGCGCTGATTAGTTTAAACTGTTCATGTCTGGAACAACAAACAGCCAAGTCCGAGAACCGAGCGTCGCATATCAAAGCGAGAGTACAAGTTGGTACACCGGTGCGGTCGGACTACTTCGGAATTGATAACTTTACAATGAGATAGGCACTGTTTGGCAGATGTTGTTGAATAACGCTTGAGTAAACTTAAAAAGTTTACCTAGGCGTTTTTTTGTTTTTGTTTCGCTGTTCTTTATTGCCTACCAGCTATCAGCTGCAATAAAGAATCTTTTAAGCTACAAGGCTAAAGTTCCCTTCCATATTTCATGCTTCATTTCTAGGTTACCTTACTGCGTATGTTGCGTTTTACGGTTACGATTCTAGGTATGTAGGGACCATTTCTGTCGTCCCGTCAATGCCTTCGGGGCCTTCCATCCCAGACACTCGACTAGATCTCTATACAAACGCCGCGTTCTAACTACCTATTACACAGACACTATACACACATATCGTTTTTGTACACGCGCAATTGTGTGCGTGAAGTCTAAGATTGTCACCGCGTATGAATAGTGCGAGTGAGACAATTGCGAAAGTTTTTGCAATCGAAAATCTTCTTATATGATGTATAAGTTTTAACTCGTTTCATATATTGCTACATTTTCTCATTGTATAATCAAGACTCGCTAGTAAATTTTTCCACTTCCAATGTAACCTAAATTTAATTTAAACTATTTTGTACTCTGCAGGCAGCAAAAATATTTTCATTTTAGTTTAGTCTAGTCGAACCTCCATGAGCACGACGTGGTCTCCTGTAATTGGGGGTGCACCCTGCTTGATGCCTATGTTTCATAATGTGAATGTAATGTGTAACTTCTGTTGGGGATCCATATTCTACAAAAAAAAAAAAAAAAAAAAAAAATAAGTAAAATTAATTATGTTATTTGAATAGTGTTAGGTACTTACACAGCTGGGAAAATGTGGGGCGCAGTGTCCGTTCTATACGTAGTATTATTATAATATGTTCTGTGCTCGAGGTCTATGCTATGCCCACCTTCAGGCACCCAATGCGGACCCTTATCCACATCTCTAGTTTTTTTTAAATATATATTTTTTTTCTTGGCGTGGCTCGTGGTTTAATTTAGTAATACATAAAAAAAATGTCGCGATAGATAACTTCGTTGGCGCAGAAATTATAAGTGTGTTATCCATAGATGCAAAGGGCTATCCCTTATCGATCTTGCGCAAGCCCATGTGTACTCTCTCCACTTGAAGCGTTGAAATTGTTATAATATTTTTTTAAATCTATTATTTTGGAAAACAAAGTCGCCCGACTTTATTTTAGTTACACCATTACTCGTGAATGGCTGGACCGACTTTTATGATTTAGATTTTTTGAATTCGTCTCCGCCCCGAATAGCATAATAGTTATTAAAACATTAGAAACATTCACAAGGTTTGTATGAAGAGCTTAGTGAGGAGCTAAACTCGCGGACATCAGATATTTTCTGTACAAAAATAAACTTCAACGGAGTGACTGACGAGGCTGGACCTACACTCGTGGTCTTGAAGCATGATGCACGGACGGGAGTTTCATAAATATCGTGGGAGAGCACTAAACAAAGATTTTTGAGCAGTCGTCCCATAAGTGGGTAACTAGATGATGAAAATTCGTATGGAAGTTCATCATTCACTTTGTATTTGTGAGGACGAAAAAAAGCCGATCCAGGGCCTTTTCTTTACAATTCAAATTCAATCCTTTTTTTCCTAATAAATAGGACAGCAGAGGTGTGGAACTCATTGCCTTCGTCTGTCTTCCAAACAAAAACAAACCGAGGCTGATCAAGAAAAGAATGAATAGGTACTTCCTAGGCAAGGCTACATCTTCGGCCACATCTGCGCTTTCCATCAAGTCAGATTGTGGACAAACGAATGCCTAGTTCGACGTGAAAAAAAAAACTTATTTCTAAATCATTATTATAGTCATACTCCCACGATCCAAGCGTTTTTACCTTTTTAATACGTTATTATGTACTACGGTATATATCCCGAGACAGCTAAGCCTATTAGCATTCGGCCTTCATTCGTTCGCCACAGATCCGCTCTTAGAACCGTGCCAGGAAACATCAACATAATAAGACATTAATAAGGGCAAAATATACTATAAGGAGCCGAATGCGTTGTTCTACGTGAGCGAATAATGCGGCAAAGCGGTAAAATGCAACGCGGCGTGACTCTATCTAAAAATGTCAAACGTTTAATTAACTACGTCAAATATGTAGAAAACGTAAACCTTTCATATTTAACACAATTGAACCACTGACAGCTTACCAACGAAATGAAAATATTTTTATTTCTCTCTTTCATTAATGCTATGTAGAGTTTAATAGCTTAAAAAATCAGCCAAGTGCAAGTGCTTTATATTCATCATCATCATTAGCCAGAAAACGTCCACTGCTGAACATAGGCCTCTCTCTTAGAGCACCACACCGACTGACAACTTGCCACTTGCATCCACCGGTTGCCCGCGACTTTTACAATGTCGTCGGTCCACCAAGTGGGAGGCCTGCCTACACCTCGTCTTACGGTTCGTGGTCGCTACTTAAGAACCTTTCTTCCCCACCGGTTATCGGTTCCTCGAGTGATGTGGCCTGCCCATTGCCGCTTCAGCTCGCAAACTCTAAAAGCTATATCGGTGACTTTGGTTCTTCGACGAATATCCTCGTTCCGGATCTTATCGCGCAAAGAAACTCCGAGCATAGCTCTCTCCATTGCCTGCTGCGCGACTCTGAGTTTCTCCAAAAGGTCAGTCGTCAAAGACCACATTTCAGTTCCATATGTCATCACTGGCAACACACATTGGTTGAAGACACTTGTCTTCAGGTCAGTTCGTTCACTTAAACCATTTGAATCCAACACTCCTCGTATTGGATAAAAATTTCACGTCTCTATCATAAGCGGTTTGATCTGTACGTTGATTCCTAGAAAATGGTTTGTTGTTTTATATATAAATAAATAAATAAATATCTGGGACATTTGTACACACGGTCATCTGACCCCAAACTAAGCAAAGCTTGTGATATGGCTGCCAGAGACTGATATACGTACATAGATATTTTTAAATACATACTTATATAGATATTAACACCCAGACATAGAACAAACACAAATATTCATCACATGAATGTTTGTCCTAGATGGGAATCGAACCCACGCCCCCAAACACAGAAGGTGGGTTCACTACCAACTGAGCCACCGAGGCAGTCAACTAATAACAACTATAACTAGCTGTTTCCCGCGACTGAAGCAAAGGGTGGCCTTTGTCCGTATATGTCCCTTAAGTTATATCTATGCAAAAATTCAGATCGATCTGTTCAGCCGTATAGACGTGATAACGTGATAAACAGACAGAGAGACAGAGAGACAGAGTTACATTCGCATTTATAATATTAGTTAGGAGATATAAATATTTCGTCCTTAGAAACACTTTTGTACATTATGTTCATTCATGCTTCAGGACGCATTACCCGAGAACACTTTCCCCGAGGCATTAAACGCTGTGTAATAAAGAAGCTAAGCTACGACACATCAATCTGGCCCTTAAAACCAGCAACCACCTCCTTCCCCAAATCCTGTCATCCCACGCACAGATACCATAAAAAAAATGCAAACAATGTTGAGAAAGAAAACTTTCATTAGTAATTATTTTTATTACAAAGCAAGACGAGGTCGCGCGCGCGTCGCTTAGCATTCCTTGATAAAGGTCACTATATGTGATCGAAACTATAGTCGGAATAACCAACTCAATTTTACGTGAGTATTCCCGTTTTTTAAAACAAAATGTATCAAAACGACGTCAGTTTTCATAGTAAAATTATTTTTATGTTCGACGGGCTATGTTAAGCACCTCAAACTCACCTGGGCCGTTTTCTGTGTCTTTGTTCATACTCGTAACATGGCCGCGATAAGTTAACTCCGTGTAACTTGAATGTGTGTGACTTAGACTTACCTTAGAATACAAACTATGCGAATTAACAAGGCCGTATTTCGAGTATGAACGACGATACAGAATAGCGGCCCTGATGTTGAGTAACGGTGTGGTTACATATAGTAAATAAATCCAGCCTGGAACCTGGAATGGGAACTGGCTTTTAGGCGAGGCTGCCAGAGCACCGGTAGCTCATCTCATTAATGTGATTTAAACCCACGCCCAGCGGAAAGCGATCCTAACGCGCTAACGACTGGGCTATCATCGCCTCTCAGTGTTCAATGGTAATTTCCGAAGTTCAATTTTTTTGTGTTTTGTGGTATAATTTACGTTTTATATATAGAACAACAATCTACCACTATCTTAAAACCTTCTGGCTAAGTGCTGACTGTAATTATACGGACCTATTTACTAAAAACAGATAACAGTAACAGTAACTATTTATGTAGACACATAACAAAATAATCAGGTAAATGAATTCAAAGTCATATACCTACTTTTACTGTAAGAGTACAACCCTACAGTAAAACTAAATGTCACCATAATCCAAAACAATTATTATAATTTAAAACAACCTACTAGCACTGTAATCTTAATTGCCACTTTCAAAACAGAAGCCTCTTGTCGTATGTCCGACTTGCTATCTGCAACAACCACCGTCGGGCCTGCAGATAAAATGATTAGACAACAGGCCGAAATAGTGGCTGTTTCAAGTAATGGTAACATTGCTGGCGATTTACCCCGAAAACGAATTCTTGTATAAGATTACACAACAACTTATAAGAAAATCGTTTAACAAATTTTGCATAATTGGCAGAAACATTTGGTAGTCAATTCTAAGCAAGAATTTCAAATAGAAACAAAATCGGTCAAGAGGTTGTCATAATATATAAACGAACGGACGGAACGGAGACTTTACGATCTCATTATCTTAACAATCTTACCAAGTTACCAAGTTTCGTCAGGATTGGTTGAAATATACGACTTGTACGCGAGTACCCGACATACGGACAGACGAAAGCAAATTTTGCTAGTTAAAGTAGAGATTTCGCTCGCTTCGCTAGCTCGATCAACTATGTCTATGCTGAAAATCATCCATATTATTTTAGCCGTTACAAGTTCATGCGGGACAACACACACATAAACTTTCATATTTCACACACGTTCACGGGATCGTCAATTCTCAATAATGCCCTTATTCGTCATGTTGTTTACAAGTTCTGTTATTGACGTTATGGACACTCAACATAATCTGTCATGATAAGAAATCGTCCGTGGAAAAACCATTCAGAAGTTATGCGGACAAATGGGTTTGTTCTGCTATGGAAAGGCGATAAAGGATGAGTGACTACTAGGATGGAAATTATTAACCCAATCCTAATAAAGCTTTGTCCGAACACAAGCAACTGCAGCACGGCAACGTCAAAAACCAAATGGAATTTCGCCGCATTGGCATTACATTACATTATCAGCCAGAAGACGTCCACTGCTGAACATAGGCCTCCCCTTTAGCCCGCCACACCGACCGACAATGTGCCACTTTCATACACTGGTTGCCTACAACTTGCACTATTTCATCAGTCCATCTAGTGGGAGGCCTGCCTACGCTTCGTCTTCCGGTTCGTGGACGTTACTCAAGAACCTTTCCCCATCGGTTATCGGTTCTTCGAGTGATGTGGCCTGCCCATTGCCACTTCAGCTTGCAAACTCTGAGAGCTATATCGGTGCCTTTGGTTCTTCGGCGAATATCCTCGTTTTGGATTGGCATTCTCCATGCTTAAAGCACTCTTGCTCTCCATGCAGATAACTCTCTTTGTTTGGCTAGAGCCTTACTAAACTAAGTATTATTTACGACAATTATCTTTACTACGTTAACTCACAGCAGCGCCCAAATTTTACTTTTTTTTGTAGATATGCAAACTTTCACTTTCAAAAAAAAAATATGTACGACTCACTATGGCATCTAATAATAAAATTACAAAAGTTCAGATCTCCAAAAGCTTTCAAAACGAAGAAAATTTCCCTTGAGACATCACACCGTTCCAGTATACGTATGCGAGCCAAAACGTGATATATGTGGTCACCCACTACACTACATCACGTGGCATGCTTGCTTAAAGTAAGGTATAAAGGTATTCTATCGGAAGAAATATTACCTACCCAAGAATAATGTGTGTGTTGGAAAGAATGATAAAGTATCATAATAGCATATTACTTATTAGAAAAGTTTTTCTATCCACAAAAATACTTTCTTGCTTACTTACTTTCTTACTCATAAATAAGTATAATTAATTGGAGTTTTCAAAACAATTATTTTTTGTTATTTGGATATGGTTGTTGTGGCTAGGCTAGGTGTTAAAAGACGCTATTTAAGGCAAATTACTCTCTTGGCATACATTTTAGGAGTTTTGCTAAGTAGACCTTAACAGCAAGTTTTAACTCAACATCTCGAAAATTTTAAAACAAATGATAAATTTTCTTTGTCTAATAAACTAGTAGTTGTGCGAACAGTAGACCTCGCGAATACAGTTTTTATTTTTTTGCACAATCGATATACTA
This sequence comes from Apocheima hispidaria, assembly GCA_947579745.1. NCBI lineage: Eukaryota > Metazoa > Arthropoda > Insecta > Lepidoptera > Geometridae > Apocheima > Apocheima hispidaria. The sequence goes on from OX388151.1 coordinate 812,764, forward strand.
CGATTCCATAGAATTTTTTAGTCGTCGGATTTTGATTGTTGGAGTATTTCCCAATAATATTTTGATAATATTCGGCATACAATTTTTGGACTCAATTATTAACAAGATAGATAGATAGATTAACTCTTTATTGTTCACACAAAATTTTTACATAATTTATAAACAGACTTTAAAAAGACACAACAAACTTCACCCCATTTTTGGGAGAAATACCCCACCAATCAAAAAATGCCGTCAAGTAAAAAATTCCATGAAATGTTGGATGTTGGAGTATCTAAGTTTAATTGTGATAAATAGAAAAAACTTCTACTTATATTAGTTCTAGAAAATCTCGTTCGGCTGGTTTATCATAAAGGACATTCCAACCAAGCGCGTTAATTCACCCGCACGATTCCACGAGACATCGCGCTCTGACGCCTTTCAATTTACCATCCAATTTCACTCCAAGTAGAATTCAATGGGATTAAAATAAATTCAGCTTATAACGGTACGTGTTACCTATATATAGCTGTATACCTGTAGCACTTTGAAAGGGAATCATTGGGTATCTTTATGAATCTAACCCTATATTAAACGAGCTAAATTACGAGTAAGTATTTGTATCCGATCCTATCATACTTAAATGTTTAAATTATTTAAATTTTGTTATTTTAATAATTTAAATCATGTTCAAACTATCTATAGTTCCTAAGGCTTTAAACGATTTCTATTTACTTTTAGGCACAGATCACATCCTAGATTCTGCATTCAGGACGCTCGAAGCACACCACGCTTAAGTCTAAATACACTTATAAGAAACTACTCTGATTGGTTCATTGTTAGGCGCGAAAAGGCGTAACCTTGAGATAGCCAATGAGAGCGCTTGGTCGCACTTCCCGCGACCCGCGCCTTCCTCAAACTTTGGTGACTTTCTGTAGGAACAACGAATCTCGTAATGCGGTATCTAGTGTGATCTGTACTTTTAGGTCATAGTTTATTCATAGTCATAGTTTACATGTTGAGACAATACTTGTGATTTTGAACGAAATAAAGTATTTTCTTAGGTAAAAAATTAAATTAAAAACATACATTTAGATATACATATATTCTAAGTTAATGAATCCTATATTTGACCGAGCGAAGTGAAAATCTTAAAGTTTACAGAACAAACGGGCTTTTGTAAGTCTATATTTGATATTAGGCTACTGTAAATGAAACACCCCATCACACATCTCTAGGAAAACATTCGGATAATTCTGAGACATGCCTCTCATTAAACTCACAAACCGAGTTTCATTGGCTTAGCGTGAAAATAAATATTATCTCCATACAAACTTTGAGGGGCCATTTTACCCCTGTAGAAGTGCAATTTCGCTATCCATTCATATTGTTCACGTAGGAGCATTTTGAGGAGTATTGGGTTCAAATTCCACGTCTCTATCTTAAGCGGTTTGATCTTTGCGATGATTCCTATGGCTTGTTGTTTTATATAATTACTAGCTGCGCCCCGCGGTTTCACCAGCTATTTTAATAAAAACCGAATATGTTTCCGGGATATACAGTAGGCTATGTGTTAATCCAGGGTGTAAGCTACCTCCATACCAAATTTCACTCAAATCCGTTCAGCCGTTACAGAGCTTAACTTACATACTTCCTTACTTACGTACTTACGCACGTACTCACTTACGCACTTACGCACTTACATACTAACATACTTACACACTAGCATGCTTATATACTTAAACACAAACTTTCGCATATATAATATTAGTGTGATATAGTGAATAGTAAATTTTTATGCCTAGAACATACAGCCAGGGAGTTTTTGGCGCCAATATAGAGAAAGTCGCCCGCCACGTTGTATTATTTACGAAATATTTGATTTCTTAAGAGTGTTAATATATAATGGTGGATTATTATCCATTAAATGTTTTTAATGTGCATGTGTGGGCAAATCAAATAGAGTGGTGAAACGTGTCTTTTCGTGCTAATTCAAAAACGCCTAAAAGTTTCCAGTAAGGCTTCCACCACTATATTGCAGCATGACTTGGACTGGACTGTGAATCAAATTAATGATTTAGACTTGTTCTTGTAAAGTATTATACTTCTCTTAAAATATTACAAAACTTGCACTTGCACATACTACGCGTGAAGTAAAAATAAAAAGTACCTACGGTTACACCCACAGATGAGACAACATTTTTACTTGAAATAGTTGTAAGTGAAGTTTTACGAGATAGTTTGCCCTGCTTGTAAACAATTAATCGTATTGGAGATTGCAGATTTAAAACAATATTTTAAATTAAATCAAATGCTAGGTATTCATATTTTGTCCCAGAACATTATTATGTTCTGTGCCAGGGACCCTATTCGGAGAAATGACATTTTATCTCGGTCACTCTCACTCCCATTAAATTCTAAATTAGAGAGACAGTGACCGAGATAAAATGTCATTTCTCCGAATAGGGTCACTGGACGTTCGTCTTTAGGGAGTCGCGATATCCGACAATTTTGCCAGAAAAATAAAAACAGCCAAAAAAAAACGAAGTCAAAGTTATTTATTGGTTTTCATCTACAATTCAAAAATAATAACCTTTTGTATACAATAGTATGCAAATTAAGTAGAGGCTATTCATTGAACGATCTAAGTGACTTGTTTCGTAATATCATAGAACATTACTATTTATCTATTGTAATATAAAATAAAAACTAGTATAATTTAATCATACTACTACACAAAATAGAATTAAATTCTCGTAAGTCACAGTTGAGGGAATTTCATGTTTCAATTACTATCGTTTTATATTTTAATCAAAATCAAATTAACAATACTCTTAAAAACTCAATATTTGTTTGATATAATTAAACAAGGGTATATATTATTTCTTTAAATTTGCTTATAGAACTCATAATCAGCCAGAAGACGTCCACTGCTGAACATAGGCCTGTTCAGCAGTGGATACCGACCTACAACGTGCCACTTGCATCTACCGGTTTCCCGCAACTTGCACAATGTCGTTCCTCCACCTAACGGGAGGCCTGCCTACGCTACGTCTTCCAGAAGAAGAATCACCCTCATAGAAATATTTATAACGAATTGAATTTGACAATGCTGGCAGATTCTTACAAACACCCCAAAAAAATTAACCTCCTTCTTGGGGAGCCGGGTAAAAATAAACATTGTGTTTTTATTTATCCTTGTAGTATTTTGTAGCAAATGTCTCCTCCTAGACTTCACCCGCGCGGGCACGCAACCTACGTCCCTTTTCGATTAAAATCGCAACATAATTTGTAACAAGATTTAAATTTAGTTCAAAAATAGTAGGTAACATTTATTCAAATTTAATAACAAGATAATAATTTCAATTAACAACAGGCCCAGACTGTATTCAATTAGCTTGCGTACTGTAACTACATCAACTCTTTATAATAAACTAGCTGTTACCCGCCAATTCGTTCGCGTGGACATACAAAAAAAAAAGGTTTATCTATTCAAAAATTCAGGTCGATCTGTTCAGCCGTTAAATGATTACGCGACAAACACCCAGACAGGGACACAGATAGATAGACGTACTTTCGCATTTATATTATTAGTTAGGATACATCATAACAATTATTTCAAACTTTCTATGTACAACAAACTCAGACAATTTACAACGCCCAGATGTTAGAAGGCATTAAATGAAATATTTTGCAAAATGCTTAACTTAACTAACTAACCTAACTCCATTCAAGAAAGTGCTATAAGAAAAGCTGATCAGTGAAGTGGCCAAACGAAGTTAATGTTTTAAGTCTTTTTGTAATTTTTTTAAACGTTATTTTACCTCGGGATTTTGAAACGTTTGTTAACTTTGACAACAGATTAATTCTTATGCTGCCTTTGTACAACTAAGTAAAATACAAAGACAGCAATCTGTTGTCAAAGTTAACAAACGTTTCAGAATCCCGAGATTAGCCTTTGATACAATTAAATGATGTTAGTGCTTAAAAATAGTGCATTAAAATATTTATTACACTATTTTAACACAGTGAAGTGTTGGCTGAAATAAAAATGGCAAGCGATGATTTTCATTTTCATCTACGCATCATTTTTTCCAATTTTTCAGCTTATGGTCGTTGTTGGGATCTGAAGCCAACACGCTCTGCGGCATGATGGGATACATACAAAAAACGTGTTTTCTTATCTTTTTCTTTTTGTATTTGCTCTATCGTAAAAACAGTAATAAACATGTAATATATACAAGCACACTCGTTATAATTTTGGTCTGAACTCTAAAGTAAAACAAAAGTGGCAAGTGAATCGAGCCGAGTGAGACTCGCGCTCAGAATTTCAACCAGATTCAGTAACACATCATCGACATTCGCAAATGCTTACCATCGTTCTTTTTTTTTGTAATTTTATAATTGTGTGGTGGTTCGGAAGTAGTTAGTTGCGCGCGCCCGACTCGCACTTGGCCCTTTTTATTTATTGATCGAGCGAAACGAAGGTCTCATAGTCTAGACTAGAGTGTTTATATACTAACAATCCTCTTCATGAAATATTGTAAGTAGTTCACTTCAATACAATTTTACCCGACTTTCTTTTTCTCAAGAAAGGTAATGTATTAAGTACGTATGTTTGTATGTAATACCTATAATACCTTTGTTTTAAGAATCTGCTTAATACTTGTTAAGTTATTTTTTTTTAGTTAATCCGCCCAGGGATTATGAAGATAAGTTTTTTTAAATTTATTTTTTTATTTTTTCAAAAAAAAATATTGTCACAAAAAGTAGGTAGAAAAATATTTCAAGTTGTAGCGCTATTCCCCAAACTGGGTGCATTTAAGCAGCTGTATCTTAGCACTATAGGTCCTGAAAATAATAACTATTTCTAAGTACACTACATTTAAACTAGCACTACATGTTTACAGAAAAGATACTAAATTAAAAAAATTAAATTACAATATAGATTAAATTTTAAATACAGGACACAAAATTCATGTTTACATTAATATTTTTAAGTGTTGCGAGGTCTCATTTTGACGAACCAGAAACAGGGCCAGTGCTACAGCTCAAAAAAATAAATGACCTACGACGCTACTAATTACGTAGGGGTTATCTAAAATAGCCATTTAGAAGTTATTCCTTCCAAATTAGCCCCATCTAGCTTTAATGGCCAATTAAAAGGCGGAACTTCCCCTATCTGTTAGCCGATTAGTCCGCCGACAGTATCGCTAAGTCTTGCAGGTGATAAATTGTTACTTTTGAGTGAGGAATTTGTCTTTACCCGAAGCGTAGTATTATTATATGTTCTGTGCCCGAAGGGTGTGTACAACTAAGCCTCCGCCGCGCCGTCTGTGTGTCCATTCTACCTTATCTTTTAAAACGTAATAGGTAGCCGTTTAAAATTTTCACAGAATTTGTGTTATTATAGCGGATTTCCTGGCAACTATAAAGAGAACCAAATTAATGGGTTATACAATAATCGCGGTTTTTTCAATATTTTTTTTGTTGTCGTTCTATCCTAAAAACTGTAATATAATGTAATTATATTAATAATAAAAAATATTTAATTCCAGGCAACATGGCCCATTTGATAAATACCTTAAAACTAAAATACATATAATAAAAACAATAAAATAAATACGTAAAACATTATTATTTAGCACGTTGGTCGTCGTTGTGCTGGTACTTAGCGCCAAAATCCACAGCTCCGGGTTCACTTCCTCTTGATTAATATTATTAGTATAATTAATTACCTCTTGATGAATTTGCAGCCATAAAAATGTTATTACTATTTTGGCCTCATAAACAAGCCATCTTTTAATCAGTCAGGTAAACAATAATCAACAAATATTATGTTAAACATTATTTTTTCCCCTCCCAATGAATGTACAGGTATGAAAAATTTGATTTTAAATTATTTTATTTATAAATTATTTCGAGCGGCTCAATCATAAACGAATGTGTTTGTACATAAGAATGAATAAAAAATACATTCATCTAATCTGCTCTGACGATCATTTGCGATCCAATTAACGAGCTTATGCTCTTCGTGAAAGAGGAACAGCTACAAACTGTTGACAGTGCTTCAGATGGACTAGTTAGCAGTTAAGTTGTAGTAAATTTAAAAAGCTCTTACTAAAATTTTGCAACCTCATTACGGAGTCCTTCAGAAGTTGGTATTTATTCAACTTTTTATTTACGAGTGTAAACTGCAAATTTTGTCATAGTTTATTATGAAATTAACTTTAATTAGACGGCTGAAGAGTTTTTTGTGTATAGTCACATTCTAAATAAGTTGGTTTGCCATTGTGCGTGAGTACACGCATGAGACCTCGCACAGCAGACGACCATGGACGACCATCATCGATATACGATATAAGCAGATCGTCAAATACGAAACCCTAGTTGAATATGTTTGATGACGTCACTCCGAAATTTACTATTCATTTTGATGACGGCCTTGCATCGCACCTTGATCGCTTCCTACCGTACACTTCACTAAGACCGCCCACGAGATAAACTTACCATACTGTTATGGTTTTCTCACGAAGTGTTCCCTCGGCGCACCTCAATTTCATTGTTGGTATTTGATCCCAGCCGTGACGTGGGAGACGAACACGCCAAGCATTGATCTATCATCACCACCAACATGAAAAATGGCTTCTGTCTAACTTGGAGTGACTACCTAATGTCGCAATTTATACCCGTTTCTATTTATATTAGATAACTCCGTAGTATAATTTCTTCAGTCACCAGGGAGCTCGAGATCAATTTATTTTCTCGATAATTCCAATTCCTCGTTATTAATATTCGCGTACACTTTCTGTACATTAATTTAAACCCCAAAAGGACTACATTTTGATCTTTGCTGTGTTTTATCGTGGATATTTATAGATTTTCCAATTTACCGATTTATTTTACAATAAACCATCAACTTTTTCACTAAACTCGTTTCGATCTATTTGCTGCATGATCAATTGATAACACATTACGGGCGGCGGCGTATGTAATCGAAGGCCAATAAATATTTCTATTTCTATGTTAGTGTGTTCCTATAGCCTCATACCTCCTGCAGCCTAAACAGTGAAACCTTGATCGATTTCGACAAGTGAGGTGTCGTATGATTCCTCTTTACGTCCTTTAGAGTTGGGTATTTTGTTTTTCATTTAATGATATAACTTGTGTAGTTTTTTTATGGTATGACGAGACGTACGCGTGGCTCGCCTGATGGCGTCACACTTGCCAATTACTTAACTTAACAGTTTAGTGCCACCCAGAATTTTGAACTTCGAACCGTTCAAAACTTTGAGCGACAATGCAGATTTATCGCTGAAAGCAAATACCACGCAAAATTACTTAATTATTTTACCTTAGTTAATTAATAATTATGTTTCAAAATATTAAATACCTATTTATTTCGAAATTAAATTGAAAACGCTTGGGAATCAAAATCTAAAGCGCTATAATCTCAGACGTCAAACTTTCAAGATGATTCGACATTAAATAGAGATCAAGAAATCATTAATGTCGAACAGTTTGGATTTCTTGCAAATGACGTTTATCTAAATACCCACTTAGAGGTGTAATTTCGACGATCCTATGAGAATAAACTGAAAAGTTAGAGGGCATAATAATTATAGTCAAGCCACATCTATCTCACTCCCACATATGCAAATTTTTATAGATAGAAAGTGATTTTCTAAAACTTGCATGTCGTTGTTGTTGTCTACCAAAAAATAACATCAGAAATATTCTAAATAAAGCTGCATTTGAATATCTTTTAGTTTAAAAGAAGACTTAAAAAAATATTTCTTGGATATCTTCCGCCAAATTAAAGAAATAATCATCATCATCATCAGCCACAAAACGTCCACTGCTGAACATAGGCCTCCCCATTAGAGTGCCACACCGACCAACAACGTGCCACTTGCATCCACTGGTTGCCCACTACTTTCACGATGGCGGCGGTTCACCAAGTCGGAGGCCTGCCTACGCCTCGTCTTACGGTTCGTGGTCGCTACTCAAGAACCTTTCTTCCCCCGCTTTTTTTTCTTTAGATCACCGCGCACTTACCGATCCGTTCCTGGTCCGCGATAGCAGTGGTACGACCTCCCTCTCGACAGCTGCCACGGCCAGTAGAGGAGCGAAGATGGCCAGGGCGACCAGCCACAGCGCAGCCAGTAGACTACACGCGCCGCGTCGAGACGGCATCCAGGGCTGGCGCAGCGACTGCGTGATGGCTAGATACCGGTCTACGGACATAGCCGTGATGGTGAACACGCTCGATGCTACTGCCACCCCTGAAAAATAAAAACCTAGTGAATGCTCAGTCGCATAGGGCTGCTTATTGACTGTAGTACTTTCCAACGAGCTATCACAAGTTCTTGACGTTCCTGACCGCCTCAGTATTACAACGGAATTATTTACGGTATATTAACGGTATATTTTAAGCTTAATAGGCTAGGATCATATGGTCCGATTATGAAGAGAAAAACAAAATTCAGAATCATATCTATTTCTATAGCATGTTAAGAGATTTTAATGTTAAATGTTAAATGGAGTTTTGGAAACAACGCGAAAATTCACGTTTCACGACATTATACCATTCACCAACACTCATGCATGTTCATGCACACTTAACAGATAAAAATTCACCGTTTTTACACATTGACATTCGAAATAACACAAGTTTGGAAAATAATAAGATGACGCGACATGAATTCTTCACGTTCGCGCCAAAACTCTCTACGTATTAGTTAGAAGCAGTGTAAGCTTTAATACAGTGTGATATGCTACGACATGAAATATGTCTTTTGTTACATCCTGTAATTGATGGTGCGACGGGTTTTAATTATTGTGCAGCAGTGCCCTGTTAGCGACCTCATGCTAATGGAAATAGGCCACCGCTACTACTACAAGCTTATTAACAGCAGTGCCCCCCATTAGTAACCTTTTAAACTACACCTTTTAGTACTTTCAGCGAATTGCCTGTTACGATCAAAATGCTGGTGCTGAACGGGTTATGGGCAAGCGTGACGCTTACCATTAGGCGAGCAATTAGCTCCTCTCGTAATTTAGTTGAATAAAAACAGACGCGACATGGGTACACTTAGGCTTTCTACCTTCAATAAATGACTAAAAACGAATTTCATTTTTTGCCTAACAGTGTACAAAGTTTAGAGTGCCTGAAATTTAGATTTGAATAAAAGGGTATTACATTTTGTAGGTAGGTACCTAATTGTACAGACACGAATCAACATATATCCAACCATTGTAAATGTATGAAGATATGTAACAATAAACTAAACTCATGAAACAAAATTAAATATATCCAATGAGTTTACAACTAGATAACAAAGCCACAGAATATTTACACAAAACAATATATTCATAAATTTTATAAATACTCTTCATTGCTATTGAATATATTTATATATATATATATATATTGAAAATAATACTCTTTTATATCATCCTATATCGATCGCCATTTCTTTAACATCTTTCTTTCTTTCTTTCTTTAACATTTTAAGGTTCTCTTTTCAGAAGAAGGCTTCTGAAAAGAGAACCTTCTAAAAGTTTTAATTCTAAAAAAATATTTGTAAAGTATGAGTTTTTGTGATTTAGAGCGCTATTGGCAAAATAATAGAAAAAAAGGGTTATTTTTGACCAAGCGCAGCGAGGGTCTCAGACTCTACGGGAGTAAATCGGCAGTTGTATGTTTGTATGTTTATTTTTTCGTCGATAACTTAGGAACCGTTAATCCAATCTTCACCAAATTTAGTTGGCAAGTAGTTCATTTCAATACAATTCAAAGTTGTAATTATTGTAAATTGAAATTAAGTTCGAAAATAATGAATCGGTCCAGGGGTTTAGAAGTTATAGGGGTCGCGAGGACTCAGTTCAGCGCGAACTACTAGTTATATATATACAGTAAAAGCTATAGAACAGAAGTGGTCGTGTATGATGTAAGGGTGTGTCTAGATCTCTGCGGCGCGCTGCTAATATGCCTGTTTGCGAAAGGCTCGTGAACTACGCGCGTGCACTTTGTAGTGCGATCTGCTCACGAGCTGATCACGGGCCGCGCACGAGCTCGCGCGCCTTCTATGCGCCGCCTGCCCGCAGCTCGCGCACCGCTTCCTCCCGCCGCCACTCACACCACGGGCTCACCCTCTCAGTTTGGTTCTAAATACGTTTCATGCGCGGAAACTGCAACGCGCGCGGTACCCACGCAACTCTCGTGCACCATGCGAGCGTTGTATAAGTAGCACGTGAGAGGCGCACCAAACAGTTGCAGTATTAGCACGCTTGCAGCGGCACGTATGCAGTGCATTCGCGGCGCATTCATCAGATGTGGACGCACCAAAGTTGTCCGCGAAATGTTTTTTGGTGAAATATAAATACCTAATCCTGTCTATAATACCTTTGACGATACACTATCGGTTTGTCTGTCTGTCTGACTGTCTGTCTGTGAATCCTTTACAATATAATATATCATTTATAATTTCCAAAGTTTTAAATGTTTTTGAATGAAATTTTGTACAAGTATAGTCTAAATAAAGACCTCCAGTTTCGAAAAATAAAAATACTTCTTTTTTGTATATAATGTGACAATTTTGAATGAATAAAAAAATCATAATTTGATATGAAAAGTTAAGTTTATATGTCACGTTAAGTGGGGAAATTTTTTTTTTTCGCATATCCCCCACATGAGGGATTGCAATGTATGTGTGTGTGTGTGTGTGTCCCTGCCGTTTCTAAACTATGTATCTCAGAAACTTATTATTTTCCATATTGATAGACCTTAGTAAAAACTGTCTTTTAAAATTATTTCGGGCAAGTTCTTTTTGAGATAAGCGGAAAAAACGGATAAATACTTCAAACCTAGGCACCTACGGAACCCTACTAAGCATGGCCTGACATGCTCTTATCAAGTTATTTTGTTGTTGGCAATACGTACTTGTATTTTACCTCTTGGTTTTTGACAATATCGTTGAATTTTGCGACGCAAAATAAAATTATGATACACGAACTATATTTTTCTGAAAATCCGCTCATATTTTTGTAAGAAAACGGTCGTCACTTGCCGCAAAAAGGGGAATAAAAAGGTATTGATTTCATTCATATTCAAAGGAGAGAAAAGGGCAATTTTCCTTGAAGAACATTTATTTTAGAGCTTAGACGAAACGCGTAGCTTGCTGCAATTTGTATAACAAAATTATTTGTAATTCGATTTGCAGTTCGTAACTCAATGATCCAGTTCTCAAATTTGATGTCTGTTAAATTTAGATATGCTCCTTGTTTTCTGTTGTCAGAGTGGCTGGCTGGCATCAAAAATGTACTGTACAAAAGCCTCTAAAATTATAACCATGTGATTGACAGAACAACTGCAACAACTGGATTTAATGGAACAAATCGGCATTTGTATGTATGTTTGTATGTATATTTGTCAGAGGATAATTTGCGTACCGTTGATCTGATCTTCATAAAATTTTGCAGGCGAGTAGTTCATGACAATACAAAGCAAAGGTTGCAAAGATATTGGGGTCTAACGGAAAAGAGGACAAAATTTGTTACTTATAAAACAAACTAGATGGCGTACTATGCACTTAAAACGCGGTGGCGAGATCCGCAGACAGAAAGCAGCCATCATCCAGTCATTCACTAAATAATTTTAACATAAGCGTCGTTATAATACGACAAAAACATCGAGATGTTACGCCTGACTTCATAAGATGTGGTACATGGGCGCGACTTTTTATACATTACTATGAAAACTGACGTGGTTTTAATACATTTTGTTTTAATAAAACGGGAATACTCACGTTAAATTGAGTCGGTTATTCCGACTCCAGTGGTAGATAATATATTTATGGAGTGGTTCGAAGAGTTGGCATTAGCGAATACTCCATATAAACCAAGACACTGGTGGCGCTATGTTGACGACGTGATTGCCATTGTAGGCAGAGATGAGGTGGATTCGCTATTAGAACATCTGAATAGCATTCATCCGAAAGATGGTATAACGGTGGAACGGGAACGTGAGGGAGCTCTACCTTTCCTTGATGTGTTGGTGAAACGTGATTCCAATGGCCGACTATCTCAGACGGTTTACCGCAAACCAACGCACACGGATAGGTATCTCAGGGCCGATTCTCATCACCACCCAGCGCATCTAGCATCAGTACCACGGTCGCTTATAAATAGAGTATTGAAGTTATGTGATCAGGAATACCTGGATACTGAGCTAGATCACATCAGAGGTGTGCTGAATAGCAACGGGTACAATTGGAAGCAGAGTTGGCGTTCTGTAAGCGCATCGTCCAACACAAACATACGCCCGATATCGGTAGAGAGAGCAACAGCCTACTTCCCATATGTTAAAGGAGTGACGGACAGTATTGGAAACTTGTTACGCCGAAGATACAGCATCAGGACTATCTTCCGTCCTCCTGGACAACTTAGGCAGCTGCTTCGCTGTCCTAAGGATAGAGACCCTTTGGGTTTCCCCGGTGTCTATATGATTCTCTGCGATTGCGGCAAGTGCTACGTCGTTGAAGCTAGAACGAACATTTCTACTAGGCTCGGGGAACACATACCTACGCTCCATGAAGAACCGGGACAGTGACCGGATCTGCGGTGGCCGAACATAACCTAGACTCTGGCGCACAGCACTATGTGCGGTTTTAGAAGGCGAAAGTACTAGCGCGTGAGAAGAACAATGTGCCCCGCAAAGTCAGGGAAGCCATCGAAATCTCCAGACGTCCGAACATCAACCTTGTCTTCGTGGAACTCACAAGAGTTCCGGCGAGACTAGTAGTGACGTAGTGAGCTCTGTGTGCTGGAGTGTTTCCGATATCACGCCTGGGGACTACAGTGAGAACGAGCTCCAGTGTGCGCCGACGCAGCACAATACTCTATCCGCCCCCGGCCTTGCACCTGCAGTGCAGCCGTTGACGTAACGCGCGCGACGCGCCGCAGCCCCCAGTGCAAGTCTCGCTGAGCATTCCTTGATAAAGTGAACGAAACTATAGTCGGAATAACTGACTCAATTTAACGTGAGTATTCCCGTTTCATTAAAACAAAAATACTAGTTACTATTCTAGAACAATCAACGGGAACTGATACGCATTATAAGAAATGTACCACACAATTTTCTGTACAAATTAAAATAAACTACCTAAACTACTTAGCTAACTAGGTACACTAACAAATATATTACGGCTACGGCCTCCATCCTCGCTAAACTCTCCACATAAACCTTGCCCTAACAATTACAAACACAACAAAAAAGAAATTATAAAAATTGGTCAAGATATTTTTGAATTTTAGCGAACGGCGATTCATTTTTATATATATAGTTTATAAACAAATTATAACTTAAGTACCTAATCATTATTATCAGCTTAAATACGTGCACTACTAATTAAACAAAGGCGTTCCTGTCGATAGGAAGGGTGGTGCCATAATCCTCCCGTTTGGCAAGTGGCTTGGAGTTCACAGAACTTGCTAAGTTTAGAACAGTTTACTAAGAGGACGCTGCTGGCCATCCTCCGTTGGTTTAGGGCATACTCGGATCCTAAATAACTTAACTGACCTAAACGAATCTAAAAGATTTCTACCAGTGGAAATCGTTTCAAATGCTGTTGTATGGCAATGCTCACCCTTTGGGCGAAATAGATGCCAACATTTTGGTCACGTGCTTCTTTGACTAGACGAATATAAAGATCTTTAGATATTTTCTAGGCCCCTTGTCCCCACGGTCCCGAGGTTGCGACAATAAACTCCCTTTACCTAATTAAATTACTTACTGTACTCGGGCGAAAATGTATCGTGTTTTAGACGAACAAGACGGTAGTAATAAGTAATGGAGCGTAGTTTTAAGATCGAGGTCTGTAGTATCTAGATGTCAATTCTATTATTCTAGTTTTTTAATCTAAATGTAACAATTCTAAAATGTTTGTCATCCTTTTGTCACATTTAATATACCTAGTAATGAATAGATATGCAATTAGTTTTAGTTCAATGAGTTTCGTTGAGTGAATGATGCAACAGCGTCGACGTCAAGTGTGTGTAAAGTTACAAGCTATTGCCGAAGATTACAGACTGATCGCATATTCTGAACTTTAGACCGATCGCCGCAGAATTAGCCCCCAAAACTTCTGGGTGAAAAGCCACTCGCTATCCCTCATTATAATAATGGAATTCAAAGGAGACCATCAAATTTGGTGGCACCACTGGCAACTCAAGAACACTGCACTATTCTCATGGAGAGCTAGAAGCACGCAGTGTTCAAATTTGGTACGTTTATATGAATTACCAACTTCAAACAAGGCGCGCTTCGATATCTGTGTAAGATACCGCTACCTACTAATTACTTCGGTGACCCGTGAGATGCAGCTAGACGTGCTACAGATAAATAGATTAGAAAACGTTCCGAGAGATGATCGAAAGTATCCGGTTGGCTCGGAGCCGAGATAACTAGTTGACGCAGCTTCCCGCTATACCCTCAGAATTGATAAAACATATCGCTACACTAAGTACTCTGCAAACGAAAGCTATTTTAGGGTTCCTAAAATACTTCAAAACGAAAAAAGGAACCCTTATTAATTATGGTCACATCGTCTTCCGTCTGTAAGTCCATCTGTCTGTCTGTCTGTCGGCATGTATGTCAAGACCATTTTTCTCAGGGATGCGTCAAGTTGAAATTAATAGCAAATATTGTGGTCTACGGTACCTTGGAGCTGTAAAAATATAACTTCTCAGTGAACGCAATCAAGAAAACGGCAATTTATGCCGCATATTGTCCATTTTTGTCGCTTAGCCGAACTCGCAAGTAAATCAAAACATATATTGTCAGCATATTATTGTACATTATCATGACAAAAAGCAAGGTCTTACAGCACGACTATAGGAATAAATCTGAAAAATACAATTTTTCAGCCTCATCAGGTTAAAAAAAATAATTGCGATTACAATCTGCAATTTGTTGTTGGAGAGATTACCGTGACATATTTATATATCGATGTATGGGAGATATTTTTTCAACCTCAATTTTTTTGTACGGAAGCCTCGATGCGCGAGTCAGACTTACACTAGGACGGTTTTTTTTAAATGTAGTTAGTATCTAACAAGCGACGGGCCATCTGATGGTGAATAGTCACCGCCGCCTAGGGACACCTCCATTGCCCGGATCATTGTTAGTGCGTTGCCTACCTTTGAGTTCAACCGAGCTTATCTCGGATGGTGACCATGAATTAATTAATGTATAACTTAATTATTATAGTAGTTGGCGCCGAATTGTGATCTCGTGACCTCCAGAAAATCTCAGTACCTGAATCAATTTTGCTCATATTAAGACAAAGACACCACATTTTATATAAGTCAAGTTCATCTAAAAGTCATACCATTTTGCGACAATGTCTCATGTTAAAATGCTTGCAATATAAGCCATTTTTTAATTTATCTTTGTGTGCCGTGAAGCTTGCCGTACCCAACTCGCTCCTGCGTCGCGGGCAACCGGCGGATGCAAGTGGCAAGTTGTCGGTCGGTGTGGCGTTCTAAGGGGGAGACCTATGTTCAGAAGTGGACGTCTTATGGCTGATGATGTGCCGTGAAGCTTGGCGCATCGACGAACGATTGTAGAAACATCAGGTGCCATCACGTGAAGCATTTAAGCAGATTTTACCAAGGAGCGTTGCACGGTTTATTCCCGTGCCTGTTAAAGCGCGGATGGCCCTTCTCTTCGTTTTTAAACACTGAACTGTGTTAAAACACATAAAACTGCTCGTTTAATAACACATTTGGGATACTGAATTATTAACTCGGGATAATGGACCGATCGAAGTGAACGAAGTGACGATAACTTGAGAACCGCTATCTTCATGAAATTTTATTTGTATGTATTTTATTTTAAAACAATTTCCAATTTGCCAGTTATTCAACCGTCAACATGAGACGAGCGTGCTCCTACTGAGCTCGCTTACCTATGAACTATTAGCTAGTGATTTATAGCGCCCTTACCCTACTGACTAGTTGGAACTAAAGATAAAAAGAAAACATCGATATTTTTACATTAGTGGATACTGGCTAGTAAATGCTTTATATACTGTCTTACGGTCGTTCCGTTCCTAAGTCAAGGCTGGCAGTAAAATAAATCCTACTTTTATGCGTTCTGGTGTAAATAAATACCGGCTCTTGTCTGTGTTTGATTCCTTGAAGAATACTTTAAAATACGACTCAGTACTCAAACATGCTAGAATACCTACTAACATGATGAAATAATAAACTTTATCTATATTTAGTTTTTGTTAGATTTATTAATAATTTAATAAATTGTTTAGCTATGTCTTAACAAAAAGGAAAAATAAGTATTGAAAATGAGATTATTATTGAGATTTTTAAAACGACTCAATTTTATTTCTGGCTTGGGGTTTAGTCGCAACTTGGATGGTGAACACACATAGCCTGGAATGGAAACTGGCTCTCTAGTAAGGCTGCCGGAACACTCCGAAGTGCTTGGCAATAGATTTTTAACTTGTGGGTGGTAGCTAGCCAGCTGTGTGTACTAGAAAGTACCATATCACTACCAACTACCCTGCTAATATGGATCCCCAACAGAAGTTACACATTACATTCACATAATTATAGTCACTAATACACTCAATTGGGAATATTTTTATGGTGCGGAATGAGTTTTTTTTTTCAAATTCAATTTGTGCCACTGACTGACCTATCTAAATTTGATAACTAAGTTAGAAATCCACAAATGTGGACTTAGCTATCCATCTCCTACGATAGCATACTAACCTTGTAAGAAGTTGACAGTCTTGCACATGACCTCCCCGAAGTACCAGAGCAGCGTGACGGACTTAGCGATCTGCACCGGCATACAGAACAGCGTCACCAGCAGGTCAGCCACCGACAGGTTCACCAAGAATATGTTGGTAACACTGGAAACAAAGAAAAATAAAATAAATTTTATGTTTGACCGACTGAGTAAAGAAACTACAAGATATAGGACGATTAACTACATGCCGCGATAAATTAATAAAATAACATTTTAGAAACGAAAGCAAGAGGAAAGAGAATCAAGAATACCAAGAAAATCCTACTGAGACGAGGTAAAAGAGGAAGTAAATGACAATTGTCATGTCAAAGAGGGAAGTGAAAATGCTGGCAGAAGGTTGTGAAGGCCGAAAGATGCTCCACAGACAAAAATCATTTCCATCTATATATATAATTATAGTACAAATAGTGCGATAAAACGCTTGTTAAAAAGTTCTCGGACTATGTCCATGATATATGGGACTAGATAGGGACATGACAATGTCCCTAAGATATTGTGTTCCCAAATTATTACTCTCCAATTTATTCCACGGCGTAGTTAATAAATACGATTTTCTATTCATAGGCAAACAGTTACAAACCTTCATATTTGCATCAATCCTTTCACCGGGCTATAATCGAGTTGCTAAAAAGCGACATTTGAATTTGATCGATATTCATAAATATTTGATTTAGGGTAGAGCATACAAACGCCGGTTCCCATAACCAGGAGTTTGCAGTTGTGCAGAGGATAAAGGGGAAATAAGATGTTACTAAACTGAAAACAAGGAAAGAGGAAATATTATTGTGATTTTACGATGATGACAAAAATAATAAATGTAATTTAGTTTTTGGGACCTTGGGCGGTATGACAATAATAATTGTGTTTGTTTAAAATAGACATAGATCGATAGAGTACTCTATATTTTTACATAACACCATAAATTACATACATAACACAAAAAAACTAATAACAACTGGTGGACTTATCCCATCCAGACCTCTTGAGACGATAGGCCATGAAGTTGTTATGTTTTAGTTTCAGTACCAATTTCTGCGTTTTTATTCATAAAGTGTCGGTCTGGTTTCGGAATCTTGAACTTAATTATTATTTTTTCAGCTTTAGTACAAGACGAGCTCAATACTAAAGTGATTATCAACAGCAGAGGAACTGAAACAAAGGTGAAAATAATTATATCAAAAAACTTAATCATCGCGAATGAAATTACACTTCTACACATAATCCAGAGGAAAACTCTTGTGCCGAGCTACCAAACAGGCGCTTGGTTGCATGCCTTGCCTTCTCCATACATAGATATACTTCTAGATGACGACTCCTTGAGAATGGCCATGGCTTTTCAGCTAGTATGCTCTGTTTGTTAGCTCTGTACGTTTATTTATTTACTAGACACCAACTTGATGTACGTAACATAGAAGGAGGCAATCAATGGAAACAGGCTAAACGTCACCACAATTATAGGTTCAGTCTACATGAAACTAAGAAGCGAGTTTTACTTAAAAAATAACAGTCAACGTCTTAATTAGCGTCTGTTGGGCACCAGTCGAGACAAACGGACATCACAGCCTAAGCTGCATACGGTACTTCGGCCGCAGATCTCGGCATCATGCCATAAGCTATCTTCTGAAGCGTGCTCTCGTATATATCAACAAAAGCGCCATGTGTGTATGGGCATCCAGTCTTATCGCACTCGCATGGCAAACGACTGGGTGGTCTTACGTTGGTTCCATTGAGAGGGCTGCCTCGTTTTGGATGTTAAGTGCGCGATCAATTTTTCTTCGTGCTATCTCCCTGCTACCCAGCAGTATATCTAGCGTAGGCAGCCGTTAGATGTAAAAATCTCAAATATGCCTGCCTTGAGTCAGCTGTCAAAATAGCGCGACACAAGCCAAGAACTTTTTCTTGATCATGGGACACCGCCTCAAGGAGAGGACGGGTTCTCTGGCCAGGGTTATTAATTTAATTCTACACATTACATTACATATTGTGGAACTTACGCGGTGAATTCATGATTTTGCGTCTTTTATCTTGTCGCTAAGGCTACTTGCTCTTTTTATACTGGCAAAATCAATATTTCAATAATTAAATAATGTTCTATCAATGTTTCCCTAATTATTTTTACAGTTATGCTGTTGCGTTTAGTTTCGTTTAGCGACGATCCGTTCCCGAAGAGGGTATTTTCTAATAGTTATTATTAGCATGAAGTTTTAGTAATTGTTTTTTTTTTATCTTTTTTGCTATTAGTTTTCTCTAGTAATGCGAGAGGATTACTACTGGTATCAACATTTTTTTTAAATAAATAAATTACGGGGAAATAATTAAAAAGTTGGTGTTATTATGTTTAGAATACCATTGCCAATGTTTTGTATGCCAATTATTATTTCCTTCTTCTTCGTCAAAATAAAAAGTAATAACATAAAAATTGCTTTACAATATTGGCAATGGTATTTTAGACAAATTAAATAGTATATTTTTAATTTTATCTTTATATTAAAAAACTTTTATATTAAAAAATGTTGATAAAGTGCGAATGGGGTGGCTAGAAATGTGAGCCGGCAATTAGTTGCGTCCACAGATGTCCCGCTCCCCTATTTTCGCATTATTTATTAAATACATGTAATAACTAGGTGTGAATTCACTGAGATTTAATAATGCTATTTCTCTTTATGATAAAATTACAAAGGTTTGAAAAACCTTTCATACTTTTTAACACAGAATTCTCCTTATAAATATGTCTTTGCTTTTTAATTAGATCGGAGATAAAAAGCAAATCGATTTCTTCTGTCATATTAAAAGATATATTACCAAATGTGATATACAATGTTTGTGATTTTAATATAGAGAGACGCACACAATTCACACTATCTACAAAAACTTGCAATTTCGCGAGTGAGATAGCTGGACAAGACTATATAACCAGCGGCGTGTGGGAAATTTTCGCCCAAGAAAAACTTGCATTTCTCAGAAAAAGAATTATTGTTAAAAGAAAGCAAAAAACCCGCCTGCCAAATGGAGCCAGGTTTTTTAGACTACCGATCTTACCCGTGAAAAGTTATCAACCGCTATAAGCATCGCTATCTTTGTCAATTTTCGAACAATATTGTAACAATTGCCGGCCTTATTGCTTACCGTATGCAAAATTTGAAGTCGTAGGTCTGCTAGAAGTACCGAGGGAAATGATGATCGCCGAGTGCATCGGTGACAAAATAAGGGTACAAACTTGTAATTTGGGGGCAGAGATATGTTCACCTAGTTAGTACTCATGATAACTAAAATTTTAGACTTCTAGCTGAACCCGCAAGAGATACAAAGGGCTTAAAAGTGTCAAAAAGGGCTTGTTGCTTGACTTGGCGGGGGAACTCTAAAATTCAATAGTAATTTATACGAACTCACCTTAAAACCACTAACGGCAGATCAACAAGAGAAAATAAGAGAAAAATACACATCTCTCTCTCCCTCTCTCTCTCTCTCTCCCTCTCTCTCTCTCTCTCCCTCTCTCTCTCCCTCTCTCTCTCTCCCTCTCTCTCTTTCTCTCTCTTTGCTGCGAATCGTAGTGTTTTACTTTACATGTTTTACTATTAATTGTATCTTTTATTTCAGTTTCGGTTCTTTTGATATTTACTTGAATATCTAGCTTGCCAAGTACTAAAGCAGAAACAAATAAAATAAGATTCAAGATTCCGAAAGAAGTTGTTGATTTTTTTATTAAATTCAGAGGAGCTGGTTCTGATATAACAAAAGAAGGAATTCAAGGAGGCCCAGCGTTTCAAGATAACCAAGCACGGCTAAATGGCCCACAGCCCCAACGGCCCTTGCAAATGGGGAAGTTCTTGAAATGAGTTCGTAGGTACCTTAATAAAAGATGAAACGGAACGAAGGACGTGAATCTAAAAAGAAATGATTATAAAAGTGCAATCCATGTATCAGAGCAAGCAATAAAGCTATTAAATCATTACCTAATCTCACTAAGCTTCTTTAACCTAGCACTATCCTTCACAAGATCACTGGTCTACAGGAATCAAAGCGTGTATACCTCGTAATTTCACCTATCACGTATCCTGCCATCAGTGCCACTGCCTATTCTCAGCCAGAACACCACTACTACACTACTACACATAAAACATAGACTACTACTCTACATAAAGAATGTCTAATGTCTTATGTCTATTAGATCTAATCTAAAGAAACTAAATAAACACTGAATCCCAACATAAATTACTTAAGATATTATAAAGAATATACTCATATGATACAGAAGTGTCTGAATTCCCTCGCGATTATTTATAGCGTTCGTGTTAAAATATATCCGCCAAAAACGAAAACTCGCTGGGCGTACATAATTAAAGGAAGCACGGAACCCCAAAATTACTACAAGAGCAAAAATATCAACAACAAAAAGTGTAAAAAATACTAGGACGTTGGGCCCTCGGGGACCGGGAGCTCATCTTAGTTTCAAAAACTTATCAGAGCGTCTGGTTGACGCGACGCGTGACCAAAATGCTGGCGTTTATTTGGCTCAACGCATAAGCATTGCCAATCAGCGTGGTAATACCGCCAACATGCTGGGTACGCTGCCAACTGGTAAGGTACGCTGCCAACTGGTAATGATCTTGGGCAACTATTATTTTTATGTAGTAGGCTAAGTAGTTCAAGTAGTTGTAGTTTATATGTATTTTGCTTAGTTAATAAAGGCACTTGTCCGTTAAAAAATAATAATACTAGATATTGTCATTATGAAGTGGTGTTCAAACTGAGCACCACAGGATCAATTTCCATATTCCATGTCCATTAGCCAAATCGGTCTCTGGAAGTGTCAGAAGAAATAATTTTAAGCCTATAAACAAATCGAAGACTTTGAGAAATGATATTAATAGTCCGACTGCCGCACTCAGAGACGTTTAATCATTACTTTTTACGTCACTAAGCTAAGGTTTCTGTAAAAAAATCTTTAATATTATTATCAAAATCGGCTGATAAATGGCGCCGCAGCAAACTTTCGTCCTTTTGGAGGGAATCCAATCAAAAATTGCGGACGACAAAAAAAACTATAAAATTGTAGAACCTGTATACCAAGTTTCGTCAATATTGGTTGAAAAAAACCTGTACCAAGATAGATGAAGCAAAACTTGCCAGTTAAAGCAGAGACTTTTGCTCACTATGTCAATGTATTGTCTTCGAAACTTCACTAATTTGCAAATATTCTTAGGTTTTTTTATTAGTTGAAACTATTTGTTCTATTACTAGTAATAGTATTATTAGTAATCTTAACTAATATTATAAATTCTAAGGTAACTCTGTCTCTCTGTCTCTCTGTCTCTCTCTGTCTCTCTGTCTGGGTGTTTGTCGCGTTATCATGGCTAAGCGGCTGAACGGATCGAGCTGAATTTTTGCATAGATGTAGCTAAGTGTCGGAGACTTTTGTTTTGTTTTCATAGGTCCACGTGAACAACGTCGCGGGTAACAGATAGTTAAATATAAATTTGGATACGTTGATTTTCTACACAAAGACACATCCCAGTGAACTCAATATAAAAAGTAAAAAATGGCTGAAACAAAGCCACTAATCTGGATATATTGTAATGTTTATCAGACTAATTTCAACCGAAATAAAATTATTCACACAGTTAGGTACGACGGATCAACAATTCGGTAAGTTGTCGTTGATTCCAACGATCACCAATCTGACTCAACCTAAACGGTTAAACAACATGAGCAAGCGACCATTCCTGACGGAATTATATATACAAAATCCGTACAAATATGAATATTTCCTCGCTAAGCGTCCCTTTCAATACAAGAGTGTCGACGGACGACATTACTGAACACGGCCCTTACGTTCTAACCGTAACCGTAAAATTCAGTAGGAATGTTAATGGATATATGTTATTGGTTGGCCTCCTATTGTCCACAAATTATCCCAGTCGCTCTTGGTGATACCAATATCCCCTAAATTAACCTATTACCAAATATTTGTCGTACGATAAGGTTCGAAACAATCAACGTTACCCAAATATTTGTCCAATGATAGTCGATTTTCATTACGTGTCTCACACGAGAAGGTCGCCAGCATACAGATTTGTTATGTAGTACTAACAATTTTGGACTTTGGTTTGAAAACATTGAAAATAGCGTAAAATATTACAACCCGTCTTAAAACTTAATAATCTAGAGATGTAGTACTGAATTTTAAAACCAATAATTATTATACAACGGCATGTATGTGTGCTTTTGAAATTACGCAAAACTTCTCGTAACTTCTCGTAGTTAGCTTATCAATAAAAAAAATTTTTTTTTTTTTATTAAGTAATATTTTATACGATATTGCTCACCTCCCTTCAATACAATTATCGTTACTGTTGTTGCAAAATAAAATTATTTTCGTTCTTTCTTTCTTCTAATACTGGATTATTATTTTTTGTGCATGTGCTACTTTCTGTGGTTTACCCAGAGCTCGGCGTGTAAACTTGCGAACAAACATATCTTTCTTTTTTGTGTGAGATTACTTTGCAAAACGATTAGAAATTATGTTTCGTAACCGTACCAGTTATTCGTAAGAACTTAATAGAGCGCCATCGTAGAAGCCCAATCTCCACTGATCTTAGTTGGTTAAGTGGTATATTTGAGACGGCCGGTAAAACCTTTTTCTGAATCTTGTTCAGTTTTTACCATCCCATTCTGATGACGCAGGTCCGTTTTACGACGACCCCTTTCGGCGACGAACCAGTGGTTTTATCCACACGCAAATCTGTTCCATACATTTCGTGCTGTGACTACGTTGCGTTTGTTTTTTGTATTTTCTGCAAAAAACGGAGACAAAAAGTGTCTATAAGAGTACAATTATTGAAGTTTTATTGCAGCCATCCCACTGATTTCTATATTACTGCTTAGAATAAAACAGGATGTCAGTGAGTGATGACTGGTGTTCGGTTAGATGGCCGTATTCTAGAATATCGTTAAACTCATCATTGTAAACAACTTTTAAGCGCAGGCCATACCGTGAGCTAAGTTAACTAAGCTGAGGTTAGGTCACGGAATACTAACGGGAGCTGATTTTGCAAAAGCTGTGATATATTTATCTGTATCTTTTTATTTTTCTTTTATAGTATCTTTTATAGTTTGACAAATTTACCATAAACATTTTCATACAAACTTTAACACACCACTTCCTTTAGGGGTTAATTTTCAAAAAATCCTTTCTTAGAGTACGTTTACACCCCTCAATAAATATACCCTCCAAATTTCAAGCCTCTACGTCCAGCGGCTTATGCTGTACGTTCAGTTGTCTATAGGTCAGTCAGTCAGTCAGTCAGGATAAAGCCTTTTATAGGTATAGATAGATAGATAGATAGATTTACGACTGAGAACTTTATACTTTTATTCACGGTCGGTGCATTTAGCTAAAGTGCAGTAGCTCTTATAGACATTTAACGACTGCTAAGTGTTCCGCGGGCCGAATCAAATGCTACGGCGGGTCGCATTCGCCCGCGGGCCGGACTTTGCCCATATTTGAAGTGTAGCATGCTAGCGTGAATAGAGACCAGAGAGGACAAAAAGTACGAGTGACCTTGGTAGTCCGGTAGAGTAGGTCGATCTTGGTGGTCTAAAGCATACAAAACAATAAATCTCCTTTAAGTACCGTTCATTACTGGACATGCAATGCAATGCAATGCACAGAACCCCTTTTCTCGAAAGGTGACATTCAATCTCATCTCGAAAAAAATGTCGAACTTCGAGATTTCTTATTCTCAACGCCATCTTTCGAGATTTCTTATTCTCTTCGCCATCTTTCGAGATAATCTCGATAGCATGCTTTCGAGATACATCTAGTGATCGGAGGCAATTGAGACGAGAGACGATCGAGCTTGGAATCTCGAATTCTACATCAATTTGTCATAATATCTCCGTATAAGGGCCCTGGTTCGAAAACTATATTGTAAGCACAAGTAGCTATGTATATGTACTAATACGATATAGTTTATTGTATTTCTTTGTTTAACTATTGACTAGTATTTTTTTTAGCCGGCAGTACATGGAGGCTAATATTATTTCAAGTATGTGACATCGTTGCTGAATTTTACGTTCAAACCGAAGCGAACAATGCGTCAACAAAGCTGCTAAAGTTTTGGTCACGCGACGACAACTTGCCTGTGTATATTCTTATGTTTAAATGTAGCTATTATACATATAGGCAAGTGATGCGTCAAGCAGAAAATCGTGCCAGGATTTTCAGATTTTCTTTAGGAGAGGCTTTAAGTCCAGCAATGGTCTAATATAAATGGGGACCCTTTGGCGGCCTCCACTGCCAGGTCAAGAAGGTCGCGCCATTCTTATGCAGAGCTCAAAGTGCATTGTTTGGAGTTGTTGAGGCTATAATCAACAGTGTTGGCAAAAAGTTTATGATGGCGCTGAAACAGTAGCAAACATGAGTGCTAACTTGGCTAATGGCGGACCGCGAAAATATCTGATATCTTTTTTTAATTCCAATTTATTGTTTAGAACTTATACTAGTAGTTCGCGCTGAACTGAGACCTCGCGACCCCTATATCTTCACAAGTCCTGAACCGATTCAGCTCATATTCGAACTTAAAAATTCTATTGAAATGATGTCTACAAAATTTCATGAAGATCGGATCAACGGTTCGCAAGTTATCATCGGACAAATATACACACAAACATACAAACATACATACACATTCCGATTTGTCCCAGTAAACTCTGAGACCTTCGCTTTGCTCGGTCAAAAATGGCTACATCACAGTCCGGTTTTACATACTAAAAACACTGTTCATATGTATCAAAAGAAATAAAAACCTGTAGTCACTTTAGGTGATCTACGAAGTATAATTAAACAGATCACTAAATCTGGCTGCGTCTGATATTATATATCTGTAGTCGCTGCCGCTACAGTCGCTCCAGTTTCGCTGTAGATTGTAATCTCCATGCTAAATATTGGAACCGTTTATCATGTCATCCAGGCTGAAGTGGGTTATCTATTTGGAGTGATCAATGAGTCGATTCATGAATTTTGATTGTTGTTGCAAATCTAAGCGTGGGTGGTCGGTATAAGCACGTAATCAAAATACAATCTACACTGATATACACTTAGGTACTAGGTACATTTGCAAGCGGTTTTGCTAGCGTAGAGAACAATATTATACGTATAACTTATTATAATATGTCTATAGTCTTAGGTATTTATCACTTCCTAAGGATTGACAAGGGATATCTGATTTGGTGGCTTAGTTGGTAGTGCGCCTGCGTCATGAACAGCAGGTCTGGGGCTCGGTTCCCGGCTAGGTAGATGATAAACGATGAACAAATATCTGCTCTGGGTTTGGGTGCTAGGTCTGTTGTGTGTCTTTGTGTTTTTTCTGTGACATCACCGACACAGCGAATCCTGGTGGGGAGCTATTTTTAGTACCAAGTCAGTGGTCCTAACAAGTATTTATACGTCATACCATTCCAAAGTCAGTGCAATGCGTTTGTCGCGCGTCGCGTCGTTCTTGAGACCAATATAATTATGACGTAGTAGAAAATACCGACAGATTATGCTCAACTTACAAGAGTTTGTTACTTGTATTGGGCAGCAGTTATGAGATCACCGAGCTATGCTTAATTGCTTATGTCACTCAGAGAGTTGAAATTTAGTAGTAAGAATGTTTAGAATAGTTTCCAGTAACAAAAGAAATTACCTCCTACAAACATAACTATTATACGTTTTGCGTGTATATACAGAGCACTGACGCTCCCAAGCTTTTTAAGCTTATTGTTGCGGTGGCGTCGTTTGGCGGGTCGCCCTCTTCCCTCCAATATGGTTGAGGAGAGCGATGGCTGGCACATGCGACATCGTGAACGGGTGCTGCTTGCGGGAGCTGGACTGCTCGGAGTATACACGCAAATCTAGTAATAAGTAGCACCTAACTCTGTAATAGTAGTAAAGGTTTGTAGTAAGGTTTGGTTTATTTCTTATGTAAATTCTTTAGTGTTTTATATTAAGCTTTAGTTGACATTAACGGTTTTTTTTGGATCTTTAGATCCATATAAACAAATATCATCCTTGTTGGAAATAATTACTGTATTAATCTAGCTACGGCTCTTACGTTAATTAATAATTAATTAATTTTATTAATTTTCCTTAGTCAAATGAACCTACTTTAAAATTAGGAAGAAAACAGGTGTATAATTTTGAATCTATGTATAGGCGTATACAAAATGTTTAGCACAATTAAAAATAATACACCAGAACTTGATGATATTAATATATTTATATATATGATCAATCGTTTGTCAATGTTTACTTACACCCTCTGGTTTTACCCGAATTCCTAAGAGAATTCTAAAATTGCAGAATTCAACGCATATTTAGGTTACAAATGTTTTTGTTTTCTTTAATAAAAACGATGAGACGGGCCTGAACGAGTAGCAGTATCCTCTTAGTAAGCGGTGAGCATGCTACGATCCCAAAACCCTGGATCAGGTGGTACTCAAAACAAAATGTCCTCATGAAATGAATGAAAATAAAATAAAAAATGAATGAAAGAATGAATGAAAAAAAAAACAAAACGAATCGTGCCGTGCATGCTTATCGCAACCTTTGTTCAGCAGTAGACGTCTTCTGACTGATAATGATTATGACTTTTTCCGTCATAAAAATCAGCCATGTGTTAATCCAAAGTATAAATTATCACGTCTAATTTTATCCAATTCATGGAGTTGAGTGAGAACAAACATGACTCACAACACTCATACACCTTACTCTGTATACAAACTAAAGCATTAATATTAGAATAATAGTAAGATCTATATTTAGATAACCATGAGCTTTTAATATTATTTTTGTTATTAGACACTGTTAGAATATGTAATTTTTTTTTTTTTTTGTTTACTTTAATATCAATATAAACAGGTAAGTATTACTTTACTATATATACTTACAAAAAATATCTTTATGTCGTTGACTATTATTATTTAAGTAAAACTCGCTTCTTAGTTTCATGTAGTCTGCACCTATAATTGTGGTGAAGTTTAGCCTGTTTCCATTGCTTGCCTCCTTCTTTGTTACAATGACGTGCATCATGTTGGTGTCTATTAAACAAATAAACTAAGTATATTGCCCATGGATCTTGTATCTAAGATATTGCCTATGATTTATTGGATTCGATTTCCGATTTTTTTTAAATTAATAAATAATAAATTCGATAATATGTAAAATGACTAGGTGTTTTATTCAATCACAGAAACTAGAAAGATATAAAAAAAATACTTCTGTGTATGCAATACCCTAGACGACAAGGCACTTTAATAATATAAATAAAAAATCTTATTTCACGTATTTTTAATGCTTCTAATAATACCAACCCCAATATAATGGTCACTGATGAAGAATCGCAGATATTACTTAAGTGTACCTATGTCACGACCAGATGACAGAGTCTGATGACGGTAGGAAAGGTTAATTTTTAAGACAATTCGGACACTCTTCCAGTGCCAGAGTCGAATCGAATATCATGAGGTTCAGATTATTTTTATAACATCCCGCAAACCTTTCTTGTGATAGTATAAAAAAATAACCATTATTTTCTTATATGTCTGACCTTTTTCGTACAATCCCTGGCATTAGTTAAGCATTTTTGCTGTATTTTTTTTAAATATTCATGTTCTAAAAGACTTACCAAAAATATATCATTTCCCATGACGTTGGCTTACCTGAAAAATTTAAACGTTTTATTAAAAAAGTATAATGATAAATCTGAAGAAAACCTCGAATTTTCTTTTTTCAAGAGAATCCAGATACTTATCTGTAATTTTCCGATTTCTTTGTCCTGAATCGTAATCATCGCTTGAGCTCAAAATATCCTTATTTGTACCAAAGATAAGGTTTATATTCGCGTATTATATAGGCTATTCAGCTTGGTACTTCTAATCAGAAATAGCCGAGACATCACATTATAGTTAAGGTTTCAATTAACATTTAAATTTTGAATTTATGTATATGAATTCATTTCAATTTATTAGATGAATTTGCACTTTTGCTGCTCAGGAATCGCAAACCAATTTTGATTATC
This sequence comes from Apocheima hispidaria, assembly GCA_947579745.1. Lineage (NCBI taxonomy): Eukaryota > Metazoa > Arthropoda > Insecta > Lepidoptera > Geometridae > Apocheima > Apocheima hispidaria. The sequence continues at coordinate 841,639 of OX388151.1, forward strand.
GGAACAACGATCAATATCAAAAAAGTGTGATGCGTTATTTTATTAATTTATTAATATTAATGCCTGCCTGCCTGCCTGGCCTGCCTTGGTGCTTGACTGAGGGCTCCGGGATCTCCAAGGGAACCCACCAGAGCCTTCAGCACCACGCTTCAGCTCCTCTCGGGACAGCTACGAGCCAGGTATCCAGAGACGCCTCCGCCTACGATAACTTCAGCTAGTCGACGCTGTCGTCCTCCTCAGGCTCGTTTAGGTAGATGGTTAGAGCTATATATAGAGCGAATGATATAGCGATAAGCGCGCAATTAAACGGCAATGTATGTATATCAACCTGACATGAGGCGGTTCATTAGGGGTATTACCTCGGTAATAGGTTTACCTTGGTAATGGGGATTCATTAAAACTTTTGGAAGACTCTTATGATAGAAGTCATAAATCTAATATATAAATGCCTATATATGTATGTATGTATGATCCATATAGACTCCAAAGCGAACAGATTTTGATGAAATTTTCAGGGAACATTTAGATTAGCCCAGCGGGTGATCCTATTAAGTTTGATACCCGTGCGAAGTCGGGTTACTAGTACTTTCGTAATATTTATGACCCTGTCTTGCATGTGAAAAGTAATATTAGCTATTGTCTTTGTAGCAGTCGTGGTATACATCAATCATTTTAATTTTAAAAACTATGTTTATATTTATAAACGTACATAATTATAAGCATAATGAACGGAAAGAAGAAATATTATCTCTAAATGTCTCATTATTATCTCTCTTATAATTTATTTATTTATTTATTTAAGTATACATTTCCACATAATGCGTAATGGTAACATTTTTCAGAATGTACTAAATTACACATTATACCCTGTTATAGGGGTTGCAAACAGTATTGTTACCTACATACTAAAAAAGTAAAACTACCTATTAATAAATATAGAAATACAGAATAATACAGAAAACTTATACGATATAATATATATATATATATATATATATATATATATATATATATATATATATATATATAATACCTATATAATGAGCTGAGCTGACCTACTAATAAAGATAATACTATGAGCAGTATTAACTTACGCATTAGCGGGAATAGACAATCATAAACTTTCAAGAGCTGTTCCACTATTATCGCGATTTAAGAGGTATACTAAAACTAACCAATGTATTATTGTGAATCCTACCTGTCCATAAACCAGAACATACCTGAGAAGATCCTAGTTCTTTTTTTTTAATTAACCTAATCGAAAGAATGTCCTGGTCGACGCATACAAAAGTTCAAAATAGACACTGATCCAACCCAAAACTGGACAATGTGCTAGTGACGCTTTTCCCAGAAGCAGGCTTTATTCTGAAAATAATAAAAATGCTTTTGAAGCTTACCTGCGCATATACTGGAACTTGATCACAATAAATATGAGCAAAGTGTTGGCGGCGAGCGAGGCTGTAAGCACACCCACGTAAAGCACTATGATGACCACGTCCGGACGGTAGAACACATCCAAATCCAGTGGTGGAACCCATGGTTCCGACTCGTTCCAAATATGAATCGAACCGTTCCTTTCTTTCTGGAAGTCGAGTTCTAAAGTAGTCAGATCTGGTGGGGTGACTCCCGCCATTTTGTTTGATCATTTATGGTTCTTATCATTAATCACAGTAATCACAATGCGACCACGACAATAATTCACTTATAGATACAATTCACTTCATCTTAGCTACGACAGTTCCTATGTTTGTTCTTTTGTCATTTTTTTTTGTACAGTTTTTTTCTTTGGCTGCTATATGTTTTAAAGTATTCTTTCTTATGGGTAAGTTTATTTGGTTATTGAACGTGCATGTTCTGGACACGCGCAAAATTTACATTTTAGTAGCACTGTTTGTTTATTTTTGCAAGATGTATTTTTGCCACTGTGTGTCCGTGGCATACTTGTTTTAATATATGGTAGCATACGTGAAACTAAATCTTCAAAACTTTCTATAATATCCAATCATCAAATTAGAATATGATAAGTCGGCATACCTACGTACTTATTACCTTATATTCGGCTTTGGCTTTTAGGTTATTAAATTATTGAACATATTGAACCTTGAAGCTTTTTCGTTTAGGTTTTATTTGAATGCGCATATTTTTGCCAAAAAAGGCTTAAAGAAAAATCTAATTAATCTATATAAAAATATAATTTCCGTTTTTATGCTATCCATACTTATTTACTCATTATTGCCGTGGGATGAGCCAATAATAGCACTTGGGGCGATTCAAGAAAAAAAAAATTGTGTGGGTCGAGCTGGAAATACGTGTTTGGGATGAGTTGCGATGAAGACGGAACAACCCGAAGATTCAAATGATTTGTAATTGATTAAAATGGGGACAGATTTTTTCCCCCACTAGATTGTAATTACAAAACTATGAACGAATTGTCTCCCTGATCAAAAATATCAGTTTTTACCAAAGAAAATATACAATGACGATCTCATACAAAAAAGTGTAATCCTGAAAAATCTGCTTAGAACTAGATGGCGCTCACGTATTTAGTCAGCTAATGTCCAAACCGCTATAAAAGCCGATGAAAAATGGTTAATACAGAAACATAGGTATATTAGCAAAGAAACTTTACATTTTATCTATGGTATTAGTATAATTATGTCGGCTACTTTTTTAGTTAGGCTTCTACTTTTAGGCTATGTTTAATTCAAATAAAATTGCAAATTACGACATAAAAAAATATGTTTCCAACGCCATCTCTTGAGAACCTAGCGAGTTTAGCAAATAAAACATAAAATTATTAATTTCACTGATATCACTATTGCAAAAATATTCACAACAAGTAGCGTTTTTTTCTCCGTACCATTACGAATGACGAGCGCAGTGCATTGCCGCGCATGATTTTGAACTTTTGATGTTCAAAATACTGGGTGGCACTAAACAGTTATGGGTAAGCGTGAAGCTTAACATCAGGTGAGCGACTTGCTAGTCTCGTCACCAAAATCATTTTAAAAAAAAATTACATCTCTCTCGTCCAGGCTTTAAAACATTTAAAAACATTTTAATAACCGCACTATTTCCACGTGAGCAACCAATATCGAGATAAGATTTATTCATAGATGCATTCCCAAGAGTAATATCTATCCAAATCCATTCATCCAAATATCGCTTGAGAAATATGAATCTAACATCAATACTTTGGCAAAACGTTTTCAATTCAGAATTAGTTGATGCTGGCGACTTCGAACGAATGGGGCATTCTGCCTTGCAGATGCAGGGCTCGGGCCGAGACTGTCTTCGACCTCGCAAATACAAAGCTTAATCACAATCAGATGAACGGTATAGCAACGCCACAGATCACACTACATACCGCATTACGAGATTCGTTGTACCTACGAAAAGTCACCAAAGTTTAAGGAAGGCGAAGTGCGACCGAGCGTTCTCATTGGCTATCTCAAGGTTTACGCCTACTCGCGCCTAACAATCAACCAATAGGAGTAATTTCGTAAGGGTATTTAGACTGATGCGTGATGCGCTTCGAACGTCCTGAATGCAGAATCTAGAGTGTGATCTGTGAGCAACGCATAGGTAACAAACAAAAAAACATCTGTATTCTTTCAAAACCTCCGATTCAGCTTCCTTACATAATTCCTATCCATTTTACTTATATGATTTTTAATAACAACTTCCAAAAAAATGAGGAGTTTCTCAATTCGTTTTTTTTTTTTAATTTGTTCTCTGAGAAGTCTGTCATATAAAAATCGATTTGGAAAATACTTATTTTTGTTTGAAAGGATATACTTTCGGATTCCATTATATCAAAATCCAGTTCTTACAATGGGATCCATGAGGAATTGACTTGGACTTGATTGGAATTGATATTAGGGAATAAGTAATTTTAGATTAAAATAGTTACTATACGATTTCAACAAGTTTAGAAAAACAAATATGTTTTTATCTACCTCGATAAATATAAAGTTATTTTTTTCTGAAATCGCTCTCAGAACCTTTTAATCACTTCCTCCACAGTCTTACGGTACTTATTGATGAGTTTTTCCTGCTATAAACTGTCTTTTCAAACTCGTTAAAGCTCAGCATTTTATAAGAAAAGTTATTAAGATGTGAAAGAACTAAATTACAAAGATTATGAAGATCTTAAGAGGACTGATGAGTAATTCATGCGAAATGTAAATAAGCCTCATAAGCCTACAAGGAGCCCTTTGAAGTTATCGCGTGTGTGTTGACGTATACTAAAAGAAAATTAAGCCAGTTTCTAAAAATATACTCGAGTAAATTTTGCAATTTTGCAATTTTAATTTATCTACACGGGTATATATAACAAAACATAATTATTTACTTTGTATTATATTTTCGGCATTGCTAAATGCTGGCTTATTCAAGAAGGTATACTATGCTTATTTGTTATGTGTCTACAAGAGCCGATCTTACTCATATTTTAATATTCAGTAGATAAACACAAAAACATACAAACACCGATTTGTTCTCGTAAACTCCGAGCTCCTTAGCTTCGTTTAGTCAAAAATTACAAGAAACTGAAACAGCAAACATAATGAACAGAACAATCTCGTCACTGCAAAAACTAATGTTTGACTTTAAAATATTTGGCATGCCAATAGAAGACCAGAATAGTACCCATTAAGTATTACAGTTCTCGGCGAGAAATGTAATCCAGACCAGGAACTGGCGGACAGCATCATTAGACAATTCCAGTGGGAATCGATAACCGTCTTTACAAATATGCCATTCAAACCACACCGGAAAAAACTTTGAAATATTGTTGGATATCTAAAATCTGTTGCTAAAAACAGAGTGCATGTTACGAAAACTGTTACGTAGGTGGCGTGATTTGATCTTGAATTTGAATGAATCACCAGGAAAGTTAGATACCTAGAGCGCATGCATTTCTTAACGCTGGTATGGACACCATACTGACTCTTTTCTTTTTTACGGTCCGTGGCATGCCTCGTGTTTAGTGCAAGCCGAAATGAAGTTGCGGGAGCGTCACGCTTGTAACATACCTTGACCGGATGTGATCGAAACTATAGTCTGAATAACCCTCAAATAAACGTTACTCATTATCATCAGCCAAAAGACATCGTAGTCATCATCATCCTAAAGGGGGGTGGGGGGGTGAATAATTCACACTCTTGGCAGGCGACCTTTGTGGTCACAGAACTCTCACTGGGTACCGGTGGTTCTGGTCACAGTTTTAAATTACTTAATTTAGGAAATACCCATATCCACATTAACGTTAGTATTTATTTATGCGAAACCACATATACAATTACGACTTCAATCAAAGCCTAATTTTAATGTATATAGGTGCCCTGGCACGCTTCTATATTATTAAAACAAATTACTCGTTTAGATCTTATAATTAAGATAAATATAATTAGACACACACACTTAGCGACACCTTGTAGGTACTAATGACATGATTTTTTTATGTGATATGATATGATATTAGTACTTTACTAAATTGCTCCGTTGTTATACCGGGGTTTTCCGGTTCTTATATTATTTTTCGGGATTTAAAGTTTATCAAGTCGAGCCGGTCACTATTTTCTTTTTATTTAACGTAAGAATTATCGTATTATTAAAACAAAGTATGTACACAAATACATACACATTAATATAGTAAACATTTATCAAAATTGATTCAGCCGCGCAGTCGTGAGAAGCTAAAAAAATCTAAAAGTTTTGAGTTTGATTTCAATATTTGTCATTTTTATCATTTAACTGTAGAGATCCCATTTAAAATACAGTTGAGTAGTCATGAAATATTCATAAATTATATCAAATTGTACAGATTTTTTTACATCTCAACCATCGATATCGAAATTACTAATTCATTTAATTACTATACGAACCACACTTTTAAATATAATTAGCCATTCGAATCGAATCAACTTCCCCATCGCAAACAAAATTTATTAATTTACCTCATTTTAATAGACATGAACAGATAATTATAGTTTTCATACGAATCCGTGTTTACCGAATAAATACATCAAAGTTATTTTCAACGACCTCTCACTTCATAGAGACGTTATCTTAATAATTTCAGTAAACACATTTGCATAAAATACTCCATTCGTAGACGACATGCCATTATCTTTGTTACTTGAGTGGACCAATCACCATTCAGTATCCACACTCGTGTAAAAGTTTCATATTGATTAGTAAACTTTATCATTAAATATTACCAACGACCAAAGACTTGATACAGTATAGGTAATCAAACTTATTGGCACCCGCGAGACTATTAATTGTAATTGTCAATATTCTACCTCACCTCGCCTCTCCGGGCAGCATCGCATCACAATTCACAACACTACTAGTGTAGGAGGTGCCCTTAAACGGCGTCTTGCTTACTATCAGGCGAACCGTCAGTCAAAAAAAAAAGCTACTTCAATCACGTGAATTCTGTATGGAATCTTTATCATCATATGTAAAAGGGCATAAATTGTGAACCGTTCCAAAGTTCCAAGCTTAAATGTAAATTAAGTAATTAAGTAATTAAATTAAGTAATTAAGTATGTGCGCACTTTTGACGTGATTCGGAAAGTTCCGAGCTGCATTTTCAGTCAATTACACATCTATGTAAGTACATTTATGTATAATTAACATTGCGAATAAGTTTGATGCAATGTCTATAGTCTATCAAGTCGTTGGTTACATTTAATGAGAACGTTTAGTAAACAACATCTAAATTGATGGAACTTTTAAATCGTGGCAGATCTTTGATGTTAGGTCATTTTATAATAAAATGTCAGTTTTATGTACTTTTTACATGTTATCAGGTAATTAAACTGTGTTGGCATGGTAAGACCCGGGGCTATAAGGGATGTGCCGTGCTTGTGGCGGATGTATGTGACGATATTTTTAGAAAAATCGAGCGATGTGGTTTTGAAGCGTCTTTAAGCGACTTTACGGTTTCCCTAAGCTTCGTTTGAAGTGGAAATCAGTCTTTGAGGAAAATATGATTTAATTATTTGTGACAAAATTAATAACAGCAAAAGAAATTCAGAAATCATCATCATAAAATTAGTACGCAATAAATTATCTTTCTTTTGTGTTCTGTCTTGAGTAAAAAACATGGGTGGGTAGAAGTCGGCTGCTGCCGCTAGTTTTGACATGAATTCTATAAATAAAAGAAACCCCAAGATCAATCTCGGACAGAGAATACCAGTACTGCGTTACGCGTGCCCTCCTACCTTCCCACCACTTGTCATGGTCATCAACCTAGTAAATTTATGCTCGCACCGAGACGCCCAATAAGGCGATATCAGCACTATTTCCGTAACTCACATAGCCTAAGCGCAGTAACATTTCCAAATTACATACATTTTGTCTTATTCTCATTTCTGACATGAGACCCCTTGCTAGACCGATTAGGCTTTCATAGAATCCACGTCAAAATTAAATATTTTTGTATGAGTATGTCACTTCGATGGAGACGGCCATTCTAATGTAATGGGGGATTTTCTGACAGCTCAAAAAAATATTACTAAATGATTGTAATAGATGGCGTTGACAAAAAAATAATGAAGTCGATGTGATCCTTCGAGCATTTTAATATAATCTATTCGGAACCTACCTATGTTTTGGACGTGAGTGACGTTAACAATAACTGTAGAATTAGACAATAATGTCATAGTCAAGATAAAGATCCAACCAAAAAAAAAATGTCAAATGTCATTAGTTATGATTTTTTCGATTTGTTTAATTTATTTTTCAAGCTAACAATAAACAACAAAGCTAACAATGAGTGATACACACGATGCAAATGGTAATACGTACGTAATCACAGAACACTACATTAGGTATGTGACGGTAACTATATGATACTATACTATATGATAAGATACTATATGATGGTACTGATAGTACACTGTGACAGTCATAGAGGATGGTGACAGTGACTGATTTGACTTGATGAATCTATTGGGTAATTTTGTAATATATTTTTTTAAGTCAGCTGTCGGATTTTTTTCCATTACAAAACTTAATTTACAAGCGCAGCGCACTTGGCTTTGCATCCCGCGCCGAGCCGCGTGGTGCGGAGCCACAGAAAAGAGAAAAGTAAACAATTTTGCTCTTCTGTGCGCGGAACAGTGAGAACTGCCTAAGTTTATGCATGCAAATTTTGGTAGATATTTAAGAAATTGAATAAATTATATAAAAAATAAATTAAACGAGAAGCAATTTTTAAACCTCTCTACTTATATTTAAAAAAAAAACCCTTTGGTCATTTCAATGTATCATAATTATTTTTTGCAGATGAAAATTTAATTAATTCAGCATTGTCAAACACAATGAATTCATAACAATACGAATGAAAATTACGCTTTTGGCTATAAATCTTCGGGGAAGCTGCAGCGGAGACTTGAATATCACAAATTCATTACATTCTTTGTTATTTTGAATAACAACCAAAATAACACAACGATGATTTAGAACCGTAAGTCATTTTTGAGGATCTTTTTAGTCTTACTTCTGACAATCTGCCTTACGTACGTTATTATAAAAGCTTACGAGCTTGCCCGCGCGGCTGCGCCCGCATAGGCTACAGTAATTTCAGTACCCTATTACACCTCTTCAGGGGTTGGTTTTTTGAAAACATGCCTTCTTTATTTTTTATGCTTATTACACACAACGAGTTTAACTTGCGTAGCATAACAACATATTTTATTTCCATACAAACTTTGGGGGTTCACAAGGTTTACAAGGTGTAATTGTGCAAAGTACATTCATATTATTCACATAGACCATTTGAGAAATATCGGGTCAAAGTTTCACGTTTCTATCATTAGCAGCGCGCGCACATACCAGTTTCGTAGACTAGCTTCTGCCCGCGGCTTCAGCCGCGTTTTTCTGGGAAACAATAATCCATTGAGTTACTATGGAGGTAAATAATTATACTTTTCACAAATGAACTATAAATTTTACCGACATAAAAATAACTTATGTGTTGATCCATGCCCTAAGCTACCAAGAAACTAAATTTAATCAAAATATGTACAGGCATTACAAAGTTAAGGAGAAACAAACATACTATTACCAACATTTTAATTATTTTTTTGGTACTAACGGGAGCTGGTTTTTAAAAAACTGGGATACTCTTTATATTTCTCTTATTATTATCTCTTTATTTTTCTTGTAGAGTATCCATAATGAGTTTGGTATCAATCGAACTAGTGAATAAAAAGTTTCATACAAACTTTAACACCCCATTTTACCCCCTTAGAGGTTGATTTTCGAAAAAACATTTCTTAGTGTGCGTTTAAACCCTTCACTAAACATACCTTCTCAATTTCAAGTCTCAAGGTCCAGCGGCTTAAGCTGTACGTTGTCTGTAGGTCAGTCAGTCAGTCAGTCAGTCAGGACAAAGCCTTTTAAAGGTATATATATCATTTTATTATTATTATAAAACATTGGCAATGGTATTCTAAAGATAACAAATGATGTTATTTTTTTCCTCTTAGTAAGTCTTATATTATAAAATGTTGAAAAAGTGCGAACGAGATAGATGAATCAGGGGAGCCGGCCCTTAACATAACTTGTAATATAATAACTAATGGTGGTCAAGTAATAATCCACTACAAGTAAAAGTCTTAGCTAAATTAACATGGAACCTTTTTAACTCAGGTAAAGGCAGAAATTTAGAAATTCATTAATTTATTAATTAATTTAGACAGATTAGCCGTGGTAGCCCGCTTGCCTCACATTCGTGGGGTCGTGGATTCGAACCCGGGCGGGCCCGTACCAATGAGTTCTTTGGAACTTACGTACGGATACACTACTGGCTTTTCAGTGAAGGAAAATATTGTGAGGAAACCTTCATATTTCCGAAGAAGAAATTCGATGGCGTATGTGAATCCGCCAACCCGCACTGAGCCATCGTGGTGGTTATGGCCGAATCACCCTTTAAGGGTAGACCGATATTTCAGAAATAGGATGTTTATAAGACTGGAACAGAGAAAGACAGAAATTACTGAAAAAATAGTGAGTAAAGTCACGTACCAGTTCTACTATAAAATCTCCACTAAACTAACATTATTTGGTAAAAGCATTCAGGTTTACTCTTGCAAGCGTCTGTACTGAGTACGCTCCTTTGTTGAAGGTCGAATATAGGGTTCTCGTGCACTTAAAAAAAGCCTTGAAGCATAAGGTCAAGAGCAATTCTTCGATTCCAAAGTGTTATAGTCTAAACAACGTCTAGTCATCTGGCGTCTATTAAGAATTTAATCTTATCAGTTTTGCTACGTGGTTAACGCTGGCCTTATTAATTTATTTTTCCAGTGCATAATTTTTTTTTTTTAATCGCATACCGAAATCTCTGTTAAGATGTTTAAAACAGTTTGTTTATTACATAATAATCTGTATGATGTAGTACGATTAAACTAGTCAACTACACTGTAACTCTTACGGAGCTTTGCCACAGAACTTACACTGTCACTAGGAACGGTTTCGTATTTATGCGAATTCGATCTCCACCCTACTCCTGCTCATGCTGCAGCGGTCATTCTTACACGTAAAATTGGAACAAGTGGCCTGATGGTCTTGGCCTGCACAATGCGCGGTGACCATTAATTCCCGCCGTGTCCGATGGGTTAAACACCGACTCTTCTCAAACATCATAATATTTCCCGGCCCAATGGCTGCCGGATTAATTTATGATGGATGTGTTTATTGACGGTTTTTATACGTATAAAAATTTACATAAATATTTACTCAGGCCTTGCGCACGTTTCTATTCAAATTTTAAAATACGTTCTGTTAGTGATGTTTGTGAAAGAGTGGAATACATTCGATGTTTTATTTATTAGTCATTTTTTTAATCTCTTCAAAATAATTGTTACTCGTGAACTTGTAAATGTGTTGATGACCTAATATCTATATTAGGCCAGCAGTGTGAGTTTATTGGAGGACATTCGCGCTTATTAAAGACTAGCTGTTACCAGCGACTGCATTCGTGTGGAAAAAAAAGCTATGTTCGTCCCTACCCTTAAGCTATATCTATGCAACAATTCACGTCGATCTGTTCAGCCGCTTACCCGTTATACCGCGACAAACACCCAGACAGAGATACAAATAGACAGAGTTACCTACATTCGCATTTATAATATTAGTTAGGCTTACAAGAAACGCTGTTTATTCAATTTTTTACGTAACTAGGTAATTCGAGTTACGAAATTATGACTGCCAAAAACCCGACTGCAAAAAACTTATGACACTTTGGCGTCAGCGTTAGAAAATTGTTTATTTTCGAATGTCTACGACGGTACCATAGGAATACTGTACCTAGTTTAATGACTACAACCAAACGAGTTGATCGCTGTCCTGTTCCTCGAGCTAGACGAAGATTTCAACAAAGAAATGTGAAGGTATTGTTCCTCTATTGAACAATAAAATTGATAAATAACATAAAGTTAGAAGATATAGTAATAATGAGATAAAAAAGTAATAATGACATGGCTGAGCTAATTTGATTACAGTGGCATTGAGGATATGCTAGAAGTTAAACTATATATCTGTTACTTAAACTTACTTACAATACATTTATCTACATTTAGTTCATATTTGTATTCACATAAAAGGTTTAACGTGTAAAATGTACCTATGTTGTATTTTTGTCTTGTTATTTTTTTTATTTTTTATTTATTATATAATTATCTCTGTTATGGCGTATCTTTTATGTTCATTAACTATGGAAGAGGCCGTTGGCTCTGAAATACAGTGTATAATAGTTCGTAGCTAACGGGTTCATGCTTATTTTGTACAATCTTTGTTTATGCCTAATAAATTTATTTGTAATTTGTATTTGTATTTTGGACATAAATAAGAATACAACAAAACCTCACTCCTCAAAATAGATCAAGCCGTTTTGTCTGCAGAAGGCAATACAACATACATACACACAAACATACATACTTACGACGTGGACGAGTTTCTACCTAGAGTAGAGTAAGATTTATATATTATTAGCTGCGCCCCACTATTATAGGGGAACGGTTTAATTTTTCGGGATAAAAAGCCTATGTGTTAATCCAAGATGTAAGCTACCTCCATACCAAATTTCATTTAAATCCTTTCAGCCGTTACAGAGTTGAACAGGAACAAACACACACAAACTTTCGCATTTATAATATTAGTGTGATTGTGGAAATAATTATGATACGAAGATAATTATATTGTTATTATTTTTTGTAGAATTATTTATTATTATTATAAATTTGACATTAACTATTATTATTATGACTTAAATTTAATATTTATTATTGACTTATATAATGGCTATTACATTTTTTATATTATTAATGTGTACTCAAATGTAATTAAAATCAGTGACGTGTAGCCTATGGTCATAAATAAATGAGTATGAGTACTTATAAACTTACATACGCCTCAAAAACATTACCCTCCTTCTTGGGCAGCCGGTTATAAGAGACAGCGCACATCGAGTGCATCAAATAAAATAAACCACTTAGTGCGCTTTCAAATACTCCAAATTTATTTACTCTAGCGATATTCAAAAGCTATTCGATAAATAAATGTGTTTATTACAGATAAATCTATGGTTTATAGTTGTGAAGTGCTATAACTAACAGTTTTTACGAGTTGAAACTACTATTCGCGTCCTTTTCCGATACTTTATAACTGTTTTTTTAACTGTATTTACTGTGCAAAATTCTGCGGAAAAGAAAGTTTATTTTCACAACGGCATTATGTAACAAATTAAAGTTTAAACAATGTTTGTCAGTATATTGCTCAGAGATAAAAAGTAAGATAACAATATTAAACGGAAATTTAAGTAAGTATTTGAAATAGTAAACCTTTTTTTGGATTTATCTTTCTTTTAAATTTATTTATTAATTACTTCGTACCCTACGAATTATTTATTTCAGAGTTTATTCAAAACTTTTTACAAAAACATGCAAAGTTGAAAGAATTGCGAAGAATCAAATCACATCACATCTCATAATACCAGCACTATTGTTCAAAGAATTGTCGTTAATTTCACTCGATCGTAAAACCGTTCTAACATCGTTTTATCGCTACAACTTTATTTTTCATCTCGTCGCAGCGCCGTGACCAGGCGTCCCGACCTTCGCAAGGTTCGCGCGCAACTGAAAGAAGAATTTCAATTTGAGCGCCTGAAACACATCTGCTGCACATCTTGTTAATTTTTAGAACTTTTGACTTTTACTTATAGAAATAGGTATTTTTTTTATATAAAAAATAAGTTTGCGTATCACCACGTTGTGCCTGAGTTGTCGTGCATAGAGCCGCTTTCCTAGAAGCGTCAATACGTAGCTTTTTTTATTTATTCTCTTTACACCTGCTAGTATTTTTCAGCGCTTTGTTCGAAGTTACGAGATTACTTAATCAGGTGCAAAAAATACTGCAGCTAGAAAATAAAAATTTGAATGTTAAATAAAAAGAGTTGAAATTACGTTCAACCGAATAACATTTCGAAAATCTGTCTTAGTTACAAAATAAAAAATCGCAAAATGACCCCCTGAAAAACCATTCTGAAATCAAATGCTCTGAATTTTCAGCGATACCTACAAATTTTCTTATACAAATTAAATATCTAGGCTAGTGGTTTATACGGCGAACCAGATAATTTTTTATTTGATTTGTATATTTCCGATAAGCGGCAAAAAAGCAATTAAAAACTACAATTTACCGTTCTCTCATCAAGTATGATATGCGATTTTCAACTAAACCTTAGAACTTTGAGCGGGACAATACTCATTTCAAATCATGATTAGTCCTCGCCTTAACACTTTGCACAAAATATCTAAATGTCAGGTCTATAACTCATTTAGTTTACGAGTCATTCGGACAGGCCACAAAAGAGAAAAAAAAACTTCTCTTCTCTGTGGGCCAGACGGACTGACATTGCAGCCGAATAAAACCATTATGGTTGCGCTTTGGCCTTTCGATACGGAACCCTAAAAAAGTTCACTGTCATTGTATTGAGCTAGTTAAAGCTTTTATTAAAAATGCTGATTAACAATAAATTCTTCTCAGAATCTTTTTACCTCAACGTAGATAATTAACGGATTATTCAAGGGAGCAAAAAACTTTGTATTTTTTTTAAAAGAGTTATTTAAAAATATAGACATAATTATTAAATTGTATTTTTTTTTAGAATGCTTTATATTTTCATCTTGCAGTCTTATTGTAAAATTTATAATATCATTACCTACATTACATTGAATTGATATAGATGTAATCTGAGGTGGAGTAAGTTTACGCACTGAATCATCAATCAATCTAACGCATCATCATCATCAGCCAGAAGCCGTGCACTGCTGAACAAAGGCACTCCTTTTAGAAAAGGGGCGGTTTGCTATAATCCCCACGCTTGGCACGTGCAGAACGTTTACCGTTTACTAAGAGGACGCTGCTTACCGTCCTCCGGTTCATGTTTTTTTTACTTCAGCTCTTAAACGTCTGCCACTGGACGAACTCCTTTATCTATTCGGGGGCCGTTGCCTTGACGATTGGCAGGCGGCTTGGAGATCACAGATTGTTATCTGTTTATATGAGGATGCTGCTCCCCGTCGGCGGTCCTGGTCGCAGTTTTAGAACTTGCCCGGGTCAATCTATACGTTAATTAACAGAACAGAACAGAACAGAAAAAATCTTTCTCTTTTCTGTGAATAAACTACACTATAAAACAAAGAATATCAAGTTTTGTTATTTAATAACGTTTTTGTATAAAAATATATCTTCCCAGACAACCTCTTCTAAAATACTTTACTGGTACAGTACGCTGATTAAAATGAGGCCAAACTCCATCAATCTACTGCTAGTTACGGAGGAGCGTTCCCTATCCATCATCAGATCAACTCGTTCTCATAATCGTATTGTCAACGAAGCAAAGGGTTGACAGGCATGCAAAATTGAAACTCAATTGAACAAGGGGAACTGGCCTAAAATTCAGTTGAAAGATTTGACTTGAACATACATACACACGAACATACATATACTCGTACATACGAACATTGCAAGTAAAATAAAAGCTTGTGAAATAGGTTTGCCCGATCCTACCTGACGCCTGATCAAGCAATGATCTGGTCTAAGATAGAGTGCGCTAGAGGTACCTGTTTACTTTGGATTTGAAGATATTTTTAATATTTTTGTTGAGTACTCTGTTGAGAGTTTGTGTAGCAGCAGGCAGCAGCGGAACGAAACCAGTAGAGCATTGTTTTTTGGTTATTTTCGTGACAAAACCGCCAAAAAATTGAACTGAAGAACAAACCTTGAATTATTCGAAACATTGCCTAACATCAGGCAATAGGTAAGGGTGATTCTCGCCCACGTCTAGCTAAACACGATCAGCCAAACTTTATTATGATTGCTCTGCTCTCTAGATTGTTTCACAGAATTGCTGTGAATATAACTGTGTATATAACTTATAGGTCTTGTAGGTACAGTTTAGTCGGTGGTTACGTTTATTAGGAGAGTATACTCCGACGAGATAAGAGTATTGTTCGAGCAAGTACGTACTCCAAGTATTATTTATAATATTTGGAGTACCAGGCCCGTACTGTAGGTGCTTATTTATTAATGATAAAGATAAAGAATATTAATTTGAACAAAACACGAGAACATTATACCTTATACATTTGCATACACAATCAAATGGATGTTAAGGTATTTTTTGTCGCTGTAAATCATGCTTTGCCTTGAAGGCGTACAATTGTATTTCGAGATCGCACAACTCAGTTATTCTTTTATTATAAAATTTAGGATTTATTATCATTAAAATTATTACTTAATCAATAATTTAATTATTATTATTATTTAATCACCGAACCGTATCGCCGCGCGATAAGGTAAGTTCGCGCAGCGTCGACGGCTGAACCTAACAATCATCGCAATAGGCACCTCATGGTACGAGCCCTGAGTTATCCAGTGGTAAGAAAGTCGGTAGTTGTTTATTTAATTGATACTAATTTTATACTCGTTACCGTATAGTTTTATTTAGTAAGCGTGGGGATTTTGGTCTTCTCTTTTTTAAGGGGCCTTTGTTCATTTCAGTTTGTTAGTGGTCTTCTGGCTGATGATGATGACTAGTTTTATACCTGTAATTGGCTAGGGATGGGGTACAAACTATATTCTATAGTAAACAAAATCATCATTCCATTATTTATTGACACCACAAAAGGATAAAACAAGAATAATACATTAGAGATAAGAACGACAAGGCGGTATTACAGCTAAGAATAATCTCGTCCAGACAACCTCGGATGAGTGGGTTATGATACTTGATTGAGTATCGGTGGCGTAGTAAAATGAGAATTGTATTTTTTTACTACGAAAACCAAAGTCAGTTTGACACGTAACATTAATTACTAGAGCCTTCTTACCGGTGAAGAGCGTATTTTTACCCGACTACAGAAAATAGGGTTATCCTCGCCAGCAATAGATGATACATTTTTTCACTGCCTGTTAACAAATAACTATATAATGCCTAAAAATTAGAATTTACTAGCTGTTACCCGCGACTTCTTTGGTATGGACCAGTAAAAAATAAAGTAGCCCTTGTCCGTCTCCGACCCTTAAGTTATGTCTACGCAAAAATTCAGCTCGATCGGTTTAGCTGTTTAGGCGTGATTTCGCCACAAACACCGAGTCAGAGAGATAGAAAGAGAGACAGAGTTAAATTCGCATTTATAATATTAGTTAGGATAGAAACGGTTTGTTATTTTACTCCGAATTCATCCATGAATAATATAAGAGGAAAATCTTGCTTTGGTATTTCGATATTAATTTGGCTAGGCTTCACGCCAGGCTACGTTAGCTTACGTAATGCTCAGTAAGCCTTGAGACTTCGAAAACAAAACTATACCGCACTACTACTACTCTACTACTATTATTGAATAGCCTTGTAGCTCAGTGGGTGGATATCCACCTTCTGAGCTGTAGAGTGAGGGTTCGATCCCCACCCAGGACAAAAATTTGTGTTTTGATCATGGATGTTTATTCTTTATCTGGGTGTTTCTATTATTCTATGTATTTACATAAAACATAAACAACATAAACAAAATATATGTATGTATTTACATAAAAAAAAAATATGTATTTATGTATACTATTAGTTATCTGGTTCCTATAGACCAAGCTTGCTTTTTTAGGGCTAGATGGCGCTGTGTGTAAAAAATATATATATACTAGGGTAGTTTGTGTTTGTGATTTCGCGAATAAGTAGTTGCAATCCTAATTTCTTATTACTATCATGCTGAAATATACGATTACAATGATTGACGTATAATAATGCTTCGACCGCGGAGATGACTGGTAGTAAATGCATTAAGTCCTCATATTGTACATAGTACGTTGTACGTATATAAAGTATTTATATCCCGACTTAATATTATAAATGCGAAAGGGTGATTGTTGGTTTGTTCTTCTTTCACGTAGCAACAGAGTAACGGATCGACCTGAATGTTTGCATGGATGTAGTTTATGAGCCGGAAAGTGACATAGGCTATTTATCCCGAGAAAATGTACGGTTCCCGAGATTTTTTTCACGCGAGTGAAACCACGGGGCGCAGCTAGTAATTAATTATTTCGAACGAGTTATCTGTCTGATAGTGAGTGTCATATGCAACTAAGAAGTAGGTGGTTTGCCTAATAGTGAGCACTAGAAGAAACGACGAATAAGCATGAACGAGTACTTGGGTAGGCGGAATACTCTCTTTTGGTGGGATCGAGATGCAGTCCAAAAGCGAATTGTATAGTTTGCAGTATCTAGATGATTGTTTTTTTGTCTACCTTGCAATAGGACCTAGTATGGTCTAAGTAACCAATTATAGAATAATTCAAATACTTCCAATTCACAAAAATAAATAAAAAAAAAAAAAAACTTTGCTATAATTTTTATGTTTACGAATGCCTTACCTTAATTTCTTATATTTTAAAATAACGAGGTACCACTCCTTCAGCTATAATGTATTTGTTTCTACAGGTCACACTGCAGTATATTGGATTCTCCAATTTATTTGTGGTCACTTTGCTACAGTACACTCAGTATCAGTCAGTGTCAATTCTCCATCACAAAAAGTACCTATTTTATTTTCATTCTCATAATGCACACTTCTTTCCCTCATAAAGATCAGTTTAGCTTTTTTTGGCTCAACCATTAAGCCGTGAAAGGTAACAAATAGCTACTTTCGTATTTAGTTTATTTTTAAAAGCCTAAAGTACTTATACTAAGTTATTTTTGTAGTAAGATCTACGAGCCCAGCGTAGTGAGCAAATTCATTTATAACTTCAGATCTGATTATTTCGGCGTTGAATTCAAAATTCTTCAATTTCATGCGTCGCTACTACTCGAAGAATTTATATTTATCTATTATACTGGCAATCCAACCCGGCTTCGTACGTTATGTTCGTGCCTTCGAGGGGCTAAAATCTCTGACACCAGAACGTTATTTATCTTTGGACAGTGTCAAGTCTTGTAATAAATCACTTGGAATATTATATTTCTATTATTAATTAAAATATAACAAAGCAAAGTAAGTTACGGTCAAGTTCAAATCATGCCACAGTAAAGTGATGGCTACTTTACTGGAAGTTTCCACGGAGTTTTGGAAAAAACAAGTAAGGACACGATTTATCACTATGATTTGCCTACACTTGTGCACGTTATCGAAAATGGATTATTATTTTACAATACCACTCAAAAGAGACTCAGAGTCGCACAGCGGGCAATGGAGAGAGCTAATCTCGGAGTTTTGTTTGCGCGATAAAATAAAGTCTACAATTTTGTAGAGTTTTTTAGTCGTCGGCGATTTTTGATTGGTGGGGTATTTTCCCCAAAAAGGGGGAAATTTGCTGCGGCACTCGGAACTCACGGCTTTGTATATTGCCAACCTCTTGACCGATTTTTGCTCATTTTCGATATTGTTGTTAAGAATTGAGTATCGAAAGTTTAAACTAAATATTATTAAAATCGGCCGGTAAATGGCGCTGCAGCAAACTTCCCCGATTTTAGGTGGGGAAATACACCACCAATTAATTATCGCCGACGACAAAAAAAAACTATAAAATTGTTGAATTGCGATTGTGCAAAAAAGTTAGGTTCTCGCGAGGTCTACTGTTCGCAAACAACCAGTTTATTTACAGTTCACACTTTATTGATATCACAAAAAGAATGTTATGTCCAAGAATATAATATATATGTTATGTATAGAATTTATATACTAATATCGGTAGTGGTTACATATTTTAGCCGTTTGGAGTAGATACATTGGGTCCTTATGGGTTGGGAGCTAATTTTATTTATTAAACTTCGATCAGAGCGCCTGGTTGATGTGACGCGTGACCAAAATGCTGGCATTTATTTAGCGAAACGCATAAGCATTGCCATTCAGCGTGGTAATGCCGCCAGCATGCTGAGCACGCTCCCAACTGTTAGTGGGTTTGAGCATTAGATTATCCTTAGCCCTTAAATTATCTCTGGGTAATCCAACTGTTCGGTTTATGTAGTAAGCTAAGTAGTCGTAGTTGTGTAAGTTAGTTGTAGTATGCATGTAGGTTTTCAAATAAATAAAGACATTTGACCGGTTAAAAAAAGTACAAGAAGAAGGTATTGTTGATATGCTGAAAAGGAGGCCATATCGCAAAGAACATTTTTCACAGGCAATCTCCGAACACAATACCAAAACAGCAGTAAAACAGGCCTACAACATTAATTACTCGGAGATAATTATGGTAATTTCGTGTTTTGTCCAGATTGGTTCGCTTTATCCTTCGACCACTGCTCAAAGCTTTATACATAAAGCAATATAAACAGCTTTAAAGTTTGTACTATGAAAGGATCTTCTTACTAGTTTTTTAATAGTAAAAGAACTATTCGAAATTATAATTAAATAAATAAATGAGTGTATGTTTTTTTTATTCTATCAAAATTGTCACCTTGCAAAGACCTGTTCAACGACACCCAACATGATGGGGTGCAGCGAATTTTTTTTTACCGCCTCTTTACATGTATGGAAGCTACACTTATTTTAAATTGTACGTCTATACTTAGACTATCGTCGTGCCAAATTTCATGCATGTAAGTTTATAACATTGGAAGTTATAAGGCTGTAAAGGATTCAGACAGACAGACAGACGGACATGACTAACTTAAAACACCCATCATAAAACGATTCGAACGATTCTTTCGATTCGACCGCAAATTAGTTGTAACTATCTACAACTAAGTTTTGCAGAAAAGACCTCTAAAAGGCTGTAATTAGATTTTTTCCTTAACAACTCACGTATTTCGTTTTCGGGATAACT
Source organism: Apocheima hispidaria (assembly GCA_947579745.1). NCBI lineage: Eukaryota > Metazoa > Arthropoda > Insecta > Lepidoptera > Geometridae > Apocheima > Apocheima hispidaria. The sequence goes on from OX388151.1 coordinate 861,970, forward strand.
TAAATCCTTTTTAAAAAAAAAATGAGACTTCATTTGTTACTCCCAATGTTCTCAGAATTGTTCACTTTTTCTTAAAGTAGTGATTCAGGATTATTTTTAAATAGCCAGAAACCTCTCTCAGCCTTCTTTCCAACATCAAACTCTGCAACTTTTGTTCCATGACTTAATGCGTCACTTTTGTTGATTTCATACAAAAACAAAAATATTAAAACTGAGGCTGTACAATTGCAGTAACTTTACGCAGTCTTTAATGCGTGGGCAAGGACAAAGCTTATGAGTACATGCATAAAATTTCATACAAACTATAAACAACCTTTATGGTGAATCTTATTTTTGTTACAAGTCATTGAACGAAAAAGTTATTAAGTATGATACAGGGAATCTGGCTGTGAGATGTTTCCGGATAATTTAAAAAAAGCTGTTTAAAAATTTGTCTAATTTAACAAAGTTTATTTTACCTCTACTCAGGGCCTTCGTTGTTATTGTTAAACAAACAAATCCAACCCTCTTCCAAACTTTTCCACTAACAATAATGAGTGGGATATCTGCCAAAAAGAGGCCTTACTCAACAAATTTTTCACGAGTTCATATTTCCGCAAATAATGAACAGTCACATCCGTTCTCATATTAATAATGATGATTTTGCACCTTTTAAAGAAAATTCTCGTCCATTCGAGGAATTCTATAGGAGGAGAGCGGAATTGATTTGATTCACTGACGTCTATTGAGGAAGATGATATTAAATGGTGGGAGGTTATTTTTACCTTGGATTTTATTTATTGGGCTTCATTTATTTATTTATTGGCTTCACATTAGTAACTTTATTACAATATCATCCTAACCCTAACTTCCTAACTAATATTATAATTCAGAGGAATGTAGCCGCCGTCGCATCAGGACCAATATAGCTCCGAGGTATAAAAATGAATACGTTCGCCTTGAAGAAAAAATTACGCTTACGCGACTCAGAAGTCCCTACATTACACCTGTCAGTCCATACAAACCGTCAAAAATACACAAAAATTGATCAACGCCATCTAGCGAACTAACTAGGAAGTAACTTTTTCACTCTGTCTCGATGTTTTTCGCGTTATCACGGCTAAACGGCTGAACGGATGTTGATAAAATTTGACAATGAGTTACTATACAGTAAAAGTTCACAAAGACGGACATAAGATACTTCTTTTATGTCCACGCGGGCGATGTCGCGGGTTTTGGCGATTCTAGGTAAAGTTGCGTTGTCTATTGAAGGAAGAACATAGCTTGCATTACTTTTCACTTGTTTAAAAAAATCATTAAAAGTAAAATTAATAGAATCAAATTCACAACGAGAATTTCCTCATCAATTAAATACTATATTATAAATCATGGAATTTGATACTCTTCTATTATTTGTTGTTGTTGTAGTTTATGTAAGTTTTGCCTTCTCGTCTATTTGTGACTTAAAATTTAATCAAATTATATTTTTTTGGAAAAATTCTTAATGTTAAAATGAGTCGTCGAGGCGAGAAACGAACGTCTAAACGGTTTAGTGAGTGTTTTGATAAGATAATATTTATATTATTTATTTGGTAAAGCCGATTTACAAGTCAACAATTTAGTGTAGGTAAAAAAAACCCCTATCAAGGTGATCTATACATGGAAATGTCGTGGTAGCCTTTTCGCGTATCTAATATTAAAACCTGTCCCTAGAGTAGAGTTAATACATGTTACTACTATATCAATAATGGATTTTTCCGAACAAGTATTATTATTGAAAGAGATTCAAAACACGGCTGCAAAAGTTATAGCCTTAATCACTCCAGACGACAACGACAACTCACTCGTCAAAATCGGTCGAGCCGCTAAGACTATACAGGAGGTAATGTAGGAACACACATACTTTTATACTTATATACACCTCAAAAGTATTACCCTCCTTATCAGTTGGTCGAGTAAAAACTATGTTTTATGATTAAGAAGTTGTATGTTGTAGCTACGTACTATAAATCTGCAGTAGTTAGCATAATTCAAAGTTATAGAGCTGCAAAGTTTTTTCATTTAGGTATCCGTCAAAAGTCGCGATTTTTCTGACAGTTTCCGAGATCGGCAGCGATACCACAATATTTTGAAATGGGCTTGTTATTATTATTTTTTAATCATCTCGGTAACTGAAGCCGCTATAATAATGTTTTGTATTTGACGTTACCAAGTGTTGTGCTAAGCCAGGGTCCGAAGAAATGAATTGAATTGAATTGAATTGAACTGTTTGTTTAAAGCAACTATGAAATCGGCCTGATTTTTTAATGAAAACGGTATACATAGATAGATAACTCGTTGTGAAAAATCACATAAAAATGGACAAAAGATGCAATAAGCAGCGCTGCGGACTAGGTGTCCAATTCGCGGCCTTATCGCATAAAAAAAAAGATAACATATTAAGAAAGTCGTTAAGTGTACTAGGTAGTATTTAAGTAGCTGTAAACAAATCTGAATTACACCGACCTTCCAAGAAAACCCTAGGTTAACAATTTTGTTATTTTTTTGAGTCGGTAAGTACTTAATAAAATCGGTATGATTTATCTTGCAATCATGCCAAAATGTTACAAAGGATTTGGATAAAATACTTAGTAAATAAAAACATTTACGGGAAAAACAATGTCTTAGAAAATCTGAAAAATCTCGTCACAAATTTTGTACTGAGCTATCTTGTTACTTGACATCCAGGCTCAGGCGTAAGGCCATGAATACGAGTAGGTATATTCTATATCAAAGCCCCGGATTCCATGTTCGTGAATATTCCACCTACAGATCCCGCGGCTATGAGCAATGTGGAAACCGTAATGAATAGACGGCGTTAGAGGTTGATACGTACTCTCTGCTGTTCGACTTATTGTCGTTTGATCTGATTAAATTCTATTATGTTCTCCACGCTTTTAGAATCACTACTACCCCCACGCTGGCCCGGTGAGAGTTAGCGGATTTACGCACGCCATCGAATTTCTACTCCGGAAATATGCAGGCTTCCTCACGATGTTTTCCTTCACCGAAAAGTCTGTGGTATATCCGTACGTAAGTTCCGAAACTCATTGATAAGGGCCCGCCCGGGCTCGACATCGGCGGCGGTTCAAAGAGTACAAACGCATGACTTACTTGTGTATAAATAGCCTGTCAAATATAAAAGAAACATTGTTTCAGGTTTCAACATTGTTTAAAAAAAATGTTTGGGTTAACTTACATTTTTGTTTCTTAAGGTAAAAATAGTTTAATCAAATTATTTTAGTGCTAAACTTGTAAACACCGGATTAGTCCCATCTGGCCAGCGCATTGTTTCTAGCGATTGGGTAAAAATCATATGTAACGGATCATTAAAGGCACTAAAAAATGTTTCTCTTCTATGGTCAAACGCAAACCAATTTCTAACATTTTGAATATTTTTCTTTAGCAGACAATTATTATTATATATAACATCTAAACTTAAACAAACAAGCTAAAACTACAACCAAAATTAAAATAATTACTTAAATAAATAAAATTTAAAATGCCTAAAACTACAAATTAAATAACCGCATTTATTTCGCTGTCTGCGGGTGAGGTGCCCCAAAAGATGGCGACATTACCTCGCTGACTGGCAAATACCCTTCGGCCGAGGTAAACGCAGCTGGCGTTTACCTTTGGCCACCCGTAACTTCAACTAGGCGCCTGGACACTGGACAGTTCCTTCACTCAGAGCAGCCAGATTCCACGGTCCTATTGTCTCAACCACAACCGGAAGGAATTTGTGTCGCTCGTTATATGTATCGCCTCACCTTTCGTCATTTAAATAATTTATAATTAAACAAAATAATCATTAACTGAAAGTACACGCTGTACCATCTACATTATTATTATTAGGTACCTACATACACCAGATTACAGATCCAGATCATAAATGACATATTATATAAAAGCTTAGTAACTGTTCTAAGCAATAGCAGACTTATTTCTCCGTGCCGTGAGCTAGGCTCGCGGAGAAATGCGAATATCAAAGCCGAGTCTATTCATTCGGAATCGACGTGGCGCGACATGCCCTTTCTCCTTGATTCCGCGGAATACAACTATAAAAGTGTGGCCTTTTTGTAAACAAATATAAAAAGGCCCAAAAGGAAGTTTTCAAAGGGAATTCGACAGGGAACTGTTGTAATGTGACAAAACTCAAAATTGCCAAAGTTATTATACTACTTTTGTTCCTCTGGTTTTGAAGTGAGATTACTTTCTTTTGATGAGAAAAACGTGTAAACAGGCCGCCTGAAGATATCGATTATAGTTCTAGGAAAACAACGTTTACTACACGTGTTATCCAATAATCGGTAGCCCTCAGTTTTAGCGCTACTCTCAGTAGTGCTTGGATTATTGTTTTATTGAGAGAGCAGCTTTATGCCTTGAGCGCTAAATATAGATACCTACCTAATTAACTTACATACCTTTGTAGAAAGTTTCTTATATCTAGTAAAAAAACGGCCAAGCGCGAGTCGGCTTCGTGCAGCGGAGGTCCCGTTCCACCAAACAATTACATTTGTTTTATGAAAACACAAAATACAAAGGAACAGCTGAAAAATCGATAAAAACGAAATAGGAGTAATTTAAATTTCGGAGAGGGACACAGGTATATTTATCCACGCGGGTGAAACCGCGGGGCGCAGCTAGTACGGAATAAGTTTCAGTTTTTGCGAATGTCGTCCTAGACCCGAATCCTCTTGATCCAATCAATCTGTTCCGAGACCCTTCTCCTGTCATACAATAAATACGCTCGTCAAGATGGTTTAGCCGAAATGAAGATTTCGATTTTATTTAAGGGAATATTTATCACATATATTTCAGATTTCAATATTGTGAATACTATAATATATATTTTATATTTTCGTTATGCAGTCACTCATCAGTGAACATTTGTTCGTGTACCTCTGAAAACGATGGAATTTTTTCTCGGTGACGAGACGAGTAAGTCGCTCACCTGATGTAAGGCGTCACGCTTACCCATAACAATTCAGTGCCATCCAGAATTTTGAACTTCTACAGTTCAAAACTATGCGTGGCAATGCACAGCGCTCGTCACCCTGAGTTGTTAGATGTTAAATCTCTGTATGCCCAGTAATTACGCTGGAAACATTGCCCTTCAATCCGGAACACAGTAATGCTTGCACACTACTGCTTGGCAGTTAACTGGCAAAGGTGTGGTACTTCCCCAGGTGGACTCTATAAGAGAGCCCCACCACTACTAACTTTTATTATATTCGTAAGTTTAGGCGGATTGAGAAGTAAGTAAGAACATTAAGTTTCTATGCAAAAACGTTAGCCACAGATGACATACAGATTCTGCTCCTCATACGCAAAAAGAATGATGCCCTGCATTGAAGTTAGAGAGAGGAGGATAGTAATAGCGAAGATGGATCAGGATCTATCTCTGCCGAGCGTAGTTTCAGCTATCGTCATCATCATCACCCGGAAGACATCCACTGCTGAACATAGGCTCCTTAGAGCGCCATACCGAATGATAACGAGCCACTTGCATCCACCGGTTGCCCGCGACTTTCACAAAGTTTTCGGTCAAATTAGTGAGAGCGCTGCCTATATTGCGTCTTCCGGTTCGTGGTTAACACTCAAGAAACTTTCTTCCCCATCGATTATCGGTTCTTCGAGTGATGTGGCCTGCCCATTGCCACTTCAGCTTGCAAACTCTGAAAACTATCGGTGAATTTAGTTCTTCGGCGTATATCCTCGTTCTCGATTTTATTTTTAAGAAACCCCGAGCATAGCTTTTCGTTGCCCGCTGTGCAATTCTGAGTTTCTCCAAAAGGCCAGCAGTCAAGGATTACGTTTCAATTCCAAATGTTATCACTGGCAACACACATCGTTCGCAGATCCTTGTCTTCGGGCACTGGATTAGGGACGAGAAGATATCACGCATTTTCACGAACGCTGCCCATCTGATTTGTATTCTTCGGGCGACCACTTTGTCGAAGTTGGACTTACCTAACTGAATAATCTGTGCAGTGATCTGAACAGTTTCAGTTACTGATAAATCTACATTGGAAGGCAATGACGGATTTTTGCAAAAATATTCTTGCGCAAAAAAAACTGCGAAGGAGCACATCCTGGACGGAGATGGCGACGCCGGGGTGGCGGAAAATGTTATCTTATCTTACCTAAACGAGTCCGGGGAGTCGTCAGCCACTCGACGTTGTCGTAGGTGAAGACGTTTTAGGAAGGCTCATAGCTGTCCCGTTAGGTTCTTGTAAAGATTTCCCCCTGGTACAAAAAAAAACGCACTCAGATTCAAAAACGATTGAAGAGCACTACAGTTGGTAAAACGTACCTAAAAAATTACTCTCATTGGTTCATTGACGTCGCAGTCCCCGCAAACCACGCTTTCCTCAAACTTTGGTGAATGTCGGAACGACGATCTCCTATTGCGTTCTCTAGTGTGATCTGTTTTTAAAATACGTCACAACTTAGTTGACGCCGACTGCCGTGATCAAACGAATAAAGAGAAAGATATATATTTCCCTCTTCATTACTCTCGTTGACTTGCGATCCGTAGTTGTCAGGATTCACAGAAACTTAAAAATATATTTTTTAAACTGTTTTCTTCCTATTAACCTACGAATGAACTGCGCCATTATTATTGTAACCATTTCCTAATATCTGCAGGCATTATCCAAATTCAGGAACTATTTACACTTCCAAATGGTTGTAGCACAGAACATCTGGAAAAGTTTTTTTGTTTTTTTTTTTTTGTAATTCTAAGATAATCTGTGTACATTTGCCTCATTTTCACAGTTAAAAAAGTAATCAAGCCCCATGATTCTTAAAAAATCTTCTATTCTTTTACTTAAAAAAAAGTTATAAGTTGAGACAAAAAATATTTTAAAATTGTAACATTTTGAGGTCTTGAGCATAAGCTTAAGCTTAAGCTCGCCGTCCATTTATCAACTCCTTCCTATTAAAAAAGAAATTACTGGGTCTTGACCAAGAATACCAACTTATTTTTTTTAATTCTTTAGTTGTTTCGTCTTTTGTTTTGTCTTTATCCAAAATACCAATTTCCTAGAAGAATGTTTCAAATTAAAACCATGCAACCAAATATGCAAATAGAATAATTTCAAACATATAAAATATTTATAACGTTCTAAAAACAAAAATTTTAAAAAATGCCTACTTTTTTTTTCACAGAAATTAAAACATACAATTAAAGAAAATAAAAAGAAAACACGAGTATAAAAGAGAAAAGGATACGAAAATAGGCCGCCAAATTTTTTAGGGGCTAATTCACTGACTTCTCTGATACTATTACGCTAGAAAAATAGAAATCAGTGGATCTAGATTGCAAAAGTCAATTTTAGTTTAAAGATGTATTTAGGGTTCCGTACCTCAAAATAAAAAACTAATTATAGGTTCACTTCGTTGTCGGTCTGTCTGTCTGTGTGTTGGAATTAATATCAAATGCGTAGGTCTAAAGTCCTTTGAAGCAATAAAAAAATTAAGCTTCTAGGTCAACGCAATATAAAAAAACGGAGATTTACGGGAAGTCAAATATGCGACAGCATATTTGACTTCCCGTTGTTTCCCGTCTCTTTGACCCAGAAACTTGAAATTTGGCAAGAAACATGGTCTAACGGCACAAAATAAAGGAAAAATAATAATAATTGTAGTTGTATAAAAGGCGATTACAAACTTTACTTACATATTATTTTGTAATTACTTGCGTATATCGATGATTAGAAGAACTTTATTTCAACTGCAAAGTAAAGTTAGTCGTTTAATTAAACTTATCTTTTCGTTAGAGCAATGTTCGGTGCTCTCATTGTTATATAATTTTACGTTAAAAAAAGTTGTACGGAAGCCTCGACGCGCGAGTCATATTCGCACTTGTCCGATTTTTTAAATAATAAGATCCATACCACAAAAGATTTAAAATCCTTTCTGTGGGGAGGTCTTCGAGTAAACTTATAATTATAGGTTCCTAAATGAACAGGTTCGAAACATTTCCATAAACAAGCCGTTACAACTTAATTAATTACCTCGATCGAGTTAACTTTGAACCTTAGCAACTTAATAGAAATTAATAGAATTAACTAAGCCGCCTCTTGGATATAGACATTAAATTTCACATGTCAACATTAATATTCAAAGTTACGAGTTAATTGAAGCTGTTTAATTGCATATCAAAATACGTACTTTTTATACCGTCGTCGACAAATTGTCGTCACATTAATACTAATGTACACCAAAATTGTGAAACTAAAGAAGAAAATGCCTGTGGGTATTGAAATATTATTTACTACGTACTAGATGCGATACCGTAGTACATTACAATGTACCATTCAAATATAATCACTTTGCAAAAGTTTAATCAATCTTACGCTTGGAGAAAAATAACTTGTTAAGAGCATGTCGGGCCATGCTTAGTAGGGTCGCGTAGGACGTTTGAAGTTTTTATCCGTTTTTACCGCATATCTCAAATAGTATTTGTCACATGTAGCCCAAAATAATTTTAAAATAAAGTTTTTACTAATATCTATCAACATGGAAGATTAGAAGTTTCTGAAATGCATATTTTAGAAATGGCAGGGGGGGACACATTGTAAGCAACTTTGTCAGCCCATATTTCGCAAGCAATACATCTAATAAAAAAAAATGGCTTAGGAAACCATTAGTTTCTTTTAAAAGACTTTTCAATGATACCCCACAGGTGGGGGAAACACGATTTTTTTTTAATTCCCAAATTACATGTATGGCAGCCACCCATAAACCATAAACATAATATAAAATTATTATATTTTGATTCTTCCAAAATTGTCACCTTAAAAAGACCTGTTCAACGACATCCCACATGATGGGGTTTAGCGGTTCTATTTTTACCCCCTCTTTACATGTATGGAAGCTACCATTATTTTACATAAAAAAAGTATTATTATTTTCTAAATTGTAGGTCTATACTTAGACTATTGTTGTGCATAATTTCATACATGTAAGTTTTTTTTTACAGTATGGAGGTTATAAGGCTGTAAAGGATTCAGACAGACAGACAGACGGACATGACGAATTTATAAGGGTTCCTTTTACTGCTACGGAACCCAAAGGCTGAGTTAAGGTGAGCAAATTAATCACAATTAAATGGGATATTGCAATAAAATGTGGTGTTGTCTCAAGTAATTATCATCCCAACTAATATTATAAATGCGAAAGTAACTCTGTCTCTCTCTCTAATCTGTCTGACTCTCTATCTGGGTGTTTGTCGCGTTATCACGGCTAAACAGATTGACCTGAATTTTTACATAGATATAGCTTAAGGGTCGGGGACGAAAATAGGCTTCTTTTTTTTGTAGGTCTACGCAAACGAAGTCGCAGCTAACAGTTTGTAATAAATAAAATTAAAAATAATGCTCAGAGCAGAACTAATTACTTGTCTCTTAGTTCTAATTTAGGTTCTAATAAAAAAATATTACTTATCACTGTCTAATCCTCATACGGGTTCTCCGCTTATCTTCGCTTTTGCTTTAGCTTCTACGAGCTATATTGAATTTGAAAAAAGGCTATTAGAAGTAGCCTATGTGTTAATCCAGGGTGTAAGCTACCTCCATACCAAATTTCAATCAAATCCCTTCAGCCGTTACAGAGATGAACGGGAACAAACTCACTTACACACTTTCACACAAACTTTCGCATTTATAATTTTAGTGTGATTTTTTTTTGTGGCAATAATTATTTCTTCAATTTCAATGCTAAGATTTGCTCTCGTAACATATACTGTTCATGTGTTATTAACCTGCAAACAAACAAAGTATGATTTATTAAACAAAATTCACACAAACTACATCTGCACAGAATACTTATCCTACTTCATAAAAATAACTGTTACATTACCCAGAGACCATTGAAGGTCTAAAGATAATCCAAGTGTTCGAGCACACTAGCAGCTATCCAGGTGGCAGCGTACCCAGCATGCTGGCGGCATTACCAAGCTGAATGGCATCGCAAATTGATGTATTTTTTTAGATGTGTTTGAAGTAATTTTGATGTGCTATGAATTATTCCTCCAAGTTAAGTCGCTTTGTCGCGCTTTTCAATATATTATGTAAAGCTTATAAATTTAAACTAAAAAAAAGGTTTATAAGCTTCACTTATAGGGTGAAATGAAACTTAAAACATAGGAAAACAAATAATATAATGAATGGCTAAACACCCAAACCTTATCAGTATTACTTACTATATGCTAGAAATCAATCAAAAATTGTACCGCCTTCTTAGAGCTCAGTCACTAAGGTCCTTAGAGCAACACCGTTTCCGGCCGACCAGAACACTGGCCTCCGGCCGACCCGGCCGTTTTGGCCGGGACCGAGTTGCTCAATCTTCATCAACCTTTAAACCTACCACTGCTGAATATCGACCTACACTCGAAGGGTGATTAGGCTGTAAAAATATAAATAAATATTATTAGTTATTGGTGCTCATTACATTACATTATCAGCCAGAAGACGTCCACTGCTGAATATAGGCCTCCCCCTTAGACCGCCACACCGACCGACAATGTGCCACTTGCATCCACCGATTGCCCGCGACTTTCACAATGTCGTCAGTCCACCTAGTGGGAGGCCTGCCTACGCTTCGTCCTCCGATTTGTGGTCGCCACTCGAGAACCTTTCTTCCCCATCGGTTATCGGTTCTTCGAGTGATGTGGCCTGCCCATTGCCACTTCAGCTTGCAAACTCTGAGAGCTATATCGGTGACTTTGGTTCTTCGACGAATATCCTCGTTTCGGATCTTATCGCGCAAAGAAACTCCGAGCATAGCTCTCTCCATTGCCCGCTGTGCGACTCTGAGCTGTGTGTATTGGTGCTCTACGCTGATCAAAATGAGTCAATATACTGTTAGTTACTGAAGAGTTCCGTTTTCCATATTCCGACCCATCATCAGATCAGCTCGCTGTCATAATATTGTATTGTCATCGGAATTTGACAGACATGCAAAATTCCACTCAATTGATCAAGGGAAAATGGTCTAAAATTGAGTAGAAAGATTGGACCCTAACATACATACATACACAAATTGCAAGTTAAATAAAAGCTTGTAAAATATAAATCAGAGGGTAGAGTCGATTGGCCTTTGAAATATGACACTAAATCAAAAACTAATTAAGTCGACGACATAATAATTAACTAACTTGAAAGCAAAGAAGAAAAGACCAAAACCGAATTGACGACCTACAATATAACTTACTTGGCAAAGAAATTTTTATTGAATTAAGAGAGGTACTATTAATTAAGGTCTAGCAACTTTTAAATAACATCTCGATCACATTAATCTAATTCAAGTAACCACGACGTCAAATGGAAAATAGCTCGTGCTTACCTCCAGTGTGTGTTCTTCATAATTCAATTAATTTCTAACCAAATTTCTCAAGTCTAAATAATTTAAAATTCAATAACTCCCGTTGATCATGCTAACGAAATATAATAATGAAGTATGTTGAAATTGCCCTTGGAATACTATCGTGCACATGGACATGATTTCAATAATTTAGTCGAGTGCGGAATAGTTTTTTTTATTTGCTTGACTAGCATTTGGACTACAAACTACGACTTTTTGACATGACTACGAAGCCGTACTCGTCGCATGTCGCGACATGCACTAAACAGATTTTTATTACAAATATATGGGAATAGCCACAGAAGAGGAAAAATTTTTACCTTTTACTTCTCTCTTCTGTGGGAATAACTGAATTTATTTTAAACTTGTCAAATTTAATTTTGAAAATAGTACAACAGCGGTGACAACATGTCCCATCATTAATTCGTTTAGTAATCACAGTTAATCACAGTTGGAGCTAGCAGAGACGTTACCTAATTTGTTTTAAAAACTTTCTGCAAAGTTGTTGCTATTTATACCTATTAGGTACATGTTAATATTCCAAATTGTTGGTTTTAAGTTAATTTCGACTGCGCAGATTATTGAGTTTGCTTTTAAGACCTAAAGCAAACAATATAATACTACGCTAGATCTACTATATAATGGTTTGTATATATTTTAAGGCTGTTATTGTTTGATTGGGAGGTTATTAGTATTACATTACCTTATGCAAAATCACTTTTAAAAGTTTAATTTGAAAATACTAAAAATCTTTCGCAAGCAGCTTTCCTACATCATAACTACATGATAACTTTTGTTCCATGAGTTTTCACAGAAGTTAAACATTCACCGCTTTTTTATTGATTTGTATAATTTATTAGCTTTGTTTTTCGTATGTACAACGTCGGGCCCTCGCGTGTCGTCTCTTGGTAATTGATATTATTGTTATGATGATGATTATATTGATACGGACCTCTTTCATTGTCTGTGAATTCCGAGTTTACTATCCTACCTAATTCAGAAGAATATGGCCGCAGTCGTATCAGGACCAATAATGCTTTGAAGTATAAAAATGAATACGTTCGTTTCGAACGAAAAAACTTTGCTTGCGCGATTCAGAACCACCCACATTACAACAGTCATTCTATACAAAACGTCAAAAAATGCACAAAAATGGATCAACGCCATCTACCGAACCGAACTATAGGAAGTAACTTTGTCTCTATATCTGGATATTTATTGCGTTATTCCGGCTAAACGGCTGAACGAATCTTGATAAAATTTGATAAGCAGTTACTTTATATCACAAAGACATACTTTTTTATGTGTACGCGAACGAAGTCGCGGGTAAAAACTAGTACAATATATATTTCAACATTTTCGAGTAGCGCTAACCGCCAAATAAACTGAACAAAAGATTTAGTAAGTAATTATTGTCATTATCAGCCAGAAAACGCCCACAGAACGAAGTAAGCTGAGTAAGGCTGAGCTATAAATAAATATCGTATATATATCTACAGACTGTAGTAATTTGCGCCGAACTGTGACCGTCGGAATCCTTATAAATGTATAACTTCTGGGGCAATCTGTTTGTACTGTAACGCTTTTTTTTCTGCTTTCTTACAAAATTTCATGAAGACCAGATAAACGCTTCGCGAGTTATCGTGGGACAAATATACATACAAATGCCGGCTTGTTCCCGTAGACCTTCGCTTCGCTCGGTCAATTATTTAAATTGTCGTTCAAAATGTGAATCTCTAAAACTTGTTTCAGAATACCAGCGAGTTTTGTGTGACAAATTGAATAAATAATGTTGGTTTTAAAATTACTTTCTCTCTGAAATCGGATACGTTTGGGGTCATACAATTTTACAGGCTAGATTTATTAGATTATTTCGTTAATTATTAGCATTATTAGTAAGAACCCAAGTTATTAGCACGATCTCCAAGCCGCCTGCCAAGCGTGGGGATTATGGCAACCACCCCTTCAGCTTCTTCCAGCAGTGGACGACTAAGGTAGTAAGGAAAAGTATTAAAAAAAGGGTTGTTTATAAAACGAAAATATGGACTATTCAGCTATTATACATCACCCAAAAATGTTACCCTCTTTCTTGCGTAGTCCGGTAAAAACCGGAGATCTGTCTTTTACCCTTTTACCGGACTACGAAAAAGGAGGGTTAATGTCGATAGAAAATCCATTTACTGTAAGTGTAAGTAAAAATTTACTTTCAGAAATCAAATTAATAATAATTTGTTTATTTGGTACAATGAATAGTATGATAAGTTAATACTTTATCTAATCTTTATTTAATTTAATCTTTAAACAATAATACTTTATCGTTTTAAGTTAAAATGGAAATCATGATAAAAGTTAAATATTACTGCATGAGAAGATTACAAAGCGGCCAGTCCCCAGCGACTTTGAAATTGAATAGAAATATTTAACTTTACTCTTATTTAGATTTGGTCCCTCATTTTACTAACTTATTTTTTAGGGTTCCCGACCGAAAGGTGCCAACGGGACCTTTCGTTCGTGTTTCTCTTTTATATTTAGGGCTGTATCTATCTTTCGAAACGTAATAGGCAGTTGATTTTTTACAGAATATTAGTTACTAGTTGCAACCCGCGACTTCGTTCACGTGGACTTAAAAAAAGTATGTATGTATGTAATAACGTCCGTCTTTGTGATGTACAGTAACTCCTTATCTAGTATGTTTTCGAGATCCGTTCAGCCGTTTAGCTGTGATAACGCGACAAACATCAAGACAGAGATAAACTTACTTCCTATAGTTCGCTAGATAACGTTGATACATTTTTATGTATTTTTTGACGTTTTGTATGATTTGTATGAATAAATTGACAGTTATAATGTAGGGAGCTCTGAATCGCGCAAGCAAATATTTTCCTCGAGACGAAAGTTTTCATTTTTACACTTCAAAGCTTTATTGGTCCTGATACGACTGCGGCCATATTCCTCTAAGTTATAATATTAGTTAGGATTAGGACCACGTTTCAGTTCCATATGTCATCACTGGCAACACACATTGGTTGAAGACCAGGCACTGCGGGATATTGGACGCGAACATATAACGCAATTTCCGAACGCTATTCATCCGAGTTGGATTCTTCGGGCGACCTCTTTGTCGAAGTTGGACTCACCAAACTGGACAATCTGTCCAAGGTAGTTATAATGGTCAACAACTTCGAGCGTACCATTCCCAAGGACTACCGGTACTGGTGCGGGTACGGGTTAAATTATGTGGCGGTGCGGAACCCTCTGTACACGAGCCCTACACACACTTATGAGGTTAGTCCTTCCTCGAGGTTTTGGCGCATTCGATATTTGAAATTGTATATCTGTCGCTCTGTTTCTCGTGCGTGCAATAGAGAAAGTAAGAGAATTTTCCTAACTTTTTGATGAAATTAGCATATCGGGGGTAGTCTGTTATCACCCTCTAAATCTTAACAAAATCTTTTGTTATTGGTGTCAATGGCTTGGATAAATCATAATCAATGTCGTAACAACAACTGTTGTTTTTTCGTAAAAAGTTTATGGTATTTTAATAACATCTACTTTTCTTCGTACTTTTCTACGCAAAACAAAATTCGCTAAGTGCCTATAACAGCGAATATATGGCGAAATTAAAAAAAAAACATACAAGCATAGTTTTACACGGTGTAGATAACATATAAAAGAAATCATCGAAATCGGATAACATTTAGGGGTGGGTATCAAACTACGCTTTTTGTATGGACAAGACGGCGGCTTCATCTATTCTCAAACGGGTTTTATTATGAATAGAGACGTAACTATTAAGTTAAGTAATTATGCAAAAAATATGGTATTTTTATTAAATGTGTTCTATTAACGATAAATAAATATGTTTTATTAACGATACTGATTGCGTGATAAAAATTTGCGAACTACTAAAATGACCCTGTATATTCTGAGTTATATTTTAATCTTTTTTTTTTATTCGGCTGTTGTTTGATATAAATTGTATAAACTTCAAGTCATATAATAAATAATAACTATTAATAATAGGAGGGCTGTATCTCACTGCACTGCATCATTCAAGTAGGTAATTATTAAGTGACATAATAAATTAAAAGACACAAGGTAATCGTAACTTCTCATAAAGATTTTCCGTACTACGCCAGCTTCTTTCAGTCCGTTTCTTTGCATTCAGTTGAACTGAAGCTAGGGAGTAACGAACAATAGCTGCAAGATACACGAAAGATACGAAAAAAAGAACATTTTCCCGTCCTCTTTGCTTTCGTTACAGACATTTCTGTGATAGAATAGCAAATTAAACAACCGACTATCTCCAACCCAATTGCACCCTTTAGCGAATGCCATAAGGTTGAAAACACCTTTGTTTATTGCAAAGATAATGTAATCATTCCAAATAATACTCGTATCTCAAGGAAATGTAAGCAATTCTAATTTACGGCGAGAGTTAGACTTGTAATTACTTTAACACGTGTTTCGTTGCTATGTTTGAATTTCTTCAACGAATGCGTTAGTGGCGCCAGTGGCGTTTTACGTAAACTAGATTGTTCTTTCATGGAACGTTATATTTATCTGTAATGGGTCTATAACTTTAAAGCACAAGTATGAATATGTAAATATGGTGGATTTTTATCTATGTGTTCATGTATCGGTGAGTAGTTCGTGAAAAACGCATAACCCTCCTTTTTCGTAGTCGGATAAAAATGACGTTTCGTGCTGTTTCCAAAATTTCATGGATACATCTAGTAAATTCTCCACCGCTTTACTAGGGTATGACTTGGACTTGATCGTGTCTTACTATGCTTGTTTTAATTGTGAAATATTTAACACCACCTGATATGTTACAAAATACTGGTTAAATACTCGTGTGGAACCAAATATAAGTAGGGAAAGGTAGTTTTCACATCGACTATGACAACCCCGGCCCGTTTTCTAACGGAGAGGCTTTTGTTCAGCTGTAGACTTTTGCCTGATAATGACGATGAACTCCTAACTCTCGAGTTGTATTAATACCTACTTCCCTTGGTGTGACTTGGTGGCCATGATAAATGGGACTATTTATGTCAGTCTGACTTTGACTTCTGGTTATTTCCTTTTTTTTTTTCCTCCTTAGAGGATTTTCGCTTCGCACGTCTTATGCATTTGCCAGTGTCAAGTATACATATATATTCTCAAGTTTTGTTAGATATTATCAAACAAGTCATAGTCACAGTCAAAGGCGAGCAAAGCAAGTCACGGTCAAATCCAAGTCATGCACCGGTAAAGTGGTGAAAACTTTACTAGAGCCTTCTATAGAGTTTTGGAAACAACACGAAAATTCACGTTTCACGACATTATACCATTTACCAACACTCGTGCATGTTCACGAATACATAACGGGTAAAAATTCACTGTTTTACACATTAACACTCGAAATAACACAAGTTTTGGAAAATAATAAAATGACGCGACATGATTTCTTCACGTTCCCGCCAAAACTCCGGCTATTTCCTTTTTGACATTCAATAATATATCTTGATATTGTTTTATATTGTGGTTGTACCTGACATTGATGATAATTTTTAATTTACTATTACTTTGTACTGTTTATATTTTTAATTTTTAATCTCTAATGACTGTGTAATTTTAATTCTATTTTTGATTTGATTAGCTAATGTAATTGGTTTCACCGTGTAAGTTATATAAATAAATAAATAAATAATTTCCTTACGGAAAATTGTTTAAGATATTTCTCTTATATCTTTTTGTAGCAAACAAGCTACGTTTAATAGTAATTTAAAGTAAATTTGTTATTCTAGACTCAAAATGCGAAAGCTAATAAATGGTGTTTAGAAATAATTTCATTGATAGGCTAGCTAAGATAACATGTACGTTTTCCAAAAATAAATAAATAAATAGCCCCCAGAAGTTTTTGCTGTAAGATTCGAACTCTTTACTTTTCAGACAGTCGGTTAGATTTATGGTATGAAGCGCAGTGTAATGTAAATGAAAAAGCAGTTACATTTTATTATGCAGTTAATCCAGGATTTAAGCGATCCATAGAGCTTTTACGAAAAACCCGTAGGCATTCCGTGTAATACAGGGTTTCTTTTAATTAAATAAAATAATCATAGTCAGTTTTCTTTTAATCATACCTAATCATTTTAGTCCGGTGAGTTTTAATTATATTGGTCTATTTTTCTCAAAAAACAAAAATATTTTAATCTGGGTTCTAAATCATAATACCATAACGCGTTTTCAGATTGCGGGGTCCCGGATTAAGCTAAGAAACTGATATTTGCACCAAGAAACACGAATATAAAAAAAAAATAAGTTTAGTGAAATTTATGGAACAATAAAAATAATTGCTAAGTATGGTCTAGGGAAAATGCTTGCAAGATGCTTAACTAGAAATAACACTGTACACAGAGTCAATATGAAAGCCTGCGGCGAGTTCGTCAAACCAGACATCAATATTCAGTGCAAAGTGGAAAAGCACCCACGTCAGTGCGGCCAAGCGTTATCTCGGGCTTTTCGTGCACTAGGGTACCTGATACCTATTCGGCAATACTAGCGTAGCTAATCTCGCTGTGCGCTTGAATGGCACACATCACTGACCGATATGACTTAGTGGGTTACGACTCGTGCACCCACCGTCCCAACCCACCAGTGGGATGAGGGGAATTCTATCTGGACCCGCACATCCACCAGTGTGTTAGGGGGAATTTCAGTCTGAATTTTTATGCAATTCAATTTCATTCAATTCATTTATGCCAATACCATAACACAAACTGTAACAATGCCAACAAAAAACAGTTTTTTTTTTTTTTGCGAGGTAAAATTCTTTGTTAGTGGTAGCAAAGAAAAATCCTGAATAATTTCTCTATGGTGGTGGCAAATCTGCATTCCTAGTGTACTTTTGCTTCTTCTGCGCTGCTAAGCATTTAAATGATTGATTTAAATATCTGCTCTGGGCTTGGGTTCGTAGCACTTAGAAAGTATTTTTGTATTTATGGCTTAGAATCCGCAACACATGGAATCCTTTTGTATAAAGCTATGAGTGTCCGAGCCCTATTTATTTTGTGGATTCTTGTACGCACCTCCATTCAAGTGATCTGTGCAACAGTCACGACTTTCTTCAAGTCGCTGATCGTATCCTACGCTAACGTCGCCTTGTGTGCGAACGAGTAAGTTTCTCGCCACAAGCTTCATTTCACAAGTCGACTCCTTATGGTTTTCATGACACTGACATGTATAAGAGTGGGGAAAAGATGGGAGGAGCTTGCGATGCTTGGAAAGCAATATCCTAAAGTCATGACGTCATCTAAGTCATGACATGCGTTGGCGGTTATTGGAATATAAACAACCGAGACATAATTGTCTGGGTGTTTCTACGTATTCTACCTCTTCTATGAATCCTCTCCATCCTATGGTTGCCTGGAAGAGATCGCTTTCAGCGATAAGGCCGCCGATTGTTACATTACTTTTTAAGCCTGTTTATAAATTATGTAAAATTTTGTGTGAACAATAAAGAGTTAATCTATCTATCTATTCTACGTATGTATTTACAAAAAAAAAAAAGTATTTATGTATTCTATCAGTCATCTTGTTACATAGTACAAGCTTGCTTAGTTTGGGGCTCGATGGCGCTGTGTCAAAAACGTCCACCAATATTTATTTATTTTTACAATTTAACGCGTTAACTCACGATAGTGTTGTAAATACAATATTCATGATAAATGGGTTGGTACATGCATCATAACAATAACAAAGTGAAACATCTTCAAATCACTGAATAAAACATAAGTAAACAGTAACTATTCTTGAGAAACATGTTGTTACAAGAATAAATTACGTTACTTTGACGCTACAAACTCGCAGCGAAGTTATTTCCTTAAAGTTGGTATCTATTGAATCAAATATTACAAAAAAAAAGTCCTTTTACTGATATAAATCCTTGCAAAGGTACATTACTTATTAAATACATTCGGAATTGTAGCTAGCACCAGGCAAGGTAATGGCTTACATAGAGATAAGACTACGCCCAGCATTTAGTATTAAATGATAATGATGATAGCATAATCGAAAGTAATGACGTACCTTAAACACGCCATTAATCTAGTGAGATGCAACAAATCGAACTCAACACCCACGTCTCATGACATGACGGAATTTCTATTCAGGATCTAACCAAACCTATGGAAGCCTAGGCTAAGAGTCTTAGCCAGAGGCACTTATCTCTCCGACACGGTTGATCGTCGCTAACGACCGAGAAGAGACAATATTTGAGTAGTATTATCTACGCCTACGCAGGTCGCCTACGCCGTTTTCACTAACAACTAAGAGTCGCCTATATCATTTTCCTATATATGTATTTTGGAGCCGCATAAGGCAAAAAAACGTATCACCAAACTTTTGGTGATAGCTAGTAATGTTAGGCGTTACCTATAGTTATAAGACGAGGACGAAACATCAACGCGAGCATTAAGCATTTAGTGCGGGTCATGATTCCGCATGAAGTGCCACGTAAGTACATGAACTCCTTAGAGAATTTTCGCTTCGCACGTCTTATGCATTTGCCAGTGTCAAGTATACATATATATTCTCAAGTTTTGTTAGATATTATCAAACAAGTCATAGTCACAGTCAAAGGCGAGCAAAGCAAGTCACGGTCAAATCCAAGTCATGCACCGGTAAAGTGGTGAAAACTTTACTAGAGCCTTCTATAGAGTTTTGGAAACAACACGAAAATTCACGTTTCACGACATTATACCATTTACCAACACTCGTGCATGTTCACGAATACATAACGGGTAAAAATTCACTGTTTTACACATTAACACTCGAAATAACACAAGTTTTGGAAAATAATAAAATGACGCGACATGATTTCTTCACGTTCCCGCCAAAACTCCGGCTATTTCCTTTTTGACATTCAATAATATATCTTGATATTGTTTTATATTGTGGTTGTACCTGACATTGATGATAATTTTTAATTTACTATTACTTTGTACTGTTTATATTTTTAATTTTTAATCTCTAATGACTGTGTATTTTTAATTCTATTTTTGATTTGATTAGCTAATGTAATTGGTTTCACCGTGTAAGTTATATAAATAAATAAATAAATAATTTCCTTACGGAAAATTGTTTAAGATATTTCTCTTATATCTTTTTGTAGCAAACAAGCTACGTTTAATAGTAATTTAAAGTAAATTTGTTATTCTAGACTCAAAATGCGAAAGCTAATAAATGGTGTTTAGAAATAATTTCATTGATAGGCTAGCTAAGATAACATGTACGTTTTCCAAAAATAAATAAATAAATAGCCCCCAGAAGTTTTTGCTGTAAGATTCGAACTCTTTACTTTTCAGACAGTCGGTTAGATTTATGGTATGAAGCGCAGTGTAATGTAAATGAAAAAGCAGTTACATTTTATTATGCAGTTAATCCAGGATTTAAGCGATCCATAGAGCTTTTACGAAAAACCCGTAGGCATTCCGTGTAATACAGGGTTTCTTTTAATTAAATAAAATAATCATAGTCAGTTTTCTTTTAATCATACCTAATCATTTTAGTCCGGTGAGTTTTAATTATATTGGTCTATTTTTCTCAAAAAACAAAAATATTTTAATCTGGGTTCTAAATCATAATACCATAACGCGTTTTCAGATTGCGGGGTCCCGGATTAAGCTAAGAAACTGATATTTGCACCAAGAAACACGAATATAAAAAAAAAATAAGTTTAGTGAAATTTATGGAACAATAAAAATAATTGCTAAGTATGGTCTAGGGAAAATGCTTGCAAGATGCTTAACTAGAAATAACACTGTACACAGAGTCAATATGAAAGCCTGCGGCGAGTTCGTCAAACCAGACATCAATATTCAGTGCAAAGTGGAAAAGCACCCACGTCAGTGCGGCCAAGCGTTATCTCGGGCTTTTCGTGCACTAGGGTACCTGATACCTATTCGGCAATACTAGCGTAGCTAATCTCGCTGTGCGCTTGAATGGCACACATCACTGACCGATATGACTTAGTGGGTTACGACTCGTGCACCCACCGTCCCAACCCACCAGTGGGATGAGGGGAATTCTATCTGGACCCGCACATCCACCAGTGTGTTAGGGGGAATTTCAGTCTGAATTTTTATGCAATTCAATTTCATTCAATTCATTTATGCCAATACCATAACACAAACTGTAACAATGCCAACAAAAAACAGTTTTTTTTTTTTTTGCGAGGTAAAATTCTTTGTTAGTGGTAGCAAAGAAAAATCCTGAATAATTTCTCTATGGTGGTGGCAAATCTGCATTCCTAGTGTACTTTTGCTTCTTCTGCGCTGCTAAGCATTTAAATGATTGATTTAAATATCTGCTCTGGGCTTGGGTTCGTAGCACTTAGAAAGTATTTTTGTATTTATGGCTTAGAATCCGCAACACATGGAATCCTTTTGTATAAAGCTATGAGTGTCCGAGCCCTATTTATTTTGTGGATTCTTGTACGCACAACAGTCACGACTTTCTTCAAGTCGCTGATCGTATCCTACGCTAACGTCGCCTTGTGTGCGAACGAGTAAGTTTCTCGCCACAAGCTTCATTTCACAAGTCGACTCCTTATGGTTTTCATGACACTGACATGTATAAGAGTGGGGAAAAGATGGGAGGAGCTTGCGATGCTTGGAAAGCAATATCCTAAAGTCATGACGTCATCTAAGTCATGACATGCGTTGGCGGTTATTGGAATATAAACAACCGAGACATAATTGTCTGGGTGTTTCTACGTATTCTACCTCTTCTATGAATCCTCTCCATCCTATGGTTGCCTGGAAGAGATCGCTTTCAGCGATAAGGCCGCCGATTGTTACATTACTTTTTAAGCCTGTTTATAAATTATGTAAAATTTTGTGTGAACAATAAAGAGTTAATCTATCTATCTATTCTACGTATGTATTTACAAAAAAAAAAAAATATTTATGTATTCTATCAGTCATCTTGTTACATAGTACAAGCTTGCTTAGTTTGGGGCTCGATGGCGCTGTGTCAAAAACGTCCACCAATATTTATTTATTTTTACAATTTAACGCGTTAACTCACGATAGTGTTGTAAATACAATATTCATGATAAATGGGTTGGTACATGCATCATAACAATAACAAAGTGAAACATCTTCAAATCACTGAATAAAACATAAGTAAACAGTAACTATTCTTGAGAAACATGTTGTTACAAGAATAAATTACGTTACTTTGACGCTACAAACTCGCAGCGAAGTTATTTCCTTAAAGTTGGTATCTATTGAATCAAATATTACAAAAAAAAAGTCCTTTTACTGATATAAATCCTTGCAAAGGTACATTACTTATTAAATACATTCGGAATTGTAGCTAGCACCAGGCAAGGTAATGGCTTACATAGAGATAAGACTACGCCCAGCATTTAGTATTAAATGATAATGATGATAGCATAATCGAAAGTAATGACGTACCTTAAACACGCCATTAATCTAGTGAGATGCAACAAATCGAACTCAACACCCACGTCTCATGACATGACGGAATTTCTATTCAGGATCTAACCAAACCTATGGAAGCCTAGGCTAAGAGTCTTAGCCAGAGGCACTTATCTCTCCGACACGGTTGATCGTCGCTAACGACCGAGAAGAGACAATATTTGAGTAGTATTATCTACGCCTACGCAGGTCGCCTACGCCGTTTTCACTAACAACTAAGAGTCGCCTATATCATTTTCCTATATATGTATTTTGGAGCCGCATAAGGCAAAAAAACGTATCACCAAACTTTTGGTGATAGCTAGTAATGTTAGGCGTTACCTATAGTTATAAGACGAGAACGAAACATCAACGCGAGCATTAAGCATTTAGTGCGGGTCATGATTCCGCATGAAGTGCCACGTAAGTACATGAACAGTCTTACAGGAGTTATTTGGTTCATGTACCTACTATTATGTAATTAGGATAATAATTTTGTTATAAGTCTCACTAGCCCTAGTTTTAAGTTGTATTTACTAACCAAATGTGACCCCTTTTGTCATTAATAAAGAAATTTGAATTTGAAACCAATTCGGGGGTGCCTAATGACAGGCAACCTAGCGTAGTGATTATATGCTCACGGAGAATGAACGAATTAATTAATAAATGATGTTTTTTTTTGTTGTGATATTTCACAAATCACGAACACCCATCCGAAAATTGACCCGACCAAATATTGTGCGAGCGGTAACCAATCAAAAATTCATTGTTTCTTGACTAGCAACGTACTGTATTTCTTGATTCTTAAATAAAATAAAAATGTTAACCAAGTTGAATAAACTTGTTTTCGTAGCTTCGTAGCGCGTAGCACCGTAGCGGCGTAGACCCATTTATTAAATGTAATTATTCAAGAAGGGTAAAACCCACAGCAATGGAAAATGATGCGGCACTTTAAAATCGCCACATCTTTTACTGTACAGACAAAATACGCCAAAATAAGGCCGCCACTTGCGGCACTAGCTTATAAGATAGTTCTATAAGTGTTTTATTATTATGTTGGTGTACACAATAAAGAGTTTCTATCTATCTAAAATACCAGTTTCACGGTCGAATATAAGCCTACTCTTTGTATTAATATTTTTTTAATACTAGCAGCGCCCCGCGGTTTCACCCGCTATCCTACGGAAACCGTTAAAATTTAAAAGTAGCCTATGTGTTAATCCAGTGCTTAAGCTACCTCCAAACCAAATTTCATCCAAATCCGTTTAATTATTACGGTTAATTTTTATTACGTTCAAACTTTAACATTTATAATAATAATATTACTCTACGGCTTCATAGTTTTCTCTGAGTCGCTCATTAAAACGTGGCTCCTGTAGTTTTCCATTTGCGTGAAATTCCAGGTCAAGTATTCTTTAATCACGTTCACGTTTCAAATGTTTTAATAATTTAAACGGTACTTAGAAAAAATAATAAAAGAAAAACTGTTAACTTATAATTTCTTCTCTAGAAAAAATTGATATCTACTTTTTTTTATTAAAAATCAAATCTTTAAAAGACCGTACCGTAACCATTATAGCTACAGGAATTACGGCTTAGAATATATTCCACGTGTATTTTTAAGACATTTTGGACGTAAGATAAAATCTAGTCAAAAAGAAAATGCAGTTTTATTTTGTACCCACGGAACTTAATTTAGTTATCCCTAACAATTCTTAACAATCGAAAATGGGAGATGGGTCGACGATATTTTAAAAATCGCGGGTCGAACTTGGACCCGTTTAGAACAGAATCGAGCAGATGGCACAGAAAGAGGATGATGGATGATATTATTATGTAGTATCTTTCTAGTGGAAGTGGAAGACCAATGTGGAAGATATTGGATCCCGTATAATAAAACTCAAGTGGCGGTGGGCAGGACACTTGGCTAGATGTGGTGATGGTATATGGAGTAGATCTCTGACAGAATGGTGGCCACGTGATGGTAAGCGTAGCCCTGGCAGACCGATACAGTGATGGCGTGACGCTTCCAAAAGTTTAGCGGCAACACCTGGACGAGATTGGCACAAAACAGGGTAGATTGGTGAAAGAGGGAGGAGGCTTATGCTCAGTGGGCTGAGTAAGCCTGCTGCTGATGATGATCTTTCTAGTGCATGGCTGGCTACCATGTATCGTCAAGTTGAGAATCTGTCCACAAGTTCCTAAGGCAGACTAACTTGAGAGCCAGTTACATTTCAGACTAGGTGTTTTGATCATCTCCAATCATACTGTCACTTAGCATCAGGTGATTTGTGGTCATACTCTTAGCCTGTTGACCATAACAGAGTTGTATGATTCGTTGTCTTGTTACTTACAGTCAACCAAAGGTAAACCGACAATGCCTTTTTACTGACATCTATCGAAAACTTTAATGTACTCACGAGTCAGTGAACGCAGACTGCTCATAGTAGATCTAATCGTTCCCTGAACATTAATATCTCAAATAAGTTTTTGTGATTATTTGATAGAATTTAAATATCTTGTAATTTTTTAGAAATTTTGTGGTACTATTTTTTATTCATACAGAGGGTGTTCAAGTAAATCTGATCGTCCAATCGTCGGGATTTCACGGCTATAAAATCTGTCGATCCGATCGCAGATTGAAGCGATGCATTCGCTTAATGGAGCCGTTGTAACGATATATCATCTGGCGTACATTAGGCGGGCAGCTTCGGTCCCATTTTATTTAAAGTTTTTAATGCAAAATCTGGTTTTTATTATACTTAGGTTTATAAATATGATGCGAGTTAGTGATAAATGGAATCTCTGATAATAATTAATTGATCTAGGTATTTTACTTTCGTCTATATTAATTGACCGAGTGAGCGAATCGAACGAAAGTTCTCAGTTAAACTGGTGAAATTTGCTTTTCATCTGTCCGTGTACTCGTACTCGCGTACAGGTCGTATTTTTCAACCAATCTTGATGTAACTTGGTATACAGGTTCTACAACTTTGTAATATTTTTTTGTCGTCGGCGATTTATGTTTAATGATTTTTATCCCCAAAAGGGGAGAAACTTGTTATACAGTTTCTATCATTTATGTGTTTTTTTTTTAGTTTCGATTATATTTAATAGGCGGGGTATTTCCTCCGAAAAGAGGGGAAGTTAACTGCGGCACCATTTACCGGCAAATTTTAATAATATACGGCATAAACATTCAGAACTCGATTCTAAACAAGAATGTTGAATATGAGAAAAAATGGGTGAAGCGGTTGTCAAGGTCGTGAGGTTCAGACATCGAACTGAGTACTCACAATACCTTGAATTTTTTTGATACCAATCAAAAATCGTCGAAGACTAATAAAATCTATGAAATTGTAGAATTGCGATTGTCCAAAAAAATATATATTCACGAGGTCTACCGTTCGCTACTAGTATTATATAAAGGTAAACTTTGTAATTTTGTTGGTATCTAGAAGGTTAATTAATCTCTGGAACTACTCAACTGATTCTGGAAAATCGTTTAGTGCGGTAGAAATGTATCCTTGAGTCACCTATGCTGTTTCGTTCCTAGCCTGGATAAAAACGAAAATATCTCACTATCTCGCTTTTTTTAGTTACTCACAACTATTCAGTAGAGTTACGAGAGCAAGATACGAAGGAATTATTCAACAATAGGTAATACCAAAAGTTGTACCATACATATAGGTATACACAGTACACACACGGTGCGGGTGGCTTTATTCGTAGCCTGTGAACTAGTAATATATTATTTACTAGCTGTTGCCAGCGAATTTGTTCACGTGGACTTACAAAAAAATAGTCTATGTCCGTCTCCGACCTTTAAGCTATACCTATGCAAAAATTTAGGTCGAGCCGTTCAGCCGTTAAGCCGTGATAACGCGACAAACTCCGCGTGTTTGTCGGTTTGTCGCGTTACTTTTACATTTATAATATTAGTTAAGATTCGGTGGTCTAGGTTCAGATACACATTCAGGTGGTTTATTGCTTCCATACATTACAATGTTTCATATGGACCCCGTCGGGCACAGCTACACCAGAAGAGACAGCTAACATTAATAAAATAAATAGGTTCAATAAATAGGCTTTTGTTCGCTTCGCACACTCGGTCAATTACATACTAGTACACATACTACTACAGAGTCAAACAAAACATGAATTTTATCATTGATATAATGATGAATTCTATACATAAATATATTATTCTTAAAAGAAAAACAAAACCAGCAACCAAAATCAGCTTGGTAATGCCGCCAGCACGCTGAGAACGCTGCCAACTGGCAATGGGCTAGAGCATTTGGATTATCATCTGAATTATTTGCGTTTACATCAACATGTGAGGCGTTTACGACTATAAATGAAGAACACTGCGCTGGAGACGTGCTCATTATTTCGTGGCTGCAATATAAACACAGTGCAGAAAATACATCCTCATTTCGGGCTTAAATTGCCCCACTTTCCCCGGGAAATAGGAGAAAATACAAGTTCTAGACACAGAACAGAGAAAAAGAGAGAGACAACTCACAGCATTGCTCGAAATAATTAAAAATACATTAAAAGTGGTACTGACTCATTCTCCTAGAGCTTACCCGCATTCATAAACATACTCGTGGACATTGACAGGCGCTTATTATAACGCTCAAACTGCAAACTAAAACAGCTAACAGCATACTATAACTGTGTGCATACGTGCCTGTTTGTTATATACTACTTACTTTGATGTGTC
Organism: Apocheima hispidaria; assembly: GCA_947579745.1. Taxonomy (NCBI): domain Eukaryota; kingdom Metazoa; phylum Arthropoda; class Insecta; order Lepidoptera; family Geometridae; genus Apocheima; species Apocheima hispidaria. Next base: position 889,552 of record OX388151.1, read on the forward strand.
GTAAATTTGTCGATAATATCTAGCATCCCACTGCTGAGCTATCGGCCTACACTCTAAAGTTGATTGGGCCAATAATAGGTAATAGTAGATAATATAGTTATAGTAAATAATCAGGATTTAAACGTGATAGGTTAAATGAATATTTTTCTTTATGGCGTAGTGAACCTGTCCGCTGTGAAAAAAAAACTACAGTACTTAACAGTGTACACGTACAGGTAGGTAAATACGTAATACATGTTTGTTGTTACCCTTCTGTGGAAGGAGGGAAATAGAACACACCTGGCATTCATATTAAAATCTCTGGATAAAAAACAACTTTTTGAATGGAGTCCTTTCTTTCTACAGCCTTGTTGTGGGAGAGGGCTGAATTTAGATTGAAATTTTAATTCGGACTATCTTGAATCGGTTTTGTCTGTAAAACAATGAAGTTGCCACGTTTTCGTTTTACACAATACGAGAAAGTGGTACTTACCTGGTTAAAAATAATAATAGAAATGCTTTTTTTATAAGTAGCTGTGTACAAGGCTACTAAATAATATGTTAGTAGCCTTCGATCATGGTTACCTCTAGCGAGTGCAGTGTCGTGTTAAATACAGCTGAGCGTATAAGCCTCTGTTTGATTCTGACCCTCTCCAACTTCCAGTGTAATTAATCTTAGCTAAGGGTCAGCAGAGTCCAGGCTTGATAGAGACCGACCGCAGAAAAGAAAAAAAAATTACTTATCTTTCTCTTTTCTGTAAGACCGACGAACCGAAGCGTTCAAATATAAAAAGTGGCAGTTATACTTACCTAGTGTTGCAAAAGGAAAAATAAACCTGGATCCATTGTTTTTTTATCACACTCGAATACGTCAAAATAATCTGGTATGAAATAAGCTTTCACCCCCACATTCACGTAAGGCTGAATTACGTTCAATAGCGAGGATTAAACCAAACAACCTAACTAATATTTCACTATGAAAACTGACGTGGTTTTGATACATTTTGTTTTAATAAAAGGGGGATACTCACGTTAAATTGAGTCTAACTAGGATAACTAACAGCTAGCGCTTAAGTAACAGGTGTAATATTTTAACATATACGTAGATAGATTCTTATTAAAATTAAAAAAAAAAGTCATGTCGACAAGCATAATTTTAAAAATTGAATGGAGAATCTAGTAATCTGGTTTTTTAGTTTAAAAACAATTATTTAAAATATAATAATAATTATAATTTATTGCCAGATAATATTTTTTGTTAAAAGTAACAGAGGCTCTTAGTTATAAAAGAATTATTTAAGCGTCTAAAAAAATTATACAATTTGCATCGGGTCCCAAACTAGGCAGAGCCTGTGTCTTGGGCACCCTGAGGCCGGTTACCAGAACCTGTTTCCGCTGGGGAGGATGAACAAATCTGGTTTGAACAACCCCAGCATTACGCTGAGAAATAGCGATGTCGACAAATACCAAATCCTTATTAAGTATTGATAAAACTAAGTTTACCTATCATATAATGTATGCATAAATTAAGTATGAATATATCAATGGAAAATCCAACATACAAACAATAACCTAGCCAATATTTTTATGAATTTTTGTCCTACTAAACCAGATAATATACTTAGTGGTTTTAAAATTTAAGATTAGTATTTATTTAATAAAAACTCTTACACGATGACTATTTATGTCTAAAAAGGAGATAGCTACTAAGGATTGACCTATGAGGGTGGCATGGTCATGTCTGAGCAAACCCTCCTTTAAAAATAAAGATTTTAAATAAAACTGTCTTACAATTTCAGTACATGAGAAAAAAAACATTTCTAGGCGTGTTTTTATCTCGTTTTTTTATTTCAAGATAGAAAAAAAACCTTTTTTGTTCACTTTTTATACCTAAGTATTTTAGTCACAAGTAGTTAAGTAGAAAAAGTAAAGCGATTATTTTGCGTACCTATCATTTTTAAGAAATTAAAAGTCTGGCTAGCCACAACAGATAAACAATTTGATGAAATCTTTGCAAGATCGCTGAATTTTGATCACCTAATTGAAAATTTCGTATTAGTATGCATTGATTTGTACCAAAGTTAACAAAATAAATGCTTTAGATGCGATTAAATAACTTTGAAGCGAAACTAATTCAATATTAAGTTTGTAATATTGCCAGTTAACTTTGTGCGTGTGGTTTGAGGCATTTTAATTTATCCAGATTTTTTTTCGATTAGAGCCCGTGTAAGCGGTTGAACGGAACGACCTGAATTTTTGATGTTATTTTGTAGGTCCACGCGAACGAAGCACCGCGTACAGCAAGTATATGATAATATTCTAAGCGGCTGATAGTAAAACCGAATTGTTAGCTTAGCCGCTTAGCTATATTTGAATGCTAGTTTGCGCCATTGTTTTGAAGCCAAAGTAATCATACTAATATGATAAGTACGAAATTTTGTGTGTGCGTAAGTAAGTGTGTTTGTTCCGTTCAACTCGGTAATTTCTCATCAGATTTCAATGAAATTTGGTATGGATTAGCTTATATCTTGGATTACGCTATAGGCCTGGCCAAGTCCCTATAGGCGATTGGTGGAGGCGGCGGATGTCCAGAATGCTGGCTTTTAATTCGCACAGAAAATGAGGATTGCCATTCAACGTGGCAATGCCGCCAGCATTCTGGGGACCTTTCCCTCTACTTTTAGTGGTCTTTTAGTTTATTTAATTTTTTATAGTTATTTTAGGTTTTAGTTAGTATTTTTAAGTTTTCTTTAATTGTCTGTTTTGTAAGTTGTACATAATAAATTTACTTAATTACCCCATAGGCTATTTTTCATACCGGTAACATTAACACTTCTAAGAGTTCCAGGATATCGGGTGAAACCGCAGGGTGCTGCTAGTAATTTTATAATTCTTTACGTGATATTTAATGCGCGATAATTTATTTCAGAAATTACAAGAATATATGGTATAATTCTAGACATGTAAAGCCAGTAAATTGTGCCCTATGTGCGAAATGGAATTTTTGTTCGCACCCAATCCTATTGACAAGGGATTTGGTGGAATTCGCAAGAATATTGTATAATATTATATTTGTAGAGACGTGCTATTGTTCGAATCAAACTAACATTAGATTTTCGTGAATGTTCAAATGATAAATTGTTTTTTATAGCGGCTATTTTTTATACAAACTTAAACTACACTAAAAGGCTAAGTATGGCCTACTAAAAAAATAATATTGGATTACCCAGAGACTATTGAATGTCTAAAGATAATCCAAATGGTTAAGATCACTACCAGTTGGCTGCATACCCAGCATGCTTGTGCCATTACCACACTGAATAGCAATAATATATATTTTGATTCGAACAAGTACAGTCGCTTATTAGTTTGGTACCGATACGTTCAAGCTATTGAGTAGGTAAGTACTTAAGTAAGTAGGTACCTTTTTCATTAGTTCAAATAGATACGAATGGCAGATTAATTACATATATTTTAGAATTGTGGTGTGTCCCATATAATACATAAAATACATAAATGTAATATAATATGAAACCGAAATAATAAACAGATAACGAAATATAATTAATATATATACAATACAAAAATACTTACCTCGCGACGTGGAATCTCTTTCCGCTAAGCCGCTGCGCGCGCGCCGGCTACGTCGATGCGCAGGAGTACTGCGCTTGCTCCGGGCCGCTCCCGCGAGGACAGAGTCGGTTCCTGACGGTTGCACGTATTTATGGTCGTGAGATCATTTTTATACTTTACCTAATTCGGTTTTTGTAGTTATTACGCAGTGATATAATAATAACAATTCTTTGGAACATTGTTTACTGTGTTATAAGTGGAAATAAACATTGAACTTAAACATAGTGGAGTGGTTTTCTTTAACAACACCCAGGACACACACCCATAGAATAAATAAAATTTGAAAGTAATCTATAGATATAAGGTTGGGAAGAAGCTTAGCTTACATATGAGTATGACCCTGTATCAACCAAAGCACGGTATCAAAATCTACAAACGATTCAAAAAGTTTTACATTGTGTGATCATCTTTCATCCTCATAAGTTTCACCCTGTTATAAAGAGTTATCTGTATACCCTGCTCCATATATTCCGTTCGAATAAGTTAAGTATTTTGTTCGAATAGTACTTACTTTGTCCACAATCACAAAAGTTCGTCAAACGACACATTCCATTTCGCCCGTTTGGCTCGTATTGTAGCAACGCTGAAGTTTTGCATACGAATGGATATAAGGTTACATAGAGTTAGGTATAATATTTTTGAATACTTATAGGTCGGTAAGTGTCCTTGGGTCTGTGTACAATATACTGTAAAAGTAAGTTATCGCTCACGCTCTAGGAAACCGTTCGATATTACAAAATAATACGCACTGTTACGTAAGTTTGTTTTACTTTGTACCTATTTTTATTAATTCGTGTTCAACTGCCTCAGTCTCACTGAAGAGAGGTTACGACGATACTTCCATGGTGACTACGGCTTTGATAAATGCGAAAGTTTGTGTGTAAGTATGTTCCCGATTAAAACCGTAACGGCGGAACGGATTTAAATGAAATTTGGTTTGAAGGTTGCTTATACCCTGGACTAACACATATGCACTTTTGATCCCCTAAAATTAAAACATATTTTAGGACTAGCTGATGGCCGCGACCGCGTACGCGGGCTTAGGGCTCAGAACTGATACTTGGCATTTACCGTGCAAATACTTAGTAAACATTACAAGCTCTCAAAACAAAGTTTAATCTCCTATGTATATTAACATATGCGTATTGAGCCTTTTTAATACTCTTTTTCAGTCTCACACACTATTTTTAAGGAACTCCTTTGCAGTGCATTTCGCGCTTCTTGACGGATTGCGGGTGCGGTTTGGTTGAATTCGATGTTATGTTCTTAATTCTTACAGATAGAACGGTGATCAAAACAAATAAATCTCCAAAACAGTAACTAAAACACGGATAAAATCGCCACCGCGATTCAGACGAAGACTCGTCTCGCCATCTATGGGCAGCCCGATGTAAATTTGCCTTTGAAGGTACTTGACGTTCTTAAGGTGCAACGTTATTTTTGTTTCCTTTGTTGTAAGTTTGTGTGTATACCCCAGAGCAATCACAAATAATTGACAAAAAACGCAAGAAAATTTGAATTTCGCGCGCTGAGTGAAACGTTGCACCTTAAATATTGCGTAATATTTCCAGTTTCCGTGAACCGATTTATATCCGTCAACTATCAAATAACGGTCTTACAAATACGATACACCATTGTCTAAATAATGTACTGATAGGGTGTATTTTACTCGATCATATAAAATGAAAGAAAACCAATTACAATAATGTCTAAAACGAATTCTTTATTAATAAAATTTCTTAATTTTCACAAAAAAAAATATATATATGGAAATATTTCTCTTTAACTACTGCAGAGCACCTACACTACATTTTGGTTTTCAACTGCATGAAATCCTGTATTAATTAAATTCAAATTTATCCCACAAGCGCTGCGTTTTCGCAACACGCAGCTCTCCCCGCAGCGGGCCGCCTCCGGGGGCTATTTGTTGCCATGGACGTGGGTCAGCTAACGTTTTGCATAAGTTTAACAGTAATTACATTTTAGAAAACCAATATATTTGATAATTATTGGCAATGGAAATGGTGTCCTGGATAGCTTATTATATTATAGGTATTGTGCTACGTGCAATTATCATTATTTGCAATTTATCTTTTTGTGCATCCGAATGTCAAGACGACCAATGGGAACTAATCATGTCACTCGCCTGATTATGAGTGTCTCGCCTTGCCAAAACAGTTCAGTGACACCCAGAATTTTGTTTTTTTTCAAAATCACGTGGTGATGCACTAACCCCCAAATACAGAAACGTTTGTTAACTTTGTCAACAGATTAATTCTAATACCTACTGCCTTTGTCTGGCACTAAGCAAATGACAAAGACAGCAATAGACTTAATCTGTCGTCAAAGTTACAAACGTTTCAGTATTCGGGGGTAAGCTCCTCAGCCTGAATTGGTTAAGCTTAACTACCAAAAACCCTTTACGAAAAAAAACTTGAACAGCTTATGCTTTTGGCCTTAGTAGTAGAAAAAAAACAGCTAAATATTGGAAAAATAAAATATTTTATTATCATTCAATCATCATAATCATAATCTAATACAATTTAATAACAATCAATAAAAATGTTTACGATTTACAATTGGCTATAGAAAATCAGCACTCTGCACACACCATCGTTCGCTCACTGCTCTATCGGACAAACACTATAGAGAAATGTATAGGCTGCATACAAGCTGGACGTCGGAATATAAAGCGGGCTCTACACTTGTGGCGCCAATTAGTATCGAACTGAGATAAGCATCCCCAATAGCTATCAACAAACGAAGTGAGAACCTATCGAGTAAAACAGATCGCCTATAAGGAGGGTAATGGTTTTCATGAGACAACTTATATATCTACATGAATCGGGCAAAGCACGAAGCACGATCTTTCAGCAGCGAAAGTTCGTGGCGCTAATAAGCCTGTCTCACTGTGAGTGCGAAGGTTTCGTGGCGCTAATATGCCTGTCTCACTGTGAGTGCGAAGGTTTTACCTCTAAATAACCCAGCCAGCACCACTTTTACAGGAAACATAACGAGTCCGAAAGTAATGGAGCGATTACTCTCACCTTTTCGTACCTACTCGTTGCGTGCCTGCGTAGATTTTTATCGCGGATGCATTTTATTGCAATTTTATTCTCTTAGTCTCCTCGGTCGTTTTTAGTAACTAGGCAGTCTAAACAGTTCGCTAAATTTAAATCGTTCACCCGATTTTATAAAAGTATTAAAAAAGACATAAAAATATATTTTTTTTCATTATACTTGGTGACGAGACGAGCAAGTCGTTCACCCGATGTTAAGCTTCACGCTTCGCGGTTGAATAACTGGCAAAGGTATGGTACTTCCCCCAGGCGGACTCAGCAGAAGAGCTCTACCACTACTAGAAGCACTGTGCATTTATCATTGAGCTACAAATGATTATTAAGTAATATTATAATTTTATTTGTTTTTGATGTGCATATTAATTGTAAGTAGTTTTTATTTATATTTCATTGTACATATTGGTTTTCCTTGTTAATAAGCCTTCATGAATGTACATAAAAATCTAAAGAAATGACTATTGTAGGTTTGCCATGCACCTTTATTATTATAGCAACAAGATGTGAAATGAGGATCATTGGTCTTTTATTCATCTGACTTCATCTGACGTCATTTTATGAGAGTTGGTTATAGTACTTTTAGTAGCAAAGCAACTTAATTTTTAATTGTATCCAGAAATAATTTCAGACCTGAATTATTCATCAAATAAATAAGGTTCCAAGGATACACAGTGCTCCCAGATATGTTACCTACTTAGATCAGTTGTCACTCTGATAATTTATGTTTTTTTCTGTTTTGATCTTAAATGTCATCTAAATTCGGTTTATCGTAAAAGTTCTTACTTTTTTCTAAACGCAATCTCAATGGGTATAAGATCCTTGTAAGATTCACATTTGGGTATAAATTAATGCTCGAGCTCCATGTGTCGCCATCAGGATATGTCGCGGGAATGTCATCTCCACGCATGATTTACCTAATACGAAATCACTTCTCGAAAATTTGATTAAACATACGATATCTCAAAAATTCGCGTTATCGCGACGAGCCCTAGCATATTGAATGAAAGGGGAAAGTTAAAACTCTTTGAGGCTGCTTTTGAAACTTCAAAGACATTCTTTTGACTTTTTTGGACTTCTATGAAATGTTACAAATTGAAATAACTATGCCATTGAAATGTAATGTACCTTAGTATCTTTCAAAGTCAAAAACCCAATCCATTTTATAGCGTCACTTTGTCCTCAAACTTTTAAGGATAATAAGATAATTAAGTCTGGTCTGGACATGAAGACTAGATTACTAAGATTACACTAAGCTCTAAAATCGCTTCCAACAATCTACAAAGTAAGGGCCTCAAAGCTCGTTCGTGGCATATAATTAACAAACACACAGTTTCGCCAACATAAAGACCTTCGCACACAATCACCACTCAACGACTCGACTCAAATTAATATCGATTATTTTAATAATAGACTGAGTGTTGCTTACCTCGGGGTTATGAAACGTTTGTTAACTTTGACAACAGGTTAATTCTAATGCACTAATCTAATGACAAAGACGGCAATAGACTTAATCTGTTGTCAAAGTTAACAAACGTTTCAGAATCCCGAGGTAAGTGACATATTTGTACAGAAGTTTACTAGTCAGAATCATCATGACGCTCAGCAATGAACGGGCTATTAAAAAAAGAGGCGTTATATTAAATAAAGTATCTTTCTTTATGATGACTGTGATAGCTTGCTGGACAATCTATTACTGCCTACTACCCCTGCGTTCGCAGTTTTTGTCACTTAGACAGCAGCAAAAAAGATAGCACGCAATCGAAACTGCCTCTCAATCCCATCTGGATGAACAAACTTTCAGACGTTTGGCTAGCTGTCCTCTTATCAATATTTTACTATTTATGACATGATATAATGCTCACAATTAAATATTTTACTTTAAATCAAGCCGCGTTTGAGTCGATATAGTGTGCGATCTCCATTACACACTGTTTCGCTGACTTTATTACGATGCTTTTAAATAATTAGCGACTTCACGAGCCACATAGGCGCACTCTAATTATTTTACAATCATGTATTTCGCTTTGAAGTCTGCATCATTTTTTTCCCAACAAATCATCCAACAAATCTTGATTGCTCATCGACACATCGCCCAATAAGTTCGCTCTTGCATCTCTAGAACTCCGTCTCCCAGAAATTGATCTTTTTCTAGCCGCAGGAACGTCATTCAAAACCTGATTTGTAAGTATTTTGAAGTTGTTGTTTAATTCAACTAAAGCTTCATCTGTTACGTCTACACTCCCATTCACTAGTTCATTTATCTTGTCGACTGCCTGCAGTTGTTGTACGATCTTATCGTTATCGAATTTTGAACTGTTGAACTGCTTTACGTGTTTATCAATAACTTTGCTGCTCTTTTCGATATCATGAATTATTTCCTTACAGTATTTTTCTAAAGGTTTTCCTGACAGCCTCCTTTCTAGTGCACTATTTTCTCTTTTCGGCCTTTCAAGTCCACTGTTTTCTCGTCTAGGCTTCAATATATCTATTTCATCGCCACTCTTGTATTCATTAGTACTAGTTTTGTATTCGTGAACAGTGGTGGTAGTTTCTTCGATATTGACGCTTTCGTAAAAGGACACGTTTGAATTCCTTCGTCCTCTAGATTTCGGCCTCTCTTCAACCATTTCAACTATTTGCTCTTCAATGGATTCCTCCGTCGACATTCTTCTCAAAGCGCTGGGTTTTCGTGAATTCGATTCTTCGGTTTGTTTGATTTTGTTCATTAATTCCATTTTCATAGTTTCCATTTTCTTTTGCACTTCATCAGGTGAGTCAGCGTTTATGTTATCGTCGAATATGGCTAGTTCTGCCATGCCGTCTTGCACTGTTTTAGCAAGTTCGACCATATCATCTGAACCTTTGGAGTGCTTTCTGTTTGGGGTTGATCTGGTGCCGGTGCTGGTGGAGTTGGTGCGGCTTCGAGCGTACCTGGAGCGAGGTTCTGTTGATGATGAGGTTTCTTCGTCATGGGATAGCGCACTGCTGAGAGTGCGGGAGTTCTCGCACAGTTTGGCTAGAATAGTTTGATCGATCTGAAAATATTAGAAAAGTTACGTAGAGCGAAAATAATAGCCTGTCTCGGTTTTTTAACCGACTTCCAACAAATGAGGAGGTTCTCAAGTCGACTGTTTTTTTATGTTAGTTTTTTCAGAGCTCCGTTCTGAACTCGACTGATTTTAGAGTAGATATTACAGATTGGTCCCATTTTCTATTTAAAAAACCGCGTTTAAAACTGGTAAAAGTAATAGACACAGAAATGTACAAATACAAATATTCCGACAAAATTAATCAAATCAGGGAAAAAATTTCGTGTAATTTTGTAAATTGGTACAGTTATACCATGAGGTGTCCAGATAAAAATAATGAAGGTCGTCAGGGGCGTATAATCCAGAACGAGGATATTCGCCGAAGAACCAAAGTCACCGTCGTAGTTTTCAAAGTTTGCATACTGATGTGGCAATGGGCAGGCCACATCACTCGATTAATTGATAACCGATGGGAAAGAAAGGTTATTGAGTGTCAACCACGAGCTGGAAGACGCAGCGTAGGTAGGTGGACAACCAACTAGGTGGACTGATGACGTTTTGTCAGTCGCGGATAACCAATGGATGCAAGTTGCAAATTGTCGTTCAGTGTGACGGTCTAAGGGGGAGGCTTTTGTTCAGCAGTGGACGTCTTCAGGCTGTTGATGATGATACATATAGCGATTTTGGTATTTTCATCAACAAGTCAAGCATTTGCAATCAGAAAGTGTTATTTGGTGAAGTGGAACTGATGAAGAAGACCACAGATGGCCACCGGAACTCCTCAATGATACATATTTCACGGTTGGAGCCAAGATAATCTCGATTATGATAGCTAAACTACTACGACAAAGCAAATTTAAAAAATTCAGTCGATTTAAGAACCTTTTTTTTTTGGAAGTCGGTTAATAAATGGTTCTGAAGTCCGCTTTTTTTGGTAAAATTATATAGTACTAGCTGTTACTCGCGACTTCGTTCGCGTGATCCTACAAAAAAAAAGTACCCTATGTCCGTCTCCGACACTTAAGCTATATCTATGCAAAATATCAGGTCGATCCGCTCAGCCGTTTAGCAGTGATAACGCGACAAGCACGCAGGCAGAGAGACATAAAGACAGAGTAACTTTCGCATATATTATATTACTTAGGATATATACCATTTATAAATAGTTCGGTATGAAATAGGTTTCATCCGACACCAGAAAGAACGATGACTACCAGAATGAATAACTTGGCATAGATACCATAAATAATAAAAATAATGGGGGCAAGACACTCGACAGACGTGCCAATGCCCACAATCATGGATGCTTTTGCACGCTTTTGCAATGCAAATATTAAATGTTTACATTTCTGAAGATGCGAATACCGGTGACATGGACTGAATCCTAACTTATCCTATGTAATACTACAAATGCCAAAGTAACTCTGTCTCTCTGTCTGGTTGTTTGTCTGCTTTATTACGGCTAAACGGCTGAACGGATCGACCTGAATTTTTGCATACATATAGCTTATGGATCGGAGACGGGCATATGCTACTTTTTCTTTGTAACTCCACGCGAACGAAGTCACGGGTAACAGCTAGTAATTTATTAAAAGAGGAAACAGAAATTGAAATAATAATAGACTAGCTGCGCTCCGCAGCTTCACCCGCTATTCTACAGGAACGGTTATTATATTTCTCTGAATTATAATATTAGTTAGAATGTGCTGAAAGTAGATGAAAGGTGTGGCAAGCTAAATTAGGCATTGTCATTACGACCTATTATGATTTATATTAGTTTGTCAGTATTTCAATACACTCCGAGTATGATAAAGTTCTTAAAGAAAAGTAAGATTATATTTATCGAAAAGTAAATGGAGTTTTTTTTTCATCTATCAAAGTTATCTAAGTTTATAAAGAAGAAAAAAACCTTTACATTTTTTTAGTAAATTTTGTAGTATAGACCCAACAGTAATGTGTTGGTAAATCACACTAATATTATAAATGCGAAAGTTTGTATGTAAGTAGGTATGTAAGTATGTAAGTGTGTTTGTTCCCGCTTAACTCTGTAATACCCTCAAACTTATACCCTGTATTAACACATAGGCCCCTTCTTACCCCGGAAAATATTCGTTTTCTGTAGAATAGCGGTTGAAACCGCGGGGCGCAGCTAGTAGTTCCTATATACGTATGTACTTTAAGCCCATGTGTTTGCTCCTCTTGTTTTTAATTCCACACACCGTCACTTAACTTCGGGCGAGTTACCCGCGTGGTAGGTCACGCCTAGCCTGTCTACAATTTTAATAACATAGTATTTTTACGAGGCAAGGGGCTAAGTAAAATGTTCATAATCATCATCACCATCAGCCGTAAGACGTCCACTGCTGAACATAGGCTGCCCTTTGAGCGCCATACTAAAAGACAATTGGTTATTTGCATTCAGAAATCGCCCGCGAGTTTGACACTGAAAAAATTTGTTTGTTTAAAAATGTGTTATTTTTAATGTTCATACTGACGTTGATGCTGTCGTCTCCTCGTCCAGTAGTGTCCTGCAGAGACTTGGTCTTGGAGGCAGGTCGAGCGAGGGCGCTCCCGGAGGCGCTCTTCACTGGAGACTTGAGGTTGCGGCTCGCGGCTGTACTTAGAAGTTTTTCTTTCATCTGGAGGGGAGACGTCATGGTCATCGATTTCGTAAGGATTATGACAATTTTACTATGAAAAGCTCAGATGAAAACTGACGTGGTATCGACACATTTTTTTCCTGCGTACCAGAAAGTCACAAGTTCAGAGCCAAAAAAAGAAGAAAAAACTATTTTTCGATTGGTCTAGAGCAGCAGGGCGGGCAGATTACAGCAACATCGAAAAGATAGCGCAGTGTCTGCGCTATACACTGCAGACTCTCGCGCAGATGAAAAGAAGTGGCCTTAGCGCGCGCTAGTAAAAAAATCAGATAATCGCTAATTGCATCGTTATTCCGACTATAGTTTCGATCACATTCGGTGATCTTTATCAAGGAACGCTAGCGTGACACGCGCGCGATCTCGTCTTGCCTTGCACACTATTGCTCACACACGTGAGTATTTCCCGTGTTAACCATGTCAGTTTTCATAGTAAAAAAATTGTTTGTTTATTTCACCTCGATGATAGTGGACAGCTTGTCAGCGTTGTTGATGGCCAGGTCTAGGTCCGCGCGCGTGTCCTTGTGCTTGTTCATTTCCAGCTGCAGCTGGTGCCTGAAGTTCTTGGCTTCCAGTGCGATGCGTCGCTGCAGCATTGTTATTCTTTCATTCTGTTGTTGGACTTTGCCTGTTAGCTCTGTCACTGTCGCTTGGAGCTTCTCGCGTTCTAGAAGATTCCTGTAGTATTATATAGTTATTTTAAAAAGGTACCCGTTATATTAGGTGAGTCAACTTTAATCATAAGTTTTATCCGTGCTAAAGAGTTTTCCGTCTACCCTGCGCCTTTACTGATAGCGCTCACTATTAACAGGCGGCCTTCGCGATTAGGCACGATCGTAAGCAGTAAGGGTATTCCCACTTAGAAAAATAGGTGCCCATTACATACTTTTTTGGCAAAAAAGCAGTTAATACAGTTAATTCCACTGTTATTAGGTTTTGATTGGAAAAAACTGTGTTATCGGTTCTCCGGTAAACTTTGTAAATATACTACTATTTTTTCATATTTAAAATGCCCAGATATACTTACCTGTCTTTACTCAATTCCAGCAGGTGCTGGTGTTCGTCTTTCAGTGCTTGCAGCTGCATGTCGCGCTCCTTCAGCCGCTGCAGCGCCTCCTTGTGCTGCGCTTTCAGCTGCTTGTAGCGAGTTTGTTGAACGCGCATCTCTTCGTTATGCGAGTTTAGCACCTGGGGCAGTTCCGCGTTCGAGTTCTCGTATCTAAAGGTGTCGGGAAACAGTAAGTAGGTTATGGAAAGAATGAGTAAGGATAGCAATACACTGCCTTTCTACGTGACTACAAGCGATACGGTGGCCTGGCAATAACGCGAAACCTTTTAAAAGAGGATCCTTTGGCGGCATAGATATAATCTGCCAATTTAAAAATGTCGCGCCATTCTCCATGCAGAGCAGGAAGCGCGCTTTTTTAGAATTTGTTATGATTAAATAAATATTGGTGGACGTTTTTCACACACAGCGCCATCTAACCCAAACTAAGCAAGCTTCTACTATGAGAACCAGTTATCTGATAGAATACATACATACTTTTTTTTTGTTGTAAATACAAACATAGAATCCATAGAAACTCCCAGACAAAGAACAAGCATCCATGTTCATTATATAAACGTTGGTCCTGGGTGGGAATGGATCCCAAAACCTACAGCTCAGAAGGCGAACCACAGGCGAACCACACACAGAGCTACAAGGCTAGTCAATTTCTAACCTGACCAACTTCGAACAACGCTCGCTTCGGACTGCACATACCTATGAATTTCTAGTTCTTCCAGTTTCAGAAAGATACCCGTATCGGCAGCGTAGACCGCCAAATCATCCTCGAGAAAAATATAGCGCTGTACCTAAACTTTCGCGTGTCACACCACAATTATCCAACTGTGGTGTTTAAGATGGTAAAAAGTAACTCTATGGCGCTGGGATAACTACTGATTTTTTTATACAGTATTTTATTTTACTGTACCTAATCTTATAATAAATGTATGATTTATATTTATTTAATTGTTAAACCAACGTGACAACACTTTATATAATAAAAACCTACTTGCTCTATTCAAATCAAAATAAACAAAGCAACATCTAACAATGCGCGCATGCATCTATCACACTAATCACACTAATATTATAAATGCGAAAGTTTGTGTGTAAGTATGTAAACGTCTTTGTTCCCGTTCAACTCTGTAACAGCTGAACGGATTTGGGTGAAATTTGGTATGGAGGTAGGTTATTTCCTGGATTAACACATAGGCTACTTATCCCGAAAAAGTTAACCGTTCCCGCAGAATAGCAGCTAGTATATACTAAATATGATTCTCAAATTAGATTTTCACCGAAGCTATAACCCCTTTTATATTACGATGTTCTGAATAAATATCGGCTCGAACTTTCCAATCTCGGGTCGTCTGTTTCGAGTTTATTAAAGAACATAAATCAAGGAAACGTGTTATTAAGCGTACTTGCCTCTGTAGTGCTATCTCCTGTTTCTTCTGAATGGCGCGCAAGACTCGGTTTTCGTTGCTAAGCTCCTGGAAACGTTATTGGGTTTTTCATATGGAATATTACCTAGTACCAAAGAATATCATTTTATCTATGCTAGTATACATTTTATACCTATAATACTAGGTATCTGAATGGTTTTGTCCCAGACCAAATATTGTTCATAATGATGAGTATCTCCAATATAAGGTATCTATCGTAGAATATGTCCGTCATTTAACATATTTTTTACCCGACTGCCCGAGAAGAAGAATAATGTTTTTGAGGTATATGTAAGTATGTGTTCATGTTCCTCCTACAGCGTAAATGTCTTGACCGATTTTGATGAATGAGGTTTCGTTGGATTCCACTTTACCTACGTCCCGGAGTGGCATAGGCTGCATTTTGCAGTCAGTGGCAACAAAATGTGAAATCTTTAGATTTATAATTATATACATTGTACGTAGGTACAAAAACAAAATCCCACCTGTAGATGATAATGAGCGTCAGAGAGTTGATTCTGCAGTTGTTTTACTCGATGAGTCTTAGCGGATAGCACACGTTGCGTCACGTATCTGTCTCCGCTCTTGCTGCGCACGGATTGGTTGGTCACGTCCATAGTTAGAGGGTTGAGACGTTTGCGCTTGGTTAATAAGTTGAGACGTGAGTTGCTGCTGTAGACGGACTCTAGGGATTCTTTCCTGGGCAAAATATTGACTACACTGGTTAATGCTCGTCGTACTAATGTCGGGCCTTCGACTAATGATATGTATTATCACAGGACACTGTGAGTTAAACTATCATTTGCACAGAGTTGGAGCTACATATAGTCTTCTATGCCGAGGCTGTCTGCAGGAAAACGAAACCGTGGAGCATATGCTACTGCACTGCTAGGCCACAGACGATTTGTTAGGGGTCCAATGAAGCCGAAATTCGAAAACTGGAATAACATGTCGCTGAAAAATTATTTTTAATTACAAATAAGCAGGTTTAGAGCTATCGACGAATAAAATCAAAAGGTGTTACTATTGTCCCCTGTCTACCCTGCCTACCTATTATTTTGTTTAAAACACAATCATATAAAGTTTACTTTTGGTTCCGCAGAACTCAAGGTCCCAGGAACACAACAGAGAACCACTCACCTAATATCTTTCCTTTTATCATCCGGCGCGAGGCTCAGCACTGACATTCTTCACAGTAACAGCACCATTCCTATACAAAATAGAAAACTTGGCCCAAAAGAAGCCCAGATAAAAACACTCGCGAAAATTAGCTTTTGTATGGAATTGTTGTCGTCGCGTTGCTATGGCAACGGATAACACATTGATTTATTTGAATGATTGAAGATTGATTGTTCGTGGATTATTGGAGCAAGGAGATTGGAATATCGAGATTATAACCTTTTTTATTTATTTTTTGTGCAAATGCAGAATGGAGCCTTGAGAGTATGAGGTGAAAATAATGAGCTATGAAGTTTGTAGCAAGGATATCTCCTTGGACAAAACATCATACTGGACAGAGCCATGAGACGTTGCCGCTCCGACGTTCACATTGTCATGTTTCTCTTTTTATTACACGGATCGTCGCATAGAGTAAGCGAGAGAGCTATTGTAAGGTTGGCAACCTCGCAGTCTGTGACTGTCCATTTTTGACCGACTAGTAGGTCATAGCATTGCGATCACCAAATCTTAGTGGGCAAATGCATGCAATTACATAGGCATATAACCTAATAAAGTAAATAAGTGCTAAAAGTAACTAACATAATTTATAGTAACCCGAACACTATGTTAGGTTATGTTTCAACTGCGAAAAAACACGAGTGAGCAGTTTTTTTGGTCGAAGCATTTTGGTGGTAATTTACTATTTTTAGGTTAACAATAATTAGTTTATAGAATAGCAAGATGTATCATTTTTGGTTATACTTTCACAATAAATTTACTGTTTTTGGCAGGATTAAGGGGTTTTTTATGGACCTCCAGTTTTACTATATTTGGTGATCAGTTAAACATATACCTAAAATAAAACAAAGTATGTAAACAAAATAATATACTTATACAAAGTACAGCTAGACATGTCAACAATTATGGTAGATATTTACATAAAATCTCTTTAACAAATTAGTCTAGAGACTCCTCACATCACAATCGTTTGACGATAAATAATCGAAACATTATTCGAATACAATCGTTTACTATCTGTTAATTCGATTAACATTTGAGGTAGGAAAATGATTTAACATTAAATCGATTGTTCTCGTTATGCTAAAATATGAACAATAATTTTACTCAAATCGGAAACTCTATATTTTTGTTAAACAATCGAGATGATGTCGCAATCATTCGACACTTATTTGGTGTATTTTAATAAATAGTGTGTCAATCCGACGAATCGATTTAGTTGATCAATTCGCTGACCGAAGGCGGATCGAGTCGTCGGACGCGTCGTTACGATTTTATTCGATTCAATCATTCTGCAGGCGCACGAATACGGAATGCTCGCTACGTTCCTATTCGATTCCCATCTCCAAACATAAGGTCCCGCTTATTATCTCGACAATACTCCCGTAAACTTTTATCATCGCTGCGGGCGCCGACCGCGGCGCACTCGACACGAACCGGAGACGTGGTCAAGGACGGTAGCATGTCGATACAAATCACAGTTCGATCCCATAATTTTCACTGCATTGATACTTTTTACGCGCACATTACACTTTTACGTCCCTATCACACTTCATTGCCCCCCCTCATACTTCGATGCCCCCTTTACACTTCTAACCCCCACGATTCTTCAATGCCCTCCCCCCTCACACTTGGAACCCTCATCACGACTGAATGCCCCCGCGGAAGGCGCCGGTTCACTTGCCGTCGAGGGTCGCGTCCTTGTTCTGCTTGTCCCAGAGCCTGGCGTAGAGGCCGCCCGGGCGGGCGAGGAGGTCGCGGTGCGAGCCGCGCGCGGAGACGGCGCCGCGCTCCAGCACCAGGATCTCGTCGGCGTCGGCCACCGTGGACAGCCGGTGCGCGATGCAGATGGACGTGCGGCCGACCGTCGCCGCCTTCAGAGCTTGCAGGATCGCCTGCAACATTATACATATTGCTGGCTAAGCCCCGCACTTTCACCCGCTATTCTAAAGATACCGAATATTTTTCCCAGTGAGCCCCTTTCGGCTTAGCGTAGCCTTGCCTTGTAACCCTGTATAATTTTCACCTCGATCGAGCATTCCCACTGAGAACGCGGACCGCAGAGCCCATTTACATATTTATAGCTCCGAGCCTCTGTAAGGGGCCACTTTTATATTTAACTTAACGAGTGCGAAGGTGACAGAGTGAATGGCTCTCGTCTTGTCGCACGCGTACGTATGTTTGGTACGTCAGCTGCGCGTATCAAAATTGACGTTATCGCAACGTAGCGAGAGTCTCTATTTATTAAAATATCATCTCGAAGAAAACCTTTCTGATTTTTACTATTATTTATTCAGTGGCACAAGCTTCTACCACTCAAACCTACACAATCTAAGCCTGTATACAGACGACCTTGCCAGATATACATGACAGTATGGAAGAACACGCAGCCCCGCAGTGCGGTGTTGTGTTGTGTAACGACACATCACGTGCGTGAAGGCCATAAAACTTACCTGACTGTGTTTTAAACAGTCAAATGTATCGAGCTCTTCGGAAAGAATTTTCGCGAAAATAATTAACTTTTTGAGTTATTTATTCCACGGTTAAAGTATTTATCAGTTTTTCCAGATTATCTCAAAAATGTATTATGACATGTTGCCCGAAATAATTAAAATAATATTTTTACTAAGATCTATCAAGTATTAACTAATAAGTTTCTGAGAAGCATAGTTTACAAATGGCAAGTTAGTCTTAAGACTTAGTCAGCCCATATTTCGCAAGCGGAACATCTGACAAAAAAATTGACGTAGGCAACCGAACCTTCATTTTAAAAAACCTATTCAATGATACTCCACAAGTGGGGGACAGGCGCTTTTTGTTTATCCCCACTCGACATGTATGATTTTCGTAGTCTTTCAAAATTGTAAACTTTAAAAGATCACCTCACGACACCTCACTTGATCGCTTACAGCAAAAAAATCATTCTCTCTTTACATGTATGAGAACTAGACTTATTATTGAAAAATAAATACTTGTGGTCTATCCATAGACTAGACTATCGTTGTGAAAAATTTAATGCTTGCAAGTTTATAACTTCGGAAGTTACAAAGCCGTAAACGATTCATACAAACGAATATGACGAACTAAAGGGTTCCTTGTAGTACTACTGAACCCTAAAAAAAGAACCAATGATAGAGAAAAATGCGGGTTGCGGGGAGCGTTATATATTCCCATCGTCTACCTCGAGGTTATGATCAGATAACCTTTATCTCAGGAATAATACGGCGGTTCGACAGCTTTCGTATAGAAAATATATCAAAACGCCGATTATTTTTAAGAATAAAATTTACTCTCGTTCGGTCGAATCGACCGTCAATCGTACCAAGTTAGATGTAATGTATGTATCCGGGGTCGTGTGGGAGCGTACTCACGTGCTCGGTGATGGAGTCGAGGCTGGAGGTGGCCTCGTCGAACACGATGATGGGCGAGTTCTTGAGTATGGCGCGCGCGATGGCCACGCGCTGCTTCTCGCCGCCCGACAGCTTCAGCCCGCGCTCGCCCACCTGCGTCGCGTAGCCCTGCAAGCGGCGCCGGGCCGTCAGCCGGGGACCGGGGACCGTCAACCGGGGACCGGGGACCGTCAGCCGGGGACCGGGGACCGTCAACCGGGGACCGGGGTCCGTCAGCCGGGGACCGGGGACCGTCAACCGGGGACCGGGGACCGTCAACCGGGGACCGTCAACCGGGGACCGTCAACCGGGGGGGGACCGGGGATCGTCAACCGAGGACCGGGGACCGTCAACCGGGGACCGTCAACCGGGGACCAGGGACCGTCAGCCCGGGAGTGGGGACCGTGAACCGTCAACCGTCAACCGTCAACCGTGAACCGGGAACCGTGGACCGCGAACTGCGGCTTAAACGCAGGGTAGCTTCCGGTAAGCCACTGCCATCTATTTATTCTAAGCTAGCTGCGCCCGGCGGTTTCTCCCGCGATTTTAGAGAAACCGAATATTTTTCCGGGATGAAATTAGC
Organism: Apocheima hispidaria; assembly: GCA_947579745.1. Lineage (NCBI taxonomy): Eukaryota > Metazoa > Arthropoda > Insecta > Lepidoptera > Geometridae > Apocheima > Apocheima hispidaria. The sequence goes on from OX388151.1 coordinate 909,562, forward strand.
ATATGTGATAATCTAGGGTATAAGCAACCTCCGTACCAAATTTTATTCAAACCCGTTCAGCCGTCACAGTGTTGAAGGGGAACAAACACACTTACATACTTACACACTTAAACACAAACTTTAGCATTTTTTTTTTAGTTCCGACATTTACATTTGGCCACGTGAGCACGGAGTCGGGTAGTTCCGACATTTACATTTGGCACGTGAGAACGGAGTGTAGTTTCGACATTTACCTTTGGTCATGTAAGCACGTATCAGTATAGTTCCGACATTTACCTTTGGCCAAGTAAGCACGGAGTCGTGTAGTTCCGCCATTTTGCTGGCTTCGTAGACTTCTTCCTTGGTGCGCGAGAGGTCGCCGTAGTGCAGGTTGTGGAATATCGTGTCGTGGAATAATACGCAATCCTGAAACAAATTACACCAAATCACATTCTACACGACCTCGTGCTGACAAAATTCATGAAAAAAGCCAAAAACGTATTTGGGTAAGTATACCGTGATATCCGTCTTCAAGTACAATTTTCGAAGTTACTTGTGGTAGGTCAAACTAGTGTTTCGGTTTTTGTTGGGGCGAAACATTTATCTCGTTAAAAATATGGTCATCTGAGGCGTTCGCATTAGTTTTTAAAGTACTCCGCATACTTATAAACCGGTGAAAAATAAATCTATGGTAAACCAATTAAAAACCTAAACCTAAAACAATTTGTTTTAATAAACAAAATTATAATACAGAAAATAAATATTTTTTTAAAATATTAAATTAAATAAAAATATACGCACTTTATAGAGTAGACTATGGGTTTAGAGAACTCATTACCCATTTACCTGGAAGGGTTTTTCTCTGGCAAACAGCCCTATGAAAGACTTTTGCATGTTAAACAGAAACCTAGTCGTAAAGAACATTATGTAAAACGACATCACGAAAACTATAACTAGCAAAATAGTTATTAAGATAAATAACAAAACAGAGTCATTCTGTATCGAGATTCCACCCGAGGAATTATTGAAACTCGGGCTGGTTGGTAATATGTTATTGTTACTTTCAGACATTTTTACGATAATTTAAAACCGAATTTTAATTGATTGAATTTGAAGTTTTTATTTGCAGCGCAAAATTTATTGTGAATTGCAAAATGTTTATGAATCAATATAGTTGATATAATCGATTAATAGTTTTACCCGATTCTAATGATGTTTTTTTTAAAGAGTTTTGTGTGCAATTCGTGGCTTAAGATCGATTTTTATGTTTTTGGTTTTTAAATGAGGTGCACAAGCTTCTCAAACAATTTGTGGCGAAAGATCGAATGCTGATAAATCGATATTGTTGATATAATCGATCGATAGGTTTAATAGTTAAATGACATTTTTGTATGAAAGTGGTTTTAAGGTCGGCAAGTATGAATAGAGTTTAATACTGCTTCGAAGATATGCCAAAAACTCATCACACACATCGAAACACGGTAATTGAAGCACAGTTAACAATTGAACCATTTGTTTATGGTTGAAAATTTGTATTTTAGGCAATTTTGTTTGGGTTTATTTTAGGTTACAGACTATGTGCTCTAATAAGTGTCTATTCGATTTCTTGTAAACACTTTTTGCCACTTATTTATTTACTTGTCAAACACTTTCTTATTCGTGTATGATTATTTATAGAAATCGGTTTTCCTTTAAATGGTATTTTAACGGCTACTGCCACTTTAATGTGTTAATTGTAAAACTGTTCCATTATTTTATACGATATGGTATAATTATGTCACACTTAGACATAACATAAACAATAGGGTGACACAACTAAGGATAAATTTAAGACGAAAATAGACACAAAGTTAAGTAAACTGCCTGTGGAAAAACACCGTGACATCATCGTTAGTATTACATGTACTAATTATGTCCTATTTATTTATGTAGCTCCATAAATAATGTTATCACGCAAATACTTAAGTTTTACTATGAAAACTGACGTGGTTTTGACCCGTCTGGCGCAAAGTAAAAAAAAACAGGCTTGAGCATGTATGAAACGTGTAATAAAGATAATGGCGGCTACAGTGGCGGCTTTATCGGTATTCATTATAGTACATATTTCATATAATCGCTTTTTTCATTTTTCTCTATGGAACTCCCGCAGTAAACGTTGTGATTATATTCTTTGGTTTTGACACATTTTTTTTCTAATAAAACGGGAATAATGACGTTATATTGAGTCGGTTATGCCGACTACAGTTACGATCACATTTGCTGACCTTTGTCAAGGAATGCTATAAGCGTGACCTCGTCTTGCCTTGCCTCGTTCTTGTCTTGTCTTGCCTTGTTCTTGTCTTGTCTTGCCTTGTTCTTGTCTTGTCTTGCCTTGCCTTGAGTGCAAGACAAGACAAGATTTCGCGCGCGTGTCACGCTTATAGCATTCCTTGGTAAATGTCACCGAATGTGATGGAAACTATAGTCGGAATAGCCGACTCAATTTAACGTGAGTATTCCCGTTTTACTAAAAATACTTAGTAGATTGATTCAGGCGTTACTTTGCGGAAGATCATTTTCTGACTGTGTCTATAATAACCAATCTGTAGTGGGTTCCCGCGGGAACGTGGCCTCCAGTACAATAGGAACAAGGGATCAATTTACTGTTTTTTTAACTTTACAAAGTGTACTTAATTGTCAGAGTGAGGGAAGCGAGCGAAAGGTTTCAGTTTTAACTGGCAAATTTGCTTTCATCTGTCCGTATGTTGGTACTCGCGTACAGGTTATACTTTTCAACCAATCTTGACGAAACTTGGTATACAGGTACTATGAGTTGTTAGATTTCTTTAGTCGTCGGCAATTTTTGATTGCTGGGGTATTTCTCCAAAAACGGGGGAAGTTTGCTGGGGGGGAATTCTTTGAAATTGTAGAATTGCGATCGTGCAATAATGTTTGTGGTAAGGAGGTGTACGGTTCGCAGAACTAGTATTAAGTATAGTAGTATCACCTGAGGTACTATAGCGATGGACTTCCGGAGGCTGAGCAGGTCCAGCTCCTTGATGTTTTGTCCCGCGATGTATATCTCGCCTGACTGCGGCTCGAAGAACCGATACAGGAGACGGACCATTGTTGATTTGCTGAAATTGTAAAAAAATAATTGTATTTTAATTTTGATTCAATTCATTATTTATTTGCTCGTTAATGGGAAATATAAAATTTAAAAAAAAAAAACAGATTAGACATGCAAATTAATTATAATTGTCAAATAAAATAAGTACGCAATTTAACATTTTGCGTGATAAACGTACAGGCGACACGATGTCTTGTCCGAAAATAATTTAATTGAGCAAAAACTTTAGCTCACTCGCCATTTTTTTAGCTTTGCACGAAATTTATTAAAATTAAAAGGCAAGTCCGCTAAATCTTTTGGAAGGGAATTAAAAATCAGAGGCGCCATGTAAATGTAGTTATTCCTGAATAATTCCAATCTTACATTCGGGATGCTGAGACGCAAATAGCTGTCTGTTCTATTGTTAATGTTATCGAAAGCAGTGAACAGTGATTTCACAAATTTATATTTTTTATAGCTATGTTAGCTCAGTGGTTAGTGAGTTCGGGTCGCACGCTTTGTATTATAGATTCAAATCCTGCCAATGAACTTATGCTTCCGTTGAAGGAAAACATCGTGAGCATGGTGGTGGTACTGCCCAGTACTCGGCCGGCGACGCTACAACAAGAGTTGAAAATCTGTCGTCAAGCACGTAACGCTGTGTTCCGGTTGCCTTGAGAGCCGATTCCCATTCCAGGCTATGTCACTTAAAATCGGATGATTGCGGTCAAACGCCTAGCCTATTAAATTAACAAAAAAACAACGAACTTAACATAATACACCGAAATTAAAACGATTTTTCTTTGTTACAGTTTATCTCGTCCAATTTTAAAAATAAAATGATATTATAAAAAAATTTACAAAGAAAAATTGAGAAGTTATTAAAGAATAGATATAGATAAAACAATACAATAAGCCCCAATATTATATATATTTTACTGGCCAGCCTACTGCCCAGAGAATTAAGCAAGCAATCAAGCAATAAAGCGAAGCAAGCAAGCAGCCGTAAGGTAGCCAGTCTGTCAATCTTTGATTCATTTCGGAGAGTGTGCATCTGAGCTTCACGACCTTATACCACCGTCCCCTTTTAATACAGGACGAGTAGAAAGACGCCCCACTACCTTCCTTACACTGTTGATTTCCCTTGGATACGTACAAAACCGTTCGAAACAACGTTTTTAATCCGTACGGCCAAGGAGTAGAATAAACTGCCGGCTTCCTTGTTTCCTGAGAGTTACAATCTGGAGCTTTTTAAGGTCAGAGTGAATGGGTATCTTCTAAGTCTTCATCTTCGGCCACATCGTCGCTTACCAACAGGCGAGTTGGTGGTCAAATGCAGAATTATAAGCGTTAAAAAAAAAAATGCATAATAGCAAGCATAATGTTTTGAAATAATAGTGTTGTGAAAGAAGAATAATGTTGTGACTTAAGAATAATGTTGCGAAAGAAGAATAATGTTATAAAATAAGAATAATGCTATGAATGAAAAATGGTGTTGTGAAAGAAGAGTAACGTCAGGCCTCACCCGCTGCCGGAGCCGCCGACGATGCCGATCTTCTTCCCGGCGGGGAGCGAGAAGGTCAGCTCGTTGAATATCGGCTTGCCGTTGACGTACTTGAAGTTCACGTTCCTGAACTCTATCGTCGCCGACTTAGCGTCCACCTTCAACGGCGCTGCGTTCGATACTTCCTGACAATTAGGAACGCAACTTTACCGATACGATAATACGAAGACTTTTGATTTAGGTTAAATGTAAAATGTATATAAGGTCGGAAGAGCTGTAATTACTTTTGAACTTATCGGCTCTTAGACGTCCAGTACAGGACGAAGCCTCCGCCCTGTTAAGGGAGGGGTGGGGTTCGGGCGGGTGATTGCCTGAACACCCACACTTGGCAGGCGGTTTGGAGATATCAATTCACCGTTTACTAAGAGGACGCTGCCACGAAATGCCAAAACCACGTCAGTTTTCATAGTTATGTTATTAGGAAAACTGACGTGGTTATTTAATGTTATTATTATTTATTATTATTTTTGAATCTGAGACTTTTTTTTTCGCACACACGGTCATCTGACCGCAAACTAAGCAAAGCTTGTAATACAGCTGCTAGAGACTGATATACGTACATATATATTTTTAAATACATACTTATATAAATATTAACACCCAGACATAGAACAAACACAAATGTTCATCATGTGAATGTTGGTCCTAGATGGGAATCGAACCCACGCCCCCGAACACAGAAGTTAGGTACACTACCAACTGCCACCGGGGCAGTCAAAAGTCAATGTCTGTGTGTACCTTGACCCTGGGGCTGACGGCCATGAGGGTGAACATGGTCTGCATGTCGACGAGCGCCTGCCGCACCTCGCGGTACACGGAGCCCAGGAAGCCCAGCGGGATGGACAGCTGGAACAGCAGCCCGTTCACCATCACCAGGTCGCCCACGGTCATGTTGCCTTCAACGACAAACGGCTACCGTCAACAACTCTCTTACGAACTTCCTCCCTCTCGTATGCCACTCGCCTGACGGTCATCGTTACTTCAATTCAAAAGCTCGATGACGTGCAGTAAGTCATCTAGTTTAGCAAAAAGTTTTGTTTTTCTCTGATTTTCTTTATTCGATTTAGAATTTATCTTTAATTCGTCAACTAAGTATAATATTACTCGTCAGTCGGCTCAGTGGGAGCACGCTCGCCTCACATTCGTGAGACCAATTCGTACCGATGAGTTCTTTTGAACATACGGACGGATACACCGCTGGCTTTACGGTGAAGGAAAACATCGTGAGGAAGCCTGCATACTTCCGGAGAGGAAATTCGATGACGTATGTCAATCCGCCAACCCGCACTGGGCCAGCGTGGGGGATATGACAAAATCACCGTTCGAGATATCCCGATATCCCAACAGTGGGATGTTTAAGAACACATCGAATCCCCCCATTGAACCACAAGGCTAATATAGGAACTGAATACTCAATCACATACACCCCAAAAACGTTACTCTTTTTCTTGGGCAGTCGGGTAAAACGACAAAAGTCACAACATCATTAATAGCCAGCTCCCCAGAATCAGCTATCTCGTTCGCACTTTTTCAACATTTTTTTTTTAAATATGAAAGTAGTACTTAACTACAGAGGATATTTAAAAAAAACATTAAATATCTTTAGAATAGCCTTGCCAAGTTATAGCAGTTTTATAGCAATTATCATGTTATTATTTTTTTATTTGGCGTAGGAGAAGGAAAAAAAGCAATTTGTATAATGTTGTAAAACGTGACTCCTCATGTTGTTCCCAAAACTCCATAGAAATCTCTAGTTAAGTCTCCGTCAGGTTACTGGGACACGAAGTGGTCTTGACCGTGACTTACTTTGCTCGACTTAGACTATGACTGACACTTGTTTTACTTGTGAAATATTTGAATTCGCTTGCAATATTACATTACTCGACTCTGGCTAAATACACAACGTGTGGAGCCAAGACATAAGAGAGAAAATAATGTCAGTAACCTTGAGCGAATTCGCTTTGCAATATTACATTACTCGACACTGGCTAAATACACAACGTGTGGAGCCAAAACATAAGAAAGAAAATAATGTCAGTAACCTTGAGCGAATTCGCTTTGCAATATTACATTACTCGACACTGGCTAAATACACAACGTGTGGAGCCAAAACATAAGAAAGAAAATAATGTCAGTAACCTTGAGCGAATTCGCTTGCAATATTACATTACTCGACTCTGGCTAAATACACAACGTGTGGAGCCAAAACATAAGAGAGAAAGTAATGTCAGTAACCTTGAGCGAATTCGCTTTGCAATATAACATTACTCAACGCTGGCTAAATACACAACGTGTGGAGCCAAAATATAAGAGAGAAAAGAATGTGAGTAACCTTGAGCGATCTCCCTCGCAGCCAGCAGCATGATGAGGCTGAGCCCGCCGCTGAAGATGGCGTGCTGGCCGAAGTTGAGCAGCGCCAGGCTCGAGGCGGTCTTGAGCGAGGCCGCCTCGTACTTCTGCAGGCTGGCGTCGTACTTCTCGAGTTCGTACTTTTCGTTGTTGAAGTACTGGAAATTCAAATTAGAAAGAAAATAATTAGACACTGGCAAATACACAAGCCGTGCGACGCCAAAGTCCTGAAAGGACGAAAAAAAAATTAGTAATAATTTTATTTTACAACAATAGTAACATTAATAATATTTAAGGGTAGGCAGGTGAGCAATATCTTATAACACTAAACTAGTTTCCAACATAGAATAAAAATCCCTGTATCCGAAACTAAACAAACATTGATTTAACTAATCAATGTTTGTTTAGTTTCGGATAGAGGCATTTTTATTCTATGTTGGAAACCAGTCGGTTGTGGGAAGTGTTTTCATTTTAAATTATTTTATAAATTGTCACTACGATTATTAAAAGAAAAATTTAATATCCGACTTCAAAATGTATCATCGGTTCAGAACTTCAGAGGTAAGGAGGAATCCAACGACACCTCACTCGTCAAAATCGATCAAGCCGTTTAAGACTACAGGACGAAATATAGGAACACACAAACATACATACGTACTTATATACACACATACACCCCAAAAACATTTCCCTCTTTCTTGGGCAGTCGGGAAAATAGTGGAATCATTTTTAGGTCAACGAGAAACGTTGGCATTTTACGGAATAGTTTCGTTTTGTTCAGTTGACTTTTGTTTTGTTTTTTTCTCTTTTACTCTCTATTGTAACTATAAGACACGTAATAATACGGAGTCTTAAAAACTGCAAGGCCTATTCAAACTTACTTTTACTTCTAATTTATTTATTTTTCCTCCGTACCTTAACAGTCTCGTAGTTAATAAGGGAATCGATAGCCTTGTTCCCAGCCTCGTTCTCTGCTCGATTCATGTAGACGCGGAACTTGGTGCGCCATTGTGTTACCGCTAGTGTGAACGCAGCGTATACTCCCACGCAAGCGAAGGCGAGACCTGATGATAAACATTATGTCTTCAATTCGAAGAAACAAACGCTTTATTTGCATTGGTAACTAAGTTTTAAAATCCCAAAGTGTATATTCTGCTTTGCAAGCAGTTGCCAAACAAGAATACTTCGAAAATCTCGTTTGGAATAGGAGAATTCTCCATAAATTTACAATTTTGTTTATGTAAGTTAACCAACCAGTTATCCCTTAGTGGTAATTTTAAATGAGTAAAATCGTAAGTTAGTTACTAGAAATAAAAGTGTTTCTCTTATGATAACCAGTTGTTTAACTTAATCAGTTGCCTTTACTGCCGGTGCCACCTAACTCAGACTACCGACTAACAAATGCTTCAACACCGTACCTGAACGTACCTGAACGAATCAACGTACCTGAGAAAGCAAGTCCTCCTTTGAGCCCAAGAATAGAAGAAACGAGCACTAATTCGAAAATAGTAGGCACGATGTTGAAAACCATGGCTGATAGGACGAAGTTGATAGCTCGAGAGCCACGGTCTATCGTCTGAAAATAATAAATACAAAAAATTATCCTACAAAACAAAGTCACAACATCATCAGCTGGGAGTCCGGTAAGCATGATTATTGAAATTCGTAAATAATTTCTGCTATTGATTGCTTTTATGTAGATGAATGTATGGGATTATGACGTTACAGAGGTAATACCTTAGAGAGAGCGCCAGTCTGCCTGCCAAGGTGGAAGCCAAGGTCGAGGTTGTGTAGATGTAGGAACACGTTGCACGCGAGTCGACGAATAGAGTGTTGCGCAACTCGCGCGAATACTGCGTTGCGGAGCTCGTTGAACGCTGCCGCTGTTGCACGCGCAGCTCCGTCTGCCATCAAGCATTTATAAAAAATTCAACTTGAAGAGCAAAATACAGTTTATCTATAAGCAATCAACAATAATGTCATGCGAGCGAGAAGTTACGTCAATTTGAATGCTTTTGAATGCGAGAAAATGAACCGCCCATAGACAAATCCCGCGGGCCAGAGTGAATTTTCAATGTCAATAAATCCAGTTTTAGGCTATTTCCACCTCTACTCTAGCCTAGCTCACGACTTTGGCAGACACCACAGAATACAGAAGTTTATAGTTTCATGCTCACAATTAGAAGGTGGGCATATAAAAAAAAAAAAAACAATTAATTCATTTAATTGAGTATGTACTCGTATAGGTCATTTTTATGTATTTTGTAACGCAATTAGTCTAACATCTAACAAGTAATCGCTGTTATAACCATGTTGTGTGCTCACGGTTTGGATCGCGGATTCGAATAGAACTTCCATGAAATTATTATATAATGTATCATCGGTGATCTGTTTGTGTACCTAATAAATAAAATAAAAAATAAATAGAAAAATTCTACGCAATACACCGAGTGCAAGGCAAGACGAGGTGGCGCGCGTGTCAAGCTTAGCATTCCTTGATAAAGGTCACCGAATGTGATCGAAACTATAGTCGGAATAGCCAACTCAATTTAACGTGAGTATTCCCGTTTTATGAAAACAAAATGTGACAAAAACTTGTTTGTGCCGATGATGAACAGATACTCACATCCTAGCAGCAAACTGACAGCTGTAGTACTTAAAGCTTGTGGCACTGTCGCCATACCAAGCACCATTTCCCCGGACACAGCAGTCATCTCGTTTACGTTATCCACAGCATATTTGAACAGGAACGGTACGGTCACATTCATGATTTTAGCACCGAACAGGAGTGAGAGGGACAGCATCACTCGGTTGCGGATCATTTCGTTATCCTGGAATGTCATGAATCAGTTTACTAATGTTTGTTTGAGTACGTAAGAATTTTTGCCTTGTTGAATGGGCTCTGAAATGCGAAATTTCTCTATTTCATAAGAACTCTAAGAATATCATACCAATCCCTCCACCACTCCACCAATGACCAATCACCAATCCTACGGGACTAAAATTATCAGCGTCACTATTATTTTCAATATGTGTGAAAAGGATGGACATAAGTTAAGAGCTGTGAATTAGTTCAGTTTAGAAAGTTGTACACCAATATCAACGTAAATTAACAAATATTCTTTTGATGTTTTTTTAAAAGTAAGTAGTTACGAAACAAGAAAATAATTTCTTGTAGGAATTAATAGAAATTAAATAGCTGTGAAATACGAAAATTTCTTTAAGAACTCTAAGAATATCGAATTTGTTGTACCATTCACTAAACTTAACCAATCTGACAACAATTAACAAACATTAACAGCGTCATTTTTCTTTTCAACTTGTGAGGAATAGATGGCAAAAAATTAAGAGCTGTCAAATTTAGTTTGGTTTAGTGGTACACAAGAATCAACATCACCATCAGATACTCTTTTCTTGTTTGAAAACTAGTTACAAAAAAAGAAAATAAATACTAGGTGATTTATCAAGAAATTCCCAATCGACTCAATTTAATGTGAATATTCGCGTTTTATTATAAAATAAGATGTGTCAAAATCTCATAAGTTTTCATAATAATAAAATAATTCCTCCTTTTACGAATTTACAGACAGAAATTAAATTGAGGCAGACTGCGCTCCGCGGTTTAACCCGTAATTTTACCGATTTTCTTTATTTTTCAAAGGTAAAAGGTATCTCATTCCTTTTTTCCAGTACAGTATTTACTTCTCATATTTCACGGAGATCAGTTCAGCAAACAGACAGACTTTACAATGAGAATTTTTAAATCTAATTAATTAATAAATAAATTAATTAATTTTTTTAATTACTAAATAACTTAATACTTACTTTAGGCCAGACATATGCCATCATCCCTCTAATCATGTCCCTTCCTGTGACAGGCTTCGTATCTCCCAGGTTTATATCTTCACGAGACAAAACAGATGCACCTGGGTGAAAGCAGTCTCTTTTTTGGATACCTAGGGACGGGAACACATCATCAGGATAAGGTAAAGGTGAATGGAGAGGGTGGTAATTGGAGGGGATGCAAGCGGACTATAAATACAGGTGTGCAAGGGAAAGATCTGCATTCCAACCAAGGTATTAGTAACATAAAATTAAATACAGAAAAAGCTGAGAACAAAAAAGTGTTTAACAATCACAGTTTACAAATCGTTACAAAACATAATTTGTGTTTTAATGTTTTAAAACATGAAATAGAATAATTATTTTCAAAAAACTGTTTCAAAAAGCAAATCAAATGTGAGAACTTCAAATATACAACAAAAAAATTATGAAGATTAATGTTGCAATTTATGTTAACTTGTTATTATTGTTTTTTTATTTTGTAATGAATTAATGCAATGCCTAACATAAAAATGTAAAGCAAGGCAACAAATACATTAGACAACTACAGCAGCATTAAAAAGTAACATTTACAGACTAGTGGAATTGAGAACAGTTGTATGACCCGCACCAATGCCCCGCATAAGGTGTATAGTGTATTGCCTGCTAGCACTTATCTGAGCCAACTCAGCTCTTTGAAATACTGGAGTACAGCCCTGAGGCACTGGCAAATTTGCTCCAGTGGTATAGAAACCATAGTATAAAAGAAAAACATTCAGAGCATGCCTATTGGAATAAATCTTCATAAAACTAAATAAATTGCTTGGCTGCTGTGACATTGTACTGATCTAATCCTAATTAATATTATAAATTATGCCAAAGTAACTCTGTCTCTCTGTCTGGCTGTTTGTCACGTTTTCACAGCTAAATTGATCGACCTGAATTTTTGCATATATTTAGCTTGAGAGTTTGAGATGAAAATAGGCTACTTTTATTTTTATAGGTCCACATGAATGAAGTTGAAGCTAGTATTTAATAAAATAATAATATTTTCTACAGCCCAATGCTTCACTTCCTTGCCAAGTTTCATCTGGATTAGTTCAGTAGTTTCATCATGAAACGTTTACAGACAGTTACATTCACATTTAAACCTACATGATATTTTAATCAAAAAAGTTAAGATAAGATTATGATTTTTTGCTTTTTCATCTCATCATAAATCCAAATTCTAGAATGACTTGCTACACCTGTCAACAATATATATGTAAAGCAAAAAAGTAGTCTTTATCAGTAGGTATTAGGGAACAAAAAATGTAGATAAAGTAAATTAGCACTTGCGGCTACAAGGTCAAGTTCAAAATTATGTAACCTAGTTTACCTTCAAATAGCTTAGCATAGTTTTGCCTAACAAAAGGAGTAGTTTGCGAACTTGATAGGGGTCTTCTTGGTGCTTACTGTTTATGTTGTTATCACTTACCAACTGGTATTTTTCCAGTTTTTGGTTTGTTTGTCAACACAGCTGCCAGTACATTTTTGGCGGTGTCTGGGCCAGCAGCGTTGCTCGAAGGAGACGACGAATAAAACTAAAAGCATTACAAATTATTAATTAATCATTTTATTCGTAAAAAACAAGATGTTTGGAAAGGTTAAAACGATTTTTTCAGATGATTGAAACTTACCCTGAAATAGCTCGCAGCTGCACATTGTTTGCATATTATATTAAAATGAGGTTTATTTAAAATAATTGATTGGGTACTAGTAATTGTTTTCGCAAATTTAACGTGATTTGTAATTATTTTGGCGAATTTCCGATTTGACAGCAACGCAGCCGCCATGGTGGTGGTTTGACAGTGTAATGTGTAGGCTTGTGTAGTACATGTACGAAGAATGATAAGGAATTAATTCCCACTACTGTACGAGAACGACCTATTCCCGGAGCAAATTCATTCTAGTACACTAGTACATTGGAACTGTTTAAAAAATTATGTTTTATGCCGACACCTTAAAGTCCATTTTTAAAATAGAACACTTTGTGTCATGTACTAGAATCAAACCACTGTACTAACGTACTAAAGTGCTGGCTGAATGAAAGGGAACGAACTTGTCCCCGAGCACATAACATTAAAATGACCTATGTTTCGAGTTTCGCTGTATCACAAAGCTTTAAAGTCCAATTTTGAAAGAGTATGCAACGAGTCACCAGCTGCGTTCTTTTACATCGAGTGATGTCGTCGGACTTTGTCTTGTAATCCACTTTCTGATATGTTTTGAGGTGGTCGTCAAATGATCTTACAAAGCCGTTAGAATATCACGGCTGATGAACGACGCCCCTACAGGTTTTCTATGCATTTTGACAGTTGACTCCTGGTGCAAATTATGTAATTTAAGTCATATTATAAATGGTCGTTATAGCGAGTCGCCCTGTTCGGAGCGTCGCTCGACGTCGGCTCATGACTACGGAACGCAGCTAGAATGAACAAGTGACGTATTTTGCGAGATGCCAAAGAACTCGACTTTTTTCTCTTATGTTTTGGTTCCACACGTTGTGTATTTAGGCAGTGTCAAGTATTATAATACTAAATAATATAATAATATTCCAGATTTAGTTAAGTATTTCACAATTAAAACAAATCTCAATCATAGCCTAAGTTAAGCAAAGAAAGTCACGGTCAAGTCCACGTCATGCCCGAGTAAAGTGGTGGAGACTTTAGAAAAGGTTTCTATGGAGTTTTGGAAACAACACGAAGAGTCACGTTTCACGACATTATACTATTCACCCGCACTCGTGCACGAAATACGGTTCGTGGTTGCGCAGCGGCTGAGTTGGACCTAGCTTGCCTGGGGTGGTAGTCTCGACTTTTTGACGATAACGATATCGGTTGATGAAGCGCGAACAGTCTAGGATTTTACGTGAGTGCGGTCTGTTGCGAGGATAGCCGCAACTAAGGTAAAATCAGCGAAGAACTCTACTTAAGCCAGGAAAAGTGTCCCAATTGCTATTTCTGCACAAAAACTTGTAATAAATAAATGTTTTTGATGTATAATATTATGCATGCTGAGCTTTTTATTTAAGTATTTCTACAATTAGTATGATTTACAATATTAATAATTAAATTACAATACTGAAATGTACTGCATAAATACCGAACCATATTAATCTAATATGATAATATAAACAGATTTCAGAAGGTCAATCAAGGTGTGTAGCAATGAACTATAGTACAATTGAACTAGAATACTGTACTAGTACATTTCTCCATTTGTACTAGTACGGAGCGCTCCGCTTGGTGAACGATTAAGCACAAGCCTAGCTAATGTGTATGGTTCGATTTGAGTGAGGGAGGATCACCTGATCTTTTTTTCCCTTGTGTTTCGGCTCCACACGTTGTGTATTAAGCCAGTGTCAAGATTTCATGTGAACCACAATATTTCAGACAAAAAGAAATCTCAGTCATAGTAAGTAAGTTTCAAGCAAAGTAATTCACGGTCCAGTCCAAGTCATACGCTAGTAAAATGGTGAAGAATTTACTAAAAGTTTCTATGGAGTTTTGGAAACAACACAGAGAGTCATGTTTCACGACATTGTACTATTCACCAACACTTGTGCACGTTCACAAACATTTAATAGATTAAAAACACAAGTAAAATAATACAATGACGCGACATAACTATTTTTTTGTTCTTTCTGGACTTTCTGCTATCGCGCACTACGTGTGGTTGCTTGATAAGCTATATGTAGGTACGCGATGTTTGTTAAATTGTTTGGTCCTACTGGGTTGAAATAAGGATGCGAGTAGGAGACGTGTGCTTTATTTGAGCACCAGCGCGGGACTGTGCTCTGATTCTTAATATACAGTTATATATATAAGTATGGTACTTAGAACTATGATGTAGGCTAGGCCCTACATCTACCTTCCCCTTTAAAAAAATTAAATGTTTACATAAGTAATTACATAAGTTGTTAGTAAATAATAAATTTTAGTTGAGACACATTTGATTCAAAATTACTAATTAAAATTACTAAATAATATTAAGGTACACAAAAATTAAAATTAAATGTTGATTATCTGAGGACTTTTACTTAAAGTTAGTGTTCAAAGTTTATAAAAGTCTTTGCAAGCACGATAAATGATCACTATTTTGTTTATATTTTTGCGCGCACTTCACTTTTTTTGTTTTATTTGCGTCTGGCACTGTTACACAGAAAATACTTTGCCCGGGTGATGAACTGCAGGTGATGCGCCTTGAAGCGCCACTCGTTGTGTGATAACTTGTGAGATTCGTTTGTCTATAGCCGTCTTAATCCGCTTTTTGCAGTACCGCCAGGTGACGTATATGACGCCTGTGGTTACTGCAGCGCTGACGATGACGACGGCTGCTAGCGACATCTTCATTGGATTGTCGTTTTCAGTTGTATGGGCTTCTTGCGGTGCAGCGCCTGCTGCATTTTGCGCGACGACTGTTGTCTTTGACTCGGGATGTCCCATGACGACGAGTAGAGTTGTGCAAGTCGGAGTCAAAGTGTCGTTCCCAAAACGCAGTTGAAGTTGTTGACCAGTGAAGTACGAGGTAGCGTGCGGGTCCGTGACCAGTTGACGACTGGTTTGTAGCCGTGGTGCAGTGAGTGCCTGCGGTTGGTAGGTACCTACTGTGCCGTGTCGGTGTTATGTTCACAAGTCGAACATCACGGTCTTCTTGACTGTGCGACCGGATCTTGTTACTGTCGTTGGTGTGTTCTCCGGATCGCTAGTGGTTATTGCTGTTTTAATAGTTTCTGGTTTGGGTTGCTGAGTTTGCGGCCTAATCACCGGATGGTTCGGATGGCCTGTCGGGGTGTCAGTTGACTTGTAAGCAGAACCGTTTGATATAACGTAAGCAGGTTTGAGCCTATCAAGTGAGATAGCGACAACTCGAGACCCTAATTGTAAAGTATAATATTTCGGATTCCTTTTGACGACTCTGAAGGGGCCCGAGTATGGAGGCGTGAGAGACTTCCTAGCCTCTTGTCTTACGAACACGAATTCCGCTTCATTTAAATCTTTGTGGATAAAAGTTGTTTTTCGGTTGTCTGGATTTCTTGATTTTGGTCGGAGTGTTGCTAAGGTCTCCGTGAGTCTTCGGGTATACTCCGTATCGTTGATGTTTGCTGATGATGATAGTGGTATAAAGAAATCACCAGGTAGTCGGATATTTTGACCAAACGTCATTTGTGCGGGGCTATAACCACTGTCCTTCTTCACGGCTGATCTCAAGCCTAAAAGAACCAGTGGTAGCTCCCTTGCCCAATGTGCAGTGTCTTTGCAGCGGGCCATAATAGCTGCTTTTAGTGTACGATGCGATCTTTCGATTTGTCCGTTTGCTTTTGGGTTGTATGCGGTTGTATGAATTTTTTCAATTCCTAGTCTTTTTGTTAGTTGCGTAAAAAGTTGCGATTCAAATTGCCTTCCCTGATCAGTCGTGATTTTGGTAGGGCACCCGTATCGTGCGATCCAATGTTCGACGAATTTTTCTGCCACCGTTTCTGCAGACATATCTTTTATCGGAATAACTTCCGGCCATTTGGTAATGCGGTCAATCATTGTTAGACAGTAGATGAAATCGTCTGAAGGTGGTAGTGGTCCGATTAAATCGATATGGCAATGTGAAAATCTGTCTGATTTATCGAATTCGCCAAGTGGAGATACCGTATGTCTCTGTATTTTGGCTTTTTGACACGGTATGCAGCTTCTAACGTACTTAGTGACATCGCCGTTCATACCAGGCCAAAAATATCTCTCCGTTACGAGGCGTCGGGTTGCTGCGGTTCCGGGATGGCTCAATGTGTGCGTGCCAGCTATCCCTTGTTCTCGGAACTCGCGTGGTAGGTATAATCGAGCCTTTTGCGTCGATGTTTCGAATATAAGTTCGCTGTTTGCGTATGGTACCTTGAATGATTTAAATTCCAAATTTGGATTTTCTCGTAATTTTTCTAATTCATTGTCTTTTGTTTGGCTACTATGCAGTTGTTCGTAGTCAAAATTGTGCGGTAGCTGGATCTCTTGAATCCTTGATAGGAAATCCGCTGCGTCGTTCAACTCGCCCTCTATGTATTCGATTTTGCTGCAGAATTGTGCGATAAAATCTAACTGTCGCAATCGTCGCGGCGAATCGTTTTTTGATTCCTTCTTGTTTAGTGCGAACGACAATGGTTTATGGTCAGAGAGGATGATAACTTCTCGCGATTCGATCATGTATCGGAAATGTTTTACGGCGAGATATATGGCTAAAAGCTCTCTGTCGTAGGTGCTGTATTTTATTTGTGCGGGTGTAAGCTTTTTTGAGAAAAATGCTAGTGGTTGCAGCTGGTCGTTAACCCGTTGATTTAAAGTTGCACCGACACATAAGTTTGACGCATCAGAAACGAGAACGAGAGTGGCGGTAGGATCCGGGTGCGCGAGCATAACTGCATCTTGGATCATTTGTTTACATTTATTGAATGCGCTCACTGCGTCCTCCGTCCAATTAATCTTTGTCTTATCTTTGCGTTTTGAATTGTGTAAATATTTATCTAATATGCTCTGTGTCTCGGCGGCTTTGGGTATACTGCTGCGGTAAAAGTTACAGAGTCCTAGAAATCTGCGGAGTTCTTCGACTGTTTCGGGCTTGGTATAGTCTGTGATAGCCTTGACCTTATCTTCGTCCGGCCTAATGCCATCACACGTGACGTAGTACCCGAGGAATTTGAGTTCTGTCTTGCCGAACTCACATTTGCTTGTGTTTATTGTTATGCCGAATTGATTTAATCGCTTGAAAACTTCTTCAAGATCTTGTAAATGTTTTTCTCGATTTTCGGATGCAATTAGAATATCATCTAAATAGGAAAACGTGTTTTCCGTGTTTTTCAGTACTTCGTTGATAAACCGCTGAAAACTCTGCGCTGCGTTTCTCATACCGAAGTTTAACTTTAGGAATTCGAAACTCCCAAACGGGGTGACGATTGCGGTTTTGGGTATGTCTTCTGGCGTTATCGCAATATGATGGTAAGCGCGTCGAATGTCAATTTTTGATAAGACGCTTTTGCCTTTGAGGATATAAGTGAAGTCCATGAGTCTTGGTATGGGGTAGCGATCGGGCTCTGTTATAGCGTTTAAACGCCTGTAATCGCCACACGGTCGCAGTTCCCCGTTTTTCTTTTTTACTACATGAAGTGGGTTGGCCCAAGGACTGGTTGACGGCCTGCATATGCCGAGGTCCATCATGTGCTCAAATTCTTGTTTAGCGGCCAAATATTTTTGTGGGTTGAGTGGCCGTGGCTTCTCGTACACGGGTGGTCCGTGAGTACATATGTAGTGTTGCACGCTATGTTTTGGAATTTCCTTAAATGTTTCTGGCTTGACAATGTCTGGGTAGCGCGCTAAAATTTGGTGGAACGGGTCAGAAATGTTGACTGCCCGAATGGATGTGGAACCATCCGTATGCTCGCTGGATAGTTGCGTTTGCCTGGAGATGCTGGTTATTTTATCCACCAACTTTCTACCGTGTAGGTCAACCATTAAATGGTTTTTGGCCAGAAAGTCGGCTCCGATAATAGATCTTTGGACATCCGCCATGACGAATGTCCAGCGAAGTGGTCGTCTGAGACCTAGATCTAAAGTTAGTGTTTTCTCTCCGTATGTTTTGATCGGCGTTCCGTTGGCGGCGTAGAGTGTGTAGTCAGAGGCTGGCTGACTGTTACCTTTTTTGCAGGCTAAAACGGAGACGTCGGCGCCGGTGTCTATAAGAAAACGCGCTCCGTTTGTTCGGTCGGTTATGCTGAGGCGATATGATGCTTCGGCACCAACGCTCGCCAACGTTGATGCCGGCTCTAGTTTACCGACTTTTTGCAACATTTGTCGTCACCACACTTAGTGGCTTTGTCACCAAAAATATAATGGTAATAGCATTTGAAATTGCTGTCGCCTGGTTTTGCTTTTTGTTGGCTATATTTCTCGCTACCCCTGCCGCGGGATTTCGATCTTGACCGATATTGCCGCTGATAGTTTTGCTCGCGTCGTGCCAGCAGGGGTTCGTACTTTTTGTGCATTGCCGCGATTTCCTGTGTTAAATGTTGGAGCTGCTCATCCACGGACTTGTTTACGCTGAACACCTCCGTGGTTCGCGAAGTCTCCATGATTTTGTCGGCTATTTGTGCTATGTCGTCGAGCTCTACTTTGTTGCATGCTGCTATGACGGCTCTGACGGTGTTTGGTAATCTTTTCAGCCATAGAAGTTTAATAGTTTCTTCTTGTATTTTGTTTCGCCCGAGCTCTTTCATTTTTCTTAATAGTTGTGATGGTCGCTGATCGCCGAGTTCAATTTCAGTTAATAATTTTTGCAGTTGTGTGGTTTCTGATTCTTCGTATACCAGTATTAATCTAGATTTTAACGCCTTATATTTGTCGGTCTCTGGTGGGTTCTCGAGTATGTCGCTAACCTGACTTAATTCGTCTCTACCTAACTTAGCTATAACAAGTTGGTACTTACATAAGTCACCTGCCTTTTGCGGAGTGATGATAGCCTCGAATTGGTGAAACCAAAGGCGTGGCTGCGTGGTCCAGAAGTCGGACAAGCGCGTCTGGATGGTGACTGCGCTGGCTGCAAACTCGGCTGTCGCGTTGTTGGTGAAAGAGCTGGCGGAATGCTGCGGCTGTGGCGCGTATGGCACGCCCGCAGCTCCCGGTCCCAGGAGGAGCTGCTGGTAGTCTTTGGTTGTATCAGATGGGCTGGTCATTTTACTTCTTTTTTCGCTGGATCACCGTTATTGATAGGTGATCACGTCGGGGTCACCAATATCGCGCACTACGTGTGGTTGCTTGATAAGCTATATGTAGGTACGCGATGTTTGTTAAATTGTTTGGTCCTACTGGGTTGAAATAAGGATGCGAGTAGGAGACGTGTGCTTTATTTGAGCACCAGCGCGGGACTGTGCTCTGATTCTTAATATACAGTTATATATATAAGTATGGTACTTAGAACTATGATGTAGGCTAGGCCCTACACTGCATTTGCCAGTGTCATGTTTTTGACATAACTTCTTCACGTTCCCGCCAAAACTCCTTTATACTCTTTTTATTGAAAAATGGCACAGATTTCTCACTACGGCAAACATTGAGCAACACGGTTCCAGCCCGAACTCCGGGTAGGCCTGAGGCCTATGTTGCTCAATGACGGCAAATGGTTACAAACTCCTCGCGAATACTTAATGACTATTCTACTACGTTTTAACTATGCAATATATGTTTCGTTTTTTTAGTGTTTATATTTTTTTTGGTAAAAGAGCTCAAAGCATATTTTGGTGGCCATAATATTTAATCCCATTTTAAAATGAGCTATTGTTTCCATCCTCGGCCATAACGTGTCTTACCATCAGCTGATTTGTAACTGAATGTAGATCATCCACTCCCAAAAAAACAGAAAATAATCTCAACATATTTGTTGAAAAGGAAGTTCAGAGAGTAATTAAAATATTATAATTATCATCTAACATTTAATAAACTTCTCTAAAATACTAACATATTGACACATCAATCCTATACAATTACATAAAATAACACACTGATTCTCAAACATTTTTAACTTATTTAATGACACTCTAATACTTTCACATTTGTCCTTTACCATTGGCATTATTATATTATTTAAACTATTGTCTGTAGAACATATTGCAGCTGAATAAATTAATCTACTGACATCTGTACCATGATTGTAATAATATTTAACAACCATTAAAAGTCCATAAAAGTTATAACTCAGACCTCTATTATCAATGTATAGATCTTTGTTCAAATTATGACTGTTTACAAATGATATCTGGTCCTGTGACAACTTACAAGAGTTCGACTCTAGAAAATTACAAACACTATCAAAAGAAAAAGGGACATAGTCTAGTTCATTATCAGGCAAAAAAAAACCATATTCTGTTATTAGTTTTAAGTTGTGGCTATCTCCATAGCATATAAACACTTCTGTGTATGGCTCAAAACTGTTTTTAGTATATATAGAAAAGCGGACATCAGAAAATAGGTCTCTATTTATATCTTTTACACTAACATTTTCTATGTTGTTACTAACAATTAATTGAGTTTCATTTCGAGCATTTAAGCTGTGGTTAATCATATCTAAATATGGGCACAGAGATATTTTTGTGTTGTCTCTAATTACATTTAAAATTGTACTTGAAACATTTTTCAAGTCGATAACCTTTGATAAGTCCATGTAAACACATCTTGTGTTCACTGTAAAATATGCCCATTCAAAAATAGATTTTGTTAAGGATTTTTTAAGGTTGTCAATCTTGTTGTCTTGGCTTAGTGTATTTTTTAAAATATCTTCAAAAATAGTATATGAGGATTCAATGGTAACAGTTTGCTTAGTAATCACAGATAGTATATCGGCATCAATGGAGCATTTTTTTTCGATTGGCAGAAAATATGGGACCGTGTACTCCTTTGGTAAACTTTCTAAGTAGACGGACCATTTGGTTTTCTTGACTTGGCTTTTCAAATAAGTTAGATAAAATGCCATCAAGGATTGGAATGATAAAGTTTTCTTGTACTGCAATAAACATTGGATTCTGTTGTTCAAAAATATGTTACAAAACGGTATGTCCATCAGAAGGGTGGTTACATTTATGGTTAAGTTCAAGGGTAAATTCATGAGCTCTTCTCCCGCTCGTATCTTTTTTCTCGTGAGTACTCCGCGGCCTGTGTCGTCGAATATGGCTAGGCAGAGCTTTTCGTTACGCCGCATACCGTTTTCTGATAGCCAACGATTCAATAAGATTACATCTTCACCACCATCACAGGGGCAATATTTTCGCGGTTTCTTTTGGCTTCTGCTACGTCGTGTACGACCCATGTTTGTGGATCTGTGTAGCGCTTAGACCGTGTATCTTCACGAACTGATTTCGTAAGTCCTTTACTCATTTCAAATACATGTTTGAAAAATTAAAATTAATATTGTTTATCGCAAAGACCTATTATAGAGAGAATTCTGTGATTTGTTCAAGGTCCGATCGATCGGTTTCTTGTTTGTTTTTTTTTTTGAGGTTTGGCTATGACAATGACATTAATTTAAAGATCTGTCAAGTTTTTTTTTCTCTTATGTTTCGGTACTTTGTGTATTTAGCCAGTGTCAAGTATTGTACATATCTGGTGAAGTCAAATATTTCACAATTAAAATAAGTCTAAGTCAAACAAAGTAAGTCATGAGTAAGTCCACTTCATGCCCCAGTAAAGTGATGGAGACTTTACTAGAGGTTTCTATGGAGTTTTGGAAACAACACGAAAAGTCACGTTTCACATTTTACTATTCACCTAAACTCACGGCAGGTGACGAAAGTGCACGGTCACGAAATCCACTGTTTTCACATTCCTCCAAGTTTGAAATATACTTGACACTGGCTAAATACACAACTTGTGGAGCTAAAAAACGAGAAAAAATATGGTTTATGATATCTTGACAGTGACAGCACGATTGCCTGTAATATTTAATGTTATTTATGGCCAATAAATATTTCTGATTTCTGATTTCAAATTATAAAACACCGTTTAGGAGTTTTCGCGGGAAGGTTAATAATTTATATAACGAACGTCATTATCATGGATTTACCTGTTTCGTCCAAGGTCATTATAATATTATTATTTTCCAAAACATGTGTTATTTCGAGTATTAATGTATAAAAATGGTGGGTTTTTATTCATTGAGTGTTTGTGACCGTGTATGAGTGTTGGTGAATAGTATAATGTCATGAAACGTGACTTTTCGTGTTGTTTCCAAAACTCCAAAGAAACCTTTTGTAAAGTCTCCACCACTTACTGGGGTATGACTTGGACTTGACCGTGTCTTACTTTACTTGACATAGACTATGACTGAGACTTATTTTAAGTAATTTGACTTCACTTGAAATACTACAATACTTAACACTGGCTAAATACACAACGCGTGGAGCCAAAAAATAAGAGAAATAATAATATATAGGGAATGAGGCGTTTTCCAAAAAAAAAAAAAATAGTTATAAAATACTTACTAGATGGCGTAACAGACCTATCGTTTTACCTGTCATTGTCATTTCTGTCGAAATATTTTATGTTTATTTTTTAAATCGTAAATTTTGGCTCCACACGTTGTGTATTTAGCCAGTGTCAACTTTTGTAATATTTCAAATGAAGTCAAATACATAGTTACGTTACTTGAAATAATCTAAATACACATGTGGAGCCAAAAAACACAAGAAAAAAAAGGCACACGTACATTTTTTTTGCTTTCATGTCTTGACAGTGACAGAAAAACCTCAAGGTACATCTAACGCCATCTATTGGGTACTTTTATTACCAGGTTTTTTTTTTTTTTTGGAAAACGCCTCATTAGGGACTTTTGGCGGGAACGTGAAGAAGTCACATCGCTTCATTGTATCATTTTCCAAAACTTGTGTTATTTCTAGTGTTAGTGTGTAAAACTGGTTCGTGAAAGTACACGACTGTTCCTGAATAGTACAGTGTTGTGAAAAGTGACTCTTCGTGTTGATTCCAAAACTCCATAGAAACCTCTAGTCAAGTCTCCACCACTTTACTGAGGCATGACGTGGACTTGACCGTGACTTTCTTTGCTTGACTTTGACTTAGACTATTAGTATGACTTAGTTTAATTGTGAAATATTTCACTTAACTTGCTATATTACAATACTTGACACTGGCTAAATACACAACGTATGGAGCCAAAACACAAGAGAAAAATAAATAAGTATATATTTAATTTAACCGCCATCTTCTTGCCGTCGGCTGCCAATACATTCTTATCTATGGGCTGCCAGTTAATTTTCGAACTAAAGTTATATTTTAAAAGCAAAACCAACGGAAACTCAATCAAACGATCTTACCATACATTTGGAAATCGGTTCCACTCTTTGTCTATACAATTATACATTAGAAAGATCATTCGATTTTCAAGTACATTAAGATGTCTCAACAGCAAACTAAGAACTGCATTACATTAAGAGGATCTGCGCAAATTATTTGCGAATATCTTAGTGAGTACTATGTGGATAGCAATTAGTAGTAATTGCTTTCTTTATGGCCCTTATATTACTTTCACTATATGTATTTTACTCCTGTACAAACTCTCATTACTACGTTATAGTTACAGTGACTACCTCCAACTCTAACTTATATCATGTCAATTCCAGAGTTTGCCATAAACTCAGTCCTTTTTCAACGAGGCCTGTATCCACCAGAGACGTTCAAAGCAGAACAGCAGTATGGAATCACTCTGTTGATATCAGAAGATGCTCAAATCAAAAGCTTTCTTACCAACCTCCTCACGCAAAGTGAAGGTAAGTAAGTTATAATTAGTGATTTACCTATCTATTTGCTTTGAGCATTCAGACTATTTCACACTGTTGGACCAATTTACAGCTCGGACTTATAGTTTGAATTTTTAGTGTTAATTTGCACTTAAAACACAATTGTCTGCAGTAATAAAATAGGAAATTTATTGTAATTCTAATTCTATTGGAAATCTTTAGATTTGGTACGAGAAGATAACCATCTACAGATGAGATATATCTCTTATTGTTTCTTGTTGGTTCACTATCTGCTGTTTTAAGGTGTTCTAACATTATAAGCTTTGTGTAGTGTTTCACATAAACCATATTTTAAGTAATTGACTATGATTTAATTTATCTTTGTGCCCGAATAAAAAAATTTTTTTTTGCTTATCCAAGGAGTGAAAGGCAGTGGATTACTTCAAGTTTATCCTTATCCAGTAGAGTAGATAAATCAACAACCAGTCGTGTTTGATTTCTTAAGAATAATGGCCTTAGAATATAATAAAATATAACGTATAAAAAAAAAAATCAGATATAAACATTCAAACTTCATGATGTAGTTTGAGAGATGCATCTCACTGGCCCAGTGCAAGTTTGGTGGATTCACATACGCCATTAAATTTCTTTTCTGGAAATATGCAGGTTTGCTCACGATGTTTTCTTTCACCGAAAAGCAAGTACTATATATCTGTACGTAAGTTGCAAGAACTCATTGGTACGGGTTGGCCTGGTCCGAACCCGCACAAAGGCGAGAGTGAACGCTCTACACTTTCCTTGCCTGTCAGTATTTATCGTAGGTAGTTAAGACTTGCTATGCATGGTAAATTTCTGTTCCCATTTAAGAGTAAATGTGTAACAAAATCATTTTAAAATTCCAGAATGGATACTTAACAAGAAAGTAAGCAAACTGTCTCTAGTGATCCTCAATGTTGCCAACAAAGAAGTTCTCGAATGCTGGGACTTCAACGTACAATATGAAGACGGAGACATAGCCTTATCCAAGGAGAAAAAAGAAACTGTAGGGAGCAAGGACTTGAAGAAAATCCAGCAAGAGATCAGGGATGTAATGCTACAAGTGGCCGCGACAATATCCTATCTACCGTTTCTAGATTGTAGATGCTCATTTGACGTCTTAGTTCATGCAAAGACGGACTGTGATGTGCCAGAAAAATGGGCAGAGGCTGAACCCATATCTATAGCAAACGCTCAAAATGTTCAACTAAAAAATTTTTCTACGAGTTTACATAAAATGGAAACGGTTGTTAGTTATAAGCTAGCTGATTAGATTAATTGCATAAGTTTTACTTCTGAAGAGGTTGCAGCATTCTTGTTTTAAATACAAGCAACTTTACCGGCTGACTACTTAGATTCTTTTGCTTTGAGCTATACAGACGGTTCCGCCTTAAATTCAACCTAACAAGTTTGATAGTGGCAGACGCTCTCGAATTCTCGGACGATTGTTACGCCTGTAGATATTTCTCACTGGTAGATACGCCTTACTTTGCGTGTTAAAATGAACTCTATTGTGACATCCAGTCTATTTATTTAATTGTCATCTCGGAGCAAGCATTCTATGTTTTGTACTGTTATTTTTATTCTGTGCCAGTTATTTTTTTTTGATGCAGCATAATTATTTGCCTTGTGAAAAGCATCTAAATGTTAATATTATGTAATATTATTTATTATTGAACGGAATGAAATAAATTCTTTCCCAGAAAACTTAAATACAATGCCCATACTCTTACTACCGGAGCAACTCTAAAATCGCGGAAAAATAACAACTGCTGTATCATAGAAAAAGTTGTTCACACCATAATAAGACAAAAAACTACCACAATATATATATTACTATATGGTACCACCCTGTTCTGTGTGACTGTATAAAACTAGTTTCATTCTTGCTCAGACAGTCATAAACATGAAAGAGACAATAGAACTGGTGAAAGCATAAATTTGGTAGGAGCTGTCGGTAATTAATTCTATTCCAGATGTAGCTATTAGTAAGGTATAATTTTTTTAGGCTCTAGTTGTAGTTTCTATTTTAAAGTAAACGCCATTCAGGTGAGTCGAAAGCAAATTAAACTCTTTATTAGATAATGCGGGTACCCTCATTACAACATGCCTAATAATGTAGGCAGACCCCCTTGACTACATCACACATAATTTAACTCGTTATCCCTATGATATCAGGCCATTAGCTGGAGTCTGTTATTTCAACGGGTCCCTATTCTGGAGGCGCTTCATTGGACTCCATGTCAGGGCGGTCCCAGGACAACCGTCTGTGCTCCACTCATAACGGAGCTTCTTACTGGCGTGTAGCTCTCGCTGAATTCTGGTCCGCGTGTCGGCGATGCAATTCCCTATCTTCCGTCCTCACCCTGCACGCGCTCGGGCCTTCTATGGCCCGTATAATGCCTCTCTGCCATTTTCTGCCCGGTCCATACATACGTCTGAGGACTGGCCAACCTGAAACAACCTTATTGGTAGCTTTTGAGCCTTTGCTTCGAGCTGAGCATCTGCTCGCGTTGCCAAACTCTCTGGGTGTAATCTAGATATGACCATCTCGGCTGGCGTTTTATTAGTGGCATTATTAGGCACTGTTCTCAAGTGAAACACCGCCTTTGCTATTTTCTCACTCCACGGCATCTGTGCACTCTCGAACTTGTTGAGTTTATTCTTAAATGTTTATGTTGCCCTTTCCACCTGGCCATTCGTCGCTGCGTGATATGGAGGCGAGTACAATTTTTTTATTCCATTTTTCTTTAAAAAAATCGTTAAAATTCCAGCTATTCTAACCGTTTGACAAAGTTGTATTAAGAACCATAATGCAACTTAATTATGATGTGTTAACTTAATAATGTGATTTGTATTACATATCTGATTCTTATAAGCGACAGGCGTTCCAAGGGTTAACATTTCTTTCGTTATCTTGTCATTGGAATATAATTTTGAGGTAAATTTAGAGCTTAGATCAGCCCTCGTATTCTGATAAGTTCCGGTTCGACATTCATTATCCTTGTTTTAGACTTCCGCTTTAGTTTACTACATTTAAATAAGTTCTCACGGGATATTTACCAAGGGTTTTGTTCGTTTTAGAATTTCCGATATTTCGGCGCAGTTTGATGCGCCATGTTCAGTCTACCGTGAAAAATAGCGGTGAATATCATTCGAGTACCTACTTATTAAAACACAATTTTCTTCTCCGTCATAGTGACTGTAAATGGTAAAGTATATGTCGCGACTGGGCTTAAAATACAGACCAGGAGCTCTTTTTTTGAATCGCTCGCCTGAGTATTTCATGCGAAATTACAATATAATTATAATTGTGCTGCGCGAGCGTTAACCATATCGCACGGCGATACGGTTCGCGGTCGCGCAGCGTCGGCGGCTAAACCTAACCGCAATAAGCACTAATCGTACAATTTTTCTTTAAACAAAAAAAAACAAAACTTTAAATTATCTGTATCTCTTTGTGAGGAAAGGATGACAATAGTTTTTAGCTGTAAAATTAAGTTTAGAAAATAATGCAACGAAATAGTCGTTATTGTCTTAGTTTTCGAAAACCCTACACCACAGACTATATAGTTGTCCGATAAAAACACCAAAGTTAGAGGAAAGCGCGGGTTGCGGGACTGCGACTAAGCGTCCTCGAGGCTACGCCCACTTGAGCCTATCAATCAACCAATGAGAGAGTTCATATGTTGGGGGAAATGTTAGGGGAAAAACGGTTCTCGGGCCTTCAGTACAAAATTCCTGCCTTTCAAATAAGTATTAAAATGTAAAATGAATTGGTTAACAAAGGAGTGTTTTAAAATTAGGCTTTTTTTAACATAAGTTACGTTGTAAATATAGACTAATAATGCGTAGTTTCTAAGTTTTAGTTTTACTTACTTTTTAACAATATTATTTGTAAGTACAATATTTTTAGTATGTTGCATGTTTTTGTAATTTTGCCATAAAATAAGGATTTTCCTAATAAAATTTGGGAATATTTTACATTATTAAATTTTTCATTTAAAAAAATCATGCTTATCTAGAGAAATATTTAGAGATGGTGATTCGAAAATTGTGTCAAATATTTTGGTACTTGTAAATTGGTGCTATCCTCACATTAATATTATCAGTTGAAGTGTTCAATAACTGCGTCGAATAATCGCATTTAATGACAATATTAATTTATAGTCGCATTGCGTGTGCGTGTGAGAGGTTTTGGGGAGCGGCGCGACGCGTCACTCCCGCGTGCTAGCGCAGGTCGCCATACACAAATGCTATCAAAATCAGCCATTTTCCGGCCAGCAAACTTCCTTTTTAGGCGAAACACCCTACCAATCAAAAATCGCAGACGACTAAAAAAAAATTAAAAATTGTAGAGCGTGTATACCAAATTTCTTCAAGATTGGTTGAAAAATATGACCCTGTACGCGAGTACCAACATGCAGACATAAAGCAAATTTTGTCAATTAAAACTGAGACCTTTCGTTCGCTTCGCTCACTCGGTCAACTAAGGTAGATAAAGAAAAGAGATTCAAGAAGTATTTTTCAATTTGTATATTTAATAACAAAGCACTTACAAAATAGCAGTTTAAAAGCTACAATAAATAACATCTAACCAGCAAATAATACTGTACAAACCGTTAATACAACTTAACTTTATATCAGAATGTATGTAGTTATTTCATACACAACCTATAAGTAATAAGTAGGTATACAGCAAGCATATTTTTAGAACTTGGTACTGAAACATTAAGTAATCTCTACGAGTTACCCAAAAATCTGTCGCCAAACACCTAACGGTGTGTTCCGGCTGCCCCACTTTGAGAGCCAGTTTCCATTCCAGGCTACGTGTGTTTACCATCTTAGACAACACCGTCACTAAAAATTTGTGCTCAAATTCCTATTCTGTCATAACATTAAAAAAAAAAAAAAATAAGTAAGTACAATGGTTTCGTATCGAAAAATCCCTCATTAAACTTTTTCTATTAAACTTTATTCTAATCGTCTATGAAATCTATATTGATGTACCTACGTTTTAACAATAAATGAATTTTAACTCTATAGGGCTGGACATGACGTTGGTGGTAAGTCGAAAGGAATTTATTGTACTCGTCACTAATATTTTTACTGTTACTCAAAAAGTTGTTACCTAACTCTAATAATATGCCTGATGAAGTGAAGCAAATATTTGTAATGGGTTGTGGTTATTGTCTATGAGTTCAGTCTGTTTTTATGATACATGTCTACATGTTCTATTTCATATCGTTATTTTGTACTCACAGTCTTTTATGTAAATATTCGAGTTTTTCTAACAGCTAGGTTCGTGGCTCAACCTTATTCTTAAACGGGGCAACTTAAATAACCACGTAAAAGGACACCGCATCAAAGCCAATTTAAAAAAAGGATTTTGCCATATAGATTCGGATCCGGTATGAAATGATACATCCCAAAATGACCACTACACACAAATGACTAATCAAAGCAGCTGTGATTTATTTTAACTTGAAATGTAAACCCTGACCAACCTTACAGTGCGTCTTTCCTAATTATCTTATTACATATTATGTTTCACAGAAAACGGTACGTACCTGCCTTAATTATAATATTCGTACTAGGTCTATAGTAAATACTTTTTTTTTTTATTGTGAACTAGCTGTTACCCGCGAAAAGTAGCCCGTCATTAAGTCCGTCTCCGACCTTTAAATTCAGCTTGATCCGTTCAGCCGTTTCGCCGTGATAACGCGACAAACACCCAGAAAGAGAGACAGATTTACATTCGAATTTTATTAATTAGGATTGTTACGGGCCAGTTATTGCTTGAGGAAGCATCGTAGCAATAACTTGGATTCTTCCTGTCTTCAACTCCCCTGGAGCTATTATTCAAGAGATCCGGAGCTGTACTTCGCTACTTCAAGGGATATGGACGGCTCGGACGCAGGCGAGTTAGAATATACCTTACAATACATTCCAAGGGGTGAGTGGATTCAGTACAGTACATAATAGATCGCTCCCATCGGAAAAGCTTAGTTCTAATAAGGTGGAATTTTGAAGCATTTCCTAAAATACTGGAACAATCAGGAACTTAGGTAGGACCGTAATGTAAAAGTCTGGTGGCGTGGTGTGCCATCCCACTCGCACCATGAGCGAGTGGGATAGCACGCCACTACCATCTCCGCTAGGCTTACCCTGGCCCGTGAACCGGTCCTCGCAAGTAGCGATCATCGGGGTTAAATTCATGAATAAAAATGCTACCTTATTGCCAAAATAACTGGGCAGACATTTGTGTGTTGTTTGGTCGCCATGGAATGGCATTATGGTGTTTCTTTTCAATCGCCCCGTTCAAAAAAAGGGTTATTTTTTTTAACTTAACCGAAATATCGTAGGTATTAGGAACATAATTATTATTAGTCGTCCAATTCACTATACATTCAAGCACCATCATTATTACTACGATATCATACATGAAATATAATTATACAAAAGTAAGCTGAACATATGGTATCTAATTTTTTGCATTTACTGTAAATTTTATTATGTCGATTTGAATTTGAAAAAGGGTTTTCAGGCCATTCAAATATTAAAATGTAAATAAAAATAGTTGCCAAAATGAAAGAAAAAAAACGGTGCCCTAGAAAAACTGTATCCATATAACATACCTTTAAACAGAATGTTACAGAAAAGTGTCTTAATATTGAAAGGTAAGTATGTATGTACTCATCATTATGAACAACTTTTGTTATGGGACCAAACCTGAAATGGCTGGGGAAAAACAGTTATTCCATACAGTCATTTTGTCATGCGTCATTGTAATTTTTCTATAGAACAGTTGATTTTTTCGCGATTTCAGGGTTGGTCCCATAGAAAAGTTGTTTATAATGATGAGTACATACATAATACCTTTCAATATTGATGCACCTTTCAGTAACACCCCGTATCTAAATCGGCTTTTATAGCGGTTTGAACATTAGCGAGTAAATCCGTAAGCGCCATCTAATATGCTGTTTTTTCGGGGGTACCTTTTTTGAATGAGATTGTCTTTCTTCTCGTATATTTTTTTTGATTAAAATATGTTTTGTTAATTGGAAGATAAATAATTGATCCCTTATTCTTATACATACAGTAATAAAAGCGATATTGCAGAGGAAGCAATAGAGATTTGTTATACTTAGATACAGTTTGGTTCGCACAGAGTTCGCGTTTGAATGGCTTTAGTTTTGAAATAATATTTGCAAAGGCTATTACGATTATCTACAGTAATTCTACAATTTACTAAAATCGTCTTTCATATTGAGCAAAAAAGAAAACAATAAACAGATAACATATTATGGCTCTGAATTTACAGAAATATTTCGATCATCGTGTGGGAATGCTTCGAATTTCGTTATTCTATGAAATGTTCGCAAAAGATCGTTTCTTTTTCGATTCGCTGTCGCTCACCACAGAGGTTCGCCTTTGCCTGTAAACAGAGACAAACATTTAAAAATACATCACAAATTTATTTTTTCATGCTTTGTTATTAATATGTGCCTATTAAAATACTGTTATCTCACAACAAATAGTAAGTGCGAAGAAGTATTTTATTTTGAAGAAACGTAATATGCATGCATCTATCATGCATGAAGTAGTTAGTAGAAACCCGAGTGCATAGTAAGCATTAGTAAATAAATATTTAAAACATGAATATAAAATGAAAAAATGTAAAACAGAAAATTAATCCGCGGGTAGTCAAACATTTTTTCATTTCTGAAATGAGTGCGGAGTGTTATTCATTACAAGTGCACGACGTAAAATAATAATTTTGAAAATACATACCATTCTTATTTCCATTTTTCGTCTCGAATTTTTAAGGATTTAGGAAAGTGCAAAAAATACGAAAGAAAACAAAAACAAATTGTCGCCTGTCTGTTAATTCCAACACTCATTCTTTTATTGTGATTTGGTACTTCATTACATAATATATTATTAAAACGACGATCGGCCCCTTAGTATTTGTTGTGAGACTACAAAACTTAGCATAAGGTCTAATGACTTCGTCCAAAAACAAAGATATAAGTACTAAAGCCAGTTTAAAATGAATTGTACCTGTTCACGAGAAAATCTGCAAAATAGTTTACAAAAATTATTTGAGCCGATTGAACGATGTCATTTACCCTAAGCGTTAAAAATGCCTTAAAAACCTCAAAATAAATAGCCCTCATTCTAGTTAAATTATACATAAATAGTGAAAATAAAATGAAGGACTTTATACAAACATAAAATAATAACAAGACTGTAAATTGTGATAAGAACATAGTTTCGGTCCCATAGATAAGTTAGCAGTTAAAAAAAGAATACATAACTACAACCATTCTTCCAATGAACCACACTCATAAAGTTACTTTATAAATTAAATCTAGGTAATAGTTAAGTAATTTAAAAACTGCTATTAATGACTAGGTGGTAAATCGAACCTGAAAAATTGAAAAAATAATATTCATTTGTCCCTTACTTGCTTATGCGTTTTTATAGTGGAATTAAAATGATTAGTAAAATTAATAAATTAACAGTTTGTTTCGGATAGTTGGCCCTGGTCATTATTATTTTTTAGTTTGTTAGCCTGATCGCCCTTACCCTAATATATATGTACATAAATGTAAGTCTCTTTATCAGAATATTACATACTACTAGTCATAGTCATCAAACCTTACCTATAGTAAACATCATTATAATCGAAATATTACAAATATTTTAAAATATTTACAACTTTAATATAAAATATTAGGGATATTTGTAGCTACTAAAAGATGAGATTTTGATATCAATAGTTTTCGAAAATTGACGTTATATTCACGAAGGAATTTACTATCTGTTCAATTATATTTTCGTCGAATTCGAAATGGATTACTTTAATTTTTTTATTGACAGAATAACTAAGTACATAGTTTAAAAATAATATCATATGTTTCTACGATAATAGGAATAATTTGAGTTTGTAGATCACGGGACAAGTTTCACTTTACAAATATTATCAAAAGTAAAATCTACTAAAAAGCAAATTAAATAATGATGCAAAATTAACAAATTAATCAAATAAATAGGAGTCTCTGATTTTCTACTCGGACTGATAGAAAAAAGAGACTCGAAATTAATTAGAAAAAATATTTTTTATTTATTTACAAGGGACGAGGCCCGATACCTTATCTAACGTGAAATAGGCGCCATTTTGCAATCCTATATTCACCAAATGCACTGTTTTCCGAAAACAGCTTTGTCTACAGACAGTCGCGGTCACACCACTGTGCTGGCCTTATGTGAAAACCGTTCCAAACCTTTCTAAATTTAACCGTTCACGTGCATCGCTTCGCCATCATTAGTAGCTCTAAATATAAACTTGTTTCCTTTTTTTTTATAGAAATAAATAAAGGCGATTAACAATAACAAAAAAAAAAGAAAATTCAGTGTCGAAAAAATTTCACAGTTTGCCAGCCAGTGTCGGATCACGAGCTAAATATTTAAAATTGGAACGAGGTGGGTTTATGCGCGGACGCATCCGCCACTAACAGTAGTAATTGATCGAGAGGCCCAGTTTACACGTGTAGGAATGAGACATACTGCTTCTGTTGGTGGCTTCTTTATTCTCACATCGCATGCCGTTGAAGCCTTCGGGGCATCTGAAATGTAAAAAATAATAATAAATAAATATAATCATTTCAAGTGATATACATGAAAATCGAAAATTCGGTAAAATAAACGGAAGTTTTCCGATGAAGTGAAAAATGCTCAAAACCTTTTCGGTGTTGATACTACCCGATTCAAAATAGATAACTTTGTGTAGACCAAACTCACTCATAAGTCATAACTAAAGAATTCCTTTACGGTCATATCTCACCAGTAGATGTGATGGCATGCAACACTCAGAAATAGGTACGTAGATACAACTAATAGCCAGACCAAGAGTAGATATTTAAACTCATCTTTCAAATAATTATCTGGATTAAGTCTTCCCGTTGCGTATCCCTTTGACGGCGTACAGAACGAATACATGAATTCTTAGTGAGCTAAAAGTAAGTCAGAGGTTGTCCACCAAATGCTTTAAAAAGATTCTGCAGTATTTTGGGCATATTGTGAGAAAACCAGCGGACAACCTGGAAAAGCTAATAATAACTGGAAAAGTGGATGAGAAAAGATCGAGGGGTCGGAGCCCAAAACGATGGTCTGACCAAGTGTCCGAAAGTTTTGGCACTAAAATCAGTGACGCCGAACACGAGGTTAATGATCGACATAAATGGCGACAAATTGTCCGGAAGATTACCGGTCGGGATCATCACGATGCTCAGCAATGAGCCACGCGACTAAAGGAGGAAGTCTTCCCGGGACACTGTGTCATAAAGCAGACGTGGTTTTAATTTTCTCGAGCTACGAGCTCACAGATGTAACTCGTTGCGGGGCCCGTACCGTGATGTCCTTATTGCGATGACATACAATCAACAACAATCACCGCAATAAGAACGTTACGGTACGGGCCCTTCGGGCATCGCTTCTGTCATACTTTACCCTGCGTCTCACCACAATGTACCTTATATTTTAGGTAAAAGGTGAGCGGAATTACCCGTCCTCCCTAAATTACAATAATGACAACTTACTTGCAAGCTTGCTCCTGCACAAGCTCGAAGTATAGGCATGTGCCTCCGTTGAGGCAAAAAGACGACGTTGGACACGGTGATCCACTTATGGCTGAAAAAACAAAAGATTGTAATTAGACAAAAGTATTTGCAAATGGGTGCGTGTCGGGCCAAGCGTAAATGGTCGTCATACTGTGGGGATTTCTAGGTATCAAAGTTGTTTTTTCTATCTTTCAATACGGAAACAGTCCCCGATACGAGTAACCGATTCTATTGGCACCTATAGAATTGTAGGTATACATTCGGTTCTCCGAAGCATAACAGTTCCCAAGAAGTTTGCTGTACAAACGGTAAACAAACAATGATAATATGACATCAATGGATACGATGTTTATGCAGCACCAATCGTCCCAGATAAAAGTAATGAGCTGTTATAGCCTGGGCAGACTAACGCAGGATTTTTTGCCTGTGAAAATAGAACACTTAAAACTGTATGGCTTAAGGAAAATGGTTAACTTGAAAGTACAGCTTGCAAACCTTCCAAAAGTTCAAATCGTGTCCAAGTATGTGAGACTCCGTAAAAGAATAGAACCAATGTGAAAGCTTCATAATTGCACATAACAGACATTTGAACTTAGTAAGTGCGCGCGCTGAACCACCTACATAAGTATAGTTAATAGCTCCGATGGTCAAATATCTAAAGAGTGTGCGTTGAGTTGCTCGCAGGCTTTTTGGACGTTTCGCCTAATTACAGTTCTCTTGACACTCGTAGAGTAAAAAGTTTATTCCTTATGTTACAAGAAGCGACATTGTAGCGGAAAAACACTAGAGATTTGTTATAGATAAAGTTTTCTTAAAAGTGTCGTTTGCGCAGGCTATTAGTGTAAACAGATTCGCAACCATTGGCTGTAGAAACAGGTTAATGACTGTAACCGTCGTTAACACTGATTTGGGAGCTGTGCTCACAAAAACATACGATAAGAAAAGTCTAATTAAATGACAATGATGCAGAAAAAGCAGTGAGCTTGCCGTGATGTGCAATTGAAGAGAGTTTTAAAAGGTATTTTGTATCAGAAGATAGAATGAGACAGATATAGTCTACATCACGAGTCGCATCTGGACCCGATTAGTACAGCACCGAGGCAGATGGCATAGCAAGAGAAGGAGGATGATAGTGTTTAAGTTAAAGGTTATCCCAAGAATACTTCAACTGCACTAACCCCTCAATAACTCCCCCAAAATATAACAGACTTAGAAACTAAAATTTGAATTACTGTAACAACCGTCAATCGTGGATATTTCATTATCTAAATTAAATACGTTAGACGATTGCATTCCTCAGCTCTAGTCAAAGAACAATCGTTAAAAACGCAGTAAAGTAAGATTTAAAAAAGGTTGACTACTCCTTCGCAAAGAATTAGTGAATGGGAAAAACTCGGAGCATTGACCAACATATGGTGGTGGAAATAGGATACCCTATTTTTTGTGTAAAAATAATAATAATAAAACACTCACGATCTTGATCGGGGATGGTCGCCGTTGGCGGGACTACGCTCACGTTGGCAGTCGCAATCGCAGGAGGGCCGACCGCGCCCTGCGCCCTGCACTCGTACGTCGCAGAATCTTCATTCCTAGCATGCCTTATCACTAACACCGAGCGCCTTCTGGAATCAAAACGATACTGGATTACACAAAGGAAAAAAAAAACGAACTTTGGACATGATCATTTTCTTATGATCTTCTTTCTTCTTCATCTTCATCAGCCTATGTCTGACCACTGCTGGAACTAGGCCTCATCTAATGTCCGCCACAGTGCTTGCTTTCTGCATCCAGTTCCTGCCTGCAGCTTTGCGAGTTTTGACGTGGAACGGGGCGTTTACAAAGCACAATAATAGACGAAGAACTTGGGATTATTCATGACCTGACCGCCGGAACTGTGTATAGAACAAAATATTGAAGAGAATAGTTTTAAGCTTTTGTTTTTGGCCACTTTACTTTAGAAGTGAGATGTGACCGTACCGTACCTATCTCCATGAGACACTAATTCTTGTGATTTCTGTTTGCGAATATTTTTCTCAGCCCACTCGCACGGGTTTCAAATTGCCTGCGATTTTTTCGTGACATCTATTCGAGTCATGTTAGATAGTCTCTTATAAAACGTATCAATTAATTTTAGTATGTAAAATCTAAAAATATAATGTTTGATACACGCAGCTAATTCACTGGCAGAAATATTCGGAGAAAATTCATACATATTTAAAATCGTTACATCCACATGTAAGAAACAATATTATATCATCATCATGAAAATAGTTGGAAGAAGTGAAAAAAAGTACAAAACAGTAAATAGGATTTTGGACTATTGTGATGATTTATTTCATTCTCTTTTAGTATTACATAACCCAATAATTAGTGTAAAGGTGTATCTATTTATTTACTTATTGATGCCTGGACGGGTTTGTTTCTATTGCAGTGAGTCCAAAAAAAGGGTTCAAAATAAAATTACTGAATAAATTATTCAACTTCACTAACGTACTTCGGTTCGACCAAAATAAAAAGCCATCAAAGTGTCAGCCGAAGCGATTGCATGCTTGATCAGTCGAATCTTAAATCGACCGGATCGTCTTGCCAATTGCATCCTGAGCAATGGCAATTCGCAACAATGCTTCCAAAATTAGACTTGACTAAAGTATGTCACGAAAAATACACGTATATTCAAGTCTGTATTCAAGCCCCCATCAATTTAAAAGAATGTACCAGCAAGATCATTTTAGTACCTAGCTGATTCAAAAGAATTGAAGCGGCGATTTGGAACATTGGTCACTTGTAAAATATGAAATTTATTTTATTGTAGCCAGGCTAGGCATTTGCCCACAACTCATCAGATATATGTTCAGTCGAAGATGGTATACTATTTACCTGTGAAGATAGACTAGCCTGGCCATAGGAATGACAAATGGTTCATAAGTGAAGCTGCAGGAATTTATCGTTAAATGCTTACTCACTGATTTTAGATGGTGGTGGCTAGCTTCGTTAGCAATAGAAAGTGCACCACCACCATTTTCTCACAATGTCGGACTTTGATGGAAGCCTATGCTTATTTTTGGGATATATAAGTACTCGTGAGGCGTTCAA
Source organism: Apocheima hispidaria (assembly GCA_947579745.1). Classification (NCBI taxonomy): domain Eukaryota; kingdom Metazoa; phylum Arthropoda; class Insecta; order Lepidoptera; family Geometridae; genus Apocheima; species Apocheima hispidaria. Next base: position 947,436 of record OX388151.1, read on the forward strand.
ACTCACCAATCTCATAGCAATCATGTCTACAAACGACCTTGAGATATCTGAGCTGAGAAGAGACAGATCCACAAAATCTCAGAGTAATCGATTTAATCAATATAATGCATCACCTATGGACGTAGAAACCATCTGGCAGTGAAGAATGAAGTCACAGTAGCCGACCCTTAGTCAGGTCGGTCATCGACTTAGTCTGGTGTCACGATTAGTGCAATAATCTGTTTGCACTAATTAAAGCAATGGACGCTGATGTAAGGACCATAAACGCACGCCTCGTTTGCTTTCAATTCTGGTCAGACTATGCTATAGTGTGACGCATTATAGCGTAACCGCTGTTGCCACACGATGATTGAAGTACACTATGATATAGCGTGACGTATTATAGTGTAAGCGCTGTTGCCACACGATGATGGAAGTAGACTATGCTATAGTGTGACGCATTAATATAGCGTAAGCGCTGTTGCCACACGATGATTGAAGTACACTATGATATAGCGTGACGCATTATAGCGTAACCGCTGTTGCCACACGATGATTGAAGTACACTATGATATAGCGTGACGTATTATAGTGTAAGCGCTGTTGCCACACGATGATGGAAGTAGACTATGCTATAGTGTGACGCATTAATATAGCGTAAGCGCTGTTGCCACACGATGATTGAAGTACACTATGATATAGCGTGACGTATTATAGTGTAAGCGCTGTTGCCACACGATGATGGAAGTAGACTATGCTATAGTGTGACGCATTAATATAGCGTAAGCGCTGTTGCCACACGATGATTGAAGTACACTATGATATAGCGTGACGTATTATAGTGTAAGCGCTGTTGCCACACGATGATGGAAGTAGACTATGCTATAGTGTGACGCATTAATATAGCGTAAGCGCTGTTGCCACACGATGATGGAAGTAGACTATGCTATAGTGTGACGCATTAATATAGCGTAAGCGCTGTTGCCACACGATGATGGAAGTAGACTATGCTATAGTGTGACGCATTAATATAGCGTAAGCGCTGTTGCCACACGATGATTGAAGTACACTATGATATAGCGTGACGCATTATAGCGTAACCGCTGTTGCCACACGATGATTGAAGTACACTATGATATAGCGTGACGTATTATAGTGTAAGCGCTGTTGCCACACGATGATGGAAGTAGACTATGCTATAGTGTGACGCATTAATATAGCGTAAGCGCTGTTGCCACACGATGATTGAAGTACACTATGATATAGCGTGACGTATTATAGTGTAAGCGCTGTTGCCACACGATGATGGAAGTAGACTATGCTATAGTGTGACGCATTAATATAGCGTAAGCGCTGTTGCCACACGATGATTGAAGTACACTATGATATAGCGTGACGTATTATAGTGTAAGCGCTGTTGCCACACGATGATGGAAGTAGACTATGCTATAGTGTGACGCATTAATATAGCGTAAGCGCTGTTGCCACACGATGATTGAAGTACACTATGATATAGCGTGACGTATTATAGTGTAAGCGCTGTTGCCACACGATGATGGAAGTAGACTATGCTATAGTGTGACGCATTAATATAGCGTAAGCGCTGTTGCCACACGATGATGGAAGTAGACTATGCTATAGTGTGACGCATTATAGCGTTTGCCACACGATGATAGATAAAGTCCCAGATTGACTAGATAGAAAGCGAGACTTTAATCAGTAGTAGAGAGTTCTCTAGTAATTAAACTCTCTAGTAGTCCGGAGCTAAGACCCACTGCGGATGCTGGGCTAGGGGCGAAGGAGGTAGGTAATAGTAGCAGCTTCAAATATTTCCCAGCAGTGCCACTTGCCGGCTCTGTAATATAGTACAATGTAATGTATCGATACAAAATCTATGCAAGTTCTACTATCACGGGACTGGCAGTAGGCAGTGTAGGAAAACTAATGAAGCAAGGTAGCTTTAATGCGATATTTTATAGCATAGTCTGAAGATGTTTTTATAGAATCTAAACTGAACTACTCTTGTTAAATATCAAGATCAATCAATTGAGACCTAATGATTGGACTTCGCTCCTTTATAACGACTATAAGTATGTCCTTCAGAACATCGGTAACTGTTTTTAGTGACGTCAGAGCTGATTGAATTCATATACATTATTTAAGTTACATGAAAACAATCACGTTACCAAAAATAAATTTCGGAAACGTACTTATACGATTAGGGGATGCGCGTCTAGGTACCATAATGGGGTCATTCTCCATTCAACATAACTATAATCATGTTGGCGATGACAGCAATAATCATCGATCTTCATTCATCATATCTACCGATATATAATAATTAAAGATTGATTATAATGGAATATATATTTTTTTTTATCTATCAACATTAGAAGTGAATTACCTAAAACTCTGCACCCGGAACCTCCGTAACGCGATGTCGGCGACGGGCCTGCCGTCCTTGTACCACGCGATCCTGGGCGGAGGCCTTGCACTGGCCTTGCACTCTAACCGCACCCGGCTGCCTCGTGTCGTCCTCACGGACTGCATTTTCTCCACTCGCGCTGGACTACCTGGGGACAGGGGGAACTCGTTAGAAAACGCCAGATAAGAAGAAAAAAAATAAAGACTTTTTCCATTTCTGCCCTACTGTAATTCTTGAATTTAGATTAGTCATTTTGAACTACCAATAAAAGTCTGGAGTACAGTGATAGATAAACTCTTTATTGTTCCCACCAAATTTAAATAAGCCTCTTTTTAATTATGTAGTACTGGCAACCTTATCACTGAAAGCGGTCTCTCCTAAGCAACCTTAGGATGGAGAGGATTCATAGCCAGAGGTGGAGCTGTGAAGATAGCTTATTGGTCTACACCTGGAAAAATCAGTACACTGCTGGATACAAGCGCCTCCCAATCCCATGGCACGCCACTGAACCCAGTCTTCGACTTTAATATAATAAGTATCATAATGAAAATGTATGATTCAAGGTTTTTGAAAAAAAAGGAAATGTTAGGTGTTATAAAACATTGCTATTGCAAACGTATTATCAAGGTTACATTTTCAGGCAACCTATCTTCGTGAATCAGAAAATATTTCACAGTCTTAAAAAATTACTTTCTAAAACTACCTATACAAACAAACAATAATTGTGCCAATTAACTGTTGCCAAAGACACATCAATCTTCTAGAAATAGAGTGGAAAAGCTTTGAGCTTGCGATGCTTTTAAATGAGAATCATCTCCAGCAAAAAAGAGGGAAAGTCGGTACGTTTCGGATTCCACATCGGTAACACTTAAAACGCGTCGCCTTCAAAAGTCCCGGACTAAAAATAAGCCCCTGTCATTAGGCCAATGGCCTTATTATTTTGTGTGACGAGTAACATATGTAAGAACAGAAATAGTGTGTATTATCTAAACGGGACTCATTCGTTTGGACAACATCCCATCCTCGGGCGACGAAGAAAAAAAATTGGCCACGATTCAGTGTGTACGAAAAAAAGAAGCATTTGTAGTAAATCATTTACTATGTCTTTAGGATGTGTCATTCTGTCTGGTCGGATATATCGAGTGTGTTGCGTAACTTCTCGAAAAGATATTTCTTGCCTGTTATTTTTTATGTTAATTCTTCCATTTCAGTGACGATAACTTTATAGTAGTAGAAGTGCGACTCAATTTATCGTGAGGTTAGACAGACATGGCGTCGGAGTGTGGTCAAGCAGAGGAAACTTGGCAACGAGCCTTTTGGTAAACAATGGAAGTGCCAAATTTTCTGAAAAGAGAACTTCCGACATGGAATTTTGGTCTGAAAGAACTATGAGGTAGTTGTCCTTAGCCAACGTAGTCTTAAAACATACATCTATTTTAATTCTGCCTTAGAACAGTAACACGAGTGCTAAAATGTATGAAAGTTTCAGAAGATAAAAAATCGATGACCTAATGAAATTCTTCAGCAATATACAATCAACCGCACATTACAACTGTATTACAAATAAACAAATAACTCGAATGTTTGCACACTCACCTCAATGGGCTATCCGTCTTACGCAACTCGCTGAAAGTCCGCCGCGGATCGCCCACGAACTGCAATAGATCTACTTCAGAGCACTTAGCAGTGTGTTGAACCCGATATCCTCAGTTTTATGAGCTCCTGGTATTGCTGACGTCTTTTATTGAGGCTTTCACGCCCACCTACTAGTCTCATTCATAGAATTAAGTAGGTCGATTGGTGAGGAATCGTATAGCAAAATTTTTGTAAAGAATTTTGAGCGTGGGTGTCCCCTTAGGGAAAATTACGTCAGTATTGTAGACATCAAATACATTCATACATGCGGCGCATAGTAGCTTTAACTAATCCATGGTTTTCTTCTCCTAAATAAATCTTAAAATTTGAAAAACACCATTGATATATCTTTGCCATGAAGCCGAAACGTAAAAAAAACTGTATGTATAGAAGTATCTATAGGTAGCTCAATTCATCCATCCAACAATGATGCTAGTCAGGAAGTTCAATGACCATGATCAGCTGTTATTGTAGCTATTGTAGAACCGTAGCAAAACTGTCACATGAATGGAACTGTCAAAGGATTGGCACGTCCTTGCCAATTCTACCTACAATATCTAGTCATGGCATCACATCAATATCTCGTTATAGCTCTAAGAACTATCTACAGCACCGGTCCGGCATCCGGTGACAAACACGAGGATGTCAAAGAACTTACAGAACAAAATCAATCAACTCCAGTAAAAAAGAAACGAAGACATCGCTTTTCAAGAGATTTGGTGACGAGCTGTACTGAAAGTTATGCCAATTTCTTACCCGTGACTTAAATTAACACCAAACGAAATATGGACAGACGGACAGCTAATTAATCGAATTGAAGAGTTTATGAATGAATCGTGACGCAAACTCAAGGGTTTAACGACGTGGTCGATGAAAGACTTGCCCTTGCTTTGCCAAATGCCGTCACGATAGACTGCCACAATGAATGGAATCAAGGAGTGGCCAGTTGAATGGACCCGAAATATACGCTAATATGAGTGTTAGGTTTGACGTCAGGTCGTGAATCCTATAACTATTTTCAAGTGCTTTAATGTATGTAGAATCAACTTAAATCGTGAATCTATACCCTGATAACCCATAACAAACTATGGTCAATTTTGGTTAGAGCAACATATACCAATTAAGCTAAAAATATCATAGTTTATAGCTTGTCTGTAAAATCATATAAATAGAAACGAAAATAACTGGACTACAGTTTTCGTTCTCGACATACCTACTCATAAGTCTCCAATGTAGAGTTAATGAAGTCTAGAATTGACTACAATCGAGGTCCTACCGCTTTCCGAAATAGAAATAGTTTCGATCCATGAACTAGTAGCTAGCGATGATAGCCGAGTTAGCGCGTTTAACATCCACGCCTTAGCCGTGGGTTCAAATCCTTACAATGAACCTGAACTGCCGATAAAGGAAATAAGCGGTTTAGGAGAAAAGAAAACATATGAACATACATACATACATAGACTGTCAAACTCATAACCCTCCTTTTTTGTAGAGTTCCTTTTTTGTGAGAAAATCAAGAAGGCTTGGTGGCAGAGGCTGTCTAGGAATTAAAAAACAACCCCTTCCTATAGCGGTCGGTTGGCTGCTAAGTACAGTGTTGCATTTCGTAGTATAATTATACTATTTGTACCATTCTTTCATATAGTGTTTTTATCGCCAAGGTGTTTCTGGAGCCTCACTTGAGAGCAGTTCACATTCCAGGTATGCTAACTATCTTCGAGCACACTGACTCCAACATCAGGTAAGTCGTGATCAGCTAATGTTAGGTGGTGGTGTGCCAAGCCTGTCAGCGATAAAAACGAACTTTCTCAAAATCGCTTCAGTGCAAGTGTGCAGCAGAGTTTTGGCGGGAACTTGAAGACATCATGTCGCGTCATTGTATTATTTTCCAAAACTTGTGTTATTTCTACTGTTATTGTGTAAAAATTGTGTTTTTTTATGCATTATGTGTTCGTGAACGTGCACAAGTGTTGGTGAATAGTGAATTATGTGTTATGAAACGTGATCTTCAAGTTGTTTTCAAAACTCCATAGAAACCTCTAGTAAAGTCTCCACCACTTCACTGGGGCATGACGTGGCCGTGACCGTGACTTACTTTGCTTGACTGAGACTATGACTAAGAATTATTTTATTTATTATTGTGAAATATTTGTCATTACTTGAAATATTGCAATACTTGACACTGGCTAAATACATAACGTGTGGAGCCAAAACAAAAGAAAAGTGTGAAGCAAAACTAATTTATTTCAGCGTGTCTGTACCCACTTAGATAAATTAGCGTGTAACAATAGTTTGTTAGTAATTCTAGTTACTAGTGCTATGCAAGATTCTACTAGATTGTATCTTGAGCAGCACACATGACCTGTAAGCGAATAGGTGTGAGCCCGCGCTGCGCCGACTGTCGAGCACCACTTGCAACGTGCGAAAAGGCAATCAATCATCATCATTCATCTTCGCCCACTTTGTCGCTTACCAACAGGCGAGTTGGTTTACAAACGCGGAATTATACGAGACAAAAAAAAAACTAAGAAATTCCCAACCATTTTTGCCTGATTCCCTGAGAGGGCCTTAATTCCTGATATGCCAGGAAAATTCCTGTCGTCTGGTATTATAGCGTCAAGTGCCTACTCATGAACGAGCTTTCTCGGCCTGGTAGACGTATCCGTTTCGTCCACTAGAGGTATCAGCGCGAAGCTAATCAGGTATCGTATAAATAGGCGAGACATCCTGAGTCCGCAGGTGAGCTGGCTCCTCGCCAATGACTCAACAGCCGATACGCTGATGTTTACCGGATTAAAGGCGTAGGTATTCTCGGCTGCTGGGACACTTTCCTGGTAAAGGCTGGGGAAAATTGGAGCTTGAATTGACTCAGATAAATAGGTACCTACAGGTTACATTGCATCTGATAAAATCGCAAACTGTAGGCCTAGAACAAAAACTGTTAGATGCGACTATCATCTGAATCGGAGACTCTGATAGGCGGCCTACGCTGTCGTATCAAGAAGCTCGCACCATTTGCATTCTAAAATTTGATCTCATATCGAAATCTCAAAATCACCTTGTTTCGTGACCTTTTTAAATTGGCTCTTTTTACCTATCTGCTAAATTAGCACCCTTTGAAACCAATGGCGATGTTGGCAATAATAGGCAATAAATGACCACAAATCATCTTTATTAAAACAAAACCTAACCTATATGTAGATTCAAATTTTAGGTTAGTTTCGAGTTTGAGGCTTTCGTGCACGCTTACGCTACTCGGAGAAAGATGGCGCCACAAGTATTTTTAACTGATTACCTTTATTAATGGTGGAGGTAAAGCAATTATTACGATCTCATCTATATTTCAAATATAATTATAACAACAGCTGACATTATACAAACAAAAACAGTCCGTATCAACACATCCAAAGAATCAGAAGTGGTCGTAAACCGATTTGTTTAGCTCGCAGACGCAGAAGGCGCTCTATCACAGAGGAGAAAATTCTTAGAAAGAAACTGCACTGCATGTAAAAATAAAAGTGTCATGTTGTAGTAAATAATTTGAGCACTGGATTCATAAACGAGCTCTTGGGGTCAAATGTGGTTTCCCACTGTGTTTCAATCTGATAAGGCCTACATAAGTAAGTTCACTACATAAGTAATTTATTCTATTCTTTTGAATTCCTAAAGCTCTTTTCAGATACAATAAATGCAGCAGGAATTTAGCTATGAAATTTGTATAATATCTATTGAAGATAATGGACCGCGACGATTAATAAGAGAATAATTATAATTTTAATGTTTTTAAGGCTGGGCATTCGACAACAAAGTCACCTGGTACTAAGTGACAGTGTGATCGAGGATGGTAAACATTCCTAGCCTAGAATGGAAACTGGCTCTAAGCCTACACTGATGTTGAAGATAATGGCAACTCTATAAACTGATTTACTTGCACAATAGGTGTATCGGCTCACTCCCTCGTCGGCATTCATGTAGAGGGTATAGAATGTTGGGTACTAGAGTTGCTTCTCTGCTAAGGTTTCTACTCAATGGGTCTACTAACTGCCGGTATAAATATCTATAGGCAGTTAACTCGGGACAGACAGACCGACGTATTCTAAATAACGCCACTTTTATTTTTAATGCCGCACCACAATAGACGGGCGTTTCGTTAATCCACGGATTTGTGAGGTTTTACCTATTTTTAGACAGCGTCTGATTTTGGAAACGAAATTTTAAGTGTCGAAATAATTTATGAAAATTTAAATAATTTTTATACAATAATAATACCTATATAACATGTATAATATACTAGTAGTTCTGCGAACAGTAGATGTCGCGAGCACAAACTTTTTTGCATAATCGCAATTCTAAAATTTCCTAAACAATTTTTTTTTCAGCGATGTTTGATTGTTGCGGTATATCCCCCAGAAAGAGGGTAAGTTTGCTGCAACCCCATTTACCGGTAGATTTTGATATAATTTCGCATAAACTTTCGGTACTCAATTTCAATATATAAGGTTTTCAAGATACACGGTGCCGCAGCCAACTACCCCCTCCCCCCCTTTTTGGGAAAAATACCCCACCAATCTAAAATCGCCGACGATTAAAAAATTCTATAATAAAATTGTGGAACCTGTATTCCTTGTTTCGGCAAGATTGGTTGAAAAATACGACCTGTGCGCGAGTACCAACACATGGACAGATAAAAGGAAATTTGCCCAGTTAAAACAGAGACATTTGTTCGCTTCGCCCACTCGGTCATATATGAATAATGATGTACTATAATTATGTAACTATTGTGATTGGACTCTGGTGCAGGCCTAAGTCCTAAAACTGCAAGCAGAATCGCCGAAGGACGTAGAGCATCGTTCTCTTACGCGATGTACTACGTAGGCGATTCAAAGCGGACGCGAATGCGAAGCGATCCGATGCAGTGACCTGCGAATGCATTGCGATGCGTTGCGACGCGGCTTTGTTCTACGTGCATTAAGCCGCCGCCGCCGCCGTAGCATGGACGTTACATTTGTCATTTTGGCGTTCGCTTCGCACCGCACCGCACAGAGGCCCGCGTGCGGTTTGGTCACGTCATTGAGCAACACGGTACCGGCCTGAACAGCCCGGAGGCCTGTGTTGCTCAATGGCTCACGTAGGACAAATCAATAAGTATCGACTGTTTGATGATTTCGCGCCGCTTCGCGTTCGCGTCAAGATCGCCTACGTAGTACGTTGCGTTACTAAACGGTGAGCGTTCTGAAATTAAGCCGCCTGCCAAGCGTGAGATTATGGCAGCAGCACACCCATACCCTTTCCAAGGGGAAGTCTTTTTTCAGCAGTGGTTGCGCTGGCAGATGATGAGGATGATTGTCAACTGTTATTTATGATATTAATGGCAGCGCCCTACGGTTTCACCCTCTCTACCTACTACAAGACCCGATATTTTTCCGGGATAAAAAGTCGGATACCAGCTGATATGAACTGTGTCAACATAACATATTAGTTTCAAATGCTTTCTAGTTGAAAATAACGCTGCTAAAATTATAACTTGTTACAATGTTGCTATAGTGAAATAAATTACCGCAATTAATAATGCGGACTTGTGGACTCTTAATAAAATAACTGTACCTAATCTTGTCCGGATTAAAGCGAGTTGAGATTAGCTATATATATGAGTTGGAGAATTTCACTTCAAACAAGAAGTTTTCTTCTTACCGTATAAATAAGTATCTAGTAATCCCACTTTCACAATTTTTTTTTTGGTGCAAATCGCTTAGCTTTTTTGTGTTTATCCGTCTTTTTAACTACATACCTTATATGACTTGAAGTTCAGTGCAGTGTGGTCTGGGAACGAAATGCGTCTCATATTTTATTTTAATATTATTATTTAAAAAAAACAGAGTAACAACTAAATTGAAATTAAATAGTATCTAATAATAAAACAACTAAAAATTGTGACTTCTAATACTTTCAGGAGTTAATTCTATACTTTCACTGTCACTTGAAGAACTCATTTTTTAAAACAAAACCATGAACTTGAATTTCTAACAATCCGTGAAATTGACGAAAACGCGGGCTGTAGTTCGCGCGTTTTTTATTTGTTTTTTTTTTTTTATTCAGCTGGCGGCGCGACTATGGGCCGTCGTATCAGCCAGTCTTTATTCAAACAATATTTGCGTTCTATTTCTTTGGCGCCAAACACTAAGATATTCCAAATTTAAAAAGTGCGCGGCAGAGATAATTGCGGAGCACTTATAAAGAGGATTAAAAACTCATTACTCCTTTTCGAATTAATGGGATGAATCAACATTTATTATGGGACCAAAGCTGCAATCGTGACAAAAAGCAGCAAATAGAAAAATGTCAATGACTCTATACGAAAAGAATGAATGAATGTATGAAACAGCTGATTTCCCCCTTGAATTCAGGGTTTGTACCATAGTAAAAGTTGTTCACAATCATGAGTATTATAAGCCCGTTTCGGCTTAGCATACCCTTTCCTTAAGCCCTGTATGAATAAAAACGTTGATTGTGCGAGCGAGAGAGCGTGTATTCTATAAATTTCTACCAGATACGTACATACCTAATCCTAATCTTAACTAATGTTATAAATGGGAATGTAACTTTTTCTCTCTGTCTATTAATCTGTCTTTCTGTCTGGGGGTTTGTTACGATATCACGGCTGAACGGATCGACCTGAATTTTTGCACAGATATAGCTTAAGGGTAGGAAACGGACAATTACTATTTTTTTATCGGTTCACGCGAACGACGTCGCGGGTATCAGCTAGTATTATTGTACTTCCTATGTGGAACGACGTAGGTAAGTCCATAAAAGCTACCAATTACGCCCTCTGATAGAGTCCTGAGACCTGTCGATAAAGCTGCGTGTAAACTGTAAAATGTCTTCATTTCGGACCGCCGGTGGTCCGGCCCCGTCATAAAACTTTAACAGCTTATAAGTAATAATTCAGTAATATAAAAACATCATTCAATCATAATGGTGTCTGTGGTTTGTTTTTTTATTATTTTGTTATAAATGGAAGCTTTAAAAAGTGGTAAATTGAAGCTTTCCGTTTATCGATGGGTGTTCATGTCTTTTTAGATGAAAGTAAATACAATAGCTTAGCTTTAACACTGACGTTTTAAAGTTAGTGGTATTGGTAATTTTAGCTTCGGGGTGGACTTGTGAAGTGATGAACTTCTTACATTTAGTATGTTGAATAAATTCTATTTAATTCTATGATACGTAGGTTTTTGTTAGTATTTTTACGTTTTTCCGCACGAAATCCCGCACCAAATCAACATTTTTTTATATAAAAATAACAGAGAAGAAATTTAAAAAAAAGCCTCGCTAATCTTTTCATAAGAACCTTTTCCTCACAATCATGAACACAACTAAAAAGAAATCATCAAAATCGGTCGAGCCTTTCTCAAGTTATAGCGTGACCAAGAAAAATAGGGGTTCATTTTGATATATATAGATATCTTAGGATTATTTATTTATGTTACAATACTCTTCAAATATTCTAGAAGAGCAATAACGGACGGACATTGCGAAATTCGACCCCTAAAGAGGTAAAAATTTACCCCCAAAGTTTGTATTGAAATAATTATTTTTTCAATAAGACTCGGTTTGTGTAATAAGCATAAAACATAAAGAAAAGCCTGTCTTACGATTTTTCAAAAATCAACTCCTAAAGAGGTGATAAGTTGTGTTTCATTTAGTAGCCTAGGCGAGCGAAGCTGTGCGGGCAAGCGAGTATTGCATAAACATACTAAGATGACGAGCGCTTTGCTTTGCTTTACCGCGTACTGTTTTGAACTGTTATAATATAAATTTATAGGTATGAATTCCATCTGGCATTGAACTGTTAGGGGCAATAGTGACGCTTATCATCAAGCGAGCGCCTTGCTTGTGCATTAAATAAAACAGCTGACGTATTTACGTTCACATTTTAGTGAATACATTGTGATGTGTTTTTTTTTCGTTACGTCGCAATGTAAATCGTAAATTTCCCGTAATGACCGTTACAATAAAGTCCGCATGATTACGCAGCGACTATTACATAATCTGTGTCGTGAGTCACCTCCACCGAATCTGATGCAAACGCGGGTAATTATTTTTGAGGTGATTGGAAGTGCCAGAATTTCCCTCGAGTTTTCTCGACAGCTTAGTCTGAGAGATGGGATTGCGTTTCGTTGATGGATTTGGGATTCTCGCGGATTGTGGGCTGACTTTCAAACAGATTGTTGATGATGTATGACAGGTGTTGACAATTAGATGTTCAGGACAGGGTTATTTACGACTCATAGTTGAAAAGTAATGATTAATTTAAGGGGTGTAATGTGTTATGCACGTAATACTTACTCAGGTACATGTTACACTTTAAGACGGTAATAATTTTGATAGAGCTCGTAATTTTACCGAACGCCCGCTCTCAGACTAAAGTCGGCTTGGCACGAGATCCAGATCGGTATTTATCAGCATCATAACAAGGATTACATCTGTTTTGGGCAATCGCAACGGTTTCGGGTCAACGCGCGCCCCACACTCACACAAACAAACCTAACTTACGGTGACGAATCCTGTTTGTCAAACTTTTTAAAAGGGAAAAGCTTAGAAAGCTTTACATAATAGCATATAAAAGGTAACTAACAAATAATGTTCAAACCCATAGCTTTCAATAAAACTCACTGCGTCAGGACGCCATGGACTTTTTTTAATTCATCATTCAAACATCTGACCCAATGCTAATGTAACTAAGCTTAAATAAAGTTATTTTAAAACTTATAAAGGTAAAATTGCGCTCAACTGTTTTATTCGCTCTTTTTATGAACTTTCCCAGTTTTTCCAAAAAGTTAAAAGTTTTTATTAGTTTCCTCTCTCTATCTATATTTAAGCCAATTAATTCATTTTGCGTGATTATGATGCGTATACCTAATTAAATTGTCAATATAGTGCGTAGTAGTGCAAAATAGCATTGAACAATTTATTAATTATAAAAACCTATAATTTTCTGGTTCTAGTATACGTTAGGTTAAGTAGGTAGCTATATATGCTTATATGATTTTGATCGCGCACACTTTACATTTAACCATTCTCTATAACATTAAACCACATTATTCACATCTAACAACACCGCTTTATAAGCACCCAATGAATAAATTACAATGAATAATCCTATAAACTCGATATCCTCGAGCTGCGCTACAAAAAGCATACGACAACAGTTGCATCCCTGGCATGTGCTTGCTCGATAGTAGCTAGTCTTGCCCACTGTATTTTAAAAGTTACATACTGTAAAAATTTAAGAGGAGAAGAGAGGGGCAATTGGCATGTTGACTGTACCAACCTAAATACTATCGGTGAAGCTCTTGAATTATTTTTGGATGGTAAACATTTTTGGCGATAAGTATAAGACTTTTAAATACAAATGAGGAAAGTACAGGTATTTAGTAGATACAAGAAATAAAATAAGAAAGAAAAAGATAAAAACCTAGCAAAGGCTGTGTACATTTTTTGATGATAACAGTTTATTGTGCATTTTTGTATGTTGAAGTATCGTAGCGCGCTACGCAAAATTAACGCTACAAGTTTGAACGAGTAAAGCAGATGGTACGAGTTACACAGGCTCATTACAAAATATTTTCGATAAAATTTCAAAACTTAATTTTTGAGTGGTAAGCACCGTCAGTGGGCAACACTAGCCCTGGTTTGTTTACGTAGCCATGCGAACGAAAAAAGTTCGTAGTACGCTAGCGCGGGAGTCGCGGGGCGCGGGCGCGCGGAGTTACTACGCAACGGCGCGGGCGCAGGTAGTGATGCGAAGGCTTCGATATCGATGTAGAAATGCTCAAAAGGAAGTCGATGAAAAATTGTAACTTGGAATTATTCGCGCGGGATGCAGTGATACTACTATGTGGAGCTTAAAAACTAATTTCTTGTACATGAGAAGGCTTCGAAGGATCTTTTGTCTTTTTCTGTCAATGGTTTTAGGTTCAGATAATTCAAGTGGAATGTCTAATTGTTACTTTACATTTAGTTAATTGTAATTAGTATACCTAATGTAAAGGGCACCAAATATTTAGAGTTATTTGAACTCAAGATAAAGAGCATTTATTAAAATCTCTTTACTCAGTTTCTCGACCGCAAAGTTTGAAACTAGGTATAATAAAGATACTTAATTTTTGCATGGTTTATAGATTTATTAAGCGCCTTTAGCTTTTCAAGCAAGATGGTGACTATTGGTGACGAAACGAGCCCTTCGCCTAGTACTAGCACTTAGTGCTTACCCACGTTAGCTAGCGGGCGCGGGCGCGAAATATTAAAACATAGTTATGGTATACTATGCAAGTGTTCACGTACAAACGCAGGTGCGGTGGAAGGAGCAGGCAAGCTTGCGACTGGTGCTCGCGGCAGTATCAAACGTGTACAGTTGTTTATGCGTGTTCACTTCAAAATAGCGGCGGATCGCGAGTTTTGCTAGAGGTTGCAGGTAAGTCACACGTCACACCCGCGCAAACGCCTGGCGGCCAATGTGAACCCAAAATCACGCCCGCAACCGCACCCGCGCCCTCTACCTCAATGTGAGCAAGCTAGCGTCACACTTGCCCATAACTGTGGCAGCGGATGACATTACGATTGGATTAAAAACGATCGATTCGACGATCCTTCGCATACAGCCCATCCCTATATTTTTTGCCACATTCGGGTTTCCTTTCGTCTCGAGCGTCGAGTTTTTTCTCGGCGCCCGATTTGGCGCGATCCTTATACAGTTAGAAGACCGCGGCGCGCATGCGAGGCTACCCCGCGCATGTTTGAGAAGGGCCAGTAGTAGAATAGTACTCACGATTTCAGCCGTTTGCATACAAAGCTACTAGTGATATTTTTGGTTTATAGAAAACTGCTTACGTAGTAGGTAGAACCGGAGTGCTAAACTCGGATGTTATATCTATCTATCACATGTCAATATTTTTGACACCATGCATATAGTGTCTTTTGTCAATTTTTTTAAATGATAATGATTAATGACACCTAAGTACCTACTAGAGCTCTAGTTTAGTATTTTTTCTTCTTTTTATGTTTGTCTAGGCATTTGACCACAAACTTACGTTAAGTGATGGTATGGTCGAGTAACAGAACACACCTGGCACGGCAACTGGCTCTCAAGTGAGGCTGCCGAAACACACAGTTAGGAGCATGACGACAGATTTTCACCTAATGATGACTGCTAAGACTGTAGTTCTAAATATAAACGATATTTTGATATGATGGAGACAGCTTTGAATGAAAATTTAGGCTCTAAAATAAATGATGCGCGTACGCGGCGCGGCAGACGCACCGTCGCATGCGCACTAAACGCGCGATTTATTTTCAGTTCGCCTAAATTATTATGATATTCGAAGAAGTGGGAGCTGGTTTAATTTATTCGATTGTCACTGCAGTGGAAAAAAGATTGAAATGTTTTGTTTGTATTGAATAAGTAGTTCATATTTTATCTTAGAGTGACAATGCTTGATAAAGTATGTGGGCGAATTTTGCACCTGTACACGGTTACAATGATTTATTGCTTTAAAAAATTGCCTAATTTTTTTTCTAGCATATAACATATTTTTTTTTATGGCAACCATATAACGAAACAAATATTTGATTTGCCATTATGTGGAGTTTTCCTTTGAAGAGCTAACTTTTTTGTCTGTATTCAAATTAAGTTCAGACACTATTGGTCTTAATTTTAGCTAAACTCATCTGGAAAAAGTCAACAAATAGCTTTCTTTATGCAGTGATAAATAAAAATGTAAGCTTACTTAAAACAATTTCCATAATGCAGTTATTAATCTGATTTGATTCGGCTACCTGGCTCAGTTCAAAACGCAATCGAAAAAATCTCAAAAATGTTAAACGTCGCAACAAATTGTTGAGAAATATTGCATGTTTAATTTCAGCATGCATGTAAATACGCATACCTCGCATGTCCGATAATGTTATAATTAAACAATTACGGACTTATAGCAAATATCAAATTCGTATTTATAGCGTAGGTATAAGCTGTAAGAGAATATTAACATTTTGCCGAAATAATACTTTTTTTATTGGTCCACGCGAACGAAATCACGGGTAACAGCTACTACCTTATAAAATGCGACTGAAGTGCTCATTATGGATTAATTTTGCGTAAAAGGTAAATGATAAAAATTACTAAATTGTAACGTCATTAAGGCTATCTGAATTTGTAAAAAAAAGTCAACTGACACATTTAAAACTTTTAATAAATTAAATATTTGAAATTAAAAAAAAAAGCGTAAGTATTTTAAGATTTAAATATTATTTTTTTTTAAACTCCAAATTAAGATAAAAATTTATAAAACTTAAAATAAAACAAATGTTTTTTTTTTTAATTTTGTCGTTAATGTCTTTTGACAGGTCAATTCACTTAAAACGTGCCTGATTTTAAGTGACGTTGGAGTGGTAGACGCACTAAACTTAGTCTGGAATTGAAATTGATTTTGATTCTGGAGTGTAATGAGTCGACAAGTTCTATACATTTTTTATGTATTTTCTTGAAGTTTTATCGCTTAATTTATTTACATACAAAAATTGATGGAAATAAAAAACAACAAAAGAATTTTGGCAGGAGTTTTACAATTATTAATAAAATGTAAGCTTGCAGGCTGATCCAATTTAAATATGATTAAATATTTATAGTGCACGCGTGGTAGCGAATTCTGGCATAATTTTGATGAAATCCAGTAATTTTATTGTCTAGATGATCATCGCGTGAGAGGCTGAAGGGTGTCTGTGGTTTATGTTGATTTTAAGACTGAATGCCAGCAATTTTGGGACTATGCTGATGTTCAACTATTTTTGGTATGTATTCGTGACGGTTACTGAATTTTGGACCGCTTTTTTTTTCTAAAACAAAAACAAAACTGAGGAAAGGTCTTACATTCCTTTCAAATTTTTGTTATGCATACATGCTTATTGTTATGTTGTTTGTACATATGTATTATATATTTTTTTTGTTTAGTTTCATTTTAAACATTAGATGAAACATAATTATATTGGCAACAAAAGTTTAATTTAATTATCTTTTGCTAAGGACAGTCTTTCTCAGTTGAAGATATATGTGGCAACCCTATCAGGACATTAACCGTTTTAGGAAACATTTCGAAGGTTCGATGACTCGGTTTAGAGGTCACTTAGGGTTGTCACGCAAAGGACGAAACCAATTCTAAGATTTTGCACCTGGATAAATGAGCTGGTGCCATGGCAACACTTTATTCAAAATAATGCAAATATTTTTTCATGGAAGTGAAAGATTCTCGTGATATATACATTTTAATCCTTTTAATATTAAATTATTTATGTATGGACAGGACAGATAGCATTTTACTTAAAGGTGGTAATTTCTTGTAGTTTCTAGTTATTAAAATACGAGCCTAGAGGTATCGCCACCGAATGATAGTAGGAAGTACAGACAGGTTCAATAGTTAGTTGACAAAGCGACGGTATAGTACTGACCAGTGACCAGGGTGTTCTGGGTTCAAGTCCCATTGATCGCAATTTGTTTTAAAACTGTAGATAAGTTAAAAAAACCTATAAACAACATAAAAAAGGGTATGTTTCTATAACTAGTACTAACAATTGAAAATACCCAAACAAAAACCGTAACAGAGTCATCATTCTTTACAAAGAATGTGCTGTACCCACACCAATTGAACCAATAACTAAATTCTTTTCCAAATACCGACCAAAGTCGGCTCACAAATCAAAAAGTACCGAAACATTTGTTATCCAAACATTTGACAGTTCTAAAACTGAACAAATACATATTGATATTTCAGCTACTGATGAAAACGAGAAAGATAGAAGCATAAATAAACATAGAGTTGAAAAGAGACAAAAAATGAAAGCACTCGAATGTGTACATGATGAAAGTATGAGTAGAATAGTAATAAGACATGACAATGCGATGGCATCCAAAGAAGGCGTACGTACAAGTGGGTTAAAAGGTGAAGATAGAATTGCCGTAATTAAAGGTGTTGGCGCATAGCGATGCAAATTGTGACGATACTGTCTTGGTTGATGTTGATACGAGCATTTAATTTCGCAGTTACGAGCTTAATGAGATACAACGACTGTATACGGAATGATTAGCTGTTACAACTGTGAACTGTCTTAAATGTAACTGTCGCTAATTATTTTAAATTGAACTGGCGGATGAAAAACATTATGTTTTCAAGGAAATTACGCTAAATTCATAAACGTGAAAGTGTCTTTGCATATTCGTTACCTTCTCGCTGCAATAAATTGCAAGAGAACATGCAGAATTCATTAAATGACATATTTTTTTTGGGTTTATCACCCCAGATAGGTAAATAAACTGTTGTTTTAAACTGAAAAACTGACCATATCTCTAGGGTACATAATACTGAACATGTTCTAAGATATAGTTGCGCATTCTTGTACTTATCATTGTCAGTACGAACAACTTTTTCTATGGACTAAGCCAGAAATAGCGAAAAAAAAAGTTTAAAAATCTCGTCCATGGTAAATGTAGTTTTTCTATGGAACAGCCTTTTATTGTGGTTTTATGATTGGTCCTATAGCCTAAGTTGCCCATGATTATTAAATCGATATAATCTATAATAATTATGTCCGTAAATTATCCGAACGCCTAGTCTAAACAAAAAAATTAAAATAAACATCGGCACAAAGACGAAGAAGACCGACACCTTTTTTGTGTCTTTTTTGGTCTTTTGGCCCGTAGATGTGTCATAATGGCAAGAATTAAAGAGCTTTTGATGACCCCAATCATGCAACATTGTCGAAGTTTGTAAGAATAACACCGTTTTAAAATTCCAATTAACATTACCATTTTCACAGATGCAAAAGGTAATTCGAACAAGAACGGCGACCGCACAGATAGCTTACCGATCCGTGTCGGCATCTCGACGGTATAAAATCTTCAAATCGACTACAATCGGTTCATTACAAAGCGATTTAAACCGATTATGGCGTTGCTTTTGCTAAAAACAGATGTCTGTTTAGCCATTTACGAAGTTCTAATTAGACCGATTTGGGTTCTCCGCGCTGCTGTCCAAAGGAGTCGGACCTTTGAATATTATAACAGGTTTAAAGAAACTTTGTTTACAATGTATTTAATAGGAACATTGAATTTGTCGGCAGTTATTTGTCTTGAATTTATAAGCTGGGTTAAGTCTTTTTGGTTCCAGAATTTTTATTTAATTTTATTCTTACTGCTTTATAAAAATTCACTGTGTAGATAAGACGGTGTCCTGGAAATAAAGACCTCAGATAGTTTTTTTTGTAAAAAAAAGTGCAGTAACTTCATTATTAAAGTCATAATTTGATAATTGACTAAAAAAATAATTGATTGCTTGTTGTTTGGTGTTTTGTAGCTATTATGTACTTCGTATATAAATACTTAGGCGACACCTACCCTTTAAGTGTGGCCACTTTGCCAAATTACGGTTCAGCAATGCACTGCGCTCGTCTCCTTGATTTCTTAATCTCTTTATGCTCAGTAATTGCACAGGAAATATTGCCCTTCAGTCCGGAACACAGTAATGTTTGTACACTACTGCTTATCGGTTGAAAAGTAAAGGAAAGGTGGCAACCCGTTTCTTCTCACTACAGGGCCCGTACCGTGAGGTGGTTATTGCGATGATTTGTTAGGTTCAGCCGACGAAGATGCGCGACCACGAAACGTATCACCGCCACATAAGGTGTATGGTCGCGCAGCGTTGTCGGCTGAACCTAACAATCATCGCAATAAGTGACAGGCCCAGTTATGCGTGACGTTCACTATCATAAATATTATATGTTCTGTGCCATCATGCAAACACCTTGTTCGTTCAACAAGTTTTTATGATATCTTACAATATATTTCTTTTTAACCAGAGCAGTAACAACACGATTAGCCAAACTATAAAAACGTTGTGTAACGGCGGAAAGTGGACGAACGAACTGACACGATTTTTCATATAAATAACTCATTGAAAATAGTGTTCGCCCTACTTACTGGAGGATGGTGGGGGACAGTGGGAGGTGTCCTTGACACCTGCCACTGCCACCCTTGTGGACTGTCACACAGCAACTGGCGAATCTTTCAGTGGACAGAATTGGAACTATTTTACCATACCGTAAAATGGTAAAGTGGTATTATGTGTTTGACATTATATTTCTTTTTTTTTTTGTCTTTTCCTGAAAATTTGGGCAACAATGAGAGACAACATCTTTAAAGCTGCAAGACCTACATATCTTGCCAAGAAGGACAGTTTAATCCTGCCTTTGCAACAAACTTTCGAACGGCACGGGACGGCGGCGCGGCTACTGGTTTTCCTGGCTGGCACCGACTTCAAAAATAGCTGATTATAAATAGGTATATAAGTATCAATAAGACCGTCGATTGTCCTTTAATGTTCTTTGCTTTGAAGTAATGAAAATATTAATTTCTAATTCTAATTTAAGTTTATTTCTAAAAAATAATTTTACTTAGTTATTAATAGTTTTTTTGTATGTTCCAAAAAAAGTGAAAAATGACCGTGACTCCGAAGTTTAAAGGCAGATAATCCTGAAAGCAAGCAGTGCATATTTTTTACTCGCCTTTTTTAATTTACTTTATTTATAATGCAAAATTACGTAAATAATAATGGCTTTGGCACAATATGTCGCATGTACGAAAATACGCAACAAGATCAACACATAGACATCAATAGCGTTGAAGTTTAAAAAAAAAAAGTTGTACCTATTTCGACAACGTTTCAACTATTTCATTGTAATTTAAAAAAATGTTAAAACAAAATTATAATTATTTCGCATTTAATTCAAGAGGAAACAAATTTATTAAATGTGTACGTTATACTGTTTTTTTTTCTAATTGTTATTTCGATGTTCGTGGTTGGTCACATTTTAAAAGTTTATCTTGATGATGAGCCCAGTTCTTGCACATTCCCTCCGAATAATTAACCTAGCTGGTATAAGATCTATACAAAATAAAGTGTTTTCCATAAGTAAAGTGAATTAAAAACAAAAGATTTTTTGGGTTTTTGTTTTGAAAAGTCTGTTTGATTTTGCAATAAATCCAAGAAGTCAATGGATTGAGAATTGAAATACTGTCAGTGCAAAAAGCATTCCGTTAGTCCTTCCCGGCGGCGCCTGCGCATTATAGAATTGATAATACGATAGTCGAAACTACGAGCTTGCTTTTTCATTCGTTTAGTAATATTTTACTTTGATGAACCTAAAATAAGGGAGGTGAGAACTGCTACTACATTTCTAAAATATAAATCTGTGTTTGTTCTAAATACTTATGAGGATTTTTTACCAAAAAAGACTTTAGCATATTAGTTTTAAGACGACGACGGTTACGAGAAAAGCGTGTAGATGATAAAAATAACCGACTTCATCACTTTAGGAAAATACTTATGTATCACTATTCCAGGAGGACTAAAATAAGATGTACTCGATACATCTCTCTTCGATGTTTGTACTCGAGTACAAATAAAATACATATACAAATGACTGGAACAATATCCTTTAAAAAAAAATTGCTCACGATAAGTATAAAAAGTATCGTTAGCCGTATTCGCAGGCGTTGCTTACTCCGTTTCCCCGATTGCCCAATAAAGTCATACATTACTCGTCGAGCCGCGCGCAAAACGACGCAACCCCAAAAACCGAACTTTCGCCTCCCACGTTTTTTACTACGTCTCATTGTTTTTGCTCGGTTGCTGGCATTTTCGGAATTCAGCCATTTACATAAATGCCTGACAGTCTTTGTTGAGCCGTAAAGGCGCCGCGGAGGGAACGGGTTGAGACTTGCGTACTCCAAGGTATAACGTAAATGGCAAAGCCCTGTATGTTGGATTTTTTATTTGTTTTTGCCACTCAAAGTTTCAAAAGTTGCGACATTTGTGTGTTAATAAATTACTATTTCATAAGTTTTTTGGATGGTTTAATCAGAACGTGTTTTGTTTCGATAATATTTCGCTTTTTTAAATATATTTTTTCGAAAGTTTAATTTTTACAATTGAGAAGAATTAATAATGAAAAGTATCATATGAAAAAGCGGCAGTTGAAAGAGTCGATTATTAAGATATAATAACCAAAGTCCTAATGAGTTTTCAATATAATCCAGTGTTGCAATCGGGAGTCGAACGAGGGGCCATCAATCTTAACAGCCATGGCGCCGTCATTTCGCTGACCCCAACACCCTATTTTGGTAAAGAAATAATAAAAACTTAACCGACGCTACTATAAAGAATTGCTAACAAAAACTTTATTATTCTATACAACATTTTTAACCGAAACCAAACCTAACAATGCAGACCTTAAGGGCGCTATCGATAGAAAATTGAGTTCGAAACCTTGGTAATTAGATTCTGACAGTTTGAAATCGGCAAAGAGACCGACTGTCAAAAAGCCGGCGCCAGATTCAACTCGGTGTAAATAAAGCACGCGAACTTAAAATTTACGGTTTTCTTTGCTATGTTTTGTTATGAGATATAAAATGGCGATGCTTTTGGAGATAAAAGATTGAAAGTTGTGTCAAAATAGTGTCCAGTGCAATGTGCATAGAAGCGCTACTGACTAAAGATCATTATGATAAATGCGAAATTTGTATCAACGTGTTTTTGTTACCATATCACGATAAAGGTAATGAACAAAAATTTATTAAAATTGTCTAGAAAATTAGCTATTATGGGCTACGTACTAGAAGTGTCACCGCATTACGTGGCGAGCTCCCATTTAATTATTGTCACTTTGCTCGACTTCACTCGGTCACTCCCTAGCAACTCGCTCGCATGCTTTGTGCCAGAATATGTAATACGAGAAATTTCGAAAACGAAATATACGAAATCATATAAGCAAATAAGATTTTTTCTCTAACGGTGTGACGACATGACCGAGTGAAATTTGGAAAAATAGCCACAATTAAATGGCACGTTGCAAAGTATTGCAGCGTCGTCTTTATAACTTAGTACATAATGACTTATAGCAACAAAAAAAAAGAATAGATTGACCTGGCTAAAAAAAATTCTAGTAAAATGTGTCGCGTGGAAATGTCGTAGTATTTTTGTGCTAGTCACAGAATAAGAAGCCGATGAGTCACTCGTTATAGGTATAGGTATTAAAAAGTCGCATAAAACTCATTGGCATTGCGCACAGAAAATTTATAACATCACCTTTGGCAACGATTCGGATACAAATTATCCACTTTACGGAGCTTCCGTACTATATTATTGAGTTTATAAAACGTAAATTTTATAGTGTTAAATCATACATTATCGCTCCTGGTGGAATATTTCAAATGTAAGTCGAATTATAACAACATTAGGTACATTTTACTTACTGCACTAATTTTTAGTGCCATGCAATGAGCGCATTGATCGATATATTAAATCAACATGTTGAAAGGAATATAATTTTTACAAATAGAAATTTTGACAGGAGAATAAATTATTAATACTTATTGAGATCAATATTGCAGGAGCGATACTAATCTTAGATAAAAGAAAAGATAAACATCTCCATTTAACAGGTCTCACCCCATTACCTACTAAAATAACAACGAACAAATAAACAAACAGCTACTAATATTATAAATGCGAAAGTGTGTTTGTTGTTTTGTTTGTTCCTTTTCACGCAGCAACGGATCGACCTGAATGTTTGCATGGATTTAGTTTAAGGGTCGGAGAGTGACCTAGGCAAATTATCCCGGGAAATGTACGGTTCATGAGGGATATTTACGCGACTGGAATCGAGTAATCTCGGTATTCTGAAACGTTTGTTAACTTTGACAACACATTAAGTCTATTGCTGTCTTTGTCATTTGCTATGTGCCAGACAAAGGCAGCATTATAATTAAACTGTTGTCAAAGTTAACAAACTTTTCAGAATCTCGAGGTAAGTATTCTGTTTTAAGAAATTAATAATATTATGATTTTACTATGAAAACTGACGTGGTTTTGATACATTTTGTTTTAATAAGGCAAGGCAAGACGAGGTCGCGCGCGTGTCTCGCTGAGCATTCCTTGATAAAGGTCACCGAATGTGATCGAAACTATAGTCGGAATAACCGACTCAATTTAACGTGAGTATTCCCGTTTTATTAAAACAAAATATTATGATTGTTTTTGATTATTTTTTATTTTTATTCTTGTTTTTTTTAAAGTATAGACATTTTTATTTGTTAGCATTAAGTTTTTATCGCGTTGAAATGTTACAATTACAACAATCTTTACAGTTACAACAATCGTAGTACAATCATGCGCTTTCACTCAACTGAAAGAACAGAAGAAAGCGAACATAAGCTGCTAGACTCCTAGACTCACAGGATTAGATTCAGTTTCTATTTTTTTTTTCTCTTATTTTATAATGTCGATCATTCTCGGAAATAACCTGAGAAGGAACCAAAGGATACTTTTAAGATAATTGTACCATAGGAAAAAGTGAGGATGCGGTAAAATTGAGGTGAATCTACAAAGCGCAGCTAGTAAGTACTAAAATAAACATAGCATAAATAACAATTTAATCAGAAGCAGTGGATCATTGGAATGAGTAATCGCTAAGCTCTAGTGAATGGTCTCTTCTGAAGAAGAATGACTCATCTGCGCAGATTATGTTCTTAGTCTTTGGATTTTATGATGTGACACATGATATGAACGGAACTTTAGATAAGCAGGTATCCAGACATTTAGATGATTAAGTAATATAATAGTATTATTATAATTGTTTTTATTAGCTTAGCATACCTGCACAATAAAAAAAGTATATCACATCATTATTTTTATTTTGTTTTCTGTATTTTAGATTTTTAAAAAAAACTAGGAAATATAACTAAACTTAGACTAAAACACGGATAAAAAAAAACCAAATTTAACATAATCATAACATTCTTAGTTGTATGTAGGGGACAAAAAAATTAAATATACTTTCGGGTAAAAATATGTTACCAAAATGAATTCCTAGGTAAATTATGGCATCTGTTTTATAAAATAACATTGTTAATATAATTTTGCATCTGAAAATATAAAACAAATTTCCCCGAAAGTACAATCACAGCAAAAAAATACTTATGCCACAAAAACAGTAATTCATTCAAGTTTACTATTCCCAGTTGCATATTCATATTCGGAATGCCAGCTCGGTCACAACTCCAGACGTTTTAAATTTAGAACGCTTGGTTTTTTTTACGTCGCGTCAAAGTATTTTGGTTGCAAAATACCGTTTCAGTGCAATCGTCGGTGGAAACGTGAAAACGAAAGCTAAAACTGTCGAATACCTTACTCGTTAAGGGTGGAGCGGAGGCAAGGATTCCGCAGGTAGCCCAGACGTACCAAAATATCCAAGGAATTAGTGAATGGATTTGAATGCAAATTAAATTAATGCCGCTTCCAGCGCGATTGTTTTTCGTCGACGGTGTCCTGTTTTCTAACTTTTCTTGGCGACAATAACGGTCTCACAAATAAAAACAATTAGATATGTAATCAAGGTTACGTCAACTACTGTAACATTGTTTCATATAATTGTCTAACTATCGTCTTGAAGAATTTATTTCTATGAAATGAAACACCTAGATAAATGATAAACCAGGATTTTTGGTAATATTTTTCAAAAAACCTTTTACCTACTTAACTATGCTGTGTTTTAATTAAATATAACAATGGTTATCATGAAGTTCCAAATTCTTTGGTCCCGACCACCGGTAAAAAAATCTTCCTGCTGCCAGCGGCATCCTAATTTTTAGTTCCTAAGATTTTTTTAATAAATAGGCCGGCAAAGTGTCAGGCGGATCACCTGGTAGTCTCTTTTTTTATGAAGTTCTATAACATTTATTATTTTAAAACTATTTATTGTACAAAACTTAAAAAATAAGACGATATATAAAATAAATTTGGCTAGCACACGCATAAATAACGAATTACAGAAGGGTAACATTCCTTACTAACTGCGTTTTGCAAGTGAGTGAATTTTCTTACTAGCTTCTTTTTCCAGTTTCCATACGAATGAAGTAATTTTTCTACTAGCTCATGTGAGTGACGTCTCTTACTAGCTGCGTTTTGCAGTTTACCCCCGTTTTCTTACTGGAACAATACAATTTCTGAAAAAATGATATCTTTACTTTGATGCTTTGTTACTCTCCCTCCTTCTTGGGCCTTCAGATACCATTTTCTATGTAATTTGCTCTATATTGATGATTATTAAAAAATAACAATTATTCATAGAAAAAACAAAATACCCGACTGCAAAGCATAGTCTACGTCAATAAAAAAGAAAGAGAAAACCAACGACACCTTCCGCGTTAAAATCGGTCAAGCCGCTTAGGCTTACAGTATGTAATACACGAATACACAAAAAACTTACATAATTACTTACACCACAAACACCTTACCCTCCTTCTAGGACAGTCGAGTAAAAACACATTTTTGCATTTAAATAACATAATCAATAGGATGATATTGGACGAGGCTGATGGTAAAGATTGGACTTTTTAGGTGAGGTAATAAACTTTCAAAAATGGCGTTGATGTACGTAGAGGCTAGCTCCAACGGACGCGTCGACGTGGCGGTGAGTGTCCTCGGTCTTCGTCACTAGTAATTTATTGCGCTGAGTGTACCTGTGACCCGGTTTTTTTAGATTCACGACATATTCGCAGAGTTTTCAGAACTCGTGTCGTGGTGATGTTATTAATTTGTTGTAATTGTGGACGTTTAACGACGACACAGATTTTTGTTTCAAAATGTTTGTAGAGTAAACAAGCTAAAGTATTGACAAATATTGGTCTTGTGGGGCTGACAACAGCCCTGATTTAAAATAATTTAGAGTTCCCAGTACACGTTTTCACTTTTTCAAAACATTCCGGGTGGAATTAAAACGTCAGCTGGACCCGCTTTTACATAAAGCTTAAATATTTTGAATTGGTCTACTGGACCAGTTTAATTATTTTATTATTTGTATATTGCCTTGCAAACGTAATTTTCTAAGTCCGTCTGTAAATAGGCGACGATAAGCCGACCAAGGCAATGTTTATGTGAAATCAGACCGGAAAAACCGCAAAAATAACTTTGTCTTATGATGATTCTTAGTTATTTCTAAAATATCAACGGAGCCCTACCATGTACTTATCTATTTTTTGAGCCTGGAAGATATCGCCTTTAGCGATAAGGCCACCACATGGGACACTAGTTTATAAGGATGTTCTATATGTGATTTTGGTTTTATCGTGTTCATAAGAAGGAGTTTATATTTATCTAATTCAGTTATGTATATTATGTATTTAGTCAGTTTCAAGATTTTCAATATTTAGAGTAAAGTTAGTATTTCACAATAAAAAAAAGTCTACATCAAAGCCTAAGTCAAAAATTTCAGCCACGGTCCATTCCACGTCATGCTTCAGTAACGTGGTGGAAGCTTTGGTTAAAGCTTTACTGAAAGTCTCTACTTTTCTAAATTTATTTTTTTAATTTTTATTTTATTTATGATTAAAGGCTTTCAAGACATTGATAAAGACTTGTTATTTTTCGAATATAAATACTAACACTTTTATTTCTGCCATCTGACTAACCATCAACGCATAACTTCGTGGACGCGACACGTAATAACCAATGTTTACGAAAATCCGCACATACTGAAATGCGACACCCATACTCACCAAGCATGTAATGTCTCAATCTGAAATGCGTTCTTAGGAAGAAAAAGAATAAAAGTTAAGTACAGTTCGCATATAAAGAACGGTAATTGTTTTGCAAACTGTATTGTACGATTGTGTGGTATTGAAACTTCCTTAGTATACCAGGTAACTTCTTAGTGCGATTAAAAGTATGCTTTCAAACAAACTCTGCTATATATTTAGACACGGATCAAAATCCAGGACAATAAGAACACACCTTTTTTTGCACCCTGGACAGCAAAATGTTTTGTGTAAAACTACTACGGAATAAGCCTGAACTTGTCGCCACGAACTGCGACCTCTGTATCTTCACAATCCCTTTACCAAATTTTGCTCATTTGAATTTGAAAACTGTGTAACTGTTAAGATAAATGTTGGTGAACGCTTTTCACACACAGCGCCATCTAGCCCAAAACTAATCAAGCTTGTAACTATGGGAGCCAGATAACTCATAAAATACATAAATACTGTTTTTGAATAAATACTAAAGACTAATTCTGTGGTAAATAAATACATACATAGAGTACATAGAAACACCCAGACAAAGAACAAACATACAGCACACAAACGTTTGTCCTGAATCGCACACACAACCTAGAGCTTAGAAGGCGGAAATCCTCCCACTGAGCCACAAGGCTACTCAACTACTCATGAACTGCCTATATAGTACCCTACAAAGCTTCATGAAGATTCAATTAATGGTACAACAACAATCGTCAGACAAATACGTATTTGTTCCCTGCCGCTGTATCACGAAGAAAATACCAGATTCAAATTATTTTATTTTATATTATCCAAAAAAAACGAGGCGTTAATTAATTGCTAACAGAATAGATGTTTGCACATACGGCACTTATTGATCGTACCGCCGTTGTGTCGCAAAAATAATTAACAATATTCCCAATATTCTATCATTCTTTTGTTTCGTACAAAAAAAAAATATTATATACAAATACTAAGTATCAATTATTATGTGATAAAAAATGTTTCAATTTTCTATGAGAAAAATATAGTTGTTGTTGTACCACTCTTAAGCCAATTTGACAGGACTAAAATTATAAGCGTCTCTTTTCTTTTTAAATAAAGCATGAGAAGGATGGCAATCACCTTAGAGCTGTTTGATCACCGAGTTTTGGCGGGAACGCGAAGAAGTCATGTTGCGACATTGTATTATTTTCCAAAACCTGTGTTATTTCGAGTTTTAATGTGTAAAAGTGGTGGATTTTATTCATTAAAGTGTTCGTGAACGTGCACGAGTGTTGGTGAACAGTATAATTTTGTAAAACGTGACTCTTCGTGTTATTTCCGAAACTCCATAGAAACCTCTAGTTAAGTCTCCACTACTTTACTGGGGCATGACGTGGACTTGACCGTGACTTACTTTGCTTGACTTAGACTATGACTGAGACTTATTTTCATTCTGAAATATTTGACTTCACTTGAAATATTACAATACTTGATACTAGCAAATACACAACGTGTGGAGCCAAAACAAAAGAGAAAGAGAGATCTTAGAGCTGTCAAATTTAGATATGTAGTTTTTTTTTTAATGGTAGTACAGAAGCGACGTCATTTGCACTTAGGGCACTTCTAGTTCGTCCCGCCGTTGTGTCGCGTTTCCCGATTGATCTGCGATCGCTACCCGTCGTCTCGCGCTATTTCCGTCTCGCGCGCCGCCCGCCCAGTCGAGTTTATTGACACTGCCCACCGCTCCACCCGGACACTACTCGACTACGGCTATACTGTCAACTTAACACCACTTCACTACTGTATAGTGCGGTAACTGTACAGGTGGATTTCATTAGTCTGTTTCCTTGACCACCCAGAATTTTAATTTTTTTTAAATTCTAAACCTCAAGAAGAAAATGTAATGCTTTAATTTACTTGCTATGTTATACTTTTACTTTCTTTTTGTGTTTAAGGTTGCCTGGAAGAGGCAAGGAGCTTTAAGCGATAAGGCCGTCAATTGTTACACTAGTTGTAGATTTTTGTATTATGTGTAATTTCTGGTGTGAATAATAAAGATTTATCTATCTATCTATCTAACTACTTTTCTATAATTGACCGAGCTAAGCGAAGGTATCACTCTCAGTGTCTAAGGGAGAAATTATGCGTTTGTATGTATGTCTTTGCGTTTGTATGATATTTGTCGGACGATAGCTCGCGAAGTGTTGATCCCAAAATCTTTTTTTTTTTACAAATTGTTCATTTCCATATCTTGTTATAGGTAACTGTTAACTAGCTGTTACCAGCGACTTCGTTCGCGTGGACCTACAAAAAAAGCTAAGCTTAAGGGTCGGAGACGGACACAGGCTGTAGGTTGCATATATCTATACAAAAATTCAGCTCGATCCGTTCAGCCGTTACGCCGTGATAACGCAACAAACACCCAGACAGAGAGACATAGCTACTTTCGAATTTATAATAATCAGTTAGGAAGTTAGGATAAGTTAGGATCGTGAGGTCTAAGTTCGTAAGTCTAAGTTCTATAGAATTGTGGGTTTTCACCCACAATTCTATAGAAACCGAATATTTTTCCGGAATAGCCTATGTGTATATCCAGGGTGTAAGCTAGCTCCATACCAAATTTCATTCAAATCCGTTCAGCCGTTACAGAGCTGAACGGAAACAAATACACTTACCTACTTACATACTTACACACAAACTTTCGCATTTATAATATTAGTGTGATTATCTGTACAGTGTGCTCAACATGAAAATATACCTCTGTTGGACGTGAAAATAAACTGAAATCCACTGATCTGGCCGATATCCCAGCAGTAGGATGTTTAAAGGCTGTTACAGATGTATATATATTGTTGTTTATATTATCTTGTTGCGACTGCGGATTAGCGAGTGCAACGGTTGTGCGCGCAGCTGGCGCCGCATCTGCTGCGCCCGCGCACGCGACACGCGCAAAAATTAAACGGCTGCACTCTTCTGTCTACACGACCAATCCATCTACACATATATCTAGTCATCTATACAAGTATATCTACAAGGTTATAAGAAGAGGGTATGCTGAGCCGAAAGGGGCTTATAGTACTCATCATTATGAACAATTTTTACTATGGGACCAACCCTGAAATCGAGAAAAATATATCATCTGTTCCATACAAAAATGTCAAGGACACTGGAGAAAACGAATGGAACAGTTGTTTTTTGATTCTCGACTTCAGGGTTGGTCCGATACCTAGTAAAAGTTGTTCACAATCATGAGTACTATAAGCCCCTTTCGGCTTAGCATACCCTTTCCTTATAACCCTGTATGTGTAGACACGACCAAATTAAGTAACTTAATGTTGAATAATTGTCACATTAAAATTAAAAAGAAGACTAGTTTGTATTAAACCTATTCAAAAATCCTTGATAAATAATAAGTCCAAATATTCATTGGACCATTTGCTATCAAGAAGTTCCAGTGCCCATTCTGGCTTCATCATCTGATCAAATGAAGGGAACCATGATTATCTTTTGTTCCAATTAAGTAGAACCTTTTCAACTATATACTTAAACTCTAAAGTGGCAAAAAAAAAAAACGGTTTTAGTCCAAAGATATAGACATCTAGAATATGTCCGATATCTATCCGAACACCCAGTACGAGAGACTATGGGTACTATGGGTACGAGAGTACTACGGGGCTTGACCATATCTATTATTTATCACAACAATATTATAAATACGAAAGTTTGCGTGTAAGTGTGTAAGTATATAAGTGTGTTCGTTCCCGTTCAACTCTGCAACGGCTGAAAGGATTTGAATGAAATTAGGTATGGAGTTAGCTGCTTACACCCTGCATTAACACAGGCTACTTTTTATTACGGAAAAATATTCGGTTTCTGCAGAATAGCGAATGAAACCGCGGGGTGCAGCTATTATTTCACAAAACAGACAGACAACGGCCACTAAACAAATGGGCAAAAAATAGTGAAAATTTGAACAAAAGTCCACAAGTCTTCTTTATTAAATCAGCTCAAAAAATTTAATTTTATCCGTTTCGGTTTATTAACACTTAAAAACAATATAACAAAGCCACAATTAAAACGTTCTAGTTCCATCAAACTAAGCTATAAGTACGACTCACAGGTACGAACTAAGTAAGATAATTAGCGGTACCAGAGCCGACCGCTTTGTTCCACTGGTTTATTCCCACGACCTGTCTACTAGATATACCTATATATTATACTTAGAGAAGTATAATAATGTACCTATGCTTCTGTAAGTATTCATAACAAAACGTATACTTTAATTTAGCTGAGTGAAAGGTAACAGACAATAAATAGGCTCAAACATAGTAGAAAATACCAAAACCGCTAACATCACTGTTTTTTTGTGTTTTCCTACATTTTAAAATCATTTCGCAAAATGCCTGTATCAGCCTTTTAAACTGCACTTTTAAATCTCACTGCACTACGTATATAGGCAATAAAATAAGAAAATGGTATTAAGATGTTGAAAAAATATATAAATATCGTTCAGTATCAATGTAGCGTTCATAGCTAATCTCGACGATGTGCTTCTACCGATCACCGATGTTATGCAAAGGACGACTTGGTGAGTCTTTGGATGGTGATCGCAAGTGGCATTTACAACAGAGCGCTTCCGAAACTCTGTTGTTTGGGCCATAAAAAACCGCTAAGCCATGTCAGAGACGGCATACAAGCTCTGAACCTGGGCTAGCCAGTGGCCTACACACAAACTTTTAATTTAAATTAGTGTCTACAAGAAGCAAGGCAAAGAAAACTATTCGATAATAATATTAGATGGGTGACTGCCACAGATGAATAGAAGTTGAATTTATCTGTGGTGACTGCAAATGAGCACTGGTGTGTGTTTACACAATACCGTTAGGTAGGTGCCGATCCTTTGTTTTAAAACTTGAAACAGCAACAAGGAATAGCTTCGGTTTTAACAAGGAATAGCCGAAATACAATCTAGACAGCTTCAAATGAAAGGTGAACAGAATCTACAAAGGTAAGCCACGCGAGAATTGGAGGTGTCAATAGGCGATCGTGACCACTTACATCAGAAAGCCCATTGCTTGTTAGGTTTCATTAAAAAAAAAAAGAAGATAGATCATATTAATAGGAAGTGTTGAAGGCTTCGCGATACTTAAACAATATATTAAACTCTACCACCAGAGTTAACTTAGCAAAGCGAAAGAAAGATGAAGCAACTGTTAATTGAAATTACTGGTATCACCACAGATCTCACTCTGTGGGTATCACATAACAAATAGGAGTCACACCATATTTCTCTTTCCATTGAATCCCAAAGGAGGGACGTCCTAATTTCGCAAACGTTTCAATTCAAAAGAATACTACAAAAATACCGCGAGTTGGCAGCAGTCGCGGCCAGCCTTGACCTAACTACGGTAATTACCTTACATCCATATAGTAGATACTATTGGCATTGGTACATAGGTGAGGTGGTGAGGAAGGTTGGTAAACAACATGTTAATAGCTTTCAGCGATCTTTCTTTGATATATGCTTCTACAATACACCCGGGGATCTCCTAAAACTTTGACCAGAACCACCGGAGGACGGGAAGCACCGTGCTTTTAGTAATCGAGTTATCTGAAATCCCCAATCCGCCTGCCAAGTGTGGGGACTATGTCACCCCCTTTTTTAACGGGGAGGACTTTGGTCAACATTGGTCAAAGTTATTTTTTATATGCATAATCACATCAGATGTTTATTGTCTAGACAATCGTCAGACAGGAAATCTGATGAGTTATATGAAACCATCGTTATACTCCTAAATCTGATAGGTGACCCACAACCAGACACAGTGTAAATATATTCAGTTAAGTTTAACCACACACAAGTTTACATACTAGAAAACAGAAAAAACTAAACGTACCGTAACAATAACATCGAAAACTTTCAAACGAGTTATTTATTTATTTTATTTTATTTTATTTTTCTGAGGAAAACTTACAACTAGGTACATCATTAGTTAAGTTATAAAGAATAGAAGGCTAATTAAAAGTTTTCACAGATAATAAGAAGAATAGAAAACATTGTTGTAGAAGACGGGACTTGTACATAAATAAACAATAAATAATGAGATAATTAAGTTTGCTAAATTTAGACATTAAATTTTTTTATAGTAGTGGTACGGCTCTTCTGTAGACTCCGCTTGGGGAAGTACCACACCTTTGCCAGTTATTCAACTGCCAAGCAGTAGTGTGCAAACATTACTGTGTTCCGGATTGAAGAGCAATGTTTCCAGCGTAATTACTGGGCATAAAGAGATTTAACTTCTGATATCTCAGGGTGACGAGCGCAGTGCATTAGCGCGTCAGTTCAAAATTCTGGGTGGCACTGAATTGTCATTCTAATGTTAAAAAGTAAAAACCTTGGAAAATTAAGTAATTCAACCGCTGTCAATTAATATAAAAGTTGCAAACAGACAGACATAAGAACAGACTTGCTGAGTAAAGTACAATTAACAATTAAATGCGGTGTCATCTCTGGTACATAAGCACATAATAGCTCTAATTTTGTTTAACGTTTCATAAATAATTAACGATAAATAATGAACCTTCTAGGCAAATTGCCATTCTGATGTATTGCAGCTGTGTACAATCAGACCTTGGACTTGCATTCTATTGTTTCAATACGGACACCTAATCCTATAAACTTCCGGAGATTTTGCCAACGCGAAGCATTTTATAACTAGTTACAATGTAGAAGAATTTAACTTTGTACTTTAATTGTCCACTTTATTATATTAACTTACTGCACTTGCGATAGAGTAGCGGTTTTGCAATTATTTTTAATTGCGTTCAATTTATTTTATTTTTTTATCTTAGGGAAAAATTGATACATTTTTGTTGTATTCATTCAAAAGTCCTCAAAGTAAGGTAAAAACAAAATGTCATGGACATTTGCAAATTTATCTAAAGCTCTTTCACTTACCCCTAATAAACTCAATTACAACCTTAACGTGTTGGGAAAAAATATTAACATTGAGAATCAATTTGAAAGCCCAATAAAAACCAAAACACGTTAAATTAAACAATAATTTTTATATCAAACAATAACTCTACACTAATTAGTAGCCATAATTAGCTAAAGTTTTTCGTCAAAGTTCACCGACCCCACACACGCTCTCTTTAATGCCTATCGTAAAACAGCCTCCGCGAGGCTGATTAAAGACATTATTGCTTTAACGGCGGGGAGACGACCGATACACATATTTTTGTTTGTTTTACGCCAATTGTGTAAATGTGTAAATCTTTACACGTCGAATAACGACTGGCGATAATGGTAGCCTCCTTTGATGGTTGTTTGTGCGGTTAAACGGCCTGTCTTATGGCTGAGAATGTGTTGACAAATGGCTGTAAATCAATTTGATTGTGGCGATCGAGACGGTTATCAGGTATTGGAAATGTAGGTGCATGACGGTTTTGACACATATCGTAGATTCAACTTGGTACTATCCATTCATGTGATTTCAATACAAAAACCTGACTTGTTCCTGGCCCGTCGTCAACGAGTGCAATATTCACATATTTTTCGAGGTGAATATTAAGCTCCATTTGAGTACATAGAGAACATAAATTGTCTTCGTGACTCTGTCGTATTCGTGTCCCGAATTCTCCATTCTGAGCAACTTTTACTAAGGTAACAAACCTGAAATCGCGAAAAAAACACAGTTTTTACCATTTCAAGTTGTTCAGAATGAAGACTTTGCATATATCCCTTGCAAGTTGGACACGAGTTCCAGAGCACCTGTATATATCACAAAAATAGTTTTATTTTGATACTCGATATGCACATTATTCTAAGACTTGCTATGCAAATCGTTGAAAAGGAGGCGTTATAAACATTTTATCGGTCATAACATTTTATTAACATGAAAATATAATAGTGATCGATCATTTTAATATGATAAGACATTTTCATAAGGTGTTTATAGGTAATAAAGAAGTATCATTATTCAGATTTATGGATAATCTTTAGCATTTTGTTTGGTATGAAATTGGCCAAAAAACTACGTTTACGTGTTGTGAGTGTTATGTACGTAAAATATTTATAAAGAAGTCTGTAAATTATGTCAATTCGATGTTTATATTTACATTACATTCGTTTTTTATTGCTTTTTGTTAGTATGTACTCTTTTTCTGCATTCTTCTTTTCTCTTTCTTTTAAAAATGTTCCACAAAAACGACACACACCTACAACTCGGCGTATGATGACATTATGATGGTAATTATAGAATTTCGGAATCCTACCCTAAGCGTGTGACGATACGAGTATGCACGTGACACACCGCGACAGGTCTTTCAAATTATACTCCGTTTGCTAAAATAGGTAATAATAAGATATAATAAGATGCACATCTGTTTTCTTATCTACTCTAAGTGCATAGTGTTGAGTGTTGATCAATTCCCGATTGTTTCGATACCTCGAGTAGCTCGACTCGAGTAGCTACTGACAGATTCGATAGGTATTGATTATTGTCGATGAGTAGTGACGTACTTGAATTTAATTTGATGGAGCTGCAGACGATTATTGCAATAACAAGTCTGTTTATATTGAAATCATGGTAAGGAGAGATGATTTTATAGGTATACACAATTATAAACATTGGTTTGTTTTTTGACAACTGTAAATTATAATTGTTGAAAAAAATATATTTTAATATAATGTAATTATATTATGTACTTATCCACCAGTTTGTTCAGACGACGTGGTCCGAGCTATATGTGGTATGAGTTGCCGCAGTACCCTTTATTCGCAATAACAGAAATGCTAACTATGCAGCACAGCAACTACTTTTTACCAGACTACGAAAAAGGAGGGTTATGAATTTAATAGTTTATGTATGTATGTAAGTATGTTCATAAATGTTCCCTCTAATATCAGATTTGGATAATATAGGTGTATATCGATGCGTTTTTACACTCCGCGTGTCATAAGGCTAAACGGAATTATACTAAATCCAATGTGGCGGATTTTATAACATAATTTTCCAACGTTTTTTATTTTTTTTTGAATCTCGAAATATTTTCTTATTTCATACTTTTACGTAGGTTTTAGTTTTTGAACTTATATTTTATATTCAAATGCAATTACTAATTGTACTACTTTTATGTATTTTAATTTTCCGAATGTTATTTTTGCAAATATTAAAATGGCTTGTAATATTTAAATGTTGGTATTTTTGAGATAAACTTCAAAATAAACATAGACGTGGTTAGTGGAGCTTTTCATTACTCTCACATTTTAGAATGCAT
Organism: Apocheima hispidaria; assembly: GCA_947579745.1. Taxonomy (NCBI): domain Eukaryota; kingdom Metazoa; phylum Arthropoda; class Insecta; order Lepidoptera; family Geometridae; genus Apocheima; species Apocheima hispidaria. Next base: position 984,401 of record OX388151.1, read on the forward strand.
AATCTATTTCGAACATTAAAAGCTTTTAGCACTAAGTCATAACACAAAAACGCGAAGAATGTCAATTACCGGCCTTGCTCTTGATTTTCTCGTATTGTTTACAAATACTATACATTTTTTAAATTACTCACAACTAAAATTCAAAATAGCATCATTCGGTGTCGATAATTTGGTTTGCGAACATTTCGACTAATCGTGGGAATTGATTTATCCTAAAAATAGCTTGATTGGCTCAGAGACTATTAATTATAGACACCATTAGTAGTTTTTGTGTGTGAACAACGTCAGTGGGCATTAGTTTAAGTTTTGTAACAGACAGACAGTTTTTTGACAACACTCGAGGGTTTGTTGATCAAAAAACGCGCCGAATTGTATGAGTAGTTGAGCGGCGTCAGATTTGGGATATGATGTTGTGCGAATATACCATAACTTATTAATTAATTCTTTGAAGTAAGTAGTGTTGTGATGTGAAAATTCAATATCTTTAGTTCCGTGTGAACATATTTGTTTATATTTCAAGGTTTTGTCGTTTTACTTATGTACTGTTTAGGATGTTAACTTAAACAATAAACTTGTGTTTCTACTGGTTGTTCAAAACTAGCTATACTACAGCGCTTAAAGTAGTACAAAAACTTATAAACTTTATTTTAGAAATTTAGACTTTACAGCTTTACAGCAACTGGAGCTTAAAAAAATAAAAAACTAGAATAGTAACTTACAAATTATTTGAATGAAATCGTCAAAATAAAAGGATTCTTTCGAAAAAAATCCACAATCCTAAAACCCTATAATACTGAATAAGAATTATATCCTAACAGATAATCATTAATTCCCAATCAGTAGGCCAGGTGTCGAGTTTCGTCTCGACGTATCGTCTACGGCGTCCGTTTTTTATCAACTCTTTTTTTATCGACACCGGAAACACCGAGCACTCGCCCGTCACTAATTGCCGTAGTGGCGCTAGCAGTTAACGATTACTGCCAGACGAAAAAGTGCCCTTTAATAGTCGACCAGTCTACCGAGTCTCGGGGCACAGAATATATAGCACCACCTATAGGGTACAGACCGAACGCTCTGTTATTAATTTTATAGCTTACCGTGATGTTGGTTTGTAATAAAAATGTCTCCATAATTATTGAAAGGTTCTAAAGTCAGGGGGTGGGGTGGTCGATTACACGACTGGATTTAACTCGGTTTTAATATGATAAAGTTAAATTTCGCAAGTTACTGTTTCAATCAATATAAAAAGTATATATATCTATGAGGCTAAATAATTCTGATATTTTGCATGAAAAAGAGAATTATGAAAAAAGATTATATTAAACAATTCTTCACTATCTACGGCAAGTTGCTCAATGTTTACTGTCAAAGAGCATCTTAAGGTCGAGTTTTTGTAGTCGATCCATCGAGCGCGGATGAAATCGATAGTCGATGAAGCGGATCGTGGCAACACTTTTTGTCACAACTCTAAACTAAGAACTCTCCTGTAATGAGAAGAGGTAAATCGAAATCATTATTTAGATTAGAACAGAATTCGCGAGCTCTATGAGAAGGTTTGGAAAACGAAAGGTAAAGGAGTATTTTGCATCGACTTCAATAATTGGGTAAAATATGGTTTTGTAATATATCGTGTCTCACCGACTAGTCTCAACCGTTTGTCCAGTAGTAGTACAAAATAGTTAGTACGTCTTTTAGTAGTTCGAATATAAAATTCGTACGTGTTATAGTAGGATATCTAGAATTTTACGTCTTGTTTAGTTCAACATTTGGAGTTATAGTAGGTACGTCTTGTAGTCGTAGTAGAACAAATGTCAAGTTCGTAGGTAGTACCCGTACTCTAGTAGTACAGATATAAAGTAGTAGTACAATTGTCCTGCAGTAATACAATAATGTACAATAGCAATTCTAAAAGATTTAAAATTTTGATTAGCTGTTGTTTATGTTTGTTAACGTACATTTTTACACGATTTTTCATTATACAATTATGACATGCTTTAAGTATTATCTTTCGATTTAGCTCATCATGGCATAGTAACAGAACAATACATAATATCAGTAAATCAAAAGTAGTCTTTTTTCCTCAGTGATTAAGTCTATAAATTACAAAGCATTTATGTATAAACACATACACGTATTGTTATGTATTATCCATTATCATACCACGAGCTTAAGTACACTAGGTGGGCCCTGCATTACATTACGCAATGTAATTTCTAGGTGTTATGTCATTTGCAATGTCAATAAAAGTTTTTTTTGCGACTGGTTGCAACCTTTTAGTACATCTAGCTAGTGTATTACCAAATTTTAGTTGAATTCATTTCTTTGTTTAGCGAGAAAATATTCAATATACAACTGAGAAATCGCGGGATAATCACAAAAAGTGATAGTTGTTGTTGGTAGGTTGTAAATATTAATGATAATGTAGTACGAACATACTACACGGCCATAGTGTGTAACGTCATCTGTTACGTCCTTCGTACGTCGGCGCTACGACCGTCAGCGGAGGGCGGCGCGAGTGGGCGGGCGGCTTCAGGTACGTATCCACTACAGTACAGCAAATATATTTAAATAGTTTAATAATGGAGCGCCACCATCGCATTTTCGAAGCAAAACGATCAGTTATCCATATAACTGTTTAATTCCATTGTTTGGGCAACTGTACAGATATGCTTGCCGCTTTTAATTGTTTACTGTTGATGGAAGCTATTGTGAGCATCTCAATTTATTTTTATGAAGTGACTACTTCTCATCTCAATTACTTTAGATTTAAAAAAATGAAGTACCCATTTGATAAAATTTTGAGGGCAACCGGTGGATGCAAGTGGCAAGTTGTCAGTCGGTGTGGCGCTGTAAGGGGGAGGCCTATGTTCAGCAGTGCACGTCTTCCGGTTGATGATGATTATTCACAATCTACAGAAGCACAGATATATGTCGTTTGGTTAAACCTCAATAGTTATTCTGCTGTCCCGGCATAGGATGCCGGGAATCGATCATGATGAGAACTATGGCCGTAAAACATTATTTACTTATGGCCAAAATTAAGAATTCTGAAAAATTCAATTTTGTCATGAAATGTAATTTTTTTCTACCAAAACAAGAGCATAAAAACTTAAATTAGTGGTCTGCATGACAATAACATTACGCGGATTTAAATGCCAAGGAATGCGGCCCAAGTAAAGTGTATTAACTGACATTTGCGCCAAAAAAATTCAAGCATAAAATATTTTCCATACAAACGAAACTTTTTTTTGGGGGACTAGTAAACAGTCATAAAACAAATGTTGTTAGTAGTATGCGGAGAAACTGACTGCTACATTTTGTTACGGCTTGTTACCAACACTGAAAACTACTATAAAAATTGACGTAGTTTTGACACATTTTGTTTTAATAAAACGGGAATACTACGTTGGTGTGTCACGCTTATATCATTCCTTGATAAAGATCACCGAATCTGATCGAAACTATAGTCGGAATAATCGACTAAGTTAAACGTGAGTATTCCCGTTTTATAAAACAAAACCCTGTATATCTTCCAAAATTTGAAACAGCGCGAACGAGATAGCACAAGAGGTGACCGGGCTCTTAAACTACAAAAACAGAGTTCAACTATAAATACAAGCGCACATAGCTACGCGGCACTTTCGGCCGCCAGTCTAATTTTACACACAACTCATCAGCTAGTGAGTAACGCCTATTGTTGCAACTGTCAATGCGGCGAGAAAATAACATGGCTGCGAGACATAATAGAGAGTAAGATTATCTTGCGACGATACTCAGTGGGGATATGGTAACAATGGGGAAGAAAGGTCCTAGGTGCAACAACGACATTGTGAAAGTCGCGGGTAACTGGTGGATGCAAATGCAATCGTTCATTATGTCGCTTTAAGATGCGGGTAGTCACAAAAACAATAAAAAATATGATTATACAATCAGGTGTAAAGATACCGATAGTAAATAAAACTAAAAATACGTTAAGCCGAATAAAAATTCGAAAATATGCCAAGGATAAAATGAAAACGCAAAATAACCCACTGGAAAAACCTTCTCAAATGAAATGCTCTGAAATTTTCAGCGGTAACAACACATTGTCTTTTACAAAAATATAAATATCCAGGCTAGTGTTTTCTACGGCGAATCAGCTAGATTTATTTTATTTGATTTGTATATTTCGGATAATCGACAAAACTGCGAAGAAGAAATACCATGTCCCGTTTTCTCACCAAATATGGTATGCGATTTTCAACTTTAAAGTTTAAACCTCAATTTCCTTGACCATTTCAACTGTTGATCAGACAGCATCTATAATGATAATACTAAGTGATAAGCGCGTTCGTATCGCATGCCGCAGGTTGTGGGTTCAAATCCCAACAATAAGTTTAAGCTACCGGTGCTCGTTAGGAAACCATAGCTCGATGGTGGTTACTGTCTAGTACTCTTCTGGCAAGGCTACCGTCCTCAAGACGAAACGCTAAGCACATAACGGTACGTTCCGGGAGCCTCATTTGAGAGCCAGTCCACTTTCCCAGTAAGGCTCAACAGGCTAATAATAACAGCAACACCATGCCAATAAAAGTTAGAAATATAGAACCCACATCCACGCCACATATACTTATTACAACTTGAACCACAAAGTCGCGCCTAGCCTTCTATCCAGAGTAATTCAGAAGGTCCAAGTTACATTTCAATTTTATTTAATAGCATCATCATCATCAGCCATAACACGTCCACTGCTGAAAATAGGCCTCCCCTTAGAGCGCCACACAGACCGACAACGTGCCACTTGCATACACCGGTTGCCAGCGACTTCACAATGTCTTCGGTCCACCTAGTGAGAGGCCTGCCTACGCTGCGTCTTCCGGTTCTTGGTAGCCACCCAAGAACCTTTCTTACCCGCGGTTATCCGTTCCACGAGTGATGTGGCCTGTCCATTGCCACTTCAGCTTGCAAACTCTGAAAGCTATATCGGTGACTTTGGTTCTTCGGCGAATATCCTCGTTTCGGATTTTATCGCGCAAAGAAACTCCAAGGATAGCTCTCCATAGCCCGCTGTGTGAATTTAATTCAATTTTAATATTATTTACTTCACGGATTTCTATCTGAAATTAAAATATTTGAATTTGTACTACATACACGACAAGCAAGCAAGGAGCTTTATTCATAAAAGTTCATAAAATCGTATTATTACATCACATCTCGTCATCGTTGACTACCGTCCTATAATCACCGATAAACACAGACCATATAACCGGTTGACAGCTCATACATATTCCCTCTAAAGAAAATATTATGTAATATATAGCAGGGAAAGTAGGCTTCCCACTAGGTGAACCGACGACATTGTGAAAGTCACGGGAAACCGGTGGATGCCTATGTTCAGCAGTTGGCGATGATGGATGTTGTATTTTAATTTTTCCGCATGCGCGATCTGGTGATTTTAATATCTTTGCCGATACATGACCTACGATCTCAGTAATGCGGTACAATAAGGGGGCTATTTCATCGTCATTGTTGTACCTGCACTACAAGTAGGTGAAGGTGACGTGAAAGGTCAGATGGTTCTACTGGACACCTGTTGTCGGCAGCTCCTTGTAGTCGGTGCGTAGTGGAGCAATAAATTGACTATATTATAGTAGTTCGCGCCAACATGAGACCTCGTTATCCTTAAAGCTTCAAAATCTTTCGACCAGCCTTTAAACATCCCACTGCTGGGATATCGGCCTACCCTCGTAGGGTGATTAGGCCGTATTCACCACGCTTGCCCTGTGCGGTTCACATACGCCATCGAATTTCTCCTCCAGAAATATGCAGGTTTCCTCACGATCCTTCACCGAAAAAGCCAATGCTATATCCGTACGTAACTTCCAAACAACTCATTGGTACGGGCCCACCCGGGTTCGAGCCCGCGATGCCACGAATGTGAGGCGAGCGCGCTCCCACTGTGCTATTGCTTGATAATTAATTAAAATTTAGATTAAAAGGAACTACTTGCCTTCGAAAAAGGAACAACGGTTCGTAAGTTATCGTCGAACAAGTATACATACAAACATACAAAATATCTATTGTATTGTTTGTAATTTACAAACATACATAATTACACCGATTTATAGCCCTATAGACTAGGGACAAATATGGCTTGGATAATTTAGAGCTCTTAAATATGGCCTTAACTTCTGTAGAGAGTGAGATTTTGAGGAAACTTGCGTTGATGGCTGTACTTTCCGATACGAGAGCAGCCAGGCTCGTCCATATCTTGTGTGTTAGGTGGATCGGTGTCGAGTCCCTGATTCAAAAGGGAGTCAGGGTCAGGAATTCATTCAAGTTTTTTTACAAGTTTTTACATTTAGGTAAAAATGCCAAAAAAATAACACTTGTTACTACGAGTAGTATTGATTTATCATTGGGCTGGCGCTATAGGCAGAATGTTACTGAAAGGTGCAACAATATTTAAATATATGTACTCAATATGATCAAAAACTTTTATTATGGGATCAACACTGAAATCGCAAAAAAAAAACAGCTATTCCATACATTTTGTAGTGTCAGTGACATTTCTATGGAACAGCTGATTATATTTTTTTCGTGGTTTCAGGGTTGTTGCTGTAGTAAAAGTTGTTCATAATGATGAGTACACATACCTTTCAATATTGTTGCACCTTTCAGTAACAACTTCTGTATCACTCGTAACATCGAACTAATTATTATTTACTATAATACAGCAACATGTACTTTTGACTCCGTAAGCCTATATACTTCCTCAAAGCGTCTGTTAAGGGGCTCAAAACGATATTTACCTCCACCGAGCACCTCGTACCTCGTATAGAGCTATTGTAGAGTTGTTTACCGATGAACAGAATGTTGGCGCCGGCCACGGCTTGCTTTCCCGGAATATCTACCAAAATATCGGTAGATCTGCATGTTATATCTTTAATAAGTTCATTAATTATAGGTACCAGATCAGCCTTATATATATATATAATAATATAATGAAAATGAGACAAAATAATTAATAATATAGACATATGGATATATGTACTTATGGATATATGGACATATGGTTATATGTACGTATAGATATATGGATATGGTATAATAATTGAGACAAAGTGTTAGCGGCAGATATTTCGTATTTCTTAGATGGCCCACAAAACAAAACCATCTAATACGAGTGAGGTCAAAGTAAGCTAAAGGTTATTATCCACCATATGCCTTAAAAATATTCTGTAGCATTTTGAACAAATTGCGATAAACGTGGTGGACAGTCTTGAAAAGCTGTTTATAACAGGAAAAGTGGATGAAAAACGATTCAGAGTTCGAAACCCGAAACGACAATCTGATCAGGTGTCTGAGCTTTTGGACACCAAAATCAGTGACAGTACATGACGCCTCTGATCGACATAAATGGCGAGAAATTATCCGGAAGATTAACGATCGAAATCATCATGACGCTCAGCAATGAGTCTTACGGCTAAAGGAGGCGCAATATGTATATTTATCAGTGAATAAGAACATCGCAGTGTAAATTGTTTGACCTTAAGTAATAAATGAATTTTGGCTTTATAGATCTGCATAATATGAGAATGGTTTTTATTGTTGAAGTAACCAAGGTTGATGATCTTCTGCTAGCGTTTGATTTCCCCGTATAACATGACATTTTTTTCTTGTTTTGTGGTGTAAGTATGAGCTTTCTATGTAAAAAAGATACGTCCTCTCTCGGATCGTTCTTACGATAAACATTATCGGTTGATATTTTTTTGAAGAACAGTAAGATTGACCTGATATTTATTAATCTAATAATTTCCACAAATCACGCCACTATCCTAGCCCCGATTCACCTTGATCGTGGTCGAAAATGATTTACAATGGTTTCCCGGAACGCTACAATGCGTTGACCTGTATGTTTATCTTTCATACGCGTTTTCAGTCTAATTTAATTTAACAGATACTCGTAGTTATTTAAAACTTGAGCTTTACGCAAATAATGTTTAGACTGGAGGCGGATGGTCCAGTTTCCAGTGTAAGTGTCATGATGGTGATAGGGAGCGGTGTTTTTATCGGAGTCGCATGAAATAGGTCAAACATTTCGTGCGTATTATTCTTTACTTTTAAAATCGAACATTTTACACTTCTCCCCATAAATACGGAGTTAAATCACTTTATCTTTACTCTGTCAGTTTGGTCCTTCCTTCAGAGTCCTTCTTTCAGAGTGGTCGTGGTTACGAATCGTCGCGTTACGAGAGCAGTCTGTTATGGAGGACTGAGTTGCTGTATTAATGTGGTCCGTCCAGCATATAGGAGATCTGCCTCGGCCACACTTTCTTGCCACCTGACCTTGGATTACTAGTCTTTCTATCTTCGTTTCTGGAGATGTGCCCGAAAAACATCATTATTCGTTATTGTACAGTCGGCGAAAGTATGTTCTTCATTTTGAGCTACTTAAGTATTGGAATGTTGGTGCAGAATGCAATCCCCCATGGATCACATCTTTATAAGGCGCCTCCAATACCACATCTCCAAGGCGTCAATTTTACGCCGAGCATTCGCAAAGAGCATGGTTTAGGTCCATAAAAGAAGATTGTATTGGATTGGCACCTTTGTGTTGGTTATTCTCCTGTCTTTCCAAATCTTTCCCAAATCTATCTAATCTGAAAAAAAAACTTTTTTCCTTTCGCCCTTTTCGGCAAAATAACGGTTAATATACATACCTACTGGCGTCTTAATCTGCTGATTCACGGAGATCGCGGCATTCTAATTCAAAGTGACTTATACGCGGACAACGCGTACGCGACGCGTATTCTACGCAAGGACTACTCTCGAAATTCGTTTCGTGAAAATTTGCAGGTTTTTGACACTACGTTGTGCTCTCATTTCAATACTTTTTCATGAATTTGTTCGTGATAGAGTTTTACATCTTAGGTAATACTTCTCTTATACAAATGAATGACCAGACGAGTAAATCATTCCCTTGTGGCAAGCGTCAAACTTGCCCATAACAGTTCAGTTCCAGAAGTTTAAACTTGAACAGTTCAATATTTGATCTGAATGAAACAACTTTTAAACGCCAAAAACAAAATATCAAACGTTAGTTATTTTCTGATAATTTTCTATTCCAAAGCGTACAATTCTATTATTTCCCTTCTAAATTTACGAGGTGCGAATCACGCCGTAACTATAACTGAATCTGCGGCATGGAGCTTTGATCCATGAATCTAATCATTGCTTTCAACAAGCTAAGGGGATTATTCTGGCGCGATCGAGAGTATCTCGATCCCTGTATCTTTCATTAGAAATGCCATGAGAGTGAATGTGACGAAGAGATAGTCTCGCCTGCGCCAAAATAGGGTCGGGCTCTGCTCCGTATGTGTCAGTGCTCGTGGAATGATGCGTAAGCTGCAAGGACGGATTTGTTGCCCATTGATGGGTTTATTGCTAGAATCTTCCATTTAAATTTAGAATGATAACTTAATGCTATAACTTGCAGTGTGATGGGATTTAGCCACGACTTTACGACTTAAAAATATCTTATTCCTTTTTCATGACCCTTACCACTTGTTCGCCAAATTCAATCAAGTCAATTGAGAGCTAACCGACAGGCAGACATTATGAGAATATTGAATCAAAGTCGTTTTTAAATGATACCTTTAAATACCCGATTTTTATGAGTAGGAGTTAAGGTCACGCTATTTCGCTCGCACATTTGTTTGATTTTGTAGATAGTGTATTTCCAAATTTACAATTTCTAGTCGTAGCATCTCGTGAACAAAATGCTAGCCTTGCTCAAAGGATGCTCAATTTAGCGCGGCAGCATCTTGGACACGGTGGCTGCTGGTAGCGGCTTATAAGATGAGTGTGGGTTTTAATTTGTTTTCTATTTTCTTGAACATAATAATATCTTACCTTTGTCAATTAACTTCACCAAATATATATTTTGTACAGCATGAAACAAGAAATATTCTAAAGAAATTTTTGTTTTGTTATCTGTATATTTGAAAGGAGAGATCGAACCATATTTTTATTTTTATTTTTTCTTTCCCCCATCAAATTAAATAAAAAATCCAAAAGTTTAATTAATACATTTGCAGTCCTATCAGAAACAAACACAACACATATTGTTAGGAAATACCCACGTAGTGATTTTTTAAATCTTATAATGCATCTCCATGGACACCAAGTCCAAGGGCTTTGTCAACTTTTACAATGTTTTATCAACAATACTAATATCATTAAACTAATGACCTCACGCACACTTAGTGATTTTATATCTTCAGTAATATGGAAATGCGTGAGTGAGACAACTGTGGATGCTACTAAAGCCCACAAACAGTCCAATATTTATATCACGAGTAACAAGACGAAAAGCTCTTTACGCCACCTACCTATAGTATATCTAATCTCGTACATGCCTCGACCTAATGAATTCCCCGAACGTAACAGACACAGACTTGCGTGTGATGCTTTACTTTCCGGATTGTTTGTGCGTAGAATGTTTAGTCTAGCTTTTGTGAAGTCTAGATGTCCAGCACCGGAAAGGGTACATAAAGATTGTGTTACTTGATGGAATAGTACGAAACATGAGTAAGGTCGGTTGGTGATGATACAAGAGTGATATGTATAGTAAATTTGAAGAAGCAAGAGTAATACGTACAAAAGGAACCCTTATAGGAGCACTTCTTTGTCCGTTTGTTTCTCTGTCAAGATCTTTTTGTCTCAAAAACGTGATATTAATGTAAACTTGATCCCTAAGTTTACATTAATATCAAATTCTTGGGTCTAAGGTCCCTTGGAGCTGCTTCTGCTTGTAAGTCAACGCAATAATAAATAACCATTAGTGCCACAAAGTGAGAAAAGATTACGCAACGGTATTAAGGTTAGGAAGCGAATTCCTATCCTTAATACTAATGTGACGGTTAGGAAATTTTCTTCCTAACCGTCACACCACCGGGACAGAGCAGTGTGAAGGTTAGTCGGTCACGCAAATTTTGACCCTCGCAAATAAATCAAAACCTATAGGAAGAATAATGAAGTTTGGCAAAAAGCAAGTTTTTAACAGTACAAGAAAAGGTAAAAAATCTGAAAATCGTTAATTTGTAGTTATAATTTATTATCATATAAATAAATATTTTTTTGCGATAACAAACTTACATGTGTAGTTGGAGAATTGCCCATGACGTACATCGCCGTATTGGAGAAAATTATTGGTGTGACCAAAGTTATGTTTGTTTTCCCAAAAAAAAAGTTGTATGAAACTCCCGAGTCAGACTCGCACTTGTCCGTTTTTTTTGCTTCATTACTCAATAATAAATTCTACCAATGGAGTATTCTATGATAACTCCAAGAGGCCAATTAATTTCCAACAAGAAGATATTACCTATATACTACCTATATTGTATGATGTTAAAATACAATCTCAAGCTTCCAATGTCAAACATCTCTCGCGTTGAATTTCTTCTGTCTAGATTACAAGTCATTTTCAGTTTACTACACAAGTTAACACGTTCAATTCCAAGTATCGAGTAGCGCCAGGGTTGGCACTCCTCGCGCTATATCGGATATATCCAATATTTTGACTCATCCGCGCAGACTAGAGAAGAACAGAAGGGAACGATGGAGAAGATAAAATAGATGAAAAAGAAGAATAAAATGGGTAAAAGGACTAGAGCAGGAAGATGATAGAGGAAGAGAGAGAGAAATTCATAATCTTCATTTGGGTGATATAATGTGTCAAGATGAAAACTTGTATGTGCCATAAGGTTTTAACGCTTTGTAATGTCGAACGAGACTTTCAATCAAAATTTTGTCTTATCCACACTTATAAGGTAAGAATGGAAGTTAAAAATAGAGAGGAAAAGAAAAAAAAATTACAAATAGGACAACAACAGACAGAGCGAGAAATACACTAGAGCTATAACTGAATGATGTGTAAAGAAAAAAGGTTGTATGTTTGATAATGGTTAAAATTACGAATTAAATGCTTTTGTTTATCGTCTAATTGTTGTTCATTGCTTTTGATCGACAAAAACACTTTAAAAAAGCGCAGACTACAATGTGCAATACTTTGAAATTCTCGATTAAATATTGTCATAGCGGCAGTAAATTTTGACAAATTTGGCTGAGAGGGTTTGGTGATAGTTTAGCTTTTGTTTCATTTTGATCTGCGTCCATAGCCGCAAGGTGATTTTAGCTACAAGACAAATTGATTGAGTGCTACGGAGTCACAATGGTGATTAGGTCATTATTAATGCTAACAAGGTCTTTGTAGCTTTGTATGACTAATTTTAATGGTGTAACTAGGCTATTGTTTATTTTGTTCCCTTATTTTTACATTACTAGCTGCACCCCGCGGTTTCACCCGCTATTCTACAGAAACCGAATATTTTTCCGGGATAAAAAGTTGATAGACCGCAAAAAATAATCTGACGGTAATTTTAAATCGAACAATACTTTTGCAATATCTTCCTTATTATTACATTTAAAATGACTTGTACTATTTCTCATATTGACCCCTGCAAGTTTTCATTTACTTCTGCATTATATTTGTTTAGTTACATATTTGATTTAGCCATAACAAAGAAGCTGTTAATTATTAGTAATAGAAAATTAAGGTATGGTGTTATACTTATAGAAGCATGAACATAAATACTTACATACACCCCGAAAATATTACACTCCTTCTTGGGCAGCGGAGTAAAAAGATAGTGTAAATAAAGTATATACAAAATATCCTTCTACGAATCCAAGAAGTTAGTACGGTCACTCAGCAATATAAACTCCATTTTCCTTCTTTACAAAAAGCCCTTAAGTCTTTGAAGCCAAAGTGCCAGAGATCGGTGGACAAATAAACTGCTAGTTGCTTGTGCCTGGATTAATGTGTTAATGTCAGCTTCTAGTTCTTATGTGTGATAGATTGATTAGATCACGGTTCTGTAGAGGTGCAAGTGATAAGTGTGGAACGGGCAACCTATAGCAGCCTTCAACTTCAAAAAAAAATTACCACCAACTGTCTAGTTGAAATGGAAATCTTACATAGTAACAAAAGCTTATTCCTCCTCCATTCCTTCCAGGACGAAGAGTTAATTCCTGCCTGATTCCCTGTGGAGGCACCGCGTGGGCATGATCCGTAGGTGGGGCAGTTGAAGAATTTTTCTTTCACCCTATCCGGTTTTACTGGCTTTACTTGGACTCGTATAAAAAAAAGCGTATGTTACTTGTGTGGTGTAATTTGTAGTAAAAAAAATAGTATGTAACTGGTCTGAATGGCACGTAAATGCTACATTCTTGACTTATCTTCCTGAAGCTGCAAAAACTCTGTAGATGATTTGTGTTTTAATGAATTTATTATATTTTATGTAACTAATTAGAAACGGCTTGCTGAGCTTAATAAACGCTACAAAATGGCATACAAAATTTATGTAAAGACTTAAGGTTGGGTTAAATTTTTTTTTGAAGATAGATATTTATTTGCAAATAAAAAGTTTGAGTATTGTTATGCCTAATGTGTCGACAAGAATTTACCACATCGTTTTACTCTTTACACTTGGACCACACAATAAAAGCACGGCCGAGGTCAGTCCCTACATATTAGGCTGCAACCAGACTATGTGACTAGCGTTAGGAATTACTACTAGAACGTACTACTCCACCTACAAACTACTACTTGTCCGACTTAGTACCTTATAGTATATTATGTTGTGTTTGTGTTAGTGGACAATGATTGCGGATGCGATGAAAAATGTCAAAGGAAATATTTTCCTATACCATTCATGAAATGGAAAAATATCCAAAGAATACTTAACTATGCTCATGTTATGTTTTTGTAAGTTGTTCATTGGTGTTTTAGTAACTTGTGTGTCTGTATAACTAGCTTGCACGCACGGCTTCGCTCGCCTAGGCGACAGTAAATGAAACACTCCATTTCACCTCTTTATGGGTTGATTTTCAAAAAATCCTGAGGCATGTCTTAGCTTATTACATAAGCCGAGTTTCAAGTTTCATTTTTGTTATAGCCATACAAACTATCTTCTTCTATCTATCTATTCTTCTATCGGACAGCCAGGAGCTCAAAAAAGCGACACCGTTTCATGGTAGATTTACCAAAAACTCGTACGAAACGTTTTGATTCCACTTTCTTTATTCGAACTGCTGAACAGTGGAATGCGCTGCCCGAGTGGGTTTTTCCTGATAATTATAATTTGGGTGTCTTCAAGTCGCGAGTGAATCGGTTTCTTCTAGGCAAGCGTGCTCCATCGTAGGCTGCATCCTCGTTTACCATCAGGCGTGATGGCAGTCAAACGCAAGCCTATAAATAATAAAAAAAAAAAAAAAAAAAAAAAAAAAAAAACTTTGGGGTTCCAATTTACCCCTTTAAAAGTACAATTTCGGAAAATCCGTTTCTTACTGTTCACCTAGACCGTTTGAGGAGTATTGGGGTCAAATTTCATGTCGCTATCATAAGCTGTTTGGTCTGTGCGTTGATTCCTAGAAAAGGGCTTATTCTGTTATATGAATAAATATTTGAATGACAAACAAATATTTGTTAAAGATACAATGAGAAAAAATTGTTCTGTGATCAAAAATAAAATAAAAATATAGGAAAAATGTAAGTCTGACGAGTCTCGTCACGTAGTGCACGAGTCTTCCGTACAACTTTTTTTAGCGTAAAATGATATATCTGTGATATCATCAAACATTGCTCTAACGAAAAGATAAGTCGGATTGGAAGACAAACTTAAATTTGTAGTTGAAAAATTATCTCTCATGCATGCGATATACGTCACGGTCAATTTTCCAACTATAAATTTAGGTTTGAAATAGCAAAAAAAATGTGGTTAGACTAGAAATTAATGATTTCACATTTTTTCCTTTACTTGTGCTGTAAGACCTTGCTTCTTGGCAAATTTCATGTTTGTAGGACGACGGGCAGTACCGTAGGTATTATATATACTAGCGAATGTCTAAATATTCGTCATAAATGGCCGTATTTTTTATTGCGTTAATTTAGAAGTTTGATTATCTTACACCTTCAAGGGACCGTAGACTTAAGTATTAGATATGTTATTTTAAATTTGATAACTCCACGGGTTCCCGAGAAAAAGGTCCTTGACAGACAGACAGACTGACAACGAAGTGATCTTATAATGTCTCCTTTTGATGTACGGAATCCTAAAAATAATCATGTATTTACCACGAGTATATAAATGGCTATCTAAAGGTACAGAAATTCAAAAATTTATAAATTAATAAAAAATATATATATATATTATAAGAATAAGGAATTAAAATCGGTTTAAAAGTTTCAGTTTGAATAAGTAACAAAAAGGCAAGCTCTCGGAATTTTCAACTTGACACTCAATATAGAAACTTTGTAAGAAAATTTAATATGAAAGTTAATTATCGCAGGAGCACGGGCATTAAATTAACATAATCGCGTTTATATTCTAAGAACCTTATATGAAGTTGTTATATGAACCGATATCATTTACGACTTTTCCAGTTCTCGCGACGAAGTTCCCACATAAATGGGTCCCGTTACAACCCTATTATTCGTCATCTACAAGGGCTGTCGCACAAATATTTAAACGAGTTTTTTTTAAATTTATAACCAGAAATATCAATATAATTATTCTATAATGCAACTGAGTGACGCTAACTGAACAATCTACTTGGTTATTATTAAGCGCCACACCTCGCCACAACAACTGTAATGCTATTAAGAATTTGAACTTCAACAGCTCAAAGTCAAACGATAGAAAATAAGCGAAAAGACAAAGCCAATCAATTTTAATGTCCATAGCGTTTTTAACAGTATTGTTTAAGATTCTGGACAGGTTTGCTTCGGTGGATGGATCATGCATATAATAACTTTTTTTTATGTTAGTCAGGCTAGGTGTTCGACCACAAACTCACCTAACTTTAAGTGACGGTGTGGCCGAAGATACAGTCATGTAGTATATAATGGATGCTGGCTTTCAAATTAGGCTGCCGGTACACACCGATGATGGATAGCGTGATTTTGTAGACAATAATAATTATTTATTTATGATACACAAAACAGATATCAATCAATTTCTTAAAAAGTATACAAAATTATAACTAAAAATCTGAACTGGATAATCTGATCCAAAATCTGTGTATACAGAAAAGTAAAATAATGAGACGAACGTAATTGTCAGTTGTGTAAAACGTAATTGTCGACAAAAGTACGTTTGTCGTAAGCGTCGCAAGCGCACTTTCAATTAAAAAAATGGGTGTCAACCCTAGCTCGCCCACGCGGTAGGGCTGCTGCAATCTCGTCGAGATTAGTGGCCACCCTGCGTCTAAATTGAGTATTGCGAATCCTCTGTCGTATGCGAAGTATGCTAGCTAACTGATTTTGAACGCCTTAGCAAGTAAGTTAAATTCAATTATTCTAATACTGTAGGGCATATTTGGTTCTAACACTCCTATATTGCCAATTTATTATTCATATTCGTTCATATTATCTTCTACTAGCTTAGCTCATTGACTTTGTTCACAGGCAATAAGCAGATATTATTGGCCAGGAGACGAAAAAATAATGTTACTTGCTCTAGAATCATACCGCTGACATTTCGTAATTTTCAAAAATGTAAGCAAAAGCTCAACGCGATTTCACCCGCAACCTGACCAATATTAAATTATCACTTGAGCTAAAGCCCATGGACGGGTGTCAGGCGATTAATCTCGATAATTACTACAATTTCGCTATCGCACGCGCAAAGATCACCTCCATTGCGTAATAGCAAGTTTTGGCAAATGTCGAGGACATGGGGTGGTCGGAAAGAGAACGGAAAGCGGAAAAAATGCAACTAGTTTACTGCTTACTGAACTTCTCAGGCAAAAGATAATTATGTTTTTTTCATCAATCGGTCATTTATACTCGGAATGATAAGTGTAGTGACGAGGAAAGAAATAACGCCGATTGCTCTAGAATTTCCCAGCGGGATACTATTAATATTATGATTCAGAGGAATATAGCCGCAGTTGTATCAGGACTAATAAAGCTCCGAGGTATAAAAATGAATACATTCATCTCGAGGAAAAAATGTCGCTTGCGCGATTCAGAACTCCCTACGTAACAACTAAACGTCAAAAAATGCACAAAAATGTATCAACGCCATCTACCGAACTAATCAAAAACTGATTTTAAGAGAAATTAGATTACAATAAAAACTGATTACAATTGCCGTTAAAATAAATCGCTTCAGAACATATCTTGGGCCACACAGAAATACCCGAATTCATATGACATTTAGAATTAATTGTAGGGCGCGGCGACGCATGGAAATGTCGTGTAGCGAAATAACGAAACTGGAAGAAAGTGAAGCATCTGCATTCTGGGCCAGTAAAGTTCACAACTTGACATAAATTTAATATTTTTTTCATAAAAAATAATAATTATAGAACATAAATAAATTAATTAACTGTCATATCTGTCGCTTAATCTTTGGACCCGGGTATGCTCTAAGACTGGAACCAGAATGACCAGACGACGGGCAGCAACGTCCTCTTTACAAACGTGAGATCACCAAGCCGCCTGCCAAGCTTGGGGATTTTGCCCCCAACTTTAAGAGAGGGCATTGTTCAGCAGTGGATTTCTTCTGGCTGATGATTATGGACGATCTCTGGTGAGTCATTTGTAAGGTTTTTATAGGACAAAGTTAATTTCATACGCCGAAAAACATCACTCTCTACAGTCGGGTAAAAGTATGGGCTTATCAAGTTTTTATCAAAAAATAAATAAAAGTGTAAACTGTAAATTACAATCAATTACAACACGATACGAATCTACGATAATTATCTGGAGGTTTACCATACTTCGCCTTGTAAAGAAGGCGTTCATGCTACTTCTTCGATCATTTTATCAAGCGAGAAAGCGATTAAAAGTACTTTCTTTGTCTATAAGTGTGTAATGTATGTATACATATGCCTAAATTATTTGAGTAGTTCCCTCAATTCCTCATGGATCCCTTTATCAGAACTTAATTTTGATAAAAATGGGAACGATCTGGAAGTATTTCCTTTCAAATACTTTTTTTTTTGGATGTCGGTTAAGAATAAGCAATAATTGAAAATTGACGTTTTCCTCCTGGAAAACCTGTTGGAAACTGTATTTTTTTTATTGTATAAATGTAGTCTACTTATTTTCTATGCAATTACGTCACATTAGCCTTTATCTCCGTCCTAATTAGCTGATATCCATATTCATTACTCATGTTAACAGAATCAGTCCACGTACCGATCGACAGATCAGTCCGCGGGCGCCACTCCATATCTAGAAGTCTACAGTTTTTCTACCGATTCGAAAATTAATCGAAGCTTTTCCTTAAACAGATGTTAGGCCAATCTTTCTGACTACTGCCAACTTAACTGTACACCTGAGTAGCGCCGCCACTATCGTAGTTTCCGAACAAAACTGGAAAATGTTAGTTTCTTCATTTTGTCAACTTCACAGATAAGTGGGACGATCGGTAAGTAACTAGACTTGGCGTCGGAATAATATGTCATCTTTGATTGCAGATGTGGGCAAAAACCAAACATTTTGTAGTGATTTGGTGTTATCTCACTAGATTACCCTCTCTAGATGTCGCATTACGACATCTATGATCCGACACAAACAAACCAAGTAGAAGAAAGGCGCGGGTTGCAGGGTCTGAGACAGCGAGTTCATTGGCTATATCAAGGTTACGCCTACTCGCGGCTAGGACCAATAAGGTAGAAAATACTATAAATGCCATGTATTTTCATAATCAGAATCTTTTATTGCAAAAACTGTGTACGAAAGTTGTTTTTAATAATTAGTATCGTTTCATCAGATTTCGTTGACATTTAAACGTGTAACATTTTAGACTTATGCGTGGTGCGTTTAAAATATAGATCGCCCTGAGTGTAGAATCTTTAAGTAGTAATCTGTGTATTATCTATTCTTTGTAGTGAAGAGATCTGACCGTGAATCTTTAAATTATCTTAATTAAATCATCTATGCATTCATTGTAGTATGTAGTAGGACAGTTAGAACTTATTCTCACTATTGTAATCAGTCATTATTGTGAGTTTACACAAAAAGCCGTTCGTCGTGCGTTATCTCATCGTATGAGCAAGTCCCTTAGCAATTAAATATATGTCTAAGCTAAACGGATTTTGTTGAGGTAAGATATTATACAAAATGTGTCGTAATGAATGGATACCCGTTACCTACAGGTGAGGAACAGTATGACAACCTAGAAAATAAAAATAAATGTGCTGGAAATTTTCTTACTTTTCGAGTTTTTGGTAATTTTAGGTAAAAATTTCATTGTAAAGGTTTAGAAAATGTGCAATAACTCGAAAACCGTGAGACTTTTACGTGATACTAATTTTAATTTTCTAAACAGTCATGTTGTGTCCCCCTTCCGCAGGTAAAGGGTTATCCATTCATTACGACACAACCTGTATGTACAAGAGAATAGAAAACAAAATAAAACTAACACTAACGTAATAAACCGCTACCAGCGTGATACTAATTTTAATTTTCTAAACAGTCATGTTGTGTCCCCCTTCCGCAGGTAAAGGGTTATCCATTCATTACGACACAACCTGTATGTACAAGAGAATAGAAAACAAAATAAAACTAACACTAACGTAATAAACCGCTACCAGCAGGCATCGTGCCCAAAATGCTGGCCGAATAGCCGCGTTCAATTGCGATTGCAATCCTTTGAGCAAGGCAAATGCCAGCCGTTTTGGTCACGAGATGCTTCGACCAGATTTATTGAGAGATGCATAAACTAAGCACACTTCAATCCTTAAGGGCTCGCTTCCTTAATGCAGAAAAAAAAACTTTAGTTTTTCATTCTTCGCCAAAATCCTAATCTTAAGTAATATTATAATTCAGAGGAATATATCTGTAGTCGTATGAGGACCAATAAATCTTCGAGGTATGAAAATGAATATGTTCGTTTCGGGGAAAAAACTTCCCTTGCGCGATTCAGAACTCTCACATTACAACTGCCAGTCCATTTAGCGGACTATAGGAAGTAGCTTTATCTCTCTGTCTGGGTGTTTGTCGTGAATTCGTTCGCGTGGACATATAGAAAAAAAAAGGCTATGTCCGTCTTCGATCCTTAAGCTATATATACGCAAAAAATCAGGTGTATCCGTTCAGCCGTTTAACCGTGATAACCAGAGAGATAGACAGATAGAGTTACATTCGCATTTATAATATTAGTTAATAAATACTCATTGAAACATATGCCTAGTTTTAAACTGTTTTGGTAGAGTCGCCAACTCGTCTCAATTTTATCAAAACAAAATATGCTTTGATAACCTTTTGCTAGTGTTTTAAAAACATGCTTGTCGAGCAATTGACCAGGTCAAAACCAGAAAAAGAAATCACAATTGATAACTGCATAAACTACCTACCGTTTCTTGTTTTGTCTTGTTTCCAAGTCCAAAGTTTTTGTCAATATTTTTTGTATCCTGCTTTCATCATCATCATCATCATCATAGTCATCATCATCATCATCAGCCATAAGACGTCCACTGATGAGAATAGGCCTCCCCCTTAGAGCGCCACACCGACCGACAATTCACCGGCTGCCCGCGACTTTCACAATGTCGTCGGTCCACCTAGTGGGAGGCCTACCTACGCTGCGTCTTGCGGTTCGTGGTCGACCTTTGACGACTCAAAAACGACGTACGACTCAAGAACCTTTCTTCCCCACCGGTATCCTGCTTTACTTCATCATCATTATCCACAGTCTGCCGTGTCCCAGTGTTGGGTAGACCTCTCTTGCTGCGTGCTATTTCTTAAATGTTGTATATAGGCATATAGTTCATTACAATACAAGTTTTCATTTCGAATATGAGAAAAATCGGTTTAAGGGTTGTTCGGTGCGAACTGCTGGTTGATAGTAAGTTTTATTGAATTTTGGAGGAAAGTCGTTGATGAACGATAGGCAGCTATCGGGAATAGAAGCAAAAACCCGAAGTTCGGGCTAAATGATCTTTCGAAGAAGAGTCGGGCATCGGGCATATATATAGATTACCTTTTTTTTAAGCCCCACAAATTATAGACAAACAAGCAGAAAGTATTACTATGAATAAATAAATGTATTTCGAATCCCACTTCATAGTGATTCTTAGACAGTCTTAGGTTTTCCCTGTATCGAGGATTGAACACACATAGACGTTGTCAACTTTGACGCCCAGACCCAAAGCAGATGTAAATGTAACATTCAAACATCTGCCCAGGAATCAAACCCGGAACCTCCTGCCAATAAAGCAGACGCACTAACAACTAAGTCAGGAGGTCGTCTAAAGAATAGGTTTTTAATTAGCGGCCATATCGCTTACAGTGATCTCTTAATAAATAAATAAAAAAGTATGGTAGAAAATGTGGCACAAATCACACCTAGACTCCACACTTAGGACGATCGCAGCGCACCACACATCTTTCATAACACACATATAAAAATGTACTTTCAATGGTTTATTGCTAACCTTCAGATAGCCAATGAGAACGCTTAGTCGCAGTCCCGCAACCCGCGCTTTCCTCAACCTTCGGTGATTTATTATCGTAACAAAGATCTCGTAATGCGGTATCAAGCGTGATCTGTGGCTAATTAGTGATTTGATTAAATAAGACAAACCAAGCACCTCTAAGATAAAAGTTGACAGAAGACCCGATCTCGTCGGTATCTGGTGTGTGATCAAAGTGGTGACGAGACCGTGGCCGGCGGCGCCTGCGCGTCCTATTCCCAATGCGGATGTAGACCATCTTTAACGTCGAACCCGCTCGATTCGCGTTAACGTTGCCTTAAAACTTCGTCCTAGCTTTATAATTATAACACCGGTTACGTAACACGTGAAGTGGTTCGACTGAAATATTATTTTAGGAGTTCACAGACCGTTCGGCCGCGGCCGCCTGCACAAACAGATCTCGACCTTGCTATTACCTGCTAGAGTTTATTTTGCGATGACGGTAGACGCGACTTTTGCGTCTTTTTATGGCGCGCGCGGCGTCATGTGTCGCGTATCACTCAGCGAGGCGCTTCCTTTTGGACAATAATAAAGAAAAAAGTTGGTTGGCTTTGGATCGAGGCGGGCTTAATGCTGAAATTAAAAGGTGAGACATTCTTTGCGTTACAGTTCTCTTTGATTTGAGACGAGATTGAGTTACTAGGAATTTGTGTAGCTTCAAGCATCGAGGAGGCAAACCTTGGCGTAGCTAAGTGTTTTGGTCAAAAATTTCAGGTGAACCTTCTAAAGCTAAATAAGCGAAGCAAGCTTCAAGTGATTTCTTGCTTAA
Organism: Apocheima hispidaria; assembly: GCA_947579745.1. NCBI lineage: Eukaryota > Metazoa > Arthropoda > Insecta > Lepidoptera > Geometridae > Apocheima > Apocheima hispidaria. The sequence continues at coordinate 1,006,701 of OX388151.1, forward strand.
AGTAAGTTCATCTAAGTTTAGTATTGAATTAGACACATTTTTTCAGCGGTTAAGCCGTAAATTAATTTCTAAGCTATTAACACTATGTACTCTACAAAGGTGACACCGCACTAAATTGCGATGTCCCATTTAATTATGGCTCGTGCACCACACTACGATCAATGGCTAGGAAAAAAACCTCATTCGCATAAAATATATGCCTGGGTATATATTATATTATATTAAATATATTCAGTACGCATCTTCATATGTGAATAACACAAAGTAACACATGATACCACTGCGAGCTCCAGTGACCGACTGAATGAAGTTGGTAAAGTAACCACAATGAAATGGGACACCACAATATACTACGGTGTCACCTTTATATAAGTACAAACAAGCTAAATATGCATAATTTACATTTCGTAAAAAACGAATTCGAAACTGAAACCTCAAAGTCAAAGTTACTTATTTGTAAATATTCATCTACAACTCAAAAATAATAACCTGTTGTATACAATAGTGTGCAAAATTAAGTAGAGGCTATTCATTGAATACAATGATCATTAAAATGTCAACACCACTGTACAATCAACCACCCATTACCGAACAATATTAATCCGTCATCTTATTAACAACGAGCAATAAAATAAAATCATTTGTACCCTCCGTTCTGATTCTCGGCAATAATCGTTAGTCGAATACGGCAGGGCGGGTTTTTGCACCGTGTGCTTCTGCCTTACATACCGGGCAGAGCCCCGTTACTGTTGACAAGATGTTATTTTATGAAATGGTGTATCTTGTGCTTTATTTATAATTGTTTAATTGTCATTTGTAACTATCATCATCATCATCGGCAGCTTATTCAGCCCACTGCAGAGCATAAGCCTCCTCCCTCTTTCAAAAACCTTAGGATTTGTAGCCATAGATTTGTAACTATAGATAGAGCAATAAAATTATTTGTTATTTTTATTTTGCTAAAGTTGGGCAACTGCAATTCACCTTAGATATTTCCTGAAGGCTGATTCTAGAGCAAACATATGTTTGGTATATTGTGGTTTGACTAGCCGTGTGGCTCAGTGGGAGAATTTCCGCCTTTTGAGTTGTAGGTTATGGGTTCGATTCCCACCCAGGACAAACGTTTGTGTGATGAATATGGATGTTTGTTCTATGTCTGGGTGTTTCTATGTATTCTATGCAAGTATTTACAAAAAAAGAAAAGTATTTATAATTATATTCTATCAGTTAGTTAGAAAAAACGTCCACCAATATAATTGTGTCACCAATATCACTAATACAAGAGAATCTAAATTAAAGTGACAGCTGTGTTGCCTGAGAATACATTTATAGAAAAACAACACATCGGTAACTCAAAGTCGAAAAATAATAAAAGTGCTGGTTGGTACCTTTGAAAAACCGAAACACAATAAGTTGGACTTCATAGATAAACTCTTGGGAAAGACCTGGCGTACATCGTAAAATGTTCACTTGTACAATGTACAAGCGTCAGGCAATGCAATTAAATGGTAATTTTCTACTTCTGCAATGAAATGATCATTTTTATCAACGTCACATAAGTAAAAAAATAGCACGGCTGAACCTGTCAATTGAAGTTAATGGATAAATTGGATCTAAAAGCTGTCCCACGGTAATCAACTGTTTTACAACTGCAGTGTACTGAAGTCTTTAGTTTATTACTTGTCGCAAGTTAGATATTGCACCAATTGTTGGACCTGTCGCCTTTATTTTAAGATCAACTTATGTATTTTCACAACTGGGTTCCTTTTAACCCATTGATAACAAAGGTTCAGTGGTCAGACACTTTGGATGGACTTTGTGAAAGATTTGGGAGTTCATGGCTTGTAAAGAGAAACAGCGAAGGAATCTCTTAATTGACTCTACAGTTTTTTCCCTTGTAATACTGAGAAACGAGTCGAGCAGGTCACCCACCCGATGGTCAGCGTTAAGCGCGCCCATAACAGTTCAGTATTTGAACTTCAATCATTCAAAACCACGCGTTGCAATGCTCTGGAATAGGAGCAGTAATAATTAATTACGTAGTTCTTAAAGTTTCTGATAAAGAAATAATGAAGAAACTAACTTATCAACGATGATTAAAGAAAGTGGAGAACAATATTATAATAAAATCAAAATCAAATGGAAACTGAGTCATCTAAGAAACAATGTTTCAAATAAGAAAAGATGAAAGAAGAAGAAAAAGATTTTATTTTTAAATTACTGAAGTTAACAAACGAATGAATTAACCAATTATAATGACAAGTTCTTTATTTAACATATTTAGTGACGTGTTGTTTTATTCTCGGGTAGCAGTAATAACTTATTATGTTTTAATTTTTGCGACCGAGCGAAACGAAGATCTAATCTAGAATCTGATAAAAGATCAGGATAAGAACAAACCGTTATCAAACTAAAACTTTGTCAGGTGCTACTTATACACTTGCTAAACAAAAATACACAAGATAAAATGCTAGCAAATAAAGAATTTAGTATCGTCCAGTTAGATAAGCGGCTAGACGAGACAGACGTCGTAGACGGTCCGTCGTCCGATCGGGAATCGCAGGAATGCCTAGACGACGTTATGTGACAGATAATATCCACAATTCGGATATATTGGAGCGACGGACACACTGTCTGCGGGTTTGTTACAAAAATTTAGACGGAAATAAACTTTATGCGGGAATAAACAACAAGAAATATTATAGACAAGTAAAAAGTTGGCAGGCAGATGGCAGTAACTGGAAAAACAGTGAACCGAGGATAGCACCAAAGGCAGGGTGCTTGGTAGAGAACTGTGTCCAGTATTGGACTGACATTGGCTAACAAGACGATGATCATGGTAAAACTATTCAATTCAATTCATAAGGATTCCTTATGATGCAATTCATATTAAACACAAAAACTGCTTGTTCTGAAAAACTATACTTTATAGCATTTACAATATTAAAGTTCTGTGATAGTATGATGTAATCGCGTTGAAATCTAGAGCAGCTTAAAAGTTAAAACGTAGAAAAATATTTTAAAATTATTTATGTCAGTTTCTATGAGATTCATGCAACTGTGCATCGTAAATGTCAAAAACAGGAATTTTAGAAGATTTTCTACGCAATTTATGTTTAGGAATATTTAACCCAGAGTAAAAACATCATGATGTAAGTCATTAGCTCAACAACTCTTTACGGATAACATACTTTAAGTGATTTATGACCTTCGTTGTAATGACACCATTTTGGATATCTATTAGAAATTTCCATACATTATGGAGTCTTTCCAGCCATTATGAATTACTAACTGCACCACACGGTTCCAGCTGCGTCGACACATCACAGGGACTTCGCAATTAGGGGCCTTATTGAATATGAAGTCTTGGCAAATGCGATCATCAATAGAATTAGCTGATTAGGCAGAAGGTCTAATAATAAGATTAAAGGCCTCAGCAGATCAGAGCAATAATAATTCTATACCATCAGCACCATTCATACCTAAAAGCGCCTAAAAACTTCGACCAAAGTAACATGAATGGACGGGCCCTAACCACACAACTTCCTTAAAAAGAACAAGTTAAAACAATCAAACTAAGGCTTAAATACGTTATTAAAAGTATGTATTGGATATGAAATGTCTTGACGAACGTACGCCTCGCACTTTTCACAGACTGAGACCGATTGAAGCAAGGTGAGCACCAGCGCTCACTTAGAAGTCTTCAAAATTCTCCTACTTGGGCCCGCCCATTCACGGGCGCACAATAGAATAGCCAGTAATAATCACTGATGTACAACGCGTGGTCGATGCGTGATTTACGCGTCGTGCATGTTCGTCCCTTGACGTCCTTGGCACGATATAGGACTCATATTTCAATGCTTTGATTTAGTTTATCCATTTCATCATGAGAGCTTCAATTGTCTCTGAGAAATATAGTTTAATTTGTAAAAGTACTAATATTACTATATTCAATGTCATTTTTATGGCCAGTAAATATTTCTGATTTCTATTATCAAACTGTTATTTTTGCGTAGTAGGCTAATTAGTTTAAGTAGTTTATTTAATTGTAAAAGCACTTGCCTTATATAAAAAGAGGATGTTTGCCTACACTTGAAGGGTGATTGGGCCCAGTGCAGGTTGGCGGATTCACTACGGCATCGAAATTTCTTCTCCGGAAATATGCAGGTTTCCTCACGATGTTTTTCTTCACGAGAAACCAAGTGGTCCAGTGGTCGACCCCACGAATAAGAGGCGCGGCGTTTCCACTGAACCACCACGATTTTCTAGTAATGTTAATTTGTCTGAATCCCAACGAATAAACTTCTATCAATAGGTAGATTATGTCCTTGAGTAGCAGTAGTTCGGTAGTTAGTCCGATTGGCTGAACTAGGGCAACTTTTCAGCGGTTGGTTAGAATCACCGAACTTATATTAGGTATAAATCTATTGCCATATAGCCTCTGGTCCATCGAAGTCAAACTCAGCAGGCGTAGAGAAGAGGGCAGTAGCGGAAACGGCGCGTCTTTTGTGTTCAATATGAATAAGTCCGATCTTCTCCTCTGCCCTACTGGGATGAAACGAATGAAGGATGAATTTGGCACAACTCCCATAACACAACGCACCTCACGTGTCCGGTAGCCTTGCAGTAACGCGCGCTTCCGTCGCCCCGCCCTGTTTCGACCCGATGCCTCCTATTGTAACCTCATTGACGCTTGCATGCATCATTACAATCCGAGTATTAAATTCTGTATTTATTATCACCCACAAGGCAGGCAGGCCTCCTATAAGGGTGACCGAACACATTGTGAAAGTCGCAGGCAACCGGTGGATGTAAGTGGCAAGTTGTCGGCGGTGTGGTGCTCTAAGGGGTAGGTTTTCAGCAGTGGACGTCTTCTGGCTGATGATGATTCATTATCATTATCATTATATGGTGATGATGAATGAGACTATTTACGTCCGTGTGACTTTGACTTCTGGTAAATTCCTTTTTGACATTCAATAATATATTTTGACATTGTTTTATATTGTATTTGTACCTGACCATAGATGAATGTATACAAGCGTATACCTGACATTGATAATAATTTTTAATTTCTAATAACTGTGTATTTTTAATTCTATTTCTGATTTGATTAGCTAATGTAATTGGTTTTACCGTGTTAGGTATATAAATAAATAAATAAATTATCACCCGGGTATGTCCTAAAACTATGACCATAATCATCGAAGGACGGGCAACAGCGTTCTCTTAGTGAATGGTGAACATTCTGCGATCTCCAAGTCGCCTGTGTGTCTCCAAGTGTGGGAATTTTGGAAACCTCAAAGGCTTCGTCCAGTAGTGGACTGATAAGAAGATTTATTATCACATTGATCTTCTTTACTCACACTCACTTCACACTCACATTAGTCTTCTACATTTTGCATTCTATACGAACACAGTTACTGTAGTACCTACATCACTAGCAAAGAAAACTTAACCTTTAAGGAAAGCCCACGTTGGGCATGGTTTGCCATCCGTTAAAAAGACGAGCCCACGTCTTAGGTTCTTGAATGTAGGAAAAGTCCGTGTTTCCAAAAAAATTAAGTCAATTGTAGTGGTAAAATTGTTTTTCAGAGTTTGCTGCGGACTACACTTTTGCCAGTTATTAAGCCGTCAACAGTCAAACATTAATGTATTCCGGATTGAAAAATAGTGCCCAGTAAGATTACTGGATACATCGAGATGCATCTCAGAGTGAAGAACGTAGTGCATTGCCGTGCATGTCTTTGACTTGTTGATGTTAACAATTCAGGATCGCACTAAACACTTGTGGGCAAATGTGGCGCTTACCATCAGACTTGCTCATCTCGTCACTCAATAACATTTTAAAAAACGCGCCTTCTTTCAATATTAAATAAAATAAGTTTTCTAGCAAATCAATTGATACAAACAATTGAATTGATAAGATCGTGCGGATATTTAAAAACATATTCGATGTATACCGATCTTTAAAACGACTTTCTACCAGCAGAATTTGTGTGTGACATTTGTTTTGATTTGACTACTAGCGCCATCTAGATTCAAGTTTATTTATGTAGCACATATTTAGTTTTTGCGTTTCCATATTTTTCCGTGACAAAAAGAGCGCAAACTTTAAAGAGACTACTTTGTTTCTTCCTGTTGATTCGCGCCTTACTTTATGCACGTTAGCTTTCATGTATATTGGCACCATCAATATTTACGATATCAAAAAACCTGATTAGGTGTATTGTATACTTATTGTACGAATAGGTATTAAGGCGATTTACCTTCAAAATGGCACGTGTACGTGTAACCAGGAATAGTTGAACCAAAATAAACATTTTTCGGAATCCGCCGTTTCATGGACTAGTTCATACATTTTATATTTCTGAATTTTATAGCCCTCATATATAAAATGCTTAATTGCGAGCAACAATGCGATGACTTCATTGTTTCATGTTTTTTTTTATTTAATTAATTACTACAGTTCGACGCGCCTAGACTTCAAAGACTGAATGTAACCAGCTCTAATGAAGCAATCTATGAAGATGCTAGCTTCGTTAGGTGACAATAAACTTACGGTCTTGATCTTTTCGAGCATCGAGCAACACAGGCCTCCGGCCTCTGGGCCGTGCGGGCCGGTACCGTGTCGCTCAATGTTATCGAGGAAGAAAATCGAGATTAATTTTAATTTCATTGAGTTTTGTTTTTTGGTATTTTACGTATTTGGTGTTGCCATGTTGCCATATGTATTTTTTTAAATCGAAAAATGCTGAAAAAGCATTTCTGATGTTTTGTGTTTCTTTAGAGCAACGAGGCCATCCAGCTTCTCGACCACGTGGACATATAAAGAAGACTAAAAAGAACAAAACCGTTTGAGTTAGTGTAGTGAATAGTCGTAGTGAATATAGTGCAAGTGCTACTTATAAAGAACACGTAAACATCGTGTCTTCGCCTTAATAGAGACAATAAGAAAAGTGTTATTGGACACGTTTTTAGTCATTAAGTACCAAGAAGTTTAAGCTAGATTTAAATTACTTACTAGACTGCCCGAGGCTAGATTGTAATTTTATGAAGGAATGCTTTTCGGGCGTTCCTTAAACAAAGGAAGAAAAAATAGCATAACGGTATTATTCCGAACCGAGCTGCCAACTGATTTCTATGAAATGACTACCTAGCGCCGCAGCAGCAGCACGTGCATGCATGCATATATGCACATGCAGTCGGTAGTTGCAGTTGGCAGCTCGCTTCGAAATAGTATAATCGTAACTGATTCTTGAAAGTTTAGTCACAAGTTATTATAATTAAGTTAAATTATGTACAGTCAGTAATTTTCAAAGAGAAGTTTTGATTTAACGATTTGCCATTCTAAGCCTCTTCTAATTATTATAGCATACTAGCTGCACCCGCGGTTTCTTTTTTCCTAAGCCACTTAGGCCTTAACTGACTTACCTACGCCTTAACTGACGCAAAATATAAATATTATTTTTTCGTTCGAGCTATTCACCTACGAGTGTTTGCGAGACTAACGCACAGTAATTCATTTACATATATATAAACAACATATTACTGAAAGGTGCAACAATATTGAAAAGTACGTATGTACTTATCAATATGAACAACTTTTACTATGGGACCAAACCTGAAATCGCGGGAAAAAATCGGCTGCTCCATAGAATAATGTCAATGACACTCGAGTCGACAAAATGTATGGAACAGCTGATGTTTTTTTCGCGATTTCAGTATTGGTCCCATAGTAAAAGTTGTTCATAATGATGAGTACATACATACTCTTTCAACATTGTTGCACCTTTTAGTAACACCCTGCCACACCCCACATAGTATTTTTTTTTTATTATTCAAAATATATTATGCTTGCCTTTAACCTTATCCTGACTGACGTTAATTACTAAAAGGTAACTAAAAACTCTAAGATCTGAGTTATTTAATCAGTATTTATAATTTATTAAATTATTATGATTATAAGTTTAAAAAAGAATTAAAAGGAAATGTAAGATAATATTATGGCCCCTAAGAAATAATACATTCCTCCTCAAAGTGAATGACTCTGTTGATCAAATTACACCCACCGAACTTCACCTGATACCGATGACTAACTTAAGCCTACTCAGTTCGAAACATCAAGAATGACAGATTCATTTCTACACAAAATAGTGACGATTCGGAATCTCTAGCAACAATAGCACGAAAATACTCGATGCGTCACACGCACACGAGTCTAGCTCGATCCCGATCTAGAACGTAAAAATCTAAAGATAAAGCGCTCGTAAAACATAATAATTTCACGTACATATGTTAATATTTAATAGGACAGTAAAGCCAGCAGACCGGGACTGCCATAATTGAAGTGACTTGGGGTGGAACAAAGCTAAGAGTGCTGTTAAAAAATTAAAAGATCACTTTGGTGCTGATAAACATGCACGTAACAAGCCTGAGAGAAATTAATTAATCAACGTACGAGCAAACAAGGGAACTAAGAAAGGTATAAACCAAATGAAAACATTTGTAAAAAACTAGAACGTGAAACATTTGTAGGAAAAAAATTGATAAAGCTCTGCCAATTTTACATGAGAGAGTACATCATCATCATCAGCAAGAAGACGTCCACTGCAGAATATTGGCCTCCCCTCAACAAGAGAGTACGTTGACACGATATTGTGCAAACAGTTTCTAGAATACAAAAATGTTTATTCATTTTTTCAATAACGCATGAGAATTAAATGTAAAACAGGCACACACGTTTTTGCAAATCTACGTACTGTTAAAGTCACTAAATGAAAATAAACCAAAATCATATAGCCTACAGAGTTCATTCATCATTACTATGAAAAACATCTCATTGTAATTTAGCTTAAACTAACACTCAAAATAAGATAAGTCAAGATGATGAACAGAGTACGTGGGAAAATGTTTTTTGCCTCACATTTAATAACAGACCAGCAACTGGCTATGATTTAAAGAACGCTAATAATTTGCACCTATTGCAGCATGGAGAGATTATTGAAGCAATAGAGGTGTAACAAAGATATTCAAAAGTGCCGATGAACGTTTTACGATTGCAAAAATTCTAATAAACGGTATTAACGCATGAGTTCGAATGGGTGTGCACATCAAAACGGTCGAGACAGATTTACAATGGTGTATGGAGCCGAAACGAAAATTAACAAAGGGAGCACGGGTAGGGTTCCCACACGTCACGGGTTTTTTAAAAGTAAACTAAAAGCTGTGCTTTAAAAGGTGAGTAATTAAGTCCGATGGAGTCAAAGGTTTTATATAAACGACAAAAGAGTATGAGCAAACGAAATATATTTAAGAGATATAAAAAGTAGTAACGCTTATAAAGCAGATTGAGAGTTTAGATTCAATTTTCCTTATTTCTGCGAAAACTTGGCTCCCTTGTCCCACTTCTGAAGAGTACGATGGTAACACTACACGACGGATGATAGCCAGAAGATAAACATTTTGCTAACAGACCGGGGAGAGTAAACAAGTCAGCGTAGCGCCACACTTTTAAAAGTTCACTATACCTTTTTACTTTAGAGATTTTTAATGGTATCGATTAGTACTTTCTAATGAATAAAAAGAACGTAGAAAATGTCCATAACCATTACCACACATTCGAGAAAACTTCTACTGCTACATTTTTCTACTTTGATATTGGATTATACTGTACAATATTTTTATCGCATAGCACGAGTCATCAACAAGACAGGAAAATAGCAAGAGTTTTAGTATTTTTTTCCTGACGAAGTTATTTAATGCTTTTGAATTGAAAGCTTTTTTTTGACATGGAATATTCTCTGACGAAGTGAAATATGTTTGAATCGGAAGAAAACTTAATATTATGAGTTTTAGCGAGGACTAGCTTTTACCCATGCTATTTTACTCAAGGGTAGTATAGCTTTCGACCAATGAAGACATTTTTTAGAATCATCTCAGTAGTTTTAGGAATTACTTCCTAAAACTCACAGATGCAAAGTTTACCGCTTTACAAGTTTAGATCGCCTTTAGTTTAACGAAGTAGCAGTCAAATCACAACCCATACAAAATATTCAAGAAATGGTAATAAAAAACGGCTGTTATTGATGGTATTCTTTGGACTTCTCATCACATGAAAACTTTTAGCAAGAAGCGTAATAAAATTAACGATAATACCAAAAACATTGTTGATACAACACAGGCTAGTTTTACAAATACCACAAAATTTGAAGCAATTAATCCAGATTAAAATGTCGGTCATCAATATCCGATAGGTATCATCCAAGTCAATGGGTGACGTCATTTAACGCTCTAGTTCAGACTTGTCTACCGAGGCCGGAACACCGGGCTTCGGCTTGTCTTTTTTTCGATTCTAACTACTGTTTTATCGTTTTTTTGGCACTTCACTAACCCTAGCACTTCCGGTTGTTTGATTTATTCGAGAGATTGTTAAATCTTGAAATAAGATTTTGAAGTCCGTGTATGAATTGCGAAATAGATTTTTTCGGTGCACGTGCTCTGGAATTTGACAGAAATTTAATAGGACGTAATATAAATCAGAATTATTCATTGTTGACGTCATGGATTGCTTTGGTGTATAAAATGGGGCAGGTGGAATCCTGCTTTGAGTTAATTAGCTTGACGTGTCTTTGTATAAATAAAATCTATGTGATAAAAGTGTGGCTCACCATAGCTAGGTCCCGAGGTTTAAAATAGAGTTTGTATTGAAATAGAATAGCTTCATATTAAAGTTCAATTTGATAATTTTCATCGGTGAGTGAAACACCTAGAGGTTTAATTTCAATTTGAATCGTATATAGCTGCGAGTAAGTTGGTGCGTCTTGCAAAGCCTTTGTATCTATTTCCTTATCCAGTGACCGTTTATGAAGGGTGCATAAATGAGCAGGAGCCCGCCTCGTACTCGCACGGTAGTATGTTTTGCGTCGGCCACGTTAGTCGCAACCACTATTCACTCCTCGCCCTAAAATGGACTCATAATGGCTACTTGTTCCGAGATACACCTGCTGCTATCGCATATTTGTTACCAGTACAATTTGTTGTATCTTAAATTCTATTTCTGTTCGAGCACGGACGATCTCAACGATAAACTCATTATCGTTAATAACGTCCAAATCTACTTTTTAGTAGCATGCGTTCTAGTCCTAGACACATGGATATGGACCCGGATAGATACTAGAGGTTTAGTTGACTATTTCAAATATAAGCTTAATAAGATCGAAAGAGTTAGAGAGAATACCTTCGAGGTCAATATCCATGCGGCCAGCGTCGCACACACGAGAATCACAGACACTCACTGTAGCCTGGCTTGTAGACGGCGCGGACTCTCTTGACCAGGTTGTTCGTCCTCTTGAGCGGCGGGCCGAGCGCCACGGCGGAGTGGCCGCGCCGCTCCGCGAACACGATGTAGTTGCGCCGGTTCTTGAGCGGCAGCTCGAACCGGCCGAGGCAGGGCAGAGTATCCTGCGGCAGCTTGAGGCGCAGCACGGTGTCCTCGCGCGGCCAGCGGCCCTGGCTGCGGAAGACGCGCTTCACTTGCACTGTGGCAGCGTTGGGCGCGAGCGACTGCACGCGCGCCTCGAAGGCGGCCGGTGCGCGGTAGGCACGCCACGCGACGTCAGCGCGCTCGCAGTACGCGCGGCGCGGTGCCGCGAGACCGCCACAGCTGAGGAGGCAGACCAGAGCCCACCAGAACGCCGCGCGGCCGCGAGTCCTCATCGCTCCATCGCAACAGCGCTCGCTGGTGCGTTGTGCTGCCGCTAGCGACCGCGCGCGACTGCCGCCCGCTGCCGCCCGGCGCTGAATCACGCACGCCCACACGCGCACGCCGCCCGCCGCGCGCCGACACACAACCTGCCGCATGCCGGTCCCGGACCGACTCTACACGACACGACACGACACCACACGCTGCACCGCGCCGCATGCACTCTCACAACTCCCTATTCCTCTCCACATTCGAACAGCTGACCGTACATAGCACTACTTACCACGTTTGCTGACTATATTAGCTATGCAACTCTAACAATTATTTTAGGTTAAGTACTATTACAATTCTTTCATTTAAAATATAAAATTTAAAAAGCGAAGAACCCCTTTTAGCGAAGATCTGCCTTTTTTGTACATTAATTTTTCTTATTAAATTTACTAAAAAAAAGAGTTATCAAGTTTTTAAAGCTTGGAAAAAGTTTTCGTTTTAATTTCGTTTAGTTTTTTCCAGTATTTTTTGAGTATATTCTGTTTCTTTGTTCCAAATTTTTTTTTGTGTTTTCTGTTTAGAACTTCGATACTGGTTCCTCAGCTGCAACAGTCAGTGGGCAGGATCCGGCGCGGCACGTGTCCGTGATTTATCTCTAGGAGAAGATCAATTTGCGCTTGTTATGCTCAATTATTATTAGTGGCTGACGATTTTAATTGAGGGAACAACTTTGTAAAAAAGCTCGGATAGCAAAAAAAATAAATGTAACTTTTATGCAGCAGACAATAAGTAGGGTTTTTGATTATTTTATCGCGTTAAAAGTTATCACACTGAAAATAAATGCTTTTTTATTAGATGATTACTCCTGATGATCCTACAATATATTGCCTTAAAAAACGGTATTCATATATTTACAATTATTACATATGTACCTACATTTTTACATTGTTATTTTTGCGAAGTATTTTTTAGCTGATTAGATGGCCGATAATAACTAAATTCATACAAGTACCTAAACAGTATGTAACTTACAAATTCTTACTGAATTGACTGTTTACACGTATGAATTAAGTAACATTTTAGTTAAAATAATGTTATTTATTAAATCCCTAAATACGTGTTAATCGTTCGTTTATAAGACAAAAAGACTGACATGTTTTGGTTACATGAACACTTCTATACTGTGAAATTTCCCACACACTCGTAGCTATCGTCTAGTTATCTAGTAGGTCGTGGGCTAGCCGTGATTTTCGTAGCGGAGCTTTTCAAAGACTTTCGCTTCGTAGCCGTCTACGACGTAGGTCTCTACGTGACCTCTCGTAGGCCGACCTTGTTTACTGATAAAATCTTGAATGAAATTTAGCGTAAAAAACCAGTTTTTAAAATTTTTGGGACTAGATCGACTTTTGGCCATTGACTCGCTCGAGTAAACATCGAGGTAGCCAAGAACACATCGATTTAGAAAAGATCGATTCATCCATTTTAAATGCTAAAATAATCGATTTCAAATTTGTTTCTCGAGAAACTAAGAACATTGCAGGGATTTCCATTTTTGGGTAGTATACATCAAAAATTTAGTTTTTTCAGGGTTAGAAAATAAGGCAGCGATGATGATGGCCGAAAGCGCAGCTCCAGGTCCAGGACATCACAGCGCGGTCAGCATTGCAGCCCTTGATGGACAAGCTGGAATAAAGGTCGAGATCGAAAGTTGAGGCTTTAACGTCGTGGACAGAGATCGTAGCTAAGCTGGAGGCCGTCATAGCGTGGCCAGCAGTGCAGTCATTACGGACCAAGCCTCGGAAACTAATAAAGCGAGTAATTTAAATGAAACCAGCTTAGTAGGAATTTAAATTTAATTTCAATTCAAATTCAATTAATTTTACCGGAAACTTATTACAGTCTTAAAATATCTACGTCTTTAAATTAAAAAATATATATAATCATCAATATAAACAAAGACCTCTATTAACTACAGCACTAAATCTAAACAAAAGTAATTAGAGGTAGTTTTACCATTATGGCTGTTGTTCCTAGGTAAACTTAGATAGTTTTAACGGCCTCTGATGTCAGGCAACGTGCCCAAAATGCTAGCCGCTTTGCCCCACTGTATAGTAAGGCTTACTTTTTGCTCGAAGCCAGCATTTTGGTCACAAGCAAATTTTTTAAATCACCCCGACAAAAACAAATTGTATGCCTAAGAAACCCTTAAGTCGGACCAAAGTTTCTCACAGTCAAATGAATGAGCTAAGATCCTAACGGTTTCTGATACCAATTTGCTTCACATCCGGTCAAAAAAAAAAACAACTGTAGGAAAACAACCTTATATCGGCACCCTTGGAACGGGCCAGGTAGGCGTTTCATTCATACCCCTGTAAGAATGACCGGTAGATTTTAGGGTTCAGTAAAAAAATACGATTTTATCACACTTATTTTAGAATATTTTTATCATGGAAGTTAACGATAGGACTACTGTAAATAAAGAAGCAAAATAGGGCAAACTTTGATCAGGTCTTCTTTTTATATTATTCTACGGAGTCGTGAGACGAGTAACTCACTTGCCTGATGGTAAGCGTAACGCTTGCCTATAACAGTTTAGTGCAACTACCAATTTTGAATTTCAACAGTCCAGTCCATAACTCCTCTCAGAAATGCATGCACTCTGCCTGTCGTTATTATGTTATCCATATTAAAATTAAGACAAACTACTGCAAAATCAAAGGAACTATAGAGGAAAAATGAGAGAGAAAGATAATGAGATAATGAAATGAGAGGTAATGAGATTTAGCATCTTCTATCTTACGAGCGCAAGGTGTTGAACTGTTGTAGTTCAAAATGCATGATGGCCAAACTGTTATGGGCAAACGTGACGCTTACCATCAGGCGATCGAATTGCTCCTCTCGTCACTCCGGTTAATTAGAAAACCTAATCTACAAATTAAAACCAAAGATGTAATCCACATCATTTTTATTTAAATTTCAAAATCAACTGGTTGTTTCAAATTCCAAAATATTTAGTTCATTATAACAAGCACAGTGATTCACTTTGTCGTTAGTTTATGACATACTAGCTGCGTCCTGCGGTTTCACCTGCTATCCTACAGGAACCGTTAATTTTTTCGGGATAAAAATGTGTTAATCCAGTGTATAAGCTACCCCATACCAAATTTAATTTAAATCCGTTCAGCCGTGACCGAGTTGAACTGGAACGAACACACTTACATAATTACATACTTACCTACTTACATACATTCAAACAAACTTTCGCATTTATAATATTAGTGTGATTAGATGTAAACGCATGTTTATAATAAAACGTAAGACCTTAGCTTAATTTCCTACGGAACCACATTGGACTCTACGTGAAGCCTTAGACAATTTGGTTGTAAAAAATGGTCGCATAGGCCGGAACTTACCTTTTATCGTGGGACCTTCTTTGAAGCACGCGCGAATCTGATTTTGCCACTGACAATGTTTGCATTCTGTCTGTATCACTGATTTTTTGTTACGAGTACAGCGGTCTGTATTTATTTTACTTTTTAATATTTTGTATAATTAACTGATAGCATAGATAAAATAAAGTTTCTTTGCTGATAGTAATTCAGTCACTTACCTACTAAATTATATTTGATCTGAATAACCTGCTTATATCTGATAGCCTGAATGAGATCGCTTTCAGCGATAAGGCCGCCAGTTGTTACACTAGTTTTTAGGCCTCTTTTTAAATTATGTAAAACGTTGTGTGAACAATAAAAATCTATCTATCTAATTACATTTTGATAAAATGTAATATACAAGATAATAATAAAACACTAACGAAATAAATATAATAAAAAATAAACAATAAAAATTATGCTTTTTTTTTATATTACAAAATCTCAAAACAAATACATTAAGTCTTAAAGTGACTTTTTAAGTGTTTTTTTCTCAATGTTTAAAATAATAATGCACAAGTAATATAATCCTCGAGGAAATTGCTTTAGGCGAAAAGGCCGCCCATTATACTACAGGATATTTTGTTATTACTTAGTCTGTAGTTTTAATTGTATTTTCGATGTCATAAAGTTGTATTGTATTGTATATTATTATGTAATGTACGAACATACTTACATACACCCCAAAAAAATACCATCCTTCTTGGGCTTTTTGGGTACAAATACACAATTAGCCTATATTAGCAGTCCTGCAGTCCATACTTGCTTCTGAGTGGGATAATCTAACTTGATAATGGGGATATAGATTGATAGTGGGATAATCTAGATATTACTATCCCACCACCCCCGTCCTAATCCTTGTCATATTTGAAGCCATCGACCGATCAAAAACCTCTGACACTGGGGGTAGCCACTCAGCTTAGAATAGAAGCAAGCTTGGACTACAGGACCGCTAATAAGCAGGTATAAAAATTAAATCTTTCACTGTTTGACTCACCTTTCATTTGGTTAAAACACCCGATAACACATTATTCAAAATAATCTAAATCTAAACATCTGTTTAGGATTATATAAAACAACGCCACAATTATAAAGGTAAATATACCGTCACTTTTATGAGTTTTGGTATTCCTTAAGGGCACACTCCCGGCCAAAGAGGTCTCTTTCGCACATTTTATTTTTGAAGATTAGATACCACTGATTAGGAATTAAAAACATGTAATTTTTTTATATTTAAACATTATTTTAAACGAAATACATATTGCAATTTTGATTTACTCGTGTGTTTAAAGTTTCAAGTCATAAGCTCATCGGGAAGTTTGTTTAAAGTCGATTGCAAAATGTTTACTGAACAGACAAACAGATACAGAAGCAGACAGACAGGAGAGCAAGTAAATAAAAGTGCGGTTGCAAATGTTTCAAAGCAATTTTTTTGTTGATTTTTCTATTTTGAGGAAGTACGAACAATGGTTATAACGCAACAAGTTGAAATATTTGCAATGTTATTCTAAGGATAAGCCTTTTTTTTAGATATTCCTACTCAGTTTTTGATTATTTACTAACATGATAAAATACGCAAATACGAGGCTATGAGAGGAGCGGGCTCTTAAGCCGTCAAAATAAAACTAAAACTTTACCTGTTCTCTAACAAAAGTTTGAAGATAATAAAGGTGTTTAAGGCATTGTTTGGCGCCACGTGGTAGCAATTAGTGGTTGTGGGAAAGTTGTTTTTGTTGATATCTTAGCCTTGCCTTTTCTGTCCTTTTTTTATATTTTGACATTCGAGACATTCGTTCGCTTCGCCCACTCGGTCAAATATGAATAATGATGTACTATAATTATGTATCTATTTCATTGGACGCAGGCTCAGGCCTAAGTCCTAAAACTGCAAGCAGAATCACCGAAGGACGGAGAGCATCGTTCTCTTACGCGATGTACTACGTAGGCGATTCAAAGCGGACGCGATTGCGAAGCGATCCGATGCGGTGACTTGCGAATTCAATGCGATGTGGTGCGACGCAGCTTTGCTCTACGTGCATTAAGCCGCCGCCGTACAGTGGACACTGTTCAAAAGTAGTGGTTTGAAATGTCACTATGCCGAGCTAAAATGAACTCGAAACTAAATAATAGTATAATGTCAAGTAATTGACATGTCTGAACAACCTAAAACTAAGTTCTCGTGGGAGTCCTTTGCATATGAGCAAGAATTTGAGTAATGATCTAGTCATAATAGTTATACATACTACCTACTACTTGTTACCGATGACTTCGTTCACGTGGTCCTACAAAAAAAAAAGTAGCCTATGTCCGGCTATATCTATGCAAAAACTTGGCTTAATCCGTTCAGCCGTTTAGCTGTGATAACGCGACAAACACCCAGACAGAGAGACAGAGAGATAGATAGATAGAGAGACAGAGTTACATTCGTAATTATATTAGTTAGGATAATTAAGTATCTACTACTTAAATAATAATAACCGCTAGGTTTTTCCGTAGTAGACTGGCTATAGGCGTTTGATCACAACACACGTGTTGTTAAGTGACGGTGTAGTCGTTAATGGTAAACTCACGTAGCTGCAATGGGATCTGGCTCTCAAGTGCGGCTTCCGGATCAAACCATAGGTGTGCTAACCACAGAACTATCATCGTTATATAATAGGTATTTAAACTTTAAAAAACTTCTCTCTGCATCTCTTATAAAATGTCTCAATTTTAAAGAAATCCGTGTTTGGTGTTATTCGTGATGTCTTCATTACGTGGCGGCGCGTGCGCAACTCATTCTGATGTGAAATGACAATATAAATTATAATGTACCGCGCGAACTGGCAACATTTGGAGTTAGTGGGCCGAGATGGAAGGGTGCTCTACTATTTTATCCAATATTACTAAAATCTTACATTAAATAAGGACAGATTAACCTTTATTATTTGATGACAAATCTTCGTCAGATACCCGACTGTATCGGAATGCAACTTGGCTGTGTGGGATTATGCCCGTTGCTTAAAGCGATATCTCAGGGACATTACTCTCTCGTCCTCCCCCCTTCTAAGACGTGGGTTACTCCGCGCCACTGTCTTCCCTTGGCTCGTTTCGTCGGGTAGTCAGATCCCCAAATCTGACAAAAGCTAAGCAAACCCCCTTTTAGTGAGTTCCTCCTCTAAGGCCTTGGCTCCAGGATTAAGGACAGATTAACCTACAAATAAAGTATGATAGGTAAAAACCTAGTGATCACATTGAGCTAATATGTACTAAATTAACTAGAAGAGACAACGCAGAACATTGCGATAAAATTTTTACTTTGCTGAAAAGTAAGCCTGGTAGAGCATCATGTTCCTCGGTAGTTCGGCCACCCTCGGCGACTCTCGCGGTTTCTCGTTAGCCGAATAATTGTTTAAATTGTCATAATTTCACCCGCATAATGTTGCCACATAAATATTTATTTATCGATAACGATAATTGCGGGCTGACGGGGCGTTACCCAAGATTTATAGGGTTTTTAAGACGGTAACCGAAATTTGAGTAATAAACTTTTTGATCGCAATATGAACTTTGTTGGCAAAAAATAAGGATGAAAATGTATGGCCGCGATAATTCTGTGTGATTGATATTTCAATCGTTGACATAATAAAAGCACTTACCAAACGCAGTTCAGAATTTGCTCAAGGGGAAAAATTCAAGTCAATGGTCGGAAATGCCATTTGGTTAACTGCGTTTATTGGTCTTTTGCGTTTTTGGCACCTTGCGTCGAAACCGCCATGTGAAACGTTTTTTGCCCAGTAATATCAAAAATATAAATATACCTTGTTAGGGGTAAGAAATACTTAGATAAAATTTACGTCACTATACTTCACGTGATACAGAAGTGTGAGTGTGAGAACTACTAATAGTTCTGTTCTCACAACGTGTTTTTTTTTTTACGAATTTCTTATTTCTTATTATTTTCGCAGATTTTATTTATATATTTTTTATATCATTTTCTTTTTGGGTTTTAAAACCCTGCATTCCCAAATTCCTGATATCAAGCAAACTCGTGTATTTAAAGCGACGGCCCTTGTACTTGTAGCACAGACTAAATTATAGTACATGAAACGTTCCATTCCTATTAGAATTTTTGTTATTATATAATAATAATAATAATAAATATCTGGGACATTATTGCACACACGGTCATCTGACACTAAACTAAGCAAAGCTTGTAATATGGCTGCCAGAGACTGATATACGTACATAGATATTTTTTAAATACATACTTATATAGACATTAACACCCAGACAAACACAAATATTCATCACATAAATGTTTGTCCTAGATGAGAATCGAACCCACGCCCCCATACACAGAAGGTAGGTTCACTACCAACTGAGCCACCGGGGTAGTCAATCATCTCATATCATTGTTATTTTATTATTTTACTTAGATAATGTTTAAGTTCATGTATTATAATTTAATCATTACGTTAGGCATACTAAATTGTGCAACAAACACTAACATTTAAAGTATAAATTGAGTATTATAGACTTAGTTACAAAATTAACTTCCGTAAAGTAATCCATAATCCAATAAAGTCTGAAGTGTGTGAGCCAATCAAATATTAGTAAGCGGTGTTGAGGTTAGGAAATTTTCTTCCTAACCGTCACACTAGTGTGACAGAGCAGTGTGAAGGTTAGTCGGTCACGAAAAAAACTGACACATTAGCATAAACTGATTTGTTTATATATTATCAGAGGGTCCTTTTAAAATATATATCTCAGGGCATATATATCTCAGGGTGACGAGGCTGAGGGATTTAACATGTAGCACAGTAATTACGCGGGAAACATTGCCCTTCAATCCGGAACACAGTAATCTTTGCACACTACTGCTTGGCGGTTGAATAACTGGCAAAGGTGTGGTACTTCCCCAAGAGGACTCTGCAGAAGAGCCAAAACTACAAAAACGAGTACTTGAGGTAAACACACTCATCCCGGCTGCACTCACATAATTTAAAACTTCCGAATTCCATCAGTAGTTCCCTACCCTCGACGCATCGTCGGAGTTATATTTACTCCGAGGCGCTAACGAAATAAACCACTCTCGAACCGCCGATATGTAGGTGTGCCAGTGTTGCCATGCTTATACAACAAGTAGCTATACGGATCGGACGTTTGTTAAGAAAGTATTAGTTAACGTAGTATTACCATAAAGAAATATTACTATGAGTGTTAATGTCTATAGAAAGTGCGTAACTCGATTGTAGGACTGATAAGGACGTAAGATATCAATAGCGCTTTAATCTGTGACTTGAAATATAAACCCAAGCTAACTCATTCGTTGTACGGAGAAAAAACGCGACTTGTTATGAATATTTTTGAATTATTCCGGAATGAGGATATTCGCCGAAGAACCAAAGTTATCGGCATAGTTCTCAGGGTTTGCAAGCAGAAGTGGCAATGGGCACGGGCACATCGCTCAAACAACCGAAAACCGATTGCGAAGAAAGGTTCTGCCTTTCTTAAGCCTCGGCAAATAGTTCTAGTAAAGATTATACAGAAACTGTCGTTGGTCTTACCACGGGAGACATTAAAGTTCAATATTAGCGGTATAAAGCAAGGTCGGGCTGCATTTTTGACGTTAGCGTGTAGCGGAGCAGCAGTGGCGACAGGGCTGATCCCCTAATGCAAAAACGGCAGCGGCGGTTAGCTTCGATCCGTTCCATTGCCGTCGATAAAGGTTGCTCACAAACAAATGCGTGTTGTTTCATCGCTTGGCTTTCGCTACATTCCCGCTGCACGCTCAGGTTCAAAGCTCGGCCTAAAAGTGGACGGCGGACGGAGCGTCCACAGACAGAGCGGTAGACGCGCGCATCTGCGCCGGTCGCGTGTCTACCTACCGGTGACTTAATTAGATGCGCAGGAGTGCCATGGAGACGATGTTGTTGTAGTTATTAGTTTTATATGTAATTCAATGTAAGGTCACAACAATTTAGGATTGTGAATTTAAAATTATCATTTTCTATCTGCCTATTTCTTCCCGAAATTTAATTTAACCGTAATCTCGTAAATAACATTTACGAGATTTTTGTATTTCTCAAAAACTAAGGAGTTTTGTAACTGCAGAATATCACCTACAAGATACTTGTAATTCGGCTACCGGGTTCGCACTTTTCCACATGTTTTAAATTCAAAATCTCAAAAATGTGTGCAAGAGATAGCTCTGGCCAAGAGCGTGACCTTAATACACGTTTATATTAATATTTCAATACACTTTTAGCTGGTCCTCTAGTGAATATAATGTTGAAATTCTGTTAGAGTATACTTTGTCTGACTTGGTTATATATTGCTATAAAATTAAGAAAATGACGTATCCACACCTTTGATTATTCCAAACGGTCACTGCACACCTGTACTCGGCACAGTGCCGACTCTACCATAATATATAAAACAGTACATAAGTTTTACAAATACAAAAAACAACAAAAATTAAATGACATTTAAACTATACACCAGATACTACACTGACACCAAAGTACTACTATTAAACCTATACCGCAGAGTACCAAATGAAATGCCTATCAGAAGCTCTATGTCAATTCTATATTCTATGACAATTTATGACGCTCGATATTATGTATCTTTTTAATTCAGAATAGGTTGGCGTTCGACCACACCCTGATGTTAAGCAATAACGCAGGCTTAAATTCTTAACTGAACTTAAAAACATTTTTGCATACAATTTGAAGACATCCATAATTGTACTTCTTGGGAACAAACTCCGCCTTCCTAATAAATGTCTATGACTCCGCCACACTATCTGTCACTTGTTTCTCTCACTGCACCATAGCTAAGAATGTATACTAGCGTACACTGCACTGTACAAGAAAACGCAAAAGAACAACGACAAGGAGGACAGTAACATAGCAATTGCTCCCTAGTAAAGCTGTCTACTTAGATACCAAAGTTCTACACTGAATACAGCGCGTTAGAGTTCGTGCCTCAAACCCGACGCTTATTCAAGGCTAACGTACTGATTCTCACCGTTTCTAAATGCCAGTCTGGGCTCCACGTGCCATTATACTTACCTTAAGTTATCATAAATTCGGGAGAGGCCGCAGGCGAGCGCGAACCTTTGATAAAGTACCTGATTGGACATCTTACGATCATCGCGATTGCACAGAAGTGTTTATTTTGATATGACCGCAATTTACGATGGAATGTGCTTCAATAAATCTTGTGAAGTTACGTGGTTTTCTCAAAAGTCTTAAAACATTTTATTATAACCTACAGGTGAAGCAACAATGTAACAACATTGTAACAACAGTAAGTTTGTATTGGCCGAGCTATAGCCCTGATATCAGAGTTTTAGGCCGCCTCTGGCATGGCTTAGCCACGCCCGCGGTACTCCATACAAATTCTTCTTTTCGTGACTTCAGAGGCACGAGAGGGTTACTACCTCTTGTTAGAGCGGGTTACTATGTTCCTACTCTCGTTACTATGTTCCTTGGTTACTACAGACTGGTGCGTAGGGCGCGAGTGAAAAGAGAACATGTCGGAGTGCGCGTTGATGGTTTACGCAACGAGTGGTGGCAACTGATACTAGAGTACTGCTAGCTGTACTGCTGCGTTGACGGCTTAGAAATATTTTATTGTGGTAGTTGGGAGTGTCGCTTCTTTATGTAGCTTCTTTTCGTTTACGTACGTTTGTTGTTATGGTACATAAAAACCGGGCCCATCTCGTGTCGTCCGACTTACAGTAATACTAATGCAAAGAAACCTTAACGCAACTCAACGGGATGAAGGATTAAATCAAAAACAAATAGTTTTTTCTTCGATCTAGAAAGTGCCTTTATTAACTGAACAAAATTCATACAAACTAAAACAGACGGCTTTAACTTAGCCTGCGACACAAAACGAACAGTTGAAATATCCAGAGACTGTTGAAGGTCTAAACATAACTATAATTATGTATATGTGTTAATTTTAAAATGTCGGCAATTCTTTTAATCGCTAATTAATAGTAAAATAAGAAATATAAACATATAAACATTTTGGTCGAAGCTTAGTTCGAGTTTTTTATGTTACGAGTATTAAGACACGTGACGAGCAAGTCGATAGCCTGATGTGAAGCGTCATGCTTGCTCATAACAGCTACACAGAAGTTTGAACTTCCCTGTAATATTTTTTAAAGAAAAACAAAATACGCGACTGCAAAATGTAGTTTATGTCACTCAGGAGACGTCAAGAGGAATCCAAAGACCTAAATCGGTGAAACCATTTTGGCTGCGTGAAGTAGTATAGAAAAACACAAAGATACTTACATAGATTCTAAATACATTAACCTTCTTTTTGGCCAGTCGGGTAGTAAAACCATGCGCGTGAGGTCTCAGTTCGATGTACCGAACTAAAACCTCACGACCTTGACAACCTCTTCAAAGATTTTGCTCATATTCAAAATTCTTGTTAAGAATCAAGTTGAATGTTTATGCCAAATATTATCAAAATCAGCTATAGTAAGTGCAAACAAACTTCCCCCCTTTTTGGGGGAAATACCCCACCAATCAAAAATCACCGACGACTAAAAAGTTCTAAACACTTGTAGAACCTGTGTACCAAGTTTCGTCAAGATTGGTTGAAAAATACGACGCGAGTACTAAATACTAAATACACATAAAGATGAACAGATGAAAGCAAATTTTGAAAACTGAGACCTTTCGTTTGCTTCGTTCACACGGTCAATAATGTAATGTGAAGACGCTTCCGTTTATCACTTGAGAATAATAAAGTTTTGTAATGGAATATTATTTATCGGATTATCTAAATTTAAAAGCGACAAAGTTTACCTCTTTGAAAAATCAGTAGATTTATTTTTGATGTGATCAAAAAAAACTATAGAATCTAAGTAGAGCAGGTAAACTAAACAAATAATTGGCGGTAGTCTATTTAAAGTTAGTTGCTTCGCAGAATAAAGCCCATCACGTTGCGGTAGGTCGATATGACCTAAATCTAAATCCAAATCAGTAGGCAACTATTATTTAGCATGTGTCCAAATGTCTGTGATGTTTATTTTCAATCCGATATTGCATTGATGTAGTTTTTGGCTGCGCCTTGATCTGACTGGCCAGCTTTAAATATGGCATGCTATGCCGCTTCGAATAAGGGATTTTACTGGCTTTCACGAAGTACTTATAAGATAATGCGCAAGTACAATAAAAAAAAACAAAAAAAAAAGTATTAAAGTAAAACTGACGTGGTTTTGACGCATTTTGTTTTAATAAAACGGGAATACAAGGCAAGGCAAGAGGAGGTCGCGCGCGTGTCACGCTTAGCATTCCTTGATAAAGGTCACCGAATGTGATCGAAACTATAGTCGGAATAACCAACTCAATTTAACGTGAGTATTCCCGTTTTATTAAAACAAAACAAATTGTATGTCTTTTTGTTTTTGTTTTTTTGTTTTTTGTCTTTTTTGTTTTTGTTGTTTTGTTTTAATAAAACGGGAATACTCACGTTAAATTGAGTCGGTTATTAAAACAAAATGTATCAAAACCACGTCAGTTTTCATAGTAAAATTGTATGTCGATGGAAAATATAGTAATATCAGCTTTCATGTAATAGTTTTGATTTAGTTAATTTTCTTACTACGACACGAAAATTAGCGCCAAAAAATAATCAATACGCAAGTGCGTGATTTCGGTAAATCGCACAAGAGATGCTGAATTAAAAGATAAGCATAAAAAACGACTGCAAAATTTAGCCCATGACCACCTCAACAATGACTGGTCAAAATTGGTCAAGCCGTTTAGAAGAAAGTAATAATGAACACACTAACATACATACTCCCTAAAAACATTACCCTCCTTCTTGGGTATGTAGAGCTATCTGCATAATTTTGGCCGCACATAAACTAAGTATCTAATTGTTTGTGATGTATAATTTTCTTTTCTTTTTAGTTGTCGGATAATCTACGGGCCACCACGGTGACTTCCTGCTTGGGATTTTGAGGCGGGCAACCATAGGGCGCTCCTGCACGTACCGATCCAGTCCAGACTATATCAATGTGATATTCAAACTCCGGTGGTCAAATGGTTAGCTCGTTAATTAAAAAATAATGGCCATACATAAATTATATTCTTACTTTTGTTAAATACTCGACGCGAATTCCAGGCATTTTATATCGAAGCTTAATTTATAAACACAGAAAACTAGGTCTTTTCTTGGTGATAAATCTTTTCGTTCTTTGGTAACTTTTTGCTGAAATACATTTTGCCCTTTAATTTACCTTAGGTTATATTCGAAGGTTATATACTATTAGTTTTTGTTTGTTTGTTTAGTTTTCATCAAAATTTTATGATGAGGTAAGATTCTTTTGCAGAAGCCACGGAAGAATGACAAAGCTACTTATTTTATATTCTGGAAAAATGACAATCGGATTTCAAAGTACAGAAAATCGTCGTTGCCTCCTCAAGTCACCATTCCAAAGCCAATAGTCGGTAGAACCTAATACTATATACTTACCTGTACCAAAGACTAGTAACTATGACTACTTACCTATACTTTGGTATCGCTACGCACGGTCCGCTACGCACTGAGGCTCGCAGACGCACTAATGGCGAC
The DNA here is from genome assembly GCA_947579745.1 of Apocheima hispidaria. NCBI lineage: Eukaryota > Metazoa > Arthropoda > Insecta > Lepidoptera > Geometridae > Apocheima > Apocheima hispidaria. The sequence goes on from OX388151.1 coordinate 1,032,417, forward strand.
GCGATAGCGAACGGCGCGCGCGCCGACCGTGACGCCAGATTGAAACCGATTCAACGATCCGTGGGGTCATCGGCTCTTTTGACAAGCTGTACAAATTTGGAAGGATGAATAGATGTTAACGTGGTGCGATGAGATAATTTTCTCTTTGAATCCTCCCAAAAACGTAAAATCCGGAAAAGTGCGGCTGAAACTATGAGCATAACAATCAATAATTGTTATAGGTAGTTAGAGACCATGATAGCTCGTTGGTCGATACTGACCACAGATCACACTTAGATTCTGCACTCAGAACGACCGAGGCGCACCAGTACTGTCTTTGGTTCGTCGCTACGCGCAACTAGGCGTAACCTAGCCAATGAGAATGCTTGGTCGCATTCCCCGCAACCCGCGACTTCGCCCCTACTTTTTCCTTTTAATGTGATTTGGTGACGAGACGAGCAAGTCGCTCACCTGATGTTGAACTTTACGCTTGCTCATAACAGTTCAGTGCCACCCAGAATTATGAACCACAACAGTACAAAACCATGCGCGGCAATGCACTGCACTCGTCACCCTGAGATATTAGATTTTAAATCTCTGTGCCACTGGAAACGCTGGAAACATTGCCCTTCAATCCGGAACACAGTAATGTTTGCACACTACTGCTTGACGGTTGAATAACTGGCATAGGTGTGGTACTTCCCCGGGCGGACTCTGCAGAAGAGCCCTACCACTACCAAAGGTAAAAAGGTTATTCGCAAAAATATTTCTGGGCGGAGTGTCGTCACTACGGCGATACTCGGACACCTCTATATCATATGGTGGATCTGAATTAGTATAACCTAGTAATTCAGTAAACAGTAGACTTCGCGAACACAAACTTTTTTGCAAAACCTCAATTCCACAATTTCATTTTTTTTTTGTCGGGGATTTTTGATTGGATACATACGGACAGATGAAAGTAAATTTAGCCAGTTAAAACTAAGGCCTTTCGTTCGCTTAGCTCACTCGGTCAAAAACCTATCTACTTTTCAGTTTTTAAAAAATAGGTATTACTTCAAAAGTTAAATTACTTACCTACCCTTGCACCACCGTTTTTGATGTAGTGACTTCAAATATAAAGTTATTTCCTATTTTGTTACAACCATAAACAGGTGTAAACACTGTCAGTTTTATGTATAAGCTGGCGCTAGGCCATAGGTTCTCAATGTGGGCTATAATGCCCCCTTTTGAGCGTTTGTGGCTTTCAAGGGATAGTATAGAAGACCCGAGAAAATTAGGGGGCATCGATATGTCATATTTCAAAATTATGGACAGGTTAAAATAAATAGTCTAAAAAAAACGAAACGAAAAACACGCTTATAAACTTAAATATTGGTTGTTTTTTGTTATTAATTGTAATCGTTTTTATCACGTTTGCAAAAATTCACATATTTCGGTAGTTCGGGAATTGGATGAAAATTTACTCAATAATTATAATGTATGCGTTATATAGTCGTAAGATATGATATGACTATATAATATTATATAGTCGTACAATATGATATGACCCATGGATTTAGCAGTATGATGTTTCGTCCAAGATATGACCCCTATCCTATTTCTGAATTTAAAGAAGAATGTTTCAATGAGGATATTGACAAAGGAGTGGACAAAGTTATAACCTTATTTAAGATTATTTAAGATTGTAACCTTATTTAAGAAGTAGCGTTTCGCCATAGCGCTCTAGTTCCTAAGAAGGTGATTAGGCCCACCCTGGAATATACAGATGTCCATAAACTCAACATCAAGCCGGCAATACCCGGACCTGTTTTATCATGTCTTGAAACCGAGTATTCGCAAATCGTAACACAAACTAAGCTAAGAGCCGCAAATAATCAGATCGCCACAAATTGCCCACATCCTAACCTCGGGGAGCTACCCTCCGAAGCGATTTATCTCGCGATCTACCCCTCCCGTGGAGCGTGGCGTCTGCGAACTGTCGATCGTATCGCTCTGTCGGACGTCTGCGGTGTCTTGATCATATTATATCATAATTCAAGTAGCTATGTGTCGTAGAAATAAATGGATTTGATTTTGAATTCGTTTTTTTTATGAGATTCTTGTCTACATCAAAATTAAAATGTTAGTCTGCTTCGAAGGGTTAAGTGGTTTGTAATGCTCACTACCCTAATAGTGTCTAGTTAAGGCGTCAGCGGTGAGATTTCACAGTCATTGAACATCGATCTGTATAATTTTATTTTTACACTAAAAATTAAGCAACGTTCTTTATTTATTTTTCGTTTTAGATTTCATAGACGTGATGCAACGAGTATATCGTCCAGTTAAAGCCGTATCCACAAAGTTGTAAGAAATTTTGATGGATGCAGTTAGGTTTTGTGAAATGATAATGCTGGATATATTACCGTACATAACATATACAAAATATGCATTCGAGTTGACAACTTCTTCCTTTTGAAGTAGGTACTTATACACTGTAAATAAATAATGCTTGGCCATCATAGCTCTCCACTAGGATGGGCTACTGACACCCAGAAATAGACCAGATATTTAAATTCAACATCTGCCCGACCGTGAATCGAACCCTAGACGTCATGCTCATAAGGCAAACCAACTACCGACTAATCCAGAAGGGTCATCAAACACCCAAAAAAAATATCAAAAACTTCAAAATATATCAAAATCTTATATACTTCAAAAGTTGAGTGGTTTTAACCCGTAATAAGTTGAAATAAGGTCTCGTATGAGTTTCAGATCTCAGCCATAAGGTTAACCGACGAAAGATAAGCTAAGGGTGGTAACAGACGAGCCGGCAGCCTCCGCGGCGCCTCGTTGCCAGGCAACGCGGCGCCGGCGCGACGAACTCATAAACGATACATGGATGTACATTGTACGTGCTGCTGGAAGAGCCGACGATGACTCACCACTGCAAAAATGTATAAATGTTACAAATTGTCATTTTTGGTGCGTTCAGAAACTCATAGACTTTATATTCAATTTAAGTTTTTTAACACTTTCGAGTTATTACATAGCTAATTTAACTATAAACATTATTATTATTAATATTTATATTAAAGAGTAACAAATTACACACACATTTTACACACGTACGTACATACATACCCATCCACACAAACAAACACACACACACAAACACAAACGTCACACGCCCATATAATTACACAACTCACACAATATACAATATACACACATTACATTTTATTATTTAATAATTTAAGACCACATGAGGCCATATGAGACCAAAGTTATTTCCATCTCGTGCCTTTGAATCCCTCTCGCTACGATCAGGATTCTAACTTAAATACACTCGCTACACTCGTGATTTAATTCTAAAATCCTTTGCTTGCTCGGGATTCATAATCAGCACTCGTAGCAAAATCAACTTTGCGGTCTTGTTGGACAAATCAATCGCTTGTTGCCCGTGGTCCAATCGCGTGGTTCTACTAATAGGACCACGGATAATTTCTGTTGCCCGTGGTTCTAACAGGAAAAATATTCATTTTCATTTTCACCCTCACACTCGACAAAATGTATGAAACTGTAGATTTTTTCTCCACGCAATTTTAGGGTTAATCCCGTAGTAAAAGTTGTTCATAATGATGAGTACATACATACCTTTCAATATTGTTGCACCTTTCAGTAACACCCTGTATATACAAGAAAATTAATATTGATCAAGGTACAGTGATCCGCAAACATCTTAAACAAGAGACCCATCGATCAACTTCTGCGCAGATGACGTCATTTCTCAAGTATTTGCCGCTAACTCTACACCAGCCACCTTTACTTTAAATCGTGTAAAAACGTGAATGTGATTGTTATTTATGTATAAAATAGCAGATTAATATTTTCGCTATTTGAGGGTCAGTCTAATACTAAAAGTTGTTCATAATGGTAAGTACAATCACATTAAGTGAAATCAAAGCTATTTTCGGCTTATTGCCACCATTCTGTATAGATAACTCATGAACTGAAAGAGTCATTTCCAGCGGATCTCATCCGTGGCTGTCACGAAGCTGCAGATTTAACAAGCGTTTTTAATACACTGTGACTAGGGAACTATTCTGAAGCACTCTGCTTATGAACTCGTTTATGATACTGTGGCATTTTATAGACAAGCTATAGACCATCAGTTGCAGCCCCAATCTCCCAGTTTTCGTGTCAGTTTTTGGGACGAAATTTGTAATTTAATGTGGTTTACTAAATCCCTCGCACATTTTTATATCATTGAAGATATGAAATTTAATTGAAGATATCAATTGAAGATTTTAAAAATATTCTTTGTGTCTGTGTATGAAAAAATGTTTTAAAGGAATCTTTCGTTTTTATATCTATGAATTTGAGAGAGGTCAGCGAAAAAATATTTTTTAGGACATACCCGGGTATACGCTTAAATTGCGACTTGAACCATCTGAGGACGGGCAGCAGCGTCCTCTTAATCCGCCTGCCAAGCGTAGAGATTATGGCTACCCCAAAATAGTGGGTAGGTTTCGTCCAGCACTCAACGTCTAAGAGCTGATAAGAAGTAAGACGAGTCGAAAAGAGATGAAAAAATATTTTTTTCGATATTTCCCATCAAATAAAAAAATAACTAAATATTTCTGATATTATGATAGACAGATACGACATCAAGTTTTTGGTAATTTAATCTATCTACATAAAGTTGCCAATGTACGAGTGAGATGGCTTTGACGTGACTATATTGGCGACTGCCACATTAACTAAACAATACATACAAACGAAAACAAACTACATAAACTAATTAGCTTTAAAAAAAAAAAATTGTCTTCTTTACAAAACGAATACTTGAATTACCAAGAGACTATTGATATATTGGGTCTCATAATAAACACATACTCCATAATAACTACCTAATAAGTATTATTATTTAGCGCATTTAGTAATATTTTTTTAGCGAGATTAAAACTTACCTGGCAGCTGATTATTTAATAAATATTCAAAGCCTATGGCAAGCCGGCGAATCTCACGGCCGTAGCTGTAATTTGCGTATAATACAGACTCGGTCATGTTACTTGACCGGCAAAAGATCTTCAAAGTTAAAAAATATATTTAATATCAGGTAGATTTATTCTCAAGCAAGAATCTAAGTTATCACTGACAACACACATTGGTTGAAGACTCCTCGTCTTCAGGCACTGCGGGATTTTGGGCGAGAAGATATCAAACTAGAACTACAGTCACCGACACAGCATTCAAGGGTTTGCAAGCTGAAGTAGGAATGGGGCAGACCACATTGCTCGAATAACCGATGGAGAAGAAAGATTCTTGAGTCATCATCATTATCATCAGCCATAACACGTCCACTGCTGAACGTAGGCCTCCCCCTTAGAACGTCACACCGATCGACAACGGGCCACATGCATTTACCGGTTGCCCGCGACTTCCATAATGTCGTCGGTCCACTTAGTGGGAGGCCTACCTACGCTGCGTCTTCCAGTTCAGTCTTCAGCTTGCAAACTCTGAAAGCTATGTCGGCGACTTTGGTTCTTCGACGAATTCTTGAGTGGCGACCACGAATCGGAAATTGTAGCGTCGGTAAGCCTTGCACTAGGTTGACTGACGATATTGTGAATGTCACGGGCAACCAGTGGATACAAATGGCAAATTGTCGCTTAGTGTGGCGTTCTGAGGGGGAGGCCTTGCGTTCAGCAGTGGTTGTTTTCCGATGAATCATGAAGAAACTATCTCAACAACACCATGCGAATAGCTTGAAATCGGTTACGGCAACCACGATGACTTTCATGAGGCTGGACTTACCCCCTAGTAACTTACGGTAGTAATACTATGGTCACTTGTATATGGTAATAGGTAATTTATATTCTCACTGTCTTGAAGAAAAAGTTAAGTGCGCAATTATTCTTAACTATTAATTAATACAGAATTAATAATAGTTATTTAGCGGCTTTGAAAAACAGTTCAGTCCTGTAATTATGTGGTACATTTTTTTATCAGCTCAAGAACTGGCTCATTATAATCCTAATTAATATTATAAATTCGAAAGTAGCTCTGTGACTCTGTCTATCTGTCTGTCTGCCAATCTGTCTATCTGTCTATCTGCCTATCTGTCTATCTGCCTATCAGTCTATCTGTCTATCTGCCTTTCTGCCTATCTGTCTATCTGCCTATCTGCCTATTGGTCTATCTGTCAATCTGTCTATCTGTCTATCTGTATATCTGTCTATCAGTCTATCAGCCTATCAGTCTATCAGCCTATCTGTCTATCTGTCTATCTGTCTATCTGTCCATCTGTCCATCTGTCTATCTGTCTATCTGTCTATCTGTCTATCTGTCTATCTGTCTATCTGTCTATCTGTCTATCTGTCTATCTGTCTATCTGTCTATCTGTCTATCTGTCTATCTGTCTATCTGTCTATCTGTCTATCTGTCTATCTGTCTATCTGTCTATCTGTCTATCTGTCTGTCTGTGTATCCGTCTATTTGCCTCTCTGGCCGATCGCGTAATCACGGCTAAACGGCTGAACGAATCGAGCTGATTTTTTGCATAGATATAGCTTAAGGGTCGGAGACGGACATAGGCTACTTATTTTTTTGTAGATCCACGCGAACGAAGTTACGGGTAAAAGCTAGTCTGCTATAAATACTCAGTTATAATATTGTTGCGTCAGTCGTGTAGATTTGTAGCTATAACAATAATCTGTGCAGCTATTTACGAAACCCAGATCGTAGCAATATTGGTAACTCTTCTCTTAAGCCGCCTAAGCCATCATTTACCATCAGGCGAGTTGATATCAAACATAGATTTAGAATTTAGAAAAACTACCTTTAGATAACCCGACATAGGTTAAGTATCTATAGAATACTTAGCTTACCTCTTCGTCTGTAGTTCCCACGGTAGCTGCGGGGCGACTGTAGCCCACACTGTGGCGGGTACGTTAAGGAGCCTTGCTATGTCCGACATAATTTATGCTAATCAGTAAAATATAACTAGTTACGAGTGTGTGTCGTTGATGAATAATTTTAGCACTCCTAACTAATATAATAATTTAGAGGAATATAGCCGCAGTCGTATTAGCACCAATAAGGTTTCGAGGTATGAAAATGAATAGGTACGCCGAGTTACTAGGTAAGGTTAGTTATCTGACTCTGATGAGGTAATTCTTAAGGATAATCCTAACAAATGTGTCTTTTGCTATCTCTACGTCGCTTAGTCTAGCATTATATTTCTTCTAGCTGCTCTTTTTGTGTCTATTCTTCTGCTAATATAGCGCCCTGTTGAACTGCTGTTGAATGCTGAGTAGTACTGAACTGTTACGGCAAAGCGTGGCGCGTGCCATTAGGTAAGCGACTTGATCGTCTTTAGCATAATTATCATGTAGGAGTTGTAAACAGAAATACCCCCCCGCCAACTATAATCGCTGACAACAAAAAAAAAACAATTGTAGAATTGAGGTTTACAAAAAAAGTTTGTGCCCGCGAGGTCTATGCATAAATATTCGCAGAACTAGTTAGTAAAGTAATTGCTAGTAATTTTTGGCTTAGGTTACTAATTATTATTAAAAATTTGCAGCAAGGTATTAAGGGATTCAGCTGTAGGTGAAGTTTTATTTTATTGAGTCCTCGCAAGTGTTGAAGAATATTAGGTCGACAACAAATCACAATTGGTGGTATCCTGATACGTGCAGTAGGTAAGTAAGTAGGTATGTCCTCTCTGCGTGCGAAACAATCGCGATTCGATCCCATAATCCCTCATGCGTTCTCGCAGCTATATAAAGGCGGCCCTTACACCGTAGAAGCGAATATTGCATTCCAAACATACCGGGGTGCGGTGGTATAAGCTATGAAGATATAGCGGGCATGACACAAAATAAAAAAGAATAATAGAATAAGCTTACGTCAGCTTAAGATTTTTCTAGCAGCCTATGTCATGTTTTTAGTATTTAAACTGCATCCCGATATATATTTTTTGTGTTGTTGATACTTGTGTGGCGATGTTATGTATTCATCCTTTGCGATTGTACTTTCAGTGCTTAGAATCAGGGTGTCGCTGAAAATAAGTAGAGAAAAAAGCAACACCCAAATTTTAGCTCTGCCTATTGTAAGAGCTATCTAAAACTTTCAAGTTTCTGGGTTGACAGATGGATCTTATCTCCAATTTAAGTGATCCCAGTGAAGGCGACGACGGTGTAATGCCGCGCGGACTGGCCGCGGGAGTATTTCTAATCACGACCCCACCATTCTCTCTGAGATGGTACAATATATCATAAAGGGTTTTTAATGGGTGTAATCTCACAATGTTATTATATAAAAAATACTATTTTGAAACAAGAAGATAGTCAAATTAAATCGCTTCTTTTAAGAAAATAGTGTGTTGTGCTGTCAAGACTTTCATAAAATCGGAACAAAACAGTCTTTTATGCCTTAGGCCACACTACCGACGACGGGCGATGTGAGAATTTGCATCGAATGGACGCGGCCCGCGCAGCCTCCCCGGACAAACTGTGTGTCTTCGGCCCATTATCGCTCAGATAATCGCAAATCAATTTGGTTCTTCCAAATAAGTACTTATTTATCGTTTTAAAAGGCTTTGTGAGTTTTTTAAACGTTTACATCTAAATAATTATCTGAGCGAGATACCTACTTATATAGGGTTTAATAGATTCGCGCCTAGTGTCTTAACGTATCTTACAATCAGTCTAGAAAAATCTGATCTGATCTGATTGTAATTCTACGATTTCAACAAAGACCTAAGGTTGATCAAAGATCAAAGAGAAAAAAACAGTACTTAATTTATTCTAAATAGTTGAGTATAACATTCTTTACCAAGGTTTCGAGTATAATAAATATTAAAACGAAAAGTAAATAAAATATAAGTCCAAAAACTAATACCCGCCACGTAATTATTATGAAACAAGAAAATATTATTCGAAATTCTAATTTACGTTTTAAAGTCCCTTTAAACGTAGTGTTATTCCAATCAAGGCATAAGACTACTGGAATAGGGAATTTAGACTTTTTATATGGACACATTATTTCTACTTAAAAAAATGTTTTTTTTTTATTTGTGAAAGTGTGTTATAAAATCCACCATATTGGATTTAGTATAATTCCGTATAGCCGTACACGCAGAGTGTGAAGACGCATCGACAGACATGCGATTTAGGAGTTAAGAGGGATCATATGAACATACATACATATATACATGGCTGTCACACTCATAACCCTCCTTTTTGTAGTCTGGTTAATACAAATGTATCATCATCATCAGCCTATAATAGTCCTCTGCTGGACATAAGCCCCTCCCAAGGCACGCCGCTCAACCCGATCTTCGGCTTTTTTCTTCCACCCACCGCCAGCTGTCCTACGCACGTCGTCACTCCATCTAGTTACAGGGCGTCCTACGCTACGTTTGCCGATTCGCGGTCTCTACTATAGAACATGTCTACTTCAACGGTTATCGGTTCTATACGCCAGATATGGCCGGACCACTGCCACTTCAGCTTGCTAATACGCTGAGCTATGTCGTTGACTTTGTTTCTCTGGCAAATTACTTCGTTCCGGTTGCGATCCCTCAGAGATACACCAAGCATAGCTCTTTCCATAGCTCGCTGAGCGACTTTGAACTTGTGGACCGCTCCTACTGCCAGTGTCCACGTTTCAGTTTCACGTTTTACCGTAAGTCATAACGGGTAGAACGCAGTGATTATAAACTTTCGTCTTGAGACTTTGAGGGATGGATGTCGATAAGACTCGACGGAGTTTTCCAAACGCTGCCCAGCCCAACTGTAGACTTCTTTTGACCACACTTTCAAAATTATTTTTACATAGTTCGAACGTCTGCCCTACATATACATACACACTGAAATTTTGAAATCCTCCAATTAACTTGATCTTGGTGTGTTATTAGTGCTCTTACTTCCCGGTTAATTAAGGTGTTTTTTTTGTGCGCGCTGTATTAGTATTATAATCATAGCGTTAAACACATGACGCTTATGACATTCTGGAAGTTGCGATAAATGTAACGAAACCTGACATTTATAATTGACTATAAGAAGTCATACAGGAGGAACACATCTATTCGCATACTTAGGTTTCACTTACTTTGTAGGTATGTGAATGTATGTGTTGTAGTATGTACTAATTTGACGAGCCGAGCTACTTAAAACCAGGAAGCACGACCTTTGATCGCTGGATCGATTGTCCCACTCCTATTTTGCGTGGTGTTATTGTCTTGGAGAATTGTTGTTTGTTGTTGAGTCCCGAACTTAATCGTACCTTTATTTTTGTGGCTTTGTTGTGCAGTATAGGTATAGCACTTGCTCCGCCACCTCGTTTTCCTGAAGACAATCACAGCGTACCTACCTACTATCTATTGCTCCAATTTTACTTCACGTGGTAGTTTAGCTCACAGTGACCTGTGATGGTATATACCTATCACTATTAGATAGATTTCCGACCTAGTTTTTGTTCGCAGTCTGTTACTCTCAGTAACATAATACACCTTTATTCACTTATTATTTATCGATAGGTAGTAGAATGCTTGGGTATTTCTAGCCGAAGCAAAATTCATGTCCAATCAACGCGTTAATTTACCCAACCAAAACTGTTGTCACCCTAAATTTCACCCTGTGAACATCAAAGTCACCGCCGCTCACCGCCACCGCCGTTTACCCTCACTAGCTAATTAAGACAGGTATCACAGCCCCGCAATATATCACCGCTCCCCGAACGTGTCTGCACACTACTGCGCTGGATTAAACAATAATAACTTGAAAAAATTGTATGCAGTACCGGGAAGGTGACTCGATTCGGAGGACTTTGGCAGAAGGTAGACATCGTTAAGAAGTATGGGAAGTAGCAAGATTAAGGCATATTTCTCCCTGATATGATTTGTATTCTAAATTAATTGTTATAAGTTATGTTTACTAGAAAAAGGTCTCCATATTGAAAAGTCTAAAAGCAGTACTATTTTTAACGAATACTGTTTTTGTAAATAATATTTTTCGTATCGACATAAATGTCAGCTGGAACTTATAAAGTGACTTTGAGCTTTCTGTTAAAAAAAACACCCCTAGATAAGATCTAGAAAAAAAATTGGAAAAAAATCACTTGGAACGATCGAAGCCCACCACGCATCGGCTAAAATACAGCTATAAAAATATATTCTCTTACTGGGCGCGAGAAGGCGTAACCTTGAAATAGCCAATGAGAACGCTTTCTTGCAGACCTCACGACCTGCACTTCCCTCCAACTTCGGTGAGTTTTTGTCGGCGACAATTTCGTTATGCGGTATCTGTATACAACCTGTGACAAAACAGTAACGGTAATGGTGTAATTAACAGCATTAGATTCCATTGGTTAACTTAGGCTAACTTCATAAATTATTCTAGATGACAGTAAGCCGTCTCCATCCAGTCTACTAAGTTACAACGAATTGTCAGACTAGCCTTGTTTCATTAGACGGCATATTTGGAGCGGTTGTTCCCTTACTGCAATAACATCGGCATGGTCTAGTGTGGGAGCGCAATGGCACACCAAAAGTGAAAAAGACACGTCTGCGGATCATTCGTTGGAGGACGATTGTCGGCAGTCACGCATTCTACTGCTATTGTGTGAGAATAGGCGCGTTTGGGGAACGAAGGTTTTTGTTTGTGTAAAGGTATTTAAATATTTAATAATGAGTAAAAGTTAGTCATTATTATCATCGACAGCTAAAAAACGTCAAAAGTCATTGTTATACTTGTGTGTAATTATAGTCATCAAATTTAGCCATGATACGTTTGTCAAACAAAATAAAGTATCAAAATCGAAGTTCCAAAAAAATACTTACGTTTGTGCATTGTCTTATTTGCGCAAGTCAAAATCGGTCAAGCCGTTTAGATGGGTAGTTAAGGAACACACAAACATACATCTTACACCTCAAAAACATTACCTTCCTGTTTGGGGCAGTCGGGTAAAAACGACTTACTCTTATTAAATACTATTTCGTTACGAATCCTTGCACTGGGTACACGGTTTAGTAAATACTGTGCCCTTACAATTGCACAGACACGGGATTCGCAAATTAATCGGAGTCCAAGTAATCTGGTTCGTTAGGTGTAGACTGCAAGCCACCGCGTCCTACCTCCGCGATGCGATGCGATAGTATTCAGGCCGCGTTCCCACCCATAGCTCTTTTACATATTTTCAACATCTTAGAATTTAAAAAAACGCCACTAAAAAGTTACCAACGGCGAAGGAAGTAGTTTGTTCTTTGATAAAAAAAAATATTGCTTTCAAATATCTGCATTGTTCTTTTAATTATCTGATGAGACTGATTGTTAACAATTATTATTTCCCAGTCAGTGATTATTTTTATTTTCAAAAATGTTGAAAACAGCGCGTCCGAGACAGCCTTTGAGGGAAGCAGGCTATTATGCATATGCACCCTCTCCAAAGTAAATCTTTGAAATGCGTTCTACTTTCTGCCTACTTTGGTTTTCGAATCGGAACATCTTTCTTGATCATAATTCTACTATGAGTTGAGTAGATAAAGCAGTAGATTATAGAATCCAAGGCGTGATATCAGCGAAAACATAGTAAGATATGAATTTAGAGGTATCCTGTGTTTTCTTGAATGAAAAGAAAGTAGGGTAAAAAAACAATAACTTGCCTCCAAAATTATTTGGTAATTTTGGCAAATAAAAATATATCTGATTTCCCATATCATCATGGTTATCAGTTCAATGCTGGACATAGGTCTCGTCGGCCGTCTCCTAACACGGCACTAAGCTCGATCTCTTCGTATAGCATATTATACTATGTTGTAGGTGGGACGAGGCTCGCGAGTCCATGGCAGCAGACCACCGGCGCGCGCCGCCGCGGCTCTGTAATCTGAGCGCGCGCCCGGGCTTCGTTTACTGTGCGACCGCAAAACTTGAAGTTGGAATTATTTGGTATACTGTACAATTATGCGTAACACAAGCTCATGATGACAAGTGAAATTCACTAGAAAACTCCAGTGCATCATATAGACTGAACATTTTTAAACTACATTTACTACTTACTTACTTTTTTTACTATTTCGCTCTCATCCAACATTCAACTCGAGTCGGCAAGCTTTTTTTCTTAATTGTACACGTATTTATTCTGCCTGATTTTAAGCAATGTAGGTCTAGGATAAGGCACGTTTACTTATTTGTAAGTACCTGTTAGGCTAAATTTGAATAAACTCATATTTTATTATTATTAAACATAGATTCTGGTAAAAGAATACTAATTATTTATTACTACTCCGGTTTGCGGTAAAGTTCTACATCTTCAACGTTGACTAAGTAGTTGACAGTGGATTCTGTGATTATAGCTCAGGATTTTTCTGATTTTTGTATGCCATTGGGTCATTGATGGGTTTATTCTCTTGCTATGTCAACTAGCTTTGGAAATAAAACCAACTGCAAATTGTGGAATGAACTCAATGAGTATTTCCGAGTAACTACAACCTGGGGATCTTCAATAAGGCTGTTAGTAAGGTCGGGAACGTATCTGTGTTGCCTCTGGTGTTATAGGTATCCATAGGCGTTGATCGCTTACCATCAGAGGGCCCGTCTGCTTGTTTGCCAACGATAGCACAAAAAAAGGTCACTACTCATCTGCATTACTCTATGTTAACTGCCGCCCTCTCTTGTTCTGCATTGCCCGACTGAGTTCATAAGAAACTTTGTACATGTATACTTTAATATTTTGTACCACGTTGTAAGGTATGGTAGTTAAGTAATAAACCTCTTAAATCTCAATTATTAATATCTTAATACTACAAAACTCATTCTCATTACTGTAAGAGGAAGGAGGTTACTTATTTTTGGTAAAGTAAGCGTAAATAATTACTATTCGCCACAAAATCGACAATTACTTTTGGCACTTTTTTTAGAAAATGTACAGTATTTATTAAGTGAAGCAATTACTTTCGTGTACAATTTCCCGCACACGAACAAACGTCCCGTTGCAATTTTTTCCCAAGTTTATTTCCATCGGCTGAGCCTCCAAAATTGAGTTGTTCGCCTTTCGAAGACTTTTTGTTTTTTCATCTTTCGCGGGTTTTTTTTTATTTTTATTCGTTTTTGCGACTCACAGGCGGTCCGGTAATCACTTGTATGTTTATTTATTTATTAACTGGGACGGTCAACTTCGATCGATAATTAAAAGAGATTCTGTTGTAATACAATTGGATTCCAAGCTTCTAAATTGTGTTGTTGTGGCTTTATGTTAGAAAATATAATAAATTTTACTGAATAATTGTGTACAGAGATTTATTATAAATTATTTATTTGTATTAATACATAATTTAATTATTTCAATTAATTTGTTTGTAAACAAACAAATTGTTTTAATTTGTTTGTTTGTACATTATTTTGTTTTAATACATTTTTTTTATTTACATATTAGAAATACAAACATGTCAAGGTTATTGATATCTTAATTTACTTACATTTATTGACGTCGTCGTCGATATTATTTATTATATTGATATTAGTTATCTTATGCTCCTTTGTGAAATTTACATTGAATTTTGTTCACGGGTTTGGAAATTTTTTTTCATAGTCCGTCTTTACCGAATGTAAGTAAATATTTCTAACCGTGGAATATACTTAGATAGCCAATGATTTAATACTTATAGCCCTGGCTAAACAATTGAACTAAGTCAGTATATTGAATTGGTTTGACCAGTTCTTTTTATTTTTATTTTAGCTGAGCTCATAATAAAAACTATATCTTTGTATTATACCTAATAAGTACTTATCTATTGTTTGAGGGTTTTGCGTATTATTATAATATGCCATCAAAAATGAATCCCTTTTTTATCTTTAATTATATTCCGCTAATAACCCACCCGGGCCCTGTACCGCCAAATTAATTGTTCCATTAATTCGGACCTCGATTACCGTAACATTCCAAGCTGGGTAAAAGAACGTGAAAGCTCAGTATTTGACAGATGCTCAATAACGGGCCAGCTACATTACTGAAGATAAAAATTAACGCGAACTTATCACGGTCCCGATGCAGGTGGCACTCCACGTTTTTTTACCATTTTTTTCTCCGAATGGACCTCCCACCCTTCGGGGCTATAAATCATTTGTGTGGTTAATTATTTTGATTAAAACACGCGGAGAAATTGGCGGGTTATAACTGGGGCACATTCTTTGACCTTTGGGAACTTTTGTCAATTAAGCGAAGTTTGTACAAGCACTATAGATGCGCAGTATAGTTTATATGCTACTAGAGACCCGCGCTGGCTTCGCATGGGTACCAAACTTCGCAGGATCACCCGCTGGGTTGATCTTAAGATTCCCTGTAAGCTTCATCAACGTAGGTCCAGCCAGTTTGGAGTCTATAGGGAACATACAGAGATACATACATCGCCTTTTATATATTAAGATTTTATTGATTTATTTACATCTTGCATACATACAAAAAAATAGAAAAAACCTTTTATTGGCACTAACATCAATAGGGTATAAGGAGGTAAGTATAACATAATTATACAATCTACAGCCAAATTTATGAAAACTTTATTTAAGCACACCGGTAGAGCATGGAATACCGGAGCGATTTTCAATACCGGTATTGGGTCCGGTATTAGCCCTCAATACCGGGATACCGGTATTAGTACCGGTAATGGTGGTTTTTGTAAGCTTTACTTGATATCAGTTGCCATTTTTATCAAATCTCCTTAAGAACTCTGAAAATTAACGAAATACGAACAAATTGACTTCCATCATCATTATAATCAACCAGCAGAAGTCCATTGCTGAACAAAAGCTGCCTCTTAAAGTGCCACATTCTTAGACCTCACTGAACAACAACTTTCCACTTGCATCCACCGGTTATGTATTGCATCAGTTTAGTAAGCGAATCGGCGGACAGAAACTACTTAGTGAATTTATAATTGTATAAAATAATGCAATTTAGTAAAACCAGGCAACCAGGCGTCTGGTCTGGAATGGGCAGTACAAATAGAAGTGACATATCTACTAATCTGGTATACTGTAAAAGAGAAGTCCCGAGTAGCAAGCGCGTCCTAGAGCGTAATTAGGTGATTAACATACGCTTTAGATGGTTGTGCTATCATATCATGTACTTTTAACCTAATATCGGGATCACGGTATTGTAATCCTCAATACCGGTATCGTAATACCGGTTCGTAATACCGGTATTACGCAATACCGGGATCCCGGTATTCATGCCCTAAGCACACGCATAGGTAAGTATATTACTATTAAAATTTTGTTGATTAACGAGTAGAACTTGCGCACTTGCACTGCACCCAAAATAAGAGCTGTCTAAACCATTAAGATTCTAAGATAAGATTTCTAAGATTTACAGAACTGAGTGGTAAGCGACAATAAAATATTCACATTATTTACAGCAGAATTTTGCGATTCCAATACTTTTACATTCCTGATTGAAGGTTCAGCGAGTCAGAGCGACGAGCAGTGCATTGTCGCGCATAGCTTTAATCTGTTATTGAGTTCAAAATTGTAATGTTAGTGTTAGTTACGAGCATCTAGCGTGACAGTTACCGTCAGGCGAGCGACTTGCTCGTTTCATCAACCAGTTGCATGAAAATAATACTATGTAGTTATGAAAACTGACGTGGTTTTGACACGTTTTGTTTTAATAAAACGGGAATACTCACAAGGCAAGACGAGCAATAGTGTGCTGTGCAAGGCAAGACGAGGGCGCGCGCGTGTCACGCTTAGAATTCCTTGATAAAGGCCACCGCGCAGGCCTAGCACGGGCGCCGGGATAAAATTTTGTCCACTATGTTTATCCCGCGAGAACGAGATGGATGTATCCATATTCTAGCGCTGTCACGTTGACGCGAAGACAAAACGGGTGGACGTAACTTTATCCCGGCGCCCGTGTTAAGCCTGCAGTATGGTTGTAAATTGGTTTTCATGTGGAGAAGATGTACCCTAATATCTTTTCCTTTTAAGGTATTTTCCAGACAGTCGTTTTACACTTAGCAAAGCTCAACTAAAAAAACCTTCACGGTCATAGCTCTCCACTAGGGTTATCTGTATTGGAGAGGCCGTGAGACATACACAAAGATATGCCAACTAACACACAGATCCAGATAATTAAATTCATCAATCAAATATCCTACCTGCCCAGAAACCGAATCTGGGGCAGACAGACGACTATCAACTAGCTCATAAAGAGCAATAATCGCTTTCTTCGTGTCCAAGCGAATGTAAATTCCTGTGGAATAAAGATTTTTGACTTTGACTTTGACAGGTCATGGATATATTAGAAGCCTCCCATTGGCCACAAACTCTGGCCTAGCCACTCTGTTAACACGGAAAGAAAGCAAATATTGGAAGTGTGTCTAGGGTGTATATAGGGCAGCTTATTTTAGCCGCGATCAAAGGAGGGGGTACGCGGAAGTAATGGGATCTCATATTGGATGTTTTATCGACTCGACACCATAAACGACTTGTTTGGATGTAAGGGTTCCGTGACGTTTTGATGTTTTTTTTATTTATTCTGTTCCTTACCGTTTTAAATCAAAAATATTAAACTTCTAATAAGAAAGCCAACGGTGGCAATGGGCTGGTAGGTATAGGTTAGGTAAGTACCTAGTTATCTACTTATTCTACTTAGTGTAGATAGATAGTGGTATATTATTGCAGGAAAAATGTATAATATATATAGGATTGGTGTTAAGCTATCTACCTATATTTATTATTTCTTTACTTTACTTATTATTGTTTATTTAATATGCTTCCGAGAGACGAGTCGAGGAAGTCGCTGGCTTGGTGGTAAAGCTCACGCTTGGCTATAACAGTATAATGCTACCCAGAATTTTAATTCAACATAAAACCTGCGCGTTAATTTATTGCGCTCTTCACCCGAAGATATTAGACGTTACCTAAATCTCTTTACGCTCAGTTATTTCACAGGAAACTTTACGCTTCAATTCAGAACACATTAATATTCGCAAACTACTGCTCGATGGTTGAGCAACTGGCAAAAGTGTGGTAGCTTCTACCCCAGGCGAGCTTCCTACGTAAAATAGAGTTGGTTAATTTTTTTGACTACACTTTTCTAAAAAATGCTTTGGCGATACCTACCTATACCTACCTAAAAACATTAAGTTTGTGTAGGTATATATACTTACCTATCTTATTACTTGCACTGAATTTGTAATATTTGTTCCTAGAATGGTTATCTAAGGCTTTTGTTTAGCAGTTCTACTAGCTAAAGTTAAGTGTAGATAAAATTTGTGTCCGACTGTTTATAATAAAGTACAAAATCTACAGAACCCTTCAAGATACCTATGATTATTCCACTTTGCGTTCGAGTCTGCGCCATGTAAATATTGTGGTTGTTTGATTTGTTGCCCAGCAGTGGACCATTATCCGATTTGCCTGCCGATCGGTTTGATCTTGATTGACTGCGAGTACTATGACCTAGTTAGTAGAAAAACACGATGGACATAAAAAATTTAAACCTACTCTTTTCATTTAGTAGAATAAAATTATTACCTACTCATTTAGTAGAATAAAACTTTCTTTCAGAATAAAAAGCTCCTTGCACATCAATGTTTTACCTACTACATAGAAAATTAATGCAACGTATAATTATGTGATTTTACACAAAAAAATAACTAAAACTATTATAACTGATTATCCTTGCGAATTTGTAAAACAGCCATCTGTGGACGAGTAACCGAACTAAATTGAAAGCGCGAGCTTCGCGATCAGACGGGACGGAAGGCTCTGCAAAATATATATTTATTCGTTCTACACGATAAACCTAGACTTTCTAGTTGAACAAGAAAAATATAGATGGCGCGAGATGTATTTTTGAAAGAGGAAAATGCTACATTTTCGTGAAAAAATACTTGCTGTCTGTGAAACGATATTGATTTAATATTTTTCAAACATACTTGAAAACTTAGATTTTCCGAAATATTTATACTGGGCACAATCCTCCTAGTCTTTATTTCGCATATAAATTATTATTTTATGTATATTTTATGATAATAAATAAAACAATAATATATAAGTTATGAATAAATGGATAATAATAATTAAAATCTACAAATACACACAATAAACAAAAATCAATTAAACGAATTATACATCGAGTAAGTTTATGAATAGTCACACATACATAATAATCTTTATATAGAATAAATAATAATGCTAAAAAAATCGCCTTTCTTTTGTCTAACTAAACTCAACAACGATCTGGACCGATTTTAATGATTAATTTTTTAATGTGTTCGTAATTGATGGGACAAGGTTTGCTAGAGAGGTCGAAGGCCAAGCTCACGCCGAGCTTCATGCCGTACGAAGTCACGGGCATTAGTTAGTTATATAATTATATATAAAAATGAATCACAGTTCGTTAGTCTCGCTAAAACTCAAATTCGGCTTGACCGATTTTGATGATTTATTTTTTGTTGTGTTCTCTGGACAAGGTTTACATAGAGAGTTTAGCGAGGCCGAAGGCCGACCTTTATCGCGTACGTTGTCGCGGGCATCAGCTAGTTTATATATAAATTTATTTTTAACATACATGTAGCCAGATGTTAAAATGTACCTGCACTTCCAACAAACGAAAAAAAATGTATTATTTTCCTCATATACATTTCCTGTCGTTGGTCTGCTGTTATCAGGTGTGTTAGCTATACGTCCACAAAAATAATATTAGGTATTGTGGCTCAATAGCATGCTAACATTATTTTAATTAATTTTGTGTTTTACTTGCGTGTAATTATTATAGTCATCAAAATTTAGGCATGATACTGTTGTCAAACAAAATAAGGATTCAATAGACAATAGTTTTTTTTTATTTATGGAAAAGAACGAATTGTACACAAAAAACAAAAAAGTATGTTAAAAAAATAAAAAATACATAATACACATTGTTTTTAATCACAAATCGGTTCCAGCTCAGCATAATACTGGTTGCGAACAACCAGCGCTGATCTTCAGCTGAAACCGGCGGTGACGTCACCCACTATTACCGCACGGAACGGTAATACAAAAACTTATTAAACTATAAATAAAACAAATACAATAGCAAGTGTAACGTATCAACACACACAAGCAGTTGGAAATTATTGTTATTTAATAACTTGTTAAGAGCATATCGGGTCATGCTTAGTAGGGTTCCGTAGGTGCGTAGGACGTTTAGGACGTAGGACGTCACATGTTGCCCGAAATAAATTTAAAAGAAAGTTTTTACTAAGATCTATCAACATGGAAGATTTTGGAACTTTGTCGGCCCATATTTTGCAAGCAGTACGTTTGATAAAAAAATGGTATAGGAAACTTTAACGTCATCTTAAAAGACCTATTTATTTATACCCCACATGTGGGGTACAGGCGATTTTTTTTTACCCCCCCCCCCCTACATTTATGGGAGCTACCCTTATTTAAAAAAAAAAGTTTTTTTTATTCTTTGAAACTATATGTCTTCTACTTAGACTATCGTTGTGCAAAATTTCATGCATGTTTGTAAGTTTATAACTTTGGAAGTTATAAAGCTGTAAAAAATTCAGACAGACAGACGGACAGACAGACAGACAGACGGACATGAGGAACTTATAAGGGTTCCTTGTAGTACTACAGAACCCTAAAAAGTAAGTAAACACTTGCACTTGTTACACTGTTTAGTAAATACTGTGCCCTTACAATTGCACAGACACGGGATTCGCAGTAATCTGGATCCTTAAGGTTATCTCCAAGCCAACGCGTCCCACCTCCTCGATGCGATGCGATAGTATTCAGGCCGCGTTCCCACACACAGAAGAGAGAAGTAAATAAAAAATTTTCCTCTTCTGTGTTCCCACACATAACTAGGTCTTTCACACATTTTCAACATCTTTAAATTTAAGAAAAACGCCAATAAAAAGTTGCCAATGGCGAAGGAAATAGTTTGATCTTTGTCAAAATAGAAAATTTTAAAATAAAAATGCATTCTAATATCTGCATTGTTTTTTTAATTATCTGATGAGACAGATTGTTTACAGTTATTATTTTCCAGTCAGTGATAATTTTTATTTTCAAAAATGTTGAAAATGCGCGTCCGAGACAGTCTTTGAGGGATAAAAAATGTATAATATTAATAAAAAAAATATTATTTTCCTCATACATTTCCTGTTGTTGGTCTGTGGTCTGCTGTTATCAGGTGTGTTAGCTACACGTCCACCAAAATAGTATTAGGTATCGTTGCTCAATAAATAGCATCCTACATTACAGTGTTCCGGATTGTGGCCCCAGTTTGTAAGATTATTTTTAATTTTCGGGTGTGCACACTAAAGAGTTTCTATGATTCTTTACTTAAATAAGTGCAAATTCTGGGTTACACTGAACTAAAGGCGTGCATGCTTACCTTCGGGCAAGCAACATGCTCGTCACGCCAATCACAAAAATAAAAATTTGGAAACATATCTACTTTAATACATTATTTTGAGTACAGTTAGTACGCGTCTACGCAGCAGACGCAGTAGACGCGCTACCAGGCGTCTTCCAAGTTCGAAGCCCGACTGGGCAGATATTTGGGTGATGTATTATTAAATATCTGCTCTGGCTATATATTAAAAACTTAGTTTCCCAACTAGGTTTGAGTGAGAGGCTGGTACTTGTAAACGTTGTCAACTAAACAAACTTATCTAAGTAACTAGCTACAGTAGATAAGGTACTCAACTTATTTTCATGTCCCATCACAAGTTTCCGTAGCTGGAGCTGGTGCTGTCATGGATTGGTTTACGAGGGGCCAATCAAGCGGCGACGCGCCGGCTAACCGCCGATCTCGAGGGATCACCGCGGCCCGGTTCGACCAACTCTTATTAAACGCTGACGGCAAGTTAAAGCGTGGTATATACATTAAACTCTTATGAACTACGTACTTAGAGGTGATACCGCAGTACATTCTATTTCATTGTGGTCACGTTGCCAAAATCTAGTCAATCATTAGCTAGAAGAAAAAAAAAACGCATTAATATGCACGCGGGGTGTCACGTAGTACATAGCCCATATTTATGCAAATAATACAACATAAACTCATGATCAAAAAGCGAGCTCTAGCAAGTGAGTGAAGTTAAACAATAGATAGTGACCACAATGAAATGGGATATCGCAATGTAATGCGTTTTCACCTTTAGTACGTAGTACACACCTTACACATAGCTCAATGGGTATAATATATAATATTATTACGTATGTATGTCTATATTTTACACGTCACATCAACCTACTGAACATAGGCCTCCCCCTTAGACCGCCACACCGACCGACAATGTGCCACTTGCATCCACCGGTTACCCGCGGGGAGGCCTATGTTCAGCAGTGGACGTCCTCTGGCTGATAATGTAATGTAATGTATAAACCTGCATATAGAACACCCCTTATTCCATATACCCTATCCATACTAAGGTTGCATTAAAGAAATCGCTTTTAGTGATTAGGTCACCAATTGTTTTATTAGTTTTAAGTTGTTTTTATATATCTGAAGTACCTAATCATATCGTACCTGCATTCATCTGTGCTGCAGGCCTAAATAAAACCGAAATAAAGTTTTGTCCACCATATTTATACCGCGAGAACTGTAATGAGATGTACCCATATTCTAGCTTTGTCACGTTGACACGAAGACAAAACGGGTGGACATAACTTTATCCCGGCGCCAGTGCTAGGCCTGCTGGTGTGAAATGGGATACGTTAGATATTAGGTTCCTATACCTATACTTAATTAGGTTAACTGATGTGAAAAGGAGTATTATCTATCTTGCCTACAAATATTTGTTAATTAGATATTCATGTCAGAGATCTAATCAGAAAATGGTTATATGTAGTGTTCAAAGTAACTATAAACAGATTTAATCAGTTGTCGATTTATTTTTTCATCACTTGCGCCATAATGCATTCTACGCGTTGGAACACGACGTGGTCTTTTTGTAACCTTATTTATTGTTGACAGGCTTTTAAATGTAAATGTACTTAGATGTAGTATGGGGTTTGTATACTTCCCTGGATTGACGCATACAGGCTTTTAAATGTAAATGTAGATTTAGTATGGGGTTTGTATACTACCCTGGATTGACGCATACAGGCTTTGAAATATAAATGTAGATGTAGTATGGGGTTTGTATACTACCCTGGATTGACGCATAGGCATATTTTGATCCCAAAAAATGAACGATTCCTGTAGGATAGCGGGTGATTGTTATGCACTGCACTACGTAAAAAGTAAAAAAGCCTTTAATCAAATTACACGGTAAATAACATTTTTTGCTTTAAACTATTTTCCAATATTTTTACAATACGTAACAATGATTTAAAAACCCAAGTTCTACAAACCCCGGTTAGCAAACAGTTAAACCGGTCCCTCTAAAATCCCAGCGTTCAATATTGGTTAATAAAACAATAATCATCAAAAGTTGGCGCCGAAGCCACCATAATGCTCGCCATCCTCGCCATGGCTTTACAATGCACTTCCAACTACGATCTGTGTTTATGGAAATACAGAATTTGGCTTAGTAAAGCCGAGTTCAAAGGACGTTCAATAAGTTTATTTTAGCGGTTTTCTTACCAATTTCTTCCTTGCACATTTTTAAACGTGAAAACGTTTTTAAAAAGATCATTGTAAGGTCCCGCTAGCGTTAGCGATGAAATGCTTTTGTTGTCGCATTTTTTTTATAATCGCGTGTCTCAAGGTTTGTGTCGCCAAGTGTTGTATGTATATTATTTTGATAATAGATCTCTAAACCTTGTCTGTTAGTGCACGTACGCCTACGTTATTGAGTGTTGAAAAAGAGACTCAAAATTCACATCTCAAAATTCAACGTAACGAGGGAGGCGCCTTCGTGAGCACCGTAGGCTTGAAGTCCTTCCTCTTAAATTGTACCTGATGGATCACGAGAGACGTTTTCACGAAAAAAAAATACAGTAATTAGTGTAGCGATACTACCCACCCTGATTTTGTAATGCAACTGAGTGATGAGACTCGCCTGATAGTTATAACGCGTCCCTTATCGCATCGAGTTTGGATCGCACGCTTCATAGTGAGCGAGTTCAAATCCCAACAATAGGCTTGACTTGCCGGTGAAAGAAAACATTGCAAGAAAACCATAGCATGGTAGGGTAGGTACTTCCTAGTACTCGGCTGGCTAGCTACCATCCTCAAGTTCAAAATTCAAGCATATAGCTCTGTGTTCCGGCAGCGACACTTAGGGAACACCTCCAATGCTCTATTACTATCCTAGATTAGACTGCTGATTCAAGAAGGTCGCCCTATTCTTAATATATGGAAAGCTCGAAGCATTCTTTTAAATTTGGTTAGATTGGATCTGCGTAAATGGAGCGTTGTCGAATCGGGGATGTAGGCCGCAAAACAGATATCAGTGTGTCCGCAGCTTTACGCTTACCACCAATAAACGGAAAGCCACTAAGTTCATAAAGCAAAACAGTAAACTAAAAATAAAAAAGCTACGCTCTTGTTTGTTGTTCACTTAATTCTGTTCACTTTATTGTTCACACTTATTGTATCGTTTTGTTAACTAGTTTTGTTTTGTTCACTCTCACAACTCTCTGGGGAGTGATCGTAATTATTTTTTGCTACAAAGTTGGCGAAATGAAATTATCTTCTGTTGTGGAAATGGCGAAATAGCAATATTCATTATTTGTTTTGAAATAAGTTTCGGGTTCGAACGCAAACGGCTTGCCATTTTATATTATATCAAGAATACTAACAAAATTATCGTGATTGTTATTCGTTTTCAGACAAAGATACGCCGATGGCTCTAAAATGATGTCTAGACCTTTTGTATGGGAAATCTTTATATAACGTTGGTGAGCCCTATAAAATATTTTTGAAAAGCGGGTTAAATAGGAGATGAAGATTTGGTTGGAAGTTCTATTTCTACTTTCTATGTGCGAGGCCCGAAGGCTTCGATCCTGAGCTCTATGCCTGCGAGGTCGCAGCCATATTCTTCTTTTTTGCAATTCTACTGTTTTTTCAAGACAGAAATTAAAACACCATCATAGTTTATAATGTAACGCATGTAATTTCTTGGTGTTTTTTGGCTATACCTTTTTTTTTTTTTTAATTTTCACAAGATACCCGACTGCTATGGGGTGCAGACGGGTTATGTGGGATTATACCCACTGAAACCCCTCCGGTGGCCTGCCTTGTTGCTTGCCCGAGGGCTCCGGGATCTCCTTTTTGGCTATACCTAGTTAATAATCTGTCACCAAACTATGCTCGTCACTAAACAATATCAGTATGTCAGATGAACACTGAAAGCTGCAGGTGCCAAAACCTATTCAAAAGTGACAAAGACAAAACCATTTTTATATGCCTTTTTAGTTTTTCTTAGAACAATAACCAAGTTGCAGTTAATTAGGTACTACGAAAAAATTCAGTCGAGTTGAGAACCCTCTCCTTTCTTTTGGGAAGGTGGGATTTTTCAGTGGTCATCCGATAGAAAAATAGACTGTACTCGCGTAGTTCTGGACTCAGACTATCATGCATGTGTGTGCGTGATATTTTCGACCACCGTCAGTGAGCTGTAGTCAAATATGTCCTGTCTATTGAAAAAAATATCAATGAAGAAACATTCAGATAATACTGGAAAACTATATTTTGCACGTCCAGCATTACCAGAAAGTACTTAGAATCTTAGAAATATAGAGAGTGATGATATTTATAAGGTCTCGGCGGGGTATTCTGCAATATTTCATAGAATGTTTTCGTCGCATAGCTAATAAGGCATAACGTAAGCTTTGTTAGCAGAAAGTTTATTTATGCCTCTATGATATGTGGAGCTTCATGTTTTTCGTAATATTTTGCTGAAAATGATATTATTTTCGTCATTATTGGGCTAGTTAGGTTTGTTTATGGTGCTATTTGCTAGGGTTCGGTTAGAAATTATAAGAGTGATTAATGAAAGCTAGTATAAAATAAAAACCGAGGCACACTATTAGTCGATATATATAAAATTGATAGATGACAGTGAGCAGTACGACACTGATGGGTTTACACCAAATCTCTCTATCTAAATATCTTCTTATCTTTGATAGTCAAAACATTAGCCTTCTTTTCATTATTATCGTCATTAGTCAGAAGACGTCCACTGTTGGTTATAGGCCTCCCCCTTAGAACGCCACACAGACCGACAATGTGACACTTGCCTGATTGCACTTGATTGTCCGCGATTTTCACAATATCGTCAGTCTACCTAGTGCTTACGCTGCGTCTTCCTGTTCGTGGTCGCCACTCTAGAACTTTTCTTCCCCATCGGTTATCGGTTCTTCGAGTGATGCGGTCTGCCCAGTGCCACTTCACTTCAAACTCTCTTTCTTAACTTAGATCAAATTAATTGACTCAAATTAAATATAAGTTTGTGTATAAAAAACAGCCCAATAATTGATATTCCGTATTAGGCCTAATTTAGTAGAGTAACGAGATTTAGTTAGTGAATTATCGGTTACTAAGTAACACGAGTTTTTTTTATTTTTTATATAAGTTTTTGAGGAAAAGAAAATGTTTTTCCAGACAAGCTTTTATAAATCCGTTTTTCAAAACGAGTCCAAACTCCATCTATCCTACAGTTAGTTACTGAGGAGTTCTGTTTCCCCACCTTCCGTAACCATCATCTGATCAGCACGCTGTCATAATATTGTATTGTCATCGGAACTTGACAGGCATGCAAAATTTCAACTCAATTGAATAAGGGTCTAAAATTCAGTTGCAAGCTTATTACATACAAACATTGCAAGTTGAATAAAAGCTTCTAGCACTGGCAGGTTTGCCAGGTCGGTATGGCCGCACCACGTTATAACATTGGTACTTTATTTACGTAACTATACAAAAAACAGCTACAAAACCAATCGGCAAAGCAATAACGAGCAAAGGATTCGCATAAAAAGCGGAAGCTCCACTATTTCCTGCGTCACAACACCATCAATCAACATGGAATCTCGCTTCGTAGTGTCGGCCTAAGGGCAGTTCACACTGCGAACGACGGTTGTGAGAGTAGATTAAAGTTAGTGACTGGTTGTGGCATCTTTACTTAACTAAAGCCCTTTCAGGGCTGTAAATCACAGTCACACACCGATCTCGCTGGCTTGGTCGAATAATCCCAGGATCTGTGAGAAGATCGATTAGATTCTCTCCAAACAATCAAACCGCTAGGACTCCACCAGAGAACATTTTTCCTCGGGTGCCAGGGCAAGTCTGATGTCTCTTTTCCGGGTGACGCCGAGGTTCGTACCGTAGCGGTGCCTTGCGCAAATCGCCCACGCACAATTTTTAAATCCCAACGCCATCCGCGTTCGCCAATAGTAAGATAAAGCTGTAAAGGCCAGCAGAGGCCAACAATATTGTCATTGAAAACAAAAAGGAACCAAGAATTTGGTTCGCGCGGACCGCTGTCAAACAAACGATAGAGGAGGAAAGATAAATTATATTTTCCTCTTGCCTTCTCTTGTTGATTCGCTGTCCAAAAAAGCTATTAGGACTAATAATTGCTGAAGTCTCATTTTTATTATAAAGTCAAGTTTATTGTTTAAATGTAGTGTTTCCAATCTGTTAAAAATGTTGAACGATTAAACTTGATAAAAAACTTAACTTAATCTAATCTATCTTTGATAACTAGTAGTTCGCGGCGAACTGAGACCTCGCGACCTCTACATCTTCACAACCGCTCGACCGATTCAGCTCATATTCGAACTTAAAAATTGTATTGAAATAAACTAAATGCCTACAAAATTTCATAAAGATCGGATCAACGGTTCGCAAGTTATCATCGGACAAATATACACACAAACATACATACAAATGCCGATTTGTCCCAGTAAACTCTGAGACCTTCGCTTCGCTCGGTCAATAAATTCGAGGGCTAATTATTTTCGCAAGTTTCTGTTACCTACTTGTTCAGAATAACACGAGAGTAACAGGAACAAAAATTAATGCCAAGTTCTATAGAAAAGTGCCCGTTTAAATTTAAAACTAATTAAATTTAAAAGCCTGTGTTTTTTGAATTTTTGCCTTTTGATACAGTAATGTTACACTAAGCGCGATGTGGCCTGCCTATTGCCACTTCCGCTTGCAAAATGAAAGCTTTGCCGGTAACTTTGGTCCTACGGCGAATATCCTTGTTCCGGATTTTATCGTGCAAAGAAACTCCGTTTCTAAATTTTTTTAAAAATGTTTAACAAAAAAATAAATTATACCGTGGAATAATAATAGCCCGAATTAAAAAAAGCTCACTAAATGGTTTTTGTCTGTTGGTTCGGTGTACATGTAGAAACTGCCTAACACGTTCTCTATAGATTTTATCCATCAATAGGGAGCGAACTGTATCTACTGATTGACCATATAAAAAACGGATGATTTATCATTTTTATTGCGAGAAAAACATGTTTATGAGAATCTTAAGAGGGGTGAATACGGAACGGGCGGCTTATTCTGAGACGGATTAGCGGGTGTAGCCATTATTGACGTAGAACTGAAAAATGATAATATTTACAGCAAGTAGCTATAAACAACACCACAGAGCAGGTCATTTGGTTCAAGTTTCAACCCACATTTTCTAGTACACTGCTGGAAATAGGCGTTTCCCAAGGGATGCCACTTGGTCCGACTTATCTTCGGTTTTTCTTTTCCATACACGTTAATTGCCTGTTTTAAATTCAAATATTAGTACTATACATATATAGATATAGTTAATAAAAAATATACATAGCACTGATATTATAAACGAAAAAGTTCGGTGTAAGTATGTTTGTTCCCATTTTTCGTAACGGCTGATCAAATTTCAATTTAGTACGGAGCTATACCAACTAAATAGATAAAACTGTAACATGACGATACCGCATGGATGACTCGGACCACTGCTAGTTATTGATAATTTATTTTCATGAGAATGATTTGCAAATCGATCGAATGCTTCCGCTAATACCGCTATCGACATCAAAAAATCTCTATAAACAAAATCACAAATACACACCCCCAGAATAATCTCCCACACTGGAACAAAATAATCATTGGCCACTCATAATGTCCCCGAGGGGATTGTTTCCTAACTATAAACGAGATATCGCCGATACCTACCCCAATTGAGAAGTTTGCTCGTTTTTTGCTTAGTATTTTTTTCATCGCCATTATTCATCGCTGTTATGTCATCGTAGTTAGATTTAGGATGAGACAGTTAAATTAGTTGGGAGAGTTTGCCTTGTACGTTGGTATTTAACATTAGTCTAGGTGCAAAGTCAAAACCAACATTTTATTTGCTTGATAATGGGTATACTTGATAAAGGTATACAAGACCTCAAATGTCCTTAGGCGTGCAAAATTATTTAAATAAGTTTATTATTAACATTATCTTAGGAAAATAATTGTTATAATGTTAAATTAAATTAAAGAATGAAATTGATATAATAATGTCAAAATTAAAATATTAATAATTACAATTATTGTCAGTAGCTTTAGATCAACAAGTCCGTTTGTATACACGTAGGCGACATGATATTTTCTTTAGGAAATTTTCTACTTTTAAAAGCATTCTGCGTTAAACTGTATCCGTATATAAGGTATTTTTAAGATCCGGTATAATCAATTTCACTTGTACTATTTTAATTTGTTTTCTATTTACCTTGCTCAAAGGATAGCAATCGTAATTCAACGCAATAATACGACCAGCTTGCGAGCACCACGTGCACGCAAGCACGCGTGGCGTGCGGCACCACGCCATGCCGGTGTAGTAGATTAGCGTTTTAATTTGTCTTGTATTACCCTGAGCTATAATATCTTACCTTGTCAAACCCATTCCCGAATCAATGTTCGTTATATTTCAATGAGCCATCCAGGCGCGATAACCGCGGATCCGCGGCATCTCTGTTCCGCGCAATTAATTTATATAAAACGATAAGGTTTAGAACTCGGAATATGCAAGTCGCGAGCTCGAGACGTGATCTAGATAACGGGGGCGAGCGAGCTTCTTGAACAATAGGGCTGCCACCGAAGTTTTCTCTTCGTTTTAAGTCATTCACACTGCAGGGCATATGCCTTCCTTCTCTCCTTCCACTCTCTTTTACAACGGACTGTAGGCTTGTGTTTGACCACAATCTCATCTGATGTGGTCAATTAATGTAGCACGATTGACTAGGAAATAAGCTTAATACGTTAGAATTGTCTCCTCCTTGTAGTGTACTTTATTTACTTGCTTAACTTCACTTAACTTCAGCTAAGATGACAAACCAGCACACACAGCACAGCAGTCTAACGCAGCAGTATTAGATCCATTTTCAACATTTTTAACTGACTTCCAAAAAAGTAGGGGTTTAATTCAATTTTTTTTTTTCTGTTTGTTGACCCAGAACACCGTCATTTCATGAATCAATTTGTATTTTTTTTTTTAAATTTGAAAGAAGATTCTTCCAGATCGGTCCCATTTTTATCAAAATCAAGTTCTGATAATGGGATTCACGACGAATTGAGGATCCTCAAATACTATAGGCATACATATAGTGATTTTGGAATTTTTATCATTAAATCAAGCATCTGCATTCAGTATCATTATTGCATAAAGTATCATTTAGAGAAGTGGAACTGATGAGGAAGACCACAAATAGCAATCGGAAATCCAGAATAATAAGTATTTCACGGCTGAACGGATCGAGCTGAATTTTTTATGCAAGCTTAAGGATCGGAGACGGACATAGGCCACTTTTTTTTTGTGGACAGGCGAACAAAGTCGCTGCAAAAGCAAAGAAAAACTATGGTTGTGTCTTATTGACCAATTGTTATGACAGTGCTATATGATTTGTACAAGTGTAAGCGCAAGCCTCATCGGGCCTCAAAATGTGGCTAAGCCGAGTTTGAGCAAGTTTATTTTCAGGTAAATAGTTTGTATTTGTGTTATTTTAAAGAGAATGGGTGTGTAAGAACATTAACTACCAACGCATTACGATTGTCATTGCATTCGCTTCTGCTTTTACATTGATTTGTATTACATCTTAGCTGTATTGTCTTTTTTTTACAATATCTTCTCCATCTTCACAGTCAACCCTGTTCAGTTTCGCGGCAACACTAATAAAATATTAACCACCGCTTAAACATCTATATTGTCTCGAGTAATGAGCAAGAACACCTTCTGAATACCGAGTGGCGATAACAGTTAGTGCCGTCGCAACGTAACTCTTTCCAGACTGATAAGAATATGACACAGATAAACCTACGGGGTGAAAATAAAATGAAAGATTGTTTGGAATAATATGCTTGTGGTAAACAGAAAGATAGATAGATAGATAGTAAGGCAGAGTTAGATAGATAGATAGATGGATAGTAAGATAGAGTTAGATATATAAATAGTAAGATAGAGTTAGATATATAAATAGTAAGACAGAGTTAGATATATAAATAGTAAGATAGAGTTATATATATAAATAGTAAGATAGAGTTAGATATATAAATAGTAAGATAGAGTTTCAATTTGAAATCTGTGTCCAATAAGAATTGCTTTTAGGTAATAATTTTGGTTATTGCGATAGTTTGGATAAAAGCTGTGGGAGCACGTTCGCCTCGCATTCGTAGGTTCGAACCCAGGCGGGCCCATACCAATAAGTTCTTTGGAACTTACGTACGGATATGTACCACTGGCTTTACGGCGAAGGAAAAAGGCTCAATTACCCTTCGAGGGTAAGCTGATATCTCAGCAGTAAGATATTTAAAAGCTGAAGCAAAAGATATTTTCAATTTGAAATCTGTCTGTTTTATTTTGTTTTTTTCCTTTTTGGCGGGGGAATAATTTTGGTGTGTCTGATAAGAATTGCTTTTAGGTAATAATTTTGGTCATTGCGATGCGTGAGCAAACTGCGTTTACCTGGAGCAACACAGTCTCTCTGATGTATATTAGATAAATGGCCAGTAATCGTAAATAGTTCCTCGCTGTACATTGAGGAGCTCATTTTGTTGTGGTCTAGTGATAATTGATTTATTCGTTTGTAACGTGTTTTTAAGTTTAATGAGTTTCAATTTTTATTTTCAGTATTTGGTATATAAATATGTAATTGTATATGGTATATTTAAGTAGAATAAGTAAATGTTTGTAAAAATAAATATACACATAATATATTTATTAATATATATATATATATATATATATAAGCTGCCAACTGGTAGTGGGCTTCAGTATATGGATTATCTATAAACCTTCAATGGTCTCTAGATAATACTACTGTTCTTTTTATGTAGTAGGCTAATATGTACTTATGTAGTAGGTAGTTTGTTTTAGTTTGTATGAATTTTGTTTAGTTAATAACCGTTTTTGTCTACAGGTACAGATATGGGCGTACACAGCTTTTTGGGGGTGGGGCGGAAGTAAATAACCTCGAAAAGAAGGTTTTATTTACTGACCTTATTTCGTTAATAACCTGCGAGAGTTATAGCTAAATCTTACTAAAATTTCGTTTGTTTCGTGAATAATTAATTTAAACTAAATTTTTAGCTTCGAGTAGGGACCAGGGTGGTGCAGATGCCCCACCTCGCCCCACCGTGGTTACGCCCATGGGTACAGACTTCATTATAACAGCTTTGGAACAGATAGCGCAAGAGGTAGGGTTCGATTTTCGGTACGATATGAATGATGTATTTAAATATCTGCTCCGAGAACACACAGAATGACACACACAATGACACACACAATTGTATCCCGTCACAGGGAAACCTAGTGGGGAGCTACTATGAACGTTATGTATTCGTATGTAATATTTTTACCTTCTCCTCAGTAGCTAACGTTATTGTGAAAAGTGTGTTTCTATGGTGACCTAATAGGTCAAATCTAACATACCCCTAAACGTCTTGAATAATTTTAGCTTTTGACGTGTCTTTACATTCGAACTCGTTTATTCGTATTCTACTTTTTGCAGTCGGGTGTTTTCTTTTTCTTTTCGTATACCAGATTGCTTAACGAATAATTGGCGATTATTTAATTTATGCTAGATCTTATGGTACGTTTAATAAGGATTCTTGGAAATTAATATTTTTCATGATAAACAAAGTTATGAAACTTAATTTCATTTTAAAAAGTTTTTTTTTGTTGTGAAGACGCGCGCCTGACGCCGTGTTGTTCCGACAACTAGGCCACAAAAACTTCGATATAACCTTTTCTACCATAAACAAATTTCTATACAAGACGTAAACGGAAGCAACGGAGAAGAAAATACATTTACCCGTAAAGATACCTACCGATCCTTTGCGTAGGTAAGAAAAACACGAAAACTCTAAACCCTTGGGATACTATAATACTTATCTGAAGGCCTATTCATACTGCGCTATTATTGACCGAGCGAAGCGAACTGTAGAGTCTACGGGAATAAATCGACAGTTACATGTAATGTCAGTTACTTACAAACCGTTGATCTGATCTTCAAGAAATATTGCAAGCAAGTGGTTCATTTCAAAACAATTTTTAAGTTTAATATGTGAAAAATCGGTCTTGGGGATCAGAAGGTATTAGGGGACGCGAGGTTTCAGTTCGAGATGAACTGTTAGTAATATACTTAACTAGTAGTTCTACGAACGGTAGACCTCGCGATATTGGAGATGTATTCCCCTCTTTTTGTGGGGAAACACTGTTCCAATCAAATATCGCCGACGACAAAAAAATAAACTATAAAATTGTACAACCTGTATACCAAGTTTCGTCAAGATTGATTGAAAAATACGTCCTGTATGAGTACCAACACACGGATTTGCGCGTTTTCAATTTTGATATTTCTATTTAGGGAGAAAATGATATCATGGATAAATAATAATCTACGCAGATAGCCTTTTTTTATGAAAAAATATGGTATTTTAATAAAAAGCTACTTCTCCACGTTATGAAATTTCAACGCAAAAAATTCGGTGAAAAATTCTTTAGAGGTGCCTATATCTACGAAGATATTGCGATCAAACGTCGTTCAAAACGTTAAAAAAAATATCTGTTGTCGCTTTTTGTACAGACAAGTAGGCGGTATAATCTAGTCTTAGGAAGCACGCTTTCTATCTGTATCAGCAACAGTGCAGCCAACATTATAGCATAGCCTGAAAAGGTCCAAAGACTACAATACTTACATAGTAGTAATGTATGTCGATAAATCGCGTGGATAGAAAGCGGAATCAGATTCGCCGTGTCGCGTCGTTTCTTGCGAACTTGGACGATAAATACGCGCAAATCTGCATAACTCGGGAATGGAGCCGAGTTATGACTAGTGGGGCGATGTCGCGGAAACATACAACCATGTGAGAAAAACATATTAAATATAGATACGGCATTACGAGGTCGTCATACATATGTTAGTTCTCTTTATTCTCAGTGATTTCACTGGAAATATTGGTGTTCCGTCATACACAAGCTTGGAGGAAAGCGCGTGATGCGATAAAGCGTTCTTATCGAACTCAAGGTTACGCCTACTTGCGCTTGGCAATTAAACAATGAGAGTAATATTTATAGGTATTTTTAAACCGATATGTGGTGCGCTTGGATCGTCAGGCTACATTTTGCAGTTGGATATTTTATTTTTATTTTTATAACTTTACTTGTTAATAAAGTTATCTATCTATTTTTCTATCTTTCAATACCATTCCCGCTGTTCCAATCAATAATGGGAACAACTCTAACTATTTTTAATTTTTCCAGTTCTTCATCTATCAATGGGGATAGGGAATTGGCAACGGTTTCAATTTTAACGGCAACTATTTCTTTCTGCAATTCCCACTGTCCCCGGGTTGTGGAGACAGTGGATATACACCAATATTTCCAGTGAAATCACTGAGAATAAAGAGAACTAACATATATGTAAAGGTTACAAGCGCGTTGCATTGCCGCGCATGGTTTTCAACTGTAGAAGTTCAAAGTGTTGAGTGGCATTGAACTGTCATATGGGCGAGCGTGTCGCTTACCATCAGGCGATGAACTTGCTTGACGCGTCACTCAGTAGCAAACAAATTACCTTGTAATCGTACCTCGTACCAAAACACGCAGAATGTTTTTGCCATATCCACATTTTTCGTACATTACTATACAAATCCGCTCGGTTGAACATAAGACAGTGTGTGTCCTGAGTTACTCGCGTTAGAACAACTGTTTGTTTGCCTTCGGGAAACTCATGTACCTAATATTATGCATATTTGTTTCTGAAACGATAGTCAAAGTTGGGGAATTTGTGGGCGGAGTAAACTTATATGAGGATTAAGTTTGGAAATTCTAGTGACGACTCTAAATTAAATTATTTGGCTTTAAGGTCTCGCTCCCCTAAGTAATCAGCAATCTCGTTCGCACTTTTTAAATTCTTTTAATATAAAAATTATGAACGGAAATTTAAAAAAAAATAGACGCCATCACGTCTACAAAATATCTTTACACATGTCTTATAGCAACTTTTAAGTTATTTTTTTGACAAACGAGAAGGGAAACAACTCGAAAAATATGATTTTCGGTTCTTCGTCAGAATCGTAAATGTAATATGATATATATAAATCATAATATGATAAACGTAAATGATATAAATCAACAACATAAATCATAATATAATTAAAATTATTCTATTGATAAATTAACTTTTTTTCGCTGAGTCATTTTTATATTAATAAAATGTTGAAATAATGCTAACTTGATAGCGAGAATCACGGGAGCGGTCCCTTAAATAAATAAACGAGTCTGTTGAGATTCTAAAAGTACCGAGTCTACGACTAACATTTTGTTGTAAGTACTTAGTTACAAGTATAATCAGCATAAAAGATCTAATCGGTCACTAGCATATTGCATTTAGATTATCGTGGACTGATAATCTTATAGCTTAAGCATTAAGCTCTAAATGTTTTTTTTTTGCTATCATATAGATTACATTGTTGCCTTTTAACCACTTTACTCGGAAACCAGTATGTGATAAAGGCAACAATGCAAATTTTGTTGACTTTGCTATATAATTATAGCAAAGTCAAATACAATAGCAATAATATTCATTTGCCTCACTAACATTTCAAACAATCGTGGAAACTGATCAAAAAAAGCTTCCACTGAAAAAAGCAGCTGACAGCAGATAGAATCGTGAATGGGATTGTGAGGCGAAAACGCAAGACCCTGTTCGACTTCTCGGTTCTCTCCAGGCATATATTTTGTATTACCAGCGGCAGTGATAAGGCAAACAAAAGCACTACTTCTTGCAAATGTTTTTTTTCTAGAATTTCTAGATGTATCCCGCCCGCCAGAATAACTGATGGTCCATCAGTACCTTGATGCCCAAGACGATTGGCCCCTCAAAATCTAAAAACAGTAAGAACGAGTTTGAACATATGGTCAGGTTCAGTATTTTTAGACCGTCAGACAGTCACAAGGTTTCACATCTGCACGTTGCTAAGAAAAGTGAACATGTATTTCTTACATTTTCAGCTCCATCGATCTGGTTTAGGTTTATCAGCAATTGCCTGTCAGCAACGCTGACTACTGTTAAAACACACACCTTTTGGGTAGTATCAATTCAATTCAATTCAGATAGCGGGTATATATTTGAGTCTCTTGAGGCCGAACGAAACCCTAGGACCGCGGGGTCCGAGTCCAAAAAAAAATGTATAAAGATTTATCAACGCGTCTGGTCGAAGCGTCTCGTAACCAAAATGCTGGCCTTTACCTTGCGCAAAGAAACGCAATCGCAATACATCGCGGCAATTCGGCCAGCATTTTGGACACGACGTCTGCTGGTAGCGGCTTATTACATTAGTGTTAGTTTTAAATTGTATATATTTATAATTGATTGTTATTTATTGCTTATTTCAATGTAATTATTATTTAATGTTATCTAAGTTATGGAAATTCATCTTTAATTCCAATTAGGTATTAAGAATACTCATAAGTAGTTAGAATAAACAGAATGTCACAAAAGCTTTGAGTTTTCCTTCATGATCCTCGTCTACGGAACGCTCAAATGACTTGCCAGTGTCCGTTTACGATGTTATAAGTGGTGCCAAATACTGTTACCACTATGTGGATGATTAACTGGTCTTTTCACTCACACTTCTCACGCATTATTATACCTGGAGTACCTGCGGACTGTGTCTTATAGTAGGAATTGTCTAAATATTTTTATTATCTAAAATTTATTGTCGTTAGAAACGTAGATATATCGTATTTCTGATTTTAAAA
Source organism: Apocheima hispidaria (assembly GCA_947579745.1). NCBI lineage: Eukaryota > Metazoa > Arthropoda > Insecta > Lepidoptera > Geometridae > Apocheima > Apocheima hispidaria. Next base: position 1,069,573 of record OX388151.1, read on the forward strand.
TTAATTTATTTTGTTATAATATTACAAAAAAGTTACATGTAATCTTATAATTACAGATTATTATTAGTGTGCAATCTTTTTACATTTCTTTAAATTAACAACGATAAGCCGTCACTGTCCTACTTACTTATTATATTGTGAATTGTCAGGCCATGCACCCCCCCAAACATTCTTCGTTACATTTATCTAATAGGAAATATTTATCCATTACATTTTTGACTATTTTGTGTTTTTTCACCATGTATCCTTTCCTATTAATGTTTTGGGTAGATTATTCAAGGTTTGAGGTAAGATACATATCCCAACCCTTCTTCCATACTCTATATTATTTTTAGATACACGAAACAATGGAAGGTCTGATAATTTTCAGTCACAATGGCACATTTTACTTTGTCAAAAACATTCATGACTTTGCAATAATGAAACAGCCTATCTTATTTTTTTTTCTTAACTTTAAGAGGAACTATAGTTTTAAACAGTCTTAATTACAAGTTGTATATATTTTGTAGGCAGGTTTATAAGTTTGTCCATAGCTAGAAATACCATAATTTATTGCTGAATCTCCCATTGACATATACAATAGTCTTAATACATTCTATGGCAATTTACGTCTTATAATACTTAATTTTGCCAATATTGATTAAGGATAATAATTTATGGCAGAGATGTTCTACTTGCGGATCTCAGTTATATTTACTGTCAATTTTGAACCCAAGGCATTTTAGGTATGTTGGTTTATTACATTATGCGACTTGCATATGCTGTCGCTCATGCATGCAGATATGTTCGTGGGCTACAACGTGAGCTGTTGATTGACTTTTTAGGTATGGTGAGTGAATATGAATTGGCTTCGTTTTCTCAAAGTTTATAGATAATCCACTTAGATTAGAACAAAATTGTATTGCATCATGCGCTGCGCGACATCTACACCATGGTGCGCTGTTATCGGAGAAGTGTCGTTAGCAAATTGATACACAGAGCCCTGCTGAAACAGGGAGCGCAAGAGACGCGTAAAGTAAATAAATAGTAATCTGCCGTACTGCCAGCCAGCAGGGATTATTCTTCTCTATTTTAACTAAACCAAGCCTGCTGGTAATAGCGGCATTATTAAAAAACATGAATAAATACATTTTTTATGCCAAAAGATAGAAAGAGTCTTTTTATTTCAGACTACCCAAATTATGGACAACCAGGCGACGCTATCGCTCACAGCGATAGTTTACAGACAACAATGACGGAGCAGGCATGGACAGAATAACATTATAAAGGGCACTTAAGATAAAAACTTAACAATACGATAACAAAACCATTTAAAATAATTTATTAAGTAACAATACATTTATAACATAAAATATAAAAAAGTTACCTATACAATGATCATAACAATGTATAACTAGCTAGTTTTTAACTGACTTCTCAAAAAAGGAGGAGGTTCTCAAATCGACTTATTTTTAATATTTTTTTTTATTTAAGAATGAATGGGGAATAAAATGATAGAATAATAAACGCAGAGAAACCTTGGAGCAGTTGCTCAATCTTCTGTCTTTTTCAATCGAGTTCTAATTTCAAAAAGAGCGAAAAGGAATAAGCACGTGGTAACTAATCCAAGGGCACTCCACGTTTATTAACACGGGGATTGCGTTTAGTTATTTCACCAACCTGCGTACCAGAACTGAAAGAAATGTAAATGCTCCGACAGATTGTAAAACATGAGGTGGCGTCAGGCTCAGCGCCCCTTGAAGAGAGGCGCGGTGTACATGTACAACCGCCTTGGAAATGTTAACCCATTTCACCGTAGGTTCACCCAACGTGGCTATCTTAAGTTCTATTAAATATAGTGCAGTTTTGAAACTATAGTAAATTGGAGATAGTTGACTTTTCTACGCCGCGCATCTTTTGTATAGGGCCCGTACCGTGAGGTGCTTATTGAGATGATTAGGCTCAGACGACAACCCTGCGCGACCATACACCTTATCGCGCGGCGATACGTTTCGTGATCGCGCAGCGGCCCTGTACGCCCGCGCCTCGTCTCGATTTTGCTGTCGGTGCTGCAACTTAGATTCGCCTTTATCTCCACATTGTAGGTTACATTTTGCAGGCAGGGTTTTGTTCTTCATTGTCAAAGTTGGGATTCCACCATTTCCTGAACTGGTCATATACGGTTTTTGTCTCAAACTTTTCATCGTCACTCAGTGCAGCACAAACTGCACAGATGTTTTCCTTCCTGGTAGGGTCACTGTATGCATACTGGGTCTTCCACTTGAAGAAATTTCTGTATATATCAGGATTCTTCATGTGCAGATCTATGGTGGCAGCCAACATCTCGACGTCTAATTTTTTCGCGTCTATGTAAGATCCAGGCGGAAGATATCTGTAAAAAAAAACCTTAATAAATCTGAACTTTCCACTCGGATAAATACACGGCTTCAAATCAAACCAAGAAGAAAGGAACATCATGAAGATTAAGCAAATCAGCGACCATATACGCTGACCATTTATCACTTAGGCATCTTGATTGTTTGTCGTCCATCCAAACGAAAGAAATTATTTCGTTATTAGTTGAAAATATGAGTAAAAATAAATCATACTTATTGTATATTATAACGTTCTTTCACTGTTAACCATAAGTAATAACTAAATTAAAATATTTTTTTAAATAATCTTTTCGAAGTTTTAATTTCTTAACCATAGCATTGTAAAAGATTACAAATTACATTGCAAATTGCGCTGCGCTGAGTGATTATCTGCTGATTGTTATTTTGCTTTTATTTAATTATGAGTTCTTCTTGATGTCTCAGCATTTTTGCGAAGTTTATGTTTTTTTATAATTGTATACTAATACTAGTAGTTCGCGGCGAACTGAGACCTCGCGACCCCTATATCTTCACAACCCCTGGACCGATTCAGCTCATATTCGAACTTAAAATTTGTATTGAAATGAACTACTTGCCTACAAAATTTAATGAAGATCGGATCAACAGTTCGCAAGTTATCGTCGGACAAATATACACACAAACATACAAACATACATACAAAAGCCGATTTGGCCCAGTAAACTCTGAGACCTTCGCTTCGCTCGGTCAATTATAATTCAGAGTAATATAGCTGAAGTCGTATCAGGACCAAAAGAGCTTCAAGGTATACAAATTAATGCGTTCGTAAGTAGTGTAGTCGTTCGTTCGAGGAAAAAACTTTGCTTGCGCAATACAGAGCTTCCTGCATTACAATTGTCAGTCCATATAAAACGACAAAAAAATGGATCAACGACATCTAGCGAACTATAGAAATTAGCTTTTTCTCTCTGTCTAGATGTTTGTTGCGATATCACGCGACACGAAATCACGAAATGGTGTAACGCGAACGAAGTCGCGTGTAACAGTTAGTTTGTACATAATTATATTATATATAAAGATTTTAATGTTTTATATGTATAGAACCAATATCTATACTAAAAATATCACTTTAATTTTATTCATATAATATGTATAATACATATATTTACGGCATTAAAAATAATAATTGTAAAATTATTTTTGATACCGCCGCCTATGGTACCTAATATGTTAATTTCATTTCATCCAATGGTTGCCTGGAAGAGGTCGCTTTTATCGACAAGGCCGCCACTTGTGGCACTAGTTTATAAGGTTTTTTTTGTATGTGATTATGGTTTTCTGGTATTCACAATAAAGAGTTTCTATCTGTCGTAAAAATGTTGCTAATTCGTGGTCTCATGTAATTGAAGGTGCTCTCAGCTTAGCGCTGGTGCTTTTGAATGTCAATGTAATGTGTAACCTCTGTTGGGTATCCATATCGTATTAAATAAAGTAACGTAACTCGCCTTGAATAGTCCGCCCCGCCGTATACAATGGGCAACGTATCATGTTGTAATGGTGTCAGCAACTTCTCCGTTATGTAGTCTTCAGCAAAAGAATTCTCCAGCGACATATAAAAGAAATAATCCCTTTCCAGCAGGGCGTTACATCTTTTCGTCTGATTTCTGGGGCACTGAAAAGTCCCGCACCGGCCATATATATCCACGGTGTGTCCATAAACCTGTAGAGCCTTCTGCAATTTTTCAACTAACTCATCTCGACCACTTTTGCTCTTACAATGAGAAACGAACCATGCGGCGGCTTTAGTTTTATTCGCCAGTCTTGCAACCAAATTTTCATCTAATTCATCAAACTGTTCAGGCCATCGCATATTTTCTTGAGGTCCGACAATATCTCCTTCTTTATTCTTGATGACGATGTAGGGAAATGGAATATCGGAGTCCAGTCTATAAGTTGAAGTCCAGTTAAAAAAACCATCGAAATTTTCGTCGCAAATGGGAAAGTTATCTGCAGATTCCATATTGAAATATATGTATTTCTGATGGGGAGACCGTTCCTTTGGCATATTTTCGACAGAAATGGTGCGTCCATTGAACGCGACTGCATCAAACTTCGTCATATCCCCGTTGAAGAGTGTCCTATCAGTGGTGACGAAGCAATTTACCTCAGAACAGTTGTTATCGATAAAGGACTTTTGACCTTCTTTAAAATAATAGAACGGAGCGAGTTCATAGTTCTCCCAGAGCAAAATGTATTTAAGTTCTTTGGAAAGTTTGTTTTCGTCCTGGTCGATTTTTGAATTTAGAAAAACTTTGCTGACATTTTTTTGAGGTTTTTGGATCAAATCTGTGACATGTGTTTCTGAGGCATCAAATGGTTCATATTGAACGTGAATCCAGTAAAAATAAATCCCAAGACACGTGCAAGTGGCTAAAAATAAGATTCGGAGTCTGTACATTTGGTTCAGGAACAACATTTCTTTGACATGAAGTGAAGATATTCGGATATGCCTACACTGTGTCTAGACTATCTAGGTCTGGAGTGATAGTCACTATTTGAAGTCCAAATGAACAGCATAAGCCAACTAATATTTTACTAATATTTTAAGTTATCTTAAAATATTATTATTTTAAGTTATCTTAAAATATTAGTTGGTTTCATTTAATCATTGCGTAAATCATAAAAAACATGTCTAACAAAAAATCTATTCAGTTGCTTTGAATCCGAAGACATTGACTTATTTCATGAAGTTTTATGAAGAGGTTGTACACAATACCATTGTATCCGAATGGCTGGAATCAAACTTCTTCTTCTGCAAGCACTGTTATTAATATTCACGATGAGCTAGACGTCTTCAATTTTTTTTCACCGATCACCATACATATTTTACAGGTACAAAAAAAACTGTTCAATTAAATTACACATAAGTTCAATTAAACACATAACCTAATATTCTGTCACCTCAATTTTCAACCACTTTTTATTCAACTGTTTTTAAGTTACACGGGGCTGCCTCTAATTTACTTAAATACTTTTCTACACATATAGAGTACGGTTTAAAATGCGCTCACAGTGCAAACACTACATACACTGCTAACGATCGGTTTAAATTGTCAGTACGCTCACAGCGCGCCAACAAATTAAACCGATCATGAGCGTGCTTATGTCAGATAGTTTCATTTTTCAGTTTATCGGCCTGTGTCTCATAATTTGATGGTCATAGTTTCATTTCTGTTTTCACAGAAGACTGTGGCCTGCATTCAATCCATTTTTTTCTATAAAAAACAGAGAATATCGGAATTCACAGATGACAATTTGAATTTGACATTAGCGCACACAGTGCGCTACCTCATTGTTGTGAGCACCATGAGCACGCTAAAATGACGTCACTCATGACGTCATGTGTCTGACAAGAGCCTTTATATGCGCATCTTAAAGCGACTGTTTGCACGCTGACAGTGCAAATCACAGAAGAGAGAGAAGTAAAAAAAAATTGTCCTCTTCTGTGGTGCAAATGGTAACTATGCGCACATTTTAAACCGCACTCATAGTTTCAATTTTTTAAATTGTATTCTATCAGAAAGCGCAACATTAAACTTTTTTTTTTAAATATCGGCAAGTACGCAACTATTAGCGCAAAAAACATAATTTTTTTCTTAATTTTTGCAAATACGCGACATTCCGCATCAAAATCAAGAATATTATTAGAACCGACAGCATCGACTAAACAACTAAAACATGACGTGCTATCATGCCGTAAAGAGTGATCTGCACCGCACATGGTGATTAAAAATAACGTATAATTAGATCAGTGCTAAATGATTAATAGTAACAGGCGCCAGAGTACGCCGCGAGGCGTAATGTTATCGGAACACTCTGTACCTGATTAAAAACCTCTAGATAGATAAGATTATGACCACTTCGTGAAACTTCGTAAAATAAAGCGAGATAACAAGATTCCGAACACACGTAAAGGAGAGGGATTTTTTTCAAAATATTTTCGCTGTTAAAATAGTTTTTTTTGTCATACTTCAATTGGTGATTAACAAGAAAATTTGCTGAAATAATCTTATTCCAGCTCATTCCCGCGACTTCGTACGCGGGCTTAGGGCTCGGAACTCTGACTAGGATTTTGTGATCTCAAATACAACGTAAAATTACGACTTTCCACACAAAGTTTTGTCTCTTATGTAAACAATAAAAAAGAAAAGAAATTCTTTGTAAACCTTTTTAGTGCTTATTCACACTACATTGTATAAGGAATTCCTGTGCTTTTCACACATCTTGACCGTGGGGACGATAGCAATTGCGATATCCTAATTACCAAACCTAATCCTAATTTCGACTTTATATTCTTACAGATAGAACCTATTGATCAGAACAGGTAAATCTCCGAAAAAGTACTTATCTAAATTAATGGAAAAATTCGACACCGCGATTTAGAAAAGACTCGTCTCTATTGGCGACCCGATGTAAATTTGCTTTGCAAAGGTACTCAACGTTCTCAAATATTGCGTAATATCTCTAGTATCCGTGAGCCGATTTGCTATATCTATGCAAAAAAAATAACTGACCGATCAATTCTCATAATAGCGACATCTTGCAACAGAAGCCCGAACCATGCTGAATGTAAAGTTAAACGCACCCGTACCGTAAAATCGATTTGCTTCTGTATTGGTTTTAATAATCACCGCTAGAGGTCGAGATTTCACCAGTCAGTCTATAGGATAACACAAAAACTGTGGACTTAAGGTGGAACGTTTCGCTCAGCGCGCGAAATTCAAATTTTCCCTTGGCTTTGTGAAAGAGCCATATTGACCCTACAGAACGACCAGGCAGTATTAACAGCGCTTTGTTAAGGCGTGTCTTGGGTGAGACCGTTGAATACAGCGCCATCAACTGGGTTATGGATGAAAACTGGAGACTTTAGACTTTATATCCGGTTGGATTTTTAAACTCATTATCCGGTCCTGGGCTTCCTGCGCACAACATCAAATTAAAAATCGCAGTTTCCATCATACTGTTGCGCAACTTGAGCCCACCAAAGTTGTGCAATGGTACGCTCTACAGCGAAACGTGATTGAAGCAGAGGTCTTAACGGGGAGTGGTGCCGGGGAACGCGTATTTATCCCTCGGATAAATACGTGAGCGTGAGCAGTTCCCAGTGAGCCTTAGTTTTGCCATGACAATCAACAAGGCACAAGGACGTTATTAAATATAGATACGGCATTAATTTTTTATTTTTATTTGTTGTTCCGACATAAATTTACCATACTTAGAGGAAAGCGCGTGTTGCGAACCAAGGTTACGCCTAGCAATGAAACAATGAGAGTAATATTTATAGGTACTTTTAAACCGATGCGTGGTAGGCTTCGATTGGCCTGAGTGCGGAATCTGTGGAGAATGAAAAAAAGGATGCGAAGCTAAAAACCGGTCATTCAGGTCTGTAGCCAAACATATTTGCAGTGGCAGGACTCTTACGCAGAGTCAGCCTGGATGAGTACCGCACCTTTGCCAGTTATTCAACCACCAAGCAGTAGTGTGTGGACATTACTGTGTTCCGGAATAAAGGCAATTCCGCTTATCGCCTAGTCTATAAAGAATTACTTGCCCAGTGTAACGAAATATTATGACAATATTTTTTTCTATTTAAATTTAAATTTACTACTTACTCTTACTGTTTTACTATACTTACATTGTGTAGTTTTTACCTGACTGCTCAAGGAGGAGGGTAATGTTTTTGGGGTTCATGCAAGACAGGAAGTATTTAAGTTTTGTATGTTTGTGGCTACCTTCTGTAGCCTAAACGGCTTGACCAATTTTGACGAGTGAGATGTTGTTGGATTTGTCTTTACGTCCTGAGTGTCATAGGCTATATAGGCTACATAGGCTACTATTTTGGAGTCGGTTTTTTAATTTATTTAATGTGCAACTCCACAGACACCGAGGTCTGTGACTTTTGTTATATTCTTCTACAATTTTTTTAACAAATCGAATTTACTTTAGCTATAGATACGCAATACAAGGAAAGGAAAGTTAGTCAAAAATGTTAATCTAGGGTTAAAACCATTTAGTCATATTATTACTAGTTTGTGTGGATATCGCGAGCAGACCAGTGACCCGCAAGTAGCACCCGATCACGAGCGCGACACATGTGCCAGCCATCGCCCACCTCAACCATATCTAACCTAACAGGCGACATAGTATCCGAGACCAGGGAAATGACGTATTCAATATGAAGAGTATGAAATGATGTATTCGGAGAAATGACATTTTATCTCGGTCACTCTTACTCCCATTAAATTCTAAATTAGAGAGACAGTGAACGAGACAATCTCGAGCGCACAGGAATAGGGTCCTTGGGATCCTATTCATGTGCGCTAGAGAGATTATCTCGGTCACTCTCACTCCCATTAAATTCTAAATTAGAGAGACAGTGACCGAGATAATCTCGAGCACACAGGAATAGGGTCCCTGTCAATTTTCAACCCAAGGTATTTTAGGTTTGTTGGTCCCATATGCAAGATGGCTGTCGCGCATGCATGCAGCTATATTCGTGGGTTACAATGTGAGGTGCTGATCGACCTTTTTCGGTACGGGCGTGTAGTAGCTTTAATTTCTCAAAGTTTATAGATAATCCAACATTATGCGGCCACTTACACATTAGATCAAATTCGTGTTGCAACATGCGCTGCGCGACATGCGCTGTTATCAAACAAGTGTCGAAATTAATACAAAGAGCCCTGCTGAAACAGGCAGCGCAAGAGACGCGTATAATAAACAAGTGGTCTACCGTACTGCCAGCCAGCAGGGATTATTATTCTCTACTTTAACTAAACCAAGCATGCTGATGATGGAGGCATAATAAAAAAAAAAATTAATAAAAAAAATTTTTATGACAAAAGATAGAATGAGTGTTTTTATTTCATACTACCCCAATTATGGACAACCAGGCAACTTTATCGCTCAGCGCGATAGTTTACAGGCAACCATGACAGAGCAGGCACGGACACAAATACATTATAAAGGGCACTTAAGATAAAAACTTCACAATACGATAACAAACCCATTCAAATTATATAGTACATAGATTAAAATACATTTAAAACATAAAATAGAAAAAAAGTTACCTATACAATGACCATAACAATGTATAACTAACTAGTTTTACTTAAAAATTAATTTAAAATAAATATGCACTTATTTCACTATGGTGCTTAAACTAAAAGTAAGTATGATTTTATCTGCACGCGAAAGCGTATAAATGAATCTCTTCCCAACTTAAATTATACCCAATGCGTTTAATTAATTCACCAAACTGCGTAAAAGAACCGCAAGTGATGTGACAGATTGTGAAACGTGAGGTGTCAGGCTCAGCGCCCACTGAAGAGAGGTGTGGTGAACTTGGAAAGGCTAACCCATTTCACCGTAGGCTCAACAAACGTGCCTATCCTATGTTTTAGTAAATAAAGTACAGTTTTGAACCTATAGTAAATCGGAGAGAGTTGACTTTTCTACGCGGCGCATCTTACGCACGCTTCTCATTTCGATTTTGCGCTGGGTGTTGCACTTTAGATTCGCCTTTATCTCCGCAGCGTAGGTTACATTTTGCAGGCGGGGTTTTGTTCTACGTTGTCGAAGTTAGGATTCCACCATTTCCTGAACTGGTCATATACGATTTTTGTCTCAAACTTTTCATCATCGCTCAGTGCAGCACAAACAGCACAGATGTTTTCCTTCGTGGTTGGGTTACTGTATTCGTAATGGGTCTTCCACCTGAAGAAATTGCTATATATATCAGGATTCTTCATGTGCAGATCTATGGTGGCAGCCAACTTCTCGACGTCTAACTTTTTTGCGTCTATGTAAGACCCAGGCGGAAGAAATCTGTAAAAAATATCCAAATCAATCTGAACCTTTCCACTCGGATAAATTCACGGCTTCAAACAAAGCCAAGAAGAAAGGCAATCGTCGTGAAGATTAAGCAAATCAGCACCCACAGGCACTGACCATTTATCACACATGCTTCTTGATTGTTTGTTGTCCGTTCAAACGAAAGAAAATATTTTGTTATTAGTCAGTACGAGAATACGAGTAAAAATAAATCATACTAATTATATATCATATTATTATAATGTTCCGTCACTGTAAACAATAAGTATGTAATAACGAAAGTTAAATATTTTTTAATAATCTTTTCGAAGTTATAATTTCCTAACTATACGTTGTCAAAATGTTTCTAATTTAGGCTGAACTGCTATGTGCATGACGTGGTCTCATGTAATAGAAGGTGCTCTTAGCTTAGCGCTGGTGCTTTTGAATGTCTAGTAATGCGTAGCCACTGTTGTGAATCCATTTATAATTTATTTCTGGTCGTCAAAACGGGGGGAGCACGAATCTCTGAAACACAAGCTTTAGCTTAGTTCAGAGATCCGAAGCCCACATATCTTTAAGGTCAATGTTGGAAATAAAGAAATTTTGTATTGTATTGTATTGTATATCGTATTAAATAAACGTAACTCGCCTTGAATAGTCCGCTCCGCCGTATACAATGGGCAACGTATCATGTTGTAATGGTGTCAGCAACTTCTCCGTTATGTAGTCTTCAGCAAAAGAGTTCTCCAGCGACATATAAAAGAAATAATCCCTTTCCAGCAGGGCGTTACATCTTTTCGTCTGATTTCTGGGGCATTTGAAAGACCCGCACCGGCCATATATATCCACGGTGAGCCCATAAACCTGTAGAGCCTTCTGCAATTTTTTAACTAACTCATCTCGACCACTATTGCTCTTACAATGAGAAACGAACCATGCGGCGGCTTTAGTTTTATTCGCCAGTCTTGCAACCAAATTTTCATCTAATTCATCAAACTGATCAGGCCATCGCATATTTTCTTGAGGACCGACAATATCTCCGTCTTTATTTTTGATGACGATGTAGGGAAATGGAATATCAGAGTCCAGTCTATAAGTTGAAGTCCAGTTAAAAAAACCATCAAATTTTTCGTCGCAAACGGGGTAGTTATCTGAAGACTCCATATTGAAATATATGTATTTTTGATAGGGAGACCGTTCTTTTGGCAGATTTTTGACAGAAATGGTGCGTCCATTGAACGCTACTGCATGAAACTTTGTCATATCCCCGTTGAAGAGTGTCCTATCAGTGGTGACGAAGCAATTTACCTCGGAACAGTTGTTATCGATAAAGGACTTTTGACCTTTTTTAAAATAATAGAACGGAGCGATTTTGTAGTTATCCCAGAGCAAAATGTATTTAAGTTCCTTGGAAAGTTTATTTTGATTGATTTTTGAGTTTAGAAAACCTTTGCTGTTTTTTTTTTGAGATTTTTGGATCAAATCTGTGACATTTGTTTCTGAGGCATCCAATGGTACATATTGAAGCTGAATCCAGTAAAAATAAATCGCAAAACACGTGCAAGTTGCTAAAAATAAGATTCGGAGTCTGTACATTTGGTTCACGAACAAAATGTGGCGCATTTCTTTGACATGAAATGAAGATATTCGGATATGCCTACGCAGTGTCTAGACTATCTAGTGACACTATTTCAAATCCAAATAAACAGCATAACATCGAAAACCTTAAATATTAGTAACTTTTAATCCAAAGAAATTACCAAATTTTCATGATATTTTATGGAGAGATTGTACACAATACCATTGGCTGCCTATCCGAATGGCTGCAATTAAACTTCTTCAAGCACTGTTATTAATAGTCACGATGAGCTACACGTCTTTAAAAATTGTTTGACCGATAGCAGAATGCATTTTACAGGTACCGCAAAAAATCTGTTCACAGCAGGTCTTCAATCAAATTATACATAATTCCAGTTAAACTCATAAGTATACAGAACAAGTTACAGAATGTTATTCATTCTAGTTTCAAACACTTTTTAAACAACTATACTGCCCTGCAAGTCTTCAGTTACACATTTCTATTACAGTCTGCTACCTCTAATTTAAATACTTATCTGCACATACATGTTCAATTGTTTTCAATGTAACTTAAAAGAAAGCGCGAAAAAAAAAACGTATATTTTCCTTAATATTGGCAAATACGCGACATCAAAATCAAAACAAAACACCGCATCAAAATCAAGAATATTATAAGAACCGACAGCGTCGACTAAACAACTAACACACATACTACTCATACTATCATACTATCATGCCGGAAAAGCGTTATCTGCACCGCACATGGTGATTAGAATCCTAATTATTACAAACGTCGTCCACTCCTAGCGCCACAACACAGATGCAGGGACGGTCAACCTAGTTACCATTGGCGGGATTTCATAGTGATGTATACATTATTAGCTAATTATCAAAATTATCGTTATGTATTCGATTCAATAAATATTAAAGGGTTTTTACAATTGTACTAATCAGTATTATAGTAATTGATTCTACAAAAACATTATTGTGAGACATTGATTAGAACGAGGGGTAGTCAAGTTATTTTTAGAATTAAGAGTCAGAATGATTTGAACAACAAGACGGTGTGAACGTTTATAGTTTTTGGTTGCGAAAATTACAAGGAGGATTAGTGTGTTATTCTGGCCTCCCTGACCACTATCTGTAACATATAGTAACTCTGCCTCTCTGTCTGTCTGTCCCTCTGTTTCTCTGTCTCAATGTCTTGGTGCTTGTTGCGTTATCACGGCTAAACGGCTGAACGGATTTTGATAAAATTTGAATTTGAATGACTCAATAACACAAAGGACATAGGAACCTACTTTGAAGTTTTTTTAAATATAATCTATTATAAAATTCTAAAAAATAAACGAAATGAATAAGGCATTTTGGAGCTCACATAATGCACCACAGAAAACAGCGTAATAGTTGAGAGCAGTTGCAGTTTGGGATGAAGTGCATACAACTGTAAACACTGTTTTACTCCAAATCAACAAGGAGATTCTAGATTTTTGTAAACAAACGATTGTAAAGTTCGATTCATTTTTAGGCTCCATTTTTTTTTTATTCTCTATAAACACTAGCCCGCGATTTCGTTCGAGTGGACGTTAAAAAGTATCCTATGTTCGTCTTTGTGATATACAGTAACTCCTTATCAAATTTTATCAAGTTATTGTGGCAATTGATTTTTAATATAAAAATCAATTGCCACATCTATGAGCATCACTTGAGAACGGCTGCATAGAGCGATTTGGATGATTTATTTTTTGTTGTGTTCGTAATTTTGGACATGTTTTTTAGAGACACCACTTTGCTCTAGTCATCTTAACTTTTGGAGCCAGAAAAAAAAATGTCCGGAGCAGATATCACTGCATTTTTACAAAGAGGCAAGATACAATATTTATAACCCACTGTTTTGCTAGTTTGCGTATTCTCCATATTTCCACAATAGTTATTGCCGTCAGAACTCGAACAATTTTAGTGTCCTGTGCCAAGCATCGCGAGTCGACAAGAGCTGTGACGTCACAGCTCGGTCGGCCGGCCGCGCGACTTGAGAATCAACTACGGAACCCTAAAAACGGGAGGAAAAGATTAGTTTAGATAAATATCTAAACTTCGTATTTTTTCTTTTACGTTTTTCACACATCGCCATCTAGCCCCAAACTAAGCAAGCTTGTAGTTACTATGAGAACTGTTTTTTTTTTTTTTAATTATATACAAAGAAAAAAAAGAAAACAATCAAAGAACAAACATCCATGTTCATCGGTCATATGTTTGTCCTGGGTGGGAATCGAACCCACAACCTGTAGATCAGAAGGCGGAAATCCACCCACTGAGCCACAAGGCTAGTCTATTTAGTGATTTATGAAGACATTTAAAAAAATATCCGTTGTCAATTTCAAGCTAAGTATGATTTTTCAAAAATATAATAAAATTTACGGAAACTTTTCCATTGCACGAAAAAAAGACTTATTTTTACCTACACCTAAACAGTTACTCAAAAGTAATCTATGCAGTAAACACGAGGCTCCTAAGCCATTATTACCTCGAAGGAAAGTGGAACGTCCCTCAATATGCCGGCCGGCCGACCTGCCAATATGGATATTGCATATTTTATACCAGACCTTATATTTTTTATGTCGCACACCGGTTCTTACAAAGAAGTTTGATTGCCTGGAAAAGCTTTGACTACTCTACAGTCTTGCTTGGATGTTTTTTTATATTTCAAAGACCCATGCCCGTCTGCACTAAAGTCAACAAAGATAAAACTTACCTAAGCACCACATAACTAAGTCGGACTTAGGCATTATCTTCCTCTGCACCAACCTGTTTACGTTAGGTGACTCCTACAGCTGACGTTTGAATGAAATGAATGAAAGAATGATTATTTTTCTATGGTACCTATGACAGACAACTATGTTTGACACTGACACTGACACTTGTTAAGCGCATGCTTAGCCTTACGACATGCAAAATAGGTGTCTTAAAGTTAGGACATGTCTTATGCATCTATCTTAACTTACGCGTCATAAGTTTGGTGCAACGCATTTAACACTGTTAGGTACGTCCTCGCGAGTTAAGTATGAACGTAGGAGCTGTCAAAATTTAGTTCAGACCGGCATAAGTCATTGTTATTTTCATTTACGGTTGTTTTTAGTGGTGATAGCGCAGTGGTAAGCGCGATCGGATTGTACGCCGCAGCGCGTGGGTTCAAATAAATGAACAATGAGCTGGAGCTGCCGATGAAAGGAAACATCGTGAGGGGACCGTAGTATGTTAGTGGGTACTTTCTAGAACTCGGCTGGTTACTTAGCTATCACCTCGATTTGAATATCTGTCGCCAAGTATAATTATTTTTTTCTTACTTTGCTTATTACCATCAACCACACCGTTCTTTAACATCTGGTGAGTTTGAGGACCTGGCTATCTCCTGAAGCTGTGACCAGAACCATCGGACGATGGGCAGCACCGTCCCTAGAACGGTGTGTTTTGCAATTCCCAAGAGACAGTAAATCTTGACTTGATGGTAAGCGCCACGTCTCCTATGCTAACATACTTCATAACATATGAAGTAGGTACCTTTGCAGTTTTGTGAAATAAATTATTTGAATTTGAATTTTCTTGCAAGTTTTTTATTGTTTTATTTTTTTTCAGTTTATGTTACATTCGTTTTATTAGAATACTCTTTGTAAATTAAACCCAAGCAATAGCTTGATACATGTTACCTTGTTCCTATTGTACTAGAGGCAACATTGCAGCGGAATGTCACTACAATTTGGTTAATTATTTATGTGTATAATATAAGTGAGCTATAGGCTCATACTGAGCATGGCATACTGAGCCTATAGCTCAGTATGTCATTTCCAGTTTATTTATGTCGATGTTAACTTCGTTTCCCTGTAGCCCCGAGCCGTAAGGTAATAGAGAGGCGGGGCCGGGGCGTAAAGCTATACTACGGACATCTCATTTGTTGCTACTCCGCTATGCTAATAACATATTTCATGGGGTTTATTGTAATAATGTTTTGCTTGTTTCTTGCAGGTTGAAGGTTGAAATTAAAATGTGTAATAATAGAGCTTTAATAGAGCTCGAAAATAATTACTTATTTATTTATTTATTTATGCTTAACCACACATACAATAATTAGTGACAAACTTAAGACTAATTATAAAGTATATGGGTACCCTGGCACACTAGGGCATTGCAAAACAAAGGCAAAGAATTGCCAGACAGTGTAAATTATAAATAGACTAATTATGCTTTTAAATACTTACCTACTTACTATTATATTTATCTAAACTAAATAAGTCTACTAAGAAATTTTACATAAGTACCTAATGTGCAACATCATAACTAACCATCTAAATAAGATAATGTAATAACTCATATTCATATTAATATTCTTTATTTGCCACTAAGTGTAAAAAGGTCTTAATAAAATATATAATTAAATAAATGGTGTCGATAAAAATAAGGACGGAGAGATGATGACGATGATGATGAGATCAGATCGTCATATTTTCTTACTAGCCTTAGTGGCTTCAAAGTATTCATCAATGGAATAGAAACAGTTTAGTGAAAGGATTTTTTTTTTAGTTTTGTGGTAAAGTTGGTTAAGTTTGTTTTGTTTTGTATATTTTTTAAACACCAATGTAATTCTTTGATTTAACGTTCAATTACGATTACGGCTCTTTTAATAATGTATAATTAAGAAGGTTTTTAGACACCTACGACACAAGAAGTGATTACACTAAAACGCGCTAAAGCTTCAATATTTTCGTAAAATATTTAACCTTATTTATTTGTTTAATCATCATCAGCCAGAAGACGTCAGATGTTGAAAAAAGGCCGTCCTCCCCTTTACGGGAGGTGGGAGTTGCCATAATCGCATATGACGTGCCTGTGAATATCATTAGGTAATTCATTATCATCATTTTTGTGGTTCCGTACCTCAAAGCTAGTATATAATTATGTATTATATGTATGATTATTTGGGCTTTGTGCTATGAGCGTCTTTCATCATCTCAAAATTTCTACAACTTTCCGATTAGTGCAATTTGGCGAATAAAAGTACCAAGTTACTTTAGTTCAGTTTATGTGTTGGTTAGCGCAGCTCCGACATTTTGAAACTGGAACTATTGTTACTTGGCACTTTAACCGCCGACAGCTTACTTGGAACTTTATTTATAGATTATGCAAGAAACCCTAAACCTGCTGTACAAATATCCTGACAAAAATCAGATTAAAAAAAGCTTTCGAGCTTGTTGTAGTAAAATGCAAAGGAATTGCTTGAGAACCTTAAACTCCGTTAAGCTATCTTGAGGCCCAGCTGGAATCAACAAAAATAATTTCTCGCGCGTTTACAAAAAAAAACAAAAATAAAAAAAACTTTGAGCAAGATAAAAATAATACATTAAAATTACAATTCAACTTAGGTTTTACCTCATTTTGTATAAGTACCAGCCTATCTAACATTAACGATAAACCTCCGTTACTCTATCACCCACTTTGTTACATCAAAAAGAAGGTAAAGAAGAAGAATGGAAGAGAGGAGAAGAATGTATACATCTATCTATGTTTTACCTCGCTGCGCTATACGAGTGCTATAAACCCCAACCTGCCGAAGCGCCTTCCGGCCGCGTCGGGCGCCGCCCTAGCTTCCGCCGGGCGGGCGGGATCCGCGCCCGTATGTAAATATCGCGTATCAAACTTGTTTATGTGATTTACTTCTTACTTCGCGGAGAGTTCTTGAATATGAGTTTGTTATTGCTTTAAAAATTCCGTTTTATCTACTCGCGGCGAATTTAACAGATCTTACTATTAAGATATGTCCGTTAAATTCGCCGCGAGTAGATAAAAAAATTATATCACTTTCATTTATTTCCATCTCATTCATGGTAATCAACTTATCTCAATAAAAAGTCACGAGTCATTCAAAAACTCATCCAACCGGTGACATAGGTCCAGTACAGGGACAAAAAGTCTTCGGACGAAACTGGTATCGTACAATGACAAAAATGTTGATTCCTTGATTACTACGAATGAGAATTAAGAAGGACAAAAAAAAGGATAAAAAAGAAAAGGAAATAGTAATATCATTTTATATTTTGTAAAAGTAAATAAATTTTGTTAAAAAATCTACCATATTTTATCTTGAATTTAATGTATGTTATCATGAAATTACACATAAGTTTTTAAACTGAATGATCCGAATAAAAGTAATATCATTTTATATTTGGAGTTTGTGCTTTTCTTAATTATGGAGACATTTTAGGGTTCTTTTAAGTGTTTTGTTTACCCACCGAAGATGCGTGGAGCAAGATATATTGTCTAATTTTTCAAAAAAAACTAGAGTTGAACCGAATTTCTATAAAAATTACACACTTCAATAAAATCTAGCTTCGCACGCATTTGCTTGAATTCAAGGTCTGAGCAGTGTCTCCACTTATAGGGCTGGTAAATAAGCCTACATGCTATCACAACCAAGCTTAATGTGTGGATTTTGTGATCTTGAACATTAAGTATTTCTTCATGATAGAACACACGGGCTTGGACTGAAAAATACCAGATTTTACTTATCCATTCGTTCAGCATTTTCGTAGCAAAATCTTTTTACAAAATTCCACATGTATAAGTAAATATACAAATTTATTCCTTGGTTATGCGCTGTTACCTTCACAAGAATTTAATTTAGATACAGTTCCCCAAGAACAGAATCAGTAGAATACGTTTTCAATGTTAGTATTGGTCAAGGTACAGAAAGCGTATTTTATTATTATTATTACTTTATTTTTTAATTTATTTCTTTTTAATCAATCATACATAGCATTTTTTCTAATTCTGCCAAACGCAGCTTGTGGGCAGAGTGTAACTCTCAAGAAACACCAACAATATACATATTAATTATTAACTATGGGGTAACACTTTTTAAATCAGATACAGTTCTGATATGTACACCACTAACAGGTGTTTAAAACATTCACCGTTAAAAGAGATGTTTTTTTTAAAATTTTATACATGTAATTTATAGCATATGCAATTAAAGAAAAAGTCAGTCATTATAAAGTCATCAGTCATCAGTTATTATATATTATTGTAAGTCATTATTCATTCATTTTCTTAGGAAGGTAATATGCACCTTTAGATGAATTAAGTAATTATAACTAAGTAGTATATATATTGTTCTCTAGGTATCCTAATATTTATGACATGATTAGTTATTATAATATTGGAATATTTACGAAAATAGCACGACACCACCTACTGTAATGAACAGTAGGTACTACCGTGCTACTCTCGCAAATATTCTAATTACTCCGGTATTCTGTCTAACATTAATTTCTTTATAGCTTTCCCATATTATGTAAATTTGGTTTTAAATTGTTTTTAAAAGTTGTCCGGCAAATCATTATCTAGCTAGCTGGTTTTACGGGCGTATTTCCAAATTATGCTACTTTTTTTTATTCATGTTTTTGTTATGATAGCACAAAACACAATATAGATGTTCAGTAATAGATTTCTTATTATATATTAGATAACCAGAAAAAAAAAACATAATCTAAACCTTTTTATGTTTGGCTACCTACAGTTGTTTATTTGTATCTAATAATAATTTGCAAAGTTTGACTATCAATAAAAATATTTAAAAAAAGAGACCTTTAAATACTTAATTTTTAATTGCTCCGTACCCTAGGAAACATCTTAAATTTTTTACATTTTATATACAGGGTAACTTTTTAAGTAATGCGCAAATGCTTATCACGCAATCAGTATCGTTGATAGAACATATTTAGCCAATTAAAAATATCTATTTTTTTTGGATTTATTAATTTATGACCACGAAATGTCGGAAAACCTATAATACAATTGATAATTAGCTACCTACTTCTCGCTGTAGCAAGCGAGAAGAAGCGATGTAGGTGCATACACGTATCGTAGGTGTCTGTAGTACAATCACAAATAGAGTGAACATGACTACAGCTCTTGCTGTAGCTACTTTAATTTGAAGTGATTTCGATAATAATTTACCAAGGTGGATGAAACCAAAATAAACCATGCCGTTCTTTTTCAATAACTTTCAAGTCTTTAAGTACACAAAATTTGCGCACTACTTAAAAAGTTAACCTGTATAACACACAACTTGCCTAAATAATTCCCAAAACATTCTGCACACAAAATAAGCTACGAATATATCATTATTCTCCGTATTGTGTATGTTTCAATTACTGAAATGGCATCTAAAGTACGTTGTTTTGTAGAAACTTCTATTTATACTTTGGTTGTACATCGCAAGGCTATCATACCGCCGGCCAGCCGTACAGGAAGGCTTTCACTTGAGATTGAATGCGCATATTGTTGCCAAAACGGGAACAACGAAGTAAGAACTTCGAATAGAATTGACCGAAAGTAAAACGATGAAAAAAAAAAAAACAAGCTAGCCGGCCAGTTTGTTTGTTACTAAGCCCTGCGATTTCCATCGTGATTTTCGAGTGTTTTGGCATACTTTATATAAATACATCTAAATCATCAATCAATAAATCAACGGTGGAGGTGACGAGTGACCAGAGTGCTAGGGCCTATTTTGGGCAAAAACTTAGTGGCAATGCTGCCAGAATTCTGGCCACTCTCCCCCCGCCATGGGGCTTGTAGATTAGGGTTTTGTATTTTTTATTTTTGTATATAATTTGTTTTAATTTTAGGTAGGTATTCAAATATATTAAATTAAATTAAATTGTATATATTTTTAGATGTTATGTGTAGGTATATAATCAACCATAAAACACAATAGTTTAATTAACAACAAAAAATAAATATATCAAAAATAAAAACACAAAAATGTAGCCTACGTCTAAGCCCATGTCACTTCTGTAAAGAAGAATCCAACGACACGTATCACTCGTCAAAATCGGTCCAGCCGTTTAGGCTATAGTAGTTACTATAGACGCGTAAGATCACACAAACATACATACTTGTATACTCAAATTCTTATATAATTACATACAACTCAAAAAAATTACCCTTCTTCTTGGGCAGTCGGCTAAAACCTAAGGTATTGAACAACCATATCGCCAACATGACAAGCAAGAATTCAATTCACAATTAATTTTCACAAATCACAATACACAATAAACTGTAGACCGTTTGTCAATCGTACTACATTCACAAGAGCAGGAACAAGAAAATATGTCTTCTCCGTAATTTTCTTAGCTCTACCCACAGTCGTATTGTCGCCTACCCGCACTTTATAGCGAAACAGTTAAAGTTATAGCCATGCTCAGTTTCGTAGCAAACTGTTTCACATTATGTGTCGCCTCGGAACAATAAATCTAAAATAGTCATGTATTTAAAAAAGGCGTCGTCACAAGTATGAGCAAATGCAAACAGATCTACAATCAATTTATTTAGTTTATTGGCACACAAAACAGACAAGTAATACATATGACATATGTATGAGTTGCGATACAGTCAAATAATTACGAAAATTAGGATCAACAGTATATCATAACTCATTTATTTCAACCATAAAGGGGTAATAACTATAAATTCCAAGTTAACATTACACAAATTAAACTCCATAAAATAAAATAAAAATACAAATGTCATAAATTCACAATACAAGTTTAGATCTGGACTATATCCCTAAAGTATTTGTACTAAAGGCTGGATTTTATTGATTGTGTGGATTTTATTTAGTGATTGTAGTTATCAATTAACAGATTTTTGTCTACACGCTATATCATACATCGCCATCTCCTTTCAACTGCACGCAAAAGTGTATAGCGCTATCTCTTTGTCGACTTAGCACACACGAATGGTTAGTCAAGTATCTCTAATGAGTTAGTCATTATAGATAATGTCTAAGTCATTATATATCTTTGATAATGTCTTTGAAATATTTACAAATTAAAATGTACTTAAGGCACGAAAGTTATTAAGAATCGCTCAACGAATAATTATAAATATTTAAACACGTTTAGGTTGGTATTTCCATCAACTTGTGATATTCCCTCCTGTGTGCAAAGTTGCGCAAGTATGCGAGTGTTAGTTTGTTTATTCGAGTTGCGTGGTACTTTTATGGCGATTTCTATATGTCGACGTGAAGGATGTTCGGAGAAGTTCTCCTTAGAAGGATAAAGCTGTTTTTTTTTGTTTTTTTTTCTCTCTTATGTATGTATTGTAATATTTCAGGTGAAGTCAAATATTTCACAATTAAAATAAGTCTTAGTCATAGTCTAAGTCAAGCAAAGTAAGTCACGGTCGAGTCCACGTCATGCCCCAGTAAAGTGCTGGAGACTTTACTAGAGGTTTCTATGGAGTTTTGGAAACAACACGAAGTGTTAGTTTTCACAACATTATACTAATCACCAACACTCGTGCACGCTCACGAACACTTAATAGATAAAAATCCACAATTTTTACACATAACCACTCGAAATAACACAAGTTTTAAAAATAATACAAAGACGCGACATGACTTCTTCATATTCCCGCCAAAACTCGCTGTTTTTGTTATCGGGATACTAAAAGATATTTTTTTTTTTAAATCTGTAGATAGGTATTGTTGGATGATGCGATTGAGCGATAGATTCAAACGGTTCTCTGTTCACATTTCCTTGATCCTTGTTCACATCATCATTTATTGAGTTCTAGGTCTTTTCTTCGGCGCACTATCATCAGACTTCAGAATTGTTTTTATCTCCGGAGAAAAGTTAATTTCAATGAAACTGTTTTCATTATTTAAATATTTTTTCCATTTTTCTTATTGCCCTCGCGGTGACTATCCGTGTCCGTTAATCATTTAACTAGTTACCTAATTATTTATTGTGAACTGCTAGTCTCTTCTTCTTCTTCTTCTTATCAGCTCTTAAACCATAAGTCCAACGCTTGGCAGGATGCTTGGAGATCGCAGAATGCTGACCGCTTACTATGAGAACGCTGCTGCCCTTTTTCCGGTGGTTCTGGTTGCAGTTTTAGGACAAAATAGTTACCCGGGACACTGTGACTATCGTAGCTAATTATTTGTATAGAGTACTAGTCATTACCCGCGACTTCGTTCGCGTGGACATAAAACGAGTATCATATGCCCGTCTTCGTGATATACAGTAATTTCTTAGAAAATTTTATCAAAATACGTTCAGCCGTGAAAACGCGACAAACAACCAGACAAAGCGTAAAAGTTACTTCCTGTAGTTCGCTAGGTGGCGTTGATCCATTTTTATGCATTTTTTGACGTTTTGTCAAACCTACATTACAACTGTCAGTCAATACTGACAGTTGTAATGTAGGGAGCTCTGAATCGCGCAAGGGACATTTTCTGCTCGAGACGAACGTATTCATTTTTATATCTCGAAGCTATATTGGTCCTGATACGACTGCGGCTACATTCCTCTGAATTATAATATTAATTAGGATTGTTTAGGATAACTATCTATATTTCTATTCTAAATCCTTTCGTTGCTTTAGTTTTCTCAATCTATGAAGTTGGTAAGGCTATACCTTCCTATTTATATTATGTTTGTTTCACCAAACGCTTATCGTATTTATAACGCGCTATAAACAGGAGGTAATATTTTAAAGTGTCGTGTCGTGTAGTCTCTGGTCGACACCGACCGTGTATTTCATCCGCCCGTCGTCGCTCGTGTGGAAACCTATTCTGGAGATACTGGAACATAAATATTTATAATGTAAATGTTTTGTGAAAATATGTCTATAAGTCGCTAGCCTGATGGTAAACAGTTTAGTCCACACGCAGTTTTAAAATGCTACAAATTCAAAACTATTGCCATGCGCTTCACTATGTATACCTAAATAGCTTTGTCAACTAATATATCAGGGTGACACTGAGATATTATGTCAAATCTTTATGCCCAGTATGCCAATAAATTCACTGAAATTGTACTTCACAGTAATGTTTGCACATTAGTGTTTGAGAGTTGAATGAATTACCTTTTGTAAACAAAATCTAGCTATGCGCTCCAGATTTAAACTAATTTTAAACCGAACTCTTGAAAACTGCTAGTACACTTCACTTACGTAGATAGATAGGATATTTTTTTATGACGACGACAAGATATTTTTTTTTAGTTTTACGAAGGATTGCTACAAAATAAACGATAGCACAAGTACACGGACTTATTTATCGGCTCAGCTGTACAAACCGTACAGTATATTATCGATCGATTTTTTTCAAATTTGACATTTTTTATCGACAAAATCAGACAAAAATATATTTATCTATATTGAAAAAAAAAAAATTGTCAAGGAGTTTATCGGTAATATTACATCATGCAACAGTGAAAGAGCGGTATTTTACCAAAAAAAAAAAAAATTTTGCTGGCTTCATGTCTGTTTTCCCGCTCATAAATGTCATATTTCGCATTTTTCGGTGACAAAAATAAATTTGACGATTTTACATACCAATTTTTGTTGAGCGATAACTAGTATAATCGCGGTGCTTTTTTGTTTCTCACCAGAATACTCCCTTTGTCCAGCTACCATCATTTTGATTGAAATTTACTGCTATATTGTGTACCGAGGGCCGTAACTACGTTACTGCAATAAGGCACTTTGGTGATTAAATGGCGACATTGTGCTACTGTTGACGTGTTAACTATTATTATGATTTACTCACCCCCAGTTTTTTTCATGTCGTTGTTTAAGTAGATTTACTTATAATAAATATAATATTTTTGTTGAAAATCAGAGTACAAAGGAACATTACTTTCAGACCAAAAATACGAGTAAAATTTAATTTAAATTTTAAAAACAATCCCGGCACAAACACGAGTGAACAGATTTTCTTCAAAGAATTTTCTCGATCAATAGTAACTTAAAAGAAACTAAATTAAAACCGGTTTATCCGTTTGGGAGCTACGATGTCACAGACATTCGTTAACCTAGCATCCGAGCAGTTTACGTCGGGGTTTAAAAATACAGCAAAGTTCTTAATACTCTTCTTCTTCGGCAGTCGGATAAAAAGTAACGCCTTCTGGTAAAACAAGAGAAAACCAAATATGGTTACTTTGCGAGTGTTGCGAACAACATGCTTGTTGGGATGGCACAGTCTTAAGTTTGTTTGGATCTTATTTTCAATATATCATTAAAATCCACAGTTTTATCATTTCAACCACGTTTTTGATAATCTTGCCAATACTAATAAAAATAAATTTATAAACTTAGTCAGTATTTTTAAGTTTTCTTTAATTTTATTTTTTATAAGTTGTGCATAATAAAGTCTATAATAGATAAACTTCGATAATTTTTTATATGTCATCTACACCGTGGAAAAATATGCTCGTATGTTTTTTTATTTTATTTCTCAATATCTTTGTTGTTAAATGCCTACATTTTAAGTGAAACGAAGAAAAGTAGTTGTTATTAGAATACTATAAGCATTTTTTGAAAAAACAAAACATAACGGCATAGATTATGGTTTATACAAGCCATTGACATCAAAAAAAATGTTTTTTTTAAGATTTAGGGGGTGATAACAGATACCCCCGAAACGCTAATTTTATCAAAAAGTTTCACATTCACTTACTCTCTCTATTGCACGCTCGAGAAAAAGATATACAATTTCAAATATAAAATCCGCCAAAACTTCGCGGAAGGATTATCCTCTGAACTATTAGCAAATTATTTCCCTTTTGCCTTTTTATAACAAATACCCAGAACGCTTGGAAACATGCAATCACGTAGAATAGGTATCTGTCCTCTGAAGCAAATGAAAATATTAAAATTGCTAAAAACTTGGCAAATGTAATTAAATTGGACAACGGTACGCAGTGGAGCTGTCATCCTACTCGACATGCACCACGGAGCTAAGAAACTAGAGGAATATCATATGAGGGGAAAATATTAGATACATTATTACACAATATGCACTTGAAGTATAGATAATGGGTAACTGGTAACTGATGAACCTCCTGGCTTAGTAAGTAGCTCGGCTCCCTATGACATCAAGTAAGGTCCTGGATTCGATTTCGGTCCTGGCAGATGTTTGAATGGTGTATTGATTTATCTGCTCTGAGTCTGGGTGTTACATCTCCGTGTCTTTATCATCCTCGACGACACAGGGAATCCTTAAACGAAACTCATCTGAAATTCGAAGTAGGAAGTCAGCACCTAAAAGAGTTATTAAAAGAGCAGTTATCAGGAAGTACTATCGAGTTAATGATATATTATATAAAAGAAAATAGACAAATTAAAACGAACACTAATCTAATAAACCGATACCAGCAGGCATACTCCCCTAATGCTGCGTTGTATTGTGATCCTTTGAGCAAGATAGAGGCCAGAGTTGTGGTCAAGAGATACTTCGACCGCAGACGTGTTGTGTAGCTTATTTGCATCCCCACGATCCTGCAACTATTATGACCCCAAATGGTTTAAATACCTTTTCAGACCTTTTGCTGATTCTGCCAGCCTCATCAGGTTATGTGAATACTCGTGCGTATGCTTAGTTTGAAACCTTTGTGCAAAAATAGAGTTTCTTATCTCTTTGTAAGCATTAAGTGGATTGCTGAAATCAGCTGTCACCGGCGAACAGACTGGTCAGTGTCAGAGGTCGCTCGCCAATCTGCGAGTGGACAAATATTGGTACACTGCCGGGCACTATTGCCAATATTTTAGGTTGCGGATATGGATTTAAGTGTAAAAAAAAAACGAAACAAGGTAGGCCAAGAAACAGATGATAGATGCTTATAAGGAAAGAATTGGACCTGACTGGATGATGAGAGCAGTTTTTAGAATCTCCGAAGGTACGTCCTTAGAAGGTTCTAAAAACGGCTCATCAGCATCTTTTTAAATAAACGATGAGCATTCTGCGATCTCCAAGCCACCTGCCAAGCGTTGGGAATTGGTGATTTTTCTTCCTGCTGATGATGATGATGATGTTTTTTTTTTACAATTTTAGTTCATAGTTCATAGTTTTATAATTTACTATATCCGGGCCTCGCGGTTTTACCCGTGTGGAAAATCCCCTAAGGAACCGTAAATTTTTCCAGGATAAAAAAAAAATTTCTCCGGCCCTTAAGCTATACCTAAGCTGTACTGTGTCGCTGTACATCATCATGTGGGGTGTCGTTGAACAAGTCTTTTTAAGGTGACATTTTAAAAGAATAAAAAAATATATATTACTAGGGGCTGTTATACCTGTAAAGTGGGAATAATTTTTTTTTCGCTTATCTCGCACATGTTGGGTATCATTGAATAGGGTTACCAAACCATTTTTTTTAATCAGACGAACCCGTTGTGAAATATGGGCCGACAAATTTGCTTGCAATGTGTTTTTGCCCCCCTGCCGTTTCTAAAGTATGCATCCCAGAAACTTTTTTAAATACAACTGTATTAATTAGATATTTATTTAAATATGATATATTAACATATCAGTTGCAACATCCCATTTAACATTCCACATTGCAATGTAGAGCGTGTGTTGATCACGCAATCTGCGCCGAGTGGTGATAATGAATTGGCTGGACTATGATCGATGCGGTTCCAGTCGTCATCCGCTAATGGTGCGAGCACGCACGCGAGTGAAAACACGCGGCGGTTATTCTGATTATCGCAATGGGAATGACAATGACCCAAGACCAATGTTGACGAATACATAGAATTGTGAATCACACTAATATTATAAGTGCGAAAGTTTGTGTGTAAGTAGGTAAATATATAAGTGTGTTTGTTCTTGTTCAACTCTGTAGTGGCTGAACGGCTTTGGATGAAATTTGGTATGGAGTTATACACTGGATTAGTACATAGGCTACATTTCAACTCGAAAAAATTCACGGTTCCAGTAGGATATCGGGAGAAACCGTGGGGCGGAGTTAGTTTATATTAATTTTAATGTAATATTTAGTAAAAAATATCCCGTAGAACTACAAAATAAAATGCAAAATAAAATTATTTTCTTTCTTTGTTTCTAACTACCAAGCAATCCAGTAGTACCACTCGAATAGTAAGCGTCATGCTTGCCCATAACAGTTCAGTGCCACCCAGAATTTTGACCTTCAACAGTTCAAAACTATGCGCGGCAATGCACTGCGTCCGTCACCCTGAGATGTTAGATGTTGAATCTCTGTATGCCCAGTAATTGCGATGGAAACATTGCCCTTTAATCCAGAACACAGCAATGCTTGCACACTACTGCTTGGCGGTTTAATAACTGGCAACTTCCCCAGGCGGACTTTGCAAGAGAGCCCTACCACTAAAAAAACATACACAATATGTTGTATACACTCATTTGTAACCGCTTAATGTAACTGTCATTTAGAGCCTGCAATCTACACCTGAAAGTGCGGGTTGTTAAAAGCATGGTGTCAATTGCTTTGCTCCAGTACAATAGCCGGCAAATCAATTTAAAGATGACGCCATCTGCGCTACAGTAGATTTATATCTTTCTTTGGGGGGAAATTTTGATTTAAGTGCTCGAGTTTGCTCAAGACGTTTGCCGGTCACTATAATTATCTTTAAAAACATGGCAATATTAAAGAAAATCGCCCGCTACCCTAGTGCGTACACCGACAGTTCCCAACGCATTTCATTACATAACGAAATATGATTCAGCACCGGGCAGCGAGGCGGAAAAGACGTTACTTTAAACATGGTTC
The DNA here is from genome assembly GCA_947579745.1 of Apocheima hispidaria. Lineage (NCBI taxonomy): Eukaryota > Metazoa > Arthropoda > Insecta > Lepidoptera > Geometridae > Apocheima > Apocheima hispidaria. Next base: position 1,097,948 of record OX388151.1, read on the forward strand.
TGTCTAAGAGATTAATGGTTCAGTTGTTGAATAAACTGGTCCATATTTGAAATTAAATACTTTTCACATCGAGGAGGAGACTTATGTTAGGGGGCCTCTGTTCAACAGTGGATGTCTTCGGGTTGATGATGATGATAAATTATTTCGCCCAAGAAGCAAAGTTAAAAATAATATAAAAAATATTTCCAAAGAAGCAAAATGCCCAAATACCATCCCTAACGAGCAAAATGCGTCGTCAGATCACTTAAATGCCTAATAATAAACTATGGCACTTTGGAGTGCATAAATGATAGCGTAGTAGAAGATATAGATAAAATACATTAATTTCAAAAATACCTACAGGTAATATTATAATATAATATTTTTTTTCTTGAAATAAAAGCAAGACAATGAATTCTTGACTTCGAATCCCACGCAATGAAAAATTGTTTTAAAATAACTGCTTTAACATCCTTTATTTATCTGAAACTGTCGATAAACAAGCCGACATTCACTCCGCATTTTCATACAAATTCTTCCGGGCATTATTGTGGGTAAGTGATGTAAATCTGTTTAATTGCCCAACCCTTCCCGGGCGACGGAGCGCGCCAATCGCCGCGCTGCCCTCGAGGGCGATCTAGGGCGGGCGGGCTATCACTGGCTCAGTGGCGAGCTTATTACCTGAAAGCCAAGCGATTGTTACAGATTTTTACTACGAAACATTATGTCAAACCCGATGTGATTATTATTACTATTTTAATCACTACGCTCCACGAAACTCGCGTGGATAATTCGCCATCTATAATTGGCTGAATGAACGAAGGAACGAAAGGTCTCCGTTAACTGGCAAAATTTGCTTTCATCTGTCCGTATATTGGTACTTATTATATCTTTACAACCTCTTGACCGATTTTGCTTATATTCGATATTCTTTTTAAGAATTGAGTACCGAAAGTTTATGCCAAATATTATCAAAATCGGCCGGTAAATGGCGCCGCAGCAAACTTCCCCTCTTTTGGGGGGAAATACCCTAGCTATCAAAAATCGCCGTCGCTTAAAAAAATAAACTGTATAATCTATAAAACTGCAGAATTAGAGTTTTTTCTTGCGAGGTCTACTGTTCGCAGAACTACTAGTATTCGTAAGGATCAATTGACCGATTGAGCGAAGTGAACGAAAGTTCTCAATTTTAACTGGCAAAATTTGCTTTCATCTGTCCGTATGTCGGTACTACTCTACAGGTCCTATTTTCAATCATCAATTAATTAATAATTTAAAAACAATCTAATCTAACTCGAAAATTTGCAGGTGTTCTACACAATTCGTTGAGTGTGAATAAATTTTTGAATGGATTTTATTTTGTATCTGGTTAGCAAACTCATTTTATATAACCCAGTATAATTATAATATTAAGTACCTATAGGTATTATTATTTAAAACAATAGCAAAGCGACCTTAAATTTTCCCCACAAACGACAATTACCATTTCGCTTCAAACAGAATATTTACACGTACCTCACTAGCGTTCACGCCTGATTCCGCCCGCGGCGGTCCGAGATTGGAATATGCAAATAGCAGATCCTATTTTATTTAACTTCGACAACTGCTGTGAGAGTATTTAGCCTGTAGGTGAAAACGATGTTTGGGTTTCATAAACTTTATAAAAATATTCATTTTAGTGTTATTTTGGTGAAACATTGTTTTCGTTTGCCCTGTAAATTATAATTAACTTACATAGTTTTTGTAGTCGCGTTTTCATTTGGTTGTATTTTTTTTCAGGTCGGAAAGGTTGTACATACACATGTTGTTCTTATACATTTCGCTACGGATAATTTTCGAACAATTTCTCGCAAATTTTCTTACAAATCACAAAGAAAACATTTTTTTTTAATTTGCCCGAAAATTGCAAGCAAGCAAAGCTAAATAATAAAAAAATACTTTATTTACGAAGAACTCGAACGTGCGGTCGGGCGGCCCTTACGTCAACTAAGCCCGTTCGAACCGATGCTCCGTGCGGTGAGTTTGTCTTTATATATTTTTTACCTGACTACGTAAAAAGAGGGTTATGAGTTTGGCTGTCTATGTATGTATGTAAGTACGTTCATACGAACGTTCCCTCAGCTTATAAGTTTTTGACAAGATAGGTGTCTACCGATGCGCCTGCGCACTCTGCGTGTACTAAGGCTGTAAGGCTATAAGAAATTATACTAAATGCAATATGGCGGATTTTATAACGTAATTCGTCAAAACAAAAACAAAATTGGCGCCGAAATATGATACGGTATGGTAGGTTTGGTTTGTTTTTTTTCAAAAAACTTTTCTACAAGACCGTATTTGTAAGGGTGCGGGCATTACTGGCATTATAACCTTCGGAAGTACAATTTCAAGCAAAATTGCTAACTACGGAAAACTCATGAAGGAATAATAATAATATAACGAAGAATAACGAATAATAATATAAGAATATATATAATTTTTGAACCAAGTAGAAGCACTATATTTACCCGACTGCCCAAAAGGGAGGGTAATGTTTTCGGGGTGAATATATGTTTGTGTGTTCCTATAAGACGTATAAGAGCCTAAAATGCTTGACCGATTTCGAAAACAAGGTATAGTTGAATTACTATTTACGACCGGAGCGTCGTAGCCTAATTTTGCAGTCAATTTTTTTTTTATAACGATATTACTTGTTCAAACACTTTTTCGTTGTATGGCAGTAAATAAGTTAGCGAAGATTGTTCGCGAAGATGACTTCGTAACGCAGTTTGCGCGGGTACGCTACTGTTTAGCGCCCGCTGCTGCCACAGCAGGGTTGCCACGTCAGACAAAATTATAATACATTAACAGCAAGATTATTATTTTTAAAAAAACCTTTCGCAAAATGTAGCCTGTGACACCCTGGACATAAGGTACACAAAATACTCATAAATATACAAACTTACATACACCCCAAAAACATAACCATCTTTCTTGGGCAGTCGGTTAAAAATATATATTATGAAACATAATTTCAGTCCTAACAGACATGGTACGGCAGAACCGCCGTCTAACAAACGAGATAGAAAGAGAGATTATATTTTTCTCACATTTTATCTCATTGGTCCCTCTGACAATGTCCCATATCCGCAGCTCTGTTAGCACTAAAATATTTATTGAGCTTTGGGTGAAGGAAAACCTTGAAAAGAAAAATCTATAAAGTAAAGTAAATATTAGCATTGTTACTGTCTGTCAAGTTGTCCCGTCTGAAACACACACACACACTGTTGTGAGTGAACACACTGTTTGACTTATTTCACACGGCGATACACTGCACGTTTCTACAGCATTCGATTAATAAACGTAAGAATAGCGAGACGTTCTCACGATAAAAACAATTCACAGGTTTCCTTCACAGGTAGGTATTTCTCAAATGTATCTTTAGTATAGCTGACGTTTTTCGTGAATTTCGTAGACCCAATATCTATTATATTTATTTTATTTTATAGAATATGGATCCCCAACAAAAGTTACACAATACTTTCACATTATGAAACATAGGCATCAAGCTGGGTGCACCCCCAATTACAGGAGAACACGTGTAGTGCTCATGGAGGTTCGACTAAACTAAACTAAAATGAAAATATTTTTGCTGCCGGCATAGTACAAAATAGTTTAAATTAACTTTAAGTTACATTGGAAGTGGAAAAATTTACTTAGTTTTTATTTACCATAGTTTTACATATCTTTGGCTTACATCATTTACATTGTAGCAGCCCTATTTTTCCCGGACTATTGCCTAAAGGGTTTCGCTCCCCGCTCCCGTCGGCGAGTCGTTTAAAAACAACGTTATTAAACAAACCGCACGCTGATGCGTTTTGCGACCTCATAAATATTAAGCAGACACCGTTCAATGTTTAGAAGGGCTGGCACAACGCACGGTTGTCACAGTTTTGTTACAGTATTGGCTACAGTAAGGCTAACAAAGCGCCCTCTATGCTGTACCAAGCTTAGAGGGCGCTTTGTTAGCGAGATTTTTTGCTACCCTAAACTTGTAAGAGACGGGGAACAAAAAAAGTATTTGAACTTGATATTCTTTAAATAAAGTACTTTTAAAGCACGCCTTGTATTGACTCGGCTGTTAGCTTTTACGAATAGTGACGAAAATAAACTTTTGTAATAGAAATTTTAGGAGATAATGAAGCGCTTTCACCTGGGATGGGCTTTCTTTGGTTAGCTAGATGACGTGCTTTACAGACAGAAAAATGCCGCAATGCTTGAAAACTCGTCTTTATAACCAATGTCCCGCCCACAATGACAGATGGTGTCGAATGGACGCTCACCAAGGTGTATTAGGTCTCTGACGGAATGGTGGCCACGTGATGGTAAGCGTGGCCCTGGCAGACCGATTCAATTTCTGTATTTAAATAAGTGTTCAGAGGATATAACACACCACATTTTTTTTTTTTTGATATCCCGATATTTAGGCACAGTTGCATGCGCAACTAAATGCCGTGAACAAGTAAAAAAGTATTTTTTCCCGGTTTGTACGAAAAATGAGATATGACTATCATTTGTTACCGCGAAAAACTGCTTAGCTGCCAAGACGGCCTAACAAATAAGGCACGTAATAATTAGCAAGGTAACCAATTCTACTTATCATCATCATTTTCGCCACAATACAATTTTCTCACGCATTTTTATAGCCTTATTAAATTCAACCTGGCAAGTACTTACCTAGATAATCAAACAGTAAATTTAAATAAAAGTAAACTCAGTAAACTTGGAAAACCTGAAGTCAAAAGACAATTAAATAAATTAACACTGTAAAAAAAAAACTTAAAAACTGAACATTAATATAAAAGACCAAAATTATAATGTACCTATGATTTTAGTTAGTATTTTTCAACATTTTCATAGTGCCTTTTGTTTCATAAAGAATCATTCGTTTTTATTAGAACTATAAAGCACTGACGATGTGCAAACATATTTTTCTCATATTAATACTTTGTACAAAAACTTTATTCAGTGATTCCGCTAAAATATTAGCCTTTATTCCAACAGCTTCTATAAGCCATCAAGTAGTGTTACGTCCTTTAACTCAAGAACTTGCAAAACGAGGACATGAAGTTGTTGTGATAACTACAGATCCAGCCTTCACTAAAGAAAATGCTCCAGAAAACCTTAAAGAGATAGATGTGCATGATGTGGCATATGCTACAATGAAACAAGGATTCGCTGAGAAAGTAACTGGGAACAGCGATGACATCTATGTTCAAATGGAGGCATATGTTAAAATATTAATAAATACTTTCGAAGCTGAAATAAACTCCAATGCTGTTCAAGCTATTATCAAGAGCAAGGAACATTTCGACTTACTGATATTAGAAGCTTGTGTGAAGCCTAATTTGATATTTTCACACATTTTTAAGGCTCCGGTTATTTTGTTCAGTTCGTTGCCTACTAATGAAGCAATTAATGAATATACCGGAGCGGTGTCGCATCCTCTTCTCTTCCCATCGTTTATTCATCAAAAGATCAACAACCTCACCATGTGGGAAAAGGTCAAAGAAATTCATAAATATTATTACTTAAACAGCATCACAGCAGGAATAGTAAATGACATGGGAGATAAAATGCTAAAAAGAAATTTTGGTAATGATATACCATCATTGACGGATCTTAGTAAAAATGTTGATATGGTATTTTTGGCGGAACATCACATTTGGGATAATAATCGCCCTGTGCCACCTAGTATTGTGTATGTAGGCGGCATATATCCACCACAAAACTCTTCGTCAGAATTATCACAAGTGAGTAAAGCTGATTTAAAATATATATGTTCAAATACAGTATATGTAGTTGTCAGTACGGCTCGGCGGCTTATATATTTATAATGTATAAATATATATTTTAGGGTCCTTCAGTAGCCAATCTATTTCATTTTGCATACTGTCTATTGACAGGAACGAGTCAGGAATACAATACAAAATGACTCATCAGTATGTCAATACTTTACAATAATCAGATGTACCTAGTTATTTTGAAATTTAAAATGTCAAGTAATAAATAAAACCAATTCAAAGAAACATCTATGTATACAAAACATACCATATTTTAAATGTACCAACTATTCTAAGAGGGCTATTCTATATTTTATTAGATTATTGATATTATGAAGGGCTATATAAATGCTAATCCATGCTAGGTAATGATTATTTTAATTTTTCAAAAATAACACCAAACAAGCGTATTTTTCAGGCAATTCCTAAAAAAAAAACAGCAGTGTTCGCTAATATTTGGGTAATCTGATAAATAATCGCCTACATTATTTGCAGGATCTAAAAACTTACCTAGATTCTTCAGTAAACGGTGTCATATACATGAGTCTTGGGACTAACGTCAATCCTTCCTTGTTGCCTTCAAAAATAGTTGAAGTATTTTTGAAGGTGTTCTCGCAGCTGTCATATTATGATATTTTGCTGAGATGGGATGTTGACGAGTCATTCATGAAAGTTCCGGGGAATGTCAAAATTTTCAAGTGGGTTCCACAAGCGGTACTTCTTAGTAAGTGTCTTCTTATCACGTAATCCCACTACATAATTAGCTATATCATCGTGTCATTATTTTACATATAACTTTTTAAACAATCCACCATTCACTATTTATTCATTCTATTCGTCATTTGTTTTTTTGAACCATTTTATAAAATTGTAACAGAACTTAGTGAATTTAAGTTTGTAAGTGTTTTAGTTTTTTTTAACCTATCCATAAATCCTGCTAACCTTCAATGTATGTATCTATTTGGTATGTTTAGTAAGTTTTAATATGGTTTCCGCAGAACATCCAAAGGTGAAACTGTTCATAAATCAAGGAGGACTACAATCTATCGAAGATGCAATAAGCGCTGGAGTACCTCTCATAGGGATGCCGATGCTCGCAGACCAGTGGTTTAACGTAGAGCAATGTGTCAGACTGAAGATTGGTCTGAGACTGGATTTAGAATCACTCACTGAAGAGGCTATGCTTGCTAACATTCGAACTGCAATAGAAGATTCTAGGTAAGTTTGACAAACAATAAGTACCAAACTATGGTACCGCGTAGGGTTCATCATTTATAGGCAGAGTTTTTCATGTGAAAACTGGTCTTTGTGTTTTTTTCCGAACATTTAGGTTTGACTCCTCTTTAGCATTAACTTGGTCGACTATACAATCTTGTAAATTAATATTTATGTCGTTTAAGTACTATTATTTTAAATATTTTTGTACTGTTTTTTTTTATTTTTTTTATTCTCTTTTTATTTGCGGACTTTGGCCAACATTGGCATGTCAGTCCCATCGTAACTTAAACTGTACACACATCAAACAGGAAATATAAAGTCGTTACATAAACCTCTTTATATTTCCTGTTTGATAATTTTAATCCTAACCGACACGTAGGAAAACAAAAATTGCTACGTTGAACTAGAATATTTTAAATAATATAAGGTTATTGATTGCTACAGAACCCTAAAAGACGATTCCATATTATTTAATAAGGAGAATTCTTTGGTTTTCAGCTACCGTAATGCAGTAGTTGCCCTACGAACCATGGTGCATGACCAACCCCAAAGCGCCCTAGAGCGCGCGGTTTGGTGGTCGGAGTACGTCATCCGACACGAGGGGGCGCGACATTTGCGTGCTCCTACTGCGCTCATTTCCAATTGGGACTATTATGAAGTAAAGCTGATAATAACAATTATTTTCACTTTAATAACGATATTAGTTGTAATATACAGCATATTTTTCTATTTAAAAAAATGTGTAATTACTAAGACAAAAGTAAAACGATATTAGATTACATTTTGAAAAGATTGCTCATCGTTTTATCAACATTACAATACATATACATACAAAAATTGTAAGTACTGGGTAGTGATTAATATTTTTGAGGAGGATTCTGTTTTATGGTGAAATAAAAAATATATTTAAAGAGTTTTAAAGTTATTTCTTTATTTTACATTGTAACCGTATAGTTTTGTGTATCTACTGATTGGGGAGCTCAGACTTTCCAGGGTGGGCTGCTCTATAGATGTAAAGTTTATCAATATCAGTTATGCCGATATCAGAATATCAGTTATGGTATGGTACCCCCTAGACCAGTGCCCTGAGAAGTCTGCCTCAGGCCATTGAAAGCAAAATGCTAGCAAGAGTGAGTTTATAGAGTTCAAAGTGGGTACAAAATATTATCCATGTGTGCCTGACGCGATGTTGGCCGGCACTCCGCTCAAAATGGTCTCACATTTTAAGTTCCTGGGGCACTGGGTCACCGAGTCACTCAGGGCGATATGGAAATAGAGAGGGAGCGTAAAGCACTTGCAGTCTGTAGTAGTAGGTTGATTCTAAGGTTTGCTAGGTGCTCAAAGGATATGACCATGACCATGACAAAGCTGACCCTGTGCATGGCCTGCTGCCAAGCCGTGTTGTGAGCGCCCTACTCGTCTAAAATAATAATTATTTTAGGATACTGTTGAGGCTTCCGAGATTCTGCAACGCATCAGTCATTTTTGCAGAGGCACACATAGACGGTTTTTTGCTATCATACGTAAAAGTGTAGCCTAGTGTAGTGAAGAGGCGGATGCGCGGCAGCAGCAACAGTTGGTCTGCCACCTACCTGAACTGACTACCGCTAATGTACTTAACACTACCTCGAGGTAGTGGCAGGCAGAAGTGACGGTCCGATCCTTATCCACTTGTTCTAAACGCATGTGCCCTGGCATCACTATCAAAAATGATTTATGTGTATTTGTGTAAATTCAATTTGAATATTATTACAATGAAGTTTGTGAATATTTTGTACATTTATAAATAATTTCTATAAATAGGTACAATATCTTCACACACTTCATTGTGCGATGGGGTGAGCGCCAAGCAGAAAATAACTCATGTGGAACCCGCACCATGCTATATGAAATGGAGTTTAATGTGGAGCCAAAATTAAACTACAAAAAAATAACCTACAAGTTTTTTCATTCATCAACATTGTAACCTATACCAAAAAATAGATGATTGAATATGTATCAATACTAGACAGGGTTATAAGGAAAGGATATGCTAAGGCAAAAAGGTCTCATAGTAATCATCACTGTGAACAACGTTTGCTATGCGACGAACCACAGAAGAGGACAAATTTTTACCTATAGTTCTCTCTTCTGTGCGACGAACCCTCAAATCAAGAAAAAAAAGTCAGCTGTTAGCCATACATTTTGTTGAGTGTCATTGACATTTATTGTATTATTTATCTCGCAATTGATAATTGCAGTTTTTTCAATCAGTTATTATTTAGTTCACAAACCATGGAAGAACTCGGCTTGGGTTGTTGTGACCATAACCTACATGATGGAAAGTTGATAATATGTTATGTGAAATGCTTAAAACTATGTATATATGTTTATTAAAAATATATATATGTTTAATATGTATTTCATAGCGCCTGCTATGACGTCAAAAACAACACACTTCCAGATGATTGGAAATTCTTCACATGTGAGAGTATTATATTAAAGAAAGGTAAAAATGAGAATACCATCCTTGCAACGTTGCAACGTAGACCTACTAAAATACCGACAGTCTCGTCTCCTGAAGGTATGTTGTTATATCTAACTGTGTGATTCTAGGTATATGATGTATTTCGACTGGATAGAGACTTGGAACTTACGGATGCTGTAAAGAGCAGTGGAGTCATGAGTCTTGTGTGGACCGATCTGTATGCTTATGTATCTTTTATAATAAAATAACTACACAGTCATTTAGCAGATATTCTTTGGTTAATACTTCCAGCGAAATCATTCAACGCGACTGTAGGTATAAACTTACACCTTGCCGCTATCTACAAGCCGCCCGATAAGCCATAACTGCTTCGGACTATTGAACTAATTGTGCATAATGTAAACAGTATTTACAATTATTATTCGCATTGTAACGATAACTTTTTAGATGTCGGTGATTTAAACTTACCCTGCATTGACTGGAATATGCATTACGGACTATTGCAAATAAAAAAGCTTCTGCTGAGGTTCAAGAGCCTGGAAGACTGTTGATTGAGGAGTTTGATTTAATAAGACTAGAACTATGCAACTTTGTAAAAAATTCTTGCGCTCCTGCTGGTAGTTCCTTAGTTTTAAAGAAGGATCATGGCCTCACTTGACTTCTAATTTATCAAGGCAACCTGACCTTACTTTCCAAGAATAGTTACAGTTGAAGCGTAACTTTTACAAATGTGGCGAATAAAAAACGCGAAAGGATTCGCGAATACTTAAGTGAACTTAATTGGTCAGAGTTATTTCACTCCTGTTATACCGTAGATACTGCTATCAACTGATTTAACTCTGAAATACACAAAATAAATGCGACAACTAGTGAACGAGTGTTGCTGGTGGAAGCTGGACTGCTTGGAGTATAAAAGCAAATCTAGTTTTTTTTTGTTTCTATAAGTTCGTGAGGTCTTAGTTCGGTACATCGAACTGATAATGTTAATACTGAATGCTTATGTCAAATTCTATCAATATCAGCCGATATATGGTGCCGCAACAAACTTCCCTTGGGGGAAAACTCCACCAATCAAAAATCGCCAACGTCGAAACAATTTAAAAAATTGTAGATCAAGGATCAGGATTGGTAGAAAAATACAAACATTATCAAAATCGGCCGTTGTATAGCACTGCAGGAAATGTTCCCTCTTTTTGGAAGAAATACCCCTCTAATCAAAAATCACCGACAGCAAAAAAAAACTACGAAATACTAGAACCTGTATACCAAGGTCCGTCAAGATTGGTTGAAAAATACGACCTGTACGCGAGTACCAACATACGGACAGATGAAAGCAATTTTGCCAGTGTAAACTGAGCTGACTCGGTCAATTACATTAAAAAAAATATGCCAAAATGCAGGAATAATGTGATTTAAGTACTCATTTAATTTTGTAATTATCGAGATAATTACAAAATGTTAAGATCAATTAAAATAATTGCAATCTTGCAACAAACACGTTATTATTAGGGTTCCTTAGTACAATAAAGGTCTTATGATAGTTGTGTCCATCCTTTCATCTGTCGGGATGTCACATATCGTTATAACTTCAACTTTATGAATCAAAGTAGGTACATAAAATACAGGTTGGCCCATCGGCAAGTGACCGCCCGAAAAGGGCTTATAGTACTCATCATTACGAATGACTTTTACTATGGGACCAACCCTGAAATCGAGAAACAAAATCTGCTATTCCATACATTTTGTCGAGTGTCATTGACATTTTTGTTTTATGTCTCCGGAACCCTGTCATTTGTGTATCTCAACATACTCTATAAAACGTATTTATTAAACTACTTATTTTTTATTAATCTTGGGTAAACTTTTTCTTACTGATAATTACTTGAATTAAAACATCACAGTGTAAGTAAATTAACTCAGTGTATATTTTATTGTTAATTTGTTCAGCGCATTAGAAACTATATTTTTTAAGCGTCCAAAAAAATTACTCACGTGAATGTTGCTGCAGGTGTATAAACTAAATTTTGCAGCACTTTATAAAGACACAGCCTTTGGGTAAACGTTCAGTATCAACTTGGTGCACAGTTAAAAGACATTTCGGGCTGGGTACTTGTAAAGTGGTAAACAAAATAATTAATTATGAATCGAAAAGTGTTATGTGCCAGTTTAATACTATATGCAATTGTGTTAAAATGTCATACAGCTAGGATATTAGTATTTATACCGACGGCTTCGGTAAGTCATCAAGTTGTAACAAAAGACTTGTCTCAAGAATTGGCAAGACGTGGTCATGAAGTCGTTTTAATTACAACGAGTCCCATGTATACCAAAGGAAACTCTCCAACGAATCTCACAGAAATCGATGTCCGAGAAGCTGGATACAGAGCAAAAGCATTAGGCTTCGCTAAAACAGTCCACGGTCGACACGATGATATCCTACCTCAAGTTATGATATTTTTCAGTCATGTATTTAATGATATGTTTGAAGCAGAAGTCAAAACAGAACAAGTACAAAATCTCATAAATGACAAAAATCAAAAATTCGATTTGTTAATTTTAGAAGCTTGCACGAAAGTAAGTTTAGTATTCTCTCATATTTTCAAAGCACCGGTGATACTTCTAAGTAGTTTTGGGAACATAGAAATGTTTACCGACTACACAGGAGGAGCAACACATCCAATACTGTTCCCTACAGTACTTCATCAGAAGCTGTATAATCTGACGATTTATAAAAAAGTTTATGAGATATATAAACATTACGTTTTTGAAAACGCAGTAAGAAATATGGAAACAGATCAAGATGAGTTGTTAAGAAGAAATTTTGGGCCCGATGTACCTCCTTTGAGAGAGTTGAAAAAGAATGTTGCAATGGTTTTTTTATCACAACATCATCTGTGGGATAACAACCGCCCTGTTCCACCAAACATGATATATATTGGAGGAATAAATACACACAGACCTACTGAGCCTCTGCCACAGGTAAACTAAATCAAGTTTGTTAAATTGCGTCAGTAATAAATTCAGACTTACTTTAATTCGTAATATAACTTTTACAGGATATTGAGACTTACTTAAATGCATCAGTAAATGGAGTAGTTTATGTTAGCTTTGGCACAACAGTTTTTCCGTCACTGTTACCTCAAAAAGTAATTCAGACCATCGTAAATGCACTCTCGCAGCTACCTTTCGACGTTTTTCTTAAGTGGGACACCGATGAATTACCAGGAATTTCCAAGAATGTGAAAATATTCCAATGGGTACCGCAGTCAGATGTTTTACGTAAGTATTCAGTGTATTTTTATTTGATTTTGATACTCACGAGTACTCCACGTGTCGGATACTTTCAGCAATATTTCCGATCGCATTTGGTAGTGTTTTCTAAAACAGTGAATTATTTTGATTGAAAAGAATTTCCTTGAAGTGTCAGTTTTTGATATATTCAATAATACTTTTACTTTTTGGATGTTTTTTAAATTTATTACTTCGCCTTATCTTTCCGGCCATTTGTAGTCTTTATTAAGTATGTCACAGCCATTGTATTCAGACACTGATAAGCACGATAACGTTGAAATTTTTTCAGCCTTTTAGACCTACATCGTTTTTAAATATTATTTTGACTATAAGTATAAAATGGGGATGAAAATAAAAATATCTACCTCATCAAGTGGGATCCTGTTTGAAAGGGAATTTGAAATCAACGTGCAATTTCTTGAAGTAGGTATTTTACAAAATAACAACCCGTTTTGAAATTAATGGGGTCCAAAATTTGTAGTGTACCGAAAAACTGTAAAATAAAAGTGCAGGCTGAAATCTCAGCCTATGATGTTAATTATTTAACTGTAACATAGCCTTAATTAAACTTCTTTCCATGAGCGCGCACATGTACAGAAGCATGCATGTTGCAGGTTTATTGTAAATTATTTTCCAGTATAAAACCTAACATGATTTTGATGATTATATAACAAGTTTATTTATAACAGGGCATCCAAAAATCAAGTTGTTTGTAACTCAAGGTGGCATGCAGTCCACGGAAGATGCTATTGCCGCTGGAGTGCCTCTAGTTGGCATGCCCATGCTTGGCGACCAGTGGTACAACGTAGAGCAATGCGTCCACTTCAATATTGGCCAGAGCGTTAATATTGAATCACTTACCGAAGAAAAGATTTTAAATGCAATTAACACTGTAATTTCCGATGAAAGGTAAGGTTTTATTCGTATTGAAAGGAAGAGAAATGAAGTATACTCACCTAGTGGGAATTAAAAATTCAATCTTAGTTGCTATAATTAATAGACGAACGAAAACTAAAACAATAACCTTGCTATTGCGATCCACCAGGGACTGGAATGTCTTTCCACCGTCCTTATTTCCTGAAAACTATAACCTGGGTTTGTTCAAGGCCGGAGTGAATAAGCACATAATATTCAAAGTGTATTTGTGGCCGAGGTTTATCTGTGGCCGCAGCATTGTTTTTCATATATAACAAAACACTTAAGTGTTACGAATGTTTTTTTTTAAATACACATTTCACCGCTATTCATATGGCGTAAGGTCTATGGAACGTCCAAGTGAACGTCTTTAGGCCGTTGATGATTTTGTGCAAAGCATAATCTAGTAAACAAAATTATTGTGGGAATTTTATTAAGTTTTTTTTTCAATTTCAGCTATCGTCGCAATATAGTAGCGCTTCGTGAAAGTCTAAGAGATCAACCACAAACCGCCTTAGAGCGTGCAGTTTGGTGGTCGGAGTACGTCATTCGACACGAGGGGGCGCCACAACTGCGCGCTCCTACCGCACTCATCTCAAACTGTGATTATTATGAAGTAGACCTAGTAATTATGCTAGCTTTTTGGGCTATGGCTATTTTCATAGCGTTGATTTTGCTAGCGTATTGTCTAATTATATTGTCTTGTGGTGTGTGCAAGAAAATTAAGACTGAATAAAATTATGTAGTAGATTATCATACACGATGTTCTTAGTAACTTGTATCCAGCGATGTAAACGCAATCTTACCTCGATATAGATTCCGCGGATCGTCTTTTTTCGCAATGCACACGCGTGATTACGTAAATGCGAATGCAATGCAAATGCAATCCGTATGCGTATTTGCGTCGATTCAATATTGATGCTCTTACGCATTTGCGTCAATGCAAAAGATACCGTCTGCACGTTCTTCGCGATATTTGAATGGCGTGTCCGTTCAAATATCGCGTTTTTAGCAGCGATTCAAACGAGCGTTTGTTATGTATCGATGTAGACGCACATGTGTATCCAAAAAACCATGCATGTACTGTACTTCAAATACAAAATAGTATATGTATCGATTCAAGTGTCACGACGCAAGTGCGCATTTTAAATACAAAGGGGTTGCGTCGCCATCCGTTGCTAAAAAACTTAGTGTATGTACACACGTCTCTGTACCTCCATTTAACTTTTACTTTAAACATGTATTGTATACTTTGTCAAAATTTGCCATTTTTTGTTTGTATTACTAAAGATAAAGTTATACAAAAATACTAAAGCACTTACTAGAACTTCAGTATTTAGTATTAGTAAAAGTCGGCTTAGTTTTTTACACTAACACGTAATACCTAGAGGTTGTTCTGAATGTCAATTATACAAATTATACAAAAACCTTAATGTCTTTACAAAATTATCTACTATGTCCGAAACAATAGCCCATTTACATACAAGCATACCATTTATTATATCGAAAAAGAAACATGAGAAATCTTCTAATAAAGACTTGAAACTTAAAATACCTGTAATTTTTTAACAGTCTACAATGCACATTATTTATTTTATTTAAGTATACATTGCCACATAATGCGTAATGGTTAACATAGTTAACATATACATCGGCATTGAACCAATAGATATAAACAAAAATTATGAAGCATTTTCACCTGGCTAATGTCTTACGGATTCGTATTCACATTTCCGTGTGAGTCGATGCGTGATGGCTGATACCTTACTAATGTCCTCGAAAAACGACTCAAATGGCATGGAAATAAGAATTTACTCAACTGATTATTAAAGGGTTTCATACGAATGCGAGGAATGCTTGAAACTCTACGATGTTAATGTTCTATGATATTAAAGATGATGTCAGTTAGTGTTGTGTGCAGTTTTTGGTGAATAGGTAGAAATTTGCAAAAGTATTTACCTCTCTCTGTATTTCAGTCAGTGGTTGGTGCGTTCGGATTTCACAACGAAGGGCGTGGGTTCAAATCCCAAAAATGAGCTGGAGCTGCCGGAGAAATAAAACATTATGCGAAAACCATAGCATAGCACCTTCCCCGCACGGCTTCGCTTGCCTAGGCTACAGAAAATGAAAGATCCCATTTCACCCCTTTAGGTGATGATTTTCGAAAAACCCTGAGACATGCCTGTTTTTATTTTTTTATGCTTATTACACAAAAAGCTAAGCATGAAAAAATATTTTATTTCCATACAAAGTTTGGGGGTCCATTTTACCCTTTGAGAATTTAGAAGTGAAATTATGCAAAATTCGTTCTTAGTTTTTACCCATTTGAGGAACAATTTATTGGGTTTATATTTCACGTCTCTGTCAAAAGCGGTTTGGTCTGTGCGTTGATTCCTAGAAAAGGGCTCGTTATTTTATATATATAGATTGTTACGGTACTTTCTTGTGATCGGATGGCGACCTATTTTCATATTGAAAATCTGTCGCCAAGTACCCAAAGGCGTATTCCAGCTGCCATTAATAAGCTAGTTCCCATTGCAGATTAAATGTAATTTTCACCTTTAACCACCGACATCAGACAAGCTGCTGTCAAATGCCTAGCCTAGCAACAGCCAAGACAAGACAACAACACAAGACAAAAAAGAACAAAAATCGTTTTATTGACACCACAAAATGACATTACATTATAATAATTCATTTCATAAAATTATAGACTTAGACGCAACTAAATAGTTTTACCTTCATATCAGTTCTTAGACGTCCACTGCTGGACGAACCCTCCCCCTCCTCAATATTGGGGGTTGTTGCCGTAATCCCCACGCCTTCGCAGGCAGCTTAGGTATCGCAGAATGTTTACCGTTTACTAAGAAGACGCTAAGGGGGAGGCCTATGTTCAGCAGTGGACGTCTTATGGCTGATGATGATGGTCGCAGTTTTAAAACACACCCTGGAGCCTGGTCCATTACTATTTCTGGTACTATTTACTTTCACTTACCTTCTTTCATTTACTTGCACAGTAATATTCGAAATTCAAAATTATTTATTGTCACAAAACAACTCTTCCAGATCTTCCTTCCTCTTCTCTTCCTTCGGATGAGTACCTAGGTAAAGATTTCTACACGGAGTATGGAGTAAGTAAGTTTTATTAAAAGATCTAATTACGAAACGGTATGAGTAGCCACAGAACCTTTTCATCCTTATTAATTTTCGCCGTGGAAATGCAAACTTAGTTCAGACAGATCTAACAAAGTTTTGACCATTGGAAACGTAAAGAGTTCGAAGCCCGTAACTCTGGTGCTCAGTGATTCGACGAGCGGCCGATAAGGTGGCGAATAAATGGATTCAAAATTTGTTTGCCAACTTTTTGCTGCTACAAAATCAACGTTTAGTTTAAAAGTTCCTAGATTACCATCAGCAGCTTATTCTGTTTTCAGCCAACTGCAGATCATTAGCGTAATTACAATTATTTCTTAAGTTTGTCCTATAATCCGACTCATCTTTTCGTTAGAGCAAAGTTCTGTGCATGGATACCTCGTTGCAAGAGTTAGGCTCGCAATTATCCTTTTTAAAATTTTTAGATTTTGTAGCGTAGTTATATTGGTGAAGATTGAAGTGAACATAACTCTGTTATCGCTGATCCACCTCTTAAAATATAGTACGTATACGTAATATAGTTTGTATTTTGAGATCCACCGATCAGCAATATTAATGCAGCTCAAATTTGAGATCCCTATTATCAAATAACACAAACAAGCGAGCACCTAAGCACATAAATCAATTTCTAACAATAATTAGAGTTTGAAAACCGGCGCGCCGCCTCGTTTCCGGGCCGGCCGGTGCGTCCGGTCCGGGCTCAAATGATCCGGAGACGGAACGGCCTATTTGGAATTGGAGCTTTATCATGGAATAGATGGTTTATTTTCTAACACTACTTTTGCAATTAAAACGCTCGCCTTGAATTGAGGTTTTTAATACAACTGAGCGTCACGCTTGCCTATACAGTTCAGTTTCAGTTAGAATTTTCAACTTGAACAGTGCGCTTCCCTCTGCGTGGCTCTGCAGTGCGCTCTTCACCCTTAGATATAAGATGGTAAATTCATCACCATTCTGCGCGGAACCACGTGACCGCCGCCTGCCGTCACTACCAGGAGCTACCACCACCAGGCGGCGGCCACAGAACAGTGCATAGTTCACAATATTTGTGGGCCTTTGCATCCGGTCTCGACCTATTTCCCATGAATTTTTGAAATATAAGAATCACGTAATTATTAGAGAAAATTAACTGTATTTCTGAAACAGTAGCTGTACTTATAAAGACTTTTCACTTTTCAAATAGTTTTTCCATAAGTAATGTTATTTACGACATTTTGAAATTTGCGTAACTGGAATTTACAATAAATATTTTATTATCAATTATTTTTATATCATAAAGTTATGCCGAAACCACAGTGGCTTGCTTAGCCCCTATAGAGATCACAGAATCAAAACAAACAGAAACTCACTACGTTGCTATAAAGTTTACTTTTACCACGCACAGAATAGCGTAAGTTTCAAAATGAAATAACGCATAGCTTCAGGCGGTCAAACCTATGAGACGGGAACGCTTCGCGCTCGCAATAAGATGGATCTGTCAGTGTGCTTCTCGGTAAAATTGTGGTCAAAGAACAAAATGTTTTGAAAGTGACTGGCACGAAGCACAAGATTATGCTGCTGTACTGGGTGGTCCCGTCTTTAGATTAAGAGGTTTTTAATCTGAGGTCCCGTCCGACTGTTATAGACAAAAAAACTATGACAATGTAGGCAAATCGCTAGATTTTTCGGACATAATGATGTTGAACATCAATATAGATATTTGACGAGTGCTGTGTGCGCATTGCCCCATAATAAATTTGACTTTTTTAACTTTTGAACTTCAAGAAGTGCAAAATTCTAGATAAAACTGGGCCGTTATTTTGTATCTAATGCAGTATTAAGTTAACTCCATGCTAAGTCACATGGAATGGTATTTTTTATGCCCTAGAGAATATCACTCCATGCGAATTCCACGGAGTTAACTTAGTACTGCGGCCGCGTTACGAGTTAGAACGAAGCTACAGAATAACGGCCCTGAACTGGTATGGGAAAACGTGACGTTAACCATCAGCCGACCGACCAGCTCTTGTCATCTCCAAGATGTTAAAAAAATATTCTTAAGTACTAATCAAGCTATACCAAGCCATCAATGCATTACTACTCCTATTGTGTTTTTTTTTTTGTAAACTTAAATGGCATTTCTTTGTACAAAAGAATCGAACCCGCACTGACAGTCCGCTTAATTTCTAAATTCCAAGGTCCACAGGTGAGCACTGAACGAGCCGTGGCAGCGATGTCTGCCCATTGTTCTACTGAAATATTGCAAAAGTCAGGGGTACTCAGCCTTTCATTTGCAAGGTATTCAGTCTTTGACTTTCATGGCACGGTGAGCAAATGATAAGCAGATAAAATTGTGACGTTATCAAATAAAAATATATAAAAATATGATCATTTAGATTTAGTAGCAGTCTTAAGCTACCTAAAAACCTTAAAAATGGCCGTTTAGATCATCAACTTACCACTATTCTCACTATTCACTATTCTATTCTCTAAATTACTTTTGGTATATAGCCATTCCCTATGCATGTCACCTAAGCCTTTTGGATTCAATATTTGCAATTATCTTTTTGTTTTCGACCTTCTCAATTTTCATGCCAACTAAAGTATTCACTTAAGCGAAAAACTGTTTGAACCAACGTCTACGCACCCCTGCATCCCATCCGCGTTGTCATTAATTCCGCGGAATCGAGTATTGTTTCCTGTGGGGTCGCCATTTAACCACACATTCAATTTTCACTTCGAACCCCCCGATGTAGCCGTCTCTTTCTTACATTATACAGCAAAAAGAGAGGAGGCTAGTTTGTTAATGGTGGGTTTATGGTGAGTTCAGACGAATCTTGTCATTTTTAGTAACAAGTTTTTTTTTAAATCTTGGTATTCATAAGAAATTAGTAAAAAATGTTTTTAATTGCTGTATGTGAGTGTGAGTGTGACTGTGACTATGAAATTCTAGGTGGCACTAAACTGTTATGAGCAAGCATAACGCTTACCATCAGGCAAGCGACTTGGTCGTATAGTCACAAGGGGTAGCACCTTGTTGAAAGAAAGAGTGGCGAGAATGCTGGCAGAAAATAAAATATAATAATAACTAAATTAATTAAAATAAAATTAGGTGTCCTCGTGTATACACTGCCTTAAATCGCCGCTCCCACTCCGGCTTCCGGCGTTTCGCATCCGGTAAAATCTGAAAAAAGATTTCAGCACACGCGCGCTCATTGTGCCCCATGATGGATGCCCAGCCTGTATTGGTTTTGTTGACTTGTGACCGCTTTTTTTTGTTTATGGGACGCTGAATATTGTTTTTTTGAATGGACTCGAAATTTTTGCGAATTCTTGTTTTTTTTGTTGTTTTTCTGCCTTGTCGAAGGCTTAAAAAAACTGTTCATATTATCTGTTGTTTCGATTCGTAATCATTTAAATTATAATATACCATGAAACTTAAGTATGATTTTTTTATTTATCCCATAAGTTACCATTTTTCGACAGGTCTGTACAAATCTTCAAAACCCACCATATCTTATTTTTATTTCTTGGCGGTGGTCCGAATTACCCAATGGCAAATAAATACTTGGGTGATTCCACCGCGGGTCGAATGGACCCAGTATTAAAAAAACGCTAAGCTATTCATACCGCGGTGCCAATTAAAAATAAAAATGAATTTAGAGCACTTGCATGGGCGATTCGCACCGTGGTCCACTTACATGTGGTGTGAGATGCCGCAGTACCAGTACCACGCTGCAGTAACAGAGCACAATTATACTAAGCCAAAATACCTGCAAATACGAATATGCCAATGAAAAGGTTCTATTTACCTACTGTCTATCGGACCGCCCACAAGAAAGCTTTACAAAGTAAAAATCCATAAAGCAAGCAACCCACGCATCCGTAAGCCATAACTCGACAGTTTCGCATATTCAAACGCGAAATATTGTCCCCCGCGATATTTGCGAGCCAAATGTCTTCCGTTCGATACCGACAATAAAATATTGTCAATTTGTTTTGCAAATATTGTTGAGATAGCGCCTGAAATATGCGGAGTGGAGATAAAGGTTTTGTCTTGGTTTCGTGCTTTATGGACGGTATAAAAAGATAATAAACATTTTTTTTGGATGCCTTCAAAAGCTACTTACAAAGAGCAGTAGGAATCCAACATCACAACACACTTTATTGAGTCTATCCTAGACTTATGAGATTGGAACATTTTAAATCGTGTAAAATTTCTGAAAATGTTTTTATATCATTTAATTTATTATACAACTAGCTGCACCCTGCGGTTTCACCCACTGTTCTACAGGAACGGTTCCATTTTCCTAGATAAAAATTGTTAATCCAGGGAATAATCTACCTCTATACCAAATTTCATCCAAATCCGTTAAGCTGTTACAGAGTTGAACGGGAACAAACACATTTACATACTTACATAAACTTTCGCATTTATAATATTAGGGCGATTTTATATAGTAAAATTGAAGTTTCAGTTTCATTGACGTCAATTCTGTGTACCGATTTCTTATCTAAACTAAACTAAATTAGACGCCTCTGAAATTATTTCCATTGTTTTCACTCTTATTGAAAAGAAAACAGACGCTGATAATTTTAATCCTGTCAAATTGGTTTAGTTTCGCTCACGAAACTAAACCAATTTGACAGGATTAAAAAAAAAAAAAACTGAAAATTCTGTTATAAATTATTATATTATTATTATTATTATATTAATCATGGTATAACAGAATTTTACTTGTCATACAATCTGGTCCCAAGATTGGATACAAAATCCCCTGATTACATACTCTGCTTCAACTGGCAACATTTGTTTTCATCTGTCCTTATGTTGGTACTCGCGTACAGGTCGTATTTTTCAACGAATCTTGATGAATCTTGGTGGTGGAATGTACATAGGTTCCAGTTTTTTTTGTCATCGGCGATTTTTGATTAGAAGGGTATTTCCCCAAAAAGGGCGGAATTTGCCGCGGCGCCATTTACAGGCCGATTTTGGTCATGTTTTCCAGAAACATTTGGTACTCATATCTAAACAAGAATTTTGAATTATGTCAAACATCGGTCAAGAGGTTGACAAGTTATGAGGTCGTGAAGTCCCAGAGAAATTGTAGAATTGAGGTTGTGAAAAAAAGTGTGGTGTGGTGTGGTGCGAAGTCTACTGTTTGCAGAAATACTAGTCATATGTGTCTTACTGCCATAAAGCCTAATGTATGTAGCCTAATGTACAATCTATCTTTAACTTAACTCCATAAACCACCTCCAAAACGAATGTGATTGAACTCTTATAAATCTTTAAGATCGATACCTTTTAAGTGCGTAGAGTGGTGGAGTAGAGAAGCCTCTACATCACACAGACAATCAAGTAGAGCACATTCTCTATTAGATATAAATCACCGATCGGGAGCGCGTCACTTTAATCATATTTTACTTAAGGGGTACAGCTACGAGTATCTTCTCACACGTAAATTTCAAGTTTTGTTAATACTATTGTGAATTTCCAATAGCTGTTTGTTGTATCTGTGTATCGGATACTTGTAAAAAAAAAATTAAGCATATTTTTCAATTTTTTTTATAAGGTCCACGATTCTCTACAAGCTCCGGGGTCGAAAGCTTTACAAGCTTTACGAAAGGGTTAAATAAGTGTTCGCTTTTCTTTGAATTTTAGTTGTATAATTTATTTCCATGGAAAAAAGTATATTAGTTACAACAATATATGAACTAACAGTAGGTAATACCTGCTTAATAAAGGCTTTATTTATTTTTCAAAAAAAAAACCTTTATTTATGATCTCCTGTGTCAAATGTAAGATCCAAAAACCAAATATTTGTAATCTTGTTATATTATTATACTTATCACACACTTTTTCTACAAAAACGTAGTAAAAAAACAGTAGTCTAATGGGTGGCCTTATCGCAAAATTGCTAGCTTCGCCTTAATACAAGATCAAAACTAACCTTCCTCCGCGGATTCACTCCATGCATCAAGCTAATGTGAAGTTCAATTTATGGGCACAAATCGAACATTAATGAATCATGTGCCATTTTACCCGACAGACAAAATCCTACTTAAGTTTAATTTACAATATTACTCTGAAAGATTTATTTCAGTGGCAATATTACTTTGTTCGGTATAAAAAGACGATTTCGCGAATTATTACCGTTGGCTTTTACTCAGTCTGTGTTTCTAGATCTGTGGCTTCTAACATAGACCTTTTATCCTCAGACTTCATACTGAATCAAGCTGCAATTCATCTCCATTGCGGATGCGGTAGATATGGTAGCTCACTGGTTAGCATTAGGATAAAATTCCGCAGAGCGTGGGTTCAAATGTCATCGATGAGCAATGAGTTACTGGTGAAGGAAACCATCGTGAGGAAGCCATATCATCGTGGTAGGGTTCTTTCTAGTACTCGGCTGGTGACGCTACCACCAAGCTGAGCATTTCGACGTGCTCCGTTCCGACAGCCTCACAGTTAGTTCTGAGTTAGAGAGCTAGTTCTCACTCTAGGCTAGGTGTATTTAACATCTTCGACTAAATTACATTACATTACCAGCCTGAAGACGTCCACAGCTGAACATAGTCCCCGGTCCCCCTCAGACTGCCACACAGACCGACAATGTGCCAATTGCATCCACCGCTTGCCCACGACTTTCACAATATCGTCGGTCCACTTAGTCGTTGCCTGCCTACGTTCGACTTCGACTACACCGTCACTTAAAGCTAGGTGAATTGTGCTTAGCTTAGCATGTTAAAAAACAAAAGTCTCCCATTTTTGTATGGAACAATAAGAAAGACGACACACCTCAGCTAAGGCGGGTTTTTGGACTAATCTAGTCTGTTACCTGGGAGGTCATTCGACCTACAAAAAAAAAAGTAGCCTGTCCTGTAAGGCCCAGACGGAGAGACAGATGGACAGAGAAACAGAGTTACATTATAATAATTATTTGTTATTTGTTTTGTTATAATATTAGTTAGGATTGGATTTGTGTTATAGACAAAATTAAATAACTATTATAGTGATTATTATACTTTAAAGATAAAGTATAGAGTTTATTCTTTAAATAAATTAGTTTAAACATCAAATAAATACGTACCTTTGAGGTTCAACAAAAGGTTCCCCAAATAACTCAGAAACTAACGCGCTTCCGGCGACGTCCGGTGTGACGCACAAACTTACAAACCAACAATGTTTCTCTACAATGGAGCCAAATGTTTGTAACCCTTCCTTAAGGGAATTGTTTATTAGTTCACAAACAAAAGGTGCTTCATGTATTAACAAATTTTTTTTTAATAATTTATTTCTCTGTAATTAAACATAATAGCATTTTTTCTAAATTCTGCCAAACTGTATAGCAGTTTGTACGCAGAGTGTAACTCTCATTGTGATCATTGTCTTAGGTGGGCACTATGTACGCGTAGGTGAATTCATTAATTATAACTAAGTAGTAGGTATATTATTATCTAGATTTTCTAATATTTATGACTTGAATAGTTATTATTATATTAGAGTACGTAATTTTACGAAAATATCACGACAGCACCTGTAATGTACTGTAATGGACAGCAGGTACTGCCGTGCCACTCTCGCAAATACTCTTAATTACTTTACTCCGATATTCTGTCGAACATTAATTTCTTTAAAGCTGTGTATATGTACATTTGGTTTTAAATTGTTTTTCAAAGTTGTCCGGCAAAAAATTACGAATTCTAGGAAGTATCCATGTCCTGGTACGGGTTCCATAGTAATTCTTATGACTATACTGCAATCGTAGTTTTACTTAGGCCCCACATATAACTTAAAATATTCACACTAATTTTGGAATTCCGAAAGTTACTCTATATCACGTCTGATTACCTTTCACCAAAGACAAAGTATATAAGGAGAATTCTGTGCCTTTCACAATCAAATTAAACAGGTCAGAAAATGAGCAAAGAAATGGTGTAAATACTCTTTATCCCGGAAAATTTAGCGAAAACTTAATAATTACAAATTTTCTCAAACGAAAACCACGTCGAAAATTATTAATACACCTGAAAACCACGGACAGCAGCGTCAGACCAACGAGAGAAAATAACACGAAAATCTATCTCTGTCTTTCTCTTATTTACGTTCTTTCTTTCTCATTTGTGAGGGTCGGCCGGCCGCGAGGTTTTAGCACAGTAGGTATTTGAAAATTGTATTGCTGCCACTCTGTTCCCCATGCGAGCGATATAGAGAGTGAATTTACCTACATTTTACTTAATGAAATTAGCGTTTCGGGGGAAAACTGTTATCCCCATAAATCTTATAAAAAACTTTTGTTTTTGTTTTCTTGGATCAAGAATAATCTACGCATTTGAAAAAACAAAACCTATGGGTTTTGTTTTTTCAAAAAGTATTTATGGTGTTTTAATAAAAACTACTTTTCTTCGTCATCATTTCAATGTAAAAATTCGTCACTTTAGATTCCTATAACTACGAAGATATTGCAAGAAATAAAAAAATACACCTGTAAGCATAGTTTTGTTTTTCACTTTTTTTTTGTAGATAACATAATTTGAGAAGTCATCGAAATTAGATAACATTTAGGGGTGGGAATCAGTTGGCGCTTTTTATATGGACAAGCAAATATACCTAAAATTAGTGTTGAATTCGCTGTAGCCAAATTAAATAACGTTGAAACAGTATCTGTTTTCACTGAATTAGCAGATGGCAGTCTCAAGCCGTATACCGTTATGGCTGAGACAGATTTATGTGCTATTAATTTAAATAATGGAATATTGCTAAGAAACGTAAGGGAAAAGCTCAGAATTTAATTTAATATTTTGACTAGCAAGACACCGCGGTCGTTCTTTCACCCCTCTTTCCTTAATATTTCAGGTTTATCATTTTTTTTATGAATCATCATTATCTGTAACTATAAGACGCTTACTGCCGGATAAATCCCCCTTTGGTTATAGTCCCCAGGAAAGTCAGGCGGCTTGGGATTCACGGAACGCTCACCGTTTACTAAAAGGACGCTGACGCCCGTCCTCCCGTGGTTCCGGTCGCAGTTTTAAGGCTTGCGGGGCTTACTATTATCATAGGAAAATTATACTAAAAGAATGACAATCTCATACAAAAAAGTGTACCCCGAAAAAATAGCTTAAAACTACATTGCTTATGTTGTAACCTCTATAACAGCCGACAAAAATATGGTTTACTAGCTTTTACCCACGGCCTCAATCGCGTTTGTAGCAACGCCTCCTGGAGCATGTACGAAAAGATTTTGTGAGCTACTGATACGGAAAAGAGTCACATGTAGCAGCCCTAGTGCAAAGTCTACGCTTACTTTATCAATGCCATCTTTTGAGAACCTAGCGTGTTTTGCAAACAAAATATAGAAATAATAGTCAATAATTCAAAAACAATGCAAAAATATTCTTATCGAGTCGAGTTTTTTTTACGTACCATTACGAAAGATTTAGCTTGGGTTACTATTTCAAGTCAAACAGAAGTTGTGGAGATCATGTCGCAGCACTAGCGACATCTTACGCCCTTACTACGACCGAGTTACGTAATTTTCTATGGGTATTAGCACTCTTCTTTAGTTTTACTCTATGCTATTTTATTTAAATTTTTGGAAACAGTTTTTGTAATTTCGTTACCACGGCTAAAGATAAAACAAGATACTATTTTTTTTTTAATTATATAAGTTTACATTACAGACACCTTATTTAACTTACAAGCATACTTACAAAAATCTTACTTCAGCTTATAAATTCAGTAACAGCACAGAATATGTAGATACAGGAGTTAAACGAAAAAAAATAAAAATATGGTAAATACTTTATTTAATTTATATCTGTTCAAACTGTAAGTCATATAACGGGAAGAAACATACGAAACATACAAATGTCTCTTATATACCTACCTACGGTGATTCTATACAAAATTATGATCAAACCAAAAATTACAGAATTTACCTAAGCTTTGTACCTACTTAAACTAGACCAAAATTTTCTAAATTCTACTAATATTAAAAATGAAAAAAATATGTGTTTGTTGGTTTGTTTATTACTCTTTCACGCAGCAACAGAATGACGGATCGACATATATTTTTGCATGAAAACAGGCTAAAAACGCCCAATAGCGATGTAAGCTAAAAACTCAGTTGCAGTAGGTTGGTCTTCGCGGGTATAACCGCAGGGCGCAGCAAATTTTTCAATAATTTATTAAAAACTATCATATTTTAATGAAAATAATAAAGTTCCTCGCTAATATCTGGCTGACAAATCCGTGCCTCTATTTAGCATATGAATTAAATACGGTGAAATATGGTTAAAATTAATATGGATATATACGGCGGAGCCCAGAAATAAACAGCGCGTTTCATTTAGAACTGTTAAAATTTCTACACATAAGCCAAAAAATTAAGAAAAATATTATGCTATGCGTACAGTGCTGACCTTCAAGATATAGTGAGATATTGTAGGATTGACAACTCAATGGTAGGCGCGTATGACTTACACGTCACAGGGTATGGATTCATTATGAGCTTGCGCTTCTTCACAAGGGGAAGCATTGTATGAAAACCACACCATGATTGTAAGGTATTTTCTAGTGCTCGGCTAGATCAATAATAACATAGAGGAGCTGAAAAAAGAATGTAGTAGTAAATACTTTTATACCAAAAGCTTTGCATATTCCGACAGCTGTAAAAGTCAGTTTTCCCATACACTGTATGGATTCTTCATGCTATTCAAGTATGAAAAATATGTTACATAGTTGATTGAATTAAATCAGGTGCTACTTTGCGAACGTTCATCTTCAGATATGTATTTATAATGAATCTCCAGACTTTTTATTTTAATCTATTGTGCTATAAGAAAAAGCTATGAACTTACTTTACAGGCTTATCTTGGTTAGAGCCAAGTAGAGCGCACTTTGAAGTAAGTCGAAAATAAAGCGGCCTCCACAATATTCCCTGAATACATCACGTTCTTACGCCGCCCGCCCACGCCGCAGCCGCCGCCCGCCCAGAGTTCCGCAAGTGAATGATTATTCACAACTTTCGAAGAAAACGCCTCACATGTGAAAAGAAACTCTTGAAAGAGTATTTAGGGACTACGTAATGAGGCTTGTGAATAGCAAGATATTTGTAAAGATTTTCTCTGCTGAGTACACCATTGATAGAGTTGGAAGATATTTTCTATGTAGAAAAGGAACCTGCCGCAACTATGCCTTTTTTTCCTATCAGCTTTTAAACATCTGTTGTTAGACAAAACCTTAACTATGGAACCTTGGAAGGGTGTTGGCCATAACGCCTACGCATGGCAGGTGACTTGGAGATCGTAGAATATATCATCATCATCATCAGCCATAAGACGTCCACTGCTGAACATAGGCCTCCCCCTTAGAGCGCCACACCGACCGACAACGGGCCACTTGCATCCACCGGTTGCCCGCGACTTTTACAATGTCGTCGGTCCACCTAGTGGGAGGCCTACTTACGCTGCGTCTTCCGGTTCGTGGTCGCCACTCAAAAACCACTCTTCCCCACCGGTTATCGGTTCCTCTAGTGATATGGCCTGCCCATTGCCACCTCAGCTTGCAAACTCTGAAAGAATATGAACTTAGAATGTGTACCATTTACTAAAGAACACTGCTGCGCGTCCTTTGGTGGTTGTGGTTGCAGTTATATCTGCGTTCGGTTACTCTGCATGTATTTCTGAATATTATTGCGAAATTAAACGGGTATCAGACTACTTTCTTTTAAAATCTAGGTATATTCACGTTGCGTCCACAGTTGTCTTGTGGACGTTGTTTTCACATTATAGAAAATATGAAACCACTAATTGTAAATTTACAAATAGTATTGTGTCTGTTTTGATAATATAACTTGATAAAACAAATATTTTAAAGAAACTATCTATTTTATTTTTAAAAAAAATTTTGACGGAGAAAAAAATCTTAAAAAAATAAGTAATTTTACATCAAATTTTTTCCGTCAAATTAAAGACATGATGAAGTCGGTTAGAAACGACAATTTTTTTGAAATATGGGGCAGCCCTTTAAGAGGGTGGTAGTTAACCAGCCGACTACAAGAAAGTGCTCTACCACCACGATATGGTTTCTTCACGATGTTCTTCTACACCAGTAGATCAAGTTGTTGGGAGTTGAAGCCACACCTTGTGGTGTGCGTTCCGACCGCGACATCTCTAATTTATGCATACAAAGCTAATAAAATTAATGCTAGCCGGCAACACAGGCCAGCCAGCGGGTGTGACCAACACCTTCCGTCTGTTCCTACCATCCTTATGTCTCGAGAGGAAGCCTCGATCCGTCCCGCCGCGTTGTTTACAATGCTGCTTTGTTCGTAGACATTGCTACGGGACTTAAAGGCATTATAATTACAATAAAATTTTACCTTTAGCTGGACTACTTTCTTAATACTACTACTTTTTAGCTTTCAGGAACCATCGTCTTATCAAGAACGTTAAAATCGATTATTTTGATAATTGACTGTCTGAATAAGATAGACTAAAGTTCCACTACTTGAAGTACCTATCCCTACAAATCTACACATCATTCTAACTTAAAGGGTTAGCTAAAATATTGTCATACCCAATCAGGGTCATTATGATTACTTATTTAAAAAAAAAAAAAAAATGCTAGACCTGCATGTAATTTACACAATGTTTGCAATAAATGTATTGAGTATTGAAGTGCCTAATTTTCACACAAATTGGTACTGCCAGTCCCTAAAAAATAGTAAATTGAAATTGTCAAAAAAAAAATTGAATGAAAATAAGTGCAGTGTAATTTTTATTTAACTACATGCCTAATTATGTATTAAAAAATCATGCATCCACAGCCCTCCTCCACGTACATCTCTGAACTGCGGACTAGTAGGGTGACAAAATAAAACCTAAAAGTCGTATCTGTCAAGTTCTGGAGATACATGGTTGCTTGGGCCAGTATCGTTTTTACACATCAAAGACAAACTCGAGGCGTGATAAGAAACGCATAGATTTATCACCAAAAGATACGTCAAATTTTATGAGAGCTAATAAGACACGACACCACCCTAAAAGCAATTCCAATTCAAAACTTATCTCGGAAGCACAACAGTGTCGCTAAATAGTCACTAAACGTCACTTAATTCAATAACAGAGATCCCTATCAACCACGCCCGGTTATCTCTCCACCCCACGCCGCAATTTACATACAAATACATACAAATCGGGTACGGAACCCGAATCGGTTCCGGATCACGTGTCAGCGAAGAGAATCGGTTAAAGAGACCATTCGTTCACGCTTAATAAAGTCACAAGCTTCTCACAATACTACCGCGTGCTACTATGACTGAGCGCTCACAAAAAAAAATACGAGGGTAGAACAGATTCCAAATTTGAATTTGATTATCGAAGTGTGCCGACTATTTATCATTTGTAATGACGCCTCGGCGGAAGGAGGACGTGCGCTCGCTAATATTGTAATCTTGTAAATGCGTTCCGTAAAATACATATTTATTATATTTCGTATTCTGTGGAGCTATTTGAGTGGAAAATATTGTGCTTTTGGTATTGATTGTGCGTGACTGTCAAACGGTTTCGCCTGGATATTTTGTTTATTTAATTTGGGCTGACGTTTTGTTAGTGTCTGATCACTGCTCGCATTTGAATAATTTGATTATTCTTTTCCATTTCTTTCGTATGTTCTTGCGACATTGGAAAAGAGGAATAGCTTTGCCGTTACATTTTTCGGTTCCAGAAACTTTCACGAATTAAACTAGTAGTTCGCGGCGAACTGAGACCTCACGACCCCTATATCTTCAAAACTCCACTTAACTCAAACTTAAAAATTGTATTAAAATGAACTACTTGCCTACAAAATTTCATGAAGATCGGATTAACGGTTCGCAAGTTATCATCGGACAAATATACATACAAATGCCGATTTGTCCCAGTAAACTCTGAGACCTTCGCTTCGCTCAGTCAATTAATGATTAAATATCATCAGCTTTGTCTTATCTCCTAGATTTCAGTCAAAAGATAAAATACACTTTATGATGCATAAGTTCTACATAATAATCAAGAAGGTGTGAAACAAAAGCGCACTATAAAAAAATCTTAAAATTCTTGAGTAGCGTTTGAGAATTCCAGTTAAATTTACTGGCCTTTTAGAATTAATTAGCGTTCAATTGAGTGGGTCGCCTGAGTGACGTTTCAGTATTTGGCTGATAATTGTGCAGGAAGGCCAGTTAGATTACAATGGAGAATATTCAGAGATTACCTGGAATAAAAACGGCCTCAATAATATTAGAATATAATATTTAGCCTCGAGCTAAAGTAAACAAGTAATTTAAATCTAACTTTAACTTCTAGGTAACATCTAGAACCGTATTATTGGATACGCTTAGTGATTTATAAGCAAAAATGGTCCAATAATTTTCTTATTGTCTATGAATGTCTTATCTAAGATAAGAATAATCGTCAGGCAGAAGACGTCCACTGCTGAACAAAAGCCTCCCTTTACAAGAGGCTTATTTATGTCCTTCACTTGGCAGGCGACTTGGGGATCGCAAAACGCCCACCAATAACAATTTCACCAACACTTTCTGACATTAGAATGCTCACCAGTAGTTCTCATGTTACGGAGACATACCAGCAAGACAATAACAACAGCAAGCTCGAATCTTGTAGGGAAAATTGCAGAACTAGCACATGTGACCTTACGTTCTCCTTGCTAGGAGAACCTAAGGTCTCACTATAATCTCTTCAGATAAGAATTGTCCTTAAAAGAACTTATGTGGCCAAAGACAAAGTTCAAAGACCCTCTACTTATATACTTATCAAAACAGTATAAGCTACCTATTTTGTAGTAGAGAAGGGGTTAGGTATAAGTAACGTATTTCAAGCCACCGAGCTGTATTCAAATGTAGCTTGCGCCGTATTACTGTCCACATTTGTCATGGAGACTCTGTGCATAGTGTCATATACAGGCTGCTGGAAAAGCGTCTAGTATCGTTTTAGAAAGTTATAATAATGTCATTAGGTTCGTTGAAGGACTGGTGCTGAGGATTAGTAACAGAGAGATAATTACTTGATTGTGTTATGATTTATGAACCCATTAGATTTATTGACCGAGTGAACGAAGCGAATGAAGTCTCTGCTTATACTGGCAAAATTTGTTGTCACCTGTCCGCATGTTGGTACTCGCGTACAGGTCGTATTATTCAACGAATTCTGATGAATCTTATTATGTATACAGGTTCTACAATTTTATAGTATTTTTTTTTGTTGTTGGCAATTTTGGTTGGACTGGTATTTCTCCTACAAAAAGGGCCATTTACCAGCAGATGATAATATTTGGCAGAAGCATTTGGTACTCAATTTTAAACAAGACTTTATAATATGAGCAATATCGGTCACGAGGTTGTCAAGATTTAAGGTTGTGAGGTATCAGTTTGCGACATCTAACTGAGACGCTTTGTGCTCGCGAGATCTTCTGTTCACAGAACTACTAGGTCATACAACTTGTCACACTAAGGCGTATGAGACGCCATGCCAAGGTGTATGAGATAAATATTTACAACAAATTAAATAATAACTAAAACGAAATATAAAATGTAAGATGTCAAATGGGACAAAATAAAGATACCAAACCAAACGATAAAAAATACTACAAATATATACCATTTTTGCTGAGAGAAAGCGATTATATTAATTATTAACAAATGATCGAAAGTTTTGAAAGAATAGACAGTTAAAAAAAAGTATTGTTTATAATCTGGCTGTTGGTACGTAGTATTATTTCTGTGCTGTTGGTCTGTAAAAGCATGCAATACCGCCATGCATATGCCAGTAGTCCATGCTGGTGACTTCTTTTGCCAAAAGCGCACTTAAACCATCAAATCAAGTCGACATCCGAACGACAAAAAATACCCCACATCATTCAAATCTTAAATGGTTCTAAAACACAATAATCATCCTGTATAACAACGAGGCAAGGG
Organism: Apocheima hispidaria; assembly: GCA_947579745.1. Classification (NCBI taxonomy): domain Eukaryota; kingdom Metazoa; phylum Arthropoda; class Insecta; order Lepidoptera; family Geometridae; genus Apocheima; species Apocheima hispidaria. Next base: position 1,130,746 of record OX388151.1, read on the forward strand.
CGCCGAGCTCTGTCCCCAATATGAATATTTTCTATTGAATTACTTACGGTTCGGCGAGCCAGCAAAAATATTGTTCTCCTCGCACTTTGCGAACACCCTGTGAAGTTTCCACACTCGCAATCTTGGTGCGTGGTCGTTTAATTTATTGTATGTGGGTACAATGTAGGATCAAGGTACCTACTATGTATAACTCATATAATGCTGATTCTTTAACTTTATAATAATATATAATATCATAAATATATAATTAAGTAAGGATCTTCTTCTTCAAATCTCATTTTTAAATATTTTATGCCGTAGGTGGCAACTGGCCCACTCAAAATATGAACCGCGGCTGAGTTTACTGCTTTTAAAAAGAGCTAGTGGTTAACTGATCCGATAGTTTTTCATGATACTAGGCCACTTGACTACTTCAGAAAAGGTGGTGCGAAGGCCGCCCGATGCACTTCAGTCACTATCGGGATTGCGCTCGGCTTTGTTTCACCAAGGATCGGCCATTCTTGGTATTTCGTGTTGTATTCTCGTATTATCCTAACTCGCGACAGGACACAAGACTGATTAAGATGTACTCACCCACCCCCATCATAACGAACGGGACTGAAACAGAAACGAAGCAAATACGGCCTTATCCGTGCATGCTGTGAAATATATTTGGTATTTTAGTATTCATTTCAATCCGGAGTAGATGGTTCTTAGAGAAAAATTTCTTTATAATATACATTTAGTCTCCTAACTCTAATGACCACAAGGAAGAAAGGTCAAATCGTCCGCAAATAAAAATGTCCTTAAAAGAGACTGAGGACCATACCTAACTTGTAAAGGGAATACTCTTAATGATCTTATAAGCTATAATAGTAACAATCCTTGTGTCAAAGAAAATCTAAACGAGAAGAATAACAATCTCATACAAAACAGTGTACCCCCCAAAAATCTGCTTAAAACTAGATGGCGCTTAAGTAATTAGTCAACTAATGCCTATACCGCTATAAAATCCGATGAAAATATGGTTATTATAGAAACATAGTATTAGTATATGTCGCGGCTTGAAATCGCCGCTTCTACACAAGTACCAACCTATCAGCAGAACATTTCAATACTACCAACATAGCAGCAAACGTCAATCAACTTTATACACCTACCGACGAAAACTACCCTCCACTAACCTATTTCATTATATAATTTCACAAGTCATTTTGAAGAGACTTCATCATCGCAATTCATCCATCTCACAACCTTTATTTAACATCCCAAAAAGTATACTGAAATACATAAGCTCACACCATATTTCGGGTTTCATTACAACCATTGAAACTCGCAGTGTCTCGGCGAAGACATAGTTTTTTTTTTTTTGGCGACCGTGACAGGACGCATTTTCACGGACTTCGTCGACGTGCCAAGTTGCATCAAGAAAACGGCGTTGCATCGAAGCATCCACGAAATAACCAAATAACCTCAAGACAAGCAGGATATCACAAAGGCCAACCGGCAGCATCTGGCAGTGAAACACAGATCACGGCAAAACTCACAGAAAGTTAAGTGTCCTTTATTTGTCCTTCACCACACGCGAGCTAACATCAAAAATCATTGCTATTGCCTCCACAGTGTGTTTAAAGTTTCATAAATCCTTTCACATAGGTAATACAAGTGTATTTCATACGATTTTGTACACCATAGTGCAAAATTACTGGTTTCATATTCATACTGCGCAAAACGTATGCAAGTCCAAAGGTCATTTTCATAAAATCAGAACAAAACAGCATCAAAACAATTAATTTATCAATAACATATAATTGTCTGGATAAGTTATTAGTCATTGTGTGTTTATAAATTCATTTTATCCCATAATTATTCATTTTTCTACAAATATCATACTGACCTACTTATTGTAAAAGTGAGTGACCTACTTATCATTAAATCATTTCATACTTGGCGCCATCAAAACATAGCAAGTAAATTCAAGCTGTAGTCCCAGTATTCACCACAAACAGTGTTTGTTTCTCGCTTTCACCCGATTTGCCGACTATTTCAGATATAACCGGGACGCCTCGGTACAATAACACAAACTTCGTGCGATCAGCTGTCGCACTCATCTGGCGGGCGTCGCCGGCACCCAGATTCCTGCGGGATCTTCTCAGCACGGCAGGGAGAGTGAGACCTTACCCTACTGCAGCTAAGTCGAAAGAAATTTCATGCTAAAAATCAATAAAAACAAAGAGAAATTTGGCTATAGTTTCACTCACGATTTTTACCTACAAAGACAAATCAAACTTGATCATTGTTTCTTTATATTTTTATCACAAGTTCATTGAACTTTGAAGTAACAATCAATAACATAAAAGGTGTTATTGCCATCATCGAACATTATGGCTACTGAATCTTCAAAATTCAGCACTAACCTTAAAGATTTAAATACAAAACGTAGCTCAACTAAAGGCCAAATCACAAAATTTAAAAATTATCTATCATTATTAGAATCATCTGAGTTAACTTGCTTAAAAGTAGCTGAACTAAACCTCAAATTAAGCAAATTTGAGACATTGGCCAGTAAGTTTGATAATCTACAAACAGAAATTGAGGTTTTAAATTGTGAATTTTTGGATTCTGAGATAGATGAGAGGGATGGCATCGAACAGGATATTGTCGCTTGCATGGCAAGAGGCAAGATTTTAATCGAAAATGCAAACATACAAATAGAAACCCGACGCAAGTCCGAGGTGGGAGAAACACTTTGCCCTCGCTCTCACTGTCACAATCTGAATTCAACTTTCAAATTGCCAAAAATTGAAATCGCAAAATTTGACGGATCTTATTTCCGCTGGGCTCAATTCCGAGATGCATTTCTAGCTCTCGTCGATAATAACACTAATATAACCGACATACACAAGTTTCATTATTTAATCAGTTATCTCGAAGGGGATGCTGCTCGTGTCATATGCAATCTCGAAGTGTCATCATCGAACTACGCTAGCGCGTGGTCGCTGCTCTGCTCAAGGTACGATAACAAACGAGTTCTTATCAGTCAGCATCTCAATGCTATATTCAACGTGCAACCGATCACACGCGAGTCGGAACGTTCCTTACGATTTCTCGTTGACCACGTTATGAAGAACTTACGCGCACTAGCTAGTTTGGGTCAACCTACAGACAAATGGGACACTCTGATCATATACATATTGTCTTCTAAGCTAGACAGTAACACACTCACAAAATGGGAAGAACTTCGCAACACTTTCGACGAAGTTCCAACCCTAGATCAGTTCAAACAGTTCTTGACTGATCGCGCCGACGTTCTCGAAGCAATAAATCGTAGTAAGCAGGACAAATCGAACACAATTCAATCCGCTACTTCGCGTCCTAACCAGAATTATTATAAACACAACACAAACACACACAACAGTCAGAATTTTAATAATAAAAATTCGAATTTTAATCAAGACAGAAATCAGTCTCTAAAAACATTTACAAGCACGAATCGTCAATGTACGCAAAATAAATTGTCGTGTGTCATTTGCAAAAATGCACATCGCATTTATGATTGTTTTTTATTTAAGAATAAAAACACTAATGAGAAGTTAGCTGACATTAAAAATCACAATTTATGCAGTAACTGTTTAAGACAAGGTCATCAAACTTCAGATTGTCGTTCAGGAACTTGCAGAGTTTGCAATTTGAAACACGCCACACTCATCCATCCAGGTGTAGTGACTTCAAGTCCCTCCACTTCCACGGAGTCATTTGTGAACTTTTCTAAGCAAGGTCCAATCGAAGTAGTTCTGTCCACAGCAGTAATAGAAGTGTCGAATCCGGTGACTCATGCGACGGAGACAGTGCGCGCTCTTTTAGACTGTGGCAGCCAGTCCTCGTTCATCTCTGAAAACCTGAAACAGAAATTACAGTTAAGTACACAATCAATAGATTCAATAAAGGTCATTGGAATCGGAAATAATTCATGCAACAAAGTAGTTGAAAGTTCTACTATACAAATACAATCAAAACACGATTTATACAAAGCGACATTACCTTGCTTAGTTCTCGAGGAGCTGACAGGCAAACTGCCAAAGGTACCTGTAAACATACAAAACTTAAAGTTACCAAGTAACATAAAGTTAGCTGATCCTAACTTTAACATACCGGCAAAGATTGACGTCCTGCTTGGGGCGGACGTATTCTGGGAGATCCTGTATCCTGAAACAAAATCATTAGGGCCTAGAAACCCTAAGTTAATCAACTCTAAGCTCGGCTGGCTCATAGCCGGTCCCATTCATGCAAGCTCGGCAAAATACATACAATGCAATCATTCATTCAACCATTCATACACACAAGCATACGATGAAGTAACCAATCATACAAACAATCATACAGCCAACTACCCTTGCAATCATGCAGCCAAAAATACAGGCATACATACAGACGGATTATATCATTCATCAAATCAGGCAAGCGATCAATCGTACAACCAGTCGAGCGGTCCATCACACAATCAGTCAAACGATTTACCGTACCATCAGTCGAACGATAAATTACACAACGAGTCACACATACAAACTCACAACTATTCAATCGATCAGTCTCACGATCAGTCATATAACATCGACAAGATTCTAGCAAAATTTTGGGAAATCGAAGAAATCCCATGTAAATCTATTCTAAGCAGTGAAGAAAAATTGTGCGAAGAGCATTTCATCAACAACGCTACTCGCTTGAGCACAGGTAGATTTTGCGTTAGGCTTCCGTTGAAGCACGACCCTGAATGTTTAGGTGAATCATACAATATGGCTAAAAAACGCTTACTCAGTTTAGAAAAACGATTTCGTAGAAATTCTAACCTGAAAATTCAGTATACAGAATTCATTCGCGAATATGCTGAATTAGGTCATTTATCTGTATCACCAAATCCTCATCCTGTTCCAGGATATTTTTTGTGCCATCACGCAGTGTTCCGCGAAGGCAGTGAGTCAACCAAAATCAGAGTTGTCTTCGACGGTTCAGCACCTACTTCCTCCGGAGTTTCACTCAACGACATACTTATGGTAGGCCCGAACGTGCAAAGCTCTCTTTTTTCCATTTTGATTAGATCAAGGCAGTATAAATTTTTACTTTGCGCTGATATCGAAAAGGCATACAGACAATCGCAAGTACATCCTGACGACAGAAATTTACAGCTGATCTTGTGGAGAGAAGACGAGTCACTCCCTATACAAACCTTATGCTTAAATGTCCTCACTTACGGTACAGCAAGCGCGGCATATTTGAGCACTAGGTGCTTATGGCAAGTCGGAGAGGAATGTAGGGATGGTCAGATCAGATCAATCATTCAAAACGATTTTTATGTCGATGATTTGATCACTGGCGCTAATAGCGAGGAAGAATTACGTCACATACAAAAGTCAGTGTCTGAAGCATTACAATCAGCATGTTTTCCATTGCGTAAATACAAAAGTAATTCACCGAATCTTGTCGAAAATCTTGAACACAAATCAAACAAAGATAAGTTACTTATAAGCGAATCCTCAAACACTCTCGGATTAGGGTGGAGCCCTACCGAAGATTATTTACACTTTCCATTCAAACCTATACACATTCAAACTGATAATGTCACTAAACGGTCGATTATGTCCGAAGCATTCAGAATCTATGACCCCCTAGGGTTATTAAGTGTATGCCTTATACAAGCAAAGATGCTTCTTCAGAAATTGTGGCTCCTGAAGGTTGACTGGAATACGCCCGTTCCCCAAGACATCTTGAAATCTTGGAACGACTTTGCTAGCAACACGCATCATCTTTCAAATCTGAAAATACCTAGAACTATTCTCTGCGACAATCCAAAGATTATAGAAATTCATTCATTCAGCGATGCGGCACTGGGTGCCTACGGGGCCTGTGTGTACCTAAAATCAACAAATAACAATAATGAAGTCACCATTAATTTATTGTGTGCCAAATCCAAAGTTTCACCTTTGAAACCAACCACGATTCCTAGGTTGGAGTTGTGCGCCGCTCTACTCTCAGCCAGGTTGACTAAATGTGTACTTGAATCCATAAGATACCAGCCTGCGCGCGTAGTCTATTGGTGCGACTCCAGCGTGGTTCTCGCGTGGATACGCAGCTCGCCTAGAAATTTAAAGACATTCGTCGCTAATCGTGTAGGTGAAATCATAGAAATGACAAATCCATTAACATGGCGGTACACTTCCACAAATCGAAACCCAGCTGATCTGATATCTAGAGGCATCAATCCTAATCAGCTGCAAGGTTCAGATCTCTGGTGGCATGGTCCAGCCTTTCTCGCCAAAGACGAAAGTGAATGGCCATATCTTAAACTAACTAAAAATCAAAGTGACTTACCTGAAGTGAAGCTCATTCATTCCAGTCCAGCCGTCGTCGTCGCAGAACCTATAATAAAATTCGAAAATTATTCAACCTTCATTAAACTACAAAGATCTTTTGCATATGTCAAGAGATTTATATTCAATCTAAAGCATCCATTGATCAAGCGATTTGGTATTTTAACTGCCAATGAGCTACAAGACTCATTTAATCAGCTTTGTGCTATGGCACAACTAGAATCATTCCCTAACGAATATAAAATGTTAAAACAAAACTCACCTTTAAATGCAAAATCCAAGCTATTGTCATTATCTCCTTTTCTAAAAAACGATTTGATTCGAGTAGGTGGCAGGATAGACGCTTCCAACTGTTCATACACGAGGAAGCATCCCATAGTACTTGACTCATCACATCACTTCACAAAAATATATTTCTCTCGCGAACACATCCGACAAATGCATGCTGGCCCCCAGCTACTATTGGCCACAGTCAGGGAAATTATTTGGCCCATAAACGGGCGACGCTTAGCTCGCAACACAGTACACAACTGCGTCAAATGCAAACGTTTTCAAGGCAAAACGCTCAGTCCGAAGATGGGAAATCTACCAGCTCAGCGCATCACGCCTGATTATCCATTTATTTCGGTCTCCGTAGACTGTGCTGGTCCCTTTTACATTCTTAATCGTAAGGGACGTGGCGCAAGACTAATAAAGAGCTACTTGTGTATATTTGTAGACATGCGTTATAAATGCGTACATTTAGAGGCAGTGAGCAGTCTATCCATGCAAGACTTTGTAATGACACTTCGCAGATTCATTTCGCGTCGCGGTAAACCAGCGGAAATATTTTCCGACAATGGCGGAAACTTTACCGCGGCGGCCAAAGAACTAAAGTCCTTTTTTAAAGCAAACCATGATTCTCTTTCTGACTTTGCTGCGCAGGAGGGAATTAGGTTCTCAAACATCCCAGTTTTTTCGCCTCATTTTGGAGGCCTGTGGGAATCTGGGGTAAAATCCGCAAAACATCACATTACCAGAGTTATAGGCAACAGCCATTTAACGTTTGAAGAAATTCAAACTTTATTCACACAAGTGGAAGCAATACTTAACAGCCGTCCCTTGTGTCCCATGTCGTCCAATCCTTCCGACCTTCTTCCTCTCACTCCAGGACACTTTCTTATTGGAAGGCCGTTGACAACGTTCCCGTCTCCTGCACTTCATGATGTCAATCCAAACAAGCTGCAACGGTATCAGAGGATGGAACAAATACGCCAACATTTTTGGCTTCGTTGGCAAAAAGAATACATATCCGAGCTCCAACAGAGGCAAAAATGGACTAAAGAGACTGCAAATTTGGACGTGGGCGATCTAGTCCTAATCAAGGAAGATAACCTAGCTCCCCTATGTTGGAGACTTGGGAGAGTAAAGAAACTCTACACTGGACCTGACAACATAGCACGGGTCGTAGATCTACTTACAGCAAGAGGCATCGTACGGCGCTCACTTGTCAGACTATGCCCTCTACCGAAGACTGAAGAATTTTAATGTTGAAGACCGATGGTCTGTCAACGGGGCGGAATATGTCGCGGCTTGAAATCGCCGCTTCTACACAAGTACCAACCTATCAGCAGAACATTTCAATACTACCAACATAGCAGCAAACGTCAATCAACTTTATACACCTACCGACGAAAACTACCCTCCACTAACCTATTTCATTATATAATTTCACAAGTCATTTTGAAGAGACTTCATCATCGCAATTCATCCATCTCACAACCTTTATTTAACATCCCAAAAAGTATACTGAAATACATAAGCTCACACCATATTTCGGGTTTCATTACAACCATTGAAACTCGCAGTGTCTCGGCGAAGACAGTATATGTCCGCTATTTCAGGCTTAGTTCAAATTAGATTGCAATGTATGACGTAAAAAAATGTTTCCTATAAAAATGTTTCAACTCCATCTCTTGAGAACCTAGCGAGTTTGGCATATAAAATATAAAATTAATATTTTTACTGATATAATTAATGTAAAAATATTCAAAACAAGAAGCGGTTTTTTTCTCTGTACCATAACGAATAAGTTAGCTTGGGTTTCTATTTCATGTCAAGCAGAAATTGTGACAATCGTGTCGCAGATTAAAGCACTAGCGACATCTTACGTCCTTATCAGTACTACAATCGAGTTACGCCTTTCTATGGGCATTAGCACACTTAGTATAAATTCTATAGCCTTGTGTTTAAAATTTTGTTGCTTGAATATAACAGGCAAGTTTATATGTACATGGTCTCAAAAGTATGTTTTAAAATGCTACCATAGCATTGTTGATAGCATAGATACATGGTGTCACAATAGACACAGTACAAAGTACAAGCGATTGGTAGATAACATAAAATTAGTAGAGGTAAGCTTTTACAAAATAGAGTACAAAATAAGACGCTCCGCTGGTTGATGATAAGGAAAGTAATAACATTTTTGTAGTTCTGCCTTTGACTACCTAAGTTAATCATAAATTAAAAAGTTTTGAATTAATTAATGATTTTCTATGGTTACGAGTTTAAATTAAAACATCAAGTGTATCATCATATATTATAAGAGACAAAGTGAATAATAATTATGTTAATATTCACTTTTGCTGTAAGTTCACGTCCATTTTTTCGATGAAATATATCAAAAATCAGAAATATTTTTTGGCCATAAATAACATTGGGCCTTAATTTAAAAAAGTTGCCTCGAGTTAATTAATGCTTAAAATGATCTAACAATTTCTGGCAGACGTGATATGTTATACACTAAAAGGAAGCCATTTCAAGCATTGATTAAAGAGCAAAGTAAAGGTAACTTCACTATGGTAAGGTAAGTAACTTCACTGCTGAAACTGGTCGTCTTCAGGCTGTTGATGATGATGAAGCAAAGTCGATAAGTAAGGCCCATTGGGCAAATATTGCAGGCATGTCAAAATTATACAAAAAAAACTTAAGAGTTAAATTAAATTAGGCTAACTAATTATATGAATAATTCAATAATATCAGGACAGGTTAAGTTTCACTGAAGTTTTGAAGAGAGTACCTGAAGAACTAAGAAATAATCTCCAGCTGATATCAAAATGGGATCAAAATTAACATGCGATAAGAAAAATAAGTCTAAAGAGAAATTTGAGATGAATGTTAAGTTTTTTTATTTTTTTTATTTAGAGAATAAAATAAATAAATAAATAAATATCTGGGACATTATTGCACACACGGTCATCTGACCCCAAACTAAGCAAAGCTTGTAATATGACTGCCAGAGACTAATATACGTACATAGATATTTTTAAATACATACTTATATAGATATTAACACCCAGACAGAACAAACACAAATATTCATCACATAAATGTTTGTCCTAGATGGGAATCGAACCCACGCCCCCAAACACAGAAGGTAGGTTCACTACCAACTGAGCCAACGGGGCAGTCAAATGCCGAAAGTGATGCAAAAATCTTTCAAAGCTCTTTTGTATACTTGCAACTACATTGTGTGACGAACGATTAAGACAAAAAAGTGTTATGGCAATACCTAACTCCGTCGTCACCCAGCTAACGCAGGCGAATCCATATAAGACTCATTCACTAAACAACAGATAGCACTAATGAAGAAGTTCAAAGCCAAGAAAGATTAAAGCTCACCAGATTTTGGAAACAATATCCAGAGGCCCAATCACACTGAGAAATTTGGAAAATATTGTTTCGATAACGCTAAACTGTATGTTGAGCTTTGTTAGTGGTATCCAATGCCTCCGATAGTAGGTATACAAAGTCCTTAGTCATGGGGCGGCTTTTGATTTTTTTCACACCAGCAGTTCTCGAAGCCGAAGATGAATTAGAACTGGGGTGGCCATATTAGGCTCATGCTGAAGCTTTGGGCTAACACCACTAAGCGGAGGCCCGGCCCCGCCTGGTAGACCCCGTAAGAGAAGACACGACGAACTCGTCACCTTTTATAGAGACTACCATATAATTATCACACAACCACAAATACTGGAAAAGTCGGGGAGAGGCCCAGCAGTAGTCGGGATCACCGGGCTGAAAACAACAACAGTATGGAAAACAATCTGTATCTTCCCATAGCAATTCGTCAGAGCAGCGCGACCCACTGGCCCAATGTAGTCTATATTCACGCTGTGCTCGCCAAATCGCGCGCTAACATGGGAACGAAGTCGTTCGCAGGCGTTTAGCCACGGAACTTGGACACGCTCAGTCGATTGACGCTGTAATGTTATTATCATGAATCAGGGTGAAAATAAATCTGTTTTGCTGTTTTGAGTTATGACTCGGGTTCGCTAGTGATCAAAATGCTCTAAAAGTCAAATCAGCATTTTTTATGACCGAAAGTCTAAGAACTTGACCACAGTCGGGGGAAGAACACCTAGTTTAGAATTCACACTTGCTCTCAAGTGAGGCTGTCGGAACATACCGTTACGCGCTTCGAGACAGATTTTCGTTAAGGGTAGCTAAACCATATCTCCTATACCAGAACTAGCCATACCTGCTAGTTACTATACCTATCATACTTCCACCATGCGATGGTTTAATCACGATGTCTTTCGCCACCGGTAGCTCAAACCATAGAAAAATTATACGAGGAGAATTACCATAATCATACAAAAAAGTGTACCCCGAGAGAACAGAATAAAACTAGATGGCGCTTACGTATTTAGGCAGATAATGTTCAAACCGCTATAAAAGCCGTTGGGAGTATGGTTTATATAGAAACATAGTATTGGTATATGTTCGATATTTAAGGTTTGGTTTAAATTAGATTGCAATAGGTATACGACGTAAAAAAATATGTTTCTAAAAATAATGTTTTTAACGCCATCTCTTGCGAACCTAGCGAGTCTTATAAATAAAAAATATAAAATTAATAACTGTACTGATATTATTACTGCAAAAATAATAATAACATATCGCCTTTTTTCACCGTACTACTAGGAATGAGTTAGCTTGGATTTCCATTTCAAGTCGAGCAGAAATTGTGACGATCGTGTCGCAGATTAAAGCACTAGCGATATCTTACGTCCTAATCAGTACTACAATCGATTTACGCATCTTTCTATGGACATTAGCACCCTTCTTTATATAATTTCTCTATGCTCAAGCTCTGTGTTTAGTGCTGTATAATTTTAGTATTTTGTGGTGTTATTCAAAGTTATTAAGCCTTTGGATAGTAATTATAATATCTGATTTTTCTTTTAAATAAAGTGCATCGTAGATATCATTAAAAAATAAATTTTGAGGGTCGTGACGACTTTATCTCTACCAATAGAAACGTACCCTAGCTTTTCTAAGCAATTCGTTACGCTGCGGTTCGCTACAGTTCTGTTCTGAATGCAGAGTTTGGAAGCTATTACTGAAATTGTATGGGAAAAGGTTAATGGGGATAATTTCAATGAGTATTTTTTTTAAACAATATATTGTGATATACCATTATAATTATTAAAAGCGGGCAGATCTGTATGTAGAGCAGAAAGTAATATTTCATTTAATAATTTAACTTTACAACTTTGTTCTTCAAAAAATCTGCTTAGCAATTTTGCAGTAATTCTAAATCCTTCTCGATAGACCTTTTATCTTATAGAAAATACGTCATAAATCGTTTGTGACTGGTGTCAAAACTGTTGGACATTGTACAATTTTTTTTTTTTTTTTTCTGTTGTTTTTATGTAGTAGGCTAAGGCTACTACATAAATTTCTTAGCTAAGCTAATTTCATAATTTGAATGATTTATTATTGCCATCCTATTCTCGCATACTGAAATGAAGAAAGATACACACCATTTTAGTCTTGTCAAATTGGATTAACTTAGTGAGAGGTACAACAGAATCGACGCCAAAGCTGACCATACTTAGTAGGTTTCTAAATTTACAAAAAATAGTAATTAAACAACTAGTTAAATTGGCAGGTATTTTTACATAACTATCAAATTAAACACATCAACCGAGATTCTTAAATATTTAATGTTTCTCTACTAGAATTGTGATATTACATTATTTACAAAATAAACACTAAGCTAATATTGCACATAGAGGATATAATTAAATAACAATAACGATCTTAATTAACAATAAACAATTTAAAACAATCGTGATAAGTGGAGCTTCATAATCTATCGGTGAGTTGCTAGAGTTAACATTGATCAATTAAACACTTACATTTAAAATGCTGTGCACATTTACATAAACGTTTCATTTATGAACGAGGGAGCTGGCATTCTGAGTGAAGAACTGCTTGCCCTTTTTGTAACCTTGCGAGGATGACACGTCATCCATATCGCCCTCTTTGTCTTGATGAGCCGTCATGTGTCTGGTCAAATGGTGCCTTTCTCTAAAGCTTTCATTACATACAGGGCATTTCAACTTCTCCTCTCTCTTCCTTCTATTTGGATCGGTCGTTGTCTCACTCTTGTGATGAGTCCGCATGTGGTATACTAAGTCTGACGTCATTCGAAAACTGATACTGCATTTGGCACAAACGTTTTGAGCCGGCAATGAAAACGCGGCCAATGTTGGAGGCAGCAACGTGCTCAGTATAGCAGCGGCAGGATTGGCAATCAATGGGCTGACAGGCTCTCTCGGTGGTCCGGGGAACTTCATAAAATCTGAATTAGGTTGTTGAAAATTCTGTACTCCAAACGGATATGATGACCCTGCCTGGAGGTACGGAATGTCAGGACGAAACGGGAGAAAATTTAATTTATTTGGTGACATCTGCAGAGCTTTTGCGTCTGTTTTGACCGGATAGTCCAAATTTTTGTTGAAAGTGGCAGGTCGTTGAATGGTCGGGTCCGGGTAATTAGGCGATGTTGAAGGAACGTTTTGTCCTTTGAAGAAATTTCCACCATTTAATAGATGGGCTGGCGTGATCAAATTGGTAAAGCCAGAAGATTTGGTGTAAGAACTGGTCGGTGGAGTTGCAGCTTGCAGAGGAGGACTGACAGAATTCTGATACAAGAGATTATCAGGACTGACCGATGGGTTGGGAGATCTCATGTTATAATTGGACACTTTCGTGAAAGCACTTTTCGGAGACATGTCTGTTTTATCCATAAATCTTCCTTCAAATCTTGCCCGCGATTGCATACTGATTAAAGTCGGATCATCAAAAATTTTGTTTTTATATTCTGGTAAAAATTTTGGAGTCCTTGCAGCACTTTCGTTTGAATTGGGACGACTCCGTGAGCGGTCCGAATTTTCAGAGTCACTACAGTACATAGACTTGCCTGGATATTCGTCCGTTCCGACGTCGATGTTGATGTCGGAGCTGAAACTTGGTGATATGTTGTTGTTACCACGATGTCTTTCATCTTCATGCTCCTTGGGTTCGGAACTGGTGTCATTAGAGTACTCGTGGTGCTTGTAAATTTCCGGGATCCTTTTTGTGGCGTGTTCCCATTCTTCGTTGTGAAATAATTGCTTGGAGACTCTCAACTGCCGCTCGGGAGGCTTTTGGCGTGACTTGTCATCTGGCATCATCAAAAACGCTACATCAAAAGATCTCTTGGAAGCTTTTGCAGGGTTCAACACATTGGATTGCATATCGGTTTTATTAATTTGTGATGTTCTCGCACTTTCAATACTTAAATTAGTCCCTTTCGAATCGGGGGAAGATTCTTTATAGCTCTGATAATTATTATGAACGTCCATTGTCATCGTTTAAACATTTAGTTTCTCGCACTGGGAACGAAACTTTTCACACTTATATCGCGACACGTTGCGGAATAGACGCGTGCGTACTATCCGCCGGCTGTCGTACAAATGCGAGAGAAACATAAGGGTGAAAATATATAAGTGGGGTATAAAGTACTGAAAGCAGAGGCTTCGAAGTTGGGAAGGCGTGGCGGGATCGGCCAATGAGCAACAAACGAGAGGCGTGTGAAGAACCAGTCAGCCAATGAGCGAGGTTTGCCGCGATGGAGAGCAGGAGAGCTCAATCACCAGGTCAAGATAATAATAACTGCCGTGAATTGAGAGCGCATTGAGTTTGGTAGGGTCAGCGCAATCGCGCAGATATATTGAAAATTGTACTTCCAAGTTCGGTGTGTATGGTTAGCAAGATTTTCAGTTTTTTTTTTTAAATACTAAATTGACAATGAAATACAATTCTAAAGATCTTACTATTAATGTTACGATTTAAGTGTGCAAGTTTGTGCTTAGCTAATTTAGTGTATTTTTTTTTATTACCAAAATAGGTTATTGCAACCAAAATAAATACTACAATAGTTTAAGTATATACTACTATGGTTACTGTAACATTTAAATCAAAATAATTTTACTAGCGTGTACCAATAGCATCATAATTATATTATATGCCTGCAATGAGATATAAAACTGATAACGTTCAATAAAATAAAAATAAGTTAATCGATAAAAAAGTTTCCCGCCATTTTATTCTATTTATCTCGTCCAAACATGGCGCTCGAGAAACTCAAACGATTATGATTGTAATAAATATGTTTTATATGTCGCATAAAAAATGATACTTCGTCCATAGAAGGCCTAACCCCCGAGTGTATGGATGAGATTGCGTATAATGCTATTAACACAGACGCTTCTCCTCAAATTGATATCCTACTCAGAAACTTTCCACTTCAAATTGAGCCTTCTTATTCATACAATAAAGCTGATAACCCTATGTTAGATGATGAAGCTAATACAGAAAATAGTGTCAAAGCAAAACAAACTTTACCGGTAACAAAAGAAGAATTAAAATTCACTGTCATTTTTAATATAGAGAACCTAAAAGAAGACCCAAATGAGTTCTGTTCGGTAGTGGGTAACGATAATAAGATGGGTGCAGACGTTAAAGGAAAGCCATTTGTCAGATTTTAGCCATTTTTTTCGCCATTCGTTTGCTCTCAATGAAAATCTGTTCCATTTATTTTGCGGGAGACGTTAATGAGATTTTTAAAGAAATATTTTTTGGGGAGCTTTAGATTGGACGATAGGAGTAACTTGGAAAAGGTTTCTTTCTAAGCTCAGTAATACTTGAATATCAATTTAATGTAGGTAAATAATACGACGACCTTTCTGACTTAGTTGGTAGCGATTAGATTTCCAGCCGAGCAAATGTTTGAGTGATAAGTTTCAATATCTTACTCTGAATCTGGCCTGGAATATGTGATCTAGATGTGTTCCATGGCATATCTGAAACAGAGCATCCTAGTCGGAGAGTCTGCGTGTGAAGCGTAGATACGCAGTGATTACTTCTTTTGCAATTAGCGTCACCAGATTTGTCAATTCTTTTTAGAACATATTACAATACAATTTATCGATAACTATATAAATACATGAAATCTACTTGCCAAAAAATAATTCAATAAATGTACTGTATTTAGCAAAAAAAAAAAAATTGGGGTTTGACCACATCCTGCCTGATGTTAAGTAATGATGTAGTCTAGAATGGACCACTTTTACCTAGAATGAACTGGTTTACTCTGGATTGAAATTCGTCCAATTCGTACTTTTGGAGGGAAATATTCTAGGATTCAATTATAGTCTGTACGAACTCAATTTGTGACCTGGAGGTGGTTTCTAAATTATAGTCAATTATCGATTTGATTTCACTTGATTGTCGAAGTCAATTGTATTTGCTACTACGTTTTACACCAATCTCCTGGTTTTTCACATGTTCACCAGAACAAATTGGATCGCCTCTAGCCATCATCCATCAATCGGAGCAACAGCGACCCGTCTGACGGCCAATAATGGAATCGAGTGTTGGGACACGGGAGAGACAAGTGGACATGTTCGACTGATTAATGAGATGTAGCTTCTTTTTAATCGACTTCAAGACGATATTCGGCAGTTAATACAGAAGATTTTCTTATTTAGACTGTCGTATATTAAATTAAAAAAAAAAAAAACAGAAAAAAACAATATTGGACTTTTTTTCAGATTTTTGTATTACTATACGCGATATTGCGATATTGGGTTGGTATAATTCTTATGTACCACTTAGTAAACTAAACTCATCTGATAGGACTTAAACGATCTGCATCAAATTTCATTTGAATAGGTTTGTGAGAAAAACATGGCACCAATTTTAAAGCTAACAATTTTAGAACAGTAAAATTGGCGCCAATATAATATGTATACATTTTTTTTAAATCTTTATTCATTAGGAACTTGAGTCGCTTTGCGATTATATCACCTGTATTATGTACACTCAGTATCATCTACTTAATATTACACATCAGTTTAAATAGTGTCCGTGCCTCACCCAGTGGAGCGGAAAGGACACTTTGAATACCGCCAACTTCGCGAAAATTAGAACCGTAATGAGTGAGCATGACCACAGAAAAGAGAAGTAAATTTTTTCCTCTTCTGTGAGCATGACAGATCTGACAGAGTCCGCGAACATTCCACCAGATAAATATCCTCGAGGCGCCCACATATGTCACAGGTGTCAGATTCTACTAGCCTCATTAGGAAATATAATATGATAAAGTTTGAATATGAACTTCCGCAAAGTAATGCCTGATTCAATCAACAAATTTACGAGGGTTCGCATTTCTTATAGCTAGCATGGATTATTTCATATACACGATCAAAGTACAATAAAGACGCGCTGTAAAAATCATGACCGGGAATAAAGTACCAGTACCTTCAAATATTTTCTTACAATCTCAGATTAGATGGCTATTCAATGACCACATTTTGATATAATTTTGTTTTTTATGAAGTTTTTATTACTACCAGTCTCTGTGAATTCATATTACCTACTGAACTACATACTTTCATATTAAGTACCTAATAAATTTTGGCGTGACTTTGTTTCACTTTACCCAAGTTAAGGCCCTCAATCAGGTCTTGCTCTCACATTTTCACATTATTGAAGATCAGAATAAGGAAGTGTAAATTTAAAAAAAGCTTAATATGTTGTATTTATGATGTTATTATTAAAATTAAAATAATATAGACCGAAAATATAGCATATATCACCCTGGACGTAAAGGGAATCTAACGACACCTCACTCATCAAAATCGGTCAAGCTATACCTATATATAGGCTACAGGAGGTAGTACAGGAACAAACACACATACTTACAAAACCCCAAAAATATTATCCTCCTTCTTAGGCAGTCGGTTGAATAGAGATATCTCCAGAATCAAAACTAAAGTCTGTAAAATATTTCCGTGGTTTCCTTAGATATCAATCAATCAATCGATTAGATAACAAATCGTATGATAAAGTAATTGACGGCACGTGCGTGGGATCACGCCACACGTGACTGTAGGGTAATGGAGTAAAACCTTGTTGATCTGATGCTTTATGGGCTGATTTTTATCACATAAAATTTCAATTGCTAGTAGTGCTGGCTATATCACACTAATATTATAAATACGAACGTTTGGTGTAAGTACGTAAGTATGTAAGTGTGTTTGTTCCCGTTCAACTCAGTGACGGCTAAACAGATTTTTAATGAAATTTGGTATGGAGGTAGGGTACAACCTGGATTAACACAGGCACTTTTTATCGGTAAAAATATTCGGTTTCTGTAGAATAACGGGTGTAACCGCGGGGTGCAGCTAGTATTACATAATAACACATTACTCTTAATTTGACAGTTCTAAATGTTTTGAAAAGTAGTTGTCTATTTTTCCTTCCTAGCTACTTTGCTAAGCTGCAGTCAACCCTATGAGCCACGTCGAATACTAAGTAATGTCTATGAGTCACATAAAGTCACTATAGCAAACAGTAGAGCATTTTCTATGGTTTGGCTATCATCCAGATTAAATATGTACATTTTTGTTACGAGGTTGACAGTCAACTATTTGCAATTCTGCTTACCAGTCCAGAATGACTATTCAAACTGACTGACTGACTGGCGTTAAGACTAAAAGTTTAATGACACAATTTTCTTCTATAATGAATATATCTAAGTTAGTTAACCGTTTAGATATAGAAACATTTTTAATAGAGACAAAGAGTACAATACAAACTGTATTACAACTTAGCCAATCAAGCAACCAATTTTCCAACCCGACCGCTGCAAAAGTCACATCTGCAACTTAAATTGGCACTCACCCTGAGGAGTCTTTGAGTTAGACAGATTATTTCCTCAGGACGACGATAGTTGTCTGGTCCCAAAGGACCGAAGTTCTCCATGCAATCAAACTGACGATGATGTGTATGATGGTGTACTGATTACTATTATTTTTTTTTTTTTTTTTTTTTAATTACTCCACGGACTCCGAGGTCCATGCCCTTTGTCAACTTTTACATATACTATTAATTTTAGTAATTTTAAATTTGGTATGTATTGAAACTATAAGACTATCACAATTCCATGAATTTATGGCACTATTTGTATTGTGGCAGGTTTACCTTACTGCGAGCGCGGGGTGATTCGCACCCGAATGAAGGGCATTCGAAAGTGCGAAAGCGGTTAATTTTGCCTTCTCGCTTGCGTCTCTCGCCTTTATTTATCACGTGACGTGTGACGCAGCGAGACTCTTATAAGTTAAATCGGAGTAAGTCTACTGTATTTGTAAAAAAACATTCTGTGACGTGGTTATAACGCGTCATACATTAATTAAGAAAAACGTCACGACTGCAAAATTACCTACATGGTATGTAAAGAAGAAGAATTTTAGAAGAAGAAATTGTCGACAATTATATTAAGCAATAATTAAAAATGAGGAATAAATGTCACTCCGTACTTAAATACAAATTTAACGACACCTCGCACTTGAAAATCTGTCAAGCCGTTCTGTCTAAATGAAGTAATATAAAACACACAACACATACATTTTTCATACATCGATAAAGCAATTGTTAGTATGATCTTCATTGTGCCCTTTTACACCAAGTTTCAATCGTATTTGGGTGTTTCGCCCAAACTATTATTGAATTCTATGGCTTCTCCACGCATTAAACAAAATAATAAATCCTAATTTGTGGTAAAATATTTTGCATTGTATTATAATTAACTACCTACACCTCGCGGTTTCACCCGCATTCTACAGGAGCTGTTAAATTTCTCGGGATAAAAATGTTATCCTGTGTGTTAATCCAGGGAATAACCTACATCCATACCAAAGTTCATCCAAATCCGGTCAGCCGTTACAGACTTGAGTGGGAACAAACACACTTACACACAAACTTTCGCATTTATAATATTAGTGTGATATGTATGTGTTTTGTTTTTCCGAGAAACAAGAATAGGATCTATGCTAATTTATTACCCTTATTGCTATGTGATAAAAAGTCACAACAGCTGACCGCTCAACAAAAACACCTGAACCCGTCATTAAAATATGTTTACGATAATCCACCATTATGAATGGAGTACTAATACCGACTGGCCATATGGTGTACCGATTTCTAACAATACCGAGCACTATACACTGACTGGCAGCAATCCCCGCGCATTCAATACTATTCTCTTTTAGATCATTCACCCTATTAATTGTCAAAAATTCTTTTATGACAACTTCTAAATCATTTCAAACCTTTTACTCCTCAGTTTTGGGTTCAAATCTGAGTGTTACATTAGTTTGATTTACCAGCTCGTTTATAGAAGTTCTATCGGTTTTAACTTCTACTGGTACTTTTGCGTTTGTAAATTTAACTCTCGCTGTTAAATTTCTATCTTATATCACCGACGTTAGGGCTTGTTTTACGGATACTGTTAACTGGAGACAGAATTCTATAATTTTTAAACTTATTTTGGTCTTTATAGCTCTTGTAGATTGGGTTCAGTTTGGAAGATTTTATTTAATAGTTAGTTCAAACGAATAATCGCTTAACATTAAAGTGGGATTCAGCGAGCACTTGTTTATGAATTTTTCGACCATATGGTGTAAAAGCCGCTATGGACAACGCACCCCCATGGCCCCATTACCATATGGGACGCGTTAAATACGTTTTCAAGAGAATCGTATTGGGTTATATGTAGGTGAGGGTTAGTATAATTTTAATCGATATAAATTATAAGAAAAGTGTTTATCGAAATTGCTGTTTTTTTTTCAATTCTTTATGAATCCAAACACAAACTCAGTCTAAAATAATTATTGCGATATTTTTATTTTATCAAAATTAGAAAAGGTAAAAACAAGAGCGATTGTACAATTATTTACAAAGTTTTTCTTATCTAAGGTAATAAATGCAAGACTGAGTCTTATTTAACATTTTATTTTCATATACTTAGCAATTAAGTATGTCAAAATGACCATGTATGTTATCATACATTATATGACACTATACACACAATACATAGCTAACCTTATCACTATCATTTTACCATAGATGTTCCTTCTGTACGTTATCCTTTTTTTATATATCAAAAGATAAAATTTTACCATCGCAGTAGTTATCACTTGTAGGTCTTTAATGTTTTTGTAGAGCGCATGCGCAAGTAAACATTTTGCACAATGCCATTCAATAACGCATATTGTATGTCGGGACAATACTTTTGTAGTTAAACATAACAGTCTTGATATTTACATTGGCTTTGAGTTTCGTATGCTTAAATAATTTTACAAAATTGCTTCCACGCAATAGGACGCAATTTTGTAATACTCGTCTAATTGTTCTCTGCATCCTTATAGCATTCCCCTAATGGGACATCGGCCTACCCTCGAAGGGTGATTGGACCATTTTTCAGCACGCTGGCCCAGTGCGGGTTGGCGGATTCACATACGCCATCGAATATCTTATCCGAAAATCTTCTTATCCTCACGATGTTTTCCTTCACCAATAAGCCAGTGGTACATCCGTACGTAAGTTCCAAAGAGTTCATTGGTACGGGCCCGTCCGGGTTCGAACGCGCTACAGCCCACTACTCATTATCATCAGCAACCATAAGACGTCCACTGCTGAACATAGGCCCCCTTAGAGTGCCAACCACGAAATGTTGGACCACGACTTAGTATTTAATTACTCGTAGAAAAAAATAATGAATCTGCTAATTTTTTTATACCAACGAGTGCGAGTCTTCATGAATCAGAATGGGAACATTCTGCTTCGATATTTTCATAATATATTATTTTTTGTAAAGAATATATTATTGTAGCTAGAAGCTGCTTTAATGCAACGCTCTTTGTATTTTCGGCATCTAATGAAGTTATATTGTATTGTATGTCACAAAACTAGCACTGATTTTAATTTCAGTGGACATAATTATATTAATTCTTCCCCAAAATCACGAATTATTTTTTACGTGTTATTTACTAGTTCAAGTATCAAAACTACAGTTGTCTCGCCATCACAATCAGACAACATATGGGCCCGCGCACCACCATCTGATCTGGCATTATAATGGTCGCAAACCAACCCCTATCTGAGTAATCAGAACGGTTTGCTTTGAAGTGATAATTTGGAATATTGGTTATATATTGGTACACAAAAAAAAAAAAAACAGAATGAGAACAGAAATTCCAATTTCCAATAAATCCAATTTCCAAGAACCATTTTTTTTAATTTTTTAGATTAAAATCGTAAACACAATAAAACTTGCTTTCGTTGTTAAAGCAAGTTTTTTGTGATTTTTAGAAGAAAAAAAAAACGATTCATCGAATAAATTTATCACTTTTTTTTTTTTTAATTTATCGTAATTTGAACACAAGGCTAAAACTACTACACTCAAAATATTTATTATTTATCAAAAAAAAATGCTATCTAATAGTATTCAAATCCTAAAAAGGTTATGCAATATTTAGTATTATTTTAATTTACTGACATAATATATTATTATGGTGGTCCAAAACTTCCCTAGATATACTATTTCCACTTTCTTTAAAAGCCCCAATTACATCACATTTAATTTCTCTCTACAAATCCAACCACATGTTAAACATTGCAGACCGCATCGATATTTTAAACCTTCAAAGGCACGGGCTGGTGCAATACGATGAGCATTTACACGCCATATGTACCGTTGGGCTTAGGACGTGCTCTGGGGAATATGCCCTTTGAAATGAAATACTTAGGGAATCGACTCATGTGGACTTCTGAAATCGATAGATAATTTCGTTACTCATTTGATGACAGCGAAAAATCTCTCGTTTCTTATTTCTCGCTTCATCTCTAGACTGAGTGGTCAAGCCCATTGGCGTGTCAGTAGCGTTTGTTCTGTTGTACCACTAACTCACTTATCTATGCACTAACTAAACTGACAGAACTAAAATAATCGGCGCCATCTTTTGATTAAACGTGTGAGAAAAGGATGACAATAATTTTAGAGATGTCAAATTTAGTTTAGTTTAGAAGAAGGTACAGAAGAACAGACGCCAATGCTAGCTTTATTTCTGATAAGGCCACAACCATTGTGGGTCTCTAAATAGCTGAATGGCAGAAGTGAACTGGGTCGAGCTACCAGTATCTACGCAGAAAACTAAGAAATTGTTGCACACTTTGAGAAGTTTTACTTCTCAAAGGTTGCACATTATTGATAATTTCAAGCAAAGTGATAATGATATGATTCTGTCCTTAACTCTGGTAGTCTAAAAGCTGTCTAACTAGCGTGAATCATTTATTCAAAAAAACTCCCGAAACCATCTCGCAACATCCAGTGCGGCAGGACGTCATGTCAAAAAACCGCACACCCTCGCAAAGTCGAACCCGCTGCCATATGTCGTGAAAAATTCTGCAGTAATTGCATTAAGTTACCCCCAAGCCATCCTGAGTACCCCTACTTTTAATTACGACGACCCACTTAGACATATGTGGTGCAAATGGGGACTTGCAGATGAATATTGTATTACTGCTGACAGTGTGCAGTTACAGTATTGACGAAGTTTGTGATCGATCAAAAAGGCCATTGATCAAATTTAGACGCAAAAAAACTATGAATCAAACTGTTTGCAAACCTAAATCCGGTTAACCAGAACATTGTTGATATCATATTATAACATATTCATAGTCTTAAAATTGATACAATACAAATACCCAAATCACAAAGTTCAATCGATTGGGCTAAGTTGGAATAAGCAGACCACGTTATAGCACTCGTGGTCCGCTTCTTTATTGCGACCAACAGAAGAGAAAAAAAACGTTCAGGTCCCGAGCTGCGAACGCACCGTCTTGTATCTTACAGTCTCTCGACCGATTTTGCAAATAATGAAAATTCTTGTTTAGAATTTATTGAGTAGTGAGTATCAAATGTTTTTGCCAAATATTAAGATCGGGCGGTAAATGGCGCCGCAGCAAATTTCCCCTCTTTGGGGGAAATACCCCTCCAATCAACAATCGTCGACGACAAAAAAATACTATAAAATTGTAGAACTTGTATACCGAGTTTAATCAAGATTGGTTAAAAATTACGACCTGTACGTTCACGTTCACGTTCGTTCACTCGGTCAAATAGTGATACATGAAAATATTGACAATTAAAAGTATTGTCCAAGTAATGTTTTTTTTATCTGTTGTCCGTAATTGTTTGGGTTAACAAAATCTATCAACCCGATGTAGACTACCGGCTTTTCCTAACTTAGTTACAAATACAATATTGGACAAAACAAAAAAAAAAAATTCAAAAACTCAACAATACAACTTCAAGATCTTATAAGAACAAAAAACAAATTGAATAAAATTATATTATACCTCACAGCTCACAACAAAACGTAATAAACAGCTAGAGAACCGACACTAGATGCAAATCGGGAACAATATGAACATGAAATATGGGTTCAAGAAATCCTGAGCAAAGGTGAACAAAAAAAAAGGAAAAGCGAAAAACAAATGAACAGAAAAAGTTCACAAAAGTACATTGTAGCAGAACACAGGGCAGGAAGCGTCGCGTGAATAAGTAGGTGTCCTTTGTTGAAAGGAAACGACGATATTTTTCTTTGCTTTATTGTTGTTGGTGAAAATTTTAATAATATAAGTTTGCTTTGGAATGGCGGTTACGTAGATATTTATTGAAGTGGTTTACGTTGCTGGGGATGAGCGTTAATAGGTTTAGTTTTGTTTATGGGCTTCTTAACAATAAGATTGTCTTCTCCTTTTTGTAATAATAGACTTCTTTGCAAAATAAGGCAGTATTTTGTCTTTATAATAAGCTTGGAGTCACTCAGTTATTAGGTAAACAGAAAGTATTATTTCCATACTTAAATAACATTACAATTTTATGCATTGAACTAAATCTTAAATACCTACAAAATAAAAGATAAGTTATAAAGTTAAAAGTTTTGATTTGATATCTGTTTGTTCGGCATAAATTTTATCTTTAGAACGGTAATAGAGACATGCATATTTTTAGTTGAAAAAAATCATCTGCCATTTGAATGTTTTTTATGGAATCTTATAATAAATTAAATTTATAATATATTTTGTAATTAATTAATAACGTTAACAATTTGGTTCATTTTCTATATTTTTTAAAAATATTTTACCAGCATCTACGAATACGTATTTCAAAATTACGCAAGAGAAAATCCATACAAAATCATAAAAAAGCGAAGTAACCCTCAAATGAATGGTCTCATTACATATTCCGGATCCACTGGGTCGGTCCGTCTGGCCTAAAGTGATTTATGGGCTACTAGCTACGTTTCACGGATTCAGTTGCAAGGTCTCATCAAAGATTTTTGTTTTACCTTTTAGAAATATTATATCTTCCTAGTTACTAGCCACGACTTCGTTCATGTGTATATAAAAGTATCTTAAGTCCACCTTTGTGATAAACAGTAACCCCTTATCAAATTTTATCAAGATCCGTTCAGCCGTTTACCCGTGAAACCGCGACAAACATTCAGACAGAGATAGAGTTACTTTCTATGGTACGGTAGATGGCGTTCATCTATATGTATGCATTTTTTGACGTATTGTATGGTCTAACAGTTCTAATGTAAGGTTCTGACGTAGTTAGTTCAGAATTTTTTTTTTTTATTTATGTATATTCCTCTGAATTATTAATTGAGTTTCCGATGAAGTGGGTAATGTGACATCATGTCATCTAACATAGAATACTTTTAATCGCGGGAAATTGGCGTAAATATGTGTATATTTGCAATTTGCAGCCAAAAAAAACTGTTCCTGTAAGATAACCGGGTGCTGCTGGGTATAATAATACCCAGTTATTGAGCAACACGGTACCAGCCAGATCGAATGAAACCCTGTGATGCTATATGTACCCAGTTGAAAGATGGCGATTTCCGAAGCATTCGTTTTGGGTAGCATGGTGCAAGTTCTTCCAGGGTTCTTCCAGGTCGATTATATTAAGTAATAAATAAATAATATTGTCTACTTTAATTTACATATACATTTTGTTGCCATGGCAAAATGAGCAAACAACTAAACTATTATCACATTTTTTTAAATGTTAGTTATGTTTTGTTGATTCTTCTTAAAAATCCGCTGTTAGCCAAGATTTTTAGAGCCTGATGCCAAAATACTTCTGTACGGTCGAGCATATTGATAAAAATGGGTTAATTAAATCTTTTTTTTTTGGCTGAAGATGGTACTTCTGAGAGATAATTACATCGTCTGGGTAAAAAAAAATTGCTAGCTTTGCGTGTTTAGAGATATCTAAAGTTATTTTATATTTGCATACTTTAATTACAGTTTCAAAATCTATAAAGGTATATATGAATCGCCGTTCTTTAGTCTCGCTGAAACTCAAAAACGCCTTGACCGATTTTGATGATTTCTTTTTTATTGTGTTTCAGGACAAGGTTTACATGGAGGGTTTAGCGAGAACGAAGACCGAGCTTCATCGCGGACGAAGTCACGGGCATCATTTAGTGAAAATGTAAAAATGATACAAAAGCTACATACGAATAATAAATATATAAAAAAAAACATTATTCATAATACGAAAGAGTAATTTTACATTCGTTATTTTTTAACGCTATTAATATCATTTTTTGATGACTTAATATTATTTTATCCTCATACTTAAGTGTCCCTGTCAAGTCGAGCACAAGGGCATGGCCGTATACTTATTGTAAAACACTTGATTTGGAACCACGGTCATGCAAGACGCGAAGAAGAAAATATACGAAGAATTTTTCTGAAAATGATTATTTACAATTATTAATACATAATTTTAAGTAACAAAAAATTGTAACAACTTATATTGTTATTGTATTATTATTGCAATAAAGTTGCTATTATTATTGTTATCCAGAATGATGATAGATACATTTCTAACATAATAAGCAGCACTCCAAATCTGATGTTTCCGCATTTAATCCACATTATCCTCGGTGTCACTGCAAACCATTAACACAAAGCGTTCAATGCTAAATGTCTCAATTCGACGTTACGGCCGTGTCGCCCTCTGGTGTGCTCTTTACGACCGCAAACGTGAACAGTACGAGCAGTAAGGCAAGCTTAGACGTAAACTAGAAGGCTTACACCAGTATCTATAGGCGACGGTAATCGCTTTAGGGCGCTCGTTTGCTGTATTTTTTTTACTTTTTATGTAGATAGATTCTGATATAGGCGATCGTTGTACTTACAGTCAAGGGAATAACTTTCTTATTATCTCGTTACTCAATTTCAAATCAAACTGTATTTATTTTCGGACAATAAAGTCCATGAACTTCGTCGATATATTTTCCTCTATGTATATCAAATATTTGACCGAGCGAAGCGAAGGTCTCAGAGTTTACTGTGACAAATCGGCATTTGTATGTATGTTTGTGTGTATATTTGTCCGATGATAACTTGCGAACCGTTGATCCGATCTTCATGAAATTTTGTAGGCAAGTAGTTCATTTCAATAAAAAAATTAAGTTCAAATATGAGCTGAATCGGTACAGAGGTTAGAAACATATAGGGATTGCGAGGTCTCAGTTCGCCGCGAACTACTAGTTATTCTCTGTGTATTCCGTCTTGCCTGTTGAAACTGACTTACTGTCAGTTCACGTGTACGGTAGCCTCACTAAGTGTCGAAGGGTTAATTCGATGGAAAGATTCGTCCGCGCTTTTAACCCTACAATATTAGCTGGCTTGTAATGTCTTTGTTTAATGGTTTTATGCTTCAAGTTGGAGTCGTTAGCATTGTGGTCGAGATGGTTTTCCTGATACATTTGCTTTAAAATGATGTTTAGGTTTTTAAGTAGCCTTTGTAATCGTGGAGTACTCAATGTTTGACCCCGCTGAGCCAGTTAGTAAGAAAAATAAATGTAAATTAATTTATACAAGGTGTTACTGAAAGTGTCACAATATTGAAAGGTATATATATACCTTAGTTACTCAAAATTATGGACTATTTTATTATGGAACCAACCCTGAAATCGTGAACAATTAATAAGCTGATCCATAGAAAATTCAATGACACTCGACAAAATGTATATAGCAACAGATTTTATTATATAGCAACGTTTTCGGGGTTGGTCCCAATGTAAAAGTTGTTCATAATTATGAGGACATACATACCTTTCAATATTGCACCAGCCATCAATAATAATAATAATGAAAATTAATTCAAATATTTTTTGCACAAGATACATTTACAATACAGAGTCTTACTAGGTAGTTAATTTAGTGACGTTAATGACGTTTTGATAAGAAGGAGTTTGTTGGGAAGTCGGCATCGGCATGTATGTTTGCATATTATGTGTCTAAATGTATTTTTGTTGTATATTTGTCTGTCGATAATTTGCGAACCGTTGATCCGATCATTATGATTGGGGTAAGTTATACGACAGGCGAGGTGTCAGTTGGACGCGAAATACTAGTGTACCTAACTAGAGTTGGGCTCCTATTTTTTTATGCCGTAACAAAGGAAGTTAAACAAATATTTTTGCCTTAGAACAAAAAACATTCCCAGTGGACAGTAACTCAAAATGGGACCACATTTTCTCACAAAAAATAAAAAACCCGACCACAGATATAATTAAGCGTCTTATAAAAACACCTCGAGCGAATTATCTTAATCCACTTCCATATACCAACTGTCAGAGAAAAGAAAAAGTACAGACCAACCAACATAACTGCAAACTTGTCCAAATGGGGACACAAGCATTTTGTATCAGTTCTCACCAGAAAATACAGCACTGGCTCCCTCATTCAAGTTCAGAGATAGCTTCGCCGAATTGTAGAAAAAATCCCGCTCTTATCACGATCCACAGCGAACAAAGGGGACGGGATATTTAGCATAATGAGTGACATCGCCGAAACGTTTAGCTGAAACGAGATGGAATTACTTACTTCGTTCCAAGTTAGAGAGGGATAGATAAAGATTTAGAGCATTTTAGAGAGAACAATAACGCAATCTTGTTTCTAGACCATTTCCTTTAATTAGTACAGAGCAGCAGGCAATTTGTTTGCGTTGTGCTTAGATAGCTGGAATGTGTCTAACAAAGGGTTGACTTTAGAGATTAGTTTGAGTATTGTTATTAATGTGAAACACTATATGGCACTAGTTAACTTACTTGTCCATTTTATGACAATAATAAGCATTCATGAATTAACCCTCGGAACAAAGTATTCGTAATGTCCTAAAACTGTGACTAGCGCCATCGGAGAGCAGGTAGCAGCTTCCTCTTAGTAAACGAGGAACATTCAGCGATCCCCAAGCCACCTGCCAAGTGGATTATGGCAACAATTTAAGGGGACGCCTTGGTCCAGTAGTGTACGTCTTCTGGCTGATGTTGATGACAATGATGATACAGAGAGTTTTTATCAGCTACTGGACAAAGCGGTCTACCCCCTCAAAAGAGTTGCATACCGCAATAAAATCTAACTTGTACTTGTTAGCCAAGATACAAGCTCCCATCAAATTCAACAAAAACATTATCCTTCTTCTTGGGCAGCGAGGGGAAAATAAAGGTCAATCTACACCAAATCCGTTGAGAGTGCAGCGCGCTTGTGGACAATAAATGTATTTAATGAAAGACGTCACACAGCATGCAGTGCGGTGCAGTAGGTACGTGAGCATTGCGTCGTACTGCATGTAGTGTGAGGTCTGTAATATATTTATTGCACTGCGTTTGGTGTGGCTGTGCCTTAAATGATAAATTAGTTGTAGTACAAAATGTGGCATTTAGAGTGAGGCCACATGATGTAATTGTCAATGCGTAGTGACGCTGACGCCTGAGCGACGACACTGCGACCTAATTTGATAAAAATTTGACACATTTCGCTGGCGCTCGGAACCTTAGTGTATATTTGGGTAATTATTACACTAATAGTGAGGTAGTAATTATATCTAGGATTGCTTAGAACATAATTTTAATTGACTTCCTGGTTTAGAAGTAATTAGCAATTATCTGGTTTTAGGACTAGCGCGCGCTAAAGCTTTCTCTTTTCATCTGCGCGCGAATGTTTATAGCGCTATCTTTCTCGCGACTGCTCTTAAATCAAGTGATGTGACACTTCGTGCAGTGACGCAACGCAAGCGCGACGTATAAAGGGACACCGCATTATCCGTCTGGTGTGGCCCTCAGTGCGTCGAAATCATAGCGGTACGACGACGTTACGCACCTAAAACGCCCGCATAACCTCACAGGCATGAGCTTAAATGTCAAAATCAGAAATGAGAACGAGCCATTAGAAAAACCAGATTCAAACTCGCTGCATATTGAAAAACGAGCAATTTTTAATAAATCGCTCTGAACATTCGCCATTACGGTGGAACACCTTATTTCATTACGCCATTCCATTAGTAAGATACGCCAAATTCTATTAAACTCTTTTTAAAACAACGCTTGAGCCAGCTTTTCTGAAATACGGGGAGAATTTAACTCTGTTGTGAGGGGATAAGGTTTGAAATAAATACGCTTCGTAGTGTTGTACTGGTTAGTGATGTAGAAGGACTGATATAGTCTTGAAGTTACTAATAATGGATTGAGTTTTTAGAAACGGAAATTAGAAAATAATGACTCTGTTACTTAAATTTTTTTGTTCGTCATTACTGTCTTGCGGATTGAAGTGCAATGCTTCCAGGGACGTTATAAGGTAAAAAAAGATTTAACATATTATATATCCGGGGTAACGAGCGCAGTGCATTGCCGCGCAACGTTTTCAACTGTAAAATATTTATTATTTATTTATTTATAGCAATACATCAAAAACAGTCAAAATAGTAACAGTCTAGGACCAAAACGTTCAAAAATTTTGAGTGGCACTGACTTGTTATGGGCAAACGTGACGCTAACATTAGTTAGTAATACGCAAACAAAGTGCTCGTCTTTTTAATAGATAAGTTACAGAAAAATATCAATAAGTTAACTTCCACTTAAAATGCATTGAAACATTAATAACATTTATTATTCTTAAACTCAAAACTGTTTTAGCTTTATTAGCTATCTATATGAGTTTTCTTGGATACTTACTTCAGGTACTTAGACTAATTTGGATAAACTTTCTTTGTCATTTTCGAAAAGTATGCCAAGAATTCTTGTTTAAAGGTATGGCGCATAAAAACAAGACTACGCAATATTAAAGGACGCCATCAACTCCCCGCAGGACCAGCGCTGCCTCGTCTCGTAATTGTTTGAATGAAAAACGGAGTTATACTATGCGCCATAACGCACAATTTAGAATTGTAAGCAATAATACGTGACCGCACTGTCCACCCGACATTGACTTTACTACAAATCTATGAATAATCTAAAATAGACCTTATGCTGTCCTTAAAGGACTCCGACCACTTTTTAATTTTTCTATCGCCCATCTCTATCTGATGATTTTCGAAACAGAAAGGGTGAACGTGAAAGGGTGTACGATTCTAAAATTTAAATTTATGTTTCGCTAGATTCGATCGCGCTTACCGGCATGCGCCATTCTGAATGAACCGATAGGATTTTTAAAAAATATGATTTATTCTTAAGGGTATTTTTTAATGTTTCAATTTGATTCGGAACAAATAGATGAAATAGGGATTGTGTTTAAGTGGTTTTATTGGTGATGAGTTGCAATCTTTTAAAGCGACTTCCAAAGGCAGTAGAAAATTCTCAATTCTTCTATTTTTTTTTTAAATGTTTGTTACCCCTGAATTCCGTCATTTATAAATCGATTTAGAAAAATATTTTTTTATTTAAAATGATTATACCTACTTCCAGATTGGTCCTATTGTTATTAAAATGCAGTATTGATAATGGATTCCATGAGGAATTGATGCAACTACTCAAATATTACCAGGCCATTTATTTATTTATTTATTTAAGCCTCTTTATTTCCTGTTACGTTTACATTTTAATTACATTTTATATTTCAAACTTAAACATTATAACTCTTTAACTAATCCTTTTTAAACTTTACGTCTTTGTATTTATACAGGCTATTACCTAATCGTAAAAATCTCGGAAAGTTACAAATTCATCGTCAGGCTGCGTCCTCGTTTACCATCAGACGTGATGGCAGTCAAACGCAAGCCTATAAATAATTTAAAAAAAAACTTTATCAATTTGATACGCTTGGAATTTAAAAACAAATGTGTAGTTCAACTCAATATCTAACAAAAATATTGACGTCATTAGTAAAATGGCAAGCTTAGGCTGGGTTGTACCATAATCCCAGTTAAGTTACTGTTACAGTTAACTGTCAGTTCAAATTAACGTTAAGCAGAAAAATGTATTGCACCATTTTAACAATGGTCAAAATGACGGATAACAATACTGGCAATTTCACTATTACAGTAACTTTAACAGGGATTATGATGCAACGCGGCCTTAGATATGAAGCCAAAATTAAAACTATAACATTTGAAACGAAAAGCTCAAAGGAAAAGAAAAAGCTTTACTCAGTATACTCTGAACTAAGATCAGGGCCAATATTTGCTGTAATAAATAAAATTGAACCTAATTAACGCTTCATAAAACGTCGTTTTACAACAAAAAGGCAGGTGTCACATACAAAGCGAAACATTAGGGCTGTCCGGGACAATACGAGCGGTTCGTTATTAGGCGAACAAACATCGCACGAGGGGCGACGAGGTGACCCGACGAGGACTCTCGTTGCGGTTGGCAGATTTGCACTTTCGAATGAAAAACTATTACTTTGTTCTAAAGATAAATTCGATTAAAAGCATAAAAATTTTAACATGATAATATTCGAGAAAACCGCACACTAATATTATAAATGCGAATGTTTGTGTGTAAGTATGTAAGTGTGTTTGGTCCCGTTCAACTCAGCAACGACAGAACAAATATGGATGAAATTTGGTATAGAGGTAGCCTATACACTGGATTAACACAAGCCACAAGCCCACAGGAACGGTTAAATTTTTCGGAATATCCGAAAAATTTAACCGGTTTTCCCACAGGAACGGTTAAATTTTTCGGATATTCCGAAAAATTTAACCGTTCCTGTGGGATGCGGGCGAAACCGCGGGCGCAGCTAGTTATTATATATTTTCCTGATACGTGACTTCTGAATGGTATTTTCATCGATTCTCTCGTACCGCTCTAAACTTATTATACAGCACTAAAGTTATCTGTATTTCTTTGCATTCTAAATGTAAGGAAAAAAAGTCATCATATTTAGAACTATCAAATTGAGTTTCGTTTCGGGAATAGTAACATAGAATTGACGTAGACATATTTAAACATTATGACGTCACCTAAAAATATTTTGTTGAATTTATTTATTAATCAAGTTCACAAATAAAAATAATCATCATCAGCCAAAAGACGTCCACTACTTAACGTAGGCGCCTTGGAACGCCATGCCGACCGACAACGTGCCACTTGCTTCCACCGGTTGCCCGCGACTTTCATAATGTCGCAGGTCCATCTAGTGGGAGACATGCCTACGCTGTGTCTTCTGGTTCATGGTCGCCACTCAATAACCTTTCCTACCCACCGGTTATCGGTTTCTCGACTGATTTGGCCTGCCTATTGCCACTTCAGCTTGCAAACTCTGAAAGCTATATCGGTCACTTTGGTTCTTCGTCTAGTAAAAACACGATAGAATACACGATGGATAGAATGTTAATGATGAATGCAATGACCATAATGACAAGACTCGTTTGCAAAGCAATTGTCGTTTTGTTAGGGCACCCACATCACCCTAACGTTAGGGTTGTGTGTCATATTTATAAGAATTATATAAATAACTCCGCCATAATAAAATTATTATACTCCTTACGTAACATAAGAAGAAATAAAAATCACGTGTTGCCTATCGTTAAACTTTGACTAAGCTCGTCTATTAATGGTATAATCTTATGATTGAAATGATTTTTTTTTTAGTAAAAAAGTTTTTACTTCGATTACGTGAACTAATTTAAGAATAGAACAGTTTACATAATCAAACTAAAATTAATGATGTTATAAGTCACGATTAAATTCTGTCAGTGGCAGCCCTATCCGCACGTCCTCTACGGTTGACAATGGCCCGACTCGAATAGTTATCTATTTAAACCTGGATTAGCACTCGATAACCCGTGATTAATGGTCCAGCCGACGGACGGTACCGTCCGCAACAATACAAATGTATTGTTGTCTTCAAGCTCTCCATATCTGTAGCGTAGTTATAGATTAGAATTCTTTATATGAAGGTCATGACCATAAAAATAGTTTAAACTATTTTGCCTCTCAGAACTATATTTATGCTGTTGCGGAATCATTTTTTTGTCCTTGGCGACATACAATACCTGCTTGCCGAATTACTCAAATGTGCAGTATCCAGAATATGTATGTGTAGTGCAGTTTAGTGTATTTCGTAGCAAGCTAGGAACCCTTAGTTTCGCCATGGTCATAAATCTTCCTTTGCATATCACGGTCTTGTTATTGAAAAACTATAAGGATAATAGCGCTAGAATTTTATGCATGTATATTGCATAGATCATTGTAATTGCTACTAGAGAAAATATTTAGATTTATTTAGACGCAGCCTACATAGAAACCGGGCATGATGTGTATGTTGTTGCTAACGGTACCAAGCACTGGCGTGGTATGGCGCAGCTCGCGGCGTATTCGCAGCGATGCGCGGAAGGCCTCTGTGCTCAACAGATAGAGGATTACTGAACAAGACTTAATTTACTGCTTTTTAAAGGTTTACTTTTGAGTGCGGTTGAAATATTTGCGGCTAAAAATGATACTAATATTACTATGCAAGTAAATAAGGGTAAGTGAAAGTAATTATTTTGATGAAAAACAAAGAAAAGCTGTACAAGCCACGGACTAGGTTAGTTAAAGTTGAGAAACAGGACCGTCACGCCAAAATATTAATGTACAATAAATTACCTGATTCTATAACCGAACTAAATGAAATCAGGCTAAAAGGCAAATTAAAAAGG
This sequence comes from Apocheima hispidaria, assembly GCA_947579745.1. Lineage (NCBI taxonomy): Eukaryota > Metazoa > Arthropoda > Insecta > Lepidoptera > Geometridae > Apocheima > Apocheima hispidaria. The sequence goes on from OX388151.1 coordinate 1,165,258, forward strand.
CTCTTAAGCATTTTTTCGAAAGCAATCCGTTCTACAATGTTAGTGAATACATGTCAATGGACTTCTCAGAATCCTCATTTTTGTACGGACAACAAACGGAGTAAAGCATAATAAGTACCCACCTGTCATGATATATTATTAAATTATTCAAATAATTAATAACTTAGTTTGCCTAGTTAAATTTAATTCTAAACTTAAGTATTTTTTATAATAGTGACTTGCCTGTAATATTTAATGTTATTTATGGCCAATAAATATTTCTGGTTTCTGTTGTTTTTTAAATGGTAAGCGAACCCAAGGCCCCTGTCAAGCGAGAAGATTATGCCCTAAAATTAATAGTTAAATTAGAATAATAACTAAAAATACAATTATATATGATACCATACTTGTTCTTCTTTAAGTGTCCTGCAATTATATTAATAGTTAAACGAACAGTTAAAGTTCCAGGTCGAATAATATTTATTTTATTTATTCTTTGTTCACCAGTGGTCGTCTTCGAACACCTATTACTTATTATCACCTCCGAAGGGGGCGAGTTTTGTTTATGCTATTAGGAGCAATGAAACCTGATTGGGCCGGACAATATTGGCACAGGACTGGGATAGGTGGCGTACAAGAAGAGGCCTGTGCTTAGCATTGGGCGATAACGGGCTGAAAATGATGACGATGATGATGAGAGGCAAAACATAAAAATATTGTATGCTTTCCCGAAATATACCTATCTGTTGTCATTTTAGCCCAGTGACTAGACGAGTAGACCTGATCCCTGATGGTAAGCTTTACGCTTGCCTACCACAGTTCAGTGTCACCCAAAATTTGAACTGTTATAAGCCTTGCGCGGCAATACACTGAGCTCATCATCTTTAGATATTATATGTTTTATGCCCAATAATTTCCCTGGAAATTCCCTTCAATCCGGAACACAGTAATCTTTGTGTAATCACGTGTGGTATTTCTGCAGGCAGATCCAACAAAAAAGTCTTATTAAACATTATTTGTACCACTTAACTCTGTTAAGATTTATTTTAGTATGGACTTTTTTAGGCTTAAAGCAGGTTTGTAAGTTACATCCTAGAATACTGGACAGAGGTTACTTTTTACCCCAAAACCTGGAACCTGGTGCGTACGATTCGTGTTAGATAGTTGGTGAAACTGTAGATCACGGCTAGTAATAATATTAACCTCGAAATTCCGAACGTATAGGTTCATCAACTGACACACTTGGTTATTCAACATGGTAATCTCAGATTGAATTCACGCCTTCCATGTATCTTACGATTAAATCTTGGGTGGTATATCTCTCGCATATGTATTGTAAAGTACAGGATGATAAAAGTCCTAGTGATATTTAGAATAAATTACCTTTTCACAAATTAGTAAGTATTTAACGCGTTTAACGCGCTATTATTTGAATAGCATTCGTCTAGAAAAAAATGCTTATAAGGTCATTTACTTAAATATTTTTGCCTTTTCTATCTTTTACGTACGAATTTGAATGTGTAAAGAGGTTTGATTATTTTACGCCCAAATAGGATATTGCTCAGTGTTTATTTTAGAACTACCATGGACGTACTACGTCCTTATGAATTACGAACAAAACAAGTGGAGATTGGTGTTTTGGCGGGACGTGAAGAATTCATGTCACGTCATTTTATTATTTTCCAAAACTTGTGTTTTTTCGAGTGTTAATTTGTAAAAACGGTGAATTATTATCCGTTAAGTTTTCGTGAACATGCACGAGTGTTGGTGAATGGTATAATGTCGTGAAACGTGAATTTTCGTGCTGTTTCCAAAACTCCATAGAAGGCTCTAGTAAAGTTTTCACCTATTTACTGGGGCATGACTTGGACTTGACCGTGACTTGCTTTGCTCGCCTTTGACTGTGACTATGACTTGTTTGATAATATTTAACAAAACTTGAAAATATATAAGTATACTTGACACTGGCAAATGCAAAAGACGTGCGACGCCAAAATCCTCTTAGCAAGAGAAAAAAAAAGGGTCCGGGTACGGGCCCACCCGGGTTCGAACCCACGACCCGCGAATGTGAGGCGAGCTTCCCCCCACTGAGCTACAACGGCTACCACACCATAATAGCTTCATTATTGGCAGATAAAAAAGCTTATGTAGAAATTTAATTTGCTTCACGTCGGTCGTAGCACTGGCGCAGCATTTCGTAGCAAATTACACTGACTAGGATTTTGTGCTTTAATACTAGTTAGTTTAATAGTTAGTAGGTACTGTGATCTATTTGTTTCAGTAAGGAGCAAAAACCAGAAAAGAGCAAGGGTCGAAGCGGCGACGAGGACTTCTTCCATCAAAACTATGAAACAACTCTTCAATAAAAATATTTATAAAAAATTGGATTTTACCAGTCTGCTCTAGGAGGGTAATGTTTTTTGTGTGAATGAATGTGAACAAAAGTGTGTTGAGTGTTCCTATATTACCTTCTGTAGACTCACAGATCACACTAGATACCGCATTACGAGATTCTATTATTCCTACAAAAAGTCACCAAAGCTTGAGGCACGGCGCGGGTCGCGGGGAGTGCGACCAAGCGTTCTCATTGGCTATCTCAAGGTTACGCCTACTTGCGCCTAACGATCAACCAATCGTATTTAGACTGATGCGTGGTGCGCTACGAGCTTCCTGAATGCAGAATTTAGGGTGTGATCTGTGTAGACTAAACGGCTCGACCGATTTTGACGAGGGAGGTGTTTTTGGATTCCTCTTAACGTCTGTGGTGATAAGAGCTACATTTTTGCAATCAGGTATTTTGTTTCATTTTAATATTTATATACAGCCAAGTCAACCACTGCTGAACAAAGGCCTCCCCCTTAAAAAAGGGGCTGGGTTGCCATAATCTCCACACTTGGAACGGCTTAGGGCTTGGGGCTTAGGGGCTTAGGGTCTTTTATTAAGATTACTTGTAATTAATAAGTTTATGTTTTGCAACAAACGAAAAATCATTCTGTATATGCCCTAAAGACAGTCCACCCGATTATGTAAACTATAAGACGGTGGGAGCCACATGTCCCGCCACACCTGTCTCGTCCACCCTGTATAATCCTGGAGAGAACACGCACGAATGTTAATTAAATCTCGATACATACTGTATACTGATATAGCTCAACTAGGATTATTTTGATTTTAGACCGTATTTTGAGACGAGAGCGTGTTTAGGATACTAGAATATTTAACTAAGATCGAATATGGTATGTCCTATTACTGCGAACAGAACTATGGTGGGACAGGCAGCAGCGTCTTCTTAATAAGCGGTGAAAGTTTTGCGATTCCAAAGCCGCCTGCCAAGCGTGGGGATTGTGGGACCCCATTATGGCTCTAGGACGTCCACTGCACGGCCTCCCTTTTTCACAGTGGATGTCTTCTTATTGATGATAATGATGAGCAAAATCAGCTTTAAAAGTATTTTTTTATTAAATGTGAAGTAGTAGTGAACGCGCGGACTGAAACCTCGCGACACCTAACTTCATAACCTCTTGACCTATTCTGCTCATATTAATAATAATAATAATAATAATTTATTTCTTTAACTGAGTTTCAGTAACATATAAAGTAGGCAGGAGTCCTCTTGTAGACATATAATGCCTGTGCCAGAAGAAAGAAGAAAGATTCAAGGTTAAAAACTATACAAAAACTCGGATCAACGTTTCAAAACTTGTCGGAAAAATATCATCATCATCCTTCTTTATCCCACTGCTGGGTATACGCCTCTCTTGCTGTGCCATCTGCCTCGGTCCTGTACTAATCTTCGATCTGCGATTTTTAATAATCGGAAAAATATACACAATACAAATGTACACACGTATATGCAAACAAAGTATTGTTCCCGTAGACTCGGAGGCCTTCGCTTCGCTCGATTTAATAATAACTCTTGAGTGTTATGCGATCCCCACGCATGCGTGGGGATTAAGACAACCCCCTCTTTTAAATTTGAAGGCCTTTACTCAGCAGTGTTTTTATAGCGCGTATATGTCCGCGTTTTGCCACCAACTCGCTTGTTAGTATGCGACCATGTGGTCGAAGATAAAGCACGCATACTTAGAAGATAGCCTGCATGGATAGATAAGGTGGAAGTATATCGGAGTTAAATGACGGAGTTATGATCGAACAAAACAGTTGACTTGGGAAACTCCTTTATTTGAAAGTCGGTTAAAAATCCAAACAGTTGTGGACCACATTTCGTATAATACAATCATTACCGCACGGTTCGGTGGTCACAAAACTCAGAATGCACTTACTCGATTCTATTCGATATCAATTTTAATTCGATTTCATATCGATATGCCGTTTGTTCACCACTTGGACAGACTTTTGATTCGATATCAATGGATTTTTGAAACGATTATGGCAGTGGTGTGGTTATGGTGGTAGTTTTATTTTATGGCCCGATAAAATGGTATTTTGAAGCATTGAATAACAATTATATAATATATTATCTAGCTGTGCCCCGCGGTTTCACCCGCTACTTGTCAAAATAATGTTGCCAACTTTGAAGTCGTAGTGATGATCTAGTTCAGATGTTTTCGTTTAAACAAACTGTAAATTAAATGAACATTACATTAATTAATAGTCAAAACAAACATACAATTTAAACAAACATTTTTTTGTTGAACATCTGTGTTTTTTTGTAAAAAGTCACGGACTTCCTGAACAAACAGTAGAACAGGTAGTAACGTATCGTATCTACTTTATATTCAATTCAATTCATTTTATTTCATTACAAACCTAAGGCTATTTCTTTGTATAGTTAGAAATTAAAACACTATTTCATATAATTGAAACCTGTCGATGTCTCGCTAGCAGCTGTACTAGGAAACCCTGTGTTACAGCTTCTACGATTCTTACTTCCGGCGCCTGTCTAAAGACTCGAGGTAATATCATTATACTATCGTAGGATTTGTAGGTATGTGAAAACAAAAGAAAACAACACAAAACAGCTTCTACTTTATATGCTTATCTTTTCATCTGACGGAGGAGTTCGAAGAAGCAAAACAAAAAAAAAAATGTTTATTTTTATGTTTTCTATCAAATTAAAGATATCAAAACGATTTTTTTAAAAAATATTGTTGATGTTTAATAAGCAGATATAAACATACAGTTTTTGGAAATCTATACTTTTATCTACAAAAACTTGCAAATGTGCGTATGTCAAAGCAGTAGCATGACTGTACCTCTGAAATGTAAGAAGTAAAACACGGTCAAGATAATTCCCGAATCTGTCCATTTTTGTCGTTTTCAATTTTCAATCTTGCAAACGGAACACATTCAAGTTCGACCCTCCTGTCCAGGATCCAGATATTAATAAGGGTCATTTTTTACGGCTATCCTCGCTGGCTGGTATCTCGCCGCGCCGTGGCCTGACCGACATATTCTTAGCACTGCCTTACGATCTTGCTCTACTGGAACAGGGAATACGTAGAGCAGAGATAGTTGAAAAACATAGAGGCAGAGGTTCAGATGGAGATATTACAGGATAGAATAGCAAGATCAATTTCCTGTAAAAAACATTATCTTTTTCGTGGTTGAGTTTTTACTTAGACTTCTTACTAGTACTTTGCGCCACGCAATTGCAACTGAGACCACGCGGCGCCAATAGCTTCACAACACCTGGACCAATTTTGCTCTTAAAAATTGATCAGATCAACGGTTTCGAAGTTATCGTCAGTCAACACGTCAATACGTACTAACAACTAACTGCGTTTTTGCCTGACTCTAAGAGCCTCGCTTAGCTCGGCTTTTAATACATTTAGTATCTAGTATCTCTGGATCGAACATTCAGGACTGCCGAGTTGTAACACGCATTCTACTCATTACAGAATGTACTTTCTTTGCCATGATAGCGTGAAAGCTATCTGTTCGTGCTTGTGTATAATTATAGCAAGACAGAAGCGTCCCAGCTCCATCTACTATCAGAAGCCGTTATTATATTGAACAAGCAGAGCGCTGCAAGCTTTCTAATAATCCAAATCTATTTCTATTCTCTATAGGTCTCGAGTTTTCGAAGTTGAAAGGAAAGTATCTGCAACCAGGTGACGCAAAAGTTGTATGGAAGACATAGTTTTTATTATGCCTGTTACGAGGAGCTGTTTAATCTTTCATATATTTTACTATCTTGTATCGAATGAATAAAAGTTTTTTCGATTCTGTTTTTTTTTTTTGTTTCTGTCTGCTGCTTTATGTTGGTAGTCATCACTGGCAGTGCGTCCTCAATACGTTTGCCTTAGCGTGGGCTTATTTTCTTTCTGGAACTCGTTTACCCCAGCAAGTAAACGATGTGTAAAACTAGATAAATATTTTTGCCCTAAGATTCTCGCAAACTTTCCTGTTATAATAAACGAGTATACTTTTCCAAGTGTCGCACCATCGTCCGCAATCCGATGAGTTGTCGCCGCGGCTTCGTGCGACGTATGCTGTTCTATATTCAAATTGAACGGCGCAAGGCGACGCGCGCCGCCATTTTGTCGTCGACCGCTCGACGAAATGGCGGACGGTAAGCCGCTTACCACGAAATGTGAGTAGGTTCATATTTCGAAGATAGTGATTTGAAGGCTGGTTTTGATTTGATTAGTCTAGTATAAGTACATTAAATTTTTCAAATTGTAAACTAAAAACATATTTATTTAATACTTACTACTTTCAGTTTTAAATTTTGTATTCAAACAAAACACATATTTTAGTCGGAACAACGTGAATCGCAGTGATAAGTCCAAAGTACGGTCATAGTAATCGACAACGAAAAAAAAAAATTATATAAGTGTTCGACCTTTAGTTTTTCGATTATTCTGGTAAGACCCAGTGCTCAGATCCTTATTAGAGACTTTTAAGATCCATGGCTTTTTAGATTAAAGCTAGACTCTTCATCTTTTTTGAGTGTTTTCATATTTTACTCAGTTTCAAAACATTTGCATATTATACAGTTTTTATTAACGTATAATTTTTGTTAATCAATCAGGTTTCGAAAAAAAAACTTTCCTATAGTTTCAGATCAACGTAGTATAATAATTTGCAAAGCCTTTTCATAAATTCCCACAAAAAAACCCCAATAATACCCCTTGAAGCTATTAATATCGAAGTTGCGTTGTCTTGCGCCCGACCACTCTCCACCAATATTTGGAGTGTTCTTCATAAGCCGTTTTGTATGAAATCATTTTTCCGATACCCTCTTACACCCCTATACAACCATTACTCTGTATCTTCCTAAATAGATTTTGAACCTTCCAACTGACTCCTTAAAGCTTTGATCCGTATTTTGTGATGGCAAAAAATGTGTGGTGATTTGTGAACCCAGCAATGTGATCGCCACTTGACGTACGAAGTGGTAAAGCTTTAAAATGGAAAATACTATAATTGTAAGAGACAACGGTTGGGTGATTCTTGGAGATTGTATTGTTTTTCAGTTTCTAGCTGTTGTTGTTTTGAAGTGCCGTGTGGTCAACGTGGTGGTGACTTTCCTGTGTGAATTTTGCTTGATGAGGGTGACAAGGTGTTAACAAGTTAAAAAGATTGAACTTTCTTTCATCATGTCCACCTACTTAACAATTTACGGAGCGCGTTGTTACTTATTGCTATTGCTTAAATAACTTCATTTTTACTCGACTGCCAAGGAGGGTAATGGTTTGGGGTGTATGTATTTATTTATGTAATACTAGCTGCGCCCTGTGATTTCACCCGCTATTCTACAGAAACCGAATATTTTTTCAGGATGAAAAAATGCCTATGTGTTAATCCAGAGAATAAGCTACCTCCATACCAAATTTCATCCAAATCTGTTAAGCCCTTACAGAGTTGAACGGGAACAAACACACTTATAATACTACACTTACACACAAACTTTCGCATTTATAATATTAGTCTATACCAATATTATAAAGAGGAAAGATTTGATTGTTTGTTTGTTTGATTGTTTGTTTGTTTGCATTGAATAGGCTCCGAAACTACTGAACCGATTTGAAAAATTCTTTCGCTGTTGAGAAGCTACACTACCTATCCCCGGGTGACATATGTGATATAAAAGAACAAACCCCTTTCTAGGAATCAACGCACAGGCTAAGCCGCTTATGATAGAGACGTGAAACTCCTCAATTGCTCGTGAACTATAAGAACAGATTATTGCAAAATTCCACTTCTATAGGGGTAAAACGGACCCCCAAGTTTGTATGGAAATAAAAGATTTTTTCATGCTAAGCCAATGAAACTCGGTTTAAAACCGAAATTAAGCATAAAGAAAATAAAGAAAGGCAATGGGGCACATTATGATTATGCTCTAAATGAAAAAAATATTGGGTATGTGGTCATGCCATAGCTATCTCTCTCACTCATTTGCACGTGTATTTAAAAAAAAAGTTATGTCTTTCCTTCCTTAACATTAGAAATGTTACAAACAATTTTTGGTTTCCACGTCTATGAATTTGAGTGAAGGGATAAAAATATCAATTTAATTATTCTATCTCCTTCAAATTTAATGATTTTGAAACATAAAGTAACTTTAAAACAATTGTTATCCTTCTTACTTCAATTGTACGCTTACCACCAGGTGAGCGATTTGCTCGTCTGGTCACTCAGTGTCTTTTTATGCCACAGATAACATTATACTTTATGGAAATTCACATTTTAGTGATTTTATTTATACAGTGAGAAAATGCGCGATCAAGAAAACTGTGTACGCGACTAACTCCCGAATACTGAAACGTTTGTTAACTTTGACAACAGATTAATTCTAATACTGCCTTTGTCTGACACTAAGCAAATGACAAAGGCAGCAATAGACTTAATCTGTCGTCAAAGTTAACAAACGTTTCAGTATTCGGGGGTAAAGCTTATCAAATGCCTGATCATAATATACTTACGACGTAAAAGAATTGCGAGTAAAAATGTGAACTATTTTATAACATTTTACCCGAAGAAAACTATTCCAAAATAAAACTAAATTACCAAGCTATATAGAATAGTACAGTCGCATCGAAAATCAATCAACGCCACATTCGCGAGAGGTCCCGACCCAATATTTTACGTTATCATCGACACGACTCCTGCGGCCGCTAAAAACCCAATACAGTATTGCTTTCACTGCAAAGTGCTGGCGTTGGACTTAGTGTGGATATTACAGTTTCAAAAATAAACTGTAACGTTGTGATTGAAAACGTTTTAAGTCCGCTCCAAGGTTTCAAAAGTGTGCATCGGTATGAGATTCCTAAAAGGGAGGTCTATTTCAGCAGTCTTTCAGCAGGTTTTGTCTATTGGGTGATGATGATGATAATTAAATAAACAGATTCTAAGGTACTGATACAAAAAGAAATATGTCAGGGCAATGCTTAAACTTTTCTACGATATAAAATACAAATGGCACCCTACGCTTACTCCGATAAATTAGGTAGCTGGAATTTATTTTGCAATTTATTTACACGTTTACCTAAATTATCTCGAATTAAAAGAAATTCACGAGATATTAGTCTGTCATGTCCCATCCACAGTATTCCACCCCGTGCCAGGTCAGCGCGACAAGGCGTGGACATAACGAGTTTAACAGAATATGATTTTCTCGACGAGAGACGTTTTAGCAACGCTTTTTGTATTTCCCCATGGACTTGTGACGCAGACTATACTGCGGAATATGGAGGGAAGGGTTCGGGATGAAATTATAAGGCTAGGATGTTGAATTGGCTATTTTACAGACTTTTGGAGAATGAAGTACCATTTGTACATACATTTCATGTCGATATAACATCAAAGATGAAAGTTACAAATTAATAAATAAAAAAGTAGATAGATAGGTACTTAGACAGAAAAAAAACTCGCTTTTTACTTTACCTATGTTGACTTTTGGGGCGCAGGAAAATATTTCACTTCTGATGTTAGCGATTTCTATAGGTGGTTATTTAAATAAACTTCAAGTATATAACCACGTAATAATTTATGGATTCAAACCAGCTGTTCAATAATTAAAGTACATGAACACATAAAACGCCAAAGGAACTTCCAGCAAGATCCAGCAAAAGTCCAAAGCCATGTCTTCGACTGCAATGACACCGAGCTTCGTTTTTCAAAATATCCGTCCACCGGCCTACGGCTTTTCTAATACTAGGCCCATTTGACCCGCGGTGTGAATCGCCCATTTAAATTCTATAAGGTTTTTATCAAAAGTTATTGTTGGCAGCACCAAGAAAGGCTGCAGTACTTGTAAACAAACTGGTACTAGTAGTGCTTTCCGTTATCTATTTGCAGCCTTATCGCTTTAGCGACCCCTTCCAGGCAACAATGCACGGACAAGAACAACATAAAAAAAGTGCATATATAGGCATAATTTGATTATAAGTACGTAATACCTAATAACGTTCAGAAGTAATTTTTTTTCAATTGCTGCTACCACAATTATCCAGTCTCTCGCTTATGCCGCTAAGATATCAGTGGGATTGTGTTTTTTTATGAATAATCTTTATGTGCACACTACCACGTCTGCAGTAAGCAATATCAGCAGTCATGGCATTGATAATAAACAGCTTACTTAGGATGTACTCACATCAGAATCAAGGCTCAAAAGTATTCAAGCCAAGAAAAAGAACTAAAACAATCCCCTTTCATTTTAAACCCATCACAAAACCCAAACAAAAAAGCACCTGTCCACGACAAAATAAATCCCGTAACATACTTAAAGCGATCATCGTACGCGCGACACCGCAAAATCATAACACGGAGATTTTGTCCTAAGCCGCGTTAATTTGCCCCCCGCGTGCCCCGCATGCCCCGCGGTCGCCGTGCCGGCCGAGCGCGCGTCAAACACAATTTTACGGTGAGCTGAGCTCTGAGCCGATTGCGGGAGACGCGAGACAAGCCTGCCCTGGGTTGTGACGAGAAGTGGGAAAGATGGAGGTGCCTGAAACAAGAAGCTTGTTTTTTTTGGTGTTTAACTGCGGAGTGCAGCTAGGATAAAATAAAAACCAATTTAATACGTTTTTTTTTAAATAAAACGGGAACACTCGTGTAAAATTGAGTGAAATTGTTAAACGACTCAATTTAACGAAAGTATTCACATTTTATTAACCCTACAATGCATACTGTGACATATCTGTGACAACCAACATAATTACGTCTAGCGTTCGTTTAAAGACTCCTAGCTACATCTGTCGGCTGGCAGATGAGTCTTTGCATACCTTGCAACGGTTTAGTAATAGCTAACAAAATGTGTCAAAACCACGTCAGTTTTCATAGTAAAACAATTTAATAGGAAAATACAGAACTAAAATCCTAAACTTGAACTAAAATTTGTATGTAAGTAGGTAATTAAATTGAGATTTATATCTTCTTTTAAATTTAATTTTTAATTATTTGAATTTGATTTAAATGTTGGCAGTAACAGTTATCAATTTTAAAGTATTATTATCAATTTTACGCATACAGTAGACAACATTATTATTTTGCTCTACGCCAAAGTTGAATCACAACCCGCCCCCTTATTATGTAACTTGTAACTCACACTACGACGGAACAGTTTCACTACGACGGAACTGTCAAATTTGCGACTAAATCGTGAGTCGCAAGTTACATAATCAGGAGGCCGATTGATGAAAATGCGTCATTTTCATCTATTATCTATCATTTTTTGATAGATAAAAAAAACAAAAATACTTATAAGACGAAGCGAGAGCGGGATGGCCTGATCACGCCGCTTATTTCGTACGATTATCTCATCATATGAATATCCACTACATGGTTAACAACACAAGGTAATTATTTGAATGGGGTTTTTCATCAATCGACCTCTGATCAAAATTGACAACTTAGACACAAAATGATATCAGTTTTTTTTTGTGATCTTAAGCAAAACTATAAAATAATTTCCAGTTATTGGAATTCTTTTGATATTAAATAAGTTCTTATATTATATTTATAACTGTCTTATCCAAAATTTCCTTCTTCCATTTCTCATTTTAACACTGGTCGGTCACGTATTGGTTAAAGGGTAGGCGAATGCTCACAGATTATAAAGCACTAGATCTCTACTCGTAGCGCTCGTAGCTTGTAGCATTACTACGTTACCACGAGTTTTTTTATACTTAATTTTTGTAAGCGTAGGTGAGGTTGAGGTGCATTACTAACATAGCAGGCTTACCTTAAATAATACCTATAACAGCGTAACCAGCATGCTGGCTTCATGGTAAGCTGAACCACGTTGAACGATAATTATTCTGCGCGTTATATAAACGCCGGCATTTTGGGCATTTGATAGATTTTATAAAACGCGATGAGAACACCACACGGACCAAAATAATGTCCAACCTCAAATGGTTCAAACATGTAACCATTTGTTTATTGTTAACAGGCTAGGGGTTTGACCATAACTCACCTGATGTTAAGTGATGGTGTGATCAAATAACTAATCAGATGCAAATGACAATGGAAACTGACACTCAAGTGAGGCTGCTGGTTCTTGCCGACAGATTAGCAACTTGAAGGTGATGGCTAGCCAGTTGGTAATATAAAGTACCACCATAATATATGGTTTCCTCACAATGTTTTCCTTCAGCGGTAGCTCAAGCTAATTTTTGGGATTTGAACTCTCGCCATGCGCCGTGCGATCCAACCGAGCTAACCTCTGAGCGATCAGCGCTTCAAAACTTCTTCACTTACTTGATACATCGAGTTTTTATTCATCACAAAACTCATCACACCACGTGTGGAAAATATTAAAATCAATCATCATTCATCACCATAATAACACATGAATCCATTCAATAAAAAACAACAACAATTTATCCTTATACAAAATCGGTGTCGCGTAAAAACACATCAGCTTACCGAGCGCCAAAAATAATGCAATTATATTGTATCGAAACTATAGCAGATATTAAATCAGATTTTATCTGATAAAGGTTTTAATTTATATAAAAAATATATTATAATTAAAGCGCGGTGGGAGAGTGGACACTTGTTTCGGATGGCGTGAAATAAGTTTGATGAGGTTTCTAGAGCACGTCAGGTGCAGATTTAGTGGAGCATTTTGCCGAATTTTGCCGAACACTGCCGATTTAAAAAGATCACACCTTTCTTCTGCAGAGCGCGAAACTTATGTTGTTTGCAGTTGGTAAGGTTTTACTATTGATCATCAGCCAGGTGACGTCCAAGTAAGGCACAGTGCACTGCCGCACTGCATTTTGTGAAGGAAATTATAGTATCAAATTAGAACGACGCGCGCTTTGAGCTCTGCGTAGGAATGGCACGCACTTCTTGTATTGGCAGTGTGGGCCGTAAAGTAGTCCTTAAATGTCTTCGTTTGTTTGTAATTACTTTATATTATGCAACTACTAGTTGCTACAAGCGACTTCATAGCATGGACATAAAAAAATAATCGATGATATACAGAAACTCCTTATCAAATTTTATCAAGATTCGCTCAGCCGTTTAGCCGTGATAACGCGACAAACATCCAAACAGAAAGACAAAATCTACTTCCTATTGTTCGCTAGATGGCGTTAATCCATTTTTATGCACTGAAAGTTGTAATGTAGGGAGTTCTGAATCTCGCAAGCGAAGTTTTTTTCCTAGAGACGAACGTATTCATTTGTATACCTCGAAGCTTTATTGGTTCGACTGCGGCTATATTTCTCTGAATTATAATATTAGTTAAGATGAGAGACGAAAGAGCAAGTATCCTTACTGAAGTACCACGTTTGCCCATTATCCTTATATGCCATCCGTAATTTAAGGTCAAGAGCCGAATTCAAGCGCAGCAATGCATTGCGCTCATCACCCTGAGTGCCCAGTATTTTCGCTGAAAACATTGGCCTCTAATCCTAACACTTAGATTATACAATATGTTACTGTTAAATGTTTCTGCAAAATAACATCAATATGGCGCAGACGCAAACTTCCCTCTTTTAGGGGGAAATACCCCAATCAAAAATCACCAAAGACAAAAATAAATCGTAGAAACTTTATACCAAGTTTCGTCAAGATTCGTTGAAAAATACGACGTGTACGCGAGTACCAACATCTATACGGACTGACGAAAGATGCTTGCCTGTTGTTTCAAGAAGTTGGCTCGCTTCGTTCACTCGGTCAAATATTAAGATAAAAGAATTTTAAATCTAAGCAACCACCATTAATAAATGTTCCGAATCGTATTAAAAGCTAATCAATACACTTTTGTTCGAAATCCTGCGCTAATCACCCGCAAAGGGGCGTATTCTGTAAGCGGTTTAGCCGTGATCGAGTTAAGCTCCCAAGATTCGAACAATTGGGACGGGTTCGCAATCGTAGCCACACGTGACCGGGGTTAGCGAGTGCTGATAGAAAAGGGCTGTTTAGAAGGCATGATGCGATTTAGATAACTGTTGACGATTGTGTATAGAAATGTTCTACTACTATCGCGGCGGGTTTCGCTCGGTTATGGTACAGAAATTTTAACTTCCCATTTCACCTCTTCAAGGGTTGATCTTCGAAAAATCCTGAGACATGGCCTTCCTTTACTTAATACTTTAATAGTTCTTACCCACAACTTCGTTCGTGTAGACATAAATAAAGTATCCTATGTCCGTCTTTATGATATACAGTAACTCCTTATTAAATTTTATCAAGATCCGTTCAGCGGCATAGCCGTGATAACGCGACAAACATCTAGACACAGAGACCAAGCTACTTCCTATTGTTAACTAGATGGCATTGATCCATTTTTGTGCATTCTTTGACGTTTTGTATGCCGTGAAGCTTGTGAGCTTTAGGACCTAATCTGCGCCATGAAAGATTATTTTTTCGAGACGATTTAAAAAGTCGTCTAGTGTAAAGATCCACTCGAAGCCAAGTTTGAACGTACAAACTCACCTTCCTGAAGTGTCCACAATCCGCAGCGCTCCTAAATACGGATTTACTTATATCGAGGCAAACTTATCTGTACAGCTGAACGGGGGAGCCACCGTTGCAATTTCCGAACAAAACCGACACCTCCATGAAATATTTTAATTCAGTAATTTGGGCATCTGACAGATTTAAGTTTGTCGGGCTCCACTCTGTGCAGATACTTTGTCATCTCTTTGTTCATTGTAGTTTGGAAAGGCTTTATCTCTCGAGAAGAGGATTTGGTTGGAAATCGGATCGGTGGAGACGTTGACTATGATTTTGTATGTTTTTCTTGTGGCAGGATTGGTATTAATGGACAAAAAATCAGTATTAATAAATTAAATTGAAAAAAAAAAACTGTTCTCTGCACCATTCGTTATGTCGATTAGGGATTTAATTTTATTAAGACACTAGCTGTTGCGCGCCTTCGTACGCGATGCAAGATCGGCCTTCGGCGTTGCTAAGCTCTTCTGATGTTTTAATAGTTATTCTGCTATTCGGGACGGAGGTAAATACAACAAATCAAAAACCACGAAAATCGGTCCAGCCTTTTTTTTTTATTATTATTTATAGGGTTGCGTTTGACTGCCCTCACGTCTGATGTTAAACGAGGATGCAGCCTACGATGGAGCACGCTTGCCTAGAAGAAAGCGATTCACTCGCGACTTGAAGACACCCAGATTATAATTATCGACTTATTAAAAAATTAAAATTAAAAATCATTTATTTCGGAACCAGTCCATAGTCGTGGGCACATTACATAAAATCAAATAAAATAAAATGTTTACATTAAAAGTCACAATCAGAAATCAAAATCAAAATATAAGTGTTCGAACAATCGCGACTTTGTTTTATATATTAAGATTTACATTTTTTTAATTATATTTTTTTAGTTTTACACTAGAACTCACTAGAACTGTTGAATTATAACTATCTTCATATTTTTTCATCCCATAATAGATGGGATGAAAATCAAAGAGAATATAAATAGGTACTACATGAAAACGATGAATGATTGCACAAAGTAGTGTAGCTCAGTCGGGTCCGCTAGACAGGGCTTTTCTGAAAGATAATATCTTACGGTTGGAGTTCCGCGACCACAGAGATCGAACGAAAATTTGGTATGAAAAAGTGACTGCATGGCCAATTTATTTAAGCTTTTATAAAATCCGTTATTGGTACTATAAAATGGGTCCAATATATCTATCAATCTACTGCTATTTACTGAGGAGTTCCGTTTTTCACCTTCCGAATCCATCATCAGATCAGCTCGCTCTCATAAAATTGTACTGACTTCGGAACTTGAAAGGTATGCAAAATTTCAACTCAATTGAACAAGGGGAACTTCAAATACTTAAGGGGAACTGGTCCAAAATTCAGTTGCAAGATTTGATACATAAATATGCATACAAACATTCCAAGTTAAATAAAAGCTTGTAAAAAGGTATGAGTGCTCTTTTTTCCTTTTTTTGATTTTAGCTTCGCATGCTTTATGCATTTAGTGACATACCAAGTTTTAAAAAAAAATTACTTTTAAATATTTTTTTTTTTTTTATTATCAACTCCGCCGCCCGATCTCAGATTTATAGGTTCTTCATGATTACACGTAAATCCACACAAAACTTCGTCAAAGCTTTCGGTAAACCTCACCTTTTTGATATATTCATTGATTGTTCAACCTTTAACACCTCATTAGACTTCGAAATCTCCAACGGAAAGGCGAGCGACCCGCCAAATTTGAATTTCCGTACCGCAATTTATAGAAGCGACAGCACGACAAAGTCTCTGCAGGGAGAATGAGACGAAAAATGTTATTTCAAATTTTCTGAATAAAAATGTGACTGACGAGTTCCAGCTACTTACATATTTTTGTGCCATCAAAAGGAGTCGATGTTTGAAGAATAATTTTGAATTGAGAATACGCTTTGGCGCCAAGCGCCTTTTGTGCAATCAATATTCAATGTTGGCAGCACTGCTAGCCACGTTTGAATTTGAAATCAATCATTTGGAATTTCAAATTTCGAAGACGTTCGACGTGCAAATTCTGGCCAAAATGTGGATGGGAAATTCAAAGCTTAACTAATGACTTTCTTGGGAGAAATATTGGATTTAAAAAAGATATATTGCCCTAGGTGGTTTTTGTAAAGTTTTGTAAACTTTTTTAAGGCTAGGAGTTTTTTGACCTAGCGAAACGAAGGACGGTGTCAGAGACGACGGGAACAAATCAGTGTTTGTTGTTGGTCCTTCATGTTATTTTGTAGGCTAGTAGTTCATCTGAAGCTTGGTGCTGAGGGCTCCGGTGCGTTCCGTTGGAGATCCCGAAGCCCTCGGTCAAGCACCAAGACAGGCCACCGGGGGGGTTTTAGTGGGTATAATCCCACATACCCCGGCTGCACCCCATAGCAGTCAGGTACTTTGTGAAAATTTCCCCATAGCAAAAAAAAAGGCTAGTGTAGTTCATACAAGAACAGATTGAAAATAAATAAATAATCAATCAAGGAGTTCTGAAGATACATGGATCGCGTGGTCACAGTTTGTGGCGAACTACTAGTTGAGGATTAAGGCAAGGATTAAGGAGCAGCAGAGCATCGCAGACATCGGACGCTCCGGGTCAGTCGGGCTGGTATCCGCTTTCGAGGAGAGTAAGAAAAATTCAAAGCTATTCGATCGATGCAGAATCACAAACAAAACCGAGTCAGAATTCATTGACGAGCCAAACATTTTATAATCACGACCACGATCGAAATCGAGTTAGTTTAGTGCAGGCATAGTTGGTACAGCCACTGCCATCTCTTAGCTTCAGACGGAAATTGATTCCAATAATAAATCACAAAACGAAGGATTCAACTAAAATGCAACCTTTTTCTATCAGTGTTTTTTTTTCGTACTGCCATCTCACCAAAACATCTAGCAACATTTGAGGAGCTCTAAGCTCTCTCTCTAAACGTGTTTGTAGCGCCATCTTTTGTTTCCTGTTTGAATTTGAAAGCTTAGCGCCATCTCTTATTTTTCGTTTGAACTGAGAAGCTTTACCGTGATACTACCAGGTAAAAGCTTTCAGTGAAAGCTTTTACTTGAGAGAGCTTGAGCTTTGGTAAAGTTGAATGTGTCCTATCACAGATGGCGATACCCGTATCTAAAGTAATGAATATTTAAATTAATAGTTTTGTCTTTTCCGGAGTTGAAAAAAAAATGCTTACGTTTAATTGCAGTTTAAAAGTGACTGAAAACAGGTTTCATAGAAATGCACGTAAAGAACACTTACTTCAATACAAACTAGCGGGCAAAGCGTCGAGATTACGCGGGAGCGCACTTTGATATCTTACATAAGTAATGCCAAAATTACGGAGAATATAATTTTATTATTACTCTCGTCTCCACGCATACGTCGCGTGCCTGTAGGTATTCATGACGAAAGTTACGCTTTGCATGGCATTCTAAGCTTAACTGCATTGAGACTATTTTGAGACATAGTGAGAGTCTATTTTATATCATCTTGAAGTGTATTTTCTGTACATTTTGGTACTATAATTTATTTTATTCTGTGATTTTATTATTACTATTCAGAAACATTGCGTAGTTAATTAAGTAATCAATTAATTAATCTTTATCGTTCAAAAATTTTTGGTACAATGAACTGCTGTGTAATATTTACTGAATGTATATAATGGAGCTGACAAGTCCCTAATAAATAAAGATTTAAAAAAGAAAAAAGTATTATTTTTATGAACTACGTACCTTCTCAAAAAATGCACCTGAGCACTTACAAAAAAGTATAACTCGATTCCCAAAAACGTTACGCCAGAAACACAAATCAGAAACCCATAGAGAAACCATAAAAATAAAGGGTAGCCATAGCCATTCAGTGTTCCGCGGGACCCCATGACGGGCGTACGTGTCGCTTCCCTTTTCCATCTCGGCACGTGTTCGGAAAAAATAATTCGCGCCTTTTTTGGATTTCGAACTTATTGCTTTTTACTTACCAGCCTGCATCTTTTTTATACGCATCGTTTTTTTCTATACAGCCAGTAACTGATTTATTCTGTTTTAAAACTGAGAGCGAGCTTGTTTTTTTTGTCGTTTTAATAGTGGTAACGGAAAAAGGTTTGTTCTGTTAGTTATGTGTGTGAAACATGGATTTGGGGTGATTGTTGTGATGGCAACACTTGTCGGATGCGTGAAAAATGGGGGTAAGTTCACTGCATTAATTAATGAAGTACCTAATATTAACGATTTGTGCACCTACGTAAAGCTAAAAAAAAAATAGCTGGCGTAAAGGAAATGATAAAAATATTTTCTTTAAGTTTTAATCAGTGTTTTTGCTAAAGATTTCAACATTAAGGATATGCTCATTCGAAGATAGTGAAAGCCAATGCGTCTAGTATTTGAATAATTTGCACCAGGTTGCATCGTTTTCATGTATGACAATCGCTTACCAACAAAGTCAGCGTGCGGCTGCTAAGCCTGCTGCTAAATAGGTATTTGCTGTTATATTTACCACTGAATTGGTACTATAGAAAAAATCCCTTGACCCGGTCTTTACCAAGTAGTCTTTTGACTTTATTGAAATTTCTGAGTCACTGAGTATAGGCATAGGGGAAATCCTAATCCTAATCTTACCTATCCTATCCCTAACTAATATTATAAATGCGAAAGTAACTCTATCTGTCTCTCTGTCTGAGTGTTTGTCGCGTTATCACGGCTAGACGGATCGTCTTGAACGTTTACATAGATATAGCTTATGAATCGGAGACGGACATAACAGCGAGTATAGTATATATTTCCTCTATAAAATTTACCAACCCTACTATCCAAAGGAGATTTATACCTTTATTTTTTAAATCTTGAGCAAAGGTTCCATTACAGGCCAGAAAGACTTTTAGCTATTTTTAGTTATAGTTCGTTTGTAGCTATATTTATTAATTGATACCATTGAGTAACACAGGCCTCCGGCCGGCCGTTCGGGCCGGTACCGTGTTGCTCAATGGCTTATACATATATTCTTAGTTTATGATGATGTTTTTAATTTTACGATGTCATTGATATGTAATGTGAATAAATCACACTAATATTATAAATGCGAAAGCTTGTGTGTAAGTACATACTTACAAAAGTATGTACTTTCTACTTTTTATCCCGGAAAAATATTCGGTTTCTGTAGAGTAGAAGGTGAAAACGCGGGGCGCAGCCAGTATCTATATAAATCTTGAAAATATTAAAACCAATGCACTAAAATGCACGTAAAATAACGTCTCAAACTAGCTCGCCAGTAGGATTTTCTGTGTTGGGTAAGACAAGGAACAAATACAATGCAAAGGACAACTAACAGCCAGAAACAGGGCAGGTAATATATTTAAATTCATCATTCAAACGTCAGCGCAGACGGGAATCAAACCAGGAACCTCCTCATAAGACTACCTAGTCTTCTACTATTCAGCCAAACTGGTTGTATCTAATATAATTAGATGAACGGATTTGGATGAAATTTGGTATGGAGGTAGCTTATACTCTGGATTAACATCGCACCTTTTTCCTATCCCGGAAAAGTATATTGTTCCTATGGTATAGTGGGTGAAGCCACCGGATGCTGCGCTGAGTTGTCAGGTCGATGTCCCGAACTGATTACCTTACGACCTTATATCTTGACAATCTCGTAACCGATTTAGCTCATATTCAAAGTTATTCGTTAGAAATGAGTACTAAATGTTTATTGCAAATATTATAGGAATCGGCCGGTAAATGGCGCTGCAGCAAATTTCCCTCCTTTTTGGAGGAAATATAATAGCCCACCAAACGAAAATCGCCGACGACAACAAAAAACTATGAAATTGTAGAACCTGTATACCAAGTTTCGTAAAGTTTGGTTGAAAACTATGACCTGTACGCGAGTACGAACATACGGACAGATGAAAACAATACGCCATCTAAAAAAAACTATCAAATTGTAGAATTGAGGTTTTGCAAAAATGTCAGCGCTCGCAAGGTCTACTGTTCGGAGAACTACTAGTGTATAAGAGGTAGAGGTAATTTTATATCACAGAATAGATTCGCTACATGAATGTTTGACGTTATGCCAGTTTAATATTCTGCAATTTACCGAATGTTTCATAAATATATCTTTACACACTATTTCAATGTAGTTTTAGAATCATTGCCTCTATTGCATTTTCAAAACCGGTCAAAGAAGCTCCATCAATAAACTTCAATATTTATCGATAGCTCGCAGCTGCCGGCGGCAGGACCCGTTGTAAAGTTTAACCACATGCCGATGACGCTAGAAGCTACTGAGAATATAAATATCTAACTGCATTCCGCTATTTCATTTAGATATCTTTTCAAAACTGTAACTGTAATAATTGTAGTACCAACATACGGACATCAAAACAAATTTTGCTAGTTAAAACAGAGACTTTTGGTCGCTTCGCTCACTCGGTCAATTATTATTTTAATTAATACTTACTATGCGGAATGTTTCGGGTTGCGGAGCATTAACTTTATTATGTCACTGGCTGTCGCTTGCAGCTTAGCCCACATTCTAGCACAAGTAATTAATAATAAAAGAAAAACGAAACTCCCGACTGCACAATGTAGTCTATGTCACTTCGGATGTAAAAAAGATTCCAACAACACCTCACTCATCAAAATCAGTCAAGCTGTTTAGGCTACATCAGGTAGATACTACTATAGGAACACACAAGCATACATACATCCCAAAACTTTACCGGCAGTCGGCTAATAATGCGAAAAATTATGTCTCACCCCAGCTTTTTTTCAATTACACTCTGTGTACAATGTCGTCCGAGCTTTACCAATGATTTGGAAAAAAAAGCGTCGACTGTTTCAGTTAAACACTTTAGTTTGACCTCGAAAAAAGCAACTTATTTCCCACAAAGTTTTGGGTTGAAACTGCGCCATATCGAAAAAAAAAGACTGTTTCCGTTCAATACTTTTGCTTAGAACTCGTGGGCTACTTGCGGACAAGCGAAAAACGTGACCACGAAGGAAAAAAAAACTTTTTAAACTTTTAAAAGCATTTTACGTATGAAGCTGACTTGAAACGTCGTGTTTTCGGAGAAAAAACATCGGCGTTTGATACTTAGTGCACGGGAAACAGAAATACGCGCGACAAAAAAAAAATCTGTTACTTTGAACTTTTGGACTTTGAAAAAGTGCGATCTCAAAAAAAATAACAAAACATTTACGTTCAATACTTACTTTGGTTATAACATGCCTTCACGGGCCTTCACGAACTCGCGGCTTTGATTAAGCCTGTTTTTTTTTCCAATTACACTTTAGCACAAAACTGCGTGACCGCGAAAGAAAACTGAAAAAGCTTAGTGATCTAGCATAATTGAATCATTACGAAATTACTGGTATTGTTTCATGAAATCTATGTTATTGTTCTAGATACAGACCAAACAACAGCCAAAGAAACACGCCCAGAGTACATCCATCCAGACGGCCTCCTCACCTTCGATCCATACCTCTCCGACATCAAGCCAGAACAGGATGAAGACGACTACATACCCTTACCAGAAAACGACGAAACCATCGACGGCCTTCCAATATTCCAGTTAGAACCTAAAGACTCATACGTGTTGCGAACTAAGCCAGCGACATTGGTCTGTAGAGCGGCAAACGCTCTTCAAGTATTCTTTAAATGCAACGATGTTAGGACAGATAAGACAGTTCAGTTCGAGCATGTGGATCCCCAGAATGGAGTAAGGGTGGTTGAAGCAGAATTAAATGTGACGAGAAATGAACTGGATGAGTATTTCGCGGGGAAGTACAGCTGTGAATGTTATGCGTGGAACAGTAAAGGAAGGATACGGAGTCAGGCGATTTATATTGAGTTTGCGTGTAAGTATGGTTTTTATAATTTTGGATTTTTTGTATTTGGACCCGGATCCAAATCATAAAACTGGGACCAGAACAACCAGAAGACTGGCAACCACTTCTTTTTAGTAAGCAGTGTGAATTTTGTGATAACCAAGCCGATCATCAAGCCGCTTACCAAGCGTGGGGATTATGGCACCCATCCTAGCCTAGCCCTACAAATACCCAAAATTTACTCCTTATATCCAAATGTTTACTTGTAATTACCCACTATTCCATTGCACGTAGAAAAAAAAAACTGGAAAGAGGTAGTGGTAGAATAGTGGTATCCAAAATTCCACACAATTTGCTTTGGACACTATGAATATTTTTTTTATGCCATACGTGGCAAACAAGCAGACGGGCAGCCTGATGGTAAGCGATCACCATCGTCTATGGATACCTGTAACACCAGGGGCATCACAGATACGTTGCCGACCTTTAAATACTCTATTGACAGCCCTTTTGAAGAAATATAAATAAGTTAAATAGAAACCGGAACAAAAACACACTAGTGTATATTTAACTAAACTTTTGCATCTAAATATTAGTGAAATTATTCTTTTGAGTATACTGATAATAAATTACGTAAGATTGAAAAGATTACGTCAGAACCTAACGATTTCTAATAAGTCGTTGAAGATGAAATTCAAGACGACGTAATTTGAAACGTGTTGAAGTAACTAATGTTAATCAAACATTCTTCGGCATTCTCGGAAGAATGGGAAAGAAAAGAGATGTACAAACTCTTTATATCCGAGAATATTAGTGTACCCAAAGCAAACAAAACAAAAAAAAGGTTCATTAAAGCAGGAGTAGTACATAGTTAAATTTCTACTTTAACGAAATGTCTATGATGAATGCAAATATGAAGAGACGTTTTTCGATAGAGATCTTTTAAATTTTGGAATGTCCGGATCGCCATTTTAACTTAAATTCTCAAGTAATTTTAAATGCAAGGTAATAAAGGTAGAACTTTAAACTAGTTTGTGAAGTAACTTTAAAACTCAATGAACTAGCGCAAAGATAAACCGTTCAACTTAAGCGCCTTAACTAAAACTTTTAATGTCATGACTTCACGTTTGAAAAATGTTGCTGTTTTCTAGAATGGTACTTCTAGGAACTAAAGCCTTCTTCGGACTATTATAAATACTGAACTGATATTAAGTGTTGGGGATCGAGGATGGTCAACACTCTTAGCCGGGAATGGGAACATACTTTCAAGTGAGGCTGCCAGTACACACCGCTTAGTTCTTAGCATCAGATATTCAACTTAGCTAGCCAGCCAAGTGCTAGAAAGTACCCTGTTGGTAGCACTATGTTATGGTTTCTTGTGTGCTAACTTAAAAAGCAAAGGAAATAAAAATCTTATTTAAAAATGCCGATCTGATTTCCGTTATCTCTTCATCCTTATTTTTATCGACACGTAGCGCCCCTGCAACTAATAATTGACTAATAAACTGAAATATCCGAAATAGGCATTGCAAAATTGACTCTTAAACCAAGTCTAAGTTTTTTAAGTATTAAGTATATGTATTTTAATGTAAGATGAATACGTTCGTTTCGAAGTAAACACTTTGCTTGCAAGATTCAGAACTTCCTACATTACAACAGTCAGTCCATAAAAAAACGTCAAATAATGCACAAAAGTGGATCAACGCTATCTAGCGAACCATAGAAAGTAACTTTGTCTCTCTGTTTGGATGTTTGTCGCGTTATCACGGCTAAACGGCTGAACGGATCTTGATAAAAATTGATAAGGAGTTACTGTATATCACATAGTCGGACATAGGATACTTTTGATGCAAACGAAGTCGTGGGTAACAACTAGTATTTATATAGTATCGTGTTTGCAGTCAGCCGCTAGAGACACGATACATTTAAATTAAATATAAATGTACGATAAAATTAACACAACGATTGAGACGCACAACCAGAAACGGTAATTAAACCGTTTGTTAATCATAGACTATGGTTTAATACTTTTAATTTATGTCTTGGATTCATTAAAAAGTTTTATTTCAGTTAACTATTTGGAGATATAGCGGTACTACAAAAGGTTGATTAACATGTAAATAGTTAAGTGTAGGATAAAAAAATAACGTTAATTGAATAAGAAGATTAACTACATTACATTCGAGTAGAGCCAAGCAAACATACAGAAAACAAAGAAAGAAAACATTTGTTATACGCACAAAACACTACAACATCAACTTCAACAGTAAATATAATGAAGAGAAAGGATCATAATATATAATTATGTTCAGTTGTCGCTGTAGTGGCGAGTGCGACAAAATGCTCAGTCATCATCATCAGCCATAAGACGTCCACTGCTGAACATAGGCCTCCCCCTTAAAGCGCCACACCGACCGACAACGGGCCACTTGCATCCACCGGTTACCCGCGATTTTCACAATGTCGTCGGTCCATCTAGCAGGAGGCCTACCTACGCTGCGTTTTCCAGTTCGTGGTCGCCACTCAAGAACCTTTCGTCCCCACCGGTTATCGGTTCCTCGAGTGATGTGGCCTGGCCATTGCAAGCTCTGAAAGCTATGTCGGCGACATTGGTTCTTCGACGAATTTTATCGTTCCGGATTTTATCGCGCAAAGAAACTTCGAGCACAGCTCTCTCCATTGCCCGCTGTGCGAAAAAAGGTCAGTGCTCAGCGATAATGCCGCGTATTTCTCTGCAGCGCTGTTCTTCAGCACTGACCGTCTGAGACGCACGGAACTGTTACCAAAATAAACGAAGAAAAATCATTATGGAAATATAATAAAATTTGCTGTAAATAATCATTAAAAACAGAAGGGTAAGTGTACAATATTTATGCACACGGATAAAAATAAAGAATATTAATTATACAATAATTTATCAGTGTTATGTTAGTTAGACAAGATAAAGTAGAAACAGTTACGAGAAATGATACCTATAGGAAGATGATGACACTATGCTGGAAGAATAAAATAAATAAATAACATTAACTATAGCAATATTATTATTGTGGATATGAAATACGAGATCACTTGCTGAAATGCGGCTAGAAGTTATTTGCCTTCCGCAACTCCAAAAAATGCTTCTTGCACTTCAACCTAAATTAAACTTGCTTTGGAGCTTCAAAAGCTTCAAAAGCAGTTCACCTATATTATAAAAAAAAATATACAATACAATATAATTTTATTATACACCAAAACAGACAAACTTAAAAAATTACCAATAATATTTAAAAAAAACCGGTAGTATAATCGGCGGCCTTATCGCCTAAAGCGATTTCTTCCAGACAACCTTTGGATGAACTGAATTATCACTTATAAACTACGGTCGGTGGTGTAGATACATAAAAATAATAATAACATGAAAATACATACATAATAAATATAGTCAGTATTATAAATGCGAAAGTTTATGTGTAAATATGTAAGTAGGTAAGCATGTAAGCATGTAAATGTATGTGTTTGTTCCCGTTGAACTCTGAGACAAGAGACACTCCTATCAGAGGTACCGCTAGCAAAAAAAAAAAAAAAAAAGTAAGCAGAGCTTAAAATAAGAGAGATACAAATTGTCACTTATATCGAAAATAACTTACCCCCGGGACGAAACCAAACCTGAAAACAATTAAACGTCGCTTGCATTGTCTGGAAATATCCCCCAGGTACGTAGTAACTGCTGCATTATCTATTTATTCTATGCCCATGACCGACGACGACAGACATAATTGTCGTGTGGCAGTTTGGGACGCGGTTCAGCTTAATTAGATACATTTTTGTGTTTAGGTTTGAGACTTTTTGTTATCCGACTTAAAAAAAAAAGGAGGAGGATCTCAAGTCGACTGTTTTTTTGTTATTGTTACCCATTGCATGAACAAATATATTGGGTGCTATCTCATTTCGGCGGAGGTTACTTTTTACTCGACTGCCCAAGAAGGTGATTTAAGAAGATGTTTAAAAGAAATCTCCCAATTGCTTAGAATTACACTAATATTATATATGCGAAAGTTTGTGTGTAAGTTTGTAAGTATGTAAGTGGCTTGTTCCCGTTCAACTCTGTAACGGCTGAACGGATTTCAACGAAATTTAGTATGAAGGTAGCATATACCCAGGGTATTAACACATAGGCAACTTTTTATACCAGAATAGCGGGTGAAACCGCGGGGCGCAGCTAGTACGTTATGTATAAGTTTTTATTTATTGATATTTGACCTAATACACCTGACAACCACGGATCGCAGACACACGAGATAAAATGAGAGGTAAATATATTTTTCTCTCTTTCTCTCTCGTTTGTAAGTCGGCGGTTGGCGCCAATCAAGTTCTTAGGTCTTTATTCAAGTTAGTGATTAAGTATTCTTGACTTTTATGAATTTCTTTAATGATGTTCCAAAATTATTTGTTAGATTGCTTTAAACGTAGCATCAAGAAGAAGTAGTTTTGTAGTGGTATTTTGCAGAGTCCGCATGGGGAAGTACCACACTTTTGCCAGTTATTCAACTGCCAAGCAGTAGTGTGCAAGCATTACTGTGTTCCGGATTGAAGGGCAATGTTTCCAGTGTAATTACTGGGCATACAGAGATTTAACATCTAACATCTCAGGGTGACGAGCGCAGTGCATTGCCGCGCATAGTTTTGAACTGTTGAAGTTCAAAATTCTGGGTGGCACTGAACTGTTATGGGCAAGAGTGACGCTTAACATCAGGTGAGCGACTTGCAAGTCTCGTCACCGAGTAACATGAAAAAAAAAAAAGTTACTTACACTTGAAGAAAACTTTTTTTTTTACGATATCGGTTTATGCCAGGTTTTTTGAAAATAAACCATCAAAACTCAATATTCATCTCTACTCCCATTGTCCTCCAACCCCAGAGATAAACCCCTACAAAATTGACTAAAATTGCGAAGTTGAAAAACCAGACCGTGCACCATTAGACAGTCAGTTCCTATTGATAGCTTTAGTTAGGGAAGAAAAGAGAAAAAAAAAACATAATTTTTAACGAGTGTTTTTATTTTCATCCCTCGATTTCGGAGGGGTGGGCAGGAACCATTATGTAGAGGAAACGTTATTTCCGCTCGTTAACTCGAGCACTTTGCACTTTGATAAATGCTTACTAGCTTTTTGAGATGTTTGGGGTGTGAAATGTGGCTGAAGTGAGTGGGTTAAGTGTCTAAGTTGGAGGTAACTTAAGTGTCATCTGCCTCGTTTAAGGCTATTGAATTTAAGTAGCTTTCTCTGTGGTTTGAAACAACCACAGATCACACTAGGCACCGCATTACGAGATTCGTTGTTCCTACAAAAAGTCACCAGTTTAAGGAAGGGGCGGGTAGAGGGGAGTGCGACCGAGCGTTATCATGGCATCTCAAGGTTACGCCTACTCGCGCCTAACAATCAACCAATCAGAGTAATTTATTATAAGTGTATTTAGACTGATGCGTGGTGCACTTCGAGCGTTCTGAAAGCAGAATCTAGGGTGTGATCTGTGGAAATAACTAAAGGTAAACATTTTGTTTTAATAAAACTGGAAAACTCACCTTAACCTGAGTTGGTTATTACGACTATAGGTTTCGATCACATTCGGTGACCTTTATCGAGGAATGCTAAGCGTGACACGCGCGCGACCTTGTCTTGCCTTGCAAAAGATTGAAACTGTAGTCGGAATAACCGACTTAATTTTACGTGAATATTCCTTTTTAATTAAAACAAAATTCGTCAAAACCACGTCAGTTTTTATAATGAAGGTAAATACTGTGAAGATATCTTATACAAGTATAATTATACCAGTACCAGTACCAGTACCAGTTACCATCTTCGACCATAACGCCACTCGACACCGGGTAAACTTTCTATAAGACTGAATCAAGATATCAAGGTTTTTTTTAGTATATTGGAGCGGCTATGCATTTTGGCCACAAAACCACCTGAATGTTATTTGACAGTATATTAGAGGATGCCGAGCCCAGCTAGCTACACCCCGTTAGATTCATTTCAACGTGACGTGATGGTGGTGGCTTATGTCAGCCGCGTTCTACAAAGCATTACCATCGATGTCAGGAAAACATTTCCTGACAATGTTGTCCTTACCCTCAGAAAAGCGTCTTCTGCTTTACGCTACCTTAAAATGTTGATCAGATTGTCTAAGAATTGAGGAAAACAGTTGCACCATAAATCAAAGCGCGCAAGCAAGGTGTGAACAGTAAACCTATGGGAATAGGTTTAATTACCACGATCCTCCCACCATTGTAAAGCGGTGCCACTTCACATGGCTTAACAAAAAGTTTAATTCAATTAAGGTGCCACGGGAAAACAATATTTACTAAGAGCACGAAGCTCTGTAGAAAATTGTGGTAGACTTCTTAAAGGCACTCTCTTTTTACAGGAACTTGTTATTATAAAAAAGAAATTTTTAAGATGAGTGGTGGTGGTCCTGATCGTCATTTTAGGACATACTCGGGTCCATTCATCGGACGGACTTAATTATGTTTTTCCATTAAAACGTATGTTTTCCATTTAGATATAAAGAAGCAGTTCATCCAGCAGCCCCAATCTGTGACAGTAGAGTCTGGCAACGGAGCGACCTTTCGATGTAGACCACCCCTCGCTGTTCCACCGCCCGTGTTGAAGTGGACCAGGAACGGAGTCACGCTGGAAGCTGCTGATGAAATGCTGGTGCTGCCTAAGCTCGATTTAAAGGTGAGATTTAGATAACTAAAGCAAAACTATGTATCTGTGTGACTTAAGGACTTTATTTGGTTTTCTCGTTGTTATACGCGGACGTTACCAGCAAACCTATAAAGAGCTTTAAAAATGTTTTAACTTTTATAAGTCTTCGTTTAATGTTGAAAATGATCAAAATGAGCGAACGAGAAAGCCTATTCGGGGAGCTTTAAAGTATAGAACGCAATGTATTGCTTAGTTATTACACTTTTAGATCGAAATAAGTATTATATTTTTAGTCTATTATTAAAAATAATCCAAAAAACCGTCTGAAAGATGTAGCCTTTATCACTCCAGATATAAAAAAGGAATTCAACTTCACATCACTTTTCAAAAACGGTCAAGTCATTTATGGTACAGGAGATAATATAGACACACACAAACACAAATACATACTTATATACTTACAAACACCCCAAGAAATTACCTTCCTTGTTTGGCAGTCGGGTAAAAAGAAACCGAAAATTATACAATCGCGGACGAGGTATCGTTTTACATACAACACTTCAACTGCCAACTAAGCTACTAGAAACTATTGGAATACCTAATTGTTATATTTCCTAGGATATGGCAAACTACACCTGTATAGCTGAGAACATCGCCGGCCGGCGGGAGTCGGAAGTCGCTATATTGTCCGTCTACGGTATGTTTATTAAACTAGCTTCTCAGAACGGTGAAGGAACTGTAACAATGGCCGCTAACTAGTTGCGAACTGAGGAATTTCATAGAGTAACAATCACGACGTGGTGATAAAATGTTTTTTTCTTTCCTCCCATGTTTTGGCTCCATACGTTTTGTATTTAGCCAGTGTCAAGTATTGATATATTTCAAGTGATGTCAAATATTTCACGATTAAAATAAGTCTCAGTCATAGTTTAAGTCAAGCAAAGTAAGTCACGGTCCACGTCTTACCTCAGCAAAATGGTAGAGATTTTACTAGAGCCTTTTATGGAGTTTTGCACAGCTAGTTAGAAAAATCGGAAGATTTAATAAAACCTTTCTATATAGTTAATGGCGGCTGGTCGGAATGGTCCGCCTGGGCAGCTTGCCGGTGCAACGGAGCCGTAAGCGGCCGCCGACGCACGAGGACGTGCTCTGAGCCCGCGCCCGCGAACGGAGGGGCCCCGTGCAGGGGGCTCAGCGCCCAGAGCGACGACGACTGTGTACGGTGTCAGAGTAGTAAGTAACTCTTTTGTAGCAAAGTTTTAGGACAGAGCGTTGCGGAGACTGTGGCAAAGCCTTCTCGTCAGCTAACTCAACTTTTGCTTAGAATTGAACTGATGAAATTGAACTTTCTAAGTGTATTTTACGAACTCCTCTCAGTCTTAAGTTCACGTCTACTGTTAACTTTGAAATTAATATGTTATTGGTAGTCTTAAGAATCTTGTCAATATAAGATTACATAAGTGAAATATCGAGCTAGATGTTGACAGTGGTTGTAGTTGAAGACGGCAAGCAATAGTATTGAGGGAGAAACTATAATTGTAACATATTTAATGTAATTTTTATGTATGAAATCGATCCTCAAGATACGGGCGATTAAACCCGGTTTGTAATAACCGTTATTACTTAAGTAAGTACCTACTGCACTTTTCATTGATGAAATTCCCCCATAAGCAGGCACCTGGTCAGCTTGGAGTGCCTGGTCAGCGTGCACGGGGGACTGCGTCAGGGTTCGCCGAAGACAGTGCACTGGCGCCTGCTCAGGCTCCACGTTGCAGCACGCTAGCTGCGTGGATGGACTCTGTTCCAATGGGATAAGTACGTTTATTTTAAATCACTCAATCACGTTTATTTTATTTCTTCTCATTCTCTCTGAAAGCATGTCTAACTTACGCGAATAATCTGCCTCACGCCAAGTGTGTGGATAGTTTTTTTAAATGGGATAGGTATGTTTATATTGTAAATCATATTTTTATAAATAACTGCCTGATCCTAATCTACTTTCAAACATATGAGCTGTATGAAAAACGATCAAATGGGCCAAGTATGTTTTCCCGTTCCGTTTTCTTCTTAGGTTAGCCTCCTGTTCCTTCAATTTTATCTTGCATCAAGTTAGCTGTCTACAAGAATGAGCACATAAATTGTATGTATTGTAAATAAAGTTTCCATCAACACTAAATAGCGCGACGCGCGTTGTCTGCGAATTGAATGCCGAGCTTTCCAAGGCTTTTCAAGGTCACTGTCTGTATTCAACTCGTGTGGGACTTGTATGCATTTATAATTCTCATGCCCCCGAATACTGAAACGTTTGTTAAGCTTCACAACAGATTAATTCTAATACTGCCTTTGTCTGGCACTAAGCAAATGACAAAGACAGCAATATACTTAATCTGACGTCAAAGTTAACAAACATTTCAGTATTCGGGGGATGGAGTCATGAATTCAATGAAGTTTAAATGTACAAAACAAAGGCCCACTACAAAGCAAAAATAACAAAGTCTGCGTAGTCAAGTTCGAGTTTTATGGTAAGTTTTTTAAGTTATCAATATTTAAGTTGGCTTTCTGCTTAGAAATTACACTCACTGATCTTTCAAAACACTTATCCTGTAAAACGATCCAATTATTCGTTCATCCTGTCTCACGCAATTTCTTGAGAACCCCAAATGTTTCATCTACAAGGTCTTCAAAATAGGTTAATCAACCAATTTATTCATCATGCCAATTACAAAATTACTATTTGAATTAGATGTAAGCCAGACACTCTGCGTTCGGATATAAATAGTTAGCAGACATCCATCAAAACGAGGGCGAGTGGTAGCATAATAAAATGTATTGCCCCAGATCATTTAGTCAGCAACAGTATAATGGGAAGAAAAAAAAGTCATATTTTAATGGCCACTATTAATAAATGCCTGGTAACTCTGGAAGTAGAGTGTTTGCTCTGAGGCTGGGGCACTAGAATTGGGCATCGGTATCCCCTGCCTGTAGTAAGAGTCTACTAAAAGGCGACCTCTGGGCTCGGGGATGGTTAGAGGTGGGGCTATAACCATTTACCTAAGCAAGCCCGGGGAGGATGACAGCACCAAGTGGCAGACGTAGGCGGATGCATCTCAGGGCAGCTCATAGCTGTCCCGGAAGAAGCTGAAGCGAAGTACTGAGAGCTCGGGTGTGTTCCCTTGGAGATTCTAGAGCTCTCCTTCAAGCACCAATGCAGGCCACCCCTTAGGTGGCCTGAGTTGGTTCAGTGGGTATGATCCCGGCTGCACCCCAAAGCAGTCGGGTGTCATGTGAAGATATCCCCCTCCTCAAAAAAAAGCTGTAGATCCTGGTAGCCTGTAGATACTAAATTGTAGTTATGTGAAGTATCTACCAGCCTACCAATACCTCTATATCACGAAAAGTACTGATCCAAAAAAAAACTGGTTTCGTGGAATACCTAGTATGTGCTTCTTAGATTGGTTCTTGAGGCCCGCAATCGCATCCATTATTATCTCCCTAGTTTTTTTGTGAATTTCCAAAAGCATTGATGTGTGAAGCACTATGATAAGATTACAGATGTTTTTAAGAAAATTTCGCAACGATTACGTAGTTTGTTTCGATATCGTCCGCCAAATTGTATATCGTTCTGATTGTAAAATATATCTTCACATAATTTAATTATAAAAAACTTTTGAATATTTCGGATGATATCGTAGACCGAAGCAAGATTCGGTTTCTGAAAATTGAAAAATGAAAAATTCTATTCCCTTTATTTTTTACCCTTTGCTGAATGCCACGAGAACGTCAATATGACTAGCCGTACCTTTTACGTAGAAGTACATACACAAATAAGATGCAGCAGAAGTGCATTTTTCAAAGTACAGATACATACATAATTTTTCATAGGAATGCACCGCCTTTTGCAGTGATCCTTTTCCATAGCAATGTCCCTTCAAGGTTTAGCTCCAAGGAAAAACCTGCAAAGAAGCTCGTTCCACATTTTACAAGCATGCGATGTGAAGATATAAGATGGATCCCATAAACCGAGCATTGCAACACTTCCAAGAGACCATTATAATGGATGAGCTTTTTCCAGTGTTGAGAGATTCCTTGGATAAACTAGTTGTTGGAATCTTTGGTGAACATTAGAAGAAAAAATAGTTATAGATTGGCTTGACTCGATCTGTGATGTCTAAATTTTTTTTTTTTAATACAGATATGTTCGACTAGCATATTAAATTTATAAGTTTATAACACTGCTCAACACGAAATTTGCTAAACTTGACAATTTGACAGGAGCCCTAATAATAGCGTTCAGCCGTGTTGTTTGCTAGTCGATTCGAGTCGAGTTTTTAGTCCTAAATGAGATCTGTACAATTAAATTACAAACATCAGCTATTTATTACCTCAATAGCTGGGAAATCTAGATTTAAGCAGAAAAATAAGTCAAAAACTAAATCTCCTATTTTTTTTTCTAATTCTTTGCCATAGTTTCTATCAAAATATGTTTGAGCGTGCTTTTTCAATCCATACGTTATATTTCGATTGAGACAAGATGTTTGCAGATCATTAACTGACTATTTGTTTTCAGGCCTGTACAACAGCAACCTGACCCTATACGTCGGGTTCGGGATAACAGTCGCGATGCTGGCGGCTGGTGGGGCCATAATGTACGTCTGGTGTAAATACAAGAGCACCAGGCCTGGGTACACACCTGGGAGAGCGGGTGAGTGATTTTCAGATGGATGCTTACTTTTAAATTTGTATGTTAAGGTTAAAGAACTAATTAATAAACCATTACCAGCAGGCATCGATCCCAAAATGTTGGCAGAGTAGCCGCGTTAATTGTGATCGCTATTCTTTGGGGGCAAGTTAGAGTCCAGCATTTTGGTCACGACATGCCACGATGCATCAACCAGAAGCGTTGATGAATATTTTTTTTTTGCACCCTTTCTCCATGATCAAAGTTTCTACCAAAAGGCTCAAATATACTCCTTGTCTAGGACACTATTGAATTAATTTGTATTTTAGTTGAATTTGTGGTAATTGACTATGAAAACTAAATTCAAGGTCTGTCGACTGTTGAATATACGTATCCGCGGTCTTTCTTTAAATAAATAAGAAAACTGTAGTTAATAAATAAACACCTACAGATATGACAGAAGAGATATAAAACTTGGATACCAAAAAAACATACT
Source organism: Apocheima hispidaria (assembly GCA_947579745.1). Classification (NCBI taxonomy): domain Eukaryota; kingdom Metazoa; phylum Arthropoda; class Insecta; order Lepidoptera; family Geometridae; genus Apocheima; species Apocheima hispidaria. Next base: position 1,199,807 of record OX388151.1, read on the forward strand.
TAGCTAAAGAAACTGACAATTTGGAAACCGACAATGTACATTGTACAACGCATAAAATAATTAAAGGTTTATTATACTTTATTAACAAAAATTATATACATATTTACAATAATAAAAATAACCTATCTACTACTACTAACCTACTTAAAATTAAAACAAATTATAAACAAAAATAAATAAATACAAAAAACCTAATCTACGAGCCCCTTGGTGGAAGGGAGTGTGGCCAGAATGCTGGCAGCATTGCCACGCTGGATGGCAATGCTGAGTTTTTGCCCAAAGTAGGCCCCAGCATTCCGGTCACTCGTCACCTCCACCAAACGTTTGGCCAGGTCCCTATAAAGCTCGTGAGCGGCCGGCCCCCATGGACCTAAAGTCTCAACCCCAAACGGCACAAACATATACGACCGGTCTAAATAATTATATTTGTGCCGTTTGAGGTTTTCTGCTTTAGTCGCGGCAGCGCCAGCCTGACCTGCTGTTGCCGGAAGATGGGACGGCGCCAGTGTGTCAACACAGGTAGCGTCCCAAACTAGCGGCCGCCCCATCTTCCATGGGATGAGGGTCATCCCGTCGGGTCTCTTGCCGTCGTCCCGCATCAGCCCATTAGGTTCTAAAATAGACGGGACGCCGGCACTAACAAAGGCCCGACGGATTGTGTTAAATTGTATTTTTAAAAATTAATTAAAATTATTGTGTTTTAATTTGTTCAGGTATACCAAAATCAAACAGAAGTGACAAAAACGGTCCAGACCTGACTAGAACCTGCAACGAGTATTGGATGCAACCTGACAATCATTACGACATGCCTCATGTCAGAGACAGGTAAGGAACCACTTTGACGCACGCAGTGAACGAAATTATATGTGTTTAGTCAAAAGAATATCTTTTTTCCTCGTCGATGTTTCTTGACTAGAAATAAGGTTTTTTTAGTAGGGTTTTTTTTGGCAAATGTTAAAATGTTGTAATATAGTAATAATAATACAATTTCATTTATTTTCTATTCACTTGTACATGAATTAGAATAGAAAATAAATTCAATTTGTACGAATAACAATTAGAATTACCTACCTAACTTACCTATTACAATTAGATTAATTTTAATGAAATTAATTGATTGAATTTGTCAACTTAGGAAGACACTTTTCCCTTACAAGAACACTACTCACAAGAATAAAAGGCATGTAGTGCAAAGCCAAAAGGAGTATTTGTAGGGTCTCAGTATTGAGACGATATTTATTCTCGACTAGGATAAAGTAAACGTTCTTCATAATGTTGTGTCTGCTCTTTCGGGTTTTCGCTTTATTGACAATCACTCTGTAACGTTAAAGCCTGCTTCAGCTGCTTTTCAGTATCAAATATTGGGAACTGAACCAAATACCAAATAAAAAACTTAAACAAGTACTTTTATTATATTTTTTCACACTATCTACAATTTTTAAATCACTTATAAGACATTCAAGCAAGACTCCTTAAACTACAAATAAGTGTCCTTAACAATGCTATATCTCCCATTAGCTACTCTTCACCATTCGGGAACCGAAGCCGGCAGCAGTCGTCGCAGGGGAGCAATCATTATGAGATGAAACCATACAGTCCTTCAGGGGAGTCCGCCTCGAGTTGTTATACAAATTGTGAGTAATAGTGTTGATGAGATTTTTTAAAATTATTTGATTGAGGGATATAACTCTTCACTTAACAAATTCAAAATACAATATTAAACTAAAGTTAATGCTAATCCAAATTCAACCGATAGCAAAATTGCCCTAGCATTAGCTTTTTGTTGCAATATTGCGTCTAGTAGAATTATAGACATTAGGGACCAATTGTTAAAATTAATATTGTTTGTCGAAATTATTTCTTAAAGATGCAATGAAAAGTTTATAAGCGACATATTTATGCATATTTATTGTATGTTTCAGAAATCAATTATTAGTTTCAGGCTTAGAGCAACACAGGCCTCCCGGGGACCCGTTCGGGCCGGTACCGAGTTGCTCAATGTTTTCAGGTTACTAATATCATCATAATCAGCCATAAGACGTCCACTGCTGAACATAGACCTCCCCCTTAGAGCTAATATGTTTCTTATAAATTAATTGGAATTTTTGTTTTCAGTTTATGCTAGGTTCTAGGAAGTAAAGTTAAAAATGAACGATTGGTCCTATTATATTGTAATATTTTTATTGTAATAGACGCGATATTGCAGAAAGACACTACAGATTGGTTATCGATTTAGTTTGAAAACGAACTTTCACAAAGTAACGCATGATCTAATCATTTACTCATTATCACTGGTTTAGCAGTGTCGGTGTCGAGCTGTTCTAATGAGCAACTACCTCATACCTAACTCTTTACCTCCACAGCAAGAACAATGACGTCACGATCAAGCGAATGCTCCTCATCACAGCTAGCCGAGCTGGTGACGTCATCTCCCTCGTCTATGTCCAAGGTGGACGTAGCTGTAACATTACCGACTGGACATATAGATACTAGCTATAGAGATAAAATATGCTTAACTATTGTTAAATAGTTATTTTCTAGTTAATTGAATTTTGTTTTTACTGCGCACAGATTATCCGCTATAGATACTGCTCTACCAGATTTTTGTTCTGAGAAAACGCACCGAAGTTGAAGTAAAGTGCGAGTTACGGTAATTGAGATAGCAATACAAGCATTGGCAAGCATTGGTTGACATAAATGACATTTGATTCGATTTGATAGCGTTATCATTGGCGATATATATATGTTTAGCAATGAGCCAATTAAGGTAAGTATAAAAAAGGAAAAATAAAAATAAGGTAACATAATGGCAGCGATATGTCGTGCTCTATTATCCCTTATGCAGAATCTGTAGGGGATAGTATCTGTATTAAGAACTTGCATTTTTATTGGTATTTATTTTAGTTTTTACTTAGATTATACATTTTAAAATTATATGTAGATTATCAAGTCATGTATAATGAGAAAACTTTCCCCATCTGTCTTGATTTAAATCTAAACGCTTATCGGATCGTGATGAAATTTGGATAGGTGGTAGTACGGTGCATCATGAAGACGAATGAAAATATTTTTTATTTAGGCTAAGCTTGAAAGTTCTAGATCTTCATAGAACAAAAGGTCTTCTTTCTATAACATCTAGATCATTCACAGCACGACTTATGCTTATTTTCTTATACAATTTTAAAGACTGATAGTCACAAAGAAATTGCCAATTTTGTATGTATTTAAAGCTTTTATTAGCATCATAGTTTTGTTAATTACATAATAAGTTATATTATGTAAACGATACAATGTTAACGTAAGTAGATATAAAAATACTAATTTAATAAATATGTATCGTAATCTGTGATATTTCAATAAACTAATGATCTTAAATATGTTTTTAATTAGAATTGAAAAATCGAAGGTATTAGTTACGAGGAGGTATTAGAAATAACAAATAAATCACCAAATTCACCAAAACAAAGAAATTTGAGCTTAAGCTGTCCATATACTTATGTATATTACATAGTTTTAAGTTATGGCCCAAAAATATTTCTGATTTCTCACTTATGCGCATAGGGAGCTCAGTAACATATTGAAAATGGTGAGCATTGTTTATATCTTACAATTTAAAACAATGAAATGCTTTATCAAAGCGGTTGACAGAAGAGTTGAAGAAGAAGCGACCAATTAACAATCATTGTAATTCAATAAGGCCAGAATTACATTGAATTGTAATTCAATACGTCGCCAGCCTTTTGTGTTGACATGCCTATTCCCACGGATAGCGATAAGCCGTTTTATACCTTTAATAGTTTATTATAGTCAATTTATTCACGACTAGCTGCGCCCCGCGGTTCCACCAAGTGAAAAATGGAACCACGTGGTTCCCTCAGGAACCATATATTTTCCCGGGATAAAAATAGCCCATGTCACTCTCCGAACCTTAATACTATAGCAATGCAAAAGTTCAAATCGATCCATAGCTCTGTAGCTGCGTGAAAGATGGTCAAATAAACCAACAAACGAACATACACACTTTCGTATTTTAATATTAATAAGGATATAAAGTAAAATAAAACTTTTTAAAATAAAAAAAACATATTTCTATTGTATAAGATTATTGGAAAAGAAAAATAAATTAAATAAGCATGCTGGATCCACAATTACACAATCTATCATAAGAAATTCAAAATAGAACGCAAGTAGATTTGTACATCAAATTACATCACCCCTCAATAAACGTCAACCAATTACTGGATCGAATCATCGATGGCTTCATTTAACCCAATTCTCGACACCCACGCCATGTTTACAAACTGAACATGTTTACAAATGAAACATTGTCCAGTTGGACATCATTAACCCTAAATGAGTGTCGGTGAACTGTGAAGCCAATGAATCATGAGCCCACCCAGAAACTACGAGTAACGTAAGTGCATCGATGCTCCAAAAACCATTTGGATAGATAACGGCCGGAGTGACGGATCCCATTTATAATGTGCTGGCTTTTTGGATCACGATTGGATCGGTTTGATAGATCGAGATCGTTGTCATAAAATCTGATGGGATCTTCCTTTTAAGAGGTAAGTATAAGCAAAGTAAACAAGAACCTTAAAATACTAAACAGAAGTAGATGCTGATCGAAATAGTCGAAATGTTAGTTCAGTGTGGCGCTCCGACTGGGGATTATGTTCAGCAGTGGACTTCTTCCGACTCACGATGACGTAATATTTTTGAACAAACGAGACAGAATGCGAAAGAAATATAGATTCATGCTATTTTATCTTGGTGGTCTACGGTCCGTGGTTGTCAGATCTGTGGTCACCTACAAATACTTAGCCAAACTTTAACCATCCTTGCCCAACATCAATTTCCTCACAAGGCAACGTAACTGGAGTATCGTCCGGCTTTAAGATTGGTCAACGATATTGTCATCATTGCATATAGCCTGCCTAGAATAGGGCTGAAGCAGATGGCATATCAAGAGCAGCAGCACTGCGATAAAGCAACAGAACTGCGATAAAAAACTACAATGAATTATAAAACCAAAAAGCATTTACAAACACTGAAACGATGTTGAAGAGTTTCGTATATAGTTGGCGCTACTAGTTGCCAGGGTTGTCCTTAAAATGGTGTATAATAAAAGAGACCTTTTCTTTTTTGCTTGCGATGTATTTATATTATTCCTAAAAAAATACAACAAAAATACAGTGACACTCCGGATACTGAGCCACAAAACTAACAAAACCTCACATTTCAACATTTTTAAGCTGTTTAGGCTACTGGAGTTTACTGATACTGGAGAAAAACATTGCCTTCTTCTTTTAGCAGTCGGGTAAAAATATTGTGATTGGCCAAGATGAATCAGTTTCTTGCGCCTTTGTTGTGACTTCAAAACTATATTATATTTTCCTATTTTTGTTTTAATGTTTTTCCACGTAAAAGTCGTGTCGTGATCGTCACATATAAACACCCACTCTTGTGAAGTAAATCAATGTTATATTAGTAGCATTAATCTCGTTCAAGTGAAACGAGTTCAAAGTTGCCCCAACTGGACACATTTGTCAGGTTTATTCTCTAATTGGAACTTTTTGGAGCAATTTAAGTTCATACTGAGTATTCATGAACACTTTGATTTAAAATTGTAGATGATTTATGTACATTTGAATTTGGAATAGCAGAAATTAAAAAAAAATATGTATATTACTTACTTGTCGCTAATGATATAAATTATGCTATTATTCAGTGTTTTTACCTGACTACCCAAGAATGAGAGTAATAATTTTGGGGTATAAGTATGTACATATATTATGTTCGTATATTAACTCCTAAAGGCTTGACCGATTTTGACGTTTGAGGTGTTGTTGAATTCCTCTTTATGGCAGTGTCATAATTATGTTTTTTTTAAAGGTAAACAAACTTCTCTTTCTCACAAAATCGCCGTTTTCTCACTGAAATCGAGGCAGTAGGCACACACTATATATTCCCAGGTTACTTAAAAAACATGAATGTAACTATTTACACACGGATATCAACTAAAGTCATAATAATTACACTATATTTTGTATGTATACGAAAACAACACAAATAATTAGATCGTATTTTGCGGTTAGAGTCCTCTAAATGCTATGGCTATAGCTTTATTATGATATATACGACTGCGGCTATATTCCTCTGAAATATAATATTAGTTAGGATTAGGATAGTACGAGATTGTTCATAATCTTGCAGACCGCGCACATCCTCGAACAGTTACCCCCGAATACTGAAACGTTTGTTAACTTTGACGACAGATTAAGTCCATTGCTGCCTTTGTCATTTGCTTAGTGCCAGACAAAGGCAGTGTTAGAGTTAATCTGTTGTCAAAGTTAACGTTTCAGTATTCGGGGGTTAGTTACTTAGTGACGTAAAGATTAATCATAAATGCCCTTCAACTCATTACTGCCCTTTTGTTTTTTGCATTTTCTTCCTTTTTATTTCAAATAAGTAATTATTATACCAATCACGAATACTGTAATACGGCATTCTATCATAATTGCTGAGGATATTCCAATAATTGAACACAATGATCGGATGCATCGTCGGTCTAATGAGTTAATTGATTGATTGGTGGCCGATCAGGGTTTCCGGCTATTAAAGCTCGTGGTTCCTGTCCGGCTCATTTAAATATTAATGTATTCAGTAGTGCCGGCTAGGTATCTCTAGAAAGTAGATGGATTACTTAAGTATTGGTTCCTGAGCTGACGATGGATATTTATTGAACTGATCGGACCTAGATTGCACATCCAGTTCGATGAAGAATGTTGGAACAAGAATTATTCTTAACTAGTCGGTACCCGCGACTTCGTTCGCATGGAAATAAAAAAAAGTATCCTGTGTCCGTCTTTGTGATATACAGTAACTAACAAATTTTATCAAGAACCGTTAAATCGCTTAGTTCTGATAACGCGACAAACATCCAGGCAGAGACAAAAATAATTCCTATAGTTCGCTAGATGGCGTTGATCCATTTATGTGCATTTTTTTGACTTTTGTATGGACTGATAGTATTAATGTAGAGAGTGATACGCGCAAGCGAAGTTTTTTCGAACGTATTCATTTTTATAGCTAGAAGCTTTATTGGTCCTGATACGACTGCGGCTATATACCTCTGAATTATAATATTAGTTAGGACTAGGACTCGTTAGGGTTAGGATAGTTAGGATTAGGATTGATAAACAAAAACCGACTGCAAAACGTAGCCTATAACACTTTTAACGAAATTTAACGATTTTTTTTTACGAGTGCGAACTAGCTTTTGATCTGTGTCATGCTAAATTTTTAACCGACCTCCAAAATAAAGAGAAGAGGTGCTCAACTCGACTGTATTTTTTAAAGTTTGTTATCTCAGAACTCCGTCGTTTATAAGCCGATTTGGTTTTTTTTTCCATTGATATACTAACAATCAACTGTATTAAAGAATCTTGAGTCACATTCTCTATTCTATTCGCTATTTCCTCGCATCTCTGTCATTTAGAATTCTGGGAAGAATGAGTAAATTTGCCAAAACAGGGTAATTTAGGTTCGTGACTCAGGAATGCTCTCCGCAAACTAGGTTACTTACGAGAAAAGTGGCTAAGAAAGCAAATAAAAGTTTACGAGTTACATTTTCTCGACTATTTTTGGTTGAATATGACTTACTTTATTGGAGTGGGTTGAAATCATTGGATTGAATATTAAGCATGGATAATAGTGATTCGTGATTCGGTGAAGTAAAACATCGTGACAAAATATGCATGTGAATCCGCCAACCAGTATGCCCCAGTGAGTCGTCGAGGGTAGGCCGACATCTCAGCAGTGGTGTTAAAAGGCTGATGCAGAAAAGTGATTCGAAAGTGACAACAAACCGAAAGATGTAGCGTAGGTAGGCATCCCACGAGTTGGACTGACGACATTGTGAAACTTGCAGGCAACCGGTGGTGTAAATGGCCGATTGACTGTGTGGTGCTCTACGATGGGCGGTCTTTTTTCATCAATGTAGTTTTCTGGCTGATGATGATAATGATAGCTATGGGACTATCTTTAGTTACTTCAGGAATACAATATAATAATAGTTTTAGACTCCACAAAAAAAAAAAACACAACTAATGATTAATTAATGAATGCTTATACCGAAAATATCGAAAACAAGCATATAGAATAAGACTAAAAGCGGAACGTTCCTGACAATCTTAGGATGAGTAGGTATGTACAGAAAACAGACCATCTGATCAGTAGACAGCTCGTTCACATTCGCCATTCTCCTCTGATGAAGATATTACGTATTGAATAGCATAGCTTCATTGCCTTGCCTATTATTCTTCGGTTTTTTGAGTTAGCCAAGCATATGCAAACATTTCATTAATCAATTTTGAGACGCCCAATCGTAACCACGGTTGATGCGGCGAGTTGTAATTTGAAGATTCTTTTTTCTGCATACGCGGTAAGCTAGTTTTATTTTCTTTGTCAAAAAGAAACGGTCTAATCAAATAAATTATAACGACTAGCTATTCTACAACATCTTGTATAAGACCAATAACTAAGAACAGTAGCAAAAACTTCCAGAATTTTTACTTAATTAAGTCAATTCTCTAGATATTTTATCGCTTCAGACAACTTTAAACTTAATTCCAGTGCCGTAGTGATCTAGACAGCTAACTTATTGAATCAAGTCATTAATTATGTAATTTCTCTGCTAAACACACAGACTACTTTAAGCCTTAATTTCACAATGTTAGCAATGTAAACGGCTAACTTACCAAATCATATCTAGCTAGACATTACACAGACGGGACAGTATTTGCGTATAACACACGGCTGCCCACATATTAATTAAGATAATTGTTCCGTCTGAGAGCCAGAATCTATTGCGTTAATTCATGAATTTAATATAGGTTACAGTTTGAGGAGACGAATAGGTATTTCATGTCGCAAGAGCCAAACCTCTTGCGACGTGAAATACTATAAAGATTTATAGATTAATTTAAAGTAACATTTGAGTTGCACTCTACTAAAATTACTTATATACTTTCTCAAGCAATTTCATTCTACCAACAAAAAAAAAGATATTGGTTTGCGAATGATACGAATATCGAATGGAAAAATCGAAACTGGTAATACACGGGACGCTTTATTTACAAGTATGCACCTACACATGCCCAACTTACCAATAATTTTTCTGGGCTATGATGAGCTCTATGCTCTAAGAAATAGAGCGGCTTACAAGTAAGCACTGATAAATTTCTACTTCCTAGCGTACCAGTGAATTTGCCGCGCAATTATAGGTGTTATTGCCAGGTATATAGAGCGAAAAGTAGAGGCAGTTGTATCCGAAGGTAGACTCCGTGTATTCAGGAGTTCAACTTCCAGAATGTAGCGGAGATGTTCGATTGCAGTGAAACTGACGTTCCGACTGTGAGTTTGAAAATGTATGCCACATAAATGCTGCTGAAATTAATCTCGAACAAATAATTAAGTTAAAACGAGTTATAATTAAGGAAAATCATTGCCCGGCAGATTTGTAAATAAGAATAAAAGATGTCGTCAATCGTCAATCACGGATTGAAAGGCAAGGAAATAACTAGATTCCGTAGTAAAAATTGTGGCCAATTTACTTAAGTTATATAGTTATCTAACAATAAAGTCAATTCTGTTAACACGGAGCTAAAGTCTCCCACTTGTTAGTTTACTTGCACTAGCGCTTAAATTACAAGCACTAGCTTGATGTAGCTGCATGGTTTTTTTTCTAAACGTTTTGGATAGCAAGATGTGTAAGTTGAAAAACTAGTATTATCTTAATTTCTTGGCTAGTAAGCAGTAAAAAAAGGTAGTAAGTCAGCGTCTCAAGCTAGTATAGTTTAAAGGATTTTTTTCTTCTTTTGAACTATTAGCGCCTTTTACACCTCGTTTACTATCCTGTCTTGTGTCCTCTCTGTCCTCCTACTTCTTTTTCTTGTCAATGTCTCCTCGATAACGCAGCTTACGATGGTGATTTTGTTTAGATGAATAATTATCAAAAAATTACAAGTTGTCAGCTACCAATCAACGCAGCTTATGTCGAAATTTCCCATGTTTGATATCTGTTAAACAAAAAATTTGCCAAGATTCTAATTTAGCAGTATTTTTTGCTAGCTTTCTAGAGAATAATTTTAACATAAAAGCGCCATTTTACCTCCACGTGTCGTGTACTCGTACGTCCAATTCCACAACATCCGCAATGCATGCATCGTGTATAGCACTATTTCAGAATGCGTGTTCGTGTAACGTTCCTATAGGGTACCAGGTATGCCTCTCTTGTCTAATACCAAGGCATTCGTTGTATTGGCTGTGATACCTAAGCATTCCCTGCTACCTGGATTTGGTAGTGGTATAGAATTTCGTTTGTTAAATACATTTATGTCATGTTACTGCTGTTTTGTGTTGGCTTGTGGGAAAATGGACAGGTAATGAGTTTGTTGGTGTTGTGTATCAGAATCTATACATATAAAAGAACAATCATTTTTCTATGAATCAACGCACAGACCAAGCCGCTTATGATTGAGAGCTGAAATTTGGACCCAATATTCCTCAAATCTAAGTGAACAATAAGAATGGATTCCAACCCTAAAGGGGTAAAATGGAACCCCAAATTTTGTATGGAAATAAAATCTTTTTTGTGGTACGTCAGTTAAACTCGGTGTGTATATACTAATCATATAACAAAGGTAGGACTTTTCCAAAATCAACCCCTGAAGAGCTGCAATGGGGTTTTGAAATTACTCTAGCTTATACGAGCAAAGCCGTGCAGGCAAGCTAGTCCTCAATACAATTTGGCTTGTCCGATTCTGTTCAGAAAGTGTACAATGTACCTACAATTATTATTACATGTATTTTCCTGCAGTCTCACTTGAGAGCCAGTTTCCACTCCTAGCTAGGCATGACTGTCACTCTTTTCTACCTACAGGAAAATAACTTTACCACGTTGGCTTATAACATAGTATAAAGTAACATATTCTCGACTAACTGAGTTTTTTGGTTTCACTAGAATGGCCGATCCCAAAGGAACCGTTTATTTTTAGGAATAAAAAGTATCAGTCACTTTCCGTCTCTTAATCTTAAATTATATACATGCATCGCCACGTCCGGTGTTTCGCAAATGAAAGAAGAACCAACTAACAAACACAATTCATGCGTTAACAATATTAGTAGGGAAGGGATTGTAGAAGAGAAGGTCCCTGCGGTACACCGGAATCAATCTAGGTAATATCGATTGTAATCTAAGCAGTCAGTCCCGGAGCGGCTCGAGACGATTGAATCGTATCGCTTCCGAATGGTTCCTAAACACGGAGAAATGGAATCCAATGACGTTATAGTTACGTGGCTTGAATCACACATTTACAGTTTTTTTTTAAATTTCTTTACCAACAGGGTGAGACAACTAAGCTAACAACAGGTACTACTTACATAATTAAGATAGTACCAATAATAATCATGATATTACATTGAGACCTATACATAAAACTCTGCATGTTTTTCATTTTGGACAAGTAATACACTAAGCTCACAAAACAAGCAGTATGTGATCCTATACTTATATTAACACATCACGTAAGGGCGAGAGTAGCCCTTTTTTTTAAATAGGGAGGGAATCCCTAATAAAGTCAATTCCGTGCTCTTTCCAAAGCCAGTTAGCAGATCTCAACATTCTTGTTAACGGGCTGTATTCGCCCATTACAGTTCTACGTTTGTGTCTAAAGAAGAACTTGTATTTAAATGTGTGAAGGCGATGGCTAGGGCGCGGAATTAAAAAAATTATAGAGTTAAGAATTTTATATATTTTATTCAGTTCGTACTTATTCCTTTCCCACGAAAGCGTTACGCGCAGAATAGCATTAAGTCGCAAATCGATTGGCGATGATTGGCAGGCTTTTTGAGCCGGCTAATCATTGGCACATGAATGAATTTTGAACCGCTCAATCGTTAGGACGATTGATCACCTCACTCCACGATCGTCGTAGTAGAGTTGTATTTTAGAGAGTTTTTAATGCTTGTGTCGTTAAAAACCAAGTTTCGTCAACATTGGTTGAAAAATACGACCTGTACGCATAACAACATACGGAAAGATGAAAGCAAATTTTGCCAGTTACAGCAGAAACTTTCGTTCACTTCGCAAGCACGGTCAATAAACGTACAAACATACAAATGCCGATTTGTCCCATTAAAATCTGAGACCTTTGCTTCGCTCGGTAAGTTATTGTCATCAATAAAGTTGTTCATAATGATGAGTACAATCGTATCCTAGAATATTATGGCCGCCGTCTATCCGAACACCCAATACAATCACACAATTGGCTTCTCCTCAAACCTTGACACGTTCGAGGCCTCGTGTATTGAAGAGATGTCACTAACACTCATTCATACATACATACATATTACCACACACATACTCAATCGATAATAGATTTACATATTGGACTTGCTTGTATATTAGTTTACCTATTTACTGTATTGCTTTATTATTGTCATATATCATTTATATCCTTGTCATATTGTTTACTTTCACTGTCTATCTGTTTTTCAATTACAGCAATCTTCATAATCACTTTTACGCGTAATTTGATTTTATAATCCGCTGAACCAAGATACAGGCTTTGCCTAGTTTGGGACTCACTAGTACCACTGTAGACTATGTAAGATAAATAATTAATATTATTTTCACATATCTAATTGTATACATCATAGTAAGTAGTAACCTGTGTTTATGGATATAAATAATATCTTATTATCTAATCTTGGCTTATACGTGCGTTAGTTAAGGTTACAGGTAACGAATTCCCCATCTTTCCATATTGTTCCAGGTGACCGTAAAACCTCACTAACTGAACATTACCGTATCATTAGCTGGGCATTCGCTAAATAACTTCATAAAAAGCGCATAAACTAGTTAATTTATGTTAGCATTCACCATTAACTTGAAACATGAGCTTTGGACTGGCCGGTGACGTTTACGAGGACATAAGGAGTTTAATGTGACTGCCACAGACTCGTGCCTCAACATGGAATGTATATTAATCTTACAAGCACTTATAGGTTACCAAATATAAAGTATGAGGGTGCTTACCCGTATAACAAGTTACCGAAATACATTAAACAAGCAAAATCATTAAATAATTTGAAAAAAATACAGTTACATGTTACGACGACATTGTAAAAGTCTCGGGCAACCGGTGGATGCAAGTGGCACGTTGTCAGTCGGTGTGGCGGTCTAGTCATAATCATAATCATATTTATTGGCAACAAATTATTACAGGTCAAAACTAATCATTATTTTTCACAAAAATAAATACTTTTTGTATCTACTGATACAATGCTACATGTACGAACCAATTACATATTTGAATGATATTAATAAATTATAAAGTATGTCAACTAATCCAAAAATAAAAATAAAAGCATAAGTCATGTCAATAATAATAATAATAATAAAACATGTAAAAATATCAAGAATATAAATAGTCAGTTACAATTTAAAATCGCAAAATTCTTTGTACCTGTAGAACGTGTGCTCGATAAGCCAGCGTTTGAGTCGTGACTTAAAACTGCCCAGAGTGGCCGCCGAGGTAATAATTATGTTTCGGCAACTTATTATAAGCCGACGGACCCATTACATGCGTCGACTTGGCCGTTCTCTCCAGTACGCGGGGGAGGCCAGTCTAAGGGGGAGGCCTATGTACAGCAGTGGAGGTCTTCTGGCTGATTGATAATGATGATGATAATGACAGTTACACGTGTTAAAGGATATTATAATTTCATGATCCCAAAAAGTTACGACTAACAAACAGTGGGGCAAAAGCTTTATGCCCCAGTCCATTGTATTGAGAGTGCCGAGTGCGAGATTTTTCAAATGCGACTTTTTACTCGATCGCGTTAACGTTACCTATAATTTATATGCAATAAGAACAGTTCAGTATAGCTCATCTAGATGGCACTGCTCTTACTTCATACAAAAACGCCATCGAATAGGTTGGAAAAACTCGCACTCCGCACTCTGTTCCGTGCAAAACGCGTCATAAACGGAGCGAGTCGGCTTACTTAGAATGACTGTAAACTATCTCCATTACAAAGCTTAGAATAGCTTACTTAGTATTTTTTTTTCTTTTCTTAATTTGTTAGTAAATTGTTTAAGTCTGCATGCTGCGCTTAGCCACCAAGTACTCACTGTTACTGCACCACCGCGTATTACCTACTCATACCCATCTCTCATACAAAAAAAATAGCACCACAATTACCTAATATGACTAACCTTGTGGCTCAGTGGGTGGAATTCCGCCTTCTGAACTTACAGGTTGTGGGTTCGATTCCCACCCAAGACAAACATTTGTGCGATGAACATGGATGTTTGTTCTTTGTCTGGGTGTTTCTATGTATTCTATGTATACAATACAATAAAATATAGCTTTATTATACACCAAAAAGACAAACTTAAAAAAAATTAACAATAATATTTTAAAAACGGTAGTATAATGGGCGGTCTTATCGCCTATAGCGATTTCTTCCAGACAACCCTTGGATAGACATAATTATGACTTAAAAACTATGTATGTAATTACAGAAAAAAAAAAAGTATTTATGTATTCTATCAGTTATCTGGTTCAGATAGTACAAGTTTGCTTAGTTTGGGGCTAGGTGGCGCTGTGTGTGAAAAAAGTCCACCAATATTATATTATTGTAATTACAGACATAGGCCCAATCAAAGTGTACACTTATTCATAATAGACTGCATCTTTTGATCAGGCCCTATTCAAGTCATCCCCTCGATTTTGATTACACTTGCCCACAAACTGGGAGTTCCTCCTTGGAGCCCTCTAATCAAAAATCCACATACCTAATCCCTTCAAGGTATACGGTATACGGGAGAATAAGTATGCATACTAAACTTTTCTGATGGTTTATAAGAAGCTAAATTGACGTAATGGGACAGCAAAAAATGTATCTAGTCTTTCATTTCAATATTTGTATGAAAAGTATAGCAAAGATTTATAAACGAACGAAGTAGCTGGCTGTTACCCGCTACTTCGTTCGCGTGGACTTTCCAAAAAAAAAAGCCTATGTCCGTCTCCGAACCTTATGCTATATATCTATGCAAAAGTTCAGCTCTAACCATTTAGCCGCTTAGCCGTGATAACGCGATAAGCACCCAGTATGGAGACAGAGAGACAGAGTTACTTTCAAATCTAAAATATTAGTCATGATTTTTTAGGACATACAGGGTTGTATGCGAAGCCGAAAGGGGTTCATAGTACTTTCATGATTGTAAACAACTTTGGGACCAACCCTTAAATTGAGAAAAAAAAACTGCTGTTCCATGCATTCTATCGACTCTCATTGACATTTTTCTATGGAACAATTGATTTTATTTTCTCGATTTCAGAGTTAGTCCCATAGTAAAAGTTGTTCATAATGACGAGTACTATGAGCCCTTTTCGGCTTAGCATACCCTTTCCTTATAGCCCTATATTATTAATATACTTTCGATATTTTTATGTTTGAAGCCAAAATTCAAACCGGTTTTTTTCTTATACTTTTTTTGGGACTTTTGTAAAGACTACATGGCAGTCCGTTATATAAACTAACACTGTATACTAAAAAAATACTATATAAATTAAATAAACATGTGTTGGTCACCACATAGTTGAACAGATCTCTGGCTGCGTCAGAGCTGGGTTCTGCTAGTAACTTATTAAATTGTCCAACGTCCAGACTGTTCAAAAGCTTCGGGCTTTTCATTACCAATTCTTCGTAAGCAAGTCTGCAAGCTTAGAACACTCGTGTGTATTCAACTAAGGGCACAGATTAAAAGATACATTTCTAAAGGGCTGTGATTGCAACCCACTCAAGTAAACCGCAAATTCTGGTCTTCTATTTTTGCGTACAGCTTCGGTAAGTATTGCAACTTCGATTGGGTATTTCTCTAGGGAATTAGTCTACGTTTGTGAGTCTAGATTTATTTTTCTTCTTTGATCTGCAAAAGATGATGCAGATTGCAGATTTATGAGAAATACTGGTAAGCATTGATGTAAAGTTTCCATTTTATTTATTATTATTTAAATATGTATTTTAGATACACTGACAAGCTATCATCATCATCATTTTCAGCCCGTAATCGCCCACTTCTGAGCATAGGCCTCTCTTCTTGTACGCCACTCATCCCGGTCCTGTGCCAATCTTGTCCAGGTTCGACCCGCGATTTTCACAATATCGTAGGTAAGCTATAGGTAAGCTATAGGTAAGTTGAACTAGACATTACAAATAATGTTCAATTAATTGGCCGCCATCTAGTAGAGATCAAGTAGCATAGTGAAATTTCATTTCAATTCCGCAGTAACACGAGTATTTTATATAACAAAGGTTTTTTTTTTAACTATAACCTCAAGAACTAAGCAAAACATAATGAGGTACGTGCCAAATATCCTTCTTTATTATTTTTTTATGGCTTCGTACCTAAATTTTTACAACATTCTTATTAAGTCTACGCCGTCTGACTGTCTGTCCGTCTGATAGTTATTTATCTTTTGATTTCTCTTTAGAACAACGACACTGAAATATTTTCGATAATCTACAATATTTATTACTTTCCTCCTTTTTATATATAACTTTAACCTCCGACAACTGGTTTGAACGAAAAATTGCCAACTTTTCGAATTTATACGCAATCGTATTCCATTTTACGGCTCGAGAGCATAAATTCTAAAGAAAAACATCCGTAACAAGCTTTTTTTGGCATTTAAACGGAAAATCAAGGCGTTGCTTTGCCAAAATCAAATTACCCGAGCATTTTCTACTCTCCCCGTATTGTAGGGTAAATATCACCAACGAGTCGCGGTCGCCAATAAAGCACTAATTTTTCCCGTTTTAGGGTGATGTAGTAGTGAATGCTATGATACTAGGCTATACTTTTTAACTGATATGAATTTGAAGGGTTTTTTTTGGCCTTGGATATTTTAGTATGAAGCTTGGCATACCTATTGTCCGCCGTCTTGTTTTTTCTCCAAAATAGCAGCCATTCATTCATTCATTTAATTTTACTTTGGTCTAAGATAAAGTCTATATGAATCGATCATCATCATCATCATCACCGTCAACAGCCTGAAGACGTCCACTGCTGAACAAAGGTCTCCCTCTTAGACCGCCACACTGAACGACAACTTACACGTCCATCGGTTACCCGCGACTTTCAAAATGTCGTCAGTCCACTTAGTGGGAGGTCTACCTATGCCTTCCAGCGCGGGGTTGCAACTCAAGAAACTTTCTTACTTAATTCTTAATTAAACTTAATTCTATCTCTATATTTCAAACGTTTAAAATAAACCTCATAACTCATTTTTAGAAGTTTAAGTTTTTATAATTTGTAAATTGATAATTTTGACTTAGACTTACGTTTTGCTAACGTAATGAATGTTGATGTATATATTATGTTGATATAGTATAAACATAACTTTAAATAAAGAAAACATATTATAATAAGTAAAAAAAATAAAAAAAATACATATACTTGTTATATATTTTGCCCGGAAAAACAAATTACTATGTTTTAAATTTATTTGTCTTCTTAAGTAGAAGTTTATTAAATCATGTTACTTTGCAGAAAAACATTTTAAACTGTATCTTTAACGATGAAAACGAAAATAACGAGGAGATGACGTGTTTGTAAAAAGTGATCAGAGATAGATAAACATACGTTTTCTAATTCACCTTCTAATAGAAATAAGTTAGTGTCATTTATGGCCTACTAAACTACTAAAAACAGGTTTATCCTGATTAACATAACGACGCGTTTTGTGATTGACAGTGATTAAAAAACTGAATTGCTTGTCATCAGATGTTTTATGAGATACTTTAAAACATGATCGTGATTGCAAACCGATACTCGGCCAAGATGACTTGACTGGCAGGTCATTACAATGTGAATGGGCTTTTATGATTTATGGAAAGCGAAATAATAACGTCGAATGAAAGTAACACATGGGTTGAAGGCTATTTCTATAATTCATTTTTTTTATTTTTTTGAAATTAATAATAATGCATGGAAGATGGGGCGGCCGCTAGTTTGGGACGCTACCTGTGTTGACACACTGGCGCCGTCCCATCTTCCGGCAACAGCAGGTCAGGCTGGCGCTGCCGCGACTAAAGCAGAAAACCTCAAACGGCACAAATATAATTATTTAGACCGGTCGTATATGTTTGTGCCGTTTGGGGTTGAGACTTTAGGTCCATGGGGGCCGGCCGCTCACGAGCTTTATAGGGACCTGGCCAAACGTTTGGTGGAGGTGACGAGTGACCGGAATGCTGGGGCCTACTTTGGGCAAAAACTCAGCATTGCCATCCAGCGTGGCAATGCTGCCAGCATTCTGGCCACACTCCCTTCCACCAAGGGGCTCGTAGATTAGGTTTTTTGTATTTATTTATTTTTGTTTATAATTTGTTTTAATTTTAAGTAGGTTAGTAGTAGTAGATAGGTTATTTTTATTATTGTAAATATGTATATAATTTTTGTTAATAAAGTATAATAAAAGTTTAAAAAAAAAAAAAAAAAAAAAAAAAAAAAAAATAATAATAATTTATTTCCATAAAAAAAACACACTCAGAAAATAGATATAGGTACATTCGTTAACAAAATAAAGAGTTAAGGTTGTTGCGGTGGGCCCCAAACTAGGCTAGGCCTGTATCTTGGGCACCCGAGGATTTTCGAACGTTATTTTAAGTTACATTTAAAGCTCCCCGCTAGGATTCCCTGTGTCGGGGACGTCAAACACCCACAAAGCCAAGAATAATAATAATAGCAGTTATTTACATTGTCTATTCAAGCATATGTATGGCCAGGAATAAAAGACCTCCTCATCAGGCAGAGGCTTTACCACCTAAGCCAGGAGAGTCTCAAATGAAAATATCAATATCACCTAACGTACCATTAACAATCTTGTACTTAATACACTTAATACTTAATTTACTTAATTTTGCATCTTGCATTATCTCAGTTTTGGTTAGCATCCACTGTAACAATACCCTAGTACTCAGTGGACGAAACAGGAAATTAACTTTTG
The DNA here is from genome assembly GCA_947579745.1 of Apocheima hispidaria. NCBI lineage: Eukaryota > Metazoa > Arthropoda > Insecta > Lepidoptera > Geometridae > Apocheima > Apocheima hispidaria. Next base: position 1,218,889 of record OX388151.1, read on the forward strand.
CCCTCTCGCGTGACAAGTTTATTAAGAATACTTTTATTCTTTTATTTTGCCCTTTTGTTTTATTAACGTGTTGAAGGGCGTAGGATTTGTCGTACTTGTGTTTATTGCTCTTTATTATGCAATAGAGTTAGGACGTAAATCATAATTAGGAGGGCGACGGTCCGGGTGTGTTTGTGTTTTTATTTATCGTTTTGTGTTTTTAACTTGAGTTTGTATAGATTGGGTGACCAAAACTAATTTCAGAGTTTCAGGCTGTACGATATCTAACTCCTATCGTTCCTAGTAGCAGCAGGTGCATGGTGAGGAAATGAAAACAGTTAAGTGCAACGATACGTTTATATTATATACGTAGGTACAACGAATGACTTATATGTGAATGGAAAATTGTAGAAAATAATTAAAAATAAATCAAAATTGCTCCTTTTTTTTTTTGGATGCCGAGACTGGTTGGTCTCTGACGACTTCTACAGCTGTAACGACTTCACTCCGGCTGCGCAGCCGCCTATACAGCCGCTCCTACTTAGGAGGTGGTGAGATGGCAGGAGATTCGCACTTGTGTGTTGTGCACACATCAGATATCCAGGGTTATTTATTTATTATATTCGAAGTAGCTAATATAATAACATAAACAAGAAGAACAAATATAACAACATAATAATAAAAAATAGAGCATTCATCGAGCCAGGTTTATTACGGACTCATTTTCCTTCAGGCAAGGGCAATCAATTCAATAAAGGGCTCTTTTTATCCGACTACCCAAGAAGGAGGGGATGTATGTAAGTATGTTTGTGTGTTCCTATATTATCTCCTCAACGGCTTGACCGATTTTAACGTGAGGTGAATTGAGGTGTGGTTGATTCGTCTTTAGGTCGGAGTGACATTACACTACTTATAATTTCGCAGAAAAAGAGAAATGTATACCTTTCTCTTTTATTTTAACAATTATAACTGGTTTAACGGAGAAATGTTGGCAAAAAATGCATTTTTTTAATAAATATTTGTTGAATTATAGCTAATTAACAACACCAAAAAATAAATAAAAAAGTGTCAATATTCAGGGTGGCACTGAATCGTAATGTTTTGGGTAGGCGTGATGCTTAACACCATGCAGGTGAGCGACCTGCTCGTCTCATCACCAAGCTACATTAAAAAAGTAAGTAAATTGCAAGTAAGTACTTTAGTCCGATGACATTGTACTTAAAGACTTCATTTTGGAGGAAAACATAAAATTATTCTTAGAAATTTCCGTTCAGAGACTGCTCCAAATCGAAACTGACCGGAACTAAACACATAAAGACAGTATACAGCATTGGTCTCTGGTTCCACGTAGCACCAGAGGAGGCGTAAAACTGATTTACTGTGCTGAAGCGACCAATTCATGCTAAATACACCGAGTGGTTCAAAGTGTAAGTTAAATCAGGCGTGAAAGAGGCACTTGAAATATTTTCGTAAAATTACAATACAATGATGTTTGGACACGGCTTGGCGGTTAAATAACTGGCAAAGGTGTAGTATTTCGACGGCCAACTCTGCAAGTCTTATATCTCAGCAATCGATTCATTCTTTTTCTTCTGGATCATCCTTTTATCGTTCCACTACTGGGATAATGACGTACGCTGGAAGGGTGATTGGGCCTTATCTAGCACGCTGGCCCTATGCAGGTTGGCGGATTCACATACGCCATTGAATTACTTCTCTGTAAATATACAGGTTTCCTCACTGTGTTTTCCTTCACCGAAAAGCTAGAGGTATATTTCCGTACGTAAGTTCCAAAGAACTCATTGGTACGGGCCCCTTTTTTTGTAACTAGGCAAAATACGTATACACATTCAACGTAACCACGTACCTACAACCTTAAAACAACCATCGCAGTAAACGCCTCAAAGGTCTTTGTTGAAGCCCTTCGAAAGGTGCTATAAGCAGAAGTGGAAATCGCTAACATACATTGTTGAGTGGCAAACGGCCGAAGATGCTCTTTTATTGCTGTAAGCCCTTCCGCACACTTAACACTTCTTGCATCGGAATATATGAAACTGATGTTTTTTTTTACTATATAGATACTCAAACGATTGTAAGATATGTTACCTGTTATTTCTAAAGACTTCTTTGCAGTGCTAAATTTCCAAAATTATTTTAGGGTGACATGATACGAGGTCATGCAAAATTGACATATATCTGTCAAAAGCGCTATTCACACATTACAGGCCCTTCAGTGTTCTGTCAGGGACGGGAAAAAGGTGTTCATATGCATTTTGTATTAACGTGTTCACACAGTCCCGTGTCAGGTGCATCCAACAAAGATTGAATCAAAATTGTGTGACAGAACAAAGTCACACAGTCATGAAAATTATTGCTATTGCAATAATTACCAATTCGGTGCCGGATTCATGCCTCCCCTGATTTCTCTAGGCCATGGAAATTCCAGAACTTACTTTCAAAATAATATTTTGAGTACTTCTGTATATCCCTGTCAAGCATTACATTAAACCATAAAAAGAAAAAGATGTCAAGAAAAAGTACCTACTAGCTGCGTATTCACTTTTGTCTCATCATCGACATCATCATCAATTCATCTTTATATGAAGAAGACCATCGCGATCTGTGTCCAGTAAAACGCTGAAATACACTGATAGGTGTGAGTGTTCACACCTATCAGTGTATATGGTAACTAACGGGTCTGGGACTAGCCCAGACGGTCCGGAGCTCTCAGAAAGCCCTGACTCGGAAATGTGTGGTTAACGCGTAAGTTTTTTTAATGGAAAAAAAGGTAATTACATTTAATGTTGTAGTCCTACTACTTAATATTTTTTGTGCTAGGGTACAATCAGTCTGTTTTAGAAAATCATTTTTGTTTTGATGTTTTGAGCTTGTTCCAATGATTCATGAACCGAATGAAAAATGCAGTACTAATGCAATGAATCGAAAACCTAGTTTATCCTTTCTTTTTAATCGTATATTGTGTTCCAGTCAATAAAATAAAAAAATTAAACTCACAAACTGCATAAAATATCTATGATAAAAAACCAAGAGATTTATTTATTGGGCAAGTTGTTAACAGTATGCGCTGTTCCTTAGCCACGTATTCAGATATTCACAATGGCCATTGAAGCGAAGCTGTAAACAACGTGCGCAGATTGAACGTAAAATGCTCATAAAACGTACGTTGAATTTTTGTTGTGACTAACCCAAAATTCTAAAGTGTTTTTGGAAATTTGAAGTTATTGTAAATACGTAAAACCACCACACTGAAACTCCGGCGTGCCACATAATTGACTGAGCGAAGCGAAGGTATCAGAGTCCATAAAATAAAATACAATAATATCTAAATAGGTTCAATTTTAGGCCTTTTTATCTAGTATGTAAAATCTGGTCTGAACAACAAATAGATTAATTGGCTGCCTTGTAAGTTCTGACTACAAAGTAAAGTACATTTAACTCGGCCAAAAAATCCAGCTCCCGCCGATTTTCCTCATTTCCAGTGAGTGAGACAAACAACAGCAATCTGTTCTCATTACTGCTACGCTGATATTAATTCCAGAGACGATGCTTTATTGTGAAAAAGATGAGTAAAAAGCTCCGGGACATTTGTTTTCATTTGTTTGACTGGTGACCGGCAAGTACTTTTGCTAAGATTGAGTTACTAATCAGAGTAGCTAGTTTCAAGTGACCTATCGCCAGGCACGGCGATGTCCGGAAAGTTTACAAAGAGTTTCTTTTTTTTGTACTGTCTGACTTACACCTAGTCATGCACCTCAATACTCAATCATTTATTGCGACATATGTGGATAAACGCAGGTCTTAAATAACATGTTTTGGGCTTAGTGAAACATATGACCCTATTACGGTATGGCAACAGTTGGTGCGGAGCGGTCCATTTGTAGATCGTCGAAATTATCTATAAAAAATTCGTCTAGAGTGTTATTACACTCTGTTGGATTCATTTGGATTCAAGTATGCACTTTAGATTTTTAATAAAAACAATCGTCATTTTCTAAATCTTTCAGTTTGTTCGGCAATTTATTGAATATCTTTACAGACATTGTGACATTGTATTAGGTCCAGAGCTGATGGTAAGCATCACAGTTGCCCATAACACTTCTATGCCACCCAGAATTTTAATCTGCGTTACATTGTCTTGCGCTCGTCACACAGAGATAATGTTAAATCTTTCGAAAAATTTCGTTTTTTGTGCTTGGATTTTACCATCTTCAATCACAGGGTATTGGGGATTGGGTAGAAACTTTATTTATTTATATATATATTAATTAAAACGGTACAAAACACCAATTACATTAATTAATTAAAGGAACAATTATGATTTATGGTTGATTACATTCAAGTCAAAGTTCATATCAAGTCAAGTTACACTACACTTATTAAATCTAAATGACTTTTTGTACAGGAGTTGTCTAAATTAATGAATGTTGGCAACATTTTGTTGAAATGTATAATATTTTTTTAAATGCTTATATTATAATTGAACATATTTTTTTTTTATGCCAATGACGTTATAATTTATAGAGAAAGGTAGGCGGTAGATCAAAATAACTACCTACCTCCTTCAAAAGAAACTATAACAGTACCCAATATAAGTAGCCTTGCCAAAAGTACACATTGTTAAAAACGTAAACTCTAACAACACTTGTTAGAGCATGTTTGGTACTAACCGGTCTCAGGGTAGCGGCGCCGTGAAATTTTAATTAAAAACCTTATGTTAAACTTGGAAAGTTCCTTGTTAACTAGACGTACACGTTTGAATAAAGGGCTCTCTGCACATTTTAGACATTTAGATTTGTAACAAATTTTTGTAAGGAAGTAAAATTAGATAATAATTTTATTGCAAGCAAGGTTAAGTTTCTTTTTAATGTTTTGTTACGATGACCATATTGCTTGATTGGTAGAGCTGTCAAATCTGGGTTTGGGTTTAGCGTTACTTGTTAAAATATCTGCTCGGGGCCGGACGTAAGTATAAGTTTTATGGTATATAATTTTAAGGACCACTTTTTTTCATGCTGTTCATATCCGTTTCACATTACCTTATAAGGGTACACCCTGTCCCTTACCTCTTCCTATTAAATCCTGTCCATGCTTAGGTTTCCTGGAAGAGATCGCTTTAAGTGATAAGGCCGCCAATTGTTACACTAGTTTAAGTAGATTTTCGAATTATGTATGTAATTTCTGGTGTGAACAATAAAGAGTTATCTATCTATCTGTCTATCTATCTATGATATTCTGAGATAAACAGATTCGAGTGTGTGAAGGGCAGAAGGACTCACGTAGGTAACTAGGTAATTAGCAGCTTTTCATACAAAGTTTTAATAAGGTCAGCGAGCATTGATAAATATTTAGGTCCCTTTTGGATCAAAGGCTGAATTAGCGAGTTTCGCCTTAATGATGTTTCAGAAGCCGTTTTAATGTAGCTCTAATTTTATGATTTGACTCGTAATTTTGAGAGAGATTTAATTATTAATTTTTTAACCAGCAAAAGACATAAAATATATTAAAAGAAATACAAAATAATCGACTGAAATGAAGCTTATGACACCTCGGACATAAAGAGGATATATACCAAACACAATTTTATATTTAAGTTATGAATTATGTCTGGGTCCTCTATACTAAGTCCCGTAACTTGACTAGGGTTGGTCAGAGCTTTTGGAGGCTTTGACGTTAAATAGAAATTACATTAGAAAAAAATAAGAAAATACATTTAAGTTGCTGTTAAACATAATAGTAGAACTAATTAACTTTGTTGACCCAATTGCTTTACCAATTTTTCTTAAATAAATATAATAAATATTGGTGGACGCTTTTTACACACAGCGCCATCTTGTCGCCAACTTTTCTAGTTTGTCAGTTACGCCTAAACAAAAACAAGTAACTACACCTCCAGAAGCTTCAATCAGTACGAAACCCACAGTCATCGAAATTTAACGGCTCCAATCGATATGCTAACAGTCAGAAATGCAAGCCAGCGTTTGAACAAAAAGGGTATGGGGCGGCAACCGGGTAAATACACTGCGCTGCGGGTAATTTACCCCAGCTAGGTTGAGGTGAGGGCTGGCCATGTCGACAATGGACTTAAGTACTTTTATTTAATCCACAACAAAAAAAAACTGCGTTTTACCACCAATACTGACTGTTGATAAGCGACGATGTGGTCAAAGATGAAGAACACAGACTTAGAAGGTTTTAAACTTTTTCCTCCTCTTTCTCATTCTCCCATGTTATAAATTGTGAGGACTAACAGCATACCGCAACCACCTTCTTGGAAATCAATCTAGCCAATGGGCACTAGACAACCTTGTCTCTGACGCCCAAGGTTTGCGATAGGTCTGGTAAGTAGCCCCGACGCCTACCACATGGCCTCTAAGGATAGGAAGAGAGGTGCTTCTCTATACTTACACTCCACTTTTCTCGCATCCCCACAGCGCCTGTCATCTCTTTGTGGCCCCAAGTTAGCGAAATGTATGGGAAACGTCGCACTCTAATAATACCGGCAATCCTCTTCACCGCGACCTCTATCCCGCAGCTATAGTATCACCTATATAATAATTCGGCCAACTTAGTTGTGGCGCCGCCCATTCAGCATCGCTGGCTGAACCCAGGTTGTTTCAAACTGGGCTTAAATGCTAAGCCCAGAGGATTGGCCTCTCCTCCAGCCGGACTTACGATTGCCACAATATGAAACTCTCGGTGCTTTCAAGCCACCTAATAACTTTGATGCTAAACATGGGTGATCATAATTTTAGATTATTTTATAATATTTTTTCCCAAGTCCACAATTCTGGCAGCCTCTTGCAACGGGTTGAAGGATAGTCAAACAGAACACCGACGCATGACCGACGCGACTACTCGACTGTAACGCATAATGAACCCAAACGCGCTGACTTTACTATTACATTGTGCGCGAGATTAATTATTTTATAGACAAGCCTCAAGAGGGCTTAAAGGGTGTTTTCCGTTCAGGAGGTCAGAACCAAAATATTGTTTCAGAACCCCTTACTACGTGAATGCACAATGTAGGTATAAAGTCAATGTTAAAGTTTGTTACTGTGAGGCTGTGATAAAATAATAAGAATTACGAGTACAGCCATTTCACGTCCTAGAATCTCCTCTACAATTCGTGGCCCGAGCTTTTCCAGCGTCCCCAAATGTTTCCGAGCAAATTTCATGATGCTCACTTGTTCAACAACTAAAGTGATCGAGAACGAAAGATAACCATAACCAAGTGAGTTATGGTTTTGTATTTATCACACCAGTAGAATAAATGCGAAAGTTTGTGTCTAGGTAAGTGGGCTTGTTCTCACTCAACGCCGTAATGGATAACGTATTTTGATAAAAATCGTTTTGGAGGCAGCTTATACCCTGGATTAATATGTACGCTACTTTTCATACAGGAAAAATGTATAGTTTCCGTAGCATATTGGGATAAGCCGTGGACTTCAATATCAGTGTGAGTGTTCTCCTTTAATCCTCAAGCCTAAGCATTAAATCACTCATCAAAGTCTTTTAATCGATCCGACTACTTCAGTTCCGGATATCCTCCCCAAAGACCCCAAGAATGCAAAGACCCCTCAAGAAGCCATGGACCCCCGTAGCCATTACGCTCTATTTGCTGGGGGACGCTGGGAGTGACGTCACGGCACCCTCGCTGCATTGTTGGAGATGTCTGGAAGAATGTCGCTGAGATTTCGGATATGTCAGTCGGGCCTGTCAAGTTAGCGGTACAGGGGAGGGTGGGGCCATGGAGTCAGAGGTCGCTCAACCGGCGCTAGCGGGATAAAAGATTTATGTAGTTCTTTCTATTCATAAAGACGTTACAGACTTACAGTGTGTAATGTTTTTGTTCAATAACTTGTGATTTTAGAAGCGCTGTCGTGATTGTTTCAGAATATTTAATCGGTTATACGTTATATCTAATTTACCCGACGTCCTTTCTTCAAAAGGAGCCCACAGAGCATTTATCATTATTGTAATAATAAAAGACAAAATGTTAGTATTTTATAAATACTACTTCAATCGTCTATAGTAGCTCCCTCCCTGCGCCCTCTCTTATTAATATCACTCCAAAAATAGTCATAACTTTTTTGTTTGATAATGAATGCGAGAAATTTATTAAGGTATATAAATTCTTCATCCAACGTTTTAAATGATTTGAATTTTAAACTAGTATTACTAATTTAAATTTTAATGACCTGAGTTTCGACATCCGCTAATCTTATGGCTCCACGTACCAGCATCTCCCTACCATCGAGTGATTGCTTACACTACAGGGGTATATTGAATAACGCTTTGTTTATTTTCGCTCCTACCGTCTACCATCCACCACCATTCAAGATTATAAAGCACTATTTGAGCCCCTCGGTTCCACATGTACCCTTCCACTGGATGTTTTTTTTTGATATAGCAGTTAATCTTTGCAAAATAAGTGCTAAAAAACCTCACCAACAACGCCATCATCATTGTCATCCATTGCTAAAAAATCAGTAAAAGTGAAAGAATAATCAATTATTTTTGGACTAAAACACACATAATTACAAGCACTAAAATTGAAATAAAAACTTGTGAAATATAAATAAAGAAGATTTATTACGTGTGTCACTGAACTCCTCCTAAACGGTTGGACCGATTTTGATGATATTTTTTGTACAATTAAGTTTACTCAAACATAATTAGATTGGTGCTTAGTTGGTTTAGGTTCACAATTGGAACCGATAGGGGGAGCTGCAGAGAAAATAGCGGGCAACGTGTCTTTTTCGCTTAGTAATATAATAAAATACTCCGCTAGGTATGGCACTATAGTCACGTGGGTGACACCAGATTGCGTCATCGGCAGGCATAGGCAAGAGCGGAATATGTAATCCAAACACGTTAGACAAAGATGTCAATACAAAAAAATGGCGGAAAACGAAGTAAGCTGGTCTAATGCCAAACCATTTTTTTTCGGTCATTTGACATTATATTATGATGTTAGTACCGATGGGGAAGAAAAGTTCTTGAAGGGCGACCACGAACCGAAAAGCGCAGCGTAGGTAGGCCTAGGCGGAGTGACGACTTTGGGAAAGTCGCGGGCAACAGGCGCTCTAAGAGACAGGCCTATGTTCAGCAGTGGACGTCTTGGCTGTAGATGATAATGATGATATGTAATATATATATGTAATAATAATTTAAAAAATAACGTTGATATAGTTGCTCTGTATCTTGCAAATAACATGGACTATCAAATCAACAAACAAACAAAATTTCACATAAAACATTATAAGCAGCACGATGGTAGAACATAAGACGGGATCAGAACAAAAGCTACCGATTACGTTTTCATGATGGTTAAATTAGTTTATTTTGTGATGTAAAGAAATATACAAAACGTGTAGGCGAGTATCTTTCATGATTAAGAGGAAAGTATACAGTGAGTTGAAATAAACTTCCGTTTGGTTGAACTTGATTTTCGTGAGAATTTCGTGAAATATACGTGATTCTTCACGAACATACATACATGATTATGCTGAGTTGGGGCCGGTTTCGTGATAAACGTTCTCCTGTCTATTACTTTTATATTTAATTTATTATTATGTTTTTTTTTGTGTGTCTGTATTTTTTGTTGCGAAATAAATATTTATGTATTTCTATATTTCTGTATAACAAGTAAGTAAATTGGGAACATATTAGGAATTATTAGGTCGCGGGCAACCGGTGGATGTAAGTGACACGTTGTCGGTCAGTATCACAGAAGAGGAACATTTTTTAACTTCTCTCTTCTGTGGTCAGTATAGTGGCCTAAGGGGGAGGCCTATGTTCAGTAGTCGACGTCTTCTGGCTGAAAATGTATGTAATGTGTGTCATGTAGGAATGATTATAAACGATTACATAATGCTAAAACGAAAAGATAGAGATGTAGCTCAGTGGTTAGCGCGTTCGGAACGTACGGTGCAGTGTATGGGTTTAAATCCCACCAATGAGCTTTGAGCTATTCAAGGCACATATCGTGAGGAAACCAAGCATGGTGATATAGTATTTTTTTAGTACTCGGCTAGCTAGCTGAAAATCTGAAAAAAATAAAATATGTCGCCCAGCACCTTGTCCTACAGCTTCGCTAGGAAACCAGCATCTTCGACCACACCGTTACTTTTGTTGTTATACTCTTCTACTAGTACTTGCAAAAGTAACAAAAATATTGAAAGAAGCAAAATGTTACCCAAAATAAACGTTTAACATTTAAATCAGAATCCACCGTGACCATCCAGTCTGGTACCACAGAATAATAAATAGTACTAGCCAATCGCATTGCATCAATTAACGGATTAGCAACATTGCGTATACCGGAATAAAGCGGATTATTTCAGTTTATACCGGTTTAATGATACTTATGTAAAACGTCCATCCGGATGGCCAAATGGTCGAAATGGAAACGGTTACTCTGCATTTTAAGGGCCATTTATAGGTACATAATACTGCCATTTATGGTCTAAGGTTGGGTTAAAGCTTTATGATTGGGTATTATAAGATTAAAGACAATTTATGACATTATTGGCAAATAAAAAATGTATTTTGAAAATATTTAGGACACATAGAATAAAAAAAGAAGTTTAGAAGGTAACGTATTTCGTTCATAGAATGTCGAAAAGAACAAGCGACAATTTAAAAAAAAAAAGTTGAAAGTCTATTCCAAGTTTGAAAAAGGCCTGTTTCTCAATTGCTATATATACATGTAACTCGATTTAAAGTCTGTAAGGTCTTTGTACATGGCTAAATCAGTTCAGCTAGATATACATTTTTTGGGAGCAAATGGGATAAACTATACTCATTTATTTTCTCCTTTTCAAATCAGATCTGGTGCATCTGTAGAGGCTATGAAGTCGTTTAAATTCATAATCATCATCATCCAGCCCCATTACAAAAGGATTCCCATAACCCCACGCTTGGCAGGCGGCTTGGAAATTCCAGAAGGCTCACTGTTTACTAAGATGACATTCGGTACTCAATTCTAAACAAGAATTTCGAATATGAGCAAAATCAGTCAAGGGGTTGTCAAGATATAAGGCAGTGAAGTCTGCCGTAGAACTAAAAAAAATATTTGATTAAAAATTTCATTGTGCGAGCGAGAGAACGTGTATTACGTAAAGGCGTCCTTAAAGATCAAGTTAACAAACCATTATCCAAATAACACAATCGCCACAAATGAAATCAGAAATAACTTTTGCATCATACCAAGCATACAAAGGCGGCCGCAAACACACAGGTATTCCAGATTCGTGTTATATATTTACCCTGTCAGCTCGCCGAAATAACAGGGCTGAGCAGTGTGTCTCGGGGACGTCAATTATTGTTGCACCTCCCTGTGTTGTTGTGGCTAGGGAACTGGCGTTAAGTGGCGTGAAAGGCCTTTCATACGTTTTTATGGAAAAAACCTCGCCTAGCTAGCTCTTAACGCCAGTTCCCTAGCCACAACAACACAGGGAGGTGCAACAATAATTAAAGTCCCCGATACACACTGTTTCCTCCTTGATTAATGACGCTACAGATTTCTTCCCATAAAATTTATATCATCCCCGGCCATGCCCGTCTTATTTTTTTTCCAATAAAGTTATTATTAATTGGGACGAAGTGGTATGATTTTTTTAATTTTTTTTAGAGACATACTTGACACTGGCTAAACACAATACCAAATATGATTTTGACAACCAAAATCATATTTGGTATATATTATTCTGAGTAAATGAACAGACTACGGGTTGTCAACTTACAATATTTCTAGTAGTTCGCGCCGAGCTGAGACATCGCGACCTCTATAGCTTCTCAATCCCTGGACTGATTCAGCTCATACTCGAACTTAAAAAAAATATTGAACTGAACTACTTGACTATAATTTCATGAAGATCGGATTAACGGTTTTAAAGTTATCTTCGGTCAAATATACATACAAACATATAAACATACAGGCATACATACAACTGCCGAGACTCCCGTAGTCTCTGAGAGTACGGTAGTCCTAAATCCTAAAGTCCTAAAATGCTCCTACAACTTAAAATCACGTTTTAATTTTTAACCGGCTACCAAAAAAAAGGAGGAGGGTCTCAAGTCGACAATTTATTTATTTATTTTTAGTTACCGGCTCTATTAGTTCGCTACATTCGTGGCCACACACGTCAACTAACACAGTAAACGTTAATTAGCAACTCTTGGCAATTTGTGGCGTTCAAATTGGCTCCTCGAGGGGAGACGCTCCGTTTGTCAGAATATCATCAATATTGGTACAGCTATTTGAATATACGTTTATTACAGGTTGAGCAAAGCTAGGTGCCAATTTGTTTGCCTGAAGCTGTTGGATGCGTCTTTAAGTTTTTTAACGTGTTTGTTATAACTGTTAAAATATTGTTTTATTTATGATATTTATTTAACAGTGACAAGATATTCACATATATTATAAGAAAACCGAAAACAATGTAGTAGTTGGGGTCATGTTTGGACAATGCATTTTATACCCGAAAATTGCCAACGGAACGTTAGTAATCTTACGCCGTCTGTCTTTCAGCTGTCCGTCCGTCCTCCCTTTGAAATATATCTAATCTATGTAGCCGCTCGAAATTTTCACAGAATATCTATTACTAGCATGCTCCCACGGCTTCGCTTCGCTCGCAAACACCCCATTTCTTTAGCATCTTTAGGAGTTGATTTCTGAAAAAATCTAAGACATGCCTTTCTTTTTTTTTGGTTGTTACACAAACCGGGTTCCATTCATTGTCTTAGCATGAAATAATAATTTTCGTGTTTCTATTTATAACCAACGACCCAATTGTCCTTAAAAAACCATGTAAAGCACATAATATTGCGAAACAATCATCGTAAATGGAAGGCTCCTCCCCTCTCCTCTATCTATCCCCTCCCATCTATTTATCCCCTCCCTACATTAGGCAGTGAAAGCACAAAAAAGATCCATCAGGCGCCAGACAGTAAACACGCCATTTGTATGCGCTTTCATGCATCCACTTCCATCTGCCAACGTATAGTCATTCCGAAAGCTCATGTTTGTAAGTACGACGTTAGTTGAAAAATCTTCACTGGCATCCATTTTGTTGTGCCACTCTCAAACCTAAACGAATCTGATAGAACTAAAACTAGTAGTTTGCGGCAAACTGAGACCTCGCGATCCCTATATCTTCACAACCCCTGGACCGAATCAGCTCATATTCGAACTTAAGAATTTTATTGAAATGAACTACTTGCCTACAAAATTTCATTAAGATTGGATCAACGGTTCGCAAGTTATCATCGGACAAATATACACACAATCATACAAACATACATATACAAATGCCGATTTGTCCCAGTAAACTCTGAGACCTTCGCTTCGCTCGGTCAATTATATGCATTTCTTTCCATTTCAAGAGAAAAAGGTGGCCACAGTGTTTGAGCTGATATGTAGTTTAGAAAATGTTTCAACAGAATCAGCGCCATTTGTGTCCTGTATTTTCAAATTATCCTCAAGCCAGCGCATTACGGTAACGTTCAGAAAAGAAGTGAACAAACTGTCAGCTTCCTTATTTCCTGAGATACAATCTAGGGCTTTTCAAAGCCAGAGTGAATAGGTATCTTCTAAGTCTGCGTGCTTCATCTTCGACCAATAGTTGGTGGTATTAAACGCGCTAAAAAAGAAGTTGTTCCAACAATAACGCACCAGACATGGACGAAAGCGTAGGTTGCGGAGACTAAAACTAAGCGTACCTAACAACTATCTCAAGGTTAGTTCTTCTCGCGTCTATCAGTGTAACCCAATGACAGTGAATTCATAAATGTGAATTTTTACCGTAGCTTCGATTGTCCTAAGCGCAGAATCCTAATCCTAACACTAATATTATAATTCAGAGGAATATAGCCGCAGTCGTATCAGGACCAATAAAGCTTCGACGTATGAAAACTAATACGTTTGTCTCGAGAAAAAAACTTCGCTTGCGCGATTCAGAACTCCCTACATTACAATACTGTCAGTCTATACAAAACGTCCAAAAATGCACAAAAATGGATCAAAGCCATCTAGCGAACTATATAGAGTAACTCTGTCTGGATGTTTGTCGCGTTAGCATGACTAAGCGGCTCAACGGATCTTTATGAAATTTGATAAGGAGTTACCGTATATCACAAAGACGGACATAGAATACTTTTATTATGTCCACGCGAACGAACACGCGGTTAACAACTAGTCTGATATAATTATGCTATACTTCCCCATTATACTTGTCGAAAATTTATCGATTTGTGGCTTCAGTATCGACTTATTTAGCCACGAGTGGAGACGAATTCAATCAAATGCTACATAAGTTTATCTCTTGTAGGTTACTAATCCAATCACGATGATCCTATATCAAGAGACAAACTTATCCTATATCAACAGAAAAACTCATTTTATTCCATTCCATAAGAGTTTCATGCAATCATAGCGGCAGTCTGCGGAGACGTACAACTGAGAGATTTATTGTACCACGAGAGATAACGGAACCCTGGGGAACATATCAAGTGCAGATATTTCAATGTATAGGGGGTTTTACACTTGGTTTTTTTGTTCAGAAATCAGAAATATTTATTGGCCATAAATAACGTTGAATATCACAGGCAAAACAAACAAATACTACTACAAATTAAATTAAATAAAAAATAAAAAATATACTTTTACAAATTAAACTATGTTTAGAGCTAAATTAGGTAAAGTAATCAATAATTTAAATAATTAAGAATAATAAGATAGGAGTGTGTTCTTTGTTAAATAGTCTATTTTAGAAGATGCAATAGGTAAATTTTAATATTCGAACAAAGTTTCGTTTATAAACATAACTTTAAAAAGCGTAGCAGAAAAACTGTTTAAAACTAAACTTTAATTCTGTAATAATTTAGTATTATGTGGTATTACTTACTAAAATCTTAGAATTATAAAGATTGGGATTGATGATAGTATATGTATATAGTAATTAAGTATTAGGTATATTATACTATAGTATATACTTAGATAATATATAATAGTATATAAGCAGTAAAAGCATCATGATTGTATCATCACACTTCAGCTGGAAGAGATCGTCTTTAGCGATATGGCCAACACTTGTGGCACTAGTTTTATTTTTTGGTGTTCACAACAAAGAGTTTCTATCTATCGATTTATCTTCATATAACATTAACACTTAAAATGAACACTTTAATATACCTAATATAAGTCTGTGCGTATGTGTGTATGATGATGATCTATCAAATGATCTATCTACATTTACCAGTTAGACAAATAGGTTAAACTACTACTAGGTTGAATTGTACGTGCACGTACACGAACAATTCAGCTGTTCAGTAAAATGTCATTAATCCTCGTCGAAGTGTAAGGAACAGGTATTTTTTTCCCAACGTCAGTGTCGATGTCGTAGTAATATTTTAGAATAAGTCATCGTCTAACCGAACAGCCAGTATAAACTCCCCTTTACAGCACTTTTCTGTAGCATCGTGCACTATTCACTGTGTAGTCCCGGCTTGCGATTTATTCTCATAACATTGTATAAAAATAGAGAAAAATTGAAATTTACTGCACTGACACAGTTTTCGTGAAATATGCGAAGGAATAAAACCATGCAGAGGATTGTATTGTTTGGTTTGGTTTAAACATAGTTATACTTTTCATGCATATTTTCAGGACCAAAATGGCTTCACACAAAATGCTACACGTAATGGAGCCTGGATGTATACGATAGATTTCCACATACAGTAATTGATGCTCCGAGCATATTTATATCATTCAAAAATAAATTTAAATAATGGCTTATCACACAAGCGTTTTATGACTGTGAGTTCTTTATATAGAAGATAAGTATCGTATCTGTCATAATTTTATAATGTTATGCTGACCTGTAATTTTTACAATTATTAATAAAAATGTCTAATGTCACGATGTAAATTTAATTTTGTCAAATTTCATTAACTTCGCTTCAATTTGGTACTTAGAAATATATTTTATAAAAATGACGATTCTAAGCACATATCCTAATGCTAGTCCTAACTAATATTATAATTCAGAGGAATATAGCCGCATTCGTATCAGGACTAATAAATAATAATAATTAATAAATAATAATAATTTTCAAGGTATGAAAATGAGAAACTTCTCGAAGAAAGCACTTCACTTGTGCAATTCAGAACTCCCTACATTACAACTGTCAGTTCATGCATAACGTTAAAAAATACACAAAAATGGATCAACGCCATCTAGCGAACTATATAAGAAGTATTTTTGTCTCTCTGTCTGGATGTTTGTCGCGTTATCACGGCTAAACGGCTGAACAGATCTTGATAAAATTTGATAAGGAGTTACTGTATATTATAAAGACGGACATAACATTGCATGATAACCAGTTCGGGGTTCGTCCTCGGCTGTCCACTGAAAGTGCTATACTGTGTCTTAAGAATACCGTCAAATATAATACTGAGCGTAAGGCTTCCGTGTACGCGTGCTTCCTCGACCTATCCGAGGCCTTCGATCTCGTCTCGTATGACCTTCAGTGGACCATGCTGAGGAGCATTGACTTGCCACATGAACTTATCACCATGTTCCAATACTGGTATGCGCACCAGTTTAACAGTGTCCGTTGGGTGGGTGTAATGTCAAGTCCGTATCGGCTCGAATGTGGGGTAAGACACATCTCCAACCCTGTTTAACCTGTATATAAACGGGTTGATAGTCGAGCTCAGCAGCCAGCATGTCGGCTGTCATATTTACGGCGTATGCGTCAACAACCTGAGTTACGCAGACGACATGGTGCTGCTGAGCGCGTCTTTCTGTAGCTTGAGGAGGCCGGTGCTGGTCTGTGAGAAGTACGCCTGTGACCATGGATTAAAATATAATGTGGCATATTTTTTTATGTCTACTGAACGAATTCGCGGGTAACAACTACTACGTAATAAGTCTACGCAGTAAATTAATCTGAATCGAATTGAATAAATATTATATCTAGGTATATTTTTGGAAGACTTGGTAGTGTCAATAACAGTCCATAGAGCGTAACTAAATATGACGAGAAATTCAATTGCAGAATATTCCCACTTTAGAAAAATAATCCTACCGTTTCCTATCCTACTACGAAATCAACTTTATTGTTTATAGCTCTAGAGCTCAAAATACTTAAACCTTACATTTTCAAAGATTGGCGACCAGCCATGGTAACTATGGAAACGGCACGATCGTAAGACAATCATATACGAACATTTGTTTTAAGTTCTAAGTCTACAGGGATTTAGGACCAAAATTGATTTCCACAGTTGCACAAAGTAAACTTGTTGACAAATAACAAACTCGAGTGAAATGGACAATGGCATAAAACTGTTTGCTTCATTCAAGAGGACTTAAGGGCTATTAGAAATGTCTACGAGTCTCATAAGGGGCACTCGGGACATCTCGATTGCTGTCCTCTATTGTAGAACGGTAGCAAAATGTTTACATCGACGTTGTTTTGTCCGTAGATCTTAGAAATCGTTGTCAAAGCTGAGGTTTGGTATTCTATGCGTTTGTAAAGATTACGGACATCACACTAATATTATAAATGCAAAAGATTGTGTGTAGGTATGTAAATATGTAAGTGTGTTTGTTCCCGTCCAACTCTGTAGCGGCTGAATGCATTTGAATTAAATTTGGTTTAAAGATAGACATATGCTAATTTTTATCCCGGAAAATATTTGGTTTCTGTAGAGTAGAGGGTGAAACCACGGGGCGCAGCTAGTACTCTAATAAGATATAGTACTCATTGTACTTGACACTAAGTAATTTTTATTATTTATAAGACCAACATTGAAATCGCGAAAAACAAACAGAAGTTCAGTAGCAAGATTTCACACAGACGCGATGTATGGCACAGTTGATTTTATTCGAGATTTCTGTGGTTCGTGAAAAAAATCGTGGTACAATTGATTTGTTTGACTTCCACCGCAACTGCGTTTTTTTATTGAGTGGTTTTATAATTAAAAAAAAACTTTTTAATTTTACTTGTAAACCATATTTTTGATATTTTACTATGAAAACTGACGTGGTTTTGATACATTTTGTTTTAATAAAACGGGAATACTCACGTTAAATTGAGTCGGTTATTCCGACTATAGTCGACTATGGTCGACTATTTTTTTGATATTTCGCGCCTGCGCCCGTACACAACACAGGTGCAATGGAAGTAGCGGGCAAGTTCGCGATTGCAGGGCCCGTACCGTGAGGTGCTTATTGCGATGATTGTTAGGTTCAGCCGCCGAGGCTGCGCAACCATACACATTATCTCGCCTCGATATGATTCGTGGTCGCGCAGCGTCGTCGGTTGAACCTAACAATCATCGCAATAAGCACTTCACGGTACGGGTCCTGGGAAGTCACACGTCACACCCTCGCAGACGCAGCCAGCGCCCGCATCCGCACCCACACCCGCGCCCGCTAGCTCAACTTGCGCAAGCCTTTACAATAAAATATATTTTATACAGTTATATACCCGAAAAGCGTCACCCTTCTTCTTAAGCAGTCGGGTCGAATACAAAACAACATCTCGTAATATAAAATTCTGTCAACGGCAGTCGTCTCATCGTTCGCGCAAAATGTAACCGACATTTAAATTTTTTTAAAGCCCTCTTTTTTAATTAGCGCAAGAAATCCCGGGAAAAGTTGGAAAAGTCCGCGATTCAGCGCGCGAATGATACGGATTTAATTAAAGTTAATTGTATAAAAAAGTCTGGGAAAAGTGGACACGACTGTCCCACAGTTGAACGATACTTTTCCCGGAGATCTTTTGGATTAAGAGTTTTTTGGAGTTTTTATTTTTGGAAGTTTCTTTTTGCGCTGAACTTGGAACGGTTTTATTGTTGTTTTAAGATACCTACACCTTCATGATAAAGCCGCAGTTAATGGCGACGAATAACAAAGAAAATACACTTTTTAGTTTCTTCTGAATAAAAATTAAGTACCTACCATAGAATCAGAAGAAGCTAGTAGGGTGTAATGAAACTAATTATGATTTATTTCGCTACCAGGGGCGCTAGTTTCGTCTTTTCACTACAGCACTTTGCGACCGAATTGGAAATTGGAAACAATTCGTGTTCGTTGTCGAATTTTTGCGTTATAGCGACCGAATTCGGTCGCAAGGTGCTGTAACGAAAAGTCGACACTAGCGTCCCTGATACCTTAGCTATTCCCAGTTAGTGATTTCAAATAGTTCAACCGGTACACTCTGCACAGAAACGCACCCATCACTTTGCCTCTGGATATATTATTTTCTTCTCTTATGTTTTGGCTCCTCACGTTGTGTATTTAATCAGACAGTGTCAAATATTGTAATATTGCAATCAAATACTTCACAATTAAACAAAGTCTAAGTCAAGCACAGTAAGTCACGGTCAAGTCCACGTCATGTGTCAGTAAAAAGGTGGAGACTTTACTAGAGGTTTCTATGCAGTTTTGGAAACAACAGGAAGAGTCACGTTTCATAACATTTTACTATTCACCAACACTCGCGCACGTTCACGAACTCTTAATGGATAATAATCAACAAATTTCACACATTAACACTCGAAATAACACACGTTTTGGAAAATAATACATTGACGACACGACTTCTTCACGTTAGCGCCAAAACTCCCCTGGATATAATTATTATGCATTATGCAAGCATTCATCAAATACTGAGAGCCCTGTCCTTCTCTCTACAACAGCATGGGCCACATCAAGATGTTGTCTTCCCTGTGTTTTTTTTTCATTTCAGTACAATTCAATAAACAGTTAAATGCTATATTTTGAAATACAGCAGCTCAAAACACTGCGTGGCATTGTTCTGCGCTCGTCAGTCTGAGATATTAAATGTTTAGATGTATTTATGCTCCGTAATTATGTTAAAAACATCACCCTTCAATCCGAATAACTGGCAAAGGTGTGGTACTTACTTTCCTAGGCGGAAAGAGCCCAAATTTGACAACACCCAAGCCCAGATAGATCTTGCGAACGGCGGTCATCAAAACGAAGCTCCGGCGGCTCCAGGGTCATCTAACGTTAGACCTAGGTGAATCAGGCCATAGATTTTGGATTCTTTAATGAAAATACAAAAACTCTAGTTCATTAAAAAGTCAAACATTCGTTTAAAAAATTAGCAAAATAATAAGTGACAATTAAATTAAATACAAATTAGACTATCCATTTCCCACTAAACACAAAACATGTTTAATTTTATCCACTTACTTCACGATCCGTACCAATTTTTCATCTCGAGACACCAAATAAATTCAAATCACAGCACAAAATTTACGAGAGACTTTCACAAAATTCTGTATTGTGTTCGTTACTCATTAAGACATCCGCGTGTAAGGCAGCTTGGGTTGAATTAAATTTGTTACCAAGTTTTACGATCTTCAGTTATCTGCCAATTTAAATTTTTTTAAGAATTCTAGCTATGTTATCACTAGGTAAAATATTGAAGTTTATTGGGTATAAATAATCCCATATAACCCGGTTGCACCCCAAAACAATCGTTTATCTTGTGAAAATTTCCCTCTCGTAAAAAATTAAATAATATTTTTTTTGAATAAAACACATTTTATTCAAAAAAATAATTATTTAAAAATGTTACCTCGTCAATTTCCATATTTATACTCAACGTGATCTATCCTAATAATGATTCTATAAACATTATAAAAAGGGTTCGCTTTATAGTTGTAGGTATATAGTAATCTCTGCAATTACAGAACGGTATCTGAAAATGTTTTCACTGGTAGAAAGGTACATCTGAGTAACATAAGTATGCTCCATAGGTTATATTTTGTTCACTGCACGGGTAAGCCGCGAGCAAACCCTCGTCTATCATAATAGGACATAAATGACTTTCATTGATGAGATTGTCTGTAATAATTGGTATTTGTTTTTGATAGAACTTACATAACGCTAATCAAAGATAGTGCCACTCAAGTCTAAGCATCCGCATGTAAAACGGGTCGGGTTAAATTAAAACTAAATGTCGCTTTGCTTCTGGATGTCTGTTGGACGAGCACTTTGAGATTCGGTCGTTTGTCACAGCAAACGTAGCGTGCGTGTGGTTTCATGTACTGGGGATAAGAAAACCATTCGTTTTACGTACGAGTGCGGTCACAAAATATAATGTTTAAAAATGATTACGAAAATGTGGACTCATATGTATTCGTTTTGTGTTCATTTACAGCTGAAAAAAATTTCGATGTAAATGTCTTCCGAAAGACAGGCCCTATCTCATTGGGAGCCTTGAAAGTTGAAACCAGCAGTCAGCGCCAAACCTAATGAGTGCGAAAGTGACAGAGCGATCGCTCATGACTTCTTGCTGGCGGATTTCTTTTTTGCCGTCACGTCTGATGTTATACGAAGATGCAGCCTACGATGGAGCTCGCTTGCCTAGAAGAAGTCGATTCACTCGCGACTTGACGACACCCAGATTGAATAAAATAACTGAATGAAAAAAAAAATGTGACTTAGCGATTGTCTCCATTCATTGAATTGTCATCTCGCAATAAGTCTGCCGTCTTGTAGTTTCAAGGAGAACAAGATTAGTCGAGAGCATTCAATAAACTCTAGCTTCAGCACAAAATAAATCATTGTACAAATACGCTTGGCCTGTCTCGTAGCAGAAGAGTGTAGCCGAGGTTACAAAAAAAGGTTTGCAAATATACATAGATAAATCAACTAACTATCAAGTAATAACTAAAAGAAACTAAAAGTAGGTACGTATTTGGTAAAATCTGAAGTGGAATGCGGACTTTTTGATTTTGGTTGGATTTAGACTGTTATGGTTATCTTGCACTAGACTTGCCAATAATGAAACGTATGGAACATCACCCCGTCACCTGATTAGCAACGGTTGAAAAAAGTTTTACACATCACATTATCAGCCGGAAGAAGTCTACTGGATCATAGGCCTCACCCTTAGAGCGCCACACCGACCGACAACGTGCGACCTGCATCCAACGGCTGCCCGTGAGTTTCACAATGTCGTCAGTCCACCTAGTGGGAGGCCTGCCTACGCTTCGTCTTCCGGTTCGTGGTTGCCACTGAAGAACCTTTCTTATCCACCGGTTATCGGTTCCCGGTTATTTCATTACCTTTTAAATATCTGGTCTCGGTCCAGACTAGTTAATTTCTAAAATGTATCTCAATAGCTGCTCTACCTTAGGTAAATAAGGTACAACAGGTAAAAAAAAAAAAACTTTTTGCCCAAAAAAATCCTTCTGCAAATTACACACAAGGTTCATAAATTATTTTCCTTTGTTCTCTCATAATAATCCAGACACAGACGTTCCGTTGACGACATTACCTCGCAATGTGTCATACGTCTCGCGCATTTGTCAGTCGCCTCCACTAATTGGCAACAGGCGTTGCGCGTGCCCAAGTATCGGGTTTAAAGGAAATCAGAGCAATTGATATTTCCGATGAGTTTGTAACTTTATGGTTTTGATTCTGTATTATATTTCTAGAATGATGGATGGATGATATCGTCTAGGTTCAGGGGCAGCGTAAATGAGGTACATTCTCTCGTATAATATTCACAATAATATTATAAAGGCGAAAGTTTTTGTGTAAGTATGTGTGTTTGTTCCTGTTCAACTCTGCAACGGCTAAACGGATTTGTTTGATATTTGGTATGGAGGTAGCTTGTAATCTGAATTAACACATAGTCTCATTATTTTGCGCCAGTATCTCATTATAATCGTTATACAGAAATCTCTTTCACAAATTTCCAAGTTTGTGTAAGCAGAATGTAAATTCCAAATAACAGTATGTTGTTCCTGTGTATCACAACATCAGACATATTAGAAACAAACCATTTTAGATATCTTTTAATTTGACAGAAGCAAAAAACTTACGTTAGCTAGCGTAGTCCACTAGGTGGACCGACGACATTGTGAAAGTCGCGGGCAACAGGTGGATGCAAGTGGCACGTTGTCGGTCGGTGTGACGCTCAAGGGAGGAGGCCTATGTTCAGCAGTGGATGTATTAAGGCTGATGATGATGATGAAAAAATTTACATTTTCGATCTCATAACAAAATATGGGAACGTCTCTTTGACATTTATAATCTTATCATAAATATACACAACATTTATTATTATACTTTTTAGAAATGCACACGATTACTAGAGACTTTCGTATATATTCAATACTATATTTAAAGTTGCCTGG
This sequence comes from Apocheima hispidaria, assembly GCA_947579745.1. Classification (NCBI taxonomy): domain Eukaryota; kingdom Metazoa; phylum Arthropoda; class Insecta; order Lepidoptera; family Geometridae; genus Apocheima; species Apocheima hispidaria. The sequence goes on from OX388151.1 coordinate 1,242,079, forward strand.
CAGAGATCGCTTTAAGCGATAAGTCCGCCTGTTATTCCACTAGTTTTTAGTTGTTTTTTGGTCATTTGTATGTTATTTCTGGTGTGAACAATAAAGAGTTATCTATCTATCTATCTATCTACTATGACTGCAACTGCAACGACTGCGGTTGCAACGCAACTGCGGACGCGAATAAGGTCAGGTCTATCAGGGATCGATAATGATGATGATATTACAAATGATTGGCCAAGCCCTTGCCCCTTGTTAGTTTTTTTCAACATATAAAAAAAGTGTAATCTCAGTCGTGATCTCAAACTAGAATTGGGTAGAATTGTCCCACCATAAGTTCCAAGCGAAATGATTCATACCGACAAATTCCCGCATAACTAGTAGCACATAAATACTCAACAGTCTGCCGTCTGCAATCAAAACAGTGCAACTCAATAAAAAGAAAATAAACAAAAATCGACCGCTTGCACTGTCACATCACTTGCGTGACCGTTAACAACTCACAGACTTACGTTCTCACTTGTCACAACTTTTATTTTCTCTTGGACAAAGGTTAATTTTGATTAAACATTGTTTCAAGATGTTGGCAAAGTAAACAGACAACTTAATGTCAAGCTGTCATTCGTGGATTATGCAAAGTAGCCAACGATAATTTCTTTTTTTTTCTATTACCATAATGCTTGGCAGAATGTTTGATGTGATATAAAGCAACGTGGGAAAGGCTAATACAATCTATGCAGTTGTCTATTTTCCGGGTTCACTGTATGTTGTAGTTAAGCGATATTGAGACTTATATCTTGATGAATAGAATGGTGAAATTTGAGAGTATGCGGGTGTATTTTTGGGGTCCGATTACCTAATTTCAGTAAAATTGCGTTTGTCCAATGGCCCTTCGTTTTGTTTTATTTTATACTAGCGACCCGCCCCGGTTTTGCACGGGACCAGCTGGGCTAATCTGAAGATTCCTTGAAAATTTCATCGAAACGGTCTAGCCGTTTTGGAGTTTAGGCAACATAATGTACATAATATATACATCGTTTTTTATATATAAAAGATTACATAAATGAATACTAGATTTTTGCAGGTATCGATGCTATCGTCGTATTTTAACAATTTTTTTTTACCAAGCCACTGTTATGTGATTCCCCTTATGTTGCATCTTTCAGTAACAACATGTATACAATATGTTACTGAAAAGTGTGAATTGTGTTTTGAAAGGTTGCAGTAGACCCTTTACATGAGGGAAATACATTAGCGCTCCTTCACACTGCTTTAAACTAAATTTTGTTTTGAATTATTATTTCAATTAGTTTGAAACTATAGATGTTAACTACTTAGGCTGGGTTGCACCATAATCCCAGTTAAAGTTACTGTAATAGCTAAATAAACTACAACATTAACCTTAACCATGAAGCTTAGCCAGCATGTGTCATCCGTTACTTTGAACAGAGTTAGAATGGTGCTACACATTTTTCTGCTTAACGGGAGCTATAACTGCTAAGAGTGTAGTTTAAATTGAAACTAGATGGTGCAACCTGGCCTTAGTGCGTGTAAATAAACCTTTATCTTTACCAAGCAGTCTACTTAAGAAGTGTCAAGTAACAAAATAAGGATACACAAACATCCCAAAATAAGTGTCGTAAAGTTCTATTTCATTCTTTTGTTTTGAATGTTTTTAATGCATTTGAAATGTGTCTCTAATGGACTGAATAGAGTAGAGGGAGATAAATGTCCGTTATATAACCGTTATACGTTATTTATTGGAATGTGCTTTATTTTCGGCTCGGTAAAGTACTTATCCAGATTATGCTGGAGCGTGATGGGTTAAAATAGAGCAAGTTCAAATAGACTATTAAGTGTTCGAGATTTTTGAAAGGAAATACCGATCGAGTTTTTTATTTTATTTTTAGTTGTACTTTAAATCATAGAGAAATTTTACTAAGATTGCTAATGACCATAGAACGATCCGCAACTCGATTATAGTAGTGATAAGGACGTAAAATGTGGCTAGTGCTTGAATCTTCGACATGATCGAATCGGTTTTATGAATCTATTTGTATTAATAATATCAGTAAAATTATTAATTTTATATTTCATTTCCAAAACTCGATAGGTTCTCAAGTTCTCAATTTTTGGAAACATAGTTTTTACATCGTATGTCGACTAAAATATATTATTTTAAGATAATCAAGCCATTGTAAACTGTTCGATCCTTCACTACTACTGTACTTTAGTACTTTACTTACTTTACTTTTGTACTTTAGTCGGTAGCGCGTCTGTCATATGAACAGGAGGTTCCGGGTTCGATTTCCTGCCGGGCAAATTTTTGTAAGAGTCATGTGTTCTATGGCATCCCCGATAAATAGTACGCTAGTGAAACTTACTGTGAGTGCAGTGCTATTTATTGTAAATTAATTAATATAAGCCACAATCTGCCTGACGGTAAGCAATGAAGTGACCTTTGCTCCAGTTAAAAAATAGATACATATATATATGTATACTATTATTATTTTAAGTAAATCTCTATGGACTCCGGGGCTCGTGCCTTGTGTAATTTTTTTCTTTGTTGTCTGTAACTTTGTTTTCACTCGATTTAAAGACAGCCATAACATTGTAATTTTCGAGAACACAGAACTCTGATTAAGAGTTTCCCCATCCTTGCATCATCGTATATGTATATTAGAATTATATAAATAACTGATTACCTCAATGAAAATTGTATCAAAACTTAGAGCTAAAAAAAACACAACATTTCTCTCCCCTTCAAATTATTAAAAATGCAAAAGCAAAAACCTGCCAAGTTTTGTCAAATAACGGGCTCGTGTTTATTCCGGAACATCAAACGTTGGAAATTTAATAATGCACCGTTTTATTAAAGAAATGCTATTTAGAAACATCGATGCGATACTTCCCCCAGAGTCAAGGATGAACGGAAATAGAAGCCAATGTTACGCACTCGATAGGAAATGATTAAACGCAAACAAACATTAAAGGAGCAACCCTGAAAAAATATATTATTTCTATTCCGTGTATCTCACTAGCTTATCTCACTAACGATAAAATTCGCAGGCGTTTTAAATTTTAAGTGATGATTTAACTAGCGTTTCTGTATACGTTGCTCGAGGATAACAGGGTCTCAAATGTTTGATGCGAACTTATATAATTCATTGGCGATTCAGTATTCGGGGGTAAAGATCTTATAAAACTATGTTTTATTTTAGTGACTAGCTTTGTGGCTCAGTGGGTGGATTTCCGCATTCTGAGCTGTAGGTTGTGGGTTCGATTCCTACCCAAGATAAACATTTGTGTGATGAACATGGATGTTTGTTCATTGTCTGAGTGTTTCTATGTATTACGTATATGTATGTATTTACAGAAAAAAAGGTATTTATGTAAAAAGGTTTACCGAAACTCAGTAAATAGAAAATAAATAAAGACATCAGAATGAAATAAATGCAAAACTCGTTTTTTTTCAAAAGAATTCATTTTCTCCCGTGTTTGCGCAAGCGAAGTTTTCGTAATGCGCCCCGCTATCCCGGGGGATGATCGCAATTTCCCGGAAAAACAAGGGTTGCAAACGAAATAACATAAATTTATAATGTTCATCGATTGGTGGGTTTTTTACCTATTTTTATCTGATTTGTGACCCAGAATTTTGAACATTAACATTTCAAAACTATGCGCGGCTATGCACTGCGCTCGTCACTCTGAGATATTAGATGTGATCTCTTTATGCTGGAAACATTGTTATGTATTTTTTAAATTTTTTTTTTGGTACCTTGAGACACAAGTTTTTATGTTTGCACACTATTGCTTGGTGGTTGGATAACTTTACTTGCAAAGGTGTGGTACTTCCCCAGGCGAAATCTGAAAGAGTCTCTCTACAAAATAAGGTGTAGTCGAAGAAAGCTTGGAATGAGAACAGTGATTTCAAGATAGTTTAAATTTCTTTACCCCGACTCATTGACTTTCAAATGCGTGTAGTTTCATCAGCTATACATACTAAGTTAATATCTATAGTTAGTTAACAGCATAATATGTTACCTTATGCAAATAGTTTTAGCTCCTGAATACGTAATGGGGAATCTCGTAGGCTTAATTGTAAATGAGTTACGGTTTAACTACCAACGGCTGCGCATACCTATTCACCGTTAATTAACTTGATTGTGAATGAATGTATGTGTATGATCGTGCGTTAATAAAATCTTATAATTCTTATCATTATAAGATTTTGAAAGATATTGTTATGAGCACCTCTGGTTGATATGTACCTTTACATTTTCTTCAGCAGCGGCTATGTCCTAAAACACTACTGGAGGACGGGCAGCAGCGTCCTCTTAGTAAACGATGCGCGTTCTGCTATCCCCAAGCCACCTGCCACGCGTGGGGATTATGGCTACTCCCGGAAGGAATTGTTCAGCAGTAGACGTCATCTGGCTGATGATGATGATGACTAACCAATATAGGTAAGACGATATATAATACTGGGTTAAAAAAAAAAGCCGACAGCAAAGAGTAGCCTATGTACTCCTGTTGGACACACCTTACTCGTCAAAATCGGTCAAGCCGTTTAGGCTACAGGAGGTACTAGGGGAACGCACAAACATACTTACATATTTACATACACCCCAAAAACATTACTCACCTTTTTGGGCAATCGGGTAAAAAAGGCATACAAAGTGTAAGTGTATTTAGTCAAAAAGAAACTGACACATTAAATCCTACTTTACAAGAATTCTACTGAACAGAATCTTAGAAACATAAATAGAGATAACTGTAGAACAAAATAACCTGAGTAGTTACAGCGGGCGGTTTTCCAAGTAATATAGCCATCGTTCATTCCTCTTGCGGAGTGCCACTGTGAAAGATTAATGGTAGCTTCTCATAACCAACGATGAGTAAATCACTACAGTAGGTATCATATACATTTCAAAGTGGACTCGTACTCTTTTAAGTCGTTTCAGTTCGACTCTCGTGGCTTAGTTGATAGCACAGAATATATTTTTTGTGGTTTTCTGTGGTTGATAGCGCGTCTGCCTTAAAAGGGTATTTCGGGAGGATGATAGCGCTATACACTTTCGCACGCAGATGAAAAGAGATGACTTTAGAGTGCGCTAGTAAAAGAAAAAAACAGATAATTGCTAAGCTAATTACATCTCATCATCATCATCATCAGCCATAGAAGACGTCCACTGCTGAACATATGCCTCCTCCTTAGAGCGCCACACCAACCGAAAACGTGCCAGTTGCATCCACCGGTTGCCCGCGATTTTCACAATGTCGTCGGTACACCTAGTGGGAGGCCTGCCTACGCTGCCTCTTCCGGTGCGTGTTCGCCACTTAAGAACCTTTCTTACCCACCGGTTATCGGTTCCTCGAGTGATGTGGCCTGCCAATTGCCACTTCAGCTTGTAAACTCCCTAATTACATCTACGGCAGGAAATCAATCATAATTCTGTGCCATGGTAGATAGCCATCCTAGATATTATTACCTCAATATTAGTATAATAATTACTTAAATATACACTAGGGGTTCCGAGCGCCAGCGATAAAAGTGTTTAAATCGAGGTCTTTTCAATGTTTTTATCGAAAAAACGTCATGTAAGCATCTTATCCCGCCATGCAATAGTAGATAATAGAACCGAAAAAATATATGTATATCTCAAAATAAGATTTTTAATCTATACACAACTAATGAGGGGCACTAAATTGAAAAATCACATTTTTCTCAAAATAAAGAAAAAGAAGAGAAGTGTAAGTAAGTAGGTAAGAGTAGGAGATCCGGAGTTCGATTCCAGGAAGGTCAGATGTACAATTTAAATATCCGGTCTGGGTGTTGGTCCTTATTAGACATTAATTATTAATTAGACATTAAAAGTTATCCGTATCTTTGTATGTTGCATGTTAACACAGGGAATCCTAAACTAGATAATTACATGTAACCAGGACCCAGCTCTTGAGGTTTTGTGTCCTAAAACTGCGAACATTCTGCGATTTTCAAGCCAGCTGCCAAGTGTGGAGATTATTTCGAACCCCAATAAAGGTCCAATATTGTATGTCTAGGAGCTGGAGCCTTATCATGTAACGTGATCAGAAGAAGATGTATATGTAAATGTAAGATATATTATGTATAATTATATTTTGTCTCATAAAGATGAAACAAATATTGCTAGCTTTAAAACATGCGAAGCACCAGTATTTACTTGTAGTTGTTGAAAATCAGTAAAAAAACAAAAACAAGAAAACCCGACTGCAAAATGTAGGGCTTATCACTCCGGTAGTAAAAAGGAATCCAACGACACTGCATTGGTCAAAATCGGTCAAGCCATTTAGACTACGAGAGGTAATAAAATATAGAAACACGCAAACAAAATTACTTACATTAGTACCGTAACAAATAAAAGCCTCTTTCTTAGGTAGTCTGGTAAAAGGAAGCGATAATTTCCATAAATTATGGACGATATTAACAACACAACAAAATTTCCATTTCCTATGTTTGTGAAACTTAAGTTTATTGAATTGAATTCAGTCATATCTTACTTCCCGAAAGGATGTGTCATTATGTTGGACCGCATCCAATATAGTTCAGGAACTAATACCGCCCTTTCCATGTTATGTTCATCGTAAAAATATTATTAACTTCTTCATTTGGTACGACATGTCGGTGTTAAGGCGAATATACACAACTTGTATTGAAATTTGATGTTGGTAATAAGCATTTACAGTCTCTCTTCTCAGCTCTATTTACAGTTGATTGCAATTAGGGCGTTTTCCAAAAAAAAAAATCCTTGTAATAAAAGTACCCAATAGATGGCGTTAGTGTAACTTAAGTTTTTTCTGTCACTGTCAAGACATGAAAGACAAAAAAAGGTACGTGTGCCTTTTCTTTTCTCGTATTTTTTGGCTCCACATGTGTATTTAGACAATTTCAAGTAATGTTACTATGTATTTGACTTCATTTTAAATATTACAATAGTTGACACTGGCTAAATACACAAAGTGTGGAGCCAAAATTTAAGATTTAAAAAATAAACATAAAATATTTCGACAGAATTGACAATGACAGATAAACCAACTATTACGCATCTAGTAAGTATTTTAGAACTAATATTTTTTTTTTGGAAAACGCCTCATTGTGGAAGCGAGATAGCTGTGGCATCGTGGCATGACTATAAAATGGACTGTACACCCCTTAACATAAGATTTTACGAACCATGCACCCGAAATATTTCCCATAAGTAAGCGCATGTTGATTGTAATAAACAACTCAGTGGGGTTTACTCATGATCGTCGAATTACTAATAAATTGGGCTTAATTGCTTCCGGGATTCTTAATTTATTTATTGAGCTTAACTGGTCACTAGTAATGAGAAAAAGAAAAGTAAGTTTTATAGGCCTAGTTACTAACCCTGATGTCAGTTTTTGAAGGCCTCTGCCGTGGCTTGACGATTATTGTAATAAGACTTACAACCGCCAAGTCATCATCATCATCAACAGCCATAAGACTGCTGAACAGAAGGCTCCCCTATAAAGTGAATCTGCCATTTGCACGAATAGCCCGCGACTTTCATAATGTCGTACATCCACATAGTAGTAGGCCTACCTACGCTGAGCTTTTCAGACATTTCAAAACAACAAAGCCCCCTGTATTGACCATGGATAAGTTGTCAGATTAATTTATTCTGCAGATAACGAACGGCCATCGCCATTCGCGCATGAAATTGGGTAGGAAATCGTTACGAACTCGGAAATTTCCCTCTTCTTTGATACGGGTATTTGGACTCGGGAAGACGACGTTTTTGATCTTAGGCAGGTTCATAAGTGATTTTTCGGTGATCTATTCACGTCGGAAATCTGTTCCTAGCATCTAACCGTGCGTACAGCATCGGTAAAGAGCCAGCTCCTATTTACTATTTGACGTCGCTGCCCTGTAAAGCGTACAAAATTCTGAGGTTATTTAAATTTCTCCCAATTCTTTATGCTCGTTTCGTACATTTTTGGAAATAAATATCTTCCAGTACTTTTAATTAAGTTTTGTTAAATTTTATTTTTAAAGTGAAAGATAAATTCCTATTATAATACTATAAGCGACATCGCAACGATAAAACTTTCAGTAGGTTTGTTAAATACATCGAAGATATTTTATTTTTGTTATATATTATATCTATAGTGTGAAGATGAACATTTGCAAAGAAACTACACAATCATAGAGCACGAAGTATTATAACCGACTTCCTAAAAAAGGAGGAGATTCTCAATTCGTTTGATTTTGTATATATTTGCCCGTTCATAACGCCGTCATTTAAAAATCGATTTGGTAAAATCCTTTTTTATTTGAGAAAATATACTTCCAGATTTGGTTCCATTTTTAATAACATTTAGTTTTGATAATGGGATCCAAGGGAGACCCTCAAGGGGAACTCCTCTAATATTATAGGCAATCTATAGACATTTTGGTACTTTCATCAAGTCAAGTATTTGCATTCAGAAAGAATTATTTGGTGAAGTAAAAATTATGAAGAAGACCACAGATGGCCACCGGAACTTCTCAATGATTTATTTCATGGGTGGCTGGCGCCAAGAACATCTCGATTGTGAGAATTTGGTTGAAGTCGGTTTTTTTTTGTTGAAATGACGTAAATAACTCAAAGACAAAGCATTAACCTCGCTTAACGTCTTCTCAATTGGTTTTTCTGTGTACACAAGACTGTCTTTATCCTGGACTAGCAACCCGCTTCGCTTCGCACGGGTATTTAACAAAAAAAATAAAATATAATACACACAAAACCCTTCTATTTGCGTCAGGTTAAAAATAGAAAATTATAAAGAAAGCGAAAAAGCTACCCGACACCGAAATAATTTTTCAAATCGATTCAGTAGTTTTAGAGCTTATTCAATGCAAACAAACAAACAATCAAATCTTTATAATATTGGTATAGATGTTCTGTAAAGTCGTAGTATATTACTTTATTCTATCGTCATCAATAGTTTTCGCAGCACACGCGATGTAAAGAAGAATATTTTAGGTATTTTTTTTACATCTTGGGTTACATTATTGGAGTTTTAGTAAGGATCGCTAATTTAAAAATATATATATATAGCCTATGTCACCCGGGGATAGTGTATCTTCCCAACAGCGAAATAATTTTTCAAATCGGTTTAGCAGTTTCTGAGCCCATTCAATGCAAAAAAACAAACAAACAAATAAACAATCAAATCTTTCCTCTGTATAATCCTAGATATCGTGCTTTTTATTGATTGTAATTTGTGTTGTGTGTAATAAAATAAAATAAAAATAAATAGACATAAAGGATCACGCATAACAGGGAGAATTCTGTGAGACAACTTTACAAAGCTCTTCTTAAATACTAACATTATTATGATAATTAAAACGTACCGTGTCCAGGCACACCCTTCCTGTCACATACCAGCCGTCATTACCCGATGATCATTCGCACACTCGCCACCCGTGTCTGTGCCTAACGATCAGGACACGTGTCAGTAGGTGATGGTACAGTGGATTAATATTGTGACTACTTTATCTCAAAATTATAGTTTCAATGTGATACACGTAAATATATTATTTAATCGGTAGCAATTTGCTGGCGTTCTAAGCGGAAGGCTTATGTTTCTTAGGGCTGATGATGATGAATTTTTCTGGACATTTTTTGGGTTCCGTAGTACTAAAAAAGTCATAATTTTATATTTATTAAAATAAATAACCAAATGGCTTGTAAAGTAGAGAACATAAGTGGTAAAGTGCGGCAAAACTAATTTTCACAACAAAAACCCCCCTGGTGGTATCATTGAATAGCTCTTTTAAAATAAAGGTAAGGTTTGCTACACCACTTTTTTATCAGATGTACCGTTTGCGAAATATAGGCCGACAAAGTTAATTGCAATGTGTCCTTCCCCCCCTGCTATCTTCCAAGTTGAAAAAACCTAGTAAAAACTGTTTTTGAAATTATTTCGGGCACCATGTGATAATAACTTTTTGAGTTAAGCGGAAAAAACTGTCACATACTCCTACGCGTCTACGAAAGCAAGCATGGCCCGACATTCTCTTGACAAGTTATTTTATGGTCTGCAGGCTAGGCATTTAAATATAAATAATAAATAAATTAATAAATATTGGTGGACGTTATTTACACATAGCGCCATCTAGCCCCAAACTAAGCAAGCTTGTACTATGGGAACCAGATAACTGATAGAATACATAAATACTTTTTTTTTTTTTGTAAATACATACATAGAATACATAGAAACACCCAGACAAAGAACAAACATCCATGTTTATCACACAAAAATGTTTGTCCTGGGTGGGAATCGAACCCACAACCCACAGCTCAGAAGGCGGAAATCCACCCACTGAGCCACAACGCTAGTCATGACTACAATTCTAGTTCTCTAGCTCTAGACATTTGACTACAACTCGCCTGATGTTAAACGACTGTCTGTGGTAGATGATAAATTATTTATCATCTATCCCATTTAGCCCAAAATGGGAACTGGCTGTCAAATTAGCCTGCCGGAACAAACGATAGTTGCTTGGCTACAGATTTTCAACATGATTTTTGGTAGCTAGCCAGCCGAGTCTAGCGCTATGTTATGGTTTCCTAACAATGTTTTACCTTCACTAGTAGCTCAACCTTATTGTTGCGATTTGAATCCGCGCCCTTTGGCGTACAATCCCAACACTCTAGCCAATGTGATATCATCACTTATTGAAAATGACATGGAAAGTACAGAAGCCATAAATATTATATTAGTATCCCGTCTGCACTAAAGTCAAAAAAGATAAAATTTAGATAATAATCTAATATTCTAGATAATTTTTAGAATTGTCAAAGGAATGGACATGTCTTACGCATTTAGGAAACCTCCTAAGTTTGGTGCAACGCATTTTCCTCTGTTAGGTACGTCCTAGGGAGTTAAGTATGAACTTAGCAGCCGTTAAGATTTAGTGCAGACGGGCCATAGTGATTTTTTAAACGTCTTAGGTTGACGTTTAGTGATCTGCTGGAACATACCGTAACGTGCTTAGAGATATCTACAGCCAGGATGTTGGTTCTATTAAAACATTAACATACCAGCGAATTTGCGCCTTCATATAGAAGAGAGAGAAAGAGAAACGAACATATTTTCCTCTTTTTTTCTCTCGAAGTGCGCTGTCCGCAGTATTCAGGTTTACTAACGCTATTATCTACTCTGTAACATAGCGTTAAAAAAACTGTTATTTGTTTTGAACAGCCTGTAGATGTTTTGTTGTATGTCGGACGTGCGTTGCCCCGGACGGCTGTCAGCCGCATACCGGGGCATTTTTATTTCGCTCCGTTGAATGATTGTTTCCTATTGTTGCGGAAATACGACAATTTCACATTTTTCTATGCAAAACGCGGATTTGAACAAAATTTTTTTGACTAGCCTTGTGGCTCAGTGCGATGATTTCCGCCTTCTGAGCCCAAGGTTGTGGGTTCGATTCCCACCCAGGACAAACATTTGTGTGATGAACGTGGATGTTTGTTATTCGTCTGGGTGTTTCGATGTACTCTATTTATGTATTTAGAACAAACAAAAAAAGTAAATATGTATTCAATCCGTTATCTGGTTCCCATAGTAAAAGCTTGCTTAGTTTGGCGCTAGATGATTGTGTGTGAAAAACTTCCACCAATATTTATTTATTATTTTTCTTTGTTGTCAAATGGTACCAAAAATTAAATAAATTACAATGTACTCTATAGAATGTATCCATTTTTCTATTTTACACAGTTTGTGTGTTACTATAGTACCTCCTGTAGCCTAAACGGCTTGACCGATTTTGACGAGTGAGGTATCGTTGGATTTCTCTTTACATCCAGAGTTTCATGGTCAACATTTTGCTTATTGCATTTTGTTTATCTTTCTTTTCTTTTCTTCAGACTGTTCAGAACCAAGTCGGAAAGAGAAGTTTTCCGAGTATTGGTGATGAAAGTTAAGTTGAGTTCTTAGACAGCATATTTTTTTTTTTATATGACTAAGCTGTTGGTCGCTAACGGCCTCTACAGCTATAACCGGACTTTGGCGAATGCAGGGCACCGCTACAGTACGAACCTCGGTTCGGGCCGTCACCCGGGAGGGGGATATCACACTTGCCCTGGCACCCCGAAAGGGGTGTGCCCTGGGGCCATAGCGGTTTGGTTATGATTACTTGGAGAGAAGCTAATTGATCTTCGGACAGATCCTGGGATTCTTCGACCACGCCGGCGAGGTCGGTGTATGATTGTGTGCCTTTGGTAACCGGCGCCTATATCAAACACCGAACACTTCCTGTTGCTGGGAGCTGTCAGATCGGAAGACAGTAAATATTAATCCAGTATTTATTCATTTTAAGTTCATACAATCTTTGCTATTCACTTTGTCGAAAGTTCTCATAATAAGAAAAAATAAACAACGAAGCGATATAACAAGCAAAATGTCCGCCGTAAAATAAAATTGTCATGGTACAATTTCTCTTTGAAATACGGAAGTATTTATTGTATTACTAAACAAGTGAGGAGGGAAGCCTGTTTATGCGTTTAGTCTTAAAACGTTTACCACATTTTTATCACATTCAAACAACGAAATAGTCTTTATTTTTATACTGCTAAAGTGTAGGGCGGTGGTGTCTGATAATTTGGTGATATGAGTGTTTTTATTAGGTTTTCCTTTGTAGGGTAGGTCGGGGGTGCGTTGCCATGGATACGGCACGACTGTCGCTGATGGATACGACAATAGTTTTGCTTTAGTTAGTGCTTGTTTTATTAATTTGGTGTATTGTACCCTGTTCGAAATTTGAATTATTTCAAATTCAAATTCAAATTATTTAATTTCACAAAAAGTTGTTACAAAAATATTTCAGTTTGTAGCGCTATTCCCCAAACTGGGTGCATTTAAGCACCCGTATCTTGGGGGCAAGGCCTTCTCGTCTTGAAACAATAACAATACAATACTATTTATACGTACAATACATTTAAACACTGATCACAGAAAACAGAAAAAAAAGATTACAGAAAAATATAAAGTTCCAAAAATTAAAATAATTAAATTCATTAATTAATTCAAATTGTTTAATTATAAAACATAAGTATTTTTTTATTATATTATTGCTAAACTATAATGCTAGGCTTTAACTTATTGTAACTACGGGCTTAAAGTATTTTGTTTGATCCTCGAATTATAACTATTTACAAAGGCTCTCAAGGCAAGTAAGCAAGAACGCAGTCGAACAGTTTTGGCGCCAAAGTGAAAATATCATGTTTTGTGTTATTCCACAAAACTTGTGTTAGTAGTAATGATGCAGTATTATCCACTACCCTAGTGGATAAGGGAAATATAACGACACCTTAATCGTCAAAATCGGTCAAGCCGTAAGCTACCGGAGGTTATATAGGGACACACAAACTTACATACTAAATCTCCATCGTCCTTTAAACATCCCACTGCTGAGATATCGGCCTACCCTCTGAGGGTGATTAGGCCATATTCACCACGCTGGCCCAGGGAGGGTTGGCGCATTCACATACGCCATCTAATTTCTTCTCTGGTAATATGCAGGTTGTCTCACGATGTTTTCCTTCACCGAAAAGCCAGCGGTATATCCGTACGTAAGCTCCTTTGGTACGAGCCCGCCCGGGTTCGAACCCACGACCCCACGAATGTGAGGCGAACTACCACTGAGCTACCACAGCTTTTTTTACATACTAAATACACCCCAAAAACATTACCCTCCTTCTGGGGTAGTCGGGTAAAAACAGCTGTTGTTGGAATAACCGACTCAATTTATCTCATACGTCTATATTAGGCGTGTCTCGTATTATTAAAACAAAATAAGGTACAAAAATGTTGGTATACATTTTAACACCTTGTAGCGGATGTGTCACATTTAGCTCGTCGATATAAAAGTCAATAGAGATAGCCGGAATCCATCAACATTCTGTGGAGCACGTGACGCGAGCGGCAGCCGACTTTTAATGCTGGTCGTGTAGGAGCAATACAGACGAGCGATTATTAGGTCTTACTATGTGTCCAAAAACAAACAATTTATTGTGCAGCAGTGCAAGTATAGTACTTTATCGATCAAATAATTTGGTATTTATTCGTCGATATAGCATTTTTCGATTCTAAGCTTGACATTTTTTATCTCGCTTCAGTCGTGAAAGTGTGTGAAAGGTGTGAGACGTACTTTCAAATGTCAAACGGTTCGAGAGAAACTGATAAGATAAGATAAGATAATTTTATTCATTGGCCAAATTACAAACATCTTATAATTAAATATAAGAGCTGTGCATCACATCGTATTTCGTTATTAAATACAATTTCAATAATCCAATACAACTTCCAATAACCTAATAATTTTAATATAATAAAATAAATTTGATTTAAAATAAAATATATATAGACAAACACATCCCTTTTTCTCTCGTAGATATTGTATTCGCTATCTACATAGGTACTTTTAATTACATATTGAAGCCTAAGTTCCATTGTTTTGGCTTGTTTTTAAGGAAGTTGTTTGGATTTTTAAGGGCCCGTCCATTCATTTTATGTTTTTTTTTCATGGTCGAAGGGCATTGGTACATTTAATTCTAAAGACCAAGACCATATTTTTTTTTCCTTCTTTATAATTTTTGTTTAAAAAAAATGCGGTGGATAGGACGAGAATTAGGGTAGCCAGCCCTAAACGCAACGTTTTCCTCGCCAGTTTGATCAGCTGCACGTTGACACGTTGGCATCACTTACTAACATTATCAGTATATCAGCGAATACCTCGTCTGGCGTGTTTCCTATCATTTGTTAAAGTTGATCGATGCACTTGTATTGGCAAGCGAAAAATATTTAAGCAATCGCAATTTTTACTCTAAAGTTGCAGGTTTTGTAGATAGGAGTCGGTTCCTCAAGTGAATATAGTAGGTATCTATAGAAAATGCGGGGGAAGCATGAGCTTTCTTGCATTTCTAGTATTTCTGCAGGATAATCCTAATGAATGAGGAATTATCATCAGTCAGAAAACGTACAATGAACAAAGGGTTCCCACTCTCAAAAGGGGAGGGCGGGGACTAGCTACTTTCATTTGAAGTTATTTCATAATCTTGTACCAAGGTGGGTAATACCAAAAAATACTTATCCTTTATTTTTCAACAATCTTTAGGTACACAAAATTTGCGCTGTACTTAAAAAGTTACCCTAGTTAGTTGTATTAAAATTATGTTTAAAACCACACAGGGGGTAACTGCTGCATCGGTACAAAAAATAGCCTAATCACCCCTATAATATAATCATTCGTTCCAAACTCACTCATTCCAAATTGCTTTCAAAGCCTTTTACAACCATAAATCATAAGCCGAAGTCACTAATAGAAAAGTTAGAAGCTTTTGAACGCACCTGACGCCATTTTGAAATTAAATCGCAACTCACACCGGTGATGAGAGTTGGCTCTACTGGGGTGATCGACTTTCAAAATGAAATTTAACGGCATTTTACACAGTTTATTTTATTAATACGGAAATAATCGCATTAAATAAATGAATGAATGTGATCAAAATTAGTCAAAATAACCGACTCAATTTAACGTGATTATTCCTATATTCATAATCAACATCAGCCAGAAGACACCCAGTGCTGAACAAAGGCCTCCCCTTAGAAAAATGTGTGGGTTGCCATAATTACCACGCTTGGCAGGTGGCTTGGGGATCGCAGAACGCTCACCGATTAAACAGAGAACGCTGCTGCGGTGGTTTTGGTCGCAGTTTTAGGACATACTTACCCAGTTCGGTTGTTTGGTTGAGATATTTTTAAAATGAATTTTAGATAATATATAGCTTTGTAATGTGATTACTATATATTACGAAACCATACATTACGAAAATCATACAATTATGAAAGTACCGATCTTTGTTGAATTTCGATCTTTGTTTTCGTTAGCGAAAAGATGAGTCGAATTTAACATCAACAAATAAAATGCCAAATTTCATGATTCTAGATCAGCGAGAAGTACTTACATGCGAGTGTCAAAATATGCGACAAAAATTACCGTATTTACTTTGACAAAAATGCGGTTTTTTTTACAGATCCGAGTGATAGTGGTAGCATTTGACTTTAATTTAAACGTGGTACCTCAACAAGTTCCTAAGAAAAAGGTCTTGACAAACAGACATATAGACGGACAACTAAGTGATTCTATAAGGGTTTCTTATTCCTTTTGGGGTACGGAACACTAAGCAATTACAATAAATTGACAAATTATTTTAACAGAAACTGAAGTTTATGGCGTAAAGTCATAAAAAATAACCGAATCAAAATCCATTTAGTTCAGGAACCACGGCCCATGAGGTTTCCGTGCGGAGGGTGTTTTAATTTCCGTTATGGACCGGGAACAGAAGGCATTTCACACGTATGCCTCCTTTGACAGCAACACTAATGTTCAATATAAGTTTAAGGCCCAGAATACCGAGCGTAGCTATCTCGCTAGAGCATATTCCTTTTCATTCTGACTATGACAAAGGAGGGTTATGAGTAAACACACCACGGAATAGAGAAGGGACCGTACGTACCGTACCCCTATAATTATACGCTTGGGGTTTCCCGGTTCTAAAA
This sequence comes from Apocheima hispidaria, assembly GCA_947579745.1. Lineage (NCBI taxonomy): Eukaryota > Metazoa > Arthropoda > Insecta > Lepidoptera > Geometridae > Apocheima > Apocheima hispidaria. The sequence continues at coordinate 1,258,678 of OX388151.1, forward strand.
CGGGTACCGATTTTAATGCATAGGTTAGGTTAGGTTCCCTCCCCGTGGGTCCCGCCTTGTCGTGGCGGGTCGCGGTGGCCTTGACTTAGTAGCCGTGGCCTAGTCTCCCACGGTGAAGCTAAGCGGAACCCGAGAAGGGGCCGCTTCTCCGTGCTTGGCCCCCGAATCCCACGATGAAGTGGCCACAGTAGGTTGCGGGCTCTATGGTCAGCACCGCAACATAGGCGGGCTGCAGTGTGTTGTAGGTGGCACTGCAGCCAAGGGTAGGAGGCCGCAGCGGGAGAGAACTACCGATGTGTCGATGCGCGGCCTCGACGGGGCCGCCACGGTATGATGGCGGAGTGCCGACGCCGGATGATGAGTGCCAGTATGGCGGATCGCTGCTCTCCCTGCCCTCTGCGACCAAAGTGGCAGGTAGCGGAGCCACTCAACTGACCCGTCTCAGGAGGACCTCGGGTGTACAGACACGGGGTCGTCTGGCGCCCATCGGTGGCTTGGTCCCCGGGAAAGTGGTTGCGTCCACCATGTGCCCTGGCTTGGCGCGACGGGGGGATGGTACTGCACCCGACCTCGGAAGAGGGTCCGAAGACGGACAACCGCGGCGGATTCGCGATTGTGTGCGAGAGCGTTCCCGCGTTCCCGCCACAAGCGCCGGAAGAGGGACACCGTGGAGTATTAATGGGTTGGAGTCCCAGATCACCACACTGTCATGGCAGTGCGGTATTTCTCCACGTATGGTTAGGTTTTGTATATGAAAGTGGGCTTCAAAAAATTTACAAAGAATGTGAACTGAAAGCAGATCTATTAATGTGTGTTAAAGATACATGGTCTGAAAGTGGAATGAATAAAATACACTTGGTTTTAAACATAATCATTTATTACCAAACTCACGTGAGTTAATAATGTAAATATTCAAAACATCACAGTTCATTAACCGGATCATAGTATCGCTACATTTAATAAGACAAAATCCAGTTTGTTATCTAAGTTTATTGATATTATGCTACCTAGAATTTTAAACATTAATATCTCGTAAAACTGCTTTAAAGCAAAACGGTTGTTAAATAATTCGTTTTCCTATTAATGGCGTCCTTATATGCAGCAACATATTATAGCAATTGTTTTCCAACATTCAGTGTCAAAATTGATTACATCAGCCTACAGATTGGCCCTATTAGATACCGCATAACAAGATCGCTGTTTGAATAAAAATGCACTAAAAGTTAAGTGTCGGCTTTCCTGATTTCAGCAATGTTGGTCGCATATTAAAAAAAAATATACAAAAATTTCAAAGAGGAAACTAAAAAATATATATTTTATAAATGGTAATGTTTTGAATGCCATTGCCAATATTTTATAGCAACTTTCAATTTTTTAATATTCTTGTTTTGTTTTTATATTTCCGAAAGCGAGGAAAAAATCTTGAAAAAAGTGTTTTGTCGTCCTTCTTCGCCAAAATAAAAAATTAGGAAAACGTGAATCAGGGAAGCGGGCAAAGGAAATCGTGAATTGCGGAGACTGTGATTGCGATTGCGTCACATGCATGTGCATGTGCATGTGTTGGCATGCGTTAACCTGAAGGTTACATAGAGAATGAATTCGATCGAAGGTCCTGAGTTCGGAATCTATAGGAGGTAATCTGTGCTACAGCTATGATATGGGAATGCACCAAGAAATCTTAACCCAGGTACTCACATGATGGACGTAACTGTAACCGTTGCACGATCCTATAATCGAAATGTATGAATTGTGGGAAACGGATGAGGAATGTCGTTTAAAGCAGAACTACTGTACAGCACTGTCATTTTATTTTCTTTTAGTATTACAGTACTAACCAGACCCTGTAGACACGGTCCGCGCAGTCTACCGTATAACCAATGAGACAGAATGAGTGAGAAATATGTTGTACTCTTCTTTTCTCTCGTTTGTCCGCTGTCCGTGGTTTTTCAGGTGCGTAAAAAGAAACAAACGTAGTTATAGCGTCACTCATAAAATTAATAATTATGCACATATTTTTGAACGTCATTTCACAGTGTAAGATTCGCAGACCTAAGAGAACGTACGTGACGCGCCGATTGTCAGATTACCGCGAATTAAAATATGTAACGGTTACAACTACGTATCGCATATAAAGTGTTCAAGAAGAACGCCGCTGGTAGAAAACTTCCATAATTAAATTATCATTAATGTTATTACTAGGCATCTAGGTTTTTTTTTGCCAATCGACATTATTTGGGCAAGTTGGGTCTTTCCACAGCCAGTAGTCAAACTGGCCAAGCTCGCCGCAGCTTCCTATTTTATTCCTGTAACAAGAAAAGTGTAAATACATATTCAAGCAACTTAAATTAAGAAATGTATGTATGCCAAACTAAGCATGATGTTAAAAAATAGAAGAGAGACGTTTACTGACATAAAATATAACCAGAATTCCTCAGGCAGTAAGTAGCGCAACTGCCTTCTACAATATGACAATCTGTGCAGACAAGGCATGGAAAAAACTTCCGGTTTCCTTGTTTCCTGACATATATTATAATCTAGTTTAGGTCTGCGTGCTTTATGAACGACCAAATAGTCACTTACCAACAGCCGAGCTCGTGGTCAAAGACTACACGCGTAAAAATTAAGGTCCAAGCAATTGAAATATCTGTTCTGGGTCTAAGCTTTAGTTGTGTCTGACTGTGTTAGTTATACACGGCAAGCAACATGCAAGAAAATTAAGTAGATTACATAGAAATCTAGAAGATAAAAAGGTATATACCCTGGGCCTGTTTTCAAGAACGGTTCAGGCTGGATTTCTGTAACTTTATCTCCAACAGTGCACAGGAATCTTGCCATCGTCATTTTTCGGATTTCCAACAGTTGAGCTGTAATAAATGGATTAGATTAGATGGGAACTCATCAGCCAGAAGATATCTGCTGGTAGCTCAGTGAGAGCACGCTCGCCTCAAAATCGTGGGGTCGCGGGTTTAAGCGCGGGCGGGCCCATATCAACGAGTTCTTTGGAACTTACGTACGTATATACCACTGGTTTTTTGGTGAAAAAAAAACATCGTTAGGAAACCAGTATATTTCCTGAGAAGAAATTGCATGACGTTTGTGAATCTGCCAACCCGGACTGGGTCAGCGCGCTAGATATGGTCAAATCACCCTTCGGGGATAGGCCGATATCCCAGAAGTGGGATCTTTTAGCTATTTACTAATTAGCTTACTAATTTTAAGCTTATTTACTAATTAATTTATAATTTTAGCAATTTTTTTTTTTTTTACTAAAAACATGTCATGTTCCCAAGGACACTGAGTCCTTCACTCCGTCAACTAAATAATTAATACTAACGGAAATTAAATGCATTGGGTCTGTCAGGTCGCTCGTACCAATGCCGGTCCATAATCACATTTCTAAGCATCTGGTCTGCCACTAGGCAATAGAAGGTAGAAGGAGCAAAGCCCCCGTGGATAGGCCTTTCGACCCATATACCAGCCATGAGGTCGATATCTTCTACGTGCTCGTAGTTCTCTTTTAGGATTTCTATTCTCTGTGAAAATGAAACCTAACGGTTATTTAAAACTATCAAACTTACGACTTTATTAACGGGCTGGTAAAATCAAATAATTATTTAGTTCAGAAAACAGGACTTTTCTTTGAAGATTCCCTTACGGAATCATTTTTAAAGAAAATATATTTAAAAGTACAAAATATTCACATACTTCATTCCCTTTGATTCATTCTTTCATTTCTGACGTGTTTCCGTAGATAATGAGTATTTTGCTCCCTTCGGTTAAAGATTAACCAACACTGTACAATACTCAACAAGATAGAGGAAGCTACGCAGTTTTGCCACGAAGTCATGAACACTATCTTACTAATAATAGTAAAAAATAATGTTGAGTTTTTCTCAAAACTGAAAGCAGAAGGTTTACTTGCCTCGGGATCTATAACATCAGCTAGGTCATCAAAACTTTTGATCGGAGTCCCGAAACAAAATTCCCTGTATTTAATATAAGGTTGGAAACCGAAGTATCGGGCCTTAGACACGTCGTTGGTACCCAGATCTGATGCTTTCTGATGGGGTCCCAATCCAATTTCTGCCACCTAATGAGAAAGTTAATTAAAAAATTAACAGGTCGCTAAAATTAATCTGGGCAAGGGAACAAAGATACAAAATGTAAAATCAAATGATTAGTCAAACCGATTATTTGATTTCGTTTAATAAATATTATTTTTGTGTGCGTTTGTAGTATTAAACATGTAAAGCATGTTAGCATGTATGTATGTATGTATGTTGTAAAACATGTTAGCTGTATAGCATGTAAAAGCAAATGTTTGAATATTTTAACTTGCACAGTCATCGTCATCGGCAGCTTATTTATCATTTTGCAGAACATAAACCTCCTCCCTCATTTTGTTGAATCTTTCCTGTTTTGAGGCAATCTCGTCTAATTGTTGCCGAGTAAGTTGATTTTTTTGATAATTAATTCGTAATAATTATCTCTCTCTCTTTTCTCATCTGTAACTGGTATTTAGGCATAATGCCTCACTTACGTCGGGGTCCACAATGTAATCAGATGCACCAGCCCCTTGCCTGAAGGTGCCTTGAGTTAAATAAACGATGTTATCGTCCACATCGAAGAAGCCTGTTCTCAGCGTCAAATTGACGATAGGAACTTCTTTAAGATAATGTCCTCTTTGGTCAAATAACCTGAATATGACAATTTTTAAGACGATACATTAGGTTCTTTATAAAAATTTAAAAAGAATAATTGTGAAACATTAAACAGGAAATGGACTTCAATTGATATATTCTTACTCCATTAAAACGATTATTAAAATGCAACTGCGAATGATGTTGCTTTAAAGTAATTTTCAAACGAAGTGGTAACTATCATCACCTACTTTATAAGCACAGTGAGTGCGTGGAAATTTATACTGGAGTCTTATGTTCCCCAAATTGTATAACAAAAGGGTATTCAATCTGGATTAAAAAGGCTCGTCTTAAGGAACTGTGCTCCATCCTATACCACATCATAGCTTAACATCAGGCAGAACAATGGTCAAACTCGTAGACACTTAATTATTCAATGGATCAAATGCATGAGAAAAATACAGGAATGGGATCAAACTGAATGATTGGAGGAACTGGACATTTTCCAAGATATGAGCAAAAGAAATATTTTTCGTTGTATAGATGCTGAAAATATTCTTACTTCCATCTTCCCTCTTGCATGGTGTGAAGCCAACGCAGTACGTATGGATACTCAAGGGAAAGCTGAGGTATAACTTTTGGGTCGTAAATATCACGGAAGCCTAGTGACGGGGTGATCACTCCGGACCTATGTAGATTGTCCAGACCTGTAACAATTTGATAGTGATATTCTTGAAAAGAATTGAAGATTGAAGAATCGAATCTTGAAAATTCATATTTTAAGTCATATTTGCCTACTCATACATATCTTGTGATAAACAGGTATTTGACGACCTTTCTGGCTTAGTTGGTAGCATGTCTGCTTTAAATGCAGGAGGTCCTGAGTTCAATTCTCGAGGCCGGGCAGATTTTTAAATTATTCGTTAAAATAACAGATCTGGGTCTAGTGCAAGTTGTCCGTATAATAATATTTTTTTTTGTGTTCCATGGGATCCCCGACGCAGGCAATCCTAGTAGGGAGCTATATAATGGTGACTCGTTATTTATATTTTTTACTAATTGGGGCAAAAAAAATAAAAAATATGTTCGCGACTAACCCACCTTCACACCAGGGTAAAGGTAGGGAACTTTCTAAATATCAAAAGTCAAAGTGACAGGTGTCAAAGTGACAGGTGTCAAGGTGACAGGTGTCAAAGTGGCAGGTGTCAAACAATAAAATGTCGACTAAGAGTGTAACACGTGTAAAGAAAATCTTCCCGTAGTACTACTAGTTCTACTAGTAGTACTACGTACTAGTATACTGCTTGTAGTACCACAGGCTACAAACGCACTAATCTCTAAAATATATTATTCTGTTTGATAGATAAATGATTATTCTATGTACTTCAAAATTGTTCTTACCAAGCAGTAGTGGCATCATTTCATAATAGTACATCTGTAAAGCAATAGCGATATTGATATCCCTAGCAGTCTGGAACAGCTTTTCGTCATTCCAGCAAGGGTTGACTTGACCCAGCTGTGTGGCGATCTCATTGTGCATCCTCCAGAACCAAATCGTGACTATATTGATGCCAGCCAAGGCATTGGTTCCATCATCAGCTAGAAGACATAAGAATAATAATCGAGTTTTTTTTCTTGGTCACCAATAAATCTATAGTAAGCAAATAGAAAGAGACTAAGTGGCCTGCCCTAGTGTCAAAGCCTATCTCAACGGATTTAAATATATTGTTGTTGTTGTTTCCTATTATAATTATTCAGTCACTGGTCCACAGAAGTTTTTTTTTAATCTTTCTCTTTTCAATGGATAGGTCATAGAAAAGATATTTAAAGTCGCGCTCTCTTTCACACATTTTTAATATTTTTGTAGAAGAAGAATCACATTGTTAATTTGATTTAAAAAATTGAAAACTTTGAAATTGAATTAAAAACAGTTTTGATTTCTCTACCTTCAAAATACGCGAAAGAGATAGCATGTACAATGATGACAAAGTCGATTGTATCAATTGATTTGGGCCACTTTCATTACTTCCAAGTAAAGTGCCGAGTACTTCCAAATCTACTCGCCGATTGAAATTGCAAGTAACGCCAGAACTAGTTTCAAAATGAGTGTAGCCCTTAAAAGGTAAATAAACTAATCAGAAACTACAGATACTTTGACTTTGACTCTGCAATTAGCACCTATCGGAAAGTAGCTAATAAACATTTTGTTTTAATAAAACGGGTATTCTCACGTTAAATTGAGTCGGTTATTCCGACTATAGTTTCGATCACATTCGGTGATCTTTATCAAGGAATGCTTAGCGAGACACGCGCGCGACCTCGTCTTGCCTTGCCTTCCCGTTTTATTAAAACAAAATGTATTAACACCACGTCGGTTTTCATATTAAAATAGCTTAATAAACACTTTACTTTGGGATAATAAAATAAGCCATTAATCTTAACTCCTAATAAATGTATAGTTAATATTACTGTCAGCTTGGTAAAGTTTTTAATTAGTGTCTAACATTATCATGACAGGAAAATTAAATTCATATTCTGATGATTAGATAAACAAAATCGACAAGTACAATCCTCTATTCACTACAAAACTTGTAGAAAATATCAAAACTTGTATATAATATAATCCCACCAAAAAAAATATATGTAAAAAGGCCAAGTCTCGCAAAGCAATCTTTCCACCGTAAAAAACTTTACAGTTATGAGCTCATAAAAATCATATAAAACCAAGTCAGTTATTTTAGATTGTATGGTGCCTAAGTTGTAAGTGCCTATTCATTTTAGTTTGTATTGAAGCACCTATTTAATAACTTTGTCATAATTGTTTCCTAATTAGTTACATAGCAACATTTAGTGACTGTATCGATATTAGACGTCTTTAATAACTGTAGTGACTTGGTAATCGCAAAGCAATCCCTTGATGAGCGACGAGACCATCCGAGACCTCAAAAAGATTTGCGCCTACTACACTTATCATTATTAACAACTTTTACTATATGCTAAGTGAAAGTTAAGTGCTTATTTAAGATCTTAAAGGCCGTCTGCACTGAAGTCAACAAAGAAAAAACTTAGCTAAGCATCACCTAAACTAAATCGGACTTAGGCATGTCAAAGAAAAGGACATATCTTATTTAGGCAGCCTCCTAAGTTTGGTGCAACGTATTTTTCATTATTAAGTACGTCCTAGAGAGTTAAGTATGAACTTTGGAGCTGTCAAAGTTTTTGTGCAGACGGGCATAAGATGGCCGCAACCAAGTTTCCTTTCTTCTTTCAGTACCTTCTTTTTGGCTTTACCGTTGTGGGATAAAAATATTACAAAGGATATCTTACGTGTGTCATGACACCTCGTTTCTTGAGGCTTTGCATTCAAGAAGCACAAGTTGACTGGGGTTTTAACGCTAGGTGGCCAAATTTTTCCATTACTGATTTCATATTTTAAAAGGCCTCCTTCAAATTTCCTAAGCTTTTCTTTTGCGAGTTTGTTTGAGGCTCCATAGACAACGGAAAGGTCCAACAAGGGTGTGGTTGACGTTATCTGAAAGTACAGGTTTAGGGTTAGGTAAGAGAGCATTTTGTGGGTAAAAACCATAGAAAACAGAGAGGTAGAACAAAGGTGTGGCTGAAGTTATCTGATATCTTTTTGTTCTTATAATCTGTAAGAATCTCCTGTATCTCCCTTAGAACCTAATCATTACCTTCAGTCGAAATCTGACAATGGCTTTCGAATGATATTGACAAAAAAAAATGAAACTTATCAATAAAATCTCTAGTAAAGTCTCCAGCACTTTACTGGGGCACGACGTGGACTTGACCGTGACTTACTTTGCTGTCAAGCAGACTATGGTTGAGGACTTATTTATTTAAAATGTTTGATTCACTAGATATATTCTAATACTTGATACTGGCTAAATAAAAAACGTGTGGAGCCAAAACACAAGAGAAAAAAATAATTATATCAAGGTCAGTCAAGAGTCTCGACATTCTCATGGTAGAGTTCCGTAGGTATGTTAGAAATATATATCATTACCATTGTTTTTGCTCAGATGTTCCTGGAACATTTTTTTGACTACTCGTAAGCATTAACCTAGTATTACAAATTACGCTTAAATAAACCTGTCATTGATTTTCTTATAAATTTTTAGTCTCAGAAGAATAAAACTTAATAAATAAATATATTATGCTCGGAAACCAAAAACGGCACTCCCACACAAAAAATAACTTTATTAATAAAAATAAGTATTGTGTTCCTAAATGTATAGGTATAATTTTTACAAGAATTAATTACTGACCGCAGAGAATAATAGATACAAATAGAGGTCACTGTCTGGCAGTCTGGCAAATATTTTTAATTATAGCATGATTTCAATTTAAAATAATGTTCCAAATTTCTTTACTTACTGGATGTTGAATGAAACACGGATGATTATATAAAGAAAACTAGCTGTCACTCGCAACATAGAAAACGTGAAAATGTCCAATGAGTTTTAAAGTCTCTTTAACTGTAGTCGGATGCCAATATTAGTATACAAAGCATCGGACTACGGATAAAGGAACTTAAAACTCATCGAAAGAATATGAATTTATTTAAATACATTTATTATACTATACCCACGACTTCGTTCGCGTGTGTAGCCTATGTCCGTTTCCGACCCTTAAGCTATATCTATGCAAAAATTCAGATCGATACGTTCAGACGTTCAGCCGTGATAACGCGACAAAAATCCAGACAGAGGTATGTTCGCATTTATGATATTAGATAGATAGATAGATAACTCTTTATTGTTCACACCAGAAATAACATGCAGATGACCAAAAAAACAACTTAAAACTAACAAGTAACAACTGGCGGTAACAACTATTGGTATATAGGATGGACCACGCCACTTTCAATTTCGAATTATTTATTGAAATTATATTTTATTATGTTTCGTGTGTTATTCACACGCGGAGTTTGAAGACGCATCGCTATAAACTAATCTTGGCAAAATCAGATAAGTGGTTTAGGAGATTAGAGGGAACATATGGACATACATACATAGACTGCCCAACCCATAAACCTTAAACCCCATAACTCTTTTTTCGTAGTCGCGTAAAAACTACACTTACTCTATCAGGAACTGTATCATTTCTGACGCAGCCAACGGACTGGAAAGACTCTGGCCGGGTCATATTTAGACACCTGATATCGGAGAAGCGATGTACGGGGTCATCATCAGGGACCTTGTTGGGGACGCAATCACGATCCGTTTTACCCTTTTCCATGCAGCAATAAGGCTTCCATTGTATATATTTGACTGTAAATTGAATTGTAATTTGTAATAAAAAGTTTTTTTTTTCTGAAAGTACAAATTGAACTTACTAGATACCAAAACGAAAAACAAAATTGAAATAATTAAAAACTATTTGCAGATAAAAAATAGAGCTCAGATCACTTTAAACTGCTAAACACAACGATTTCACAGTTATGGTTGACAATTTAACAGTTAGAAACATACAACAATTTTGGAGTTCTGAGGTAAGAAGCATTTAAAAAAACCTCCTAGACTTGAGAACCTCCTCATTTTTGTTAAAAGCCAATATAAAAAAAATATATTATATATATGTATTTGAGGTCTGAACTGAACTAAGAAATTAAGATTGTACAAAAAAGTTTGTGCTCGTGAAGTCTAATGTTCCCAACACTACTACTTCATTAGCTTTAGTACCGGGATGTATTCCTCGTCACTGTAAAATTAATATTACCAGTATCATGCTGAGACACAACATCTCCGGACATGAAGACGATGAAGTTAATCGCGAGTTGGGTGAAGTGGAGGCTTGGCACGCGGCCTTCAGACAGCAGTCGCGTGCGAAGGATACGTGCGAGAGGCAGAGGTTTGCCTGAATTCGACTTCCGTGGCTCGAACCCTATAACACGTTCAACCTAATTAGTATGAAATAACATCAATATCACGGCCACGATTTTGTACACGTTTTTCTCTTTTTTGTCATAAAAAGTAGAAAAGATTCTGTCGCTATGCAGAAACTAAACTTTCAAAATAGTGCAGTATCTGCCGACTTTATTGCCAAAGGCGATCTCTTTCAACAACCATTGAATGGAAAGAATTTACGTAGTGGCATAGGTGCATATAAACACTTAAAGATATTCCTTCTTCTCTCAGTGCCTCTCCATATATGAAGGTCGGCTTAATTTTTTTTTGTTATAAAGCGCTTGTCTGAACAGTTGTTCTACCGATTGTTTCATTATTTTTAATAATGTTTCTTATACTATACTAATAAGTTTCAAGCTGCTTTGCCTGCTGTTGTTGTTGACCCAGGATTGACTTCAACAGTTCAAAACCCTGGCACAGAGATGCTTTGCGCTCGTTAGATTTATGATTTCTAGGTTATATAGTAAAGAAATTACCTTTATCATATATCGAAGGCAAGACTTTATAGAATGGCGTGTGTGGCGCTCCTCTAGTGGGATGCTCCAAGTTGTTGCATGAGCCATCGATACGCCTACCTTCTTTAGGATCGCAAGGCTCAATCTCGGTGACACACCAGCTGTTAATATTAATTTAAAATTATTCATAAGCTCAGGTTGAGATGGGATCTCAGCGTGTACCTTCTATTGACATCTGACAATGACAATAATAATGTATTCTATTTACTTAATAATTGTAATTCTTTTGACTTTTTTTTTTGGAAAGTTATTGTAGGTAAAGTTTATATTTTTTTTAACATTTATTAAGTATGAATACGAATTCTGTGAAAATATTTTTGCACGTCAGAAAGGACCGAATGTAATGGAACATTTCAAACGCCAACACCCTGCTTACCTGCATTCTGGCAAATAAAATCTCATTTCATTTCAAAACTAATTTCATTTCATTTCAACAATGTATATCCTATTTACCACAAATTAAAATAAAAAATCTGAAATAGTCAATTTATCAACTTATTGGTATTGTACAGAAAACTCTACGTAAGCGTGCACAAGAAATCCTGCCGTCACTATTTTTTATACCACTACCAAACACAAAAATAAAACCATTAAAATTAGTTTTGAGTCGATTCAACACCATAAAAGGAGTAAGTACAGTACTCTAAGTAATAAGTACTAATGAAATTATTATTTTGCATATTTTAAGTCGGTATAAAAATAATGTAATAAGTTATTTATTAACATGGTATATACTTACAAAGTGGTGTTCGCTTTATCGCGTCTCTTCAATTCTTCTCTAGAAATAGCGTTTCCGGAATACGCGTCATAGTACAAAGCACAATAACTACTGCAAATAATTGAAAAAAAAACTATAATCTTCATGACTAAAATTCCGTTACGCATTCTTAATTTAAAGCGAACTTAAATTAATATATTTTTTATATGCTTAACACATTTGATTAAAATAAATTTCAATAAAAATATTTTGAACAATAATAAACAGAACGTTTTAACAGTTTGGATCGCTAAATAGGAATGGCTGGGATCGAAGCGATGTTAATTTTAGATGTTGTGGTCTACAATAAAAAATGTTAAAAACGGTATCAAGATTAAGAACTAGTTTTAGATAACATTCTGCACAGGAAGTTAATATTACAAACGTTGTCTGTGTTTTCTGTGTTCTTTCATCTCTGTCGCACCACTGTTTTATTATGGCTTATACAATAGTACTCATGCTGACGAATTGAACTTCGTAAAAGTTGTTAGAAATGATGTAGGAAACATAGGCAAGAGATTTTGCGATAGTTACCAATAGCCCTGTATATGTATAGTACTCATTGCTATAAGTACCTACTATCTTCACGGTTTAAAATAGTCTTTATCCCACAATGCGATCGAAGTCATGGTTATAATGGTCAACAACTTCGAGAGTATCGTTATCAACGAGTACCGGTACTGGTACAACATGGGCATTTAAGATGATTTTCGTCTTGTCCATGTTCATTTTAAGACGCATCTGTTGAGAAACGCTACTGAGGTCGTTGAGCATATTATTGAGGTCCTCTTGCGACTCTGCCATGATTACTATATCATCGGCAAAACGAAGGTGAGTGATGTATTCGCCATTAATGTTGATGCCGAATCGGTTCTAGTCTAAGAAGTTAAAAACGTCCTCCAAAGCGTTCGTGAACAGTTTCGGAGAAATACCGTCTCCCTATTTCACGTCTTTCTGTAATTGGATTGGTCTCCTGCAATCGGATTGACATGGTGGCCTTTCTATACAAACATTTCATCATCTCGATATACCTATAGTCGATATGACATCGGTCAAGGGACGACAATACCGGCCAGGCCTTGATGGAATCGAAGGCTTTTTCAAAGTCTACAAATGCCAGGCATAAAAGGGCCGATAATACTATTCAGTCCATATACAATTAAATACAAAACTCAAAATACAAACATTAAAAACATCAAAAATTTAACGGGAACTTCCTATAAAATTTGCATATAAACAACACTATTAAAAATCCGCGGTAGATAATAACCTAATCTATGCCAATTCATAATCTACGCCAATTCTCACTTTTATGACTCTTGTAACCATAACGGTATAATTAACGGTGTTTTAATTTAAAATATCGAATTTTGTATACTTTAAGGTACTTGCGAACACAGTTTTAGAAACCTTTTACCAAAAAAGTTCCGGAAACTAAGTGTCACGAAATGCTATAAAATATGAGAAGTGATATAATTATATTATATATACAAAATTAAGTTTAGCGTTATCTTGAACACATGATGGCGTTTGACTACAATCTCAACTGATGGGAAACGACGATGTGGTCGAAGATGTAGCACGCCTGCAGGAAGTACCTATTTACTTTTATATATTTTTTTTAATTTATTTCTCAATAATTAAACATACATAGCATTTTTTCTGATTCTGCCAAACTGCATAGCAGTTTGTAGGCATAGTGTAACTCTCATTGTAAACATTTATTTCATTATTTATTTAGGTTCACCTACACTGTGCACACCAATACAATGACAAAAATGTACAAAAATAAAATAGAACTAAATGTCACAATACTTACAGGTGAAGACAGCATGCAATAATAAAGAGCGAGTTACTGTAATTATAAATAGAATTAAGTTATCATTGTCTTATGTAGGTATTATGTACGCATGTACGCGTAGGTGAATTAAGTAAGTAACTAAGCAGTAGCTATATTATTGTCTAGGTTTCCTATTATAAGGGACTTCCTATATACCCCCCGGTGGACCGGACTGCCCCGGTGGCTCAGTTGGTAGTGAACTTACCTTCTGTGTTTGGGGGCGTGGGTTCGATTCCCATCTAGGACAAACATTTATGTGATGAATATTTGTGTTTGTTCTATGTCTGGGTGTTAATATCTATATAAGTATCTATTTAAAAATACCTATGTACGTATATCAGTCTCTGGCAGCCACATTACAAGCTTTGCTTAGTTTGGGGTCAGGTGACCGTGTGTGCAATAATGTCCCACATATTTATTTATTTATTTATTTATATAGGACTTGTTCGGAAAAACAGACGTATCTTTGGTCTGCGTTCACTTTGAACACATTGTTTGATTTTCGTCGGACGAATATTAACTGGTTGTCTATGATTTTTATCCGACTTAAGTCATGTTCCAGTAAAGTGGCGGAGACTTTACTAGAGATTTCTATGATGTTTTGGAAACAACACGAATGTTTCACAATATTATACTATTTACCAATACTCCTGCACGTTCATGAACACTTAATGGATAAATATTAACATTTTTAAAATATTAACATTTGAAATAACATAAGTTTTAAAAAATAATGCAATGACTTCTCTACGTTCCCGCCAAAACTCTTCCTCCAGCTTTCATTACATCGTTGGTCCCTTAATGAAAGTTGTTTATAATGAATAGCGAGTACTTTAGATTCTTTCCGAAAAGCCCGTGATGCTACATTCATGTTAAGCTTACACCAGTTAATCCTTCGGTGCCACAGTAATATGCTGGTACTTCTTTATACAAACTTTAATATTTGGGCTCATCCTGACTAATCCCAACGGGAAACTCGACGTTTAATAACTGGGTTTGCCGACAGATTTCGGTGGAATTTGGTTTTTATTGAAAAATTCTGTATTCGGTATACTATACTAGTTTACATTTTCTAAATATATATGACGGGAAACGGATAAGTTAGGTAAATTGGTAACCTTGAACCGACTTTTTTCTTTTAAAGGATGTCGGAAAACCCAGGTTTAGATAGTTTATATCCGTATCTTAAATATGTATAAAACAATGTCGTGTTTGTTCGAACACTTATAACTCGAGAACGGCTGGACTGGTTTTCATGATCTTTGAATTGTTGAATTTGTCTCCGCCCCGAATAGTAGAATAACTATTTGAAAAAAAAGTTTAACAAGGCCGAAGGCCGAGCTTTCGTTGCGTTCGAAGTCATTCAGCTAGTTTTAAAAAAAGCGGCAAACAATCAACTGTTCTCCTGATGGTAATTGATCACGCCACCTTCAATATCGGGTTTATTTTTAAATTGCTTTATTTCTCTACAGCACTATTAAAAACATTTAAAGTCTGTATCTTATTGGTTGGATATAATGTAGTATGAATATTGTATTATTTTGATAAGCAACTATAAACCCTGCCATATTATTCTCACTAGTACATGAAATGTTCATCTTGTACCTCTGACATAGAGTAATGGGCGTTGCATTAACCTCTAGGGCCCACGATAAGAAAGCGTTGTAGAGACCTACCAACTTACCTGCACAGTTGACTTAATGATGGAACTAAAAATGTTCTACTGACGGTTGTTCATATAATACAACGGTTGCTCCCCCAATAAAGTGTTTAAGTAAGTTGGTCGCACTGTAGGTCGATGTCGCACCGTTGGACGTCCATTGAGATAAAATACCTGTGTCAAGAAACGGCGCTTTTAACTCCTACATCAAATCCTTGATATCCTGATGTACTTAGAATCCCTCCGGCTTATAATAATAGAATAACAATGAACTTATTTTTATGTTACATCGCGATGTCAATGTGTATACACATTGACAAGATATAAACTTACGAAATAGCAAAGTAGTATGTAACCGATCACTTTTTTCAAAACTACCCCCAATGTCCTCGACTTAATGCGCTTTAATGTACTAACTTCTTGTTAGGTAAAAGTTTTAAAAGGCGATCCTAGCCTAGAAAACAATTTAGAATTAAGACCTTGTTGCTTAGATGTTAACGCTGAGTTTTTACAAAAAAAAATTGTACCCATTTATCTTAATAAAGAACTTTCAAAAACAAATCAATGACATCTATTTTACGTTTTGTAAGTTATAGTATTGTGTGTATTGTATATGATGTACGCGATGAAACCGTAGCAAAGGGTGTTAAGAGTGACCACAATTATATTCAATGAGTAATTGTCGTTACTCTAACCACACTTCACTCTTTCAATCACTAGAGTTCGGTTTGTAAGGAAGTGCCTGTGTTATATTATTTGTATAAGGCACTTATCTTGCCACCGACGAACTACCAACTGTTTTCTAACTCAAGAAACGTATAAAAGATATATATCGCATGTGTATAAAAGAGACAATGTTATATTAGTAGTTGATAGCTGGCTGTTAGCAAAGCCGGCGAGAACCTTCTCTCCACTAGTTTGTGAAGCGACAAGAGCTATCAAAGATAATACTCGCTGAGAGGTGCTCACTGCTCACTTGGCGGTGAACATTCGCCGAATGTATGAGAATGTATACAATATACATGGCTATAAGGAAAGGGTATGCTCAGCCGAAAAGAGCGCATAGTACTCTTTATTACAAACAACTCTTACTATGGGACCAACCCTGAAACCGAGGAAAAAATACCAGCTGTGAAAAATGTCAATGACACGTGGCAAAATGAATGGAACAACTGTTTTTTTTTTCTCAATTTCAGCGTTGGTCATATAGTAACAGTTGTTCACAATCATGACTACCATGAGCCCCTTTCGGCTTAACATACCCTTTCCTTATAACCGTGTAAATATATTTCTCGGCCGCGCCGCCAGAGCGAGTGGTGCGAGTAATCGCCCTTCGCACTCGTACACTCGCTATAGCCCGGCGACAAAAGTAACTATACACTCGCTTCTTACTGCTCGCTAACTCGATCCTAGTTTCTTGCTTTACTCGCCTCTCGTTCATAGCTGGCGGTGGGACAAGTCCTACACATTAGGGCGTTCTTCTTCGGGGAAAGACATGAAAGACAGTCCATGCATTATAATTATGCCATTAACGTTTTTTTAGACCTTTCACGTTTGATCTTTGACGTTTATATCGCGTATATGGAAGCGACTAAAAACTGTCTATAAGCTCTTAAAAAAACAACAGCTGGAGCTCTCTTTTCATTACGAAGGTCGCATTAAAATCCTGTGATGCCAAATTATCAAGAGATAAGAAAACCAAACCGAGAGTTACAACTACCAATAACAAATACGAATCAAAACTAACGCACATACTTAACTGCGAATACGACCATCCTACCAAACATTTCTAGGAAGATTAGTAACGTATTTGTCCAATATTCCTATACGTAAATCATGGAACAGTAAGGAAATTGTAAAAAACCAGAGCTATTTCAAGACGTTTAATATCATAAATTAGCACTTATCTATCTATCATCACCATCGTCAGCCAGAAGATGTCCCCTGCTGAAAATAGGCAACGACAGCTGCTAGCTGTTCCGGGAGGAGCTAAAGCGTGGTGCTGAGGGCTCCGGTGCGTTCCCTTGGAGATCTCGGAGCCCTCGGTCAAGTAACAAGACAGGCCACCGGAGGGGTTTTAGTGGGTATAATCCCACATAACCCGGCTGCACCCCAAAGCAGTTATTTCTAGTTTTGTGTATATTATCCATACTGCTAGTTACACCCTTTGTAAAAGCGAACACGTACGCACAACCAATGCTACACAAATGTGTATCGATTACCATAACACGAGGATTGAATCACAAACAGATCAGCCAGTCCCAATATTCAGCGCGAATTTTGGAACTAAAAGCATTTATTCTGGGTTTAGTTTAGCTTCAAATTGCGTGTTTGATATTTTATTTATCTGAATGTAAGAATAAATTAGTCAAAAATGACTATTTCTTCTTTTAAGAAAAATAAATAAATATTTTGGATCGTAATATACAGGTAGTAAAAACAATCAACGTCATAATCAAATTATAACACTGTTTGAGATCACAATTATTATTGAACAATCTTTAAACTATTCAGTCGTTAATTTATTATATTATAACGTTATTTTAATCGGTAACAAACATAATAAAATTAAATGCATGCAGTTTGGAAATAAGCGTAATGATCTAAGGGGTGAATTAAACATCGTTAGTTAAATCGTGTTGTATAAAAATATTCTTCTCAATAGTTTGGTTAAAATAGCTCGGGAAAATGTTTATTGACTTATTGTAATTTTATAATTTACTAGAATTAGCTGCGCCCCGCGGTTTCACCCGCGTGAAAAATCTGTCAGGTACAATACATTTTTCCGGGTTATCCCGGAAAAAAAAAAGTATAAAAGTAGCCTATGCCACTCACTCTACGACCCTAAAACTATATCCAAGCAAAAATTCTGGTCGATCTCCTTTGCCCTGTTGCTGCGTAACACAGGAACAAACATACCAACAAACACACTTTCGCATTTATAATATTAGTTGGGATTAGAGATCGTCAGCTAAATCGTGTAATAAAATATTCTACATAATAATTTTGCTACAATAGCTCGGAAAAAAATGTTTATTATCTATTGTTGTCCAATTGGTAATTTTCACCTGTCCCCCACATATGGGGTATCGTTGAATAGGTCTTTTTAAATAAACTTAAGGTTTCCTACACAATTTTTTTATTAGATGTACCGCTTGCGAAATATGGGCCGACAAAGTGGATTACAATGTGTTCCCCCGCCATTAAAGTAAGCATCTCAGAAACTTGTAATCTTCCATGTTGATAGATTTTAGTAAAAAAAATCTTTTAAAATTACTTCGGGCAACTTGTGATGTGCGGTATCTATACATTATCTGTGACATCTACTAACAAAACTAGGTAGTTTTATTTCCGTCTTCAATTAAATTTGTTATCTATTAATAGTGACTTTGACGTCAGTACAATTGTAGTTAAATTTTAGACCAATAAACTACATATTTCAAGGTAATTTCAAATATACAATTCCTTCCTTAATTATCCTCAATTATATGTTTATACTAATTATATAAATACGAACAAAAAACAAAAACAATAAAACAATAATTATGAATTCTCCGCAGAGTTTTAAAGAACAATGACGAAATTTTATGTCATAAATTTTGGAGCATCCTGAAAAAAATTTCGTTAGAAAGTATGTAAATATTCAGTAAGGCTATTTTTCAACTAATTTTGACGAAATTTTTTATTAAGATTCTACAATTTCATACATTTTTGTCGTCGGCGATTTTGGCTACGAGGGATGTTTCCTCCGAAAAGGGGGGAATTTTGATGCAGCGCCACTTACCGGCCAACTTTGATAATATTTGGCAGAAACATTGTGGTACTCAATTCTAAACTAAAATTTCGAATATTAACGAAATCAGTCAAGGGGTTGTCAAGATATTATGTTCGTGAACAGAAATTGAAAATTTGCCAAAAAGTTTGTGCTCGCAAAGTCTACTATTTGCAGAACTACCTACTAGTGTATTGAGCAGTTCTTAGAAGTCAAATGACAGGAATTGAGCGTTTATGTACTACCAGCCAGATCCGCCCCGGCTTCGCACGGGTTGAGAAACAGAGTTTAAAAAAGTGAAGTTACTGCATTCCGTAAAAAAATAACTGGTGGTGGTGAAAACCGCATGAGAATCCGTTGCGTGGTTTAGGCAGATGAATCTGTTAGCGGATATACATATCCGGATATGCCTCCCGTTGCAGAAAATTTCATATGTTACCGCTAAGTGAAAGAAGGCATATAGCAGACCTTTCATATTTACGAAACATAGCAACTGGCTCAGCTGATTGCCCCGAACTTTTGAGTTTACTGGGGCTCAGCCCCTAATCTACTTCACTTAGAAGGCCCAACCTTCTATATGTACCTATAGTAAGGTGTAGTTATGGGCAAAATTCATTTATGATAAGGACGTGTAGAAGTTATAATACTATAGCTAACAATATTGAAATTGATTTGTTTAATACCACTTCACTTCGCCTTAAGCGATTGCTTGCTGACGCATTCTTTAGTCGTACAGACATGATGCAGTAATGTATACATTTTTCTACATTTACATTTTTTTACATTTTTCTGTCCTAGAACCTTTATTCAATCTTTAAAATAACGCTTTTCGACTTGACTTTTTCTAGTTATATACATGCCTATTTGTGGTAACTTAACTTAAAAAATTAGGTTTAAGTTAAAATATTTAACCTGTTAAAGTTAATTTAAGCGCTAGCTGTTAGTTATCCTAAGAGAATAAAATAAAATACAGACAGACAAATGCGGAAAGCGACTTTATTTTAAACTAAGTAGAGAGTAGAGAAGTAGATAAGAGATGCACTAGTAGACTAGATGGTAATGCCGCATTACAATGGCATGTGCCATGAGATGCACTAAAGGTAATGCCGCATTACATTGGCATGTGCCATGAGATGCACTAAAGGTAATGCCGCATTACATTGGCATGTGCCATGAGATGCACTAGATGTAATGCCGCATTACATTGGCATATGACATGAGATGCACTAGAGGTACCATTTAATACCCCATTTAATTGTGGTCACTGGTAAACTTCACTCAGTCTGCGAGCGGCATTAACGACATCGCGCTACTTTACTATATTACAATAAGCGCTAAGCCATATCAGAGGCTTTCAGATGGCCTATAAACTCTACTCGGCCTATTTGAGCTTACTGTTTTTACCTAAACTTTATTGAATGGTATTAAGCCGTTTGAATAATTATTTCAGTAAATCACACAGCTGTACAAAACAGCTACCCGAACATAAATAAATAATCATATTGATCTTTACCAAACACTTATTCTGTCACTTTCATGCTATATTAATTCATCTGACGATGCGAGAAAAATCTGATAAGCTCTTCGCCTCCTTATTATTTCAATCTCAACGCTATTCTTACGACATTAGAGTTGAAAGTGTTGTATTGAAAGGACGATTTAAGGCAATAAGTGGCGATCAAATTGAGATATCTCACGACACGTGCAAGTTATTGGGACACAAGTGTTTGGACAAACTGGGATATTGCTCGTGTGAGGGAAACAGCCCTCAAAGGGTCGATGATGACTTAACAGAAAATGTCGTTTTTTCCTGACTACGGAAACAGTAAAAGTAAGATTCATTTTAGCTCTTAGACGTCCACTGCTGGACGAAGGGGTAGGGTAGTTGCCACAATCCCCACGCTTGGCAGGCGGCTGGGAATCGGATAAGCGATAAAAGTAGGGTTATGATTTACAAATCTGTCTCTATAACAATTATTGAGGCATAATAGCTCAGGTTTTGCAAGCTGAAGTGGAAACGGGCAGGCCGCATTGCTCGAAGAGTCGATAACCGATGGAGAAGAAAGGTTCTTAAGTGGCGACAACGAACCGCAAGCCAAAGCGTAGGTAGGCGTCCCACTAAGGGGACTGATTTTAATTTTATTTATTTTACAAAATCATTGGCGTTGTAAAAGTCGCGGGTAGCCGGTGGATGCAAATGGCGAATTCTTGACAGTGTGGTGTTCTAAGGGGAAGCCTATGCTCAGCAGTGGACGTCTTCCGGCTAATGATGATGACTAATAGCTCATCGTTAATTAGGATTGCGTAAATGGAAAACGGCACCCTATTGGTGTCACTCTGCTGTCAGTCCGTCTAGTGTCACGTATTTTCATCTCGCACAGATCCGAGTCGAACCCTCAGAAAACATCTAGAAGTAAAAAAATGTTCTCTTCTGAGGTCGCACCTGTCCAGTTTTCTTAATAAACCCTGGGACAAATAAACTGAGCATGCATCGAATACGCAAAACAATAATGCAGTTTTGTTTTAATAAAACGGGAATACTCACGTTAAATTGAGTCAGTTATTCCGATTATAGTTACCGAATGTGATCAAAACTATAGTCGGAATAACCGACTCAATTTAAAGTGAGTATTCCCGTTTTATTAAAACAAAACTTATCAAAACCACGTCAGTTTTCATAGTAAAACAATAATGCAGTTGTTAATGACACAGACTTCCCATTGGATTCCTGAAATAAATAAGTAGACAGGCAATTTATAAGGACAGGAAAAACATCCGCTTCAGAGAAACGGTTCGAGACACGAAGGCGCTTGAAACGATTTCGCAGACCATTACTGGAGCTATTACTGGAGCCAGTTGGGCGTGGACTCAAAGAGACCGAATGCGACCATAACGATGTATCTATTCAAGTAAGTTTATATGCGCCATAAAGAAGTTCAGGAGCCAAACCATTACACACATTTAAACGAAGAAAAAGTACACTTTCAAGCAAACAGCTGGCGAACTATCTTAATAAAATATAACTTGTTAAGAGCATGTCGGGCCATGCTTAGTAGGGTTCCATAGGTGCGTAGGATGTTTGAAGTATTTATCGGTAATTACCGCATATCTCAAACTTTTTGAGTTATCATATGTTGCCCGAAATAATTTTAAAATAAGTAATAATAATAATAAGTCGCCAATAAGCCTGATATTGTGGTAGTCGACCAGTCCCAACGCCGGGCAGTGCTCGTCGACATCACCATCCCTCATGACGAGAACCTCGTGAAAGCCGAGAAGGACAATCTCAGCAAGTACCTTGACTTGGCTCACTAGGTTACCGCCATGTGGGATGTTGACTCGACGATCATTGTCCCGATAGTCGTTTCGGCGAACGGCCTTATAGCGAAGAGCCTCGACCAACATCTCAAGAGGCTCTCGCTAGACGGTTGGGTGAAGGGCCAGATACAGAAGGCAGCCATCCTTGACACGGCGCGCATTGTCAGGAGGTTCCTCACTCTGCAGCCCTAACCGCCGGTAGCTTGGGCCCTGCCTCGCTGTCGGCGGGACTCTAGATTTAGGTTTTTTATAGCATTTTTTTTTTTTTATATTAATTTTATAAAAAAATCTAAATTTAAGAATTAAAATAAATAAATGGAATAATAATAATAATAAAACGTTTATTGCATCAATTCCTATGTCTAGCGATACTCTTAAGGGTAGACATCAAAATAGTATTGATTTATATAGAGTAATCTTAGGGCGAGGTCCAATCGCAAAACAACAAAAAGTAGCACTGTTCAGGCTTTGTTCGAAGTGACGAGATTACTTAATCAGGTGCAAAAAATACTGCAGATAGAAAATAAAACTAAAATTACGTTTAACCGAATAAAATTTCAAAAATCTGTCTTAGTTACAAAATAAAAAATCTCAAAATGACTCCCTGAAAAACCTTTCTGAAATCAAATGCTCTGAATTTTCAGCGGTAACTACAAATTTTCTTTTACAAATTAAATATCCAGCCTAGTGGCTTATACGGCGAACCAGGTAATTGTTTTTATTTGATTTGGATATTTCCGATAATCGGCAAAAAAGCAATGAAAAACTACAATTTACCGTTTTCTGATCAAGTATGATATGCCATATTCAACTTTAAACCTTAGAACTTTGAGCGGGACAGTACTCATTTCAAATCACGATCAGTCCTCGCCTTAAGTAATTTTTAGAGTATCTATTAAATAATTATGTACCTGGGTAGGAACTCTGTTCCTCAGACTAGGAATACCTGTATCCTGAGGTCACAGCGATTCAAAGATGAAGATCTCTCAACGTGGAAGATAACAAGTTTTTGTGATGCATAGTTTAGAAATGGCAGGAGGGGGACACATTGCAAGCAACTTTGTCGGCCCATATTTCGCAAGTGGTACGTCTGATAAAAATATGGTATAGGAAACCTTAACATCATTTTAAAAGACCTATTCAATGATATCCCACATGTGGGGGATAGGCGTTTTTATTTTAATCTCCACTTTACATGTATGACAGCCCCCCATAAATATAAAATTAGGTTTTTTTTTATTGTCACCATATAAAGACCTGTTCTGTTTTTTGAACCTGTATATCTTTACTTAGACTATCGCCGTGCAAAATTTCATGCATGTAAGTTTATAACTTTGGAAGTTATAAGGCTGTAAAGGATTCAGACAGACAGACGGACAGACAAACAGACAGACAGACATGATGAACTTATAAGGGTTCCTTCTAGTACTACGGAACCCTAAAAAACCAAGAACAAGCTAGGTCGGAGTCCGTCTTACTTGTTACGAAGTACTTTTGCTTTGGTCGTTAATTTAGAAATAGTTTTTTGTACTAATAAAATATATTAGATTTAATTTTCGTCCGCGTATAAAAAAAAAATCAGAAACTCATAACAAAGGCTGCTTAAATCACACTAATATTATAAATGCGAAAGTTTGTATTTAAGTGTGTAAGTAGGTAAGTATGTACGTTCCCGTTCAACTCTATAACGGCTAAACAGATTTTAATTAAATTTGGTATGAAGCTAGCATACACCCTGGATTAACACATAGGCTGCTTTTTATCCCGGAAAAATATTCGGCTTCTGTAGAGTAGCGGGTGAAACTGCGGGGCGGAGCTAGTTATCTATAAAAACATCTTGAAGGCCATGGTGATTACATAGACATCATCTATGTTTAAATATTAATTAATGCTTGGTATTTTTTATTGCCAGTTTTTGAGGTAGTAATCATATTAATAAAATTCTATATATTATAATTATATTTTATTATTATAGTTCTTTTTTTTTTTTTCATAAATTTTATTTATTATTATAATAAAATATTACAGAAGTATATTTATTGTAATCTAAACTTAAATGTACAAACTAAAACTATAAACAAAATTAAAATAAATACTTAAATAAATTAAATCTAAAATATCTACAAATAAAAAACCGCATTTAAGTCGCTGTCTGCGGGTAAGGTGCCCAAAAAGCTGGCGACATTACCCCGCTGAATTGCCAAGCTCACCCTTTGACCGAGGTAAGCGCCAGCTTTTTGGTCACCTGTAATTATAGATATTATTATTATTAGATTGTAATCCTCTGAATGAAGAGATGGCCAAGTCACTCATCTGATAAGTCACCCAAATGTTGAACCTCAACAGTTTAAAACTAGAACGTGTAACTGCACTTAGCTCTATGTTTATTAGCTGTAGGTAACATGTACCAAAAATATATAAACTAGTAGTTCGCGGCGAACTGAGACCTCGCGACTCCTATATCTTCACAACGATCGATTCAGCTCATATTCGAACTTAAAAATTGTATTGAAATGTACTACTTGCCTACAAAATTTCATGAAGATCGGATCTACGGTTCGCAAGTTATCATCGGACAAATATACACACAAACATACATACAAATGCCGATTTGTCCCAGTAAGCTCTGAGACCTTCGCTTCGCTCGGTCAAATATCAAAATATTAAAATACGCGACTGCTAAATGAAGCGTCACTCGCTTAGGGGAATCCGACGAAACCTCACTAGTCAAAATCGATATAGATTTATTAATAGAAAAGAGATTAGGTTACAGGCTACACAGGAGGTAATTGAAAACACAAACATACATACATACTTATATTCTATAAATTATTTCATACGTTCCACTCCACCGTACCCCAAAACATTACTTTCTTGGGTAGTTGGGTAAAAATAATCATTTTTTCTATTTTCATTTCATTTTTTCATCATTTTATCTAAAACATGGTCGTTCAATTTGGAATACAGTAATTTTTAGATGCTACTGCTTGGCGGTACTTCTCCGAAGGATTTGACTGAGTTATTCGCCTACGAAAAAAATGTAGGCACTAAACTAATTATGTAACAGCATACTGCTGTTTTTTTGCGCGAAAGAATCCGGAACGAGGATATCCGCCGAAGAAACAAAATCATCCAAAATTGCTTTCAGATTTTGCAAGCTGAAGTGGCAATGGGCAGGCCACATCGCTCGAAGAACGGATAACAGATGTGGAAGAAAAGTTCTTGAGTGGCGACGACGAACCGGAAGACAAAGCGTAGGCAGGCCTCCCACTATTTGGACTGACGACATTCTGAAAGTCGCGGGCAACCGCTGGTTGCAAGTGGCACGTTGTAGGTCGGTGTGGCGCTCTAAGGGGGAGGCCTATGTTCAGCAGTGGACGTCTTCTGGCTGATGATGATAATTATGATGATACTGCACATCGCAATTATTAGTATCTGATATTTTGATTTTATAAGTAGATAAGTAAAATTGTTTGATGTCGCTTTTACCCAACAACTGCTATATTAAGTTAAATTTCCACACGTTTTGAAAAAAAAAAAATTGGAGTGGAAGGAATAATTGCCAAGCTATTTTTTCCTTTATATACACTGATGGGACAACACGATATATTTACATGTAGTTGAGAGAATGCATTCATTTCGCAGCTCATTTCCAATACAACTTAGGCGTACAGCCAAAGAGAATCAGTGGGATGTACCAAGTAAATCTACGTTGACTTGTACAGAGTGCATTGACTTCTACTTTGCAAGACATTATGGTATTTCAGTGTTGATATTCATATGAAAGTACGTAAGTGTGAATATACACCTTCTCGGAACGCAAAATAAGGCTGGTGCAGCGGCTGATTCAACAGATGACCTCAAAAAGCAGTGGTTTCACATTTGAACCTTTCGTAGTCGAAATTATAGGACTGTGGGACAGGTTGCAAAAATATAAAGTGAAGACTTATCAACAAGTCTGGTCGAAGCATTCTGTGAGCAAAACTCTGTCCTCTAACTTGCTCAAAGGATTAGTATAGCAATTCAACGTGGTCATTTGGCCAGCGTTTTGGTCACGATGCATGCTTGTAGCGGTTTATTAGATTAGTTGTTTTCGCTTAGTAAAATAATAGAAAAATCAAATTTATAGGTAAGTAAATATATCGTTTAATTTTATTTTTTACTTAGAACATATTACTATAGGAAATATTTTTTTTCCATAAAAAATAAAAGTTTTTTTTTTGTAAATTATGATCTTACAAACAAATACAAATATACATTTGAAAACGCACGTTGGTGGTTTTACATTTTCAATATAACTGAGAAAATGTACGAGCAAGACAACTATATGAGGAAACGAGGGCCGTAAGCTGACAACACCGGTGCAACGCCGCAACAGTAAACGCAGACATATCGCAAATAGTCCATTTATGAAATTGCCGGTTGGTAATGAGCAGAATTCAAACAGGAAGCGTTTGTAAACGAAACGCTGATTATTGATTCGATTAAGTGACACGCTCGGAATGCATCGCCGGATTATTGTGTACGTTAGTGTGTTAACGAAATTAATCGATTCGAATTATAAACTTCGTTTACATCACGTCGAGAATTGATATATTATTTTTGCTTTAGATAATATTCTGTGATAATTTTCCCATATATGAAAAGGAGCCACATATTTTTTTCTTTTTAATCTTGCCTGAAGGATGTTATTAACATAATATGCTTCTATTTCCTTATTTTTTGGCTTTTTTAGCCAGTGTCTAGTATTGTAATATTTCAATTGAAGTCAAATATTTCACAATTAAAATAAGTCTCAGTCAAGCAAAGTAAGTCACGGTCAAGTCCACGTCATGCTCAGTAAAGCGGCGGAGACTTTACTAGAGTTTTCAATGGAGTTTTGGAAACAACACGAAGAGTCACGTTTCACAACATTATACTATTCACCAACACTAACTTATAAAACAATATGTTATTGCCAACATCTAGAAACTTTGATGAATTTAATTATTATAACCTTTTTTCATCAACCCCAACTGTCAAGCAAGTTTGATCATGCAAAGAGATGTGAGAGCGTACACAGCGCTCGAAAAGTGCGTCGTATAATACTAGCAAGTAATTACAATGCAAAGCAAAGTGCATCGCATAGGGGCATAAACAAAAGGTTTTTTTTCTTTTAATATCTCACTGGGTGACTTGAAAAGATTCTTGTAATTAAAAGGCTCTTGCACACAAACTCTTGCATATTGTGCAGTTTTGTTGTGTACGTGTGTGTATTGTATGATCCTCGGAAATTAAGATTACAGGCATCAAAAGCCTGTGAGCAAATTTGTTGGTGTTGCACGTGTGCATTGTTGCAAAGCTGTTGTCATTCAAGAAAACTTTGAAATCATAGAACAAGATTATTCAGGGATTTACGTATTACTTTTACTCCTTTTATCTTTTATCTTTTAATGCAACTGTGTGACTAGACAAGCAAGTCGCTCGCCTGATGGAAGGCGTCACAATCGGCTATAATAGTTTAGTAACATCTAGAATTTCTAACTGCAACAGTTCAAAAAATCAATTCCAATATTGACAGATAAAGCTTTGTATTTTGATACAATATTCATGAAATATTTTTTTATCAATATTTATGAATTTTAATTAACTAGTAGTTCGTCCTGAACTGCGACTTCGCGACGTTCTGTTTTACAAAATTTTATTTCACCCACCTTCACAAAGTACACTGTTCATAATGTATAGATAGATAAACCTAAATGATATGTTGTTCTTCCAAATCAAAACTTGTCATTGATTTTTCGACCACTTTCAACAGTTTCGATCGAGTTGAAATTTGACAAAGCATACTTATAACAGATAAGTAATGCATGGTCACAACATTACGACCAATTAGGTACCAAAAAACTTAGCATCATCATATAAATGATAGTAAATGATGATGATGATGATGCTAAGTTTTTTGGTACCTAATTGGTCGTAATGTTGTGAAACGTGACTCTTCGTGTTGTTTCAAAACACCATAGAAATCTCTAGCAGTCTCCACCACTTTACTGGGGCATGACTTAGACTTGACCGTGACTTACTTTGCTTGACTTAGACTTATTTCAATTGTGAAATATTTGACTTCACTGGAAATATTACAATACTTGACACTTGCTAAATATACAACGTGTGGCGCCAAAACATAAAAAAAAGTGAAATCTCGCGCCCTTGTACCACATCTTATGAAGTCCGGCGTAACTTCTGGATGTTTGTTTCGTATTATTATTTAGTCAATGACTGGATGATATGTGCTTTCAGTCTGCGAATCTCTCCACCTTGGACGAAACATCATACTAAATCCATGCTCTCCATCGTGTTTTTAGTGGCACTACAACGCCATCTAGTTTGTTTATAAGAAACGAATTGTGTTTTCTGTTCCGTTCGACCCCTATATCTTTGCAACCCCTTGACCGATTATGCTCATACTCGAACTTGAAAATTGTATTGTCATAAACTACTTGCCTGCAAAATTTCATGAAGGTCAAATCAACGGTACGCAAGTTAACAAGCAAACATACATACAAATGCCGATTTGTTCCCGTAGACTCTGAGACGTCGCTTCGTTCCATTCAATTAATGGTGAAATCTCTTAACTGTACACGGTTTCAATCATATTCTTTTCGATCGAGCCAAACATTCTAAATCACGTTTCTATTGAAATTTTATTTTTTTCTTGGATTTTTCAGTTTTAGTCCAATGGTTACAAAATTACCTAAAGTTTAATTTCTAGCTACATTTATAGACAATCTAAAATTTATAACAATTCTGCGATTGCTTCTTATTGTCTTTTAGTTTACGTGGACTTGACCGTGACTTACTTTGCTTGACTTAGACTATGACAGACTTATTTTAATTGTGAAATATTTGACTTTACTTGAAATATTACAACACTGGCTAAATACGATATGGCAAAATAATAAGCAATTTCAATGTTCATTATTGAAATCAATTTAAAATAAAATTACCTGACATAATAATATTATATAAAATTGTTTATTATTACTATTAAAAATCTATGAATATAAAAATTAGCTGACGTGTAAAATCCTGACTATTAAATGTCTATTTAGGGTCGGCCAATAGAAACTATCGTTGCACTAACATCTAGCCTATCACCTTGGTCAGTAAATATTTCTGAATCTGAATATTCTAGAATTTTTTATTTGAACAAAAGCGACAAGCTCGCGGCACGTAGTTGTCCGCAACAGATGTTCTGGACCCTTTCCTTCTCGAGAAAATTATTTTGCACTTTTGCGATGGAAGGGTCTATTTTGTTGTTGGGTTTACGTGACATTTTCTAAGGTATAGCATATATAACATCTTTGTAATTCAATTTGTTTTTTACTGATTTTTGCGCGATTGTTTTTTATTTAATTTTGGCTTCACATAAATCATAAAATAGTAAATCGTAGTATTTTGCAATAAAAATCAGTCTAAGACAGCAATTTCAGTGAAGATCCAGTCCAAGTCATGACCTAGTAAAGTGGTGGAATCTTTTTTTTGTGACGGTGTAGGCCAGCCTAACCACAACTCACCCAATGGAAAGCGACGATATGGACAAAGATGAAGCACTCTTGCTTGGGCAAGTTGTTGCTTGTATTTTCTTGGGAAAAGACACCTTGAGATCATCCTCGAAATGAACGTATTCATTTTTATATCTCGAAGCTTTATTGGTTCTGATACGACTGCGGCTATATTCGTCTGAATTATAATATTACTTAGGATTGTAGAAATTAGTTTCTTCTTGCTTTACAGATTTCAGTTCTTGTACCAGGGCTAAAGAAGTGAAGTGCAGTAGATGTAGGATCCAGCTCTTGACGGCAGCGCCGGTCATTAGACCGCAGCCGTGTCTAAGCACTGCAGACTCGAAGACTGGTGTCGCACACTTCAACTCATAGCGGTGGACTAACTATCGATAAATAATATATAGAACCTCTCGCAGACAGCTTCTCTACATCAACAATTTTTGTTCCAGGACTTTTCACAAAATCATCATACATTTCCAAAAATAATATTTAAAGTCCACAAACCATTGTATGGTTTGTTATTTTAGTATCAAATCTGGTTGTAACCTTTTACAGGAAACGACTGACCCAACCTTGACACTTAAAAACTAATTATAATAATAATTAGTAGTTAACGATATAGCGGGATGCGATAAAGAGATGGAATATTTTTGTCTAGAAAAATAGAAGATGGCGGGTAAATGACGGCCTACTTAGGAATAACGACGTTGTGGTTGTACTAAAAGAAGTGGCTTAGTGACTTTAAGCTGTCAAACTCTGATCATTGATCTGAACAAGCACAAAAAAGTAAGTTTGGAAAAGACCTTTGCTCATTTGTGCGATGACAAAAAGACAATTCTATATTAAGAATATAGTAGTTAAGTAAGTAGTAGTAGTAGTTAATTAAGTAAGTTCCTTTCGCATGTAAGGCCAAAAAGTTTAATTTATTAAATTTTATACATTTATCGACAATTTAAGGCACCTTATATTTTCCCCACACTAGTCTGCTCGGGAGTTGCCAGGATGTGTGACACGGTGCTCTTGAGGTAATTGCCGTATATCGCCCAGCACTTGAGTCGGATTCTGTTTATGAACTACGATTTTGATCCAGTTTCAATACTGAATCCACCAAAGTTATGTTGATTTTGGTGCCATTTTTTACCCAGCATCTCAGGAGAACAGTAACCAGTTTTTTTATACATTTATTTTTGACTGTTTCTATATTAATTCCTGTAGCCGAAAGACCTTGAGCGATTTTGAAGTGTGAGGTATCGTTAAATTCGTCTTCATATAGTTATATAATTCAGGCGTTACTTTGTGATATTGCAGTGGAAAGACACAAACAACAGATTGGTTATTATAGACTCAGTTACTCTTCATGTTACACTCATTCACACAGACGTAGCCTTGAATAGAAGCTGGGTGTGACCTGGTTTGTCGATTTAAAAGGATTCATTTCGTTGACGAGAGTCAAGTTTACTAAAATAGTCATGGGTACTAATACAAGGGCGTGTAGAGGCAAAGTTTTCTAAAGAACATTAAACAATTCATGTCTATTCATCATAATTAACAGCCAGAACACGTCAACTGATGGACAAAAGCCTCCCCCAAAAGCCCCACCCTTAAGATGGAGGCCTTTTTCCATCAGTTAGGTTTTCCATAATCCTCACGCTTGGCATGTAGCTTGAGTATCGCTGATCAAAGTTTACGAAGAGGGCGCTGCTAAACATCCTCCGGTGGTTCTGGTTACAGTTTTAGGACATAGACTTCAATAAAAAAAATAAAAAAACATTTTTTTTTTAGTTCTACGGTAATGGTTCCAGAATAAGTGTACGCATCCAAGTCACCCGTTAAATTCCCGCGTCAAGGAATCCAATGAATTAGCGCTCAAGTCTGGTTCGAATCGAGTTCTTGACTCGATGCGATTAGGTTTCCAAATGTTTACTGCCGCGTTAATTTGTCGGTAAAACCGACTAATTCCTATTAATATGCATTATTTTCATTCCTGCAGATATTTTACCAATCAAAACACCGTGATAGTTAACAACGAATCAAACTGTGAGTTTGTTGAACCAGGGTTTTAAAAGTACCTACTTAAAAACTTATCTTAAGGACTTTGCTCACAACCGAAAAAATGCAAAGAAAACTTTTTAAATTTGTAAGCGTACCGTACCGTACCCGTACCTTAAAAGCGAGTGCTGGTTTTTTATTTTCTGTTTACGGCATTACGGTTGCGGTTCATCGGTCTTCAACGACGGTTTGTTTTTGCAGCGGAAAAATACTAGAGATTCGTTGATACAGTTTGAAGAGGTAAGATGATACCAACTTCCGCAAAGTAACGCATAATTCAATCAATTTCCTTACACCAGGTTATTCGAAACTAGTAATAAGAAACTATGTAACTAAAATATTTGGCATAATAACAAATTGGAAAGGCACCATAAGTACATGTTTACATTCTTCTGATCATCCTCCGATGGACTGAAAATCCCACATCGTCCGCTATTGGCGATACTTTTTCCGGGCACAGCCTTATAAAACCGGAATGTCCTTTCCCAGAAGGTCTTTCCGCGGATGTTCAACACCTTTCGGGGCTGGCAACGCTTCGACATCGCATGATCAACACCACTAGTATTGCAGGTGTCCATATGTAGTAGTTTGCTTTACATCCGGCAGACCGTCTGCTTATTACCTCACTTTTTATACTTAAAAAAGAAACCATCAGATACACAAACATGGTACAAGTAATTCAATCTACAAATCTCTTGAAACCCTAACCGTTGAAGTAGAAAAATGTGAAATCTCAAAATATTAATCTTCTTTTCTTCGATGAGTTGGGGGCAGATATAAAATATAACCAACGCAGCCATAAAGGGGCGAACGCCTCAGTGAGCTTCAAGGATATTTCTATAGGAAACTCTAGGTTAGGCTGTTATTGTTAATCCGATTGCGTCTTATATATTTGTTACTTGTAGATTGGCGCTATCCGTTGAAATCTCTAACTGCGTTGCGTTCCAGTGTGCCCATACGATTGTGATATTAATTTGTATAGCTCTCAGGAGCAGCACGATGCTTGATAACTGCTCGCTAGCGAAGAAGCTTGAAGCTGCGGGTCGACTTGGATTAACTCCGCACTGGTGCTTAGTATGCTTGTATAATGACCGGCGAACAGATTGAGCAAAAAGCGGCGGAAAAGTTGGCGTATATACATTATACATACACATCGAAATCTCCCGCGCATCGCTTCGCTAAAGACACCAAAAAATCGACTGTTGCGCAGATACTGGTATTATTCAAGATATTTGCTGGCTATTGTATGCACCATCGAGTTGGCACTGCTTGTAATGATCATGGGATAGTGGGGAAAAAAATTGCGACTGTGTTACTCGGTTAATTGAAAATAGCCTTACACGTGGATCTATAAATCAATGACGAGACTCGATTCTGTGACTTACACCAGCTTGTGTACCAACGAGCTGAGTATCAATATTGAATGTCTCCACAGATACTAACATAAACTGGACTCGTATAAATTCTACATGCAGTATTTAATGTATGCCACGTAACGTCTCTATCATACATTTGCTGTATTCACTGAAAGTGTATCGGTGCAAATAATGACGCTGGTTCTGTAGTTTCTAACCGATTTCGTATTGACCAATGTTTAGTCCAAGACCAACAACAAAATATTTTTGGATCCAATATTGACCCAATTTTTGGACGCAATTGGACTCTCACAGTCAGTTTGACATAATCTCAATCATTTTCATTTAGTTCCTATGCGGATACTATTGGATACAACAACTATGCAATGGCTGGTGTATACAAACAGTCTAGTTTTACATTATCTCAATTATGGTGAAATGTTTTCCATGCAAATAGTTTTGGATCTTTCATAGACCCAATGTTAGGCGCACACAAGCGGTCTAGTTTCACATGTGAAATTTCAAGCACAGAAACAATAATTTTTCTACGTCTCAAGCATTTGCACTTGGATCCTATGCAAATATTATTGGATCCAACATCGACCCAATATTCGCTGTAGGAGCACAAACAGCCCAGTTTCACATATTCTCAAGTTTCTCACGTGGTTCCTATTGAATGTAGGAAACGTCGAGAATATCGTCGAATGTTTGCAGCAGTTGCATTTTATGTCTGTTTGATATTTAGGGCGTGATTTGGAATCTAACGGTGGCCATTTCAATTCATGACTCTATTGCTAATGCCGGTGCTACACAATAGGTGAATTTCCACCAAGATTGTTCTCGAGCAATTATTATTTTTGTACATTCGATCCCGCCGACTTACTAAGAACGCTCTGAAAATCCTAAATTTTAATCACAATGTCTACAAAGCATAAGTAAATTATTTAATTCCGTCCGTTTTAGTTACTAAATCGTAAAAGGAAAACACCGTAGGTAATAAACAAAACAAAAAAATGCTTGCTCGGGACACTACCTTTAGGGGTCCTCTGTTGTTTTTCTTTTCTTGATGAAATGGAATTTGATGAAATTGTAATTATTTAATTTTTATTTTTACTGCACTTCGTTGCACCTTTTGTTCTTGTCCTTGGAATGGCCGCAGGTGACAGATGGATCTTAATTATTATTATTTTTTGTCTTTTCTTTTAACTTTGGCTTGTTTAAGCAGTTGCTTAAACAATGCTAAAGTACGTGGTCATGATCAATAGAAGAAAAAGGGTTTACATATTTTTCCGAACACCCAACGTGTAGTGTCGACATAAAACTAACGTTCGGCAAGACCCTGTTTGTATGTAAAGGTGCCCTAGTCTATAATTCAGAAGCCCCACCTACGCACATCGCACAGCATTTTAAATAACTTAATACTTTTGAGAATCATGTAATTAAATACACCAATTTTATTTTTTTCCCAAGGGGGATAATTGATATTTAACAATAAATATTCACGGATGTTATTTTTGCAATACTAACGGAAATTGCAACAATTCTAGTTGTCAGCGAATCTTATCAAAATGTAGAATAAAAATTTCCTGTAACACATTAAATTTACCGCATTTTTTTCAATTAAAATGCCAACTAATAAATTTAGGGATTTTTCGGAATAAATTCTCTCGATTTCGTCCGATTCTTGACAGGAAATGCTTAATGCTTTATATCTCTGAACGATCTGCCGACGAGAATCTGAGTCACGTCTGTGGCGACGTTAACGAGATGCAAAGCAATGATCGTTTGACAGGAACCTTAATTTAGGGGATGGTGCAAAGCATCGGCAAGCAAACAAGGGTTCGGTAATGCTAAAAATTTGAAGTTTCGGTAATGTTACCGATGTAATAATTTTCACAGAACTCATGCAATGTAAAAATTCCCGATGCAAAAATGATGGTTAGCAAAAATATACCGAATTTTAATTTCCATGACGAATTTGTCAAGAAAACACTTAATTGAACAGAAACTTGTAACTGCCAAGACAAAACGCCTCATCTGTCGCATGACATGGTAAGTTTAATCATGAAACAGAGCAAAGAAGAGAGATTTTTTTTACTTATTCTCTATTCTGTGAAACAGAGCCTGACTGTTGTTGTACTTGAATAAATAACCAGAACTTTAACAATTGAACTGAACAATTTTATTTGTCATCCGAACTGCGGTAGCGCTCAACAAAAAATGCCACTCAGCAACAACTATCCGAAAGTTGACATACATGAAGTTTGCATTGTGTGATGGATCTATGACTGAAAATGCTAAGATATATTGAAATCATCAACACTGTTAACGACAAATTTGTTACCGAGCAGGAAGTATGCAAAGTGTGAACGAACGGGAAAAAATAGCGATCGTCAACACTTTGAACGAACGGAACTTTTTTTTCCCGATCGT
Source organism: Apocheima hispidaria (assembly GCA_947579745.1). Classification (NCBI taxonomy): domain Eukaryota; kingdom Metazoa; phylum Arthropoda; class Insecta; order Lepidoptera; family Geometridae; genus Apocheima; species Apocheima hispidaria. The sequence goes on from OX388151.1 coordinate 1,294,494, forward strand.
CAACTCTATTAATGCAAAGGGTATTTACCGAGCGGGAAGTATCCGAAGTGTAAACAAACGGGAAAAAATAGATTCATAAGCACTGTGAACGAACAGATTTTTTTTTTCCGATCGTGAACAGTGTGGACGAAAGGGTGTTACAGAGCGGGAAGTACCCAAAATAAGCAACCGCTCCTAAATTGCACCAAGCTTCAACTTAGATGAAATATGCTGCGCCACTGATATTCGAGGGAAAAATGTAAGGATCGTGACGTAGGTGGTCCTTACGTTAACATTATTTTGACTTTAACGAATCTGATTTTAGATCTGTGTCTATAACAAATCTTTAGTAATATGAGATATTTTAATGTAATTAACCTTTACTAATGTTTTAATATACTACTTATAATCTATAATTTAAGGATTCACTTGTACTCTGATAAAGCGGGATCTGGAGAATCTAAACTGTATACCAGCAGGGCTAGCATGCGCATCGCGACAAAATCTTTTTTTATGCAAGAACAGGACACGGCTAGGACTATGCACACGATTGTTTCATTTTTCAAGAAATGAAGAGTAGAGATGGTTATGTCGCGGTGCGCATGCAAGCCCTGCAGATTAACTTTGTAACCCAGGCCCACAGGCTTAATAAATTTGAATTTGAAGTATTTCCGCTGCAATATCACTTCTAGCTCAATCACACTAATATTATAAAGGCGAAAATTTGTGTGAAAGTATGTAAGTATCTGTATCGGCTAAACGGATTTGGATGATATTCGGTATGGATGTAGCTTATTCCCTGGATTTTTTCTTTTTTCCACGATTTTTTTTACCTTTCCTGTATAATAGTGGGTGAAACCGCGAGGCGCAGCTAGTAATAAATAGACAAGAGTCCATTTCCATCTATCTATTCTGTTATCTTTTATTTATCTTTCATTTTAAAGAAATATAAATTAACCAGAAACCAAAGTAAGCATCCTAAAATCATTTGTTATTAATTACGAACTTATTATTATAATTGGGCGGCCGCGAATAACTTTTATCAAAACCTGATCAAGGGGTAAATAGTGTATCTTGACGATAGACTTAAAAAGTTTAAAAATTTTAACCTTTCGCGCAAAGAACGACAATTGATTCTCTGCTCTTGAGACATTTATTGTGTTAATAAAAAAATATATGTTCCAAAAAAAATATCTTTAGTGAAATTGATATTCTCTTTATAAAAATATGTGCAAGCGAGAAAGAACAAACACCAGTTTCCTGCTCGTAATCTCTTGTAATATTTCTATGAAATTTGATAAGCAGTGACAGTAGTTTCGACACGTATTTGGCCATTAACCCATTTTTAAAGCTCAAACTTCCTAGTTCCTACGTTGCACCAACATTGACATCTCTTTACACGACCACTATCTTGTTTACAACCTCATCAACTATCTAAAACAATGGCTCTTTTGTCGACAATTTGGGTACGGAAAGTTCACTCAACTTGTGGCATACTCCTGCAGGATAAACAATCCCTTTCATCTGTAACACTTCACCATTTTCACGAACTGCATTGCTTACTGAATCGCTGCGTTCTTTATCCATTACTTTGCATGATACAATTTTGTTTTGGATGTTCTGGTAATAGCAGCAATGTATGTGGTACGAATTGTTTTAGTAGGATTGAAGACAGCCTCGTGGTTGTGTAACGTGATACCACGGAACCTCATGTGGCTTACACAGCAAACACAATATGAAGTGACTATTGACTATTCCTGTTCCCATGCTTTGGATGTCTTTTTAATTTTGCATTTTCTATATACAGGATAGTGTCAGGTTTCAAAGAGCTTTAGATTGTTGTTTTTGTTTGGTTATTCTGGGTTAAGTAGGAAATAATAAGAGCGTTTTGGAGCGAGTGTCGAGTTTCGGATTCTGAATTAAGTTGATTGACGGATGATCTTTGATCGATCTTTGTTACGCAGTTAGTTTACATATCCTGTGGGATGAATCATTATGCGGGTGTGTTATGAATATTATTTTTGGCTTTTTGTTTTGTCTGATTATTGTCAATGTGTCAATTATTGATACAATTACAGTATATGTACAAGTTTCATGCTTTTGGGTGTTATGAATATTTATTTTATTGCACCTAGTTTTGTCCCATTTGTGCCTCTGGAAACATGGCCTCATTATTCACATAATCATACTACCGGTTTTTCTATTATTGTTTATATTTGTGGTTTAAGATATTTATTTTCTCATAAGAAACAATTTCACTTAGATGAGAATTTAGCTAAAATAGTAATGTATATTGTTGTCGTCGTACATATTTTGGAGGGTAGTTTTATGTAGGTAACAATAAAAATGCGCATGTTGTTCGCTCAACACGGATGGTTTGAAGTCTATTTAGTATTATTACTATTAGTATATTTACCTACGTTTAATTGTCTTTTTGGTGTATTGATATTTAATAAAGTTATATTGTGTTGTATTGTATTGTATAATTGACAGCATTTCTATCCCGCTCACTATCGCTATAAAGCCTCACTGTTAATATCTAATATCATGATCTATAATTTTACAAAGATGTATGTTTTTTTTTTATAATTTACCACCCAAATTCCAAGGCTTGTGAAGTCAAGGTAGCTCAGTGGGAGCACGCTCTACTCATAGTCGTTGGGTCATGGGTTCGACCCGGGCGGGCCCGTATCAGTGACTTCTTTGGAACTTACGTTCGAATATACCACTGGCTTTTCGGTGAAGAAAAACATCGTGAGGAAACCTGCATATTTTTCCGGAGAAAAAACTATGGCGTGTGTTATCCCACCAAAAAAAAATAAAGTGTTTGCCAACCCGTACTGAGCCTTCGAGGGTAGGCCGACATCCTAGCAGTGGGATGCTTACAGGCTCATGTAGCAGTGGGATGCTTACAGGCTCATGTAGCAGTGAGCATATCAACCAACATTATGTACTAAGCTATAACCCTTCGATACCGCGTTTGAAACGGGTTTTGGTAAAATTAACCACCGTATCTGGTTCAAAGTAATGTTGTTTTTATTTATGCAGACAGGGTGTTTTAGGACGGTGCATGTATTTTAAATGGATTAATTTCTGTCCGAACCCACGTCAGGAGCCCAAGGACCGCTAAATTGTTGATATGGGTTGAATTTCAACTCGTTTTATTTTTAATTCATGTTTGTACTCATCATCACAATCACTATGAGGAATTGAGTTAAGAGTACACTGTTAAGGGCTGAACTCGGAGTATAATTTTCACAAAAGCTTGACACACTTTTGACATGCACTAAAAAACATTACCGTCTTAAGCAGTCGCGTAAAAACCTTTTTTGTTTATTTTTTACACAGCTCTTTTCAGATAAGCAAGAAAATAATGTTTAAGATGATTTTTAACTAATTATTTGCTTGTGTTTTATTCATTTTTAGTTAGCGGCATGTCCTTGAATAAGTGAAACTAGTAGCTTATCAAAATAAAATAAATAATATACATTTCCAGTATAAGCGAGTTATATATATAAGTTTTTTTTAAGTACGGCCAAGGAAAGTTTTGGTAGTAGTAAGGCATAGATAAATAATGTTTTTTGGTTAAGGTTTTGGTTAATTAAAAATATAAACATGTAATTACACTAACTGTAAGCTTTGGGTTCGATAGATATTACTTCATGAAACACTAATGGCGTTAGCACACCTGAAAACCTCGGATAGCGAACCAATGTGAGAAAGATAATTTTGTCTGTCGTTTATTCAACGGTTATTCGCGCCTTCAAAATCTGTAGGTCTACAATCCATTAGCTTAGGCAATGCTAAGCGTGACACGCGCACGCCTTAGCCTTGCCTTGCGCGCGCGTCACGCTTAGCATTCCTTGATAAAGGTCACCGAATGTGATCGAAACTATAGTCGGAATAACCGACTCAATTAAACGTGAATATTCCCGATTTATTAAAACAAAATGTGTCAAAACCACGTCAGTTTTCATACCTATACCTTCATTGTCAAATTATGATAAGTAGCTTAAAAGTTATGAGGGAACATATACATAACGGTCAAAATCATAACCCTCCGTTTTGCTTCGCGTAGTCGGGTAAAAAAATATAATTGTCTCAATTTCTAAAACGCTATATTCTCTATCATCCCAAACCTCAGTGGTCCCATAAATCATAATTATACAAGGTTCCACGTGCACCCCATATATTAATTATTAATTTCACAAGAAATATTTTAAGGGTAATTAAGAACTCCCCAAAGCATGTGTCTCCAATTACTCTACGAGAAACTATCGTGAGAAATAGTTATTTTAATTTTTTGAGATGTTTAGTCCGAGGGAGGTGTGTTTATTACCCGACTGCCCAAAAAGGAGGGTTTTTTGTTTTTGTATGTATATATGTGATTTATAATTGTGAGTTCCTATATTATCTCCTGTAACCTAAACGGCTTGACCGATTTTGATGAGTGAGGTGTCGGTGAATCGATACTGTAAGCTGATCAAACTGAGTCCAAACTCCACAAATTTACTGTTAGCAGTTTCCGTATTTCCGTCTCCATCATCAAATCAGCTCATCATCATCATCAGCCATAAAACGTCCACTGCTGAACATAGGCCTCCCCCTTCCCAAATCCAAAATCAGCTCGCTTTCTTAATATTGTATTGTCATTGGAACTTGGCAGGCATGCAAAATTTCAACTCGATTGAATAAAGGGAACTGGTCTAACATTCGGTTGCAAGATTTGACCCAAACATACATCTTATATATATTCATACAAACATTGCAAGTTAATAAAAGCTTGTAAAAATCATGTCTCAAAGTCTAAATGTGGTCAAAAGCCTATCCTTTAAATTTTTCTTTTTTGTGTTTACTTCTATGCTTAGGTTCTTTACTAGTGTTTATGTGCAAAGCAGGTGTGTATTATAAAAGTAGCAACTCAACGCCATCTACCGTCTAACGCCATTCGTACTCCGGTCCTTCCCGTTTTCCCCCGATCCCCCATATCGTCCCTAAACGCGACTCGCTGAATCAAACCAAATGTAAAATTCTACACACACAATATTTACACGTGCGGAAATAAGCGAAAACGTGTAGATTCGTACACTAATAGGTACCTTTTATAGCAAGCCTTGAAGTTACGACAAAACAAGAATGTGGTTGGGATGAGCCACAGAATTTACATTTCCCTGTCGTTTTACATGTTTTACTTACAAGGAGAAACAAATTAAATAATAATAATAGGAGAATAATGTTCAATTCAGTTCACTTCAGTATTGTATAGGTGTTTGGGGAGGGGCAGCCATCACGCACATGCAAGAAGTTGAACGAGCACAAAGAGCTGTACTCAAAGTAATGATGGGCAAACCCCGACGATATCCCACAAAAAAACTGTTTGAAGAGGCTGCAGTGTTGACAGTGCGTCAACTTTTTGTTTTGCGAGCTATTGCAAAGAGCCACCATCTATCAGCTAACCACGGTCTTACCAGAAGAAAACGCCCTCGCGATCTGTTGCTCCCAAAGGTCAACTCCGTGTTTGCAGGCCGGCTACCAAAATACGTCCACATTTTCACGTATAACTCAGTTTGCAGAATTTTAGATATTCAGCACAAAACCTTCGCTCAATGCAAGAAAGAAATTCAAAAATGGCTGTTATCTCTTTCTCCCGCGCAAACAGAAAGGCTTGTAAAGTTCAGTGAAATCAAGTACAAAGAGGTCTACTCACCTAGCAGTGTGAAATAGTTACTCCACATATCGCTTGAACTCGTCCTCCCGATCACTCTCTCTCTCACACACCACTTATATTTACAATAGGGACCACGTATGATAGTTTGAATCTGGCGAGATGGGTTATTTGTCTTTTGGGGGTAATTCTGTTACTTGGGTTTTGAAATTACCACTTCCTGTTTGTGTGTTGGATTTTATATTGATTTATTCATATTTATTTTTGCATGTATTATATGTTAGGTAAACTTAGTTTTATCAATACTTGGCAAATCAAACTAAACCAGAACAAACCAGATTAGTTAATGTGTACAAACCCCAGCGAAAACAGGTTCTGGCAACTGGCCTCAGGGTGCCCAAGACACAGGCTCTGCCTAGTTTGGGACCCGATGCAAATTATGTAAAGATTCTTTTAAAACTAATTGATTTATAACTCTGTTACTTGAACTAAAATGTTTATCTGGCAATAAATTAAATTATATTATATTATATATTATTATAATTAAATATAAACAACAATTATGTACAAACTAAAAAAATATAATCTAACAGCGCCTTGGTGGAAGCAAAAGTGGCCAAAAAACTAGCAACAATAGGGATGCTAGTGGTAAACTTTTGCCGAAAATAGAAGGAAATTCTGGAGATTCGCCGCTTCTACCAATGGACTGCAAAATGTAGTCTTTGTCACTTCAGGAATCCAACGACACTTCACTTGTGTAAATTGGTCAAGCCGTTTAGATTGCGGGAAGTAATATATGAGTAAACAAACATAGATATACTTACACCCCAAAAACGTTACCCTCATGCTTGGCCAATCGGGTAAAAACTATAAATATATTTGTGTTTTTGACTTTTTTATTGATGTGTGTTTATGTGTCTGTTGAATTTGATAGACTCGTATCAAACAGTTCGGGACCCGTCTGATCAGATACCGGTGATTGCGCGCCAGCTGGTCGCCTGCGCCGCCACATGCTCGCAGCGAGGTGTATGTAACGACTTCATAATTCTTTTTGATGTGTGTACAGCTTAAGTTACGCTGGGGCTGCCAACATTGGCCAAAGTCCCCAAACAAAAATAGAATTTGAAAAAACCCGTTCGGGACATTTCTGAGATCTTACGACCTTATATCCTGAAAACTTCTTGTTAATTTTTTTTCCTATTCGAAATTATTGTTTAGAACTGAGTACCAAATGTTTCTGCCATTTATTATCAAACTCGGTCGGTAAATGGCGCTGCAGCAAACTTGGATCCTTTTTGGGGGAAATGAAAATCAAAAATCGCCGACAATAAAAACATCATATGTAAGTAGAATTTAAACGCCATTTTGTCTATTTTTTGGTTTTTATTACATTTGGGCGCCCCTTGCAGTAGAACTTCCGTATACCACAAACTCCAATTGATCGCTCGTCTATTCCAAGTGAACGTAGCTTCTGCTCTACAGTTGTACTCTGCTATACAGTGATTAAGCATTCAATTAAGTAAAACGCATGACTGTTTGCCGTACACTCGTCGACGCCGATATTTGCAAACATTTGACTGGGATAGGGGACTACGATTTTCATCATTTGCGTCTCTAAGGTTAAAATTGATTTATAGGTTGAAATCCGGAACTGATTACAATGTTTAAAGTAATTAATACAAAAGGATAACACTTTAGTGACATCACAAATGAACATAGCAAGAATAATACAACACCCAAAACTCCACAACAATGCGGTCATATAGCTAAGAGCGGACTGAATCTCTTCAGGACAACCTTCAGAGGAGTAAACGATACTTGATTGAGTAGTGACGGTGGCATAGTTAAATACAAATAAATATAATAAACGAATAAATAAGATCAACCAAATTAATGAAATATTTGTCAAATATTTTTGGTACTTTTTACTCTTGGAGCAGCGCCCGGCCCAAGAGACTTGGGTCCGGATTTTTCATCGTATCTTCTTCCATTAATAATATTTGATAACCGTATGGTTACATCTACACCATACATTGAACAACTCGCTACCGAACGGCCCAAATAGTGTTGCTCAATGATACCAAATATCATCCAAGCATTTTCAGCCCTTACACAATTGATTGAGATCTGGTAAAAAAACATACGCTGTGGTAGCTCAGTGGTAGCACGCTCGCCTTACATTCGTGGGGTCGTGGGATTGAACCCGGGCGGGCCCGTACTAATTAATTCTTTGGAACTTACGTTTGGCAGATATACCACTGGCTTTTCGCTGAAGGAAAACTTCCGGAGAAGAAATTTGATGGTATGTAAATCCGCCAACCCGCACTGGGCCAGCGATGTGGCCTAATCACCCTTCGAGGGTAGGCTGATATTTCAGCAATGGGATGTTTAAAGGCCGATGCAGATTGAAAAAAAAAAGCATACATACGTTTATAGTTTTATGAATATAAATAGCTAATTGGAACTTACGTTTGGCAGATATACCACTGGCTTTTCGCTGAAGGAAAACTTCCGGAGAAGAAATTTGATGGCATGTAAATCCGCCAACCCGCACTGGGCCAGCGATGTGGCCTAATCACCCTTCGAGGGTAGGCTGATATTTCAGCAATGGGATGTTTAAAGGCCGATGCAGATTGAAAAAAAAAAGCATACATACGTTTATAGTTTTATGAATATAAATAGCTAATTGGAACTTACGTTTGGCAGATATACCACTGGCTTTTCGCTGAAGGAAAACTTCCGGAGAAGAAATTTGATGGCATGTAAATCCGCCAACCCGCACTGGGCCAGCGATGTGGCCTAATCACCCTTCGAGGGTAGGCTGATATTTCAGCAATGGGATGTTTAAAGGCCGATGCAGATGAAAAAAAAACATACATACGTTTATAGTTTTATGAATATAAATAGCTAATTAACGTAAAAACAATATCACAGATTAATACTTTCAGAGCTTAACGATAAAAAAAAACGTTCAGTAAATTTTAATAAGAACGGAACCCTCCGGATAAAAAGCTATAAAAGGCCTGAAGTCAGAAGACACAGCTGGGTTCCGCTTCTACCAATTACATTATAGCACTGAAAAAAGTTATACTGTGACATTTAAAAAAAAAATACTCTATACTTTTGTATTGGTAGGATTATTAGGCAGAGTCCGTCTGGGGAAATGCCACGTCTTTGTCAGGTAATCAACTGACAAACAGTAGTGCTAACAGCACCCCATTGAATGTCCCTGTATCGGGTATGCCATCGAACACACACAAAGAATTGAGCAACTAACAGCTATACCCGGAGCAAATATTTAAATTAATTATTCATATGTCTACCCGGCCGGGAATTGAATCCTTCCGCTGAAAAATCAGGTGTGCTATCAGCTAAGCTAGGAGAATCGTCAAGATATTAAAAATACTTTTCTAAATTGGAAAGTATAATCGGATACAAAACATTTGGTCCACGCTATTGTTATTCTCAAACCTGAACAATTTTTTAATGTAAGATTTATAGGAAGCACCGTTTAAACGGTAATTAAGATGGTTCGCTGCTAGTATAAGACAAATGGCAGAACTTCCAAAAGTAATATATTAGGGCGACGTATGATAAACGTTCCAACGTTCGGCGTACCGTCAGCAAAATTAGTGACGTTAACTTTCACGGAGACTGGAGAAATGGGAAAAACATTTCTATTAATTACGCTCGGATTGTTAGACCGAGAACTTTATCATTTGTGCGACAACAACAATAATCCAAATTAATCCCCAGGTAATCCACCTAAGTCCATTGGAGTATAAGCAGTTATACAAAAAATATACTACATTACAATTGAAAAATTATAACCAAACATTAAATAACGCTATCATTCCCAACCCCAAATTTTCTTAATTTACATAGTTTAAACAATAATTAAAAACATATACAACAAGAGTTTTCATTATTGTAAAGTGTTGTAATCTAAGTAAGTATTTTTAGTGTTTTTCAAAAGTAAATTTTTAATATTAGTTTAAATAAACTCACCATAACACAAATCTACTATTATAATTAACGTATCGTTAACTTTGAACAGTCGAGCAAATTTATGATTTTTATTTTAATCTTACATCAATTCACATTATTATTATTATTATTTTTATGTTACTCGTTGGCGAGACGAGCAAGTCCGTCACCTGATGTTAAGCGTCACGCTTGCCCATAACCACCCAAAGTTCAGTGCCACCCAGAATTTTGAACTTCAACAGTTCAAAGGTATGTGCGGCAATGCACTGCGCTCGTCACCCTGTGATGTTAGATGTAAAATCTCTGTATGCCCAGGAATTACGCTGGAAACATTGCCCTTCAATCCGGGACACAGTAATGCTTGCACACTACTGCTTGGCGGTTGAATAACTGGCAAAGGTGTGGTACTTCCCCAGGTGGACTCTGCACGAGAGTCCTACCGCTACAATTATATATTTCAGATAAAATAAATCCAGGCTTTTTTTGAAAACAAAACATTTAAAAACGACAGTTGTAGTTTCTGTGCACGAGTTAATAAAGATGAGGCTGTCTGTACTTTTACATTAGAGTGATAGGCAGAGTTCAAAACTGTGCGTTTGGTATTTAGGAGATTAATTCATAAGAGTTCGTTTGAAAAGTTGATAAATGCACATACTTTGCTATCTTTTCCTATACTCCGCGATCGCAGTCAACCGATACAGTTCAACAATTACTTACCATCGATATAGCTGTATCAATGACTTTTTGTAGGATTTGTAGGATCCTCCACAAATATCGATTTAAAAAACCTCGATCAAAGAATTATAGTTAAAAATACTTATAAAACTTATTCTCATTTGGTTTTCACATGCCTTCTTTTCGTAATTGGGAGCTCAAACTATTATTATTATTATCATTTTTTTTTTTTTTTTTAATAAATCAATTATTGTACCATAACTATAATATGATAATTACCATAATATTATACTTTACCACAATATTTTCACTGACAGAGGCTAAAATATGGCCATGAGCTGCAATGCTGCCTTGAATTTAATTTTTTTATTGTTAGGCAAACTAAATTTATTTATTTTTTGCCGCGTCGAATTGCGTTGCTTATTCATTGAGGGAAGTAGAGGCCATTTTAGATGGTACACAAACGCACAGACACTCTTTCTAATCCAACCGTTTCCATTCTTTAATAAAATTAAGTAGTAGATAGTAGTAAAGTGGTGGTAAAAATAGAAGAGCACATCTCAATTATCCGAACACAGACTAGTAAATGTCAACGTGGAGAAAACTAGGATCATTTGAATCTTGAATGCGAAGCGGTGGGCGAAACACGGCCTCCTAATTGGTGGACATTGTCCTACGGACGAGATCACTGGAATAATAATATACTAAACTAGCACCTGGTTAGTTCTTTTTTTAGTTTTTAGTTTACATATCTAATATTGTTTTTATATCACTTGAAATATTATGAAACTTGACATTGGCTTGACACTATGACTGTATGGAGCCAAAATTTAAGAGAAAAGTAACTAGTGCGCTAAAAATTGCAAACCCCATTATTATTTTTTACAGCGTTTTACAAATAAGCATCAACATTTTCATCACCGACAAAATGATTTACGGCATTACGTGACCAACGATTCGCTAAATCAAAATTAGTATTCCGCCGTCAAATCTGGACATCAAGATGCAAATCTGGCCGTATCGTCCGTCCAATTAAGTTAGCGAAAGGAGAACAATAAGTTGACGTGATTCAGTAGCTTGGCTTAAGAAATTGTCTGGATTTAACAACTTATAAAAAAAAATAACAAGAACTTTTCAGGAATTTTAATGGCTGTATGGAGGCTAAACAAATAGCTGTTATAATGAGGATAGGTAGATATATGTACAATAGGTACATATACTCTTTGTTTTCCCTTAGTTTTCTCGTTCGGGCATGTTTACACTATCGAAGATTTAAATCAGTGACTACAAATTTCCAAATTGTGTATGTTGTATCTGATTGATATATTTAAATTGTTTTAAAGAAATAAGAACTGCATGGCTATCAAGTGAGGTTGCCGAAGCACCGATAGGCGCTTGACAACAGATTTTTGTTTGATGTGGTAGCTGTACCCGAGCACAAAAAAGTACCCTACCACCATGATACCTTTCAGCTATTCAATTCGTTCTAATTTTAGACTCAAATTCACCACGCTGCATAATTACGTGCAAGTAGGCAGAGTATATACAATGTGAAAGCTTTTGTATTTATGTGCATGTGCATGTGTCAAGTATAATTATGTAAAATTACATCACTGTTTCATTGACATCATCTAAGATGCTCATCTTGCAACCGAAAGATTAATTAGAATTTCAAATGATCGTGGCGTAAGTCTCTGAAATCCTTCCAGTTAACTTCGAATCTAAATGTTTACTGAAAACAATCCTTTTGAAGATTAACTTGGCACCGGAATATTTATAAGGGTTAATATTTTGAAATCTTTGACGTAGTGATGTAGACTCGATTCCGGATATATTAGAAATCCGGCAAAACAAATAAATTTAGAAACGTAGCGGTATCAATAACGATTGAAATTCTTTACTGTGAACACAGGAAAATAAAAAAAACACATGCAGAGCAACCGCATAGCCTACTGCCACAAGTACCAGCCTTATCGCTAAAAGCGATCTCTTCCAGGCGCCACCGGGCGGTGTGCACCGGCAGCGTCATTTGATAACCAATTTTCATTCCAGACTAGGAGTGTCTGCCATCTTACCATCAGACGAATTGTGATCAAACACCGACCTGTTAATTATAAAAAAAAGCTTTTTGATGACAACATTGAAGCCTAAGATAATTATAGAGCCTTTGTTCCCAAAACATTACATCATAAACAAAAATGCGCAGACTTACAAACAATCAAAAATGTCTGAAAAATGGCTGTAAATTCTCAACGAGAGAGAAAGAGAGAGACTTTTGCCTGAGAGCTCCTTGGCCGATGTTAGAAGCAAAGAGAAGCAAGCGAGCGTTTTAAGGAGTCGGGGGTTGTTCCTCGGGGTATTTTAAGGAAATGTATTGTAATTAAAACATTCGGCCAAACCACTACCTTCCCACAACCATGCTCATTTTCAAAAATTACCAAATGTTCGACTTTATGTATTATCAGGGAGAAAATTATGAAAGAATTTTTGTTTTCAGATCCTTGAGAGAACCTGTTTATTGTTTTTGAGTTGAAATGCTCGGACCCAGCGAGACGAGAAATTGCTTTCTACCCTCACTTTGTTAACTTTGATATTGATTTCGTTTAACAAACTCGGCATAAATTAATTTCTTTTTTTCTGGTTGTTTTTCACCTAACGAATATATTATTGGGTATGATCTTACACATCATTATGGGCAACTTTTACTACGAAATTAACCTTGATATCGCGAAATATAACGTTCCATGCGTTTCGTCCAGGGTGAATATCATTTTTCTACAGAACAGCTGATATTTTTATCTCGATTTTTCCCATAGTTTAAGTTGTTCATCGAACACGAATACTGAATTATTTAAATATTTTGTTCATCCGTCAAATTTATATAATTTTTTTTTTTTTGGCATTTGTTTATTTTGTAATTTAACTTGCTAATCTAATACAGCAATACACTGTTCTTAACAAGTTAGCTAGTAACTTCTCAGACCTTAGAAAAACATATGTTTTCTGTGTTCTGTATTAGATCAAATCTATTAATAGTATTTCATATTTCCTAGAAAATCTATAATATGGTATCACAATCACCACCGACGATCATCATCAGGAATCAATCCAGAAGACACTTTTGAACAACAAAGGAGAGTCGGACACTGATACCCGAATACTGAAACGCTAATTAAATATTTAAGTTTGCATCAAACACCTGGGACCCTTTCATGGGTCACACTGAACGATAATCTGCCATATGCATCCACTGGTTGCCCGCGGCCTGTGCCGCGGCTTTCATAATTTCGTTCGTCCACCTATTGAGAGGACACGGGTACGTACTAAAACTGTAATGTGAACTGTGAAAATGTCCTCTTAGTCAATGGTAAACGTTCTGGGATAGCCGCCTGCCTAGCGTGGGAATTATGGTAATCCCCCCAGACACCATAACTTAGAGAGCCTGGTTGACGCGACGCGTGACCAAAATGCTGACATTTATTTGGCTCAACGCGTAAGCACTGCCATCCAGCGTCGTAATATCGTCAGCATGCTGGATACGCTGCAAAGTGGTAGTGGGCTTGAACATTTCGATTATCTATAGACCTTCAATGGTCTTTGGATAATCCAACTGTTTATTTTATGTAGTAGGCTAAGTAGTTTATGTAGTTGTAGTTTGTATGTATTTTGCTGAGTCAATAAAGGCACTAGCAGGTTAAAAAAAACCATATAATATGGTGTATTGTTACTTATCTTCAGTATTACTGAATGTCAAAATACAAAACACAAATACGTAACCACGAGTACAAGTAACTATAGATCTACTAAACTAACATTGCCTTCCTATTTACCATCCCCACATCTATTTCAGTTAAGTGTTACCGTATAATTTCGGTTGTTTGTCCCCGATATTATGTTTGAATTAGACAAAGTTCTAAATCATCCTTAACAAAGACTGTAGATTACGGAATCGGGCCGCAGACTAAAAGAGAAGAGAGAGAACTTCTGTAACACCGAAAAAACATGTACAATATTTGTACAAATGCTTTTTTGAGTTTGTCTCCTTATCCCTCGCAAAAATAAGAAATAACATCATGAACATTGCTTTGAAATATTGGCAATGGTATTCTTAAGTTATATCGTGATATATTTTTTTAATCTCTTCTCTTCAATTTTATATTAGAAAAATGGTTCAAAAATGCGACTTAGATAGTTGAATCAGGCGAGCTGGCGCTTAAGTAAAAATTAAGCGCTAATATAAAACCTAAACAAATTAAAAATTTCAATACAATTTTTTATGAATCTGTTTCCTTCCATGAGCCATTACCATTTTATACCATTCCGTCATTCCATCATCATACCATCATACCGTCATACCATCATGGGTGAGCGGTGGTAAAATGCCTTACCATAAAACTCAGTTCACGTCACTTAGCTTTAGTGCCCTCACTAGTGGTCTAGTAACGAATTGACATGCGAGTCGCCTTTGTGATATTTCAGACCCCATTCAAGGAACTTTTACACAAAAGAAGAAGGAAGTTCGCTTCTCTCTCTCTTTCGAAGATACTTAAGACAGCGCTCTTGATACTCCATTACTTGACGTTCTGTTCATTTCTATTTTGTGATTGCGTCTTGTGCAAAGTTTGCATAGTTCTCGAGATGGTGTCCCGTGTTTGCAAAGATGAATGTTAGTGGTGTGTGTGATTGGTATTTGGACTATTTGGGACCGCGGAATGGTTTCTGTACGAACTTTGTATTATCGTACTAAGTGCTTAGACTATGTACATAGTATAGTATACATAGATGCATAGTATGTATTTGTATATACATACGTACCCGGGTATGCCCTAAAACTGCAATCAGAACCTCTGAAGGAAAGGCAGCAGCGTCCTCAGAAGTAAACAGTAAGTTTACCTAGCTTGTCGAACACAAAAAAAAAGTTGTTATAACACTACCTAATTCAAGCTTGCAACTACATTGCTTGCTTTAATTTTATTCTACATGCTCAGACTCCTAAATAACTACGGCTTAGATTTCTTTGATTTTTGTTCTACATTTTATTCAGACATTTTTGAGTCTTGACTTTAAATCTATAGTTTTACATATCTTTGGGTGCAAGGTACTAGCAGAATAAGTATCAATTGCAACACTAATAGTGGCTAGGTATATATTGCTTTTGTAACGCCATTACTTTTATTAAGTTAAATTATGGTTAATAAAAATTTGTTAAAATTTGACAAAAGCATCGGACCCCAGAGTCTGTGGATCAAAGCACGAAACTAAAATAAAAAAAACCGGAAATTGTAGTAAGTAAGAGTCTAAGTAAACCATTTCTAACATTAGACACAGTATAGCGATCGCGTAAACACATAAATCAGCCAGACCGTGTAATGTTACGCATACGACGCGGATACCGCTGTTTTGTGACACGTTACGAGTGGCGCGTATATCGTAAAATATAGCTTTTCGGTACTAGTTTAGTGCGTTGACTTAGGGCGCTTGTACATAATGGGGAGACCACAGATTATCAATTATTTGTTACCGAATTACAAAATTGTTTTTTGCGATAAATATCTCACCAAAGTTGAAGGAAAGCGCGGGTTGCGGCGACTTTGAGCTTAAATCTCAATCTCAAATCGCCTATCTGCTACCTCTTGAGTTGCCTTTAGCTTAGGCCAAACTACTAAAAAAACGGTTGTTTCTATGTAACACACAATTTAAATGTTTTGTCCGGTAAGTTATAAAACACTGTTTTAATGTTTGAAAGGCTATGCGTTTGACCAAAGCTTATCCAATATTAAATGAAATCAAAAAAAAGTTTTAATTGAAATTTGTACCTTCTTATAATGTACCTGTTAAAATAGTAACCTATCAAACAATTGAATTTCAAACAGAACCAAAACATTAATAAATAATAAGTCATTCAAATTAAACACGTCATATCACGGAAAATCCAAGAAAATTGGAAATTCATAGCAAATAGAGAATATATAGACGTCTAATAACATACTTATAGACTTGTAATATCAAACCGCCAATACTAATAGGCTACCATGTCTTCATGAATATAAAATCATGAGAAACACAAGCTGAAAACGCCTGACTATAATTTTCAGTGTTTCCGAGAAAAAAATATAAAACAGAAAGCCTTATTAAATAAAATAGCAAATAACATTTTAGCTTCTTTCGACAGCGTTGAAACAGTTTGGAGTTTAGTTTTTAAAAATACATTTTCTTGTAGGTAATATATTGTGAAGGTCGCGGGTCGAACCTGGACAAGATTAGCACAGGACCGGGATGAGTGGCGTACAAGAAGAGAGGCAGTGGGCGATTACGGGCTGAAAATGAATGAAAATGAGGTAAGTACAATAGTACTCGTGCTTACCACAATAGAAAAAAAAAAAAAAACTTCTAGTAAACCCATTTTAAATAGTAAGTACTGAGTTAGACGAAACGGTTACTGTCGCTGATCCATTGATTCTCCAAGTAGTAACAATATTATCCCCTTTGTTTGTGCTTGCAGTGTACTTAAAAATAATTTTCGTCGCGGGAAGGTCTAGGCTCCAATATCCAGGTGCTTATGTGTACATAGTTTGAGGAATAGTGCTACAGACTTATTTGTATTCCTACTTTCTGTGACAATAAATAATTTTGAATTTCTTGCTAAGTTTAATTGCTAAAGTTTTATCATAAAAGTAGTAGCAGTTAAAGTTAGCGAGAAATTCAAAATTATTGATCAAGCGTAGTTCAATAAGTCTTTTCAACCCACAAAATGGAATCACAATTGTTACTTTTCTCGAAAACTGTCATAATCCCCTTCTTACCACAACACCGGCGGACGGCATCATGCAATATGCATTAGCAAATGGCGTACCTTGCAATCGATACAGTGTCTACGCACAGTAAATTGATAGACAGTGTCGAAGTACGCGAAGCAATAAAAAAGTTCTTAAATATTAATAGAAAAAAAATAGAAAAAAAAAACGTTATGAGAATTTTACAATAAAATTGAATAGAAAATAAATTAGTACAAATGTCATGGCTATGACACCAAAATAATTACCTGTTATTCTGAGAAGAACCTGAAGCTATATAATAAACTAGCTATATTATAAAGCCACGGGTTACACCCATGTCTTCGTCCGCGTGGACCTACAAAAATATCTTGTTAAGAGCATGTCGGGCCATGCTTAGTAGGGTTCCGTAGGCGCGTAGGATGTTTGAAGTTTTTATCCGTTATTACAGTATAACTTAAAAAGCAATTATCACATGTTGCCCGAAATAATTTCAAAAGAAAGTTTTTACTAAGATCTATCAACATGGAAGATAACAAGTTTCTGAGATGCATAGTTTAGAAATGGCGGGGAGGGGGACACATTGCAAGCAACTTTGTTGGCCCATATTTCGCAAGCAGTACGTTTGATAAAAAAATGGTATAATAAACCTTAACATCATTTTAAAAGACCTATTCAATGAAACCCCACATGTGGGGTACAGGCGAAAAAATTTTTGTTATCCACTCTTTACATGTATGACAACCACCCCATTAATATAAAACTGTTTTTTTAATTCTGTCAAAATTGTCACCTTACAAAAACCTATTCAACGACACCCAACATGATGGGTGCAGCGAAATTTTTTTTTTACCATTACCCTTTACATGTATGAGAGCTACCCTTATTTTACAAAAAAAGTTTTTTTTATTTTTTGGTAACTGTAGATCTATACTTAGACTATCGTTGTGCAAAATTTCATGCATGTATGTAAGCTTATAACTTTAAAGGTTATAAGGCTGTAAAGGATTCAGACAGACAGACGGACGGACAGACAGTACTTTTATAAACTATTACACACCGAATATGAGCACGGGACCGCGCACGCACTGTTCCGCAGATGCTTCGAAGAGTTCCATGTATATACATACGGGTCTGCTGTGCTGCTCCTGACACGCATCGCTCACGTTATATGTGCTGTTGCTAATACGCTTTGCTAAAATCTGTGCTGCTGCTAGCATGCTTTGCTCAAGTTCTATGCTGCTGTTAAAAATCTTTGCTCAAATTCTGTACTGCTGCTAACACGCTTTACTCACTTTCTATGCTTATGCTAACACGCTTTGCTAATGTATGTGCTGCTGATAACATGCTTTTCTCAAGTTCTATGCTGCTGTTAACACGGTTTTGTTCTGGTCTGTGGAAGCCAAGTTGATACTAAATACCTAGCCAAATCGTATGTAACTTTGTAACTGCTTCTACCATATACTGGTTCTATTCTGTCTTATTCTGTTTGAGGAGCTGATTGCGGCCGTTTATATCGCATTTATGTTTCTGTTTCCTAGAAATTATATTTGAAATTCACCTGGAAAATTGTTGGGAAATTTTGTAAGTCGCGTGACGAGTATGACATTTTGAATTCAAAAGCATATCTGGCTATCAAATACAATAATTTTGTACGTGAAATTATAATTAGATCTAATTTTTATGTACTTACGTTTACAAGGTGAGCTTTAACCCTCGTCTATTTTGGTAACAGTCCCGTGCGTCTCAGACGGTAAATGTCGGAAATCAGCGCTGCGGAGAAATCCGCAGCATTATCGCTGAGTACTGACCTTTTATGTCCGCACTGGAAACTATAGCGACAACTGCACATAATTATATATTATCATTTATCTTCATCATATTTCATTTATTTTGTGAAGTAGGTGTTGTAGTGTTTTGTCCGTTAAATAAATGTTTTTCTTTCTTCTTTCTTTACAGTGGGTTCCAGCACAGACCAGATCAGATCAGGCAAGCCCATGCGGAGATGGCGGGATTATCTGGACTCCTCTTGTAACAAGTGGGCCCAAAAAGCTAAACAGTGAAGAGTTCAAGGAAGTATCATTTTGCTAATAGGCATACAAGGTCCGGATTTAGGTTTGTCCGAGCCAGGGCAGAAATCTTAATAAATTACAGAGTACACCGTCCAAAAGGTTTGTCAATCGCGCCCAGATTTCCCTTCAAATTAGCTTTAACTAGGTAAATGTACCCGTTTCCGTCTCAAGTTAACACATCGGTCCCTTCGTTACAAAGTGTCGGTTACCTCATTTCACACTATTAGCGCTGTTCTCTTGTCTAACGAATGCCATTCAGAGCAGGCTTCGTGTGAATAACAAGTATAGAAGAGACAGTAAATGTTGTAGATAATAATGTAGCTTTCTTCTATAAAAGATAAAAGTCTAAAAGGTGCAAAACGTGAGTCTATTCAGATTTAGGTGGTTTATTGCTTCCATACAGTACACGGTGCTAACAAATTTATCTATATCATAAAAGGTCAAGTCAACTTCAACGCACATACCAAACTGTTTATGATAGAGGAGTGAAATTTGGGCCCGTACTAAGAGTAAGTTTAAGATAGTTAAATATCAACCCTTCTGTATTATAATCTATTTATATGTTAGCCGCGGTCTGTCACAACCTGTCTCATTACCGGGCTACTGTTCATGCTAAACATTACCGTTTTCGGTTCAGTAATTTGTTGGCCTGTTAGAGCTGCGGTGGCATCACGGAAGTAGATTTGTTTGATAAAACAATTGTTATTGTTGATCTTGCTCACTCACTTGCACTTTCTTTGTTTGATCAGTGTCGTTGTCTTTTATGACTTTTTTGTTATACATACTTGTAGGATGTCTCCTTATTCGCCATAATGTAATAGAATACTAATATTATATTTTGTGGCTCTTGGAAATAGAGGACGGGCAACAGCATACTCTTGGTAAGCGGTGAACATTCTGCGACCGTGGGGATTATGGCAACCAACCACGTCCAGAAGTGGACGTATAAGAGCTGATAAGAAGAATTCAGAATTTGACGAAACTGTTAGGTGTGAACCTCCTGGACGTTGTCGGTTGTTATAATCCCCACGGTCACAGAATGTTTTGAAACATTTAACTGATCATTAAGGGAGACGTCCTACCCCGAGGTTTCGGCACAGTAAGGTTTTAAAAAATTGTATTGCTGTCGGCCTGTTCTCCGTGCGTTCGCGTTATCACGGCTTAACGGCTGAACGGATCGACCTGAGTTTTTGCAAAGACGGAGACGAACACAGGCTACTTTTTTTTTGTAGCTCCACGCGAACGAAGTCGCGGGTAACATCTAGTTACAAAAATATGTCGATATTAGCTTACACTCATTTCGGAGCTTGTTATTAACATCATTGTTGTTAACTGTTAACCAACCTGTTACAAGCGATGTCATATCACTCACAAAACGGATTTCGCTCTTATA
This sequence comes from Apocheima hispidaria, assembly GCA_947579745.1. NCBI lineage: Eukaryota > Metazoa > Arthropoda > Insecta > Lepidoptera > Geometridae > Apocheima > Apocheima hispidaria. The sequence goes on from OX388151.1 coordinate 1,315,038, forward strand.
CTTTAGAACCTTAAAGGTATCATCATATCAGTTTCACCACTAGTATCGTATTTCAATTTGATGCTGTCTATTGGAACGTAAAATAATAATAACACTCTGGTCTTAGAGAAACATATCGGTTATAACTTCATTTAAGCAGCTATACCTAAGTTACAACCCATAGCGAGCTATACCAAAAATTGTGATGAATTTACAATTATTTTAAATACTATTTGAGATTATCATAACGGCCGAATTAAAACAAGGTTTTCGTAGCAAGGATTTTACCTAATAGATCGCAAAATCATAATTAATAAATGTTTGTGAGACGTTTTGTGCATCGTTCAAAGAAAAAGTGGAAGTATTATTAACAAAACAATTTCATATAAGCCTTTCCAGGTAAATTTAAAGTTTTTTTTTTTAGATAACATCTAAAAAAATAATATTCATATTATGAATACTGCAATCTTATATTTTTTTATTATATGTTTATTATTATAGTCAGATTAAGTTGAAAAATATTTCTTGGTAATGTTACGGTTGGACTCCAGAGTTCTAGAGTCGTTTGTCCCCATACTTCCACGTCACTCTCAAAATGAGTGGCGTGCCATAACGAAAACCTTGTTGAAATCGATTTTAAATATTTCAATTTTAGAAACTTAACCAACTCGCTTTATCTCATCCATTAACCCACTGCTCCCAGGATCAATCTCACCGCCCACCACCAAACCTCGCAAACAGTTAACAGCGAAATGTCTTATTCAACCGCAATCCGATACTCTATGCTCGTTCGCGTTTATTGCCACTTCTTATTCCTTAAAAGTTCCATAGTATAGCAACGCAGTTCTCAGTTCATGGCTGGTTTTGTTGTGTTTGGAATCGTTTCAAGTCTTTTTTACAATGATTGGGGTGGCAGGATCAATTTATTTTAGAACTTTAATGATCTTTGTATGTTGTCGGTTATTTAAAGCTGGCATTTGTATCTTTGTGGTGTTTGTAGTGAGCATTTGTGAATAAACCATATGACTTATATCGGTGTAATGTGTGTTATCGTCACACATTGCGAACTAACGAGGGGTATCACATATTTGGTTCCTACATCATAATTATATAAATATTGTATACAATACATATTTATAATATTATTTCTTTTTATATGACTAATAAAGCCATAAAACGGTTTGTATTCACTCGCTTTCGGTACTTTATATCTGTTCTGAAGATATTTTCTGTCATTTTGGTGCCTGAACATTCAGATAACCATATATGAATAATTGTTTGTTGGTATTATGGTTTATTGTTATAACAATTTTTTTTTTATTCTTCTTAATATGTGGGTTCAACCGTAAACCACTTGTAATAAGCTTTTTACGACAGTTTAACCGTAAACCATTTTACTAAAAACAGAATTGGGATTCGAAATAAATATTCAGTACTTGAACCTGAGAATAAAAATATGAAATACATTATTGGTTTAAAAATAAAGTGTTTACTAACTTTTTGTACGATTAATCAATAATGTTAAACTAGAACAACATGAAAATACTATAAGACTAACAATAGACACTACAAATGTGACTTGACTATACAAGTACCAACAAACAAAGGTTTTTTTCTGAACATCCAAATCGAAGCGAAAAATAAAGCTTAAAGAAGAAATTAGATGACAAAAGTTGTATTTCCGATTCCAATTAAAATAAAACACTTTATACAATTGGCGTGGAAATACTTACCTTATTAACTCGACAAGCTGCTAAACAGAAACTATGGTGCAAGTAACGTGGGACGAGCGCCAAAATATAACAATTAAAGAAGGTAAGATTTTATGCGAGAACCTCTCTTAATGACTGTCATGATTTTGTCAGATATTATAGACTAGCTTTCACCAGCAACCTCGCCCGCGTATTTTTAGTGGAAACATCCTAGTGACTCAGACAGACAGAAATCGGCGCAGCCATAAACGATAGAAAAAAACGATAAAATCCGAAACGAGGATTCAAATCATGACCAAGTAAAGTGGTGGAGACTTTACTAGAGGCTTTTACGAAGTTATGGAAACAACACGAGAAGTCACGTTTTTGATATTATATTATTCATCAACACTATTCTACATTCAAGAACACTAAATGGATAAAAATCCACCGTTTTTACCACATTAATAAATATACACTCGATATTACACATGTTTTGGAAAATAATACAATGACGCGACATGACTTCTTCACGTTTCCGCCAAAACTCCAGGTATTATGTTACTTTGGATGGCATCATGACAGAGATATCGAGGTGCAAAAGTTTAATTGTGGTTTTAAATCGCCAAACGTAATAAATATCGTCGCTCGTTTATTCTGAATCCTAAGACTATAAAATAATTCTATATTTGATTTCGAAATCACCTTTCTTGATAGTATTTCTGTTCTTCTACCTTAGACCACCGTAATCCGATTTGTACAGTTTTAAAAGCGCCACTTTGCAATCGCAGCGCAGCCAATGACATTTACTGAGCGGCATTAAGCCCCACGACAAAGTTGATCTTCGATTAGGGCTGTTTATTTCCAATTACACTATAGTAAAGAACAACATGGTGTCTAGGAATATTAAAATATCTGATCTTTGTAACGCTGCTTTGCTTTTAGTTTACTAGCCTTTATATCTGCACATGCAACCATGTTTTTGCTAGCACTGTATGTTGTTGTAATTTTTAATATTTTATAATAATAATAAATATATAAATAACGACTAATAACGATATAAATAAATAATAACGAAGTCGCGGGTAAAACTAGTTTTTACCCGCGACTTCGTTACTTCGTTCGCCTGGACATAAAACAAGTATCCTATGTGCGTCTTTGTGATATACAGTAACTCCTTATCAAATTTCAGATCATGTATCATAGAGGTTCGCTCAGTTTAGCTGTGATAACGCGAAAAACATCCAGACAGAGAGGCAAAGTTACTTCCTATAGTTTACTAAATGGCGTTGATCCATTTTTGTGCATTTTTGACGTTTTGTATGGACTGATAGTTGTAATGTAGGGAGTTCTGAATCGCGAAAGCGAAGATTTTTCGTTACCTCGAATCTTTATTGACCCTGATACGACTGCGGATATATTTATAATATTAGTTAGGATTATGATTAATATTTTATTCCACAACAATAAAATATAAGTAACGTAAGTAACGTATAAGTTTAAGAACATAAATATAACAATTAAAGTGTATACGTAATAAGCAAGCCAATATGTACTTACTAAGTGTGATGTTGTTTGGGATTTAAAAAATCGTGTCTGGTTTCACGATGTACGTTTTAACCTTGCCAACTTTTATCATAATCAGTTTTGCCGTTTAATTGTGAAAAGGTAAGAAACAGACAGAGGAACAGAAATTCTATGGATAGCTATATAGTTTAAAGAGCATGAAATTTAATCATAATAAATTAGTGAAATACACTTCTATTGGATTAAGTAGCTTGTAATCCTGAACACATACATTTCCTGACACTGTCGATTTCCCTTGGATATGTACAAACCTTTTTGAAACAACGTTTTTAATCCGTACAGCCAAGGCGTGGAATAAGCTGCCGGCTTCCTTATTTCCTGAGAGTTAAAATCTATAGGTTTTCAAGGTTAGAGTGAATAGGTATCTTCTAAGTCTGCGTGCTTCATCTTCGGCCACATCATAGCAGCAGCTTACCAACAGGCGACTTGGTAGTCAAACGCAGACTTATAGGGGGTATTTTTTTTTTAAATATATCTTTAGAAGAAATTAAAGAAGGATTCTTGTAATCCTTACAAAAATGCAAGTACCTAGCAATAACAATATTTTTTAAATGTCATTAAGTACAAATACATTGGTTGTGTATGTCATAAATAAACTTTAATATGTTTTACTCTTATGCCAATTAGATTTGCATATAAATTGCAAACACGAACAATTTTCTTGGTCCTTTATACAAGTTTTAATATGCAATTTTAATCAAAAAACGATACACGGTCTCAATATGGTCTTGGATTAATCTTTCATATCTTTCACTAACGAAAACGTTCAATATTGAACCTCATTCTTTACACTTTAAGATTGTTCAATCAGGTTTGATCGTCATGTTCTACAATGCCTTATAAAGATATCAATATCGTAGCAACCAGTAATGAAATTGTCATGGAAGAGAATTTATGGAGGGGTCTAGATGAATCGAAATGAACTCCATTAAAGCGTTAGACGAGTATACATTTAATGAAACGGTTAACAGTTCTGATGTGATTGGTAATTCCAATTGTGTTGTTAAGCTTTTTCAACTCGACATGTCTGTTTCAATTTTTTTAACCTCACTCTGTTCTTTAAAGTTCTATTTACATTTTTTTCATGCATTGCTGTGTCAATTTTAGACACAACAAACCAATGCAGTTTTGTCAAGTTTTGTAAAACCAAAACATGATTGCATGCAATATATTAACTGTTCGTCAGCTTTACATCTTATATATCTTGTCCTTGCACATTACAAAAAGGTAAAACTCTTGCCAGGGGCGCTAGTCTCGACTTTTCGCTACAGCACATTGCGACCGAATTCTGTCGCTATGATGCAAAAATTCGACAACGAACACGAATTGTTAACGAAAAAACGCAAACAAAGCGTTTAATTATGCGTCATAGCGATCGACTTCGGTCGCTATGACCCAAAATTCGACAACAAACACTAATTGTTTTGAAAAAACGCAAAAATAGCGTTGAATTTTGCGTCATAGCGACCGAATTCGGTCGCAAAGTGCATAGCGAAAAGTCGAGACTAGCGGCCTTGGTCTCACTAAACCTGTTGTCCGTCCAACTAAAAACGTTTTTGCTACTCAGAGTCCTTCAACTACTTCTGCTACAAGGTATTTGTACTTCCGTAGCGCCTCCGTGTATAACAAAATAAATAAAATCTTAAATTTTTACCTTATTTCTCGACACTTAAGCTAGTAAGTGTGCTGTTAGACTCCGTTTTGCCGGACCAGCTCTATGAGCTTACTTTTTGAGAGTATTTTCTTTTAATATTATTATTGTGTCAAAATTCATTTATGTTATAAACTTAGTAGAGATAGATGCTTTTTTATAGATTTAAATTCAACTATATTCTAAAAGCTGAAGTGGCAATGGGCAGGTTACATCACTCGAGGAGCTGATAGCCGGTGGGGAGAAAGGTTCTTGACCACGAACCGGAAGACGCAGCGTAGGTAGGCCTCCCGCTAGTTGGACCGACAACATTGTGAAAGTCGCGGGCAACCGGTGGATGCAAGTGGCACGTTGTCGGTCGGTGTGGCGCTCTAAGGGGGAGGCCTATGTTCAGCAGTGGACTTCTTCTGGCTGATGATGATGATGATATTCTAAAATACTTTGCTTAATACTTACATAAAGATACCTGCATAAAGTACCAAATAGTTATTTATGAATTTTGCTTATCAAATCAATTCAAATTCCACGGCTACTGGCAGCAAATAATCTGTCAGGTCTATGTTTGTAATCTAAACCTAAGATTATCTCAAACAGTTATTTAGGGATTTTGTCCTAAGTATACATAAACTTTATTGATAATAGTAGTTTTAGTTTGGTACCTGGCGTCGATTCCACTAACCCCCGAATACTGAAACGTTTGTTAACTTTGACAACAGATTAATTCTAATACTGCCTTTGTCTGGCACTAAGCAAATGACAAAGGCAGCAATAGAATTAATCTGTCGTCAAAATTAACAAACGTTTCAGTATTCGGGGGTTAAACTCGCTAAACGCATCTTAGTGCTATTGTTGCCTTTGACCAAAAAAAAAATATATTTAAAAAAATCAGTCGACTTGAGAACCTCCTCCTTTTTTTTTGGGAAGTCGTTTAAAAACACAATAAATAGATACCATGCAATTGAGTGCTGTCAAACGATTTTACCGATTTAAGAGGCGAAGAAAAACTTACACTAAACACTTTAAAACTTTAAACTTGTTTAAAGTCGGAACCCGCTCCGGTTTCGTCTAAGCTTGTATTGAGAACTAAGATCTGACTTATTTGACAGCAATGAAATGCACGCTATCTCTTTCTTGTGTTTGTGTTAGTAAAATACAGCAATTTAGCAAATTTACGTGGAATCGACGCCATTAACTTACTGAAACTTTAAGCAGGTACGGCGTGCGGCGCTTAGAAATATACAGAAAAGTTGTTCGTCTCGACTTCAACAAAAATTGAAACTTAAGCGAACGAAATTCTGATAAATAGACGTCAATGTTTCTAAAAGTCTTGCCAAAATAACGTCATATCATAGATAAAAGTTTCTTTGGTCATATATAGGATTATAAAGAAAGGGTATGTTAAGCCGAAAAGGGCTTATAGTACTCATCATTATAAACAACTTTTACTATGGAACCAATCCAGAAATCGAGAAAAAATATCAGCTGTTCCATAGAAAAATGTCAATGATACTCGACAAAATCTATGGAACAGCTGTTTTTCTTTTCTTGATTTCGGAGTTTGTCCTATAGAAAAAGTTGTTCACAATCATGAGTACTATAAGCCCCTTTCGGCTTAGCATACCCTTTCCTCATAACCCTGTTTATAATTTTTGGTAATTTCGCCAAAAAGGCTGACTAATTTCAATGTAGAATTTGATCGCATAAACAGTTATTTTTAACTAACCAAAAACCTCTCACAGGCAGCTTTACAAATATTAATTCAAAATTTATTACAAAACATAACAAAGTACAAAAAAATACATTCGTATTTTCTTTTTGGATCAAATATCACCTCGTTATTTTGACCCTCGCGTACCTTCTCATTTGAAATATTATTTATTATTATTATTTTGCGTAATATTATTGTCATTAAGAGGAACGTACTGCCGTGAGGTTTTGGCGCAGTAGGTATTTGAAATTCGTATTGTTGTCGCTCTGCTCCAGTACGTGCGATAGTGAGATTAGAGAGTTATTGAATGCTTCTAATTTTTTTGAAGAAATTAATGTTTTGAGGAAAACTCTTTTCTACCCCTAAATATTATCAAAATCTTTTGTTTTTGGTGACATACGCTTGCACTTTCTCAGAAAATGACACTAAATTCGTCACTTTTGGTACCTATATCCACAGAGATATTGCGATATTTAAAAAAAGATCAAATCTATAAGCATAGTTTTAATGGTGTAGATAACATAATAAAATATCATCGAAATTGGATACCATTAATTTTAGGGGTAAAAAACCTTTGGTGCTTTATGTATGGACAAAGAGACGGTATACTCTAATCTTAAAAGCCTTAATTGAAAGGGTGTAGGAAAATCGCTACTTTAAATTTTCCTACATGGTTTATTTATTTCTAGGCAAAGACATAAAGGGGTAGACACCTAATCAGCAAATCAAACTATACTGAAAGAAAGCACACCAGTATTGACGTACCTGTCAAATCAAATTATGAGCTCCATACAGTTGTCATTCTCATCTCATACTGATAAAATCTCCGAATAATCAGACAAAAGATGGTATAATGTGCAATAAAATCTTGCCGGAATTACAAGGAATCACAGAACACCACTGCCACATCCATCTACAAGTCCTAAAATATACTTTTAGGATAAAAAATCAAAATAATAAAATTATTGAATAATGTAAACAGAATAGTTACTATGACAACGTTATGAATAATAGTGTTGCCAAATATTTTTTGTAATTTCCCAACTTTGTTTACGTTTCCTAGAGACTCAGATATATTATATGTAGCTGATCTTTTGATAAAAATAGTTCGGCAAAATAGGGATGAATAATGGCGGAAACCTATTAAGGCTTCCACCAATATTAATTTACCTATAATACATAATTTTCATAATTTTGCCTAAAATATGTGTCGGTGCATAATTATCAACAACAAGCCTACAATGAGCGTGTCACGATATGACACAATTGTATTGCATTTTTTTTAGAAATAAAATGTTGTACCTTCCTAAGAATGTAAGAATGTAAATTTGTTTAGTGTGGTTGTGGGTTTTTGGGTCTGCAAGTAATATGCACATTCTCTTAGGTTTTCACCGTCACATGCGTGCTACTTGAGGTTGCAGAATAGTCAGGCAGTTTCAAAAAAGATAAATCCGCTAATAAGCGAAAGTTGCGTATGCGTTTATTTGCAAATTTAGAGGATTCCATTTCCATCGTAATAAATTGAAAATAAAAACTTAACATTATTTAACTTAACAATAATGTGGATGATAAAAAAAAAAGTATAAGAACCTATTTAAGAACCACTGTGATACAACCTAAATCACTCCAATCAAAATTTATTTACCCGACCAAATAGGGTAATCACTTTTTAATGGAAAGCCTCAAATGTCATGACAAAAAAGACTGTCAAAAATTATAAGCCATTTCAAAATCGTGTTTGTATGGAGACTATCCTTCTGGACCTTATTTATAAGGAGAATTCTGTGTTTCTAGGTTAATGTATAAAAATACTAACAGATTATTTATTTTGCTTTTCAGACAATTTCCTTTGTTTTGTCTGCTATTTGTTTTATTCCTTTTAATATTTCTGAATAATTCTTTATTATTTTCTAAAGAAAACCTGAAAATAAATAGTTTGTTTGTTTACTTTTCGTTTGAAGCATTGTCAAAAGTAGATGTGTCAATTCTTTATTTTTTATACGTCTATGTCGTAAGATTCTAAGTTTGGGTTAAGGTTATATCTAAAATCTCATATAAATTCTCTTTATACAGGATTTTTTGGCCGAATTTTATATTACAATCTCTGTGATGATCTAAATTTTAATTTAGAATACATAAAAAAATAACCCTGGCTTATTGTATTATTCAAATTTTGACGTAAGGAACACCATGAAAGGTATAAAAGGCAAAAATTCTGGAAAAAGTTTTTCAATTCTGATTTTACCATCTGAAGCTCAAAATCTTTAAGGCCATTTCCCGGGCCAGGCAGGCCCGGGAAAACTCAAGACTGGCTCGAAGCTTGAAGGTCATAATTTGAAGCAGTTTAAAGGCCATAAAACTTCAAGAGGAAGAAAACTTTTCTCCGACAAAATGAAAAACATGCCGGATCTGATGCAACGAATGGATTTCAATTTGAATTGACTACTACTGGTCTAATATCTCAGATTTGTTCCTAAATCCAAAGGGACTACAAATTCGTAAGAAAAATACTGTGAAGTGTTTATTGACACGATTGACGAAAAGAGGACATTTCCAGCGCAAGAAAACATAAAAGTGAACCAGAAAAACATACCCAAAGTCATCTAGGAAGGAGTCCATCATTTTTCCAAGGTTATCGACTACAGTTTTAACTATAAAACCTTACTTACGTCAAAATTTACAAATTGGTCTACAAAATTGTATTTTTTTTTAAAACAGTGTAAATCATTGGTTGTTATTAAATTCTGTCTAAATTTCTCTTTGGTTTTTCCTCAATTTTAGGGTCCTCCCATAGGTAGGTTCCTAGGTCCTAGATAAACTGACATTACGTCCCCCCTCTAGAGGGCGTAACGTTACAAGGGTTTACTCTTAATCAGATGTCCGATTCCCCAATCGAATGTCAAACGATACAACATTCCAGGTCGATCAAAGTCTCATTGAATTTAATTACCTACGCTTACCCAGTAAACATTTTACACTATTGAATGTTTTCAATGAAACATGTTATCAAGCGCCGTTAGTTATATCTAAAGATTATACAGCTATTCGGGGAACAAGAATTGCTGACAGTTTCAATACAAAATTATCGGACAGCATTTCAATGTACCTCAATATTAGGATGCAGTCTAAGTTATAAGCTACAGGTTGGCTATAAAACTGGTATCAACACTATTGGCTGTGCAGTATCTGAGAACAGGTATACAACACGAATAGATGAATAGATAAACTTTTTCTTGTTCACACCAAAAATAACAAACAAAGAAAATGATAAAGAGAATATAACTAGTCTTACAACCACAGAAGAGGAAACATTTTTAACTTCTCTCTTCTGTGCTCACAACCGTCGAATCGGGCTCATTCGTGCGTAGGTTCGTTGAATCCCGTTGATTTGCGAAAACGAGACAGAAAAATAATTGTATTTTGCGAGGGCCACAGTACAGATAACAGTGCGAGTATAGCATTTTGCAACGGCATTTGTGATCAATCAATACGCCAATATTTGTCAGCGCTGATTTGTACGTATTCGGTGTAATTTAACGTTTCGTCTCAAAAAAGCTTCAAAAAAAATGCAAGCGTGAAAACAACAAATCATCGATTTGAAAATCAAACCTGGATCCTAAATTATAAATAAATAATAATAAATAAATATCTGGGACATTTTTGCACACACGGTCATCCGACCTCAAACTAAGCAAAGCTTGTAATATGGCTGCCAGAGGCTGATATACGTACATAGATATTTTTAAATACATACCTATACAGATATTAACACCCAGACATAGAACAATCACAAATATTTTTCACATGAATGTTTGTCCTAGGTGGGAATCGAACCCACGCCCCAAAACACAGAAGGTAGGTTCACTACCAACTGAGACACCGGGGCAGTCATTGATGCAATAAAGCTAGTTTGAGCACAGATAAAATAAAATTTTGTTGTTTACGGTTATCGATTAATTCATTTAAATTATAGCGGTCTGAAACTTAGCTGACTATATTTACGTGGCGCCATCTAGTAATAATACGTTTTTTCGGGGGTACACTTTTTGGAAAGAGATGATACATCTTCTCCTGTAAAGTTTCTTTGGTTGGAGCAATGTCTTTTTTTACTTGCACCACTTCCATTATTTCTATAGACTATTTGAACAGTCAGCAATCCTCTGAACTCAAACTGGTGTTTTTGAGAATTGATTACCCGTTTATCGTGTTTATTAAAATCGGTAGCCAGAATGCGGCCAGTGATACTACTTGTGTATAATGGTGTAGATAAATAATACATATTATTATTCGAATTACTAGAATAAGGTACATTTTAGGCATGGACTTAAATGTATAGAGCAAGCGAGAACGTTAGCGATGGTTGTAGAAGCAAGCAAGAGCGGTAGCTTGACAAGCGAACACAAGGCAATATTAATGTCACTTATATGTGATTTTTTCATCATCATCATGATCGATGCCACCTTCACACTGAAGTTTAAAGATTAATTAGTAAGGAAAAACTACGTCAATTATTTTACCGTTACTTTTACCTTTTAATGTTATCCTTTTTTGACGAGGGGGAAATCTTCGCAAGATACCCGATTAATTTGGGTTACAGTCGTATTATGTGGGATTATACCCACTTAAACCCCCACGGTGCCCTGCCTTGGTGCTGCACCGGCGGCTCCGGGATCTTTAAGGGAATGCACCGGATCCTTCAGCAACACGGTCCAGGTCTTACGAGCTGTCGACGCCTCCGCCTAGAACAGCGTCAGCCACTCGACGCTGTCGTCCTCCCCGGGCTTTAGGTAGATAGTTAGATCCCGAACTCTAATCACCTCCAGGCCCAGAGGTCCTTTTTTAGTAAGCTTTTACCACAAGCAGAAGATGACGATGATATTATAGTGCCATCTTTCATCAGGAAAATTTTGCCATTTACGTTTTGGCCGTCTTGGGCTTTCCTTCGCCATAATTCTACGCTATTTCCCTACTTTTCACGATAATAGTAATACACAAGACTGCTACCAAACCACACAAGCAGGCCGTCAGAATGCTAGACAAGTTCCTCAGCTCACACCTATATTCCGCAAAGTGCATAGAAAATTGTAGCCGTGCGCATGCTAGCTGCCCTGCCTGACTTTAAAAGTAATAACCAACTAAAAGGGGACTTGGGGGGGTTGGGGGTGGTTAGAGGTCTCTGGTGTCAGCTCGTAGCTGTCCCGGGATGGCCTGAATCGCAGTGCTGAAGGATCCGGTGCGTACCCTAGAAGATCCCGGGCCCATCTATCAAGCACCCAGACAGGCCACCCATGGGGATTTTAGTATTCCAAATAAACTAGCTGCACCCTAAAGCAAACGGGTATGTTGTGCAGATTTCAACCACGTCCAAAAAAAAAACAACGACGCTAATTGAATAAGTTAAGTTATTAAATAAAATAGAAAAAAGACTTATGTCAATGTATCGACTACAATTTTCCATTTCCAGTAATTCCCACACTACACTGTCGCTCCAAATCATACGCTATCATGCCTACCTGTCTGTTTTATCCCAATCAAGATAAACCGCGTCTAATCCATCTGCTACAGCGTTACGCGATACCTGATTATATCTGATTCTGGGTAGGTGGCGGAGAATGAAGAGTTGGACAGGTTCGATGGTGCGTTCAACTGGAAGATATGATAACAAAAAGTTGAATTTTATCACGAAAAACATCATCATAGCATAGACCGGGATAATTCTCAGGATACTAATACCAGAACTATTCTGACTAATACGTTACTATAGGTGTTTCAGTCAATTTAATGATTTAATTTAATTTTTTTAATTATAGATTAATTACAGTACTGTCGTGCTCTATTCAAATATTCTTAAGTACTTTGCTCAGTTACACTATCAAACATTTTTTTTTTTTTTTTTTCTTTTTAGGATTCCGCAGTACTACAATGAACCCTTAAAAGTTCGTCATGTCCATCTTTCTCTCTATCTAAATAATGTACAGCATTATTACTTTCAAAGTTATATATGAACGAACATGCATTCAATTTTGTACAACGATAGTTAGAGTTAGACATCCAGAATTTTTTTTTGTATAATAGGGGTAGCTCACATACACGTAAAGTGGGGATTAAAAAAAAATTCGCCTGTATCACCTGTGGGATATCATTAACTGGGTCTTATAATAATGAAGTTAAGGTTTCCTATGCAATTTTGTCTATGTCGCCATTTCTAACCTATGCATTATCTTCCATGTTGATAAATCTTGTAAATAAAGTGATGATAGTTTTTTTTTTTTTTTTTTTTCGGTTAAATGTTATAATTACTTTTTGAGATGAGCGGAAAAAACTTATAAATATATCAAACATCCTACGCGCCTACAGAACCCTTCTAAGCATGGCCCGACATGCTATTAACAAGTTATTTTCTTTTAATTTGTCATCTGAGATTTTTTGATATTAAAAGAGACGTTGAAAAGTACAAACGACATAAACCTTTATTCTTGTCTTTTTAATTTTTGTAATTAAACTATGTGACGAGCTGAGGAAGCCGCCCGTCTGATAGTAAGTCACGCTTGCTCATAATAGTTTAATGCCACCCAGAATTTAAAACTATTTTTTTCCGAAATAAACAGTTTTATTAATTACTCAGCAAAACTAGACAAAATAACAGCCTATATGAATAGCATTATAACTATTTTAATTGACAGTTACTCTAATCCAATTAAGCTGTACGGTAACCCACAAATCGTTATTAACGGCAGCACGGATAGCACCAGTGACGTCGTTATAACGCTGTTATGACACGCTGTATTATAATAACGACATAATTGCTGCTATTAAAGAGTTAAATGACTCTTGTATCTGGTTACTTTGTGCAGAGGTCGGTTAAGGGGCTAATTGGAAAAATATAGCGCTATACACTTTCGCTTGCAGATGAAAATAAATGGCGTTAGTAAAAAAAAAAAACAGTATAACTAAACCAGAAATACGGAAAAGGCGTGAGACAGGAAGACGTTATTTCTCTGAAACTGTTCACATAGGACTACGTTTTCAAGCTCTTGGGCTGGTACGGATTTAGCATCAACATTAATGGCGAATAATTCACTTACCTTCGTTTTGCCCATGATACCTAATCATCGTGTCGTAATCTCTGGAGAACCACAAAACTATGCACAGCAACCTCAGTAGCGTTTCAGGTGGGTCTTAAAAAGAACATGGACAATACAAAAATCATGTCCATGTCCAATGCCCGTGTTGTGGCCGCACCGGTTGTCGTTGGGAACGATAGATTAGAAGTTGGTGACCACTATAACTATCTTGGACATATTGTTCAGTTAGGTAGACCCAACTTCAGTAAAGAGGTCCCTCGAAGAATCCAACTCGGATGGGCAGCGTTCGGGAAGTTGCGTGATATCTTCTCGTCCGGAATTCCGCAGTGCTTAAAGACAAGGGTCTTCAACCAGTGTGTGTTGCCAGTGATTATATATATAACTGAGCAAAAAAAAAACAGCGAGCAATGGACAGCTATTCTCGGAGTTTCTTTGCGCGATTACTGCTTGCTTGCTGCTTGCATTATTTGCTTTTTACTATCCGGAACGAAGATATTCGCCGAAGAACCAGTGTCACCGACATAGCTTTCAGTGTTTGTAAGTTGAAGCGACAATGGCAGTCCACATCACTCGAAGAACGGATAACCGATGGGGAAGAAAGTTTCGTAAGTGGCGGTGACGAAACGGAAGCATAAGTAGGCCTCCAACTAGGTGGACCGACGGCATTGTGAAAGTCATGGGCAACCACTGGATGCAAATGGCTGTCGTCTTCTAGATATATGATTCTAATTGACCGAGTGATCGAAGCGAACGAAGTCTCTGCTTCAACTGGCAAAATTTGCTTTCATCTGTCCGTATGTTGGCACTCGCGTTTAGGTTCTATTATTAAACTAATCTTGATGAATATTGGTAAACAGGTTCTACAATTTTGTAGTATCTTTTTTGTCTGTATTTTTTGATTGTTTTCAATTATATACCTAGTAAATAATCATGTCGACTGGTATGTACAATTCATCGTTTTAAAAGTTGAACAGCTATTCAATATTCGTTGATAACAAAGTACAGGTAACGGGCGTGGTTGAACATACTGACAATGGCTTATTCTGTAACCATCCATGTTTAAAATTAATTGTATACAGTGTAAGTATGACATCACGTATAACCAGGCATTAAACTTTTAAGACGATTGTTATCATTTATTTTCAATATTGTAATGCCTCTCCCAGACTAGCGTATCTAGCGTCTATCGCCCTGAATTATCGCGATACGAGGCGATATCAGCCAATCATAGACGCGTATACTCGTCTTGGCATTGCACGAATATTCGGTATTCAGCCAGCGGTGTGGGACAGGCATAACAATGATACTCTATGGTTACCTACTGGTTAAACTGTAGATATAGACAATAGATAATATATTTTTTCTTTTAAAAGCCGGAACGAGCATATTTATTTATTTATTTAATAGTTATCAACATGATGTACGTCATTGTAACATAGAAGGAGGCAAGCAATGGAAACAGGCTAAACGTCACCACAATTATAGGTGCAGACTACATGAAATTAAGAAGCGAGTTTTACTTAAATAATAACAGTTAAAAATAAATCTTTATAAGTATACATAGTACATTGTGAAGAAAGAAAGTCACAGAAAAATTACTTTTTGCTAATACTAGAAAATTTACTGCAAATCGATAATTTAAACTTTTTTTAATTTAAATTTAATCTAGTGATAATGATGATGATAATGACCTACCTACGTACTTACGGTGAGTTCTCTGTGATTCCGAAGCTGCCTGCCAAAAATGGGAAATAAGGCAAACCACCCCTTTTCTAAGTGAGAGGCTTTTCTTCAGCAGTACGTCTTCCGGCTAGTGATGACGATGATGACTGATCTACCATCAATCAACAAACTTCTTTAAAAAACTGAATACACGTCAATCAATGCTTCGACCAAATAACTATACAACCAAACTACAAGCTTCAAACGGAATCTGCAGTAAAATGGCTCAACCAACGTCGACGATTCACACCAAACTATCGATCTTAGTTTCATTAGTTCCTAACTTTCAACGCTTTCCCAAGACGTATACCAAAAACAAAACATAAAAA
The DNA here is from genome assembly GCA_947579745.1 of Apocheima hispidaria. NCBI lineage: Eukaryota > Metazoa > Arthropoda > Insecta > Lepidoptera > Geometridae > Apocheima > Apocheima hispidaria. The sequence goes on from OX388151.1 coordinate 1,330,790, forward strand.
TTGTTAGGGGGGTGTAAACGCACTAAGATGCTGACCAGATACTATAAGTTGATTTTGCCAGAATGGTTGTGAATTATTACAATCTACTTTTATCATGGACCAAACCTGAAAATCTAAAAAATTCATTCAGCAATTCCGAAAATGTCATTCAATTGCTGATTAGTTTTTCGCAACTTCAGGGGTCGTGTGATAAAAATATTTGATTATAATCATTAAAGCTATAATAAATAACAATTCTAATGAAATATTTTTAAAATTCATATACTTTTCTAGAGAATAATATGCTTTCTAAACAAGAAAGTAGTTTTGTATTTTGAAATTATTTATATGGCTATATTATAGTGAAGTTTTACCTCTAAAATTCACAACTAGATATAGTAAAAGAACCAAGGCAAGCGAAGGAACCCTGGTACTGGGAAGTTGACGTGAATTTTTTATGGGTGGGGTGCCGTTACCCTATAGAAAAACAGCACCTTGGCTAATAAATGTCCAATCCAAGCAAAACGGAAATTGGATAAGGCTTTTGGTTGGGAAAACCTATTCTTGAACTGACTAGACTGGTTTACATAAAAACACCATGGTATACTCATATAATTACATACACCCAAAAAACAATCCTCTGCTTCTTAGTCTTCTCGGGTAAAACTGGCATTAGAGGATAGTCTTTCCGCGAGGTTTTGGCGCATTTGATATTTGATATCGCTATCGCACTGTTTCTCGTGCGTGCGATAGAGAGAGTGAATTTTACTATGATATAATAACTACAATTACTATACTTCTACTGCTACTACTTTTTTACTATAATTTTCCTAACTTTTTGATGAAATTTGCATTTCGGGAGTAGTCTGTTATCACCCCCTAAATCTTAACAAAATCTTTAGTTTTTGGTGTTTTTGGTGGCTTGGATAAATTGATAATTGTCACTTTAACTGCCGAAAAAAAAAAAGAAGATATTCCAAAAAAAAAACATACAAGCATAGTTTTTCACGGTGTACATAACATATAAAAATTATATCGAAATCGGATAACATTTAGGGGTGGGTATAAGTCTACGCTTTTTGTACAGAAAAAACTTCGGTATACTCTATTCTTAAGTGTGTTCTCTTTTACCGAAGCTAACGATGTAATAGCAACTGATTTCACACCAAAAGCCATATTCACCAGATTCTATCATCCATTTCAAAGCGTAGAAGCATCTGTTAGGTCTCAGGGGCTACCAGGCGCCGCCGCGCCGCCGCGCCGTTCAAACGACTCTGGTACTACCGGTAAGCTGAAAATAGCCGCCGGCATTAAATTTAATTTGCGGCGTATATGTATGGAATTTAATAATGAGTATCTTTGTTTGGGGATGGCTGTAGCGAGTAGATTTACGGGTAAAATTGTCCTAAGTACCTGGGGCCTTATCCCGTAACTCTGGTGGCAATGGTCATCGCGTGCCGTCCCACTCGCGCCAACTTACTCGCTCCTAGCGAGCGAGCAGGATAGCAAACGAAAACCATCGCCATCAGAGTTATGGGATTAGGCCTCTGGTCTCCACATTTAATTTACGTCCATTTAAGGTGAAAAGTTATAAAGCCGGCTCTATCTAAATGTTAAAAGAGAATTAAGCAAAATGTTTAATGTGACGATAAAAATTAAGCCTTGTTTAAACTTTAGTTTTATTCAAGGCTATTGATAAATGTCGATAATTTGTAGCTAGGTATATTTAGGGAGCACTTAGTAAAGATACTAAGTAGTCGCCAATATTTTTTAATAACAAAGCTTTGTGAAATAAATAAAATCCATTTTTCTTAAATAAAATTCCAAACTAGAATACTAGAATAGAGCTCAGTAGCGTAGCTCGACTAGGTTCCATTTATAACTGAGTGCTACTGTGGCTCGGATGGTACGTTAAATTTTAGGTCCTGGTATTTGTCCCTTAACAACAACTGCCAAGCTATGTTCGCTTCCAGATGACCTTAAAATTATCTACACGTTTTTTTAATCCATTAAAATAACTGGAACATTTTCATAAACTTTATAAGATAGTATTTAATATCCATTATCCAACTTTTTCTTGAAAATAATCAACCATAATCAACCCACGATCATTATCCTTTTTTTCCTGGCAATATCCATCAGTGTTTTCGCTTACATCATTGTCTTCGAAGATAAGGTCCCCTCCTCAATCTTCTTTAGTCTTTAATTCCGTAAGTAGGGCGGGCGTCATCGTAATAGCACCTATATCAAACCTACCAACTTATCTGTGAACTTGGCAAAATGAGGAAACTAAAATTTGGCATGTAAAAACTTTCAGTTTCGCTAATAAAATTCTGCGGTGCTTCCCTCATTCAACTGTAAAAATAACTTGGTCGTTCTGTACATCAAAACCTTCGCAGGTCGCATCGGTGTCTGTATCCTTTTCTACCTAGTAACTTTGCCGTTAGAGTAAGCGGGACGGAAGAGCACGTGCGAAGTTCACAGATTAAAATTGATTGTATGGACGCTTTTTTTATCTGTGGGACATGGCTCGATTGATTCCTCATCAATCTTTATTCGCCGCGTTTAACTTTTTCTTTCTTATTTCTTGTGTTACATGCACTTTTGAGTTTGTTTACTTTTTAGTTTTTGTTGAAATCCCGATAAGCAAGTGATGTTGATTGTAAATGCTTTTAAAGGGTTGGTTAGTGTTATTTTCATTATAGATTATAGCTAGGCATTTCACCATATCACATTATTTTGATGACAGTATAATTGAGTATGAGTTTAACGCAATCGTACCTATTAAATAATCGCGACTGACTAACCTTCACACCGCTTTGTCACACCAGTGTGACGATTAGGAAAAAAAACCTGAGCGTCACATTAGTTTTAAGAATAGGTTTTAAAATTAAATCTATACTATTAATTTATTCATTTTAATTTTAAGTTTCGATTTTGTTTATTTAATTGTCTGTTTTAAAGCGTTCCGAATTGAGTTTCTTCAAAAAAGTATTCATCATCATCTGCCCACATCTGCACACATACATCTTGCAAGTGACACCACTCAACCCAAACTTTAGTTTTTATCTTAGTAAATTCACAAAACAGCTAATTTAATCCTAACCTGTCTTCATAGCACAGTAATTTTAATAAACTCAATAAATTTAAAAGCTGCTCATCGTCTCGTATCCAATAACCGTTTATTGGGAAGGCCATCGTGCATGCTATCAAAGTACCGACCAACTTATCTGTGCAGCTGGCGAAATAATGGAAGTAATTTATTTCCATGGATGGTTTTCAGTTTTGTATAGAAAATACGATGGTGGTACGGTAATGGAACATTAAAAAAAATACTGTCGTACTGAAATGGGGTTTTATGACAGCATAAATTCAGCAAAGCCTTATTAACATTGTAACTTTTATAAACTATATAACTCTTTTTTTTTAAATTTATAAGAAATTTAAAAAAAAAACAATGTTTTTGTGGCGATAGGTTTTTTTAAAACCTCCGCGAATGTATCTTCTTCGATAGTATATCTATCAATTAATTAAAAACAAATTTACTGTATATACTCATAAATTGGTTCTTTGAGGATTTTTCGTCTCTTTTGTTCAAAATTCATTTTAGTCAAATTAGGCAAAAAGAGTCAAAATAAATGCCTATTTCATCAGGTGACAAAACGTGTAAACAAACCTAATAAGCACAGCTGAAAGATCCTTTTCCTTTTTTAAAATAACCATAGATTTCCCGCTTAAAATCTCCGAAACCATTACAATTTTTCAACACATCCATTGCCTACACAATGCTAAATCTTTTGACAACTTGACAACATTAATATCAACACTTTTATCCCAATAAGCGTTTTGAAGAAACTGAGAAAAATTCACGGCGCACTAAAATGTTATTTATGGTAAATAGTCACTACGGCGCAATGCGAAGAGCGACATGCGACATTCGACACAAATACCTAGTGATACAGTGGCTTAAAAAGTGGTGTTGTCCTTTCGGATGAATGATATTTTACTAGAGATACGATCTTAGCGCCCTTAAAATGACCATGAAATCTGTGTTTTCGAACATAATTCACTACAGCTATCTCTTTTACTTCCTAACTTTTGCATCTTCTTTCACACTCTTTGGCGGCTGTACACAGACTGCAGCGGAGCCGAATTCAAAGACCCATTTTAAAGGTAAAAGCTATCTTTAGTTAAATATAATTGTTTCCGATCTTGTTTGGGTGAATGGATTGCTTAGAGATACCTCTGATCACTCACAACTTTGTGCATCTAACTGAAATAACAACCACTGAAAAGAATCGAAAAAAAATATCTAAGCTCTATCCTATCACTTCGGTAACACGATCAATTTACGTAACCAGCACAAAATCAGCTCACTTTTTGTTTATTTTTGATCTAAATAATATCCGCTACCAAAATCTGGGTTGCCACAGATGCTAACTTTATTCACACTTTGTATGTACTTTGCTTTAAAATAGAAAAAAAAAAAAAAGTTTCCAAGTATAAACTTAAAATATTTCTGTAGTGACAAAATTTTCCTCAAAAATCTGTCGTGTCGCAGTACCACTTACAAAAGAACCTTGTGCGGTTTGACTTTCAAAGTTATTTCCGAGATATTTTCTTCTAAATCAGGTGATTCAATAGCAATAACTTAAGGCTATAAACCCGTTCACTCATTAACGAGTTTTCGAGTATGCAGTTAACTTTAAAGAGGTTTAATTTGACGATTTATTTGTTTGACATTACTTTTGGGCGGTACCGAGTAAAGAATTGTTTGTAGACGAGACAAAATGAAGCGAAAGGGGAAAAAATCAAATTGGTATGAAATATGACGCGATTTTTATTTTAAATTGCTGTAAAACCTACATAGGACTAATTTATCATTATCTTGGGTAACTAGGAAAAAAAATAAAAAAATTACTCATCTGTCAAAAATATGCTTAGTGTAATTTTAAGTTTATGGTTACAGTCAGTCCTTTGGGCGAAGAAATTTTTTTTTGTAGTTTCGACATATCTGTATCCAAGTCTTTTATCTTTGCCACAAAAAAAATACGACGTAATAAATAAAATGGGTAGGGTTGATTGACATTTTTAATTAACCAATCAAGTCTGAGATTAATCAATCTATTTAAAAAGTATAACTCTTTAATGACTAAACAATGATTGTAAATATAGATAAAAGCACTTTGATTTTTAAATCATTTTTGTAATAAACGTCTTATCGTTAATTTTAGATATATTTATATTATTATTAAACGTTTTCACATATAGAGTAATTTTATTAGGGTTTTTGTTGTGTCGTTCTGAAAGCCACCGTGACTTTTGTAATACTCTGTTCAGCATTTTAAATAATTGATGAAAATGCTTATGCTTATTACATTAATCAAACAATTAATTTTCATTGACTAGCCTTGTGGCTCAGTGGGCGGATTTCCGCCTTCTGAGCTGTAGGTTATGGGTTCGATTCCCACCCAGGCCAGACATTTGTGTGATAAACATGGATGAATGTTCAATATCTGGGTGTTTCTATAACATCTATGTATGTATTTACAAAATAATAATATTTATGTATTTTATCAATTATCAGATCTGGTTCCCATAGTACAAGCTTCCATAGTTTGGGGCTAGATGGCGTTGTGTGTGAAAAACGTCCACCACCAATAATTAATGATCAATTTTAATTTGTAGTTCCGTTATTTTGAACGATAAAACCTGAACTAACACTACGATTTGACAGTTGGCAACAATATTTTGAAAGGTGACATTTCGATGTGTCAGTTTACTCCGTCTGATCAAAAATTCGACTAGTCTTCTGTTTTCATACTATCATTTATTCTGTGACTGCACTTTCTTTCCCATAAAAGTTGCCTACGGAAATGACCAAACACAAGTTACATCGGTACGAAAGCCTTACAAAAGAGGACAAATTGGTACATGTTAAATACGGATCTGTAACATAGGACCCCGTGTTCTATGCTAATGAGATTATGGGACTCTATGGGAAGTTGCTTGTGTTTGGTCTTACTACATGTGCTTGTATGGAAAGTAACTACTATTCAAATAGTTGTACCGTACCATTTTTTACTCGAAGTAGACTTTGGTTGAACTCCGTTAAATTCAAATTAAGGCAAGAGATCATTCTATTGTACTAAAGAACAATGTTTCTTTGCTGTAATTTTTTTGTTATAATATATTTCTTATAATCCCTAGTTTTAGAAAGAAAATATCGGAATCTAGCAAACGATCCTCGAAAATCAATAAAATAGGTAACATGCAATTGATAACTCTCTCCTTAGGGCTAGGTAAAAAATGTGTTGCAAAAGGCAGCGTCTTCCAATGGTGTGGTTAAGAGTGTTTTACTAAGATTATCAGACTGAAGGTATACAATAGTTTGAATGTGAGAAATTTTTCTATGTTATGTTGTATATGTTGTACCCATAGAATTCTCCTTATAAATATTGGTTGTACCATGTGTTGTCATTTTGGCCGCTTGACGACCTCGTTCGCGTATTCTGCAATCTACAAATTAAACAATAGTTACTGCTTTTCACAAAGCACTTCAATGCTACTTTCAATACAATTATTCTAAAAGCAGATAAACCGATAGTCCCTTTAAACTCCCCGATGTAAAATATCTTACTTTCTCATCGTATTATTTTAATTTGCCTCATACATATTTAGTGGAATAATGTTCCAGTCACGATCCTTATGACATTCAGCCTTATTTGTAGAATAGCTTTTATTCCTTTTATTCTGATTTGAGCATTTAATACGTACCTACTTACAAGTTATGTTTTGAGTATAAAAACCCATAAGGTTTTTAAAACAAAAAGATATAACAAAAAAAATATTGCTCCTAAAAAAACTCTGAAAAAACATGCACTAAAAGGTAACAAATAATTGTGTAATTTACCTTATTCGATTTACTAAAATTAACCGTTAATTATTACTTTTTTTACTTTTTAAAATTACTTTTGTATTATTTAAACAAATGTTTTATATTTTTGCGACTGTATACTACATCTAAATGAGTATTCACAAGATTATTTTTATTATTTATCAGGGCATTCGCCACAACAAGAAATAAATTGTAAAAATTTCAAGTGGCTACAGCTACAGCCTTCCATAAGCCGTCCATAAGATATCGACTTTTGAAATTTTGACGAATGGACGGATTATTATGGGTTATTGAATTATTTTTTTCAAGATAAAAAATAATTCAATAACCCACTTCAGATAACGAATATCTCAGTATTACAATAAAATTACAAACCTAAGCCGGGATTACAGGCAATTTTATAAGATAAAGCTGTGTTATTAACTTAAAGCAAGATAAGTAATAAGAAAATTATACGGAATTCTTTAACTATTATTTCCAAAATGACTACAAGGAGCTTATTATTATAACAAATGGATATCAAGGGTCAAAACGCACAATCTCTAATACTGTTGAAAATAAACCACAATTCATTAAAAATATCAAAACGGGACTTTTAGGGTTCCGTACCCAAAGGTGCCACTGGTGCCACGGTATTAATAATCCTACGCTGTCTCTCTGTATATCCGTCCATTCGTCAAAATTTCAAAAGTATGCATTTGGTATGTATTATAAAATTAGATTTATTTTCACTACTTGCGCTCAATCCCTGGTGTAGCGTACATTTTCCGGGATGAAATAGGACTTACGTAATAAATGAATATGAACAGGATATGTAAACCTATACCCATGCACAAAATAACGTCGGCCCATTGCAATTTTGATGCGTAGAGCAAACAAACACATTCACATATTTTATGTTAGTAAGGATTGCTCATACAAGAACAAAACTTCTAGCAATCCTAACTAGTATTATATATGCGAAAGTAGTCTATCTCTCTGTCTATCTGTCTCTCAGTCTGGATGTTTGTCGCGTTATCACGGCTAAACGGCTGAACGGAACGACCTTAATTTTTGCATAGATATAGCTTATGGTTAGGAGACGGATATAGGCTACTTTTTTATTGTAGGTCCACGCGAGTTTAATTTTTAACTAAATATAAATATAAACTAATTTTTAATTAAATATAAATTATTCTACATACTAGAATAATATTAAGGAATAAAATGTTTTAATACTAAAAGTACAAATATTCGTTATAATACCTAGAATCATAAAAAACCTTTGAAATAAAAAAAAAACAACCTTTTACACTGACGAAAAGGTACATACACAGGCATGTACCAATAACAAACTATCTCATCCCGCCAAGCACCAATAATAATATTGCATGAATTCAATTCATGAAAATAATTCCCAACCTGCACTTCACATGTTCATTATCGTAGATACCACCGTGGAATTATTAATAACAGTAGTGGTAGGGCTCTTCTGCAGAGTCCGCCTGGGGAAGTACTACACCGCATTGCTTTCAACCGCCAAGCAAAAGTGCAAACATTACTATGTTCCGGATTGAAGGGCAATGTTTCCAGCGTAATTACTGGGCATAAAGAGATTTAGCTTGTAATATCTCATGGTGATGAGCGCAGTGCATTGCAGCTCATGGTTTTGAACTGTTGAAGTTCAAAATTCTGGGTGGCATTGAATTGTTATGGGTAGGCGTGAAGCTTAACATCAGGTAAACGACTTGCTAGCCTCGACAACAAGTTCCATTTAAAAAAAAACACGTTTTCCCGCCAATTGCCGGTTAGTTGCTTCACTCTATAGACAGCTCCGAATTCACGTTCATTATCTGAAACCATACTGTCGTGCATTTGCTAAGCCATTTAACAATTTAAAAAAAATGAGACCCAAAACCTTTTACATTAAGCATTGTACACCTTCACCCTAAAGAATCAATTCGTTGCGCCTACTATTTTCGGCATTTCGATGATTCGTTACCAATTTCTCGGTTTTTGTAGTAAATGGCGACCACGTCTTTTATGTTTTTCGAACCAAGTAGCCCCCAGCCTCTACTTTTTTTTGTAACTCATTTAGTTTTTTGCCCATTGGGGCATTTGCCAAAGATAACATTTAATTAATGTTTTTCGGGCGTATGTAATTTTTATACAGGGTTGTAAGACTAAAAAAAAATGCTAAACCAAAAAGGGCTCATAGTACTCATCATTATGAACAACTTTTACTACGAGAGCAACACAGAAATCACGAAAAAAATAATAGAAAAATGTTTTCTGTTCCATAAAAAAATGTCAATGACTCTCGACAAAATGTATGGAACAGGTAAATTTTTCCTGGAATTCGGGCGTCTATACTAAGGTTGCCTGGAAGACATCGCTTTATGTTTTTACACTACTTTTAATTAGATTTTTGTCTTATGTATGTCATTTGTAATGTGAACATTAGAGAGTTATCGTTTTTAACGGACAAGTGCCTTTATTAACTAAGCAAAATAAATACAAACTACAACTACCTAAACTACTTACTATCTACTACATAAAATTAATAAGAGTTATCTATGTACAACAATGTTGTGTAAATTAGTATGAAAGTACCTTATTTTTTGTGTTTGTGTACTTAATGTGTTTCAATTAAATATTTGTCTATTTATTAATTTTTTTTTTCTATTTCTTAACCCACGACTGCATACGCAATATGCATAATGAACATCATGTAGGTATAATCTTATCTCTAGATAGAACGTTCAGCCGCCTTCCGGAATGTCTTTAACATAAAGCTTCTTTACATAATAACCTCCGTGTGGTCTACCGGGTTGTTCTGATGGTCATTTTGACCGCTTTATTACTAGTATTTTTCAATTAGAATAATCTTTCGTTTTGGACTGGTTGTTTGTGGTTGCTTACCATAAGTTATTTTATGATAAAGAACAGAATTGAGAATATTTCAAATCGTTACTAACTAACAGTTGTTATAGCCGTTTTGGGCTGGTTGTTTTGTGGTTGTTTACCACCAGTTCTTATATGATAAAGAACAGATTTGAGAATATTTCAAATCGTTACTAATTAAAGCTGTTTTAGAAAATGTACCGTGATTACGAAAACAAGCAATACTTGCGTATAGCTTAAGATGTAGATAATTTATCGGAATATAATTATATTATTTATAATGTATCCATTTTATAAGATGAAACGAACGTTTGAAATGCCAATGCGATTGCAATTACCAACATTTATTTACACATAATTCTTTACATGAAGAAAATACAAAAACAAAATTGTACTATCGGAAGAAGTCTTATTCATCATCATCACCATCAGCCATAAAACGTCCACTAATGAACAACAACGTGTCACTTGAATCCAGCAAGAAAAATCAGAAGCAGAAGCAGAAGTCTTATTAACAGAAATTAAATAGTATTTTTTTTGTGCCACTCAACGCCCAGACTAGAGCATGATTATATTATTTAAATTAATCATTCAGAATATCTGCTCGACTGGGAATCGAAGCCGGAATCTTCTCCCGGCTCATAAGGCTGACGCGTTACCAACTACGCCAGAATAGGCCAATAGATCGCATGGTAATATTATTTTCACCTAAGTTTTTCACTAAAGATAGAGACACATTCCACACCAATCAAGCAAACATTTAATCGTTAATTGAAGCTTACAAGTTCCGAGTATTAATCCATTAACTAACATTCAAGTCATCTTACTTGCGTACAATGTACGGTAATTACGTTCCCATGTCAATGTGAAACTGATTAAACACTAGCCGAAGTTTTGGTGTAAGTTTGAGTGATTAAGTTGAGGTACAGAAAACCTGACTGTAAAAGTTCAGAAAGCTCATCCTGGAATAAAGACTTTAAAGACATTGCAATAAAGTTAGTTTTAGCACGTACACTTAAGCATACCTACAAATATCATATACAAGGACCTCGGATCTTATTTCAGCGCGCGAGAGCATCTTTTCCTCTGCCTGATTAAGAATCACTGTCACTTTTTCGCTTGGTACAAACATGGTGTGGTGTATAATATGTTTAGGGTTCAGGTCCGCAAAAAAAAAGGAATCCCTAACAGAATTACTTCGTTGTCCGTCTGTCTATTTGTCTGGCCCTTTTTCAGGAAACCGAGTAGGTAACAAGTTGAAATTAATATTAAATATGGACCCTTGGAGCTGTAAAAAATCAAGATTCTAAGTGAACCCAATAAAAAAAAAACGCTCTTTTATGCCGCACACTTGCCGCCTAAAACATAAAAATATATGGAAATTCCCGTTGACTTAGAATCATATGCCAAAAATAATGATTCTTCGTCTTATAGTACAAGGGGAAAACCTTAAATTGTTAGTTTGTAGTTAAAAAAATAATTTGAAATAGAAATAGAAAAATTTATTAGCCTTGTAACATTTCGTTACATTTTACAAATAAACACAATAATAAAGTCAATAAACACAATAGATTGCAGAACTAACAAAGAAAAATTATAAAAAGAATATTTAATTATTGAGATTGATGACAGAAAACAGAATAACAACATTGAAAATTATATTTTAAAAAAAACTATTAAATTATTTAATGAATTATAAAATTACTAATTTGCTAGTATCATACTTTTGTAGTTGGATAACTGACCATGATATATATCAATGTTTGGGAGAACAATTTTTCAACTACAAAGTTGAGTTTGTCTATCAGCCCGACTTATCTTTTTATAGCAATGTACCGAACATTCATAGTTTATAATTTTACGTAAAATATGCTGTAATAGTTATATCACACTGCAACCTCACCCTAAGCACTGGCTTATTATTACATCACACACATTAAGGCGCGATCCAAGCGGCACAACACAAGTATTTGCGAAGCCTGTGGGCCTCTGTAAACATGGGCTTGTACCTCAAAACCGATTGGGGTCCCACGGGATCCCTGTACTCTAAATTGGGATAAAATTTGGGTTACATTTTATGCGCGGTTAATTTTTGGTTTTTGTTTGGAGAATAATCATGACAAAATATCGATTTGGTGAAATCGCTGCTGTGAAAGCGTACCTTTTTTATGTTATTGAGTGACGAAAATAACAAGTTGCTCGCCTGATGGTAATAGCACTGGGGCACCCAATATTTTGCACTGCGCTCGTCACCCTGAGACAAGGAAACATTGCCCTTCAATCCGGAACACAGTAATGTTTGTACATTACTACTCGGCGGTGCATAATAGAAGGAATTTAAAAACGAAAGATCACAATATCACAAACTTAATTGTTATACTACAGCTGGAAATTTGATGTTATTAATACGGTCTGGAAATCATAGAGTGATTGAATATTTTAGGTGATTGAAACTTTCTAAATGACGGAAAATCAGTCATTATGTAATTGAAAATTAATTTGTCATTTATTCGGCCAGCGTTTTGGGCACGATGCCTGCTGGTAGCGGTTTATCAGATTAGTGCTAGTTTTAAGTTGTATATATATTTATGATTTATTTTTAATTAGAGTTTATTTCAACTTATTTATTACTTAATGTTATTTAAGTTATGTTAAATTAATTTAAAAAAAAGTGTACCTAAATTAAATTATGAAGTGATTCAAAATTTCATGGTTACTGACAGGGTTGGATCTAATGCCAGTTCGGACTGTGTTGGTAATTTAAACGATTACGGAGTGATCACGTTGCTAGAGCATCGCTTTCTAAGATATTCGTCGATATTTTTATTCTTTCGACGTAGAATCTTACTATATTATCAGATCGCTTGGGCGATGCAACGCGTCACCAAAATTCTAGCATAAATATCTGGCGCAACACTTAAGCATCTAGATTATCTTTAGACTCTCAATAGTCTACTGGTGTGGTAGGCGTAATGGTAGTTTTAGATGGTATATATTTTATTTTGTTAGAAAAGTAAATGAAGTATAAGTAAAAATATATATTTAGATATCTACCCAACAGCCAGTGTTCGGTTTTTAAAGCTCTGTTCAGATATTAACAGTTTCCACAAAGCGGCTACATTTCAATAAAGTGACAGCCGAGCTTCCGTCACGTGTCACGACTTCGGTGGTCATGCCAAGATTGGACGAGTAGTACAGTTGTCACACTTCTTTGGTCGAGTCTATGTCAAGGTCTCTCTACTATAGCGGATGGACCACAAAGTATTGTTTGCTCACGTCACTTGGGACCGCCTTGCTGCACATCGGCCTTGTTTTGTATCCCAGCCAAGCTAGTATGTTAGCTGTTAAAAGTTTTGAAGTGTTAGGAAATCACAAGTGAAAGGGGTGGGTTAGCGCCAAATTGATTATTCAAAGTACCGCAAATGACGTGACTTGTAACAGGTCCTCTTTTTTCTTTCGTCATTGGTCTATCCTATTATGTTGTAACCTACTTCGTATTATCATAGATAAAAGATTCTTTGGTATTATCTTCATTTGCTCTGGTACCTATTTTAGAAAAACTAGAACCAAATTCTTCCTAAGTTCTTAATTATAAAATATTTGTAGTATCATAATGTTCAATCTTTCTATCTACCATAGTATTCGACAAAATTATAACACAACGGCATCAAAGAGATTATTTGAGAAAGTGATAGCGCTATAGAACACTTCGCGTGCAGATAACTTTATCGCGCTCTAGGCAAAAATCAGATAATTGCTAATTATGACTAAACCACGGTAAGCAATCAGAATTCTGTGCTATGCTGTTCTTTAACCTGCAAATTATTATAACCTCACTATTAAAGTAATAATTACTTGAATAAATGTATACATTAACCTGTTATTAATATACGTGGAGTGCCCTTGGACGAGTTCAGAAATCAGAAATATTTATTGGTATAAATAAAATTGAATATTACAGGCAAGTCACTTTTACAAATTAAACTATGATTAGAGTAAAATTAGGCAAACTAATCAATAATTTAAGTAACGACGCGTTAAGTCCTTTTCGCTCTTTTCGAAATTAGAACTCGATTGAAAAAGACAGAAGATTGAGCAACTGCTCCGAGGTTCCTCCGCGTTTATTAATAAGGGGGTTAGGGTTCAACAATCTAGAGAAGAATGTGCAATCCCGGTCTTATCAATGATTTGAGAAAACGTCATATAATCATGTTTTCCCTTTTACCTATACTGGACGATAGAAACGAAAAACATAAAAACATAAATGTATCTCAACATAAAATCTCTCACTTACATAATTAATTCGGTGCACGGAATAGATAAACAAATATATATTTTAGTTTAGTTTACTTATTTTTGATGTTCCAGATAGAACTTAATTTTAGTACCTAACCTAATTAATCTATTCAATAAATTCTCTTGATGTATGTTTAAAATACTCGGAAACAAAGCTCAAGTGGTTGTATATTCGACTTAAATTATTCCGCTACATCTTTCTAGGAGCTTCTAAGAAAGCGCGCCAACCACTTTACTTGCCTACTTAACTTTATCGCTTCTAATTCATTAACTTATTCTATGTAATTGTCGCCATATCGCCGCCCGCGTATAACGCCGGCTCTTTTGATCTCAGCGCGTGCGCACGAGCCCATTACAAATGTCAGCGTCATTCGAAATCCGAATCCGTATTCAAAATTTATTATTTCTTCTTTTTTTGAAAACAATGAGTCGTGAATTCATTTGTTTTGAGTGGCTTTGATTTGGATTTTTAATATTATTAAACACATACAGCTATAGTAGGATTTTCCGGTTTTGAGAAGTAAATAGAAAAAAAAAGCGAGAACGTTTGATATTCTCGTAGAATTGGCTTATTAGCATACCTTAGTGTCAGAGTCGCACTAAATAAGTCAATCATAAAGCCTCCCGATTTTTTTCGGAAAATAACAAAAGACCGTGTTTATAAGCTACATATTGAGTTTCTTTCTTAAACAATGTAACTAGCTGAAATAAACCATTACGGGCAATAGCATTCAGCCCAGCTAAATTGTTCGGTTTATTTTGATGCAAACTATGTATTTACAACATGCTCCGTTGCGTTCCTTTGGAGATCCTGGAGCCCTTTGTCAAGCACTTAGGCAGGCTTCTTGTGGGAATAACGCCAAATAACCCGTCTACAACCTAAATCTACAAGGTATCTTTGAAGATTTCCCACTCGTCAAATATGAAATAAAAAAAGTGTTTTTGTTAAACTGTTACATACAGAACCAAAGCTACTGTAGTGTTTAGGCGTCCGTGCAGGACGATAATCACCGGCGCCGTTTATAAAAAAAAAAGGACACAACCTTTAAAAAAATCCTCGTAATCTTTCTAACTAGTAGTTTGCGCCGAAGAGACCTCGCGACCCCTATAACTTCGCAACCCCTGGACCGATTCAGCTCATATTCGTAAAAATTGTATTGAAATAAACTACTTGCCTATAATATGTCATGAAGATCGGATTACCTACCTAAAGTTATCGTCGGACAAATATACATACAAACATATAAAAAATCATACATCTACAGATTTGCTCCCGTAGACTCGTCCCTTCGCTTCGCTCGGTCATTAATCTATTTTATCCTATTTATTCAATTCCCACCAAAATCCTAGAGTAAGGAGGCAAACCATTTATTTAATCGTCACTTAGAGCCGATGACAATGGTAATTGTCCTCACGCCCCATGCGGGTGATACAGTTTAAAGAGATCTCTTATTTAACGTGTTAATTAGGCACGAGATGAAGAAAGATGGGATGTGACCCAAGGGAAGAAAGTCGGTACAACAATATAACTAGTACGTATACTTATCCTACGTCATTATATTTTTTTTGTACGGTTTTTTTCGTACGAAAATAATGACTGAATGTATATAATGAATTTTCTGTCCCTTCAGGGAGACTAACCTCGGAATTCTGAAACAGTCTATTATGTACAAGTCTATTATGTACCGTTCTTATGTGTCAAATAAAAATAAAAACTTTGATTGATTCCTGTTTTTGTCATTTGCTTAGTGCCAGACAAAGGCAGAATTAGAATTAATCTGTTGTCAAAGTTAACAAACGTTTCTGAATCTCGAGGTAACAGTACTTAAAAGTACTGTTACCGCCGTGGAGACAGATTTGATCGTCTTGGCAAATAAGAGAATGTAAGAAAAACAAAAGAAAAAAGAAACCAGAAGACGAGAAGGAAAATCGTAAAAAGCTAGATTAGCCAAACAATGTACGCGTTTATCACACTGATATTATAAATGCGAAAGTTTGCGTGTATGTACCTAAGTAGGTAAGTATGTAAGTGTGTTTGTTCCCGTTCAACTCGGTAACGGCTGAAAGGATTTGAATGAAATTTGGTATGGGGCTAGCTTATACACTGGACTAACACAACATACATAACATAACATAACATAACATTTTTTTATCCCGAAAATTTTTACCGTTTCTGTAGAATAGCAGGTCAAACCGCGGGGCGCAGCTAGTATAATTCCCAAATCAAATAAAAGGCAGATAATAAACCAATATACGCGACAAAACGCTTTTTCACCCCCTATTATCAATATCAATACCCACTCAATTACTGTCATGTTGTATTTCACAAGCTTTGGT
This sequence comes from Apocheima hispidaria, assembly GCA_947579745.1. Lineage (NCBI taxonomy): Eukaryota > Metazoa > Arthropoda > Insecta > Lepidoptera > Geometridae > Apocheima > Apocheima hispidaria. The sequence continues at coordinate 1,347,183 of OX388151.1, forward strand.
TTTTTATCGGACTATTACAAGCGATTCTGAGAATAGCCATGAAAGAGATGATCGATTGGATTATTCTATTTAAAGTCAGCATTCACACAATGTTCATACAATAAAATCAATATGAAATTAAAACATAATATTGTAACAGTTGTTATTCCAGTTTCTTACGTCCAAACATTTCCGTTACAGATAAAATAAACATATAAAATATTGCAATAAATAATTACAACTAGCTTTGCCCACGGCTTCGCTCGCGTGGAAGTAACGTTTTCTGTTATACTGTTTTGAACTTGCAGAACGTTGAGGTCAAAATTAATTGGCGGTATCTTGAAGAAAATCAAAGACTCTAAAAACGAATACATAAGTTCCTATTTTCTCTAGAGCATTTTCAGGCAAAAATTACTAACATGCCAACGAACAGTCCATTTATGAGTTTTTTTTTCCATACAAACTTGGGGGGGGGGTCGATTTCCCTTTGAAAGTAATGTTTGTTCACGTCACTATCATAAGCGGTTTGGTCTCTGCGTTGATTTCTAGAAAAGGGCCTGTCAACAAGGTGTTACTTAAAGGTGCAAAAATATTAAAAGATATGTATTTACTCATCATTATGAATAACTTTTACTATGGGACCAACCCTGAAATCGCGGGGAGGAAAAATAGCTGTTCCATAGAAACAATGTCTATGGCACTCGACAAAATGTATGGAACAGCAAATTATTTTTTTCGTGATTTCAGGGTTGGTCCAATACAAAAAGTTTTTCATAATGATAAGTACATACATACCTTTCAATATTGTTGCACATTTCAGTAACACCCAGTATATTAAAAATAAACCACTATATTAAAATTAAACCATCTATTCATAAAGCAACATTTTCGTGAGAACTTTTTTTTTAAATTGTTGTTGATTATGATTATTTCTTGTTTATGTTTGACCAGAAATTATAGTTATGATGTGGTTAAAGATGGTAAATACGCGTAACGTATCTACCATGCTTTGTTTTTTTAAATGTTTTTTTCACCGGAAACTTGAACTCGTTGTTGGGATTTGAACCAACACCCTGCAGCTTGGCGACCAAACATGCAAACCATTTAGCTATAAACGCTACCTACTTTTTTTTTTTTAAATCACGCACTTGCTTTTATTAACTGAATATACAAAATAAATACATACAAACTACAACTACCTAAACTACTTAACCTACTACAAAAAATAAAAGTTGAATTATCCAGAGGCCATTAAAGGTCTATAGATAATCCAAATGTTCAAGCCCACTACCAGTTGGCAGCGTACCCAGCATGCTGGTGGCATTACCACGCTGAATAGAATAATAATAATAGCTTTTTAATAGAGTTGGTTTATGTAAGTATATCTAACTCAATTTCTTATATATATATTCTTATATAAATATCTTTGTAGCTTTACTCATTACACATTCAGTCTATTTCTATTAGATCGGACTTAGAACATCGACGAATAAATCGTAACTCGAATAGAAATGCTTGTTCCGATCGAGATAAATATCGATCAATATCCAGTGACGGTCCAATTACATTGTGCTAGGAATAGGAACAGAATATATAGTAGTTACTACGTACCTGGGACTAATAAAGGCGTAGGTACAAGGCCGTGGTGCAAAATAAAATGTAAATAAGTAACAAACAAGATTTTTCATTTTCATTTTTCTCTTATATATATGTATACAAGGCACCTTTACATGCGAAACATCAAGATACTATTATGCATTATCAAGGTATACTAGCTATATGGTGATCCGAAAATTACATCTCAATATGTTAACTGGATTAGTACTACCCGTTGAAAACTTTACCAATAACTACGTTGCAACGTAACGCAAGTTCGTTTGCGTGAATTTTAAAATAAGCCGCCTCTGTCTCTGCAGACGGAGTCGTACAACAGGATTTTTTATGTGCGATTTACATCAAGAAATCAGGATAAAGGATTTCCCATGTACAAACCCTAATAATCCATTTATTTAATTGTAACACGTACAGATTTACGATGCATTCTAGATCGGTTATCTTGTATCTGTCGCGGCATGATTTGTTTTTGTTTGGTTTATAATATATGGGAACTAGTGTAGCCGATGTATATCTGAGAGTGACTCAGTTGGTATCGTTCTGTAATACTCAGATTATTCTCTGAGGTCAGATATAAAATTACAACGGGTCGGAAGGGTTGCGTTGGTGAACTAAGTGGGTAGTGCCGAGTGCGCGGCAATGGTTGCATTTCAATGGATTCAATTTACTAACCAGTTTTTGGTAGTTGAGTAAACCATTTTTTTTATGATACTGATGGACGAGACGAGCACATCGATCGCCTGATGTTAAGTCACGTTTGCCCATAACAGTTCAGTGCTACCCAGAACTTTGAACTGGAACAGCTTAAAATCATGCGCGGCAATGCATTACGCTCGTCACCCTGTGATAATAATTACATGTTCAATCTTTCTAAACATTATCCTTTAATATGAAACGCAGTAACTTTTGGACACTACTGCTTGGCGGTTGAATTACTGCCAAATAATAGAAATATCTCCTCAGACATATCGAAGACAAGAAAAGGCTGCGTGTGTGTCTGGCACTCTATGTCAGTATGTGTACGCAGAAAAACGTTTGAAAACAAAAACAGTCGACTTGATAACCTCCTCCTCCTTTTTTGGAAGTCGGTTAAAAAACCACAAAGGTCAGTAGCTTTGCCTTCAGCTTGCACAACAACAATCATGCCATCATAATCTCTATTCTCAATAAATGATTTCCAAATAGTTTTCAACTTTTTACATCCGTTTTTGTAGCGTTACGAAAGATTTTCCCATTTGTAAGTTATCTATGGGCTCTTTTCAATAAAAATACCAAATGGTTTTGAAGTAAAAAACGTCTTCAATCGATGGTTGAAATGTATCCGTTGCAGTAAAGTAGTTTGGGAGATAAAGTATTGTCCGTTTTTTGTCAATTTTTTCGTATCATTTTCGATAGTAACCTTTATTATACACGCTTTCATTTTTGGCTTCATCATCATCAGCCGGAAGATGCTGAACGGAAGACTCTCCCTCAAGAGGGGAGATTTATAAGCTTGGCAGGCGGCTTGGGGATCCCAGACGCTTACCGTTAACTAAGAGGACGCTAATGCAGTTTGAGCTACTTAGTGTAGCTAAAAACAGTTAGTCTCGAGTACTTTCAATCTATAACTCTAACAAGTATAGTATATCTAATAAGTGTATTATAGTCGTAAGTATTCAAAATGCACAAGCAAAAATTACCGCCAAGAGGAAAAACAGACAAAACCTAAGGGTTGCCAACTACATACAAAAGTGAAAACCGGTAGAATGAAAGTACCCAGATACTCCCGATTTTCCCTCATTCCTTACAAATCCAAGAAGCGTGAAAGAGAGAGAGTTGTTCCTACCCCACTTACTATAAAGCCGAGGCTACAATATCGCGAATATTATTCGCTAGACATTGTTAGTAACGCACGAAGACTTTGAATACGATCTACTTCAAAACTCTAGTTCTTATCTAATTAAAGTTGCCAGAAAACCAAATCTGTTTTTTAGGTTTTCCTATAGTTTACGGAGAGCCTTCTTGTTATTTGTATTCACATGAAAACGCGATAGTTTAGTACGAATAAGTATCACACTAATTTTATAAATGTGAAAGTTGGTGTTTAAGTGTGTTATTTTCCACTCAACTCCGTAACGGTTGAACGTACATGGATGAAATTTGGTTCGTAGGTAGCACCTTACATTACATTATTATTAACATTATATTAGTATTAACATTCAGGCTACTTTTTATCACGGTAAAATATGAAGTGTCTATGGGATAGCGGGTGACACCGCTTTGCACACCTAGTTAATAATAATATATCTTGGTTGTATTATTTTCTTTTAATTTTATTTTTTTATCGCTCATTTAAGTTTTCTAGACCAGTTCTAGTTCTAGTCCGTGCATAGTTGCCTGGAAGATAATTATAACTATAAGTGACAAGGTAACTTACTGTTACTATTGTTCATGTTTTGTGTGGTATTTAAAACAGAGGCATGCATCTATCCACCTATATTCTCCCCATCAGCTCATGACGTCCACTGCGGCACGAAGCCTGTGAATTGTGAAGGGTTGCCATAATCCCATCGCTTGCCGCCCGCCTCTTGGTGCACCTATCTATAGAGAAAAAAAACAGCTTACATTCGCCGAATTCCGATAATGTAACCTTAGGCTATATAGCATCTTGTAGACTTCCTTGCTCTTTGGAGAGCGTTGAAGCATTAAATAACTGGCATAAAGCTGCCCATTCACGTGCCTGCGTTTGAGTGAGTGTAGCTGTAAATGAGCCCTAGAGCTGGGAGGGCTGCTTGTGAATAGCCGTAAGTGGGAGAGCAGCGCAATATTCTTAAAATGTTGACTCGCCTAAATCTGAAAAGTTTACCTTTTTTTTCCAGCGCAAAACCAAATATAAAAAAAAAATTGCATACCTATAACTTGATTTTTTGAAAATAAAATCAGAATTAAGTACTTTTTTAAATGTTGAGTAAAACATGAACTTTTCAAAAAAGTAGGGTTAGCTTTATAAAATGTTTTACGTGAGCTGGTAATAGATGTCTCAATTTAAGACGCTTTTCAATTATTTTAGGCAATTGCAACTTTTTGTTTAGACTGGGCCTGTTACATCAACTCCCGTTTAAAGGGTCACGTAACTGTAGTACTAGTTTCAGAATTTCGGAGTATAGCGGTGACAGTCACATAAACAAACAAAAAAAAGTTACTTAGAAATTTTACTCGCCAATTAGCACTTAGCACTAATCGCAAAGTAGAATCAAAACTTTAATATGATATAATGAAAAGGGCCTTTATCGTCTAGTTAACGGTAAGTCCCGGCTACAGAGGACAGAGTGTGTTAATTAGCAACTAGCTCTTAGCATAAATAACAAAGTGCATAGTTATCACTAGACTAGTTATTTTCTACAGTAATTCAGGAGAAATGTGCACTGCGCAGTTCTCTTATTAAAGCTTTTATGCCGAGCTTCTAAAACAGAAGGTAATAAGACCTCTGTAGAGTTGAAGAGTAGATGGAGTAGCTATCTGGAGCCACCGTCGTATATTTAGAACAAAGCTGTCGGATATCCATAGAACATTTTTAGTTCCGATTTTTGCCAAACTTGACAGATAAGTTGGGCAGCCTATAATACGATATTTAACTCACGAGTACAAAAAGCAACGTTCTGTAAACCTATAGATATAATAATGACCTATAAAGCCAAAATGTCGCAACGATTTTCAAAAAAGCAACGATTCCAATAAACCAATCATATCGCCATATTTACGACTCATTCTTCAAATGCGCGACGCGAGTAGCGACGTCCTCTTATGATAATTATAATCACTGCATGTTGTCGCCATTTTTGGCATGTCGATATTGAATGTATAGTTTTGAAGGTCTTTAAGTATTTTTAGTGGTCATACCTAGGGTTCAGAGCATTATAATTGTAGGGTTTGGTTTTTTTTTTATAACAACTACTGTTGATTTGTGTCCGTCTGCGGAGGTCTTCGAGCAGCCTTGAAACCCTGACACCTACTCAGGCCTACCAACTCAGCTTATTTAATCTTTCTTAGTGTAAAAACGATGCACAATACCCTAGGATAGCCCTTAGCATCTAGATATACAAAACTGCAGATAGACAGACTGACCGGCAGTCGGGTCCAAGCTTTCGTCCTACAAGCTCGTTTGCCGAGCACTTACGAACGTTGCCGAGATTTTCCGAAGTGTTTCGTGATCAGTTGCTTGTGTTAGTGAAAAGTTTCAGCTTCGGTTTTAGCTGTGAATTGTGAAAACGTACATGTAAGTAGAAGTTGTACAACTTTAGTTTATAAATAACTAGCTGTTACTAGAGACTTTGTTAGCGAGGACCTACTAAAAAAAGCCCTTAAGCTATATCTATTCAAAAATTAAGCTCAATCCGCTCAGTCGGCTAGCCGTCAAAACGTGATAAACACCCAGATAGAGACAGAGAGACAGATAGACATAGATACACAGAGAAACAGAGTTACATTCGAATTTATAATATATATATATATATATATTAGGATTAGCAATTATCTTATCACGACACGCTATGAAATATAAAATCTAGGTACGTCTTAACTATTCGGTATTAATTCTCAATAGTTTCAGCAGTATTTTTAGTCACTTCGATTCACATCTATTAAACTAAATTCAAATTACTTTTTTTTTTATCTATTCATATTAGAAGCGCAAGGCATGAGAAGTGAAAAAAAAACATACGCTGATAGCATTTGTGTTTAAAGTTTTTTTTTGGTACTCTAGTAAAAACTACTTTTCTTCGTCACTATAGGTGATATTTATTTTTAACATAAATTAAAAAAAACATTGAAATCGGTTAACATTTAGGGGTGAAACAGTAAGCGCTTTTTGCATGGACAAAAGTCGGTATACTCTAATCTTAGGAGGATAGTTTTTTCGCGAGGTTTTGGTGCACTCGATATTTGAAATTGTATAACTGTCGTTTTGTTTCTCGTTCGTGCAATAGAGAGAGAGTTAGTGAATTTTCCTAACTATTTGATGAAATTAGCGTTTGGAGGTAGTTTGTTATCACCCCCTAAATCTTAACAAAATAATTTTTAGTGTCAATAGCTTGGATAAGCAATAATCTGTGGCACTATGTTTTGTTTTTAAAAAATATTTATGGTGTTCTAACAACAACTACTTTTCTTCGTCGTATTTTCGACGTAAAAAAAATTCTCTTTATGTGCCTATAACAATGAAGATATTACAAAATTAAAAAAAAAAAAAATTATGCAAGCACAGTTTTTCACTGTAAAAAAACCTTAAAAAAATCGATATCGGATAACGTTTTGGGTCATGTTTCTTATTATTATTTTACTTTATTAATTGATTATTGTTGACATATGCTTTTTTTTTTATTAATTAATTTTTATCGAGTTATGTAATTTCTCTTCTTTGTTTTTTATTTTATTTGATTTGACATGAATTTACCAATGTACTTACTTATATTTGCTATTATTATTAATTTTTGTTTAATATGTATAACAAATAGAAACTGACGTGTGACCAATGGTTATGAATAAATGGATTGGGTATCAGACTACGCTTTTTGTATGGACAAGACGGCGTTATACTCTATTCATAAGAAACTAAATTGCAAAAATTTATTTTTATATTAGATACTTAAATTAGAGATCTTACGTTGAGATATAAATGTTGTTTGGTTCTATCGTCTAGTGTAGACAAGACGGAGAACATGATTACATGACATAATTATTCTCAATAAAAACATTAGTGAAAACTTCAATTTACTCACATTTTTCGCATGACCTCTGAACCCCTATTGTATATGCAAGAGATTATTGACTAGCCTCGTGGGTCAGTGGGAGGATTTCCTCTTTCTGAGCTGTAGGTTGTGGGTTCGATTCCCACCCAGGACACACATTTGTGTGATGAACATATGGGTGTTTGTTCTTTGTCTGGGTGTATTCTATGTATGTATTAACAAAAAAAAAAGTATTAATGTATTTTATCAGTTATCTGGATCCCTTAACACAAGCTTGCTTAGTTTGGGGCTAGATAGCCGCTGTGTGTACAAAAGTCCACCAATATATTTATTTTATTTATTATATTTATAGTGAGTTAATAATAACTTATAGAATGGCATAGCACAGAATTTTGATTGATTTCTTAGTTTAGTTGTAATAAGCAATTATGTGTATGATTTTTTTACTAGCGCGCGCTTAACCCATCTCTTTTCATATGCACGCGAAAGTTTATAGCGCGATCTTATTGCCCTAAGTTTATTGTACTTTCCAGGCATTTAGTTACATCCAAAATGTACTTACCGAGGTACCAACCTTACATGTGCTCCCTCCATAGCAACCCGAATAATTGTAGGTTATTCAATCCAATACCAACGTAACAAAAAATAATCATCAATACATCTTAAATTCGCCAGTCATACAATCCATTGTGATGTCTAATGTAATGTACAAATATTTTATCTGATTAAAAGAGTTAAGACACTGATGATTAATTATGATATAAGCTGTATCTTGTAGCGGCAACATCTGAGGAATAGTGTTGAGTTAGTTGTTGTATTATATGTCTTGGGGCTGACGTTAGACTGATGAATTTAGCGTTTGATAATTCCGTTAGTCGGCTTTGTATTTATTAAAGGTTGAATGTTAAGTAGATTCCTTCACTAAGATATAAACGCTATTTCTCATACCCATTGCTTCACTTTCTCTCTCTCTCTCGTTCTCTTTTTTTCTCTAACTCTCTCTATTGTATAAATGGTAAAACATACGTATAAAAAAAAATATCAGACAACCTGTTATAAAATCTGTTATTGGTACTGTAAACTGATCAAAATGTGTCCAAACTCCATTAATCTACTGTTAGTTACTGAGGAGTTCCGTTTTCCATCTTTCGTATCCATCATCAGATCAGCTCGCTGTCATAATATTGTATTGTCATCGGAGCTTGAGAGGCATGCAAAAGTTCAACTCAATTGAACAACGGGAACTGGTCTAAAATTGAGTTGTAAGATTTGACCGTAACATACCTACATACATACAAACTTTGCAAGTTAAATTAAAGCTTGTAAAAGCGTCAAACTTGATGTAATTGTAGTACAAGCTCTACAATATAACAGTTAATATTACAAAATTGCTCAAGTTTGCACTTACCCCCGAATACTGAAACGTTTGTTAACTTTGCTGACAGATTAAGTTTATTGCTGTCTTTGTCATTTGCTTAGTACCAGACAAAGGCAGTATTAGAATTAATCTGTTGTCAAAGTTAATAGAAACGTTTCGGTATTCGGGGATAAGGCTCACAAACTGAATGAAAGAATACACTTTTTTTGGTAACTTTAGTACAAAATCCTACGTGTACGAGTCCGACTCGCACTTGGCCGGTTTTTTAGTTATTGTCATTGTTTATACTATTCAAAAGTGAATTTTCTCCTCAGCTAGCTAAGCTCGGTCTAGAACAAATTAAAATTAATTACTTTTCCTTAATTAGTGAGGTGCCGACTTCCAATTAAGTGTTCCTACCAACCGCCTAGTCTCTAATGAATCGCTCAAATATTACATCCGGATTTAACGAACGAAGCCAACGTATAATTCTAGTGATGGTGATCCGATCATTGCATCCCATCATGTAGTAGTAGTAGATTGGTGCCATCCGTTGAAGTTTTCCCTGATTGCATTGCGTTGTAGCGGCCTAAATTATTAGGTTATTAGCATGTGGGAGTGGCATGTGGCGACGTTCGCTCGCTAGGGCAGGTCACGTGCAACTGAGTTCATAAAGGTGCTCAGCATATTAGTACGCACCATGGAGTCGGTATTATTTTAAATCTTTATTAGGCCGGTCCTACATAATAAATATGTCAATGTGCCGGGTGTACACTTTTGCCAAGTCCGGGCAACAAAGCAGCACACGCCGATCGTATACGGTTTTTAGATTGGTGGATACCATCGTAAAGCATCCGGACTATACGCTCACAGGGTATTTTGGCCAAATCGTATAGATGGCAGAGACCATAAACAAACTGAGAGGTTGTGCCTGTTTCCTCAATGTAGGATAATCATTTACATAATCATGTAGCTTTTGTAGCATGCCAATAATAGATGCAGATTGCATAGATGAATGCTTAGTCGCACAATCGGCAGTGCGATTATTTTAAAACTTAGTTTATCTATGATCTTGTATTCTCGACTCATAGAGGCCGGCACTAAATTAGCACCAAGTCATACACTTGGTGGTCATAGACAATAGTGCATTGTTCTAACTATGGTAATTTTTAAGCAGAAGTGTGTCAATGCGATTTTGTGTGCAGATAGGATGGTGTGATGCGAGTTGGCAGGGTTATTATTCAGATAGGAACGATTACTAGTTAAACGTATATTGTAGTTAGGCACTAACAAGTATATATTTTAAAAACAAAAATATATATAAATATATATATATATGTTCGCTGTTTTTTTTTCTTTGTACCAACACTTGTTTGATTAACTCGGAACTTATGGATTAAATTCGCCAAAATAAATATTTAGAGCAAAACTCGCTGGTTTAGCGACCGAAAAAAAAAATGTTCAACAAAATATCTTTTGTTTTTCTTAAAAATAAATGAAAAATTGTAACATTTTTTATTTTCTTTGACCTGATGCTTCACGTCCTTTTATTAGATACTAATCATGTTATTTTGTTCATGCATTTAAAATTTTATTTAAATCTTGTCTTGTTTTGTTTGTCTTTTAAATATAAATTTCAAAACTGCATTAAATTTTTTCTGGTACCTTATTTAATGTTCTGTTTTTTTTTAATTCGCTCTGTTTTTTCTTTAAAAATCAATGCGAAATAAAATAGGTATAATATTTTGAAAATTGAAAGAAAACAAATCTTTAAGTCACGAAATGAGAAAAAAAAAACGAGAAAAATCCTCTAAAACATTTATTTTGTAATATCTGTTTTTTCTGACCAAGTGTTTTTTATCATCAAAAATGTTAAAAATGATCGATTGATATGGGGAATTCCCCTATGCGAAGAAAGCGGGGTCATTTGAAAGACGACTTCTATTGACTATCAAAAAACAAACAACCAGCGTACAACGTACATAAAACGAAGCTTGTAAAAAGTTATGACCTTAGTATGCATACCTTGATTAGACAGAGATAATTAGAGCATGCAATTTTGAGCACTATTCACAAAAAACTAGAATTAAAATTGCAAACAGCAGGCGTAGATTATGCAGATAACTTAGTCCAATCAATTTGGAACACTGTAGATGAAGAACTAAAGTTAAAAGTAGAAGCGGTTAATGATGTGATGACGGAATATTGAACTTAGATCGATGAACTATGAATAACAGGAACGATCGACTTCCCACCGATAATGACTATTAACACTACTTGTCTAATTGTTAGGAAAGTAGAACAGAGGTGTGGCTCAAGATTTAAGAGAAGTAATTTTAAAGTAAGCTAAAAATGTAGGCTGTGTGCACTGAATAATGAGTGTTAGTTAATGTGCATGAGTGTGAGCAAAACGTATAACGTGTTGAATTGTCTTTTTGTGTTGTTTCTTAAACTCCAGATGCTCCAGTAAAGATATTAATAAAACAAATACACAATCATTAAAATAATATAACTTGTATTTATATCCTATCCATACCTTTTTAGTAATTTTTGCCACGCGATGAGCCAAGAATGGGCGATTTAATAAATATTAATTTATGTGATGGGTTGAACTGGTTATACGCGTTTGGGACGACTCAAGAAATGGGGTGAAATACGCTGGGACGAAGATGGAACAACTCGAACCACTTTACTGAAGGTTGACTTGGACTGGACAGTGACTGAAGTTGTTGACTTTGCCTGTGACTGATTCTTGTTTTTGTTGAGAAATGCTATCGGTACTTAAAAAATCACAAAGCTTGAAGCCTCCATTATTTCAACTTTATTTCTTTACTAGCTTGCCCGCACGGCTTGGCTCGCATAGACCCATAACTTATCTTTAGTCGTTGATTTTCGAAACGTCCTGAGACATGTCTTTCTTTATTTTTTATGCTTAGTACACAAACCGCTGCTGCAAAGTCTGTTCCTATTGTTCACCTAGATCATTTTATGAGTATTGAGTTCAAATTTCACAACTCTATCATAAGCGGTTTAGTCCGTGCATTGAGAAAAAGAAAAAACAAGATATTTCCTACTTATTCATAAAACGCTAACAAAAAAAAAACAACGCTAAATATTATATATCAGTAATATTATATATTATAATCAGCTAAAAGACGTAAACGAACAAAGGCCTGAACAAAAATCTGCCGTTTGCTTTCATCGGTTACCCGCGACTTTCAATGTCAACGGTCCGCCAATGTCCACCAACAGGGAGGCCTGCTTACGTTGCCTCTTCGGGCTTAGTCGCCAAGAACAACCTTTCTTCCCCATCAACTATCAGTTGTTCGAGCAACGCGGCTTGCCGCACATTTCCACTTCAACTTCCAATCCCTCCGAACTAAATATCAGACAGCACCAGTATTTCGTTATAAGCTAATTTCTGAAATTGTAATAAATAAATCAAAAGCTGCCGTTTCTAATTCAAGCCATGACATTAATTAGCGATCATTCATTTGAAATATCGGAGCTGAATAATTAATGATGGTATTCATGCGGATGAGTAATCCATTCAGTTGAACTCTGCTGTTTGTTAGTAAATTACGCTGAAAATTGTACCGTGTGTGAACTAAAATCCAGCCAACCGAGTTTAATGTCCAGTGTACGTTGACCTCTGTCTAGTTTAGGCACTAAGCTAGAAAGTCACCAAGTAATGTTGGACTATTATGTCAGTTTGCTGCTTTTCTCTCCCGTACGGCAGAGTTATAACGCAATTGATAATTTCTGCAGGGACCCATTAGTCACATTTGGTTTTTCATAGTAAGATCCATTAGAAGTTTGATGAAATCTCACTCGAGAGTTACTGTTCAAGTTCTCAAAGTTTAATTACTGGTTAAAGCTAAAGTTTAAACGGACCACGAACCCAATGCTTCAATATATAAAAATTAATACGTTCATCTCGAACTAAAAACTCGAAGAGATTCAGAGCTCCCTACATTAGGACTAGCAGTCATACAACAAAATGCCAAAAAAAAACACTAAAACGGACCAACGGCATCTACTGAACTATATAGTAATTTTGTCTCTCGATAGAAACATGAGGAAGGCCTTTTTTTTAAAAGGCTTTTCCGCGTGTGCAGCCACGGAAAGCCAAGTACTGTGGCTGAATCACGAGAAATTCAAACATGGCAGATACTTTGTAAGAACGTCGACCATCTACACTATTTATTAAACATGTCAGGAAAAATGAAGAGAGACGCTTATTATTCCAACAAAATGATAAAGGAGACAAATTCCAGTAACCTGTCATCATAAAAAACGTTCTCAAATGATTCACTGTACGATACTCTAGCAAATGAGATCGTGTAAGTGACAATAAACCACATTTAAAAAACACAGGCCAAGTGCGAGTCAGATAACTCTGACTCTCGAACTGAGAGTTCCGTATACACAATACATTTGTGTAATATATTTATGTGCCAAACTAAGTGAATACTTAATAAACGTATGCCCGTCTGCACTAAACTTTGAAAGCTCCTAAGTACATCCTTAACTCTCTAGAACGTACCTAACAATGAAAAATGCGTTGCATCAATCTTAAGAGATTGCCTAAATTCGTAAGAGACGTATTTTCCTTTGACATGCCTAAGTCCGACTTAGTTAAGGTGATGCTTAGCTAAGTTTTATCTTTGTTGACTTTAGTGCAGGCGGCATTAGTAATAATATGACGGTTTCGAGTTTTTTTTTTTAATTTTGATGCTAGTATAATGTCTAAGTATTTTTTCTATACCAGCCAAGTAAAAAAAAATTACTAAAAACAACGTTTATTGCTTGAACACTTTTATACATTTTTTAATGTTTGTTAAAAAATCTTCTACGTAGTAATTCACATTCTTTGAAAATTTCAACCGGCTATCTAAGTATTTCGGTACGGTAGGTAAGAACAAACAGTCCAAAAGATAGCGTAGGCTTACTAGTAGGGTACCAATGGCAACATTTTCGTACAGAACCCTAAAAAGTAGCCTATCTGAACAATCGAAGGGTAACGACCTCCCGATAGTCGAACTTAATAACTATGCACAACACAAACTAAACAACGATATATTAACCATTGAAAACTCCGTAACCAGCTATAAAGGAACTTTTTACGACCTATAAACTTCGACTAAGACGGGTGTTAGCTCTCTATCGAAGACTACAGAGGAAGCTCTAGCTAAGCTGGGCTCTCGAAATGCCCATAGTCAAAGTCGAACATCGATTTATATATCTGTTAGTAATTCTAAGAAACAAAATAGCATTGAAATGTGTCGTATAATGAATTTATGTGCGAGAATTCAACTCATTACAACATTCCTTGTAATGAGATACGTAGAACTTATTGTAATATAGTATTTAATGTGAGGATGTGTTTTTCAGATTTTTGAATAGAAATATTAATAACTAGCTGCGCACCACGGTTTCATCCGCTATTTTACAGAAACCGATTATTTCCGAGAAAAAAAGTAGCCTATGTGTTTACCAAGGTATATGCTATCTCAATACCAAATTTCATTCAAATCCGTTCAGCCGTTACAGAGTTGACCGGGAACAAATACATTTAGATACTTATATACACACTTACATACTTATAGCATTAGTGTGGTAATAAGATTCGTCCACACCGAAGTTACAATGAATGCTATATAACTTTATTACAGACAGAAAATGCAATTAAACCTTAACTAAGAAATACCAAAATATCTGGCAGCATAACGGGTTGTCTTATCGCCTAAAGTGATTACTTCCAGACACTCATGGGAAGAAAAAAATATTGTGAAAAAAAATACGCTCGGCGCTTGTACATAGTAATGAAAATACCGACATATAAATAAATACATACAATATATATAATAAAACATTATACTTCCTTACCAATTGACATAATATAATATAAAGATAATGTTTATACCCGAAGTTCCTGAAAATAGGAAGATACTACTTTTGTAGGAATTCCTTCAAACAGAGCACTCAGTATACCTAAGCTACCATAACTTTATAAGTTATTATGCCTATCGTATTCCATACTATAAACTTCAGTAAACTAACAATTAAAACTTACAGCCCGTATATCACAAGCATTAACACTAAAAACTTTATAAACAACAAACGAGTTATCTTTACACACTTGCCATTTGACTCATGCTATCAGACGCGAAGTGTCATAATACACGCTTTCACTCTCCTGCTTATCTAGAGTGATATTGCGTTAGCTATCACTATCACTGTGCTCTGTGAATGAATAATGAGTGTCATTGTGCTAACGTGCGTTAAGGCCCATTTTTCCTCTATAAAGAGTTTTGGCCATTTTTGAACGTCCTTATCTTGAACGTCCTTTAGTTTTAAATTAGTGTATTAGTAAATTAGTGTATTAGTTATCTACTTTTACTTTTGACATTTATGATAAGCTCGGAAAAATAAAATTGGTAGCACATTCTAATAAAACGTGTGGTTGAGATAGGCAGAAATATTTATTAATAATTCTACAGATGAAAACTGATAACTGTGGTTTTGATACATTTTGTTTTAGTAAAATTTGTGCAAGGTCACGCGCGTGTCTCTCTTAGCATTCCTTGGTAAAGGTCTCCGAATGTGATCGAAACTATAATCGGAATAACCGACTCAATTTAACGTATTTCCGTTTTATTAAAAAAAAAATACTACAGATAACTGAAACAATTCTAATAAAATTAAAAATAGAATAGAACATCGACTGGTGAGAGTTTCATTCAAATGATACTAAAATTATCTTAATATAAAGAGTTCCTAATCATTATATAACATCATAAAATAATATACTTATTTCAAGAAAACTTAACAACGAAGTTCGAACTCGCTCAATCTTGCGAAACCATTGTTATTTTTGCTCCGTTAAATGTAACCTTTATGACTCAGAAGCTAATGAATTAATGGTTGACGACGATACACATGCTTCTTAAAACTGTGAATAATCACCTGATATCACTTGTGTGATAATAATCGCCTTAATCATTTTTAAATTTTTAATCTGCGATGTTTTCACTTGATTCCAACAAGGCAAATTCAACCTTTTTCCTAGCCGCAAATAAGTAGCGCCAATTCGAGAGCAATAATTTTAACCGCGTTTTTCATATCTTGAATTTTTCAGTCCAGTCCGAAACAGACTACCAAAGGGTAGCGATCGTTCAGCAATAGTGAAATAGCCAATGAAGAGTTGCACTAGTTCGGTTAACTGGACTAACAAACGAACTAATGCTATCAAACTAATACTATCAGTACTCATAAAAAAAGTTTTTTTTGCACTCTGTACAGGGCAATACTCAATAATGAATATTTTATTGCAGACATATTATGTAGATTATGTGGAGTAAGGCTGTAACAGAGTGGTGACCGAGGCAGATGCCATAGCAAGAGAGAGGATCCCAGCAGTGGGATAAGGAAGGCTGTGGATGATGATGATATTATGTAGATACATAAAGTTCATAAATTAACATGTTTCAATAAAATAATACATTTTGGGTAGTCGGAACGAAACGATCTATATAAGTTTCGTCAAAGTTATCATAAATAGCAATACTTATAATCAATAGCTTTAACTGTGTGCCTTTCACAATGTAGCAAACTACAAGAACTGATTATATTATTAAGAAGCTTGCTCGAAGAAAGTGTGCAGATTAAATTGACACACAGTGCACAATCTACTTATTATTATACCTACAACTTGTGTGAATAAAAACAGCATTATTAACATCAGTGATTAATTTATGAAGTACATTGTTCTAATTAAACAGCCGTCGCGCGAATAAATCACTGTATTACGATTATTGCTTTTTGATTTATCAATACGGCGATACGTATCACAACGAGGACGCATCGGTTTTCTATTTAACTAATAGCTTGATGTTGAATGACATCATTGGTGTTAATGTAAAATTCCATTTCGAAAGTTGCCAGACGTGATAAACTTTATTAAAATTGATAAAAGGTTACAGTTCAATAATTCTAATTTATTAGGTGTGTATTGCGAGTTGCCGCGTGGTGTGAAGAGCTTCTATCAAGAGACGTGTCTCTTATCATCAACATTAATTTCAGTTAGAGATCGCTCACTCCTGATAATAGGCATATTTTCTTGTAATAAGGTTTCTTGTTCTTGGAAGATCAGCGCTGTTTGCTAAACAGCAGTATGCTGAGTTGATGCCATTTTTGTGACACATAACATTGATTAGCTATAGTTATATGATATTTCTCACCTGCCTACCTTTCGATATCATTAATAATATTTTTATTATTTAAAATAATTACTGTTGGTGCAAATTAAAATTATTTTGTTTCTTCTTCTTTCTTAAAAAGTACATATACATTGTAAATGTAATAATATAAAATTTTATAATAAAAAAACCTAGATAAAAACCTATTGTTCATAAAAGGATTCACCTGTATATAAGTGTAAATTTATACCATAAATATTAAGACAAAACTTGATACATAATTATAGCATCCATAAAACTGTATGCATTATCTACGTAGCCCAATTCGATTTGACTTCTTGGGTTTATTGCTCCTGCAGCATAACCCAATTCAATTCTTAATTTTTATCTTTTGACATTATCACAATGTTCTTAGGTATATACGCCCAAAAAACAAATGGTTGAATATTGATAAAAATCTTGTGATCTCATCTTGTGTAAAAAATAATCATTTAGATAAGGTCAATAGAACACATTTTTCTTTATTATGTAGGTACTTATGTAAGTTCATATAATTATACTCGTAGACGTTGTAGCTACCCGTTTGTCAGTGTTTTAGACAAGAAAAACATTTCTCCATTAGGTATATGCACTGAAGTTTATGTTTATAGAAATCAGTGGTAAATAAAAATAAAAATTTTTTTTTTTTTTTTTGCTGACTGCCCAAGAAGGGTACTGTAAAGAAAGTTAAGCAGGGTGATGTGTAAAGTTTTTGGGGTGGTTTTTTTTTTATGTAAAAGTACTAGCAACCCACCCGGCCAAACTTCACAGGATCCCCTGCTGGGGTTATCTGAAAATGCCTGAAAATTTAATCGAAATCGGTCTAGCCGGTTTGGAGTCGATTGAGGTGTCGTTTGATAGTTTTATTAACCGAGTTCTAAAATAATGAGGAAGTTCTCGATTGTTTTTTTAATAGTAATACTTGTTTGAAGTCGTAGTCAGTTAAAAACCCAGCAGTTTTGACGTTATATTATCGTCATCAGCGAGAAGACGCCCACCGCTGAACAAAGGCCTCCCTCTTTAAGCGCTACACTGAACGGCAATCTTTCATGGTGTGGTGTATATCCCATTACAGGCGCGTAATTCCAGTATGGTGAAAGGTGATTCTCACTCTGATCTTCTAAGTTAGTGCGAATCTTCACGGCGAATTACACACGTTTCCTGGCCCCTGTCAAGGGAAAAGCTCTAATTGAACTAACTAAAGTTACTGGGCTTGTGACGGCGGCTAATAAGTGCCGCTCCGTCGCAAGCGTGCTTTGTTGGTTGTGTGATTAACATGCCTCCCTAAGCGTCTTCAACAAACTATATACAACTAGTTGTCACGGGCGACCGCGTTCGTGTGGACCTACAAAAAAAAAGTTGCCTTTGTCCGTCTCCGATCCTTAAGCCATATATATATATGCAAAAATTCAGGTCGAACCGTTCAGCCGTTTAGCTGTTACAACGCGACAAACACTCAGACAGAGAGACAGAAAGACAGATAGACAGAGTGACAGAGTGACAGAGTCACAGATAGACAGAGTGAGACACAGAGTTACTTTCGCATTTATGATATTAGTTAGGATAACAATTTAAGAGTTTTGATGGGGAAAAATATTTATAGCTCACATTATTATTTACAATAAAATATTAACTGAGTATATAATAGCCAACTAAAATTAAAACATTCTTAATATAAACAACGACTTTATATAAAGAAAATTAAAAATATATACAAACACTAATCTACGAAGACCCTTGGTGGGGCCAGAATACTGGCAGCATTGCCACACTAAATATCAATGCTGACTTTTTGCCTAAAATACGGGCCAGCATTCTGGTTGCGTTGTGTACATCAATGAATATTGGGCTTAGAAATAGTACATTCCGTTCGGAATTACATTGTATTACCATTGTACCTAAGCCAAAAGTATATGGCATCTACTAATTTTTTTATTGAAACCTAGTTAACCTAGTTTCCGGATTTTATCGCGCAAAGAAACTCCGAGCATAGCTCTCGCCATTGCCCGCTGTGTGACTATGAATGATGAATTTCAATATCTGTATTGAGTTTGAGTGTTACTTGTCCTATTTTTGTGCGTGTTCTATAACATGGGATCCCTTGCATAAGGAATCCAAGTGGGAAGCTACAGTGGGAGTGAGAGGTGTATCTGAAACAATACCTATTATCCAAAATATGAGTCAAGCCATGCAACCGACAGTTCAACAGCAAAGCAACAGTCCTGTCAATTATAAATGCTGAAATTAGCGAGCGAGCGGTCAGTGGGCGGAGGTTTACGAACTAGTGACTCAGATTGCCCTGTGGTTGACCTGTTTCTAGGATCCTGTGCTAAATTGAAGCCGTAATTTGGTTTTGGTGTTATTTGCTGGGATAAGCTTTGGGAATAAATGATGTACCTAATAAGAAAGTTGAAATTTAGACTAACGGCAATTGAACATAGCACATCTACAGGGTATTCTGACAATAGCTCAGAATGTGATGATACTTTAAAATAATAATAATCATATCATAATTTGTTATAAACAAGACTAGATGTGCCCTGCGGGTCTTACCCGCGATCCCACAGGAATCCTAATCCTAACTCATATTATAATTCAGAGGAATATAGCCGCAGTCGTATCAGGACCAATAAAACTTCGAGATATAAAAATGAATACGTTCGTCTCACGGAAAAAACCTCGCTTGCGCGGTTCAGAACTCCCTACATTACAACTGTCACTCCATAATAAACGTCAAAAAATACACAAAAATGGATCAACGCCATCTAGCGATGGCGCTTTTTCTCTGTCTTGATGTTTGACGCGTTATCACGGCCAAGCGTCTGAACGGATCTTGAAAAAAAATTGATAAGGTGTTACTGTATATCTTAAAGACGGACGGATACTTTTTTTTGTCTACGCGAACGAAGTCACCAGTGACAGCTATTTATATAATTATAAATCCGTAATATAAAATAGTATAGTAGAGTAGAAGCCTCCGTCGCGCGGCGTTTCTATTTCAGCGGATACGAAGTTGAATTGAAATGTAACAAAATATTAACTAATACACAAACTTTAGGTATAGCTGCCGACGTAGTGCGACCGTGAACCTTATCGCTCTGCGATATGATTCGCAACCGCATTTCGAACCTAACAATGATCGTATTAAGAACATCGCGGTGCGGACCCTGGCTAGAAGTTATGATATGATCTGTAGAAGGCCACTAGAAAAGTCTAATACATCTTCTTAACATGGACAGCATAGGTGTGGAACTCATTACCTGCGTCCTTCTTTCCGAATAAATACAATCCGGAAGTGAATAGTACTTCCTATTCACTATTTCTACTATTACCTATGCATGCGTGTCACATCTTCGGCCACATCGTTTTCCATCAGGTGAGATTGTGATCAAACGAATGCCTAGTCCGATGTAAAAAAAAAACATAATTTTACTTTGTAAAGCTGGGTCTGTGATTCTGAATTTTGATGTTTGAATTCAGAATTCAGAATCACAAACAGAACTGAATTTAAAAAAAAGCGATTCGTTATACAGTACCGAGTGCAAATTAGTTTGTGATGAGTTTTTCACAAGTTTACATGTTCAGTTCTAATTACCCAAACCCTAAAATTGTCAACTCCATGTCACAGTGTTGTGGAAGCTAAACTTGTAAAACTTGTAAACTGTAGTCAACTCTAAGTTTCTACAAAGTTAGGAAAGTTTGCAAGTGGGTCGTTAGTTCTTGTGCTATGTAGGATTGTTGATTACCCGTGTGAGTTGAGGCACAGTATAGACAGTAGCACAAGGTTGAGGTGTCTGTGATTTTACAGTTTCCAATTCCAAGTTATCTTCCAAGTTATTGCTATGAAAAAGTATGGCTTGTTCCGTCTTCATGCCAATAGATCTAATCCCATGACGTCATTTTCTTAAATCAACCCACCTTCTGTTATTGACTCGTTCTACACCTATTTTTAGATTTTTCTATTCTCAAGTCATCCCAATTTATATTACCTACTGTTATTAACTCTCCCGTGTCGACATTTTCAATGATATCTGTTCAAGTTTATTATTTACTTACGATTCGCTTAAACTTTGTAAATATCCTAATTGATTTTATCATAAACCTGGGTGTTTTACTATGCTGAGTGTTCGGTTAGATGACGATTTTTCATTATAAACAACTTTTACTATGGGACCAACACTGAAATTGCGAAAATAAATCAACATTTCCATATATTACGTCGAGGGTGACTGATATTGTATCGGCGGGTTTTTTTTTCAGCGTTGGTCCTTTATCTGATGTGAAGTTGGGTCTAAATTAAAAATTATTCTTAATGATGAGTAAAATGATATCATAATAATTTAAATATTATTACTGTCATCAAGCCGAACACTTAGGCCGGGTTAAAACTCCCGTTGAGAAAAATGTGTTACACCATTTTAACTATGGACAATATAACGGATAACATTCTGGCTAAATTTCATGGTTATTGTTTATTTTATAGTTAATTTAATTATAACAGTAACTTTAACTGGGATTATGGTGCAAGTAACAATTATTTATACATCACAATAATTTAGCTCTGTTTGGTTGATTAATACGACTAAAAAGTCGTATTAATATTCACGAAAGTTTACCATAAAGTAAGATAATTATGATCATGAACGATAATAGAAATAATTTCATCGACAAATCGGAGAAATTAGAAAATTTCCGATAACTTGGGGCACAGCCGTATAATCTATAGTAAACACAGTCGTACACAACTCTCCTTCGTAATATATCGTTCTTTCATCACGTTCGTCTCATTATTTTACTTTTCTGTGTACACATATTTTGGATTACAATCCAGTTCAGATTTTAACTTAAAATTTTGTATACTAATTAAGAAAATGATTGATATCTGTTTTGTATACCTAAATAAATAAATAAATATAATAATACCTATTCATTTATAATTTATTATACTGTGGTGTATTTCGCACGAGGCCCGAAATATCCGGATTTTACTCACGCATATACTATTACCAAAGCTTATCCCACATCCCTTCCAGGGAGGTGACCAATCAACCAATTACAAAACACAAAGAGGATTTAAACCATTAGCTCATTGGAGGAAATTAACAATTGCTACCGAATACACTCGTCAACTTAATTCTGTTGTTAGGGTTGGTTCACACGAATAGTGGGTCTAAACTTAAACTCGATAGCGTCATTATCATCAGCCGGAAGACGTCCACTGCTGAACACAGGTCTCCCTCTTAGAGCGCTCGAAGAACCACAACCCGCCACTTGCATCCACCGGCTGTCCGCAACTTTCATAATGTCATCGGTCCACCTAGTGGGAAGCCTGCCTACGCTGCGTCTTCCGACGCAGCGCGTTGCGATAGTTTCGATATTCGGTTTATTCGATAAACTAGGTTCCTTTCCGGAGCTTAAGGTCAATAAAATAAAATATAATAATAATAAAATAATACAACAATACAAAAAATATTTTTTCTGTATTAGAACTAAAATACAATCGATTATTCCCACGAGCAACTATAACTGCAAGGCATATCTGCAAGTGATACCCTAACTAATAACTAACTAATTATTATAATTTTGTTTTAATAAAACGGGAATACTCACGTTAAATTGAGTCGGTTATTCCGACTATAGTTTCGATTACATTCGGTGAACTTTATCAAGGAATGCTAAGCGACAAACGCGAGCGACCTCGTCTTGCCTTGCACTGCGGGCTACGGCGCGTCGCGTGCGTGACGTCAACGGAACTATAGCGTGGACTCTAGTCGGAATAACCGACTCAATTTAACGTGAGTGTAAGATCCCCGTGTACGCTATTTAAGGTTCGTATCACCTTACCTATGGCTCACTGTATCACCTAGTGTCACGTGCAGACTTACGTCCAGCCGCCGCGACGATCTGTCAACGACCGACTCTGGCGTGTCGCCCCACCACTTGTGTACATGAGACAAGGTATTGTATCTATTAAATAGATACATACACTACATCCCTTCCTTATTAATATTTTTGTAATTACTAATTTGTAGTACAACATCATTAGACCGAATCTATAATTACCTGCAATGGAGCATTTCATTTCAATCAAGTAATACTACACAGGATGACTAACACACATTATTTAACCGAGTCACGAAATATTATGTTTAACGTGTTATCTTTTCAATTATTAAATTTAATATTCTTGATCTTCTTATATATCTTTTACCAATTCCCATTCGCCTTCCACTTTCTTTTATTTAATTCTATACATTCTTACTCCCCCCACAAGGACATCTCTATCACGTGAGGGGTTGGATTAAAGGTTGCAGGTTTTTTTTTCCATATCTTTTACCAATAACTCTGTCTCCTTCTGTTATGTCTGACTCCTCAGCTCTTCCGGACTTAATAGTATTTTCCTTTATCTTTTAGAATTTTGTCATGATTTCTGCATCAATTTTTTTTTATTTTTTTTTGCCCATAATTTTGTCACTATTCTTCCTCTCGAAAAACCGGTCGGCTGGTAACTTTCCTGTCAGTGATTGCAGAGTTTAATATAAGTTATTATGATTGGTTATTCTTATAATATCTTAATAATCTCTTTCCCCTCAGTTTGGCTTGATTCAGTTTGGTTATCTTGAGACGCTTTAGTGTATCTCAATTTTGGCACTCGACATCACCATTCAATTGAGCCCAATATGACACTGTACTAAAAAGCATACCCACATTATCTACAGAAGATTTTAACACTCACTCACAATTGCCGTCCATTATTTTAAGTAATGGCTGTGAGGATATTTAATAAATTGCCGAAAAACCAAAAGATTTAGAAAATGATAATTGTTTTATTAGATATCTAAAGTGCATCCTCGAATCCATTTGTTGTTACAATCTGGACGAAATTTTAAAGATAATTTTGTCGATCTCCAAATGAACCGCTCCATACTAACTGTTCCCATACTCTAATAGGGTCTTATGTATTACTAAACCCAAAACATGCTATTTAAGACCTACATGCATCCACACATGTCGCAATAAATCATTGAGTATTGAGTAATAGAAATCGGATATGCAAGCCGACTAAACTATAACTAATATATGTGTACTTGTGCTAGTTTTTTGTCATTTTTACTCTTTGTGGTTAGCAATGGTTCTAACAGCTCAATCGTAACGTCCTGAAGTTTTAATGTAGTTGTTGGTTTCGGTAGTGACACTAAAGTGCCAGCGTTGCAGCGTTCCTCAGCCACCAGACTTGGGATCGGAATCGTCTCTTCATTGATTTCGTCTAATACTTGTAGTCTAGTAATGTAGTCGCTCCCCTCAATTATTTCTCTGGCCTCTTTGCATAATACCACGGTCGGTCCGAATATATTTTGTATTACCAGGCTTGTAAAGTACAATGTACCGATGCGTTAGGGGTTGAACTTTAAACATACATCTCAACGCCTTGGCCGTTACTTCGAACCAAATAAAAACAACAGTGGCTTATGTTCCGTGAACAGGTCGAAATCTTTCGAGAAGAGAAGTGTATTGAAATGTTCTATAGCCCTACGAGTGCTTCTTCTTGGCTATAACTCCGTTCACAACTTTCGAAAGTACGATTCTAGTCCAGAGAACCATAGATCTAGAGAATGATTCTTGGACTATTCCGATCTATCAAAAGTCAAAGTAAAAGTTATTTATTGCTAAACATTTGTCTACAAGTCAAAAGAATAACCGGATGTATACAATACTAATAATAGCCTTAGGTTTCTATTACTGACAATGTCATCTTCAACCTCATCAATGCTTCTTCTTGTTTCCCCATCCATTAGTTAACAATATTCGCCTTCTTTCCTTTTTCTTAAGGTCTCTGATCTCCAAAATACTCTTCTGTCCGTATTGATATTCAAAGATGGGGTTGCATTACGTGTATGTCTAAGTAGAAGATCGGGATCTTAACAAAAATGACTTGAAATTTTGGAACGGATTGCGCTCTTGAGCAATTTGATTAATATCGACGCCTTGTTTTAATACAATTATAATACAACCGAATATAATGCCGTTTCTCTGCGTAGTGATTTCCTCGTTTCGTTCTGAATGATTTACACAGCAACGCTCAAACCATCCGCCTATGTCTATAACACCTTCAACGATTCCTTTAACTTTTAAGATGATCACCTCGTAAGATGTGTTTTTTTTTTTCTTTTTTTTTTTTTTTTCTTAATTTTACGTTAAAGTATTCTGAACTTCTTCCTCTTCATTTCCTAAAACTGTTCCTATTCCTTCATTCTGTCTGTACTACTTTCCGCTCTAATTGTTGATTTTGACTCGTGCAAAATCTTATTTTCTTTTTTTTTCTTATTAATCTTATTATTATTTTTTATTTTATTTCTTATTTCTTTTTTTTTCATTTCTTTGCTTTCCAGCTGCAGGTTTTATGGTCCACCTTTTATATATTTGCTTTCGTAGTTAGGTACCTACCTTATAATTAGTGTAATAAAAATGTGTTGTAGGTAATTATGTAATTTCCTTTATGACTTTGGTATATAACTTTAATATACAGTACGATCCAATACAATATAACTTATACACCAAAAGACAATTAAACCCAAGTATAAACAATAATATAATATTATGTATTGTATGTTTATTTATGGATGAATTTAATAAATGCGTGATCGTTGTACAGGTTTATATTTATGTTTCTAATTTGCGTATTAAATTATTGTTACCTATTTATTATTTTATGCCTTCTGCCTTCTTTTTCGCGTTGCTTGTCCGCGCATGGCCGTCTGGAAGAAATCACTTCAAGCGATGAGGCCGCCAATTAGAAGCCTAATCGATAATACTACTTACTGTATATATTTTCCTATACTTTATGTGATTTTTTAATGAAAAGTTATCTATTTACCTACTTTGTCTAAAGTAACCATTTGCTCCTTATCAAAATCTTCTTCCGTAGATCTGACGACATGCCTCGTTCTGATCTGATCGATTGTGTGATTCCCGGTTTATCAGTTTAAATTTGTTTGCTGGAACCCTTAGCCAACAACGTCTCACGGCTTTTTACCTCCTCCTGCTTAATGAGACGAAAGATACCTATGTCTTTCGTAAGTTTTGTTTGGTTTGGGCTGGAAGTAATTATCAAGCAACAATCAATTCCTATGAAACTACCCTGCTTACATAACCTGTCAGGTTGTAAGAGATCTTTTGAAGTCCAGCTTCGTAAATGTAAAAGTATCATTGTTTTCTTTCCAACTGACATTTTATGCCAGCCGCCTTAGGGTAATTTCGCAAAGGCTGTTCATATTTTTCTCTTCTGTTTTTTCTTTTCTCAGTCGTTGGTAGCATATTTATTCACCATCGTTAGTCCAATAACCATTGTACCTCCAATTTTATGGAATTCTTGATAATATTCCTCCAGTTTAATGAAAGTCTTGAAGTATATCTCCAATTTAATTCGAAATTCCCAAAATTCGTTTTATTTCAACCTATTGTATGGTCATAACTATAAGCATAAGTAAAAATGTCACAATTTTTTGATTAATAATAAAAATCACAACAAAAATAAAATACTACCCAGAACAAAATACAATTATAATTTAATAAAGTAATAGGTACTAAATAAAATCAAACATTTAACCACTTGTTTGTTAGTCAGTCAGACAGTTAATGAAAATCTTTGAAATATACCTCCAATTTAACGGAATTCTACAACTATACCTCCAATTTAATGGAATTCTACAACTATACCTCCAATTTAACGGAAGTCCAAATTATACCTCCAATTTAACGGAAGTCCATATCCATACCTCCAATTCAATAGAAGTCCATATCCATATCTCCAATTCAATGAAAGTCCATACCTCCAATTTAATGGAAGTCCATACCTCCAATTTAATGGAAGTCCATGCCTCCAATTTAATGGAGTCCATACCTCCAATTTAATGGAAGTCCATACCTCCAATTTAATGGAAGTCCGTACCTCCAATTTAATGGAAGTCCATACCTCCAATTTAATGGAAGTCCATACCTCCAATTTAATGGAAGTCCATGCCTCCAATTTAATGGAGTCCATACCTCCAATTTAATGGAAGTCCATGCCTCCAATTTAATGGAAGTCCATACCTCCAATTTAATGGAAGTCCGTACCACCAATTTAATGGAAGTCCATACCTCCAATTTAATGGAAGTCCATACCTCCAATTTAATGGAAGTCCATACCTCCAATTTAATGGAAGTCCACAAATATACCTCCAATTTAATGGAAGTCCAGGTCAAACACAACAAGACAAAACACAAGGACAACTCACACTTAGACCCGGAGCAGATAATTAAATTCATCATTTAACATATGCCCGCCCGGCCTGGAATCGAACCCGGGACCCCGCTCGCCCATAAGGCAGACGTTCCACCATTGAGCCAAACAGGTCGTCAATGAATTATTTACCCTACTCAAAGGAAATAACATCCCTAAGAAATAAGGTTCAAAGATTCATCCGTTTCCTAACGCACAACACATATTGCTAGTACCAAGATCAACATGACTACTTAGCTCTACCCGACTCCACATACATCGAAACATCGAAGGCACAATTCATCGATTAAAACAGTTCATCGCCCAAACAACAATGAAATCGGTTCACAATTGGCAAAGGTAAAATTGCGCACATTACAAACACACAGAAAAAATAGGCGAATTCTGACCATTTTAATCCTATAAATAAAATAATTATCATTTAGTTACAATTTATCATGCATCGGTGATAGTTGTCTATGATCGTTATGAACACCAGCCAGCAAGTCCGTTCAAATCAGTCCAATCAAAATTGAGTCAATAACAACACTAGCCGAGGTAGTTCACCGATTTTCTACCCTCAACAAAAATAAAAATATTTTGAACTTTATTATTTCCTAAGTAATAATATTTATTCAGTTAGTCATATAACAAGTATGCAATAAAATTATTCGTTTACTGTTTTAATCAACAACAGTAGGTAGATACATGTCATGTTTCTCTTGGCACATTGTCGTACCTACTAGTGTTATTTTTGAAATATTAACCCTTTTGGCGCTCTAAGAGGGAGTCCTATGTCCAGCTGATGATGATGAACCCTATTTTCCACTGACCTTTTTTTCCTCGTCGCCACTTGTAAGATCCCCGTGTACGCTATTTAAGGTTCGTATCACCTTACCTATGGCTCACTGTATCACCTAGTGTCACGTGCAGACTTACGTCCAGCCGCCGCGACGATCTGTCAACGACCGACTCTGGCGTGTCGCCCCACCACTTGTGTACATGAGACAAGGTATTGTATCTATTAAATAGATACATACACTACAGTGAGTATTCCCGTTTTATTAAAACAAAATGTATCAAAACCACGTCAGTTGTCATAGTAAAATATTATAATTCAGAGGAATATATCCGCAGTCGTATTAGGACCAATAAATCTTCGAGGTATGAATATGAATAAGCTCGTCTCGAGGAAAACACTTCGCTTATCGGAACTTTTACATCTATACAAAACGTCAAAAAATGCACAAAAATTGATCAACGCCATCTAGAAAACTATAAGATATTTCTTATACTTTGTCTCTGTGTCTAGATGTGTGTCGCGTTATCATAGCTAAAGGCTGAACAGATCTTGATAAAATTGGATAAGGAGAAAGACGGAAATCGAATATATTTTTTATGTCCGAGCGAACGAAGTCGCTGGTAGCACTAGTTGTTAGATAAATTCTGCATGTCTTCAAATATTCCAGTCTACCCTCTTCTTATAATTCTTGTGGTTCGTTGGTGGTAAATTACAATTTAAATAAAATATCCGCGAGCTAAATATCCTGTTAGTAAATCCACACCGGGCTCAAGAAGGTCCTCAACAAATTCATATGTATGATTTTTTTTTAAATTTTTTTTTTAAATTTCCGTCTTCTCAATCTTCAGTCAACATTTTTACTTGGTTAAAATGAAATGATGTTCACTTTCTCCTTAATATGATCTGCCCTCATGGGTTTTTCTGCCCAACTCTCTCTTTCTGTCTTGCCTTCAAAGATGGTCTTGATGAAATTGCTACGTCCTTTAAGATGTCGAAATATTTTCCAATTATACTCTTCTTATTCTTTGAGAAAACTACAATAAAATTGAGAAATCTTTTTTTATCTTAAAACACGATCAACTTATTGTGCGTTAACCTTAATTCTTCGATGTCAGTTATCGTTGTATTCTTGCTAAGAGGACGGGTTGATTGACTTATTTATTGGGAACATCGGCCTATATGCGAGATTCAAATTAGCTTTGATTAAGATTCATCTTGAGATTGATACCTACTTTTGAAGCCGTAGAAAAAATGAGACCGTGTAATGAAAAAAATTATGCGTTTTATATATTAGTGGTGCCCGTAATATATAGTATTATGCCTTTGCCTTTTGAAGCTCTTGGCGCTATTTAAGTATTTTATTGTTTGTTTTGAAAGTGCCTTTTTGCCGATGTAACAACTAAAACTGTACTGTAATGTATTACTATGAAGATGTTTTGAGTAAAACTCCGTAATATCTCTAGCAGCGAAGCAATAAAAAGTTTAAAAGATTCAGCCACGTCGGAGAAAAACCACCTGCTCTTTGATCGTGATCGGAATGTAAACAATCGCAACTTTACGGTGATCGCAATCTGACTTCGATTTAATCTAATATTAATATTATTTTTTCCGTGTACTTGGTGATTTTTGATGGGATTATGGACTTGTTTGTTTAAGGAGGTTTTCATGCACATGGAAAAGGAAATTTGTAGTTATGTGTACCATATGGCGGATTTTAGCGACAATTCTAATTTATGTAAATATATATTATCTGCTAGGTTCGATTCAAAAATGTAGCGCCATTCTTATGCGGGGTTCGAAGCGCGTGTTGTTGGAAGTCGGCAAGACTAAGATTAGTTAGATAACTATGAACAACGTGTTTGAGCTCTGCTTAAGAATAGAGCAACCTCTTTGAATTGGCAGTTAGGGCGCAAAATAGTAACTGAACATTCCCTACGTAGTACAAGACGCTGTAATTCTACATGCTATACGCGCAATGTGAAACTCTACGGAAGTCAGTTTGGAGTGCGGAATGTTCCCAGAAAAGCTAAATATTGTTGTATGCAAATCTTGAGTAAGTAAGTTTTCCCTAAGTATACGTGTTCCATACAAGTCTGCATCAAGGCTTAAGGCCGCAAAATATAGGATATAGTCAAACCACGGTCAGACACGAGCCAATTTCAAAAATGTATAAAAAGTTTGATGCTATTGCAATAAATTTCGGAAAAAGTATAAAACTTATGCATACGAGCTTAGTCACACAATAATTTAGGATTTGGGTGGAATTTACGACCAAAAGATTCAGATCTAAGTGATATCTCTCCGAGCTTGTAAAGCATCGACAACAACTGCACTAGTGTTGCAGATTACGTCTTACCAACAGGTATACCGTATAGTGTAAAATAGTTATTCCTAAAAGATTATAATCCTCAGCTTGACAAACTATACGACTTGGTCTTACTCCGGCATAGTGTAACCTAACATGATTTCGTCACATTGCCTATGCATCCAAGAATTTATAATACATTCATGCGCATAACTGCATTACTGTGTTAGCAATTTAAAGTAGACAAAACATTACTTCCAAGGTATTGGACCGCATTCAGTAGATTAAATTTTACTGATAAGGTGCTGGTACCTGTTGTATCACGTATAGGAAGAAACAGGCACCTACATCCTGATTTTTTCTTAACTTAATCCTGTTTTTTGTCGATCCACCGAAGCCATAGAAAAAATAATCCTACAATTAAAGAAGACTCACTGCGATATGACGAATCTCAGTACTTCAGAATAACGTAAATTTTACAACGACACAGGCCAAGTTCTATACAAAATCTTTATTTATAAAAAGCAAAAATCAATTCTGTTGTATTAATAAGTTTATTCAAATAAAATAAATTACAAATCATTAAAATGGTTGTTGTCTCTAACTCCATTCTGAAATGAAAAGAGATGCAAATAAATTTCATCATCGTCATCCTGTCAGATTAGTATACTTCAGCGGGCCTAGCACGGGCGCCGGGATAAAATGTTGTCCATCATATTTATCCCACGAGAACGAGATGGATGTATCCATATTCTAGTTTTGTCACAATGACGCGAAGACAAAACGGGTGGACATAACTTTATCCCGGCGCCTGTGCTAGACCTGCTGAGTGTTTTAAAATAGTAACGACGCGATGATTTTGTCATTTTAATGAACTTCAAATACTGGTTCCAATTCTACAGCGCAGAGTAACTGTAATGCTTTTTAATGTTTATTCAAATCACATCCTTCGTATCGACACTTTTATTTTTTAAACCAATATTGGTTGACCGAAGAAATCTGTTTGATCTTCTCTCGATTCGATTAGAGGTGACAAAGTTCTTAGAAGGATGACGGGTTTTGTTCTATACAGATAACTTTATGCTATGCTATGTTCCTTAAAGATCACTAGTAGTTACCCGCGACTTTGTTCGCGTAGACCTACAAAAAAATAGCCTATGTCCGTCTCCTATACCCTTAAGCTATATCTGTGCAAAAATTTTGCTCGATCCGCTTAGCCGTGATAACGACACACACCCAGACAGAGAGACAGACTGACAGAGAGACAGAGTTACATTCGCATTTATAATATTAGTTAGGATAACGTTTCATACCCATAGCCTCACTGAGTTTTCCTGTGTCGGAAAATGACCACCAGACTCAGAGTAGATGCTATGAAACGTCTTTACGTCGATTATTCGCTATGTGAAAAGTTAACGGCGTAATTTGAAATATATAATATATAGCAGAGGAGCGAGCTCTAATTTGCTTAATGTTTATGATTCAACATTTTCATTGCAAAATAGGATAAAATAATTCTAACAAACAAAAAACGACTTCTCTCCACCAAATGATACTTTCTGAACGCAAATGCTTGACCCCTTGATGAAAATACCAGAATCGCTGTATATATACCTTATATAATATTCGAAGAGTTCCCTCAATTCCTCATGGGTCCCATCAAAATTAGATATTGATATAAATGGCACCAATCTGGAAGTAATCTGGAAGTTACGGCCTCTTATATCATCTTTAAGTAAAGTCCCAAGTAAGATACACGTATTTACATTTACGTATAAGTATATACTTTAATTCTATGTTTATCAATTTTAAAAATAATAATCACTGTCGCGCAAAATATGAATTTGTAATCCGCTAAAACTGGGTCACCAAGATACAGGCTTTGCCTAGCCTGGGACCCACTAGTACCACCACAGACTATGCAGATAATATATATAATTAACTAGCTGCACCCCACGGTTTCACAAGCTATTCTACAGTAACCGAGTATTTTTCCGGGATAAAAAGTACCCTATGTGTTAATCCAGGGTATAAGCTACCTCCATACTGTTACATCATCAGCCGTTACAGAGTTGAACGGGAACAAACACACTTACATACTTACACAGAAACTTTCGCATTTATAATATTAGTGTTATTATAATCTTCATAATCACTGTCCCGCGAAATTTGAATTCGTAATCCGCTAAATTTGGGTCACCAAGATACAGGCTTTGCCTAGTATGGGACTCACTAGTACCACCACAGACTATCACACTAATATTATAAAGTTTGTGTGTAAGTATTGTAACGTTACGCCCTCTAGAGGGGGGACGTAAGGTCAGTTTATCTAGGACCTAGGAACCTACCTATGGGAGGACCCTAAAATTGAGGAAAAAACCAAAGAGAAATTTAGACAGAATTTAATAACAACCAATGATTTACACTGTTTAAAAAAAAAACAAATACAATTTTGTAGACCTATTTGTAAATTTTGACGTAAGTAAGGTTTTATAGTTAAAACTGTTGTCGATAACCTTGGAAAAATGATAGACTCCTTCCTAGATGACTTCGGGTACGTTTTTCTGGTTCACTTTTATGTTTTCTTGCGCTGAAAATGTCCTCTTTTCGTCAATCGTGTCAATAAACACTTCACAGTATTTTTCTTACGAATTTGTAGTCTCTTTGGATTTAGGAACAAATCTGAGATATTAGACCAGTAGTAGTCAATTCAAATTGAAATCCAATCGTTGCATCAGCTCCGGCTTGTTTTCATTTTGTCGGAGAAAAGTTTGTCTTCCTCTTGAAGTTTTATGGCCTTTAAACTGCTTCAAATTATGACCTTCAAGCTTCGAGCCAGTCTTGAGTTTCCCGGGCCTGCCTGGCCCGGGAAATGGCCTTAAAGATTTCGAGCTTCAGATGGTAAAATCAGAACTGAAAAACTTTTTCCAGAATTTTTGCCTTTTATACCTTTCATGGTGTTCCTTACGTCAAAATTTGAATAATACAATAAGCCAGGGTTATTTTTTTTAAGTATTCTAAATTAAAATTTAGATCATCACAGAGATTGTAATATAAAATTCGGCCAAAAAATCTTGTATAAAGAGAATTTATATGAGATTTTAGGTATAACCTTAACCTAAACTTAATCTTACGACATAGACGTATAAAAAATAAAGAATTGACACATCTACTTTTGACAATGTTTCAAACGAAAAGTAAACAAACTATTTATTTTCAGGTTTTCTTTAGACAACAATAAAGAATTATTCAGAAATATTAAAAGAAAACAAAACAAATAGCAGACAAAACAAAAAAAATTGTCTGAAAAGCAAAATAAATAATCTGTTAGTATTTTTTATACATTAACCTAGAAATAAATAAACCATGTTAGTAGGTAAATATGTAAGAGTGTTTGTTCCCGTTCAACTCTGTAAAGGTTGAGTGGATTTGAATGAAATTTGGTATGGAGGTAGCTTACACCCCGCATTAACACATAAGCTACTTTTTATCCCTGAAACATATTCGGCTTCTGTGGAATAGCGGGTGAAACTGCGGGGCGCAGCTAGTAAAGATATATAATTAATAGTATTTTCACATAATTGTGTATACTGTAACAGTTCTAGAATTGTTTGAATTGAAAACTGCATAATAACTAACTCAAAACAAAAGTTCCATCGCTCCGCGCAACAGATCGCACGGAATTTGATAAAAAGTTGTTGCATGAAAATATCAAGCTGCATTTTATGCATTCGCGCATGTTTTGCTTTCATCGTTCCATTTCACGATAATATATTATATACTTATAATTCAGATGTGAAAATGTTATTTAAAAATATTGTGTATATTTTTTATAGCACCACTGTAAAAAACTAAAAAAATATAGTAGCATAGTAGTGGCTAGTAAAGTTTTATGAAGATTATATTATTATTATTTTTATTCTCTTTTTATTTGGGGACTTTGGCCAACATTGGCATGTCAGTCCCATCGTAACTTAATCTATGAAGATCAAAACCAGCTTTGCATCAAATTATCGTTAAACAAACATAAAAACATAGGTACAATACTAATTTGTTTCAATATATAGCTTTGGAGACCTCGCTTTACACGTTTCATATTATAAATAGTCGCTGAGATTTTTTTTCATATCATTTAATACCTTTCCATTAATGCACAAACAATGTATTTCAAAATATTAACGCAGCCCCAAAACAGAGAAATAAGTAATTTTCTTTCTACATGTAATCGATTCTCCACAGAAATAGAACAGAGAAAAAGGAAACGAAATTGAAAATAAGGACCTCTGCCCAAACGTTGGTATTCCAATAAGACCTTCATGATAAACTAGATTACACCCGAACCTCGATCGTCACCTCAACATCGAGGTCAAAATTCCATCGGTCTATACCATTCTTGAAGAAATAAGGTCCCCGACATTTCCATGTAAATCGCCATCTGGTAGCTGTGAAGCTTGGGACAGTACAGTTGCCTCTCACATATTCAGTAAGGCGAGGCCCTGTGTGTAATAAGTACAAGTCTGCAGGTGTAGAAATATTTCGAAAGAGGGACAAGTCATGTTTTGCTGTTTTCAGGTAAATCATGTGAGCAGAGCCTTAATTCAGTGATAATACCGATGATTGTTATTTACTTTTCAGAACAAGTGAAAAACAAAGTAAATAACAACATTTTCATTAATTTTTACGCGCAAATAAGTGTAGGTGGTATTTTGGAAGCGCCAATTTTTCTGGTCCAGTGCCAGACCTTTCCATTATTTTCCACCCACCAATAGTGTCTGTCTAGCGAAGGACGCTTTTTTTCCATGGCCACCATTCTGTGACTGGTTTGGTCCACCAGAGCAACCCTAAGCATACAATAGCTTTCCTTCTGATTATAAACTCAAAGTCAAAGTTATTTATTGGTAAATATTCGTCTACAAGTCAAAAGTAATAACCTTTTGTATACAATAGTATGCAAGTATGTAGAGGCTAATCATTGAATACAGTGGTCATTAAAATGTGTTATACAATGTTAAAATCATTAAATTATAATAATTATTACGTTATAACATGAAATATCAACAAAAGTTAACATAATTTTATCCTCATTTTACAATTTACCATTCATGAACTCATTAATGTCCTAAAATGTTTGGTCGATAATCCAGCGCTTCTTCTTCTTTCTTCTTCTTAAGTGATTGATGACCCGTGTAAAATAACGTAGCACTCAAACGGAGCTGCGTACTTACTAATTCTCGTACCGTGAATAGCCTCTATCAAAAACTGGTCCTGGTAGTAAAGTCACATACATTATGCATTCAGCCCGACCTGACATCGGAATCAATCCGGCGTTTGGTGCAGATCCGGCAAAAAGTACCTATGTAATGCTCTACAACTGATCTTATGTAGTGAAATGAATAGGATTAGTTCGAATATTTCGACTATTGAAAATACGCAATTTTATTATGGACAAAACAAAATATTCTGAAAAGTAAAAAATTGGCTTTGGCGCAAAAAAAAACGTTAAATTTAATAATGAACATGCACTAAAACATTTCTTTTAAATTAAACGAAGGAATATTACTAACAAAACTGCATATTATTTTCTAAATTAAACTATCAGATGTCAATAATAACCTCCAAATAAAGGCAAAAGTAAGAGAAATCATTAAAATAAAGCATTTACGAAATTCAACTCTAATGAGACCTCCGAAGGTAAGGATATTATCGTGGCCCTAAAAAGGCCGTAAAAGACCGAATACCCGAGGGACAAAGGAATTTCCGCCTAGGTTCAAAACCTGTTAAATAACGGTAAAGGTATAGCAATAAAGCGGTACTGAATGAAAATAACGTTAACTTAGCTTTTGCATAGCAAAAATGTCACAATCAATATTTCAGAAATAGGTATTACAATAAATCTAAGTATTTTATAAATACGGCTGGATGCAAATGGCAGATTTTCGTTCAGTGTGGCACTATAAGGGAAAGCCTTGGCTTAGCAGTGGAAGTATTCTCGCAGATAATGATGATGAAGAATTTGAAACCTTATTACCATTATAAAATGATAATTATAATATTTTTTATCTATGGTATCTGCATAACAAATAATGTTTTCAATTATATGAATTTTATGCCAGAAAAATCTACTATGTCATTAAGACTATATTTTTTTCTGATTATCACGCTATAAAATATTTAAATATTTTTCGCATTGGAAAAATAATTTATATGTTGCCTAATTGCCTATACATAAAATTATTAGATATCTTATGATTAGCAGACTGGACCAGTTTCAAGCTTCCAGCTTTTTACCAAATGCGGTTACCGTAATCTCTCATTTAAAATTTCGGTTATACGGTCCTGAAATTTTACTAGATGATAAAACCGGCTTTTGAGCGTTAATTTTCTATAGATATAAATGGGAATTGTATAAGGTAACATTTAGTGGTAATGGAGGAATCGCTATCGGTTTATTAGATACGCGAGGCATACTACCGCGCGCTGTTTCAAATTTGTAGTTGTAGTAGACTCTTTTGCGAAGTCCTCAGGAAGTTACTGTACTTCCCGAAGTGGACCTTTCTTTTTCTCATTATTCAACCGCCAGGCAGTTGTGCATCATTTACAGTATTGAGCAATTTTTCCAGAAAAAAATACTGGATGTAAAGAGTTTTAAGATCAAATATATCAGTATAAGAAACGCGGTGTTTTGGCCCACAAGGCTTTAATTTATTGAAGATTGAAATTCTTGGTGACTTGACGAGTAACTTGCTCATCTTGTCTTTTGTAATACCTACGTACCTCACTTTTTTTTTTAAACTGGTTTGTAAGCATTACACTTAACTTAACTAAGCAAAAAACATACAAACTACAAGTACCTAAACTACTAAACCTACTACATAAAAATAAATTTATAGATAAAACTGTGACCACGCTTTAAGATATTAAGAAATTTTGATATTTTTGAAAATCTGTAAGCCATTTAAATATATAGTTATATTACTCTAAACTTATACACCGCTGATTGATTACGCATTTTAAGCTTAAAGTGATTGGCAAAAGGTCATGTAATCACAGTTTCTCCATCTGGATTAAAATATTCTTTATCTTTACACTGAGTAATTTCTTATGTTTCTGATTTACTGTTATTTTATTACCACAGATTAAGTTCAACATCAAGAGCTCGTAATCAATTACGGTCATTTGCTTTTAATGCAACTGTTAATTGACCCGACAGTAAAATTTGAGTTGTGATTTATTGCAGTTAATAACTTGTATACTACCCCTTATACTACTACTTTTATACCACCATCTTAACGGTCAAAGGACATCTCTAAAATTATTAGGAAATTAGACCATTAGGAAAATGTATGAAGAGGAATGAATACAAAGGTTATTATGATATCAAATTACATATGTTTATTTAAAATCTTAATTATTTTTTAAGAATCAGGTGGCCAACGTTATGGTAAACGCATTATCATCTGAGTCGTAGGATCAAAAATCATTTTATCTGTCTTTCTCGGTCGCATCTAACATGTCTTATGGTTACGTTTATTGCTCGATAGCTCAGATGACAATGCGTTTACTAATATAGACGCTGCACCCCTTCAACTCAATCAAATACGAGTCCATCAAAAATCTCATTCCAAATAACCGTATGGCAAATTGCTCGTAATCTGGATCTCCCTTCCCGGGTATAAAACCCGATGGAATTATCGCTGTATCCATCTATAGGGAGTAAAACGATGCGGCGATTAGCAAATGTGCTCCGCCGCGCGTGTATAAGCTTAGATAAGGGCCTGATATCGCTTAATGCAGATTCACATGGATGCAGTAGCCAAGCTTCAATCTATATACAATTATACATACTAGCTGCGAGCCGCGGTTTCACCCGCTGTTCTACAGGAGAAGTTAAATTTTTCAGGATAAAAGTAGCCTATCTGTTATTCCAGGGAATAAGCTACCTCCATACCAAATTTCATCTGTTCAGCCGTTACAGAGTTGAACGGGAACAAACATACTTACATAATTACACACTTACATACTTACACACTTACACACTTAAACACTTACATACGTACACAGAAACTTTCGCATTTATAATATTAGTGTGACGAGAGATTATTGTTGCTTAAAATATTACATTGTCACTACCAAGAAAACTTCAATAAACATGAATTTTGTTTGTAGAGCTTAAAATAATGTTAAAAATGATTTAAAGTTCCAATCTATAACACTGGATCAAATTCCATACCTTAATGCAGAAACCGATCCATACCACTACCAAAACACGCTAAAATAAAGTCTACCGACGACCAAAATACCGCTTTCGATGTGCATTGCCGCTGCGGCATAGATAAGCGAGACATGTGACCGACTGGAGACGGCCCTGTACTATATTACAATAGCATCGCGTGTTTTATCATCCTTAATCAAATACTAGAATTATTTGCCTTTTTTTATTGGTTGGTGACCTGAAATTAAAACAGCCTAATGTAAAAATATACATAAATTATTGTTTACAAGAATATTATTAAACTACTTTCGTAACACAACAATTGCATGGGTGGGCGTCGGGCTTAACTGTAACAAAAAGTCACTACGTTAAAAAAAACAAATGCATGATAAAGAATACTTTTTTTTGACCTATGTATCCCACAGCTGGGCAAAGATCTTGCGCACTGTTTCTCAAATGTTAGAATACTTTACAATAAAAAAAAAATGTGGTAAATCACAAGTAAACCCGAAGAGTGTAAATGTATTTCTAATAATAAAAAAAGAACAATTAATTATGTGAGAAGTTGTTTCTAACTCATCTATTATAAAGTCTTCTAAAGCTACATTCGCTATTTCGGTCACGCGTTAGGTAACATTATAGCCAGGAAAACTCGAGTTTCGTACTCGTAATTAATGTTTATTCACCAAACAACATCTCAATGTTTTCTGAGTAAATTATTTAACGACTCGAAAGTTAATACGATAAGTATGTTTCATAATAGGACCGAAACCCTGAAAAATATCAGTTAATTATAAGTGATTCATTAATAATCGATATCGGTTTGTTATAGAGTCTTCTTTTTCTGCGATGCTGAATAATTCCGTGGAGCCACATGTTTCAAACACCGACTTTTTACGCGACTGACAAAGAAGGAGAACAATGTTTTAATGTTTTTGGGATGTTTGTTCGAGAGTTCCTATATTTATCTCCTGTAACCTGAACGGCTAGACTAATTTTGGTAATTGACGTATCATTACATTCCACTTTATGTCCTTAGTACCATAGACTACATTACCGCTGCTGCTGCCACTGCTGACTGAGCACATAAAAAACAATTAAATTACAATTGATTAAATTACAATCATGGGATATTTATACCGGCTTTAAAGCAATTCGGTCCCTACCTAAACTATCGTGTTTGTCGAAAATAAAAATCTTGGTTGCTAATTTTCATTATTTGTCCGACAAAGAGCGGGTAATGTGTTAAAATGGTTAAGTTTTTAAACCGGTGTATACGTGAGGACAAGCTGTTTCACATTGATTTATGCCTTTTGATGACTTTTACCGGACTTTTTTTTAACTGTATTTTCGTGTTTGCATTTTTTTTAATGATTTCTGTACAATGAAAACACACTGATGATAACACTGTTTGTGTTATAAAATTAATTTTTAGAAAAAAAAAACAAAAACCGGCTTAAACTAAAAAGAAGAAAATAATATTTTAAATACTTCAAAGCAAAGACCATTAAAGAACAAACGACGAACTTATTGATTACTTATATATCTATTTACAGTTTTTTGTTATTTTTAACAGTTATTTTTGTAGTCGGTGCCAGCTAAGAAGGACAGTTTAATCCTTAAACGAGTATTATTCAAAAAGCTCATAATGTAGCCTTTGACACACCAGACTTAAAGAAAAATTCCACCACATTTACTTCACTCGTTAAAATCGGTCAAGCCGTTTAGGCTACAAGAGATGATAATATAGGCAGGAATGTTATATTATGTATTTATAAATAGTTATAGTTACTTACTTTTAAATTATTCTGTTTAATATTAATAATCTTTCAGTAAAAAAATAATAAACAATTACATACTGATATATAACTAATATGATCATAATCCTAGTGGGAAGCTGAGTGTTAAACTTTATTTATTTATTTACTAGTTGTTACCCGCGACTTCGTTTGCGTGGAAATAAAAAAAGTATTGTATATCCGTCTTTGTGATAAACAGTACCGTTTAGCCGTGATGACGTGACAAACAACCCGACAGGGAGACAAAGTTAATTTTTATAGTTCGCTAAATGGCGTTGTTCCATTTTTGTACATTTTTTGACGTTTTCTAAGGACTGA
Source organism: Apocheima hispidaria (assembly GCA_947579745.1). Classification (NCBI taxonomy): domain Eukaryota; kingdom Metazoa; phylum Arthropoda; class Insecta; order Lepidoptera; family Geometridae; genus Apocheima; species Apocheima hispidaria. The sequence goes on from OX388151.1 coordinate 1,387,796, forward strand.
CACTTGTAATGTAGATTTCTGAATCGCGCATGCGCAATTTTATCCTCGAGACGAAAGTATTCATTTTGAGTTTTGGCGGGAACGTGAAGAACTCATGTCGCGTCATTTTATTATTTTCCAAAACTTGTGTTATTTCGAGTGTTAATGTGTAAAAACGGTGAATTTCTACCCGTTAAGTGTTCGTGTACATGCACGAGTGTTGGTGAATGGTATAATGTCGTAAAACGTGAATTTTCGTGTTGTTTCCAAACTCCATAGAAGGCTCTAGTAAAGTTTTCACCACTTTACTGGAGCATGACTTGGACTTGACCGTGACTTGCTTTGCTTGACTTTGACCGTGACTGACTTATTTGATAATATCTAACAAAACTTGAGAATATATATGTATACTTGACACTGGCAAATGCATAAGACGTGCGACGCCAAAATCCTCTTAGGAGGAAAAAGAAAAAAAAAAAAGTATTCATTTTTATACCTAGAAGCTTTATTGCTCCACGACCGCGGCTATATACCTTTGAATTATAATATTAGTTAAGATATAATAAATACTAAATACACATACGATATAAACTATACAAATAAAGGATATTATTATAATGATGATGTGTTGTTGCGAGATTTAAATAATCAACCCATACATTCACCACAAGCGTTACAAATTCTAATAACTCATTACGTGATTACCTCTACATCCTTTGCAATTCTATGGACTATAAAACAATGGCTTCGAGTGTTTGGCTTTATTTTATTTTGTGCCTTTGTTATGGCGATATTCACGCGATAGTCGCTATCAGTATGGCTTATGTAATAAGAGAAAGGCGTGCAAGAGTTTAGCGATACTCAAATTCCCTACCAAACGCGCATCCACTGTTGTGGGCACGATGGGCATGCCCACAACTCTAATAGACTTGTAAAACATACTTTCACTATAGAGTCTAAATGTGACACTGTGATGTGCAAACAAACACACATTTACTTTTGTAATTATCGTGAGCAAACAAACTAACATTTTACAGGTTTATTAATTTACTAGTGTGCGCCCCACAGCTTTGCCCATGCATGAGGAACTATCACTGTATAAAATCTTGGTCAGGGCGTCATATATTTTGTAAATATCTCCTTTGTAGGAATACACTATTCTTTTTTGATCATGAGCGAGTTCATATTCCAAGTCGCACTTGGCCGATTTTCGGGTTCGGGGTGTGACCACAACCTTTTTTGAGGCCTGGATCCGCGCCTGTCCCGTACCGTGAATTACCTAATGCGATGTTTGTTAGGTTCAGCCGTCAACGCTGATAACCGTATCGCTGCGCGATAAGGTTCACGGTCGCGCAGCGTCGACGGCTGAACCTAACGATTATCGCAATAAGGACCTCATGGTACGGGCCCTGGCTTGCGTCAGCGCGACTTCGAAATATTTTGAACTTCGAGCCCCGCAGACGGGACCAGTTTGACATCCAACCCAACTAGTACGAAAGTGGCAGACAGTGACACAAAACTCATCTTTTCGAGAGCTTTTTTTTCCTGTAGGTGTTTTTTGCGGGTAATTGCGCTTCGCTGTAAGTACTAAAATTTATTTTATAGCAACGTAGCAAGTTTATTTTGTTGTTGTCATTTATGAGTAAGTATATATTTTGTATTTGTCCTATTATTCTTTATGTGCCTTAACGTAGGACGCGAGACTAGACAACTACTAGACTGATTTTAACGAAACTTGATTTTGTTAAATACAGTGGTTTAAAATGTAAAATGCAAGAGTATACCGAGGAAATCTATTATGGAGTAAGAGTGGGTAAGCATAATGAAATCTAGCTTGCGCTATGATCGAACCTCGTATAAATCTGGTAACCCTATGCATCCCCACTACCTTCTTTGCGTTGCTGCGAATATTCGCAAGGTTTCGAATATTCCTTGCCTTCTCTATCTATATCTAACTATAGCCAGTCACGACGAATAACGTGGCTACATTATCTGTGACTACATATTGTTTTGCCACTGCTCGAGTGGCCGCAGCTTATATAAAACATATGGGATTAGGCACCATCTCTTTCTCTTATGTCTCACAGAGAGAGAGAGAGAGAGAGAGACATCGGACCACAGTGTGGTGAGACCTTTGATAAAATAGATATGTTAAAAGTGTAAGCCAAACCACTATTTATATAATTCCCCAAAGTTCCTCTAAGCTTTCGCAGTTTAAGACCCACAGAGCGGATGCTTTGTTATAGCGATTTTCATTGTTATCGATTCAATGAGCGTAGTTTTTTGAATCGATTCGTTTTCAAGTGCCGAGTGTTATGAATGATTTATTTTTATCCCGTAAAATACCTCGGTTATTTTGAGGAAAATCTACTTTTTTTGTCACGAAATAAGATTCAAATTGAAGCGTTACTTTTGGCGTTAAATATATCATTCAGTTCATTCAATTGAACGCGCAATAGAATGTCAAAATGTTTTAGAGAATGATTAATGAATGTGAATCGTTACAAACGTGTATTGATTTATTCGATAGAACAAAATAATGAAGTCATCTTGAATGTTAATCATTTGAACCTCAAAATCTACACAATGGCAAATATTAACAACGCTGGATTTAGTAACCATTTTTATCCGACTGTCCTAGATGGAGGATAATTTTTTGTGGTATTATTAAGTATATTGTTTTATAACCTACTGTAGCCTAAGCGGCTTGACCGGTTTTGACGAGGGGGGTTTCGTTGAATTCTTCTTTAAGGTTGGAGTGACATAGGTTACATTTGCAATCGGATTTTTTGTTTTTCGTTTAGATACCATTAATACTTTTTTATCGAAAGTGAAGAAGTCATGTCGCGTCATTATATTATTATTATCCAAAACTTGTGTTATTTCGAAAATTAATGAGCAAAAATGGTGGTTTTTTATCCATTACCTGTTCGTGAAGTGCACGAGTGTTGGTGAACAGTATAATGTTGTGAAACGTGACTCTTCGTGTTGTTTCCAAAAGTCCAGAGAAACCTCTAAAATAGTAAAGTTTCAACCACTTTACTGGGGCATGACGTGGACTTGACGTTGACCTACTTTGATTGACTTACCTCGGGATTCTGAAACGTCTGTTAACTTTTAAAACAAATTAAGTCTATTGCTGTCTTTGTCATTTGCTTAGTGCCAGACAAAGGCAGTATTAGAATTAATCTGTTGTCAAAGTTAATAAACGTTTCAGAATCCCGAGGTTAGACTATGACTGAGACTTGTTTTAGTTATGAAATATTTGACTTTATTTGACTTATTCATTATTATTATTTGATTTATTTGACTGTTTTAGTTTTGAAATATTACAATACTTAACACTGGCTAAATACACAACGCGTGGAGCTAAAACGTAAGAGAGAAAAAAACTGAATCTTGGGAAAAATCGCAGTTACGGAAAGTTTAACTACAAAAGAAGTTTGCTAGAACCACAAATGTATGGCCACCTCATAGACTATAATAGGACCACTAATCGATTTGAACCACGCCTTTGTACGACGGAGTCGTTCAACCATTTCATTTTATTGTACTTACCCACACGTTTCATTTTGACCCCATGTTCATTCACTAACTACTCTTTTATTATTTCATCCCTATTTCCAAGGTCGTAGAGTCTATCGTTTCCAATGTAGGTATTTGTGCAACTTGTAGAAATCTTATCTGAACCTTATTTGTAAGGAAATAGAGTCTAACATTTTCAAGGAATTATATCGTCTGAGTTTTAAAGAGTTTGTCTATGTCACGCTTAACCCTATCAAACAAATATTTTGTCAACTCTATATGACACTTATATTCATAGATTTTAGGTTCAGTATTAAAATAAAATGAAGTGTCAAAAGGGGTCTGATTATGTCATGTTTGTTAATTTCATAAATGTAGTCATCGCATCGAATTACGCTCGAGTTACTTGGTTGGTTCCCATAAAATTAGTACATGACTGTGTGATATTAATGAAAACAAAATAGTGTCTAGTGTAATATATTAGACGATATTGCAACTGAAGAACACTGCAGTATTGTTATAGATACAGTTTTTACAATAAAACCATTAGACTTCTACGAACAGAATGCGTATGGGTCGCAGAGCAGGACGTGAGCTGCTTATCAGCAGTATAGTCGTAGCTTGACCGCAGCCCCATGCATTTTTTTAATTCAAGGCCTGTAGAAACCAAAATGGCCGAGGGCCCATGCACGAAATGTCGGCTCTTCTTCATCTGGACCCGCTCAAACCGCACCCGCGGGACCAGCATATTTTGAATTGGTCTACTGCACCCCTTGACAATTTTTGTAATTTGTATAGACACGGAGAAAAGTTTTTGACATGAATATTACAAACGCCCCTGGATATACGTACAGACCGACTCTTAGAAACAACACAAATTCTAGAGTACAGATACAGTAAAAACTTTACTAAAATTTATTTTTGTTAATTTTATCCGTTTAATCCAATTTAACTGACGAGACATGCAACTGATGACTCTCGCCTGATGGTGTGCATAAGATTGCCCATACCAGTTCAATGCCACCCAGAATTTTGAACTACAACAGTTCAAAACCATGCGCGACCATGCACTGCGCTCGTCACACTTAGATGTTAAGCCTCTTTATGTCCAGTAATTTCGCTGTAAATATTGCGAACACATTAAAGTTTGCACACTACTACTTGGCAGTTGAGTAACTGTCGGAGGTGTATTAGTATTTTACAAAGAGCGGCACGTTCTAGTTCATAGTTTGTAGTAGCCCTAAATGTATAATTGTCTATTTGTCAACTATTTGTATATATGAGACCCACCTCAAGGCATAAACCAAAAAATCAGGAACCAATTATTCAAATACCCAAAACACCATAATTACCCTTAAGAGCGGGACCACAAAACATGCAAAATAAATTGGCAATCATCCACACTCACCAAAAAAACTTGGAAATCAGGCTATTAATTCGAACCCCCACGAAGAATAATTTCATTTAAACGCGAAACTAAATCTATTATTTTTCAATGACTCGCTCTAGCTAGAGTGAAAAATAAAACCGGGTAAATGCGAGTTGGACTCGTGCTCCGAGGGTTCTGTACCACCGGACAATATAATTATGTCTGTTACCTACGTACTTAAACAGCAAAAAAAATAGTTGAGTGCATGGAATAAAATTACAAAAACTTTGAAATTTGTATTGCATTACAGTTTGTAAGTACGATAGAACCAAAATAAATAAATAAAACGCCAAAAAAACACATTTATTTGAATTGTGACTTGGGACTTCTAATTTAAACTTATTATATATTATTATTATTTTTATCAAGAAATCCGCTGTAATTACTCACATTCCATGAACATTTTAACCGGCTTCCTGTTATGGTTTAAAAGATAAAGCCCTAAATAGGTAGGATAAATAGACAATCCAGACAGTCCGGATTTCTGTCGGATCGGACTTATTCGCGTGATCCGACAAGACAGACCCGATAGACGTCCTAGGCTTTGTTATTGTCGCCCTTTGGGTATCGAACCCTAAAAAGGCGGGAAAAAAAAATATTCGCCAATAATAAAATTATCGAGCTGCCGGCGGGCTATTAGGTGCAGACCGCCCGTGAAATATATGGACAAGCTCTGAGAGATCGTGCGCAGGGCAGAGGAAAAGCGAATATTGAAATGTTTAAGGACATTACTCGCAGAAGCGCATAAACGTTTATAGGAAAAATCTTGGTTTATTAAACTTTTTCAAGAAGAGAATACGTTTGACGACGTCTAGAAGATTCGATTTTTCAATCTTGAACGTAATGTTTGCGTGAGTAAGAAAACGTACTCGAATATAAGTAATAATGGAGATTTAAGATGCTAAATAGAAAAGAAAAAAAAATATCGATGGAGAATTTCTTCTCGTTTGGTTTAGATTTTTAATTTGTGTTATTGAAGGTGACGATGTTTAGAATAGGAATCAACTGAGCCTAAAGGAAAAGAAGCTGAGAAAACAAAACAAACAATTACTTTACAATTTTAACCATCGTTCTCATAAAAACTCTGCGGGATTGAGTAGCTAGGAGAAATATTGCAGCGTCACATGAAGGCTTCTATCAAGAGACGTGTCTCTTATCATCAACATTAATTTCAGTTAGAGATCGCTCACTCCTGATAATAGGCATTTTTTTTTAAATAAGTTTTCTTGTTCTTGGAAGGTCAGCGCTGTTTGCTAAACAGCATTATGCTGAGTTGAGGCCATTTTTGTGACACATAACATTGATTAGCTATAGTTATATGATATTTCTCACCTGCCTGTTAATGTTACTGTTGTTGTAAAATATATTTTTTTTTATTTTTTCAAAGCTATACAGGTCTAAAGTAAAATGATCAAGAAAATATATAATCATTTAAATGTTTAAAATAAGTGTAAATACATTTTACAATAATCCTCGGGCTTCTGAAACGTTTGTTAACTTTGACAACAGATTAATTCTAATGCTACCTTTGTCTGGCACTAACCAATGACAAAGACAGCACTAGACTTAATCTGCTGTCAAAGTTAACTGACATTTTCAGAAACCAGGGCCCGTACCGTGAGGTGCTTCTTGCGATGATTGTTAGGCTCAGCCGCCGACGCTGCGCGACCGCGAACTGTATCACCGCACGATAAGGTGTATGGTCGTGCAGCGTCGTCGGCTGTACCTAACAATCATCGCAATAAGCACCTCACGGTACGTGCCCTGGTATCTTCAAATAATCATCGTTATTGTTATATAATTGGTCATGAAGGCAATTTTTAAGTCTCATTATTAAAGAGGTGAGGGAATCATAAACAATGTGCCTAGTACTACCTACACACAATAAGTTTGTTAACACAACGTTTGTAGATAGATACCTACTTTCTATTAACTCATAGTCGACAAAAGGTCTCTCTCCCATGCCTCATTGATGTCGTGTCAAACTATTGTCTCGAAAACAATGCCAATACGATCAATCTAATAGTTAATAACTGGTTGTGTACTTAGCAGTAAGTACAGTTGTTTCATTTGTTACGATTGTACAAGTCATGGTGCTTCGATAAAGACGTTGTAGATTAAGGATGATATTATGCTAACATATTTTTTAAGGTTGACGGCCTATGCCTTTGACCACTACCTATCATCGCCACGAATACTTGTATACTTATTTTAGTATTGACAGGTGTTTCTAGTGACACGTGAAAAACTAAAATATAATATTATTTTTATTATCATCATCATTATCAGCCGGAAGACGTACAGTGCTGAAAAAAGAGCTCCCCTTAGACCGCCACACCGACCGACAACTTGCCTCTTGCATCCTCCGGTTGCCTACGTTTTTCACAATGTAGTCGGTCTAACTAGCTTGCAATGCGTCTTCCAGTTCGTGGTCGCCATTTAAGAACCTTTCTTCCCCATCGGTTATCGGTTCTTCGAGCGACGTTGCCCGCCCATTGCAACGTCAACTTGCAAACCCACTCTTAAATATGTTAATTATTTCTACAAAAACAGAGGAAGGAGTATTTACAATCCAACAAATAAATGGAAGGGAGGAAAAGTGGTTAAGATTTAAAAAAAAAACAATCACAAGAAATAAATCAAAACACTTTTTATGAACATATTTTTTCTGTTTTATAATGTACAACTAGTGTGATAATGTAATGTAGAGTTAATTAAAACTACGAATCTGCAAAAGCAGCGTAACTGTCTCCACTCTCCGTCCGCTTTTCAACCCTGCGCTAGACCAGCGCCGCCTCACCCCACATTCGTGTGAATGAAAAACGAAGTTATAATATGCATATGCGGCATATGTTCCATTTTAGAATATTGTAAGCAAAAACCGCCGCGCTACTTGACCTGGACTTTACTATAAATCTAAAATGAACCTTATGTCGCATAACTCCGTTATCCATTCACACAATTGTGAGGTTAGACGGCGCTGGTCTGACGCGGAGTGGAAAAGTGGACGGAGTACGATACGAATCAATAGAGTGACGCTACAAATAGGACAGGTTGGCATTGGCTGGAAAAAAAACAAGGATTGAGCTAAGTAGGAGTGCCCTAGAAGCACTAGTAAACACGGGATAGCAGTCATGTCCACTCTTCCAAGGCAGCAAACCATGTGGTGAGCTGAATAAATTTAATAGTGATTGCGATAAATAAAACAAACAATTCAAATAATTTCTACACATTTTATTTCGCCTACACAAAGTTTGGTTGTACAAGGCAGCAGCCGCTTCATCTAGGTACGAAACTCTCACACGCCCGATAGGACCACGCCAGTAATTATGCTTATTTATGCTCTAAATATGGGCTTCGCACATCATATCCATTACACACAAAGCAAAAATAAGCATTGATATGTAGTATGGACCTTATTGACGTGTCAACTGTGTCAAACGTGTAGATGGTACCTATCCAAAAACATTCCTAAAAATATACAAAGTCTTCCAACACATTTCTTGTAAGAGTTTTGGGATCCCATGTAGAGTTGAGTTAAGAAGTTATAAAAATTGCTCGATTGTTATATTTAAGTTATACAGGTAAATTACTATAATATTAATTATTTAAGCGAATTGAAAAACGTGAATTTGTATATACTCCGTGTCGGCTAAGCAGATTTAGATTAAAATTTGGCTTGGAGGTACGTTGTAACCTGGATTAACTCTTTCTTTATATCCCGTTAAAATATACTGGTCCCGTAGGATAGTAGGTAAAACCGCAAAGCAAAAAGCACAGCGCTTTGTGAACCAATGTAATTTTGCTCAAAACTCTGTACCATTTGGACTTGCCATTATCATCACCATCAGCCAGAAGACACGACAGCCGAACAGAGGCCTCTCCCTATAGATCGTGACAATCCACCATTTTTCATCCGTCCATCGGCAAGCCGGACAAAACATTGTTTGGTTTTAGTTTAAATTCTTGTAATGACTGGCAGATTGTAGGGAGCGCGCTACTCGCCGGAGCCAGCCCCTTTATCCTATCACCACGTTCGTTAGATAGCACGCGGCCATCTCCTCGACACCTACCACATGAGTATCGCGAAGATATTACCAGCAACAAACCTTTTTTAAAAGCAGTGGCATCAAATGCAAAATATATAATAAAGTTATTTAGCATTCGATGCTACTATTTTTATCGTGTCTCTCTGTAAATAAATAAATATTCAAACTTGTAAATTAGTACGGTTTTTTTTATCACACCTTTTGCTTTTAAGTACTGAAACACTGCGTACCATTTACGCACTAAATCACACGGTTATTTATCAATATCTCGAGTTATAATTATTGTGTTTGTACTTACCTACGTCATGAGACAAAAAGCTTACATTCCGGAGCTTTACTCCAAGGTGAGTCGCTACGATGTGCGGAGGGAGACCTCTAAGCAGAGGCCCGAGAATATTCATAGCTTCAGAATTTACAGGGCTTAATTCATTTTGCGGTTCAAAAACTAAGCCCCTGGATTCTGGGACTTTCTACCGTGGTTTCTAGGGTTATATGCATGAACCGGTTTAGCGAGATAACATTTTAGGCGCGAGGACTGAAATGACTTCAATATTTGATTTTATAACGATATTTTGTTATATACTTAAGGGTAGGTTTTTAGGGTTCCGTATTACTAAAAGGAACCGTAATAAGTTCGTCATTGCATGAAATTTTGCACAACGATAGTCCAAGTATAGACCTACAGTTTAGAAAAAAAAAAATATTTTTTTTTGTAAAATAAGGGTAGCTCCCGTACATGTAACAAGGGGGTAAAATAAAATTTTGCTGAACCCCATCATGTGGGGTGAGCTGAACAGGTATTTTTAAAGTGACAATTTTGGAAGAAAAATTCATCATAATTTTATATTAATAGGGTCGCTTCACATATTGTAAGGTGGGGATAAAAAAAAAGTTTTCGCATGTCCCCCACATGTGGGGTATAATTAAAAAGGTCTTTTAAAATAAACTTATGAATTCATACATCACTTTTTTATCAGATGTACCGCTTGCGAAATATGGGCCGACAAAGTTGTTTCCAATGTGTGTGTCCCTCCCTGTGCCATTTCTAAACTATGCATCTCAGAAACTTGTAATCTTCCACGTTGATAGATCTTAGTAACAACTTTCTTTTAAAATTATTTTGGGCAACATGTGATAATAACTTTTTGAGCTGTGCGGTTAAAACGGATAAATACTTCAAACGTCCTACGCACCTACGGAATCCTACTGAGCATGCTTTTAAGAAGTTATTACTTTATCGATGACTCTAGGCATAATTGATACATGTTTTTTTTTAACAGTTAGCTGTTGAAACTTTTGTAGCTAGTATATCTTTAAATTGTAAAGATAAAGATTCTGGGTACTTTATCTAAGTGCCGGTTCAAGGTTTGAAGTGTCAAGTGGATTTAAGTTTAACCACGTTCAACGATATCTTTAAAGTGTTTTTTCAATTGTTCGATATTTTTATCACAAAAGACTTGCGACTAAGATGTTCTTAAATATGCATAAATGAAGTGTTTAGTAAATGAAGTATTTTTTATTTATTAAGATTGTATTTTTTTTTATTTATTTTTTATTTAACGTAATAAAATATTTAAGTTATTCGGTCCCTGTTCCTGTCTCAGAATATGAAATTCTGATTGTAATCTCGGAATATCATTTTGTGTCTGTAACCGGCCTTCATGAGACGCACTTTTATGAACATTACTGAGCGTAATATTTTGCAATATGTGCGAGAAAAATATTTTGAACTTTATCATACAGACATGTTTTTGCCTTTGATATCATTTATCCAAATTTTAAAGTTTAATCTGGATGTGTATTTTAGAGTAATGTGGTATCAGTTGCTTTTCGATACATATCTAGCTCATAAGAATTGTAGAGCTACCCAGAATTCTCAAAGTCACGCCGTAGCATGAGACACGCCTCTCACGCCGTAATGCTGTAGTTTTAAAGCAAGTATAGCGTGGTCAGCTACGTCGCAGCTTTAGATCGCAGCACAGGATCGCGACATGCTGTTTGTCTTCGCGGGCATGTAACACTCTGTGCACTAATTCTCGAATCAGAGACGTAGTGGACTGGCCCTCGCGATACGCGTATTGCCGGTCGGAGAGGGGCCAATAGACGTCAGAAAGTTCACGAGACGAGTGCACACTGCACAAGCCGTTTTCGAATAACTTCCCCACGGTGGGTATTATCGACACCGACCTATAGCTGTCTATGTTGTCGCGTTTCTTTTATAGAGCGGGGATACTTTGCTGATCTTCATCGCGGTGGGGTAAGGATCTTTCCCTGACGCATCTGTTATGGTATTCCATTAGTATGGGAGGTAGTGATCGTATTGCTATTCTGATCAGTTTCGTCGTAACACCATAGATATCTATGGAAGTTTTCGCCGATATTCGAGTAGTCACGATGCGATATACTTCGTCAGCAGTAAACGGTAACAGTCGCAGTTCAAACATCGCCCTTAAAACATCCCATTGCTTCCCAGCAATCGGCCTACCCTTGAAGGTGATTAGGCCATATCCACCATGCTGGCCCTGTGCGGGTTGGCGGATTACATACACTCGATTTGATTTTCTTTTCCGGAAGTAAGGAGGTTTCCTCACGATGTTATCCTTCACCTGAAAGCCAGTGGTAAAAATAAATAAGTCATTTTTAATAAAAAAATAAGTAATAAGTTTTAATTCATACTTAATTTTTAATTGAATACTTAAAATAATAAGCGTGGTACCACAGGTTGCCACAGAAAAAGAACTACCCAATGAAATTTATAATAGCTACTGCAAATAATTCGGTACGTTACTGTAGTCTATACATCGTTGTATAGATACCATGAAGGTCCCGTGATATTACAAACGGTATCATGTAGGTACAGTTCTTTTTCTAAAATTAAATTTTTGTTGCTATTTTACTTATTTTCCTCTACAAACAAAAGGAACCATTTACCAAATTAAAACAAACACAACACATGGGGTCGCTTTTCACCCCTTTCAAACCCACGGCGTCACGTTACACCCATACAATCATAATCATTCATTCAATACACATTTTGCCGCCCTTGAACACAGAATATACTAGTAGTTCGCACCGAACTGAGACCTCGCGACCCCTATATCTCCACAATCCCTAGACCGATTCAGCTCATATTCGAACTTTAAAATTGTATTAAATTGAACTACTTGCTTAAAAAAAATCATTAAGATCGGATCAACGGTTCGCAAGTTATCATCAGACAAATATACACACAAACATACAAACATACAAAAATACAAACATATATACAAATGCCGATTTGTCCCAGTAAACTCTGAGACCTTCGCTTCGCTCAGTCAATAAAACTTAGTTATTCCCTCTTTCTATTTGGCATGAACATGGAATGTGGTAAACACTATTTTAGACACGCGGTTGTTTACTACATTCAAATTAATTATATTGAATTGAAATTGAAATGGAATAAGGCTTTGATTTAAATAGAACGTGCAGCGCTCCGCGGTTTTTCGTGTTGTGTCGAAATCTCCGTAAAAACTTCCTGTGTAGCTTCCACCACTTTGTTGAAAGGTTTACTGTAGTATGACTTAGACTGGACCGTGACTGAAATTATTTTCTTTTATTATACTTCATTTGACCTATTACAAAATTTGACACTGATATTTACCCAGTGTCAAGTTGTCACCATGTGTGGAGCCAAAAAAGAGAAAAAAACAAGCGTTAATTCCCTATTGCGCCTCAAATTTGACAGTTATAATTTTTTTATAAAAGTGCCATTCTTTTTTCCCACACTAAGATGAAAAGAGATGCAGACATTTCCGTAGTTTAGTATTTTAGTAGTGTCAACGTCATGTTGAAAATAAATAATTTTTATTCTCTTTCCCAATCACCCTCAATTTGTCGGTGTTAATCATGGTATTAATGGCAGTTCCATACCCTTTCCAAAACACGACCAACTTCTATCTGCAGTTGGCCAAGAAATAACTATTTACTTTTTATATGGGACGCTATCAAGTTTGCTTAGAAATTACGTTAGTAGCTCCCTCACTCAAAGCTTCAGATAAGTTGGTCGCTATTATTAGTTTACTTGCGCCGCTTAGGGACTCTATTCCTTCGCGCTAGAGATCGTCTAGCTCCTTGTCTCTCTCATAACAAATGTCATTAGCGTAAGAGTGACATACATAATGTCGAATGCACAAGAATAGGGTCAGAAGTTAGGCAGGTGTCACTAGATCAAGCAAAATGATAACTTCACTATTTGATTAACGACCTAAAAGCGATCACTGCATTTTGACTTTTACTTTCATCAAGACTAAGTCCAATTCTGTATGTGTAAGTCTGAAAACCAGCTGCAAAACTTGTCACAGTATTAAAAGCTTTAAGCTGGTTTTTTCAAGGATTAGTTTGTGTTGTGCCAGTGAAAGGTTGAAGGGCATTTTACTGTGTTTTGCAGTCACAAAAATGTCGTAACAGCAAAATAAATGGGCGCTCGACTACTGATATTGTTATTATGTAAACACAGGTTGAGTGTTACAAGGAAAACGGTTAAGTGCGAGTCGGCCTCACGCACCGAGGGATCTGTATCATTGTACAATAATATTTTTGTGTGATGTATTAAATAGAAAATATGAATTGAAACTCTTACCCCCGAATACTGAAACGTTTGTTAACTTTGACGACAGATTAAGTCTATTGCTGCCTTACCCTTGAATACTGAAACGCTTGTTAACTTTGACAACAGATTAATTCTAATGCTGCCTTTGTCTGGCACTAAGGAAATGATTAAGGCAGCAACATAAGTAAACAAACGTTTCAATATTCGGGGGTTTGTCCTTTACTTAGTGCCAGACAAAGGCAGTATTATAATTAATATGTTGTCAAAGTTAACAAACGTTTCAGTATTCGGGGGTTAGCGCAACTCTAACTCTCACTTATTTACATACGATTTTTATTATTTAATTATTATTTTTCGAGAAAAAATAGCGCTAAACACTTTCGTGCGCAGATGATAAGAGATGGCTTTAGCGCTAGCCAAACATCTAATAATCGCTAATTACAACTAAACCAGGAAATCAATAAAAAATCTACCGATACTATCATAGGTACCGATACTATTATTACCTCACTATTAGTGTAATAATCACTTGAATATACATTAGGAGTTCGGAGCACCAACGAAAAAAATGTGTATGTGTGTAAATTCAGGTTCAGTGTTTTCCAATGTTTTTTTTGTATCTAAAAATGTCATGTAATCATATTTTCCGTATATACTATACTAGATTATAGAACAAAAAAACATATTTATATCTATATATAAGGTTTCTGAAGGACCAATGTGTGTTGCCAGTGATGACACATGGACCTGAAACGTAGTTCTTGACCACTGGCCTTTTAGAGAAACTCAGAGTCACACAGCGGGCAATGGAGAGAGCTATGCTCGGAGTTTCTTTGCGCGATAAAATCCCGAACGAGGATATTCGTCGAAGAACCAAAGTCGCCGATATAGCTTTTAGAGTTTGCAAGCTGAAGTGGCAATGGACAGGCCATATCATTCGAGGAACCGATAACCGGTTGGGAAGAAAGGTTCTTGAGTGGCGACCACGAACTGCAAGACGCAGCGTAGGCAGGCCTCCCACTAGATAGACTGACGACATCGTGAAAGTCGCGGGCAACCGGTGGATGCAAGTGGCCCGTTGTCGGTCGGTGTGGCGCTCTAAGGGGGAGGCCTATGTTCAGCTGTGGACGTCTTCTGGCTTATGATGATGATGATAAGGTCTGTAATCTACATAACTAATGAGGTCCACGGAATAGAAAAACACAAAGAAAAAAATATTTATAGGACAAATAAGACGTAAGAGGACGCTGATACCCGCTCTTCACTCACACTGGATAGGTGTGTACGCTATATTTGTGAAATAAAAACAAATGAATTCAGAAACAGCACGTGAGGGGACGTTTCGACCACGTGTGTGAGTGTGACCGCCACGCGTCCTAAACGATTGATTTGACAGCTCAATATTTTTACAGGGGCTTGACTATTTACTTTAGCTCGACTTGCCTGTTTACACGATGAGTTGTAGCTTGCGCATTTTAACTAACCGACGCTGACCACAGCCACAAAAAAAGATAATTGCACAAGCCACAGCTAATGCGAGTACGGTTGTTACCACTGGTTCACGCGAACTGTCGTCTAACAAACAAGAGAGATAGAAATATATTTGCCTCTTATTATTTTTCTCTCGTTAGTCTACTGTTCATAAGACCTCACGTTTTGAAGCCTTTGGGAAATATTCTGTGAACGCGGCTACAACAAAGTGTTGGAGCCGAAGGGCCGTTTTTCAATCTTCGATTTTTCCATCAATAATATTTTTTTTTTAAATTATGAATAATCTGATCTACGTAACCCTGAAGAATAGAGTAGAATTAAATGCAAGCACAAAGCTTACTCATCAAACCTTCATTTTCTCCCCCATCATTATCTTGTAAAAATAATAAAGGCTTATCTAGAGTAGCCAGTGAAATGTCACGTGGGTAATCAACAAGGTGTCACGCGTCATATCACAAGGTGTCACGGAGCTTTCAACGCTTGGAGGGACATAGTCTTTTATACGGAATATCCTGAGGTTATTAATTTACAGCAGAAATTGACTTACCTACGTTTTTTGTGCAAAGGTTTATTTTTTGCCTTACTGGTTATGATATAAATTCTTATGATTTGATTTTATTCTGGTTATGAGTTGTCTTTATTGTTTATGCAACTGATTGACGAAATAAGCTGTCACCACTCTGAGATAATGGATGTTAAATCTCTTTATGCTCAATAATGTGACTGCAAGCATTGCCCTTCAATCTGAAACAGTAATGTTTTGCATACTACTGTTTGGCGGTTGAATGATTGGCACAAGTTTGGTATTTCCCCAGACGCACTCTGCATTAAAAATAATCCTACCAAATCATCATACAAGGTAACTAGATACGGACTTTTCCGAATATCATCCGACATTCGAGAGGGCTTAGCTCTCACTCTGCCGCTAAGGCTTCTGCAGAGGTGATGTTCTTTCAGGTTTCTCATTAAAATAAAGTCGCTGTACATTAATTTTCATCTAGCATATCTGTTTTATGAGAAGGTGGTCTCGCGTTCGATTACCGGACGGGTAATGTCTGAATTATGAATTAAAATATCTGCTCTGGGTCTGGGTGTTAGCTATCTGTTTTTTGTGTGCATTTCAAGGCATTCCAGGGAATTCTAGTTATTCTAGAAATTCTAGGTACGAATGTAAAGACTTACTTATAAATTCAGGATTAAAAAAAATACTAAGTAGGTGTTTGATTTTATTAAAGTAAGTACCGAAATTAGAACTAAATAAGTAAAAACATTTTCAAGGCATAAACACAAACGACATAGCAAAAACGATCTGCAAGAAAAACGAAGGAAAAGGATTGTCAGCCGAGAAACCAAATAACCGCACGGCAGTGTTGTCACGTTGAGGCGACTGTCACGCGACCTATCAGCGGCAGTGTCACGACGGTGATACTGCAGAGTAGAAAACATACAGATACTCTGCTTTCAATGTGCAAAATTTAATAAATAATCTAAATCACTCTCAGAGATTCATGGGTTCGTGAATACGAGAGATCAGAAGGTGCGTGCGTGTAGGATAGAATCTGTTTCACGCTTATGATGCTGGGCAAGTAGTGGAGTGCTTAAAGTTTTTCGTTCGATCCTCAGTGTTGCTCCGCTGATTTAGGTCCGTATTTTGAGGTCCCATTTGAAATGTTCCGTGAAATAGAATAAAGTAGCTTTCTGATTCGAATGCTCATTTTAGTTATTATAACGCCAACGTGACAGGAAACGGAGATACCCCGCAACTAAATTCATGTGGGCGAGTCATTAGAAAACAATATTTAAGCCCGATGTATATAATTATCGCGGCAACACGGGGTGGCGTGACACGCACGCTGGGCGGTGGCTGGACGGTTCAACATTTAAAACATACGTTGATCTTAAGGTCCGCAACCGCGAACCAATTCTGGAGCGCCAGAATTGGTTCACGGATCGCGCGCGAAATCGAAGTCTATAAATTAATATAGCCGTGTTGCATAATATATTCCACGCGGGTTCACGATTTGTTCCCCGATTTTTATCCCGCATCAAAGGCACCGCGGAGGGCGATCGTGGCGCGGACGTGTATACACTTCATACTCACGCTTCGTTTGCGCGCGATCCGCGGACCAAGTCTGGACCGGCTTTTAGCAGCTATTTCTTTGTATTGTTTCTACTCGTGGTGACACACAGCGTTTGACGGGACATAGCAATTTAGGCGCGTCGCATGTCGCAGCAGACTTTTCGCTTCCGATACGTACGACTGAATTGTGTGTTGTGATGTGATGTGAATCGAACATGAATTTTAGTAGTAAACTAAAAAAAAATAGTTCATCTAAAACACCCTTGAATCATTTATTAAAAGAGATTTTACATCTAATAATTATAAATATCAGGATGGCGAGCGCAGTGTATTGCCACGCATGGTTTTGAAATGTTAAACTTAAAATTACTCAAAATTCATGGGGCGCTGAATTTTTATGATGGACGTGACGCTAGTCACCCAGAATAAAATAATGGTTAACGCATAACTTAAAAAAAAAAAAACTCCAAACCAAAAATGGGATAATAAAATAGAATAATTTATGAGAAAATAAAAAGCACAATGAAATCAAATAATAAATCACAATGCAAACTGAAATCGTTGTTTGACTAGAAATATACTTACACATTATAGGCTTCTTTTTGGAGCTACTAAAAATGGTTCAATTAGTACGTACAGTACTCAATTAGTAGGTTAATTCTACCACACGTAGTTGGTGTGACAGAGGGTTCCTCTACCTATAAATTAAGCTTAGTCCTGAAGTATAAATAAACCTAGATTGTGCCTCTAATCAATCCCCTGCCCATAAATTAGTACGAATGTATGTATGCAGACGCACAAAACAAACAAATGCTAAAAACGGGGGCTCAAAGTAATTTGCATACGGATAACACTCGCAGATGTGTCGCCTACGTTTCACAAATCCGGATTCCATGTTTTAGGTTTCACTAATTCCTCTTTTTCTGTTGTCTATGCTTTTAGCGAGACACTTGAAATTGCTATTCCGGTTTTGGAATTAAGCATGACTAGGAAATTGGCTGAAATTGTTGAACTTACTGAACTGAACTTTACAGTAACTGTATTTTGTTGTAGGTATAAACTGTTTTTTTATTTTTTATTCAAGATTATTAAATCTTCAAAATCCACTTTCAACTGTAAGTGGGGTAAATGAAAACTAGGACTATATGTTTTATGTACGTTAATGATATGTGCGCGTGCATAGATTATGTAGATTTAATAAATTTGCTATCTAATCTACCTTCCAATATTTGTAGTGGACGCGTGCTATTCGCAATTTCGTCAGTTGCTTCTGATAAAAAACACATTGCGATGATAATTTTCATGTAAGCGATAAGAAAACACATAGCAGATAAATACTTTCAATTTTTTATTAAAAAATAACCCGACTGCAAAATGTAGCCCATGACACTACGGATACGAATACGAATCTTACGAAACGTCGCAATTTAAAATCGGTAATAGGTAACGAACATACATACATGTAGGAAATACATACATACATACATACATACGGTAGGAAACATACATGTAAGTAAGTATACACCTAAAAAAATTGCCATCCTTTTGAACAGTAGGTATTTTTTTATTAAAGTAGGTAATTTTTCCAACTGCATAAACTGTAGTGAGTAATAAAATAACCAACATACTTAATATTGCACAGAACAAAAATAAAAAAGTTTAAACAAAAAAGTACAATGCAGACCGTTGAAGGACGAAACTCGAACAAAGCACTATGCACATGCTACTTCTCGCAATATAACATCAGAACACAATCAAAACCAAACCTATAATCACTAAAAACTGTAACTCCCAATTCGTAAAGTCAAAATCATCAGGGGAACGAATAAAAGCAACACTTCAT
Source organism: Apocheima hispidaria (assembly GCA_947579745.1). Taxonomy (NCBI): domain Eukaryota; kingdom Metazoa; phylum Arthropoda; class Insecta; order Lepidoptera; family Geometridae; genus Apocheima; species Apocheima hispidaria. Next base: position 1,406,780 of record OX388151.1, read on the forward strand.
ATTTGTTATTAGGAGCAAGCGCGGGAGGGTGCTATTCATATTCAAATCACTTTCAAATCTACAACTATTATTATACAAGAGCATTGTGCTGGTCCTTTGGGACCTATATCATTACTCTTCGTCAACGACTTCCCTATCCCATAGACACATCTACCTAGACGACCACTTTCAGACAACATATTTGGTAAAAAACGTTCCTATAAAAAAGTTCCGTCCACTAATGGCACGCCAGTATCGATGTCGTGACCTTGAACGGACAAATCAGCGATCGCTGATTTGTATATCCACCAACCCAATATCCCATCATCACGTACTTCAACTAGTCATCTGATTGTTTGAATCGTTCGTTTTATGTATTGTCTATGGAATTTCTGGTCAGTGTTCCACGTCCTTCAAACCAACGCCCCATGTAAAAGTATTGTTGTGTACTAAACCTCCGAGCGCGTAGGCAACGCAAGGGTGATCCGAAAACGTTTTATATCAATTTACAACCTATTTAGTGTCTTCCCATTCAAACCACGAACATTCGAGTATATTTTACGGTTTATAACACCATTATCGTCATTATAAAATTTCAATTCCACAATGATTTGTGGACGATAAAAAAATAACAAATTTCAAAATAAAATTTTTATTGTGAATTTCTATCAGTAATAAAACATTAGTGTCTCGTAGATCTGTGAATTCATCGGCTCCTTTTGGTGGTAATTTATGTGACGGTAAATATTTTTATGTCGGGTTAATGTCGGATTCGATTCCAGTATCGGTTTGTCTAATGCGACTGGCGCCTGGATTCCGGACGGTTGTCGGCGGACGTCCTCTATAATAAAATTGGGTCCCGAACAAACACGAACTTTTAGCACCCTCCCTTGTTTTTTGAATAAGCATGTTCTATTTTCTCGGCATCAAGTTCAACTTGCAGCTCGAAATATTGAGTCTATTTATCATCCTTGGCGTTGTCTGATTAATTGAGTTTTGCAAGTTTAGTTGGTTTTGGGAGCTCAATTTATTTACTTTTTACTTTTAAGCTGTTGTTAACTATAATTATGAACTGATGATGAATCGATTACCGGATAACAATTATTAAGTACTACAAATTACGGGTAATATATTGAGACTACCAGATTATAAGTACTCTATTAGAGTGAACTATTATGGGCATAAAATAATGATGTCAGTTGTTTGTTTCCTTCTGTCGTAAAGTTATGTTTTATTTTACCTAAATCATACCGAATAACGTTACTCATTCGAATACAAGTAACTGAATAACAGACAACGCATGCCTTAATCAGTATCTAGGAGCACGACATTTTTCATATGACGTATATGAGCACTATAGAAGAATTGTTGAAAATTAACAAAGAGATGAACGTGTGTATGAAGAGTTTGGCATTTTTATTGTATTTGCGAGGCCAAAGACCGAGGTATAGCTACGAGCCCTAAACTCGCCTAGAATTTACTAATAAATAATAAAATCTTGATAGGGTCCAGCTACACAAACATGAAGCACAAATCAGACTGAAGGCCATCATACCTACAAATTCTTTGCCCACTAAATATGCAATGCACGTCCGATAGAATAAGGCGCTTACATCATTCTTATAGCCCATACAAACATTTATAGAGTAAAGTGGCAATGATTCCACATTATAAACACATATCACCTAGCGTTTCCGTCGATGGTGCTAGAATGATAAATTCCGGATATGACAGTGTTAAAGCCATTGTTTCAGAGACAATGCTGGCAGACGTACAAAAAGAAGATGAATAAATATATTGTGGTTGTGCTACTAAAACCGGTTGTTTTGTTTTGACGAGAGGTTGAGATGAGATGAGATCGGTTATTGCCGATCAGAACGTTCTAGTGAAAGAGATTTTATGCGCTCTAAGTAAACATAAGCAGAGTTATGTTTGTCGCTTTAAATATTGAATATTAATTCTAATTTAAAACTCCCAGATTTTACAATATACAACTCTAATCTACTTGCTTAGTTCTCTAGCCTACATACAAAAAAACTTCCAATCCTATATGTTATCCGATGTCGAAGTTTTTTAACAATATATTATGTTATCTATATCGTGAAAAATTATCTATTTTTTTATAAAGTAGGTTATTAAAACAAAATATTACAATATTATCTTCGCAGATGTAGGCACCTAGTGATGAATTTTTTGTATTAAAATTATTACAAATAAAATTAGTTTTAATTAAAATACCAAAAATATTTCTAAAAAACAAAACTTTTATGCATAGATTATAATTTATGCAAGCCATGATACAAAAACAATAGATTTTCATAAGAATTAGTAAGTGATAAAAGTTTTTTCCCGAAACACCAATTTCATCAAAAAATTATATAAATTTACTATCTCTCTCTATCACTCGCAAGAGTAGCTGAGCGTCAAAATACTTTTCAAATACCTACTGCGCCTAAACCTTGTGGTGGGACTTCCCTCTTAAATTAAATGAAGTTATGCTCGCGTTTATTAAAATACAATGAATTCAATGATGTCAGCGGTAATCAATATTTTTATGTAATAAGACACCTCATTTAAAATTATTTTTCTTCTAGATAAGTAAACATCGATAAGCATAAAAAATACTATACTGGTCAATGATATCGGAAACTTCGACATTACCTTTGACCTCTGAACTTTGTTTTTGATTACAGTGAATTGAGTGAATTTGACTGTGGGTAAAGGACATAAAAAGGTCAAAACTATTACGAGACGTGAGAAAACCTAAAATATCTTGAAAATACCTGTGGGAGTAAAAGAATTTGATTGTAGAAATAATCGAATCGTGCTGTGAAATATATTTTGAGCATGTCAAAATTCATTTGATCTGATCGCACGAGATTTTAATTAAATCTGCACAGTGGAGTGACATCATTTTCAATATTCACCCTAACTAACGTGCCTTATCAGAGGAAACGACACAAGTGACAGTATCTACCGAGCATCATAGAGACGCAAATGTAAATTAAGCCTTTACGTTGAACATCTAAAACATCATGGTGTCCTGGTATACTTTGTCATATTTTGTCAGTAGTCTGGTATTATAATCACCTCAAAGTGCCTAAAAAAGAAAATTCACAAATTGCGTACTAGTATAATGATAATAATTTCTTAGACGTTTAACAGATTTTTGATGTTTTGTCCTCTTTTCACTTGTTGTTTTTCTCCAATTAGGTTTGTATTTTGAATTTGGTAGATAGTTGTAGAGGAAAGTATACCGTGAATACCTGTTCCAACACTTGCCATAATTATACATTCACCCCATTTTCTATACATAAGCATCATGAATCAAATACACTATCGTCCGCGTAAAGAACCATGAAATTGCCGCAAAGGAACCGGAAGTAAAATTCCGATTAAAACAATACCCAGAGATGCATATCAGAACAATATTAAAATGTATTAAGACCACCCACAGTATAAACCCACACGTACCTTCATAGAAAGTATAATCTTTATTTTCTGAAAGGGTTCTGCTCAATATTTCATCCCCGAAGTTCGTAACCATAGACGTAGAATGATGTACCTAATACCAATACATCATCTAGATATGTGAGAAGCAAACAATTAGTCGCCCGATGTAGCCCATGCAATTAAAACCGAACTTAATAATAAACCTTGGTAAGGAAATGATAAGGTTCACATTGAAGTGCTGTTAGTAGATGTTGTCCGGAAGTAATTATACCATAAAGTGTATCGGGTTTAAGCTCATAACTAGACAGGTCGTGTTTGATTAGGGTTTAGGTTATATGGGAAAGTAAATATCTCTTGAGTAACGTTTGGTACTTAATAGCTGTTATGAGAGACTCCAAGACGATGGAAAAATTCAGACTTATATTTCAAAGTGGTACCTATAAATGAAGTCGCGGTAGCTCAGTGGGTGAATGCTTGCTTCACATTCGTGAGGTAGGTTCGAACCCGGGCGGGGGCCCGTACCAATGAGTTCTTTGGAACTTACGTACTGATATATACCACTGGCTTTACGGTGAAGGAAAACATCGTGAGGAAACCTGCATATTTCCGGAGAAGATGTGAATCCGCAAACCCGTACTGGGCCAGCGTGGTGGATATGGGCCAATCACCCTTCGAGGGTAGGCTGATATCTCAGCAGTGGGGTGTTTAAAGGCTGAGATGAGAATTAAAAACTACAGTGTATACACTGTCATCATGATCATCATCCAGAAGACGTCCACTGCTGACCATAGGCCTCCCCCTTAACACTGTAAGAGAAACAAACTAGGTACACATCAAGTTAAAATAATAGTTATTCTGCTGGAGATATTGACAGATCTATGATAGTGCATTTATGTTATTTAAATGGATTGTCACATCTATTTCTGGTCATCATAACAGGGGCACGAATCTCTGAAATACAAGCTTTAGCTTAGTTCAGAGATCCGAAACCCACAGAAATTTTTAAGGTCAATGTTGGATATATAAGAAATTTCGTATTGTTTCATATTAGCCGTTTGCTCATAATTTAAAAGTCGGAAAAATAATCTTTTTTTTTGTTATTGAAGTAAATTCATGTATTATTTACTTGCATTCACAATGTGTGACTTAGATGTTATAACTTATGCTATGAACAATTGTGGATCCCGTCGATTACTATCTAGTTATTAGGCATGAAGGAGAGGACAGAAGTGTAAATACTATATTATTGCAATATATTCTTATAATCAAATACGTACTATATTATGTCTTTCATGTATCTATTTGGTTAACACACCAATAAGTTTATAGTAGCAGTAGATAATAGATTTAAAATATAACCCTGTTCATTTTACGCCCATTACTGAGACCTTTTAAGTCACTAAAAATCAAACAAAACAATCACCCATTTTGATCAACAAGCCTCCACTCCCCAAACAAGCAGCAAGAACCCGTCACGGTAACGATGGCTCAAAAATCAACTCAGAAATGGGCTTTCGGGAATTCCTGAATTTGAAAGTATAATGCACAAAAATACGTCAAAGCCACTACTCCTGATATGGCGAGACTACTGTTGGAGCCGCATACGAATCTCAATTTATACCTTTAATGAAAACGGCATACGGGCAGCTTTTTAGTGAAAAGAATTTGAGCTGCAGAAGGGCGCAGGTACACAGACAGTATAAATATTCAGAGTTCCAACCTTGAGGGAAGGGGTTGAGTCAGACTTTTGAAATGTTAGATGTTTATGACAAATGGACTGAAATAGAGGTAAAGTTTTTGTCAGGCGGTTCGTAAACAAAGACGGATAGTGAGCGACACGATTAGCGCATAGCTTTGCGACTTACGCAGTCAGTGAGTTTGATTGCGAGGGCTTCCGTGTACGAAAGGTAAGTCTTTTCCTACTAAGAATAAGAATAGCGGTGCGTAGTATAGTATTCTATACTAAAGTACAGACTTAAGTAACACAATATGAAGTAAAGCCTAAAGTTGCTTAAATTATTAACCGAAGTCTTCCTACTGTTGTGTTAATTTTTGGATCATTCGACATACAAGAAATAAACGTATAATAAAATATACTTACTCGTAAGCTGATTATGCGATTCTAAACTATAAAACCACACTACATTATAATTATGCCAAGCAAAATAATTAACTGTTTACAATTCTCCGATGTTGTTCTATTCAAAGAACACCAGGTTGAAATACATTCATTTAATGATAAGACGATGTATGCGTTTGTCAGAGAGTACGGTAATCATAATTTTATTTGGGGAGCGTAGAAATGCGTGGAAATGTTCCGGAACATTTGCAAGGACCTGATGAATGAGACGGGAATGAGATTACTGTTGAATTATTACGTGTAGAGCGTTATCTTACTGTATATGGGTGTAGCTATTAGGATACGTGAGAATAATAATCATTTATTAGGATTTTTCAAATTTGTACATGTTTTACTGAATTCATAAATTTACAAATTTCATATAAAAACTTTTGTATGTTAACTGAGCAAGCTCCTATATTAATAAATTGATTACGTACAAACCAAAACCAACAAAAAGCTGGATTACCCAGAGAGCATTAAATGCTTAAAGATAATCCAAATACACTACTATCAGTAGATAGTATGCTCGCGGAGAAAATCTATTTGGCTCAAGCTGGTAATATTTTCACTAAATTACCATAATAACGTCATGACAGCCCCATAATGCTTCAACAATAAAGATAATCTCGAAAACTAATTAACAATACCACCCCGCAGCGTCGCTAAGACAGTGATGAAACCCCAAAAATATTATCTAAATGAAGATACAATAAACTTAAAAATCGAAAAAATGTGTGCGCGCACAAAAAACAATGGGGTTCTATGTTTCCCATAAATGTTCCATAAGGTACAATCAATCAATGTCCCTAAAAATAAAATGGTGGGTCTAACACGACCCACGTAAACTTCGAGATTGAAAAAACTTTGGCTTGTATATTTTTTGTGGCGACCAAGTCGAAGAATTGTTTCGACGGTCTAATAGGGACACGGTTGAGCTTAAAATGTTCCTATAAATAGCATCGTATTCGATGCTTCTAGTATGAAAAAAAAACAAAAATCAATAAGCCCAGAATTTTTTTGAGCACACAAACTTTGTAAGACCCTACTGGCCTTACTTATAAACGTGGCTCTAGGTTAATAAATGCTTAAAATGCTCTGTCAAATAACGTGAAAAGTCACGCGCGAAAAAGATGCGGAGAATCATAAGCATTGGTTAAATTTAATTTATTTATTTATTTGTGCGAAACCACACATACAATAATTAGGACTTAACTAATTATAAAGTATATGAGTATCCTGGCACAGTATGGCGTTGCATTATAATAATGGCAAATAATTGCCAGACAGTGTATAATATAATAATAATTGCCAATTTAAGCTAAGTTTATAAGTAAGGCCTTTACTTTTGGTTTTTGAACTTATATTTTATTTGATTTTAGTAATTTTTGTTAATCAGTCGCAATACAATAAGTCAACATCGAATTGTTAACACCCCACTTGTCACTTTTAAAACAATCTCGGTAGACGGGTTGCAAACACTGGTGCTTACAATACTTATTATTAGATTACTTAAAATATAAATCGGAGGTCGCCAAAGTGAGTTTGGACAGCATAATGTTCATTATAATCTACAGTCTTCTTTATCCCGCTGCTGGGTTTAGACCTCCGGCTTGCTGTATCATCTGATTAGGTCCTGTGCCGATCGGATCCAGGTCTGTACCTTGCCTCAGCCATTACTTCGTGTTATTACTTTAGCTATCTACGGTGTCCAATGAATGATACATTATAAAATTTGAGTAAAGAAATAAGTTCAAATAGACCAAGTAGCCCTGAAGCCAAGGCTTTTCAGCCACCTGAAACCTCCGTCATGACACAGAGTCATGACTATAATATACAATACATATAGTTTTCTTTTAGTTAGTCTGTTATAAGACTTATAAGCTCGTCAATAACTTAATCGACACCCCTAAAAAAAAAACAGTTCAAATTTAAATTTAAATTTAAACTTGCTTAATGACCATAAATTTCAATGTACGCCCATGAGAATACAGTTAATTAAGTGGCTCGGGAACTTAAAACTCGGGAAGACAATGTAATTTGGAAACAAACTTTTTAATAAAATGTTAATTTAATTTAATAGCGGCTTCTGTTACAATGGAAAGATCTTTTGTATAGAGGTGTGAAAACAATTTGGTGATGTGAGAACTTATTTTTTTTTTTTGTTAAAAATTTATATCATGAATAAATACAGCTTAAGCCGTATTTTTTTAGTTAAACCGTGTTTTGCGCCAATTTATTAAATAATACATCTTCATTTACCTAAAGGTTTCATAAAAATACACTAGACGAACAAGCTCCGTTTATTATGATGAAAAATGATTAAACAATATTACTATATATTTTTGAAAAAAATATTACCACAAACCCTTGTAGGTTGTATCACTTGTCTTATTTCATAGAATTAAATCTTCCATTATAATAAAAATATTGAAATATTACTTTTGTTTTTGTAGTCAGATCGTAGTATTTAGGTTCAATCTCGTATTGAAAGCCGCAAATTGCAATATAGCATCGAAACAAACAGTTGCGTAAATTCAAATACAATTTTATTTATATTCAAACGGCACGTAAAATTTCCTCAGCATCCGAAAGACTTGGAGTCAAGACTGACTTTGCTCTGAGCGTTGTCAAGATTTCAATCAGGCTGCCTGAACCCTGGGCCAAGCCGCTACATCTTTATTGGAAAGCTGCTATGAATATGAAGTAGAAATAACATTTCTGACTCGTTTGGAGAAGGTTAAAGTATAATTGGACTGACTCAGCAAACTAGAAAACGCTTAGAAACCAGACTGGGGACTTAGCTTATACTATTTAGGTAAAAGCATAAATAAATACAGAAAAGTACCAATGGGCATAGATAGTTTTTATTTTTATTTTATTTTATGTAATTTGGTGACGTGACGAGCAAGTCTTTGACCTGATGTTAAGCTTCACGCTTGCCAATAACAATTCAGTGCCACCCAGAATTTTGACTCAACAGTTTAAAACCATGCGCGGTAATGCACTGCGCTCGTCACCCTGAGATATTAGATGTTAAATCTCTGTGCCCAGTAATTACGCTAGTAACATTGCCCTTCAATCCGGAACACAGTAATGTTTGCACACTACTGCATGACGGTTGAATAACTGGCAAAGGTGTGGTACTTCCCCAGGCAGACTCTACAGAAGAGCCCTACCACTACCAAAGATTACCAAGATCGGCGTAACCCGATTATAGTAACTGATAAGGACGTAAAATGTCGCTATTGCTTTAAACTGCTACATTATCGTCACAATTTCGGCTTGTCTTGAAATAGAAACCCAAGCTAACTCATTCGTTATGGTATGAAGATAACACGCTACTTAACACACACATTTACACTGCGTATGTGAATCCGCCAATCTGCACTGGGCCAGCATGGTGGATATGTTCCTATCACCCTTGGACGGTAGGACAATACCCTTAGCAGTGGGATGTTTAAAGGCTCATGCAGAAACTTACATTCGGAAAAATAATACAATACAATATAACTTTATTATACACCAAGATCAAGGCAATTAAACTTAAAAATATCAATAATAAAAATTCAATTCAGCGTTATCGTCTAAAGGAATTTCTTCGAGCTTTGGTCAGTGATTTAGATATATGAAAATACTTACATATACCTACTAAACTACATAATAACCCTACTATATGATCCTAATCATATTCTATGAATCCATCAAACTTGCAGAAAAATATTAAATAAATAAAACATAAAAGAAGAAGATTATTATGTAAAAATCAGCAGTTTCCTACAACAATATGGCAAATTAACGGAATGAACGGAAAGAACGGAAAGGAGGCATCACAATATTTATTTTCCAAACGGAAAGAACCGCAAACAGAAGGCCCTAAGACGTTTTTTATTGCACATTTCTAGGACAAAGGGTCCGATTTATTTACTCTTTGCCGGCGGCGTACAACCATTTTTTGTTTTTCTGCTACGTTTCTCGATTCGAGCAGTGTTAAGAAGCTTGTTTTACAAGGAGCTGGTGTAGGAAAATGGTGTTCGTTGCCCAAAAATTTTAGGTTAAGGGTGAGATTTTAGCCCATTTCAAACAAATTGACGAACCAAGACCAGAGACGAGTTTTATGTTTCGTAGAGGTGAATTTGGTAAGCTTTTTCTTGGCTAAAAATGTACTATGGAAAGCAAACCGTTTCGAAGTGGATAATTAATAGAAAAACACAAAACAAGACTGCAAAGTGTTGACAATGCCATTGCGGACACAAAAATAAATCCAATGACACCTACCTTTTCAAAATCGGTTCAGCTGTTTAATGTAACATATATATAAGCTATAAGCACTAGATGCTACCCGCGACTTCGCACGCGTGGACTTAAAAATTATCCTATGTCCTCCTTTGTGATATACAGTAACTCCTTATCAAATTTTATCAAGATCTGTCCAGCTGCTTAGCTTAGTATGTTTGTTACGTTATAACGCGACAAACATCCAGACAGAGAAATTAAACTGCTTCCTATAGTTTGCTAGATGGCGTTGATCCATTTTCGAGCATTTTTTGACGTTTAGTATGGACTGACAGCTGTAATGTAGAGAGTTCCCCTACAGCAGGAGGAAGTAGGAGTTCAGTTTTTTCCTTGAGATGAACGTATTCATTTTTATACCTCGAAGCTATATTGGTCCTGATACGAGTGCTGCTATATTCCTCTGAATTACAATATTAGCTTATTAGTTTGCAAGCTGAAGTGGCAATGGGCAGGCCACATCACTCGAGGAACCGATAACCGGTGGGTAAGGAAGGTTCTTGAGAGGCGACCACGAGCCGGAAGACTCAGTATAGGCAGGCCCCATACTAGGTGGACCGACGACATTGTGAAAGTCACTTGCAACCGGTGCTGCAAGTGGCTTGTTGTCGGTCGGGGTGGCGCTCTAAGGGGGAGGCCTATGTTCAGCAGTGGACGTCTTCTGGCTGATAATGATGATGATGATTATAATATTAGTTAGGAAGTTAGGATTAGGATACATACGTCCCAAAAACATTATCCTTCTTCTTAGGCAACTAGTAAAAAGAAAGAGAGGCAATTAAAATGTAAATGGAAATGTAGATTGTCTTAAACTTCAAACAACACCATCGTAGAAGTAAACCAAATTGAGTAATTCAAGCGATAGTAAGGTACAATTTCATACCGCACCCTTTAACCATATCTCTGTAGACCAAACAATAAACAAGAATACATAACTTTGTTACGCAGGCAGGCAGTCAAGTTATCGACAGTGAACTAAGTGCACCTTCTGACATTTATGCAAATATGGCGACTATTGCGATATATCCAGAAGCGAGCCATAGTAATGTTGGAGCGATCAATTATTTCTAGCACATAATAAATAATAGCAAAAGTACAGAAGACTCTCTCCGAGATGATAATTAAAATAAGTTATTCACGCTACGTAATAACTCTGACTCTTGTGACGTCACAATCACAAGTTTCAAGTAAAGTAAAGCGTAGCTGCCCGCGATAAATACTTTCAGGTGAGAATGCGTACGAGAAGGCGAGAACCGTCTTTGTCATTCTCGATAAGTTAGAGAAAATCGGCTTTGCCTGTGGGTTTGAAGGCCCATGCGTCTTTCCGCTCGCAGGGAGATGGGGCTGGTTCCTGCTGAACAACAACGGCGTGGTCGATAAGGCATTTATGATTATGGTAGATTTATTTTTGTAATCAACTAATAATGCTTTGCAAATGTCTAATTAAAATTACTAAAACTAATACTTATAAGTCCAAAAAACTTTTTTTTTTTTTAATAATTATTCATTATCGTAATTAATTTATCATATCAAACAAAATCATTGCAAATCCACATAAAAGCCTCGTTATTATTTTACACATTAAACTGAAATCCCCACCTATTGAACTTTGCAAATTTGTAGGTCGATCAATTATGTCTACTTGAGCCTTTTTAATATAATAAGTAGAAGAGATAGCTTAAAAACAATATGAACTCCCAAATACTAAACAGCTAGTTCCGTTGAAAAATAATACTGTTTTTACAAAAAATTGGGACATAACGGGGCACTACGTGACACCGTCCCCTAAGGGCAATATCGTCGTGGAAAATTTGCCCTTTTGCTCCAAATAGGACGTTCTGTCATGATACGCTTCGCCTGGCTTATTTAAGAAGGGGACAGGAGCAGTTGTTTTGATTGTCTTGTTTTTCGGAATTTTGTTTACTTTTTTAGGGGACAGGTGAAATTCGCCTCCATTATCAGGTCAGGCATCTTTGTATTAATTTTTGCAGGTCAGTATGTAGGATTTTTATATTTTTTTATATTAAAGTTCAAATTTTAATCCATAATAAAAAGACGATAGAGGATTTTCTTAATTAGATTTGTAGCTCTAGATATAGATATGTAATTGGATAGATTTATGTTAATTTTTCGGGGCTTTGTATCAAACTAAACAATTTTATTTATCATTGTAATATAGTATAGGTGTAAATAAAATAAATACAATTAAATATCGTTGTGAATTCAAAACTAAACAAGGTTCATAAAACCGCTTTTTAAAAACACATTTCGTTTTTGAAATATTGAATTCGGAACTGTACATTTTGTATTTTAATTCGTGTGGGTCAAAATTTTACCTTGAACTTATGTTTTGAAAAATTTAGAATTTGATGATGATGATGATGATTGTATCAGTTGATCTGTAAAAAAAAAACATGTACTTTCCTGACCAAAAGACGTCCGATTAATGCATAAAAGAATTCTGCATTTATAAAGACAGCATCACTTTCATATTATTTCCTTCCAATACTCCGCATTTCATGTTAGACAACCGACAAGTCTGTTTCCTTTAATAAATCATCGTGTTTTCAGGCATTCCTTCGCCCTCGGGATTAAGACTAATGTTTTATTTGACGTCGCCATCCATTTTTCATACAATAAGGCGCAGATGATATGGTTTATGGGTTACGATGCGAATTTGTTTGGATTTGAGACTTATGATTTGAATTATATCGATGACCTACTTTTAAAGCTTACATCGTGCTATCGCATACAGTGGACAAAAGATTATTAGAGATATTTTGTCCCTAAGGCGAGGACTGATCGTGAATTGAAATGAGTACTGTTCCACTCAAAGTTTTAAGGTTTAAAGTTGAAAATCGCATATCATACTTGATCAGAAAACGGTACGGTTTTCATTGTTTTTTTTGCCGATTATCGGAAATATACAAATCAAATAAAAAAACTACCTCGTTCGCCGTATAAAAAGCCGTGTAAAAAGCCTGGAAGAGATCGCTTTTAGCGATAAGGCCGCCACTTGTGGCACTAGCCTATAAGATAGTTCTGTACGTGTGTTATTATTATTTTGGTGTACACAATAAAGAGTTTCTATCTATCTATATATCTAAACCACTAGTCTGGATATTTAATTTGTAAAAGAAAATTTGCAGTTACCGCTGAAAATTCAGAGTCTTTCTTTGTGTTTTTCAGGGGGTCATTTTGAGATTTTTTATTTTGTAACTAAGACAGATTTTCGAAATTTTATTCGGTTTAACGTAATAACGTAATTTTATTTTCTATCTGCAGTATTTTTTGCACCTGATTAAGTAATCTCGTCACTTCGAACAAAGCGCTGAAAAGTGCTAGTTTTCGTTGTTTTGTGATTGGACCTCGCCTTAAGACTTTTGATTTGAGCTATATTGATGACCTATTTAGAAAGCTTACATCATGCAACCGTTAGAAGTGAACAAAATATTGTCTGAATTATATCGTTGTTATCTTGTCGACACAAAATAATTCCATGATAAAAACTGGTCAAAGTGATTGTGGTACATCCTACATAATACCAAAGATCTAACAGTGGAAGTGACTTCTTCGTAAGAAAGAGCGGGTAAATCACGACACTCAGCAATGAGCTAACGACTAGACGAGAGGGAAGAGGAAAGCTTGCATTATTTTCAAGTCACTGCGTGGTCGTCAATGTGAGCAATGTGAAACATTTAGCCAAAAGCAAACAGCTAGACTAGATTGGTAGAATCCTAATCGATCTAGAATGAGCTGCACCTGCCACGTAAGAAACACAGCAGGAACGAATACTCGCGATAATCGAAGATAATTTTTAAGTAAAAAATTATAGACCTTTTATAGTAGTGTGCAATTTAGAGCTCATCATAACAATGAAACCATTATAGACTCTACTTTTTAAAATCTATAAAAATCTAAACGCAACAAGTGTAAAAATTATAACCGTTATCTAGAATTATGATAGCAGTATCAATATAATTAAGCAAATGAATAAACTGGAAGTCAATTTATTTAAATTAGCTTAATACGAAAAGGAAATTAAATAAAAAGCTGCTGCGTAAAATCAATAAAATGGAATGGAGCGTCCCAAAATTGCAGCGTAAATTACCTAATCGAATCAAAACAAGTTATACAAATTATCATTAAACAACTAAACAGAAGTGATTCCAATTCTATATTATGGAACTGGGTTTTGCATGAGGTTTCACTCGCATCGACTGAAAGTACTATGAGAAAATGCTCTGTAACTGCTCAAGCAAATTTGTGTAAAAGTGAGGGGTAAGAGATCTTACTGTATCACATAATCTAACAAGTGACTGAAGGAACTCCTCAAATATTATTATAGGCAAACATATAGCGATTTTGGTATTTTCATCAACAAGTCACGCATTTGCATTCAGAAAGGATCATTTGGTGAAGTGGAACTGATGGAGACCACAGATGACAATTTTTCAACTAATCTTAATGAATAACTTGGTATACAATACAGGTTCTACAATTTCAATTACAATTTCATAGTTTTTTTTGTCGTCATCAGTTGATGAAGAAGACCATAGATGGCCACCAGGACCTCGGGATCCCTATATCTTCACAACCCCTAGACCGATTTAGCTCATATTCGAACTTAAAATTTGTATTGAAATGAACTACTTGCCCACAAAATTTCATGAAGATCGGATTTACGGTTCGTAAGTTGTCATCGGACAAATATACACACAAACATACAAACATGCATACAAATGCCGATTTGTCCCGGTAAACTCTGAGACCTTCGCTACGCTCGGTCAAAAATAATTTTCTTAACGAAGATGACTCTTCCAGATAGATAGATATCGGCTGATAGACCAAAATCGGTTTGCTCAGGTTCAAGGAATATTTTTTCTTCTGCTAACAAACATATTTTACTATTTTATGATTATGAGTCAAAATTTAAATAAAATACAGGTAAACCGAGGTACCGCTCAAAATGTCGTTTAAAATGCAAATGTAGTTAATAAAAGTTAAAGTGTCACTGAAGAAATGAAACGCAATCAAGTGTTAAGTGCAAGTACTCTTTGGAGCGTCGTTAAAAACAGTGTTGCCATATAGTCGGTAGATAAAAACAGGATTCGAAGTAAAATGGGATGTTTTCGTTCAATATGGAACTTTGATGGCTAAAATGCTACTTTGTAAATAATAAGCCAAAATTTTACTGCTTCGTAAGTACTTGTAAAAAGAAACTATGTATTAACTGTACACATTTAATCACTCGGTGCGCATGGAAAAGTTATTCTTTCGTTTTTTACAGGTACAGAATAAGAGCTTTGGTAGTTAGTACTAGTTAGGATATACTCGTTCCGATTTAGTACAACCTACTGACGAGACGAAAAGAGAGGGAATTACATTTATGTGTCTCTTTTTCTCTCGTGCAGACGGAATCTGCCAGCTCAAGAGTCCACCAGGGTTTTCGTTTGTAAAATGTTAAATTTGTACTACAAGCTCAAATTTGTCTAATGTTGATTTTTATTGTTTAAAGACAAAATCTCTAAAAAAAAAACCTAATTATAATACAACTAGTTGCGTCCCGCGGTTTCACCCGCTATTCTACAGAAACCTAATATTATTCCGGGATAAAAAGTAGCGTCTGTGTTAATCTAGGGTGTACCTCCATATCAAATTGAATTCAAATCTGTTCAGCCGCTACTGAGTTTAACGGGAACAAACACACTTACATACACACAAACTTTCGCATTTATAATATTAGTGTGATTTAGTAATAAAACAATATTTTATTTCTAAGAAAAAATTGAGACGTGTTGAGATGTGTATACATTTAATCAACGACTCAGATATCCACACATATCGGGACATAATGGCGACACTATCTCAAATAGGAGCGCATATTTTCTTTTATAATGCATTTTAATGCCATTTCTATGAGTTGATGACAAGAAATATAAGAATAGTGCCGGAAACCGACTAGACAGGGCCGCGTTAATGAATTATAAACATCGTTGTTCACGACAACATCATTGTTTTGTTAAATTATTTTGCACTTTGCGGGTACAATGGACTTGATGGGAAGTTAAATGAATTAGAAATGGACGTAGAAATACGTGAACGCATATTAATTTTTGCCTTAGTAACACTGACGAGTTATGGGAGCCTATGTTTTCTTGAAAATTAACACTAGCTGCAAGCAAAGTTTCGGAGATCAGGTTGAGTAGTGTGCTTTGGAAATGTCCTAAGTTCAGCAGTAGATTAAAATGGGTTGATGATGATGATGATGTTTTCTCCTCGTACGTGTAAAGATATTTTTAACCCACGACGCAAAAACTGTATATTAAATATTATATATTAAATTATATGTCTTTTTGCGGTTGTCTGTGGCATCGTATCTCTCAATCGGGTGAACTGATTTAAATGTTGTATATTTTTTGAAAGCAAGTTTCATTGAAATAATTTTATATTACATTTGATGCAAATTTGTACAGGTTTCTAAAAGTTCTTCTACTATAGCTGTACGCATGAGGGATCGTGTTTTACGTCGGGTTTTTCATAATGATATTCCAGTCAATGTAGCCATAACCCAATTTTTTTACTTAGCTATTTTCAAATATAACTATTTTTATAATAATTAGAAATGCACAATTGCAAGTAGGTAGAGATCTTCCAAGCTGAACGACTAAGCGCCTCTCCGTATCATCGCACTGCATAGATAAACGAACACCATTGCTTTAATTACATAAGTAGACAAAAAAATAATATCGCGCAGTTTTTACTGAAAGGAAGATATCTAATTTACAAGGATACGTATACAAAATCATAATTAAATTTAAAAACAAACCAAAAGTAAAAGTAACAGTGCTTTACAAATATATGCTCTAACACAAAGATTATAAGAAATCTAAAGGCTATCCTTTAGATTTGTTATGTTAACATACCACGGCTAGTCTAACCTGTAATTAATTCTTGATCAGTTTGACTCAATCCTTGTTTTTAATTTAAGTGGGTTTCTGAATCTTATTGGATCTAAGCATAGTTATTAAGGTTCTTGATAGATTTTTTATGGCAATCTATGGATTAAGGTCGAAGCCCACTAGAATCATAACGAATCATAACAAGACAATACAAAATTAAAACTTTGTGAGTTTTGTAAATGACACGTTGTTTTTCAAATTGAAATTTACTAGGTGCTGTTGGAAATGTCTTTGGTGTTAATTATTTTCATTTGTGAGTATAGCGGGTTCTAGCCTTCTAAGGGTATTCGAGTAATTTATTTTATCATAACATATACCTATATAACATATACCTTTGGCTGAAAGTCTTTGTGAATGTGATCGAAATATAGATTGCAATCTTCGATCAAGTGTTCGAAGATTGCAATACATCAATTACGTATCTCCTCTTTAACTTGAGCAATAATCAACAAAAACAAAAGCTCAGCGTCGTATTAAAATGTCTAAGTCGTCAAGAAGCTATGGTGTGTGATCATCAAACTCATCGTAAATGAAGTCATTTCAGTTGAGATGAGAAAATCAAATAAAAATTAAGTCAACAATTGTACAAAAAACATTGTATAAAATAGTTTATACTTTTTAGGATGAAACCGAACAACGCAGATTAACAAGATCCTTTAAAATATAGAACAAAAACAATCTTAATACTATCTTTATCGATTTTTCATCATGACATGTCCTTTCTCTTGAATGCAGGTTGTCACTTAAAAATTTGAAGATAAGGCTAAAAAATATATATGACTCACTTTACTAACGAAATGAAATCTTAAATATCGAAATATCAATGTTGCTGAAAACACTACACAGAGTGATAACAATGCCTACAAAAGCAAAAGCAGACATTACCAAGATTCATAAGCTCATTCTTGAACAAAATAAGAACGCGCAACAAAATCATTTGCGAACAAACAGAAGCTCGCTTATTGCTCCTCAAACTCGGTACAACCCGACTTAAGTACGTAAAAATGCTATCAAAATGAATATTGAAACGGACCTCGTATGAAACTGGAACGGAAGATATCGACCTAGAGCATTTGAATGAGTATATTGCTTCTGACGTTATATTAACTTTTCGCTGGGCTATGTTAGATGTGCTACTGATATTATGATAATTAGTATTTGTTTATTTATTTTACACTATTTATATCGGTGTTGTGATGATGTGTGGTGTTGTGTAGAAGTTCATTATAGTTTCCGTAACTAATTTAAGTATTAACACGTGTATTATTATTAGTATTAGCACCTTTAGTTCTACGACTTACGTAGTTATTAATTCAATTTATCTCCTATACCAAAACAAAAATTAACTAGCGCTAAAAATGGCTAATAATTAACGTGGTCTCAATTAAGAAAGAACAGCACCTACAAAGCTCAAAAAGATAAAGCTAAAATCAAAGCTAAAAAAAATATACATCTAAAAAAATAATGGTAAAAAAGTTGTTAACTATGATGTAAGAATGATGCATGCAAGAGCTTTTTGCATTAAAAATGACATCATACCTAATTTTCTTCATGGTTATAGGCTTGGATTAAAAATATCGCGAGATTACGTACTGCGTATCTGTGACGAGCAATAAGAGCATCAAAAATGTATAGGCGAAGCCGTAGATGTAGGGATGTCTGGAAGTAACAATTGTATGGAAGCCGTTGGGCGTGGTTCGGGGATGCAAATTGCATGGAGTGCGCCCGCGAGCGATAGACAAATGGCGTCGTGAGCCGACCGCACCGGTAGCCCACGATCCTCCGTCCCGCCCGGGGCTTCCAGTCATGTTTATATTTCATGGCGAGCACGCTTGCAGTATGAATAACTGGACAATGCTGTGACAATGGTTATTGATGGTGCGGGTGTGAAAATTTCTTATTTGGCTCCGGGCCGATCGTAATTCTGTTGAGCAGTGTTGCCAACGGTGGCTGGTTTGTGAGATACGGTGACAATGGACAAGAATAAATTCTGGAGATGACAACAGACTGGACTTTCCAAGTAGTGGTCTGCAAATAGGTGCTAGGGTACATTTATATTTGTTCGAATAACCTTGTTTCATCTTATTGTGTCGCATATAGCGTATCTATTTATAGCTCTGTTCTCTATTTCTATTTCACTGGTTAATTATAATGGCGCCCATCCCCGAATCTAACGAAATTGGATTAGACCAAGATTAAATCAGACCCTACCCATTCTCACATTACCGGTACGATACGGACATAAATGTGACGTTGCGGCTACATTAAAAATTAACGGAAACCGAGACACTAATGTAACATGCAAATTGTGCAAACCACAAGACAAATTGCTCCGCAAGCTAAGTGTAGCGCACGAAGTAACGCGTTTATAATTCAAACAACCTCTGTATCGAAGCTCAGGAGATTTTATTAGCAACAATAAAACCACAGTCTCGTACCATTTTTATTTCTCTTCCGCAGATCCCAAAGGAAAACCTCTTATTTAGACGGGATTCAGTCTCTATTTGTTTGCTAGTAACGAGATAATGCAGCTGTAGCCGCGGACTAGCGGATTGCCGATAAAACAAAAAGTCCAGATGAGTTACTCGGAGAATTTATAGACGTCGCAAGCGATACATTCGAAC
Organism: Apocheima hispidaria; assembly: GCA_947579745.1. NCBI lineage: Eukaryota > Metazoa > Arthropoda > Insecta > Lepidoptera > Geometridae > Apocheima > Apocheima hispidaria. Next base: position 1,426,210 of record OX388151.1, read on the forward strand.
TTTTTACCGAATTCAAAGATACAATGGAACGAGAGGAAAACGCGGAAAAGCATAACGGTTACGAGCGATTTCTCTCTAACAATGGGACGAGGTGCACGATAAAAAACGCTCGAGAAGCTTAATGGAATCTTTAGCAGTCGATCTATTATCGATGGAGAAGTCACGTAGAATATTAGATGCCCTTTGCTCACGAGGAAACGAACGGAACACGATCTAGAAGTCCAAGTGAGTGCGATTGAAAAACAAACAAAGTAGGCAGTTAACGAAGTCAGCCAGGATTAATTTTCTCGATGTTTGAGTTGCGCTATGAGTGATGCACTCGCTCGGGGCTCGGAGTCAACAGTCGACCACGATATAATTTCAAACTTGCAATGTTATTACAGTGAATGTCTGACGTGGTCGCTCGTATAAATTTTAGCATTTGTAGCACGACCCGCAATAATAGTCTAAAATTATATTACGTAGAGCGCGACCATTGAAATGTTTCACTGATTGTTATAAATAAGTGTAAATGTTCACAATTTGTTGTCGCTATTTACTCTGCTCTAGTCAGTGCTCTGTAACTGTCGAAATGGTTCCTTATCGCCTTTGTGCTAAGTTGCCGCTCCTTCGTGTTACGAAAATTTCATTCAGTAATATTATTACTTAAGTCACATAAGTTACGATAGCTAGAAATAAGTTATCTAGTTTAACAGAAGAATTTATTTAACTGACGTCAGAACTTGAATAGGAAATTTCTAATTTAAATGCATCAACATTATCGTTCCATTATCTAGAGTCGCAACCTCACTCGGAACTCTAAAATTGACGCCGAATGGGGCATTCATCACGAGCTGTCGAACTTCACAGTTCCGAGATTCCATTTCTCCACATTTCAATGGGAGAGAAGCTTAAATTGGCCATAAAGGAACTAGTATACGTCAGTGAGTGCGGACGTGCGCGTAAAGAAATTTCCGATAGGAATAAGAAGTGCATGGCGACGGATGGACGTACAAAGCTCGGACGGTCTCAGAATAACAATAAATTCCTGGGAGTCCGCGGTCACAAGCAATCAGAATGGCGGTTAGACCCCTGCAGACGAATTGTATAGCTTAATTAGCGAAGGGTAGAAAGCGGCAAAGAAACAACGCGAACTTTTAATTATCTCCAAATAATTCCGGCGCGCTCGGAAGAAGTAAAAAATGAGGCAATTTGTATAACGTATTTAGCTTATCAAGTTGGCGGTCATGGAAAAAATCTCGTAGAATGTAATACATTTCTGAAAGCCATAAGAGCTGAGATTGCAATCTGTACGCATATGGTATACAGTTGCGCACGCAGTGGTTGTAAAAATTATTAACGCGGTAGCTACGGGATGCCGAGAACAACAAACGGCTTTGTCGAAAGTGATGCATCGAATTTTTGATCATTATTAACGATGTAACTGCTGATACGGGTTACGTAAACCTGATAAGTATCACAATTCTGAAGCAAATTACTCATCGTGAAATTGATCGCAAGCGTGATACCTTCCAAAAAATAAATAAACGTACGTATTTTGTTTCAAAAATATTGCAGAAGTAAAAACTTGCGACAGATACGGCATTTATTAAATTTACCGTTTTAATTTTTTTAAGGTCTTTCACACGACGTGTGTTGTATCTCAAGTAAGCGTGAGGACTAAGGACGCTAGATAACTGCCAAACGACTCCCGACGACAGACGCCGGGTAAACTCCAGGGCGTCTCGCTGAGTAATGAACGCTCATCCATTACTCATTACTATCCGTGACTTGCTCGTGTGAAGCGGCCTTATTTCAACGTTCTACTACTGTTTCAAATGATTTATGTTTTATGGTTTTGCGGCGAAGATGTTATTAATCAGTGGCGTTGTCTTCGTGTTACTGACGCTGTCCTTTGTTTCTTGGACGACACTTAAAGCTTTGTTAAGGTTATGTAGCTACTAAGTTATGTGCTTACGTATGCTGTCAGCGCAGAGACGCAGGTCATAAAGTTCTTTAATGACAAATAGTACTGTATATCAATTTTGCAAGTGATACAGGATGCCGATTAAGCCAATGATCTCACACTCGAACGTCAATGAGTCGTGAACCGATCGGAAGGAAGTCCTTATTGAAAAGTACAATAATACGTGAGAAGTAACAAATTGAAAAATGATTAGGTACCCAAAGATTATAATCGACAATGTGTAATAGAAATTCTTCTTGAAAAAGATGCAATTGAAGAATACTCGAGATTTAACAATATGATTATTTATGCCGGCTAACGGTACGCCTTCCAAACATCTGTATAGTAAGATTAGGGTTTCTCGTAAAGAAATCTCTGTCAATAATGGATCTCGAATTACTCTAAAAGTGAGAGAAATCTCGTAGCGATAAACGATAAGGTAATAACAGAAGCCGATCCTATCTTTGTGTTCTTTTGTTTGGTATTGGACACAATACAGTTGTAAATTTTTGGGTTCTTAACTCCACAATGTTCCCGTCATTAATCTAAGGCCGTTGTAACTCAAAGCGGGTCGGGATCAGCCTTTGTACCTGCTTCGCCCCTTCATACCCTGACATGTGCAGGGAAGGCAGGGACAAAAACCGCCTTGCGCAATATTGTCTGACCTGAGACAGCTTGGATCATCTCAAATTCGAATATAAACGGCTATATTCCAGCTTCAGATTCTGAGATAAGTCCTCGAATAGCTTTCGAGTTTAACTAACAATCGGTTGGGACAGTTTGTATAGCAGGCTATTTTTAAAAATGTCACCCGCAATCTTCTTAACTTTTTCTGGCACGTCGTTTTTACTGAGCCCTTGACATGCATTAACACTTAGCGCAACTTTTTCCGTTCGATCCCCAGATGTGAGTGCATCATTAAAATCTTCTATAGCTCCAAAAAGATCAAAAGTTATCTCTTCGGCTGGAGAGGTTCCCCCTTCGCCCCGGATGCCCTTCCCCTCGAATGCCTGTTCCCCCTTTGAGAGAGTTAGTCAAATAGCGGCGGTGGTGCGCGCCGGTCGTGTTGTCTGAGCTCCACCGCTCTGTTTTCGTGAACCGCGAATTTGTGTATACAGTTTTCCTGGGTGTCATTTGCATACGTGAAGTGAAACCAATTTCAATTTTGCTGCGTGTGATGTTGTGACTGTTCGGGTATTAATTTTAACTTTGACGGATTTGGATTAACTCAGTACAATTTCAATCAGTGAACTTATGAGTTGTGGATTGTGCTTTTATTATATTGTAAGTTGATATTTTGGCTAAAGTATTCTTGCTGTAATTATCGATTGTGATAGAATCTTATAATTTGATATTATATTGCTAGGTGTATAGGAATTTCGAAATTTCCTAGATACTGAATAATCTTAGTTGTTGCATAAGATCTTTTCGTAGCTTCGTATACTTTCTATACTTACGGTAGTTTTTTAACTGCTGTCATTATAATATTTAGGCATGTACCTACATCCTACAGCACTAAAATGTTTGTAAGTATGTAATAGCATGATCTTCATACGAGCTTTTATACATTGTATATTTACACTCTTATCCTACTTTCCTGTTATCGGGCGTTCCGTATTCCAACCAATTATGAGTCAGCTTTATGATAAAATCAAGATTTATGTCCAATGTTTTTGACGATAGCTATGTCACGGAGCTATCACAATTTTAGAGAGCACCAAACTTTTACGACGAACCAGAATAGGGCGTAGTTATTACTAACAATTGCGATGCTAGACGCGATAAGGTACTAGAGGTCCAAGAGCAGAAATAGGCTAATGTCGATCCCCATTATGATGTTTTGTCACGTGGAGAAGATGGTGAGATTAGGAAGAAGAAAGCTCGTTACGTTGATGCTACGGCAATGATAGCATACATTGTAGAATCATTATTTCGGGTTTGAATGGGAGTCAAAGTAAATGCCACTATAAACGTAGGTAGATCTGTCAAATGTTTGGAAGATTTCGTATTCTTAATCCAAATTGATGACTATCATTTGATTTCGTGATAATATCAAATACAATTTTAAGTAACGTAACCAACAAAAATAATGGGAGTTTCGAAATAGTAAAAGTTTTTAATAGCAGTAAATGGTAATAAAGAACTAATGCAACAGTCATTAGTTTTAGTAAATTGATCAATCGAAGTTAAATAGACGAAAATATAAAGCGGTCAAATAATTTAATGTTCTACAAATTTGAATCAACATAATTATTATTTACTAGCTGTTATCCGGGACTTCGTCCGCGTAGGCATACAAAAAAAGAAGTAGCCCATGTCTGTCTCCGACCTTTAAGCTATGTCTATGCAAAAATTCAGCTTGATCTGTTTAGCTATGATAGCACGAGTTACATTCGGATTTATAATATTAGTTAGGATGACGAAATTTAAATAACGAATCTGCATCAGCCTATAAACATCCCACTGTTGAGATATCGGGCTACCCTAAATTAAATAATATTTACGTAATATGTGTATATATGTATGCGTGTAATATATGTGAGTATATAAGTGCGTGTGTGGGAAATAGCAGTATAGTTTTGTATTAGGTAAACTGCCTAAAGTATACTCTCGAAAGAGCATGAATATTTACGATAACTAAGTATGTTAGTATATGTTTCTAGAGTAAGTAAAGGTATTTTTTTGGATACTGTAACAACGGCGTATTCCGGTCCGACTCCGATTCCATGAAGAGATACTTCATGGGATCAGTTTCATTTATAGTTATTATTTTGTACTTACCTTTTTTACACCCGCCTACGTATTTGTCTATCTGTTTGGTTTTTTGATTATGGACTATATTAGGGACCAATAGGGTCGTTTCATTTGGTACACGTCCAATATAATTACTCCCGCTTACAGAAAAGTATTGAAATGTTATTCAAAAGAAATTCACATTGTAGTGAAGCTACATGAAAGAGAGGATGGAATAAAATTAGCTACCCCCATCGAGTTGGGTAGTTAGTGCTTAAAAGTAAATTTAAAAAAAAAAAAAAAAAAAAAACACGCTCAAGAAAATCAAAACTCAATATTGTTGAAATATTCGAGCCAGTGAAGCTATTCCCATTTTCTTACATATCGGTTATGATCAAAACCGAAGGCACTTTTAGAAAAATTGAGGAGTGTAATATAAGTTGACAGTGCCAAATCGAGTCAATTAAAAACAATATCCTAATACAAACATAAATACAAAAAAGGTAATTTTCAGGGTGATGCTAATCATCATCATCATCATCAGCCATAAGACGTCCACTGCTGAACATAGGCCTCCCCCTTAGAGATGCTAATATTGGTGATGTTATAATATTGGTGATGCTAATATGGCTACGGAACCTAATATGAGCGTATTGACATGCACTTCACAGGTTTTTTCGGTATGATATGAGCGACCTTGTAAAGCAGCATGTAATGGATAATTCACGTATACTATCGTATTTTCATCATAGTTAATTTTAATTCCATATAAATTCAAAATTAATCAATCATTTTGTAACCAAACATACCTGCTTTATCTACACAAACGTATATAATTAAAGTATGTCTTACATATAATGAAGAAACGTAAAAAATCTTAAGCATGATAAATCTCTGCCCTGACTTGAACGACCTCAATTTTATACAACCTTGAAAAAGTGATCAATGTATCGAAGACAGTTTAAAAGGCCCTACAATACCAGCCCTTCTAACTTGGCCAAGGTAGGAACGTTAATTGAATTTTATAGACAACATCATAAAACTTAATATGTGTACTGCATACCGATATTAAATTAAAAGTTGTTGCCCGTGACGACGTATTGCATTGGTTTGAAACGTATTTTCGTAAAACTAATTAAATAAAGCCTAAACTATGTTCTTCTTTCTACATAAATAGCTTGTTAGATAAAACTAGACTACAACTAAATGTAACGTTATTGTTGTAAAGACGAGGTCGCGCGCGTGTCTCGCTTAGCATTCCTTGATAAAGGTCACCGAATGTGATCGAAACTATAGTCGGAATAACCGACTCAATTTAACGTGAGTATTCCCGTTTTATTAAAATAAAATGTATCACCACGTCAGTTTTCATAGTAATGTAATTGTTGATTAGCGAATTACATTTCTAACCGACTTCCCAAAAAAAGGAGGAAGTTCTCAAGTCGACTGAATTTTTTAATGTTTATTTATTTATTGAGATACGCCCACAGAGAACATATTTTACATTCTTATAATATATTTTTACGTGAGTACATGAAACTGATATGATCACCCTTTATAGGCATATACAACATTCGCCATAAATAGTGATTGGACAGGGAAATAAAATAAACTATAATATAATCGGAATGTTAGTTAGAACCAAAGACATAAAGGGGTAGTAAGACACCTAATGTTAATTTTATTCGGGAATTGTTTCTGTCTTCTTACGGGTAGAAGAAACTTTCTGTCAAGTAATTAAAAAAAAAGTAATAAGATCGCCGTTTTCATACTAGCCATAACAAAGCCGGACAGTTACATTTTCTACCTTTTCAAACTTTTTTGGAACGAATGCGTAGAATCCACCAAAAAGATGAGCAGCAGAATTACGAGATGCTACCAAGAACTTTATAAAATTGTTGAAATCAGTTTCGCGCAATCGTGTTGTTCAAAATCTCACTGTTCTACTCTTTTCTACATAGGTGGACACCGGCTTTAAGTTGAATCGAAACAGTTTTGTTCTGAATCTCATAGACTTCCTGTACCATCAATGAATAAAGTTTTTATGAACACGAAACAAAAAGTATAACGTTCCAAGAACTAATTCATTTGTGTATCAAATTAATGATTATGGTAATGCGAATCATTTAAAATAATGGCAACAAAAAAAGAACGAACGTGAAGAAAAAATATAGCTATCCGGCAAGAAAATTAATGTACTGCGAACGTATTATTAGAGAAGCGTGGTAGATCTAATACGAGAACAGTTTTTGCCAAGATTAATTTATGTAGATAAAGCTGTTGAAATGTCTCGGTTAAGAATATCGGTCAGTGATGGATGGAAAAATTACGATGTTGGAGAAAAAGTTTAGTAATTTGTAATACTTAATATGTAAGTACGTGTGTACATTTTCGTGAGATTCCTTGAAGGTTAACGCTTGTTTGGACTTTTGGCGGGAACGTGAAGTCATGTCGCGTCATACTCTTTACCAAAACTTGTGTTATATTGAGTGTTAGTTAAAAATGGTGGATCTTTATCCATCAATTATTCGTGAACGTGCACGATTGTCGGTGAATAGTATAATATTGTAAAACGTGACTCTTCGTGTTGTTTCCAAATCTCCATAGAAAACTCTAGTAAAGTATCCACCACTGTACTGGGCATGACGTGGACTTGACCGTGACTTCCTTAGTTTGACTCAGACCATGACTGAGACTTATTTTAATTGTGAAATATTTGACATAACTTGAAATTTTACAATACTTGACACAACTTGCGGAGCCAAAACATAATATATAATATAATTATAAGAAAAAAAAGCGCCTCGATTTTAATCATAAAAAAACGTAGCACGAAAATCTTCCCGCGGGACGTCCAGTGTTGCAAACAAGAGTGACAGATAATCTTTAAAAATATTCAAAAAAAGAACTACACATAGGTGGCCAATGAGTTTCACCAAAGAGATATATGCATTGAAATTAGCCGTCAATTCAAAATAGTTTCAAGAAAAAGAGATTATATTTATTCTGTGTCTAACAATTTTCGAAACAACCTATGTATAATATATACAGTTTTTTAAGGTTGTTAAGGGATTAAAAGATTTTCTATGAATAGATGCAAATTGGAATGGTTCAAACCACTCGTTGCGTTAGCGAGTGCTACTTATGATTATTTAAAAAATGCTACTTTTTGGGATTTCGTTCGAAAGTCAGTCATTTACGAAATATCGTACGAGTGACTCAAAAATGGAGCCCCAGGCATACATACTTACAAATACCCAAAAACATTACCCTCCTTCATGAGCAGTCGAGTAAAATATAAATAGACTAGTAGTTCGCGCCGAACTGAGACCTCACCACCCTTATATCTTCACAATCCCTGGACCGATTCAGCTCATATTTGAACTTAAAAATTGTATTGAAATGAAATACTTGCCTACAAAATTTCATGAAGATCGGATGAACAGTTCGCAAGTTATCATCGGACAAATATACACACAAACATACAAACAAACATACAAATGCCGATTTGTCCCAATAAACTCTGAGACCTTCGCTTCGCTCGGTCAACAAGCGTATCTAATATTTCTTGGACCAATATTATTATATTACCTTCGATTCGGACATAAGTATCATGGTCGAACATACGCAATACAATACTAAAACATTAAATTTATTGATCTAAAAAGTGTAACGAATCATTTAGAACGATACCGTGTGTTAACACGAAACAGAATATTGATCACATAATAACATGTAGAAATCTGTTTCGTAATCTAACTAATTACCTATACCTAAATACTAGTAGTTCGCGCCGAACTGAGACCTCGCGACCTCTATATCTCCACAACCCCTGGGCCGATTCAGCTCATATTCGAACTTGAAAATTATATTGAATGAACTACTTGCCTACAAAATTTCATGAAGATTGGATCAACGGTTCGCAAGTTATCATCCGACAAATATAACACAAACATACATACAAATGACGATTTGTCCCAGTAAACTATGAGACCTTCGCTTCGGTCAATAACTATAACTAAAGCGATACTTTATCGTTATTCATACTAAAAGCCCCGGTTAATTGTAATTTATCCTAAAAGCCCTTAGTAATAAAATTCTTACCGATAACGCCTCAGACGGAAGCTGCCCTTATCTCGACAAAACAATGTGACGCAATCTCTTTCTTAGTAGTAAACCAACCAGTTAGTAGTAATTCAATGTTCCTGTAGCATGATTACAGGAAAATATTTAGTAGTTTTAGAATAGTTCGAACATCATAAATATGTTGAAGATTAAGTCGACCGTTCGTCGAGTTTATGAAATAGAAACCGTAATATTTGAAATATCGCTTTATATTGATAAAATTAAAAATGGCATTTTATAGAATCTGATTTATAAAGTAGCTAAATTGTGATAAATGTTTTAATTATTACTGTTAATCAATAAAAAGGCAATAAAGTAAGGAAAACTATACAGAAGTTTAGTTTTGGTTTACGTCACCTTTTTTACCCGACTGCCCTAGAAGGAGGGGAATGTTTTATTTACTTATAATAAGCCAACTTCTAACTAGTTTCGTGCATAATGAACTAATTGCAATATCTGCTAAGCATGTTTGATCTTATTATATTTTTAAAACTTGTTATGACAAAAATAAAAATTTTGGCCCAAAGTTTTATCAGACTTTGCCCAAATTCCGAGGAATTGATGTTATTTATTCCTGTCACTTTTTTACGGCAATGTCAATAAATTATAAGTGGCAGGTAGCATAGGTTAAATATTGAATCGATCGAAAGATAGAAAATATTCTTTTTTTTTTTTGTAATCATCCGACACGTGCTACAACGCTCTAAAGGTCGAGCCGCATACAGGCGGCGCGGCGCGGCGCGGCGCGGCGCGACACGGCACTGCAAAATATTCCTAATACGGATTTGTATGACGCTATCCGCACTATGGAGTCGCGGCTGATTTGCCTCTGTGAGAAATGTTGTCGCGCCGCGCCGCCTAAATGCAGTTCCACCTTTATCCGTAATGCTACTAACAAGCCATTTCACAATGCAAGCACCAAACACCATCAGAAACCAAAATCGAAACGAGGTCTACAAATAACCGACGAATTGATCAAACAGTGATGATCCATAGATTAACGGTTAATGCGTATTTGTTCGCCATTAGTTAACGGATCGAGTAAACAGTTTAACGTTACAAGGTCTCTCTGAGCTGAGTCGGAAAGTTTGGAGACGTGAGCCTGATCCGTCGGGTGATTTGGTAGGCTTTACGTCCCTATCTTACTATCACACTAATATAATAAATGCGAAAGTTTTTGTGTAAGTGTGTAAGTATTTGAACGGATTTGGATGAAATTTGGTATGGATGTAGCTATGTGCCTAGATTACACATAGGCTTTTTATACCGAAAAATTTAACCGTTCCTGTAGGATAGCGGGTGAAACCGTGGGGCGCAGCTAGTATACTATAATATATTACACGATCGATGCAGTCGAACCACGCAGACATAACCAACCAATCAATTTAAGGCTATAAGGCTGCCACTTGTGGCACTAGTTTATAAGGTTGTTCTGTGTGTAGTCTCGCTGTGTATAATTTTAGCTTTCTTGTTTACTTACCATAGATCACTCTACTATTACACAAATATAATGTTATCACGTATATACTATTATTATCTTTCATTTTGATCATTGAATCCAACTATAACCCCTTTAACTTATAGTCATAATTCATATTACGTTTCTATAAGAAAACTAAAACTTTATAAACGACGGTCATTAAACTCCCCTTCGTGTGAACCAACTTTAATATTACAAACCCGTTAACATGAGCTTACAAAAATAATTCTTGATTAACGGCGGCTTAACGAAGAATAGAACATGAATCATGTTAATGGACACATATTACGCTAATCTGGGGTAATCTCATTGACTAGGAAGGAACAGATAGACATATTCAAAAAGACCATTGATTTACACTTATCATTGTCTTCTTGAACTAAGTATAATGAAAGAGATCACGCAAATTGACTCAAAGAGTATAATATGAACATTGTTAATTCTGTTGTATCATTAACAAAATTAAATTAATGACAGCTCTAAAACTGTTGCCATAGTTTTTGTGGTGGCCAGTGACTGGGCACTTATCACAGCACAGATAAATCATCTGTGGCTCCCAGGCACAATTGAAAAGGTTCCGGCTTGATTTTTCCTAACTATGTTTTTAAATATTTTAATTTATAAATCCAATTTACGGCAGATGCTAGTCACTAGCGTGATGGAAAGGTTCACACTTGCCCGTAACAGTTCAATACCACCCATAGTGTTGAACTAAAGCAGTTCACAACATTACGTGGCATTGTCGTGCGCTCGTGACGTCTGAGATATTAGATGTCAAATCACTTTTATGATACGTTGTCCTTCAATCCTGAACAGAGTAATGTTTGCACAATACTGCTTGGCGGATAAATAACTGGCAAAGTTGTTGAACTACCCCAGGCGGACTTTGTAAAAGAGTTCTACCACTACAATAATTACTTGACTACAATTACACTTTACCAGAATACTAGTGTTTCGCGCCGAACCCAGTCTATGCGACTCATAACTACACCACCCCTGATCCAATTTTGCGCAAATTCGAATTCAAAAAATGTATTGAAAATAATTACTTGCTTACATTTTTTTTGTAAGAACAAGTCAATGTGTATACCAAAATCTTAAAAATATAATGCTACTTGTACCTTCGCTTAGCTCGGTCAATTATACACTTCTACTGCTAGTTATTTGGGAAAAAGAAAATGTGGACGTTTTCCACTACTTTTTCGGAAGTTTATCATCTGCCCTTTCCTGTCCTAGTGTAATCTTGTCAACACGTGCTATCAGATGCCTTATCATTGTTTATTGTGAGCCGGTGGTCGGCGTAGGGTAGCACGGTGGTCACTATTCGTTTGTTTAGGTGATAATAATGTTTGAGAAGGTTTGGATTGTCGCTATTCAAAGGTCGAGAATTCGGAAGTCTTGATTGGGATTAATCATGATTTATGGTTGGATGCAACGATGATTAACCTTTGTTAACTTTATTACATTTTGCAAAATTACATGTTCATTGCTTCACATTACGATTCCCTGTATCGGGTGTGCCATGGAACGAACATACATAGTTTTCCATGTACACACTAAACAAATACATGAAAAAATAACACCCAGACCTGAAGCAGGCTTATTTTTTTCTCGCTTAGAAAACACCCCATTATTTTCAGCTTTTTAGGGGTTGATGTTCGAAAAATCCTGAGATGTGCCTTTCTTTATTTTAAGCACCACCTTTTCACAAAAAAGGCCAATTATATATCAAGCAAACCTCATCTAAAGTATGTCATTTACGCCCTGCTGTTGAGCCGAGCAATAATATTGTACTGAATTTAATTATTGGCCGCTGCGTTTTTTTTTATGTTCGTATTTTCATTCGTAGAAATATCATTATGCATGCTGCACTATTTAAGTACTTAAAGCTACCTTACGTCTGTATACGATCGCACACATTAATGCCTACCATGAAGTTATGGATGCCTCCCGCTTCTAATAAGCATAGATAAAATTAAAATTGATATTGAAATATGAGATTAGAGATATCAATAACTATGTAAAAGCATAGTCTCCAAAACAGCTAGTTACCACGGAAACTAGTAAGAATAAAGCCCTAACCACAGTTAGCCATAACCGTTATGGTATCGTCTAACCGCACTTACAAAGTTTCAAACTAACTGTTCCGTAGTTAAATAGTAATATCGGCCTAACAATGAGCAGTACGCCTATCCCACTTCCAGAAACTTACTGTTACTGGGTTTTCCTTACTCGTAAATGTTGTGTAGTTTTTCACCCGCCTGCCCAAGAACGAGGTTAATATATATTTAGGGTGTATGTAAGCTTAAACGTGTTATGTTGCTATGTGTTCTGTATTATCTACTGTAGCCTAATGGGTGGCATAGTTATAGTGACAAAACACCAATTTATCATTTGACCACACTGACAAAACTCATATTAAAAAAGAGTTGTCAATAGATTCCTCTTCAAGTCTAGAGTGTCGTATCATAAAGTACATTAAATTTGTAGTTGGGGTTTTCTTTTAACAATAAATATTAGTGTTTTCTGTAGCTACAGAAAAGCTTTTTGTTGACTGTAGAAAAGGTAAATAAATTATTAAAAGGTCTGTTTTATATTAGTAGCGTTTTTTTAGGTTATTTTTTCTGATATTAAGAATTAATTTATTCCCTGTTATATCATCGCGCATGAGCCTAATAAATAGTATCCAAATATGGTCGGCTTTAAAGTCCACTGGTTATTTATATACAACAAATTAATTTATTTAAGTATTAATTTTAATTTTGTTTGCAGTTTTAGTTTTAGTTTGTATATTTAAGTTTAGATTATAATATAGTTTACTTTAGTTAATTTTACGTTACTTAATAAAGTTCAGTGGTTAATAAATTAAAAAACAAATAAGACAAATTAAGAAACGTGTTTTTTTTTAAATTGATAAATGTTGAACCAGGATATCAAATTAAGTTACATCTTCCATCCTTGTATATAAAATACATTATTATTGATTGTTGTTGATGTTAATTTTTCATTGGCAGCTCTCAAATTATTATCATCCTTTCACTACTGCAATGAAAAAAGATGCTGATAATTTTGGTCCTAGCAAATTATTTATGTAAAAGAGTGGTAAAGTCAGAAAAGTTTATAGCTAATCGTCGAAACGACAAGCGTCTAGACAAAAAAATCATAAATCAAATTCTAAATCATCTCTACACCGAAACCACAAATCCCTCCCGCCTATAGCGGGTTCTTTCCCACCAATATCACTTTTTCATAACAACGGTTATTCCTTAAATTGCTGTAAAAGGGGCCAAAAAGGGCCCAATTAGTCACGGTGCGGTGTTACATAAAGGCAGTAACAGACGGACAGCCACCTAATGACATAGTGGGCCTGTTCTCAAAATTATGACTATCAGAAATGTAAGCTTTGGCTCCTTTTATGTTTTGCGATAGTTAGGAGCTATGAATATTTATGAAAGACGCTGCGATGTTAGTTTTTTTGTCTTAGCTCTCATAAGTTACAGAGTTTGGGGTTTAGTGGCAAAGTGTTATTTGGGCCTTGAATTGGTATTTGATTGTTGTTTCGAAAGTTTAAATATTTCTTGTTTGTTGTTCTTCTTCGGATATATATCATAAATAATAATAAAGTGCATAACATTATAGTTTTTTTAAATTAGATTACACAAGCCATCAATTGGTTTCAAAACTACTTAGTTTAGGTAGTTTGTAAACAATCATAATGTTTTTACTTAAAAAAGGTATTAGCCCGGAATAAAAATGACTAGGTGCATATTTGAACTGTACGAGCCGTTAAACATCCCACCGCTGGGATATCAGCCTACCCTCAAAGGGTGATTAGGCCACACTGGCTTAGTGCTGGTGTTGACGGATTCACATACGCCATCGAAATTCTTCTCCGGATAAGCAGGTTTCCTCACGATGTTTTCCTTCACAGAAAAAGCCAGTGTTATATCCGTATTACAAACATAAGTTCCAAAGAACTCATTGATACGGGCCCTACCCGGTTTCAATCCCGCCACCCCACGAATAAGAGGCAAGCGTGCTCCCACTGAGCTACCACGACTTTTATATATATACTTTTTATTGTATTTCTATGCAAATAAAAATACTAATTGCAGATTCTAATCATCATTACAGAACTCCTTGTCTCGCGATATCTTGTTCTCTTCTATACTTCATTCCATAAAGCATGGTGTAGTTATTACTGATTTGCGACACATATATAGAATTTCTGACTATGCATAAAATTATTAAATGTTGGCATTATTTGTAATTAAATTGAATTGAATTATTTTATTATATAAAATTATTATCACAAAAGTTTAAAAAAAATGGATTTCTTATAACCAGGTACAAAATGTGCACTTACTGCATTGAGATGTGAACTGGCCGTAATTTTGATAAAACTTATGTGTCAACCGCACCATGCTATTCGGAATGGAGTAGAGGGGCAAAAGTACTTACTATATATTTAAATGTGAGTGACCAATCGTGACCTTTTTTTTAAATATCCCTCGATATTTATACTTATTTGCTTTCAGAAAAATACCTTTTAACCAATATTATTAGTCTTGATGTAAAACAGTTTTTATTTCATTAATATTACCGCATAAATATGACATATCAACGTTAATTTCAACATTTTTGTACTTGAGCCCAGCTGTTCGATTGTTAACAATATTATTTTACGGGCAGATCTTTACATTTTATTTTATTAACAGCTGTTTGTTGATTTCGCACTACCAAAGTTTTTATTGTAATAGCTTGTACGAGTATCGAAAACTCATTCAAACTAACGTGTTTTTTTAATTTTAGTACTTTTCTTGGTAGAGTCCAAACAAATTTTGCTAAAAATCGAGACACTTGTAATTTTTTGTTAATTCAGAGGAAGCATAAAATAAAAATACTTAGCTAACGTGTTTTATAAACGGAATGCAAGTGTTATACTTACTTGTCTCAAAGGAATAATGATAATAAGATAGACACAAAATATATTCAAAATATAACATTTATGTTATAGTTTAATAATATATATTGTGTTACCGATGGGGAAGAAAGGTTCTTGAGTGGCGACCACAAACTGGAAGACGCAGCGCAGGCAGGCCTCCCACAAGGATGGCCGACGAGATTGTAAAAATCGCGGGCAACCGGTGGATGCAAGTGGCAAGATGTCGGTCGGTGTGGCGGTGTAAGGGGGAGGCCTTTGTTCACCAGTGAACGTCTTCCGGCTGATGATGATAATGATATTGTGTCAAAATATAGTTGTAGTCATATAGTTGCTGAGAAAACCTTCAGTGACATACAGATGATACAGACGGTGAAGTTTCAAACTCCACTGGAGTAAAGCTTGGTTGAAAGTCAATGAGACAACGCCTTAAAGCAATTTTCTTGGCAGGTCTTCGAGTATGGTACAGAATACTTAAAAGCAAAGACAAAATAATCTAAGCACTTGGACATTCCAAGAGCACCTGCTATTCCAACTATGCTCTCGATTAGAACAAATATTGGTCAGCTTTCGCTTACTCAAACACTGTATATTGTTTTAGGTGATGCCTATGCGCATGTGAAGATGGCGGGAGGGGGAGTGGCGCTCCTCTTACTATGGGTGGTCGTGGTCACCGCTGACTCTAAACATGGTAAGTTAAAAGAACTCTATTCGTAGATATTGAGGTCTACTACCAATCTGATGCCGCTGGGCGCTGATCCAACTTTAAAAATACTAGATGAATAACGTATTATTAACATCTGACTAGTAAGATGACATAAAAATCATATACAATACATTAAAAACTAAGACGATTGTAATCGGGAGCTAAATTTTTTTGTAAAAACGACAATTATTTTGAATTTCTGTGGGTGGTCGTAGTCGCCGTTGATTCTACACATAAATAAACTAAAAATAAGATTGGTAAACATGGCAGGCTTTTTTTTTCTGGAGCATAAAATAACCATAAAGGGTTTATCGATGCTTTGCTTGTCAAGTTCATTTAATGTCATTGTATTCCAATTGTGCTTAGATTATTAGATTATAGCAATTGTCCTATTGCTATTTTTTTTTTTTTTTTATGTTCAATTACAATTTAAGTTAACGAAGTCATGATTTAAAAAAAAAACTAGTTTAAAACATTTTTTTTTTGCAATGAAGACAAGGTTATTAAGCCTGGTCTAAAAAAGCTAAAAAAAATAAAATCTATTATTTTTATACTAGTGTTTATTGATAAAAATTGTAATTAAAGTATCAGAATCGATAGGAATAGGTAAAATTTAATTTAGAACTTTCATAATTAACCTTCTCCCTTAACCCTTAACAACTCCTCCAGGTAATAATTTACCCCAGTTGAAACTTTCTGCAGTCGACATTTTTCAACGTTATCTCAAACCCTCAACCAGAGAAGCGACGAAAAAAATATCGGAGCGGAAAAAATGAAGAGCTTGCACCTAATCTTGAATCAGATAACTGTAGGTACGACAAAAACGTTACTGGTATCGAAAAAGAAGAAAAACTCGAAACAAAAAATGTTTGTCACGACCTAACAGCAACTCGGTAACACGTTTCTGAGTCTATTGAAACCATATTGGGTACCATCTCGTCACGACTATGTTGTACACACGGCATTGTCTCGCTAAGTATCTTGAACGTTAATGAGAACTAGTTAATAACAAATGTGGGTCAGTGATACCGCCGTGTGAAAATTAAGATTCATTGATACGGAATGACGCAATTGCAAATGAAGCAATTACGAAAGTAAGGCAAAACAGAACTGAACAACGGCCAATACCAAAAATAGTCACCAAAATTTTCTATGCGGCGTTCCGCAGATTTTCCGTTTTCTATTAGCCGAATGCCGATACTTCATGGTTAACTTTTGGGACACACTAAATTTTCGCCTTTATAGGAATGGATTCGAACGTCCAGTTTCAGTTTCGAATTTCAAATATTTTTTTAATGCATCAATAAAAATCAGTTTTGATATTTTTGTGTCAACTTAAACACACCTAGTTTAGACTGTAGATTACTTATCAAACTTTATAATTCTTATAGTGTATTTATAATGTTCCAGGATCTTGTTTCCTTTACCCATTCGTAACAAAAGGCTGCTGTAAAGCTTTACGAATCTAGTAAGTTTAACACCACCTGACTCACTTCTTGAAAGTAAGCCAGTCTTGTAACATTCAAACATTCAGCACTTACAATATTAAAATTTTGCAAAAAAATCTAAAACAATTTTGCTAATGCAAAAATCGGATTTCCATTAACGTTGAAATCGGAAACGGCCACTCGGGCACACCTCGCAGCTGCCTGCATGAATGAAACAGAAAATAATAGCGGAGACTCCGGAGACTCCATTATAAGTCGGCTAACAAAGGGATTATCTTGTTTGGGAACCTCTTGACTGGCACTCGACTACTCTTTGTGTATATCGTGTTACATTTCAAGCAAAGGTGGCTATTCAAGCAGTTTTTTGTAGGTGTGGTCCGGGCCATTGTGCCTGCCACTGGGGTGAGAATTTGTCGGCTATTTCTCAAAGAGTAAGGCTTTTGCACCTTGTCAGGGACATTGTTTGTATACACTTTCAAAAATAACTATAATTTGAAATGTATTTCCTTTTTGTTGTCCTAAGTAAAGTTTTTTGAAAATAACAAAACGTTAAATCTTATACTTTTTTGCAAAAAATATGAAGAGTTGTGCCATCACTTATTCAGTTTTAAAAAGTGATACTACTATTTATTAATAAACATCTGCTGCTTTTGACACATTATTCTAACTTCGGAAATCAGACCACATTTGGGTCGTTCCTGGCTCATTAATTAGCCATGAGTCGTGACAAAAAACATATCCCTCGACACCAGACCTTGGAGTTCGAATGCTACACGTGTCATCCGACATCACTTCAGTTTTAGGAACTCCCGCCTACGCCACATTAAATAGATCGAGTGCATCTTTTATGTCTCCCTTAGCTCTAAGTGCATTTACGAGTACTATTCAAGTCTCAACGGATGCGGTACCCTCGTACCTACTTTATTATTCCCCGAACATATTTATCAAAGCTCTACAGCAACTGTATTACTTGTGTTGTAAACTTTTGGTTATCGGCGCACTCGAAAACAGACGAGTGTAATGTCCGATATCTGTACTCTGTACCATTAGACGCTTTTATTTCGTTCGTTCCGCATTTAGGAGTGGCCACTTACGTTTCAACAAGCATCTGTAATGTTTCAATGATAAAAATGTGTGAGACACTCGCTTATTAATATAACGGTGGTATTTATACATTATCCTCACTTCAGATACTGCATCGGTACTTCGGTGACAATTTATAAAATCTTTCCATAAGTGTTTGTTTTATCTTCTTAAACAGCATTGGTAGTGTTCTTTATCTTTGACATGATACGGTTCAGTGATAATTTGAATGGATAAAAAGCTACTTTTGAAAGTAAGTCGACTGATAATTTTTAATTCTTATATATATTTAGTACAAACGCAATATCTTTAGCAAGAATATAGAAGTGATAAAGATCTATAAAAATAATATCTCGATGTCAATGAAACCGTTAGTTGAATTGACGAATGAAATGAATTGAAACCCGAAGAATCCTTTGCGGACGTTGATTAAGCTGGCCTCATCAATAAAGTCCTCCGCTATCTAGAATAGCATCGATCCTCACTTTAATTATTCGAATACCGGACAAAATGACAGGAGGCGGTCTCTTTCAAACGCCTAACGACGGGATGACGCCGATTCGATGAGTTTCGGTTTGTTTATAGATCGCTAGTAGACGCCTTAAGAATCCGAACATTCATCAGCCGAAACATATTTCACGTCATGTCTTGGCGATAAGGCATTTTCCCATTTACATTAATTCTGTGATTCCTCTCGTGTCCACAGTATTTTAAAACTAAGAAAACAAATTCCGTTCTGGTATTTAATTTCGACTCCGACTTAAGTGAATTATGATCGAGAGGTCGAGTCAGTTCGAAAGCAAAAGTACATTGATTGATCTCATGAGCCGCGAGTGCTCGAAGACGGTTTATTTATAATTTACAATCGCTTCGTGACGAGCATTCGCCCGTTTTAGTTACGCTTCTTGTAACAGTATATCCAAATGGAGTTTCGTCACTTGACAAGATAACACTTAAAAAAGAACTGTTCGTTATAAAGGACGACCCACATTACGAAACGATGGATGCAACCGTAAGAAACGTATATTTCAATGCGATAACGACTGTCGAAGTTTCTTTGAACGTTAATTAAAATTCGGATAAAGCTATCGGCTTGTCGAATCTATCAAAGGGCGAGTCGAAATACCATTATGAAATAGATGACACAGTAATATTAAGCCCGTTAATCAAATCGGAGTGCTAAAAAGTGAAAACCAGCTATAATTGACGGGCTGGTTAAACGTAGTAATGCTCGCGATGACTAGAACTTAATTGAATGTCTCGGTGAGCCACTGTGACCAAAAAGAATATTATAATTTAGAACCTTCGTTACAATGAATGTGTGACGGCTACTTGATTGTTTTTATTGAGCGATGCGCCATATAATTTTGATTTGGTAAAACTTTCCATTTAAGTCAAATCACATTTCCTGTCATATTTTTATTTTCAATATCAATAACTTAAATAACATTAAATAGTAAATAAATTAAAATAAACTCTAAGTAAAAATAATCATAAATATATATACAACTTAAAACTAACCCTAATCTAATAAACCGCTACCAGCAGGCATCGTGCCCAAAATGCTGGCCGAATTGCCGCGTTGAATAGCGATGGCGAATCCTGTCATTAGGTGTCAATTGTGAATATTTTTTTAATGTTAGTACTGGTAAGAATAATATAAACAGCAACAAACAAACTCAATAACTTTGATTAAATACCTTTTCGCAAACTACTAGCTCTAAATTACAACTGGATTTCAGAACACGACGTAAAATAAATTGTAAGGATATTTTCCGTACATTTAAGATAAAATATGACTGTTAGGAATTTATAATACACAGACCGGCGACACCTGAGAATTCTCAGCTGAAATTGAAATTTTAATGATTCCAATCCACGGACCGTTAAGCGCTTCGAAATGGGAAAAACTGCTCGAAACAAATCCTATTAAGGAAAAATAGATCCCGAGGAGAAAATATCGTTCGGTTCCCCACGAAAACGGAAATAGAAATAAACCAAACGGAAGTGAAACTAATTAAGTTATCCGTGGACGGAACGAGTCGCGGCTTATTTTCGTACAATTCTCTAGTTCAAATAACAATCCTAGTAATACTGTCAACACTTGAAGAGTAACATACACTGATGTTGATAACGCTCAGCTAAATTCTCGTGAGGGAAATTTTAATTTTGTAGACAGAGTAATTTGAACATTGAAAAACCAAACTAAGGATGATTTTGGATTGTACGATAGAGTATTCATAAGCCGGGGTATATGGAATCCAAATATCTATGTTTTGCGTGTAAATAGGCGTGAGTGAGGCGTCAAGCCAGGTGCGGAGTGAAATCGATGGCGAAACTTGGAGGGTACATGTTATTATGACAGATGCTATTTATTTGGAGCGACAAGGAATACATTTTACGCGTTCCGTAATTAGAGTTACTGTAAGTGTATGAAGAAGAAGGCATTAAAAATATTGTTTATATTTAAGTTTTATTGTCTTTTGGTGTATAATAAAGTTATATTATATTGTATTGTGTTTCGTAAACTTTCTGACTTTCGACTTGTTTTGACAGTTTCGCAAAGGAAACTGGCAGATTATTTTTGTTGTTACATTATCATTCCTATATTATTTACTAGCGGCTACCCCAGACTCCATTCGGGTGGACTTACAAAAAAAAAGAAGCCTATGTCCGCCTCCGACCCTTACGCTATATCTCTGTAAAAATTCAGCTCGATCCGTTCAGCCGAAAAGGCGTGATATCGCGACAAACACCCAGACAGAGAGAGAGAGAGAGAGTTACTTTCGAATTGATGACATTAGTTCGGATTAAGATAGTTAGGATTTCAATGAACTTAGTCCCTACTGTTCTGAAATCAAATATTTTATGGTAATAACGGATTATTGTTTAATTTTCCAGAACAACCAAGTTCAACGGAAGCCGAGCACAGCACAACGGCACCTACGCCATCTTTACCTCTCCGACCAGAATACGCCCACCCCGCAGGTGTTGAAGCACTAGACCCTTACAACTCAGAAAAAACCCAACACCAAGGCAAACACAGAGACTATTTAGAAGAAGATTACGACCAGGAAGGTCATAAGGAAGACGAACATGAAAATAGAGAAGATGCCGACGAGCTTCCATCTCTTTCTGGAGATCATCTACTCCAAAGCTCAACAGATGACTTACCAATGTTTTTATTAGAACCTCAACATGCCTATGTAGTGAGGAATAAACCAGCAATGTTAAGGTGCCGTGCTGCAAATGCTCTACAAGTATACTTCAAGTGCAACGATGTTAGATCAGTTGCTAGCACGCAGTTTGAGTTCGTGGATCCTCAAAGTGGTGTCAGGATTGTGGAGGCCGAGTGTAACGTGACAAGGGATCAGTTGGACGAGTATTTTGGTGAAGATAGATTTACTTGCACGTGCTACGCTTGGAGTAGCAGGGGCGACATCAGGAGTCAGCCGGCTGTCGTCGAATTGGCATGTGAGTAGCTTGGAATGTAAATAGATCTGTCAGTTGGTTCAGGAATAGGCGACACAATTGTGATTTGACTTTGATGCTATATAAATAGAGCTTTCGGGAAATTCGGGGTAGTTTTAGCCTCATGTTTTCAATTGTAATAGCAAAGGGTTGACGTTTGTTGTGGTTCTGATCACGAAAACGCGAAAAGAACCCAAGCTTACTCATTTGTAATGGTACGGAGAAAAAACGTGACTTGATATAAATATTTTGCATTAATAATATCAGTAAAATTATTCATTTTATATATTATTTGCAAAATTCGCCAGGTTCTCAAGAGATGGCGTTGAAAGCATTATTTTTAGAAACTTATTTTTTACGTCGTATATTGCAATCTTATTTGAACTACGAGTAAACCTTAAATTCCGGTCATCCTAACTAATATTATTATAATAAATAATAAAATAATAAATATAAATAATAATTCAGAGGATTATAGCCGCAGTCGTATCAGGAACATTAAAGCTTCGAGGTATAAAAATGAATACATTCGTCTCGAGGACAAAACTTTGCTTGCGCAATTCAGACCTTCCTACATTACAACTCCATAAAAAACGTCAAAAAATGCATAAAAATGGATCAACGCCATCTAGCGAACTATAGGAAGTTATAGATACTTAATAATACATTGCCAATATGTCTATGAAAAGTTTAGTCATTGTGATATATTATTTAGAATCTTTTTTTAAGTAATAAATTACGACTTAAACCTGTAGCAAATCTAGATAAGATACACTCAGTAGAGACTAGAGTTAACTATAGTATTACTAGAGATACAAATACAGAAAACAGATACTTAAATTCAAATTCAAGTGTTTATATTCCAAAAGATAAACTTAGCTTTAGTTGTGTAGCGCTATTCCAGAAACTGGGTGCAATTAAGTACCCGTATCTTGGGGAATAGGCCTTCCCGTCAATCGAACATTTTTTTTAAGTAAATAATATAATATTGCAGTTAAATATTCGTCAATATGACTACAGCCACTCGTTATAGAAACAGAATTAAAGACTAGCTTTCGCAAAGTAATTATGAATTCCCTAATTCAACAAACTTAGGAGACTATAAGTAACTGTTACAACGAAGCAATTTATTGATGCAAGTTTCTGAAGCATGGTACCAATATTCCAGAAATGTTGATCAATATTCAATATCAGAGGTATAAAAATATATAGTTTCCGGTGAAACGCGGCCGTGGTTGAGTATTTCATCGAAACTCATAATTTTAGTCTCAGTTTCCGCGGGCTATTTTAGAACAACCCAGTTTTGTGTTGCCTTCAGCTTGGACATGCAAGCTACCGGGACACGTCATCTATGGCTGTATAATTTATATTTGCCTCGCCTTTGTGTCTAAGACTCCAGCATTTAAACTAATCAGTATCTAGCATTTTAGTGTAAGGTTTTAATTTAACCTAATGTTAGTTTTGACCATGCAGAAATATATGAAAATACGTTTGACTGCATATTATTTGTTACTAGCAAAGAAACTTTTTATCTATGGTAGTAGCTATTGGTTCTGTTACTTGTCAGTCAGCCAACTTGGTAAGTATCTAGTGACTGGGATGATAATAAAGTCGATTGCTTTAGAATCACCCAATAATCAAAACTGGCGATGGCATAATAATAATAATAATTCAGAAAGACTTAATCCAGCCTCATTATTTTTCACACGTTCCATGTCCTCCGGTTTTATTCGTCCGTAAGTTAGTCCATCTCCGGCCCAAAACACTTGTTTAATAGCGACATAGCGGTTATGAGACTTCGTGATAATGTGTCGTATTCAGTTCGTCGGACATGACAGTTCTTCCGTTGGGCCGAATTGGGCAACGTTTCGGTTGTTCTCGTCCGTTTTGATTTTGACAGGTCGAATGACAGGCAATTTTTATTCTGACAAGCTTGTGATGTTTGTTTTGAAATTAGCGGGGTATTTTTAGGACAAGCTAGGCTATCATTTCTACAATTAGCTTTTACTTTAGAAGTTACTATTTAAAATAATAATGTTTGTAACAAAGATATATTTTATTGTAATTGCTGTTTCTACAAAAGCTAACGTTATTAAAGAGGTGTTTTAGTAATTGCCCGTGTAACTTCTCTGTTCCATAACAAACTTGTTTTTTTTTGTTTGGCTAGTAAATAATTTAGTAGACTTTTAACGATGACGCTAATGTTATTCAAATTATGACACCGATTGAAAGTAATCGTGTCAGATCTATATATTCGATATATATTCGATGACGAAAAATCACAACAAAACCCAATTCCACCAATAGCCATAAAGTATTCATATCATTAAAGATATAGAGCTCATAAAAGATCACTTTCTCTAAGCACAAAAAGTTTACAGTCCATTTTAATACAGTTTTATCTATAAAGTACGCGTTTAAAAGCATGTAAATCAAGACCGGCCATTTTAAATCTGTAGTGGGCGAATCCGATGTCCATAATTTTCTATCGGAGCCCGTTGAAATTATTTTGACAAGACGAATGGTCCCGCCGCCGTCAAAATAGTAATAATGTTGCCAGGTTTGAAGTCCCGTTAGGAAGTTTTTGTAAGGCGTTTTGTATTTTTTATTTTATAAGATGGATAATATTTAGGTTGTTTCATTATAATATATAATAATCCTGAGTGATGACAGGAGAAATTCACTTGCTTGATGATGAGCAATCAGGGTCGCCCATAAAAATCAGTGCCATCCCGAATTGCAAACTTTAAAAGTTCAGTTCAGTGAAATCATGCGCGGCAATGCATTGCGCTCATCACTCTGAGATATTAGTTGTTAAAACTCTATATGCTAGTGGTTGGTAGTCTATAAGCTGGAAACATTGCCCTTCAATTCGAAATACAGTAATGTTTGCACACTACTACTTGGCGGTTGTATAACTAGTAAAGCCTCGCCTTTGCTAGTTATACACACTTATGTACATAGCTAAAATTATGTATATAACTGTAATGTGTTTTCCATCCAGAGGATAAAATAAACACATCACCGTTTTAAAAAAAATGACTTTTGTTACTTTTTTTTTAAACTGGACATTTCACTTTACTAACTAAAAAAATACATAGAAACAAAAATAAACTACCTAAACTATTCATCCTAATACACAAAACGAACAGTAGGAAGATAATCCTAATTGCTCAAGCCGGCTGCCAGTAGCATAGCTAGCATATCTAGCATGCTAGCTTACCACACTAAAAGGCAACGATTATTATTTATCTATTAGTGTGATATAATCAAGATAATCCTGTGAAAAAAATCAATCACAGTATTATATGAATAGATATATAAAAAAAAATTACAATATGAAAGAACAATTAAAATCAGTAAGCGAATGGCATTTTTTATTATATGCGATGCTTAGCTTATTTATTATTAATTAAAAAGTTTTTTTTTTAAATCTTATGTTTAAAAAAAACCTTGGCAGTTTCTGTATGATTTACCTGGCAATACCAAACTCTCAAGTCTTGTTCCCAACATGTGATGCATTAATATTATTGTTCATAAAGTGTATTACAGAGCACGCCACAATTTAATTCAATACTTGGTAGAGGTAAATCTTCTATGCATATTAAATAAACGTCGGACTGCCCGTTACTCAGATTTATTGCCTGTTGTTGGGCAACATTATAAAATACAGTCAAGTGTGAGTAGATGTGTATGTTGCTTGTAATTATATGGGTATGTGACGATACGTAACTATAGGTATAGGTACGGATAATAAGTAATTGTTGTGGAGTGATGCAAGTGACCCAAAATACTGGTTAATAATTTTTTTGGTTGGTTCAAAAGTTATTTTGTCTATAAAATAGAGATAGAGCAACTTTGTAAGTCCTATCCTAACTAATATTATAAATACCAAAGTTGCTCTGTCTATCTAACTCTTTGTGTTGGTGTTTGTCGCGTTATCACGGCTAAATGGATGGACAGATCGACCTAAATTTTTGCATATTTAGCTTAAGAACGGACGGACACTAGGCAACATTTTTTTTGTAGGTCCACGCGAATGAAGTCGCGCGTAACAGCTAGTAACTTTTAAAGGGTTCTGCGACCGAACCCGCCATTTTTTGGTTTCTTATATTTGAAACCAAAATATCTTTAAAAATCAGCTTGTGAGCACAATAATAATAATAATAATGTCGGCGGGACTCTAGATTTAGGTTTTTTATAGCATTTTTTATTTTGTTATATTAATTTTATAAAAAACCTAAATTTAAGACATACAATAAATAAATGGAATAATAATGTCATGTCATAACATGTCGCATTGTCCGCAAATTCTTACAGGAAGACCTAAATAACCCACAAGTAGTAGAACATGAAGCTCACTTGGCTTAGGCCCGTGATCTTCATTACACCGAAATGTTTTAAGCATTTCGAGATATATACAACACGTATAAACATACACATAATAATAATAATAATAATGCTGGCCTGCTTTTCAGGTAGAAAGTAATCCTCTCTACCCGGCGGGATAACGTGGTTAGCGTTTTGGGCACATTGCCTGAAAAAAGATACCTATCTATAAATACCAAGACCTTCATGGTTTAAATGATCTCTAATTACTATTTGTATTTACACTGGGAAAAAAAAGGGTCGATTTATCGGCTATGCAAGGCCGTGTAAACCCGGTACTGCAGTTGCAGCCGTGTAAACACGGCAAGGGTTACCGTGTGGCGCTAACACGGCTACAGTGGACACACGGTTAAAATCGCACACGGCTAGGATGGTAAGGTTGGATCCGTACACGGTACTGCAGTTGCAGCCGTGTCAACTGGTCGACACGGTTATAATCATACACGGCTAGATCTGCACACGGTACTGCAGTTGCAGCCGTGTCAACTAGTCTACACGGTTCCGATTAGACACGGCTAAATCTGGACACGGTACTGCAGTTGCAGCCGTGTCAACTAGTTGACACGGTTATGATTTAGACACGGCTAAGTATATACGTGGCTGGCGTAACCATGTAATATATGCTGCGTTAACCACGTCAACACGGCTGTCCTAGCCGCTTTCCTACGACCTTGCACAGCTGGCGGAGCCATGTGACGCCGTTGGAAGAAGCCGTGTAAAGCGGCTGCCTCGACCGCTTCAACACGGCTGTCCTAGCCGCTTTCCTACGACCCTGCACAGCTGGCGGAGCCGTGTGAATCGGCTGCATCAACCGCGTCAACACGGCTGTCCTAGCCGCTTTCCTACGACCCTACACAGCTGGCGGAGTCGTGTGACGCGGTTGAAGAAGCCGTGTAAAGCGGCTCCATCAACCGCGTCACCTACAAACCTACACAGCAGGCGGAGCCGTGTGACGCGGTTGAATAAGCTGTGTAAAGCGGCTGCGTCAACATGGCTGTCCTAGCCGCTTTCCTACAACCCTGCACAACTGACGGAGCCGTGTGACGCGGTTGAAGAAGCCGTGTAAAGCGCCTGCGTCAACCGCGTCAACACGGCTGTCCTACGACCCTGCACAGCTGGCGGAACCATGTGACACGGTTGAAAAAGCCTTGTAAAGCGGCTGCGTTAACCGCGTCAACACGGCTGTCCTAGCCACTTTCCTACGACCCTGCTCAGCTAGCGGAGCCGTGTGACGCAGTTGAAGAAGCCGTGTAAAGCGGCTTTCTCAACCGCGTCACACAGCTTCACCAGCTGAGCACGGTCTTAAGAAGGGCGTTAGCATATCCGTGTTGACATGGCCAAGGCAGCCGTTTTAATACGGCTCCTTTAAGCAGGTCTGCACGGGTATGCCGCCGTGTGTGACGCAGTTAAAGTAGCCGTGTAAAACGACCGCCTCAGCAAAGTCCAACACTTTTTTTGACCCGAATGTTTCAGGTTTGCCAGCTATGTAGGACCTGTAATAAACCATTTGAACGATTAAAAATAACGAAAATAACTAAAAAAATACTGCCCTCAAATCTACTGTCTAAATATTATTTTTCTAGGATTTGGTGATGGTTAATTTGTTGATTAAAAAAATACTTTAAGAAACAGAATTTTATTCAAAGATTATTTCAATCACATAATAATATTATATAATAAGTAATAATTATACATTTAGTTTTCGTAATTTCTCATATTATAAATTCATAATGATGACTACGTGAAAATGTTAGGAAGTACCGCATGCGAAGCGACCATGTTGCCTTCCAAGCCGTTTCTAAAATAGATGATGATTCCAGTCCCTGGTACTTGGATATCGTGATAATGTCAGCATTCGCTAGAAAAAATAATAATATTTAGAATGAAATTATTTTAAAAATAATTTACTGCATACTGTATATCACACAGCATGCTGCAGCTGATACATGGATGTTAATGAACTCAAGAAAAGTAGGTATACTATGTCCGTCCTCGTGTGTTTATCATTACCAAATTTTATCAAGATTGGTCCGGCTGCTTAGAACAAACAATTCACTGATAGGTAACAAACTGGCAGACAGAGAGGGAGCGGTAGTTTCACATATTTAGCACAGAACATAGGTGTAACCCTCAGAATTCTCCTTATAAAAATGTCTTTGGTATAATCTATAAAAATAACATCAGCGTGATTAGTCACTTACGTTTCTGCACCAGTGTTCCCAATACGTTTTAAATTTGATGCAATGGACGATCTTGGGAATCAGTTCCGATTTGACCCAGACAAAAGCGGCAACGCATTTGCTGTTATAGCATTTTCTGGAAATAAAATTATTTACTTAGTTTAGTTCATTATCCATCGAGCTACAATCCACTCACTGCACTTGTCAAATAAGACCACATCACGGAATAGGTAGATAATAGACCACAGCACGGGCGGCGTGGTCAATCGCTGTTAGCATCGTAGGGAGGCGGCTAGGACAGCCGTCTGACGCGGTTGAGGAAGCCGTATAAAATGCCTGCGACTACCGCGTCGACACAGCTATCCTAGCCGCTTTCCTACTGCCCTGCACAGCAACTCGAATGGCAGAGTGCAAAACAACAATTACATTTGCGAAAACGCATAGGTACCCGATGCGCCTAGCTCTTTTTCGTATTTACACGTGGGAACAATATTATTACAAAAGAAAACGGTTGCACGGACAGTTTTTTTTTGGAATAATATTGTTCCCGCCGAAACACTGATTCACATGCAAAATTTACTCATACTAAGTAGGTAGGTACCAAAAATTTCGGGCATAATCACATGTTCTCACATTCGTTTCCCTCGCGAATCGTTTTGTATCAACTAATAACACAATTAATATTTAAAAAACACTATTTACGCAAGTACCTACTCGAACAGATACTAACCTTTAAATATAGCGATGTATTCTTCCATGCAACAGGATTTATGTAATTTTTCAACAGTAGCTGCATCTTTTTCCTCTTTGATAGCGTAATAAACGCCTGACATGTTGAGAGCGTTTGAAGTAGATACAAGCACACCAAACTCAACTAAAAACGAAAACGAATGGCTGGCCGCCCGCGTGCGTGCACTTTTATATATGCGCGGCTGCCAGATATGGCTATCGACATTTCCCCAGGTTCCACAAATATCTGAAGTCATTTACCTAGGAATAATATTTATGCATTTTAGTAAAAATAAGAAATAAGTTTAGTGTTCATCTAGTTTATCACACTAATATTATGATTGCGATAGTTTGTGTAAGCGATAAGTACGTAAGTATGTTTGTTTCCGTTCAACTCTGTAACGGCTAAACGGATTTGAATTAAATTTGGTATAGAGGTAGCTTATTCTCTGGATTAACACATAGGCTACTTTTTATTCTGGAAAAATATTCGTTTTCTGTAGAATACTGTAAGAATATTTCTGTCATTTATAAATAATATTAAAATACACCATTACTATAGAGATAGACAAGATATATCAAAGTGTGGATGCATTATAATAAAATAATAGTCTTATTTTAAAATGGATTACACAAAAATATTATTCATACTCTCACACATACTTATTAGTAACACCCTTGACAGATTAACAATAAAGTTAATTGTGTTTTTTATTTAATAAGCTTGAAAATTTGTGTCTTAGATAATTTCAAATTCCTTACTTTAGTGGCAAACGGCAAGTCTATTTATGTGGCAATACAGCTTTTATGTTGATTATGCGGGTTTCATCTGTGACACGGCTTTCATAGTCAGGTTTCAGTTAGCACACGGTCTATCGTGTCGTATTTCAAACGGCTCCATCAACCTTGTAGCACTTGTGGCACGGCTAACGTAGCCAGGTTTCGTTCAGTACACGGTATCATGTCGTGTCTAGAATGGGTCAGTCAACCATGTTTGTGCGGATTCCATTTGTGAAATGGCTTACGTAGTTAGGTTTTTTAGCACACGGTGTATCCTGTCTTGTCTGAAACCGTTAACCACGATTGTGGGGTCCATTTTTGACACGACTATCGTAGCCTGATTTCAGTACACGATCTCTGGTGTTGTGTCGGAAACGGTTCCGGCAACCATATTTGCGAGTTACATTTGTGACACGGCTATAATAGCCAGGGTTCATTTACCACACGGTCTGTTGTGCCGTGTCTGAGACGGCTCCGGAAACACGGCACGGCTATCATAACCAGGTTTTGTTAAGCACACGGTCTGTCGTGCCGTGTCTAAAACGACTCCGTTAACCATGTTTACGGACTCCATTTATGACACGGTTATCATAGCCAGGATTTTTCGTTTTGTTTTATTATTATTTATTCATAACGAAACATAAGTACATACTATTTATTATAATTATGTCAAACTGCATAGCAGTTTGTAGGCAGATGCTTACTCTCAATGTCTACATGCATGTGTTAGCTAAATATAAAAAAATAGAGCAGTTAATGTTAAATTAATAGATGAAGGTAATTTCTTAGGTGTAACAATATATGCCAATTTGAATTGGAAAACACACATCTCTAAAATAAACAATAAAATAAATTAATAAATCCATTCCCTATGTTATGGTGTCATATTTTGGGGCAATTCAGTCGAATTAGGATCGTGATTCATATTACAAAAAAAATGTCTTCGTGCAATATTTAATATGAGTGGTCCTGATTCTCTCCGTAATATATTTACAGTACAGAAGTTCTTAACGCTCACTTGTATATTTATTTACGAGATTTTCCTTATTGTGAAGCATAATCGTAGTGTTTTATTTAACTCCTCAAGCAGAATTGAAGTCGGAAATCCATGTTATCGAGTTTGAATCGTGACATGGCTATCATAGCCAGGTTTTGTTAAGCACACGGTCTGTCGTGCCATGTCTGAAACGGCTCTGGCAACCTTGTTTACGAGTTCATTGTTCATTGTGACTTGGCTAACGTAACCAGGTTACGTTTAGCACACGGCCTAACGTGCCGTGTCTTGGACGTCTCCGTCAATTGTTTTCGGGTTCCATTTGCAATACTGCTATCATAGCCAGGTTTTGTTAAGCACACGCGGTATTTCGTATAGCATAGCGGTCTTTCGTGCCGTGTCTGAAACGGCTCCGGAAACCATGTTAGCTAGTCCGAATTGGAACACGGCTATCAAAACCAAGTTTTGTTAAGCACACGGTCTATCGTGCCGTGTCTGAAACGGCTCCGAAAACCATAATCGCGAGTTTGAATTGTGACACGGCTATCTTAGCCTGGTTTTGTTTAGCACACGGTCTGTCGTGCTGTGTTTGAAACGGCTCAGAAAACCATGTTTGCGAGTTTGTATTGGAACACAGCTATCATAGCCAAGTTTCGTTAAGCACACGGTCTTCCGTGCCGTGTCTGAAACGGTTTCGGAAACCGTGTTTACGAGTTTGAATTGTGACACGGCTATCATAGCCAGGATTTGCTGAGCACACGGTTTGTAGTGCCGTGTCTAGAACGGCTACGTCAACCATGTTTGCGGGATCCATGTGTGATATGGCTATCGCAGCCTGGTTTAATTTGACACACGGCCTGTCATGCCGTGTCTGAAACGGCTCTGCTAACCATGTCTGCTAGTATCATTGGGACTTGGCTAACGTAGCCAGCTTTTGCTTAGCACAGGGCCTGTTGTGCCGTGTCTAAAACGGCTCAGCAGACCGTGTTTGCTTAACACACGGCCCGATGCGCTGTGTATACACCGCTTTTACGACCGTGTTAGAGTGTAGCCATGCATTTTTGCACGGCTACGGTTTTTACACGGTTGGAAAATTATGAAACACGGTAAACGTGACCGTTTCTACCGGCTAACGAAGCCGTGTAAATGGCTAACATAACCATGTAAAATCTCTAGCCGTGTACACGGCGCTTCACACGGCTGCCAAACCCGGCTGGCACAGCCATTTACATGGCTACAGAAAATGTAACCGTGTTCGAAAGCCGTGTATTTTTCCCAGTGTAGAGTTTTTAGTTTAACTATATTGTTGGTAGGTAGTTTGATGTTATACTTAGTTAAGTAGTGTTCTACCAACTTTTCTTTTGAAACTATATAACTCTTACTCTCGTAATATATGATTTTATGTTACTCAAGTAAGTTTGAAAGAAATCCAAACTGTTTGTAGGTACGAGTACCATAGAAGTTTCAACGTGAATTAGTATAGACCTAGACTTTGATTTACTGTCCTAGAATAGATCCGTCATCTAACCGGACATGGCTGGTTAGAGGGACTTTATAGGACATAATAATTATACTCTTTATTATGAAAAAAGGTTGACTTTTATATCAACACTGAAATCACGAAAAAAACTTTCATATTAATAATACGGCTTCGCCATTTTCCCGCGATTTCAATGTTATTGTTATCCTTACTATAAACTTTAACTTTGTTCATAATGATGAATAAAATTACAAAATCATTCAGTACACAGTAATATATTTGTTGTCTAATCGAACACTCGTTAGATACAAACTTACAAAAACCAATAAACAAATATAACAAATTATCGCATGTTACAATGATTAGGGTGACACTTTTACTCCGTATTTCAATAAATTGAGCTATTATTTTCTTCCATAGCTTCCTTTACCCTTATCCTAATTGCCACTTATTATTGCCAGTAGAAAGCATTAGGCGATACCGCAGCAATACCCATTGATCACTCGTAATGCTACTTTGAGTTTTACTGCCGTAGATAAAGTGCATTGTGTTCCGAAGTTATCGATAGAGACGGAAGTAATGTAGCCTTGATTTAAATAAAGCCGTTTGTTAGGCCACTAACAAACTCAGTAATGGGCGGACTGTAGATTGTAACTATAAGCACAGAAAGGTGTAGTTACTATTAACTATTCAGAGCCGAGATTGCAAACTTTTATTACCTATTTACAAACACAAAGTAAAACTGACCAAAAATCCATACAAACTTTCATCTTTTATTTAACCCACTAAGGGGATTAATTTAAAAAAATCTTTAAATATATCTCATCCCCATCATCATCCACAGCCTTCTCTATCCCACTGTAGGGTATATAGGCCTCACTGCTTCTGTGCCGTTTACCTTAGTTATGTTCCTGAGTGACAGAGAATGTCGATTTTTTTCACAGTGACTATTAGAAGCGACGGGCAAAAGCTAGTCTTTAATAAAAAAAACTTAAGCACTAACACCACATACCAGAGTAGCATTAACAGTCTCAAACTTCAACCCTCTTAGTAACTATATTTAGCCCCCGCGTTTACTAGTCCATTAAAACTTACAAGCGAGCTTATAAACTTGAAAACATCTCTTCCAATACGCGTAGTAAATCTAAGAAGAAGAATTAACACTGACACTTACAACCTATTTTACGTGCACTTACATCTCCGTATGTATTATCTTTTATAGCGTAAGATGGCACTTGGGGAAGTATTTTGAAGTTTACGCACTGGGGCGGTCGTTGCCGGTGCTGTGGTGCGATTATATTTAAAAATGTCTTCTAAAATGAGATAATTATAGATAGTGTACAAATAATTTGCTTTTTTGGTTTTTTAACTCAAAGGAACACGTTTTCGTACTCTCCTAGTTTTTTATCTACGTGTTTAAGATGAAAAATATTTTAAACGAACAAGTTATAAATGTCACAGTCACAAAAATAAAATAAAAATGTTAGGTTAGGTTAATCTAAAATATTACAATTGTTAGGTTAGGTTAACCTGAAAGGTTACAAAAGTTAGCGTAGTTGAATCTAAAACCGATCGCCAGCTTAGGAAATGGCACAAAATATAATTTTTAAAAATGTCAAGTTTATATTAGTTGTTATAACGTTAATTTACTGCAATAATTTCAATTCGCCTGAACTCAAACAATAAAGTTATCAATTTTCGTAAGCACAGGCTATTCTAAGAAATACTGCATCAACTTCACTGCTACATAAAATATTATTTTCAAGTCGTAGTTTCCAATTCATCGGAACTACCATTTTATGATAAAAGCTTGCCAATGAATAAATTCCAGTTTTATCTAAAGATCCATTTCAATGCAGAAATATGGAATTTTGATTCAAGTTATCCAGATCGTAAAAAGGTTAAAGACTCACTTTGATAAAACTTTGATTCGAGTAATGGAATATGTTAATTTTTACTTACTGCTATCAAATCGTAGTAATATTTACCCTGCATTCACTTCTAAACATTATGATACATCTATGATAAGTATTATAGATGAAGATGGAAAAGCGAAGTGACTAAAATTGCACTCATGGTAAAAATCAAAAGCCTGTTTGTCCCTTAACAGCTCAACATATTTGAATTTAGTTTTTTATAAATAAACTAGCTGTTATCCACGAATCCGTTCGCGTGGACATGAAAAAGTTTCCTATGTCCGTCTTTGTGATATATGGTATCTCTATATCAAATTTTGTCAAGATCCATTCAGCCGTTTAGCCGTGATAACGCGACAAACATAAAGACAGAGAGACAAAGTTGCTTCATATAGTTCACTAGATAGCGTTGTTCCATTTTTGTTAATTTTTTACTTTTTGTATGGACTGACAGTAACAGTTGTAATGTAGGTAGTTCTGAATCGCGCAAGTGAAGTTTTTTCTTCGAGTTGAACGAATTCATTTTTATACCTAGAAGCTTTATTGGTCCTGGTACGACTTCAGCTATTATATTCCTCTGAATTATAATATTAGTTAGGATTGATTTAATCTTATTATGAAGCCTTTAAACATCTCACTGCTGGGATATCGGCCTACCCTCGAAGGGTGATGTGGCAATTTCCACCACGCTGGCCCAGTGCAGGTTGGCAGATTCACATACTCCATCAAATTTCTTCTCCGGAAATATGCAGGTTTCCTCAGAATGTTTTCCTTCACCGAGAACTCATTGGCTCGGGTTCGAACCCCACGAATGTGAGGCGAGCGTGCTCCCACTGAGCTACCACGGCTCTAGCCAAGTAGTTCATTTTAATACAATTTTAAATTTAAATATGAGCTAACTCGGTCCAGGGTTTGTGAAGGCATGTGGATCGCGAGGTTTCAGATCAGCTCGTACTACTTAAAATAGTATGCATTTAATTAAAGTCAATAGTACCCATCTACAAGCCTAACACTTCCATCCCAATTTCATAATCATCATCATCAGCCATAAGACGTCCACTGCTAAACATAGGCCTCCCCCTTAGAGCGCCACACCGACCGACAACGGGCTACTTGCATCCACCGGTTGCCCGCGACTTTCACAATGTCGTCGGTCCACCTAGTGGGAGGCCTCCGTCCCACTTTACCTTAGCACTGCTTTTAGGATTTGAGCCATTTTCATAATATTTTTACCAATTTCTCGTCAATGTTTTCAACCCAGTGCGTACGCCATAAGTCTGGAGGACAATTAAAACTGTCACGGCGTGAGTTCAGCTTTACATCACAGGGTTGTGTGCAATTAGAAGGCTCCTTTAGTTTCGTGTATATTTAGACGTTTATGAGCCTCGTTGTTTATTCAGGATGTTGTCTATATTTAAGGAGAATAATGTAGTTGAGTAGATTATAAAGTTCGGTTTTGCCCGTAATTTTTCAGTTCAGTATTATTTTATTTATATATTTAATATTCTCGTTTCTTGACGGCAACACAAAATACCATTAATCTATCTATCACACTAATATTATAAATGCGAAAGTTTGTGTGTAAGTATGTAAGTGTGTTTGTTCCCGTTCAACTCTGTAATGACTGAACGGATTTGAATGAAATTTAGTATGGAAGTAGCTTACCCTGGGATTCCGGGATGAAGTGTATGTGCTAATACACATAGACTTCATACCGGAAAAGTATTCGGTTTCTGTAGAATAGCGGGTGAAACCACGGGGTGCTGCTAGGCATTTATAAAAAGTACAAAAGGCCGAACCAAACTAAAATCATATCAATAAAACCAAATGTTCTGACTTCTGACAAACCAGCTTCCAGTTTTGGCTCATAACAGTAAATCCTGCTCTATCTGTAAACACTTTTTGTAGAGTCTCTACTAGGTCACGTCTATTTCCGTAGAGTGCGGTCGTCGGTGAGCTTTATCACGCCAGAGGACCGCATACAGCTTCTGCTCTACGAAGAATGTATGAAAATCCTAACAAATATCATAAATGCGAAAGTAACTCTTTCTCTCTGTCTATCTGTCTCTCTGTCTCGGTGTTTGTCGCGTTATCACGGCTAAGCGGCCGAACGGATCGACCTGAATTTTTTCATAGATATAGCTTAAGGGTCGGAGACAGACATAGGCTTCTTTTTTTTTTAGGGCCACCCGAACTAAGTCGCGGGTAGCAGTTAGTAAATAATATAGGAATGATAATGTAACAACAAAAATAATCTGCCAAAACAAAAACTGTTAAAACAAGTCGAAAGTCAGAAACGCTGACACTCACTTACTAGCTACTGACTTACTATCTGCGCCCCACGTTTTGACCTACGTGGACAATCCTACGGGAGTTTGTTATTTTCTTCCAGGATAATACTACTCATTGCAAATAATTACCCATATTTCTTTGTTTTAAGCCTATTCAGTTCTCAATCAGCGTCTGTTTTGGAATAACAAAAGCAAAATAGTAGTAAGATAGTGCACCATTAGACTGTACCCAGGCAATACACCGCTACTGCGTGAAAGACGAACAAACAGACCAACAAACACTCTCGCATTTATGATATTAGGAATAGGAATGGGATAAAATACTGAGTCTGTTTGGCGCGTAGTAGAATAAGACCAGTACGTATACACCAATATCCAACTGATCTCCCGAAGGACCTGCAGCTACCTACGACACAAGATTACTTTTAGTGTAGGTGCTGCACGACATTGTAACTACAACAAGATACATAATTATTTAAATTGTGCTTTGTCATCTATGTAATGCTAAACTTGGAATTTGGAAATAAATATTGATTATCGGACTAACTGTTTTTTTTTCCTTATTAAAAACTGATACAGGCCTGTAGTCAGAGATCTTGGTATAGATGCTATAACTACTCAGTTCAACCTATAATTTTAACTTCAACAGTTCATGTGAGCCAATGCAATGCGCTCGTTTCCATAATTCCTAATAATTATTTTATTTTAAGTAATAATTGGATACTGATAAGCAATAACATGTCAACCAACAAAAAAAAAAAATTGTTAATGATACAGAATGCTTCTTTGTCAGCCAAAGAAGCGTTCTGTATCATTACATTTTTTTTTTTTTGTGGTTTGACACGTTATTGCTTATCAGTATCCAATTAATTTCAGTTATTTCACTGGAAGCACTGCCCTTTAATCTGGAATGTTTGCATACTACTGCTTACTTAGGACACATTTAACTGATCATTGTATTCAATGAATAGTCTCTACTTAATTTGCATACTATTGTATACAAAAGGTTATTATTTTTGACTTGTAGATGAATATTTACCAATAAATAACTTTGACTTAGACACCTTTGTATTTAGTTATATTTTTCCTAGGAAAACAATTAATTAATTATAAAATGAAATATTTTGCGGCAACTCAGCCACAGCCTAAACTAGTCCAAGATGGCGCTCATCGCTGATGCTTGTCGTTAGTCTGATTTCTTGCATTTGTATGAGCGTTTGTATGTTTGGTGTAGGTAGCCACCAAGAGATGGCGCTGTCGTTGAAGACTGAATTGATCTCAGCTGCCTCCTTGATTTTGGAGCTTCTTGCTTTAAAAATGAAAAAAGCGAAGGTACTGCGTCTTTTTCTTATTTTACCTTGTTGTATCAATCCTAGAAACGGTAAATTCATTTATTAAACAGGGTATATTAAATTATAGATACTATTAAGGGGTGCTACCGAGCGGGAAGTACCCTTATATTTTACGTGTTTAATAATTAACTAAGTAATTACCAGACTATATTTATTGTATATTTACTAAACTTAATTACCTATAGATATTCGACATTTTTTACAGTGAAACAATGGAGAGAGCTATGCTCAGAGTTTCTTTGTGCGATAAAATCCGGAATGAGGATATTCGCCGAAGAAACAAAGTCACCGATTTAGCTTTCAGAGTTTGCAAGCTGAAGTAGCAATGGGCACTGGGCAGGCCACATCACTCGAAGAACCGATAACCGATGGGGAAGAAAGGTTCTTGAGTGGCGACCACGAACCGGAAGACGAAGCGTAGGCAGGCCTTCCACTAGGTCGACCGACGACATTGTGAAAGTCGCGAGCAACCGGTGGATGCAAGTTGCACGTTGTCGTTCAGTGTGGTGCTCTAAGTGGGAGGCCTTTGTTCAGCAGTGGACGTCTTATGGCTGCCAGCGATAATGCGCCACTTAGCGAGATAAATAAGCAGTGCGTCTCCCCATTGAGGTTGTGCAAAAAGTTTATGCTTATATAAAGTTTATGTTTATGTTAAGTTTAGGTCTACTGTTCGCACTACTAGTAGTGGTAGGGCTCTCTTGCAGAGTCCGCCTGGGGAAGTATCACACCTTTGCCAATTATTCGACCGCCAAGCAGTAGTGTGCAAGCATTACTGTGTTCCGGATTGAAGGACAATGTTTCCAGCGTAATTACTGGGCATACAGAGATTTAACATCTAACATCTCAGGGTGATGAGCGCAGTGCATTGCCGCGAATAGTTTTGAACTGTTATGGGCAAGCGTGACGCTTAACATCAGATGAGCGACTTGCTCGTCTCGTCAACGAGTAATATTAAAAAAAAAATGTCTATGAACTGAAACGGAACGATGTGAACGTTGTAAGCAGTATTTAAATTCTGCGATTTAAAATCTCACCCTTTGTAGAGCTCGCTATAGCAACTCTACGTAGCCTGATGAGCGTAAATGATAAGTGTTGGTGAATCCGGTAGAGTTCGTGTAGAGCAATAAATTACGGAGTACGTTTCATTTCCTTTGCAGAATGTATCTGCGGAAATGGGGATAGGGATTTCGGGAGATAGAGCCGTGGTAGAGCGAGATTTTGGGATGAAATTAAAATTTAGAGGTTTTTAAATTTAAATTCTTGGTGATCTATTTTTTTTTTACCAATTATTAAGTCAATTCTGCTAAAGAAAACTTTTATCAACTGCACGATGTTGATTAAAATATTTTTTTTTTTTTTTTTTAAATACAGAAAACAAAACTATAACGGTGACACTTTTGTTTTGTGTTTTTTTTTTTTCTCTTGTTGAGAAAGAGTCCTCTGTACTAAAGATTTAACGTACGCTTTAGACATGTGTTGAACAGACGTTTCACATATTTCGTACCACAAATCCGCGTTTAGCAATCGTCTAAGGTTAAGCACCACGTAGCCATTGTTAAAATTTAAACAATTCCAAGCCCTTGTTTGTAAAGAGAAATAAAACATCCGTTAAAACAGTATTTAACTTAT
This sequence comes from Apocheima hispidaria, assembly GCA_947579745.1. Taxonomy (NCBI): domain Eukaryota; kingdom Metazoa; phylum Arthropoda; class Insecta; order Lepidoptera; family Geometridae; genus Apocheima; species Apocheima hispidaria. The sequence continues at coordinate 1,465,883 of OX388151.1, forward strand.
AAACACTGATTAGCTAAGCAGTTGCCTAAGCGTTGTTTTTAAATTATTTTTGTGGTAAGACGGTATGTGTTTGCGCGTTTAAATCACGGCCGCAAGGTGTAGGTTCAAATCCCAACTATGAGCTTGAACTTCTAGGATAGGAAAATATCTTAAGAAAACCATAGCATGATGGTTACTTACTCGGCTATATAGCTACCACCGTAAAGTTGAAAATCTATCGTTAACCACCTAAAAATATGGCCACCTTATGGCATCCTCACCAGAAAGTTAATTCCCATGCCAGACTAGGTGTAGCTACCATCCTCAACCACACTGTGTAGTCTAATATCTAGACTGTTTTTTTATAAATGTAATCATGTTTTCTTTTCCAAAAATCTAAATACCAAAATATAATAAAATTTATTATAATAGTAGGAAAATAATAATAATTAATTTAAAAAAAAAACAGTTGATTAAAGTTAAATGTATTATAATATATATTTTTTACTGTAGCGGGCTAAATAGTTTAGAGAAATATTGTCTAGCACTATAGCCACTAAAGAAAAAAAAGGAATTAATATTTTTTTTTTGTTTTCTAGATTTAATTTTATTAATCAACATTAGAGAAACCCATTCGTTCTCGCCTTTCACAGCTGTAATTAACGTACAGTCGCCGTCAAAGTTGTAAAACTATCGAAGCCTTACAAATCACGCGGAAAACTAATATTCAACTTTGCTATACCAAATTATTGACCGAGCGAAGCGAAGGTCTCAAAGTGTACTGGGACAAATCGGCATTTGTATGTATGTTTGTATTTTATTTATTTCTATTCTTCTTCATGACATTTTGTAGGCAAGTAGCAAATTTTAGCTTTTTTTAATATGAGCTGAATCGATAACGGGGTTGTGAAGTTCTAGGAAGAAAGAAGAAATAAAATAATTTTATTTTGCAACAACAGTAACATTAATTATATTGAAGGGTAGGCAAGTGAGCAATATCATATAACTAAATAAATAAATAAATATTGGTGGACGTTTTTCACACAGCGCCATCTAGCCCAAAACTAAGCAAGCTTGTACTATGGGAGCCAGATAACTGACAGAATACTTTTTTTTAAATTGTAAATACATACATAGAATTGATACATAGAAACACCCAGAAAAACAAACATCCATGCTCATCACAAAAATGGTGACGATTCCTGGGTGGGAATCGATCAACCATCAGAAGGCGGAAATCCACCAACTTAGCCACAAGGCTAGTCTTAGTCATAGTCAAATATAGCTAATCAACGTTATGTGTCACAAAAATATAAGCGTATAGGTTATAATAGCGTATAGGTGTCGCGAGGTCTCTGTTCGGTGCAAACTACTAGTCTCAATATAAATGTTAAAGAGTTCTAGTCCTCATCTCAGTCCTTCATAACAACAGAATCAACAAAATACCGTATCCATTTTATCAATACATTCGATTAATTATCCATCCATAGCCGTTCAATTGGTTAATGAAAGAGCAATTATCCCAGTGGGACGAGAACCGGTCAAATTGTTGCTGCGCTTCCGTTTATTGAGATTGACGTGAGAAGCGTAGGTGGAGGATCGAAGAGATAAGCTGATGATGCACTCTGATTGGCTACAATCGTAGGTTCCTTTTTTATCAAAACCTGTACCCAAATTAGCATAATAATTACGGGTAAAGATTTTTTTTCGTCAGTACTTAAACTAGTAGTTCGCGGCGAACTGAAACCTCGCGACCCCTATATCTTCACAATTTGTCCAAGGTCCAAGGGTTTTGAAGATATAGGGATCGCGAGGTCTCAGTTCGCCGCGAACTACTAGTTATTTTTTTGATTTGTTGATCACGTACCAATGCAAACCCCGGCGAAATCTTTTCTTTATGTCATTAGTCTCTAAATTAAGGTTGACTATAGCTAATTAAAATTATGTATTGTTCAAATTCCTAACCATGTTTGTACATAAGAACACTCACTTTAATTTTATGTACACAGTTGTTCATAAAAAGTTAATATAGTTAGTGGTAGCTAGTTTTAATTTTGTATGGAAAATAGTGTATGAACTTGAAGACCTCAATAAAATCATTTTAAGCTAACCATGTGTAAGACCACTCACTTTCATTTTATGTACACAGTTGTTAATAAAAAGTTAACTTAGTTCGTGGTAGCCAGTTGTACATGGCAGAGTCCGCCTGGGGAAGTACCACACCTTTACCGTTATTCACCGCCAAGCAGTACTGTTTCCAGGCAAGCGTGACGCTTAACATCAGGTGAGAAGCTTGCTTGTATAGTCACCGAGTAAAATGAAAAAAAAAATTGTGTATGTAACTTGAAGACCTTAATACAAACTTTTTGATTTACTAAATTTTAACCCGCATTAGAGTCTGCAATAGTTTTTTTTTTTCTTTAGACCATACACCAAATTACGCAACGTCAAACGCTATTGTAGTACTGTATACCAATTATCGAATTAGTACAATAGCATTTGGTAGTTTTGTTAAACTGTCACGTCTAATTGTTATTGACATTTGATTGTTAGTATAATTGGTAGACAAAATTGGTATTATGAATTTTTTTGACAGTTGACACGCATGTACGTATATTAATGTAACTAAAAAAATGCAGGAATATTAATATCAGTATTTAAATACGGAATACAGAAATTTTTATTTCGTGGTAAAAAATATAGATAAACAAAAGAAACATAATAAATCTATGTATATAAAAATAAACCCTTATTTTTCTTGGTCTCGCTATAACTTGAGAAAGGGTGGTCCGATTTTGATGTATTTTTTTTGTTGTGTTAGTAATTTTGTGGACGAGGTTTTTATGAAAAGTCTACGCGGGCTTCAGCTAGTTAAATAAAGAAGTCACAAAAAGCAAGTGTACACATAGATTTGTCACAAACCAATCCCAACTCAGAATAATGTTAGTTGTAAATAAACGAAAAACTGCACCGGTACAATTATACTCCACTAGCTGTTACCCGCGACTTCGTTCGCGTGGAACTTCAAAAAAAAAGTACCCTGCGTCCATTTCCGACTCTTAAGCATTATCTATGCAAAAAAGCAGCTTCATCCGTTCAGCCGTTTAGCTGAGCTAACGCGACAAACACCCAAACAGAGAGACAGAGAGACAGATAGACACAGAGTTACATTCGAATTTATAATACCTATTACTTGGGATGCCGTACCAGTGTGTTTTTTTTTCGAGCAATTGACACTTGACTTTTTTGCCATCACTCTTATATGTCAGTTATAGTGACAAAGTTAAGATCTATATTTATCCTAGAATTGTCGCGCAGATTTTACTCTACCTTTGTTCTTTATAATAACCAAATCCAGTTAACTCTCTACAACCAAACTTTTTTGAATTGCTAATACTTCTCTAAATAAGATCTTCTTTCCAACAGACCTCAAGAAGACATTCAGCGCGTCTCCTGCTCCCGTGTCAGTCGAGGCGGGGTCAGCAGCGACACTACGCTGTTCTCCGCCTGCAGCTGCTCCGTCACCCAGGATCTACTGGTTGAAACATGGAACTCCACTTGTTCAGGACTTCAATGTGCTGATGTCTTCTGAAGGGAATCTGATGATATCTAAGGCTACCCTACAGGTATGTTTATAATGATGTTTAATTGTCTTTTGGTGTATAGTAAAGTTATATTATATTGTATTGTAAGCTATTTTATACATTTGAATACTATAGCAAGTACATTACAATAGTAACCCATTAATAGTACAGTTAGCACTGCACAGTGCTAACTTACTGAATATTATCTACTGGTAATGAAGATTGAACACCACTGCTAACCTATTTTATAGATTTCAATATTATTTTCTTTACCTGGCACTGTAGACTGTGGCGTTAACTTCTAACATGACGACGACAGAGTAGCTAAATAATACTGAATTATATTTGTTTACATGTATTTATTATTCAATTGTATGTACGATTAATTAATATGGACCATAATGATAAATACCTGAGCCATGTTGCTTGGTATAAAGAATATTATGTCTATACTTGTATCAATTATTATTATAGTTAGTTAAGCTATAGTTATTACACTACAGGTAACCTATTTTATAATTGGTAATACTATAGCTAGTACAATACAGGTAAACTACTTATAGTTGGCAATACTACAGCTAGAACAATACAGGTAACTTGTTATAGAGTTGGTAATACTATAGCTAGAATAATACAGGTAACCTGTTTTAGAGTTGGTAATACTACAGCTAGAATAATACAGGTAACCTATTTAATAATTGGTAATACTACAGCTAGAACAATACAGGTAACCTGTTATAGAGTTGGTAATACTATAGCTAGAACAATACAGGTAACCTGTTATAGAGTTGGTAATACTATAGCTAGAACAATACAGGTAACCTGTTATAGAATTGGTAATACTATAGCTAGAATAATATAGGTAACCTGTTTTAGAGTTGGTAATACTACAGCTAGAATAATACAGGTTACCTATTTAATAATTGGTAATACTACAGCTAGAACAATACAGGTAACAGATCTTATAGTCAGTGATACTACAGTTAGTGCAATATAATAGTTAACTCTATTTTATACTTAACACACACCTAACCACTAACTACAGGTAGGCTATTTTATAGTGAGTAGATCCTGCCTTAATCGCTACGAGTTACCATTACCGGCTCGGCTAACAAGCGCCAGTGGACTGAAACAAGGCATTTTGAGTTCTTTTCTGAAACTATAAGATTTTCCTTTAAAAATCTTGTAGGATGTTTGAAAAGTACCGCTTTTTTGTGCGGTTGTTTTCGCAACGAATGTCCATTCGCATGATAATGAACGCTAACCAAATCTGAATTATCTGAATAGAATGCATAAATACTAATTTATGGTAAATGACTCGTTCTATGCTAAAACACTTGACTGTCCTGACATAGTTACTTATAGTTTATGTTGCATAAGCAAGCATACAACTTATACACATATACGAATTTTGTTTGAACGTTTGTATGAATTTATTTTTGTGTACTTGTCTGACGATTACTTGCATATCGATGATGTGACATTAATTAAATGTCACATTAAAGTCTTACTTCCTAATTTAACAACTGGTGAGCGCACGGTTTCAACTCCTACCATCAAAGCATGAGGAATATTGCACTTGGGCACGTCATGACTAAAGTCAGCATCAGCAACCAGATATATGTTTTATAATATTTCGTGTTTTATGTGACAAGTTTTTAGCTATTTTGCCGCGCGTCGTGTTTTTGGTGAAAAATTTACGCATAACCAGCATCAATCGGTCAATTCTGGCGCACTCACGAGTTGACAAATTACATAACCAATGAATGCAAAATGTTCCAAGTACACTGTACATTTCTTACTACCTATAAAATATCTATCCATATTACAGCAATAAAGTATTCAGAAACTTTACTCTTATTGTTAACTGAAACCTACGTATTGTAAACCCTATATGGACAACACTGAGCCTTAGGAACCCACGCACTTGTTCCGCAAAATTAAACGATCTATAAATTATTATAAACTCGCAAATAGGAACAATAGTCAAATATGTTTATTTAACAACACGTGTCTAACATCTGAATTGAAATAGCTTTAAATAAAGTTGATCAAACAACTAAGTGACAACTAACCACATTTAATATTAGACTTTGGTGAAATTGTAAAAGAAATTATAATCCAGTCTCAAAACTTTTCACAGGATAACTAAACTACTACCTAAGTTCAATAATGATTAAGTAACAGTTATCTTATTAAGAGACGTTCATATAAATATAATTCTAATATACAGTTATGTAATTGTAAGAATTCATTTAAAATATCAAAAGTTATAACATAATTATTAGCAAAATATGTAAATAATAGATATTTGAGTGCGCACGCACTCAAATATCTATTAAAGTTATATAGATAGTATAATTTAACATTATAGTCAAATATCAAACTTTCGATTAGAATAATATTTAAATGCCAAAGCGGACTGATGAGATGATTTTATAATTAATATTTTAATAATTGATCGTGTAATTCACTAAAGAATTAAAACATAAGGATCATTATTATAGATGAGTCACAGGACACACATGGTGGCAGCTCCAGTGATCCAGGAATAACAACAAGTGTCTCTAATGTTTTCATACATGTCCCAGTTCTCTCAAATGATGCTGTTATACAAATTTATGATGACATAACTATGTCTGGTGTTAATGAAATTGAAAGCTTCTTGGAAGTTGGAATGGTGAATCAAATTTAATCGTACTTGATAATGAGTATATTGGTTTTTTTTTTGGATTGTGGAGTAAATTTTTATGACATCCATGAACATTTAATACATTAATAAAACAATGATATGAAGAATCAAATGATTATTTGTTTGTGTTTTTTTTTTGTTTCTATTTAAAGATAATAAATATCGAATGTTGCTAGTTACAATTTCGACACCAGACGTAATTTAATCCATATTTGAGATGCCATTTTGTAGTATTTTTTTATCGATTTAGGCAAACCAATAATACAACAATACAAAAATCATAACATAACATAATTATACACATTAATTATTTAATTGAGTATGTTTTCGTATAGGTAATTTTTATGTATTTTGTAACGCAATTAGTCTAACAAGTAATCGCTGTTATAACCATGTTGTGTGCTCACGGTTTGGATCGCGGATTCGAATAGAACTTTCATGAAATTATTATATAATCTATCATCAGTGATCTGTTGTGTGTACCTAATAAATAACATAAAATAAATAAAATAAAATAAAAATAAGCAATTTTTAACATACAGTAAAATATGCAGTAAAATATGCAGTAAAATATAGTTATATATTAATTTTATTTGAAGGTACACCAGTTGCTAGATATCCTAGAACAAGAACACTTTACCAGGTAATTAAATTCGAGGAACTAATGAAGTTGTTCTCAATTAGAACAAACCACTACGTGGCTAGGCATTAGCTATCCGATGAAAGATATCTAGCAGTAAGTGCCCTTAATTTTACTGAAAGCATTACCAGTTTATTTAACTCACGTTTTATGTTCTGTGTTAAATTATTTAACTAATACTAGTAGGTAGGACTCTTTTACAGAGTCCGCCTTGGGAAGTACCACTCCTTTACCGGTTAATCAATCGAAAGGCAGTAGTGTGCAAACATTACTGTGTATTTACCGAAGAATCAAAGTCACCGATATAGTTCTCAGGGTTTGCAAGCTGAAGTGACAATAGGCAGGCCACATCGCTCGAAGAACCGATAACAGATGGGTAAGAAAGGTTCTTGAGTGGCACCCATAAGCTGAAAGACTCAGTTTAGGTAGTCCTCCCACTAGGTGGACAGACGACATTTTGAAGGTCACAGGTAACCGGTGGATGCAAGTTGCAAATTGTCGTTCAGTGTGGCGGTGTTCAGCAGTGGACGTCTTCAGGCTGTTGATGGTGATGATGATGATCATTACTGTTTCTGATTGAAGGGCAATGTTTCCATCAAAATTACTGGGCACAAAGAGATTCCATACCTAATACCTCGGGTGACGTTCATTGCCGCACATTTTGAACTGTTGTAGTTCAAAATTCTAGATGGCACTGAACTGTTATAGACAAGCATGATCACCATCAGGCTAGCAACTTACTCGTCTCGTTATCCAGTTACATAAAATAGTAGTAGTTCAAATCATCGGAATTCAAAGATTACTTTACAAACTCAAAATGTTTAGCAGTTTATTGTAATTGTAATATGTTTAACCACAGATCGACTTATTGTCACCTCGCATTTTAAATTTACTGTGACAATATAACATTAGGTTAAGTTATAATATAAAAAAAAAAGTTAATAGCTAGTTATAAAGAAAACCAAATCTTTCTTTTTACCATTACTGCCTGACATTAGACCACTAACTCACCGACGGTGTGGTCGAACATAATCACATTGTCGTGACCTGACCTGGAAAACCTGTCTGTAATTGAATACTAGTTATAATAGTGATGAGTGAATTCGCAAAATAACAACCGTAAAATGCTGTCAACCCATACGCAGTATACTATTTTGGTAAAGATGAAGATAAACCAAATCCATACAACAAAAAGTAAAAGCAGACTCTTCAAGCGGTAAAGCTGGGACTTCCATTTACGGAGCTACACTCAACAAGAAAAGACGACACTAATAACAAACCCACAACAAACAAGCACAGTACACGCGTTCATTACGTATACACATTATATTTTACAAGCAAGAGTTGTGGAAATTACAGAGGACGCGCCCATTAATATAAAAGCATATTACGTTAATGAAGAAAGTGCTAACACCTCGTGCGGGATAATGTTACGTTACGCGTGTGGGATAAGGAATAAGATAGACGGTCACAATAAAATGAGTGCAGAGGGTTCAGTCAAAGAAATAAATAGATACATTAATAAAATATAATATAAAATAAAATAAATAACACTTTTATCTCGGGGTGACGAGCGCAGTGCATTGCCGCGCATAGTTTTGAACTGTTGAAGTTCAAAATTTTGGGTGGCACTGAACAGCTGTTATGGGCAAGCGTGACGCTTCACAGCAGGTGAGCGACTTGCTCGTCTCGTCACCGAGTAACATTATAAAAAAAATAAAAAATTACATATATCTTATAACGATAATGTAAGTTTGTAATAACATAAATTAGTTCCGATAGGGTTTGCACTCAAATTTTAAATTTCTTATAATACGATCGATTAAGATCTAAGATCATGCATCTGATCAAAATATTTGTATCTATTACGTGCGTATCAACCGCACTTGCAGTGTAACTTAGGTGAGCTACAAAAGTTGAGGAACCACTAACAAAGAAGCTGTTTAAAAGAAATCGATTACAGTATTCATCCATTATTCCTGTTGATTTTGCCAACCTCAAAGAATATTTTCATAACTTCATAATAACATTTGCAAATGTCAACCTGAAACACCAAAAGTAAACCATAAACCAAGACCGTTCCATCTCCGTCTCAGTACACACCACAAAGAGAGAATACACGCTACAGAAGAGGCAATTAATCCATGTCCGCGCGAGTTGCCTAATTAGCGAGAGCCTCGGAGCGGAAACCGGAGATGGAGCAAGGAGCGAAGACGGACATACGAGTATTGGATGAAGTGGAGCTTGCTGGGATCATGAGAGGTCGATGTGCTTTGTCTGTTTTATCGTATATTTTAATAATCTGCATCATCGTTTGCAGAGATCATGTAGCCAAATATAACTCTATGGAATAGGTAGGTATGTGAAAATTACTATGGAAGTCATACTAATATTGTAAATGCGAAAGTTTGTAAGTATGTAAGTGTGTTTGTTCCCGTTCGACTCAGTAACGGCCGACCGGTTTTGAATGAAATTTGGTATGGAGGTAGCTTATACTCTGGATCAACACATAGGCTACTTTTTATCCCGGAATAATATTCGGCTTCTGTAGAATAGCGGGTGAAACCGCGGGACGCAGCTAGTGTTTTAATATGTTTGTAAAATATGAAAAAATTAAACAGTGTTTGAATATATTTATACTTACTTGAATTTGTTTTGTGATAAAAAACAAAATATATACAAATTTTGTAATGTTAACACAACAGTTTTTCATAAAATTTCAAAAATAAATGCCAACTAAAAAACTAGCATAAAAAGTTTACGTCCGGAAACCTTTTCAGATCAAAATATAACACGGTAATTTTACATGGTAACGAAACTAAAGCAGTCTGAAATTATACAAGACTTAACTTTTCACCGCAGACAAACTTCAACAACCTACGCGATCACACACAAACTAAACAAATTGATCAGGACACAGAAAAAAAAATTCACACCGTTTTCAGAGCGCTATCGCGAAAAAAATATGGGAAGAAAAACACAAAACTATGTGCATAGAACAGCATCACTCGCCTAGTGCGACGTTTTTTTTTAAATTTCATTTTATACAATGTCGCCCATCGGCAAGTGACCGCCCGAAAAGTACTCATCATTATGAAGAACTTTTATTATGTGACCAACCCAGAAATCGAGAAAAAAAATTTGCTGTTCGTTAGAAAAATGTCATTGACACTCGACAAAATGTATGGAACGGCAGATTTTTTTTTCTCAATTTTGGGTTGGTCACATAGTAAATGTTGTTCACAATATGAGTACTATAAGCCCTTTTCGGGCGGTCAACATTTCCGATGAGCAACATTGTATAACCAAGTCTCACTGCAGTTGTTGTGCTCGAGCAGGTATGTACTCCAAACTTTTATCAGCTACAAGAGCTTTGAAAGGATACACCGGAGCGACGAAACGACGACGCCCGCCTGCGACTCGTGTCGCAATTAATAAACGTCTGCTGCGCTCGAATAATTATTCGCAGTAAGATAAAGTTGGCGATAGGTACGTTTTTTAAACTCTATTGAAGTGTTGCTTAATGCAATAAATAGGATTAAATTCACATGAAAACATCTACATCTACATCTAAAAGTCTGTATGGCATTCAATTTAAAAAAAAACTTAAACTTTAATTTTATCGTATGACTATATATGGGTATAAATTGTGTATTTACGACTAATTCTATTTATCATTTTGTAAAATCTACTAATATTATATCTATTAATAATCTAATTACAAATATTTGACTAAAACTTTAATAAATCTATGCTTTTAAGGTGCAGCGTTTCGCTTACCGCGCGAAATTAAAATTTTCTTGCGTTTTTTTGTCAATCATAGCTTAATTACTCATCGTAGGTTCATGAAAACTAATTTTGCGATAACAAATAGATTGTTTCAAGAAATCACACCAACCACAAATTCAAGTTGTTCATAGCTAGTCCATTTGTAGTACACATTTGTATTTGTACATTTGTCACTAAACCAAAAACCAAAATGAAAATCAGCTTATTGAGATTTGTAGCTAAACCAATGTTATCTAGGTGATCAGTTTAACCGTAATTTCTTAAAACAAAATTATTTATTGGCCCAAAATTAGTTTCAATAAATCCACGGTGAGTATTTAAGCTGCGATTGACAGGAAACGCAAGAAAATTTGAATTTGCGTTAAGTGAAACGTTGCACCTTAACTGAGAAATTTTACCTAGAACACCCTGAAAGGTACGCTAAGATTTAGACTACATCGCCGAAAGGACGTCGCCTAAACACCTGCAATCTGTGCGATTATTACTAAAACCAAAGGTATAATAATAAAAACCAAAGTTCATATTTTTTAATTGCAATAGCATAAAATTAAAATAATAATAATAATAATAATATTAAATATTATAAAATTATTAAAGTAAACCAAGAACCACCTTAAACCAATGCACAAACAAATACAAGACCCGCCAAGATGGCGCGATTGTGCCGATTGACTGTCGACAGCACGCTAATGAGCTAGCTCGTATGCTATCTGTGTCTAGTTGGAACATGCACAGGGCGAGAATATAGTGGTACAGCTAATTGAGTGCACCTTCATCTGTCCCGACTTTTTTAAATTTAAAATAGGTTTGCGTTTACCACAACCTACCTGTTGACGTTTATCATTTTTAAAAAGGCCCTTCCTTCAGAATAATCCAAGAAATAAAATAACATCATCATCATATATATTTTATGTAGATATCTACCACCAACCGTATTGTTTTTCATTCATAATTCTGTCCATCCCGAGGTTATCTCCAAGAAATCGCTATAGGCGATAAGGCCGCCCATAATACTACCGGTTTTTTCTATTTTTGTTTATATTTAAGTTTCATTGTATTTTTGGTGTATAATAAAGTTGTATTGTATTGTATCATGAGAATCATGACGTACTTGCAACGTCCAAATGTGAGGCGCTATTCTCTGTAACATCATAAATACCATGTTTGCTGCAATAAATACATTTTTCATTTTTCATCAAAAAAATAATATCACACGGTCTTCTGCTTTGTGCATCCACTTGTCACCTGTCTTCTTTAGCAGGCCGTCGCTTTGCTTAGCTCCAGGATTACAGAGATTACTATGAATTCACTAAACCAAAGCCTTCGCTACGGCCAGTCCTGCGCGACGACGACTCAATAAGCATAGCATAGCGCGGCGGACGCTACACATACTTTCTTGTGGCGACTTGCACTTCTAAGTTATTACAACACTGAATCATCTTTTCTAGTTTTAAATTTCGAATTGTAGTCTTTTCGCTTCGCGACCCGCTTCTCGCGTCGATGACGCGTATGTTTGGCCATAGCTTAAATTTGCATACACTGTAGTATTATGGCTGTGTATCTACAAATATATTTTTGTTCACAGGACATGGCTAACTACAGCTGTGTTGCCGAGAACATTGCTGGCAAGAGGGTTTCAGAACCAGCCTTACTAACAGTATACGGTGAGTTACAATATTTTTTGTTGAACTGTTAAAATAGGACGCAAAATGTCTAACGAGTACATCTCATTAAACTTTGAATTTGTGATATTACTTATTATTATGTATTTTGTCTATGTTATTATTATTTGTATTTGCTTTTTCCAAAAAAGACACAAAAGTTTTTGTTTTTTTTAAATTAGAGGAATTACTGAAAAAAATATTCTTCTATTTAGTTTCTGCTACACCAACGGAACATTTCTGATCACTTACCAAATTAAAAGATTGTTCAATCTTTCATATATGCTTGTAAGTCAATGACTAGATCCTATTATTATCATTAACAGCCTCTTTCAAATCTATGACAACGTCTATTACTCCAAACTTAGTCACTTACCATCTAACTCCGCCAAATAGCTCGAATAAACGTCTAACATTCTGAAACGGAGCTATTACGTAAACGATCGCCATCAGAGCGAACAATTTAATCGCAACAAGACGCGATGAGACGAGACAGCTTGCAACGAGATAAGAGGAGACAACTTGCAACGCGTCACATAATTTCAGAGATAATTCATCGGACAAGCGTGGTCGGCGTTTAACGCTCATTTCACCCTCGGTTGTCGTAATAACTATCTTTAGATGATGGGGTTGCCACTTATCATGTTTTGCTATGGACAGAGGTGTTTGAGCTTTGGTTGTATTTTTTTGTTGTTTTAATTTTGAATTTCATAAAAAAATATATATAATATAATATAGAATTACGATCTTGCGACTTGAGACGAATCTCTATATAATATAAGTATTGATATCAAATATGCCAAGAATATAAATATCTGTGATTTTATCTTTGCATTGGAACCATAGAGAAATAATATAACGAAGAGTGTCAGTTGGCCATAGAATGATAACCCGATTGTAGTAACTGATAAATACGTAAGATTTCTCTAGTGCTTCGAATTGCGACATGATCGTCACAATTTCTGCTTGACTTGAATTAGAAACCCAAGCTAACTCATTCGTTATTATGCGGATAAAAACACTTATTGTTAGGAATCATTTTCCATTCGCAATATCAGAAAAATAATTAATTTTATATTTTATTCGCAAAACATGCTAGGTTCTCGAGAAGAGATGAGAGATGATGATAAGCGATGGCGTTGAAAACATTATTTTTCAAAACATATTTTTTACGTCGTATATTGCAATCTAGTTCGTACGAAATCCTAAATTGAAGACATACCAATACCATGTTTCTATATTAATCATATTTTCGTCGATTTTTATAGCGAGTTGAACATTAACTGACTAAATACGTAAGCGTCATCTAGTTTTCTGCTGTTTTATCAGAGGCACACTTTAAGATGAGATCGTCATTCTTCTCCTTTGTTTTCTATGATTGGAACTGAAGTGTTTAAGTATGATGTAAGAAAGTTACCTGGGAGAGATTTTCGTGGATTAAAAATGGCCCTGTATATCAATGATCTGCGAGTCACATACTCGGCAACAAAATCTTTTGCAAGCAATTATTGTAGATAGAATACAACACTCTTCCACCAAATAATGGCTGCCCTAGCGGTAGATCAAAGGGCAGGCGCGATGCCTGCAATAATTGCAACGCACTAGTACGGGCATCATTAGGACCGCCCTCGCCTACGCTGCTGATACCACGTGGGAAACTCTCGCGCTTTGGATAATAGCCACACTTTGTGCTCGAGTCTGACCTCTAACTATGAATCTTAGTTCCTGGCTGCGGAGATATAAAGTGGTACACACTGACTATCTCTCTAATCGTAGATATAATGAGTGTTCATATAGATGACGGGCATATTAGAATAATAGTGTAGAGGCTATTAAAATCTAAGGCATACATGGCACCAAAAAAAATTAACCAAACATAATTAGCTAAGTTCTGTGCATGACATAAAAACATGCAACGGCGAATCAGGCATACTTTTCGCATATATTATTTGGGTTTAGAATCTTTTACTGAATGTCCCAGTATATCCATCATTTATCCTAACACCAGTTCCATCAGCTTAGAGGAACGCTGAAAAGTACTTGGCTTTAAGAAGTTTTACCTAAATATCGCAGAGACAATATGTTGTAGTACACCATTTTTTTTTATATTTATATGTTTCCTGTAATATTTCTAGTCTTATATTATCTAAATAAGATAAGATTTTCTTGTATATACGGTTCCATAGAAAATGGCGCCACGCGTACCAATTGTGCATACTCCTACACGCGCTAACTGATTGCAATCGCCACCTTTGGCTTCACGCGTTTCAACTCGGTGATATATTATTATATGCTTGTTACTGTCCGCTGAATCATATTCAATTTTGTTAAGGAGCATTGCCATATATTTTGAAATAATACATTAGGCAAAAGTCACATTATTACTACCTATAGTTCCGTGGTTATTAATTCAATACTTTCTAAAATACAATTTGTTACTTTTTTTATAATTATTATTTTGAGTCTGCAATGCTGGGCAAAGCCTTCTTAATGTCTTTTTATTTTGTTGTAATTATCATTTGAATTGATACTGTGTTATTATTTATTGTCTCGATCGTATTTTTATACTACTTGTTCAGTTAGGTGTTTGATAATTCTTATATAATATCATTGTATCCATTATAAAGAACAACTTTTACTGTGGGATCAACTGCAAAATTGTAATAAAAAAACTGTTCCGTACATTTCGTCGAGGATGAATGACATATTTTTAGAGAATAGCTATTTTTTTCGCGATTCAATTCAATTCTTTATTTACTTGTTAATGGGTAACATAGATCTTAAATTAAGTTTCAACAGCCAATAACAACCTCAGATCAGGCATGCAAATTAACTATTCCAAAATTATTTAAATACATATATCAAAATCTCAACAATTTAATATTTTGCGTGATAAACATACAAGCGACATGATGTTTTATCCAAAAATTCTTTAAATGTATATAAGTTTTCGCTCACTATTCACTTGTGTAGCTCCGCACAAAATTTATTAAAAGGCAAATCTACCAAATCATAATAAAATAAATCACAGATATCACAATTAAAGTTTTTAACAATTATGGGTTACATAATATAATATAATATGTCCTTCGTGTAACTCCTCGGACATAGCATTAAACCGGTGTTATGAAATTAGTTGCACTTAGTCTTTCGATGGCCAGTCTGAAACTTCCGTCTCCTAATTGGCAAAGTGTCGACTCTCCACTTATACTGTTAATGCCCAGTTTAAAGCTCTTTTGTGTATAAGTAAATTGTGTCACTTACGTGCAAATTGGGCCCTATATATCGTCGTTATCAAGCCTGAATAGACGTGGGCGAGCGTCTTTAATCGGAGATAAAAGCTTTTTCATCAGAAGCCTTAACGCTTCGACTTAAAGATGAAAATGTCTTAAAACGAGTACTATTGGACAGTACAATAGTTTATTACTTCACACAATTATGTGATGATCTTCAGATGTGCGTTCCTTTCTTCTCTTACCGCTATTTCTACTTTTTATATCTTTTCCCTTTTGTAAGATTTATCGAAGAAATTTTTTCGTTTAGACGAGTCAATAAATCTTATTGGGGTCAGTGGGATAATGGTGAAATAGAATTTCACTTTGTAAGGTCAGATGTTTCAATTGGTAATTGTGTGGTAATTAATATAATTTATGTAATGAAATCGGAATAATTAACGACATAGATTTTATAGAATTAGAACGAAAATTCAAATTCAAATTTATTTCTTTCCAAATTACAAGTACATTGCAATAAATTATATGACATCTGAACAATATAAATAATGATGTAGCTTGTTGTACATGACAATGTCGTGCAGCACCTACACTAAGAGTAATCTTGTGTCGTAGGTAGCTGCATGTCCTTCGGGAGTTTAGTTACTTAGTGGTGTATGAGTACTGGATTAATTCAGTGATTTCTTGAAATGGTAAGTGTATGTATAGGTTAGGATTTCGTAATCCGCAAATAAATTTTATTTTACTTTTTCTATTGTCATTCATTCTTTTCATTAAATATCACATATTCACATACGTAGTTTTCTTTATCTATAAAGTTACCGCGGACTACGACTTCTTTATTTCGTTGTACAAAACATAAAATCAAAAATTTATGATATCCGCCTCAGTAACATGAAACGTTTTTCTTTAACTGTTATTTAATATTTGCTTTAGTATCAAATACACGTCGTAAAATTCCTAAAGAATAACACAAACAATGCATATCTAACTGAATCCGATGGGAGGGCACAAATTGAAGTAAATACTCTATGAATCTCAAGGAAAGAAAATAGCTTTAAGTTTAAGCAAACCTTTGATCAAACCCTTGTCTGAAATCCAACACATTATAATTTTGCTAATAAAATTATTACAACTGTTTGATTAAACCTTAACTAATATTATAAATGTGACACTAACTCTGTCTATCTGTCTCTCTGTCTGGGTGTTTGTCGCGTTATCACGGCTAAACAGCCGAACGAATTGATTGAATTTTTGCATATTGAGTTACATATGCTACTTTTTATAGGCCCATGCGAACGTAGTCTCAGGTAACGGTTAGTACAGAACATATTTTTTGCTACCAATCTAAGAATTAATAAACTGTCACATAAATTATAGTTACATATCTTATCCGAATGCTCAGAAAGAGGACAATGCTTTCTCGGGTTATTTTTGTTTGTTCCTATGTGACCTCCGGGAGTGGCCGAAGGGTCTATGACCGTGTGTGGGTTATAATAATAATGAACCTTATCACCTAGTCTTTAACGTTTATTTTTTTTATCTAAAAAAAAAAACTACATTTTGCGGTCAGGGTTTTGTTTATTATTTGCTAAAATAGTATTACTATTCGGAGAACTCAACAATTTCTGTTAATATCATCATAAATTTTAATTTCTATATTACAACCCGCGGGTGGTAAATGCAGGCATGATGGCGCACATTACGTAATATTATACGTATGGTGTAAAACTTGATTGAATTTTATATTAATTCGATACAAATGCGTTAACGGCCAATGGGTTTCTGATGATTTCATAGTTTAATATTCAATCTGCATCGATTGGAATTGGATATGTTGTAATTTTGGTGTAAAATATAAATAATAATAAACTGTTATAATTATTAATTTTGGGTGTAGTATAATGGACGATTATGATTAGATTGTATGGCTTAGTTATATCTGCCGAAAGATATCCGTTAATTTTAATATGGTTTTGTACCAAATTACTAAAATGATAATGGGGAAAAAATGAAACGATATTTCACATTTTTTAGACGTAATTACTTTTTTATTTCTATAATAAACTATTTGTTAGCGTGTTTTGCGTTTCTTAGATAGACATCAAATAAAAAAAAACCCAACACGATCACCTATTTCCCAAGGACATTTGTTACTAGAACCTATAATTCTACGAGCCATATAAAATTCGGTGTTGTTCTTTCGCTTGATGGTTTATTTTATGGTCCATTTTTAATTCTATTTATATATCAATAAAACCTTTAATTAAAAGAACAAAGCTCCAAAAATTCATATCAGCAGCAATAATCAGCAGAGCAATTACATTTCAAATGGGCATACAATTACCAAAGTAAATTCCAGCTAGGTCGTTAGTGCTTAGATTTAGAAGCTAGGTATCGCACGCGACGTCGCGTGAGAAACCGAGATCTGGGAAACTGATTAACTGTGTGCGAGTGTAGTGTTTGGTTTCACTCGTTTTGTTCCAACTTTATGTACTTTTACGAGGGTATGTTGGATCTTTATTGGATCTGCTTGGCCTAAGATTTCTGATTTTTACTCAATTGGCCAAGGAGGGTAATGTTTCTGAAGTGATGAAAGTTTGTCTGCTCCTACTTCATGTAGCTTAAACTGTTTGACCGATTTTGACGAATGAGGTGTCTTTGGATCACTTTTTATAACTGGAGCGGCATGGCAAATTAAATTGTCAGGCTTTTAAAAAAATATTAATAACAATACTAACAATACAAAATTAGTTGAGGTTATTGTTTAAAAATACTACTGAATGAAGCAATTCGCATTATGTTAAACGTTACAACTGCTCATAAAAGAACAATGGCGACTCTCCACCCAACATTAAAAAAATTAACAAGTAGGTATCGTTCATGTCGTTCAAGTCGTTCATGAATGCAATAAGTATCTTTTTATATATAATTTTTTACCAAATTTTCTAAATATCACGTATATTTTTAGAAGCAGGGAATTAATAGCTCCGAATAACTATTTATTAGAAATCAACGAAATTACTTTGCAAGAAACAAAAAAAAAAACAAGCTAAGTAAAAAAAAACACGATAGGAAGAAAACTATTATTTTAATAATTCCACTAATCTGTACCTTACTGAACTAAAACTAGACTATACCTCATGTATCAATATTAGTACTACATACTATGACCACGACTCGTACTACAGGTAATACCAAAAAAATAATACGAGAGATATGATAGGTATAGGCTATGTACTACTAACATAACCTCAATTAATATTATTTTCCCAACCTCAGCAACCTACATTCAATTTGCTTTTTTTATGCTTAAATAAGTATTAACTGTTGCATAAATATCTGTTCTGTACGATGTCGAAAAGGCGGAGTCTCAAAATACATGGAAAGTCGCCAACCTTCTTTCAATTTAGCTTGCGGACGATATTTCAAAAGTCGCTAGTTAAAATTTAACAAAGTCAGTGCATCTCATTTCAAGCACTAAGCATTTAGACAAAAGCCCCGTAGACGGGGCCGTGCTTAGAACGGTTTCTAAGTCATTTGAATATTATGAGTTGCACTGCAACTTTGTTTTCTCAATAAAAAATATCTTCATCATCATCGGCAGCTTCCTCAGCCCACCACAGAGTATAAGCTCAACAATCAACCTCCTCTTTCGACAATCTTTCCATTTTTGTGCCAATCGTGTCTAGGTGTTGACGCAAATAATTTAATATCATCCCGCCATCTCTGTATAGGTCATCCGGGACTCCGCTGACCATACCGTGGCCACCATTCCATCTTATAATGAAATTCAGTTTTAAGATTGCGTATTACGTAAGAATTAAAATAAAAACGTGAATATGCAGTTCTAAAACTACATATAAAATAAGCCTCCATTATTTTTTCTGGAAACAAATCATTATATTCCCATTACCTAATTATAACCCGAATATACCAAGAACCGTGAAGTCGCGTGTTATTTTAAAAGGGCCATTTTATTTTTCAGTTAGTTTTATGGCTTCATCAGAACCGAGGTGTTTTAAAATTAATGCAAATTTAAAACCATAAAACTCCGCGTTTATTTTTAATGTTAATTAAGTAAGGAATGGTGAGAGCTTAAATGCTGTCGTGCTTTACCTAAAAACCGGTCATCTTCCGTACACAAACAAAAACAGCCTTTTTTTTCTATGAATCGACACACAAACCAAACCGCTTATGATAGGGACGTGAAAATTTGGACCCAAAAAGGACCAAAATGAGTAGCGTACAAGAACAGAGGCATATGCTCAGCAGTGGGCGATCACGGGCTGAAAATGATAGTTCCTCAAATGGTCAATAAAAACGGATTTTGGGAAATTCCAGCTTTAAAAGCGCTTTTTGTCTTCACATTACAAAATGGCTCTAGAAAAACTAGTTATTGATACATGGGCATGATAAAAGTATATTGGGTCATAGTTTGTAGGAATGTTGCAGTCCAATTTAAGTTGGCTGCTCTCTTAGACCGTAAAATAAACAAAGCTTTTCTAGAATACTTATGGCAAAATGTTTTTCTCGCATGAAGTGATAAATATGTATTCAGTGTCCATAAAGTATATGCCCCATGACTAGATATTTATTTATGCGGTATTTTGTATGCGTTTCCGATTAACAATTTAAATGATGGTTAGCTAGTTTTGCTTCGAATCATCGTTAATTTAATTACAACATACAAAATAAACAGACTTTAAAGTTGCTGCATTTTATTTGCTCCCCAATTGCTCTAAAATGATTACCTCTTTGATTATAATCTTTATTCTTGCTCTCAATCACTGATATCTACTTATGGTCTTGCTATTGACAGATGATGAAATGAATTAAGATATTTGGATTGAATTATAAGGTATAGCAGTGGTGAGAATCAGCGCTGCAGAGAAATCCGCAGCATTATCGCTGCGCGTTGACCCTTTTTTGTCGCAATGGACACTACAGCGACAACTGAACATAATTATATATTATCCTTTCTTTCGTTGTATTTATTTTATTTTGTATGTTTGATGTTGTAAACTTTTGTGCGTAAAAATAAATATTTCCTTTTTCTTTCTTTCATTGTTTAAAGATAGAGTGAATCGGGTTTGCGCCGTTGGGACCTCAATCCTCAGTCCTGATAGCTAACTGATAACAGTAATTTACAGACTCGGAACTAAAATAAAAAAACTAACATTGTGTCAGTTTTAGTACCAGACACCTCGTAGAAGCGCTTCAAATCGGTACGAAAAAAGGAAATGTAATTGTAGTGGTATACGCCAATCCAGCGTAAAATATTAAAAATAAGTGCTCTCTATAATATCTTAGCAAAATATTTGTGTTTTTTTTTTTTGTTAATTTAAGAAATCGGTTCATTAACTTGTTATTTAACATAAATCTACTTATTTACCAAATCATACCACTAAAACTGTTATTTCGTCTATTATTCTATTGACAAAGGTCATACAAAGCGTTGACTTTTCCAAAGGATGGAGAAACGTCATTATCTTAGAAAGTTTATATTCTGCTTATACCCGTATTTCTTGTACCAGGGTCAATGAGCGATTTACATTTTGCGGCACAAACTATATCTCAAAGTAATTATAGCCTTTCCCACGTATCATATTTATGTGACTACATAAAGATAACTTTGAGACTAACGTTTCTAAGTTATCTTTATTACTTTTTGATTTAGCTTCAGCTTGCAGCCGTCTGTCTTTTCATTAGTTTAATTATTTACGGTTACTGTTACTTCAAAGGAATTATTAATGTCATGGTCTTTTCTCATCACTATCTTTTTACACTTTTAGACTGCTCTAATGGAGATAAATTTAATTTTTTGAATCGGCACCTATCCCCAAACGTAGTTGCTAAATACTCACCATCATTACTCATACGTTTTTTTATAAGGAATTCAGACCTGAAATGTTATATGTATTTTGAATGTGACCAAAGTATTATATTTGTTCTAGCATTTCTTCTATATGTTGAGAACTTAATTTTTGTTAAATTTCCTTGAAAGCAATACCAGTTATTTAGTTAGGTTTTCTGATAGGTAGATTTTACCCATCGCTCAAATACTTAACTGATTATTTTAGACTCTTCTCTAGCCTTTTTTTTTGTTCTCAGTAAACGGCGGTTGGAGCTCATGGGGTCCATGGACGCAGTGCCGATGTAATGGACGCATTGCAGGAGGACAAAGGCGCACCAGGTCCTGTACTGAGCCCCACCCCTTGAATGGAGGGGCACCTTGTCAGGGCCAGGCCGTTCAGAGAACAGCAGACTGCGTGCCTTGTCAGAATGGTGAGTATTTGTAATGTGATTATATACCGATGATAATAGGTAACAGTTTAAGAGGATACGTAAAATGTTATTAACAAAGGGTTAAGGAAAGTGTTAAATTTAAGCCTAGGCCAATTGTATGAAACAAAATTAGTTTTAATGAAAATTATTGGGCGATAATCAATAAGCCTGTATATGCACGAGCAAGCTCCCTTAGGGTATATATCTTTGTGATCGTATGCCATTCCGCTCCTACTCGTACTCGACCCCTGCGGGCTCTCACGCAAGGTCTCTATCATAATCAGGAAGGTCTATACTAAGGGGACTACTGTTAGGTGACACTGAATACGGTTGTATATCTTGGAAGACAACGATTTGTCAAATTTTATAGAATGTTGGATTCTGCAAATAACAATACCTTATGTACAACAGGTACTGAAGAATTATACTTATCTCTCATTTGAAATTAAGTGGGTACAAAATAATAATGTTTTGTAAACTATTAATAGTCATTAGGAACGTTTATTTAATATCTAAAGAGACTTTTACTTCTAAAGCAAACAACTATCTATTACCATTACACCGTAACTAATTAAAGTCATCAGTAAATCAGCACCTAATTTGACGTAACTACCCACAACTTGTATAACTTGTGCTTAGAAAACTTTACTACCTTAAGTTCGTCGACTTTGAAACTTGCGAGAAACCAATGAAGCGACACTTTAAGCTAGGGATCTAAGTTCTAAGCTTTGTTGGAATATTAGTTTTCTGATGACGTATTGGTAGTTAATAATTTTAGTAAGATTTGACGAAGACATTTTGAAATAACAAGTAGGTACTGCTACTGTTTAAATTATGGACGTGTGTACAACTGTACAGTACAGTCATGTCCATAATATATTTTTACTAATTATTTGCATGCAAAACTCGTTTAACATATTTTTATTGAAAAAAATTGTATTTTTAATGATCAATAAAAGTCATTATTTCTTTGTTAATTAATATTGTTCAATAGTTAAGAAAAAATTATTTTACGAGTTATATTTTTGCAATGCTTTCAATGAAGATGGATACATGGATCTTCAAGGATATGACAATACGCAACAGTTGTTGATTGGTAAGTAAAAATAAGTCCAAAAGTTATTTTCCTCATACTATGGCAAATATAATAAGTATTTCGTAGTTATTCGTATCGTAACAGCGAATTTTTATACAACGAACGAACGTTAAGGACCAAAATATTTTTTAATTAAGAAAACCCATATAAAATATAAATTCAAAATGAAACATTCTCCAGATTGATTTAAACTCGCTCTAGCCATTGACCTCTCCAATCAACCGTAAAACCTCAAATGAATCATTAAAAACGAAATAACTAAACATAAAAAAACACGTGGCATCTCTTGTGCATCTCTCCAATACAAATGATCGTTTAAGTACCATATCTATAAAGATCCTTTCATTGTACTAAGCAATAAACTGAAGTACTATCAGATAAATTGAAAGAGGGTTTTTTTTATTCGTGGTAAGGCGAATGGTATATTAACTGTGGTTATACGGACGATATCAATGAGTTTGAGTGCAAGTGACTTACCCCCGGATACTGAAACGTTTGTTAATTTTGACGACAGATTAAGTCTATTGCTGCCTTTGTCATTTGCTTAGTGCCAGACAAAGGCAGTATTAGAATTAATCTGTTGTCAAAGTTAACGAACGTTTCAGTATTCGGGGGTTAGTAAATGCGGCGAAAAGCTTAACTATTGAAAGACATGCGATAGCTATAGACGCCATTTTTTATGGTTTGAATTGGATGAATTGTCTTTTGATGTAATAAAGGATGAAAAATACAGACACTAAATAAATAAATGTAAATATTGGTCGACGTTTTTCACACACAGCCCCAAACTAAGCAAGCTTGTACTATGAGAATCAGATAACTGATAGAATACATAAATACTTTATTTTGTAAATATTTATACATATAGTACATAGAACATCCAGACAAAGTACATACATCCATGTTCATCACACAAGCGCTTATCACGGGTGGGAATCGATCCCACAACCCACAGCTCAGAAGGAGGAAATACTCCCACTGAGCCTAGTCAAACAAGGTAAAATGCTTTGTACTTACAGAAGAAAAAATAACCCCTACCACTCAATCGAAGATTAAAAGTTGCGTAGCATAAATGCAAATCTATCCAAATTGAGTTCCGAACGAATGTCAGAACCAAAGCCAAGATCAATGCTGGAAAGGCCGACTGGCTCGACAATTAAAGTTTGCTCTATTTCCTAATCAGAAATATAACAGTCAATAAAATCAAATAGCTTCTACGAAATAAAATCATTGCCAGCACCAATAAATGTTATCGGCTTTAAATTTCTCTAATTTGATTCCAAATCAAGTCAATCAAGCTCAGAAGATAAAACTCAACAGCTACTTAAAGGTTTAACCAAAATAATTAAATCAATCATTATCTATGAGTACGTCAATATAAATGTAAGTGATCGTAAATTTTCCCTAATTTGATTCTAAGCCAAGTTAAATATGACCAATTCGGTTAGGTTGTATACAAAACCAAATTGCTTTCAAGAATAATTGTGATTATTGCCTTAGAGTGAATCGTGTAAGTGACTTTTACCAAATTTACGAATTCAAATATCAACAAACCTGAACACTTTCAAAATAACTAGACCACTAAATTTAATTATCCAAAGCAACAGCGCTCAATATAAATGTAAATGACCGTAACTTTTGTCAGTTTGATTCCAAATCAAGTTCATCATACTTCTTGCGCGTGTGTATCAAAATAATTAACTAGACCAACCGGGTAGACAATAAAATCCAATCAAGAGCCAGCTGTAACATAGCCGCCATGCTTCTAATTGGTAACACATGTACAGCGGCACGCTTGATGAATTTGAGGACAGTGTGTTCTTCGAGTGATGTGGCCTGCCCACTGGTCTAAGGGGGAGGCCTATGTTCAGCAGTCGACGTCTTCTGGCTGATAATGAAATGTGTGCTGCGGCGGATATTTTAATGATTGCACTGTGTTTGTTTTATTGAAATGTTATGATGTAAGTCATAGGCAAACGTTAATCTTTTAGTTAAGTTTAGTATTAGTTAATGAAACAGTTTTATATTTTTATATTTAAAAGACAAGCTTAATGCTAAGAAAGATAAAACCAAAATCATATTTGATGTTAAGGAAATTAACATCTAAAATAACTTTTAAACTATATCTGTAAAAACAAAAAATCATCATCATTATGAACCTCAAATCAAAATTCTTCAAAGTATATATTCGAAAAGCACAAGCAAAATGCAGTTGAAATCATTCCTCTGAAACCAATTACCGCAGCGTTTAACATTATAAATGGCGGTTCTAATAATACAGCGAGGTATCGCCCTATAAATTGAAATTAAAATATATCACCAAGATGGCCGCAACCCTTACATGCAAGCCGGGTATAAATCACGAGCTTTTTACAAAAGAAATTATAGTTAGCCGCCACGACGCCATGTTTGGAATTAAACGTAAAACAATAAAAATTGTTTTGATGGACTTGGTAGGCGGGCTTGGAGAGTAAGGAATAATATGTGCATAGGGCTGGTAACGAGTACCTGACGTAGCAAATGTACACTTTTCGTTATCGAAGGTCAAGGAGACAACAATTATTAAATGTAATTGGATATAGGATATGTTCTTTCTCGATGAAGACAATCAAACAGCTCTGTATGAATTAATCAATATCATCATTATCAATCGGGCTGATAATGATGATGAGGAAGCTGCTTAACTCCCTCATCATCATTATCAGCCCGAAGACGTCCACTGCTGAACATAGGCCTCCCCGTTAGACCGCCACACCGACCGACACCATGCTACTTGCATCCACCGGTTGCCCGGCTTGCTTTCTCATCATTCATCGGGTGCGTATCCCTGGTGTTACAGGCGTCGGTGATCGCTTACCATCAGGCGGCCCGACTGCTTGTTTGCCATCTATGGCATAAAAAAAAACAATAATAAGTCTTTTTAAGGGTTCCGTACCTCAAAAGGAAAAAATGAACCTTTATAGGATCACTCCACTATCAAGACCTTTTTTTTAGCGTATAAGTCCGCGTTTTACTAACAACTCGCCTTTAATTTTGGTAAGCGACGATGTGGTCGATGAAGCACGCAGACTTAGAAGATACCTATTGCACATTCCGTAATGAATTCTGTAAAAGATTGACAGACTCGCTACCTTGCGGCGGTGTTCCAGGCTAAGAAGTTATTTGGAAACCAACTTTTCATCGCCAATAACCCGAACAGCACGCCGGTCTACTAATTCAAGAGCTTCAATCTGGTATTTAGCCGAGCCGTCCGAAAGGTGGCGGCAGTAATCCACACACGACCGGACTTGCTTGATGAAGAGTAAGCAGAGTGTCCCGGCGTAAAATACCGCCTAACCCTATTCAAAGCGGCAAGATTTTTACCAGCAATTTAGCTTTTGAATCCGAGTAGGTTTCGTAGTTGAGCGTAGGGGTTAGGGTTAGCTCTAGAAGTTCAAGATGGTCTGCCAAAGGTACAGGAACAGGAACGCGTAGAGGTGAAAAGGTTGAAATTAATATAAAATTATAAGGAGGAGCTAGTTGGAGCTTTCAAAAACAAGAAATCTCGCAAGTAAATCAAAACCTTCCCTTCCTTTTAGTAACTTCTCGTTGATCTAGAATTGTGAAATTTGACAAGAAATTGGTAGAAGTTAAGGTGAAAAAAAGTAAAAGTTAGAGTCACATATATTTTTTTTTTGTGATTACAAACTTAATTTTTTTGTTGGAAAATTGACCAACGAGTATCTATAATAAATAATATGTACTACAAAATGTTGACAATACCTTTTGTGCACAAAATAACCAATTTACAAGTTTAAATTTTACTAACTTAATTATTACAAATTAGAAGAGTGACAGAAATAGGGCTCCGTATTTCCCTTTGGGTACGAAACTCTAAAATATATTTTAGGGACTTATACCTACGATTTAAAAAAAATTGAAGTATCTTCTACGATGATCTCATTAGTAAAGTCAAAAGTTCAAAATCAATCAATAGGTCAACAATAAAGAAACTTAAAAATTCTAATAATTATTCTAGTTTAACCCTTCCATTACTACAATAATTAATGAGCCACTTACTTAACCCCGTGTCTGTACGCTCGAGCAACGATAGATCTTATCACTTAAACCACCCATCTATGTGTGGGTGACACACTCTAACAACGTACGTATTCTTATTAATTAATACACAAACACATAAATCACTCCAAGTTCGTTAGAGGAACGACAAAGGACTTTTGAATACACGTTATTCTCTTTTTAAAAATGTGAAGTATGTGAATAAATTGTACGTAATTGTCGTGTCGTCTTTTGGAGACGAAATTTTGAGAAAACACGTTTATATGGAAAAAGGATGTATAATTTAAAGATATTCTCGAAGGGGAATTGTATTACGATAATTTTGTTCGCGAGACGCTTAAGGGGGAATTTAAACAATGTGTGGGATATATTACGTGGTGCGAATGGAGGATAAAAATATATTTTGGCTGCTCATTTGGGAGAATTTTCTTTTTTACTCGACGATGAAAGCGTTTTGCTAAAAGCGTAATGCTTTTGAACTTTACTCATTATCAATATTATTGATAAAACTTTTTCTGCATTTTTGAATGGCTGGTTTTATTATCTTGGTAATACTTTAACTTTAGTTAGCCTTAATAAATGAACTTGTTAAAGTTAATAATAAAGAACTTTCACTCTCCTTATGAATTAGTGATACATTATATCACCAGTGCAAGACGAGGTCGCGCGCGTGTCACGCTTAGCATTCCTTGATAAAGGTCACCGAATGTGATCGAAACTACAGTCGGTATAACTGACTCAATTTAACGTGAGTATTCCCTTTTTATTAAAACAAAAAGATACAGTATAGGTAAGTATTATTATTATGATATATTACTTATAGGTTGCCGAATAAATTATCACAGTAAATATTCTTGGTAAGCCCCAAACGGCCTGCCAAGCGTGGGGATTATGGCATCCATCCTCCCAATACAATACTATACAATATAACTTTATTATACACAAAAACTACAATACAACTTTAAAATAAACAATAATTTTAAAAAAGAGGTAATATAATGGGTGGCCTTATCGCCTAAAGCGATTTCTTCCTGCAACCTTTGGACGAATAGAATTATGACTGAAAAAATACCAATACGATTATAACTAATAAAATACCATTATAAATCGTCCAGCAATGGACGTCAAAGAGCTAATAGGAAGGATTCTTGATTATATCCTCAATAATATCTATAACTTCGTTTAACATCAGACGTGATGGCAGTCAAACGCAAGCCTATAAATAATAAATAAATAATAATAAATAACTACGCCACCACCTTGCCGTACCGCACTTACTCTATTATATGAATACATAAGTAGTTGATATTTTTTTAATTGTAAATTTTTCGACATAATTAAACCAAGTATTAATAAATTACAAAATAGCAATAATTGAAATGACTCCATAATTGAGACATCGTTAATTAAGTGTTTATACCAAAATTGGGGCAAAGTAATTGCTTCTTGTTAAGATCCAAGTGTTTCGTACAAAAAACAGAATTTGGTTTTTGTTGTTTCGGTGAAATGCTTCCGCAGCGATGCCGCTAAACTTGGTGAAGCAATAATAATCATTTTTTATTTCAGAAACAATATCTATAATTACATTCACAATTACTTGTCCCACAAAATAGTAATTATAACAAAATAAAAATGAATTAAATTAAATTTAAATACAGCCTATAGCTTTCACCCATCATTATATGCATACATTTATCCTAGACGGGACAGTCCGTGCGGGAAAAAAACATTTGCAGGATTTCGTTGCGGCTGGTTCGCGCCCGTTATCGTTAGGATGCGACTTTCTTACGAATAATCGCATGAAAGTCGTCCTGGCGGTCCTCAGCAAATATAGAGGATGCACTACAAATTCGAAGCAGCCGCAGTGCGAGCAGCAGCCGCAGTGCGAACAGCACCCTGAGAATGTCGTTATATACAAGCAAGTCACGTGCAACCCGGGGAGTGTGAATAGAGTGAATCTCTCAGTGATTGTCTCAGTAACTAATTTACTTTTTGTTTTTCTTAGCATTACCTGGTCGCTGGGGAGCCTGGTCGGAGTGGTCAGTGTGCGGAGCTGACTGCAGACAGACCAGACGGCGGTCTTGCACCGGAGACACGCCCTGCTCTGGAGCGTACACTCAGCAGGCGGACTGTGTAGGCGACTACTGCGGAGTACATGGAGGTAAAGAAATGTTAAACGACCCAGTTCCACATTTTTAACCTATACTTTACTAGGGCCAGTTCTGGGGAATTCATACCTCCGTCGAATTGTCCGGTACTTTTCGCACTTTTCTGGGAGTGTGTCAAGATTGGCACGACTGCATTCCCAGGGCCTTCTTTGGCTACTACGGCTGTCGGGCACACATTAGAGTTCAATATAAATAAAATAAACTTTAAAAAATAATTGGTATCCAATATGTTTAATCAAAGCAAAGTAGTTGAGAAAGGTAGGGTAGACAGTGCTGTATTTGAAACTAATAGTGAAATTAGCTTTTGAATGTTTCATCGTGTGAAGTGATACTACCAGATTTTCATGAAAATCTGTGATATCATATTTTATTATTTGAAAAGAAAATCTAAGAAAACATGCCAAAGAAAGCAACGTAATTGATATTCATTAGAGAGCTGAAAACCCAAAAAAATCGAAACGAAAATATTCCTATCTGATGCTCCCATAACCATAACACTTTCATCAGTGCCATAATGATTAGGCGGCGATCGTAGATTATAGTTTAAAATATGCCTGCTCATAACAGCAGCATTTTTCATAATATTATACATTTCCGTCTTGTGAGCCTCTCTCGCGTATTTATTAACGCTAATTGAGACAATAAATCATCTTTATAATACCAAAACTCCCCAAATAGCACGCCTGCAACGTATTTCGGCCAAGACTTTATGATAGGTTGTCTTGCGAGTATTACAAATTTTGAAACGGTTCCACAAGGGACATATTAATTAAGTCGATTCTATGAAAAGCACGCGTTTCGGTACAACCAGATGCCATAGAACTAAATATACACTTCCTTTTCCGCGCCCGCTCATAACTATGAAATGTTACACGGACTGGTCTTCATAACAGGCTATCGGTTGTAATTCTACCCAACCAGCTCACAAAGATCTTCTCCACCTCCCTTAAACGTAAGATGTTAGACAAAACGGAAGGTATAGAAAGGTGATGCGTAGTTCAGGTTTGTGTGGACATGTTGAAAAGATTCGAGAGATACTAAAATCGGGAGCTGTGACCATCTGGGTCGTATCATATCTAAATATAGAAAGAGACTAAAACTTTATGGTATTATAAAGAAAATGTTTGAGGTAAAATTTTATGTGTAACTGCGCTATGACAAACTTGGTCGTTATTGTCCATTGTGCAGACATCAAAAGGCAGATGAATTTAATGGCATAAATACTGCTACCATTAAAGGATCTGTTCCAACTAAAAGTACTTTGCTGCCGGTTAACGACAAGCTATCTTGATCAGATCGGAGTTTATGATTGTGTATTTGTATACACGACAAAATTGACATTAATTCACGCTACAAATACGGTATACATTTCTTGCATTTGTAATTAAATTGTATTTCATACAAATTCCATAACTGTTTCACAATTTATTTCAATTTAGAAATTCTATAGATGCTCTAATTGCATCTAAAACTATTCCGTAGAATATTTGGTTCTCAATCAACATCCAAACCTGTCTTATCCACCTGACTCCCCAAAGCGATTATAACTCATGTAACTGTACTATTAACATCGAAATCATAATCTAAAATCGATCCAACCTCAATGTAGAACCAGCTATTAAACATAACATAAACGATTAAACACATTTTACCATTTTCGTGTCTGTTGCTCCCTTGGCGGTCCAAATTCAATCTCAAAATGGAAAATGATCAGTCGATATTTTGTTTATAATGGCAATAAATCATTTCTGTAGTCCCCGTTGACTCCGTTTCAATTTCCCCATTCTGGTTATCGTACGTTTGATAAATAGCCCCCGGCCGCCTTGTACGTTGTTTGGTTTGTACAATTTCTTCTTTGCCGCAAACGCTCTCGATTTTCACGCTAAATAAATACACAATCTACTCCGTGTTTGCTTATAAATTGCTTTTGTTTATCTTCCGTCGCAGATTGATCGTTATTTATTGAGCAGCATCAGTCTCTAGTTTGATGCTTTTTTGGAAGCTTTTCTTTATAGACGGCGATAGATTGATTTTAATACTGATTGATTTGCCAAACTTTTCTTTTTAAGCTTCCTCAAAACATATTTCCATTTATTTTCGTTTATTATAAAGCTTTTAGTCTTGATAATTTTATTGACATTTATTTTCGTTTATTCAAAAGCTTATAGTCTTAATAATTTCTAATCGATAAAACTTAAATCTCTACATTGGAATAAAATAAGTAAATCAAAATATGTATATTTTTCGTATCCATCTCATTCATAACATTTATATTTATGTAATTCAAGTATGCCATAGAATGTAGACCATCAGTAAATTGCCCACATGAAAGGTGGTCTCTGAATATGAAGAACGTCGGGAGGGGCATTCATTCCCGCCTCGCTTGCCCAGCTACTTCATTACCCTAATTGCTGGCTCACAAAGGGGAAATGGTGAAATTTTATAGCTCTTCATCTTTTGTTACCTAAACATCGTGGTGTAGTGCAAAAGTTTTAGTTGTTGACTGAAAATAAACTTAATGGTTATTAACTTCAGCATACAATTATCTTTGAGGTTACACAATGGCTTAAATATTTTTAGTGTCTATTTACTTCATGAACCGATAAAAAAAATGCCACCGCTTGAAAAGTGGCAAATGTATGTCTTCCCAGGCGAAAATACGCGATTAACTACTAAACGCTATTACTACTACATTAGTGTGCCTATCAGTCTTGGTATACCGTCACGAATTTTGTTCATTAAAATGTACCCAAACTTATTATACCCAACTATCTAATCTCCGTGTGAATTTCCATGGATTGAGGACGAGCATAAATTTTCGTTAGTACAATATTAACTTGGCTTCGGAGCTCTGGTGAATAATTATGTTCTCAACATTGACCGAAATTATTACTTTGTTAGCAATACTGACAGTGACATCAAGTTATAATGTTTTATTATTGAATTTGACAATACGGAGATTAATGAATAAGCAAACAGTAAAATCCAATTTATATGCGATGCGGCCGTCATTATTGGAGGTGGGTCCCGTAAATGATTTGTTGTGATTTCGTCGAGTGAACGCAGCGGGCGATTGCAAACTGCATTCACATATTCCAGCACATCGCCATGCCAATATGACCTCTAAAGAAATTAAATAAGGGTGCGAATCCTATGGAATGTTAAATTCAAGAATTTAATTCTGCAAGGCCTCCTACCACGTTATGGGCAAAACGACAAGGGTCTGTAAATTTCGATTGGATTTCCTATCTCGAATCTCTGCATTGAACACGAATATACGAGCAAAGCAGACGAATGTTTACACAGAACAAATTTCGAAATTAATCCGATAAGCTTAGCACTAATCGCGCTCGAAATTAATTTTATTCGAGTAACTGAGTTACTTGCGGTTTCTGTTAACGGGGTTCGAAGTGAAGTGGCGGATGCGAGGTGATTTATTGAATTTCAAACATTGGTCAGCCATAAACCTTGCCGAGACTTGCGCGTGTTTATATTTGAGATTTATAGATATGAAGTACAGTTTAGTGCGGCAAGCGCCATTGCGTATGCAGGTTAGATATTTATACATGACTAGCTGTGCCTCATGGCATTACCCGCTAACCTACTGAAACAAATAAAAATGAAAAAAAAAAAACTATTATTGTTTTAATCCAGGAAATGAATCGTGAAAATCGACCACAGTGTGGCTTTAAGTATGTTTTTATTTTTATTTTAAAGTTGACCCATTATTTTAATATTTAATCTTAATTGTTTGTCCTCTTTCTCGCTCATTGATATAGTTATCGGAGTTTTGCTACGGGTATAATCAGCTTGCTGTCGGCTACGTGAAGTTGCGAACAATTTGTTGAATAGTTTCGGGAGCTAAGTGAGAATAATAGTAATTTTGTTATGCATGGCTGCAAAGTTGTTTTTTTGACGCGAGTACTTATGTTGAAACTTGAGCAAGCGATCCTAGGATCGAACCAGGAGCGAAGCGAGTGGTTTAAATATAGTATCCTGAGCGTAACGAGGATTTCAAAGTTACGCGATACAGAATAACTTTGCTGCCGAGCGAAACTCACAACTTTTCATCTCACTAAACGAAGAAAATGCTGGGCTAATGATGATGATGGAAAGTGAACTGAATTAAAAGAGAAGAAAATTTGACGCATTTTTTTTCATGCAGTCGTCGTGATGGCCCGTGCGATTATCCTAAAAATGAGTTTGGCGCACTGTGATGAAATAAATATTAATGCATTACCAGTGGACTGGCGGTATAGAAAATTATTTAATAGAAAGATGATTAAAAAAAAACTTTCCACGCTAGCGGAAATCTACTTTTGCACTCAGATCTCGAATGATAAATAGAATCTTTCCAAGCTTGTGAGTTAAAAATAATTCTTGCTCATTTCGAGCTTACAAACTTTAGCATTTATAATATTAGTGTGATTTATACGCATAAATACAGTTTAGTGCCGCATTACGCCATTGAGTATGCTGTTGGATATTTATTTATTTGTGATTTAATAGTAATCGTTTCCGATCTAACTCATTCATAAAATGTATGCTCAGAATTCATAAATGTTTTAGGTTTAATTCTTTTCGAATTTGTAAGTTTTATTGAATATAATGTGTCAAAAGTTTTTGACTGTTTGATTTTATCTATAATATATGAATCTTAATCATGTGAATATTTTTTTTTTCTAGTAAGGCGCATAAGACTACAAAATATGTCTAAGTCTTCATAAGTAAGAACTGTTTAAGGCTTTTGTATTGTATTGTATAATGATATAGTAAATTTAGTTTTGAATAATAAAATAACAGAAAAGACGACTTTACTACAGTTTTTGCTTTAGGTATAAAATAAAACCTTTAACAGTAGCAGCTTTAATACTCTTTTTTAATCTTAATTAACTGTGAATTCAACTCGCTCCTGCATAATGCCAGGTGCTATCGGACCCCATCGGTGCTACCCTTCGTTGTCAGGGCTGGTTTCATTTGAAACTAGAGTAAGGAATAAAGAAAAAGTTTTTATAAAAAAAGACATTTTGAGCGTGATATCATCATCAGCCAGGAGAGGTCCACTGTACTGAATAAAATTGATTCAGAAAAATAACTCTTAACATGACTCTATTAACTTATAAAGTATTTCAACAGCAAATCATGATCAAGCAATAAAATGTACATACAATATTTTTTAGACTACGAACGTTACCATTTTGTACACACTGCTGTGGCTACATTATATCAATTAGTTGTAACTTGTTTTGTAATCATTTTAATTTGTTGATAAGTACGTTATGCCCGTCTGCATTAAAGAATAGAATGATAAAATTTAGCTAAGCATCACCTAAGCTAAGTCGGGCTTATGCCCGTCTGCATTAATCTTTGATGGCTCCTAAGTTCACACTTAACTCTCTAGGACGTCTAACAGCGGAAAATATAAATATATATATATATATATAATATAATGTACAATAAAAGTATATATTTCGGCTCACTTGTCAAACGTTTGTGAGTAACGGTGTATGTATGTTGTATAAATTCAGTAATAGTCCCAAGTGAAGCTCGTTGCCTCGCTTTTAATTACTGAACAGGCAGCGATCGTTATCGGGTTATCGAACGAGCGATGACTTCATTCATTCATTCTCGCTTCGAAATAGGTTAGCAGTTTATTTCAAAAACTAAGATTATTTACTAATGTACATTCTGTTATAGAAAAGGTTTTGATTTTATTTAGAAAAGGATTTGATTATATTTATAGCTGTATTATGTTTTGTATATACAAAATTTTATTATAAGAAACGATCTCTAGTGTATATATGAAACTATAAATTTAAAGATGACATATTAAATGTAAGCCATTTCGAAAAACAGTTTTTCATATTTAGTAGGTACAAAAAAAAATTTTTGATTAATTTTATTCACGTGAAGCTTGCAACACTCCTTGAAAAAAGTTCACAGGATACGAAACTTTAGTAACTGACTCAATACATCTACATATTGCAATATACTTTTTTTAATATCATCTCTATGCTCACTTCTCAGTTTCCCGATAGTTCAAGACATAATATAATATGTTTTTTCCCCCATTATTATGAAATTATGACAAGCAATATGAAAATGAGAGAATGAGTGTGGTGTTTGAAGGTACATCGTATAACTCTTAACCAATGGCAACTCGTATAACTTTAGTTGCCATTGGCGTTGATTCTGTTGGGTTATTTTCTTAACAAAATTTGACAGCTCTAAACAATTTTAGTCCTGTCAGTTTGGTTTAGCTTAGCGAGTGGTTTATAAGAATCGACACCATTCTGTTTTATATTTTACCCGTAAAGTATTCTATAAAAGAGAATTTACTGACACTGACATATAAGTTTGTGTAACACCTGCAACTAAACTTTAAATTGCTAGTTTTCTAAGAAATGCCTAGATATTTAGACAGCTTCAACTTTAAACTAATATTAATCAATCAATACCAATCACATTCGTTTATGTTTACTTCTACAAATACTGAGCAAAAAACCTGTTTTAGCTCAAACGACTTATACCCGTCTGCACTAAAGCCAACAAAGATAAAACTTAGCTAAGCATCACCTAAACTAAGTTGGACTTAGGCGTGTCAAAGGAAAGGTCTTACGCATTTAAACAACCTACTAAGTTTTATGCAACGCATTTTTAACTGTAAGATAGATAGATAGATAACTCTTTATTGTTCACACCAGAAATTACATGCATAATACAAAAATCTACTTAAAACTAGTGTAACAATTGGCGGCCTTATCGCTTAAAGCGATCTCTTCCAGGCAACCTTAGCATGCAGAGGATTTACAAGGAAGGAAGGTACGTCCTAGAGAGTTAAGTATGAGCTTAGGAGCTGTCAAAGTTTAGTGCAGACTGGCATTAAACACCATCTTATCAAGCCTACATAAAACGGTTTTGACACAACAATGAAAGTTACAAAACTCATTCCAATTTACTCGATTCAACATTCAACTCATAACCGTCTCCCGCAGGGTAGTTAAAACATTTTAAAAATCCCAGTTCAAAATCCTTAAAAAACTAGTAACAAAAAAATTGTCGTTAAATCGCTGTGGCAATCGTTAACTTTAAGACGCGATGACATAAATAATATTAAAAGGCTCGCTCTTAGAATCGGTATTCTATCCTGTGAAAAAATATACAAACTTTCATACTGCTTTTGAAATGGGACAAAAACAATCGAATTTCTTCTTTATCCTCTTCTGTATAAAGCAGCTGAAAGTCTTCAAGGAGCGTGAGTTAAATTGGCAGTATAGGTTTTTATAACGCGGCGTTAAAAGCTTATCATATGCAGGTGGTAGCTCATTTCGTGGTTCATTTTATGGTTGTATCTGTTTTTTCTGAATCTTTCTGGTGAGGGCCCAAATCTGCTAACTCCTGTTTGTTTGTTTTATATTTTTACTTTACTAAAAATCAAATACGAATACCGATAAGTTTTTTTCTTAACAGTGGAGACTAATACACTTCAATTCAAGTTTTAATCCTGACCAATCCTAAGTAACATTAAAATTCAGAGGAATATAGCCGCAGTCGTATCAGGACCAATAAAGCTTCGAAGTACCTTCGTCTCGAGGAAGCAACTTCATTTGCGCGATTCAGAACTCCCTACATTACAACTGCCAGTCCATATAAAACGATCAACGCCATCTAGCGAACTATACGAAGTAACCGTGTCTCTTCTGGATGTTTGTCGCGGTATCACGAATCATGGGTTCACAGTCGCACAGGTTCACGGCGGCCGAATCTAATAATCATCGAAATAAGAACGTTCGGGCCCCAGACCCCTATTCTCAAAAGCTGAAATTCAATCTCGTCTCGCAAAAAATGTCGAACTTCGAGATTTCTTATTCTCAACGCTGTATTTCGAGATATTCACGATGGCTTGTGTGCAAGATACATCGGACCCAATCGAGACGAGAGACAGTCGAGATTGGAATCTCGAAATTGAAATCAATCTGTCATATCTCCGAATAGCTCTGGTCCGTTTTTGTGTGTCCGTTCACACATATACGTTCTTGCTTGTTCTTCAAACATTCAACCTCTTCAGTAAAGACTTTTTACAACTAAGCTAAGGAGAAAGCTCTCCTTTTTCTACGTAATAAAAGTTAGCGTGAAATGGTAACTTTTTAGTTACTTTGTAATTTATGTTTCTTTGTTTTACTCGTTAATTTTAAATGGCGCTTCCGCAGTTAACGATGCAGTGGAGTTTTTACCTTTGTTATGAAAATATGTGTTTATTGTTATTGAATTTTTAAAATAAATTATATTAGCATGTTGTTTAAAATAAACATGTTTGTAATAAATAAATGCAGTTATTTATGAACTACATTTGGTGGGTCCTGTGGTCCGGGAGGTACAGTTTCTTGCCATTGCCTGCCAAGCGTTGCCATAATCGCAATATAATCGCTTGGCAGGGGTTTGGGGATTGCAGAACGCTCATCATTTTCTAAGAAAATCGCAATTTTAGGACACACCCGTGTCAGAAAGGGTCCGCTGTACAATGGCCGCAGTTCTTTTTGCACTATAGATCTGAGAATTACCTGCTCATGCTGATATTCAAAATGATCGCGACATTGTTCTTCTTAACCCTAATCTTAATTTTTAACAGTGGCAGCCCACAGCGACATACCCCTGTACATCGGCATAGCAGTTGCTGTGGTGGTCTTCCTAGCTGGAGCGGCTGTGGTCTACAAGCTTCTTCAGAGGAAGACCAGAGATCATTCACTCTACACTATGACCAGAACTGGTAAGAAGCTGATTCAACTAGAAGTTCTAGGCAAACTGAGACCTTACAACCGCTATAACTTCAACACCCACGGACCAATTTTCCTCATATACATTTTTTTTTTAAATTGAATTGAACTACTTGCCTCCAAAATTTCATGAGGATCAGAACAACAGCTCTCAAGGTATCATCTGATAAACACACACATACATACAACTGCTGTTTTGAACCTTATAGATTTTCACTTCGCTCGGTCAATTATCTCATTTCTCTTACCATTATGTCGTAAGTACTTCTCCACTACTGGAGGTTTACCGTAAGCAAGTTTTTTTAGAACTTATCTTTAGTACTGAAGGTGGATTAATTTTTCGACCTTGCATAAAAAGATCGATCGAACCCACAACCTATAGATCAGATAGCGGAAATCCTCCCTCTGAGCCACAAGGCTAGTCAAAATAAGGTTTTATCTAAACTTATCTTTTTACTATATCTATTGTTATTTCCTATAAGCAGACTTCCAACCAGAAATGTACCCGACGGTAGAGAAGCAATCCCTCTCGCTCGCACCTGATCTGATGCAGCACCGCCCTCCGAGATACGAGCATCCTCAGACGGACACCAGAGCCGAACACCATTATGATGTCCCTCATCTCACCAACAGGTAATTTAATTTCACCGTCAGATAATTAAATACTCTTCTGAAAGCTAGCGGATAATTTTCCGAGAAGTAGTGAAATCATTCCACTTCTGAAACTTGGCAATCAATCATCATCCACACGGCAAACAATAAACAAGAAACATTTAAAAAAAACAAACTACTGCGTCATGTATCCAACGACTCCTCACTCGCAAAAATCGGTCGTCTGTCCGTTTAGGCTACAGGAAGTAATTAGGTACAGTAACACACAAACATACAATACATTCTACTCACATAGGTACGTACACCCCAAAACATTACCCTCCATCTTGAGCAGTCGGGTAAAAAGCAACTTACAACTATACTGCCTTAATAATGTATGCTCATTCCATAATGTTTTGGAACCTCGACTTCTTGTTAAGGCTCATCAAATAATATAATGCTTCACACCCAGATGTAAAAATATGTTTCCTCTTCTGTGCTTCACACTCATAAGGTGCCGGACGGGTACGTGAAGCGTCGGATCCGGCCGCGACTGTTCGCGGTGCCTCGATCGAGGACTCAATTACTAGCTAGGGCTCCTTTGACACGCATGTTGCAAAGATTAAATCGAGTTGCCGAAAATAGTGACCTGTTCGTTTGCTCAATTAAAGATTTTAGTTTATTAATGTTATTTGAATTATGTTATAGGGAAATTTAATTATGTAATGAATTTAATTATTTAATGACTTTATACGTAATTGACCTAGATAAGATTTATATTTTTTAATGTTGTTGACTTACACTATTGAATTAGGAATTTCCTGTAAGGATAGTTGTGATTTGCATGAATAAATAAATAAAAGCTCTTCACACTGGGATTTCCTGTATCGGGGATGCTATGTAAGAAACAAAAGACAATGACAACAGTGACAACAAACACCCAGACCCAGAGCAGGATGTAAGGAAACGCTCTCGAAAACGAAAACTGGTGGTAGTGCTGGTGTTTGCTGATACGATACCACAAAAAAATGCTACGGTTTATTAACGTTTTTTTTATGATCGCAATGTAATGCGCATCCGATGCTCAAGGTAAACGAACGTCCTGAGCCGCGTACATGCTCGTACGCTTTACATTGCTGGTTTGCAAAATTCTAAACCAGAAAAACAACACTAACATAACAAGTATAAGGCAAATGGTTATCGATTGTGTTTTGGTAGTATAATAGTAGCGTTTTGGCTTCGGGAGCGTTTCCCTTACGACGAATAGATACGCCGCGTCTCTTTGAAAAAAAAAACACGTGACATTTAATTTAAATTTGACAAAATCGATGTCAATATGCTACCTTTATCTACTTATTTGTTTATTACAAGTATGATAGTTTAACAGTCTGATACTTCGGCATTAAAAGCTATAAATTGACCTTTAAAATTGAAGATAGTATTTATAACCATTTTAATATTTAAAGAAACCCATACGGCGATATCTCTCGGAATCTATCTATCGGAAAATAGAAATCCGTGAGAAGTACATTGTATCGTTCAAGTGTAATGTCATATTTTATTATTTCATTTGGCAATATTTCATTAAACAGACACCCTTGTTTCAGCTATGCGTCCCCAGTAGACCACCAAGTCACTCCTTGTGCTTCGAGCAAGGGACAAAGTGACGAATACGACAGCAAGCCATACAGCGAATCAGAACATTCCGTCTCCAGCTGTTTTACAAGTTGTAAGTAATTAAATAAATAGTAATCAGATTTCATTCAAGTTACAATAAAAAACAGCCTATGCATACTATGCATACTATGACATTAAATTTGGTCACTCGATAATGAATGAAAATCACAATTTTAAGAAATAGACCTTGTAAAATTGGGCATTTTGTAAACTGGGCATTCGTAGAATAAGCCATTTTAAGAATGCCTAACTGCATAAAATATAATAATCAATGTAAAGACAACCAGCTATAATAATTAAAAAAAAAAAAAAAAAAAAAACTGTACATACGACAAACGAATTAACTTGTTCTTACAAATAACTTACAATACTTAGTGTTGTTAACAACACTAAGTATTGTTAAAAAACACTAAGTATTTTTCTATTATTTTTTTCAGTTAGGCATTCTTAAAATTGACTAAACGGTCTTCAATCTATAACTTTTATTTTGAATCCAAACAATACGCTATAATCATGATTAAACGGGTGTAATATAACTGAGAGCCATACGACGCTTAGAATGCAAAAAGTTTCGTCTAAAAAAACAAACCCTAACCCACAATTTCTTTCCAGCGGGCTCAATGTACGACGCAGCAAACGAATCAGTGACTCTACAACTAGCAGAACTAGTGTCCAACTCACCTACTTCTCAATCTCTCTCAGTATCCAGCGGTGGGGCCCGACTGGCCCTGTCGGCCGCCGGAGTGGCCCTTTCAGTGCCCGAGGGTGCCCTCAGCAGGGGCCGACGGGAACAAATCTACGTCGCCGTAGTAAAGGACGACAGATACCGACCCCGACTCGGGAAAGGTAAAGGTCACCTACATTATTCATACCATTCAAATTACCCAACTTCGCATATTTTCATTATCCCAACCTAGTATTTATTGAAACCCCGATGAATATTTATGATAATATAACTGGTAAATTGCAAAGTTAGTAAAAACAAATTGATTCCGCAACGTGATAGAGAAGTTAAAGATAATTCTATTTAAATTGCGGCCCGTGTTTCTGCTAAGAAAAATGTAGCAGCCTCGGGCAATACCTATGCGGGCCGCACCTATAACTAGTAGAAATAATAAGACTAAATTTCGCCCCGCAGGTATCACGCAACTGAGTCCGGTAGTTAAATGCGGACCGCCCCGTCTTCAACTGAACAAGTCGGTTGTCCTTCAAATCCCTCACTGTGCGAGTTTAAAGCACGGCTTCTGGAATCTTTCGTTGTACGCGATAGACCATACCAACACGAAACCGGACACCACGCAACCCCAGTGGAAGAAAATAGTCGGCCTCGGCCAAGAAACGATCAATACTCCCGTGTTCACGCAACTCGATAGTGATAAAATATTCTTAGTGACGGACATGCTATCCACTTTTGTGTTAGTGGGTGAAAGTTTCAATGGAAAAGCGGTCAAAGCGCTTCAATTAGCGATATACGCCCCTGCCGCGCTCAGCGAAACCAGTTCAGATTATAATATCAGACTTTACGTGTTCGAAGACACACCTTGCGCTGCTTATTACTGTCAGGAGCAAGAAAAGAAACTGGGAGGGGTGTTACTCGAGCGCCCGAAAACTTTGCTGTTCCAAGATGGAGGATCAAACTTGTGTTTGAATTTGGAACACGTCAGTCCCGGCTGGAAAACCAAACCTGGCATCGGGTACCAAGAGATTCCGTTCAGTCACGTATGGAGTTCGAACTATAACGCCTTGCACTGCAGCTTTGCTTTGGAGAGGACGCACGACTGCGACAATATAGACTTTACTGTATCGGCATGTCAGAGAACTAACCCCTCCTACAAGCAGACATTCCGAATATCCTTAGAAGACGTGAGAAGCAGATCGCCACGAGGTCGTTCACCTCGAGCGGAGTCACAACGAAGCTTCAATATAACCGAGAATCTTCTAGAAGCCCGTATGTGCAGGAGCGAAGACGGTAGCGACAGTAAAAGAAATGTGACTGTCACAGAAGCGGGAGTGAACGAGTGTACCGGAGAAGGTCCTTTTAAATTGAGCGCGAGAGTAAAACGCCAACTTTGTTCTGTTTTGGATCCACCTAATGCGAGAGGCAATGATTGGAGAGCGCTGGCTGCAAGACTTGGCGTTGATCGCTATACCACTTGGTTTGCCACGAAGAGCTCTCCTACAGAAGCTATTTTAGAACTCTGGGAGTGTAGGGAACGTGGGGTAGGGGCTATAGCCGCTTTGGCCGCTGCTTTACGCCAAATGGACCGTCATGACGCCGCTGACCTACTCCACGGCAGACCCTCTTGGTTATGAATTGACTTATCATAACTATAATACTGAACCCTGAAAGCTCCAGTTCTATTGACATTGAACTAATTGAGCTGAAAAAAACTCATATACTTATAGATACCATGAATGGGAATTTCAGCGGAGAGCTTGACTCGGAAGAGTCATATACGTATGTATGTTGGTGATGACTCACCGTAAAGATTGTTAGTGATGACCCACGAGTCGATAAGTGTCGACTCATGAGTCGTAACGATTGTTGGTTAACTTTACTAAAGTGTAGTATAAATGTTTGTTAGATAAAGTATAATTTCGCAGGCCTACGGTCCATAAAATCTCGGTAGTATATTTTGTATAGAGTTATTCCACGCTGTAGATATATTATTATTAGAGCGATGAATAAATTATATTGTATTAGCAATAATAGTGCCTACAATGTCTTTAAAAGAAATATAGCCGACGGTAATCGGTACAAGGTTGAATTTTGTTGATTTT
Source organism: Apocheima hispidaria (assembly GCA_947579745.1). Lineage (NCBI taxonomy): Eukaryota > Metazoa > Arthropoda > Insecta > Lepidoptera > Geometridae > Apocheima > Apocheima hispidaria. The sequence goes on from OX388151.1 coordinate 1,508,895, forward strand.
TGGAAAGTGTTTGAGTGTTTATAATCATGCCTCATTTTTGATAGTTTTTGCTTATTATTTGCTTGTATTTCGAACTTTGTGCCAAATGTGTAATGTCACAGCTAAATAAGGGCAATAATTGGAGTTATACAGACGTGTCTGAGCTTACTGTATCAAGTAGATGCTAAGCGTTTTGTTACTTTTATACAAACAATGATGCAATAAAATGATAGGGCTTAAAATGTGATCATAAAACTTATTTAAAATGCTTACTTCGTATTCGGACACCCACTTTCCGCTTTAGCGAATTTTGGGCGCTTTTACCACCTTACTGGCTCAGTAGATGACAGTAGTGACCTTATGAGCAGGAAGTCTCGGGTTCGATTCCCGACCTCGAAGATAAAAATGACATGCATGTACTACTTATCTACAAAAAGTTGGATAAATTTACGATCAATGTAAGCCATATTCGAAGAAATACGCAAACGTACAAACAGACATACACGGCGATTTGTTAACTGAAAAATTTTGGTAGAATAAATTGTAATTTTTTTAGATAGTTTTTTTCCTATTTTGCAGTTACATGTTATTGGAGAAGTATACTTGAAAACTGCTATTAAGCTGGGTTTAAAAATCATTAATTTAAAAAAGTAAGCTATATATATATATATAGCTTAAAGTTGTATTACATCCTTGTCCGCTGTCACATTTTATGTCCCTTTCTTAAGGATTTTAGTTTTAAGTTCACACCTTATTTTCCTAAACTAAGATCACCTCTTTAAAGATTTCAATTGCATTTATGTCTTGTATCTTCTTTGTCTTTACTTTGAACTTACTATTTCTCGTAAATTGCATTTTGTATCTTTGTATATAAAGTACATAATAGATTGTAAATAATGTATCAGTAAGAGATTTAATTATAATACTTGGAATAAAAAAATATTACCCATTCAATTGCAAATGCTAATTGATGGTATTCAATTCAACTGAAACGTAAAAATGAACGCTTATTGTAAGAAGTAACTGGTACCTATTAAATTTATAAATGCAAATCAATTGTTATAACTCAATAAACCGGAACAAGCATTTTTCCGCCCGCTGAATATAATTTTACAAATAAGCTCGTGCTAAAATTGTATGTTTTTTTTATAAGCTATTCTGCACGATACAGTTATTAGTACAGACTAGACTATTTGGCGCCTTACACTGCCAATTCAAAAAGATCGCGGCATTCATATGCAGAGAAGGATGCGCGCGTTGTTCGTAGTTGATAAGATTATATTACCCTACCAAATTCGAACAACGCGCGCTTTGAGTTCTGCATAACAATGGCGCGATCGTTTTTAATCTGCAGGCTAAAGCATTATAGTTTGTTTCTTTTGAGATGTCCATCGAAATAAACAAAAATAACTTTTCGATCTATGACCATTCGGTATTTCCACAATTTGTCTCAAGGGAATCGTACTGAAATAATATTTTACACGCGTACACATTTTCAATATTGTCCGGTCTTCTTAACCAATAGTTTTTGCTGTCAGATATCCATTCCTGTATTATAATCAAATCTTATAACGCGTAGATTCAAGTTAACCATGATTTTGTAAATCGTGTACGCAACGCAACTGTAGAACTATATTATATTTTTGTTAACGTGATGACTATTAAAATAAAATGGATCTGTGATAATTAAAATAATATGAAATAAATTATGTTTAACTGTGCACTAGATGGTTTTATTCCTGATTAACCTAAGTTATTTAAATTCATTTAAAGAGGTACTAACAGGATATTTGACACAATTTTGTTTATTTTTGAGTTAAACGTATGATTCGTGACGTGAGTACTACTAATTTCCCCGTGAGTACTATTTTTTCCCGAAAAGTACAATATTGGTATCTTCGAATCTAGATTAAATAGGTACCTTCTAGGTAAGCGTGCTCCGTCCTAGAAATATGTCCATATCATTACTTTCCATCAAGCAGTATGTGGTCAAAAATAAACATATTCAGAATATATTATAGCTGCGCCCCACGGTTTCACCCGCGGTATAAAAGTAGTCTACGAGTTAATCCTCCATACCAAATTTCATTCAAACCCGTTCAGCTGTTACAGTGAGGAACGGGAACAAACACACTTACATACTTACACACTTACACACAAACTTTTGCATTTATAATATTAGTGTGATTATATTTTTAAAAGTAGTAAGCAACAAAGTCTTAAACAGTATCAAAATTCTAGTTTCATTTAATTAATAATCGAGTGATGAACGAATTTAAAATATATTTTTTTACCGTTAGATTGTGGATAAATAAGAAAACAATTAATTTGATGATTTTAGATAATTATGTAATGGGTAATGATTAACAGTGTTAGCTAAACAGCTAAACAGCAAAATTTAAAATTTAAAAGTGATAAAATTACTAAAATTAAAAAATATATGTGATTTTTATATTCCATGTACCTCATTATTAGTATAGAGCTCTTATTTTTAAATACAATCATATTTATTTATATTTTTTGGTCCTAATAAATTGGATAAAAAAGTTACATGAAAGTTTCTCGATAAAAAAGTCACCGAAAACCCCTCCATTTATATTCATTTTATTGTATTTGTTTTAGATACTCATAATTTGTAGAATAGCTAAGTAAATATTTTTTATTGATTTTCCATTTTATATATAATTTTATATATATTGATAAGCAATTATTTGACTTAGCGCGCTATCTTAATATCTTTTCACTGCATGCGGATAAAAATAAAGCAATCCTTTAAGTACACTAACATCAAGCTCCAATTATAACTTATTCATATAATAATTATGTTCGGTCTAAATCAGCTTATTAGTTGGTTAGACATAATCATGCATTTTATCATTCATGTATTTTACCGGTTAAGTAAAGTTAGAAAGGATTGACCATAAATTCGTCTGATAGTAAGCGGCGATGATTGATCAAAATCCTTTCGAAGCCAGTAGACAAAAAAATAACATAACCATTTATCAACTATTCGGATTTGTTAATAAAGAAGACTAACCCCCGAATACTGCAACGTTTGTTAACTTTGACGACAGATTAAGTCTATTGCTGTCTTTGTTGTATTTGCTTAGTGCCAGACAAAGGCGGAAATTAGAATTAATCTGTTGTCAAAGTTAACGAGCGTTTCAGTATTCGGGGGTCAGACCCAGGCATGTTCTCAAACATCTTTGACATACTAAATATCAAACTTTACCCACATCTCAGAAGCTCTGTATAATCACCGACAGAACTATTTAAATTTCCTCCAAACATTTCTAAACACAAAACACGAGCGCGGAGAATCTCAGACATTCTACGAATAAAGGATCGTCAAATTTATTCGACAGGCGAGAAAAGTTGTTATAAATGAGGGTATAATGCGTATAGTCCGACACTCTGCCTTACGTTAACTAAAAAGCAGCTAACTCACGCAGTATTTTGTAATATGGGCACCGAAGATAATGATCACATGTAAGTTGACGGCTTCCTAGTTGAGTGTGAAACGAAGAGTATTTTTTTAAATTTGTTAATATGGTTGCAGTTGTATAAATTGTTGGTATAAAACAAAAAGCACTTTTCTATGAATCAAGGCACAGACCAAGATATGATAGATTATTTATATTTATTGCTTATGATAGAGGGGTAAAATTTGAACCCAATGCTCCTCAAATAGTCTAAGATTTTGCGAAACTCCAACTTTAAAGGGTTAAAATGGGCTTCCAGAATATATATGGAAATAAATTATTTTTTCATGCTAACCCAATAAAACTAGTTTCGTGCACTAAGCATGTCAAAGGACTTTTCGAGGCATGTCTTAAGATTTTTAGAAAACCAACCCATAACGAGATGCAATGGGGTGTTTTATTTACTGTAGTCCATGCGAGCGAAGCCGTGCAGGCAAGCTAGTATAGTATATTTCTGATGTTATGATATAGAGATAGACAGATAAATAGTTACGATGGATAGTTTTGTAAATTCAACTGTGGCACGTTTAACTGAAACTGTGGTACTGCTTAACTTACTTTGAGCCATTATATCACATAGTTGATTTTGAGCTTACGTACGGCAGCATAGGTATGTAGATATGGCGTATTGTAGAGCGGTAATGTGGGCAGGTGCGCGCTTGCCTTTATGCCGGCGCGACTCTTGACGCGTCACGGGAGTGTGACCGATTAGGGTGTGGAGTGAGTGCCGGCGTGAAGAGGGTGTGACAGCGCTCAGCGACAGTTTCATGTTTTATACGAGTGGTCTTAGTGTTTCTTGTTTATTCCTATTTAGTTAGGCAAAAAGAGAGACTTAAAAAAAGCAACAACACTTGAAATTCAACATCGAAATAGTAGAAATGGTATAGAATTGTTTTTTTGCCTCTGTTCAATATTGGCTTCTACATAATTATCATGTATTAAGCTAGTGGCTTTACAAAATTACATATTGGCGGACAGTAGTACGTAACTATCCGCTGGCGTTACCGCCTGAAAAGCAACACCTTGTTTTTTGGATCGTGGTTCCACTTGACGTAGGTTCTTAGTAAGTAGCCGCTAGATATGCAACCACACCCTGCCAGCATATTTCGGGCATACATTTAAATACATTAAAACGCCATTCGGCTTCGTATAGGCAGGTGCAGCAATAAAATACAAATTACTGGCTACTAACTGGTGTGCCAGTAAAATGTCGTGTAATTTGGGGGAAATTGTGTTTTCTCGCAATTAGTTGACACCTTCGAACGGTGAAATAATACTTAGGAAATGCAAATTACCTTGTCATAATAACGAGCGGTATAACATTTAGCTATTTATGTACTACGCATAGAGAGACACCGAAGTACATTGCAATGTCTCATGTAATTGCGGTTACTTTGCCAAACTTCAGTCAGGCACTCACTAGGAAAAATTAACATACTTATTCGCATAATAATCTTTCCGGGCATCTCTAAGTAAGTAGTAAGTTATCTAGCACGTAGTATACAGGGTGTAACTGAAAGGTGCAACAATATTGAAAGGTATGTATGTACTCATCATTATGAACTACTCTCATTATGGGACCAACACTGAAATAGTGACAAACAAGATCAGCTGCTCCATAAAAAAATGTCAACGATACTCCATACGATAACGATAACTGGTTGGTCCCATAGTAAAAGTTGTTCATAATGATGAGTACATAAATACATTTCAATATTGTTGTGCCTTTTAGTAACAACTTGCATAGCTTAATGCAGAATAAGTATGTTTTTACATGACTGTCCTGAAGAAGAGCATTGTGGCTTTCTATGAGTGTTCGGGAACACTACGAAAGGGTTTTTCGAAAATCCACCCCTAAGAACAGCGGGGCACGGCTAATATATCAAGTAAACGTATAATCGATAACAAAGATAATTCTATCCACAACTCGTACCGCTGTTGTTCTAAATAGTACTACCATAAATCACCGTTATAATTATCACCCTTTACAGAAATATTTTAAAAATAACTCTCCAAATCTATAATTAGGCAAAAGGTGTTATAACGGAAAGTTCCCACAATTAACAAAAAAGTTGTCAGATCTGATAACGGTAATGAGTGGAAAGCAAAGGTTTATTATTAGATTAAGGACCATGACAATCAGTAGTAATAAATAAAAGAAATAAGAATATATAGAAAATGTACGTTTTGATACATAGAGCAAGCTATTACAACGGGGACTAAAAAAACGTACATATGTACTTTCTCTTTCCCCTAACCTAACACGCAATATTTTATCGCAGCCCGCGTTCTAGGTGTGCTGCTGGTGGAACTCATACAGACAAGAGACGAGGAAGGACAAAATTATTACCGAGAGACATAAGAAGTACATCAAGAGTTATTGATTTTCATTTCAGATCTCACCATATCTTTAACTACAAAGTTCGTTCAAACTAATTTAATGTTTCTTATCAGGATTTAACCGCGCTAAAATGCTCGAGGTATATAAATAAAGTAGTTTTAGCGTGGTTAAGTCCTGATAAGAAACATTAAATTATGTGTTCAAATCGCGATAGTTTAAAAGCCACATTCGTTCAAACTAATTAGTAGGACAAAATAACGCCCAAATATCGCAGCCGAAAAAGTAGTAAAACGAATTTCGTGGATAAACTTTTTCGGAGTACATCATTTTCTAACTTATAGTGTACTGTACTGTAACATCATAAAATCGTCCAAAGAGCTGCCCCAAAGATTAAATCTCCTTTACATTTATGTTAGTACCGAACCCTTAAGCCAGCATCTACTATTTAATCTATGCCTCAACCCCAAGTTTGTAAGTAAATATATTGAGCAGTATAGGTTCCCAATTCACCCATCAAGCAAGAAACTACTCTATATATGAAACGACCCTATAAGCAGTAGTTTCCTGTAAGGCTTCCTACAGACGCCTTACGACTGAAAGGGCCTGAAATGTCGGCTAATCAATCGCAAAGGGCATCGGTAGACGCGACAAAAGGGTGCAGGAGAGTGACAATGGTTTTAGCTTCAACAGTACAAAGCAGCGCGGCATCAAGCATCCATCACATTGTGACTCTAAGGTTTTCTGTTTTCTTTACCTCTAACTTATTAGCCAGCTGTTCAAGAATGAAGGTTATCTTTTCCGGTGTATGTGAAAAAGTTAGATCAGCTGCTCCATATAATTCGTCAAATGTAAAATGATATTTCTACCCGGCATTCGCAAGAAGGGTTTCAAGCAACAAGGGGGCAAGAAGGGGGTTTTCGGGTGCATACTTGTATCGCTATGTTAGTATTATATAACGTCTTCTAGCCTAAAGGGCTCAGCTGATTTTGAGTTGCTTGGTGTTATTAGATTGTCATGTTAGAAGTGCATGGGAATGACATGCGTAGGTTTATTATTTGTGTAATTCTTATTTGACATGTTGTAGTTAAACGGCTGATTATAAAATGGGTGACGTTTGATTTGTCTTGATTTCAGGAGTATCATGGGCTATCTCTGCTTCAGCCTTTAAATATCCCACTGCTGAGATATTAGCCTATCTTCGAAGGGTGATTGGGCCATATCCAGCACGCTAGCTTAGTGCGGGTTGGCGGATTCACATATGCCATCGAATTTCTTCTCCGGAAATATGCTCCTCACGATGTTTTCCTTCAACGAAAAGCCAGTGGTATATATCCGTACATAAGTTCCAAAGAACTCACCGGTATGGGCTCGCCCGGGTTCGAACCTACGACCACATGAATGTGAAGCGAGCGTGCTCCCACTGAGCTATCACGGCTTTTATAAGCTATATTTTGATAATCATTATAAAATGTATCAAATATACGCAGAAAAACTTACATTATTAATCGCAATTTTTGCAGAGTTCAGTTATTCAACCGCCAAGCAGTAGTGTGCAAACATTACTGTGTTCCGGCTTGGGCAATGTTGCCAGCGAAATTTCTGGGCATATAGAGATTTAACATCATATCTCAGAGTGACGAGCGCAGTGCACAGGTTTTTGAACTGTTGAAGTTCAACATTTTGGGCACTGAACTGTTATGGGCAAGCGTGACACTTACATCAGGTGAGCATATTGCTCGTTAAAAAATAACCTCCGTTCAAAAAATAGCTGATGATATTCAAACGACTGAAAAGATGTTCTTGAATCTTCTATGAACACTCTCGATCAAGTCACCCTTCAAACAAAAAAATCAAAATCGGTTCAACCGTTTGGAAGCTATGATGCCACAGAGAGATACAAAGATACACACGTTAAATATATATGCCTATGTTTGTGTGGGTGTTTAAAATAGCACAGTCAGAACTCACGATATGAGACACTTCTTCAGCGAAAACAATTCAATACCTACTTCAATAACCTTGAACTCATAGTCACCCTACTCATACGCGTCAATTCATCAGCCAATGTGAGGTCTTCAAAGGGCTTGAAGCAACTATTTCCTTTCACTTAGAGCCGGGTTTTTGTTCGACGATAAATTAATTTCGGTATTGGATGGCGTGCGTAGTTACCTATTTGTAAGGTGGAGTGTCTCAAAAGAGAACCTCCTTTGGTCGGGCTTAGTATAAACCTAGTCTGTCGGTAACAAGTATAAATAAGTAACGTACAAATTTGAATCCACGAATTAACATCATTAGGTTCCATTCACCTATTCCAAAGTTTGTGGTTCGGATCTCAGCACCCATGCAATTTTTTGGAATCCGATCTTTAGTTCACTTTGTACATGTTTTGGACCACATGTTTTTTTTTTTCTCAAAATAGAACCGGTGTTACCGACTCCTTTGGTCGGAATTAGTATAAACTTAGTTTGTCGGTAACAAGTATAAATAAGTAGCCTACGAATTTGAATTTACGAATTATCATCATTAGGTTCCATTCACCTACTCCAAAGTTTGTGGTTCGGAGTGCAGCACCCATGCAATTTCTTGGGATCCGATTTAAGATGCTTTTAGTTCAGTTCATACATGGTTGGGACCACATGTTTTTTTTGGGTTTGCCTACATTCTATAAAAGATGTCAAGTTTTAAATAGGTCTCGGTCACTTTGAGCTCCTCTTCCCCGGAATTAAGATAGAGTTGAGATGTTTTGAAATGGTTGGAGACACGACCCGATACAGACATTTTTCTTGTTTCGTTCCCGGTTTAGATACTTCATAATGGGAGCTATTTGCAATTTTGTACTTATTTATGATGACGTCACGTATCCACACAAAAATAAGATAATTATCAAAATCGTCTCATTTGTCAAATACAAGTTAATCATAGATTATTTTGTATTTTCCTTCATCTTTTTCTGTTTTCTGTCGGGAAAATATATTATCAGCATTATTACTTGTATTAGCATTAATACTCTATCCATACAAATTTTCAGGTTCAATAATGATTTAAATAGCCATGCGAGACAAAGGTTATCCGAAGTCCACCAGTACCACAGACCACGTGACCGGTAGACAGCACGTACCTCCATAATGGTGGATCTCCCTCACGAAAATAGTTCGCATAAAATAGCATAAAATTCCTTATGAATGGTCGGCTACGAGCCATCCATTCAAGGTCTACCGGTTTTTTTAGGACCGATTATTATATCTTACTGATCTTATACTTAACTTCTTAACTGTTCTCAATGTGAGTGTCGAATTACTGTAATATATTGTAATTATTGTAATGAGTGTCGGATTATTGTAATGTAATGGATACGGTACGGATAAGATAAGGCGCCAATGGATTGAATGTTAATCGTTCAATCGTTAATCTCGTCTCCTAACCGGCGCGATGAGTTAGTGAGCGATCAAATGGACTTATTATCTTTGGCCAGTACCGAAGCACGGGGGTCAGATGGTAAAGGGAGCGATGATATCTCTGTCGCTCGGCCGCTCGTGACTTACCTTATGTGACGGTTTGGGAGAAGTTACAAGCGACTTCAGACAAGTGTAAATCGTGTAAGTTTAGTGTAGTGCAGTGCTAGTGTCTTCTTATTTTCTCCAAGGCACAACTTAACTTTTAATATAGTTGTATATTTCTATAAGCTTTTATTTAACTTGCAATGTTTCCATGCATGTATGTATTTTAAGGATATCTTGCAACTGTATTAAATTTTAGGCCAAGTTCCACTTGTTCAATTGAGTTGAAATTTTGCATGTCTGTCAAGTTCCGAAGACAATACAATATTATGACAGCGAACTGATCTGATGATGGATACGTGAGGTGGAAAATGGAATTCCTCAGTAAATAATAGTAGATTAATGGAGTTTGGAATTTTTTTGGTTAGCTACTGTACCAATCATGAATTTTATAAAAACTTATTCTTCTCAATCAGACTTACGTCGATAAAAAAAATAGGTATACTTCTTCAATGTGTGTCTTCAAGGAAGAGACAAATCTGTTGTGCAAGGTAAGCAGCTGCCGTCCGCTGTCACATTATTTTTCTACTCCATTTTTACTTTTCGCGTCTAGTAAGCGAAATTTTATCACTTGTACCACAGCTTAAATAGCTCGGACAAAACAGTGGGTGAAACTGGAATGACGCGAACGCTCTTACAATGGTTTTATTTAGGAAACCCTCCGTAGGAGGCTAATGAGTCATTAGATAAAGATCAAAGTGAGTTTATAGGCAAGATGTAAAAGGTAAAGGTGAAAGGTGAATGAAGGTTTTTCTTAAATATAATGTTAGATCCAAAGGGTTTGTAAAGTGATACAAATTGCGAGCTGCTTTTCATTTTATTTGATTCATGTTCTTCAAATATTTGGTTATTATTTTTAGTACAAAAATAGTTAATTTAGCGTAAGTATTAGCAGCTTTTTTCATACAAAATAACATAAAAGCTTTATTCCAAATTAGCCGTTATAGGATTGTACACAACAAACGCTATGTACTTACAAACACGCACATACTCATTACAAACTTCGGAATAAATGTAATCACTTTCAGTAGTGAAAAACAAACTTAAACGAACAATAACTATATACTATTTTTTATAAACGAGATATATTTTTTTTTTAACATAGTCGCCCGAAGACGTCCACTGCTGGACAAAGACCCTTAGCGTTTGCATCCAACGGTTTCCCGCAATTTTCAATATGTCGTTTATCAGCCTAGTGCAAGGTGTACTCGTACCTATACGCCGCGTCTTCCAGTTCATGGTCGTCACTCAAGATCCTTTCTTCCCCATTGTTTATCGGTTCTTGGAGCTATGTGGCCTGCCCAATGCTACTATGGTTCTTCGGTGAATATCCTCGTTCTAGATTTTATCGCGAAAAGAAACTCCGAGCATAGCTCTCTCCATTGTCCGTTGTGGTTTCTCTGAAAGTCTCTGAGTATTTTATTAAATATTTATAAAATTTGTAAATTACTTGAAAACAAGCGACGACGGGATAGTAAGTTGTCATCGCAGCCTATGAACACCTAGAACACCTGGTGCATTGTCAGTGTGCTGCCTGCCTTTAAGAACCCTTCACCTTTCGCTGCAGGCTAGTTTGTATTCTGGAGGAAAAACTGAAGGAAAGCCATTCACAGCAATAGACAAGCTACAGGTTTGTGGAAGAAACAATCGATTAAATCAAACGATTCAAGACTCCCTCATGGGAGTCTCGAATTGTGGTCTCTGGTTTGACTCGCGTGGGATAAAAAAAAGTTGTCACTCTTTTTTATAACATCCCACTACTGGTATATCGGCCTATCCTCCAAGAGTGCTATTAGGCCATAATATCCAAGTGGCCAAGTGCTGGCTAGCGGATTCACATACGCCATCGAATTTCTTCTTCGAAAATATGGAGGTTTCCTCACGCTGTTTTTCTTCACCGAAAAGCCAGTGGTATACCGTACGTAAGTTGCAAAGAAGTCATTGGTACGAGCCCGCCCGGGTTCGAACTGAGATACATCGACGTTTAAATAATAAACAAACATAACGATTTAAATAACGATACATCATGGCGATCTCTGTTGCTGCATGAAAGAAGGACAAACAAACACACTTTCGCATTTACAATATACTAGCTACGCGCCGCGGTTTCAATAAACAACGGTTAAATTTTTCGAGATATAACTTCCATACCAAATTTCATCCAAATCCATTTAGTCGTTTCAGAGTTTAACACGAACAAACACACTTACATATTTACATGCTTAGCTAGTCACATACTTACACAAAAACATTAATATTTATAATATTAGTGTGAAGTAAGAATACTCATCAAGCTGCAGGTATATATCAGATTTTAATCACAGACTTTGCTTTCGCTTTGTGAATAAATTACCTCGTGGTATATCTCTGGTCTATCATTATTTCATCACTTATTGTGTCGATGTATGAACAATCGAGACTTTAATTCTGTTGATCACTTTCACTCAAGCCAAGTTAACAATAATGTACAACGTACCAAATACCAATAAAAGTTTATTGATTTTGACAACACGTCTCGATGTCAAATAAATCCGATTAAGTGTAAAAAAATATCTGAGGCGATAAGATAAAGTAAATTTTTGTATGTTCAAAAAAACAATAGTTTTTCTGTAGCAAATTTTCATTTATATTTAAATGCCTCGGAAATTGCTATCACAGCCGCAAAAGATGTATATCTATACCTAGACAGCTACTACAATTTCTATCGACACTCAATGGACGAGTATTAGAAGCTGGGTAAATTCAATAAGATTTATTCATGAAAAAAAAACCGTTCGACTTGAGAATCTCCTTCTATTTTTGGAAGTCGGTTAAAAATAGAGTTTACATAAGTCGCCCTTAGAATTAGTATATAAGGGCTCGGTTCCCTTGTTCAGCCTAATCCTAAAGCCATGTTATTGTTTGTATTTTGTTTTGGTTTTGTGGCAAATAAATCATTGTCTATTGTCTATTGTCTATTTATTAGATAGATAGATAGATAGATAGATTAACTCTTTATTGTTCACACAAATTTTTACATAATTTATAAACAGACTTTTAAAAGTAGTGTAACAACTGGCGGCCTTATCGCTGAAAGCGATCTCTTCCAGGCAACCATAGGATGGAGAGAATTCATAGAAGAGGTAGAAGACGGGGTGTGCAATGATGTAGATTATGTGATACTTATACTCTAATAAACCAATATAATTATAAACAATAATTATTACGCCTTTTCCTACGCCAAAATAAAAATAATATCACGAGAAGTGCTATAAAACAAGCAATGGTTTTCTAAAGATAAGTAGCATTTATTTTTTAATTTCCCCCCAGCAATTTTTACATTAAAACTATCTGCGCCCCGCGGTTTCACCCGCTATTCTACAGAAACCGAATATTTTTGCGGGATAAAAAGTAGCCTATGTATTAATGCTGTGTGTAAGGTATACCATACCAAGTTTCATTCAAATCCGTTCAGCCGTTACTGAGTTGAACGGGAACAAACACACTTACAAACTTGCGCATTTATAATATTATTGTGATATATTAAAAAACTACGAACGAGATAGTGAGAATCAGGGGAGCGGGCCCTTAGGTACTTCGAGATCGTTATCATTTATTGAGACAGTGACTCAGAAAACTCTGTGAGCATAAAATACACCCAGTAATGGCACAAAAGAAATAGTTAATGGGCTATGAACATATTGAAACAATCGTGAACAACCATGGAAAGGTTTACAAGTAAACACAAATGCCTCTGATTTACCAAATCACGATGTATAAGCCGATGTCTAGCATCTAATAGGAAGTTACCTAATAAAAAGCATAATCTTATCTTGTCTTATCTTAATCCAGCCCACCCATAAACAAGGGAGTCTGTTTACGATCACTCGGAACCCTTTTTGTCTATGCCCAATCTTGTAGAAGATAAAGGAGAACGCATACAAACTTTGACAGTAAATGAACTGAATTGGTAATCGAACTTTGTAATAAATAGTACCTTTACTCGTAAAACTAGCGAATACCTAAATATTTTAGATTCTATGACATAAATTTTATTTTATTTTATTTTTATTCTCGTTATTGCGATGCGAATATCTTAACAAACAAATCGACGTTTGTGTGTAATTTTATTATTATAGACTGGGTATATCGTATAACTGTGACCAGAACTATCGAAAGACGCGCAGCAGCGTCTTCTTAGTTAATCGTGAGCGTTCTGCGATCCTCAAGCCGCCTGCCAAGCGTGGGGATATCGCTCGAATATACTTGTTCCGGATTTTACCGCGCAAAGAAATTCCAAGCACAACTCTCTCCAATTAAGCATAAATGTAAGAAATTAATTAAATTACTGTTTTTTTAACACTATATTTTTTTATTAAAAGTTGTGATACTGCGTAACTGATTTACTGTGATTAAACCATGGACACACACATGATTTTAACCATAGTCGTGTAATCAACATGCAGTAATTAATCAAGATACATCGATTGCATCTGATAATGTGACCACCAACAGAGCGAGGGAATGCTGTCTAGTGGCTGTTTGTTTGGTTAGTCACATCTCTTTCTGTTTCATCATTGGTCATAAGCAACTTGTTGGTATAGAGTGAGTCGAAATTAATAACTATGATTGTGTGTTAATTTTAGGTACTTACTAAAATATTTTGGGTTTGATAATCCTAACTAATATTATAAATGCGACAGTAACTCTATCCGTCTATCTGCCTCTCTGTCCCTCTGTCTGGGCGTTTGTCGCGCTATCAGGGCTAAACTGCTGAACGGATCGACTTTATTTTTTGCATTGATATAGCTTAAGGATCGGAGACGGACATAGGATACTTTTTTTGTATATCCACGCGAACGAAGTCGCGGGTAACAACTAGTGCTATATATTTTTTTAATGTTTGACAGGCTAGGCATTTAACTCCTCACACACCTTACACAGCTCACCTGATGTAAAATGGCGATGTTGTCGATGATGGTAAGCACGCCTACAGTCTAGAATGGGAGCTGCCTCTCAAGTGAGGCTGCTTAAAGTACACAGTTTTTTATTTTTTTTTATTTATGTGCATGGCGACAAATTTTCAATTTAAAGATAGTAGCTAGCCAGCCGAGTACTAAAAAGTACAAGACAAATATCCTACCATGCTATGCGGCTTCCTTACTATGTTTTCCTGCACCTGTATCTAAAGCTAAGCTTATTGTTGGGATTTGTACCCACCCTCTGCGGCGTGCAAATTGAACACGCTCAACACTGAGCTGTCATCTCTACAATTGCCAATCTAATCCCAATATTAGTATTTGACAAGGCACTAGACTACGGCTAAATGGACTTTAAAACTCATTGGAAACAAATTACGTACATTGATGGACCATATCATTTGAATTTCGAATAATATTATTTCTTGTTTCATACTTTTAGACTGAGATACAGAGTAAAATTCTCATTTAAAACATTAGTTAGGATGAAAGATAAGTTTTGAAAGTATTTATTTTCCAATATTACATTCCAGTGACAAAATAGACATACCTTGTCACCACCGTCCCATTTCGAAAAGATAACATTTTAATACCAAAGTTATATGATCGAGTTTTATTATGACAAGGGTTCCGTGATTTGTGACCCCGTCCGTCATTTGGGGTTGAATGATTGGAGTTTAAGAACTTTTTGCTTTTTGTTGGCCCACGGCGAGACTTGGATTGGAACGGATTTGTTGTTTTATGGATGACTTTTGAAGTTGAAATAGGAGTTTTGAGAAATTCTAAATTTAAAATCGTCTTTTGTTATTCTATTACGTACTTAAAAGATTCGATGTCATCTGTCCACATAAGTCTATTGCTGGACATACCTAGGCTACAGAAATATACCATACGTTCGAAATATAACTATAAATATTCACTCTCACTGGTTCATTCAGACTCCAACTTTGATGCGTTTTATCGGAAAATCTAATAATACGTTATCTATTGAGGGTAATTCGTGACATAAGCCTTACGCTAAACACGTTTTGTTGCGCGTTCGAAGGTTAATAAAGGCTCGAATCGAACGCGACGTAACGAAAACGCAGCGTGCTGGCAACGTGACGTAACGAGAACACAGCGTGCTGGCAACGTGACGTAACGGAAACCCAGCGTGCTGGCAACGTGACGTAACGAGAACACAGCGTGCTGGCAACGTGACGTAACGAGAACGCAGCGTGTTGGCAACGTGATGTAACAAGAACGCGGCATGCCGGTAGTCATTTCTTAGATGTGAAAGGCGCGAAGATGCCAAAATACATCTGTTTTATATACGTTCTTTAAGTGGGGACATCTGTTTGATATTATCGCCTCTATATTCGAATTCGATTCAAAGCTCAGTACGGACAATAATTAAATTCGTTCGTAAAAACGACGAGATTATAAATACATCTCAACATGTAATTAAAACCAATTTATGGTAATCGAAGACATTATTACGATCGTAAATTAAGGGGAAGCTATCAAGTTATACCATAGATAATATAATACGTTTGTATGTATATAGATGATAAATTAAATTTTATTGTTTTAAATTCATGCTGTATAATAGAGCCATGAAAATCGAATGGTCTCGGTTATGGGCGGGAATGTTTTAAAAATGTAATTAATAACGTTTATTAGGTTTGTTATTATCGGGGTTTAATCTCCTTGAATTGACATAGTTTTGTTTTTGATTTTGAAGGTTTAGATTTATTATGAGACAGCAACAGTTTGAGAATAGTATAGCGGGCGTTTTAAAAAAAACCGTCGACTTGAGAACCACCTCCTTTTTTTTGGAAGTCGGTTAAAAATATTATGCCACCTAACTCACCGTTCTCCTAAACAGAACAGAAAAAGAAAGATGCTGCTAAATGACCAAAGCGCAAAATAAAAAACAGTCTTTGCGCTATGGACGTTTTGCTCTTTGGTCATTGTGAACTTTGGACATTTTGATCCTTGGTCATTGTTTCTCTTGGACCTAGTACTCTTTGGGCATTTGGCTCTTTTGTCAATAAGATCGTTTGTCATTTTGCGCTTTGGTCATTTTGCGCCTAAATGCATTTTACTGATGAAATTAGCGTTTGAGCAGAAACCTTTTTTCACTCACTAAATCGATAACGGCAATAGATAACGTGGTATTTGACACGACCCGCTGAACACAGAATTTGTACTAAAATAAAAAGAGCTTTTTTTTATTTTACAATATTGCTCCACGGACTCCGGGGTCCGTGCCATTTATCAAATTTTACAAATATTTTATCAACTAAGTTAAGTAGTTCTGCAAACAGTAGACTAGTTAAGTAGTGCTGCAAAAGGTAGACCTCGCGAACTATACTTTTTTATACAATCTCAATTTCAGACCTCACGACCTTTAATCTTGACAACCTCTTGACAGAATATTACCATATTCATAATATTTGAAATTCTTGTTTAGAAATGAGTACCAAATGTTTCCGCCAAATATTATTAAAATCGGCCGGTAAATGGCGCTGCAACAAACTTCCCCATTTTTGGGGGAAATGCACCAAACAAAAATCGCCGACGACAAAATAAATGAAATTATTGAATCTGTATACGAGGTTTTATCAAGATTAGTTGAAAAATAAACTCTGTACGCGAGTACCAAAATATGGACAGATAAACACAAAATTTACCAGTTATTGCTTCGCTCGCCTCGCTCACTCGGTCAATTATCTGCTAAGTATTATTTAAAACAAGCCATTGTTTTGCCAATGCACAAATCCATGTCAAATCCCTGCGGCCTGCGATTTCATGGATGTTCGAAAGTTTAGCCCCCGACTTTCCAAAGGTCCAAAGGTTACCCGTATCAGCTTTAGACAATTATTATAACACAAATTTTCCACTTAAAATCTCGAAAAATGCAAACAAAAATAAGATCCTAAAAACTTACTTTTAGGACAATGGATTAAGCCGCGTAGTGTTGTGAAGCTTAGTTATTATATTAATTAGCATTCAAAACACGTTCAAAATAACAGTGACAATTATTTTTACAATATTAAAGTCATTTTAAATATTGAATCAGATATTTTAAATTCACAATAAAATGACTCATTTTTCATAAATTATCTGATTTTATCATCACTTTAATATCTGATCGAATATTTAAAATAAATTTTAACAGGCGCTTGAACATTCGCGTTCAATTCTGACAGTCCACTTTGCGTAATAAATGGCCAATAAATAATCGTGTTTGCTAAAAAGCCAATATATTTATCCTCTTTTTTGGCAAAAGTACATAAAATCCAGGACAAACAAACAGACCGACACGATGCAATCGTTAAATATCTCGTTTTGAAGATAACGACTGACAAACACCCGGTGTTAAAGTAAAGTATATTTGTACTGACTTTCGGTGTACGTTTAAATGGATTTACTTAATTAACGTTATTTTGATGATTTAAATCTTGAGAAATATTATGTCCCTTCCAAATTACATAAAAAATGTATAATACTTATTATATTATTAATATAATAAGTAGGGTCAGAATTAGTATTTTGGTAATCTTCGAGATGTAGTTTTTATTATGGACTTTTCTATTAACAGCTAGAAATAAATTTATTTATTCAACTAAAAACATATTTAGATTAAACCTACCGAAAAAGTTAGATCAGACCAGAGAAGCTAAATCAGCTGTAAAGTTAATAGTCAATCATCAATTACCTTAATTAAGTTTTTTGTTTATAAGTGAATCGTTAATTAATTTGAATAAAACAAACATTGACGATGAATTTAGCTTAATTTTGTCGTTTAAATACTTAATTACAAGTGGGTGGCAAACGCATCGCTTTAACAATGTGTGTTTATCGGAGTTTTTAGCAGCTCTGAAATTGTTGCGACGTTTTATTCGAAACAAATGGTAACATATTGACTTAATTGACAGTTTAGGAGATTCGAGGCGAACTATTCTAATATATGCGGGGTTATAAAGAAAAGGTATGCTAAGCCGAAAAGGGCTTATAGTACTCATCACTGTGTACAACATTTAGTATGGGATTAACCCTGAAATCAAGAAAAAATAATGATCTGTTCAGTAGAAAAATGCTAATGATACTCGACAAAGTGTATGCAACTGCTGTTTTTTTTTCGCGATTTCTGGGTTCGTCCATAGTAAAAGTTATTCACAGTCATGAGTTCAATGGTATTTTGGCTAAGAATACCCTTTCTTTATAACCCTATATTATAATATGTATTATTTTTTTATAATACTTATTTTTATATTTTTTTAACCTATTAGATCCCACTTCTGGGCAAAGGTCTCTCACAATTCCTTCCATTTCTCACGCTCTATCGCTAGCTGGACCAGTCACGATTAAACGTTTTCAAGCCAACGCTTTGGGTGCCTTCCTCAAGCCAATGCCCATCTTTAGGCACCCAATGCGTGACGAGAAGTTAAAATGGAAAGGAGGTGGGGAAGAAAAGTTTTTCATCGGCGACAACAAAACGGAGACGCAGCGTAGGTAGACCGACGACATTATGAAAGTTGCAGGCAACCAGTGGATGCGAGTAGCAGATTTTCGTACAGTGTGGCGCTCTAAGCATCCCCCTTAGATCCTTTGTTCAGTGGTGGACATCATTTGGCTGATGATAATAATGATGAGACAACAATATCAACATTTCAACATTTTTGAAAATAAAACTAAGTGAATGGGAGAAAAAGAAACAGTCAGTTATCGAATTCAATTGCCAATGTTTTAAATAGCAATACTCGTATTCATGTTATTGTTTTATTATTTTAGCAATGGATAAGGCACTTAAAAACTAATAAAAAAATGTTTTTAGGGCTACTTCTCCTGCCTGCCATCCTAATAATATTCTCAGTTCTTTAGCACCTAAACGAAATAAATTAGAGACCTGAAATTCGGACATATTGCGTAGAATGCTGGCCCAACACTAAACGTTCCATCTTCTTCGAAAAATAATAGATAAATATGAAAATTGGCTCAAAATAAAAGAGGACAGAGGTCCTAGAAGGAAAATCAACGAATGCCGCAGCAAACGAGTTAGAATCATAATATTATTACCTTTTTATGTATTTCATGTCAGCCAGAAATACGACATGAGCATTATTTGCAAATCAAATATTTGCATGCGACACTCAAGATGGGCATTCAAATTATTATAATGGTGAATTAACCCCGATTTAATTTCCTTCCGTCCTTAAATTTAATTGGTTTTGGGATCCGAGGGATTAAACAAATTTAATATGTCTGAAGGCTTCTTAAGTTACGATTATACCAATCGATTTTTTACAACTTATTAAAGTGACGTTACGAAAAGCTGTGTTCATTTTGTGTTTATTTATTTGTCACTTTCTTCAGCTAAAGTGCTTATTATGATTGCAGTGGGAAGCAATCATAATAACAACAACAACAAGAACAAACCAACAGAACAGCAACAGCAACCACAATAACAAAAACAACAACTCAACAAACAACGACATAAAAAGATCAACAACAACAAACAAAACAAAAACAAAACAACAACAACAAGAAGTACTTTGTTGTTGGAAGAACAAGTCAAAAGCCTACAGTATTAAGGTATATGACCTGTACGCGAGTACCAAAATATGGACAGACAAGACTTCGTTCGCTTCACTCACTCGGTCATCATCAGCCGGAAGACGTCCACTGCTGAACAAAGGCCTCCCCTTAGACCGCCACACCGACCGACAACTTGCCAATTGCTTCCACTGGTTGCCCGCGACTTTCAAAATGTCGTCGTTCCACCTTGTGGGAGGCCTGCCTGCGCTGCGTCTTCCATTTTGTGGTCGCCACTCAAGAACCTTTATTCCAGACGCTCACTCGATCAATTAGTATCTATTAATTATTATTATTATTATTTAGATTCGTGTTTTTTTACAAATTAACTGAGTATATGTAAAAGGAAATAAATAATTATTTACGATAAAATAAAATTAATAAATAAAATTAATTTGAAAAAAGAAAGCAGGAGGAACTTGAATTATTTTTAGAATACTTCTTCATCAATTATTTCTGTCACCTGTCTGGAAGAGATCGCTTCAGCGATAAAGCCTAGTCGATAGTGCTACTTACTGTATCTGGTTTTCTACGCATTGTTTGTTTTTTAATAAAGAGTTATCTAAGTATCTGCCATTCTTATTAAAATGGGAATGGAGATACGGGGACAAAAAATGTCGACAGATCTAGAATCAGCTCGATACATAATCATAGTTAAATCTGAGTTACTTTCACAATTACGTAATAGACAATCATAGTGGAACAATTAAACGCTACATCTCAATCTAAGGCCCCACACACACACCCCGATTTCTCAGAACCGTGTCGGACAAGCCGCGCGATAAATCTGAACGCGCCCTGTAATTACACGTCGATGTTCATTAATAATGCATAACTCGATCAAACGATATCCGAGGTTTCGGAGGCGTACACATGCGTATTTATTGGTGACAGGTAGAATTTATGTGGGAAATTATGTTAGGAATAAGCAGATGTCTTCATAATTATGAATAGTTACTAGAATATCTATACTACTCACTTATGAACAGGACATAAATAAAAAATAAAAAAATCGTCTAAGTTATGGAAATAAACACCCAAAAAATAAATATTTTTGTAACGAAACCAAAAAAAAAACATTTATATATACAACTTTTTACTACCTATATTTTTTTTCTGAGTTTATAAAATTTCGTATAACCAATAAAATGATTGCATGGTGTCACTGTGACAGTGTTTATTTATTTATTTATTACATTAATATTAATTTGCAGGATTCTCTCATTCCATTAGTTTTACCAAAAAAAATTTACACGAAAAGAATAACAACCTCATACAAAAAGTGTACCTCCGTAAAATTTGGTTAAAACTAGATGGCGCTTAAGTATTTAGTCAGCTAATGTCCGAACCGCAATAAAAGCCGATGAAAATATCGTTAGCATAGAAACATAGTGTTAGTAGGTATATGTCCGCTATTTAAGATTTAGTTTTCGTTTGTTTAGTATTGCAACATACGACGTAAAAAATGTTACCAACAATATTTTTTTCTACGCCATCTCTTTAGCCTAGCGAATTTTGCAAACAAAATATTTAAAAAAATGCTGATATATTTAATGCAAAAATATTCATAACACGTCGCGTTTTTTCTCTGTACCATTACGAATGAGATATCTTGTGTTTATATTATAAGTCTAGCAGAAATTGTGACGATCATGTCGCCTATAAAAGCCATAAGGACATCTTACGTCTTTATCACTTCTAAAATCGAGTTGCGCGTCTTTCCATGGATACTAGCACCCTTAGTAAAATTTTAATAACTATTGAATGGTAAGTATACATTCAAACAACAGTTTGTTAACACGATCTCAACTTCTCCTGCGAATGAACGAAAATATCAATCATCTCAATGTTCCTAAGTGTTTTGCAATTAAGATTTTGCCAGCATCTAGCATATTTCACATAATTATCAACATAAATTTCACAAACCACACTGTTTTAAAACATGCGCTGCACTATAATTGTCCAAATCGGAAACCACTAATCAGATAATGCCAGCAACAGACAAGCCATAAACAACAATTCGTAATTTAAATTAGTCTAGCAATGATTCAATTTGCGTGCAAAATATTACAATATAATTCAAGTGTACGTGCTGCCTTATTCTGAGCTTAGTGCTGTGTTATTCTGTAAATTAAAACCCACCTTTGCACGCATAATCGACTGAATAAATACAGGGGACCTACTGCTTGTGTCGATTTCGATTTGAGTTAAGCTAGATATTGATAAGAGACAAAATTTCACCGATTCAAGTTAAAGGCAAGGTGCATTTTTCTCATTTCTACGGCCATAATTATCGTCACGTAACATCAGCCTTTCAACTATTAACAAAAAAAATAGGGAATGACGAACAAAGAGCTCTTGTCATTAATCTAACACACAAACAAACATTTACAAATTTCTAAATATTCCTAGGCCTTTTCTGACAATGATAAATACCTTCGCTAAAGAGAACTGCAGCTAAAGGTGCTGAAAATAGGTAAACAATAGATCTGCACAAAATGGCGCTAAAATATCAATGTAATCAATATAATATCGCAGCTGGAATACTTCGTTAGATATCTCTGAAACGAAAATAAGATAATAGATTGAACTTGTTGTCGAGAACCCATAGTGGCGTACTAAAATTGATTCGAATTGTAAATGTTAATTACCACTTTAACTTTGAAACATGTCGGAGCGTTGTTTTTCGTTTGGTTTTGGATTTAATTTTATTGTTCTTCCTTTATTGAACAAAGGGGTAGATGTATTGAATAGTACAGTAGATTTTCTAAGTAGTTTTGTTTATTCAAGCGATTGTTTTATTTTACGTGACGATACATTAATTGAAGAACTTTTGATGAGAATGTATAAAGAGGTTTTCACATAGTTTAAAGCACAGTTTATTCCGAAAAACTGTGTTCCTAACAATCTGTTCACGCATTTCGCTATGTCAACGTCATCTGTCATCTGTTAGAAGAAATGCGTTTTTTTTTTTTCTATTATTTTTTGGCTCCACACGTTGTGTATTTAGCCAGTGTCAAGTATTGTAATAATTCAAGTGATATTAAATAATTCACAATTAAAATAAGTCTCAGTCATAGTCTAAATCAAGCAAAGCAAGTCACGGTCAAGTCCAAGCCATGACCCAGTAAAGTGGTGAAAACTTTACTAGAACCTTCTATGGAGTTTTGGAAACAACACGAAAAGTCACGTTTCACGATATTATACTATTCACCAACACTCATGCACGATCACGAACACTTAATGAATGAAAATCCACCATTTTTATAACACACTCGAAATAACACAAGTTTTGGAAAATAGTTTAATGACGCGACATGACTTCTTCACGTTCCCGCCAAAACTCTCCAGAAATGTGTTCCCGCCTTTCTTGACCCGCTTGACAGGAGTAGTCTACACTAAACCAATGTACTGGTAAATTCCCGGCGCCGGTAATTTTATAATTTTAGTGTGCAAAGATGGTGTTTCGTGAACACAATTCCTCATTAAGCTTTATGATAAAACTTAAATAATTTAAATAAAAGTACTATTTCGGACTGACAATCTTTTCGATTAAATACAAATTGTAGTTGGCAGTAATGGCACTAAATTTAATTAAACAGAGATAAGTGTTATAGCCACTGGAGTACCTTTAGTTTTGGAGGAGTTTTTCGGACAATCGATATTACAAATCATTTTTTTGATATTTTTTAAATTAGCGTTCTAATAGACAATCAAAATAAATTCCAGAAAAGGTAATATGTAAATTCTACAAGAAAATATTTGTGGGTAGCGTATCTGGGGGCAAGGCAGTGCCCCGCCAAGTCGAGCAAACAACACGGGCAAGGTCTTATAATCTTTTTCTCGAAGCAATTCAGTTTGCTCGAAATCCACATGTTACATTATGTTTGAAGTATAAATTACGCCTTCATAGCTATATTATTTCTCGAATAGGTGTAAACGAGACAAAAAATAAGTATTAAAAAAAAGTTAAGTTATATAGGTAAAGTATTAAAGTAAATTAAATTAATATTACATATCCAAAATAAAATGTTATTGTAACTTGATGTTAATCAGAAACAGTACAATTGCACAACAGTACAATTGCAGCTCTACTAGAACACAAAAGTATAGTTCACTACAGACTATGTACTAGTAGGACAAAACAGTATAGCTTACTACTGCGTTCACTATACATACACTATGTTGTGTTCCATTAGACCACAACAGTGTAGTTCACTATACATACACTATGTTGGGTTCCAGTAGACCACAACAGTGTAGTTCACTATACATACACTATGTTGGGTTCTAGTAGACCACAACAGTTAGTTCACTATACATATACTATGTTGTGTTTCTCTAGAACACAACAGTATAGTTCACTACTGTGTTCACTATACATATACTATGTTGTGTTTCTCTAGAACACAACAGTATAGTTCACTACTGTGTTCACTATACATATACTATGTTGTGTTTCTCTAGAACACAACAGTATAGTTCACTACTGTGTTCACTATACATATACTATGTTGTGTTTCTCTAGAACACAACAGTATAGTTCACTACTGTGTTCACTATACATATACTATGTTGTGTTTCTCTAGAACACAACAGTATAGTTCACTACTGTGTTCACTATACATATACTATGTTGTGTTTCTCTAGAACACAACAGTATAGTTCACTACTGTGTTCTGAATTATCTCGTTTCTGATTAACATAACAATAACAGAAGAAACAGTTACAATAACATTTTAAAATATTTTTTAATCTTGTTTCACCTATTGTTGTAGTACAAAACAACAGTACACTACTGTACAGTTTACACCACTTTTACAGTAGTGTTACAGTAGTAGTATGCTGTATAAATATTAAAAAACGTTTTAATCTCATTCCTCTAAAGTGTCGCCAGCGCTTCCAAAATTTGCATTTAAAATGGAGAACAAAGGTCGGGCCGGTCACCTGGGCCGTTTACTTAAACGTGCCGGATTAGGCCCCGGCCGATAATGGGCTGTTTTAATTGTAAAAGGCCCGGCCGCTTCCGGGCTTGGGCCGGATTTCGACAGTTCGGAGTAGTGTTATTGAATGTGCTTAGAGAGGTTAAAGCTTCGGGTCAGAGCTTTAAGATGGAAGGAAATGTTACTTAGGTAAGAAGCTTGTACTTACTCCATGTTGTCTTTCCCGAAAGTAAGGTATTACTTTACGATTTACGAAAATAAATTCGAAAATAATTATGCTCTTTTTGTTACAGGAAATTGAATTAAAATTCTAATAATAAATAAGAATAGACAGAGCGAATCACTCTCGGCTTGTCGCTTTGCGCGGCCGTAACTATTTAACACCAGTAGTTAGACTTTGCCGGCTTGCTAAAATTTCAGTTTATTTTAACTTGATCCTGGAGTGAACCTTCTGTTATTTATACTAATATTTATTCTGTACCCGTAGGTACATACTGCACTAAATACTTCCTATCTCGGCTTACAGAAATTAAGACACAACATTCTATTGCCAATGGCCAGGGGTTGAAGCCCATTGTACTGAAATTAATTGCATTTTCCCCCAGTGCGAGCTCACACTACTGCAAAAATAAAAGATAAGAAAAGTTTCGGTGTAAGTGTATGGAAACGCTTGATCGTGTTTTTTTTAGCTTAACTTTAAAAATCCTTTATATATAATTCATTTATTTCAAGCATCAAGGTCTTATAAAAGTGGAGTGGGTCTTTGATGTTTTAAATCGTTAAAAAAACTGCTGCTTTAATTTTGTAATCAGACATTTTTCTCTAGTATCTACAATGTCATCAGTACTGGGCCGTGTACAGTAAGGTCGTCCGCCGAGCCTCGATGACATTTGCAGCATACTCGTAATATCATCAATCGTGGAACGATCTTACTGTACACAGCCCAGCTTGACTGTTTCGGATCATCACTGTTGTAGTTACTGCGGTGTGTGGTGCAGTGTAAGTAGCACCACACACCGCAGTAACTATGGCAACAGTCCAGAGCCTCGCTCCTGTATTTCCAGGTACTGTGTTGGCTCGGATAGACGCTGGCGGGTAAACACACGATACACCCCATGCGGGACGTCAGTGCAGTACTTATCGCCCCCATCTCGATAAAGAATAGTCTTCTAGTATTTTGCTCCAATATCGATAATCTATTGCTAAAGGTCTTTTTGATCTCATTCCTGCGGCGGAACCTTGCAAAGCTAGGAATCCCAGACCATCAGGTTTTTACGCTGTTTTCTTTCGCAGACCTGCATGTTGTGAAACTGTTTTTTCCCAAAGATCTTTTCGGACAATATGGGACATGATCATCATGAGCGTTTTAAAAAAGCTGTCTGTACTGGCTGTTTCTGGCTTTAGCTATATATTTTTATTTATATCACCATATTAATTCATTCTCATTAAAAAGCGCTTTTGTTGGTGGAGTAACTTCTATGCTTGACGATCTGATATCAACTTTATTACAAGAAGGACTAACTTTAAACGATTAGAGGTCGACGGGTTCGATTCCCGGACGGATAGATATTTGAATGATACGATTAAATATCTGTTCTGGTGCAATTTATCCATATTTTTGTGTTTGAAACACACACGAGAAGTAATTTGAATTACACAGGGCGACTTAGCTGTAAGTATGAACCATTTTTTTAATACTACGTAACAATAAATTATACAAGGCGTTTACTAAAGGTGTAGTCATACTGAAAGTTATGTCTGTACTTGTTTTTATGAACAACTTTTACTATGGGACCAATACTGAAATCGAGAAAAAAATCTGCTGTTCCACTGAAAAATTACAATGATTGGAACAACGTATGGAACAGCTGATTTCAGGTTTGATCCCATAGTAAAAGTTGTTCATAATGATGTGATACATACCTTTCAATGTTACTACACCTTTAGTAAACACCTTGTATATCTTGATGTAAAACATATTTTGAACAATAATAATTGATTTGAAAAATTCAAATTTAATATTCATTACAAACCGCGCTCACCAACGGGGAGGGTCTTAAATCGTATCTTAATAATTTACTATGAAACACTACCATGTGGCGCGCATAATTTTCAAAACCCTGCCAACTTCCACGTGCACATACCTAACCTTTATCATTTACTATTATAAAGTCCAATTTCGTATGAAACTAACTTTATAATTAAGAAATTTTCTGAAACTGTACAAACTTACCTATACATTTTTGGAACCTCTATTTCGGGCCAAGAGAGTTAAAATTTGAAAGTTGGGTTATTATTATTGTGAAATACCCAACTAACAGATGTCCAAATCGCTCTAAACTCTTGTAGCCTTGAAGGGCTCTACAGAATTGATTATGTTGTTAGAGCCCTAAAGCGGATTTCGTTTTAATAGTTTTCTTTTAGAAAGGGATATTACAGCGCCGTTTGGTCAATGAGATGATTATTAGAAACGGTCACAGAAGAAAAAGAATAAACGAGTTTTTATGAGTGCTTGCTTTTTGTTTAGACTGAGTAGCCGATAGCTGTTTCAAGTGTAAAAAAATGCCTTATATTATTACTATCTGTTACACGTGACTTCGTTCGCGAGGAATAAAAAAAAATGTAGTAGTTAGTAAGTTTTTATGAGTGCTTGCTTTTTGTTAAGACTGAGTGGCTGATAACTGTTTTAAGTGTAAAAAAAATGCCTTATATTATTACTAGCTGTTACACGTGAATTCGTTCGCGAGGACTAAAAAAAAAGTATATGTCCATCTTCGACCCAGATACATTTACGCAAAAAATCAGCTCGAACCGTTCAGCCGTGATAACGAGACAAACACCCAGACAAAGAGACAGAGCTACTTTCGAATTTATAGTATTTGTTAGGACGACAATGACATCTAATTTGTCCGTCGTTTCTCCAAACACAATAAGTTTTTGGAGAAACTAATATTAAAAATCCATTATGAACAACCGTTAATACGGGACCAAAACTGAGCAACTGAAATCTCGGAAAAAAAAAAAACAAGTGTTCCTATAGGATTTATCATTCGACGAAATGTAAAGAACAGCTGTTTTTTTTCGCGATTTCGTTATCAGTCCCAAGGTTTAAGTTCTTCCTATTGATGAGTACAATGATATTCTTAAATACTTATGTGCATCGTCTAACCAGGGACCCTATTCCTGTGCGCTCGAGATTAACTCGGTCACTGTCTCTCTAATTTAGAATTTAATGGGAGTGAGAGTGACCGAGATAAAATGTCATTTCTCCGAATAGGGGCCCTGACGCCTAGTATACTGAATGGCAGAAATTACTGGGCACAAAGGGATATAACATTTTACATTTACTACGCAGTGCATTGCCGCGCAGGGTTATAAGCTGTTAAAGTTAAAATTATGGATGGTACTTGAACTGATATGGGCAAGCTTGACATTTACCGTCATGCAAGCGACTTGGTTTAAATATAATAATTTAATATTTTTATAACATTAAATTGGCGCCTTAGTAGTAATAATATCAGTCATTTTCATACGCCTGATTTTTTTACACGAGTTGTCCGATTATTAGAAAATTATTTATTTATTCTGGCACTCAACTTTTGCCAATTCAACTTTGTTCTTTAAATATATTTTTTAAATCTGGTTTTGGCTTCGGGGATGTTGGTATATTCATTTATTCTCATCTAAGAACGTAGTTTTTGTCGGTGAAGTAACTTCTATGCTTGACGTTCTTCTGCAAGCGTTTTCACCTCCTTCTACGATATGATTAAGAGAAGGCAGATGGCCTTCTCTTTTATCTTGTCTACGAACGTTCTCCTTGATCTTCCCGGTCCTGTCTTTCATTCTAACAAGAACTTTACTAGTCCAGTTACAGTCCTTATACGACTGCGGCTATATTCCTCTGAATTATAATATTAGTTAGGAAGGATTTATTATTATGTTTCTTTTGTGTCTTTATTTTTTGCTACGAAATAATATTAATGTATTTTCTGTATACTTTACTTTAGCTATTACTTTTTTAGTGCCACAATCGTAGTACCAGGTGGCAAAATATGTCGTCGTCCTAGAAAATTCCCTACTAATATATTAGTAAATCATAGATCGTAAGACAAAAACAAAATCAGCGTCTTCTACAAGTTATTTTTAAACTGGCTCCCTTTGATGTGTCTTAGTCAGTTTATTTTGTTAGTCAGTATATTTAAAATATTGTCAAGTTGTTTGTTTTGACTTGAATGTGTTCGTTAAAAATAATTATTGGATCCAAAAATGGCTTCTAATAGATGCAACGTACATTTTTGAAATGGAAATTGAGATGAAAAATAACTTGTTGTTAGAGCAAAAAATAAGGTTTTTATATGTAATATTTTTTTAGCGTCAAAGTGTCTTTATTAATTAAACAAAAAATATGGAAACTATATACATCTATTACACAAAATTAATATTTCAATTACTCAAAGGCCATTGAAGGGTTATTTATTACAAGAGCTCAATGTTTTTAAAAGTAGATATATTTATTTGCTTTTCCTATCCGTCTATAATATATAGCTTTAAGCAATACAACCGCCAATTAGAAGCCTAGCGTTTTTTAAACAAGTGATATAAACAGAGTAAAAAAACAATGTAATTACAGCACCAGTTTTCTCAAGTTCAAATCTTGATGAATGTTCTATATTTTTGTAAGTACTATACCTCGGTAGAACAATCAAAGCCAACCCGGTTTTAGCAAGTTCATTAATAAAACTTAATTAACTCCACATTAAGCACGTCAGAGTGGATTAACTCTCTCCTCGGAACAAATTAATGGGGATTATTCAGGATTATAGGGAGTTTCGGCGGATAAGAAAGGATTTCTTGGCTAAATCTCACAAGAATTGTACGTCTTTCATACGTTACACAATGGTTGTAATGTAGATACATCCCTTTGAAATGAGTTTTTTGTGTCAAATGATTTTGCAGTTAAACTTCGTTGCTTGTGCTTCTTAAGTTGCTTTTTCTTTGTCTGTTACTGTCTTTAACTCAATATCAACTTTTTTTTTGAAGGAAATTGTTAAAATACGTAAATTTTTTAAAAACAACACTTTTGTACTTTGCTGTGAGCTTAATAAAATTCTGGAATTCCGATGCACGTATTATTTTTGTTTTCCTGATATATTGGCACAGTTACATGCGCCATGTTCATGGGAAACTGGAAAATTCTGGTGGATAACAAAAAGTTCGAAACCTAGGAGCAGACGAACCGACCCACTGTCTCAGTCACCATTGCACTACCTTCGTCATTATATCAAGCAAAGAATCTGCGTGAAAAATCCGTATTGCCTGAAATTTGTAGTAATCCTCCGAAGTCGAAATTTTCTTCTCTCATTATTACATATTTAGGTTTGTTATAACATCTAGTTACATAACATCAGGGTGCCCTGACAAGCGCCTGCCATGTCACCCGCGACGGCCTTTTGTCCCGAATTCCGGCCTTCCCGTAACATCTCCAACAATGCATGTAGCAGTCAAAGTGTTCCGGTTGGTCGTCTGCGACAATGCCTACCTGAAGTCTTATTTATTTGCATGCGTAGATGTAGCTTTGGGGCCTTTTCGGTCCTTTGTTGGCTCTTTTCCGGATGTGACATGACTTTGGTGCCTCTTGTTAAGGCCTTTTTAGAAATATCGGATATGTTGCGACAGACGCACTAAAGAGCCAGTAACTGATTCCCAGAGAAAAGATAGGTACTGATTCTGTTCCTTGTCTCACTCATTGAGATGGATATGAAAGTGACAGGGGTAGAAACAATGTTAATTGCTCTTGAATTAGGCTGGAGTCCCCAGTCAAAGTCAAACGCCTAACCTCTCAACAGTTAAAAACAACGGACAAGTCTTATTGCTTTTTGTATTAAACTAGACTAATGAAATGTACTAAATGACACGAGGTCAAATAGGTCAAACAATATTTTAAAACCACAAAACCAAAAGCCTTCCAAAGCGTAAGTACTAAAAGCTATTTCACCATAGAATTCCCCAGAGAGCGTTATGTCAATACTCTATTAGTTGTTATCAGCTCTATCGCGGCTCCACGGCTCGCTGCGCCTGTCAGCCGCGCTTCAATACAATTCACTTACGCTCTACCTATCTATACCCAACTTAGCTCTATATGTGGTGAGCTCTACCCGCATTTTAATTTTTATTAGATAGTTGAGTAACTTGGAAACTACACAAATGTTACAAATTTGAAAATGTTTGTGTGTAAATTTATGTTTGTTGCCACGGCTGAAAGGATTGTAATCAAGAAAATCAACGTTCACATACACTCCTTAGTCTAAGTTAATACGGAAAATAGTGTATATTGTTAGGACTAATTTTCAGGCGTTATTTTCTAATATTAAGATAACGGTCTGACCAATAGAGAGAGCTACGCTCGGAGTTTCTTTGCGCGATAAGATCCGAAATGAGGATATTCGCCGAAGAACCAAAGTCACCGATAAAGCTTTTAGAGTTTGCAAGCTGAAGTGGCAATGGGCAGGCCACATCACTGGAAGAACCGATAACCGATGGGGAAGAAAGGTTCTTGAGTGGCGACCACGAACCGGAAGACGAAGCGTAGGCAGGCCTCCCACTAGGTGGACCGACGACATTGTGAAAGTTGCGGGCAACCGGTGGATGCAAGTGGCACATTGTCGGTCGGTGTGGCGGTCTAAGGGGGAGGCCTATGTTCAGCAGTGGACGTCTTCTGGCTGATAATGGTACCTAACTTCCATATCGCCATAGGTACTGCCTGCCGTTCCCCTTTGTTAAGATGGTAGTTTTTTTTTTTACTATGGTGAAAATATTTATAGTCCCTGTAAAATAGCGGGTGAAACTTTTTTTTCTTAGGAATATAGATTAATGCAAAACAAAAATAGGCAAAATAAAATAATTACATACAAGTGTCTATAATTTTTTTTCCATTAGTACTGTAGATGTACCTGTATTTAAACCAATTTTGTCTCACTGTTGTTGTTTATTTGTTTTTGTCTATTTTTTACAAATTTAACTGTTGTTTGGAATAATATGTAGTTTTTATTTAATTTTTTCATTAAGCTCTCTTTCACGCCTCTTGATACTCTCGTGCGTGACGTCACCTGCCGGCTCCAACGGAAGACCAGCGCTGGTTGCTCACAGCCGGCATCATGCTGAGGTGGGGCCGGTTTGTGACAAAAATAAAACAAAATAGGTGTTTGTTGTTTTTTAATTGTAATTTTTATTTTTCTTTTAAGTTTTGTTTATATTTTGTTTTGTTTTTGTGGCAAATAAACCATTGTCTATTGTCTATTGTCTATAATTACACCAACTACATTACAATCAGATACAAAAAAAAAACTTTAAGAATTAAATATTAAATAATAATATAAAAAGACAAGTCAAAAAAAGTAATTGGTCTTCCTTTTGCGTTAACTGTTTTAACTATGTTAACTATTTTTAATTTTGAGTGGCTTACCATCAGGCGAGGGACTTCATCGTATTATCACTCAATAGCATAAAAAAACAGCGTTAAAAGCAACGCAGAAAGTTATCAAAGCCACTCAAGAATTGCACCAAACTATCCTCAATCTTCCTACAAATAAGTGTTTTCCCCCAATATGTTTGCATCGGTCTTCCATTAACCAAACCAACTTAATGGGGAAAACGTGTAACTGCCGTCAGCTTTTCTAGAAAACGTAACTAATATTTTTTTCGGGTCAGTACATACAGTAACTTTGATTTCGGTGCCAGCGCAGCAACCGTAGTCAAGACTTTGTACCTAATATTTTTTTCGGTCAGTACATCCTAACTTTGATTTCGGCGCCAGCGCAGCAAGCGTAGTCAAGTCTTTGAAAAATGTACCTAATATTTTTTTCGGTCAGTACATCATAACTTTGATTTCGGCGCCTACATCATAACTTTGATTTCGGCGCCAGCGCAGCAAGCGTAGTCAAGTCTTTGAAAAATGTACCTAATATTTTTTTCGGGTCAAAACATCATAGCTTTGATTTCGGTGCCGGCGCAGCAAGAGCAGTCAAGTCTAAAAATTTCAATTCATCATCACGGCGCACCGTCGGCGCACCAGCGGTCTCCCCCGCTATCCTTAAGGAATCATATATTTTTCCGGGACAAAAAGTAGCCTCTCCGTGAATCCTGAGTATAAGCTACTCCCACACCAAAATTCATCCAAATTAGTTCAGCCGTAGTGTATGTAAGTGTTGTTTAATATTTTACTGAAATATTATTAAATTGTATGTAGTATGGATACGGGTATTTCAAGACCAAATCGGAATGTTGGCATCGTAATCCCGGAAATATCGGAACGCGACGGCTGCCCGCGCTGTTTCCGAACGCCAGTGCCGGAAGTAACCGGAACAAATCCGGCCGCCACTTTACGGTTTAAGGAACACATGGCGTTAACTTCTGGCGAACATAATCAGCAAGCAATGAAACTATTTATTTATGTTGATTTTATTTCTAGCAGATTACACAAAGAGATGTAACATTAAATACATCAGGGTGGCAAGCGCAGTGTATTGCTGCGCAGGGTTTTGAACATGTAAAGTTCAAAATTCTGATAGATACTATATTGTTTTGGGCAAGCTTACCATCAGGCGAGTGACTTGCTAGTCTTGTCTTTAGTTTTATTAAAAAAAAATGCCTTCTAATTTTTTGACTTATTTCAACCAGTTTCATTCTAGTCTGAAATTATTGCTACTTTTGATACTTAAAAAAACACTGTCAAAAATCTCCACGTCTGTTAGTGACCAAAGTAATACCAAAAAATACTTAAAGTAGAGACGCGTTAAAATTCATATGAAAACCAGGGAAAAGTTGACTGTTTTGCCGACATAAAATTTCTCAGCCGACAAGTTTAGTTCATCAGAATTGTGTCCCGTATATTCTAAGATGTAAACAAGAGCGCTGCCAGTCGTAGCTCTCGTAGCCCGTAGCACCGTAGCTCGTAGCGCTCGTAGCGTTCGTAGCGTAGCCCAATAACACGGCAAATTATATCGGGCTGAGAGTTGCCAGCTGTTCAGCAAAGCAGATACGCAGGCAAGTCGGCAGCTTGGCCTGATGGAATGTAGAGGAAATTGTTCTGTTGCGAAAAAGTAACCTATTTTGTATTCTTCTAATTAAGTATAAATATAAATATTAAATATATTTCGTGATTACAGGGCCCTATAGTAAAAGTTTCTCATAATGATGAATACATACATAGCTTTCAATATTGTTTGCACTTTCAGTAATACTTTGTATAAGCCTTCCGTAAGAAAATATCTAAGTGGCCGTTACGTGGTTAAGAAGGACTTAGGGGATATATAGACAGACAGACGCGTATAGCGACTTTATTTTATACTATGTAGAGATGTTACTTTTGGGGTTACTGCAGCACTGCAGTGCATCGAGTAAGTTCGCTGAGGTAGAGCGCGTTTATTTTACCATAGTCTAGGTTGACTTCGTTTTGACAAGGTTCTTATAAAAATAAATAATTAAGGTACTTACTTACTTTGTTACACTGCACATACTTAGTACATCAATAAACACAGGAAAGAAAGTAATATTTTGTCCATACAACAACCCTTCTACCCCTTGTCGTCGTATCAATCACCAAAGTGGCAGGTAATTGTCTGCGAGGGGAGGAACCAATCCTTTGATTAGTAAACTCTTTGTGGCAAACCCGAAATTACTTCCGGAAAATTTATGACTCACTCAAATACCTATCATTCATAACTATCCATATTTTGCCAACCATCCTGGCTTAGACGGAAGCGCGGCTGCGTTATGAGCAGAAGATCCCGGGTTCGAGTGCCAGTCGGGCAGATATATGAAAGATGAGTTTATATATCTGCTCTGGATCTGTGTGCTAGTTTTCCGTCTTTGTATGTATTTCATGACCTAGTGAGGAGATATGAGTGAAATTCATTTCTATAGGTTTACTGATGTTTTGCTAAATAATGGGTAGGGTCACTGCACTAGTTATAAAGTGTTGTCTATCTATCTTGTAACTAGTTCCGTCTTTCTGTCTGTATTGTTGCATTTTCACAACTAAATTATAGTATTGCTCTTGATTAAATTTGGCACGGAAGTAGTATTTAGCTCGGTGCTCGTTTGCCACATAATTATGGCATAAAAAATATACATCACATAAAAATACATCAAACACTATTTATTTGCAAAATATAGAAATATTGCACTCAAATATCAAAGCACAGCAAGGAAAATGGAGTCACCTTCTTGTGACCGATGTGGCTCAATAGAGGATGTCTACCACATCTTAAAGAAATGCGCCTGGAACGAGGGATTGCGTCGTCAACTATTTAATTGTGAGCACGTTCTCCGGCAAGTGGGAGGTTGTAATAGTGTGCTAGCCGAACTAGATTCAGATCCTGCTGCTCTCAAAGAGAAAAATCAATTAACCTTAATTTATATGATTATTGTTTACTTTGTCAGTTAAAACCCTGAATAAATAACAAAAGATAAAAAATAAAAATAAAAAAGTTCTTTCTAGACAGCTATAACACTCAATAAGCTCCATAAACGTCCCTTCCACATTGCAAGTCTGTACGTCTAGTGATTTAGGCTGCACATTGTCTGTGAGTCAGTCACTGGACAAAGCGTTTTATAAGTTTATATAATTTGGATTACCTTTAGACCTTCAATGGTCCCTGGGTAATCCAATTGTCCATATTGTGGAGTAGGCTAAGAAGCTTGTGTTTTTTTGTTAAATACACTTTTCCGAAGAAATATTTTTTTGAAAAATAAATCCCGTAGTTGATTGTATTTTGTATTTTAATTATATATATTTTTTTGCTTTCAGACGTAGCGCAGCACGGTACGGCCCAGCCGGAATTTAGGATAATAATTTCAAAATTGTTATATTCTTCTTTTCAAAAATTGTTTAAGCATTTGGAATAAATAATTTGTAATATACTTATTTTCTAAAAATTATATAAAATTTAAATACATATTAGGTGAAAAACAAACAATTGTTCATTATTCCTATTGTACTGGACGCGACGTTACAGCGGAAAGACACTACATATTGGTTATTTTTGACAGTTTGAATAAATAAATCCCGTATAAAACCAAATCCAATGAGTAATGAAAGAATATTTCATTATTTATATTTTTTAAGGACCATATGGATCCAAATAGGAATTGAAGCGAAATTATTTGTTCGGCAATAATTCAATGGCAGCTCCAGCTGCGCTAATGCCGGTTGTCCGGAATTACGGAAAGGAAAGATATTTTCCGTAAAATTCCGAATTTTCAGAACGTTTCCAGTGAATAATTTATTAGTCTAGATCCTGATGAAGTAGGCAGCCTGAGAAATAGATTTGTTGGTAAAATCGGTTTATTTGTTGTTTTTTTTAAATATTTTACTAACTAGAAAAAACTTCATATTTAGCTTACTTATATTTTTCAGTAACATACAAATGTTATAAAGAAAGTCTTTATTGTCACCAAAATAATAATAAAACACATACAGAGCTATCTTATAAGCTAGTGCCACAAGTGGCTGCCTTATCGCTGATAGCGATTTCTTCCAGGCAATCATGTATGGTTGATTTCATTTGGAAAATTTATCAAATAGACAAGAGACAGAAAGAGCAATTTTTTCGTATTTCACATAGCTACAATGTGAGACGTATTGCGAATTTGTATCATATACACCACAGCATTGTTTATCCTACCGCTGGGTAGTTCTTTTATTTGGAGTGCCACCAGCCTCAGTCTAGGTTCTATGCTAATCGGGTCTAAATCTTATTTTGTAAGTGTGGTGGAGAAGGTCTTTGTTTGCTCTCCCGCTCGCTCGCATGGTGTTAGTTAGTTGGCGCGAGTGGAACGGCACGCGATGACCATCGTCACCAGAGTTACATGATAAGGACCCAGGTTCGACTTGAGGTTTATCAATATCGCCCAACATGAACCTTTCCGTGGTTCTATGTACAACTCTGATTTGTATACTTTTACTTTTTTACTATTAAAAATCCTAACTATATCCTAACTATAACTATTCAAATGTAACTCTGTCTCTCTGTCTGGGTGTTTGTCGCGTTATCACGGTTAAACGGCTGTACGGATCAAGCTGAATTTTTGCATAGATAGAGCTTAAGGGTTTGAGACTGGCATATGGTACTTTTTTTGTAGGTCCACGCGAACGAAATCGCGTGTAACAGCTAGTAATATTATAAATTCGAATGTAACTCTTTCTCTCCTTCTGGGTGTCGCGTTATCACGGCTAAGCGGCTGAGCAAATCGATCTGAATTTTAAGGATCGGAGATGGACATAGGCTACTTTTTTGTATGGCCACGCGAATGAAGTCGCGGGTAAAAGCTAGTAAATATATAAAAGAACAAGCCCTTTTCCAGGAATTTACGCACAGACCATGCAAACCGAATATAACATAAAATTTGAACACAATACTCCTCAAATGGTCTAGGAGAAGAAGTAAGAACAGGTTTTGCGAAATTATACTTTATTGGGGTAAAATGGACCCCCAAAGTTTGTATGGAAATACAATATTTTTAGCCAATGAATCTCGTTTGGTTTAATAACCATAAAATTTAAATAAAGGGATGTCTCAGAATTTTTCGAAAGTTAAACCCTAACGGGGTAAAATCAGTTGTTTCATATAATGTAGCATTTTTCCCATTTTTCCCACAAACCTAATTAAGTCATTTCAAACGCCCCGCCAAGGCGGAACTAACCAAATTAATTTTACCTCATTTGTTTTCCAATTAGAAAGCTTTTTACGGAAACGCTGCAATAAATCAAGTTGCCAGGACAAAAGGGCCTTTATTGCCTAGACAATAGGTGTGTGGTTCACGCACGGCCAAACACAGGGCTTTGTGTGCTCAAACAAAATAAGCGATTTGTCACGGCCGGCGTAAAATAGAAATGTTCGATTGGTCACAGATACTATAATATAGAAATATCGACTGCTTTGAATGTGGACTTCCTACCTTTCTCTATCAAAAACACTGTTTTCTGTATTTTGCTAACGTAGTGCCTTCCTATACTGCACGATACATACATACATATACTCTACAACAATAGACAATCAGTGTTGTTCTCTATACGGAAATTGCCATATTATGCGGCTTTTAGGCACGCTGCGCTTCAAATATACGACATACGGCAGCACTTCCTAAGCCCTATAATATTTGTATGAAATATACGGCAATCCACGAAAGAGTTATCAAAAACTGCCGTTACTAAATTTTTCGTGTAACGTAACGCACCGGAATTCCCCGCTGAACAACGCCCTCTATGAATATGACGAAATTGAGATGTTGCACTAGTAAGTGTTTTGTGTTTACATTGTTTCACCAAAAAGCTAAATATCATAATATTGGATACAAATTAATGAAAAATCAGAACGTTTCTGGGTAATACAACTGTTCATTTTGTGTTGTAGCTTGTTTTAGTTTGTATGAATTATGGTTTAGTTCATAAAAGTACTTCCTCAGTAAAAAAAAAGTTCAACCTGCCTTCCATAGTTAAAGGATCGACTACACTGCGGGTGCAATGCGGTGTGGTATGTGTCTACTGGTAACGTTTGGAATTATATGACAGACGTTACACCGCATGCAGTACGCATGCAGTCCGTGTACATGGCGTCGTACTGCTTGCTTTGTGACGGACACGGGTGGAACTGGATTCAGTGGGCCATGCTCCTTTTACATATTTCCTCAAAGAACAGCCTAAATGCTTAGGACCCGGGTCCGTCCTAAAATTGCGATAAGAACCACCGGAGGACGGAGAGCAGCGTACTGCCACCCCCAAGCTAACTGACAAGCGTGAGAATTATGGACCCCCCTCGTGTTTTAATAAAGAGGCCCTTGTTTTGCACTGGACGTCTTCTGGCTGATTATGATGACACTCACAATTGTTCCAAGTCCACAGTCTGTTCACAGTACCAATACCACACCACAGTGTTCGCACTTCCTCGATCGTTCGACGAACGGTTAAAACACAACCGCAAGCCAATTCCATAGAAACGTACCCGGACTATAATGGCATTAATAACTGCGAGAACTGCTTAATGCTATTCCTGTTTTAATATTCGCAAGAGTTTAAATGGCAGTATTCTGTGTGAACCGGAGATAGGCTTTTAAACGTTTTATATAGATGTTATGTTATAGTGCCAGCAATCTTAGTCAACATAGATAACTACTAGTAGTTCGCGCCGAACTAAGACTTCCCGACCCCTATAACTGCACAACCCCTGGACCGATTCATCTCATAGTGGGACTTAAAAATTGCATTGAAATGAACTACTTGCCTACAAAATTTTATGAAGATCGGGTTAACGGTTCTTAAGTTATCATCGAACAAACATAGATACAAACATATAAACATAAATACAACTGCCGATTTGCTCCCGTAGACTATGAGATCTTCGCATCGCTCGGTCAAAAAGGAGCAGAAGAGATTTGCGTTTCTGTCATCATTACTTCAATTCTAAATTGTCGGCTA
The DNA here is from genome assembly GCA_947579745.1 of Apocheima hispidaria. Lineage (NCBI taxonomy): Eukaryota > Metazoa > Arthropoda > Insecta > Lepidoptera > Geometridae > Apocheima > Apocheima hispidaria. Next base: position 1,548,208 of record OX388151.1, read on the forward strand.
GCGAACATCACCGGGTCATCGTCCGTTTTTGATATACCATACAAATGCTCACCATCGCCGCTCAAGTTGAAATTTGCTAAATTTTACTGTTTGGCACTTGCCGAATTTCCAAATTTGATACCTGTCTTGTCTCAGTTCGACTTTACACTAAACTCATTTTTAAATCAGGCCGCCAAAATAAAGCAGGCAAGTAAAATAAAAGCGAAGCTGTAGATGCGCCGCTGTCTTTTTTTTCTGTGTTACAGAGAGACAGTGTCGTCATTTTAATGTCTACATATATTTAGATTCTTGTCTGCCTGTGCTGACAATACTTTGAGCTGCTATGATACGTTCTTATTACGTGTATCAAATCAACCGTCGTATCTGTCGCATTTTCTGGTTGGTTTTCTGGTTTTCCGGTTGGTTGCAACTTACTGGTTTAGTAAATATTCTAGTTTATTTCAAATAAACGTCCCTGTCTTCCATCTTTCTATTTTTGTGGTTTTACTGTCTAGCCCAAAATTCAAAATTATTTACTGCCTCAAAAAGATACTAATACATTATGTTTTAGGGATGGCCTCAAATTGGGTGCAATCGTGTAATGGTATATTTCCAAAATATTTATAGGTATATGCCAACATGTACCTATAGGTATATTTCTCTACATTTTCTCTATAACAAGCGTATTTTCCAGCAAACCGACATTACTTTTGTCCCTTTACGACTCTTCTACCTCAGCCCATAAACCGAGGCCACCTGTCACTACCGCACGTTAAATTTTAATGTATTTTTAAACTTTCTAAGGTTTCCGTTATCGATATCGTACTCGATTACCGCCATTCGATTATTGGTATCGAGTTGCTAACAAGGAAAATAATATTCGACACTGGTCGCTGGTGTCGCGTGACGGGAATTACAAAAAAAAATTTATACGGAGTGTACCTACTGTTTGGTGGTGGTGTATGCTATTAGCTGAAAGCGGGGTAAAAATGTTCGCTAGCTAGAATAAAAATAATGGTGTCAGTTCTGTTGTGCAGTTTTGTAAATTAAACTAAATGTGACAGCTCTACAATTGTTTCCATCCTTTTCACACATCTCTGCATCAGCCTATAGACATCCCACTGCTGGGATATGGGCCTATCCTCGAAGGATAATAAGGCCATATCCACCACGCTGGCCCATTACGTGTTGGCGGATTCCCATACGCCCCTGAAATTCTTCTTCAGAAATATGCAGGTTTCCTCGCGACATTGTCCATCAACGAAAAGCCGAAGTATATCGGCACATAAGTTCCATAGAATTCATTGGTACGCGCCCGCCCGGATTCAAACCCGCGACCCCACGAAGGTCAGACGAGCGTGCTCCCAGTGAGCCACCACGACTCACCCACCCCTACCTTGTTTTGACACATATTGAAATGAAAAGAGTCGCAGACTATTGTAGTCTTGTCGATGTCTCTCTTAAAAAAATATATTTAAAAAACTGATCCCTTATTACTATTGTAGTATTGTATTGTTGTTGTATTGTATTGTTGTAGTGATACTGTAGCGGAAAAACCCTAGAGGTTTGTTATGGATAGAGCTTTGAAGCTGAAATTCCATAAAGTAACGCCTGATTCAATCAACTATCAATCAATTCTCTGTCTGTTCACACCTTGCACCACATGGTCATCGGGTTTTCTATGAACTCGATTTTGACACGGTGTTGGGTATTTGATGAGTTCTTCTGACAGATTCGACGCGAAACGTGATTATTTTTTATACTTGTTTATTTCTTGCGACGCAGGTGACAATTGGATTAGTTACCTGTAACTTTAATCTTTATTTACTGTTACTTACTATGTTGGAACTAATCGATTTTTACGTCTGATTGTAGCATTTTATTTATATATATTTTTGAAGATGTATGATGTATACTTTAATTGTTTAAAAATGCTATCAGTCAATCGAATCTAATTTAAAAATAATAATGTTTGGATACAATGATTCCACTCCATGTTGTAACTGCTATAACGCGTTCGCGCCGAACTGAGACCTCGCGACCCCTGTGTCTTCACAACCCCTGGACCGATTCAGCTCAAATTCGAACTTGAAAATTGTATTGAAATGAACTACATGCCTACAAATTCATGAGGTTCGGATCAACGGTTCCCAAGTTATCGTCGTACAAATATACACACAAACATACATACAAATGCCGATTTGTTCCCGTAGACTCTGAGACCTCGCTTCGCTCGGTCAATATTATTTGTATGAAATTATCTTAGTAGTAGATTAAAAGAAGTAATAGTAGAACAGCTATGCAGTTTGGCAGAATTAGAAAAAATGCTGTGTATGATTAATTATGGAGAAAAAACAAAAAAACGCAAAGACTTATAAAATAAACTTCCATGCGATCAACTTGCGATACAACTCTGCTCTTTTTGCTTACTTCTAACCTTTACTCTTTTTTAGAATTTTTGTTTGGGATTGGCAGTTATGATTTGTGCTAAAGAGCTAAAGGGGAGTTAATTCAATCATTATTTACTTAAAACATAATTTTGATCATAACTCAAACTTTACCTCTTTAGCACAAATAATACCTGCCAACCCCAAACCAGAATTCTTCAAAAGAGTAAAGGGTTAAAAGATTAAAACCAGTTTCGCCCGGACAAAAGTTGTTTAAACCGGCCTCTAACCGCTTTAAACCGGTAAAAAGTGGTTACAGGATGGCTTTAATCAATGACGGCGCACAACAATGCAGCGGTGACCGCAACGACATTCGTCCTGAGGTCTGGGGTTACGTTTATTGGAAAAGTTCCAGTCTATCCCCGGCGCAAGGTAAAAGCGGTTTTAACCCTAAATTAATCGGTTTTTTATAGCGATTAAATCTGCATTTGACTACCAATTTGCCAGTTGGTAAGCGATGATGCGGTCTAATATGAAGCACGCAGACTTAGAAGGTCAATTAGAGATTCACTCTGCCCTTGAAGAGCCCTAGATTTTATCTCTCAGGAAACAATGATACGAATTAGAAACGTAAATTAATAAATCAACTTTTTGCTACTTGGTAATAAGAAGTATGCTACTAATCCCACTGCTGGGCAAAGGCCTCCCTGTTCTCATTTCCTTTTTTTTTTGTTGGTCCAGTTCCTTGCAAAAGGAGTCTAATTCATCCTACATCTCCACCTGAACCTTCTGTGTCTAAAGATCTGTGGAACACAATGCCACAATGCGTCGTGAGGTTGCCCCACAGGTCGTCAAATGAACACCTTGGTCAGGACAGTCACAAGTCAGCTATTATTATTATTGTTATGAGCCTGTCGTGTCCCCATGCTGGGCAAAGGCCTCCCTACCCTGTCTCCATTTATCTCTGTCCTGGACCCCTATTCTGAGAAATGACATTTTATCTCGGTCACTCTCACTCCCATTAAATTCTAAATTAGAGAGACAGTGACCGAGATCAAATGTCATTTCTCCGAATAGGGGCCCTGAGCTGTTGCTGGCCAGTCCTTCAGGTGCTTGTCGAGTTCGCCCCGCCATCGCTTTATTGGTCTGCCGCAAGTTCGTTTGCGATCTGGCATCCACTGGGTAGTAATTTTAGCCTAAAGATTATGAGATGAATTTTAGCGACGTGCGGCAGACAAACATGTCCACATGTCCAGCCCAAAAAATAAAACAGCTATATCACACGGAAAAAATAAACAGAGCTACAGCAAAAACCTACTTTAAGTGATTCTGTACCTATCCTAGAACGTGTCCATCTTATGTCCGTCTGCACTAAACTTTGACAGCTCCTAAGTTCATATTTAACTCTCTACGACGTACCTAATAATGAAAAATGAGTTGCACCAAACTTAGGAGCTTGCCTAAATGCGTAAGACATGCCCTTTCCTTTGACATGCCTAAGTCCGACTTAGTTCAGGTGATGCTTAGCTAAGTTTTATCTTTGTTGATTTTAGTGCAGAAATTAATTACTTTTGATTTTCACTTTAAGGATAAAAATAGCTAAAATAAAATATTTACTAGTGTTTTTTTTTTGTAATTGAAATATAATTAGAAGACGGCGATGTAAGCGCGCCTGAATCGTTTATTACTTGCACCGTACATTGAAAATGCAAGGAATGCACCTTCCCTAGAGCAGTTGAAAGTTATAATTTGACCACTAAACTGGTATTGGACCCATTGTCTAAAACTAACAGGTAATAATTGAAATACCTCGCTGGACTGTCTCCTGACCTGTCTATGAACTATGTAGGACTTTAGTATTGATCTAGTCTAAACTCTGTATTCTTAACACTAACATACAGTTTATATAAATATAATAGATATAACATCACGTCAATAAAAATTAAGTTTAGTACATTTGGCTACTAATTCGTTCGATAGTTGATTGATTCAGGCGTTACTTTACGAAAGTTCATTTTCAAACTGAGCCTATGATAACCAATCTGTAGTATGTTTCCGCTGCAATATGGCGTCCACTACAATAGGAGCAAGGTATCAATTATTTATCTTTAACTTACAGCCGCTTGTTTATCTTTAGCCGCAGTCGTATTAAGACCAATAAAGCTTCGAGGCTTAAAAATTAATACGTTCATCTACATATTGGTTAATATACACTCAGTTCTAATTCGCACGAACAAAGCGATGCCATATCAGAGTTATTGATACAGTATCAGAGGAATTCAATGCTACAATACTTTTATTGCAAGCGTACTCTCTTCGTAGACAGGTTTTAACAATATGGGACTTTTTTACAGCTACTATTAAATAATAGGAACATTGTAACTTACACAAAAACTTTTGTAACAAATAAGATTTAACGAATTCCTTAAACAATCAAAATAACTTTACAGGGAAACTTCTATCAAACAGAATTCAAAGATTTGTTCCGATTCCTCAAAAACTTTATAATTGAGAGTCCCGCACCACGCTTAACGTTCAAATTATTAAATTATCAAAGGGCCTGTAGGTATCCGCGAGTCAATAACATCTTGATTTTAATTATTTATGTCTGTTTCAAAGGAAATACTTTGTTGAATAATATTGGTTGTTGTTTATTTGTACAAAACAAGTAAATCAAATAAATCTTGTAACAATTACTTTATTTATTTATTTATATGAATACAACTATAGATCTTGAACAGACGTTATACATTGCATAAATATTTAGAAGCATAGGCACTAAACTGCACTCCCACTTACAGGAGCTATAGAAGTTCATCTGTACTAAATTGTGACATTTTCGCACAATACAGGTCGTCCAAAAGGGGACATTAATGCGAAAAATTTAGGTTCCTTATACCACGGGCTTCACGAAAATACCCCGTGTATGTTTTACGATTTTTCGTACTGATTTTTGTTTAATTACTTAAGGATTTTCCAAATGAGCGGTAAAAATATTCAAACTTTTTATGGGTGGATTTTTCGAGTATAGAACTAAAAAATTAATTTAGAAAACGATACAAAAGAGTTTTAATTAGGCTATAACTTTAGGTTAACAGAGTGAACATTATATGATGAGATCTATATGAATGAAAAAGCTATGGAGAAAGCTCAGCGAACCTAAAGCTTAGGTAACATCGAAAATTATGTATGTTGAATTTTCTAAAAAACAAAACCTAAAAAATAATAATTAATCATCTATATTATATCACGAGACTAAAAAACGAACATACGAATATATAAAAAGTATTTTGATAAAACTTTTAATTATGATCATCTGTAGACTAAGCAAGCGTACCGCGACATAACGTTCTCTACTCTTACTTTTTATCGTGGAAAAATAGGACACGGCTACGATTGTGTATAAAATATTGATTTTCTTATTTTTAAATAGAGATTACTCTAACTTATGGTCTTTTTTCATACAGCACATTTTACATTACATTTTACACATTTGCACATTTTCCATTACATTTAGAGCACAAAAGAGAAAAAATGGTTTTGAAATATGTAAGTTTCCTAGAACAACTACGTCGTGGGGTCCGCTAAATGTGAAATGTTAATTAATTGGTATCAGTGTAACCTATTCCATTCTTGATGTACCAACTACTGTTCATTATTCGCGTTAAATGCAATATTTGGTTGTTTTTGGCGGGAACGTGAAGAAATCATGTCGCGTCATTATATTATTTTCCATTACTTGTGTTATTTCGAGTGTTAATGTGTAAAAACTGTGAATTTTTACCCGTTAAGTGTTCGTGAACATGTACGAGTGTTGGTAAATGGTATAATGTCGTGAAACGTGAATTTTCGTGTTGTTTCCAAAACTCCATAGAAGGCTCTAGTAAAGTTTTCACCACTTTACCGGGGCATGACTAGGACTTGACCGTGACTTGCTTTGCTCGACTTTGACAGTGACTATGACTTGTTTGATTATATCTAACTAAACTTGAGAATAAATATGTATACTTGACACTGGCAAATGCATAAGACGTGCGACGCCAAAATCCTCTTAGGAGGAAAAAGAAAAAAAAAAAAAATATTGGTTCTAATATCGTTTTATTTATCGTACATCCACATAGCTCTATAAACCGCTCGGAGGCGAAGTTTTCAAATCAATTAAAAATTAATTAAATGCTCTTGTTAGTGCCCTAGTTTGGAAGTTTATCGCTCGTCGAATTCCGCAGTAACTATATACCAGGTTAGGACAATAGAGTCAACATCAGAGAAGAAGAAGAATAGAGTCAGCCAGAAGACGTCCACTGAGGGCTATGATCCCCACGTTTGGCAGACGGCCGGTAGTTTTAGGACACATCCGGGTCCATCACCAAAATTGTAGCAACGATTTTTAAAATAAACAATCAATCTGAAATATTAATCCCGTATAGTAAGAACTCATTAAAAAAAACCCTGTTTTGACGTGCTTGCCGTTCACTGTCGTTTTGCGCGTGTTCTATCCATACTTTTAAATCTCCTTGCGCATAGTATTGCAAAATTTTAGAGCTGACATATTTAGTTTAGTTTACAAAATGGTACAACAGAATCAACAATCTTTTATCGGCAGAAGTAATAATTCTAGCAAAGAAATCTCAAGAAAAAAATATGTACTGTGATATTATATGAGTAGGTATCCAATTTTATTCTGTTTCTTCTTTCCTATTAAAAGATTTATATTGAAACGCCTACAAAGGCCATACTTTGCCTAAAACAATTGTTCTGATATATTTTTCTCATGAGTACCAAAATAGATTTAAGCTGCTATCAAAAAAGGTTATTCACCTTCACCTTTGGCATTTGAAAATGAAATAAGAAAATATAAGCTAATTTAAATAAAAACAAGGTTGGATTTTTATTTATTTTGCTAATATTTTTAAACGGCTAATAATGTTAATGCTGTTAATGTTTTTTGTTTATTTATCAAAGTTTTCATACAGTTTTACGTAATATTTGGAAAACAAAGTGATAGCAATTAAATTGTGTAGCTTTTTGTTTTGCGTGTACTGTTCTTAGGAAACTGCTATTTTTCCGCAATACAAAAGCTGTAAAATGTTAAAAATGCTATTCTATTGTATTCCATAACAGCTATAAAAACTGAATGTGAAATCTAAGCTTTACCCTTGATATAGCGTGAAGAGGCGATGGTAAATAACAGTAAGGACAAATATATAAATAAGTATATTTTTTTTCTTTAGATATGACTTAATCTCGGATTCGGAGGTGGGCGTTGCTACCCGCAACACAGTTATTTAACTACTGCGGGTAGCATCGTTCTATTTGCATTATTCACTAAGTTTTTGTTCCAAAATAAATAGTTTTGTTTTGTATTTTGACTACAGCGGATAAGTAAGCAGACGTTTAGACGAAATCGTAAAAACCCAAAAGTAAATTATCAGAAAAACTGAGTTTTATTTCCGGTTCGAATTTAAGCTAAGCTGCGATACCGTTTCTGTTTTTCAAAATTTTCAAAATCTATGAACACAAACGGAAAAAACGATTAATTGAATGTTAATAACATTGTTAGCTGTTTTGTTCTGTATCGTATTTTGATCTTTTAGTACTTTACTATGGAAACTGGCGCAGTTAAGACACTACATTTTTTAAAATATACGAGAATACTTATGTTTGGTTGAAACTATAATCGGAGCAATTAAACGGGAGTATTACGCATAATTAAAACATCTTAATCTTTAAGTTTCCTCTCTGTTTCAGTATTTACTATGATTATTTTATGAAACACCTTAACCATTATGCCCCAATTTCTTAGCCTATTACACTAGTGTGCAGTATTAATGTTTTTGGATGGTGTGGTCGTTATATGGAGTGCAAGTTTGTTGTTCTCCAGTGTACACTACAATGCATATCCGACCGTTGCGCATTGAAATAATAATATTCTATGCTTACTGCTTGGGAATTGGTATTGTTTGTAATGAAATCAATGATATGTTTAATGCGTTTTGGACTAAGACATCCGTTAGAACTCAGGTAGCATATCCACTAGGGCACAAAGTCGAGGGACGTTTCGCGGCACATTCCTATGAATGCCGCGCGACTATTCCGAAGACATTGTCAAGAGACATGTTCGTTCGTCCACACACAAGTTGCGGTCAAGGTGTCGTCCGAGGATGTCACAATACTACTGTATTGTGAACTTGTAGGTCACGCTTCTAAGCGTTTTTTTTTCAATCTCCTCAAACATATTTAAAGATAGCAAAACGAATATGTATTTAAAAAACTTTTGAATAGCTGCGCCCTACGGTTTCACCCGCTATTCTACAGGATCGATTATTTTTTTCGTGATAAAAAGTAGCCTATGTGTTAATCCAAGGAATGAGCTACCTCCATACCAAAATTCAGCCAAATCCGTTCAGCCGATACAGAGAATCGAACGGGAACAAATAAACTTTCATACTTATCTACTTACATACTTACCTACTTACCTACTTACCTTCCTACTTACCTACTTACCTACTTACCTACTTACCTACTTACCTACTTACCTACTTACCTACTTACCTACTTACCTACTTACCTACTTACCTACTTACCTACTTACCTACTTACCTACTTACTTACTTACTTACTTACCTATTTACCTACTTACATACTTACCTACGTATTTGCTTACCTACTTATCTACTTACACACAAACTGTCGCATTTATAATATTAGTGTGATAAAATGATAAACGGAATACAGTTTCTCAAAATTCACACTCTATCCACAAGCTAGCTATCTTTTGTTCAATAAATACGCGTCTACAATCCACACCATTCCTCTCCAGTTAACTAAAGAGAAAACTACTCTAACGGCTTAAAATATCCATTATGTGCGTTTATACAGCTTTTAAGGCTTTTAACACACTGTTGTGAATATGGCGAAGATCGCTATGAAAGCCTATTATTTCGCTAGAATGCGCTAAGCGTTACAAACAAAGAACTTTACGTTCTAACAGCGCGAGCGTGTGCTCTCTGGCACTTGAAATGCTTTAGGAGGCTCTTAGTCGCGTTCGTAGTTATCTTGGTCGCGCATTTTCACAATATTGAAGATATTAAATCAATAACAAACTCGTCAACAAACACAACCTCTTTCAACATCACAAAGTAGAGTGATGATTAGCTACTCTCCAATTAGTGATTTTTGTTATCCTTCAGGAACGGTAATTTTTTTCGGGATGGAAAGTAGCCGATGTATTAATCCAGGGTATTAACAACCTCTATAGCAAATTTCATTCAAATCCGTTCAGCCGTCACAGAGTTGAACTGGAACAAACACACTTACCTACTTATATACTTAGCTACTTACACACAAACTTTCGCATTTATAATATTACTGTGATTAAAATGTAAGCCCAGAACACAAAAGAAATTGCTTCCTGATTAGAGGATATTTTTGATTTAACGTATGCAGCTTGAAAAATACGTTTGCCAGCTGCCAGGTTATGGCAAAAAGAATATAAGGAGCAACGTATGGCGACGGAATGCTTTTACAAAGATGCCTGTGTAATTTTCTTTTATATTGCATGATATTAGAGAAGAAATAGGCCCTCCAAAATTCTGCATACACGACAAGACTCTTCAGGCGTCCTGAAATTATTTCCACTTGAGCGCTGCGCTAAAAGCATTGCGCTTTGAGTGTAGACTCTACCTTATGCTTGTGTATAATTTTAAGCAGTAATGAAGCCAAGGAAAATTGTAATTCTAAAGAAAAAAGTAGTAGATGATTTTTTTAAATTAATTTCTTAAATTTCTGGTTTTGTTGTGTATTCATTTTATACTTTTCTAGGTCATAGTATGATGTGGAAATTATAAAAAATCATGGAAATCTTAGTTTAATCACTTAAAAAATATGCCGTAATGCCGTCTAAACGAATTGAGAACCTGCACTGCCGCTTGTTCTTGAGATTGAACCAAAATATGGATTAGCCAAACCACTATTCGAGATAAGCCCAGGCAAAATGTCTTTGAAATGAATGGCAAAACACTTGAACAATTCACTTCACGAAATTTTCTTAGCGCCCAGTTATTTTATGCATGACATACTCCCGCGGCGCAACACTGTTTTCCTTTTAGTTAATAATCTGTGGATGTTGTGAAATTCGAGTTTGCCGTCTCTGGACGAGAACTTGTTAGTCAGCTCAAGCCTTTTGTTGAGGAATAAATCCTTATTCCTCAACAAAAGGCTGTGATGAGTAAAAATCAAGTCTTTTGTTGTTTTGTTTGTTTTGAGTTTTGTAGTCTGCAAAAATAACAATATTACTCGAATTTTTAGTCGACGAGTTTTTTTAGTCGAATGGTTAGTGGGACGATCTGTATTTCAAATAGTCATACTAATAATGATAGTGACGAGTTGATACCTAAGTTAGAAAAATAACAATATTATTCGAAGTTGTAGTCCCCACAATTCGAATAATCTGTGTATTTATAATATGTGTATTTAGAATAGTCATAGGAGTAATAGTATCACTATTCTTACTCCTATGATTATTCGAAACACATAAGGTTTAGAATAATAACAATATTATTCGAATATTTAGTCCATGCAATTAGAACGACCGGTGTTTCGAATAGTCATAGGAATAATGGTAATGTAAATCATCATCATCATCATTTTCAGCCCGTAATCGCCCACTACTGAGCATGGGCCTCTCTTCTTGTACGCCACTCATCCCGGTCCTGTGCCAATCTTGTCCAGGTTCGACCCGGGAATGTAAAACAACAATATTATTCGAATATTAAATCCATGCAATTAGAATATTCTGTATTTCGAATAGTCATTTCGTTTTAATATTGATGTTTTATCGATGGAATATGGATTATTGATTAAGTAGGCAAAAAAAAACTTAGCTAAAAACTTATGCACTTTTCCTTAAAATAATCTTATGATTATACAGGCTGGCCCATCGGTAAGTGACTGCCCGAAGAGGGCGTATAGTACTCATCATTATGAACAACTTTTATTATGGGACCAACCCAGAAATCGGGAAAAAAACATCTACTGTTTCATACATTTTGTCGAGTGTCATTGACATTTTTCTATGGAAACGCATTTTTTTTTTTTTTCGATTTTAGGGTTGGTCCCATAGTATAAGTTGTTCGTAATAATGAGTACTATAAGCCCTTTTCGGGCGGTCTCTTGCCGATGGGCCAACCTGTAGATTGTGGACTAAGCAATTTTTAAGTTTCTTGTATCAACAAATTAATAGATATCTTATACTTAAGTAGTTATTCGAATGAGATTTTGCCTGCATCCCTAGTACAGGCTGAGCTTAGCGTTCAACAGTGTAAACAGCGGCTTTAAACTTTCTCGGATGTCATCCGGCGCCGGTGTTGCGATTTCTTTACCGGCTTCTGTAATGTTCTAAGAATCTTAGAATATTTGGTTTTGATTTTATCATGAAAGTAGGAAAAGTAGTTTTTTATCGAAATAATGCAGCTGTTGGTTATATGTAGCTTTAAAATATCTGACTAGCCTTGTGGCTCGGTGGCCGGATTTCCACTTTCTAAGCTGTAAGTTGTGGGTTCGATTCCCACCCAGGATAAACATTTGCTTGATGTGCATGGATGTTTGTTCTTTGTCTGGGTGTTTATAGAAACACCCAGACAAAAAACAAGGTACATAGGTACACAGAATACATAGGTATTCTATGTATGTATTTACAAAAGAAAGTATTTATGTATTCTATCAGTCTTCTGGTTCCCATAGTGCAAGCTTGCTTAGTTAGGGGCTAGATGGCGCTGTGTGAAAAACGTCCACCGATATTTTTTTATATAAATCAACGAACAAGTAGTAGTGTGCGTACATTACTGTATTCCACAATGTTGCCAGAGAAATTATTGGGAACAAAGAGATTACATTATAAGATATTATATGGTGAAAAACACACAGTGCATTGTCGCGCTTGGTTTCGAACTGCTTAGTTTAATATTGAGAATTATACAGAACAGTTATGTGCATGAGTCGCGGTTACCACCAGACAAGCGACTTGCTCGTTTAGTCACACAGGTGCAACAAAAAAAGATTCAAAAAGGTGTACTTAGTTTGTTGAGCAACCACTTATTTTTAAAAAAAAGTTGTCACTCAATCAATTTAGTATTCAAACAATGAGGTTGACCTACCGGTGAAGGAAAACATACTAAGTAAACTTTATCATATTTACTTTTTTTTTTTTTATCATGGTGGTGGTACATTCTAGTACTTGGCTGACGGCAATATCTCACAAGAGTTAAACAATCTGTCCACAACTCCTTGTGTATTCCGCACTTTAGAGTATAGACTACTTAAAGACTTACTGAGTACTTTAGAGTCCTTCCGCGAGGTTGCGGCGCATTCGATATCCCGCTCCAAACGATATTGCCATACCCAATCAGGGTCATTATGATTACTTATTTAAAATATGCTAATTATGATCTGCATGTAATTTACATAATGTTTGCAATAAATGTATTGAGTATTGAGTATTTGAAATTGTACAGCTGTCGCTCTGTTTCTCGTGCGTGCAATTGAGAGTTTGTGATTTTCCTAACTTTTTGATGAAATTAGCGTTTCGGTGGCAGTCTGTTATCACCCTCTAAATCTTAACAAAATCTTTTGTTTTGGTGTCAATGGCTTGGATAAACCAAAATGTATACCGCTACGTTTTTTTTTTGTTTTTTTTTAGTATATTATTCACATAATAGCTACATTTCTTCATCGTATTTTCGACAAAAAAAAATTGTCTCTTAAAGTGCCTATAACAAGGAAGATGTCGTGAAATAAAAAAAAAACATACAAGCACAGTTTTCCAGTGTAGGTAACATGAAAAAAACATCAAAATCGGATAGCATTGAGGCATCAGACTACGCTTTTTGTATGGACAAGACGGCGGTATAGTCTATTCTTAAGAGTTCTTAGCCCACGCTTGGAGTATTTACCATTTTCGACCACAATGACACTGAATACAAGGTGAGTTGTAGTAAAAAAAAAGAGATGCCGCGAACTCCTAGATTGTTTTTCCTTTAGGATCTTCACCGAAACAATCAATTCAAAACGTATTTCCACCTTTTCATCGCTAGCAAGTTACAGTCCATCAATCATCCTGAAGAATACTTCGAGCTTTGTTGGCAACTTTCAGACCCTTTCAAACTTCAAGCCCGGATGTAAACTGGCAAGTGAAACTTTCAGGAACTTGCTTGTTGGAGTTTTAGGCAATTAAAAGGCGTTTTTGAAGTTTGGTAAATAATAACTTTGTTAGATTATGGAATTTTCGGAGTGTGGCCTACTTGCCAAAATTGAATTTGATAGGAAACAAAGACAAATAAGCTGCTTTTTGCGATGCCCGCACAAGACTACAAAAATTATGAATAATTTTATCTGACTATCCAAGGACGGTAATAATTATGTAAGTATTTAAGTGTGTAAGTGTTTAAGCGTGCAAGTATGCAACTATGCAAGTATGCAAGTTTGCAGGTAAGCAGGTTAGCAGGTAAGCAGGTAAGCATGTAGGTAAGCGAGTAAGCGAGTAAGCAAGTTAGTAAGCGATATGTATTAGGTATCTTGCTTAGGCAACTCGGTCATAATCGCGTATTTCTCATTTCACTTGATGTTGATAAATTGTTTCTACGGTTATTTTTTCCGATGAGTACTCGTACCTGTGAGAAAGTTAATTTTTAGTTGAGAATAATTAAGAGTCGTTGCGTGACGCAGAGCAGTGTGTGAATAGCCTAAAATAGGTTTTCACGCTATAACACTACCGTATTTTGACGTCACATAATAAATAAGTATAATTATTGAATATTATAGAAGGTCTCAGAGTTTACTGGGACAAATCGGCATTTGTATGTAGGTTTGTATGTTTGTGTGTATATTTAATTTTGTCCAAATGATAACTTGCGAACCGTTGATCCGATCTTTATGAAATTTTGTAGGCAAGTAGTTCATTTCAATACAATTTTTAAGTTCAAATATGAGCTGAATCGGTCCAGGGGTTGTGAAGATATAGGGGTCGCGAGGTCTCAATTCGCCGCGAACTACTAGTGTTACATAAAGTCTAAAGTATTTCGCGGAAATCTGGCTTGCACCAAACAAAATCGTCCCAAAAAAGCGCCTTAAACATTAACCTCTACATCTTCAAAACCGAAACATCTGAAAACAATACTAAAACTCCATTACCATGCACTGTCATGATAAACGGTGTTTGTGCACCCGTGCGAAGCTAGCTCTCTTATTATTTACTATCGACGATACGGCTAAGAATACGATACTTATTATTTTTTTAAATAGAATCTGATGACAAGACGAGCAAGTCACTCATCTGATATTAAGCTTCACGCTTGCCCGTAGCAGTTCAGTGCCAGCCAGAATTTTGAATGCCAAAACCATGCGTGGCAATAGACTGCGTTCGTACCCTGAGATATTAGATTTTAAATCTCTATGTGCCCAGTAACCACATTTTTTTTAAACTCAATTATCGTTTTATTTTCCATAACTTAATAAAATTAAATAATAAATAAATTGAAAAAATGGAGTTAAATGGAGTCTGTTATTCTCAAATTGTTATAAAGATTTTTAGACAATTATCACATAGGTGATATCGAATTTCCTATTTAACATATTGCCTGCCGTAATCTCTCGAGCTTGTGTCGTATCGTCGGTTGTAAAACTGAAAGCGTCCGAACCAATGTACTGTAAATAATAAATTAACATCTTGGTTTATCTTAATGTGCCCGCTTCCTTGCCGACTCGCACCTTGTCCAGTGAGTTATACAAATGAGTTATCGTACCGTTATCATATGATTACTAGGGTCGGTCGTGGCGGAGAAATTGTTCTTAATTTTGATAAGATTTAAAATATGTAGCTGGTCAATCTTCCTTGACAATCAATCTTCCTTCCTTTCTTGGTATGTTTCACAAATATCTTTTTACATATACATGCATCGGATTTTACCAAGTGGTTTAAAACCATTGACACTTTCAGGCAATGACCATGAGACTTTCGGTGAAGAAAAACATCAACTGACAAACCCGACTGCAAAATGTAGTGTACTCTGGACATGAAGAGGAACAACGACACCTCATCAAAATTGGTGATGACGTTTGGACTTCAGGGGAACTTCTACGAACACAGAAACACACATTCCTATTACTAATATACATTACATACATCCCAAAAACGATACCCCCTCATTCATAGGCTGTCGGGTCTGCATCAGCCTTTAAACATCCCACTACTGAGATATCGGCTTACCCTCAAGGGTGGTTAGGCGTTAACCACCACGCTGACCCAGTGCGGGTTGGCGGAATCACATACCCAATCGAATTTCTTCTCCGGAAACATGCAGGTTTTATCACGATTTTTTCCATCACCAAAATGTCAGTGGTATATCCGTACGTAAGTTTCCAACACACGACCCCAGCAATGTTAGGCGAGCGTGGTCCCACTGAGCTACCACGGGTACCAAGACTAAGCCCGAGCTGATGTTGATACTTCCCTCGTTCGTTTTTAACCAACAAAAATATTTACTTGATAGTCATCATCATCATCATCTCAGCCACAAGACGTCCACTGCTGAATAAAGGCTTCCCCCTTAGATTTCCACGAAGAGCAGATGGAAGCGGCTCGCATCCAGCGCGTTCCTGTGGTCTTTATCAGGTCGTCTGTCCACCTTGTGGGTGGACGTCCTACGCTGCGCTTGCCCGTACGTGGTCTCCATTCGAGAACCTTACAGCCCCATCGGCCATCAGTTCTGCGTGCTATGTGCCCTGCCCACTGCCACTTCAACTTGCTAATCCTCTGGGCTATGTCAGTGACTTTCGTTCGTCTACGGATCTCCACATATCTGATTCGATCTCGCAGAGAAACCCCGAGCATAGCCCTCTCCATAGCTTGTTGTGTTACTCTGAGCATACTAATAAGTACTTTCTTGATAGTAAATATAGGTATCTCAAACAGCGTAACCCAGGTATCTTTTCGTCCTAGCTCTCTGAGTAAGGTAAGCGTTTTCGCCTTTATCCCAGTCACGGTGCCGGACTTGAAGCACCTACTTCGAGGGAAGATATAATAAAACTGGAAAACATACGGAAATGTTTATCGTAGGAAAACATTTAGTAAAATTTATATGAATAATAAAAATATTCAAATGAGATCGATCGAAAAAATAATGATCAGTTTATTAGGGCCAAATACCGATTTAAAAAAATCAAAGAAAATAAACTTGTTAAGGTCCTCTTTCGTCATATCCATGCAAAGTCCTGAGTAGTTAAGCGAATTAAAGTGGCAAATAAATGTAATACTACATATGCCCGTAAAGTTAGACAGCTCCTAAGTTTGCT
Organism: Apocheima hispidaria; assembly: GCA_947579745.1. NCBI lineage: Eukaryota > Metazoa > Arthropoda > Insecta > Lepidoptera > Geometridae > Apocheima > Apocheima hispidaria. Next base: position 1,564,920 of record OX388151.1, read on the forward strand.
TAAAATTTTTGCTTAAAATTCTAAAATGGTCTTTACACTGCTTCGTTTTTCGCTCACACGATTGTGAGGCGACGCGGCGTTGATCTTGTGCAGAGTCGATTAGTGGACGGCGTCCTTTTACACTACTTTTTGTTCCGAATATATGCAAAAAATCCTAAAAATTGAAATTCAGTTTATTTGTTTCAATTTTCAAAATTTGGTTTTAAATTTCTGAAGTTCTGTATTTTGGATGAAACTGAACTTTTGACGCTTACCATCAGAAGAGCGACATGCTCTTTTCGTCGATCATCGCTAAAAAGTTTGTTAGCGTTCGAATACGACAGATATTCATTTGATATTCCTTATACCCGGGTATGTCCTAAAACTGCGACCAGAACCACCGGAGGGCCGGCGACAGCGTCTTCTTAGTAAACGGTGAGAGTTCTACTTTCCCCACGCCTACTGCCAAGAGTGGGGATTATGGTAACCCACTCACTTTCTAAGAGGGGAGGCCTTTGTTGAGCAGTACGTCTTCTGGCTGAAAAGACGATGACTTGTAATATTTAACTTCTACGTGAGTAACAAATATTTCTGTATGTTTCCTTCCACAGTTGGCGCAGAACTTATTGGAGTGTTTTCCTTTAAATTTAGGGCAGCGTACGTGACCTAGCCCGGCCGTGGCGAGACGAATTACGAGCTAACTTCGCAACGCTCAAAATATAGGAACGCAACTCGCGTGAAGCTTGTCGCGTACTGGAAGCAGATATTTTGTAATATCCTGTTTATCTCTATTTTTCTCTCATATCTTATCATTTCTCTATTTTACTCTTTTTGTATTTCAACTTCCGTCTTCTATTAAGGATCAGTCAGTCAGGATCACAGTTATCTCTCTCAGACTATTTAAAATATAAAATCACTAAGTAGAAATTTGCAAAAAAAAAAAAAAAAGATTAATTATGTAGATTACATGTTTTAAAGAAATTTAGCTTTGAATTTGACGGAAGGAACAAAAAATGTTTTTTTTATCGATCTCTTCCATCAAAATTAAAGGTATCAACGCGAAAACTACTTGCAACTAATAACAGAAATAAAAATTCACACTAACTACAAAAAAAAAAATGACGACTACTACTTATCTATTCCTACTGTTTTTCCGGAACATCTGTATAGATGGGCTTAAAAACTTGCACCAAACATTTTAAACGCTTATCTCAGGACTGTAATAGCAAATTTTATTTTATTTTATTGAGTATACGTATCATAATTATATCATATCGTATATGTATCGTATCGTTTTGCAGTGGTAGGGCTCTCTTGCAGAGTCCGCCTGGGGAAGTACCACAACTTTGCCGGTTATTCAACCACCAAGCAGTAGTGTGCAAGCATTACTGTGTTCCAGATTAAAGGGAAATGTTTTCAGCGTAATTACTGGGCATACAGAGATTTGACGACCGCAGTGCATTGCGGCGCATAGTGAACTGTTAAAGTTCAAAATTCTGGGTGGCACTGAACTGTTATGGGCGAGCGTGTCACTTAACATCAGGTGAGTGACTTGCTCGTCTCGCCACTGCGCAAAAAAAAAGGATTTTTTAGTTAAAAAATTATCATATTTTGTCATCTATCATTTTCTGTGGAAGGACAAAAATTATGTATTATAGACATTGTTTCCTAACACGATTATCTCCTAAGATTTAAATACTTTTCTTGAATTCTTCTTCTCCTTGATAGCACGTCTTCCAGTGGATACAGATCCAGTTTAGGGTCTAGTAATGCGACGTATAGTTAATACGTTTACGAAGTTCCCCAAACAGGCGTGATTTGTGCGCGAATGGGTGCACTTGCCGCGGGAATGGCTGTTTGGATAACTCAGTTTTGTGTGAACGTACTAAGTTTCATGTGAACGTACTGAGTTATGTATGAGCGTTTGAAAATGTATCGTAATACGTATACTACGTATAATAAGACGACCACTGCTGAATATAGGCGTCCCACTTAGAGCGCAAAAATTGTGGAGGGAATTACCATAAGCCCCACGCTTGGTAGGTGGCTTGGGGATCGCAGAACGTTCACCGTTTGCTAAGGAACGCTGCAGCCCGTCCTTCGGTGTTTCTGGTCTCAGTTTTAGGACATACCCAGGTCACCGGAGATATTAGATGTTAATTTCTTTATGCTTAGTAATTACACTGGAAACAATGCCCTTCAATCCGGCTTCACAGCTTCTTCGACTAGTGCTGGAAAATTGGCAAATACTTAATTTTTGATAGTGTAGGTAACTTAATTGAAATCGCCCAAAATCTTTATAAACTGAACTTTCAAATGAAGAAATATTATCTCATAAGCATAGAGAAAAAAATACAACAGTTGTTAATGCGCCAGATAACATTTTGCTGATAGCTCTGCATTTTTAATCTCTGCAAGAGTGATATTCTTTAAAAACGTTTCACTGACCAAAACCCTACCGAAATGAAAATCTAATAAACTTTACCAGCCTGACCATAAAACCACAACCATCTTAAACTGAGAGCATAGATTAAAATAATAGCTCACCAAAGCTAAATGTACTTACAGCCAAAGGTACTTATAATTCAAAGGGCTCAATTCTACGGAAACAGAAAACGTAAATACGAATTCCTCCTTTTTACTGCGAAACCTGACCACAGCCTTTGATGGGATCGGTCAAACAGTTGTTTCATAAGATCTACTCTGATTAGGGAATTGAGGTCGCTGAACAAAGGAATGTAAAAATATTGATAGGCATTACGAGTTTGCTACTGGTCTGTGGCAATGCGTAATTGACCGAGCGAGGCGAAGGTCCAGGTTCTATGGGAACAAATCGGCGTTTGTATTCTTGTGTCTGCATATTTTTGCCGACGATAACTAGCGAGCCGTTTTTATTAAATTTTGTAAGCAAGCATTTCAATACAATTTTTAAGTTTGTAGCAGATCTGGTTCAAGGTTTGTAGGGAATTTATAGGAATGGCGATGTCTCAGTTCGGCGCTAACTACTAGTTTTACTTGAGTATCGATGTTTCCAGGATAGAGTCAATACAGCCACAACGTCTTATTAGTATGATTATAGGGCAGGCCTCTCATTAGGTGGACCGACGACATTGTGAAAGTCGCGGGCAACCGGTGGATGCAAGTGGCACATCGATGTCGATGTGGCGGTCTAAGAAGGAGGCCTTATTTTTTTTTTATTTTTTTTTTTGCGTGGGTGTAATCTTCACCAAAATTCCCGTCTGCTTTCAGGTGCAGCCGGGTAATGTGGGATTATACCCACTAAAATCCCCCCGGTGGCCTGCCTTGGTGCTTGACCGAGGGCTCCGGGATCTCCAAGGGAACGCACCGGAGCCCTCAGCACCACGCTTCAGCTCCTCCCGGGACAGCTAGTACCTGTCGTGAGACGTTTAAGCCTACAACAGCGTCCGCCACTCGACGCTGTTGTCCTCCCCGGGTAACGTCGCTTTGGTAGATGGTGGTTAGAGCCCCACCTCTAACCACCCCCGAGCCTAGAGGTCCCCTTTTAGTAGGCTCTTACTATACAGGCAGGGGATACCGATGCCGTATTCTAGTGCCCGGGGGGAGGCCTATGTTCAGCAGTGGACATCTTCTGGCTGATAATGTATAATGTAAGGGCGGAAAGCTACGGTACAGATATCTTTGTATGTATTTATGTACGCGTCTGAAAACTTACCAGATATGAAATCTAGCATGTTTTCAGGCAGGGCAACTAAGCAACAAAGTTTTTTTTTAGCAGCTAAAGTTTTATTACATGTTTTGAATTGTGATAGTCACTAGCAGCTCCAACTCTTACTTCGTAAACATACGATTTGCCATTATTTACTACTAGATACTATAGAGTATATACTCGAGTATCTACTTGCAATTTACTGTAATCATGTGCCGCAATTTCACTGCCTAATTATAATAAACAAGTAGTCAATCCCACACGTCTTCCTCATCCCAATGATTAATTAAACCGATACTCTTCCACGTCATGATTCAACAAGATAATTCAAGTAATTTTATGCGCATAAAAGCCTTAAAATACGCTAACGCTAAACATTAAAACCTCAAGTCATTAAGTGTAAGGATCTCGTAATTTTCTCTCCTAATCAATCTGAAAGGCGGTTTCTTATTAATTTCTGTGCTAAATCACCTCTGCGATGGGAGCAAAAAGATTCAGCCCCATCAAGCAACGTTGCAGTTTTTACGGGAAAGTTGTAGGTGATACTATCGGTTTCTCGAAAGAGTCTCAAAGTGACCAAACAAAGTGTGAACAAAGTGAGAAACCCAAACAAAGTGATATTCACAACTACTCGACAAGGAACAAGTCTAAACTTGTTCTACCTAAAAGTAGTGTTCTAGTAGTTTTCTACTGCCAATTATTTCATTAAAAAAAAAATATTCTCCTATAATCTACTGCCTGATACACTGACAAATAAAAAAGACACACAATTTGTAGAAATAGTTAAGGGTTTTCTAATGGAGAAAGCATATTATGAAATTAATGACTTCACCGTCGATAAAGACTCTGCATACATTGAATGCTACATGTGATTATGACAGATAGATTACTGTATATCACATAAACGGGCATAGGATACTTTTTCATGAACGAAGTCGCGGGTAACAAGTATTGCCTGATAAATTTAAGCGCAAATCGTGAGTTCGTACCGAGTTTAACTAGTAACCGATCCTTAATCCGACGTCAGCACGGTCGAGCTCAGGAACTCATTAACGGCGAAATAAAAAGGTTTTATTACATATTTTTATTTGATGTCGGAAACTCTGCATCGAGATTGTTTATAGGGTTTTAAACCTGGCTTAAATATTATGGGACGAGGCAAGTTAAGTTCCTGAGGTCATAATTGTTCTTCATCCTGTAAACTTTTTCTAACTCATCGCAAGCAGGCGTAGCAGGGGCGTCGGGATAAAATTTTGTCCACCATATCTATCCCGCGAGAACGAGACAGATGTATCCATATTCTAGCTTTGTCGCGTTGACGCGAAGTCAAAACGCGTGGTGTTAAGACCTGTAATGATTATTTCTTATTTTCAAATACCTGGCAGAATGCCCGTACCTTAGACGAAGCATCATACTGGACAGACCCATGAGACGTTGCCGCTCCGACGTTCACATTGTCATGTTTCTCTTTTTATTTCACGGGTCGTCGCATAGAGTAAGCGAGAGAGCTATTGTAAGATTGGCAACCTCGCACTCTGTGTCCATTTTATGACCGACTAGTCGGTCACAACATTGCGACCCGTCTTACTAAAAAAGCAAATTGGATCAAAATATCGCTGTGAATACTTAATATTGTTATACATAGTGGCATTATGGCGTGTTGTGCTGTGTATTGTGCATCGAGAACAACGAAAGGGGGAGTAAAAGATCCAGAATTATCATTTCACACGTAAGTCTTTTGTAGCGTTTTTTACCTAAAATAACCAGAATCAAAGCTAAATATTCGTTTCACTTAAAGAATATACATGTTTGAAGTCATACAACTATCACGCAGTGTTATTTAGTAATGAATTTAAGCATTAATTTAAGATAAATAAATGCATTGTTTTACGTGTTCCTGCTAGTGAAGTACCACTGCACGTTTCAAACTTTGTCGATATTTGGTCGATATTTATCTAATAATATTCTTGTAATATCCTACATATACTACATTAAGTGAAACATGAACCGTTAATTCCTTTCCGCGTTTAATCGGCTTGATACGTATTCTATCGATAATTAATTTTAATCTTTTTGAAGCTTTCGCGGCTTGAAATGTATGATAATTTGTACCAATGTTGTGTCATGGTTAAACAATTAATTAAAATAAAACATTTTGTTATAGGTTTCCAAAATGTCCGGAAATCAGAAATCAGTGGATAAAGGCTGTGAGGCGCGAAAACTGGGAGCCACCTAAATACTCTCGACTTTGTTGAAAACGTTTTGAAAAATCTAGTTTTATGACTGGGCTGTCAATTAAAAAACTAGGAAGAATAAAAGAAACTAGGAGACGGTGTAGATACTTATTAACTTTCATAGTTACTATATATATTCGTACTATTTACATGGCAATTACGAGTTTCGATGTTCAATAAAGTACATATTTTTGCAAACATTGTGTTCTTAATTTACAAATTCTTAGTTTTGTACACTGTGTACATTTTTATCGATAGATTCTGCACTAGTTTTCACTTCCCTACTCACTAAACGTCACAACAGAAAGTGGACACGCTGCCAAAGCAATCACTCCATCCAGTGTGATACAAGATCCTTGGCCCGTACAGTTTAAGCCAAATGTGTCAATGTCACGTCTGACAGTAAACTGTTTTTTTTTCTCTTTCCTCCCAAGAGGATTTTGGCGTCACACGTCTTATGCATTTACCAGTGTCAAGTATACTTTTAAACTGTTAGATGAACCCAAGTCAAGCCCCAAGTATTTATATATTAATTTATATTCTCTTTGGATGACCCGGTCTTTTTACACATAACCTAGAATCCTAGAATAATCAATGCGTTTTTTTGTAAGTCAAGTGTCGCATCGCCAATGAAGAATGATCAAAGAAATATATATGTGCAAGATCCGTCGTTTGAATTCTACAAGCCCAGCGAGAGAACCTAAACAGGTGGACATAACTTTAACCCGGCGCCCGTGTCAGGCGTGCAGGAGAGTTAGATAAGATGGTAACACAGCATCCAAGTTTTTTAATACATCTGAGTTATGAGAAGAGCAAGAGAAAGTCGCTCGCCTGAGTAAGCGTCACGCTTGCCCGTGAAGAATAAGAATCTACTGCGTTCGCTGAAATGTGTAGTGGTAGTCTGTAGTGGTAAGACTCTTGCGGAGTCCGCCTAGAGAAGTACCACACGTTTGCCAGCTATTCAACCGCCAAGCAGTACTGTGAAAACATTACTTTGTTAATTACAGGCTTAAGGGCATCGTTTCCATCGTAATTATACTAAGCATAAAGAGATTTAACATCTAATATCTCCGGTGACCCGGGTATGTCCTTAAACTGAGATCAGAGTTACCGAAAGACGGGCAGCAGCGTCCTCTTAGCAAACGGTGAACGTTCTGCGATCCCCATGCCGCCTACCATAAGTTGGATTACGGCAACCCCGACAATGATAGATACAACTAAACCATGCCCCTTAGTCCACGGCAGATCCTCTATTTCTTGCCCAGATAGTGGGTTAGGTAACGGAGGAGCAGGGGGTGCCAAGAATCACCGGCAGCTGCCCCGCTACCACCACCAACGAACTTTGGCCCTGGTGACACAAAATATGAGGACGGACGAGAAGATTATTGAGTTGGATGCTACATAATGTACCCTGAAAAACACCAAGTGTAGCTTTGCTGGAAACATCGCCCTTCAATCAAACACAGTAGTGCTTGCACACTATTGCTTGGGGGTAGTATAAATGGCAAAGGTAATGTAAAAAAGGCACTTCCGTATCCTCTGCAAAACAGTCCTATGTTCAATGACCGTATTTTTTTATATTGATCGAACTGATCAGATAATCATAATTAAACCAGTAGTTCGTGCCGAAGAGTGACCTCGCGTCCCCTTTAAATTTGCAAATCGCAAACCCTTGACCACTGCCTTTACGGTGAAGGAAAACATCGTGAGGAAATCTGCATATTTTCCGGAGAAGAAATTCGATGGCGTATGTGAATCCGCCAATCCGCACTGGGCCAGCGTGGTGGATATGGCCTAATCACCCTCCGAGGGTAGGCTGATATCCCAGCAGTGGGATTTTTAAAGGCTGATACAGATACAGAACCCCTTGACCGATTTTACTCATATTTAAACATAAAATGTGTATTGAAAAGAACTACTTGCCTACGAAATGTTATAAGGATCGGATCAACAATTTCTAAGTTTTTGTCAGACACATACACAAACAAACATACAACAAAAGCCAGTAGACTCTTGAGACCTTCGCTCGGTCAAGTATCTGTTTTATAGTCCAATTTTACGTCACTTTAAAAACCAAATGGCGTAATAAGATAGCTTTAACAATGCCAATGGCTTGTTTGCGCTTTTAGTTCAAAAGTTAGCCACTTTGTACAATTTCTAACAGTTTAATAGTGTTTGAAAGAGACGTAAAATTTTTAGTATTTGATTTTACTATTTTTCTAAGAGCATTATATGTCTTTATCATTATATGACTTGGAGGGGTTTTGTAGGCGACTAAGTTAGGTAACCTAGTTCTCTTCAATGCCGAGATTTAGTTGGTTATTTTTGTGGAATCGCGAAAGCTTGTAAAATTATTTTAATTTTTGAACAAAAAAACAACATTTTTATTTATTAGAATTAATTAATTTAAAAAAAAAAGTTATTAATTTTGTTTTTTAGGCACTCTATTTAAGAATCATTTAAAATTGTATGTGTTCAAGACAATCACTTACAGCATATTTTTCAGTGTTGGTTTCGTATCATGTTGGTTTTGTGTGGAGGGGTTGTCAGCCACTCCTCAAATTCGCAAGATCCTGGGTCCAGTCCAGAGCAGAGAGAAGATGGCGGTTGGATAATCTGAAAGATTATGGAGGTTGAACTAATCACAGTGCCGAACATTATGGGAGAGACCGAAGCACAGAGACTTCGCCTACTATGAATGGGGGAGGATCGTAATGTCATAAAGGCGTATCTTCAACTTAAACAATAAATACCAATGACTTAACACATACGTAGGAGAATCCACTGTCACCTGACACACAGTCCTAGACTAGTTCGGGAGCTTATGAATCAACACTAATTGTAAAAAACTGAATGAATGATAAAAAAATAAATTAAAAAAAAATACTTTCTTTCGATCTTTTTCAAATGGCTGAGTGGGCCAAAAAGTCCTCATCAGCATCATCAGCCATAACACGTCCACTGCTGAACATAGGCCTCCACCTTAAAAAAGTCTTCGCTTAACAATAAATGTAGCCAGTTTATTAGCTCCACCAGTAAAACTCTCTAATGCCGCACTTTATCTCCAGGGTTCATATCTCGTAAAGTTGTGAACGTATGTGTACGGCAGTCTTCAGGCGTGTATACTTCGCCTTAAGGTGTCTTAAGCCAGGCTCATAAAGCCAAATTAGGCGTGTCTTGAGGAGGGACACACAGATTCAAACCACGGACAGCAATAGATAGTATAAACAACTTTTTGGATAACTGTATCAAACCAAATACAGTAAGTAGTATTATAGACAAGGCTTCTAATTGGCGTCCTTAACTCATTTACAGAAAGACGGTGTATACTTAGTAAAATAATCCCACTTGGACCCTTTGGATAGAGACCTTAACACTGAATATTCAAAGTATCTGTTGTCGTTTGCCAAACATTACGGCAGTGTATCACAAAAACAAGACTCCTGAAACTCTACCCCAAATTGTTGCATTTCCCACACTACTGCTGCACGATTATTTACCTTATACTTTTGTAACAAAGACTACACTTTCTGTTTTGTAATAAGTATTATTTATATTTATGTCCTACCTGTACTTACAGTGTACTTACTTACGTGTACCTTACTGAACGTAATTGTGTTTGTAAGAAAACACGTTGCACAACAAGTCGTTGAAACACGTTGATACTTGTGGGTAGTTAGGTAGACGAGCACTAGAATATAATGTTTTACTACCATCTTGGTTGGTTAAATATTACAAAAGTGTTACGATGTCAAAAAAGAGCGATTAGAATTATCAACGGTTTAAAAAACGTAGTTCCGCGAAAAACCACTTCAAAAGTAATAATATAATGACAGTGGTATCTCTATACATTTATAATAGTTTGCTAGAAATACATGAGGCTAATTTACCAAAAAATAAAGACATGCATCAATGCAACCTACGAAACAAAGAAAAGCTGTACAAGCCACGGACTAGGTTAGTTAAAGTTGAGAAACAGGGCCGTCACGCCAAAATATTAATGTACAATAAATTACCTGATTCTATAACCGAACTAAATCAAATCAGATTTAAAAAGGCTCTTAAGCATTTTTTTTAAAGCAATCCGTTCTACAATGTTAGTGAATACATGTCAATGGACTTCTCAGAATCCTCATTTTTGTACGGACAACAAATGGAGTAAAGCATAATAAGTACCCACCTGTCATGATATATTATTAAATTATTCAAATAATTAATAATTTAGTTTGCCTAGTTCAATTTAATTCTAAACTTAAGTATTTTTTTTTATAATAGTGACTTGCCTGTAATATTTAATGTTATTTATGGCCAATAAATATTTCTGATTTCTGATTTCTGATTTCCACTCTCTTTATTTACCCGACTGCCCAAGAAGGTGGTAATGTTTTTGGCGTGTAGGTAAGTATTTAGTATTTGTGTTACTATAATTACTAACTCCTGTAGTCTCGGCTTTACCGAATTTGATGAGTGAGGTGTTGGACTCTTCTTTCCGTCCAGAGTGACATAGGCTACTTTTTGCAGTTGGGTACTTTAATTTTCTTTTCACAATATTACTTGTTTCACGTCATATATATGCTTGCAAAGGCAAGTCATGGCAGCTTTACTTTTTTTTCACGATATCCATAATGATGCCTGTAAAGGCAACTTTTGGCAATAGGAACATAACTCTGTTACAACTTCGTGACGTTTTGAAGTGATATTTCGGAAGGTGGCGTATCACAAAAATCATTTCGCAGTGTGCGGTATTTAAAATGATTTGGATCTCAATTGCTACGAGTTTTTTTTTAAATTTGGAATGAAATTCAGTTAATACCCTGGATTAAAATAGAGCCCAAATCCCTCATAGCCAATCTCCTCGGGATATTCATAATTAGTTTCTCGAGATCCATCGCCTCGGGCAAAATATAAGAAATCAAGCTGAAAATCGTTTGCAAAGTCATTCTAAAGATAAACCTTTCTAATTATTACTTTTTTTAATTTCCGCTTAGTTAATTTTTAACTCGCAATATGATGAAAATATGCGAAAGAATCTCGAATATCTGGGCTGTGAGCGAAGCGAAGCACTAATACTACTTGTTATCAGAAAAATAAACTCAGTTCCTCCTAAAACCACGGGGCACAGCTAGTTATATAAATACCAAGTATATCTTTAACCTAAATTAAAATCGAAGGCGGGCGGCCCTTCCGATTCCGTTCGTAGGGCGGAACTCATTTACCTAAAATTGCTCCCAATTTGTTAGGATTCCTCGCATAATTCCACCCGAGTTGTTGCCTGCTATTGCTTTGGCATTTTTGAAAAGGAAAATCAGACTATTTTATCTTTGAATAACAATATTTTTTTTGTTTTTTTTTTTAAATCTTTTTACCTCTATTCTGTACTGGGTGGTTGGTTAGTCGAAGGATGTATTGGAATACATTAAAGTCGTAATTACGAAAAACTTTTACAAAGAGACCTATCCTGAAATTGCTAAATAAAAAATTGCGTTTCAGTGTCTTCCCCTTAAATAGAGACAATATGAAAAGTGTTAGTGGACACGTTCTTAGACTTTTATCTACTTAGCAGATTAAGTTAAAATAAAATTACTTATTATGTAATATTGGTGAAGCACCGTATTATAATATGGTACGTCATTTTAAAAAAAAGGTACCCTTGACAACATATTTATTGAATAGACAAGGTCGACTGCGCGTTACGCTTGAATTCCTTGAAAAAGCTCAAAAAAATAATAATTACCAAATTCTCAATATAAAAATTTCTTTCTCGTGAATTTTTAATATAAAAGATCGAACTTCAAAGCCACTTCAGTTTCCAATTAGTTATATGTTTACCGATTTCTAATTTACTTTTCTGTAAAACACATTATTTAATAACCGTAGTAAGCTCTTCAAACTCGGAAATCATTTAAGAAAATATCTGCTAAGTTCTATTTTATAGATAGTATTTATCTTACGGTCGTGGAACAGTCCCTGAGCAATTATAAAAGGTAGCTCGGTGTTTAACATGCAAATTGTAGAGTGACGGGAAATCGTCTACTCCACTGTGCTAATATTAAAAAATATGAGTGAGTTTTCGTATACTGCTGTAGTACTTATCTGGAGCTTACTGTGTCTGCTAGTTTATAACAACTTTAAAATAACCGTGTTTTGCAACTAGTGTCACCTCACTCGTCAAAATCGGTCAAGCCGTTTAGACTGCAGGAACACAAAATACATGTTTTAGACTTTCGTTATGGTTTATTACACTACTTTTAGTAATCATGGGATATTTACCACGATTTTTATTTGAGAAAGGGGGTAGATCGGTTTGTCTGCTCCTAAATTTCGTAACTTTTTATCATCCACCCGCATCTTCAGCCTACCCTTGAACATGGCGCATGCAGCTGTGCCGAAATATCGGGAACTCAACAAAAATAAAAATCGTGGTGGATATCCCGTGAGTACTTATAGTAATGTACAAAAATACATACTTATCTTATTTACACCCTGTGAAATAGGTATGTATAGGATAACTACAGGGGCGTGGGCACGTCTATTCAAACTACTAGCTAATTGTGCACTGGTTTAATGACAGTTAAGTATGGCGCGGTCGCAGCCGCGCCTCAGGTAAATATCTATATGTCTATATACATAACACACCCAAAAACATTACCCTCCTTCTTGGGCAAACGGGTAATAATACTACATTATTTTAATGCTACTGCGACGAGACGAGCAAGCCGCTCGCCTGACGCTTGCCCATAACCGTTCAGTTCCATCAAGAATTTTGACTTCAACAGTTCAAAAACATAAAGAGTAATGCAGTGCGCTTGTCACACTGAGATATAAGATGCTAAATGATGATGATGATGCTAGGGTTGGTGTCTCTTTTATGGCCATTAATTAACCTGGAAATATTACCCGTCAATTCGGAACACAGTAATGTTTGCACACTACTGCTTGGCGGTTGAAAAACTGGCAAAGGTATGAACTAGTACTTCTCCAGGCGATTCTGCAAAGTCTTGCTACTACCATAGATTAATTGTAAATCGTTCTTTGCCACTACAAAAACAAACCTAGAACGAGAGGCAGATCTATGGTTTTTCGTTTGCTGCGAAATAAAATGACAGGGACGAAGTAGAGTCGTAGCGGAGACGATGCGAATACAAAGAGCTGCTCTACCGACTTTATGGTTCATTTAGTTTTTGAGCTTGTTAATTGGAATGAGTAAAGACTGGCTTTAGTAGAGAATAGAGTAAGAAACAAGCGTTGAAATAAGCTACTGTATTTTTGTCATGAAACAGCTAATATTTAGGTATAGTTATTCTTTGTAAAGATGGCCTATGTTCAGCAATGGACGTCTTCCCGATGATGATGTTGATGATTCTTTGTGCCTTAAATTAGGTGTATGTGTATGATCGCCTCAGCTATCTCACTCACACATTCGCAAGTTTTTTTCCAAATAGAATCTGATATAATATTTAGATTTATTAATATCTAAAACAAATTAATTATGCATTAAATCTGAAATGTGCTCTTTTGAATTTACTTCTAACAAAAACTTCGATTAACTAATCAGAAACATACTTAATTTCATTTTATTACTTTTAATAATCAATTACACGATAGGAATAAAAAAAATGTGACATGTAATTTATACAAAAGTGAAAATAATGTGCGAGCGGCCATAATTCTCGCTATGTCGTTTACACTTTATTGTAATTTTTTAATAAAAAAAAGAAGAAATTAAAAAAAATACTTGTTGATGTATTTATAATAACATGAAAATTCTTAAAACTCATTGGCAATGGTATTATAAATACATTTAAAAAAATCTTTTTGATAAAGTGCAAACGAGATAGCGACACCAGGGCCTTCTTAAAAAAATATTGAAATATTATTGATATTAAATATATTATTATATATTTTTACTATTATATTATACTGATATTAGTAATTATTATTATTTCCATTATTATTTTTGATATTATTGATATTGAATTGTTGAATATTTCTATTGAAATATTAGTTCGATGTGAAAAAACCAATATAGATGGCGGTGCTGCCCGCAGAACGCTTCTTGTATGTCCTTTTGTATTGCGATGGAAATAATCGGAAAAATACTTATTTTCACATAGGGTAAACCAGGCAAACGTGCCCCATTTGGTAATGTACCCCACTCGAGCAACTCTCAAAATAATTTCAAATTCGGCGCCAATTTAGTCTGAGAGGTTAGCCACACCAATATGGCTGGCATGTAAACAACACGGTGCTGGTTTTATTTTGATTGAAATTAGAAAAAGTGACTAAAGGGTTTTTACGACACTCTGATTGGTTTTCTATGTTATGTAACGTAAATTACAAGTATTTTCGTAATGAGCTTTTGCTTTTTCCAAGTTTTTATTATTTGATTCTAACCTTCTTAAGGATTTCCGTGCATAGTATTACGTTTAGTTTCTGCTAGTATAAGCCGATTTTATCAAATGGGGCACATTACACTGAACAATGGCTAATGTGCCCCAATTTTTGTCGGGTAATGTGACTCATTTATAATTTCTATTATTTTGCTATAATTAATGTTTTAATAAACAACTAGCATATGTTAGGATATGGGAAAGATGAAAACAGCAGCCCCGAGAGAATGGAAGGAAGATAGATAGAAGAAGACAGTAGAAGATGTAATTTATAATAATATAGGAGTAATGAGGAGAGCTGTATTTACGAGATACCGTCACTAACTCTTCGAAGACATCCTCAAAGGTTGAACGTGCAAACAGATTACGAATAGACCAGCAGAACTAGGAGAAGAGGCCAAGAAAACGAGTTGAGACTTGTGAATCACATTAAAAAACTGGAGTCTGTTGGATTTTCCTTGGACCAATCAAGGCTTCAATCTGTTGCTTGTGACTTTGCTGAGAAATTTCTATTAGGACATCGATTCAATAGTGAAAAGAAGATAACAAGTTGGGACCCCGAAATCAGTTTAAGAAAAGCGGAAGGCCTGTCTCTTGTAAGAGTCAGTGGTATGAATCGAAAGACCTTATTTTAGATTAATTTTGAAACATTACTGAAATTAAGTATTACTGGATTCAGTGTGTGTATAATGTTCCAGTTGGTTACACGAAGATTGCACACGTTATCAGGAAAAGTGTAAAAGGTGTAGCGAAAAGAATAAAGGGAAAGCGAAAGGAAAAATGGCTGTAAAGTAGAAGGCTATACTGGGGCACATTAGACAGACATATCCGTCTAATGTGCCCCAGCAATGATTCCAAAAATTGACGATTTTTGTCGATTTTAATTACATATTAGAAGATTTTCTGAATTTTTGGTATGCTAAATGAACTAGTGATTAAAACTGATTACTTAGTAGACATTACTTAATGACATTTGATATTTTATTTCAACTCTTTGAATAGTGGGGCACGTTTGCCAGGTTTACCCTAGTCCATTGTTTTACGCAGCACTACTTCGAATAAATCCCCGGAATTCACGGAAAAACACGCCCCAGCACAATGGCCGCGGGATTTTCCATGAAATAGTGAAATATGAATACTCATAGTTCCGCGCGGTTTATTATATTTTTTTATTTGCTATCTATTATTCTGCTCACACTTTATCGAATTTCGATGGATTTGCTGATAAATATGATGTTAGTATGGGCAAAAAAAAACGGTAAGGACCAGTAACATTAATTAAATCATTTTTTTTTTTTACTTACACATCAAGAAGCATTAAATCTAAAAAAAAAAACAATGAGTTTTGATGAAACGTTTTTAAAACATTTATTGATGATATTCGAGATTCATATCAGTTAAGTTTACACCCTGATAACGTGATAAGCGACAAAAACAATCAGACAGATAGACAAAGCTACTTCTTATAGTTCCCTAAATAGCGTTGATCTATTTTGTTTATTTTTTAACGTTTGGTATGGACTAACAGTAGTAATAGGGAGTTCTGAATCGCGCAAGCGAAATTTTTTCTCGAGACGAACGTATTAATTTTTATCCCTCGAAGCTTTATTGTCCTGATTATATTTTTGTTAAATTGAGCTACTGCGGTGTCATCATACAGCGTCATATTTTTTGTCTGAATTTCTGAATCGAGAATATCATACTGTATAGAACACGTGTCGAAAACAAATGAATAGCAAACGATGTTCGAACCCATTGTATTGTACTGTTGTGTATTTTATATTTTTCTCGTCTACACTTATCACTGCCACATGTAGTCACACAATATTTTTAATACGACAGTTTGTATGTTTGAATGTTGCAACAACGGGTTCGAATTTGATTTTAATGATTATTGACCGAACGAAGCGAAGGTCTCAGAGTTTACTGGGACAAATCGGCATTTGTATGTATGTTTGTATGCTTGTGTGTATATTTGTCCGATGATAACTTGCGAAACGTTGATCCGATCTTCATGAAATTTTGTAGGCAAGTAGTTCATTTCAATACAATTTTTAAGTTTGAATATGAGCTGAATCAGTCCAGGAGTTGTGAAGATATAGGGGTCGCGAGGTCTCAGTTCGCCGCAAACTACTAGCTTAATTTTCTTTTTTATCTTTTGAAATCGATTCACAATAAGTACTACATGTTACAACAACAGGCTCACTTTCAGATGACAATTCAATAAATTGACTCTCGCTACGTTGCTATAAAGTTAATTTTAGTACGCAAGTCAACACGTCACTACCCGCGATAAATCCCTACAGCTACGCAAGAAAACAGTACTGTCATCAACCTTCACGGTTTTCAAGTTCAAGGGACCTGCTACATTCTTACGGGTTAGTTTTTTTCTGCCATACTTTTTACAAACTATAAGGTGCAACGTTTCGCTGAATGCGCGAAATTCAAATTTTCTTTCGGTTTATTGTCAACTACAGCTTATTTACTCATCGTAGGTTCATGAAAACTAATTTTGCGATAATAAATAGATTATTACAAAAAATTGCACCAACCATAAATTCAAGTTGAAAGCAAAGACATAGGAGAATTCTGTGGTTGAAAGTTAGTATAAGTACATTTGTCACTAAACCATAAACCAAGATGTAAATCAGCTTCTTGAGATTTGTAGCTAAACCAATGTTATCTAGATGTTCATTTTACCCGTAATTTCTTAAAACAACTTATTTATTGGCGCAAAATTATTTTCAATAAATCCACGATGAGTTATGCTGTAATTGACAAAAAACGCAAGAAAATTTGAATGTCGCGCGATTTTTTTTAAAATCCTCTACTGCGTAGTTACTCGAAGCAAAGAGAACGAGAGAAAGTGTAATGAAAATAAAAAAAACGAAAAATGCTTGTAAATTTTCAGAAGGCCTTTTTACGACAATACCAAGATTCAAAGATTTTGATTGTATATGTTTTCATTGGAAAAACCATTGAGCAACTCGGGTCGGCAGGAGGCCAGTGCTGCTCTAAGTGAAAAACGTGTCGGTTCCCTTTCTTGATAGTCAAAAAACAATATAGATACTGAGTTTTGGCGGGAACGTGAAGAATTCATGTCGCGTCATTTACCCGTTAAGTGTTCGTGAACATGCACGAGTGTTAGTAAAGGGTATAATGTCGTGTTACGTGAATTTTCGTGTTGTTTCCAAAACTCCATAGAAGGCTCTAGTAAAGTTTTCACCACTTTACTGGGGCATGACTTGGACTTGACCGTGATTTGCTTTGCTCGCTCTTGACTGTGACTATGTCTTATTTCATAATATTTAACAAAACTTGAAAATATATAAGTATACTTGTCACTGGCAAATGCATAAGACGTGCGACGCCATAATCCTTTTAGGAGGAAAGAGAACAAAATATAGATACTACTAATAATAACAGAATAGAATACCATTTATTATTAGGCCGAAATTCAAATAGAAATATGGCAAGTAAGCCCGCGGGATGCATCTAACATTCCTATACTAGGGAGTATATCGCAATCCAATGAGTTGCGTGAAAGGAACCACAGAACCGGAAACATGCTTCAAGCAGATATTCTGATAAATATATTATTCGAGCATATATTCTGATTTGGAATATTAATATGTGGGTAAGTATCGGACGTATTTGCGATAAGGATACTCGTTTGCTTTGACAATGTGATGCGCAGTATTTGATAAAATAGGGTAAGATTGAATTCCCGATTTTGTGGTTTAGATGCTTTTGATTCCATACTTTTTGTGAGTTATTTTTTAAAAACGTAGTTATGACTCGGTCTGTTAGACAACAGACATGTGCTATGATATTGTACGCATCATTATCCAACTTATAATATGAGACTTAATCAGAAAATGCGAAAAAAAACCAGCTGTTCCTTAAAATTCGTCGTGGGATAATACCATTTTTCCATTGCGATTTCAGATTTGGACCCATAATAAAAGTTGTTCATAGTGAAAAGTACAGTATCCTAGAAAATGTCCTAATGGAACAGCCTGTAAATAATGTAAGTACGTAACTCCTTAGATAGGTGTTGAAACGGTCTTTGTTGTTATTTAGACTGAAAAGATATTGCTGCGCACGGTTGTGTACTGTTAAAATTCAGAATACTGGATGAACTATAATGGGCAAGCGTAGACCATCAGGCGATCGAGTTGCTCGTCTAGTTTTTTTTTATGATAATCGGTGACGATACTAGCATATCGCTCATTTGATGTTAAGCGTAACGCTCGCCCATAACAGTTCAGTGCCAACCAGAATTTTGAACTTCAATAGGTCAAAACCATGTGCGGCAATGCACTGCGCTCGTCATCCTGAGATGTTAGATGTTAAATCTCTGTGCCCAGTAATTACGCTAGAAACATTGCCCTTGCATCAGAAACACAGTAATGCTTGCACACTACTGCTTGGCGATTGAATACCAGGCAAAGGTGTGGTACTTCCCCAGGCGGACTCTGCAAGAGAACCCACATACTACCATAGTTACTTCACTGTGAGATGCAATTGGCCAGAAAGAAAGATACTTAAAAAACATACTTTACAATCTTTACTACAAAAATAAAATGAACTATTGTTATAGTCATGTAACTGAGCTACATGATAAATTAAAATTCAGTGAAACATAAGGCATAAAAAAACATAGGCATATCAAATTATAACACATTATATTTAATATTTTCACAAAGAAATTTCACACTTCCCAAACCACATTTTCCCCTAAACCACTTAATTTTCATACAGCTAAAAAGTCCTCTCCGAGCCCCTGTCACCTTTACAAGTTAAACAAACAAATCTGCGAATAGACAACTCGAAAACGTTCAACAAAGCTTCCTCATTACTCGCTTAAAACGCTCACAAAACAATGCCTTATCTCTGAACTAGACAGGGAACCGAGGAGTCAATTATTAACCTGAACAAACGTCAATCAAGGGAGAGTCACTTTCGATCCTGCCTAGGTCTTTGGTTTCACTTTAAGTAGCAAATGAGTGAGATCAAATGCTTATCAAGTCATTAATAACGAACCATTATTAACTATGTAATCAAATCACTATCATATAAAATGTATTACTATCATTTTAGGAGTGGCAGTGACGCTATAAATTTATATTTTTTCTATTCTATTATTATTTTGTAGTATGTGATTTAACACATTTTTTTATTTGACGGGTAAACTAACCTTTTGTGATGTTATAAATTATAATTAAGTGATCTTCAGAGATCGAAATAAATAATCAAAATACTAGTGCCTAAGATATACATTTTCCCAATTAATTTTAATCCTTTTTTTATTGCTTCGATTTACCCTAAGAACTTCTGTGTCACAGACTACAATAATTGCATAATTTCAACTTAAATGCTACGTAAAACCTGAATTACAAAACGATAAAGTACTCTTCTGGTAACATCGTTAGTAAGTATTCATTTAATTTTGTGGTTTAGCTGTAATCATCTTCTATCTCAGCTCCCGGCCTAAAAGAAGTCACAGATTAATAATGAGGAGCTTCAGGTGGAAGCGATAAGAGGCCACAGTGGCCGTCACTTCCATTAAATAATGACATCTAATTATATAACCATTGTCGAATTTCGACGCTGCATTTAATTTTGTTTGTAGAGGTAATGTGAATTTGGGTGTGGGTTAAAAAGTAAGCGGGAGCGAACCACAGAAAAGAGAAAGTATAAAAATTTTCTCTTCAGTGGAGCGAACAGTATTATGACGACGAAGATAAAAAGAAGCAAGCAATTTATGTACTTACATGTAAATTTAGATACATTCTCTGAGATTGCTTACTTTTGGTTGTAGCCCAACATTTCATGGAGATAGGAGATAAGCCTTGAGGCGGCCTATAAACTCTGACGCAAGGGCTAGTCACTCGGCCTTAACCGACTTACTTACTTATTATATAAGGTTTTTTTTTTTTTTTTATTATTTATAGTCTGCGTTTGAATGCCATCACGTCTGATGTTAAACGAAGATGCAGCCTAGGATGCAGCATACTTGCCTAGAAGAAACCGATTCACTCGCGACTTGAAGACACCTAGATTATTAGACACCGAAAATACAATTAAACTCAACAAAAATTAAACATCTAGCAATATAATGGGTGGCCTTATCGCCTTAAGCGATTTCTTCCAGATAACCTTGGAAATTGGGATGGACAGAATTTTGAAATTGAAATACGTACCAGCTTGTATTCCGACTAAATTACTAATTCCATTCATACGACGCACTTAAAGACTAGCTAGTAGTCATTACATTACATTATACTAAACACTAGCTAGTGCACAGTGCACAGTGAACATAATATAACAAGAACGGAATATATAACAAGATATACAGGGTTATATGTAAACGGTATGCTAAGCCGAAACGGGCTCATAGTACACATCATTATGAACAACTTTTGACTATGGGACCAACCCTGAAATCACGAAGAACATATCGGCTGTTTGATACATTTTGTCAAGTGTCAGTGACATTTTTCTAATGTACAGCTGACATTTTTTTCGCGATTTCATGGTTGGTCTCATAGTAAAAGTTGTTCACAATCATGAGTACAATGAGCCCCTTTTGGCTTAACATACTCTTTCCTTCAACCCCTGTATACCAAGTCTTTTGGGGTCAAAAACCTTGTCTCTTGTCCCACCCATCAAATGTCATTTAATTTTACACGAGAGCGTTCGAGTGTGTCTGATAAATGTGCGGCTCTCGGCGCCTTCGCGATAATATCGACGGTTCACCGAATTCATTTGTGAGAACCTGCCTTTAGGTAGACGCACACTGACGCGAGCTGTGAACGGTGTGGTGGTGTTTTAGCCATTCAATATAATCTGGTATAGTCACGCTTAGAAGATTACTTTATTATTATATGAAATGAGACCTCAGGAATTTCACAACCCCGAAATAATTTTGCTCATATTTGCAAATATTGTATTGAAACGAAGTACTTGACGATCTGTTTGACTCAACGGTAGAAAGTCTGCCTTATGAGCTGGAGGTTCCGGGTACCATTCCCGGCAGGGAAGATGTTTGAATGATGAATATCTTGCTCTCTATCAATGGGCGTTATCATGTAACTCTGGTGGCGATGGTCTCGTTTCTTTCCCGCTCGCTCGAATGGTGCGAGTAAGTCGGCGCGAGTGGAACGACACGAGATGACCATCGCGTTACATGATAAGACCACTTGTCTTTTCGTGTTCCATGGCATTCCCGACAGAGGGAATCCTAGTGGGCAGCTATGAGTGTGAACTGCTATTAAAAAATAATATTTACTTGACTACAAAATTTCATGAAAATCCAATCAAAAGTTCGCAATTATATATACAAACATACGAATATATGTCTATTGTTAATAGGAACATCGATTCATTCCCATAAACTAAAAGGCATTGACTTCGGTCAATAAAAAAAGAAAAAAAAAGGTAATCGAAATTCAGAAAAATATCAGGCATTTGATAAGACTGGCAGCATTACTTACTCAAACACTACTTATTAATAATGTTATATTCTCTGCAGACGCACTGCGGAAATTTACAATTTTAAAAATGCTTAATTTAATTTACCAGTGAGATATATCTCCATTCTACTAATCAATTTATCGAACCACCCAAAATATGGGTACTTGAGCAAAACTTAACTTTAGCTACTGTTTCATAATATACGACCAAAGATAACACAGGCCGTCAGTACGTAGATAATTAATTTAAAATATGCCCAGTAATTGTCATTTCATTAAAACTGGGACGTCGTATTAACAAGTTAATTATAGCCCTTTTACCTTTCTTTTGTTTGACACATAAGGTGCGAAAGTAGACCCTAGCTTACCTTGTTATGTAAAAATTTAATGTTGGTGCTGTTGAATATGTAGCTACTAAGTTGCATCGCGGTTTTGTTTTTTATAGGACATTTTTCCGCAATTTTCCAGTTTCTTGTGTGTCGATATTTATTGACTATATATTTACTAAATATATCTGGCTTATGATGATGACTATTCATCACCATAAGCCAGAGGAAGTTCACTGACTTCACTGCTAAGCAAGGGCCTCTCCCTTAGGAGGGGCGAAGTGTTGATGACGTATGATTTTGACTGCTATGTAAGTAAATTCATTTTCTGTTCCCTCGTAATTCAGGTAAACTTTGCTAATTAATCATTTATAAATCAAACATTACCATTCCATTAAAAAAAAAACTTTATACTGATAGCCTAAATAATTATTTAGACATTTCTCTGAAAGTTCCTTTTCGAAGAAAATCGCTTGGTCCTCTTCAATCAGCTTACGAGAAGGTTCACAGACCAATTAAACTTCCCTAGACACAAACAAAAATAACAAAGCTCACGGCAAATAATCAAGACCCAGCCAAGTTCGCACTAAGGACTTGAAGCAATAATGCCAGTTAGGGTATAAATGCAACACTGCACTGCACCATGTGTTGCGACGCGATATAGCATGAATAAATTATTGAACTTCACAAAACTAGCGCTAATAACTCCTCAAAACGTACATGTTCTCGTAAATTTGATAAAAAGTACTACAACTATCCAAACAAATGTTTGCATGTATTCGATGGCAAAAAGTATGAAGAATGGATCTGAGCACTCGCATATCCATCGAGTCCAGCGTGAATCAGGCCTAAATGGAAACTACATTTTCAATCGGATACGTCACGAAAGTTTTTCAATAATAGTCATGTTAGGCAGCTAAGAACGTTTCTATCGCGCAATGAGCGCGAGCGGGATGGCGCGATTACTATTGTGACATACATTTGTAGTCTTCTTCAACAGTCCCACTTCACCAAATATTTTTTTCTGAACGCAAATGCTTATTGATGAAAATATCAAAATCGCTAATATATACCAATAATATTTGAGGAGTTACTTCAATTCCTCATGGATCCCATCAGAACTGGACATTGTTTTATCCATAAATAAGACAATGTACCAATCTGGAAGTATATTCTTTCAAATAAAGTAATACTTTTCCAAATCGGTTCATAAAGGACGGAGTTATGAGCGAACAAACAAAAAAAAACAATCGAATTGAGAACCTCCTCCTTTTTTTTTACCCGACTGCCCAAGATGGAGGGTAATGTTTTTATTTTAAAAGCCGGTTTAAAAGGGCTTGGTTACTCTTAGTTACATTAACAAAACTTCAAACATCTTTCCGAAGAACTATGGTTAAAAATCAATTGGCTCATTGCCACGAAATATTTTACGAATCCTGCAAAATGAAGGACGTGTTTTTGTTCCTAGTGCGCATGCACCCTAAGGACCCAGGGGTAAAGAGGGGTAGGGAAGGCCAAAAACGCCTCTCAGGAAGCACCTGGGACACAGTGATAATGAAACTAATTTACTAGATTTAGTCCTAGAGAGGTGAGAAAAAGGCATGAATGTGGTGTTTTGCTAGTTTTTCGTGAAAAGAAAAATGGAAGCGTTTCTATTTGTTTTTTCTAATAAACTGTATTTTGTTTATAAAATTGGGTAAATTATAATAGGCCTACCAAGCACCTAAGAACCCGGGTATTTCAGAAAACTGCTTTCTAGGCCCGTACTATGAAGTGTTTATTGCGATGATTGTTACGACGTAGGTTCCGCCGTAGACACTGTGCAATCGTGAATCGTGTCGCCGCACCATAAGATTCACGGTCGTCAAAGTCGGTGGCTGAACCTAACAATCATCGCAATAACTACTTCACGGTACGGTACTTCACGGGTCCGAACCAGCCTAAGGGCAGCAGCGTGTAAGCAATCCCCAGGGCGCCTGCAAATTCACCACACTATGTCCTTAAAGTCTCTAAGCAAAATTACTGTGGCATATACCAACTAATACAAATCTAGTCATTGTCAAGGCTAGAGTGAATAGATTTTTTTCTAGATCGACGTGTTCCATCCTCGGCCACACCGCTGTCAAACAAGTAGAAGACCAAACGTAGAACCAATTCCACTTTTTTTTTATAGAGACGTTCTAAGGGACACATTGTAACTACAATTATATAACAACTTTAACTTTGGACGCCATATCTCTTAAATTAACTTTTTGCAACTGGATGTCGCGGGTAGACTGAGAATCCTGTCAGGATTAAATTTTCTCTTTCACTGAATGCAGCTATGATACCTTTAGAACTGCATACTGAATTATAGAGATAAGCAGCGTTCGGAAAATTATTCGCATGATGAATGCATTTTGTAATAATGCAATGTCACCTGAACATTTTCAAACTGTTACATAATCTAAAGATTTAACTCTTTTTTTTTATAACGAACGCTTGACCACAATCTCTCCTGATGGAAAGCGACGACGTGGCCGAAGATGTAGCACGCTTGCCTAGGAGGTACCTATTCACTTTTGTGTTGAACAGCCCCGGATAGTATCTGTTCGGAAAGACAGACGCAGGTAATAAGTTCCACACCTCTGCTGACATTTTAGTACATTGAAGATAATTTTTGATTTCAGGGTTATCGGATAGGATTACACAGGGATCATGGAAATTGACGTGGTGTGGATACTTTATCATTCTGTATCTCTTGACCCTCAAGAGGGTATCTCTTGAGGGTGGCAGCAAGAATGGTAGCGACGTGGTGAGCACCATGCACTGAAGTATTAATACCCGACAGTCCAAAAGAGGTTGGTCCGGTTGGTGTGGGCCGCACGCCGGCGCAGTACAATACTACCCAACATTGACATCAGGCGCGCAGCGCTCTGTAGTACGTAG
Organism: Apocheima hispidaria; assembly: GCA_947579745.1. Taxonomy (NCBI): domain Eukaryota; kingdom Metazoa; phylum Arthropoda; class Insecta; order Lepidoptera; family Geometridae; genus Apocheima; species Apocheima hispidaria. The sequence continues at coordinate 1,589,943 of OX388151.1, forward strand.
TGCAAGACGAATCATGAAACACTTCTTGAAAAAGATCACCGGGTTGTAATCAAAACTATATCCTACTAAATATAGTGGTAATATGGGTAATCCCGTATTAGTAAAACAAAGGTATTTTGTTATTTATTTGTTAACCATTTTCAATTTTTTTTGGTTATTTTCTATAAAAAATCTGCGAAAATCATAAAAATAATCCAAGTACAAGAACTTAGTACAATTAAAACGATGCTTGAAAATAGGTTACAAATTATGTAAAAAAACATACCGTAAAGTTTACTGCTTTATTTGGTACTTTGGAGAAGGTTTAACATATTTTCATTCTGACTATTTGGAAGCATGCGCTTCTAATTACTGTAACTCATGTTCGATTTCACTCAAAAAAGTACATTCATTTTTAACCGACTACAAAAAAAAGGAGGAGGTTCCTGCTAGTCTGAAAAAGACATCCGGGCAATATTCAGTGATGCTGTCTACATGGAAGTAATAAAAACAAACCGCTTGAGAAAGAGCTACGTTTCTTGGCTGTATCGTTTGGAATTAAAATTAATTAATTGAAACATTCCAATTTCGTGTAATCACAATGATTACCCTAAAATCCCTAAATCAAGTCCCTACATACATGGTGTCCCAAATACCACAGCCGCGGGCCTCAAAGTGCTTCCAACTCCTAATAAGCAACCATTAGCGAAATTGAAGCATCAATCTTTGAACACCCTCTATGCGTGGTGAAGGTACGCTGAAAACAATATTGCCAAAGAATAGTGTAAAAGAAGGTACGGTTGACTTTTGTAATTAATCTTACCTACAGATGACTTAATCCGCGAAGAATTGCCATACTATTTCGCCTTATTGCTTACTAGCTGTTAAAAAATGAGCCTGTGTCCGTTTCCTACTCTTAAGCTATATCTATGCAAAAATTCAGGTCAATCCGTTCAGCCGTTTAGCCATGATAACGCGACAAGCACCTAGACAGATTGACAGCGAGGCAGAGAGACAGAGAGACAGAGAGACAAAGATACAGAGAGAAGAGAGACAGATAGAGAGACAGAGTTACATTCAAGTTATCTCGATTATAAGATATTATATTTAGGGTAGTATAAGAAGGCAGCATTGTAGGTAAACATTAAACATCCTCCTTTTGGGAGGCCTACCTGCGCTGCGTCTTCCAGTTCGTGGTCATCACTCATGAATCTTTCTTTAGACAAGACTACTTATTGTTAAACAAAAACACACAAAGACTCAAACCTCGGGATTCTGAAACGTTTTTTAACTTTGACAACAGATTAAGTCTATTGCTGAATTTGTAATTTGCTTAGTGCCACACAAAGGCAGCATTACAATTAATCTGTTGTCAAAGTTAACAAACGTTTCAGAATACCGAGGAAATTTATAACAATTTAGGCACAAATATCACGTGATGTTAATTTTTGCATCTTTTAATCTTTGCCAAAGGTGAAAGTTTGCCCCATCGCGACATAAATAACGAGGTAGGGCAATAAAGGCATTGTCGCGGCTGCAAGAGGCTTGCGGTGACCCGCTGGAAAACAGATTCAGAGGTTTATCACACTCCTTACTCCAGTCACACCAGTATACAGGGTACAAGGAACGGTGATACCAAAGAATAAACAATGCTTTCGCCAAATTATGGTAGGGCAATTCGAGCCCCTACGAAAAGAGTGGACTGTATTTTTTGGATGAAAGTGGTTCATGCAAAACAGAATAGAGATGGAGAAGGAAAGAGATAGGAACAGCACTTGTATTTTCCTTTGTCTGCTTTCTCCAGGGAAATGCCGGTAAGGCGTGTGTCGCTTTCGATAAGCACACGACTTTTTTTTTTGGTAATCCTGCTTCAGAACCACAAACGTATGACGAAACTGAGTTACTTTTATGTGCTAGATCGCAATGGTCGGCTAGATTATTCAAAAGCACCTTAATATTCATGATAATCATTCAGATAATAATCATGATCTGGCATACCCTAACAATATTACACGGACGGACTCACTTCTAGATGAAAATTAAACAAGTAGATGCTCTCGCTTCATCGCAATTGAGTTAATTTTAGTTAGTTTAGTTTAGCGAAGCGTTTCTATCCACGATAAATGTATATATGTATAATATATGTATATCGTTGCATCGTTACAAGTGTGCAACGCGTGTGAAAAGACTACAGTGATCTGTCTGTCACTTTCGCACTCATTAGGTTAGACGGCGGTGGCTGTCAAGATGGTACGCGTGGTGTTTGAAGTGAATTGTGCTCGGTGGTACTAGGTAAGTCAAAACAGGTCCATTGTACTGCTCATTTTAACCGAATTTTACTATGATACCTGAAATCGTGAAGAGGCTTTTTTAGTTGAGCGTGAATGAATTTTTTCTGTTTTTTTTTTTTCGGTTCTATATTCGGCTTACTCCAGAAATCCCCTGCGAATGGGACAACTTGGTGTACTGCGCTTCAGTTCTGTGGCTTGCGACTGAATCAATTCATGCAGAATACAAGAGAGGGTTAAAGTAAGGATGTACGCATAGTAAGTAGCGGATCTATGAGCTTATTCCTTAACCCTTAAATGCGTTGGTTGAATTCACCATCTTGAAAGATTGTGCAATTTCTGTGGTGATATTTAGTTTAATAGGATATTTAAAAAAAACTTTTCTCTGATGACTCTTTTAAAAATTCGTCTATACAGGGTTATTGGTAACTAACGCAAAATCTCTCGTAGGCATGTTCCCTACATCATTAATAATAATAAATAAATAAATATCTGGGACATTTTTGCACACATCGTCACCTGACCCCAAACTAAGCAAAGCTTGTAATATGGCTGCCAGAGACTGATATACGTACATAGATCTTTTTTTTAAATACATACTTATATAGATATTAACACCCAGACATAGAACAAACACAAATATTCATCACATAAATGTTTGTCCTACATGGGAATCGAACCCACGCCCCCAAGCACAGAACGTAGGTTCACTACCAACTGAGCCACCGGGGCAGTCATTCCTAACAACTTTTGTTCTACGACTTTTTACAAAACTTAATAAATTCAAAACAAAAAGTTAGATAACTCTTTATTGTTCAAACCAGAAATTACATACATAATACAAAAATCTACTTAAAAGTAGTGTAACAAATAAGAAAAATGAAGTAAAAAAAAAAAAAATAACGTCATGTTTGTGTGGTCAAAAAATATCAGTGTATTTGTTTGGTGCAAATGTCAGCTCCTAAGCTTCACGCGGGCTCCCACGTTCCTCCTCATTTAAAACCGCTTGCTATTGTCATTTCCCAAATTTAAACATTTTCGTTTTAATTTTTGGAGAAAAAAATTAAGAATTATTAAAAGTCATGGAACAAAAAATATTAGATATGATGTAGGGAACGTGCCTACAAGAGATTATGCGCTAGTTACCAAAAACCCTGTATAATCATCCTAACTAATATTATAATTTGAAAGTAGCGCTGTCTGTCTGTCTCTCTGTCTATACTTCTTTCTGAATGCTTTATCACGCGAGCTAAACGACTAAACGGGTAAATGGATCAAACTGAATTTTTGCATAGATATAGATTATGGGTTGAAGACGTATATAGGATACTTTTTTGATGTATGTCCACGCGAACGAAGTCGCGGGTAATAGCTAGCTATACCTGCCTACATTAATTATTTTTACGTGGTTCATACAGTCAAAAAAATCCAAAATTCATTAATGAAGCATTTCTCAAATTAACATGACAATAGCTTGAAAATGATATATTGAATTGTATTCAATGGAATCATTCGTCCGTCTCCAAATCGGCTTTAACAAACAATACCGTGTAGGCATGAATTCGTGGACCGGACCCATTGTCCCTTCTCACATTACTATTCTGTGATATATAATGCTTGTTAAAAACAGTGTAACAATTTAAAAAAAAAACAAACTAAGAACTCTTTTTTTCTTCGTTAGTGACCAATTTTGGAAAACAAAAGGACAATAAGTTTTGAAGTTTGCGCCGCCCGTCGCATTTTTCATAATTCTTCTCTTTATAATGTAATTTCAATCTAAGCACAACCCTTCAACTTGAAACACCTTGAGTAGTTTGTTTCTCTTATTTTAGAGCGGTAGTATAAGTTTATAACGCTTAGTAAATCATTTCTTATACTTTAGTGACGCGCTTTGTACATTTAAACCCAAGGGGTATTTATCTCGACATTCTAAAATGTGGTAAATATCCCGTGGGGTTTTATTTTATGTTACTTGGTGACGATACGAGCAAGTCGCTTACCCTATGTTAAGCGTCACGCTTGCACATAACAGTTCAGGGCCACCCAGAATTTTGCACCAATGCACAGCGCTCGTCACCAAGAGATGTAAGATGTAAAATCTCTGTATGCCCAGTAATTACGCTGGAAACATTGGCCTTCAATACGGAACACAGTAATTCTTGCACACTACTGCTTGGCGTTTGAATAACTGACAAAGGTGTGGTACTTCCCCAGGCAGACTCTGTAAGAGAGCCCTACCACTACAATGTAGACCGCGAAAGTTTAAACAGTGTTTAAGAAAATAGTAGTTTAGAAGACTTACGGCCGCACTCTCTGCATCAGCCTTTAAACATCCCACTGCTGAGATATCGGCCTACCCTCGAAGGGTGATTACGCCATATCCGCCACGCTGGCCTAGTGCGGGTTGGCGTCCAACTCACAGACGTGTAATGATTACTTCAACCTTTAAGTTTTTTATTTTTTCATTTTCAAAAGGAAATGTTTCTTAGCGGTAGCTTAAGTAATCAATAAACGTCTCTGAGTGTGGCAGTTAAACGCACGAACAGACGCAAGTCGCGACTCAGTTTTACCTCTGTCCGTCTGTTTATACTATTATAAGATTAGTACTCTAGAAAGGTTTTATTACGCAGTTGTTGCTAAGTAAATCTCTAGAAGAGAGCGCTAAAATATATAACGATTTATTGTACTACTAGCTGCGCCACGCGGTGTTAAAGTAGCCTAGATGTAAGCTACCTCCATACCAAATTTCATTCAAATTCGTTCAGACTTCACACGTGCATACTTAACTACTTACACACATACTTTCGCATTTATAATATTAGTGTGATACATTAGTCCCTCACCATGTATCATCGTACATTATAACATGTGTAAAGCTATATTAAATTGTTATCAAACAAAACAAGCCAATCTGTTGTATGCTTTCCATTTGACCGCTCGCGAACATTACCCCTACGCCATTCATTATTAAGTAAGTAGCGTCTGTCCTGTCAATCATCGTAATTGGCTGTTACCAATTATTTTGGCGCGCAGTGTATTTGCGTAAACAATTTGTCCTGTATCGACGTGGATAAAGTTTGTCCGGTGTGTATCGTGTGTAGAGGAGGTAGAGGAGCTAACGATCGGGCTATTCACGAGTCGTGATTGCGACCTTCACGACATAAAGGTATCCCAGTAAACATTTTGACTTAAAGTGTGATTGAGAGTTGTTTTTATTAAGAAATATTACGATTCTCTTGAAATATTATAATACTTAACACTTACTAAATTTACAACGTTTGGAGTCAAGTTCTAAGTGATAAAAGTAGTGACACATGACCACTATTGCAAGTTATTCACATCTTAACTATTATTTTAATCGACTAAGATTTGAACCGACGTCATCGATAATTCAATGATTATGTTCCAGCAATTACTATTAAATCCTGCAAAAAAATAAAATAGGCTTCACTCGTAACCAACCCAAGCGGCCGCTCCCGTTCTACAAAATGTACCTTCTCTGCAGCGCAGTACACCTCAGTGCAAATAAAACTGAACATCGCGCTAGTTAAATTTTCACGAGTCAGTCTGTCCAACTAGTACTGAAAAGGCAATCGCACACCGCTACGACTCAACACCGACACGACTCAAAGAGTTTATGTCGTTTTATTTACAGAAAATCACAGTGTTAGTACTAACAGATCTGTGAATTCGGTTCGGGCGGACCGCCCTGTAACGAAGAGAGAGATAAATATAATTTCGTCTTATTTTTCTCTAATTTATTCTGGATAAAAATGAGCATGTTCATCGTATCGGTTCTATTGGTAGTAATATGCCACTTAATTAAAATGCTAACTAGAGGACTTAAGATAAATCGTTTTAGATTCTCGCGATACGGCTTAGCCTAGTGCGGAAATCACTGTGTTGTCACTTTCCAAACTTTCATAGACATAAGCCGAGTGTGTTACAAGTTTATTTGTTTTATATTATATCCTAAATAATTAAGCCTATGTTTATAAATATGTTATGCTAATAAATAATACATTTTTCATTTTCATTTTTTGTTTTCTCATTGGTTCGCTCTCTGATTTTCAGGTGCAGAAATACCTATATTTTCGTCTTATTGTCTCTCGTTGGTTTGCTGTCTGATTTTCAGGTCTGATAACACTTTAAAATTTCTACAGAAAAAAAGTTACTATTTAACCTAATAAGTAAGACTTAGAGTTCACGATCCTATATTTCCTCTTGAGTCGAATTCTTGTTGAGCCGACGGTGTGCAAACTCCTTTAATCTGTCCAACGTGCGTTGTTATTCTGAACTTCCCGTACAGTTTTCGAATATTTCAGCGAACGCTGTTTGTTTTGAATGTTACCTGTGTGCCCTTAATTTAACTTCCAAATTTGAATTAATATTTATTTTGACTATGTGTGCTTTTTGGAGTAGGATTCAGTTTTGGCAATGTTTCGCAGAATGTTGTGCTCCGGCGCGGCAGTAACACAGTTAATTTTAAAGATAACTAACTTGTCGAGGAAATGAACGGTTTCTTTACAAAACGCAACCTACTTCAGTACCAAGTGTCCTCAAATTCAATTAACAAAGAGCTGTGTTAGCCCACGAAACCTCCAAAAGCAAACTTACTGCTTACTGCTAATATACATGGTTTAATTTAGCCTATCATCACTATCATCAACCAGAAGACGTCCACTGCTGAACAAAGACCTCGGGGCCAAGAGGGTCCCACAATCCCCCGCTTGGCAGGCGGCTTGGGGATCACAGTATGCTCACCGTTTACTAAGAGGACACTGCTGCCATCCGGTGGTTCTAGTCGGAGTTTTAGGCCACACCCGGGTCCTTATTTAACTTATACATAGGGCAATAATATATTTTTAACATGCACATGCCTACATTCGAAAAAATAAGGGTTCAGACAGACGGCGCGAAAACTTTCTTGTGGCTGCTGCGCGGAAGCTGCGTACTGGGCCTTTATTCTGTATTTTTGATCAAACTCGTAACGCGGCGTCAAGTGAACTCCGTGGAATTCGCACGGAATAGTTTTCTTTACGGTATAAACAATACCAATCCATGCGAATTCCACGGAGCTAACTTAACGCAGCCACGTTACGAGTTTGAACGAACATAGATATAAAAATTAAATACCAAGTTTGAACTCTATTTACTAGGCCACAATATTCAAATTTGTTTCTATCACCGAACCTTTCGGCTGTATTTAATTGACACATTGATACGCGGTGGCTACCGCGCGGCCACCGCTCGGCAGCGGCAGCGCCTGCTTTCTTGGGCAGTCAAACAAAAAAAAACTGTAATATAATCTATCTAAATATAATATATATATATATATATATATATATATATATATCTAAATATAATATAATTTAAATCTACATGCCTTTGCACTGAAAGGCTCATCCGCTTGATAACCTAACACTACTCCAGCACTGATTTGCAATGTAAAAAAGAAAGCTTTGATCTAAGATTTGCAATGTAAATGTCAACACAATCCATTAGTACCGGACGTCCTATCGGTCCCTAATGAAAGCAACGACTTAAATCAATCAGCTTGTAGGACTATTCGACTTGTAGGTAAATAGAATACGTGAATTAAACATGGAAATACTCTTTAAATACTTGACTTTTGCTAAATACTGTACTCGTATGTGTGGAGCCAAAATTAAAAAAAAAGCCTTAAGGTGCAACCTTTCACTCAGCGCGCCAAATTTAAATTTTCTTGCGTTTTTATCAATTACAGCTTAATAACTCATCGTGGATTTATTGAAACCAATTTTGCGCCAATAAATAGTTTGTGTCAAAAGGGGTAGAATTACTTATGCCCGTCTGCACTAAGCTGTCAGATCATAAGTTCATCCTTACTCTCTAGGAGTACCTAAGAATGAAAAATGCGTTGCACCAAACTTAGGAGGTTGCCTAAATACGTAAGACATATCCTTTCCTTGACATGCCTAAGTCCTACTTAGTTTAGGTGATGCTTAGCTATGAGTTATCTTTGTTGACTTTAGAGCAGACGGCCATTAGAATCCTAGATAATATTGGCTTAGCTACGTATCTCAATAAGCTGATTTTCGTCTTGGTTTTTGGTTTAGTGAGAAGTGTAGTTATACTAGCTTACACTTTGATTTTTTGGTTGGTGTAATTTGTTGATACAACCTTTTTATTTCTCAAAATTAGTTTTTTATGAACCCACGCTGATATGAGCTGTAAATGACAAAAACGCAAGAAAATTTGAATTAGGTGCTCTGAGCAAAACGCTGCACCTAAAAGTTTATTTTGAACACTTTTGTCAAAAAAAAAAATAAAACAGTCGAGAATTACCGCCAAAATAAGTTTTTCCTTGAGACAGACTTTAGCGACAGTACAAAAAGGTTTAAATTAAAGAGGTTTAGTTCCCATCGAACTTCTTTTTCTTTTTATTCGAGTGGCCAGTTTCAATCCATTAACGTAATAGATTACTCTGATTTGACCGCACGGCAGAGGTATCGGCGAGCCAGCCAGAGTTAGCATTGCTATTTTGAAATTGGAATTCTATTTCACCAATTTTATTTGAAAGTGGAAGTAGCTTTTTGAAAGTGGTTATTAGCTAATTGGAAAAATCTGTTTACTTTTTTTTGCTCTTATGTTTTGTCTCCACACGTAGTGTATTAAGCCAGTGTCAAGTTTTGTAGTATTGCAATTGAAAACAAATATTTCACAATTAAAATAAGTCTCAGTCATAGTCATAGTTTAAGTCAAGCAAAGTAAGCCACGATGAAGACCACGTCATGCCCAAGTAAAGTATAGGTGTAGGTGGAGACTTTACTAGAGGTTTCTATGGAGTTTTGGAAACAACATGAAGACTTAATGTCTGAAAATCCACCATTTTTACACATTAACACTCGAAATAACACAAGCATTGAAAATTAATACAATGACGCGACATGGCTTCTTCACGTTCCCGCCAAAAACTCATCTGTTTATTTTCTGAAGAGATTTTTTTTTTTACTCTTTCCTCCTAAGAGGATTTTGGCGTCGCACGTCTTATGCATTTGCCAGTGTCAAGTATGGTTATATATATTCAAGTTTTGTTAAATATTATCATACAAGTCATAGTCACAGTCAAAAGCGAGCAAATCAAGTCACGGTCAAGTCCAAGTCATGCCCCAGTAAAGTGGTGAAAACTTTACTAGAGCCTTCTATGGAGTTTTGGAAACAACACGAAAATTCACGTTTCACGACATTATACCATTCACCAACACGCGTGCATGTTCACGAACACTTAACGGGTAAAAATTCACCATTTTTACACATTAACACTCGAAATAACACAAATTTTGGAAAATAATAAAATGACGCGACATGATTTCTTCACGTTCCCGCCAAAACTCCCTGAAGAGATTTTGACAGTTGCGGCTAGACAAATTCATGACAATAAAACTTCTACGTCCGTTTCTTTCTACTGGCTACATAATCTGCTACATCAACACCATCTTAATGTAAGCAGTGCACAAAGGTTCTCTAACAAAATGCCAGTCCCAGATGCATGCAGCCGTGCAATCTCCTTTAGCTTTGAAGACGACACGACATTATCGAAAATTTAATACGGTGCAGCAAGCTGGGCCCAGATTCGATTTTAACGGAGATGCCAGATACCGAGTGATATTGCCCGAAATAATTACACATCTAGTTGAGTATACTTAATACTTCTAAAAATAAATGTCTAATATATTTTTTTCAGTAACAATTTTACAACAGACTTATTTCGTAAAACTGCGACTGCGTTTGTCCCCAAGCTGAATCCGAATCTCCAATCTCAAGCTGCCTAACAACCGAGGGGATTATAGCAGCCCCATTACTTTTTAAGGCCTTTGTTCAGCAGTGGACATCTTCTGGCTGATGTTGTCGTTGTAATGTTATTGATTTCAGAGATATAAGTTAAAAAAAATATATTTAATGACAGCGAGCGTTTCTGGGAAAATTTTACTATTGCGCAAAACAAGACCAGAAATTAGAGTACTTAGAGTTAGTAAAAAAAATTCACCACCGCCACCATGGGTGGCAATGACATTCTTTACCTGAGTATTTTTTCCGAAAAGTGCAATGTGGCTGTTTTCAAATCACGCTTACCTAGAAAGAGGTATTTTCTAGGTAAGCGTGCTCCATCCTAGACCACATCATTACACATCAGGGAGGACGTAGTCAAACACAAACCAATATTGAATTTCAAAAAAAATATCCTCCTGATATACAATACATGATCTGATCAGTCATCGTAATCTATGTAGAGATTTTTTCACCCATGAACAATAGCAATAATTTGAAAATGACTGCATATTTCTATTTTAATAAATTCAACATTATTATTTTTTTACCACAAGACTAGGGTAAATTTCCCCACTGGCAGCCCCCTGCCTGTAATCTCGATGCACGCCGCCCGGGAGGGCGGACGGCGTTATGAACCGATTTGTGCGATTGCTAACGTCATTCCCTATATCAGATAGCTGTTGGATATCGATTTGGGTAATTCCGAGAATTGACCAGAAGTAAGATGAGATGACTTATGTATTTCGATGGTATTGCGTTGGTGTTGCCAAGTTTATTTAAAGCATAAATACCTATTTGTTTTATAGAACTTAAGCCATTTCGAAAATGGGTAAGTAATCACATATTTACTCATAGTAGTTAATCGTTCTGGGACATCTGGGACATTATTGCACACACGGTCATCTGACCCCAAACTAAGCAAAGCTTGTAATATGGCTGCCAGAGACTGATATACGTACATAGATATTTTTAAATACATACTTATATAGATATTAACACCCAGACATAGAACAAACACAAATATTCATCACATAAATGTTTGTCCTAGATGGGAATCGAACCCACGCCCCCAAGCACAGAACGTAGGTTCACTACCAACTGAGCCACCGGGGCAGTCAATCCCGGGCATCGTTGATGCTCGGGTTTTAGCCTCACTAATACATAGTAAAAAATCTGAACATATATACTTATATATGAACTGGACCCCACGACACAGGTCACCCTAGTGTGGAAACCAGTGCACACTGTTTATCTATAGATCATAGTTATTTCGTATAAATAAAAATTATTATTATTATTATTGTATACAACTTGCGGGGATCGCAGAACGCTCGCCTTTTATTGAGATGGCTAATGATGATACAAATTTACATTAAATTAAATACTGCACACCTACGTTATATACATAGTTAGAGTTATCATGTAGTGTAGCGTCTAGGGTCTGCGTTGTCTGTCAGTTGCTAGACTTATTATGTAGGAAAACAAAATACTTAATATCTTTTAGATATCTCACTACAATAAAAAAAAAGTCAGTACTTAAGGATTTTATATTAAATGTTTGTGGGTTAGGTGAGTTTCAATTTTTTTTTTTTGTGTGCCTATATCTGTATGACACAGAGCATAGGCATGTTTTAATTTCGTATCATTGCACAACCTAACTCTTCTATGAATCGTCTCCATTCTAAGATTGGAAGAAAAGAACCTGGAAGAGACCGCTTTCAGCTTTCAGACAAGAGGCCTCTTGTTAGACTCTTGTTAAATATGTAAAATTTGGTGTGGAAAAAAAAATTGTTTCATCATCATCAGCCAGAAGACCTCCACTGCTGAACATAGGCCTCCGCTTTAGAGCGCCACACTGACCGATAACATGCCACTTCCATCCAGTTGCCCGTGACTTTGACAATGTCGTCGGTCCACCTAGTGGGAGGCCTGCCTACGTCGAGAAAAAAAAAAAAAAAGCGTTTATCTATGTAAAATTTTCTCAAACTCGTACAAACAAAAAAACAGCCATTGTAATGTAAACCGATATTGTGTGCACCCCGAACATAAAGAAAGGCTAAGGGTGTCTACACATGGCCCGACCCGACATCGCTTGAAAGAGATGGCTATATATAAGTTTCTGGGGAAGCGAAAGGGAGAAGCTATAACCTTAATAGTTTGTTTCTTTTGCTCCCGTGAAATTCAAATCTAGCTGTCCCTTTCACACGATGTCAGGTCGGGCCATGTGTAGACACCCTAAGAAGTATAAAGGAATCGGCAATCGCTTCCGTTTTAATAATATATCGGGAGTTTTTCGGTCTATATAATGGGTTTATGTCTGTAAGCCAACATAATAATACTATTAACAGTATCGTTTGGAAAGGTACAATGGAAAAGGATCTTTGATCGGCTTAAAAGAGAAAGGCAGTGGCATCTCTTTTTACCCAACTGCCTGTAAGTATTTATATAAGTACTAGCTGCGCCCGCGGTTTCATCCGCTATTCTCCAGAAACCGAATATTGTTCCGGCATAAAAAGTAGCCTTTTAATAATCCAGGGCATAAGCTACATCCATACCAAATTTCATTCAAATCCGTTCAGCCGTTACATAGTTGAACGGAAACAAACACACTTACATACTTACCTACTTACACACAAACTTTCGCATTTATAATATTAGTGTGATGTTTACATAGCTACCGATTTGAATACATGTGAAAGCTCGTGAGTGCAACAGATTTTTCGATTCACTTCACTTTAAATTATATATAATATATATATAATATATATAAAATTCTAGCTCGCCTGCACGACTTCACTCCCGTGATTATGTTTAACCATTTCACCTCTTTATGGATTGATTTTCGAAAAATTCTCAGATACGTGTTTTTTTTACTTCTTGTACTAAGTATACAAACTGTGTTTAATTGGCGTAGTATAAAAAATATATTGGAATAACATAAAATTTTCTTTGGGCACCATTTAATTTCTTTAGAGGTAGAATTTCGCAAAATTCTAATCCGATCCTTCATAGTGTTAACCGAAACCATTTGAGGAATATTGAGTCCAAATATCAAGTCGCTACAAGCGGTTGTGTCTGTGAGCTGATTCCTAGAATAGAGCTTGTTATTTTTATATATAGATTGATTAGTAAAGAGAATAAAAATTAATCATGTCAATTTTTATTAATATTTTCAAATCAGTGGAAACAAATACATCAATTCGCTGCGATATAGATTAATGATGTTTTCATTACATTAATCCGATCCCCTATTGACCGGAAATAGAAAAATGACCTTTTTATTAATAACATCGTTTTATTACCAAATAAAAGTTGGAATATAAACTAATGGCTAATTTTAGATACATTTGGATACAATCGCAATGCTCGGTATTCAAACCCGGCATTCGAAGACTAAAACGAAGTTGAACAAAAAAAATACGTAACTATAATTTTTCGGGTTTTTTGATGTGAATTCGACCTGTAATCGGTCTGGATGAGGTCTCATATCAGAAATGAAATTAAGACAAAATTGATGTACTTAAATGTTGTAATACGGAGGCTATATGAGTTACGGAAATAGTATTTATAACGGGTATCTCGGCGCCAGCATATAAATATACTAGGTCGATAACCATGACAAGTGGTGGAGACTATGATATCTGGTTCCAGTGATCTCAGGCACAGATACTTATTTGTTTTGTGTCTCTGGGCACTATGACACTACTATACAAACGTACATCCCCAATATCGCCTATTCACGGTCCGGTCATTACGGAAACCATCAATATATTAGAGAATCAATAAAGCAGAGATTCGATCTATCATTAGCCACGTCACAATGGTAGCATTGTGCCGGGGAATGCCAATATCTTGCCATTGTCCACGTGATGGGGGACATTCCGCGTACTTATCTATAGGGTTATCGTGAAGGTAGCTAGATGTATGTATGTAGGTGGATAGGGGAGGATGGAGGGCTATCTTTTTTTTGCAATGAGACGAGCTTGTAGCGACATGCACCTGATTTTAAACGTAACGCTTGCCAAATGTCCATAGCAGTTCAGTGCAACTTATGTAGAACTAGTTGTCACCCGCGACTTCGTTCGCGTGGACTTAAAAAAAGTATCCTATGTCCGTCTTTGTGATATACAGTAACTTCTTATCAAATTTTATCAAGATCCGTTCAGCCGTGTTATCGCCACAAACATCCAGACAGAGAGACAAAGTTAGGTCCGATAGTTCGCTAGATGGCGTTGATCAATTTTTGTGATTTTAACGTTTCGTTGTAATGTGATAACTTCAGACAGTTGTAGTGCAGGGAGTTCTGAATCGCGCAAGCGAAGTTTTTTCCTCGAGACGAACGTATTCATATTTTGACCTCGACGCTTTATTGGTCCTGATACGACTGCGGCTATATTCGTCTGAGTTATAATATTGGTTAGGATTTTAAACATTAACGGCTCAAAATCATATGCGGCAATGCACTGAGCTCGTCACCCAGAGATATTATATGTTATATCTCTTAATGCTCAGTTATTACGCTGGAAACATTGCCCTTCAATCCGGAACACAGTAATGTTTGCACACTACTGCTTGGCAGTCAAATGTGAGCCAAAAATGTTGTAGGTAATTCTTCAGACGGATTCTGCAAAAGAATCCTACCAGTAAAAAAAACCCTATGTCTTTGATATAGCAGTCATAGTAAAGATTTTACCATCAAAATGTAGAAAGATATTTGTATAAATTCAGAATTCTCAGATTCACTTCAGAAATAATATACTTAGGACAAACAACAAATTTAAATTAGTGTAACAATTGGCGGACTTCTCGCTCAAAGCGATTTCTTCCAGGAAGCCTTAAAACAAAAGATTTCATTTCAATTTCGCATCATGCACATTACGCAGAAAGTTATGGTTGTTTTCGACAAAAAGGTTAACATTGCAAACTTTGAATAGTACTTATAACTTTCCCCACGAAAATCATAACAGGCGTTAGTCTGACAAGTCATTAACAATTTTTCCCATAAACCAATCCTCTCCAAACTAAAACAAGTAAATCCTTTAATAGGTGATCAAAACACCATAAAAGTTTGGACACAAAACATTTTATGGGGATCCTGGGGCCTCCTTTTATGGGATTTCAGGAGGACTTATCATTTTTCTCATAAAAACGGTTTAATGGATTCTCGGACTCGCTGGACCGGATGAAAATTTTATTATACACCTCCTGACGCTGTAGAATTCATAGCATAATCTAATTTTGTAATTCATGCTGGTAATTTTGGTTGTGCGGGATTTTACGTTTAGTGAGATTTCTGCTTGGTGAGATTTTACATTTAGTGAGATTTCTGTTTAATAAGATTTTACATTTAGTGAGATTTCTGCTTGCTGAGATTTTACGTTTAGTGAGATTACTGTTTGGTAAGATTTTACGTTTAGTGAGATTTCTGCTTGGTGAGATTTTACGTTTAGTGAGATTTCTGCTTGGTGAGATTTACGTTTAGTGATATTTCTGTTTGGTAAGATTTTACATTTAGTGATATTTCTACTTCGTGAGATTTTACGCTTAGTCAGATTTCTTCTTAGTGGGATTTTTCATGTAGGTAGTGATATTTTCTACATACGTTAACTTCTGTGCAACAGTTTGAATTATTTTCCAAAGATTGTAATTCTTTTTAAAATTCTACAGATATGAGTATGAATTTCTAAACTATTTATTCACTGCCTACTTGAAGGTGACAGGTCTAAAGTTAATCACCATCATCATCTACAGCCTTCTTTATGCTATTGCTGGGTATTCCTGCACCGTCTGCCTCAGTCCTGTGCTAATCAAGTCATGGTCCTAACAGCGATATTTATAAAATTAATATAATTTAAGTGTTACGACTCATGTGGGACCTCGCGTCCCATATTATAAAAAAAAATGAGTCAAAAAGTTTTCTTAGTTAGTTAGATACGTCATCATCATAAGCCGGAACACATCCACTGCTGAACGTCGGTCTCCCGGCTTAAAGTGTCACAATGAACGATTGAACTGCTATTTGCATCGCCCGTTTGCCCGCAAATTACACCTAGTCTTCAGATTCACACAATATATATTCACTTCACACAAATTCCATAGATAACTGTAAATAAGTATCACAAATATTGCTTACCACCAAATCCGTCTCTCAAAATAAAATAACGAGCAACATTCACGCACGATTGACAAAAAGCTAAGCCTCCAGCACAGAGCGATAATACGAATATTATAGCCATATATTGCGTACGAGGAAATGTATGGGAAATCTACAAAAGCTGAGGGCGTTTGATCTTCGTATAGAGAGATTTTCAATTTGCATCGTGTTCCTTGAGACTCGTGAAGCGATGCGTTGGTATTTCGGGAATATGTAATATCAGAATCGATTTTGGATTGAAGCGATGGTCGAAGTTGGTAAGGCTTATTATCTATTACCTATGTGATTGACCGAGCGAAGTGAAGATCTAAGGGCCAGGCCGCACTCATGAGACACAACCGCAACCAACGGTTGCGTTTGCAACCATATTTCTTTAATACAATTTCAATTCTAAAGTCTTTTTAATATGATAGAAGGAATAAAAAGTCGCGCCAGTGTCTTACTTCTCATGACACGACGATCGTGAAACACGGAGTGTCGATGTCGTATTTGATCACGTCATCGATCAAACATCTCGACGGTAAGTGGCTATGGACATTAGACATCTCCTATACCCGAGAAGTTGTCAGTACAGACATACAGACTAGCGCTTCATTCGATAACAAAATCTTTAAAGAAACTCTCCCATTTTCAGGCCAGCATTAAACAACCCAGCATCGTAATACCCGTCAAAACAAATTGTAAGTAAACAACCGGAACGCGATACTACGGGTATCGACTCCGGTTTCCGTAATACAACCGCCGTCCAAAAGGGATGCCCACGAAAATCACTCGAATATTTTCAATAACGACAAACCCATCTAGTTCAGGGCTTTATGTTTTTTTTAAATAAGCACTTGAGTCACAGCCAGGAGATTAGTAGACGCTCGATGCATTCCGGGAGGGTTTGACAGAAGGTAGAGATGGACCGCGATTTGTCGAAGGAAGTGGGGTTGACTTTTACCCAGCACTGGGAAAGTATAGGTTTTAAAAACTACTTTAGTAGAGCTATACGCGTTATTTCTCATTATAAAATTAGGAACAAAAAACCCGACTGCAAATTGTAGCCTAGGACATTCCGGACATAAAGGGGCATCCAACGACACATCCGTGTTCAGCAATTATTGTTCCATGACTGTTTTTCCTCTTATGTTTTGGCTCCACACGTGTATTTAGCCAGTGTCAAGTATTGTAATATTTCAAGTGTAGTCAAATATTTCTCAGTTAAAATAAGTCTCAGTAATAATCTAAGTTGAGCAAAGTAAGTCACGGTCAAGTCCACGTCATGCCCCAGTAAAGTGGTGGAGACTTTACTAGAGGTTTCTATGGAGTTTTGGGAACAACACGAAGGGTCACATTTCACAACATTATACTATTCACCAACACTCGTGCACGTTAACCAACACATAAGGATAAAAATCACCATTTTCCACAATTACACTCGAAGTTATACAAGTTTTGGAAAATAATGCAATGACGCGACATGTATTCTTCACGTTCCCGCCAAAACTCAGTTCAATTAATTTACAATACTTAATACATACACAAAAAGGTGTGTGTGTGTTTTTTTTATCTCTGTATTTTTTGTGCAAATGCCTGCTCCTATAAGCTTTACCCGCGGGCCTCCACGTTCCTACTCATTTGAATCCTCGTACCTAATGTTAAATTGTTATTATCTAGAGCCTTATTTTTTTTATTTTTTGTTTTTGTTTTGTGAGACAATAAAATACAAATTATCGAAATTCGTGTAACAAAAGCTTATTTTACTAAGTCATCTTATTTTTATTAACCCTTAATTATACAAGGAATGTCAAAATCGCATTTTAAATTAAATTTTGAATCATAGGTAGAGAAACTATAAATATATTCTAATACAAAATAAATGTTCCTTCTAGTCGACAATTTTTTAATTTTAATTAAAATTATTAAAAGATTTTTAAATATCAATTATATTATAAATTTATATGAAACGAGAGCTGTCTTAGTTGAGTTTAGAAAGCACAACAGAAATCAAATAAAAATAAATAAAAAATGCGGTGCAGCGTAAACGTGAATTCAGGACTAAACAAAACGGCTCATAGTAGTCATTATTATGAACAACTTTTACTAAGGGCCAACACTGAAATCGAGAAAAAAATATCTGCTGTCATTTGTCAACATTTTGTCGAGTGTCATTGACATTTTGCTATGGAACAGCAGTTTTTTTTTCTCGATTTCAGGTTTGGTCCCATAGTAAAAGTTGTTCATAATGATGAGTACTATAAGCCCTTTTCGGGTGGTCAGTTGCCAATGGGCGACATTGTAAAACAGCTGGTTTTTTTTATTGAGACCCTTTCGGCTTAGCGTACTCTTTCCTCATAACCCTGTATACATTACATACATTATCAGCCAGAAGACATCCACTGCTGAACATAAGCCTACCCTTAGACCGCCACACCGACCGACAACGTGCCACTTGCATCCACATGTTGCCCGTGACTTTCACAATGTCGTCGGTCCACCTAGTGATTTAGTAAACCTGTATACTAACATTGAACCCAAAAATAATACCCTTATTTTGTGCAGTCAGATAATAATTTTAAAACTATAGTGCGTCAGATTGTACAAAATATCGTCTCAATTTTATCACTGTATGTATACTATGACTTTTCCAGACAAATTGAGTGTCATTTTTCGAGAATGAAAAATGTGTCACCATTTTTACGACACAGAGTAGCTATGTAGTAATGGTTCAATTTTCTGATAGGAAACTCAATAAGTTGAATTCTGAGCAGCCAAAAGCTTTTAGCTTTTTCGGATTATCGGTGGTAAGTATGCCCTCTTTTCTGTACGAAGTGGATACTATTTTAACTGAACTGATATATTGACAAGGTATTGGTATGTATTTATCCTGAATTCACGTTTACGCTGCGCCGCATTTTTGAAAATACAATAAGTTTTTTTTGTTTTAGACAAGCTTATTTAAAATCTGTTATTGGTACTGTAAGTTGATCAAAATGTGTCCAAACTTCATCAATCTACTATTTACTGAGGAGTTCCGTTTTCCACCCTCCGTCTCCATCATCTTATCAGCTCGCTCTCATAATATTATATTTTCATCGGAACTTGACAGGCATACAAAATTTAAACTCAATTGAACAAGAGGAAGGATCTTAAATTCAGTTGCAAGATTTGACCCGAATATACATACTTATATAAAAACATTGAAAGTTAAATAAAACCTTGTAAAAATGCGCTTTCATAGTGGTGTTGGCACATTGGTAAAACTCTTGAAAGGCGCGCGATCGCTTCGCTAAAAAAACATGTACCTATTGATGTACGGCCTTATTTACCAATCAGCATCCACTGGGCCGTTTGATTGAATGAACCTCGGAAAACAAACACTCCCTCCCTGCACCTATATCTATTCTAAGCAAGCTGCCTTAAACAAGTTAGCAACCATTACGCGGTATGCACAGAATTCGTGAAAAGACAGCTAGCAAAAATTCAATGGTCTCTGAAGCTACCATTGGGTATGCTTAGGCAATCTGTCGCGTTTTCTCATGGTGAAGGTGATGATGCTAGTAGCACTAGTCGAAGCTATTAAACTTGCATAAAGGTTGCCAGCAGCGAATAGTAATTTTAACTTGTGAACGAACTAAAAATAGTAGATGGTTGTCGGACTCTGATCGTGTTTGTACAATTTTTGTCACAGTATTTTTTTCTGTGTAACTGTTTTTGGAATTCGATTTGTAAAGCACATATAGTTGTGGCAATGAATTAATGTTTTTGTCAATTTTATATCATTGAATTTGCGAGCAAAAGAGAACGAAACTCGGTTTCCTGCTCTTAAGTCAAAACAAGTAATAATTTCCTAACATTTCCTAATAAGAACACTAAGGTCTCCCTAAACTAATAAACAATGCACTCGGCCGTAACAAAGCCATAAGATAATGCACTTATCGCGGTATAATAGGCTTATCAAGCGATTGCGACACGAAACAGCGGTGACGGTAACAGCTCCATCGGACCGGGCGACAGTAAATATCGCCCACCGGTGTTGCCAGAATATAATATTGTAACTGAACTTCACGCTTTTTGGCAATAATCATTATAAAAGCATCAGATATTCAGATTCAGCAGCAGCGGTATTTTGACCAGCGATAAGATTTTTTCTGAGTTTTCAGAATAATCAGCAATTTCCATAGAATACCTACAGTCCAGAAAGAGCATCACCTGACCTGGCGCCTAACGGCTGGTTCAAAGTTGATATATCTCACTAATATTACGAATGCGAAAGTTTCTGTGTAAGTATGTATGTGTATTCCAGTTCGAGTCTGTAACGGCTGAGCGGATTCGAATGATATTCTGTATAGAGGTAGCTTATACCTTATACACATAGGCTACTTTAAAAAGTAGTAAAAAGTGTCCAGGATAAATCCCGGAAAATATTTGGTTTCTAAAGAATAGCTGGTGAAACCGCGGGGCGCAGCTAGTAATTAATATAAGCCAAAAATAAATGAGCAACCCTTCAATTGCTGTATAGTGGTAGGACTTTACAAAGTCCGTCTTGGGATGTAACACACTTTTGCTAGTTATTCCACCACCAAGCAGTAGTGTGCAAACATTAGTACGTTCCGGATATAAGAGCGACATTTCCAGTGGACTGAGCATAAAGAGATTGAACGCGTAACTCAGGGTGACGAGTGTAGTGCATTGATTTGCGGCCCATGGTTGAACTGTTTATTCTATATTCTGAGTGTTGCTGAACTGTTATAGGAAAGTGACACTTATCATCAGGCGAGTGACTCTCTCGTCTCTTACAACATATAGTTTGCTAAAATACGTGACACTAATTTACCAAAAAATAAGGATATGCATGAGTGTAATCTACGAAACAAGGAAAAGCTGTACAATAGGTTAAAGTTGAGAAACAGGGCCGTCACGCCAAAATATTAATGTACAGTATATTACCTAATTCTATAACCGAACTAAAACATAGCAAATTTAAACAGATTCTTAAGTATTTCTTTGAAAATAATCCGTTCTAGATATTAAGTGAATAATGTCAATGAAATTCTCGGAATCCTCATTTTTGTGTATTTTTTTGTGTTTTTGTGTGTAATATTCAATGTTATTTACGGCCAATAAATATTTCTGATTTCTAATTTCTGACTATAATGTATTTAAAAAAACCGGGCCTGTTGTGGTTTTTCTATGTATGTGTCCCGCTAGCATCTCTACAGCAATCTATTTACTGATCAAGATTACTCCCTGCACCTCTATACATCCAGCTACTGAGCAAACCACGGCCCAGAAATCGCACAATCGCAAAATATGAAGTGTTCCATAACCCACTGGGTATATTATACCCTACCTCATTGACACCAGGTTAAATGCAGTACAGCGAAAATTCTACAGCATTTAATTAAAAATCCAATTGGCAGGACGTGCTTCTGAATACATTGTGCTAATGATCTTTTGGCTAAGTTTTCCCTGCATTTCACGATAGCACGAGAGAACTAGCAACCCCACCGCCCACGACCGAACAACAGAGACATTAAGAAGACATCGCCGCGATTGTTCAACTGGGGGCGTGCCCTGGTGCATTGTGATGGTAATGAGCCAGGTACGAATGCTGACTAATGCAATCAGGAAATGAGGAGATGGTTTTAGAAATTATGACAAGTTGTGTCTACTTAGCTTCTAGAATTATTATTAGAATATCAGAAAAATCAGAACGAGAAGTATACTATAAGTAGTAAAGGTACCCTCTATCAAGGTACATAAACAAATGTCCTAAAGCTAAGCACCGGCTAAGTAAGGAATCAGAGAGGTTTTAAAGTATTTTATTTTTCGTATCTTTCGTATCTGTAGTTGGCTTTCGTGGTGAAAACCACAGTAAATTCCCCTCACGTCCGACCGTGGCCGGACTACGGCAGCTTGAATGGGAATTAGGCCATTCCTGACCTCAGGTGCAGCTGCAATCTGGGCCGAATAACCCGATTCTATTGGCAGTTGGCGATGAAATTGTTGACAAAGAGATAGATACTCCACTGCTTACAAAAACAAATTACGTGATCACTAAGTCGTTTCAAGAAGGATTTCAAATAAATTATAAATTATTATTCTATTTAATGAGGTGTTATTTTGCGGAAGTTCATTTTCAAACTGTATCTATAGCATTCAGTGAATTTCCATTGTAATATCGCGTTTAGTTTTAGTAGATAACATAAAATAAGGCAAACGGAAAGTACTGAAGATTTATTATAAAACTTTAATCTTTGAAGATTAAAAAGGAAAAAACAAAAGTTACGCGAGTGCCATCTTTTGACGATGAGAGAACTAAACTGACAATGCCTAATAGAAAACTGCTGATTGTTTTGAACTTCTTTGCAACGTAAAATACAAAATCCTGTAAAATTACATAATAAATTATATCTTTGTTATTTTGTGTAATAAAACTCACGTTAAATTGAGTTTGTTATTCCGACTATAGTTTTGAGAACTAGTTTCGAGACGAGCTCGCGCTTGTCACGCTTATAGCATTCCTTGATAAAGATCACGGAATGTGATCGAAATTATAGTCGGAATAACCAACTCAATTTAACGTGAGTATTCCCGTTTTATTAAAACAAAATGTGTTAAAACCACGTCAGTTTTCATAGTAAAATTGTAAATCTCTGTGATAGTTACGTATTTTAAAATATTCATTCATTCATTTCCTAGATAATAAAACATTTCAGTCGTCTATATTTAAAAAAAAAATACTACAGATGTTTTTTCTGTCATGTCACGTCATGGAAAGTTTTAAAAGAAGTTACCAAAACTGTCGCCAGCGCCATCTAGCGAGATATAAATAATGCTAAAAAACCGAAAACCAGAAAGATGGAAAACCGCTCATTATGACATTTTTCACCAAAAGTTATTTCCTATTTCCAACACCTACACTACTCGTAGTCCAGGAATGGACTAAATTGGTCTGGTGCGGTGGGTCCAGGCCGGAACGTGACTGGAATGACGCTGACGACCTTTATTGGGTTATACATCTAGGCCACTGCGGTACGCCGTTACTCGCTGCACATTCGATATGCGACATTTGACTAGTTAATTTTTTTACAATGAATGGAAATGGTAAAAATGTTGTAACTAAATGATACCAAAAACTAATCCCGTACAATACACAATATTTACTTAATTACTTAATTTACTGTTGACTGTATTTAAAAAATATACCCATTTAAAAAGGTTATTTTCTTCAGAAACAGAAATCATCATCATAATCAGCCATAAGACCGACCGACAACGGGCCACTTACATCCACCGGTTACCCGCGACTTTAATACTACTAATATAATAAAAATAAATAGTTAAATAATAATAAAACATTATTTTTTAAATATTTTTCCGGTGTGATCCCGGCACAGATGAGTTCATCTGTGGATCCCGGATTTCATATCCCTTCATGCGTGATCCCATGATAGTTTTAGGGTCTTGATTCAATAATAGTTTCTACTCAAGTATGTTAAGCAAAAACATTTCTGTGAATTCAACTCACACAATACACTATTCCACAGCTAAAAAATGGTGACTATCTTTTTCTCACATAATATTAAGGTTGCGCTCCCGACTGGAGCTCACATTATTAACATTTTTGAAGTTAAAAAATGATTGATAGGAAATTAAAAAAAAAAAAAGTTATAATGACAACATCAAAGCTATGGATCAAGTTCTATTCTATTTTCTGTTTTCTGAAGTAGAATGAAAACAAAAAACATATTCGACGTCGTCTTCTTTGTCGAAACTCGAAACAGAAAAAAACCACAACACGAAAATTGCTTTAAAAACACAATGTTATTCTAAAGATAACCAACTGTTAATTTTGTAAATATTGTTCACTTCGTGATTTGTAATTTGTGTGTAATTTTCTTTTTCAACAACATTACTTACAATATTGTCAAGATTCAAGCATCCACTTGTAATTATTCTCTATAAAATATCACGAAATTACAGCAAGATTCTAAACTGATACTAACTCATGCTAATAAGCTTGTAAGGCGTGTTATATAGATGCTGCGGGATCCATTACACAGATTTAGAGCCCCCGCGGCGCGCGGCCCGCTGTAAATGTCGTGTAGAAGCCTAGGGCATAAAGATTGAAGGTTCGTGTTGAAATTTGAAAATAAAATCAAATTTGATAGTTGAGTTTTGAGACTACAAATTTGAGTTTTGAGATTATGAATTTCAAATTTCGGATATTAAACTTCAAAACTGAAAACTCAAATCCTAAAATTTCAAATTTGATTCAATTTTTAAATTTCAAATTTCAAATCGCAAAGCTCAAATTTCAAAATATATTTTAATTGTATCTATGCCTATCGGAAGCGAGAGGCATCCATTACTGCATGGGAGTCATTTACATGTGTGCGTTCGTATACAGACGTAAGCTTGCGTATGTACTTAGGTGGTGCTAGCATTCATAATAATATTGATAAAAATGACCAAATACAAACATTTAAAAAAACCTAGCGGGCAATAATAAAAGTCAGTACAATATTATTCACCTATGCAGAGGGTACTTAATAATGAAATCCAGTATAATATTACTGCCCGGCTCAACAGCAAGGCGTAAATGACTTACTTTAGATAAGGTTTGAGTGATACATAATTGGCCATTTATAAATATGTATCTTTATAAGTGGTATAAATAAATTATTGCACTTATAAATAGTTTACTTGCAAAGAATTCGGAAAGTAAATGAGGGTGTATACATTTGCAAGTTTTTGAAGATACAGTTTGCATTTCCAAAGACTTTATATTTTATCCGGTGTGTTCAATGCTCATTTTCAAATTTTCATTCCAGCACTTCAAATCTGATAATATTAGGTCACCTGTAAGCAACTGACCATGTAGGTACTTTGTGGGATGAAATTGCCATGAATCCGAGTCTTAGTCTCGGAGGAAAGAGTGTAAAACTGTTTCTGCATATTTTACAAAGGACCTTTAATCATAATTAAGTAATCTCATCGTCCCCAGCATTTTTCCATTATTTAATTTAATCCCTTTGTTAGAACAGCTGTCCTGCGACAGGATACAGAAGAACGGGGAAATTATATCACTTTCTTTTTACCGAATTATTTGAAGAAATTGTTACTTTTCCAAATTCAAAATAATATTTCTTTTTAAATTTCTTGTTCTTCACTTCATAATCTTCTCTTTAAAAATCTGCAGCAAAACATTTGCTGTTTCTTAGAGAGAATACGAATAAAACTGCATTTGTCGTTTCATTATGCGTGGAACATGGCGGAGACCATCCAAACGGCACTAAACTGACACAGCACGACAAGTTATCCTGCACTAACCAATACTTACTACCTCAATACAATTCCCACTTTCCAAGACTGAAATGTGAAACAATAATTATTTTTAGTATTTCCACGTATTATTTGAATGTAAAATCGAATATATGAGCTGCCGCTTGGGGTCGATACTTTAGGTCCGCGGGGACCGACCGCCCTTGACTCATACAAGGACCTTGGCAAACGTTTGGAGGACACAACTGAAATGCTGACCTAATTTTGAGCATTGACGTCCAGCGTCCGAAGCAAAGCTGTCAGGATTTTGGTCAATTTTTCTCTTTTGCCTTTTGCAATTTTGGATTTTGGATTTGCGATAGCTTCAGTCTTAAGGCACTAATTGGTGCTTCTATGAGTGTGTTTATGTGTCTGTTCAAGGATAACTTATGCGTACGGTAGATCCGATCTTCATGACATATGAGGAAGTGTAAGGTTTCAGAAGACAATGTCGTGCGATGAGAGTACAGAAGAAAAGTAAGAGAGGTTGACCCTACCACCATGTTCGTATACATAATAATAAGGCCAGATGGTACCAAGCTAGTAAAACCGATGCAATGAGAAATTTTATAGTCAAAGTAAGTAAACCTATTCATTTATTTTATTGTAGTTTGCGGCTCAAGAGTTTCAACTCCAAATTTACAAACAAGATTTTCACATTCAATACACAAACCGATATTGAAAATCTTAGTGTTGTCTGTAAAAATTTAAAAGTTGTAATAAAACTTCGTTGCAACTGTTCCGAATTCGCAAAGGCTCGAAGCAAAGCGCATAGATTTGAAGGAAACTTCACAAAAATTTATAAAAATCTAAGTTTTATATTTGCAAAACTATTTACTACAATATTGGGCCGATAGTTTTGGTGTTGTGGTACGTCATCACCATCATTAACATTAGCCAAAAGACATCCACTGCTGAACAGAAGACACTGAACACCAATTTGCAATTTTCATCCGGTTCCCCGCAACTTTCACAATTAAATTAATTTTATTGAATGTATACAAATGAATTTCCGATACCCAAAGATTCAATAATTATATCCGATAGAAAGATTTAGACGTTCTAATCTATATATATAAATGAACGCCTATTTTTCCTGGTCACGCTAGAACTTGAGAAAGAATGGACCGGTTTTGATGATTTCTGTTTTATTGTATTTGTAATTGTGAGAACACGGTTTGTATGAAGAGTTTAGCGAGGCTGGAGGCCGAGTTTCCCGGGCATCAGCTAGTGACCTATAATTTCTATTGACCTTTTGATGTTGTCTTTACAAATACCTTTTTTTTCTTAATTTTGTAATATTACAAGTGCAGTAAAACATTTCAATATTTCACAATTAAAATAAGTCTCAGCCAAAGTCTAAGTCAAGCAATGTAAGTCACGGTCGAGTCCAAGTCAAGCCCCATTAAATAGATGGACACTCTACTAGAGATGTCTATGGAGTTTTGGAAGCAACTATCAAAGTCACATTTCACGACATTTTAGTTACTATCCTCACCAATACTGGTGCTCGTTCACGAACATTTAGTGAATAAAAATCCACGAATGTCACATTCCCACTTTTCTCCTTATATTATCTTGGGACCAATTGGCGAGCTATAAGAAATTATATCATCATCAATCCACTGCTGAACGTAGGCGTCCCCCTAGACCGCCACACCGAATGACAACCTGCCACTTGCATCCACCGGTTGCCCGCGACTTTCACAATGCCGTTGGTCCACCTAGTGGGAGGCCTGCCTGCGCTGCGTCTGCCAGCTCGTGGTCACCATTCAAAAACCTTTTTTCCCCATCGGTTCTTCGAGCGATGTGGCCTGCCTATTGCCACATAAGCTTATAAGCCCTGAAAGCTATGTCGGTGAATTTAGTCCTTCGGCGAATATCTTCGTTCCGGGTTTTATCGCTCAAAGAAACTCTAAGCATAGCTCTCTCCATTACCCGCTGTGTGACTCTGAGCTACTACAAAAGGCCAGCAGTTTAGGACCACATTTCAGTTTCATATGTCGTCACTGGCAATACACATTGGTTGATGACTCTTATCTTCAGGCACTGCGGGACTATGGACAAGAAGCTATCACACAATTTCCCGACCTCTTTGTCGAAGAAATAATATAATCAATTTTAATTATATAATTATCTCACCGACTTTGCAAAACACACGCTTTGAGCTCTGCATACAATGGCGTGACCTTCTTGATCGGCCAACATGGTCCCCGCTTAAAGACAATAAACCGTTTTTAATCAATCAGCTTCTGGAATGGTTCCGCTCGTCATTTCGTCAATACCTAAAAAGTCTTACGCGTAATTCTTATAATCCCCTGTCAGTCATACTTACAAGGAGACGCTAAGTGGATTATAGGGCATTACCTCCGATCAATAAGGTAGTGGATTCGGAACACTCGCTACCGGCCCTAGGCCGGGTGCTAACGGAAGTTTTATTTACGATCGAACATTGTATAAAAATCTTTAAATTAGATTTCTCTTTATTTTTTCTGGAATTTAAAGAAGCAACTTTCTCTTTACATTATTTATTTTAAATGTATTCAGCTTTTCTATATACTTCAAACCTCTGGTTACAGGTACGGTAACTAATAGGCAAGCGTGCTTCATCTTAGACTGCATCATAGATTGGTCTATCGTGTTTGATTTTTGTGTCTTAAAAGTTTTCTTTATGATAAATACGGCTATCTTGTACAAATGACTGAAAAAGATACCGACCGAGACTACGAGACAGTGAAACTAAACTTGACCTAACTAACTATACTATATTTAAAAGATATCAGGAAACAAACGAGCAAGATTTGCAAGGAAACAAGAATTAATAATATGAAAAAAAATGCATTATTCTTATCGCTCCACAAGGAATACCTGTGCCATGATGTCATGACATCATGACATGAAAGCTACGAGCAGATATTTAAATTCATAATTAAAACATGTGCCCGGCTCGTGAAACCGGGACAGCTTATATGACAGATGCGTTATCGATTAAGCCGGGATGGTCGATTGACATGGACTTGCTTAGTTTACTTTTTTTGGCAGCATCTTCCAGACTAATTTCGTTTAAGGGTTCAGTCCGTTCGTTCCGTTGGGTTCCGACCGATATCCCGTAGGATTTATTTATAGCCTGATCGGATTCGATGGGATTTCGTTTATTGAAGTATTTATTTTAAGCCGATGCTACTTTTAAGTGCACGGTGGGAAATTCGTTTTTAGGCTATTTTAGTGCTTACTAGCTGCGTCCTGCGGTTTCACCCGCTACTCTACAGAACATATTATTTTTCCGGGATAAAAATAAAATAAAATAAATAAACCACCTCCAACCTATAAGCTACCTCCACACCAAATTTTATTCAAATCCGTTCAGCCGTTACAGAGTTGAACGGGAACAAACACACTTACATACTTACACACGAACTTTCACATTTATAATATTATATTATTATCTTATTTGAATTTAACACTCTTCCGATATTGCTATAATATTTCATTTTACCGGCACGTCGTGTGGCTTGCAACGTCGTCGGCTTTAATGAGACAATGGTCATGAAAAAAGTTTTGATGATGGAGACGTGGGTATTGCGCGGTGCTTCGTTCGGGTAATTCAAAATATATGATAGATAGATAGATAGATAACTCTTTATTGTTCACACCAGAAATTACATTCATAATACAAAAATCTACTTAAAACTAGTGTAACAATTGGCGGCCTTATCGCTTAAAGCGATCTCTTCCAGGCAACCTTATGGTATATGGTTATGTAGATATGAGAAAGTTTATGCTGATGCGTTTGCAGTTGCCCGCACAACGCTCCGCATCTCCATAAGTGAGCCCTTAGTCTCTAGATTAACGCTACAGCAATGTAAGTTATCTTAAATCAGCGGCGTTACCAGAAAAATTCCAACATAGTTATATAGCTCTATTAAACATAATCATTCAGTAAGTAGGATTCTTGAAAACACCAGCGCGCAGGATACTGTAGGTCACAGAAGAGATTTATTTTTACTTATCTTCTGTTTTCTGTGGCATGCGTGCGACGACTCAAAACGACGCTGACATTCGTTGACAGCAAAGCGTAGTTTCAAAATGAATAACAAAAGTATACATTTGGAGTTTTGGCGGGAACGTGAAGAAGTCATGTCGCGTCATTATATTATTTTCCAAAACTTGTGTTATTTCGAGTGTTTTGTGTAAATATTGTGGATTTTTATTCATTAAGTGTTCGTGACCGTGCATGATTGTTGGTGAATGGGGTATGACTTGGACTTGACCATGACCTACGTTAGTTGACTTAAACTATGACTGAGACTTGTTTTAATTGTGAAATACTTTACTTCACTTCAAATATTACAAAACTTGACACTGGCTAAATACACAACGTGTGAAGCCAAAATTTAAGAGAAAAAAATAGTAAAAAATAGTGTTTTTTTTTATAACATTTATTCAGTCCTGTTTTTATTACAAGAACAATCGCATCGTTTCATATATTGACCGAGCGAAGTGAGGCTACAGGATCAAGTCTGCATTTCTATGTTTATTGTTACATTTGTTTGGTATGTTTGTAATCGTTTATCTAAATCAATATTCCTTATTATTTCTGCAACGCCGTCAATCTAAAGCATCGAGGTTACCTCAACAATGCGGGGCTCGAGACAGTGCCTCGCGGAATACCGCTGAAGCCTTGTGAAGGACGGTTCGATTGTAGTTTTGGTGACAGTTGCTGACGTTCATACTTACCCACCCTTACCTACACAACTTTCGAGTAGTTAAAACTCAGAGGGGTGGTCAACTGCCAAAGCTAAGAAATTGTATTTTAATTCTAAAACTTGAGCGATAACGGTTGATTTTTAACAGACATCGGAGCTCCTCAATGATACGTATTTCACTAGTGGCGCCAAGATAATCTCGATTATGATAGTTAAGGGATATGACGCAGAAAATTTAAATAAATGGTTCTGGTGAAGCCGTTTTTTCAAAAAATTTATTGGATAATAATTTTTAATTTAGTGTCCTGTTTCTAAAACTCCATAGAAACCTCTAGTAAAGTCTCCACCACTTTACTTAGGCACGAAACTACAAAACAACAAAAACTTGACACTGGCTTAAAAAACTATGGAGCCTAAACACAAGAGAATGTATTGTTAGAATTTGAACTGGTCAATTGGTCATTGCTGACAGCTTTCTCCAACCGAGTCACATGAAAAATACGTAAAACCGAAATTCTTTTTTTCTTGTAAATTTTGGCTATACACATAGCCATTATGAAGTTTTGTATTATCTTAAATGAAGTATATTTCACAGTAAAACAATTATTAGTCCTAGTCTAAATCAAGTAAAATAAGTCACAGTCTTAGATAGGGCAACTTTGACTATGTTTTATATTGTAATGACTGTCTAATGGCATCTTTAATGGTGGTCGTTACAGAGCGCCACCTTAATAACTGTTCTTTAGTAAACTGTGTTGAAACGAAGAAAATCCTAGCGGATCGTCGAGGCAATAATTCAGGGGACGATGAATTATTGATGGGCCACGATGTAGGGACCAGACGGTATTAGATGATGTATGCCGCCCCGAGGCTGAGGGATTTAAAAATGAAAATAATGTGGGAGGAATCCGCTTCAATGGAAGGACGAGGTGAATACGGGATAGGGTTTTCTTCTGAATAGCTCCTTTTATTTTTTAGAAAGAGCTGCAAACAAGGAGACGGTTCGCCTTATAGTAAGCGCTACAAACCACCTCCGGACACCTACAACACTGGTAATTGATGGATGGTTGTGGATGATTTGCCATCTCGAAGACATGATCGTAGAAACTCTTTTTAGAACAGTTTTCTTCCTCAAATGCATAAGAGTAGAGTGTTAGTGTAAGTGTAAGTAGTGAGTTCAGCACTACAGCCGTTTGCTATTATGATTATTTTCCCATTAAAATCAGTGCAATTATTTGCGTTGCAATTCAGGGTGTTTAGATATTATCTCCGTCACTTTCATTTGTTGCAGAACAACCTCTCACAATACTGTTTTTTCCTAGCCGTCTTCCGCCGAACTTCTGACATTGGTGTGAATCCTTATAAAGGTTATATATCAGACTAGCTGTTACCCGCGAGTTCGTTCGCGTGGACCAACAAAAAAAAGTAGCCTATGTCGGTCTCCAATCCGTATGCTATATATATATATACAAAAATTCAGCTCGATCCGTTCCGCCGTTTAGCCGTGATACGCGACAAACACCCAGACTGAGAGACAGAGCTACTTTGGCATTCATAATATTAGTTAGGATTAGGATATATTATCAGTTTTATTTGAATATTAGAATACTGGAACAGATCATGTGAGATACACCAACCTATTGTTTATAGGAGGGACGAAATATGAATACGAGCTGATAGCAGGACATTAGATAAAACTAAGATAGTTTTATTAGTTTTTTATCAAATCATTCCTAATAGTCTTCTATAATACACTCCGTTGATCTTTATCACTCCAACGACTGGTGTAGTTTTACTATCTGATTCTTCCTCAGCGTCTGTTAGTTGTTCACCCAAGTTGTCTCCATCAGGGGAAGGGTCATCCAGCAATGTCATAGCTTGTTTCTCATTTAGAATTGGTGGTTTTTTAGTATCAACTCTAACCACTTCTTTTGGAATTTTGAAATTTTTTTTCGGTGAACTGAAAATTACATTAGCATTTTATAATATCAAATTGACAGGCTTTACTTTTTTCCCTTAACGTCAGTTGGTGTAGTTCAAGTAGCTAGCGCTGATTGCAGAAATGTAAGGCTGCCTAACAGGTCAGTTGTAAATGCCCATCTTGCGGTGACCCATCCAAAACGTCCATCTCGTTGGTTTCAGAAAACCTAGTCAAGCAAGGTTTTGAGCGCATTTGCTTACTAAATTTAACGGAAACATACTTTTTTTGGATTGGTTTTGCTGCCTCGACCTTTTTCCGATTTCTAGCGTTAGTGGTTCTGCTTTGACGATGTCAAACATGTGGGCTTGTGGTTTTCCAAAACACAAGTTTCTCCAGCTGCAGATGGCTTTGTGAAACCTGTGTATATGACTGCTTATATCGTTCCTTATCGGGCAGACTCCTTACCCAACCCTAAAAATATAGTCGCGTCGCTATCACTGTAGAACACGACCTTACCATCAGAACCCCCTGGTCTAAACTAAAAAAAGTATGAAACAATTACAACAAACAATACACAACGATTGAACGAGTACAATTGAAGTATTACCGTAAGCGAGTTTTTAAGTCCCTTTCCATGTTCTTTTCCTGGGTCTCCATTTCTTGAATGAAGTGTTCCGCTGCTTTGGTCGCAAACTCATTGGCCAGCATTTTAATGTAATCTGAAGATACGATCGATTTCAATGATCTGAGTATCTCATCGGGACGAAGTGATACTGTTACTGGTTTATTGTCCGCTTGAACTAACTCTAATATTGCAAAAACATAAAGGTTTGTTTTGAAAAACATTATTTTCTTTTTGCTGTGCACATTTTTAATTGACTGTGCTCTACCATTTGACTATGCGATTTTTATTAATTGAATATTGAGTTTTATGCATCGTAAAATGGAATTTGGTAGTAATCATTTTCATTATCTGAAGTCGTAATTTTTCCACTACGGATGATATAAAAATTATATGCTGACTTCAAAGGCAGTAAAAACGCGTGTATGTTGGATAGCAAATATTAGCAATACTTGCCTTTTTTCAAACCACGAAGGAATGGAGACCGTATAGTTTTAGAGTGAGAGGTTATAGGGACCATTCTGCTATTTTCCGTATTTTGGGGATTGTTATTTTTGTGTTTTGTAACTAAAATAATTTAATTTTAAGAAATACTACTTGTATCTATAATATATTTCAATTGATTCTGTTGAAGAAAAAAATAATTGTTTCTGGTTTTTAATTAAGTAATTATTTTTGGAATTTTAGCTTATTACTTAATAATTATTTTTATGGAATACTTTAATACATTTTATGTGTATACTTTTTCATTAGGTATTAAAACATTATGTGTAATATGTATGATGAGTTTGAGCGACAACCTAGCACTGCTGAAATAACATAAACCTTTTCTCAAGAGTATAATATATTATCACTTTTTCCTTCAAATCACAAAAGGTATTATTATTAGATTTCCCAATTTGGTCCGGAATAATTTACTAGATACGATTAAGGCCAATCATAGTGTACGGTAATGTAATAGGTATTCGGAACATGATGCCATTCCCCTGGGAGCCTTATTAGGGAAGCTTGTAGGGTAAGCGTGCACTGGAAAGATGTTTTTGTAAAAAAAAAAATAACTAGCAGGCACCGTAGTTTCACCTGCCCTCGTAAAGGAAGTAGGAACCGTACATATTTACTTCTTCAGATAAAAGAGCCTAAGTGTAATTCAGGGTGTAGGCTATCATTGGCTTCATTGAAATCCGCTTAGCCTTGAGGGAGTTGAGTTTAGGCATTGTAACATCATCATCGTCAGCCAGAAGGTCTCCCCTTAGAGCGCCATAGGTACTGAACGACAATCTGCCATTTTGCATCCAGTTGTCAGGTTGCTTGCAACTTTCACAATGTCTTCAGTTCACCTATTGGGAGACCTACATACGCTGCGTCTTCCGGTTGGTGGTCGCCACTCAAGAACCTTTCTTCTCCATCGCTTTTCGTGGTTCGTCGATGAGTGATGAAGCCTGCCCATTGCCACTTCAGCTTGCAAACTCTGAAAGCTACGTCAGTTACTTTGGTTCTTAGGCGAATATCTATCCTTGATCTGAGACTCTCGAAGCTCAAAAAAAAAATTTTTTTTTCTCTTCTGTGGTTGCGAGCATAGCTCTCATAAGGCTTTCGCATTTATAATATTAGTGTAACTAGCGCCTATCATTCCAAATATGTTTACTTACTTTTCTGTACGAATCTGTAATTCACTTCCTTTTTACATTGCAAGTAGAGTTTTTTTTACTGTCTGGCTGTATACAATCCACAAGTTGATACTTATCAACTTGACGACTGGTTACTGACTTAACGGTGTATTTTGGAAGCCTCATATTGCATCCAGTTCCCATCCCTAATTAGGCGTCGACATCAACAATCATCGACTTTATCGTATTAGATCAGTCTCTTACGCGATGATAGAGTGGTTACCCTATTTGCATCGCACAGCGCAGTGGATTCAAATCCTAAACAATAAGTTTGAGCTGGCGCAGTCGGTTAAGGAAAACATCGTTAAGGAAAATAAATACCATGGTGGTGGTACTTTTTAGTACCACCACCATGGTATTTACTCCCTGGCCATCTATAACACACCCAAGTTGAAAACCTAACGCTGAGCACCCAAGTGTGTCTTTCGGCCTCAGCAAGTGAGACATCACTTTGTACTACGATTTCGCGTCTAATACGTACATGTCTAATAGCTCAATTATGATAGGGTGCACTTACCATAATGTGACCAGTATCCCAGTATGTAGTACATGAGTGAAACTTGGTACGGATCAATACCATCGGATGGCTCGTCAAATATTAACGGAACAGGTATTGAATAGCGGTCGTCTTGCATTATAGATGAAACCGGACCGTCAATACGTGGATTGGTGGATGAATGGTTAAAATAACGTTAACTGATACGACTACATTGCATTGTTGCAATTTGTCATTTTGTTACGAAAAATTCAGTAAAGGTTTTTACAATTTGTTGCAAAGTTGATTGATAAGTCATTATAATATGAACCAAAGTAATAACTACTACTACTTTGTTAGTTACTTACTTACGTACTTTGGTTTGGTTAGTTCAATTTTCATTGGAAACTTCCAATTAGTTAGGTTTATATATATTATATTTTATATAGTTAGGGTATGTACAACTGCGAGCAGAGTGACTGGAGCGGCAGCAGCATCCTCTTGGTAAGCTGTGAGTGCTCTACGCTCCCCGAGCCATCTGCAAGCTTTGGGATTATGGCACTGGTTTGGTTATTCCCTTTAAAAAGGCACCTGAGTGACGGAAACATTTTGATTTTTTAAAATTTTGATTGCTGTGCAATAAGTTTGCTGCTTCATTATTCAACTAGGGGATCTGAAATGGATTAGTAGAGGAAAAAACTTTGCTATTGATTGAAGGCGGTGCGTGGGGCTTATGTAAACACATTAGATAGATTGACTGCCCCGGTGGCTCAGTTGGTAGTGAACCTACCTACTGTGCTTGGGGGCGTGGGTTCGATTCCCATCTAGGACAAACATTCATGTGATGAATATTTGTGTTTGTTCTATGTCTGGGTGTTAATATATATATAAGTATGTATTTAAAAAAATATCTATGTACGTATATCAGTCTCTGGCAGCCATATTACAAGCTTTGCTTAGTTTGGGGTCAGGTTAGGTTAGACGATGTGTGCAAAAATGTCCCAGATATTTATTTATTATTTAGATAACTCTTTATTTGTTTGTTCACAACAGAAATTACATACATAATACAAAAATCTACTTAAAACTAGTGTAACAATTGACGGCCTTATTACTTAAAGCGATCTCTTCCAGGCAACGCTAGCAAGGACATGATTTATGAGGAAGTCGTAAGGGACGGAGTATGCTCTTACAAAGGATTAGGTATGTAAAACACAAACAAACAAAAATAGACATACTCTCATAATAAGACTACATATTACTAAAACAGGTAAATAATAAAAATATACTACTTATTAATATTACAACAATATGAACGTACCTTAATAATAATTTAATTTATTTATTTCAGTAATAATATTATACATATACATAGTTACAATCATACAGTGAGCATGACGATGCTGCAACTATCCCGAGATATAGTGAAATTTAACTCGACGTTTAAAAACTTCCAGTGAAGGTGAACGCTTGATTTCCTTCCTTGCACATTGCAACATGCAAGAAATCAAGATGTCTCTACAAGCGCACACTTCAATACAAGATGCACGAAAACCAATAAAAGAAAAAAAGCCGCTATTGAACTGTTTATTTGCACGTAGATTAGATGGATGGTTAGAATGGTTCTTGAGTGGCAACCACGAACCGGAAGAGGCAGCGTAGGTAGGCCTCCCACAAGGTGGACCGACATTGTGAAAGTCGCGGGCGAACGGTGGATGTTATTGGGAAGTTGGCGGTCTAAGGGGAGGCCATAGTTCAGCAGTGGATGTCTTCCGACTCATGATGAGATTAGAATGATGAAATGGATCAGAGTTTACAGACCACAGGTCACACTAGATACCGCATTACGAGATTCGTTGTTCCTACAAACAGTCACCAAAGTTTGAGGAAGGCGCGGGTCACGGCGAGTGTGACCAAGCGTTCTCATTGGCTATTTTACGCCTACTCGCGCCTAACAATCAACCAATCAGAGTAATTTCTTATAAGTGTATTTAGACTGATGTGTGCTGCGCTTCGAGCGTCCTGAATGCAGAATCTAGGGTGTGATCTGTGTTTCAGACTCACTCACATCGCGGCATGTTTTTTGGCAGATTGGAAAATCAAGTGTACTATTTCCAGCTTTTTTTCCATTGCTCTGAAATCAGCCCGCTGACTTCTCTTGTCAGTAAAATTAAGCAACACGTAGGTAATTTGACCCGTTATAAAGCCATCGATCCTAACTAGCTAATATAAAATAACCTCACCTAAATTTAATTGCCCTGCTCTATAAAACGAATGCGCCTTATCTATTAATGCCGTTCGTGTCTAAGGCGACCAATGATCAGATACTCGGTGATTCCAATAAGATTGCAACCTTTACTATGAAAACTGACGGGGATTTGACACATTTTATTTTAATTACTAAACTTATTAACCGACTCAATTGAACGTGATTAATCAACATCACAAATATATCACATGCGGTGGTCTATTTTTTAGGAGTGTGACAAACATGACGCGATTGCGATGAGATGATAAAACGAGCCGAGGCAAGACGAGGCGGCGCGTGTTTCGCGATTGTGAAACTTAAACACAAAAAACTAACAGATACTATCGAAACTACAATCAGAAACGACTCAATTTTAGGTGATTATTCCGGAAATTATTAAAACAAAAACGTTTCAACTTTGACTAAGCTTGTATGAAGCATCGTACTAGATCATACAAGCGCACAACGAGAGACACGACTACTATTATTTTATATTCAACTGAGAGAAAAAGCAAGCAACGCTTGCCTATAATAGTCTTGTGCCACCCAATGTTTTTATCTTCAAAATTAGAATGTAATTATACTTCGCTAAGCGAACTCTGCAAAAGAGTCCTGTCATTACACAAATTTTCTCCATGGCTATTCGAGTCGCCGGCTTGCATCGCTTCGTGTACGACCAGCCTAACATGTAAACGCAGTAAGAATCTGGCGCTATCGCGAATGTAATAAAATGTTATGTGCTGTCCGAAACATGCTCTGCGTAATACGATAGTGCGTGTTGATTGTGCGGGTCCACTGTTAAGCACGACACGAGAGCAGACACGAAATAAAACCACATCGTCGGCTAGCAAATAACGCTCGAGTTGAAAGGGCCTTGAATATTTTAGTACGAAGCATGGTATACTTACTGACCACCACATTGTTTTTTTTCTTCGAATTAGCGGCCACTCATAAAACCTATATTAATCGATAGCTGACACTAACACGAACGAGGTTTGTATGAGACAAAATCTCCTCCAGCGTCACGTTTCCAAGATATACGCTTTCGAAGTTACACTGGTGACGCCGCTGGTAAGTTGACATAGAACTAAATTGAAGCTATGAATGATTGTCTCTAAATATATTGTATTACTGTCATCATCATCAGCCAGAACGTCCACTGCTTCAAAAAGGCTGCCCTTGCCATAATCCCTACGCTTGGCAGGCGGCTTGGGGATTGCAGAACCATTTACTCAGTTCATAGTTTTAGAACATACTTGGGTTCATTTGGCAGATGTCAAATGGAATTACCAATGTCTTCATTTGACACCATTCAAACATGAGCTAACACCTTTTTGATAGCTAACGTTATAAATGTATTACTAAATATCGTGTTGAGTCGTAGTCAAACTTCAGCTTGATTACGATACCTGTCAATCACGATCGGCCAATCCCACTCCCATGGCCATGGTGAGCGGGATGGCCCTCATTAGACTGCAGAAAAGTATTAAGCCTTTTCAAAAATTGAAAATCGAGGGCGTGAATTTAGAAGAAAATTACAAATCGAAAAATTACAGGCAATTATTAATCTGTTGTTCCATAAAAAAATGTTAATGACACTCGACAAAATGTATGGAACAGCAGTATTTTTTTCTCGATTTCAGATTTGTTCCCATAGTAAAAGTTGTTCATTATGGTGAGTACTATAAGCCCTTTTCGGGCGGTCATTTGCTTATGGGCCACCCTGTATACTATTAACTGCATGTGTGCATGTGCATTTGCCTCTGGGTTTTTTAAATCCCACAGTAGAATGCGGCCGCGCGTATCACACCGACAATCCTCGGCTCCACAGCACGACAGGCTACGCGTAGTCCCTAGTGACAATAAAACTTAATGAGCTCCATCGAGTGTATATATGGCTATTTGGAAATACACGTTACATTATTATAAAAATAGCATTATGCCTAGTGCGAGTTTTGGCAATTGCGGTTACCTATTCGATCGCATTAACGTTACCTATTCGATCGCATTAACGTTACCTACGATTTGTAGGAAGTAATACATCTAGATGGCACTAGATTACACTGCTCATATTTTTCCAATTGCAATTGCCAAAACTCGCACTAGCACTCTGATGTAATAGAATAGTCTACAACACAGTTAATTATAAAGGCGAACTTATGACGGTGACTTAACGAAATTGTTCAGGATTATAATTTCGACCAAATTTTTGTATATTATTTTTTTAACCTCAACAAACAAAAACCACCGACGACAAAAAATAGTAATAATATCGTAGAGCCTGTGTACCAAGTTTTATCAAGATTACAAGAAAAATAAGACCTGTACGCGGGTACCAACATTTGGACATATGAAATCAAATTTTGCCAGTTAAAACTAAGACCTTTCGTTAGCTTCGCTCACTCGGCTAATAAAAGAACAAGCCTTTATCTAGGAAACAGCACACAGACTAAACCACTTATGACAGAGATGTGAAATTTGGACCCAATACTTTTCAAATGGTCAAGACAATAACAACGGATTTTGCGAAATTCCAACTCTAAAGGGGTAAAATGGAAGCCTAAAGTTTGTATGAAACTAAAATATTTTTTCATGGTGAGTCAATGAAACACGGTTAATAAGTATTAAAAAAAAAGGAAGGCATGTCCCAGTATTTTTAGAAAATCCACCCCTGAAGAGGTGAAAATGCCTACGTGAGCAAAGCCGTGCGAGAAAGTTAGTAATATTCTAAAGTAGCCGCATTTTCCAAGACAAAAATTACCCTATAATGATAGAAATATGAAACCCTCTAATTGGTACCCTTAGTATGTGAAGTGGTATCCTCCTCGTACTACGTATATATCTTCCCGGTGCCAGCAAACAGTGGCAACCGATGTGGGCAGCCGCAGACGTCTGAGCGACAGGCACGCATTGCTGGTAACAACTGCGCTGCCGTTCATGTACGAATTGAAGATGCGACGAAAAATAAACAATTTATGTTTTATTTTATTAACACCACAGAATACCATATTAGTACATAAATAGAACAAGATACCTAACCCGCTCTTGCACGCGCACGCAGTTTGTTTGTTTTTGTTTGCACGATACAAATAATTCGTCAGTCGCAAGTCGAGTCGAGTAGTCGAGTGCGAAATCTCTGAGAAGCGTGTGGAACCTAATCGGCATTAAAAGCGGGAGCATTTCTTTGCATGGGAGGCATGCACGTGTTCGTTTGTATACAGTAATGCAGGTGCATGGTGCTAGTGTTTATATTTTAAGAGTGTCCGAAGTTTGATAATACTATAAAACTCACGTTAAATTGATTTGGTTATTCCGACTTTATACAAATACAAATACAAAAGTTTGATCACATCGGGTGATATTTTTCAAGGAATTGCAAAAAACTGATGCGCGCGTGACCTCGTCTTGCTTTGCACGACTATATTATATGGAACAACCAGCTCAATTTAACGTGACTATCACTTTTTATTAAAATAAAGTTTGTCAATACCACGTCAATTTTCATAGTATAATTTATCCTTCTTAGCAGTCAGGTAAAAGTGGCGTTTGATTTTCGTTACTCTGAAATCTTTGAAACCTTATAATTATTTTAAATTAACTGTTCACCGATAGAGAAGACAACATTTCAATATTTTCTCAGATAGTGGTGCAATACATATACTTTCTATCAATTTTAATGTTTTTTAGCTTTGTCATCAATAGTACCAAATTATTATTAAATCATACAAACCACCTCCATACCACATCTATCTCAGAACCCCCCACATACCGAGTGCGTTCTGAAAGCGTCGCGAAATGCGGACGCCTGAACGCGTTCCGCGCTTCGACGCTTTCCAAATTCAAAAGCTTGAACGTTGACGTTCCAAATTCAAACTGAACGTTGACGTTCCGAATTCGAATTGTTTTTCATTTTTCGAGCGGTGTCTGCGGCCAGTGATTTTGCGTTCCGGTAACGATGCGGAATTTGTGTTGCCACACGTGACGAGGGGTTTTCATTAAATTTATGGAAACCGGCATGCCTAGAAATAAAGAAATAAATTTACAGCCTGTTTGTTTTCGGGTAAAGTACGAATACACAAAAATATTAACTTATGAAATCCATACTTTCAGTTTCGATGATATTCATAATCTATTTTATAATAATTAGTAATATTTTATTATGTGCGTTAATATTTTGAAGTACATAAAGCCAATTATGGGCAGACGAGAAACCCCACGACGAAGCGAACTAAAGAAAAGATAGAATCCCGAGCACAAACAAACCGAATAAAATCTTTGTAAAGATTTCGGATTATTTTAATGAAAAATGTTTAGTTTATGTTTACGCTCGACCAGGGGCTACATTTTTCATACAACGAATAAGTGACAAAAACAAATTGAATGGTATTTGTGTTGTGCTTCTTCTCCGTATTCTATCGTAAAAATACAATCATTTTGGATCGCGTTCCTTATCAAAATCGATATATTCCAAAATACCCTCATGTCTCATGTTTATTTTTATATGTAGAGTTTAAATTTCTAATAACTGTGGTATCTGTCTATCATAATATCAGAAATATTTTAAAGATTTTTTGCTATCTTATAATTTGACGAAAGAGTTTTTTTTAAGTTTCCACCGTAAAACGAAATGATTAAAAAACGTAAATATTTTCAAAACATTTTGTTATCTTGTAATAAACAGACACAACATATACTTTATGGAAATGTACACTAGTAATTTTATATCTGCCCCGGTGGCTCAGTTGGTAGTGAACCTACCTTCTGTGTTTGGGGGCGTGGGTTCGATTCCCATCTAGGACAAACATTCATGTGATGAATATTTGTGTTTGTTCTATGTCTGGGTGTTAATATCTATATAAGCATGTATTTAAAAATATCTATGTACGTATATCAGTCTCTGGCAGCCATATTACAAGCTTTGCTTAGTTTGGGGCAGAAGACCGTGAATGCAAAAATGTCCCAGATATTTATTTATTATTATTATTTATCTCCGATGGTGTAAAGTGCGTAAGCGACACAACTGTAGATGTGGCTAATGTTTAAAATGTTGCACCTAACAACTGTAAATTCCCCTTCTAAATATTTCTCACTAATTACATCCAAGAGACGGATTTCAACTGAAAAGCATTGTGGGTAGTACATTGTGACTGTGAGTACACAGTATACCTTATTGCACGTTAAAAAAAACGGTAAACTCGCTGAACCGGCTAACACGTAAAACCGGAAATTATCGTTAAATTAATTCTCACGTAGCAATGTAAATTGAACGCAGTAATCGTTTAGAATGCATTCCCCCGTAACATTTTAAGAAATAAATAGAATTATGTGTCGTAGTGACAGCCAGTTTGTTCATGAAAATTATGCCAAATAATAAATCAATACGACCCGCAATAGCTTCGTTGGTAGAGCGTCTGTCTTACGAGCACGTGGTTTCGATTCTTCGATTCGGGTAGATGTTTAAATGATGCATTTAAATATCTGCTCTGGGTCTCTGGTGCTAGTTGCCCGTCTTTGTGTGTTGCAACGAGGAGGCCTGACCCCAGATGAACTGGAACTAGGGCAAGGAAAGGAAGAAGAATATTCAAGAGTGTACAGAAATTATTGAGTGATAAATGCCGATAAATGGTTTATTTTTTCTTTTTCTGGGAAATTGGGAGAAATTGAAACTTTCAGGAAAAACAGAACATAATTATATCCTTAGGTTTGTTCAGCATAAGTTTTAATTTAGACAATAGTCAGTGGTTTATTTGCCACAAAAAATAAGAAATACA
Organism: Apocheima hispidaria; assembly: GCA_947579745.1. Classification (NCBI taxonomy): domain Eukaryota; kingdom Metazoa; phylum Arthropoda; class Insecta; order Lepidoptera; family Geometridae; genus Apocheima; species Apocheima hispidaria. The sequence goes on from OX388151.1 coordinate 1,632,898, forward strand.
AACAAGGCTAAAAAGATAAATAAAAACTAAAATAAAAATACAAAAGCCTACTACTTTGTTTAATTTTTATCACAAACTGGCCTAAAAAATTTGATAACATAAAAGACAGAATACATTATAATATTATTTTCTAGCTAAGTAGAGGATGCTTTTAGTGGTAGGTCTCCTCCAGATCCCGCCTGTGAAAGTACCACACCTTCGCCAGTTAATCAACCGCCGAGCAGTAGCGTATAAACATTATTGGTTGCGGATTGTCGGGCAATGAATCCAGTGTTTTTTAACCTGTTAATCCGACTGCTGGTCGAAGTGGCACGTTGTCGGTCGGTATGGCGCTGTGAGGGGGAGGCCTATGTTCAGCAGTGGACGTCTTCTGCCTGATGATGATGATGAAGATCGCTAGTTGGGTCACCAGTCACGATGAAACGTGTTCAAGTCGTCCGCAAGCGCTTTGGGGCCTTATCTCAAGGTGACAAGCGCAGTGCATATCCGCACATGCTTTTTAACTGAAAGTTCAAAATGCTGGGTGTCATTGTACTGCTATGGGCAAGAGCGATGCTTAAACGTAGTGATGATATTCTCTTTGGCGATACTGATTCCAACAGGCGAATGACTTGCTGGTTTCGTCACTCAGTATGGTTATTTAAAAAAAAAAAAATACTTCGATTTCCCAGACTGTTTTCATTTCCATTGCTACAGTCAGTTCAGTCTTTAGAAACTTTCAACGTACAGCAAATAAAATCAAATATAAACAGGGTTAGCGTTACTATCTTGAGATAATACCTCCCCACTAGAGCTAACACTAAACTTGTCTCTTTTTTGTGGACTTTTCTTTAGTTAATGGTTTTAGTCTTTGTATTCTTTTAAATAGTTATGAGAAATCACTATTCTTACTATTTGCTCTCTCGACACATACTCGACGGATGGCGGTAGAAGTGGCGGTATGTCTAGAAGAGCAGTTTTGTGGCCGCATTCCTCGCGTTTCGTGATAACGTGAGGAGCAGCGCACGGAGCAAATTGTGGTTAAAATTATTATCTCTCTCAGCTTTCTATGTGACAGGTCTTCTGTCACATTCAACGACTGACCTATATTGATGTAATTAGACAAGGAATTAATGACATGCTGAATCCGCGTTCATATTAAAAACTGCTTTTATATACAATACTAGGTGTTACCCACGACTTCGTCCGTGTGGACCTTCAAAAATCAATATACAAAAAATCAGGTCAATCCGTTCAGCCGTTTAGCCGTGATAGCGCGACAAACTCCCAGACAGAGAGACAGAGTTACTTTGGTATTTATAATTTTAGTTAGGATATTAATCATTTTTATTGATTCAAAAATTAACAAAGAAAAATTGTAGCTTGCTTTTCTAATATTAGCAGTTTAGTGATGAAAACATTAAATCATGTCTCAGAAAATAATTGTACCTATGTTCATTGTTTTTCTCGTCTCTAATTTTTACATTAACTGGTCACCCTGAAACCCACTGACAAGAACATTTCCAAGTGGAACTAAGGAAATTAAAACGGCATCGTTGGTTCTGATAAAATATTCATGGCGTCTTCGCATCGGAGTTGGGATGCTAATGAAGTGGGATATAAAAAGTGATCACAAAAACTTAATTGATTCCCGACATTTCACGTAGCGAGTTAGACGGAATCATACAGGTCCATTGTCGACGAGGCATGAAGGACTTTTAAAATGTGCATAACATGTTCTCGGAATTGTAAATTTAATATTTTGATTAACCTTTTTCTAGTGCAGTTTTTTTGTACCTAGTGGGAGACCTATTTCCGCGGCGTTTTCCGTTATTTGTGATTATATATTAGTGTAAGCCAAATGAAATTTACTGATTTAGTTTACCCATAGAGTTGTTTTTAAGATTTTGTGGCAATGATATTTTTATAAAAATAAAGTATATTAATGGGTAAGTTACTATAACTATTGGGTGCATTAACTTTGACTCGCTCATCTCTTTTCCTTGTACCATACATTCTAGTGTTCTTCAAGAAAAATCCTCCCTTCAGACACAAGAAAGCACTCACAACACCCCATTAAGATATTAACTGTTAAAATGATTAATTTTACTGATGAACTTTTACTCAAAATAAAGTTAGGAAAGTTGGAATTGAACCTAAAAATATCATAAATTCTAAAATTTGCAAAGTTATAACTGGGGAAAATATTATTATACACAATATATCGCGCATATACGCGATTTCGTATGTAGATTGGCATTCGGACACCCAGGGCTTTGGACCGAAACTCGGTCCTCTGCAGCGCAAAAACTAAATAATTATAAAAATACTACCTGAAGTCAAAACTCTTCATAACAACCTTGTCCTCATAATTGCGAACACAACAAAAAAGAAATTATCAAAATCGGTCTAGCCTTTCTCAAGTTCTTTTTCATAGCGCTACCAGGATAAATAGGGGTTAATTTTTTTAAATATTGATTATATTTTTCCGCTGCCGAGAACCCCGCTCCCATACAAACTTTCATTTATTACGCTCATATTTAAAGAATGATGAATGTTTTTAAATCTTTGCTTATGCTCTCTTAAATTATAATTAAGAGGAACTCCTGCGTAAAATTTCAACCTTCTACACCACAGATTATAAATATACTTCGATATGGAATTATGAGATCGTTGTTCCGACTACAACTCACCAAAGTTTGAGGAAAGTGCGGGTAGCGGGGACTGCGGCCAAGCGTTCTCATCGGCTAACACAAGGTTACGCCTATTTCCACTTTATTTGTTGATAATATAAAATCAATAAATGTGACTTTTTTTTAAAGTTTATGTTTATTATAAGATCACACATGATCCTAAGTAAATTTTCTTTTAATTTGACGAAAAAAATCGAAATCAACGAAATATTTCGATCTCTGAAGTCAAATTAAAGGATATCAAAGCGAAAATGTATGCAGAAAGTTTCTAATATTTTAATACAACATACAGTTTCGTCGTTCGTAACTAATATTATGAATGCGAATGTTACTGCCTCTCTGTCTCTTTGTCTCTCTGACTCTCTGACTCTGTCTCTCTGGCACTTTATCTCTGTGTAAATATAGGTTAAGGATGAGGGGTTAAGGGTTAGGTTATAGGTAGACGGCATAGGCTACTTTTTTTATTGGTCCACGCGAACGAAGTCGCGGGTGACAGCTTATACTATGTATCTACGAAAACTTGTATGGCACCACTATAAACCTTTTAAAACCTAAAACTATAATACTCAAACAAAAATCAATACTACAAGACCAAGAATCGGATCCACTCCGAGAAAACAAAGCCTCCACCCCCCCACGGCGCGACGTCGCGATGCATTATCCACGAACAAAAGAAGATCGCGAGTGACGTCAGGCGTCACTGCCAATACCCCCATCGACTTTTACTTATTACCTTATCTGGAAACACTATGAACTTTAACACGATGTGATAAAGTTGAGCTTAGGTCGGCTATTGAAGCTAGTGAGGGGAAAGAGGGATAATCGATTGTATTGTAGTCAAGGCTTGCGGGCGATCAGTGGTTGGTTATTAGTGGAGTGGCTCACTTTTTATTTTAGGTACTTCTGTGGATTGTAGGATGAAGGGTAAGTCTAGTGATATGCAACATTTGGGCAGAAAGAGAGTATTTCGGAATTGCCAGATTACTATGACAAATGTATGTCTATAACGCATTTTAGCATTAATAACCAAGCTTAAAATTTAGACCTTACGGTTGTTCACAAACCAAAACAATCAAATTACAAATATCTAAGTACATTCAAATATATTTAAAAAATATATATATAATTAAAAAAAGTAACAAATAAGAAAAAATACACAGTGTGTGTAATTTTTTTTAAATAACATATTTTGATATAATATTTTTTTATTACATTCAAATTAATATTCCAATTAATATCGTATAAACACTATTTTGAGTATCCACCATTCATTCATTCTTTACTCTACTCTTGATCAAGGCGTATGCAACTACGCCGAAATATCTAAAAAAATAAATAAATAAATGGTAAATATAAAAAAAAGGTAAATATCGGCGTGAAAACAAATTTTAATTCTTTAAAGCAGTTTGTAAACTATAGTATGTTTAGTTAATTAAAGCACTTGCACTTTAAAATCTTATCTTTATTATAAATCAAAATTAATTTACATATGAAGCAACTGTTACCGTGGTGTAAACACTGGTGTAAAGTATAACCTGAGTTCGTACCGCGAGTGCTTTCCGACGAATTGCTGCCCCTGTACCATAACTAACAAATGTAGTTGAAACGTAGACTAATTTCTAGGTCACTTATTATATTCGCCCCGATGTCGGGGCACTAGTACTTAGTAAGAGCGTACTAAAAAGAGCTCTGGGCTAGGGGAGGTAAAGGACGGGTCTCTAATTATCCACGTAAACGAACCCGGGAAGGACGACCAAATGCCGCCAATGCCGCAATGTACAGGGTTTTAAAATCACTCAATATTTTTTTTTGTTATCTTTCTAGAATTATCAGCCCGCGAAGAAAAATTCTCATGAACAAAAGTAATTTTTCTATGGATAAAAGATAGCCTATGACTATTATTCTCCGACCCCTTATCTATATCTATGGAAAAATTCAAGTCGATCCGTTATTTTGTTGCTGCGTGAAAGAGGAACAAACGAACTGAATGAAGTGGAATTCGAATTCGATAAAGACCTAAAAGTTATATTACACGCGAAATCCTACTATACACTAGAATAATTTTTGACAGATACGACAATTATGGAATAGATTGACCCGTTCCGCACGATACTGCCATACCCAAACAGGGTCATTATGATTACTTATTTAAAATATGTTAATTAAGACCTGCATGTAATTTACATAATGTTTGCAATAAATGTCAATACTCCATACTCAATGTAGTGAGTATTGAGTATTACTTACGCATTCATAGTAGGTACATATTAGTAAAATACTTTAATAATTTTCATCGTGAAAAACGCTGGAAGTAAATAAAATTGGAGCCATATTTATAAAATATTTACTTCGCTACCCTTTTCCAGAGCATGCCTACTAATAAATGGCTATGAAGTACAATATTTACAGGTATTAGGTAAGTAGAACTCACGTTAGCATTCTGTATCACTAACGTAGGCGCTGGCGTGATAAATTGCCAATCCCGGGACGCGCCAACTTGTTGCTACCTATAGAGCTGAGCTGATGATGCTATGGTGCATCTTTTGACTTGAAACTACTCTGGAAAGCATCTTGAAGGGTTTTATTTCCACCAGAAGCTAATGTACATAATTATGTGTTGCAGTTTTTACGGTAGAGCCAAAATTAAAAAGACATGTTTGTTTATAAAAAATATGGAGGAACATTTAGTTTATTTTTTAGAAAATCCGACATAATCCCTACTAATACTATAAATTTGAAAGTGCTGTTAGTTTGTTTGTTCCTTTTTCACGCAGCAACAGAGCAACGGATCGATCAGAAGTTTTGCATGGATATAGTTTATGGTTGAGAGTGTGTGTGTCATATTATGTAACCTTACCAAATTCAAGCAGCGCGCGTTACTAGCTCTCCAAAAGACAGACGCGAGCTTCTAGAATCGGCAGTGTCACAGAAATGAAAAAAATATTACTTCTAGATAGAAGAGCTGTCAAGGCGTCACCGCGGGTAGGAATCGTGACTCGCCCGCGCCGCGCTGCCGCCGCACCACTACCACCCCGGCCGGCCGTGCGCTGATCGGACGGTTCGATCGAATGATCTAATCCTTTTTGTTGTATCAACTAGGTGGACCGACGATATTTTGAAATTTACGGGCGACCGGTGGATGCAAGTGGCACGTTGTCTTTCGTTGTAGCGCTCTCAGGGGGAGGACTATTTTCTGGTGTGCACGTTTTCCGGCTGATAATGGTTGACGTATCAATTGCAGCGAGTTTGGGACTCGGTTTTTTAGTCAGTCATATAATCATATTCTTTGCCATCAAACACATCTTTGCCGGTAACAGCAAGTTACTCATAGTTTTAAAAAAAAACCTTCCTCTTTCTTGGACACTCGAGTAAAAATCTCTGTTCTTAATAAATTTGGATCTTAGTATGATTATTTAATTATTAATTTTTAACTAGCGGTACCGACAGACGTTGTCCTACCCGACAGTATTTTATTGCAGCAACACCTTCCTGGTCAAATTGTGAATCTAAACAAAAACATCATGTACAAAAAATGTCATCAAAATCTGTGGTCAGACTTTTAAGAGGAGTTCAGTGAATGACACTTACAGAAGATGCATATTGTACTAGCTGTTACCCGCGACTTCATTCGCGTGGACCTACAAACAAAAAATTGCTTGTGTCCGTCTCCGATCCTTAACCTATATACCTAAGTATTTTGTAAGGTTCAGCTTGATCTGTTCAGCCGTTTAGCCGCGATAACGCGACAAACACCCAGACAGAGAGAGTTACTTTGGCAGAGATGCAGAGTTACTTTGGCATTTATACTATTAGTTAGGATAGGATTAGTTCAGGGCCAGAGACAAAGCTACTTCCTATAGTTCGCTAGATGGCGTTGATCCATTTTTGTGCATTTTTAGACGTTTTGTATGGACTAACATGACAGTTGTAATGTAGGGAGTTCTGAATTGCGCAAGCAAAGTTTTTTCCTCGAGACGAACGTACTCATTTTGAAACCTCGAAGCTTTATTAGTCCTGATATGACTGCGGCTATATTCCTTTGAATTGTAATATTAGTTAGAATTAGTTAGGATAGGATTAAGTAGCTATAAAACAATCTCACGAAGTCGAAGGGTGGATATTCTATATTATTATCTATACTATAATTAGGTTTTTTTAAGTTTGAACTCCTTTATCTCCATGTCGACATGACCATGCAAGACCAGATCTTTAGCCGCGTTGGTGGAAGTCATATTGAGAAATATCCGCCCCTTTGTGAACGGGAAGTTCTGTGGAACGTTTTGGGTTGGTATGGACATGTTGTATAAATCGAAGCGACCCTGAAAAGGGATAAGGCAATGTTAATTAGTGAGCTAAGACTTTATTACGCGTTTTATATTTGTTAGTAAAAGAATATTTCGTATATACTAAAGACGATCGAAACGCACTAATATTATAAATGCGAAAGTTAGCGTGTGAGTAGGTAAGTGTGTTTGTTCCCGTTCAACTCTGTAACGGCTTAACGGATTTAAATGAAATTTGGTATGATGGTAGCTTATACCCTGGATTAAGACATAAGCTTCTTTTTATCGCGAAAAATTTAACAATTCCTGTATGACAGCGGGTGCAACCGCGGAGCGCAGGTAGTACTCCAAAAAGATTTAACTTATAGGTTCATCGCTAGGCTTGAGTAGACGTTACATTTCTCAGTAAATAGGATTGCTTGATCTCAGTCCCCGCAACCCGTGCTTTCTTCCACATTTGGTGCGTATTTGATAGGACTCTTTTGTAAAGTCCGCCTGAGAAGTAACATCACCTTTAGTTATTCAACCGCCAAGAAGTATTGTGCAAACATTACTGATTTCCGGATTAATAATAATAATAAATGGGTGGCACTGAACTGCTATAGCCAAGCGTGCCGCATACCCTCAGACGAAAGACTTGCTCGACTAGTCACTTATATCATAAAAAAATGCAGGTGTATTTTGTTTAGTTTTAGCCTCTCTGTACGGCATAGGCGCTGAATAAATCAACTCACAGGTGGAATAGGGCAGCCTTTCTTCAACCGTCCTTGCTTCAAGTCATCACCAAAGAATGTATCCTTAGTAAGTATGTCGCACACCAAAAAATGCATCTCCACAAAGCTTCTTTTATACTGGTTGGACAAAAACTGGTAAAAGACAACATCTACCTGCAAAAAATAAAAATTGAGACGCTGTTTCTTTCGCATGCATATTTTTGCGGGTGGGAAATTTAAAGATACCCAACAACCACAAACCAATCTTATCGGGTAGATCTTTAAATTTCCCACTTGTCACAAAGGAAATTTACCAGGCTATATAATATGTGGTATTATCTCCACTATAACCCTCTCGATGGCCTGGTACCGGGATCTCCAAGAGAACCGGTACCTAGCATGATGCTTCCCCTCGTTCGCATCGTTTCCCGAGAGAGTTACCTCATTCCTCCTCCTTCCATTTTTTCTGCGATCGCTGATAACTTGCGTACAGTTGGGGGCGAAAGACAGGTTCATTTCGAGAAAAAGATTTATCTGCGCGCTATACACTTTCACGCGCAGATGAAAAGATGGCTTCAGCGAGCCATCTTTTCTAATTATTAAGGGTAATTGCTAATTACAACTAAACCTGGAAATCAATCAAAATTCTATTCGATCCTATTCTAGATAATATTATTACCTCACTATTGGAGTAATAATCACATGAATATACACTAGGACCACAAAAAGCTAGCGAAAAATGTGTGTAAACTGAGGTCTTTTAAATTATTTTTTTATCGAGAAAATGTTATATAATCGTTTTTTCCCTCTTACCTGAAATATACGATAGAACCAAAAAACAGATACCTAATTATTATTTGTAATATACTTAACTAATGAATCAGTGTTATTCGTAGAAATAGAAAGAATTCATAGAAAAATCAATCAATTCTTAAAATCTTACCGTAAGGTTATTTGGGCAAATATATCTGGCGTCGAAGTGAGCTTCGAAGTAGTATTTGGGATCGTTGCGACCATGCCGCCTGCAAGTTACATTGAAGTACTTGAAGTACTTTGGGCTCCAGTATTTCAGGGCAGGCCGTTCAGTGCTAATGTATCGGATCTATAAAACAATTAGGTACCTATTATGAAAGAAAAATAAAAACCCGACTGCAAAATGTCTGTGAGATTTCGGACATAAATACAAAATTAAATGTAACGACAACTCGCACTTCAGAATCTAACAAGCCGTTTAACTACAGAAAGTAATATAGAAACAGACATACATACAAGAACAGTAATACAGTCTACATTTGTCCCAAGCATTTGTGCTGAAATAATCAATTTAAAAAAAAGGAGAAGAATATCAAACTGCGTTATACCTACATACTTATAAAGTTTATATTTTTTAAGAATTTGGTAAGGAAGTACAGTGATAACGCAGATTTTCATAGTAGGCCCCGAACACTTTGCATGGACGTTAAAAAAGAGAAACGAGAAGGTTTCGACTCAAGGTGCCAAAACAGCAAAGTCCAATAAACGCACTGTGCCTGATACGCATAACACCAAACACGCAATTAACCAAATAAGCGATTGACCAAACTCTCAGATTGCCAAAAACGCTGATGCTCTAAAAATATTACGCAAGTTGCTAAAAATGCAGATGGCTTTCAACAACTATAACATACTTTTTCATGTTTTCGAATAGTCTTTTGGAAGTAAGTGATGAAATACTTCAAATAACGCGAGCGATTTTATACGAAAAAAGTTTTATAAAAAGCCACGGCCCTAAAATTTTGAGATTCGAAATACCTTCTCAGCTACACAGAGTCCAGGAATCTGCACCAAAACTATAATACAAATGTATAATTTTACAGCCATAATAACTAACTCAACTTTTTTTAAATCTTATGTGTATACACTTTGAATGATTTTACATTATTCGTATAAATATATTTAAAAAAAATATAGATCCGCTTAGTACGATAAATATAACTATGGTTTATATTTAGACGATTTAGACGATACGTAAACGCTTTTGTGGTTTCGCGGCCGAGATTTACTACATGCCTATCTAAATGTGGAAGTAACTCTGTATGTTTGTTAATTTTTCACGATTATCGGTTAACGGTACTTATAATAATAACATTTAGCAACGAGTAGTATTAGTAGTAGTTTGTAACACTGTATGACTAGACGAGAAAGTCACTCGCCTGATCTTAACCAGAAACAGATAGTGCCACCAAGAACAGCTCGAACAACAATGACAATCCGGACAATCCTCAATGTAATAAGTAAGTAACATAGTGACAGCAAATTTTTGTCAATATAAAGAAACTTAAAAATATTGCCTAGTACACAATCTTTAATTATAAGATTAAACTAAGCATGATTGTAGTATTTTTTTTTTTGTAATACTTATAGTAATAAACAGTTTAAATTTTTATTTATTTTTTAGAACTTCAACAGCTCCAAACCATGCGCGGCCATGCACTGCGCTGGTCACCCTGAGACATTAGATCACTGGAAACATTACCCTTCCATCCGGAACACAGTAATGGTCACACATTACTGCTTGGCGGTTAAATAACTTGCAATGGTGTGGTACTTTCCCAGGCTGATTTTGCAGTCCTACCTTATAATATGTCGTACCTACAACAAATTAAGACTTTCGGGTAAACTGATAAATTACAGGTAAAACCACAGGCACAGCTAGTTTTACAAAATAACCACTTAAAATTTACAGTAAACAGGATACCACTAGATCAACGATACGAAATTAAAATACAATTTTGAAAATTGGTCTGTAAAGAGGCGATTAATGATAAATAATGCTATTTATCTGATAGGTAGTTATTTTACTAAAATAAGCAAACAATTGCATTCCCATAAATTAGTTCATGGCTATAGTTCATGGCTACTCAATACTACAATAATTACTATTTAATATCAAGCTTCCGTTCGGAGATACCTCTTTATATATTAATAACGTTTTTATAGATTGAAAATAACTGTAGAAAAAAAAACATTACAAGCAAATCAGTTCTATTTAAAATACTAGAATGTTTTTTTCCGTTTATTTTTTATTTTTTTTTGTATTTTTTCCTTTAGACAAAAGAAAAAAAAAGGATTTGTTAACTAATATATTATTATTATTAATAAAATCCACAAACAAATTGATCTCCAACGATACATTTTACGCAATTGTTGTCTCAGGTTAATATTTTATCTGCGATTACATGTTGAGCAATTTTTTTAAATGCGTGAAATAAGTTTTTAAAAAAAAACCTTGACGCTGCAAGGTAGCTAATTCACTGCTAATCAAAACATTTACATAAATCAAAAAAAAACTGGTCGCTAAAGCTTATAACTACAAAAAACAGAAAGGTTTTGGTTGTAGCCCTCTTTTTTTTACTTTTTTAACAATCGGGTGAAAAATAAACTACGAATATACCAGTCGTGTACGGGACCGATTCTACCATTTTACCGATTCTACCACCTTCTACCATCCAACTCGGTTCAAACCTTTCCCGAACTTTCAAAATATTCGTTGAAAAATACTTCATTTCGATCGCCTTAAAGTTTACGAATCCCATCAAACATTTATCTCGATTTACAATCGTTTGAGTGCAAAGTTCGCGCGGGCCTACTTGCTCATACTTGGCTATCATACAAATGACGCAGTAGGACAGGTTTTATTATGACATCGCCTTTGGCTGCCTCTCCACCCGAGACTTTTGGTTGTAGTAGTAGGAGTCTTTTGCAGAGTCCGCCTTATGAAGTACCACACCTTTGCCAGTTATTCAACTACCAAGCAGTAGTGTCCAACCGGATTGAAGGGCAATGTTTCCAGCATAATTGTTAAGCAAAAAATTGAATATCGAATGTCTTAGTGTTTTGAACTGCTTTAGTTTAAATTTCTGGGTGGCACTGAAATGTTACGAGCAAGCGTGACGCTTACCACCAGGCAAGCGATTTGCTCGACTGCTTTATCTCGTAAGCCAGTTCCCAAAGGCGGCCTTACAAGTGCGAAATATTTTTTTACATTTTGACTATCCATAGATTTGTAAACGTTGTTGGCTTAAACATGATTCTGTTACCCATGTTTACGATATTTCATGAGTTTTGTCATGAAATAAAGTTCACACTTTATTAGATGACAGACCCATGAACATAAATTCGTTAGTATTTGTCGGCGGAGTGCGAACCGACGCGCCCACACTTTTTGCGCTACACTAAGCCGCTCCTGGCCGTGCTTTGAAATATTGTTTTTTTAGTATTTTTCACCCAATGGGCAGTTTAGAGCTATTAAGGTCATATCACCTTGACTTCCGTATTTTTTAAACATGACCCAGTAAAAAAATCGAGACTTTAGACTATAGAGGCTTCTATTGAGTTATATATAGAGAGAAAACAACACATTAATCCTCACTTCCTAACTATCCTAACTAATACTATAAACTCGAATGTAACTTTCTCTCTGTCTATCTGTCTCTCTGTCTCTCTGTCTGGGTGTTTGTCGCGCTATCACGACTAAGTGGCTGAACTTTTGCATAGATATAGCTTAAGAGTTTTGTTGGCCACGCGAACGTACTCGCGAGTAACAGCTAGTATTTTATATCTCGCGAACTCAAGGTCAAGTGCTTGTCACGATTTGACAGTTTTTTTTAGTTTTCGCGTCCCGATCTCTATTTGTCACCGTAGTTAATTATTTTACATCGAGTTGGTGTACTGACGGCGCCTGTATTGTGTGACAGCAACTTTTGAGAAAATCCGTTGATTTCGAATCGCTTCAAAGGCTTGGCACTTAAAGATCTTTTTTGTGAACCTATTAGCATATGGGATGGCGGCTTAAAATCGGAAAGAAAAAACTGTGTTTGGGCTTACAATTTTTTTTTGTCATTAACTGACAATAAATAGAGAATTAAACTCTGTATTGTACACACTACAAAATTAAATACACAAATACAAACTAGTGCCACTACACTAAAAGTGATCTTTTACTGACAACAATTGGATGGAAAGAAATTACGCACTAACAAAGACGAGATTGTACTATATCTACATACTATACGAGATTGTACTATAATTATGTTGGGATTGTACTATAGTATATGTTTATTGTCCTTTATTATTTATAGATAAGAAATAAGAAAGATTTATAGACAAAATTTAAGAAAGACACTAAGGTCTAGAACCTGCCTAAACAAACAGGTACATCTGAAATGTAAATGTAGATATATTATAATCTAATATTAACGTGACGTATTCAAGCGAATGTAAATTCCTATGGAATAAAGATTTTTGTGTTTGTCTTTGACTTAGATTTAAAAAAATAGTGGATAACGCTATACATTTTTTCTAACTCCGATCCTTTGACAGGTCAAGAGGTCTTCACTTCTAATTGCTTCGTCTGAAGAACGAAATATTCGTGTGTCCTCAGTTTGGGGTGGGAGTGAGAACGGACAGAGGTGAGATAAGGAAAGCTAACACCCATAAGTCGAGTTTTTGGCTGGAACGTGAAGAAGACAAGACATGTCGCGTCATTGTAATATTTTCCAAAACTTGTGTTATTTCGAATATTAATGTGTAAAAATGGTGGATTGTTATCCACTAAGTGTTCGTGAACGTGCACAAGTTTTGGTGAATAGTATAATGTTGTGAAACGTGACTCTTCGTGTTTTTTCCAAAACTCCATTGAAATCTCTAGTAAGTCTCCACCGATTTACTGGAGCATGACGTGGACTTGGCCGTGACTTACTCCGCTTGACTTAGATTATGACTGAGATTTATTTTAATTGTGAAATATTTGACTTCACTCGAAATATTACAATACTTGACACTGGCTAAGTACACAGCGTCTGGAGCCAAAACATAAGAGAAAGTCCTATTCTGAAACATCAGGTTCTTAATAAAATGTTAGTTCTATAAATACTAGTTCTGCGAACAGTAGACTCGCGAGCACAAACTTATTCGCAGAATCGCAATTCTACAATTTCATAGATTTTTTTTAGTCGTCGGCTACTTTTGTTTCTTTGCGTATTTCCCCCAAAAGGGAAAAAGTTTGCTGCGGCACCATTTACCGGCAGATTTTGATAATATTCGGCATAAACATTCAGTACTTTAGTAAGGTAGCCTGGAAGAAATCGCTTTAAGCGATAAGGCCGCCAGTTGTTACAGTAGTTCTAACTTGTTTTTTTTTTTGTCTTATTTATGATATTTCTGGTGTGAACAATAAAGTTATCTATCTACTTGATTCTAAACAAGAATTTTGAATATGAGGAAAATCGATGAAGAGTTTGTCAAGATATAAGATTGTGAGGTCTCAGTTCAGTACATCGAATCACCAATCAAAAGTCTCCGAGGACCAAAAAAATTCTATAAAATTGTAGAACCTGTATACCAAGATTCGTCAAGATTGGTTTAAAAATGCGACCTGTACCCGAGTACCAACATACGGACAGTTGAAAGCAAAGTTTGCCAGTTAAAACAGGGCCTTTCATTCGCTTCACTCACTCGGTCAATAATAAGTTAGATTTAGAGTGTGGATCTTTGTGTCTGAGAGTTTTTTTTTTTTTTTTAAGGTGATTAATACTGCAGTAATGTTATAATTTTGAGATTTTTTGGGACCACAAATGAAAGTTATTACCGTTTGTTCCCACTCAACATCGAAACTGCGGATTCAATAGAAAATAATATAAAAAATTTGATGCTTAAATATCTATGAAACATAAGGGGCGCAGTCAAAGTTTCCTTATTCCCACTTTATTATAAGCTTTTTGGTAACGTGGTCACAATTAAATGGGACATTGCTATGTACAGCGGTTCGCCTCTAGTACGTTGTCCATATTACACACATGGAAACTTCAGTGAGGAGGAGCTCCAGTGTGCGCATACGCAGCACAATACTCTACCCGCCCCCGCCGCGCACCTGTACAGCAGCCGATGACAACACGAACGCGACGCGCTGCGGTCCACAGTAAGGCAACACGAGGTCGAGCACGTCACGTTTCATTATAAAATGGTTCATAGTATAGTATTTCAATTTCTCGTAGGCAAAGTCGTAGCTAATGCGTAGCATTGTAGTATTTCGTAGCAAAGCATGGCGGAGTCATCGTTCATCATCATTAAGTTTTTTTTTTCTAGTCGTTGCCAACCTAACCGCCAACCAACCTCCTCCTAACATCCTACCAACCTCCTAACAATCTTCAACCAAACACCAACCAACCTCTGACACTGTGACCACATCTCAGACCCAAAGATAATGGCGTTTCGGCTGCACTCCTAACGACCTTTATATTATTAAGGGCGACCCTTTCCTTGTTTTAATTAATCGCCGAAAAATCCGCTTTTAATTCCGCCCTTAGTCCCAATTTGTTTCATTAGTCTGTACTTCGTTTTGTAAATGTGAAATTCAGAATTATGATTTAATGTAAAAATACTTTTACTATGAAAACTGACGAAGATTTGACAGATTTTATTTTAGTAAAATGGAGACTCGTGTACTCATGTGCCAGCCATCACTCTCCATAGTTTCATAGAGATCACTCTATCAACGAATTCTATAAGCGTGACGCTCACACGACTTCATCATGTCTATAACAACTAAGATCACCGGATGTGATCGAAACTACTATAGTCGGAATAACCGACTAAATTTAAGTAAATATTAACAGGATTTCAAATCCAGAGTTTTTAATAGCAAAATTCAAAATTATTTATTCGGTCACCATCCGCCAAGCTGGATGTTATCTGTGTAGTAAGCGTGAACTGAAGATGTTTATGACTTTTTTTTCTACTGGTTAGCTCGTGGTGTATACGTGTAAATCAAAGCCAAAAAAAAAAACATAATAAGGTGATAACCAACTTTTAACGCATTAAACAATTTTGAGAAAGTCCAGCTTCCCTGAAAATACAGATGTAATTAAAAATTAAAACATGTTACACAGAAATACAAAGCACGGAACTTTTCATCACGCAAACAAACAGCTTTTGTCACTGACACTCATCGTTACAGCTTTTTCCACTTCATCGCGAATGAACACAGAGTGCCATTTCATTATTACTCTCTGTAAACAAGTGTAATATGAAAATAAAAGTCACAGGAAAAAAACACAGAGAGCCCACTGCAAGCAATTTCATTCCCTCTGAAGTGAAATAAAAAAATCTGGGTCAGGTTGGGTTACTGAGGTAACTGAGTGGATCTTGTAGTTACTGGATGTGGCAGAAGACACTAAAGCAAAAGGACCCGTTTAAACTATTCATGTCATAAATATTAGGAAACCTATACAATAATATAGCTACTACTTACTTTCTTAATTCATCTACGCGTACATAGTACCTACATAAGACAATGTTCACAATGAGAGTTACACTCTGCCTATAAACTGGTATGCAGTTTGGCAGAATCAGAAAAAATAAAAAACTTTTTAGCCGACTGCCCAAGAAAGAGGGTAATGTTTTTGGGGTGTATGTAAGTAAATATGTTTGTGAGTCTAAAACGACGTATCTCACAGCGATGCAAAGGCTTAGCTATTGACGTATCTCACAGTGCGGCAAAGACGTAGTTGTTGATGTATCTCAAAGCGGAGCAAAGTTGTAGGCTTTTGTTCTGTGGCAAAAGACTCCATATCGTGTAAAAATATTATTTAATAAAATTTTATAATATTTTCCTTTTTATTTTTGGTCTTATTATAAGTCCCTTAAGACCTTAAAACTTCTCGAAGCCTAAGACGCATCCACTGAAGATCTGTCAAACAAATAAAAACGCAGAAATTACTAAAAATGTTCCACAAGTTCAACTTTAGTTCAAGTGTTTCAATGTCTCAGCTTACTAGCACCTATGCCTTAAGCATCATAAGTCAGATACATTATTATACTAAAAATATATTATCTAAAATAACGACCATTTCTAGTAAAACCTACGTCTCTGTTTAAAATCTAGGCTACGGCGGACGTGGCTGCAATTTGATGCGGCGACACGGCGCTGCGGCATCTAGTCATGCGGCTACGATGCAGCATTATACTGCTCGATATTGCGTAGTTATAGGAGCATCTTTAGGGGGTAATTGTGGTTTTGAGTGTGTTATCGTTGTAAATTATATTAGTTTCATAAATCCACCATATTCTTCAGCGGAGTAAGTTTAAAATGATTACAAAAGTCTAATTTAATTTTACAAAAATATCTCATTCTGTCACACTTCTTTAAAGAAGAAGCAGTGTACTGGATGAATGGAACTAGAACATCATTGTACTCATCGTTATGAACTTTTGCGGTACTGTATATTTATTTAGTACGGTTTAGATTTAGGGGGCGATAAGAGACTACCCCTGAAACGCCAATTTCATAAGAAAGTTAGAAAAATTCAGTAACTCTTTCTATTGCAAGCACTAGAAACAGAGCGACAACCTTTTTCAAATATCGAATGCGCCAAAACTTCACGGAGGGACTGAAACCTCTTAAGGCTAAAATTAAAATATTTTGTGCTTGAAATATCGAAATACCGGATGCCTGAAGTCTCGAAATTACATTGGGTACTCTACCGTTGCCGTACATCTCCTGAAAATTCATTTCCCGACCTTAATATCGGCATAGAGAGCTGCAGACATAAAGAAACCTTTATAGCTGTTTCGTAAAGGCTCGTACATGACGTACGGCCCTCATCGAACCGCGGGGGTTTTAACTTATAAATAAGTAACGCGATTTATGGTGAGCCATAGTCTTTATATTAAATTCCGATAAGATTTATGGCAACAGTGGCTTTTCATCGGAAGGCTGTGAAGTATTGAAAATCTGTTGGAATTAAAAGATTGCAGAGAGGTGAAGGTCAAAATTCAGTACAATTTTTAATTTGATTTGATTTAACTGTAGCATGTATTTAGTGAGTGAGTAGAGTATTATGTTTTTGATCAGTTAAAATGATTTTGATTTTAGTTTTTTTTTTTTCAGTGGAAAAAAGTTTGTGCAAGGACCCTTGTCAAAATACGAATGAGTTACATTTTACACGCTTCTTCCCCATTGCTCAACTAGATTGTTCAACTAGATTGCTCAACTAGATTGCTCAACTAGATTGCTCAACTAGTTGAGCAGTTGAGCAGTAGGACATAGTTTGTATTACCGAACATTTTATGCTCTTTAACTCAACTTTTTTTTGCTTTAGTTGATCAGTAGGTCATCCTGTTATAAAATCCGCTTCTTCCCTATTGCTCAACTAAATTGCAAAATTGCATCAAATTGAGCAGTGGGTAATCTTCTGATTAACTAAAACGTTGTATAATTTTTGCGCTAGTTATTTTAACTGAAAAGTAATAAATTGTCACAGTTCCGACAAAAACTGGTCCGTTCATTACATCCGCACTGCAGTAACGGTGCAGAACCGCAAAAATGGGCACCGAACTACGAACGAAAACTACAGTTTTTACCCGACTGCCCAATAAGGAGGGTAATGTTTTTGGGGTGTTTGTAAGTATGAATATCTTTATGTCAGTATGTAAGTATGAAGGTATGTTTGTGTGTTCCTAAATATCTTATAGCCAAAACGGCTTGACCAATTTTGGTGAGTGAGGTGTCGTTCGATTCCTCTTTATGCCTCAGTGGTCGGGTTTTATTAACGTTGAGTGGATGACTCAAGTCTCGGCTGTCTATTACCTGACTTCCCAAGAAGGAGAGTTATATACTTCAGGCTTATGTAATATGTTTGTATGTTTGTAAGTCCATTGTGTGGCCTCCTCAAGATTAAACTGACTGACCGATTATTAAATGTGAGGTGTCGTTAGATTCGTCTCAGTTTCCGGAATGTCATAAAAGGAATTGCTATATTTTATGGTAATCATACTTAATACATCAAAAAAAGACAAGCAAAAAAGAAAAAGCCACTTATGCAATCGCCGCAATGTACGAACCTCAATTTTTTCTGGGATAAATATATCCTGTTTTAATCCAGGGTTTGTTTTAGTCCTGTTTTAATTTCCTCCATAATATCATATTTCACCAGGTTTTGTTGTTACGAAGTTGAGTGAGCGCAAACATACAAACTTTCGCATTTATTGACGAGCGAGGCGAACGAAGTCTCTACTTCAACTGGCAAAATTTGCTTTCGTCTCTCTGTATTAGTACTCGCGTACAGTACAGTTTGTATTTTTTAAATAACCTTTGATGAAACTTGGTATACAGGTTCTATAATTATATATCTTTTTTTGTGCTGTGGGAGATTTTCGATTGAAAGTATCAAAATCGGCCGGTAGATGGCGCCGCCGCAAGCTTCACCTCCAATCAGAAATCGCCGACGAGAAAAAACACTTTGATTTTGTAGAATTGAGGTTGAGCTAAAAAGTTTGTGCTCGCGAGGTCTGCTGTTCATACAACTACTAGTAAGTGAGTTACTAGTTCAGTTTCAACCACAAAATTCATGCTGTATATATTTATTTATTTATTCATGCAAATCACAACTATCCTTACAGGAAATTCCTAATTCAATAGTGTAAGTCAACAACATTAAAAAATATATTATTAAAGAATATTTACGAGTAACATGAAAGTATTCGAAATGCAAATGAAAGGTAACAGACCTTTTTAATCGCTACCATCGATACAAATAGGCTCAGATTAACAATTGAAATTCAATGTAGAAACAATGTAGCCACTTCGTTCCGGCCCATTACCCTACATGCGGGCACTACAGAACTGGAAGCTCATCCCTAAACCGGCGATGACAGGCGACCCCCGCAAGTGACCCCCGGGGGTCCCACTGACCCCCTGCGTCATTAGTTGCAGGCGATAGGCGGACATTGTAAGTTTGTTGCGTTGAGATTTGTAGTTTAGGAGATGGTATTCAATTTCATATTCTCCTCAATTATCAAGTTTGTGCATCAAAAAAGTTGAAAAATAAAGTCACTAAAAACATATTCGTACTTAATTATTAACGCTATAAGCTTGCAACATATTAAAAATACCAATACAATAAAATATTTGCAGATATTAATACCGTTATCATAGATATTATCTAGCTATCAGGGAAGATTGACAAAGTGGAAGAGGTTCATACTTTGCAGTGAACTGAATAAGCTAGCAATGGTGATGATGCTCATCATCTAGCTAGAGCTATGCTATTAGCATCAATTTATTCGAGTCCCAGTGCCACCCGAAACTTCTGAAACCACTTTATTTTTTCCATCTTATACCCATGTCTCTTCAACTGGACATTTGTATCCTAGCATTTTTCCGTCTCCACCTCCTAGACTACATCTGCATCCACTACCGTTAAGTGCGCCACCCTGCATGATTTGAGTTTAATATCCACCCTGAGTGCATTCTTTCGCAGGGGAAACTACATGGGGAAAATGCAAGGGAAATGGCATGGGGTGACTATGAATGAGGCAGCTTTTGAACTTTGCCTGAGCGATGGCACAGACTGGAAAAATCATCAGAATTACAACTTCAATTCCATACGCAAAAAACACAGTACATCCTAACCCTAACTAATATTATAATTCAGAGGAATATAGCCGCTGTCGTTTCAGGACCAATAAAGCTTCGAGATATAAAAATAAATACGTTCGTCTCGAGAAAAAAACTTCGCTTGCGCGATTCAGAACTCCCTACATTACAACTGTCAGTCCACACAAACCGTCAAAAAACGCACAAAAATGGATCAACTCCATCTAGTGAACGACAGGAAGTAACTTTGTCTCTCTGTCTGGATGTTTGTCGCGTTAACGCCTGAACGGAGAAGTTACTGTGTATCACAAAGACGGACACAGAATAATTTTTTCACGTCCACGCGAACGAAGTCACGGGTAACAACTAATACTAATTATATTTACTTATCTGATCATGATTTTTGCTCGATTTATATTTGAAGTAGGTACCTACTTCATTTTAAACATTGAGCTAATATATAATACGTACACTAGGGATGATACTGCAATAAATTACGATCCCTTTTGGGACCAACGAACAAATCGCGAAAAAATATCACCTGCTCCATACATTTCTTCATGAGTAAATTCATAGTATTATGACTTTCGCGGTCGTTTGCTAAAGATATTTTAACATTGCCTTTATTAACTAAACAAAATACATACAAACTAAAACTACCTAAATTATATACTAGTACAAAAAACGAACTGTAGGATTACCCATAGACCATTTAAGGACTAATTTCAATGTAGTTTGTGTTATGACATTTTTCTATGGATAAGCAGATTTTTTCGCGATTTCTTCTTTGATCCTTTAGTAAAGGCTGATGGTAATGTCGACTACAATGATACCCTACAATATGTTCTTCTAACCGAACAACCAGTATATCTAAGTATCTATGTTTTTTCTACTCTGTATTGATGCGAAGGGATGACATTGAGAATCTCTGACGTCAGAGGGCACGTCAGATTGTTTTTGTGTACGAAATTGACTGGGGAAGGAAGTCGAAAACTTCCTGCCGTGTTGGATGTCTGCTAGATTTGTGATGCGTCATTTTACGGCTCCTAATGGATAGGAGCTTTGTGGAATTGGGCATGTTTGAAGGAAATGAGTTGGAAGGAAATCTGAAAGGTAACATTGTCTAATGTATATATTAGTATTTTGATGTATTGTTTCTGCGATTTTTACCAGACTGCCCAAGAAGGAGGGTAATGTTTTTTGGGTGTGTAAGTATGTTTATTGCAAATTCAATTATAAAATTTACTCTCAAAGGGTTTATTAGCGAAATTGTTCCAAAGGACACTTAAAATTCAGCATGCAGTCCGAGACTACAAATATTTCTCGATCAGTTTTAGAAAAGATTTCGACTGTATTTTTTTCTTAAAACATGTAATTTTCAGTGTTTGTGTT
This sequence comes from Apocheima hispidaria, assembly GCA_947579745.1. NCBI lineage: Eukaryota > Metazoa > Arthropoda > Insecta > Lepidoptera > Geometridae > Apocheima > Apocheima hispidaria. The sequence continues at coordinate 1,654,373 of OX388151.1, forward strand.
TGTCTTTTGGTGCCTACATTTTCACTATTTTTTTTTAGATTTGAGAGTAAATTTCATTTTAATTATGCCTTGTTTACATCTTTTCAGTGTGCAGTAACATGCAGTCGGGCTTTTTTGTAATTATTTTATTTATCTATTTTCAATCTCAGATAAAAATTATTTATAGCATTTTCATCGCACAAAAATGTACATCACAATTTATATATGTACGCTTATTAGAGATCATTTGAAAGCATTATCTTCTTTTTTTGGGCAGTCGTTTTAAAATATCCTCATTTGACTATCACCTATCCATAGAGAATGGAGTTCGAATTTTGACCACAAACTGTCAGTGATGATGTGGTCGAGAATGGTAAACATACCAAGCCTGGAATGGGATCTAGAACATGGAACTGTCGGATCAGAACAAACCGTTGGCTGCTTGAAGATATTTTCAACATGAAGATGGTAGCTGCGCTGCACGTTTTTCTTAGTGCTCTCCTAGAAACCATGAAAGTTTCACGTGTCTTCCAACTCTCGTGTAGGATGTTCGTTGATTGCAAGGATTTTCTACCACCAAGTATTTACACATTAATAAATAGTAGTTAACATTCGCTCACGTCACTTGGGACCGCCTTGCGGCACATCGGCCATGTTTTGTATCCCAGCCAAGCTAGTACGTTAGAAGTGTTAGGAAATTACTAGTGAAAGGGGTGGAGTTGACGCCATATTGTGTATTCAAAGTGCAGCAAATGACGTGGTCGTCAGTAGTCAGCGTAACGACAGTTTTATAAACTTAGATTTGAATTAATAAGCACTAGACTAGAACAACTACTAAGTTTAAAGATATTTCATTGCCATTATTATTATGCATAAAATTGTACTTCAAAGAGACACAACTGCCGATACACAAATTACACGCAGCAAACTGAGTTAAATCTAGTTACAAGTTAGAGGCAACGTCGCTCTAAGCTTCGTTTCAGTGGTTACCATGCTTTAGGGGTTTTTTTATTAACCAACTGCTCAAGAAGGAGGGTAGTGTATTTCTTACTGTACTTTGAGATGTAATAAGTATGTGATTATGTGTGTTACTATATTACCTAATTAGCCATAATGGCTTGACTGATTTTGACGGTTACCGAATAGCAGAAAAAACATCAGGAAATGCACAAGGTTTGCATGAAGAGTTTAGCAAGGCCGTAGGCCGAGCTTTATCAGCTCGTTTTAGATAAAAATACAAATACGGCGCATGCAAAAAAATCGTTGATTGAAAGTTGAACCAAGTCAAGTAGAAACGTGGGAAGTACGTGTGTGTGGGTGTAATTGAATTATTAACCGAGCCAAGCAAAGACCTCAGAGTCTACGAGAAGAAATCGGTTCGTATACCTATTTGTATGTTTGTGTGTATATTTATTTGTCTGACGATAACTTGCGAACCGTTGATCCGATTTTCATGAAATGTTATTTGTAGGCTAATAGTTCATTTTAATACAATTTTTGAGTTCGTAAATGAGCAAAATCGCTCCAGAGGTTGTGAAGTATTTAGAGTATGCGAGGTTCAAAATCAGTCACGACGTTTCGGGTACTTACGGTATAGGACACATTGTAGCAAACAAACAATGTAAAAAAAATTACTTATCTGAAAAACATTAACCCTCCTTGAGTCGTGTAAAAATAAGTTGACTCATACTTCATGGTCACCCTCTTGCATGTATTTAGCAGGCGAGCGTTGCTAATAGTGCGTGACGTCATAAATTGCATGATGTCTATATGCTCATGACGTCACAGATTTTGGAGGGGGCTAATGGTTAACTAACACAGAAAAGAGAAAGATAATTATTTTCTCTTCTGTGTTAACTAGTGTACGTGTCAAAAACAGTAAATAGTGATTATAAAATGAGTTGGTATTTTTCTTACGCGTTGGGGAGCCACAGGCAAAGGCTCCTTGACTCCTTGATATTGGAGCATCCCGCGACGTGGACTGATCAGTTTTTGAAAGTCGTGGACAAACGGTGGATGCAAATTGCAAATTGTCGTTTAGTCTGGCGGTCTGTGGGAGGCGTTGGTTTAGCAGTGTACGTCTTCCGACTTTCGTCTCAGGTCAGTCACCGGCACCAATAGCAATGTGTGACTTACAAACAAAAAACCTCTCTAAGTAAGTACTCCTATAATACTCTTAGTAAATCCTCCAAGAAAAGTCGCCCGGAAATTCCTGACAAAGTCGACTCAGCTTTGTCCAGTCTCCGAACAAGTTCGATTTCTAGTTTAAAATCGTACGATACAACGAACTTGTCTATAACATTGAATGAGAGAGCCACTGTCGTATTTCTTGAACTAAACTGATAACCTCAAGGGGAAAATTCTAGTTCAATCATCAGATCAACTCCACAACAAGTTGGTAACTCTGTACCGAAGTAACTTCCAATTCTGTCTTACATTTGTGGAAACTCGAACTACGAGTGCGATCATTTTAGTGCTGCAATGTAATTGGATTGACAAAGGCTGCTTTAAAAGCTTTGCTGAGTGAATAAAGGTCAGTTTTGCGTAGTTTTTTGCTATCTACACGTCATTTTAGTGACGGTAGCCTATATATTGACGACTCCGCCTTGCTTTGCGTCTGACACGCTTTCTGTTTGTAGAAGCTCTCAGATGAAATTACGTAAAAAAATCAGTGTGAACCGTCTGATATACTCAAAAAAAAATACTTATAACGCTAATCAACATTTAAAAACCCGTTTTACTGAAATAATATTAGCATACGTTTTTTTTTTAGTTTAACGAGTAAAGCATTGAAGTGTAGCTGATGCTTTATGGTGCAACGATTCGCTCATCGCGCCAAATTCAACAGTCCTTGCATTTTGTGTCAATTAAAGCTTATAAAAGCTAATTTCTTGAGACAACATACTTACAGCAAAATTGGTTTAAATTATTCCACGATGAGTAATTAAGCGGAAAATAACAAAAACGCAAGAAAATTATAAATTGGCACCCTGACCGAAACGTTGCAACCTAAGAAGCCTAAAATATTGATCTATCTAGACTGTAAGTATTATTATAACCTATGTCATTACCTACAAAGAAGAGAAGCCATTGCCGTTGCCTGGAAGAGATCGCTTTAAGAGATAAGGCCGCCAGTTGTTACACTATTTTTAAGTTGTTTTTTGGTCTTTTGTATATACTTACTGGTGTGAACAATAAAGATTTATCTATCTATCTATCTACAAACATCATCATCTTCATCCATAGCTGACCATAATAATAAGTTATTGTCGTACTAGTTAATTATCCATTTCACGTACGTGCACCAAATGTTACACTTGCCAACAATTATCTCTACTTGTTAAAGTCGCCAACAGTTATCTCTTGATGCAAAGTTACCATCTTAATCTTATTTAATTCAATACAAAATTTATTTGCGCAAGTAAACACTGAACATTAATTAAACACCAATCGAGTCCAATTAATAGGAACGTACGAATCACCGACATTACAAATCGCCATTCGTACGGAACGCCGAACGCTCGAACTTCCTTTCCCGCCCTAATGAGTTTGTTAACGTAAATTAAGATTCAGCTCCGGTAATTAACGTGTGGAAACGCTGATTAAAGTTTAATTTGAACTTGCGTGGGATAATTATTGTTCGAATGGATTTGATAGACGATTTTCAATCGAGTTGATGTTAAGTTCTGGCTTCAATATTAATTTGACTACTGAAACTAACGTGTTTTCGACACATTTTCTTTCTAAAAATGTTACCTAACTAATTAGAAATACTTGAGTTGGCTTTGGCTTTAATTATTTTTGCTAGGATTATAGAAATGGAAATATCTGCATCAGCCTTTTAACATCGCACTGCTAGGATATCGGCCTACCTTCGAAGGGTGATTGGGCCATATCTATCCTTGCTGGCCCAGTGCAAGTTAGCGATTTCACGTACACCATCAAATTTCTTCTGCGGAACTATGCAGGTTTCCTCACGATGTTTTCCTTCGTTGAAAAGGCAGTGGTATATCCGTACGTAAGTTCCAAAGAACTCATTGGTACGGGCCCGCCCGAGGTCGAACCCGCGACCCCTTGAATTTGAGGAGAGATTGAATACACTGATTATACAAATAGTTATATCTATATGAAAATACATTACACAAGTTAATATTAAAAGAGGAAACAAAAAACCCTCCTACAAAAGATAGTCTATGGCACATAGGCTATAAATTTTGTATAATGCAGGGGTTCTAAGGACATATTCACCATTCACATTAAAAATTGGTCCAGGCGTTCAGGAGTCATGTTGCAATTAGGTAACTCACATACTTACCTATACGGCAAACGAACCCTAAAAAATAACACTCCTTTTAAAGCAGCCGTGAAAAAAAGGTACTAACCAGATTTTAAGAGCCTTTAATGGTTGGTAGCGCAACCGACATGAAATACTTTAAAATTAATATGAACGTAGGAAAATCCATCTATACATCCTTATTTACCTACCGCCTATGCAACAATTTGAAGTTAATTCATTGTATTTCTGTAAAAAAAAAAATACCATGTATTTTAGCGCAACAAAATGTAATACACTATTAATCATTGTATTTCTGGCGCAATAAATAAAACAATAATTTTCCGTCGTATTTTCCACAAGCAACAAGAAAAACAAGTCTAAATCACAGCCCCGGATCCGCGTGTCTCCATCCCTGCACATCCCTTGGCTTGAATTTATGCCGTCACGGGACATTAGTGCAACCAACCGTGGCCATTATAATGCTATGACTGAACACATGTATTGCTCTCGCTTGTCAGTGAAATGCACTGAACATGGTAAACGTATAGTTTTTAATGCAACGATCGCACATTATTTTTTCCTCCCCGTAGAGCGAAAGTCAAAATTCTCGTATTGAGATGCAGCCGTTTAGTTTTGCAAAAAGTAATGGAGCTTGGTTGAAGAATTCTATATTTATTTATTTATGATTTTATCTTATCAGTAATAAGTAAGTTTTTTTAAATTTACACTTAAGAAAAAAAAATAAAGAAACTGCCAAGGCAGTTAATTAATTTTTGCCAACATTTAGAAATTTGATAGACTATATTGAACGAAAATAACTCGATTCAATTAGATTAATTCAATTCATTGTATATATATTTATTATTTATTTTGACTTAGAATTTAGTTCATTTTTTTTTATTATATGGAAATATAAGCATAGCAGCACTATGTAAAAAAATGATAATTGTGAACCTCTTTTCTTGGAAGTCGGTATAAAAATTAGAATAAAAGTAAGAAAAGGTTTTTATTTACATGAACTAGGTAGTTATAGTGAGTTTAGGAATGAAAACAATGTTGGTTTTGAGCATTGGACAATTGCGGGAAAATAATTAAAATAACTTTGTATGGATTAATTAGGTAATGCTTCGAGAACATGAACGGAATCAAAATGCACTTGTACATAGGCTTCCATGAACTTAAAGTTATGTTAACTCCTCTAATCTCCTAGATTAATGTTTATGTTAATGAGTAATACAAGAAGCTTATCAACAGAAATTACCAGGTAAATGTGCCGCCTGCAGGAAACACTTCTCTAAACTATTTAAATACCGGATTTAAATAGCAATCTCTAAGCGAGACCTAATTGTGTACCAAAGTTATATATCCTGCATTAGTGTACCTAGCTACTAGGTCCTACCTACATCCTAATCCTAACTAATATTATAAATGCGAAAGTAAATCTGTTTCTCTATCTATCTGTCTGTCTCTCTGTCTGGGTGTTTGTCGCGTAATGACGGCTAAACGGCTGAACGGATCGACCTGAATTTTTGCATAAATAGACGGACATTGGCTTACTTTTACTATTATACTTTTTTTTGTAGGTATACGCGAATGAAATCGCGTGAACAGCTAGTGGTTTTATACATTTAATGTTATGCTGATTGCTATACATGGTGCTATACAATAGTCATAGTCATATTCATTTATTTTCATTGGAACACATAGGAGCACTTGGACATGTCAAAATCGGCTAGGAAGCGGTTGTGAGGATGTTGTATACAATATAACGAACAAGTTGAAGTTGAAGAAGTACGACTTTTGTAAATTCACGAAAAAAAAAAGCAGCCATTAAAAATGTTCGTGGATCTTGCAATATAATGTATGAAGCGGCTGATTTTAGTATGAGAGTATTTTTTAAAATTGTAGAACCAAAGTTAAGTTTGCGCCCCTATCATGGATGCACCTGATCGTGATAGTGATAGTGCGCGAGCGGGACCGTGCAAGCGAGTTGGCATGAGCGTGATGGCATGCTATCACAATCAGAATCACGAATGTTCATAACAAGGGCACTGATAGGATATCATGCGACAGCAAAATTGGCAAATTACCTTATTAATTATATTCTTTTACTGCAATGAAATTTAAGTCTACCTATCCCTTTCTCACAAATCAGATCAGATGTGTAGAGGCTATTAATAATCAATTATAATAACTAGGCTAGGCGGTTACTGAAAATTTGGTGCCTTTATTCAGCTGAAATGATGTACGGTTGATATTCTTTATTCAATCCTAACTCAGAAATACTTATAACGAACCTCTTCTTCGAAGGAAGGGTCAGTAAACATCGTTAGCGGCCATGGTTGCTAATACTGTAAAGAAAAGTGCCAAAATTCCATTCTTGACCGAAAGTGCCGTGAATATCTGACGATCTTTTGCGTGGAAACACACGGTCTACAATCACGTCAGATTAATAACAAATAGAACTAAATGAAAGGTCAGTTTTTCCTAAGCGTTCACAATAGCTCTTTTCGTACGTTTGTGATTCAGTTGTTTTTCTGGTTTTGTTGGTTACACAGGGAAACCTAGAAGGAAGATACTAGTGTGAAGCATTATTATTTACTAGCTGCGGCCCGCGGTTTCACACTTTCAAACTACAGAAACCGAATATTTTTCCGGAATAAAAAGCTTAGCCTATATGTTAATCCAGGGTATAAGCTACCTCCATATCAAATTTCATTCAAATTTCATAAGCCCTTACAGAGTTCAACGGGAACAAACACACATATAGTTACAAATTTACACACACACACGCACTCAAACTTTTGCATTAATAATATTAGTGTGATATTTTTAATAGCTGTGCCCCTAGGTTTCACCGGCGTGCAAAATCTCTCAGGATCTGCTCATTTTTTTTCTGGATAAAAAGTCTATTTCACTCTCCGGATCTTGAACCATACTCATGCCAAAAATCACTTCGATTCGTTGCTCTGTTACTGCGTGAAAGGAGAACAAATAAACCAACAGACACTTTCAAATTTTTAATATGAGTAGGGATTTTCGTGATAGGTCTTACAATCAGTTCATTTACTTGCATCGTATAATAGTTTTCACGAGCTTTACTTTAACTTGCAATGGTTGTCATAGTTTGTATGTAAGTATGTATGTTCGGTTCAAATATTGCAACTCACATTTAGACCAGTTCCCGTTGTTCAATTGAATTGAAATTTTGCATGCCTATCAAGTTCCTATGACAATACAATATTATGGCTAGCTGATCTGATGATGGAGACAGAAGGCGAAAAACTAAATTCTTCAGTAACTAACAGTATATTGATGGAGTTTGGACTCATTTTGATCAGCTTACAGTACTAATAACGGATTTTATAAAACCTTGTCTGGGAACATATATTTTTCCACATAAACGTATTATTGTTTGTAACACAGACAGACTGACAGACTGAACAGAACATGACATATAGAGAATGGCATTATGAAAAATTGATCTATGTGCACTCAATATAAGGGTCACAGTGATTATGATGATGGCGACACATAAAAAGAACGCGTAGCCGTGTTCGTTCTTATTTTCAACCCGTATCGCCGTGCCCGAGTAGGTCCCTGCCGCGGGCCCGGAATTCGTTTGTCACGGCTCTTTGACGGGACGTATTTAGGACAACCCCTTCCCTGGTATGGAGTCCTATCTTCATCTTGTTTCGTGTTTACCCGAGGGTCGGTAAATAGACCTCAGGAGGTCAGAGCATTATTTTATTGGAACTGCTCTAGATAAGGTTATGCGTTTAGTGAGGACTGGGTGACCTATTTTTTAACCGACTGACTGATAGAAGGTTAAAAAATCTATAGTGTCTTTCCATTGCTAATGAAGAGTAAGAAGAACTTTTTGTCCGCCAGACATAAAAGACGGTTCCTGCCCGTTCTTGCCGCGGTCAACTCAACGAAAGTCTATTTATCCTATGTGTGCGTTATTGCATTGATTTCTATACATCTATTGGCGCGGACAAATTGACCGTACCGCCACTGTTCTTCGTCTTTTTAGTGCCTTAAGGTAACCTAAACGCTACCATTCTGCAGTGTACCCAACTACACCCAGCATACGGCAACATTACCACGCTGAATTATGTAGGTATTTTGATGTGTATTTACATATAACACACAGCTGTTTTGGTATAACGCTGAAGACATTAGTGCCAGTTTTCATGACGTTCAAAATTTAGTGAGCGCCATTTTGAAGAAATTTTTCATATCACTTTTGATCGTTATTTTCTCCCCTTTATTTAGGTGCAGTATTGCGTTAAACACATCATAATTATACATTTCTCGGTAATGAATCATCATTTTAATGACGAATATAATCGGCATAAAAATATCTCCACACGCGGGGCGGATACGGTACTGTGACTAAACTGCCGTTCGTAAGTTATCATTGTGCACTTAAACGCTCGCCTACGCCCACTTTGCATGATTCATAGGGCTGTTTTTATTTTTGCGAAATTAATTTCTACCCTAGGAAGAGTAGAGGTCGATGCTATCGTTCATGCATAAATATTACAAGCTTACAAGGCGGCGATTTCAAAACAAAAAATCAAGTCTCAAATTTTTTTCCGGGATGAAAGTATTGTGTGTGCATTTGGCGGTTTACAATGGCGATTCAAGAAGGTTGCACTATTTTTATCCAGTGCTCGAGGCGACTATTGTCCGAAATTAGTAAGAAATGTAACCTGACTAATAAAATTTGGCTTGGTAGACCGTCCTAACCATTTTTCATAACCAACTACGATAAAAGATTATCTTTTTATAACTCGTTATTACAAAAGTTAAAATAACTATATTTATAGCTACGAAAAACTTAAAATTATTCTAAAAGTGTAGCAACATTTGAACAGCCAACCATTTAGTTTACGTTATACCGTTACGATCAATTTTTCAATTTGCTGCTTTTTTGCCGTTTTCGCGTCGATGTTCAATCTATAGTTTTAAATATCTTGAAACCAAAATTCAAACGTATCGTTTCTTGTTCCAAGTACAATGTCAAGACTAGAATTATTTTCGGGCCAAAAATAGGTGCAATTTTATGAGGAACTACAAGACACGTTTACGGCTCCCTCGGTCATATCGGCTGATGTGAATGTCAACAGAGACAATAAAACCCGTCACTGAGATACAGTCTTGACATGATTTTTCCATAGATAGCATAACTTTTAGGGTAAGTACGCACTGAGCTTCGCAAGGTGACATGGGGTAGTCTGCAAACCGACAAGAATAAATAGAATAAAATGTTAAATCCCATGATAGGGTTGCGCAGACCTAATTGACGAGGGTATGTAATTTTGGCCCTAATATCTTTGGTAGCATCGCTTATATACGATATAGTATTAAGGTCTCTGCGGGATGCGCTGCATAATTACGAATACAATTCTACACAACGATTTTGTCGCTTTTTGAAGCGTCGAGAAGCGAGACTCAGTGTGTTTCCACCTTTATGTATGTACGCTGGATGTAGTAAAATTTACGAACTGTAAGAATATTCACGGGTTTTTATGCGACATCGGTTTATGGGTTCGTATATTCGGGTGTGGGATAAGCACGGGGTAAGTATGGTGATATATTTTTATTTGTCAGCTTTGCCGATATAACGCTTGGGCAAGGGGATTACAGACGGGGTCAGTTTACAGGGGAAACATGAAAATAATGGAGCTGAATTCATCATCAGGCAGAAGACGTCCACTGCTGAACAAAGGCTTCCCTTTATAGTGCCGCACTGAACAGCAATCTGCCATTTGCTTGCCTTGGTTGCCTGCGACTTTCACAATGTTGTCAGCACAGCTAATGCGAGACTTGCTTACGCTGCGTCTTCGTGGTCAGCACTCAAGAACTCATCTTTGACATCGGTTATCGAACCTGAATAAAATTGTGTTCAGTATAAATAATATAAATATCGATATTTATCTTTATCTCCCTGTTTTATGCCATTAAAGGAATGGCATTAAAGAGGCCTGCGTCCAAAGCCGGACGTCGGCTGGTCGATCGCCTCGATTCGCATCCTGCTGCCTTTCTTGCCTCGACCCACGTTATTCTTGGTCGACCTGGATATCATCAACCAATATTTACTGCGTGTTCGATTAGATGACGGACGACAAGAATATGTTTCTTAAATATCATTGTACTCATCATTATAAGCAACTTTTACAATGGGTTCAATCCTGAAATCGTAAAAATGTTTTGCTGTACCATGGAAAAATGTCAATCACGCACTACTTCGAATAAATGTATGGAGCAGCTAATTTTTTTGTGTTTTCAGCGTAGGTCCCAAAGTAAAAGTTCTTAATTACGACGAGTAAAATGCTATCCTAGAATATGTAACTGCCGGCTTCCCTGTTTCCTGAGAGTTACAATCTGGAGCTTTTCAAGGTCAGAGTGAATGGGTATCTTCTAAGTCTGCGTGTTTTATCTTCGGCCACATCGTCGCTTACCAACAGGCGAGTTTGTGGTCAAACGCAGACTTATAAGCGTTAAAAAAAAAAAATTCTTTCCCAACCTAAATACATTAACCCCCGGTTTCTCGTACGTTTTTTAAACTCATGTCAACTCAACACACCAAATACTATAATCTCATTGGTCGAAGACAGCCGATGATCAACAGACAACCAATGAGCGTTCAGTATTTGGTGTGTTAAGTCGACATGAGTTCAACAAACATACGAGAAACTGGAGGTAAGTCTGGCCCTAAAATAGAAGAGAAAAATTAAATCGCTTTCATTTCATCACTTATAAAACTCGTCATTGTTTCGCCTCAAGAAACTAGTGTCGGTGTCGAATTAAAGTACAGAAGCCTCGACGACACGAATGTCGGCACGCGCAATGAACCACTTTCATAAAATACTCATAAATTGTCATAAAACTGTGTGTCATAAACATTTTCATATTGTCATTGCCCTTTGTGGCGTGCTGACAATGAATTTGGCACCACGTCAGGGCATTTTGTGACCTGGGCATACATTAGGTCTACATTTTGTGACCTGGGAATACATTACATTTTGTGACCTGGGAATACATTACGTCTACTTTATGACGTTGTATAAATTAGTCTGTCTGTTATTTATACAGTTACTTGTCCTTATTTACTAGGTCATTTATTTAACGCTACTCAAATTTCGCTGTAATTTATTTGCGAATGTACGTACACTTATTTCATTAAACTAATAAATGATGAAATTAAAATAATTATAATTAAAAGCTGCTACAGAGCTCAGGCCACTATTTGCTGGCTATATATACCTTAAACACTGTCGATGTTACCTCGTTGAATAACAATGCTTATTGATTATGCTTTAATTCTCTGGCCGAGTTAAGACCTTTGGTAATTTTTCAACTTCAGCTGCTTTAATAGATCTCTAAAGAGCAGTCATGCGTTATCTATGAGAGAATTTGTCAGTTTGCAGCACAGAAGAGACTTTTTTTTACTTCTCTCTCTCTCTTCTGTGGTTTGCAGCGTCGTACTTACACACACGATACCTTTACCTTATTACAATCAAAGTTTTAATCCTTTACAGCATGTCCTTCTCAGCATTTCTTTATCCGCTTTTTTTACCAAAATTAAATATACAAACTAAAACAAGCATCCTAAACTACTTACTATTGAAAGCTTAGACATAATATCTAAATAACCAGCTGGCAGAGTACCCAGCATTTGCCTGTCGAATATTATTCTCCATCCTATTTCATAAGAGTCCATTAGAAAATAAACTAAGTAAAGTTTCATATTCCCCAAACTAGAACATAGTATGGGAACCGGACACGAAACCCCTACCGATAAAAACACAGCGAACGACTGAAATAAAAATGGCCGCTTTTCACCGAATAAGCGTTACCATAAAAAAGGTTTTCAGTGAGCAAGTGAATCATAATTTATGAATTCCGGTGTCCGGGAGCAGGACGGGAGATTTACGTGGGGTCATTGTGTCGGGGCTCCTGGCCTATGTAGACTTGAGAACGGATTTTCATTTTCTTTTTCGGTGTATTTTTTCTGAAATGATGCTGAAAATGAGCTCAAGAGAGGATAAGTTACAGTGACAAAATGTTGCCAGGTAAGTAGCTACAGGAGTGTGCTGTGTTTTACTTTGGCCCAAAAGGTTTTAGGCGCGTATTACATTTATGGGACAAATAGTTTGATTTTAAACAACAACAAAAAACTAGTAATTTTGCGAACAGTAGACCGTGCGAGTACTCACTTTTTTGCACATTCGCATTCTAAAATTTAGTAGTTTTTTTTTAGCTACTATTCTAGGTCTAGACGAAACTGAGACTTCACGAACTTATATCTTGACAACCTCTTGACCGATTTTGCTCATATTCGAAATTCTTGCTTAGAATTGATTACCGAATGTTTCTTCCAAATATTAATATTGGCTGATAAATGGCGCTGCAGCAAACTTCCCCCCTTTTTGGGAGAAATTAAAAAAAAAACAAAAATCGCCGACGACAAAAAAGTCTGTAAAATTTTAGAGCCTGTATACCACGTTTCATCAAGATTAGATGAAAAATGCGACGTGTACGCCAGTACCAACATACGGACAAATGCCAGTTGATGCAGAGCCTTAGTTCGCTTCGCTCACTCAGTCAATTTTTTTTGTGTTGTATAATAAATAAAATAAAATTGTATTGTTGTAAAATTGCTTATAAAATATTATTACAATTTTACTATGAAAACTGATCTGGTTTTGACACATTTTGTTTTAATAAAACGCGAATACTCACGATAAATTAAATCGGTTATTCCGACTATAGTTTCGATCACATTCTGTGACCTTTATCAAGGAATGCTAAGCGCGACACGCGCGCGATCTCGTGTTGCCTTGCACTGATTATTTTATTAATTATTATTTTACTGATTATTAAAATTGTCACTTGCTAGGTCCCTGAACTGTAATTTTTATGAGTATAGTTTCAGTTTCCATAGTTCTTCTTCAACAAAGGAACACCGTTACTAAAAAAAAAACTCGACAGATTTTTCTAAAGTAACTAAGTAAATATGTATCTTAAAAACTACTAAGACTATGCTTTGTTCAATTTCCACCAAACCTTTTCAACCTTATCCAAAAAACTTCTACTTTCCATAATTTTCCTATTTGTTAGCATTTTCGTTTCTTGTTTAGCATTTGTGCTGCCATTCCATTCTGCAAGCTACCTAGCTCTGTAGCAAACAATCGTTAATGAAACATAGGGGCGTGCATCCCTCTCTATACCCGTACATCTCTTAGGGTAAGCCGGGAAATAGGTATAGCCTCCGCTAATCGTTCCACAAAACCTTTTCCTCGCGAAAATCACCCTTATGACTTACTAAGTGAAGGTGATTTTGGCATGGAAGGAATTAATATGGAGAAAAAGGTTGACGAAATACTTTTTTGAAGTCCATTGGTTTTTGTATAATAATATTACAGACATAAAATTATTGGAAATCAAATTCACAATAAAATAGGTACTTAACTGCCTAATAAATGAATAACAAAGCCAATAAAAAAAAACAATGACAAATAGTTCGTTGTAGCTCAGTATAGCAAGCCCGCCTCGTATTCGTAGGGTCGTTGGTTTGAATCCGGGCGGGCCCGTACCAATGAGTTCTTTGAGACTTACGTACGGGTATAGTAGAGGCTTTTAGATGAAGGAATACATCAAAACCTGCATACGAGTATTTCCGGAGAAGAAATTCGATAGCGTATGTGAATTCGCCAACCCGCACTGGGCCAGCGTGGTTGATATGACCCAATCACACTTCGAGGGTAGGCAGATATCCCAGCTTTAGGATGTTAAAAAGGCTGTTGCAGAGAAATTAATGACGCTTCATAGCTCTTTACTAGGTTCCCTGTGTCGGGGATGTCATGAAACGCATAAAAAGGCTCGGAAAATTAACACCCAGACAGATATTTATATTCATCATTCAAACATCTACCCGGCCGGGAATTGAACCCGAAACCTCCTTATCATAAGGCAGACGCGCTACCAACAAAACCAGGAGGGTTGTTTTTCTATCTTCTTTCGAGTTATGTGGTTATGTGGTGAAGTAGTATTTCAAACACGTTTAAATTCCCAGACTAGTCAAATATTAAAAACTAAAGCTGGGTCGCACTATAATCCCAGTTAAAGTTATACTATTATAGTTAAATCTGAATCTGTTATAGTTCAGTAAGTTTTACCATGAAGTTTAGCCAGCATGTGGTATCCGTCATTTTGACCGTAGTTAAAATGGTGCAACACATTGTTCTGCTTAGCGGGAGTTTTAACTGCAGTTATGTTTAAAGTTAACCTAGACGGTGCAACCCGGCCTAAATTTTCTCAAACTACATCCGGCGACGGTGACGTCACGTTCTGTTTATATACCCGACGTAGCCGATACGAGCCGGTTCCAGACGGTTCAATTATTGACGAGAGAACACAAATGTATACCTACAGGGTTTAATCGAGGCTATGGAGATTTGGATTTTTTATATTAAGGAGGAAAAGTAAACGAAAACTTTGGCATCGAGGCTTTGGAATCTGAGGGTAAAGAGGCAAGTAAATAATTAAATATAAGACAACACTGCGTCGCTGTTCCGTCATAATTGTGACCTTCCTTCACCTGAACATTGTGAGTATATGACTGTAACATACGTAGCTATACCTAGTACCTACACTGTACACTGGTCTATCCACACTGTGCTCTATCGTCCCTGTTCGGAAGCACCTTTGTGCGCAACCCTCTCGCCATTGTAGCTACAAAAGCTTTTACCTTACGACAGCTTGTACAGACATTGGAATCTTCAAGAAATACTGCAATATTTTGGTTTAGAGAACATTTTTGAGCAATTTAATCTTGCGTGAGGCAAAGTGAAGAAAAGGGTCATGTAACTCTGGCGCCAATGGTCATCGTCTGCCGTTCCACTTGCGCCAACTTAGTCCCACCATGCGAGTGAGCAGGATGGCAAACGAAGACCGTCGCCACCAGACTTACATGATAAGGCCCAAGGTCTAAGGTAAAGCTCGCCAAGAGGAGACCAGTTGACCCCATCTTTATTTAGTTACCGTTTATTTTCAAAGTAGATAAAAAACTGAGAAACTAATGGATAGTTTGCTATGTGTCTACTAAAATTCAATCATTTACGGCTTACAGGCTAGCAAGGCTTAATATCTACGTAAAACTTTGTCTGTTCCTAATATTATTTCTGTCAGTAAAAGGTAGATATTCCGTTTCCGTTAGTTTAAGGTCAAGCAGTAGCAAACGCAAATCTGTGCCTGCAATAATGTTGAAACTCATGCCTGAAAACTTTATGGATAATGCGAAATGTTAGTAATTTCGCTCCGTGACCGCCAATCGTACGCCGCGCGATAAGGTTCACGGTCGCGCAGAGTCGGTAACTTCTCACGAAATACTCAAGCGAGCGATTCAAAAATAGAGCTCCTGTAACTTCATAATACCATAATACTTAAAACAAAGGATGAGCAAACTATCTCCAATACCAAGTCGACGTCAAACCAACTTGCGTAAGTCCTTGCCAAGTCCAAACCTTCAGTGGCAGACAGTTTTAAAGTCCCTGTAAACTGTACGAGCACGCGGAGGAAACATCTAGGGCTGTGACACCGCGAAATGGCCTATCATTTTCAACAACACATTGCCAGTATGCGTTACTTAAACCTGCCAGAGAAACTGCTAAAAACGTAGTACCAGCTATGATTATTAACATGAATAAATACATACCGTTTTGAATATTATTATTTTTTGTTTATTGTTCCACCTGTATTTCCTCCAACACAAGTCAGGGACATGTTGCTTACGCAGTTTTCTGTATCCATTCGGCCAGATTGGATCGCCGTTTGGAAATCAAATGTTATTATTGATCATGATTGATCATATATCATCATATATGATCATATAACTTAATAATTTTATTCAATACAAATAAATAAATATCTACCTACGTATTTACTTTACATTATACTAATATTATAAATGCAAAAGTTTGTATGTGCGTAATTGTGTTAATGATGACATATGAATCTGAAACTTGGTCCTTAACCGCTGGCCTCTTGGGGAAACTCAGAGTAACACAGCGGGCAGTGGAGGAACCTATGCTCGGAGTTTCTTTGGGCGATAAAGTCCAGAACGTGGATATTCGCCGAAGGACTAATGTAACCGACGTAGCTTTCAGGGCTTGCAAGCTGAAGTGGCAATGGGCAGGCCATATCGCTCGAAGAACCGGTGAGGAATAAAGGTTTTTGAGTGGCAACCACGATCTGGAAGAAACAGCGTAAGCAGGCAGTCCGCTATATGGACTAACGACATTGCAAAAGTCGCGGACGGATTAAAATTATGATAATGTGATTCAGCTAAGTATTTTGGATGACTTCCTCCCGATTCAAAAAGCGCGTAGCTAAAGAGGCGTTTTCAAAAAAAAAAAAGTTCTAAAGTACTTACTAGATGGCGTAATAGTCCTATTGTTTTACCTGTCATTGTCATTTCTGTCGAAATATTTTATGTTTATTTTTTAAATCGTAAATTTTGGCTCCACACGTTGTGTATTTAGCCAGTGTCAACTATTGTAATATTTCAAATGAGTTTCAAATACATAGTTACATTACTTGAAATTGTCTAAATACACATGTGGAGCCAAAAAACACGAGAAAACACGTACATTTTTTTGTCTTTCATGTCTTGACAGTGACAGAAAAACTTCAAGGTACATCTAACGCCATCTATTGGGTACTTTTATTACCAGGATTTCTTTTTTTTTTTAAAAACGCCTCATTAGATACAGTTTTTTCTTTACCTCTGTGAATTTTCTATTCGGTGACTCCAGTGGCGGTTTGCGAAACTCAGACTTCACTTGCGTTGTATTTAAAAATATAAGGGTCCACTTGGCGGTGAAGGGGAAGAACGATTGTTGCGGTGATTCAGATGAAAACCTTTTAAAAAACATTGTGACTGGAGCGAAGTAACGGTAAATATTTTAACATTGATTTTTATTTTTCAGATAATGCTGATTTTTAGTTTTTATTCTCTTCTCTTCTTTTCTCATGGCATATGTGCCATGAGAAAACTTACGTCGTGGAAGCACAAAATAACAAAATATTAGTATAAATACGAAAGAATCACTCTGAGATGATATAAATAGTTACTTAATAGCTTACGCCATAAATTCCATTTGGTGTAAACGCACGTGGAAAGACAAGAGAGATCGCTCCATCACTTCTGCACTTGTTAGGTAAGATTTAACTGCGGCCTATCCGGATGGGCTCAAGGCCAAACACTTCGTAGTGAGAATGAGATTAGCCGTAAGTTTTCAGTGCGTTTACAACTTGCGTTGCGCTGACACGCCTCGTCACGACGCCGTCCTGCTAACGTCCGCTGTATGCTTCGATATCTAGCGCGGAAATCTTTCGGGAACGAATATCTAACTACTTAATTACCTACTACTACTTACTGTAATAATTAGGTAGTGCGGTAGCAGCAAAAAAATAAGTTAAAGACTATAAGCAAGATTCGTACCCTACGCAAAAAGTAAGTACTTAATCGCTCGGGGAAGTTATCCAATGGGCACTAACTCTAACAATACAGTAGAAAATTCAACAGAACCACTGAGCAGTGATCATCCGCATCTATTGCATAAGCATAGTTTTTAGAAAATGGCTGGCTGCCTCAGAATCTCATCCATTCCACCAAGAATTTATTAAAGGATAGCTTCAACAACTGTGCGATTAACCGAATTAAATTCAACTCAAAACTCGGACTTTTCCCTTTCCTACCCTTTTTCGGCAATTAAATCGAGATCAAAGTGGGGCGCCAGGGGTTTATTTTGTATTTTTTTCTTGGCATCTACCCAGTGTTGCAATAAAAATAAATTATGGTTTTTAATTTAGCAACGAGTGTAATGAGACCCGGCCTAAGCCTTAATGATGGGATATCCAGGACAACTTTATTTTCGCTTTTATTCTTGTTTTATTTGTGTTCGTTTCGTGCCGCTTTAAGCAGAGTTATTTTTGGGGAAAAACGGCACCCATTTATATTTACACTGTCTCCACGCTTTTTATGAAGTTAGTTGTTTGTTTGCTCTTAGTTTGTTCTTATTTTTACGCGAAATTAACTGCGGCCGAGGACTGCGACGCTGAAAATTCATGCGCGTAATCAAAAGAACACAAAAGAGTAATTAAGCTTCCGGTCTCAGAGCTTATTATACTTGAAGAAGCTAAAGCAAGGCCTTTAGTGGTAGGTAGATAAATTTAAACAACAGATACTTTTTCACTGTTTTAGACTTTAGTGGTGGTTTACTACATTACCATTAGTACATACGGGATATTTACCACGATTATTTTCGTTAAACATGGCCATGCCTACCCGTGAACATGGCGCATGCAACTGTGCCGAAATATCGGGAACTCAACGAAAATAAGAATCGTGGTAAATATCCCGTGAGTACTAATAGTAATGTAGATATTTTTCTCTGTATGTTTAGGCCCACATCCCACAGTTGTAGAATAAGCTTTCGTTATCTTTCTTTCCTGCTTTGCTCGGTCTGCAATACCGTAATCTCCTCATATTCATGTTATCATATTGTTTTAAATTAGTCTCTGCATCTTCGTCCGGGGGTCTAAAGTTATGATTCCAGGGTACCTGTCTTTACTCAGGACTGCTCCTACTGACTTACTTCAATAAATGAACAATGAATCTAGTACAAACACTCCACTATGTAAAGCTATACCTCGATTGATAGATAGCACTAGCAAGTAGTAAAGTTTCTCTACAAAGAGACTGATCGATTCAGAATCCTTGAACAAACAGTATTAACGACAGTTCTCAATGGATCTAGACGAAACTCCTATACTGTATACTTGAGAATGCTAGCAAAAAGATAAGAATCAAAGAGTAGATATAGCAGACATGAAACTCCTACAATGCGTCCACTATTTTTGTAAACAGATTTGGAAAATTCTAAAAATAAGGTTTTACTGCGCGGTGCGAACTACGTAGTGAAAATCACCTACCATTTCCACCACATCTAAGGTGGATAGTTAGTATCTTTGTAGTAACGCACGTAGTATGAAACATAATAAGAATATATTTATTGCTTAAATAAAAAAATGGGATATTCAAATGGAAACAAAGAAAAACAAGAGTGTTTAATAAGTTCTTTGGCAATGGGGTACGTTCAGCGCTGTGCTGCGTGTCGTGAGGTCAATTTCTCTGGAAACATTGCTTTTTAATCCGGAAATAAATAATAAATAAGTATTGGTGGACGTTTTTCACACACAGCGCCACCTAGCCCCAAACTAAGCAAGCTTGTACTATGGGAACCAGATGACTGATAGAATACATAAATACTTTTTTTTTATTATAAATACATACATACATAGAATACATAGAAACACCCAGACAAAGAACAGCATCCATGTTCATCACACAAATGTTTGTCCTGGGTGGGAATCGAACCCACTGAGCCACGAGGCTAGTCACAATAAATAATAAAATATATTTTTTTGCATAATACTGCTTGGTGGTGTGATACGTTTCCAGGAGGACTCCGATAATGAGTCCTGCCACTTCAAAAGTTACATCAGTTTCCTATATACGTTAAGTATTTAAAAAAAGTAACGAATAGTCTCCTCTGTCGTAGTATTCTATAACTCCAGTACTACATTTTTACCCCGCTCCATTACCCACCGGCTCTACTGCTTTAGCATTCGGTAATTTATCAAAACACCATTAATCTTGCTATTCTGCTGCATTCGAGTGCAGTGATTAAGTCTTCTTGGGGTAAGGGTGATTAGAAGTTGTGTAGAACAGATAATAGTAAATACTGTTATAATGCTGTCGGGTGTTGTCTTGGCTTTGTTCGTGATAGTTCTTTTTAGAAGAACGTTTTGTATTTGCTTATCTCTTTATTTGTTAGGAAAGAGAAAGCACGTTGAAAGTCATTGAATTTTGTTCAAACTCTTATAGAAATTGTAACCAGCTATGAGGTTCGTTGCATGTTTTTTTTTTCTTTTATATTTTGGCTCCACACGCTGTGTATTTAGCCAGTGTCAAGTATATTTCAAGTGAAGTCAAATATTTCACATTTAAATAAGTCTCAGTAATGGTCTAAGTCAAGCAAAGTAAGTCACGGTCAAGTCACGTCATGCCCCAGTAAAGTGGTGTAAACTTTACTAGAGATTTCTATAGAGCTTAGGAAACAACAAGAAGAGTCACGTTTCACAACATTATACTGTTCACCACCACTCGTGCACGTTCACGAACACTAAATGGATAAAAAACCACAATTTTTACACATTAACACTCGAAATAACACAAGTTTTGTAAAATAATACAATAACGCGCCATGACTTCTTCACGTTCCCGCCAAAACTCCTCGTTGCATGTTACAATAGAGGTAAAACCGCTACAGGAGATTGAGGTTTCGAAAAAGGAACATCGTGACGTAACAGTCTCTATACAAGGGTCTGATGTGAGCTATTCTTTTCGAAATAACCACGCCCGAGTACTAGGTCATATCAGACCTTGTGAAAACTATATAGGCCGCCAATTGTTACAATAGTTTTAAATAGATTTTTGTATTATGTAATTTATATTGTTTGTATATTATATAGCATGGAGAGAAGACACTGTTGCTAAATTTGTTGAAAATCTGTCTAAAACATCTCATTTTGAAGCAACGGTACTATCATCTTCGACTGAAAACTCTTGCATCGATTGAAACATCTCCGCTTGAAGTCCTCTGATATGGCTTACCGGTAAGGTTGCTTTGCCACCTTATCATCGTTGCCAACCAAAATTGAAGCGAGTTGAGTGCGTCTTCGTCAATTATAACTGCATGGATTTTATGGAGCTTCTTTTCCTCATACTTAAGACACCTTCTTAAATCGAGATACCTTCGTTAATTGTCTTTAATCGTATATCATCCAAAAGGGGAATAACTGTAGGTGCTTAGGTTTACCGTCTTCAGCAAGATGAGGGTAAAGTCTATCAATCAGTTTATTTACGCTGCTTGGTTTCTTGATTGCAGGGGGAAAATAATACAAGTTGAAGGAAGATTATTTATCCTCAAAAATTAAAAATAATAATATTAAAACATGATAGCTACAAAAGGTTTGCAATACTCAGACAAAAAAATTATTACAAATGAGAAAATGTTTGCCAGGCTAGGTTTGTTCAGTTGATCAGGGTCTATTGCGCTGTTACTTAAAAGCACCTTTCAACCCGTGCTTTGCCTATTCGTGCCTATTCGTAAAGAAAATTACAATTTAAGGCAGATTTTCATTACAAAACGAAATAATTAACCTACAATGCAATCTGCAATTAAATTAAACCACAAACGACCCAAAATCCAGCAAATTGGATCACAAAATAACAACTTAACTGCCCTTAACAATATTACGTTATCGGGCCAATTCCGAACAAAATCACTCAACTTTTTCCAAACTTAATCTATAGCAACAAGCTGCTT
Source organism: Apocheima hispidaria (assembly GCA_947579745.1). Taxonomy (NCBI): domain Eukaryota; kingdom Metazoa; phylum Arthropoda; class Insecta; order Lepidoptera; family Geometridae; genus Apocheima; species Apocheima hispidaria. The sequence goes on from OX388151.1 coordinate 1,676,096, forward strand.
GAAAATTGAATTTGTAAACAAGTTAGGGGTCTCGTTAAAATTCTTGCGATGTAATAAGGCAAGTTCGATGGTAGGTGGTACGTATTCGTATTATGCAGATCTTTGGAAGGAATCGGGAGCGGGCTCTCGGCTCGCAACATTCTTACTAAACTTAGACATAACTGGGAGATTGGTTTGCTGATTATTGCGATTTTAGAATGCTTGGGATATAGTTAATGAATAAAAATCTGTTGCACGTTGCAAAGCTTTTTTTTTTACCCGGAGTCTCTTATCCTCATGCGGGTGTGCAATTATAGTATACGTGCTTACATGCAACATAAAAAATGTTGACATCTCTTTTTTCTGTATTTCATTGCATTTTGATAAAATTCATGTTCGTACCAAGGTAATTAAGATTATTAAAGTGTAACGAAAAACTAACTATTAGGAGACAATGACGTCGATTATGTTGTACCACTCACTAAACTAATCTGACAGAAGTAAAATTATCTGCGTCTGTTTCTTTTTCAATGTGGGAGTAAATAATGGCAACAACCTTAGAGCTGTCAAATTTAGTTTAGTATAGAAAATGGCACATCTTTTGTTGGCTTGTTTCGTCTTCATCCCTATAGATCTAATCCCATGGCGTCATTTTCTTAAATCAACCCACTTTCTATTATTGTATTGTCCCACACCTATTTTTTGATTTTTCTATTCTCAAGTCATCCCTATTTATATTAACTGCTATTTATTTATTTATTTAGGTTCACCTACAATGTGCACACCAATACAATGTCAAAAATAGAACTAAATGTCACAATACTTACAGGTGAAGACAGCATGCAATAATAAAGAGCGAGGTACTATAATTATAAATAGAATTAAGTCATTACCTAAAAGTCAAAAATTAAAATTTAAAAGTCATATGAATTATCACCATTGATCATACAGTCAGAGACCTCAAAGTCTTCCTAAATATACTACTAAATATGGTCACCAAATATGTCAACGTCGGCTGTCTTAGACAGAGTATTATACAATTATTAACTCATCCCGCGCTGACATTTTCAATAAAACCACAATTTGTTGGATAAAGTTTACAAAAAGAGCATTTTAGCCGGTTTTAAGTTGTTACTTTCTAGGCTAACTACGACGTGTCGTGACTTTTTTGAATGTGAATGTTGAGTTTAATTTTTTTAATTATCTAATAGTATTTTAAACTCTCCTTTTCCTCGTCACAAACGTGTTAATAAGCTACTTGCAATCACTACCAGTTACCGGCAGTATGAAACGTACATTACTCAGTTCTGCCGATCACAAATCATACTTATCTAAATGGAAATTAATCTTAGATTTAAATAATTCAATGTATTGTCGCCTCTATTAGCGTAAGTTCCCGACATTTGCTGTAATTTATACAAGCAGCTTGTAATTTACTGGTATTATTAGTAACTAATTAAAAATAATGCGTTTTAAAAGAAATGACACGAAAAAACGCCAGTGTTAGTCTTTTCATTATTGTGTTTGGTTACCACACTTCCGCAACAGCTTGACGTATTCATTTAAAAGTCGTATTGACTCGTATGATAGAAATTAACAGGGACGTCCTGCTGCGAGGTTTTGGCGCAGTAGGTATTTGAAAATTGTATTGCTGTCTCTCTGTTCCCCATGCACATGATAGAGAGAGTGATTTGACGTAATTTTTTGATGAAATTAGCGTTTCGGGGAAAACTGTTAAAGCCCCCTAAATTGTGAATCAATTCATTTCATCAATTGACAAGATAAGTTTTGATATTCTAAAGTACTTAAAATTTTAACACAAAAAAATCGTCACGTAAACACTGATTTACTGCATTGACTGCATTTCAAATTGTATTCAATGACCAAATATAGTAAATGGTAACAAAATCTTATCGAGCAAAGAATTTGGTAAGATTTCACATTAAAATAGAGTTTTAATTTTGGTACTCATTTACTATTTTTGACAGCATAAAGTTTTTTTATGACGCTATATTTTACTACGGCTCTTACGTCAACTGAACCCGCGGGATCAGTTGACGAAACGCATATTTTGAAATTGAATCGGTCGACTGAACCCGTTGACAAATTTTGTAATTTATATAGACGGGGAGAAAAGTTTTTGACAATAAATATTACGAAAACATGGGAGCGCAGCTACAGACCCATCGCGTGTATTTCAATGTCTACTAGTTAGATTATGCGAATACGAGCATTTGGATGAAGCCACTCACAGAAAAAAAAAGCTTACTTTTTTTTTTGGCCGTTTTGGTTAGAGACGTGTCATCAGATTCCTATTGTCATGGGGTAATTTTAGCAGTTTTTTTTTTTTTGACGTAGTATTGACTAAAGGGATCAACTGATCTTGATGAAATTGTACAATAAAGAAATAAAGTATTATAATGAACATTAAGATATTCTGAGGCCTGTGCGATAAGAAACCGTACATAAAGTTTTGTTATTTCAAATACGTTTGAATATAAATCAAGCTCAGATTTCTAATAGATTTTTTACCCATAACCATCTTTGGACAGTCACGAAGCGGTATTTGGAATGAAATTATAAAGCATGGTCCACGGGCCCCAATCAAGTGTATTGGTAATCCCATCCTGGCCCATTATGGGGCAAATTATGTGAAAGCTACACACCATAACAGGAGAGTACTTTCACCAGTGCTGTAGAGAGAGATAGAAATTAGAACTTGTGTCATTCGACACAGCATTTTTGACGTTGTGTTTGAGGATTTTGACCACGGCTAACCTAACAAGGATCAGCAACTGTTTTTTAAGTACGAAGAAATAGCTACGTACTTAAAACATGCACACAAATAATATCATTATTTTATAACGATAATGTAACGTATTGTCATTTGTAATAAAAAAATAAATATCAAATGCATTAAAATTATTGTTTTCAATTGTTAAAGGTACACACATAGCTTATCTACCTATCAACTATCGTAAGCTTCAAGACTGGCAACTGGCGATAAACTGCATTGGCTCGTTCAAATAGTTGGGTATCTTATCCTTTGTAAATGACCTTGATGGTCGTAATCAAGTTGTGATGTCCATATTCTTAGGCTAAGAAATGTACTTCAATATAATACTTAATCTTAATAACGTCACACGTCTTAGTAAATATTCGAAAAGACTACTTGACTACTATCGCCGTAACATCTGCCATCAGTAATCCTAATTCGGTTGGCATTGACTCAATGTCCACTAATGAGTGATCACAACTCGATTCCAAATCGTACTCGAATAGAAGTGGAGCTCCCAAATCGATTGTAATGTACAGGAAATGGTCACAGGGAGAAAGTTTTGAAGATTAGATCACACACTTACTCTTAAATTAAACAACAGTACCTCCATGCGTGCCTGAGAAAAGGGTTTTGACAGAGAGACTGACAGACGGACGGATGTCCGGACTGACTTATAGACATACAGGCGTCCGCCTGACGGACGATGAACAGAAAGATACAACACACGGACGGACGGACGGACAGACGAACGGACGGACGAGCGGACGGACGGGCGGACGGACGGACAGACGAACGGACGGACGAGCGGACGGACGGGCGGAAGGACGGACAGACGGACGGGCGGACGGACGGACGGACAATGAAGTGATCTAATAAGGGTCCCTTATTTCCCTTTTGAGGTATGGAACCATAAAAATGAAATCTTTTTTACAACCAAAAGTCACCATATTTTGTTGCGAGTTGCGAGGTTGCAAGCGTTGGGTATTATGGAGAAATTGCCTAGACGAGCATCCAAAGGTTAGGTCTTCTGTCCATCCAAAGGTTGTCTGGAAGAAATTGCTTTAGGCGATAAGGCCGCCCATTATACTACCGTTTTTAAAATATTATTGTTCATTTCTTTTTGGTGTATAATAAACTTATATTGTATTGTATTGTAACTTAAAAAAAAAGTTTACAAAAGAAATCTCTTATCTTAGCATCATTGAGGAACACAAGCCGAGGCGGAGTTCGGGCAGGTACCATGTTGCTTAATGGCTTAGGTCCAAGTTATCTGAGAATCTAATCTTTAGCTAGGTAGAATACCTGTACAATGAAATTTAATTTTATAGGTATGATTTGACCGCATCGGTATGGCTGAGTAGGCTGTCCTAGAACTTCAGTCTGACTGACCGAATGGATAGGAGCCCAACTACGCTAATCTACCAAGCTAGCTGAGCTAAAATGCCACGAGCGAAAGCTGATCGAAATCAAGTCGCGTCGAATACGCGATTTCGCGGTACTTTGCAATGTCCCATTGAATTCTGATCACTTTGTTTAACTTGAGTAAGAGCCTCACATCATCATCATCAGCCAGAAGACGTCCACTGCTGAACATAGGCCTCCCCCTTAGAGCGCCACACCGAAAGACAGAGTGCCGCTTGCGTCCACCGGTTGCCCGCGACTTTAACAATGTCGTCAATCCACCTAGTGGGAAGCCTGACTACGCTGCGTCTTCCGGTTCGTGGTTGCCACTCAAGAACCTTTCTTCCCCACCGGTTATCGGTTACCGGTTATCGGGTGATGTGGCATGTCCATTGCCACTTCAGCTTGCAAACTCTGAAAGCTATATCGGTGTCTTTGGTCTTCGACGAATATCCTCGTTCCGGATTTTATAGCTCAAAGATACTCCGAGCATTGCTCTCTCCATTGCCCGCTGTGCGACTCTGAGTTTCTCCAAAAGGCCAATGGTCAAGGACCACGTTTCAGTTCCATATGTCATCACTGGCAACACATATTGGTTGAAAACCCTTGTCTTCAGGTACTGCGGGATTTTGGACGAGAAGATATCACGCAATTTCCCGAACACTGCCCATCTGAGTTGGATTCTTCTTCTTTGGCGAAATTGGACTTATCTAACTGGACAGTCTGTCCAAGGTAGTTATAGTCAACAACTCCGAGCACATCGTTCCCAACGAAAACCGGTACGAGTACAACATGGGCATTTGCCATGATTCTCGTCTTATCCATGTAAATTTTAAGACCCACCTATAGAGCAACGCTACCGCTAGAAAATAAAACCTATATATGTCCAGTTTCCAGGAGTATCTCATAGTAGGTTCACACCCATTACTAAGCACCCATATTTATGCAAAAATAATACATCACAATGAGTAACAGAGCGAGCAAGTGAATACTGCACTAAAGTCAACAAAGATAAAAATTTGCTAAGCATCACCTAAACTAAGTCTGACTTAGGCATGAACTTCCTCTGCACCAACCAGTTTACTTACAACTGACGTTTGAATGAAATGAATGAAAGATCATAAATTTATATGGTACTTATGACAGTTTTTTTTTTTTTAATAATAGCTCCACGGACTCCGAGGTCCATGCCCTTTGTCAACTTTTACATTCTTTGTTAACTATTACTGATGTAATATAAGGCTAACAACATAACAAGAGGAAAATCAGGACAGTTTTGTTTGACACTGACACTTGTAAAGCGCGTGCTTAGCCTTATGACATGCAAAATCGATGTCTTAAAGTTATGCATGTCTTACGCGTTTAGGCAATTTCCAAATTATGGTGCAACGAATTTTTTACCGTAAGGACTTATGAGCTGTCAAAGTTTAATGCAGACGGGTATAAGTGAATTTTAGCAAAGTGACCATAATGAAATGGGACCTCACAATGTAATGCGCTGTCACCTCAAGCATTTAGTACATAATAAAAGTTTTTTTTATCCTATTCATTCTTTGTTAAGTTGATGGCACTGAACAAGTGTACACTCCATTTGCCACAGAATTACGATTCTGCCCATACGGGAGACAAAAGAGCTATTACTATAATAGCGGCAATAACAACACGACGTCACCCGAGCGACACGAGCTGGAAATGTGATCGTAATTACGGGTAATATGATCATAATTAGGGTAATTGTGTAAATTACCCAAGTTTGTGTGAGCTTTATGGACACCTGGCAATTTATTTTAAAACTCACAGAAGAGAAAATGTTTATCTTTCTCTTTTCTGTGAAATCACCCTTCTTACGTTTAGTCGTCTCTTTGTTACATTATGAGTCCGGTGTGGGTTTTTCATAGGTTCCCAAGTGATTTCAATTTTTCCTTCAAGTTTTGGCCACCTTAGTTTAAAAACAGTTAGGGTACTTATAAATGGCCTGACCTGACATCGTGTGAAAGAGATGGCTACATATAATACGTTTCTGGGGGAGCAAAAGGGAGAAGCCTTAAATTAATTACCTTAAAAGTTTGTTTCTTTTACTCCCGTGAAATTCAAGTCCTGTCCCTTTCGCACGATGTGAGGTCAGGCCATGTATAGGCACCGTTACCTGACTTATCTATGACTAATTAACGTAACCCTGAATTAAAAAAAGACAATTTCTAAGTAAGGGAGGGTAAGTAACACTTTTGGCAGCTCAAACTCTTGAGTTGAGATTTGAACACGCTCCCTTCAGCGTGAGTTCTGAACGAACCAGACACTGGCTTCAATCTGAGGCCAGGAAGTTGTTCATTCCTAATGACTTTTGGAACATCATACTTACAATACTTACCTGCTTACAGGCAAGTTCCTTCCATTACCGTTACCCGCCCATAAAGCCTACTATCCACTTTTCATTAGCAGACCGCTTACGATTCTGCTTCTAATTTATTTTTATAGCTAACCAAAGAGCGCGTGTTTATTGCCTGGAGGTTACCATAACTGAATAGAGAATATTTGCAGAGAATTAAAGGTCTGTGAGAATCAGCGCGGTGCAACGTGGTGATTCACTGGTCTTCCAATTACCGACGATGGGAGGATGACGTTGCGAAATGTGATTGGTTGTCCTCTGATCAGCGCAGCCGCACGTAACCAACGTAATCGTAGAGAGTTGTGTTCCCCTTATAGTGTAAGCAGGAGTGATAAAGGTTTTATTTGGTTTCAAGGGCCTGTGAAAAACTATCTACGGACTCAGAATTTAACAATGCAGTTCCGCATGCGAATGGAGCAGCCATCAAGCAGGCTGCTTCATCACAGCACATCACATCAGCTCTGCTGGCTGAGTGCAGTCTTTATAAACTTACTTGTTATTTATGAAACCATGGGAAAAGTTTGGAAAATCGTGTAAAATGAATCACAACCACGTAAATCAAAGTACTTATACTTACTCGACGAGACTACTCTCTTTATGCAGTCGGCAGACCTCGGCCATTGAAACATAATAATTATTATTTCAATAGTTTGAAAGCCCCGTCAACACATAAAACACATGCACTCTTCGCTATGCACGAAGTAGAACACACTAATTTTTGCGCTTTTAGTACCTATTCATTATCAGCCAGAAGACCTCCACTGCAGAACATAGGTCTACGAACAACAACCTGCCACGTGCATCCACCGGTAGCCCTCAACTTCGTTTTGGGGTGGTAGCGGGGCATCTGCCGGTAATTCTTAGCACCCCTTGCTTCGTCGTTATCTGACCCGCTACCTAGGCCAGGATTAGAGGAGCAGCCGGGAACTGGATGCCGTGGTCTAGTTGTATCTGTTATTGCGAGCTGCCATAAAGGATGCTGCTGCCCGTCTTTCCGTGTTAGTTCAGTTTAGGATATATCTGGGTACCTATTACTCTGAAAATATTATACTCGGAACTGGCAGGATACCACCGCGCTCCGCCACAATTTATACGGGCCGCCTTAACCTCCGCCGTTTGTAAGGCTTTAGGCATGCGAGAAATGCAGGGGATGCCTTGCTTTACTGGGCTTTTTGGAATTTCACTTGTTTAGACATGTTTTCTCCAGCTTTTAGCGATAATTTGTACATGACAATGATCGTGGGTTGTGACCCTGGGGTGCGGACTTGTCGGGATCGGAATGACGCTTAACGGCCTACTTTGATAAAAATGTGAATTTTCTATCAGATCTTTTCTTTCGGTCGGAAGCGCTATTAGAAGATGAGTGATCTAACAAAAAAAAATTGTATTGTGTGATTTTAGACACCAAATTAATCGTGACGTACCATTTGATTGATTTTGAAAGTTATAAGCAATTTTTTTTTACACTCAGCGTTAACAAACTAAGTAACAAAATCTTAATACTAAAATGTTTTCTAGACTAAGATCGTCTTTTAAATAAAGTTAGTACATTATAAAGTGCGCATTAAGTCATGGGGGAAGTTTGGAATAGATGATTGATTACGAACTATTACTTTGCTATTTCGTATATTACCTATAACATAGTATGTTTATAACTTTAATAAAACGGTGAGCAAAATGCACAAAGCGAAAACTCTTACAACTCGCTGAAAATCTCGTTCACACTCCACATACTCGAGCTAAACTAACCCGCGACAGATGTTCGATGGCCCTCGAGTGAAGTGCCCTCACTAGCGCCTCGGCGGCACTCGGAACTAGGGACCTGCTGATTATGACGGCGAAGCTGCGATTACGTCGCTAAATGCGAAATTTGGCGTGGATGAGGACTCTTTTGCACTTGAAATAGGAAGTGAACGTTTAAATTGTCTTACTACTTATCTGTACTATTTACCTTTCAGTTCTTGGTCGCCACTTAAGAACCTTTCCTCCCCATCGGTTATAGGTTATTCGAGCGATGAGTCTTGCCAATTGCCACTTCAGCTTGCAAACCCTGAGAAATATGAATATGGTTCTTCGGCGAATATCTTTGTTCGATTTTATCGCGCAAAGAAACTAGTGTTGGTGAATAATATAATGTCGTGAAATGTGACTTTTCGTGTCGTTTCCAAAACTCGATAGAAGCCTTTAGTAAAGTCTCCACCACTTTAGTAGGGCGTGACTTAGGCTTGACCATGACTTACTTTGCTTGACTTAGACTATCTTATATACTTTACTATCTTACTTGTCTATGACTGAAACTTCTGTTTGTTGTGAGATATTGTGGTTCCCTTAAAATATTACAAAACTTGACACTGGCACAGCGCTTGGAGCCAAAATTGAAGAAAAAAAAAGATGTTAATTTCAATACAATTTCTAAGTTTGAACTTAGAAAAAAAAACAGTTCAGTTCAGATTGTGTAGTTATAAAGTTTACGAGGTCTAAGTTTGCCTCGAACTAGCTTTTACGCTGAAGACCTTAAAGTCTAAAAACGCTTACACATAGGATAGGCTTTTAGGAGTTATTGCTTACGTTTCTATTCTCTACTCCTACTAAATAAAACCTGAACCCACTTTTAGCACCACCACTTGTCGTAAACGAGCATAAAGGGGAACTATCACTTATCTCAAGAATTTAAAAATATCTCCACCCCAGGGTCATTAGAAGCAAACCGTAAACTTCACCCCAGCCATTCATCTTAATTCACTTACTCCCTCTCTGCACTATTGTAAATCTCGAATTATTATCGAATCGTTTTCGGATTGCGACGTCTCGCGAGAAATGAATCGAGTTGTAATCAAATTATCACCCTCGTAAGAATGTATTTGAAAATATTGTGTGGACTACGCCTACGATGTAACCTCTTCTCAGAAGAAGTAATCGCAGGAATAGGTACAAAAGAAAAAGTAAAATGTAACTAGCTCAAGCCTGTGACTGGGTACGCGGTGATGGCCTTATTTTGGTCAATTATGACGAAAGAGAACGAAAAATACAAAATATTCGAGTGTTTTTTCCGCTTTTGTCAAAAAAACATGTTCGAAAATGACTATAAAATATTAGCAATAATGGTCTCAAGATTGTTTTTAGGGTTCCGTACCTTAAAAAGGGAACCCTTATAGGATCACTTCGTTGTCTGGCTGTCGCCAACCCTCTTTTGAATCTTACAGACATCACTCACACACTCGTCAATCAAAGATGTCCACTGTTGCACATTACCCCCTTTGGGAGCGAGGGAGAGGGGGTGCCATAATCCCCACGCTTGGCATGCAACTTGCGAGGAAGCCCACTTAGTAGTTTTGATGATTTTTCAAAGTCATAGCTCGAAAAAAAATTGTAAATATAACGAACTTTCATAAAGGTTTCATCACCTAGTATATGTTGCGAGTATTCGTTACAATTTTTTTAATATTTATCAACCTACTAAAAAAAAAAACTTCCACTTAGGTTTATTAGCCACTTAGCTGAAGTGGCAGTGGGCAGACCACATCAATCGAGGAACCGATAACCGATGGGTAAGAAAGTTTCTCGAGTGGCGACTACGCACCGGAAGACTCAGCGTAGGCAGGCCTCCTACTAGGTGGACCGACGACATTGTGAAAGTAGCGGTGTAGTGGCACGTTGTCGGTCGGTGTGGCGCTCTAGGGGCCTTCCACCATTTCTGTCACTCTCAGCTCTGCGTTTGATCACACATTGATGTAGGTACATGAATCCGGCACGCCTTTCATAGTGGCCCTCAAGATGAGGTTGCCGGAACACACTTGTAAGCTGTTTTCGACTTGAAGGTCGCAACCGAGACCAAACCTGGAAATGCATCCCTTTTCAAAGATAAGCAATCATTCCTTTTCGTTGGATACTCTATCAAAATGATCGCTTTTGGTGTTCAGTTTCCGCCTTCTCGAAGACAACAAACCCGTATTTTAAGATAATTTGCAACGCGCTAAAAAATAAAATGATCTTAACAGCTAAAATAGTGCAAAAAGGCGTAACCGTGTGTAAAAATAGCTTAACAGCGTCACAGCCCGCAGTCCGTCACCATAACCTGAGCTACCATACAGGCGCTGGCGGGCGAATGAGGCAGCTAACATTTTTCATAGAAGTTGATCAATTTTTGTTAAGAACATACGATGGTGGCTCTCCCATTTAACTGTACAGATGAGTTGGTCGCTCAGTACTAGCGCCATAAAAGTGCAAGTAGGTTCCACTCGCGCCAGCGCCTGTCTCTGACAAATGTGCTCGACGGTAGATTTATGACAGGGTTGCCAACCTGAGAACGGACCGTGTTTTACCGACCAACCAAATCATCTATAAATTTGAGTGGGGGAGCCACCGCTGTAATTTCTTAACAAAATTGACAGCCTCCCGTGGAAAACTTTAGTTTTCTAATTTGTCCAACTAAAGGATAAGCTGGTCGGGCTGTATCTATTATATTTACGTATCTAAGTATTAAGCAATTGGTTATTTGCGAGTCTGACTCACGCACCGACGGTTCCGTACCACCACATAATATATTTGTCTAATATATTTAATTATCAAATAACGAAAATATTAATTTATTTTATATTATTACGATGTTATTTAAATATTAGGTGGTTGAAACACCTAGCTCGAGTCTGGCTCACGCTAGATAAATTTAGACATTGACATAATACAACACATTTGACATTTTAGTCTATTCGCTAAAGTAATGTTTTTTGCGATGGACTTAAAAGTCACCAGGTTGGAAACTAGATGATGACATTGATTATTTATTACTGTTTACCATAAAGCCATAATAAGAAAACACGGTTGTTATTTTTTAGTATTTTGGAATATTTAATTTATTTATCAAAAAACCGCCATAATAACGCGTATTTAATGAAAATTTAAAATTAAGCGACTATTACGACCTATAAGGGTTCAAAACATGTAGCCCTAAATAGGCAGGACAGACAGACAGCGTAAGCTTACCAATAGGGTCCCGTTAGCACCCTTTTAGGGATACGGAACCCTAAGAGGAGATGCCAGAAAACATATACCTTTAGAAATAGTTTTAGAGATTAAGCTACTTTTTCTTCTTTGTAGCGTAAACTGTAATATAATTTTAGTTGTGTGACACCGAAGCATAATAAGCTATTATAAAAATGCACATACATTTATATTTTAATTAAAGAGGACATAATCAAAATTCAGCTCGCTTCACAACTTTATAACCCAGCGGCATTGTTCCACATTTTTATCGATATAAAACCCTGATCCATTATCCATTAATCTCGTGTCACCACAGAGAAAATAAAAAAGGAGGTGGCAACTATGCACCTTGATTCCTAGTAAGATCTGACAAACCAAGGTAAACAGCCCTGCCATCTGTTAGGGAGTAGAGGAATTGTTGTTACTGCTATCACAATGTTACGCCATGCAGTAAAAAAACCCATATCCTCGGCTAACCAACAGTACCGCACGAGTTGAAATTTGGGTAAATTGGCTGGTTGACAGGTATATATAAAGTTGACTTTAGCGGTTTCGTTTGCTAGCCGACGATATGCCATGTCCTTTTTATCTGCTCCGTGAATATAATGTGACACCCCTGACGTATATAGCGCTGGGACAGAGCGCCAACTTGCTCGCTTTTTAGCTTTTGCAATATGTGTTTTTAGGGCTTGTTACTCAGAAATAGTTTATGGGAAGAATTATTTATTTTATGGACTTAGTGACTTTTACTAGCACGCCGACAATAAGATGTAGATTGATTTTCAAAATAGAAAGCAGGGTACGCACGTAAGCTTCTATTACACCAAGATAACATTATGTGGCGTTGTTACATCACATTAATATTATAAATGCGAAAATTTGTGCGTAAGAATGTGTGTTTTTTCCCGTTCGACTCTATAATGGCTCAACGGATTTGGATGAAATTTGTTATTAGCTTATACCCTGGATTAGCACATCGACTACTTTATATCCCGGAAAAATGGCTCTGTTTCTGTAGAATTGCGGGAAAACCGAGAGGAGAACTAGTTATTAATAAAATAATACATTCATAAAATTATAGTATTGTTGAAATAAACTTAATATACCGTTTTGAATTTGTCGCTTTTTATTTACCAATCTTTGCATCAAATGCCAAGAATTATTTCGATTCTATTTTCAATAGAGAAGTCAGGTGTCATTTGTTTTCGCCTCGTTGTAGCATGCAACGACGTCTCCATGTTGTCTTGGTGTAATGTGACCTATATACTCTTATTACTTTAAATATAGTGCGTGTGATAGAGAAAGTTAGTGAATTTTCCTAACTTTTGATGAAATTAGCGCTTCGGGGGTAGTCTCGTGTTATCGCCACCTAAATCTTAGCAAAATCTTTTGTTTTTGGTTTCAATGGCTTAGATATAAATCATAATGTATGACGCTGTTTTGTTTTACTACTACTACTACGGCTTACGGCGGTAGACTCTATTCTTAAGTAAGCCGTGGTAGCTCAGTGGGAGCAAGCTCGCCTCACATTCGTTGGGTTGTGGGTTGGAACCCGGGCGGGCCCAAACCAATGAGTTCTTTTGAACTTATGTACGGATACACCAATGGCTTTTCGGTGAAGGATAATATCGTGACGAAATGGAATGAGAATCCACCAACCTACCCGCACTGGGCCAGCTTGGTGGATATGGCCCGATCACCCTTCTTGGGTGGGCCGATATCTCAGCAGTGGGATGTTTTAAGGCTGATGCAGAGCAGAGAAGGGCTTATTTACTGAAGCATTGCCAAAAACTATTTAGACTTTTTAGATAGTACCTTACTAAATACGTACTGCAGCGGTACCTCCTATGTAGAGCGGAGTATAAAGCCTTACTTATTAGCACTGAAATGTATTCAAAGCATTATTTCTACAGAAATATACCCACAAAAATCCCAGTCTTTACATAAAATCCTGTCAGTTTTTGAGTCATTTATTTTTTAAAGCTCCATTTTTATTTAGCTCGACGAAACACAAAAGCTAAAAATCCTCTTTAAAAATTTCATATTTCATAATTTGTGCCCTACCAGTGGTGTCAAACGCACTCCAATTTCGCTTCTTATCTTTCGGCTTACGTCAAAGGTGCTATTATTCAAATGTTTTTGGAACGTCTGTCATTGACATTCGTTTTTAATATAATTTATAGACAATGGTTGTCGTTTCGGTGCTTTGTTTAGTTTGAGCTTTTGTGGTTCGATTTCAAATATTTACTGACGTAAAATTCCCAAGCTTTTTCATAAAAAATATTTAAAGTTACATTTGCCAAATATAATCTGTTCAGGTGTTCAGTCATGAAAATGTGACAAACAGACAGAAATACACACTTTGTCGCCGCTGGCAGCAACAAATCTAATTCTAATTTTAACCATAAGCTGGAATTACACTTAGATTACATTCTAAGTAAAGAAGAGATCTTCTTAGACCTTATACATTGCTGCTGCGTCATATTCAAAATTTCTCAATGACTTTAATATTATGTAGCATTCTGCAAATTACTTTAATATTATGTGCTGCCCTCTATATCTTCAGTATCATTCAAACTTTGTTATCGAGTACCAATGGCGTGTGGTGATAAAGAGTACTTTTAGCGATAGTAAAGTTTCGAGTTTTCGTAGTAAGATCTTTTAAAGCGCATTCGTTTACTCAAGGTGCGCATTTTTAATTAAAATAGCGAAGCTTGTACGGAGATTACGTTTTCTTTATGTTTTACATGAGCTTCTGTGGACGGTGTGAAGTAATAACTGTAATAACTTGAGGCTGTCGTAACTAGGTTACATTCTGTAGCTCTGTGTATAATAACTAGATAAAAACAGAGTTGTTTATTTTCGTTATTTTCACTACTTCGCGTGATCCAAAGAGTTGAAATAAGTAGGATGAGTTATCTTGATCTAGCTCGCTTCCCAAAATTCAGTAAACGCGTAAGCACTTTAAAAAAAAAATATAAAAATAACTGACAGAAATTTTAAAAAAATAAGTTGTCTTTAAAATACCGTTGCCAATGTTTTAATAGCATATTTTTTTTTATGTTCTGGTTGAAAGAGTGCGAACGAAATATCTGAATCAGGGGAGCGGGCCCTTAACTTTATATGTAAATGAGCAAAAATCTGTATTTAGAAACAGCTTAACCAGATTTTGGCATTTTATTTCGGGGTGATGCATTTCACTGCGTATTTCCTACGCAGTGCAATGCGTAGGATTATTAATATTGTCCGGATACTGCATATCTGTTATGTGCAGTGTGGCAGCTACTGTCACGTAAGCAATTCGCACATTTCATACAAAAGTTATGAAAGGTATTCACAAGATCGATTTGAACTCAAAATCCCAAAAGGTAAGTTCTTAGAATCGTTCCTCAGAGTCCTCTCTGTCAAGTTGTAAAGGAAATGATTAACGGCCGCTTCCGCCGCGCCGGTGACAGTTCGCGTCTTTAGCAGTTTTGTGGAAACCCTATACCGTCGCCGCGTACTGTTAAAAGCAGTAAGGCAAGTTCGGTGTTACAGCATCGTTCTAAGCTTTTTATATTCAAATGTATTATCCTTTGTTTTCTGTTTCAAATTTTGGCTCCACGCGTTGTATCCAATGTCAAATTTTGAAATATTTCAAGTGAACCACAATATTTCACAACAAAAAGAACTCTCAGTCATAGTCTAAGTCAAGCAAAACAAAGCCACGGTCTACTCCAAGTCATGCCCTAGTAAAGCGGTGGAGACTTTACTTTTTATTTCTATGAAGTATTGAAAACAACACGAAAAATCACGTTTCACGACATTATACTATTCACCAACACGTACACGTTCACGAACACTTAATGAATAAAAATACACCATTTTTACATATTATATTATCACTCGAAATAACACAAGTTTTGGAAAATAACACAAGTTTTGGAAAATAACACAATGACACGATATGACCCGCTAAAACTCCGGTCCTTTCTCCAAAAACCTTTCTCCAGTCGATTTTGATAAATGTCAAAATGCGGCGAAATATGGCCATATTTTTCTGAAGCCATGACTAATGGTTAAAACTAGCTCGCCACCTATTTGTATTGTATAAATTAGTATTTTAGACTAAATGAGATCAATTCATATATTCTCAAATATACACACAGTACACTTATGAATGTCAGTTTAGGTACAAAATGTATATTATTAATATTATTAATATTACAATAACATAAAATTAAAAATAATCAAAAATGTCAGCATAATAAAACAATAAAAAATATAATAAAAATTTCAATAAAAACTAATACTAGCTTTTCTCTGAGGTTGAACTTTTTTATATGCTCTTATATATATATATTTTTTTTCCTCTATGTGGATTTTGGCGTCGCACGTCTTATGCATTTGCCAGTGTCAAGTATACATATATATTCTCAATTTTTGCTAGATATTATCAAACAAGTCATAGTCACGATCAAACTCAAGCAAAGCAAGTCACGGTCAAGTCCAAGTCATGCCCCAGTAAGGTGGTGAAAACTTTACTAGAGCCTTCTATGGAGTTTTGGAAACAACACGAAAATTCACGATTCACGACATTATACCATTCACCAACACTCGTGCATGTACACGAACACTTAACGGGTAAAAATTCACAGTTTTTACTCATTAACACTCGAAATAACACAAGTTTTGGAAAATAATAAAATGACGCGACATGAATTCTTCACGTTCCCGCCAAAACTCCTATATGCTCTTTTCTCTCGTCGATTGATATTTGTCAAAATGCGTCGAAATTTTGACATGACCTATATTTAAAACTAACGCGCCACTGATTTCTATTTTACAATAGTATTACAGACCTCAGTGGTCAGTACTAGCTTGTAAAATAGAAATAAGTAACGCTCTGTTTCTTTATCTATCGATAAAGACATAGTGTCACAATTTATGAGGTGTTCAAAAGAAGACCTTTAGATAATAAGCTAGGGACTCACTACATTTGCAAAGTATGAATGAAAATTTGATAACTTGCCTTACTGCTGTGTCTCTTAGTATAAGAGTAAGCTGCATGATTGAGCCCTCAAAGGCAGGAAAAGGCACAAAGAGAGCTCTCGTCGGTGTAGAGTTTCATTCCTTTTGAAATTGCGGGTATTATTTGGAGATGGTTAGGTATTTAAAGAAGCCGGTAGAGCTTAGTATTGATTGGGTATCTGGCGGTAGAGTTGTAAACTTACCTCGTTACCTACCGAGTGGTCTACTTATTTTGTAGTCTTGCGATTTTGCAGACCTCCTGTGGCACAGCCATGAGCGACCAGCACGCGTGCTATCTGGGGCACACCCAGATAGCACGAACCGATTCCAAACAAGAGAATAGATAATACTATCGATATATCCTGTAATACAACAGAATAATATCCACAACGAGTACGCATGATTTAGCGTTGCATACAAGCCCCGCCCCGCGGCGCCGCTCGCTACAATCCTCTCCCAACACGGCTTTAATTACAAAAGTTTTGTTCATAGAGACTTGTGAAACTTCAGCTTTGTAATACAAGCTCACAGGTTTTGATTTATGTTAGTTCTTCTAACTCTAAAAGCAAAGATGTACCGGGGAAATTTCTTTATTATGATTTTAATTAGCATGTTCTTTGTAACAAAGACGATTGAAATACAAAGAGCTATTTAAATTATGGTTAAAACCTTGTAATGTCTCTAATAGTTAGAAGTTTTTTGACCCTTATGGAAAGACAAGATGGATTGGATTGGTCTCTAATAACCTCTAATAACAACCGCTACATCATGTCAGAGGCCCTCAGGTGGCCTGAAAACTGTGAAATCAAGCCTTAGGCATTTGGCCCATATGAACTTCCTGACTCAAAAAAAGTAGTATGAAAAAGTACCTACATTACTATTAGTACTAACGGTATTTTTACCACGATTTACCATGCGTAGTGATACTGCGAGTGTGTATTGTAGGGACTTGCAATCGAGTTCTAGTACCAGTGGTACCCGTAGCAAAAGACTGAGAAAGGGGGTAGACCGGTTTGTCTGCTCCTAAATTTCGTAACTTTTTATCATCCACCCGCATCTTCAGTCTACCCGTGAACATGGCGCATGCAACTGTGCCGAAATATCGGGAACACAACAAAAATAAAAATCGTGATAAATATCCCGTGAGTACTAATAGTAATATAGTGAGGCACCACGAAAAAACGTAAAACATTGTTTAATATACATACACTTAGATGTATAATTTTAACAAAAAAACCCGACTTCAACAAAATACTTTGGAAGAAATGCACTATTCAGATGTTCTTAGCGCCAACCGTGTAATACTTATCATTACAGAGTTCTAGTGGCCATTTTTGTCTTCTTCATCAGTTCCACTTCACCAAATGATATTTTCTGAATGCAAATGATTTACTTGTTGATGAAAATACAAAAAACCGCTAGGTATATGTATGACTATAATATTTGAGAACTTCATAATTCCTCATGGATCCCATTGTAAGAAATAGAGTTAGATAAAAATGACCAGGACCAATCTGAAAATGTATCATGTTAAATAAAAATATATTAATTTTCCAAGTCGGCTTATAAATGACGTAGGATAGAAGTAACAAATATTTAAAAAAAATATATTCCTTTCTTTGAAGTCTGTTAAAAATTAACAAAATATGATTACTTCCGCTCTTCTTTAGATCACCTCACCTTACGCTCACCTTTAGAATTAAATAAATATGAATAGAAATAGGTCTGTGGCATACAGACAGCAAAACTATAAGTGTTCAAAAAATCTGGCTAGATAAGTAGAGAATAAAATAAATGCCTTTTATTTCAGTTAACCTTGTTCTAAGCAACTGATTAAATCACGCATCACCTCGAGTCACTATTCTGACCTCAGGACTCCTCTTCCACCGCCGACTCTTCAACCAGCACACGCCCTCTTTTAGAATCATACAACGGGTTCCTAAACGCCGTGCGAGGAGTCGCCAGCACAGAGTCTCTTCTTGTCAAAGATACCACACTGTCAGACCTGTTCTTAAACCTAGAAAACATCCCTCCAGACCTTGGTAACCTCGCTCCAACAGGAAACGTTACGTTAGGTAACTTATAATAATACAAATATATCAGGCCTAGTACTGAAACTACCACGAAGAACATAGACAAACCGATCTTTGCACTCAAATCTTTCTTATACAAGGGAGAGCCACTAATCTGCGCCAATTTTTCTCCTTTGTACCAATGGTTTAATACATTAATGTCAATCAAGTTGATTGCTTCCGCACTATTTCCGGTATACTCCCCTTTGTCCACGATAACCAACTGGATCTTGCGGGTGGGTTGGATAGATGTGAATCCGATGTGATAAACGACAGATGCTCCGTATGTATCGGTGATTTTACCCACTAGTTCTTTGAAAGATATCATGTCAAAACCTTCGTCGAGGTTGAACGTGATGAAGCCACCGCAAAAAGAGCAGCAGTACCCTTCAGGCTTGATCGGAGCGACGCACTCAGGTTTTGGACAGTATTTGACTGTACAGTCTATTTTGGGAGGATATTTCTGGCAAGGACATCCGAAAGTTTCCTGGCAGGTGGTGTCACCTTTCACTTTTACTCCGGTTGATATATAATCATTCAGCACAAACTGTCCCATTTGATCAGATTGACCATGTATGTAATCTTCAAAGGATTGGGTTGAATATGTGTCGTTACCGATTTTCAAGCTGCGAACGAACTGTCCTTCATTTGGGAGTTGCACTGTGTACTTTACGTTAGCGGGGAACACCACGATGTCATCATAGCACGGGATTTTTTCGGTGTCAGGGGTAGCTTCTGTGAATCTCGTCGAGCTCCAAACCCCAGCTTGAGTCCACGAAGACATCGACTTATCCAGGTAGTAAGAGTTTCCATCTGTGCAGTTGGTGTCTCCTATTTCCTGGCCGAGTGATATCACTGCGTCTTCCAGCACTATTTCGCCATCATCAGGTAAGATGAGAGCTCCGACATCTATTATAGATTCTATTCCGACCGATCCCGATATGGATTTGGGGAAGACGACAGTTTTTTTCGAGCACGGAAGTTTCCCATCTTTGAAATTGGCTGGCAGATTGAAGCTAGAGTTAGGGAGCCATTCGACAACTGATGGTGAAGTTACGGTGATGAGAGTTAGAAGTAGTATTGAGTATCGCGTCAGTGCGTCCATATCCATTGGCAGTCGATAGACGAATGGACGGTAATGTATTGTAATGCGATACGATCTGTCTGTCCGTTTATCGCGGTTGTTTGATGTCTGTGACATGTGCAATCGGAATCAGGCCTGTGGGTGGAATCGTGCGTTGAATCATGTTTGCAAGCGCCGGTTCACGAGCTACGATGAGAATTTGGAAACTTGCTATAAATCTATACACATACTAAATGTTTAGTTTAAGTTTAGTATACGAGTCTAGGATATGACTATAGTCAAAATATTCTTCATTATTAATAATGTTCTTGCAACGTTTTAAATGTTTTCTTTGCGATGTCAGGGTTTTTCCCATAATTTTTCCCATAAAGATGCTTATGATCAATCCGATTCTATAATAACCATTGTGTAGTGTCCAATATAAGTAAATAATTATTTTGCGATTACTTTCTAAAAAGGTATTTTAACAAAACGAATTCAACCTAAACTGAAAACTAGAAATCCAATTAACTGAAAAGAAAAGTGTTTATGAACCTGTTTTGTTTTTTAATTTACTTTCTGACCAAAATATGAAGTAACGCTTTTTGTTTATAGTGATGAGTACACAAATCGAACACCCAAAGTAAGAATAGATACTTCAGTTTTTTTAAATACTGCGGTGGAACCCTTCGACCAAAGTAAAATTTGGTCAAAGCTAGATCCATAATATTCGTAAGAAAGATAAAAACAAAACACAACGCTGTATTTTTACCCAAAAGACATACTCCCGTAATTTAGCAAGCAGATACTCATAATCCGCGGATTTATTAGTGACCTTCCGTAAAAATAACGTATAAACAAAAGATTATCCCTAATCCAGGCCATGGGGTTCCGTAGATCCTCCAAGGATATAACCTTCAGGATATATCTTAGGAATATTATACCATCTTGAGGTTGTAATAAAGGCGTCTCGAGGCACGTACGGTTGATACCCTATGATTTATGGGACGATAACATCGGTAGGTGGTTAAATACAAACCATTAATGACTTTTGGAGGGGTGGAAATTTAATAAGAAGCCGCGGTGGTGTCGACGAGCGTAGTTATGCAAATTTTATTGCAGGAAGAGCCTTTGGACGAAATATACGGGCGTCCATTGCACACAATGAAAAAAGATTATTTACAGGTGTCATCATCATCATCATCATCATCCAGAAGACGTTCACTGCTGAACATAGGCCTCCCCCTTAGAGCGCAACACTGACCGACAACGTGCCACTTGCATCCACCGATTGCCCGCGATTTTGCTCATGCTCACAAAAGGTTTATTCTTGCCTGCCCTAAAAAACTCTAAATATTGAATTTATCGCAAGTGCATTCAATATACTTACTTACTTTTTATAGTATATATCTTTATTATGAACACGGAAGGCGCTGGATCTCGCGAGTGTGAGATTCAGTGGTCACCAAACTAAAAGTATATACAACTACCCACTAATGATATGAACAAATGTATTGTACTTTTGTACTTTATAAGCTAACTCTCTTATTTTTAGCTCCACACAAATAGTGTTTAGCCAATGTCAAGTTTTGTAATATTTCAAGTAAGTTAAAATATTTCACAATTAAAAGAAGTCTCAGTCATATTCTAAGTCAACGAAAGTAAGTCCAAGCCGAGGCCTATTAATTATTATAGGAGGACTACTGGAGGTTTCAATGGAGTTTTGGAAATAGTACGAAAAATCACGGTTCCCGACATTATACTATTCACCAACACTCGTGCACGTGCACCAACACTTAGTGAATAAAAATCTACCGTTTAGAAAAAGAACAGAAAGACGCGACATTACTTCTTCACGTTCCCGCCAAAAATTCGTTTTACGTGCTTTGTTAACAGCTCAAATAAAGGGGTTTTCTTTATTGTTTCATTGGACATTGACGCAGCGACGTCTGCTTTACGGCCCCGTATGTCTTCCCCTAACAAACGTTTCAGCGATCGTAACAACCCGCTGAAACTCACAATATGGCAGATGGGTAGATAAAGCTCAAGTGCCCGGCTTTGCTCGAATGCCGCGTAAAACTGCGGGACCCCACTGTAAACGCCTTTGTCATTTGGAGACCTCGTTTAGTGCAGATTTCGATGGCAATTTCCTCGTGGTGGAAAAAATCTGCCCAATCGCTTAGTATGCTGAGGTCGTTGTTTTTTGCTCTTGATGTTTTCTTCAACGTTCGAAATGATTCTGTCTCTGCCACTACATTCCATTTCCATCACATTAAAGTGAAATATAAATAACTATATCTATTGGCTGAGAACACTTTCTTATCGTTGAAATTAGTAATTCACAACGATTTTGTAGTTTTTTATTTCGTCGATACCTTTATTTCAACAAGTATTTACAAGAAATACAAATTTAACTTATTAAAACACCGAAACGGAAAAAGTTTTTGTGTAAAAAAAAAATTTATCCTCACAAGCTTTTATAAAATCCTTTATTGGTACTGGACCCTGATCAAAAGGAGTCCAAACTCCATCAATCTACTGTTAGTTACTAAGAGTTCCGTCTTCCACCTTCTGTATCCATCATCAGATCCGCTTGCTCTCATAATATTGTATTGTCATCTGAACTAGACAAGGGAAAGTGGTTTAAAAATCAGTTACAAGATTTGACAAAGCGCTCAACCGCAATATCTACACTGATATTGTTCAGGAAACCAAAACGCAAAAAGCTCAAACAATTCCCAATCTCTCCATTGTAATAACTTTAAATCAAATACCTAACATCTAAACTAAACCTCTTATAGAATATAATAAACCGACAGAATCCTTACCGTCACACTACACTGTCCAAACGCTCAAGAATAACTAAATCAATTCCAAAAATCGACCTTATCTTCAGACCTTAAGGGTTATCTTTGAGTGCTTTTACAGACGTTTCAAAGAATATTTTGCGGCCTAGTCCATTTCTTGCATTCACGGCTTGTCCGATGCGTGTTACAAAACATTTTGGGCCACAGATTTGAATAATAGGCGTTTGGTTGAGGCGCTGTTGTCCCGGAAAACGGGAAATTAGGGATAAGCGTATTAAATATGTTTGTCCTTGCGGTACGTATTCTATTTGTGGTATTTGTTGTTTGATTAACACGAAAATTCACTAGACTGAATTTAATGTGATGAAGGAATTTTACAAATGTTCTGATTCTTGTTTTCACTAGATCTTTAAGGGGATTTCTAGACTAGTTGTCCAATAATCCCTTTCCGCAGAAATAAAATAAACTGCTCGGGGGATTTCTGGATTTTTTGTCCAGTAATCCCTTTCGCCTCTCATGCTCTGATGCTAAGGGGATTTTTGGAATTTTTGACCCTCGCAGGGGATTTTCTAAGGGGATTTCCGCATTTAGCCGATTTTAGTGCAGTAAGTTTTTAAGCGCCTAGATAAATTGGTATGTATATATATAACAGTTTTATTATAAATACTTTTCAGTAACAAGTTTTTTTTTAAACTAGATTATTTTTACAGTGCATTACGTAGTAATAGTTAGGATAATTGTCTGATGTCTGTCCTCACGTTTGGCAATTAAGTAGAAGCAGGTAAGAAAAATATACACATTTGTGGGGGCAGATACCCCATGTTTTAGGGCAGGTAGGAATAAACCTTATGTGAGACTAGACACAAAAGGATCCGGGCTATTCTTAAAACTGCGACCAGAACCACAGAAGTAAGGGCAACAGCGTCCTCTTAGTAAACGGTTAGCGTTCGGTGATCCCCAAGCTGCCTGCCAAGAGTGGGTATTGTGGCACCTCATTTATAAGGGGGATGCATTTGTTCAGCAGTGGACGCCAACTGGCTGATGATGATGATACAATACAATATAACTTTATTATACACCAAAACAGACAAACTTATAAAACAATTTATAATATAACGTATACAATACAAACATAAACTACATAAACCATATGTATGTATGTAATACATACATAAACCTACATAAAATACATACGATAAATACAAACTATATAAATGTAAAATATATACTTTAAAACTAATAATACATAATTATACATATGAGATGATGATGATGATGATGAGACTGTAAATCAAAAAAATGTTTTACGAGTTTATAGTATTTTTTTATACCTATACCTGTAACACTAGGGGCATTATTAGCAGCATTTTTTTTTTCTTTAATATTATTAGCAGTATTTGTATAACAGCGCATTATATGACCGATACATGCCAGATATCGTAAAATAAAATAACCTTATACATTATCCTTTACTCCCATTAGAAGCACCACTTTCATTGCAATATTATGGAATTTATGCTCCCGCTAAAAGCTTCCATACATTACGAAGGTGATAAAGTTGCTAGTGGCTGTAAAATGTCTAATCTGTTTAGTTTATTACTTAATTGATGCAGATTCAATTAATGTTTACTATCCAGTGCTAACATATCAATCAATTACGATTATCCCATCGAGTTTATAAAATTGTAACGATTCTCGATAGAGCCATAAATCTTTGAAAGCTGTATCATTTTGCCTATTCTCCAAATGAGGCGTTTTCTAAAAAAAAACCTAGTAATAAAAGTACACAATAGATGGCGTTAGATGTAATTTGAACTTTTCCTGTCACTGTCAAGACATGAAAGACAACAAAAATTATGTGTGATTTTTTTCTCGTATTTTTTGGCTCCACATGTTTATTTAGCCAATAACTTAAAACTTAAAAATATTATATAAACTATATTATAATCTAAACTTAAGTAAACAAACTATAACTACAAAGAAAAAAAACATTGTGAAATACTACAATACTTGACACTGGCTAAAAACACAACGTTTGGAGCCAAAATTAAAAAAAAACAATACATTTTTCGACAGAATTGACAATGACAGGTAAAGTTCTATGACTATTACGCCATCTAGTAAGTATTTTAAAACATTTTTTTTTTTTAAATGCCTCTTTCAAGAAGGTCGCGCCGTTCATAAGCTGAGATCGAAGCTCGCTTTGTTCGAATTTGGTAATGTTTTATAATCAGACAAAATTCGATCGACGTGCGCTTCGAATTCTGTTATATGAGAATGGAGCGACCTCCATGAATCCGCAACGTAGGAAAATGTAAAAATAATTGCAAAGTTATGCCGCTTTAAGAGTTATATTAAAGTGGTGCCTCAGCTTTCTCACTCACATGTTTTTACTTTTTTATACAAAGGTTGAGTTTCTAAAAACTATATGTTGTATTTGACTATCGTAAGGTAAGATAAATTCTAAAGAATATCTTGTTTTTGATATATTTTATTTTGACGGAAAATAAATAACCTACTTTTTCTCCTTTGGCACAGAATAAGCAATAATATGAGTATAGAAGTCTTATTTCGAGAAGAGAATAAAAAAAAAACTCGCTACAGCGAAGCAATAAGTAGGTATCTACAGACGTGGGACTATTATCGCTTTATTTTACTTGCAACATTATGGCCAATAAGTGTTTCTGATTTTAGAGTTTTCAGGCAACTTAAATGCTGCTGACAAAGCTTAACGATTGGCACAACAAAAAGCCCTTAAACTCTTTCTTTAATTCCTGTTCGGTCCCTGTAATTCAGGTAAAGATCTATTAATCAAGTCGCGAAGGTCCGATGTATTGTGGTCCCGAAGGGTAGCCTATCGCCCCTTCACCTTTTAAGAGGTCACAGAATGTTTACTACAGCAGATAGGCAACTCTGGAGAAACAACTACGAGCACCGTACACGTACAATCACATTAAATTTACTTCACATTTTTTTTTATTATACGGTATTAGTCACATTGATTTAATTCAGTTATTCAGACTTTATTTCCGCTGTTTTGCAGAACCGCTGATCTTTTGCAAGGAGCTCTCAACCTCGTTTTGCCTTGCACTAAATGTCTAAAAAACAAGTCAAAACCACGTCAATTTTCATATTCATAGAAATGCGGTTGTAACTTCGTTTGTTTGTTACACGACACGGCTGGAATTATTTTGATACAATTTAATAAGAATGCGCAGACCGGGCATAGGATAGTGTCCAAGAAAAAGAAGGAAACCTAAAGGACAGTGAGTTAAAAAGTGGACCGCAGCTTACATTATACATAGCCCAAGAGTAGTTTTAACTTGCACAACATATAATTATATACTATCAAAGCCAGCTTCCAATCTGATTCATTATCTAAAATTCAACATGGCGTCAAAAGACTACTGAACTACTGAATAAACTATATATACTATAAGAAACTACTGAAAACCTGACTGATTTATTTACTAAATCACTTGATCGCGCATGTCCTTTATTTTTAATTCAACTAACCGCCCTCCCCTGGCGCGGGCCGGCTCTGACGGCGAGCGTATGGTATTTTGAGCGCAATATTTTTTTTAAGGGGAATAGATACAATCTGTCAACCGTTAATACAGTCTGTGGTGGCAACAGATCTGGACGAACCAGAAACAGCTGGTAAAATTGTTAATTATAATCTTTATGCTATATATAACTCATGATGTTTTACTATGAAAACTGACGTGGCTTTGACACATTTTGTTATAAACTATAGTCGGAATAACCGACTCAATTTAACGTGAGTATTCCCGTTTCAGTAAAACAAAACTCATGATGTGATATTCTCAGTTTTCTAAATGTGACAAGTTGTTAGTCTGTCCATTTTGGTAATCTGTGACAGCCTTCACCTCCGAGGGGATTAAAAAGTCAATCTATCGAGGCGAACAATGGGTAAATTGAAAGATCGGCCTTTGTGCCGGCTGATTGATTTTTGGGATCGAACCTTCGTATTTCGCGAACGGTTCCGCTTATCAGCGCCTTCTTACCCATTGCTAATTTATGACAACACATTTCGACTGCATTTGATTGTACGTGTACAAGTACCACCACATTGCCCGCGATAAAAGTCGTACGTGCGTAAGTATCTATTGCCAGTGTGCTATTTCTTTATTAATTTCATCAGTATCGGCTTAACTGTGAATTGGTAGCAGAAAGAGACTTTTTAGAGTTCCGTAACTCAAAGGAAAAAAATTAAACCTATACAGGATCTCTTCGTCGTCCATGTGTCTGTCAGTCTGTCGGTTTTTCCGTCTTAAAAAAAGTAAAGTTAAATTTGTGCTTCAATCAGACCTATCTTTTCTCGGTGCTTTCATAAGTTATATCATTTTATTTAGTAAAAAGTTGTACGGAAGCCTTGATGCAACAGTTATGTATTTGTAATTATTATTGGGTATCAGAATCACCATGACCTTTAAACCTATTTGAAAACAGATTTACACAGGAAAAAAAAATTTGAGACTAAATTAAAACCGAAACAATCATGTCTATCTCCTGGGGTGCTAGTCTCGACTTTTCGCTACAGTACTTTGCAACCGAATTCGGTCGCTAGGACGCAAAAATTCGACAGCGAACATTAATTATTAACGAAAAAACGGAAAATAGCGTTGAATTTTCGCAAAATACAAAATTGAACGTTATATTTGTGTTTTTTTCGTTAACAATTCGTGATCAAAGTCGAATTTTTGCGTCATAGCGACCGAATTCGGTTGCAAAGTTCTGTAACTGGTCTCTGGTCTAGCTGGTCTCCCTCGTAACTTCTTCAAGTACCTATTCATGCCTTTCATAATACTGAACAAATAAATGTCTCTAGTAATAACATCAATTTTGTACCTCAAAGCGAAGCAATTAATCAGACAAGCCAATGAAGGATGGGCCGAGATACCTCCCAAGGGAGGCCTATCAGCCCTGCAGACCGGACGACTTATTATAGACACAGTTGGCGAAATTATGGAACTAAAATTTATACAGGTTTTTAAAACAAAATACGAAGGTGGCTTCCTCTTTTAGCTCCACAGATAGGTTGGATGGAATCGAGGAAGGGTTCAATTGTCGCCAAGGTATAGAAATAGGTATTTTTTAAAGGATTTGTTCTTTGGGATTTTGTAATTAAAAGAGGCGAATTTTTTGGTAGAGTTGAATATCTGATGTACCTTTAACGATTTGGTAATAATATTACGAAAATTTTATTTGTACACCGCCGTCATCCAAACAAAAATGTCCATACAAAAAGCGTAGTCTGATACCCACCCCGAAGTTTAATCCGATTTCGATGTTTTTTTTTATATGTTATGTACACCGTTAAAAACTATGCTTGTATGTTTGTATGTTTTTTAAATTTCGCTATATCTTCGTTGTTAATGTATACATCTACATTTAGAAAAACTTTCTGCAATTTATGTACTATCGAATTTTATTTTGTTTTGCTTACATATATAGTATGTATATTTGCAGTAAATAACATTTTACATGTTCATATTTTATTCAATAAAAAAAATCTATGACAATGATAGATTCGATAACAATTATGGCTATATCTAATTTTCCTTCAATCTTTCATATTGTTGACGTGTTTATACTATATCCATTTAAATTAAATTCAAATGAACACAATCAGTGTACCTACATTTAAACAATTTATTCAGCAACTCTACGAAACTAGTCGTATAAATAGCGAGAGGAATTCGCAAAACGAAGCATACATGCGCCCGAAGATTAATGTTGCCAGGATTGTCTAATATTTTCCGTGGAACTGTGGATTTATCGCCTCGCCATGCGTTTTGGAAAGACTAGACTGCTATTTGCGGGATAATTACTACGCGTTACTCATGTGTTCCTTCCTACACAAATGAGTAATTTTCATTTTGAGTGCAGTTGGTTTTCTTAGTTTTGGGAACTACAACTGTTTGGCGAAGCGGTTATATCATCAAGTTGGTATGTTTGTCATGTTACTGATTGATAAAAAAAAAGGTAGTATAGCCTACGGTGTCCGAGAGATTTACTTTTTGATAGCATGTCTATGTTTTGACAGGTACAGTTTAAATGTAAATGTAGAATAGATAAATAGATATATTATACTTTTTTAGTCACTTTTGCCGTGGGATGAGCCAAGAACAGCACTTGGTGCGATTTAAGTTTTTTTTTTTTTTGTGGTCTGAGCTGGTAATACTTTTTTTAAACCTTAAGGCATTTTCTGAAAGAACTGAAAATATCAACGACATAGAAATTACTATTTAAATATTATCACGATTTACTTAAATTTAAAGATTACGAGACCCAGGTTTTGTTGAAAAAAATAACGCAAGAACCACTATACACATATAATATAAAGGGTTATAAGGAAAGGGTATGCTGGGCCGAAAGGGGCTCCTAGTACTCATGATTGTGAACATCTACACACAACACAGCTATGGGACCAACCCTGAAATCGAGAAAAAATTATCAGCTGTTCCATAAATTTTGTTGAGTGTCATAGACATTCTATGGAACAGCTGATTTTTTTTCTCGATTTCTGTGTCGGTCCCATAGTAAAAGTTCATAATGATGAGTACTACGTGTCCTTTTCGGCTTGGCATACCCTTTCCAAATAACCCTGTATATCGTATTAAGAACTATAATAAGATATCTAATATAGCTACGGGACCAACGTGCATGTCACGAGATGCACTTGACAGATTCTTTTAATGCTAAAATTAGATCTAAGTATGGCGACTAATTCGCCAGATAGTAAGCAATGGTGTGCTGAGAATGGGCCTGCTTTTCAATGAAACCCTGCACGTAAAGCCGCAGACCGTAACTAGTGAAGAGTAATTAATTGTACACTCCTAAAAATAGACACAATCCCGTGTTTAATCTGTTATTACGATCCTCAATCCTTGCCCATTAAACCTTTTCAAGAGATTAATTTTATGAAACCTTTAACTTTAAAAATAAAGACACAACAGAGGGTTAAAATAGAATAAATTATTCACTCTTGTCTTAACAACAAAAATTATTATACAGAACAAAGATGTTACTAGCCAACATTTAATTTTGTATTTCACTCCAAAACCCATTTTGGACCCTCACACATTAAGATAGAGTTTCAAATCTTAAGTAATTCCTATTTCATTATCTTCTCCTTAATTGTATCAGCCGTACCGTTTAGTTTCGTTTGTATTGCGATTTCGGTGGTTATTTTAAACCAATTTGAAGCTAGAACTGTTAAGAGAAAGTTTAAATTGCTTTGTCGGCGGTCGCTGGAAGTTAATGCAGTTTTTGGACGCCCGCTGCGCGCGAGAGGCGATCATAACAAATCATCAAGTTGCTACTAAGGTTATGGATACACTTATGTAAAAAATAAAGATAAAGACCTACTGTCACTTTCAATCAAATCGTGCCAGGTAAATACATAGAGCATGCGTTTAAATGTCTTGTCACAGCTTTGGTAATAATAATTAAAAGCACACTAAGTAATATTATAAATGCGAAAAGATGCGTGTGTTTGAGAGTATGTATATTACTACATCACCCTGAAAAGGCTTTTATCCTGGATAGATACACAGGCTACTTTTTATCTCGAAAAAAAATACGGTACCTGTAGGATAGCGGATGAAACCGCGGGGCGCTGCTAGTCTTGACATATTAGTAACTAAACTTTCATTATTCGTTACCTAAAAATCTCTCTCTTTTCAGATTAATGTTGTTGATCATTTTTAGAAATCATTCAATCAATCAATTTTATTTCCACTAAACTAATTATTTATCATTATTTAGGTAAGTCACTAATTTATAATCCTAAAAACACGTTACATTTTACAGGTTTTTTTTTCTTCTTTTTTCTTTTAATAATGCTACCTGTTCTTTCCTTGTCTTATCTATAAAACTCGCATTTCCTCACAGTGAGTCCTCAACTTTATGCAAACGTTCAGCATGACTTCTGATGAATTGCCGAAGTACTTCGGGTATATTGTTCTCTGCGTGGTGCCTTCATAATTTAATGATGCTCGTATTGGCGGCAATGCCTCGATGACGCAGTTGCAATGCAATTTGTTGTTGATGTCGGAGCTTTTTGTGATGCTTTTATTGAAGGGCTTAATTGGATTGACTTGCAAAAAGTACAGCTAACAGTGAAACTGAAGTTGATGCTGTCCGATGTTTAAATGGGTAGATATGCTATCTCACTCGCACATTTGCAGGTTTCTGTGGATTTCCGAAAAACTGTATATTTGTTAACCGTCAAATCAGAAATATTTTAAAGAAATTTTTGGTTCAATCACACTAATATTATACTTGCGAAAGTTTGTGTAAGTATGTAAGTGTGTTTGTTCCCGTTCAACTCTGTAACCGCTGAACAGATTTGGATGAAATTTGGTATGGAGGTAGCTTATTCCCTGGCACACACACATAGGCACACATTTTACACACATAGGCTTTTTATTCCGAAAAAAATAACCATTCCTGTAGAATAGCGGGTGAAACCGCGGGGCGCATTTACCTTACAATATGTTTGTGCTCCTATATCACCTCCACCACTAGCTTAGACGACTTTACCGAAATCAATGCCGAAATTAAAAGCGGACGTTTTGGAAAGTGGTCTTCATGTACATAAAGGATTCTGACGAGTGAGGTGTCGTTGCACTCCTTTTTAACCGACTTCCAAAAAAAAGGAGCATGTTCTCAAGTCGCTTGATATTTTTTTTTTGTTTTATGTTTGCTACCTCAGAACTCTGTCATTTATAACCCGGTTTAGGAAACTCTTTTTTAAATTTGAAATAATGATTATACTTCCGAAAGTCCGCCTTCGACCAACTCGCATGTCGGTAAGTGACGACGTTTCGTGGTCGAAGATCGAAGATCGGTCATTTTTGATTGCTGTTTGTTTTAGAATGACACAGATATCTCCGGTTGAAATGGCATTGAAAACAAAGCCACCTACCGTGCCTATTATACCAAATTAATCTCCAAAACTCATGCGAAGAGAAGAATAATTTAATTATCGAATTTTCGCAAAGCGAGTGCCACTCGGCGCGGATTCTACTTCGAATGAAAAAGCAATTAGAATAATGAACCTTGAGGAGCGTGGAGATTAGGGGACCACACCACTATAATGAGAACTGTTCTGGTACCCACGTTTAGCCGAGCCCACATTTAGCAGGTAGAGCCAGGTAACTGTGCATGGATGGATAGTAACTGACCGAGCGAAGTGAAGCTTAGACTATACAGGAGCAAGTCAGCGTTTGTTTGTATGTTAGACTCATAGTAAGCGGCGAGTGTTCTGCGATCCCCAAGCCGCCTGCCAAGCGTGGGGATTATGGCACCCACCCCATTTCTTCCGGACTTTGAGGAGATGCCTTGGTTCAGCAGTTGACGTCTTATGGCTGATGATGATAAACTTGAGACCCTTCATGAATATTTGTAGGTTTTTGTGTATGTTGTGAATGTATAGTGGTCGCGAGATCTCTGTTTGGTGCGAACTATATTGGTGTGAATAGTGTTTTAGATTGTGTTGAGTTCTTTTTTTTTCCTTCCATATATACCAAAATGTTCACTGTACGAGACCCCGGTGGTACTGGTACCATACTTCATTTCACATAGCATGGTGCGGGAGACATGTGGGCTTTCACTTAATTTGGACCATCACATAGCACATTGAAATATGCGAATATTTTTTTCCTTTATACAGAAATTCTTCAAATAGGTACAACATATTAATATATTTAATTGTGCTGTGGTGTAGCCGCAACTCAGTAAAAACCTACAAACGTGTCGACCGCACCATGCTATGTGAGATTGAGTCTATAAGGTCATCTTTCATGCTATAGTGTGAACTAACCACAGAGGTCTCTTTACACTGGCCAATTGGGACATTTCGAAAACTCGCACGGAACCCTCAAGTTAAAAGTGTCAAGATTTTCGTATTCGCAATCTGTTTAATGCGTTGAAGAGGCCCTTTGTGCGTCTGCTCGCAATTTATTTTTGGACAGGTGGACCCGTTTCGACCCATTGTGTTGTTTCCCGACACCTATTGTGTTTCGGGAAAACAGAAATTACGACCTCTACATTTGTTTGGAATTTTTTGTAGGAGAATTGAAAATTAACTTGAAAGAAATCAGAGTGCGACACTTTTAATTTTGTATTTTTGTGATGAAAATACTGGCAGCACAGAAATAAGTGTGGACGACATTTTGCTGTTTTATCTTATTTTTCAGAACTTGTGTTTTTCCCATAAGATAAGATAAGGTGTTAAGGTTTTAAGGTGTACCGAGTATTAAGGTGTACCTAATAGTAGTGGGATTTTAGTATATCTTTATGGTTCCAGAACTTGTTCCAGGTAAACTCGCAACTCCCGCTACCGACCAAGAAAATAGTCATGGATACAGGACTTCTACCGTGCCTGACCTATGGATGCCAAACTTGGACCTTCGATCTCAAAACCAGGAACAAAATTCAGACTACCCAGAGAAGAATGGAAAGAAGTTGCCTAGGTATAAAACTGAAGGATAAGGTAAAGAAAAATATTAAATAATGCATTAAATATTTAGGTTAATAACTTAATATGTACTATGCATGGAATTAAATAAAGCTTTATTATTATTATAATAGTAGTGGAAAACCGTACAGTGACAAAACGTGTCATTTCGCGATGTTTCCAAAAACTGCATAAGTAGAAAGTTCCAGTAAATCTTCCACCACTTTAATGGAGCAATACTTGGACTGGGCTGTGACTGAAATTGTTGGCTTTGACTAAGACTGGTTTGTATTGCGAAACATGATGAAACTTGACGCAGGCTAAATACACAAATTGAACAAAATACAATACAAATTTGAAAAAAAAATGCAAAATTGGAAATTCCTTAATTCGGATTTTCAGATCGCAAATGGAACCATGTACTTGGAAGTGTCACTAGGGTTTATCAAGGAACAGAAAAGGGCTTTCCAGTTAGCTACGGCTACCGAAACAAGATACAACAGAAAATGAAATTAGTTGTCAGGAGAAAAAGCTCAAATTCGTTTATATATGAGTTTTTGATTACCTATATACACACTAATTTAGATCAAATAGATTCCACTCCACGAGCTGTGGATTACCAATCAAAATAGAATCGAGTCTACGTTTGAATTATTGCTTAATTTTTCAATCTAGCTCCGTTCAATTTTATTCCAAATTGACCGAGAGTATTTTTCTTTCGTTCATAGATAAGGTTATTTATTTGAAGAGCAAATATAAAACGATAGTTTGTGGTACCTACGACACGAAGCACTCTGGATACGACAAAAGTCAGGCTCAGTAAAGTTAACAATTAACTCAAAAATATTGACTATCGAATATAACGATCGGAGTTACCAATGTCAAGCAACGGACGAAACGTCATTCATAGGACAGGTGACCGCGAGTGAAATTTATAACTGATAGCCACTCTGCCTCTAACACAGAAAATAAACATTGCTAATATCGGGGGCGACACTTAGCTTCACCACTCGTGTTTTTAGAGTTCCGTGTGCGTTTAAGTATCTCTTATAAGATCGGCATGTCACAGTGTCTTAACGTCCTCCATCTTTATAAACCAACAAGCACCCCTACGTCCTGTGTTAATTTAGGTATAATCTGTCTACATTACAAATTTCATCCAAATCCGTTCCGATGTATTTTTAATTAAATAATTGAGACTCTTCCAGAAGTATTTAAGTCGAGGTTAGTACTTAAAGTAGCGATTCACGCAAACCAATTAGGAAAAGAATTGATGGCTAATAAAATCAAGTGCCCAATGAAAAGTGAGGTCGAAATGAAAAACCAATTGCGATTTATCGATCTACTAGTCCTTTCGCTTGGTTTATGGTGATGTTGCTACAAAGTTAAGCGTTTGCTTCTGTTTATAACAACAAACAAATCAATTAATGTGTGTGAGGAGTTTTCACTGCTGATTGTGTTTGGTTGACATTGAAGTAAATTGACATTTTATCAGACATGTTATTTGGACATATTTTTCTCGTAGATGACGTTATTGTGGTTGAAATTGTATTTGTTTTATTTTAACTTGATTTTGTCAAATAGTACACACATGTTAATGGCTATCGTACCAAACAATCTGTTGATCACTACTCTATTAATTTGCTGTAGGCTTTAAATAAATAAATAAAAATGACAAATTATACAGTCAGAATATCTTAGTGGTCCCATTGTCGCTAAAAACTAATAAGAATCTACGTACCTATATAAATTTGTCAAATTAAGAATTAAAAATAGCCAAAAGTATTTTGCCGTAATGTGTTATACACATAATTCATCGTATTAATATATTTGGTAATAAACCACAATTAGAAAAGAATTTGTACAAAGTTTGTACAAGAATTTTGTACGAATAAATTCTTTCTTAAAATTGGATCGTCACACTTGCGTGAAATCACAGCTAACCCCACCAAATTGAAGAGGTTGTAACTTAGCGCAAACGCTCCAAGGAGGAGGGACATTATTGGCATAAATACGCGCTTACAACGCCAAGCGTATGACGCAGGTCTATACCTTCCCTTATATTACCCAAGAATATAGACGGCTTACATTTTGCATTTGACACGATTACTGCGATAAATTTCTCCTAAATAAGATTTCGAGCAATTGAAGAAAGCAAAAGGCTCTTATCTTATCTTATTATTTATTCTTACATAAAAGCAGCTAGATTTCCTATAAGGAACAATTTTAATTTTAAATTAAAATGTATTTGTTTATTTGACGCAAATAAGCAAAACAAGCAAAACTGTATTCCATATATTTAAAATTTACTCGACAACAGAATAGAAGGAATAATAAAATGTCCAGTACCAGACCCGTCCGGCTTGTACCGCCGAAATCCGGATCAGGCCAGTAAGCCTGATTACTCAGCGATACACAAAGCTGATTTGATCGCCCCGAGCAGATTCATCGGAGCTGACCGATAATATTAATTGAAACTGTCTCTGTGGTGAAGTTGAAGTTCTTACTGATTGACTGGTCTAGGGTTCTTTAAATTTGATGACCCTTTTTGAAGGCAATAAACAAACTGGTTCTCTCGAACAAATTACTTAGTGATTACAACAATGAAATAAAAAGAGCTGTATCATCGACCATATTCAATTTAATTCATCTTTATTTCCAATTTGGTATGAAGAATTCTCTTTTGGATATTCATCACTAGGTATAACTAGGTTAAAATAAACAAAACATCACAAAAGCATAACAAAATTAACAGAACTACAAACATTTGGAGGCTCAAAATAAATGTCAACAGTAATAAAAAAAAAAAATATTTAACATTAATAATATTCTTCCTTAGCGCTTGATTTCTTGACCACAGTGGTGTAGTCACTGTGGTCATTGGTGAAGATTCAAACTACATATGTGGTCTATTAACGCAATCGTTATAAAATAATACTATCACTACTTTATCTTGAGACCAGAATCCACCGACAATATGATTTACTGAAAAGACAAAACAGTAACATTCGAAAAAAATGTTAACGGAACGCTAACAGTTATAACGTTGGTTTTAATTGGACAATCAAAAGCTCTAATCTTGTTAAAAAACCTTACCACAAAATAAAAGACTTTGTTCAGCATCGCCGCAGTATCACAAAATAAATAAGAATAAGTACCGACTTCGTAGTCGTGATGAAAAACTCGACAGGCAAAATATTTCCCGCGTCACATCGCTCAAGGTCTCATTTCCCATTCGGATAGCTATCACTCCTCACACCTGCCCACACCTATTTGCACAAAACACGCGTCCTTCCATATCAATACCTTACCTACCTTATTTTTTAACCAATATTGAACTTTGGAAGGATTACTTTAAGGATATTTTTAGTTCGAAAGGGTCTGGCCATGAAAATTGATGGCATTGGTTATGGTATGCAATCAGTTGGAGGCAAACGCTACGTGTAAATAAGTGTGCGTAATGTGTGATTATTCAGGCCCGTTTGGTTGAAATTGGACCTATATTCTACTGGGAATTGAGGGCTTTCCTTTTCGGTACTTATACGGAATTAATAGATTGGAATTCAATCAGTTTTGTTGTTGTGTCTAAGGTCGCAAATGATTTCTAGATGGTATTTAAACGACATTTCGAATGAGAATATTTTAGCAGAACAAGGGTATTGTTTTTTGGGTGGATATGTGACCTTCTTATCAGATCTTAGACGTCCACAAACCCTCCCCTATAGGGGTGGTTGCCATAATCCTTACGCTTGGCAAGCGGCTTGGAGATCGCCGAATGTTCACCGTTTACTAATAAGACTCAGTTTCAGGACATACCTGGGCACGACCGTCCACCGATATGACCTCCTAGCGCCTAAATGGCTTGTATTGTCCTATTTTGGAGGTGTAGTTAAGATTAGCCTTTGTGGGCGGTCAGAAAAGATTATTAAGTACCTTAAATGAAGCTTTCCATTATTACTATTATATAATTACCATAAACATATTTTTTGTTAAAACAAGTTTCATACTATTATAGCTAGCTAAAAGTAATAAAACCACAACCAAGATACATAAAATACCTATGGTTTTACTCCCTTGCTCGTAGAACCAATATCGATATTATTATGCGCATAAAATCCTTAATCGGGAATGCCGACCGAATTCCCTCCAGCCATCAAAAGAAGTAACGTTATACATAAAATAACATTCCCCATTATTGTGCTTGCCCTGTTATCATAGTTTTGTTATGACCGGCAATCTTCGCAAAGATGGCTAATCTTGGGAAACGTTGCAGGTCTTGGGAAATCTTGCCAGAGATAAAGTGGCAATCTTTGTTCCCCGAAACTTTGGCCATGAAATGCACTAATCAGAACTACTTTTATTACTAACCTCGGTGATATGGTTTTAATGGAGTTCTAGTGGAAAGTTCGGATAATTCGTTATTGTGTTGCGGTTGTTTGTTTGAATTGATTTGAATTGTCGAAGAAGTTTGTCTATATTATTATTTAATTTACAATCCAAATTATAAAATAATATTAGTGTGATTGACAAATGATTCATAGTAACAAAAATAAACCGATTACAGGCAACAAACGATTTTCCTCGCGCTACCCGTGAAATACTCATTATTCAGGAGATCCGGTGGCCATCTGTGGTCTTCTTCATCAGTTCCACTTCACCAAATGATACTTTATGAATGCAAATACTTCACTTGTTGATGACAATACTAAAATCACTATAAGTAATGTAGTGTTTGTTATAATATTTGAGGCGTTCTCAGAATTCCTCATGGATCCCATTATCAGAACTCGATTTTCAAGAAAGGGACCAATCTGGAAGTATATACTTTCAAATAAAAAAACTAAATGCTAAATCGGTTTATAAATGACAGAGATTTTAGGTAAGAAACTTAAAAAAATATATTATATTTAAAAACGTCCTTTTTTTTGGAAGTTGGTTAAAAAAGGTCTCGACGATATTTCTTTGTTTGAAGCCTAGAGCAACGTGGGATACGAACCGCGTTGCTGTAAGATTTGACGTGTTGGCTCAAGTGATGCCGGAGCTTTTACGCCTCCCGAAAACGATGATCCGGTGGTAGAAGACAATAGACAATATACCATGGTTTATTCGCCACAAAAACAAAACAAAATACAAACAGAATTTAAAAAATAAAAAGAATCTACAATTAAAAAAAAATGTTTTATATTTGCCACAAATCGGCCCCACCTCAGCGTGACGCCGGCTGTGAACAACCAGCGCTGGTCTTCCGTTGGGGCCGGCAGGTGACGTCACGCACGAGAGTATCGAGAGGTATGAAAGAAATTTAACGAAAAATTAATTAAACAATTACATTAAATAAATATTGATACGTGAAGAAGAAGTTTCTTCTTAATAACCCTTCCGTAACGCTCTTTACTCTTTAGTAGCCGAGATTCACATTCATATAGTTAGATCCCCACTAGATTTCCTACTGTGCCGAGGATCTCATGGAGCACACCCGAAGACACAGACAACTAACTGACATTGAGAGCAGATATCAAAATCTGCTAAGCCAGGAATCGAACCTGGAAACCTCTACCAACTAAGCCAGCAGGCCTGGCACAGGCACCGGGATAAAGCTATGTCTACCCGTTTTGTCTTCGCGTTAACGTGACAAAGCTAGAATATGGATACATCCGTCTCGTTCTCGCGGGATAAATATAGTGGTCAAAATCTTATCGTGGTGCCCGTGCTAGGCCTGCAGGGGTGTGTGAGAGTGAGAGATTCAAGAGAAATTTTCTGAGATGAATTAGAACGAGAGAGTGTGACTTTCCGCCGGTTAAAAGCCCATCGACTTGTCAAACAAATTACATCAAAAACACAAATTATTCGTATCAATCAAACTGGGATAACAATCACAGACCCTAGAAATTGAAACTAAACTCCAGTAAAAACATACCCCGTCGACCTCGGGATCGCAAAACATCTGCTAGGCCATAATTGATAAAGTTGGAAATTCTGTATTATTACAAATTATAATGTGGGCCCTGTGGTTGAGAGTTTGATTAGTTTTTGCTGGCAATTCAAGAAAAACAAGTGTATTTAGAAAAATGTTTGGGTTCTTTCATATTATGAAGCACGTACTTAATCAATGCATTAAAACTGGAGGTATTAGTGCTGATGGCGTAGCTTGACTAAATCAGTTTCTTTCTTATTTTTATAGGGACACTAGCGACCCGCCCCAGCTTCGCATGGGTGTAATTTAGAAAAATTATCACACTAATATTATAAATGCAAAAGTTTGTGTGTAAGTAGGTAAGTATGTAAGTATGAATGAAATTTGGTATGGAGGCATCTTACACCTCTTACACCATGGATTAACACATAACATTTTATCCTGGAAAAATATTCGGTTTCTGTAGAATAGCGGGTGAAATCGAGGAGCGCAGCTAGTAATATTATATATTAAATCTTCGGTGAAAAAATATCTAATTGATGTTGAAAACCGCATCAAAATCCATTGCGTGGCTTACGAGGAGTTAGAGAATATATCTACAGACAGACGGACGCGGAAAGCGACTTTATTTCATACTATATAGAGTTAGAGATACGCTTAAAACCTGTACTGTACATAACCTAACTGACCCTTGTATGAACTGTGACCAGAGCCACCGGATGATGGGCAGTAGCGTCCTCTAGTAAAAAATGAACATTCTGCGATCCCCAAGCGTGGGGATTTTGTATTTTCGGATATTTGATTCAGTATTAGTTGCAAACGCTTAACAAACACTTGATTTATTCCTTTCACACTACGCCAGTAACTGTAAGGCAGTTAACGGTAGAATACAATACAATATAACTTCATTATACACCAAAATACAAACTTAAAAATGAACAATAAAAAACGGTATTATAGAGGGCGGCCTTATCGCCTAAAGCGATTTGTTCCAGACAACCTGTGGTTGGACATAATTATGACTTATAAACTATGGTCGGTGGTGTAGATACATAATGGTGCCCTAGAATATTATGTCGGTCGTCTAACCGAACACCCAATATTCCTACATATAAATTAGTACTGACGGGATACTAAACAAACCTAAACAGAATAAAACAAAAGAAAACGGTGTTCAACATTCCTATATAAAATATACCTACTTATATAATTACCTTCAATCTTCCTTTCAGTACTTACTTTGTTAATTCGTGTATATTATATTAAGTCCAAGACCACCCATGACATCGCGTGATGCGGACCAGGGCCCCTATTCGGAGAAATGACATTTTATCTCGGTCACTGTCTCTCTAATTTAGAATTTAATGGGAGTGAGAGTGACCGAGATAAAATGTCATATCTCCGAATAGGGTCCCAGGCGCGATAGTGAGATCTCTTTAATTGGACGGAGCCATTGTGGCTCGTGGAGAGATTACATCTTATTTGGTACAGCCTCGTTAGGGCGCGGATTTGGTGTTGTGTTTCAACCTGTCATCGGGTTTCGTAAGATTTTCTCATTTTGGTATTGGAAACGGTACTTTTCTGATTTTATCATTCGCCTATATAATTTCCTGTAATAAAATCATCGAAATACTAGAATGACCAATAATTTCCTGTAATAAAATCATCGAAATACTAGAATGACCAAAAAACTGCGCTTCGGATTCTTGCGTTTTTGGCACCTTGCGTCGAAACATTGAAAGCGTTTTTTATTTTTTAAATATTCGTTTAGGTATAACCAAATATCTGTACCAAAGGCGTACTTATAAGAAATTCTTTGTTCTGTGCATACATATTCCATTGATCTAGTTTAAACTAGATCGATGACTTATTTTAATCGTTTCAAAGCAGAGTTTTACACAGTTTTTATTATTCGAATTTTTGAAAGATGACCTGGAAACTTTATAAAAATCCAAACTATACTTAATAATGACATAAGCTTCTCCCAAGGGGGTGACACAGTCTGATTTTGTCTTGGCTTCCAATCACTGTCTGTGTTACGTATATCATAATCATATAGCATTAGATATTTACAGAATTCTCTTATTTATCCAATACCAATATTCAAAATCCACGAAGGCAGCAAGGATCTATCTCGAGACCCGCAGGTGCGGCAGATAGGTAATTCCAACGCCTCTACAACCGCTACACACTACTACTCAAGCTACGCTACTTATAAAGGAGAGCGGCCAAAACTGGATCTCTCAAAAATGCGCTTCCATACAGGCCATACTTTACACTATTTGCGGTGTAGCATGGTGCCAGTGACATTAGACGAACCGTTCCTTTTCACTCTTGTTTCCTCGATTTACAATCATGAACCCTAAATATCATAGACGTAAAATATGGAATCCGTAATAACTGTAGTAAATTATAAATCTACCCTGCCAAAATGTTATTGTCTACAAATAAGATAGAATTGAAAGAAAAATGAAGCAAAGTGTTATGCTTCATTTTTCTTTCAATTCTATCTTATTTGTAGACAATAACATTTTGGCAGGGTAGATTTATAATTTACTACAGTTATTACGGATTCCATATTTTACGTGTAAAGTAGCGCCATAGACTTGTTTAGTGATGGGATGTATTGCAATGATGGATAATCGATATTTTGTGTAGAAAAAGAGTTGTATTTTTAAATTTTTGTTATTAGAACAAGATTATTTTATGCTGTAAGTATCGTTATCAATAAAATTGAATTGCTAATGTCACTTGGCAAATCATGTGATACTGACAGCTATCGCCTAATGTCACAGGCACTGTGCTACACCGCAAATAGTGTAGTGATAGCACATAATATATTATAATAATAGCGTGAAACGTGACGAGGAAACCGTCAGTAGGTTGACCATATCGCCATAGCAATTTTTGCTGGACAATTTTTCGGCCTACACTGCTGATTCAAAAAGATCGCACTATTTTTGTGCAAACCGAAACAAGTATTATTATTAAAACAAACCAAAAACTCGACTGCAAGACATAGCCTATACCCATTAGACAGTTCGTATTCGTAACTTCGATAATTTAACCAATAAACAACTCTAGTATGACTCCGGTATACTAATCCCCGTGAATGTTTCCGCCAGCATAGAGCTATGATAATTATGTCCCTGAATAAAACAAATTGATGTCGATTTCGAGATTCTGATTTCGACTATCTCTCATCTCAATTGCCTCCGACTCTATGTAAATGTAACTTTTAAACTTTCGCGATTTGAGCACATAATTTAATGGTCTTAAAACTAGTTTATTTAT
Organism: Apocheima hispidaria; assembly: GCA_947579745.1. Classification (NCBI taxonomy): domain Eukaryota; kingdom Metazoa; phylum Arthropoda; class Insecta; order Lepidoptera; family Geometridae; genus Apocheima; species Apocheima hispidaria. Next base: position 1,718,273 of record OX388151.1, read on the forward strand.
ATACCTCGACGTTTCGGCCATGTTTCAGGAAACATTAAATTATGTCGCTCTATGTAACTCGCGCACTAGCCATCGTGAATATCTCGAAATATAGCGTTGAGAATAAGATATCTCGAAGTTCGAAATTTTTTTTCCAGACGAGATGGCATCTCGGCTTTTGAGAATAGAGATCCAGATCGTTCTACTCCTATATCTTCACAACTTCGATCGATTTGTCTCATACTTGCTGAACATTTAATCAAACTTAAAATAAAAATTTGATGGAACTACTTGCCTCATTTTTTTATGAATATTAGATCAAAGTTACACAATTTTTTTATACTAGTGCCGATTGATTCGCCGAGACTCAGATTTGAGACCCCTTTTATCAGACGGTCTAAGTGGAAAATGAGGCATCCAACGACACCTCATTTCACTCGTCAAAATTGGCCAAGCCGTTTAGGCCGCAGGAGGAACACACAAACATACATACTTAAATACACTCCAAAAAGTTACCCTTATTTTTGTGCGGTCGGGTAAAAGCCACATAAATTACGGACAAAGAGATCAGCTAAAGTAAATATTCGGCAGTGGCGGAAAATGTTATAGTGCAAAATACAAACTTTTGGTAATATCTAGTTAATTTCCGGACTTGTCCAACAAACTCGGAAGTCACGGCGACTGCCGGCGTGTCACGTGAGTAATGACGTCACGTGACGTCACGGCCCCTCCGGTGACGCGTGACGTATGTCTTCTTCAGAGACAAATGGTGGGATGGAGAAAATAGATACCCATTTTTATGTGAGGTGATAGGTTACATCATTTTGTATTATGTTTCATACTCGTACCTACTTTCATTGTTTTAGTCACCTAGCTATGGCTATTTTGCTTTAGTTACACACTTAGAGCAACATAGGCATAGGCATTAATCTGTCCCATTTTTTGCATACATTTATTTTATTTACGACCAAACATTTTCTATCGAATACATCAACAAATTCGATGATTGCCTAAATGCTAGTAAAAAAAGTCAATACACAGGTGTGGTAAAGCCAATTTTAAATGGAAAAGCCGTTGCGAGGGTTGAGTTGAAGTAAGAAAGTGGCAGTTTATTAACCGGTCGAGATCGCGCTGCGCTGCCTCTGATGGGTGGAATTACTGCAGTGCATACAAAACTCGACACCTCAGGGGTCGACAAATGTTGGTGTCAGCAACAACTTTGCTGTAACGCATAAGGCATTTTAAGAAGTTAATTAATGATTTACAGTTGTACAGTGTAAGTCGTGGTAGCTCAATGAGAGCACGCTCGCCTCGCATTCGTGGGGTCGTGGGCTCAAACCCGGGCGGCGCCCATACCAATGAGTTCTTTGGAAGTTGTGAGGAAACCTGCACATTTCCGGAGAAGAAATTCGATGGCGTATGTGAATCCGCCAGCCAGCACTGCGTTGGCCCAAGAACACTTCCTTGCGGAACACCAAAAGTAACAGATAAATACCTAGTCGTTGCACCGGTTGGTTCCGCAATGTTTAGTAACGGAAAATAAAGGAAAACGAGGCTATAGCTTAGATAACTTCAGAGTAATCAGAAAGATAGGCCTCGTTAAAACGTAACATCGGGCAACCTTTTTTTCAAACTGTTTGTTTGGTTAAAGTTCAGTCAATCATAAATAAATGATGCTACGCAATCTCTTAAATAATAAGATCTTAAAAGAAATCCAAAGATGACTCTTTGGACAAAAGTATACAATGTAGATATATTAAAACTATATATGTACCTACGAAGGCGTAGTAGAATTTATAAAAATTTGAATTTTCTTAATAACTGGTCTTGATGATTAATTACGAATTTTGTACATAACGTTTTGGGTTCCTTACTTTTAATATTTGAATTGGGAAATTTGAAGAAACTGTTTTCCGTTGTATGACTATAAGAAAAATTAAGATATCAATTCTTTTTTTATTCTACAAAACCCAAATGTTGACGAGCCCTCACACTGTTAGTGCAGCCAACTCTACAGGTTCGCAGCAGACGTGGATAAAACGAAAGCATTAGTCTAATGCTCGGCACTTTAGAGCTAGAATGGCGTGACACCTACCGAGTTAACGCATACACTTTAGAGGCGGACGTTGACGCATTGACACGCGATTATGACCCTTATTGAGTCGTTACGGGAGATACTGTGTCGAAGGCAAGTGACAATTTATTCAATTTATTGGTGTCATTTATAACATGCAAGACGTATGTTTATAATTAACATATCGGTTAGACCTTGTTCGATTGTGGTATAATTCTATTTTCATAAATACAATGTGCATTTTTAATCGGCTCGGGAACTGTTGTAAGGTTGTTGTATACAAGATAACGAACTACTTTAGTTCTAAATTTGAAAATTCACGGAAAAAAACTGCTATTCCATACAGCTTATTGCAAGATCCAAGAACATATTGTACGGAACAGCAGTTTTCTTTTCCCGTGAAATTTCAAAAGTCGTAGAAAAAAAGTTGTTCGACGACTTTTGTATACAAAATCGTCACTCTTATATACAACATCGTCACAACCGTTCTCTAGCCGATTAAAAATCATCATGTAAGTATAGCGTATTTATTAGCGTTCGTAAACACACCAATTAACAGATATATTAGCAGAACCACGTCAGCTTTTATAGTAAAAGCCGCAGGGAGCTGATTGTACTAATCATGGCAGCCCAGAAAGTAGGTTTTTTTTTCGATTGTCTTCAAGTACGTGTATAGTGACATCCTACCGCTTATGCCTAGCCTTGTTGCTCAGTGGTAGGATATCCACCTTCTGAGCTGTAGGTTGTGGGTTCGATTCCCATCCAGGTCAAACATTTGTGTGATAAACTAGGATGTTTGTGCATTTGTCTGGTTGTTTCTATGTATTCTATGTATGTATTCACAAAAAAAAAAGTATTTACAATGTACTACATGTACAAGCTTGCTTAGTTTAGGGCTAGATGGCGGCTTTGTTCTACTTTGTTTTGCGATTTGTCTAAATATTCAGATTCAAGTCGGTTTTTTTTATTTGCGGCCACATACTCGAAGAGTGGCGGGGGAACTCTTGCTAGTTCTTCCGCCACGAGGAGCATGGCTAGCGGCATGCTCCTCGCGGGGCATGCCGCTAGCCATGCTCGCCTTGCCCGCTGCTCCCAATTTTGTCATAGTTCTTTGCGTGCGAGTCAAAGGACCGGTTGAGATAGATAGAGATTGAGCGATGGACCAAAGACGTATAAACTAGAAAGGACTAATAGCGCGATGAGAGGCGTGATTAAAGCAGTGTGTGCCCGAAGTATTAAAGTAATACTGGTTCAATCGAACACCTGATTCTTTTTTCGCAATTTCTGCAAAATTGGTGCAATTCTTTGCAAAAATTGTTGATGATGATGGAGTATTATGAGCATCTCTTGGTTTAGCACACCCTTTCCGAACAACCCAGTAGCGTGCACTTTTAATAAAATAGCAACAAACAAGGAATCCTATTCATGGCATAATTGGTATCTTCCATTACCAAGTATTTACTACTATCTATATGATCTCTAAGCTTTTTACGAAATGTTTCATTATTCTTAATGCCTGCTATTCAAATTGTCAGTGTGTATAAACTATAGAAATTAACCAAAGTGTTTTCACAAATAAATAAATCTCATACATACTATTGTAGAATTGGGAATTTAAAACTCCAATTATTTATTGTTAATTTTATTGCAAACAATGCCTGAGTCGGTGGTAGGCTCGGGTCCGTCAATCGTAAATCTTGAATTAAGCCGATAATAATATTGAATATTAAAATGTAATGTTGTTTGTTCCTGTCCCGGGCGGGTCCCGCGGGTGCGATGCCATTACGAGCAAATCATTCGAGTAAAACTGCCGAGGTGACATGTTTAGCAGTATGGGCAGTTGAGCATACTTGCACCTATTACGTCACCACGTATTACATATACACGGCCTGCAACTTTCGCGTGAACAAAATATTTAGCTTTAGATGTTATGTATTTCTACGCACGTGAAAGTGACGGGACGAACCATTTCAACTACCTACTCTAGCTTCGAAACTATTGATACGAAAGCTGCAAATATTTCAGCGCAGCTTTTGATTTGCTGCCAGTGCTGCCACAGAACACGTTAGGACCATGCCAAAATATCTTTTCTAATAGTACCAACTCAGTCTGGTGCGAGAAAGACTATTTAGCACTAGTGTGAAACCAGTCGCACGCAGACTTCGTTGATGAGTGGTTATCTTATCAGTAGATTTAGGTAGGCAGATGGCGCTTATTTTTCGCAAACATTATTCTGATGGGTATATCCTTTTATATCTGTGACACAAAAAAGTAACCTACATGTTCTATTTTTTGTTCAATGTCGTGCATTGCGGTTGGCTTTAGTGTGAGTATAACTTATTATTTTTGTTTCTGTCCATACTGCTTATAAATATATGGTGTAAAACTGTCTGGAACAAAAATTATATGACAGGTTATGGCGTTTTACCGTGTTTTTGTATTGTCCAGGGAAAGACCGGGATTGTTTGTATTTGCGCCTTTGTAGAAATATATACTTGATATGTAGGTACCTAGATAGGTGGGTAAATGAGACGCACGCACTTGTAAAGATAGCTCGGTTATTACTGACCGGCGCACCGTGCCAGTTAGTAAACCGTGAAACAATGGAGGCGCGTATACATCATTCCTCCAAACTTAATTTCAGGTACTTGGTGACAGACATAAAACCAGCTTTGACTTTAAAACTAGCTATGAGCCCATTTCGGCTTAGCCTTTCCTTATAACCCTCTATGTGCTTAAGTTCTACAATACAAAATGTGACGACGCTGATGATTGTGACAGTAAATAAAATAAAATAAAAAGCATAAAAGTTGCTTAAAAACCTTGTACCTAATCTAATAATGTAAACAACGGCTTACAAAGTTTGCCAAGAAGCTGGCGAGTACTCTAGCGACGGTCGTTACATAAGCAGATTCACTTTCAAACATAGGTACGTACATAGTTTATTATAAAAACCAATCCAATGGGCGACTTTAAATCGTAACCTGGTTCTACTGTATTTCAGTCTGACTTACGATTTCAGCGCATTCTGTGAAATTTTGATTAGTGTCATTAAAAGATCCACCTCCATCCTCCACTCACGCCTGGCGTTGAAAGATTCCCGCATTAATCAGTCTATCAGCATTGTCCAGCCAAGTGCCGGTTGCAGCCGCAGCCTGATTTATCGAACACTGCAGTGCTTACAATTGCAATGCTCAGTGCAGTCCTCACAAAGGGCTGGGGTCCATTGTCTCGGGCTGCTTGTGACAGGTTGCTACGCCCACACGGTCGGTCATGATTATAATGCAAGTATACACATATCATAACTAACTTTATTTTATTTTTTATTTTATTTTATTTTATAGAATATGGATCCCCAACAGAAGTTACACATTACATTCACATTATGAAACATAGGCATCAAGCTGGCTGCACCCCCAATTACAGGAGACCACGTCGTGTTCATGGAGGTTCGACTAGACTAAACTAAAATGAAAATATTTTTTGCTGCCTGCAAAGTACAAAATAGTTTAAATTAAATTTAGGTTACATTGGAAGTGAAAAAATTTACTAGCGAGTCTTAATTATACAATGAGAAAATGTAGCAATATATAAAGCGAGGAAACATCAAAAACTTTGTCATATTATCAGGGTCAGTGTATGTTTAAAAGAGTTTACCTATCTATATTTATTGACCGAGCGAAGCGAAGGTCTCAGAGTTTACTGGGACAAATCAGCATTTGTATGTATGTTTGTATGTTTGTGTGTATATTTGTCCGATGATAACTTGCGAACCGTTGATCCGATGTTCATGAAATTTTGTAGGCAAGTAGTACATTTCAATACAATTTTTAAGTTCGAATATGAGCTGAATAGTCCAGGGGTTGTGAAGATATAGGGATCGCGAGGTCTCAGTTCGGCGCGAACTACTAGTCTATATATTTATCTAGTTTACAGTGTGAGGAATCTTTTGCAGAATCTTTCAAATTTAGAGTAGGAGACGGACATAGGCTTCTTTTTTTTGTAGGTCCATGCGAACAAAGTCGCGGGTAACAACTAGTATATTATAAATTAGAATGTAGCTGTCTCTCTGTCTCTATGTCTATCTGTCTGTCGCTCTGTCTCTCTGTCTCTCCGTCTGTCTGTCTGGGTGTTTGTCGTGTTATCACGGCTAAAGATCTGAATGGATCAAGCTGAATGTTGGCATAGATGACGAACATAGGCTAACATTTTTTTGTAGATCCACGCGAACGAAGTCGCGGGTAGCAGCTAGATTAAAATATAAGGGTCACTTAAGAATCTGTACCGTATCAGTGCAGCAGAATGTACCGAGAAAAATTATTAACCCTCAAACAAAATGAAGGAACGGGCTCAGAATTCGAAGCTGATAAAAAGAAGCTGCTGCGTAAAAAATCCTATCCAGAAAGTTCTAACGCAGAAGTTGAGTGCTTTGGGAGTCCCACGTCTTTTCTTTGTATACATAATAATTTTGAAAGTAAACCGCCAAATAATTACCAACATATTACTGGGCGAAAAGATTTTGAACATCGTCTCAGGGTGACGTCACAGAATGTCAAAATGTTGTTTTTCAAAATTCGCACACAAAACGTAAAGTAAAAAAAAAAAACAAAAAAAACTCAACTTAAGTTGAGTGCAAGCGTTGATTAAGTAGTTATTGGTTTGCTCATTATTTTGTCCAATTCATCTCGCTTTCCTTTAACTTCGGGGAAAATTATCCAGCAGGTTTCCAACGTCGGTTTTCCTTTACACGGTAAAAATAATTAGAGCTGTTAATATTATTAATGAGCCCATTATTCAGGGCCTTATTAAATTTGTGGACAAATTTAATTCATTATCAAAGTTAAACTGGAGGAAGCTGCGATTCTTTTAAGGGAGTGCTAAAAGCAACATTTTGTGATGGCTTTTGAAATTGTTTTAAACTTCACGAATATGTTACGAGAATGTCTAAATTTCCGACTACTAAATGAGAGAACTAGTTAGTAACAGACAAAAACATATTCTTACTTTTAGCGGAAACGCGGACTCAAACGCGAAAAAATATTGGGGACCCGTATTATGCACTTTTTTGCATTTCTAAACACAGATGCTTAAAAGGATGACTTTTGTCGTGTAGTACCTACCTATTTCTTATCCTTTTCATGGTGCTTAGCTTATTTACTCGTCGAATCTAGTCACTGTCTACCTGCCTCAATATATTCCGTTTCTCCTTTGAAAATATACAATTTCTATAAAAGTAATTTCAAATGTTCAAATCGCAATAATTCATCTTAAAGGACAGAATTCCCAGTTGTTCTTTCCGTCACAACTGTCTCCGAAATCTGTCCAAAAAAACACGTAAAACACAAAGAGAAAACATATTTTTCTCCCCTGAACAAAATGTGCGCGTTGCGAATTTTCGTTATAATTTTTCACGAGGGACCTCTGTAGGTTACTAGGATTTTTTATAAATGAAAATGCTTCCTTATTGTCGCGGAGATTGTTTTATGGAAATGATGTGATGGGTAGACACATTTTGAATTTAGACAAAGTTGTATCGGAGTGGGGAAGAAATGTGTTTCTGTACTTCATAACCTAATGTGAAAAGAGTTAAAAAGCTCTATGTGGTTATAGGTAATAACTACGGTCACGGCAAAATTGTTTTCAAGCGATTTCGAAAAAAAATGTGGTTTTCAATTCGATTGTATTTTTATAGTAAATAATAAAGGCAGTAGAGATACAATCTACTCTACATTAAGCATTATAGCTATTTATTGTGTTGTGTTTAAATTCTCATTCTTAAAGGTACCAACCAGAAAGAGATCGTTTTTAGCTATAAGTTTGCCAGTTGTTGCAATACAATCACACCAAGTTTGACATTATGTTTTCACCGTTCTTACAAATAGGTCAAAGACAGAAAAAAGCTTTTAAAAAACACGTTCTTTGTATGCGATTCCGCATAACTTATATTATTATTTTTTAGAAAACCTGCCTTACTGACACATTCTCCCTCAGGTCATAAAAAATAGAAAGAATAGACGAGAAATGTTCTAAATGTTCCATGAAACCCTAAAAAATTCTACAAGTACCCGCCTTTCGCTATGCTACAGCATTTTGCGTCTGTTCACCATGTTCTAAATTTCAAATAAGCTACGTCAAACGTTTAGCAAAGAAAGTTTTTCACTTAGCTCCATAACTCGAAGGAAGGGCCTACTTTTAAATAATTTCTCCGGGTAATGCACTCCGGAAGATTTCCGTTGAGATAAGTGCTATTAACGGCAAAGTTTCACAACTCGGCTATCAGTTAGTGATGCGACTTCAGACGCTATCCACAATTCGACTCTAAGGGTTATATGGCACTTTTGCAAGTTTTTATAGGTAGTGTGACTTTAACAAAAAAGGAATTTTAAAAACAGGATCTTGTATATCTGTCTACAATCATCATAACTATCATCATCGACTTATTCAGCCCACTGCAGAGTATAAGCCTCAGATCTTTCCTGTTTTGTGCCAATCTCGTCCTGGTGTTGCCCCAAAAAAAAATTGCAATAATATCGGAAATATTTCCGATATTATTATTATTAAAATGATTTGATACGTTTTAATTTGACGGCTGACCGAAAAAAAAAAAGAAGTTCTTTAGTTTTAGATCTCTATACTATACAGCACTCATATTAAAATATACAGTCAATGCGGAATGCAGTACTTTACGGAAATTCACACTTCATGATTTTATTTAAAAGGAGCGTTGAATTAAATGTAGAAGGTGTAAGGAATAACTTAAATTTAACAATCACGCGCGGCATGATCGCTTATAAATTAACTTATACTATTTTTTATTATTTCAATAAACAGTAAAAAATTTCATTTCCGAAAAAAGTAAATTGATATATTATACCACATCCTTGGTATCGTATCGATAGACATAGGTATCTAGAGATGGGACCGTGTCATGAACGTGCGAAATGTCCGCCAGTTCCAGCTAACGTCTTCACTTTGGAATCCGATTATCTAGGAACAAAGTTTAGAATGTAAATCAGAATGTTCATTGGCCTTTGTAAAGCCGTCCGAGGACAGCCCAATACAATGCAGACTTAATACGCAAAGACTACACTGGGTATTCGATCAGACCACAGACATAATACGAGGATAACATTGTACTCATCCTTATGAACAATTTTTTTTAAGAGATCCATTCTGAAATCGCGAAAAAACAGAAACAGTTGTTCCAAACATTTTGCCGTTTGAATGACATTTTATAACGGAACAACGGTATATATATTTTATCAGTTATTCAGGATTGGTCCCGTAGTAAAAGCTGTTCATAATGTCGAATGAATGACAAGTGATTTTCTACAATATAATTATTATGCCCGTGGTCACACATCTATCACACTAATATTATAAATGCGAAAGTTTGTGTGTCGGTGTGTAAGTATGTTAGTAGGTAAGTAGGCAACTATGTAAGTGTGTTTGTTCCCGTTCAACTCTGTAACAGCTGAACGGATTTGAATGTGGTATGGAGTTAGCTTACACCCTGGATTAACACATAGGCTAGTTATTATCCCGGAAAAAGATTCGGTTTCTATAGAACTGGGTGACTAGCCTTGTGGCTCAGTGAGCGGATCAGTGACCTTCTGAACACTTGGGTGTAGGTTCGATTCCCACAACGCTAATTAACAAATACCTATATAATTAAAAAAAAAAAACGTAATTAGAACGTTATATTAAGACAAACTACCTGGTACCCTGGTCATAGTAGAGCGTTGCATAATTTATTATAATTAACAGCGAGAAGGATTTTGCCAGACAGTATAATAGGGGTAATATACACAGTCTGGCAACACCTACAGTGCAGTTGATAATTTAAATTTATAGTAATATCATAGAAAATTATATGTAGCTCTATTTTGACTTCGTTCGCGTGGACATAAAAAAGTATCGTATGTCCGTCTTTGTGATATACAGTTACTCCTTATCAAATTTTATCAAGATCCGTTTAGCCATGATAACGCGACAAACATCCAAACAGAGAGACATAGTTACTTCCTATAGTTCGCTAGATGGCTTTGATACATTTTTGTGTATTTTCTGACGTTTTGTATGAACTGACAGTTGTAATGTAGCGAGTTCAGAATCGCGTAAGCGAAATTTTTTCCTCGAGACGAACGTATTCATTTGTATACCTCGAAGCTTTATTGATCCTGATACGACTGCGGCTATATTCCTCTGAATTACAACATTGGTTAGGATTAAAGTTTTTTTTAACAATGCATAGGTATAAACAATGCATGTATAGATAATTTGTATTATAGAATGTGAACGTAAGAAAATCTGTAAATCTTACCTTCAAAGTTTTGTTAGACCTTCACTCGTCTTTCTATGCACGAAGGAATTAAATCACAAAGCTATTGCTATATTTGAAATTGTTATTAATCTATTAAATTTTATTAAGTAGGTACATACCTACTCAAATACCCTTGTTCTATTCTACACTGAAAAATGTTTGTTTCTGACACAATGAACGCATGTTGCATTTTAAACATCGTCTAAGCAGCTACAATGAATTCAATTAGGCAAAGCAAACAGGGGTTCGCTTTGCCCCTCCGTCCTTTTATGCTCGGCTGAAATTTTGTTTACAAACTGGGATGCTGTCTATCCGTTTCCGGAGATTGAACTGTTGGATGATTCTAGAGCATTCGACATTGTTTCTGTGCCCTTACCCCCGAATACTGAAACGTTTGTTAACTTTGACAACAGATTAATTCTAATACTGACTTTGTCTGGCACTAAGCAAATGACAAAGACAGCAATAGACTTAATCTGTCGTCAAAGTCAACAAACGTTTCAGTATTCATGGGTTTGTCCTTCACTCCCACGTTAGAGAGACTGGAGAAAGGTTTAATTTCCACTGACAGAGGATCAGCTCGCTGGCTTTACCTACTTAGAACTGTGGCATCGGCACTACACTATCTTTGATCGGCAATGACATATTACGCGGTGCGACTTTGTAGACCCTGTAGCGTCTCATAAATGACACCATGAAAATGTATTATGATGTTGCAAGAAGTTAGGTACTATCATGGCATGGATATAGTAAGAACATCGAAAAGTAATTCTACATGAATCATTACAAGACATTTTGATAACGTCATAAGTTTTGCATTTGCCTTGAAACATTCGTCAAGGAATTTGTAAACTTATAATCCAACCTACATGCCATTAAATATCATACGTGTATAGATATGTATGAAAACTAAAGCTCGTCAGTTTTTAGCATTTACTCTGTAACTCTATCATCATCATCAGCCGGAAGGCGGACGTCTTACGAAAAACTGCTGAATGAAAACCTCCTCCTTAGAGCGCCACACCTACCGACAACTTGTCAATTGCATCCACCGGTTGCCCGCGACTTTCACAATGTCGTCGGTCCACCTTGTGGGAGGCCTGCCTGCACCGCGTCTTCTAGTTCGTGGTTGCCACTTTTCTTTCCCATTGGTTATCGGTTGTGTAACTCTATATCATTGTTTAATTACTACTTTCTGACTACTACTTTAGTAACACAAGTTCAAGTTTCAAACAAGAATTTAAGAAACACTGTTTATAGAAATTCGTTCAAATAGTGTATGTAAAAAGTTTAGTTAAAATCCCGACAAAAAAAACCCCTATCCATAGCAAAGTATCTGACAAGTATACAGAGGTACCTTTCCAGAGGACTTCTGAAGAAATCCTTGATAATTTTCAAACGGTTTTACACGTTACGCAAACAACCCCGAACAAACTTATTGAGATCTGCCTCTAAGGGTGGGGACAAGACGGAATAATTTATTCGAATATTTGAATTGTTCCAATATCTAATGCAAAGCTGTGTGAATATTTATCGACTTCTTTCTCTCGTCAATTCAATTCGGATGATTTGCAAAAATCGATTTGTTAAAGTCGTGTTTATTTTGTTTCGATAACCGGATAATGTTAAAATGCATGCATCATTCTGTGTGCATGATGAACGTCATAATTTCTTGATTGATGATGAATATAGAATGAATAATAAGTAAGCCTTCTCAGAATATTGCGATGAAGGCTCCGATTCCATTCGATAAAATTAATTCGAATGTTTAATTAAGATAGAAACACACTCGCGTGAAAGCAATCTGGAAGGAACATGGAAATGAAAAGAAAATATCATTATTCCAAGAATAATTATATGTTCTGTTACCATACGATATAATAGTGTGTGCTCACTTAATTTACTCCTGCAGCTTGGACTAAAATTACCACGAAGGAGATTGACTACTTATAAAGTATCTTCTTTAGTCTCTAAACTTAGTACAGTTTCGCTCGCTTAATTTTACATTACTGTACATATAAAATCTCTAAGCTTAAATTTCCAAAAATATATTATTATTTTTCTGATAAGATTACAAATATTTCAAAAAACTTAACTTTGTACCAGTTAGTTTATCGAAGAATAAAAATACTTCAAATTCTGCATCAACCTTTAAACATCCCACTGTTGCGATATCGGCCTACATTCGAAGGGTGATTAGGCCATATCCACCACGTTAGCGGATTCACATATACGCCATCGATTTTCTTCTCCGGAAATATCCATGTTTCTTTTTTTTTTTTACCTCAGACTAGGCATTCGTTTGACCACAATCTCACCTGATGGAAAGCGACGATGTGGCCGAAGATGTAGCACGCTTGCCTAGGAAGTACCTATTTACTCTTTTCTTGAACAGTCCCGGATTGTATTTCTTCAAGATGTTTTCCTTCACCGAAACGCTAGTATTAGATCCGTATGTAAGTTCCAAAGAACTCATTGGTACGGGCTCGCTCGGGTTCGAACCCGCGGCCCACGAAAGTGAAGCGGGCGTGCTCCCAGTGACCTACCACAGCTATTACATCCTTCAAATTATAAGTTACCAAAACAAAAATTTATTAAAATTATTTCTGGTTTATGTAGGCAGAATAGAATAGACAGAATAGATAAACATAAAGCTTTTGGGAATATTATTACAGTGAGATAGCTGTGTCAGGCTATATACTATATTACACTTTTTTGTCTGTTATGTCGACAAAAATAAGTGAGCTCTTTAATATAATTTTATATTTTAGTCTGTATGAACTCACTGCTAAATCCTTCGTTCCTATCCTGTACCAGAGGCTCTAGCTCGTCGTGCCCTTACTATGGAGGGCAACATTGATGAATTGAACATCGATGGAGGGTTTTTTATTCGGATCTGGTAGTGGAGTAAAATAAGTACAGTATGTATTTATGGAGGTCTATGGTGAATATTCCCATCTCTAAGGGCAAAGTTTTGCGGGCCGCGTGTGGGATTGTGCGGGTGTCCTTGTTTGTTTGTTTGCCGAGCAGGTGGTCCCGAACTTTCCGAGATCCTCTCGCAATTCTTAGATAACGTGTTTATTTACCTAACCTCTTGGAGCTTTTCGGATATTTTTTCGTCTTTGGCTTACCGTCATCGTTTCCGTTTGTTTACACTTCAAATGATAATTCTGTGGCCAGAGGTGCTCTCCAAGATATCTGTATGTGCTTACTTAGGTACCTATTTATCTACAAAACTGTACCTATAACATTGATCATCATCAACAGCCTGAAGGCGTCCACTGCTGAACAAAGGCCTCCTCCTTAGACTGCCACACTAAACGACAATTTCCAACTTGCATCCAGCGGTTACACGCGACTTTCAAAATGTCGTCAGTCCACTAGTGGCACCTATAGCATTCATTCATTCAGTCCATCTATAACATTACATAAATAATATGTCAATAATTTAGGGGTTTTTCTAAATTCTATGACATATTACAGCGGGCTTATCCCACAACTCTGGAAGCGATAGTGATAGTGCGCGAGCGGGACCGCGCATAGTGCGACTAAGTTGGTATGGGATGGCATGCTCTCGCAATCAGAATCACGAACGTTTCAAGTTTTTTTTTTTTTTTTAAAGTTAGAGGATAAGCCCGCTGGTCTTTACCTCTCTTTGCCTTCGGGTGGCTAAAAAATCATATGCTCATCATCTGGCAAGAATACACGGGCATTGATGTGATTTTTACCAAAAAGATTTCAGAATTCATTGGAGTAAATTAAACTAGCAACTACGCGGTCATAGATGCGTTGAAAAGCTTTGCTGTTGGTATAATAGGATTTTAATTATAACATTACCGACTGCGAATGTGCGTTTCGACCTCTGCATAACAATGGCGTGACCATCTTGAATTGGCCGCAAAATGGTCTGCTCTACATTCAAACCTCTTCAGCGTGCTTTGAAACTTAGCTGGAGGACGTGCATCAGCGTTCTGCGATCCTTAAGCCGCCTACCAAGCGTGGGGTAATGGTACCCCCGTTCTTAGGGGGAGGCCTTTGTTTAGCAGGAGACTAATTAATTATGATTATGTATAAATGTTTATTGATTTATTTATTTACATCAATTAGCACCGAACACAAATCACGCTAATGAGAATTAAAATTAAAAACATGCAAAACAAATGTCTAATATACATAAGTAAATAAAAATTATATAAAACCAAATTAAGTTAAAACTAAAAAAAAATACTTCACGCTACTGTCCGCTCGGGGCGCGCATTTCCTCACTGAAATAATATATGATCGCCCTCCTCAGGAGCTAACTAGCTGGCTGGTACCACGCTACCTGATTACTTGGACTATTTGTCATCTATTGTAGCGGAGCTATCGAGGAAATGCGTACATAATTCTCTTATATCTATGGTTGTCGCAAAAAAGCTAAGTATATCTAAGTATTTTTTACGGGATGAATATTCGAGGATAATTAAGTTTCTTAATTTTGTGATTATGTGTTGAGGCTGAGTGGGAAAAGTACATTTAACTACTACGTCATATAAAGTTACGCATCAAATCACAATATTGTAAATGTGAAATGTAAATGCGGAAGTTAGTATATTTGTATTTGTGTTGTGTTGTATGTAATGTGTCGAAGAGAAAAAAAACACTAAAAAAAATATTTTTTACCTTCTACTTCGCCAAAATATATTAACATGGAAATTGATATGAAACATTGGCAATGGTATTCTAAAGGAATCCCTAATGTTTCACCAAAACACTATTGACAAAATATGACTTTACAAACAACAACAACATTTCATATTTCAACAACGCTTTCTAAGCTCGCTCGGCTCGCGCGTTGTTTGTCGCAGTTCAAACATACCCCTAGTGTTCGAAACCACTACATTATACAGGGTTATAAGGAAAGGGTATGCTAAGCCGAAAGGGGCTCATAGTACTCATCATTATGAACAAATATTTATATGGGACCAACCCTGAAATCGATAAAAATATATCAGCTATTCCATATAAAAATGTCATTGACACTCGACAAAATGTATGGAACAGCTGATATTTTTTTCTCGATTTCAGGTCCCATAGTAAAAGTTGTTCATAATGATGAGTACTATAAGTCCTTTTCGGCTTAGCACACCCTTTCCTTATAACCTTGTGTTATTAAAGTCACTTTTTAGCACTTAGTAGTTTTTAGCGCTGGGACCCTATTCCTGTGCGCTCGACATTATCTCGGTCACTGTCTCTCTAATTTAGAATTTAATGGGAGTGAGAGTGACCGAGATAAAAATGTCATTTCTCCGAATAGGGGCCCTGGCCGCTGCCGCGGCTCGCTCGCTCGGTTCACGCGTTGTTTGTCGCAGTTCAAACATAATCTAACCTAATGATTGGTACCACGGTTTGGAGCTCAGTAAGTCAGCCTCGATCCATCGATCGATTTCATGAGAATTGGTAATCGCTCAATCCGTTTACCTATCCGCCCCTGTTATCGTTAAAATAAACCAACGCCATTTGCTACCTGCGGAAACGAATTTCAATTACCTAAATATAAGTACCTACTCCTTTTGAAGATGTTTAAAAACCCCACAGATAAATTCTGTGAAAAAACCAAACCGCAACGCAACTCGGCCGGCCACTTGAACTAGACAAGAACAATCACTCTATAACAGAACACCCAACACAGTTCACCAAATATCTAACGAACCAAACCAATCCTTTGACTCCAACTCTGAAATAATTCCCGCGCCACCAGTATTTTTCAGCTGAGCAACACCAATTGAAGCAAAAGTCGTAATAAATTCCACACGACGCGATCCTACGTGACCGCATATCCGTAGGACTACAGTGCGACCATGACATCTATAGAATGGAATGGAGGAGCTACTGTCGTATTACTGTACAAAACTGTAAAACAATTTTAGTTCCATCGTTTGACCAACTCGACAGATCAATTGCTCGGTCAGCTACGTGTACCGTACTTGTTCCCTGTAACATAGGCGTAACAAGGATCTGAAGCTCCCTCCCTCCCTGAGCCAATCCAAAATGTGACTTAAAACTTTGTAGTAAAGTCGAAGTGGTCGCAAATGTAAGGTAAGAAATCCATGTCGCTGGAAAAAGAAGACCTCGTAGAATCAGGAGGTGAAATTAATTTGTAGATGGCGTGTGTTGGAGACAAAAAGGTCTAGATTTAAGCCTGGCTAAACTTTACCTTTAAGTCTTTACCAAGGCCCTGAAAAAAAAACTATTATTTATTATCTCACTGATACTCGTAGGGAAATCGTAGCTCGGCAATCCAGAAAACTCTACCAAACTAACTTTTATTTACTGCTAGCTGATGCCCGCGACTTGTCCTCGAAATTACGGATAAAAAAAACATCCAAATCGCTACAGTCATGTGGCAATTGATTTTTATACATCTTATTAACTAGCTGCGCCCCGCAGTTTCACCCGCTATTCTACAGGAACCGAGTATTTTTCTGGATAAAAAGTAGCCTTGTGTTAATCCAGGGAATAAGCTATCTCCATGCCAAATTACATTCAAATCCGTTCAGTCGTTATATAGAGTTGAAGGGGAACACACACACTTACATACTTACCTACATACATACGTACAAACAAACTTTCGCATTTATAACATTAGTGTGATATAACACAAAAATCGCAACAAGAAAAAATCAGCTATACGAAACATTCCGTAGACATGTATCTCAGGAACAGCGTTTTCTTCACGCTTTCTGGATTTGTTATGTACATACTTAGTATAATTTGTGTATAATGACGAGTACAATGATAACCACAGAAAAGATAAATCTAGAAGTAAAAACTTTTTCTCTTCTGTCATGATAATCTAGAATAATTTCCTTCACCTAAAGAGTAATATAATATAGGGACTTCATAAGGAGAATTCTGTGATAGGGACCTAACCGAATTCCCAATATAGTCCACATCTCCTTAAACGTCAAATGTTAAAAATAATCACAAATATTTTTTTGAAACTCGTTTCAAATGTTTACCTAAAGCAAAATTTTAACCTAGACCATCTACCAAAAGTCACCACGACACCGTTCCTCCGCAGTATCTACAAGCCTCTCTTCAAATAGACATGCAAAAAAGCGAGTACAATAAGTCCGTCCCAGCCTGAAACAAAACTTGCTATGCACCGGCGAACCTTTTCATCCGGGAACTTGGAGTTAAAAAGCGGCTTTATCCCGGAAATACTAGATCCGGGCCGAGACTGGTGTATCGGAACACGTCAGTTTGCTAGCGGCAACTAGGAGTTAAGGCGAGGGTAGACGGTGGGAACCATTATTTTCCGAAGCCTTTAGAGACAACTTGGTTGGGACAAACCAACCGTTTGTTAGACGGCCGGTCCGTCTAACAAACGAGAGAGATACATATTTTTTGGTTGTTATCGGATACGTTTTGATGAGTGTGCCCTGGAATTGCACAACTTGATTCAGCCGTCCTCCCCCTTTCTATCATAAAACGACAAAGAATAACGACGGAAAAATGCCAAAAGCCAGGAATTTGAGTGCGAGTCAAAGGGCCGGCAAGATAGATATAAAGAGGGAGATGGCAAGGCAACGCATAGCGCGAGGAGAGGCGCGAGTCGTGAGTACAGTAGTGTGGCCGCCTCGCGAATATTTCCGGCAACGCAGATCAGTGCGAGAAGTACTGCAATAGGCTGCAGTGACGCGGATAGCTCCGTACAGAACTGTCTTAGTTACCGAGTGATTAGCCTCGTTGATCCCGTACCTACGGACATTATGCTATCTATGAAATCAACTTTCACCGCGGATACCGAGGTTTATTGTTCAAGAATCTTCTGTACCCCTTGTATAGTGGCCATTAGAAAAATATCCGTGTACCGCGCGCTGCTGTCACGCTCCGCAACGTGCCTTTGCTACGCGTGACACACGGACGGAGACGATGACGAGCATGATCGATAGAGCATAGTTATCATTAGTTATATAAGCCCTCAATCTGTCTGACCGTGATAGACCATTACCATGTTATAAGCCCTCAATCTGTCTGACCGTGATAGACCATTACCATGTTAGAAGATAATCGAACTAGTTCTCGTCAATAATAATTGCATTTGTGCTTTAAAATCAAACCGGCGAGTTTTTTAAGTATCGACATTCCGGAAGCCTCCACTCCAACTTTGTGAGTATTTTTTGTAGATTCCGCTCTCGGGACTATCGCAGCGTACCACGCGTCTGTCAAAATACACATACACAAATTCACTCTCATTGCAAGGCGTAAGTAGGTGTAACCTTGAGATAGCCAATAGAAAAGACTGGTCTCGAACCCGCGCTTCCGGGAAAAGATCTCGTAAGGCGATAAAATATATTAATAATCTATGGGTTATGGGTATGGGTCTATGTCCGCGTCTCAGGCAGAAGCTGTTATTTCTGCCATTAGTAAGCTACTTTCATTGAGATGTACTGCAGGGTCTGGACATGACAAAAATGACTAATGTCAGGTTTTTTCTGATCTGCAGATCGGCCCGCTGCGTTTTGACCATAACAATTATTATATTTAGTATATTGTTTTAAAAAATCATCAAAATCATCATCAAATCATCAAAATCTAGTCTAGTCTATCTAGTTAGTAGTTTTAAATTTCTTTCAAATAATTATTTCTAATACTGGTAAATAAACTGTAATTTATGATGTAGCCTTTTAGGCCACACTTACAATTTTATTATAATACCTAGATATTGCATGTCCGATAGGATAAACTGTTGTGTCTAAATTAATTATTTTGTAATACGTTTATGTACACAGTTCTGAGCAATAAACGTTATCTTATCTTTCACATGCAATACAAAACTAACTCTACTTACGTTTTGTGGTTCCTACCTATATTTTCCGACCGCCCAAGAAAGAGGGTAATGATTTTGAGATGTTTGTAAGTATGTAAGTAAGTATTAATGTGACTATGTATTTTTGTGTATGCCTGTAGCGGTTGACCAATTTTGAAAAGTGAGGTATCGAAGGATCCCTCTTTGCTTCCGAAGGATAATAGGCTCAGTTTGCAGTAGGGTATTTTTTCATATATTTAAGACTAGCAGCCCGCCCCGGCTTCGCACCCGACAACAAAAAAAATATTTATTATTTATATTATTTTATTTAACAAAAAAATAAAAATTATAATACACAAAAACCCTTCTTTTGCGTCAAGTTACAGTTAAGTTTTAAAAAAAAGAAAATTATAAAGAAAGCTAAAAAGCTACCCAACAGCGAAAGAATTTTTCAAATCGGTTCAGTAGTTTTGGAGCTTATTCAATGCAAACAAACAATTAAATCTTTCCTCTTTATAATATTGGTATAGATTATTCTATCATCATCAATAGTTTTCGCTGCGCACGCGATGTAAAGAATATTTTAGGTATTTTTTTTACATCTTGGGTTACATTCTTGGAGTTTTAGTAAGTTCCCTAATTTTTTTGAAAATATAATATAGCCTATGTCACCCGGGGATAGTGTAGCTTCCCAATAGCGAAAGAATTTTTCAAATCGGTTCAGTAGTTTCGGAGCCTATTCAATGCAAACAAACAAACAAACAAACAATCAAATCTTTCCTCTTTATAATATTGGTATAGACAAACAGCATTACAATTTAGAAATAAAAATAAGAATAAATATAAATATATAATAAAGAAAGAAATAAAAAAAAACAATAGAAACAGCGCAGAAATACAGCCAATTATAGGTCTATTCTATTCTATACAATATAAACAATATTGTTAGTAAATGCCTATTTTGTTTTCTTTTAACAATATGGCCTTGTTCAGTAACATCGTCCGACGACGCTCCATGAAATTACAAGTACGCTGCAAATGTCATTGAGCGTCGTCGGACGACCTTACTGACCACGGCCTATTACTGGTAAATACTAACGTCAACACTAATTATTTTCAGAATTCCACGTGCCATAGGACTGTTCTTACTTTCTGTGGTTTCTAATTCTATTTTTATTTTTTTCTGAGTTGCTCGTCGTAATTCTCCTTGTGTATCGTTCCCGGAACATTTCCGACATCGGTCCGGCGGTAGACAGTTTGACGCGTGTTTTTCACTACACCTCTCGCTTTGGAACGAACCGGAATCCAAGCCTTGCAGCTGCGAATAGGTATCCTACGGAACCTCTTGTATGACTTGTTAGCAAGTTGACAGGTAATCTGTAGGAGCGGTAGTGATAATACGAACTAGGAACGGTAGTATGTAAGTTATGTAAATACATTAACGTCTAGCCTCATAGTCTACTAGTTTATGTGTTTAATTTGAAATAAAGAAAATAATAGTCTATACCAGGTGTAGGCAACCTTTCTTATGATGATGTTTAGATGAATGAATGTTTTTAGCCCATTTTTGACAAGCAGATAGCAATTCTAGCTCTTTTTAGCTTGGTATATAGCCCCTCTTCAAAAAGTAAGGGTGAGGGTATTTTTTTAAATTATGGCTATATAGTGTAAAATAGAGTATAGTTGTTATATACATTATCGTTCGACTGCTAAGTATTCATACCGCGTACAGACTAAGTTATTCTAATTTCGTAAAAATTTCCTGCCACTTGTCTGTTACCAGTTACCATTACCACAGTATAATAACGTTTATAACGTATTTCAAACTAACAGCTTTGAACATGGGAAGTACTCCATAAATTCCTGTAAAAGGTCCAGCGATCTAGCGCTCAACATCTTTACAAACCCTTCTGTTGCCAAGCTTATAAACATCGGAACACATCAGCTGAAGCCGGGAGCAGCAGCACAGTGAGACCAACTAATCTGAACAGTTGAATGAGGGCGCTACTACCGCATATTCTGAACAAAAGTGATAGCCCCTCGCGTAAATTTTTTGTTTCAACAATTTGGCAAGCTCCTCAGTAAGTTGGCTAATCTGTAGACAGATAAATAACGCAATGGCCGCTCGCCAACGCTGTTAGGAATTAATAAATTTCGCTGCAAAGTGCGGGAGTTGGCGCTCTCACAGGTTTTAGATGCTGAAACGATGGGAAAAGTTCAGCACTTAGATTTTATGGTTGCGCAGACGAAAATTGAATCAGTGAAAAACTTTACAATATTGGGAGAAAAAGGCCGCGTCGTTGCGCGTTGGCTTTATAGGTTGCCTACTAAAAGTTCAAAAAAAGCCTTAAAAAAAGCAAAGCAAGCGTAAAAGCCTTTCAAAAAAGGTTCCCCGGTGTTATTTTCTAGGTCGCCTTAAGCCTCCGACATGGCCTACAATAAAAAAAAACTCTTCTGTTGCCTACAACATGACCTACAATATAAGGTGCTGTCCATGGATTTAGCAATGTTTCGTCCAAGGTGCTGTCATTTGAACCACGTCATGGCGCTCAGATCACAGATTCTGTGGCTCAGATGTAAATACTACTCGCGGTCATCAATCCGATGACTGTCGTGTCATCTGTTAAAATGAGTTGCATTATTCTAAGGTTGCATACCTACTTATTATTATGCAAACCTAAATGACCTTAGATTCGGATAATGTTACACCCATTTCCAGTTCATAGTCGGAGTTTGTAAAAAAACTTAATAAATCATAATAGGACATTTTACAATTTTATGTATAGATTTTTATATAGGACAGTAACAATAATTTTTTTTTTTAAATATATTATGTAATTTAATTCTATTTTCTATCTTGACGAAGATGAAGGGATATCGAATTTTCAAGTTTCTATTTTATGTTGAATTGTAATTTCAATTAATCAACTATTTTATATCTTTCCTATGTTTTGTAAAAGTGTATAAGCGCGCGCAAAATATCCTGTTAGTAAATCCCCACCGAGCCTCAAGACACAGGGTTAGATTTTGCATTGTCAGTTTGTTTTTAGGTAAAAAAAAAAAAATTGAATTTGAATTTAGACATGCCTTTTTTTGGTGACGGGGGCGGGATATTTTGATGGGGTGCGTGGAGGATACCGGGATACCGGGATCTACATATCTTACATAGGCACTGGTCACACCGCGCCGTTTTCGTCCTCAGCGGTTGATACCTACAAAATTATACAAAGAAAGGTATAATTATCTGTAATATTTTTCTAATTTTGAAAGCCTGACCTATGAGTATAGTTTAAAGATCGATATCTCCAGGTTAAACCATAAATTTACCCTCAGATTAGTTGACCATTGGCAAGAATTATTTACCATACTACCTACTGAAATCGTATTACAGAGATCTCTTTAGCATACTATAATAAAAGAAAATAAAGATACAATATCAATAAAGCCCAACCCCCCCTCAACCAAGGACTTGACTGATCACTGTTTCCCATCTCCTCGATTTCCTATCATTAATTATTTTTTTCATTCCCGTTTGGAAGATAGCGACCAATCGGCAGACGAGACTCATTAATTTCGCACTGGTAAACATTAATTATTATCGTTGTATATAGCTTTTTTCTTTCAAGATGTTGTTTTAGCAATAAATTAATCTTTACTTACTAAATTCCAACCTGCGTGATCTCAAGTCGCCGGAAGGCGGGAGGGAGATAAAGCAGATCTGGGAGTTACGACTGAGCGCTACTTTTTTTTTCATCAGATATCTACATGAAATCGATTTGTAAGTAGCTGGTTGTATGAGGTACGCCGCCGTGCTACGGCTGCGGCGCGGCGTTCTCTAGTTTCAGAATTAAACAAACATAAAAATCGCCATAGATATCATAGGGTATTGTCCCATCGAAAAAGTAAAAAAGTTTTGCCGTTTTTCTCTCAGTATTTTTAATGTCATAAAATTACTGAGCGCTCGGCCGCTGATATTTTGATAGGTTTTTTACCTTCAAAATGGCGCTTCGAAACCGACTGCGCTGCAGTCTGTTTACAGCTCATTGTAACCTAGCAACCAAGTTTCGCCAAAGAGTGCGAAAGAAGATGCGAAAAGTATGAGAGTATAAGAGATAGCTATAGTGAAATCTGGAGCCGATTTTAAATCGTATTTCAAAATATAGTTGACCTAAATCAAATTGTTTGTTGAACTAAGATATATTATGTTGTAAAAGAAAACATAGAAAGAACGTAGAAATTGCATAATTCAATATCACCCTTAGTAACTTTTATATTATTAAAAATATTCGAAAAAGCGCGTATTATTTTAAAAGCAGCAAAAGCGACTTAACTTGGACCAAATTAAAACGAGACTCGAATTCGCCCTAAAAGTGAAATGAAATGCAAATACGTAGTGGATACCGTACTTTCCGCGTCTGGAGTCAATTTGAAGACTTTAAGTGTAAACAGACGGGACGGCGCCGGCTAGCCGACTTACCGTGTTCGATACTGTACTGGAAGCCGATTCTTAAACTTTTCTTTCAGCTTCGCGTTATCCGACTGTACATCATATCACTCTAGACTAGTCTAGATAAAGTAGTTCTGCGAACAGTAGACCGCACGAGCACAAACTTTTTTGCACAACCTCAATTCTATAATTTCATAGTTTTTTTGTTGTCGGCAACTTTTTATTTCCTCCAAAAAGGGGGAAAATTTGATCCAGCGCCATTTACCGGCCGATTTTGATAATTCAGAGTTACAAGGAAAGGGCTTGCTAAGCCGAAAAGACCGTGGTACTCATCATTATGATAATTATGATACATTTTACTATGGGATCAACACTGAAATCGAGAAAAAAAACCAGCTGTTCCATAGAAAAATGTCAATTGATATTCGACAAAATTTATGGAACAGCTGTTTTTTTTTCTCGATTTTAGGGTTGGTCCCATAGTAAAAGTTACTCACAATCATGAGTACCGTGAGCTCCTTTCGGCTTAGCATACCCTTTTCCTCATAAACTTGTATAATGGATTTGAATACCTCTAACATTATAACTTTCTGAAATAGAAGCCTATCGACAGTGGTAAGCCTAAGGTAAAGCCCAAATCCAATATCATTTATTATGACATATTGTAAATAACCACCAGATAATCGATGCATGGCAAGTGTCGTTGCTTACATAGTGAGGATCGTGAGTTGCTGCTAATTTTCTAAATACCGTCGGTGCTGGGGGCTGTTGTACGAAGTGTCTAAAGTTACTTTATAAAGCATGTGTGAAGTAAGAGTGCTCGGTACATTTGTTGTTGTACTTCGGACGCTTTTCTTATAAGCGCCTATTCTTAGTTGTTTTGTGACTGGCTTTGTTACCATTGGTGAATAGAAAAAGTTCCTATGTTGCCAGTGTGGTGATATGATACTAAAAGGTAAATATTAGGACGTTTTTTCTGATAATGGCGTGGCTATACTCGAAGGCATACCTGACTTTGCCAGATACGGTGACTAAGTACCTATTTGTTTTCGAAGCCATCGCCCATGTTCAATCTCGCAGTTTCTTATGGTGATGCCACGTGGCGTTTATTTTGTATACATAGCCGGTCTGCAATTAAAAATAAAGTTTGTGAAGTACCTGTTGCTATACATTTTGTTGGTAATTTTTTAACTATGTAGAGTAATCTCGACCATAAACTATTTTTATCCAGAGCATAAAACAGAAAGCACTTCACGCCGGAAGATGGACCCAAGATTAATTGTGACGTCAGCGGAAGTCGGCCCAGTCGGAGGGGGAGGCCGGACGTGAAAGGAGGGGGTGCGCAGACCGGACGTCCGGCGAGCGGGCTGTTTGCCGGGAACCAAGGTCTGTGTGTGAGATTATTTCTCACAAGATAATTTTCATAATTATGGACATAAATTATGATAATTAGAACCTTTTTGGGCTGGATTTTACGGGCGCGGACGCTGGATTTTAACGGAATCCCAGATTTGGGTACTTAATTAGAGCGGTCTTCTATTTGCACACTCTCTGAATTAATTACGAGTGTATTCATCGGGGGGCGCAGACCACCGGTTTATGTAAGTACCTACTTACATAGAAGCACTATATACTACAAGGTACATGAAAAGGATGTACTAAGCCGAACGGAGCTCATCGTACTCATCATTCTTCTATGGAACAGCTGATATATTTTTTTTTTTGATTTCAGGTTTGGTTCTTTAGTAAAAGTTGTCAATACTGATGAGTTTGAGGACAATGAGTTAAATCCAAAGATACATATTAAAAAAAATTTGGACTGTTGCCTCATCTGTAATCTTAATCCTAACTAATAATATAAATGCGAAAGTAACACTAGACAGTGTTTCTCTGACTCTATCTCTCTGTCTGGGTGTTCGTCAGGTCATCACGGCTAAACGAATCGGCATGAATTTTTGCATACATATAGCTTAAGGGGTCGGAGACGGACATAGGCTACTTTTTTTTTTTGTAAGTCCATGCGAACGAAGTCAACAGCGCCACAACACAATGCAACGAAGTCGCGGGTAACAGCTAGTTTATTATCTGTTTTTCTTCAGTTCAGTAGCTAGTGTCTTTTTTCGCAACCCATTAATTGAGTGTACGCATTAACAGCGGTACTAATAATCCCGTAAAAAAACAACAGTCCAGTCAAGGATTCTCCACAAGAGTACCTAATACCGTGGCATAGCAAGCCATCAATTTCGCAGAAAGCTGCGAGCGCGGTCCCCAGCCGAAATAAAATTCCTCGCTGTATTATAAAGCGATTCCAAACTATCGCAATTTCCCGTGATCTATAAATCCGGTGAAGAAAACTGACCGCCTTCAATGGGTTCCTAACGACCACGCCATTCAGATGGCCCTGGCCAGCCGACGGAATTCATACAGATCGACCAACTTATAGGTGAAGTTAAACAGGGGAGACACCATCGCATTCTACTAACGATACTGAAAGCCTTCCGTGAAATTTTTTAGTTTCTTCGTTTGGTCGAGTCTAGATAAGTTAGTCGATCTGTGAGCCAAAGAAACTCATAAAACGCCGCTATACGTGTAACTCTCTACTTTAAAATTACAAACAGTCGGGCAACTTTAGAAAACTCATCCCTGCTGCGGTGGAACTGACGTAGAAAGTACTAGATATGTCAGGAAACATTTTTTTTTCGCCCTATTGGCAAGCTAGGCTTTGTTTTCTATTATTTTTTTTAATCATCTGTTTTCCTCAGTAAAAGTGGTGGGGACAATAAAAATTTTGGAAACAACACTACAAGACACGTGTCACGACATTATACTATTCACCAACACTCGTACACTTTCATGGACACTTAATGGATAAAAATCCACATTTTTTTATACATCAACACTCGTAATAACACAAGTTTTGAAAAATAATACAATGACGCGACATGACTTCTTCATGGTCCCGCCAAAACTCTCACTGATGCAAGATCAGCGCAGGCGCTCATTTTAAAGTCTTCAAAATTCTCTTACTTGGGCCCCTCCATTCATTTTATTTTGGTCGAGGCTTATTTATTTATTTAAAGAAACATAACAATATACATATTAATTATTAACTATGGGGTAACACTTATTAAATCAGATACAGTTCTGATATGTACACCAGTAACCAGGTGTATACAATATCCACCGTTAAAAGCGTGGTTTAAAAAAATAATAATAATTATAGCTTAGGCGTATTCCGATGCTCCGGTGCGTTCCCTTGGAGATCCCGGAGCCCTCGGTCAAGCACCAAGGCAGGCCACCGGGGGGGTTTTAGTGTGTATAATCCCACATAACCCGGCTGCACCCCAAAGCAGACGGGTATCTTGGTGAAGATCGCAAAAAAAAAAAAAAAAGGCGTATTCCGATGGTTGATATTAGATTATAAGATACGTTTGATCGTCCCGAGCGGAGTCTAGTCCCTTATTGTTTTACTATACGACATTTCTAGTATAATATATCCACGTCAAAGCATTTTGTAGCACTCCGCATGTAGAACTAAGTTCCGGAGTCTGCAAGAGATGGTATACGAGGATATAATACCGCGTGTGTGAATTCATAACAAACAGCATCCCCTTGGAAACGAGTGGAAATGGCTGGGAATACGAGAAAGTTTCCACCGGTGCCGGCGCCGTGGTGCCCAGATATAAATGGGACACATTAAGAACTTACCTACCTGTTTCAAGAACGTATCTAGTTCTCAATGTGTAAAGGAAAGTTCTACCCCAATGCTGACACCTTATTGTGTTTTTCTGTAAACTGTGAACATCTTATTTCAGTCATGCTTGCCTTTTTAAATGGGTAGTGTAACCGCGAACCACCGGAACAGGAGCAGCAGTGTCATCTTGGTAAACTGCGTGAATATCCTGCAATCTCCAATACACTCAGCATAACTCATAATTTATTTATTTAGTAAAGAATGTTTAAAGATAATATTAAGAATAAGTGCCATGGGCTAAATAATCAAAGTATTGGATGACTGCTGCCGAGCTAGGATTACACCTGTATTTCAGTAGGCAACTTACTTCCCTGTGTAGTTTTATAGCTGTTAGCCTTACGACAAACCACAGATGGACAGCGACAAACGTAGTGTACTCTTGGTCAATTATTGTAGGTACATAGATGTTAATTGAACTATAGAAAAGTATAACTAAACATTTATCCTGATAAAAATTTAAGTCTAGATTGAATTCATTGAATGCAATTTGAAATGTTTGTTGTAGTGTGACTTGTCAGGGTACGTGCGTTGGGATAATGGCAGGGGCAGGCTTTGTCCAGTAGTGGACGTCTAAGAGCTGATAAGAAGAAGGTATATACTTATTTTAACCCGGGTATGTCATAAACTGCGACCTCAACCACGGAGGGCGGGCAGCAGCGCCCTCTTAGTAAACTGTGAGCGTTCTACAAGTTCCAAGACGCCTGCCAGGCGTGGTGGTTGTGGGGGAGGCTTTTATTCAGCGGTGGATGTCTTCTGGCTGATAATTTTGATACTAAAATACTTAAAATACCTTTTAATTTGGTAAGCCTTTCATAGCAAGATGAATACGGAATGTTCTTTAGGACAGCTTAATATACCTTACCATAGTGGGTGTTCAGTTAGACGAAAGACACTTCAGCTTGCAAACTCTGAAATCTATATCGGTGACTGGTTCTTCTGCTTTGGTTCCGGATTTTATCGTGCAAAGTAACTCCGAGCATAGCTCTCTCCGTGTGACTCTGAGTTTCTCCAAAAGGCCAGTAGTCGAGGACCACGTTTTACCCTCGCCTTACCTACTTCTATTCTACTATCACCTCAATGTTATTTTATTTATATTATTATGATATTCCAATAACATTACCATAAATAAAAAACATCGTCACCAATTTCGCTTTCACAGAATCCACTTATTAAAACAAGAAAACTTTCGCAAAGTACTCCAAAAGAAGCTAGGTGTGGGATAAATTGAAAATTACAAGTAAAAAAGCAGGATTCTACCGCGGCCCGTCTTCATTACCATTTATATGGGAGAACTTGAGCTTAACTCAAATAACTTGTAACGAAACTTGCTTATACATAGATTAAAAACCTTGGGAGCTTGCCGATGGTGTACTTAATAATAACTTATATACTTATCAATTTTATGCATGCATAATTATTAGAATTAGTTTTACACAATGAGAAACATCTTAGACATTTCAAATCTACCCTCAGGTAGATTTCCATAACTAGGAAAATAGCTAATATAAGGGCACTACCTCCCGCGGTATAGGACACCCCGAGTTTGTGAGAGCTAGTTCTCTTCTGGGATGTTTACATATGGCTTGAGAAGAGTGTTTGCTGCAAGGGTGTGAATGTGGTTAAATATGCAAGCGTAAAAGGTATGAGCACCATATAAAAGTAAGAAGCGGCGCGTAGCACCAGCCTCGAGAGAGTTGAGCTCGCGGCGATGCTCACTAGTGTGCGAGTGTGTCTGTTGAGTGTGAATGGACTGCATGATTGTTTGGATGAATGAATTAATACTTACTTGGGAACAAGCGCAAGAAATATCTTGTACTCAATAAGTTTTTCGATTGCTATAGAGAAATGTTAGTCGCTATCAAACATCTTTGGAAGAGGCCTACACAGTACACAGTTCTTTGGGATCTAGAGCTAGTTATATACCTGGTCATTGACATAATGAGCGTAGTACATATATATCGATGTCATAGGTCTTGTACCTTATATACAAACAAGAAACGTAGTTACTGTAGTGTATGGCGGTACCTACATTATGCTCATGATGTTGTGTAATAGAGGGTAGGTAGCGGCGGCGGCCGACGACCTGCCATTCGGAATAAACCTGTGCTAACGATACCATTGCTTTTACTTGTGATCGCTCCCTGGCCCGGTATTTCCAAGTTACTTAGATAGCATGTCTTCATAGCATGTTTGAATTACTGACCGATAAATTAACCCGCACGAAATAAACTAAGCTATATGTGATCCCAACATCTAATACCTAACGCCTCGGGAGTCGCTGACACATCGCTTCATCGCCTCCCGGCTTTGCCACTAAGTATACTCGCCTGATGGTGGCGTGGGCCACGTTTACCCAGCACGGCTCGTTTGTCATTAAGTTCAGTGCCACTCATAATTTTGAACTTCAACAATTCACAGCCATTCGCGTCAGTGCACCGAGCTCGACACCCTTAAATTAATATTCGTTTTTTTTTATATCTTTATTCCAGTAATTTCACTGAAAAACGTTGCCATTCAATCCGTAAATACACCACCACCACTGCTTATACTGAATAACAGCTCCTTCTAAAGTTCCTAAAAGCTGTCGTACTTCCCCATGCAAATAAATAAGTAAGGTAAGTACCTACTTATTTTTTACTTACCTACCTTTTTTTTTTTGCGCAATCACCCACTGCAGGTTCCTATGTTGCATCCTCCCTAAAGACTAAGTATATACTTTTTATCAATGTTCAAAGCTATAATTTTCCTACTTCAATGAACAAAAGAGTTCAATACCTATACCTACTTATTTTCTACTCCTGAAAATAATGTCTTCGAGAAGTTTGTAACAAAGTCCTCTCTCGGCACTTAGCGAAATGATTTGCGATCGTGTTCCCCAATTTATTGAAACTTGCACGTCCTAACTGAAGTAGGTCACGCAATAACTCCACGCAACTTGCGCCATAACAGTGAAAGGGTTATCTAAATTGTCAGGAATTATACAGTTTTAGCGCCATTACCGATAGAAGCGATACACCGCCATTTCTCAAAGGCTCGCGTTTATTATCACTTCAGGAACAGCTAACTATCTTCATTTCGAGCCTATTATTGCGTGACGCACGCTACGTAGCGTGACCCAAACGACAAAGGTTTTCCCGCACCGCCAAAGCGAACGTTTACGCTTTTGCGAAACGCCTGCGAAATTACAAGGATGAACGGATGGAACTTTTATGAAGTTGCTTGAAGATGCTCAAAAGGTTCTGTGGGGTAAGTATGGTGTCCAAATCAAAACTTTCGTTTCATTGTACAGATTTATATACTAAGAAAACTTGGAAAATACTGAGAAAAAAAATGCACGAAAATGTAGCTATTAATGACCGAGTGAGCGAAGCGAAAGAAAGGTCTCAGTTTTATCTGGCAAAATTTGGTAGGCAGCTGACCTGAGAACATCGAACTGAGGACTCACGACAACTCTTGACAATCTTGACAACCTCTTGACCGATTTTGCTCCAATTCGATATTCTCGACGTCTTCTCCATACAAAAAGCGTAGTCTGACCATCATCATCGGCAGCTTAAGTATTCAGCCCACTGCAGAACATAAGCCTCGATCATCCCTCATCCCCTTTTCGCCAGTCTACCCTGTTTTGTGCCAATCTCGTCCAGGTGTTGCCGCAAAATTTTTGGATGTCGTCACGCCATCGCTGAATCGGTCTACCAGGGCTACGCCTACATCTAGCCAAGTGTCCTGCCCACCGCCACTAGAGTTTTATTATACGGGTTCCAATATCTCCCAAATTGGTACCCCTTAATGTTATCCGATTTCGTTGTTTTTTTTTATATCTTATCTACATCTTGAAAAACTCTGCTTGTACGTTTGTATTTTTCTAAATTTCGCAATATATTCGTTATTTTAGGCACTTACATTAAGGCTCTAAAAAACAGATTAGTATATATCAGTCAAGCTGTCACGGCTGTGTTATTTTTTAGAGTTCGTACTATGTATGTAAGTATCGCACGGCATGACTCCTGACTGCCTGGACCAATTCTGGTTTCCTAAGAACCTCTGCATTATACAAAACGTAGCCTGTATGTCATAGACTACATTGAGTAGGAGGGTGTTTTTGTTTCCTCTTTTAAAAAGTGTCTAATTTTTAGCGTCGAAAATACGACAAAGAAAAGTAGTTGTTATTATAGAATACCATAAACATTTTTTGAAAAAACAAAACAGAGAGGCATAGATTATAATTTATTTAAGCTATTGGCAACCAAAACAAAATATTTTGTTAAGATGTAGGGGGTGATAACAGACTACCCTCGAAACTCTTTTCATCGAAAAATTAGGAAATTCACTACCTTTCTCTATCGTACGCACGAGAAACAGAGCGACAGGTACTATTACTACTATTTCAAATATCGAATGCGCCAAAACATCGCGGAAGTATTACCAAAATCGGCCGGTAAATGGGACCCATATTTTGGGAGGAAATACCCGACCAATCTATTTATCAATCAATCGAATTGATAGATAACAATAGAATTGTGAAAAAAAGTTTGTGCTTGCGAGGTCTACTGTTCGCAGAACTACTAGTTTTAAAGAAGTTCTTAATTCTGAATAATGAACATTCTGTATACTACCAATTGTATGAAAATTAACAATTCTCCAGCTATTATAATTAGCTCAGTGTAAGATTCAATGCTTTTTTTAAGTAGCTATTATTTCTTGCAGGTAGCAGTTTTCAAAACTTATGGATCAGTGCCATCTAACGAGTATATTTGGAACGATTTTGGGATTCACAATAGCCGTGATGAAAGCTGTAGGTATTTCTCTCTTCTGGAGAGTTTGCGATTATGTCGCCACAAACTCACGCAAGTGCGCTGGTGTGCGCGCGAGAGAGATCGCAAAGGATGTAATCCCGCGCTGGGAGCCCATCGACAAATCAGTCAGCGACATGCTTCCGTTCGAGACCTTCGATTAGATATAGTTCGAGACCTTAGATTAGACTCTATCTAATCTAAGTTCGAGACTCATGTTTTACGCGTCTCTCGCCTCTCACGCGCACAACACAATAATAATAAGAACCACGCATTCGGAGTAAGCTACCCGTGTGATCAGAAATACAACCTTGTGCATAAAACTCTGCTTTTATGTCAAACCGAAAAAATAGGTATGACTATGCAGTCATCAGGCCGTCCTCATAAATAAAACTTCAGATAAAGCGGGTCACTCACCGACTCAAGCCAATCTAGGAGCCAATCCAGGCTGGACGAGTGTCAGGGACAGTAGCGGGAGGATTGTCATTGGGGAAAGTGGCGGATTTACAATGTGTCAAGTCATACCTATATTTAGTATTGTAACCCCAGTCACTTACATTCGCACGAATAAGTACGCGAACGCACAAGTGTAGGACGAAATTTGCAAACTATTATGCAAAGTTTTCGCGGGTTTCCAAGCTGTGTCGGTTTTTTAATACACATCAAAGCGCGCGAACCTCGAACCTTCGCGTTTTCTCTCATACTTTCGTGCGAAGGGCGTATTCGGAGATAATATGTCAAATTGATGTAGATATCGAGATTCCAATCTCGATCGTCTCTCGTCGCGATTGCCTCCGACCACTCGATTTATCTCGAACGCTAGCCATCGAGAATATCTCGAAAGATAGCGTTGAGAATAAGAAATCTCGAAGTTCAACTTTTTTTTCGAGATGAGATTGAATCTCACCTTTTGAGAATAGGGGTCCTGTATGCCAAGCACGGCCGCCAGGATAAAATTTTGTCCACCATATTTATTCCGCGAGAACGAGACGGATGTATCCATATTCTAGCTTTGTCACGTTGACGCGAAGACGAAACGGGTGGACCTGTGGGCTTATCCCGTAACTCTGAAAGCGATAGCGAGAGTTGCGCGAGCAGGACCGCGCATAGTGCGACTAAGTTGGTACGAGCGAGGTGGCATGCTTTCGCAATCAGAATCACGAACGTTTCAAAGTTAGAGGATAAAGGCCCTGGACATATCTTTATCCCTGCGCACGTTCTAGGCTTGCAAGCCCCATTCGGAGATATGACAAATTGATGTTGATTTCGAGATTCCAATCGCGACTGTCTCTCGTCCCGATTGCCGCCGATCACTCGATGTAACTCGCACTCTAGCCATCATGAATATCTCGAAATATAGCGTTGAGAGTAAGAAATCTCAAAGTTCGATTTTTTTTTGAGACGAGATTGAATCTCTCGCTTGAAGGATAGCGTTTTTGAAAAGCGAAGCTCTGTGAGATGGGAATTGGTGACGTATGGCTTTTGACTTTTGCTGGAGCTTCAGAAGATGGAAGTTATGAAGTAAGTTTTGGGTTTTTATGTGTTCATGTAATTTAATTATTGAGCAGTAACATAAGGTTCAAATTTGTAGCATATAAATAAATAACAGAATAAAATAAAATAAATAACATCATAAATTCAAATCATATAAGAACATTTCTGATCAAAATTATTTCAAGATGCTGCGTGAGTGGGTGAAGAGAATTGTACGGGAATGCTATCTAAGCTACGTAGAGAAAATGGGAATGGGTACGCGTCTGCTCTATCACCCATCCCTTCCGGTGTGCCCCAAGGATCAATTCTCGGTCCTCTGTTTTTTGTCATCTTTATTAACGACTAGTTAAGCTAACCAGTTAAGCAAGACACTGTTTTTCCTTTAAAATTTATATTTAATCAGGCAATCGTCTTCATATTGCTTGCTTGTTTATTTTGTAAAGTTAGGTAGTTTTGCGCACTAGCGCCATGTTTGTTTTATAAGCGATAACCTCCGTTGGCTTAGCTGTTCTTATTATCTTAGTGTTTAAATTTATTTGTATGAATTCTGTTTGGTTATCCAAATAATAAAATAAAATACCCGACTGCAAAATGTGGCCTATGACCAGTGGCGTATACTTTTTCTTGTAAATAAACTCGCGACTAGAGAGTACCTATATACTGGAAGCCCTTTTCAATGAAAATAATAAGTTGTCGCGTAAGTAAGCGTTTCGAGACACGTAGATAATAATGAAATTGGTGGACGTTTTTCACACACAGCGCCGTCTAGCCCCAAACTAAGCAAGCTTGTACTATGGGAACCAGATAACTGATAGAATACATAAATACTTTTTTTTTGTATGTTTATACATAGAAACATCCAGACAAAGAAAAAGCATCCATGTTCATCACACAAATTTTTGTCCTCGGTGGGAATCGAACCCACAACCTATAGCTCAGAAGGACAGCTCTGTGACAGAATCTGTCACAGATTCCTCCTATAGATTTCACACTCAGGTTACACACAGGTACACACACAAACACATATAAAAATTCACTCTCTTTGGATAATTGCTAGACAGTAGACGTAACTTTGAGACAGCCAATGGGAACGCTTGGTCACAGCCCCCGCGACAGGCGCCTTCCTACAACTTTGGTGTTTTTTTCGTTTGTCGGAACAAATCTCACTCACTTTTTTCGCGATCACAGGCTTGTACCCATACTCAACCTTTCGACATGGTAGGTACTGTATTTTGTCAGTCTATGGTAGTTGTTCCGAGTTTGTGTAGATTATGATTTAAAGTCATCTATCGAGACAGCTTTATTACCGACAAGCGAAAGTTCCACTGGTGGCTCAGTAGTGGGATACAGCTCGAGCTGGCGGGGTACCCTAGGACGGTGCAGACGAGCTGGATGCGGAGCAGGCAGCGCTAGCATCAGCTTATCCCAGAACCAAGGGTCGCCCCACTGCACGTAAGTATTGGAACTGAGATAGCGCAGTAGCTGCGCATCGAGCGGCAGCTTGGCCGGCTCCTCCAGCAGCACCACTATAAGCCGCGGGCGTGCGTCCAGCATCGCCGCCGCGTGCGCCTCGCGGAACTCGGCGCGCGCCCACGAGCTCGCCAGAAAGTGGCGCGACACGAGCGCCACCGTGCGCCGCGACTCGCGCACCGACTCCACCACCTGCTCGGAGATGAAGCAACCCGGAATCCAGTCGCGGTAGTGCACGCACAGCCGGTAGGGCGGCTCGAGCCGCGCGATCAGCTCGCGCACCACCGCCTCGTCTCTATGAGAGAAGGTCAGGAACGCATCGTAACGGCAGCCGTCGTCCTCCGTCTCAGCGGAGCGCCACACGCAGCCCCACCGGTTCAGCACCGCTAGCAGGAAGAAACGTCGCTCGCGGGTCGCGAGACACGCCCCCGCGGCGAGCACGACCAAGAGCAACGCTGCGAGCGCGCCCGCGAGATACGCGGCGAGCGACACGTCTGAGGGCGCGGCCTGCGGGCAGGCGACGATGGCAGCGGCAGACAACGCGCTGCCGTCACGGCACCTGGCCTCAGTCAGGTCGGTGTCGGAGCGAGCGCGGGAGCGCAGCGCGCTCAGCAGCGGAGCCGCGCTGCAGTCGCACTCCAGCGGGTTGTCAGCGAGCCGCAGCAGACCACCGACGTGGCCCAATCTCATCGCCGTTTCGTCATTCACTCGCGTCAAAGCATTATAACGCACGTCGAGCCCCTGGAACGGTTCACGATTAAATTGAACATAACTTAGAAGAATATTAATTTCCAAAATGAATAAACGAATACTGACTTTAATGTTATCCTGCAGGTCATTCGCGTGTAGAATAGCAATCTGGTTGTGTGCCACCAGCAGCTCGTAGAGTCGCTCCGTGGAGTCGTTGAGAGTACGCGGGCGCGGCACGCGGGACAGTGAGGCATTCTCGCAGCGCACGCGCACTAGACGCCGGTCGTGGTGCGAGTCATCGTCGGGGCGCACGAAGCACGTGCACGAGTCTGGCAGCGCGGCCGCCGCGCACTCTTCGGGACGTGTGCATACCATGTCCTCGGGAGGCACGTCGCTCAGCAGCCCGCCGCCAGCGCAGCGCATTTTGCTTACACGATCCAGCACGTTCGCTGAGTGGCCCAGCCCGCGCCGCGTCCAGTACATTCGGCAGTCGCACTCGAGCGCTGCATCGAGGTGCACGGAGGTGTAGCTGGTCGGTGCATGCTCGGCATTGTTGAAGTCCTCACGAGTCGTCCTCACCACGGCCACAGGTGCGTCCATCAACCACACGTCCGCCTTTAAAGCCCTTGTAAACTGCATATCCGTGTACTGCGAAAGAACAGAACCTTAGGAATTTTTGCCAAACACCAGCCAACGCCAACATATTACTGACACGTACTCGTGTTAGTTAAATATCTCAGAACAGAAAACAAGGGAGATAATTATGTTGTTTGACAGTTATTGTTTGTGCATGAATCTATCCGCGTTTCTCCCACATTCAGGGGAAAACAGTAATATTTTAGTAAGTACATTAGTGTGAAAAGTTTACCTGCATCACATCTGGTATTTTTGCAAACACGAACAACGAGGCATTTTGTCAAAAATCGTAAGAAGCGCACCACTAAGGTTAGTTCGACTAAAAACGAAGGCATCTGACCTATTTTGCGCCAGATGCGTTCGTACCTGCCACACCCCTCTGGTTACGTACCAACAATGTGTTACAACAAGCATTACTAAAATAATGAGGCCACAAATACATTGTCGTTTACGCAAATGTTTAATATCGTCTACTCACAGATAGCTCTGACACTTTCGTATGGTTCAAGTCCAGGTTCTCCAGATGCGGCATGCTCACTTGCCAGTCTTTGCATATGCGAGTCACGCCAGTTCTGCTCAAGATCAGCTGTTTCAGGTCTGTCGAGTTGCGTATCGCTGAATAACCTGCGAGTGTATGGAGATTGCCGGTTCAGCTGCGATATTATCAGCTCAGGCGGAAAGGGTTCGATTCGAGATCTATAACTCTCCGTAGATATGCGTCATCTACAATAAGGATCATTTCCGATTGGCTTCAGAATGCGGGGATAGGTCATACCGTTTAAAAAACTTAAAATACTAAGTATCTTGATTCATATCAAATTGGCTATTTTTTTATTATTTTTTTGTGGAAGGCTCACCGTCTGATTTGCAGACCTCACCAATGCGTGGGTTGCGCGCGAGGTCTAGCTCACGGAGCCACTTGAGTGGAGCGAGCACATCCAGTACGCCGCCATCCAAATCGTTCGAGGACAGGTTCAGAATCCACACAAAATAATGCGCCCTTTCAAACGTACGACTGAAAAATATAATTCATGAAAACTCACAATAAAGAAGTAGAATAATGAGCACGTAAATATTTAAATAGCTGGAACAATTATTGAAATCACAAATTAACGGTTTGCGGTTAGTGGATTATGTGAACAAGCAGATAAACCTTTTGCTAATCATGGTTTACATAAGTCAAGCATCCTAAGCCTATGGACTTACTTCGGAAGCGTTTGTAATCGGTTGCCGTCCAACTCGAGTCTTCTAATAAAATACACGTCGTCCAGCAAGCTCTCCGGCAGCATCTCGAGCACTCCCTGCCTGAGAGCGAGATGCCAGAATTTACTCGCGTTGGTGAAGAGTTTCGGTGGGAGAACCGTCAGATTACGCGCGTTTTCAATCACGAGCTCCTCGAGGAACGAGCAATTCGCTAGCCAGCCGTTCGGTAGCGTTGTCATCATCGGCGCCTTTAAGTGTAGCGTGTGCAGCGCGCCACAGCGCATCAGCGACACCGGCTGTGGCTCCGTCCAGTTGCCCAACAAGATTTTCTCGAGAGTGGGCGCCGTATCCAGCCGCAGCGTCGTGGCGGGAGACTGCAGCTCTAGCTGGAGCAGCCCCGGCGGCACCGCCACCGCATCTAGTGGATTCTCACTTAAAATCATCAGCATGCGCAATTTGACTGAGGAATAGATCGTCTCGGGCAGCCGCTTCACACCTGTGTGGTATAGTTTTAGATGGTTGAGCAAGGGTGGTAGCGCGTCCAGCGCGCCGTCGGGCAACGTCACGTTTGTCATATCCAGCTTACGGAGACCCCGCAACGGCGCGAGAAAGCCGCGCTTGGGCAACGCATGGTTTTCTGTCGTTATCTCTAGATTGCGGAGAAGCTCAAGGCCCACGAAGTGTTGAGCGGCGAGCGGCGGCGCAGCCAGCAGGTTTTTTATGAGCAATTCGCCGCTTGGCTCGTCCGGGGCATTCGGTTCGTAAAATTTAAAATTGAGTGTGGTGAGAGTGTCCATGAGCGAGCCGACGACTGGCAGTGGACAGTACTCCAGCTTCACTTTCCACAAGCGCCCTGCGGGCTCGACGCGCGGCAGGGCAGGGGAATCCAGTACGCTGGCCCCGTAACATTTTATCCATAGCCATAAGCCGCTACCATAGTAATCTATCTGCACAATCTGAATTCTATTACCTGAAAAGTTTTTTTTTTTTAATCAGTTGTTTTACCAGCCGTATGGAACAAGGACCACTTCGAGCCACTTTTGCAACTTTGTCTATTTTTAACATAATAATAAACATTTTTTTATACACAGTCTGGCTATAAAATAAAATAGCCGCGTCCGCGCCTCCGTGAGGACTGACGTCGACTTTCTTAGTATTTGTAAAGTGACTGGAAGACTGAAAAACATCTTGACTGGAATTACCTCTAACTTCACCATGTAACTAGGACTCATGACTGATTGACATTATGTAATTAGTGTAATATTGGTGTTAATACCGTACTAATGAAATAAATAAATAAATATCCTGAAGACTTGTGTGCCGGCAATGTGTCCCGTGCCGTTCCGTGACTGTGTATCGTCGCCTTTCTCTTTTCTGTTCATGTGCCATAACCCTAAGCATGCTAACATGCTGCTAGATAAAGCCTAAAAAAGTCATGCCGATCCTGCCAGCTCAAGGCCATCTCAATCCTGTCCATAGACCGATATGAGACAAAGATATTTTACGTATTAAGTGTTAAAGGCCTCGCTACATGACCTGACCTGACAACGTTTGAAAGAGATGGCTATATATGTTTCTGGGGGAGCGAAAGAGAGAAGCTATAACCTTAATAGTTTGTCTCCCGTGAAATTTAAATCTAGCTGTCCCTTTCACACGATGTTAGGTCAGGCCATGTGTAGACACCCTCAATCTCTTTATGGCCAGTAAATTCACTGGAAACATTGCCCTTCAAGCCGGAACACAGTAATGTTTGCACACTTCTGCTGGTCTAACTTGCCATAATTATTCTTGCTTAGGTAGGTATTTACTGTAGAGATATTCTCACTGCAGCCATCAGGCTGCAGTTTCTTACCCTAATTAGAAATTTCTCTAGGATGTTATCATTTTTGATGTTTTGACATTCCTCTACAGGTAATAATGCATGTTCACTTAGCGTATCACCTCACTTAGAATGGCACTGCAGAAGAGTCTTACAAATACAGCAAGCGCAAACTTATTTGGAATAAATCACACTAATATTCTAAATGCCAAAGTGTGTGTAAGGGTGTAAGTATGCAAGTGTTTTTGTTCCCGTTCAACTCTGTAACGGCTGAACGGATTTGAATGAAATTTGCTATGGAGATACCTTATACCCTGGATTAACACATAATTTTTTATCCCGTAAAAATATTCGGTTTCTGTAGAATAGCGGATGAAACCTTGGGGCGGAGCCATTGAGAAAAAATGGGGTAGATAGGTACTAAAGATGATTATGATCGTCGCTCCTCGGCTCGGCGCGGCCCAGTGGAGACGACGCTTTATTTAGAGTTAGTGCAGGTCTGCAAGTCAGTCCGAGTCACAGATCACACCCTAGATTCTGCATTCAGGACGCTCGAAGCGCACCACACATCAGTCTAAATACACTTATAAGATACACTCAGATTAGTTGATTGTTAGGCGCGAGTAGCCGTAACCTTTAGATAGCCAATGAAAATGCTTGGTCGCACTCCCCACGACCCGCGCTTTGGTGACTTTTTGTAGGAACAACGAATCTCGTAATGCGGTATCTAGCGTGATCTGTGGTGCGAGTACATAAATCGTACCATCAACCTCGAACTTTCCGTTGCTGTACCGGCAGCGCTCGTGTCGACAACGCAGCTCCGCCGCCGAGCTCGCCAGCAGCGCCATCACCAGCAGCGTCCACATTAAAGCGCCGGCCGCTCGACAATCCAACCACAAACAAACCCTTCCAAGAGGATACAGGGTTATAAGGAAAGGGTATGCTAAGCCGAAAGGGGCTGATAGTACTCATGGTTGTGAACAACTTTTCTATGGAACCAACCCTGAAATCGAGAAAAAAAAATCAGCTGTTCCATACATTTTGTCTAGTGTCATTGACATTTTTCCATGGAACAGCTGATATTTTTTTCTCGATTTCAGGGTTGATCCCATAATAAAAGTTGTTCATAATGATGAGTACTATGAGCCCTTTTCGGCTTAGCACACCCTTTCCTTATAGCCCTGTATAACACTTACGGTAATTAAAATTAGCAGTTTATGTAACTTGGTGATTATTTTTGAATTCTTTCACACTCTAAATACGACTATAGCTGACCATAAAAGTGTTGTTAACAACAATAATTGTTTAACGAGAATGTTTATTTATTTATTTAAAGAAACACCAACAGTATACATATATTAATGAGTCGTTTAACAAAAAAAAAAAATGTTCTAAAATACTTACTAGATGGCGTAATAGTCCTATCGTTTTACCTGTCATTGTCATTTCTGTGGAAATATTATATGTTTATTTTTTAAATCGTAAATTTTGCCTCCACACGTTGTGTATTTAGCCAGTGTCAATTATTGTAATATTTCAAATGAAGTCAAATACATAGTTACATTACTTGAAATTGTCTAAATACACATGTGGAGCCAAAAAACACGAGAAAAAAAGGCACACGTACATTTTTTTGTCTTTATGTCTTGACAGTGACAGAAAAACCTCAAGGTACATCTAACGCCATCTATTGGGTACTTTTATTACCAGGATTTCTTTTTTTTTGGAAAACGCCTCATTATTAACACTTTTTAAATCGGATACAGTTCTGATATGTATACCAGTAACAGGTGTTTATAACATTCACCGTTAAAAGCTACAGTTACCTATACAAATAGTACTTAGCCATCTAGCTTATCTATCGCCAGATTTCATCACAACAAAATATCATTGATCACAACACAACCTATACCTCCAATATCTCTCTTTACACTACAGCTGCTTTAGCGATAAAAAAAAAACGAGGTTTTTCCTTCTTCGCCGTGATAATTAAAATATAATAACATTCAAGTAAAAACGTTGGCTACGATAAGCCAAATAATTATACTCTATCTTAATTAAAAACCCTCTCTGTAATTTTTATATTAAATATCTTGTTAAGAGCATGTCGGGCCATGCTTAGTAGGGTTCCGTAGGTGCGTCGGACGTTTGCAGTATTTACCAGTTTTTACCGCATATCTCAAAAAGTAATTATCACACGTTGCCCGAAATAATTTTAAAATAAAGTTTTTGGTAAGATCTATCAACATGAAAGATTACATGTTTCTGACATGCATAGTTTAGAAATGGCAAAGGGCATATTGTAAGCAACTTTGTCGGCCCATATTTCGCAAGCAGTAGGTACATCTGATAAAAAAATGGTGTAGTAAACCATAAGTTTAGACCTTTTCAATGATACCCCACATGTGGGGGATATGGGGCTAAAAAAAATTATGCCCACTTTACATGTATGGGAGCTACCCTTATTTTACGGGAAAAAAGTATTTTTATTTATCATGTCCATGTGTTTTATTTCATGTGCCTTGAGAAAATGTTCAGTCAAGCACAACACCTCGCATTTCATGCTACTTAAAAGCTGCACTTCAACCTGCCTTGATGACAAATCGTCACAAAACCGGATCGTACAATATCGCTATCCGTAGCTCTTGCCGTCGTAGGCGCTGGCGCATAATGTAGTGTAGCCTCTGGTACGTCACGCGCCGGCGTAGTAAGGTTCCTCGCGCTCGTTCTCACTTCCCCTCTTCCCGTGTGTGCGAGCGGGCGCGAAAAAACCAGTTCGCAAAGGTGTCCTTGGTGTCAAAGAATACAGTTTTTTTTTTTCTCTTTCCTCCTGAAAGGATTTTGGTGTCGCACGTCTTATGCATTTGCCAGTGTCAAGTATACTTCTATATTTTCAAGTTTTGTTAAATAATATCACAGTCAAAGGCGAGCAAAGCAAGTCACGGTCAAGTTCAAGTCATGCCCCAGTAA
Organism: Apocheima hispidaria; assembly: GCA_947579745.1. Classification (NCBI taxonomy): domain Eukaryota; kingdom Metazoa; phylum Arthropoda; class Insecta; order Lepidoptera; family Geometridae; genus Apocheima; species Apocheima hispidaria. The sequence goes on from OX388151.1 coordinate 1,760,719, forward strand.
AGTAGTGAAAACTTTACTAGAGCCTTCTATGTAATTTTGGAAACAACACGAAAATTCACGTTTCACGACATTATACCATTCACCAACACTCGTGCATGTGCGCGAACACTTAACGGGTAAAAATTCACCGTTTTTACACATTAACACTCGAAATAACACAAGTTTTGGAAAATAATAAAATGACGCGATATGATTTCTTCACGTTCCCGCCAAAACTCCCAAGAATACCGTTTCTCGTGTGGTAACTACTTATGATGGTGGAGCTTGTGGTCGTGATGACGTATTATATAGATAAAACGATAAAATTTTAGTACTTACGTGCAAAATGAGATGCAGATTCATCAACCCTAGAAAGATAATCATGTTTTAATGTACGTTAAAGATAATCATGCGTAAAATTGACGCATGCTGTTTAACAGGCTTTAAAATTTTATTTTACATACCGTATTAAAAAACCTACTTGATATTGTTTTTCCATACATAAATGAATAGTAAAAACATCATAATATGTAATTATAATCATTTATTTCATAATAACTTAAGCAAAGACTTGGAACCTCACAAAAAATCAACAAATTATAATAACTTTCTTCTATGATCACAAATAGATTGTTTTATAAGTAATATCAGTCATTTTAACTTCTATTCTAAATATTTGCCTGTTATATTAGTATACACAACGATTTGTAAATCAGTCTGATGCAGTTTAGATACAAATTGACATTATGCTCCCGACATATAACTTTTTGGCATTTATTGCACGATGCTTTTGCTTACGCCGTTTCTTAGAGGGGAAAACGCACAGCTTATACCTTTTTTGGTAGTAGCTCTTCTGAGGCGCTATTCTCGACTTTTCGCTACAGCACTTTGCGACCGAATTCGGTCGCTATGACGCAAAAATTCTACAACGAACACGAATTGTTAACGAAAAAAACGCACACAAAGCGTTGAATTTTGCGTCATAGCGACCGACTTCGATCGCTGTGACGCAAAATTCGAAAACGAACACTAATTGTTCAGAAAAAACGCAAAAATACCGTTGAATTTTGCGTCATAGCGACCGAATTCGGTCGCAAAGTGCATAGCGAAAAGTCGAGACTAGCGGCCCAGGATCGTCTTCTGGTGTATCAGGGATATCTTTAGGCTGCATGTTGGAGATATTCTCCCGCAAATATCTCTTGGCCTATCTCTTAGCTGGTCGTGCCCTAAAACTGCGACCAAAATTAACTAAACTAAAATTAACTAAACTAAACTAAACTAATTATTAATTTTAATCATGTTTTGATAACTAATCGAGAGAACAAGAAAATTACAATGTTTATGAAAATGAACCAATGAGTAAGTAGTAAGTACATATAGATAAGTAGTTATGTCCAGCAGACACTACGTCATCGGTTTTTTTTAAATTCTTATTAGGTATCCGAGTATCACATCTGTGGCGAGAATGTAGTTATTGGGAATTCCAAATCACTTTTTATTTCCTTTTAATCCACAAAATAGTTATTTGAAATTCCCAATTACAGATATAACAAGTCTTCACAGAATTCTCCTTATCTTTGTCTTTGCAAGTATTATAGTTATTTAAGAGATAAACAAAATACCCGACTGTACAATGTGACATTGCAGACGTAAAGAGGTATCTAACAAAACCTCGCTTGTCAAAATCGGTCAAGCTGTTTAGGCTATAGGACGTCATAAAGGAACACACAAACTTATTATACTTACATAAGTACACCCCAAAAACATTGCCCTCCTTCTTGGGCAGTCGGGTAAAATATTGTTGATGTTCGTGCTAAAATAATGCAAAATAGTACCTAATATCCGCCCCAGGCTCAAGCCAGCCTAGTCAGCCTGGTAAATTCGCCACCCGCCACTAATAGGGGAGGTAATATGTCGCGAAAAATCGGCAAACATGGTCTGCCTCAAACCGAGCCTCATTCCTGCCTAGATTTAAAAATAAATATCTGGGACATTTTTGCACACACGGTCATCTGACCCCAAACTAAGCAAAGCTTGTAATATGGCTGCCAGAGACTGATATATGTACATATATATTTTTAAATACATATATAAATATTAACACCCAGACATAGAACAAACACAAATGTTCATCACATGAATGTTTGTCCTAGATGGGAATCGAACCCACGCCCCCAAACACAGAAGGTAGGTTCACTACCAACTGAGCCACCGGGGCAGTCAAGTCGGGGGTTTCATCGTAGATTGTCGAGTGAGCGCGTTTAAATCAACCAAATTAATTTGACTAGCCTTGTGGCTCAGTGGGAGGATTTCCGCCTTCTGAGCTGTAGATTGTGGGTTCGATTCCCATCCAGCGGGCTTATCCTCTAACTTTTAAGCGTTCGTGATTCTGATTGCGAGAGCATGCCATCCAGTTCGTACAAATTTAGTCGCACTATGCGCGGTCCCGCTCGCGCACTATCACTCCATATATCGATCTGCCATATATCGATAAATACAAAACATACAGATTACCCCATCACTACCTTTTGTTTGACTGAGTCCGTCGAGCCCTATTCACCACATTGCCTAACCGACAGACTTGGTTAAACAGTCAATCTTATCCTAGAACCATCCAGCTCCTGCATGTCATTACTAACTGGTTAATTCGAACGATTAGTTCTGTGTTGGTGCAACATGCCTTATCTATCTTACTAACATACCTGAATTTATAAACACAATATAACACAATAAATAATCTTTAATTCTAAATTAAACTTGGTCATTAAATTTTGTATTCTTATTTGTTTACATGAAATACGTCTAAATGCATAATTATGGAGGATTTCGCTAAAAAGCTAATAATAAGTTTAAAAAATAATAACAAAAAATAACTCGGTAGGTTGATATATGATATCTTATTTCTATAGTATTAGTTACAAAAATTGATTAATAAATAATCAATTTTTAATTAACAGCCATAATTTTAATTAATTTATAATTGTTTTCGTAATAATATTGTTACTACAATACACTATAATATAATGTAATTTTCCTAGTGAAATGCGTCATGTCATTAGTATTCTTGTTTTCTTATATTGCTATGATATAAACTTACGAAATAGCAAAGTAGTATGTAACCGATCACTTTTTTCCAAACTACCCCCAATGTCCTCGACTTAATGCGCTTTAATGTACTAACTTGTTGTTAGGTAAAAGTTTTAAAAGGCGATCCTAGCCTAGAAAACAATTTAGATTTAAGATCTTGTGGCTTAGTTGTTAACGCTGAGTTTTTACAAAAAAAAAAAAAAAAATGTACCCATTTATCATAATAAAGAACTTTCTAAATCAAAAAAAAAAAAATCTGAGAGCTGGTGGAAAACCGGTACTTTTAGACATCCAGAAGCTTCAGTGGTGCTCGAGGGTAGTACGCCAGAAGTATGGCATAGGAGCGTGGTGGTTCTTTTCTTCAAAAAAGGTCATAACACCTTAGTAAATAACCTAATCTGAACCGAAGTGTTAGCTTGTCAACGAAATACCTACGTTTCGTATGAAAAATCGTTAAAACGACTTTTGTCCATTATATCCATTTTGAGCGTTACTGCGAAACAGTGACATCCATTGACGGTCTGAGGAACAAAATAAGACCCGTGTTACGGCGTTAGCGTAGTGAGTAATAGTATTTGACGTCCACAATAGATGGCGTTACAACAACAACAATCATGAGACAGAACATAATCTGATCTGCTCTATAGCATGACGGCAGCATTTTTTTTTTTTCGTAACGGGAACCGGTAAGCCGGTATATAGTAAAGTAAATATTTATGTATAAAGTACCAATGATATACCAATTATATTTTAGTACAAAATTATATTGCCAGATTATTCTCACTGTCAATTTCATTAATTAATATTTTTAGCCGTTATTAGTTAATATAACTTTATCACACAGGAGATCAGACTTACTAGCAATTTGTATCGTTAAAATCAATTTGTTCAAGAGTCGCCCATCGTACTCGAGCACTCTTGTAACTTAACTTCAGTGTATCCAGTATTAAATAACAAGTAGATATATTAATCCTACGACTGTCTGTGTGTGTATACTGTATAATCCTCCTCCCCTCGTCGTATTCCTCAATGTCATGTGTGATGGTCGGGTCGTGGTGACCACCGCCTTCCATTTGTCTCTCTCTCTCTGATGATATTCTGCGATTGCTCCCTATCTTCAGCAACATGAAGCCCGTCATAAATCTAACTACTGAGGTGTAGAGACGGTGGTAATATGATCGGACCAACGTACTGGGGTGTGGCCTCGTGGTCTCGCGATCTCTTGCCGTCGACTATTCCTGTCACTATCAACTTTTCCTGGTTGTCACCTTGTTTCCCCACAATTCGTTTGAGGTAGATGGTAGAGAGTATTGTCGTAACCTTAATTTGTTGAAATATAGATGCGTTACTCCGATGTGCTGTCCAGTGTAATCTGAGTATTCTTCTCCAGCACCGCATCTCAAAAGCGTCGATGCGCCGACGATCCGCCGCTTTCAGTATCTCTTGATTTGCTCAACCTCAATTCCACAATTTCATACTTATTTTTGGCGTCGACGATTTTTGGTGGGGTGGGATAATCTCCCCAAAAATGGTGGAAATTTGCTGAGGCGCCACTTACCGGCCGATTCTGATGATATTTGGCAAAAACATTCGTTATCTACTCAATTCTAAACAATAATTTCGAATATTAGCAAAATCGGTGAACTGTCAGTTCGGGACGATTCGTCACCGAACCAGACAGGCAAATTTAGTTTGTGCTCAAGATAGAGGTCTACTGTTCGAGAACTAGGTACTGGTTATTTTTGCAATAAGTATAGATAAAATTTCACTTTGCGTTGTTATTGTAATTATTTTAATGGAGTTGTATTTTCGGAAAAAAGACAATGATTGTAAAAACTACTAAAATGTATTTTATGTTATGTGTGTGTTATTTGTATGTAACCTTAGATACCTTATTTCTAAAAAAATATATAATATTTCATAAGAAGCCCGGTGAATACGGCCATCATGCTGCATTATTCAATTAGAATGATAACACTTAACATGATTACAAGTAATAAAATTGTAATGTCTTGTTTCCGACACGCGTGGGTTTGAGATGCGGCCGGTGTGACCCCAGCTTTTGCGGGCACTAACACTAACCGAATTTGTGACGGGCTGATAACAAGATATTCCCAACTTTAATCTAAAGAAGCTATGAATTTTCGACACTAGAGTAATTATGAATTAGTAAGTACATATTAGTATCTATGAGTTTCTAACATAAGTTTTTTTTCTAAATCACGAAACCAGGGACCCTATTCCTGTGCGCTCGAGATTGTCTCGGCCACTGTCTCTCTAATTTAGAATTTAATGGGAGTGAGAGTGACCGAGATAAAATGTCATTTCTCGGAATAGGGGCCCAGGTGTTGATCTTTTTGACTAGAAGCGAAAATTCTCCCCCGTACCGCGATTTTAATCGCTGCAGTACTACTACTCCATTTTTGAATCTAATAGGATGATAGATATTTCTCACGAAAATATCATATGAATCGCAATTTTGAAATAATCATACCGATTGACCACGAATTTACTTCTAGCAATAAAAAATGTTTCATTTCGCGTGATATATTCGTGCGAAATGTCATACGAGCGATTCAAAAACGGCCTCAGTTAGTAGTATTGGATAAAACTAGTGGATGTGGTGGGGGTGTACCAATAGGTGTACACACAGATAAAAGGGTACCAGTTACTCTTGCTTGCCGGTAAGCTCGCGTGCCGCAGCTAGTTGGTAGTAGCCAGGTACCAACAGTACCTAAGCTTATGCCAGACAAGCTAAATCTGTATTGAGTCATAATTAATTTTCGGATGGCTTCTGGCTTAATTGGTATCAATTGACCGCAGTTTCAACAGTATAGGTACCTACATTATCTACGACGGAGGATCATTTTGTTGAGAAGTTATAAAGATCCTAAAACGTAAACAAATAAATGTCACGTAAATATACCTCACATTCATGTAGCAATGAGTCCTTCGGAAGTTACGTAAGTACGGATATACCGGCTTTACCGGATATACTGGCTTGTCGGTGAAGGAAAACACCGTGAGAAAACCTCCATATTCCGGTATATTTCCGGATAATAAATTCGATGGCGTATGTGAATCCGCCAACCCGCACTGGCCCAGCGTTGTGGTTATCCCAGAAGTGGGTGAAAAATACCATAATATAGGTACGTAGTACTCATTTAGTACTCAGTATCAAACATCATTCAACTTTGATTTTAATACATAAACACCCAAGTAAGAACCATATTTAAAGTTTTCCGTACCTATATTGCTACTTGCTAGGTATGCTACTTTGCATTTCATATTTATGGAGGAATGTAATTGAAAAATTGGTTCAATTTCCATTATTCTGTCGTTCCAAGAAAATCTTAGTAGTGTAGCGGACTTAGGACCTAGAATAACTAGCGGATAAGCTCGTCTTGTTTGTGGCGTGGTGGTTGAGTGAGGTCAGTGAGGTGATACCTACATCGAGCGCGCCTCATCACATACCTTCCGCATCATATTAAGTGGAGTAGAGTTAGTTACTCTAAATGTAGTATAGTATCTAGTAGTAGTTACTAAATGCATTTTTGTTCACAGATCTCATCTTTCGTTAAGGTGCATCGTTTCACTCATCGCGCGAAATTCAAATTTTCTTGCATTTTTTGTCAATTACAGCTTAATTACTTATCGTGGATTTATCGAAACCAATTTTGCGCCAATAAATAAGTTGTTTTAATAAAATACGGGTAAAATGATTACCTAGATAACATTGGTTTAGCTACAAATTTCAATAAGCTGATTTTCATCTTGGTTTTTGGTTTAGTGGGAAATGTACTTATACTGGCTTTCAACTTGAATTTTTGGTTAGTGTAATTTCTTGAAACAATCTATTTATTATCGCAAAATTAGTTTTCATGAACCTACGATGAGTAATTAAGCTGTAATTGACATAAAACGCAACAAAATTTGAATTTCGCGCGCTGAGCGAAACGTTGCACCTTAAATGGCCATTGGCATTGTGTAGTAATGCTGCCAGCGTTATCGACATCTTTCCTCTATTCGAGTACATATTAGAAGTGATATTTTTTGATGGACATAGGTCTATCAATGCTGATATCAAACTTGTCACGCCGTCTATCTCATCTCGCAAAAGTCACCTACGTCTATAACGTCACCAGCTGAGGGAAAAATTATCGTAAAAACACAGAATTCTCCTTATAATTGCGTGAAAATTATTTCTTTTTGCGTACATATACTTACGTATACTACTTATTGTCAACAAAGCACAATATAATTGATAATACATACACAATATAATAGATATAAACCTTTTATTAATCATCAATTTTTTGGACTGGCACTTATTCATAAAATAAAAAATAATCAAGTTATCTAAATTAAGAAAATAAAATTGTTCTTAATTTTTCAATATTTCAGTTGAATCTAGGCACTCAAGATATTTTATCAATGACTCATATTGTTTGCTTGTTTATTTTGTAATTCAAGTGAGATAGTTTTGCGCGCTATATACAATAGTATATATAGTATGTATAGCACGAAGTGATAGCCTCTGTTGACCTAGGTGTTCTAATTATCTTATTGTTAAATTGATCTGTATGAAAGCTGTTTGGTTATCCAACTAAAATAAAATAAAATAAAAATACATTTATTTACAGTGTAAAAAAATAAGCTTGATCCATTTAAACCTAATTAAGGAATTACGTTCCACCAAAATAATAATTTACACCAGAGTAATTTAGCCACCCCACCCCTAGATAAACCAATTTGTCTATTAATTAAAATGTCAAAAAAAAAAAGTTTTTCTTCCTCACGCATGGGGCTGTTAGTCCATCCGATGGTTAAGTGCGTGAAGTTTAATAAATTGTTAATTAAGATCGCGGTGCTCTGAGCTGAGTTGCGCGCAGTACGAGTCGCGCGCGGTCCGGGGACACGCGACATCATGCTACTGCTAGTGTTCTTTGTCATATCTGTAGTAACGAGCGCCCGAGGTCGCGAATTTAACGTCACTTATCTCAGCGTCCCAGAAGAAGTCCTCCCCACACAAGCTGAAGTCGATATCGAATGCCGATACGAAGGAAATTTCACGCTCCTCAACTGGTTCAAAGGACCTAACGAATTCTTCAGGTACAAACCTGGCGCCGCGCCCAGCACACGGTCTTTCCCAGTACTCGGAGTCGGAAGAATAGAGCTGGTAATCTGTGGGCCCACAGTCTGTCATCTTCGGCTTGGCGCTTTAACAGAAGAGGCAACTGGATTGTACAGATGTGACATAGAACGCGATGTCGTACCTTACAAGTTTGCTACAAAGAGCGCCTATATGCGAGTTTATGGTCACGAACATAGGCAGCCGCTACTTGAGGGCTTGGCTACTGAGTTTGGTGAAGGTGACGAGATGCGAGCGTACTGCCGCGCAGACCATTACACTGAAGTTCGATGGTATATCAACGGAAGGGAAATCAAAGATATGCGTGGATCCCGATCTTTCAAATATAAAAGTAGCAGACTTATATTTTCAGGAGTGCCTCCAACGGTAACGGTCCAATGTGCTGAAGTAGTAAACGGAAAGTTATCTGGCTCTAAAGAAGCGAGAGCTCACTGGATAGAACCAATACAAACTTATGGAGATGAAACTGCTCAAGAACAGAGAAATAAAGCCAACAGTGTTACTCCGGTTAGCTTTGTAATCCTTATTTCCACGGTATCCATAAATGTTTATCTAAAATGTTATAGCTAAATACTAACACATAAATAAAAGGCTTTTTTTTGCTAGTAAATTATGTTCATTGATATTGACATTTTTATTGTGTTTTCTTGTATAGCATAATCAAATCTATTTTACAATCCTAACTTCCTAACTATGCGAAAGTATAAGGGCCTATAATACATGGCCTGACCTGACATCGTGTAATAGAGATGGTTATATATAAGTTTCTGGGGGAGCGAAAGGGAGAAGCTATAACCTTAATAGTTTGTTTCTTTTGCTCCCGTGAAATTCAAGTCTACCTGTACCTTTCACACGGTGTCAGGTCAGGCCATGTAGCGAAGCCTTGACTCTCTCTCTCTCTCTCTCTCTCTCTCTCTCTCTCTCTCTCTCTCTCTCTCTGTCACGGGTAAACGCGGCTGAACGGATCGAAGTAAATTTTTGCATAGATATAGACTTAGTCGGAGAGAACATAGGCTCCTTTTTATCTCGGGAAAATGTATGGATTTTCACCACGGGGTTTATAATTAATTGATTAATTTCAGGATTAAAGAAGTAGGAACTACTATATTATTTACTAAATTTCAAACCTACCTATATAAATTATGTACCTACCTATATATAATTATCTATATTTTACCCTCTATTTGTTATCTCTTTATGTTTTTACGCCTAACTAATGTAATTGAAATATATGTTACTTTATTTTATGTATGTAGCTATTATGTCGAATAAATTTTTATTCTATTCTATATCAGAATAGTAGATCACTGCAGCGGTTTTTTACCGAATTTATTCTTTTATTTTACGGCACGAGTCTTACGAACGTGAAAATGTACGTAGCAAAGCTTGTATAGTATTTTTCTACAACAAAGTCAAGTTAGGACACAGATGAATCTGTGAGTTAGGATAATAACTTTAAAAAATACTTCGGTACATAACTATTATAATATAGAAGTAACGTTGTCTTAGCAGCATTTTAATTGTATCGGCCTTGAAGGAAAACATAATCAAGCCCTTCTGCACAAAATATAATACATAAAAACTTGTTACGATCTGTGGGCTTATCCCGTAACTCTGAAAGCGATAGCGAGAGTTGCGCGAGCGGGACCGCGCATAGTGCGACTATGTTGGTACGAGCGAGATAGAATGCTCTCGCAATAAGAATCATGAACGTTTCAATGTTAGAGGATAAGCCAGCATGTCAGGCCATGCTTAGTAGGGTTCCGTAGGCGCAGAGGATGTTTGAAGTATTTATCAGTCTTTTCAGTTTATCTCAAAAAGTTATTATCAGATGTTGGCCGAAATAATTTTAAAATAAAGTTTTTACTTAAGATCTATCATCGTGGAAGATAAAAAGTTTCTGAGATGCATAGTTTAGAAATGGCAGGGAGAGGACACATTGTAAGTAACTTTGTCGGTCCATATTTCGCAAGCGGTACGTCTGATAAAAAAATGGTAAAGGAAACCTTAACATAATTTTAAAAGACCTATTTAATGATACCCCACATGTAGGGGACAGGTGTTTTTTTTTTTATCCCCACTTTACATGTCACACCACACACCATTAATATAAATTTATGATTTTTTTATTCTATCGAAATTGTCATCTTGCAAATACCTGTTCAACGATAGATCCAACATGATGGGGAGCAGCGAATTTTTTTTTACCCCCTCTTTACATGTATGGGAGCTACCCTTATTTTACAAAAAGTTCTTTTTATTTATTTAATCTGTACGTCTATACTTAGAGTATAGTCGTGCAAAATTTCATGCATGTAAGTTTTTTTTTTATTTTTTATTTTTTTTTATTTACAATATTGCTCCACGGACTCCAGGGTCCGTGCCATTTATCAAGTTTTACAAATATTTTATCAACTAAAACGGAATATAAAAACTAAAGACTTTACAAAAGGAAATACCAACGAATATGCTAATAAAGAGCTAAGTGCTATTATAGATTTGCGTATATACTCCGAGCAGTCCAGCTCCCGCAAGCAGCACCCGTTCACGAGTTGACGCATGTGCCAGCCATCGCTCTCCTCAACTATATTGGAGGGAAGAGGGCGACCCGACACACAACGCCGCCGCAAGAAGAAGCTTTTTAGTGAGCGTGATTACTCTGGGGTATACACACAAAATTACAACAAAGGAAACAAAAATAAATAAATAATACAAATGTTACTTTTACAATATACACGCTATCTTTTTACAATTTAATCGCCTACTCCTGGCCCAGGACCTCCATCACCGCCGCGTTCCGATCTTTGATGGCCATCTGCAGGTTGTACTCTTTAATGGTCTTCGGTGACGCAGCCGACGCTCGACGCACGAATCGACTGATGGCATCGTCTTCAATGTCGTCGGCGTAGTAGACGAAGGTCCCGGTGTGCCGCGATACTGCAACAACCGCATGTGACACGCTCTCGTGCAGCTTCATTTTAACATAACTTCCAATGTTATAAACTAAGGCTGTAAAGGATTCAAACAGACAGACAGACGGACATGACGAACTTATAAGGGTTCCTTGTAGTACTACGGAACCCTAAAAATTTGATTACATGCTATATATCATTGATTAGATGTCCCAAAATAGGCCTTTTAAATAACATTTTTAAATAAAACTTCTACGGTCGAGTTTTGGCGGGAACGTGAAGTTTTGTCGCGTAATTCTATTATTTTCCAAAACTTGTGTTATAACGAGTGCTAATGTATAAAAATGGTGGATTTTTATCCATTGAGTGTTCGTGAACGTGCACGAGTGTTTGTGAATAGTATATTGTTGTGAAACGTGACTCTTCGTGTTGTTTCCAAAACACCAAGGAAACCTCTAGTAAAGTCTTGACCACTTTACTAGGACATGACGTGGACGTGACTGTGACTTATTTTATTTATTATTGTGAAATATTTGACATTACTTAAAATATTACAATACTTGACACTGGCTAAATACACAATATGTGGAGCCTAAACATAAGAGAAAAAAAAAACTACGTTCCAAAACTTTCCGTAAAACTCGATGTACCTACATTCCTTAAATAATAGCTATAGCTAGGTAGCTGCGCTGGCACTCCAACCCCTTACATCGGATGTGGAAACTGTATCACAACAGAACTTATAATAATACTACGTATCACACACCGATCACTTAGTGAAAACTTAGTGATCATGCTTTTAAACCATTTAACATTTCGATTTTAGACATTTTGAACTTACTCATTTCGTCGCTATCTATATAAACTTTTAACATTTCAATACGTACCCTGATATACAGTGTATTATTATTATCTCCCCATTGCATTGCAGTGCACTATTCATTATTTTAGTCCATAAAATTCATTCATAACGCATGGTGCCTCCTTCTTCTTCCTGCAAAGAATATTCAGTATTTTACTTATGCTTTAGGTAAAGAGGAATGCATGAACCACGCATAGACACTTATGCAGTTTTTGTATATAGTAATAAGCTCAAGTGGCTCCCCATCCGCCGTCGCCGGGATGCTCACATCCTGTCCCTCCTTTACAGTACTCTTTTCAATCACTCTTTCCCGCGCTACCTTCGGGAACGTTTAAGTTTCGGGATTCAGTTCACACACGCTCGTTGAGATCCGCGGATATCCTGACGCTGGATATCCCTTCACACAGAACCTCGTTCTATAGTTCCTCTTTCACGGTAAAAGCTGTTAAATTATGGAATGAACTACCTACGGAAATCAATCGTTCAGCTTCACTGAAGGCTTCACTATGTCTCGGAATAGCTGCTGCATCGTCAAGTTCACTTTATGCTTATAAATATGTATGTGTAATTGTGTATGTATGTTTATTATTATTAATATTATTTAGGTATGTAGTTTTGTAGTATTAATAATAATAATAATAATAATAATTTTATTTCAACCATTACAGGTCATAGCAAATACAATTATACACATTTTGACATTTGTTCGTTAGTCAGCACATGAACCACACAGCAATGGTTCATGTACTGACAGTCAAATCTACTTGCTAATAGCTTAAGGATGGTGTTGGGGCTGGCCCGGACCCTGCGCGCCAGGGATGTGCACCGTTTCCGCATGGTCGTGTAAAAACAATCGACGCGCGACTCGGCGAACATCCCCGACGCGCTGCAGTACCGGGGCAGCCCCATCAGCACCCTAAACGCGTTATTATATTGGACACGAAGGGCTCTGTACTGTTTCTGCGTATATGTCACCCACAGGCTGCTCGTGTAGAAGGACGTACAAAATGCTCTGAACAGAGTAATTTTGACGTCCCTCGAACAACGCGCGAACCTGCGGGCTATCATATTAGCCCTCACAGACAGCGCCCTTCGCTCCCTCTCCAAGTCTGCATCATCCTTCAGGTCAGAGGTTACCAAATGCCCAAGATACTTAAACTTTTCGACCCGGTTAAGCTCGGTACCGTTCAATTTAATATTTGGTATGGTATCCGGACATTTACCTCTGGCCCGAAAGACCATGCATTCGCTCTTTCTTGCATTATAAAGCAAACCGTGACACTGCGCGTACTGTTCACATATGCCCAACAGCCTAGATAGGCCACAGACCGAGGCACTCAGCAGCACCATGTCGTCAGCATAGCTAAGATTATTGAGACAAACTCCATCAATATGGCAGCCGACACGTGTACTGCTGAGCTTCTCTATTAAAGCGTTCACGTACAAGTTGAAGAGCTTCGGAGAGGTCAGCCCCCCCTGCCTCACCCCGCACTCCAACCTGTACGGCTCCGATAATGCACTCGACCATCGAACAACGTTGACCTGATTCAAATACCAGAACTTGAAGATGTGTACTAGCTCTTCTGGCATAGACAAGTCATGTAGTTTTTGCCACAGGATATCATAGGAAACCAGGTCAAACGCCTTCGAAAGGTCGAGGAAACATGCATAGACGGGCGTGTTCCGATCAGTGTAGTACTTGACAGTCTGCTTAAGAGCTAAGATAGCCGTTTCTGTCGAGAGTCCAGATTTGAATCCGAATTGGTTATCATGAATATTCATGTACGTATCAAGCTGAGTGTCAAGCAAGCTGTCAAGCACCTTTGCCACTATAGTTGCCAGGGAAATTGGTCTGTAGTTGTTATGGTCGCTTATGTCACCGGTTTTGCTTTTCACAATTGGTACCACCACAGTCCGCATCATATCTGCTGGCAAGTACGAGTGACCCATACATAGCGTATAGAACATAGCAAGAACTCTAGGCAAGTGGACGCCAGCATGCTTCAGGTGTTCAATGCTCAGGCTATCATGTCCAGGAGACTTCCCTCGCGACATAGATTTAATAACTTTTCTGACATCTTTTGCCGTGAATCTGGTATATATTTCCTGCCCATGATGTCCCCCCACACTAATAGACTGTGGTGCCCCCAATGGCGATTTTACACAAAAGTGGTCCCTAAACATGTCAGCTATATACTTCGAGTCATTTAATCCATTGACGCTCACAGGTAAGCTTGGTTTACGATTTAAATTATTGGTAGTTTTCCAAAAGCTACGAAAATCATGCTTAGAGTGTTGAGATGCAAGAATGTCCATCTTTATCTGTTCGCTGTTATTCTGGCACCACTTCAAGCGAGATTTAAAGATTCTACGACTCTCCCGCATCTCATCCCAAGCACGACCTTCCTTCGGTTTACCACACAAAGCCCATAACTCAAACTTACACCTCGCCACCCCGTGAGCCTCACGAACGTGCTTATTCCAGCCAATTACAGGTTTTTTCTTTCTTGGCTGGCTAATAGAATGACTAGCAGAGGCCGCCTTACACAGTGCATCAATAATATCGTGGTACATTTTGTCAATAATATGTTTGTGGTCAAACTCGCTACATAGTTTATCACTACAGTCGGTTAATTCGGTCGGAAAATCTAATTGTCTCAATCGCTCATTACATAATTTACTAAACAACTCAATTTGTTCAGGGTTTCTCTCGCCCCATCGTACTTTATTACAAATTATATTTAAATTATTTTGAAATAGTTTTGGTTTAATTATATCTAAATTACATTGAATTATGAGAGGAAAGTGGTCAGACCACACCGGGTCATACTGAATACGTGCGCTTACAACAGTTTGTAAAGCCGACTCCGTCACGACGCAGTGGTCTAACCAACTCAAACACCCATTTGCGTCACTAATAAAACTGTATATGTCAGAAACTAATCCTAATTTAACTACATCTACACAAGTCCAATCTAAATCATTACAGAAATTTGAAAGTTCACAATAGAATTGCTCACCCGGGTGTGCATTGAAGTCTCCGAGCATGTAAACACATTCAATACCTTCATTGCTAACAATAGCGCTCAGCGACCCAAGACAATCCGTAAACTCCGCTAGATTAGCCGTCTTGTCAGTCGGCATGTAAACACTGAACACTAAGAAGGACCTTTGGCCTTCTACTATTTTTATAGCGCATATTCGCGTATTATCGCACTTCACCACCGACACATTTTGAAAATACGTTTTATTCCATAAAATTGCTACCCCTCCCCAGGGGCGGCCGGAAATCATCCCCTCCGAAAGAGGAATAGGTGATATTCCCGTGTAGGCGAAGTCATTATCAATGCAGCTCAAGAAGTCAATGTCGTGCGGCAGTAGCCAATGTTCTTGTAGGGCGATTATGTGTGATGTACGACACAGCTGCCGTATATCTTCAACTGAGCGCTTCACGTTCTTACAGTTGAAACTGACGAAGTTGTATAAGTCACCATTAGCCATAATTAATTTACATTGTGCTGTGTGGCCATTACAGCGTTGTCACCGTTCGCATTTTTCTGTCGGAAGTTAACAAATCGTCTAAATATGATGCCCTGTGGCCACAGTTTGTCGTCTAAGAACATAGATAATTTATGCTCCGATACGAAAAATTTAAAAGCTTTATGATCTCTTTCTTGTTTAAATGAGATTTTTTCCAAATTTATCGTTTCTTTCGTTTTTCTGTGTACGTAATCTACTATGTCTTTGTCCGTAGTATCTTTGTGTATTTTTGTTATAAAAACCGGAACTGTTTTATCGGCGGCTCTAAAGTTCCCCTCCATATCTCTTGAAATTCCTGATACACCATGATAGCGATATTCGGGTTTTTTGCGTCTAAAGACAATTCGCCAGCCTTCGTTGGGATTGGCATCGGTCAGTGGTTTATCGGTCAGTATTAGTAAGTAGTATATATTTATTATATAACTATTTTTTAGTAGGTATGTAGTCTATATTATTATTATTACTTATAAGTATATGTTATTATTTTTTGTGTCTAGCATTATCCCTTATTTATTAATAAGGGATAATGCTAGACACAATTGCGTGGTAATACGTGGTGTGCTATTGCACACCACGTCCCTTACCTCTTCCATACAAATCCTGTCCATGCTAAGGTTGCCTGGAAGAGAAAAGCCGCCAGTTGTTACACTAGTTATAAGTTGTTTTTTGGTCATTTGTATGTTATTACTGGTGTGAACAATAAAGAGTTATCTATCTATCTATCTAGTAATACGTAATTAATAATTCAGACTTTAATTACACAATATTTTTAATGAATCATTAAGAATTGTTGTATTGTTGTGAAACATAAGTACTTCTTTTAGTTGCACACATTCGCCCTCGAAATTACACAATATTATTTTTATGAATTTCTACCACATTTCTACCAAATACTCAACTTGTACCATGTTTTGTACTTTTGTACTCATTCCTCCAAGTACTCGACAGGCGCGCGCTTTTGTGCTACCAGACCAAAACATCAAACCTACCAGATATCTACCAGATACCTAAAATTGAGAAGTTTCCGTATTTTTTTTTAAATCATACTAAGCCTTGTACCACGATATTACGGTTTTTAAGAACATTGTTTTCAAGCACTATCTTTCTTTAACTTAAATATTACGTATGTATTACTATTTATCTATTGTGAGTTTTATAGTGTGTAATTATTGTATGTATTTCTATTTAAGTATTAGGATGCATGCATGTATTTTCATATATTATATTTCTATATATTTTAGGTAGATATCCACACCACCGACCGTATTGTTTTTCATTCTTAATTCTGTCCATCCCAAGGTTGTCTGGAAGAAATCGCTTTTGACGATAAGGCCGCCCATTATACTATCGGTTTTTCTATTATTGTTTATATTTAAGTTTAATTTATTTTTTTCGGGCAAGTGCCTTTATTAACTAATCAAAATACATACAAACTACAACTACCTAAACTACTTAACCTACTACATAAAAATAACAGCTGAATTATCCAGAGACCATTATTGTATCGTCCCTCAGTATAAAAATACTGGTTAACCCTCCAGAGTCCAACTCCTGAGACCACCATAAACCATGAAATGTTTTGTTTTACCCCTGTACATAATATAGGGGTGCAAAATCATGAAATAAAGTTAAGTAAAGTAAAATTTATTTGCTATAGAAACGTTACATTATTTCGACACAATCTTTACATAAAAATGTTTATCGATAAAACAGTAGAATACAAAAAAAAACAAGACTCCTGCGGCACCCACATTAGGCTCAAGGCCCATAGTGAGAACATCTATTAGCGAAAACATAGTATGATATGAGTATAAAGGTACCCTAACTGATTTCTTGAAAAAGTACTGAGGGTAAAATAATAGAGATAGAAAAATAATAATAAGATAAAATAAATGAGAACCTTTGAAAATCATTAGTAAAAAAAAAATATATTCATAAATATTTTCAGGCTAGCATTGCAATTTCCAGATACCTATTGCGCCAAAACCTCGCGGCTGGACGTCCCTCTTCAGTTAAAGTTTTGTTTGTTTTTCAATTTAGATTAGATTACTTTCTCCCGAATACTGAAACATTATTTGTTAACTTTGACGACAGATTAAGTCTATTGCTGCCTTTGTCATTTGCTTAGTGCCAGACAAATGCAGTATTAAGGCCTCGCTACATGGCCTGACCTGATATCGTCTGAAAGAGGTGGCTATATATAGTTTCTGGGGGAGCGAAAGAGAGAAGCTATAACCTTAATAATTTGTTTCTTTTGCTCCCGTGAAATTCAAATCTAGCTGTCCCTTTCACACGATGTCAGGTCAGGCCATGTGTAGACACCCTTAGAGTTAATCTATTGTCAAAGTTAACAAACGTTTCAGTATACGGGGGTTTGTTTCCCAAATTAATATTAAATATTTTTCAGAAATAGTAGAAATAAAAGTTACGATAACGGCAGCACTCGATTGCAAAATGGCGCTTATAAATCCATCTTCATGCCAAAAGTGACAGCGCATTGCGCAAAGCGAAGTCGAGTGTGCATGTTACACGGTTGAACCATGTTAAAAAGTTTTTCTGAAATTTTAGTTTTATGTTACATTCAGTACTCAAATCATTTCATAAGAACTGATATATTGAACTTTTCTCCATCTTGATCAAGTGGCAAACTTAGTCTAAATTTAGTGAATAAATAAATATCATTTAGTTTAGGCGCATAGATTTACTTAGTGTTTGTAAGCTTCGTTTAGTTATCACCATGCCTAAAGGGAAAAGAAAAGGAAAATTCGGTGAGTATGCAGCTTATTTTGCGCGGTCACATCTGTAACAAAAGTGTGTGGAATTTACTGAGAATGAGATCACGCGGCGACCTTGTGGTGGCGGGCTTTCCGCGGGACGTAGCAAAATGACGTCTTGTTGCAGATTGGCTCACGGTCAACAGAACTATGCCAATATCCTAGAGCTAACATATGGTAGGCAAAATACAATTGCAAAGCTGATTTCCTGATACCTATCTCCAAATTCGATATATCATTACATACTTATATGTCATTTTGATGTTTCTATAATCACGAGGTCTACATTTCTCTACATATACCGCATCCCCACATTATTTCCTGGAAAATATTTGTTTGGCCTTCAAATGCCAGCACACTGGGTTATGTAATTTTGCTATCTACACAGCCTACTTCCTGGTTCAAAGATGTTGACATAGCATTCTCTATCTCTATTACACAATATGTTAGCTGTTATGGGGCACATATTGAATGTAAAAACAACTTTTCAGTGCATATTTCTATTGTGATAGCACCTAATATCAAAGTTGTGTAAACATGAAGGCTATTCTTATTATCAGCTTTTGTAATTGATGTATGTATGATTTAAGCATCTTATGCAAAAGCCAAGGCCAAAACCCTTATTCATTACCTATAAGTTTCTGGACAAAGGCTCCTCAATGTAGCACTATGTTGTTCTCTTTAGAATTTTGTAATATAAAGCTTTTATGAATGCACCCTTTTAACAGTTGACATCTTAATAGTTGACCGAGCGAAGCGAATGTCTCGAGAGTCAACGGGAACAAATCGGCAGTTGTATTTATATTTTTCCAACAATTACTTAGGAACCATTGTTCTGATCTTCATTAAATTTTGTAGGCCAGTAGTTCAGTTCAATACATTTTTTAAGTTCAAATATGAGCAGTCCAAGGGTTGTACTTAAATGTATAGGGGTCGCAAGGTCTCAGTTCGGCATGTACTACTAGCTACGTTTTCAGTCCATAATTATGCAATCATAGCATATAAACATTGATAATTTTTATGTAGTAAATCAGCTTGTTTTGTTTACTAACATTCTAACTGATGACTAATGGATAAATACACATACATAAATAATTATGACTTGATTCTTTCACAACAACAGCTCAATAGCTTTATCAGGCAAATCTATAACTATTCAAAATTATTAATGTGGACTATTTGGATGTTTGTGACATTATTGATTCACAGAAAAACTTGCATAACAATTGTGTAATATTTCTTCTACTCATTTGAAACATCACAAAGTTATGCACTTATATGGCAAATAATTAGAAAAAATTGCATAATGTTATGTTGCAACACTGATTTTTGGTATTCACCCAAACTTTTGCTAGTCTATTCACTGAGTGCTAATAAGGTCTGTTAATAAATCTCTGAACATATGACCAAATTATCTCATAATGAATGGTTCCAGAACACAAGCGGACAGAGCAGGCTTACTCTTCCGACGAAGATGCCGGTATCGACATGACCCTGGACAACTGCTCAGAAGCTTCACTGCAGTCTGACCTCAAGAGCAACCACGATGACGCAGGTGAGCCATAGCTCTATCTCTCACTAACTTATTCCTGTGGCTTCACCCACACTGGATACCAAACAAAAATATCCAGGCTCACTTATGGATAGTGTAGCTTTCTACCAGTGTAGGAATTTTCAGAATCAGTTCACTAGTTCCAGAGGTGACCTTATACAAAGAAACAATCAAAATGACAAAGTTAAACTCTTAATAATATTAGTATACAGTAAATAGGGTATAGTGGGCTTCATAGTTAGAAGCCTCTTATAATCTACAAAACAGGTTTGAAGGTTACGAAAGTCTTTCTGTAAGCGTTCTCTCTGTTGTTTTTATTTTTACCATGCACTTAGGCCGGCTTGCACCATGTTAACTATAAACTACAGTCATACCTGCAGTTAAAACCCCCGATAAGCAGAAAAATGTGTTGCACCATTTTAATTATGGTCAAAATGACGGATAACTCATGCTGGCTAAACTTCATGGTTAAGGTTATAGTTAATTTAACTACAGCAGGAACTTTACTGGGAATATGATTATGTGCAACCCAGCCTTAGAAGAACCTCAGACTTGACATTATCTAGGTTGGCAGCCTCATGTAAGTTATGTATAGTGTAATTAAGATTGAATACTAAAAGCTAGCCCGCTCAAAACAATTGCACAATCATTCCAAATCCTTCCCTGCACATGGTATTATTTATTGTGACTGCACTTATCACTTTGAGATTTTAATTGTATAGTTGCCCTACAATTTCACTGGAAATATGTATAGCACAACACATTTCGCACACTTCTTGCCCTAAATGACTGACAAAGGTCACAGAAATCACAACACACACTGACATAAAAAAAATACATATCAGAAATAGAATAGAAAAAGGACGAAGTAAACAGTATAGAAAAACACTATCGATAAATGCAGCTCATTTGGAAGATCCTTATGAAAAAATAAAAATCATAACTCCTAAACTACGAAAAATCTTAGAACATACATGTGGTATTTTCGTGAAGTCCTTGGTATGAGGAACCTAAATTTTTCGAATTGACGTCACCATTTGTACCATCCTTTATACTCTTAACAATTTCAAAAAACGCGCGCATCGAGCTCTGCATAAGAATTGCGCGATTTTCTTAAATCGGCAGAGTAGTCCGCGAAAGTGTATGCTGTATACTATGCGTGTATGTTTTTTTTTAATTTCGCTATATCTTCGTTGTTATAGGCACTTTTGCGTCGAAAATACGACAATGAAAAGTAGTTGTTATTAGAATACCATTAATTTTTTTAAGATTTCTTTCTTTCTTTTATACATTGTGGTTTATCCAAGCCATTGACACCAATAACAAAAGATTTTGTTAAGATTTAGGGGGTGATAACACTAGCTAAAGTTAGAAACAGCGACATCTATACAATTTCAAATAGCGAAGGCGCCAAAATCTCGCGGCAGGACTATCCTTTTAATAACATGCCAAGCTCAATACCAAGGTTTCCAGAGCAGCTAATATAAAATATGTAATTTCTCGGTACATAATCGAAATGATCATGGAAGATGCCAAAGGTCGTGACGTAATGGAAGACAGCTGAAGGCGTCACATTCAACTTTAGATGAGTCACCTGTGACACATAGCATGTTATTGTTATAGTACCGACGCTTAGCTCTGACTGAGCTCATCCCACAATCTTTAAGAATAGAATATACCACCGTCTTGTCCGTACAAAAAGCATATCATCTGTGTCTGATACCCACCCCTAAACGCTATCAGACTTAGATGATTTTTTTATATGGTATCTACACCGTGGAAAAATATGCTTGTATGTTTGTTTTTTTTTTTATTTCGTTGTTATAGGCACTTAGTGACAATTTTTTTGCGTCGAAGGTACGACGAAGAAAAGTAGTTAGAATATCATAAACATTTTTGAAAAAACAAAACAGAGGCATATTCATTACTGTCATTACTTTGTTACTTTTGTAGTGGTTTTTCTACGTTTTTTTAAACCGTTGATAATTTCTAATCGCTCGTTTTCGACATCTTAACAGTTTTGTAATATTTACAGCACTACCCCAGATGATAATGATTCGTCAGATGATAATATTTTAGCTTGTCTCAGACATTGGTGCATAAATCAACGTCGTATGTTCGTTTGACCTTACGGACGTGCCATTTTAATTTCGACAAGTGTAGCCGAGTGACTGACCTCGGCACTGAAGGACATTCAGGACGTTTACCTGACTCGAGTCGGCGTTAAACCAATCATTTATTATAGAATACTGGATACTGTCTCTCACGGAATAAACGCTATTCTTATCTCGCAGGCAACTTCCCTACTTCATACTTAACTTATCAACTTAAAAATAGAATATACCTCCGTCATGTCCATACACAAATCGTAGTCTGATACCCACCCCCAAATGATACCCCGATTCCGAAGATTTTTTATGCTATCTACACCGTGGAAAACCGTGTTTTTATGTTTTTTTTTTAATGTGTTGTCTACTATAAACAAAAGTGTGTAGTTTTGGTGTGTGGTGCGCCTTACAGATTTGACGGCTATTTTAAAGTCATTCTGGATGAAGAGGTACTTGGAGTATTATCTCTTTGAGTATTATCAATGTCACCATGTGTTGTAAATCAGATGTGGTGCTCAGGAATCTGTAAAAGCGCTCGGTGCTGTGTGTTTGGTAAATGGGTGTCTGCGTCTATCACTGATTTATTATAGCGGAAACCAAATACATTTGCTAAAGAGTGTAGGTTTATTTGCTTCTAGAAATGTAGCCTCCTTCATTTCTGGTTGTACCTCTACCTGTGTGTACAGGACTACAGGTATAGTATTAGACTGCTGGTGACATAAACCAAAATGTACGTAATCCCGTTAAAACACTTCAAATCTCTTTCTCTCTTCTTGAGCACGTCTTGAGTCCTCAAATTCGTCAATAGAATATTTATTTGGAAAGTTGATTAAAAATTGCAAAATTTACCTGTAGTTGACATTGCTTTGCTCATTACTATTAACCTCAGCGCACCCCCAGTATTTGCTCACATAGCCAGTTTACATATTTGATAGTCTGTTAATAGGCTCCTCCCACAAGTTTAAAATCTAGCAAATATCAGGTATGAAAGACGTGTGAACGGTTGTCTGACAGTGCCCAGCGAGCCGGCGACGCGCCGCCGCGGCCGCCCCCGGAGAGAGCTAAAGGTGACCGTGCCTGAAGAACCTGAGATCAACGACAATCTGAACAGAAACCAAACGTTGCCGCCGCCAGTTATAGAAAGTAAGCGGTAACTATGAACACGAGTGTGAACAACTGAATGGTTGTCTAAAAAGAAACCCATGCTGCGCCAAATAGGAACTAAGGATCACTATGACACAAACGCGTGTCCAGAAAAACAATATAACTAGGGATCACTTGCTGACGTCCGCCAGTGCCAGTTCTATAAAGTAAGCTAGTATATGGACACGAGTGTGAACAACTGAATGTTGTCTAAAAGAACCCGATACCACACCAGGTAGGAACTAAAGATGGCCGTTCCAGAAAGCATTTCAAGGAAAAACAAAATAACTGAATCACTTGCTGAAGTCCGCTGGTTGTATAAAGAAAGCGCGGAAACTATGAATATGAGTGTGAAAAACTAAATGGTTGTCTAAAACAACCCGATGCTGTGCCGGGTGGGAACTAAATATGACCGTTCCAGAGAGGCATCTCAAGAAAAACAAAACTGATGAATCTCTTACTGACATTCGCCGGTTGCAAAAAATAAGCGCGGTAACAATGACCATGAGTGTGAAACGGTTGTCAGACAGGCCAGACTAGCGTGCTCGTGCCTGCGTGCCACACAACGCCAATGGACCCTGAGCTTAAAGACAATCTCAACAGAAACCACGCGTTGTCGCCGCCAGCTGTGGAAAGTAAACGCGGTAACTAGCCCGTGGGAATGGGACAGGGTTATTATTTCTTGCCAACACCTTCATCTACGCTGGAGAAATTTGTAGCAATAGCTAAAAAACATGTTCCCATACTCTGCTGGGCGTTGGCAGGGAGAATTCGCCATATCGTATAAAAAAGGACAAAGTTGTAATCGGGTGCGGTTGAGCTGCAGGTGAAGAAAAAATTCGTAAGGACACCATAGCATTAGAAACTGGGTACTTTGTGTTCTACTGGCTAACTGACCCTCAGATTAAAAATCTGCCTCCAAGCACACAAACAAAGTCCTTAACACCTGAACACCATGGACGATCAAGCAATAAGAGAATACTGGCAAAATATATTTGTTTTCGCCTTTGTTAGACGGCGGCGTTTCGCACGTACCAAATCCACAGGTCTGTTAGCACAATAAATGGTGTGCTGTGGGGCGGCCACCATTAAAAAAATCCATGTGTCATCCGCACCGTGCAATGAGGAATCGAATATAGTTAGTAAGGCCCAAGTAAAACCAGAAAAAAAAAACTTACCAAAAATCAGTAGTTTTTTTTTTCTTATGTTTTTAAATGTATAGTGTAACTCAACCAATGTAACAAAATCCCATAATTATAAACATTTAACCTGCACCGAGGAAAATTTGAAGTTATCTAACACGTGACGCAATTAACGCGGTCTTATCGCTCCATGTAAATGTAACATTTTATCAAAGCGTCATTCCGGTGCTCGGCTACTGATACCTACGTCAGCGTCATATTTTATCAGGTGAAGTTTTGATGGCGTCAATTGTGGAAATGTTTGCATATAGAACTTACAGCTTGTCTCTGATTTCTATTTTTTTACTAGTAAATAATTTTAGACGTCAGTGCAGTTTGTGCTTAGTACATTAAGTCACCCAAGAATTGGCACAAGATTACAAAAACTCTGCGTAGCGCCGATAGAGTAGCTCGACTAGGATATTCTTAGCCTTTAGGCAGTCTAAGAACTGACACCAGGGATAGTTTTTTTTTTTTTTTTTAATTATAACTTTTGAGTTTACTGTTAGCAAGAGTAAAAGGTAAACTCGAGAAATCAACGCATCATCATCATCAGCCAGAAGACGTTAACTGCTGAACATAGGCCTCCCCCTTAGAGCGCCACACCGACCGACAACGTGCCACTTGCATCCACCGGTAGCACGCGACTTTCACAATGTCGTCGGTCCACCTAGTGAGAGGCCTGTCTACGCTGCATCTTCCGGTTCGTGGTCGCCACTCAAGAACCTTTCTTTCCCGTCGGTTATCGGTTCTTCGAGTGATGTGGCCTGCCCATTGCCACTTCAGCTTGCAAAATCTGAAAGCTATATCGGTGACTTTGGTTCTTCGGCGAATATTCTCGTTCCGAATTTTATCGCGCAAAGAAGCTCCGAGCATAGCTCTCTCCTTTGCCCGCTGTGCGATGAAATCAACACAATGTTCATAATTATCCGTATGATTAAACAAAAAAATGTTATCAAACAACCACAAACTGGCCACCGCAAGGTTATCAGCCCGATAAGACACGTGTTTGAGCGTGAAGTAATATTCGACGACCTTGACGGTTTCGTAGGCGTCCATAGAATAAATCAACTCTTAAAATGGTGTCTGGAATTTTTCGTACACGTTGCTTGAGCATTCTGTAGCTTCTTTTTTTTTTTTTTTTTTTTTTTTTTTTATGTTACTTGGTGACGAGACGAGCAAGTCGCTCACCTGATGTTAAGCGTCACGCTTGCCCATAACAGTTCAGTGCCACCCAGAATTTTGAACTTCAACAGTTCAAAACAATGCGCGGCAATGCATTGCGCTCGTCACCCTGAGATGTTAGATGTTTAATCTCTGTATGCCCAGTAATTACGCTGGTAACATTGCCCTTCAATCCGGAACACAGTAATGCTTGCACACTACTGCTTGGCGGTTGAATAACTGGCAAAGGTGTGGTACTTCCCCAGGCGGACTCTGCAAGAGAGCCCTACCACTACAAACATTATTAACATTTCATTAACATATCGATCATAAAAGGCAGCCTGCTGCCGTCTGCGGTACTTTTATTATAGATCAAGGCTAACTAGTGTTTCTAGATGTCGGATAAATTCATACTGTGATAGTCTGAGATGGTGGTCTAATCTATGGGAGTATTGCCAGTTATTAAGACTTTGAAGAGGCCGCCGCAAGGGAAGTACTACACCTTGCTTATTACCGCTAAGCTAGTGTGCTTCGGATTGAAGGGCAACGCTAGCGAAATTACTGGGCATAATCTCAGGGTGACGAGCGCAGTGCATTTCCGCGTATGATTTCGCACTTTGGCTTTAGCTGTTTTGCGCAAGCGTCAAGCTTACCATTAGGCGAGTGACTTGACGTCACTGTCAAACTATGAAATGTCGACTAATAGTGTAGATGGGTAAAAAAAAAACTTTCCGTGGTAATACTACTTTTTTTTTTTTACTGATAATAAAAAATAAAAGAAGGCATGTGTCAGGATTTCTCGAAAACCAACGCTTGAAGTGGTAAAATGGGATGTTTAATTAACTTAGCCTGTGTAAGCGAAGCCGTGCGGGCAAGCTAGTGTGTATACAGTTGTTGAAGCATAGGTTGTATTTGTTTTCTATATCATTTTTTTTTTTTGCCTTGTGTTAAAAAACATGATAAATAATTTTTTGGAGCTGTGTTTGGAGTTTTCCTACAATGTATTTTTATGAATTACCCATAGTAAATTTCCAATCTTGTACTAACATAAAACGGTTGATTTCACATCCCTTTAACATTTGGATTTGGAACCTTACAGAAAATGATATCCAAGAGAAGTTCGAAGAGAAAGTCCTCGAGATGATCGACGCTCTGGGAGCCCGCGCGAACGCAGCACGAGCCTCTGCGCTGGTGGCGCTGCGCGGCGCCCTGCAGCGGCGGCCGCTCGCGGGCGTGCTCAGCGGACACAGGGCTACACTGGCGGACCATGTCAGCAGGGCGCTGCGGAGAGGACGAGACGCAGAAAAGAAGGCGGCCGCGGCAGTCGCGCCACTACTCGCGCTACAGGTCAGTCTCATGCAAGCGATGACAAATCCATGTCACGTGGTACACTACAATGTCACGCAGTATAAGTCACTGTCATGCGATACATAGGTCATTGTGTTTGTGTATGATAAGTACATTAACGGATGGGCCACAAAGTGTTGTTTGCTCACGTCACTTGGGACCGCCTTGCGGCACGTCGGCCATGTTTTGTATCCCAGCCAAGCTAGTACGTTAGCTGTCAAAAACTGTCAAAGTGTTCGGAAATCACTAGTGACGGGGGTGGAGTTGACGCCATATTGTGTATTGCAGTGCCGCAAATAACATGACTTGTGACAGGTCCTCATTTTTCTTTCGTCATTGATAAAGTCTAATGTGGAAACCATGATAGCTCAATCATGTTTCCTGTATTTTAATCATACTAATATTAAAAATAAGTTTGTATGTAAGTATGTGTGTGTGTTTGTTCCCGTTCAACTCTGTAACGGATTTAAATGAAATTTGGTATGGATCCTATACCTTGGATTAACACCTTTTTTATCCCGGAAAAGTATTCGGTTTCTGTAGAATAGCGGGTGAAACCGCGGGCAGTAGCTAGTAGCGTATATTTCTTTCTTTGGTAGGAAGTTTTATTAAAATACTGGCTGCATTCTAGATCGGCGAGGAGGGCACGGAGCAGTTCGTGGGCGAGGTGCGGCCCGCGCTCGCCGCCGCCGCCGTCGACAAAACCGCGTCTGTGGAGACGCGCACCGAGGTACGCACCACGCTACACGCTGATTAAACATATACATTAAATATATAACATAAGGAAAGGGAACTCATAGTGCCCGTGATTGTGAATAACTTTTACAATGGAACCAACCCTGAAAATAACAATCAGCTTTTCCATACGTTTTTTCGAGTGTCATTGACATTTTTCTACGGAACAGCTGATTATTTTCCCTCGATTTCAGGGTTTGTCCCATCATAAAAGTTGTTCATAATGATGAGTACTATGAGCCCTTTTCGGCTTAGCATACTCTTTCCTTATAACCCTGTATACACCGATTTTATAAGTACGAACGTTTGTGTGCTAGTACGTTTGTTCCTACTCGTATCAGTAACATCTAAACGTATTTGGATAAAATACGGTATCGTTGAGATTGTACCACTTGATGTTAAAACGGTCTACATTTTACCCGACTGCCAAAAAGGAGGGTAATTGTTTATGGGGTTTATGTTTATGTGTTTGTAGACGCTGCCAATTCTTTATTTATACCTCCTTACACTAAATTCGAAACGTATGACACGGTATGTATGTATGTAGTGATCCCTCATTATTCATATAGATTAAAAATCTTATTTTGGGATGTAATATGATTTTTTTTGTTCTGTAATCTGGTATTGCATGGCGGGGAAACAACATACATGACATTTTCTCGAAAAAAATAATCATTGAAAAGACCTCGAGTTACACAAATTTTAGCCCCTAGTGTATATATATTCAAGTGATTATTACACTAGGTGATAATAATACCTAGGTTTGCATGGAACAGAATTTCGATTGATTTCCTGTGGGCTTATCCCGTAACTCTGAAAGCGACAGCGAGAGTTGCGCGAGCGGGACCACACATAGTGCGACTAAGTTGGTACGAGCGAGAGGGCATGCTCTCGCAATCAGAATCACGAACGTTTCAAAGTTAGAGAATAAGCCCGCTGGCTTAGATTTAATTAGCATTTACTGACTAGCGCGCGCTTAGGCCATCTCTTTTCATCTGCACGCCAAAGTGTACAGACTGTCTTTCTCTCGAAATACCCTCTTAATATTAGCAAGTTGTCGTATTGCAGTGCTGTTCGTCCCTGGCCGTACTGTGCTACCTGCTGGAGGAGGACGTGACCGAGATCCTGGAGGTGATGCGCATGTACGAGACTATCTTCAGCGGCAGCTATCTCAAGGTAACATCCACATTACTGTCCTGTACTGTCATTACTGTCCTACAGTACCAAAATGATCGCTGCTCTAGACCGAACTGAGCTGATAGACGTTTGGTACTTATATTGTTGCACACCTCTTAAGGAGGTAGTTTGTAGGGTACATAATTGTATTTTTTAAGAACTGTTTCCACCTACATTCTGCAATAAATATCTTGAATCTTGAATCTGGATTGTTACGTTAATATTAAGGCAGCACAACTTCAAGAAGATCGCGCCGTTCTTATGTGCTGCCGACCTGGGGCCTTATCCCGTAACTCTGGTGGCGATGGTCTTCGTTTGCTATCCTGCTCGCTCGCATGGTGCGAGTAAGTTGGCGCGAGTGGGAAAGCACGCGATGACCATTGCCACCAGAGTTGCGGGATAAGGCCCCTGAACACGGCTAAAACTGCTTATTAAGCATTTGCCTTCTCGTGGCTCAGATACGGCATAGTGCTCTGGGGAAACAATGTAAACGCAGAAGATCTCTTTACTGCTCAGAAGAAATGTATTCGTATCCTCGCTAATATAAAATCCTAAAATCCATGCCAAATTTCCACAACCCTTATTTTTATCAAATTTAAAATTTTATCGTTAGTGTCTTATAATTTATTTACATATTTGAAATAGCTAAATTTGTTAAAAAATACCTCATTTCTTTCATATAGTAACAGATAAAGCACGCAATTCTAGATACCAATATAGGCATAATCTCATTGAAACGAAGTCTAATCTAGAAATGCACAGCTTTGGGCCTAACACAATGGCTCTAAAGATATTTAATAAATTGCCGAACAAACTGAAAGATATAAAAAAAGACGATTGTTTTATTAAAAATCTAAAGAGCATCCTCGATATTACACTCTTGACAACAATTTTGAATAAAATCTACAATTGAAACTGTCATAGAGAAATTATACTAAGAGTGCTGATGTCCTTAGAAAGATGCGTAACTCAACTGAAGTACGGACAAAGACCTGAGATGTGTGTGCTTTAATCTTCGACATGATCTTCACAACTGTTGCTTGACTTGAAATAGAAACCCAAGTTAACCTTTCGTAATGATACGGAGAAAAAACGCTAATTGTGAATATTTTTGCATTAATAATATCGGCAAAATTATAAATTTTATATTTTACTATCTGTTACCTCCGACTTCGTTCGCGTGGACCTATAAAAAAAAACATACATTTTCCCGAGAAGAAAAGTAGCTCATGTCCGTCTCCGAGCCTAAAGCTATATCTATGCAAAAAAATCAGGTCGATCCGTTCAGCCGTTTAGCCGTGATAACGCGACAGACACCCGGAGAGACAGAGTTACATTCGCTTTTATACTTGACGAAGCTTCCGTCGTGGAAGGATGAGTTTAGTTGATTAAATTTGTATTTCGATTTCTGGAGGCTTGCGAGGGAAAAGACGAAGGGAAAGTAGGTAGCTTAGGTACGTACCACGGCCTTTGATCCGCTGCTTCTTGATTCCACCACAGTTTTTGGTTTGCACAATAAAATTGCCGCGTCGCACGACACACACAAAGATTGTCGTTCCCGAGTATGTATATAATGTGCTGTGATATTGTTACTCCACTCTTGGAACAGAGAAGAAAAAAAAGAAAGGCCGGCACATGCGGTGATGTTGCGGTCCAACACACTGGTGCATCTTCCTTCTTAGCGCCCTCTGGCGGCGCGGTGTAACCGTACTTTTGACGCGCGATTTGAATGTCTTCAGGCTTGTGGTTTGGCCGAGGAAGATGTATTGGAAAGAAAGGAAAGGAAGTGGCAAGCCTCAACAATACTATTACTTAGGATTTGTAAAAGTCTGTAGGTTCTTGTGTTGATTTATATATGTTTTATATCTATGTTTGGTATTTACCGCATATTCAGATGTTGTGATCGATGTTATCCAATTTGTTCTTTCTACGGTTGTTTTAAAATTTTTTTTTTTGTTTTTAGATGCGTCGCACGAGCAGTATTTCTTGTACACATTTTCATAGACTATTTATTGCCTGGTAGAGAAAAGAGTTGTCACTTTTTGTGTTTGTCCGAATTGGGTTTAAGGTGACGGAACCGAACAATCTACCCATGTACTCATGTTTTTTTACTTATTTTTTATTTGTGCCCACGACACAGGCTACCAGTGGGCTCCAGTGCACACCGATACAAATGTTGTATATGTTTACATTGGTAAGATCGGTGTTTGCCTGTAGTGTGCCTGGTGTAGCCTGTGTCCGGCGGCGGTAGCGCGGTGGTAATGTCGCGTGGTGTCCGGCCCCAGGGCGACGGCAGCGTGAAGGTGTCGGGCTCGGCGCTGGAAGAGGGCGCGGCGCACGCGGCGGCGCTGGACGGCTGGGCGCTGCTGTTCTCGCTGCTGGCGCCCGCGCACGGCGGCTCGCTGCTGCGCTCGCTGCCGCCCTCGCTGCCGCGCCTCGCCGACATGCTGGAGGCCTGCTCGCTCGAGG
Organism: Apocheima hispidaria; assembly: GCA_947579745.1. NCBI lineage: Eukaryota > Metazoa > Arthropoda > Insecta > Lepidoptera > Geometridae > Apocheima > Apocheima hispidaria. The sequence goes on from OX388151.1 coordinate 1,791,900, forward strand.
TACAAACTAAACTCGGTCCAGGCCTACCTTACCTCACAAAACATGGTTAAAAAACAATACCATTATAATAAAGATACCAATAGTAAAGATTAGTCATAAGGCTCCATCGAATGTTCATCCTTACAAGCCAAAAAAGGTTAACGAACAAAACCTTAGAAAAGATTAGTGATGAGATTCCATCGAATGAACGACAAGTAGACATAATTGAATGAACAAGTGAATCCATTATTTTTCCTAACTACCCAAAAAGAGGGTTATGTTAGTAAATAAATTGAGCTATGAAAGAAAAGGTCTGATCATAACTTAACATCATCTGAAATAAAACAAGCAATTTTTATATAAAAAAATATTTATCGTATATCTGTTAAAATACGATCTGTTCATGATAATTATTAAGCTTCTAATTTCATTGTAAAAACATTTTGCTTGTATTTTGGTTTGTTTTTAAAATAAGTTGATAAATCGACACACTCATTCACAGTTCACTCAATTCGTTCATTCTTGAGTTGCCATTCCCATCACTAAAATCCATAGACTGTAGAGGAGTTTAACCTCAAAATACGATCAGATTATTTTGTGTTCGTTGTTGTTTTCGTATTTATGCAAAACTAGCTCTTACCCGCAACTTCGTTCGCGTGGACCTACAAAAAAAAAGAGTAGCCTATGTACGTCTTTGACCCTCAAGCCATATAGAGGTATAGAAGCTCTATAATTATGGCTCGAGGGTTGTTTTTGCATAGATGCAAAAATTCAGCATGATCCGTTCAGCCGTTTAGCCGTGATAACGCGACAAACACCCAGACAGAGAGACAGAGTTACATTCGAATTTATAATATTAGGATATACGATGAATTTCGTTGATATCCCTGTGTAAATCAGTAGGGATTTCTATGGAAAAACGTTTTTGTGAAACTCAGAGATTTCTGTACTTTTTCCGTCACATAAGAATGAACGGAGTTTACATTCGCTTTCGTGTAACGAAACATCAAAAGCGTTCGCGCGTTTTACAAGCGCCGGAATCACACCCTGCGCGCTAGATAACGCCTTACTAGATCGTCTTTCCGACAAAGTCTCTAAAGTTGGAGGAAGAGGCAGGTTGCGGGGACTACAAGCAGGCTATCATCGGGTATCTCAAATGCCTACTCGCGAACCACTGTAGTCAGTAAGTCCATACCATTGTCCGCTCGGCGCTCGGCGCAGGTGCGGCTGGCGGCGGGCGGCGCGCTGGCGCTGGCGTACGAGCGCGCCACGGGCGCGGGCGCGCAGCCCGAGCTGGCGGCGCAGCTGGCGGCCGTGCTGCCGCGCCTGGACCTGCTGGCGCGCGACTCGCACAAGTTCCGCGCCAAGCGGGACCGCAAGCTGCAGCGGGCCACCTTCCGGGACATACTCAAGTACTTCGAGGTACGCGCGTGCCCGAACCTGACTCTGAACAACTACTAGTTCACTTGCCTGCTAAATTTCATGAAGATCGACGGTTCGCAAGTTATCATCGGACAAATATACACACATACATACAAATGCCGATTTGTCCCAGTAAACTCTGAGACCTTCGCTTCGCTCGGTCAATTACATGCTCCGTAAAACGCCGCTTTTACGACTAACGTAACGAGTGCGAAAGTGACAGCGAATCGCCTTATCGCATGTAATTGGGCTTCCTGCTCGTGCTAAAATTAACTTTTCAACACGCTTATTTACACGCTTTTAGGGTCATAATTTAAATTATTACAAACGCATGTTTTTTACTTAAAATTACCGCACTAGTGTTATATTACATTGCTGCAAGTTGTATGTATGTAAACAAGGGATATAACGAAAGTGGTTATATCGGAACCGAAGTCGGAGTTTTTAAATTTGAGTTGTCGGGGTCTGAACCGGAATCGGAGGCGGAGGCAGATGAGAGAATTATTATCTTTTTGACAGCTACATTAGAATGTAACTTTTGTTTTCAACCTATCAAAGAGTGAATGAACAAATGGACAATGTACATTCGAGGAAAATGGAGGTTTAACAGTATAATCATCCTCATTGTACACACTTTAATTGACCTTTTAACGTATTAGCCGTGCCTCCGTTTCGTGTTTCTTATTACAAAGTTTACACTTTACCGTACTCGCAGACACTTCATTGAAGAAGTTCCAAATAACGCTTGTTTTTGGTTTCATTATTAAAACTAATAAAATGTCACACATTAAATAAAAACACACAACACTCATCAGAAATCCAAGCGGAAAAAAAAAAACAAAACAAACTTTTTACATTAAACAAGGAAGAAAGGTGAGTAATAGAGCGAGTGCCTTAACTGTATGTATGTGAATGTGTGTGTGTGTGTGCAGGAGGACGAGGCGCCGTCGTTCACGGTGCGCGTGGGCGCCGAGACCGTGTGCTGCGACACGTGGGCCGCCTGCGCCGCCTACGGCGCCCTGGCCGCGGCCCTGGCGGGGGGGCTGCAGGCCCTGGCGCCGCACTCGCCCCCGCTGCGCGCCGCGCTGGGGCTGGGGGACGCGCCCCCCGCGCTGCTCGGGCCCGTGCAGAAACTCAACAAGCTGCAGCGGGTCGGTGCTCCCACTCACTCTCACTATCATCACATATCACATCCACCGCTGGACATAGGCCGCCACATCGAACGACAACGGGCCGGTCGCCCGCGACTTTCACAATGTCGTCGGTCCACTTAAAGGGAGGCCTAGCCTACGCTGCGTCTTCGTCGCCACTCGAGAACCTTGATTATCGGATGTTCGAGTGATGCGGCCTGCCCATTGCCCTGAAGCCACTTCAGCTTGCAATCTCTTAAAGCTACATCGGCAAAAGCCAATCTGCCAATCGGCACAAATTAAAGGTTAAAATAAATAATAGCTTGACCCCGCTAGGATTCCGTGTACTCCCCTAAATCGGTATTCGCACGTATGTTTGTTCGACGACATGGATCACACCCTAGATTCTACATTCAGGACGTTCGAAGCGCACAAGCGCGAGTAGCCGTAACCAATAGCCAATGAGGACGCTCGGCCGCGCTCCCCGCGCCCCCCGCCCCCCGCACCTCGCGCTCCCCGCGCCCCGCACCTCGTGCCCCCCGCTCCCCGCACCTCGCGCCCCCCGCACCTCGCGCCCCCCGCACCTCGCGCTCCCCGCGCCCCGCTCCCCGAGCTCCCCGCGCCCCGCTCCCCGAGCTCCCCGCGCCCCGCTCCCCGAGCTCCCCGAGCTCCCCGCGTCCCGCTCCCCGAGCTCCCCGCGTCCCGCGCCCCGCTCCCCGAGCTCCCCGAGCTCCCCGCGTCCCGCTCCCCGAGCTCCCCGCGTCCCGCTCCCCGAGCTCCCCGCGCCCCGCGCCCCGCGCCGCGCCTCACACTGACGTCACTTTTGTAGGAACAACGAATCTCGTAATGCGGTATCTAGAGTGTGCGCAAACGGGCGAACAATTAGTCATAATGTTAAACCGTGCCGTCTGCTAAACTCCAGCTGGGGTCTCAGTTATCTGTTATTGATTATAGAATGTAATATTCCAGCACCTCCAGAACAACGCGGCGTGCAAGGCCCGCACGGTGGCGCGCAGCAAGAACCGCGACAAGCGCTCCGCGGCGCTCGCCATCTGATGACGTCACTGCTCCGCGCCCGCCCCGGACCGGCTCCCACACGGACACGCCCGTCCCGGAGGGCTTACTTGACTGCTACATAACATCACGGTCTCAGTAGAAATAGGGGCGACATTTCAATGGCATCCCTTTTGCAGTGTTTCATTCATCGACCCGACCCGACCCAGCTCCTTGAAATACTGATGGAGAGTAAATGAAGTAAGATGGTGGCCGTGTTTTTCACTTTAGTCTATTAGACAAGGACGGCATCGCGTATTCTTACTCGAGATGTTCGCGATAAGTCCTTCGCTGACGTCAATCGTGGGTGTATAGCGCGTTTTACAGAGCCAACCCAGCCTCCTGCCATACCATAGCCACAGATAACCCCGAAGATTCCGCACTCGGGACGGCCAAAGCGCATCACTTGGTGCGAATACACCTAAACAATTTTACTCTCATTGGTTGACCGCTAGGCGCGAGTAAGCGTAACCTTGCGATAGCCAATGGGAAAGCTTGAAAAAAAAACCCACGCTTTCTTCCAACTGTGGTGCCTTTTTCCTGAAACAAAGATCTCGTATGCGGTGTCTAGAATTTTAGAGGGGGTAGTCTATGATCGTGGCGAAGCTCTGGTAAATACACAATCCGGTGGCGTAGATAGAAGTGTAAAGATTGTAGCTGTCTTTTTCGCTGTAGTCTATTTAGACGAGGTCGGCAATATTTTTGGTTAATTTATTTGTCATCTAAAACCTTCAAAATGGACAAGATTCGAGTAGTTTTAGGGTAATTTGTAAGCTAGGTGTCGCACCGCCTTATTAGTGAATGTAGATTAGTGGGTGGTGGGGACTGGCTCGGCGGGACGGTCGGGCACTAGGGTTAGGGACGCTAGGTGTCGAACCAAAGATATTGGATTGTTTCATCAAAATTGTAAACATTGGAACCGTGTTCGAGGCATCGCGCGCGTTCTGTTAAAGGGCTAAATCGAAAAAAAAAAAAAAATTTTTTTTGGTCCTAAAAAAATTGAGGAAAAAAAAAGAAGGTTTTTATATGATTTTTGTTTCATAAAGTATGGTCATTTTTTTTTATTGAATTGCCGGTTTACACATTTTTCGCCAGATATCTAGCCCCTAAATTAATATATTCTCAAGCGATGATTACTATAGTAGTGACGTAATCATAATTTCTGGGTTGATAAATGTAATTGCAAATTTTTGCCTGATTTTCTGGTTTAGATGGCATTGGCAATTATTTAGTTATCTCTTTTTTTTATCTGCTCGGTGTATAGCGCTATCTTTTTCTCGACTTAGCCCGTTAACGTTTCTCATCGCTTATAGTTAAGTTGATTGGCCGTTTCGTTTTGGCTACTGTTGTCTAAATTGATTGAATTGAATTGTAATATAATGTTTTCATATCATTTTGTAAATAACATTCTCGTTCTTACTCCATGCCTTGGTGTCGGTAAATAATGAGGTAAACGCTATTTACCTAAATATTTTACTACTTATTATACTGAGTTATAATTTTTGTATTTACACGAATTGATTGTGCATTATAGTTACTTATTGCCCGAATTTTGATTATTATCAAATATATTTTGGGGATCAAGATGTGGAGTAAGGGGTACATTATATTTTAACGGTTGATATTTTAAATATTTTTATATGTTCTGTACTGTTGGACGCGGATGTAGCGCCGGTGTGTGCGACAGTGCAGTACATAACCTCCATTTAAAGTTTCTCTTGTAAATATTATTTTGTCCGTCTCGGGTCGCCTCGATTGTGCATTCGTTTTTTAGGTGCAACCGTATTTTTGAAATAATATTTATTATGAGAACAAATTGCTTTGTTATTTACTACCTACCTCCATTTCAGGACTTATGGCACAGAAGACTGGGTGTCTTGCAGTAAATTTTAGCGCGAATAGCGAAGGGTTACTACCTACAATTACGCAAAAGCGATCGCTCTGTCACTTTCGAACTCGTTAGGTTAGTAGATACAAAAACAGCGCTTGGTGTTCGGTGTTTTTAGGCCGCTTGAAGGCATCTACTTGTTAGCGGGTGTTATAGCACAAATAACCGGGACTTAATAGTGTCATCCGGCCTACGGTAGCGCTGTTGTAAATGTCACTCGCGGTCACCAGATTAACTAACAGCGTCTAGTCGTTGCTCTCATCTGTGATCGAGTGGAACATCTAGTCGAGCTACGCCTTTGTTTCTGAGAACTACGCTGATATCTTTCACAGACATGGCGGTCGAGCGCTTCTGCCTTTGTAACAAGTCTTCGCTATTTTAACTAGAAAGACCTTAGTTTTATTAAGATAAATAAAAATACTGCGTATTTACACTGAATTGCACGCCATCACCGACCTCTGCCGCCATGTCTGTGAATTCGTCTCTAGTCGAAAAAAAATATCACAACAAAGAAGTATCGACTTAGAACTTGAAATGAAACAACAATATAAACACATGACTAGCTTTATTATCAGACATTAATCCATTCCTCCTTCCAGTACAGAGTACAGTCCCGTCCTCGCTTCCCTCACAACATTTAGAAACAACAATGAAATACAATAATGTTAACCTTACGAGCTATCGTCCCGGACCACACACCTGAGCCTGAGCAGATCTAATTACTAGATACAAATAGATACCAAAAATAAATAAATGAATAGTACATGTAGATTTTTTTCCCACAGATCCACACTCTAGATTCTGCATTCAGGACGCTCGAAGCGCACCACGCATCAATCTAAATACACTTATACGAGATTACTCCTATTGGTTGACTTTTTGTAGGAACAACGAATCTCGTAATGCGGTATCTACTGCGATCTGTGTTAATTACGTAACACCGGCATGATGAGTAGTTTTTTTTACTAGCTTTGGTTTACTCGAATCACCGAAAAGGCTATGTGGCTGATTGCGCACACAGCTAAGCAGTAATTGACGCTAAAAAAAGGCGGCTATATCTTCGTCTACGTTCAGCTTAATTTTAACATTGGATTCAATATCTTACTAAAAACGGCTGTTATTTTTTTGAATTGGTAGGTTTAAGCGCAAGAAAGTTTTAGCGTCTCCTATCTGAGACCTAAGGCTGGTGTGCCCAAGTAATGTGGTCCCACAATTCGTTGCACTTTTAAACATTTAATAATGAAACGAGTGTCGCTTATTCTAACCATTGTTTCAAAATAAGCTCGTCCGTGTGTCATACTACTAGCTATAGTTACGTGGTCTCTCGAGGACAGTTATAACTCTCCCCTTTATATCTAAGTTGAAATAAAAGTGACAACACGATTCTTTACGTTTGTTACTAAATGTTAAGTGATTAAATGACCATGAAAATTAACGTCAAGGGCCGTCCTTAAAGTTCCTGTATGATTTAGTTCGTGCGGACCGTCGTCTTACAAACGAAACACTTATAAATGTATTTCCTGTTGTTTTCATTCGTTTGTTCGTTGTTGTGTGTCTACAGTGTTACCAACTTATGTGTACTTTGTAAGTTGCGGTGTCACTATAATATTTTCAGAACAAAACTCCGTGGAAAATTTCAGTTCTTTCATTTTGCCACTTCTACAGACAAGTTGGTAACACTGCGAGTACAATATTTTTTGTTTGATGAGTTTTCAACAAATATAGACATCATTTAGTAGGAACATGATTTGTTATATTGATATTTTGATTGTTAGGCATCTGAAGAAGAAAAAAATTACAAAAAGTCCCATATCAAACATTTTTTAACGTCTTTCGCGTGGCGGTAGACAATTATTACTTCCATTGTCAATGCCCTCCAATTTAAAGTTTAATTGTCTTAGAATGGTAGTATCCAGGTCAGCCATTTTTTGTTACGTTGTTAGGCAGGCTTTTTTCGTGTACCACTCCCATAGGATTCCTTCTTCATAGGATTAGCCTGACGGTCGGAACCGACGTCAGTCGAAAACATGATATTAGTAACGTTTGACGCCAGTTCTATACTTCAGGACAACAATAAAAGGCCATATTTTATAGCGTTCTACAGCAACAAGCAGCACATCATGAAAGCGTGAGCGCACATTTTTTAATACATGATCTACAAGGAACTGTATAAACGACTACGAACTGCTCCATGGCGGCCTGTAGTTACAGTTTCAGCCGATTTTTTGTGGCTTGCATACCTCGAACAAATCGCTCGCCTGATGAAGCGTTACGTTTCTCCATTACAGTTCACCGAGAATTTTTAACTTCAACAGTCCATAACAATGCGCGGCAATGCACTACCCACGTCTCCCTGAGTTAGCAGATGAGATAAGTTTGATGTTAAATTTCTGTACTCCCAGTAATTTCACTATAAACATTGCCTTTGAAACAACAGACATATTTGGTGCGTAGTGTTCGATACAGTTCTTTACATTAAAAAACCGCGCTTAGTTCCAACTGCTCCTGCTGTTGACACGCTTTTAGTCCAAGACAGGCTTCAAATAATTACGGCACAAATTTATTTAAAAAAAAAAAACGTCTAATGTAATGACTAGTATTAAATTCCATCCAATGTCAACAGCCCATCTTTGTCAATCAATTCCAGTTCCCAGTGCAGATTTTATTCTTATTACATAAAGGCAAGATGTGATACTTGAATTTCGACTTTAAACCCTCATGAAGTAAATATAAGTGCACATTTTACACAACCAGGTATCGGCCTATTAGACGACAAGCCTGCTAACATACATCTACACATTTATAATACATTTATATGATCATGTGGTCTGCTACGGTATAATGATCTATTATATATAAGAAACAGACAAACATTCACTTTGCCAAATTTACTCGTCTCTCTATATTCAGGTTTGTTCTTAATACACCAAAAACTTATCCTGGAGCTTACCCTCGAGACCATTGGGCGGCCTACACTTCCTATTCAAATATGTCGCGTCATTCTTATGCAGAGCTCGAAGTGCATTGTTTAAGTTGTTAAGATCACATAAAATGATGACTTCGATTCTGTTGTACCACTAACTGAACTAAACCAATGTGACAAGACTAAAATTATCTGCGTCTCTTTTTATTTTAATATGTGAAATAAAAGCTGGCAATAACTTTGGAGCTGTCAAATTTAATTTAGGTTAGTAAATGGTTCAACAGAATCGATATACTTATCTTACCGCCAAATGGAAAGCCTTCAACAACATTTGTTTCAAGATACATTTCTTCACAAAAAAAATAATTGCTAGACAAAATTTAAAACATTGACAAAAAAAATAACTTTCTTAGCTTTTGTCTGTTTTGCAGGAGCAAAAGTCGTCTCCTAAGCATCGTCAGGGTCCCGCGTAAAGTTATTAGGTATCTAGGGTGACCTCTGTTTGTATCGCATTGAATGGAGTTAAGGTTGGAATTGCATTGAGGGAGAACGGTCGCGTCCGCGTCCCATCTCATAAGACAAGTGAGGCCTAGCCCTATGGAAGAAAATAAGTCATGGAACTAAATTTGTTAGGTATATGATATTTAAGTTACCTGAAATACGTTTTTCGTATATCAAAAAAAAAATAACCGTATACAGAGAGTTCAAGTAATTTTCGCAGTAATACAACATTTATACCGTATCCTAATTTATATGTTATCCCGAGAATATCAGTAACTCAAGAAGTATATAGAAAACATGTTTTTCTTTACGAAAGGCATTTCTATAATTGTCGTGACTTATTTATAAATTCAAAATAAAGTATATTTTGGAGGCACTAGTTAGTTCACTGTGAGATTTATAACGGGCAAGATGACTGGTTAATTTTCTAAATAAGCCAGAACAAAAAAAAAAAACCGTTCCAAATAAGAAAGACAGACAGACAGAGCGCGTACTATATTGTTATATAACGTCACGTTTCACGTGCACCATATAAAAACTACACTAACACTCGGTCTGTGGGACAGGGACAGAGCATCCCCTCTCCATTCCAACCCTAAACTTTAAACGTTCATGTCTCAGTATCTTGTTAGTTGATTTGTTATTTTTTCAGTAAACGTATTATTTTTAATTATATTATTCAGAAAGCCTGTTATTCTTATTATCAAACTTTGTCCTTTATCATCCCAGTGAACTATCACTCACTCATTAGATTTGTTCCTGGCTACGAAGTCTTGAGTGAAGATACAAGGTACCATTACATGGACGAAAACAACATTATTTTACATTAGATTAGGACGTATAGCGTTTATAACTGGGCCGGTGCCACGACGTGCTTATTGCGATGATTGTTAGATTCGCGAAATGTATCGCCACTCGATAAGGTTCACGGTCCCGCAGCAGCGGCGGCTGAACCTAACAATAATCGCGACAAGGCCGTCACGACACGGTAGCTTTAATCGTAAGTAAACGTGTTTTGATTTTTTATACAAATGTCTCTTGCAAGGCTGACTTCGGGATTCTGAAACATTTGTTAACTTTGACAACAGATTTCTTCTAATTCCGCCTTTGTCTGGCACTAAGCAAATGACAAAGAGAGCAATAACTTTGCAAACGTTTCAGAATCCCGAGGTGAGTATAGCTTCATAACACAGAATAATAGTAAAAACTATTAAAAATATGTTGTGCCAAAACAAAAATAAGCCATGCGAAATTACCGCAATAATCTGAGTTACAACTGTAACAAGGCAACGATTAAGGCTTCAATCTGATTGTCATACGAAAAACAAGTTACAAAAATATTTTAAAATATACTCTAGTTTCTACTGTATAAATGCTTTTTTTAAATTGAAAAAGTATTGTTTTACTATTTCAGATGAGTAGTACCAAGAAAATGTCCTATTCCACGTTAATTAGTTTTATACATTTGGTTTTCTATTTTATTTATGAGGCAAATAACTTTAAATGGAATGTTCCAACGTTTAAAATTAAATGCGACTAATGGCACTTGCACAATGCGCTACTAACCTGCGCAACTATGTGTTTAACCCCCGAATACTGAAACGTTTGTTACCTTTGACAACAGATTAATTCTAATACTGCCTTTGTCTAGCATTAAGCAAATGACAAAGGCAGCAATAGACTTAATTTGTCGTCAAAGTTAACAAACGTTTCAGTATTCGAGTGTATTGAATAGAAGCAATTAATTTACTAACTCGTGAGTGAACGTTTGTCGTTCGATCGTTTTTTGATCAAGATTCTGTAGCTACACGTTGTAGGTAAACAATTAAAAAAAATGTATCGTATACTGGTTAATACATTAATTCAACAAAGGTTTATAGGCCAGGGCCTATGAAGGGGGTAGGGCTTAGGCCAAGCATGTTATGTATTTAGGAGCTACAACACAGGGTGTTGTGTAAGTGGTGTCCGACCCGCGAGCGTGTTATTCCAGCGACTGAGGGGGTATTATTATTATTAAGTGATTATTTTTGTATCAAACTTTGAAACACAAGCTTATCGTAACTCAATTTAATTGCAAGCAAAGCAATTGACTTCGTCGAGTGTGATACCACACATGAAAACATGGTTGCTACACGTAGCAGAGAATTGCTACACGAAGAGCTTGCCGTGTATTGCCAGTTTCTAAAAAGTGATATGTCTAATGATAAATTGTATGCAGGCACTTTTAGACTCGTGATCTTATTTCTAGTGACAATCTAATCTACAGTAAATGGACACTGTATAGTGTTTATGTTCCTCACGGATCGGACATAACTTACACGACATCTTGTAGGTATAATAAATACGATATACTGACTATACCAAGTAATTTATCTTACAGACTTGGTAATTTGAATGGTGTGATAAGACTACAACATAAGAATTTATCATAACTGCCCTTTGACAGTTCCTAGAGATCATACAAAATAAATTATGTACGTATATACAATAGTGGCCATTTCTGACCTATCCTTACACTTTACGTGAGCTTTTATACTAATGTAGGTGAAAAATCTATGCAAATACTAACGAAGCCTTAGAACATTAGTCAAATAATAACACATTGGTACATGTCCGATTATGAAGACAGAATGAGTGATCAAATGAAACGTTTCTTTGGTTGACTTAGTGCGACATGTAAATAATATAACCAACAATTGCGTCAAGTACAAAATACACAATTTTGGTTCCTTCTTATTTAAATATTTTATCAGTAGAATATTGTTCAATTATCGTAGAATATCTTTACTATTTTAGATTAACATGAAGTTATTTACAAGGAATGCGGTTAGAGACTTAACACACGCAATAATTTGGTCGGCACCGATCGCCAAACAAACTAGAGAGAAAGAGTGAGAAATTATCTTATATTCTGTCGTTCGTCTGCGAGGCCTTGTTGCCACGTGTTAGACGTATTACACGACAAAATTACATTCATATAATTATGTAGGTACCTATCTATTCATTTAAAAATACGATCTATGAGTAATAATGCAATATGTACACATGAATAAGCAATAAATAATAAATCGTATCCCCTATTAGTAAAATTATTCGCTTTCCCTGTTTGGCAAATATTTCAAGCAAAATCGAACTATGCCAAGATTAGGTACTTATCTTTCGCTTTTCATGAGTAATTTAGGTTGAAATGTAGTCTACATACTACGACATTATCTATAGATAATAAAATACTCTTTAAAGGCCTAGCTTAGTTCTAAATTATTAAACGAATTTTTACTAACTGCTAATTTACAAAAAGAAGCGGAAGTTGGCTAATATGCCAGAAACGATTGCAAATACGAAGGTAATCCCAGAAATACCCGACTTGACAGATAAATGGCTTTTATCATTTGAAAAAAAAAACTATAATAAAAAGTAAAACCCTTAGAAAGCTTAGCTAAATCAAAAATGATTAGACAGTTTGTTAAAAATCTTAACAAAATTTTACGACTGGTATTCTGTCAATTTAGTTAGTAAGGGTACCGATTAGAAAAACTATAAAGAAGCAGCTTCAATGAAAGCAAAGCAACTATCATAACATGTGCTGCGCTGGTGAACTCAATGTTTCTCGAGAACGATGTTTCAGGCCGCGTCAACTGCAAGCACACTACGCCGCGAATGGAGTGAAAACTCAATTTTAAAATAATGCGTTACTTGGATTCTTGTCGTCACAACACTGAAAGTACGACAAGTGAGGATACGGAACTATCTTCCAGAGTCTGTGTTTCCCCAAAAATGAATTGATGAATCTAGAATAAACAGGTACTTTCTAGGTAAGCGTCCTCCATCTTAAACCATATTTTTGCTTACCATGAGGCAGGATTTGGTCAAAAGCATACCTATAAAGATTATAAAACGAAAAGCGTCGCGTCGCAGCAAATGTTTGTCGTGCGGAAACGAGACAGACATATACATATTTGTAGCCTTGTCCAGTTTGCGCAGACCAAGAACAGTTTCACAACTGTCATATATAAGCGGGATGAGTTTGTGACAACTCTAGTAGTTCATTATTTCGGATCATACCTAAAATTATACGCACATAGGTTTTTGTTTAATTCTTTTATAAATGTGTGTGGTTATAAAATATACACAGGTATTATCTGTTCAGAAGGCCTATTATGCGCCCCGCGACAAAAAAATCTCTACTCTTTTTTTCGTAGAACAAAAATAGGACACGGCTACGATATGTATACGTTTGTCTCATTTCCGCACGACACAAATATTAGAGAGAATGTATTATGCATGCAGGTGGGCATGCAAGGCCTGCAGGTAACATCAAAGATCTTGATAGAAATGTGTCTTGTAAAAGATAGCTATTATTTGTTCCTAAGGGAGTTTCAGGTCTAATCTTAGCGCTACTCTAGCAAAGTGCTAGTTTTCTCTAACTAAACCCTGACGCTTGAGAACTCGCGAATTTAATTACATTTTGTCCTTATTTTGTCGATATTATACAACTGCCTTAGATAAACATATTAAATTTGGCGTTAAGACTAGAACAGATATCGCCAGTCGCGGTACGAAATGAGACATACGGCCGCACTCAGAGGCGTTTAATGATTACTTAAACTGTCGCTAAGTAAAGTTTCAAGTAATCATTAAATGGCATGGCATGGAGTGCAGCCGATAGACCTTCGTTAATTAATGGATAAAATACCCAAGTGTTTTCAACGATTATGGTTTTTACCCATTAATTTTATTAAGTTAAGCGAAGTTCTTTCATTGTTGTGATTTAGGGGCGCTGATATTTCAAACAGGCCATGCGGCTGGTAGCAGATTGTAAAGGTTATGCCCTACGTTTGAAACTGTTTTGTTTACTTGAGTTTTGAGTTGCGCCCCTTGATTTGAGATGATTGTAATTCGAAATTGGTTTATCCCCACCTGCTCCCAAAGACAAAACTTTCGTTAAAATGGCCGCAGGCTTTGAATTTTATAATATAAGCGATCGATGGCACTAAAGCTTACGTCGAAAACTAGTTTTAAACGTCAAGAGCTTAAGACTGACAAAACAACAATGAAATAGAATTTGAATAGACGATAAACTAATGAGAAGAGACGAAGTTATATCAATCAATAATGATTTTATCCTCATTGCAGTAAAAGCATTGTAATTACACTAAGAATGGACGAATTCACGAATTAGATCCAATGTACAATAATTTATTTTGTAATTCGGGTAATGTACGTTAGATACACTATAGAGTACCGTTTCCCACTTTATTGTCAAACACAATAAATGGAAGGTGGCTAAATATGGTATAATCTAATTATCATCATCGGATTGATGATTTTTACAGAATGATGTTACAAAAACCTTTACATCATTTCATATTAATTCTGGACCTTTATGAGCCCATATATAAATATGTACAGTGAATTTAAAGTGAGCGTACTATATAAACAGCTTTCTATTTACAATTTAGTAAGTACAGCAAATAATATAATTATTTTGCTTCTGTTAAACATCGTTTTGAACTATTTAAATCCTTAATTACTTACTGTTAAGGTGATGTTGATGAAAAAATATATCGTCACAAATACACCGAATATTAAGCCTCGTCAGAATGAGTGTTTCTATAAATATAGTCTACGAATAAGGCACAGTATAGTAACACAGTCAAAAAAAATGTACAAATAAGCCCACATACAACGGTTGGCAAACTTATCCGGGCAGGTGGTCAAACGATGGAACTAACAAAATCCTTTGTATGGCCGTTCCTCCATTCGATTCTTCGCTAAGTTTGTCGCATTTCAAGCAGAGACAAAGAAAGACAAACGACCCGTGAAAGTAAGAGAGAAAGACTCTCCGTCAATCACGAATTCCATAAGTTATTTTTGGTTATATACTCGTACCTCATTCGTAGCAAAACATAGATTAAATTACACACTATTTATACACATGTACATCGCGTGCCTAATAACCGAAGATATTGTCTACTCCCTTGACAGTTTGTTGGCGCATCGTCCATTGATCCACTAGAGACCGTTATCTATCGCTGTCTCTGTCTCTCTGAAGCTGACAGCTCCGACTCAATGTTCCATCGAGGTGTGAACGATGTGTGTGTAAGTGTACGATAGGGTTTATGTCGTCACAGGCCTCAGGCAGTGCTGATAGTACAAATAACTGGATAAATGTCGCCTGTGACGCATCCATGGCAGGTAAAATGACCACAGATTGAACGACGACGTAGTCCGCCGTTACCTGAGATTAACTTTAGCTCGCCTTCCCCACCGAACGTGAAGCTTCTGGAATAGATTGGGAGTCGTAGTTTAGTCGAGTTTCTGCTTCTTGTTATCCGGTGGCGCGTCTTCCTCTTCCTCGTCCTCGTCGTCCCACTCCCAGTCGGGGTCGTCCTCGTCCCCGTCGACGCGGCCTTCCTCGCCCGCGTCTTCCTCCTCGTCCTGAAGACGAGTGTTAGAGACTTTTGTATAGTTCCGTTTGTAGATCACACCTCATATATACGCGCATACGGCGATTGAAGTAATTAAAGTGATTCAAGACGAAGTTCCAATAAAAGATCCAAAACGAAGGTATGAAAGAAACTAACCGTGTGTATTATCCAGTTAGGCAGGTTTGTCTGTTCAGTGTGTACGGGTGTGAGAGTGTGTATACGTACGTCCCGGTGGTGCATGACGGCGATGGGCGGCGTGTCGAGGTGCTGCGCCACTCGCCGCTCGATCAGGAACGACACGTACTCGTCGTACAGCAGCCGCAGGAGGTGGAACGAGCCGAACGACGCCGCCGATCTGCCGACGACAACACGACAACACAACATTAACAAGAATCATTATAGAGAAACAAACAAAGAACACGCTAGCCTAGAAAGTTGAAAGATAACTGTATATTCGACGAATCTCTAGTATATTTCCGCCGCAGTATCCAATCGGTCGAGTGTGGCCGCGCGTGACAGCGCCGCCGGACGACGAGCCGCACCTGAGCGTGAGCTCGCGGATGACGAGCGAGGAGTAGAAGCTCCAGTCGAGCAGCAGGCGGCGCGCGCGCGGCACGAGCTCGGCGCGGCGCTCGTGCGGCGCCAGCGCGGACCGCACGCAGCCCTCCAGCCACGCGGCCCACTGCTCCAGCGTGGCGCCGCGGGACAGCGTCGCCTGCGACAACAACGACCACGGTACGGTGTTTGGCGGGAACGTGAAAAAGTCATGTCGCATCATTCTATTATTTTCCAAAACTTGTGATAAATCTATAAACCTCTAGTAAAATCTCCACCGCTTTACTCGGGCGTGACGTGGACTTGACCGTGACTTAATTTGCTTGACTGAGACTTATTTTAATTGTGAAATATTTGCCATCACTTGAAATATTACAATACTTGACACTGGCTAAATACACAGCGTGTGGAGCCATAAGAGAGAAAACCACGATACGGTGTTGCCATACGACGATACCCGATTGTTGCAAAACACCACCCATTGTCTAATCGGATGCGTCCATCACGAGAGTGAGTTCCGCCCGACAGTGGTTGTGCTGCTAGTATTGCCCAGGTTTTCTATAGGTCACAGATCACACCCTAGATTCTGCATTCAGGACGCTCGAAGCGCACCACGCATCAGTCTAAATACACTAATAACCGGCTCACCGGCTTGTACGAAAGACTGGAAGTCATCAAACCTGCGGCTGAGACGGTTCGTAATGACCCTCGAAAACAGCTTATAAACATGGCTCAGAAGCGAGATCGGTCTGTAATTCTTTAATGAGGTGTTGTCACCTTTCTTAAAGAGCAGCACCACCACGCCTCTATTCCATGCTTCTGGCGTTACACCCTCGAACAAGACGGAATTAAAGAGCTTCTGAAGGACTTTAAGTACCGGCTTGCAAGGTCTTCAGAGGTTATTTTTTTCTAGGATGATGAAATGAAATTGAATGAATGAATGAACTGAAAATTTGAAGATAACGCCTGTAAGTAAGCGAAGTCGGGAAGCTGTTCCCGGGCCCCAGTACTTGATCCGTTATGTGTACCTCTTTGTAATAATGGTGAATCAGTTTTGTTGGATACGGATTGAGACTTGACATTAGATAATAGAATATTTCTCACCTTGAAGTCCGCCTCGAGTTTGAGCGCGTTGGCCTGCGATGCGCAGGCGCACGCCCACGCCGCCTGCTCGCGGACCACGCGGAAGTCCACGCGGTTCAAGTCGGACACCATCTGCAGTAAAAATACAGATTGCAGCTTCAGAAAAAGCCCGATCGTACCCGACCGCCCAACGAGGAGAGTAAAGTTTTCGGGAAGCCGTGGCGGTGTGTCGGAGTGGACTCGCCTGGTGTATCTGGTGCTGGTTGGTGAGCACGGCGCGCGCGGCCTGCGCCAGGTGGTTGAGCGAGGTGTACCGGCGCAGCGCCGCCGCCAGCGCCGCGCCCGCCGCCGCGCCCGCGCGCGCCGCGCCCGCGCCCGCGCCCGCGCCGCGCGCCCCCGCCGCCAGCGCGCACTCCACGCTCTTCGCGAAGTTGCGGATCGCCTGGGAACGGGTGTGAACAGACCAGGGTAATATCAAAAATTAAAAAAAAAAAAAACCCTAGAAAGTGAAAATTATTAACGCTAGGAACACCAGGGAATTTTGGATTACCTCGTAAAGTAAACCTTATAGTTAAGTTAGTTTATAGGTTAGTTAAGGTTTGAATTTCTATAAAAAGCTAGCCGTACTGGTAAGTTAAAGTAAAGGGGATTTCCGTAACTTTACATGTGGTTACCATTTTAGGAAACAATCTAAATTATTCTGAATTGTAGTTTTTCGCTAAGTGTTGCCAGGGTAAACATTAATCTCCAAAATTTTTAGATCAGAAGACAGGAAAAATCAATTGATATATATCAAGATAAAAATCAATTGATATATATCTTGATATGTATTTACTAGCTGAGCCCCGCGGTTTCACCCGCTATCCTTCAGGAACCGTACTACTTTTCGGGATAAAAAGCATGTGATAATCCAGTGTATGAGCTACCTCCATACTAAATTTCATTCGAATCTGCGGACTTATCTCGTAACTCTAAAAGCGATAGTGATAGTGCGCGAGCGGGACCGCGCACAGTTCGACTGAGTCGGTACGAGCGGGATGGCATAAAAAAAGACACAAAAAAAGCCTTAAAAAGCCAAATATAATATAAGTATAATATTGTGCCGGTCGTCGTCGCCGGTGCGCGGGGTGCGGCGGTACCTGCGTGAGCGCGGGCGGGATGGGGCGCAGCACCTGCGGCAGCAGCAGGTCGACGGCGCGCTGGTAGAGCGCGGTGTCGGCGCGCCGCAGCCACGCGCACACGTCGCGGCGCGCCGCCAGCCGCGCCAGCGCGCGCCGGCACAGCGCCGTGCCCGAGCCGCCGGCGCGCCGCCAGAAGGCGCGCCGCGCGCTCTCCACCGCGCCCGTGTCCAGCGCCGCCACCGCCTCCAGGAACGCCACGCCGTACTCCCTGGGGACGGTCGCGCAGTCAGTGCCGGTGTGTTCCGGCTTCGGGGGTCGACCCTACGGTGGACTCACATCCTTGCGGAAAAGGCCTCTTCACGCGACGGCATGCGGTACGACGATGGTAAACGCAAACCATTTATGACGCGAGCGCTACGAGCGACGAGACGAACGACGCAGCAAGTAGGAAAGCCCCGATCTCACATTCTCACTCACGTTATCTCTCCTGTTTAGGCGAGTGAACATTATAAACTGATATAGTGTTATACGTGATTGACGTCCAAAAGTGTACAGACTGTACCAAATTGAAAAATAAATGATTGAATTGAATTGAATTGAGTGTATACTGTACAAGGAAAATTGTGGAACACGTTCAAGAGGTAGACCGCAGGAAAGATGGAAGGACGAATTATCTAAAACTGCAGGGAAAAAATAATCAAAGCACTTTGTGCTTTGATTATTTTTTCCTATATATAATCCTATAAATTATAAATTATTATAAATCCTATATTTTTTCCTATATAAGCAAGACTGGGAAGCTCTGGAGGAGGCCTTCGCCCGAACAGGGGTCCTCAACCCTAATCTATAAATAAAGAATGTTAAAAATATAATGTAATAACACAAATCTAATACATACTAATTTAGTAACTGCTAATACCAATTGAAAATCTAAAATAAAAATGAAAAATGTAAAAAAACTAAGTATATTAAATAATTAACTGTAATACTACTTAACTTAACTACTAAAATTAATAATACTAAATAAGAATAAAAAATGAACGTTAATAAAAAAAAAAATATATAAAATTATAAACTAATATTAAACTAAAATTAATATAATGAAGTCAATGTTTGTAAAGGGAAGGAAATTAAAAGGCTATTTTATTTTATTTATTATGTAGAAGGCACCGACCGGTGGTGCGCCCGCAGCAGCTGCACCGCGTCCGGCGCCACGTCGTCCGGCAGCGAGGCGAGCGCCAGGTCGGGCGGCTCGGGCGCCGTCACCGCGCCCAGGTGCTGGCGGTGCTGCGCCGCCGCCGCGCCCAGCGGGCAGGCGGCGCTCTCCTCGCGGCACCGCGCGCGGGGCGGCTCCTCCTGGGTCATGCAATCACTGCGGTGGGCGACTTGTTCGGGTCTACTAACACTTGGCGTGATTTAAAATTGGTCTGATTAAACTTGGTGTGATTAAAATTTGGTGTTATTACAGCTTGGTGTGATTAAAGTTTGGTGTTAGTAGAACTTCGTGTGATTAAAATTTGGTGTTAGTAGAACTTGGTGTGATTAAAATTTGGTGTTATTAAAACTTGGTGTGATTTAAACCTTGGTGTGATTAAACGATGTCATACCTGTTTGTCATTTCCGTCGCTCTTGTCGTCGCCGCTATCCGGATCAGTGTGGCACGCGTCCGGCTTGGCCCTTATCCCGTAGTAGTGGTACTTGGAGTTCCCGCGCGTGCCTAGCCGCCGCGTGCGCAGCCCGACAAACACCGAGCGGATTAGCTTGCCGAACGAGGCGGCGTTCACTGGCTCCAGCCGGTGCGAGGAACAGTGACGGAGGTAGTGCGCGTACAGCGTGGAGCGAGGGAGAGACACGCCTGGAGTAACCATTCAGTGATCATTACAATGGGTTACTACAAAGCGCTTGGGAAAACATTATTTTTATTTTAGTAATAACAGCTGGAGCCGGGCAATCTTTGCGTTTTCTTTCAAATTCTTTCATTTCACTTCTTTCCGCAAGAAATGGAACGTAAGGCCACCACAAATATACATTTATAAATGTCATGTTTGGCAAAAAAAATTATCGATACGACCTAACCGTTAATAAGTTATTTTAAGCACCGGACAAAAATGAGCGCTCAACCATTAAAGAGAGTCGAACATTAAATTTGAAGTAGACCGAAACAGAAGCCTCACCCTCAGCGGTTTCATAATGGTCGAGCAGCCACTGCACGGTGGCGGGCGGCATGCGCGGCGCCGCGCCCGGGGTCGCGGGCGACGCCGGCGCCTCCGCCTCGTCGCCTGCCACCTGCGGCGCAACGTACAACATTGCTACTTCGTCCATATTCATTCATTAACACCGTACTGATCGCGTTTCCGATCTCAGCGGGCCGGCAACGGTGAAGGCAGAGCGTTGGCCAACTGTTCATCCTTATCATGGGGGAAGACGCTGGTTTCAGAAATACAGTATTATGCTAGTTCGGGAACCAGAGGCTTCGAAACTTTGTATGTACCGCTCTTATGTGTCAAATAAAAAAAACTTCGATTTGATTGATCGATTACCTGGAAAAAAAGGTAAACTGTTTTACACAAATGAATGCACCCACAAGTCGTACCCGGCAGCGCGGTCGGCCCGCCCCTACTCGGAGGAAACGCGGGCTAGTAGGAAATAAGGAGGTACCACGAGTCCATACGCGGTGTAGTCCGCGTTGTTGGCGCCGGCCCAGCCGCCGTCGGGCGGCGCGGGCTCGGCGCTCACTCCGCTTGCGACGGTCGCCACTCCGTATACCGGATACGAACGAAGCGTTTCCCTGGGATAAACATTATAACCAAACATTGTACTCTAAACTGAAAAGCCAGTTTTATATCCGTTCGTAAGTTCCAAAGAACTCATTGGTACGGGCGCGCCCGGGTATTTAGTAATAACACAATACAAATACCACCAGGGACACTTTTTAAGCATACAAATGTCCGTTTCAAGAGTCCCTGCTCTTTCTTAATATAGCACATATTTTACATTATTATTAAATATCCAAATGAGTCTCCGGAAACAACAATCCAACTGACAAACGAAGATCTTTCTCAACAAATCACTTAGTCCGATCCTTGGGGTTTTATTCCTTGTTTATTTCTTATTTTATTCCAACCGCACTGTTTGAACGTTCTTATTAGTATTTTTGGTCGGAGATGAAACTTTGTCGAAGCAATTGCCGATGTGCTCCTGTAACTGTAGCTGTTCAAGTACTCACATCTGATGGCCCTGCGTGTATATCTCCTGAGGCTCGGTGACATACTGCACGTGGTAGTTGACGCCATTGCCGCCTTCGCCTGCCACCAATAATTACACCTTGTTACTGTGCCATATGATTGATATTCAAAGCCCCAGCTTTGAGCGATATTGTTTTTATCCCCGTCACTTTAATGTCCATCTCAAACGAATGAAAAGCGCTATAATTAATTTCCATTGCAGATATTATGATCAATATATCGAAGACATTATCGTTTGCAACCATAGCATGGAGTCACAGATTACCCCTGTAGATTTCGTACTCAAGATCATTCAAGCGCACTATCAATCGGCTAAGCGTAACCTTATAGCTCCATGGTATCATAGATGTTATGATCGGGTTTTACCATATACTAACAATTTTTATATTAATGGTTCCTTGTTAATTACCCATTTAGCAAAATAGTAAACATGACTAATTAGCTGGCTGTGGATAACGGATTGATCAAACAAAACCAACAAGCTCTTAAAATGATATTGGTTAGATGATTTAGATGGTACTGTTAGTAGAAAAATGAAACAAATGAAGCGTTTACAAATTACAGACAGATCATTTCTCCTATATTTTTCATTCATTTCAAACAAAGACATTATGAAACCCAAATAATAAACCTATGGTAAAAAATACTAAACTTATAATTTCTTAGTGGGGTCTGACTTAATACAACAGAAAGGGTTCGAGGACCCGAAATAATATAAGAAAACAAATCAAGTTATGAAGACAGACCAAAACTCAATAATTTGTTACAAACCTATATATCTTTTAGTTATTTGTAATTCTACCATTACATTTAAAATCAGAATATATTTCTCAAACTCTAAAGGGCAAGGGGTAATTATAATATACAAGAATTGATCTCGCCAACAACTCTACATAAATACAATACGGTATGTTATCTTCAGGTTTCTAATTGCAAAGTGGGCTTCAAGGTGTCAAGGCAACTCACAGGGGTAGTAGGAGCGGTAGCGCGGCACTTCCATCGCGACGGACGTCTCCCAGGCAACTCCGGGGCAACTCCAAAGAGCGCCCAGCTTCCCGCCACGTCCCTCCCCCTCCCCTGTACCGCACCACACCCCCGGAGGGACCAACACCCCTGCTCTCATCCCACTCACATAGCTATATCTCACTCGAAAGCTCTTGCTCTCTCTATGTACTTGAGTGTTGCCTGACGACGAAACTGCTCTTGCGTTAGGGAAATTATAGAACCAATTTGGTTGCGAGAATAATTTTTAGAATATAAGGTGAACGGAATAGCTAGTGTAATTAGATTACAACTAGTGTGGGATAGATGATACCACATGACAATACGTCATCAATGAAATTCATGAAGTTCAATATGAACTTCTTACAGTTTTCTTTACACTCTTACACACTTACACTCTTCTTTACAGAAGAGATGAAGTTACCCCCGAATACTGAAACGCTTGTTAACTTTGACAACGGATTAATTCTAATGCTGCCTTTGTCTGGCACTAAGCAAATGACAAAGGCAGCAACAGACTTAATCTGTCGTCAAAGCTAACACACGTTTCAGTATTCGGGGGTTAGGTAGATAATTATAATAGTTGACAGTAGTAAAACATTTGCAAATGAAAGCTACTTTAGCCAAGACTTATACTTTAGTTTATACTGTGTCATTTTAAGGTATTTTATTCTTCATCTTCAGGTAAAAGGAAGACATGTTAGCATTTTATTCGCGTTTATAATACCAGAGGGCGCACGAAGTCGTAAAAAAATAATTTGAGATGCAATAGGTTGCGTAAGTTATTTATTTTGTATATGATATTTTGAGAAATCCCAAAGTTCAGTGGAATCACTAACATAAACGGCTCTGAGCTTGGGAAAAAAGTCTTTTTTTTTATGCCTTAGGTGGCAGCAAACAGGCCGCGATAAGGTAAGCGATGGCCTATGGATACCTGTGACACCATGGGCATCACAGATACGCTGCCAACCTTTTAATATTCTATTACCAGCCCTTTTGAAGAATCCTATGTTGTAGTTACTCGGAAGTACCGCAGGTGGAAGCTCATTCCACAGTTTGCAGGTGTGAGGCAAAAAGGATCGCGTAAAACGCAGTGTGATAATACATATTTAAAATGAAACGATAATTCGAAAATCAATGAAATCGGGTAGAATTCTTTATATACTAGCAACATATATACGCTTTATATAACTTTCACTCGCAGTAAATAGCCCCCCGCGCCTTACCCGTGATTTGATCTGGGTGTAAGCGATATGATTGCAAACTTTTCTTTGTGCTGGTTTTTTGGCGATTAAAGGTAGCTTGTGATAGGGGACGATCTACTTGCTAATTAATTGGTCTCTTAACTCATGCCAAATAAGTAAGAACATCATATTTTTATGTTAGGTAAATCATAATATATGAAAAGAGTCTCATAGTTAGAATTATTGAATTATGAAAATCTGACAGAGTAGTCTGTTCTTTCACTTACAAGGGATATTTTGGAGAGCTGTCTAACAATTTTCTCTAATAAGAGATTTAACAGAAATATAAGAACAGGGTAAAGCACAGCAGTAGAAAGGTCAATAGTATTTTTATCCAAACAATAATAGAAAATGGTAAGTCATGAAATAGGCCTAAAGATACTGATGATGATACTGATATTCATGATTTATTTATTTATAGAAAATTATTTGATATCCTAATCAAATCATAGCCTGCCCACATAGCGGGTTTGAAAGTACTTAGAGGAAGGATTGCCTTCGTCGGTGCTCTGAAAACACAGATCACACTAAATACCGCATTACGAGATTCGTTGTTCCTACAAAAAGTCACCAAAGTTTGAGGAAGGCGCGGGTCGCGGGGAGTGCGACCAAGCGTTCTCATTGGCTATCTCAAGTTTACGCCTACTCGCGCCTAACAATCAATCAATGGGAGTAATTTTATATAAGTGTATTTAGACTGATGCGTGGTGCGCTTCGGGTGTCCTTAATGCAGAATCTAGAGTGTGATCTGTGTCTGACAAATGAAAAACAAGAAAAAAATACAATTTCCACGCCAATTTCAGCCACACGCAATCCCCTCAAAGTCCTAGCAACGGCGGTCCTTCAAGAAATAATAGCAACAATTCTATAATACCCGTTTTGCCTTATTTTTCATACGATTTAATTACATTAATTTTCAAACTTCGAGTTATATACACATCCAACGTGTATAAAATATTATCTGATCGATTCGTCTAGCCAAAGTAAGTTGTAGTCCGTTTCGATCTACCACTTGATTACATAAGGAACGATGTAATATCCTTATAAGGCACATAAAGCGCGCGCCGGACACGCGTCACGTCGAAGGTAACCAAGCAGGTGAACTATTGTATCGCATGTCACAATAAGTGCACTACATTGTACCATCCCCTTCATAATGCACCATTGATAATAACCGCTCAGGTAGATAATCCTTAGGGGCGCTTCAATTATCAAGCATTAAAAAAAGCTACATATAGTTTTATACCAAAGAGTGAAGGTTCAATTCGGTACTAAAATTGGGGTGTATTTTAATATGGTATCAGTTTGACAGGTGCAGGACAGGATGATCGGATCGAGATCATGTCAGGGGGCGATATTAGTCTAGCATCAAAGGTTTTTCTAAATGTTTGAAGCTATAGAAATTGATGATTTAGTGAGGATTCTGATAAGCTACCGTTGTTAAAACCCAAGATGATAGAATAAAGAAACTTGCATTCGGGATCGCTGTGCGGTTCCTTTTTCATAATATTGCCGTGACTCCATTCGCCTTGCACTGTGTACGAGCACACGGAAAAAGCATACATAAATAAATGTGCAAAATTTTAAGTGCAGAAATATAAACGCCATGCATTAGATTAAAAAAAAATAACAAGTTAAGAATGCCACCAACTAATATGTAGTGACGAGCCAATGAGGACTTTTAAACATTTCAACGCGTGGCTGTAATTTTTTTAACAGAAGATTCGATAGTAACACAACACTACAGAATAAGTCAGTCGCACTTATTTAAAATATACTTTTAGACATTCTCTTGCACTAGACAAACTGATAGCACTAAATATGTAGCCTTAGCACGAACCATAGTTATCTTCAGTCGTGAAACGCGCATTTGCAAGTGGGTAGGAATACTAGACGACAGTAGTGCGTGCTAATGCTATATTAGGTGATTTTACCCGACTGCCCAAGAAAGAGTGTAATGTTTTTGGGGTGTATGTAAGTAATGTTTGTGTGTTTCTATATAACCGCCTATTGCCTAAACGCCTTGAACGATTTTGACGAGTGAGGTGTCGTTAAATTAGTCTTTAAGTCCTGAGTGACACAGACTACATTTTGCAGTCGGGCATATTGTTTTTCTTTTAATAATATTACTTCGTAACTTTGTAACGTAGTTCGAAGCCCCATTTTATGGTAAGTGACAAATCTGCGACTCGTTCGCAGAAAATATTAGTAAATAAAAAAAATCAAACACGTTTCACCCAAAAATAAACATATAAGTAGGTAGATACTTAGATAACTCTTCATAAAAAGTAAAGATTAGACTAGGCTTCTAATTATTAGCGGCCCGAAGCGATCTCTTCCTGCAGGCCTCGCTCGGGCGCCGGGATAAAGTTAGGTCCATCCGTTTTGTCTTCGCGTCAACGTGACAAAGCTAGAATATGGATACATCTGTCTCGTTCTCGCGGGATAAATATGGTGGACAACATTTTATCCCGGCGCCCGTGCTAGACCTGCAGGCAGAGTTTTTTTTTTTAAATGAAGTTTTAAACGTGGATATCTATTTCATAAAATGGGGCCAGGATTTTTATATACTGTTAAAATATTGATATATTATATTTTATAAGCAGCTGATGTTATGGATCCACCGAAGCAAACGGAATATAAAATGAAATATAACTTGCTTTCGTGGTCGCTGGAGGGCTCTGCTTTCAGTTGGCACCCCTCGCTCCACGCTTCTGGCACTGTCGTTCCATTACACGGACAAAACACAATACGTAAATAAAATGTGCAAAACAACAACAGACAGGTGCAGAAATACATGCGTCATATAATATATTAAAAATCAAATATAATAACTATACTCTACTGACTCATAAAATTCGTTCAAATTAATAAAACAAAATTCTAAGAACTACATAATTTGAATTTTTTTTTTGTTGTCGCGCATGCTACACCACTGCTGAACTATTACTGGTGATATTATGTCCTACTGATGAAAAAATCTACTAAGACCTACATAAATAGACATAAATGGAGTACGTACTTGCGACAGTGATGAAGGTGTGGTGCGGGTCGGGCGCGGCCGGGCTCGAGTGGCCCGAGCTGTCGCCGCCCACCTCCACCACCGTGCTCGACACCTGCGGACCACGGACAACTAGCTGTAGGTCATGTCGCGCTCGCACCGCATACGGCGACATCTATCCGTCGTCGGCGGAAACTACGCGCAATAAGCAATAGTAAAATTACAGAAGACTCAATCCGAGATGACAATTAAATTAAATTAATGCGAACTCTCGATACTTCGCAATAAAGTTAATTTAGCACGCACAGCGGAGCGTACTAGCTATAAAAGCCTACAGAATCGCTACGAGAGCGATCACTCTGTCACTTTCGAACTCGCTTGGTTAGATGCAAAAAGCGCCACTGCCGCGGCTTTTAGGAGGTTTATACATTTTTATTTTCGGAAAAAAGTGTTGACGGCGATTGAACCAGTACACGTTACAGGACAGGCTGTCTCCGACCGCCCAGTAGGAGTACTTCTTTGTTTACCAATATGATTGAGCAAACTTTTTTTTCAGAATGGTCGGTTGCATAAAAAATGTTACAATTTATCTATGGGTTTAATGATCTTAGAAACCGTCACTTAACTTAAATAAATAAATAAATTAAAATAAATATTGTTGGACGTTTTTGACACAGCGCCATCTAGCCCCAAACTAAGCAAGCTTGTACTATGGGAACAAGATAACTGGTAGAATACATAAACACCCTTTTTTTTTTTTTGTAAATACATAGAATACATAGAAACACCCAGACAAAGAACAAACATCCATGTTTATCACACAAATGTTTGTCCTGGGTGGGAATCGAACCCATAAACTATAGATCCGAAGGCGGAAATCTACCCACTGAGCCACAAGGCTAGTCAATCGTTAAGATCGTAAAGACTAGACAAGAAAATAATTTACAAATGATTCGCGAATTATAAAACTTTTGGAAGGGTAAAATAAAGTAGGTGATGTGAAGTAGTGACCTGGTGTATGGCGTGCTGCAGGTGTATGGAGTTGGACATCTCAGGGATGACTATGAGCTCCCGCACCGCGCTCGGCGACGCGCCGCCGCCACCACTCTGCACACAAACAACATTGCACTTAATTGAAAGGACTATTAGATTACAAGCGTCGGCGGCAGGCTGCGGCCACGCGCGGCTAAGGAGTACGAGGCGCGCGTCCCGCAAGCGCTCCTTTGCGCCCGCAACTCTCGACCAGGCTTCTAGGCATCAAAACATAAAAAGCTTCCGTTCGATATGTGTTGACGAAGTCTCTAAAGTATATATAACTAGCTGCGCCCCGCGATTTCACCCGCTATGCTACAGGAACCGTCGTTTTTTTCGGGACGGTATTTATATAAATCTAAGAAAAAAATTGCTTATGTGTTAATCCAGTTTATAAGCTACCTCCATACCAAATTTCATTCAAATCCGTTCAGCCGTTACAGAGTTGAACGGGAACAAACATACTTACATACAAACTTTCGCATTTATAATATTAGTG
Organism: Apocheima hispidaria; assembly: GCA_947579745.1. Classification (NCBI taxonomy): domain Eukaryota; kingdom Metazoa; phylum Arthropoda; class Insecta; order Lepidoptera; family Geometridae; genus Apocheima; species Apocheima hispidaria. The sequence goes on from OX388151.1 coordinate 1,820,006, forward strand.
CGATACTACTATCTACAAAATTATCGATAGAATTAACGTAAATCTTAATAACGTTCACAGAGTGCAGTACTACTAAAAAAAATATCATCAATTTTTGCCGCCCCCGAAATATTGCCGCCCTAGGCATGGCCTACTCGAACTAAAGTGACAAGAGTTGAGTGAAATTAGGGCTGGCTCTGTGGGCTGGTATCGCAGCATTCCAACGTAGGTATATAATCATTTAAGTACCTAATTCAATTCTGAAAAATAAATCCAAGTAGAAATCCCTAGTAAGGCTAGGTAAAGTGCAACCGACCTGCGCGGGCTGCGCGAGGCGCGCCGCCATGTCTGGCGAGGCGGGCGGCGAGCACTCCACAAGCACCTCGTCTCCCGCACACTCAAAGTCTGGAATCAAAAAATATTTAATTTTTCTCCATGTTAATAACATGATTTTGTCTTTGTTTATTAAAACCTCTGATCCTGTCCACAGTTTACTAGCTCGCATATTTACAATGTTATTGAAGATATAAAATGCATGTGAATTTTCAAACGTTAAGAAAATTTACATGTTTTACCTCTTCTATCACAGCATTACAAATAAATACATATTTTTTGTATTACATTTTTTTGAAATTCGTTTTTGGTTTCAAGTGATTAAATTGCTTGTTTGCATTTTCTCTATTCCATCAAATTTAAAATTATCAAAACGAATATTTATTAATTTGTGAACCTACAATAAATAGCTATAACGTAGTTTATTCACTTTGAGTGATTTTATAGATAAAAATAAATATATATATGCACTGTGGATATATTTATATCCACATATATATATATATCTATATGTATAGAATTTTGAAATTATGATCAGGGAGATGAGGGCATGTTTATGATCACAACGAAGCGGCAGCGGATATTCAAAGCACAATATTTTTTATGGAGCTGGTTTCATCCACTGCGGAAACACTCCATACCAAGCCGTTTCACTGTCGCTGCCATTGCTATATGTTCAGGTCAAAAATGTATTATGTGTAAGTGAGGTGTACAAATGTAATGCAATATTAAAAAGATACTTGGCATTAGCATTTTAAGATGTCATATCTTGTTAAGGATCCTACTATGCATTTTCATCACAACTCTGCTCATATTTTTAAAAAAAATATATCTGTAGCTGATTATTTTGGTTTGCTTTTGCATTGCAAACAGAAACTATGATTTCATAGCTCCTATTAGCAATACCCAAAGTGATTAACCCACCTGTCCCCTTGCACGTGCTGATCAATAGCAATTATAATAATTGAAAAAAGGGGAAATGCACCCTACTGTATTGAGTTACCTGCATTTAATTATGAAACCTTATATGGTATGGCAAACTATCTTGGAACAAAATGCACGGAATCAAACTATTGTTACACAATGGAGGCTTGTGATGCAAGCGTATTTGACTTGGAAATAAAAAATCCCAGTAAGTTTGTAAGCCAGTTAATATTTTAAATGACGTGTCAAGTCGAGCACTTGGATTTAATTACATATAGGCCGTTAAATCATCATGATTTAAAAAAATATAACAAAGTATCTACTAACATCTACTGAAAATAAGTCATTAAAGAATCCTTTCATTGAATACTAATTGTGTATAAACAAATTGAGTGTTGTTAATGGTTGCATAACATCATCCCAGCCACTCAGAGCCGCTATTGATCTGCCGGGAGACGGGTGGCAGCAGAGTGTTTCCAGGCAACACCTCATCTCCCACTGCGTGCCTTTCATCCCAATATACCTACTTACTTTCTAAATAAAACACATTCTCGAACCCCATCTCAGACATTTTCACAGGCACAAATTAAACTTATTCACAATGCAATAAATTCACACAACACATTATTATGACTTCACGCTGTGTAGTGATATTGAGTATTGATCAAACAACTGTTTCTAGGACAGCAGACATTTTGGTGTTACTTGTTTTAAGTGTATCAGTGAGTTGTGGTGAGCAGTGTGAGTGGTTGACTGATAAAACAGCAACGGTGGGGTGCAGGTGGTGTCACGCTTGGACGATGCCACCTGCCATGTGCCGTTAACGCACGGCTGAACAATACTCATTTTATGTACCTCTTTTGTATCTTATGGTGTTATTAATGTTGCTGATATTGTTCTTTGTTTTCATTTTGACAACTGACAATTTTATTTTCTGTTTGCTTGTTGTATAGATTGATGTTAATTTTAATTGCTGAGAAGAGTATGTGGTTTACCAGAGCTTTTTAAACTTCTTGTTCTTAAATAAATATTGAATATGTGGAACTGATGAGTTTTATGTGGTGGATTTATGAGTAATGTACCTAGATAATAATATGTGAAATAATCTTATTGCCAGTGTTGTTATTTCGTACTTATTGCTGATAGCAGTTTAGTTATCTATTTGTACCTGGGTAATGCATAGATTTCATGTTTGTGCTGTGTGATTTAGAATTATGAAGCTAGATGTCTCAACCAATTTAATTTACATTCGCAGGTAAAATACATGCGGGATCGAGCCGCGTGCCGTGCCAGGCGCCGCACCGCCGTCATCCCTCCTGCCGCGGCCCTCTGATAACGTGATACGAGCGGGATCGAGGGGACCTCATTCCCGAACTCTCCCTCTGCCCGCGACGCACGCGAATCCTCCACATTCTAATATGCATATCGACCTCATCGTAGCGATAATTCATGCTATTTCTGGACAAAACATTCGTGGAATTATCGAGCTCACCTGCCAGCCATACTTCGATATGTCAAAAATGAACACGCCCGAAACAAATTCCGATCACAAACCTTGTTAAGCGGTAAATGTGGAGCACAAATCCAGCTAGGGCTATAATCCGTTTAATCTTTTGTAAAAGTTTTATGTAACCCGATAAGAATTGACTTATCAATGTTGTTGTCCTGTAGCTACGCCCGTTTCCTTGGCTACGAGACCCAGCGGCCCGGCCAAAATTCTTTTTACTACTAGTGATGGACGTAGTGCATAAAGTGCTTTTGAAGAATCGATACCGTCATAATTCCACCCTATCGCTAACAATAACAAACATGCTTGCATGGGATGGGTCATGGGTGAACTAGAACAAAAGGAACTCACTGTATTTCTTAAGGTGCTTCGTTTGAGTCCGCTAGGTAGGTAGGCGCCAAGAGATGGCGCTGTCGTTGAAAACTCAATTGAGGTAATCTGCCCCAGTTTTAATTCACTTTGCGACCTCTTACTATTGTTATAAACACATCTCAAAAATAATAGAGCCCATTAATAGCTGCACTCGACTGAAAATTCAAATAATCTTCAACGCCTGTATGCACGCATGAACATTACGCACACATGCGAATTCAAAACAGTTACAAGCAAATACGAAATTTCGTTGCTCTGAATATCGTCTCGGTGGCCGAAGTCATCAGTTTGATTAGGTAGCGCTCGTGAGGTTCCGGGTTCGAACCCCTAAAATTAGGTAGAATTATTTTTTATAATTTAATTTCGAGAATACTATTTATTTTAATTTTTGCTGTGGGTTTCTTGAAAAACAATCTTATTCAAAATTAGTAACGAAACTTATAAAAGTATATATCTACATAAACCTAATATTGTCACACAAATATTTAAAATGCGAAAGTTCGTGTGTAAGTGTGTAAGCATGTAAGTTTTTTTTTTTTGTTATTTGGTGACGAGACGAGCAAGTCACTCAGCTGATGTTAAGCTTCACGCTTGCTCATAACAGTTCAGTGCCACCCAGAATTTTGAACCTCAACAGTTCAAAACCATGCGCGGCAATGCACTGCGCTCATTACTCTGAGATATTAGATGTTAAATCTCTGTGCCCAATAATTACGCTGGAAACATTGCCCTTCAATCCGGAACACAGTGATGTTTTGCACACTACTGCTTGACGATTGAATAACTGGGTCCCTGGAATAACCCCATATCGGGGGTTCTAAAGGCACCGAGTCTGGTACCTTCCGAACAAATTTTCCACTTTTTTTCGGTTTTTTTCAAATTAATTTCGAATTTTACATACCTAATACCTAATGAAATGAACCTAATGAAATATGCAATACCCAAAAATGTTGTGTTTTCCGCGTCGATAGACATTATTCTGCGACTAAAAATATGGATTTTAGACCCGGGTTAGATTAATTTAGTCCATAGTAGGTACTGTTGTTTGTTATTTGTTATTTTGTGTGTACACAACACACAAAACTAACTAATAGGTAGGTACGTAGGTAGGTAGGTTTGTTGCTTGGTTGGTGGCTAGGTAGGTATTATTAGTATAATGTGCATATTTTGATCGCGCAGCACGAAATATTCAAGATTTTCATATACCTCTATCTACCACCTTACCACCTACCTATATAGGTACCATACCTATATAGGCACCTTTTACAAAAAATCTATTATTTCACTAAGAAGGAAGTTTTTCAGAATTTTTTCAATATTTTTCCCGGGATCAGTGAGCGTGCGCGCAACGAGATCATACATAAAAATGCATTCATCATCATTATTGAGGTGAATTTTTTTCCCGAAATTTTGCATTATTTTTCCTGGCAGCACTGATGGAGCGCGCACCGAGCCCCATACTCAGAAATGCTGAATTCCAACAAATTTTAGATATGGGGTTATTAGTTAGTCACACCAAAATGCGAAAGTTTGTGTGTATGTAAGTAGGTATGTTAGTATGTAAGTGTGTTTGTTCCCGTTCAAATCTGTAACAGCTGCACGGATTCTAATGCAATTTGGTATGGAGGTAGCCAAATTTAGGTATGGTAGCCTCCATACCAAATCTCATCCAAATCCGTTCAGCCGTTACAGAGTTTATACCGCGGGTGAAACCGCGGGGCGTGGGTAATGGGTAAGAAATCTCGGTACGATATGGAACAGGCTGATGATGATGATGATGAATTTTAAATCTATGACCGAATCACATGCGAATTCAAAACGGTTACAAGCAAATACGAAATTGAGTACCCGATTTTCGGCATTCCACCTATCAGATCGACTGGCCGAGCGGTCGAGTGGACGGATTTTCATTATGCTTCGTTTTGTAGTGTGTATCAATGAGACGAAGGTCCCCGGATCGAATCCTCATTTGAAAATTACTGTTTTTGTAGATTTTTGTTCCTTTTGTGCTATTTTTTTACAGAATAAGTTATCAAACAACACAACAAACACCACACACAAAACTAACTAACTAACTAATAGGTAGGTAGGAAGGTAGGTAGGTAGGTAGGTTGGTTGGTTGGTTGGTTGGTAGGTAGGTAGGTATTATTAGTATTATGTACATATTTCAATCGCGCAGCATGAAATATCCAAGATTTTCATATACCTCTATCTACCACCTTACCACCTACCTATATCGGTTCCTATACCTATATAGGCACCTTTTACAAAAAAACTATTATTTCACTAAGAAGGAAGTTTTTCAGAATTTTTTCATTTAGGTTATTAGTTAGTCACACCAAAAATAAATATTATAAAGAGGACAGATTTGACTGCCCGTTTGCCCGCATTGAATAGGCTCCGAAACCACTGAATCGACCCGAAAAATCCCCCCGCTGCTGGGCAGCCTTTCAGCCCTCCTTACACTTCCTTCTTTTCTGCAACTTGACGCAAATAGAAGGGTTCTGCGTGTGCATTATAATTTTCATTCCCTCGTCAAACACCCGTGCGAAGCTGGTGCGGGCTGTAAAGGATTCAAACAGACAGACGGACAGACAGACAGACAGACGGACATGACAAACTTATAAGGGTTCCTTGTAGTACTACGGAACCCTAAAAATGTATAAATGGTTACCTATGTCAAAGTCCTCAAAATATATATTTCGCGAGGCTGCGCGGGCCGCGAGCGGCCCGCGGGGCCGTCCTGCAGTTGGGTATGGCTGGATCGTTTAGGTCGACTTGTAAAGTTAAAAAAAAAGGAGGAGCATGATGAAAACGGGTAAGAAACCTCCATACGGTAGCAATTTGGCTAATGATGATGATGATTATGGTTAAAATCTATGACCGATAATGAACGTCGCAGTTTGACGGGTAGAAATCCCCCCATCACCATGAAAATGGGCAAGAAGTCTCGATACGTTAGGAAGCGTGCTGATCATGATGATGATGAATTTTAAATCTATGACCGCAAATGAAAATCGCAGTTGGAAGGGTAGAAATTTCCCCCATTGCTATGAAAAATGGGTAAGAAATCTCGGTACGATAGGAAACAGGCTGATGATGATGATGATGATGATCCTTAAAATCTATGACCGTACATGAAAATCGCAGTTGGAAGGGTAGAAATCCCCCCATCGCCATGAAAATGGGCAAGAAGTCTCGAATTATATTTTTTATTTATAAATTAGGTAGGTAGGCACTTACGAAACACCTTCGCCATGATAATATTTCAGCCGAGCACGAACACGTTTCGTGCTCATTTTTGGCCAGAATATTGATGGCGTCTATAGCGCAACGATGATGTCTGCTGCATTCTATTATAATTATGTAAGTTATTATTAGGTTACTAGCAGCCCGCCCCGGCTTCGCACGGGCACCCAACAAAAAAATAAAAACCATAATACACACACGAAAACCCCTCCACCCGCGTCAAGTCACAAAAAAAAAAAAAATATTAAGAAAGCCGAAAAGCCACCCAACAGCGAAACAATTTTTCAAATCCGTTCAGCAGTTTCGGAGCCCATTCAATGCAAACAAACAAACAAACAAAGAATCAAATCTTTCCTCTTTATAATATTGGTATAGATAGATTATTCTATCATCATCAATAGTTGTCGCAACGCACGCGATGTAAAGGATATTTTAGGTATTTTTTTTACATCTTGGGTTACATTATTCGAGTTTTAGTAAGGATCCCAATTTTTTTTAAAATAAAATATAGTATAGTATAGGGATAGTGTAGCTTCCCAACAGTGAAAGAATTTCCCAAATCGGTTCAGCAGTTTCGGAGCCCATTCAATGCACACAAACAAACAATCAAATCTTTCCTCTTTATTATATTGGTATAGACTATTCTTTCATCATGAATAGTTTTCGCAGTGCACGCGAAATACATCATCTTGGGTTACATTATTGGAGTTTTAGTAAGGATCCCTAATTTTTTTGAAAATATAATATAACCTATGTCACCCGGGGATAGTGAAGCTTCCCAACAGCGAAAGAATTTTTCAAATCGGTTCAGCAGTTTTGGAGCCCATTCAAACAAACAAACAATGAAATAAATAAACAATCAAATCTTTCCTCTTTATAATATTGGTATAGATAGATTAGGTAACCAAATCAAACACTGCACTGCACACCGATACCGAATCTCGCAACGTCGCAATTATCGAAGACCGCGCGCGGACTAAGCCGCGAGGCAAGAATACCTAGTCTCGCTCACACACGCTCCGACAAGCTGGCAACGTCGCGTAAACCGCGTGACGCGCGCGCGGCACAACCAGTGTACACGATTTTTGCAAGACGCACGCACACATCAATATTTCACGCACACCATGATCGCATGATTCGCATGTAAAGAACACACCACTACAATCGTAAAATTTGTCGTAATTATTGGGTTGAAAGATGGTATTTCCTAGCCATGAACATTTTAAATTATCGACTTTGCGATACTTAGAGGCCAAATTAGACCTATGTTAAGTCATGCCCAGTTCAAAATCGTAGTAGGACGCCTAAAAAGGCATCGACAGTTTTGTATGAAAGTCGTTTATCCTTAATAACATCATTGATCGACACAAAAATCCAGATGACTCTAAAACTTTGCGCTCGCGCTCGCACAGATTTATATTTATATGTATAAAAGACGATATAATGTATGTGTATGTATGTACGTACTATGTATACACTCCAAAATGCCAGACCTATTTTGATGAAATTTTTAGGGAATACAGCCTTTCCGTGCACCTAGTATTATGTTTTAATAATTTTATAGGTTTTTAGGATTATGAAGCTCTCAATATTTGGGGAAGCCACTTTAAACTTTTGCAGCATACTTACAAAGTAAGTATGCAGCCGCAATATGCTGCAGCATACCTACTTTGTAAGTATGCAGCCGCAATACTTTGATTAGTAAATAATTTACTTAGTTATGATGTACAGAATTTGCGTAATAGAGACGGAAACATACTACTATGTTGTACAGTGTATTTTTTTGTTTCTATTCGAATAATATATTATATTGCGTCTAGGTATAGTAGCAAACTATTTTTTGAAATCTTTTCTGCAACAGAGAAAACTTAAACCTAATTATTTACAAATGAATATGACTACCCTTGCCCCGTGTCAAGGTCTTAATTTCAACTTTTCTTCTTCGTACACGAAGAAGAAAAGTTATCACTAAATCACTATATATCTAAGTCATTCATTTATTTATGAATCGCAACACGATCGCAACACTATCGTCGTGTGGTTTGCCTGTCATATGCAGCTGATGCGCAAGAGCCAGTATTGCCAGGAACATGGATTATCCGGCTACCAGCGAAGGCGTCGTCGTCGGATTTGAGTTTCCCATTTGCCACGATGTCAGGTCGACACGACGCCCAATCACCGTCTATTAAATTAGCAGTTTCGGCCACGATGATTAGGCGTCTGCTAATCGCTATCGCTGCTGCCACAGCAATAACACCTTTGAATTTAGCCACGCGATTGGATGCTCTAAATGCGGAAACTCCTGATTCCCTTACATCAAGATTGGCACTATTGCTACTTTCAAGACTTATTGGCTGAACAGATCATAATGAAATTTTGACATGGAAAATAAATAAATAAATATGGAGGTCACAAGGATGTTGTTGTCACAAAGTTGTGGGAGTGTTTTTTTAAATCGCAGAATTCTCCTTAAAAATAAGTGTCTTTGTTATAAATCATATACTGCACACGAAAAAAACAAACAATCTAGTTATTATAGCAAATAATTATATTTTTTACCTTCATAACTGAATTTGTAGACTTCAACAGGCCCATTGGAAACATCAAAACGTTTAGAATTGCTATCGTTGCAATTCATCATTTTTAAGTAAATCTTGGTAGTAAGTTGTTTTTATTTACTTTAATATTACAGGTTTTTAAATAATGATCACCTTGGTAATTAATTTATTTATAATCAGTTAAAATCAAAAACTAAGGTACTTAGGTATTTATTGACAAAAGATTGACATTTTACAGACAAATGCTATTTAACTGTATGTAACATTTTCATGACACTTGTTCAAGTAATTTATATTTTTCTGATAAATCTAGATGCTCAAGAAAATAAAAAAAAACCTCTTTCTCTAGTTTTTACTTAGCGTAATAAGACGTCATATTTTATTAACATCAGTGTGGTATATTCATAGCTCGCCTTGCGAACACATAGCTGTAGTGATTATCTCCACAGTGGTACGAGCTACAATTTGAAACGTTTAGCCAGCTTTCAGGGTTGGCAGCAAAATGTCTGGGGCATTACCCTACCCTAAAATGCATTTCACTAAATGCTCGAAGATTCTACCGCCTCCTACAAAGTAAACATGGTATGAAGCTGCTCTGCACTGCACTACGGGCTTATCCTGTAACTTTGCAACGTTCGTGATTCTGATTGCAAGAGCATGCCATCCCGCTCGTACCAACTAAGTTGTACTATGCGCGGTACCGGTCGCGCACTATCACTATCGCTTTCAGAGTTACGGGATAAGCCCGCTGGTTGCACTGCTTTTCGCTTTTGGAGGCCTCCGAAACACGTATATTTGAATATGGGGAAATTTTAGAATTTTTGGTATATTCCTTTTGTAAAGACTTTAGTTTTTATATTCCGTTTTAGTTGATAAAATATTTGTAAAACTTGATAAATGGCACGGACCCCTGAGTCCGTGGAGCAATATAAAAAAATAAAATAAAAAAAAAATTAAGAAACTCGATCTAGAAGCCCTGATTTCAGGTTTAAATGCAGCAGCCCCAAAATCGACTGGAATCTTGACTGGAATAAAGGGAATACCCATTCCTTCATTCCTCCAAGACCCATTCCAAGCCCAAGGACGTAGTCAAGAAGCTTGTAGGTAAAATACAATCTTCTTGGACGTAGTACCCTACGTCCATGGGAATAAAGGCCTCGCTACATGGCCTGACCTGACACCGTGTGAAAAGGACAGCTAGACCTGAATTTCACGGGAGCAAAAGAAACCATGGATTTACAAAGAACTTTATAGCTTCTCTCTTTCGCTCCCCCAGAAACTTATATATAGTCATCTCTATCACTCGATGACAGGTCAGGCCGTCTATAGACACCCTAACACTGGCCGAATTCTGCGATTTTAGCAGGATTAGACACTTATTTTAGCTTCTAGCAGGATGTGCAGCATTATTTTGAAATTCTAATCATTGAATTATTTGAGTTCATCGATACACAATTTTTTCTATAAAGAAAATCATATTTATGGCAAAATTATATAGGTTGACATTTTCCAATTTTATTTAAGATTAAGTACGACATACTTACAAAGGAATAAAGAGAAGAAACTTGAACAATCATGCAAGTGAATGATATAAGTATTGGCTGGAAACAAACTGAAAGTTTCAGGGGTCAATTTTGTAGGATGACAGGTTTAGATGGTACTAAAAATACCCCACTGTGACGTCTTTTGCACGGGCTATGATGATTCCAATGTCAAAGACTTTTTGTGGACGAATCTTTTAATAGATTAATTATCATCAATCAGCAAACGTCCACTGCTGAACAAAGGACTCACCCCTTAGAAAAAGGGGAGCAGTTTGATCCCCAAGCAAGCGTGCAGACCCCCACCCCTTTATGGACTAACAACATGAAAATCAAGCTTGGAAATCGATTCAAATATCAACATGGAAGGCATGGGTCTGGCTAAAGGTTTAGGCATAAGACAGCATTACACAAAATATTTTTCAACGACAGTGAAAAACCTCGCGAAGAGTTTTTTTTTATTTTTATTTCAGCGTTATTGATAAAGCATTTTTTGTAAAACAAATAGCAGATTTTACGCTGCAGACTAGTAGCATCGTACATTTGAATCTGGTCACACTGAACGGAGCGATTGTATTATACATTCATCTATGATTGTATTTATGTTCCTTGGTATTGCTCGTTCTAATCATTTTTCATATTTTGAGTTTTATACTATTACGTAGTATTACATACTCTTTGTTTTATACTAAATACGGCACCGCTACCATGAAATTAATTGTAAAACAGCTGCAAGGAGGAGAATGTACAATTGAGGTAAATTTTGTGTAGATCACCTCGTCTTTTACAATCTTATATTCCCAGTGGTATTCGAGAAATAAAAACATATATAATACTGTAAATCACAGTCCCAAATGTAGTACCTAAACTAATAAATTTTATTAGCTTCTTCGTTCGATGGTTGTTCCAGGTTCAACCTTCTACATACATATCTGAAGTGAAGCGTCAAGTCGCTGATCAGCTCAAAATTCCCATTGAAGAGCAGAAGCTTTTGTTTCTCGGGAGAACTTTAGTCGACGAACAGACTGTGAAATCCTATCCTACCATCAAAGACGGTAGTAAACTCAACTTATTAGTAAAAAAACCGGAAGGACTATATGACGTAGCATTCAAGGCGTTTATAAAAGCGGGAATGTCAGACCTGCAGGCAAAAAGCACATCTAAAAAATTCCTGACTTCTATTCAGGAAAATATCAACAAACTGTCTTGGGACGATATTGAAAGGCTAGCCTCAGACTGTTTGGAGGAAGAGCCGCTGAAACAAGCACCAAGCGAGGCTGAAGAGATGGTCATGTGACCCTGGGAAGCCATGATGCAATTGATGGGGTTCAATACTTTGGAAAGTAAAACATAATTAAATGAACTAAAACATAATGAAATGACATTTGAAGTGGTAACTTATTTTATTTGGCAAAAATACAAAAAGTAGGTTTACTGGTTAGAATAAAATCAGGTTTACCTTTATGTTTCCACTTTGCTGTGTATTCTTTTCCATATCTTACTGATATATTTTACCTGCGTGGCAAATAATGTCACATTCACAATTTGCACATCTTTTGTCTGTGCGGAGAAGCGGTGAGTTGATTGTGCTGCAGCTACCAAAGTAGACATGTCAAAATATACAAAAAAAATATATTTGTCTTTTGCTTGAGGAGGAAGAAGAGAAATTTATCTTCCTTTAGAAAAGACTTAAATATTGTTTGCGTGACGACAGCACATTTGAATGGCTGTTATTACGCAAGGAGTTTCCAGCACACAGTGTTGCAAACAACACTGCATAATGCAGTTCTGATCAAGAGACCATGGCATATTTCGACATGGTGACACTTTGCTATAGTAAACGCCATGGATTTAGCATCATTTCGTCCAAGGTAAACGCATTGTTATCTGAGTTGTCAAGCAATAAACGTCACTCCATAAGACTTGTAAGTGTGAGCGAGATAGACAGATTGAATGATTTATGACCGACTCAGATGATAATGCAAGAGGTCTGTGTGGTTATATTTACATTGTGTGGAGGTTAAACTTATGTATTTACTTTTAAAACACTGTTATTGTTTCAATATTTGTTTTATTTAATACATAGATGCATTGTTTTAATTCCTAACTATGATACAGTTTGATGGCAAGTAGGCACTAGTGCCCTTCAATCAATACATCATGTAAAAACATTAATTAAATGCAACTTATCCACTAACAAGGGCTGCCATTTCCTGTTTCCAGACTTATTTATTTACAAAATGGAAATACAATAGAATCTGGTGTTAATAATTTCGCTTTTAATGGAGCAAATGCATCAATTTGGTTTTCTTACAAACTAAACTAAGTACTTTATAAGTTAATTCAGTTATGAGATGTCCATTTAGTATGACATAGCCACCAGTAACTCGACTGATGCTATAACCAGATTCTACTGTAGATACAACCAACAGTCAACTTGATAAAAAAAAATATTACAACTGTTTCACAAGGCATTGTAACACTGACGGCAGCCCTACAAGCAGAGGTAAAAGACTAGCTGAAAATACTATGACTTCATAAACAAAAACGGCCCTGACACATCCTAACATCCACTTACAAAATTATCTCCTTGCAGCTTACAATATTGAGAACCACGAAAACTTCCAAAAAACCATTTATAAAAAAATCTTAGTGAACAGTGACAGGCACTTCTTTTACCCAAACCTACCAAACGATCACAACCTTACTATGAGCCTAGACTTTCATCCCTGAAAGAAATATTGCTTTTAGTTTCAATCATTCTTAACAAAATATTGGCAATCTCGGAGTAGTTTAAAGGTGGCCGTCCGATATCGGATAGTGCGACTTTTGCTCGCCAGCACAGTGCACACCGCACTGGCAAGACGGAAAAGTGAGGCATGGATTTCTCGGACACAGGTCGAGAGAGTGGTAGTGATAATTTCCACCAGTAAACAAAATAAGCATGAAATATGAGTGTAATGGCGCTTTGAGATACCTAAGAGTATCAGAAATGACTGCAGCACAAAAACAAGGCCTATTAGATGTAGAGCTGATTCAGCGGCGCCAACATCTATCGTGGATAGGAAGCTCTATCAGTCTGCATACATATGAGCTACTCCTCTAGGATAGATGCTAGACAAAATCTAGATACTTGTGATGGTCTTAGTAAATCCAATCAATGTTCCATTTCGGTACATAATTCAGACAGTTTTATAATGTCTTGATTATTAAATTTTTAATTACCTTATTTTATTGCAGAAGCATTTGTAAAAATCAACTAACCAGAGCATTATTTTTTTAAGGCATGGTTTATATCGCTGAAAAGTGAGCATCATAACTCAAACTCGACAATTTTCCATTAGAAACTTCCCGCGACATATTTAGGCCTCATCACTACGCTATGTTGTAAAATGAAAAGTGCTTGATAACAAACCAAATGAATATCTCGGTGAATCAATGAGTGCTCATTTGGAAGTACCTGTGGCATTTTTCCAGCTCCATGAGTAACCATCTGCAGTCATCGTACCACACATGGATGTAAATTATCAACTGGATCGGATACAGGGAAGTGGTCGAACGATCAATGGCTACAAGATTTGAACCAGAAGGATACAAACATGTAACAGCAGAGTCGCGCAACCAAACATCCGACGGTCGCCATAGCTAACAATTCTACTATAATGATCAGATTACACATTTTAAAACTTTGGGAACATCGATTACTTATATTTTGAATTATATACCTATAAAGTGAAAAATTGTGACAACACTTAATTTATTATTATGCTGAGATTACATTTTAAAGGAGCAGATTTTCTTTGAATTTTAGGACTGTCCTACAAGTCCTGTAAAACACATGCTTAGTGTGTAGGTAAAAATTGAAGAAATGGTCCACATTGAATTCGAAATATTTTTCGTCACAAAAAATTAGCAAAAAAATAAATTGATATAAATATTTTCATCTGAAGTTGTAGTTTAAAAATTAACAGCACCAAGTAGAAATAAGAGGAACACATTGGAAAACATATAATATCATTTCATACAGTCAAATTTAAAACGTAACTTGCAATTTTTTACATTTCGTTGGTCGTCATATTCTATTTTACAGTTAAATATTACCCCTTTATTCACAAACACCACATAAGCTAATTTATGCTATAAAGTGCTTTATCAAATTTTCGCTGACGAGAATTTTCATGCAGGCCTGTAACCGGCCCATACATAACTGGTTTCGGTTTATCGTTCATATAATTAAATACAATAAAGTTAGTATTGTTAACCGGTTAAATCAAGACCAACGGTCTTATGCATGAAAAGTATAAATGAGGATGATGATGAGGATCCATTTTTTGTTATTCATAAACCAATGAACGTTATTTAGGCAAGATGAATATTCCCACCTCAAATATCGCGCTCTAAATGCTCAAAAGGAATAGTCTCCCCACCAAGTCAACTTCTCAACTTCAAAGTTTCAACTTCTGCAAGTTTTTGCAAAAAAACGATCTAAACGTTTCAATATTTTGCGTAATTCGTATAATGTTACTTCTGGATAAGAATCACATTTTGTTACCAAATTAGTTAGTATTTGTTGGCTGTAAACATAACGTCACTTCTCTTTTAAAATTACATTATAGCATAAAAAATATATCTTTTCATTGGAAACAAAACGTTACTTCTGTTTACAAGTGACATTATTTATAATGATAAGTATTTTATATCGTGAATGTTATTTTTGAATAGAAGTGATTTTTTTTTTCTAAATATTTTCCCAAATGTGTTTCTGAAACCTATGACAAAATAAAGGGATGTACAAATATAAAATTATATATCTGGATATATATTATTAATATCTGAATACATATTATTATGACATGTATCATGCAAACTTTGCACAACAATGGCGCGATATTCTTTCATCGGCAGTGTCTTAAAGGGTCCTCCCTTAAGACTTGCACTAACCTGAAAGATATGGCGTATAATTAGAACTATTAAAAGCTTCGAAATTGAGATACCAGTTGCACTCAACAAGTAGGTACTTTATAACTCTTAACCGACTTCCAAAAATAAAGGAGGAGGTTCTCAAGTCGACTGAATTTTGAATAAAAAATGACTTCTTAAAATTTTTGGTCGCAAATAAATGTTTGTCGGAATTATTGAAGTACCAAAAGCCTGATCAAACAACTGATTTTCTCAAATATGAAATAAATTATATTTGGGGTCACGTGACCTTAACCCGTTTCCGAAGCCTGCTGGCCTAGCACGGGCGCCGGGATACAATTTTGTCCACCATATTTATCCCGCGAGAACGAGACAGATGTATCCATATTCTAGCTTTGTCACGTTGACGCGAAGACAAAACGGGTGGACATAACTGTACCCCGGCGCCCGAGCTAGGCCTGCTGGTTTCCCGCGGAAAATTGAGACAAAGCAGATTTTAGCATTAAAAAAACTCCGTACTTTCTGAATAACATACATTTTGTTTCAACCGCACTTCGGGGACAACTGAGGACGGATGTTCCTTATCGACAGCGGATTTACGCAACTCGATCAATGTACAGTTTACTTCTCAGAATTTACATTACGGTTAACGATTTCAAACTTTACGATCACATTTTCTTCCGATCCGCGAGATCTCATCACAATACTCAGTTCAATGCAGTCCAGCGCAATTTGAACGTAACGGCGTCGACACAAGGTACATTAGAGCATGTACCGCGGCTGGAATCAGTCATAGTCGCTGTCCTCTTCGGACTCGGACTCGGACTCTGAACTGTCGGGGTGTTTCTTTGTGATTTCGATGCAGTTGTCCACGTCCGTCAGTTTTTTGAGAGATTTGCCTGGAAATGTGAAATTTGTCAAGAAGCTGAAGTAAAGAAAGCTTTTTTATTCAGTACATCTCATTAGTAGATTAGAGATCGTATGTTGAGAAAAATAAAGTCGAATTTTTAATCAAACTGAGTAAAATTACATTACGAGTGCTGCCACTTTTTCATGAAATAAAAATTGCGAGGTGGTAAAAATATTTAGTCCATTCACTCAATCAGTTCAGAGAACTAATTTAATTAGTTCACATTCTAAAGTCTTCCTCAAACTCAATTAAAAGACACTTTAGATAATAATTGATGGCAGAACATTATTATTCATTAATTCACTAAAAAAATACAATTAATTTATAACTATTAATTAATTTATAGTTCGTTCGTTCGTTAAACGTGAATTTTCATGTTGTTTCCAAAACTCCATAGAAGGCTCTAGTAAAGTTTTCACCATTTTACTTGGGCATGACTTGGACTTGACCGTGACTTGCTTTACTCGCCTTTACTTTACTGGGAATATGATTTGTTTGATGATATATAACAAAACTTGATAATATATAAGTATACTTGACACTGGCCAATGCATAAGACGTGCGACGCCAAAATCCTCTTAGGAGGAGAAAAAAAAAAGGGCCTGTTACAAGTCACGTAATTTGCGGCACTTTGAAAACACAATATTAGGACGTCAACTCCACCCCTTTCACTAGTGATTTCCTAACACTTAAAAAAACATTTGACAGTTTTTGACAGCTTACATACTAGCTTGGTTGGGATACAAAACATGGCAGACGTGCCGCAAGGCGGTCCCAAGTGACGTCAGCAAACAATACTTTGTGGCCCATCCGCTATAGTAGAGAATCGTTGGACTGATTAAAAATTCGACTTTACTTATGTTATTTGGTTCTACAGTCTAGTATAGCTACAGGGAAAACACGATTACATGACATTTTCAATTTACAATTTGTGTGCTGTCAAATTCAGTTTAGTTCAGTAAATTTTTGCAGAAAATTGAAAGAATAATGGTGTAGATAGCAAAGATAATACAACAATTTGATAGCGCAAGCAGCAAAAAATATAATATAATACATATATAGCCATTAGCGAGTCTGGCGGCGCGTGCCGCGACACGCGTAAGTTGGGTGGCGTGGGGCGTGACAAGCGTGAGTCGGGCGGCGTGAGGCGCGACACGCGTGAGGCGGGCGGCGTGAGGCGCGACACGCGTGTTACCTGTGAGCGTGGTGAGCAGCCTGCTCTCGTTGGAGGGCATGTTGAGGGCGCCCAGTTTCCTGGCGAGCTCGCGCGCTCGCTCCGCTCCCGACACTGGAAATAAATATTATCATCACATTTCTGTTCTTGTTTGGTGATTATCAATTAATGCAAAAAATATAAAAATTTAAAAAAAAAATATAGGCTGCTGTAATAACTATCTTATCAAGATTATTATTCAGTTATTGAACCGCCAAGCAGTAGTGTGCACATTTTTTTCCCCTTAACATTACTGTGTTTCTCGATACAAATTTCAGCGTAAGCACTAAATTTTGACATACGGAAGTATCGCTTAGTCCACTCGCCTCTGAATCTTATCCTTAGCGCCTGAATTTAAGGAAATACAAAAAAAGTAATTCATTCAGTTTCAAATAGTTTTTAACACGTTGTCAACCGTGATTTGTTATGCAATACGCGTTGCTGCGAATATTCGCGAGGCGGCCACACGTTACTCGCGCTATTCGTACCTTTCACGTCTTTGGCCTTGTCATCGCTCTAACGCTCTAACTCTAACTCGCCGGTACCTGGAGTCCCGAGGCGAGGCGAGGCGAGGCACTACGTCTCTGCCTACTTCCCTCGCTGCTCCCGTCGAGCACGTGGGAACATTAGACGTTAGTGTGCGCTTACCCCGGCAGCCCTCCTGGCTGGAGTCTTCAGTCATGGAGACCCTCTCCGTCCTGTAGACCCCGCTGACGAGGTCCCACACGAACAGGCACTGGAACAACACACGACGCTCACTTTCACATACTTATATGCCATACAAATTATATAAATCACAGCAAACGCCTGGGGAAGTACCACCCCTATGCCAGTTTTTCAACCGCCAAGCAGTAGTGTGCAACATTCCGGATATTTCCAGCGTAATTACTAAAAGGTGACGAGCGCAGTTCACTGAACTGTTACGGGCAAGCGTGAAGCTTAACATCAGATGAACGACTTGTTCGTCTCGTCACCAAAATCCATTTTAAAAAAAACTACACATAACGGATAAATATAATGTGAAAAGTATACATAATATAAAGATTTTTTTTCTTCTGATTTTAAGTTGGCGGTCGCGCCTTCACTCGCGCTCGCCCACAGTGAGTGTAGTGTAGTGTAGTGTAGTGTGCACTGACCTCGGCTGCGTACTGGTGCCGATGCTGCAGACAGTTGGCGGTGGCGTCGCGGCACGCGTCGCACGCGGCCGCGGCGCCTTCACTCGCGCTCGCCCACAGTGAGTGTAGTGTAGTGTAGTGTAGTGTAGTGTGCACTGACCTCGGCTGCGTACTGGTGCCGATGCTGCAGACAGTTGGCGGTGGCGTCGCGGCACGCGTCGCACGCGGCCGCGGCGCCTTCACTCGCGCTCGCCCACAGTGAGTGTAGTGTAGTGTAGTGTAGTGTAGTGTGCACTGACCTCGGCTGCGTACTGGTGCCGATGCTGCAGACAGTTGGCGGTGGCGTCGCGGCACGCGTCGCACGCGGCCGCGGCGCCTTCACTCGCGCTCGCCCACAGTGAGTGTAGTGTAGTGTAGTGTAGTGTAGTGTGCACTGACCTCGGCTGCGTACTGGTGCCGATGCTGCAGACAGTTGGCGGTGGCGTCGCGGCACGCGTCGCACGCGGCCGCGGCGCCTTCACTCGCGCTCGCCCACAGCCACATCGCGCAAAGCTGTACAGTGTACACACACGTCAACATCACTGCTGGAATACACTCTCAACGAATGGCAATAATGTCAGATTGTCGTTCAGATTGTGCTCTAGGGGGGAGGCCTTTGTTCAGCAGTGGAAGTCTCTTCCAGCTGATGATGACGATGACATTCTGGCCAGCAACATTTCATCATCGTCGTCAGCCAGAAGAGGTCCACTGCTGAACTAAGGTCTGACCACTTGGACGAAGGGGAGTACCACCTCCTCCACTGGGTATCGCAGAACGCTCCCCGTCTACTACCCCCGTTTACGCCGGTGGTTTTAGTCGCTGTTTTAGGTCATACTCGGGTTCATTTAACAACACCAGCATTAAGTCTTACGTACGTAAAACCGGGGATACATAATCAAATTATAATCAACAAAATGCAAATGCAAAATATACAAGTAGGTAATTTTGCGAACAGCGTAGTAGCCATGTGTCGTTCGCGAAGGAATCCTTCAAACGAAGTACTTCAAGTATGTTCTGTCCTCTTCACTCTAGTCCAGTCAAAATTCAACTACTTCAAAATTTGAAGTACTTCAAAGCCGAGCACAAGCCGAACACTGCCGATCGTCATTCGATGACGCCGAAGCGTCAGAGACGCTCCGAACCTCTCCGAACTTATTCGCTCAAAGGCACTACTATACGCTGTCCTGCTCTGTTGTACTGCAGTAATTTTGTGTTTCACTCAAACTTTGGCTCGGTTACGATCGCTTGAGAACAATTTTATCTAACCCATAAATAATTTTCATCGTACATTGCTCGCTATGCAAAGAGCCATAATGAACTTTCAAGTAACTAAGCAATGTACAATAAAACCACATATGCAATATTAAGAAATATTTTAATTGAATACTTTTGATTCGCGCCAAATGTATTCGCATGCGAAAGTTTCAAGATATCAGCTTTATGCCAAGGAAATACGAGCCATTTTGGTTTGATAATTTAGTTTCCATCTCTTTCATTTTAATAACAATAATAGCATACACAAAAATCTCTTCCCGCGCTTCCATTAGATTTGAAAATTATTGCGGCTTTCGTCGCTAGAGTTTTTGTTTGATTTATTTTTATTGCAGTCTGCTAATATTTGACCGAGCGAAGCGAAGGTCTCCGAGTTTACTGGGACAAATCGGCATTTGTATGTATGTTTGTATGTTCGTGTTTATATTTGTCCGATGATAACTTGCGAACCGTTGATCCGATCTCCTTGAAATTTTGTAGGCAAGTAGTTCATTTCAATACAATTTTTAAGTTTGAATATGAGCTCCAGGAGTTGTGAAGATATAGGGGTCGCGAGGTCTCAGTTCGGCGCGAACTACTAGTATGTATATAAACTGTCTGTGTTAAGTTATGTGTAAATATTGTACCTATATTATTTAATTATTTAAATAGGTATGTAGGTAAATAAAAAAAAAACAATTATTACTGTTAGTAGATTATAACGACATTTTCATAATTTTAAATATTATAATTGCAATAGGTATGTCTTCTCTTTATTGTAAGGAGGAAGTAAAACAAACACAAAAACGTATCTATACAAACAAATTTATAAAAAAAAACTGCGAGTCGAAGGCGAGACGTTTTGATTTTGTCGCACGCCTCAAATCCATTAGATAAGAAATTTGAATGAAGTGCAACTTTAACGACCCATTCGATAGTTCGATGAAGTAGCGAAAGAAAACGAACGCCAAACGAAAATTCCTTCATTGAACAACTGAAGTAGATTGAAGTACTGAACTAAAAGATAGAAGTACTTCAAAGTGAAGGAATGAAGTATTTGAATCTTTTCACTTCAGTGACACATTCTGCGCATGGCTACAGCGTAGACCTCGCGAGAGCAAACATTTTTGCACAACCACAATTCTACAATTTCATTAAAAAAAATTGTCGCCGGCGATTTTTGTTCGTGGGGTATTTCCCCCAAAAAGAGGGGAAGTATGCTGCGGCGCCATTTACCGGCCGCCTATTTAAATTTTTTGCCATCAATATTCGGTACTCAATTCTAAACAAGAATACAAACAATTTTAGAGCTGTCAAATTTCGTTTAGTTTAATTTAGAAAATGGTACCTGTTGTAATCGCCACCATTACGATACAAACATCGAGATTTGTTACGCCTGACGTCACGAGGCGATCGTCACAGGCGCGACCTTTTATTCTTTGTATCGTATTATAACGACGCTAATGTTGAAATTGCTTTGGTGGATGACGGGAACGTCTATACGTAGGTATATAGTTCGTCCCGAACTGAGACCTCACGACCTAATATCTTGACAACCTCTAGACCGATTTTGCTCATATTCGTAATTCTTGTTCGAATGTTTCTGCCAAATTATTTTATCAGAATCGGCCGGTAAATGGCGTCGAAGCAAACTTCCCCCAGTTTTGGGGAAAATACTCCTCCAATCAAAAAACACAAATAACTACTTTTTTTTTTTACCAAAAAAATCTATAAAATCGTAGAACCTGTATACCAAGTTTTGCCGTGATTGGTTGAAAAATACGACCTGTAGGCGAGTACCAACATAAGTACAGACAGAAACATATTTAAAAGCAAATTTTGTCAGATCTTGACAACCTCTTGAACGATTTTGCTCATATTCGAAATTTCTGTTCAAATTTTTCTGCCAAATGTTATCGAAATCGACCGGTAAATGGCGCCGAAGCAAACTTCATACCCTTTGTGTGGGAATTACCCCTTAAACAAAAAATTGCCGACATAAAAAAATCTATAAAATCGTAGAACCTGTATACCAAGTTTACAATAAAAATTGTGCTAGACTCTACAAAGTGCTGTAATAACCTATGAATAAATAAATTGAATTGAAATAGTTGTCAAAATCCTATTAGCAATAGGTTCAGACGTGAGATATACATTCTGCATACACCTACAGCTGTTAAGGGATTGTTCATTTATTACGTAAGACAAATATTACCACTTTCTGACCCCCCTCCCCCCTACGATCAGTATCTACACCAAAATTGCAAAGGAAATGTGGCAAAAATAAACAAGGCGATGGTTTGTGCTGTAAAATAGTAATGTTTTAATATTAATCGGTCGAAGCTGAAGGCAATTATTATTTTTTCTTCCTTTTGTGATCTTACATAATAGTTTTTATATAGAATCCCTCCCCTCCATGTAAGAAAAAATTAGCTTTGTTTCGACCCCCCCCCCCCCTAAATAATCTTACGTAATCAACCACCCCTTAGAACAGGAATTGAAATCGTAGAAATATTTTTTTTTTACCTGACTGGCCAAGAAGCAGGGTAAGTATGTTCGTGCGCTTCGATATTATCTCCAGAAGGCCATAAGCGGCTTGACCAATTTTGACGAGGCATCGTTAAATTACTCTTTATGCCCAGGAATGAAAGCCAATTTTTGTTTTTAAATGAATAATTAGTTATAGTACCCCGGAGAGGCAGCCGCTGGAGTGGCAGACGTCGATGACGTGGCAGCCCCAGTCGAAGCAGTAGATGAACTTCTTCCCGTTCAGGTTACACAGTCTCCCGCACACCTCGTTACACAGCAGCTCCGTGTCGAGGGACCGCTGCTGAGCCCTGGGAATTCAAAAAAAAATAATATAAAAAAAGAAAACGTTGTGTCAACTGAAAAGCCTTTTATTGTACGCATCGATAGAGTTACAGGTCCTTATAAAGTAGTTGGTAATATGATGTGTCGGAATGAGTTACCGGATGGTGAGGTGTGGCGGCGCCGAGGCACACAGCCGCTCCCAGGCGGCGCAGGAGACGGCCTGCAGCGGCGCCAGCCCCGCGCCGTGCGCCGTCAGGTGCAGCGCCACGTGGTACCCGGATATACAGTCGTCTGCCACATACACACACACACCTACATTCATAACGACTTCACAATCTTATTCAAATATACAATCGCACTAATATATTAAATGCGAAAGTTTGTGCGTAAGTGTGTAAGTATGAAGGTATGTAAGTGATTTCGTTCCCAGTCAATTCCGTAACGGATGAACGGATTTGGATGAAATTTGGTATGGAGGTAGATTACACCTTGGATTAAGATAATCGGAATTTAGATAATTATAATAATTTTGTGACATAAGTGTAAATGTATAATCGTTTTTATGTCAATAAATAATTTGAATTTGAATTTAACACATGGGATACTTTTTTTTTACCATGGAAAAATGTACTATTCCTATGGTATAGTGGGTGTAACCGCAGGGCGCTGCTAGTTTTTATAAATACCCCCCCGGGTTAATTGGAAGCGCATCTGCCCTATGAGCAAGAAATCCGGTATTCAATTCCTGACTGGGCAGAAATTTGAGTGATACTTTAAATAATTATCTGTTCTGGGCCTGTTTCTTATACTCATACATAACAAGGAAATCAGTAAAGTCCACTTTAGCAAAACTTGCCTGCCTTATAATATGATACCTAACTTGCGATATTTCACATCGGCGACTAGTTGAAAAAAAATGTATAGCATAGATATTATTTTCATAATATACAGAATTTTAAGTAAACAATGGTGACCATAACGTTGACAGTGAGAACAACAATCTGAATATTGTGCTTATGAAAATGTATGCTTTTTGTACTAAAGTTATCGGTTCTTTCGTTTAAATAGGTTGCAAAAGGAATGCAGCTCACCTTCCGAGTCTGTCAAAATGGAGGTGATCTCATCGTCGGTCTCGACGAAGTATCTCGTGAAGAATTTACTACATTTCGAGTTCTCCGAATGTACTAAATAAGGGTCTTGAGCGTTCACCGGACAGTCGGAGAGAGTTTTCGAGGTGTTGTCGTGCACTGCCACGGTCTTCAGAGAGCCGTCGTCCAGCATCTCCGTGACTCGATATTCCGCTTCGCTGTTGCGATCGCTCTCCAGAGTAGAAAGCCCCTGTTTGCCCTCACAGCTGGCCGGCGACTGGGGCCTCCCTATCTGGTTGTGAGCTCGTAGCACCACGTCGACGTTCGGCGACTTGGCTCGCCGCGGCTGAGCTTTGCTCGTCGATCCTATAAAGTACTTCCTATTGCTCCTCAGCACTCGAAACGGGACGATATTCTCGTTATTATCCTCCGAAAACTCGTACTTCTTGTCGGCGAGCCTTCGCTTCCTGAACATGCTGAGTTTCTCGCATTTCGTTTCGGTCTCTTCCACGAACTCGTAGGCTTTTTCCGCGTTGAGTCGATGGGCTTCGTTGAAGCGCGACATGCCTTCGGCCGGGCGCCGTCTCGGCGACCGCAGCGGAGGGCTGATCAGCGTCCTGATGGACGGCGACGGCCCTTCCCATTCCTCCATCAAATTATGCGATATCGAAGACGCCTGTATGCACAGTTCCTGTCCCATAACATCGGGCAACTGAACCGGCCGGGACAGTTGAAACGGTTCCATGTCGAAGTCGGAGAAATCATTGAGAATGTTCTGGACTAGGTTGTTCTGGTATTTTGGCGACTGAAAGGGCGCGGACGCTTCCGAAGCGGGAGGACTGTTCGCTTCCATCGAGTTCATTTCTAATGAGTATTTGTCTTCCATGAGGTCCGTGCGATCTTGGTCGGGCTTTACGAAGTCTATTTCGAGGATGTGTATGAAGTCTGTGTATATTATGATCTGGTTGGAGTACACCAGTTGGACGACGGGCTCGTACATGCTAGAGTCTGAGGTGCAGAAGAACTTTGTGTGTAACGCGAAATTGTGTTCTAAACATCTCTTTTTGCCCAACTGTAGTTCTTCTGAAATAGAATGTGACAAAATGTACTTATGCATTATAGTATATAAAGATAAGAGGTGAACGAAAAGTCGGCTGCAAATTACCTTCTTCCCTAGAATATGAAGCACATTTCTTACATCCTAAGCGAGGTACACCGACCACACTGAGGTAGGATGCAGTAGAGCAAGAGTCTCTGGAAATAAATATTTACATCAAATCCAAGGGGACAATTTGAGAAAAAGATAGCACTGTACACTTTCACATGCAATGTAAAGAAAGCCTTATTTACGTGCGCTAGTCAAAAAACAACTAAACCAGGAAATCATTGTAGATCCGTGCTAAGCTATCCTAGACTATTTTGTTTTAAAAAAACGGGAATGCTTTCGTTAAATTGAATCTGTTACTACGCGCATAGTTTCGATCACATTAAGTGGCCTTTATCAAGGAATGCTATAACCTGTCCCCGCACCTGCAGAGCAGCCGATGGCGGTACGCGCGACGCGCCGCAGCCCGCAGTGCAAGACGAGGTCGCGCACGCGTCACACTTATAGCATCCCTTGATAAAGGTCACCGAAAGTGATCGAGACTATAGCCACCTATAGTCGGAATAACCGCCTCAATTTGACGTGAGTATTCCAGTTTTATTAAAACAAAATGCGTCAAAACACGTCATATTTCATTTAGTAAAATATATTAATATTGTTAAGTTTGGCAATTGCTTTGACTATATTATAGACATTCGTAATGATGAGTACAATAAGCTCTTTTCGGCTAAGTACCACCTTCCACTTAATCCAATGGGCTTATACCATAACTCTGAAAGCGATAGCGAGAGTTGCATGAGCGGGACTAAGTTAGTGCGACTAAGTTTGTACGAGCGAGATGGCATGCTCTCGCAATCAGAATCACAAACGTTTCAAAGTTAGAGGAGAAGCCCCTGTACTTGATAAGTTATGATGCCTACTAATAAGCAAAGGTTCTTAACTAATAAAGGTTCCTTGTAATCGGAGTTAAAACATAAACTCTAAAAACATATACAAATAAAGAATACTTACGCAATGCCGTATACCACTAACACTCCCGGGTTGTGTTTCCACTGAGCCATGGAAATGGTGACTTTGCAGTCCACGCTCTCCTCTCCGAACAATGGTACCGTGTGCACCGGCCTGACGCGCTGTCCCGGCACCCAGGACAGAAAGTGGAGCCTACGAGGGAACCAACTAGTTAGTACAATACTTGTATACATAATACCATGTATATTCTAACAGAATTTTAATTAGTATAATCATCATCAGCAGCCAGAAGATGTCCACTGCTAAACATAAGCCTCCCCCTTAGAGCGCCACACCGACCGAAAACGTGCCAGTTACATCCACCATTTAGCCGCGACTTTCACAATGTCGTCGGTCTATCTAGGGGGAGGCCTGCCTACGCTGCGTCTTCCGGTTCGTGGTCGCCGCTCAAAAATCTTTTTCCCCCATCGGTTATCGGTGTGATGTGGCCTGCCCATTGCCACTTCAGCTTGCAAACTCTGAGAGCTATATCGGTGACTTATTATCTGAAAGTACCAACTTTGAAGAATATCCTCGTTAATTACTAGCAGTTTTTAAAAATAAATTGTATGGTAACAGTTGTTCGTAATGCTGAGTCTAATAATATTGTAAATATGTCCATCGTCTAACCAAACAGCCCGTGTATGATTGGCCATTTTGAGAATAGGGAATTTTGAGAGTCATCACTCTGAGGATCATTCCTTTCAAGACTCACTTGCTAATGTTGCCATATAGAGAATTGGGCATTCTGCGTGTAAAACCAATGTGAGACTGAGTTCTTGGTGAAATTGGGGTAGTAGCAGTTTGTGAGTTAAGAGATATAATTTTGAATTAAACCACTGGTTAAAAACCAGTAAACAAAATCAGTCAATAGCAGTAAATGTCACCTTCTCCGAGTCTGTGGTTCACAAAAAGTACAATATGGATGTTTTCAAATCCAGAATCAACAGATTCCTTCGTACTAAGCATGCTCCATCCTAGATGCATTAATGCTTAAAATGGGGCAGGATATGGTCAAACAAGGGTTATTATATTTTTAAAAACACTTACATGTATTTTGAACATTCTCTAAATGACACTGGTGTATATGAAACACTAGTGTTGTACGTAAAACTAAGGAGGAACTGTCCGCATTGTGAGAACCCCATGAATATGTGTTGCCTGAGATAGGACATCGGGACGATGTCCATGAGGCAGAACCGCAGCCGAGGCGGGATGCGCTCAAACATTTTGCGACAACGGCCATTGCCGCGTGATGTACTGCCAAAATACTGAAAACAATAACAACTAGTTTAATATTACTTTAAACTGATATCAGTTTGGAAAACAAGGCATTATGGAAATTAAGTACCACAAAAAAAAATATTTTTGATTTCAAACACTACAGACATTAGAATAGACACCGCAAGTTTACCTACTTTGCGTGTCCGTTTTCTGTCTTAAATAAGAGCATTGCTTCAACTAGCTTGCCCCGAATCCAGTTCAAACTCAGTCATCTTTGAAGGAGCATGTCAAATGTAAGTACAAAAATGCATAATTAGGCCATACAATCCTTATCAAAAGCTGTTGGCCATGCGAATAAACAAAGTACTTAGATTATTAAAATACCTGGCACTCTAGGTTTTCATACAAATCAGCACGGTTGCAGTGTCTATTCTAATAAAAGTCTGTGACAAACACCAATTTTTAAGGAGAGAGGCCAGTCTTCCCCTGGCCTTCCAGAAAGGGTTCCCTATTCTCTGAATTCTTGAAAAGTACAAAATGAAAAGATATGGCATAATCATACTAAAAAAAACTTAGCCAGCAATAAAAGTTGCTGCCCTCAGTAAATCAGACCTTGATAAAAATAATGTGGATTAGCAGTCATAAGCATTTTTGATTGAGAGGGAACAGATCCCATGCTGGCTTATTATGGTACTGTGGAAGATGCGATTACCCAGCAGGAGGCCAAGACTCAAAACAGTTAGTGGAACAACAAACATGGAAGTCAATGGCATAATACTATCAAGAATTTTGTTTCGGAGTACAGAAAGGTAGAGACGCAATTCTGTGTTTATCAGAAATAATATGTTTCATGGAACCAAGGCATTGATGATTATTTCCGATAAAGTATTATGGGAGTCCAAAAAATTGAAGATATAGTAGTATATCTTCAAAAGTAATTTTAATTTAAAAAGGATCATACGATACGTTACAAAACTGGTAGCGAATAAATAAAACGAGAAATAAAAAAAAAAGAAAATAGAAGCCTAGGCCAAGCGCGAATTAGAAGCTTCGACGAATTTTCCCAAGTTTTGGCTTACCTCGCGATTAAATAATTTATGGACGATGTTACAACTATCACCCGGTATGTTTCCTTGTGTATTAGGGTTTTCATTTAAATTATTGGAATTATATTTCACGGGATTCTTGTATGCAGAATCCATGTTCGTTTGTTTGAGTTTGACTGTTTTTTTTTTTGTGACAATTCCACTTCCACAGACCAGTCAGACCACCACAGACAAAGAATATTTTTACTCCACAGACAGAATCAAAGAGAATACAGAATGTTGATGAATGAACGAAAATGCTACGACCCACAGAGAAACAGAGTATAAAACTAACCAAAAACAACTAATATTTTTTTGTCAAGGATGCCAATATTGCAAACAAAAAATACAAGACACAAATCGGTTTATCATATATCCCTGGTATATCCGAACGAGTGTTAATGTATAAAAATGGTGGATTTTTATCCATTGAGTGTTCGTGAACGTGCACGAGTGTTGGTGAATAGTATAATGTTGTGAAACGTGACTCTTGTTGTTTCCAAAACTCCATGTAAACCTCTAGTTAAGTCTTTACCTTTTTTACTGGGGCGTGACGTGGACGTGACCGTGACTTACTTTGCTTGACTTAGACTATGACTGAGACTTATTTTATTTATTATTGTGAAATATTTGACATTACTTGAAATATTACACAACGTGCGGAGCCAAAAATAAGAAAAAAAAAACATAATTTTTCATGTCAATGTCAAAACCTATGTATGTCAAATATTGTCAAAGTCAAATAAGTTTTCTTTCTGCAACGGCTAAATACGAGTTTCCGATTTATTTCTAAAAACTAAAAATACAGCTTAGCTTGGTTTCCGAATAGATACGCTGCAAAAAGGTTGCTGAAAACTTAATAAAATGGAGCCTATGACTCTGGGTAGCCCTACGCACTCCACTTCGGGAAGTCCCAATGTTGGTTACTTGCCGCCTTTCTTGCTTGGAGAAATAAATCCACCCTCCACCCCTAGGACTAATAGTTTATCGCCGACAAAGGGTCGGAATTTAGCCTTTGGTAAGTTCTTTATCGTAGTATCGGCCTCGACGTCTATTGGTTTGCAGAACATCTAACACATGGGCATTTGAGGGTAGGAATATACATTTTACTTAATATTACACAAATTTTACTGATTACTTTTAACTTGCAGGTTCACCGACAAGCCCATCACAGTCATCAACGCCTGAGCAAAAAGCTTACCGCCAAAATATGTCCATGCACCAGCAGGCTCTGTACAACCAACAAATATATAACATGCCGGCATCACCCAACATATCTTACACAAGCAAACCCAGCGGACCACCTATAGAAGACCTATTTGACACTATAAAGAGCAACGAGCCTTCTATAAACAAATCCCTTTTCCAGGACAGTTATACAGCTTATAATAATAATAATTCAATGATGAATTCATATGTAAATAATGTGAACGCCTCAATGTATAGCCAATCGATGACTGGTCAGTGGCAGGAAGGGAGCCAGGAGCATGATGAGTACTGGGTGACGGTGTTTGGTTTCCCACCTAATGCTGCCAACACAGTGTTAACGAGGTTCAGCAACTGTGGTGCTATACTAGGTGAGATACCAAACTTTATATTAAAAAAAATACTTTACTTACACTAATCTCCATTAAATTCTACTTAAAGATGAAAACAGAATCTAATATGGAATTAGATTGTGCTAGTCAAAAAATTTAATAACTGTTAACTAGGTATAACATAATTGAACTAGGAAATTAACTAATACTTTTTTACAAAATTTACCTAGGTTGGTAAAAAAGTGTTTTTACCCGACTACACAAATAGGAGGGTAATGTTTTTAAAGGGTATTCTAGCCGTTCTAGACAAGAGAACCATAATAAATAATTAAATAATTGCTTGAAATAGAACACAACTCTTATAGCCCGCTATGAAACAGCCGCTTTCTATTTCACTTGCACAGCCTTACCCTACACAACATGCACTATAGAAAGTACTTAACGTAGAGTAAAAACTTGGTTGCAGTCAACAATGACAGAAAACCGGCTTGTCTGCATCTGGTTCTGGAAGCACAAAATAAATTTGAAAACAAAATGTTTGCTATTTTTGCGGGTAATCCCCTCCTGTCAAAAATCGCCGATGACAAAATAAAACTGTGAAATTGTAGGTTGTGTAAAAAAGTGTGCTCGCGAGGTCCACTGTTCGCAGAACTAGTACATTTTACTAAGTTATAATTGTTGATTATTTATTTGTTAAACTTGCAGATAAACAATACCCGACACAAGGCAACTGGGCGCACATCCGATATGCGACGCGCGCGGAGAAAGAGCGCGCGTTAGCACTTAGCGGGCGGCAGGTGCTGCCCGGGGTCATGGTGGGCGTCGTCGAGTGTAAGGAGCCTCCAAGGATAGCCGTCAGTCCGGGGCTCGCCTCGCCTGAGAGGTTAACATTTTTGTTGCATAATAAGTTGCAGTTCGCATTTGCTTTTGAGTGAGCAAACATGTAGATCTGTGCCTTTATGTCGAGAGACTGAGAGAGGTATGAGAAATTTGGCTGTGACAAACTGACAGATGTTCTGTTATTCTTTTTCAGACACAGTTCGAATGTCCGGTCGCTGTGTCCCACACCAATGCCCAACGCTCCTCTGCCTCAACGATCCAGTGGTATCATCTCTAAAGCCCTTGATTATGTCCTAGGATGGTGACAAATGTACTTAAACTATCTAATTGAATTAAAAAATCATAATACCCCCGACAGATCTGATCAGAGCAAGGTACAACCAAACTTTAATCGGACTATAGAGATATATATTTTATATGCTATACCATGTCCGCAGGCCTGTTAACATCATAATACCTGCAACTATTATCAATACTGATGAATGAATGGAAAAAAAACTGAAATAAAACAATAGAATGGTGTAGAATATTAATAGGAGCATTTTAATATTTTCATTTTTCTAGTTTTTGATCATAGATCAAATATACATGTTATCAATTTCATTGCATTCAATTAAAATTAGAATTAATATTCTGGTAATGAATTAGCATTGTTATACAGGATGTTCGGTAGTTGGATGCAAATAAAGTTGTAAGGGGGTTGGTTGCTAAGCTAAGTTGCTAGCCAAGGTTGAGCATCAGAGCCAAGCGCCGCGAGTGATGCTTCCTGCAGGTAGCCGCTCATAGGGATAACGGTCTATTGCGCTTTTGCGTCTTGTGGCAGCTGCGGATGTGAGGATGTGGCCCGTGGTCATCACGGTCGTGTATATCGTAAGCCAGGACAAGAACCCATAGCAGTAATTTTGAGCTATACATCTTGTCTTTAAAAACAAATATCGTTTTTGTTCTTCTCATATTGCGCTTAGGATGTCCTAAAAAAACGCTAATAGAAGAATACCAACTATTACTACGTATAGAAGCGAAACCGCGCCAATTTATCGTCGCCAGCAACATACCAGTACGGCTAGTACTACTCCTGTGCTGACGTCACTCGGTTGCCACCGCTTGCTGCTTCACCCAACGCGCGTACACCCCGCCCCGCGCTCTTTATGGCTTTTGGCTCGCGTGCCGCTGTCGATAGGTCGTGCCGTGTCGGGGGTGGTATATAACCCAACTACCGAACACTGTGTTCTTTTAGTAAGAAATTAAAATAATTCGGCAGTTATAATATTAACTGTTGCATGTTATTGCATGATATTCTTTTTGAATGATAGAATGTTCTTCAAAATAACTTTTGTTACACAGTATCCAATAATAATAATGAAGAGAATAATAAAACAATTTTTTCTTAAAATTACATGTTTTATTGCTAAACATTACATAAAGCCTTAATTTTATAGAGATTTATTTTGAGAACCAAAACTTATTTCATTTACATCCTTTGCATGGAACCGGGGACAAATATTCAAACATTGTGAAGACTGGGGACTACGCATATAGTATGTAGTTTGCGCGAAAACTACTACGCATCATCATTTTAACGTAGAGCGTATTTTTTCCGGCCTTCACTGCCGGAAATTCCTTTCGCATTTAAAGTGTTCAAAGTCGGTATTGAGGCCAGCAGGGCTGGTATGCCCACCGCGACAAAATCTATTTGTTATGCAAGAACAGGACACGGCTACGATTATACGTATACGTTTGTATACGTTTGTCTCATTTTTCACGACATAAAGAGTAGAGAAGATTTTGTCGCGGTGCGCATGCCAGCCCTGCTGGTAGCAGCTGCGCATTGTGTGTACGAATAAAGGAATAAGTTTAAAAGTGAGCCCAAGTGGAAAAACGGCTTAAGATGATTGTAAAAATAAAGATTGATTACAAATTAATACATATTTACACAATTATAATTATTCTAATGAAGTTAATATTTACAGCACAAACTTGATCTCATGGTCCAATCCAATTACCCTATTTGTAATTGAATTTGAACTTCTTGACCTATATAAATCCGTTTCACAATGGAAAGGATACAGCACGACCATTAGTAAATTTGTCAATTATCAAATTAAAAAAAAAACTATTTTAATCTGTTTTTGTTAAAAATATAATTTTGAAGTATCCTCTACATCTAGGTGTAAGAAAAATCCAAGGGCATCTGCCATAATTCCAATTAGGACTAAAGTTGCATGAAATTCTGAAATACTTTGATGAAAGAGCTGTATCAACTATCACCATTGACTACAATGCTTAATTGTCATCTTCAGCCCAGTTAAAGCAAAATGTACTACTATTTGAACTACTTTGGTTGTTCTATGGTAGCGTTTGCGAGGTCAGTCATCTTGGGGTACTTGATGTTGTGTTTGTCGAGCTCATTCTGTGACCAGAGGATCATGCGAAGCAAACTGCACAGTTTAGGGTTTGTGTACTCTTGGTTTTCAGATTTCAGGATGGCCGCATTCAGTTCACTGGCAATCTGTTGTAAAAGACAAGTTATCAACTCCTTATGATGTCCGCATTACACAGATCACACTAGATACAGCATTACGAGATTCATTGTACCTACAAAAAGTAGGCAAAGTTTGAGGCGCGGCGCGGGTCGCGAGGAGTGCGACCAAGCGTTCTCATTGGCTAAAAATATTTGGTTTCTGTAGAATAGCGGATAAAACCACGGGGAGCAGTTATTATAACATTAAACGAACAACATCATAAGAGAAATTACTACTTATCACTATGTTGCCTGTATACACCGAGCAGTCCAATCAGTTAAAGTCAGATTGGAGGTTGGTGAGTGACTAGGTCATGTTACCTTCTGGCTGTGTGCGGGCAGCAGCAGGTCGGCGAAGGGCGAGGCGTGGGGATCGGGGAAGGCCAGCAGCGCGAGCGAACGCTCCAGCTCGGTGAGCGCCGCGCGGTCGCTGGCGCCCGCCTCGGCGAGGCGCGCACTCGCGAAAGCCAGCGCCTCCTCTGCGCGCCCCCCGCGGATCAGCTCCAGCAGTTGCAATTGCTGAAACATGACACATTCAATTAAGTCCGCGCACCCGACCAGAGCTATCACTAAGGCCCGCGTTTGTGCAATACTGGACCTCCGACGTGTGCGACCCGTCTGCAAACAGCGGATACAAATTCAATTTCCCAAAACGAGACCTTTTTTTTAAAATTATAACATCATTGTAAGTCCTATCTATCAATACTATACCTGTAAATGGAAGTACAGATATCTATCATTGTCGAGTAACTCTGGATGCAGGGCGTTGACCATGGCAATAGCTTCAGGAATGCGTCCCGTTTGAACCGCCTCGCGGATCATGATCCTCTCATCCAAGGAGCTGCACAGAGCCGGCTCCTGCAAACCTGCTTCCTGCTGGAACTTTAAAGCAGCTTCTTTGAAACCCTCTGCAAGGGAAAATTCAAGTATAAGAAGGGGTAAATTAAATGTTAATTTTTGTTTTAGCTATATGAAAGCCTAAAGGCTTTCTCTCTGTTACTTATTGATACAGCGAACGTTTGGAATGAGGTTTACTCGTACGATACTATAAACATGTAACTAAAATGACAAAAATTCTAGGCATTTATGAATGAAATACTGCAAGAAAACTATATAACCTTCTAGGGCAAGTATGTCGTATTGTTTTGATACCATGAAATGAGACGGTTTTAAGCCAGGAATTTATATAGTAAAAAAGTAATTGGTTCTAATCTTTAATAGATACCAATATAATTACCTGTTACTAAATAATTCATGATTAGCATATTCATATCAGTTCTAGATATCTGTAGATCATCAGATTTTTTGCGATCGTAGTGTCTTCTTTCGTCTTTATCGTGCACACTGTTTGTGGCATTGTCGAAACTCATTTTTGCACTATTTTAGAGTACAAGGCAGTAATATGAGCAATTTTGACGAAAATTAATCTAATATCATTCCAAAATTGACAACAATACAAATTACAAAATTGAAAAGATGCTTTTGCAGATTGAAATTGTTCATTCTTAGCTGACAAGTCATTGAGGTGAACATTGAATTAATGAAAGGAACGTAAACAATGTTTGTTCGTTCATGCAGTGTAGACAACTTGAGAAAAAAAAAACGTAGAAACTTTTTTACATAAAGTAATGGCTTTATCCAAGAAGCTTGTAGGTAAAAACCTTTTACTCACAAACTTTTTGGCTCTATCCTCATTAGACATTTGTTAGACATCTATCATTTATATTTATTTATGTATCATAGATAAGAATGTATACGCTGTTATGTACCAAGTCCGTCGCGGATGAAAATAAACACATATAGGACGCTAATGTGAGGGTAACCCAAATATTTTTAGTTATTTTGTTGTGGATAAAAAACCGCCAGAATCGTGCCGAACTATAACAAAGCACGATAATTCGTGTCGCATGCCGCTAACCACAGTCCAGACACACAACTATCACTTCGTTTCACGCTGGGGCGATAGACGCTTGTCTGGGACACGCATAGTACGCGTAGCTTTACTGGAAACAAACCATTCTAATATTATAAATTTGAAAGTTTGTAAGTAAGTTCCTGTTCAACTATGTAAAGGCTGAGCGATTTGAATTTATTTGGTATGGAGATAATAAAGGCCTCGCTACACTACCTGACCCGACATCTTGCAAAAGGGACAGCTAGATTTGAATTTTACGGTAGCAAAAAAGACAAAGTACTAAGGTGATAGCTTCTCCCTTTTGTTCCCCAGAAACTCATACATAGCCATCTCTTTCACACGATGTCAGTCGGGTAAAGTAGCGAGGCCTTAATTAAACCTCTAAGTCGGAGACGCGACGTTCGATTGCTCCAAAGGCCCTCAAGGTTTGGGGATGAAAAACAAAAATGAAAGGCACCATGGGTGTTTAGCTAGTTTATTTTCAGTTCTTAATTGCCGATATTCTAATGAGCCGATAATACAATTTAAAAAAGTCTTATCCTATTTTTATTGAATGCTTGGTAACAAATCATACGTTTTTGTATTCAATAAAACTCAACTAAACAATAAAAAAAACCAAGTCTCAACAATGATCGTCTAAGCGCATCACTCCAATAATAATAAAATCATATCACGACACTGAGTAGGCTAACATTTTCGAGACATTTTTGAACAAAATAACTTACTTTAAATAAAGCTAATGTCTAATAATATAATTGTCTAATAAGTTTCTAATGTATCAGTGAGTAAATTTGTATGAATAGGTTCAAAACTTAGCAGTGGTAAGATTACAATGTACAGAGAACAAAAGTAAACCAAATAATCTGATACATAAGCCATAATTATCTACTCGCTCATCGACATGAGACAACAAAATATAAATAATTAACTACATCTAACTACAACACTTTTAAGAAAAGTAAAAACTAAACGTAATGAATCAAAATAGTCTATATCTATGACCTTACTCGTGTACTTTAAGCTTTACCTTTCGTCTTACTTTGAAGTATGCTCTAACGTCATGACGCATGCGCTGACACTATCTAAAATAGCGCATGCCGCTGACGCTTGCGTGAAACCTAATCTGCATGATTAAATTGTTGCATGTCCCAGACGCTAGATGGATCAAAAATTAAAGACGAAAGTTGAAGCTGTGAACGCACAAGTATGGACTTAGCTTATTGGCATTTGCCCTCATTCAGTTTTTGTCGACAAGTCTTATATGTGATATGTAAATCACGCATTAAAAAAAAAAGACTTATTTATAGTATATTTATATGGTAAACTATTCAAAGATCATGCTTGACCACCATCTAAAGTCGTGGTAGCTCAGTGGGACCATGCTCGCCTCACATTCGTGGCGTCGCGGGTTCGAACCCGGGCGGGCCCGTACCAATGAGTTCTTTGGAAACTTAAGTGCGGATACACCACTGGCTTTTCGGTGAAAGAAAACATCGTGAAGTAACCTGCATAAATCGATGGAATATGTGAATCAGCCAACACGCACTGGGCCAGCGTGGTGGATATGGCCTAATCACCCTTCGAGGGTAGGCACATATATCAGCAGTGAGGTGTCATAAAGGCTGACTAAAGGCACCATCTGAAGACAAGTGGATGTTAAATTTACGATCCTTAGAGATCAAATAATTTACGGTCAAAATCCGAAAGGGGCAAACACCGAACAGACCGTCAACATAATTATGGCTAACTAATTCGTATTTATCGAGGACATTGTTTGAGGCACTCTGCGTGAATTTATTACATGTGTTAGACTTAGTTAATATACATAATACAATCCAAACTGCGTGTACTTCTGTTCTGTTAATGTAGATAAATCCCCCGACGTGCGAGATGCGCATGTTGCGCCGTGCGCAGGTTGCGCATGTCACTCGCTCCGCTCCTCGGCGCCGGCCGGTGCCGTCAGTCTATGAACACAATTACCCCGCGAACCTTACCTAAAGCATTATAAGCTAATTTATGTGTATGTGGCATGCACTAAACGGTGGAATTTGGCCTGGATAATATTGTCATCTGGTAAAAAATGCAATAAGGCAGGCATTTATGTACCGGCAAGTCTGCGAAACGTGCAAACTTCATCAAATTTAAAGATCACGGCCCAGTTTGCCACTGCGAATATCGAGTAACTGGTGAGTTAATTGTAAACATAAATATCAGTCGTTAATATATTGTCTATACTGTCTGTACACACAATACTGCTTGTAGACCAAATTCCACCAGAAATCACAATAACTTGTCGCAGGATCTTTTATATTCCTGTCAATAATATTCACATTTGCCAAAATATGTTTGTCTTGATATAATGCAGCGCTGGACCGCATGACCGCACACTTGTATTAGGACAAATCTGAAAAATAAATATCATCAATTTAGTTTGAGAGGTAAATTGTTAACATTCTGCTTATGATGAAATTTGGACCCAATGTTCCTCATATGGTAAACAAGAACGGATATTGCATATTTTCACCTCTGGATTAAAATGGATCCCCAAAGTTTGTATGGAAATATATTTTTCTTTGTTCTAGGCCACTGAAATTCGGTCTGTTTCCTAAGCATTAAAAATGAAGAAAGGCATGTCTCAGGATTTTTGGAAAATCAACACCTAAAGAGGTGTAGTGGGCTGGTTCCTTTGCTGTGTATAGGCGAGCGAAGCCGTGCGGGCAAGCTAGTTTAATTACAAAACAATGGCTCGGTGCACATCTAATCAATATGACAATTTTGTTCGAGCTATTTATCACGAGTGTAAATATATTGGTGGACGTTTTTCACACAGCGCATTTGTGGTTTTTTTTTTTGTTTTCACCATGTTTTTTTTTTGTAATTACGTACATAGAATACATAGAAACACCCAGACAAAGAACAAACATCCATGTTTATCACACAAATGTTTGTCCTGGGTGGGAATCGAACCCACAACCTATAGCTCAGAAGTCGGAAATCCAGCCACTGAGCCACAAGGCTAGTCAAAACTATGTGTAACTTTCTATGCGTCAAAGCTTTTGTTTGAAACAGGGGCGTCACATCACTTAAGTCTTAGATCGACACCAGGCCTTAGGGCATGTGCAAACAACCATTAGCTAGTTAACTAAGGAGGACATATAAAGAAACTCAAATTTAACTTGACATTTATCATAGAGTAAAAAAAAACAATAGCACTAGATAGACATATTGAAACAGGGTATACCTTTGTCCCGCAGTGGGACACAACACGCTCAGAACAACCAATTCTACAATACTCATGTTAAATTGAGTCAGTTATTCCGACTATAGTTTCCGAAAATGTGTCAAAACCACGTCAGTTTTCATAGAATGCTACAATAGATCTGACAGTAGCTGTTGTCTTGTTCGCAACCTTTTTGCGAATAGGCCAATGCAAACTCAAATTTTGCAAAGCACTTCACATCAAATACTCTTTCTGCAAAAGTTGTAACTAGAAATGCCTGTTACGTTTTGAACAATAGAATAAGGACATAATAAGGGTGACAAATATGAAACGAAGCTGGGCAGTGCATGTGGTGTAAGGCAATAATAGTTAGGACGAGACCAGGATGACTTAGAAAAAGGCAGCAAGATATGTTTGGTAAGGGATGGTAAGGGATAAAAGTGAAATTCACAATCAAAGGGGGGGGCCTGTACATAGCAGTGATTCATTTAAGGCTGGGAACTAACATCGTATAGGTCGCGTGACTAGCTCTGATGTCAGAGTTTATAGGCCGCCTGAAGTCCTAAGCCATGAAGCCATGGCTTAGCGTTTCTTGTAATAAGAAAAACAATCAGGATTTACAATTGGTAAAGTGATGAATGTGTAATATTTAGAACAAGACAGGAGAGGGCAGATTCTAATTCTAAAGGGGGTGATAAGACTGACGTCTCGCTTGGGGTGTTTCGTGCACCCCACTCCTGTTTGGTCAGATGTTATGGTATCGGAGACTCGTTGCCGAGTTTCTCGAAGGAGTCTCGACCTGTGGCCTTGCGGTGTAAAGGTTTCAGGGCAGGTTAGAGTGCGGGTCGCGGTACTGACAGCTGGGCACGAGGTCCTGGTGCATGTGCTCGTCCATGCCGAGCGGCGCGCAGGCGGCGGCGGGCGGCCGGCGCTGCACCTGGTCCAGGTTGAACCGCACGAAGGCCTCGTACTGCTCGGCCAGCTTGGAGTTGAGCGCCGCCTCGTACTCCGTGCGCAGCGCCGCCTCCTGCTCGCGGAGCATGCGCTCGCAGATCATGCGCACCTGGAACACGGATCGTGATAATATCTCATCTCTGAGAAACGTGGGGGGTTAACTGCGGCCTCCTGCGAGACTCTATCGCACTCGAAATTTGCGATCGTTTTTTTTTCTCTTTCCACCTAAGAGGATTTTGGCGTCGCACGTCTTATGCATTTCAGTCACACAATTACATCAGTAGTCTGCCGAAAGAGGTACGCTTATACGTGTGGTGAGCTGCGACGTGTGGTGTTTGTTATAATACACCTGCAAATAAGCACGTGTAATAGTTTCTATGTTTAGATTATAACCATCTAACTAACTAATATACTAACTTCTAGAATACAGAGATACTCTAATCTAGAAGTTTTTGTGGTATTCAACCAACCTGCAAATTTGTAAAGTTATTTTAGATTACTTACCTAACTTTTAGCTGTACCCTACCCAATATCAAATTTCGCATCTTCAACCGTTTTGTTTAATATGTTTAACATAGTATTTTTAACGTACCCAAACTGCACTTTAGTTAATCACCAGCTCACAGGTTCAACCTAGTTTGGGATTAGTCTTGGGTGCTGTTTGTGGTAATGTAAGCAGCGAGTACTGGCAATACGACTCTAAAGTTATGTTCATTCGTTCATTCATTCATTGGTCACAGTAATTGCTTTGCCGACATAAATAAACCCGATTGTAGTGTCTATTTTGTATTGTAATAACCATTTATAGTGTCTAATTAGTCGAATTAACTCATAATACTTTGCGACACTGTTAACCACTGCTGTTACTTTCATGTAATAACATATTTTATCGGATAATACGACATGAGTTGTGATCTTCCAATGATCTTAGTTGTAAAATTAAATTACATTGTGAGTTGCTATCAAATTGAATAAGGACACTGACTTTCACATTAAATTTGTTACTAAACTATGCAAGTCTTCACGCACATGAGTCGCAACATCATCCATGATACGTCCGAAAAATTATAAATGTAAAAGTAAGTATTTTTAATTCGACTGTACTGATTTTTTTATTTCGTTTGAGAATTTAGGTGTGTGTATCCGAAAAGCTATAACTTGTGATAAGTGGTGATCTGTGTGGACATAAAGTAGAATAAATTTTGTCAATTATATCTAAATAATACCATCTGTGCGCAGAGTGGCTCGTCTTACAATTTGTCTTTGCCTTACAATCGATATGTACTTAATCGCTTACAAGATTGGGACCACTCGGCGAAAAATCTAATCGTGTCTCCAAAACTTTATTCAATTTGCCCCACTAAACTCTGAGTTCCTTGTTTTGCTCGGTGAACTACAAACAAATGGCTTACAGTTATTAAGTAACTCAATTTCCCGTTTTGGAGTTATAATGCTGCACAGAATATGTAATATACGACATATTTTTAAGTAAGTTTACTTATTACTTGTTTCTGTGTACTTGCGTATCTGTGTCTTGGTTGGTTGTAATAATAGAAATGGTCTTTTTGGATGAATAAATAAATATTTGATTTGATTTGATTTGTTAATGTCAAGTATACTTATATATTTTCAAGTTTTGTTAAATATTATCAAACAAGTCACAGTCAAAGGCGAGTTAAGCAAGTCACGGTCAAGTCCAAGTCATACCCCAGTAAAGTGGTGAAAACTTTACTAGAGCCTCCTACGGAGTTTTGGAACAATCACCAACACTAAACTAAAGACGAAATGCATTTGCCAATACTCGCGTACCACGACAGCATGTTTGCGAACACTTAAGGATAAACGACTTTCATACAAAACTGTCGATGCCTTTTTAGGCGTCCTACTACGATTTTGAACTGGGCATGACTTAACATAGGTCTAATTTGGCCTCTAAGTATCGCAAAGTCGATAATTTAAAATGTTCATGGCTAGGAAATACCATCTTTCAACCCAATAATTACGACAAATTTTACGATTGTAGTGGTGTGTCCTTTACATGCGAATCATGCGATCATGGTGTGCGTGAAATATTGATGTGTGCGTGCGTCTTGCAAAAATCGTGTACACTGGTTGTGCCGCGCGCGCGTCACGCGGTTTACGCGACGTTGCCAGCTTGTCGGTGCGTGTGTGAGCGAGACTAGGTATCCTTGCCTCGCGGCTTAGTCCGCGCGCAGCCTTCGATAATTGCGACGTTGCGAGATTCGGTATCGGTGTGCAGTGCAGTGTTTGATTTGGTTACCTAATCTATCTATACCAATATTATAAAGAGGAAAGATTTGATTGTTTATTTATTTCATTGTTTGTTTGTTTGAATGGGCTCCAAAACTGCTGAACCGATTTGAAAAATTCTTTCGCTGTTGGGAAGCTTCACTATCCCCGGGTGACATAGGTTATATTATATTTTCAAAAAAATTAGGGATCCTTACTAAAACTCCAATAATGTAACCCAAGATGATGTATTTCGCGTGCACTGCGAAAACTATTCATGATGAAAGAATAGTCTATACCAATATAATAAAGAGGAAAGATTTGATTGTTTGTTTGTGTGCATTGAATGGGCTCCGAAACTGCTGAACCGATTTGGGAAATTCTTTCACTGTTGGGAAGCTACACTATCCCTATACTATACTATATTTTATTTTTAAAAAAACTGGGATCCTTACTAAAACTCGAATAATGTAACCCAAGATGTAAAAAAAATACCTAAAATATCCTTTACATCGCGTGCGTTGCGACAACTATTGATGATAGAATAATCTATCTATACCAATATTATAAAGAGGAAAGATTTGATTCTTTGTTTGTTTGTTTGTTTGCATTGAATGGGCTCCGAAACTGCTGAACGGATTTGAAAAATTGTTTCGCTGTTGGGTTTTCGGCTTTCTTAATATTTTTTTTTTTTTGTGACTTGACGCGGGTGTAGGGGTTTTCGTGTGTGTATTATGGTTTTTATTTTTTTGTTGGGTGCCCGTGCGAAGCCGGGGCGGGCTGCTAGTAACCTAATAATAACGTACATAATTATAATAGAATGCAGCAGACATCATCGTTGCGCTATAGACGCCATCAATATTCTGGCCAAAAAAAGAGCACGAAACGTGTTCGTGCTCGGCTGAAATATTATCATGGCGAAGGTGTTTCGTAAGTGCCTACCTACCTAATTTATAAATAAAAAATATAATTCGAGACTTCTTGCCCATTTTCATGGCGATGGGGGGATTTCTACCCTTCCAACTGCGATTTTCATTTACGGTCATAGATTTTAAGGATCATCATCATCATCATCATCAGCCTGTTTCCTATCGTACCGAGATTTCTTACCCATTTTTCATAGCAATGGGGGAAATTTCTACCCTTCCAACTGCGATTTTCATTTGCGGTCATAGATTTAAAATTCATCATCATCATGATCAGCACGTTTCCTAACGTATCGAGACTTCTTGCCCATTTTCATGGCGATGGGGGGATTTCTACCCGTCAAACTGCGACGTTCATTATCGGTCATAGATTTTAACCATAATCATCATCATCATTAGCCAAATTGCTACCGTATGGAGGTTTCTTACCCGTTTTCATCATGCTCCTCCTTTTTTTTTAACTTTACAAGTCGACCTAAACGATCCAGCCATACCCAACTGCAGGACCGCCCCGCGGGCCGCTCGCGGCCCGCGCAGCCTCGCGAAATATATATTTTGAGGACTTTGACATAGGTAACCATTTATACATTTTTAGGGTTCCGTAGTACTACAAGGAACCCTTATAAGTTTGTCATGTTCGTCTGTCTGTCTGTCTGTCCGTCTGTCTGTTTGAATCCTTTACAGCCCGCACCGGCTTCGCACGGGTGTTTGACGAGGGAATGAAAATTATAATGCACACGCAGAACCCTTCTATTTGCGTCAAGTTGCAGAAAAGAAGGAAGTGTAAGGAGGGCTGAAAGGCTGCCCAGCAGCG
This sequence comes from Apocheima hispidaria, assembly GCA_947579745.1. Taxonomy (NCBI): domain Eukaryota; kingdom Metazoa; phylum Arthropoda; class Insecta; order Lepidoptera; family Geometridae; genus Apocheima; species Apocheima hispidaria. The sequence goes on from OX388151.1 coordinate 1,863,216, forward strand.
GGGGGATTTTTCGGGTCGGTTCAGTGGTTTCGGAGCCTATTCAATGCGGGCAAACGGGCAGTCAAATCTTTCCTCTTTATAATATTTATTTTTGGTGTGACTAACTAATAACCTAAATGAAAAAATTCTGAAAAACTTCCTTCTTAGTGAAATAATAGATTTTTTGTAAAAGGTGCCTATATAGGTATAGGAACCTATATAGGTAGGTGGTAAGGTGGTAGATAGAGGTATATGAAAATCTTGGATATTTCATGCTGCGCGATTGAAATATGTACATAATACTAATAATACCTACCTACCTACCAACCAACCAACCAACCAACCTACCTACCTACCTACGTACCTACCTATTAGTTAGTTAGTTATTTTTGTGTGTGGTGTTTGTTGTGTTGTTTGATAACTTATTCTGTAAAAAAATAGCACAAAAGGAACAAAAATCTACAAAAACAGTAATTTTCAAATGAGGATTCGATCCGGGGACCTTCGTCTCATTGATACACACTACAAAACGAAGCATAATGAAAATCCGTCCACTCGACCGCTCGGCCAGTCGATCTGATAGGTGGAATGCCGAAAATCGGGTACTCAATTTCGTATTTGCTTGTAACCGTTTTGAATTCGCATGTGATTCGGTCATAGATTTAAAATTCATCATCATCATCATCAGCCTGTTCCATATCGTACCGAGATTTCTTACCCATTACCCACGCCCCACGGTTTCACCCGCGGTATAAACTCTGTAACGGCTGAACGGATTTGGATGAGATTTGGAATGGAGGCTACCATACCTAAATTTGGCTACCTCCATACCAAATTGCATTAGAATCCGTGCAGCTGTTACAGATTTGAACGGGAACAAACACACTTACATACTAACATACCTACTTACATACACACAAACTTTCGCATTTTGGTGTGACTAACTAATAACCCCATATCTAAAATTTGTTGGAATTCAGCATTTCTGAGTATGGGGCTCGGTGCGCGCTCCATCAGTGCTGCCAGGAAAAATAATGCAAAATTTCGGGAAAAAAATTCACCTCAATAATGATGATGAATGCATTTTTATGTATGATCTCGTTGCGCGCACGCTCACTGATCCCGGGAAAAATATTGAAAAAATTCTGAAAAACTTCCTTCTTAGTGAAATAATAGATTTTTTGTAAAAGGTGCCTATATAGGTATGGTACCTATATAGGTATGGTACCTATATAGGTAGGTGGTAAGGTGGTAGATAGAGGTATATGAAAATCTTGAATATTTCGTGCTGCGCGATCAAAATATGCACATTATACTAATAATACCTACCTAGCCACCAACCAAGCAACAAACCTACCTACCTACGTACCTACCTATTAGTTAGTTTTGTGTGTTGTGTACACACAAAATAACAAATAACAAACAACAGTACCTACTATGGACTAAATTAATCTAACCCGGGTCTAAAATCCATATTTTTAGTCGCAGAATAATGTCTATCGACGCGGAAAACACAACATTTTTGGGTATTGCATATTTCATTAGGTCATTTCATTAGGTATTAGGTATGTAAAATTCGAAATTAATTTGAAAAAAACCGAAAAAAAGTGGAAAATTTGTTCGGAAGGTACCAGACTCGGTGCCTTTAGAACCCCCGATATGGGGTTATTCCAGGGACCCAGTTATTCAATCGTCAAGCAGTAGTGTGCAAAACATCACTGTGTTCCGGATTGAAGGGCAATGTTTCCAGCGTAATTATTGGGCACAGAGATTTAACATCTAATATCTCAGAGTAATGAGCGCAGTGCATTGCCGCGCATGGTTTTGAACTGTTGAGGTTCAAAATTCTGGGTGGCACTGAACTGTTATGAGCAAGCGTGAAGCTTAACATCAGCTGAGTGACTTGCTCGTCTCGTCACCAAATAACAAAAAACATAAACTTACATGCTTACACACTTACACACGAACTTTCGCATTTTAAATATTTGTGTGACAATATTAGGTTTATGTAGATATATACTTTTATAAGTTTCGTTACTAATTTTGAATAAGTTTGTTTGTCAAGAAACCCACAGCAAAAATTAAAATAAATAGTATTCTCGAAATTAAATTATAAAAAATAATACTACCTAATTTTAGGGGTTCGAACCCGGAACCTCACGAGCGCTACCTAATCAAACTGATGACTTCGGCCACCGAGACGATATACAGAGCAACGAAATTTCGTATTTGCTTGTAACCGTTTTGAATTCGCATGTGTGCGTAATGTTCATGCGTGCATACAGGCGTTGAAGATTATTTGAATTTTCAGTCGAGTGCAGCTATTAATGGGCTCTATTATTTTTGAGATGTGTTTATAACAATAGTAAGAGGTCGCAAAGTGAATTAAAACTGGGGCAGATTACCTCAATTGAGTTTTCAACGACAGCGCCATCTCTTGGCGCCTACCTACCTAGCGGACTCAAACGAAGCACCTTAACTGGTAAAAATTCACCGTTTTTACACATTAACACTCGAAATAACACAAGTTTTGGAAAATAATATAATGACGCGTCATGATTTCTTCACATTCCCGCCAGAAACTCATTTGCGATCGTTATCAGGACCGCGCGTTGCTTCACTCTGAGAATGGAACTCTGACAGCCTCGAAAGAAGTCTGGTACAAACGCGTAACCGATATACACTATCATAGGATATTTATATGAAACTTTTAATCCCGACGAAAGGGCGCCGAGGGTTCTTTCATGGATGGGCAAGGTTGGGTGCCAAGTCGAATTTCTTAGAGACGCTTTTACACGTTAGAACTCTGCGTCGGCTGGGAGCGAGTTAGTCCACCTGTTTGAAGGTGAAGAGCGCGCGGCTGTAGGCGTGGTGCGGCGCGGGCGCGTGCGAGGGGTGCGGCGGGCTGCAGTCGCCCTCGCTGCCGGAGGAGGAGGACGCGGCGCCGCCCGACATGCGCAGCTGCCGCCGCCGCTGCAGCCGCTTCATGTCGTTGCGGATCTCCTGCGCCATCATCTCTGGAATATAAAACACCACAATTATAGAGGAGGCATTACTTATTATAAAATTGAGTTGAGTGAAGAGTGAGAGTGAAGTTCGATTGAGACTTTTAACAATGAAAGTTATGAAATGAGGAGACAGACACAATTACTTTCGTATTTATTAACTACACACTAGCAGCACCAACGGTTTCACCTGCTTTCCTATTTTTTCATGATAAAAAGTACGTATTTTAAAGTCCGCCTGGGGAGTCCACACCTTTTGCCAGTTATTCAACCACCAAGCAGGAGTGTGCAAACATTACTGTGTTCCGGATTGAAGAGAAATGTTTCCGGCGTAATTACTGGGCATACAGAGATTTAACATCTAATATCGCAGGGTGACGAGCGCAGTGCATTGCCGCGCATAGTTTTGAACCGATGAAGATCAAAATTCTGGGTGGCACTGAACTGTTATGGGCAAGCGGACATCAGGCGAGCGTCTTGCTGGTCTCGTCATAGAGTAAAATAAATAAATAAAAAGTACCCTAAGCAGGGTGTATGTCGCCGGTTGTATCTAAATCTGTAAGGCCATTACAAAGTTGAGTGGGAAACGAATGAAAGTACACACAAACTTTCACATTTATTATATTAGTGTAATAAATGTATAAAAAAATTAATAAATGTATAATAATCTACAAAAAAAAAAAAAAATGGAATCAAATAAATATATGAAATCAACAAATGCCACATGCATTTGATGATTTCCTTTATATTTTACTAGTGCGCCCTGCGGTTTCACCCGAGGTTAAAGGTAGCCTATATGTGTTAATCCAGGGTGTAAGCTACCTTCATACCAAATTTCATTCAAGACGTTGTAAGTGTGTTTGTTCCCATTCAACTCTGTAATGGCTGGACAGATTTGGATGACATTTGGCATGGAGGTAGCTTATTCCCTTGATTAACACATATCATCGTCATCGTCAGGTTATTCAGCCCACTGCAGAGCATAAGCCTCCTCCCTCTTTCGCCAATCTACCCTGTTTTGTGCCAATCTCGTCCAGGTGTTTGCCGCACATCAACACAGACTACTTTTTAACTCGAAAAATTTAACCGTTCCTGGAATATAGTGGGGGGCAGCTACTTACAGATACGAAAATTTGTGTGGTAAGTATGTAAGTGTGTTTGTTCCCTTTCAACTCTGTAACGTCTGAATGGATCTTATTCCCTGGATTAACACATGGGCTACTTTTTATCCTGATAAATAATGGGTTTCTGTAGAAAAGGCGGGTAAAAAAGCGAGGTGCAACTAGTTACTAATATAATATAAACTTTTTCTCTTGTTGCTCTGTAGTCCATACTTGTCCGGTCTATTAGGGGTCTAAGATAGCCAGTGATAGTAGATAGGTGTGATAGTGTCAGTATTTTGAATATTTGTGATTCTGATTGTGATATCATGCCATCCCGCTCGTACCAACTTACTCGCACTATTACGTCAGGAACATAATTATTTAAGGAAGGAGGCAGTTATCAAATAAAATCAGCTACTTACTAAAGGTTAGACTTTAAACAAAATTAATTGCATGCAGCTGCATGAATGTTTTTTGTTGCAACCAGATTTATAATCCATGAGGGTTATAAAAACAGCAGGTAGAGCCAGTTTTTTTTCTATGAATCTTGCAAGTTTTATGGCTTTACACTAGCAGTTATGTTTTGTTATATCTCTCGTCTAAGCTTGAAATAAACATGGTAATGCCGATTTCATAGACCTTACTTGACAGAGATTTTTTAATTTTAATATTCAAAGGTTTAATGTGTAAGCTACCTCCTTACCGAATTTCATTGAAATCCATTCAGTCATTACAGAGATGAATGGGAACAAACACACTTACATACTTACACACAAACTTTCGCATTTATAATGTTAGTGTGATTATAGAAGTCTTAGGAAATATCTAAGCTTGTCATTGTCTGTATCTCCTAGGATAAATTGAGTGTGGATGTAATTTTTTTTTAACTATGACAGTAAAACTAATAAATAAATGTATTGAATTTGTGAGTTTATAATTTTTGAAACTAAAAAAAAAACAGAATGGGAATTAAAAAATAAATAAACAGTTTGTTATCTTTAATATAACAATAACAATGCCAATGTTTTCTAGCAATTCTTGTGTTAGGTAACATTTTCCAATTTTGACAAAACAGGAAAAAAAAATGGCATTTTTTTCCTTCTCATTTGCCAAAATAATAACAAGCCCTGTTTATTTTTTTAAACACCCTCTGTATGATGTTTCATCTCCAAAAATGTGTGAAAGAGATAGCTTAGGCTGGAAGAGTGGCCTTTATGAAATAATAAAGCCTTTCAATAACAATAGGGAATGTTATGATGGCTGAGATTACTTTGGAAAATTTGCATAGTCATTCTTTGTTATGTATTTAGAAAAACCATTGTCTTTTTAAAAGTCCTCTACCAAAGCAATTTAGTGAATAAAAATTAGGTTCACATAATTAAATATATCCTACTGATGAAGGTAGATTTCCACTACCATAAAATACACCCAAGTACTTGGACCTAATTTAAAAAGAAATGCTATAAAATTATGGTGTCCACCATAAAAAGGTATTGAAAAAACCCACACAACGGTCATTTTGCGTCAACTGTCTCGCTCTAACACGATAAAAAATATTCATGATAGCACAAATTAATTACCTACTGGCGCATAAATAATCCAGCACACTACACCATGAATAAAAAAATATTCAGGATTTCTATACCTCCGAGTTTCCAGTGACAGTAGAAATCGAAATTCCAAAAGTTTCCAAAAAATAAACAAACCTGGAGTCATCTTTGCAGGTGCACTAACGGCATCTCCGAATGCAGAGCGTTGTTCGGGCACCCTAATACCAGGGCTTGTGCTAGAGCTTGCTGGAAATGGAGAACATCTTCGTCTTTTTGTCGGCAACTGCGACATAGAATCCCAGTCCAAATTTCTTTTAAGTGTAGCGCACGCCATTTTCTTTTTACGCCCAGCCGATATCCTCTGCCTCCTCGATCTTGTTTGATGTTTGGGATTTTTGCTAATGTCACTGGGTTATTACAACATAAAAATAATCTAAAAGCTTAAATAAGTCTACCACTATGCTTCGAATATAATTTGTTTCACGTTTTAATACAGAAGGATCTTGAAGATTGTTTAGGATTATTTGGTGTTATTTTCTTTCGTTGACTTCCAACCCAAATTAAAATCCGGCAACAGAACCGAACACTTCTCACTTCGTTCAATTTGATTTGGTATTTTTTTTGTTTTGGATTTTGACATTTTTGACATTATGTTCAGAGTTGCCAGCTCCTAAAAAAGTTTGCCGTCTAGAATATGACAAAATTCCCCAAAACGTCGACATTACGTTGATCAAGTTTGATCAATACAATTTTTAGCAAAATTTATCTAGGATTTGTCAAGTCAGAGGAACTCACGTGATTTTATTTCGACGACTACTAATATGATTAGAATGATATTTGTATAGTTTTGTCTACAGGCTAAATCGAGTTCGTTAGAGGCATTTTTATACTCATGTAAAAAAAAAAGTATAATTATTTAAGTATGGCTAGAGCGTCTGTGTCTTCTGTAGCTCAGATACAGGTAACAGGTATATAATAAAATCTACGTTCTAGCGCGGAATAGATGTATTGTTTCGACCGCTACTTATGATGCTTACAGGCCAGTGATCATTATGCCACCAAAGTATTATAGTCAATAACACATTCTCATGATAATTCTAAAAAGATTTCCCGCATAACAATTGTAATACAAACATTTTTGTGCTATAGTAATATTATTATATTGGCCCCTAAATTTAGGGAGGAAATCCCCAAATTGGCAGCCCTGGTTTTGTTTGATGTGTTTGTTTGGTTGGCTGCCATGTACAGCGTTCGCCGACCGCCGACCGACATTCAAAATAAATCTGCAATAGACAAACAAGCTTTTGGTGTCGAAACTATTTTCCAGAAACGTATCCGATCAAAGTTTTGATGCATCACGATAGTGAATAGGTATGTCCGCCATGCAACATAGAGTAAGTTTCTATAGAAAATTGGGTCAACCCAAGCGTGGACCATAAAATCAGTTGCTTTCTCTGTCTACGGCGGTAACAGCCTCGCTACATTATCAGACCTGACATCGTGTGAAAGAGATGGCCATATATAAATTTCTGGGGGAGTGAAAGGGAGAAGCTATAACGTTGGAAGCTATAGTTTGTTTCTTTTGCTCCCGTGAAATTCATGTCTAGCTGTCCCTTTCACACAATGTCAGGTCAGGACTAGAAATATAATATATTTGAGTAAATGAAACAAACTACTACTTTGTAGGTTGTTGTTTTTGCTAAGGGGTTAGAACATTACGGCCTAGTAGATACAAGTTCAATTTAAATAATTATTACTCAACGAACATTCAGTCCTCGCATAGTTATGCGGAGGGTTCGCCGATATATATCTAGGCTAAGAAAAAGAAGCAAAATCAAAAATCGGATTTTTTCTAACCCTGGTTATGCGCTATCGATTGGCATAGTTTTCGTCTTCTGCCGACTAAAAACCCATCTCTGTCAAAAACACTAATTTTATTTACCTCGTATCTCCTTACGGAAGTAGAGACATTATTGCTAGAACATTCAGTCCTCACATAGTTGTGTTCTATCGATTGGCATAGATTTTGTCTTCCGCTACGAAAGTCAATATCGGTCAATATTCCTTGTATCTCAGAAGCGGAAATAGACACAGGATTATCGCCATAAATTGTGCCACTTGGTCTAAGTGAAATAAATTATGTGTTATTGACCGAGCGAAGCAAAGGACTCAGAGTATAAGAGAACAAATCGTCGTTTGTATGTTTGCCTGATGATAACTTTCGAACCGTTGATCCAATCTTCATAATATTTTGTAAGTTCATTTCAATACAATTTTTAAGTTCCAATATGAGCTACATATAATCAGGGACCCTATTCGGAGATATGTCATTTTATCTCGGTCACTCTCACTCCCATTAAATTCTAAATTAGAGAGACAGTGACCGAGATAGAATGTCATTTCTCCGAATAGGGGCCCTGGGGTTGCGAAGTTATAGGGTTTGCGAGGTTTCAGTTCGGCGCGAACTACTAGTATCGATAAAGTCAGCAATTCATCATTTAAAAACTCTCAGTTCTTCACAGGTAATACTGATACAGAGATGTGAGTGATTATTTTACATCTACTACAATAATATATTCCTTTTTTTTGTTCTTTCCGGACATTGGCGTCGCACGGCTTGTGCAAAAGTATATTCCTTTCTTTTTCTTTTTTTTTTCGCTCACAGCCACCTAATGTTTTCTCCGTCTTCAAAAGAGAAAATAGCGCTTCTGTCTTGGTTATATGTATCTGTCACTGTCTGAACAATCTTGTTTCTTTGCGAAACAGCGTTGCCAACTTAGCGACCTTTTCGCTAGATTCAGCGATATTCTCTTATTAAAGCGACATTTTATTTGCATTCAGCGACAAAAATAATCTATCAAGTTTTTAACGGCATTCTTTCGATATGATTTCATTCACAGCTAGCTTTGTAAATGATCTACTTATGTTATGTATTACTAACACACCTGTGGTATCAACCCTAAAACAATTAATGACTTCTTCTTTTCTGTAATCAGCAACTCTATTCAGATTTTATCTTGGACGAAATATCATTTTTTATTATTTATTACCTTGCCTGTTCTGCTAGGTACGGAATATAGAATCGACAACCAAATCTGAGGAAACATGTATCCCATAGCGATGATTCAGAGGTCGAGTGTCTATAAATGGCCTGACCCGACATCGTGTGAAAGGGACAGCTAGATTTGAATTTCACGAGAGCAAAAGAAACAAACTATTAAGTTTATAGCTTCTCCCTTTCGCTCCCCCAGAAACATATATAGCTATCTCTTTCAAACGATGTCAGGTCAGGCCATGTAGCGAGGCCTTAATAATAGATGTAGATAATAATATTATATGTAGTTAGAAAACTAGTTTTAATTAAAAATACATAATTGTATATTTTTATACCTATTTCTTAAATATATGATTATATTCGATTTTTATTCCATTAATATATTATAATAGTACCTTCTCTGCTTGTTACAAAAAGTGAAAATTTGCGAAGATCTTTAGATAAGCATTTTATTGATACCACGCGGTCAAAACCCTAGTTATAATAAAAATGTCTAGCGGAATCTAGCGAATATCTACTACAGTCGGGTTGGCAGCACTGTTCCGAAATACTCCTCACGAATTCACTATTCCTCCTCATTGAGTCATCCTACCTCATATGCAAAATACTGAGTATATTTTCTCTTTGTGAATTCTAAACCATAAGATCCAAAAAGGCTTTTTCTGCCTGTATTTTTGTGTATTCCGTAAATAAAAGCCGTCAAACTGGGGAACGAAATGTCATCTTCCGCTATGGAAAGTATCCTTTTATAAGAATTTCATCATCAGTTACCCGATCTAAACATTTTATTTTGTTTATCTTTAGTTTAGGATATGTAAGTAAGTGATATCTGGTAAAGTTTTTACTTCTACATGACTACAATGGTAAGTACTTAAGTAGCTAAGTCATCACAATAACTATGCTTACAATATTACAGTATTACAGGTACTTACGGGTGCTTGATGAGTAATGACTACATGCTCTGTTTGAATACTACTCTGTTTTAGACACTATACAGGGCTATAAGGAAAGGGTATGCTAAGCCGAAAGGGGCTCATAGTACTCATCATTATGAACAACTTTTTATATGGGACCAACCCTGAAATCGATAAAAATATATCAGCTGTTCCATAGAAAAGTGTCAATGACACTCGACAAAATGTATGGAACAGCTGATATTTTTTTCTCGATTTCAGGGTTGGTCCCATAGTAAAAGTTGTTCATAATGATGAGTACTATAAGCCCTTTTCGGCTTAGCATAACCTTTCCTTATAACCCTGTATTATACCTACTACTAATTTAAGTACAAGAGATCTTGTTAATTTTATAACTATTTTTTGAAATAGTTTCACCTGTTTATTCAACTTATAACTAAATAAAATACCTATGTACAAATTTTATTAAAATAACCCGCCCCTAATTGTTCCTGGCCAAAAGTGCCCACAATATTCGCAGCATTTCTATGCTGAATGGCAATGGCCATCTGTTGCACCAGGAACGAGAGTTAAAACTTTCCTTAACTCACCCACCCAGAGCACCTATTCAATTTAAAATTTGCTGTAAAAGAGCTGGAGCGAAACTCAAAAAAATGCGAGAAAGAAGAGAAACTAGAAAAGGAAAAGGCTAAGAAAGCCATACAGAAGGGTAACATGGAAGGGGCAAGAATACATGCAGAAAATGCAATACGACAAAAGAACCAAGCATTGAATTACTTGCGCATGTCTGCACGAGTGGATGCCGTGTCTAGTAGAGTACAAACTGCACTGACCACCAGAAAGGTAACTATATAATAATAATAATAATATTTATTTACCAAAAAATAAGTACAGAGGTGCTTAAATACACAAGAGTTACAAAATTTTAACAGTTAGTGGTTCCGTACTATATTAGTAACAGATTAGCGGTGAACCCCAAACTAGGCACAAGGTCTGTTTCTTGGGGCTCGAGTATATATATATATACTATATTGGCTATTGACCTATTGTATCTAGCCAGTGCTAAGTTTTGTTATATTTCAAGTGTAAGTAGTGTAAGTATATTTCACAATCAACAAGTTTCTTTACAACATAGTAGTCTTATCATAAACAGACAAATACTGTTTGAAAAATCACACTCAGGATGGGTTGCACCATAGTTCCAATGAAAGTTACTGTTACAGTTAAATTAACTATAACTTTAACCATGAAGCTTAGCCAGCATGTGTTATCTGTAATTTTGACCATAGTTAAAATGGTGCAACACATTTTTCTGCTTAATGGGAGTTTTAACTGCAGTTATGACTGTAGTTTAAAGTTAACCTAGATGGTGCAATAGTGCCTTAGTGATTTAATATTCTGTTATTGTGAATATATGCGAAAATGAAAACATATATCAAACCAACCTACCTCCACAGCATTCGTGGAGTTCTATTCTATATGTTGTTATTGTAAATCCCTAGGTCACACAATCGATGGCAGGTGTTGTCAAAGCAATGGACGCAGCCATGAAGTCAATGAACCTGGAGAAAATATCAACACTCATGGACAAGTTTGAGAGCCAGTTTGAGGACCTCGACGTCCAGTCCTCATACATGGAGAATGCAATGTCACAAACAACCACAACAACTGTGCCACAAGGGGATGTTGACACATTGTTGCAACAAGTTGCGGATGAAGCTGGGTATGTTTATTTCGTCTTCAGTATACACAGGGGTCAGATACGCTATGGAGATATTTGAGGATATGACAGCTTAAAGATTACAGTGTTTGTCAGGGACAAAAAAACATGTACTCATAAACAGAAGATAATCATTATCAAAATTTTTGTGTAACCATTCTTATTCGTGATGGGCGTGATAATGCTCTGCACTGATGTCTGGCATGGGGTATATTGTGCAATTCCCCCTGCTAGGGTCTAAAATGAAAACCAGTCCGGCCTATGCGGTGACATGGATCATGTTGAAGCCGCCTCATGCAATCCAACAGCGATTCTAGCCTCTTCTGTGGCTTTACAGTGTGAACCTTGAACCATGTGTAATAGTTAAACTTGGACATGTCCATGATATGAGCAATTGAGCGTAATCATATTGATTAGTTACACTCTGTTGACCATTTACAATCTAGAGCAATTCATTAGAAACATGTGGTGATTAAAAGCTGAAAGGCCAACAATATTAAAAAATTAAGTACAAAAACAAGACAGTTCACTCTAAGTCCGTTTAATAATTGGAGACGCTTAATGAGTCATAATAACATTAATATTTAATACGCAAAATTTTGACACACTCAACAAAATAAAAAAAATTGTTTCAGTTTTTTTTTTGCTCACGCGTTATGAACTTGCGATGCTTACCTGACGATGACACGAAAATGTCAATATTTCATGTCTGATTCTGTATATAACATTTCAGATTGGAGCTAAACATGGAGCTGCCGTCAGGCGTCCCCAGTACCTCGGTTGGAGCCAGTACAGTGGTGTCGCAAGAACAAGACGAGCTCACGCAGCGACTCGCCAGGTTACGGCAAACTGAATAACACACACTGGAGAGAGTTAACGTTTCACTTGCTGGGCCAGGGATACTTGTAATGTCACGTTGGGAACAACTATCATGGAAATCTTATGTTCCTCTATATGTTGTATAATTCAGGCAAGGTCACAGAATAAATTATAGTATAAAGACTCGCCCGGAGTTCACAATTAAACAAATACACTCGGTACATAGCAATAAAACAAAGAAGCGTACCTAAATAACAATACCTACAGGCGCGAACGCGTGTTAGAAGGCGATAGTGATAGCTTAGCGCTCGTTGATTAAGATGAAATAGGCTGGATTCAAGAATAATCACTTCGCGGTCGTAAGAGATAAGCCTGGCAAGGTTGTAGTGTAAGCCACGCGTGAAATTAGAGGCCTTATTCAGTTAGTGAAGCTTTTCGATTCCGAATTCCGAAAAATTTACTTCAGCATGCCCAGCCTTGATATGTTATTGCTTTAAGTGTAAACTCCGTTTAACGACACTCGATTTAACGACAACTTCAAAGAAATTAGTTTTTCTGGTTTATTGTGATTATCGTGCCCGTGTTGACCTATCGGCTACTAGACTGTCATTAGGTTGTTATGCATTATTATTAGCTAATAATAAAATTGTTAGTGAATGATAGTAAAATATTATTGATTTTTCTACTCCCATTTAACTCATAAATAATGCGCAGTCCCTTCAGTGTCGCTATACAGAGTTTTCACTGTATTTAGTGCAAAAACGTGACAAAGCCACAAATGCCCTTCACTATCAGTATACAAAATAAAAAGCAAATAAGGTGTCCGTTGGCCTAACTTAAATAATTTAGGTGTATATAACCGAGCGTTCCACTTGTCTTACGTTACATTCTCAAAACAATATTATTATTTTTAGTAAAATAACATTTAAATATGCAATACAAATAATTATCAGTTAATTATGTACATAGTTCGGGATTCTGTGCTGTTACAAAACATCATTTTGGTTCTGAGAATGCTCTGTGATGTTTTTTTTGGCAAACAGCCTTTTTTAAGATAAGATTACATGTAATGTTTATTATATTATCTAAAAGTTTACTATTATTGCTACACGTGTGTTTTATTTCTTCAGTTATACGAGTTAAAGATGTACTCCACTGACGTCTATTACTCTAAACAGGGTGAAAAGTACGCTAGTTTTTTTTTTCTATTGCGCAGATACCGCGAAGCCACGTCCTCGTTCCTTTTTATGGATTTTTGTGATCGTAATACCCGTCTGCATTAAATCGCAAAGATAAAACTTAGCTAAGATCACCTTAAGGTGCAACGTTTCGCTCATCGCTCGAAATTCAAATTTTCTTGCGTTTTTTGTTACTCATCATGGATTTATTGAAACCAATTTTGCGCCAAGAAATAAGTTGTTTTAAGAAATTACGGGTAAAATGATCACCTAGATAACAATGGTTTTGCTACAAATCTCAATAAGCTGATTTTCATCTTGGTTTTTGGTTTAGTGAGAAATGTACTTATACTAGCTTTCAACTTGAATTTTTGGTTTGAGTAATTTCTTGAAACAATCTATTTATTACCGCAAAATTAGTTTTCATATACCTACGATGAGTAATTAAGCTGTAATTGACAAAAAACGCAACAAAATTTATTTTTCGCGCTCTGTGCGAAACGTTGCACCTTAAACTTCCTCTGCAGCAACCAGCTTACGTTAAGTGACTCCTACATAATAACTGACATTTAATGAAATTAATAAAATAATGATACATTTCTGGTACCTATGACAGACAGTTTTCTTTGACACTGACACTTGTTAAGCACTTGCTTACCCCTCCTAAGTTTGGTGCAACGCATTTTCCACTGTTAGGTACGCCCTAGAGAGTTATATGAACTTGTTATATGAGCCGTCAAAGTTTAGTGCAGACGGACATAAATCTCTAATGCCTGTCTGCACTAAACTTTGACAGCTCAGCTTTTGACGCTTAGCTAAGTTTTAAGCATAAGGAACCAACATCAGTTGAAACTTCAGAAATCGCAAAAACTTCGCTACATTTCATCATCTGAAGAATTTAGAGGTTATATGAATAACACACTAGAAGAATTAATCAATCCCTAGAAAGTAGATCGAAATCAAAATGTCATATCATTTTCCCAACTATAGTACGCGCATAATTAAATGAGTCATCGAGTAACAAACGTCACTCCACAAGACCTGTAAGCGCGAGCGAGATAGACGGATTGAATGATTCATGACCCGCCGACTCGGATGATAATGCGTTTACAATCAAAGATAACTGCTTATGTTTACTATAGTTATTTAAAGGTTCCGTGTTCCTTTCCAATACAATAAGTTAAGGAAACCTAAAGTGTTTTTCGCAAATATCTCAGAAACGGCTGGACACACAAATTTAAAATTAGCATACACATTTACACGACGTCATACACTAAAAATCTACTCTACTCAAATCCTGAAATCAGACACTTTTTTTGACTAGCCTTATGGCTCAGTGGGAGGATTTCCGATTTCTGAGCTGTAGGTTGTGGGTTCGATTCCCACCCAGGACAAACATTTCTGTGATGAACACGGATGTTTGTTCTATGTCTGGATGTTTCTTTGTATCTATGTACGTAATTACAAAAAAAAAAGTATTTATGTATGCTATCAGTTGCTATCCCATAGTAGAAGATTGCTTAGTTTGGGGCTAGATGGCGCTGTGTGAAAAACGTCCACTAATATTTATTTATTTATTTTCCGCTAGGAGTACGAACACCGTCAAGCAAAGTTATTTTTTGCATAGGTTCTGCAATAAATTATTCATAAAGGCTAAAAATGAAACAATGATGTATATTGCAAGTTTATTGTATGTAAACATAGCAAGGATAACAAAAGTAATAATTGCGTAACGAAAACTAAACAAAATATACAATAGTCATATCTTAAAACTATAATGCCATTTACAGCTGCATAGCTTATAGAATACTGTGAGAAGCGTTTGTATCACTCAAGATATCACTGATTCAATACTTGGGGGTGGCACTGAGACTGTTATGGGTAGCGTAGCGCTAACCACCAGGCGAGCGATTAGCTCATTTAGTTGTATACAGGTGTTCATTTGCAAACGCGCAATATTCATGGAGAAGTGGCTTAAAATAACTTGCTAAGGGCATTAAAACTTTCTTATACAATTATTTCGGGCAACATCTGATAAAGACTTTTTGTGATAAACGGAATAAACGGATAAATACATCAAACGTCCTACGCACCTACGGAACCCTACTAAGCATGGCCCGACATGCTATTATTACAGTTTTGTTTCATATGGCTGGCGGCGAGTGATGACAACAATGACATTATTTTGACAATCGCCGCTAGCCACTTCTGTAAACATGACTACACCGGCGGCGGCCCTGCGGTTAAAATTCTAATATTTTTTTTATATCAGCAGTATGGTACTCTCCTTAAATATTGCACGATTGCAAATCATCATCATCAACAACACTTAAATTAACACTTGAATTATATCCATGCAGAAATTCAAGTGAATCCGTGGCTCTGTTTCTGCGTGAAAGAGTTACAAACAAACCAACAAACACTTTCGCAATTATAATATTAGTAGGGATATCAATGAAGCAATGGTATTAACTTCTTTAGAAGCCACATAGATTCGTCAACTAAAATTATGTTGCATCCGTTTTCATAAGTATCATACTAATATTATAAATGCGAAAGTTTGTGTGTAAGTGTGTTTGTTCCCGTTCAACTCAGTAACGGCTGAACGGATTCGAATGAAATTTTGTATGGAGGTAGCTTACACACTGGATAAACACATAGGCTACTTTATTATTTTTTATATTGTTATTTATATTTAATATTCGGTTTCTGTAGAATAGCGGGTGAAACCGCGGGGCGCAGCTAGTATATGTATCTCATTCTAGAACAAAATATTATAAATTCTTTAACTTACTGACTTTCCCACTACTTTATACGTAAAGGTTTTCATGATAGTCACTGCTATTAATTTAAATTTATAAAACCATTTTGTAATACAACTTATATAAAAAATATTACTGGCATCTAAAAAGTATAAAACATATAAGAAATACATCCACAGAAAAAAAAAAACACGAAAACGTCTCAAACGTTTGGTTATTAGCAAAAAAAAAAAGAAATAAAAATTCGATGGTTCAAATCATAGTCTACCTTTGGCTAAACACAATACTATGTAGGTATGTTAATCTATGTTATTCGTGTAACTAATGGACCGAGTGCATGTGGCTCTTTAATACATCGGTAAATGAAGCCAAAACGAAAAAAAAAAAAACAACTTTCATACAAATCTAATCACGAAAAATGGCAGAGCTAAGCTGATATATTTTCCAGAAAAGCTTTTATAAAATCCGTTATTGGTACTGTAAGCTGCTCAAAATGAGTCTAAACTTCATCAAGTTTTAGATTTTCCGTTTTCCACCTTCCGTATCCATCATCAAATCATCTCGCTCTCATCATATTTTATTTTCATCGGAACTTGACAGGCAAGCAAAATTTCAACTCAATTGAACAAGGGGAACAAGCCAGTTGCAAGATTTGACGCGAACTTACAAACATTGCAAGTTAAATAAACGCTTGGTCTTTATTCAGAAACACATTATTATAAATTACAGATAATGATTGTTTCTGTTTGACGTGTCCAAGTGCTGCTATGTGTTCCAATGGAAATAAATGAATATGACAACTAAAAATTTGCTGTCTCGTTTTCGCTCGTGATAATTCCTGTTTATCGATTATTTGATAAGGTAGTATTATCATACATTAGGTTATCGAACGTTCATTAATAATGCGGATGGTTTCCAAGCCGTTCCCTTGCCCCGTACTACACTCGGTCCATAACAACTATAAACTATTCAAAAGTCGATGTGACTTAGCGTAACTTTGGAACCTTATAATTACCAGCTTTGGTGTTCGTTATGCCTCTTCATGGTCCTTGAAGGTTATCTGGTAGAAGACCCAGTCTTCTAAAAATGAGGGTACGAAAGCCTTGCATTTGTTGAACTTCACGGCAGGCTTCAGCTTGACCAGCTCTTGCTCGTACAGTTGGAGAGATTCCGGCGACGCGGCGCCGTTACCCTACAAATTCGAATTTTAATTAAAAATAAAATAAATAAATAAATATTGGTGGACGTTTTTCACACAGCGCCATCTAGCCCAAACTAAGCAAACTTGTACTATGGGAACCAGATAACTGATAGAATACATAAACCCTTTTTTTTTTTGTAAATACATACATAGAATACATAGAAACACCTAAACAAAGAACAAGTATCCGGAACATGGATGCTTGTTCCACAAATGTCTGTCCTAGGTGGGAATCGAACCCACAACCTATAGATCAGAATACCAAAATACCAAATAAATTTTACCAATTTATAAACTAATACCAATAAAATAATCTATAGAAAAACTTTTTTTTAATTTATTGAATAATTATAAAAGAAAAAAAAAAAATATCCATGTCAAATTTAGTTTAGTTGAGGAAACGGTAAAACTGAATCGACACCAATTTGTAGTCTTCTTTTAGTCAGGTTACTTAATATGTAGTCAACTTTTGTTAAGGTCTAATGTAGTGTAGGTTTGGTCAGATTTATGTCTTGTAGCAATCCGAAAATGTAACTAGTCAATATATTCTGCTTTTAGTCAGGTTTCAGTATAAAAGAAACACTATAAATACCAAGTACTCACATGTGTCATAAACTTGCCGTCCGGCTTGAGTATCTTGAACGCAGCGTTCAGAGTAGATATCATGAACTCCCAGAGTTCGCCGCACGCCGTATCAGAGATGGGTATGTCGGTCAGGTCGCCGAATATGTAGTCCACTTTCTTGTTCTCCTTTATGAACTTGTTCACTGTCACCATACAGTCGCCGATTAAGATCTGGAACGAAATATAATATTAATCAAAACGTAATTGCGCAGAGACTTGATAACAATTTAGTTTTAGTGATGTTAAAAAGTAAGTTAGTATAGCCCTGATGTCAGTTTTTAGGTTTGCTTGAAGGTCTCTTCAATTCAATTCATCTTTATTTCCAACTAGCAGCCCGCCCCGGCTTCGCACGGGTATTTAACAAAAAAAATAAAAATTATAATACACACACGAAAACCCTTCTATTTGCGTCAAGTTACAAAAAAAAAAGATAACTATAAAGAGAGCTAAAAAGCTACCCAACAGCGAATGAATTTCGGAGCCTATTCAATGCAAACAAACAAACAATCAAATCTTTCCTCTTTATTATACTGGTATAGATTATTCTATCATCATCAATAGTTTTCGCAGCGCACGCGATGAAAGAATATTTTAGGTATTTTTTTTACATCTTGGTTTACATTATTGGAGTTTTAGTAAGGATCCCTAATTTTTTGAAAATATAACCCTATGTCACCCGGGGATAGTGTAGCTTCCCAACAACGACAGAATTTTTCAAATCGGTTCAGTAGTTTCGGAGCCTATTCAATGCAAACTAACAAACAATCAAATCTTTCCTCTTTATTATATTGGTATAGATGGTATAGATTAGGTATTAAGGATACTCTTATGGATCATCATCACTAGGTATAACTTGGTTAAAATAAACAAAACGTCATAAAAGCACAAGTCTTACATAGCTTAGTGGTTCATGATATAGGACAAGCAACCATCCATTGGTATCATGTAAGGGGTAAACAGCATTTTTTGAAACCTATTATACAAAATAAGCTGATACGCGAGTTACAGATGAGACCTTATTTTCGGCATGTGAACCGGTAACTTCTAAATTTCTTTTAGGCTTCTTTGTGATGAAACAAAGTTACATATTTCAATAATTTTGTACCAAGGTGAGTAAAACCAAAAAATACGTATCCTTAATTTTACAACTTATGCACAAAATTTGCGCACTACTTAAAAAGTTACCCTATATATAGATTATGGCCGGTAATAGTGTGGATATTTGGTTTACCTCGTAGTTATCGCCCTTGCGTCGCTCGAGCACGTCCCCGCAGATGGTCTTCATGTGCTCGTTGCACGCCTGCATCACCAGCTCGTCTATCTCCAGCATCCACACAAACTTCGGCTTTTCTTTCAGAAGCTCGTAGAGGAGCGCGCCGTCCCCGCCGCCTGGAATCAAGTCAATATGAAACTAACTCCAACTCTCTGTCTGCCTGTCTGTTTGTTACTTTTTCACGCCAATATGGCTAAAATTATCTTGTTGCACGTTCTTTGCGCGATAAAATCCGGAACGAGGATATTCGTCGAAGAACCAAAGTCCCTGATATAGCTTTCAGAATTAACAAGCTGAAGTGGCAATGGGCAGGCCACATTACTCGAGGAACCGATAACCGGTGGGGAAGAAAGGTTCTGGATGGACCACGAACCGTAAGACGCAGCGTAGGTAGGCCTTCCACTAGGTGGACCGACGACATTGTGAAAGTCGCGGGCAACCGGTGGATGCAAGTGGCCCGTTGTCGGTCGGTGTGGCGCTCTAAGGCGGAAGCCTATGTTCATGATGGTCTTGTTGTTTGCAGGAGCAGATCTGTTGTATTTGTATTGTACAGTTGTCCTGTAAGCCGCATAGGCCCGGGCCTAGGGCGGCACAACTTGGCCTATAGAATTATATATTAGCTATAGGCACATGTCAGTCTTCAATTTCTTTCAGACAAGAAACACTCAATAAGTAAATTTCCTTAGTGTTATGTATACATAGACCTTATAATGTGTAAGGGTGTCGCAAAGTTACAATAATATAATTATTGTAAATAACAATTTTGACTTACAAATAGCTTGTGAATTTAAATTTATAATTATGATGACGTTGTGGACACAAAACGTTTATTCACTAAGAAAATCCTGAATGTTGCATTGATCTATCAGTAACTGTCTGCGATTTTTGGAAAACTGTTTCTCTGGGTTCTTTTCTAATATCTTTTGGTCTAATATCTCGTAGGCCGAGCCTAGCCCTGATAGCTTTTATCTCGCCTGAAGGCTTTTAGTTTAACAGCTGTTAAAAGACAATCGACCGGGATTTACAATTGAACATGTCATTGGACTAAGTTGTATGTTGGTTGGCGTCAGAGATCGGCTAGGAACAGCACTCTTTCAATATTCTACATTGATGTTATTTTGTCTTACCTAATATTATTATTTCTTTCCCTTGATAGCTCTCCTTTCCTCTCTGCATCAGAGTCTCAGTGTAAATAAGATCAGCTTCAGAAATATCTGAAAACAGAAATACTATTGCAAGATCTGCTACATGCCTTACATGACATATTATATACGTTTAGTGGTAGGACTCTTTTGCAGTGTCTGTCTGGAGAAGGACCACACCTTTGCTGGTTATTCAACCGCCAAGTGTGCAAGCATTATACTGTGTTCCAGATTGAAGGGCATTGTTTCTGGCAAAATTACTGGGCACAATGAGATTAAACATCTGATATTTCAGGGTGACGAATGCAGTGCATTGTCGCGCAGAGTTTTGAACTGTTGAAGTTCAATTAATCAAATTTATTATACATATAAATAAAATAAAGTTTCGAAAGCTTCACCGATTTTGATGAGTGAAGTGTCGTTGGATTGCTCTTTATGTCCAGTTTATATTACATTTTGTAGTCGTTTTCTTTATTTTAATAATAACATTCGGGATAATTTTGCTTTGAATTATAATTTAGCTTACTCTGCAAATCATCTAGCACCAACATGTTGCCGAGAGACTTTGAGTGAACAATCTGTATCTTCTGGAAGTCAGACTGGTCATCAAATAGCACTTTGTCAATGTCATACTCCAGCAGTCTTTCATCTGAAAACAGGAATCCAAGATCATTAGTAGATCTGGCTTAAGAGCAGGAGGCCCCAGGTTTTTTTATTGTTTTTAATGCAGCTCCACGGACTCCGGGTCCATGCCCTTTGTCAACTTATACAATGTTTTTGTTAACTATTACTAATCCTAACTAATATTATTGTAACTCTGTCATTCTTTCTGGGTGTTTGTTGCATTATCATGGCTAAATGGCTGAATGGATCAACCTGAATTTTTGCATAGATATAGCTTAAGGGCAGGAGACAGACATAGGCTACATTTTTTTATTGGTCCACGCAAATGAAGTCGCGTGTAAAAACTAGTATAACATCAAACAACATCACAAGAGGAATACTATATTACTATGCTGAGTGTAAACACCCAGCAGTCCCGCTCCCGCAAGCAGCACCCGTTGACGAGTTGACCCATGTACCAGCCCAGTCCTATAGGTTTGAATCCAGAAATTAGCAGATGTTTGAATGATGTATTTAAATACTGATTGGGCATCCCAGACAGGAAACCTGCACTGCCAATACAAGAGGGTTGCGCCATTCAAAGCATGCTTGCTTTGTGACAAAGCATTGTGACTTCTTCCCTTTTCTTTCTAAATGGCTTTGTAAACATAAAACCGTTAGTTAAGACTAGCTAGACTTACCTGAGGTAGGATAGTATCTTCCAAACAGGCATCGTTTGATTGGGGCATAAGCTTGTGACTTATTTACTGTGATATACTTTCTTAGTTGGTTTTCCAAAACTCGTGTGGTCTATCAACAGAGATAAATTATGTATGAGAAGAAATATTATGGGTACAGATCATACAATATAGACTAATAAGTTCATTCATTCTATCCAATATTTACAAAGGGCTGATAAAGGGCCTAGCTGTGGAAAATGCCGATGGTCTAATTATTTATCTCAATATGGCCATAGAGTATAAAGTTTATATAGATTGAATAAGAATAGATAGGCATGAGACCAATCATGTTATCTACGAAAGGTAATTTGTTCAATAGACGTGCTTGTTTTACGGCTCTCTAACCTTGAGGTCAATTAGTGGTTCTTCACTCTCGCTTTTGTAGAATTCGATGTTGACAGCGACCAGGCCTCTGTCCAGCAGCCGGATCGTCACAGACGACCCTTTCTTGTCCGATAACACCTTCAGTGAACCGCCTTCTAGCTTAATATCAGCGGCTAAAATAAGATTCGGGATGTATTCTTTCAACACAGTTTCCACCTGCTTGAATACTTCTTTTTGACCGGTATGATCTCCTAGCCGTGCCGCATCAAGAGAAAAGTCTAACAACAACGTGTGAACCGACATACTAATACTGTTTTTCACTATTTACTGAATTTGCCGGCCGACTTCAGATAACCAAAAATTATGCAAGGCGATGGAAATGGGAAGAAAAATCACGAAAAGCAAAAATTAAGAAAGATTCTACAAAATTGATTTGACAAATTGATATTTGACTGACAGGTTAAGTACAGTGTTGCTGCCAACAAATGATCAAAAGTAGCTAAATATCTATGGAAGTGCCTCTGCAACTGTAGCCGGCAACTGGACTGAAGGTGGATGGGCAAAGTTTGCCGGCTACAGCAGCGAAGGCACAGCCAATGAAGTAAAAGATTACTTGTAAAATCACTTAAAATCAGCAGATTGGAATTACCAACTTGTCTTATGAGGGTATTTCGAGAGAAAGATTGCGTTATACACTCGTGTGCAGTTGAAAAGAGATTACTTAATCGCGCTAGTCAAAAAACCAGATAGGAAATCAATCGAAATTCTGTGCCATGCATACCTAGATATCATGAGTGTAATAATCACTTGAATATACATTAGGGGTTCCGAGTGCCAGCAAAAATGGGTGTAAATCGAGGTCTTCTCAATGTTTTTTTTTATTGTGAAAATATCTTGTAATCATGTTTTCACTAGATTACAGAACCAAAAAAACATATATCCCAAAATAAGATTTTTAATCGACATAACTACTTAATGAGTAGCACTAAACGGCACTAAATAGATTTTTATTTATCAAAGTCACATAATGCGTTCGAGTAGTAACTACTGATACGATTTTTTGATGTCACTATCCTAACTTCCAAAATAATATTATAAACTCGAATGTAACTCTCTCTCTCTGTCTATAAGTCTATCTATCTCTCTGTCTGATTTTTGTAGGTCCACGCGGACAAAGTCTCGGGTAGCAGCTAGTATTTAATATTTTCAAAATAGGTAAGTTTAAGGGAAAATAGACTGGCTGGTGAAGTATGTTTCATTAGGAAAAAATAATAAGAAGGCTTGCAACTTGCAACACCGTATCAACCTGTCTTTCTTTTTTTTTGTAAAAAATTTGCATCGTGAGATTCTTGTGAAATGGCTGGAAATAATTCTGAAGAAGTAGAGGTGGGTACACCTAGATAATTTCTTGAAAATCTTCCTAAACTACCCGTATTTACTGCAAGACAGTCAAAACTTTCTTTAGTTTTTGCGTGAGTTGCTGATGTGGCTGGACTAACTTTCTCTGTTGAATTTTGCATCAAGTTAGCCGTATTTATCATTGATAACGCTTTATTCTAGCGAAATAAGAGCGAAGAGGTGTTAAGTCATCGAAAACGGCGTGGCCAGTATTTAGATTTTAGTTGTAGTGATAAAGTGTAGGTTAGGTTTGGAAGTGAAAAATGGCTTGTGTGTTCAAGGGGTCGGCGACGACCGAGACCAAAACTAACGCGAACACTGAAGTGCCTCCGGAGTTTCTCATCAAGCACCCACTGCAGAACACATGGAGCCTGTGGTTCTATGACAATGATAGAAACAAAACTTGGGAGGAAAACTTGATTGAACTCACTACCTTTGATACTGTGGAAGACTTTTGGAGGTAAAAATAATCTTTAACATTGTCATTTTGTACTAATATCTACTAGTTTGTGTGCTCAAGACCTTGCTATATCTTATATCATAACTTCAAGACCAGTTTTCCTCTTATTCAAACTTAAGAATCTTATCGAAGTGAACTATTTCCTCCGAAATTTCATGAAGATTGAATCAAGACTTCGTGTCAGACAAATATAAACAAACATTCAAATACCAACATGTTCTGCTTCCTCAATTAAATGGTTAGCATAGTTTACCCAGTGTTGTGAATAACATTGCCTGTTATGATTTACTGTTACTTTGCAACATGCATTTTTGTTTTAATTGTACATCTTTTAATTGGACTATGCCTGCTTGCTTCTTAAAGATAACATAGCTGACAACTGTAAGTACACATACATGGGTGCTGCCAGGATTACTCTCAGGGAGGTGCCTCTGCATCTAACACTTGATGTACTATCAGCTATTAGGTAAAACATGACGTAAGCGTCATGTTTGCCAAGAACAGCTCAGTACCATCCAGAATTTTGAACTTCAAGAGTTCTTAACCATGCGCTGCACTGTGCTCATCACCCTGAGTTATTAGATGTTGAATCTCTAGGATACAGGTCATTGAGTAATGTTTGCACACTAATGCTTGGCGGTAGATCACAAACTTTTTGGATTCGTAATAAATCTGGGACATTATTCAAATTGGCAATATGAAGGCTTGTAATTTTTTTTTAAATGGATTTGTCAGAAAAGTATGTTGTTGCAAGCTTTGACATTATTACTTATTCAAATGTATGTACTAAGTTTTATTAAAATCGGAAAAGGAGTTTCCAGAAAATTTTATTAGGATATTTGTATTAAAATTACCAGATGGTCTGGTCCGTCTAGTCTAGGGTTTAAGTGTACAATGAGTTAATTTAATAATTAAAACCTCCAGACTGTACCACCACATCAAACTGCCGTCGGAGTTGCGCCAAGGTCACGACTACGCCGTGTTCAAACAGGGAATCCGCCCCATGTGGGAGGATGACGCCAACAAGATGGGAGGCCGCTGGCTCGTCAGCTTAGAGAAGAAACAACGCAATTCTGACTTGGACCGATTTTGGCTAGATGTAGTAAGTTACCAAATTCGAAAAACGCACTCTTCGGTTTCTGCTTAAAAATGGTGCGACCTACTTGAATGCAGTGCAGTGCAGTGCAGGCAGTGCTAGCAAAATGGCGCAGCGTTAAAAAGACCGACTAATTCTGAAGAGACCTAATAACTTTTAATCCTCTTTACAAGTTTTCATCAAACAAATAACAAGTTAAATTTAAATAACCTGACACTAGAAAAGAGCTGATGAGCTTCAAACGGCTGAACAGATTTTCTTGAATCATCACTAAGAACACTTGATCGAGTCACCTTTCAAACAAAAAAACTAAATCAAAATCGGTTCATCCTTTTGGGAGCTATAAAGCCACAGACAGATACATAGATACACTGTTTGCATCAGAGGTTAAAAAGCAGAGCAATAAATGATGTTTTTAAAAACAAAACTTCACCAAAAATAGGTCTTCAGTTTTGGAGAAAAATTGTATCAGACAAAAACACTGACAGAAAACGTCCTACCTAACATAATATTATAAACACATTTAAGTACTTAATTTCGGAGGTTTTTGAGGATTAAAGAGTTAGTTTTCCATCAGTTTTTTTCAATTTGCAGCCGTCAAAAATTTATTATATTTAACTATTTCGGAGGATTTAATAGTTGTTTTCCATCAGATTTTATCAATATGTAGCTGTCATAAACTTCTTATTGTGGCTCAAGTGTAAAGCCTTCCATATTGACAAAGAGTCTTAGAGAATGTTTTGAGTGTTAATTGAGTTAATTTTGTTTTACAGGTTTTACTTCTGATTGGTGAAAATTTCGAAAATTCCGATGAAATTTGTGGCGCTGTAGTCAATGTTAGACCAAAGCTGGATAAAATAGGTATGTATTCATTCTCAGTAAGATAACAACATGAATGAAACTGAGCAGTTCTTTAAAACAAGTATTATTATTTAAAGAAAAACTAAAGACTTTCTCCGACTATCTGATCAATAATGATAATTCATATACACTTTTAAATTAAAAATTTGACTCTTATGTAATGACTCAATTCTACTTATAATTATAGTACCTCACTTTGTATTGCTGCATGCTGTCTTCACCTGTAATTATTTTGACATTTAGTTCTATGTTATTTCCGTACATTTTTGATATTGTTTTAGTGAGCATGATGTAGGTGAACTTAAATAAATAAATAAAATAAAACTGAACGCAAAATGTTCCATATGTTTGTCTCCAGGTATAAAGAGGAATCGAAAAACACCTCACTTGTCACAATCGGTCAAGGCATTTAGTCTATAGGAGGTATTAAAGGAACACACAAACATACAAATACATATATTTTTCCAGACAAGCTTTTATAAAATTCGTTTTTGGTACTGTAAGCTGATCAAAATGAGTCCAAACTCAACCAATCTACTGTTAGTTACTGAGATGTTCTGATGTTCTGTTTTCCACCTTCCGGTCAGCTCGCTTTCATAATATTGCATTGTCATCGGAACTTGACAGGCATGCAAAATTTCAACTCAAATTGCGGGATACTAACTAGGATTTGTTGTGATTAGTCAGACTTCTTTTTTCATAAGCCTCTAATAATAACGCTATTTAATCGAAAATGAACTTGTCAGGTATCTGGACGGCCGACACGTCGAAGCAGCACGCCAACATCGAGATCGGGCGCCGGCTGAAGGAGCAGCTCGGGATCCACGGGAAGATTGGGTTCCAGGTCCACAGAGACACGATGGTGAAGCACAGCTCCGCCACCAAGAATCTATACACCGTTTAGTCCACCCACACGCTGCCTACCTAGTTACACTTCCTTCCCCAGAGCGGCAACAGAATACAGAGCTACACTCTTATCTACAAACCATTATGCCTATTTAACCTGGAAAATTATTTACATTCTCTCTCGCTCGCACATTCAAAATTTTAAAAGATATGGCGATACTGAGGGTGATATTGAAATTTTTATTGTTACATTTAAAAGGAGTAAATCGATTTCTTGTCTCTCGCTTGCACGGTCAATGTTTTTATTACATAAAATGTTACTGTAATGTTATAAGTAACTGTACCGTAGTTCTGCCAGTGACCCAAGACCGTGCTCCGTTACTTTAGGAAGCTCTGCTGTTTTGGGTTGGTCCGCGGGCGGGGGAAATTTTAAGAGACTGTGCGGGACCTCAGTGCCAGTCAACACTGGCACTGAGGTATTTGTCACTCAGAATTAGAAACTGAGGGTGATATTGTAGCGTTCATTATCATCACCAAAACTTATCTCATTCATCATTGCGAGTTGGACGAAATGTGTATTGGACCAAGTGCTATTAAATAATCCTCATATGCACTGGCTTTTGTTAAAAAATAACTTGTAAAAATTGAACTCGAGAAAAATTCAGTCGACTTGAGAACCTCATCCTTTTTTTTTTGAAGTCGGTTAGAAAGATCACCAACCGGTTCAAACTATCGCCGAGACCTGGAGTTGCTTGTTACCAGTTAAACCATTATTTTCAGCAATATGCAAATGGCCTTATCTGAGGTGTTCTTTCTCTGAATTGGAAATGAAAAAAAAAATGCTAGTTTATGCTTCGGCACAAAACATATTAAAGTATTGCTTCGTAAGTCTACAGAAAAAAATATGATAATTTCGAAGAGTACTCCACCATCTTTAAACCTAAGGTCCATAGAAGCAGGCCATTGTCAGATCTCACGAACACAAGTGATAACAACCACCCGCCGTCCAAGGACATTGTCTGTTGTGAAGCCAGTGATCATTTTAATTTCATTTGTTAGGGTTCATTTCTGTTCTTTTAGTCTAAAACACATTCTCTATATAGTAGTGATTGAGCTGGTCTTGACAGATGGTAAGCCTCAAGTGGCAGCCCGGCCACCTCGTGGTTTACGCAGTATTTGTAATCTCTTTGCTCGTGGTGTGCATTGGTTTTGAATAAGTGGCGGCGATTTTCAAACATCGAAATAAGGACGTTTTTTTGCCACTTCCAAAAAAAATAGGAAATTGGTGATATAGATCTGGGAGATAACCTGACGTTTTAAGGTAGCAAGTCCGGCTCGTATCGCGACAATTCATGATGTCTCAATCATGATGAAAACGAGATCGCTTTAAGCGATAAGGCTGCCAGTTGTTACACTAGTTTTAAGTCGTTTTCTGTCTCGTGTATTTATTTCTGGTGTGAACAATAAAGAGTTGTCTCTTTGATTATGATATTGTTTCCTTTTTTTTTTGAATTTGCGAAAAAAATTTTCTCCATTGATCAGTACTAATGGTGAATCATATTTAATAAGTGAAGTGTTTAAATTTAACTAAAAAGTTTTAAATCTCTTGTAGAGAAAATGTTGCAAAAATATTTGAATATCACCTTTAGTATTTTTATAAAATATAAATGTTAGATGTGCGAGAGAGAAAGCAAGTAATGCGTCCTTTGTCTCGTTTTCGCGTATGATAAATTTCATAAGCGAGCCGAGAAAGTAATAAAGGCATAACATTGAGTGTTTGTGAGTAGGAAGATAGATGTGTCGGCAATAAGTCAAGACTGAACATATCTCCACGACTCTGACTATCTGATTGCTGTTTTAAAACTAAAAAGTCTATTTAACTGATGTAGTATTGTTTAGGATGTTTCGGTCGATTGTCTCGTGTATACGTCAATGCGTTTTGTTACAAATGTGTGACCCATAGAGTAGGACAGGGATATCGATAATTTTCTTAGAAGCAAAGGGTGATCGTATTCGGGGCGAAGGGATTGTTATCTCGCAACGTTACCTCACGTACATGTGGCGCCATCTTTAGTTGCATATTTCTCTATTTAACAAAAGATGACGCTACTTACGCTACTACTTTACTAGTACGTATTACTTACTAGTAAAATAAACCGGGACGTCACGGGGCGGTAAGTTGCTTATATGCCGTCTCTGTCTACTCTGTGTGTGACCTAATGTGGATTGTGGATGTGAGTGATGTACGGAGAACTTGTTTGTACTTGGTAGTTGGTGAAGTTTTGTACGTATTATAATAAGTTAAGATTCATAAACAGCAGTCGGTATGGAGTTTACCAGAGTTCGAGAACCGGTTATTTTTATTTTAACCGGCTAAGGTCACGTGTCCCCGTACGGAACGGATGTTGGTTAATTGAAGACCCCGGTGGATCCGAGATTCGGCGCTGTAAATGGGTCGATTTGTTACGCCATCACTTTCAGCTTAGCGCGAGCATTAAATACCGTTCTCGGCATTAACCGGTAGCCAAAATTATTTCGGTTTCGTTGAAACCCGTTCTCTCGATTTACCCGGTTATTCACAGAACGAAATTAAACCGGTTTTATGAATGATATAAACCGGTTACAAGCCCTGGAGGAAACTCTCGAACTGTGATTATGAATGTTAAATCCTAATTAATAATTTTATTAATTAATAAAATTTAGTGCAGCTTTTCCGCCAAGTGCATTCAAGCTCTAAATAAGTGCTGAGTGTATGTTATTATTGCCTAGAAGGTGTGTGGTGTATTTACTCGAGCCTTGGCTGGCGCGTCGGAAAAATTGCATAGTGCTAGTAATAGTTATTATGAAGTATATTTTTACATAACAGAAAATAATGTATGTATTCACGCTTTTGGTCTTCTAGTTATCGATGCAACTTCTACTCTGGATGGTTGTAAGGTATCTCCAGCTATTTTAACACGTTTGAATTTCGCAACTGCTGTGTCTGTATGTTAAATTTTTTGGTAATTTATAAAAAAAAAAGTAAAATATTT
Organism: Apocheima hispidaria; assembly: GCA_947579745.1. Taxonomy (NCBI): domain Eukaryota; kingdom Metazoa; phylum Arthropoda; class Insecta; order Lepidoptera; family Geometridae; genus Apocheima; species Apocheima hispidaria. The sequence goes on from OX388151.1 coordinate 1,892,901, forward strand.
TATGTATTTTATTTATTGAGATTGTCTGTAAAAGTGGCTATACATGACCTGACTTGACATCGTGTGAAAGAGACGTGGCTATATATGAGTTTCTGGGGAGCGAAAGGGAGAAGCTATAACCTCAGTAGTTTGTTACTTTTGCTCCCGTGAAATTCAAGTCTAGCTGTCCCTTTCGCGCGATGTCAGGTCAGGTAATGTAGCGAGGCCTTTATCCGAGTGAAGTTCCGATTGGTTCCGAATGAGAAGTTCCCAATCCTTCGTGCAGTTGGTCCAATTTAGTCGTCAGAGAATGTTCAAATGCACCTGTGATGCCACACAACTATGAGTGTATATTGAGTGAGTAACTCACGGCCTGTCTCTATACACGACATGATCTGATATCATGCGTGATTTTTGACTGGAAAATGAAGTGTTTTAATTAGCTAACGCGTCATCCCGCTCGCGCCAACTTGCACTATTCGAGTGAACATGATAGTCTAGTGACGGGCTTCGGGTTTCGTCGTTAGGTCAGATCTCGTACATAGGCTTATTGCTTTAGCAAAAGTCGAAAGTGACAAATGTCAAAGGGACAGGGACAGCCTATTCGGAGAAATGACATTTTATCTCGGTCACTCTCACTCCCATTAAATTCTAAATTAGAGAGACAGTGACCGAGATAATCTCGAGCGAACAGGAATAGGTGTCAAACTATGAATTGTCGACTAAGAGTGTAACAGTTTTGGCGGGAACGTGAAGAATTCATGTCGCGTCATTTTATTATTTTCCAAAACTTGTGTTATTTCGAGTGTTAATGTGTAAAAACGGTGAATTTTTACCCGTTAAGTGTTTGTGAACATGCACGAGTGTTGGTGAATGGTATAATGTCGTGAAACGTGAATTTTCGTGTTGTTTCCAAAACTCCATAGAAAGCTCTAGTAAAGTTTTCACCACTTACTGGGGCATGAATTGGACTCGACCGTGACTTGCTTTGCTCGACTTTGACTGTGACTTTGATAATATTTAGCAAAACTTGAAAATATAATTATATGTATACTTGACACTGGCAAATGCATAAGACGTGCGACGCCACAATCCTCTTAGGAGGAGAAAAAAAAAAAAAAAAAAAGAGTAACACGCGTAAAAAACTTCTCGTGGTACTACTAGATCGCTTGGTAGTTCTACGGGAAGTTTTTTTACCCGTGGTACTACTGGTAGTACCAAAGGCAACAAACGGGTGTTTCCACAAGGGCCCACAAGCAAATCCAAGTGTGATCACTCGATATATTGACATTTGTAGGACAAATGTTAGCGTATCACCGCACTTGCGCGGTCACCTAGCTTGCAGAATTACATTCCTCCTTTATCTTGAAGCCAGCATATAGCTGCTAGCTATACGGAATATATTAGGATCAAGCAAGATTGTTAATCTTAACTAATATTATAATATAGATGAATACAGCCGCAGTTATATAGCAGAATATAGCAGTATTGGTATCAGGACTAATAAAGCTTCGAGTTATAAAAATGAATACGTTCGTCTCGAGGAAAAAACTTTACTTGCGCGATTTAGAACTCCCTACATTACAACTTATTTATAGTCTATACAAAACTTCAAAAATTCACAAAAATCGCCAACTAGCGAACTATAGGAACTAACTTTATCTCTGTCTGGATGTTTGTAGCGTTATCAGGGCTAAACGGCTGAACGGGTCTTGATAAAATTAGTACTCACACAAAGACGGACATAGGATACTTTTTTAGGTCCACGCGAACAAAGTCGCGGGTAACAACTAACTAGTATTGACATAATTTTTTTTATTGCTATTAACTGTGCAAGAGCAAAAACTCAAGAGCATCAGCTCAACTCAAGGAAGCCTATTTGGTATTTGGCTCTTGCCATCGGCAAAAAATAAGTTCCCTCATTTGGCAACCTCTATTTATACGATGGTCGCGATCGCGATGTATATTTTTACTGGCAAACTGCTGGCTGCTTCTGTGGTATGTGTGTGTATTTTTCGTTTGAAATGTGGCAACACTGATGCTATTTTGACTTGGGGATTCCAATAAAAATATTCTTTGTTTAGAATAATAATATATTATTAGTTCACAAGCAGTGCATTGTTTAAAATATGAGTCAGAGCATGCGCAATAATATTAGGTTTGTGAGCTTCGAACGGAATAGTACGGTACGGAAGATAATAAATTACTTGCCCGAGAAAAGAAAGGGAAAGAAGATACGAGTAAGTACTGTTTTTTTATACGTGTATACGGTTATCTTAAAATTTTTAAGTTCCTACTTTTAAGCTTACATAGGTATTCCAATGTTATTAGTAGCCAAGTACGATAAAATCCAAATAATTCAGTAAGTATATTGAATACCTATTTAACGTTTAGGGTGCCTATACTTGGCCTGACTTGACATCGTGTGAAAGGGACAGCTAGACTTGAATTTCACGGAAGTAAAAGAAACAAACTATTAAGGTTATAGCTTCTCCCTTTTGCTCCCCCAGAAACTTATATGTAGCCATCCCTTTCAAACGATGTCTGGTCAGGCCATGTAGCGAGGCCTTTATGATGATAAGCCTAAACTTTTTAACTTACTAACATGAATAATATTATTAAAAGAAAAACCGAATACGCGACTGCAAAATGTAGCCTATGTCTCTGGACGTCAAGAGGAATCCAAGGATACATCACTCGTCAAAATCGGTCAAGCCGTTTATGCTACAGAAGGTATTATAGGATCACATAAACAAACTTATATACATATATCACATTCACCCCAAAAACATTACCCTCCTTGCTCTGCAGTCCGGTAATAAAAGTAGTGATAGCATTAATGCACAAGAGATTCTGAAGTCCGGGTACCAAACTCTTCCTATACTCCGATAAGTATAAGTTGGCAATTTGAGGAACTAAACTAACTAAGAGGGTTATTAGGATATTTCGGCCTAGTATAATTGGCGCATTGGTGAAGGGTTCACCACTATGCCACTTGCGTACGGGAAAATGTCAGCTCTTTGCTTATAATCGTTATTATTTTCGCACTATATTTGCCTTTGAATTCGCAATCCTAATCCTAACTAATATTACAAATTCGAATGTATCTCTGTCTCTCTGTCTGGGTGTTTTTCACGTTTTCACGGATTCTTTTATCTGTGTTATGGATAAACGGCTGAAGGTGCAACGTTTCGCATATCGCGCGAAATTCAAATTTTCTTGCGTTTTTTGTCAATTACAGCCTAATTACTAATCGTAGATTTATTGAAACCAATTTTGCGCCAATAAATAAGTTGTTTTAAGAAATTACGTGTAACATGATCACCTAGATAACATTGGTTTAGCCACAAATCTCAATAAGCTGATTTTCATATTGGTTTTTGGTTTAGTGAGAAATGTACTTATACTAGCTTTCAACTTTAATTTTTGGTTGGTGTAATTTCTTGAAACAATCTATTTATTATCGCAAAATTAGTTTTCATGAACATAAGATGAGTAATTAAGCTGTAATTGACAAAAAAAACAAAAAAAATTAAATTTCGCGCGCTGAGCGAAACGTTGCACCTTAACGGATCAAACTGATTTTTGGCATAGGACAGACATAGGCTACTTTTTTTTGAAGGCCCACGCGGCTTAGTCGCGGGTAACAGCTAGTAAGTAATACAGTGCAAAATTCAGACCAAAATATAAATATATACTAATAAATATTAGCAGCCGTGGAGCATTGTATGTCAACTGCCAAGTTATGTTTATCGTAGTCTGTGTATGAATCATACTGTGTCTGTGTCATTGGGCGATGTATGAATTAACAAAGGATTTCAAAATTCAAGGTTGTGTGAAATTAGAAACTTACTTATATAACTATTATAAATCACACTATTTGGACAACAGTAGGTACGCATTGATAGGATTTAGCGCGCAAAAAACAATACCAGCGGAGACGGGCCTTGTATCAAAATTTGTTGGGCCTGTGGCACAGATGAATAGTAGAGCTAGATACCTAGTCTAGGACGAGCCTAGCGCGCAACACATAAGTTTTATAAGACTTATATAAGGTGCCGCCCCAAACATTGAACCTCAGTTCCGACCAAGTGCCAGAGCTGTACGTGCGTGCGTGCGGCTTACAAAATAAGATGGTTGTTTTATTTTCCTGACAACCAACAGTAAACAAAAATGACTATAAGTGCAGTGAAATTGTGTGGAAAGTCATCCGCGCATTCAAACTACAAAAAGACGGAATAACTTTTCATCGGTAAGTAAAATAATTCAGTTTTACAAGACATAGCAGAGCTCAGCGTATAATGGACACGTCGTCACTTATCCCTTTTCCTCATTGCGTATATCCCAAGCAGTTGTCCCTTTCTGGCGAACGCACGTATAAAGTAGTGTTGTGACTCATTAAACAAAACGCAGACTTGCATTTTCGATTTTCACCATACCGTAAAGGGATTCGAACACTGATGAATTCTAACTAACTAAACTGTGCACTCGGGACCTTCTGCTTGGACTAAACTCGACAAGCAACGAAATCACGATAGAATCCACCGGCAGCATCTAGCATGTGCGTGAGACTATGGTGAGACTAGAAAAAAAATCAGAAGCAGGGCTGGATTTAGGTACGTTGAAAACGATAGCAAAAAAATTTAAAAAGGATAGTATTTACAAAAAAAATATAGGATGCTTTATTATTTTTAACCTATTTCCAAAAAAAGAAGGAGGTTCTCAAGTAGTCGTTTTTTTTATTCCTGTGGGGTATCAATGATACGGCTGATACAGAGGTAGGTAGCTACGCCTCTGTTAGGTTCTACGTTCGTGCCTGTAATTATGGTTACCAATGGTAATTATGGTTGTCATCTTATTGGTTATCAATAACATTATAATTTATTTCAGTTCGACTATTGAATAAAAATGAATAATACGTCAGAGCCAGAGGTGAAATGCCTGAAACATCCTCTAGAACACACGTGGAGTTTTTGGCTCTTCACTAACAAAAACAAAAATAAGGATAAATGGCTGGAGAACCTTCGAGAACTCACCGAATTTAACACTGTGGAGGACTACTGGTGGTAAGACATTCAACTCTACCAGCAGGTCTAGCAAGGGCGCCGGGATAAAGTTATGTCTACCAGTTTTGTCTATGCGTCAACGTGACAAAGCTAGAATATGGATACATCCGTCTCGTTTTCGCGGGATAAATATGGTGGACAAAATTTTATCGCGGCGCCCGTGCTATGGCTGTAGGAAGCTTCACAAAAAAATGTCGTAAAATACGTAATGCGTACAGACATTAATTTATCTACATAATAACTGTGTTAATAAAGGTGATAATCTCGGAAGTGATTATACGTATTCTATTGAAAATGTATGAAAAATAAAACAGTGCTATCGGTCGTAAACAGAAACATCAAACTTATATTTTGCAGTTACCCATAATGCGTACAGATTATTAATTTAGAGGTCCCTAAGTACTACAGAGGACGCGCTGCGAGTCTCAGAGGTCTCGCGGCTTTCCGTAAATTATTTTTGTGTGGTTCGGTAAAATTTATATGTGTAGGTAAAATGTCTGCCCATATTTTTTCTATTTGACATTTGACCGCAACTCATAATATGTTGTTAAGTTGTTCGGTCGAAGATGGGTAAGCACATCAAGCTTGGAATAAGTAGTTCTTTGTTAGGGTTCGATCCCATGCCCAGCGTCGTGCGATCCAAGCGCGCTAAACACTGCTACAAATTGTCACCCTGCAGCATTTACCACCACACGAAGTCCCCCTCGGAGCTTATCTGCGGGCAAGACTACTCAGTGTTCAAGAAGGGCATCAACCCGACCTGGGAGGACCCCGCCAACAGAGCCGGCGGACGATGGTTCATAAACATGGATAAACGCACCAAAGACCTTGACAGATTCTGGCTGGACGTGGTAAGTCTAAAAAATGTATGTGAGATATCCTAACTAAGTATATCTATCCCCACATCGTGGTTATTCAACCAAAGTGATATGAAAGGCTGAAACTGTAATTTTGCTACAAAATATATTTGATATTGAAACACAAAGCGACTTTACTCCTTATAATGTTCACTATTAGTGCTTTTACCTTAAGTATGTTTGTGTGTTCCTATAGTAGGTAGGTGCCTTGACCGATTTTGACGATTGAGATGTCTTTGGATTCCTCATTACGCTACATTTTGCAGACGGGTATTTTAATTTTCTTTTAATAATATGATTTGTTAACCTGAGGGTGGCCACAGAGTGGTAGTAGCCAACCAGTAAGCGAATGTCTAGCCCATACTCAAGCTCGTTGTAAGGGTTTGAGAGCACACCCTGCGGGGCGAGGCGGGGCGTGGCGTACAAGCACGCCAACAACCACACCGTTTTCTGCTGATTTTTTTAAGAAATTCCTCATTTTGTTCTTTGCAGCTGCTCCTGATGATCGGCGAAAACTTTGGGAACTCTAGTAAGACGGTCTGCGGGGCCGTCGTTAACGTCAGAGATAAGGGGCGAAACAAAATCTGTAAGTTATTTTTTTTAAATAATTTAAACGCAGACAGTTCAAATTTATTTCCACTGTCTCGAAAACACTTGCATAGTTGTGTGAAAGCTTGTCCTTCACTTCAGAGTGCAGCGGGTGTCATAGATGTATAGTAAAACTCCAAAATCCATTTGATCACTATATTCCTCGGTGTAATTATTATTTTTCTGCCCGATTAACCATTTTATTATCTTAGTAAGTACGGATCTGTACTTCCGTTTTTCGACCCGCAATATATGAATAATCAGTATTGCCACATCCGTAAAAATAAATTGTCCTCAAACATTCATGACAAAGATTATGTTTAAATTAATAATATTTTTGGAAACGGGAATGAGAAATGTTAGGTATCTGTTATCTTATATTATAATTATAAGCTATCAAGTGGCATTATCTACTTATTCTGTGGTAATGGGTCCATGTCAACAGTTTTTGGCGCCAGTAACCTGGGAACTACCATGCTACCATGATAGCTTTGTCGAGACGGTGAATTTGGCGAGAGCTACTATCTTCGTTTAAGTTCAGCTTTCTCTTATATTTTGTTGCTACAAATAGTGTAATTTGGCCAGTGCCTACTAAAATATTTTGCAATAAAAAAAGTCTCACTCGTAGTCTAACCCCCGAATACTTAAACGTTCGTTAACTTTGACAACAGATTAATTTTAATACTGCCTTTGTGTGGCACTAAGCACAAAGGTAGCAATAGACTTAATCTGTCGTCAAAGTTATTCAGTATTCGGGGGTAAGTCGAGCAAAGTAAGTCACGGTCAAGTCCATGTCACTCCCCAGTAAAGTGGTGGAGACTTTACTAGAGACTTCTATGGAGTATTTGAAACAATACGAAAGGACAAGATTCTTTTCATCAGGCAAGATGTGGTCAAAAGTTTGGCTTAGTTCTGATCACGTTTCCATGTACATAACCCTGCAGGCCTAACACGGGCGCCGAGATAAAATTTTTTCCACCATTTTTATCCCGCAAGAACGAGACGGATGTATCCATAATCTAGATTTGTCACGGTGATGTGAAGACAAAACGGGTGGACATAACTTTATCCCGTCGCCCGAGCTAGGCCTGTTGGAATGTTTAGACAGATAAGGCCATTGATTTTTGTTACGCAAACTTCTCAGTTTGTTTCCTTTTTCCAGCTGTTTGGACGCGAGACAAAAACGAAAAATCAAACCTGCAGATTGCAAAGGTAATAAAGGAACAACTGAGACTACACTTCAAACTGCATTTCTACGTCCATAACTCTGTCGTTGCTCTATATTCATATTAGTAAGTGAGCTTTCATATCAATTTATATTGCCACATAATTATAAGCTTTACAATGTTCTCATAGATAAAAGACAATCATTATAATGTTAAGATTTCCGTGGCTGTGTCGCGGCACCGAGGCTTAAGAATTCGAAGTGATTTTATTACAAAAATCGGGAAATAAATTATAAGCTTAAAAAAAATATATCAACAACTACATACTCGTACAGTACGAGTACTTTTAATACATAATCATACTTATACGTTTTACCTACATGCGTAACAAAAATTAATAATATTTTATTATGTTCCCGTTTATATCACGAGCTACTTCGAGTGCTCAAACCTCGCCCCCGCGTAACGTAATCATGTAAAATATAATTATTTAGTAAATAAGTACCTAAGCAAACAAAAGTTGTATTGTTATTTAACCTGAGAGGTGTGGAATTCCTTGCAACAAATACGTCATGGTTGTTTTAGAAAAAAACTAATACGAATATCGTAGGCAGCGGGCTACATATGTCTTGTAAAAAAGTATTATTTATAAAAGAAAATATTAAATGTGCCCGAAAAATATAGCCTATGATATTCCGTATACATAGATGAATCCAATAAACCTCGCAATCCAAATAGGTATAGGCGACAGATAAAAGAAAACATAGGAACACGCAAATATACATACTTACCTTCATACACATAATAAACATTATTTCCCTTCTGGCCAGGTGGGTATGGTATATAGGTAATAATATTGCAATAAAAAATTTAACTGAAATCATTAGAAGACTTTTGCTCAAAAATAAAGTATGAAAAATGAAAAAAAAAAAAAAAAAAAAAAATTTACTGCAAATACATACATATAGGATAAGCAAATAATAATTAAACAAAATAAATACACAAGAAAATAAAGTCCGATAGTACATAAATTGCAGAGAAGTTTTTCTAAAATTTAGAAGTATATTACCGTCAGTTTCCTCACTAGGCAAAGCCTGTATCGAGGAATCCTGTTTTCAAAAAGTTTTACATATAATGATCCTCTGTCGACACAATGTTACAAAAAAATTTTTAATTAGTATTTTTTTATTTAGTATAGTGTTGTAAAGGTCACCGAATGGGATCGAAACTATAGTCGGAATAACCGACTCAATTTTACATGAGTAGGTACAACAGTTAAAAAAAAAATTTTAAACTACGTCAGTTTAGTAAGTAGTAGTTTCATAGCTTCATAGTAGTTTCCTATTATCTAGTAAAGAATTCATGGGAACGCGCCAGGCACATTGCTGGCTTTCAATGTTATTCCAAACAATAAAAGAAACAAGATTAGTATATTTTTTACTGAAACATGAAGAAGACGTAACGTTTTCACAATATTGTGCAAGCCCTGGAGTTTGTCTGGTTCCTTATCTCTGTTTCGACGGTCTGCTCGATCTTGTGGACGGTCTCTTCGGCACCCTCGATGCCTTTTTGCACGTTTTCTGTAAAACACGTTACAATAAGGCCGCGTCCTAACCATCGCTCGCACGAACAAAATACGATCGCATCATTTCCTGAACGAGCTCCCGATAACAACACAGTTTTGTTAGTCGACATTCGAGCTATCAGTTCGCAAAAATAATGAGTTGATGTTCGTGCGATGAAATTATAACAGTTATAACGAAATTATAACGAAGGCCAGGCTGAAGTCAGAACGAATTTTTCGACAGAAGTTTTGGGTGTACTCAGTGATATAGCAAAAACTTCTGCTACTCCTATCTTCAGTAGGTCTAGCAAATTTCTGGCGAAAAACGACAAAGCAAGCAAGCAAACTTTGCGTGCTAATAAAATGTTAGTGGAAAATGTAGTACCTATATATTTTCGTTGCTGCTTCATTGTTTTCTAAATTTTGCTTTTCACGATTAAAGGTTATAATAATTTTGTTGAAAAATTTTGTCCGGAAATTGCATAAAGGCGTGAGATTTCCATGTTATATTAGGATTACTCGCATCACTCGCACTCACTCAAAGCTAGCATTTTTCTATTCACTCGCAGCTCCATTTCATCCTTCGATCATTTTCATCATTATTTCTCAAGGCAATATAGTAAGTTTAATAAATTAATAATATACATTGTATATAAAAAAAAAACTTACTAAGAAAACGACAATAAGCCTTAGACCGTAGGTATCCTCACTTTCCATCAGATGTCAATCGAGGCTCAAATTATTTTGGACATAAAAAAATAAAATATGTGCAACATTTAAATGATATGGCACTTACCAACAACCTTTTCCTCAATAACTTTCCCTTTTCCCATACAAGAATGTTCTTTGTCCTTTATCGACTGGAACATTCGAGCGAAGCGTCCTTTTTCCTTCACCACCACGCCTTCTTCGTGTTGCTCCATATCTTCATGGGAATCTATATGATCTTCGCTCCGGACTATAGGCATTACCGCTTGAGTTTTCGTCTTACCGGTTTGCGGACTAGACTTGTCTGAACCACACGGTATAGTCTCATTTTCTGACTGCCCTGTGTCGCTTTTTTGGCCGTCGTCACTATTTTTACTAAGTGCTGGGCTTTTGTGCAAGATATCCGGTATGTGCAATATTTCAGGAAGCATAGGGGTCTTAGGCGGTGGAGAATTAGCTATTTCCATTACTTTATCTGGTACATCTAAAACTTTTTTCGCCTCTTCGTGTATTTTTGGACTTAACGCCATCGTTTTTTTCAAAACTTCTTCGACAACTTCAACTTTTTCATTGACTTTATCGGTCAACTCTCTTTTAGAATCTTCTGCTTTCTCTACCATGCTATCTGTCATTTTATTCATATTATCTGCCATCGTATTCATATTATCCGCCAACGTATCCATATTTTCTATAGCTTTGGTAACTTCCGCTTCTATTGGAGGGATACAAGAGCCAGTTTCATCAGGGTTTATGTCTACGACACCATGCGTGCTTCCTGTTTCGTGCTCAAGGTCATTTATGTTTACAATATGAGAACCGCTGACGTTCGCTTCTAATGAATCTATCGATCCGGCATCCTCGTTTGCGTTCCCATTGACTGCGTCCACTGTTTTAGCTTCGTCGACGTTGGAATTATTAACGTCTTCCATGACATGAGGAACATCATCAGTTTTGTTCATTCCCGGTATTTTTTGCAGCGGCGGCAGTTCTGTCAGAGATATCTGTCTCGTTTCCTCGTTGATCACGTTGAAGTCGTTGTTGGTGAAGTCTGCGTTGGAGCCCCTGGTCGCAGTGAGTAGAGTGTGACACCCTCCGCAAGCTACATTGTCTACGATGTGCCCATTCATAGAGGTGACCCGCTTCGGCAAGTATTGATTGGGGACCTCGTTTGAATTGTCGGCGTCATCGATATCCTCCAAACACAGTTTATTGTGCCTCGACTCGCCACACGTGTAAAGTAGTCCGTTGTCTGAAATTAAATAACGAATAAGTTTGGATTGAGAGCGACTACTGCCGGCTGGCAAGCGTCGAGCACTGTTCACCGACGACGCAGTGTTTCCGTGCCCGCTGTAATAATAATTAAGTATAGTCGTCCGGTACTTTTACCTACATTAGGAAATCAACACGAAAAACTTTAACAAATCGATATAAAGTGTTACATATGGGTTCTTTGTGGTGGGTGATTTGCATTAAATAGTCATTAGTGGTAGACACTGACCTGTAACGAAAGCTGTGTGCATAGCGCCGCACGCAACAAGTTTCAGTTGGTATCCATCAAACATCTTCTCCATGTCGATTTCCTTAGGTTCCGTGACGTTTTCGATTTCTTTAGGCATGCCTAGTTGTCCTTTTTCATTAGATCCGAAGGCGATGATTTTGGTTTCGTCCATGGAAAGCAGGAAGGTGTGGTTGGCGCCGCAGCACGCGCTCTTCACTGCGATCTCTATAGGGATCACCTCTGGGACGTACACAGTAGTCGCCGAGTTAGATATGCCGAGCTTTTGATTCTCATTGTCACCCGTTACGAAAACTGCACCTTTAGCTGTGAAACATTACTCTGTGATATAATACAGATTTTATTAAATAGCTGTAAGTAGCCTCGACGCACGATAAGCGATGGTAGCTCAGTGGTTAGCACGTTAGGATCGTACGCCGCAGGGCGTGGGTTCAAGTCCTAGCGATGAGCTTGAGCTGCCGGTGAAGGAAAACATCGTAAGTTAACCAAGGTGGTAGCGTGATTTCTAGTATTCGGCTGGCTAGCTACCAAGTTGAAAATCTCTCGTTAACCATCTGCGGTGTGTTCCGACAGCTTAATTTGATAGCCAGTTCCCATTCTAAGCCACGCCTGTCACCTGTCAACCATAAAAAATAGCGAACCTGGTAACCCAAAGGCTCCAAAGAAATAGTAGTACCTGTTATAAAGACTGTGTGATAATATCCGCATTCGACGAAGGCTATCTTCTCCATGAACTTGAGCTCCGTGAAGTGAACGCTGGAGCGCGTGTCCTCGCCCAGCCCCAGCTGGCCTTCAGAGTTGGAGCCGCACACGAACACTCGCCCGCAATCTGGTCAACCATTCACATTTATATAGAACTACTAAGTGCAGGTGGTCCTTGGGAAAACCTTGGTACCTGCTCCGAATAATATGTATACCTACGCATAAATGCTGAAAACTTTATATGGGATATTTTTTATAGTTTTTTTCGGATTCTCCTTTGTCCCTCTTCGAAAAATCTATCCAAAAAAAGTTAGAATATTTTTATTCCGAATTTTTTGAATATCCTTAAGAAAATTTTAAAAATAATATCTCCTAAACTACGAAAAATCGTAGAACATACATGGGATATTTTTGTGAAGCCCTTTGTATGAGGAATCTACATTTTTCGGATTGACTTCCATACTGGGATACGGAAGGATTGAGCAACTCGGTACCGGCCCGAACGGCCCAGACGGCCGGGACCAGTGTTGCTCTATGCTTGGAAATAATCTGTTTTTTCAGGAATTGTTGCCAGCTTCATTCCAATTTAAGATTCTCAACTCTTTGAACTATTTGTGCTTTTCGATTTCAATAAATGTGATCTAGATATCGCGCCTTGAGAGAGGCTTATATCGAGCAGTAGGTTGATGATGATGATGTAGATGTCCCTACGTACCGGTGAGAATAGCGGTATGATTGCTACCCGCCGACACTTGTTTGATCGGCCCTGGTTCCCCCTCCAACTCCACGGTCTGAGGCACGGTTTGGTGGTCCATGTCCCCTGTCCCCAGCTGCCCCTCGTCGTTGCAGCCCACTGAGTAAATCACGTTGTTGTCTAAAAAACATGCAACGAGTAAATTATTTGATTTTGGAGAATATAACTCTGTTTCTAGGGCTTCCAGGGCTGCTTATAAGCTCCGAATTTTACCTGGAAAATCTTGGGTTGGCTCTAGCAAATAATATTATTTCTGTTCACGTGTCTATCTCATTAAATGTGAAGGTCATGGATTGTTCTGAGATATTTGACAGGACATAGGAGAAAAGAAAGAGAGAAAGAAGAGCGTAGAGAATATTATAGAGTTTATTTTTGACCGAGCGAAGCGAAGGTCTCAGAGTTTACTGGGACAAATTGGCATTTGTATGTATGTTTGTATGTTTGTGTGTATATTTGTCCGATGATAACTTGCGAACAGTTGATCCTATCTTCATGAAATTTTTAAGTTCGAATATGAGAAAAATCGGTCCAGGGGTTGTGAAGATATAGGGGTCGCGAGGTCTCAGTTCGGCGCGAACTACTAGTAATAAAACGGGAATAATCATGTTAAATTGAGTCGGTTATTCCTACTATAGTTCGTTTCTATGGTTTTATATTCCCGATAAAATGTGTTGGTTGTTGGTCCCTGGTTTTTATAGTTAAAACATAGAGAAAAATACTTACCTGTGACGAAGACGGTATGTGCTCGTCCGCATGCCACGAACATGGCTCGATGCGGCTTCAGCCATTTCACACAACTCGGCCGCGTCACTTCGTCCTTATGTCCTAGCCCTAGCTGCCCCCACGCGTTGCCGCCGAACACGAATACTCGACCATTCTCTGAGGACATGCAACTTAAGTTCTGTTCACTGTTCTGGAATGACAAATCTGCGTAAAGTCCTTAAATATAAATAAATTAAGTCATACCATATAGCTTCTGCAACTGCACTACAGTTGCTTGCTTTGCGACTAGTCTTTAGTTAGCCTAATGATCTGGCTACTTGGCGAAACAATTTTTTTCCACTTTGGATCACAACGCCAGTGGAGTAAATTATTAAAAGCTATGGTATCAAATAGTTGACCTGGAATGTTTCATTGACCTGATATTTTGCCGCCTTGACTCGTCAGATAGGTATGAAGTTCTAGAAGCTTTAAAATTCCTTTGATTTGGTCACCAAGGGCAGAAAGGTAGAACACTGAACAAAGTTTGACCTTTGACTTAATCAAGTAATCGGTCATTGTATGAATGACAGTGATTGACACTTTCTACTTTCGGACTGCAGGTTAAAGTTAAACTGTAGCACGAGATTCTATGTTTGGTATAAAATCTAGAGTAACAATAATTAAATAGGCATTTTCTTAATGCTTTTACGAGCAAAGTCTGTCACTATCGTCTCGAAGATCTAGGTACTCAGCCTACACAATAAACAATTAAGCATCGTGAGATGAGATGGCAATTTTCAAATGAGGTTTGAATAGTACTGGCTCAATGCTCGGCTATCGTACGGTAGATATACAGGTTATAGATGGCACTGTAGTCCAAATTGTTTGTTCTAATCGTTTTCTTTTCCAGCTTACGCACTCGAAACCCTAAAGTTTTTTAGTTAGCCTAAAAACAATTGACGCTAGCACTAGACATAACACTCAATGCCGTGTGTAAGCTAAAACCCGCTAACAGTCACATAATGGTCCATTGTAAGTTGACTGCTTTATAGATTATTGCGAAATGTGGACAGGGGTCAAGTTTCACGGTTGGCTGGTTTCTTGTTTACGCACGTCTTCACGGCAATATACGCACGGCATATGACAGCGCTGTGCTCGTCCCCGCACGAGATGGCCACCACAGGGTCGTTCTTTATGAAGAAGTGGCTCGGTTCGTTCTCCGCGAAGTGAGACTTGCCGAATGTGAACACGGCGCCTGTGTCTGTACAGACGAAAGTTCACTCATTAGTACCTACTAGTATTAGTAGTTCGCACCACACCTCAGACTTCGCAACTTTAAAATACCTCGGCTGATTAAATCGACATCAAATTAAAAAATAAAGAATAAGTACTAACTACTTACCTACAAAATTTCACGAAGATTCTTATTTTCATAGAATTTTAATACTTTTTAAAAATCAAGGTTCGCAAGTTTACCCGCAGGCAAAAGCTACTAAAAAACTTTAAAATCGCAGGTTACGATATACCTGCATGTATACCTATTTATCGATTACAAAATTATAGTTAGCGTCAACAATCAACAACAATTGGTTCGCAGTTAAAAAGCCAGAATGGGTAAATTTGATCTTGAAAAATCGCACCATTGACGTCACTGTTTCCAGAACCCTTTTAGAGCTAATGACCACGAATGGAAATGCCCTCTGACGTCATCATGAAGCCGAATTGTAATGACCGGTACCCAGTCTTTATCAGAGTAAAAATGTAAAGGAGCCATTACTTGGAACACGAATTTCCGTTGGCCTTGCTAGTTTCGGTTATATTTCGGCCGTCTTTATCAGATCCTAGTAGAAAATTACTGAGGCCTTAAAACAATTTAGGTACAAGGTAAGTACCTAGTTAGTGCACCAATGTCAGTTAGTTAACTTTTAAACACATGATTTTTGATTTCGATCTTCGTATTCAAAGCTTACCATGACTACAGAGACATATTGAATCCCTCGCTGCACTCAGGATTCTAGTCACCTAACTCCAAAACGCTACGCTCGGGAATTACTCTAGAAACCTTAATTTCCCTCGGGATTTAATATGTCGCCCGTGACATAAGACACTGCTTTATCTCCTTGGTGCTTAATCTACTATTTTTTTGGGGAATGGATTACATATTGTGAAAAGTCTTGGAACAAAAACGCTGTTAAGAAGCCACTTGAATAGGTTTTTGATTCATTCAATAAAATCCTGTATATATTTTTTATCCTTAAAATCATCATCATCGGCCATAAGACGTCCACTGCCGAACATGGGCCCCCTTGGAGCCCCCCTTAGAGCGCCACACCGACCGACAACGAGCCACTTGCATCCACCGGTTGCCCGCGACTTTCACAATGTCGTCGGTCCACCTAGTGGGAGGCCTACCTACGTTGCGTCTTCCGGTTCATGGTCGCCACTCAAGAACCTTTCTTCCCCACCAGTTATCGGTTCCTCGAGTGATATGGCTCTTCAGCCACTTCAGCTGCAAACTCCTTAAAAACATGCAGTCGAGAAATTGTATTTAAAACAAACAGTGGACTGGTTTGTGCATTATCACAGCAGTAAGTTGAGGTCGACGGTCGCTCGCATGCAATACCAACATTACCGTAATGTTTCGCTACCATGTTAATATTTATAATACCTACTTCATTCATTTTACAATATTTATAACTTTGTGTTGTGTCCTCCCTATAATTTTTTTTATTGTGCTAATTAGACACTAATAAATGCACAAATAAATATGAACAGAATTTTAACGAGTTGGTTTGCATGTGTTCTCACTTGTTTGGGTCACGAAGTTGAGCATGTACCATGTATGCTCGGTGATCCTAGCTAATATTATACATGCCAAAGTAACATTGTCTCTCCGTCTGGGTGTTTGTCGCGTTATCACGGCTAAACGGCTGAAAGGATCGATCTGAATTTTTGCATATAGATCGGAGACGGACATATGATACTTTATTTTTTATTGTAGGTCCACGCGAACGAAGTCGTCGTAACAGCTAGTGTTTTATAAATGCCGAATAAATACAAATTAATAAGAAATAAAATAAATATCTATATCCCGATTTTAAAATAAGTCAAATCAACCTGTAAAACCTCAAAATGAACCTCAACGATATGTTTGTGGTCGGTTTACAGAAACAAATCGACGTTGTCAATTAATTGTAAAAGTATTATTATTAAAAGAAAAACAAAATAACCTACTGCAAAACGTAGCATATGTCACTTCGTCAAAATCGGTCAAGCCAGTTACTTAGGCCACGAACGCCCGTTTGGTACCCTGGCTGTGCAATACTGTGTATGGCCTAATCACAGAAAAGAGAAAGAAAAGTACAATTTTTTTCTCTTCTGTGGCCTTGACAGCCCTTCTAATCTAGAAGTAAAAAAAAAACTCTTCTGTGAACCTACTAATAATATGCATGCATGACACAAATAATAATATAATTTTAAACTTACACAGTAGATACGCATGCTATCAACAATGATACAATGAATACCACATGCTGAAAAAATAAATGCACAGAGATTCAGATAACTGGAATTAAAGAAAATGCCGTAGGTCGTAGCACAAAGCACGCTCCCATAGCTACGCCGTAACACGGTTTTACAAAAAAAAATGTCAGCCGTAGCTGCGAGTAAAACTTCCACTTGTTTATGTTGCCGGAATAAAAAGCACCATTATATGTATACCTCGCTTGATATTAATTATAGGATATACATATAATATAGTACAAGGTTATAAATACATATACAGGTTGTAATGGAAAAAACCCCGAAAACGAAGGCTGGTGATATTGTGATACGATACCACAATAAGAAATCGCAATATTTTTTCATTTTTTTTCATGTTCTCAATGTCTAGAGGTCAACGAATGGTCTGCGCCGCGCTTGTACGCTTTACATTGTTCGATTCCAGAATTCTAAACCGCAAAAACAACACTAAAACAACAAGTATAAGGAACATGTTTATTGGTATTCGATTGTGTTTAGATTTTATAATAGTAAGTAGCCTTTTGGCTTCGGGTGCGTTTTCCTTACACCCGGTATAGATACATTCATACTAAAATATCGTTGTCCGTTCATCCCCGAATACTGAAACGTTTGTTAACATTGACGACAGATTAAGTTTATTGCTGTCTTTGTCATTTGCTTAGTGCCAGACAAAGGCAGTATTAGAATTAATCTGTTGTCAAAGTTAACAAACGTTTCAGTATTCGGGGGTCAGTCTCTTACGGAATTGAGTGGAAGTGGGAACAAAAAAACACATAAACTTAAAAAGTTATTTAAAAACTTATTGTGCCGAAATCATATAAGTGTGTCACTCCATGACAACAATTTATAGCACTTGACGCTGTAGGCCCTAATCGCGTCAACAGTTATCTCACTCGTATTTTCACATTATTGAAAATATAAAGTTACTGAGCGTCATTCTCCAACATGTGGTAAGTTGTATCTAACAACTGAATCTATAATAACCAATATGTAGTGTCTCCGCTGCAATATCGCTTCTATTACAATAGAAACAAGGGATCCATTGACTACAGAGGTTGCTTATTACAGATTTAGTTAGGCAAAGTAGTGTCCAATTCAATCAACTATGTCGTATCTGTTTATCAAAAGATCACAAATGTTTCAAAAATAACTTTCTCTCTTTTCAGTCTGAAAATGAGGAAAAAATTGTCAACTTAAAAGGTATCAAAATAAACAAATATACCTACAAAAACATTATACAAGCAAACGCTTTTTAGAAATACACATTATGTACAAGTACTTGCAAATGTGCGAGCGAGCTAGCTGTGGAACTATACTTTTCTCTTAAAATCTCGTTCATTGCTTGTTCCACATCACCTGGTATATCATCCGTCATGATGGATACTGGTAGGGAGTCGTTATTTAGAGAGTCATGGTCGAGCCATTGTGGCGACCGCGGCGGCCGGACGAACACTGACCAGTGACCACGCCACACGTGCTGGACTCGCAGTCGCCCTAGGGCTGACGGACACGGCTGTAGGGGTGCTGGATGTGCTTCCAGGGTATACAAGCCTGGTCGATTTAATTACATTTCTTCTATTCCATCCGAACTCTAACTTGGGAGTTTATTTTTTAATTCACAGTAAATAAACTCTAGATCCGCTCCAGAGTTTATTATCGGTTTTGTCGAGATATTTATCGCACGAGTATACCGCCTACTTGGATATACAAAAGCGCCAACTGTTTCCCACCCCTAAATGTTATGCGTTTTGTTTAAAGTGGCTATACAATATACATGATCTGATCTGACATCGTATGAAAGAGATGGCTATATATGAGTTCCTGAGGAGCGAACGGGAGAAGCTATTATCTTAGTAGTTTGTTTATTTTGCTCCCGTGAAATTCAAGTCTAGCAGTCCCTTTCGCACGATGTCGGGTCAGGTAATTTAGCGAGGACTCTATAATATGTCATACCGTAAAAAACTTATAGTTTTTTTTTTTTTATAATACAATATCTTTGTAATTCGTCGTCACCAAAAGTGACGATTTTTTGGCGTTGTAATTATGAGGAAGAAAAGTAGTATTTATTAGAATACCAAAACTAATTTATTAATTTTTTTGGCAAGTTTTTGTAGAAAGTGTTTTTTTTTTTGTTTCTAAAAACTGTGATGTATATTTCTATTATAAAATCATTAATATCTATTAATTTGTCAGAAGAAATTGCAAAAAAACCTGGTAATTATTTTTTTAATACTTCAGGTAACAATGAGTTTGCGTTGTTTCATCTCTAGGACAAGGCCTACGGGCGACATAAAAACTGACACTGGACACTCAATACTTTACCCGCTATAAGAACAAACAATGTAAAAGGAGTTATTCCCGGTTGTCACCCTCTTGCATTGTCCCCAGGGGTGACAACTAAGAATTTAATTATAAACTCTTCGTAATTGTCTCTACTGATGGTAGGATTAACCTTCCATTAAATGTAACTCTTCGATCACTGTTGTTGTGGTAAAAAAGCAGGTATCGTTGACCACAATGACTGACCTACCCTCCCCCAGTAAGCTTGTTAAAACTGCGAAGTTTCCATAGCTCAGTTTAGAATGGCCAATGATTCGTGCAGTAAATCGTTTCTCCTGCTGTATGTCATAAATTCTGTTCATCGATCTGTTTGCATAGTCACAAACTGGGACTGTGTGTATACAGAAGTTGACATTTCATCAAGAAACCTGTGGTAATGTGCCATTTAGGTACAGCTGGTCTATTCTGCAAGCTGAGTAAACGCGCAAGTAAGGTGATAAGCTAAGTTAATGTGCATTTTTCTTGCCTATTGCTTCAGAAAAAAACAAAATAAAAGGGATAAGAACTACAGCGAAGTGTGATCACTCGATTTTTTTGTCATTTTTCTACATTAATCGGTAAGAAAAATGCAAGTTCACTTAGCGCATCACCTCCGCGCTCACCCGGCTTGCCAGGTAGCAGATTGTTGATGTCCAATCAGACAATAAAATCAATACAGCATTTTAGGTATTCTTGTAATCCAGTAGCAGTATGTACATATTGCAAATATGTAAGTATGTTATACGTTTCCTATAGTTAGTATATTTTATTTTGCATGGAAAAGTAATAAAGTAGAAATATAGTTACACAAAAGCCTAAACAGTTCTCGCTTATAGATAAGCTTAAAATGTTACAACACAAACATGGGCACGAATTAATTAATGTACGGGTATAAAGTATAGGTATATATAAATTATAAAATTAACATCTCAAAATAGAAACAGTTAATAAGTGTGACTAGTACAAGATTTTAAATAATTAATTTAAATATTAATAATTAAAACTAAATTAATTTATCGGTATTTTTTCTTTTCTTTTTTTAAAAATTTCTTTGTATTATTGAATTTTATGTGTAAGTTCCTCTAGTACCTGCTGTACCCTAAACGGCTTGACCGAATTTGACGAGTGAGATGTCGTTGGATTCCTCTTTATCTCCAGAATTTACGACTATCATAAGCTGCATTAGAAAGTCGGTTTTTTATTTCTTTTAATATTTATTAAAAGTTCTTTAGTCAGGATAGTTCATAAGTTAGCCGCATGTAAAGAAAATCTGTCCAGTTGAAAATTTATACCAAGTTATGATTGCAGGCATTTTTATTTTATTTTATACAATTTTTATTTTATAGATAGTAATCTGCAACGAATATGTCATGTTACTGTGTTTATTTGCATTTGCATAAAGGAAGTATGCGGCGTATTCCAAACCTTGGCGGATCCACAGCTACTTAGATATACCTAGTCTAAGAACATTTGCAATAATAATATAGAAAATTCAATTTATAATAGCTTTAATCCTTGTATATTTTTCGTATTACTTTAGCTGAAAGCTTCGTGGTTATTAGATATGCAAGAATAATAAGCAACCTTTATTCTTATGCTAATACCGTGGGGTGAAAGAAAGCATGAAAAAAATACTTATCCGACCTTGAAAATGTCCACTCGGCACTGAAGCGAGCCAGGGTCACCACTCGCCTGGGGCGGAGTTGATTGTCCCGTCTGGGGCTGCGGAAGGCGTAGGCGTAATTATGTACAGAAGCCTCTGATCATGGAGTGCTTCCAAGGCTGAGGACATTACCATCAACTCATTACGAGTAGCGGTCAGCAGCCTGTCTGCCGTGACACAGGTGATTCTAAATCTTTAGGAAAAAAGTCTTAGAGTCTAGAGCTATAAAAGTCGCGTCTACACTTGCTTGCACATTTTTACATCATTTAAGATTTTTTTTACTTTTCGTGAATACGTCTCTAATTTGACGGAATGAAATCAACTATTATTTAATTTTGACGTAGTTTTTAGTTCAATTTATTTACATTTTAATGTTATTTAAGGGACTATTTTTTTTTTAAACTCTAAAAAAAAAAAACTACTCCGTAAAATTCAAGACATAAACGAAAATTTCTGATAGACAGATACAAAATAAAGATTTTTGAAATTTACACTATACAACAAAAACTGCCAAATGTGCGAGGGGAGATGGCTGTGATACAACTCTAAACCACTTAAAAATTATACTCTACTTTTAAAACTTGGATCAACTGGAAAAGATTGACTGGCCTTTGCCTTACAGTGGGACGGTATCTACAGGCTATATAGTAATAACAGCAGACGTTTACTGTAAGTTTCCTAATATATTCAGTGTGTCGAACCCGCCAACTTGGCCGCTTTCGAAGGCTCATGCATACTTGAACGTTTGCGTGAAATAGAAATGCCAATGAACTGTTTGGAGAATTTGCGTCATGCTTTTAATTCGAGGTGATTTCTATCGCTTACTTTAAGAGCTTAATAAATTCTGAAGGCAGGCAATAAACTAATAACAAGAGGGCAAACGGAAAAAGCTAGAATAAAGGGTTTGGTCACACCAAATCCACTTGCAATCCATCTCCGTTACGGATGTGGTACATGTTAATGAGTAGTTAGTTGGAATCCCGTGAAACATGAAGTACGCGTGCAATACGTGTGCATAAGGTACTGCATTGTGTTTCATATATCCCACAGTACATCCACACGCATACTGTACTCGCAACTGGATCGGATTGCAAATGAATTTTATGTTGTCGAGCTTCAAAAGGGTATGTTTTGTTTTATGATGTCGATTTTTAGCAAACGCCACGGTCGATTATATTCGTTTTTTTTTTTGTTTTCACGCATTTTAGATAAGTCAGCGAATAAGACATCATAACTACAGAAGCTAGCTACTTACTATGATTACTAAAGTTTTCACGGCAAAACCTCGATTGAAATTAACAAGGAAAAAGTGAGCATCATGAGAACGGGCACAGAATAGACACCTCAATAATTATCTTAATCTATCGGAACATTAAGAAATTATTAATTTAAATACAAAGAATGATATTAAATTTATGCATGCGAATTATAACACTTGCTCACTGACAAGGTTATTATTTCATTGACGAATAAATATATTATTTAATATAGTACCTACATGTACAAATAAATAAAAAATACAGTAAATTTATAACAAACGTCTTCCTATCTTATAAGGTTCCGTTGAACTAATGTACCTACTATATAATTAAGTCGATTTTAATATTCTTAACACCATGAACGGCAAATGCAATAAATCATCTATCTTAATCTAATTCGAAATAAGGTGAATACTATAAGCAATGAAAATGAAACAGCAGGCGCAGTTGGTAGGTTAGTACCATATTCTATCAAGATCTTACTACTTGTTCCAACTATCTAGAAAAAGCCGTGAACTGTCATGAGGGTATGAGTGTATCTGATTACAGCTAGTTGCCCCCTGCCTAGGTTTACCTACTACCTAACTGGCGATGGTCACGTGAGATCAGTATCACGTAGAAAGAGTGAGTAATACGTGTATTTTTATGGATATGTAAATAGGCTTCTATTTGCTATTTATTGTTTGCTATAAATTGTCAACATAGAGATTTATACGACTACCTAGATCCCTGATTTACTTGTAATGGTCTGATAGTACTCGTGTACATAATTTTCAATTTTGACTGCCCCGGTGGCTCAGTTGGTAGTGAACCTACCTTCTGTGTTTGGGAGCGTGGGTTCGATTCCCTTCTAGGACAAACATTCATGTGATGAATATTTGTGTTTGTTCTATGTCTGGGTGTTAATCTTATGTACAGTATGTTAAGAATGTATTTAAAAAATATCTATGTACGTATATATCAGTCTCTGGCAGCCATATTACAAGCTTTGCTTAGTTTGGGGTCAGATGACCGTGTGCGCAAAAATGTCCCAGATATTTATTTCACAAAATTATCGTAAATCGTGTTTTTTTATTTGTCATGAACACTGTTATACAAGTTTTTATGAACTATTGCTATAATAATATAAAACGGATTAAGTACTATACATTGTGAATCGTAAGATTTAGGATAAGCAGTCATTCAAGTTTACTTGTTTCAAGGTTACTTGACTTTCTCACAACATGACATAAATTGACTGGCGTCCAAAATAGAACATGCAGTCATGCATGTTCCACGTTGGGCGCCATTGAAAGAATTTAACTGTTTGAATGAATAGTTTATAAGTTTTGAGAAAATTCAAATAATTATTTAGATAATTATTAATGCTATTTAAATTATCGTTATATTCCTGTTTCAATAATGATACAAAACAAACAAAATATTGTAACATTAGACAGAATAGTGTTGCGATAAATCTTTATAAAAGCTAAAATAATTTGGAGCAATAACTAAATTAACAACGAGGGCATTATCTTAGATTATAAAGATGCTACTCACTACTCGTATTAGCACAAATTAGCCGCGAAGTAGTTTTTATTGATTAAGTTACCAATACCTAACGCTACCATTTTCACTATGTATTAAGTGGCTCCGCGGGTGGGTCAAGTATTCAGGTCAACCCTTAGCTACACCCTATATATCAAGGGAAGTAATTTTCCCTACAATTATATCGATACCTACTCATTATGCTTTGCAACAGATTAATTAATTATTATTAATAATTAATTATGATTAATCCCTATTAATATTATAAATGCGGTGTATGTTGGTTTATTTGTTTCCCTTTCACGCAGCGTTAGAGCAATGGATCGCTTCCGGCCGCCATCGCAACCGAATTTCGCAACTGCATCGGTATTT
Source organism: Apocheima hispidaria (assembly GCA_947579745.1). Taxonomy (NCBI): domain Eukaryota; kingdom Metazoa; phylum Arthropoda; class Insecta; order Lepidoptera; family Geometridae; genus Apocheima; species Apocheima hispidaria. The sequence goes on from OX388151.1 coordinate 1,917,165, forward strand.
ATGCATAGATAATAGTTAAAGGGTTGGAGTGTGACATGGGCTTTTTATCCCGGGAAAATATACGGTTACTGAATATTTTTTCACGCGAGTGAAACCACCTAGTAAGTACCTCCTGTAATAGTTAGTAAATTTGACTATACCTACACGTCTAACCACGTTCGGTACGTCGATGACTGCGCTCTGTATCTCATAAGGTAACATGTATATTTATATATAAATACCGCATTAGGTGGTCGTTGATAAAAATTCACCAAAGTTGTAGGGTTACGGGGACCGCGACCAAGCGTTCTCATCGGCTATCTCAAGGCTATGCCTACTCGCGCCTAGCATTGAACCAAAGTACTATGAGCCCTTTTCCGCTTAACATACATTTCTTTATAATCCTATAAAGTAAATAAGCACTAAAACAGGATTCTTGAAAAATAACGGTTACAAAATTTGTTTGGCAAATGCGTCTTTTTATTTTGCATTTGCGGTCCTGAGTCCTAAGCCTGCGAGACGCGAGGTGAAGTCGCGGGCATCAGTCGGTCGGTATAAACGTAATTGGCTACCTACTGCTCATCCTCTCTAATGTTAAGGCTAATCGTTCAATAATTGGTGTCGATATAACCTACTTTACTGCAGTTACGCTTAAAGGTCATGTTACGAAGCATGTTTGTTATTGTGAAATATACCATAAGGGCTGGCTTCCCTGATTCTCGCTTTGGCGAAAAAGGTTTTTTTTATGAAGTTTTTTCAGAGCAAGGCAAAACGAAGTCGTTTGCAAATATCACCGTATTTGATAGAAAGAATAGGCGGAATAATAGACTCAATTTAACGCCAGTTTTCCCTTATTAAACCGAGACGTTGGGATAGTTTCCTGTGCCTGTGTGTATTTTTTTAGTAAAAACATCGTCTTTGTCTTCTAGGGCAAATATTATGTTTTATTTAATTGAAAATTAATTTCAGACAGAAACTTATCCTTGCTATGTAGCGGCGCAACGAGGCTAGCGTTTTAGGCGTGTTGCCTGAAATTAGAGAAAATTTAAAGTTCCCTCACACGGGCCTGGATGAATTAAACGTTTACTAGTGTAAGTTGGCCCTTCGCCTTTTCTGTCGGTATGTCAACCACATAAATGCACCTGCGTTAATGGTGGAGACCGATGGCTATCACGCGATGAGTTGTCGTCGTTGCTCAGGTAGGTTTCCGCGACACCATGCCCTCAACGACAGAGCCCGCAGAGCGTTTGTTTCGGCAAATGTGTGCGTGCTGGAGCCACCTGGACTTTGTAGGACAGACGGAAAGAGACCAGACGGGCTGACTATGATGCCTTGGAAAAATGGAAGGTGCTTGGTGTGGGACGCTACTTGCGTCGGCACTGTTGCTGCCAGTCACCTGGGTCGCTCCCTCATTTCGCCGACAACAGCTGCGCAAGACGCAGCTAGCAAAAAGCGACTCAAATACGCTGGCTTGGCACTATTATGTTGTACCCATCACCGTCGAGACCATGGGCAGTTGGGGCTCCGACGCAAGGAATTTGATTCGCGAGGTATTGACATTACCATTCAGCGTGGTAACGCAGTCAGCGGTCAGCGGATGTACCCGGTCTTTGTACCGGGTCACAGATGAATACCGGGTACAATCCTAGGGGCGGCTTATTCGATTTTAGGAGTGATATTGACATTTACACCATTATTACATAATAAGTAAGTATGGAGGTATAGTTTTATTATTATTGTTTCGTGCCTTGTTAATATTTTTTTATTGTCAAAATTGTATATTGTTGATTTTCTGTTTTTATTTTATTGCAATTGTTTTTAATAGGTTAGATTGTAGAGTAAGTAACGTTTTGGTTGAAATTTTACTAATAAAGAATTGAATTGAATTATACATTTAGGTATATTTTTTCTAATATTTTTAAACTGTTGACGTTCATTTAATTCATTTAATGTATTTTTTGTCAAGAATTATATTGTAATTAATATATTAGTTAGCAATTAATTTTTAGTTTTATTTATGTTGATTTTTATAACTTTTAGGTTTAGTTCAAATAACAATTTTTTTTGCGAATTTTAAGAGTAATACCAAAGAAACTTTATTTTATCTATGATAATACTATATTTAGGCTATAAATAGCTAGACACACATAAGTAAGTAGATAAATAGTAGATAGGTAGGTATTTTTCAATAACTCTGACCCCTGCGTTTCGATTTTCTTCAATTGATGGCCGCTAAATGTTGTTTAAAGATACTTCAATTTAGCACTCTCAATTTCAACAATGAGGTTCAAAGAACTCGTTTGAATTTCAGTTTTAATAATGTCTACTTTCGACTAATTTATCCAATTTATTACCACAACCACAGAATAGATAATACTCTGTGACTCGGTAAAAATTTCGGGAAAAGAATCGATGACGTATGGCTTTGGACTAACTTTGGACTTTTGCTGGAGCTTCAGAAGTTGGAAGTCGGTTTTGGGTTTTTATGTGTTCATGTAATTTAATTATTGAGTTGATTATTGTAAGATGGTTTGAATCCTTAAATTTTTACGTGATTGTATAGTAGTAGAAGTTTGTTTAAATGACCATGCAAAGAAGTTGCTAACAATATGCACTCTACTACAAATGCAAAACTCATAACATAAAAAAATCTTAGCATCAAATTGATATCTAGTTTAGACTAAGACTACTACAGCCTATACCTAAATTAGCTTAGAAAAAGTAGCTACAATTGCTAGGCAATCTACCTAATTTTAAATACATATAAAAATCCAAACAACTAAATATTAAAGACTTCAATTATGAGCCATTTCACGTCGACATAAAGTAGTTTATAGTATGTATCACCCATTCAGTTATCGTGAGATTGTTTGGCCACAGTTTCCATGGCGACCGTATCGTCGCATCTGGAACCGATGCTCAATCGGTCAGCGAGTCGTTGACCTTTGCGGATTTACGAGCATTTTCACCCAAATTTTCGAAATCTTAGATGGTAATAATCATTATTAAAGGTATTCATATTTATGATGCTAACGTCATAGGTGAGAATAATTTATATGTATTCTCTTCGAATATCGTAGGTCAACACCACTGACTTCTATTTTAGTATGGTCAACACTTGTACTCTGTGTATATCAATATTAGAATTTTATAATTTCACACCATCTTGGCCTATTGAGGCGCACGCGGTGCTGATACAGATCTATACGACCTATTATATAATTATTTAAAAAAATCGAGTCGAGTCAAAACTGGACGATCAAACGATCTTATCTCAAGTAAAGTTCGAACACAATTCCCCTTGATTTGACGAAAAGATGTCGCGTTTGTCTGCTTTAATATGAGTCTTATCAGGAGGTCCCAGGTTTGATTTCCTGCCGGATAAATGTTTTAACACGCGATTCAACATGTTTCGGAGATCCGAACATTGTCTAAACATCATGAATTTAAATATCTGCTCTGGATCTGGATCTGTGTGTCATGGCATCCCCGAAACAATTCCATCTATGACTACCAAGGTGAACTACGGTCTGGGGTTTTGGCGGAAACGCACGGAAACGTGAAGAAGTCATGAAGTCTTGTCGCGTCATTGTATTATTTTCCAAAACTTGTGTTAATTCTAGTGTTAATGTATAAATATGGTAGATTTTTATCCATTAAGTGTTTGTAAACGTGCACGAGTGTTGGTGAATAGTATAATGTTGGGAATCGTGACTTTTCGTGTTGTTTCCAAAACTTTATAGAAACCTCTAGTAAAGTCTCCACTTCTTTACTGGGGCATGTTGTAGACTTGACTGTGATTTACTTTGCTTGACTAGACTTATTTTGATAGTGAAATATTTGACTTCACTTGAAATATTACAATATTTGACACTGGCTAAATATACAACGTGTGGAGCCAAAATATAAGAGAAAAAAAAAACCATTACGGTCAAGCATAGTTCTGCTACTCGACGATAGATGGCGCACTAAACAGATTTTGTAATGCAAGAAGTATCCAATGTTCATTACATTATTATAATTATTATTATTAGGTACAACAATATTATGTTATTACTTTCTATATATATATTATCAAGTTTAGTCCTTTTAAGCACAGAGAGAATATGCATCAGGACTCCTATTCTCAAGCTATGAGATTCAATCTAGTCTTGAAAATAATATTCGAACTTCGAGATTTCTTATTTTCTCATGTTTCGAGATATTGGCTAGCGTGCGAGATACATCGAGCGGTCGGAGGCAATAGAGATGAGAAACAGTCGAGATTGAAATCTCGAAATCGACATAAATTTCTCATATCTCCGAATAGGGGGCCAGATTCTAGGTCTGCGTATTTCCTCTTCGACAACATCGTCGCTTACCAAAAGGCGAGTTGTTGGTGGTCAACCGCGGTTGAGAACTTATTTACACTTTTTTTTTCCAAGCGATCTGGGACCCTATTCCTGTGCGCTAGAGATTATCTCGGTCACTCTCTAATTTAGAATTTAATGGGAGTGAGAGTGACCGAGATAAAATGTCATTTCTACAAATAGGAACCCAGCTCATATTATATATTATAGGTACTTACTATTATTTTCCAGTGTCATGTATGGTCACCTTAACATTATCATTGCTTTATTTGCGTGGTTGCTAAACACTTGCTAAATCATCTGGATTTGGGTGAGATTTTTTGATGACAAAAACAAATAAATTTTGTCATACTTAATTTATTCAATAAAACTTATTTTAAAACATGTTTTAGTAAATGCGAGGACTATTCATATTGGCAGTTTGATAAAGACGTCGATTCTGATGTGTTATGCCATACTCTAAACTAAACTCATTTGATACCACTAAAATGATCTGCACTTCTTTTCAATATATTAGAATAAGATAGTAACAATTACAGGAATTATTTATTAACTATATTAATTATGTTATGAATATAATTATGTTCTTAATGACTCTATATGTAAGTGATTGACTTAGGTAAGATTTATTGTTTTTAATGACGTTGTATACACTATTGATTTAGGAAATTCCTGTAAGGATATTTGTAATTTGCATGTTTTTTTTTTCAATTTAGAAAATGTAGGCACACCAAGTCGTGGTAGCTCAGTGGGAGAACGCTCGCCTCACATTCCTGAGGTAGCGGGTTCGAACCCGGGCGGGCCCGTACCAATGAGTTCTTTGGAACTTACGTACGGATATACCACTGGCTTTACGGTGAAGGAAAACATCGTGAGGAAATCTGCTTATTTCCGGAGAAGAAATTCGATGTCGTATGTGAATCCACCAATCCGCACAGGGCCAGCGTAGTAGATATGGCCTAATCACCCTTCTAGGGTAGGCTGATATCCCAGCAGTGGGATGTTTAAAGGCTGATATAGTAGTAGTAGGCACACCAAAATCGACACCACATAGGTATTTCACTACCTACAACTTAAATAAACTGTTGCGCGACTTATAATATCTTAATGACTACACATGAAATGCCAATCAAGTAGTACGACACAATTTTACAAGTGAGTAAGTAATTTTCTTTGAATAAATATTATAACAATGTTAATTTACCAGTATATTAGTTATAAAATAGTTACTTACCAATAAAATACTAGATTTTAAAAGATCTTAGTACCTACTGCGACTTAAAATATGTATTAAATAGACAAGTATATACTTACCACGACATGAAATATAAAAGTTACAGAGGGGTTATTTCATACTGATTGATTAAATATTTATTTTGAAATTATCTTACTGACTAGTTCATTATAAATACTAAACGAAAATTAATGGCGCTGCTGCCAAACGCATAGCCACAGCTTCATTTAACCATTACATTTTTTAAACACTGGAATATAAATACACAAAAATAAAAATTATATCTGTATTTCTTATTACCTATTAGGTATTGTTATAGACAATTAACACATTCATATATTTTCAATGGAATCAAAGTCAGACCCGAGAGATATGCTGAATAAAAATTGATATACCTAATATGTGAAAATTGCATCTATTCTGCTCTATCACTGTCCATTACTAAACTAGATTTAAGAGTTCTAAAACACTTGTCGTTGAATGCAAATAATTTTAGTGTAGTACTAGTAGGTACTGTCAGTTTAGTATTTAGAGAACGGTACAACAGAATTGCCATCACCGAAGATTATATCTCTCGTTATTCAAGATGCAGAATTCACAGAAGCCTGCATGTACTTAATCAGATCTACAATACAAAATGTTTTCGTAAGCGTTGTCTACATGAATACAAATTGACGGCAAACAAACTTTCATCGAGGATTATTGACAAATGGCAAATGTTTAAATTAATTTACAGTTAGTGTAAATAATAAAATAATTGTACAAACTTATTGTTTGAATCTTTTTACAATAATTATGAATTGAAAATGTAATCTACGTTTATATATTTTATTTTTCCACCAAACATATTGAATTTATCAAACTGATAAATTTGACATATTTATTTAAGTTGATGTGGATAATCGCTTAGAGGTGGTAACTATAAAATACCTAATGTATGACAAGACTCTCACTGGTTCATATGCTAAAACTTGAGGTCTTTAAGTAATAAAACAATATAAAACTCCACGACTCATTCTACCTGCTCTAAGAAGACAGAGAGAAGAAGAGAATAGAAGAAGAATAGAAATGTCTTTTTACAATTTTAACAACTTTTACATCACTTAGAATAAATTAAGTTTCATATCTGAAATTAAACTTTTCCTAAAAATAGGAAATGTTTAGTTTCACTTGATACAAGGTAAGAACAGAAAGTCAAAATGTAAAAAGACGAAGTTCGTAATTAAAAGAAAGATCGTAAGGAACTTACACCTAATATCGAGGAATATACGATCGATTTGAATCACAATTGAAAAGAATCGATAATAAATAAAGTCTAATCGTACTAACGCTGCAATGTCACGCTTGTAGGAGAATTTTGGTCGAATGGCATATACGTATAGTTTGAATATAAGGTCAGAATTTTGTTGTTATTGTGCATGCAAAGGCAGAACAGTAGACCAATTATAAATTAAAATTGATATAAAAGCGCGCATCTCTCCTTTAGAATCAATATATCATTTAATTTCTTATAGTCTGCATGTGAACAGACAGTGAAGCCTATGTACAGACAAAGGAGAGCATACGCAGAGAAGTTACAGCATAAAACAATTGACAGGTGCGATTGAGAACCAGACCACATTCGACCATAATAAAATTATGTGTGCAGCAAGGGCCTTTTTTACACGTGTGTCGGCGCCCCGCGGCTCTGCCGCGCGACCGCGACAGGTTGCGGAGGCGGCGGGAACATATCGAACACCTCGACAATGTTCTTCGGATGCAGCGCGCTGATGTTATTATCCTCGGTGTAGGTCCTCGCGTGGGTCTGTGCTAGGGCTCGCTTCGGTTCGTTGACGAGCCAGTCGTCGCGCTCGCGGAGACGCTTGCGACGCGCGATCTGTTAAGGAAGAAGTACGAATGTTACACACATCAAATAGTTAGTACCTAATCGAAGTAAAGATTTCATTTGTAGCGTTGATCTTCACCTTGCCACTTCTGACGTTACAAATAGCCACATATATCAGAACAAGTTGTTCTAACATCAATTCAAATAGCCATGGCATGGCTTTTGGTAGTTGGGTTTGTTAAATGAAGAACCTATATGTGTCACACAACCATGAACATTGTGACAAGAGTGCCCTACTAAACTGAGAAGAAAATTGAAATACATCAGTCATCGTACTTGTTTGTCTCGGAGGTGCAACAGGCGCGCGAGGTGCACCTTGATCTGCTGCGCGCTGAGTCCGAGACGACCGGAGCGCAGAAGCTCGGCGTTACGCTGGTACGAGCCTTCGGGGTCGCGCCGGTTCCATGTGTAACTGGAACATAATCATCATACATATTATTTTACAACTCAGTTATAAAATATGCTGTAATCATGTCGGCCTTCGATAGTGACTGATTTTTATTAGCAAGAAAAATATTGTTATAGTTACATCCCTTTAAATGGTTAAAAGACGTACAAACGAACAGTTCCACGTTTGACAACTAAAAACTAAACATTAGAAAGGCAGTGGTCAACCACACAATTCTATTAATACAGTTTTTCAACTTGAGAAATGTTAGCCATCCTTAGCACTGGAACCACATTTTTAAATTTTGATGATCATGCTGTAGTCCATCATGATGGTTTTGCAATAATAGTTACATGAGAGTTACCTAGTTATTGTATAGAAAGCGCAAAAATAATCTATTTTCATCATAAATAGATAAATATCGTTTTTTTGCTAGATGCAGAAAATGTCTAGATTTTGTTAGGTATAACATTTATATTTTGTGGGAGTCGCCTCATGGTGATTTCCATATTATGCCATAGTGAATGCTAAGTGGTTACATGATGGTAAAATGTGTCTGATCCGACTATAATTGACTATTGTGCCCTGCGTCTCTGCTCCACGTCGACGTTTATTTTGCTAGTTTGTTTTCCGCTCACTAAACAAAACCAATCTGACAGGACTAAACTGATCTGCATCTTTTTTCATTTCAGTATGTATTGTAGGAAAAAAACTACTTTAGAATTTTCGTTTAGTTAAGAAACATAAGTACATAAGACAACGTCGTCATTTTGAGTTATTATTATCATCAGCCGGAAGAGGTCCACTGCTGAACATAGGTCTGCCCCTTAGAACGCCACATTGGACGAAATTTGCCACATTTGCCATTTGCATCCATCGTTTGAACGCGACAACGTCGTCAGTCCACTGGATGGGAGGCCTAGCTACGCTGCGTCTTCCGGTTAATGGTCGTCACTCAATAACCTTTTTCCTTTGTTTTTGTATTATCGGTTCTTCGAGCGATGTGGTCAACTCGGGTCTTCGGTGAATATTTTCGTTCCGGGTTTTATCGCGCAATGAAACTGAGTATAGTTCTCTCCATAGAAAGGGACCATAATTTGAGTAACCCACATTATTTTATGAAAGTGCACCTCAATCACGTAAATGCCTAAAGTTTATCAAATACGGCAGAAATACAAGTAAATATCGCAATTACTTTGATTTATAAATCAATAAAGATCCCTTAATTTGTTAAGTTCGGGATCTCTCTGCAATTCGAGAAATATAGCCGAAAGTTATCGTATAATTAATGATTAAACGAACTATTACTTACCAGTAAGTGAAGTTCAATCATAATTATGTGAAGTGTTGAGTTTGAAGAGATATTTATATACACTAGTAGTAGCACCTACAATGTCGCCTTGTTGCACTAAGTTTAGAGACTAAAAGAAAAGAAACTAAAAAATATGTAGGTAGATTGATACTCCTTCATTATTTCGTGCGGTAGACAGGATCTTCATTTAGTTCAGAGCCAATTCAAACCGATATTTCACATTTTACGGGCGCTATGAATTACATAATCCGGGAGGGCGGGATGCTATCTCTTCAAACTCAACACTTCACATAATTATGATTGAACTTCACTTACTGGTAAGTAATAGTTCGTTTAATCATTAATTATGCTTCAGTTTTGAGTTTGAAGAGATATTTATATACACTAGTAGATGTTGAGAGAAGTTGTGAAATATCTGTTTTGATGATATAATATATACTAAGGAAAAACTAAGTGAAAACATGTGATAATCTTTACAAATGATATTTAATCAATATCTGCATTAGTAGTTGATTACTTAACAAAAATAATACTTTCTTAAATAGACAATATTTATGAACAACATTGAATATAAAAGCCGATACAGATCTGGTCGTTATCTTTCACTTGATCAATTATACTTCTAGCGAAACAATGGCTACCCAAATCATTTGATTCTGTTATGGCTATTGTGAAAACCTGACAAATGTCATTTTGCTGTGTGATATCTATACCACATACACCTAAGAGTACCTACTCTTTGTCCTTCTGCTGATTGTTTGCGAAATCAGTTAGGGGGGTCTTATCCTAAAGATAGGGATTCATTAGGGATCCAAGTGGCCAGAGTTTAAATTACTGGTGAAGTATCCCAAGTGAAATTATACTTAGGTAACGGAGGGCGAAGGCTAAATATTCCCTTAAAACCTCTTCATACAGTCATCTGCACTTAGCTGCCCCCTAATATTAGGAAACTGCAGATCTATAACTGTTTAGAGTAGCGTGGAAACAAAACAGTAAAAAACAGTAAAAAATTGAATAATGACTGGAATTGAAGCCTGATACAATCAATATTATTTTGTATACAGTATAGGTTGAATTATCTGACAGAGAAGATATCATTATGTGTATAGATTCGAGAGGGACTTTTCTTCTCAGTATAAACTCCCGCATAATAACCCGGCAACCAGGGTAATCCGCCGCTGAAGCTGGCGGGGGCTGGAATGGGAGATAATTAAGTCCTCAGAGGAGTAAAAAATTAGCGGCTTCGACTGCAATAGTTGGTTGAAAAGTGGGTCCACGGTTGTGCCGGCCATGCTGGGACAACAAGTATACATTTAGCTCTATCACTAATGATTTTTCTCAATGTCTTTAGGATGATTGAGAAGGGAGGAAATCCGTAAAAAAACCATTTTGACCAATTAATAGAGAAAGCGTCAACTGTGTAAGCATCAGGGTCTTTATGCCATGAAATGTATATAGGGCATTTTTTATTTACTCGCCTAGCAAACATATCAATCTCTGGTTGTCCGAAATTATCAATTATTTGTTGAAAAGCAAAATCAGATAGTTCCCATTCAATATCAGGGTGAACCCGCCTTGATTCGGTATCCGCGATAGTATTTTCGATTGATGGAATGTATAGCGCCGAAATAAATATATTTCGGGCTTCGCACCATTGCCATATATCTTTGGTCAGTCTTGTTAGATGAGGGAACTGGATTCCTCCCATACGATTTATGTATGAAATGGCAGTAGTGTTGTCTATTCGTAAGATAATTTGACAAGCGGATAAATCTTTAGCAAAAATTTTCAGTCCGATAAATGCTGCCAATAATTCTAAATAATTAATGTGCAGACTTCTTTCTTCCTGACTCCAACAACCACTTGCTGTTTTTCCAGCACATGCTACTCCCCAGCCCCCCATAGTGGAAGCGTCAGAATAAATCTCTAAATTAAATTCATCGAATTTTATTTTGTTTACTGAAAATTCAATAGATTTAATCCACGAATCGAAATCTGACTCCAATGTTGCAGGTAAATTCATATATTTCTCATAATTATCATCTCCTTTTAAATTCAAATATTTGCATCTTTCAAATTCCTTTGTGTAGAGCCAGCCGTATTCAATAGCCGGACAAACAGAAGTCAAAAGACCTAATAAACGCGCAAATTGTCTAATTGTACATCTTTTTAAATTTCTAAATTTAACTAATTCTTTTTTAATATTCAGACGCTTTTCTATGGGTAAACAAATTTCCATTGTTTTAGAATTCACAATAAATCCCAGAAATTTACACGAAGTGCTCGGAATCATGCAACTCTTTGATTCATTAATAATGAAACCTAAGGAACTAAGAAGTTTCTTTGTCATGCCAATATTGTCTATGCATTTACTATAGCTATGTGATATGAGGCAGGTATCGTCGAGATATATAGTCGATAAGTAGCCTGCACAACGTAACATTTTTACCACTGGTTTCATTATTTTAGTGAAAACAAAGGGTGCAGTGTTGAGACCAAACGGCAGAACATTAAATTCAAACAAATTACCTCTCCATTCAAATCGTAAGTATTTTTTGGAGGTATTATGAATTTTTATAAAATAATATGCATCCTTGAGATCTATAGTTGACATGAAACAACCTTTTGAGACAAGTTTGATCATCGTTCGAAAATCTTCTAATTTAAAATGAACAGAGTCTATGAACTTGTTCAACTTTTTCAGATTTAGAATCAGGCGTGTCTTGCCGTTTGGTTTTTGTATTAAGAATATATTGGATATAAATTGGTCGTTACATGGCTCGCATTGCGCTATAGCACCTATAGATATTAAGTGAGTTATAGCTTGGTCAAATTGAGTTATTTCTGAGTGAGAGTAACTTTGGGGTTGTGGTGCACTATGCTGATATGGAGTTTCATTGAACGGAATTTTGTAACCACATACCCATGACAAAATAGTTTTATCTGTGGTTATTTGTGACCATTGGTTGTAAAAATCAGATAGCCTGCCGGCGTAATTTACCGTATTGTCTAGCGGTGGCCGCGACTGAAGTTCTGACGCGACGTTCTCGATGATGGCGCGTGCTGCTGCCTCGGAAATGCAGACTCCTTCGTCTTCGAGGGCCCCGGTGGTTGCTGCCTGCGGATCTGAGCCGGAGCCTTCCAGTTTAAATTCTTGTTAGAGAGCTGGGGCTTCGGTTTTGTCGCGTTGTTCTTGGTAGGGGCTGCGGCTTTGAGATCCGCGCCCGACTTATTAATCGCCTTTGCCGTCCGCAGCGTTTCAGCTAGTTCTTGCCCAAAAAGAAAGCTGTCTATTTTCGTGAGCAGCATCTGATCCTTTAGATCTTTTTTTAGTACTGCTAAGATGAAATTCCGTCTCGTTATCGACTCGTTGTGTTGGGAATCACAAATGATGCGGCCAGCATCAATTAGCAACTTAAGAATTGTTGGATCTTTACAATTTTTTTCCAAAAGTAGAGTAATGGCCTCGCTAAGACAGGCAATAGCGCTGCCTATCTGTTTCTGTTTTGCCTCCATTGCTTTGTCGCGTTTAACTACCTGTTCAGTAACAGCTGCTTTTATCTCCGGATTCAGAGTAGGAGCAGCTATCATTCTGCAGTTGTCAGGTGTCAGATGCGCATCTAAAAGTTCTTTGCGAAGCTCTTTAGTCAAACCCGATGTGGCAGTGAAGTTGAAGCGGATGGCTAAGTCCTTCTGTATATCCTTACCGAAGGTGATTGTATTTGAAGGGTCCTTCCCTAAAATCTCCAACATAAGCTCCACCTCTGAATGTGGAACTGCTTCATTGCTGGAAGTACCTTCAGTTTCTGGCGGTGGAATCGCCTCCTCCAGCACTGTCACGTTGTGTACATCTGGCGAATGTGCGGGAACTGTATGTAACGTGCTAGCCAGCGGGCTTATTTCCCTTAGCTCGTCAATATAGTTTTCAACATTCACAGTTTCAATGTTGTCATCTGAAATTGAAATCAGTACCACACTGATGTACTTATCAGAAAACCTTACCCTCCTTCTGGGGAAATCGGGTAATTGTAATTGCATATCAAGTAGTAACTAAATAGTAACAATATAATTTTGTAACAATCAAAGACGGGTGTGTGTATAGGTATTTTCCTTATCAGTGTCAACTGCGTCTAATATACACAGTTCGCTACCCGCGCTGTAGGTACAGATAGGTAGGTACAGCGAGAAAGATGAACTCATGTCGTTGCATCGTGTACTCGAGGAATGAAAAGGATAAGTAACAACTCGAGCGTTGGAACGTTAATCCTTGTAAGTAGATGATTATCGGTAAGTAGCAACTCAAATCGTTGAAACGAGAACCGATCACAGTACTTACTCTTTAGTAAAATAGCTAGATTTTTACCTTGTGGGTCGTTTGACAATTGCATGGAATCTGCGGATGACGAAAGTTTTCTACTGATTTTTAGCAGTTTTCGCTCCAATTTCTTCATTTTCTTCTTGATACAATCAAAATATTCCCAGTTGTCATCGTGTTTCCTCTTCGGCATGTCGATTTTTGCAAAAAACTAGTGTCTAACACGATAAAAATAAAAACGATTTTATAATGTGCGACGCGGCGGAGCACTGCAGTGTGAAATGAAGATCCTGTCTACCGCACGAAATAATGAAGGAGTATCAATCTACCTACATATTTTTTAGTTTCTTTTCTTTTAGTCTCTAAACTTAGTGCAACAAGGCGACATTGTAGGTGCTACTACTAGTGTATATAAATATCTCTTCAAACTCAAAACTGAAGCATAATGTAGACGGTTTCTGGATTGGCGATCATCTTGTTTGCATTTAGAGCGCTTCTATTGAGGCTAGTAAGTTCTTTGTACAAACTAATATATATGTATACTAGCTGTTACCCGCGACTTCGTTCACATGGACCTACAAAAAGAAGTAGCCTATGTCCGTCACCGAACCTTAAGTTATGCGAAAATTCAGGTCGATCCGTTCCGTGGTGAAAACTCGACAAACACCCAGACAGAAAGACAGTTACTTTGACATTTATAATATTAGTTAGGATGGAAACTCTAAAACACCAGTTTGAGAAAAGATTCGATGAAATTAGGTATATATTCCCTCAGTTTTGTTGAACTTAATCGACCGTATAAGCAGCAAGTTTCACAGAAATATTAATTTCAAGATTACCATGTTACATTCCGGTCCCCATTATTCCTGCCGCCTGGACTGGCGGCAGTCTTCCTTCACTCAAAATTACACTTCAATCTCTTGTTCTGTCTTGACGTTAAAGTAAAACCATAGAAGAAAGCCGAAGATGTATTGATGGACAGCATGATGGATGGCATGACTAAAAGGGACTGAATTCAGATGTCACGGATGAAATGGACGAATGGAGATGGCTTACATATTGCGCCTACTTTACACATCGGGGGAACAAGAGGTAAGAATATAAGAAAGTAGTGAGTACACACCCTGGGAATGGTCTTGTGAGCCGGCCGCGCACCGTAGGCCGCGACCTCTTCTTCAGCTCGTTGGCCCTCAAGTCGTAATTCTTTGGATTGTTTCTGATCGGGTTCGCTCGTCCGCGCTTCGGCAGCCGGGGCCGGCTCGGGCGCAGGTCGTACGACTTGTTGCTCACGATTGGGTTCACGGTTACATCATTCTGCATGGCTTCGTTTACCTGTGGATTTGTATCAAATGTAATTATATTCCTATATATATAGCGCATTCCCGTAGATTGAAATGTACTAAATTATTTTAGATAATATCACTTGCTTTGAACTATTAATGACACGAGAGGCAGTGCGACTCCTAGACCAATTGAAGGATTGTTTTTTTCTTCTCTTTTTTGTACTCTGAATACTTGTGAGTTTTTGGTACGCAGGAGCGCAAATACATAGTAAACACAGACGAGGCTTTAAGTTCATATAATTATGATCGAAGTTCACTTACATGTAAGTTACTTTGATCATCTAATTATAGGCCTATGTAGAGATATCTACGCTTTTGCCAGTCATTCATCCACCATGAATGAATGTAAGTAACTACCAGGACAAACCTACTGTGTTTTATTGGTAGTTATAAAATTTAATTAAGATTTAAACTGTGAAGAAATTAATAAAAAAAATAAAAAAAATAATGGAAGTGTGCCACTACTACTACTGCGTTCTGGATAACGGGTCTTCAGTGAAAACTCGGGGCGTAACAAGATAATAAATAGGCGCAAGGCAAATAGGATGTGTTTATATCATCATAAAACATAAGGCACAGCATAGTATCTTAAGGCAAAGAGTGCAGTTGACTACGGACTTCAGTATTATTGGTAGTAATTTAGCACAATTGATGTGTAACAACACAATTAGGTTGGTAGATTGTATAAATAGGGATCACCTCTCGGCTAACAGTCGGCACTGTGATCTCGTTAATCTTGCCCATACGCTGCCAGCGTCTGCGTAGGTCCTTCACCTTCGCCTTGGGCACCTTTTGGAGCTTCGTCTGACAGATGTACTGCCGCAGCTCCAAGCAACTCTTGGGCGCCCATCTGTAAATCGACAATTGAGCACAGAGTCGTAAATTAGTATGTAATGCGACCTGCACAAGGTAATTTTGAGTATTATCGAAGCTCCATTTTAAGATTATTGATGGAGAGGAGTATGTTTACAAGGTAGAGCATGGAAGGGACTATCTGGTAAATCTATTTCTTTTCATTTATTTCAGATAAATGTGTGGAGCTTGAAATAAAACAAATGATTTAGGAGGATTTTAGTGAACTAGAATCAATATTTTTAGAACTACCAAAGCAGCATTCCCACCCAATGATTCCAGATTCAATGTCGTTCATACTTGTTTTAATAGAAGATGGTTTTACTAAAATGGCATTAAGATGGTTATAGTTTAATGGGAATTTGTTATTTTTACGTTTTTCTAAACTACGATCCTTGCACCTTTGTTTTCCGACAAATTTTTTGATGTGGTCGATCCTTTACCTTTGATGGAAACGAAAATAGTTTTTGTTACGTAGGTATCCCTTATGTATGATGATTTGAATGAAGGGCGAGGTAAAGTAGGTATGTTTTATGTATGTATGTAGTGTATTATTGTAAAAGGTGTTATAGCCACACTCGTTATAGGTAGAACACCGTAACGAACCTGATGACTTGTGTAGGTTCTCGCTTCCCTGTCTTGTTTCGGGCGCTGGAATTGCCAGAGATCATGTTACTAATTGGGGTTTTAGGTTTTTTATAGCCGAGACAAGAGACGTGTGGGTTGATGTCGACATTAGGGTATTAGGAGCTATTTTATGCTACTGGCGCTTCACTAAGCTTCTTGTTAATTGTTAACGTGTTTTGAGATTATAACTGTAAATCGATTTTGATCACAAATAATTCATTCTTCATTAAAACTATTTACCTAATCACAATACATATATATTGAATAGTCACATTTGTAGGCAATGTTATCTAGCCTATTGTTTTTTTTTTGTGATAGTTTTTCAATATAACCCTATATTGAAAAAAAAATATGTGTGTCTGTACCTATTTATATACTTTTATTTGTAGATCTACTATAATGTATTAACGATGAAGTGCTAACCTATAATAATAATATACCATACGCCTGTTACTTAATATAATGTATTCTTTCTTATTTATACATCATTAGTAAGTACATAGATTGTAATTGTGTGGATGTAAATCTGGAAAAAACTATTTCTATAATTCAATGTAATAATCATAAGAGGTCAAGTAGTATTTACTAAAGCCATGCATATCGTAGACACTAGATTTTCTTCACAATTTCATTGTCTATTGATTTACGATCCATTTCATAATAAAACTGATGATTTGTGGTACAGCATTGACATTTCCATTAACTATGTACTTTCACTCTGCTTTACACTGGTTTATTGCTTAATTATAGGTGCATTAGTGTATTTCGCAATAAATGTCTAACATTAAATAAATGTTTAACAATAAATTCATCAATGATACCGAACAAAAGTAAAAGTTTAACATAAACCTGTCATAAAGTTGCAGTAATTTAACAGATGATTATAAATCTTAATCAAATAAGTTGGCGGAACAAGCTTTAAACATAACATAAAATAAAATTCAAATTTTAAATAACCTTAGTCATTGATTGTGCAACGAATATTTTTTGTACTGGATGTTCGGTTATGCGACGAATATAATAATAATTATTCTAGGACATCATTAAAAAAAAAAACTGCTGGTCCACAAATTAAATTCATTAATTCCGCTTCAAATTGTGTTTACATTTAAAAATATTGTAGTCCAACACAATTCTCGCCTATCTGCGAAATTTATCCCATTATATTTAGTATACTTAATCAAAGTAAACTTACTACTACGATTAGATAACAAAAAATTACGATTATTATACAATAAAAATAATAATTACTTTGCCAGAAACCTGTGGTACTAATAAAGAACAGCGGAATTACAGTAGTATTGTTGAATTTTACTGTCAGGATGGTTTCGCATCCTAACATTAAAAGCACCATTTACTGTTTACTATTTCTTACTATGAAAACTGCCGTGGTTTTGACACATTTTGTTTTAATAAACCGAATGTCACCGGATGTGATCTAAACTATAGTCGGAATAACCGAGTCAATTTAACGTGATTATTCCCGTTTTATTAAAACAAAATGTTTACTATTTCGTCGAAAATGAATGCCAGTTTCTATGAAACAGCATAATAGGCAGAATTCTGTGTGAACAGCATAAATTTGTTTACAATGAAGGAGTATAATGATATCTTAAAATATGTCCGTCGTCAAACCAAACACCCAGTATTATAAAATCGAAATTAGCTAATTCCTTTAAATAAAAGATATTTGTTGGTCTGTTCTCGATGGAGGAGGGTTCTTATTTTATTTCGGTGTCGTTTTATTGTAACACGTGGCACCATCTGCCGGCGAGCACAATGCCTCACACAATGGTTCGTAAAACTTATTGCTTTTCGCGGTATAGATTTCGTATGCCAATATCGGGTGAGCTTGGTCTGAGGTGTGAGAGTCAGCGATTGTGAAAGTTGTCGATAATTTGACTCGGCATATCAACCTAGTGTCAACAACTCTAAGGAATCGACACACAAAATATTTTCTTCAGAGTTTTAGAGCAAAACAAATTACAATGAAGTGACTAGTGTAGTTTTGTTGAGATAACTACAAAAAGCCAACAAATGAATATGTAGCTAAGGATGACGCATAAATTATAATTTTGATAAAGTAACGAATTATTAAGTAACTGGCAGTTATTAAGTTTCTATGCCAGTTCGTTTGATTAACCTTTGATTATTCCTTTGACGGCTTTATTTAATTCATTTATAAACTTACACACAAATAAACCGCTAAGAATGAAACCGTGAAATATATCTAATAAATATAGAAGCTGATACTTGCTAATAGTTATTCAGCATCATGTATTACTTGCGTGGTAGCATGAATTTAATTAGTTTTTTTTTAAATGGCGTCTATATTAACTACCCATAATTTTAATACAGAAAGTTTGGATAAATAGTGAACTCCGAGGCTTTTATAACTCCATGAAAGTTTGCTTATAGCTTGAGCCACGTTCCAATTCACGGTATTGTGGTTTAGATCGGATTCCACAGTTTAGGGCCCTAAAGCCGGTCCCCTTGTCCTTGAGAGCTGATTCCCCACAGGGTACGCTGGTCACGAACTTAATATCGCTTCTCTGAATAAATCTTCCTAATGGGAAATACTTGTTTTAGCACGTAATGGAATAATTAACAGTCTAGAATAATATACTATATTCTGAGAAGTTTGACAATATAGTATGATGTCAAATCGACGATGTGATATCATTAGTCAAAAAGAGGTACCAGTTCCACTGTATGACGGTTTGTCGATAGTGATTACTCCTAGGGTTTTAGTTATTTGTATGTATGTAGGATGAGCGGAGAGTGAGATCCTCGCGTCCTTAAATTCACAGCAATGTTCCTCCACTTAAGAATCACTTCTTTCGAGCCAGGTGTTTGAGCCCGGGGACACTGATATTCCAGCATTAAATATGGAACAAATTGTCGACCGTGAAACTGCGTCTGCCTTTTCGCTGGAGATTCCGGGTGCGCTAGATAGATATTTTAGTTCTCAGTTCGGGTTCAGGAATTTATTTACAAATACTGACCTGAACCACAGCTCGGGCATCATGGCGATGCAGTGGAACTGCAGCTCGTCGGGGGTCATCTTCTTCATCTTGCTGAAGGACTGGTAGTGCATCTGGCGCAGTTCTCCACCCCATTTCCACCCCTTCGAGCCATGGTCGTAGATACCGCCGATCCACCGGCTCGCTTTCTCTACATATGGATAATGTATTCACATTATTTAATTAATTCATGAATCAGGCAACGAGCCATGTCTTCTAAGTAAATAGGATTTGGTAATATCAATGAAATCGGGCATCGACTATAATAAAAATCGAATAGCCTTGCAGCTCAGTGGGAGGATTTCTGCCCTTTGAGCTGTAGGTTGTGGGTTCGAGTCCCACCCAGGACAAACATTTGTGTGATGAACATGGATGTTTGTTCTTTGTCTGGGTGTTTCAATGTTATGTATTAAAAAAAAAGACATTTATGTATTCTATCAGTTATCTGGTTCCCATAGTACAAGCATGCTTAGGTTGGGGCTAGATGACGCTATGTGTGAAAAACGTCACCATTTTTATTTATTTATTTTTTAATACTTTGCTGTAAGGCGGTAACCTATCTTTAAAACTGAATCTTTAATAATTTCGAATGTCATTCCATAAAAAATACATCTGTCTTTAAACATCCCACTGCTGAGATATCGGCCTACTCTCTAAGGGTGATTAGGCCATATTCACCGCGCTCCCCCAGTGTGGGTTGGCGGATTCACAATCGACAATCGAATTTCTTCTCCGGATGTATGCAGGTTTCATCACGATGTTTTCTTTCACCGAAAAGCCAGTGGTATATTCGTACGTAAGTTCCAAAGAACTCATTGGTACGGGCCCGAAATTTGAAAGATTTGAAAAACTGTAGCAACAAATACATAAAGCTGAGAAACTGGATATGGAAATTACTTTAGATTATGGTAATATGCCCGTTAAAAAATCTTAGTTAGGTTCTTACCGGTAGTTTGTTTGTTGAGGTATTTCCTCAAGTTCCTGTCTTCCCAGCGAGCTGGCACTGATAAGTTGCTGTCTCGGTCCTGTAACAAAATTAAAACACTATTAAAGATCTATCAAAGCATGGCTTAAACATCGCGGCAGAACTCACATTTTTATATGATTTAAAAAAAATAAAAACTGCTTAGTAGCACACGAGTACTAGTGAGAACTGAGTACCTGGTATCTACTAAGTATCAAACATTTTTAATCGTGCTAGCAATGAGTGTTTCCAACGCAACTCTCACTTCCACGACACTTCTCTTATTGCACCGACTATAAGAACACATTTATCTAAAAGTACAGACAGTTTTTTTTTTCCAATATTGTATTATTCGAATATATTTTTTGAGTACACAGCAAGATTCAAAAATTTAAAACAGAAGTTTCAATATGCCCGGTGCATATTGAAACTTCTGTTTTAAATTTTTGTTTTCTCATGAATCACAGATTCATGAGAGGACGATTGATAGAAAGAAATAAAACATTTATTTTATTGTTTTTTAATACAATCAGTCCTCCCACAGATAAGTACAATATACATATTACAAAATACGAAGACACCAACAAAAAACAAAGAAGACATTTAACGACTAAGTATTATGAAGGCTCAAATACAAATAGAACGGAACTCCCACCAAAATATATATTCTGTAGATTAGAAGACTAGTTGTAAGCATACTCATAAATTGATTGGTTATAGAAGCACACTTGTTATCTACAGCAAGTCTGTTCAATATGTCAGACAGAGCTTAAACGAGCATGGCGCCGATGTAATTCTACCTTACTTCATCGCCTCTACACTGTAGAATTAGTATTCTCTTTATTACTCTGTACTTCTATTGATATATCACCAGACTGTATATCTAGCCAGGATATATGCTATTCGCGGGAGTGAACAGAGAACATGTTATTGGCGGCGCCGCTTTCGCATATTGATGTTGCGTTTCTCGAAGATCCATTGACTCCGTATGATTTACGGAGAACATATTTAATGTCGCCCGTTTGTGGAAAGTATTAGTTATTCCTAAGTAAATATGAAATGGTCGATCTTTTAAACTAATCTAAATTTGACAGCTATAAAATTGCCATAATTTCTCACATATTTGGCGTCGATTCTGTTGAACCACTCACAAAACTAAATCAATCTGACAGGACTAAAATTATCAGCATCTCTTTTCTTTTTAATACGTGTGAAAAGGGTAACAACAATATTGTCAACTTTATTTTTGAACCGTCAAATTTAGTTTAGAAATTGGTGCAACAGAATCGACGTTATTGGATGCAGATAAGTCCTGTCAGATTTGTTTAGTTTAGCGAGTTGATGCAACAGAATTGTCGCCGCTATAATATGTGCTCGGGTTTAATTGCCGAGAACTACACGACAAAGTAGAAAGAATACCGAGAGTTGCGCATTTCGAACCGAAATTCTATGTTGATTTCCGAATTGATTTTGCTTAATTCGAGTATATTTCAGTAAGTACTCGTAATGCAAAATCACGTTTGCATTAGCAAAGTCACGCTACTTCGAAAGTTTGTGATGCCGAACCACATTATTCTGAAAGGTATTTCACTATTCTGGTGTCTACACCGGTCCGGTCTACAATTTTTCCGGTCCGAAATTTTAAAATAGGTCTTGGTTCTCTTTCGTTGCGGCGTGTCTAAGCAACGACAATGTGTTTCAAGAATGCGCCTCCTTTTTCGATTACAAACATTCGTGTTACCTTCAAACAACAAGCCTATTTGCTCAAACACAGCTTAGGTATGATTGATGATTTGGCTCACAATTTTCCTGCGGATGATTTATTTTCGGTGGCACTTACTGCAAGCTGTAAAGTCATTTATTTATTGCTAAAATAGCGTCACGTTGTCGTATGTTAGTACATATTTATGACTGTTTATTATCATAAAGTGTGCCAGCAGTTTGAGTTTGCAGTCGACTGACCCTGAGGCCGGGGTCTAAGAATACGGCTCTGATATCCCCTGGCCGCCCGGGAGCGTCGTCTGAGGCAACATGCTGGGGGGATACCGCGGTTCGTTCCTATGAAAATCCCGATACCCTTCATGAGGACTGCGGCAGATCATTAGTATTAGTGTGTATCTGTATCATCCTTTAAACATCCCACTGCTGGGATATCAGCCTACCCTCGAAGGGTGATTAGGCCATATCCACCACGCTGGCCCACTGTTATTAGGTGAATTAACATACGCCATCGAATTTCTTCACCGGAAATATCAGGTTTGCTCACGATGTTTTCCTTCACCGAAAAGCCAGTGGTATATCCGTACGCACGTTCCAAAGTACTCATTGGTACGGGCCCGCCCGGGTTCTTACCCGCTGCCTCACGAATGTGAGGCGAGTGTTGCTCCCACTGAGCTACCAAGACTTATAACGTGCGACTTAGTGTGGCTTTTTCCGTCTTCATCCCAACATATCACATGACGTAATTTTCTTAAGTCAACCCACTTTCGATTATTGACTCGTCCCACACTTAATATTAAATTTTTCTATTCTCGAATCATCTCAATTTATATTACCTGCTATTATTAACTCATCCCGTGCCGACATTTAATCACACAGAGTACGGATATCTTTCAAAGATTTCCGTTTTGCGAGCTTTTGTTCGAAAAAAATAATTATACATTTTAAATTACTGGATACGTTTTTCGCATATAAACACTAACGAGAATAATATATGCAAAACAATTGACTGTATAGGATGAAGTCATCGGGAACACCCGCTTCCATTGGCAATTGTCCCAGATAGGACACTTGTGCTGACACCGTCATTTCTATGCCTACAGGCTAGACAGGCGGCGCATTGTCAATAAGTTACTAGACGCGACAGACCACCACTGTGGTAGATTGCTTCTCGGAAGAGCGTATTGATTTGGCCTATTGATCAGTTGCTTTCATTGTTTCGTCTTGATTTTGAATAGTAACTTTTCCGCGTTGTCCTATAGTTAAAAAGTTAGGTCCAGAATACTTTTTAAAATTTTTGACTGGCTAGCGTTTTAACCATTACTTAGGTACCTGATATTAAGTGAAGGAAAGGAGTTTATCTATGTCTACTACTAAACAGAAAGATTTGATTTTGCGTTTTGTGCATATGCCTGCTTCGATTTTGATATGGACCACAGATTCAATGAGCGTTCTGGGATACCTAAACCGCCTGCCACGCAAGCGTACCGCCATGCGCATTATGGGCAACCCATCCCTTTTCTAAGAGAAAGGCCTTCGCTCAGCAGTAGACGTCTTCTGGCTGATGACGATGGTTACGGACCACGGCGTTTCCAACTATAATTATCTATTTAAGATTGATTTTTTGATTTCTTCCAATTTGTCTTGAATATCGAAGGTAGATCGATTAAGACGCGGTGCATAGAAATAAATACAATTTTACTTATATTTTGTGTTGTGTTGCCATAATCTTTTTTTTACGCGGACCTAGTGGTATATGAACATGTTTGTTACTGCATGCGATTACGCTTTTGCTGTATAAGAAGTAGATAGATAAACTTTTTATTGTTCAACACACCAGAATTTAAATACTTATGACAAAAAAGCTTAAAAATACCATAACAACTGAAACATAACTAAGCATTTAGCCAAGTAAAACTATGGCTGTTCCTGAGGTAATGGATTAATAAAACAAATTATTTATTTATGCTACTTGTTAAAGATTTTGCATGTTTTCGAAAACTTGACACAAAATAAATAGCTTTTTATTTACATCATATTTTGGAAAAACTTTTATTTTTAAGTATACACTTCTATTGTTTAAGGAGTTCGTGTCCGAACGGGGACTTTTTGGTAGATATTTATTTGACGTGCCATAACAGGACTGTGGCATACGGGAGCTAATCCACTTTTGATAGGTACCGCGCCTTAAATTTCATTATGCAAAGTGGTACAGTTCTTTTGTAACAAAAAGCTGGAATAAGACACTCTTCGTAGTGGTGTTATAACCTGACTACAAATTGAATGCACAGATTTGTATCAGAGGAATGCAGACTTGTAGACAGATGCCAGCCTAACAAGTCGACTGGGTCTCTAGGAAGTGGTAATAAATACCGATACCCATTCTAGATTACCTACAGCAAAGCTCGCTTCAAATAATAGATATTTAATAGTTACTGCAGCTTATGGTGTTAAGAGGTAACGGGCAATTCAGTCAGTCTTCGGATGGTACAGATCGGGGTATATTTAATTAACCTAAGACCACTCACAGGTAACTCTACCAACTCCTGTTCCATGACTTTTGATAATTCGTCATGTTTTTCTCCCAAGAAAACACAAATTTAAAACAAACAATAATATACATAATATTATTGTTTGTTTTAAATTTGTCTTTTTTTTAAGAAATGAGAAAAAATATTGGATTTAATTATTTTTCAAATGAGAAGGAAAGCTGAGATTTGCATCAAAAACTAAACAAGGATAAAAAAAAATCATACAATTTTTTATTTTTTTGAATTTTGTGACGAGTGATAGAACATAAGTTGCTAAATACGAAGTTGCCTGCGAAAGGTATTTAATACTCTTTTAGGATAATTTAATCATTTCCAAATAAAGTCTCAACTTAGCTACTGCCGGCTACTGCCGGTGCACGGTCGGAGACGCACATGGGCTACTTTTTTGTATGTCCATGCGAATGAAGTCGAGGGAAACAGCTACTAATATATAAAGATAGCTAGTAGTATAATTATATCCTTATTCTTCTTGCTTCTACTAACCATGCGTAGAAATCTACATATTATATCCACATAACCACTAATGCTCCTACTAATTATTGATTCCTGAAATTTATGAACACATAAAACGGAACATCGCGATCTGCCATTAATTAACCGCCATAAAGCTTTTTAATATCTTGAGTTGTTCCTACAGTTCTTAGCAATGAATACTGTGCTGTATATGTGCTATTCAATCGCATTGCAAGTTATTGCATCTGTATATAGGTTCACCTAGACCTCTTACTAATAGAAACCATGGTATATGTAACTACTACCAACGCCCTGCGGTTTCACCCGCTAAATCATAGGAAAAGTATATTTTTCCGATATTAGGAGTGACCTCCCGAAATACAATATGAAAAGTATATTTTTCCGAGATTAAGAGTAGCCTATGATTTAATCCAGGATATAAGCTAGCTGCATACCAAATTTCATTCAAATCCAAACATAATACACCGTAACGTGTGTATTTATGTAGCGAAGTGTGTTTGTTCCCAGTCAACTCCTTTAGTCTGCTATCACACTAATATTGTAAATTGGAATGTTTGTGGGTAAGTATGTAAGTGTGTTTGGTCCCGTTCAACTCTGTAACGGCTGAACGGATTTGAATTAAATTTGGTATGGAGATAGATTACACCCTGGATTAGCACATAGAAAAAAAACAATTATATATAAATATTTCCCGGAAAAAATATTCGGCTTCTGTAGAATAGCGGGTGAAACCGCGGGGCGCAGCTAGTATGTACATATATGTAGTGTAGTGTGATATATGTACATGTACGTTGTAGGTATCGGGAATCGAGTTTTGGCATCAAAAACTTTATCGATATGCAAAGAGGTACTTCTTGGCAAGGCTATTAGCATTTCAACTAACATCTATAACTGCATGTGAGAATCGGGATTTATGTTACAAGGATTTCAATAAAAGTTTTGTTGCAATAAGCCTACAGGGTCGACGTTAGGTTGCGTGTTTATCGGATACATCTCGGATAGTGTACCCTGGAATGTAAACAACTTGATTTTGCCCTCCCTTTTCTACTACCGGACGGCCAGAAAATCGTGACCTAAGCACCACCTTTTACATGGTGGACATTCCCCACCTACGAACCTTCACTTCCATATGTTTTAAGCGCACGCAAGCGAACATGTGGAAACCTCTACCACATTCTATGTTTCCCAAAAAGTACAATATGAATGGTACTAGGTAAACGTACTCCATCCTGGACTACATCGTAGCTTAACATCAGGCAGGATGTGGTCAAACGCAAGCCTATGCAGAATAAAAATATGAAAAATAACATCACGCGTGTAAAATATTACAGATAATGGCCAGAAGAGACAATGACCTAAATACTTGACCACTAACCACCTAACTACTAACTGCAGTACCTAACGTAAAAGCTGTAGATATAAACAATGACAGTGTTATAAACGTGTATTCTGCAGCTGTTAATTTGCTAATAATGATAGACATTAAAAAAAAAGGATTCAGCAGACTCTCTGACAAGAGTCGAGACCGGTATTAAAAATTAGTGAAAGTAAGAAAACATTAGTCTCTTCAATACAACGAAGTAATGAGACGAGAAACTAACTCGCTAGATGGTAAACGTCGCGCTTGCAAACAGTTGCAATGCTCTTTAATTTTTTTAAACTCAATTGTTCAAAATTTTGCACAGCCATACAATAATACGTTTGACAGAGTTAGATTTCTTTATGAGATGTTGGTGCCGCTTATTCCAGTCTTGTAATACCTATCTTTCATTGAATGAAGTTTCTCTTACTCTCTATACTCTGGAAAGAAATAGAAAAAACATACTGAAAAATAATGCTCTGCTAGCCTATTTAGCCAACAAACAGCAAAAAATACGCAATCTATTAATCTTTACTCAAAATAAACGGTATGTGGTCACAGACGCAGCCTTCACGCGTCCAAATGCATTTTTACTCGGAAAATGTAACGCAAACAATAACCTGTAAACACGCTAACTTTGTTTTTGTTACGTAAATAGTATCTTCAAAGCCAAGGTTGAGAAATAAGACCTCGCCGTCCGCAGACATCTAAATTGCCTGGGTAACTAGGGTTGCCTCTATTTTTAGGATAATCAGGATAATATCAAATCCCTAAATTAAACAACAAGTTCACAAAAAGCGTTAAGTTCACTTTCGCGGTGTAAATGCTATTTGCATAACGGGCCCAATTTTTGCGCACAAAAACTCTATTTTGATTAGCGCCGACAAGGTTCGTGTGTTTTTCAATATGTAATTTGAAATAGTTTGGTGGGAAATAAAATCTAGAGCAATCAATCACTCGAAGTCTGTTCCTGTGAAATGTCGGTAGTAGCTATTTACATAAGTAGAGCTGGTTAAAAAAGTTAAGTGTTTTTTATTATTTTTTTACTCATCTTTGTCAAAATGACAGTGGTGAATCCGAAACAATTTGTAAAAAAACTCTTGTGATTTAAAAATGTATCTAAATACTAAGAAATTACTAACGATCAATAAAGAATCTTTCTACTAATAATTACAGGTTAACCGATGGGGGAAAAAAGGGTTTTCAGTGGCGAGCACGTACCGGAAAACGCAGCGTAGGCAGTCCTTCCTATAGGTGAACCGACGACATTGTGGAAATCGCAGGCAACCGGTCGATGCAATTGGCAAGTCGGTCGGGGTGGAGCTCTAAGGGGGAGGCCTACGTTCAGCAATGGACGTCTTGTGGCTGATGATGATGCATTATAAGTAATAATGTGTTAGCTAGCTATACATAGATATAGATGCGCGCATGGCTACGTCCGGCGCAGCGACCAGGCAGTCGAATACACCTCTTGGTTGCACACTGTTGTGTTGTTCTTTCCGACCCCTGCGTCCTATCTAACATAATGATCTCTGGATAATTCAACTGCTCGTTTTAAGTATTAGACTAATTAATTTAGCTAAATTTAGTTTTAAAAAATATTATTTTGTCTGACATAATATAATAAATCAGAAATTATATTGTTTAAGTATTCACAGATTTCTCCCTATCTTTGTGTTTATTAATAAAAATCTAAAAGTGCGAAA
The DNA here is from genome assembly GCA_947579745.1 of Apocheima hispidaria. NCBI lineage: Eukaryota > Metazoa > Arthropoda > Insecta > Lepidoptera > Geometridae > Apocheima > Apocheima hispidaria. The sequence continues at coordinate 1,945,247 of OX388151.1, forward strand.
ATTAAAGAAAAAAAATAATAATTGTTAAATTGTTTTCGTTTGTATAGATTTTCTTGCAAAGTCATATTAAAAAGCATTGTATATAACGACGTGCGATAATAACAATAGTGGCACCGTCAGTAATTAATGTCAGTATTGTTTACTCCATTCTTGGCGTGACGTGTCGTGTGGTCACCCTGTGCCTAGACGATGCACGCCCGGCATCTTAGAAAAGGAATGCGAGGAACAGTCTGCTCGTAATTTATATCCGCTAACCAGCGCCATTCGTTTCGTGGATGAGTAACGAAGATGCACTCGCGCTTTTAAAACAACGATAAGGCACTGCCGCGAGTAAATTGGATTCATTCGTTTGTTTGCAGTCTGTCTGTCTGTATTTTAGGATGGTTGTGACTCATTTGAAGATCGGGGAGGGAGAAAATTGAGTTTGTAAACCGGCTTAGATGTTGTACGTTCCTACTATATTATCTCAATCCAATAAGAATGTTTAGGCTGCATAGCGCATTTTTACGCATTTAATTTGAAACGGGGTAATTACTGGGGATATAAAGAATTAACATCTAACATCTCAGGATGACGGGCGCAGTGCATTGCCACGCATGGTTTTGAACTGTTGCAGTACAAAATTCTGGGTGGCACTGAACTGTTATATGCAAGCGTGAGCTTAACATCAGGTGCTCGTCTCTTCACAGAGTACCATATAAAAAAAGCGTAATATGTACGAGATTCCTTACTGCTTTTTTTAACAATTTTAACTTAACGGCGACAACTCTAGCTGCCTTATACTAAGTGTTCGGTTAGACGACTGAAATATACTGAAGAAGTTCTCGTTGTTATGAATAACTTTTACTACGGGACCAAACCTGATTCTGGTATTCCATAGAAAAATTACATTCAGTTCGACGAAATGTATGAAACAGCTGATTTTAATTCCGCAATTTCAACTTTGGCCTCATAATAAAAGTTATTCATAATCGTTAAACGAACACTCAGTTATAGGGCTAAATCTAATCCCGTTCTAAATGTTTTTAGGACTACATTCATTCAACAGTTTCATTTAGCTTTAATATTCGTCTGTACCAGCTTGTTTCTTCTCTTTGTAGTGTTATTTATCTCGGATACTTTCATACCGACCGCGTAACAAGTTATGATACAAAGCGCTGAGTGGTTACACCTGCTCCTAACACAATACAGGCTATTTTAGTACAAGCTCTATGGTAACAAGTGCGAATATCTTTGCACTGTTTTCTCTCGAGATAGAAGTTATTTTTAAACGAATATTTGGTTTGATTCGTAGGCCCAGAATGTGAGGGCTAAAATTGACGTGCGTATGAAACGCAGAAGTGACGTGACGTCATAATATTTTGTGTTAGTAGCAAGTACATTTCTGTACTTGCTACTAATACAAAAGTACCTGTTAGAGAATATCCAGATCGAAGTCTTTTTAACATCGTCATCGGCAGCTTATTCGGCCCACTGTAGATCAGCCTTTTCCCTCTTTTGCCCATGCACCTTCCCAGTTTTGTGCCAATCTCGTCCAGTATTTTAATAGTAATTATTAAAAATATAACTAGGTGACCGATTTTGATCTGAGTGCGACATATTTAGAATCTTAGCATTATCAGTATCATATAATATAAGAGTAAAGACGAATAATTAAAAAAAAAAACACATACGAAACAAGACTCTAATTTTTCCTTAATAATGTGATCAGGTCTGTTAGGCCTAAGGTATATTTTTGTTCCTAGAATGTGCCAAATGGGTACCGCTATTGTATAAGAACTCCAATTGATCGCCATTTTAAAGCTTGTATTTGAAAACCTATAAAACTAAATAGTTCTATAAATTGGTCTAAAGCGAAGAACACGTGGTGGGTAAAGTGGGTGCTTTACTGATGTTATTATAGATATATACGCGAATAAATATATCGTCAAGGTGATCTAATAAAAAAATCGAAAGAAAAATCATTTAGTCGTAAACATAATAGATTTGATCATAAATCACTCTTTTATTTTTAATTTTGTTAGGAAAACATTTCAATGAATATTAACTAACCGATGCATAAATTTGCAATGCTTATTACTTTATTGGACAAACATCCTATAATATAAAATAGATATATTTATCTATACACTTAAAATGTACTTTTATTCTTACATTCGTACAGAAGTCGTACAACATTTTCGATGACAGATCTTATATATCCGTTAATGTGTTAAAAGCCATTATTAAAAATATATGACTTCATTAACGACAAGTTTACTCAATCCCAAATAATTTATATACAAAAAAATGATACAGTTTCGAAATAAATTCAAACACATTGGAGCCTTTTTATTGAATCAATATAGTTCGAAATGCTTTAATATTAAGCAGAGAAGATTTTGCCGACTGTAAATGAGGAATTATTGAATCGAAAACGCGTCATGTCGGTAAATCGGTCGATCACGTTGACGTTTACGTTTTGACAGTTTAATTTGTCGCTTCACCGCCTCGGCCACCACATGACTGTATGAATCACATATTTATTTTATAGGTATCTAAATCAGCGAAATGTCAGCGAATATTCGACTTAGAATATAGTATAGTGATTTGTTTATAAAAATGGAAAGACGTTATCGATCTTTAGGTATGTTAGATTTGCATAGAATGTGTTTATATACATAGTCATTTAATACTAGTCGTTTTGCGAACAGTAGACCTCGCGAGCACAAACTCTTTTGGACTACTGTAATTCAACAATTTAATAGACTTTTTTAAGCTTCGGTGATTTTTGATTGGTGGGGTATTTCCCCCAAAAAGAGCTTCGCTCACTCAATAAAATGATTACATTAATTATTCATCAACTTATGAGGCTATGCAATTTTGGACATTAAATATGATTTGTCGTGTACCTACTGCTTTGAACTATTTATTTTATTATATTTGAAAACATACCTAATATTTGCATTGACCACATTTAAGTCATACGAATTTTCTTGGTCTGAACCAAGGAAGTTCGTCCCGCATAGAGAAATATGTTCTTGTTCAATAAAAATAAATGTTAATGTTAATGTTATGTAATGTTGAATATGTAATATGTTTATAATCGCGAGACCTTGGCCGAGAAGAACTCTACTATAAATATAAAAGAAACTCTGTCGATTAATGTATTGATGATTTTTTCGTAGCCAAGATCGTAAGATGAAACGCACAGGGATGAGATTTTGAACTTAAGAAAAGCGAGTGAGATAAAAAGTGGTCAACGTCAACTGCACAAGAAAATAACAAAATATATCCAACATTTTGAACTGAAACTGTTGAGCCGGAAGTTTGTAATTGATCCAGACATTGGACAAAGCAATGAGGATTTATTTCCTGTACCTAACAGCACTTACCTACAATTATAATATATCATTTTTGTAATCGTTAAATGCCTTGGAACCCTATCTAAATATGAAATTGGAATTTACTTGCTTGAGCGAATAAAGAAAGATCCTGTTAACTTCGACAAAGTACTATAGGTAGCACATGTAGGTGTAAAGTAAATAAATTGATTTAGCATAGTCCAGTGTAAAATGTTTACAGTGGGCCGGAGCGTGGGAAACGATATATTACAGTTTTATATAAATTGTGACACTAGTGGCGAGCCTTGCCAACTGGGTTACTTGGACTTTCTGTACGTAGCATGTTTATAGATTTAACGCGCGTTTTATTTAAATTTGTGCAATGTTCCGCATTTTTTCCCCGTTTTTAAATGCAATGCGTGCCAATATATTTAACTTTTGTTGAAAGTAAAAGCTGTGCTAATGCTCCTATTTATTTTCAGAAAATTCATTATGCATAGTATTTTCGGTAGTAGGTATGTAATTATTCTTGGTTTCATACGGATATTGGCTACATTTATCGGCTAGTTATCTATACTCGTAGTAATACCTATGTACAAACTGAGTAATGGAGAAGTAACGACGCGAGTAGGCCATCTGATTGATAGTAAGCGTTCGCATAATAGTGAGCACTTACTTGAATGGGGAATGAGGACCGGGTATAGTATTCAGGTGACTTTGTTGCGCAGAGATGAAACTTGGGACGATGAACGATGAAGCAGCTGTTTTTAAACGTTTTTACTAAGTACCTAAAGTATTATTTCAAATAAAACATTTACTAGGTTTTTGCTTTCATTTTGTGTGAAATGTTATGGAAAGTGAAAAGCTTCAAGTGATTTAGATTTCTAATAGACTAAGATTATACTTAATAGCTTAATTTTATTGCTGTTTTAGATGTTCAGTCATTACGTTATTTTATTGTTTTTTACGAGAACCGCTCGAGAACGCAATTATCTGGTTTTACAACCCAAAGCCGATTTAATGAAAGGATATTTGAATGAATCTTAAGTGTTTTATAAATTACTTCGTTTCGCTTATATTTCATACTAGCTTTTGCCCGCGGCTTCGCCCGCGCAATACATAGCCAACGCCACTCAGGGATAGTGTAGCTTTCTACCAGTTTTCGAATTTTCAGCTCAGTAGGTAGACAGTCAGTTAGTTTTAGGTTAAGTAGTTCCATAGATTACAAACAAAACTAATTAACGTAGGTAGCGGTTGTTAGTCTACCGCTAGTTTTGACGTGAATTGTATGACGAAAGTCCCGGGCGGGCCCAAACCAATGACTTCTTTGGAACTGTGTTTGGAACATACGTACGGATATACCACTGGCTTTTCGGCTTTCGGCTACAAGGTTTCTACAGTCCGTCCACTGACACGCGGTCTATAGCCTGAGTGCAAGAGTGCAATGTTCCTGGTCAACATCAACGCCAATTGTCGCCTACCAAGTGTTGGTCATTCAATCCAGTTACATCGTGATGGAGGTTTGTTTCAGTAGGTAGATGCTGTTAGTACTTTAAATTGTTTAGATCACTGAACGCGATTGGTTCATAGGCATTTACTCAACTCTGGGAGCTATGTATAATTACTTTTAGTTACGGTGCTAAAGACACCATATTTTTGACGTAAGTTCACGGTTCACGCATCCTGAGTGAGAAACTTGTCTATATAGGTTAGATGAGTACTTAATCCTGGTATGGGTATTACTAAATAACTTTGTGTTAAACCTCAAAAGGTACTTATTCCGTTGAGTGGCAGATCGGCCACCTCGTGGTGTGCGTTGTTTCTGAATAAGTGGCGGGCGGCCACGAGTTGGCGGCGGAGGAGTGTGTTGTATGTCACAGTTTTCATAATTGCAAGCAGTTTGGATGTGGTTACTCAAGTGTGAATATAATAACTATATTTTTTTTTAATGCAGCCCCACGGACTCCGGAGTCCATGCTCTTTGTCAAGACAAAGGTATATGGTAGTAAAACCTTGTAGTACTTGTAGCTTAGCTCACCTAGCGCATCTAGTAGAGGGTTAAGCAAACTTACTTGTAGCTTAGTAGCGTTAAAAATATCTGAATGCGCGTTTAGGATGACACATTTATAAAAACAACATTGAGAAAAATAAAAAAAGTCCTAATTTTTTTTCCAAAGTGGCTTTTTGCCTTAAGTTGAGCTTTTTTTTACTATACGTAGAGTGACGCGCGCGCTTGTTACATTAATTGAAAAACAGCATTAAAGTATAGCAGAAGTATCCGACTCATTTAAATTATTGTGGTATTAAAAAAGTAAAGTTGTTTCGTACTTCATTAAATTTCAATTATAACTATTCCAAGTTTGTTGATTTATTTATGATGGGGCAGAATACATTCAAAAACTTGATTTCTAAAAATTTCTTTGATAAAACTAAGATTAAATATGAGGCCACCAAAAATGCGATAAAAAAAAGAAAAGAAGAAAAGCACCAGTAAAGTCATAGGGAAGTCACGGAAGTCATTTGTACATTCAATGTTGATTCTTGTTAATTTGCAATCCTCTGCAGATTATATTTACCATAAATATGGGATACCTTATATATATATTTATATCACCTATGTGGGTGATAAGAGCTTGAATTTGTCTGTATATTTATATTTATTATTACTATTTCTTAACTTGTGAACATGTTTTTTTTAATAGTGAAAACTTTTTAAGGCTTTTTTTGTGGCTATTATCTAAGATAATTAATTAATTATTATTTTTCAAAAGTGTAAAATAAAAATAAAATCGTGCTACCCGTACCTTTTACACTACCATTGTTTTTTTTTTATTTTTTGTCCTTTCCGGCTTTGGCGTCGCACGGCTTCACTACCATTGTTCCTTGGTCACGAGGTTCTTGTTGTGTCAGTTCGCTCAGTAGCTATTCTCTACATTCGTCAATCACTACTCCAGTGCTACACGTAGTTTTTTTTACATCTAATTTCAGTTTCAATTCTGCAACGAGCTTAAAATAGCCTCACTTTTATTCACTACGACATAAATCTAGTGTTGTCTATTTGTGTCAATCTGGCTTAAGCTTGGCGTACTCTAGACCTGAATCATCGGCTTAACATTTTTGTTGGGGTTTTTACTTAGCGATCATCTGTTAAAGTATATCAACATTAACAGAAATTGAAGGGGCGCATTTTTTTTTTTTCAACATCGCCAAGCTAGTGGACGGCAACGTTAGCAATCCAAAGAGTCAAGAATAAAATATATCTTTCTTATCGCCATTTCAGTCGAACGACCTTCTCTGAATCCGAATTGAGCAACATTATAATAGTATATTTTCATCAAAAAAATTTATTGATATTCTGGATTGAATTGCAGTTTATAATATTTTACATAGTATATGAATATATGGCTGGCACATGCGTCAACTCGTGAACGAGTGCTGCTTGCGGGAGCTGGACTGCTCGGAGTATATACGTAAATCTAGTAATAAGTAACACATAGCTAAGTTTTTCTTTGGTATAGGTAATTAGGTATATTCCTTTTGTATAAAGTCTTCAGTTTTTTTATATTAAGTGTTAGTTGACAAAAAGTATTAAATTTAGGGGGAGGCCTATGTTCAGCAGTGGACGTCTTCTGGCTGATAATGTAATGTATGTAATGTAATTAAATTTAACAAAAGGCAGGGACTCCGGACTCCGTGGAGTAAATCAAATAATAATAAATAAATAAAAACACGCAATAAAAAATTGGTCTATAGTTATTAGTATCTAACAAGTTCTCTTTTAAAAGCCCTAAGTAGAAGAAGCGAAACTCTTAAATGTTAAGTTTCCTACGATGATACTTGTACTTAGTACGCTAAACAATTGAACATCTGGTCAAGTTGGCTGCAAAATTATCTGCGGAGATAGCCAAACAAGGGAACTAAAATGTTTTCGGGAGCCTATCTGTTTTTTTCGGAAGCTACGACGGTGGCTCTCCCATTCAACTTTAAAGATTAAGTTTGTCGCACTGTAAACAAATTAAGCAGACAAATTAGGCAGTAACGCGATGATGGCACATCTAATTCCGTCAAGTGGTTTCACCATACCTTGAGGATCATCATTATGAGTGCCATTGTTCACCCAATTGCCTCTATGGTATGGTGTGACGTGCCCCATTTAACATCAGGATGGGAGTGAGACATCGATGGCATCACCAGCCGGCGCCAAAGGCCTTGGTGTAGGTGGAATGCTTTATGGCCCAATACAGCCAACATATTTGTACAGTTGGTCAACTGGCAGAGCTAAAATTTCCAACACAAGGCTGTCAGTTTTGTTTGAGAAATACTTTAAGGGCTCCCCAAATGAACTCTAGAAAAGTTGTTAGTATACATAAACACAACTAGGTAGGTATATTAAACCCCACAGCAATATGGATTAAGCCTAAGACATTTCGGACAGGAAGACGAATCGTCACCTCGCACTCCAAAATCTGCCAAGTCAAGAAATAAGCGCCAACGCCAACAGAAGGTAAATAAACAACCGACATGCTATGTTAGATTGAGACGTGCTTGTAATAGTCAGAATTATTCAACGAGCCCGCGTGATGAATGACCTGTCATTGTTTGATTCGCTTGATTCGACAATGAACGCCAGATGTGCCCTGATTGTGGACGTGAGTTGCACTTTTATGGTACGTTTGTACTAGAATTAAACTTTAAAGGAGAAACAAGAAGTAATTAAATAAATATGTATGTAGAAATTAACTTTCTTCGAGGCACATTAAATCAATTCGTTTTACTGGCATATGTACGTACTTATGGGTGTCATTATCTTAAAACACACTAATGCACTAGACGATCTTAAGGTAAAGACTAAACAATGAGAATAAACTTAACTCCTTAATAGCCTACCCGTCTAGCATAAATGAAGCGTCGAATGCAATGAGCCTCAGTGATATGGCCATTAGGAAACCTGTCACGAAGGCAGACTCTTTTCCACGGAATACCCAGCTGACTACACGTGGCACACTGACTTACATACAAACTAGATGACGCCACTCTGGGTCGTTTATATGCGACACAATTAAGTTCAAGGACGTCGTTAATTGACATGTAATCATTTGCTGCAATAGAGATATATGATGGATTATAGTTCGAGATGACTATACTATACCAAAAGGTCTTCAGCTAGTCGACGGACATATTCTAGAATATCATACTTATCATTATGAACAACTTTTACTATAGACTAACCGTAAAAACACAAACAAGTAATCAGTTTGCTGTTCTTGGCTGTTCTATACATTTCGTCGAGGGTGTAGAACATTTTTCTACGGAACCGCTGAATATTTTATTTCGTGATTTCATAGTAAATGTTGTTTATAACCAGGGCGCGGAATGGCTAAACAATTGAATTGGTTTTTGATTTGATCGATAGCTCAAAGACAGGCCTCCGGCCGATGGGCCGTTCGGCCCGGTACCGAGTTGCTCAATGCTTGTACTGGATAAAAAACTATGACCTAACTCTATTACATTTCTATTGTTTTGTCATTTGATTCTGCGCCCTGATAATGAACCATGAGAGAGGACTTCAGGCGGCCTATAAATTTGTATACCTTTTGTTTAAGTCTTTTCGATTTTGTTAGCGTATTTGTGCCCATTAAAAGAATGTATCATCCATTATTTTTTTCTCAGTGAGGTTTTCGTGTGTCTAAAATGTAATTTCGTTGCTTCACACTGTCTTGCATCCGATTCGACGTGCATTGAAATGATTACATGTGTTCCATTGTGATAAAGCGCGTGATGGACAAGACTATTATCTGTCGCGTGTCTCGATTAGGGACGATGAATATTTATCATGTCATGTGCCAGATTCGGTTTGTATGGTACCGTTTTAATCATTCTCGCAGTAATGATTGAACAGATACAATACATTTGATTTTAATCGTGTAGCTGGTATTTGTTCACTAGTTGAAAATGGCAGATTTTTCAAATTTAAGTATGTGTACGAGAAAGCGAAGTGGAAAGACTTTGATTGAAGAAGACAAGTATACTAAGAGGCTAATGTAATCATCGGGAAAAAAAAATAACAAGACATTATTGGAATTCGTAAATTTTTTCCTGTATGTACAAGAGCCTCTGGATTTATCTGTTTTGTGAAATATATTTTATTAGTGTCTATGTAATTATTTGTTATAATGAAGATAAACTGTGTTGGTAATGAATAATAAAATAATGGAATGATTCAAGTCAAATAACATCTATTGAAGATTCTTATTTATAACATCATTGTATAGAAATCTATTTATACACAATACAGTAGCTAAATGAAAATATATTGCTTGGGAAATCCCAGGCTATTGTAATGTAGTCAGACATTTGTAAAGACGTAGCAAAAATGTATCTGTCATAACTAATGTTTGACTATGGCAACAAATAATCTCTCGTTGCTTCTTCAGTAATTCGTAACTGGATCAAACAAGATCACGGTCATGGCATAGTTTGTGAATGGAGAACACATTGTTCTCGAATACCTTGAAATAGTTCGGAATACAGAAGACACATAAACAATGAGCTTGAGCTAACGGCGAAGAAAAAAATCGTGAAGAAACTGTGTCTTGATGGTATGGTACTTTTTAGTACTCGGCTGGCGACGCTACCACTCTCATGTTGAAAACCTATCGCCCAGTACCTACGGTATGTTTCAGAAACCTAACTTGAGAGACAGATCCAATTCCAGGCTAGGTGTGTTTACCATCTCGACTGTGGTCAAAGGCCTAGAAATCGATCATAAACAAAAACATACCTTTCATTTTAAAATCATTCGATGAGAGCTGATAGATAGATGAGCTGATGATTATAAGAACAGTGGCAGGTACGTTGTGCAGATGAGAAACCACCAGCATGACGAAAAGGACGAAAATACTACATACATAATGTCTAGATACATTTAGCTGGTAATGAAAAGGGGTTTGAAAACTGTTTTGAATATAATCAGTAGTACATAAATCTCAAAGTGCTTCTAGCAAGCTATGCTATTACGATTAAAAATAACAATACATCTCGTTTCTATAAAAGAGCACACAACAACAGGCGGGCAGTTCGATACAAATTTAACAATCAATGGTGACACGTGATAGGAACCGGCCGGTGATTGAATCCTGATAGTTCAAGATCATGGCCGAATCACTGAAGCAAAGAACACCTACACTGCAGACGGCACTCAAATTGAAAGACTAGACAAAAGCGGCAGACAGCATTATAATCAAGATTCAGTGAATAAATAAAGAAATAGAAAAAGGGTGTGAAATCAGAATGGAACGATTGGAAGAAGCGTATAATATTTTGAATTAACTTAACATAAAAGCAAGTGCAAGTTTAGTGGGTCAACGGTAAAGAACATTTGAATAAGTATACTTATTTGTGAGACAAAATTCATTAGAGATCTTCGAGCTAACTAAGGCCCCTCCATAGAAACTACGCATTATATTTAATTGCATATTTAGTAAAGGTTGCGCAGTCAGTTAGCTCGATTAGTTAGATTCCTACAATTAAATAAATTTATTACAATATAACACACTTAATTAGCATCTATTTGTAGCCATTTAATATAAACAAGCGAAGCGACAGCGTGGACAGATTACATTATCGGCAATTTGACTCTCAAAGTTTCGATAACATCTTCACAAGTTCTAATTGGGTAATTAGAGGTTGTGATGATGGCCGTCAGCCGTTAGCTGATCAACATCAGCCACCATCAGCCGTCAGCTGATCTAACTTGACGCCGGCATCAAACGAATTTACAAGTTCATTAAGCTCGGCTCTCCCCAAGTGTAATTAATTTACTGACTGATGATATATCGCTTTCTTTACGGCTCGATTCACTTAACTAATTAGATATTAGTCGACGCAAAGATGAGCTAATGAGTTAAGGTTTTTATACACCATCTGCTCGAAAAAGGCCAATTATGTATCATGCAAACCTCATCCAGAGTATGTCATTTATGCCCTGTTATTGAGCCAGGTAATAATATTGTACTATATTTCATTACTACCCTCTGCGCTGCTCTCTGCCCTTGTAATAATAAGGAGAATTATGTGTGTTGTACTGAATTTCATTATTGCCCGCTGCGTTTTTTTAAATGTTTGTATTTGGTCATTCTTAGCAATATTATTAAGCTTACGCTTATGTCGCATGGATGCCTCCTATGCAGTTATGGATGGCTCCCGCTTCTAATAGGCATAGATAAAATAATAATGAAATTTGAGATTTGAAATTAGAAATTTTAGTTATGAGATTTGAAATTTGAAACTTGAAATATGATCTCGCTGCGCTCGGGATTTAACTCTAAAACTCCCTCGGTACGCTCAGGAGTTCACTCTAGAATCATTCGTTTCGCTTGGGATTCAATATGTCGCCAGCTACTATAAATATGTTTTGACGATGAAATGTTTACTAGCTGATGCCCGCGAAGCTCCGCCTTGGGCCTCGCTTAACTCTTCATAGAAACCTTGCCCTCACAATTACGAACACAAAAAAAAGGAATAATTACAATCGGTCCACCCTTTCTCAAGTTATAGCGTGACCAGGAAAAATAGGGGTTAATTTTCATATATATAGAGATAAATAAACAGAGAAAATTCATAATATTTTTATTTCAATAGCTTTTTGTTTCAGGGTAATATTTTCTCCTTTAATTGGCAATTTTTTTGTTTCTTTATGTTTTTACTCTTGTTACGATTGTAAATACCAGTCTATCTAAATATATAAATGAATCGCCGTTTGTAAGTCTCGCTAAAACTCAAAAACGGCTGGACCGATTTGATGATTTCTTTTTTGTTTGTTCGCAATTTTCAGGCCAGGTTTGTATGAAGAGCTTAGCGAGACTGAAAGCCGAGCTACATCGCGTACGAAGTCGCGGGTATCAGCTAGTTTTAAATAAGTATAGAGTACAGAACATGATAACAGTAGCTAAAGGGATATATATTACTCCCGCCCACCCATTAATTACGACCTGTATCTATCAAATGATAATCAATGAAATGGAAGCCAAAAATACTTTAAAAATAAAGGTGAATGTTCTCTAGCCCAAAATAAATGGAATAAATCAAAACTAACGATTATATATATTTAAGAGAGGCAATTAACCAAATAATTACTGATGCGGCTTCCGTAGAGGAATTTGACCAATGATTTATTTATTAATACAATGTTTATTAATCGGTATTATAATAAACATATGGGGTTGATAGCAGATGTCTGGCATTGTGACGCCGACTGCCCATTCATTAGAACAAATTTATTACATAGACCTGTTATTTATTTGGGAATTATACCTTTTGTTTTGGTTGAAAACAATGTTGACAAGCTGGAATGCTTTATAGATTACAGAAATAATTATCATAATTATTTTAACTGAGACAATAGAATTGTAATATAATTGTTTTCTTCTGACAAATTAACAATTAATTTCAGTCACAAACAGTTTTTGTTCAAAAAGAAACAGATAATAATTAACAGAATTTTTGCTTCTGAAAATCGTTACTTCAGGGTCGTCCACGCCCAAACAATTTTTTTTTCAGATTCCAAAGTTGGTCTTATGATAAAAATTGTTCAAAATAATGACTACAACCAGCTTCATTTGGCCAAGTAATACCATTCCGTGTAATCCTGTTTGTATTATTAGTAGCTATTTTTTTTGCTTGACGATAACATGATTTTTGATGACGAACTGTGTTGACGTTCATGACATTTTTTGAGAAAATTGTTCATACAAATACAATTTTAGGTTGAAATGTGAGCAAATTCTGTAAGAGTTTTGAAGATATAGGAGTTCAGTTTGGGTGAACAACTAGTTATATTAGAATAAAATATTTTTTCAGTAGCCTTGAGACGAGGTGCTTGAACCTTGTCTGTGTACCAGTTACTGGTATGTAAACATGTGGCAGCCCGCCACATCAATTATAGTAAGATATTGCCAGTATGCACGACCACCAAGTGCAGCCGGTGCCGTGCCAATGCCATCGTTCTTGAAAGCGTGATGCCAACAGATTTAGTAGATTCTGGGAACGAATGGGGCCTAGAGCACAGGCTGGCGCGACAAGATAATCTTCATCCCAGGCTCTCAATTGTTGGTATTTACTAGTACATAGTGAAACTAAGTTTTTTATATAACATAAATCGTCGGTATTTTGATGGTGCTTGGTAGAAACATTATCTAACAGGACAGAGTCTAGCTTGAAGACTATCTACATGATTTACCCCCGAATACTTAAACGTTTGTTAACTTTGACAACAGACTAATTCTAATACTGCCTTTTTGTCTGACACTAAGCAAATGACAAAGACAGTAATAGACTTAATCTGTCGTCAAAATTAACAAACGTTTCAGTATTCGGGGGTTATTCGTACATATTTCAGCTGCTCATTTAGATTTTCCTCCAATTTTCGTATCTCGAGACTCGAGATAGACCAGTGTATACATTTATATCTGGTCTGAGGTATGTCAGTCGCCTGTATATAGCTAGCTATATAGGTACTGTAAGCATGTGTGTAGGCATTTGATAGCTCACCTGATGTTAAGATAATTGTGAGGTCAAGGATTGTAGCACGCCTGCTTATAACCGCAAGTTAAACTGACCTAGCTTTGGTATTAATGTCTTATAGTCATATAGACCTGTTCATTGCAATCTCCTTCCAGAAAATATCACCGGCCTTTCTTGCTCTCTAATGTCCGATACTTGTACGCTTTAGTTCACATGAATTATTTGAAATAGAATCTAACGAGGCACGCGTGCGCTGTTTACAATCCGTCTACACTAATTATTTTATTAGACTATATTATTTATCGTTTATTTTGTACATTAACAAATGCGCTCATATTCAGATTGTATAAAATTATGCAGTATTAATTATTAATTTCGATTATTTGTATTGATGCCGACAAGTAGATAAGATCTGGTCAAATTAATCATACTAGATTACATTCCTAACTTAATTAGGTAATAATAGGCATCTTTGGTAATAGTATCTTGTTATTTATCTATACAGGGTAACTCCTTAAGAAGTGCGTAAATTTTGTGTACTTAAAGATTGTTGAAAATTAGAGGATACGTATTTTTTGGTTCTGCCCACGTTGTAACAAAATAATCGAAATAACTTGAAATGAAAGTAGCAACAGCAAAAGCTGTAGTCATGTTCACTCTACGAACGAACACCTACGATACCCGTAGGTACCTACAGCGCTTCTTCTCGCTCGCTACCACAGAAGAGGAATTTTTTTTACTTCTCTCTTCTGTGCTCGCTACAGCGAGAATTAGATAACCGACTCAAATTAACGTGAGTATTCCCGTTTTATTAAAACAAAATGTATCAAAACCACGTCAGTTTTCATAGTAAAAAAAAAATTAGGTCAATAAACATTCCGACATTTCTTGGTCAATAAATTAAACGATTAATGCGATAAACGATATTTTTTTATTGGTTAATTATATTCTATTAACGATACTGATCGCGTGATAAAAATTTGCGTACTACTTAAAAAGTTACCCTGTATAAAAGAACCATCTTTTCAAAACCCCTTTTTTTTGGTTCCTCCTCATGATAAACTAGTAAAATAATTCTTATGAACAATAAAAACGGAGTTTACGAAATTTCCCCTCTAGAGGGGTAAAATGAAACTAAACTAAACGTCAGCCACTCGACTTTGTTGTCTTCCCCGGGCTCCTTTAGGTAGTTGGTTAGAGCCCTACCTCTAACCCCCCGAGCTCAGAGTTCCCCTTTTAGTATACGCTTACTGTTATCTGTGGCTCTTACTACAGGCAAGGGATACAGATGCCGTATTCTAGTGCCCCAGCATCAGGCAAAACATAATGATATATATATTTCCGTCGTCTATCCGAAAACCTAGTATAGATAGTAGACATTTTTCCCAAAATATGTAAACTTGGTGAATCACCAGATTCCTAAATAGGTAGATATTTTTGTCGTCGTTTCGTAACTTCGACCATTTGACCAATAAACAACTGTAGTAACCGCAGTCCTAATCCCCGTGAATGTTCCGCCAGCTTAAAGCTTTGATAATTATGTCTCTCAATAACCTTAAAACTAAATGTTCGTTCCGAACATACCCTTCTATCCCTATCTTCATATCTTCACAACGCCTCGTTCGGTTTGACTTATACTTAAACTGTTTTTTTAACGAAGTTAAAAATTGTATTTAAAATAAATATAAATATTGGGGGAAGTTTTTTACACAGCGCCATCTAGCTCCAAACTAAGCAAGCTTGTACTATAGGAACCAGATAACTGATTTAATACATAAGTTTTTTTGTAAATACTCAGAAACACCCAGACAAAGAACAAAAATCCAAGTTCATCACACAAATGTGTGTCCTGGGTGGGAATCGAACCCACAACCTATAAGCTCAGAAATGAAATGAAATGAAATGAGTTTTTTATTTGCCAGAACGCAGGTAATCCTTCCATTGAGCCACAAGGCTAGTCAAATGTATTTGATGGGCTACTTACCTAATTTTTTTATGAAGATCATTGTTACACAAATTATGGTTATACAAAATATTCAAGTGTCGATTTGTTCGCTGAGACTCAGATCCTCTCCTCTCGATTAAATACCTGTTAATATGAGTGATTAAAAGATTGAATAGATAACATTAACAAAAAAACACCGTCTTTAACAAAATAATCTAAGAAACTATCGAACGCTTGTCGCCACACGTGAAATACTTATCATTGTGGATTTTCGTTAATACATGGTTTTCTTCATCAGTTCCACTTCACCAAATTATACTTTCTGAATGTAAATACCTGTATTGTTGATGATTATAACAAAATCGTTATATGTATGGCTATATGTGTATGTATCGGTTGTATATGTATATGTATGTATAATATTTGAGTAGTTCCCTCAATTCGTCATGGATCTCAATATAACAGAATTGGATTTTGATAAATGGGACCAATCTGTAAGTAATCTCCTTTCAAATACAAAAAGATTTTCCCCAATCGGTTTATAAAATGACGGAGTTAAGAGGTAACAAACAAAAAAATAATACGAATTGAGAACCTCTTTTTTTTGGAAGTCGGTTAAAAAGATAAATAAAAAAAGCTTAATGCTAAGCGCCATCTAGAGCCAAGAAAAATAAACAAAACAGAAAAGTTATACCACTAAATGCATGCTCCATGGACCAAAATAAATGATAGACTCAATTAAACGGAATAGCCACAAATCCATCGCTAAGCACATCAAGTGAGTGAAAGGTATGCTCAGAGCGTGAAAGACAGTTGGATGAGTCAGGCTCGTTAACAGCGCCCCGGACATGGGGCTGTTTTATTACAAACAAAATAACTCGCCTGATTTTAATATAGCTTATTTAAGATACCAAATATGATTTATCTATTTTAAAACCTAAAAAAATAATACTTTTATTTGTTGCGATTAAAATAAGTAAAATTATATTAGGCATTCAAATTGTCTATTTATCTCAATTATATACTTACCAAGTTCCATCAAAATCGGTGGTGGCGAGATAATGGAATAAAATTAAAAGTATATGCTTTTGAAAATGAGTTAACTTCGGTTGCAAATCATGCGGTTGAAGTTCTTACACACTACATACTTAAATTCTTAAAACAAATGAATGTTGGAATTCAATTAACATTACGTGCAAAGCAAACGAATACCTAACAACTTATATAGAAACCCTACTGAGGCTACCGAAAACATTTGAATGGTAGCTGGCCGTTGGACTAGCTCCCCAACTTTAATCAGTTTCATTGTGTGATATGACATGCGTAATTAGCTATACTAGCTATGATAGCTTATTATATTCTATTCCTACTCATAAGAACATAGGAAAAGTAAAGAAGATGTATCCTTGTCTTGGTCATAATAAAAGCTACTGATAAATACATTTTGTATTCCAAAGAACAGAACAACAGAAACAAACCATTAGCGTCGAGACAGCCTTGAGCCAGCCTTGAATTGAAATAAAATTGAGTTACTTCAATTGACTCCAAGATATTACTGGAATAAATCGACAAACGACAATGGACATTGTGAATTGCGACCACCTTCTCTGTACAGTTGAAGCGTATAGAAGTGATCTTGTTTTTTGAACAATACTGACAGCCATCCGCTGAAAATTTGTAGTTTCACGATTTTGCCGACGCTCTAGATAAGTTGGTCGTATGTAAGTGACATGGCGAGGCCGATTCCATTGCAGACACTGCAAGAGTCAATATTCGATCAGCTGCAGACCGGCTATGGAATTCTATGAACAACTTCGTCACAGTATATGCTAGTGTAATCTAGCTGTAATGAAGAAGCGCTGATACAATGCGGCGGAAATTGAATCAGACGTATTACCGCTGTTTGAAAAAGGCCAGCCTTTATGTCATGCGGCGACTTTTACAAATTTGCTGCGATAATAAATTTAAAATAATATTTTGAAAATTATTATTTTTCTAAGACAATGGAAACGCAAACAGATGGCCCAGTTCTCATTGCCTATGGATTTCTGTAACCTGTAAGGGTATCATCAAAAGGTTGCCTAAGAAAAAATTTGTATAAACGTTGCTTAAAGTTAACCATGGCTTAAAATGATCCGTCTCGTTTTCGCGCGTGACATTTCATGTCAGCCAAACATTGACAGAGCCTTTTAAGCATTAACATAAAGCAACGATTAAGTCACGCCCTCTATTAACAACTTTATTTTAAATAACCCTATTTTGTAGCCAGTAATATGTAGCAAGATGCTCTTACCGCATTTTGCAGGTGTGAGGCAAATAATATCGCGTAAAACAGAAGATAGATACGTCAAAGGAAGGGTATGTCAAAGGAAAAAATAATTGGTTTATTTCATTCACAACGTGTGTGAATTTGATGTATTTTTAAACGAGGACATATTGGACAAATTCTTTTCATAAATAATGTATGAATCATGAATAAATATGGAGCAGTTATTCATTGATGTTTGGAATCAATAGAGACAGAAAACTTTGAAACTATAGCAAAAATACCCATTCATTGAAAATGTATTAGATATTTGTATGTTTATGGTTTTGTTGATAAATCAAAGTTTCAAGTAGAAATTTTGGGAGATGGGCTTTATTTTTTTCTCAATAACACATTACAAACACAAAAAAAACAGCTTTTGCTACTTAGCATTCAAATCTATTTAGGGTGAATTTTATGAACCTATAAAGAAGAAAATATAAGATTTTATTTATAGGGTTATGAGAAAAGGGTATGCTAAGCCGAAAAGGGCTTATAGTACTCATGACTGTGAACAACTTATTATGGGACCAAACCTAAAATCGAGAAAAAAAGACATCGGTTCCATACATTTTGTCGAGTGTCATTGACTTTTTCTATGGAACAGCTGGAGGGTATAGCTTAAGTTTTTTTAAAGTATTGACTAATGCGCTATTATAAAAGTTGACGTAGAAGTTGAAAACTTAATTACGTCGGTAAGTTACCTAGTAAGTAAAGATATAGCGTGTTAAAATACGTTAGGACATTCTCTCAACAACATTTATATATCGATTCTATCAATGTACCTAGAAAATTTATATTGAAGAACGGCTGTCATCGTTAAAGCGACCATCAAGATGTACCACCATATCATAGGAAAATAATTACAGTAACATTTCATCGGCCATGAAACGGAGTCGTAAACTCTGAAACGTAACATTAGAACAATTTAGGTGTGGTCCAGAAACAGATAAAATAAATATAACTAATAAAAGACTGTCTTGTCTTCGCGGAGGTAGAGAGACCAGTTTGTAGCAACCAACGTAATTTCTGAACATACAAGAAAAATCAGTTTCCTTGTTTAACCAACTATACAGCTAATATTATGTCGGTTGTTTTCGATGTTATCGGTCATGAGCCGCTTATTGAGATCTGCATCAGCCTTTAAACATCCCACTGCTGGGATATCGGCTTACCCTCGAATGGTGACTAGGCCATATCCACCACGCTTCCCAATTGAATGAGTTGGCATATAAAAGCAATACAATGAAGTCGTGTCTTTCTCTCGTGCAAAATATAGGCCGAAACGAGTTTTATGTAATTTTTTACTTTTTTTACTGCTATCAAATGGATTATAATAGTTCTCTATACCGTCGATCGCAGTGAGCACAGAATTGCTGTACAAACAAAACTTTAATTAGTGCTATAAAATATATATCAAACAAAAAGTTAGTATATTACTTATAAACGTATCGCAATAGCCATAATAAATATTATGAATAAACATAATTGTTATAGAACATCTGGATATAAATTAAATTAATTGTGTTAGTTTATTTGTCTACTTACTATTATACGCAGGGCTATGACCTCTACTTATATGGCTAAAAACTATTTCAACACATTTGAAACTAATCAAAAAAAAGTAGTACATTATAGATCTACTACATAAATCGAAACAAGGGAGGTACTGAAATAAGCATAGAATTTAAAAGAGATTTACAGTTCCATCCTGATGCTATTGAAGAAGTCTCATTTGGAATACTAAATAATGTCAAAGTATTCCATTATCGATTAATAATTATAAGCCGACAAAATGCTCCCCGCAGATTACAACAAACAAGTTATATACCAGAATCATCTTCATCATGTTTTTGATAATAATGTCAAGAACGGCGACAAAGGCCCAGCTTATATGCGTTTGGTGAACAGATGACCTCACGCGTGGCAACACTTTGCTAATAGGTTGTGTAAGCTTAGGGCCGATGATGTCAACAGTCAATTGAATTGATCTCAATCAAGTTTACGACGATAGGCCTCCAAGTGACGGACGAATTTGAATGGCAAATAAAATAATAATCGGGCGGAAATCAATTAAGAAATGATTGAATTGTTGATTGATCAACAAACCAATAAAACTGGCACGATTATTGCCAGTGATGGGAGGGCAAATGGAGCGAGATCGGGTTGTGCGAATCAATCTTACAATGAGAGCGCATATATCAAGAGTTAATAAGCTTGTCATCTGTACAATCTACGAACTCAAATGTCACTAATATATTAGGCTATAATATTAGGAATGCAATAGAGCCATTTGTTTCTAGATATGACACCTAGTTTCTTATAGTTAGTGGTCATAGCGTCGCTCGACTAGACATTTCTGAACGATCACCGGTGTAAAGCATCGGACAACACAGTGGCTCTTTAGATGGGTGACCGCGAGTGGCATTCCGCCTCCGTGGGTCGGAGGAACCACGGTGGTGCTCAGTTATAAATTGAAGGTTCCGCTAAGCCATGTCAGACCCCTTTAGGCAAACCAAAAACCCTGACAAAGGCTTGGCCTAAACGAATATATTTAATTTATTTATGTAAATTTCTTGTGTATTCATTATACGCACATCAAATTATATTGTGCTAAGTAAATGTACTTTAAGTATTGCACGCTGATGATTCATCTCTTGCACCACCGATGCAAATGTGCGAGTTTTAATAATGTGTATTCCAATTTTACCAAAGGCCGTTCGTGAGTAATGCCCGTGGAAATAGTATTAAATGTTCACTTAATGCCGTGGGTGAATTGCATCCGTCGCTCGTATTGCAAGTATTTAGATCTGCACTTTGTTACTAATACTTGGATTGAGCTATGATGCATTTTCGTGACCGACGAGGTTAAAAATATGCAAGTCCACGGAAACCAGACTTATGTCACGTATTAAAACAGTCCCAGGAATCAGTAAAATACTAATTACTCTAGTACTGACGTTTTTGTAAACAAGCTTCATATCATATTACTATGAAGTCACCGATGAAAAATTGGTACCTACCGATTCTAAAATAAATGCATGCATACATGACGTAAACGATAAATCTTTGCAAAAAACATTAAATTAAAAAAGTGATGTACCTATCATATTCTTATTCGTCTACTACTGAAGAAGCCTTCCTCCCCTAATTACATGCCATAATCCCCACGCTTGGCAGGTGGAGATCGCAAAATGTTCACCGCTTACTAAGAGGAGGCTGCTGCCCGTTATGTTATTTCCTACGTACCTATCTACAAGCATTTACATTCTCGTAACAACAGAAACCACATGAGAGGGAAAATGTTTATTGCGGCAAACTTTCTTTTACGGGCAGCAGTTGATCCGACATGCACTGCAATTCTAGAACTTTGGTTTATAGTAATAGATTTGTTGAAAGTTTTAATATTTTTTTAGTTAAGCAACAAATTCATAAGAATAACTATTTTCTCCAGTAATTTGACACCGACCGCGTAGACATAAAACCATGTTTATGGGACCGCCTGTACTTTAACTGTCTTAACCTACGCGATATAACGCAAAGGCGAAGATAACTTCTAGAACTCCAATATACCTGGAAACGTCGCTATTTTGGCACGAACTGTCCAGTAAAGCCCACGTGAGTCTGTCAATAAAAGATTACTGCGTTTCCTGTCTGTGAGATAAACTAGATCACATGAGTTTTAAATGGATAATTAGATTGGTAGAGAAAGCAATCTCTGAATAGTTGGTTAGTTTGATGCATGTACATTGTACAGTCGTGACGCATCTGAGCGATTACCAACATTATCGTGTAGTGTGGTTTTTAAAAATTAGAGCGTGCAGCCAACGATGCGATCATAACATTATACAATATTTTTTGATTTGATAAAAGTATAATTATAATCTTGAAATTCATGATGATCATGATTTATTTATTGTTATTGTTGTTTTACCAGTACTATGACTGCAGATTTAAACAGGTTCAAAAGCTAGCATTGCTCCTAAAATTGACAGTGATGTCATTGGTATTCATCATTAAAATTAAAAGGGTGCACCAGAGAAAATATTCAACAGGTTCAAGTACAAAGAATGTGAAGAGATCTGTTACCTGACCCAATTAATAACATTCGCTGTATAAAACGAAGTCAATTCGAGTGCTCTTGAAATAACGACTGCCTTTGATCCTGTGCTTAATGATGATAGACGTGAAGCCGAGCTAAAATTAACTGTGACCGCGCATCACGCTCTTAATAGTATGGAATTTATTCAGGATTCAGAATTTGTATTACTAGATTCGATAATTTTGTACTCAATCTGAGCTTTTCATCGCAGCTTAGTGGAAAAAATTGAAACGTATCCATTATCAGGAAAAGGAAATCGAAGCCCAAAATCCACGAAAATTTGGAGCAGAAGCCGGTAGACGTCTTGATATAAAACATCGAAATCTAATTTCGAAGAATGTTAACAAATACGAATGATTCTATTATGAAATATGGGTTATGTTATGGTGTTCTGATTTCGATTAAATTAATATTAATCATCGACACATGGTGGAAATGGTGCGATTCGATGAGCATCGTGAACTAGGAAATAACATAGAAACAGGGAATGTAAACAAACACATGCGGATTGTAGGCATTGAACCTACGCGCAGACAGACAGGGTGGTCTACATTATAGAGATGGGATGAGAATCCGGCGTTAATAAATAAGGATGACAACAAAATTATCAAAGATATTTACAAATAAGCACTTCATACCTGTGGGCGCAGGTTTAAGAACGAGCTACCAATAATAAGAATTGCTGACAAACAAAATTCACAAGTAAATTTTTTTTTTTTTTTTTTTAATTTTAATTGAATCTAATTTACTGAATTCACAAGTTGAATTAACATCGATCGTAATTGTATTTATATTTAAAATTAGGTTAAAAAAAAGGTTTTGAGACTATAATTATATAGACTAAGAAAAGCTTCGATGTTAGGGTTTAAATATAAATAACTAAGTATATTTCTTTGCAAATAATTTAAGTACCTAAGTGGTAGCATCACTAAAATTAAATACTATGAGCGTGTTTTGCGTGCCAGTCGGAATGTCTCGCGTATCTAATCTTTAAATAACTTGTCAGTTAGGTATGGACGGTAGATGCCAGCTTCTTTTGCGATATTTTTTTTTTTGGATCGATGCTGTTCTGTTCTGTTTTGTTCTGTTTTTGTGAGTCAAAGAGCATTTAGATCCCTGTAACCAAGCACCTACATACTAATATTTAAGATTATTAAGGGCTTTTTATTATTTTTTATTAATTAACTATCAGCGCCCCGTGGCTCCACCCATGTAAGCCACCCGGGTATTGAGGCGAACAAAAAAAAAAAAACAAATCGGTCGAGCTATTTTCATATTTCTGAGACTAACGCACAAAAATTGAGTTGTATTAGATAGGTTTGGTTTTGAATGTAAGCAGATTATCGATGGAAAAAAACCTAGAAGATGCATAATGTTCCTTCAAATCACAACTGGCAAAACAAACAAGTTCATTAACAAATTCCATCTTTTCGGTTGAAAATAGAGCTTGTTGAAAATGTAATGGAATTTAATATAATTTGTTTATGTATGGGTTCAACAAAGACCGAAGCCAACGGTTTGATTAAATATGAAGCACATACTGCTCTACAAACTGTTGCTAACGACAGGATACAAGTGAAGTATGAGTAATAAGCCAAAAGGCAGAATTTTCTTTTTATTAAAACTATTCCAATGCCTATGACTGAAAACCAAGAATTGATAGTCGATCAGAAGAAAAAAAACAACAAGTAAGTACCAAGTAGTTTTGGTGTAAGTATGTGCGCACTGTGTACCTAATTTAAATGATCAAAATTGTTTACTTAAAAGAAACTAACAACTAGTGGCATTGTTAACAAAATTAGATCGAGGTGAAATATTGTTTCTATTCAGGAAAGACAAAAGGCATGGCAATTTGAGATTATAAATAAAAGACAAACAATCCGTCGTTATTTTTACTTGTGTTAAAATGTTTCCAATGCTATAACAATAATGGAGGTTGCTAAGATTGATATGCAGAATAGATATTTCATAAATTTCACAACGTATTAAAATTGTGTGTATTTCGCTCGGTAGCTAAGTCATTCTGCGTCTCGTACCTTTGAAACCCTCGCTACGCTCACAATTTGAACCAAGAATCCTTCACTTGCTCAGTTTTCAATACAAGTACTCGCGCCAAAAAACAACTTTGCAGCCTTGAATAACAAATAACTATTTATTCCTAACATAAAGTTTGATACATTGTGTTCGAAAGTTTCTTTTTTCTATGATTGTTATTTGTTTCTTATTACATGCATTTTTTTTCTCATGTTTTGGATCCACACGTTGAGTATTTAGCCAGTGTCAAGTATTGTAATATTTCAAGTAAAGTCAGATATTTAAAAATTAAAATAAGTCTTACCCTATTATAATGATGTAGTGTAACTACACATTTCAAGTTGACTTTTGGCTTCCTCAAACGAATCACCTGGGACATTTATTTGAATTGGGACTTAAAAATAAAATGATGCTGTTTTTATTTTAAAACATAACTACAAAGAATATCATAAAACAAATGAATTTAGAACCAATTAATCATTTGGTTAGCAATCAAAAAGCCAAACCCACCGTCGTGTCATGCACAATCACATCACAATTCATCACTTATGTCTGCTATCGTAATGTGATCTCTAAATTACTCAGACCATACATTATGTCTATCTGCATTTGACAAAGTTCCGAGAAGTGCAGAACGAGTGACTTTGCATCACATTGCGTGTCCGCTTACGAGCACATTCGTATGGTAATTCAGGGAGCACTAATGTGCAAAAATGTGAATTTTAATGCTACATAGATGAAATTTCATAGAACGGTCTTATGAATACGGGCTATGGAGGATGAGAAATTACTGGCGTTTATTAAAACTCTGGCGCGATGGCGGCGGGTAGATGGAGGCTGTTGATATACAGTAGTTTCTGTGATGTGACGTTCTTTGAGAGAGGCCTACTTCAGCAGAGGATTGTTTATCCTCATCCTTAGAAGCTAATAATGAATTAAGGAACTCAGTTACAATAAATCATGTTAAAACACTGCCAACTGTACAGCTATAACAACTTGAATAGCTAGCTTTGTGTATTAAAAAACTTATCACATATTATGCGGCATTTCCGCTCAGTTTTCACAAAACATTTTTTATGAAAGAATCGAACTTCATTCCTCACAGCACCGTTATTTTAGAAAGAAATTATAAGTCTATCCGAGTCTTGTCACATCCCAAACTATTTATCATTTAATATTCTATTCACAAGTCCTTACAAAAAGCACAAAGAATGCCGACGCATATTTCGGCAGTAAATCTACGAGGACTAGAGAACTAAATGTTTGACGTTAATATAATAATAGGTACAGGTACTTGTTACGTTTATTTGTAAAGATTTGCTTGCCTCATTTGCTATGTTTGCATATATTATGCTAAATGCTAAGTGGAGGCCATAGAAACATGATCTGCCCAGTCTTCTCTCTGGTCGTGTGTGAGATCGTATGATGAACCCTTGAGTGGCTTTTATGTAAATTATTATGCTTTTATTCAAGTTCTAAATAATGTGGATGAATTAGTAGTGAATAAAGTCCTTAATCCATTCTAAAATCGGTGATTTGTAAATACACCTTCTACTGATGTTTTTCGTTGTAAGACCGGCTACGAAAATGATATTGAGTTCTTTACATTCTTCTTCTAAATACAACAGCTAATAAGATGGCAGAAGATATAGAGGACTATCAAAAGTTGTTGAGATCATTAACGACTGCATAAAATCGCCTGTTTTACACGGATTGCTTATTAAGTATATTATTATATCTTATATCTTGCGAATTGTTAGTTCTTGAATAATTGCGAATTGGGAATTGGTTATAGCTTTTTCTCAAACTTACATTTAACATTTAATAATTGTAATGTGTCTATTATTTGAAGATCTAATTTCAAGGAAATTGCCTTTGGTGATCGAAACCTCCAAAATGTTAACGGTCTACTTTAGTCTAATCTAATGTGTATTACGCACATATTTCATTGTGCAGAAAGGTTTGAGTAAAGTAAGCTTTCACAACAAAAAAGAGGAAAAGAGTAATACTACTAGAGTTTATGTTAAAATTTATAAAATTACAAACAAAAAATTCTATAATTGGCTGACTTGGCAAGGTATTCCTTTTATATTTGTAAAAATCACCTCAAAACATTAATTGCGTATTTTACGTTACTATCCTTGCAATATGTGAGAAAATTATTGTACAAATCTTGGCTGCATAACTAGGCATTTACGTGCTTACTTTTCCTGGCCTCGCCTTCGGCTCGGCCCACATTTTCACGTTGCCCAAAAGTCCAGTTTCGAATTGGGACAAGTTTGAAAAAATCTCGTCATTCATGGCCTTAGGCAGGATATCGTGGTGATATATGGTCAAGCGCAAACGGACTTAGAAAAAAGAACGGGTACGATTTTTTTAAATACTTTAGTACTAAATAGTAGTTCTTAGCGCGAAGAAATCGTATATTGTGCATTGTCAAAATGATACGCGACTTGACCCTGATTTTACGCGATGTTATACAACTTTTTCTTCATGTTTAATTAATCGGACAAGCAGAAGTTCAAGGCTATTCATGAATAGCTTCATACACTTATGTTAAGGACATTCCACTTTAAACCTCCAATAAATTCCAATATAGTCAGGTGACCCCTCACCAGTGAATTGGTATAATGGACCAGTTGCCAAATTAATTGCTTTACAGCATTTTAATCGGTAAATGCCCGTTCAATGTCGCTCCAGCTTTTATAGACTCGTAATTTTGTGAGTTTGGCTGTAAATGGCTGTTTGATCAAGACCATATATTGCTGACTAGCTGCACTTCGCGGTTTCGTCCGTAATGTTCTTGTTTTCCCTATATTTTCAGTTGTATATATTATTTTTACTCAATGGCTAAGTAATCCAGTTTAATTAAGACGAATTGAAAAAAAAAGGAACATGCCAATGCTATTTTCATCATCATCATCAGCCGAAATACGTTCACTGCTGAACCTTAGAGCGCCACACTGAAGAACAACCTGCCATTTGCATACCAGCCATTACATGGTTGCCCGCGACTTTCATAATGACTTAGGTCCATCTAGTGGGAGGCCTACCTACGCTGCGTCTTCCGGCTCATGGTTGCCACTCAAGAACCTTTCTTCCCCCATTAGTATTGGTTCTTCAAGAGATGTGGCCTGCCCATTGCCACTTTAGCTTGGGAACCCTGAAAGCTACGTCGGTGGCCATGATTCTGCGGCGAAATCAAATCTATTTCACATTTTATAATATTATAATTTTATATAACTTTTTCTTTTTCAACCAATCTCAGAAAAAAATAAAAACTATTATTATTAAATACAATCTTTTGCCATTATTAGAATTATTAATTATTATTCTTATTTACTATAACAATTAAAAAAGTAGGTATACAAATAAATACATATAACACAAATATTCAGCTCGTATTCAATAACACATGTTCTTAGTTTACTTTCGAATAAAAATATTTTTATGACTAACATAAAAATATTTTTAAAACAAAGGTGATACGTTTCTGTGACTTCGAATATCTTAAGTTAAATATCACTTATTTTTTATATGTTACCGTAATTAACATTGCTATCAAAGAATTAACAGTTGAATTATGACGTCACTTCCTCTCAATGAATCGGCTGTAGTGACAAATCTGATAAGAAGCATCGTTGAAGTCAATGAGCTGAATGATGTATTCGACCTGCTTGCTCCACAGGTTCATTTATCAATTGTCTATAAAATACATTATTATAATAATTGATGCTCAAGGTTCGTAGACCGCCACACTGACCGACAATTTGCGGTTTGCATCCATCGGTTGCCCGCGACTTTCAAAATGTCGTCAGTCATCCTAGTGCGGGAGGCCCATCTACGCTGCGTCAAGCCCGTGTTGCCACTCAAGAACCTTCTTTACCCAACGGTTATCGGTTCTTCGAGCGATGTGGCCTGCCCATTGCCACTTCAGCTATTGCCAAAGCTACGTCAGTGACTTTGGTTCTTCGGCGAATATCCTCGTTCCGAATTTTATCTCGCAAAGAAACTCCGAGCATAGCTCACTCCATTGCCCGCTCTCATCCATATGACTCTGAGTTTCAATCAACATTACTTATTACTTATAACTTACATTTTGATAAAAATAAATAAATATGGTTATTATGAGAATCATTTATCGTAATCAGACAGACTAACCAGACAAATCCCAATAGCCAGACTATTCGTTCTTTTCTACATTAGTAAATTTAGTTACAACAATGTTTTCTTTAACGGCTTAAAATCTACTCAGCATCCATATTCTTCAAAATGTTATGCTGCTAACATAGCCTTTGTTCATGGTTCCCGATCTCGTTTTTTTGGAATTATTCTTTAAACTGAAACTATCGTAGAAACAACGTACTATTTCCATATTCCGATCGTTTTTCCAATCTTGGTCATAAAAATCGTTCGTAAAAATATACGATTAAAATCATACGGTTAGCATCGCTTCTTATAAATTGTTCTTAGTAGATAGATAATAAACAATAGTAGGTACTTTTTAAAATGCTAACCCCCGAATACTGAAACAGGAAAGGATCATATTAACCGTAACGCAGTAGGTAACAACCTTATTCAATTTCCTAGTTTGGTATCTTGCCCCCGAATACTGAAACGTTTGTTAACTTTGACGACAGATTAATTCTAATACTGCCTTTGTCTGGCACTAAGCAAATGACAAAGGCAGCAATAGACTTAATCTGTCGTCAAAGTTAACAAACGTTTCAGTATTCGGGGGTAAGATACCAAACTAGGAAATTGAATAAGGTTGTTACCTACTGCGTTACGGTTAATATGATCCTAGATAAAACACAGAGAGCCTAATTTTTAGGTGCAGTCCAAAGTTGTGAAATGAATACTAGAAATTGTTCCTGTGTATTATTGTATAACAACCAGGAAATAATGTTCTTGATTAATTTGATTACTGTCTATATAATATATTTATTTAAGTATTTCTCATACGATAATGGAGCTACATATATACTCTCTATAGTAAGCGGTGAAAGCTATTTACACCAACGTTTATTTGCATATCTAGAAGTTCCTCAAACTAGAAGAAGCAGATGAATAAGAAGAGATGAAAGCTCACCTTGCAAGCGAAGAGCGCGTTCTGCCAGGACGCCTTGTCGTCGCTGAAGAAGTAGCAGCTGTGTCCGAGCCGAATGAAGTGCGGCGGGCACACGTATGACATCTTCGTGCTGTTCCGTTGCCCCGACACGAGACCTAAACAATAAAAAAAGTTAGAAAGGGCTTTATCGTCCCACAGCTATCTCGCTTGGACATGTACAGATTTTGAAAATAGCGTAAATTCCAAAAACTGCGTGTATGACACTAATATTATAAATGGGAAAGTTTGTGTGTAAGTGTAAAAGTAGGTAAGTATGTAAATATGTAAGTGTGTTTGTTCCCTTTCAACTCTGTAACGGCTGAACGAATTTGGATGAAATTCGATATGGAGGAAGCTTTTACACTGGATTAACACATAGGCTTTTTATACCAGAAACATATTCAGTTCTGTAGAACAGCGGGTGAAACCGTGGGGAGCAGCTTTTTGTAAATATATAGTTGTATATCAAGAAACAAAAAGTATTTTAAAGATTTCTCTTCTTTTTCGAACTCTTTCTTGTGATTTGACGGAAGAGAAGTTCGACGATAACTCATTATTCGTTTTTTATTCGATCTTACCCGTTAAATAAATAATTATAAAAGCGATATTTTTTTTAAACGTTTTGTATTATTGTCATGTTACAACATATTGGAAATTCACATTAGTGATTTTATACATCCGATAATGTGAAATGCGATATATCTGTGGACGCGATTAAGTATAGGTTTACACTTTATAAGTTTGTTTGTAGGGGGTAATCTCCAGAAGGCCACATTTAAAAAAACTTTCATTACTAAAGTTTACTATATTACATCCCTGAGTGCTATCTATTATATATAGCCTGTATTTTTATTTTTGTATTACAGCACGAGGGAAACCGCGGGCAAAAACTAATCACGGAATCGTTTTAGGGCGAATCAAAAACTATAAACATAATTAGCATAGGCAGAAAGAATAAAAAAAATTTGCTATACACAAATGAACACAAAAATTGTAAGCAGAAAGATTAGTAATGCGACGTCAAACGACGGAAGACTAAAATCTAGCTTTCATCGCAGCAGGTAACCTACAAAATGGACATAAAGTGCGAGAAGTATAACGAAACCTAACTAAACGTTCAATCATTTTAACAAAATTTGCAAAAAGACCGTGAAAAACCGCATATATTGTCTGCTAATTGACCTGTCAAAACACTTCATAGTATTGAATTGACAGAGGTCATCGACTTAGTTTTACAATCACGCACATAGAATTAGAATAAGCTAAGTCCTGTGAGATTTTGGTGACAAACATTAGTCTTGGCAATTTGGCGGAACACTTCTTTTGAAATGTTCATTGTTTCTTATCGGAAACGGCTAATAGATAAAATAGTCTATTAGACGCTAAGTGGGTGGAAGAGAATTATTAGCGAGCAAGTTCTCGTTCAAGGCCAAAACCTGTTCGTTTGACATTTTTTTAATCGCAAACATTAGCGAAATTAAAACAATCTGTACAAAGCGATACGGAAACAAAAGTTTTCGATAAAGATAAAGACAAGATTTATATTTCAACGAATTGTATGGGTTTTTTTGTAGTAACCATAGTATTACTGAATTTCTTTGCAAACCTTCTAAATACGGCTGTTCTAAAGTAGAATGTCATGTTTGTCATGAATAATGTGTGTATGGTTGTTTTTTTTTATATTACACAATTTGTTCTGAAAGCGTGAATTCTGTGTGTATTGATCGAACCTTTAACCGATTAGATGTACTTAGAATCCTTTAGTAGGTTCTATACCAATATGTTAGTAAAAATTTGTCAAAGAGCATGTCGGGCTATGCTTAGTAGGGTTCCGTAGACGCGTAGGACGTTTGACGTTTCAACAGGTTTTTTCACTTTTCTCATAAAATTATTTTTACATGTCTGAAATAATTTTACAACAAGGTTTTGGCTAAGATCTCTCAACTTGGAAGATAATACGTTTCTTAGATGTATTGTTAAGAATTGGCAGGAGGACAAATTGCGAGGTAATTTGTCGGCCCATATTTCACAAGCGGTAAATTTAAATATAAGACTTATTCAACGACACTCCCATATGATGGGGTAACGCGATTTTTTTTATCCTCTTTTTACTTGCATGGGAGCTACCCTTATTATACAGAAAATAACTTTTTTTTTTAACTCGAGGTACTTAGACTATCGTTGTCCAAAATTGAATGCATGTAGGCTTATAACTTCGGAAGTTATAAGGCTGTAAATGATTCAGATAGACAGACGGAGATGACGAACTAATAAGGGCTCCTTGGAGTACTACGGAACCCTAAAACGTAACCATTATGGAGATACTTCAGTGTCTATCTGTCCGTCCGTGTGTCAACTCGCAAGTCAAGTCGACAAGCGAGTTGAACTCCCATTTTTATTTTATTGTTTATGTCATGTCTATTCATAATGCTTAATTTAATTTATCTTTTGGTGTGGTTATACATAGACATATACTTAGAATGTACATAAAATTAAATATAAATTATACTTACATAGTGAACTTAACGCTACCAGCAGACCGAAGAGGTGTCTCCTTTCCAAAGCTTCCATTTTGAATCACTTAGTTCACTTGTTTCACTTCACTAGATCACTCACTGCTGTGTTCTATCTGAATTCATATTTTACACTATGGCACGTTACTGGTTACTGGTGTTATAAAGGTGAAAACATGATAAGCTTTCACTGTCAAGGTTGCTGTTACACTCTGATCGCTGAGGTTTGGGTGTGATCTGAAACAAGGAAATACAAGTCTTTACAACATTTCCCATTTCAATAAGAACTGTTGGGCAGATTTTAAATGTATAGAGCTAAACACGCTGGCGAGGGGAGGTATGAATAGGACCTGCCTGAGCGGAGTGTGCGTGATGTTTGAAATGCACTGAAAATAAACGTTTGAGAGATGTTTGCCGTTTGATGTCACATTTCGGACGGGTCGGGAGCGTGGAGTTTTAAGGCAAGGTCCAATCGCAAAACAACAAAAAAAAGCATTTTTCAGCGCTTTGTTCGAAGTGAGATTACTTAATCAGATGCAAAAAATACTGCAGATAGAAATTAAAACTGAAATTATGTTTAACCGAATAAAATTTTGAAAATCTGTCTTAGCTACAAATTAAAAAATCGCAAAATGACCCCTGAAAAATACTTCTGAAATCAAATGTTCTGAATTTTCAGCGGTAACTACAAATTTTCTTTTACAAATTAAATATCCAGGTTAGTGGTTTATACGGCGATCCAGGTAGTTTTTTTATTTGATTTGTATATTTAATCGGATAATCGGCAAAAAAGTAATGAAAAACTACAATTTACCGTTTTCTGATCAAGTATGATATGCGATTTTCAACCTTAAGCCTTAGAACTTTGAGCGGAATAATGCTCATTTCAAATCACGATCAGTCCTCGACTTAATACTTAACAGTTCGTATTCATCCCGTTCCGCCGACGCCCCTGCAAACCTAGCGACCCCACGCGCACCGCGACAAAATCTTCTCTACTCTTTTTATCGAGCAGACACGGCTACGATTATGTATAAGTTTATCTCATTATTGCCCGATTTAGAGGGTAGAAAATATTTTATCCCGGTGCATGCTTGGCTTGCTGGTGTACTTTTACCATGAAATCTTATTTTTAGCCATGTTTGAAGCAGGCTAAACGCCTACGCGTTTGAAAGAGAAGGTGGCTCTCGTGATTCCACTCTAGACGCTTTTTCGTTAGGCAGAAAGGCTGAGAAAAAAATAGACATTTGTCAAAAAACCAACTCATCGACACAAGCTTCGACCAAAGTAAAATGAATGGGGCCGAGTAAGATAATTTTGAAGACTTTAAAGTAAGCGCCGGCGCTCACTTGCTTCAGTAGCTCTCAGTCTATGAAAAGTGTGAGATGTACATGCGATTCAAATATCCGCAAAAATATGCCTTGATATTATTATGATATCATATTCGCTCTCTTTGTTGTGACAAATATACTATATATATTTTTAATTGCGTATTGAAACCTAAGTTCGATTGTTTTGACTTGTTGTTTTTAAGGAAGTTGTGTGTTGTTCATTTTACTTTCGTCGAAGGTCACAAGACAAATTATAAGTTCATCTATATGTATAAGAATAGCTTGCCCATAAAAAAAATTGACTCTTCCCAAAAAGTATAAATTGGTGAATTAAGCTACCTCGGTAGGGCTAGGTTTGTGCTCAAACGAAACAAAAAGGAGGTAAGTGGGCTAAGGCAGGCAGGATAATTTACATAATATTATCTGTGTCATATGTAGGTACTTTAAAGTAGAAAATAAGCTATACCCTTATAAGGTACCACGTTAGTGACAGCAGGCGAATGAGCTAAAATCTAATCCTAGATAGAAACAATTATCCCTAATAGCGGCGGCACACATCAAACGCCGCAGGAAATCGTGATTTCACGGTGAATGCATGAGAACAGGGCATAGACTCAGGTTGGAAATCTAGAGATAATAACAGACACAGATGTGCCATGTAAAAAAACACAGAAAACTGATTTTGTTTTTCCAGAAATTAATGTGATTGCGAGTATAAAAATGTAGATTTCGATTTCATCTTAAATTTTTTGTATGTTTGCCTGAGTAGGCGTTTTACCATAAACTTGCCTGGGCCGCTAGTCTCGACTTTTCGCAACAGCACTTTGCGACCGAAACATAGCGTTGAATTTTGCATTTTGCGAAAATTCAACGCTATGTTTCCGTTTTTTCCTTATCAATTCATGTTCAAAGTCGAATTTTTACGTCATAGCGACTGAATTCGGTCGCAAAGTGAAGTAACGAAAAGTCGAGACTAGCGCCCCTGGGCCCCTATTCGGAGAAATGACATTTTTATCTCTCTCTCACTCACTCCCATTAAATTTTAAATTAGAGAGACAGTCACCGAGATAATCTCGAGCGCACAGGAATAGGGTCCCTGGTGTTAAGTGACGATTTAGCCGAATATACTTCTATCTTCGACCACCCTAGGAAAGGGAACTGGCTCTCAAGTGAAGCTGCCAGAATACACCGTACCTTCAGATAGCCAGACGAGTACTAGAAAGTATACCACCACCATATTGTTATGGTTGCCTCATGATGATAAAATAAGTTATTTTCCTATTTTCTTTAAAACTATTGAGTTTAATATTATCTTCGTATAAAATTAGCTGATATTTATACAATAACCTGCGCGTATTCAGGTTAACTTAGAAAGTCTAACCATGAAGAGAAATCTAGATTTAGGTCGTTAAAATGTCGTTAAACGCAGCCGTTTGCCGTTAAACAAAACGGCTATAATAGTTCTGGGCTTCCGTTAACTTTACGAGAATAATGACTTGTAAATAGAACCGTTAAAACAAGACGTCCAGAATTAATTTAAATATGTAGACTGTGTTTAGCGTTATACTTACTGCTAGCTGGTTTTGGTAGTTTTAGGACTCTTTTGCAGAGCCCGCCTGGGGAAGTACCACACCACCTTTGCCAGTTATTCAATCGCCAAGCAATACTGCTCAAACATTAACTGTGTTCCGGATTGAGAGGAAATGTTTCCAGCGAAATTAGTGGCCATATCTAATGTCTCAGAGTGACGAGCGCAGGGCAATGCCACGCAGTGTTTTGTACTGCTACCAGCTACCGGCTGAAAAGTTTGTACCTTTAAATAAATAAATATCTGGGACATTTTTGCACACACGGTCATCTGACCCCAAACTAAGCAAAGCTTGTAATATGGCTGCCAGAGACTGATATATACGTACATAGATATTTTTTTTAAATACATACTTGTATAGATATTAACACCCAGACATAGAACAAACACAAATATTCATCACATGAATGTTTGTCCTAGATGGGAATCGAACCCACGCCCCCAAACACACAAGGTAGGCTCACTACCAACTGAGCCACCGGGGCAGTCAAAATCGGGGCAGTTAGTGGCTTTGAGTGCCACTAATGTCTCACGCTGCATATTACTGATTGCGAATACTCACAGTAGTATTAAACCCAAGTTGCATGTCAATAGCATTATTTTCCATTAAGTAATTGAACCGTAAACATCACCATGTCTGACAAATTCGAATATAGAGCTGTAATAAAGTTCCGACGAATTCCGAAGAACGAAGAAGTATATTTGAAGAGATGTCTACAGTTTATTGGGAGTCTGTCTTCTTTTGCCACCATAAAGCGTTGGAGCCGAGAATTCAAGCATGGCATAGAGCCACTGGAAGAAGAAAGGTGTACGCGTAATGGGTGCCGAAAATGCTCACTCCGCTAGACAAGCAGCGTCGAGTCAAAACTGCGCAAGATTTTTTGGATATATTTGGCTTTTCGTCGACTACCTTCCTCAAAATTCAAAATGAACGGGGACTATTACGCCGCATTGTTGATAAAAGAGCGTGAAGTGGTCGTTGAGAGGGGCAAACTGGCGAAAACGGTTATATGTTTTTGCAGGATCTGTCGACAATGCGCGTGTTGCAAGGCGAGCCCTGATGGAATCAGGATTAGAAGAAATCAACCTCCCACCGTACATTCCAGACCTAAAGCTCAGTGATTATATTCTATTTTTTAAGTTAAAGAAAGACATCCGAAGACGAAGGATCTTATTACCCATCATACAATAAAAAATGTGTAAAAGCTCCCTGAGAACTTAAAGGCAATCCTGGATAACTCGACTATGACGAGCCATGTCATAGATAGCACCTACACTCGTATGTAATATTATATCTTTGAAGACCACAACCAGTGAAGCGAACATAATCAGGACTTTGATGGATAAGGTCTAGGATATACGCGGTTTCATCGACTTTACATTTTGCATCTTATTTTAAGCAATTTTAAATTGCTAATGCCGTGGCAGAAAATAGTACTATACTCTAGCATAGTATTATATGTTCTGTGCCTATAGATAAGCAGTTTAAGTAGGTAGTTAAGTACATAAGACGGAAAACTTATAGCAAAGACTTTGTCGGGTAGATAGCTACCTCTACTTTTAGCTCAGACATTTTTTCGGATGTTACGAAGTACTCAGAATCTTATTTACTCGAACTTAGAATACAAGTTTACAAAGTTTACGTTTTAACGTCAATACCGCACCTTGATAGTGACGTGAGTCATATTAACAAATGATTTAATATCTGACGAGACTGATTGGATGTTTCGTCTCCATCATAATAATCAAGACTAATCATAATGTGATATAAATAGGTTATTTACGATCCTGTTTATTTAACTGGGTCACAGTTTCGTGGGAATCGGAGCTCTGGCCTACTTCTTCTTGGCATTGGCAGAATTAGAGAGAGTTTTGTGAAGATTTGATCGGCTAATTTTAGTTTATTCGGTTACGTCTGTGACCAAGGACAAGTCAATCATTCAGTAGTAAGTAACTTTTTCTATAGTTGATTGAATCAGGCGTTACTTTGCGAAAGGCCATCTTCAAGCTGTATCTTTAACAAATTTCTAGCGTTTATCCGCTTTAATATGGCGTCTAGTACAATATGAAAAAGGGATTTGCCATAGTCAGAGAAAAGTAAGCCTAAAGACCTTAATGTTAACAACTAGATGGTTATAAGGAAAGGGGACGAAAGGGGCTCATAGTACTCATGATTGTGAAGAACTTTTACTATGGGACCAACCCAGGAACCGAGAAAAAAAATCTGCTGTTCCATAAATTTTTTTTGAGAGTCATTTATATTTTTCTATGGAACAGTTGTTTTTTTTTTCGGCTTCTGGGTTGGTTCTATAGTAAAAGTTGTCTATCAGGCCCTTTAGGCTTACCATAACCTTTCCTTATAACTCTGTATAATATACAATTTATACAATTAATTTTTAATCTGGCACATTTATAATTTAATATTAATTTAAATTTTTAATGTGATTTATATTATTGAACCTGACATGTAATTTTGTAATTATTAATAAAAATATCAATATCAATATAAAACACAAAATATGTTGTAAACGATTTGATTTTAAGCTTGTCCGTGATAAAGCGGGGCAAGATCACCGCCTGCATTGAAGATAGCATCTCTGAATGCACCCACGCGCGTCACTGTAACTATAACCAGAGTTGTCTTAGATCAGACGAGGTGGCAAAAAATGTCGTACCTACATTACAAGTCACGACTGGAAGCCGAGGTAAAAACAGTCTGCTGAATAAACTTTATGTAATAGAGTTTATTTATGAATAACAATATGATTAGTAAATATGTAATATTCGACAACAATGGCTAAAGATTCGGATATCCTTTTTGTGACAACAAAAAAAAAGTGTTTGTCAACAACATTACTATTAGTACTCACGGGATATTTACCACGGTTATTATTTTTGTTGAGTTTCCGATTGCACAGTTGCATGCGCCATGTTCACGGGTAGACTGAAACTGACAACTGTGCCGAAATATCGGGAACTCAACAAACATAATAACCGTGGTAAATATCCCGTGAGTACTAATAGTAATGTTTGTCAACAAATTTCCTTCCTCGCTTCTCTCTCTCTCTCTTCAGGCACGGCTGTTGTTTAAAAGTACAATGGACATACATTGTTTGTAATAGAAAAATATATAAATATGTAAAATATAAAAGTAATATTATATACTAGTTGCTAGCCGCCACTTCGTCCGCGTTGACATAAAATAGTATCCTATATCATCAGTCTTTGTGATATACAGTAACTTGTATCAAGATCGCAGCTTAGCCGTGGTAACGCGACAAACATCCAGAAAGAGAGACAAAGTTACTTCCTATAGTTCGATAGATGGCGTTGATCCATTTTTGTGTATTATTGGACGTTTTGTATGGACCGATAGTTGTAAAGTAGGGAGTTCTAAATCGCCCAAGCGAAGTTTTTTCATCGAGACGCACGTATTATTTTTCATGCCTCGAAGCTTTATTGGTCCTGATACGATGCGGCTATTTTCCTCTGAATTATAATATTAGTTATATAGGATTAGGATAGGATAGGATTAGGAGGATAAGAATTACTTATTTATATTTATGCTTTGCTTCCACAAGACCATGAACCAATCAACTCATCGTCATTACCTGGTACTTCTCTACTATTACTAGCTATTTTATTTTAATAACACAGGAATACTCAATGAGTCGGTCACTGTGACTATATAGTTTCGATCGTATTCGGTGATCTTTTTCTAGGAGTGTTGAGCCTTGCCTGCGGGCTGCAGCGCGCCATGTTATGTACCCGACCCTGTTCGTCATTGGCATGGTAGGGTACAGCAAGTTCGGGTTGAGGCGCGACGTCGCGCTCTGCAAGTACATGTGGCACGTGTATCGCGGCCACCTGCACCATCCCGAGGTGCCTGGAAGCGCTGTGGCTTTGTGCAAATATAAATCATTGTTTAGAATACATATTAATATAATGCAATAAAAATAACTGCAACATCGAATTTGTCCTCAACTGTAAGGGTGTTGTCACGTCAGTTTTAATAAATAAAATAAATGTTAGGAGGTACTTTATACGTGCCATGAAAGCTTTTCTAAACTGACTTGGTAAACCAAGTCAGTTTAGAAAAGCTTTCATGGTTATTTTCATGGTTATGATCATGGTTGGTTCAGCGTTTTTCAGTTATTTGGTTTACCAAATAACTGAAAATGTAAAAAAAAAATTATACTTTTCAAACTACGGCGGCTCTGGCGCCAGGTATACAAGCGGTATGATATGACCCGATGTTGCACTCGAGAGTGCATCGCTGCGAGCTCTCGAGTAGCGCCACTCGAGATGAGGACGAGAGCTCGTTAGATACTGCGCTTTGGAAATACGCACCCATGAAACAGGTAAAAAAATATCTGTTTTTGGTTTAGATAGAAACGTATAGATAAATGTAAGTCCACAAATAATTATATTATATCTGTAGACTATTTTTTGTAACAAATGGAGCTTGAAATTGAATTTTATCCATTAAGTGTTCGTAAACGTGCATGAGTGACGGTGAATAGTATAATGTTGTGAAACATTATAAAAACTCTTCATGTTGTTTCCAATACTCCATAGAAACCTCTAGTAAAGTCTCCGCCAATTTATTAGGGCATGACGTGGACTTGACCGTGACTTACTTTGCTTTACTTAGACTGTGACTGAGACTTGTTTAAATTATGAAATATTTGACTTTACTTTAAATATTACAATACTTGACACTGGCTAAATACGCGTAGGCGCATAAATAACTAGCTTAACGATTCATATCGTGCTTATTACACCATTCACAGCAACCTATGTAATGTATGAGAAGATGGCAGATAGAAATGTATTTAAAGTTGAGAAAATAATGACATCACTAAACAAATACATATGAATAACACTTGTATTATTACAGCGTGTGAAGGTGAATACGATCGAACCAATAATGAAATATCGAAAAAATAAACAGTTGCGAAACCACGGGATGTATCGATATACTGAACCAATAAACAGATACGTAATCCCAGATTCGTTCCACGGAATCCAGAAAAGAAATAATAACCGGTTACAAAAATAATAATGTGGTCACGGGCTCACGGAGTCAGTGGGTATTTTAGGGCGTGCGTACATTGTCGTAAACCGCGATCTGCGGATGTAGCGCGGCCTTCAAGGGCTGAACTATACCTACACTGTATCTTGTTTGTTCGCATGTACGACATTATAGTGTTTACTAGGTTTTATTTTAGGCTTACTAGTTAGGGTTGACTCAAAAAGGTTTTCGTGCCTAGTTCTACTGTCTTGAGGCATTCAAAGCACGAGACATTATTCCATAAACTAATTATCAGGGGCTCCATTTTTGAATCGCTCGTAAATATCATGCGAAATTTTAGATTTTCTATTGATAGAAGAAAATTCGAATGTTCAAACCACTTGTTGCGTTAGCGAGTGATATGATTATTTAAAAAATGCGACTTTTGTTTGGGATTTCTTTCGAAAGTCGCATGATATTTTCGTGCGAATATCATAAGAGCGTTTCAAAAATGGAGCTTCAGGCCTTGTATTGAACTAGTGATATACCGTGGCAGAGACCAAATACAAGAGTGAACTGATGTTGATATTGAATCAGAAGCTTATCCTAGTCAATAACATTTCTCTATGTCCATGGTATACTTATGTCAGGGTGTCGAGCGCAGTGTATTGCAGCGTACGGTTTTAAACAGTTATGTAAAAATTCGAAATTCTGGATGATACTAAACTGTTATGGGCTGTTGAACTGCTTTCGTTTAGTCGCACTTATCATCAGGCCAGCGCCTTAGTAAGCTCGTCACTAAGTAGCATACAACAAATGACTACTGTACTTTCTAGAAATAATTCGTAATTTGTGTGGTTTTTTAATAAATAATAATCTACTTGTACATCCAAAATTACTGCTGAAATCTGAAGTATTTTACATATACCAGAAGTTTTGCCCGTTTCAAAAAAAAAGCTTATAATGATACATTTTA
Source organism: Apocheima hispidaria (assembly GCA_947579745.1). Taxonomy (NCBI): domain Eukaryota; kingdom Metazoa; phylum Arthropoda; class Insecta; order Lepidoptera; family Geometridae; genus Apocheima; species Apocheima hispidaria. The sequence goes on from OX388151.1 coordinate 1,986,009, forward strand.
ATGTTCTCAAAACCTTGTTCTATTATCTATTCTTTGCCAAAACTATCTCAGTAAATATTATCAAAATATCAACACAGTTAATGGAAACATGTCTCAACATTAATCTGAGTCATTACGCTGTCTTTTTCAGGGTTTCATTCCTCTGGCAGCCCTACCGCAGTGAAACGGAATCGCCTGCAGTCCGAACGAAGGTTCGTAAAGTTACGTCATCGTCGGTACTGCCTCGTAAATATCGAGATATTACTCGATGGTGTCGGTTTTCCTAATCATGAATGAAACGCTATTTCGTTTATACAACTTTTACGTACGCAAATCAATGAGAATTTATAAATAAGCGTACTGGTCATGCAAAAAAAAGCTAAGATTAAGCTTGCCGTTGAAATGATCAACAGTGCAGACGCGATATTTAAGGATTTATCGCGCATAAAAACTAAAATTATTTAGGTAAATATATTTCGACGTTTCGGTCATGATGCATATCTGGTATGGTCAATTCAAAAAAAAAAGCAAGATAATTAATGTAGAGCGTGAGAAATTGAAGGAATTAACATACATACATACATAGACTGTCAAGCTCATAACCTTCCTTTTTCGTAGTCGGGTAAAAAGGACATCTTTGCCCAGAAGTGCGATCCGAATTTTTTAGTGGTCATTATATTTCATCCCATAATTTATCAACCAATTTCGGAAAGTGGTAAAGTAATTTGTCATTTTAATTTGGGAGTGCAGAAAACATGCGTTGTAAGAAAAGAAGCTTAAATAAGTTTTTTATTTATACTTCATTTCAATAATTATTACTATACAAAAAACATTCATTAAGTACCAATTACGAAGAGCCTTGTAAAATAAAGCTCACTTCGCAACAACTTTCGATTCTCATTACATCTCATTCATTCATGGTTTAAATTAAATGTAATTACTTACATACCAAATTTAAGAAAATATATGTATATATTTTTTAATTTTGTGAAAGTCGTGGGCAAATTCGATGTCGTGGGTGGATGCAAATTGCAGATTGATGTTCAGGTGGCTAATGGCGCTCTAAAGGGACACCTTTGTTCTGCAGTGGGCGTCTTGTGGCTGACGATGATGATTAATTAAAGCAATAACAAAAAAATATAGACCATTCAGAAAATAGACTAAACTATTCAAAAGCATTAATAATTATAAGCATTGTATCTATATAAAACAACACTATTATCGTATCTTCAGATTCAGATCTTCGAAACTTCGACGTTGGTTTTTGAACAAGAACAAGTTTTATTTTTATGGTCGACAGGCTATGCTTTTGACAACGACTCATGTTATGTGACGGTGTGGTCGAAGATGGTAGACAAACCTAGCCGCTAGTCGGTAGATGCTTGTCGACTGAATTTTCAACTTCTATAGGTGGCAGCTACGTTGTCTTCACGATGTTTCCTTTCACCGGTAGCTCAAGTTCAATGTTGGGATTTGAACGCACGATCTGCGGCGTGCGATCCGAACGCTGTACCACTGAGCTATTATCGCTACAAAAGTACTCAGTTCAGTGCTCAGTTTGTTTCCAAATACGTTCAATAAAGTGACAGGTTCAGAAATTAATATCCAGTATTCCTACTTACTACCTCATTACTACGCTTTCACATTCTCAATTTCTTTCTTGCGTGTCGAAGCGCCACTTGCGAAGCTGCGATCCCTTCATTTCGCGGATGACCCGACAAAAACTGGCTTGATTAATTTAATTATTGTTACTACCTGCGGGTTTTTTTTAATTATCTTTTTGTTTCTTTACATAATTGTCAGTCGTACTAATTGATAGATAGATTCAGATTGTTTCAGATTTGGATAAAACTTTCAGTGTTAGTAGCTTTTAGTCTTTTCGAATGAAGGTCGGTGCTTCACGAATGATACACGACTTTTCAATTGATGAGAATTTTCTTCGTGTTAGTGATTTTTTAAACTTTGTTAATAATTTTCTATTTTTAAACCCAATGAAATCTTTACCCCAAATTTACCCTGCCGATTCAGTTTTACCCAAAATCTAAAGTAAAATACCCAAAGATGATAGCAGTGTCTTAAGTAGATGCGGCACTTTTCTAATTCCTCAATGAGCTACTTACTGTCCCGGCGAAAATTAAGACTTTCTGGAACACTTAGTTCATAAAGTAGTAAGATCAAATTAATAGTAAGGACCAAATGTTCTAAAATAATGCCCATATTGAGCTGTTTCCGAGTAATAAAGCATTTGCATTTTGATGACTCATTTCAGGAACGATTCTCTGAAATGTGCACAACACGAAAGCGGGACTTCAATTGTCTACGTTTCGTACACAAAATATACGAGCACTTGGACAAGGCTTTCGCAGAAGCAGACCATTTTATTCGGATAGTGTAACATCTGTAATTTAAATGATACAGATTCGTGTTCGTTGATTTCGGGAATCAGAAAAGTAAATTAAATCTCAAGACATAAAATGTGCACTACACGAAAGTTCAATTGTCTACGGTCCGTGCACATAATAATATTCGAGAATATTCGAGGACTTGGTCAAGGCTTTCGCAGAAACAGTAGTGTAACATCTGTAATTTAAATGATACAGTAGTACTGAAACTATGCAAAAAGCATTCTTGCTCGTTGATTTCGGGAATCAGTAAAACAAATTAAATCTCAAGACATTCTCTCTTTTGATATTTATATCGGCTATCAGAGGATTTTCTGCGAAACGTTGGAGTAATTTTATTTGACTGCCATTGAAACGTCATAGTGCGATGAATGGCCGCTTCGCGGCGCGGCGTCTAAACGTAAACATGAATATGTATGGAAAAATTAATAATTTTTAATAACATTTCTTCAAAATGACAATCAATCATTCAACTATTGCAGGTAAAAATAATCCATAATAATATTTTTAAGTTTAACTTTAGTTAATAATGTTTAAATTTTTGTTTTAATAAAACGGGAATACTATTTTTATATTTAATACTAATAATATTTTTATATTTAAGTTTAGTTAATATTGTTTAAATTTTTGTTATAATAAAACGGGAATAATCACGTTAAATTAAGTCGGTTATTCCGACTATAATTTCGATCACATTCGGTGACCTTTGTCAAGGAATGCTAAGCGAGACACGCGCGCGACCTCGTCTTGCCTTGCACATGAGTATTCCCGTTGTATCAAAACCACGGCAGTTTTCATAGTAAAATTATTTATAAAATAAAAGTAATTTATATAGTTTTAAAGATGTGAACAATAAAAAGTTTATATATCCAAAATAATGTCAAATAATAATACTACAAATTTACCAATGACGAGAATATGTCCCTCGTCTAACTGAAAAATGTACTAATAGTGTGTTGTAACTCGTTTCTCCCGTAAATCCGTACGACAGCTAACGTGTCATCACGTAGAATTTCCAAGTATTTTTTTCTATTTCTCCGACCACCCACCTAGTTAATGAAGCCGCTGGTCAGCCGGAGCTTAGTACGTGACGTTTGTTCACTATTCAACAAATAAATTTGGTAACGTCTGGCGCCGCGCTCGTTGCCCGAATGTAGGGCGACCCCACGTTTTCAAAGGGTAAGGACTGAGGACGTCTTTCAGCAATGACATTTGGACGACCTCGTCGATCTTAATCTGCATATGAGTAAGAAATTCATAAAAATCGTCGGCGTAATTTTTGATGAATTTATTATTCGAGATATGTATCGGTACTTAAATACTTGGTTTTAAACAATACATCATTATTATGACCTTTATTCGTAAAGGCTATAACTTCATTGTATAAAATTACGCTTACTAATTACACTTTGCATGTAACACAGATTATGTAATATATTCATCATCATCATCATCATCATCATCAACAGTCTGAAGACGTCCACTGCTGAACAAAGGCCTCCCCCTTAGACCGCCACATTAAACGACAATTTGCAACTTGCATCCACCGGTTACCCGAAAACTTCAAAATGTCGGCAGTCCACCTAGTGGGAGGCCTACCTATGCTGCGTCTTTCAGCTCGTGGTTGCCACTCAAGAATTATGTATATTCATACATAGATATTTTATTTGTGTTCTCATTAAGCATTTTATTTCACAACGTACGTAATCAATTAGTTAAATAGCTTATTAATTAAGTACTTTTGTAGTTAACTTTAAATAATTACTTGTCCGATAACAAGTTAGAATATTTAAATATATTAATTTATCTAGGAGCAATTTACAGCGGTTAACATTGACTTTGATTAATTCTTATTTAAAATTCGACATTTATTTTGTTTGTTTTGGTTAACTCATACGTTAATTAAAATTTAAGCATAAAAATCGAAAGTAAGGTAAGGTAAAATATGTAGGTTACCAATTATTTTGATGGTAATTGCAACTGACCAAATATCTATTTTAATTTAATTTAAAGTGTAAAGTAATTTCTAAGTGTAAACTCGCAATTTCGGATAACGAATAACGATGTGAAGTTGCCGATGTAGTAACTCTCGTCATAATGTCGACTGTATCAATGTCCCATCGATTTTATCAAAATGATTGCTATCCTTCCCATAACCACAGTAACCACTTGTATATTTATTTCAATTAATACAGAAATAGTTTGATAGAGCCGAGACCTTGGAGTAAATTGTTTAGCCACCAACTAGAGTTGCACTCGCTAGATATATTCACCTGTTTTCAATAGCAGCTAATTGATGAGATTATTTTCCATCGACGAAAGGCCGCTGTGGTCGAAATTATAATACAGCTTACAACCGAAAGAAAAGACGTTTGAGAAATAAGAGCCGGCTGGCAATCCAACCTGGGACCTCCGGCATGGTCGTCGTTATGTATACATTTTGGACTGAGACGAAGCCGAGGCATACATAATATGAGTTCATCAATGCATAATTTCCGTTGAAGTTTTTATTTTTTCTAATATATTTTTTTTAAATTCAGGTTCACGGAAATACGAATAGTATTGATCAAAGATATATATCTGCATAAAATGCTTGGCCTTAAATAGCTTCTCCATGAAGGTCGCATTTCTGTGCCGAATGACGTAATATTAAACTGCATAACTTCACCTATATTTCACGTTTTCGCATAACTGACAATAAATATATTGTTTATGGTAGCACTTGTATATTGATTTATCGATAGTAAAATATCCTTCCTTCTTTTTATCTTATTAATATAATCTTGGCTATTTAAATACTTACATCATTATTTTTTTTTGATCTTAGTATTTTTTTAACGTATGTATAGTATGTAATGAAAACCCAGCCCGAACCTGGCAGCACTGCAAAAAGAGGACAGCATTCAAGAAATTTCAAAAATGCATAAGCTTTCAAACTTAGCACACAAGATCCATGCTTTCAAAGGACAATCGTCAAAAATGTACCTATCGGGTTTGGTCTAATTGTCAACTATCAACCACACACAATGGTTTGTGTAGCTTCAAGTCGTGCTATCACAGATAAAAAGGTTTAATTCCGTTAAGTAACGTAACTTTTCCCCCATAAGCCATTTTTTATATTGTCATATTAAATGCTGCTCAGTACTTATTAGACTACCCATTTACGCAAATCTCGTTGGTAATGGCATTTGGTCCAAATTCACGCATTCTTCTTTGAGTTGTGCGACAGATTACACAACAGCTATCTCCCAGTTGTCCAATCATTTTTCTACATTGATGACACATTCCTAAATATATTTCATCAAGATACATTTATTGCAAACTGAGTTGTAAACGTTTTAATTGCTTCCTAAACATAAAATGTGTATTATCCGCCGTCCTTGGTAAATAAATAATTACGTAAGCCAGAGGTATAATGGGAAGCGGGGCTCCGATCGTAAATTCATTTGAACAATGCCGTTGTATTGCAAGTACTCCTAATTAGAGACGCCAAAAAATATATTTAAAATCTTGTTCTGAAATACCGAACACAATAATAATAATGCTATCGCGTATTTTATTTCGTAAAACATTTCCAGATGATTCGAAATGATGGAAGCCATGTGGACTGCATAAGGATGAACTAAGAATAAAGAATATATTAGGTATATATGCTTTTATTTTTATGAATTGATTTTTATTGATTTATGTAATTTTTCGTCTTTTTTATTTGATTAGACATTAATTTACCAATGTACTTAAATTTGCCATTTTAATTTTTTAATGTTTATTTTGTTTCTCAACTATTTATCGATTGATGTTTAAATTTTTTAATTTAAAATTTATAACAAATAGAAACTGACGTGTAACCAATGGTTGTTAATAAATGAGATTGAGATTGATTGAGAACTTCGTAAAATAGTATACACATTATTTTCATCATCAGCCAAAAGAAGACCACTGCTGAACAATGGCCTCTCTCTTAAAATTGCCATAATCCCCAAGCTTGGCAGGTGGCTTGGGGACCGTAGAACGTTTACTAAGCGTTTACTAAGAGGACGCTGCTGCTGCTGCCCGCCCTCCGGGTATTCTGGTCGGGAGTTTTTGGATATACTTACCCACCTGCCAACAGTATACTTTGAATTGTATTTATTTAATCAGCTTTTCTCCACCCGCCATACTTTCAAGTCCTTTTCGAGTCAAGTGCGAGCCTCATCTATTGGCTTCCAAGATGCTCGGCAGTTTCACCTGACCGCAGAATATGCTTGCAGCTGGAGAGAATACGCGGGAAAAATGATTATAACACATCCGATTTGTAGTTTGCGAACTTTTTTTCTCTCGTAAACTTTCCGAGCATACATTTTCGATAATAAAGTTACTTTTATTTCGTAGACTTATAGTTATTTTTACTCACAGAATTCTCCTTATAAATCAGTTTTTACTATATAAGTGTGTTTTAGCTAACGCTTAACTCAAATGAAATAATAAATTGAAATAATCTTGAAAATAAATTGAAAACTGACGCCTACATTGTAATTTTGCAGCTGTAGTACACTGCCTTTACGTCGATATTGTATTCTAGCTAAAATGTACCATTTCGTTCCCGAATGTATTGTTACGCCATATTCGCAAACACCGAAACTCGGCCGCGTTACATCACTAGCTTACACATTTGTTTGATGTTCAGCCGCGAATTATCCGAATTAAACGTAAAACACGGACGCTAGAGCCATAAAATTAATTAGCGAGCTAAAAGCCTGTGAATGGAGCCCAGCGTAATCCTAATTCGGTCACTTCGCTGTAAATCCGAATCCAAGGTGAGATGTGGGCCTTAAACTATAGGCCTGTAGGTTAAATACTTATGGAGTTTATTGTGGGTATAATTTACTCAATTAAATGTAGTAAAATAATATACGCCTCAGTGACGCCATATACTTGAAATACTTAGTAAAATATACGAGTGACAGCGCTGTGAAGCTAGTTACATTTGGGAAAATTTTGAGTTACTTGAATTCTTGGGTTACTGACTTTTGCGACTTGTCTGAGCAGTAGAACTATTCAGGCCAATGACAATTTGTCCTGTTTATTTATCTATGATTCAGACTTTATGGAGAGATAAAGAAGGATCAAATTCATCAAGTACGTTATGCATTTGAAAAGTGTAAATAGTTGCCAAAGGAAAAAATATATAGGGTTATAAGAAATGGGTATGCTAAGCCGAAATGGTCTCAATACTCATCATTACGAACAACTTTTACTATGGGACCAATACTGAAATCAAGAAAAAAACGGCAGTTCCATAGAAAAATGTCAATGAAACTCGACAGAATGTATACAGCAGTTTTGTTTTCTCGATTTCAGTGTTGGTTTTATAGTAAAAGTTGTTCATAATCATGAGTGCTATGAGCCCTTTCGGCTTAGCATACCCTTTCCTTACTACCCTGTATATGAAAAATAAGCAACAAAAAAAACACAAGACACGGGACAACACGGCAGATGTATAATCTAGGTCATGAAAGGAAATGCCTTAAATTGTACTAGTGAATAATTTACTCTAGAAAGTTATACTAATTTCGAGTCAGCAAACCAAATCCTTGGCATCAAAACTAGTTTCTAAACAACACCTAATATAAACGTACAAGAGCTTTCTCCTAGCTTTCGTTGAGGGATTAAAATCAAAAGCGATTTGCGAACAATTTCGATCAGTTGATAAGTAAATCCGCTTAGCGATAGCAGTGATCACCACAGGCTAGTGTCTGGTTACCTTATAGTGGCTACACATGACCTGACTTGACATCGTGTGAAAGAGATGGCTATATATAGGTTACTGGGAGAGCGAAAGGGAGAAACTATAACCTTAATAGTTTGTTTCATTTGCTCCCGTGAAATTCGAGTCTAGCTGTCCCTTTAGCACGATGTCAAGTGAGGTCACTCTTATAAAACACGTTAAGGGCAATGTTTCCAGTTGAATTACTGGGCATAAAAGATTTAACATCTAATTTCTTAGGGTGACCGGCGCAGTGCATTACCGCGCATAGTTTTGAACTGTTAAGGATAAACGACTTTCATACAAAACTGTCGATGCCTTTTTAGGCGTCCTACTACGATTTTGAACTGGGCATGACTTAACATAGGTCTAATTTGGCCTCTAAGTATCGCAAAGTCGATAATTTAAAATGTTCATGGCTAGGAAATACCATCTTTCAACCCAATAATTACGACAAATTTTACGATTGTAGTGGTGTGTTCTTTACATGCGAATCATGCGATCATGGTGTGCGTGAAATATTGATGTGTGCGTGCGTCTTGCAAAAATCGTGTACACTGGTTGTGCCGCGCGCGCGTCACGCGGTTTACGCGACGTTGCCAGCTTGTCGGTGCGTGTGTGAGCGAGACTAGGTATCCTTGCCTCGCGGCTTAGTCCGCGCGCGGCCTTCGATAATTGCGACGTTGCGAGATTCGGTATCGGTGTGCAGTGCAGTGTTTGATTTGGTTACCTAATCTATCTATACCAATATTATAAAGAGGAAAGATTTGATTGTTTATTTATTTCATTGTTTGTTTGTTTGAATGGGCTCCAAAACTGCTGAACCGATTTGAAAAATTCTTTCGCTGTTGGGAAGCTTCACTATCCCCGGGTGACATAGGTTATATTATATTTTCAAAAAAATTAGGGATCCTTACTAAAACTCCAATAATGTAACCCAAGATGATGTATTTCGCGTGCACTGCGAAAACTATTCATGATGAAAGAATAGTCTATACCAATATAATAAAGAGGAAAGATTTGATTGTTTGTTTGTGTGCATTGAATGGGCTCCGAAACTGCTGAACCGATTTGGGAAATTCTTTCACTGTTGGGAAGCTACACTATCCCTATACTATACTATATTTTATTTAAAAAAAAATTGGGATCCTTACTAAAACTCGAATAATGTAACCCAAGATGTAAAAAAAATACCTAAAATATCCTTTACATCGCGTGCGTTGCGACAACTATTGATGATGATAGAATAATCTATATATACCAATATTATAAAGAGGAAAGATTTGATTCTTTGTTTGTTTGTTTGTTTGCATTGAATGGGCTCCGAAACTGCTGAACGGATTTGAAAAATTGTTTCGCTGTTGGGTGGCTTTTCGGCTTTCTTAATATTTTTTTTTTTTGTGACTTGACGCGGGTGGAGGGGTTTTCGTGTGTGTATTATGGTTTTTATTTTTTTGTTGGGTGCCCGTGCGAAGCCGGGGCGGGCTGCTAGTAACCTAATAATAACGTACATAATTATAATAGAATGCAGCAGACATCATCGTTGCGCTATAGACGCCATCAATATTCTGGCCAAAAAAAGAGCACGAAACGTGTTCGTGCTCGGCTGAAATATTGTCATGGCGAAGGTGTTTCGTAAGTGCCTACCTACCTAATTTATAAATAAAAAATATAATTCGAGACTTCTTGCCCATTTTCATGGCGATGGGGGGATTTCTACCCTTCCAACTGCGATTTTCATTTACGGTCATAGATTTTAAGGATCATCATCATCATCATCATCAGCCTGTTTCCTATCGTACCGAGATTTCTTACCCATTTTTCATAGCAATGGGGGAAATTTCTACCCTTCCAACTGCGATTTTCATTTGCGGTCATAGATTTAAAATTCATCATCATCATGATCAGCACGTTTCCTAACGTATCGAGACTTCTTGCCCATTTTCATGGTGATGGGGGGATTTCTACCCGTCAAACTGCGACGTTCATTATCGGTCATAGATTTTAACCATAATCATCATCATCATTAGCCAAATTGCTACCGTATGGAGGTTTCTTACCCGTTTTCATCATGCTCCTCCTTTTTTTTTAACTTTACAAGTCGACCTAAACGATCCAGCCATACCCAACTGCAGGACCGCCCCGCGGGCCGCTCGCGGCCCGTGCAGCCTCGCGAAATATATATTTTGAGGACTTTGATATAGGTAACCATTTATACATTTTTAGGGTTCCGTAGTACTACAAGGAACCCTTATAAGTTTGTCATGTCCGTCTGTCTGTCTGTCTGTCCGTCTGTCTGTTTGAATCCTTTGCAGCCCGCACCGGCTTCGCACGGGTGTTTGACGAGGGAATGAAAATTATAATGCACACGCAGAACCCTTCTATTTGCGTCAAGTTGCAGAAAAGAAGGAAGTGTAAGGAGGGCTGAAAGGCTGCCCAGCAGCGGGGGGGATTTTTCGGGTCGGTTCAGTGGTTTCGGAGCCTATTCAATGCGGGCAAACGGGCAGTCAAATCTTTCCTCTTTATAATATTTATTTTTGGTGTGACTAACTAATAACCTAAATGAAAAAATTCTGAAAAACTTCCTTCTTAGTGAAATAATAGATTTTTTGTAAAAGGTGCCTATATAGGTATAGGAACCTATATAGGTAGGTGGTAAGGTGGTAGATAGAGGTATATGAAAATCTTGGATATTTCATGCTGCGCGATTGAAATATGTACATAATACTAATAATACCTACCTACCTACCAACCAACCAACCAACCAACCTACCTACCTACCTATTAGTTAGTTAGTTAGTTTTGTGTGTGGTGTTTGTTGTGTTTGATAACTTATTCTGTAAAAAAATAGCACAAAAGGAACAAAAATCTACAAAAACAGTAATTTTCAAATGAGGATTCGATCCGGGGACCTTCGTCTCATTGATACACACTACAAAACGAAGCATAATGAAAATCCGTCCACTCGACCGCTCGGCCAGTCGATCTGATAGGTGGAATGCCGAAAATCGGGTACTCAATTTCGTATTTGCTTGTAACCGTTTTGAATTCGCATGTGATTCGGTCATAGATTTAAAATTCATCATCATCATCATCAGCCTGTTCCATATCGTACCGAGATTTCTTACCCATTACCCACGCCCCGCGGTTTCACCCGCGGTATAAACTCTGTAACGGCTGAACGGATTTGGATGAGATTTGGTATGGAGGCTACCATACCTAAATTTGGCTACCTCCATACCAAATTGCATTAGAATCCGTGCAGCTGTTACAGATTTGAACGGGAACAAACACACTTACATACTAACATACCTACTTACATACACACAAACTTTCGCATTTTGGTGTGACTAACTAATAACCCCATATCTAAAATTTGTTGGAATTCAGCATTTCTGAGTATGGGGCTCGGTGCGCGCTCCATCAGTGCTGCCAGGAAAAATAATGCAAAATTTCGGGAAATAAATTCACCTCAATAATGATGATGAATGCATTTTTATGTATGATCTCGTTGCGCGCACGCTCACTGATCCCGGGAAAAATATTGAAAAAATTCTGAAAAACTTCCTTCTTAGTGAAATAATAGATTTTTTGTAAAAGGTGCCTATATAGGTATGGTACCTATATAGGTAGGTGGTAAGGTGGTAGATAGAGGTATATGAAAATCTTGAATATTTCGTGCTGCGCGATCAAAATATGCACATTATACTAATAATACCTACCTAGCCACCAACCAAGCAACAAACCTACCTACCTACGTACCTACCTATTAGTTAGTTTTGTGTGTTGTGTACGCACAAAATAACAAATAACAAACAACAGTACCTACTATGGACTAAATTAATCTAACCCGGGTCTAAAATCCATATTTTTAGTCGCAGAATAATGTCTATCGACGCGGAAAACACAACATTTATGGGTATTGCATATTTCATTAGGTCATTTCATTAGGTATTAGGTATGTAAAATTCGAAATTAATTTGAAAAAAAACCGAAAAAAAGTGGAAAATTTGTTCGGAAGGTACCAGACTCGGTGCCTTTAGAACCCCCGATATGGGGTTATTCCAGGGACCCAGTTATTCAATCGTCAAGCAGTAGTGTGCAAAACATCACTGTGTTCCGGATTGAAGGGCAATGTTTCCAGCGTAATTATTGGGCACAGAGATTTAACATCTAATATCTCAGAGTAATGAGCGCAGTGCATTGCCGCGCATGGTTTTGAACTGTTGAGGTTCAAAATTCTGGGTGGCACTGAACTGTTATGAGCAAGCGTGAAGCTTAACATCAGCTGAGTGACTTGCTCGTCTCGTCACCAAATAACAAAAAAAAAAAACTTACATGCTTACACACTTACACACGAACTTTCGCATTTTAAATATTTGTGTGACAATATTATGTTTATGTAGATATATACTTTTATAAGTTTCGTTACTAATTTTGAATAAGTTTGTTTGTCAAGAAACCCACAGCAAAAATTAAAATAAATAGTATTCTCGAAATTAAATTATAAAAAATAATACTACCTAATTTTAGGGGTTCGAACCCGGAACCTCACGAGCGCTACCTAATCAAACTGATGACTTCGGCCACCGAGACGATATTCAGAGCAACGAAATTTCGTATTTGCTTGTAACTGTTTTGAATTCGCATGTGTGCGTAATGTTCATGCGTGCATACATGCGTTGAAGATTATTTGAATTTTCAGTCGAGTGCAGCTATTAATGGGCTCTATTATTTTTGAGATGTGTTTATAACAATAGTAAGAGGTCGCAAAGTGAATTAAAACTGGGGCAGATTACCTCAATTGAGTTTTCATCGACAGCGCCATCTCTTGACGCCTACCTACCTAGCGGACTCAAACGAAGCACCTTAAATCCAAAATTCTGGGCGACACTGAACTGTTATCGACAAGCCCAACGCTTACCATCGGGAAAACTACTTTGTCGTTTTGTCTCACAGTAGCCTAAAAAAAGTGGATGTAAGTTCACCCGATGTTATAGTTAGTGATAATCGAAAACATTTCAGTATTTGATTTAAAAAAATAACGTTTAAGATGTCAATATTCTATTGCATCTATATCGTATGCAATGTACATTATCTACCATAAATACGATATTACTTTTATGGACAAACTTTTTGTATAACACCACAATTGCAAAGTCATTACTTTACCTAATTTGTATGTTGAACATTACCAAAATGTATGTCAGCCGTTTATTTATTTTATGTTACTTCAGTTTAATTTAAATACAAGCCTTATTATTCCTAGCACAATGGGACGAGATTCTTCCGGAGCGAATGGCTAATTAAGAAACCCATTAAGGAGTTTTGGCGGAAACGTGAAGAATTCATGTCGCGTCATTTTATTATTTTCTAAAACTTGTGTTATTTCGAGTGGTAATGTGTAAAAACGGTGAATTTTTACCCGTTAAGTGTTCGTGAACATGCACGAGTGTTGGTGAATGGTATAATGTCGTGAAACGTGAACTTTCGTGTTGTTTCCAAAACTCCATAGAAGGCTCTAGTAAAGTTTTCACCACTTTACTGGGGCATGACTTGGGCTTGACCGTGACTTGCTTTACTCGCCTTTGACTGTACTATGACTTGTTTGATAATATTTAACAAAACTTGATAATATATATGTAAACTTGACACTGGCAAATGCATAAGACATGCGACGCCAAAATTCTCTTAGGAGGAAAGAGAAAAAAATATGTGTGTTCCAGGTAAATAATTAGCATTTGGCCACAGATTAAGTAGTAGGTTTAAAGATTTGGACATGGATTTAAGGATTTGGATGTCAACGAAAGACGTTTCTTTGGCTACTTAACATAATTTACATTTATTTATCGTCATTGCAAGTAGAAGAGGTGTGTGTTCTCTTTACTGGGGCACGGAATCGACAGAACTAAAAGTAAGAAATAAGTCTTCTACACAAAAGTTCACTGTTTTAGTTCAATTGTTCCTATGAGAAAGACTCCGCCTTCTACAAATTAGAGTGAAATATAGCGTTTTTTGTTACTTATGCTAACATAGTTATAACGTAAGGTTCGCGAACAGAATGCTTCTCACAACTCCCAAAAAATAAATTTAAAAAAAGAAAAATATAATAGATGTTATGACTTACCAAGGTTGGTACGTGCCTGCGATATATATACCTACCCACTCCATTTTACGTGATGGATATTTATTATGGGTTTCACACATTTTTGTTAATTATAACAGTCTATTCACGTCAGTTGTAGGCATTTTCTTGATTTAGGAGATGATAGGTATTCATGTTTTATTTTCGTTTAATTTGCTTTGATTTTTTGTGGCGCTGTTCAAGACTATACTTTGATTGATAATTTTTGTTAGTTCCTAATTTTGATATCTTGTCGTTTTGTTTTCTTCTTTTTTCCATTGTATTAGATAGAGATAGAAACTCTTTATTGTGTACACCAAAAATAAAAAAGAACACACGTACAGAACTATCTTATAAGCTAGTGCCACAAGTGGCGGCCTTATCGCTAAACGCGATCTCTTCCAGGCAACCATTTATATTATTCATATATTGGATGTACACAAAATGTATTTAACATATTTTGTTATATTTCAAGTGAAGTTTCTACACACATAACGTTAACGTTATTTTAAGTCTCAGTCGTAGTCTAGTAATTTCAGTCACAGTTTTTAAGGCTTAATTTTTTTTTAGTCATTTTAGACAACTCGTCAGATGGAAAGCGATAAACTAATTAAAATATAGTATCCCATTAGTTATATACCAGCCAAGTTAGTCAAAGTCATCAACACTGTGCCTCTTTTTTGTACACTTTTATTCAGCATTGTATCACAAAATAAATATAATTTGAGACTGTAAAATTATTGTTACCTAGTAAGTTCAATAACAAAACCATACATTATTATAACAGTTAGTATACCTATATCCCTTCCCAGAAGATCGAAATGAGACGCCTGCAGGTTTAATGTGTATGAGAATAGAAGCAATGTAATATTACACTTCTAATTTAACGACGCAGCGCATTTGTACTTTTAATCAATCTCGAATGCATACTGTGGTCAGCATTTTGAGTTAGCTTCGCATTCAATTCCAGATGAGGCCCAATTTGATCACTACTTAATAGAATGCGATGTTTGAAACAGAGGAATAAAACTGAGAAGAACAAAGTTCTTAATTAGGTACCTAAGGTTTTTTTTAACAAAAAACCTCTCGCAGGAAGCTTCTCTACATCATAGTTACAAAAATATTAAACAAAATTATTCAAAAAGCCTGTAACACAGCCAAAAAAAATGTTTGTATAGATATTTTTACCTTTATTTTTTTTTCGTGAAAATGTCAAATCCTAAGTTCCGAGATTAAGTTTTAGTTTCAACCGGAACACACCAACCACTGTTTTAGGCAGCCTAGACTTGACTGGGCAATTGCACTTGTGACTCAACAGCCAAAAGTCTCCCGAACGTGCAGAATCCGAACATTCTAACCCATTCAAGACCAAGGACACAAAAACAAGTCGTTGCTAACCGATTTAAATATATCCCCGATGATACAATGTTGCCCGTATATAAATCAGCCGACCCTATTTATTTTTAAGCTCACGTCATCCGTGCATAACACGGCAACACCGAAAATAACTGAGCAAGTTGAAAAATAAACACAAAACAAACTTTAAGGAATATCGATTGCAGATACTATACAAGTATCAATGTTTCGACAAACTTGCATTTAGAATAATAAATAATGTATCGGTGTGCAGCTAAATTAATGGCAAACAAAATAAAGTGGTCGTAGAAAATAAAAATGGCCGAAGTGTTGAATCATTCTAGACGTCGGGAGTCTGAGTCTGGAATGTATTTTGTTTCTAGGCGGAGCACTACACGCATCATCGCGACTGATTATCAAAGGTAACAACGGATTTGGCGATTTGCAAAAGCTATTGGTTCATATTCACCTGGGTGAGGCTTAAAAAATAAATTAGGCAGTTATCTCGAAAATAACACTAGTAGTTCGCGCCGAACTGAGACCTCGCGACCCCTATATCTTCACAACCCCTGGACCGATTCAGCTCATATTCGAACCTAAATTTTTTATTGAAATGAACTACTTGCCTACAAAATTTCATGAAGATCGGAGCAACGGTTCGCGAGTTATCACCGGACAAATATACACACAAACATACATACAAATGCCGTTTTGTATGTGTGTTTCGCTTCGCTCGGTCAATAAATGTCAACGTACAAAAGGTTTGGTTTGTGATGACGGGAAAACTTGAAAAAATAGTTTCCTTCTTCGTCAAAATAAAAAGGCTACGACGGCAGCAGACTCTTCGAATAGCTATGTTGGCAAAAATGCAAGAATTAAAAAATCAAGCCGTTATTTTAGACGAATATTGCCAACTTTTAAAAAGGTTTTTATTTTAGTGAAGATGGAAAAAAACCTCGATATTTTTTTTTTCCGAAATTTTCTTCGACATAGAGCAGGCTCTTAACACGGCTAATTTGGGGGAAATGCATGAAAGTGTCAGTCATAACGTTATTTTCGAAGAAAGTGAAACGTAAATAACATTTTGTTTTTCTATTTGTCGCCACACGTGTAGTGCTAATAGGGCTGGCAGCCGAACGATCTAAATAAGTTTAGGTTCATAACGTCCGTACCAATTTCCTTCAATGGTATAATAATATATAGTAAAGTATAAAAGTTTTAAGCATCTGAAAGAATCAAACAATATTTTATTTTATTTTTGTAATATAGAAGATTTAATATAGTTTTTTTTATAAGTAGGGTGACGTAGTTACTATAAGGGTGATAACGGAAATCAATGAATTTTTTAAAGATTTAGAATAATACACTTTTGTTAAATTAAGATTCCGATTGCGCTGCTTTTTTTTTTCTGCGACTTGTGTCATGAAGTTGCAGAAGCAATAAGCCCAAGAAGTCAAAGGATCCTTTATAAATCTGCCTTGTCCAACTGTTCTCTATAATAATATATTACCGTTTTTTTTGTTTTTTTGCGGATTATCAAGCGCATTTGCTTGTTTGCCATCAGGTGTTATGAAATCTCTGGTGTCTGTGAAAAGCAACTTCAGATACATTATAGATGATTTGGTGAGTATGTTAGGGACAAAGCACAGATCACGGACAAACTGATAAAAGAGAACATTATTTATGATGTCTGAGCATTATGCATAATGACTGTTAAATTGGACATTGTGATTAATAATCGATTTAAAATTCATTTTCATCACATAGTTTAGTCATATTATTATATTGATTATGCTATGTGACGTTTGGTCCATTCGATAATTTTAAAGTTAATTTATCTGACTGAATTTTAATTTATCTGACCCCGGTGGCTCAGTTGGTAGTGAACTTACCTTCTGTGTTTGGGGGCGTGGGTTCGATTCCCATCTAGGACAAACATTTATGTGATGAATATTTGTGTTTGTTTTATGTCTGGGTGTTAATATCTATATAAGTATGTATTTAAAAATATCTATGTACGTATATCAGTCTCTGGCAGCCATATTACAAGCTTTGCTTAGTTTGGGGTCAGATGACCGTGTGTGCAAAAAAAAAAAATACTGAAAGATATTCCGTAGGCAGATATTTCAGTAAGAGTTTATCTTTTACCCGCCATTCATTTTATTTCGTGCCATGCATAGTTAGTTATTTTTTAAACATTATAATGACACAAAATATAAATAATCTATTAAAACCCATCGTTTTATTACTATGTCCAATAAGCGATAGACATTATTCATAAAGCCCAATATTTATTATTTATTATTAATTTAATAAATTCAGCAGATATTATCACACTGTCTTCTTATATTGGCCATTATTCATAATGTCTAGACATTATAAATATTTCCTTATTAATCACTTTGTCAATAACAAGTGCATTATTTTCACATTTTCATTTGGCAGCCCTGGTTCGCTAGCTAGACGTTTACGTTTGCATAGTAATGTGACAGTTAGCGGGGCAACACTTGTTAACTTGTCTACAGCCTTTCTTCTAAAGTTGACATCTTTTGTTCAGTTAGTTATAGTATTGGAGTGATCTTTTTATAATTTTTAAATTTACAAATGTTGTTAGTAAAATTTCATTTCAATTTATATTTTCATTTTATTTGTCCGTTCCGTAACTTTTTGGTCAGTGGATCCCATAAATTTAAGAGTTTCATTAGTGTTGATGATGTGTTATTAATTTTTATGAGTTAAATTAATAAAGTTTATTCCTTGATCATAATTAAGATAAAATAATATATATCTGGAAGATTTTATCCGAACATCGGATTTGAAATCAATTTGACATAAAAACTCTATTTTTTTAGTTATTTGAAACATTATCTATTCTGTGGTTTTACTTGGTTCCCATAGATATTATAATACACATAAATACTAGTACCATAGTATCGGTCCTTTCTCTTACCTCGATTTCATTTCTCTATCTCTCAAACCTGATGCGTACCGAGCGTTAGCGCTGTAGCAATAATTGATCAAATAATACCTAAGACTGTATTACTAATCCGCAAGGCTGTTTGTTTATCCTTTCTTCTTTTCTTTCTTCTTTCCGTTTTTTATCTTTGTATTTAAGAGCAAAGCATCAACACTGCGTAAAGCACAAAAATATATTATATATAAGTAAGTAAAGGCTGAATAGCCAGTTCTAGAGCTGAAGTAGGCCTAAGACACTTCCGACACTTCTCAAAATAAAAATATATTATAAAATAGGAGTTCTTTTGACCACATCTTACTTGATTTAGATGCTGTCTAGCATGAAGCTAGCTTACCCAGGGGATAACTCTACATAATTACATACATATTAGTTTGATAGAAATACATGAGGCTAATATACCAAAAAATAAGGATATGTATCAGTGGCTTGCTAGGATATGACTTGCTCGTCTCGTCACTAAGGACCAAAAAAAAAAAATTTACTACCCGCTTTATTCAATAAATAAATTGCCCAGTTAAAGGGCGAAAACTGTACACGAGTGAACTGCGAAGAGAAAGGTGGCCAATATAGGCCGTAGATGGACCTGATAATGCAACGGGGCTTTGTTTCGAACTGGATATGCAGCTTATCACACTAATATTATAAATGCGAAAGTTTGTGTGTAAGTATGTAAGTGTGTTTGTACACACAATGAAAAGTATTATTAAAAGAAAATTCAGATTTATAGAAGAACTTAATGATAGCTCGCAATCCAAAATCTGAAAAAGCCGTTAGGTGATGGCTATATACTGGCGTAGTAGGTCAGGTAAGAACAGATAAGACTTATAAGCGTTAAAAAAAAAAAAAAAAAAAAAAAAAAAAAAGATAAACATACACATTTACATACATACTAGAAAAAGTCCTCCTTATTTTCCTCTCCCTCTGCATTGTCGAGTAACACATACAAAAAATTGCAGTAAAATTAGGTCACTTAAACTGCTCACTAAATTCATGAAAGTGGTTATAATATGCGGCGAGATCTAAAGCCAAACGTTATCTTATCGTGTCGAGAGCAAGTTTTTGCAACAGCTGCAATAAAGGCGACAGGTATCTTTACGATGTTTGTAATTTCCATACAAGTCCGATTAGCTCATATAAATGCGCGAAATGACGTTCTAGTAAATGTTCTGTACACCTTCTACGCTGTCTGTACTGACCTAGTCTCTGTGCTATAAAAAACAAATAAAGCTTCACTTTCATAGGTTCCTACTGGGATTCCGTGTCCACCCAGATCCAGAGCAGATATTTTAACATCTGCCTGTGTCTGAGTCATCGTTCAAACATCTGCTCGGCCGGGAATCGAACCTGGGACCTCATGCGTGTGAGGTGGCATATGATCTTATACTTTTAAATATAATCATTTTATATTATGACCCTTTTTTCACTTTGGGTCATGCATATTGGGTTGGATTTTTGGCGGAACAAACATATCGGCTTATTGTAATACTTATGATAACTAGTGTTTTTATAAACTGACCGCAATAAATAAGTATGTAGCCTATGACACTGGATACAAAGACGAACCTATCGACGCCTCACATTTCAGAAAATCAGGGTACACTCCTTACTTTAAATTATCAAGGCTACAATACTGCGGGAATAGTTCTACCACACAAGTGGATAATTTAATGCAGTCCATTCAGTTCAAACACTGAGCAAAGCCTGGTGATAAGGCATGATAAGAAAATCGATTTTATACTCCACTCGCGTTGGAAAGGTCATGAAAATGCTATTTTGTACGATATATGGTTATTGATATATCGTTGGTTGGTTGGTTGCATGGTTTTTACACCTAATTGTATGGCCCATTTTAACATGAACTCGTTTTTTTTTTACATTTAAATTAGTACTCATAGGTTATTTAGATTTTTTTGGAGAATACATCCTAACTTCCTAACTAACGCTATTATTCAAAGGAATGGAATATTAGCCGCAGTGGTATCAGGACCAATAATGCTTCGAGGTATAAAACTGTATACATTCGTCTTTCGGAAAAACTTCGCTTGCGCGATATAGAAGTCCCTGAAGAAGAAGACATTAAACTGTCAGGCCATACAATACTTCAAGAAATGCACAAAAATTATCAACGCCATCTAGCGAACTATAGGAAGTAACTTTGTCACTTTGTCGGAATGATTGTCGCGTTATCATGGCTAAAAGCAAAAGACAGACATAGGATACTTTTTTTATGTCCACGTGAACGAAGTTGCGGGTAACAACTAAGTAGTACATAATATGTTTTGTTATCTCGGCGCAGTTCTAAGAACCCCTAATACATCTGACGTTCCGGCTGATAATGATGGTTCCCAATATTAATCGTCTGTGTTGTGTTTGTGAGTAAAAATTATCGTTTCGGCGTCAACGCAGAAAAATCATGTCGTCGCTTTGTATCATTTTACAAGATACAAAAGCGAAGACTAAAGGTAGACTATTCTAGGTAAAACATTTTTTGTCCCCACGTCTCCATCAGTTGGATTCATGTCTGTAGGTCAAAATCGGATAGACAAAGGTTCAAGAGAGACGAGATCAAAAGGGCTATTATAGCCTTAGGACGGGTTTTAGTAGACTGAAACGAATATGTCTTTGACCAGCGGTAATAGGATAAGATAAGCCACTGCTAACAACTGAAACAGCAAAAACGTAAAGGTTTCCAGAAAATCTTATCTCTTCAGCATGCAACCTTTAGGCAGACTATTGAAAGAGATGCCAACACGATTCTATTGTTTCCGATTCGATTGTTTCCAACTCGAATGGCGATTTACCTTGACCGTTATCGATAACTTGAAATCCTCAGGGACTATTCTCGTATTGTACGATATACGAGGAGACGTGAGTGACCCCACACCATTGACGTGGCGTTAGTGGTTTGTATTATAGACGTCAGTGACTTCTATATTATACAATTAATATTTAAATATGGTCAGATATGGTTGGGCAGAAACATGGTTGGGCAGAAACGAGTGGAGTTAAGAACACGATATTTTTTACAAATTTTACGGCTTTTCAGCAGTGGAAGTCTAGCGGGTGATGAAGATGATGATGAAGAAAAAATTAAAATGTAAAAACGCCGTCATAACTAGAAAAGATTTGATCTTCGAACGGCTGAACAGATTTTCTTGAATCATCTACCTCGCTGGCGCCGGTAACATCGAGGGCGCATCACATCTCATAACAACGTGGCAATGCGGTACCAGTCTGAACGGCGACACCAAGAGGCCGGCATTGCTCTAAGAGTTATCATTTTCACGGTATGAAAAACATATCGTATAGTGCGAGAATAAGGCCTGCATTTTTAAAATAAACTTGTCTCAATTCTAAGAACAGAGACAAAATTCAATTTTTTAAAATAGCTTTATTGGCTTCACCTATGTTGGTTGATATTAAATGTCACGGCAAGCCTTTATGAATAAAGATTAGTGTGAACAACATATCTGTAAAATTCAGCGGGGGAGCCACAGAGGTGTTTAATAAACAAAGCTGACAGGCTCCTGTAGAAAATATTAGTTCCCTCATTTGGCCACTTCTATAAGTAGGTGGTCGCGCTGTAGTGTTTGCTAATTTGTATCTTTAGTTTTATTGTGGGAACGTGGTGAATGTGACTGATGCCACCTATGATGGTTGATTAAAAATCATGGTGTAGGCGAAATGTACCTTTTTATGGCGTTTCACGGAACACGAATGGGTGTAAACCCCGACATGTGATGACAATTTTAATGACGCCACTTTTATTGTTGCGTCATATCTATTATTTGAATTTCACTTATCAACTGGTAGAAAGTTCTGAAGTTCGGGCAATTTCAGTTTGATATTTTTAAAATCTTATTATTCTATTTTCAATATATTTTTTTCTCTTTTCATTTTGACTTCATTCTTAGTTCTGCTTATTTAATTGTTTTTTTTGACATTATATTTGTTCACCATGTTGTGAATTATTTAATACGAATATTATTATAAAATAACTTGTTAATTATAACGAAATTTTATAATTATATAACTTATCACACTAATATTATAAATACGAAATTTTGTGCGTCAGTGAGTATGTAAGTATGTTTGTTCCCAGTCAACTCCGTAACGGCTGAATGGATTTGGACGTTTGGTATGAAAGTAGCTTATATCCTGGATTAACACATACGCTACGTTTAACATGGAAAAAAATTCAATTCCTATGGTATAGCGGGTGAAACCGCCAGGCGCTGCTAGTCAGTTCAATAAATTATTCTATTTCCTTTTTTTTAACTATCCTTCACCATCTAAATAGTGGAGAAAGGCCTTGCTTCGCTCTTTGGTTTCCTCTCTTTTTGCGCTATTTGGGCCCAGTGCTTGAAGTGTGTTTTACATGTGGTTTTTTTCGGATGAAGCTGTATTACGGTTGTTTTGCCATAAACTATATCGGGCAGTCTAAAGACTCTGACACTAAGGTCAGCTACTCCACTTTTATTAACTTTTTAAATTGTAAACGTCTATAGACGTGGATTTTTTAAATAACCAGGTACGGTCATTAGAGACGTGATATTTATACCAAAACACTTATTAAAACCAATGACACGAGTATCATTAGTATGGCGTTGAAAAGGGCTTTACAGTTATGATATCAGACACATCGAGGTTCAGGCACGATCGAGATGAAGCACCACAGACAGCGGATTTTTAGAATAGTGATCTACATTTTTCAATTAACTAAGCATTTCGTTTTTTCATAGAGAAATTATACTAAGAGTGCTAATATCCATAGAAAGATGCGTTACAAGTACTGATAAGGACGTAAGATGTCGCTAGTAGTTCAATCTACGACATGATCGTCACAATTTCTGCTTGATTTGAAATATAAACCCAAGCTAACGCATTCGTAGTCGCACGGAGAAAAAACGCGACTTTTTATGAATATTCTTGCATTAATTGTATTAGAAAAATTATTAATTTTATATTTTATTTGCAAAACTTGCTAGGATCTCAAGAGATGGCATTGAAAACATTATTTTTTAAAACATATTTTTGTCGTCGTAAATATTATTGCAATCTAATTTTAAGTAAAGCTTAAATGGCGGACATACTACTTATAATACTATGTTTCTAATATCATATTTTCATCGGCTTTTATAGCGGTTAGGACATTTGCTGACTAAATACGTAAAATACGTAAGTTGTAGTTTGTAAATACGTAAGCGCCATCTAGTTTTAAGTAGTTTTTTTTTGAGAGGTGCCCTTTTTTGTATGAGATTGTTATGAAAATTGAGTGGTTTTGACACATTTTATTTTTAAGAAACGGGAATACTCACGTTGAATTGAGTCCCGTCACGCTTAATTCATAGCATTCCTTAATAAAGGTCAACGAATTTTGATCTAAGCCATAGTCGAAATAACCGACTCAATTTAACGTGAGTATTCGCATATCATTAAAATATAATATGAGGGTGTTATTTTTGTCGTATAGATTTTCTTTGGCTTTTTTTTTTTTGGAAAAAATTAGACATTCCCCAAATTAGGTCAGGTAAAACCTTATAGCCCAGCTCCACATAGTTTGTTGGCTTTCCGCCCTTATCGGAGGGCTTTCTTCTTGCATATACACTGCTCGCAGAGTTTGGTATCCACAGATTAAGGCCTTGTAGATAATATCTATACCATTAATATCGTGATATCTAAATGAAGTTGCATTAAGAACGAGTGGTATTCGGTCCATAAAAAGCATTGTGTGGGTGTCGACTGTCACCGGAGCCACAGCATAGTTGCCAGCAACTACTAGAATGTTCCATTCTGGGTCATCTTTCATAATATTAGCATAGTTAATAGTTGCGTACATATTTGAGGTTTGTTACGCGTTCTTTGTGAGCCCTTTTCGGGAAATAACACTTTCACGTTCGGCCAGATGTTTGAACTCGGGTCAGAGTTAGTTCGGTCGGAGCTCGAACTCGGAGAGTATATACGTACTTACGTTCTGATTAAACAAGGAAGTATTGCGGCGTTTAGTCCACAGAAACGTATTTCTCTATTTCCTCCCTGAATAATGAAAATACAGCAAATATTGTTTGCCATACAATTTACATCATTGGCAAATGATTTAGTTTCTGCGATAAATTGATTACAAAATGACAAAAAGTAAGTATTTCCAAATAGTTATTAAAACCATATAATATCGTATCATTTTTCTATGGTATAAGTATGTTGTAGCCTTTTATGTAGTTTCCAAATGTTTCAAAGAATCTTTTTTTTTTAATTCTTTTATATGACGATGGACAAAATTCACAAAATTAAACTACATATTAAGTTATTTTCGACCTCTTAGATCGTATCAAACAATATCATCACAATATTTGAGCTATTAGGACGTACAAATACAAAATAGTGTTTGGAAATTTACATTCTTTCTACAAAATCTTGCAAATGCGTCTGATATAGAAATATTAAATAAATTAACCGAAATTGGTTCTTGACTCATCTCACATATCTAGTCTTCATTCATTAAATAATTTGCTTTTCCGTTACGAAATAAATCGCCAAAAAGTGAGTCATAATCCTAAGTTTAGGATTATGACTCACTTTTTGGCGATTTATCTGATTTTATGACAATAAAATAGCTTTTATAAAAATCAACATTAAACGAGTCAAAATTTAAATCATAAAATTAACTAAACAGAAAAAGATAACTCAATTAAAATTATTGCCCTAAAAGAACAAGTTTTTTCCCGAATATTCTTGCATATTTGTCTATACCCACGTTACCGCTAAACCTTTCCACCAGAGACGTGCTGCAGCTAAGCTATAAACTTTGTGACCGTTTACACTATAGCGGACCGAGTGAGATGTGCTATGAAGATGCGCTGCATGAGCTAGCTATGCTATGGAAGTGTACTTTGCTCAGTACATAGCTACACCACTCGCGCATCCTTAGTTCACATCCGCAGCTCCCATCCGTAGCTCCCATTCATAGCTCCTATCCGCAGCTCCCATCCGTAGCTACCATCCTAAACACGCATCCCTCTATATAAAAAAGATAGCTTCGCTAAACCTGTTTCCACCAGTGTTAAGCTATGAATATAAAGGTTTTAGGAGGATGTTAAACAGCGTAGCACGGCTCTGGTGGAGAAGCAGCCTTAAAAGCAAACATCTAACAAACTAAACGTAGTAGCTGTCATTTATTCTGTGCTTCAGGACTTGTCAGTTGCTAATTACTCGCAAGATAATTATCATAAGGAACACAAATATATCATTAAGGGCATGACACGATACGATCGCGCTTCCTCGAAGTTGTGAAATGTAGACTAGCCATGTATCTAGCTATCAGCATAATTGTATCTAGTAGGCAAGCGTATCAGATAGCGCTATCTCATAGACGATAGTCGGGGCCTACTTACCTACATTCTATCAGAATAAATAAAATTGTAATTCATTGTAACGGGCTATTTTGAACTGTACGCCTAGTAAAAGCTGTTCATGATGTCGAGTACCTTATCCTAGTATTATGTCAGTTTTCAGGGGCTAATTCGAGAAAAAGAGAGTAGGTGTTAGCGCGCGCTAATCAAACAATCAGATAATTGCTAAATTTGCTAATTACAAGGAAACTAGGAAATCTATCAAAATTCTGTTTTATACTATCCTATAAAAGATTATTAGCTTACTATTAGAGCAATAATCACTTGAATATACAGTAGGAGTTCGGAAATCTAGCGAAAAAAGTGTGCAAATCGAGGTCTTCTAAATGTTTTTTTTTTTATCTCTCGATGTGTCAAATGTCATGTGATCTTGTTTTCCCTTTTAGCTATACTAGACGATAGAACCAAAAAACATATATCTCAACCGAGATTTCTAATCTACATAACTACTGAGGTGAATGTGCAGAATACTTTCTTTTTTTTTCAGTTTAGCTTCTTAATTTTCTCGATGACGTAGGAGGTTTGGCCCACTCATTTGCAAGATAATTTTTATCGCATTAATACGCGTATTTTTGCAATCAAATCGTTTCATAATACGTTTTTACCAGGAAATATTTGAGTTATCTTCTAATGCTATTTTGAGCCTTTACGTATTTTATCAGCCGCGTCACACACGCCAGATAAATTCTAATCGGTCGTTTCAGTATCGCAATCTACCACAGAATAAACCGTAGCACAATATCTATGAAAATGATAACGTCATTTATCTGATAAATTCCGAAATAGAAGTGTATTGCGATGGAATAAGACTAAAAATGAACAAACAGTTATACAAAAGAAGGTAGAGGAATGCGAAGGTAGAAAATATAGAGCAAAAGATTACGTGCATGTCTTAGGAGGTTTTTTTTTAATAATTTCCACCTTATATGAATTCAACAGTGCTCGACATCTAAAGCCAATTATTTTTTTCTTTATGTTACTTCATTAAATCCAGCTAGATTCACCCTCGAATACTGAAACGTTTGTTAACTTTGTCGACAGATTAAGTCTATTGCTGCCTTTGTTTTGCTTAGTGCCAGACAAAGGCAGTATTCGCATTAATCTGTTGTCAAAGTTAACGAACGTTTCAGTATTCGTAGGTCAGGGATGGTCACTGCATTGGCGACTCAATGATAAATAGAAAAATAGGGATGAAAAATAATTGACTGAGCGTGGAGCATCATCGAATCTTTTTGACGACCGACCGAACCTTTTTTCCGGTTCTTTTGACGACAACCACACTTTACTTTCCAGATTTTTCTCCCAGACACAACATAGTTTCTTACATCTTAACATCCGTCACACAAACAATATTTAGCAATGAACCAAGTCTGTTAGTTCGTCACGTATGCAGGTGCGCTGTGGCCTACTTAGCCGAGATAAACTATCTAACTTCTGCGACTCTGCATGTCTATGTGAGCTTTAGTACAATCGAGACTACTATATTAATTTTTTAACCTTTAATTTTGGGAGTATGTGCAATTAAAGAGAGAAATATCTCGCTATAAACTTTCGCGCGCAGATGAAAAGGGATGGCTTTAGCGTGCTAGTCAATTTTTTTTTTAAAAGATCAGATAATTGTTAATTAGATCTAAACCAGGAAATCAATCAAAATTCTGTTCCGTGCAAACCTAGATATTATTATTACTTCACTATTAGTGTAATAATCACTTGAATATACACTAGGGGTTCGGAGCGCCAGCGAAAAATATGTAAGTCGAGGTCTTTTAAATGATTTTTGTATCGACAAAATGTCACGTAATCATGTTTTCCCGCCATCCAATTACAGAACCAAAAAAACATAAATCGCAAAATAATATTTTTAATCTACAGTCGCGCACTAAATAGAAAAATCACATTTTTATCAAAGTAGGCCGTTAATGACTTTTAGATAACACCGCCTGCTTAACTTGATGTTTTTTTTTCTTCAAGGTTTTTTCACCTTCTACTGCGGTACTGCATAATGCTTTTGTCACTCCGGACAAAAAGAGGAATCCAACCACACCTCAGTCATCAAAATCGGTCAAGCCGTCTAGTCATTGGAGCCTAGGAGATAATACAAGAACACCTTACACACATCACACATACTTACATAGTTACATACACCCCAAAAACATTAACCTACTCTTGGGCAGACGGGTAAAGAATAGAAAATTTTAATATGAACATTGCTTATAAATATGTAAATGCTATTAGGTACTAATATAATGCCTATCTATTTAACTAATAGATAGGCATTATATTAGTGATTTATTATTCTTAAAATATTAAAAATGTTTTACCCCATTTCATTTTTATACATATGAGTTATACCAATCCGTATCCCACCACGTGCTATCATGTTCGCGCATTGAGAAACATTTAGAAGTAAACACATAAAAATAATCGCGAAATTAAATTTTAAAAAAACGTTTATTATCTGCAAAATAACATTGCAAATGTTTGAAAGCAAATTTTAGGTTGAAATTCTATTTATGCGAACAAAAACAAAATTTATCGCATAAAATATTTTTTCTTTCTTTCTGGGCGGAAGAGGGCGGGGCCTTAATAGATCATTCATAATTAAAAAATCTTCAAAAATGAATCCACTCATTCATACATTTTATTTTATAGGTCCTTACTACCTATAAGTAATATACTAACTCTCACAAAAAGCCATGATAGACCATAAAACCATATACCATTAAAGAAAACACGTACGTTTTATTTTCTCTATGAAAGCAGATTTATATTTATATCATGTTAATCTCTCATTTATCAGCATTCGATATTTACCTGAAACAGAAAAAAAAAGTGTTGATTAATCATCGCTGTCTACATTAACTAATGACCGTTCAGCACGCCAATCACGCAAGCTGTCTATCAATCAGTCAATTGGGCGTTACTAGTTATCTCAAAGATGCATATAAATATATATAGTAAGTAGCTAGCTAGCTACTTTTATAACGAAAGAACTTTTTAACGGGTAAAAGTGGCAAATCGCGGGGTCCCGCTAGCATTAGCATAATAGTATTATTCTTTGCCAGCACTGGCATAGAATAATACTATTATGTGCTAGCAAAGACTAGCTGCGTTCCGCTATTTGCCATTTTTATCCGACTGCCGAAGAAGGAGGGTCACGTTTTCTTCGCATTTTTCGAGAAAAAAAAGTATCGTATATGATCTTTTTATAATTTTGTGGAGTATCATCAAATCTCATCAAGATCTATTCATCCAGTTAGTCGTAGTGATAATGACTGAAATTATGTGAAACCGTAGAAAATAAGAATCTATTAAAATTTTGTAAAAAGCATAATTTTTTTATGAATGGATTTTTTGCCTCACTTATTCCAAAATGCCGGATGAAGGTAATTTCGAAAGTTATTCCTTTTTCCTTCTTCTTCCCTATTTCATCCGTAGTTTTTAACTGGTACGTATTTCCAAATGTGGTTAGGAAATTAAGGGAAGAGAGAGCTATTAGGACCCTCCCTCATTTTGTGGTCAGTAAATTATGCGGTTAACCAGAAAGATAACGAGTACATAGTTAACTATGACCCCTAGTTATTATCACTTGAGAACAGATGTAGGGAACACTGACACATGGCCTAGTAGATACATGATGCTCTAAACTTAATAGACGAGGTGATCGCGCATGTAGAAAAAATCTGTTTGAAATACAACTGCTTACCCCGCAGCGCCGCCGGGTCCAGTAAGAATTAATCGCGCTTACGATTGTTTGGCTGAAAATTCATTCATTAATTTAGCTTTTAGGATTGGCCTGCTCGAAAAGCTGGCAATTAGCGAGATTGTGCTATTTTACGCGTAGTATTTTCATGCAGGGGGCAGTAACGAGTTGTCAATCAGTTATATGGTCAGTGGCTTAGTATTGTATTAATTCGCTCATTAATTAATAATTAAGTAGGTTAGTAGTAGTAGTAGGTAGGTTATTTTTTTATTGTAAATATGTATATAAATTTTGTTAATAAAAGCATAATGTGAAAAAAAAAAAAATCGCTCATCATTAAACTTACTCTGCTATTTTTATTTATTTATAATTTTTGTGTGTTTATTTTTGATCAAAAGTTATAATATTTCGAAATCTATATACGTTTTATAGGTATTTTGAAATGTTTACATTGAAACGGTGTACCGTCATTTCGCTATAGCGTTTTCCAGCAAATACTTCAGTATTTATTTCTGTCCCGTAAAATCCTTGTTAGTTTCCATAGTAAAATACTTTGAATATCAATCGCTTTAAATATTTTATAGGGCAGTAAGAAGTTATTTGTAATTTATAAGTACACAGTGATAGTAATCCGTTCACCGTTTCCACGTAATATCCTTACAATGTGCCGGTGACCTCATAGAGATTACGTCTGAAGGTACGCTAAACACTCAACAAACGTAAAGTAGGTACCACTGTGACAAAGTAAATTCTCTGAGTATTCGCGGCGAAACACACTTTTGCGAATTGTGGAATCACGACATTTGCGGTGGCCATGAACCTGATATAAATACACACAGTCTGTAGATGTGTATCTTAGTCAAAAAACAATATTGCAATGGTAATACAGGGCTGTAACGAAAAGGTATGCTAAGCCGAAAGGGGCTCATAGTACTCAAGATTGTGAACAACTTTTACTATAGGACCAACCATGAAGTCGAGAAAAATCTGCTGTTCCATACATTTTGTCGAGTGTCATTGACATTTTTCTATGGAACACCGGTTTTATTTTCTTGACTATGAGCCCTTTTCGGCTTAGCATACCCTTTCCTTATAGCTCTGTATTGTAATCAGTTTTAGTATGATAATTAATAATCTGTTCAGTGAAATTAATTCTGAGTTCTATGAAATCCCCAACGCAGAAACGCCCTCCTGACAAGCCCTTTTCAAGAAAAGATAAACTTGTAAGAGTTAATTGTTTGTACAACACAGAAAAACTTTGATTCCAGAAAATATAAAGTAGACGAAGGATAAGACAAACCCCCGAATACTGAAACGTTTGTTAACTTTGACGAGAGATTAAGTTTATTGCTGTCTTTGTCATTTGCTTAGTGCCAGACCAAGGCAATATTAGAATTATTCTGTTGTCAAAGTTAACAAACGTTTCAGTATTCGGGGGTAAGACTAGAAGAACAAAGTCACTAGACGAATTCAACTAGGTCTTACGTATTATAGTTACCAATCAAAAACATGCACGAAAACAATAACCGATAACCTCTGTATTTTTAAATACACGTGGAGTAGACAGCAATTAAATCATGTTATGTATTCTTACGAGTTAGTCCACTCCAAATAGACGCCACCAGTTTATCGAACCCAGGTTCTGCATTTACGACTAGTTTTTTATCGGCAGAGATATTCGCGGATTAGAATAGAGCAGTATAATCTCAGAGTGTGGAATATTTTAGGCATTGACCTTGGGCATTGTTTGTGAGAGCTTTTGTAGAGTTATCAGAATCTGCAGTAGGTTACTTTTTTTTAACTGTTGAATGTTCCTACCGACTCATATCTTAAGAAGCTATTTTTAATGGCTTTTTTTAACTGTTTTGAATACCCCTCTAATACTATTTTCTATAAACACATTTAACAGACTTTCTTTTGAAATTCTAGATATTTCCAAAAGTTTTGTTTTACTGTTGTGTCATTATTCTGTGAAATTTTGCAGTGAGATTCATTTGATATAATACATTTTTTGTCTTATCTGTATACATTCTAATCCTAAGTAATTATAGAAAGTAACTCTGTCTCTCTGTCTGGGTGTTTGTCGCGCTATCACGTCTAAACGACTGAACGGATCGAGCAAAATTTTTGCATAGATATAGCTTAAGGGTCGGAGACTGACATAAGCTACTTTTGTTGTAGGTCCACGCGAACGAAGTCTCGAGTAACAGCTAGTAATATAATATACACTTAGTATCTTTAAGCTTTTTCAACTTTTTTTGTATAGTTCAACTTCTCCAGGAACCGCCTGGGGTAGTACCACACCTTTGACAGTCATTCAACCACCAAACAGTAGTGTGCAAGCATTACTGTGTTCCGGATTGTAGTGCAATTTTCCCACGGAAATCACTGAGTATATAAAAATTTTGCATCTAATATCTCAGGGTGACGAGCGCAGTGTATTGCCGCGCAGGGTTTTGAACTGTTGAAGTTCAAAATTGAGGGTGGTACTGAACTGTTACGGGCAAGCGTGACGTTTAACATCAGGTGTAGAAGTTACTATTCTCGTTATTCAGAACCATAAAGATAAAACTGTCAACTGATCAATAAAATCAAAGATTCAGGCGACTTGAGAACCTTCTTCTTTTTTTTGGAAATCGGTTAAAAAGGCAGCAAATACCTAAGATTTGGAAAACTTTTTGTGAAAAACACAGACACTTCGGTGGACTGAGTTAGAATTTATGTTAGCTATACATATTACTTTATGTATATCGATATAATCTATCACAAAACCCATCTCCTCCCTATAACAGCATCGATATCGACGTATTTCCCCCTCACATTTACCGTAAGCTTGTTTGCGTATCCCAACGCGATCGAAACGATATTATGCCAGTAATCAAGCTTCGCCATGGCATGTTTGGTCCTAGCCCGACTATTTCCTGGATAGGGTGCATTAAGCAAGCAGTTTTAACATGTATACTATCCTGTTTTACCGTCTTAATTCTCGTTATTTTTCTAAGAGACTCTCTCATTGTTTAAAAGTGAAATCTTGTCCTGTGTCTCTACTTTCCGATTAGTGCTAATTGGTGAGGAAAACATTTCAAGTTCAATTAGTTTTTCGTCAGTATAGATGACGGTTGCTTAGTGAGTAGTTTGGGACTTGGAACTTGGGACTTGACTTGGAAATTACGAAAGAGACCCTAAGAATGTTAAATAATCCACTTCCATCTCTCAAATGCGGTGCTAACCTAAAAATGGTTGCCTGGCAGAGATCGCTTTTAGCGATAAGGCCGCCATTTGTGGCACGATAACGATTTATAACGATAACTTATAAGATAGTTCTGTACGTGTGTTATTATTATTTTAGTGTAAAAAATAAAGAGTTTCTATCTATCTGTCAGCCCTAACCACACAACTTCCTTAAAAATAATCGATCTTAGGCTTCAATACGTAATTAAAAGTATGTATAATACATTTGTCACAAAAAATAGATAGTGAATATTATATCAAATATAATGTCATAATATCAAGGCATATTTTTGCGGATATTTGGACGCACGTTTTTTTGATTTTGATTGACGAACGTACGTCTCACAATTTTCACAGACTGAGAGCGATTGAAGCAAGGTGAGCGCCGGCGCTCAGTTTAAAGTCTTCAAACTTCTCTTACTTGGGCCTGTACATTAATTTTACTTTGCTCGAAGATGCTAACGGGATTTTGGGACAAAAAGTCCAAAAACTCCTTTCGCAGGCCATTTTCTAAGAGGATTTCTGAAGTAAACCTTGTTTTTCGTGTTATTTCGAATGTAGTTCTTTGAATTTTTGATGAAATATTAAATCGATAAAATACATTTTGAAATGTTTTCCTTCAGGACTTTTATAAAAGTTTATAACGAGAGTTTTGCTTACATACTTCTTGTCACGTATAGTCAAGACTTAGCCTTACTCTATAAAGTAGACTCAAGGTAAATATCGCTTCAAGGGGTAATTTAGTCTCGCCTTTCGGAATCTCAATATACAGGGCTATAAGGAAAGGGTATGCTTAGCCTAAAAGGGCCTAGAGCGCTCATGATTGTGAAAAACTTTTACTATGGGCTCAACCCTGAAATCGAGAAAAAAAAAACAGCTGTTCCATACTTTTTGTCGAGTGTCATTGACATTTTTCTAAGGAACAGCTGTTATTTTTTTTCTTGAATTCAAGGTTATTCCCATAGTAAAAGTTGTTCACAATCATGAGCGCTCTGAGTCCTCTTCGGCTTAGCATACCCTTTCCTTATAACCCTGTATTTTGAGATTCCGAAAAGCGAGACTAAATTACCATTAATTATTACTTCTGTTTTAGACTAGTTACTAAAGTTTGACAATAACAATAAATTCACCTTGTGTGTAGGATTGACGTACACACAAGGTGTAGCACAATTGATCTTGTAGTCATCCTGCTAGCATCTACCTTAGGCAACCCAACCTCTAAATACCTGGAGTAATGTTCTGGACCGCCGCGCGATTGCTCCAGTGGCGCGGGATATCCACTTTCCAAAACTATATTCTGTCATTAAGAGCCGGGTCGCCTCATGCAGCTTGTTCGGACTTTTGAATCATTTACCATTATAATATTTAAATTTAATAATTTATAAATTTAATTAAATTATTAATTTTATATTTTATTTGCAAAACTCGTTAGGTTCTCAACTCGTCAGGTTAGGTCAGGTCACAGATCACACCCTAGATTCTGCATTCAGGATGCTCGAAGCGCACCACATATCAGTCTAAATACACTTATAAGAAATTACTCTGATTGGTTGATTGTTCGGCGCGAGTAGGCGTAGCCTCGAGATAGCCAATGAGAATGCTTGGTCGCACTCCCCGCGACCCGCGCCGCGCCTTAAACTTTGGTGTCTTTTTGTAGAAACAACGAATCTCGTAATGCGGTATTTAGTGTGATCTGAGGGTCAAAATAACATTTACATTTTACCATTTTATTAATATTAAGTTATAGGGAAGAGATAAAAAAACCATCACGGAATATCTTATGAATACTATTGCCAATTTTCATATTATTATTTCTTATTTTGGCGAAGGAGAAGGAAAAAACTCGAAAAAGCTGTTTTTTTATTGGTATTCTTAAGATATTACGAGATCATTTTTACTTTATCACTTCTCTGTAATTTTATAATAATAAAATATACTTATAATATAATAAAATGATTCAAAAGTGGGAACGAGATAGCTGTATCAGGCGAACCGGCTCTTAATGTGTCATCTTGGTGTCATCATTACTTTCTCACTCTTGAAATGTGTATTATTATTTTGAAATCAGACAATACACGCAACCTACGTCTTCTATTCTTTGAAGCTTTGCAAACTGTCTCAGGCATTTAAATTTCACGCAAGTTATAATCCCGCGTGGGCTGATCCATGGTTGTATACGGTATCCATTTTAATAATTATTTTATGCGAATCGGGCCATCCAATGACAAATTAGCAATTATTCGCAATTATCCAACAAGCAAAAAAGGCGGATCATTTAGTGCCGTAGTACCATGTCACTTTAATAAAAACAAAAATATTTTAAACACAATAATCTTACAATGAAATTAGTTATTATAACAGACGCTTATGTTTTTATTTGCATGTATTGCAAGCACACGAGCCCACTGTTGCGCTAAAAAAACATTTGGAGCAGTTTGATAAAACCTTGTTTGAAGTATTTTACTTATAGTTATTATATTCGTCGGACAACTAGACACACAGCCTTAAAATTAATTTTGGAGCATTAATATATTTTTGTTTTTCCTGCTTTAATAAGATTTTCGTGAATGTCTTTATTCCTTCGATATTTATTTGAAATCTGTAAAGTGAAAGCAGGCTCAATTCAATGGCGTATAAGATTGGCGTGAAATTAAATTTACCAACACGATATTTTGAACTTTTTATACATTCTTAATGAACTGGCTCTACGAACGATATTACCACTTTCTGAATTCGATTTTAACACAGGCATGTCTCAGGATTTCCGAAAATCTACCCCAAAAGAGGTGAAATGCATGGGGTGTTTCATTTACTGTAGCTGCGAAGCAAGCAAGCTAGTATGGGATAAAATCGAAGTCTTGACATAGTTTTTAAACTTAATTCTACAAAACTACTGCGAACTTAAGTCAAGTTTTGACGATGATCTCATATGCAAATTGCGTAAATAGGAATAACAATCAGATGAACTATATACTTATCTCACAAAGGAGTGTCTACATTGCGCAGCACTATTTTGAATCTGATTGACATTTGACACGAGCAGCGATCTATAGAAGGCTCAATCATGAAATCATTCAGTTCAGTGAACGAATAAACAGTGAGTAAATCTATAAGATTGATTTACACTACACCATGCCCGTTTAAGCCCGGACTGGCATTGCAATAGTGAGTCCTATAAAGATCCACGAAGGCAGATATAGCGAGATAAGAGATGGCAGAGACGAAATGCTTCCTATATTTACATGACGTGACGGAGACGCCATCATCATTAAAATCAGCCCACCTTAGTCCATCGCTGGTTATAGAAATACCAAGCCAAGCCAATAAAAAAAAAGGATTGAAAAGGAATTGGAAAAAGTGTCGAAGATGGCTAAACGGGGTGGAGACGTCAGTTTCGTGCAAGTTTTATTGGTTGACATTTCTTTATTCTGTTGTCGTATAGTGTCACGCTTAATAATCAGAATTTCCGATGATAAACTGCATAAATGTACATGACCTTGCTTCATGCGAAAGGGATAGATAGATATTAATTTTATCGGAGAAAAGTGACAAAAAATTACATTAGTTTGTTTCTTTCTAGCTAGCCCTTTTATATAAAATAATACCAGGCGCGTGTGTAGAGACTACAAGTATGACTTGCGATTAAGTTCATATACCGATGTCAGGGCCCGTCCTGGCACGTACGGCGCCCGGTGTGATATGAATCAAGTGAAAGGTATACGCTTATTCAAGAGTTTGCCGACATCATTATATCCGAATGAAGATCGTTGGACCGTTTAT
Source organism: Apocheima hispidaria (assembly GCA_947579745.1). Lineage (NCBI taxonomy): Eukaryota > Metazoa > Arthropoda > Insecta > Lepidoptera > Geometridae > Apocheima > Apocheima hispidaria. Next base: position 2,022,716 of record OX388151.1, read on the forward strand.
AAATAAATGATTTCGTTTATTACACGTGTAAACACTTTTATTGGCTTAGTATTTTATGCTATTTTTTTAATTGGAATTGATGAATGAAAGGAAATTTACGATATTTTAAATTTTGCTCGTAAGTTTCTGCTACACAAACGCAAGTATTTGTAGCAAATAAAATATCCTACAATATTTATCATTTATGAATATAAATGATAAATATAAGATCTATTAATTGTTGAATTCATGAGCATTCATCAAGTGACCGTTAGCAAATTGATGTGTATTATGTATGACCTAACCCTGTCTGTGATTATGTATCATAAAAGTGACGAATTTTATGACTTTGATAAATCAAGAGCTTTTCGTCCTACGCGTAGGCTACAGTAAATTAAACAACCTATTTCATCTCTTTAGGGATTGATTTTCAAAAAACTCTGAGTCTTCCATTTATTTATTTTTTATGCGTATTACACAAAAAGAGTATCATTGGCATAGCTTTTTTTTAAATTTCCATACACGCTTTGGGGCACCTTTAGATGTGGAATTTCGCAATATCTGTTCTCATTGTTTACCTAGACCATTTGAGGAGTATTGGGTTCAAATTTCACGTCTATATCGTAAGCGATTTGGTCTGTGCTCGATTCCTAGAAAATGGCTTTTCTTTTGTATATATAGATATACAAATACTTATCTGTTGAAATGTACCGACACTTACAGCATATTATTCAACCCCACTTAAACAGTTGTGGTTTGGTACTTATTGTTACTCCGATTGTGGGTAAGTACGTTTTGTTTTATTTTTTGTGTATTTGTTTTTAACTTGTTTTGTTTTTGTGACAAATAGGTAATTGTCTATTGTCTATTGTATATATACTTAGGACCATTGTTGCGTGTATAATATATATAGCATTGATATTTCGGAACTGGGTGGCTCTGTTCGTAGCTCTATTCTACTTTGTATATCTCAGGCAACCTGATTAAAACGAAAGCTTGTTGTTATCCTCTTGTTGTGATAGCGAGTGATAGCGATAGCGAGTGACAGCTTACGTAAATAAGCCTCCTCTATGATTGTTCGTACAAGAATGTCTATTTGCGGTTTTATACTACTGTTTCAGTGCTCGGTAAGTGTGGAGGTGCATTCAGGAAGCAGGAATGCCTGCCATTGCATCACCGGCCATAACGCATGTTCGAATGTGGGGTATTATTTATAAAACACTTCACGCAACGTGGAGTCGATGGTAATGTTGTGATTAGTGCTACTGGTGCGATTTAGATGCAAGAACTTCTAAGCATGCATTTTAGGATGATTTTAGTGCAAAAAGTTTTCATCGTTATTTTACGGCAAAGTTTTCTGTTTTCATGTATTATAAAAATAATCGTCTTCGGAATCAGATAATATTCAAGGAATACACAATTAGCGTAAATTAAAAACTTAAGCAGTTCATTCAATTATTCAACACACTTTATGAAGACTACTATTATGATATCTTCGTCTACTAAATTTTTCATCTGGTTAAAAATTTATGCTATTGAAAAAGAGTCCTAAATAAAGCTTTCTCTACACTATTGAAAACCCAACCTTTGTTAACGCCAATAAGATTTATCATGATTATACAGCTTTCTCAGTGAAACCAATAGAACCTGACTCACTTTTCGGACAGCTTGACTCATTTGACATAACGTAATCCTTCTATAAATGCATATCACATTGCAGAGCTGGTCAATTTTTACAACTAACTTTTCTTTGGAAGTCAGTCAGGCTTGTTAAGATAATACGATGGTGGCTCCCTCATGCAACTGTACAGGCAAATTTGTCACACTGCATTTATATTTATTCCACAAGCGTAATGTCCATTCTGCTCTCGTAGGCTTACGTGCGGAATTTTAAGTAAATTTCGCAATAGCTATGAAGCACAACTTAACTGGCGGTTTGGGGAAAAATATAACCAGTCTAATAGGAACTCTAGTGTTATAATAACTCTGAGTATCCTAAGCTTACCTCTTTTGGTCGACAGGTCGGTAGTAGTTTCTACAAGGATCCTATTGCAACTTAGACGTATTAGTATGTGGGAGTAGTCGGTCATTATTCACGGAGATCTGCGGTCCGAGCTAGTGAGGGATGGGAATTTACTGCCAATATTAGGTATTCTATACGAGAGTCGATGAGGTAAAAGTTCAAAACCTCAAAAAATTCGCATTAATCCCAGTGAGATCTGTAATTAAACTTGTAAAAAAATATATCGATACCTTAACCTTTTCGGCATCGATATTTTTTGATAACGACAAATCAAAAACGTATTGACCCGATCCAGCGAAAATTATTATTATTTCGTTGCTTTTCCAAAGATCTGGCATTAGTATTTAAACACTATTAAATTTGATCTTTTGCATTTGAACAGAACATTATCCAAATGTCTCTTCTTTGTCTCTTCTTTGCCTGTGGCGTAACTAACTCTACCTACAGTTATAATATGTATTAGGTAGCTTCATATATCTGTAATCCTAGTGTTACCTGCCTTTGCATCATTCTTATGACTAAGCCACAGCAATGTATTTAGTGCATGCAGTCATCCTATGACAAAGTCTTTGTAATCAGGTACTTTGTCTAAGGTAAATACCGCACTTTAGAAGGAAACGAATGGCTCTTGTCTAGCTATCTGATTCTTAACATTTATCTTTGCCAGGCAGATAAGTTGTGGCGCTGCAGAAAGCAATATCATGTTTGTCTAAATCATTCTGGGCTTAATTAGTTATTATATGAACCTAACCAGTCAAATACTTTGGATGTACTTAATGCAAATGATGCTCTTTTTGTAAGGTTATTACGTCATGGTGCTATTTGGGTTTTAATAAAGGCATAGAAACAAACAATTGCTAAATAGAATTATAATATTATTGTATTGAATCAGATACTTACCTATTACGATTAATAAATTCATTGCAGCATTCACATTTTCAAGTTTTTAAGTCACTCATTGATGGCATTATAAAAATAAACTTTAAACTGTGCTGGTTAAATCAGGCTATCGACCACATGACATCACTATTACAGACAATTCAATTTTTTCATCGATAAGCAACAAGAAGTTTCTTGTTGCCTTTTAAGGAAATTAATTCAAACAAAAAATCGTGTGTCAATCTGTCGCATTGTGTTGTAATTCTAAAAACATCTTTAGTTCGTGGTTTTAATAGATTTTCGGAAACGCGTGTCCGTTTAAAACTGACTTTTTGTGTTAAGCAGCACCTGGCTACACGCGCCCCGATTGCAAAGCGAGTGACCTTAGGGCTGGCACTTGGAAAAATAGTAGTCAAGAAAAATTGCAGCTAACAAGTACAAAATAAAACGAATTAAATTATTAAAAGCAAAACAAAAAAAATACTGATAGCACTATGCAGCCTGTGACACTTCGGACATAAGCAGAATTCCCACGACACCTCACCCATCAAAATCAGTCAAGCCGTTTAGGCTAAAGGAGATAATATACATAGTAACACACAAACTTATTACATAATCACATACAGTCCAAAAACATTCATCCGCTTCTTGGGCAGTCGGGTAATTAAATAACGTTTAATTAATACCGAATAGAGCTCATCATTTTAAAAAAAGCTGAACAAATTTTCTTCAAATTTAGAATGCAGGTTGCATTCTAAAGGTTGGTCTCTAGGTTGCTTTCAAATAAAAAACTATTCAAATCGGTCCCTATTTTTAGTGCTACGATGCCACAAACCTGTGTCAAGGATGTGTCTAACCTTAAACACGCAGGCTTCAAACTTATAATAATTGCTCTTTTCTTTTTGGTCTGAGGTTAATGTTGAGTAAATAGAAGTCGGTACAGTAGTAGAGCTATACTTAATCCATTTAACCACAATGGGGACATTTGGAGGCCTAAAATACTGATTATATAATTTTTTCAACCTTGAACGCGTGTTTCAAGATCTGCTTGAGAATGGTGCGACCTTGAATCAGCAGTATGACATGCAGTGAAGGACACCAAATGGTCCGTCCCTAAAGCACACCACGCTTGGTCAGATGTTGGGTTTTTTTTCGACCATCGACTCAAGAGTTGCAATGCTTAGAGGATGCACATACGATTCTCTAGAGATACCAGGAAGTCAGCCATACATGAAAGCATTCATGTAGCAATGAAAAATGTACATAAAATGTTGCCCCTCCTACCGTATTACGAGTCCTAAACGTAAACAAAAAAATATAGTTGCATTTCAATCCAATTTTTCCAATTTACCAGCCCTATATCATTGACATAAAGCTACAAAAAAGGGTCGAGTTTTTACCTAAAGCCACGTGCTTTGACCCGAGGCAAGGATAATACGTGATGAAATGCTACTTCACTCACTTCACGATATTTAGAAGTGTTTAACTTTACCTTAAGTTCAATGCCTTTTTAATTAATTGTCCCAAATCGATGCACTTTCATGGTAACAATTAGCATCATCGTTCCAACCAACGGTTACTTGCGGATGGTCTTGCTCGCATACCTCGTACCCCATAAATGCAGTCTCCTTGAAAAACACCACCGATTGTCGTTGAAAGTACATAAAACGATTTTGAACCAATGGTGTCAGAGTCTTAATTTTTTAAATATAAAATAAAACACTGGTGCAACCTATAGATCAGGATTAGGAAATAAAAGTAGATATATAGGAAAGTGCGAATCAAAGCAGTGGTTACATATGTGAGACGTTTGAAGTAGAGACAGTGGGTCCGTGGAGGGCGGAAGCTCATGCATCTATACTTTCAAAAATTTATCAGAGTGCCTGCCTGATGCTAAGCATAATTACGTATTAGCATTGCCATTCAGCGTGGTAATACCGCCAGCATGCTGGGTCATCTACCAACTGGTAGTAAGCTTGATCATTTGTATCATGATTAGACCTTCAATGGTCTTTGTAGTATAAAGCCCCTGTTTTGTGTAGTTGGCTAATTAGTTTAGGGAGTGTTTTTTTGTTTTTAAGTATTTTGCTCAGTCAATTTTTTTTTAAACTACTACCTCGAACGTCGCCTGTTAGGAGTTCCACACGTCTGCTGTTCTAACTGAGAAGGTTTGAACAGCATTGCCACTATAAGAGGGTGTCTCTTTTTTATGCGTCTGATAGTGCTGTAGAAGAGCAACGACGGCATGAATATAGATTAAAATATAGCTACTTAGATAGGTTTTTACCGTTCACAACATATTTCACATTCCTGTAAGCGAGCAGCATCTTACCCGCCAAACTAAACATTTGATTCTCTTCTATTTGTAAAAAAAACTTCACATTTGGTCACAAATCGTTTTTGTGTATGTGTTTGATGTATTTTTTTCAATGTTCATTCAATAAACCTCTGGAAAAGCGGCGTGAATACCGTTTTTTTTACTAATACACGTGCTACGCCTCCAGCGATAAATCTACAATTTTTATACCCAAGTTACAAGTGAGCCGAACCTGTTTAAAAACAGATAATAACTTATAATTCACAACAAATAACATAGTATTTTAAACTATTTGTATATTATTTAACCTTTTAGAAGTAGCATTTATCTTAAAACTGAGCACTAAACTTGATAGAATAGTCGTGCTGTTTACCACACACGGGCAAGGAATGTCAGCAAGCTAATTATGATTCTATGCCATATTTGGTAATGCAACATCGTCTGCAGCGCTGTGATGAAAAAAAAATGAATGCATGGTTATTGAATCTGGAAAGACATAATAATTATGACTTTATTATAAGCAACTTTTTATAGAGTAGGCACATTATTTGCAACAGAAGAAACAGAATTAGAGTTGACTAAGAAATAGTTGTTGGCGGACAAACTAAAATAATTAAATTTTGATTTTGTGCGAGCGAGTCAAATATTATAAATAAATAAATAAAAAACACAATGGCGTGAGGGTTTTTATAATTGTCCTTTCACTTACTATTTTTTAAGACTCTAATCTACTATGTATAAGAAATCTAAATCTAATAGCTTATTAGTGTAAGTTTAATATTATTAAAATAAGCCATGTCCATTGTCCATATCAAAAACAAATTATTTTTACAACAAATATATTAATTTATTAAAAATTATCCACCACAAACTCCAGAAAAGCCGGTAAAGCTGTCTGTATACAGCGCAGTCATTCAAAAACAAATATAAAAAATCAAATTAAAAAAGCTCCCAAATATAAGGTTTCTACCTTCTCATTCCGAGTATCCATAAACCCTACGAAGATACCTACACATAATTATGTTACATGCTCGGAAACAGCGCGAGATTTATGAACGTACGACAACGACAGGTGTCTTCACCGTTCGCAAAAAAATAACAACAAAAAAAATATTTATACGCAACAGGCGCTGTAGGCCAGAAATATAGTACAGCTTTTTGCGTACGGTCACTTCACGGAAGGCTACTTTTATAGAGAGTTTTATGAGCCGTGTATTTCAATAAAAAACTGTTACAGCTGGGTGTTTTCATATTTTTGAGAACAAAAATAGGCAATAAATTTTCTTTGAAGTTCAAGGTTTCGAAATTCAAGTTCCATCGACTCGGAACCTCTGACCCCAGTTATTGTTTACATGTCATACCCCTGAATACTGAAACGTTTGTTAAACTTTGACGACAGATTAAGTCTATTGCTGTCTTTGTCAGTTGCTTGGTGCCAGACAAAGGCAGTATTAGAATTAATCTGTTGTCAAAGTTAACAAACGTTTCAGTATTCGGGGGATACTTATATAAGACACGCATTTTAATTGTTAATAATACCTAAGACTATTAAGAGACCGCTTCTCTTGTAAGCGCAGGTTTTTTATTTTTTTCCTTATTCGTTGCGAAAAAAAAAAAACATGAGATGAAACTTGCTATAAAACAACTATATATGAATTGGTATTCTAACATAAGATGTGCGACATTTTCGCAAAGCTAATAAGCACTCAAAAAACAAGAAAGAAAAAAAACAAGATATTTTTATTTTTTATTTCTCAGTTAGTGCTATTTTTTTTCTGCCATAAAGGTGGTTAACTAGCAGACGGGCCGTCTAATAGTAACAACCACCTTCGCCTATGGATAACTGTAACACCAGCGACATCAAAGATACGTTGCCGACCTTTTAAGAATCTATTAACAGCCCTTTTGAAGTATCTTCAATAATGTTGAAAATCTATGAAAAGTATAGTCTCTGGCCGGGAGGGAAGCCTTAAATAATCTAACTCTTAAGGCAGCAGTAAATACTGCCGATAGGTTTGGTAATATCCAGTATTTTAATACGAACGAACTCTACACTTTACAACAAAAAAATAATGCAAAGTGATGCAAACAACAGGCTTTTGATTTCTCCCATAAACACTACCTTACATGTACTTAACTCCACTAATACGCTAATATGTACTAACACTAGTGAAAGTGTAATAAACTTTCCAATTCCAGAAGCTGCTACCTGTAAGATAATTAACGCTTTTAATCAGCTTTGATTCGATTATTTCGATATGCGCTCGATTACAGTTACTTTGTTTCGATATTGCAACGTTATGCCAACGCCACACATTGACCAATCCTTTCTCTTATTATGTAGCTTCTTAGCTTAGATCTGTCCGACGTACACAAACTCCACTGTTTAAAAAAAATATATTTCTAAAACTTTCAGAATATTCTAAATAAGTTTTTATTGATCAAAACCACGGCAAAGTCGCGGGCAACCGGTGGATGCAAGTGGCACGTTGTCGGTCGGTGTGGCGCTCTAAGGGGGAAGCCTATGTTCAGCAGTGGACGTCTTCTGGCTTATGATGATGATGATGATCAAAACATGAGCACATTAGGTCAATTATGTTGTATCACTCACTTAACTAAACAAACCTGACAGGACTAAAACTACCTACGTCTCTTTTCGCTTCTATGTAAATAAAGAATGGTCACGACTTTAGAGCAGTCAAATTTAGTTCAGTGAAAATGATACAACAGAAAGGAAGACGCGGCGATATCTCCGTGTAATATAGGGTTAAAAGGAAAGGGTATGCTAAGCCGAAAAAGGCTCATAATACTCATCATTATGAACAACTTTTACTATGGGACCAACACTGAATTCGAGATAAAAAATCAGTTGTTCCATAGAAAAATGTCAATGATACTCGACAAAATGTATGGAACAGCTGATTTTTATTTTCGATTTCAGGGCTGTTCCCATAGTAAAAGTTGTTCACAATCATGAGTACTATGATCCACTTTCGGCTTTCCACTTTCATCCTTATAACCTTGTATAGCCACGACATTATGTCGCATGCAACCTCTCGTTAAAACGGTGATACCTATCCATTGAACAACAGTAAAATTGTAGTTCAATGTACCTATCGCTCGACGACTTATCGAGCAGTGTGTATAATCCGCAGGTTACCTGACAGTTAGTATGTGCAGTTAATGATGTCACCATTTGTAGGTCACGGCTCCAGATAGCCTCAGGGCAGTTATTAAATAATTCATGTACCTATTGAGTAGGTTTTTTTATGAATTCGTAAATTTTGTCGTCATATATGCCATTGATTGATTTCGTGTTTCATTATTTTAATCTATTGGCATTTCAATGGCTATAATTAGAAATTATAATACAGCTATTAACCGTGTAGGTTGACCAAACAGAGTGTGCAACAAGTTTGGCTTTTAAGTTGTTCTCTAAGTTTTTACCGTCGACGGTCGTCCTCTAAGTTTTTACCATTTTATCTTGTTACATCTTTAATTGCGCATTATTGTCGCTTTATTTATAATTTAAAATATTTTTTCATAGTCTATCGATCATCGCCAGAAAGGGACTATAGTCACTGAAAGGCGAACACAAAAAAGTGAGAGACGAAATTTATTAGCGAGTACGTTTGACTGTCAGTACATGAACCATCGATGTATGGTTCGCATGTACTGACTAACGAACAAATGGTAAAATGTGTGAATTTATAGAATACTAGCTGTACCCGCAACTTCGTTTGCGTGAATGTAACTAACAACATTGTTTACAGAGCTTCTCTGTAAACAATGTTGTTAGTTACATTTTCTGAAGCATGCACAAATAAATTTACCGCATGGGTGACTCTAGACAGGGGCACGTACAGCTGGCCGTGACTGAAGCAGTTGGTAGAGAGGTCCACGCCCGCGGTGTGCAGCGTCCGTCCTTGTGCCTTGTTGATTGTCATGGCAAAACTAAAGCTCACCGGGAACTGCACACGCTTGAAGCGGAACGGGAAGTTTTATCTTTTTCGTGTCCTACTTCGTTCTTTCTATGGTCCTAATGGTTGAAATAAATGACATTTGATTTTGATTTGATTTGATTTGAAAGCTTTATATCCTAAGATTCATCGCGAGTGGCAACATTTGGCAGGTGCCTATTAACGCGAGCGCCACATACGTATTACCATACGTTAAAATTTACATAAAATTATATTTTTTACTTTATTAATAGCTAGTAAACTATAGGTTTCGTCCTGTTTTCGTCATATTTACATACAGCATTTTATTCGATTGTTATAAAAAAGAAACAAAATACATTCGGCAAAAACATAATTTCATCCAAAACTCTCATATCAACAAGCAAATAAGTCTAAAAAACACAAAAGCTAAAACAATATTCATGAGTATTAATCAAACGCTTAAACAATATGCAAATATCAATCACACGCTAACAACGAATATCACAATGACGCTATTTTGATTACACGTCAAAAAATGACGCAACGCCAAAAAAGTCATGAGAAAAAAACTTACATTTGCACGCTAAAAATGGAATGTGATTCATCGACTCTGTAAAAGCTGAACTTGACATCTTTACGGACAATCGCTAATGGGACAAACCTGTGTTCAAGCACGTTTTGGGTTAGTAAAGCTTTATGTTCACTGTTGAAATTGTGTACACTTCCTTCGTGCAATGACGCTTCGTTCCATGAAGGTACGCTACATTGAAATTAAGTAAATATATTTATTTATTAACAGCACAATAATACAAATTAAAAAACATAGATACATTTTATAACATTTTTTAACAGCCAATTATAGGTATATTATGTTATAAGTAATATAAACAATATCGCTTTTAAATCACTACTAACATAGTAACTTACAAAGTGCTCCAATATATAAAATAAAAAACAACAAGCGGCAGTTAGAGTGGCTTACATGGCCCAACCCGACATCGTGCGAAAGGAACAGCCAGACCCGAATTTCACGGGAACAAAGAAACAAACTATTAAGGTTATAGCTTCTCCCTTTCGCCCCCCCAGAAATCCATATATAGCCTTCCCTTCCACACGACGTCGGAGAACTCTACATTACATTAATACACTCCACCAGCACCGTTTAAATATTTCTTGCATTATTAACGTTTTCTTCATTATTTCGCAAAATTATTATTGCTAAATAGAATATATTGCGTCTACTGTAATGTCGTAAGCAGACAGATACTTAAAAGTTTAAACTAAAGAAATTTATATAAATATCCCGTGAGTACTAATAGTAAAGAAAATTACATTTGAAATTTAGTATTTGTTTCTTCAATAACTTAATCTCATTATCGGCAGCTTATTCAGCCTACTGCAGAGCATAAGCCTCCTTCCTCTTTTTCCAATCCACACTGTTTTGTGCACTCTCGTCCAGGTGTTGCCGAAAAATTTTGGGATATTGTCACGTCATGTCCGAATTGGTCTACCAGGACTAAGCTTACTATCAAATGGCCATCATTCCGTCAGACACCTACTCCACCAACCATCACCTCATGTAGCCTTAATCCACTATACATAATTATTAAATTAAATAAATTTGTTGTTTGATTTTTTTTGCGTTGTTCCGTACAGCATTATTCAAATGTCAACTAATATTATTGAATTACAATTACCAGTTGCTCAGCTAATGTCCGATAGCCAACTAGTGTAACTAGCCTTTAAAATGTGCGGAATCAGACGTACTCTTTTAGCATGAATGGTATTTAAAACCAACTATAGTCTAAATTTATGTGTTTCTCATGTTAACGAAGTTCAAAAAGCCTTCAAAATATCCTTGAGAGGTGTAAAAATACTTACGTTTTATTTGTACTTCTATTGTATCAACAATGGACATGCCATTTGGATAAAGTACAACAAAACAACTCACGTGGGATGAGACAACTATGTGGGTAAAATAATGAGTTATTCCCCATATTAACATTATAATAAATTTATTTATACTTTGAACTTTGCGTTACGTAAAGCTTCTGACATTGACACTAATTTTCATGGGAAATTATGTGTACAATTTAATAAGTAAGTATATTCATGTTTATGTATCGGTTATAATGAGTAATAAGTTTTAAAATGACATCACGCTAGTAGCGATAATCACACCGTCACACATCTTCAGTATTCTGGCAGTATTATGAATATTAATTTAATTGCCATAAAAAAAAAACCATTTAAAACTTTCCAAACAAAACTTTGTTTTTCCACAAGATTCTCCATAATAAAGCTCTAACACTAACTGACAGACAACGCACAGCCGAAACCTAGATGGTCTGTATTATAAGCATTTAATTATGCACAAGATTACCTTGTCTAACGTAAGTGACCACGAAGAAGAAGAGAGAATAGCACAAAGTTTTCCTCTTCTGTGGAGAATTGGGATGAAAGTCCGTACTGAAGTTCCCGAGGCCGAAGACTGAGCAGAACCACACTACACACAACTTTCATACGACTGTACTGTAGACATCCAAAATTCGTAGCCTTATCTACGAGTACCTAACCCGATAAATGCACAGGATTTTGACCCAACTAAGTTCTCACATTACACGTGTCCACACTCTTTTGTCCGATTAGTACTTACCAGAGACGCCTTTATTGTAGAGGTGTAAAAGCATCCAGAACTGTTGACACAGTTGCAGCGTACCACATTGTCATTGAAAATGGTTAAATAAAAATGTCACGGTGCTGCCTCGAGACAGAAGGCTTCGAACCGTTTCAATATTCATGGACATGGACGTAATAAGCATTTGTTTGGGGGCAAAGTTGGGGTAAACCACAAGGCGACGACGAGCACATAACTGTTATATGAAAAGAAGATGATAGAAACAGTTTTTAAAAACTAGGTATTTTTAATTGTATTTCTTGACTCATGTCGAAAAAACCGAAATAGAAAGAAACATAAAATGTAGTTGAAATTATTGCATGCACCATATTTTAAATATTTCTCACTAGCTGCGCCCCGCGGTTTCACCCGCTATTCTACAGAAACCGAATATTTTTCCGAAATAAAAAGCAGCCTGTGTTAATCCAGGATGTAAGCTACCTCCATACCAGATTTCATTTAAATCCTTTCAGCCGTTACAGAGTTGAACGGGAACAAACACACTTACCTACTTACATACAAACTTTCGCATTTATAATATTAGTGTGATGAAAACTTTGTCATGATGACAAAATAATTAAATAAGTTTTTTAATGAACCTCCTGTGTTCTTTTACATCAAAAAACACAAGAAACTAAAGGGGTACAGATCAAGGGGGCAATTGCTCTAACGAATGCCTTCCCCAGCTGCGCTCCTGTTCACAGGGATTTCTATTGGAAACCGTTTATAATTCGGAATTTTATCTGTGTGTGTTTGGCGTAGGTGTGAGTTGCAGCGGTAAGCGGAAATATTACATTTATTTATTTTTAAATGGTTGAAAAGCGAAAGGAATACATTAATTTGATCATCTCATGTTTTAGCGTAGGCTTTGAAATATTTGCTTATTTTATTCTTGATCTTAGAAGTTCTTCAGAACAAATAACACAAGTAAATAATCCTTAACATTTATAAATGCGACAGTAAATCTGTCTTGCGATTCTCATATTTTCAGAGCAAACGGTTGAACCGACCGTTAAACTTGAAGGTTATATAATTTACAAAGGTGCATCGTAAAAATTCGCATAAAATACTTTTTAAATCTTCCGACCAAAAATGAACTGTTCCATTAAATTAGAAAAACAGGTAAATTGCGGGACGAACCGTGAGACTTAGCAAGTTAAGGTTTTTTGATAGTTTAAGCCTACCTTAGCCACAGAATAAGTTATAGTACAAAAACTACAAAAGTTAATTTCAGAAGGCACAGCGAATTTATAAGCGTTACTACTCGCGATAAATGCCTAAAGGTGCGCAATACGTGCAAAAAGGCAGGTGTAATCGCTGTCTCTTTCGCACTCGTTAAGTTACACGTAAATTAAGTGGCCGCGCTTACGAATCGGCTTAACGCGTCAATCGCGGTGAGATAGGCCTGCTTTAGCTTAGATTAGTCATGCGATTTGTAGGACATAACATCCCTAGCTTTCTTGGCCACACCATTCCCATGTCCGTTCACGTACTAACAATAAAAATTAAAGCCGCGTCGCAAAACTCGGCGCATAACAATTACTAGTAACAATATGAATAGCGTCCTGTTAAAATATCGCAGACAGCTCGTTAATTCGGACGACACTATTTCAGAGGGACATAAAGATTGACCACTGTCCAAGTCATACGCAGGGGCGGGTATCCAACGGGCCGAGTAGGCCAGGGCCTCGGACGGCAAAACAATGTGATATTTTTTTAGTAGTACCGCACTCTTTGAGCTCACGTCGACGTTTAAAAAAGTCGTAAGGCCATCAACTTGTGGCATCCCCTAAAACAAGGATAAAAGGAAACTCCCCTCGAAAATCACAACTTCTCTCAAAGTTGGTGGGAAATACCCGTGAAACATAGACAAACCGAAATAGGTTTTCAGCTCAGAAATGGAAAATCGGGAGAATTTCCTGTATTCAGATTTCAGAAATCGTGGGTAAATCTTTAAATTTCATAGTGTATCGGTAGAAATACCGAAAAATGTTCGCATCCTGCAGGGGGGCGGCAAACTTCCGTAGGCCTAGGGCAGCTAGGCTTGCCTAGGTATCAAATTCGCCCCTAGTTAACGAGTAAACAAAGATAATAAATATATTTAAGAAATTGGACTTTGCAGTAATTCTACATATCGGTGAATTGGATATTCAGGTAATAATATGTTAATTTAAGCATAAAGATTCGAGTAATGCACCCTAGTTTATAGGCAGGACTGAGTAAAATACAAATCTGAAGTAATATTTCGCACCGAACGTACCCCTATAACTTCTTTCTTTTCTCATATTTGGACTCAAACACTTCAATCTCATGTACCACTACTTCAACTCTTCAACCGATCTCGCTACCTCTTATCACAAACACCACATGAAACTTTCACAAATTTTCGGTGCATGATCTCATTCATCCTTGGGGTGCATCGTTTCGTTCGCGTAATGGACCGCCATTTTAGTGACCACACAATGGGTACATGTAACATTCTGACAATGGTACACGGGCTGCACAACTGTGCTTGCAGTGCATGCCAACTGAACATGAACATGCGCTAATGTGCTATTATTTTTCTGACTTTTTTAACAATATATTTGCAAAGAAACAGTTGGATTGAATTGGAACCGAGAAACCATTGAAGGTCTAAAGTCATTGAAATTCTCAAGCCCATTTAAGCACAATTGGATACTGATAAGCAATAACATGTCAACCCACAAAAAAAAAATTGAGTTAATGATACAGAACGCTTCTATGGCTGACAAAGAAGCGATTTGTATCATTACTCAATTTTTTTACTCTTCTACTTATTTTAGGTAAATAAATGAGCGTAAAATTTAAAATTAATATATTATTTTGCTACCAAATACGTCATATCAATTTCATTATCCGAAATAGACGTTCATGCAATGTTAAATGTTAAATATGGTTCCGTACCTAAAGGTTGTGAACGGGCGTCTCTGACGTCCATTAGTTTATAATAATAATTAGGAAAAATAATAACAATTAGGTAACAGAAGTAATAAGCATCAACCGGCCGACTAGGCATTCGGTGTCTATCTATTTTTATCGAATTACATAAAAACTAGCGTTTGCTTATAAAATCCAGTCGTTAAACAACCCAAGTGGTTGTAAAATTGACGACTTAATGAATTAAACTCTTGATTTTATGGTCCATTACTACCTATTACCACGTTCAATAGAAAAACCAGATGAAAGCTTAAGATATACATTACATGTACTATCTTAAGTTAGTTAGAAGTATGTAAATTTATACTCGTATCTATTCATCTATGCTTATGCTTAAGTAAATCTCTAAATTTCAAAACGTATCCACCTAAAATACCCAAAATGCCTCAAATCCACTGAAAGGAACTTCTCTGCAGTTTTAACCTTTAGGTTGTAATGACTTGCGTCTATCGCCCCGAATTATCGCCAAACGAGGCGATAGATACGCGTCTGAGAGGTCGTGTTCGGCATGCAACACGAACTATCGTGCTTTGTTACGATAATTTGGCACGATTATTAATATGGCAGTTTTAAACCACTTCAAAAGGACTTTTATAGGCGAGTATTTGGAGCTATTTCTCACATTTGCGTCCTTCATTGTAGTGTTTACTTTACGAGAAAAAAAAAATGAATTGGACTAACGACATGCTTTCATACGCTAGCTTCATAAGATTTTCAAATAATAAGCGAAGTATAATAATTATTTACACGTATGTTCAGCAATGCAACTGCAACGGAATTATGTGTATATATAAATTATCAGGCATAATATAGTTGTCCGCCATGTTTTATAATCGCCAACATAAACGGTAACTTTCGTATCGAATATTTGAGATTCAGTAGTGAGAGGTCTGTATTCGCGATAGCTTAGTGCGTATATTTTATGGCGATAAGTACCCGATAGTTCGGCAAGTAAGTTGGGACAGGGTAAGGACAGGATATAATAACGTGATATTCGATTTTTACCATATCGATTTTCACCAAATTTAAGCCCAATCAGATGTACCTACGCATTATTAGCTGGTTTTTTATGAAGCAGCTAAGGAGCGGTATCAACTTAACTGTGGTATCAAATGCCCCAGTTTCCAACTGAGCTAGGCCGAATGATTTTTTTGTTTGTTTGCTAAAGAAAATACAAAATAAACAAATCACGAACACCGCCTTTTACTTTGAAGTAAAAGGTACATTTGATCGGGACTTTGCACGTTTTTCTCATCTATGGTTATCTAAGCGGTATTTTTTCACTTTTTAGAAATTCATAATTAGTGATTTTATATCTTCAAAATTGTTAAAAATTGGTTGCGAGATAATTGTGAGTGGGATAGGGGCCACTCCTACTACTTTACATTTCTAAAAGAATACTGGAAATGAAAACAAAATATAGAGCCAAATCTCGAAGTACCGTGTCCGGACCGGTACTTTTTCTAAGGCCTAGCGTCCACCAAGCGGCCAGAATAGGGCCGCATCGTAACGCAACTGATCTGATCGTCGTTGTTACGACAATTTGATGACTTCCCGAAACCAAATCCACTATAACGACGGTAAACAGCGCATTCCGACCAATAACAGGGTCAATGGGAATTCTTTCGCAAACCTTCACGCTAATTATATCGCGGGGCAGAATGTTACATCAAAGGCGGTCTAGTAACACGATTCCTAATGGACAGGGCTATCACATAGCAAAACTAATTTCTTTTTTGTCCTGGCTGATGCTGACACAAGATTTTCTGCTTCTTTTTAGAGGCTAAAAGAAAATACATATAAATAGTAAAAGTTCAATAAAAGTTTTTAAACTCGACATCGTAGTTTTTATAATCTGTGAACGGCTACTAGATAATTATATCCGTTACGGACGTACCATTATGTCATACCGTTACAATTATCATTGGAAAAATCAAATAAATCTACCACACAGATAACGGTTAATTAATAAGAAGAGAACTATTATTTCACAATTAACACTTATATAAAAAATGCGAAAGTATAAATTACTTTTGCATATAGAATATTCGTTTTGCCGTAATAGATACAAATAGCCGGCAAATGTCTTGAAACATGAATACGGAGAAACCTTGGAGCAGCTGCTCAGTCTTCTGTCTTTTTCAATCAAGTTTTAATTTCGAAAGGACTAGACACTTGGTAACTATTCCAAGGGTAGTCCACGTTTATTAATACGGGGGTAAGTGTCTGAGCAACAGTTGAACATCTTGCGTCTCTAGGGAAATAAATAAAACGAGATAAAATATGTGGAAGATGTTCTTCTTTCTCTTTTTATTTCGTTCGTTACACGGCGGTCCGCGCGAAACAAATCTACCGGTCGTAATTGAAGAGCTTTCGAATTCAAGTGTCTCAGCGGTATGCGCTGAGTTTTAAGCTCATGCGCTTTTGTATGCAAGGCGTTTAATGCATACGTCAGAGGAAGAAGAAAGTTGAAATTGAACTATTCTTTGGTTGGATAATCACAGGCTGAAAGCGTACGATGAGGAGACAGGAAGTGAGAGTTGTTGCTACGCGAAAGTCAATCATAAGCAAATTACAAAAACTATACCAATAGCCTCTGCCTCTTTAAAGAAGCCTGTGCTGGTCTAAATCAAGTTTAGAAAGGAAATAGTATGTATATAATGACATAGCACAGAATGCATTGAATCCCAGAAATAAAGAAAAAATCGCGCGTAAAATCGCGCAGCGCACCTAGTTCTTTGTGAAAAGTAGTCAAGTAATTCATTATACTTTTGATACGTCTGTTTTTAAAAAACTTAACGGTTTTTTAATAATTGTTTGATAAGAAAATATGTTTTGAAACAATATTAATTACCTATTTCGTTCGATAAGACATGGTCAAAGCAGTTAAAATTATCTTCCAGCAAATGATTAGCACATGCATATTTTTGTTTTATATTTGTTGTTTCGTAACTATTTCACAGAATAAATAATAGTACAGTCTCTTGACAAATAATTAATCTGATAGTTTTAAATTACGAGGATTTTGAAATTGTTAATATTATGCAAAGTAACTATGTCTTATGCTTCTGCTTCATGTACCTGTAGCACTCAAACATTTTCGTTTCGGTAAAACAGTTACATGAGGGACCAGCTGTGGACTTATGTGGCTAATGAATTAATTGATAATTAATGAAAATGCTTTAGTATTTATTAACTTTTTCTAGAAAATTTAATGCTAGCATCAAGTATGTGTCTATGTATGAAAAATTACAATTGTAGTGTATAATACATAAAAACTCTAGGTAGTCTTAGATATATGCCGTGTTGACTTGGGAATCACATATAGACAAATTGTGTGGGAAACTAGGTGGTGCTTGTTTTGCCCTTAGTAGGGTTGCATCGACTCTGCCAAAGGAAGCTGTGAGGTCTTGCTACTTTGCTAGTGTGCAATCATTGCTTCAATACGGTCTCGAGTTTTGGGGACGCGCTGCCGAATGGAAGCGGGTCTTTAAATTACAAAAAAGAGCCGTGAGATCGATAGCACGAATCCAGCAAGACCAGTCCGCGAGGCCATTATTTATTGAGCTAGGGATATTAACATTGCCTAGTCTCCTTATCATGCAAGCTGCAGTGTACACTCGAGAGAATCTGCATCTGTACCATAAACGAGCAGAAGGGCTAACGTGTTCCAACAGATACCAACATATACTAGTTACGATACAACGGTCACCAGCCAAATCAGCTAAAATGCTACACGTAATGGGGCCTGATGTATACAATAGACTTCCACTTACAGTAATTGATGCTCCGAGCTTTATATCATTTAAAAATAAATTTTAAAAATGGCTTATCACTCAAGCGTTTTATGACTATGACGAGTTCTTTGGTATTAAAATACCGCATTATATTTAGAAGACTATATTTACTATATTTGCTATAAAATTATTATTATTATGCCTGTAATGTAATTTAATGTAACCTGTAATTTTTACAATTATTAATAAAGAATGTCTAATGTCTATGTCCGGACCAAAGGTTCAAATGAAAATGAAAATGAAATGAAAATGTCTTGTTTTAGAGAAATAATCACTTGAATAACACAGTGTATTCAAGTGAAAGAACATAGATTTATATATTACATAGGTTTTCAAAATCTAAATCAATCGAGGCCTATTCAATGATATTTTTTATCGGGAAAATGTCATGTAATCTTATTTTCCCTCTTAGCCTCTAGAGGATAAAACAAAAAAACATAATTATGTCAACATCACGAAATCACTTTTTTATTTCAATTAAGGTACTTATTATTTTAAATCGTCAAGAAAGTACCAAAAATTTTTTAGAGACAATAAAGGCTTGACAACCCTAGGCCTAAATAGACGTTAAATCTATGAATGGAACAGACACTGTGACTACTGAGAAATGTAATTTGTTTTGATTAATGAATTTTCGACTAATCTGTTTCGATGTAGAGAGCTTTTTGTAGAAAAGAGATTAGTATTCATAGAAACAGAACGCCTAAATTTAAATATATATCTACGATTATGTCCGGAATTGATCTGATATTTTTATAGAATGATAAGTGATTATTTATTTAACATCAAAGTATTATAATGCAAAGTAGTCTCCAAGCATGTAGTATAAATCCAGATAATAAGGATCTTTTAAGCATTTGTATTACTCGTGTCTATCTAGTTTTTCTGCTTTATTGCTGAATATTTATTAATTCATTATATATTATTTTAGTAGGATTATAAATTAGTATTTTATCGAAATCATAAGCAACTTTTTTTATACGGTATTCGCTTACTATCAGGCTGCCTGTCTGCTTGTTTGCCATATATGGTATAAAAACAGTTAAAGGAAATATCATGTAATCTCCGTCTCCATTATAATAACATATAAATTAATTTATCGTATCGTATATTCGTTTTTCCACCTGCGGTATTTCGGAGTGACTACAACTTGGGATTTTTCAAAAGAGCTGTTAATAGATTCCTAAAAATTCGGCAAAGTATCTGTGAAACCTGGTGTTACAGGTACGCGACAGTATTCGCTTACTATCAGGCGAACCGTCTGCTTGTTTGCCATGTATGGCATAAAAACAGTTAAAGGAAATATCATGTAATCCCCATCTCCATTATAATAAAATATAAATTCGTTTGTCGTATCGTATATTCGTTTATCATTTTTAAACATTTTATCGAATAGCTAATGCGGCGTTTATGCATAAGAGAGTTAATAGTCAATCTATCATTATAAAAAGGTACATAATTATCTACTAAAACAATAGGTACCCATTTCCCGAAAAGAAACTATCTCCAGAGCAATTTGTCTCACACTAAAAAGTGATCATAATCCAAGCTTAGCGGGATTAGAGCAGAGTGCCTGTTTCCGCTTCCTGTTTGAGCTGTCAACTGTCAAAGAGGATTAGCCGTCACGAGAAAGAATATTTTCTTTTAGTAGGCACTTTTTTGGCTCTGCACGTTTTTTGAATTTGCTAAAACTCGTTTGATATAAACAACTTTATGACTTTTTATTTTGCAAGTTTAATATCCCCATCTCGGGTGACGGCCCAAGCCGAGGTTCGTACCGCAGTCGGTGCCCTTGCGCTAGTCACCCTCGCGCCATAAAAATAGTTTTAGGGCTCAACGGCTTAACGCCTTTTGCGTTCGCAAAAGTCCGGTTATAGCTGTAAAGGCCGTTATAGGCGAACAGCTTAGTCATCCGTGGAAAAAAAAAACTGCTACACTTTTGGCTACTACTTTCTAAGAAAGAATGCAAGAGAGTGCAAGGCAAGATGAGGTGGCGCATCACGCTTGTAATGTAACACTCCTTGAAAAATATTTCTGGATATGATTGAAACTATAGTCAGAATAACTCTATTTAATGTGAAATTTATCAAAACCATGTCAGTTTTCATAGTAAAAAATATATATGTTAATATAAGCCAAAACAACATTTATTCAATTCGATTACGTTATACCTACTTAGCTTTTTACATACAAGTGCAATAACATATGTATTATAATATCACACATAATCCAATTCTTACCAATGTTACTCATTATGCTGTAAGAATCCGGAAACGCGCGGCGATATTTACCTGAAAAACAGAGATGTGTTATTTCAGCTGTTTTTAAAAACATTCCATAACTCTACAAAAGGGCTACAAAGAGTAACAAAAAGCCCGAACCCTCGCTGGGAACACATTAACACTAACCATTAGGGAAAACAAAAGATCAGCGAGAAAGAAAGCCAAGTAAAGCTCGGGGGATCGAAGTTATCTGAAGTAACAGCGATGGCTTTCGAACAAGCGTTTGAAGTTTAACTACCGGAGTGCTGAGGAAACAATAGTGGTCGTGACCGCTTCATTACTGCACAATGTGTGGTTACTGTCCCATTCCGGCAGTCTCGACTTAACGGCCGAATGGAGTTAGTGGTTAGATTTGGAAGATTCTTTCCTTTTAGTTTGGAATTTGGAGCTCCGGTCTGTTTCAAATTTACACTGAAACTTGAACTTTTATTTCAGCAATAATAAAACGGTTTAATATGTTTTAACAAATAATGCAGAGCCAATTGATCTGTCTGGATTCGGAATTTCTGCGACGTACTTCCGAGCTTTTCTTCAAAAATATGTTACTGAAATATAATTACAGAAGTTGTTAATTTTAAACATAATCACAAAATTAACACTCCGTCTACAAAAACTAGCAAATGCGCGAGTGAAATAGCTGTGCGGCTGTGGCACTACTATAATATACTACCTTTTGACGAACATTGGCCATAAAAGTCTATTGAGGTGACATCAGCGTCATCTCGTCACATGTCATCATAAGTTCATTCATTCATTCATTCAATTGTTAACGTCATTTATTGTCACGATGGGTCATTGATATTTTTAATGGTGACAGAACGGGTAGTGAACGGACCCAAGGTATTTTTACAAGTAACAAAGCTGTAACAAGAACAGTTGTAAAATAACGTAAGGCATCGTTAAGCTTAGCCTATACTTTGGCAAGCCGCCATAAATCAATGTTGGTAGTTGGGTCGTCGAATTCAAGACATAAAGCAGACCGGGACAGGAACGGGATAATGGAAAATATTGCAATTTTCATTCGATTTCTAGTCAAAAGACTAAAGGCATGCTTAGACTTGCCAGAACTTTATAGAACTCATGCGAAAATTCCCATACATTTCAGGGTTTTTGGCACAGCTTATATTTAAGAATTGCCAATCTCAGTTTGTCTTAGTTTTAAGTGGCAAAATTTGCTTGCATCTGTCCGTATGTTGGTGCTGGTCGTATTTTTGATTTATTCTCCAGAGATACACTTTCCCTGTACACTTTAAAACCCCTACCAGTTTGTCCTCTTGGGTGTGGTCTCTCTTGGTCTCTATCTTTTTGAGGTAATTATTGCGTTTCGGGGGAAAACTGTAATGACCCCCAAAATCTAATCAAAATGTTTGGGGCTTGGTATCAACGGCTTGGATAAATAATATTAAATTAAAATATAGTATTCTATAATGAAAACTACTTTTCTTCGTCATAATTTGAACGCAAAACATTCGCCATTTTAGGTGCCAATAACTACGAAGATATTGCGAAATTAAAAAAAAAAAAACGTATCCGCATAGTTATCAGGGTGTAGCAAACAAATAAAAAAACATCGAAATTGGATAACATTTAGGGGTGGGAATCAGTTTGTACATTTTGTATGGACAAGACAGTGGTATACTGTATTCTTAAGGTGCTTTGGTTTTTATTAATTACACTGATAGATAAGGGTGCTACCACATAATATGTCCAACAATTTTTTTAAATAGACTTTAATAATTTACACACAACATCAATTTCATGGGTAAACGGTTACTCGAGTCCAACTAAAAGATACGATTGTTCTAAATTATCATTTGAACGTACATTACACAGTTCAAAAGTCAAACGACACGCCCATTCATAATTTTGTAGTATTGCCAATGAAGGCTCCTCTCAATTTTATTATCTCAAAACCGACTTTTACGATCGTTTTGAGAGATGTCGACTGTTTCCTGGCTATTTAATGTCAGGGACGAAATCATTGAAATTCGTTAATTTATTTGTACGAAAAATATGTCCAATATTATTTACTAAATTATTAATAATATAATAATAGTCAATATAATATATAATGTATTTGTTATAATATTTAATTTTGATATTATTAGTGAAGTTCGATCCTTAATTGTTCGAATCGTCGGAGAGATTTTATTAGAGACATCTTTTCAATATCCCTTCCTACTCAGTAACAAATGCGTCACAGTTTCGTATATTGACGAACATATTCTAGGATATGTTTTTACACATCATTATGAAAAACGTTTTTCATGTGGCCATAATTACCTAAGATCTCTAAATCTGACCTAACCTAAAATTTAAATTTAAAAAATCAAATAAAATTTCATCGAGGGTGAACGAAGTTTTACTAAAGAACAGATGATTATTTGAAATACATTCATAAAATGCGAAAATTGTTTAACTATTTCTCGTGGATTTTGTTATAGAACTTATATAACATAATCGCAAATAATAGATACGGTTTCACTCTATATATCAATATTTTATAAATATCTATAATTATATCAATCAACACCCGTCAACACACAACTGTAACATTATTCATTCATAAACACGTTCATATAAAATTACCTACCTACCTTGACACATGAATGCACATTTTTTGTGCACCAAGAGCACAGATTCAATTACAGTTATTTTTTAAAAGTGCAACTCAACACCCTCCGCTTTGCTATTATGTTACGTGCATAAATAAAACCGTCCGTCCGTCTATTTGTCTACAAACACGTTGCACTAATGTCGTCAGCTTGCTTTGTATAGTGATTAGTGACAGATGCTTGTTATGTCATTTTGGAGCGTAAAATGCGTAAACCGGGGTCCGTTGACAGCAACATTCAGAACGAGATTGTATAAGGGTGTGTGAGTGAATTATTATAGAGACTATGGTTTAAATATGAGAGAATTTAATAACTAATGTGAAGGAATTAAATAAAAAGATGAAATATAAATTGCTAGTTTATATAAATTTCTATTTAGATCATGTTTGTTAAATTTTTTTTTATTGCTAAATTATTTTCATTAAAATGTTAGCTATTTGTAAACTGGTAATAATTGCTATTTAGCTACATTTTTGTTTAGTTACTTTGGATCCGGGTATACCCAAGATCCCCAAGCCGCCTGCCTCTCGGGGGAGCTTTGTTCAGCAGTGGACGTCTTCTGGTCGATGATAAGGTACTTTTTGGATTGGTAAGCTTATTTATAACTAAAAAATATTGGTCTAAAAAACCTCCTAAGCCACTTACTTGCTAGGCCACCATTATATTATTATTTTCTTTTCCTTACACATTATAAATCTTAATCAAATAATTTAACAAAAGCGTTATGTAACAAACTAGAAATTCGTCCAATGATTGTCGTTAAAACTGTCAAACTAAATTGATTTATAGTCATTTATTTGGTTGATGGATTTAAGCGTCTGTCGTTCGCATTAGTGTGACAATACGCAGACATAGACACTTGGAGATATTTCTGGAAATCTTCTGGTCGAGTCTGCCAAACACAACATACAGAAAAAATATACTGATTCAGCCAGACCTGCAGTGGGTGCAAGCTTTTCTCAGCTACTGAAATAGCCCATATTTTTATTCGAAATTTTCCTCAATTTATGTACCTACTAGCTGCGCCCCGCGGTTTCACATATTCTACAGGAACAGTACATTTTTTCAGGATAAAAAGTAGCTATTTCAGGTAGGTTTAAAGTAGTATTACTGTAAAAATGTGGGTTGCAGTGATATTAAGATTTTTGTGTTTTACTATAATTATGAAAATTTATGTGAGGATTATAAGGGCAACTAAAAAAACAAAGACTGTTGTGTTGAGTTGTTTAAAAAAAAAATTAAGGGGATTTCTGGATTTTTGTACAATAATCCACTTCACACTGAAATAGAACAAATGGTTAAGGAGATTTCTAGACTTTTTCTCCAATAATCCCCTTCACCAAAATTAAATAAATGGCTAAGGGGATTTCTCATTTTTTCGGCCAATAATCTCCTTCCGCCTCTCAAATTGATTCTAAGGGTATTAATGGACAAAAAATCCAGAAATCCCCTTCACAGGAGATTGTCTGAGGGGATTTTTGGAGTAAGCCGTATTTTTGATTTATTTCTCAGAGATACACTTCTCCTGATACACTTATAAGAAAACTACGCTTTTATTCCTGTAAGATACAGTTCTTAAAACCCCTACCAGTTTGTCTTCTTAGTTCTACTTTTCGGTAATGCTGTGCATAAAATATAATTAATATATTAGTACAAGTAAGTTTCTTTGATCATCTAATTATTCCCCAGTTATAAACTTTCCTCGTGGAGACACTTTTTTATCATAAACAGACACAATATACTTTAAAAATTCGCAGTCAGTGATTTTATATCGTCAATAACGTGAAAATGCGCGAGTAAAACAACTTTAGACGCGACTGATAGTCTTAATTCTACTTTTACCCAAATGCCCAAGAAGAAGGGTAATGATACAATACAATACAATACAATTTAACTTTATTAAACACCGAAAATACAATTAAAATTAAAATTAAACAATAATTATATATACGGTAGTATAATGGGCGCCCTTATCGCCTAAAG
Source organism: Apocheima hispidaria (assembly GCA_947579745.1). Lineage (NCBI taxonomy): Eukaryota > Metazoa > Arthropoda > Insecta > Lepidoptera > Geometridae > Apocheima > Apocheima hispidaria. Next base: position 2,048,167 of record OX388151.1, read on the forward strand.
CGATTTCTTCCAGGCAACCTTAGCATGGACAGAATTTTTATGAGAAATACGGTCGGTGGTGTACATAAATTCAGGTAAGTACCTATCTAATGATAGTGGGGTGTATGTAAGTATGTTTGTATGTTTTTAATAATATTATTGTTGGTAGATCAAAAATGATGTAATCTTCACTTTAGATACGGGTGTGTATTCAATTTATCAACCTTCATGATAATGTAAATAAGATATCTGCAAAGATAAAATACTTTTCGTAGAAATACTCTAACACAGAACATAATCCTGATAAGACACTTTCTCAACCTGTACATGGTGATACTTACTTACCTTGTTATTTAACTTGTGTGAGGACTTATCTATAATATTATGTCTCCTGGTATTATAAATAAAAACCTAGAGCCGCTCAGCATGCGCAGAGATATTGGATCTCTCTATCTTTTATCGCATTTACAATAGCGAGTGTTCTGAAGAATTGTTCGACCGGCGTTCGACCTGGTACCGGCGTCGCGATTCTATCACCGCACCAGCCGTCACCGCTTAAGAGCTCATCCGCATATAATCGACCTGTGGAAATCGCACACTGTGCGTTTTACGCGATCCTTTTTGCCTCACACCTGCAAATTGTGGAATGAGCTTCCACCAGCGGTATTTCCGAGTAACTACAACCTGGGGTTCTTCAAAAGGGCAGGGCTGTTAATAGAATCTTTAAAGGTCGGCAAGGTATCTGTGGTGCCCCTGGTGTTACAGGTATCCATAGGCGACGGTGATCGCTAACCATCAGGCGGCCCGTGTGCTTGTTTGCCACGTATGGCATAAAAAAAAATATTGTTGTTCTGTTCCACGCCTTAAGAGAACGACGTCATTATCATAAGCCAGAAGATGTCCACTGCTGAACATAGGCCTCCCCCTTATAGAGCGCCACACTGAAAGATAATCTGCCATCCGCCATAATTTATTATGCATTGGTTTCCCGTGACTTTCACAATGTCGGTCCATCAAGTGGGAGGCCACCTACGCTGCGTCTTCCGGTTTGGAACGCAATGCAACACAGCAACGGATCGAAAAATATTTTGCAAGGGGTATATTTCGAGGAAAGTATATAGTTGTAGTCAGGGTTGGATTCAGAACCTCAGAAAATAATTGTGTATGGAAATTAAAAATATACTACTTGTGTAAAATTATACTATGTTTCGTTTTACTTTTGAATCAGTAAGTAAAAAGTAAAAATATTATTTAATTAAAAAATATACTCAGAATTTCCTTATACTGTAGGGTAAGTATTGAAAAAATAAAAGTAAGGACCAATAATATCTGAAAATAAAATTATAGTAGTGTAGTGGCATTACGATACTACATACTACATATCATGAAATAATGGTACAAGTAGTATAATTATACTATGAAATCCAACAAGTTGTAGTTCAAAAATGAACGGTTCCTGAAGAATTCTTTAGAAACCGCGGGACGCAGCTAGTTAATAAATTAAAAACAAATTAAATTTACACTCATAGTTCCGAACTAGGATCCACGTGTCGAAAATGATGAGGATGAAGATGAGCTATGAAACACGCAAAAAGACTTAGACAACTAACACCCTGACCTGTGTTTTGACTATTTTCATTTAAATATCTTCCAGGACGGTAATCAAACCTGGAACCTCCTGTTCATAGGGTAATAACTGTGTTTCTTAGATTTAAAAGAAGGCTGTAGTTTAACACAGACAACTTCTCATTTCGAATCTCGAATTGCGGGTAAAGCCAGTAAAACAATAGTGTATGTTATTCCCTTGACATATTTATTTTGGAGTGCAAACAAATTAACCTTCATGAAATGCATCGATGAAATCAAATCAACCCATTTCAATATCTATAATTAATTCAGATAATCTATAAAAATATTATCGGAAACGGTAGACATCGAGGCGCGCTTGGCGACTTATCAAAAAATAAATATCCTGTTACTTTTGTAGGTACCTATCCACCGACTGCCTAATAGATGGTATCATATCGCAACTCTTTTCGAAGTTATGATATTATGAAACTACAGTTTCACAGCTCGCTCCACAGTTTTACCTGCATATAAACTGTTCGTTAGTAGATATACAAATAATTTATGGAATTAAATGCATTGACATATACATATATGACTTCGTAAGGACCGGGTAAATGATACAGACTCCACGGTGCGTATATTAGGCACCACTGTGAACTTAGTCGAAGACGAACCACGCAAACGAAGGTCACCCGTCTAGCCCTCTCAAGAGCTCTACTCACACGCACATCTCACGCGTATCTATGCACGCTGTAATGCGACAAGTTAGTAGCTTGGACGATATTTTGTCCAAGGTTAGTAGAAATTACAAATAACATAATGGGACGCAATAATTAATACCATTTCTAGTTTCTAGATATATATCTCGATGTATTAAATTAATGTTTCTTTTATACAAGATGGAAATAAGATAGAATAAGATGGAGTTCGACTGAGCTTACCGTTTATTATGTATCAAACTACCAAACTGCTAACTGCACCCCGCAGTTTCACCCGCTACTACTGACCTTTTTTTCCGAAATAGGAATCATAGCGTAAACTTCCGTCATACCAGGTTCCTTTAATCGTTCCCGACAAACACACCCAGTTTCCACATCTATAAAGTTTAAATCGCTTTATATCACGTATCAGGAAAACCTTAAGTTGCTTTGAGTACAACGATGGACCGTATAATACTCGAACAGAGAAGGCACTAAGAGAGGTATTGAACTGCGTGGATAATGACATTATACCGTCTTAACACAGAATGAAGCGTCCATCACATATCGTGAATCGATTTCACACAACTTGTAACGTATTAAGTAGATATGGTTGGTCTCCAATGTATAAGGTGGGGAGAGTATTTCTTAGCCACTCATGCAATTCTGACGTTCTTGCCAAATGCCAATGTCAGCCCAAAATAAATGTAATACAATAAAAAATATAACGCTTTTCTACGTCATTCTCCGTGATCTTGGGAAGCGAAATATATTCAGTTCAGTCGATATTTATCATTTAGCTTGTACTTGAATAACCGACGTTAAATGCCATAATTTCTGGTGCAATGATTATTCAAATACAAAATGAAACTAAAGCCACTGTTATCAAGGTTTAGCGGAATTGGCGAGGGCATTACCTCTAGATATATACTGTCCCACGTCTTCTATCAGATAATTTGTGAAACGATGCGCGGATAGTGCGGGCAATTGGAGTTGTAAGTAAAGTAGATCACAATAGACTTTTCTTGTTAAAAGATTATGTCACAAGTTGTTTTATTGCTTATTAGAATTATGTTATCATTTTACGATAGCTCTATCTCTCTCAATACGCCATGTCGCCAAGTTTCATAAACAAGTCGTCTACAAGAAATCGCGTTTCGAGCTTTTTTGTCCTAAATATGTAAAGTCTGGTTTGAACAGTAAAAAGTTCATACATTAAAACTATCTAATTTTACTAAAGATGTCAAAATCCTTACTTAAAAGATTGTGATTTAGGGTAAAAATAATCTGTAAAAATTAGCACGCAAAAGTGTCAAAGCGCATTTGCTTTTGTAAAATGATGCAACAGATTCTTGTTTCATTGCCAAGTTGGTAAATTACGCGTCCAACTATCATATTTTATAGCTTCTTATACTTTTATTGCTCTCTGAATTCGCGGACGTTCTATAATCTGGTAATGATGTTCTTCTCGTAATTAATAAACAGAGAAATGAAACAGTGACTCATTTTTGTCATTGACCGTCCACATATAAAAAATGTCGCCAACCAAGCTGAAATTTTTACATTAAAAAATTTGCCCTTCGTATTTTTACCGCACGTTTTTGGGGTGTATGTATGTTTGTGTTTTTCTATATTACCTTCTGTCAGATTTTGACGAGTGAGTTGTCGTGAATTCCTCTTCATGTCCAGAGTGAGAGAGAATCTTATGTGGTGGGAGCTATATTTCGCAGTTGTTGTATAGTTTATCTTTTAATTATAGCTTTAACCTAGATAAGTATGTATCATAGACGAATATATACTAGTCTCTGGTATCTATATTATTTTACAGATCAACTTAATAATTTTTCCATCTTATTTTTTTCAATAGATATTTCAAAGATACTTACAAATATACTCAGATACAGCATTAAAACTTAGCTGGCGATTGGAAAATCGTCCCCTTAGTCATTCCATTATTATAATAATTTGGCAGTTTTTTTCTAATGAACCGTAAAATTGAATGACATAAATCTGTTTACTCGCAAAATAAAGTTATAATTTGTTGTAATTGGCAAATCTTTGCAGAGTCGGTTCTCGGAAGCCGTCGGAATCCAAACAAAACATTACTTTTCAACAGGTTTGTATTTGAACAATATAAATTGGTATTAGCAACAGCCGGATTGCTCTAGTGTAAACATCCCTTAGTTTAGATCAATAATTACTTAGTTATTACACTGAACTCTCAGCTAACTAAAATTAGTACTCCAGACATAGACTTACTTCGACAGTACCGGGCCTAGGGTACTTTTTCAAAGGTAGCAAATCAGTGGTGTGCATAAGTATATTTAGCACCGGTGTACACAGTCGCATGTAGACATCGTTGGTGAAAGATTGTCATACTTGAGATGCGACGTAGTATATGCGTGTAATTACTTGAGAATTCGACAGATGACTCAAATTTTTCAAGAACCTGCTAGAAATACTACGTCGCAAATGTTCGGATGCGCATATCCTCACTTTAGACATCTTTGGCTCCAGACCGGACCTAATGAATATCTTTGCCCTTTTTTTGCGAGAGGGAAATCTTTTCAAGATACCCAACCGCTTTGGAGTGCAGCCAGGTTATATGGGATTATACCCACTAAAACCCGCCCGGTGGCCTGCCTTGGTGCTTGACCGAGGGATCCGGGATTTACAAAAGTACACACCGGAGCCTTCAGTACCAAGCTTGAGCTCCTCCCGGGACAGCTAGCAGCTGTCGTGAGACGCCTAAGCCTACAACAGCGTCAACCACTCGACGCTGTCGTCCTCCCCGGGCTCGCTTAGGTGGATAGAATCCCACCTCTAAACACCCCTGAACCCAGAGGCTTTTAGTAGGCTCTTACTACAGGCAGAAGATACCGATGCCGTATTCCAGTGCCCCGGCATCAGGGCAAGAATATCTTTGCCCTAGCTTTGCTCTTTTTTCTGTTACTAATAAAGAACTGAAACTGAAACTAGTTTTATCTACCGATTTGATCACGAAAAAAAAGAGTTTCTTAATCTTTTTCTCATGATGCTATTTCGACTTCTCAAAAAGTAGGGTAATGTTTCTGAGGTTTGTTGTAAGTATGTATGTCTGTGTGTTCCTATATTACCCCTTTAGCATAACCGGCTTGATCGATTTTGACGAGTCGTTATCGTTGAATAAAGAGTACAGTTTGCAGTCGGGTTTTTTTTAAAACTTAATAATTGGTACTGGTTTTTAGTCGCGACAAGGTACCATTATACAGCAAGTGTAAAGTTTCACATCTAGTGTGATGTTATAGAGACAGTTGTTGGTGACAGTCACAGACATTTATTAGTGGTCACAGTCACAGTCACAGACATTTATTACTCTGTGGTGACATTAAAATAAAATTCCTTGTATTATAAAATATTTTATAGTAAAGTCATCGCTGTATAAATTTTGAAGGAGAACAGGACACCAATTTTCGGAGGCTACATTAAAATTTAAAAATCAAATGCCACTTTTTAGCATAACAGTCGCAAATTGGTTAGCTTCGAATGAGTTTATTGTCATTATAATTTGAAGGCCAACGTATTCTATTTCTGATAAGATTTGAATACTTTATCTTACTTTTTTTTATCGTTCCTGGCTTTAAATCATTCTTGTTTTTTTGATAGTTCGTCTTTATTTACATTACATAGAACTAAGTAAATGGGCTCCGCTGCTTTCCCTTATAGGCAGGCCACCGGGGGTATTACTAGTGGGTATAATCCCAGATAATTCAGTTACAACCCCAAATCAACCAGATTACTTAAAATAACTTTTTTAAGCAGATTACAACAATAAAAAAAAAAACAACGGTACATAAACAGATGATCAGTAGTTTTAGGGGTTTTTCTGTGTGTATTTTTTTAACTTAAAATATAAGTATTTCTTATCTTGCAGTGCCCCTTTATGCCAACTAGGTAGGTATATACTTGCATAAAACTGTGTAAATTCAAGTGGGAGTGTGTGTTTGAGTGTGTTAAATTAATTCTTCAACAAATAACAACATTCAATTTTTATTATCTAACTAGCTTCTACCCGCGGTTTCACTCGCACTGTTAACAAAACACGTGCCTATGTCACTCGGAGATAGTGAAGGTTTCAGTTGAAGAACACTTAGAATTTAACAAACAAACGAACAAAGTTACAAAGTACGATTGTAACTATACAATTTATATATTATATATTATCCATACAATAAAAATCAATTGCCACATGTATGACGGAGCATTACTTGAGAACGGCTGGACCGATTTGGTTGATTTCTTTTTTTTGTGTTGGTATTTGTCAGGAGGCTTATTTTAGGTCAAGTCGCGGGCATCAGCTAGTTTCTATATATTTGTAAGTACTCTATTAGTATGGAAATATGGAACAATGCAAATCCATGCAAATTATGAGAAACACTGCAACAAGTGTCAAAGCAACATGTCGCTGTGTATAATTTTCAGCGCGCACTGATACCTCGTTGAACGAGGTATCAGGTTAGGTTAGGTATTCAAGGAATTAATAAAAAATATCGTAGTACCCCAAAAAATTAAAAAATAAAAACTAATTTACATATTTCAGCGGTATAAAAAACGATGAAACACCTTTGAGTATTCGCAACGAATAAATATTTTCTTAACTTAGATCACGTCCTTTTGTTTTCAAGTTCAAATCAAATATAACCTGAAGATTTCTTATTCTCCTACTATTTATATGAAGTATACTTTACAAAGTTATGGCCACAATCTAATTTCAAGCGTTTTGCATCTGAAACTTAAGCAAAAAAATAAATGTATTTACCTTTAAAAATGTGCCGGTGAATACGTTCACAAACACTGTTATCACTAAGAACACCGTGCCGAATGTCAGAATGTTGTTATAATTGTTGTTTCGGGGTTTTTAATTGATGTGATCGGTGGTAGAGGGGAGAAAGGCGCGCGTGCGTACTCCGCGGACGATGTTGCGATACTGAGGCTGGCTAGTAACAATCGCTTGCTGTAGCCGGCCAGTGTGAAAAACGCTTTCCACGGTTATGGGAAAACAAACAGCGCTGTACTTTCAGTTTCAAGCGCTTGGATTGCTGGAAGGTGGAATGTTTTGGGAACTCTCTCGTTTCGCGTAACACTGTAAGCTTATGTCAACAGAATCATTACGCTGAAGTAGGCTACGCACCGGCAATGCTTCTGTCAGAAATGCTTCTGTGCAATGCTTCTGTGTGGAGTTGTTCATAGACGGCGGTTATCACTTAACAAAAGGAACAGGAGGCCCGCTTGCCTATTTGCTACTCTATTATTGAAAGGCAATTAATGTTTCCAGTGATATCACTAAATAAATAATCCTAACTAATATTATAAATGCCAGAATAACTCTGTCTCTCTGTCTATCTGGTCTATCTGTCTCTCGGTCTCTCTGGGTGTTTGTCGCGTTATCAGGGCTAAACGGCTGAACGGGTCGATCTGATTTTTTTGCATAGATATCGTTTTATTTTATTTTTATTTATTTCTCTATTATTACCCAATTTTTTCTAATTCGACTCAAGGGTCGGAGACGGACATAGCACCAAGGTAACGAGCGTAATGCTAGTTACCGTGCATAGTTTTGAACTTCACAAAACTAAATAAAAAATAGTTCATAATTTTTTGTGGCACTGAACTGTTAAGGCAAGCGTGGCGCTCACCAACAGGCGAGTGACTTACTCGTCTGTAACGCAGTCCTCCTCGATCCTTGATTCAGCTATCAAGACAGCATCAGCTTCTTATTGCATATACATGGCTTATCAAAGTACAAGTATCAGATAATCTCGATTGCGCCACGGAGGTGACAGGTACCATCCCGACCGCCCCAGATTTGCCACCCAGGACGTGCAAGGCCCTTCTTCTTATCAGATCTTAGACGTCCACTACTGGACAAAGCCTCCCCCTATTGGTTGCCATTATTCCCACGCATGGCAGGCGGCTTGGAGGTCGAAACATTTTCGGCGCTTTCTAAGGAGATGCTGCTGTAGTCCACCTATGGTTCTGGTCGCAGTTTTAGAACAAACCCGCGTTAACATGGATGAAATGGTTTTGCGTGATGATGCCAAATTTGTTGTTTTTGGCCCACGGAGGAAGCTGAGACGCCACCGGTAGTATAGCACAGGCAGGTCGCTCGCCCCTCCACTTTCCCTGGGGGCAGTGTCCCCCAGCGTAGAACTCGGCAATGCCGGTCTCCTCGCCGCCGAAATTCCTACCTCTCCCAACTGAGAGAGGGACGAACCCTATGACGATTATGCGGACTATCCTCAGCTCCCAGTTAATACAAGAGACTATTCAAATCACAATGACCGGTTGGCTTAGACTGAAAACGTCAGTAATCTTCACAAAAACAAACTAAGAATGTTTAATGATTTACACTTCTAGAGATTAGCAGCTGAGATTAGTCTTGTGTACACATAACACTATGTCGTTCGCTGTGGTGTCGTAAATATGTCACAGTGTAAGTGGATCAAGCGAATGGAGTCATTGTCTACGCTAAAATAGGCTTCCTGTCACACTTTTGACCTACTTTTTTAACCCACTTAAATAAAAAGGAGGAGGTTCTCAAGTCGACTGTTTTTTTTTTGATTCAAGGTCCTCACGTCCACAGTTGACTTGATAGAGGACCCCAAATAAATAACGAAACAAAAAGATTTATGATTTCTTCCATTCATTCCATATTTTCAAAATATACAAAAACGAAAATTTCTTTAAATCTCTCTGATATGATTTTATGACAGACAGATACAATATCAAATAGTTGGTTGATACGAAAGAGGTTTAGCAAGCAAAGCGGAGCTCTCGCTAAGATTGTTTTATTTTAACCTAATTATTATAAATGCGAATGTAACTCTGTCTATCTGTCTCTCTGTCTCTCTGTCTGGATGTTTGTCGCGTTATCACGGCTAAACGGCTGAACGGATCGATCTGAATTTTTGCATAGATATAGTTTTTTTTTAAATTTATTTCTCTATAATTAAACATGCATAGCATTTTCTCTAATTTTGCCAAACTGCTTAGCAGTTTGTAGGCAAACTCCAAACTACTACTAGTTGTTTTTTTTTTGTTTGTAGTTTCTAGGCTTAAGGGTAGGAGACGGACATAGGCCATTTTTTTTTTGTATGTCTACACGAACGAAGTCGTTAGTATTTCTGTCTGCAGGTAATATTGAAACTGGGTTTTCTGGCATGCGACTAAATTCTTTTCATTGTTATCCTTAACTTTAAACAGTTTAATCAATTAAGGCAAATTCATTATGGAGTACGACAACCTTATCGCTGGATAGAGCGATGACGTCAATGGAATAATCCCGTTGGGTTTTTTTAATTTACAGGGTCCGTTATTAATTGGATAGCTTAGAAAAGGCGAAGGGTACCTATCGAGGGAAATCCAATCGTGATGGTCTACAGTGCGAGCCCAACATTAGTAAATGCAGCTATACTCTTTTTTTTTTTTTTGTTGTTCCACCAGGGCCCCTATTCGGAGAAATGACATTTTATCTCGGTCACTGTCTCTCTAATTTAGAATTTAATGGGAGTGAGAGTGACCGAGATAAAATGTCATATCTCCGAATAGGGTCCCTGTACTTCCCCCAACACAAGTCGGGGACATTGTCAAGCAGAACATGTTGCTTACGCAGTTTTCTGTTTTATTACAATCAATTGGGCCAGATTGGATCGCCGTTCGGTAATCAAATGGTAATATATAACATGAAAAGCGTGCAGTAGTTTTTATTTTTATTTTTTTCTTCTTCTTTTCTATTCTTAATTTTCTTCTTCTGTATATGTAATATATATAAATATATATATATATATATATATATTGTAAATATACTTACATCTATACTCTTCATTTATGTTTTTTTTACTGTTATTTGGCTTATGCTTGCGTTCACCTGCGATGTGAACTAAAGATAGTTTGTCACTCAGGGATAGTGAAGCTTTTTGATAGTGAAGCCATTACTGAAATATATTTTTTAAATTTAGAAAACCTCAAACGGCACAAATATGGTTATTTAGACTGGTCGTACATGTTTGTGCCGTTTGGGGTTCATCCAGCGTGGCGATGCTGCCAGCACTCTGGGCACTCTCCCCTCCACCAAGGGGCTTGTAGATTAGGTTTTTGTATGTAATTTAAGTTGTTTTAATTTGAAGTAAGTAGGTAGGTTATATTTTATTGTAAATATATAAATAGTATTTTTATCTTTTGTACATTTATCATAAAACACGTTTAAAAGTATGTTCAGATATTATCCTTTTTGTATAGTATTATTTTTTTTCAAAAACAGATAAATGTTTATCTTTTTTTTAAATCGGACCAGTGGTTCTGTGAATTGGAAATTTTGAGTAACACAAAAAATGTTCTTTGTTCGGTGTCATAAAATAAAAACAACCGACTTATCTATTATTATTATTATTTGATTAGACATTAATTAAGAAATGTATAAATTCCATTCCATTTGAATATTCCATTTTAATTTTTTATTGTTATATTGTTTTATAAATATTTTTTGTTTGATGTTTACTCTTTAACAAATATGAACTGAGTCTTTTGTCGAGTCGTAAGTCGTAAGTCTTTTGACTCTCGCCAGTGCACGGCGCAGCTTGTGACTGAACGGCACAGATCCGCCGCTTTCAGAGGAAGCTTCCGGTATGCTACGACCAGGATCTGGAACATAACCCCCCCGCCAATAAGAAACCTGCAAAGTTTAAATAGATTTAGAACTAAACTAAAAGATTTATTTTTGAGCATCAAAAAAGCGTAGAACTCTTTATTACGGACACCAGCGCAAGTACAAAGATGATATTACTTATTCTAGTAATAATTTCCACCTGCGTGTGTGTGTTGATAAGTTACAAGTGTAACTTATCAACACACACACGCTATTGTGGAAAATATTTGTCTATTGTCTAAATATGTATTTGTTTTGTTTATAGTTTATTTTGTGTTTGGTTTACCGTTCCGTGCGGTAATAGTGGGTGACGTCACCAACGGTTCCAGTGCCGGTTGCTCGCAACCAGTATTATACTAAAAACAATGTGTATTATGTATTTTTTTAATATACTTTTTTGTTTTTGTGTACAATTTGTTTTTTTCCCATAAATAAACATTTGTCTATTGTCTATAAAATAATAAAATATTCGGGTTGTTCCGTCTTGGTCTCATTCCATTTCTTGACTTATCCCAAACACGTTATTCCTTTTTATAATAGACCAAGTGAGCGAGGCGAGCAAAAGTATCTGCATCAACTGGCTAAATTTGCTTTCATCTGTCCGTATGTACTGGCGTTCAGGTCGTAATCTTCACCAATCTTGACGAAACTTGCTGTACAGGTTCTACTATTTCTTAGCTGGCATTTCCCGGAAAAAGCTGTAGGGCGTATCAAATGCATCAATGGTCTTGTAAAATTTTCTTCGTCAATTCCGCGCCATCTATTTTTTACACAGATTAGACTTTTCGTGAAAGAGTAAGCAATGCGGGAACGTGAAGAAATCATGTCGCGTCATTTTAATATTTTGCCAAAAATTGTGTTATTTCGAGTGTTCATGTGTAAAAACGGTGAATTTTTACCCGTTAAGTGTTCGTGAACATGCACGAGTGTTGATGAATGGTATAATGTCGTGAAACGTGAATTTTCGTGTTGTTTCCAAAACTCCTTAGAAGGCTCTAGTAAAGTTTTCACCACTTTACTGGGGCATGACTTGGACTTGACCGTGACTTGTTTTGCTTGCCTTTGACTGTGACTATGTTGTTTGATAATATTTAGCAAAACTTGAAAATACTTGACACTGGCAAATGCATAAGACGTGCGATGCCAAAATTCTCTCAGGAGGAAAGAGAAAAAAAAAAGCAATGCGGTGGGATTGTATATGGAGCTAAATGAGAATATGTTTACGTAGATTAAGTGATCCGCTCCAGAGCAAAATGTCTATCACAAGCCAAAAGGCCAAAATCCAAGAACGTTCAAATTTTAACATCTAATATCTCATGGTGACGAGCGCAGTTCAATGCCGCGCAGAGTTTGGGTGGCATTGCTATGGGCAAGACGGTTAACATCAGGCGAGCGACTTACGTATATTTAGCAGTGGACGTCTTCTGGCTGATGATGACGATGATAAGCGACTTGCTCGTCTCGTCACTCAACACCATAAAAAAAATATGTCCATACCCGGACAAATTTCAATACGCAGAAGGGTCAGGTCGCAGACAAAGGCTAGAAAGAAATAAACAAAGTAAGCGGAGCATCACACACATATTATAAATGCGAAAGTTTGTGTGTAAGTATGTAAGTTGGTATGTAAGTGTGTTTGATCGGATTTGGATGAAATTTGGTATGATGGTAGCTTATTCCCTGGATTAACACATAGGCTACTTTTTATCCCGAAAAACTTAACCGTTCCTGTAGAATAGCGGGTGAAACCGCGGGTCACAGCTAGTAAGCAATAAATGCCGTGTCGGTTGTACTATATGGGTCAACTAAATGGAATGCTCCTCTAAGTCATTGTTGGTGATGTATTCAAGTGCAATTAATCATGGCGGTGAAGCAACGCGACAATGTGCCGACAGTTGTGGGTATACATTTTAATTGACAGAGATATCGAGGAACGAGTATTTTGCGACTGCGATTTTCATGCGTTTTATTTTTTATTTTTTGGCTTTACGATTACAGTAAAAAGGTAAACTTACTAAAAACGTGGATTTTCTATTCGGTGCACCTCATTAGTTGACCGAGCGAAGCGAAGGTCTCAGAGTTTACTGGGACAAATCGGCATTTGTATGTTTGTGTGTATATTTGTCCGATGATAACTTGCGAACCGTTGATCCGATCTAAATGAAATTTTGTAGGCAAGTATTTCATTTTAATTTTTAAGTTCGAATATGAGCTGAATCGGTTCAGGGGTTGAATCGGTTCAGGGGTCGCGAGGTCTCAGTTCGGCGCGAACTACTAGTTATGTAGATTAAAAATCGTATGTTGAAATACGTTTTTTTGGATCTATCGTATAGTATAACTGAGAGGAAAACGCAGTTACATAACAATATTCTCGAAAAAAAAAACATTGATTTACATATATCTTTCGCTAGATCTCTGATCCCCTCTTCATCAACACGCTAGCTGCCTTTTTCTCGTTTTGGCATGAGCGGTCAAACCTCACCGCTGCAACAAAGTCGCGGATACGTTAGAATGAACGATGCAAACTCTTCACGCAATTGTAATTTTCAATTAGGACACTCAATAAAGGTCAGAACGTTTGATCTGTTCGAGCGATTAAATCGCATCATTTGGTCCTGGAGCGTCGGTACCCTGGACCATGCTAGTGTAAAATGAAAGGGCGATGGAATGGTGAACACACTTACATTGACATGAATAATACTGAGACAATAATCAAAATATTTAAAACTAGCAGCCCGCCCCGGCTTCGCACGGGTAAATAAAATTATAATACACACACATAAACCCTTCTATTTGCATCAGGTTACTAAAAAAATGAAAACGCTACCCAACATCGAAAGAATTTTTCAAATCGGTTCAATAGTTTCGGAGCCTATTCAATGCAAACAAACAAACAAACAATCAAATATTTCCTCTTTATAATATTGGTATAGATAGATGTTCTGCAAAGTCGTAGTATAGGTATTATTTTATTCTATCATCAATAGTTTTCGCGTCGCACGCGATGTAAAGAATATTTTAGGTATTTTTTTACATCTTGGGTTACATTATTAGAGTTTTAGTAAGGATCCCTAATTTTTTTGAAAACATAATATAGCCTATGTCACCCGGGGATAGTGTAGCTTCCCAACAGCGAAAGAATTTTTCAAAACGGTTCAATACTTTCGGAGCCTATTCAATGCAAAAAAACAAACAATCAAATCTTTCCTCTATATAATATTGGTATAGAAAAACTAATTATATTAATATCCCTATCCCTTAGTCTTTTCCTTACATCGACATGAAAAAAAAGAACTAAGACAAATATCAAAAAATAAAAAAATACGAATTATACATTTATATCCCTATCCCTTATCCTTTTCATTCCTTACTAATGCAAAAGTGTGTGTTGGTTTGTTTGTTCGACTTTCACGAAGCAACAGACTACAGACCAATTGATGTACGCGTAGTTTCTTCGGAGTGAGACATAATCATGCTGGTTTTTATCCCGGAGTTCCCCAAGTAAGACCGCGGGGCGTTTTTTTATGTATCTATATATTTATACTTATTATAATATATATACTTATTTATTTATAATAATTCATTTAATTAGGATATGTATAACCCGTAGTTTTAGTACTAGCTCTACCTATAACTATAGCATTTAATACAGTTATATTATGTAAATAGATCAAAATATATGCTTATTTATTATAATAACAATTTATTAAATAAAATAATTCATTTAATTAGGATATGTATAACCCGTAGTTTTAGTACTAACTCTACCTATACCTACAGTATTTACAGTTATATTATGTAAATAGTTCAAAATATATACTTATTTATTATTATAACAATTTATTAAATAAAATAATTAATTTAATTAGGATATGTATAAGCCACAGTTTTAGTACTAACTCTACCTATACCTACAGTATTTACAGTTATATTATGTAAATAGTTCAAAATATATACTTATTTATTATTATAACAATTTATTAAATAAAATAATTCATTTAATTAGGATATGTATAACCCGTAGTTTTAGTACTAACTCTACCTATACCTACAGTATTTACAGTTATATTATGTAAATAGTTCAAAATATATACTTATTTATTATTATAACAATTTATTAAATAAAATAATTAATTTAATTAGGATATGTATAAGCCACAGTTTTAGTACTAACTCTACCTATACCTACAGTATTTACAGTTATATTATGTAAATAGTTCAAAATATATACTTATTTATTATTATAACAATTTATTAAATAAAATAATTAATTTAATTAGGATATGTATAAGCCACAGTTTTAGTACTAACTCTACCTATAACTATAGCATTTAATACAGTAATATTATGTAAATAGATCAAAATAGGCTATTTACTAGACGTATCTAGGTCTAGGTAACGAACGAGTAACCTGGAGAACGTTGCTTCTACTCACAGAAACAAACATCTGCCCACTTGAACCACTGAACTAACATTTACCTGTATTCTTTACGTTCTGACGTTAAGTCGATAACATCTCATGACTCTGCCAGGAATTTTGTATAAAAACCTCGCATTTTTGTGCGGTTAGGCAATTTATTATGTTATTCGGTAAGTGGGTAAGACGAGCTATATAAATATTGGTATAATGATACTGTTGAAGTCGTTTGAAGTATGACAAACTGTTGATAACATTTGAGATGAATTACGTATGCTTGAAGTAGGTGTAGGCCACAGATCACACTAGATACCGCACACAGATCATACCCTAGATTCTGCATTCAGGACGCTCGAAGCGCGCCATAGATCAGTCTAAATACACTTCTAAGAAATTACTCTGATTGGTTGATTGTTAGGCGCGAGTAAGAGTAACTTTGAGATAGCCAATGAGAACACTTGGTCGCACTACCCGCGACCCACGCCGCGCCTCAAACTTTGGTGACTTTTTGTAATAACAACGAATCTCTTAATGAGGTATCTAGTGTGATCTGTGATACCGCATTACGAGATTCGTTTTTCGTACAAAAAGTTTGAGGAAGGCGCAGGTCACGGGGAGTGCGCCCAAGCGTTCTCATTGGCTATATCAAGGTTACGCCTACTCGCGCCTAACAATCAACCAATCAGAGTAATTTTTATACGTGCATTTAGACTGATGCGTGGTGTGCTTCAAGTGTCCTGAATATAGAATCTAGGGTGTGATCTGTGGTGTAGGCCTTTAAAAATTGTTTTTTTTATCTGACGTTGATGGGTTGGATAAGTTTGTTGATCGTAATCTTACAGAGTTGTTCAACTATACCTAGGTATTGTGCTAAAGCCACGTAGGTCAGATACATACACGAACACATAGGCGCATTGGCATGCTAAACTGTTCATACAAACCTTCTGAATTTTTCTGATGTTTTAATAGTCATTCTGCTATTCGGGGCGGAGACAAATCCAAAAACTTAAAGATAATAAAATTCGAATAAGCCTTTCTTCTGTTATAAATGGTGTAAATAACCCGATTTCCTTTTTTTATATAGTACTAGCTGCGCCCCGCGATTTCAACCGCTATTCTACAGGAACGGTACAATTATTCAATTATTTCATTATTCTAAAAGTAGCATATGTGTTATTCCAGAGAATAAGCTACCTTCATTCCAAATCCGTTCAGCCGTTACTTCCAATTTCTTTCGCACTCTGTTCTACCTTAGCCAATCCAGTCGCAGTGCCAAACATAAAATCAGAGACAAAAAATTATAAGGAGAATTCTGTGATTAGTTGATATAAGTTTATAAGGAGAATTCTGTGATTAGTTGATATAAGTTTATAAGGAGAATTCTGTGCATAAAATATTTGGCGTAATAATTGGTTACAATATATTATTTACAACACGATGATATAAGAACACAGGTCCCGTTGTTTTTCTTCTTTGCTTATTTAATTGAACATGTAGTGGAGAATTGAGGCTCCAAGCTGAAAATCATGAAATATATAGCCAAGGTATTAGTTAAATAAAACATTGTAAAAAATAATCTTATAAAATTAATTTGTAAAACAATAGGTAAATATTTACAGACCATACTATTTTGGTAGAAAGATACTACTAGAGCCATCTTGCTGATTGTCAGAGCACTGTTACTCTTATTCTACTCGACAATAGATGGCGTCAGCCAAAAAGTTATACTATTTCTTCACAGATGGCATTAATATAACGTACCTATTAACTTAAAAAGCACTACGATTACTTTTTAAAAATCCCGGGAACCGTGAAGAGGATTATTAATACCACACAATTATTATTATACGTCTTGTAGTAAATTCAAATTAATGATTTTATTTGGAATAAAAAGTGTGCGACCGAGACCACTATGGATGCCGAATAAGGTCCTTCAGCAACAAACTAATTTTAACAAATTTAGTAAGTAGCTTCGCCTTGCGGTATTACCCGATTGTAAAATTCCACAGGAAGCATTTTTTATTCAGGGGGAAAAAAGTAACATTTAAGTTACTCTCGATCATCGATCCGTTGCTCCGTTGCCGAGTTTTTGTTTAATTTCTTGTATGATACTGCTTTCAAGACGAGCAAGTGACTCGCCTGATGTTAAACGTAACGCTTGCCAATAACAGTTCAGTGTCACCAAGAATTTTAAATAACCATGGGCGGCAATTCACTGCGCTCGTCACCCTCAGATATTAAATGTAAAATATCTTTGTGCCCAGTAATTTCGCTGGAAACATTGCACCTCAATTTTGAACTCATTCATGTTTGCACACTACTGCTTGGCAGGCGGACTCTACAATAAACTACACATACAAACACTTCTTTCACACTACAAAAGTGTGAAAGAAGAACAAACAAACCAACAAACACTTTTCGCGTTTATAATATTAGTAGTTATAGTGATTCTAGATTAGGTGTCTATTTTTCCCAATAGCCTAAGGTATATTTTATCTTATTAGCCTAAGGTATATTAGTCTTTTCCAGATTTTTAGAGTTCCGTAGTACTATAAGGAACCCTTATAAGTTCTTCATGTCCGCCTGTCTGTCTGCCTGTCTGTCTATCTGAATCCATTACAGCCTTATAACTTCCAAGTTTTTAAACGTTTATGCAAGAAATTTTACACAACTATGGTCTAAATAAAGACATCCAATTTCAAAAAATTTTTTTTTTTTTTATGGTACGTGTAGCTCCCATACATGTAGCGAGGGGACGAAAAAATAATTTCGCTGGACGCCATCATGTGGGGTGTCATGGAGCAGGTTTTTTTAAGGTGACAATTTCGAAAGAAAAAAAAAATAATTTTATTTTTATGGGGTGTCAAAATTCCATATATTATCCCCACAAGTCAAAAGAGAATAAAAAAAAAATCACTTATCACCCCCCCACATATGGGGTATCATTGAATAGGTCTTTTAAAATAAAATCCCTACACCATTTTTTTATCAGAAGTACTGCTTGCGAAATGTGCTTACAATGTGTGTGTGTCCCCTGCCGTTTCTAAACTATGCATCTCAGAAACTTGTTATCTTCCATTTTGATCAGACCTTAGTAAATAATTTATTTAAAATTATTTCGGGCAACATCTGATAATGACTTTTTGCGATAAGCGGAAAATACAGATAAATACTTCAAACAACAATTACAACCCGATACGCACTTACGGAACCCTACTAAGCATGGCCCGACATGCTCTTAACAAGTTATTTGCTATTATATTATCCATTTAATATTCACTTAGGTTAGCTAAATACCTAAATAGCAGAACAGACAAGCCCTAGGGCTAGCTTATTTATTTGAGCGTGTACGTAGGTATACCTAGGTTTTACCTTGTAAGTTGGCAAGGTTGTAGTGATATAGGCCAATATTATTGTACCTACAAAGATTATTTTATTTTCCGTTAAAATCTTGTTTTATACTAATACTAGCTGCGCCCCGCGGTTTCACCTGCTGTTATACAGGAACGGTTATATTTTCGGGATGTTAACTATGTTAACACATAGGCTATTTTTCAAGCTTCATTTTTCACATAGGCTTATCCAGGGAATAAGCTACCTCCATACCAATTTTTATCCAAATCCGTTCAGCCGTTACAGAGTTGAACGCGAACAAACACACTTACATACTTACAAACTTTCGCATTTATAATATTAGTGTGATTAAAAGGCTGTTCCGAAATTTTGTAGTCAATAACGGGGTACTGAGTTTGTATTCATTATTTTTTTAACGTCTATGCTTATATATTACTTTAATTTAATGCTAGTTGACAAGACTTATGAGGATATTCCTTTCGCGAAATCTTGGAGAATTAGACATTTGAAATTGTATAGCTCTCGCTCTGTTTCTCGTGCGTGCAATAGAGAGAGTTAGTATTTTTCCTAACTCTTTGATGAAATTAGCGTTTCGGGGGCAGTCTGTTATCACCCCCTAAATCTTAACAAAATCTTTTGTTTCTGATGTCAATGGATTAGATAAGCCATAATTTATGCCGCTGTTTTGTTTTAAAAAAAAAATGTTTATGGTATTCTAATAACAAATACATTTCATCGTCGTATTTTCGACGCAAATGTCAATGAAGTGCCTATAACAACAAAGATATTAAGAAATTAAAAAAAAAAACAAGCATAAACCCATAGTCTGGAATCCATAATAGTCCATTGTCTGGAAGAAATCGCTTTAGGCGATAAGGCCGCCCTTTATACTACCGGTTTTCTATTATTGTTTATATTGTCTTTTGGTGTATAATAAAGTTATATTGTATTGTATTGTATAGTTTTCCACGGTATAGATAACATAAAAAAATCTTCGAAATGGATAACATGTAGGGGTGGGTATCAGACTACGCTTTTTGTATGGACAAGACTCTAAGGTATACTCTATTCTTAACCACGATAAAAACTATTTAATTAAATACCTCGACGTTTCGGGCATGCTGCAACAGCCGTGGTCACAATGAAGATTTAAGATTGTTGGGCCAATAAGGCCCGAGAAAATTTACTCTTGTCAACGGTACCATTGACGTTATCATACCAAAATAGCCACAATAGCTTCAAAAATTCAATTATTTTTATAAAACTATGCTGTTTTACGCTTACTATTGGTTTCTTTTATAATTTTTCCCCAGTTCCCAACATATTATGGGCGGCGGCTGCACAATACAATAACTGTCAATATTCTGCTTCTGACAGCAGAGTGAAATTCAACTCTGGTTTTACCAGGGTGAATTATTTCAACTCTCAGTTGGAATTTACTCTATCGGAGGCGTTCTAAAACACTAGAGTAAAATTCCACGATTTCGGAACCGGCATCGAGTGAATTTCACACTTTATCGAGTGAATTTTGCCAGTTTTGGAACGCAGCCTAGTAAAAAGAGTTTCCGAATCGTTTAGTATGATAATTATTTTAATTAAAACTTTTGCATAGTATTTAACAGCTTAATAGAGATCGAGCGTAACAATCGATCTCGAGGTGAGCACGCAACGCTGACTCACAAGTAGTTACCGAACGGCGGGGAGTGGGTGGTCAGAGGGGGGTCGCGGGTGGTTAGAGGGGGGGTCGTGAGGCCGTTCGATGACCCCACGTAGGTGAGCTGAGCCTGCAGGATTCCTGAGCAGTCTGCGCTACTGCCGGTGGGGCACCGCTTAACGCCTTTATCCATTAAAGGAAAAAAAATTGACCAAACATGAAATCCAAAAAAAATACATGAAGTGATCCCATGAGCAACATTACTTTTATGATTCTCGTAGAAAGGTCAATTTAGTGCGACTCTATTGGTCATTTTTATTTTTGCTATCCGCTGACGTCTGTCTTGCGTCTGACCTTGCGTCGCCGAAGTATCGTCAACAATTTTGCTTCATTTTCGTTTTTTTTTATCTTTCTGTGAAAGCACTTGATAGACCAGCTTTTCTAGTTGCGGCAATCCCCACGGCGTTGCGATCGCCGCAGAACGCTCCCCGTTTACCAAGAGGATGTGTTTATGAAAAGACGAGCTGTGCCCCGTGATTTCACCCGTCTGAAAAATCCGTACAAAATAGTTGATTGATTCCACCATAACTTCGAAGTGCTTGAACTGTAACTGTTAAAATGTAGTTCCTATCATTTACCCCGCTGTAATTGTTATTTACGCCTACTATCGAATAATTACAAAAGTTTTTTTCGACATTCTTTATGCTATCGGCTTCGCCTCACTTAGATCCGCATCTATCCGTATAAAAAATCAATTTGTGAATTAACGCTAATCAATTAGGAAGCCCCGTAATTTTAAATCCTTCCCTCGATTCCAATGCGTGTTTTAATTTACACGAGTTTTAACAAACAAGCCATTTTATTTGCAGACCGACCAATTTACCGTACAGTTGGTCAAATGTTAGAGCTAAAATATGCCATGGATAGCTGTCAGATTTGTTCAGAAAACGCGTCGGTGGCACACCCTTTGAACTTTATAGATAAGTTGGTCGCTCTGCAACATGGGACCCACTAACTTCCCCGACGAACCCATAAACAGGGGCGGGAAATGGTGCAATCACTTTGCATGAGAAAGTTTCTGTACTTATCTCGGTTTTCGTTTTCTGTAATGTTTTACGAAGTTATTCCGAGAAAAAGATAGCACTATACACTTTCGCGCCCAGAGGAAAAGAGATGTAGCACGAGCTACTCAAAATCGTTCAGGCTGACAATATCTAGTGTTCTAGAATGTCTAGTATGCTAAAGAGTCTAAAATCACGACCGGTTTTGACGAAGTTTTGCAGTAAAAGTTGGCTTTGTAAGAACAAACATTTGATAGTTAATTGTCTAACTCAGGCGTTTGGGGAAGTTCTATTTCAAACTGATATAACCAATAACTAGTCTGTAGTGTCTTTCTGCTGCGTGTTATTATAATAATTCTTGTAAACATTAAGATAAACAATTGATCCCTTGTTTATTCAGTACTAGTCGTGATAGTGAAGCGGTAAGACACTACAGATTAGTTATAGAATCAGTTTTCAAACAATTAATAATTTGTATACCAAAAAAATGTTGGCTAGTTGGAAATTTGGAATATTTCAGAAAACTATACAGTTTGAGCATGCGGCTAAACCTTTTTTTTTTTTGGTCAGTACCAAAAAAAAAAAGGTTTAGCTGCATGCTCAGACTGACGAGATGAGAGAGCATGTTTCGCGCGCTTGCCCGTAACAGTTCAATGCCAACCAAAGATGTTGAACTTCAACAGTTCCAAACTCTACGCGGCACCGCATTGCGCTCGTCACCCTAAGACATTCAATGTTAAATATCTGTATGCCCAGTAATTTCGCTGGAAACATTGCCCTTCAATCCCGAACACATTAATGCTTGCACACTACTGCTTGGCGGTTGAATAACTGGCAAAGATGTGGTAGTTCCCCAGACGGACTTTTGCAAAAGAGCTACAAACCTAAAGCCTAAAGTGATACTGAAAGAGACTTAAAAAATTAATAACTTAATCTATGAAATGGTCAAAAGACGGACGTAGTTTCAGAGCCAAAAGCTTGTCTATTAATAATAATTGAACATGTTTGCAAAACCCGTTTCGGCCTCATTTGCATTCAGATCGCGTTGCCTACGAAATTTCGTACGATAATATTCCACTAGTGGATTATAGCATAAATGAAACAGATTTCCATTATTTGGTTTTATAAGCTTGCGTAATTTAACGAGATATTCTTTGTCTCGCTCATTGAGCATTCCATTTCCTTTCCAAATATCAGCGGTTATATATCGGTATATATATCGGTTCAGCTGTTGTCGTGAAACTGTAACAAAAAGTATTTGAGATGCTTTACTTTACAATGACCCTATAACAACAACCATCGAATTACCTTAGACTTCAAAAAAACAAATCGGAATGTTACTTAATTTCCACCAAAATAACTGAAATTACCATTAAAAAATTGAACTTGATCAATAAGGATAAAATAAAAAATAAATATAAATAAAAAATATGTATCTATTTAGCAAAGAAATAAAGGGTAGACTCCTGAAATGCTAAGTAGATACTACTTTTTTACCTGACTGCCTTGAATGCGGGTAATGTTTTTCGAAATAATTATTTGTGACCTTCTACCGCCTAAACAGCTTGACCGATTTTGAATTGGTACATTTTTAGCTGTCGGGGTTTTTTTTTTCTTTATTATCACTAGTTGGTGAGTCCTTAAATCATGACTTAGGTGATGTGTCGAGCTGAACTCGCACAACGAACACTGGACCATCAAAGCCGAAGACCGGGAAGTGGAAGCAGGGAACGGAGGCCTTTGCCCGATTACCATTGAGACACTGGTAATAATCACTGGTTGTCATTTTTTATTTTACATATGCCCAACTCAGATAATAATTCAAATTCAAATTCAAATTCAAATTCAAATTCAAATTCAAATTCAAATTCAAATTCAAATTCAAATTCAAATTCAAATTCAAATTCAAATTCAAATTCAAATTCAAATTCAAATTCAAATTCAAATTCAAATTCAAATTCAAATTCAAATTCAAATTCAAATCAAATTCAAATTCAAATTCAAATTCAAATTCAAATTCAAATTCAAATTCAAATTCAAATTCAAATTCAAATTCAAATTCAAATTCAAATTCAAATTCAAATTCAACTTCAAATTCAAATTCAAATTCAAATTCAAATTCAAATATTTTTATTTCAGATAAAGATCCATAATATTCACATTAAAAATAATACAATTAATTGAATTAAATTAAATCGAATTAAATTAAATGAAATTGAACTAAATTTACAGTGACAAAAACCACTAACCAAATAAAGTAGATAAACATGTGTTCGTGCGGCTGTGGATACTGCGTCAGGAGTCATTTTCAAAATCCCTAAACACCATTTACGGTTACTCCGTTGCAGTCGCATGATTTGCTCAAGTTGGACTGAAAACCAGCGTACGTCCGACGAGCAAAAAACGTTGGTGCTCTTATAATTCTGCTTCGCTTGGCTCGCACTGGCAGCTAACGGCACAACATAATGAGGATCTTAACACTAGTAAATCGACACAATGATTCTACTTTGGCAAATTTGATGCTTTAGTGAAGCCTCGTATGCAGAGCCTACACAATTGTGGGAAGGTTGCGTGTATAAAGGTTTTTATAAGATACATTTCAGAGATAGTGCCCTGGAATTGCACAACTTGATTCCTTCCGCTCCTTCCTATTATCGGACGGCCAGACAATCCGAGCTGAGCGATTCCCCCTATGATATAATTATTACTCTTTGGCGCCACCCGTACATGGTGGATAGCTGGTCCTTCCTCGCGTACGCACCAAAGAGTAATATAATTGGTACGCACCAAGCACACATTCTTTATATTTTCAGCAATTTGAAAATTATTTGATATGTGTTTTAGATTTCATTTTTAATTATTTATGTGTCAATCAGATTTTTAAGTAATTAGAGTAATTGGTTGAATACCGTATCATAAATAAATAATATAGGATAGTTTATTTAACCGTACTAATGAAATAAATAAATATGATGCGAGGACGTGGAAATTCTTGCATCATATAAAAAAGTTGTCCGAAAAGTAAAGCACGCGTGTCCTCAAATGTGACTGTGATCCTCCAGATCAATCGTTTGTTGTTGTGGTACTACTAGTATTACTACCAGTAGTACCACGGGTAAAAAACTTCCCGTAAAACTACCAAGCGATCCAGCATTATTTTGCGAAATTCCACCTCTAAAGGGGCAAAATGGACTCCCAAAGTTTGTATGAAAATAAAAACTTTTTTATACTAAGCAAATGAAATTGGGTTTGTATACTGAATACATGAAATAAAGAAACAAGTGTCTCAGGATTTTCCGAAAATCAACACATCAAGAAGTGCGGGCGAGCTAGTTATATATATATATATACATCTTTGCAGCTAGGTATATTCGAGTAGGCAGGATACTTAATGAACTTAAACACAAGTTACATGTTTCACGAGACAAGTTACTCAAGTTACTTTTACTAGCGTCTGCTCTCAGTCCCAGGTGACATCTGATATATTTAAACTTCATATAAGAAGTTACAATTTAATACCGAAGTTTCACACTTAAAAAAAAACGAGTTTAGTAAATGAGTGGTCATCTTCATCATCATCAGTCAAACTACGTCCATTGCTGACCAAAGGCAACCCTCTTATAAAGGAGGGGGTGGGTTTCCATAATCCCCACGCTTGGCAGGCGGCTTGGGTGGAATTTTACATTTATGGCCCTGCCCCAACAGTCATTTTATTTATCAATCATTTTGAATGTGATTTTCGACGACGCATTTTATACAGCGCTATAAGGAAAGGGTATACTAAGCCGAAAGGGACTCATAGTACTCATGATTGTGATTGACTTTTATTATGGGACCAACCATGAAATCGAGAAAAAAAACAGCTGTTCCATACATTTTGTCGAGAGTCATTGGAACATTTTTCTATGGAACAGCAAATTTTTTTTCATGATTTCAAGGTTGGTCCCTGGTAAAAGTTGTTATTGAGTACTATAAGCCCTTTTCGGCTTAGCATAACCTTTCCTTATAACCCTGTATAGTTAGGTACATTGCAATGTTTTACAGGCGAAGGCCTGCAGGTAGGTGAAGGCGAAGGACTAGACACGAAAATGAAAATATTTTTCCTTTCTTCTTTGCCAAAATATGAGCCTTTAAAGGAAGCGGGCATCAATTGATGCACTAAGCCACGTACAAAAACTGAAGTGGAAATGGGCGGGTCATTTAGCGCACCTCTTAGATCACAGATGAACCAAAACAGTAACGACATGGCGAGGCCCACCAGGCAAGCGCTATAAAGGGAGGACCTTACACTCGATGGGATGATGAAACCAAAAAAATAGGGGGCAACAATGGATCCAAATAGCTCAGGATGGAGAAAGGTGACAAACCTTGGAGGAGGTCTTCACCTGGTTCCTGATATATACTAATGCAAAACATATAATATAAATACTAACACGTAAATTTAATTAAAAAAATAATAAGGATTAGTTAAAGTGTATTATGATTTAGTTTGAAATATATAACATAATTGAAATGTAAATGTAACAGGAAATAAAAAGGCTTAATTAAATAAAGGAAGTGGGCTCTTATGATACATTTGAATTTCTTAAGTTTCTCATAAGACAGACGAGAAGCAGACGAGAGTCAGTGTAGTGGTAGAAAGCTACCCTGGCTTTCACTGTTGAAACTCGTTTGAGACTTGCTCAGCTTGAAACCCAGATCTAAACTATGGCATGTCAACTTTTTTGATTGCTATTTAGCGCTTTCGACGTGGACCGTTTATATTATGGTACGATCGCTGACAGCAATCCGGAGCAGGTGGTCCTCAAAGCAAAAAGTCTTTAATAGGAATGTATGCCCGTCTGCACTAAACTTTGACAGCTCCTAAGTTCATAATTAGCTCTTTATGACGTACCTAATAATACGAAAAATCCGTTGCACCAAACTTAGGAGGTTGCCGAAATGCGTATGACATGTCTTTTCCGTTGGGATGCCTAAGTCCGACTTAGTTTAGGTGATGCTTGGCTAAGTTTTATCTTTGTTGGGATTAGTGCAGACGGGCATTAGTCCCCTAACTCTAAGTTTATTGAATTAACATGTCCATCGGGCCATGTTGAAAGGCCTTCGGTGCAAATCGTCCGCGGCAGTGTATTATCTAAAAGCGAATGAAAACAATATTTCCATTGCCTTTTTTTAATCATAAAGATTAAGATATATTATTTCCATAAAACACAAGTTCTACTATGTTATACAAATGTGAAAATACGAGTAATTATAAAAATAAATGATTATATTTTACTATAAAATCTGTCGTGGTTTCGACACATTTTATTTAGTAAAACTCACGTTAATCGGTTTATTCATGTGTTTTGTATGGAGCCAGAAAAGTTTTCGGCGTAACAGTGAAAGGCAATGTAATGAAATATTACTGAAAGATTTATTTTTATTTTTCGTCATAAATCCCTAGAACCTAAATACTTTTCCAGAACCTTTTTCAATGCTTCGTTCCCATGTAAAACCAGTTTGAATCTTTGTTCTCAAAACACTCGATAGCACCTTCTTGATCCTCATCATTGGACGAGAATCGGTTGCCTTTAGCGCTCGCTTCAGATTTGGGAATAGTAAATAGTCACTAGGGGCCACAATGGATGGGAATGTATCTTGATAAAGCAATCCCTCAGCGCACCCGTTGCAACTTGATGTGACTTGTGAACGGGTGCGTTAGAGCGCTTTTCATGAAAGAAGTCCAACGGAAAACAGACTTAACTAATCCAATCCCTTCGATGACGCATTCTTAGCGCGATGACAGCGCCACATCTAAGGGATCTTATTAAATATCTATATATCTATCTTGTAAAATAGTACACAAGTCCACGTCTTTTCTAGAGGTGACGTCGCGCAATTTTTTGATAGGTACACATTTGGCGGCAGTGCTGTAATCCTCACTAATATTATAAATTCTATTGTAACTCTGTCTCTCTGTATGAGTGTTTGTCGCGTTATCACGGCTAAACGACTGAAAAGATGATTTTTTGCATAGATATAGCTTTAAGGTCGGAAACGGACATAGGCCACCTTTTTTTTGTAGATCCGCGCGAACGAAGTCGCGGGTAACAGCTAGTTTCTTATAAAGTATTGACGGCGCTCTTTGGTAAAGTTCTTATAATTTAAGAAATCGCCATTTAGGAAGTTCCTTCTAAAGTTTAGGTAGGTTTCCAGGAATTCATTGTACTCATCATAATAAATTTTACTACAGGACCAATCCGTAAATACGTTCATACGTTTCATCGGGGGTTGGTCCAATAATTAAAACGAACAACAAGTATAAATAATCCATTATTCTTGAAACCTTGAAAGTTTCATTTTTTTTGCGATTATGGTTAACGCGTTCGGATCGCGCGCCGCAGGGTGTGGTGTCGAATCCCAACAATGAGCTTGACTTAGGTATTATTAGGTAGACTTATTGAGCAAGAGGTAAAAAAACTTTAAAAAACCAGTTGTTTTTCGTCCCAGCTATTTCCGACTCCCTAAATGTTTCTTAGCAGCAATCAGGCTAACGAAAATCATCTTTAAATGTTCGGAGCTTTCATCTCAATCCAAAAAAAGTTCTAATTAACGGCTTTTGTTTTTCTGTAAATATTCTGTAAATAAATTTACAGAGAAATTTATACTAATGATTTTCTAAGTAACGAAAAACAAACGGGCCTTAAACGTGCCGACATTGGAAATTTCACTTAAATGAAACAAAGAGATCTACTATTAATAGAATTTTTAGGTTTGCCTCTACCCACTTACTTTGTAGGTAAAGTAGGTCTCTACCACTGTTATCTATTCTATGGTTTCTACTTACAAACCTCAGTATTGGAAGTATTAGTTGTTACCGTGCTTCAGAGACTCACTATACAGGGTGCCTTTGTAACGCCAAAGCTCTCGCAAGCAGATTCCTTACATCATAACAGGAGGATACAATAATACACAAATCACACCTCCACAAAATACACCTATACAGATTGAGTCTCATTGGTCAATTGCTGAGGCACGAGTTGACGTATCCCTGAGTTAGCAAATGGTTTCAATACCCGTGAGTCGCGTTTTCCTCCAATTTCTGTGCGATGTTTTTTCGAAATGGAATAACGCAACGGTCTCTTAATGCGGTATCTATATATGGGTATTCTATGTACGGCAAACCCTTTCAAAAAATATTTTTCTTCGGGATCTAATAACAAGTCTGGTACGGTGATATAATCAAAAGGCAGCCAGTCATCTGTGAATGGAACCAAAATGTTGAATAAGGCTGAGTGGAGACACTTGGGAGGGGCCTATGTCCATCATTGGATTGATGTAAGCAATTGACGATGATGAAATAATTAATGAATGCACAAATGTAGATCATATCCTTACTTTGATGCATAGTTGAGTGATAGTTTGTACATCATCCTTGTACGATGACATTACTCAATATCCAAAGATAAAAAGTGAAACTTTACAACCTATGACATAATCTCGAGACAATGGCACTCGTATTACGTCGTAATGAATGAACACAGTTAGTTTTAAGGAGACAAGAATTTTGTTTTGAAGCAACTTGATTAAGCAGTGAGAAATTATTAATATATCCCAACCGGTAACGCGAGCTCCGATCGCCATAATTGCAATCCTTTTATCGGCAGAAAAAAGAAACTGGTCGCGTGATGACGTCATGCGCAGACGCAGACCAAGTTCAACCACTAGCGAGTAAACTAAGTGAATCATTATCGTGCTTCACTTCAGCTGGATTGTAAATAAAATATGTTCCGTGAATAACTTCGACTATTTCGCAGGCTCGGAAAGATTTAAAGTCAAACGCGAAGTGAATAGGATTTTTTTCCGTGCGTGTTCCGGCAGCGAACCCTCCGGCGTCCGAGATTTAACCTCGAAACCTCTATAAACGGTTAACCCTATTGTCGGCGCGGTGTAAAAAATGCAGGTCGCTTGGGACCGGCGCGACGCGTCCGCGGGCCACGCCACCGCACCGGCCCGTCGGGACACGCGGAGCTAAGCCGGCCGGCACACCGCCGCCGCACCGCCAGTACCTCTCGCCGCGCGAGGCCGACTCCTCGCGTCCTCACGTCGCTCACTCTCACAACTCCACGATATCTTATCAGTAAATAATTGCATGAAGTCATCGATTAAATTAAGTACCGCAACGAGTACGCTCGTTTCATGTTTAATAACCGTACGTAAAAGTAAACTCGCGAGGTTCAATGTTAAAGTTTGACAGTGTTGAACTCCACAAGTGTCCGTGAAAAAGTTTAGTGCGATCCCATTGGTTGTTTTTGTTTGTTGGTGAGCTGTGACCGGCAGGATGAATGGAACACCGGCCAGGAGACCGAAGAGCGCTTTTTCTGAAACGGTGAGTGTCTAAAACTTTCTCTTGGACAGTTGATGACCAAATAAGATACGCTGCACGCATACTTCAGAATGTTTCTACAAGATGAAACCAATTCACTTTGCGCTATGTTTACTTTCCAAAATTCAAATACTTTGGATGTTCGTATTTCAGAGATACTTCAAAAATATTTACGAATCCTTTGAAGTATTTGCGGATATTATTTGAAGTATTTGCGGAGCTCTGACCCGAGCAACAGGCTGTTCTTGGTCACCTCAAGTCTACGGTCCTTGACTTAAAGCGATTAGCGGTCCCTTCAATATAGCAATAGACGTTAATGACCGGTATGTTACGAGACAGACGACCTTCGATAGATTATTAAATTGTAATGGCATTAGCAGATGATCGAAAAAAAAAAAGCTATTGGTTTGTTATTTCAGTAACAAGAACGGCTATAAAAGAGAAAGAACCGGTAAGGTTCTGAATAAAAAGAATAGAACTCCGACAAGAAAAAGTAAGTAACAGAAGTATTGAGGGTAATCTATGAGAGCTGTATTAAAACAAACTACATTTTTTTTAAATCTGCTAATAAAAATAAACACTGGCAAAAAACAAACAATTTGAAAATAAATAGTAGTAATTCAGAAGCATAAAAAGATCTAGCAGTTAACATAAATAAACCAGCAGTAACTGTTGCCACCGCAGAAGAGTTCAAATAAACCCATTACGAAGTGTAACTTAAGTTGGTAATAAAACAAAAGATGTATAACAGTAAACGAGTACCATAAACAGTTCAACATGTTAGCATGCTTATTGCTCACAGTCGACAGATTGGTCAATAAAGCTGTTGTTTGATTTATAGGTTTGTTGATGCTCTGGATGCATGTGTGTGGTATTGATTACAGCTCACTGTTATCTTTATTACACCTTATGATGTGGCTACGTGTGGCAGCATTTTTTATCTGTTGGTGAACTTTAACTGGTGATTTGCAATGTCAACTTTGAAATGAGTATCTAGATTTTATATTATTTTTATTTATTTCACTTAGTTGAAGAAAGGGTTCACAGTTACTACTTGAAACTTCTTTAAGTAAGAACAGGTATTAACAGGTATTATTTATCCTCACGCGAGTCTAAAGAAGGTACCATAAATGTATTATCTGTCGAATTTTTGACAGGTTTACCATTGGAAGAAGCATTCATAATCTTTTACAGCTGGACAATACGTCATGTCCTACTTTAGTAATACACTTACATAGATGAGATAATTCAAAACCCCTTGATGAAGCTATCTATGTAAGCATAAACCAATATTGTAATATTGTAAGTGCTCTTCCTCAGTTTCGTTATTAGCCTCATCCTGAGTCAGAACAGAAGTACTCACTGCGTCACAGATGAGAAAAATGACATTCGTGTGCCAAGGACCTGCAAGCTGCAAGCTCTAACTCGCCATTTTCTTGCACAATTTACTATAAAGTCCAACGGATAACTTTGAACTTAGCCTTATAAGGCAATGGTTGATTGTAATCAGCAACATTCAGATTTCTTTATCCAACCGCCGGTTATAGGACTCTGTTTTGCTAAGCTACCTGGCTCGGTCTATGCTAATCATGTTCGACCTTTTGTGTTGCAAATGTTCGTATCCTTCTCGAATATGCGTAGACTGGACGACCAACGTTTTGTATACCTTGCCTGGATTTTGATTATGTGCAAAATGATTTTTATCTCTTTTGATTATATCTAATCGTACCTTAAGCCTTTCGATAATAACGATGCAATCGAGTTTCTTATCCGAAACACGATTGGTTTGAAATATCAAAATAAGCTAGTATCGAGTTTTATCGTAATACATTAATGAATCTCGTAAACTTGAGGGAGGATATATAACTTTTATTGTTTTTTTTTTTTTATGGAAAGCAACAACATACTAGTAGAAAAATAAAGTAATGATTTCTTAATTCGATAAAAAGCTTACCGCAGTGAGAATAAAAGTGTCACTCTAAACTTAACTCTACCAAAAGAACTATAAGCTGATCTGCAAAATAAAAAGTTGGAGCTTTGGACCCTTAAAAGTTTACGAGGATGCCTAATGGGCATTGTAAGTTGGTTGGCTGCACTAGGCTACCATAATAATCGACCTCACAAAATAGAAAAAGAGATTCTAACCTCCATCAAATTCCGATGCAATAGCAAAAGTTTTTAAACCGTTCTCCAGAACAATATGTGCAAAATTTCAATGTTTTTATTTCCAGCAAAGTCAGAACTCAGAATAATATTGTCAGTTTTGTTATTTTTACTCAAATGGCCAGAAGAAGAGAAACCCGTGTAACCTAACCGCCATGTCAAACTCCGGATAGCTTCGTTTGGCAGTCGGATTTTTTCGTTTTTCTTTTAGCAATATACTCGTTTCTGTCTGTTTTAGATACGGCACCTTTGTTTTTGAGTGCAAATGCTGTGTGAATACGTTTGCTCTGTTTATTTAAGATTGATTTCTATAGATATCTACAAACCTACACGAAAATACTTTCACGTTCAATTTCATGTTCACTAATTGGATTGGAAATTTATCTGTCACAATATATACACTTTACAAGACATAGTATTGAGACATCTATTGTGCAGTTACATTTAATCACAAAGGCGATTATCGCGTCATCACAGATACTCTTCCAAGTAATCTTCTACATCTTCCCAATAATGCTATCCCTATATCCATCAGACATCAGGTCCCACCTGCCCCTGACCTTTTTGAGTTACGCTTGACGGGTTAAGGTAAGAACCACGATACCATTGTTATCGTCTATTCATTTGTGAATCAGTCATCGGGGTGAGGTAATTTTCCAGGAATAATTCAGTATTTACCTTCATTTGTGTAAGCTAACCTACATACATTATGGACAGTGTTAATTAAGCGGTCAATTTCATCATATTTATTTTTACCACTACTTGACTATTTTTGGTAGCAAAGCCTACTCAATTTAATTATTTTTAGGTATATTTTAACTCAAATATATTTTTAAGATTAGCTTATATTATATTCTTAAAATATATTTGAGTCTAAATAAGACCCACAACGTGAGTTTTGGCGGGAACGTGAAGAATTCATGTCGCGTCATTTTATTATTTTCCAAAATTTGTGTTATTTCGAGTGTTAATGTGTAAAAACGGTGAATTTTTACCCGTTAAGTGTTCGTGAACACGCACGAGTGTTGGTGAATGGTATAATGTCGTGAAAAGTGAATTTTCGTGTTGTTTCCAAAACTCCATAGAAGGCTCTAGTAAAGTTTTCACCACTTTACTGGGGCATGACTTGGACTTGACCGTGACTTGCTTTGCTCGCCTTTGACTGTGACTATGACTTATAATATCTAACAAAACTTGAAAATATATATGTATACTTGACACTGGCAAATGCATAAGACGTGCGACGCCAAAATCCTCATAGGAGGAAAGAGAAAAAAAAAAAAAAGACCCACAACAAAGCAAGAAAGATCTTTAATTAATCAAGTACCATCGGCAACTGTTTAGGTTTCTATTTTGGTATCTTTTAGTCTTGTAATGGTGTTATACTCTTAGTTTTAACACGCAAGTGGTAAAATATTGCTTATATTATCTTCGACTGTAGTTTTTACTTATTCCGCCATCGTTTCCCACCTCCATGCTAGGATTCCCTGTTCCTGGAATGCCTTGGACGCACAGTAAGACACGGACAACTAACAGATCTAATCCAGACCCCGGATAGATATTTAGATTCATCATTCAAACCTCTGCTCGGCCAAGGATAGTAATCGAGCCCGGGACTTCTGCTCATAGGTACAGATGCGCTCAACTAAGCTAGGAGTGTCAGATATTGTCGTGTACTGGAGTATTTTTTTCATCACGACACGTGTTTATTTTAAAAGTGTTTTTACCTCTCTCCTCTCTCCTGGGTTATGTTTTTTTTGCCCAGTTCGGTCCACTAGCCCCGTGAAGCCGACAAACCCTTAGCTTGCAAGGAACGACTTGATACGGATAAAAAAATTACCTCAAACTCATTCGCAAGGCAAACATTTTTTTTTTCTTTATCTTAGTAGCGTGGATATGCCTTCGACTTCGAGGGGAACTTTTACAATTTTTTTAAAAAACTGGCTTGACGTAAGTACCTGAAAGTTGTTGTTTGTTTTTTAAATTAATAATTCTGCTATTTTTTCCTTTAATCGTGACCGATTACATACTTCAATTTTATTTTTAGTTTTTTTATTTATTGTATCAAATTATTTAAGTACCCGTTACTTTATTTTGTTACAAATGAAATCTGAATCTGATTTTTTTCCGTTGGTGTTCATTCGCGGGAGGAGTAATTTTATTCCAATATGTTCACTGAAACCATCTGTAACTAATGTAAGTATTTGTTCTATTTAGGGCGTCTATGGGGTGGGATGGGCAGTCATTGCATACAGGTAAACGCTCGGGTACGCAAAGCTCCCAAAGCACAAAGCGTATTACACGGTCAACTTAACTGTTGGTCCAGATGTTAGCCTGTCAACACGGTCACGTTAACACGATATGTCATCTCTACAGACTTCATTTACTTCATAGGGGTATTAATGGGTGTTGTTAAATAGTTAAAAAACTTCAAGAAAGTTAGAAAAACTGTAAAACTGCAACAAGATTCACTAAAGGACGGGCAGCCGCGTTCTCTTACTAAACCGTGAGCGTTCTGCTATCCCCAAACCGTCTGCCAAGCTTGGAGATTACGGCAACCATGCAAACCCCTTTCTAAGGCCTTTGTTTAGCAGTGGACGTCGTCTGGCTGATGATGATGATGACGACCAATAGTTTAGCAAGCCACCACAATAGGACATATTTCCAGAGGCCGTCTGGGGAAGTACCACACCTACGCCAGTGTTTTTTGCCGTTCAGTCGCCAAGCAATAGTGTGCAAACATTACTGTTCCGGATTGAACCCGGGACCTGCTGATCGTAAGGCAGACGCGCTACCAACTTAGCAAGGGGGTCGTAAAATTTTAATACAATAAACCTTTACGCCTGTATTGTTGGCCTATTAGGTAAATTTTCCGATAACAACTTGTTAATAATTGATGCGCCGGTCGATGCTCCAATTTTGCGATGTCTCGATTAGTTGCATCGCGAATGCAATTTATTATCGTTTACTAGTTGCAATGAGGCATTGGTTTATTGAGGCTTGTATATCTGTGTATATATTTATGTGTATGTTGTATGTTTTTGTAAATGTGTGTGCATGATATCAGAAATATTCGGATTTGATATGTTTTAATCTGACGAAAGGTTGAAAAAAACTAATTTTTTCCTTTTATTTTTTGCTCTATAATATTACTAGCTCGCCCGCGTGTCTTCGCTCGCATTAGCAATCTAAACACCTCATTTCACCAATCCTCAGCATTTTTGTCTTGTACTCTGTATACTAACCGAGATACATTGGTGTAGTAATTTAAATGTAATAGTGTGTTTGAATGTAGTATTTAAGTAATGAATATGTGTATTTATATAAACGTGATCCATCCTCCATCCGACATCATGGCAGAATGTTTTCAAACGCAAACCAATATTGTTTTTTTTTTTTAATAATGTGTACATACTTTATTTTGTAACATCAAGTAACAAAATGTAAAATACACAATCATTAGGTAATATTTTCCTTCTTTATTATTTCTAAAATGAAAATCCCCTCAGGAAAAAGAAGCCGGTTTCTTTCAGCCTCTATTAATATTTTTACAAAGATAGACGACTTTTATTATACCGTTATTATAAGATAATTCTGAGCAAGGCCTTAGAAATAAAATAATTGTAGCTCAAAACTATTCAAAGCTAGCAGTTCTGCGAAAAGTTAGACTTCGCGAGCACAAACTTTTTTGAACAATCTCAATTCTAAAATCTTTCTTAATTCAATTATAATATCCATTATATAAGCAGGTGACTGGTTGTGTGTGTTTTTGCAGTATTTTTTTTTTCTCAGTTTCGTAGTTTTTTTTTAAATCGTCGGCGATTTTTGTTTGGTCGGGCTTGCTTTCATCCGTTTGTTGGTACTCGCGTACAGGCCGTATTTTCCATCTTGACGAAACTTGGTTGTGGCGCCACAGAAGAGGATTTTTTTTTATTTTACTTCTCTCTTCTGTGTGCGGCGCCATTCACCGGCTTATTTTGATAATATTTGACATAAGCATTCGGTACTCAATACTAGCCAATGTTTTTGTATATGCACAAAATCGGTCAAGAGGTTGTCAAGATATAAATTCGTGAGTTCTCAGGTTGAAGTCACGAACTCGCCGATGTCTAAGAAATCGTAAAACCTGTATACCAAGTTATAGTTCACGAATACACTTAATATTCATAATACTGTCTTATTTTTTGGATACGAAATACAAAAAAACTCGAGTATTTCAAACCCATTCAATACACAATGCATTGAAATTCATTATTGGAAAAGTATCGTCGCCTAATTATGAGGAGTGTGATACGCCCGAGGACGTGTGTCACGTATTTATGGAATGCGTGCGAAACCAAGCTGAGAGGGAACGAATATTTGCTGTGCTTCAAGTGAGCGAGTCCAGTGTGAGGGTAGTCCATAGTGTTCCATCCGACCCTAACTCCGAGGGAGCTAGAATGATTTACGGACTGGCGAATTCTTGTCTCCAGCACTTGAATGATTCTAGCTCCACTCGATTGTCTGGTTGGCTTATTATACCATAGTGTGTTAAATATAATTATGTATATTTTATAAGGATTTGACGGAACTGACATAGACTTGCAAGTCTAAAAGTCCCTAAAAAAACCCATACTGAAACGAACAAAACGTCAGCTGGCAACTCAGAAAGGCAAAAAAACCCTATTACGTAACGTAAAGTTAAAAGCTTCTTATTTTTAAGGAAACAAAAATTATATCTCGGTCTCAAACTGCCTGAAGCTCTGGTTATGACAGCCGCAAAGCCGTATGTTACACTAACTAAGCTAAGATCCTAAAAAAGAACTTGTGACCAAGTTACAAGACTTGTATTGTAGGAAGAATGTTCCAACAATGCGTCAGGCGGATGACCAAATTTTTTCAAAAAAAAAAGTGTCAAATATTTTTGTCCCTAATCTACGAGTAGCTCTATAATTTTCGTGACGAGAAATTATTACTAGTGTGTTTAGATAGTGTGCAATTTGGACTATTTTCCTGTTCTACCAGGATTCTACGGTACTTCTAAGATCCTAAGTACTTTTCTAGGGTACTAACCCAGGCGTATCTCAGACGCACCACACACCAAAGGCACGTATGTGTGTGCTGTAAGATGGCACCTTAGAGCAACACATGCCTCCGGTCGTTCGGGCCGGTACTGAGTTGCTTAATGGATGGAACGCTTTTTGTTATGAATTTGGTGTGTTGTCATTTAATGTTGTTTAAGTCAATTATCGCACTCGTATTTAATGTATGTCTACGATAAATGTTTTGTGCGGTGTAGAGCATTTGTAGTTTTGGAGGGTTGTGCGCCTCCTCGAGCGCATAGTCACAAGCTTAGCTTACATTTGGGCCAAGCTTATATTTGCTAGGTATATGTGTTCAGCAGATGTCTTCTGGCTGATGTTAATGATGATACTAGTTGGGCTTATATTTGGTTAAAGGCTTACCCAAGTCACATTTTCTCCAAATCCAAAAATTTAAAATAAGAATATATTTATTGCCAAAAACAAAACAAAAAATTGTCAAATCTTAGTTTGTTTATTATACTTAGTATTATTAAGTCCAAATTTTGCCAAGAATAATCAAACTCTCATTTAGCCCAAGTCTTATTTCGTCCCAGTTCCAGTTTAGTATACTCAGATTAAATATATACTTGTAATATCTAAAATCAAGATCAGTTTTACCGTTTTGTTGTAAAAGGTAAGAAAGAGAAAGAAAATACTTCGCTTTTATATTTGTGCCATTCGTATGAAATTATAGGCATAGCGTTCATATCATAGCAATAAGTTCACTTGTAAGTTTTTCAAATAGGCTGTCTTGCTCTCGGGTATGAACCGTATTCTCTTCGAGCGACCTAAAAATAATTGAAAATTCAAGGACACGAGGGACTTTTTGGTATTCATAGAATCCGCGCAGGAGTTATTCACAAACGAGCTAATCTTTCAAGACACAAAGGGGTCTTTTTGTGTGTTAACATAAAGGGGCTGGTTTGGAATTGCTGCGTTTACTTTTGACATGTCTGTTAGTAAGATGGTTTATCTGTCTGTTTGAAGTCGAACGTTTAGTGATATTGATGCCAAAAAGTTACTTCAAGCTTCGGTTACAGAAAAAGCGCAGTAAGCAAGCAAGTATATTTTTTCTCTTAAATTTTGGCTCCACACATATTTGTAATTTTTTAAGTAAAGTATGAGTAAGTGAGTATTTCACACAAAAAGCTAGTCCCAGTCATAGTCTAAGTCAAGCAAAGTAAGTCATCGTCAAATCAGTCATGCCCCAATAATGTGGTGGATACTTTACAAGAAGCTTCTGCGGAGTTTTTGAAACAACACCTAAAGAGACGATCGTGCTTGTTACGAATAGCCATTATTTATTTATTCGAAATGAATTATTTTCCATTTTTATTTATTCGAACAAAATTCTATGTAACCAATTAGTGAATTTTATAAAAATCTTTAGCGTCGGGAAAAAGAAAATACTTAGAAAGCTAAAATATGTTTTGATAACCTTGCGCTGACGAAACCGAGAAGTATGTTTCTGAATAAGAACATGCTAATAAAAAATACTGAAA
Source organism: Apocheima hispidaria (assembly GCA_947579745.1). NCBI lineage: Eukaryota > Metazoa > Arthropoda > Insecta > Lepidoptera > Geometridae > Apocheima > Apocheima hispidaria. Next base: position 2,086,678 of record OX388151.1, read on the forward strand.
TGTAAGTCCCGGTGTGTGACGCAGTAGGCAGGCCTCCTAGTTCATCCTAGATCCTAGGTCCTAGGCCACCACTAGGTGGACCGACGAAATTGTGAAAGTCGCGGGTAACCGGTAGATGCAAGTGGCAGGTTGTCGATCGGCGTGGCGCTCTAAGGGGGAGGCCTATGTTTAGCAGTGGACGTATTCTGGCCGATGTTGATGATGTGTGTCCGGGAGCCTCAATTGTGAGCCAGCACCCATTCCAAGCTATGTGTGCTACCATTATCGATCACACCGTCACTTATCTGACGTGGATTTCTGGTCAAATGCCTAGCCTGGCCTCGAGCAACCCAAATAACATATTCACTAGCCCCTCGAATTTCTATTCAATCTGGGTGCTTGCCGGAGTAGCGCAGTAGCGCAAAACGAAACCAATTATGCTGAAGCCGCAGACCGCATCAACAGCTGACGTGCTCGGGAAAGCTTGCCTAGATTTGTGAAAGAGCGGCTACATTGAATCTGATTGAAAATCTATTCTATTTAATAATGTCTATATTTTTTAACGGGCAAGTTAAATACAAATAAATATTATTTTATACAAATTATATTTCTGTTATTTATTAGTCACAGATCACACCCTAGATTCTGCATTCAGGACGTTTGAAGCGCACCACGCATCAGTCGAAATACACTTATAAGAAATTACTCTGATTGGTTGATTGTTAGGCGCGAGTAGGCGTAATCTTGAGATAGCCAATGAGAACGCTTGGTCGCACTCCTCGCGACCCGCGCGTTCCTCAAACTTTGGTAACTTTTTGTACGAACAACGAATCTCGTAATGCGGTATCTAGTGTGATCTGTGTTTATTAGTATATTGTCGCTATCTTGTGTAATTTAATTATTACTACGTATTATTATTACTTTATGTCTATAATTATATTGGTTTATTAGAATATAAGTATCACAGAATCTCCATCATTGCACACCCCGTCTTCTACCTCTTCTATGAATCCTCGCCATGCTAAGGTTGCCTGGAACAGATCGCTTTCAGCGATAAGGCCGCCAGTTGTTACACTAGTTTATAAGCCTCTGTTTAAATGTATCTAAAATTTTGTGTGAACAATATAGAGTTTATCTATCTAAGAAGTTCTTGGGCTGTCGGGTAAAAAAAAAAATCTAAGACTTGACCTCGACATTAGTCTGGGTGTCTGGCTGTTAGTTTAAGCTTTCTGCTAGCTTTATATTATCTGTGTGCGCGATATATTACGCAGATGGCGCCTGCTCGGCGGTTTTGTGCGGACTCGCATCCCGTGATTCACGCTATCACATAGGCTCTAGATGTTGTACGGTTCAAATATCACTGTGATTCGGGATGAAAGCCAATGTTACCAGTGAAATCACTAATATTATAAATGCGAAAGTTTGTGTGTAAGTAGGTAAGTATGTAAGTGTGTTTATTCCCGTTCAACTCTGTAACGGATTTGAATGAAATTTGGTGTGAAGGTAGCTTACACCCTGGATTAACACATAGGCTACTGTGTATCCCGGATAAATATTCGGCTTCTGTAGAATAGCGGGTGAAACGCGGAGCGCAGCTAGTTTAACATATAATATCACAAGATGACGGTCTTCCAGGCATGACGGTTTCAGTGTTTTCACCTTGTTCTTTTTCATCTGGTCTAAGAACTTTCTCAAGAAATTCTCTTCTTATAAATTCTTGCCGAGGTCCTCTCTTGTTATCTTTCCCTCTATAATTAATTTCGGTAGTGAATCCTGCCATACAAGGCAGTGCAGCATCTTTCCTCTTCTGGCCCGTATACTCACTAGACTAGAAGTGATAATGGCCAAAACTTTGTTGAGAAAAACCAAAATTTTCACTATTTATGGCGAATGTTGTATGCCTATAAATGGTGATCATATCAGTACCATGGACCCACTCACGTAGAAATATATTACAAGAATGTAAAATATGCTCACTGTTGTCGTATCTCAATAAATAAATAAATAAATTTTCAAACTACACGATCATGGCATTTTTACTTAGAAAAGCTACGATCTAACGAGCACCGAGGGAAAACTTATCTAGTGACGACTTTCAAAGCTTTCAAACGAATACTTGAGTGAGGATTTGATATTCTATTTCTTTGATAGCGCTTCAACAGTTACAGTTCAACGAACACTACTGACATCAAAGATCTTTAAAATTATAGATACAACTAATAACCTTTGCTTAAATTGTTCCAACGATTTTGAAATAAACGATCGTTCAGAAAAACCAAGCATACCGTTACGGCTCATTGGCGTACTTTTCGCCATAAAAGTATTCAATTTTGTTTCCGATTTTAGCGATTCAATGTTGAATCTATAGTTTTAGAGATCTTTGACTGACATCAATCGCTATTATGCGCTGGTAGCCACAATATCTAGCCACAGTGCGGTTACGAGAAAATCTAGCTCAGCCATTTTGCTTCTTAATGCATATCTCTTCCAAGAAATAGTACTTTCAAACCTTAGTCTCAAACACAAGTCCCTATTATTTTAAGTATGGCATTTGCTTCGTGGTAACATACAGGGTGTCCAGTAAATGAAGGTTATCTCTATAACTGAGGGTTGGTCACATCCTCACATCATGTCATATTATACGGCAACCATTTTATTTTAGTAGAAGTTGCACCATTTTTGAGAAAGTTTTTTTTATATCTTAATTTTTTAAGAATAAAAAACAACATTGCTTTAGATGACACAAAAAATAAGGTTTAAGTAGTCATCAATTGTAGAAATGGCATACCGAAATTCTGATGTGACCTAACCCAATTACAGGGATATGCATCATTTACAACATAGTTAAGTATATTTTTTTTTTATGTCTCTGAACTAAGCAAAAGCTTGTATTTCAGAGATTCGTGCTCCCCTGTTATGATGACCAGGAATAAATGTGACAATGAATATAAATCAATTAAAATTGAATTTTGAAAGCTTCTTGTGTGAGTGTGTAGTGATTTATGAATGGGTGTGAGAATGTACGTGTTTGTGTATCATCTCTGCGATACACAAGTCCATTATACCTGCATTTCCATAAAGAACCCTGTTTTAGAAAATTCAAAGCCTAGATACGTTGTAAATGGGTTTATACATAGCCTACATTCTTTAAAAGAGGCCTAAGAATGACCTATGGCAATGGGCAGGCCACTTCACTCGAGGAACCGATAACCGGTGGGGAAGAAAGGCTCTTAAGTGGCGACCACGAACCGGAAGACGCAGCGTAGGTAGGCCTCCTACTAGGTGGACTGACGACATTGTGAAAGTCGCGGGCAATCGGTGGATGCAAGTGGCCCGTTGTCGGTCGGTGTGGCGCTCTAAGCGGGTCTATGTTCGGCAGTGGACGTCTTATGGCTGATGATGATGATAATGAAGTAATTTGTTCCCATTCTAACAGGATAATTATTTTATGCTAGGAATAGGCAGAGGTGAAAACTATCTCACCTGGACATTGTACTAGCTTTACCCGACTGCCTAAATAGAAGAGAAATGTTTTTGGGATGTATGTAAGTATGTGTTACTTCCTGTATTACCACCGATATTAACAGGCGAGGTGTCAGTAGATTCCTGTCACTTTATGTCCGGGGTATTATACTAATCGTAAGTAATATTATAAATGCGAATGTAGAACTGTCTCTCTATTTATCTGTATATCTGCCTATCTGTCTCTGTCTCTCTGGGTGGGTGTTTGTCGCGTTATCACGGCTAAACGGCTGAACGGATCGACCTGATTTTGTGCATGTATAGCTCAAAGATCAAGAGACGGATATAGGCTACTTTTTAAAAGATCCACGCGAACGAAGTCGCGGGTAACAGCTAGTTATGTATAAGTTTATCCTTTGAACGCCAAGATCTTCGTATCGGCACGAGGGATCCATAATGTGCTTGTTTTATGATCCAAAGTAAAAGCTTGGAAAAACAAATCGTTATATTTTAAATAAAAAATATCTTATTTTATAATTAACTTTTCTGACATGGTTTCACACAAGGATAAACATCGACCACTGAATATTATCTTTTGTACTATTGTTTCAGTATTTCGAAGTTAAATTTTGAAACAAGACTTCGTTAAAAGTTTTTCGTTCGAATAAAATTTAGAAACTTTAGAAAGTTGATAGAGTTTTGCTATAGAATATTCTTAGTGGTGCCACGCTGTTGGTGTTTTTTGTAGAAAGTATGACTAGCTACCCCTCGTGGCTCCGCTCGCTTTTATTGCGTGGGAACCGTACGGGTCTGTTTGTTATGGTCGCCTGGCTAGGTGTTTGATCACAATTCACAATTAAGTGATGGGGTGAACGAACGGTAGTACGCATACGCATATCCTGGAATGAGAGCTGGCTTGCAAGTGTAGTAATTTCACTACACTCGGACATTTTTGACGGGAAATTAACCACTTCCTTACAAAATTTCATAAAGATTGGAAAGATATCGTGGTACAAATATACATACAAATTAAACATACTAATATACAAATATATAAACATAGAAACGCCGACTTGTTCCCTTAGACGTATCGACGTAACGACCCAATTTTGTATGAAATAGACCGTTTTTTTTTTAATAATTGGCTACCTGCGTACTCAACTTTACTGTACTAATCTCAACTGCACAGATTTTGCATCGTGTTGCATTTGAAAGTAGTTCCGATCCAGGCCATCGGTAACGGGATATCTCGCCAACCGGTCCGCCGGGCGTTTGTCAAAGCGTTTGAGGTGATCGCGCACTTGGCAAAACATGTCACAGAAATAATCCCCTTCCGCAGAAATAAAATAAACGATTAAGGGGTACCAAAAAAAAGGCTCAGAGGATTTCTGGATTTTTTGGCCTAGAATCCCCTTTACCTCTCATGCTCTGATTGTCAGGAGATTTTTGGACAATCTTTCCAAAAATCCCCTTCGCAGGGGATTTTTTAAGGGGATTTCTGGAGTAAGCCACTAGAACAGACTAGATTAGGAATGTTATATATTGTATCATATGTGGACGTATCTAGAATTCTAGGACAAACCAGTGCCAAATACCTTAATCCGACCGATCACTATTTATTGGTCAGCAACAAACACTTAGCACCGGCTTTAGATTGAATAGAAATAAAATGCGTTATGTTGTGCAATTGTACGTACGATTCTAGATTACGATTTTGGATTGCATTCACAAAGCAGTCGGGGTCAACAAGATTATTCTCAGGCAGTAGATGCTACTTCTGTCGCCTGTCACTCACCGACACGGAAATGGGAGCGACTAGGACGGAAACAATTCGATTGCTCTAAACTGGAAAGTATTCGTTATCAAGCGTTGTGGAACTTCAATCACCTCCATCTGTTGTAAAACGTGTTTACAAAACCACTTGAACAGAATAGTCCTTCCGCGAGGTTTTGGCGCATTCGATATTAGAAATTGTATAGCTGTCGCATTCTCGTGCGTGCGATAGAGAAAGTTAGTGAATTTTCCTAACTTTTTGATGAAATTGCGTTTCGGGGGTAGTCTGTTATCACCCCTAAATCTTAAGAAAATCTTTTGTTTTTAATGTTAATGGCTTGGATAAACCATAACCTATGCCGCTATGTTTTGTTTTTTCCAAAAATATGTATATTATTCTAAGAATAACTACTTTTCTTCGTCGTATTATCGACGCAAAAAAACTACTACACTTTAAGTAATAACAACGAAGATATTTTGAAATTAAAAGTAACACACATACAAACATAGTTTTTCACGGTGTTGATAACATATAAATAAATCATCGAAATCGGATAACATTTAGGAGTGGGTATCAGACTACGCTTTTTGTATGGACGAGAAAGCGGTACACTCTATTCTTAAGTCTTGATTACCAGGGCTGAGGGGTGACTACAGTCCTCAGGTTTTCCCCATCGATACCGCATTTAGAGATCGTTGTTCCGACAAAAACGCACCAAAATTTGAAGAAACTGCGGTTTGCGAGGACTATAACCAAGAGCTGTCAAGGTTACGTCTAATCACGCGTTGCAATGGACCAGTGAAGGGCAATGTCTAAATGTTTATTCCGATGCATTTATGCTGGACAAACATATTTTTTGTAATCTATGGATCCCACATGGCAACTTGACTCACATGATCTCTTCGTGTGGTATCTGTGTTGTCCAGTAACTAGGAGACTTTCAAGCCAAGGGTTTCTTGTATCACGTTGACTTGAATAAATAATACCAAAATGAATCTTCCACACCTGTGCGAAAGGTTACAACATTTTATCGACCTTTTGATGAAAGCTAAAGGACATTCTATACCGTCATATAATTGGCTATAACTACACGTCATTCTCTCGGGTAATACGTAACTGCTATGCTAAGCCGAAAGGGGATCATTGTATTCAACTTACAAACTCTTGGTTTTTCTGTATTTACGTGAAAATTACACATACGCGTACTTACAATTTTACGTGTATATTTAACTAAGATTAGATCAATTTTATGCAAGTTATCGTTATTATATAATTATGCTCGATTCAAAAATGCTGTATGGAGCCTCTGATACTGAATTCGTGGCCCATTTTATTTGGAAAGGGGGACCAAACCTTAAATCGCAAAAGAAAAAAAAACCTTTTCCATAAAACAAAAAACTACTGTAAACTCGACAAAATAATTGTCTAGTTGTTAACAAAATAGTGGAATATGTTTATCATTATGATCAAATGTCGATAATCTCAAAATTTTAAGAATTACGGTAGTATACAACGCCACGGGCATTAACACGGTAGTACAATACGGCAAGTGCGTGTTTTCTACATTATTTTTTGTTTTATAGCCTGATCCTGTATTGCAATTATAAAGCCTTCTGTTTCGGGGAGATTGTTGGAAGATTTTAAGCCTATATTATGGTCTACATGGTTATGGATGTGTCTGCCATGTAATTCTTGGCACGCCATTGTTTATTTTTTGTTTTTTATTTATATTTAACTTTTATTATTATAACTTTTGTATTGCTCCCCCTTTCCCAAGGAGGCTTAAGGGTGGTGTAATAAAAACATCTCGTTAAGTACAAAAACCCCCTTTCGGCTTAGCATAGCAGTTCTGTCTAACCACGTTATTCCTACTACACGTAATTATAATGGCCCATTACTTTCTTTCACATGTTCAAGTCCCGAGCCCTGAGGATGTAGCTTTTTCATGAAAATAGTACATTGTGACAAACTTGCAGAGCTGAGGGAGCTAACGTCGCATTTTCTAAATAAATCCGTAAATCTCCCGCAGAAATTCTTATAGTTCCATCATTTGGCCAACTGTTCACTTTGTTCAGAACAAGACAGCCTAAATCGTGTAGCCCTTAAACAGCCTGAATGTCGAAAGATTTTTTGATACATTTCAAGCTAAGAAATGAGAAATCGCGCTTTCTGCCTCGAGTTTTTCTTTCTAGGCATTAAATTTCGTTACAGCCAATTTTTATATAACATAACCTTAGAACAATGATACATTCGAAAATGAAACTAGAAAAAAAAAAATGTGTTGCTACTTACGGAAAAAAAAGATATTTATTTTATTTATTAAGGAACAGAAAACAGACATAAAATTTAACACATAAGTGGTAAACATAATAAACCTTAATATTAATAAAACAGCCCACGGCACTATTCTCAGATTACTAATTGAGTTATTTAAAGTTACCGATATTTAGTAGTTGTTCGGGACGCCACCTTTTGGGTCCTCTGTTGTTTTTCTCTTCTTGATGAAATGGAATTTGATGAAATTGATTTGTATTTTTACTGCACTTTGTTGCACCTTTTGTTCTTGTGTCTAGGAATGGCCGCAGGTGACAGATGGATCTTAATTTTTGTTTTGTTTTTTGGCTTGTCTTGTATTTGTTTAAGCAGTTGCTTAAACAGTAGTAGCTATATAACTTACAAAACATTAACGAAAAATATATATATATCTATATACAATACCCATTTATATAGATATAAATATACTTGTGGAAATATTAATTTTGGCGACACAATTACTGTAATTAAAAGATGATCACTCCGGACGCGTACTACCACTTTTATATGTTCAAAATCAAAATGTACATTACTCTGTTTTTTACTTGTTATGAGCATCAAAAGGCCTGTAACTTTTGTATTTGGTTCGTGCGGACCTTTTAATGAATGAGAGAGAGAGAAATATATATCTTCTATTTACTCTCGCTCACGGTCAGTTTTCATAGTAAAACAAATTTGTTTTATCATTTGAAACAAATTGGACTGTGTACTTTTTCATTTAGTCACTGCCCATAACCATAACACTTACATCACTCCACCAAATGGTCAAAACATCATTAATGGACTTAATTTTCTGATGTCATCTCCAATCGCCTTGAAATTGGCCCAAGTATTTGCGATATTTTCCTTATGGCCTGCAATTCTCACAAAATGACGTTTTAGTTGTTATTTAGATTCATTTGCGCCATTTGTGAGTGATTTAGTGCTAACTGAAGCTGAGTCATGTGGCCTTTGACTGCGTTCCATCGGAAGTCAAGAGTCAATGGATCTCAATAGTGCCAATCTGTCAGTACATACGTCTTACTTACTCATCGCACTAACTCTTTGAAAGCGAAAGTAACTCTCTCTCTCTATTTTGAACGCTTACATATTGAAATTGAAGTGTGCGTGGTGCGAATCTTGAGGATAGATAGAACAAGTACTTTTATTTACGAAATGGTTTCGTTAGATGCAGTTAGCATACGTTATAAAAATTCTTCATCCTAGCTTTTTTACCAGCGCTTTTTTTTGGTCGCGTGGATTTACAAAAAGAAACATACATTTGCCCGAGAACAAAAGTTGCCTAATGTCAGTCTCCGACCCGCTATATCTATGCAAAAATTCAGGTCGATCCGTTCAGCCGCGTAGCCGTGATAACGCGACAAACACCCAGACAGAGAGACAAAGAGACAGAAAGACAACTTACATTCGCTTTTATAATATTAGCGTAAATAATACAGCTTTAGCTCAGAGCAAGAACTGATGATTGTCCTATGATAATTTTCCTCATTCAGTCTCAGTCACTATTTAGAAAACATGGAGTTTTTCCAATGACAATGAAATATTATGAAATATTAGTATATACTATACAATATATGATGAAAATTTTGATAGATATAGAAACTCTTTATTCTAGAAAACCAAAATCACAAACAGGACAACCTTTAAACTAGTGCCTCAAGTGGCGGGCTTGTCGCTTAAAGCTATTACTTCCAGGCAAACATTGTATCGAAAAAAAACACTGTATGTTGTACGCAAAATATATGTGGCCATTCCAATAGCTTCGTTCGGGAAATACATTGTGAAATGTACAGAGAGTTTTAATTTCTTGCAGAACTTTGAAATAACTTGCACGTATGCATTGTAGCTCAATGCACGTATGGTCGAACGTGCCAACTGTTCGGATTATTTCTACGAGTTTGTCAAAGACAAAATCTTTATTTGCAAAATCATTATTAAGCTGGACTGTTTAGATTTTGGATGTAGGCAATAATTACGATTAAGATTGCTTGGCCTAAAACCTAGGCCTTCCGTCTGGAAGGCCTAGGGTTTAGGGTCCGTACCTCGAAAGGAAAAAAGGAACTGATATAGGATACTTAGTTATCCGTCTATCTCTCAATAAGACCGTTTTTCTCAAGAACTCGTGGAGGGTATCAAGTTGTACTTAGATCTATGGGCCATTGGAGCTGACTTAATAAAAAATACGCCCAATTTATAGAGTACCTACTTCCCGTTGACATATAATCATGAAATTGGCAATTCTGAACTTTTCAGGCGGCAATTTTTAGCAAAACAATAGAGCAGTAATGCGAGAGCGCAAGCGCAGCTAGTGGGAATGTTTTGAATGTAGAAAGTTGAATATGAAATTATTTGTGTTTAAAAATGTCACTCCATCAAATCGCATAATATAACGGACTAACTGTACTGTCGATAAAAAAATATTTAACTGGGCACACTAAATCGACTGTTTGTCCACATTGTGATAGGAAGCTAACATGATAGAACCTTTCCACCATTTCCAATCTGTGTTTCATCGGAATCACATATCTAAGATAAGAACTGGCAATATCAGGAAATAAAAGTTTTGGGACAGGAATAGCTTATGAGATCTGAGGTTGCTATGCGATGGGAATGATGGGATTTACATACACACTTGAGCCGGGTTATCCGTTAGTTCCACTTCGCAACTTTTCCGGGAAGAATTGCTATCTATCTATTTTCAGGTTTATTATTATGTAATATAGGTACTTCACATCATTGTATGGCTTGAACAAAGACAAAAAACGATTTTTGCTTGGAAAAAAAATGCTAACTGTATGTCACTAGAGATATGATAATTCAACCTATAAGAACTTATTGCCGATAATTTTCGTGGGAACCATGGTGGAACATGCTCAATGATGCGATGAGTATGTAATATGCCGCATAGTTTTTTATCATTTGTATTCTGTTAAGGTATTGCATAGGTAATGTTGGCACGACTTTGTGCAGACCTCAGATCAGAAAACAAGGGAGATGTGGCAAAAGGCGGGCAGGTGCAAACGCATCTGATCTAAAACAGACCAGCTAGTCCTTAGTTTTTAGTTGAATTCACATTGAGGACGGATTTGCTGGTTTAGATTACTGACATAATTGTTTTTATTTTTTGTAGTATTTTTTGCTAAAATAGCAGCTGTGATGTTAATGACTTGAAAGACGGCATCTCATTCACACGTAAGTTTTAAAATACTATTATTTTTTCTTTTAAAAAGCACGTGGGAGAACCGCGGAGACATTCGGCCACGAACAATAATCGTCGTAAAACACATCTCCTATGTTTTCTGATCTGAGGTGCAGACAATGTATGTTTATTTTATTTTTAAATATGGGATGTTGGCTACATTTGGCAAAAGAGGCACAAAAATACTTTGGTATAATACAATGACAATCACATCACATATGACCGGGCGAATAAACATTTCAAATCAACTATATGGTGCGCACACATATTGAGAACGCGCCATTGAGAACTCAGTCGAAGGAGAAGGGCACTAGCGAGCGGGTGTATCGTTTCCGAGACCCTCTTACACATGCACATCTCACACATAAATCACGCTGCGATGCGACGCAGTTAGTATGGAATTCAACCGATATAGCACCAATCTACGACTACCAAACATATTATAATCCGTGGTCCGTGCCTTTTGTCAAACTTAACAATTTTTCACATATATTAATAGTATACCGCGCGCCTACTTGATACTTGTCCATACAAAAAGTGCCAACTGTTTCCCACTCCTGAATGCTAGGTGATTTCTTGATATGTTAACTACATCGTGAAGAACTATGCTAATACGATTATTATATTTTTTTATTATCGATATGTATTCGTAGTTACAGGCACTTAAAGTGACACATTTTTTGCGTTGAAATTATGAAGAATAAAAGGAGTTTTATTGGAATACCAATATGTTTGAAAAATCTGAACCTATCGGCGTAAATTATTTTATAACTGACTTCCCAAAAAAAAAGGAGGAGGTTCTCAAGTCGACTGAATTTTTATTCAAGATATTGACAGCAAAAACAAAAGATTTCGATAAGATTTACGGGGTGATAACAGTTTTCTCCCGACATGCCAATTTCATTAAAAAAACTGAGGTACATTCACTAACTCTCTATCGCACGCACAGGAAGCAGAGTGACAGGCGACAGCAACACATTTCATTGTTTAGCTTTTAAATTTGCGCATACCCACCAAATTAACCATATTCGGAAGTGGATCAAAATATTCAAACACTGTTGTGTCAATATTTACTGTACTCGTACATCGGCCTTCGCTACAGCATAGAGAACTACAGTATGGTACAAAACATGAGATGGTACAGTCGACGGCATGAGCGCCACGACTCTTGATAAATACTTAGTTGCAAAAAAAACATTATCTTCAGCCAGAACGTCCACTGATGAACACAGGCCACCTCCTTAAAGGAGGGAGGGGAGGGGGTGTAACGCCCACGCTTGGCAGGCGGCTTGAGATCGAGAAAAAAATAATAGAAGAAACGAAATTAGTAAAATCTCTCTTCTCCTTTAAATAATCATCGTCATTACCGTAGTCAGATGACCATAATAATGTTCTTAAAATAACGGACACGACCGTCTACTACTGTTCTACACGGAAAAATACTATATTCTTATTTTTTTAAGAGTTCTATTGACTCAGAGACTCCTTTTCTGTTAAATGGACTTTCGTTGTGGTTTTGATGGTTGTGTGCCCTCTAATATGCAGATATTTAGAGGCGAGGCAAGGCGAGGAATTTTATTGAACTTTAAAGCAGATAAGTACATATTTTTTTATATACCTAACCTAGAGTTTTATACTCAGGTGGACTGACGTCATTGTGAAAGTCGCGGGCAACCGATGGATTTGAATCAAAAACACATCAAAATTATTTATTTGGAAAATAGCTTAATGGCTAAGACATAGAGAACGATGCTACCTGCAGTAAATAAAAACCATGTCGCTAGTAGCAACAAAATACCTATAACATGAGAGTTCCAATATCGTTCTGTGTGGCACTCTGTGGAGGAAGCCTACGCTCAGCAGTGGACGTCTTCTGCTGATGATGATGATATAATTTTATTCAAAACTGGCGTCATACTGCAGATGACAACTTTTTCCTGTGCCTTATTTACCTCCGCCTACGTTCGTTTTAGGAGGTACCTAAATCAACAGCATGAAATCATCTGCTCGATATGTCGCAAATTTGTATCGTAACGCCCACATTGAAGTTTTTTAAGAGTTTCCGATGACCAAGATTTAAGGTTTTACAAACCAAGGTTTTCTTAAAGGAAGATAAATTGTCAAGTGCGTCTCGGGCACAGATCACACTTGATACCGCATTACGAGATTCGTTGTTCCTACAAAAAGTCACCAAAGTTTGAGGAAGGCGCGGGTCGCGGGGAGTGCGACCAAGCGTTCCCATGGGCTATTTCAAGGTTACGCCTACTCGCGCCTAACAATCAACCAATCAGAGTAATTTCTTATAAGTGTATTTTAGACTGATGTGTGGTGCGCTTCGAGCGTCCTGAATGCAGAATCTCGGGTGTTTTCTGTGGTTTGCACCTACAGCTACATCATAAAGTGTGTCTTGATGCGGGGGTTGGGATGTGAGTGTGTAATTGGATGACATAACTTGCATCGTATTGTCGCATACCAACCAATTTTTATAACGCATTCAATTGACGTGCGAGTGGGCTTATTGCTTAGATGTCGCCTGTGCGGTCACCGCGGAAATTAATAACGATAATAGGTATACTTACCTACTTGTGCAATCTAGTAACTAAACGTAATGTTTTGGTTTTTTTTTTTTAAATGGTTGGTAGGCGGTTGGGTACTACTCACCTGATCTTAAGTCACGTTATGGTCGAAGCTGGTAAACGCACCTAGCTTGCAATTGGAATGAGGCTACCGAAACGTATCGTAGGTGCTTGGCGAGAAACTCGACTTGAGGGTAGTCAGCCAGTGAAGTACCAGAAAATACCCTTCCCACCATGCTATGATTTGCTTACAATGTTTTCCTTCACCGTTGGAAATGTTCAATGTTGGGATTTGCTTACCATCAGGCGAGCAACCTGCTCGTCTCATCACTGGGGAGGCCTGCGGGCGGACTAAAAACTAAAATTATCTATTTTAAATGGTGTTATTTGTACCAATAAATTGTAACCAATACTATTAAAAGCTCGATGGTCGATATTAAATGATTACACCTCTTGATTGTAAAATAATTATTTACAAGACATTTCACCATACTTTTTAAACGTCGTCATTTTTTTTTTGTTGCCACCTCTCGTTTTATAATAACAACTAATCAAAATAAGTCAAACTCGTGTTTGAGGGATGAGGCGGTTTCAATTCAATAATCTCCCGAGCACGAATACATAGTTTATTTGCTTAATTCAATACTTATGAATAAATAATCACATTGTAGTGATACTAAAATAGCACTATTCCTACAATTTAATGTATCAGGTATTAAATTTAATTTAATGTATCTAGTTTATTTATATACCTCGACGTTTCGGCCAAGTTTGGCCGTGGTCACGAGCTGACTATTCTAACACTATAAAGTCAAAGTAATTTATTGGTGATGATATTGAGTTTCCAACATTAAGTAAATAAATTAAAATAAACTAAGTAAAAATAAATCATAAATAAAAAAATAATACTAATACTCAATATCAACCTCAACATTTGAATATCATTAAAAATAGGTTTTAGTTGCGATTTATTGGTAAATATAAATTTACATGTCAATTATAAAAATGTGTATGTAAAATAATATTCATATTCACAATAATTAATAACAATGTCAGAACCACAATAATAAAATAATATAAAAATCTATCCGAATTTAGAATAAAGCTAAGTAAAGTAAGGTAAGGTAAGGTAAAGAAAAGTAAGTAAAAGTAAAATTTATTTGTCATAGAAACGTTACATTTTTTATTTTTTTTTTATTTACAATATTGCTCCACGGACTCCGGGGTCCGTGCCATTACACGTTACATTATTTGGATACAAACTTAGTGTGCATAATAATGCCTATCCATATACAGGGTTATAAGGAAAGGGTATGCTAAGCCGAAATGGGGTCAAAGTACTCATAATTGTGAACAACTTGTTGTTTATTTTTTCTCGATTTCAGCGTTGGTCCCATAGTAAAAGTTGTTCCTAATGATGAGTACTTTGCCCCCTTTCGGCTTAGCATACCCATTCCTTATAACCCTGTATACAGTAGACTACATAATCACAGGCTATCTTGCAGTCTCACACTAAGCTCAAAGCCCTCATTGAGGGAATCTCTATTAGCGAAAACATAGTTTAAGAGTTAAAGGTACATGTGGTTTCTTGGAAAAAAATAGCTCGTATCGAAAAATAAATATTAAATAAGATATCTTACTTTACACTAGACTCGACTCCCAGCGACAACAAAAGGGAAAAGGGAAAGTATCCGAATTAATTGTTATTTTCCGGTTACTTGTGGTAAATTCATCAAATACGTTTCTAGAAAGTTTGCTTGATAACCAGCGCTTCAACCTGCTTTTAAAGCAGCCTAGGCTCAGTTCGATGCTTTATCAGATATTCGATAATGATCAGTCAATCGGAACATAGATGGACATTTGCTCTTTGACAACACTTAGCCGGTCCTTGACTCCCTTTGAGTTTCGTAGTTTGGCGAAGTATTGAATTTATTGCTTTGACACCCGAGATGCCTCGCTTAATTCTGGCTGTTTGGTGCAGTTAGAATCCTGCCAAGGATATAGGAAATTCATGTTCAAATAGTTTTTTAGTTCAAATTGTTTCAGAGCTCTATTACTAAGCTCTGCATTCTTATTATTTTTCATTTATTTTCAAATACATTTAAAGCTAGGTTCAGGTAATTTTTCAAATCAATTTTGGTAACTCTATGCTTTGAAGTAAGCACAGAAAAAAGTGGATTGAACTAGTATTATTGCTCATTTTATTTTTGTAAAATTGTTTTTTTTTTTTTTCGTAGTCAGTTTATATTTTAATAGCTCTGGAACGGGTCGGGACCTCCATTGATATACAGATACCTAGAAACCATGAGGTTTTATAAGTAAGGCTGAAAGTTTTTATCAACGTAACACATTAATTGCACTATGTGTAATCCTCGTGACCCATCAGTGGCCATATCCTATTCCAATATTTTAATTCAGAGGATAATAATTATAATTAAGCCGCAGTCATATCAGGACCAATAAAGCTTCGAGGTATAAAAATGAATACGATCGTCTCGAGGAAAAAACTTCGCTTGCGCGATTCTGAACTCCTTACATTACAACTGTCAGTCCACGCGAACGAAGTCGCGGTTAGCTACAAGTAACTTATACTTTACATAAATCGACATGTGCTTTGTTCTAATTTTAAATTTAATTTCATTATTTGATTCGTATTTCGTATTCGTGAAAATGTTAATGTAGCTTTTGAATCCTGAATGACGGGACGAGTAAGTCGTACGCCTGGTCTTAAGCCCACGCTTGCCCATAACAGTTCAGTGTTACCCAGAATTTTGAACTTAGTTTTTAGTGTTACCTCAGATCCGAAAACAAGGGAGATGTGACAAGGGGCCTGACCTGACGTGACGCATCTGGCCTAAAGCAGACCAGATGCCTTACTTTTTTGTCAAACTAACATTGGGGAGGGATTCACTTCTTTGAATTTTTAACAAAATGACTTGAAGTTTTTGGGTGGTTGTTTACAAAAATACCATCTGTGATGTAAGATACTTGAAAGATGGCATCTCATTTCACACGTGACACGTAAGTAGTACTAACATACTATTATTTATCCTATAAAAGCAGGCGGGAAAAACGTGGAGACATTCAAACTCGAGCAACAATTGTCGAAAAACACATCTCCCTTGTTTTCTGATCTGACCCCCGAATACTGAAACGCTTGTTAAGTTTGAAAACAGATTAATTCTAATGCTGCTCTTGTCTGGCACTAAGCAAATGACAAAAGCAGCAACAGACAATCTGTCGTCAAAGTTACCAAACGTTTCAGTATTCGGGGGTGAGAGTGTTTTTTTTTTTTTATGTTACTTGGTGCCGAGACCTGCAAGTCGCTCACCTGATGCATCACGCTTGCCCATAACAATTCAGTGCCAACCAGAATTTTGAACTTCAACAGTTCAAAACTATGCGCGGCAATGCAATGCGCTCGTCACCCTGAGATGTTAGATGTTAAATCTCTGTATGCCCAGTAATTACGCTGGAAACATTGCCCTTCAATCCGGAACACAGTAATGCTTGGCGATTGAATAACTGGCAAAGGTGTGGTACTTCCCCAGGCGGACTCTGCAAGAGAGCCCTACCACTACAAAAACACGTTTATGTAACACGTTTCGTACTAGTAGGGTAGGATGACCTTTTCAAACTGAAATCATTACGTAAATGTCCTACATGTTTATACAAAATGGATACTATCAATGGACCTTTGAATATGTCTCCTAGCATAACTACTACAAGTCCCGACGCCGCGCCGTCGTCACGTCACCCTTGCCGTTGGCCAACTGTTTATGTCACGTTTTAAATAAACCAGACGATTGTATTCCACATCGTTTGATTAGATGGCAAACAATTTGTTTGCAAATTACTCTTTGTGCCTGAACAATACTTAGCATACAACATGCTTTACAAAGTTGGCGAGGCTTGCGTAATGCTCCTCGATATAGCTGTCGCAAAGATTGGCTTTCAGGGTTCCGTGGCAAGCTATGGATCATATAGTTTAGCCGTGTGTCTGTATGTCACGGTCCTTTTATTCGGAGACTGTTAAGACTATAGCGCTGATATTTTGTACACGTATAGATAGCTAGCATGCCCGCGCAGCTTCGCACGCATAGGCAATTTAATGACCATATTTCGCCTCTTAGGAGTTGATTTTCGAAAAGTCCTAAGACCTGTTTCTTTATTTCTTGTACTCAGTATATAAACATGTTTTTATTTATATTTTCCTAGAAACCTTATTGGTCCATTTTACTCCTATTTTTTACTTTAGGGGTGGAATTTCGCAAAATCCGTTCTTACTGTTCACGTAGCTAGACCATTTGAGGAATATTGGGTCCAAATTTCACGTCTCTATCATAAGCGGTTTGGTCTTTTCGTTGAATCGTAGAACAGGGCTTCTTTTTAATGAATTTCCAATACTCAATACTCAATTCATTTATTGCAAACATTATGTGGATTACATGCAGATCTTAAGTAGCATATTTAAAATAGGTAAGTCATAATGACCCTGATTGGGTATGGCAATATCGTGCTTCCTGCTTTTAAAAGAAAATTTAAAATTATTGTAAGGTTTTTAAAACAGTGTAAGTACTTATGTCTTGTTTTTTTATTTTTAATAGTCACGTCTAAGGAATCGCCCTGTGATAATGCTTATTTATTTTTAACATGCCATGGAACCGAGTTGAAAACTTATATTTTATATTTACTACGATTTTCCCACAAACGTCGTTGTGTTTAATAAATCTGGGTCAAAATATTCAATCAGTATATTTAATTACAAATTTATAGAAATGAGTATCAGCAATTAGTTTACATAATCAAGAGCAGTACACGTAGTACGCATATTCTTAACTCGATCCTAAGCTTTAAATTAAATTTAAATTTTAAGTTTTCAAATTAATGTCAACCACCTTAAGGAAACGGTGAGAGCCAGGCTATCAAAAGGCAACTATTTTCATTTTGAGGTGATGAAAACAAGGATGTCTGAATGAAAGCCACAAGTATTAATGTAAATAATAAATGTTATTGTCAGATAACAGAGATACACTGACGAGCAATATTTAAAAAAAAACAACTTATCATGAAATATTTCCGAAACCACACAATATAGCTACTTGGATAAAAAAGCGACATTGAAGTGTATTTAATAAAGCATACAAAACTCGTAATGGAAACAAAACTAATTTAATTAAATGGGTTAAGCTTGTGTGGTTTAGGCATGGATCTTATGATGCTTCGTCTAAGGGTTTAGGAGTTTTTTTTTTTTTGGCACTTTGCATATATTCATTCACAGGTAGTACATATAAATAATTATTTTAACATCTTAAAACTTATCAAATACATCTAATGAAAATTACATTGCAGTTTCTAATCAATGTTAGCATATAATATTATAATATCCTTGATTATACTATCTAGTTATTTATGTCAGAATGCGTCCGGTATCATAAACATGCATCGAAATCAAACATAAATAAAAGATGACACAAGTGCTATATTTGATTTCCGCATAGTTCAAACTGTAACTGTCATAATTTTATTAGCCGTAAATCCATAATTTTGTACTAATAAAACCAGTGACGAATAAAACTGACACGCAGGATTACAACAGCTGCAAACAGGAAAATATTCCTGATTGTGAATCAGGAATATTTTCGAGGAATTCTCGAATTCGAATTCGATTGAAAAAATGTGTGGAAAATGTAGTTTTATTTACACCCTACGCTTGGCGCTGTCCCGGTTTTACATACATTTTGGTATTGAATAAGTTCCAAAGTTTTTTCGACAAAAGTTATACAGAGGGATTTCACTTACCTAATGAGCAGAATTAATACAGCTTACTACGACCTAGACTCGTTTGAAATCGAGTTTAATCTACATTATCCACACTTACAATCAAATTAATTTTTAAATGCATATCACACTATCTGATTGTTCAAGGAATAATAAGGTCGAACGGACCTCGATAAACAAACATGGAAATTTTGGCTATCATAAGAACATAGAAGAATTTGGATTCCACGTAAATTACGGGAATAAAAAAAAGAAAAAAAAGCACTGGGGAATACTACTATAATATACACGACATGTTGAGCAGAAAACCAAAAAAATTACGCTATGGTTTCTTTAGTGTTTCATTTTTCATCTTGAAAACAAAAACTAAAGAAAATGTGTACAACTTCATCATGTGTATAATTTACGCTCTGATTGCGGCGGAATTAACGCTTGATAAATACAATAATTAGTGAGAATTAGAACCGTACGAATATTTGTTACGCTTGTAATTCAAGGTGAAGAGCACCAGATCGAAACAAAAATATTAAAAGCCTACTAGCTAGTATTGCTTACTCTATTTTCATGGGCTAGCCTCATAAGGCGCATATTCATCGAAGCTGTCTGGAACTTTATTTTTCCAAGGATGTCCAAGATTAAAATAATTCGCGGACAAAATATTGAAAAAAATTACTTATTTCAACCTGTCCTTCTTTCTCTTCTGTGCTTAGGCCAGTCGATAATCTCAGAATCTGGCTAACGATTGTTCTAGAAATCAATACCAGGACGTGTTTCAATTCAAACCACAGAATTATCTCTAAACTCAATAGGTACAAATTAAAAACACCACGGTTTTATTTATTAACATTGCAATAAATAAAAATTAAAAAAACATTATTACTTAGTTACATCAACGAAGAATACGTATGCCAAATGTTAGTTTAATATGACAGTGAAGCGATATGAATAATGATAAAAGTATTTTTTTTATTTTATTGTTTTCATTACTAACACTGGTAATATCGCAATGTAATTATTTAATTATTATAACAATATTATAGCACTAAGTTATTTTGTGTATGGTACCCACCCTACAATACGTGTAGGTAGGTATATTAGCCCCCATTCATTAGTGACTTGGTTGCTTTGAACACACAATCTATGGTGCCAATTATCACGGAAAGAAATAACAGGTACTTACTTTCTCTATTTCGATAGTTACAATTACGGAAAATAGCGAGCCTATTCTTAAGCGGTACATAAATTCTGTTATTTTAACTCTCATTGAGATAGACAGGAAATTACGACGACAAAAACAACGCTGGCTGCTCTAAAATCAGCCCGCTTGTTTTGGCCCCTTCGGCCGTGTACGAAACCGGAGATTCGAAACCAGTTTCGTCCGAAGACTTTTTTGTCCTTGTACGAAACCAATTCCGTCCGAAGACTTTTTTGTCCTTGTACGAAACCAATTCCGTCCGAAGACTTTTTTGTCCTTGTACGAAACCAATTCCGTCCGAAGACTTTTTCGTCCTATGACTTTTTTGTACTTGAACGAAACCAGAGTTAATAATACACTCTTAACACAGAAGATTTAATTTTTTATTTTATTTTTAACAATAGATAATATGTAAAGAGGTCAAGTATATTCATCAATACTGTGTGTTCAATTCAATAGTTTGAAAAATTCTTCACCAGTTTAAGTATACACTATCCTCCTTATCAAATTTCATACAAATCAGTTCAGTCGTTACGGAGGTGCGGAGCAATAAACATACTTTTGCATACAAAAACGATGTCAAAATGAATAATAAATTTGAAATAGTAATTTTAACAAAAAAAAAACTTCTTTAGGACCATTTATTTGAATTTGCTTCGTTATAGTCTCATTCAAACGACATTTTTTTTGTATCGAAAATACGACATTAATAGTAGTTGTTAGAATACCATAAAAAAATCTTGAAAACACAAAACCTCCTTTTTTTGGAAGTCGATTAAAAAGGAATGTCTAAGCTTGAATGAAAAACGGCAATAACATAGACCTTATCATGACTGCATTAGTGGATAAATATAATCTTAGCACGTGCCAATGGCAGACCAGTGTCGTGGTCTCACGAAGGAATGTCATCGTCTGCGACAATGGGTTTCCGAGTCCATCTACGGAGCTTTGGAGGCTAACCGGCCCAGCCCTCTCTGCCGGCCTTTGCCGGTCACTGTACTTGCTCTCTTAACGGTACAATCGATAACATTACTATGAAAGTAGACTGTACAAAATGTCTTGAAGACGTAGGTTTATTCGAATGTTCTTTAAACTACTTAAATGCCTGAGTCATCATCCCAAAATACTCTAATATAGCCGTCAAGATACTTATAAGTTTATTTAGAAATGGTGATCCGCGCATTACATTCCATTTTGTTTGGTACTTGTAGATTGCTGTTCAAAGTTGAAATTTCTACTAACTGCATTGTAACGTGCATATTAATAATTATACGATTAATACGTGTTAAATATTTGGTGAGTAGCTTTGGAAGAGGCGCGTAATGTCCGAGAGCTAGCGCAGGTCGCCTGCGACTGCATGCTTGTATACACAATAAATGGTGCTTAGTATACTAATACTTATACGTTAACATGGAGTTATTCTCTATTACATGGAGTTACCATGTTAACTATTCTTTTTTGGACAAGCAACTGAAACTTCGAATGGAGTGAAATTTGCTAACTCTGTTTGTACTGTTGCAGCACTGGTTGTGTAAAATCACAACCAGTGGAATTTGAACCCTTGGCATCCGGGTCTGCAGCCTTGTCCCAAGCCTGCGGCCTGCGGCCTGCGGCTCAACCAAATCAATAGCTTTGCCAATCAAGCCAATTCTTAAAAACTTTTTTGAGACTTACAAAAAGTTACAATGCAATATGTTATTCTTAGTTACCTATATCTCTATGGTCCAAGATATTCCAAGAAACGTTTTTCACAAGTATTTTTCATCCACATAACAACCCGCAGTAGCTGATAGCCTTAAAATGTTAGTTTCAAAAAAAAGTTTTACAGTCGGACCGCAATTAGGTGTCCCGTCTCTAAACAGCTAGAATCCAAAGACAAAAGGCGAGTACCCTAGGTACTACGTCTAGATTAAGGTTACTGAATCTGTTATCTACTAACTCTGTTAGGTAAGGACAGGTAGAATCAGAAATTTATGTTTAATGTTAAATTATTATTTTTTGTACTAAAACAGTTTTTTTTTAAACAGGTACACGAAGGAGTAACTCAAGGCATTATATAATTAATTAAATTATTATGATTTAATTTTTCTGCGTTACTGTTTTTTTTATATTTTTTATCTTACGATTTTTTTTTACCTACATTATTAAGTAATATGTTTAGGCCTTTTATTAGCTGTACTTATAATTTTGTTTAAGTTTATTTATTTACTATTATTTTTGTGATGTTGTTCTTTTATTAAAAAAATATGTTGTTATTTTACAGAGTTTTCTTTTTAACGTTTTCTTTTGGATGATGATGGAGGGTGCAAATTTTTCATACGAGAAAGGATATTAAGTAACTTTGAGGAGTAACTCATACCTTTATAATCAACTACTCCATATTCTTCTAATCCATGTAACTATTACATCCTATATTTTCCGTTTGTTAAAAAGACACCCGGTATTTAGTGGCAGTTTCAAAAAAAAAATACTTTATACCTACTTTCGTAAAACTAATGTATAATTTTATTGTGCAATACTTTGTACACTAACAACTGTTTTTTTTTTACAGGTAAGGAATAAAAAGTTAGAAGCTTGCATCAGGCGTGGATTAGAAAGATAAGTCTGTAAAGTATTTCTGCATCTTCATCATCATACGCCCGACTACATTTTGCCGAAGATTCAAGCATATATATATTTAAAAATTAAAAACTCTATATAACTTCGTACTCGTGTGTATGTACTTATGTCAATCTGACTGACAAACACCAAACGGCTAATATTTGAAAACATGAAATGCGGTTCGGCTGGAAAATGCTTGTGAAAAATTAGACAAAAACTATAATTACAAGGTACAAGGTAGCAACAAGGTATTTATTATGGATACTCAGTTATTTCATTGCACAAAAAAAAGGATTCCGAGAATTTTATTGGCGTATATTCACTTCATTTGTAGAAAGAATTGCTTTCGAAAAATCACGCCTCAGAACGACGCAAATTACCCCTGTCAGCCTTACCACTGGCCGTGGGTCAATTAAGCTGAAAAGCTGACATTTTAAAAAGCATCGTGTCGTATAATGACCGCGCATCCGTTAACGATGGCATTACAAGCTGACCTTTATTTATACCTATCCTTTGTTATACTTTCATCGAAATGTGTAAGAGAACACTAAATAAAAAGATTAACTGAAGAAAAAATTTATTTTTCTATTCCGTGCTTCTCATTAGTTATGTAGATGAAGATCTTAAGCCCACACTGGTTGTCGTCATCTCGTTCACACAATAGTCCTTCTACGAGGTTTTGGCGCATTCGATATTTTAAATTTTATTGCTGTCGCTCTGTTCCTCGTGCGTGCGTTGGAGAGACAGTTAGTGAATTTCCCTAACTTTTTGATTAAATTAGCGTTTTGGGGGTAGACTGTTCATCACCCCTGAATCTTAACAAAATATTTTGTTTTTGGTGTCAATGGCTTGGATTAGCTACAATCTATGCCTCTAAGTTTTGTTTATTAAAAAAAAAAAAATATAGTTTTCTAACAAATACTTTTAACGACGTATTTTCGACAAAAAAAAATGTCACTAACAACGAAGATATTGCGAATTTAAAAAAAAACAGATTTACAAGCATAGGTTTTCGCTGTGTAGATAACATATAAAAAAATCTTCGAAATCTGATAACATCAGACTACGTTTTTTGTATGGACAAGATTAAAATTTAAGCTCTTAATATAAAATTTACTGACAGGAAAATTGTTTTTTTAAATCTTTCAATATTTTTAGAATACCATTGGAACCATTGGAATACACCGTTTTATAGTAATATTCATGTTATAAGTTTTTAATTTGGCGAAGAAGACGGAAAAACCATTTATTCGAGTGTTATTGTTCTCCTTCGCCAAATAAAAAAATTGTAACATTATAGTATTATAGTATTGTAGTATTATAGTTGTTTTAAAACGTTGGAGATGATATTCTAAAGATTTTAAATGATCAATATTTTTCTTAATTTCTGTCCGTAATGTTTATATTAAACAATATTGAAAACGTGCGAACGAGATAGCTGAATCAGGAGAGCTGGCTCTTATGTTGGGAGATAATAAGTTAAGTTTTTGTTGTTATATCGACTAGTAAGGCAGAGGGAAAACATTACCTATAATATATTTTCTCGATAAAAACAATGATTGAAAATAATACGATTTCCACACATTTTTCGCTTAAAAATACTCTAGAACTCCTAGTTTATTCCTGGTTTTCAAGCTGAATAGGTATTCAAGTAGGTAATTATTACTCTAATAATGAAGTTAAAATATTCGGTTCTTTAGTGGCAATAGTGGCGGTTCGTTCTTTCTGTAACTATATTTTTTTTTAATTTTGGGCAGTCGAGTTTTTATCAACAAATCAGACAAATTTTATCGCGATTCGCCTACTATGAGCGATCTTGATGAACTGCATCCATCAGTCAAATAATGACATCTGTTACGTCACGTCATTAACCGAGACTCTGAACCCTCAGCATGGCAGCCCGTATCACAGTGAGAGTTGATCTTCCAATGATGTATGTGCTTGCACGGTTGCGCGGATGGTTGATACGCATTCAGAGCACGGACTGTTTGTACTCCCGTTTCTCGCTGTCGTTAGTGTTACGCTGAGGCTTGCACTCATAAAGCTATTAGTATTTCAAGTATATGCTTGTACTACTATTTATTCTATGCTTATGAAATAATCCTAAATTGTTAAAAACATATGAAAATAATGAAATGAAAATAAAAGTGATGGGATGTGTGTCATCTAATCGGTTTTTGTAATGACGTATATAAAAAAGATAAAATTTCAGCTGAGTTTGGTATAGCAAAAATTAAAAACTTGTAAAAACCGTTTGACAATGTTGTGAACCCAAAAATTGAGGAAAAATAATAATAATTGTCGACGTTTTTCACACAGCGCCATCTAGCCCCAAATTAGGCAAGCTTGTACTATGGGACCAGATAACTGATAGAATACATACTTTTTTTTTAAATACATAGATCATCACACAAAACTCTGGGTGGGAATCCACAACCTGCAAAAAAAAGTCAGCTGTTCCATAGAAAAATGTCAATGATACTCGACAAAATGTATTGATACATGTTCATAATGATGATACATATCTTTCAATATTGTTGCACCTTTCAGTAACAATCTGTCTAAGACACTCCAGAAATAAAGAGGAATCGAAAGACACCGTCACTCGTCAAAGTCATTTTGACGAGTTATAACTTTAAATAATATTAACTATAATTTTATTATATAATTTAATTGTTTACTATAATTACACGCAAAAACACAGACATACATCTGTGTATGTATAAAGATCAACGTTAAGAAAACGATAAGAATCAACGCTCAGACCAAATTGCGGTAATGCGCGAGCGAACCAACTGTCTTCAGCCGGAAGATGTCCACTGACGAATATAGGCCTCCCCCCTAAGAGAGAGATAGAGGGAGGCGTATGTACGGCAACCTGACATTTGCAACCGCCGGTTGCCTGTGACTTCCACAATATCTTCGGTCCACCGAGTGGTAGGCCTGCCTATGCTGCGTCTCCAAGTTCGTGGTTGCCACTCATTCTTCGAGCGATGTGGCCTGTCCATTACCACTTCGGGTTGCAAACCCTGAAAGCTATGTGAGTTTGGTCCTTCGGCGAATATCCTTGTTTCGAATTTTATTCACGGAGCTCCGTGCAAAGCCCTCCATTGCCCGTTGTGTGACTAACCCCCGAATACTGCTAACTTTGACAACAGATTAATTCTAATGCTGCCTTTGTCTGGCTCTAAGCAAATGACAAAGATGCAAATAGACTTAATCTGTCGTCAAAGTTAATAAGCGTTTCAGTATTCGGGGGTGAGTTTCTCAAAAAGGCCACGTGTTATGTCAACTGTGATCGCGCCTAATCCGAAGCGTGCTCGTTACAATATGTCACTCGCGGACACCCATCCGAAGACTGATTTAATCTTCCGTTGCATGATCTCTTGAGAACAACTACTTCAGTAGGTACAAAGCATGTACAAGGACTCGAACAACGAAATTTAATGTTTATTTATCCGCGGACTCGAGTTTCCATAACGCTAATGAAATTTGCTTAACGAAGCAGTAAACAAAATTTAATTTCTACAAATCACAACTACAAAACCAAAAGGTAAAATAACAAATGCTGAAACCGTATAGTAATTATACCCTAAACAATTAAATAGCAATAATGAGAATCCCTACAATTAATACGTGAAACTAATGTTTATTGTATTCGTAGTTCGTTTTCTGCAGTGCAAAGATCCGCAAGCAAAACTAAGCAGAAATAACTCACAGGAATAACTTCAGCGAGGGAAGCTTGAGGGCTATTTATAATACATAGTTTCTCGTGTAATGACCTTCGCGTTGTGGTTTCTTTTATTACTTTCAATGGTCTCTGGAGAAGCATTTGACAGCGAATCGGCAAAAGTGGCCACCATTAGACTCAATGGAGTGACGAAACAGTGTAATTTTTAGGGTTTATGTAAGTACTTTAGTACGTTAGTGTGTTCCTATAGATAGATAAATCTTTATCTTTATATTTTCTAATCACAAAGTAAAGAAAACCCGAGACAGTACGTAGTACTATGGACTAAGCTTCTAATTGGCGACCGTATACCCCCCCTGAAATCTAAACCGATTTTGATGAGTGAGGTGTGGTTCGATTTCTCTTTGCGTCCGGGATGACATACATTTGCAGTCGGGCGAGATTAAGGTTTATCTAATTTAAAAATATGAAAGTAGCTTTGTTTGTTAATTGCACCTTAATAATAATTGAATACTTTAGTGACATTTTTAAAGAAATCTTGTCTTGCGGAAGGAAAATTAAGACCGGAATTGAAGAAAATCTATAAAGTTTCGGGTATACCGCGAGTGTACCTGCCTACATATCAACAAAACTAAACTTTGCGAAACTGCGCGCAATCGAAAACAAGTTGATTGCATTGCATGAGTTAGATTAGAAATGCCAATTGCCAAGCGATAGCTTGTACCAAATAATTTGTTTAAGTACCTGACCTAAAAGTGATTAACTAACCTAATCTAACCCCTGAATACTGAAACGTTTGTTAACTTTGACGACAGATTAAGTATATTGCTGTCTTTATCATTAGCTTAGTGCCAGACAAAGGCAGTATTAGAATTAATCTGTTGTCAAAGTTAACAAACGTTTCAGTATTCGGGGGTAAGTAATTGCGTTTTGCCGCCAACGTGATAAAAACACATTGCCGCTTTGTATTATTTTCCAAAACTTTGTTCTTTCGAGTGTTATTGTGTAATAATGGTGGATTATAATTATTATCCAGTATGTGTTCGTAAAAGTGCACGAGTTTGGTTGCAAAACATGTAATGTGGTGAGTCGTGTCTTTTCGTGTTGTTTCCGTAGCTCCGTCGAAGCTTCATCCACCACGTTACTGAAGTTTGGACTGGACTGTGACTGAAATTGTTGAATATGACCACACTATGACTAGCAATTGTTTTTTTGTTAAATACCTATTATAAATGTTGGAATATTACAAAACTTTAAACTGGCTAAATACAATGTGTGCCAAAAGAGAGCCCAAAATAAAAGGTCAAAAAATCCGATTTCTTGCGAAAAACACACCGAGACGTGTTTTTCTCTGGAAATAAATTATAGAAATTTATTTTTCCTAATCTGTTCCGTCTTACTGCTGGGCAGAGGTCTTCCCGGTTTATTTCCACGCATCCCAAGTTAGGTTAATCGGGCTGGAAAGTGCGAAGATCGTTAAGCCTAGTTGTTGGGGGACGATCAGGAAGTCATCAGCCGTCTGTAGATGTAGGCTCCCATACCGTCAGGTGTAGGTTCCCATTACGTTGGGTGTAGGCTCCCATCACGTCGGGTGTAGAGTCCCATTACGTCGGGTGTAGGCTCCCATCACGTCGGCTGTAGAGTCCCATTACGTCGGGTGTAGGCTCCCGTCACGTCGGATGTAGGTTTAGGGTGTAGGTATCCTGTGAGTCACAGGATCCGCTGGAACTGCATGTGGCAATCCCAGTTCCATTTGAGTTATTTGCTATCAGTGTCCCTACGTCGGCGATTCTAGTTCTTGGATGAATTGTCGCAGTAGTGATTTGATTCGATTAATCCCGAGAATACTGCGCTACTCATTGCTCCATTGGTAAACCTTCAGTTTGAGCTTCGGATCTTGATCTTAGAAACTACTCAACACTAAAGCAAGTATGAAATCGATTTCCGAGTCGCTAGTATTGTTACTAATATAACCCAAGATCATAGTTTTCTTTAGACGCGATACAATACAATCGATCGATCCTCATCAATCTTTATAAAGGAAATTTCGCGAGACATCAGTCGAGTTCCCATGGTAGAAGATATTGACTTCTAATACTTCAAGGTTTTTCTTTCTTTACGAAGTAATATCGAAATCGCCAGATGAACTCTCTTTGAATTGGTGAACGATACGAGCAAGTCGCAGGCCTGATAATAAGCGCAACCCTTGCCAATTACAGATCCACACAGAATTAAAAAAACTTGCTAATGGCATGCCGGATCATGCTTAGTAGGGCTCCATAGGCGTATAGGTGTAGGACGTTTGAAGTATTCAGTGTATCAGTTTTTTTCACTTATCTTAAAAAAACATTATCACATGTTGCTAAAGTTTTCAACTATCAACTTGGAAGATAACAAGTTTTTGAGCTGCATATCTTTGAAATGGAGGGACGACGACACATTATGCAAGCAACTTTGTCGGCCCATATTTCGCAAGCGGTATTATGTCTATCAAAATAATGGTTTAGGAAACCTTAATTTCATTTTAAAAGATCTATTCAATGATACCCATGTGTTTTTTTTATCCCACTTTACAAGTGACAGCCAACCCATTAAGGCTACTGCCACAGATGAATAGAACTGTGCCTACTGCCTACGCCTAGCCTACACTAGCCCTGCTGGTCAGGGCCTCGCGGCGTAGCCGTCGTAAGTACAACTTTAAACCCAAACTGCTAAGTGGGAGAGTCAAAGTTGACAAAACTTTCCTGTCCAAGTTGACTAAGCCTTGTCTTCTGAAGCCAAACTGCACGGTATTTAGTAGGTGCACCAAATATTCTGTTACATCATTAAAACTTCAAAACTTTATTTAGTTAAGCGATTTACGCAGATCTGTTTGATAGAGATCAAATACCATAGGAACAAGTTTACAGCCTTGATCATAGAGGGTGGTCCTTTAATAGAACTTTTCGTAACTTTTTAATGATTAGAAGTTTAAATATTATAAATGTATATACCCAAGAAGGAGGCTAATGTTGTAGAGGTCTATGTAAGTATGTTTGTGTGTTCCTATTATTACCTCCTGTAGCTTTAACGGCTTGACCGATTTTGACGAGTTAGGTGTCGATGGATTCCTTTTTTAGGGTCCAGAGTGTCATAGGCTATATTGTGCTGTAGTTTATGATTTTCTTTTAATAATAATACTTGTCTCACTTAGCTATTTTTTTTTTTTTTTTTTCTTTTTCCTCCTAAGAAGATTTTGGCGTCGCACGTCTTATGCATTTGCCAGTGTCAAGTATACATATATATTTTCAAGTTTTGTTAGATATTATCAAATAAGTCATAGTCACGGTCAAAGTCGAGCAAAGCAAGTCACGGTCAAGTCCAACTCATGCCCCAGTAAAGTGGTGAAAACTTTACTAGAGCCTTCTATGGAGTTTTGGAAACAACACGAAAATTCACGTTTCACGACATTATACCATTCACCAACACTCGTGCATGTACACGAACACTTAACGGGTAAAAATTCACCGTTTTTACACATTAACACTCGAAATAACACAAGTTTTGGAAAATAATAAAATGACGCGACATGAATTCTTCACGTTCCCGCCAAAACTCCCCACTTAGCTATAATAATAGTCGATAGAACCAATCATAACCCTCCTTTTTCTTTTTTTTTTTATTATTTTTTTGTTTTACAATATTGCTCCACGGACTCCGGTGTCCGTGCCATTAATCTAATGTTAGAATAATTTAGCGGACATTTGTATTTTTTTAAATGATATGTAATTAATGTAAACTTAATGTAATTATGTTGTAATTTATCAATTAAATATGAATATTTTTTTCTGAAATAAATTATATAATAATAATAATAATTTATCAAGTTTTACAAATATTTTATCAACTAAAACGGAATATAAAAACTAAAGACTTTACAAAAGGAATATACCAACGAATATGCTAATAAAGAGCTAAGTGCTATTATAGATTTCCTTTTTCGTTTTCGGGTAAATATTAATAATCTTTGTATAAAATGGGATGCACGAAATAGGAGAAACACATTATTTTCATTAATTATAGCTACCTACTTAACGACGTAACTCGGAATTATAAGCTTAGCGCCACTGAGTTAGTATGTACCATAGATAAAATAACTCAGTGCGTAATACCTATTTATTGAATACGCGTGAGCTCAACGTGAACTAAAATGAACTGTTATTGACAGTCAAATTAATCTTATTACGTTAATTTTCGATTTATTTCTCATTTATGGCGTTAATTAATTTGGGAAATATCAACATTTTAGTTTATAGAACGTAATTAGATTAGTTTACTAACCTGCGTTAAGGATGTGAAATATCAGGAATCAGATATAGGTACTCATTTAGTAGCCTCTACACAAGCGAAAGCACAGTGCGATAGTGATAGCTAGCCTTGAATTTTATAGGAGTGAAAGAAAAAGAGTTATTATGGACAAGAAGCGATAATTTATTTATTTGAATCAGGTGTTACTTTGGGAAAGTCCACCTTCAAACTGTATATGTAATTATCTCTAATGTTTTTCCGCTGCAATATCGCGTTTATTATAATAGAATTAAGATGATAGTCCTTCCGCGAGGTTTTGGCGCATTTGATATTTAAAATTGTATAGCTGTCGCTCTCTTTCTCGTGCGCGCGGTAGAGGTTTGCGTGGTTTATAGAGAGTTAGAGAATTTTCCTGATTTTTTGATGAAATTAGCGTTTTGGGGGTAGTCTGTTATCATCACCTAAATCTTAACAAAATCTTTTGTTATTGTCAATGGATTGGATAAGCCATAGCCTATGCCGCTATGTTCTGTCTTTATATATATATTTATATTTATGGTATTCTAACAACAACTACTTTTCTTCGTACTATTTTCGCCTATAACAACGAAGATATTGCGAAAAATAAAAAAAAAAACAAAGATACAAGCATAGTTTTTCACGGTGCAGATAACATATAAAAAATCATCGATATCAGATGACGTTAAGGGTTTCAGACTACGCTTTTTGGATGGACGAGAAATTCACTTATATTCAACCGCCAAGCAGAAGTACCACAAACTTTCCGGACTTAAAGTCTCGCAATCAGGACGTCGCGAGACGGCTCAACAAAAACCGTGTATATCTATCCTTTATCACAGGGGTCTCCAAACTTTGAAGCCTTGGGGTGATAATATTTTTTTTAGGTATGTTGCAAGGGCCATAACAATTTTAATTTTTCGGCCCACCTAAGAAAACATCAATTATCATTCTGTGTTTTCATTCTCTTCCATTCAACTTATCACAGCAATAGTAACAACAGTAAAACATTGGCTTTCGTGGGCCAGATTGATGACACTAGTCTTAAGCTGTCGCGGGCCGGATTGATGGCAGTGGTGGGCCGGATTTGGCCCGCGGGCCGTAGTTTGGAGACCCCTGCTTTATCATATCGAAGACATGAAAAAGTGCGTGGATTCCGTCACGCTGCGGATTTCGTGACAGCATTAACTAATTGCGAGGTGCGGCTAATTCGCACGGGCACGTCACTCTTTTCGGATATACTTTACGCTTAGAACTGTTGCTAAGCCAAAATTTAGTACTATTTTGATTTTGAAAGTTCTTTAATGAGATACATCAGTTATTATTTTTGTACAAGAGGGTATTTCGAGAGAAAGATTCCGCTATATACTTTCGTGTGCAGGTGAAAGACAAAAAACCAGGTTATTGCTAATTACATCTAAACCAGGAAATCAATCAAAATTCTGTTCCATGCAAACCTAGATATTATTATTACCTAACTATTAGTGTAATAATCACTTGAATATACACTAGGGGTTCCGAGCGCCAGCGAAAAATGTGTATACACCGTCTTTTGTGTGTCTTTGCAATGTTTTTTTTTATCGAGAAAATGTCATGTAGTCTTTAATTTGCTTACCAAATTTGAACAACGCACGCTTCGATAATATTTATGAAGTAATACAAAACTTGATGGGGGTATTAGAGCTGCGAATTTGACCTCACGTGCAAATGCAGTCGTTATAGTTATTATTGTAGGCTCAGAGTAGGTACAGTCATGAGCTAATAGCTATCCTTGTGGCCACACTACGCTCCTCGCGTTGCCACGAATAACGCGGCCACATGCTGTTTTACTCGCGCCTCGCCTATTCAGCCCTTATACGTCATTGGCCGTGTCATCAGCTCTAGTGAAATAAAGTAGTTCATTTCAATACAAAATCAATGCAGGGGTTGTGAAGTTATACCCCTATAACTTCACAACCACTGCAGCATGCGCAAAATCTTCTCTACTCTTTATGAAATCCTGAAAAATGAGACAAACGTATCATGTATATACATAATCGTATTAGCCGTGTCCTGTTCTTTTACATGATGTGGTGATGTGATGATGCGTTTATAATTTAATGTACTACTAACTCTTTTATAATACGCTGACACTTTTCTGAACGAAATAATCTCTATCTCTATAAAATAAAGTCGCATTCTGTTTGTCTAATCCCCTAAACCACGCAATGGATTTTGAAGTGGTTGTCACATTCGTTAGAAATCAGTTAGGTATATAATTTTTTACGGAAGGTATACTAATATTTTTTTTCTAAATCACACCCGTGCGAAGCCGGGGCGGGTCCCTAGTTAATTATAGATTGAAACTGAATATTTCGTGCTCCGCAAATAAATGTAGAATACCTTTTAGATGCCTAATAGATATTTATACATTAATATATTTTAATTTAAATATATTTTTTATTTATTTTGGTGCTTTGTGCTAGTATTTCAAACAATAAACATTTTTGTATTTTGTATTTGTGAACTAATATTCAGAGAATAAAGAATAACACAATAAATTTGCATATACAGGTCATAGAGGGTTACAAGGAATGGGTATGCTAAGCCGAAAAGGGCTCATAGTACCTATCATTGTGAACAAATTTTAATATGGGTCCAAACCTGAAATCGAGATAATAATCAGCTGGACCATAGCGTCAATGGCACTCGACAAAATGTATGGATTTTTCTCGATTTCAGGGTTGGTCCCATAGTAAAATTTGTTAACAATCATGAGTACTATTAGCCTTTTTCGGCTTAGCATATTTCACCCTTGCCCTATAATTCTGTATACAAATCATTGTAGCTGACTGTACAAGGTGCACATATATATTTGACATTTGAGAGCTGGCTATTGTTCCCACGGAATGCGCATATGATTCCTTTCCTGGACAAATATAGTATTGCTAAATTGCAGGAAAAGGCAACTGGGCCGACCTAGGGTGTTTTTTTCTCTTGTTGTTTGGCTCCACAAGTTGTGCATTTAGCCAGTGTCAAGTATTGTAATACTTCAATTGAAGTCACACATTTCACAATTAATACAAGTCTTATTCATAGTCCAAGTCAGTTGATACTCTAGCCGACTCTATAAAAACAGGTCGCTCGCCTGATCGTAAATTATGATAGCACAGTTGTTAGCGCGTTCGGATCGCACGCCGCAGGGTGAGGGTTCTAATTTCAACAGTGAGCTTGAGCTGTCAGTGAAAGAATATTTAGCTAGCTAGTTGAACCTTCAAGTTGAAAATATATCGCCAAGCAACCACTTTAATTTAGCGCATTTTTTTTTATTAGGTCCACGATAAAAATTTGAGCTGTAATTGACAAGAACGCAAGACAATTTGAATTTGGCGCGTTAAGGGAAACGTTGCACCTTAGCGTCTTCGACACTTCGTCACTTAACAGCAGATGAGCTGTGATAAAAGGCCTACCTAGCCTGCCAAGCTTTAAAGAAACGCCACTCTTTCGTGAATGTGGAGTTTACAGTCGCTTTTCTGAAATCCGTAAGTAAATAAGTAAGATCTGAGCCATGCAAGTCTGTTTCGATAAGAGTGTATAGTAAGTGTGTAAGTATGTAAGTGTGTTTGTTACCGTTCAACTCTGTAACGGCTGAACGGATTTGAATGAAATTTAGTATGGAGGCAGCTTACATCCTGGATTAACACAGGCTACTTTTTATCCCAGAAAAATATTCGGTTTCTGTAGAACAGCGGGTGAAACCGCGGAGCGCAGCTAGTAAGACCATATGTTTCTTTTTGGTTACATATTATAAACAAGACGATACTGATTCATTGCTTGTGTGGATCCTTTGGTGGATTAAGTTACAGGAGAAGGGCGTACGGGCCCTGAGCCCCTGACACATGTATGATAGCAGCGCAAGGCGAATGCCAGCGCAGTGGCGCGGCGGTCTTTTAGATACATGTTATTTTTCGCGGCATTTTCCATGCCTTTTTTTTAATTTTCCAGAATTTGGTTAGTTTATTAGCTCGTTAGTTCACCGGTATTGTGAAAATCGCGAGGGGCCTGTGTATAGAATGGCACAGGGGCTCGATTTTTAAATCGCTCGCGTATGATTTTCGCACGAAAATATCATGCGGAATCATGCGAAATTACTGACTTTCGAACGAAACCTTAACCAAAAATCGCATTTTTTAAATAATCTTATCACTCGCTAACGCAACGAGTGGTTTGAATTCTAATTTGCTTTCTATCTACAGAAAATATTTTATTTCGCATGATATTTTTGTGCGATTCATATACGAGTGATTAAAAAATAGAGCCCCAGGACTGGGGTGAGTGGCGTACAAGAAGTGGGCGATTACGGACTGATAATGATAAATGACAAGTTGATACATGGTACAAAATAAAACTCATTAATTTGATGTCTTTTATCGCTATCAGCTTCTGTCTCGCCGCATGCGTTCTTACCATATCGGGAAGCAAGGCCACCGATGGCGATTGCGCAAGCGAATATTTCGAGAAGTGATTCGTTCACTGTTGTCATGTCGCTAATGAGGACGATGCTTAGCCATAACAATCATTATCAAAACATCTATAATGATAACCTCCTTCCCCAACTGGGACCTCGCGATGCCTGCATCTTGACAACCTCTTGACCGAATTGGCTGATTTTGAACAGGGCTCGCTTCCGTAATTCAGCTATCTCGTTTGCACTTTTTCAACATTTTTTTTTATATGTATAAAGATCAATGCGTGGAAATAAAAAAAAACAACAGTTATTCGATTTATAATATACACCGTTGCCAAAAATTTAAAATTTGTTTTCATGTTGTATATTCAATATTTTTTAATTTGGCGATGGAGAAGAAAAATAAACGGAAAAACAGTTTTTCGTCGAAATAGAAAATGTTGACATTAAAATTTCTTGATAATGTATGCAGACTAATTATCTTTAAAATACAACTCACCGCGTCCCGAGTTAACAAATCGTGATTACGATTGGCTTAAAATTAATTTATTACTGTCGCTAGGATGGAATACTTATAATCCTACAAAAAAATAATCCCAATTCAAAATTCTGTGTGTCACTGAACTGGTATGGGCAAGCGTGAAGCTTACCATCGGGCAAGCAACTTGCACGTCTTGTTTCCAAAGTTTCATCCAAATCAGCCGTTACGGAAAACATCATACATTCAATTCAATTCTTTATTTGGGTAACAAATTTTAAATTAAGTTTGAACAGCCAATAACAACCTCAGATTAGGCATGCAAATTAATTATTCCAATATTATTTAAATACATATCAACAATTTAATATTTTCGTGATAAACGTACAAGCGATGTGATGTCTTGTCCAAAAATTCTTTAATTTTATAAAAGTTTTCACTCACTAAGTATTTTAGCTCTGTACAAAATTTATTAAAAGGCAAGTCCATGGCAGGCAATTAAGAATCAGAGGCGCCGTGTAAATGCAGTTATTCCTAAGCAATTCCAAACATTGGTAAGTACTGTGATGGGATGACACTCGAATGAATGTAGGTACTAGTCATCGATCAACTCCTTACAAGCACTATAGACAGCGCCTTCGGCCAAAGTAAAATGAATGGCGGGCCCTAACCACACAACTTCCTTAAAAATAACAAGTCAAAACCATCGAACTTAAGCTTCAAATGTAATTAAAAGTATTTATAAAATATTTTGTCAAAAAAAGAGATAGCGAATATAATAACTACGAGAGAAAAAAAGGATGTGTTTATCAGTTGTTCTCGAACCGTTTGACGTTCGAACGTACGTCTCGCACCTTTCACAGACTGAGAGCGACTGAAGCAAGGTGAGCGCCGGCGCTCACTTTAAAGTCTTCAAAATCTTACTTGGCCCGTCCATTCATTTTACTTAGGTCGAAGGACGGCTCCATGTGTGGAGTTCCTGTTTATATTTATTTATCTGCTTAATGTAGCTTGTCTTGCTTTATAATACACGGTTACACTGAACTGTTACTAAGCTGAGTAACAACTCTTCATGAGCCACTACAGATCTGAAACAGCAGAAAAAAACTGTTCCATACGTTGAATGTAATTTTTACCGGACTGCCCAAGAAGGAGGGTAATGTTTTTGGGGTGTGTGTATGTTAGAATGTTAGTTTATGTCTTCCTTTAATACCTCCTGTAGCCTAAACGGCTTAACCGATTTTGATGGGTGGGTTTTCGTAGTGTGTCAAGTCGTAAATACAATACATTTTGCAGTCGGATTTTTGTTTCTGATCTTGTTGTTTTTTTGCCATTTCATGTTTGTCCCATATTTAGAGTTATTCATAATGGTAAGTAGCTAGGTGACAATGAGATCCTTTTGGCTTAGTACCACCGTTGCGTGTAACCTTGTACATATTTTCTTAGGTATACCTCTATGCTTATAGGATAGCTTTCGCGGCCTACTCTTAGCACAGAATAGATAATAAATAGTAAGTGCATTCATCTCAAAAGTTTAGTTAGGAAGGTATTTCGAGGTCAGATAGACTTGTTTTACTTTGGCCGACCAAATCTGAAGAGTTTAGTCACAGCTTGGTGAAGGGATTCAAAGGAGCCACCATCGTAATTCCTAAACGAAACTGACAGCCACGCTTGGAAAATGTTTAGTTGCTCTTCACTGTATTCCTAAGTTGATGTACATAATTGGGCCATATATCTACATAAGTACGTTGATTTCTAGTTCTTTATCGCAATTTCTTACGTCGATGTTTTTTACGTTGTTTTATACTTTGTTTCCTTTTCCGAATGTTGTGGTAAGTGTTTTTTAAATGTAGGTACATAATTAAGCCATTAGTTATATCAATATTAGTTATTTAATAGTATTTATCAAATCTGAACTCAATCTTGACTGCTCCAAATGCACAAACCGTTAGTAACAAAGAAGAATATTAACTCTGTACTAGTTTCGCCGCTCGTCACTGGATGGCGCAACTAGCTAGGCATGTGTGACAAAATGGTTTCAATTCTACCAGCTTACAAAACTACCTTTGCAAAACTGTTTCGCACCGTACAAACTAGATGGCGTAACTAGTATTTTAAAGGTTGGGTAACAATTATTTTGGGTATTCAACAGCGAATTTATTTTTGTAAACAAGAGGGTTCATATAAGTACTATGAGTCCTATATATCTGTTTTATTTTAGTGTTACTTTTGTAACAGTTTTACAAATATGTTTATTCTACTAAGTAAGTATGTTGTGAATTGTTTTATTTTTATCTTAAAATAATATACTTTTGTCAATTTTTTGTAGTAGGTAAGTAGATCGATTGCCCCTCTCAAGCATAATAAAAATATTGCCATATCACTAATTATAAAGAAATACAAATATAACTAATTACAAATATAACTACGTTAGAACCAATATTGTTTTGCTTCTATATCATGACGGGTGTAGATTAAAATATACAACACAAAATTATACATACTAGGTAGGTACCTACTAGAAGGTTAGATGCAAAAGTGCTCATAATACTGACACACAGACGTACTGGCAGCTCTACCACGCTGAATATCAATTAATCAAGCCGTACCGAGAGTCACCATCGTTTTCATTAAAAGCTTAGGATCTTCTGCCCCACCAGCCCATTGTCTCAACGGCAATAGGTAAATACTTAATTATTTGACAACATATTTGACCAACGGCTTAAACTATATTATGTCTTTAAGGGTATAAACAAAAAAAAATATCAGCGTTCAGTTATTGTTTACCCGCTTACCTAAGCATATTCATCGTAAACACAAAGCCCTTTGTCACTTTGACGGAATAAAACAAAGTAGTATCTATTTTTACCGAACAAGTCAGCGACCTCGTCACAATACACAAATAAGACGGCTAATAAGGCAGGGCAGATTTAACAGGCAATAATACCCGGGGGTGTCGCAATTTGTTCCGTCGTTTGCGGACACATCTAGCCCTGTTTGCATGGCGTATAAACCACCACACCTTGCCACCACCCTCCCGAGCACACCACTCTAATCCGAACTCGCTACGCGTATCCAATCATTACAAAATACGAGCATTCAAAGGTCTAGCTTCCCTGGTGGATCCTCGCGTACCCATTGGCAGAATCAGGCGGGCTCACCTTCTATTGAATCGTAATCATAAAACTTAACTAGTATTCCGCTGGCATCGTGGCAGACAACCCTCATTCTTCCACCAAGAATACTCAGACGACAATATGTCTCGGAAATGAATATTTAGAGCCTTAAAAAGATTCTTCAAGAATTTGGCTAGAAAGAACAAGATGAACAATATGAGAAGGCGGAGAGAGTCAGTGGTATCTGTCTATAAGAAAACAACTAAATTTCTGACTGCCAATACACCTAATCTTCTTAAAATAATGCCCAACAGAAAGTATAGACTGTTGACCAAAATGCTAGAAGAATACGAAGGTAACACCAAACAGAAAGATGACAATAACGCTTACACTTCTGAAGAAGAAGAAGATTTTGGGGAAAGAGATCTCGATTATTATTTAGGGGTGAGGAAGAAAGAGAAGTATTGGAGAGATCCTGCGGGAAAGGAACAAATAAGAAAAGACTTCTTACTCTATCATTGCGGAGTCACTGAAGAAGATTACGAGAAGAATTATAAGAAATCAGCCCCAAAAGTGTCTTACGTTGTTCAACCGAGACGGAAACAAGTGCCTTTTAAGATACACAGAAAGATAAAAACTCAGAAAGGGAATCTGAAGGATGATTCTTGGAGAGAGAAGAGACTATTCAGATTGTTTGCAAGAAGAGACAGCGAACAATCTACTTCCGATAGCTACAGCGAATGCGATTCTAGCGGAGAAAGGAAGGATTCTAACTCCGATAGGAAGACTAGCTCTGCTGGTGATGATGCTAGTTCGAACGTTGAAGATGACGAGGTCCTTAATCAATGACATTCCAGAATCCACTTCGATAAAAACTGTTGCTAAATTGTATCAGACAACCATAGCATCGTTGAAAGACTACCTTTAAAATAACTTGATCTAAAGCATTTCTCCCTCTCTATTCATTTATCAAAGCTGTGATTCTAACATTCGTTTTTCCTTCTATTCCAGGGAGTGAGAATAAAGGAGGTGTCAGAAGGCAGACCATGCGACAACTGCCCCGAGCTATGTCCTGGGTTCATCCCACACGCTTGGAGGTGAGTTCCCATTTTACTTCTTCATGTTTGTATTATTTCAGAAGTACCTAACAACCTATTAAAGGTTACTTACAAATATTTTTGATGAGTTCAGAAACGTTTTTTATTTTATTAGAAATATATCTATGTTTCGCCACCTTGTCTGATGGTCAGAGGCGGTGTGACAAGAACGGAGGATGTATATTGGGAATAAATCTTATTACTCTAGTGTAACGGGTGTGAATTTAGATGATTTCTAGCAAGGTAGCTAACAAGATTGGTAACGGATGTTATAATTTTAAAAGAACCTTGATAACCGCCGACCCTGATAGATACATTTATGTCTAACTGCATCAAACGAATACTAATTTATACAGTCAATACCTGCATATTGAACGTCCAGATGTCCTTACTATATTGACCTTACAAAACCGTAAATATGTATAATAAGTACTAAGCTACAACATTATCTAATCGACTTGCAATAAACTAACTAGGCCAAATACTTCGTAGCCATTTCAACTATTCCAAGGACTGATACAGAATGGATACCAAAACTGAACTAAACTTACCTGGCTGCACTACAATTATCCGAATCTATTATCATTTAAATATGAGAAAAAATGGTGGCACAGCTTTAGAGCTATCAAATCTAATTTAGTTAAAAAATGGTTTTAAACAACAGAATCGACACCACAGTTTTCGTTCGTCAAATTTCAAACAAAATAAAATAAATTAATAATATTTAATAATTATTAAAATAAGTAATAAATAAAAGACAATATCGTCATGTCAAGTACGTGAAAGACAGACTTATATAAACACAGTCATTGTGTATCCGGTCCAAAGAGGCATATATTTACAAAATATTACACATCAGTCGGTGTCAACTACCTATCGAGTGACCCGACTGACACTCATAAGCTTATCGGCTCTATAAACTCACATTATAACTATCACAGTGCACATTAGTGGATAACAACTTAAAAGTAATGGAACCTTGTCAAGAGGTCACAGTCGCAAGCGCATACGAACATCGAGGCAAAAATATTGCCATTGTCATTTGACACTCCACGCGATACGGACGTGCTTTAACGAATTTTAACTTCGAAACTCGATCCTCAATTATGTGCCTCTCGTTGAAACAATTTGAGGTCATGGACGTGTACCGAAAGATCAACAACGATCAGCCAGAAAGAGAGAGAAGGATACAGAAGTTTCCATCGAGAGAGAGAAACTATGCAGTCAGGAGAAAGAACAATAACAATAATTTTCGGCCTCACGTCAACTGCCAAAGCTGCGCAAGAGTTGCCGAACGGGAGAACAGCCAAAATGGATGAGTTTTTTGTGGTGCTTGGAACTGAACTGGACACAGTGATTGAGGAGTGTAGTGGGTAGTTAGATTAAAAACAGTGCATTTGGTACATATTTTATATACGCATTGACTTAGTGAGATTGCGTACAATGCATACATAATTATTATGTACAGCATAGTATATACTCAATGAATATACTATAACATAA
This sequence comes from Apocheima hispidaria, assembly GCA_947579745.1. Taxonomy (NCBI): domain Eukaryota; kingdom Metazoa; phylum Arthropoda; class Insecta; order Lepidoptera; family Geometridae; genus Apocheima; species Apocheima hispidaria. The sequence goes on from OX388151.1 coordinate 2,128,195, forward strand.
TAATAAGTTGTTATTATAAGGTTTGTGACGTATTGAGATAAGTTATAATTTTGTTAAAATTATTTTTGGTATGGTTTATAGCAATATTTTTATCTTGTGTCATATTATTTAGTGATGTATAAAAATTTAATGACGTAGTACCTACTTATGCTATATTTGCCTAATCAAGAGAATTATCTTACAGCATCTTTGGCAAAAGTTATTTGGTACATAAATTAGTTTTTACATAAAATGTTCTCAAAATAATTGTTTTGAAACGATATGTTGCACGATAGGTCGATGTGTTGGTGACATTCAAGGAAACATTTTCTGATACAGAAAGACGATTTGAAACGAACAAAGACTTTTGTTTTATTCTAAAACTCGTACATCAATTATATTATTAAACTCGTGTATTTATTGAACTTGACTGAATGGACGGGTCCAAGCGGAACAAGGAGCAAAGGGAGACCTAAAGATCGCTGGATTGATGAAATCCAAAGAATAGCCGGAAGAGACTGGATGCTGAAAGCACAAAACAAGAAAACCTGGAATCAGTTGGAGGAGGCCTATACCCGTAATGGGGCCATGTCTTAATCTTAAGTATATAAGTTCAAATTTATTTATCTTAGATGTAAATGTAAATTAAGTACATGGAAATATAAAGGCTTTATTATTATTATTATTATTATTATTATTATTTATTGAACTTTACTTGTGTTATTTATCAAATGGCTAATTACATTATTACTGTTTGTTAGGTATTGAAGCCCGGACGACGATAATGATAACGAGTTCAAACAAATTCAAACCTTACAAAGAAGTAAATAATGATGATTTTCCTGTCGTTTTGTTTCTGTAACGTAAAGTAGGTACCTAAACCGGTTCCATGTCGTCTTGTTCCGATGTTATTTGTGAAATGGTCTTCAACATTTTAGGGCGGTTAGGAATGAAGTGTTCTTTTGTGAAACACTACACAAGCAAACAAAAAAAAAGTAATCTAAATCTAAATGTAATCACGTCACAGAGTCACACACACACACGTCACACAGTGGTTTCTTGACCAAAAGTATACAGGGCTATAAGGAAAGCGTATGCTAAGCCGAAAGGGCTCTTAATAGGTACTCATGACTCTGAACAATTTTTACTACGAGACCAACCCTGAAATCGCGGAAAAAAAATCGATTTTTTTTTTCTCGGTTTTATGGGTTGTCCCGTAATAAAAGTTGTTAATAATTATGAGTACCTACTATGAGCGCTATACGGCTAGCCATACCCTTTACTTATATATATATAAGCCTATATAGCCAGATAAGGCCTAGAAAATGCTGTCGTGACGATCTTGATGCTATCCAGGAAAGTTGGTAAATAAGAAGCAATAATGGGCTATTGACTGTGATTTGTAGACAGAAGTGGAGGAGACCTTTGCCCAGCAGTGGGGCACCATAGGTTAGGAAAAAAGGTAACGACTCTGTTTCACTGTCTTCAAATTACCCAGGAATACAGGATCACATACCATTTACAGGTTAATTTATAGAGATGTTATCATATAATAATGTTATCAAAAATAAAAATAATCTTTATCTTAGAAAACTAAGATCTTTATATTATAGTAAAAGAAGAAAATGGGCGCGAAATAATTTTTATACTAAAAAATGCAAGATCGCGGGCATCCAACAAAGGTGCAAGTGTAGTAAGAAAAATGTAGTAATTACGCTGCTAACATAGATAAAATACAGGATATTCTTTGCTGCAACTGCTAGTAGATCAGACGAAAAATTAAACTGGGCTTTGTAGTCTCCATAAGTTTTTAGGGTTTATAGTGGTAGAGCTCTTCTGCAGAGTCCGCCTGGGGAAGTACTACAGAAGAGGAAACATTTTTTACCTCTAGATCTCTTCTGTGGGAAGTACCAATCTTTGCCAGTTATTCAACCGTCAAGCAGTAGTGTCATACATTACTGTGTTCCTGATTGAAGGGCAATGTTTCCAGCGAAATTACTGGGCACAGAGATTTATTATCTAATATCTCAGGGTGACGAGCGCAGTGCATTGCCGCGCATGGTTTTGAACTGTCGAGGTTCAAAATTCTGGGTGAGCTGAGCTGAGCTGTTATGAGCAAGCGTAAAGCTTAACATCAGGCGAGCGACATGCTCGTCTCGTCACCAAATTACATTTAAAAAAAGTAAACAACATGTTTGTCTAAATAATAAATATTTTGTAATGACAACAGATCGATAAGATTAGAAGCAACACTAATTGAAGGTCAACATTTATAATGCTTCCCGTTTTTCACAAAATTGGTGATCGTTTGTTTGTATGGGTTCTATTAAATGGACATTAAATTTTCTGAATTGTACTATATCTAGTACATATTAGATAATTTAACATACACTATGCATGCTGATTTTTATAATAGACTTTATCCCGGTCAAATCAGGAAGACCTGAAATATATTACATTTTGGAAGGATATTTCGGACAAATTAGAAAAAGTCGGAATAATCAAGGCTATCCGCCGGACGCGATAAAAAAAAATCTTACTTGTATACTGTAACTTGATAAACTCGAACAAGCAAGACAAATCCCAAATGGCTTTTGCAAATATTTACCAAAGAAAATCTACACGAGAGGAATAGAATCTCATACAAAAAAGTGAACCCCGAAAAATCTGCTTACGGCGAGGACTGGTCGTGATTTGATATGAGTAGTCCCGCTCAAAGTTCTAAGGTTTAAAGTTGAAAATCGCATATCATACTTGATGAGAAAACGGTAAATTGTAGTTTTTCATTGCTTTTCATTGCTTCAAATATACAAATCAAATAAAAAAACTAACTTATTCGCCGTACAAACCACTAGCCTGGATATTTAATTTGTAAAAGAAAACTTGTAGTGACCGCTGAAAATTCAGAGCATTTGATTTCAGAAGGGTTTTTCAGGGGGTCATTTTGCGGTTTTTTATTTTGTAACTAAGACAGATTTTCGAAATTTTATTCGGTTAAACGTAATTTCAGTTTTATTTTCTATCTGCAGTATTGTTTGCACCTGATTAAGTAATCTCGTCACTTCGAAAGCGCTGAAAAATGCTACTTTTTGTTGTTTTGCGATTGGACCTCGCCTTAAAACTTTAAGCTACGTACTTATTTAGTCAGCTAATGTCCAAATCCTTAAAAAGTAGAAACATAGTCTTGGTATATATCATATAGGTCATAGGTTTAGTTCAAATTATATTGCAATATCAACGTAAAGAAAATGGTTCCAAAAATAATGTCTTCAAAGCCTTCTCTGGAGGACCTAGCGGGTTTTACAAATAAAATATAAAAATATCTATTATAATGATATTACCAAAGAAAATATTACTAATGCAAAAATATTCTTAACAAAGTAGCGTTTTTTTTCTTCGTACCATTAGAATGAGTTAGTTTGCGTTTCAATTTCAAGCTAAGCAGAAATTGTGTCGATCATGTCGCAGTTTAAAAAACTAGTTATCAATACTACAAACGGACTTACATCTTTCTATGGACATTAGCACTCTTAGTATACATTCTCTATGTATTTACAAACTCCGCAGAGGGATTTACGAGAGCTATCGGTCTTTAATAAAATTGGCAGTGACACGAGAAAATTAGACAGAGTGTGATCAATCATCCATACTGAAAGTTAGAGTCAAATGCCTAGTTTGTTTGATATGAATAAGTACCATAAATGCAGGCAAAATTGTTCCATCAATCATCAGCCATGAAACGTCCACAGCACAACAAAGGATTCCCCATTAAGGGGGAAGAATTGTCATAAATCCCGAGTCTTGGTTGGCGGCTTGGTGATCTCAGAACGTTCACTGTTTACAAAGAGGACGCTGCTACACGTCTTCCAGTGGTAATGGTCGTCGGCTTCAGAGGACATGCCTGAGCTCAAAAAGAGCATACCTATTAAAAAATATATATCACCTTTAGGTACGTAAAGTACACTTTTAAAAAGTAAAAATGAGAATAAGCCCCCTGTAAATATCAAAAGACAAATACATGTATACAAAAAAACATCAATATACAATACATTAATATCTCAATGCAAATATCAAAATGAATAGAAATATAAATGTATTATTGTATAACTGTGTACAAGAATCACAAATTATTAGTTCTGCGGGCCTAGCTCGGGCGCCGGGTTAATGTTATGTCCACCCGTTTCGTCTTCGCGTCAACGTGACAAAGCTAGAATATGGATACATCCGTCTCGTTCTCGAGGGATAAATATGGTGGACAAAATTTTATTCCGGCACCCGTGCTAGGCCTGCAGTTAGCAATATATTTATAGCGAATATACAATATATTAGCCGTAGTCGCAAGTTTGATTCGATTACCTATCTGACATGAAAAGTACACTATCAATTTCATTTGCCAATGATAAGAAACGGATATAGATTGTAGAAATAAAATAAAATCACATTATTTTATTCACAATCGCCGTCATGACATTGTTATTTTTGTGATACCTACTTACAGCAAAATTCCTTGAGGCAGGCTAGAAAACTAATAAACACAAATAAAATGGTATTATTTTCCATTGTGCAGAGCACCTATGCCGACCGCATGCCTTTGATTATTATTCTGTGATGGCCGCTGAGTCTGTCGCGTGCTGGAGGCAGCTTCCTCCGTCATAGACTATCGCCAATGAAATGATGTTTTGCGGCTTTCTGCCGATTTCAGTGGCATAATATGCCGGCGTCATTCCGCGCGACAAAAACTCACCGGCTGTGCCGCCGGCGTAAGTAGTGTGAAGTAGCCTTTAGCCCTTTAGTAATAAATATCCATAGACATCCATAGATTCTGTGCGTAGACTGACTCTATCAAGGAATGAACAGTTTTACAGCGGGTGTTGTCAAAAATGATGAAAATAATGATATTGTTGTTACAATATTGATGTTTTATTCCTTAATTTTTTTATTTTGTCTCAATTATTCATTAATTGTTAGGTACGGAGCATAGTTTTCTAATGTGAAGTAAGTATGCTTTGTAACAACATTTAATGAAATTATTGAACAAAATACGTTACTAGCAAAGATAAAGGTAAAATATACAGATAAAATACTCTTGTAGATAGATATTCTTTAGTTACTAAACAGACACAACACAATATTATAACTTTGATTTTACCCTGCTACACACTGTTGATTCAGAAATTCACGCCCGCGCCATCTAGCGAGCTTTACTTAATGCAAAAAAAGATAAAGAACTAGAAAAGTTCGCTTTCTGCGGGCTTATCCCGTAACTCTGCAAGCGATAGTGATAGTGCGCGAGCGGGACCGCGCATAGTGCAACTAAGTTGAACATATAAAAGAACATGCTCTCGCAATCAGAATCACGAACGTTTCAAAGTAAGCTAGTTTCAAATTCAAAGAGGATAAGCCCGCCGCTGATCATTACGAACGTCCATTGGAAATGTTCAGTAGCCCCGTCTTTGCAATGCAGTATGATAACCATAAACATAGTAATCTAGTAATAATACAAGTATTTTTCTAACACTGTCTTAAATAGCGCCATCTATTACAGAGTAGCAAAAGCTCTACAGTAACGATTCTGTTAGGAAGTTTCGATTTATCCATATCGTTTGCAAACCTTTCTTATAGATGACGCTGTAACAAATAATTAAAATTGTATAAAAACATTTTATACCCAAGTAAATACGTCATGTTGTTCATGTGTTTATTTGCGTATGTTCGTTTGTTTGTTCCAAGGTATGTAACTTCCTACAGCTTGAATTCTATAAAAGGTTGTGATTATCTAGGAATTCAGTAGTATCTGCCTACCAACTCTGCTTTACTTACCTAACTCTTGTAGTTAGGTTCGCATCTATCTATCTCCTAACTTGTTGAGATAACTATTTGTTTTTGAGCTAATTTCACGATAATATTTATCACTTACCCGGGTATCTCAGATAAGATAGTCATGGATCATGGACTAGGAAAATTGGTTGCTAAATTGCTTTATTTATGGTAGGTTCATAGCTTGTTACTGAAAGAAAACTGTGAGAGGAAAAAAATGCTACGAAAAACCATTAAGCTAAAAGACAGAAAATTGTTCGATTAACTAAACACTGCAAAGCCAAGCAATTACATCATCCGTGCAGTGGCTGTCACACCTGTGTTGCTTTTTGTACCTAAAATATCTGAAAATATAAAGCCATATAAAACAGACATGCGTCAGCTCCAAAAACTTTGCAGAAGAACGGTCACTCTTCGCTGGACGACGAAACACGCGCGGCGTTCCGAAACCTTAATCCCTTGAACTTGTACGCGAGCGGAGGTAAACACCAAACAAAACGTTCTCGAGCAACCCGTTGACGCTCATTTGTCATTAGCCGCGAATCGCCGGCGGGCGCTAGTGTCGACGCGCGCGCTTTGCAAAAAATCCCGTGTTTCCGAACGCGACGCGATCTGTCAAACTCCGACAAACAAAAAAAAGAAACAAAACAAATCATTCATTTCTTTTTCGAAATCCGAACGATACGTATTTTCCAGCCTGTGTGAAAAGTTATGTGTTTAAAGATGCGCAGTGATTGTTTTTTTACGGCTATTGTAGTGGTTCATGAAGGAAGTGACTGCAAATTGACCGATAACAGCTGATAATAGGTATTTATTAAAAGTTAGGTTTTAAGGTTATTAAGAGGTAAACAAAATAACTTTTGTACCTACCAATGTTTTATTGGGATGATCGTATTATCAATTTGAATTTAGATAAGTACTTATTGTTTTTTGTTTAGACAAGCACATGACCATAGAACGAATAAATCTAAAATCTAAAGGCATGCATGGTGCACTAGTGTTGCTCCGCTGCTCCGATTTTATCTGATAGTGTAATTTACGGATAACGTGATTAACGTAAATACGATAAAATTCCTATTGTTTACCGTTCCCATATTATATGCTACATATTATATTACTATTTACATCTAATAAAATAAAATAACAAATATACTAAGTATATTTAAATAATAAAGTGCAATAAATAATATAGTGGCTATGTATCTATTTGTTTTATGTAGTAAGTGATTGCTGAAAGATGTTTGCGTAAAGTTAATTCGCTTATACACATATAATCAAAGATTTATAGCATATTTTCTCAATTGAATTCAATCTCGAACCACTTTCAGTAAATATTTTTTATAACTATTAAAATGTTTGAAATTGAGTCATGCTTTCTCGACTCTGACTCAACGACTTGTTTGGTAAAAAGGAACGAACGCATTTGTATGACTGTTTGAGATTTCTGGAATGCGTAGATGTAATTGTCATTGTTTTAGAAGGAATCGGCTGTTCAAGAACAATAACACGAATAACACGAAGTGAACGCATTGCTTTGATCTTCCTGGGCAATAAAGTTCGTTAGTCTTACTTCCTATTAACTTCGATTTTCCTCATTAGCAACCTAATCATGGTAGGTACCTACTAACACAAATGTCTCATGAAATAACTAAGCATTTATGTATGGGTACCTATTTAAACACAATTCTACAGTATAAAATATTATTGCTCTGAGATAACTTACGCTACGTACCGTGCTACCTTTTTTTATATATATTTTTTTTATATTCTAAAAACCAGTCATCTTGAAATCGCAACTTATAGGCCTAGTTAGTAGTAACCTGGTAGGTAGTTATTTAGGCTTCTCTCTCGTTGCTCTTGCTAGGAATTTCGCATGACTATACCTACCTACTTTGTTTGAATTACGTCTTTACATACCTAGCTAGGTATATTTGTAAACGGTAGTAGGGTCTTTCGTCTAAAATGTAAACATACGGCTCTGTTTAGTTTCTCTTTGTCCATTGGCGTCAAAGCAACTCATAGCTACTGTAAACTAATTACCTACTTTTAATAAAATTATTTTCATTACATACATACACCATAATAATTGTACCTGATGTAGTGTTTTATTCGAAATGAACTAGGTAATTACCTATTTCTGAATTGATTATCTATATTTACGCAACCCGTAATGAAAGACAGCAAAATAAAGGTACCTACCTACCTTTCCAAAAAGGTTAATAGGTAATTAGGCACTAGCGATCCTTGTAATAAAAATCGTAAATGTAGGTCCTAGGTAGGTAGGTACCAAAAACAGATGCACGCGTAGGTCCTAGGTAGATAAACTACCTATAATATTACTTAACTTTAAATACCTAGGTATATAACATCTCAACAACCTGTAAAAATGTCGACACTGGATGAGTTAATAATAGCAGGTAATATAAAATGGAATGACTCGAGAATAGAAAAATTAAAAAATAGGTGTGGGACGAGTCAATAATAGAAAGTGGGTTGACATAAGAAAATGACGTATGGGATGAGATCTGTTGGGGCGAAGACGGAACAAACCGTATTTAGAACTGAACTTCGATTATTTTATGCAGTTGTAGACAAACGATTACCTCCCTACAAATAGGTGATGAAATTGTTTATGAAACACTGAGCGTCTGCGAAAAATATTTACATTTATAAATTGTATGAACATCTAAATACATATAGCTACCTATTCCATTCGCGGTTTAATAATTCGGTCGAATAGCAATTGAAAATCATTGAATTTAGAACCTAACTGACAAATTAAATTACACTATTATTAACCCCGAGGATGCAATATATCATTCCTATGATCATAGTTAGCTATAATAATAATAAGCTGTACACTAGCGATCAAACTATATTAAAAGTTACCACAAAAATTTATTTATTTGTGAAAACTTTGCCTAATTAATAGGGACATAATTATAGAAGCTGTTACTAAAAGCACAGACCAAAAGGTGCAACAATATAGGAAGGTATATTAAGTACTCATCATTATGAACAACTTTTACTGTGGGGCCAATCCTCAAATCGCGAGAATAAATCAGCTGTTCCCTAGAAAAATGTCAATGACACTCGACAAAATGTATGGAACAGCTGATTTTTTTCCGTGACTTTATGGCCGGAAATATACAGCGTATGTATGTTCTCATTATCGTAATTATTGCTGCACATTTCTGAAACACGCTGTATATTACAGATAACTATTATAGGTAGTGTGTACCTTAAAGAAAATGGTGTTATTCTTCAAGAAGCTTATAATAAACATTCTGTCAGGCTTTCATTCTTTATTTTTGTAGTGGTAAGACTTGCGGAAACCGCCTGGAGTATTACCACCATACCATCACCATCGTCAGTTATTCAGCGTCTAAGAATGTTTCAAAATGAAGGCCAATTTTTCCATACAGGTAATCCGTCATTAATCTGAGTTCATCCTCTTGTATTTTTGTAATGTAAGTAATAAATCCATTTATATCCTTTAGCGTCGCGTAATCTCGTCTTGTCGTTGTCAAAAATCCAAATAGGTATTCAAACGCCTTAAAATTCTTGAATCATGCCTTGATGTTTCATGAAATTCTCAGTGTTTATAAATATTTGCATTTTTTGTACATATTAGGTATGTCAACGTTTTTGTAGTTTGCCTCGGAGGTTGACAGCACAATAGATTCATTTCATGTAACCATTTCAAAACCAGCACCTCGATTTACTGTTAGCTGATTAACATAATATCTCTACACTTCGACTTTCAGTTTTTGTAACGGATCTAAAATAATGAAACAGTTATTTTTAAGTAACCACACAAGAATAAAGACTGAATGTTTCGCATGGTATTTCTTCTGCTATTGTTTTCAAGATAACGTAAATGTCTAACAGTACAACTAGGTATATTATTACGGTCGATTCATTCATGAAAAGTCAACAACTCTTGCTAAACATCAATCAAATCCTCTGTCAGTTTTCGTCTGTTTTGTCATCACATCGCTCATGCTAACACGATAACATACAGAAAGTTAGCTCACTTTAAGGTAAAAACTTTTGTGTTAAAGCTGCAGAGTATACGTTTTTTTAAATGTAATATTCCATGAAATCTTGAGTCTCTTGCTTATTTATTTGCAAACTATTACATTATTGTAGTGCACTTTACCCAAACATCTTAGAATGACGCTCATTAATCACTGCTTTTTAATTTTATAACATGACTCCATACATGTCATTGTCTGAAAAATATTTTCTCATTACATGTTGACTGACAGGAGCTGTCCGTCATTTATAGTGGCAGTGTTAATTCGGTCATTTCTATTAAAAAAACCAATTAAAATCTTTGATTGATTGATCGATCGATATTACAACGATCGATATTTTATTTTTATATTGGTTTGTTTTATTATAAATTTTATGTCTCATGCAATATTACATACATAGACGCCCTCAGTGTCTATGGCTCAGTATCTGTGGGATATTGAGAACACTTTTGTTGGTGGCTAGTTGGCTATACAATCCAATACGAGAGCGGTAGAATATATCCTAACTAATATTATAAATGCGAATGTAACTCTCTCTCTTTCTATCATTCTATCTGTATCTCTGTCCTGGTGTTTGTGTCACGTTGTCACGGCTAAGCGGCTGAACGGATCGACCCATGATCGACCTGAATTTTTGGATAGGTTGACATAGGCTACTTTTTTTATTGGTCCACGCGAACGAAGTCGCGGGTAACAGCTAGTATAATATAAAAATATGTAAAAAATTTGTTGAAACCAAACTGCTTATTGTTATTTTGAAACAATTCTAGCAGTAACATACATACAAATAAGAGCTGTAAATATTTTTGGACATTTGTCAGTCATATCTGGCAGTTACAAGCTACAAAGAGATAAATTTAACGTCCGGTGTGGTGTACTGAGTCTTGTATTTTGTAGTTATAATCAGAAGCAGAGTTCCATAGATTCTGTTGTAAACAAATCTATAAACTCATAAAAAACTTTGACAACGATGAGTTACTGCTCTGGTATGGCACTAAAAACGCTGTTATGGTGTTCTTGAAAAACTAATAAAACAAGGCAGTTATATTAACATAGGTTTGTAGCTACCGTTTGTCGAAAACTGTGTAAAAACATTCTTCAGCAACTAATACTTACTGCATCATACTTATTCATCTGACAAAAACGAAAGTGCTTGTCATAAAAAATAAGACGACATGTAACAACTACTAATATAATACTAAATAATAATTCACGCATGTCTCCGTAAACCAGGATAATCCCAAAAAGAGGAAAGTTAATACTTTAACTTTCCTCTTTTTGGGATTAAAATAAATATGTCATAAAAAATAAGACAACATTTAATACATTAGAATGTAATACTAATGAAATAATTCACGCATGTCTCCGTAAAACAGGATCATCTGAAAAAAAGGAAAGTGAAAGTAATAAAGTGATTATGTCATAAAAAATAAGACAACTTTAATACATTAGAATATAATACTAATGAAATAATTCACGCATGTCTCCGTAAACCAGGATCATCTCCGGTCAAGGCTGACCTCACCCTCGTTTCACGGTGACATAAAAAGCATTTTATTTATATCATGAGTCATAATCATAGTATTTGCCGTTTTACTGTTTTTATTTTGGTAGTAAAATTAACGAACTGAAGCCTATTTACGTTTTTTCTACAATAAAAGTCACGTTGATGTAGTTGCGCCATTTTCACGTATCCAAATCTGCGAAATTTTACTGTACATTGAATCTGACGTTTATTATGTTAAGCAGTGGCGCAAAAATATCGTTCATGCAACATATCAAAAAATAATGAGGAAGATATCAAACGTGAGCGTAAATTGAAATGATAAATCAAAGTGCCGCGACTTCAAGGTGGGCATGAAATATAAACACGGACGCCACGCACCCGTCAAAATAATAAAATGTATGAAGGATAAGAAATATAATCTAGATGTTTTTACCCGACTGCCCAATAAGGAGGGTAATGTTTTTATTTAGGCTATTCTGAACATTTCAAATGTAACGTGCGAAAACAGACGATTTATATTTATTGTGCTAGAATCGATTGCAGAATGTGATGGTAGTGATAAAAGCATTCTGTAAAATAATTAAGTACTAACAAATTATGTACTTGGATAACTGCAATTTTTTTAGCAACTACCCATACATTACTACGTACATTCTACGTACTTACTTCCTGTAATATTTTTTGTAAGTACTCACATATTTATCAAGTACATCAAGTACAGTCATAGATTGGTACCAAAACATGTGAACTTTATTCGCAAATACCTATTTTGAGGTTTAAAAGAATTTCCGGAACTTTATCAATCCCTAGCTCTCAGCGCGCGCCATCTTGAATTACCGCTGATTGAGAGATTCGTTCAAAAACTTTACGCCTTCCGTATTCCGCCTGACAGATAAAGAAATAAAAATAAATCGATTCAATTTCAGCCAGCAAAACCCTGTGCCAAATTAAATGTTTGTCTAGTTTTTGCGTATTTTCTGTGATAACTATTTTCGCCTTTGATCATCTTAATGAGTTATTTTAAATTTTATTGCGCGTTAAAAAAGGAGGTTAGGAATCCTATCGACTTTCTTCAGACTAAAATGCCTAACCTATCCAGATACCTACATATTATGTAAGTAGGAAAAAATAAATAACTTGGTTTTCTTTTATTTATTTATTTTTATTTTCTTTTACTACTTTAATTTGAAACTTGTGATTGGCCCAGTTCTACTCATAGGTAGAGTAGAAATAGGCTAAAAAAATTAAATAGTTTGGGTTGTGAAGGTCCTCTTTTCCAGGTTTTTGCTCATATCCGTATGAATTGCATCATAATTGACTCTGATATAAGTTTCTACATAACATTTCCTATAAATTTGGTTAAAAAAATGCCAAAATGTTGTTACAAAGACCTATATCATAACATTCTAGCTGTTACCCGCGACTTTGTTTGCTTGTACTTACAAAAAAAAGTAGCCTATGTCCGTTTCCGAACGAAAAACCTATGCAAAAATTCAGGTTGATCCGTTCAGCCGTTTAGCCGTGATAACGCGACACACACCCAGAACTATCTGGGTGTGTGTCGTACACAGATGATGGTGTCGTATAACTACTTTCGAATATATAATATGAGTTAGGATTTTAAAAAAACAGTCGAATTGAGAACCTCGTCCATTTTGAAAGTGGGTTAATAATATTTCGTACGCAAAATAACAGAATAGGTGGGTAACTAGGTATATACATTTAGCACCTGTTTTAGAGTGTTAGGATAATAATCGACCGTGAGTAATTTAAAAATATTTTCCCATTGAGTTACGTTGCATCTGGGAACCTCGGTTCGTAGTACGTTTCTTGGCCCAGATATATTATTTTTCTTAGGAATCCTTACAATGGCTTTGCGAAGGTGGCAAGAGGTACTTACATTTTCCTTACTTTATATGTTAGAAAACGAATGTAAACGGTTTTATTATTTGTCTAGACCTAACTATGTAGTTCTTACATAATTATAAGCAACTAGTTGTTGCCCGCGACTTCGTTCGCGTTGACATAAAGTATCGTATGTCCGTCTTTGTGATATACAGTAACTCTTTATCAAATTTTATCAAGATCCCTTTAGCTGTGACAACTTTTTTTTTAAATGACAACATCCAGACAGAGAGACAAAGCTACTTCCTATAGTTCGCTAGATGGCTTTGATGCATTTTTGTGCATTTTTTGACGTTTTGTATGGACTAACAGTTTTTATCTAGGCAGTCCGGAATCGCGCAAGCGAAGTTTTTTCCTCGAGGCGAACGTATTCATTTGCATACATCTAAGCTTTATTGGTCCTGATACGAATACGGCTATATGCCTCTGGATTCAAAGGAAAGAAATCCACAGTTTTAGCCTACTTTCCTAAACCCAATCAAACTTGTATTTTTCGCCGCACCACTGCATATTTTTAGTAAACGCTACATGTGTAGCCCCTGCGACTTTTCTCCTAGTGCAGGGTCTACAGGCACCTTTTTCAAACATCTGTGTAAAGTAATACCTACCGCTTATTTTTAGCAAGCATTACTTAGGATGTTGTAACTGGATTTTTGGACAATAAATATTTGTATTTGTATTATATATTAGTTAGGATGTTAGTCCTGGTGCAAAGGATGGCCATTGCCATCCAGCGCGGTAATGCCGCTAGCGTTATGGGCACCTTTGCACCGGGTACAGTTAGGGGCGGGTTATTTGAGTAATTTAGTTTTAAATATTTAATTTATTTTAAAAAAATAATTTTTGTTTGTAAATTTGACATAATATTATATAAATATAATATAAGTTAGGATGTACCTCTACTGTTTATTAAGGGTTCCGTCTTAGATTCAATAGGTATAAATAATCTAGGGGTTCCGTTTCATTAATTTGCTCTTTTGCTTTACTCCGTGGCTCCATTATCCCTGTAGACAGGTAGGAGACAACAATACTACATGTGTTTTGTATACCTTAAGCAAAGATTACACTAGATACCGTATTACGAGATCCTTGTGCCGACATAGTCACCTCAACTGGAGGAAAGCGTGGGACTGTGATTAAACGTACTCGTTCACTATCTCATGGTTATGCTTATGCCTACTCGGGCCTAGCAATGAAGCAATGGGTGTCAATTTTTATAGATAGGTGCATTTAGACCGAACAGTGGTGCGCTATGATAAATCTAGTGTGTGAAATCTGTGACCGAAAGAAACTATAACTATTTTATCTATGCCGAAAGTTAGGAAAAAAAAAAGTTAAGTTAGTTACCATTTAGTTTACCATCATACCAACCTACCATTTGTCTTGTGACGTCACACAAAAACGCGTTGGCAAATATTTCAACAATATTTTATTTTCGTTTAAATATTCACTAATTGGAAGCCCTAAAATATGATTTACATTTTTCACTATCTGTAATATTAATGGTGTGAAGACGTCATCTAATCACCCCAATATTTTTTCAAGTAAATAGCTCGTACCTACCAGACATTTTAAAATAATAACAAAATCTGTCAAGTGCATGTCGTGAAAATTTCACGGAATGGTTCTGTATATTGGTTATGTAGCTATGTTAGTGATAATCAGAAATATTTATTGGCCGTAAATACAACGGGCAAGTCTCTTAAACAAACAAAAAGATATTCAATTAGGAAAACTAATTGATTATTTGTATAGCTCAATAATACGATTACAGATAGATATTTATTATGTTTCGTCCGTTTGTTGTTCGTACATAAACGAGGATTCTGTGAATTTTATTGACATTATTTTCACTAAAATGTAGAAAGGATTGCTTTCAAAAACTGTCAGCATATAGGCGACTAGCTTGTGCCCGCGGGTTCGACCGCGTTTTAAGACCGCTAGACCTTAGACCGCTAAGATATAAACTTACGAAATAGCAAAGTAGTATGTAACCGATCACTTTTTTCCAAACTACCCCCAATGTCCTCGACTTAATGCGCTTTAATGTACTAACTTGTTGTTAGGTAAAAGTTTAAAAAGGCGATCCTAGCCTATAAAACAATTTAGATTTAAGTTCTTGTTGCTTTGTTGTTAACGCTGAGTTTTTAAAAAAAAAAAATTGTACCCATTTATCATAATAAAGAACTTTCTAAATCAAATCAATTATACTTATCACACAGAAACTATATATTTTAACGAGATAAAGATAGCTTATGAGTTAATCTATGCCATAAGCTACCCCGAAACCAAATTTCATAAAAATATGTACAGCCGTTACAAAGTTAAGGAGAAACAAACATACTATTACCAAATTTAAATATATTTTTTTTGATTCTAACGGGGGCAGATTTTGAAAAAACTGATACTCATTTTTTTTTTCTTGTAGAGTATCCATACCCAGTTTGGTATCAATCGAACTAGAGAAAAAAAAGTTCCATACAAACTTAACACCCCATTTAACCCTCTTAGGGGTTGATTTTCAAAAAATCCTTTCTTATTTTGCGTTTACACTCCTCAATAAACATACCCTCCAAACCTCCAAATTTCAAGTCTACGTCCAGCGGTTTAGGCTGTACGTTGTCTATAGGTCAGTCAGTCAGTCAGTCAGGACAAAGCCTTTCATAGGTATAGATGTGTGGAAAGGTTTTTTGCGTTTTTTCTGGAACATTTTGTTTGATGACTCATATCAACTTAGTCGCCCATATAAATATCTCGTGATAATTATTAAATCATTTCCAGTATGTGTTGTGTTGTGTTTTTCAAATTTTTTAGAAAATGTGTGGCCAGAAGAATAAGAAACTGATATTTTGGACTTGAATATACCTATCAATAATGGAATGTGATGTCTTAATTCTCATAATAATTTTAAATTTACTTTTCAAAGATACCTTACTCGATGGGATAAATTACACATTACATAAACTAGTAATATTTGATTGGGGTAGTTATTTTTCCTTATAAATTATCTATGGTGTACCAAATTAAAGCGCTGCGGGCTTCCCTGTTCAGGAAGAAATCTCGAAAAAACTGTGTTTTTCCTTCTCCTTCGTCAAAATATAAATTAAAAATTATTATTATTATAAAATATAAATTGCTAGTATATAACATTGGCAATGGTAATTTAATTTTGTAATTGTTATATTAAAAATATTGAAAAAGTGCGAACGAGAGAGCGAGGTTTTGGCGCATAAGATATTTGAAATTGTATAGCTGTCGCTCTGTTTCTCGTGTTTGCAACAGAGAAAGAGCGTGATTTTTCCTAACTTTTTGATGACATTAAAAGCGTTTCGGGTGTAGTCTATTATCACCCCCTAAATATTAACAAAATCTTTTGTTTTTGTTGTCAATGGCTTGGATAAACCATAGTACATACCGCTATGTTATGTTTTTTCTAAAAACGTTTATGGTATTCTAATAGCAACTACTTTTCTTCGTCGTATTTTCGACGCAAAAAAATTGTCACTAAGTGCCTATAACAACGAAGATACTGCGCAATTAAAAAAAAAGAAATATACAACGCTGTAGACTACATATTAAAAAAATCATCGAAATCGAATAACATTTAGGAGTGGGTATCAGACTACGCTTTTTCATGGACAAGACGGCGGTAATCTCTATTTTTAATATAGTCTCTGAATAAAAGGGCCGTGGCATACAGACAGCCGAAACCATTGACCGTCACTGACCGCTGACCCGTCGCGGCGAAAATATAAGGGTTCCTAAGTTTGCTACGGGACCCAAAAAATATTTTACAACATTATTTTATGTAGGTACAGTCTACGACGCAAATAAATGTGGAAAGAATCCTACAATAACCAGCCAAATATAAATTGAGACGGTGGCTGAAGATGATCACATTGACATTTTTACTGGTGTTCTGTTTGTAACAGCTCAACCGTAATATTCTTTGAAACTCGTAGTTTCGTATTTATTTACTGGTCGTCGTTTCGACTTGCAAACTACAACACGGCTTGCAGGGAAAAACGATACAAACTTTCGAAAAAATTAAAATGTTTATAACCTCGCACATGCTGTTGCCCTTTTTCCCGTCTGCACAAGAAGGATGGTAATGTTTTTAATCTTAGCCATAAACATTAAACAGTAAGTAGTGTAGGCATATCAATTTTATTCGGGTAGGTAACACAATACGTGTAAATTTTTCTGCAATAGCGTAAATATACCTATTGCACGCGCTGCATTACGAGCTAAAAGTAAACCACATAGATACCTACTAGTGTCCATGGTACAAATTAAACATTTATTTTGCCACTTATCTTGTTTGCTGCCGGATTCGCTGTGCAGTTTTCGGAGAATTTTTCATAAAAATACTAATATCATAAAGATAGCTTTTAGTCTGCAGCAAAGTAGTATGTTAACCTACATCAAAAAAGAGAATGGTTTAGGTTTGGTCTCAGGTCCTTACTATTGGCTATAGTATTAATATCACCCCCCGGTGGTATTAATACTATAGCCGATGCTACTTTTTTCCCCAACCTCCCCGGTACCGTGGCAGAATCCGGAGTGCGTGTGACCCAGACCCTGGGCTTAAAAAAAGTTATGAAATGTCTTAGGAACAACACTGATGGATGATAGGCGACGGTGATCGCTTACCATCAGGCGGCCCGTCTGCTTGTTTGCCACCTACGGCATAAAAAAAAAAAAAAAAAATGAAACGACAATACCTTGACGATATGTTTTACCAGTAAACGTCGAAAAAGTCTGTTGCATTTGTTTACACTAAATACTAAATGCACTAAATACCCTAACAGCGGGGATGTTGGGCATTTAAAAGGCCAACGTCCACACCGACTTTTAAAAAAAAACACCGATTTATTAACGACATGATAAATATGATGATTAGTAATTGTGCAAGTTACTGCACATAGTGTGCAGCGGGCTTTATTATGGGTTATATGGGTGGCAACATGTATGATTATAGGTGTACTCTTAGATACTAGATTGAACGAGTATATGTGATACAAGTACCCATTTATGTTATTTAGAGACCATATTTGGTATCTTTAGTTCGTGCAAGTATCAGTCGCTACAAATGCTGTTCCCATTTAACTTTAACTACTTACATATGCGTTCATTTTGTGGTCGTGGATTTACAAATGTATAGAGACATGATAATATAAATCTGATCTGCTGGTCCGTCATTCTGATAAGGTATTTTGTTTTTTGAATCTTGTATTCTTCTGCCCGGGACCTTTTTTTGGCATGCAGTCAGAATGTTATGTTTAATTATGTTACTTTATATTTAATCGAAGAAGCCAAAGGAATCAATTTTTTCACCAAATTGATTCCAAGGGTGGGGCGGAAGTTAGTATCTAGACGGAATCACTAAGTTGAAGATCTTCGGACAAATAAATATTTAGTATTGGTACTTATTAAAATATTCCATGAAATCTCGAATGGCCAATTCGGCCGGATACTGCCCCGTATCAGACGCAGACAGCAAGTTATTGGTTGCAGTTGCATGTTCCTAGTTCCTACGAGTAACTAAAAGTTTTAGATAGTTCCTGACACAAATGCTACTACAGCATTCAGGATTATCTTAGTGAAAAAACGTTTTGAGTCCATGATGTCGTCATACTTGTAAACTTAAAATTACAAGCAATTTTAAGTTAAAATTGTTAAATGTAAATTTGCGACACCCTTACATACAGGGTCCATGTTAACATAGTGTAGCATATAAATTATAGGCTTATAAACTAGTTATTTGGTGCAATAACATACTGAATACTGAAGATTTCTGAGGTGCGTAATTCTAATCCATTGATCAATCGGAGCACGCACTAAGCATACATAGTAGCATTTTCTAGAGCTACCGCGGACCGTGGTGTGGACTTATCTAGTCTTTGTCTTATGTTCCAAGAAGCCCGTCCTATAAACATGGATCAAGAGACATAAGCGCGCAACTGACGGTGTGCGGAGACAATGGATTCGAAGCGAATTGTATAAATTGGGCATTTCCGACGTACTTACAGTGGCTACACGGCTTTAAATAATAAACGTGCTGAAAAGAGAAACTAGAGTTATCGTATAAACTCTCATTCGCTTTAATGAGAAACAAAGTAACAAGTGATAACAACGCTCTCATCTACTTTCACTATACCATTAATCTTATGAACACAGCAGACTGAAATGTCCTTATTACCCTCTTTTCAATAAAGAACGACCAACTATCCTGTCCAGATGAGCAGATTAATGAACTATAAAGTTTCGACGAGTAGCTGTCAGTTTCGTTTAGGAATTACGGTGGTAGCTCCCCCGCTAAATTCTATACATAAGTTGGTATCACTGTAAATGGACATATTATCATCTACCTACTTGTCTCTAGACTAGTGTAGTTTTTGTGCATATTGCTAAATCCAGACATGCGCCTGACCTTCGCACTGCCAGTTTCATATAACGAGCTGGTGTAAAAACTACAAGAACTTTAAAACAATTTATTTTAGTATTTTGTTGAATAAAATTTATAAAATACGGAGAGTCGAAGTCCGACCATTAAACTGCACAAATTGACCTTAGAATCCGTTTTAAAAACCAATAATATTTAAAAAGGGAATACTCACATTAAATTGATTCGGTTATTCCGACTATAGCAAGTGCAAGGCAAGACGAGGTCGCGCGCGTCTCGCTTAGCATTCCTTGATAAAAGTCACCGAATGTGATCGAAACTATAGTCGGAATAACCGGCTCAATTTAACGTGATCCCGTTTTATTAAAACAAAATGTATCAAAACCACGTCAGTTTTCATAGTAAAATATTTAAAAAGCTTTGTAAATCCTTCATATATTTTTATGCATCATTTGAACCAAGTTCTCTGCGTCAGTCACAGACACCTTGATATTGAGACATTGCCACAGATTGAATAATAATCCCACCCTGCACCCTGATATTGTGACGAATCACATACGATAGTATAGTATGACCTTACTGTCTACTGAGATCACGACTGCCTTTTATTTGTTCTTTCTAAAAATAGATTCACGGCTTTAAACCTAATGATAAACTTAAATGCGCTAATGAACCTGAGCATTGACCTGTATCTTTCTTATTATTTCATTCTTTGCTTATAATTGTCACACTATTTATTGATTCTTAGTACAAACAGACTGGTGTAACAGGTTTAATCCTAGTTGTCGTTGTAAATAATGACAACATTTTTGCGTAATGTAATAATTTGATTTTATAAGAATGATCTCACCATCATACAGTATGACTATAATGTTTGCAAATCAATTTAGGAAGACTTCCTTAAGTCAGCACACGGACCCTAAGACTTCCAGGAAGGCAATTATAAGATTGACAAAATATCCGTTGGGCAATGGGCAATATTCGGACAATAGACATTGTTTTTGTCCTGGTTACATGAGAGTGATGGTGAGGTAAACTTGTCCAAGATTGTACCCATAGATGTCGGAAAGGACCACGCCTATTTAATGTTGCTCTAATTTAAAATCAACTGCTATCGGTTTCTTAAATTTATCAACCATAACGACTTTTCCATAAATAATTTTCTTATAGAACATTTTGTCAACCTTCAAAAACCACTACATAAAAACTTTGAATAGTGCCTTAAAACTTGCCTTTGCCCAAACCAAAGACAACCAAAGATTAGATTAGAAAAGTGCCACAAATTTGGTTTTAAATGCCTCCAACGGAGATCGCGACTGACGGCATGTTGTGCCTGTCTCGACACGAGAACTGCCCCTGGAATGAAGCCCTCCAATCCACGGAACCCTCCTGGACGGGACTCAAGTACACATGTTTGAAGATTCTGCACCTGTACTGCAAGGTCTTCGAGAGGGAAGATGTTCTGGACACTATTATTAGGTAAGTTAGTGTGATGGTCTATGCCAATTGCCAACATCATGACCATTTTTCGAGGTAAAATGACAACGTGAATGATGACAATGTCTCATTACTTCAATTTAACGGCTATTCGCCGTATTTTATTCTTACTTCTGGTCGAATGAAAATTGGACAAAAGAAATGTGCTGAAATAAATTTCGGTTCGATGTAGACAACGAATATTGCCAAAATTTTGTTCAATGAAGACTGTAATCACGACAATCTAATTTAAATGCACGCTCTTTAACCCTCATGAGTATTCCTAATTTTTATATGATGTTATGTACAGAAATGAAATGTACAGTCATGTTTTTTTTTAATTCATGTTTTATATTTTACAATATTGCTCCATGGACTCCGGGGTCCGTGCCATTTATCAAATTTTACAAATATTTTATCAACTAAAACTGAATATAAAAACTAAAGACTTTACAAAAGGAATATACCAACGAATATACTAATAAAGAGCTAAGTGCTATTATAGATTTGCGTATATACTCCGATCAGTCCAGCTCCCGCAAGCAGCACCCGTTCACGAGTTGACGCATGTGCCAGCCATCGCTCTCCTCAACTATATTGGAGGGAAGAGGGCGACCCGCCACACGACGCCGCCGCAAGAAGAAACTTTTTAGTGAGCGTGACTGCTCTGGGCTATGCACGCAAAACTTACAACAAAGAAAACAAAAATAAATACTTACAGACTCATCTTATAAGTGTACACTGCGAATATATTACCATGCATAGCTGATGATCTATGTCGATGACATGTAGTTGTTATGACTTTTGATATGAATGATGTTGTCGACACAGAACAAAAAATATTTATCGTAGACGTAATTATGACTAATGATACTTTTGAAATTAATTAACTGACGTCTTCCGCGGTTATTTTCAATGGCGAGCGAAATTTTATGTTTTTCTGGTTTGTATTGAGTTTTAATGAGTACTAAAATATTTTAAATAGCACTTTGATGTGGCCTTTGGATGAAAACCAAGTCTAAGAATAGAAGGTAATATTTTCAGTTTCTAAAACGTTATGTCAACCTATTAATATTTATTATGACACAGCGCACTAATTAAATTTATTCAGTTTAAATTCGCATGAATTAATAATATTTGTGGGATGGTTAATTTATATTGTGCTGTCATACTTTCAATTGAAATTTGTTCTGCTAAATCAAACCCCGATATGAAATGTATTAATCAGTGTAGTCAGCACTTGTAGCCATTTGGCGCGAAGAATTCTTAAATCATCAAGCAAACATTTATGTTCAGCTCTTCTCTCGAGTAACTTAACTGATATTACTTGAAATATTATCATTTGGCCATTATAAAACTGGTCACCGTTAGATATCCTCTCTGGGGTTTCGTTTTCATTTCTATTTCGAAAAAACCAACTCCGTAATCCAGTAAGATAGGATAATGGCAAAGAGCTATGCGCTAAAAACAGTGTCTAAAATAACCAATCTGTAGTGTCTTTCTGCTGCAACGTCGCGTCCAGTACAAGGAACAGTTGTTTGTGTTTACCCTTATATTTATTTAAATTAACATTTTGAAAAGGAAAGTATTACTAATGAAATTTTAACATATAACCTGAATATTTATAAAAGAAAAACATTCCAGTTTTGAAATATTTTTTCCTAATTTTAAAGTAAAGTAACTGTACCTTATTCCTGCGACGTTGCAGCGGAAAGACACTACAGATTGGTTATTTTAGACACTTTTTGAAAATGAGCTTCCGCAAATTTACGCCTGAATCAACAACAAATCAACAAGCTATATGCTAACCAAAAACACCGAAACAGAACCAATCTGTAAAGTTCACATGGGTTCACCAAATGGCATCGTAGTGATCCTTCAAAATTAGATTATTGATCAGATCAGCCAGAACAGTACTGAACAAAGGCCTCCACGTTAAAGCGCCACACCAATTAACAATCTGCCATTTGAATCCACCATTTGCCCGCGACTCTCACAATGTCGTCGTTTCACTTGGTGGGGAGGCTTAGATACATACGCTGCGTCTTCCGGTTTCCGGTCACCACTCAAAAACATTTCTTTCACATCGGTTATTGGTACATCGGTGTCATGCCGTTGCCACTTCAACTTGCAAACCCTGAAAACTATGTCTGTGACTTTGTTAAGAAAATTACCGCAGTTGGTATATTTTTCCACGAAGACCAAGACTCGTTTTGGATCAACCATAAGGTTAAATTTAACTCGAACTAGCTTTTTCCCGATTTCTATTCGCTTAACCCTGTCAGATCACCGTGTAATCTCAACATTCGTAGCAATGTAACAAGAACTTTAAAAAGATCTCCAATGACTTTCAAAATCACCCATTTCCTTCGTTTAACATCGCACCCCAAGCATCGGGAAATGCCAGCTCATTAGCTAGGTCATTAAATTCGTAACGACCCACCCGAGATCGCCGGTTTTAGAGCCCACAAAAACATTTAGTGTTGCCATCATCGCCCCATTTCGATGGAATTAAAACACGCAATTCGATCGATTAGTGTCTCGATACGGCTGCGGGTCCGTACATAATCGATAATATTTGATCGATTCATTGAATTTTGGCCTTGATTTGAAGTGAAGCTTATTCAGAGTATGTGGCTTTCAGTTATGTGACGCTTTATTGTAATATGATGTAAAGGTATGTATCATTTCAATCGCACTCACTTAGCAATCGTTTTGCGCCGAGTCTGGCGCTTATTGCCTTTCTTTTCAATTCTTCTCCCTGTTTCTAATATTTCTTCATTACTTGTATCGTTTTAAAGATAGGCAGTGATGATTAGAGAATTAAAAATAGCAGCCGTTTTTTGAAGGCGCCAACGCAAGAAATAAACCGAGATTTTGACCCGATTACTAAGATCGTTAAAAATAACGTTTAAAATTAACATATTCTTTGATATTACGTTTTTATATTCACTCGCTGTACCCTAAAAACGATTGTTATTGCTGCCATTACGCGAATTTCACTGGACGTTTATTGATTCTAATCGAAATGAATAAAAACAGAAATCTGGACCATATCAAGACTTTTTTGTGCTTATAGTTCTTGGTAAAAATTTAAAATAATGTCGAATAGGGAAATAAAAGTTATTTACTTGTTTGCGTGATTAGTGTGCGTTAATGCCTCGTGTTCAGATATATATAACTGATTATTCGTACTTCGTTGGTACGTAATCATACGATGAAATTTAATGACCAGCACACACTTGCGCAAGTTACTGCGCATCGTGTACAATTGACTTTATCTTGAGGTAAGTCTTTATTTGTTTTGTTTGAATTGCTCTTGCATACCTACTTACCGATATTATAATTTAGAGGAATGTAGCGGCAGTCGTACCAGGAACAGAAATGCTTTTTCACGTTGTAAAAAAAATGTACGTTCTTCTTCAACTAAAAACTGCTTGCGCGATTCAGAACTCCCTACATTAAAACTGTCAGTAAGTGCATACAAAACGTCAAAATGCACAAAACCGGGTCAACACCTGACCATTTACCGCACTACATATAGTACCTACCTATACTACCTTTGTCTCTCTGCTTGTAGTTTGTTACATTTTCACGACAAAACGGCTGCACCGATTTTGTTAAAAATGCTATCCGTTTAAGTTATTGAAAATCATGAATACCAGTACCTAATTTTTTTTTAAAGTATTGTTTTGCGCGGCCGCAGCCGCGGGTGTAAAATCAATAAAATCCCATAAATTTGAGCTGCTCGCTTGTCTTGATAAAACCCCTATTGTAAAAGTCGGTAAATTACTTTAAAGACTAGACTTTTATAACCGGAGACTTGGTAAAATATAGAATACATATAATTGTATATTACTACCAAATACCTAGATTTTCAAAGTCGTAGTCACAGTCAAAGGCAAGCTAACTAAAACTTTACTAGAGGCTTCTATATTACGGACTTTTGGGAATAACACGAAAAGTCACGTTTCACAAGATTATACCATTCACCAACACTTGTGCATGTTCGTATCGCTCATCGCGCGAAATTCAAATTTTCTTGCGTTTTCTTCAATTACAGCTTAATTACTCATCGTGGATTTATTGAAATAATCTATTTATTATCGCAAAATTAGTTTTCATGAACCTGCGATGAGTAATTAGCGCGATATTCAAATTTTCTTGCGTTTTTTTGTCAATTACAGCTTACTACTCGGTCTATAAGCTCACCAAATTCGAAAACCGTGTCTTCGAGCTCTACATAAGAATGGCGGAAACTTCTTAAATCAGGAATATAGCTCGGAAAAAAAAATGCATCTTTCACTCGCTAGTCTAGTCCTAATGTAGTGCTAGGGTAGCCTAGACAGCAAATAAAACAACTCGTTTCCTTACAAAGTAAACTTCATTAGGTAAGTGGAAGGGTTGCCAATGTAGGGTTGGTAAAGGTCAGAAATGTTATCTATACGAGGTTGCTTTCTTTAGGCCAGATAACAATACAAATGTAGTCTCCACGAAACTGTCGGAATTCCAAGGTTATATTTTTTTTTTGTTTCTTATTCCAATCCTTGACATTTAGGGGCACCTGTCACTAGTCTACTGCATGTTTTTAAACGCCCCTAGTCGCATCAGTCGCATCCACAGCTGTCTCGAAAAATGCGAAAGCGAAAAATTTGATTTTTGCATGGCTTTTAATAAACTGCACAACGCTTATGGTATCACTTTATAACTCTGGAACCCTTGAAGCATTGGTTTCAAGATTCGGCATATCATCACGACAAATTTTTGGAATTGAAAACAAGTCGATAGCCCCCATCGTTTGCTCTCATGAGAGGTGAGGATTCTGGGTTGAAGTTCAAGCCAGAATCCTCCCCTCCAAACAGCTATAACTTCGAAAATGAGGCTAATTATCTGACAATGGTGACTAAAATTCTTGGTACAATTTTGGGATTGTCAAAACTGATTTTGATGAAGTTTTCCGATTCAGGCTTGAAGGAAATTGGTAGGATTGGGGGTACTGCGGCTGCACATAACACATGTAGCTCGGACCACGGTGCAAATTGGTAGGTCAGGGAACAGAACAGAAATAGTAGGACGATTTGTAGTAAACTGGAACTGACATACCTACTAATGAATAATGACAGAAAGAGGGCGCCAATGAGGTGACGTTTGGCAAGGTAGTGTGGTGTCTAATTATCAGTCTAATTATTGCCTGCGTAGACGACAGACTAGTCCGCCGACATTTTTCCGTTAAAATGTACTGAGCCAGTGAGCCTAAATACCAAAACAGGGAAATAAATCACGATAATCCATCCATTACCAATTGTGTCAAATACGAAACAAAAAAGTGTTTTAAAAACTACTTTTAAATATGGCTAGGCAATTCAAAAGCACTTTCAATTTGAAATCGGATCGATCCATGCCATTCCTTGATAAAGATCACCGAATGTGATCGAAACTGTAGTCGGAATAACCGACTCACTTTAACGTGAGGCCAGTATTCCGCTTACTCCAGAAATCTCCTTAGACAATCCCCTGCGAAAGGGATTTCTGTTTTTTTTGGCAATTAATCCCTTTAGAATCAATTTTAGAGGCAGAAGGGGATTATCATTAAGATATCATTTCTCGATGTTCTGTGGTTGTTAGCAAAAATACCATATCAAGATCAAGACAGATTGAAAGATGGCATCTCATTATACACATGAGTAACATGAATAATGATCACACATGAATAAAATATTAATTGTATTTCCTATAAAAATATGTGTGAGAAACGCGAAGACATTCAAACATTAACAATATTTGTCGAAAAAACATTTCCTTTGGTTTCTGAGTTGTACACGGTGCACTCATGCGCGTTGAATTTGCGAAACGCACATGCACCTTTTTTGGGGTTCCTTAGCAACCCTTTTACGTTTTATATACACACGCATGCTTTGAACACGCTCGCTCGCGGCTTAGTGTCGTCTGCGCAGTCCGTTATTATTGACGTACAGCGTCTAATGGATCGTGGAACGCGCCCAACCCATTTACTTTGCATCGCAAGAAGCCTTGGCAGGGCGCGGTTCGATAGAAGAATTATACTGATTCGAGGCTAATATAGCGCCAACTTTTAGCAGTTTCTTTCTTGATGCTATAAATCTACAGATGGTCAAAATGACGTCATAACTTAACGGTAACATTAACTACGCAAGAATGGCAAGTTAAAATGTTATAGTTAAAAGCTGTCAAACAAAGCCTACTCAGTTAACTGTAACTATAACAACAAATATGATGCTGCAACACAGTCATGCTGGCTAAACTTCGTGGCTAATGTAACAGTTATAGTTAGTACTTACCTGGGATTATGGTGCAACCCAGCCTAAGTCGACAATAGATTTTCCCTTGTCAAATATCAGCCTGTCTTCGAAGTTGTTGACATTTCAATTTTTAAAGAATGTTATGGTTGGCCACCGTCGTCGGTGTCGCGTATATCTTTTGTTTTTACAACAAAGGGATGTTAGTTTTATGATTGACGTTTCAGAAAACAATTTTCTGAAGATTAACTTTTTTAAACGGATTTTGTACCTCAGAAAATTTGATTTCCTAGTCCTATACACCAGTTAGACCCGGGTATGACCTAAATCTGCGATCAGAACCACTGGAGGACACTTTATCAACATTTTTTTAATATAAAAATTACAGAGAGGAAATTTAAACAAAACGACCATTTAATATCTATAGAATTTTAATTTAGAAGGAAAAAACTATTATTTCATGTTTTCTTTCTTGGGGGTTCATTTTACCAATTTAGAGATGGAATCCGTTCTTATTGTTCTAGACTATATGAGGAGTATTAGGTTCAAATTTCTCGTCTCTATCATTAGCGGTTTGGTCGGTACGTTGATTCCTAGAAAAGGGCTTGTTCTTTTTTTATGTAAATAGATGTAATCATACCAATCCTTCTACCATCTACTTCTATCTATCCTTCTATGGAATAGCACATTTATTTTTATACGAAAAAAGTTATTTTTTATCACCGTTCCCGTTAGCTGTGATTTTGAAAAAGTAGCACAGAACATATACCACATAAACATAACACAACAAAACACATAACATATACACAGTAGTATATACCGATAACATTTGCTTGCTGAAGATAAATCGATAAAAAAAAAAACTAAAGGAATACCACTTATTTTTCATAAGCAACTAGAACAGGCGACCGCAGTAGTAAATCTGTGTTGTAACGTAACCAACAAATGGATCAATTTACAATTTGGTCATAGATATTTCAGTAAAATATCAACTTACAAACAGTAAAATCTTAGTTGTTTTGAAATTACAATTTGTGTTTATTTAGTTCGTTCGTTCGTTCGGTTTATTTAGTACTACAATAATTTACTTGTATATACCTACTTATTTAATGTCATTTGTTTCCTTCTTTATAATAGGTACAAACATATTTAGTTTCACCAGATGGAGTTAATTATTATTCAGAATGAACCTAAAAATAAGACCCACCAAAAATAAGTATATTTAAAAAAAATACTGGTTATTGTTAACTGTTAACACATCCAAAGCTGTAGGGCTCTGTTGCCAATTAACAAAATAAAACAAGCTTCTTGAAATTACTATGTTGCTCATTTCCCGACACAATTAAGATAATGTAGATGTTAAACAGATCCAGCAGCCATGGAGTCCATGGGTGGAACCAGCACATGTTTGGAGAATCGCCAAACATCGCCAAACTCATAAAGCTCAAGTCAAATGTAGGTAACAGAAGCGAAGAGACTGCTAGCGATCAGCTTTACCTGCGATTATTCCTATAAAAAAATAAAAAAAAACAAAGGAGCAGAATGAATACTGAAATTCATTTTGTGTCAATCGAGGCAGAAATCAATCCTCACACCAGACTTCAGTCTTTGATTCCAGAGAACTGAAAGACAACAAAAGTCTTCACACAAAAACTTTTGAATTTGTGCAAATAGTTTGATTGGGCAATGTTGGATAAGGCTCATACGAGAAGTAAAAACAATGAACGAATTAGCTAAAATAGTGTTCTATTTTTTTTGTGCTGTGTGGAGGCGACAATACACAATCATACATTTTTTTAAAACAACGCTGGCGTAGGTAAATGTAATCGAACTGAAATAAGTACAGTAGGCGTACGCAAGTCAGCGCGTAGGTCGCGCTAGTGTGGGCAAACCTTAATGTCTACGTGAAACTAAACCACGTCTATTGAAATTCACCAAATATTAGAGCTTAGAATGAATAATTTATTTTTGAGATCTGTGAAATTTGGAACTTTTATTTTCGAGACAACATAAAACGTGCGTTAACCCTGAAAATAATTCGGAATCTACAAAATAAAAGTGAATCGTAGGATCAATTTGTTG
Organism: Apocheima hispidaria; assembly: GCA_947579745.1. Taxonomy (NCBI): domain Eukaryota; kingdom Metazoa; phylum Arthropoda; class Insecta; order Lepidoptera; family Geometridae; genus Apocheima; species Apocheima hispidaria. Next base: position 2,157,682 of record OX388151.1, read on the forward strand.
ATCATTGCTAGGCAGAATTTTTATAACCTGTAAAACGCGTGATCGAAATGGTGGCCTTTATCTGGCGCAAAGCATAAGCATTGCTATTCAGAGTGGTATTGTCGTCAGCTACTTTCAATTGGGAGTTGACTTCAACATTGGATTATAGATGTTCAATTGTCTCTGGGTAATCCAACCGTTCGTTTTATGTAGTAAGCTAAGTGGTGTTGGTAGTTTGTTTTAGTTTGTATGCGTTTTGTTTATTTTGTTTGAAAAAAAAACAAAGATGGTGTCGTCTGCGAAATGCGCCATTACTTAAACAGGACGATAGAATGTTATTTCCTTGAAGAAGGTTTATCACTTGTTTGAATGTTTAGTTTTTGAACACAGAAAAACGCCAAGTACTCTACTAGGTTTATCTCCGAAGGGTATGTCGTGGAACATGAAAACCTCAAAATATAACATAGAATCATGTCATAGAATCATGTCATAGAATCATGTCATAGACAACTAACACACAGACTCGGAGCAAGCATTTAAATATCCGCCCGGCCGGGAACTGAATCCGCCCTTTAGCTTACAAGGCTTTGCGTAAATTTAAAGCTCAATGAAGCGTCTTGTTTGATTTCGGTTCAAAATCTGAGTAGTGAGTTCTTCAAAATGATCTTCATCCCACAACAGAACAAGTAGGATGTGTTGCAATGTTAGGTATTCGAAATTACCATTAAATCATGCAATAATGTTCACTTTACTCGCCCGTTTCATTTTTCACACACGATTTACGAATGTATTCATACATCCGGTAGTAAACTACTATTTTAAGAGTCATCCTCAGTTTTCAGACGGAAACTGTATCGTGGGAGGACCAGACATGTCTGAATTCTGGATTATAATGCATTTCGGACTGTACCAGTGTTAGAATGTGAGCACGTTGATGAAAGGCCGATCTTTGATGTTTTCTTCCTCTACGTCAATCGCGAATTTAAAAGAAGTTAAGAAAGTGCCGAGACACGCATGTTATAAGGTTTTGTAGATTCGATCCAAAAAGGCTTGAAAGTCTATCAAGACAGTTTTTGCTCTAGAGTTGATGAACTTTGATCTAAATACTAATAATAAATAAATAATAATAAATATTGGTGGACGTTCTTCACACAGCGCCATCTAGCCCCAAACTAAGCAAGCTTGGAGTATGGGAACCAGATGACTGATAGAATACTTATGTACTTTTTTTTTGTAAATACATACACAGAGTACATAGAAACACCCATACAAAGAACAAACATCCATCGCACAAAATGTTTGTCCTGGGTGGGAATCGAACCCACAACCTACAGCTCAGAAGGTGGAAATCCGCCCACAAGGCTAGTCTCTAGATAATCATTTTGCAGTTTTATTCAACTTCAACTCAGCTCCAACTCGGTTCCCACAGTGCTCGCAATAACTTTAAAAGAGGGTGTACATTTCTACCTTGTAAGTCACTTTGTCGGGATATATCTTACCAAAAAATGTATTGTATAAAATTTTCATTAAACTCATTTCAACTGAAGCCTTCATTTTAAAAAGTTATATTCAACGATTCACCACAAGAGAGGACGCAATATACAATTTTTACTCCTTTAAAATTGAGGTATAAGTAGTTACCTCTACATTATCATGGTATTAAATTTCATGTACTTTTACTCCATAAATTTAGAAATGATGATGTTGTGACAGACTCACCTCGGAATTCTCAAACGTTCGTTAACTTTGACGACAGATTAAGTCTATTGCTGTCTTTGTCATATGCTTAGTGCCAGACAAAGGCAGCATTAGAATTAATCTGTTGTCACAGTAAACAAACGTTTCGGAATCCCGAGGTAAGACTGACAGATTAGGGGTTTTATGGTACGGTATATCTCTCTTGCTCTGCTCTGGCTCTTGCTGTTATGGAAACCTAAAAAATAAGACACCAAACATGAAAAAATAACATTCAAAAGGTCAAATATAAACTCATAGTCATTGCCATGATAGATTGCCATGTTTTTAATAAACATATCTAAATAGATATGTTATAGCCAAAAAAAAAATGGTCGAAAAAAAAAAACGTAAAAACCCAGTCATTAACGCAGCAGATAAGATGATAGATTAATGTAAAGTTAAAAGTCAAAGGTGTGAACAGGCCAACAGATGTTTTTACGCGCTAAAAGGTAAAACATGCAATACTATAGAAACATCTACTTCATAAAACTTGAACACTGACTCACAGACAAGATCTTGAAGCATACAAATTTGCACGAAACGTAGATGAGAGCACTAAGCCGTGGTAGCTCAGTGGGAACACGCTTGCCTCATATTGGTGGAGTCGTGGGTTTGAACTTGGGTGGCGGGTGTTCTCGTAACAATGAGTTCTTTGGAACTTGCATACGGAACTACGGATATACTACTGGCTTTTCGGTGAGGAAAAACAAACCCTGCATATTTCCGAAAATAAACAATTCGATGGCGTATATGAATCCGCCAAACCGCATTGGGCCAGGGCGGAGGATATGACCTAGTCACAATTCGAGGGTAGGCCGATATCCCAGCAGTGGGATGTTGAAAGGCTGATGCAGAGATCACTAAGAAAGAACCTTGGAAATTCATCTCTTAAAAGGGTTATTAAATAAGGGATGATATTTTGCAGAAGTTCGTTAACTTAACTTCCTTTGATTTTGTGAAGCCGAAGGCGTACAAGTTCGAGGGCCTCAGCGAGCACTTAATAATCTCTAAAAAAGAGTTATGTGTCGACGATATTCTCCACTTTGCAGATCGTGTCCCGAAACATAGAGTGTAACCAAAGAGAGGGATTTTTGGACCCAGCAGTGGAAGAAGGAAGATAAAGAATGTTTTTTTTTGCACAAAACACGAGAACATTATACATTTACATGCACAATCAAATGGATGACTGTGCTTAGCAAGAATAAGATAGTAAGTAATGATTCGATTATCATTTTAATCAAGACGGATTTATTAAGCATCGGCTCGAATTTTTTACTTACAATGTAAGTACGAGTAGATTAAGAGTTTCCCATGGCATGCTTGATTCCTTTAATTGGTATGCGCTGTGGTGCGCTTGCAGCAAGGGCCGAGGGGTCAATAGCTCCGTTGTAAACCAGAGGCCTATAAACGCTGCTCACTGCACTTTGTTTGATGATTGACTGGGGACTTTAACACAACATCCTGTGGTAATTATTTGGATAAAAGCGAGTAAAAAGAACAAAATTGACTTCTGTCACTATGTAATTATTACAGTCTACGAGAAACGTAGAAGAAAAAACTAGACAGAAAAAAACGAAGCAGATAATAAGTGATTAGCCTATAACTATTGTCGAATTAGTCTCACAAATAAATAAATCACTTATCTAAGTTTTAGACGCTGACTAATAAAACAAGTTTGAATCCTTTATTTTTTCGATGTGAGACCCTTAATTATAGATGCAAAAAACGTTTTCCGTGAACCCATTTTTATATTAAAACATTGATATTCAACAAAAAAAAGCTGTATTTGAGAAAACCTCCGGGAGAATTTGACACTCACCGCTGGCGTTTCAAAGAAAGTTGTTTCAATAACGTGTGTCAACCACGCCGTTCCGCCGTAGTCTTCCTTGGGCTCGTTTGAATAAGAGACCAGGAGCCTCAAATCTGGCCAACCTCGAGCCTATTTCGACTGAAAAGTCCAGGGAATTACCGTAACCGTAGCCTAAAACAGTGGTTCACGAGTCAAAGCAAAAGTATATTTGATCCATTGACATTATATGTAAGTAAGTACGAGTATATTACTATATCTCGATGACAGGACCGCATACTTACAGAACAAAGCCCTTCCAGACAGACCGCGCGACGAATACTATGTCTAGTTGTCCAGTCGCCTTTACGTCGTTTACAACATTCCAGGTGCGTGATGAATCACGGCAGTAAAAGTCCATGGAGCACTCGAATTATTTCCGTCAAACACCGCCGTGACGGAAGCAGCCTTGCCCGCAATAATAAAATATATTTTGGCCTGTCGAGAAACGGGTGAAGTATTTGGACAAGGTGTTGGAATTAGCGCAATTGTTTCAAAAAACTGCTGGCTGATTCTAGAACTCGTTGTTGTTTCTGAACTCTTTACCCTCGTGTCCATACCACAAAGAAACGTTGTGAATCCGAACTCTCCTAAATAAATAAAATTTTGTAGGATTGTAGAGTAGGTGCTACCGATCAGAACAATCCTTTTTCATATCAGCTAGACTAGGTCGTCTAGGTAGAATTCAAAAGCGACTTAACTATCATCGACCAGAATTGAACTTGTTGTTGTGTTTTAATATCATAATAATAAGTTTTTGAAAATCTTTTATAAATTCCGTTATTTGTACTGCAAGCCGATCAAAATGAGTCCAAACTACATTAATCTTCTGTTCGTTTCTGGGGAGGTCGGAACTTCCAATATGAAACTCTAGTTTCCAGGAAGCAACGTTCCTCAGCTGTTTCTACAAGGTCACACATTAGCGTCTCTTCGCGCAAATAAAACGAATTTAAAAATAATTGCGACCATCAATACGTATGACCTCATTACTATAATTTTGTGCTATGTTTAATAGTGATGGGAATATCCCGCTTGCCTTTGCCATATTTGTTTCTATAATACATGTACAATAAATAATTTATAATGTTCTGTTCTGCCATTGTTTTGTCAGACATCCTACCAAAAAAATTTTGAGTCCAAAAGTCCTAATACAAGGGTTCTATAGAAAACAATATATTTTATTGAATTCTACTGAGTATATAAAAAATGTATCGAAAACTTGGCTACTAACTAACTTAATATCATAGTTCAAGTTCATCGTCAGTCAAATACCCGCACAAATGACGACTTGTTCCCGCAGTCCGAATGAAACCTTCGCTTCGGTCAACAATACAACCGGCCTATAACTCTATCGTATCTGCAACAATTATTTTTGTTGAGGTACGGCAAAAGAAATGGCGACAATGCACATCACCAGAGTCATATCGTACTGCGAACAACTCTCGCATTGTTCAACAGTAATGAAATGAAAATATAAGATTTAGTGCCCGTCAATAACAGCTGACATTAACGGCTGCCGGCGGTAGATTGGGAATAGATTTATGCGTTTTCTTTGGCTGTGATCAAACTGTTTGCTTTTGGTGTAGGCGCCCGGTTAATTATTGATTAGGCGTATGGAATTAACGATTAACGAGGAATCGGACATTGCAGTTAATGGCCGCTCGTTAAAGCTGCATGCGAAATATTCATGAGCGTAGTAGCAATGATTGCACAGCGGTTAGCGCTTTCGGATAGCACGCCGCGGGAAGCAATAGCAATGCTTATGAAGAAATAGCATGGAGGTAGGGTGATTTCTTTTTGGATCCTCCATTGCCATTGTTTGCCTTTTTCTCTGTGTGTCGCGACCAGATTCCGCGGTTGATTGAACGACAATATTGTATAAAAAAGGTTTCTAACTGGCCGCTTAGCAGAAGAGCGCGCCGTCGCAACTGGTTTCGATTTACACCTCAATGGCGTGCCTGCTGTAGTTATAAATCCTGAGTTTTTTACTCCTTAAAAGTGTTTGTGAGGGAAGGTTAAAAACATAACCACTTTCTTAGGCAGTCGGGTATAAAAAATAATGTATCCCTCGGCAGCAAAATAAAACTGGCGAAGTATTTAATTATAATCCAATCCTTCGCTGCTCTTAGGATTGGTACTTCAGAATCTAGAGTTAGAATTGCCCCTTTGCCGTAACAATAATACAAACTACGAAAATCTATTATATTTATAAAACAAAATCTGCCCTTGTACAGTACATTAAAACTGAACTGTTTTACCACATTCCTTAAAACTTTCCTCGGGGCGTCTCAGAGAGCAAGGCAACTAAAACAAGAACAGGATATTTACTAAGGATATACAAAGACATTCGGAAGAATTCTGAGTTTTGATACTTAGCACAAAGAAGGCAGGGCATTCTATCAATTAAAAATCTAACTTACTAAATCACAACCATCACACAACAAATGGCAAAACATGCCTAATTTGGATAGTCTGTACTGTAAACGTGGCCGTGATGGTATCTCGTCTTCCCACGCAAATTGGTGGGCAGATCAACGATTACCTCTCGTTACTCGTCAAAGAATGACCGACGCGTCGCAATTTTGGATTTTCATGTTACATTATCATACTATAAGTAGGGTATTTTGATTGTAACAATAGTGCCACCAGTTCACCTGTTCTACGAATTGAACAAGTGATTGCAAATATCCAGTCTCATTAGGTAAGGGATCTTTTCAAAGAGCATCGCTCGCATGGGCTACAGTTAATTAAACATACCATTTCATCTCTTTAGGCGATCATTTTCAAAACAACCTGAGACATGCCTTTGTTTATTTTTTATGATTTCAAACTAATCATTGGCTTAGCATGAAAAATATTTTATATCCATACAAACTTTGGTTACACCTTTAGAGGTGGGATTTCGCAAAACCCGTTTTTTTTGTTCACTTAGACCATTTCAGCAGTATTAAGTTCAAATTTCACGTCTCTGTCATAAGCGGCTTGTTCTGTGCGTCGATTCCTAGAAAAGGGATAGATAGTCATGTACGTTCTATAAAGAACGACTTGGTTCTACTTCTGCTCATTACCAATAGACATATTCCATCGTGACAGTAGTCAATGTGACCGAGATCTGAATTGGTTCAAGTTTATTACATCAGAGATGTTTGTGTTACAAATGTTGTTTTCTTCAGATATTATGTAGCCTGACCGGATCAAATAGAAAACTTGTTATATGCTCATACTCATTTATTTATAATCAAGTATCCTCAGGAAGTTAAATTTTCGTCGTTTTGAAGCAGCTGTTTCTCGCAAAAAATATCTAGCATCTAAACAAACCAGCCAATTTTACTCCAGAATTTACTCATGGTGATTGCTGGGCGATCCACGCACGTTACCGTACACAATCAAAACACGTCTGAAAGAAAGGCGATAGCTTTCAAACAAATCAATCTGTTGTAGCGTAGCGTAGGAAGACAGGGCTGGCTACGTTCGGGGAACTTTCAAGGGTACCGAAAATACATGTTATGTTGGAAGGTAGGTTAGGGACGTTTGATATTTGTGTCAAGATTACTCGTCTTCGGCTAGATGAGTAAGATTAATTATTATAACAAAAACCCGACTGCAATTGAGCCAATGTCTCTCCGGATTTAAAGACGAACTTATCGACACCTCGTAATACAAATGGCCAGAGTCCAAACCAATTTCGGATTTGTAATTCACATAATTATATCCATACCTTATTATTATTGCCTCCTACCGCTTAACGGCTTAAACAATTTCGGATTGCGAGGTGTGGTATATCGTTCTTTGTATCCGGGGCACATAGTGACCCCTTCTGGTGTTATATAGGGTACATTTCTTTGTATCCGGGGCACATAGTCACCCCTTCCGGTATTATATAGGGTACATTTTGCAGACGGGTTTTTTATGATTAGTATGAAAAGTATGACTGTGTTTTTGACCAGGGACAGTGGGGCAAAAGCGGCGGCGTGAGTGTGATAAGGTAAGTTATGGAGAAACCTTTTTGTTCGGATCATGTTGATGATCTGGCGGGAGCTGCGCGATAATTCAATCTGCAGTTGTTTGTAATTGTTCTGGACGACAGCGGGGGCTTAGGGTTTTATAGAAATGTAGCCAGCATCGCTCTCGCCATGCTGGTCACTTGAGGCCAAAAACTTGCCTTTGGTCCAGTCTTCCTGAGTACACAAAGAAAAGGTAGAGTACCCCTAAGGCGTTCTATAACTGGACGGAGTCAGGGCGAAGGCTGCGATAAACAGTTTAATATTCCCGCCGGCCCTGGCCTTTGATAACGGAATGCGGATCTTATCTCTTATCAGCTTGGGCGTGCTTGCTCATTTATTTTTGCTTTGAGGAGCGATAAAAATGCGATTTCAATGAAATAGTTACAACGTTTTCAAAGTATTTTTATTGTTATAGAAATAGATTGTACCAAGACCTACTCGTTTGATGGTGTGGTCGAGGATGGAGCACCTTGCATCGTATATTGCAAAGATTTTTTTTAATAGTAAACATGGCTTTATTAACTGAACAAAATACATACGAAATAAGACTTAGCCTACTATACAAAACAAACATTTGGATTATCCCGAGACATCTTTCCTAAAATTATAAAATTCAAATGTAACTCTGTCTCTCTGTCTGGGTGTTTGTCGCGTTATCACTGCTAAACGGATCAAGCTGAATTTTTGCATAGAAGGGTCGGAGACGGGCATAGGCAATTTTTTTTAATAGTTCAACGCGAACGAAGTCGTGTGTAACGGCTATAACTATAAGTATATATTAGCAGTGCTGGCGGTATGCTAGATAAGCTGTTCAATAAAAATAAAAAAGGTATATTTTAAGTAAGGGGCAGTAAGCGACAGTTCGGAATGAGCGGAGGGTGCACTATCCTTGTCCTTATAAAGATACCAGTTTCAACCGTCATGCTCAGATATAGGCCCTCAATTGCGCTTTTAGTGCGTGCCACAGATTGCGTGCGTAATGATACCACTGATAATGAAGTCTTGAAGTTGAATCAGGGTGAATGTGGTGATATCACGTAGTACAAACTGACCTCATTGATAACGCTTATCAATTACAATGGGTGATTCAGGGAACAAGTAATTATAATTCTATAAATAATTATTTACATTTAAGTATTTGGACATAGACCTACTTTGTTACATATCCTAGAGAAATTATGATTTATCTATGTAGGTATAAAGTATGGAATGAATATAGGAAAGAACTTATGATAGGATGACTGTATTCTGTTTGTTGTTGTGGTCGTGATCTTTGTTTTTAATCATTTTACCTGACTGTCCAGAATGACGGCTATTTATTTCGGGTGTATGTGGGTATGTATAGCTGTCTGTTTCTATCTTCGAGCAACACAGGCCTCCGGCCTGGGTCGTTCGAGCCAGTACCGGATAGCTCAATGGTTTCTATAAAACCTGTAGCATGCTTGACAGATTATGAACTGATTGTGAAGTGCCTTTTTATCTGGATTTTCATTTTCATTGTAGTCGGCTGCATTGTTTTCATTATGTCCTTATATGTACACTTCTAATGAAAATTTAATGGAATAGTAACAGTTTAAATAGTAAGTAATTGATAAACGTAGTATTTTGGGGCAAGGTAGTACTTTATCTAGAATATTTACTAGATACTTACATATTAAATATATTCTCTCAGAATGTTTTTATCTCTATATTTTGGGAGTCTCGAATACCTATATGTTACTAAATCTACTAATATTCCGTCATCGGCTGCTTGGAAATGCAGCCATTTTGACATGCAACGTGGGCCGGATTTTTCTGATGTTACTTAGCGTATGTTTTGAATATATCAGCTATATGTTTAATTCTACAGTACTATATCTCTATCTGTATCATACATAACATACATACATAACTGTATCTGTATCTACTTTAACCCTTTTAGTTATATTACTTTGGCATCGTTCAGTGGCTCTAAAACTTTTACTGCGACATCGACACTAGATTCTATTTTTAGGAATAGTTCTGTAGAATGTAGATAAAATAACGGGATTGAGGAATTCTTGAATATTTTCACTATCATTTATTCTTATTCTTGTGTCACTACCAGATTAACACAATATTATAAAAAAAAAAAAATGTGTACGGCTTAATCGGAATTTTCCTGAATAAAATAATAATATCCGAAGCACATTTATCACGCTTAATTCTTTGCCACTCTTTATTCCGTCTTTTTATTCATGAAAGAATATAAATAGAAACTCAACAATCAAACCTTGTACAATGATCTCCTGTGACAGAGGGACACACTGAGAGAAAGAAAGAGAGGAAGATTTATCTGGGTACCTTGATATTTTTTTTTTTTTTTTTCGTGCTGGGTCTTTTATATTAAGGTCATAATATATCCATAACCCCTAGTAACACAAACGATACCCGTTCCATATTCACTTATCCTATTAGCCGCTTGCCGTCCGTCGCGTATTGTTGCCTGCTATGCATTGAAATACGTCCATACATTAGTATGTTTGTATATTACATTTATGTTGTACTAGGTGTCTACTGCCAACATCTTCAGACGATCGCTTTGTTATGGTTTACTGATTTCCAAGATCATTGAATTCGCTTGTTTACAAGGTCATGGTTATCAGAGTTGTCTGGTATTTAAGTATACCAGACAACTCTAACACAAAAAGAGAAAAAAAAAACTCTTTTAAACTATATTTTTTTTGGCACCACACATAGTGTACGAGTATTTAGCCAGTGTCAAGTTTTGTAATTTTTCAAGTACAGTATTTACACACTCAAACAAGTCTTAGCCAAAGTCAACAATTTCAGTTGCTGTCCAGTCCACGTCGTGCTTCATAAAGTCGTTGTTTCTGTACTGGAGGAAGCTTCTTTGGTGTTTTGGAAACAACACGAAACGTTTCACCATTTTACAAGATTTGCAAACGCATTTAGGGACACTTACGAAGATTTATTAAATAGTAATCTACCTTACTTTAATTTAACACTCGAAAAGCCACAAGTTTTGGAAATTATTACAAAGAAGCAACATAAGTAATTTTATCTAGTTGGCGCCAAAAAAAGTAACCTGGTTATATGGTTATACTTACTTACTATACCTACTTACTTATCTAACTTTTTCACGTGAAAAGAAAAGACAAATTGGCAAAAATGTCCAATTGAGGTAACAACCACACACCACCGTGGATTGTGTAGCTACAAGTCTCTCTCTATACACAAAGGTTTCAGTCCAATTAGTGATGTCAACATTTGTTTTTTGTTAAGCCTCATCTTTTTACTGACATGATATTTTGTTCACTGCCACATTGAACATTGGTCATTTTGTTAGTGTTAGACATTTGGACTACTTTTGCCAATACAAAATAATGCAATTTTAATTAGCTCAGCTATAAACTGACTGAAGTACATACATCACAGATCACACTAGATGCCGAATGACGAGATTCGTTGTTCCTACAAAAAGTCACCAAAGTTTGAGGAAGGCGCGGGTCGCGGGGAGTGTCACCAAACGTTCTCATTGGCTATCTCAAGGTTACGCCTACTCGCGCCTAACAATCAACCAACGGGAGTAATTTCGTATAAGTGTATTTAGACTGATGCGTGGTGCGCTTCGTGCATCCTGAATGCAGAATCTAGAGTGTGATCTGTGACATATATTCATACTTTTGCTATTATACCAATTGAAAGTTGCCCAGTCCTTAGCGAACTAACTGATTACGTAAACCTTTTTTTTTTTTTTTTTACATCGGACTAGGCATTCGTTTGACCACAATCTCAGACGATGTGGTCGAAGATGTAGCACGCTTGCCTAGGAAGTACCTATACCCTCTTTTTTTTTCCTTGTTAGAGGAGGACAATTAGACCAAACTTGCTCGTTATTTTTACGGTATTTTGCATGTACTTTCATTGTTCGACAAATTTTTCAGTTTTCAAAATCCTCAGTAGTATGATAAAATCGTCTTTCCTCAAAACAAAAAAAAAAAAAAAAATCGACAAAGTGCTTAGGACATTTCGGTCTAGTACAAGTGGCGCATTGGTGAAGTTTTCTCCACTAGGCCACTTGCGAAACCAAAATACACACTTTCCCATTTGTAATATTAGTAGGGATTAGTCGGGACTAAAAATAAATATTATTTTCTTTCTTTTCAGGAAAACCTGCAAGTCATGTGGGTGCGACCGGCTGAAGCACTCGGTGTACCACGAGGAGCTGAGCTCAGTGAGAGACCGACTCGGGCTGCGGGACTCGCAGCCCGTGCAGTCCCTCGACACGCTGCCTGGCCTTAATGCTAAAGAGGTAGGAAATTAACCTGATTCATCCTACGAGCACTTACTTATAAGCCCCCTTACCGTACGGTCTTGCTTGATTCTATTGTCATCTCGCTCCTAACCTGAAGAAATAAATAAGACTGCTTAGCTAAAAATTAGTTAGACCGATAATGTATGTTACTTACCTATCCCTTATTAATTGGAGAGAATTGCTGAGAGATAAGAACTAGTTAGGTACCCATAGTCATTAACTACCTACCACACCTTCCTAAGTAGAAAATACTAAAGACATATCATAGAAACTGTGCCATTCTCTGGAACACACGTGGCATTTGTCACGTACTTACTAATGAGTATAACTTAAAAATCAGTATGTAGATACTAGCTAGTGTGTAAAAGGGAAAGGCTAATGACTTTTTAATAATTTCCCAGACAGAAATATTTTGGCAATCGTTGGCGGAGAGTGCGCCGGCCGGCATAGGCTCCGGGCCGGCCGCGTGGCGCGCGTGGCGGAACACAGCCCTAGCTAGCCAGTTACCGAAACAGGATCTCTCATTGGCCCACTGCCGGCATGTAGATGATGTCCACCGTAAGCAGTACGAAGATTTTGTCGCGGCTCGGAATGAAATCGCCCTTGATATTGGTAAGTGCTGCCATCTGTTCACGAGTAGCATTATCTGGAAACCTGACATGAAATGACTGAACTGACTGATGAATGACTGGTATGAAATGTAGCCATCTTTGGACACAAAGACATTATTTTCTAAAATAACTATAATAAAAAAACTTTTACTAAAATATAGTTACTGCTGTCCTTCTCTATACCCTTCTGTTTTTTAGCTGTGCAAGCCAGGCCCAATAACAATCAATTATATTTATCGCTGTGCCTGATGGGATCCACAGTTGTTACCAAAATGTAACAAAGTTTATATTTTTACATTGTATAATGCTGAAATAAATAAATATGAACAAGAATAATTATAAATGTGACGCCAGACCTGTCTCTTTTCTTTCAGGCATTGGCCGTCAAGTTTTTGGAAAATCACTAGAATGTATTGGATGCAACAAAGCAATTCGCAGTGGGAACATTGCTGTGGAGGCACCCCGATTAGGAGAACAGGTAATCTGAGGCCTTCTTTCTGACTAAGAATATTTTAGTTTTTAAAGTAATATTTCAAATTATCATAGTAAAATATTTGTATTCGCCATCTATAAAACAATTTTTGAATTACTGACTCGCTTTATTGTTGAACTGTTATCGCTATCCTATCATAGATAGCGCTAAGACGGTGAGGTAAAGCGCCATCTATCAAACTATCACGAATTACGTTATGCAATTCACTTGTATAAATTTGAACTAATGTTGCAACTAGATTATAGATGGCAATATAATAAGGTATACGCATCGCCGCTACTCGATCCTAGATGGCGCTGCTAAAATTAAATCCTAAAATTGAAATTCTTTTTTTCAGGCATTTTTCCATTCGGGATGTTTTTCGTGCAGCGAATGCGAAGAGCCGCTGGTGGAGTTCGCGTACTGCGCGCTGGACGGGCGGCTGTACTGCGTCAGGCATTATGCCGAGAGACTCAAGCCGAGGTGTCATGCTTGCGATGAGGTAAGTTTACTAGCTTCCCAATAATATTAATCTCTTTAGATAATAATTATGGTGATTTATGAAACAATTCCAGATAATCTAAAATAAGATCTGCGAGGAATATAGTTAAACAAATTGATACCGCCACACCACACTGAACAAATAGTTTATGAATGCGCCAAACTAGCTTAACTTCATAGCTGCTTTGAAGAAGCTTTCAAAAGGGAATGATGAGTTATTTTACGGGTAAGTATAAACACCCTAACAACTTTGGTTATAAACATCATCATCAGACCTTAGTCCTCTGCTGGAGATACCCTCTGAGGGCCCTGTACTCTGACGCCATTCAAAAAGGATTCGTTTCAATGTCTACACTACGCCCTCTGACATCCTGGCTGCAGATGATGCAGACGGAGTACGTATCTCGAATCGAACCTTCCCATTTGAGCTAAGGATACCGCCGAAGAAAGATCTTCTAAAATTCTTGCAATCGAAATGAAAAGAGACGCATTAATAATTCGCCCTATCATATTGGTTTTGTTTATAGAATGGTACCTAGTTCAGAATCGAGACAACTGAAAATCTTGTGTACATTTTTTTTTTCGTTTCGTGAGTATTCCCGTTTTAAAACAAAAACGATATACCTAGGTATTTATATAATTTGTCAGTTCTCGATAGTGTGGAATCCTATCAACCTGACCCGAGCTATCCGCTCGTATCGTTTAGCTCTGTGACTGTGAGTGACACATGGCATTCTGAACTCCGTTATTCTAGTCGCGGACAGTTGACATTTGCCAGGGAGCTGAGATGGTACCTTAATTACTGTCTGGAGACAGCTGTGTGCATAAAGCTGCCGTGACCGTATCCCATACATACAAACTTAGTATCATACAAATGTAATGTAATAGTAATGCCGCCAGCATGCTGGGTACGCTGCCAACTGGTAGTGGGCTTGAACATTTGGATTATCTATAGACTTTTAATGGTCTCTGGATGATCTAATTGTTTTTTTTATGTAGTAGCCTAAGTAGTTTAGGTAGTTGTAGTTTGTATGTATTTTGCTTATTTAATAAAGGCACTTGCCCGATAAAAAAAAAAGTATCATACATACAATACTTAGAAGTGTTAGTGTCATGTAGCTAAACTGAAAAAATAAATGTTTTTGGTTAGTTTTGTTTTAATAAAACGGGAATACTCACGTTAAATTTAGTCGGTTGTTCCGACTATAATTTCGATCACATTATGCGACCTTTATCAAGGAATGCTAAGCGAGACACGCGCGCGATCTCGTCTCGTCTTTCTTCGTCGTTTTTGGTTAGTATAGCAAGTTGGAAAACATGACTAAAGTCGAACTTTTAATCACACGGAGTTAAATGACATTACGAGTGCTGCCACACAAAATCAAATGATAAGCTATGTGGAATATTTCCAATAGGCATATTAGATGATTGACTGGTACTTACACTGGATTGAAACCATTGAAAGTGATCCTACCGTTTGATTATGAAACTCCTGTTTACGTGCACCAACTTGGTAGTTTTTTTTTTCTTCATTAACAAACCACGCGTGGTTTGTCATTGTTGAAAAAGACAATCTGTAGATCTATGGTGTTTCCTTTTTACGAAGAAACGGCTGAATCGATGTCGATGTTATTAGTCAAGAAAGCCGTCCTTGCATTTCATCAATATATAAGGACTAACAAAGGACACTTTCTTCCCGAAAGATGGGAAACAGCAAAAATCCGGGCAAATATATAAAAAATATTAGTGCGCTACGGCCTATAGTCCCTTAGAGTGATTTATTTCAGGCGCATAGTACTCGCCACGCGCATAAATATGTCATTTCAAGATTCAAAATAGATGCACGAAAGCTTGATGCATCTTGCAAATGATATTAATTGCGCGCAACTGTTGCATGCATAATTGCATATGCAATATGCATGCATCCATTCATGGCAGCAGCGGTATAACTTGTGTGCGACTGATTTATGAGCGAAGCGAAGCGATAATATAAATGAAAGGGAAGATTCTGTCCAAATTCTTTGTACCTGTGCATACCTTGCAAAAAACCTTATTAAACAAGTAATATTATTAAAAGGCCAACAAAATACCCGACTGTAAAATGTAGCCTATGTCAATCAGGACGTAAAGACGAATCTAACGATATCTCACTCGTCAAAATCGGTCAAGCCATTTAGGCTACAGGAGGTAATGTAATAGGAACACACAAACATGCTTTCATACACCCCAAAAACATAATCCTCCTCCTTGGGCAGTCGGTAAAAACGAGTAGTTCGCGCCAAACTGACACCTCGCAATCTCTATAACTTCACAACCCCGCTGAATTGAAATAAACCACTTGCATAGAAAAGTTTATGAAGATCGGATTAACAGATTGTATATTTGTCCTGTTTGTGAAATATACAAACATGCATACAAATGCGACTTGTTCCCGTAGACCCTAGGATCCTTCGCTTCGCTCGGCTAGTTATGAAATAAATAACACTGAAATATCGCATTTGTAGGAATTGCATAGAAACGTATAGGGGATGTGATTGGCCCTCAAGTAGCCTGATAAGCGTCATTGTGGTTGAAGGGCTTGAACCTGAAGTGACCCTTGTCATTTAAGGTTTCCTAAAAACTTAATATAAGTTTCGTACGATCACAAATATCAAAATATATTTTAAACTACTACTTTTTCACTTTCTGATATTTTATAAAAATTTATGGTATTAGTATTTTACTAAGATTATCGTTAACAGCGACGCTCCTTCGATTCTCTTTATTGAAAATTTACTCGAATGCCTAAGTACATACTAACTTTTTCTATACTAACCAGACAAGCGATCTTTCGTAAAACATATAGAATCAAGCGTTTAGTTCACTTTTCTTAGCAAATTACTCACGACTATCCATTACGGGCATTTGCTGAAAAATCGCTATAAACAAACCGAAGAGTAACGCGGTACGAGTATAAAAATACACCGTTAACCTAAACTAATTCCTTACCCTACAGGCTTACACCTTACCACTTTGGCCAGTTCTCACACACGCACCGCGGTATTTGTACGCATTATTAAAAAAAAGTTTTAAAAGTAAAAAGATTAAAAAAATTTAGTGGTGCTGCCAGCACACGGAGTAATTTTTGAAGAAAGTAAGTTTTTAAACGAGACAAACACGTTAGCTTTTTGGCCAGTGCTTTGTAAAGAATGTTGTACACATGTAGATATGATTAATAAAAAAAAACAGTTCGTGGTTCATCGTCGCTACTTTTACCATTGCTTATAAAATTATCTTTGTCTAAAATTAAACCGGACATCGTTTGATTGCAAACATGTTTTTGAGAGGTACGTATAATCCTTTCAACTTATCTGATCAAACTTACTTAATCCCGGGGTTTTTTAGGCACGAACGAACTTTTCATGCATTGGTTTTCAAATGTCACATAGAATATGCGACACACTGCAGCTCTTCCTTTGGGGAACTACATAATTTGGACAAATTCTATGTAAAGACAGTGTATTTGCTTAGTTTTAAGTTGCACGGTGACAAAACACAAGGCAGTTAAATTTTGATTGTCTTTGAGCCTAGATGGCACTGGCGAGAGGACTTAATTAATCACACTAATATAATAAATGCGAAAGTTTGTGTGTAAGTTAGTAAGTATGTAAGTATGTAGGTGTGGTTGTTCCCGTTCAACTCTATTTCGGCTGAAAGGATTTGAATGAAACTTGGTATGGAAGTTGCTTATACCCTGGATTAACACAGGCTACTTTTTATCCCGGAAAAACATTCAGTTTCTGGAGAACAGCGGGGGAAACCGCGGGGCGCAGCTAAGGAAAAGTTTGTTCTTTAGTAAATAACTTAACAGCATCAGAAAAAGGTTGTGAAACACCAATTAAACCAACTTCCTCAATACTTTTAACAACAAAAATTAATAAATAAAGACCAAAACCTTACAGCTGCTAATAACAACGTGACTCATTAATCATTACAAAAGATTAAACTTCCAATATCAATAAACTAGTACGAGCTCGTATGTAGGCGTCTGAAGTGGCGTCCTAGATTTACCAATAGTTACTACTCGGCCTATATTCGCGAACTAACGAATTATTGCGAACATAACTGCAGCGAACGGTTAATGCGATCGGGCCATTAGTTCAACGCGCTACATCAAAGTAATCGAGGTTAGAAAATGCGCTATCTAAAATAGAGAAGTTGAATAAGCTCTGGTGTAGCCTAGTATTAGTTTTAGTCTAGTAGCTGAGATGGAAAATTATATACATGGTGCTTTTTAAGCTAGGGAGCGTGAGGATGTTGTATACAAGGTAACGAACAACTTTTGTGTTACGACTTTCGAAGATTCACGAAAAAATAAAACAACAAGTTCCACGAACATTTTCATGAACAGCTGATTTTTTCCGTGAATTTTCAATAGTCGTAGAACAAAAGTTGTTTGATGGCGTTTGTGGATCCACCAACCTGCACTGAGCCAGCGTGGTGAATATGGCCTAATCACCCTTAGAGGGTAGGCTGATATCCCAACAGTGGGAAGGCTGATACAGATACGTTTTTCGATATTTATTTTGGAGATGTGAAGACATAGGTTAAATGAAAAATCGTATTTCTAAGACCAAGATATACTTCCGTGAAGGCTAATTGGATTTGTCGTAGTTGATGTATCGATTTGAGAAATTGGATCGTTGTTCTTTCGTTTATCCTTAGAAATATCGGAAAATTTAAAAATATTAATTTTTATATTCGTATCGCTTCACGTGTGTTGTCACCACGTTTGAGGTTTTTTTTTTTACATTAATATATTTACATCTAGAATATTGTCATTTTGTTACCAATAGCCATTCGAAGTGTCGTCGTGGTTGTTAAAAATATAAAGGGCAGAAGTGCTGTGTGCAAAAATCTAAATTGGTTACAATCTGCCGTAATATAGGTAGACATGGTAGAAATAGATACCATAGATCACGGTAGGCATGCGGTATCGATCGAGTTGGACGATCGATCGCTTTGATGTCTGCCTGTCGCTCGCATGTTTATACTCACACCGTGTAATAAATATAATTGACGCGCGACAAGGAACGTCGCTGACTATGCCAACCGTACTCAATACTCTTTCGACGTCCATCGGAGGACGCGTCCAGTCTTGCCTCCAGCGAAAATTTAAACAAACCTCTTCTTGATCTTCGAAATATTAAAAAAAAAGTTAAGCATCCTCGAGAAATTGTAAACTATCGCGTGTGTCAGTGTGCATGCAGCCGAATTGAGTTCCAATTTTGAATTTTACGAGAGAACGGTTGCCGCGTGTTGGATTGTGTCAGTGACTGACTACTGAGAAAAAGTTTGTTGTAAGTGGAACAAATACTGACATGTGAAGGGCTTACTATAATATTACATACATTTATCATTATGAATTTAAATAAACCTTTTCAAATATTGAAAAATTAAAATAAAAGTTTAGTTTAATTTGTTTGAAACTTCAACACTGGTTTTTAACTTATTGAAGTTTTTCATAAGATAATTCTTAAATCATATTCTAAATAAAGGTTGTCATATAAACTTGCAGACTAAAAAGGAGTACAATTATTTATTCCAAACTATAGGTACACTCACCTGAAACGAAATTTACCTACATAATAAAACATTATTTTTCTATCTTAGGTATTACTGGAATCCTATTACAATTAACACGTAAAGTGTTATTTTTTTTCTTATCAATTTACCAATCATCAAATAAAATGGTGCTGAAAACTGAAAGCTTTTACCAGTTCCGCTACTCGTCCACAGATGGCGCCATGTGTCTTTACAAACTAGAAAAGCTCTGAAATATAAACATCGCACATTATATTGTCATTTTCCAACAACAAAAAAGCCACTTACTTACGATACGTACTTGTGTCTGTGGTACATGCTTTTGGTCGTCAAATTGCCCATGATAGCAAAACCAATGAGGCCATACTGGATGGGCTTACTTTCTTACCATTTGCCTTTAAAGTTCCACTTCCGTCATCCTAATCCTAACTTATATTATAAATTCGAATGTAACTCTGTCTCTCTGTCTGAGTGTTTGTCGCGTTATCACGGCTGAACGGATCAAGCTGATTTTTTGCATATGTACAGCTTATGGGTCGGAGACGCACATGGGGACCTTTTTTTTTGTAGGTCCACGCGAACGAAGTCGCGGGAATCGGTTAGTCATTAATAAATAGTTCATTCCTACCCCACCAAGGTCCCTTCACTAGAGGGGCGCTCGTGTTTTTTTTTCCATTTGCCCCATTGGCCACGCTACAGTACTCAATACTCAATACTCAATTCATTTATTGCAAACATTATGTGGAATACATGCAGATCTTAACTAGCATATTTAAAATAGGTAAATCATAATGACCCTGATTGGGTATGGCAATATCGTGCGGAGCGGGCCAATCTATTCCATAATTATTTTGTCTCTCAAAAATTCGTCTAGGGTATAGTAGGATTTCGCGAGTAATACACTTTTTAGGGCTTTAGTAAATTTGAACTCTTCTTCTATCTCTTTTATCTGTACTGGTAGTTTGTTATATTTTTTAGCAGCCATTGGGTTTGGTCCGGAGCTATGCATTTCTAGTTTAGACGGTGGTACTATTAATTTGTTTTTATAATTAGACCTTATTCGGTAATCTCGCTTGTCTGATAATTTTGTAAAGAATTGAGGATGTTTTTTCACAAATTTGCAGTTTTCTAAAATATATATGGATGTAGTCGTTAAGATTTAAAATTTTATGAAATAAGATCTGTGAAATAAGTAGGCTTAAAGTAGATAGTTAAGAGTAATATAATATAGGGTAGCTAGGTAGTAGAAATGAAAATCACCTTCCCATGTCTCCTTTGTAATTTAAAAACCATAGACCTAAAATTCTAAATTTCTATTAATATTTTTTCCTCCTCCTAAGAGGATTTTGGCGTCGCACGTCTTATGCATTTGCCACTGTCAAGTATAGATATATATTTTCAAGTTTTGTTATATATTATCAAACAAGTCATAGTCACAGTCAAAGGCGAGCAAAGTACTTGTATGTATACGCATTATAGACATCAGTGATAAAACTTTTTTGTCATATGGAAAGACATGGAAAGACACGCCACAGATGCACACGCCTATGTTGCAAGGTGCAAAAATACATGTCAGTAACCTTTGTTTACTCTAATCGCTCCTTGGAAAACAAACAATTATTTTTAAAAACGTGCTCAGGTGTACTTATGTGATTGGAAATATGTGCGACTGATGATTTGATGAATGAAACAATGTTTTTTGTAAACCTACGGCCTCGCCGGGGGAGCGTAAGAGAGAGTCTATAACCTTAATAGTTTGTTTCTTTTGCTCCCGTATAATTTAAATCTAGCTGTCCTTTCGTATGATGTCAGGTCAAGTCATGTATAACCACTTTACTCAATACTCAATCATTTATTGCGAGATTGTGGTCCTTTCAGGTCCTAAATAACATGTTTTAAAAAAGAAGCCTATGTGATAATCCAAGGAATGAGCTACCTCCAAACCAAATTTCATCCAAATCCGTTCAGCCGTTAGAGAGTTGAACGGGAACAAACACACTTACATACTTGCACACTTACACACAAACTTTCGCATTTATAATATGAGTGTAATTAGGTACTTACTGAAAGATAGCCGGTACTTACCTACCTATACCAAATACTTAAGTATCACAAAATCTCCATCATTGCACACCCCGTCTTCTACCTCTTCTATGAATCCTCTCCATCCTATGTTTGCCTGGAAGAAATCGCTTTCAGCGATAGGGCCGCCGGTTGTTACACTAGTTTTTAAACCTGTTTTTAAACTAGGTAAAATTTTGTGTGAACAATAAAGAGTTAATCTATCTATCTATCATAATGAAGTAATTTAAGTTCACATAGGCCATATGACTCTAATGTAAGTACTAAGATTAATGACTGAATGAGAATGAGATTAATACTAAGAGATGTATTAAGACTTCAAGATTTTTTTAGAAAACTTGTCCTTGTATTTGAATTTTATTCTGATTTGAACGAATTGGTTGGACACGAGAGACGTGCACCTGGTAGTATGTAAGAGCTACCTTGAAATATTTTCATGGGGCTTGATAATTTATAGACAACATTTCATATTGCTCGTGACCAGTTGTTTTTTTATTTTTTTATATTAATTTAATATTTAATAAAAATGTATTTACCAAAAATAAGTACAGAGGTGCTTAAATACACAAGACTTACAAATTTTGACAATTGGTGGTTCCGTACTATATTAGAAACAGATTAGCGGTGAACCCCAAACTAGGCACAAGGTCTGTTTCTTGGGGCTCGAGTGCGAGGTTACCAGAAAAAGTACAGTGTATATAGTACTTAAATTCTCTTAACTCTCTTAAATTATATCTCACAATGTCCAGACATCTAGATAGTCATTAAACTATTCAAATATTTCATCAAAACTATAAATTATAAACCAAAATTGCTATATCAATCACTAAAAAAAAATGCAAGACGAACGTCGTGCATCAGCGCCACGCGTGATTTAAAAAAATGAAAACAAGAACGACGTTATACAATCGTGACAACGCCGACAAAAACTAATTTATAGAATGCTTCATTCATGCACAACCAGAGAAGCGCTTCAGGGCCACGTTTAAAAAAAACTAGAACGATGTTATACAATCGCGAGCAGTTTGAAAATAGTATTTCATGAATGCTTCATTCACGTATAACACCTACACGAAGTTGAATGGCTCCTAAGACTTATTTATGTATTCTAGAGAATTGTAAAAACATGGAATAGACTTATACTGTGGAAACAGCGATTATAACGGATTAACATACTTTAGTTGAGAAACTGTAATAATTTTTAATATTTGTATAATAATGTTGGTATTACAGCATAGTAATGGCTTCCTTATGTGATTATGGGCCTTGTGATTAGGGGCATTCGGTTTAATTTACTGTATTATATTTAATGTAGAGTATTCTACTCTAACTTGACTGTAATTTCTGCTAATTCTTTTAAAAACATTTTCAAGGAGTTTTGGCGGGAACGTGAAGATCCAAAACTCCATAGAAGGTTCTAGTAAAGTTTTCACCACTTTACTGGGGCATTACTTGGACTTGACCGTGACTTGCTTATCTCGCCTTTGACTGTGACTATGACTTGTTTGATAATATCTAACAAAACTTGAGAATATATATGTATACTTGACACTGGCAAATGCATAAGACGTACGACGCCAAAATCCTCTTAGGAGGAAAGAGAAAAAAAAAAACATTTTCAAGTAGACACTGCGTAAATTAATTTTGCGCATTAATATTGTTAGATATTGAGCAAATTATGGCACTGACCATAGTAAATAAATTACATGAAAATGTGATAATTGAAAATAAGAAACAATGTCGGTTTGTAACTGACATCTTATAATATATAATAAATGCTTAATTGTAGACTTCCTTTCGTCTTTCTTTCCTTTAGGCTTTCTTTTATTGTAGAAACAAAGCAACTAATCGAGCCATTTAAAAAAAAAAAAAAAATATATTTTATGGGACGGATAGTGACAGACTCTATATGCCGGGAAAATTGACAGTTCCTGAGGAATTTTCCACCGGGATACCACCGGAGGAATGGCAGCAGCGTTCTTTTAGTAAACGATGAGCGTTCTGCGATAAACCGAGACATCTGCCAAGCGTTGGGATTTTGGAAACCACTCCTTTTTTTCAAGGGACCTTTGTTCAATTGGTGGACGTCTTTTGGCCTATGATGATGATGAGGAATTTTTCACGCAAGGAAAACCCCGTGACGCAGCTAGTTAATTTTATAATCATAAGTTGAATGGGGTAGTTTCAAGAGTTCATCTAAATAAAAAATTAAAAAGATTACCGAATGTGAGCGAATAATCGTCGGAAAAACCGACTTGTGAGTTTCCAGTTTTATGAAAATAAAACTTAAGTTTAACTTCAACTTGCACCTAACTAAAATTTCCCATTTTATGTAACCAAATCACGGCTCCTGTTGCGATCCCGCACCACGTCGTCCACTCGTGCGCACGGCCCGCGAGTGACGTCACGCGGTGTCGGATTACCGCCCGCCCGCCGTAGATTACCTCGTAGTTACTACGCCGCCCGCCCGACGCAGATTGGCTAATGGCGGCGCCACACATTGGCCCTGTTTGTACCACGATCTTTCCCTGTTTGTTTACGCACCTTCGGTTTTTGACCTGTCCGATTTTCTTTTAACGGTCTAAAAATTAAACTTTTAAGGTAGACTTTGAAGGTGTAATCTATTATTTCTAGAGCGTTATGAGGATAATTTTTTTTCATCGATCCGGGAGTAAACACATCACAATTAAGACGGTTATTCCGACTACAGTTTCTATCACATACGTTGATCTTTATCAAGGATTGTTATAATTGTGTCCGCGCACTACCGCGTCTTGCTTTGCACGATAGAGGCATATACTATTATATTATATACTACACATACTTTTTTGTGCCTACACCAAAGTTTTTTTTACTTGTACATTTAACCAAATAATATACAAGAGAAAGATCACGGGACAATCCACAAGAACGATCTAGGGAGGCCTACTGTGTAGCTACGTCATAACAGCTACCGCCTGCCCGAAGCGCGCCGCCCGGGCGCTTTCACCGACCTTGCCTTTGGCACCGTTACCCATGTTTATAATGGACTATTTTGGACTTGGAATGGTCAGTTATGGCCTTTACTGCTTTAAATAGAACAATGATGTAAAGCTCATGAACATGACTGGTCAAACTGCGTGGAAAACGACAAGCTTTATTTTCGAACGTGTATTTGTAGTAAAGAATACCTATTTTTTACAAGCTTCTATTTAACTTGCAATGGCTTTTTTTTCTCTTTCCTCCTAAGAGGATTTTGCGTCGCACGTCTTATGCATTTGCAAGTATACATATATATTCTCAAGTTTTGTTTAGATATTATCAAACAAGTCACGGTCAAAGGCGAGCAAAGCAAGTCACGGTCAAGTCCAAGTCATGCCCCAGTAAAGTGGTAGATACTTTACTAGAGCCTTCTATGGAGTTTTGGAAACAACACGAAAATTCACGTTTCACGACATTATACCATTCACCGACACTCTTGCATGTTCAAGAACATTTAACGGGTAAAAATTCACCGTTTTTACACATTAACACAAGTTTTGGAAAATAATAAAATGACGCGACATGAATTCTTCACGTTCCCGCCAAAACTCCAAATGTTTGTATGTGTGTATTTGCGGGTCAAATCTTGCAACTTCATTTTAGACCAGTTCCCCTTGTTCAATTGAGTTGAAATTTTGCATACCTGTCAAGTTCCGATGACTATACAATATTATGAGAGTGAGCTGATCTGAAGGTGGAAAACGGAACTTTTCAGTAACTAACAGTAGATTGATGGAGTTTTGACTCATTTTTATCAGATTTTATAAAAGCTTGTCTGGAACAATGTGTTTTTCCACAAAACTTAATTTTAGTGTAGTGGTGTTTTAATGGCCACTAATGTAAATCATCATTATGATACTTGAGGTTACCTATTCAAGAATTTACTGGCTAATTATACAATATGAGTCGAACCAAAATTTAAGAGAAAAATAAACAGTTTGAAAAGAAAATTCGGAGTTCCATCCCGTTTTTAATCTTAAATTTAATTTATTACCTGTTGTTAACAGTACAGATTAACAATTTTGAATGAGAACCCTTATTAAGGTTTGAATGGCTGTTACAAACGATTCACTCACGGGCAAGGATTTGCGATTTGATTTCTAATTAATTAATTAATATTAAGGTGTATATAGTCGTGCAACATCTATCTTTCTCGCACATTTGCAAGTCTTTGTAGATAATGTCAATAAAAGCTGGATGTCGTATCTGTGTCATTACATAGCATCAAAAATATTGTAAAGGAGTTTTGTTTTTTAGTAGGAATCTTTGCGGAATGTCATATCTATAAATTGGTAAAATGGACCCCCGAAGTTTGTATGGAAATAAACTGTTGTTTCATGAAGCGAATGAAATTTTGTTTATGTACTAAGTATATACATAAAAAATAAAGAAAGACATGTCTCAGAATTTTTAGAAAATCAACCCCTTAAGAGGTGAAATGTGGTGTTTCATTTACTGTAGCCTGTATAAGCGAGCGAAGCCGTGCGGATAAGCTAATCTTATAATAAACATATATACATAGCGTATACTATTTGGAAATTCACTCTGAGTGATTTTAAATCTGCAATAATGCAAAGTGCCTTCAACTTTTCCCATCCAAATATGCTTGTGAAGAATTTTACAAACACTGCGGATAGATTCAGATAATAATTTATTCTATCGAATGTCTGGATTTTCCAAGTGTTATTTATGAAAGTGACGACGCGTTCACCGTGGGCGCAGCGGCGACTCGATGTCTTAGCGTGGTCTCACTATTTTTGTTTTTCTTATTTATAAAATTAAAAGCAAACTGCAACGTAAAATTTTAGTTTTCGTAGAAAACTTTTTTTTTTCTTTAGTTGTCCGGACTCCGGGGTCCGTGCCTATTTTTAACTAACTTACTTTTTATTTACAATAAGCGGCAGGAATATCTGTTTTATCATGATTCGATAAGTCATTGATATTTAATAATGGTTTTTTTACCTTCAAAATGGCGGTCTGAATTCGGCTCCGCTGCAGGCTGCTTACAGCCGCCAAAGAGTGCGAAAGAAAATGCGAAAAGTTAGAGAGAAAAAGAGATAGCTATAATGAAGTTTGTTCAAAAGGACAGATTTGCGGGGGTCATTTTAAGTGCGCTAAAATCGTATCTCTAATAAAATATTATTACGTTATGTCACAGAACATATACAGGGTTATAAAGAAAGGGTATGCTAAGCCAAAAAGCGCTCATAGTACTCATCATTATAAACAACTTTTACTATGGGACCAACCCTGATATCATGACAAAAAAATCAACTGTTCCATAGAAAAATGTGAATGACACTGTACAAAATGTATGGAACAGCTGATTGTTTTTCTCGATTTCAGGGTTGGTCGCACGGTGCTATGAGCCCTTTTCGGCTTAGCGTACCCTTTCCTTATTACCCTGTATTATAATAATACTTATGTGTAAAATTGGGTAATATGTATAATACAAATAGATGTCAGATAACAGTCAAATAAGTGCTAGGCCGAAATATCCTAACCTCTTAACTAAAGCTCCACCTCCTCTCTGTGCTCTGACGTCACGTTTCACACGGTCCTCTCGCATCACGCGTGACGTATGCATTTAGACACGGCACTACTATAGATAAAGCACTAGTTTCAACGAGAATGGCGTGACACGTTGCAGCTACGTACATGTGACATTCTACTAGAAAGCCGGATGTGTGTCAATGTTAGTATGTACGCTACATTACCTTCATCTTAGGGCGCCTCTTTAAATAGTTAAGGTTGCCAGTAGGCTCTACAGAATAACAAATGCGTAGGTCAATTCAACGCCAGCAAAACCTAAGCCTGTGATTCTCCGCAAAAAAGTGTCCATTTGACATACCTCCTTCATTCCGAAATGTTCCTGTACCTTTGGCAGACCACCTTGAAATCCTCGGGTTAACTTACACCTTCGCTCAAGTACGGAACCTACCTGGAATCAAAGGCTAAATTAGCTGGTCAAAAGCTGGGCGTCTTAAATAAGGTTAGGCGGTATTTCAAGCCGTGGCAGTTGATATTTAAATTTTTATTTGTATTTCGAATTTTCTGTTGTGTCTTTAATTATGGGTTTTTGCCTGAATAAATAAACATTTATTATTTATATATCACTGACATTTAGGTACACGTCTTTTTTGTGCATTGTTGTTATTTTATTGTGTTATCATTTTGCGTTGTCTTCATGTTGCGATTTTATTCAATATTATTTTATTATTATTATTATTACTCTTTATCAAGCGCAAGTCCGGTCGTGTGTGGAATACTGCTGCCACCTTTGGGACGGCTCGGCCACATAACAGCTCGAAGCTCTTGAATCGGTAGACCGGCGTGCTGTTCGTCTTATCGGCGATGAAAAGTTAGTTGCCAAAAAATATCTTAGCCTCGAACACAGACGTAAGGTAGAAGTCTGTCAATCCTTTACAGGATTCATTTCGGAGAGTTTGCATCTGAGCTTCAGGATTTTATCCCACCATCCCCCTTTTACTACAGTACAAGTAGAAAGACGTCCCACTACCTAACACTTGGTTTCCCTTGGATACGTACGAAACGTTTTGAAACAACGTTTTTAATCCGTGCAGCCAAGGAGTGGAATACTCTGCCGGCTTCCTTGTTTCCTGAGAGTTACAATTTAGAGCTTTTCAAGGTCTGAGTAAATAGGCATCTTCTTAGTCTGCGTGCTTCATCTTCGGCCACATCGTCGCTTACAATCAGGCGAGTTGGTGATCAAAAAAACGTTTTGAGAAACTTGAAATTTTAAAAAAACTGGACAAGCGCGAGCCTGACTCGCGCACCGAGGCAAAGAAAAAAATATGTTCTCGGTTATTATATTATATTATATTATATTGTGTCACCAAACTGTTTTTTCGTACGGAAAGGTATTTATTCTAGAAAATATAGAAGATAGGAATTTCTAATTTTTGCTGACAAAATTTAATGAAAAATATGGGAACGCTCGGCGTAAAAAACAAGTAAAGTGTTTAAAAAAACATTAATCTTCAAATAAGTACTTTCGAAAATTGAAAAACATCAAAAAACGAAATCTTATCATAGTTATCATGATTATATATTTTTTGATGTACCTATGGAAAATCTAACGAACTCATGATTAACACTAAATATTTAGTCGAGGGAACGCAGCCAGCCTAAAGTGAAATCTGGCAATTTGACAAAGAATTGTAGATACTCTTGCGCCGCCCGAAATGTGCCGCTTTGATTTTGAACAGTGGTTACGTGTGCAATGCTAGAGATAAGTCGATTGATACCGAAACGCTCGAGCAATCTCTTTTTTTCATCAATAAAGAAGGTTTTACTTTTATTATGAAAACTGACGTGGTTTTGATACATTTTGTTTCAAATAAAACGGCAATACTGATGTTAAATTGAGTCGGTTATTCCGACTATAGCATAGTACTTTTTAAAACAAAAGGCTTTACTTCTTACATTGAGTTGCAGTCGGATTGTTACCGTCTGCCACCGTGTAGGGGCACTTCGTGAGGGCAGACGGTACCTAAGCTTAGCGCCCACTAAAAACAATTTCGGTGGCCTGTCTCTGTAACGAGGACCAGAATCTCCGTCTGGAAAGCACCGATGCCCTAAGTACCTTTTTTGTACCTTTTTTTTGAAATACTGAATGTCTAGGCGAGCCAGGTAAGAGGCTGGCTTGGCCATAACAATTCAAAGCCACCCAGAATTTCGAACTTCAATACCTTCTTCACCCCGAGATGTCAGAAGTCACTCTTCATGCTTTATAGGTATTTTTCTTTACCTAAGGCATTGACATTTATCAATGCCTAGGTAAAAATCGGATTAGTCCCATCTCAGTACTAACCTTCCTCCTTTCACAATGATGCTGTCCTTCACAGCTCAATATTCTAAACCCAGTCGGAAAGGAGTCGGAACTACACTCATGGACTCGGTCATATACAGTCGAGACGGAGAGTGTAGATCTCGAATCGATTTTTTTCCGACTGGGTTCTAATAAAGATCTTTGGTTCGTTTGAACCGGTTTGAACCGGTTTAGGCCCATATGACCCATCCCGAGACACCCGGGCCATCTTCACGTTACTTGTAAAAACCATCTATCTTACAAAAGTAGATTACTGGAGTTTAGAAGATATATACTTACTAACTGGAGGACAGAAATGTGACAAAAAAATATGTGTATTTGATACGGAACCAATGTAAATTAACAAGATTGTTGCCGCTGCTTCTGTGTTTTAGCGGAGGTCGACGACTTTATTATAAACCAAAATACATAGGCGTGCTATTGCCAAATTTCCTCATCGAAGCCTTGAAGAAAATATAATGATAGCTAAGTTCATATTACGTAATTTCTAGCAGTCTTGCAATTTATTCCAGAACTCCAAAGTAGTTTTTTGATAATTGTTCCTTCTTAGTCACTAAACAAGTAAACATTACGTTAATATTCAATAATAATTCATTGTTTCGTTGACATTTAAAATGGAAGAAAAAAGGGATTATTCCAGTCCATCCCGGGAGACTTATTTGTCCGTATCGTAATACTCCGTACTTGTACGTAGTACGAGTACTTGGTACGAGTAGACAGATAATACAGACAGTACTGTTAGGGTGTCTACACATGGCCTGACACCGTGTGAAAGGGACAGCTAGACTTGAATTTCACGGGAGCAAAAGAAACAAACTATTAAGGTTATAGCTTCTCCCTTTCGCTCCCCCAGAAACTTTAACCATCTCTTTCAAACGGTGTCAGGTCAGGCCATGTAGCGAGGCCTTTACAGACAATAAGTCTCCCTATTTGAAACATTTTAAATTGTGTAGGAAATTGCGTGATATCTTTTCGTCCAAAATCCCGCAGTGCCTGAAAACATCAAGGGTCTCCAAAGTGTGTTGCCAGTGATGACATATGGAACTGAAACGCGGTCCTTCACTACTAGCTTTTTGGATAAACTCAGAATCGCACAGCGGGCAATGGAGAGAGCTATGCTCGGAGTTTCTTTGCGCGATAGAATTCAGAACGAGGATATTCGCCGAAGAACCAAAGTCACCGATATAGCTGTCAGAGTTTGTAAGAAGAAGTGGCAATGGGCAGGCCACATCACTCGAAGAACCGATAACCGATGGGGAAGAAAGGTTCTTGAGTGGCGACCACGAATTGGAAGACGCAGCGTAGGTAGGCCTCCCTCTAGGTGTACCGACGACATTGTGAAAGTCGCGGGCAACCGGTGGATATAAGTGGCACGTTTTCTGCCGGTGCGGCGCTTTAAGGGGGAGGCCTATGTTCAGCAGTGGATGTCTTCTGTCCGGCTGATGATGATGATTTCTAACATTTTACTAAGCAAGTAAAATTAACAAAAAAAAAGTGCTTGGGAGTTCGGGATTAAATAGTACCAATCTTACTCGTGTTATACAGGTTGTTGGGTCAGACGACGGGCGTATTCTATGCTATCAGTGTACCAGTCTTTATGAACAACTTTTACTATGGGACTAAACCTGAAATCAAGAAAAGAAAAATGTTGTTCCTTAGAAAAACCTATCTTACAGTTGATTTCATGGTCTTACTGATGTATGACCTATGTCTGATGACTATGGGACCGTTGCAAAATCACCTGTTTCATTGCCATTTTTCTATTAAACGGCTGTTTTTTCGCAATTTCATGTTTCCACCATTACAAAACAGTTCACATTGACGATTACAATGATTATATCCCGAACACCTAGTCAAAGTCAAAGTCCAAGTCTTTTACAAAAGATGATAAATATAAATTTACAAGTTAAAATTTACGCCTAGTATGAAGCCTAGTATTAAAATTAAAAGTATTTGTAAATATACTTATATCTAGTAGCCACACATATATTACGAGCATATCCTCTATATACCTATCAGCAGTTTAAAAATAATAAAAAAGGTCAAATTACAAATTGGTCTGCTAAAACGCAGTAATTTAAAAACTGCACGACGACGATGTAAATAATTCTGCACATATGCCAAAAAGAAATTGAAACATTATTCCACATTGCGATATTTATCGTCCAATGTCAAGTTCACGTCCCACGCGTGCGGCCATTTCCACGATAAATCTGGAAAAACACTGAAATAATACACATTTCGATCGTAATTCTCTATTTCGTAATTGTGCTGGAAATTACAGGAATTGTTGGAAAAGTGGGGTAATGTTATTTTTATGATCACAATTCTAGGTTTGCCAACTTCCACGATAATACGTCTAGGTAAACAGAATGTTTGTGATGAGTTTGTACCACCCTTTTCTTTGTCTTGTAGATATATACAGGGTTATAAGGAAAGGGTATGCTAAGCCGAAAGGGGCTCAAGTACTCATGATTGTGAAATCGAGAAAAAATAATAAGCTGTTCCATACATTTTGTCGAGTGTCAATGACATTTTTCTATGGAACAGCTGATTTTTTTTCTCGATTTCAGGGTTGTTTCCATAGTAAAAGTTGTTCATAATGATGAGTACTATGAGTCCTTTTCGGCTTAGCATACTCTTTCCTTATAACCCTGTAGATACGTCATTATAAAATACAAGAATTACACACACAATTGTAGTGGTCTATGGACTAGCGACCTTATTTAATACGATATCGTCTTGAACATGCACGGCCAGGAAAAGCATGATAAAAACAGTGGACATTTAACTAAATAACTTGCCAAAAATCTAGACACAAATATACAGGGCTATTTTTAACTAACCAGCCATCTCTTACAGGCCGCTTCCCAACCCCAACTTGATAAACAACAACTTTCGTCTCATGACTTTGAATTATTTGACATTTTTACAGTCAAACACGTTGAAATTACAATAAAATTAAATGGATTCAAATGACAAGACACGCGGGCTTTAAAACTGACATTTGCACTAAAAAAGGAAGAGGACAAAAATGTCCATACAAACCTCTTTTTCTTTTTTTTTTGGTTTACGTTTTTCACACAGCGCCATCTAGCCCCAAACTAAGCAAGCTTGTAATATGGAAACCAGATAACTGATAGAATACATAAATACTTTTATTTTTCTTCTGTAAATACATACATAGAATATATAGAAACACCCAGACAAAGAACAAACAACCATGTTCATCACACAAATGTTTGTCCTGGGTGGGAATCGAACCCACAACCTATAGATCAGAACGCAGAATTCCACCCACTGAGCCACAAGGCTAATCCTAAAAAATTAAAATAATAATAAAAAAATAAAAAATATCCCAATAAATATTTAATTGTTGTCAAAGATCATGGAAGATCATGAGTATGGAAGCAGCTTTCGAGAGGCGGCTGTTTAATTATAATAACTCTATATACAAACACAACCGTGTGTGCTGCCCACCGGCTTATCCGTTGATGTATTGCTTGCTAAAAGTATAGAATGTAAAAAATAATTAGCAGTAAAAATCGTCAAGATAAATCAATCAAACTGGTGAATTATGTGGTGACTCAATCTACAGTCAACTGTTGTAAGGGCATCACTGATTAACGATTCACCCTTGGACTTGCATAACAGTAGAGATTTACACCTGATACACCTTTACTTATACTGATCACGTGTACACCGATTGATTCTCATTGATTGGCGATAAATACACGGTCAACCAATGACAGAAGGTAAAATCTACTATATTTCACTACAAAGGCACATTACACGCACATTGATTCGATCATTTAAATTTTTACCCCCATAAACCCGAAATCGACCTTCGGCGGGAACGCTCGATGAGACATAAAGCTAATAGATTCTGGCCACATCGCCAAATGGTATTCTAAATGTGGATACAAAAGTTTGGCAAGATACACTTTAATTTCAGTTGTTCAAATCTTGCCCCCGCGCTGTACCGCCGCTTCCCTGCTTCCTGCGACCCTCCGGACAAAGCACCTCACCCTCTCCTTTTACGAACGAGTGTTTGTTCGCGAACGGTGAAATGGGAATCGCGCTATCCGTGGTCATATCGTACGCCGGGCTTCACGAGGCAGTCGAGTGCGTCCGGCATCTTGTCAGCGGCGCCATACCTTACGAGCACCCCGGGTTCGACGATCTCGTTGAGTTCTACACCAGGGAACTACAGAAATCTGCCAAACAAGGGAATGATTGGACCACAGCTTGCGGACAGGGTTACCTCTGCCTGAAGGAAAACGACGGAAAAGTTTCTGGTGCTGCGGTCAAGTACTACCACGCGCATCCCGATTCCACCGCTATATTATTTTGTACCAAAATATCAAGCTTCGGCGACTCCGTGGAAGTTCCTCCAGTAGTGAACGGCGACTACAGACAAGAAAGGTACTCACCGGCTAAAACGAAAACGCTTGTTTTAAACGCAAACCCCGAGACGCACACCGTCGCTAATCGAAACAAATCACCCGGTTCAGATACACAGAGCCCTGCAAAGTCATCTGAACAACGGGAAACCGACGACAACCAAGACACAGAAGATAAATTGACATGGCAGTACACCCCCCTCAACTCCACTCCAGAAAT
This sequence comes from Apocheima hispidaria, assembly GCA_947579745.1. NCBI lineage: Eukaryota > Metazoa > Arthropoda > Insecta > Lepidoptera > Geometridae > Apocheima > Apocheima hispidaria. The sequence continues at coordinate 2,191,290 of OX388151.1, forward strand.
ACATTTTCAATCGTACGACGACGACAAGCCGGGCTTTTTCACCGAAGACTTTTTAAGGTTAATAATAGCATTTGATTCCGTCGAGCGCATCTCACTCACACACGCTTGTACGGTAGTGACGTAGCTACATCGTCATCCATGCACGGAACATTATGGCATTGCGACATCTCACTGTACGATACCAACTCATGTGTTGTGTTGTAGATCTCTTGACGGGATCAAGTATCGTCCGTTGCAACGAAGCGACCCGAGCGGGAGGCGCCGCAATTTTCGAAAGCGTCGCTCGTCTTCGTCAAATTCTTCGAAAGAGTCGCGTGCGTCGCGTGATGAGGAGCTGCAGGCATTCACGTCGCTCGAGGAGGCCGAGTTTGGCGCGGCCCAGGCGAGCTCGCCGAAAAACGAAGGCTTCGGGAGCGCCCCTAATCTCTGGCCACATTCTTTCAGAAGTCGGTCGCGGGAGAGGCGCTCTGACAACTGGAGCGTGGAAGGGTCTGTAGACAGCGTCGCCGAAGACGCCAAACTGAAAGAGACCCCCGACTCCTTGGACGAAGAAACGAAAGACAAAGAGGTAATTGAGGAAGAGGACGATATAGACTTCTGGGCTAACACCAGCGAGTAGCTTCGCACGAACGCACAAGAGCTTCACGTGAGCATGACTGAATTTGAAATTAAACTACATATGATTCCCTGTTTGAGTTTGTTTTCTTTCTACACCCACCCAAGGAGGCTGGTATTAACAGTATGCAATCCTTTGAACGGGACTTAGAAGGCTGCATTTTGTTTGGCTTATAGGATTTGTTTATTTTGTGTATAAAGTGTTACATTCGCGAGTCAATTGCTTGTTACAGCTCACCAGCGAAGTTTTTAATCTGAGCTAGCACCGTAGTCTGTGACACTTGCCAAACTGAAGACAAGCTGTCAATCGAAAATAGTCACTTACACGAATTCAGACGGAATCAAGGTCGACCAGCAATTAGCGAAACAGAAAACACGGAATGTTATAAATAGAAGCTAGACTAGGCACAGCTCCAACGATTGATAGTTATCAATAGGATTTTAATCAGAAACTATTTGCAGGAATTTTAACAGACTCCAGGGATATGTGGTAGCAAACACATACCTAAATAACAACTACATTATCTACTTATCTAAGACGTAAAAATTATACACCTCAAGACACACAGATTTAGGACGACGGAACAACAAAAGAAAGGAAAAATATTTTTCTATCACGTTTATTAGAAGGCCGGTCGTACCAAATTCACGTAAGTAGAGTCAGTTAGAGAAGAGTACTGTTATAGAAGCTATATGTAGATTCAGTTCCAAAGATGTTAAATCTATCCCGCCTGGTCTTTTTGAAACGATACTTAGGACCTGAACTTACAAAGACCCTTTCTGGACGAAGTCTACTATATGGATAAGCTAATCAAGATTGTCAATCAAGCCACTAACTAGATTTTTCACGGTATGCATGGCAACACTGATATTCCCTAAAGCCCCATAAATCTCGCCTACAACAGGCGGCATTATGAACTTGCCAGTAGATCAGTTGCACAATGTGCCCAAAAATACCGGACCTCGACCTAAATGCGGCGGGTGTATGATGGCGCGGCTCATTTGCGACCTTTTGGCGAAATACGACCGTATTATTACTAGTAACTGTGCCTCGTAGTTTTACACGCAGATTTCCCGTTTTCTGGAATTCTCCGTGATAAAAAATATCCTTTGATTGTTAAAAAATAGGAGCAATAAAAAGGTACAACTGTTTAGTTGTAAAAAGTTAAATCACCATCAGCTTAAGACGCCACTCCTAGTGGACGTCTAAGCATCCAAGCTTTTGTATGCAGCAGAGGACCATTACTGACCAAAGGCATCCCTTAAAATTGTGCCACAATCCTAACGCTTTGCAGGCGGCTTGGGGATACTGATATGCGCGTTGTTTATTTGTGGTTGCCATTCATCGTGGCGTATCGTGGTGTACATGTTCTATCTTATTTAATAAACATATGTTTGTTTCGGTTTCGTGTGACGAAAAGAGTAGATGGGTTAACATTAACACTTTGAAAAAGTTATCCACCCTTTTATGTAAATTAGTTCGTAATTGTGTCTCATTTTCACGGAATAAAAAGTGAAGTCGTAAAGTTGAGACAAAGAACACAGCCTTGATAGGTAAATCCATCTGTAATTAGGAGACAGTTCGACCAATACCAGCTCCGATTTTACTCGCTAGGGAGTATCATTGGCTGCCGCCCGCCATATTTGTCTACATAAATGAAAACTTTAAAAGATACATACTTATTATCAGCTCTAAGATATTTGGGTCGTCTTGGTCATCTTTAAACACACTTGGGTTGCTCTAAATATCTGCCTCATCTTTTTTCATTCCATTGCACAATCCTTCATAGAATAAAAGGTGACAAAGGACTCAGACGGCCCTTTGACTGCGATATTGCGAAGCAGTAATTTCGTCGGAGAAACGAGGAAATTGTAACTGCATGAATGGGCTCTGTGAATAGGCTCTCGTTAGAAAGCCTTTGCCCATGTCTGATTGAAGGAGTCTAAAATAAAGAGGTTGAGTTTGGGTGAGATAGTAAAATACATCTCAGACATACATTATAAATATATATTATAAAATATTTTATCGCTTCTTGTGAAGCAGTCTTCAATGCTTCGTCTGATAGCTCCTTTGTTCAAAAAAATGCATCAAAATAGTTGAACTTGAAAGTATAATGTTATTTGGAATATTACAATTTGTTTTTCTTTTTGGTGTTTAAATGTAAAACTTTGGTAATTAAAATGAAGTATTTCAAATTAAAATAACACTTTTCACTCATAGCTAGAATTTTCTGTGTTTTGGGATTCTATGGAATACGCACAAAGACACGGGCAATTTAACACCCAGACCAGATATTTAAATTCATCATTCAAACATCTGCCCGATCAGGAACCGAACCCGGAATCTCTTGATCATTTGCTCATATTTAGCCAGAATCAAGTTTCACAAAATTTCAAGTAAAACTCTATATTTCACAGTTGTCATTATTAAAAAAAAAAAAAAAAAACTTAAAAAAAGGCTCTGAAAAATACTCTTCCCTCAATTCCTCGTGGATTACTTGAACTGGATTTTGATAAAAACTTGACCAATCTGGACGTATATCCTTTCAAATAAAAAATATATTTACCGTACTGGTTTATAAATGACAGAGTTCTGAGGTAAAAAAAAATATACCAACGAATTGAGAACCTTCTCCTCTTTTAGAAGTCGGTTAAAAATTATTCGCAGTCACAGTCCAAGTCATTAATTCCAGTTTCAGTCCAGTTGTATGTAACAACACGAAAAGACGCGTTTTACCAATTTTTATACTTTACATTCAACAGTAAATAACCGCTCAAGATGTCAAGATTAATGTATAATCCAAATCAATTTTCTGACACTCATGTTGTCATATATTTCATATTATGTGCATATTTATTTTAAAGCGTCACAGAACACTTCCTGCCAAGAGTCGTCCGATAACCGCAAAAGTGCTATTTGGACGGCTTTATACTACTCAAACATAAAGTGAAAATAGCATCAGTTAGGTAGTTATAGACACCAACAATAGGATATCCAGTTACTGTGGTCAGGGCCGGACTTCGCTCTAACCGCTAGGTGTTTGGTGTCATAAAAAACTGCCTACTTATGAGTCCCTTGTGGGTTTTGTAAATCCTGCTTTGACCAATTCGATTCGAGCGTGAACAAATGTATCGAGTTTGTTAAAAAAATTGTCTGTTTATTCATTTGCATTTGAAACACTATTCGTGTCGCCAGATTACTTATTACTTTTTTTATTTAATATTTGCGAGGGGGAAATCTTCACCGACCCGACCGCTTTGGGGTGCAGCCGGGTTATGTGACATTATACCCACTAAACCCCCCCACCTGGTGGCCTGTCTTGGTGCATGACCGAGGGCTCCGAAATGCACAGGAGCCGATTATTTTTATACAAGTTTTAGAATGACATAAACAAGATTCCAATCTCTGGATGCGCACTTCCGCTTCTGATTGTTTTTAAGAATACGCTAAATATTTATGTTTTCAGTTTTCAGGGAAAATACGCTGGATATTTCTTTCAATTTGGCTATGGATGGTCATGACGTCAACACTCGTGTTTACTTTTCACACAAAAATATCTGTAATCATATTCTTATTGTTTTACGAGCGATCCCACTTCTGATCTTCAGAAATTTATGACAGCAGGTTGGTTTCCTATTATTCCTAGAAGTGTTTGTTGTGGATGAACTCATTACTTTCCGTCGTTATATTTTTATCATTGGTTTTGATTGAATACTCATGTTTTATTTCGAAGTTGACAGCTATTTATATTAATAGAGATATTTCCGTTCGGTTACTCCGATGCAGACTAAGATGTTCCTTGATTTGTTGTTTTCTCGGTACGCTCTGCTCTGATTGGGTAGATTCCTTACAGCTCATATATTTAAATAACTACTCCAATCTATGATTTTGTATACATATACATGGTGCTTTTTAATCATCTAGGGACCGATTGTGAGGATCCTGTATACAAGTTGAAGAACAACTTTTATTCTACGTGTTAAATTCAGGAAAAAAATAAAAACTGTTCTATACATTTTATTGCGAGATCCTTGTTAATTTTGTATGGAAGAACAGATTCTTTTATCGTGAATTTTCAAAAGTCGTTGACCAAATGTTATGTTGTATACAACTTCCTCACAACCGCTCCCTAGTCGACACCATGTATTTATAAGAACAAGCCCTTTTTTATGAATCAACGTACAGCCCAAACCGCTTATTTATGATAAATACCTGAAATTTGGACACTACTCCTCAAACGGTCTAAGTGAACAATAAGTATAGGCTTTACGAAATTCCTCCTCTAAAGGGGTAGTATGGACCGCCAAAGTTTGTAAGGAAATAATATTTTCTCATGCTAAGCCAATAAAAGTCAATCCCTAAAGAGGTGGAATGGGGTGTAGACTACGCGAGCGAAGCCGTGCGGGCAAGCTAGTGTCCTATAAATGGTATAAGCAGGAGCGGAAGGAAACTGATACCATAATATTGCATTGCATACTCACCGACAAATGAGGGAACGGCTTTAGTTATCTAAAGCCGTAATCTTGTAATTTATTGGAATACTTAATCAGTTCGTACACATTTATTTTTCTTAATTAAGATTTAAACTGTTAAGTTGTGTATGTACAGTTGTGCCACAGCTAAATCACTTGCAGTTTTGCAAGTTTCTGTAGATAGTATGAATTTGGGATAAAAAAAAAAACTTATCTGTATAATATTATCTGAAACAAAAAAATACAGTCATAATCCATATAGTCGTGAGAAGCTAACAAGCACAGAAAAATAATGAGTTTTTTCATATTTGTAGAATTAGTGAAACGAAGTGTGACAAAGTAAAAATACGTACATTTATAATGCATTATTTCATGTGTCACATTGACATCCATTTTTGCAGATTTTCCATTAATCACCTGTGTTAGTTCCAAAAATTCAAAGTCGTAAATAATCTATCAACAGTAGCATTTCATTACCAAAGAACAAAAAAAAATGTCGGAATAAGGGCGTAAGTTACCTTAAAATTACAACTTATATTTCATTATTTTCTCTTAAGTTTCGTATTATCATCACACATTTACAACTACCCTTATCCCACTGTTAGGAATATGCCTCATTCTTGCTTTTTACAATGAGGCGTATTCAAAAAAAAAAGAAAATCTGGTTATAAAAGTACCCAATAGATGGCGTTAGATGTACCTTGCGTTTTTTTCTGTCACTGTCAAGACATGAAAGACAAAAATATGTACGTGTGCCTTTTTTTTTTCTCTCGTGTTTTTTGGCTCGACATGTTTATTTAGACAATTTCAAGTAATATAACTATGTATTTGACTTCATTTGAAATATAACAATAGTTGACACTGGCTTAATACACAACGTGTGGAGACAAAATTTACGATTTAAAAAATAAACATAAAATATTTCGACAGAAATGACAATGACAGGTAAAACGGTAGGTCTGTTACGCCACCTAGTAAGTATTTTAGAACTACTTTTTTTTTTGGAAAACGCCTCATTGTAATTCGGTATCTACAGAGGTAATCTGAGACCAATTTTGACTTCAACAAAAGAAAGAATGAGGCATATTCCTAACTGTGGTATAAGGGTAGTTGTGAATGTGTGATGATAATGCAAAACTTAAGAGAAAATAAAGATATAGAAGTTGTAATTTTAAGGTAACTTATTCCGACTTTTTTTTCTACAATATGAGGCATATCAAGCATTCCCATTGGTTTCGCGTTCCCACAACCGGCAATAAACCAATAAGCGTGAATTTTTATAGCTTAATTTTGTCCGATTCGTTTCGATCGTCCTGAGTGCGGAATGTGTGATCCAAGATTAATCCGCAGTGGTGATAACATTGTCAACATATTTATCAGTTACATCCTAATTCTATAGCAATCGACATGACTGTGCATGTCTCTCTTGTATCCATCATCAAAGAGAGTGTCACAAATAAGATCTTGAGATATTGCCTGAGCATAGCGGACGTTGAAACTTTAAAATGATACAATTTCTCCCCTTTTCTAATCCATCTTCACGAATAACTTTCTCAAGCTAAATATAGTTTTGAAAACGATGCCAAGCCAAAGTCAATAGTCCAGTAAGAATGCTATTTCTCGACGTTATTCTGAGAAAAATCTCGGACATTTTGATGAATCTATTTTAAGCTGCGTAATCATGAAACGGTGCAGTTTTAGTGGTTTAGTCATTATGTTACTGGGATTCCAGAAACTGGGTATTTTACAAAATTTCAAAGATTAGTCATTCAAAATCTATTTATTTCAACCAGAACATTACGCACATGAATACAGCTTACAATTATGAATATAAATAATAATAAAAATTAAAATATAACAAAAATACAATTGAAATAGAATTCTGAAACTACCATTTGCTCAGTACATGAACGTTACAGCATCATTGGAAGAATCGGGATCGGGATGCTTTCTAATCCTAACTCCTAACTAATATTATAATTCATAGGAATATAGCCGGAGTCGTACCAATAAAGCTTCGAGGTATTAAAATGAATACGTTCGTCTCGAGGAAAAAGCTTCCTACATTACAACTGTCAGTCCATACAAAAAGTCAAAAAATGCACAAAAATTGATCGACCCCACCTTTCTATAAGAAGTCGTAGAAGAAGACGTTCTGTGCAGGGTATTTCATGAAGTAGGTATACGCAATACAACATATCATGTGTTTATCGGGCAAGTGGCAATTTGAGTACCACAGAATTGATAACAGTATCTCTGGCCAACCGACCCGTATAATCACAATCTAGATCAACATTGACAAGTAAACACCAGAATGGTAACGCCAGGTGCACCAATTATGTCAGTGAAGATAGAATATAACAATATGTGTGTGCTGAACTGCTGACCAAGACCTTGTACTACTCGAGGTCCAAGACGTCGACGTACAAGTAGAAGCAGTAACCACAGTTCATACAGACTACGGAACTCCAAAGTTTGAAACTCTATTATAAGTTGCTTTGAAATGTTAATGTTCTTGAGGCTAATGATGCTTCTTTGAAAGTTCGTGATTGCTATGTCCCTACATATATTACTCCGAAAGTTCATGAAATTGAAAATTGCATGCTCTGAATTTGAAGTAAATAACTTATAGAAATTCGAAAACTTCCTATGGGAGCCGCAAGCAGCAAGTCAAGATTTCCATGCGTTTTGTACTATCATTTTAAAAGATTTACTTGGAATGAGCCGTGACTTAAATTGTTAGCTTAGGCTACGACCGGTTTTTATTGTGAAAAATATTCACTTAAAAAATATAAAATTTAAGGCTGAGTCCTTACAATATAATTACATGGAGCCAAATTTGATTCAAGATCGATTCTGTCACTTTCATTCCTTATCGTGAATCAATCTTGACTCCTAATCGGGGCTAATGCTTCTTTTCTACATTTTTAAGGAATATTTTACTAAGTCTGTAACAGACCTAATTACATCTTGATTCGTGACGTAACATTGTTAACGATAACACTGTGAACGCCTACCATCTCCCGTCGAAAGAGGCTGTTGAGCTTCTGCTCACCTCCATATATTTTTGAAGTCTAGACGCATCGGAAAAATATACAAATCCAAGGCAAGCTGTTTGTTTACTCAGCTAATTTAATGTAACCGGTGTTTAGTCATCTGTCAATTTTAGCCGATGCGGTAACTGGATATTTAACGTTCTTGTTTATGAATGTCGTTGGGCGTTTCCTCTGTTTCCGAGCTCATTCATGAAAATTGACGGAAATGTGTACGTCAATGTCAATGGGACTCTTTTAAATGTGAAATTGTGAATGTACAGAAGCTATCCATACCATGATTGTGTACCAAAGACATATAATAAGGAGAATTGTGTTGTACCTATTTACTTCTAGTCATGGCATTTATTATTTATTTATTTATTTATTTAAGCTTAACCACACATACAATAATTAGTGACTTAAACTTAAGATTAATTATAAAATATATGGGTACCCTGGCACAGTAGGGCATTGCAAAACAAAGGCAAAGAATTGCCAGACAGTGTTAATTATAAATAGACTAATTGTGCTTTTTAAATACTTTTTTGTTATGTGCACTGATATTGTAATTTTTTAGGAATCTTTCGTTGTTATCATCATAGTTAGCCTTGAATAACCCATTATGAAGAGACAGTGGATAGTTATGGCTCACAGACTCCGTTCCGGGCACATGCCTCTTAATAAGTTTAATTTCCTAATGAGGCTAGTAAAATCTGACACCTGTGACATATGTGGACGCCTTGAGGATGTTTATCACATCCTGGTGGAATGTTCGCGGAGTCAGTCTGTCAGATCTGTCATGCTCACTCAATATGGTTCTAATTTTCTCGAAGTTGGCGGTATTCAAGGTGTCCTGTCCGCTCCACTGAGTGAGGCGGCACGGACACTATTTAAACTGATGTCTAATATTTTGAAGTAGATTATACTGAGTGTACATCATGGAGCTGACATAGTCGCAAAGCGAATCAAGCTTCTTAAATAAAGATTACAAAAAAAAAAAAAATAAGCCCATTGATGGAGGCCTCGCTCAGCTCCTGCACAACCGCATTAATTTGTAATATCTTGTTGCCGTTCTGACGTTGTCATAGGGGCAGCATGATACGAATTATTTTGTCGGTCGGCCGTAATTAAGAATCAGTAGTAAATTTCACTCTATTTCTATAGATTTATATTGAAAATTTGTCATTTTTTATTTCATCTTCATAAGTACTTGGACTTAAATTGATAGATAACCAGTTGGACTTTATCAAGGAGTTGAACTACTCCGCTGACACCTCAACCAGACCAACACAAACAAAAGTTAATAGAACAAAACGGCGCAAAATGTCGCCGGATTCGCGTAGGTAGTACCTTTAAAAATAACCACAATCAATCACTTTCAACACCTAAACAATTCGCGGAGCTTCATAAATTCACACACGCGTCTTTGAAAACTGAATTTATTGTTTCAGCTAATAGAACTTTGTTTGCACACTTGCATCGAAAATGGGCGGGCCATTCCAGTAACAGCTTCCGTAATATCTTTGGACTAACAACAGATATTCGCCTTGGAAGTTGCCAGTTACGAAAGCAATTCATAACAGCATTTTGGCTCGGCTTGGACAACAGATGGTATCAGCCAAAGTCTCAAGATGTAACGCATCCAACGAGAGCTAATTTATGAGCTACGATTGTAACTGTCTTCGAATTGAGACGCTAACTACAAATAATTAATCCATGTCCCGGTGCGAACCGGTGCTGTATTCGTATGCGTTCAAATACCGTCAGTAGGTCGAAGTTTGTCGGAGTGCGATCGTAAATCACCGATCGATCTCCAATTATAACCGATAGAATCTCGGCCAAGCGATAAGGCGGTGTTTTAGTTCCTTAATTCATAACGGACGCCGGGACTCGACACGGATCGCTTTCGATACGTAGTAGGAGCGTGGGGGAAAGCTCGGTTCTCGGCTCGGAAACGCCGCCCGCGCACCTGCCCTCTCCGTCACTCTTCCAAATTTAAATCCCAAACTCCCCCCACCGTCCCGTGCGCTAAACATTCTGGAATAATTCCTGCGATTCGGCCACCGTTGCTCGCCATTCGAATTCGGGTCGCGACCGCGTCCGGTGATATCGTATCCTCGCAAAGAACCCAAGCGCCATGGCCGACGTCGACGTACAAGTGCAGTACACCACCACGGAGCGCAAGACCAGGAAGGTCAAGAAGACCTCCAAGCGCAGGGAGTCGAAGGATGGCGAGGTCACCGTTACCGAAGTGGAACAGACCAACACCACCAACGCCGACGATGGGTATGTGTGCGGTGGCCATCCTTGACCGTGCGCGTCTGCCTAGTGCCTGTGACGACAGTGTTTTTGTGTCGATTCCTTATAGTGACATGATGCACCAGCTGCATTTGTTTACTAGGCACGCTATGGCCACCCTCACATACCCGACCTAATCTAAGGTACTTTTCTCAGTGTTCTAAGGCCAAATTATAATGGACAACTTGAGTGGTACCAATGTTTGCGAAGTGAACTTGACCTGTGCAAGTTTTTGAGTGACCATTAAAGCTTAAAACAGAAATTTCAATGTGAACTGGTTTCTCGACATGCCTTATTCTGAACTATGAATCATGAAATAATATGGTGTGGCAGTACCATTATTTATAGATCCAAATATAAGTCGTCGCAGTCACCTGTACTTTGAAACATACAAATGGAGACCTATGAACAACAAATGGATTGAATTTCCATGGAAAAATAGTAGGGCATATGAATGTAAAGTTTTAATAGATCACTGTACGAAGTTGAGCGATTCTATTTTAGATTTAACATCTCGGCATTTGATGGCATTACGAAGTCTGACGTAACGCCTATCGATGTCAAATTTATTCGTACAGGAGAATCTGAAATGAGAAATGAGATTGTATTTTACTTAGAACTAATCTCGTACATACATTCCCACATTATGATTCTAAGCTGACCTGTTAGTGACCCGCTTACTAATTGTCAAAGGATTTTCACCAGCTTTTTTAGCTAGAAAAACTACACATAACTTCGATTTATTACTTTACATATAAAATTATAGTAGAACACAAAAGTAAAAAAAAATTGTTATAATAAGAGTAATAAAAAAATCAACCCCAATAACTAATTTAATAATGCTAATTATCCAGTAAACCAGAAACCAGTTTCCGTCATCGGCTAATACGCTGCAATAAATAAAACAGCGTAATTTAAGCTACTTTTAATCTGTTATCTTAGATATTCAAAATTCAACATAATTGTCAATATTAACTCTATCACCTATAACTTACAGCATCATTTCTCTTGTCCCCAGCTCATTTTCAGCGGCGAATACACCAAAGCCATGAACAAGGACTGGCACAGCGGCCACTTCTGCTGCTGGCAGTGCGATGAGTCGCTCACGGGGCAGCGCTACGTCCTGAGGGATGAGCACCCTTACTGCATCAAGTGCTACGAGAGCGTCTTCGCTAACGGCTGCGAAGAGTGCAATAAGACCATCGGCATCGATTCTAAGGTACGTAATTTTTTTTTTTCTAGTATTAGTTCTTCTTTGTAGTATTTAATAAAGGCGGTGTAAGCTTTCTTAGTCATTCTTCTCCACTTCACTCAGTTTGTCAGAACTAAGAATGTAGTTTATCCCTATCTTTCCCATTAGCATGTGCGTTCGGCATTCCTTGCTCTTTTTCCTAGATGTAGAACTTGGAAGACTGTAGACGATAAGAGTCTGTCATCATCCTCAGCTGTCTCTTTAGCTCAAATTTCAGGTAATGTTTAGTTTTTGAAAGCTTAGAAAGAGCTTTTTACAATTCATCTTTAAAAGTGTAAAGACCTTTTCAAGAACATAACATTTTGTGAGAGGTGGTATTCGCGTTGTTTGTTTACATTACCTAGACTAAAGACCTTGATGAGATTGACAACAAACAGGCAAGTATGAATGGAAGACTTATCTGACCTTCAATAGTATTGAATACTAGTTTCCAATACACAAAGCTTTTGTTGTGAGCTTCATTATCATTCAACTCTAGCTAGTGTCGATTTCCTTTCTGTCTAATTCTTAATTGTTTATTGCGATCATTTAGTTAATTGTGTTGACTTTTGAAACTAATTTAATTTCACAGTTCAATTCAATTGACATACAATTACCAACCAAATTAAAATCATTCGTGACGATTATAATCGAGATAAATAACAAGAGGCATAACAAGATAATCTCCAAGGTAATTAATGTAACTCGATTAATCTAATAATTGGCACTGTTTTCGTTCTGTCTTTTGATTAATCATGTGTCTCTTGTAAACAATGATGTCGTCTATATTTTATTTCAACTTGACTATCTGAATGACTTACAATATTAACTCAGCAATCGCGATGATCTAAGGTTCTTTTAGCACTTTATAAGATATATATACTATAATATATTAACGGTTTAGGTGATTTGTTTCAATTAAAACATGCACATATTACTTGTGATAACAGTATTTGTAAAAACAACGCTATGGTCATTTCGATCTATGCTATCAATTAGTCAACCGAAAGTAAAAGTGATAGTTCCTAAATATATTTTACCAAAATTAAGGATTCAATTATTTGAAAATGACAAAATTATGCTTATTTGAACTTGACTCTGCCCATGAGCTTTTCTTTTCTTATTTGTTGCCCTTAACTTGGCATTATCAGCATCTCGTGTAACAGATAGCAAACAAGAATAGTATATGTACAGTATTCGGTAGCTTTGTTTCTACGATCAAATTTAGTAATGTCACTCCAGCCGTCCCAGATTCTTGAGCTCACGTCTGCACACGGCCCCAGGCGGGCCGCTGCCAACACCGCGAACATCGCCCGTTTATCTACCGCACTGTTACCGCTCAAAGCAGCTGCATTAAAACATGCTAATGACGTCTTCGATCTTTATTGTCGAAACAATTATATAGACAGCTAAAATTAAAAAAATATATGTGTTTTTAATTCGCCCTATGGGTCATGCTTAAGTCATTAGACCATACACCCTTGTCTTCTTAGGAATCAGAAAAAATAAAACTTAGTAAAAAGATATATTTTTTTGGTGAATTGTAGCTTCACACGACTATCGTATTCAGCAATTGTCGAGTTTATAAAAACTTAAGTTTTGAACACTAATATCAATCTATCTTAAATATCCAATAGGCAAGCATCGGAGGGGTACTTAATAAAATTGGCTTGATCTTATTGACACAATATACTTTTGCTGCTTATGAGCTCAATTGATCTAATAAACATATAATAAACGAAGTTTGACGACACGTGCAACACATTAATAACATTCTCTGACTTGTTTACAAAGCACTCTAAAAACATGTTTATATTGTAAAATGTTTCGAAAATTTTCCCGGAGTTTTACAAAAACAAAACATAATCCGCACTATTTGTGGGACGGTTACAGCTTCTATTTTTGTTGTTCGCTAACCTTGAGTGAGTGGATCCGTCAGACGGTTTTCTAAGATTTATGCGTTAGAAGAAGCTCATAAGAGTTTCGTAATCGGCTAAAATAAACATTCATATTTTATTAACATTACGACATTCAGTTTAAAATGTCCGCGCGTTGAAAATAGAATGAACAAGGGGTGGCTATTTTGGAACTAAGAAATGCATCGTAAAACTATGTTGCGTGCACTTTCAGAACAGCTGGGGCTGGGCTTAAATATTACATTTAGGTGTAAGTGCCGTATACATAGTAAATTGATTCTCATCAGCCGGACATAAATGGTCGTTAAGGTAAGACGTACATGTCAAAGTAAGTGCTCCGCGGATTTTTTTATTCCCATTCCATCAGGGCCGTTTATTCGTTTAAAAATAGTGTTTTTATTAGTATTTTTGCCATTAAAAAAGGAGGCTCAGTTAGTAGCATGAGCTTATAAAAAATGATTCCAATGTCAGTACCGATAAGCATGACAAAAAAATTACTCTAGGCCTATGGCTAGTCTTCACTATTATATTACACAAGCGAGCAAGCAACACCTATCTTCACGATCAGCCAACGATTCTACTTTTCCAACGAACTTTAGAATCCCAATTTACTGCTTTTAACCCATCATTCTGATGAGTCATATCATATGCCACAGCGATGCGTGGGTCACTTCACTAGATACGTTTCGAGATAATCGAAATTTAAAAACTGAACTCTACATAGATTCTAATTTTGAACACCGAATACCTACCTCATTTATTTTTCTTCATTATGCAAATGACTCTGCAGAACACATTATCCTCTTTACGTAAAAAAGATTGTTCGGTGTAGAAATAGCGTAACAACTTTATAAACTTCGTCTAAGTCAAACAAATTATCAGTAATCAAAACAAATGAAAGTCATTAAAGACCCATTTAGCCCCAGTTATTTGGCCAATGAACCTCTAATGTAGAATTCAAGTGTTTGCACCAAATACGAAATTGTGAAATGATGATGAATCACCGACAAGAATAAAGTATGACATGTGTTCCGTACAGTTACTTACGAGGTTGATTGCAGTAAATAACATTACGATAAAAGTAATTTGATTGTGTCTGCGTTTCATTGGGGTTACCTGATTATGACTTTGACCGAAAATGCTAAGGTTGGCATTTTCGTAAAAGCCATAATGCCAAATCTTGACCTGCTAATGATACGGTTTTGTACATTTATGTCTTCGTTTCTTTTTTCGTGTCATAGGTTTTAATTTTTTCTAGCTGCTAAAATATAACCATCTCAGCCTATAAGCATTCGGAGTCTTGTTTTAGATAACTTCTTTAACACCTCAACTCCCGCGGCTAACGTATCCACGTCCCATATCCTGATGGCGAAATTTTCATAAAAACTTCTCTATGACATTAAAATGTAACTAAGCAATGAGCAATTTACCATTCAGCGTGGTAATGCCGCCAGCCTAGGTACGATGCCGTTTGGGGGTGAGCATTTGACTTATCATTAGACCTTATATGGTCCCTGGGCTAAGTACCTATAGCCAACAATTGCACTTAACCTGTTATAAAAATACGTAAAACACTTACGTAAATCTAAATATACGAATAAGTTAAGCGAATAATAAAGTTAGATACCAAATAGGCATCCCAATTCAAAACATACATAGCCAAAATAAATCTCATCATCACCTAATATGCATTTATAGAATCAAAAACTTCAGACATATAAGCTGCACGAGTAGGATCTCGATGTGGTAGCAAAACAACTCGACTAGGATAATAGCTAAACTAACGACCATACCAAATAAGAAAACCTAAACAAACGAGCGACGAGTCGAAGCTCGATCAAGTTGAAGGCTGTAATTACGCCTACATATATTTAACGCCAACATGACATTTCTGTGAAATATTTTTTCGTGTTCTTCGCATGTATAGTCTTGACTCCACATTTGTCTGAGAGTTTCATAGAAATCTTCTTCAGTACTTATTTTCAAGTCATAACAGATATTTTATTTCGAGTTTAGCAATCTTAATATATGTATGTTCCCTATAGACTCCAAAACTGACGGACCCATTTTATAAATTTTTTAGGGAATCTTCAAATCAGCCCAGCGGGTGATCCTATAAAATTAGGTACCCATGTGAAGCCGGGGCGGGCCGCTAGTAATAATCTAAATATTGACAGACAATACAAGAATCAAAAAACAAAATGAGACAATACAAGGCTTAAGCTGGCAGGTCAAGAAGAATGATATTTTGCACAGGAGTTCTTTATATCAAAGAGCTGACCACTATGAAAGATTTTTGCAAATTTATTCCCTAATGGAGTTAAATAAAAATCAGTGCTATCATGTTCACTTCACTTTATCACTTGATCTTTTAGGTTATTCACTTATTCGGATCTTGCAGATGTTGGTGAAGTCGCTATTTCTAACTAGCTGTTTGTTGTAGCAAGTATGTTCTAGGTCTTTTGAGTAGTCGGGATTTCCAATTCAATAGAAGCCTTTGAAGTATGAACTGATTGAGGGCATCAATTTAATTAATGGAAGTGACGTAATAAACGAAACTAAATATGGACTGCGAAAACCCTGTGGGTAGACTTGTTATTCAATCGTATAGGCTCTTAGTAGAGGCTAATCGTATTATAGTGTTAACAGACCTGTGGATATGTTACGCACAGGCCGCCGTTTAACAAACGAGAGAGAGAAAAAGAGAAATTATATTTACTCTTCTTTTATATCTTACCATCACGTGGCCATCTCTTTCTCTACTTGACATTTATATATTTTTTTCTCATTATCTGTAGGATCTGTCGTACAAGGACAAGCACTGGCACGAGGCATGCTTCCTCTGCGCCAAGTGCCGCGTCTCGCTGGTGGACAAGCAGTTCGGCTCCAAACTGGATAAGATCTACTGCGGCAACTGCTATGACGCCCAGTTCGCGTCCCGCTGCGATGGCTGTGGCGAGGTCTTCCGTGCTGGTGAGTCATTAAATACTACTGAAGTAAATTTAGTGAAACGCTTCCACATTTGTCGTAACTTGCCTTAGTTCCATTGGATAACAGCAATGGCAATCTGAAAATGTGATGATGATGGCGAACTAAACGGATCATTGCAGGTTCGATTCCTGTTGACCCCATGGGATCCAATAACTGGTAGAGCTAAGACTGGTAAACGTAAGGAATAACCCAAGTCCTGGTCTTCAGATTTTTTAATCACAGACAAAATCAAAAGCAAATGAAACAGAGTTCCTACCCAGCTACATAATTATTTATTAGCTACTCTAAAAATTACTTTCCTATACAATCCTCAATCTTAATCAATTATATTTTGATATCAACCCATTAAGAGTAAGTACACATAGGAATTGATGCAATAAACGTTTTATTATTTATTTCACATGATACATTATATTTATTAGATATCATAATAAAAGAAACGTTTGTTAACGACCCGACACTATGCAGGCATGTGGTCCAATCGAATACTCGATAAGGCGTGGAGCGAAGCGTGAACCGAGTCTGCTCGTACTTTGCCTTTGCGAGCTTGCACTTGTTGATTTCGACACATGGGCTTAAAGAATGTGTAGTGTTGGAGATATTTAAATATAATAAAGAAATCATTCATTTCACTACTCTAGAGTTCATAGGAAAGTTGACAACCAAATTATGAATATATAATATTTAGAAGAAGAATAATGTTTTTGGGTTGTATATTTGTATGTAAGTATTTATGTTTGCATATATTACCTTCTGTAGCCTAAACGACTAGACCGATTTTGACGAGTGACGTGTGAGTGAGGAGATTAAGAATAGATTATACCGCCGTCTCGTCCATACAAAAAGCATAATCTGACACTCATCCCTAAACGTTATCCAGTTTTCTCTCTCTCTCTGTTATCTCTGTCTATTGCACGCCAAAACCTCGCGGAAGGACTATCCTCTTAACATAATAGACTACATTTTGCAGTCGGTTTTTTTTTATTGCTTTTAATAACAATAATAAGTATTGTTAGTCTAACACCAAACAGACAATTCAATCATTACATAAATAAAGATGTTCGTCAATCTTCATTCCCGTATGTCACCAGTTCAATTCACTGGCTGGAGCATACCATTTAAGGTTCGTCATTTACCCTCGGTACATGCTACATAAGGCACGTAAGGTGATTCGGCTGAGAAAAACTTGCCATTGGCATTGCCACAGCCTTCTGCCTTTTTAAACATCGCTATTTTCGATTCGTTGTAGTTTTAATGAAATTAAATAGGCAAAATCTTGTTTTAAGAGGCTGATATTTTCGCAATGTGTCACATAACGTTTTAATTATTAAAATGAGGCTTTAAAACTAGTCTGACAATATTTTTTTTAAATAATATAATTTAATTCTAGTAACCGTTAATCTAACGGTATGCTTATTATGCATATTATAGTATTTAGATATAAGTGTCGAATAATCGTTATTTTTCTACAGTCCTATAACAATAACATTATAATGGTAGTCGTTATACTACCACTTGCAAAAACTTTCATTATTGTGAACATACCAAAAATATTACAAAACTTCTATTACACTTACTCCCGAATACTGAAACGCTTGTTAACTTTGACAACAGATTAATTCTAGTGCTGCCTTTGTCTGGCACTGAGCAAATGACAAAGGCAGCAACAGACTTAATCTGTCGTCAAAGTTATCAAACGTTTCAGTATTCGGAGGGTAGTCACCCAAATTAATATAAGTCGTATTTTCTGTTCTGTTCTTTATTAATTGTGAGGTTTGTCGATTCAATATTCCAAGAAAATAATACGAACATTACTATCATTATTTTAGGAATATATAGCTAATTAGAGTTAGAATAATATGAATATACGCAAGCTCAGTACACCAATTTCCATTATCCATATATTTAGTACACTAAAACTGACTCTAGCGTAGTCAGATTACCATACAAATTGTTCTGCCAGGCCTAAAAGAACTTGTATAGTGTAATCACCGTGAATTACATACGTAAACGTTTGAAACTGATGTTTAATCTGTGATCTGGGGCGTAAATGAAGTCTAACTACCCTAAACTGACATGAATTCACGCCAAAGGACAGATGAGGGCAACATTTTTAACGTAACATTTTTTTTTTAAACTTTCAGTTTCGTTCAGCATCCAAGTATGCAGTTTCATCATAATTACCATATTTTCTGTATAGACCACAATACAAATAAATCACCTGAGCCTTGGTCTGCAAAAATATCTCCCCAACTACGAAAAATATTCTAATGGCAAATGCACAAGACGTGAGTCGCCAAAGTCAACCTAAGAGAAAAGAAAAAAAAATGTTATAGCTCCACCCTGCTTGACCTGTAAACATTTCACATTATTTTTTTATCAATAAAAATACGATAAACAGTTTTCCATCCCTGGCTAGTCACGCCCAGTGAAAGTGATGAGATGCCATACTGCAGCTGAAAGGTTTCTGGTAATTGAACGTAGTTTGGGGACTAATTGGCTTGCCACAATTTGCCTATCGCCTCTCACCATGCGTGTTAACAAATGCTCTATATTAAGCTCTATGGTTGTTAGGAGAAATTTCGGAGAAAGGGCTTTGAAAGGTGAAAAAAACATTCCTCAATATAAGACAACAGCAACTTTTTCTGTAAGTATGTACAGATCTTGATGAAATTTGGAAAGGAAGGTGTATATAATAGGAAGCTATTTAACCTAAAATAAATTTAGGTCGAACCCTTAATGTAGCATAGTTAAAATGTAGTTTGTGCAAATCTTGAATAATAAGTTTGAGCGTAGAGCTATAAGTATATGAAAAAAAATATTTGTATTTTTACTGGAAACTTTTGCTATTACGTAATAATAAAAATAAACAGACGGCTTGAGAACCTCCTCCTTCTTTTGGAAGTCGATTAAAAATAACGCATGTTTGCAAAGAATTCACTATTTTCTGCATTAGGCAAAAATAATTTACTTTAACCTAATTAACATAAAACCTTCAGCTTTTCTTAGCGACCACAACCGTCATAAAGATTCTATTTTTGGAGCCAAAATATGTTTACTTCTACAAAATACAAAAGTCATCATTACGTCACTTTACACTTCTCATTATTGGGTGAAAAATTACTTGGTCACAGATTATTAGTTTTTTACTCATTTGTCGGGATTTTTCGATCATTAGAATAAAACTGTTGTCAAAGTTAACAAACGTTTCTGAATCCCGAGGTTACTTTTTCAAGAGTAAAGACAGCGACAGTTTCAATGTAACGTGAAAAAGTGCTAGTAATGTAGTAGGGGAAGTAATGTAGGGCTGCGGTATTTTTTGAGCGCTCGATTTATTTTTAAGGTTCTATACCAAACGAAAGATTAATTCTAGTTTTTGTGATCTAGAATCGAAATGCATATTTTGGAGCTGGACAAAAAAGTTCAAAAAGCTAAGCTTATGTAGTATTAGTCCAATATATTAAAAAAAAAGACAAGTAAATAAATAACTTTTTTTTATTATAATTTTAATATACATAAATAATTTAAAACAGCGTACTTATAATATTATGAGCAATTTAACCAGTTCCAGACAACTAAGTCGGATATTTTTTTGTCACGACGTAGAGCAGCGTGCCTCTTAAGGTTTGTCACTTAGATAGTTATCTAAATCTCTGCCAATCATGCCAAATATTGTACCGTAAGCCGACCGCTGTAAATTAGACAATCATCTAACTTAAATCCGTTTTTTGTCACAACATTATGATGTTCTAATGATGATGACACCCACACCAGCGCTGATCACATCTGCGCCCGGAATACACGGAAATTGTGTCTTTCAATCAATTTGGTCTTAATTTGGTCGACAATGTACGTCTCCACTTGTACTCGTCTACTTGACTTTAGATTTTTTGTGAGAACTTTGTTCTTTGTTAAAATTTATGGGTTCCTTACGTCTCATCGAATGGCTTTTGATGGAACCTACCCAAAGTAGCAAAATAAAAAAATCTAAATAAGTACCTACATAGATGTAGGTGCGTGAGTATGGTACTTACCGATCGACAATTTTGACGTTTAAAATAATCAACATTAGGTTTGTCTAAAAAAAATTGATAACATTTAGACCTGACAAAACTGATTATATAAATAGAAAAAGAAATAATAAAAAAAAATTTGGTACTATTTTCTATTAAGATTATCATGATATCCAGTTATTCCTTAATTCTGGCCAGTAAAAATATTCGTCTAAAGATTTTTAATGTCTGGCAGCAGCAGCCATTCTTTCAATCTAACTATGTAGGTATTTATATATTTTTGGATAAAATAACATATTAAAAATAAACTTTATCCCATTAGCAGATAGTCCATTATTATTTTCCATTTTATTACCCACGTCTAAAGACGCGAGGTGACAGTAAAACTTATAAAGAGGATACATGAGAAGCACCGTTATATATGAGAAGAATCCAAACATTCATTAGGTACCGTTAAGATTGCTCCTTGAACTAACTATCTAAAGTTGAATCAGTCATAAATCATAAAGTTACTTTCTACTAGCAAAAGTGTAGGTAAAATTGCACAGTAAGTCACGAAACATTAGTAAAACAAGTATTTGTTCCTACTCATCAAAATGAATGGCAAGATATTAGCCTCGATTATGTTGTGCCACTCAACAAACTAAACCAATCTGACGGGACTAAAACAGTAACTATCTGCGTCTATTTGGAAAAAAAACAGTTGGAAACCATTTTAGAGCGATCTTTAATTTATTTTAGAAAATGCTATAACGGAATCGACGTCAATAGTTATTGCGTTAAGGTGCAACGTTTCGCTCAGCGCGGTAAATTAAATTTTTCTTGCGTTTTTTGTCAATTACAGCTTAATTACTCATCGTGGGTTCGTAAAAACGAATTTTGCGACAATAAATAGGTCGTATCAAGAAATTACGGCCAAAATGATTACCTAGATAATATTGGTTTAGCTGCAAATCTTAATAAGCTGATTTTTATCTTAGTTTTTTGTTTAGTGAGAAGTGTACCTAAGCTTTCACCTTATTTTTTTGGTTGGTGGAATTTCTTGATACAACCTATTTATTAGCGCAAAATTTATTTTCATGAACCCACGATGAGTAATTAAGTTGTAATTGACAAAAAACGAAAGAAAATTTAAATTTGCCGCTCTGTGCGAAACGTTGCACCTTAACAAAGTCAAAACTGTTATAAAACACTTTATTTTTTATTAATTGTCCTGACTCTACGACATCGTCCATTTTTTCTTGTACTAATTGTTTTTTTATTTTTCTAATATTTGTCTTGGGTCCACGCCTTTTGTCTATTTGTCTTAGTGACAAATAACTAAGTGGCATTGACTCATCTCGCGTGGGATGTGACAACCGGCTGAATAATATAATTTATAATCACAGTGTTTGAGACATAAATAAATCGTATCAAGGTACTATTCTCCAATATCACCGGATTCGCTACCGCGTAGGTACCTTTTCCATTATTGGGCATAAACATAATTTTAAAATGAGTTACTGATGTTTATTTAATGAGTCATTATAATCAGGTAAGCATTACCTTGCCGATAGCATTTGTTTTATGGCGATTTTTACAAACAACAGTTTTCATAACCCTGACCTGTGCCTGACGTACAGGTTTTTCTTATTGAATTTGTCAACTCATCCCGCGGGTCCAGTTGACGTAATACCCAGAAAGTACTATACGAATATCAATAAACATCTGTCAAATTAATTATTATTATTATATTATTACCCCCGAATACTGAAACGTTTGTTAACTTTGACGACAGATTAAGTCTATTGCTGCCTTTGTCATTTGCTTAGTTCCAGACAAAGGCAGTATTAGATTTTTGTCAATGTTAACGAACGTTTCAGTATTCGGGAGTAAGTCAATCAAATCCCTCCGGCTTATAATGCACAATACGCAAAAAATTACAGTCGAACTTTAGCTAAGTTTGTTATATTATGCTTGAACACTTACTATTCATTCGAATACATACATACATAAAAAATAAAAATACTGAAACAAAATCATGCCCGTTTCTGAACTCATTCATCCAAACAATCGCGTTAAATATTCATAATAAACGTTTGTTCGGAGATTAAATCAGCCCATTTGCGTGATATATGGTAGTGAATTAATTTAACCACGTGAATACATCAAGAGCTGTATTGTTTTTTATTTTGTCGCCATAAGGCCAGATGGCAGATGCTGTTATATTTCACAGTTTTTTTCCTGTGTTGAGGCGGCACCGCATTATTTTACCATTTTATTGAACCTTAAAAAACTAAAAATATAAGTAGAGATAAATGTTTTTGGTGTGTTGTTTTAGACACTAAAACAACTTGAGTCTACCTACATCTTAAGTGCCAAAGTGACATAATATGTGTAACACCACCAGTGGGCTTATCCTTTAACGTAACTTTGAAACGTTCGTGATTCTGATTGCGAGAGCATGCCATCTCGATCGTACCAACTTAGTCGCACTATGCGTGGTCCCGCTCGCGCAACTCTTGTTATCACTACCAAAGTTACGGGATAAGCCCACAGATTATATTCAAACTGCATGGCACAAATCGATTTCGTCGATTTCATCGACTTAAGTCATCGTTATTAAGATTTGATATAGTAGGTACTAAGATACAATTTAATTAGTTTTAGCTTTTGCAATTTTTGTGTTGTGTTTCTATTAACATAATTTAACAGATTAATCTTTTATTAAGCCTAGTAGAAAACGTTACAGAATCTCTTAATTTATTTCATATGCAATACACATCAAAAGAGTTTTAGAAATCGGACTAACTAAAAATTAATTAAAAAATTTATTGCCCTGCCTAACTAATCATAAAATATATAAAATTTTGACAGCTCCAAGGGCCTTTCCAACACATTGTTGCAAACTTTACTAGGCGTCTACAGGCATTAATACTCAGATAAAATCTAAATTATATCAAACAACAATTGAGTAGGCATCGTAAATGTCTTCATATATATTTAATGACTATATAACTCAGTAGGAATCCATGCCCTCAGGATCGAGTAGGCGGCAATGCCAACTATCTAGCGCTAAGTTAGCGCACAAGAAAAACGACTTGGAAATGCAGACTAGTTAGATACGAAGCAAATGAGGGGCTATAAATAGATCTATCACTAAAATTAATTATAAATTAGCAACGTCCTGTTGTCTGTAATTTCCAGTTTGTCAACGGTCTAAACGGTTCATACTTAAAGCCAAGTTCCTGCTGTGTTACTAGATTAATCGAGTAACGATTGATATACTTAAATTTTTTTTAGTATTTTATTGCAATTCTTAGTTTAGATACTAAAGTACCTAAACTCGACTAGACTAGACTACTTGCTCGACTAGATTTTTGTTCGGATATATCTATTACTTAATTTTTCGACAATCAAGTAAAACATCGTCATTATTTATATTGTGAAACTGTTTAGACGTACAAAAAAACTACATAGTTGGGTACTTTTATTTTTATGTCATTAATGTAGGCTTCTTCTTTATTTTCGTTTCAGAAGGTTATATTCCATACTCTTTTCAGTATTTCAATAAATTTTACCTAAGCCTAACAACATTTACGTCTGTTGTCTATTGAGACAGGTTATACTACTTGCTAGGTCTTTCCTATTAAAATTACAGTGTTCTCAAGAACATCTCTGCCATTAATTTGGCTGGAGATTCAGATAAGATACAGCAACGTACGAAGAACACATGCGGTGAATTCGCGAGAAGCTAACAAACAGGGATGTGAACATTCTAACTTCTAACGAAGCTGGCAAGAAAACTGTTTGAACAGTATTGCCAACATTTTAAAACTATTGTTGTTTATTGCGCATTGTTTCTGGATAGAAAGCTTTAAGACAGACATTCTAGATTTAAAGAAATAGTAGAGTTTAGCGAAATTTTATTATATTTAATTTAAATGTAAAATTAATGGAACAAACGCACAAATCTGGTGCCGTATGTCATGAATTTGTTATAATTTCAATTTTAATGAATGCCACGTAAAATAGAACGGATTTTTTATGATGATGTGAAAGTATCAAAATGGATATTGCAATGACTACTTTTAAAACTTCTTACGGATAAATCCATTAGCGATTGTATCTGAATGTGCCTTAAAGATTTCCTCACTTGAACTTGTGTATTTAATGTAGAATTTATTGGAATTTTGATATGGGAATTCTACTCAAGGTATACTCAATTATACTGATTATCAGAGCAACACGAATGTTAAGTAATTGACATCAATGCTAATGCTGAAATGCATGCTTAATTATCTCATAAAATACTAACAACACAATACAAGTGCTAACACGACTTGTTTTGGTTCCTGAAAAGATAAGGTTTGCATAGGTAGGTAGATATAAGACAAGCACCTTATTGGTATCTAAACATATTTGTCTTGCTTTCAAATACTTTACCTAAACGTACTTATTTAGGTAGATTTGTAAGTACTTTTCAATTTGTTTTTATCTCAGTGCTTGCTATAAAGCATAGACATCCGAACTAAATCGTAAAACAGCAATAAAGAGGCTATTTATTAAATCCCACACAAATTCCACTATGTGCACGTAGGTGCATCTTTTATTGCCATTACATATCTAGGTTTGACTCAA
This sequence comes from Apocheima hispidaria, assembly GCA_947579745.1. Classification (NCBI taxonomy): domain Eukaryota; kingdom Metazoa; phylum Arthropoda; class Insecta; order Lepidoptera; family Geometridae; genus Apocheima; species Apocheima hispidaria. The sequence continues at coordinate 2,216,482 of OX388151.1, forward strand.
GTGCCTTTTACACTCACACATTTTATAATTTGTCACTCATCTGTCACGGAACGTAAATTCCAAAGACAAAAGTATACTTTTTAAACATTACTTTTAATTACATTTTTTAAGGTGCTGTGCAAGACCTATTACTACTTTTTTTCGAATCTCTTTATTTTTTAAATATTTTACTCGACGGTTTCGACGGCTTCTAGTTAGATGGTAGGAAGACGTGTGCCGCGCACAATCTCGTACGTTTTACATTCCTGGGCCCCTATTCGGAGAAATGACATTTATATCTCTCTCTCCCTCACTCCCATTAAATTTTAAATTAGAGAGACAGTCACCGAGATAATCTCGAGCGCACAGGAATAGGGTCCCTGGTTCGCAAAGTTCTAAACCGCAAAAACAAACGATAAAACAACACGTATAAAATGGTTATTGGTATTCGATTATGTATTGTTTAGACTTACATGATTAACACTATCGACCTACCTATACAAAACGAGAACGTGATTTTAAATTAATACCTATATACACTGCCATTCTTATCAGTGCACTCTTTACGTAATTAGCAGTAGATATAATAACAGTATTAAAATTGCTTTGTTACAATGATCATGATGATGAATTTGCTACAATTGCGTAGTTCAATGAGCTCACGTATCAGTTTCATATTTTACGTTAGCAAGAGACTTCTAGTATTTTTGTTGGAATAAAATAAATATATTGATTGAACTTCCTCCTCCCGAACTATTCCACCAATTTATTCCATTCAATTACTTCCTCATCGTGAGATCTATCTCCATTTGTTATCGCATGGGGTTCAATTAAGCACATCGACAGCCTACGTTCGTACTCCCTCCCAGTTCGAGTTTATCGTCTAGCGCTCAGTACCGCGTCGCAAGCCGCGAAGCCTGCACTGCACGTGCCATACTCGAAAAAAAAAATAACTGTCAATTTAGCGAGCGTTCTTTTCTTTATTTATTTTTTGTAATAAGGAAGATTTTATACAGTCAAAAATGTCAGCGGACGTATTGAGTGAAGATTTAAAATCCCGTCTACATTTGACGTCGAAAATAGTCGGTCAGGACCGGATACGGCGAGCGCGGGAAAATAACGAGGATGTCGCGATTCTATCTATGTTTCTGCCGAATGCAACCGCTGAGAGGGAGAACAAGAAGTTCTGTTGTGCGTTACGGGACAAGTGCATGCTTGGAGACTCGAGGAAAACAATCGCAGGTACCTACTTATTCAACCAAAATGTGTTAAAATTATTGTTCTTTTATTCGACCTCGATGGCATAATATTATAGCATATATTGAATGCAGCTAAGCATTTTTTTTTTGTAGTTGATCAGACTAATCATTTAATAAGTCGAAACGTCTTTCACTCTCCAATGTCCTTATCATCTATATGTTTATGTATATATTTAAATCTAGGTAGGTATTTAAAATATATATTTTACGTATTCTACTTTCCAAAACAAACAGGTTGTTCAATTAACAAACAGCTCTACGTTTGATCATTACTATATCTAGACTAGACAGACCATTGAAGCAAAGGTGTTAAATATTCAACATATATATAATAAAATTAGTCTTCGAATTAATAAACTTAAAAAAAAAATGTAAAGTAGGCAGGATCTGATTGTAACAACTGATTGTATTTACAATCAGATCAACACAGATCATGTTAAATCTGATTGTAAATACAATCAGATTTAACATGATCTGTGTTGATAAATTTATGTGAAGTATTATTAAAACAAGTGATATTATTAAAATAAGAACAAAAACGTGACTGCAAAATGTTTATAAAGCCTATGACACTCCGGACATATGAGGAATCAAACACCTCACTCGTCAAAACCTGTCAACCCGTTTAGGCTACGTGAGGTAATATAGAAACATACAAACATAGACACACTCAAAAACATTACCTTCTTGCTTGGGAAATAAGATTGGCACTTTGACAACGACTTACAGTGAATGTTATCAAATTCAGTATCGAAAATTTACAATTCATCGATAATTAAAAGAACAAATATCGAAACAAATGTTTGTTCTCACTGTTTACTAGGTAGTAAGTAGAGTACAGTTAACCATAATGGTTTCTGATTGTGCGAGATTATTGTCACTCTCTTGACACAAATGACCACAAGAAATCTAGGCTGATACTCAAAAATCACTTCTAATTAGGTATTTTGTAAATCTGTCGCAAAGCGCTTCGAGCAGCCTCATTTCCGAGCTAGTTCTCATTCCAAGCTAGATTTATGTTACATGTTATGTTTACATCAGATGATTTGGTGATGAAACGCCTAGTCTGTCAAATATTTAAAAAAAATTACATCGATTCCAAATAGAACTCATATAAAATGTTAAAATAATAATCTTTCATTATGAGTCGAAGCAGATCTATAAAAGTAGTAAATTAAAACTTCAAAGCAATCGTAGAATGTAATAAAATTTGATACAATCATGCAACGAAAATAAACTATTTAGATACAGTTAAATCAAATCACAGACCTGTTTCACAAGTTACCTACTTTATTAAATTAATGCAGAAAATAACCAGAGAAAATAGTAATTTCGTGCAAAATTATCTGCCTTAGTAAGTATCTTTATCTATATATCTGCCTAAGTAGTTAGGTACTTAACCTAAAATATCAATCTCTATGTTGATTATTACAAATAACTAAAAGAACAGTTAACATTACCGCTAAAATGTATGTTTGTACCGCTAACATTTAAATAAATCTTACAATGAATACAAAAAAAAACGTTTTTATGTCTTCAATAAAATAAAAATTCATCGTCTCATCACTCATTCGCATTCGCGCAAATCTTTTTACTATCGAGCTAGACGTAAAATTAAATAACTCGGAAACGAAAACATTTTCTGTATAATTCTGTAATATCCGCTAGCAAACTTTTTATATCCGGCTGTCGGGACGTAACACTCCATTACCTTAGAACTGGAAAAAAAAACAAATGACGTTTGAAATGTCAGGGAACTTTTTCTTATTTTAAAACATGCATGATTCTTGCCTGGTGGTGAGCGTTCAGCTTTTGTAACCCTGGTTATCTTTGTCTGCTCCGATAATTAGGTTTTCACCAAATATTTACGTTGCGTTTTCAGTTTTATTTGCGATTAAAATTAACTTTAACACGTAGTTTTATATTACAAATCACAAACACATAAACGGACATAAGTAAAAATACCAGGAAAACTGTCAAATAGCGGGTAAAACCGCAGGGTGCAGCAAGTAACACCACAACGTAAGAATTACGTCAACTCGTCGTTCAAAACCCGAGCCCACTTGTACAATTATTGAAACCTTGGCATTGATAAATATCATTATTTTTGTTAATTAATTGATTTATTATGATAATTTTTGTTACCTATACTTAGCACTATTGATATTTGTATGGTGAAAGGGTGAATGTGCCCATAAATCACCTATATTTTTAGTTATTTTTAAAACAAAAATACATGTGACGTCAGGCTAATCACGGCCATTTCAAAATGAGAGGATATTATTTTAAATTTCTTCGAAACTTATAACCCTTTGAAATATAAAACGGCGCGATAAAGAGAAAGCTATTTTAATTGTAGTCGAATATTAGAGCTATTAAATTTCAAATCAATTGGATATAAACGTGCGTTCTTTCAATAGAGCTTTCTCTGTAAACGTTAGGCTTTATTTTCTAAGAAATCTACAAATAGCTTTTATAAAATTTTAGTAACTTTTAAAATCAAGCCAACAGAAACTGCTCCGCGACTACTTGTGCGATCCACAGCGCGAATCGTTGTTCTTTGATTTTTTTATTTATGCGGATCCACAGTGCGGATCGTTGTTATTTGACTCTTTTACTTATGCGGATCCACAGTGCGGATCGTTGTTATTTGACTCTATTACTTATGCGGATCCACAGTGCGGATCTGTTATTTCACTTTTATCAATGCCGCTGAAAATTATACCGTGAACTCTACCAACGTTTACCCTTCGATCTTGTACACACCCTTCGACCAAAGTAAAATGCCCAAGTAAGATAATTTTTAAGACATTAAAGTGAGCGCCGGCGCTCACCTTGCTTCAGTTGCTCTCAGTCTCTGAAAAGTACGAGACGTATGTAAAACGTATGTCGAATGTGAAAAGGTTCGAGAGCAACTAATTAACACAGATGTCTTTTTTTCTCTCGTTGATATTATATTCGCTATCTCTTTTTTGTGACAAATCACACTAATACTGTAAATGCGAAAGTTTTTGTGTAAGTATGTAAGTGTGTTTGTTCCCGTTCAACTCTGTAACGGCTGACCGGATTTGTATGAAATTTGGTATGGAGGTAGCTTATTCTCTGGACTAACACATAGGCTACTTAGGTTATCTTGAAAAGTCTAACCATTCCTGAAAGATAGCGGGTGAAACCGCGGGGCGCAGCTAGTATACACATAATTTTAATTACGTATTGATGCCTAAGTTCAATTGTTATGACTTTTTATTTTTAAGGAAGTTGTGTGATTTGGGCCCGTCTTTCCGTATATAACAAAGTACTCTGTGGGCCTGTCGATTCATTTAACTTTGGTCGAAGTATAGACCTACAACCATTGACCTGCAACTCCTTTTAATTATTTATTAGTGCATAAATTTAAACGCATAAACAAGTACCTACAGTCAAAATGCAATAAAAACCAAATAAATACAATTTGTGTGTAATCAAAATTTTCACACACGAGTAATTTACAATCGCCTTCAGTTTTGTAGCCCACTTTCGTATAACCTTTTGTTGGAGAACCGTGAAGTCACGGTTCAAGGCGATTTTCTTCATCAATTTAATAAATTTTAATTGATAATTACATCATCTTCTTAACAAGCAAGCCCGTAGACTCGATTTGGACAACGGTAGCCTTGTTTAAGAAGTTGATGACTCATAAAGGTAATTAATTGACAACTTTGGCATTAACTTTTTAATACATCAGTTGGAAAATTTGTGGGGATCACGAGCTGACAAGTTTAGTAATATTATTGAAAAGAAAAAAGAAAAAGAAGGTACTAAGTATTTATTCAATTAAGTACGTCTAATTGCATTACATTTCTCGATTTTATCCGCGGTTTCCATTCCTCACCTCGATTTCTTTATAAACTTCAAATATACTATCTATCTATATACTCACAAGTCTTGATAGACGCTTCTTATTTCTGCCGTTTGGGAACACATGGACCGTGGAGGCAAATGCGTATAGAATATTTAAAGATTTTTCTGGAGTTTAAGTACTTACAAACTCACCTGAGTGCCTAGTACGAGTTTTTGTAAACGCGTTTACTTATTCGATGACGTTTACGTTAGCTATGATTTGTATGAAACAAGAGCAGCGCCGTCTAGTGTCATCTTGGTGGCACTGCTCTTATTGTATTATTATTATAGCGGATGTCACCGAGTAAGTAAACGCAATTGGAAAAACTCGCACTAGGCACTCTGATGTAAAGTGACAGTTTGGTTGAGAATGGTAAGCACAACTAGCCTGGAATTGGAATTGGGTCTATAGTGATGCTACCGGGACACAATAGATTTTCAACTTGAGGGTGGGGTCAAACTACTTCACATTTTAAACGATCGTCCCTTTAGGCAGCTTCAGGAACTGTACTTGATACTGACAATAGTGTGATGTATTCGTTCCGAGTAGGGCGCACCAGATGTCGACTCGTCTGCCTTGACCCTGGCCGGCCAGACTACCCGGTGTCCAAGTGACGGCCAGTGTGCTGACACGCGACCTCGACAATGTCGCGTGCTTTGTGAAAAGTAAAGTGATGGATGGATGGATTATTACCCGACTGCCCAAGTAGAAAGGTTTTTAAGGAGCATGTAAGTTTGCAAGTATGTATGTTTGTTTGTTCTTATTATATTACCTCCTACAGCTAAAGCGACTTGACAGATATTGACGTGTAAGGTATCGTTGGGTTCCTCTCGTGATATGTAGTAAAATGTAGGAAAGTACATTTTGCAGTCGGGTTTTTTTTAAATCTTTTAATAATGATACTTGTATAATACAAAGTTCCAACTATGCTAGAAATTATTAATAGAAGTAATTTACAAGGATTTCTAGTAGATAAATAAATTGCAGTTGAGGCTCCACGCATGCCGAAGGAATCGATTAAGCGTTCAATAGAGAATTTTCCGTCTTGCGCGTTTCTTCATCTTGTGACCACCGGGCTTATCCTCTAACTTTGAAACGTTCGTGATCGTGATTCTGATTGGGAGAGCATGCCATCCCGCTCGTACTAACTTAGCACTTAGTAGCACTATGCGCGGTCCCGCTCGCGCACTATCACTATCGCTTTCAGAGTTACGAGATAAGTCCGCAGGTTGGGTTCGTCACGTGCCCAAACATGAGCTGATAAGGTTTTACTGCAAAACTAAGGCTGAAAATGAAACTTACTGGCTGCAAAAGCGAGGTATTGATAGAAAAAATAATACCTATTTAAGTGCCCAGACTTATGAAACTACCTAAATTACCTATGTAGGTATTGTACAAGTAGATAATTATGTGATGTGTTCATATTTCGCAATTATTGTCTTCGCGAAGCAAAAGTTTCACCGGAACAAAACGTCATCCAATTACATATCTTTGTTTCGATCGTTATAATTCCTGCAAATAGCATTTATAAATTAGGTTATATTTATTAAATTAAAATCACAAAATAATGCTAAATGCTAAATATTGAAGCGATGAGAGAGTTGTTGGCGCGTTCAGACGTGACTTTTGATGGTGTGGGTTCAAATCCCAATACTGAGCTGTAGTTGCTCTTCCGATAAAGGAAAACATTGTGGGGAAACCATATCAGAGTTACCTCGAGATTCTGAAACGTTTGTTAACTTTGACAACAGATTAATTCTAATGTTGCCTTTGTCTGGCACATGGATCTAAGGTCTGGCACTTCGCAAATGACAAAGACAGCAATAGACATAATCTTTTGTCAATGTTAACAAACGTTTCAGAATCCCGAGGTAAGTATGTCGCCAAGCGCCTAACAGGGTGTATTTCGGACCATTCCAGATTAGTCATGCTTACCATCTTTCTGTTTAGCCTGCCAACAAAAAAACGAAAAATAAAAGAAAGAAAAAACTTTTTCATGACATACACCATTTGTCAAAATTATTTATGGAATCATAACTTTTCCGGGACATTCTACCCCCGAGTAACGAATAAGTAACTGGCAATAATGTGAATTAATGAATATATTACAGGATTAAACCAAATTAATAACCCATGGATTTACTTAGGAATGTTTAACTTTACACCTGCCAAAGTAAACTAAATAGTTTACATTCAGTTCATGTAAATCTCAGTTTGTTAAATAGAATTAACTATTCAACAAATCAAACCGTAACTAAAACAAATTATATCTTAAGTTTGTTTTGTTTAAGTTAAAAGTTGTATGGCAATTGGCGGAATATTTAAAGTTGAGTGTATTATTTCAACCAAACTCTTACATCATCGCTAATATTGTTGAAAGCCATTTAAGATTTTCTTGACCTTGGATATTAATTCATGAGTAAATATATGGTAAAGTACTAATATTTTGTGTACCGTATTATTAAAATACCGATTATTAATTGTATATAATAATACCCTTGTCTTTCCTAACTACAAATTAAGGGAGTCAAAAAATACGCTAGTAATTGTAATTAATCAAATAAAAAATTTGACACAACTTTTTTTACATCTATAGAACAAAAATTGTAGGTAAAATAAGTACCCTATGTCCTTCTTCTTAATACTGTATGTACCAAACACAGCAAGATCGGTTCACCCGTTTCGTTAAAAGCCAACAAACAGCCGTCTGTTCGTTAATTTTTTTTGCGCTTAACATGTGATGTGATTTTTATAAGGTCTTATGTGAAAACGAGTCTTCTAAGATGGTCCGTGAAGACTGATAGGTTCTATACCAATACCAATAAAGTACCTCATATGGTTAATATTTGTATATCGGCCCACTCGTATGACATCAGACGGCCTTACGGATCTGATCCGCTAACGTCCTTTGCACACAATGATGCCAGCTATAATGCAACCGATTTATGGACATAAGTGCATATTTTGACACGTTGCAACTCCACGTGTCATAATTCGAAAAACAAACATGTCATAATTAGAAAAACGAACGGTTGAAACAGTTGAATGGGGCTTATAAATTAACGATAATTGGCGTTAATATGTCGGTTCTTTCACTTGTCATGATAAATACCAACGAGTACAAGCTATTATGCCTGCTTTACTTGTAGGGAAGAGCCCTACAATTTTTAAGAAACGGGAATATCGTGTGTTATACCACTAAGCCCTACATTGCGACCATCAAAAAACAAATATTATTATCTATTTTAGGTATGTGTTTGTCTATGTAGGAACGTGTCCACCAAACTAGGGTAACGCACCAATTTTACACCTACATGGAGTATCTACCTACGTCGCCAACAATCGATACGACAAGGAAACAAAAGCCGCGCGTGTTTTATGCAAAACGTTTCACAACGCTCTGAACATTACGATGGTCACCATCCCACATGTCCCATTGTTCAGCGAAAGCTCCGCAACATTAAATATTACAAAAAAAATACTGGACACATGAATCGCAAAGTATGTCAATACGAAAAACGAATCTCAAAGTTTGCGTTCTGACTGTAATTCCGCCCACGCGTTATGAGGTATGGGACATTTTTTGCGTATCTCAAATCTCTATCTAAGACTTAATCACGAACAGCACGCTTCTTTTGAAAGTATTTTCCATTGAAAATTTTGCAGCAAACAGTACTGGGAAAAATGTTGCTAAATGGTGCTAACGATAGCGATTACATACAAACCCCGACTGCAGCAATGAAACGTGCACTCAGTTCGGATTAAATTTACTGGAAAGCGTGATTTGAAACGGGGTGTCGAGACGAGAGTTGCTAAACAGGCTTAGGCGAACGAGGTAGCATTTTAGCAGGCAGCTTAGTTTCCTGGTGTTTCGAGAGCAGGCTTTGTGGCCTATAACCATATCATGAGTGGGAGTTAGATATACAGTTAATTAAAAACACGGTTCAGATTAAGGCCATGCCATTGGGAAAGCTATGTACTGTTGTTGTTTCCTTATAAGGCCCGCTGAGAGATGTCTGCCACAGCAATATTTAAGAATGCAACCAGCTGTAAAGTTAGACCTTGTTTACGGAATTAATGAGTTTTAAAATGTCACACTTTTAATAACACTCGATAAATATGTCATAGATCACAAAACGCCTTGAGTTTTATTGAGAAAGATGACTGATCAAGGCGGCGGCGGTTCTCGGTCTGTTTTCTATTGCTGTACACACGATTTCGGCTAATGGGGGCCAAGAAGCTATGACGTATTTCCTGCCAATGTTTTTTTTCGTTTACCAAGCATCTATGAACAAGAGCTAAGATTTCGTTGTTTGATAGGAATATTTCTGTCTGCCAAGAATAAAAAGATGCATCTTTAAAACTAACCTGCTAACCTCTGTATTTTTTTAGCATTTTGAGCCCTCTTGCATCGCAAATAAATAGTAAAATTATGCAAACACGAGCAGGTATCCTATTACAAAAGTTCATAGACCTTATGCGGACAGTCTGCTATTTGAAGCAAATAAGTAGAGGCTTGTTGATGATGGTGATGGTTCACTAGCTGAGTCCTGCGGATTTACAATTGCATTCGTACATTTTCCGGGGTAAAGAGTAAGCTATGTCCGTACTTATTTACTTCTAAGTTATCTCCAAGGTGCCAAGTTACGTTGATTAGTAACTTTAGGCATATGTTATGTAGTAAAATATTTGTATAATAAGCAAATAGTGGTATTGCCAAAAACAATTCGTTATATTCTGTCTCTTTTACTTGCCTTTTTTCTTAGGTTCTTCCTTCCAAAGCCGCCTTTTCTTTTTAATACCTTCCTGTGCTCGATCGCTCCTCTTGTGGTTAATTTCTATGATAGACCGTGATTTAACTGGATTTGCCTCTTTTTCCTAATTGGGACGTCATTCTAAAATCCTGCCACAGCTTTACCGTAGTGCTTTTACGTTCCACTATACACATAAACTTACGTTCTTAATGCGATAGTTAAACTATACCTAACTTTACAACACTCCCATTGGCCCACAAATGCATTGCTTTATTGAAAATAAACCCGGTTCGTGTTTGCGACAGTCATCAGATATTCTTTTAATACCACGCGATATTTTCTTGGATAAACAAACTTTTGTATCGAAACTTTCCCAATTTAAAGTTTCCTCAATAATGATACTTTTAGGTTGTAATGTTCCAGCCAAGTTTTGATGCAGCTGATTCGAAAGATAATGATGATATATTTCCACCTAGTCACGGCGTGCTGCCGTTGATGGCGATGGATGAAGCTTTGTAGGTAGACGACCTTTTTAAATAATTATTCAGAAGAACATGCTTAAACAATTATTCAGCTGTTAAAATAGCATTTACTTGCTAGAAGGCAGGTTTTTAGGATATTCTCATCAATTAAACGCACAAAACAGGCTGTTTGCAACATTACTATTAGTACTCACGGGATATTTTATTTTTTTATTTAATAGTAATGTTGTAAACCACCACGAAAGTCTAAACCAGTGTTTTAGGCTGCTTGCATTCGCAAATCTAAAAAACCCTACAACTGATCAAAAAGTTCGCATGTAAAAGATAAAAGCTCACATTCTAACTATATCTAGATATCTTTCAAGCTTTCCGTCACAATACAGGTACAATGCGCATCAAATATATTACACTATCCTGCCCGCACGGCTTCGCTCGCATAGGCTACAGTAAATTAAACACTCCATTTCACATCTTTAGGAGTCGATTTTAGAAAAATCCTAATGCATGCCTTTTTTTATTTCCTTCGCTTATTACACAGACCGAGTTTCATTGGCTTAGCATGAAAATAATGTTATTTTCATAAAAATTATAATAATACATGGCCTGTTTTGCCCCTTTAAAAGTGGACATTAGCAAGATCCGCGGCGACCCGCGCTTTCACCCGCTAATCTACAGAAACCGAACATTTTTTTTCTGGGATAAAAAGTTCCTAGCATGTGTGTTAATCCAGGGTATATACATCCAAATCACATATCGTGACACCTGTCACACAGAATAGAGAGACACAGATAGCATCGGAAAACACGAAAAATTCCCATAAGTCCATTCCCACACAGGGAATCCTAGTGGAAAGCGTTATTTAAATAAATGAAGTCGTTCGGCCCTTAGAAATTGTCCCTCTGTCTGTGTACGGTTCTTGCGGAGTGCAAGTAGCGTGCCGAGTTCCGATATCGTCCTGTGCCATGCAGCCTCAAGGACGACTATACTAACACGCGAGTTGCATTATACGACAACATAAAATACAAAGCCGTCGATAACTTGAGGGTAGTTTTGTATTTACAGGGCGTTGGTAGATCGAGAATAATTTGAAGGTAGTTTTCATTTACAGGGCATTGACAGTTCAATTACAGGTATACCTAAGACGTGTACATAGTTAAAATGTATTTGTTTCAGAGGTGAAACAAAAAACTGCCGTTCAACAACCACCGTTCAATACAATATCAAACACCGTACAAATTTGATGATCTATCTCATCAAATGAAACATTCTCGCAAAAGCCATAAAAGAATTGAGTTGACGTGTACCATCGATTCATTCTTATATTTTCTTTTTTTTATTGGTGTTTAAGAGGTTAGGGCAGTTTGGCCTAGTACACGTAGCGCATTGGCCACTAGGCTACTTGCGAATCTAAAGGAACATGTACTAAGCCCCACTACTGCTACTCATACTCATTTATTTATAACCATAGGCTACACGTCACTGGTTTTAATTTCATTATGAGTGCACAATAAAAATAAAAAATTAAAAGAAATTGCCTTTAAGTCAATAAAAAAATAAATATTAAATTTAAGTCATAATAATAATATTCAATGTCAAATTTATAATAATAATTAAAAGAAAATAATAACTAATTCTACTGAAAAATAATAACAATACAATTAACTCGTGGTCGACTTGTATCATAATTATTTCCACAATACAATATAAATCTTACTCTACACTAGGTAGGAACTTGTCAACTCTGTAGAACGTTTCCTCAACAAGCATACTCCTACTGTACTACTGTCTCTAGTTTCAATATTGTAAGAAACTGACGGCTTCAATTGTATGCTTTCAGACGAATAATTAAACACCCGAATCAACCTCATTGCCGTTCTAAGTTCCGAGCAAGATTTGTAGTTTTGAAATAGATAGCCGTTATAAATTGAAATATACAACTCACGAATTTGAACTTTTCGCCAAATACTGGGTCGAAACATCGAGCGAAGAATATAAATTCTGCCTATCTCTAATTAATATTCTTTATTTGGCAAAGCAATTTAATTGCTCGTCCTAAGCGTGGGATGTATGTATCTAATTTATAGTCAGACTGTACCAACAGTAAAGGAGTCCGATAATTTTATTGAAGAGCACTTAAAATGCCGTTAATTAAATCTTACGTACCTACACAAACTACAGGAAGATGAATACCTACCAACCTAGGATTAAGTTATCTACTTATTAAATGGTTAGTAAATTAAATAGAAAGGTAATTCCTAGAAGGACTTAAATAGACAGGTGTCGCAGATCTTCAATGGTCCCTGGATAAACCCGCTTTTCATTATATGGAGTTTAATTTAGTTAGTAAAGGCATATGCCCGGTTTAAAAAAGATAACAAAAATTGGTATCCTGATAGTCTGATAATTATCACTGTAACACCATGGGAGACATGCCTGCCTATGGACATACAAAAATATGGAAAGAGAAATTAATTAGAAGCCCTAATTTCCGCAAAAGCTCGCACTATCGTTTACAAACCAGCTGACATTGACAATGAAAAGTTTTATGGGAATCGCGCCGTGAAACGAAGGGACAATTCCCTCATTCCATACGTAACCTTGTCATGCCTTGTCGGATGTTACCGGCTCCGAGCCAAGGACAACTTTAACTGCAAATCGAACATTCGCTTTGAAAAAGATTCGAAATTGAGCTGTGATATCGAAATTGGTATTCGAAAGTTTCCCGATCATTGGCTATTTATTGGAAATGAAACAATGGGTAAAATGAAACTAGGTTACGTATTATTGCGTAGTAGTTATTTCAATCAAATAGTCTACCTACCGATAACTAGTAGCAGACATATGAACGATAAGCAACAAATTCATGTGGTTATTGCATTATTTATTGTACGTAATGTCTAAATAAAATATTTTAGAATAATAATGTATTCATAATAAACTTACCACATTTTAGCTGTTCACAACATTTTACTTATGAACATAAGAAATTTGAAGACTTTAAATTGAGCGCCGGCGCTCACTTTGCTTCAGTCGCTCTCAGTATGTGAAAGGTGCGAAACGTACGTTCGAATGTCAAACTGTTCGAGAGAAACTGATAAACACATCCCTTTTCTCTCGTAGAATGATATTGTATTCGATCCCTTTTCTCTCGTAGAATGACATTGTATTCGCAATCTCTTTTTTCTTTTAATTACTTATTGAAGCCTATTATTTTTAAGGAAGTTGTGTGGTTAGGGCCACTCATTTTACTTTGGTCGAAGCTTGTACATTGGACTTTACGAGCTTTAGTCTAATTCCCCGATTCTTTCCCCAGGAACCAAGAAGATGGAGTACAAGACCAGGCAGTGGCACGAGAAGTGTTTCTGTTGCGTCGTGTGCAAGAACCCGATCGGCACCAAGAGCTTCATTCCCCGCGAGCAGGAAATCTACTGCGCTGGCTGCTATGAGGACAAGTTTGCCACTCGCTGCGTTAAGTGCAACAAGGTAGAACATAGTTACAACTAATGGACTCTCTAACGTTTAAGTAAACTAACGGTCCCAACTCCCAATTCAGGAACCGCAAGGCAATAATGTGGTGACGAATAGTAAATTTCTGGAGCTGCAGATTAAGGCGCATCCATCAGGAAACGATAGTTTTGAAAACTATCTTGACGATGATGCAGCTTCGACTCCTCAGTTTTATTCCAGCGATATCTGAGGTTAAAATAGTAGAAAGCTTTAATTTTATTCTTAGCCAATAATATAATTATGATAATATATAGCCAAGAGATTTGACATCTAATATATCAGGGTGACGAGCGCAGTGCATTACCGCGCATTCACGCTTGACATTCGGTGAGCGACTTGCTCTTCTTATCACACAGTATCATAAAACTTACTACAGTACTCCGTCCGTCTTTTGATTTTGTCGGAAATATCGTCCCTGTGTAACATACATGGCCTGACCCGACATCGTGCGAAAGGGACAGACTTGAATTTCGAGAGAGCAAAAGAAATAAATTACTAAGGTTATAGCATCTCCCTTTCGCTCCCCAGAAACTTATATATAGCCATCTCTTTCACACGATGTCAGGCCAGGTCATGTATAGCCACTTTAACTGTTCAAACATAATTTAATTGGTCGTTCGTTGGTTCCAGATAATCACGCAGGGTGGTGTGACCTACAAGAACGAGCCGTGGCACCGCGAGTGCTTCACGTGCACGAACTGCAACACGTCGCTGGCGGGCCAGCGATTCACGTCGCGCGACGAGAAGCCATACTGCGCTGACTGCTTCGGAGAGCTGTTTGCCAAGCGCTGCACCGCCTGCACCAAGCCTATCACTGGTCAGTACCGTCATTACTTACCTACAGACCTGCGGTATATCCACGAAGTTACAACAAGGTTCTTCAAATAGGTTTAAATATCGGTAACGCATTAGCTAAAGATATAGGGTAAATGGACGTAATTGCTTACTATCAGGAAGATCGTCGTTGCAACCATGGCATAAAAATACTTTCTATTTGACTTGATCTCTTCAATTATCTTAGTATTGAGGGTTGGAAGTAAATTTTTGGTTTGCAATCGACAAAAATGTGAATTCTACGAGATGTTATAAACCAAAGTGTATTAATAATAGTTCCATCTCCACATTCCAGGCATCGGCGGCACCCGCTTCATCTCGTTCGAGGACCGGCACTGGCACAACGACTGCTTCATCTGCGCGCAGTGCAAGACCAGCCTCGTGGGCAAGGGTTTCATCACCGACGGACAGGATATCATCTGCCCCGAGTGCGCCAAGCAGAAACTCATGTAAATACCAATCCCAGCATCTCCATCATGTCAGGGATGGCTCGTAACCACATCCCAGCATCTCCACCATGTCCGGGTTGGCTCGCTCGACTGGACCAACTGTCTGTGCCTAATCATTCTTGTATCCTTGGCTGCCGATGTCGGTAGAGACCATCGATTTCTGTCGGACGATGTGACGTCCTAACGCTTAGGTACCAGTCGTGACACATGAGCGCTTTCGTCGCTGATATAGCAGATTTAATTAAGTAAATTTTGTTAACTCATGTGTCATAAACCTACCCACCCTTCCCGACCACCCTTGGCTTTGTTACACAATACTATTGTGACAATGTAACTAATTGTTTTTGTGCTTGTACAGCGAAAAAGCCGTACTACCGGTAGTCGCTAACGCCCGAGACTGGTGCGAGTTCAAAACGCAGGACATGGGCAGCGATCGCTTGTTCGACGTCACAGACAAAATTAAATTTCGCAAGGTCCGACCGGACCCTAGAACTTAGACATTGACGATTTTTATACAAAACCTTAAAAAAAAAAAACGAAAATCACAAAAAAAAATGTGAATGCACAAATTTAGTTACTATTCGCTTTTCTACTGGACATCTTATTTATATATTTTGATTTTTTCTCATATTGTTACTAATAATGTTAATGAAAATATTTATTACTATTTTACGTATTTATTTATTACGCTAATTGCCATATAATTTCGCTTTGGCTGTTGTATTAGTCCTAGAATTTATTATCAATTTATCTAGTGCGATTCACACGTTGCCTTAATAACATATCTAAGTCAATTTCGAGGGTATAATATATATTTTGAGGTGTAAATAACACTAATTATTTATAAATGTTGTAATTAACAAATCTTGCCCTTCTTTCCGCCAATTCGACCATCGAAGTGATAGGAAAGGACATTCGGTATAAACAACATTTATGAATAAAGAGCATATCATTTACAACCTTATCTGGGGTACGCCAGAACTAAAACATCCCGATGTATTTATATGCTTGTCATATAACATAGTTTTTAAGTAACGTATTGACAGAGTAATGTAATTATGTGTTTTTAATTAAGTATTTATTAAAATGGGAGTACCTAAGCACTCATTATTCGAGCGGCGTCGAGCTCGGTCCCTTCACATTAACTTTGAGATTCTAGATGTAGTCCACCGTTACGTACTACCGGCGTCGCTCTCTAACACATATATTTTAAGCAACATCTAGTTTTTACTAATAAAAAAAATAATAAAAATATTTTTGTTCTCGAATAAGCAAACTTGTTACAATAATGTAACTGAATGTTATCGATATTTTTACATGAAAAATGTTTGTTAGATTTAGAGCCTCGTATGTAAGTGATACCATCTGTGTTTGAGATTCTGAGCTGACCACGAAAAGGGGGAACATTTTTAAAGGTTACTTGTTAGGGTTAAATTATTCGAATGTTGAATATTAATTTATAATAATGTACACTTTAAAAAATGCTTAGCTGTGTGATCTGATTAAATATTTGTATCTATCTACCCATAGATTGTAAACTATGAAACTGAAATAAACGATTAAAAGTATTATTGTTTGTTGTTTATTTTTCCTCCCCCCACATAATATATAACGCGCGTAAGGTTATATTATATGACGTATAATATGAACTTATGCTGGTTAGTCCGCTGCAATCAAAAAATTCTGCACGTGTAAGGAATAACCTTAACACTACTCTGTTACACTGGTGTGGCGGTTAGGAAGAAAGTTTACTGACCGCCACATTAGTGTTAAGGATAGGAATTCGCTTTACTAACCTTAACACCGTTGCGTAATCTTTTCACTCATGACTGACCACGACCGACTTATCTTCACACTGCTCACACTGGTATGACGGTTAAGATATTACTGTAACTTATTTTGTTTCTACAGTATAAAGTACCAGGAGACCAGAAATACTGAGAAGGTAAGGTTTATAAAATGTGTAAAACGATACTGGTCTGGTACCTTGTTATCACAAAATGCTTACGCTTTACCTCTTCGTTATTTCTGATCTCCTGGTACTTTGCACTATTTAGTTGATACTCTGTAGGGATAGGTAGAATTGATAGAACCTTTTTAAAACTTAAGAAATGTAATTTATTTATTAAAGAGAATATACATTGCCACTCGCAACCACCGGTTGCCTGCGACTTTCACAATGTCGCCGGTCCACCTAGTGGGACGCCTGCCTACGCTTACTCTTCCAGTTCGTGGTCGCCACTCAAGGAGCCGTTGTATCGAAATAGGATGACGAGAACGATATTATAATATAGTAAAAATGTTAAATCTCAACGTTGATAAGGTAAGGAAAAAGGATTCCCAACCTACACATCAGAATGAATGTTAGTAACTATTGTTCCAAACCTTAACACTGCTTTACAAACAGTATTAAGGTTAGGAAATATTCTTCCTAACCGCCACACTAGTGTGACAGAGCAGTGTGAAGGTTAGTCGGTCACGAACTTCGTGGTATATGTCATCAGGTGCTAAAAAGATAATTAGAATTTATACTTTCAAGTCGCTCCCGAAATCCTTACCAAGTATTTGACTGTATTGTTTGTAGACAATACATAATTTTTTTTTTTTTTACATACAATACAAAGAAATGCAAAGAGGTCTTCAAAAACAATTTTATTTTGTTAATATCACAATAAAATTCATAGCAAACGGTAAAATAAAAACGTTTTCCTTAACTCTAATAGGAGATTATAAAGTTACTTACAAATAATATTTAATACCTTTACATTCTTAGAAAGTCAAATTTATTTATATACTTCATAATAAATAGAATATTTCAAATAGAAATATCGAGAAAAATGCTAAATAAAATACAGCTTATCATTACGTAAGTATTGGTTTGCTTTTGCATCCAAAAATATTGTTTTATTAATTTAATATACTACATTTTCTGTTCATAGAATGGTCTACGCACACAACAGACCCAACCCTTTGAAAACCAACGTCACTTACATGCCACAAAGAATCTTTATCCCAGAATTCCAATGACGAGTTTAGGCGACGGTACGTTATTTATTTCCGACTTCCAAAAAAAGGAGCCTTTAGTATACAGCTTGTACAATGTACATACAGGGTATTTTTTTAAACTGGGACAGTTTCGGATTGCTTTATACAATGTTAATAAAAAAAAGCCTGTATATAAAAACAATTGATGTGCGTTGGTCTCGCAACAACTCGAAAATAGCTCGACCGACATGCATATTTTTTTGTTCGCAAAACAAAAACAAAAATTCGAAAAAATAAAATTAGGAAAACTCAAAGGTAAAGACAGTAGAAAATGTAAAACATCAAAATTGGTATGGGAATTGTTTAAGGTGGTACAAAGTTCACCGGATCATATAATCTATATATATAAAAGAAAGAACAAGCCCTTGTCTAGGAATCAACGCACAGACCAAACCGCTCATGATAGAGATGTGAAATTTGAAACCAATACTCCTCAATAAGAACGTACGTTGCGAAATTCCAACTCTAAAGGGGTAAAATGGATGTCCATTTTACCATTTTAAAGTTTGTATGGAAACAAAAACTTTTTCAATCCAATGAAGCTCGATTTTTGTACTAAGGAAAAAATCAGGATCTCAGGATTTTTCGAAAATTAACCCCTAATTAGGAGTGTTTAATGTACTGTAGTACAGGCGAGCGAAGCCGTGCGGCCAAGCTAGTTATCGTATAAAATGACTGAATGTGAAGTGAGAGTGCGCGAGTCGTTGTACTACTCTTGACAGTCCTCGTATCAATCGGTCCCGAAGTACTTCTGTCCGAAGTGGTTGGGCGCCACCGGATGCAGCTCGGAGGTGAGTATCTTCATCTTCGGCACGTAGTCGACGACGGCCTGCACGGCGGCCGGCGTGCAGAACAGGTTCGACAGGATGATGCGCTCCTCCTTCACCCCGTGCTGGGTCAGCACGTTCACCGCCTGCGGGTTACATAACCACATCACGGTATTACAATTTTCTGTGAGTGGCTGCATCCAAATACTCATATTCATATAATCTAACTAGTTGACATTGAATACACGCGACGGGTCTGTGGCTGCGCTCCCATGTTTTCGTAATATTAATTGTCAAAAACTTTTCTCCGCGTCTATTTACATTACATTATCAGCCAGAAGACGTCCACTGCTGAACATAGGCCTCCCCCTTAGACCGCCACACCGACCGACAATGTGCCACTTGCATCCACCGGTTGCCCGCGACTTTCACAATGTCGTCGGTCCACCTAGTGGGAGGCCTGCCTACGCTTCGTCTTCCGGTTCGTGGTCGCCACTCAAGAACCTTTCTTCCCCATCGGTTATCGGTTCTTCGAGTGATGTGGCCTGCCCATTGCCACTTCAGCTTGCACACTCTGAGAGCTATATCGGTGACTTTGGTTCTTCGACGAATATCCTCGTTCCGGATCTTATCGCGCAAAGAAACTCCGAGCATAGCTCTCTCCATTGCCCGCTGTGCGACTCTGAGTTTCTCCAAAAGGCCAGTAGTCAAGGACCACGTTTCAGTTCCACATGTCATCACTGGCAACACACATTGGTTGAAGACCCTTGTCTTCAGGCACTGCGGGATTTCGGACGAGAAGATATTACGCAATTTCCCGAACGCTGCCCATCCGAGTTGGATTCTTCGAGCGACCTCTTTGTCGAAGTCTATACAAATTACAAAATTTGTCAACCGGTTCAGTCGACCGATTCAAAATACGCGTTACGTCAACTGATCCCGCGGGTTCAGTTGACGTAAGAGCCTCCAAAATTCTCTTACTTGGGCCCGTCCATTCATTTTACTTTGAACGGTCGAAACATGTATAATTGTATATGTATAATTTCCTGCATAAAACATTTAAAAGAATGCTAACGATAATGTATTACCTGTTTAACAGTATTCCCGGTGCTCATGATGGGGTACATGAGCAGCACGTGTCTCCTCGCGATGTCTTCGGGGAACTTGGCGTAGACCACGTGCGCCTCGTGCGTGTCCGTGTCGCTCTCCACCAGGATCTTACCGATGCGGATGGAGCGGCAGCAGTCGCGGAGACCCTGACAATTGCCATCATAAAAAAGCTGTCACCGGCAAAACCCAGCCGACCAAAAAGAAAATACTTCAAAAATCAGGAAATTGCATTTTATTACATAAACATGACCCGCCGTATTATTTCAGTCATAATCCTGTCCATCCAATGGCTGTCTGGAAGAAATCGCTTTAGGCGATAAGGCCGCCGTTTATACTACCGATCGTTTTTTAATTGTTTACTAGCCCCGCGGTTTCACCCGCTATTCTACAGTACCGAATACTTTTTTCGGAATAAAAGTACCCTGTTGTTTTAATCCAGAACATAAGCTACCGTCACAGAGTTGAACGGGAACAAACACACACATACTTACACAAACTTTCGCATTTATAATATTAGTGTGATAAAAAAACTGACACCAGCAAAACACAGCCAAACAAAAAAAAAACTGTTCAAAAATCAGGGAATTGCTTGCAAGTTTATGTATGTATTTTCATAACTTTTTTTAATGTATCTACACCTATGTTTTCAGTCTTAATTCTGTCCATGCAAAGGTTGTCCCTGGGAGAAATCTCGTCGGGTCTGTTATCACCCCCTAAATCTTAACATAAGTTTTTTGTTTTTGGTTTCGATGGCTTAGATGAACCATAATCTATGCCGCTATGTTTTGGAATGTAATATTAAAATATTATGGTATTCTAAAAACTACTACTTTTCTTCGTCTTATTTTCGAAGCAAAAAAATGTACACTTGGAAAATCATAATAAATCATCGAAATCGGATAACATATAGGGGTGGGTATCATACTAAGCTTTTTGTATGGACAAGACGGTGGTATACTCTATTCTTAAGCATACATGTAGGATAAGCTTTAAACATCCCACTGCTGCGATATCGGCCTATCCTCGATGGGTGATTAGGCTTTGTCCACGTCGCTGGCCCAGTGCAGGTTGCCTGATCTATGCTATTAAATATAATTATAGCAGCAAACTATAATTGTGGCAGCTGTCATTTCATTTTGTTCTCATTGACATCTGTCCATTATGGAGAAAACAAGTAAATGACAGCTGCCATCAATGCTCTCAGTGTGAAACGGACATTCTACAGGGTTAGGTTTTTTTTTTCTGTATTGTATTATTTATTCACATATATTTTTGAAAGATATATTTTTTAAGATTAAAAAATTTAAATATACACTGGTTCACGGATCTGTGGGAGGACGATTGCTATTTGATACAATCAGTCGTCCAACAGATCCAAACACAGGGTTAGGTTGTTACGTATTTTATGTAGCTGCCTGCAAGAGGTGACAGATTAATTTATAATAATCCTGTAGAATGTCCGTTTCACATTGAGAGCATTGATGGCAGCTGTCATTTACTTTTACATATAAACTTTTCTGTTAACTTCATGCTGATGAAAAGTGACACAAGTGAAAGTGAGACAGAAAAATAGTAGAGATTTGTTTAGCTTAGCTAAACTAACTCAAAATGTAAGTGTATTACAAGACAATAAAAGTGTTTACCTGTTCCATAGCCTCTCCCGACCTGACAATAGAGACACCGCAGTTCCCGGCGCCATATTTGAGGCCCTTGTAGAGGGCGCCAGTGGGCGTCACCACCTCGCAGTCAGTGAATGGCAGCTTGTTGAGACTTTCCTCGATGACAAGCCGAATTAAACGGTCTGCATAAAACTTGAAGTCATTACGAGAGGTATTTCTGGAAATATATTAAATGAAGGAAGTTTTGCCAATATACAAGTTCATATAAACTTTCTGTGCTAAGCGGAGAGGAGGTAGTACTGATACAACATTTCTGTTGACGGCCTACTTTAATAAAAATGTGATTTTTCTATTTAGTGCCCCTCATTAGATATGTAGATTAAAAGTCTTATTTTGGGATGTATGTTTTTTTGGTTCTATAATATAGTGTTGCATGGCGGGAAAACATGATTAAATGACACTTCCTCGATAAAAAAATCATTGAAAAGAACTCGATTGACACACATTTTTCGCTGGCGCTCGGCACCCCTAGTGTATATTCTAGTGATTATTACACTAACAATGCGGTAATAATAATATCTAGGTTTGCATGGTGCAAAATTTTGAGTGATTTCCTGGTTTAGATGTAAATAGCAATTATCTGTTTTTTTCATTAGAACGTGCTTAAGCTACCTCTTTTCATCTGAATGCGAAAGTGTATAGCGCTATGTTTCTCACGATATACCCTCTTAATAGTAACAGTAAAGTTTTCCGAGTAGCAAAATCTCCACTAAAACAGCTGTTCGATCAAAATAGGATAAGTAAATGACTTTCTATAAAATATATGGAACAGAAGGTTTCTTTTGCATCAAAAATATTATGAAAATAATAGGTAAGTGCCAAAAACAATATATAGCCTTTTTTGATGTATTGATGTATATATCTTTTTTAAACCACACAAAGTATTGAAAACCGGATTTATCGGCCTTATCGGTTAAAGCGATCTCTTCCATTTTTGTATACCTATATAGCCATTTAATATTTCACATCCTTTTAGCCCGTATTGTGAATAAACTACATTACAAAATATCCTGTTTAAAAACACCTCTGTTTATATATTCACTACTGAACTTTGTGCACTGTTATATGAATTTTTTTTTTTTGGTAAATAAGAAAAACAACGGCTACAAAAAAAAAACCGGTAAAACAGTACGGCTAGGGTGTATTTAATCTAAAATATGAACAAAGAGGTTAGTACATAATTTATAATAGAATATCCGGCTAGACCAAGTCTTCAGAAAAGAGCGTGTCATAATTCGAAAGTATTTTAACGCAAATAAGCTTTTGTATAATTTTCAGTAAATACAAAGCAGTAGAGTTGACTGAGATGGTAAGTCTAAGTACCCTCACTCACTTGTCGCGAAGAATAGTTTGCAGCTCTTTCAGGTTGTCATTAGAAGGCATGAGAGTCACACTGTCTCCGAAGTGTTCCTTCACCTCATCAGAATCCCATTGCCTGATATCGCTATCAATTATTTCCATTGTTATATTTACACTAAAATGATTATAAAAAGTAAAAGCGAAAGTAAGTGTTGTTTTCCAAGTTTCCAACCAACAAACAGCTGGCTGGCATGACAGACTGACAGTGACAACACTGATTGATTTGACATCTTGTTAGTTTTTTTTTTTTAATGCGCCCTCTGGGCTTATGGCAGTCAGACCATATCACCTACAGACACACACGATCACACACCTACTACAGCGACCACTTTTTCAAAGGAAATATTGCACTGGCCAACTAAATGTAATCTAACTTGCGTGCCATGTCATCAATGTATGTACATCTTCTAAACAATTATAGAACTAAATCAATTTGGTCAGAAAATAAGATAGGTGTGGACATTGTGGCACGAAACGCTCTCTCAACCATATAGATAAATTATTGATCGCTCTGCTTCATCATCTTCAACGAGAAGACATCCACTGCTGAACATATGCCTCTCCCTTAGAGTGCCACAGACCGACAACGTGCCCCTTGCATCCACCGGTTGCCCGCGACATTCACAACCAAGGAACATAATACTCTGTAACGAGAGTTCACAATGTCGTCGGTCCACCTAGTGGGATGCCTCCCCCTCCGCCGCGTCTTTCGGTTCTGCTTATCTTTGGCTTATCTAGCTTACCTTCCCAGTAAAGGACCGCATGGAGCCGTAACGCAAGCTTGAGGTTAGTTCAGTATGAAACAAAATAAAACCAGGTAACTGATTACGCATTAACGCTTTATTTGCCCAGAAAATACAAATGAATGATTGCAAGAATAATTCCAATGCTCTTTCTCTAGGATAATATTTCGGTAATGTTCACAAAACATCATTCACAAAAATATTCAATTTTAACAATATTCTATTGAACATGGAACTGTGACCGCTTACATAGGATTAATAAATAAATGATGCAAACAGATACGACACTTCACTTGGAGTAAGCAGTATCTATTACTACATTTTTACAGAGTTACAAGCTAGTTTTTTTAAGCACTTAGAGCACGTTTACTATTTAACAATCGACCGCATAAGACACACTCATGAAGCTTTTGAGTCAACAACCCAAAAGCTGTTGCTCACAGAACCCACTCTTCACCAACCGGGCTAAAGCCTAATAGTAGAGTATTTTAATGTGGACCATAAATAGTGGGAATTTCAAGTGATTTAAGAATAGAGTATAGGTACCGCCGTCTCGTTCATACAAAAAGCGTAGTCTGATACCCACCACTAAACCTTATCCAATTTCGTTTTTTTTTTGTATGGACATATTTTTCACGGTGTATTTACTTACACCGTGAAAAACAGAGCGACAGCTTTACAATTTCAAATATCGAATGCGCCGTTGTTTGAAGTTGGTAAGATTATATCACCATACCAACTTCGAAAAACCCGCACTTCGACTTCTGCGTAAGATTCTTAAATGCGCAGTAGAATATCAAATGGTCCCTTAGTCAAAACTTAACGATTGTGTTGGGGGGGTCCAATGAGCGACGCCCTTTAAGGGTGTACGTACAAATATAATAGTTGAGGTTCGGTATCGCATCTGCGCCGCAATTTATACCTTAATCTTATGTCTAAACGTTCGAAATGGTTCTACCTACTAGAAAAACTTGAACAACTGTTTCTTGTAAATGCCTCAATCTGTACCTTATTTAATAAATAAATAGTAAATGCCGGACGTCGATGTTTCCCTTATGTTCATTCGCATGCTGTGTGCGGGTCATCTCTTAGAAATGACCGGAGGCAGATTAAAAAATGGTATCTATTTACACAAAACTATACAATTAAAAAAGTACTTAAAATCGAAACGCTTCAAAGCTATAAGTGTCTCAATAACAAAACTCCAAAAAAAAAAAAATTGCAATATTCCTACAAATGAGACTTTTAAACATAATTTGTAGTTGAATGCACAGCTTCGCTTGCAAATAAGGAAGTTGTGCGTTCAACTATATAATTGTACTCGGCGAGTATTAACATATCGTTTCTAAAAGTATAATTTAAAAGTTATTATACAAAATTATTTCACAATATGTGTATACTTGACAGTTTCTACCTCCGTGCAGCGGTCTTAATGCGTAAGTGTGATTGTGATCGTGCTCCATATCACGCTCGCGGTCACGAAACTTACAGGGACCCTATTCCTGTGCGCGCGAGATTATCTCGGTCACTCTCACTCTTATTAAATTTTAAATTAGAGAGACAATGATCGACATAATCTCGAGCGCTCAGGAATAGGGTCCCTGGAGCCTCCCGGAGCCACAAACTATTAAGGCGTCTCCCTTTTGCTCCTCCAGAAACTTATATATAGCCATCTCTTTGACACAATGTCAGGCTGTGCCGTATTAGAGTGGCTATACATGGCCTGCCATGTATAGCCACTCTCGGCATGCAGCACAAAGAAATCTTTGTTTCTGCTGGCGCCTATGAGTTTTTCGGAACGCACTGTGTTAGCGGATTCCCTACACTTAAGCAAAATCCATACAACTGCATTATTTTGCATTATCAGTTAAGTAGGTATTCAGCATATACCCCGTAACCCAGGATTATTATCTACGTCATTCCCCACCAAACGTAATGGTAATGATAAAAGTTATCGTAAAAACTATCTACATCATTATTCTAAGTCACAAACCAAGCAACGTAGTGGACGACAGAACGGCCTACAGTTTGAGATGCCTAATTACTTATCATGACATATATATTAACCATTCGAAATTGACCTTCGGCTAAACCTACTTTAAACTGCGCACGGATCCGTTTACATTTTCATACTTCAGCATGTCGGGTCTAACCACAGACCATACCAGATAGCGCATTACGAGATTCTTTCTTCCTACAAAATGTCACCAAAGTTTGAGGAAGGCGCGGGTCGCGGGGTGTGCGACCAAGCGTTCTCATTGGCTATCTCAAGGTTCCTTCTACTCGCGCCTAATAATCAACCAATCAGAGTAATTTTTTATAAGTATATTTAGACTGATGCGTGGTGAGCTTTGGGCGTCCTGAATGCAGAATCTAGGGTGTGATCTGTGGGTCTAACTATTCAAAGTTTTAAGGGAAATCTGAATATCCTTCGAAGCTTTACCAAACTTGATGGACTCGACGCTAACGAGTCGAGTGTGTCGAGTTAACAGTACCGCCAACTTATCTGTTAATTTGAGTGGAGGCAAGCCATTGTATATATATTTTTTTTATGTTACTCGGTGCAGAGACGAGCAAGTCGCTCACCTGATGTTAAGTGTCACGCTTGCCCATAACAGTTCAGTGCCACCCAGAATTTTGAACTTCAACAGTTCAAAACTATGCGCGGCAATGCACTGCGCTCGTCACGCTGAGATGTTAAATCTCTGTATGCCGAGTAATAACGCTGGAAACATTGCCCTTCAATCCGGAACACAGTAATGCTTGCACACTACTGCTTGGCGGTTGAATAACTGGCAGAGGTGTGGTACTTACCCAGGCGGACTCTGCAAGAGAGCCCTACCACTACAAAAACTTTTCTAGCAAAATTTACAGCCACCTAGTGTAAATGTTTCATTCAATTTGGCCGCCTCTACAAGTTGGCCTCTCGAGTACAACTCGCCTCGTTCCGTCGCTCACATCGCACGTGTTTGCGAAAAATCTCATATCACTAATAACGTCAATTTGAATTTATCAACAGCGCAAACAAATTACTCCGTATATCATAATATAAAATTAAATATCCTTTGATTATTATCGGGAAACCGCCACAGGCCAACTTACAATCACTTGCACATAATAAAATATGCATATTATTCATTGGCAATTACAACCCTCAACTCATTGGCATTGTGATGTCGATTTTAAACGCCTCGCTACATTACCTGACCTGACATCGTGCGAAAGAGACAGCCAGACTTGAATTTCGCGGGAGCAAAAGAAACAAACAAGTAAGTTTATAGCTTCTCCCTTTCGCACCCTAGAAACTCATATACGTCTGTCATATACTCGTGGCATCTCTTCCACACGATGCCAGGTCAGGTCATGTATAGCCACTTTAAGACATCACAGCTAAACTAACTAAAATGTTGCCGTTCAACGCCTTCACTTTTCTGAACTATTAGGGCCCACAATATACATCGAAAAAGTTAGTATTGTCCTACGGTATTGTACTATATTCTGAATGTGGGGAATTTTAAGGCGTAAAAATAAAACAGTCACTAATGTTCACCTCGGATGTTTTTATTCCAAGAGGAACAAAAACACTAATTATTTCCACTTCGTTCACCTGGCTCATAATATCACCCAGATTTTTTTATTTGTTTCCTAGTTGATCAAAAGTGAGCCCTCACTTTTGATCAACTAGGAAAGAAATAAATTTCAAAATTATTCAATTTTGTTGGCCCCGGACATAGGTTCACCTAGGTCCTGGGTGAACATAGTGGAATAAGCCTTAAGCGTTTTTAAGTGAGTGACAGCTGTAGGACATTAGTTCACTTAAGTATAATTTGTATGCGTGTAACGTTACCGCAACAGGACTCGATTACGCTAATTAAGTCTATGTTCGCTGGCTGGCCTCTGTTATACAACTGCAGCCTTTCACCTATTCTTGCTTGGACCTATGCACCACTGGACAACACTCCAGCCTATACTGAATTAGCTAACCTGAAAAAAAAGAACTTAATTCTTTCACTCTTTTTTTCGTGCACCTCGTTAGTTATGTAGATTAGAGATAATATTATTATTTTTTTGGTTCTATAATCTAGTTTAGCTTAGAGAGAAAACATGATTACATTATCTCGATTCAAAAAATCATTGGAAATATTTTTTTTGCTAGATCTCCGAACTAACTTGTGACCTTGTGAATCACCGAACTTGTGTATTAAAATAACTATTACTTTAATAGTGAGGTAATAATAATTTCTAGGATAACAAAGTACAGAATTTTAATTATAAAACATTTTTGAACAATTTATGAAACAAAGTTTTGGCTCTGGAATTTATTTTTTTGCCCGCCAAGTGTATTTCACAGTGCACAGTGACAGGCGTAAAGGCGTGGTGGTCGTTGCTCGTCCAGCGGTTTATAGTTCCAAGCTAAAACATTATAGTCAACACGTTACGTGCAGCGCGTAGTAATTTGAACTTTCACTTTACGTCATCGATTTTGAGCTCGTTTGAAGTCAACACGTTTCGTCCTTTTCTCGTCGAAAGAAATGACAAAACGCGCTAGCTTCACGCGGCTGATACTAATTTTACAATTTCAGGCAACTTCGAGGTTATCAAACCTTAACAATTACATAATAAGGTATGATTTCGATTATCGATTAAATATTTGACAAAGTTTACCGCGCTTGTTTGACTACCCTCAGTTTTCAGAGAGCGAATTTCAACTATCTACTTTAGTTAAAGTTTTAGTTTATTTTGGCGACTTTTTAACGAATTTGTTCCAATTGTTGTTCTCTGAAATCTGAAGGATAAGGCCGTACGTTATTGCAAGCGGGCGTACAAGGCGGGCGCTCGCGACGGGCAGCTAGTATTCAAGGGGTATATACACTATACAGTCGTGTCACGGCTTTCTCACTTGCAGACAGTGTGAATTTCTAAAAACTATGTTTTTTTATACATTGGTTTTCGTGTTTTTAGATCTCCTTGACGGAGGAGATTCGAACACACAAAAACGAAAACTTCCTTAAAACATTTCCATACTTGTTTAAACAGCCACAACATATTTTTTTAAAAAATACACTTTTTGGTAATTCACACTCAGCGAGACTACTGTGTACGCGAATAAAGGCCTTAAATGTCGCGGGTACCCGCTGCGTGCGCCCACCCTTAACAACGGTGACCCCAACCCCCGAATACTGAAACGTTCGTTTAATTTGACAACAGATTAATTCTAATACTGCCTTTGTCTGGCACTAAGCAAATGACAAAGGCAGCAATAGACTTAATCTGTCGTCAAAGTTAACAAGCGTTTCAGTATTCAGGGGGTCAGTCTCGTTATCACCCCGTACCATGTCCGCGTGTCTGTTAACACTACAATATAATTATTGCTTATTCCATTACAAAGATTTACACTTTGTGCGCTTGTCTCACAAGCATGGAACAAAGTATCCTATACGGAACACCGCGCAAGCTTATTCTACAACTACCCACTTTACAAATAAATTATACAAAAATCACTCGTTATTTAATAATAAATACGATAACAAATAAGCATTGCTTTTATATCGCGTTTCGAGAATCTATTGAAATTGTTCGTACAAAATATTATTACGTTCAGCAAAAAAAAAAAAAAACAATTATAAAAAACATTTTTTAACGATTCCCTATGTAATTACATTGCATTATTTTTAATTGTCAAAAGCAAAATTGCGTCGAAACCATAGATTTACAAACATGGATTTCGGGTCAGCACTCAAAATTGTCCGGACCAAAGACAAAGACAACAAAACAGACTAAAGCGTAGTAACTCTCAAGTTATTTGTGCTAAAAATCTCAACAAAATGAAAATTATTGCAAGCTAAATTAGGCGGTGTTTAAATTACACAGTATTTAAATTAGTTTGTCAGTATTTCTATTACATACAAGAATCTAAGTTAATACACTTTACATTTTGCACGCCACTTTTATTTCTATGAATTTTGTACTAGACCAACATCTATGTGTTTTTGTAAGTCTATGGTTGAAACAAAAATCTATTCACAATTCTGATAATTTTCTGGGCCTCGAGTTGATTTGTATCGAGACTATGATAAAATGCCTACATTTTGAACTGTACTGTAGGATCTTATACCGGGTAAAATATTCTAAACCTTAAAAACTTATAAAACGCTTTCTAAAATTAACAAATTCCTCTCAAGCCATATAAAAGCATTTTTATGCATTAACAATCTTTATCCATCGTTATGTACGTATGGTTCAGTGTACGATTTGAACCATCGTCATGGATCGGTCGCCTATCGTGCAACTGTACAATATTTTGCTCATGTCTAAGGCAGAGTCAAGAATGTAAGACAGTCAGAGACCAGTCTTTCCCGAGCATCGATTAAGCTTTGAAATTTGAATTCAGAAACATAGAGAAGGCCTCGCTACGTTACCTGATCCGATATCGTGCGAAAGGGACAGCTAGACATGAAATTCACGGGAGCAAAAGAAGCAAACTATTAAGTTTATAGCTACTCCTTTTCGCACCCCGAAACTCATATATAGCCATCTATTTCACACGATGACAGGTCAGGTCATGTATAGCCACTCTTAGTCACAAACTTAGCGCGGTCTTAGCTAAGAATATATTTGTCTATGGCAGTTTTTGTTTTTAGCGGAACCTTTGCGCAAGCACAAGATATAAAGCATAAGATGAATGTAGCGGTTGTCAACAAATATTTTCTGTACATGACAAGTAGAATACTAGGCATACAATAAATGTATCAGTTGTCAACAAATATTTTCTTTAACTGACAAGTAGAATACTAAGCATACAATAAATGTATTAGTTGTCAATAAATGTTTTCTGAATCTGACAAGTAGAATACTAGGCATACAATAAATGTATCAGTTGTCAATAAATATTTTCTGAATCTGACAAGTAGAATACTAAGCATAAAATAAATGTATCAGTTGTCAATAAATGTTTTCAGATTTGCTTTGATCCTGATAAGCAGCATATCGTAAGGTTGCACTGTTAGCTAATAAGAAAAGGGTTGAGCACATCCCTAAGTCACATCCCGTCATAGATATTATAAATTGTTACAATCACATGGGTAGAGGTTGTTAATGCGATGGTGGCGACTCCAACGCGTCCACTTTACATTTAAACAAGCTAATTAAAACCGTGGACCCGCCTCGCAAACGATAAGCATGGAATGTAACTCGTGGACTACGTTGTGCCTAGCGACGATTCGAGACAGCCGAAATAAAAAATCTCATTTACAGACAATAAACTCAAAATCTTGTCTACTAAACTGTTCTATGAAACTTTATGCAGACAAGAACCTTTAAGTTATTAACTTCTGAGGCAAAGATTTTTAAAACTATAGATTCAACATCGAAAAAAAAAAACGGCAACAAAATGCAATGCTTAGGCATATTTTCAGAATAGATGTTTCTCTAAAAATCGTTGTTACGATTTTAGCACAGTTTTATTGGTAACTATAGGTACTAAAGATCTTTATTCTGAGGGCGTAATATGCATCAAAATAGGATGGAGGTTGGAGTCTGTTGCTTAATAGAGCATTTGATCGATTAAAGTCAGAGCATAGAAATGTAAGCCCTGTGTCGTGTTACGTAAAGCAGAATTTAATGTGACGAATTTCAAGGTCGTCTGACCGTGCTCGTTCGTTACTTGAAATTCCGACTTACACATCACAATACAGGGTTCAATTTCAATATTTTGCTTTTATGCAGTCAGGTGTAGAGAGCGCTGAAGTTTCGAGCATTTTCATGGAAACTTACTAATAAATCCACCAAGATTAATATAAAACCGAGAAGTAGTTTCCGAAAAATATATTTTGTAAGTTTGTATAAAACCGGCCACAATTTATAGCGCTTCAGCGTCATCTTTAATCTGTATCCCTCGAACAATTTTAAAACTGTATTTGTACCAAAATCGGCTCCCGAATCGTCTTACAACAGCGAAAGTAAATAACAGCCTATTTACACTAACCTAAGTGACTAGTGACTCACTACCACCCCGTTCCTTTGCCGCGGATACCCGTTCATCTTACCCTCTACTTCACGAATCTCCCGATTCTGAGGCGGTTCCACCTTCGCCTTCTTACCCGATTTGGATGACAGATAGGCCTTGTAGAAGAACTGTGCGAAAAGGACAAAGTATGAGAAATACATTGCCATGGAGAGTTTTATGTTGATGTTTGAGATATGGCAGGAGTGTGGAGGAGCCGTGGCGAGGTAGTTGTGCGCCCAGATGTTGATCGCGCAGCCGACTATCATCTGCGTCAGCTGGAGGACCGTGATCGACATGGCGAGGAACTTGGGCGGGTAGCGGCCCATGCTTACCAGAGCGTAGTAGGAATACATCACGCTGAAAAGAGGAAAAGTGACGTGTTAGATACAATCAATCAATAATCATCATCATCATCAGCCGGACAACGTCAACTGCTGAAAATAGGCCTCCCCCTTAGAACGCCACACCGAACGACAACCTGCTACTTGAATCCTCCGGTTGCACGCGACTTTCACAATGTTGTCGGTCCACCCAGTGGGAGGCCTGCATAATCTGCGTTTTCGGTTCGTGATCGCCACTCAGGAATCTTTCTTCTCCATCGGTTATCGGTTCTTCGAGTGATGTTGCCACTTCAGCTCGCAAACAACTGAAAGCTATATCGGTGACCTTGCTTCTCCGGAATATCCTCATTCATGATATAAACATCTTCCAAAAGAACATTTTGTTATTTGACCAAGCAGCCTGCTCTTGCCTTCTCGGACGCGTTACGCTCCTGTAGGTATTTTTAGCGACGCGTAAAATATATAGAGTGAGTGTCTCTATTTATATAATTTTCACCTCGGAATGAGTCTTATGTACTTATTATAATACTATTATTCATTCTGTGCCGCGGGTTAAGAATAGAGTATATCGCCGTCTCGTCCATACAAAAAGCAGTCTGATACCAACCCCTAAGAGTTATCCGATTTCGATGATTTTTTTTCATATGTTATCTACACCGTGAAAAACTATGCTTGGTTGTTTTTTTTTTAAATTTCGCAATATCTTGTTATAGGTACTTAATAAAGTGGCAATTTTTTTGCGGCGAAAATGCGTCGCTGAAAAGTAGAAGTTCTTTGTCATTAGAAAATACCATATTTAAAAAAAAAACAAACAGCGGCATAGATTATGGTTTATCCAAGCCATTGCCATTAAAAACAAAAGATTATGTTAAGATATAGGGGGTGATAACAGACTAACCCCGAAACGCTAATTCTCGCTCGCTCGTCTCTATTGCATGAGAAACAGAGCGACAACTATACAATTTCAAATATCGATTGCGCCAAAAACTCGCGGAAGGACATCCTCATAAAGGCATGGTATTGAAGTAAAAATACATTAGTCGTTATTGTTTTTTTTGGTGGCCGCCATGAGCTTATGCAGTTGATAACAGAACACGTGTGCCCGCAATTAATACTCCTATATTACCTACACCTATCAGGAAAATAATAATTTATAGGAACGCATAAAATGGTCTGCAAATAGAACTGAATCCCTTTCAAGGTGTTAAGCCGATGTTTTCTATATTAACTTTATAGTTATAGTTTTACGGTAGAAAAATGCTGTCCAAGTTAGAGACACATACTTGCTCAGCATTTTTCTCGAGTTCCTCTAACACTCTCAGAGTGTTGTCTTGACCCACCAGCTAGAATTCCTTCGTGCAAGTGATCACTGCAAGTACGGTACTTTATCGTCGACAAACACGTTCGACGTCGTCAAAATCAGTTTTGTCGATTCTAAACGTCATATGTATTTTGGCATTTGTAGTCGACAATAACAAATTATTTACGTATCATAGAGTAATTATATAGAGATGCGTGCGAATGGCCATAGTAATTTGTCTATGTGACCGATCGACAAAGACATTTGCCGTCGACCAAATCAGGTTTGTCTTTGTTCAACGTCATTTACTTGTTAGGTAATTTGATAGATAATAACCAATTTTGTCTATTCTAAGTGTCAAATTTGTCGATCGATAAATACGACACTCGCGGTGCGGTTGCGACTAAAAAAAAACAAGTCATTAAATACATAATCATATCAACATTTAATACATGGGTTAAACTATAAATATTATGAAATCAAACATCTGCGCTCCATGCAGCGTGAAAATTATGACGTCTATTTTCGGTCCACTTACTCGATTCTGACGTGTGACGTCATAATTGCGAGTACACTGCTATTGGCTATCAATTAAAAACAGTTATTGAATGTTACGTGTTCCAAGCAATTGAACATGACGCTGTCTGTTGATTGAATGATAAACGTGTTCATCACTAACGTCGCTTTTAGCAATTTTTGTCATTATCATTTTTCATAATAAATCCATAAAAATAATGCGGCTATATTCAGAGGAACAGGGATCCTATTCCTGTGCGCTAGAGATTATCTCGGTCACTCTCACTCCCATTAAATTCTAAATAAGAGAGACAGTGATCGAGATAATCTCGAGCGCACAGGAATAGGGTCCCAAGACCAATCAAAGCTTCGAGATACATGCACAAAAACGGAAAACACCATCTACCGAACTAAAGAAAGTATTAGAAAGTCACTCTCACAATGCCTCTCTGTCTATCGTTTGTTACCTTTTCAAGACTAAATAACTGCGCCCATTTTGATGGCTATAGTAATATACAGGGTTATAAGAAAAGGGTATGCTAAGCAGAAAATGGCTCACAGTACTCATACTACGAGCCCAGTCGTATTAATATATATACATATATTAATACGTATTAATATATGTATATATGTACATGTATTATATATATGTACATATATTATATATATGTATACTACTAATGTCAGGATAAATGATTATTTATTAACATCTGACATCTGACACCTGATACATATATTAATACGTATTAATATATGTATATATGTACATGTATTATATATACGTACATATATTATATATATGTATACTACTAATGTCAGGATAAATAATTATTTATTAACATCTGACATCTGACACCTGTTACTTTTTCATTATTTTTTATATTTGACATTTAATATGTATTTTCATCAGTTTGACTACTCCTTTTTATACATGTATTTTTATATTATTATTATTATTATTTAATGTATAATTCTTGATGGTTTTTTTTTGTATGTGATTGTAATGTAGGTAGTGTAATTGGTTTAATACCGTACTAATGAAACAAAAAAATAAAAAATACTACGAGACCAAAAATCGAAATCGAGAAATAAATGATCTTCGAAAAATCCATATTTTTAAATAGCCCGCGTACGAATCCGCGGATCAGCTAATTTAAAAAAAAAAACAAATATTAATACTACACAATATACAATATTATTTATCAATGAACATGTATCAAACATTCTGATTAGTCCTAGGGTAATGGAATTATTAAAATTCAAATAATTGTTTCGAGTTACGTCATGGAATTCCAACATAACGTAACAATAACTCTTTATTTGTCCAACTGAAACGATTTATTTAATGAATAATATGTATATCGCAAACATTACTATTATGGGTACCTATTATCAATAACTTACATAAAATGTATGTTATCGTGTAAGTACGTTACTGTAAAAATTAATTCAGATATAGAAACGTAATAACAGGTTCGGTTTAATAATACATATTTGAATGATTTCTAATAAGTACCAACCTATGTACCTAACCTGTACCTCCCTATTTGTCATGTAATTGGGGTAAAGATTTGCGTGCGAGCGAATAGCGCTGAATTCTGAATAGCGCCATTAGACACTCGGCACTCCTGAATACCTCTACAGAGCTAGCATGCGCACCGCGACAAAATCTTCTCTACTCTTCATGTCGTGAAAAGTGAGACAAACGTAATCGTAGTTGTTCTTGCATAACAAAAAGATTTTGTCGCGGTGCGCATGCTAGCCCTCTGCTGAACAACTTTTGACTCTGTCGAGTCTAGGTTCATATACTTGTAAAATACTATTGGTATTTGGTACCCACCTGTGTACGCAATAGTTCATCACCACGAACCACCGTGCCGAGGAAGTGTACTCAGTGAACGAGTACCAGGTGTACAGGAGCACGGTGATGTGGTGATACCAGTGAAGGAAGATGAGCGGTTTCTTGCGGAGTACTATAAACACCGTGTCGCCCAGTTCAGGCAGTTTCGAGAGCACGAACATCCACGTCCAGAAGCCGGACACTTTGTCTTGCTCGATAAAGCTGGAATGAAAGAAAAATATCAGTTAGAATGTTATCTGGAAAGGTCAACCAGCTTTTTGGGGTTTTCATCACTCAAATTCAGCCGTACATAACGACAACGATAACAATGCTCCACAAAGTTAAGCACTAACAATACTTTATAGAGAAGTCCGAAACAAATCGAAAAATATAATAGACGATTCGCGCCATGTTCCGAGTGAAATTATAAAGTATTATACATGGAAACTGTTTTTAAAAGAAATATTTGTTCGTTTTTATGCTCTGAAATCCTAGAATCTACTCAAAGCCAATCAAACAAGTTCACGAAAAATTAAATAACAGGGAACGTGCAAACGTAGTCATGTCCTTAGTTTTTTTTTTCTTCTCTTATATTTTGGGTTCACACAGTGTATTTAGACAGTGTCAAATTTTGTAATATTACATGGTAAAGTAAAATATTTAAGTCATTCAAAAATATTATAATAATACAAATAATTATTTGTATAATTATATTCCAATTTACAAACTAAAAGAAAACACAAATAAATATCATATCATCATCATCATCATCATCATATCATCAATATCATTACGATTTATTTGTGTTTTCTTTTTGTTGTTTGGAAATTGGATATTCAATATATTAGAGAAAATATGAGTAACAGAATAAAGAAAAACTTTATCCAGCAATAGAGATATCTGCTACTGGAAATTATGAAAATTTTCAAGAACATTATAGAACATTGAAATGCTTTAGGACGCATTAGCATTCTAAGAATGGTTTGTCTATTTACTGCGAAAACGCATTAGCATTCTAACAGTGGTTTGTCTGCGAAAATAAGATCATAATAATCGATATCTTCAAAAATATCTATGGCGAAAATAAAAAAAACAACAAAATAATTACAATGAACTCCATGCACAAGCGTGTTACAGACGTCACTTACATGATCGCAGATCAAAATCTCAACTTGTGCCGATTGCCGACTGAGTGACGTTTTAGAATAAGACGCTATTCAGTGAACTAAGATCATAAAATCAGGACTCGAGTATAGTTCTAGAATAAATTTCTACTTAACTAGTTTTGAATCGAGATTCATGACTGAGCATCGTTCTAGAATACGGGCCTAAAACACTGATTGCGTTTAACAATTTCCTTATTGTGCCCCCGTGGTGGAAGGTAAGGTGGCTAGAATATATTTAATACATATTTCTAGTATATGAATGAGTAAAGACGATATTTCTCTATTGAATCGACAATACCGCCATGTCGAGTATATGGCCCGAAACACGCAACGGCAGACAGAAACTGCGCATGTTATAGAGTTCTAAGGGCGTCGATAAAGCTTATTGGGTACCATTGCTGTTAAATAGGTTATATATTTCCGGGATCTTATGTCCGTCTGCTCTAAACTTTGACAGCTCCTAAGTTCAAACTTAACTCTCTAGGACGTACCTAATAATGAAAAAGGCGTTGCACCAAACTTAGGAGGTTGCCTAAATGCGTAAGACATGTCCTTTCCTTTGGCATGCCTAAGTCCGACTAAGTTTAGGTATGCTTAGCTAAGTTTTATCTTTGTTGAGTTTGTTGAGTTTAGTGTAGATAGGCATTAGTGGCATGAATCTGAATCTTAATGTCTTGACAGCCACATATAGGCTACTTTTTATCTCGGAAAAATAATATATTCAAAAAAAAAAAAACGGTTTCTGTAGAATAGCGGGCGAAACCGCGGGGCGCTGCTGGTATTGAATGAGACAAATAACAAATCGAACAATTATTGTACACACGCATGGCATTCGTTGCCAATTGATTAGTTGTTCTTGTTAACCGATGGTCCACTAGGTATCGACAGACTACCGATAGCCCGGCAATGGTGTGTACCATCGATATTTTTAATAGTAGTGTCCTAGTTAGTTCTGGTAAGTTCCATCTCACAAATATATGAACTTTATAAAACGTAGTAGGTATGAGTTGAGTCGTTCCCTGGGAGATCTCCGAGTCTCGGTCAAGCATATCCTATGTGGCTAAGTGGCTATAATCCCAAGTAACCCGGCTACACCCCAAAGCAAACCTTGCCGGTGTTAATATTGTTTTAGCTGGATTTGCATTTACGTCGAGAAATAATTTTCAAGTTTACTAACAGCATACGTACTTAATAAGATTTTAATCGTTTACGCTTTTAATTCGGTAATACTTATA
Source organism: Apocheima hispidaria (assembly GCA_947579745.1). Classification (NCBI taxonomy): domain Eukaryota; kingdom Metazoa; phylum Arthropoda; class Insecta; order Lepidoptera; family Geometridae; genus Apocheima; species Apocheima hispidaria. Next base: position 2,254,732 of record OX388151.1, read on the forward strand.
AGTGGTTTGATGTAAATGTAAATAATTTTCAAGTTTACTCACAGCATACGTACTTAATATCGGCGCTTCATTATCTCGTTTGATGTAAATCTGTATTGCAATTAATATTACGTTTTTAAATCAAGTCAAATAATAGGTACAAGCTCAATAATCATCGGAATTCTTATTACACAGTTGAGGGTCGCTTGTCTCATCGGGCATCAGTAAAAAAAAAAAAGGATGTTGAATAAAAGCGTATGCCCGCAGTGGGCTGTCAGTATCTGCCAATGACAACGGTGAAGACAAAAATTACTATGTCAACCTCAGACCGCAAAAAGAAAAAAAAGGAGAGAAAAAAAGAAGAAATTAACAATAAAATATTTCTCTCTCGTTTGTTCGATGGCGAAGAGTGCCAACAAAATTGATACCTGAAAATGGGGAAGACCCATAACGGTAGATCTTGGACAAATTTTAATGTTCCTAAATATGTAAATTATTGATCTTAACGTATTATCGCTTCGGTTTTTAGCAATACCAAAAAAGTTATATCAAACCACAACAAAGTTATGGATGGCGAATCGGACATTGGACACGTGTTTATAGAATCTCAAGTGATATGAGTAAACTGTGAAAACGTGACCATTTACGTTAGACTCACGGATGTATGCCGAGCCAATGAGCTGCGAGACGGTACGCACCTGTATACAATAGAATATATATAGCGATGTACAGTCGGATCTCGAGGTTTTTTTTTGTAAAAATACCGTGAAATGCATTTCGAATTAGCTTTATTTTGCAAATAATACATTTGAATTAAAATGATGTACCAAACCTAAATTTAATTTATTCTTCGAAATCCTTAGGGTGTCTACACATGGCCCCACCTGACATCGTGTGAAAGGGACAGCTAGATTTGAATTTCACGGGAGCAAAAGAAACAAACTATTAAGGTTATAGCTTCTCCCTTTCGCTTCCCCAGAAACTTATATATAGCCATCTCTTTCAAGCGATGTCGGGTCGGGCCATGTGTAGACACCCTTATTCCGTACCAGACGACTGTATTTATGATGACGTATTATCGAAACCGATTGAAACGTCAAGGGTGTATAGACATCCTAAAGTTTAGGTTTACGTTGACTATAATTTGTATGACGTAAGAGCAGTGCCACCTGGATGACGCTAGACGGCGCTGCTCTTATTTCATACAAATTATAGTAAAATAGTAGTTCATAGTAAAATTATAGTCAACTTAACGTCATCGAGTAAGTTAACTCATTTGGGAAAACTCGCACTAGGCAGTACTACTACGAACTCAGTACTCTTTTTTTTGACTCTGCTGTTCTGGGCCCCTATTCGGAGAAATGACATTTTATCTCGGTCACTGTCTCTCTAATTTAGAATTTAATGGGAGTGAGAGTGACCGAGATAAAATGACATATCTCCGAATAGGGTCCCTGGGTGCGAAACTTAGTCGCCAACGCAGCCAACGGAAGTTTTTCAACAACTACCTAGCTGCTGGCATACAACAGTTTTCATTTTCCACACGTTTCTTTGAATCGAATCTCGATAAATTCTTCTGTAATTATTTTTTTCATCAACCTTTTCATTCGGGTGCAAAAACTTAGAAAAACTTCTGCTAACACAAGTGGAACGGCTGTATGCAATCATACTAACAATAAGAGTTATTTGTTTGTGAGAGTTATCGTTAGAATCTAAAGTGTTAGAAACTTCATTCAACGTCGTCGTAAAACGTGTTCGACAGGTCAAAGTTACGAGAGTGTTAAACAGTATTAAGTGTAAGTAAGATGATGTAATGAATATTGAATACCAACGTGATTTCGAAACTGCATCATAATTTGCATCTAGAGTATACCGTCCGCCGTCTTGTCTATACAAAAAGCGTAGTTATCCACTAAATGTTATCCTATTTCAATGTTTTTTTTTATGTTGTCTACACCGTGAAAAACCGTGCTTGTAAAACACACAAACTTTCGCATCTATAATATTAGTGCGATGACACTCCGGAAATTGAGACGAATGTAAAGACATCTCGCAATCCAAAATCGGTCAAGGCATTTAGGCGGACACATACACCTAAAACAAAACTTTCTGACGCACCCTTATTATATGTATGTACGTATAATATAAGTCCGCATGCTCGTATTATTCGTTAGTTATATTATTCTTGCACAATTAGGGCCAAATTTACATCACGCGCTTCGGAGCATGAAATTTTATTGCTCTGAACTTACCATCATAATTAAACTACTGTCATCTTATTTAAAGGTGTATTTAAACAAAAAATAGAATAGACATCAAAGCCAGTATGGAAGTGGCCTCAGAAAACTAAATATGCCATCACTACACCCTCGTAGAGGTGCTAACAAAAAACTAAATATCTAATTACTACGCCCTTACAGAGGTGGCAACAGAAAACTAAATATGCAATCACTGCTCCTTCCAGAGGTGGCCACAGAAAACTAAATATGCAATCACTGCTCCTTCCAGAGGTGGCCACAGAAAACTAAATATGCAATCACTGCTCCTTCCAGAGGTGGCCACAGAAAACTAAATATGCAATCACTACGCCCTTACAGAGGTGGCTACAGAAAACTAAATATGCAATCAGTGCTCCTTCCAGAGGTGACCACAGAAAAGTAAATATGCAATCACTGCTCCTTTCAGAGGTGTCCACAGAAAACTAAATATGCAATTACTACGCCCTTACAGAGGTGGCAACAGAAAACTGAATATGCAATACTACGCTCTTACAGAGGTGGCAAAAGAAAATTAAATACGAAATCACTACGCTCTTACAGAGGTGGCAACAGAAAACTAAACATGCAATCACTACGCTCTTACAGAGGTGGCAAAAGAAAATTAAATATGCAATCACTACGCTCTTACAGAGGTGGCAACAGAGAACTAAATATGCAATCACTACGCCCTTAATAGAGGTGGTCACCGACATCTAAAAATGCAATCACTACGCCATAAGAAGTAGGCATGTGACCTACACATTACTGGGGTAATCAATTGTACGTAGTCGCGTCGAAGTGGCGATCGTCGCATGCGCATATTCTCCAAATTACGTAACTGCCCACTTTCTCTTTTAAAACAGCTGACCGTTTACATACTGTTATCTAAACTGCGGTAATGGCCGGATCGCTGATGCAATTTCTTATGCTAAATAAGTACTCGAAAACGAATAATATACAAAATGTATGTAATTAACGATGGTAATGATCGCCGATGGAAACACATTAGACCATTTACATTTACATCAATACATATGTACATTCATGATGACAAATTATTGATGACATCAAATATGGAACTGGAACGTGATCCGTAACTGCTGGTCTTTCGGTCAGCGGACAATGAAGAGAGGTATGCTCGGAGTTTCTTAGCGCGATAAAATCCGAAGCTGATATTCCCCGAAGAACCAAAGTCATCGACACAGATTTCAGGGTTAGCCAGCTGGAGTGGCAATGGGCAGGCCACATCGCTCGAAAAACCGGTAACCGATGGGGAAGAAAGGTCCCTGAGTGGCGAACACGAACCGGAAGTAGCCGAGTACGTAGGCCTCCCACTAGATGGACTGACGGCATTGTGGATGCAAATGGCAAATTGTCCTTTAGTGCGGCGCTGTAAGGGGAAGCCCTATGTTCAACAGTGGATGACTTCCGACTGACGATGATGAGTATATGTAATATATTTCATGCGAAAGAGATTTAATGGGACCAAAAGAAGCGGACGAATAAAGCCAAACTTTGTCCAGCTATAACCTTATTCGTTTGTTTCTTTTACTCCCATTGAGTTTAAAGTCTAGCTACACCTTTCGTGTAAATCATCACACAGGCTATAATTGTGTGTGACTAAAGATAAACGAGCATTTTTTATAAAATTGACTGCAGTATCCGTTCCGTATCAAAAGATTAAAAACCGTATCGCAATCAATTCGAGAAATATAGTTAAACCACACGTTAAATGTTACCGACACGAGAAGTTTTTGTGGCCTTACGGATACTGCTGTGTCGCCAATTATTATGTAGAACTAGTTGTTACCCGCGACTTCCTTCGCGTGAACAAAAAAGTATCCTATGTTCGTATTTGTGATATACAGTAAGCTCCTCATCAAATTTTATCAAGATCCGCTCAGACGTTTAGCCGTGATAACGCGACAAACATCGAGACAGATAGACAAAGTTACTTCCTATACAGGGTAACAAGGAAAGGGTATGCTAAGCCGAAAGGGGCATACATTTGTCATATCGCCGAATAGGGGGCCCAGTTCTACTGTTCGCGTTAGTTTATCTTCAGCAGCATATCAATGGCGCAATGTGACACGTAACTATAATATTGATCATTCTATTTGACTGAGCACAGTTAGAAAAATACAAATGATAAAGTTTATAGCAAGTTTTAAGCTGATAGGCCATTCAGATACGCGGATATACTTACCACTGGCGAAGTAAGCATCAATTCAGTTCAATTTTTTAAAATAAGTATCGCCAAGAAAATTGTAAGAAATTATAATTGATTAATATTAAAAGAGTCGCAATAAAAATATATCATTATATCACACTAATGTTATAAATCAGGGTTCGCCGATATATATCAGATATATATCCGATTATTCATCGATAGTAAACGAGGTCGCGCGCATGTCACGCTTAGCATTCCTTGATAAAGGTCACCGAATGTGATCGAAACTATAGTCGGAATAACCGAGTGAGTATTCCCGTTTTATTAAATAAAAATGTTAATAAGGCCCAAAATTTTCATGATAATTTGACGCTTCGGAACTCTCATTAAAAAGCAGGAGCATGAGGTCATTTGTTGAATAATACACAACGTAAGGTCCAAAGGTGTAACTTTTTAACCCCTTTGTGCCAATTATGAATAATTGACAATTATTGAGTGTAAATTTATTTTGTTTTTATAACAGGTAACCTTAGCTATTAAGTGAATATTTACACATAATTAAATAAATATCAAAGATAAAATATGCAGGTTCAATGAGGTTTTTGTTATGAAATTTTTGCTTACATATATTCCTATACTTATTATAAACCGCCTTGATGGCCTTGTTGTACCTCTCTCTAATGGTTTTTTTCTTGTTATGTCCTTTTGTCGTGTCAATAAAGTGTTATTGTATTCTATAAAAATAAATAACAGAAAATAATGTTGACAGTTTACTTTACAAGAACATTATGCACATACAGTCCTTACAATGAAACATTATTATGCGAAAACCTGTTTTTTACCAGCCATTTAAGATACCATTTACAATATCGAAGAACTGGGAAGTTTTCCATTGACGTCAGAGACCCAATAATCTAACCTGTTATAAGAGGTATGATCATGATCCAGGTAACTTGTTAGATTTACGTAAAACTGCATCGATATGAATAACAGCAGATATAGACATTTAAAAAGTAAATTATTATGTCAAATATCGATTGGCGGATATTTTTAGCGTCAATTAAATAAAAATAGCTTACGATCATTTTGCGAGTGCTATATATCATACTACCTCTGTTCGCATGGACATAAAAAAAGTATCATATTCCTGTGTCCGTATTTGTGATATACAGTAAGTCCTTACCAAATGTTTTCAAGATCCGTTCAGCCGTTTAGACGTGATATCGCGATTTTCCTCGAGACGAGCGTATTCATTTTTATACCTCGAAGCTTTATTGGTCCTGCACCTGATACGACTGTGGCTATATTCCTCTGAATTATAATATTAGTTAGGATTTGTTGTTTCAAAAAACAAATAATTATATTATGGCTTGTTGCACGTTTCCCGTATGAATATTCATCATCAGCCAGAAGACGTCCACTGATAAACAAAGGCCTCCCCCTTAATATGAATATTATCATTATGTTAATTTAAAAGTAATTTTTATTTAAATTTTTGTAACAAATTGTCAGACCAAATTAAAAATAAAAAGTTATAAGGCTGTAAAGGATTCAGACAGACAGACGGACGGACAGACAGACGGACATGACGAACTTATAAGGGTTCCTTGTAGTACAACGGAACCCTAAAAACGAAAATTATATTAATGAACATTATATCCTGCCATAATATCTGCTTCTTTTTTAAAACCTACCTTTTGTAAAATGTATCAAAATTGTTCTTCTCCTTCTTCCACTTTCTAGACTATCGACAAACCAGACTCGACTAGTCAGTGTAGCAGTTTCTCTCCCTGTCCTCTGCTAGTCTTTATTCGATTTCTACTCTGGTGGACAGATATCCAAAATCTGTATATCGGACAACACAAGTTATTGGACAGGCCCTGCACTATGCTGTTATTCGATCTTCGTATTTTGTCCCAAAAAGACGCGATACGAGATCGAATAACTGCAAAGAAATCAGGAACTCGTGCATCAGAAAACATGCCCGACGCGCTGCAAAATCGAGCCTTCTTCATAAGGATGCGAAATGCGTCATTATATTGCGTCATTATAAAATCGAATATTACTATTAATATTACTATCTAACAATAAACCCTACTGTAAATAACTTACAATAAGTCTTCGTTAAATTACCACGCAATCTTACTAGTCCCGCTGAAAGGCAATTATGGGGATCGTTTCCAAAAAATGAGCGCTTTTAGTGGCTCAATTAACTAGATAACCGGCAATGCTCAGCTCAGAGGAAACCGTAAAAGCCTCTTAAATGGTCCGTCTTCTCTAATTAGTTCGGAATATGTGCGCATTCTCTCTGTACTCAGAGATTGATATATGAAATTACTACAATTTCAGATAAGATTTTGTGGTTTTCTATTTTTAACCGAAAAAAAAAATTACTAAAATACGTCATAAAAATACAGATGATCCGCGAATGGATCGAGGTTAACCGGGTCCTTTTTAGGAAACTATATTAATATATAGCATAACTTATATTATATAGCTAAAAACGAGGCCCGAAGGACAATTTGTCGTTGCTTCCGCAACGTTAGTATAATTAAAACAGGATTTATCATGCAAATTTAAATTAAAACCCATCTAAAGCCTTCGCGTGCGTCATAAAAGCATGCGAATGAGTCATTAAATCAATCTAAGAATTCAATTATAATAGGATCCACAAGAGGTCGAAAGCCATGTAGGCGGTTCGATTTCATAAAGCCTGACACAACTTTAATAGAGAAAGAGAATAAATACCTCAGCAAGATTTACAGATCCATATTAAAATTTGAAACGCCCGAAAATAGTTAAAGCCTCTGAGTACATAAAAGTGTGACATTGGCCGTGAAAATACCGTTTTCTGGGCCATCTGTAAACAGTGGAAATCGACCTGAGGCTTGAACTGTCCAGGAATATGGGTTTCTTTGCCGGTTATGTAACAAACACTATCGAAACATAAAACTGAAAAATCATTCAACTATGTCAAATGTATAATATAACTAGTTGTTACCTGCGACTTCGTTCGCGTGGAGATAAAAAAAGGTATCCTATGTCCATCTTAGTGATAAACAGTTAGATTCGTATTTATATTATTATTTACGGTAAAAAAAAAACAAAGCCATCTAGCGAACTATAAGAAGTAACTTTGCCTCTCTGTCTGGACGTTTGTCGCGTTATCACGGCAAAACGGCTGAACGGATCTTGATAACATTTGGTAAGGAGTTACTGTATATCACAAAGACGGACATAGGCTACGATACGATTATTTATACCCACGCGAACGAAGTCGCGGGTAACAACTAATATCTCCATAAACATTGAATATAATATTATTTGTAAGCCTTCATAAGAAACAAAAGCGATAGAGTAATAAATATTATTTCGAAAATGTTCACATTTGAGTCAATAACAGTTTACGTAAGCAAAGAATTACGGTGCGTTCCGCCGAATGTTTTCAAGGGAAGCGAGCATCTTCGTCTTCCACCTTCTCATTACATGTATCAGTATAAGAAAAGATTGTAAAACATCTGCAACGAGACGGCCGTGACCGGCAGACGAGCCGAAATGTCGGCAATTACCTAACTGAAATCGATCTGGATTCCAGGCGGCAAGTCAAACGACCCTGTTTACCTACTCCCTAATATAAGTGACACCGTTGACTTTGAGGCGATGTGCTGGGCTAAGGACCTAATAAGGTGATGTCCTGGGTTAAGGACCTGACTCTCGCAAGCTCGAGATTATTTCGGATACTATCTCTTGAGAATTAAGATTGTCAGAGATAATCTCTAGCGTGTTAGAATAGCGCCATCCCTTCAAGAGACCTATTAGAAGTATAATATTCAATTTTCTAGTTCTTTAACAAAGTGAGGTCGAAAGGTCTGAATTTGTAGGAGTCTATAGGAACACGTCGTTATTCGCAAAAAATATAAATAAAAGGATAGGGACTACTTTCCCAATTTATATTTAAGTTTATTGTAACATTTTCTAATTGCAAAGTGTACTTAGCTCTTCTTGAACGAATCGGTTAAATGAACGAGCAACCTCAATGGTAATGATCAACAAAGTTTCTTCTGATCGTTTTTTTAAATACAATATACATTGCGTCAGAAGTTTATGATTACAAAAACTAGTAACTTTTTGTCAGTACTACACCGGATCTCAACATCTCCATGTATGTACCGCTCAACTACATTATCTCTAGAACATAAAAAACAAAGCTAAGCAGAGAGCAAACTACAACATAACGTAATTCACGTTATGTTATACGATTACGGAAAATTCCGAGTATACATATAATAAACGTGTCGCCGAATTCTGAGGTAAACATTTCGTCAGGAATATAATAATTAACAAAGTACGGATGTTAATCCGTACTTTGAAATCCGTAATGAAAAGACAAGGAAAACTGTGTCCGATAGTTATATCGGACACAGGTTTCTTTGTCTTTTCATTATTAATCATTATCGTTAATTATCAATTATTTAGATGTTTCCTAGTTTTAACTCGCTTCATATATTGCTACATTTTCTCATTGTACAATTAAGACTCGCTAGTAAATTTTTCCACTTCAAATGTAACCTAAATTTAATTTCAACTATTTTGTACTCTGCAGGCAGCAAAAAATATTTTCATTTTAGTTTAGTCTAGTCGAACCTCCATGAACACGACGTGGTCTCCTGTGATTGGGGGTGTACCCAGCTTGATGCCTATGTTTCATAATGTGAATGTAATGTGTAACTTCTGTTGGGGATCCATATTCTACAAAATAAAAAATAAAATAAATTACGTAAATGATGTTTGAATTCTTATTCTCTTATCATAATATGCAATATGATTGAATAAAATAATGATTTAGCTAAAAAATCTCAAATGTTATAAGAAAATAAATAATGTAATATTTTTTTAAATCCAGGGTAATCATAACTAATATTATAATTAAGAAACATATAGCCGCAGTCGTATCAGGACCAGTAACGCTTCAAAGTTTAAAAATATATACGTTCGTCTCGAGGAAAAAACTTCGCTTGCGCAATTCAGAATCCCCTACATCCCTGCATTACAACTGTCATTCCACACAAAACTTAAAAAATGCCCAAAAATGGATCAACGTCACCTAGCGAACTATATGAAGTAACTTTGTCTCACTGTCTGGATGTTTGTCGAGTTGATTAAATTTGATAAGGAGTTACTATATTTCACAAAGACGGGCATAGGATCCTTTTTTATGTCCACGCGAACGAAATCACGGGTAAAAACTAGTTATTAATATATTCATTATTATATTTATAATTCAAAATGTTGATTGTGCGACCAAAAGGGCGTGTATTGTGTCCAAGCGGTCGATTGCATAATTAAAATAATATGAATAAAAATATACTTACGTTTCCCAAATGATATCAAAGTCTTCGAGTAAACAAAGGAGAAATAAAACCGAAGAGGTGAATTTTCTATTGGTGATTCGGAAGACTTCGGCATCAACATGGATAAAAGTAGAATACTATCAGGGCGACGAGCGCAATGCATTGAACTGTTGAAGTTAATAACTCTGGATGGCGCTGAACTGCTATGGGCTAGCGTTATGCTTAGCATCAGGTGAGCGACTTACTCGTCTCGTCACCAAGATCCTTAACAAAAAAATAAAACAGACAGAGAACAATCCTTGGACGTATTGAGAAAAACAGCAGAGTTGAGTAGTAAACAGTGCAAGCAAAGTACATAATTATAACTACGTCAATCAATGACTACGCAAAGATGAATCCATTTTAAATCAATACTGGACCAACTTGACCCGGCGTCCTTGTGTACCGAGAACCATAGGAAATAATGTTTGGACAAACATTTACACCATATATCCGCAGCTATATTTGCACGTCGCCGTTCGAATTTACGACCACCCACAGCATCCGATTTAAAAGTAGGGTCCCGATTTCGTTCGCATATCCTTTTTATTTTTAACGATATAAAATATTAGATTGATATTGAAAAATGTTTATGCTTAACTGATACTCATATTGATCGATCCACGTTTTAATTTATTTAAATGAAATGCAAGACGATTTGCCCATTATTATGCTATGTTATACATATTGAATGAAAAATTTAACTTAAACACGAGCATGTTAAATATTGTAATAAAAAATGATTTTTTTTTTATGCCGTAGGTGGCAAACAAGCAGACGGTTCGCCTGATGGTAAGCTATTACCGTAGCCTATGGATACCTGTAACAGGGCATCACAGATACGTTGCCGACCTTTTAAGTCTATTAACATCCTTTTTGAAGATGTTTTAGTTACTCGGAAATACCGCAGGTGGAAGCTCATTCCACAATTTGTAGGTGTGAGGCAAAAAGGAACGCGTAAAGCGCACAGTGTGCGATTTCCACAGGTCGATTATATGCGGATGAGCTTTTGAGCGGTGGCGCGAATAGAACCGCGACGCCATTATCATGTCGAACAATTTTTCAGAACACTCCCCATTGTAAATGCGATAAAAGATAGAGAGAGGCCCAATGTCTTTGCGCTTGAATAAAATTATGTCCATTTTTTATTTAATCCTCATATATTTTATTTAATAAAAAAAAGACTGTGCTATCGAGACTGCAGGTATTTTGTAAGGGTATAGATGGAACTTTGTAATTGAAATGGGTACTGCGGCATCTCCTAATTACCCAAAGGCAAATAAATACTTTCTTGATCGCTTTACAAAACAGGTCGAATGGACCCAGTATTAGAAAAACCTCAGTAAAATTCATACCTCGGTGCGAAAGAGACAATTAATCTAGAGCACTTCGGCGGTTCGCACCGTGGTCCGAGCTACATGTGGCATGAGCTGCCGAGTAGCCATTGAAATCAGTCGTTTTCAATTGCGCCTTCAGGAACATTAAAAATATATAACTGATTTTAGTGGATGAAACTTGATTAAGTTATGATTTGCAGAGCATATCGGCTCCAGTGGGTGCGTAAACATCACATTTGCTTCATACTTGTTTAGCAATATTGAAAGATGTTAAGCAAATGTAGGAAAATTCAAGTGAGATCTATGTAATGGTTACATGTATCCACTATGTTTGAACGTTTAAATTATTTTATGTTATAAATTCTCAATACTAACACCCGTTTCTCTAACGTTTTACAAACTCATGTCAATTTAACACACCAACCCCCGAATACTGAAACGTTTGTTAACTTTGACGACAGATTGTCTATTGCTGTCTTTGTCATTTGCTTAGTGCCAGACAAAGGCAGTATTAGAATGAATCTGTTGTCAAAAGTTAACAAACGTTTCAGTATTCAGGGGTAAATACTGTAGGCTCATTGGTCGAAGACAGCCGATTACACGAGAATAACAAACGCACGAGAAACCGGGGTTAGTCTAATGGAAATTCACAACCGGATCTGCAGAATTTTCCTTAACGTTTTGCACTTATAGCTGATAGGATATACCCAATAGGATTTCTTGTATCGGTGGTTCTATGGAACACACACATAGATAGGACTACTAACACCCAGACCCAGAACAGACAATTATTTGAATTGATATTTCAAACATTTGTCCGGCCAAGAATCCAGGAATCCAACCAGGGTTGTTGTTTATTTACTGAAAAACAAGCAGTATTATCAAAAGAAAAACTAAGTACCCGACTGCAAAATATAGCCTTGGTCACTTCGGACGTAAAGAGTAGTTCAACGACACCTCACTCGCAAAATCGGTCAAGCCGTTGTAGGAAAATTTAAAGTAGCGATTTTTTAATTTTCCTACACCGTTTAGGCTACAGGAGGTAATAATATAGGAACATACAAACATAAATAAATACTTACATACTCTCATACTTACATAAACCTACAAAAAACATTACACCCATTATTGGGCAGTCGGGTAATAATAATAGATAGAGCAGCGGCTCCCAAACTTTTTTGGCGACGGAACTCTTTTGAAAAACGAAATATTTGAGCCCTAAAATAATCAAAAACTGGTTTTATGTGCATTCTTTATTAATAATCATATCACTTGACATTAACATTTGCATCTAATGTGAGGTATCATTAAAACGCATTTCACTAACTACTCGATCAGTTAAGATTTTTTTAAATGTTATCTTGGAAAATATATATAGTTTTTATTTTACTCTGATACCTTACTGCAGTAAGTACTACAGTTTTCAGTATGACCAGTATTTTCGGGGAGCCCCCACGGAGGCTTTGTGGAGCCCAATGGCTCCGCGGAGCACAATGAGTATGGCTGAGATAAAGCATAAAGGTAATAAGCTGGATGGTTAACCCATTCTCGTTCAAGAACTGAGAACTTAAAATAACAATACGAATATCAACGTGAAAGTTTACCGTGTGAAGACACGAATCTCAAGTTATAAAAGGTAATTCGTGAATCGTATCTATATTATCTAGCCAGACGTTATGATCCAGTTTACAGAAGTATATAACATGATGCCAATTAAAAACGGTGAATGTATTGCATCAATAGTCCTAATTAATTAAAGTTGAAACGGAACGCATACAGCAGAATAATAGAAAAACCGTATCTGTAATACTGAGTATATTAATATCTTAACGATGATGGTTTTTCGAACGCAAACATTTTTGTTCTGATGACGATTTTCATTGTTAATGTTTCGTATGTTTTTGATCTCAAACTTCGTTATGACCTTTTGTGGCTGTCGGGAAGATTTCTAAAACGTTTTATAAATTTGTTTCCAAATGAGGCGTTTCATATTTAAAGATTCAGATCCTATCTATCTGAATGCAAATGATTCTGAAGTTATTAGTCACTTAGTATAAAAGTTCGCCCAATATTTAATAGGAAAAGATTGCATAATTATAACGATACACATGAATTCACCTACTAATGTGTCGTAATGTAAGACCGCTTTCCATATTAATGACTATCTAATTATACACATACGTACGGACTACGTTTCATACCACGAGCGTCCTTTCCATCAATGGTTTCCGCTGCAAGTCCTCAAGAACACTATTTGCTCGCACGTTCCGCATATTGTTATGTTCTGTTATCTTAGTTTTGAAAATAAAATCAGGTGTCCAAGTACTAACATCTCACGCAAGGCATCTCGGTCGACGCCCTTCGAAGGTCTTCATGACGTCTTACACGAAACGAATGAGAAAGGTCTAAAATTTTGAAACGATGTCATGACTACGGAAAATTTTAATTATGCGTTGATAGGCGCAATATGGAATAACCCGTGCCAGATGTCAGACGTAGACGAAAAAAACCAATTACACTTAAAGCTATTATAGTTAGCACGAACATTATTAGCGGTTAAGTCGTTGAGTAATCCTAAAAAAGTATTTACTGAATAAACATATAACGTAGACTCTTCCCTAAGTCTTGAAAACCATAGGTACATTCTGAAAATTCATAATAATTCAGGATAATTCATCGTAATCGTTTGTATAAAATGCCAGCTTTTGTAATAGATCGGCCTTTACTGATGTGAAGGCTGGCTGGCCAATAGCCTATGACGCAAGCAACGGCCTTTCAAGTGCAGACGAGCCTAGCCGAAGGATAATTAATGTCCAAAGCATTTTGCGCTATGTAAGCGTTTAAAGCATGTTGTCTTTATAACCATCTCTACTCCATAAGCTACATTTGATGACAGCTATTATTTATGCGTATAAGAATTTATGGCAGTGCTGAAACATATATTCACGATTTATTCTCGTATTAATTCCAAAAATCTCGAAACATTAAACTCTTTTATGCGGTTGGCGCCCTTTATGCAAATATGCGAATATTATCTTAAAAGGGGCTGCGGAGCTAAAAGAGGATTCCACGACAATCTCCCAAAATGTGTGCCGGTTTTTTTTTGGATAATTTAACAAGGGCCGTCATTGTCAGTGCTATGTTATTTACATGCATAAAGTTGGAATACATTGCTTTTGCGCAGATTTTTTAAATATTACATTATGTTCTGACATTCGGTTAATTTGCATTAGCATCCCGCAAAGCTTTGATACCATGCTCTTTTTTCCTCTGTTTTAATCTGTAAGGAACTCATGCCAAATAGCTTTTTAGAATAGCCAATTAGATTTTCATGATGTATGTGACGTTCGTGGGCATAGTTTAAGTGCGCTACAAAAACTTTTGACGTAAAACGGATAAAAACAAACAAATTAACAATATCCTTCCTAAGTGCCGAAAAATTATAGTAGAGCTGTTAGTTCCTTATTTGATTAAATAATGTACGTGTGTGACGAAAACAAAGAATTAGCAATGATTACGTTGTAAGCAGTGTAAATCTTTTTGTTTTGAATGAATTTAAACAGTAAGAATTAGCAATGATTGATTAAGTTATAAATATTGTAGATCTCATTATTCTGAATGAATTTAAGCAGTGGAGAGCAGCGGGCTTATCCCGTAACTCTGAAAGCGATAGTGATAGTGCGCGAGCGGGACCGCGCATAGTGCGACTAAGTTGGTACGAACGGCATGGCATGCTCTCGCAATCAGAATCACAAACTTTTCAAAGTTAGAGGATAAGCCCACTGGTACTATGATTCTAGTATTATTTTGTAAGCAATGAATCTTATCCAGCATGAGCGGACATCGGTATCCGAGCGATAACACGTATAAGTATACGTCATTCTGTATAAATTTTATAATGGGACTAACCATCAAATCGGAAAATCATTAAATAAACCCACTTCTGGTGACAAAGTGTCCGCATAGCTCTGTGGCATAGCTACAAATCTACAGGGTTATATTTAATGGACCAAAAACCTCTCGCAGCCTGTTTACCTACATAATACATGAAAAAACCATCGATTCCATGACTTTTAAAACTAAACCTTATTTAATAAGGAGAATTCTGTGACTAAGCCATAAAAAAGTTTGTATGGAATTTTCATTCTTTGTATTTTTTTTGGTCAAATGTCAGCTTCTAAGCTTCAGCCGAGCACCCGCGTTCCTTCTCATTTGATTTTCCATCTCATTTGGTCTTCTTCATCAGTTCCACTTCACCATATGATACTTTCTAAATGCAAATGTTTGACTTGTTGATGAAAATACCGAAATCGCTATATGTATGCCTATAATATTTGATGAGTTCCCTCAATTCCTCATGGATCCCATTTTCAGAAATGGATTTTGATGAAAAATGAATCATACTTAGACTTTGTTAATGGTTTGTGCAAACTGGTGTGACTACCGGACGCCCAATCATCATCTGTAACACCGGCACCACCAAAATAATATGAAAACATCTGATGAAGATAAGATTTTTCTAAATTACTACAACTCATTCAAATGTGTCAATATCGCAGAAAATTTTACAAACTGTTTTTTCTAATATCTAAGCGTGAATTTGATCAATTTACTATTGTTTTACAAATTGACTTGTTTGAAGAAAATTGTGACAGCAAATTGCGACTTTATAGGCACAATTTGCTAGATAATCATTTAGCTACTGTAGCTCAATGTAGATAATATATGATTTTTGCAAGATGTATTTGGATAACAAAGTATTAAGCTTTAGATTTCTGCGCCTTGGTGAAGCACCTAGGATTTAGTTGTCTAGGTTCTACACAATTTTATTGTCAAAACTAAACACTATTAGGCCGTTGTAGGCGACTAGCTTGCGACTTCAGGGTTGTAGCTAGCCATGTGCACATTAAAAGCCCTATCACCGAGCTCAGATTTCCTTATAATATTTTCCGTCACCGGTAGATCAAGCTCATTTTCGGGATTTTGTACCCGTCTTTCAGCGACCGATCGCAGCGTATGATCGCGCAAACCGCGTTACAGTCACTTAAATTATTCTTGGGCACGTATATTTTATTTTGGTGTCACGTCAACTTTGACACAAATTTTGTTCAGTATCACGTAACCCATGTAGGTATTCCAGGCGCGTATATTGTGTTGATACTATGCTCATAGAATCTATAAGATCACTAACATGTGTATGTGAAAGCGAAAGTTTCGCTAGCATTAGATATTATGCAGACGTTGTCCATTCTCTATTCCGAGTCCCAGTCTACCACATTTTTGACCTACCGAAGCAAAGGTCTCCGATTCCACGGAAACAAGACAATGTTTTTTTAAATTATATACATTCGATGATATCTAGCGCACGGTTGATACGATCTTCATGATTTTTTTGTCTGAAAAACGCTGGAAACCTAGTAAATCTCAAATAAAACCGCGAGGCGTCGCTAGTGCTGTTATAATGGCTATTTGTTTTGATCTTCGACCGCGAACTCCGATTACAGCCGCATTAGCTTGGATATAATAATAAATTTGTACATAAAATTGTACAGTAATGTTCTACAATACATTTATTTTATAATTACAGTGCAAACCAGTTACAAAGACCACCAAAGGGCCACACACGAGTCGAGCTAATTCTTAGGCAATATATATTTTGGCGCTTTGTAAGAACTATGGTATTTTTTTTATGAATTAGTATCTTTATGTCCGGAGTGATAGGGGTATTGTTTACACCATAAGTAATACCATTCCACAGAGCTGATAATGTGTACCATTCCATGAGCATTCTACGTAGTTAACGAGGCAGTGAACGAGTTGGAATGAAGACACAGGATAACGGCCCCGATCAGGTTACCAATTGACGGGATTTTCCTGACATGTCCGGAATTTAAACGCTCTATCATAAACAGGGAAATTTTGAAATAGTCAGGATTTTTAAAAAGCGTAACAGTTCAGTGCCAACCAGAACTTTGAACTTCCAACGCTTTAAAACCATGTCCGGCAATGCACTGCGCTCGTCTCCCAGAGATATTAAATGTTAAATATGTATGCCCAGTAATTACGCTGGAAACAATGCCCTTCAATCCGGGACACAATAATGTTTGCACACTACTGCTTGGCGATTGAATAACTGGCAAAAGTGTGGTACTTCCCCGAGACTCTGCAAGAGTCCTAGCACTACAAAAATAACTACTGTATTTCAGGAAGACCTGAAGTCAAGTTTTATTCCTTTCAGTCCTTCCACTACGTTTCTTGAATCTCGGCATTCCATCTAAGCTAATATAAATTCCAACAACGTAATAAAGTTCCATATTATACTCATTTATACGGATTATGTACGTTATTTGTGTGCGTAAAAGCCGATGGTGATCGCACTAATATTATAAATGCGAAATTTTGTGGGAATGTGTGTTAGTATCCAAGTGTATTTGTTCTCGTTCAACTCTGTAACTGCTGAACGGATTTGAATGAAATGTGGTATGAAGGGAGCTTAAACCCTGGATTAACAAATACTTTCCAACCCGGAAAAATATTTGATTTCTGTCAATAGCGGGTGAAACCGCGTGGCGCAGCTAGTTGTTCATACTAGATTCATTTAATTTCGAGTTATGTCATTTTCATCGGCAAAAAGCTGGGCCCCGCGGGGAACGCGCATTTTTCAGTATTTCTCTACCTTTTCCGAAATAAAAGGTATCTTTTGTATTTTTATGGGTGACGGACTAGGCGTTTGACGCAGCTCTACTGATGGAACGTCGAAGGTGAAACACGTAGCCCGAACTCTCGAGTGAGGCAGACGGAACCAAAGGTAATAAAAATTTATCGTAAAGTGAAACTTTATTCAAGGTTTTGAACTTTGCTTAGGTGAATTGCAAGCAGAACATCTTTTGTCAAAGGCCCCCCATACTTTCAACGTGACATTTCTATATAATTATCTATTTAAAGAATAATAGCGACCGTGGATGCCCTATGACTTTAATGTAAAGAGCAAGAGAGTATTAAGAGTAAATTTAACTAGCTTGCCCGCACGGCTTCGCTCGCATAAGCTACAGTAATTTAAAACCCCCATTTTCACCTCTTTCGGGGTTGATTTTTGAAAAATCCTGAGACTTGCCTTTCTTTATTTTTTACGCTTATTACACACACCGAGTTTCGTCGGTGTAAGCATGTTTTTTTTATTGCCATACAAATTCTGGGGTCCTTTTCATTTCTGGAGTGGATTTTTGCAAAATCCGATCTTATTGTTCACATACACAATTTGAGGAATGTTGTGTCCATACGTCTCTATCATAATCGGGATGGTCTGTACGTTGGTTCCTAGAAAAAGCTTATTCTTTTATATATCCTAACTAATATTACAAATGCGAAAGTTACTCTGTCTATCTGTCTCTCTCGGGATGTTCTGTACGTTGGTTCTTAGAAACAAGCTAATATTCTTTTATATATCCTAACTAATATTATAAATGCGATAGTTACTCTGTCTATCTGTCTCTCTGTCTGGGTGTTTGTCGCGTTATAACAGCTAAACGGCTGAACGGATCGACCTGAATTTTTCTATTATATTGGTATGTAGCTTAAGGGACGGAGACGGCTTTTTTTTTGTACGCCCACGCGAACGAAGTCGCGGGTAACTGCTAGTATATTATAGATATAAAAAATCAGGGTCATAATAAACTACAATCAGCGGTTGTTGATTGTACCAAAACCGCTGTTTGGTTAGATGATGGAAATTTTCTTGAATATCATTGCTGCAACAACTTTTACTGTGGTATCAAAGATGAAACCGAGAACAAAAACAACAACTGTTACGTAGAAAGAAATCATTCATCCTCGACAAAATGGAACAGCTGTTTTTTATTTCAGGTTTGACATAGTTAAAGTACACAATGCTATTCTAGATTCTAGAATATGTCCGTCGTCTGGACCAGAGGTGGCCAACCGGTTGATCGTGGCAAGGCAAAAACCACATAAGTTTAATATACTTAATAAAAAAAATATTTGTAAAAGATACGTAAAACAGACGAATCACCAACTGTTGCGCACACTATTTTTTATCATTTATCAATCGCCGCGCCGTTCCATCACGTTATTTGTCCCCTTTTCCACACAGTAGCTCTTTTGTTAAGAATAATTTAAAAATATTACATAATTGTATACAAAGCTATACTGTATCATTTAAAAGTTCAAGAAATGTGTAATTACTAATCACACAGGGGTTCATCAGTAAACAGTAGATCTTGGGTCTATTCAGGTTGGCAACCCCTGGTCTAGACGAATACCCAATATAGCTAGCAGCTAATAAGCGACATTTAAAGCCACGCGTGCTTCATACGATAAAACGCTAAATTACAACATCCAGAATCAAAACAATGTAACCGCCTATAACAATCACCAGTGGTTATAAGCCATGCCATTATTGTTGTTTTTCGCGTGAAATATAAGGACGCACGTTGGAATAGAAGGTTGTAATTGCGCTAACCACTACAAGTTATTTTAGATCGTTTTAAGTTTAAAGCCGATGACTTAACGGTAAATGTTATAATGAGCTGGGCTGCAATGTCGATGACTCACTTCGGAATCGATATACGTGTAAATATACAGTTCGAAAGCACGTGTCCAATTCGGAGCTAGATCGATACGAGATCGATACGATTTACTGTGTCTCACGATTATATAACTAAGTGACAGAACTGAGCACTCGCACAAGCATTGAGCATTCGTGGAACTAAAAACGAATAGAGCGAATCGAAGCGAGCACTTAGTCGACCATCGAAATAGACATGGCTTTCTGTTCGACAAGACATCATTCTCGAAACATTATTCTGAAAGATGTTACACGTGATTTTGTGTCACAAAATTAAATGTCCGACGCAATTACTTGTTGATTTGTGCGCACGCTCGTAATACGCCCGTTTGACGAAAAGCACATGTCGTTTGAGCATTTCCCCGATATTAGTGAGAATGCTGATTACACATGTTGAGGTCTATCTACGGCTTCAGGTAAAGTCTCAGATGTTTTCGTAGAGCAGCCTCACTAGCCTGAAATGGGCGTAGCAAAAATTATCTTTGTTGGAATTTCCAAGAGTTACCACGCTTCATAAAATAGACCGACCGTTTACCTTCGGCAAACACCGTTATTGCAAAGGTGAACGCACCAATATTTTTCAAACAATATTGAACCATTGTAATAAGTAAAACATTTTAACATGTTCATATGACATATTTATAGTTAAGTATTTTAATCTTATAACCAGGCTTTTTTTTTCTGAAACGATAAGGATTCCCGAGATTTATTGCTCAATTTAATAGGACATGAGAATTACGGGAATTGAAAGAATGTGGAGTTCACCAAAATTACTATCCAGAATTTTTGACTCTTGAATTAAGTATATGAGGGTATACTAGAGTCGAGTATGCAGTTAACCCCCGAATACTGAAACGTTTGTTAACTTTGACGACAGATTAAGTTTATTGCTGTCTTTGTCATTTGCTTAGGGCCAGACAAAGGCAGTATTAGAATTAATCTGTTGTCAAAGTTAACAAACGTTTCAGTATTCGGGGGTTAGATTATTACAGTTAGAGAGAAAGTACTTGTAAAATAATATAAAAGCACTGTTTACGATGACCAATATAATTACCGCTTAGCTACCAAGTTACCTCTAGTATCAAACCATAATTTTGGGGGGTTTTAGTTTTAGCGCAACCATTCAACCAATTATTTAATTCCAAAAGCTTTTTTACGATAAAGCCAGAGCTAAATTGAGATAGAAAATTTCGCTAATACGTAGATCGCTCAGAAAGAAAGCGCTTGGTGAAATAGCAATAGGTACCTTATACCTACGTGATTAAAAAAGAATTGTAGAGAAAATTCGTTTGTTTGAAAAATACTAGTTCCAGGAATTTTTAATCTAAATTGAAGCTTCGGGAATTTTTAATTTAAATTGAAGCTACAGAAATTGAGCATTTCATATTACACCAAGACCCAAAAACCTATTATAATTACAGTTTTTTCAACCAAAGTTTAGGTCTTTGTACAACTAGTACTAGGATCAATCTGTTTCTTAGGAGGAAAATCGGGGCTCCTAGAACCTGCCCCAAGTAAAGGTTTTAGGCTTTTTATTTTTTGACATTCCGTACCCGCACGTGAGTTATTCTAACAATCTAACCAATCAAGGTAGTATACCCAAAAACTGAGCAAGATTGCGTGTGTTTTCGTGCGACTGATGTGGATATAAAGAGATTTTAGATGGCAAACCAGCAGTCGCTAGCGAGACGGAACATAGTTTTCACCAAAGTAACTGTACCCAAAGCTTCTTTAGAAACCTCTCCCGCATCATGTTTTATCTCTTCCGGATTCAGGAAATGAATTTGAAAATAAGTTATGTGAAACATACCTTGGCACACAAATGGAGTGATAGATCCCGTGGTTTCTCAACACGTGTATGAACTCCGGCAGGGTCCGACACGCGCCCATGATGCTGAAAGCAGCCAGCCCGCAGTTCCATAGCTGGAGGGTCCGTCGAAGCTCGAACCTGAAACGATGAGAATACCTTGAGACATCTTCAATCAGGTTAGCATGAGCAACTATTCAAAGTGTAAAATAAATGAGTGATAGTTAGTATTTTACTATGAAAACTGACGTGGTTTTGATACATTTTACATTACATTACATTTTACATTTTACTCGTCTTGCCTTGCTTGTCTTGCGCGCGTGTCTCGCTGAGCATTCCTTGATAAAGGTCACCGAATGTGATCGAAACTATAGTCGGAATAACCGACTCAATTTAACGTGAGTATTCCCGTTTTATTAAAACAAAATGATAGTTAGTATGTTATTTTTTATGTATTTTGTTGCTGTCTTTTAAATCAAATTTTATTTTTATTTTTTTATTATTACATTATCATCTTCCATTCATGCCGCAGGGAACTTCAGTTTTTCTACAAATCATTATTTGTTTGTTGTGTTGTTGTTTTGAGTTAGTTTGTTTTAACCTTAGATTGTGGTCCATGGGTGGGCGAATTGGTGTGGCCTGTAATGCCCACCCAATGGAAAGGAATTGATAAATAAATAAGATGCGGAGGTGAAACTAAAGAGGAAAACCTGTCCGAGTATGTACTGACCGTTTGCGTGTTCAATTGCGAATACACGAATAGTTCACTTTTGTACAATTTTGACCTGCCAAAACTTGCATACCCTTGATTTTGTGAAACTAGGAGAAAAAAAGGAATACGTTTTTGAACTTCTTTTTGTAAGTTTTGGCTGGTCAAAGTTGTGTGAAAATTAGGTGCCGAGTTAACGAGTTAACGGTGAGTTAACAAGTGCCGAGGCACTTGTTGTCTTTAAAGCGGACCAAAGGTCGCCAATCAGTCATGTTTACATACATTCATTGTAGCTACAATATATTGATAACAGTTCAGTAACAGTTACGTTAATTGGTTCTAATCTAATTCAGAAACGCTTCTCTAATAGGTGTCAATAAATCAAAACAATTATTGATAAGAATGGTATCTTTTAATTTAGACATTAAAAGGCAATTGAAATTATTAATTGTATGTAATACAGATAAAAGCATTACACAGACTATTAGATGACTATGATTTATTTTGGCCAAAATTGTGTGATTTGACATTTTAAGTATCGTTATTAGTACATTTACATAATAAGATATCAGTCAGTTTAATAAATGGCATTAAAAATAAATAGTTTTTTTTAAATCTTTATGTTTTTACCTATATCGTACATATATGAGATGAAATAATTTAAATAGTAAATACATCACCTCAGTGAAGGATATATCTTTTCCTATGTACTAATAATTGGTATTTTAGCAGACACCAAAAAATCCTTTCATACTAAATATCCCAGAAAAATTACTAATGGCGGATCAAAATATGCACATAGAAGAGAATATCATCACCATCGGCAGCTTATTCAGCCCTGTGCACAGCATAGGTCTCCCCCTCTGTTACCAATCTCCCTTTTTAACACCAAATCATCCAGGTGAATCTCGCATGACTTTCGGATCGTCATCGTTCACGCCTTATATAGTTCACGTCATCTTTGCACTGGTCTTCCGGGGCTCGGAGAAGAATTTAAAAGTACAAACAAAAAAGATAAAAAAACTAGAAGGCCAAAACTGGACCTCCACTACTTCGCATTGCTGCCGTTCCTTACCAACTAGTCTTATCTATCCCATTTTGCAACCATTGACTGCCCCAGTGGCTGAGTTGGTAATGAACCTACCTTCTGTGTTTGGGGGCATGGGTTCGATTCCCATCTAGGACAAACATTCATGTGATGAATATTTGTGTTTGTTCTATGTCTGGGGGTTAATATCTATATAAGTATGTATTTAAAATATCTATGTACGTATATCTGTCTCTGGCAGCCATATTACAAGCTTTGCTTAGTTTGGGGTCAGATGACCGTGTGTGCAAAAATGTCCCAGATATTTATTATTATTTATTTGGAATGTTTCAGATATGAATGCAGTTCAATATTCCTCGACACCACTATTGTTCTATGTTCATAGCAGCATTAGGTTTATTTAATTGATCTGATTAATTGGCCACAGCGTTACGGGGCGCTGAGAACTGTGCCAAACGGGCTTATGTACAATTTTCCGGCTCTGCGTCATGCTCTCCGGTGTAGAGCTTCTATTCACGGAATATGCCGATATTATTGATTTGCAGTGCAGTGACGAAGGTCTATGAGTCTAGAAATATCATAGAAGCCCGCCGCCCGTTGATACTGAATCTGTAGATTCAGATTGATATAATTTATTGCTGTATTGCATTCGTATAAATATGTCAATATTGGTACGATGTTTGAGTTACAAACAATTTGAAAAAATCTCTGAAACTATAACTGCTCCAACCGAGCTTTACTTGTAATGCTTATTTTCCCCCGTTTTGCCTAGTTTTCTAAGATTTATTTTACGTTTTCGGCCGAGTTCGTCTTTCTCGGCTTTTCGGTTCTTTCTGTTTGTTGTATGAATTTTTTGACCGTGTATAGTTTTTCGTTACGTATTTTGATTTTTATCGTGAACACTTTGGAACACTTTACTTTACTTTCGGGATTTTTGTGAATAAATATGTTATTAGTAGTTTGAATATTGTATAACCTTGGTCTCGCTCTCTCGATTGTTGAGAGAGCGAGAGACAATATCCCGCGGTGCGGTGGCCTCCTGATTGGAATCAGGTGTTTAAATTGATATGGGTACATTTCTGAGCTGGGAAAGGAAAGGAGGATATCTACAGTAACTGTTATTCTGCGACTCTAGATGATGCATAGTTTACATAGATCTCTTATCGAAACCTTTCTGTTTGAACTGAGAATAAGGAAGCCGATACACAATCTACAGATACATTATGGTCCGATGTTATACTCTGTTTCGATTGGCGGAAAGTGTATCAGTCATAAATTACTACATTATCGGTATCAGAGCTGACTTTTTCATTAAACTTTCGGCGAAATAACACCTCTAATTCCATTATCTCTGAAGATAGTACCGATACGAAATTAGATAAATTAAATACATATTGTATACCCTAAAGATAGGATATAATTATCGCTTCGGGCAAAACCATTGAAAAAGCAAGTATTACAACAGTAAAAAATAAATTAGTTTTGTAAATAATTCCAATCAAAATTTACCGAGTTTTCCATTTTTGTAAAGCTCTCTGCACTTGATCTTTTGAAAGTTGAACACGAGTTCAACTTGTAAACGACCATCATATATCTTTCATCTGACCTTGCCAAGCTCAATTTCGCACGTTTCAAGTACGAGGGGTCAATGGCACGAGCGGAAGCTTGTCTTATGGGATAATATTGCCATCTTTACCTATTGGTTCGGAATTATTGCCTAAAATGCAGAGCAACTCGCCAAATTGTGCTAAAACCCACAAATAAAGGGTGAAACTGAAACGGTTAACTTAAGCCCTATGCTCAATATACTTATTTTTAATTGATTTTAAACAACCACATTTTAAAATTTGATTATTATTAAAAACAATTTACTTTGGGCCCAACGAAGAAATCGCGGAAAAAAATTAGCTGTAACATAGAAAAAATATTTTTTGGATGTAACCCTACATCGTTCGTAACAACTCTCGAAAACAGCTTGAATATATGGCTCAGGAGCTCATAATTCGCCGATAAGATTTTATCACCTTTTTTGAAGAACAGCACCTTTTGTAGATAACATATTTAAAAAAACATCGAGATCGGTTAACGTTATGCGGTGGAAAATAGTAAGCGCTTTTTGTATGGACAAGTAGGAGGTATACTCTAATCTTAAGAGGGAAAATGAGTTTTTAGACGGTTAAAAACAGCAAGCAGCCGTAAAAAACAAGGCGTACTTAAATAATAATACGTAATGTGGATTTCATATAATAGTCTCTAAAAAGGATTCAAATTTACATAAAAACTGTCATCTTCATGATATATCTTCATCATTTATACTGCGAATATATGCAGTAAAGGTTGATAGACGCTGCTTCCTGATGTCCTTGTGCCAGTATTGCAAATAACCCACTAGCATAGCTACTATAGGTAGTACACGTAATGACCCAGTGATCTTGGCCCGGAGCCGGATTCGGTTTGAATCCCCGCCTATCGTAATAGCTATTATTGTATATGTATACCGTAGAACCTTTGGCCGTAGTCACGACTCACGACCTGACTGTAGACTGACTTTGAAAGCGTCGTCCACGTACCTTTCCACATCTTCATCGCAGATCGCACAGAGTCAGTCTTCAGTCACGCGACCAAAGATTCTACCATGTGCAATAATGGCTTGGACCATTCTCTAAAATTTGTTTTTTGGCCTCTAATCGACTTCCTTTTGAGTTCAATCAAAATATGCTATGGGCATCCACAATTTATACAAACATGTTAATAATACTCGCTTTCGTCAAATCTCTCATGTCTAATTTCTAGCCCTAGTGGTACATTTGATGTCAGTTTGTAGGCTGCCAGAAGGCTTCTGGCATGACGTTTAGCAGCACTATACAGTGAAGATTATCCTAACTAATATTATAAAAGCGAATGTAACTCTGTCTCTCTATGTCTCTGTCTCTTTGTCTCAGTGGTTGTCACGTTATCACGGCTAATCGGCTGAAGGGATCGACCTGATTTTTTGCATAGGTATAGCTTAAGGGTAGGAAGACGGACATAGATAGCCTAGTTTATTGGTCCACGTAAAAGCTGGTAACAAAATATATTGCAAAAGAACTCCTGTATAAAATCATCTATTATTTGAATAATCACGTGAAATACTAAAATAAGTATGTTTCTTTCTTATCACATGTCTATCAAAATTATCAACGTTTGGACTGATAACTACAAAGCACAATACGTAAAAAGTTAAACATAAAGCAGAAATTAATAAAATTCCCAAAACTAAATAAATTTATAGTTTAAGTATAATTATTTATGGGTTCAATTTAATAATTATGATCTTTGCAACTTTTTTCAAAGCACGGAAAGTTAAGACAAAACGTAGAATTATTACTTATATAACATTATGTTACTACGTCAACATGAACATTGGTTAAGAACCCGCTTCCCTCATTTTCAATTTTTTAAAGATAAAATCACAGTGTGTTTAAAAAAATATCTTTAGAATAACAATGCCAATGTTTCAAAGAATTTTTATTTTAACATTTTCTATTTTGACGAATAAGGAATAGAAACTAAATTTACGAGATTTTTTTCCTTCTTCGCCAAAATAAATAAAAAACCATGAAATTGTTATTAAACTTGGTAATGGTATTCTAAAGATAACTGATTGTTTTTATTAGGGTTCCGTACCTCAAAGGGAAAAAAGGAATCCTTATGGGATCACTACATTGTCCGTCTGCAATGTTCGGTGCTTACATAAGTAATAATATAATTTTATTTACATTAAAAAAAAAATTTGACGGATGCCTCAGTGCGTGAATCAGACTCGTACTTGTCCGGTTGTTTTTAATTCCTAATCAGAGTTTTTTAATATTGAAAAATGTGTGTAAAAAGAGATAGCACTGGCCGCGTGCGAGGCCTTAAACTTAAGGCTTTTTTGCCTGCGCAAATGAAACTCGAAATAATCTGCCTTGATAATTAGGGGAACCATTAATTAATAATTAAGTGCCTTTAGAAGTGACATACAAATGAGGAAACTGTTAACATGTACAATTAATTGTAGATGACAGATATGATATGCATTTAAAAGACCCCCACTTAACTTGAAAATTGCGTAGACTAATTGCAAACAATTTCAAGAATTATAGCAACTTTGAACTTGACCTGTCTACACTGCATAAAATAAATATACGACAAACGTTATTGTTATTCTCACTAAGATCATAAAATATATCACAACTTTTGTTATACAACATCTAAACAATTTATAATTACTTGTTTAGAATTATTAGTTCTCTTCTGATGGACTGCAATAAAACAACAGTATTTTAGCTCTACTAAAACTTTCAGAATCGACATCTGTTTTCATATTTAGAAATCTGTTTGTCGAATACCTCCTAAAAATGTTCAAGAACCACAATACTTAGCAATAAATCATTGCAAGCAATCTCCTGTCTGCGGTTATATCTTACACAGATTGTTTCAAAAGCGCGATAAATAACCCCTCGAGACGCTTCTGCCTAAAAACTTATGCAATCAACTATTCAACGAACTTCCTTTTAAATTTCTCTTGCGACCCTGACATTTAGCGCTGAATGTATAAAGTATCCGGTGAAGCAACCTCCCTACGCTCGTTAGTTTGGGAAAGTTAACGAGCTCACAAATATTAAATTACTTTATAAACAAAGAACGACACTGACTTCTGACGACACTATTACCCCCTTATTAATAAACGCGGAGAATCCTTGGAACAGTTACTCAGTCTTCTGTCTTTTTCAATCAAGTTCTAAATTCGAAAAGAGCGAAAAGGACGTGGTAACTAATGGGGCACGCCATTCCGCTCCACGTTTATTAATACGGGGTTTAAGTTTAATGTACATGGACGACAATAGTTATTTCGCGGTTGCAGGTTTTTTTTATGGAATCGTGTCAGCATCCCCAGTGAATGGCACTATCACCACTCACCAGTCTTCATTTTCGTGAGCGTTTCCCTAAAAAATACCTGTATATCTTCGACCTGTTAAGTACTTTTTAAATATAATGAATATCCTACCGAGTGTTGTATCGTTGAGAAATAAATTCGATAAAATAACGAAGCTTCTTAAACATTTTTTTTTTCAAAATTCTGTCCTATTTCTCAAATATTCGATTAAAGTCGTCATTATTTGTTTTTCTACGTAATATCGGATAAGATTAAAAACTTTACGGCATTTTTCGAAAAAACAAAAAAATTAAGAATTCCACTTGTTAAACTACCTTTTAAATAATCACTTCCTCCTGGAGTTTAGTATCTAGAGTTGTCGCAGTAGACTAAAAGTTGATGTTTACGAGGAGCCAAACAATAAGTTGCGGTAAACCGGCAAAAACAACATGGCACACTTAGAACTATGATAATGATTATACGAAACCCTACCATGAGTGTGTCACGACACGCACTTGATATTTTTTTCTTTCTTATTGATACCGTTAAAAGATAAAAAATCTTCTAAAATCTGAATCATGCAATTAGTCAACGAATAATCTTTCGTGTCTATGATTACTGTACACGTCTCCACTGGGCAATGCTTATAACAGAGTTGCTATCGTTATCAAGACGTCGATGACTGTCTTGGATTATTTATATTTTCTATTGTTTACTGCTGACCATTTCACGCGGAAATATTTACGCGAGTCAGCAGTATCCGTCGTTAGTCTTACATCAACCCGTTTCATGACCAAGTACCATTCAAATTGCAGAGCTGTGTATGTACTAAACTGTCTAAAATAACAAATCTGTAGTGTCTCTCCGCTGCAACGTCGCGTACAATTGGAATATGGATCAATTGTTTACCGTGTATTTATTTAAATATTTTGAATAGAAAAGTTACATATAACCTGAGTAACGTACTCAGGTTATATGTATGTACACATGTACACTTTTATTGGTCCACGGGAACGAAGCCGCGGGTAACAGCTAGCAACGAATAAATACATAAAAAATGTTATCTCTACTGCACAGCTGCAATTACTTATAAAGATTAAAATATAGATGTCATTGTAGACGTACATGTATATTTAGTAATTTTCCGACAGTATCGAGATAAGCATTTTATTCGTGTTCGCGGCAATACATCGCCATTTGGCGAACTACTCTGCCAGACTTGTCACGACATTACGAATATTAATTCGCCAAACCGCGATGGTGTGGCCACAGATTATACGAACTTGCTCTGTTTATACGTGTAAAACACATACAGGTATACTATTTATAGTTTAAATAATATATTCATACTTATACAGTATTTCAATAAAGATATTCTATAGCATTATATCGTGTCTTATGGTCACGATATAATGCTTTAGAATATCTTTATTCTACACGCCATACACTGCAATAGCTCAAGAAAAAAGGTCTTTTGATGTAGATTGCACTTAGTATTTTTTGTGCACAAACAATTCATAATCCTTTACTTATAACAAAATCTTTATTGTTCTATTGTATACCCACAACATAATTAACAAAATCATAAACATTGGGTCAGTTCATTGTCATTGACAACTTAATTTGTTTGATTGTTATCTGCACCAAGGTGGTCGACCTCATTATCGGGTAATCCACAGTTAAATAGGATTACGACTGTGTATTATGTAACAGATACAGGTGCGTTAAGTATTATTTACTGTATTTTAAGCCAATTTGTAAATTTAAATCGTCATGTGTCAGTGGATAAGTTCTTGAACATGAAGTACAGTTCTCGTATATAATTATAACTGTTTATTTAACATTGTAAAATAACGAATTATTTTTCTAATATTTGAATCGTAATTATTTGCGACTTGTATTCTAACTACTTACCTATGAAAACTTAATAAACATAATTTAGAATTATATATATATATTGTTTTGTAAGTTGGCACCATACATGACACAAAAATAAATAGGTACTTAGTAACTAAGTATGTACCTACTGTTTAGTTATAGGTAAGTTTGATTGTATACTTGCAATATAATTAACTGCAAGCCAAGGTGAGATAACATGTGTGCATTTGCATGCAGCATTATATTGGTTATTAATATGTTAATTATTGAACGAGCGAAGCGAAGGTCTCAGAGTTTGTATCAGAGCATTTGTATGTATGTTTGTGTGTATAGTTCATTTCAATACAATTTTTAAGTTCGAATATGAGCTAAATCGGTCGAGCGATTGTGAAGATATAGAGGTCGCGAGGTCTCAGTTCGCCGCGAACTACTAGTCTTAATCAATTATTGTCCCGTGTACATTGTAATTTTATGTCGGTTTTCTGTCATCCGACGACCTTCAACATAATCTAATGCCAATAGTTTTTTTTTCTGAAGATTTGCATTCTTTATCACTTCAGCTGTTATCGATCTTTCCAGTCCTGTTCCGATCTAACCTTCGTCTTGCTCTGTGCTGTGCCCTTACGATATTGTCCTTCCACGTGGCTGGTTGTCTGATCACTTGTCTTATCACTAGGGTCTTGTAGTGGTAGGGCTCTTCTGCAAAGTCCGCCTGGGGAAGTACCACACCTTTGCCAGTGAATCAACTGTCAAGCAGTAGTATGCAAACATTACTGTGCTCCGGATTGAAGGGCAATGTTTCCAGCGTAATTACTGGGCACAGAGATTTAACTAATAATATCTCAGGGTGACGAGCGCAGTGCATTGCCGCGCATGGTTTTGAACTGTTGAGGTACAAAATTCAGGGTGGCACTGAACTGTTATGAGCAAGCGTGAAGCTTAAGATCAGGTGAGCGACAGGCTCGTCTCGTCAAATAATTAAATAAAAAATAAAAAAAACTCTTCGGTCCACTCCTGTAACCTCCTTAGCCCACCTGTCGTCTATTCGTCTCGCAACGTGTCTTGACCACCTCTACTTGAGCTCCGTGATTCTTCGTTTAACATAGAACACGCGTATTTTAACGTCGGATCTTCTTATTATATTATATATTATTTTGTGACAACGGGACCCCATTGATATCATAACGGCGCGGCGGCGCATCTACAGCTGGTTGATCTATATCACGAGCGCTGTAGATTTTATGATTATACTAATTGTGATCATCTCCATGCCACAATATAACTAGCGGATGTGTTAGTTAGTACCTAATGATATCTAATATTTATCTATGTAATGTTAAAGTAAAATTTTGATAATTAGCTGATTTTATTAGCACCATTTTATAGTGTATTACAAGTGTGGAATCTGATTTTTTTGTGTTAAACAATTCAGCTACATCGTTGTGAGAGTAGGTAAAATAAATAATGATCTGAGATATTTCATATTCAGAGCAGTATTTTTCTGGTTCCAATATTTTACTAGCCGATAGTTAACATAAATATTATACTATTTGTCATTTAAATAGATGACGTGATAAACGCTGGCTTTCGCAAAATTATATTCACATTGTCAAGCATAAACACTTTGACGAGAAAATTGCTTATAACTAAATACTTAATAACTTAATAACTTTGTTCATTTCGCGGATCAAAATTTGTGTTCGCAAGAACAACCATTTGAAACAAGTTCCAAAGAACAATCTATAAGAATTTTCTTTTCAACTTTTTTGAAAGTTTTCCTCTTGTTCCGTAATTTAGTCTTTATTTCGATACACATACACAGTTCTAGGGATATAAAACTACTTATTTCTAGAAGAATATCTAGGCTAGGATAATTATCTATGTCCTTTAGCTTTTAGTTTCGGCTTCGATGGGCGTATGAAGGAATATTACCCCACCTGACCCTTACTTTTTACACACAGTTATTGGGTTGTTTTACATTACTACTTATTTAATTTGCGGCCTGTCTCGGTTACAAGCCTTCCAAAGTCAGTTTAGATTCAGATGTTTCGGTGTGATTATGCTTTTAGTTTGCGATTAAATCAAGTATAAATGAATTGAAATTTAAATTTCGAGTTAGATTAATGACTTATTCTAGAATTCACGTGTTTATTCATAAATGAATTTCATAGAAGAAAGTATGGTTACCGTTGAGTAAACCAGGCTGGTGTTTCCATTACCACCACCACCACCACCATCACGCCTTCAATACTATGATCTAGTCTGTGGCGTTATTGAATAGAGAACGTACAGTGAAAGTATTGTAGCAATTTCACTACCACTGTCGTTGGAGTTAAGCGGCTAGACTATAGAACGCAAATAGATAATAAAAGTCCATTCCATTCCAAACTACAGGTCTAGCTCGGGCGCCGGGATAAAGTTATGTCCACCCGTTTTGTCTTCGCGTCAATGTGACAAAGCTAGAATATGGATAAATCCGTCTCGTTCTCGCGGGATAAATATGGTGGACAAAATTTTATTCCGGCGCCCGTGCTAGGCCTACTGGTGGCGAAGCTGGTGAGAACTGGGAACATAAAATTCTCGGTCGCCGCCACTGGTGGCAACTGGGTTATATTTTTTCTCGATTGCCACATGTGGCGCCGTGGATGGTGGTGGCGATCGGGAATAGGTTTTACCTTCGCCGCGTTTTACCTTTATCCTTAGACCGCCACACGGATCGACAACAACAACAACTTGCTAACAATGTCAACAACTTGCCATTTGTGCCCGAGACGTATCACGATGTCGTCGGTCCAGCTTGTGCCTACGCTGCGTCTTCCAGTCCTTTCTTCCTCATCGGCATCGTTTCTTCGAGCGATGTGGCCTGTCCATTGCCACTTCAGCTTGCAAACCCTGAGAGCTATGCCGGTGACTTTGGTTCTTCGGTGAATATCCTCGTTCCGGATTTTATCGAGCAAAGAAACTCCGAGCACAGCTTTTTTTTTACCTTTACAACACGCGATATTGTAATGAGATCAAAGGCGGAACAGGCAGATAGAGGAAAAATCAAATCTATTCACAAGAAACCGCATAAGCCACGAATCCTTCGCTCAAACCTTAACCCTGTTATATCTTAAGACCCTCTCGTTGAACTGTAGCCTTTTACAACACCTGAAAATCTACTGATATCCGTTTCTGGTCACAAACAAGACGACACAGGTTGTAGCCTTTACAGTAGAATCCTTGCACTATGGGACCAAGCCTAAAATCGCGAAAAAATATAATGCTTCAGACATTTCGTTGAATGAAATGACATTTATCAATAGAAATGGCCCGTAACATGACATCCTTAGCGCAATTATTGTTAGGTTCAACCGACAGCGCCGCGCGACAGCGAACCGCATCGCGGCCTTTAGAGTTGGCGGCTGAACCTAACATCGTTCTATTTGCATTATTCACTAAGTTTTTGTTCCAAAATAAAGAATTTTGTATTTAAAAAAAAAAAAAAAAAAAAAAAAAAAAACATTGCGCTAAGGATGTTACCGTATGAAGCAAGCAGATTTTTTTTTTGACAATGAAATAATGTTGAGTATACAAAACTTCTTTCGGCTTAGTGCCAAAATTCCGTATACAGTACGGTTTTCGGTCGATGATAACAACGAAGGGTATTCCCATTTCTTTCCCCATTCTCTGCGAGGTCTCTGTTACGTTTGAGCACGAACTCAAACTTGACCTCATTTCTAGAGCCGTGATAAAAAATATGACGAGACGCGCTGACAACCGCACCGCTCTCGGGGCTCTCAGTGAAAGTGGTTCGCCTGAACCGAAACGGCGGCGGAGAAGCATGAAAAGGAGCCATAATTATATTCAAAGAATGATTTTACCGGAAATAATTTTAGAGATGTTCATAGCTTGTGCGAGGTTTTCTTTAACAGTTCAATTTTTTTTTTTTTTTTTTTTGTTAATACTATTGCTACTCGGACTCCGGGTTCCGTGACTTTTATCAATTTTTACAATTATTTTTATCAACTAAAACCGAATATAAAAACTAAAGACTTTACAAAAGGAATATACCAACGAATCCTTATACTATTACAGAGCTAAGTGCTATTATAGATTTGCGTATATACTCCGAGCAGTCCAGCTCCATAAATTCAAAAAATATATATTCAGCTATCCAACTGTTACTGTTTATAGGTATTGAATTAACTATTGTATGTCACATTAATCACAATTATAAATATTTAGTGTCGATTTGATTTCCATAAAGTTGAGAAGTAAAGAGAAATGGGGTGCTTCGGAGGGGCGATGGTGGCGTCAGTGCGGCGAAATTTCGGAATTCTGCTCATTCCATCGGTGGACGTTGCGTTGGAATCACTTGTATCATAGCACCAGTCCAAAATTTAATAAATAATTATTTGTGCATTACTTGAGCGATTTTTTCATGGTTCAATTTAATTACCAGACAAAACTGTCACATTCCTACTGATATAATAGGCAAGAAATTGTGCTTGTTGGTTTGTTTGTACGTATTTTATAAAAAATCACAAATGTCACATTTACAATTTATTAATGATAATTCAATTTATTTTATGCAGCAACAGATCGATCTGATTTTTTGTTTATCCAAAGTTTATCCGATTTCGATGTTTTTTTTTATAATATATGTTATTTATGTACACCGTGAAAAACTATGCTTGTATGTTTTTTTTTTAATTTCGCAAATCTTCTTTGTTATAGGCACTAAAAGTGACAATTTTTTTTGTGTCGAAAATACGACGAAGAAAATTAGTTTTTGTTAGAATACCATAAACATTTTTTGAAATAACGAAAAGTAAAAAAGAAAGTATAGATTATAGTTTATCCAAGCCATTGACACCAAAAACAAAACATTTTGTTAAGATTTAGTTAGGGGGTGATAAAAGACTATCCCCGAAACTCTCTCTCTATCGCAGGCACGAGAAACAGCGAAAGCTATACAATTTCAAATATCGAATGCGCCAAAACCTCGAGGAAGGACTATCCTCTTAAGAGTCGGAGAGTAAAGTACGATACGTTAAAATTATGGTGCAGGAAAATGACCTGCGGATTTGGTCGGCGAGTATCGCCTTATAACAAACGAGAGAGAACGAGTATTTTCTGGTTTTCGGGTGAAAAACACTTACCTAGTAGGTATCTTCTCATATTAATTAGTGCAGTAATACTAACCAACAATTATATTATAGTATTACTACTACAACTAGTACTGTGTGTGTAATAATTATGAGAAAAGCTACGAGTCTAGCTGTTGTAGTTATGACGTAGGTAACTAGGTACAATCGAAATGTCTTGAATGACCCGTGACCCTGTCTTCTATAGTAGGAACTAACAAAAGTTCTAGCATGTTCTCTAAAAGTTCTAAGGGCGTTGAAACGTGCCAATTTTACTTTACGATCGAACAGCTATAAGCATCCATCAGCATTCAGCATCCAAGGTTGCTTCTTTTGTTTGGTCATTTTGTTTACTCATCAGAAGTCAGGATGAAAAATCTGTATTGTATTATGTTTTTAACCTTGTAACGCAAGTCATCATTTGAAATCAACCTTCAATCAAAGATACATTCAGAGCAATAACTATTCAGAAGTTACCATTGATTCGAGGTTTAAAAAAGGTAGTGTAGTAAACGCTGTAATGCTACCCATATTTCTCTCTGCTAGCAAAATGGACCAAACAAACAGGAACTCTCGCATATTCGTTGAAGAATAAGATAGCGCTACCCACTTTCGCATGCAGATGAAAAGAGATAGATTCAGTTTACGCCCTTAGGTCGCGGCGCATTTTTGCTTGCAAAATCATTTTTCAACAATATGTTTGATAAAAACTAAAAAAAAAGCTAACTACCTTTATAATGGATATACATATTTTTGAAATGTGCTAATTAATGCCTTTTATTTGATACTCAAAAAGGCATAATTTAAAAAAAAAACTTGACTGTATCCTCTAGAGGGCGCCATATTTAATGTAATGTGACGTCGCATAGCCTATAGCAGACGGTCAAGACGCTACCAACGATACCTCATTTGTCAAATTATGATAAGTATTTAAAAGTTATGAGGGACCAGATGAACATACATACATACATGCCCATCAGTCATTCAGAGTCGCGTAGTCGGGTAAAAAGAAATATCTACGTAACGTTTGTCCACGTCCCTATTCAAGTCGGCCTTGAAAAGAAAACTCGAGCCGCGAAAGCGGTCTTCACGAAATGAATGGAGGGTTTTATGAAAAGAAGTCTAGAGAAAGATTACTATACACATGCATAAATAAAATATAAAACGTTTGAGATGTAAAACACAGGCTTTAGGTGCCATCCCACCAGAGATGTGGACGATAATTTGCCAATTGCATCCACCAGTTGCCCTTGCAACTTTGACAGTGTCTTCATTCCACCTAGTGGGAGGCCTACCAACACTGTTAAATTTTAATACGCTTGGTTGAACAGCGAAAAATAACAGTGGGAAGAAAATTCAGGGTAGAACGAGAAAGCACCTCCCAAAAATGTATCAATTGTCAGAAAAGGTCTTATATAATTTAATGTATCAGGACTTAACCACGTTAAAAAAACGTTCTAAAAAGGTCTAATAGTAGCGAACTATTTCAACAAAGGACCCACGTGCACTAAACTTGAAAGACCAAGAGTTTCAATGCCAGCATTACGAGCCAAACCGGTAATAGGCCGATTGAACATTTCGAACCAGATTTCCCAACAGGTTGAGCGGTTGACATAACCTGTCGTATTATTATGTCAGACTATTGAACCGCTTCATCAAGGACTAACTATAGGTGCTAGACTCCGGCAAGCCTGTCTATCTGCCGAAAATAGGGTCTGAAATGGGGACAAAATTTTACTATGAAAACTGACGTGGTTTTGATACATTTTGTGGTTTTGAGCCGGAATAACCGACTCAATTTAACGTGAGTATTCCCGTTTCATTAAAATTAAAACATATGTTCAACAGTGGACGTCTTCCGGCGATGATGGTGTGGCATAATTATTATGAAAGGCGGTGTATAAGTATTTCAATTTTTTTCCCTTTTTCATCCGACTGCCTAATAGAGATGGTAATGTTTTTCAGGTAGTATTTATGTTTGTGTGTTACTATATTATATTACTAGTTATTACTCGCGACTTCGTTCCCGTGGACATAAAAAAGTATCCTATGTTTGTCTTTGTGATATATAGTAATTTCTTGTCCAATTTTATCAAGATCCGTACAGCCGTTTAGCAGTGATAACGCGACAAACATCTAGACAGAGAGGCAAAGTTACTTCCTATAGTTCGCTAGGTGGCGTTGATCTATTTTTGTGCATTTTTTGACTTTTTGTATGGACTGACAGCTGTTGTAATATAGGGAGATATGAATATCGCAAGCGAAGTTTTCTCCGCGTTACGAATTTATTAAATATTTTACCTCGAAGCTTTATTGGTCCTAAAACGACTGCGGCAATATTCCTCTGAATTATAATATTAGTTAGGATTAAGTAGCATTGTAATACTAGTTTTAAGTAGATTTTTCTTATGTATATCATTTCTAGTGTGAACATTATAGAGTTATCCATCTATCTATATTATTGCCTAAGAAATGAACAAATGATGGAACGTTTTTCCGGCGCAAAGTGATTTTCGCAAATATCTCTAAAACGGCTGGACACACAAATCTGAAATTACCATACACATTTACAAGACGTCATATACTAAAAATATACACCACTCAAATCCTGAAATTCGACAATATTCCGCTAGGAGTACTCACACAACGGCTTGATCGATTTTAATGAGTGAGGTGTCGTTAGATTCCTTTTTGCGTCCTGAGGCTACACTTTGCGCTCGAGGTTTTTGTTTTTCTTTTATACTTTTTTTTACTTGTTGTGTTTATCCCTTAGATTATTTATAAAGTCCGAAAAAGTTAAAAACAATGATCGTTATCTTCGAAATTTACGGGTGATAAAATAAATAAATTTAAACAGGCTCTACCTGTTTAAATTCATCAGGCAAACTTCACACAAAAAATTAAATCATGCCATGAAATATATAAACTGTCTTTGGACAGGATTTATGGCATTCGGACAATTCCTTTCTACGTTTTGTTTTAGTAAGACGGGAATACTCACGTTAAAATATGTCAAAACCACGTCAGTTTTCATAATAAAATCCTTTTCATTTTGGTTAGGAACCCCAAAAAATAATAATATTGTGAAACCTAAATTGACAACGCCATCTAGTACAATTTGATGAAACTGACCCTGAAAAGTTGAAAACAGCTCGGAATCACGTGATGAAAGAAACAACATCCTACGATATGGAGAGTTATGCTTCATTTTCATACAATTTGTTGAATCCTGATGTAAACAATACAACTTTGTAGCTATCTCTCCAAGGCCCTTTAAGAGCATGCAAAGGATTGTTCTACTGTAGTCTGGTACTATAATAAAATATTTTCGCCTTATCTCGATCACGATTCACACCAGTTACGTGCTCGCGAATACAATGAAGATGTACTTAGTTAACTGTTATTTAACCTACTGTACAGGTCACATTGTTGAACAGCTGATTAGATGGAAAGACTTCTAGAAAACTGTAAACTGAGACTTAATGATGTCTGTTTAAGGGTTAAATTTCCAGAAGGACCAGAACACAAGCTGTGGATAAAATAA
The DNA here is from genome assembly GCA_947579745.1 of Apocheima hispidaria. NCBI lineage: Eukaryota > Metazoa > Arthropoda > Insecta > Lepidoptera > Geometridae > Apocheima > Apocheima hispidaria. The sequence goes on from OX388151.1 coordinate 2,293,462, forward strand.
ATAAAATTGCACTAAAATCTAATTTGGAATAGTCTAAAGTACTTCTCGAGGTCACACATACCAAGTAGAGGGTAGAGTCAGTGGCGGAAAATTTAATCTCTCTGGAACGTAACGAATTTAGTAGGTACGTAAATTAAACTTAATTGACAGTTTAATAAGAACTTCAGAATGATGTTCCATTTGTGGTATTTTCGAACTACAACGAGAACACAGAAACACAGAACACCAAACTCCATCAATCTACTGTTAGTTACTGAGGAGTTCCGTTTACCATCTTGCGTCCCCATCATCAGATAAGCTCGATCTCAAATTATTGTATTGTCATCGGAACTTGACACTTGACAGGCATGCAAAATTTGTGAACTGGCCTAAAATTCAGTTGCGAGATTTGACCCGACACATACAACATTGCAAGTTAAATGCGATGAGATTCGCGTCGCGCAGATTCCGTGGCTGAACCTAAAAATCATCGTAATGAGCATCGAGACGTACTTATTGCGATGATTATTCCGTACCGAGACGTGCTAGTTGTTAGGTTCAGCCACCGACGCTGCACGATCGTTAACATTGTCGCACGTCACACGATCCCAGGTCGCGCAGCGGCTTCCAAACCAAACAACAATCGCAATAAGGACGTCACGGTACGAGGCCAGGTTAATTGCTTCGTTTGATGCCTATGGCATAAAGAAATGACTCAAAAAAATATCAATTCAATGAATTGTCATTAAATCGAGAATCGTCGAATAATCGTCGTAATACCTGGACGTAGATAACAATATACCGTGCGACAAACGCGTGACAGAACGCAAAACAAACAGATAAAATAGATAATTTCGACATACGGAGAGCAGGAAAGCGAGTTACATAACTATTTATACCTACCTATGAGTCGAAAGCCTAGATTACGTCGGAAACAGATGCTGTGACCTAGATGCCTCAATGACATAAGATTGGATATACGAACCATATATTACTTACTTATTTGTATAAATATTTCCAAAGAAAACTCGCGTGCAGTTGTCTCGCTCACGCATTTTCACTTTATCGAAGATATAAAATCACTAAGTGTGTATTCCTAATATTAAAAAAAAATTATAAGTTGTGTCTGTTTATGACAAGATTACAATAATGCTTTAGAGAAACTTTTGTTTTTAATTTGACGAGGGGGATCGAATAAAACGAAAAAATAAATAAGTTTCTATGTCTATCCTCAAATCAAGTACTTAAAAAATATTCTAAAAACTTTTTTTTGGAATATTTCTGATTTTTTTATGACAGACAGAGTCAACACACAAAAATTTGGAAAATTCACACTATTACAACTTGTGAGAGTGATGAGATAGCTGTGGTGCGACTAATTACTGCTGCGCATGGGCAGCAGTTCGAAACTTGAAGCAAACAACAAAGGAATATAGGCTAAGGGCAATATAAATGGTAGCTCATAACGATATTACGTTAAAATAATGAAAGTTGCCAATATTCTCTGTGGAACGAGTCTTCTGAAACCGTGCCAAACACTATTACGTAACGCTGCAGATCGGATGCAGGGCCCTTTCATAAGAGCCCTGACCTCGCTCACTTTCACCCCCCTAGAATGCAACCCCAAGTTTTAAGGTGGATACTCTTCCACGCTCGAATTTGCGCTTGTAAACAAGAGATGTTTCATTGTGGGCGTGTTTCATAGTACGGTGGTTAGAGGAATGCGTAAAATACATATTAGAAGCTTGTATCAATAAAAGGAAGACAACGTGGGATGAATTTTCTGGATCCCTTATTTTACGAATTCTGTCAGGGTCTAAAGGAATAAGAAAAAGGACACTGGTAATGCCCAAAGCGCAGAGGTACCTAATTCGAAGTTAAATTATGAAAGTTCTGTCGGACCCGGAAACTTTTCAAATCCGTCGGTTTACGCCACTCGTGAATAGGACTGTGTGGGACGGGATAGTCATGTCTATTACGAAAGAATCCCGTTAAAAAAGGCTAAGTATAGTATAGTAAAAGGGAAAAAAAAAAGAAAAAAAAAGTTAAAAAAAGTCGTGGTAGCTTAGTGGGAGAGCGCTCGCCTCACATTCATGCGGTAGCGGGTTCGAACCCGGGCGGGCCCGTACCAATGAGTTCTTTGGAACTTACGTACGGATATATACCACTGGCTTTACGGTGAAGGAAAACATCGTGAGGAAACCTGCATATTTCCAGAGAAGAAATTCGATGGCGTATGTGAATCCGCCAACCCGCATTGGGCCAGCGTGGTGGATATGGCCTAATCACCCTTCGAGGGTAGGCTGATATCCTAGCAGTGGGATGTTTAAAGGCTGATATAGTAGTAGTAGTATAGTATAGTAGTTACAAGGAGCAGTATTCCGACTTTTAGTGCATGACACGCTGATGCAACGAATAAGACAATAATGACATTAAAGACAGTAATTAAATTTTATCAAAGGTATAACAGTCTAGCAGATAACGGTATTTATATTTACATCCGATTACAAATTGTTTAAATTAATAAAGTATTTTGTTATGAACAAATTTTAAAAAGGTCGCGACTTTGAACACTTTTTTGATTCGTGTGATCTTCTGACCCGGATAATAGTGAAGGTGCCCTGCATGTGGAGTTTTTTTTTTCAACACACCTGCTCGCTTGCACTTGCTTGCTTTGATTACATCGCTTTTAGGCTCATAATCCAAGATATTACGCACGCGTGTTTCTGTTGTTCTATTATCTAAACTTAATCTTTGTTCGTAAAAAAAACGAAGCCACAAGCCATACGGAAGGCTTAATAATTAATTAGGAAAATAATAATTATGAGACAGTAGTTCGGGGATAGGCACTCGGCCTAGTAAGTAGAATCCGAGAGACTGTCTCGCCCATTTACTTAACAGACAACTTGGTAATGTGTTTCGACAATGACTTTATGCATCAGGCCCCAGCTCTTCAACAGAACTATCCATGAGGTACAGTCACAGCGTCCGGCAGCATACTGTACTCAAAATCCGTTAATGCGCTGCGACCCGGCTCGTCACTAATGTGCTAAGCAATCATTTTGCGATGTTTTTTTTTGGCCTAATCTGGTCGAAACTTTGAATGAATTTACACCAGTTAATTTTAAGGTAAGACATGAAGTTATACGGATTGGCCACTAACTTTGCTTTGGCTACTTTGTAAATCAGTGCAACTGCGGCGAATGATGTACAAGCATTTTGTTAGTGACTGCTGTTTTAGTCCCTATAATAATTTTATTATTTAAAAAATATGCAATTGTTTTAAATAATTAATAAAAGTGTCTTTCAATTTGTGTAGGTAGATTTTGAAATAGAATAAAACCAGCTTTGTGTGAGGTTTTAACGAAAATAAAATTTGAAAGACCCTTTATTTACTATTGTGCCTTTTTCAGTCGTGTTAGATATTTTGGTATTTGTTGGCTAACAGAGTATTCTTTAGGTTTTCTCTGAATCGACAGTCCCTAGACCACCAGACCCTTGCCATAGATGTGACTAGGGACTGACAAAGTGTTCAGTGATTGACGTCCACTTATGTCTTAGAGGAAATTGCCTCCTAAACGAATGAGGGAATGGTCTTATAAAGGCAATTGCTGCAAAATCACGTTTAGAAAAATTAAAAGTGATCTAGTTTTACTAACTGTATATCTATATTTTAGTATCTACTTATTATTCGTAACGCCCTATTACTGAGACTCAACGAATCACATAAATATAAATATGTTATATACATAATAATTATGTTACACTTAATTATTGTTTTCCACCAGTAATTCTAATACTGTGTGTGTATTTTTCTGTGTTAATATTTAGTTTTTGTTTTGTTTTCTAATCTATGTACTAGTAACCTACCTTTAAATATACATAACTAGTTGTTACCTGCGTCTTCGTTCGCGTGGACAGAAAAAAGTATAATATATACATCTTTGTTATATACAGTAACTCCTTATCAAATTTTATCAAGATCGTTCAGACATTTAGACGTGTTAACAAGACACACATCCAGACAGAGAGACAGAGTTACTTCCTATAGTTTGCTAGGTGGCATTAATAAATTTTTGTGCATTTTTTGATGTTTTGTATGGACTAAGAGTTGTAATGTAGGGAGATCAGAATCACGCAAGCGAAGTTTTTTCCCTCAAGACAAACATATCCATTTTTATACCCTGAAGCTTTATTGGTCCCTATGCGACTGTGGCTATATTCTTCTGAATTAATATATTAGTTAGGATAATAGATTTTGTTTATAGCTACTTAAGTAATACATTTTAGACCTTTTATTGACTGTAATATATTGTTTGTTTAAGATTTTTTTTATTACTTATATTTTTGTGCTGTTGGTTATGAATAAAAAATTAAAAGTAAGTTCAGTTTAAACTCATGATTTTAAAACAGTGTTTGGTTCTCCTATTTTCAATTAATAGTCAAGTTTGCAACTCAAATTTCTTTCTTGCTAGAATTTCAAATTATTGGTTAAAGTTAATTATATTCGTTTTTTTTATTATCATAAATTATTTCAAGTCTTATATAATAGAGAACTTGCCTACCCAGTAAGACTTATTAGCTTGTAAATGTACACATTCATGTTTATTTAAGTAGCCAAATATATTTCACAAAGCTACTTAAATAGATAATTTACATTTCAAAGCTAAATAGATATTGTGGCGGACGCTGTTGTAGGCTTAGACGTCTTATGACAGCTGCTAGCTGACCCGGGAGGAGCTGAAGCGTGGTGCTGAGGGCTCCGGTGCGTTACCTTGGAGATCCCGGAGCCCTCGGTCAAGCACCAAGGCAGGCCACTGGGGGGGGTTATGGTGGGTATAATCCCACATAACCCGGCTGCACCCCAAAGCAGTGAGTATCTTGAGAAGATTTGCCCATCACAAAAATTTTTTAAAAAAAAATACATTTGCCAGATGCAGACGCGCTAAACGCTAAAAAGTTATTCCTAAGTTGTATAACTGTCGACTAAGTTATTATTATTTTAATGACAAATAGAAAACCATTTTGGTGTGATATATTAATACCTAGTTAGAAATAGAAAAAAAAAAAAACTCATAAACTTTTTTGATTATAAAAACAAGCCATATAACAGTAGGTTCAGGTTATATATTTTTTTTGTAACAACCCGGAACCCCTTCCGGTAGTAGATTTGAGTCTGATGACAGTAGATTGGTCGTACCTCCGGCAACCATTTCATAATTTCATTGATGTCAGCCAAGACTGGTGGCACAGCTTATTTTTAATGGTACTTTAAAATAATTGAAGTGCTTACCTTGGTCGACTCTGCATGTAATAAGTACCGCCAAAAATGAACGCCATGTAAGCCCCCACGTAATAGAAAGCCACAGTCCAATTCTCGGTCATCCATTTCCGATAGTTGTGATGGATAAAATCATTTTCGAATTCGAAAATGTACGAGTAGTTCGGAGTGATGTCCAAGTTGTAAGTCATAGAAGACTCCATTTTTGTCAGTTATCCGGTAACCGGGAAAACTTGCACAGACCGCGGTTGTGATTAGAACGTTACACTAATCATCACAGAGCGATTTTAACACAAAAAATAAGCGATAACCGCCGTATCGCTTTATCACAGATGACTGAAATTGTTTAACAGCTCGAGGAGCGGCGCGGCGCGGCAAGGCGTGCTATCGTGGAGATATTAATTTGAGTAATGACCGCGCTATGTGGTCACGTTGACTATTTATTCGCGGTGACGAATCGACCGCGGGCGGCGTCTCAAGTTTGTGTAGCTCGCTCGTCACAGCCAGCACTAGAAAGATGAATGAACTTAAATTCCAAATCTCGCCTTGCACTTGCACGGCCACGCCAAGTCTCACTCTCGCCTCTCTCCTCTATTTGACTAGTTTGACTTTTTTTTTTCTTTTATGCTTTGGCTTCACACTTTGTATATTTAGCCAGTGTCAAGTGTTTTAATGTTTCATGTGAAGTCAAACATTTCACAATTAAAACAAGTATCAGATAATCTAAGCCAAGCAAAGTAAGTCACATGCAAGTTCAAGTCATGCCCCAGTAAAGTGGTGGACACTTTACTAGTGGGTTCTATGGAGTTTTGACAACAACAAGAAAACTCACGTTTCATGACATTATACTATTCAGCTACACTTATACACGTTCATTAATATTCAATTATTAAAAATCTACAATTTTTACATAACACTCGAAATAACACAATATTTTTTGGAAAGTAATACAAAGACGCGACATGACTTTTTATGGTCCCGCCAAAAACTCCTCTTTGACTTTTGTTGTTAGTTTTTGACAGAATGAATTTCAAAACTGTAGTGACAGTGACAGACAACTAGCTGACATTAGAGCCGGCTTTTTTTTTCCTCCAAGGGGGCTGCCCCCATGTATTTAAAAAAAATCTCAAGCCTCATGTAAAGGCCTCGCTACATGGTCTGACCTGACATCGTTTGAAAGAGATGGCTATATATAAGTTTCTGGGGAAGCGAAAGGGAGAAGCTATAACCAAAGAGAATATAATACTATTATAATAGAGAATATAATACTACCTATTATAATTATATTATTATAATACTATTATATTCTCTTTGGTTATAGCTTCTCCCTTTCGCTTCCCCAGAAACTTATATACTTAATAGTTTGTTTCTTTTGCTCCCGTGAAATTCAAATCTAGCTGTCCCTTTACACGATGTCAGGTCAGGCCATGTGTAGACACCCTTAAAAACCTTGAGATAGCGTCATGGCGTGCCTGCACACGAAACAGGTATACTTTTTCAACACTGGAGCTATTAAGAGCCAAGGTAGGAGTTTTGGCGGGAACGTGAAGAAGTCATGTCGCGACATTGTACTATTTTCCAAAAGTCGTGTTATTTCAAATGTTAATGTGTAAAAATTGTGGATTTTTATCGATTAAGTGTTCGTGAATGTGTTGCCAAGTGTTGCTGAATAGTATAATCTAGTAAAGTCTCCACCGCTTTACTGGGGCATGACGTGGACTTGACTGTGTCTTACTTTGCTTGACTTAGACTATGACTGAGACTTATTTTAATTGTGAAATATTTGACTTTCCTTCAAATTTTACAATATTCGACACTGGCTAAATACACAACGTGTATAGTCAAAACATAAAAAAAAGTAACAGGAGTAAATCAAGGTGACAAAGGGGCATTTCGAAACGATTTGTTCACGAATACCTACAATATTATAAAATAATAAAAATCTTCAACACTATCTTCTTATTTCTTTATTAAACATTACTAACAACTGCTAGTAAGTACATGTGACTACAATTTTATTTTGAGTAGCTATAATTTTAAATGCATTAACAACATAAATTATATCTGGGAGTTTTGGCGGGAACGTGAAGAAGTCATGTCGCGTCATTGTATTATTTTCTAAAACTTGTGTTGTTTTGAGTGTTAATGTGTAAAAATGGTGGATTTTTATCCATTTAGTGTTCGTAAACGTGCACGAGTGTTGGTGAATAGTATAATGTTGTGAAACGTAACTCTTCATGTTGTATCCAAAACTCCATAGAAACCTCTGGTAAAGTCTCCACCAATTTACTGGGGCATGACGTGGATTTGACCGTGACTTACTTTGCTTGACTTAGACTGTGACGGAGAGAAATATTTGACTTTACTTGAAATGTTACAATTTGGTTACAATCTTAGACGAAGCATGTGATACAAGATCCATGGTTACAATACTCTTGAAACTGGCTAGCACACAACGTGTGGAGCCAAACCATAAGAAAAAATAAATAACAGGAGCAAATCAAGGTGACAAAAGGGCATTTCAAAAAGATTTGTTCACGAATACAATATTGTAAAATAATAAAAATCTTCGACACTATCTTCTTATTTATTTATTAAACAGTACTAAAAACTGCTAGTACATGTGACTACAATTTTAATAGGAGTAACTATAATTTTAAATGCTCAACATAAATTATATTATCTAGGTACTTAGTTACCTATCTACTTACATTACATAGGTATTATTCAGTATATAATTTTAAATGCACAACATAAATTATATTATCTTGGTACTTAGATACCTATCTACTTACATTACATAGGTATTATTCAGAGTTTATTTCATGGACTTAATATATTACGTCCATGGTTTATTTACATAAAAGTAACACACTTTTAAAGTAAAGCTTTTAAACAAACAATTAATAAAATAACTACTAGCTACTAGAAAACAGACTAGAGAGTGACTCACTAGTGACTTTACTAAGCTAAGTAACATCTAAGCTACTAAAGTATTTTGGGTACCATAACAATTATAATAGGTACATAGACCAACAACAACAAAACTGAAGCAGAAAATTCCTAAGGGGTCGCTCCCTTGGTTCGCTATCTCAGTCACACATTTTTGACATATATAACGAGGCGTTTTCCAAAAAAAAAAAAAAAATTCTAAAATACTTACTAGATAGTGTAATAGATGTCTAAGGTAATAGACATGGATCTTGTATCCTTCGTCTAAGGTAATAGACCTATCGTTTTACCTGTCATTGTCATTTCTGTCGAAATATTTTATGTTTATTTTTTAAATCGTAAATTTTGGCTCCACACGTTGTATTCAAATGTATTTCAAATGATGTCAAATACATACTTACATTACTTGAAATTGTCTAAATACACGTGTGGAGCCATAAAACACGAGAAAAAAAAGGCACACGTACATTTTTTTGTCTTTCATGTCTTGACAGTGACAGAAAACCTCAAGGCACATCTAACGCCATCTATTGGGTAATTTTATTACCAGGATTTCATTTTTTTTGGAAAACGCCTCATTATTTTTGTTAGAAAAATAATCACTAAGTAGGAATTTGAAAAAATAAACAGTACCTATACTTATAACAAAACAGTTTATATTAACAATGCCAAGGTTTTAAAGCAGCTTTCACATAATGAAAGCTTCTTTCGGCTTAGCATACTCTTTCCATATATTGTATGGATCGTTAGATAGCTTTTGTCTGTTTTAGTGCATGTTCACCCGACTGCCCAAGAAGGAGGGTAATGTTTTAAGAAAGTTGTGTGTTGTTTAAGGGAGGTGTATGTAATGTTTGTGTGTCCTATGTGTTCGTATGTGCTCGCTCAATTACTCTCACGAAAATACTAAGCACCCAAAATAACGTATTGTCGTCGTCTACAAAAGGCCGGACATTTCATGAAATCTACGCCTATAATTGACCAGCTCTTCGGTGAATAATAGGCGCAGATTGCATGAATTACTTTTGAGCTTCTCAATCAAAGGTGCAATAAAATACCTCCTCTCGCGCTCGGTGTCGTAAGATCATCTGTGCGTAAGAGTAAAGATATTTTTCCTGCCCGCGCTGTCAATCTTCGCTGACAAATCAATTAGCGCGCCGGGTATTAAACAAATACGACCCTACTTAGCTAGGTATGGTATATAACAACGTATTTCAATAATGACGTTACCCTACCCATCAAAATCAACATATCTTGTACTTATTTACATTTGCATAAACATAAAAATATGTTTCCCAGGTTATTTAGAAGTAACTGAACGAATAAGGACATTTTGATCAGTCTAATTAACAATTCCTTGAAAATTGGAAGTGTGGGCGTAGAAACTGATTCTTTCTCTGCGACCTCTGTGTTATTGTAAAAGGTGTACATGTAGTAGGCAGGCTTTTCGCCTATGTTCAAGACTTTGTGAAAGGTCCCTATGTCTACAGGGATATTGTCTCCGGTAGACAGTTTAGAGGAGTGTCCACTACGTAACTTGATGACTTGTGGCTCGTAGACTACTTCACCTTCCAATATTGTGAGTGTGACATTGCGAAGATCGGTAGAGATGTATTTTTCTTGCTCGTAACCTGCAAGTAGGCAAATAATATTTTTAGGTATTTACCTTGTGTAGGCTAAATAGTTTAGGTAGTTTGTACATATTTAAAATCTTGCTTATAGCCTTCGACTATAGTAAAATTAATGGACGGGCCCAAGTAACATAATTTTGAAGACAGGGACCCTATTCCTGTGCGCTCGAGATTATCTCGGTCACTCTCACTCCCATTAAATTCTATATTAGAGAGACAGTGATCGAGATAATCTCGAGCGCACAGGAATAGGGTCCCTGGCGCTCTGCTTGCTTCAGTCGCACTCAGTCAGTCGCAAGACAGTAATCTTTGGTCGCAAGTGCGAGACGTACGTTCGTTAATACATGCGATCCAAATATCCGCAAAAGTATGCCTGATATTATATTATTATTTATTTATTTATAAATAAATAAATTACGATATACTCTTTTTGTGACAAATGTACTATACTTATACTTTCCTAAGCCTGCCTAAGTTCGATTGTTTTGACTTGTTATTTTTAAGGAAGTTGTGTGGTTAGGGCCCGTCCATTCATCTAGATTACTTTGGTCGAAGCTTATAGCTAGTAATCAGACTTGCTTTATTTTAGCACTTTTAAACGAAATAAATATAATTATTGTCTAGTGTCGCGATAGACTACCTACCAAAAAAACTACTAAATACCAACGCATTTTTTTATTAGCTCTACATTTTGATTTCGCTCATAAACACAGATAAATAGAACTGTTCATCTGTTCTCATAAATCATGAAACGTAGATTTTTGGGTTATAATATTATTATAAATAAAAGACCGAGGAAGATGTTCAATACCCGAACGCCACTAACTAATTTTGGTAACACTCTTCACAATTCCGATTGCAACTTTTCTTGCGAAACATACATAAGTAGGTACCCCGACATAATAAGTTAAGGTGCAACGTTTCGCACAGAGCGCGGAATTCAAATTTTCTTGCGTTTTTTGTCAATTACAGCTTAATTACTCATCGTAGGTTCATGAAAACGAATTTTGCGATAATAAATAGATTGTTTCAAGAAATTAGTCCAAACAAAAATTCAAGTTGAAAGCTAGTATATGTACATTTCTCACTAAACCAAAAACCAAGATTATAATCAGCTTATTGAGATTTGTAGCTAAACCAATGTTATCTAGGTGATCATTTTACCCGTAATTTCTTAAAACAACTTATTTATTGGCGCAAAATTGGTTTCAATAAATCCACGACGAGTAATTAAGCTGTAATTGACAAAAAACGCAAGAAAATTTGAATTTCACGCGATGAGCGAAACGTTGCACCTTAATCGAATTCACTAACGTATTGATTTACTTCCTCATTCCTTCAATACCAATTGTATTTGTATTTATTTTGTTACAACTCAATACGCGAATTCTGGAGTCTGCTTCTATTTGGAGCCGTTTTTAGCACGTCGTGGTAGAATCAAGTTTTAATAGTCATTATTGTTTTAACTGTAAAATTAAATGTGTGAAAAAGCGTTGGTAACAATCACAATATAATGTGATCCAAAAAAAAAACAAACAATGCTAATTTAAATACCTAATTTAAATAATTATAATTATTAAGGTATTTAAATTAGCAAATTAGTTATGTAAAAAGCTTGGTAGGCACATTCAATCAAAAACAAATAGCCTACCTGGGAAATCAGCTAAAAAAACGACATCACTGTTGTTACTCCAAGAATGTACGTGATTTTTTATTGCATCCAGTTCTTTCCTCCAATCCAAAGCTTCATCTAATAGAGGCATCAGATAAGACGAGCTTTTGAAAGGAGACCAAACCACTTTCAGCATATCTGCCTTTGAATCAAAGTGTCGTTGCGTGAATCTACCGTTCATAGAACACCAGACATCTACGTAGATGGATAAATTTTGCGGAATTCTGCTAGACTGTCCAACAGCTTTGGCGTTCTCTATCAACTTCTCTCGCAAGCATCTCGCGTATTGGTAGACCATGTCGTTATGTCTCGTCCACCTGTCGCTTGGAGTGTGTATGTAAGGGTCTATGTAAAATTCTGACTGCTTCTCGTTATCAACAACTTTGACCATGACGGCGTGAGTGTCCCACGAGTGAACCATCATGTCCCAGGAGTAGCCGTATAAGCCATTTGTCCAGTTGTTGTAACCCTAAACAAAATAAAGATTATGTAAAAGGGTTACTGGTGGGAAAAGTAAACAAAGTAATACAATAATTGTGTACTAAAATCTCTTATAAAACACTTGCAGCCCATTTTAGCTGGCTACTTACTTTGGTTATAAAGTGTGAGTATGGCAACACTGCTTGAGTTACAACATAGAACATAATTAAATAAAGAGTTAGAGTTTTCCTTCTCTTATTCAGTCCAATACCAATTTGAGTGACAGATTCTTCTTTAACACTGTTCTCTGCATTGATTGTTGCTGTCTCAACATTTCTATCATCATTAGAAACATCGTCTCCATTGATACGATCTTTTGTTTCCTTACTCTCTTTGTTTCCCTTCAGTTCCTTACTTTTGAATTCTTTTGGCTTATTAATTTTAATACGTTTGTCAATGGTTTTAACGTTATTGACGTTGTCATCTTTTTCCTCTGCAGCTAATTTGCAATCGTAATCTTTGTTAGCAAAAGCTTTATTTATACGAGTACAAATATTATCCTTTATATTCATCTGGTATAATTTACATTTGCGTAAAAGCACTTTCGGCCAATCAAACGGGTAAAATATTGGCATCGTTGCTAAGCATACCCAAGGGAACATTCCTGAAATTAAACAAAACGAAAAATGCGTTGATTTAAAAAAATATGTTTAAAATGTATTATTTATTGACGAACACATAAATAAACATAGGCCGATAAAATTGATTGTGATTGACATTGATAATTTATTAACATTGATATTTACTATAACTTACTACAATATTGTGGTAAATGGTGTTGATGCTTGCAATTATTAAAATAAGTTAGATATAAGATCCTATAAGTACGCCATATTGTGACATTGCTTTGTTTACTTAAATAAATAAAATAAAATAAAAGTATTTATATACAGGGTTATAAGGAAATGGTATGCTAAGCCGAAAGGGGCTCATAGTATACATGATTTTTCATAATTATGAGTGCTATGAGCCCTTTTCGGCTTAGCATACCCTTTGCTTATAACCTTGTATATAGCTAAGCCGCTTTGTAGTAGTTTTCCGGGATTACCAGCGGATATACCTACCTACTTTTAAAACATCCGCAGAGGACTGCAGACAAAAACACAATTTATTCAAGTCTGATCATGTTCATGAAAATATTTATTTTGACAGTTTCTAGACTTCCGACTGTCACTTCTGACCTTGCTTATTTATTTGTGATTATTTCAATTCCTTGTTTAATTTTTCTGTCCGTAATTAAACTTGGAATATAAAGTAGTGTCCCTCCTGATATTCGAAGCGTTATGCCATAGCGGTATTTTTTTCACGTATTATGGAATATGTTAGAGGAAAAAAAAGAGGAAAAAAAATATGTTTCAATTTAAATTAATAAACCAATACGTTTCGTTATGACACGGACTTGACTACAAAACGCCGCTTTAAAAATTTTGCCCTTCATTTTACACCATATTTTCAGCAAAAAATATCAATAAATTTTTGCAAGGGTACACTTTATCTGTGCAAATTTCAAATCGATAGCTAAAATTCTTGAAAAGTCGGCAAAACGAACAGACAGACACCGAAGTCTCACCACATGCTTCTATTTCACAATTTTAGTACGGAACCGTCAAAACCAACAGTAAATAATGTCTTATGTCATGAATCACTGACCAATTCTGAAGAGTCTGCTATTCATGAGATGGAACAGGGCACAGAAGACCATTGCCACGTGTCTGCTCTTCGAGTACATCATCCACATGGCGACAGTTAGGTCGAACAAGAATATAAACCAATGGACAATGAGATAGTCGATCTGAGGCACTGTCAGGAATAATCTGAAAATTTAAACAAGTAGAACAGCGGACGTAACCGCGGGGCACTGCTAGTACTAGTTACATACCTAAAAAGAGCTCACGGAGCACGTACCAGTAACTTTGCTTGGAAAATTTTCAGTGGAAATAATGTTCCTGTCTTTGAATATATACCTGACAGGTATTCAAAAGTTCCTGTAAAGAATGGCTAGATTTATAAGCATTGGGCACGCAAAAGTTTATCTAACTGCTTACTTAAAAGGTCCAAACACCCAATGCTCGCTCAAGTTCTGCACGGAGTAGCCAGTGAGCCACTCAGCGGATCCTTTCTTCAATCCCGCCATGAAGTAGAGTATGAAGAACTGATACTTGAGGATGAAGTAGTTCCAGTAAGGCACCGTCGTTTTCAATTTGGATGGATCTTGGTAGGCGTCGATGGACCTAGGATTTCAATTTACGGACTTGCAATGGGCTCATCCACTGTTGAATTTTATTATTATGCCCCCTAGTTTCACTCAAAACCATATAATTCCAAAGCACAGATGCTGTGTTCCAAAGGTACTCATTCCACAGAATTCTCACAAACTACGAATCGTCAAGGAACAATGCACCGAAAAATTGGTTGCTGTTTGGCGAAATCGCGATTCGCTAAAGAACACCACGTTGTCTTATTAAAACTTAACTCAAATCAAAATTATTTATTTAGGAAATGGTACGTAGGAACATCCATATACAGTCACTAACCGCCAAACTGGGTGCCTTTTATCTTCATTATAAAAGAATTGAAATTAAAATTATTGCATATCTAATTTGTCACTACCGAAAATGCCTATAAGAAGCTATAATACATTCAATATTGATGAATAGGTACAAGATAGATCAACTTTAGGTTTTCGTGGGGCTTTTTGGAGGCTCTAATTTTACTTATATCTATCCCTCAAGCGTTTTTTTTTTTGGTTTTCGTATTTCACACTCAGCGCCATCTATCCCCAAACTCAGCAAGCTTTTTACTATGGCAACCAGATAAATAATAGAATACATAAATACTTTTTTGTTGTAAGTACATACATAGAAACACCCAGACAAAGAACAACATCCATGTTCACCACACAAATGTTTGTCCTGGACGGAACCACAGCCTACTGCTCAAAAGGTGGTAATCATCCCACTGAGCTACGAATATTCTATATATATATACTTTCAACACTGAGCCCACAAGGCTAGTCACTGAGATTTAATTAATTAACTTACCAATAACTGTTAGCTTCCGTGAAAGTAAGCATCAAAGCCACCAGTCCAAACAAGTAGCTATGATTGTTCCAGAAGCTCTTTTCAATAAGAAACAAGTACCAGTAGCAGACGGTAAACATAGTCGCACTGATACGGTACCTGTAGCCCAGCATTATTCCGATAGCCCCTGAAAAAAATAATAGATTTCTAGCAACAAGTATCTTCATAATCTTACTTTAGTAAACTCATTAACATCCTGTCGTCGAGCAGAAACGTCACTCCATAAGACCGACAGATAGACAGATATATACCCAAGGATCTTGTATCTTCGTCTAAGTATATACCACTCCAGCCATAAGATAAGTGCGAGCGAGATAGATTTAATAATCCACAGGAATAATCAGCCGGTAAATGGCGCCGCGTGTGCAAATTCCCCCCTTTTGGGGGAAATACCCATCATACAAAAATTGCCGACGACAAAAAAAAAACAAAAAAATTGTAGAAACTGTGTACCAAGTTTCGTCAAGATTGGTTGCAAAATACGATCTGTACGCGAGTACCAACCTACCAACATACGGACAGATGAAAGCAAATTTTGCCAGACCTTTCGTTCGCTTCGCTCACTCGGTCAATTATTCTATGTTCTGATCGCATAATTGACCGAGCGAAGCGAAGGTCTCAGAGTATACTGGGACAAATCGGCATTTGTATGTATGTTTGTGTGTATATTTGTCCGATGATAACTTGCGAACCGTTGATCCAATCTTCATGAAAATTTGTAGGCAAGTAGTTCATTTCAATACAATTTTTAAGTGCAAATATGAGCTTAATCAGTCGAGGGGTTGTGAAGATATAGAGGTCGCGAGGTCTCAGTTCGGCGCGAACTACTACTAATATATTAGTAACCTAACATCGGAAGCGCAGTTGTTCTTACTTTTTACTGTTTCATTTGTTGCAATTTCTTTCGCACTCTTTAGCGATACTTGGTTGCTATGGTAACAATGAGCTACAAACAGTAACCTAGCAACCGGAACGTAAGCAGACTGTACCCGGCCTAATGCTAACTGCCATTTTGAAGGTAACAAACGCTATCTTGATTAAAATATCATCGCATAGAACGTGATAAGTAGATAAACATCTTAGATGTAGTAACTAATATTATAAATAAGAATATAGCTCTGTCTCTCTGTCTGGGTGTTTGTCGCATTATCGCGGCTAAACGGCTGAACCACAGAATTCTCCTTATAAATAAGGTCTGAACGGATCAACCTGAAATTTCGCATAGACATAGCGTAAGGGTCGGAGACTCTACGCGGTTTTTTTTATAGGTCCATGCGAACGAAGTCGCGGGTAACAGCTAGTAATACATAGGTATATAAATTGGTGGATGATTTTCACATGGGAACCAGATACATAACTGATGGAGACATATATCCTTTTTTTAATATCAGACTATTGTTGTGGTAGGTATTTGCGGTTAACACTTTTTGCTGTAATTTTAAAATGAGGCGTTTTCAAAAAAAAAATATAGTTCTAAAATACTTACTAGATGGCGTAAAAGTCCTATCGTTTTGTTGTATCGTCCTATCCATTGTCATTTCTGTCGAAATATTTTATGTTTATTTTTTAAATCGTAAATTTTGTCTCCACACGTTGTGTATTAAGCCAGTGTCAACTATTGTTATATTTCAAATGAAGTCAAATACATAGTTATATTACTTGAAATTGTCTAAATACACATGTGGAGCCAAAAAACATGAGAAAAAAAAAGGCACACGTAAATTTTTTTGTCTTTCATGTCTTGACAGTGACAGAAAAACCTCAAGGTACATCTAACGCCATCTATTGGGTACTTTTATAACCAGGATTTCTATTTTTTTGGAAAATGCCTCATTATGATTTCCATTTTAATTTTTCCACATAATGCAAATTCAACGATTAATTACGACATATGACTTTTTTTTTTAAATGGGTAATTCTTCACAAGGTATCCGACTGCTTTGGGGTGCAGCCGGGTTATGTGGGATTATACCCACTAAAACCCCTTGGCCTGCCTTGGTGCTTGACCAAGGGCTCCGGGATCTCCAAGGGAACGCACCGGAGCCCTCAGCATCACGTTTCATCTCCTCCCGTGACAGCTAGCAGCTGTCGTGAGATGTCTAAGCCTACAACAGCGTCCGCCACTCGACGTCCTTCCCGGGGCTCGCTTTGGTAGATGGTGGTTAGAGACCCATCTCTAACCACCCTCGAGCCCAGAGGTCCCCTTTTAGTAGGCTCTTACTACAGGCAGGGGATACCGATGCCGTATTCTAGTGCCCCGGCATCAGGGCAAACGAGATATGACCTATGACCTTAATTACGAGAGGTACGCTTAAATTATATACACAGGCAGAACAAAATGACTTACCTAACCATAAACCAGTATAAACGATAGCCATATAGGGCATCGGCATTACTTGAAGGAATGGCAGGAGTGGGAAGTGGCACATATTGGGATCGCCCCAGCGTTTTTCCAAATTTGCGCCACCACGTTCGTCAGGAATGTCAAAGAGCATCGACAGACCTGAAACACCAGGCAATACAATTAAAAAAAATCAAAAGGACAATTATTTTTGGCCCTTTTAGCTACTTAGATACGCCCCTGTTTAATGCGTACGTTTTTTTCTTTTATATTTTGGCTAAACACATTGTTTATATAGCTAGTGTCAAGTTTTGTAGTATTAGGTACACGTGAAGTAAACCAATTAACAATTGAAACAAGTCTTAGTCACAGTGTAAAGCAGCGATTTCCAAAGCGGTATATATATATATATATATTATATTTGCTTTATACTTTGCTATATATACAATTTGTACAATTGTACAATTTGGTGTGAACAATAAAGAGTTTTATTTATCTAACAATCTACTTATGTCCTAAAACTGCGATTAGAACCGCCAGAGGAGGGGCAGTAGTTCTGCGATCTCCCAAGGTATTTATATATATATATATATATATATATCGCAGATTAGAACCGCCAGAGGAGGGGCAGTAATCGCAGAACTACTGCCCCTCCTCTGGCGGTTCTAATCGCAGTTTTAGGACATAAGTAGATTGTTAGATAAATAAAACTCTTTATTGTTCACACCAAATTGTACATAGCTAGGACAAAAAAGCTTATAACTAAGTATAGCAAATGGCGGCCTTATCGCTGAAAGCGATATCTTCTGGGGTACCTTAGGGTGGAGAGGATTATTGTAAAAGACGTGGTGTACAATAATGGATAATCATCGCTTTTTTTTTGTTTTTCGCGACTCGTAGGCAGATGACGAGAGTTCCTGGAACAGCACTTACCAAATAATATCCTCGTCACAGCTAAACTTGAAGAATCCTTCGGCTCATGCATGTAGTCTAGGATATTTGAAAAACTCGCATCTCTCATATGAAACCCGAACTGGGAAACAAACTTTTCTTCCACTGCTTTCAAGGCAGCTTCCATTTTATCCCTGATTTTCATCATCTCTGAAAAACTCAGAATGTAAAAAATCCAAACGACAGATATGTGTGACAAATTTTCAGTTAAGTGGAGCCACTATCGTATGGGACTGCTAGCCTACATAATCGGCTAGCAGTCCCACCTGCGACACCACCAATACCAACAAAAAATAAATTCAGGCTGATGACGATAAATCTCTTACCTTCAGTATATTTACTGCACTAACGTGACTCCAATAATATCTAAACGTTCAAAATGCCCATCTATTTTTGAAAGAGATGTTTGAACTTTCCCCACGGAGTTTAGAACTACACTGAGCCCAACTCGGACAAAACAAAAACAGGTGAACAAGGCAAATAGGTAGCTTGTCATAATTTGTCTCAAAGATTTACGCGCTGTGACATGATTATGAAAATTGTACGTTCGCATATCAAATCATGCGTAAGGTGGTCGGAACACGTTTTCCATTTCGCTGAACTGAGAAATGTTTTAATTTAGAGCATATCTACTCCACTCAAATCCTGAAATTCGACACTTTTCCGCCAGGACACCTTAAATAATCATCTTGGAAGGTCGTGGTAGCTCAGTGTTAGCATGCTTGCCTCACATTCGTGGGGCAGCGCGAGTTCGAACCCTGGCGGGACCGTACTAAAGAGTTCTTTGGAACTTATGTGCGGAATTATGGATATACCACTGGCGTATAGGAGAAGGAAAACATCGTGACGAAACCTGCACGTTTCCGAAGAAATTCGATGACGTTATGTAAAACCACCAACCCGCACTGGGCCAGCGTGGTGGATATGGCTTAACCGTTACCGTGGATTATATTTGAAACGTAAAAAGTGTACGCGACGAGCGGAAATGTAAGAAAATAATTACATTCCATGGAATTAATATTAAGTTACTAATCATTGTATACTAAGGAATTTAAAATCATTCGAGATTTTTAAACTACGATCTCGGTCTACGGCGATATTTATTTCTACCATAGCCACACGCTCTCGAGACTTTTTCTCGCACTTCCCATCGCTATTTGTGTTTGTACACCATAAAAATATTCGCCGTTTGATTAAATAATTGTGTGTCGCCCAAATATCACGAACACGCTGTCTACACTAGAACGCGGATGTGTCTAAAAACCGACAACCGGCGGATACGAGTGTTCACTGTTCGTGTACTTGCGTAAAAATAGTAATTCCAATAGTAGTATTTGGGCAAGTAAGACGAATACGCGAACATGAATAGCGATATCAAGTGTCACCATTAAATCATGGTGTGCATACGGCATAAACCAAGAAGAAGTCTTAATTAATGCACAGATGTGTCAGTGCTTACTGGTTGTACACCAAGATCTTCAAAAAAAAACAAACAAAAAACAAAATATATGTGCATAATAATTTATTTCTCCAATACTACAATATTCGATACATGTTTTCATACAATAAACATTTAATTATTGTCAATTATATCAACATCCAAAGTTATAATTCAACATACATATAGGTAACTGTTTACTATTTAAACTTTTAAACATCTAACAGTTTGAGGGTAGTGTAGTGCATAATAAGTTTCTATAGCCGTAGAGAAATGGTATAAGGCTCGGCTAATTTATGCAGTGACCACACATTGGCCGTGATTGTCCCAAAGTCGTTCTAAGCACAGATTACCCTCTATAGCTACCATATATTCGATTCGAGAAAAACGTACCACAGTCCGAAGAAACCAACGGAACGCTTGGTTAGTACTGCGTTTCCGTTGACTATCTGAACGTTACGCCTAGTTGCACCTACCAATGACCTAACGAGTGATTTTTATAGATATATCTAGACCGAAATACAAAAGTCACCGTCCGCGACGTAGCTTTTAGGGTTTGCAAGCAATGGCAATGGGCAGGCCACATCGCTCGAAGAAAATAAGCGATGATGAAAGGTTCTCGAGTGGCGACCACGCACCGGAAGACGCAGTGTAGGTAGGCCTGACTGGGTGGACTGAAGACATTGTGTATGACACGAGCAACCAGTGGATGCAAATGGCAAACTGTCGTTCACTGTGGCGTCTAAGGGGGAGGCTGTTCTGCAGTGGACGTTTTCTGGCTGGAAATGATTCAGACCAATGGTGGTACTCTTCAATCTTACTGAAGGCGGAATCTATGGAGTATACAGGGTTATAAGGAAAGGATATGCTAAGCCGAAAAGTGTTCATAGTACTCATCATTACGACAACTTTTACTATGGGACCAACCCTGAAATCAAGAAAAAGAAATCAGCTGTTCCATAGAAAAATGGCAATGTCACTCGACAATATGTATGGAACAGCTGATATATTTTTTCTCGATTTCAGGGTTGGTCCCATAGTAAAAGTTGTTCGTAATGATGAGTACTATGAACCCTTTTCGGCTTAGCATACCCTTTCCTTATTACCCTGTGTATGATCTGGGGCCCTCTTTTTCTCTCTCGTTTGTATACGTAGAGGGCGCGACAGTCGGCGTCAACAAAGTTGTCACATAGCGTCACTCAAGATATTACTATGCACTATCACCAAACCCTTCTGTATATAACTTTCAAACATTCAAACAAGTATTTAGAAGAGAGTTTCTCAGTGGAATTATTTTTAGGATCAATTTAGTGAAAAGCTTTCATTTTTATTTGTACGATTAAATTTCGTTCATTAAAAAAATGACTCATTTTATCATTAAATGTTCGCATTTACAAACAAAACTACAAAATAATAATTTACTGTATTGTCGATTCGAGAATTTATATTTTATTGTTAAAATAATGTTTGAAATATTTTTGACACATTACAATCTTAAAACTAAATAAAAACTTATAAATATTATTAAATTATACAGTATCTTCAAGGTACCAAAACGAATGGCTGAAGTTAAAATATAATACAAATCTGACTGTGTCAGTAAATAATAAAAACCATTTTCTAAAAAACAATACAACAAAAAGTAACCTTTGAACCTACAATACGCTATTTCTATGTTAGAAAGGTTACATTACACATTCATTTTTCTACGATTACTAGGGCCTATTTCATCATCTCCAAGTAATCTACTCGCCGGTAGTGGCAAATGACAGTAATACCATTTTTAAAATCGTCGGAGTAGCGCCAACCGGCACATATCCTGCAGGGCACCGCGACAAAATCTTTTTGTTATGCAAGAACAGGACGGCTACGATTATGTATACGTTAGTCTCATTTTTCACGACATAAAGAGTAGAGAAGATTTTGTCCCGGTGCGCATGCTGGCTCTGCAGGACAAAAACTAAAGTTACTTGGGACTTTAACTCGCTAATTAGCACTAATCGAAAAGTAGCTAATCGCCAATTATCAGTAAACGAAAAATAGCTAGTCAACACCTCGAGATGATTAAGTTTCTAAAAGCCGAGTTGAGTTTTTAGTTTCCGTCACCGATTTATCAACAACAAGAAAATATTGTAGTCGAGCAACTCAACTTACATCATGTTTGACGTGAAAACGTTACTTTTTGCGTATATGTCATAAAAAAATAACCTTTCAGCCATTGTTCATTTGACTTTGAGCACCGCAAAAAGAAGACAATCTCTAAAATAAATATTTAGGAACTTCTGCATGAAGTAGCTAGGACACTTTTATTTTAAAAATTAAAACTTATCTCATTACTGTAACATAACTTTTACATCACAGATGAAAAACGTATTTAAATGTGTAAATTAATTTAATTATAATGTGCTCTAACATAGTTATTATATGGGTAAATTTACTACCACGAGTTCCATAGAAAAACGAAATTCGCACTTAACGAAATGTCTCAGTTGTTTTTTTTTTTATGATATCGGGTTTGATTTTATAGAAAAAGCTGTTCATAATGATGAGTTCTTTTCGGCTCAGCACACACTTTACGTTACACACCTTTACCTCACCTTTACACTTTACCTGTAAAGTACCTAAGGAAAAAGTATGCTAAGCCGAAATGGGCTCGTGATACTCATAATTGTCAACAACTTTTACTTTGGGACCAACCCTGAAATCGAGAAGAAAAAACCAGCTGTTCCATACATTTCTATGGAATAGCTGTTTTTTCCCTCTTGATTTCTGTGTTGGTCCCATAGTAAAAGCTGTTCATAATGATGATTACTATAAGCCCTTTTCGGCTTAGGATACTTTTTCCTTATAACTCTGTATAGGTATTTCGTAGACGCTAACCTAGATACAAAAAAAAAAACAGAGGGTCTGACATCCCGGGCATTCCCGGCATTTTGTCGTGTATCGTCATTCTTGTTTAACATGACTGGATTACGTATTCCGCTCTTGCTTATGCACGCTGATGACCCTGGTATCGTGCACGTGACCTATCAGATCTCGAACTGCCATTCCCGGCCGAGTATGTTACTATATCATGGCAAAAAGTAAAAACAAAAACCCGACTGCAAAAGGTAGCCTTGCAAAAGGTAGTATGACACTCCTGACATAAAGAGGAATCGAACGACACCTCACTTGTTAAATCATACACCCCAAAAATATTACCCTCTTTAGGCAGTCGGGTAAAAACAATCATCATATCAGACGAATGTCGGATAAAATACAGATTTTACCTATTTGAAGTAAAATTATGAGAACGATATTATTAAACGATAACTTTACGTATTGTTAGTATCCATATTGTTTTTAAATATACGTCATAATCGGATATTTGATGTAAATACATTTTCTATTAAATATATATATATTTTTGTTTTTGTACCGATTGTTGAGGTTTACAATAACAGTATTATAAACAATAATAAATATATTTGGTTTTGTGAATATACGATTAAGGTATTTGATAGGCAACAACAATATCTTTTTCTACATAATTACATCAAAATACTGACTAAAAACTACTTAAAATATAATAAAATTAAAAACAGTCAAATTCAACGTTTACCGTATACAAAAAAAATGGCGTTGCAGAGATCATTCGTTACCAAAATTAACATTTAATTTTGGCTTCGACCATGGACGAATAAAGTAGTGTGCTTGGCCGCACCCCTCTTAAGGGCTCGGCCGGGGGTTAATTCAGCATGCAAATAAAATAAAATAAAGTTAATATATTTTTAGAATACCTCTGATGAATGCTTTATAGCAATTTTCATGTTATTATTTTTGATTAGTTCCTTCTTCATCAAATTCGAAAATGTATACATGGAAATTGCTATTAAAAAAAATATGGCAATGATATTCTAAAGATAGATTAACGTTTATTTTACTTAATTTCCAGTCATTCGTTTATGAATACAGGCATTTCGAGTCCCTTAGTTTATTTGTCCAAGGCCTATATATCTCGCGTTCCCAAAGACATTATCAACACAAAATTCTATTTTTTATATAATTCATCAAAAAGGAATGTGCAAAAACGATACAAAATAAAAAATATGATTTTATCAAACGTTTTTTAAACTAAGTAAGATCTAATATGTATGATATAGATAGTAACACTCTGTACGATTATTTTAAAATATGGTAATGAGCCTAGCCATATACTCACCAATATTTTCGAAAATAATTCGAGTTAGTTTTCGTTAGAAACTTATTGGGCCTTACTTATAAGCGTTGCTATAAGTTAATCAATGCTTAGAATGCTTTGTCACCTTGTGACTTACGTTAAATGTCACGCGCGAACACGAGACCCCAGACGGACAATTTTAAACATTGTTTAAATTTAAGCAAGGTTTTTATGTAAGGTCCATAAAGTAGTAGGAGTGAAGCTCGACTAAAAAGTTCAAAAGGCTCAAAATATTTTAGAATAACAAGATCTCTAGTAAAATATTTAGTAATTGATTTATTTTAGTATATTTTTTAATATGTTGGTGACATCCACACTCAACTTTCTTATTTCGTGGCAACATTTATATCGTTTTTTAAACAATCTCAATAACAAGTGACATTGGTGTCGATTCCGTTGTACAACTATCTAAACTAAATTTAAATGACAGTATACTAAAACTATCTACGACTACTTTAATTTTAATACGTTAGAAAAATATGGCAAAATTAAAGAGCTGCCAAACTGAGTTTAATTTAGAAAATGATACAACTGAATTGACGCCTTTGCATTTGTTTTTGAAATCTCAATGCATGTATTTTATTCAGTTTTTAAAAAATACTAATTTTCAAACTACCTCCGAAGCAGTCTACCGTCACCAACATCGGAGACAATTTTCAACTCGCCGACTAATTCTAATCTACTGAACTAATAAATAAAACAGCATAGAAGCCGGAACCGGTCGATACTGGTCCGATTCCAACTTTTGTAGACAGTAGGATAATATATTGTATACAGCAGCGTTGCAACGCCTCGAGTTGCCGTTTCATCACTTTCAGAATGTCCGCGCCATTACACCATTTATCTTAGCTCTAAACGACGTCAACTGCCTGCGTCATCTAGAGTACGGTTTAAAATGCGCACATAGTTACCATTTGCCACAGATAACTGTGCCATCTGCACTGTCTGCGTGCAAAATTTTAGTTTAAGATGCGCATTTATAGGCTCCTGTCAGCCACATGACGTCATGAGTGACGTCATTCGAGCGTGCTCACGGTGCTCGCAACAATGAGGTAGTGCGCGGTGTGCGCAAATGTCAAATTCAAATGGACATCTGTGAATTCCGGTATTCTGTGTTTTTTTATCGAAAAAAAAAAGGATTTAATGCAGGCCAGTCGTCTGTGAAGGCAGAAATGAAACTGTGGCCATCGAATTTTGAGACACTGAGACAAATAATCTGAAAAATGAAACTATCTGACATAAGGTAAAACGGTTAAATTTGTTGGCGCGCTATTAGCAATTTAAACCGAGCGTTAGCAGTGTTTGTGGTTTTTGCACTGTGAGCGCATTTTAAACTGTAGCCCTACAGTCAAGATGACAGAAACAGAAAGTAGATATCGAATCGATCGAATCAGAATTCGAGTACAAGTAAGATCGTGGTCAGGAGGGATGCGTTCAGTGCTTCGAGAAGCATTTGATTCGTTGTCACGTGATCGATCGAGTTGCGTCACTATTGTTATTTAGGCACGATGCACTCGAAGACGCACTGTACGCAGCCCAAGTCCCGTAAGGTGAAAAACACGATTAATATATAGGCGCAAAAACTTGCAAGCAACTTGATTCGTCTTCTAGTTGCGTGATGACGTTACTGTATCTGTGTACCGTCGCCTGCCACGGTTCAGTGGTCGTAGATGACGCCCCCGGGGCCGGGCAGCGCGGACCGCCCCGAGAGGTGCGTGTCCACGGCCCGCGCCGCCTGCCGGCCCTCGGATATCGCCCAAACTACTAACGACTGCCCGCGGCGACAATCTGGAGATGAAGAACAGGTGTTGCTCATTTTGAAAGGCTAATAATTAATTTATTAACGGCAGCTTCACTTGAGAGCCAGCCCCCATTCCGGGTGAGTTTACTATCCTCGACCACACCGCTACTTAACATCAGGTGAGTTTTTAGTCAAATGCTAAGCCTAACATAATCATAAACATTAATAAATAGTCAAGTAATTTTATTAAACGTCTCAAAATACCCGACTGCAAAATCCATCCTATGTCACTCTGGACGTAAAGACGAATCCAACGACACCTCACTCGTCAAAATCGGTCAAGTCGGTTAGGCTACAGATGGTAATATAGAAACACAAATTCTTATAGATACTTTACCCTCCTTCTTTAGCAGTCGGGTAAAAAAGGCCATTCTCATTTCTCAACAAAATTTCGCCTAATTCGATTCAGCAATTTACTCGAGAAATTGCCAAAAAACAGGGAGGGACATCAGAAGAAAAATTCTTTCTCGTTTGAACAAGTAGGCCAGTCAACTCCTGTAAGTTGACTGGCCTTTACCTTGGTATGGAGGACCCGGACATAATTCATAACATAAATATAAAATTGTGTTTGGTATAATTTGCTGACGCAGAATAATATTAAATTAAATACTCTGGAGGTACGGAACATAGAAACAGCATTTATGCTCGAGCCATAATACATTATCGTCGCCGACGACTCTCGGCCGTGCCGACGATCGTCATATGAAATAGACTCTAACAATGCGCAAATAGAGACGCAATAGCAAATTATAAAATTTGAGTCTATTCTGGATACGCATTTTGTTTAATTATTGTATATAAGAAACAATAGTTTATCAAAAAATCGGTCACTTAATCAAAGGTGGTTCAGTTTTGGTCATGTTGATAGTTTTGTTTGTCAATTATGGACAGGAAAATAAAAACCCTGTTATTAGTCACTTCCGGGTCAAACGCTTAATTGACTTGGCTAAACAGTAAATGATTCGGATTTACTCACCGCCAGCAGCGAACACATTGTCGGCAGGAGTCTTGTAGATGTTAGACTTGTCTGTTTCGATGTTGCTGCGCGCGTCCAGAGGCAGGTCTGACAAAATTATGGACACTTAAATATTGTGGTGATACCACACGGACATTTACAGGTTATGACAAAAAACCCATTAATAATGGAGCGTAGTAAGCGTTACAATTTTGAGTTTTCTCCAGGCTGAAAATGGGATTAAAATTAAAATGGGCGAAACGCCCCCTCGCGGTCTTCCCTTAGTCCACCACTACATGTACCACCGACGTTATGACCACGGCAATATTGACTAGGGAGTTTTGGCGGAAACATGAAGTCAGTTTCGAGTTGTTTCCAAATCTCTTTGGAGCTCCACCACTTTATGACTAAGATGTGAAATAGTTTACTTCACTTACAACTTGACACTGGCTATACACAATTCAAGATGAAAAAAAGCATTGTCAAAGAAGATATGATTTGATGAGACTTATATTTAAGTTTTTTTTTAAATATGTGTTTGTGTGTAATTAGCCTGAATAAATGTTATAATAGTGGTATAGTCACCGAGCTGGTGGGCGACGTATTTCTCCGGCCCCAGGAAGCCCATGGCGAGCAGCACGAGCTCCGCCTTGTAGACCCTGTGCGAGCCCGCCACCTCGCGCATGTCCCAGCGGCCGCCCGCGCCGCGCGCCCACTCCACCTCCACCGCCGACACGCCGCACACGTTGCCCTCGCCTGCGGCCGACACGTCGCATCACATCACATCAGATCAAATAAAATAGCAAATTTTAAAAAAAATGCATTTTTTTGAAAATAATCCGTTCTAAATTCTAAATTAAGTGAATATATGTCAATGAAATTCTCGGAATCCTCATTTTTGTGTAACGAACAAACGCAGTAAAGCATAATAAATACTACCTGTCATACTATTATTCAATTATTAAAATTATTGATTAGTTGCCTAATGTAACTCAAAACATAGTTTAATTTGTAAAAGTGTCTTGCCTGTAATATTAAATGTTATTTATGGCCAATAAATATTTCTGATTTCTGATTTCATCACTTTGCTATAACATTATTGTCTACCCTCCATTCCATCTCTGTCAAAAATTTACCGAAATATTGATTATAATATCGATTTATATAAAACAAAGTCGGGTCAGTTACACCATTTATAACTCGAAAACAGCTGGACTGGGAGTTTTTGCGGGACCGTGAAGAAGTCGTCTCTTTTTTTTTTTCATTATGATACTCGGTGACGAGGCGAGCAAGTCGCTCGCCTGATGTTAATCGTCACGCTTGTCCATAACAGTTCAGTGCCACCCAGAATTTTGAACTTCAACTGTTCAAAACTATGCGCGGTAATGCACTGCGCCTGCAATGCCCTGAGATGTTGAATGCTCTCTGATGCTCAGTAATTGCTGAAAACATTGCCCTTCAATCCGGAACACAGTAATGCTTGCACACTACTGCTTGGCGGTTGAATACCTGGCAAAAGTGTGGTACTACCCCATACAGGCTCTACAAGAGTCCTACCACTACTAAATGTATATCTGTCTCTCTGTCTGGGTGTTTGTCGTGTTATCAGGGCTGGACTGATCCACCTGAATTTTTGCATAGATATAGCTTAAGGGTCGGCCACTTTTTTTTTATTGCTGTATGCGAATGAAGTCGCAGGTAACAGCCAGTAATAATATATATAATTGGTAATATTCTTCACAGGAGCTCAAGTTCGTAGTTGTGATTTGAACACAAGCTCTGGGGCGTGTATCGCGCTAACCATTGAGCTACCATCACTACTACTTTCCCTGGTGAATTGGCTGTGTCAGACTCTTTGACACCGTTCACTAAAGAGACCTTTTAAGGTGCAACGTTTCGCTCATCGCGCGAATTCAAAATTTCTTGCGTTTTTGTCAATTACAGCTTAATTACTCATCGTAGGTGCATGAAAACTAATTTTCCGATAATAAATAGATCGTTTTAAGAAGTCACACTAATCAAAAATTCAAGTTGAAAGCTAATAAATAAGTAATAAGTACATTTGTCACTAAACCAAAAACCAATTTGAAAATCAGCTTATTGAGATTTGTAGCTAAACCAATGTTATCTAGGTGATCATTTTACCCGTAATTTCTTAAAACAACTTATTTATTGGCGCAAAATCGGTTTCAATAAATCCACGATGAGTAATTAAGCTGTAATTGACAAAAAACGCAAGAAAATTTGAACTTCGCGCGACGAGCGAAACTGCCTTAAAATAGTAATACGCACCGTCGTCGAGGAACTCCTTCGTGAGCGTCGAGAACTTCCGCGGATCCGAACCAAACTTCACCTTAACCTCTTCGTGCCCGTAGTCGACCCTGCAAGTTACAAATAACTCCAACAAATTGTTGACATAGTGGTATGAAGGTTCCGTACAAGGAGATTTTAAAGTAGTGGGCTTATCCCGTAACTCTGAAAGCGATAGCGAGAGTTGCGCGAGCGGGACCGCGCATAGTGCGACTAAGTAAGTACGAGCGAGATGGCATGCTCTCGCAATCAGAATACCGAACGTCTCAAAGTTAGAGGATAAGCCCGCAGGCCGTCCGCAGTCTCACACCATACGCAACGTATCGCGCCGATTTCTTCTTTTTTTTTATGCCATATGTGGCAAACAAGCAGACAGGCCGCCTGATGGTAAGCGATCACCGTCGCCTATGGATACCTGTAACACCAGGGGTATCACAGATACGTCACCGTTCTTTAAAGACTCTGTTAACAGCTCTTTTGAAGAACCCCATGTTGTAGTTACTCGGAAATACCGCAGGTGGAAGCTCACACTAATATTATAAATGCGAAAGCTTGTGTGTAAGTATGTAAGTGTGTTTGTTCCCGTCCAACTCTGTAACGGATGAATCGATTTGAATGAAATTCGGTTTGGAGGTAGCTTATACCCTGGATTAAAATAGGCTTTAATAACACTTTTTACCCCGGAAACATATTCGGTTTCTGTGGGATAGCGGGTGAAACCGCGGGGCGCAGCTAGTACTAGTGTCAAAGTATGATCATGGTCTAAGGCCCCGCGCCCACCTAAGAGTCGAAACGAGGCGCTACGTACAAGCAGCCGAGAAAATATCTCTTCTTGATGAACTGTAGGTTCAAAATTACACGCCGAGCCTATTTTAAATTTTGCTCGTTTGAAAATTTGAGATAGAATATTAATCAATGTATTAGGTAGTATGTGTAGGTAAATAAATAGTACATTTTTGTTTTACACTGTGATAAAACCGCTTCTTTTCGTCACCAAAAAATGAAATCTGGACAGTTATGTATGTTCTCATGACATTTAAATCCTATCCTACTAAAAACAGTGTCTAAAATAACCAATATGTAATGTGATTTAAAAATGAACTTCCGCAAAGTTACTCCTGAATCAATCAACTACCTATCCTACTATTATAAATGCGAAAGTTTGTTTGTTCCCATCCAACTCTGTAAGGATTTTCCGCTCTTTCTTGGTTGGTCCCACAGCAGTAGTAGTCTATGATGTCGAGTACACATAATACTATAATATAATATGCCCGAACACCCATTAAACAGACAGACGTATATTACGAGTATCATTGTCGTGAGTAGTAGTTACCTGAATGTTCTGGGCCACTGCGGCCAGGGATTGTCCTGTCCTCTGGTCTTTTTAGGTTCCGGTAGTATTTCAAACGTAGTGATCGTCTTCGCTCCTTGACGCAGCGAAGTCGCTATACAATCGCATCTGGGAAGAGAATTCAGATATTTCATTTTGTGTAGGATAGATAAATTATTATGTTTATACACTTTTGGCATAAACACACAGATCACGCTAGATACCGCATTACGAGATTCGATGTTCCTACAAAAAGTCACCAAAGTTTGAGGTACGGCGTGGGTCGCGCGACCGAGCGTTCTCATTGGCTATTTCAAGGCTACGCCTACTCGCGCCCAACAATCGACCAATCAGAGTAATTTCTTATAAGTGTATTTAGACTGATGCGTGGTGCGCTTCGAGCGTCCTGAATGCAGAGTCTAGGGTGTGATCTGTGCATAAACATAATCATAGGATCCTACACTGGTATCTCAGGGAAGACACTAGGGTCGGCTAAGAAGAAGATGGCGTGACATCATCGAGGCGGCTGGAATCACCTGGACACGACTGGCACAAGACCGTGGAGCATGGAACGGTATGGAGGGGGCCTATACCCAAATATGGGTGCCCAAAGAAAACAATTTAAAAAAAAGTAACTTAATGTAAATATAGTAACGAAATAATGTAAGTTTGAATTGGGAATATAGGCTTTACTATTACTATTACTTTTAGCACGGAAAAATATACGAGAAGAATGACAATCTCATACAAAAAAGTGTACCCCCGAAAAACTGCATAAAACTAGATGGAGCTTACGTATTTAGTCAGCTAATGTTCCAACCGCTATAAAAGCCGATGAAATTATGGTTAATATACAAACAATCCGCAATATAAGGTTAAGTTCAAATTGCATTGCAATATACGACGTGTATAAAAATTGGTTTTAAAAAAAATATCTTGAGAACCTAGCCTGTTTTGCAAATAAAATATAAAATTAATAATTTTACTGATATTACTATTGCAAAAATATTCATAACAAGTTGCGTTTTTTCGTCGTATCATTACGAATCAGTAAGCTTGGGTTTCTATTTCAAGTCAAGCAGAAATTGTGACGATCATGTCGCAGTTTCATCACTAGCGACATCTTACAACCTCATCAGTACTACAATTGGGCTATACGTCTATCTATGGACAATGGTACTCTTCTTTATATAGTTTTTCCATGGTACAAGAAACAATGGAGCTATTAAGAGTTTAGGTAGGCGTTTTGGCGGAAACGTGAAGAATTCATGTCGCGTCATTTTATTATTTTCCAAAACTTGTGTTATTTCGAGTATTAATGTGTAAAAACGGTGAATATTTACTTGTTGAGTGTTCGTGAACATGCACGAGTGTTGGTGAATGGTATAATGTCGTGAAACGTGAATTTTCGTGTTGTTTCTAAGACTCCATAGAAAGCTCTAGTAAAGTTTTCACCACTTTACTGGGGCATGACTTGGACTTGACCGTGACTTACTTTGCTCGCCTTTGACTGTGACTATGACTTGTTTGATAATATTTAACAAAACTTGAAAATATATAAGTATACTTGACACTGGCAAATGCATTAGACGTGAGACGCCAAAAACCTCTTATGAGAAAAGAGAAAAAAAATAAAATTACCAAGGTATTAGAAAATTTACGAATTTGGTCTTACCCAGTATCTCCGCCTCCTATGACCAGCACATTCTTGTCCTTAGCGTTGAGTTCAGGATTATTCTTCTGGTGAAGGTTGGTGGAGCCCATTTGTTTCTTCTGCCAGTTTTCGAGGAACTCCATGGCGTAGTGAATGCCGTTGAGCTGCCGGCCTTTCAGGGGCAAGTCACGCGGCCACGTCGCGCCCATGCAGAGCACTAGTGCGTCATATCTGGCGGTGAAAACATTGAACGTTCGCTCAAATTGTGTCAAAAACTTAGTTGTAATTAACACCCATAGATCACACTCAGATAGCGCATTACGAGATTCGTTGTTCCTACAAAAAGTCACCAAAGTTTGAGGAAGGCGCGTGCCGTTCTCATTGGATATCTCAAGATTACGCCTACTCGTTCCTAACAATCAACCAATAGGAATAAGTTCGTATAAGTGTATTTAGTCTGATGCGTGGTGGAATGCAGAATCTAGAGTGTGATCTGTGTGAACACCTTAAGGACTATACTTTTGGCACTAATACTTCCATTTCAAAATTTTGCATGCCTGCCAAGTTCCGATGACAATACAATGTTATGAGATCGAGCTGATCTGATGATGGAGACCGAAGGTGGAAAACGGAACTACTCAGTAACTAACAGTAGATTGATGGAGTTTGGACTCATTTTGACTTGTCTGGAAAAATATACTGCCGTGCTAAGAAGAAAAGGCACATCTAGGTTTTTTTTTCAAAATTTATTTAAATACATATTCTGAATCGGGAAGTCTTCATGATTCATAATATGTATTTAACTCAATTTTGAAAAAAAGTTTAGATGTGCCTTTCCTTCTTAGCACGGCAGTATATTTTACCACAAAAAGTTGTTTACTACTTGTTCCGTAACTCACTCGCTGGCCAGCTCGTTGGCCGATATGTCCTTCCCCACGTCGACGTTGCACTTGAAGACTATCCCCTCGGCGGCCATCAGCTTGACGCGCCTCCCCACCACCTCCTTGCTGAGCTTCATGGTGGGGATGCCGTACTGCAGCAGGCCGCCGGGACGGTCGTTGCGCTCGAACACCGTCACCGTGTAGCCGGCCTGTGGGTACAAACAAATAACTACTTTGCCTCATATACTTATAGGCTATTTTTGCGTGGCAACATCTAGAGTTACTTTTATTAACAGTGACCGCTAGTCGTCTATACTTGACCAGAGACGGTAATTACGTCAATATGTGTTATGAAGATGATCTACAAAAATGGATATATTAAAAATGTTAGGCGAAGTTCAATTTTTTTTTGTGTGTAATACAATTATATTGACTAGCAGCGACCCGCGGTTTCACCCGCTGTCCTATAAGAAATTAATCCAGGATGTAAGCTACCTCCATACAAAATTTAATCCAAATTCGTTGAATCATTACAGAGTTGAATGGGAACACACACACACACACACAGATCATTTCGCATTTATAATTAATTATAATGTGAGAAAAAAAATATGTTGTGTGCATGTAACAGGAAATTGTTAAATATATGACTGTATTAAACTAAATTGGTCAAGGGCGTGTAAAATTAAAGTGGTTGAAAGACCTTAGTTTGGGGCGGACTACTCAAGTCGTAGTGATAATCTAGTACAATTTTTTTTCGTTCAAAACAAGGGTATTATTAATTAAATGAACATTAGATTAATTAATAATTATAATTTGTAAATGATTTTCTTGATTTGGATATTAACGAATAAGCTTTCATTGCCATCATTTTATTTATTTTAATTTATTAATTTAGGACTTTAAGGAAGACTTTAGAATATTAATTTATGAAATATTTCACTGAACGAGTGAGTGAATGTTTTTTTTTATCACATCGCTATTTTTATTTTACGAAAAAGTGGCAGCACTCGTAATGGCATTTAACTCCGTCTGATTAAAAATTCGGCTTTAGTGTAGTTGTCTGCAAACCTTGTTTAGTTGGTGAGCGCAGGCCAGCCCCGCGGGGCCGGACCCAACAACGGCCACTGTTTTACCGTTCCTGTGCTCTGGAATCTGAAACAAATACAAAATAAGATTTTGGCAAAACGTGACACAAATTTCTCACCGCCAAACAAATATGAACATTCTTCGTGATTCTATAAAGTCTAAAATGCATATTGAAATCTCTGTAAAAACAAAGTCGTGACTTTTAAATAGACACGAGTGTCCGAACCACAGAACACACCCTAGATTCTGCATTCAGGACGCTTGAAGCGCACCACGCATCAGTCTCAATACACTTATAAGAAATTACTCTGATTGGTTGATTGTTAGGCGGAAGTAGACGTAACCTTGAGATAACCAATGAGAACGCTTGGTCGCACTCCCCGCGACCCGCGCCTTCCTAAAAGTTTGGTGACTTTTTGTAGGAACAACGAATCTCGTAATACGGTATTTAGTGTGATCCTTGTTGATTACACCTTGCTTTTTTGGTTGGTGTAATTTCTTGATACAAGCTATTTTAGTTTTTGAGAACCCACGATTAGCAATTAAGCTGTAATTGACAAAATTTCGTTGCAATCACAGATTACTCTATTAAGATACAACATCTCGAGATCTTTGTTCCGATTCAAAGAAAATAAAAATTGAGGAAAGCGTTACGGGGACAGAGACAAAATATTCCCATTGGCTAACAATTAACAAAATTAATTTCTATGGGTGTATTTTGACCGATGCTTGGTGCGCTTCGATCGTTTATAAGGGGCTAATCTGTGGTCGAACAGTGTGTACAATCGCTCACCTCCGGCTGAATCCATCCACTTTCAAACGCGTTGTCTATTATAGCGCACTCTATGTTCTTGATCGTAACGGGTGGTTCAGATATTCCCAGGACGCACGCCCCCTCGCAAGGCGCCGGACACACGCGACCAGTGAACTCTAAACGTATGAAAATAAGGTTTAAACTAAACAAATGTAACAACAGCTGATAGTTATGGAAAACGAAATAGCCTTGAGATGAGGATGGAATTATTACAAAGTTTTTAAGAGCGAGCTAACCCTGGTTCTCGCTAACTCGTTCGCACTCTATCCCCACTTCTTTAAATTAAAAATAACAGAAAAGAAAAAATATATATGTCTTGTTTATGTCTTTAGAATAGGCCAATGTTCTATAACAATTTACATGTTATTTCTTGTCTTTTATTTTTATATTAAAATATCTTGATAAAGTGCGGACAAGTTATCGAGAACCAGGGTTAGCCGTTCTTAAAAGCCAATTGAACTCCATGAATTACATTTCCAAGATTTTCTAAAAGGACGATAAAATTCTTTTGATCATTTTTTTCAAGCCCCATTCCATGCTCCATGTGTCTCTACCGCAATTAAAAGTGTAACGACAACAGCGATAAAGGCCATTTCAAATTCACAAATAAATATGTTGCCAGAACGCCAACGACGAAATTAGACTTTGTTTGTTTTTAGTATCTCAACTACAAGTCAAGTGTTTTTTTTCCTTTTTTTTATTGGTCATTGTTACATGACGAGCAAGTCGCTCACCTTAAGCCGCTGATGTTGAGTTGATAAAGTTTGGGCTTGATCCTTCGTACATGATTTCAAAATTCGAAAAATGTCTAAAAAAAAATGACTACTAACCGGGGAAGTTGTTAGTCTGCAGTAGTTGTTTGAGCGCCTGCCGCCAGTCGCCCTTGTAGATGAGATCGTTCCACTTGGGAATGATATTCCCCAGTGGACATCCGTGACCGCTCTGACAGAACGGGACGCCGCATTCCATGCAGCGAGCCGCCTGAGATAATAAAAATATAATTCAAAATAAAAAAAGTTATAAAAAATTTGGGTCCGTCTCATAATGCCAACATGGAAGTGGCAAAACGATAAGGTGTAATAAATATTACACGATTGTAATATGATAAGGTCGTAAAATGACATGGTTGTAAAATGACAAGGTTTTAAAATGACAAGGTTGTAAAATGACAAGGTTTTAAAATGACAAGGTTGTAAAATGACAATATCGTAAAATGACAATGTCCTAGA
Source organism: Apocheima hispidaria (assembly GCA_947579745.1). Lineage (NCBI taxonomy): Eukaryota > Metazoa > Arthropoda > Insecta > Lepidoptera > Geometridae > Apocheima > Apocheima hispidaria. The sequence goes on from OX388151.1 coordinate 2,329,546, forward strand.
ATGGTAAGGTCAAATTACAATTGAAACTGATAATTTCCAAAGTAGAAAACTTTAAATTTTGATTGAGCAAAATTAAAAAAAAAAAACACAAAATACACAAAAATGTAAAGTTGTCAATGGAAAAAAATTGAGTGGTAATTTATGATGGTGGGAAGTATGTGTGCATAGAAAAATAAAAAAAATATTATGATACAATTACCAATTACCATAGATCACTTTTAGTGAGATTCTGATTTCAGGATCTCGTCACCCTGCAATCTCGTCATTTCGTGACCTTGTCATCCTGCGAACTCGTTGATTTGAGATCTGATCATTCTGAAATCTCGTCATACGACGATCTCATCATTCTGAGTTCTTGATATTATGAGACGGCCACAAAAAAACATGTTTTTCCTAAAAAAAATCCTGTTTGATGTGTCCAAAACGTACCTGAACGCGCAGGCCGCGGCGCACGTGGTCGGGCGCGTATATCTCGTCCCAGTCTCGCAGGCGCTTCTCCGCCGCGCGGTACATCACGGTCTCGCGCGGGTACTTTATGAACCCCCTGAGAAAACAACACCAACTTCACTGAGAGGGAATAACGAGAACAGTAGATGACTAGCTTCATTTACTAAAAGCTAGCTGATGCCCGCGGCTTAGCTCGTGCGTCGGTTTCAGTAAAAACCTTGGCCTGACAATTACGAACACAATAAAAAATAAATCGTCCAAATCAGTTGAGCCGTTCACAAGGGATGCTCCGTCATACACGTGGCAATTGATTTACATAAATACAGACAAATTATTTGTGACAAAAATAAAGGAACACAAAAATACATATTAAAATATAAAAAACACACATAATAAAAATTAACCCCATTTTTTTATATATAGACCAGCTTTCATCCGCGTTTTACGAATAATAAAAAAATATAAATAAAGTGGAATCCAACGACAACTCAGTCAAAATCGGTCAAGCCGTTTAGGCTGCAGGCCGTCTTATAAGAACATACAAACATACTTCCATACACCCCAAAAACATTACCCTCCTTCTTGGGCAGTCGGGTAAAAAGTAGCATAAGTCCTCATGATTCAGACTACAGCCTTGATTTTTTAATAATGTTGATGCTATGGGTAGGTATTAGTTTAATAAAATCATAGAGATCTTATAAAAATTACAGTTCCAATGGTTAAAGAAAGATGCGTAATCCGATTGTAGTAACTAATAAGGACGTTAGATGTCGCTAGTTCTTTAAGAAATCATCGTTACAATTTCTGCTTGACTTGGAATAGAAACTCAAGCTAACTCATGCGGCATGGTACGGAGAAAAATCGCTACTTGTTATGAATATTTTTGCAATTATTGATATCAGTAAAATGATTAATTTTATTTGCAAAACACGCTAGGTTCTCAAGAGATGGAGTTGAAAACATAACTTTAGAAAACATTTTTTGACGTCGTATATTGCAACTTAATTTGAACTAAATTTTATATTACGGACATATTCCAATACTATTTTTCTATATTGTCCATATTTTCATGGGCTTTATGGCGGTTTGAAAATTACCTGACTAAATACGTCTAGTTTTATTCCGTTTTTGCGGGTGTACACTTTTTTGAATGAGATCGTCATTCTTCTAGTAAAAATCTTCTATGGTAAAATCGAGTCACCTGGTCTTATCAAGTATCTTCTCCAAGTTCTTCTTGTCCAGTTCCACGTCCCTGACGGTCTCCTCAATGTCCAAGAGTCCGTTCTCCCCGTTCGTGTCCGCCTTCTGGTGGGATGTATGTTTCTGTTGTACGGTCATTTGTTTCAGCGCCCTCTGGTACTCGTAAGGGAACACTTTGATGAACTGCTTGGCGGCGACCGGCCAGCTCTTCAGGAGATCTTGGGCTATTAAAGACCTGGAATCATAAGCCAATATTTTTTGATTTTTGAATTGGTGTGTTGACCCGGGGTGGCCTAAAAGCGATCAGAAGCACCGGAGGACGGGCAGCAGCGTCCTCTTAGTAAACGGTGAGCATTCTGCGATCCCCAAGCCGCCTGCCAAGCGAGGGATTATATAGCTAGATTATTTATAATTTTTCACACAAGAAATGATATACATAAGACAAAAATCTTACTATAAACTAGTATAACGACTGGAAACCTTCTCGCTTAAAGCGATCGCAAAGTAAGCAAAGTTTTCGCTTACCGAGATCATGCCCACCCCTTTGCTACAGGAGAGGCATTTGCTCAGCAGAGTACATCTTGGCTGATGATGATGATGATTAAGTGGTCAGAATTTTTATGAATCAATCAAACAAATAAATATTATTAAAAGAAACACAAAATAATCAACTGCAAAATGTACTCAGATCCTATGTCCCTCAGATGGTAAAGACGTATCCAACGACACCTCACTCGTCAAAATCGGTCAAGCCGTTTAGGCTACAGGACGACATACAACAAATCACAAACAAACTTACACACACCCCAAAAACATTACCCTCCTTCTTGGGCAGTCGGGTAAAAAAACAGTCATCAGTTTATTATCAGTCACTCACCCGGTATATTCAACGAACTCCTCCAGCAGTGTTTTGACGAAAGTCAAGTCTTCCTCCAGTTCGAGCGGCAGCAGTTCTACCATCTCGTGGTTACACTTCCCGTGGAACGACCCGTCGATGTCGTACACGTACGCGATACCACCTGGGTAAAGGACAACAATGTAAAACAAGTTAACAGAGTCCCACTGCTGGGCAAACACCTACAAAATACAATTAATCCCGACCGCATGTATGAAATTAGTAAAATGTAAAACCAGTTTAAGCCGAGCTCGTGCATTATTAGCAGAAAAAAACTTCACGGGTTCTACTTAAAACGACAATCAATACAATAATGCCAATGAAATTAAATGGTATATTTTTAATTATTGGGTTGATTTAGAAGCTTGATTTGATTTGGTTTTTCAGAGCTCCAAGGACCTATAGGTATTTGATATTAATTTCAAATTGATATGTGCATGGGTTCAAAAAAAAAAGTTGTTGATAAACTGACAGAAAAACGGTCAGACGGAGCACAAAGACTTCCTATAAGGGTTCCTTTCCTATAGAGGTACGGAACCCTAAAAAGGGATACGTTACCGCTCATTCCTGCGGCGAAGTTCCTCCCAGTGAGTCCAAGAACGAGAGCTGTTCCGGCTGTCATGTATTCGCAACCGTGGTCGCCGCAACCCTCCGCAACCGCTACGCAACCAGAGTTACGAACGCAGAACCGCTCGGACGCTATACCCCTGCGAAGAATACATTATACAAAGGTCACTATGCAGTTTTACACTGATCTATACATCAAAACAGCTGGCCTAGCGCGGGCGCCGGGATAAAATTTTGTCCACCATATTTATCCCGCGAGAACGAGACGGATGTATTCATATTCTAGCTTTGTCACTTTCAAATCAAATCAAAATCATTTATTGTCAGCTGTGTTTTACATGTTGGCCGAAATATTAACTTCAGTGTCAACAGCTACCCTTTTGGGCATACAATAGAGTAAGTATTGATCGATCGTTGACGCAATGACTAAACGGGTGGATATAACTTTATCCCGGCGCCCGAGCTAGGCCTGCTGGACGAATACAGGCCATTAAATCTAAACCAGGAAATCAAACGAAATCCTGTGCCATGCAAACCTAGATATTAGTATTTCTTCACTATTTGTGTAATAATCACTTGAATATACATATATATAGATTTCGAGCGCAAGCGAAAAATATGTGTCATGTAATCATGTTTTCCCGCCTTGCAATACTAGTTTACAGAACCAAAAAAAGATATATCTCAAAATAAGATTTTCATTCTACTCAACTAATGAGCTCTCAGATCACACCCTAGATTCTGCATTCAGGAAGCTCGAAGCGCACTACGCATAAGTCTAAATACACTTATAAGAAATTACTCTGATTAGTTGATAGTTAGGCGCGAGTAGGCGTAACCTTGAGGTAGCCAATGAGAACTCAAACTTTGGTGACTTTTTGTAGGAACAACGAATCTCGTAATGCGGTATCTATAGTGTGATCTGTGAGGTAAATGTTACCTGAAGTAAGCCCGTCCCGAGGTGGCGCCGTAGAGGCACACGTTGCCCACTATAACGTTGAGATGCGACTCGAAAGGAGACGATTTAGGAGGATAGATGATCACCTTTCCGCCTGACAGACCCTTACCTGAAACATTTAAACGGTACTTATTCATTTTGCAATCCTAACTAATATTATAATTCGGAGGAATATATCCGCAGTCGTATCAGGACCAATAAAGCTTGGTATGCAAAATGAATACGTTCGTCTCGAGGAAAAAACTTCGCTGGCGCGATTCAGAATTCTCTGCATTACAACTGTCAGTCCATACAAAAAGTCAAAAATGCATCAGCGCCATCTAGCAAACTATAGGAAGTAACTTTGTCTCTTTGTCTGGATGTTTGTCGCGTTATCACGCGTGACTAAACGGCTGAACGGATCTTGATAAAACATGATAAGGAGTTACTGTATATCACAAAGACGGACGGACATAGGTTACTTTTTTCATGACCACGAAAACGAAGTCGCGGGTAACAACTAGTAAAGAATATATTGACGAGAAACCAGTGTTTCGGGTGTATATCACACTTCACGCTAATATTATTATATATTGTATGCGAAAATTTGTTCGTACGTGTGTAAGTGTGTAAATATGTAAGTGTGTCTGTTCCCGTTCAACTCTGTAACGGCTAAACAGTTTTGGATGAAATTTGGAATGGAGGTAGATTATCCCTGGATTTACACATAGGCTACTTTTTATCTCGGAAAAATATTCGGTGTCTGTAGAATAGCGGGTGAAACCGAGGGGCGCAATTTGTGGTTGTGTTTGGTGCGGAGCGGTCGGCTGGTTCCATTTGTATGTCGTCGCAATTATCCTTAAAAATTCGTCTAGAGTGTAACGAGATTCGGATTCGAGGTGTTCGTACCGACGTAGTCGTTGGCGTCGCCCTCGAGCGTGACGGTGATGCCCCTGGAGAGGAACGCGCAGAAGCTCTGCCCGGCCGAGCCCTTCAGGGAGATGTCGATGGCGGCGCCGGCCGGGAGGCCCTGGTCGCCGTATTTCCTGTTACAACACCGACAAATCATTAGCCGCCTTTTCAAATATTTTTTACCCTGCTCAAGGAAGGAATCGCTAAGCGATAAGGATGCCAATAACGAATCTAGTCCTTAGTACTGCTGTACTAATATGGTAAGTATGTAAGAATGTGTTTTTTTACCTGACTGCTCATGAAGGAAAAAATATATTTCGATTGAAATAATTCGATCACGTTTGGTGACCTTCAACTATATTGCAATATACGAAGTAAAAAAAATATGTTTTTAAAAATAATGTTTTCAACGCCATCTCTCGTGTTTTGAAAATAAAATATAAAACTCATACTATTACTAATACAAAAATATTCATGAAAAATCATTTTTTGTCAAGCTGATATTGTGATGATGATCATGTCGCAATTCGAAGTCTAGGGACATCTGTGGTCCTTATCAGTTGCTATAACCGAGTAACGCATCTTTCTATGGCAATTGGCACTCTTCTTTACCTGCCGGTCCCAACGGAAGACCAGCGCTGATTGGGTACAACCAGCATCTTGCCGAGTTGGGGCTGGTTTGTGGCAAAAAAAACTCTGTATACGTTTTGTTTATTTTTCTATATGTTTTTTGCTACAAAATAAACTATTGTCTATTGTCTTTATATAATTTCTCTATGGTAAAAGTTTGAATACTCACATAGCAATGTGGTAGGACAACGTGGAAGTAAAAGTCCTGTCTTCATTGGTGATGTTCATGGATATATCGGCGCGAGTCGAACTGCCGTCTATCACACCGGCGCACTGCTCTATGAGTTGGTTATCTAAACGTTTTTCAAGTTGGAAGTCCTGTGGGATTGAAACACTTTGATTCAACGTTAAATTCTAAAACCCCTTAGTGGGGTATGAGCACAGATCACACTAGATACCGCATCGAGATTCGTTGTTCCTACAAAAAGTCAACAAAGTTTGAGGCGCGGCGCGGGGCGCGGGGTGTGCGACCGAGCGTTCTCATTGGCTATCTCAAGGTTACGCCTACTCGCGCCCAACAATCAACCAATCAGAGTAATTTCTTATAAGTGTATTTAGACTGATGCGTGGTGCGCTTCGAGCGTCCTAAATGCAGAATCTAGAGTGTGATTTGTGGGTAGAAGTCACCAGTAGTCCTCTTCGTCACATTGTTTTTTTTGCAATTTGCATTTTTTCGGGTAAATTCTTGCCGATTTGCCTTGCCTTTTTATTTGAACTAAGTCATCATCATCATTGACAGCCTGAAGACGTCCACTGCTGAACAAAAGCGGAGGCCCTTTGTCCCCTTAGACCGCCTCACTGAACGACAATTCGCAACTTGCATCCACCGGTTACCCGCGACCTTCAAAATTTCGTCAGTCCACGTAGTTGGAGGCCCACCTACGCTGCTACTTTTTGTTTGTACATCCGCTAACTCCTCCTAAACCACGCAACGGATTTTGGTGCAGTTTTCGCCATCAGGTAGATAATTTTTCACGGAAGGTTTATATACATGAAAGGCAGTAACTTCACATTTTTCAACAATTTTTTTTCTTCTAAATTTCACCTGTGCGAAGCCGGGTCGGGTCGCTAGTTCTGAATAAAAGGCGGATACGAATAGATATTGTAATTTTAATGTACAACACAAACACAACATAACGTGTTGCATTCTCATTTGCGTACCTTCCACTTTTTTTAACACTTTGTAATATTGCCCGTTGTTGATCTTTGTTTTGTTAAGTGTTGTCCGACGTTTTGTAATTTTTTCTAGCGTAAACCTGGTCTCCACGATACAGGGAATCCTTGTGTGGATCCTATCCTATCCAGGGTTTAACTAGCTAAATTAAATTTTTACTTCATACATAAAATACTAGTAGTTCGCGGCGAACTGAGACCTCGCGATCCCTATATCTTCAGAACCCCTGGACCGATTCAGCGCATATTCGAATTTAAAAATTGTATTGAAATGAACTACTTGCCTACATTTTACAATTTCATTAAAATCGGGTCAACGGTTCGCGAGTTATCATCGGACAAATATACACACAAACATACATACAAATGCCGATTTGTCCCAGTAAACTCTGAGACCTTCGCTTCGCTCGGTCAATTAATCTCAGCTTAGATTTAGTGTAGCTCATAAGTAACAAGTGTACCTATGTGGGAAATAAATTATTATTATTAATGTTACCTGTGTCTTAGACCCGCCGATGATATTAACTCCCGGGCGCATGTGCAGCGCGTTCTTCAGTATAAGGCTCAGGTTGAGCATCCTGGCTTTCGGGTTCTCATTGTTCTCCCGAACCTTCAGCAGGTCGGTGCGACCGATCAGGTCCTGGAAACGACGCACGCCCACCTCGGACATGTGGGTGCGGATCTGTCGACAATTTACTACATTATAGAATGAACGAACGGTTATACACTAAATGGACAACTTCGGGTAACGAGAACGTACGACTCCACTTGTTGTAACGCATTTATTTAATACTTTATTGCACACACATACAACTTTTTAGGTAAAACAGGTAGACTTAGTACCAGTCATCCCCGTGGTTGAAGAGAGGGAGATGTAGGCGTGCATCAAAATCACAATCACACATTATAAATGCGAAAGTTTGTGTGTAAGTAGGTAAGTATATAAGTGTGTTTGTTCCCGTTCAAATCTGTAACGGCTGAACGGATTTGGATGACATTTGGTACGGAGGTAGCTTAGAACCTGGATTAACACATAGGCTACTTTTAATCCCGAAAAAATTAACTGTTCCTGTAGAATAGCAAAAAAACGTGATATAAATAAATAGGAAAAATAATTCATTACTTGTTTTTGAGTTAATTATTGTAGAGATGTAATTTTATTCATTGGCCGAATTACTAACGCCTTATAATTAAATATAAGAGCTGTGCGTCACACCGTATTTCGTCATTAATGCAATTTCAATAATCAAATACAATTTCTAATAACCTAATAATTTTAATATAATAAAATAAATTTTATTTATTTTAAATATAATAAATTTTCTTTGTAATCGTAACAACATTCGAATATTAAGCGTTCATATTATTAATATAAAAATTGCTGTAAAGAGGCATCATTCGTTGAAACTCTTTTACTTTTTTTTTTCTTTTTCCTCCTAAGAGGATTTTGGCGTCGCACGTCTTATGCATTTGCCAGTGTCAAGTATACATTTATATTTTCAAGTTTTGCTAGATATTATCAAAATAGTCATAGTCACGGTCAAAGGCGAGCAAAGCAAGTCACGGTCAAAGGCGAGCAAAGCAAGTCACGGTCAAGTCCAAGTCATGCCCCAGTAAAGGGGTTTTGGAAACAACACGAAAATTCACGTTTCACGACATTGTACCATTCACCAACACTCGTGCATGTTCACGAACACTTAACGGGTAAAAATTGTCCGTTTTTACACATTAACACTCGAAATAACACAAGTTTTGGAAAATAATAAAATGACGCGACATGAATTCTTCACGTTCCCGCCAAAACTCTTAATTCTCACTAAGCTTTTTATATTGCTCTCCAGTCTGGTACAAAACATAAAGTAATATATTACACCACGTGACCTATGATGAGACAGAGCATAGGCAAAAGAGAGAAAAAGATGTGGGAGTATATAAACATTCATGTGATGAACATTTGTGTTTGTTCTATGTCTGGGTGTTAATATCTATATATGTATGTATTTAAAAAATATATATGTACGTATATCAGTCTCTGGCAACCATATTACAAGCTTTGCTTAGTTTGGGGTCAGATGACCGTGTGTGCAAAAATGTCCTAGATATATTTATTTATATAGCTCACCTCTTCAGCCAGCATGAAGAAATAGTTGATGACGTGTTCCGGTTTCCCGGCGAACTTCTTCCGCAGCACGGGGTCCTGCGTGGCGATGCCGACCGGGCACGTGTTCAGGTGGCACTTGCGCATCATCGTGCAGCCTTCCGACACACACGAAACATGTTACCAATGGATGTACCCTTTTATAAGGCAACGTTTCTCTCATTCTCTTCGAAAAATAAAATGACAAGACAAGACAAGAATGGTGGTGTATTAATATGTTATTGTATATCGTGTCCGGGGTAAAGCGGAGCACATAGCGGTATCGAGTCACGACGTATTTATTTATATACAATTCGCCCACCCATGGTCCATGGGTGGGCGAATTGGGGTAACCTGTAATGCCCACCTAATGGAAAATAATTGATAAATAAATAAATGACGAGGTCGCGCGCGTGTCACGCTTAGCATTCCTCGATAAAGGTCACAGAATGTGATCGAAACTACAGTCGGAAAAACCGACTCAATTTAACGTGAATATTCCCGTTCTATTAAAGCAAAATGTGTCAAAACCACGTCACTTTTCATAGTAGGATAAAAAGTAGCCTATGTGTTAATCCAGCGTGTAGGCTACCTCCATACCGAATTTCATTCAAATTCGTCAAGCCGTTACAGAATTGAAAGGGCACAGACACACTTACATACTTACCTACTTACACACTTCACACAAGCTTTCGCTTTTATAATATTAGTGTGATTACAAAAACGTACTCATAAAATTAAAAATTGATTAGTGTAGTTTGTTTAAAAAAAAAGGAATTGTTCATTTTTAAAGCATTCTGCTGTATTGTAGCTTTCTAAGCAATCTAAACTAACAGCAACAAAAAGATAGTTTTCGATTCTAACCCCCGAATACTGAAACGTTTGTTAACTTTGACGACAGATTAAGTCTATTGCTGTCTTTGTCATTTGCTTAGTGCCAGACAAAGGCAGTATTAGAATTAATCTGTTGTCAGAGTTAACAAACGCTTCAGTATTCGGGGGTAAGTACACGTAATTTGGATACGGCATGAATTTGAATTTTAGATATAATACGTTCGTGAATAGTTAGCATTATAGTGAGAGTAAAGTTACCGAGCGCTATGAGCGGCGCGGTGCTGAATCCAAACTCGTCGGCGCCGAGTAACGCGGCGACCATCACGTCGAAGCCTGTTCGGATCTGACCGTCAGCCTGCACCACCACTCTGTCACGAACAACAATCGTAGATACATCAGTTTAAGAGCAAGCAACTCTCTCTCCTCTTCACATTCCCATTCCCGCTATTAATTTAAAAAAACATTTTATAGATTTCCTATACCCAAAAAGTCGTGTGTAGTATCGCTACCGTATATATTTTTGCCTGTTTCTCTCGTCTATCAGTTACAATTAAAGACTGTTTTCCTGCTAAACTGTCCTTTTAGAGCACCGCGGTAACCACAAGACGGCGCGCAAAAAAACTCTTGTAAGACTATTTAAATTTGTAAATGGCGCGAACTAGTTGTCTAGTCAAACCTTACTTAAACCTTCTTAAAACCTAATTTTAAGACAACTTATGTTGTAATATTGTAAATATTGATTAAAAAAAAAAAAAAAAACCCTTTCAGTTGCAGGGTTATGACTAACTCTTCGGTCGCTCAGTGGGAATTTCGAGTTGCTTTTGCTTTTTACAAGCCCACAGCGATTTGAGCTACGACAGTATTAAACTCTTTGCAATTATCTGTAACCCAATAACCCTCCGAGGGTAGCAGGGCGATGCAGTCGGCCGGCCGGAGCCGCGGCACCCACCTGGAGCGCAGGTCGTTGAGCACCAGCACCTGGTGCGTCTCGGCGACGCCCAGCTCCCACGGCAGGCCGGCGCTCTTGATGCCGGTCCACGAGCTGGCGCCCGTGCCGCCGTCGTGCCCCGATATCACTATGTGCTCCGCCTTACCCTGAACGCGAATCACGATAGCATATTCAAATATAATATAACTAGTAGTTCGCGCCGAACTGAGACCTCTATATCTTCACAGCCCCTGGATCGATTCAGCTCATATTCGAATTTAAAATTTGTATTGAAATGAACTACTTGCCTACAAAATTCCATGAAGATCGGATCAACGGTTTGCAAGTTATCATCGGACAAATATACACACAAACATACATACAAATGCCGATTTGTCCACGGAACTGGAACGGTTAAATTTCTCAGGATAAAAAGTAGCCTATGTGCTATTCCAGGGACCTCCATACCAAATTTCATCCAAATCCGTTCGGCCGCACTTACACACTTGCACACAAACTTTCGCATTTATAATATTAGTGTGATTCTATATATTTATTTAATTACTTAAATGTAGATTTTTTACAATACGAATATAAAAAAACATAGATATTATAAAAAACCTAAGCCTAGAGTCCCGCCGGAAGCGAGGCAGGGCCCAAGCTACCGGCGGTCAGGGCTGCAGAGTGAGGAACCTCCTGATAATGCGCGCCGTGTCAAGGATGGCTGCTCTCAGATCTGGCGCCGTCTAGCGAGAGCCCCTTGAGATATTGGTCGAGGCTTTTCGCTATAGTTCACTATAGATAGTGGTTTTTAAGTAGGTGAAAAAAAGGGGGCGCTAAAACATAATTTATTCTCAAAGTGGGCAGTATACAAAATAAGTCTGGGAACCCCTGCTATAGGGCCTTTGGCCGATACGACTATCGGGACAGTATATTAATATAATATTATACATTATTATCACACTAATATTACAACGCTCAGCTCTGTAACGGCTGAACGGGTTAGAATGAAATTTGGTATGGATGTAGCTTATCTTTTTGTTTGATGTAAATTTTTATCCCGGAAAAATATTCGGTTTCTTTAGAATAGTGAGTGAAACCGCGGGGCTAGTTATTTATATAATAAACTAAAAAGTTGGCGACTCCAGTAGCGTAAGTTGGAACGAATCGACCTGTTTTAGTGAGACTGAAAAACGACACAAAGTATTGAAAACAAACAGTAAGTAGTACTATCGACTAGGCTTCTAATTTATGAAGAGATAGGTTAGAGATAGAGGGTTAAAATTAAAAATACAATTAAATAGGATCTGCATTTAGTTAGTTCAATTGACACCCTCAATCAACGACTTACGAGTTATTTTACCTTGGCAACACCAGAAGCGACCACCCCCACTCCGACTTCCGACACGAGTTTGACCGAGATCCGAGCCTTGGGGTTGGCGCATTTGAGATCGTATATCAACTCCGCTAGGTCTTCTATGGAGTAGATGTCGTGATGCGGAGGAGGAGAGATCAGGCCCACGCCGGGGACGGAGCAGCGGGTCTTCGCGATGTCCTCCGTTACTTTGTAACCTGGGTCGGAGAAATAACAAACCTCGGATTATTTATATCCACTTTGTACACATTATTATTAAAAAAAAAAAAATTATTGTTCACAAAAATTGTTAAGTTTTGACAAAAGGCAAGAACCGGAGTTCGTGGAACTAATTTAATTATCTTCAAAAATTGTTTTATACCCGAGTTCCGCTAATAAGCGTTCTGACTGCTTCAATAACACTGTGAAAGCCTGAAAGAAATATTTTTTTTAAATATTTAATTATAGTTTATCAGCTAACAGTTATACAATTAAGTTGAAGAAAGTAGAAAATGTAATCAATTTACTGTTTTCATTCGCTTTTTACATTATTATTGCAGTTGTCGGAACGCTTCGGGTGTAAGATACAAGTTGTCGTGGTAGGTACCTAGTTATATATTGCTATGACACAAACATATGACATTAACCCCCGAATACTGAAACGTTTGTTAACTTTGATAACAGATTAATTCTAATACTGCCTTTGTCTGGCACTAAGCAAATGACAAAGGCAGCAATAGACTTAATCTGTCGTCAAAGTTAACAAACGTTTCAGTATTCGTGGGTGAGTGATATAATCAGTGATGGATGTGTCCGTTTCTCACCCGTTTCACTTTCCTCTACCGAAAAGTTTTTTGCTACCTATTCACGACTAAACGGCTAATCCGATATTGACAAAAGTGGGCTAGAAGGTAGTGGCATCATGAGGACGAATATTGGGTACTTTTCATTGTGTATAATCGTGAAAATTGGAAATATGGGGCAAAAGCCGAGGGGCACGGTTGGTATGAGAGTACCTGGCAGCTCCCCGCCCTCGCCGGGCTTGGCCCCCTGCGCCATCTTGATCTGCAGGTCGTCCGCGTGCGCGAGGTACGAGGCCGTCACCCCGAACCGGCCCGACGCCACCTGCTTGATGGCGGAGCGCTGGCTGAACTCGGGATCCTGGGACATTGTCCAAACAATTATTAAAGTACAGAGATACATTATAAAGTTCACCTAACAACTAAAGAAGCCTGGAAGAGATCGCTTTTAGCGATAAGGCCGCCACTTGTGGCACTAGCCTATAAGATAGTTCTGTACGTGTGTTATTATTATTTTGGTGCACACAATAAAGAGTTTCTATCTATCTAAAACTAAATGTTTTTTTTTGGTACCTAGACGAGCAAGACGCTCACCTGATGTTAAGCGTCACGCTTGCCCATAACAGTTCAGTGCCAACCAGAATTTTGAACTTCAACATTTTAAAACTATGCGCGGCAATACACTGCACTCGTCACCCTGAGATGTTAGATGTTAAATCTCCGTATGCCCAGTAATTACTCTGGAAACATTGCCCTTCAATCCGGAACACAATAATGTTCGCACACTACTGCTTGACGATTGAATAACTGGCAAAGGCGTGGTACTACCCCAGGCGGACTCTGCGAGAGAACCCTACCACTACAAGAGTCACCACCCTACCCATTTTAGTCCTGAACAGTTTAGTTTTATGAGTGCTGCACAGGAAGCGAATTATATTAGAGAACATAGGTACTGTTATGGCACGGGATTCGGTATTCGTATTACTTTTCTATGCCTCTGATTTTAATTGTGAAATAAAAGTAATTTTTGACATACGTGATGTCACAAGACTAGCATTTTTGTCTGAGAATTGAGGTATTTTATAGTTTTTCCAATGAATGTTTATCGAGACAAAGTTGCTATATTTTTTTAAATATCTATGCTGTTGGCCTCTGGGGCCTGTACAGAGACGTGGTACCCCTCACCTGGTTCAAGTATCTGTCCGCGTTCTCCCCTCCCTCGCCGGTGTTGGACTTGCCCCCGATGCGGTTCATGGCGATAGCTAGCGTCGTGTGCGCTTCGAGGGAAATTGAACCGAATGACATCGCACCTGAGGACAGAACATTATTTGCGTTATATTTTGTATTCTGCGTCTCACAAGGAAATGGTCGATTATGTATTCCATTACAACTTTACAAGTAATAAGTCTCATAGAAATCGCACAATCTAGGCACGCACAATACTCCCCCCGGCTACATAAGAAACATGAATGCAACTATTTACACACGGATATCAAAGAAATTTTACTATGAAAACTGACGTGGTTTTGATACATTTTGTTTTAATAAAACAGGAAAAATTATAAATATTCAAGGAAATTCATTATAATTACACTATATTTTACATAAATTAAAAAAAACACTCTTCAGTATGTTTTTCTTAAAATTTCCCTTGTACCTAGTTTAATTCTATTATCCTTCGTTTTGATAAAGGATTCCATTTTGTTACGGTACCCTGTAAAGTAGCTGTTTCAGCTTAAATGATCTACTGCCGAGGGTAACAGGGTTTTTTTTTTTTTAGTATTTGACAGGGACTCACCAGTAACAAATCTCTTGACGATCTCGGAGGCGGATTCGACCTCGTCTATCGGTATGGGCTCGTCCAGTTTGACTAGCTCCAGCTGCCCGCGCAGTGTGCAAGCACGGATGGACTCCAGTGCGCTCTCCCTGTAGAATAACACTATGGCGGATCATGAAGGTATTTCTAAAGTCCTGCCCACAAAGTCATTCATTCCACTATTGCAGACATGCATTTACTCAACGCTTTAGCTGTGGCAACAACATGGAATGGCTCAACAGGCAAGAGAAACAGAGGGAAACCAGCAGAGCGATGGCTTGATGAAATTGTAAAAATAACAGGAAAAGACTGGAAAAATAAGACGAAAAACAGAAAAAGGTGGAAAAACGGAGGAGGCCTTCACTCGTTGAGAGGTCCTTAATATTTTAACATGCAAATTAGTTTAGGTTAAGATTTTTCTTTTTTGTTAATTTATATTAAGGAAAATAAAAAGGGTTTATTATTATTATTATAAGCCGTGGTAGCTCAGTGGGAGCACGCTCGGGGCACTCGAGCGTCATGGTCATGGGGCATGACTTGGACTCGACCGTGACTTGCTTTGCTCGACTTTGACTGTGACAATGACTTGTTTGATAATAGTTAGCAAAATATATAAGTATACTTGACACTGGCAAATGCATAAGGTGTGCAACGCCAAAATCCTTTTAGAAGGAAAGAGAGAGAAAAAAACTTTGATGACTTTTTCTAGGAACAACGAGTCTCGTAATCCTGAGCTAAGTCACGAGTGGTAAAGCTGACTGTGACTAGTGCCGGCGGCATGGTACGAACCGGAACTTGTCGTACGCGTTGCTGGTCTTGTTGAGCGCGGCTTCCTGCAGGTTGGCGATGGACGTGGGGTCGTTGATGTGCTTCTCGCCGCCCGCGCGCCAGTGGTAGTTACCCGGGTTCCTGTCGATATTCCGGGTTTTTAATCTATTCATGTCAAAGTAGCAGTTACCCGCGACTTCGTTCGCGTGCACCTACAAAAAAAAGTGGCCTAGATTCGTCTCCGACCCTTAAGCTAAAACAAAAATTTAGACCCTTCCCTTACCGTCCCTTACCTATTCCATACAAACTGATCTGATCACGTCTGATCTGTCAGTTTTATTACAACAAAACATTCTAAAGATATGGTATAAAGTAACCTCAAGACGAGTGAATCCGTGCGCTCTCCGTAGGTCATGGCGTGCCTGTCGAATATCTCCTTGGAGAGTATGACGAAGTTGACTCCGCCGATCCTGGACTGGGTCCCGCGGAAGCACTTCTCTATCACTTCCTCGTTCAGGCCGACGGCTTCGAAGATCTGCGCGCTCTTGTACGACTGCAGCGTGCTGATACCCATTTTGGCCATCACCTGGGAACATGATTAGCGTTCAACATTTCATAATAAATATTGTAGAGAAGCTAACTGCTGTAAGTTGCACAAGACGTGCGACGCGAAAGTCCAGAAAGGACTTTTATTTAATTTTAAATTATTTAAAAAAAAAAAAAAAAATATATATTATTTAAAATAAAATAGGCTATAATATATATATAGGCTTGCGTTTGACTGCCATCACGTCTGATGGTAAACGAGGATGCAGCCTACGATGGAGCACGCTTGCATAGAAGAAACCGCGACTTGAAGACACCCAGATTATAGTTATCAGGAAAAACCCACTCGGGCAGCGCATTCAACTGTTCAGCAGTTCGAATAAAGAAAGTGGAATCAAACCGTTTCGCACGACAAAAAAAAAAACGGCCATAAGCCCACACTTCGACGATAGACTGATATCTCAGCAGTGGGATGTTTCAAGGCTGAAGCAGAAGAACGGCCATAATAACAGATTTATTAATATACAATAAATAAAGATGTCATTTATAAGTTTCCACTTATAAAAACAATGTACATTATATCAACAGTTAGTTAATCTTTTTTTTTTGTGATACTGATTGACGAGACGAGCAACTCGCCCACCTGATGTTAAGTGTAACGCACAGATCACACTAGATACCGCACTACGAGATTCGTTGTTCCTACAAAAAGTCACCAATTTGAGGCGCGGCGCGGGGCGCGGGGAGTGCGACCGAGCGTTAAGCTTAAGCGATTCTTGTTGACAGATATTTGTATGTAAATACCTTGGCTAGTCCAGTTTCGATGGCATTCTGGTAGGCGGTATAAATCTCATCGTCCGTAAGGTTTGGGTCGAGGATGTTGTCGCTGCGCAGAGAGAACGCCAGCTCGAACGCCAGGTAAGGACAGATCGCGTCCGCGCCGTAACCTGAATACAATTTTACATAAGTCGTCAAGTATGGGAAAGTCGTAAAGTAGTTAAGCTTGACTTCGTGTTCTTTCTATAAGTTAGTTTAGTTTTCCTAAGAAAAAAAAAACTCCGTAGTAGTTCCAATAAACCTTTCACCACTCCTCTGGAACACGAGTTGGACTGGAATGTCGATGTTGACTTAGTGACTGGTTTTTATTGTGAAACTAGCTGCGCCCCGCGGTTTCACCCGATGTACTATAGAAACCGAATATTTTTCGGCATAAAAAGTAGCCTACGTGTTAATCCAGGGTATAAGCTACCTCCATAACAAACTTCATTCAAATCCGTTTCTGCCGTTACAAAGTTGATTGGGAACAAATACACATACTTACACACAAACTTTCGCATTTATAATATTAGTGTGATATTATAACTCACTCGAAATAAATGAAAAAATGAAACTAAATAAGGAAGGAAACAGAAAGCACCTATTTTTACTACTGAACAAAAGATGGCGCCACATTGTATGTGATAAAGTACGCCCGCCATCTATCGTAGAGTAAACGTGTGCGTCGGGCTCTATTTTTGAATCACTCGTATGATGTCACTTATATCATTCGAAATGACTTACTTTCGAACGAAATCCGAAACAAAGTACATTTTTTTAAATATAAACGCAACGAGTGGTTTGAATAATTTCGAATTAGCTTTCTATCAACAGAAAATCTTTCCTTTCGCATGACATTTTCGTGCCAAAAGAGCCCCTTACCGCCTTTAAGAAAAATATCGACATCTCTGTCCCATTGTGTGTTGCAACCCGAGTTGGTGGTAGTTTTTTTTTTTTTTTTTTTTTTGTAAATGACTTACCATGTCATAATATGGTGCCTCATCAATATTACAATCTAGCCTTGAGACTAATAAGTAATTTAACTTTAACTTAATCTGCTAAGTAGAGTAAAATCTAAGAAAGTGTCCACTAACACTTATGTAGCAAGTTTAGTTTGGTTGAAATGGCAACGAAAACTTACCTAACAGCACACACATGTGGTGCACCTCCCGCGCCTCGGCCGTCTCCACCAGGATGCCGACCTTCATCCGCTGCCGGGTCTCGATCAGGTGGTGGTGGACGGCACCTGTACACAAATAACTCTTAACGTCCTTTGATAAAAATGAGATTTATTTATTTATTTATGTAATACCTACCTTGAATGGGCATTACAGTTTCCCAATTCACCCATTCAAGGTGCATAATAAACCTATATTAATATTAACCTAGAGATTTATTTATTTGTATTTATGTATTCATTGATGTATTTTTTTTTTGCCTATTAGTTATGTAGATTAAAAATCTTATTTTGGGATACAAGTTTTTCTGATTCTGTCATCTAGTATTGCATGGCGGGAAAACAAAATTACATGACATTTTCGAGATAAAAAAAAACATTGAAAAGACCTCGGTGTACACACATTTTTCGGTGGCGCTAGGAACCCCTAGTGTGTATTCAAGTGATGATTACACTAATAGTAATATCTTGTACAAGACAACGAACAACTTCCGTTCTAAGACTTACGAAAATTCAAGAAAAAAATTATCAGCTCTCCATCCATACAAAACGTTCGTGGATCTTGCAATAAAATGTATGGAACAACAGATTTTTTTTCTTTGAATTTTCTAAAGTCGTAGAACAAAAGTTTGTTCGTTATCTTGTATACAAGATATACAAGGCCCCACTCTAACAAAATCCCTTCTGCAAAATGTGGGCAAGTAGTTCATTTCAATACAATTTTTAAGTTCGAATATGAGCTGAATCGGTCCAGGGGTTGTGAAGATATAGGGATCGCGAGGTCTCAGTTCACCGCGAAACTACTAGTTATTTACACCCGAAAAGTCGTGTTTGAATAGACTGACCGAGCGCCAGCAGCGAGCTGACGGGCACCCGGGTGGGCCCGGCGGCGCGGTCCGACAGCACCAGCAGCTTGTAGCCCTGCGCGGCCGCCGCGTGCGCCTCGCTCGATATCTGCGTGAGCGCGTCCTCCACGCCGGCCGGGCCGTCCGCGATGTCGAACGTGCAGTCTATCACTTTAGTCTGTGGAAGAGAGAAATCAATTGTGCGATTCGGTTATACAGGGATTATACTATATGGAAATGGTATGCTTAGTCGACTCATAGTGCTCATGATTGTGAACAACTTTAAACAAAATGTTGATGTTGAAAATGTTAACAAATATGTGATATTAAAATGTTTATACAGGGTTATAAGGAAAGGGTATGCTAAGCTCGAAAAGGGCTCTTAGTACTGATCATTGAACAATGATTGATGAACAACTTTTATTATGGGATCAAACCTGAAATCGAGAAAAAATAATCAGCTGTTCCTTAGAAAAGTGTCAATATCACTCGACCCTACCTTGTAGTAGGATACCCTTTCCTTATAACCCTGTATAAACATTTTAATATCACATATTTGTTAACATTTTCATAATTTAGGAATGGTCCAAGGTGAATGAGAGAATGAAACTCGGTTTAAATATTTTATCACTCAGTGCACAAACCCAGTTTCATTGTCTTAGCGTTTTTTTTATATTCGTACAAACTGGAATACAAAAATGGACCCCCAAGGTCCATTTTATGCCTTTAGAGGTGGATTTTCACAAAATCCATTCTTATTGTTCACCATTGACCATTTGAAGAATATTGGTTTAAAAAAAAGATTCTTAAGCAATTCTTTAAAAATAATCCGTTCTACAAATTACGTGAATATATATATATGTCAATGAAATTCTCGGAATCCTCATTTTTGTGTAGTGAACAAACGGAGTAAATACCTACCTGTCATAATATTATTAAATTGTTTAAAATTATTGATTCGTTTGCCTAACTTAACTCTAAACGTAGTTTAATTTGTAAAAGTGACTTGCCTGTAATATTCAATGTTATTTATGGCCAGTAAATATTTCTTATTTCTGATTAGTACAGTGTAGTGGGTACCTTCCACCCACGGTGAGTCGTCCGCTTGAGCGCGTCCAAGTCCGGCAGAGACAGTATGGGCTGCGGTAAGAAGATGCGGTGGACGAACTCGGCGCTCGGCTGGAGAATGTTCGGGGCGGGGCCGATCGGGCAGAGCAGGGACATCACTATCTTCTCCCTGGATGGTGTAAAAATAATTTTAAAATAAATGAGGCTGCTTTATTAATTGGCGCAATACAAGGAAATTCTCAGACCAACTTATTTATTTATTTATTTAAGTATACATTGCCACATAATGCGTAATGGTAACATTTTTCAGAATGTACTAAATTACACATTATACCCTGTTATAGGGTGTTGCAAACAGTATTGTTGCCTACATACTAAAAAAGTAAAACTACCTATTAATAAATATAGAAATACAGAAAATACAGAAAACTTACTTTTGGTAGGTATAAGTAATATTACAAGATAAACAAAATACTTGAGGGCAAAATGCAGTTATGTCACTCCGGACGTAAAGAAAAATCCATCAATACCTCACACGTCAAAATCTGTAAGTCGTTTAGGCTTCAGGAGGTATAGGAACACACGAGCATACTGTGACATAAACCCCAAAACATTACCCGCCTTCTAGGGCAATCGTGTAAATAACATTACGAGGACATACCGAGAACCTAATCTGATATTTAATCATGCCTTATATGATATATTAGTGAATCTTTTACGAGTTTTTGTGCGGTTTTTTTCGTGCAAAAATAATTGCTTGAAATGTTGATAATACCTGAAGGGGTCGATGGGAGGGTTGGTGACCTGCGCGAACAACTGTTTGAAGTATTCGTACGGCAGTGGCTGGAACTGAGACAGGCACGCGAGAGGTGCATCGTTGCCCATACTGCCCAGAGCTTCTTTCCTATAATTTAAACAGTAGATTGTACAACTCGTGCATAAAACGATCCATTTTAGCCGAGACGTTTATCACTCAATTCGACAAAATGTTATGTCTGGTTCTTTGATAATACCGTGATCTACGGGTATTATTAAAGATCTAGGCAAACTTTCTATATGAAATATCTGGTTCTATATTGCAAACTGAGGAGACTCTTTTTACAATTTTAAGGAAATTCAGTTTACTTTTATGATACAGACCTAAAAAAAAAAAATTGGCGGTAGGCGACTAGAGCACAAAAAGATGTTGTAGTCCGCTTACACCGGGCATAAACAAGATCTTTAGAAGAAGAAGAAGAAAATTATTTTATTTTGCAACAACATTAATAACAGGTGAGCAATATCAAGTAGTAGTCTTTATGAACATGAGAAGTGAATACATTATTTGAGCATCGTTTTCAACTGTTGATGTTGGCACTGAAGTGACATTTTACCGCCTGATGGTGTGACATTTTACCATCAGGCGTAAGACTCGCTCATCTCGTCGCTAGATTGCATACTTAGATTTTGTCGGCTGTTCGTTTAGGTTCTTCCTAATTTTCTTTTTTCCTAAGCCTTCCCAGTATTTATCGGAGACTAACGTACGACAGTTAATTATATATGTAATTAATTATAGGCAATTATATGTATATAGATTTGTGTACTGACTTGTTCTGAATCATAGGCAACAGCAGCATATTGATGGACTCTAAAGTGTATCCAAACAGGCCGAGTCTCTTATCGGCCAGCCCGGTGATGGAGGAGCCGTTGTGTACCGCCACGCCGTTCGTTATGACGGTCCGGCTGGCCGGCGGGGACACCGACTGGTGGATGTCCTCCATTGTGATCTGGAAAACGGCTAGTGGTGATAGCTGGTGGAAACTGGAGGTGTCCGGCGAAAATGTGACATAATTCGATAAGAAAATTGTCAAAGGAGTAATTTGACATTCGAGAATATACAAAATTGGTTTTTGTCGACGGCAAAAGTCAAATTCGACAATCGATAAAATCCTGCATTTGCATTGCAAAAGTCTCGCTTAGCATCTTTTTTTATTTAAAATAGGTTTGCGTTTGACCATATTCCGCATCCTGTTAAGCGATGATGTGGTCTAGAATGGATCACGCTTTACCTAAAAGGTATTTATTTACTATATACTGGAAGACACAATATTGCACTTTCTGGGAAACACAAGACTCGATAAGAGAGTTCCACATCATCGCAGTGCGCTTAAAAAAATGTCAAAGCGCATTGTGCGTGCGTAGAAAATATCTACTACGTACAGGTGGCAGGATAGTTAGAACAGCACGGTCAGCATTAACACGCCACACCGCGACAAACTTACTGTAGTTTTCTTTAAAACTATAATGTAACTGTGTAATTAATAAAAGATAAAAGAAAAATTTAAAAAAACGACAAATTTTTCCAACTCCATAATTCGAACTTTTATGGGCGTCCACATGGAAAAACCAAATAACATTTTGGAAGGGGTATTGTGTCACATTTTCGCTGGTTAGCGGCATGTTATGACAAAGGCGTATTATTGGCGCTATATAAGTCCTTCAGGGCCAATATTGCTGCGTCCACAAAATGTTACAAAAAAAAAAAACACCAATCTACTTCTACGCCTATAAGATTCTCAGTTCATCTTTAAGGCAAGCTTGTATTAAGGTTATATTTTCTGAAATAGCAATTTTAAAAACCCACACAAACTGATACGAGCCCGTTGCAGTTACGCTGTGGCGATCAGCGCTGTCCAATCACCGTACCTGTGATGGTGACGTAGATGACGGTGATTGGCCGTCCGTTGATCGCCGCCGCGCAAACTCGCACGGTCACGTAGCGTTCGCGCGGACCATTGTTGACACTTCCATGCTTTACCGTGGACATACAAACTTACCATCTGAATAATATTATATATATTTTGTATTGATCCCAAACGATTCCCGTACGCAGCACAGAAAAACAAATAGAATGATGAATGTTAATCTTGAGTACAATACAAATAAAAAAACAAAAAACACGAAATACATGTATTTTATTTAACAATGACAGCTTTATTTCCTTCTATAGATTCCCATTTCTGCAATTTTCTGTCTCTTTCGTTTTTTATTAGTAATCAAAGGCAGTGAAAAGAGACCGAGCATACAAAAGAGCAATGATAATAGAATAACAAAAAATATATGACAAGGGAGAAAGGGATAGCGCTTAGCACTTATGAGTAAGGCGCAAGCCACATAGGGCCTCGCGCCGGCGCGGACATGGTGCGGCCGTCTTTCCATTCCTGTGTGGCTTGCGCTTTAGTTATTTTATTGAAATATAAATTAGCAGGTTGGAAAGGAACATAAATACATTTAACAGCTTGATAATTGGATAAATATGAGACAATATAATATTGAAATATAGAAAATGACATGAAAGGCCAACGAATAACAAGGACAGAAAATTTGAGCATGGAGAAGTATAACTTACCTGTTCTGAAATGGACTGAACATTAAGTGGAAACAAGTATAAGATACGTGTTCTGAAAAGGACAGAATTTATCAGGAAGAACAAGTATGAGAACCTGTTATTGAAAGGACAGAGCATACCACTGAAGTATAAGTTACCTGTTATGAAAAGGAAGAACAAGTACAAGTTGCCTGTTATGAAAAGGAAAGTACATGTCAATAAGAACGAGTATATGTTACCTGTTCCCTCAGCCAATCAGAGTGCGGTCGGCTTCGTGCTATCTTCATCTTCAGTTCGACATCTTGGATAATTTTCTGCTCGACCGTGTCGACTAGCAACATACGGCCGGGCTTTAGACGACTCTGGAAATTTACAAGATATTTCTGTTATTACTGGAAATATCTTGTTTGGCCACCAACACGCCTGACTGTAAGCTACTATGTCGCCAAGGATAAAACACGTCACACTAGATTTAAAAAAAATAAAAGTTGTCATTGTCATCATCATCAGCAGCTTAAAAATATTTGTTATAGTTTGGTTGTAGGTTATCTATATTTACATAGCTAAAATTTCATTGCCACAGATAACACACAAGCTTATCTGTCAGATGTTCTATTGATAGGAGAAAGAGTCGAATGATTGAAACCATTCGTTCTATTGGGGGATTTAAAAAAAATGCGATTTATTTGGAATTTCGTTCGACAGTCGTTCATTACGGATCAAAATAAACAGGCGTGTTTAAAAAATCGAGCCCTGTACCTAAGTCAAATAGTGCGACTGAGGTGGTAATGCTGGTTATCATTTAATAATAGATCATGATGTTACCTTGTGTATGACCTTCTCCGGGTCGACGTCATACACGCCGACCTCTGACGCCATAACTAGTATGTTCTCGCTGGTCACGTAAAAACGGGACGGACGCAGCCCGTTACGGTCCAGGATCGCACCTGGCAATACACACACCTGGTAAAATACATGAGTTTGGATGGCAAGCATAGGGGTCGAGATGTCCTGGGCAGGAGTTCGGATGGCTTCGGTTGTGTGAGAGTCGAGTTACTCAGGTGGAACATGAAGTGGAACTAGCCCATGTTGGGTTACCTTGGGTGGAACTTGAAACGCTTAGGAGTTAGAATATCTTGGGAAGGAATCGTTTTCTTAAGTACAAGTTGGGATGGCTGGGGTGAAAAGTTGAGACAATTAGGAGTTAGGATAACTTGGGTAGGAATCGTATTGTTAGATACAAGTTGGGATATCTTGGGTAGGAATAGGAATCAGGATTCATAGGTAGAAGTTGGGAGGGCTTAGATGGAAGTTGAGACACTTGGGAGTTAGGATGTCTTGGGTAGGAATCTGGATTCTAAGATATAAGTTGGGCTGACATGGGTAGCATTTGATATAGCATGAGTAGAAGCGAAGATAACGGGAGTATATAAGTATTAATATAAACATTAAACCTAGAACTCGTGATAGCTTTTCAAAAACATTTGTTTTGCAGGTGTATAATAATAACACGTCCTTTTACAATGAAATATCAAAAGAACACCACAAATCCCTTGACATTTTTAGTAAAAAACTACCAATGTTTAAGAAAGACGTCAGGAATATTATTTTCACGGCCCATGTTTCGGCCCAATCTAAGACGTAAATTTAATTAGCATGTTCAATATGTTTATTTTAAATTCAATTCTTTAATTCTGCTTTTTAAGTTTAGATCGTGTTGTGTACACATACTTAAGGGATATAGTCCAGATCGAAACTGTAAATCCTATTCTGTTTTTGTATTTATTTGACTGTATTCTGTTTTGTGTGCCAATAAACTAAATAAATAAATAACTTAGGTGCAAGTTAAAATGGCTTCTTTAAGCGTTGGTTGAGGGAAAAAAATAATGCACCACAAGCAGGAAGTTAGACCAGGACTTCAGCCTCCATATCTAACATATACGATATACTTTGAACTTCTAGTGTTAAAGTGTGGAATTTCAATGCAGGTAAATCGTACCGCAGTTCAAAACGGATTAACTCTAATGGTGGTCATGACTACATTCTCAAAGACTTGACCACAGATACCACGGTAATGACCACAGGTTTATAAAACTTACCTATATATCTTCCATCAGTGAACGACACCAAAGCGGGTCCATCCCAAGGCTCCATAGCCGACGATGCCCACTGGTAATAATCCCTCTTTTCCTTGGGCATTGTGATATCATTCTGCCACGCTTCAGGTACCATGGTCATGACCGCTTCGGGAAGCGAACGCTGACCACAGTGCAGTAAAAACTCTAGCACGCAGTCCGCCGACCCAGAGTCGGAGAGGTTAGGCTCTACTACTGGGTAGAGTTTTTTTAGTTCTGGAATTTGAAATTTGTTTATTAAAATCGGATTGAGATTATGAAGGTAGAGAGTTGCATAAGCG
Source organism: Apocheima hispidaria (assembly GCA_947579745.1). Classification (NCBI taxonomy): domain Eukaryota; kingdom Metazoa; phylum Arthropoda; class Insecta; order Lepidoptera; family Geometridae; genus Apocheima; species Apocheima hispidaria. The sequence goes on from OX388151.1 coordinate 2,355,179, forward strand.
CTATTCTGCTAATGTGTTGTCAGAAGTTAAACTTACGGTCTCCAAAAAGCTCGCTCTTCATAACGCCTTCGCGAGCCTTCATCAGGTTGACGTTACCTCGCAACGTATTTATCTCGCCATTGTGGGCAAGCACTCTGAAAAGTTGATTTAAACTTCGTTTTAAAACATGAAGCTGACTTTCGTTTTTAAACTTTAGCCCAGTAAAGTTACGGGATTTAGTATGGAGGAGCCGAACATAATTCATAAATACATAATTGACTGCTCGGAGTGTATACGCAATCTATAATATCGCCTAGCTCTGTAATAGTATAAGGATTCGTTCGTATATTTATTTTGTAAACTCTTTAGTTTTTATATTCAGTTTTAGTTGATAACTATAGTTGTAAAATTTGATAAATGGCACGGACCCCGGAGTCCGTGGAGCAATAATGTTTTTTAAAAAAAAACCTACTTGTAATAAATTGAATCCATCTTTCATTTGAGCTAAGGTAGAACTTATACAAACCTCAAAGGATGTGCTCTTTCCCAGCTGGGGAAAGTGTTGGTGGAGAAACGAGTGTGAACCAAGGCCAGGTATGTCGTGAACGCGGGGTTCACCAGGTCCTTGAAGTATTCCTGGCAACGAATAATTACACTTAGTCAAGTTTTTTTTATGGTACTCGGTGATGAAACGAGCAAGTCGCTCACCTGATGTTAAACATCACGCTTCCACATACCAATATTCAGTGCCACCCAATTTTGAACTCGCAACTTTCTACAGGGCCGTATTCTCAGGTCGTGCGACGACACTCGATGACTCGTAATGTCATGGAGCGTCGTCGGAGGACCACAGCCCTAGTTATAGTCTGTGGTGGGCACCACACACCGGAAGGATAAAAAAAGCACTATATCTCACCCATAGCTGGTTGGAGGTGAGCAGTCCCTTATAGACGACAGTGCGGAGCGACAAGCTGCAAATGTAGAACCGAGCGCCTGGCACCACGATCTCATGCGACGCGCGCTTACGGAGCACGAAAATCTGAAACAAATAATTAAAAAAATGAAATAGAAATAACATGTTGGGCCATGCTTAGTAGGGTTCCGTGGGCGCATAGAAAGTATTTATCCGTTTTTACCGCATATCTCAAAAAGTCATTATCAAATGTTGCCCGAAATAATTTTATAAGAAAGTTTTTACTAAGACCTATCAACGTGGAAGATTACAAGTTAATGAGATGCATAGTTTAGAAATGACATTGTGTGCAACTTTGTCGGCTCATATTTCGCCGCAAGCGGTAGGTACATCTGATAAGAAAATGATGTAGGAAACCTTATTTAAAAGACTTTTTCAATGTTACCCCGCATGCGCTTTTTTATCCCCCTTTACATGTATTACAATAAAAATATTAATATAAAATTATGATTTATTTATTTATTCCTCATGGATCACATTATCAGAGCTGGATTTTAATAAAAACGGGACCAATCCGGAAGTATCTCTTTTCAAATTAAAAAAGCTGTAACTGCGTTTTTGTTTCTGTGGTTACCTGACGTGCTAGTTGATCCTCGTCCGTGTCGCCAGTGACGAAAACCTGGCGCATGTACGGCTCCGAGTTCCTGGCCACTTGTCCTGCAACAATACACGGTAACTTTCAGTCCAAATTTAGAATTTATACGATGGAATAGATGCTCGTGGAAAGAAACGTCTCCTTTAGGCTCATTGCTGAGCGTCATGATGTTCCCGATCGGTAATCTTAATCAGCTATAATCGGACTTTAGCGAACGCAAAAGGCGTTGAGCCCTAAAACTTTTTTTACGGCGCGAGGGGTGACTAGCGCAAGGGCACCGAATGCGGTACGAACCTCGGCTTGGGCCGTCACCCGGGAGGTGGATATCAAACTGGCCCTGGCACCCCGGAAGGGGTGTGCCCTGGGGCCCTAGCGGTTTGGTTTGAATCTGATTCATTATTTTGAGAGAAATTAATCGATCTTCAGACAGATCCTGGGATTCTTCGACCACGCCGGCGAGGTCGGTGTATGATTGTGTGCCTTTAGTAACCGGCGCCAATACCAAATACTGAATACTTCCTTTTTCGGGAGCTGTCGGATCGGGCTTACTATACATTGTCTTATATTGTCATGTAACATTAAAACAAAACTGACAAATATTTTCTCAATGTTTGAATTTCGCAATTAGGTTACTAAAAATAGAATTTTACAGACCGATAGTGGAATTGTTGGTGGGCACGGTTCTCCAGCAGAGCACGCGTAGGCCTAACTCCTCGGCAAGCTGCTGGAACTTGCGCTCGATGTCCTGGTGATGGAGCTTGTCCAGGAAGAAAATCCCTGTGGCGTAGCGGCCGAAAGGTGGCAAATCGATCTGGTGACTGTCTCTGGAATAATCAGAAGAGGTGATGTTAAAGAATAATAGACCTTGTGACCTAATGTTAGCGTTCTAACTCGCCAGAAGGCTTCTGACTCGTCCATCGATCGTTGTTATAGCTGTGTGATTATGATATACAGGGAGCTACTCTTAGGGATCTGACATAAGCTCAAGTGTTATCACGTAGGAAAATCTGCCATTTTTTTAGGTATATGGTAGGAGAGGTAAACACGCATTGGCAACATCCAAGAAATCAAGAAGTCTCTGCTTGCACACAAACCAATATATGAACAAAAGTCGATATGCAATTGTTGATTTGTACGTGGATTTGATGTAAGCGATCGCTCAGACTCACGCACACCACTGCATATACCTTTTTAGCGAGGAAGATATAAGTATGTATACCACTTCTTTTTCTGATTTTCTTTACGAGTTCTAACTAAAAGAAACAACCGGCTAGGGTTATGATATACTGATAGCATAGAGAAACATATAAAAGGTTGGTGATTATATAATTGTGGGGGTTATTAGATAATTTTATCGGATGTATATCTCAGGCATGCTACTGACGGCACTATCACTAATCAGTCGATTTATAACGATTGCCTAATAACGTCAGAATTAGAGTACGATGGACGATAAAAGCCGGTCAGGCTTCATGCTAATGCTTGATTAGAGATAGGATGTCATTAGCCCAAATCGGTCAGGAGGCGTGAGTCACTGTGAGGATTTTAAAAAAAACAGGAAATCTGTGTTCACACAGGTATACTAAATATATGCTTAACATGGTAACCATATATTTAATATACCTTTACCATAAAGGGCATTGAATATTTTAGTTCGAAGCCTGGCATACCTACTGTCCGCCATCTTGTTTTTTCTTCAAATAGAGGCCTTTCATAAAACCCATATGAATCGATAGCTGACACTAATACGAACAAGGTAAGACAAAATATTCAAACCCCTTTTTCTAATAAATATAATTAAAATCGAGGTCAAATGAATGTCAAGAACAATGATAAAAAAATAAATACCTTTCACCTGTTTAATAACTTTTTTAAGTTATACTGAAATTTAAAAAGGTGATAAAGGTTAAAAAGTTAAATTATAGCAGTTTGATTTGTTAGGAACCACAAGATTTGTTTAGCCAATTTAATCTTTAAATCAGCCAAATGGATGTTCGTGGCCATCCTGTTTCAGATAATTTGCCAATATCGAACCCAAAGACAACTCTGAGAAAAGGATTTACGTGGACAGATGCTCACATACAGTAAGCTCATTTTCCATCAAATGTGTACATAACAAGTTCGTGTACCAAAGTGCTTTGGTAAAGGTCATACGGACACAGCTGACGGAGCATGCGCGGTACTGAGACGTCACAACTAAAGCGTAATATTGACCAACTAGCTTCAGGTATGACGTAGGTCTTACCAACGGTTCCATTGGCTGAAAAGTCCATGAAAATTTAGAGTTATTAATTCCTAATAGCTCTAAATTTCCATAAACTTTTCCCGAAAACGAGTTGATACAGTCTTATGTAGCTTTTATAGAGTTCCTAAAAGAGCAAGGCGCTCGTGCGATGGTAAGCGTTACGTTTTCCTACAGACGGCTACAGATATACTTATAATTTTGAACTTCGACAGTTTATATCCTAGACGTCATCGCTTCTTTCGGTTCTTTGAGAAAATGCCTCGTTATTCGGCGATTGTTTGCAAAAATACCAGGCGTGTAAAAATTACTTGAAATATAGCATCTCATTTCACACGTCAGTAGTAAAATATTATTGTTTTTCCTATAAAAGTATGTGGGCAAACCGCGGAGACATTCGAACTACATTGACAAAAACACATCTCCCTTGTTTCTGATCTGAGGGTGTGGTACCTTATGTATCACTGATAGTGGTCAGGGAGGCCAGAATAAAAGTCCAGATGTTCACACTTGATCCTCTTTGTAATTTTCCGCAACCAAAACTGTAAACGTTCCCACCGCCTTGTTGTTAAATATATTCTCCATCTTAATTCTAAAAATAACCCGACTATGTCTCACAATAATGTTTTTGTAGAATCAATCAATAATACTGATTAGTACAATCGTAAAAACCATTTAATATTTACTGAATCGAATACATAACGATAACTTTGATAATTAACTAGTAATGCATAAATCACTATGAAATCCCGCCAATGACAACTAGGTTGACCGTCCCTGCATCTGTGGTGTGGCGCTAGTAGTTTGTAACACATGCGAACTGCGTAAGAAATTTAACACTACACTACAAAATTACATGCAACTACTGTACTAATTTAGAGAAGTCATTTTCTACTGTATTTTTATATGACGACTAGCTTTTTACTGGACAGTTTCAGGCCAAGACGAATAGTTTTAGGTCGTCAGTCGTGGAACTGCGTCATTTGTTCGTGTTTTCAGTGAATATATCCTTGAGTATGCTCCAGTTTCCCGCGTAACATAAATGTAATATCTTACGGAATAGGGTTCGCTATTAGTTTTATATTGTTCCTAGTATCTAGTAGAGAAAATTAACATTTAACAAAAAATCGTAAGGTTTAGTTACCCAATGCATCTCAACAAAACTCCTAAAGATGAAGCCCAAGTCTCAAGGATGACATCGCTCTAGGAAGTCGGACAAGCAATCGAGACCAACAGTTTAATGTGCCATACCAAACAAGGTAGAGTCCAGTTGTAAATGACACTCTCGGACACCCATCCAAAGCTTAGATTATCACTAATCTATTGAGACTAGCCAGTCTACGCACCAAAAGTTAAATTCAATCGGTGGTGCAGGTGAACTAAGGTCGAGTTTAAAATAGTGCAAAATTCTGTACGAGTGAGATATTTTGGTTCTTGACCTACTTCTCACGATAGTGAAATTTATCATCAGCTGTCACCAAAAATAGCAGCTTAAATGTATCTTTCTTTCAATGTGTAACTTATGTTAAATGTTAATACTTAATGTTTTAATAAGCTTGGTAGTCTCCAAGCTTATTTTTAAACATTAACAGGTATTTACAATAATGTTTGCATTACTCACTTCACAAGCGCTGTTATTACCTCCTTTGACAATAATATGGAAAGTTTTACAATCCCTTTCAGCTACCATAATTAAATCAATCACGCTATAATTATGAATTAAATAATAGCTTCGTCTGGCTGTTTGTCGTCATTTCATGACTGATCGGCTGAACAGATCATAAGGTCACAAGGATATGCGTGACACTCCGGTGTTTATCGGACTGTCTGTATGTCACAGCCGATTTACTCAGTTTCAAGTTTTCTGTGCAAGTTGTCAAAATGGTGGCTCACCGCTCGTCTATGCGCTGTAATGGAAAATTTGAGACGGGCGCGATCATTGAAAGCTGGGAAGGTTGAAGGCTATCACACGGAAAACTATGTGGAATTTTCCGTTCTTACTCTTACTACGAAAACGTACGTGGTTTTGATACATTTTGTTTTAATAAAACGGGAATACTAACGTTAAATTGAGTCGGTTATTCCGACTATAGTTTTTTTTTGACTGCCCCGGTGGCTCAGTTGGTAGTGAAACTACGTTCTGTGCTTGGGGGTGTGGGTTCGATTCCCATCTAGGACAAACATTTATGTGATAAATATTTGTGTTTGTTCTATGACTGGGTGTTAATATCTATATAAGTATGTATTTAAAAAATATCTATGTACGTATATCAGTCTCTGGCAGCCATATTACAAGCTTTGCTTAGTTTGGGGTCAGATGACCGTGTGTGCAATAATGTCCCAGATATTTATTTATTTAAGGTGCAAGGCAAGACGAGGTCGCGCGCGTGTCTCGCTGAGCATTCCTTGATAAACCTCACCAAATGTGGTCGAAACTATAGTCGGAATAACCGACTCAATTTGACGTGAGTATTCCCGTTTTATTAACACAAAATGTTCTTACTCTTGTCTGCGATTGAAGAAGTTACTATACAGAGTTAATTTTAAAATACCAATAAATTCTAGCAGGCCGCTTCCCTTCTTCATAATAATAATTAATTACTTCCATAATTACTATTAAAAAAAACAACAACCATTTTATTTTGGCGTTCCTTCTGTTTTTGACATTTTTGTTTTGAAGGTAAATTACAGTGATTGGAGAAAAAAACCGTACGATATGGTTAAGTGGGAGAGGCCTGTGCCCAGCCGTGGAATGAAGCGGGCTGAAGATGACAATGGCTTTGTATGAGAAGATATTATCAACGACTCCTACGATAATACCTCCCCCGCGTCTTTGATGTTAGTCAAACATTTTACTCACGAATGCTAATTGCCCGTCGTGAACAATAAAAAGTCTATCTATCTACAAAGCATTGAGATATTTTTTTCCCGACTGCCCAAGAATGTAGTGTAATTTTTTTGGGGTGTATGTTAGTATGAATGTTTGTATATTCGTATTATATTACCTCCTGCCTGGCTTACCTAATTTTGACATTTTCTTTGATTTCTCTTTACGTTTACTAAGAGGACGCTGCTGCCCGTTTCCCGGTGGTTCTGGGCGCAGTTATATCCATAGGACTTACTCGGGTCCCGCGTTTAATAATATTACTTGTTCCCAAGTGTATGCAAAGGGCAAACCAAAATATAGCAAAATATAGCTTAGGCTTAACAGTCACCGAGGCTATACTGCTCGACCTTCACACCCCATGATCTCGTCCCAGAGATCGATTGCGAGATAAAACGCTCTCACTTTATCAGCCGCGTTATCTACGTGTCTGTTACTCACAGATTACGTGCCTACATTCCACACAGGACGTTCGAAGCGCACCACGCATCGGTCAGAACACACCTATATAAAAAAAACTCATTTGTTCATTGTTCATTGCTTGGCGCGTGTAGACGTTACCTTGAGATAGGAAATGAGAACGCTTGATCGCAGACCTAGCAACCCAGCCTTTCCTCTAACTTTATAAATAGATTTTGGTGGACGTTTTTAACACACAGCGCCATCTAGCCCCAAACTAAGCAAGCTTGTACCATGGGAACCAGATTACTGATAGAATACAAAAATACTTTTTTTTTGTACATACATAGCATACATAGAAACACACAGACAAAGAACAAACATCAATGTTCATCACACAAATGTTTGTCCTGGGTGGGAATCGAGCCCACAGAGCCACAAGGCTAGTCTTGACTTTGGTGAGTTTTGTCGGAACAACTATCAAGTAATGCGATGTCTATTATATAAATTATCTGTGGTGTAACGTAATCAGATTATGAATTTAGGAGATATAAGAATGCCAATTAGTTCAGAACGTTACAAGGATCGTGACGTCAATTCATTAGAAAACATTAAAAGTATAATCCTATCTGATATTATAATTCAGTGGAATACCGCCGCTGTCGTAACAGGACCAATAAATACGTAATACAGGACGAACGTATAAAAATGAATACGTTCGTCTCGAGGAAAAAACTCATACATTCTCGTGTGAAACAAATAAAGTATGATGCATAATATAAGTTATGTCAACAATGTACTTATCTGATGCACATCGTCTACAACTCAAACTTGGTACGCGTATATCGTGGTATAACATCCGCTGATAAGCTTTTGTGAATGGAAATTTAAAAGTACTTTCGATAATACATAATTAAAACGTTCAAAAGTAAACAGACGTACAACATGTTTACGTAAATCAAAAACAAAATGAGCCCCAGTACACATTCTTGAGTAACTCCTGCGCTACTTGTACCATTTTTAATACCATATTATTGTGGTCACGCTTAGTTTGCTTCTCTTATCTAGAAAATGCAAATTAAGTTTTAGGTCTTTGGAATTGTTTAAAAACATCTATAAAAACGGACATTAGTCGTCCGTAAGCATAGCATTTATATCGAAATTTCGGTGCAACCGAAGCGCGCAAAGTTACGTAAGGCATCGGGCAAGTTCGTGGCTGATATGATAGCGTAATACGACCTTGCAGTTTGCAGGTAAATGCGTTTATGTAGACTGAACTAAGCAATGTCATGGTAAACATTGCTAACAGCATTGTGCCGTTGTGGAGAACTCATGACATACTTTGTAGCCGATATAAGGTCATATTATAGACATTTTCAACATATATAAAAGAACAATTCCTTTTTTAGGAATCAAAGCACAGACCGAACCCCTTCTGATAGAGACGTGAAATTTGAACCCAATACTCCTCAACGGTCTAGGTGAACAGTAAGAATGGATTTGCGAAATTCTAAAGGTGTAAAATGAACCCCCAAAGAAACGTTTCTATGGAAACAAAATATTTAAAAAATTCCAATGAAACCATAATCATCATAATCAAGTGCCATTGATACCATTGGCACATGATGCTAGTGAAACTCGGTTTGTGTACTAAAAATAGAACATAAAGAGATGCACGTCTCAGGCTTTTTCGAAAATCAACTCATAATGAGGTGAAATGGGGTATGTCATGTGCTGCATAGCCTAGGCGAGCGAAGCCGCGCGGGCAAGCTAGTAGATAATAGCTGTATTGAAACAAAACATTGAAAGGTCGCGGCGGTTCACTTTTTACAGTTTTTTACGTTAAATTTATTATTATGTACTATAAAGTGTAAATTATTTACAGTTTGTAGTTTTTTGTTCAATTTTTTTACTAGAATTTAGGGCTATTTATTAAGGGCTATAATATATTTATCCACTAAAGCATAGGACTCGCACAGTTTCATAAATATATCGGATTATTTTTGATAGACCAAAAACATAGCATTTCTCGCGGGTAGGTTCCTCACATAAATACCACACCGCGGAAACTCCAAACAAAATTGATGATATCAAGCAGCAGCAAGCAAGCAACATACGCCATTTTAATAATATATGTAGTACTAATATGGTATTCTGTGATAATAGTAAAAAAATGTGTACTGTGACTTTTGACAAAACACAATTTGAAATTTCAAAAACACCAAAAAATGTTAAAGGTTGAATTAAAAAAAAATACATACGATTATAGATTTGTATTTTGTGTCAATTGTTTTGTAGCTAGAGTAGACTCCCTAGACTTCGGCCGGTCTCCCCTAAGCAAGTTCTATCTCATTTCAAAGCCATGTTAATTGCTATTTAGAAACATAAGTTTCGTATGATTTTGGAAGAAAAAAGGACGTAAGACTTTGTAAGATGTTTTAGTGCATTAAATATAATCCTGCATGGCCAATGGGGCATCGTCAGTCTCTCGTTTCACTTCCTGTTCCACTACGTTCCAGTTGACAACATTTGTATCAGATACGTTCGTCTGCTTATCTTCCCGTGATAAATGACAACCGAAACAATAGTTATTATACTTAATTCTGAACCGCATTCACCACATCGACCGCATGATGTGATTCCGCTTGATGCGTAACGATTTTAATACTCTCGTAAACATAAACTTCGCTTTGTACGAGCTGCATTTAACAATACTGTCGTTTCATGGTTTAAGCTTGAGCAGTTAAGGACCGTGATTGACGGACGCATCGAAACGGTATTGGCGAGGGATCGGCATAATTACTTTACAAATCTGAATAAACTAGAACGTTTAAATAGAAAGAAAATAGATAAATCGTGAGCACAAGATCTAAACGTGTCTAGTGACAAGATTGAGAAAATATAGAGAAAGGTGATTACAGAGGACAATTTAGAGGCTACAACAATATCATTGAAAGAACCGAGATAATACAGAATACAAATGACGAGAAGCTCGAATAATATGAGTCTGATATTTCTAATAAACATGATTCGCCTAAGTAAACAAGTATATTTCGCTCCACCATGTGACAAAGCACATGGCGTGATCTGTTTACCATCAGCAGGAAATCGACAGGAATGCACGCGATTCTTGGATGACGGCCAGGAGCGACACTGAAGCGGGATATTTACAATAGTCTATGTCGCTCGTACACTGAACCTAGATATATTAAATTTCTAGTCGGAGAAAGTCTCGATATACCCAAATATCATTCGTCACTCAATCTGTTCATATGAACAGAAAAAAGTTTATTCTGAGACCGATCTTCCTAAGAAAACATTTGTCGAAAATACCCAGTTTCTAAATTGAAAATGGATCGTTTTCGTCTGTCTTGTCAACTAAATGTGACAATAGCAAATGTATCATAATTTAACTGTCTGTATATTTCTAGTCTGTAGTTAAATATTCAGATGCTGAAACTGTATGTGACTAAGGAATTTCTTCCAAGTCATTTTGATTTACAGTGTAAGGGTGCGCCAGCCAAATTCCATCACTAACAAACATATCCGACTGTAAAGTATCATGATGTTATGATAGAAATTTGAACAACTGGACAGACTAAGTGGGCACATAAACTTATTTCAACAGTTATAGTGAAGTCAAAAACTGAAAAAACATCAAAACAAAGTTTTGTAGTAGGTATAATAATTATATCTACTCTTTAAATTACGGAGAAAATGCTGCTTTATAAATTAGACTTAACTACGAAGCTAAAAAATAGATACCGGGAAAAATTTAATGAAATAATAAATTTTGTAAGTACAATTTTTTACAACAGTTTCTTGTAATGACACAAAGCACAAGATCATAAATCTATAGCAGTCAATAAAGAATCCTTCTTCCGTTGCAAAAATGACATTTATATGTAACCTGGCCCAGTTCTGATGATGCATACGGGAGCAGATAGCGCATGACGTAACCTGGGTTCAGCTGGTTCAAAGAAATCGATAAAAGATGTGATTACAGGTTGACGACCGACAGCCGACCCACTTCGACTGATCAATAACAGGATTAAAATTATATACCGTCTAGACTCTCTAGACCTAAATGGTGAACAATTTTAACTCGAATGACGAAAATAAAATTTCTGTTTTCAAGTTACGTAACGAAACTGATTGTATTGTTTACAGTAATAACAGTTGGAAACAAGACAATTCTTTCACCTTTTCAAGTTTACAAGTATTTCATCATTAATACACCAGAGCTACATTGAAAAGTTCCAACGGAAGGATATACATGTACGTATCAGAATGTCACAATTTCTGTTAATATACCGTAGGTTTTAAAGAGCCAACACTTAAAAAAATGCTGAGTTTTTTAAATTTATAAATTTAGACCGCGTTACGGCTATAGAAAGGTCAACGATGAAGCGGGATCAGTTTAAAAAACAACAACAAAAATATCATTTATTGAGATGTTTGTATCTTGTGACGCAGTAATCACAAAATACGTAACCCACTTGACAACAAGTTCAATGACGGCGAAAAATTCTTTGGGTTTTAGACTAACTAATGCATACAGCCTTGCGCGCAAGTATGAGTCTGACGGAGCTTTAAGGACACCAAGAAAAAATACGTAGAACATTAAAATAAACAAAAATAGTCCTACATGATTGAACATACGACAGTCCCATAACGGTGACGGACACTGATTCATCCAATAAAAACAATATTGGAGATCAAAACCAATTGACATTTCATTGAATGTATTGACGCATGAACTACACAAACTTTTTGGTTTGAATAGCGCACCTCTAAGAACAGCATTATAAATAGTAGGTAGTTAATTATTCAAACTAAGCCTACCTTTGATGGCACGATATTCATTGTTTACATCACACGCTAAGTACCGATCGAGATAACAATCAATCATATTAAGACATCAAGTAATGGCTATAATCACAATAATCTTATCGTAAGAAGAGTTGTATATTTCCTTCATACAATTTGTATTGTAGGTATATCAAAATGTAGTAATCGATGTAGATAATACAGTTATCTAAAGAGCAGATTATCGTGTCGAGAAAGATATCTTTTATCGACTCAGCATTTTCACGAAAGGAAGATCTAATTTCAGAACACAAACAAGTGCATCGTGAAGAGAGTCGTATAATGATGGTAGATAATTTTATAGTGATCGGCTGGCTAGATGTCTGCCACTCTAAATTAAAAAGAGAATCAATTATAATTAAATGAGATGTTGTCAGACCAATATCTAGCTAACGTTTTACAATTCATAGCATGAATAGCAACGTTCAAACATTTCCATAGATATAGAAACGTCCTCACACGATATTACAACATTTCAGAGCACGCTCAATACGTGTGTTGAGGGCCTGATAATGATGAGAAAATTGCAAAGAAATGCGAATAAATACAGATAACAGAATACACACGATCATAGCACGTGTTACACAGCAATGTTTGTGTGCGGGATATTGATGATAGAAGATTGAAACGAACTCTAGCCGATAGTTGACATGCTACTTTGGTTAACTTTGGCTTTATATACGTATTTGTTTTGGTAACAAACGTGGTATCGACACCATTTGTTATAATTTTACGAAAAGGAGAGAAGCATGCGCGTGCTTACCGAACTCTCCTTGACAAACATACAACTACAACATATTTAGTATCGATTACAAAGGGCATTTACTCCGATTTTTGTCTGCCAGTGAAATCTGCAAACTAAGTGACCGCGCTAAAGAGGTGATAAGCTAAGTGAACTTGCATTTTACTGTAAAATAATCGAATGATAAATTTGGATGTAGCTCCTTGCTCATACAATTCACTACGTTTATCACATTTACTTAAGTTTATCACCTCACTTGCGCGTTCTCTTAGCTTGCAGAGTAGACCGGCTGACCATACTACCTAATTAATCTATACATATGTATATATGAATAAGGCGTAGAGGTAAAATGATTTTTCGCGAAATAAATATATAGTTAAATATTTCAAACATCAAGTTTATTTTTATAAAATTTCAGAATCAATTGAACAATTTACACGATTCGCTGCGAATAGCTTAAAACATTTCAGCAAGGAAAGGTAATCTTTCATCTTCGAAACGTTTCACGTTTTAGTAGACTGATATAAAAGTAAACAGTCCATACCTACTTGTCACGACACGACCGCGTGTAGCGTGACTGCTCGGCTTGTGGTGGTAATCCTTTATCAAGGCTCCCGGTAATATAATCTTTATATCCAAGACTCCGTTAACTCCGTATTTAATGAGAGGCTGTAAATTCATAAATTCATAAACTTTACAACTGCTTTTAGTGACATTACACCAATTAGTGACATCTAGGTCTTTGTATTGCAGTGCAATCGTAGACCACGCTTTACAAGGCGAATTATCATCAACACCAGCACCCATACATCGACAGCAGCCATGAACCTTCTCTCTTCCGCCAGTTCTCCCTATTTTATGAGACGTTCTTAGACAAATACTCAATGCCCATCTCAGCAAGCTTTCAAACAGAATTTTAAATTCTCAAAGATGTCTTCAAAGTAGCCATTTCCTAAAATGTCTTGACCTACGTTACGTTAAAATCGATAGAGATCATACATAGTAGTCTGTTAGTTTGTTCTAATTGTTTAAGATTCCCACATTTACATTATCGAACTAAGCAAATTAAACCAGTCTGCAGCGCAATAGCAAATAATGCGCGTAATGTGAATGTATTACGATAAATATTATACACTTGTATAAACAACTGCATTTACAGCATTAATTGCAAGGATTCATAACTGCGTGAAATTCAGCAGTAAAAGTGCAACGTTTCGCTCAGTGCGCGAAATTAAAGTTTTCTTGCGTTTTATGTCAATTACAGCTTAATTACTCATCGTAGTACTCATGAAAACTAATTTTGCGATAAAAAATAGATTGTTTCAAGAAATTACACCAACCAAAACATTTCCCACTAAACCAAAAACCAAGATGAAAATCAGCTTATTGAAATTTGTAGCTAAACCAATGTTATCTAGGTAATCATTTTACCCGTAATTTCTTAAAACAACTTATTTATTAGCGCAAAATTGGTTTCAATAAATCCACGATGAGTAATTAAACTGTAATTGCCAAAAAACGCAAAAAAAATTGAATTTCGCGCGAAGAGTGAAACGATGCACCTTAAGCTTATTATGACTTTACGACTGAGCAGAACAGTTCTAGGACATAAAAAAACCTACAGTGCTAACTAAAAACTGTGCAACGAATACCTTACGTTCCAAAAGAAGTTGGTAAGTGCTAGAGTAAAATAAACTAGTGAAATGAGTAAATACAAAAGTAACGAGAAATTGTACTTCATGGCACGATACCGTGGTCATTGGAAAAAGAAAATGTGGACAAGGAAGGCCGACCACAAGTGAGTCCAGGTCTAGGAGGAAGCAGATAAGCAAATGTATCCTCTTGCTGTATAATAAAAAAAATATAAGTAAATAATTTACATTTTAATTGACCGAGCGAAGCGATGGTCTCAGAATCTATACGGGAACAAATCGGATATTGTATGATTGTGTGTATATTTGTCTGACGCTGATTTGAGTACAGTTTCTCTGATCTTCATGAAACTTTATAGGAAAATCGTTCATGCAAATACAATATTTAAGTTTGAATACAAGTAATACAGAGATCGCGAGGTCCCAGTTCAGGGCGAACTGCAGGGTAGACGTTTAACAGCTATACGTATAAATGGTTATAAAGAAAGGGGGTATGCTAAGCCGAAATGGGCTCATAGTAGGTACTCATCATAATAAACAACTTTTACTATGGGACCAAATATGAAATATAGAAAAAAAATCTGCTGTATTGATTTTAAGTGTCGATGTAACTGTACTGTAACATAATTGGTAAATAAATGTAAATAAAACATACCCATTAAATGAATATGAATTGGAACAATTTTCCTGCTCTGCCTGAACTAATATAGTTCGAGTCAGCGCGTATACAGTTCTCAATTTATCTGAATTACTAGTCATTCTACTTCCATTACACTCAGTATTCTCTTCATACTTTTTGAGTTGTCCTCTCCCTGTGGCATCACTAATCATCACTCGCTTAGTAAATCCACAAGGCAAAATAAAAAGAAAAACATCCGACTGCAAAATGTAGTCTTTGTTATTCCGGACATGAAGACAAACCTAACAGCACCTGGCATTTCACAATTTTTCAAACTCACAGGCTACAGGAGGCAAAAAGGAGCGTACTATCAGGGCAGAGAAAAATAAATTGATGGTATGAAGTACATACATAATTGTTATTACTAGGAATTCCAGGAAGCACTTTCATTGTTTATCATAAAACAAACAAGGAATGCAATAAAAGTGAATATGAAGGCCGTCGTGATTACAGGTGCATAAAGCATTAGCAGGAATATATAATAACCAAGATAACTGCGATGATTGCTTCAAATCGCTCGATTACGTTTATATACACACTAGTGTTTATTCACATGTCTAACAATAATACTAGAGAATTGTGTCAAGCTCAAGGCGAAGTAGTACTTTGAAAGGAAAACACACGAGGTAAATATATCAACTGAAAATAAATATAAAACACGTTTCTGAAGTTCTGAAAAAAAGATATGCACGCATGTATTTGAAGAAATATTATTAGTAAGATTTGTAATAAGAATCATGGACGAGTCAATTGTTATAAACTTTAAAAAAATAAGATAAATCATGAAATCATGATAAAGAGTGTAACAGATCTTGTTATCGTTAAAAACCAACATATCAACAAGCTCATTTTGTGATATGACTAAGTAATAAAGCTATTCAATAGCATCATATATTAGGAGAGCGAATAACGAAATGTATGAAAGACGTGAATCGCCCCACCTCTACAATGGTTAGCAGACCACTGTGAACATCTCATCTCATAACATCGCAGTTCCAAAGAGAATACCGTCACGGCACGGCATTGTGACACTGGATATCCATGAGAATACATTGATGGTAAAACAATGACCCGTAGACAAACAAGGTCTAGGCAATTAAAGTACACCAGTTAAAAATATCAATTTACTACATGGAAAACGAAGTTGGAAATCACCAAATTGGAAAAAGCAAAACCGGACTTAAGAATGTTATAGAGTAATGCATAGCAGTTTAATGAATCATTTTCTTTAAATTGCAATAAAAATATTTATTGAAAAGTAAATCGATTTGTAATTGCCTTGTTAAAAGTAAAACCTATTACACACGTGTTAGATAAAAAACTGTAACTTGAAATTTGCATACTTTACCAGCATCGATATTTACCCGCAAGTTTTTTTTCATTTCGTTTGTTACCGGCACCGCGCCGACCTTTGCCAATGAATATTGACTGACGTGCTCAAAATAGCATGCAAGGACATAGACACTATCTTTCAAGGACGAGTCAACGTATAAAATAACACCAGCTTAGTACAAAATAAATACCAGTTGATTACAAGTAAACAGACGAGTAAATCAAACACTTATCTAATAAATATACGCTATTGCAGCCTTGGCGGTAACTACGCAGCGATGGGCTAGTAATGGGTTGACAATGCTCGAGTGTAATGACTAATGAAAACTACTGATGATACAAATTTCTTTATTCTATTAGTATATCTGCACGTAATACATGCTGCTTTTACGAGAACTATACCTTTTTAGAGCTAGCTTTTATACGAGACCTATCAGTCTTATTGTATTAGTAATTTTGTATTAAACGTATTTTTTTTAAATATCTGCCAACTAGATAAACAAAATACATACAAACTACTTAGCCGACTACATAACACGAAATTGGATTGCCCAGAGACCATTGAAGGTCTAAAGATAATCAAGTGCTCAACCCTACTATAATACCAGTTTATTTACCGGTATTACCAAGCTTAATGGCAACGCTGATACGTTACGCCAGCATTTTGGACACACGTCGCTACCAGGCGCTCTGAAAAGTCATTGAAAATGAGATGAGTTCCCGGCCTACAATTCAATAGTTCCTACAGAGTCAATAGCTCAACCCCAAACAAACAAACAAACAAATAATATGTTACAACTACCGAGGTTAGCATATTTGCGCCGCATGTGCTGCTCCGCTGAATCAACTGAAATAGGTCTGGTTAGTATAATTATTGCTGACTTCATTCCCTTGTCTACCTTATATTTAAATGGGCATCGAATACCATTTTTATGTCAGATTATCGTCATGATACAGTCAAATATGTAATCTAAATACTAACCCAAATATAATAATATTGTGACACATCCATTTAAAACCACTACATATAAATAAACTGGTGTAAAAATGTCTACCAAGTTTTAGAATATTTGTTTAACACAACGACGAGATATTGCTGATGAGCTCTGTAAATACTATAAATTCTAACGTGTCACAGAAATCTGTATAAATCTAGTTTCAGCTACATTTGTTTGTAGACTTACCTTGGAGAATATTGAATCATGACTATCCAATCAACCATAGGAATAGATACTAAGTGGTCTGTACATTGATACATTTTTCAAAGCGGAGCTGTGATCTTTTACGACAAAATCATCAGTCGAACCTGCAGTAAACTAATTGGTAAATTACCTGAAATGGTGTTCGCTGGGTGAAGCTAAGACTGGGTTTCATGAAGCCTTGTTTGGCATTTAACATAGCATGTTAAAGCGAAGTCCATTACCAGATAATTTACATAATAAGGCCACCAGGACCAGTAGAGTTGTTACCAGTGACAAATCTAGTTACTCAAAATGGTTAGCTTTATTACAATTGTTATGATATTTCTTCTTGGACAAATTCTCTTTATTGATGAGCTTATATCCGGGCTAGCTGCACATTTTTAATGTTTATCATGAAACATTCATTACACAGACCGTTTCGATCTTGCAATCAATATGTATTGTGTTATGTATACATACAGGAAAGAATAACGGGTATAGGCGAGATCGAGTCAGTGAGGTACTGGTTCAAGGTAACAGATTACAGAATTCAGAAATGTAACAGACAAACAGCTTTTATTTTGAACGTATTTAAAAAGCTATATTTAATAAAGAGCGTTTTAAAATAATCGGACCAATGTCATGACCTTGCGGTACAACAAAAATAATCATTGACCGAGCGAAGCGAAGGTCTCAGAGTTTACTGGGACAAATCGGCATTTGTATGTATGTTTGTATGTTTGTGTGTATATTTGTCCGATGATAACTTGCGAACCGTTGATCCGATCTTCATGAAAGTTAGTTAAGTTCGAATATGAGCTGATTCGGTCCAGGGGTTGTGAAGATATAGGGGCCGCGAGGTCTCAGTTCGCCGCGAACTACTAGTTTATTTACTGTAACTTTTTGCAAGATATCTTTATGGTTGTAATAGTAGAACGTAAAAGTTTTAACCAGAATATTAACATTTTAGACAGATAATATATATTACTAAATATGTATATACTATACTTATTTATAAATAGACTATTACGATAATACGGAAATAGTATCAAAAGCTTTTCATAAAAATAATCGCAACTTCAATACGAATTTTTCTTCATTTTTAGGGTTCCTTAGCAGAATAGGAACCCTGACAGTTTCACCTTGTCCGTCTATAGGTCACGGTATTTTTATTCAGAGACTAAAAAGATTTTAGCACTGTAACAGATATTTGTAACAACTACCAGGGGAAATATTGAAAAGTTGAGACATATTTCTTTAGACAAGCCAAACGACGCCGACATGGGGATAAAAACAGTTTGAAAAGAGAATGCTGAATGCTAATTAAGTTTCTAGAACAGTTTTTCAATATCATGGGTCGAGTACAAAATTGTCATTGTCAGTTAACATTAAAACAGGAAGTCATTTTCTAAAATAGTCAGGAATACTGGCACACGTACTGAAATCAACTTGAACCCTGTCCATAAAGTCAGTGTCATTTTTTTCGAAGTAGGCACAGGTTATACTTTATGACCGTCTTATTTATTTTGTTTTTGTTTCAAGTTGTGATGAATACTGGCACAAATACTGAAATCACTTAAAATTATTACAAATATCTGAAGTCTAAATTTTTGTGATACAGTTAATAAAGTTATTCTTATGAGAAGTCAGCCGAACAAAAAGTGCAGAAACCCCACAAAGAAACTAAGAACTCTATCTATATTGAATCTTAAGTTTAAAAGTAAGTATCTTGAATCTATGATGATGATTATTTATTTCTTACATCGCTACGGTACATTAACATTAGCGTGTTACGCACTTGCACTCGCACTTGACATATTTTTCAGTCTCACATGTAACTACGCACAAATAGGACTTTTGACATAAACAACCTTGAATTAGTAGCCCCCTTCTTGCCCAAATTATTACGAGAGTGTCTCTGACGCATTTAAAATATTTTGGTATCTGTTTCGGTAGGAGCATGTCATTTATACTTATTGTTATATTACTTCTAGAAGCGTAGAATTTTGTGGTCGTTTCAAAGAGTATCCTAGTATTTTTCCTATAAAGGGTGATCATATCAGTTCCATGTACCCACTCACGTAGAAAATTATTACAAGAATGTAAATATGTTCACTGTTGGCGTACACACTGTGTACATACACAGTGTGGCGTACACACTGTTTACGCCAACTGTGTTTCAATATTACTTCTAGTAATTATATAAATTTCTTATTATTCTGTAAGTTCCACAACGTTCAACAAGAAGCGTCGTGAATTTTTGTTCGTTTTATTAAGAGTATCAAAGTGTACAGAATCAATATCAACAGCTTTGCAGTGTAAAAATTCAAGAACTTACAAATTCTTAGTGCATTCACATTATGTATAAGCATGGCAAATTGCACTAGCTATGCATTATTAGCGTTTATATTTAAAGTGCCCGTAAACTAACCGTGGCAACATAATTTACCACCGATAACGTCACGGAAAACTTTTCTCATAATATTACAATGCGCAAGATCCGCAATTTGGTATTTCAAGAAAATGCCACAATTATTGTTCAACCAAATATGTAAATAAAAATTCGATAGTTGTAATTGAAGATAACGCCTTTAGAAATGTTGCACGAGATTTCACTAGTTATCTTTAAGTTCACAAGTATGTTAAAAGTAGCGATGGAAATGTTTGATGAAAAAAAAACTATCAATGTTGTGTAGTGTCCGAGTGAAGCATTGCGTGCAGATTGCAATTTGTCTTGGCAAGGTTATATTTCAGTGCCAAGGTTGCTTCAAGAAATATTGAAATTTTTCCGGCATACGAAAGAAAGCAAAAAGCAGCAATAGTCTATGTCTACGAAAAATTTCCTGACCATAAAACAATTAAATTTTTTAATGTTCGTGCATTTTTGTGATTAACAACGAACCAAATTCTTGCATAACATAAACCGGTTCGAACCCAAGGTGAGTGAATTACTTATCTAAGGTTTTGACGTAACTGACCCCATGTTCAGATTTATCGACGTCAAAGACCTCCAAACCGTGCCATCATTAGGTATTTCAATAACAAGAGATAATAATTGGGGTACTACTGAGGTTAAGAAATGACAGTTGTACAAAACCATTAGTAACCATAACTGTAATAACAATAGATATTACAGATTTTGCACACGACTAGGTTTCGAGATAGCCCAACTGCGTAGTTAGATCGCGCGACTATTTTGTAAGGTGCTATTATCTTTTCGACCGATTGTGTGACTAGGTCCTGTTCAAATTAAGGAATAGGGATACGGATATCTCTATCTGCACCGGAATGCCCGATAAAATTATCCTACTGAATTACGTACAAAAATTTTACCCACAAAGATCGCAAATGCGCTGAGGCACGCTGAAGATCGTAACAAGTGGAAGAACGATCATGGGGAATGGGAGCAGCACGACGCTATAACTGAGCCACTGAATGGCGGAGCGACGTTTTTCAATCAACTACCAATCTACGTTAGTTGATTACCTCGTGCTATCTCACATCATTCGCTTGGGAATAATCTCACAATACGAGAAGGGTACACATACATCAAACACATTGAAAGACAATCTAAAATATGAAGTTTTCCTTAAAGTTTTTACGCCAAGCTATGTTTCCGTTGCCGAATATAAACTAAATTGAATATAAAATTTGACTTAATAGGAAAATAAATGAAATTATATTTTTAAAAAAGCATTAAAAAGTTGACGGTCTAGTTCCAGAGTTATACAAGAAAATCGATTTGTCTGTAACGACACACCGCTGGCTGAATGCCAAGTGTAAGGTTGCTGAAATCGATTGTTCCCTAAAATTGGCGACGTGCCAAAATACGCTCAACAAACTGGCGTTTTTTGCTGGATTCAAATAAGTAACGCTACAATATTATCTTTTAATAGCTTTGGGTCATTGACTGCGTAAGAAATAACTAGATTGATGACAAAAAAAAATCTCTTATTTAATACAAATGCCAAAATATTTTAAGCAAAATGATTTTGGCGTTATATTTAGTTCAGTATTTGTCATAATGTTGTTTGCTGTTTCATTTATTAGGTTTACGGAGTGTTCGCGTGTAATGAGGAAAGTTCTAAGCACGTTAAGTCAGATAGATTTCATCAAATAACCGACTACTGAAAAAATAACAACTTCAAATGCACAAAACCTCATGAGCTCATGACCCTTATGAATATTCTATTCATTGCAGTCCAGAGACGTCAATGATTAGAATCTTCGTCTTTCATGAATGCAGAAAATAGTGCGAGTAAGTTGGGTGTTATGCTATCATAATCAGAATCGCGAACGTACATAATAACGATGCAGCTCTATTCACTCTTAACGTAGGAGATACTTAGTTTATGTTTCAGGAAAAAAGGAACCGGGCAAGGTGTCCCATTCCTTGGCTCTGTATAAAAGCGGACATACCTGAGCTGAGCGCAGTAGAACTGGTGCGGGATGGCGGTCAGCACTCCAGCACCATCGCCGGTGTCGTTGTCGCAGGCGCACGCGCCGCGATGCTCCATGCGCTTCGCGAGCACCTCGGCATCGCGGACGATCTGGAATACATCTAGTATTAGTAGCTCTGCACCTTCGAAGGGTGGTTAGGCCACATCCACCACGCTGACCCAGTGCGGGATGGCGGAAATGGAGTCATTTATAACGTCTCATTTAAGTACTCTTTCTCAGTGTTTTGAAAAATAGGTATTCGGTATCGTTGTGCGCCATGAATGCGAGTTCCAATGGCAACATAACCTTCATTCAATCTTCATAAAAAGCCAGGTAGAATCCTAATTATTAGTCGTTTTCATCGATTACCCAACGATTACAATGATGAACCATAGACTAGTAATTATAGACTATCAGAAAACTAGATAGTCAAGTCAACTGTACAAGCTGTAGAACTCTAATGACAAGTATCTGCGAGTATTTTTATTTCTTTGCCGTAGTTTTCTGTAACCATTCTAACCAGTCTAGGTAATTTTATTGCTTCCATTTTGTATATTTGTCATGACTAATATTATCTAAGTTTAGCGATGTCGCTGGTTCTCTCCAACATATTGTAACTATTCGACTGTTTTGCCACAAGAATTCTACTAAAAGCTTCTCCATTTCCAATGAGAATTGCATGCAGTTTGTCTAAGCATTTAGCAGATGTGTGTATCTAATTATAATTCTGGGGGTGATACGTGTATTTTGGAAGATGCCAAAATTCATAAAGACTTTTGCTGCATTTTGAATTGTAGCCAAATTGTACTTCTGAATGAATAACATAAGTACTTTAAAAAAAGATAACTGGTGCCAACATCAGAGTGCATAGTGCATCCTATCAGAGAGAGTAAATTTATTCTACTCTTTCAGAAAGCATTATCTAGTGTCGTTTACATTAGAATGTCCCTATTGTAACATAATTGAAATTCACATAAGTAAAAAAAAAAAGTTCTGCTCCCATTCTTTTTTTTTTGCGAAGGCACAGACCAGGAGAGCTTCCGCTTTGTAAAAAGGGCTAAAGATAAGTAAGGACCAGGTAAGCAAGTTCGAATAGCTAAGTGGCTAGCTCTGATGAGATGTGATATCAGAGATTTTACGTCACCTGCGTGTCACTGACAAGGTTGTTTACAACAGCCGCTGACCTAATAGATCATTTAAAATGTCGTAAAAATGTCTCGAGATCCAGTTTATCATATAATGTACTTACGGCCGAAGGGTGTTAATAGTGGCTCATATAGTAAGTGACGATACATCTAGGTAACTTAGAAAGGCAATGAGGTAGTGTGCATCACGATACAGAATGCTTTATATTAAAGCATTTTTTTTTTTTCTGATGCGTAGCAACGACCCACCGAATTTTACCGTTTGTTCCCTGCAGGGCTAGCATGCGCACCGCGACAACATCTTTTTGTTATGCAAGAACAGGATAGGGCTACGATTATGTATACGTTTGTCTCAATTTTTACATCAAAAGTAGAGAAGATTTTGTCGCTGTGCGCATGCTAGCCCTGCTGGGCTCACTTGAACGTAAGGTCAGTATAACATAGGTCCTAGGTTTACGCCCTGAGTAACACTCGTGAAATCGGTTGTTCTAATAGGACAAAACACCGGGACATACAATTTAAGGTTTCACCTACGGCAGCGCTCAGTTGTAAATGCCACTCGCGGTAACCCATCCGATGAAATTGTCTTTAAAACTACTACGTGTATAATTATATGAATAGTAATAGTCAAGATTCAAAAAGAGTCGTGTTGTGATGGTGTTATTGTCATTTGTTAATTTAAATTAACAACTGACAATAAAAACCGATGTTGAAGGGTGCAAAAAAGACAATGAGTTTTGTTTTAGCCCTAATTACTTTCTTACGTAACATTTCGACGGCGACGACGATTCGTCTCACCTCTCAAGTGGTTCCCAATACATAAGGTATGCCGTGTTCCTGCAGAGGCTGGTATACATTATATAGGTATAATAAAAGAGACTCACTTTATGAGAACGTTTTCCGTCGATAGCAACGACAAAGCCGACGCCGCAGGCCTCGTGCTCGTTCTGTGGGTCGTACAAGCCTTGCTTGGCCGGCCCTTCCCACTCCATACCTGACAACCAATGTTGACATACTATTCAATGAACAATAATAATTTATAATGATATTTTTAATTACACGTCTTTACGCTGTGTCGATACAAGATACTGTCATTATTACTAAACAACAGGAGCTCCGTATAGAAATATCATAAGTCCTAAAACGGCTGCATATCGGTTCGGCCTGACTGGTGCTCTGAATTTGTAATAAGATATTTTTTAAGAATAAACCAATCTATTTATTCCAAAATAATCTACAAGACTTTTTTCTCTTTAAAAGCCGCTCAAGCAGGGCTAGCATCCGCGACAATATACTCTTTTTCAATAAACTCTTTTTTTTATGCAAGAACAGGACACGGCTACGATTATGTATACGTTTGTCTCATTTTTCACGACATAAAGAGTAGAGAATATTATGTCGCGGTGCGCATGCTAGCCCTGCAGGTCCGCGGATCGCGCGCGAAAGCTTTGACGGGGTGCGAATGAGAAGTGTATAGCCGTTTCGCATATTCTACGCCGCTTCGCGATTTGTTCCCTGATTTATGCCGGTTTTTCGTCCCGCGTCAAAGGGACAGCGAGGCGCGATCACGGCGCGAACGCGTGTAGACTACACACTCTAGCACTCTTTCGCGCGCGGATCTTCGGACCAAGTCTGCAGGCCTAATCGGGCGCCGGGATAAAATTTTGTCCATCATATTTATCCCGCGAGAACGAGACGGATGTATCCATATTCTAGCTTTGTCACGTTGGCGCGAAGACAAAACGGGTGGACATAACTTTATCCCGGCGCACGTGCTGAAGCGGCCTTAAGATTTTCTTCAAGAAAATATTTTATAAGGAAACTCCGAAATGATAATGCTGGGCTGTTTCTATTGCGAATGTATTTTTTGTAAATTTCTTTTAATTTAACTGACATTCCTATACTAATGTGAGCAGTTTTTTTTTAATGAAACTTGTATGGATGGATATTCGTTAAATATATTTTTTCAGAATGTTTTACTTACTTTGTAGATTTTTTTTCTTGTTCTTTTGATTGATCAAAAAGTTACCAAACCAAGATAACTTACAAAACAATAAAAAAAAAAAAAAACCTACTACTTGTCCGACTCTCACTTGTATACTAATGCAATGCAGTAATACCTAGTAATAACAATCTATCCACTATGCAGACGGCACTTACAAGATAAGGCAATAATTAATTGTAGAACAAGAGGTCTCTGCCTCATCAGATAATGGCGAATATCGTGCCGTGTGTAGAAAATGTGAATCTTTCAGATAAGATTTAATTATTTAGACTGTAATCCAGACAAATCAACAGCCCATCATTTTTTTTTTTTCACCTTTAAGCCTATTTATTTATGAATATAATCGCATTGTGTGGGAAAAATGTATTTTAGGATGTTACAGAGGGGTAAAGAGGCCTTTAGAATTGCATTGCCTAAGGGCCCCGACATGGTTAATCCGGCCCTGCCTATGTCATATCTCTGCTCCCTGCTTCCTGTCCTCATCCTACAATCAAATCCTTAATCATTTGATACATAAATATTTGAGCTGTATACAGTTGAAATGTATATATATTGTGTTATTATAGCGATATCATAACAAATAATAATAAATAAAAACATGAAAAATTTCACAGCTATTTACATGAAACTTTTTTGGCTAAGTTTTAGATTAGCGAACACTGAGTTGGCAGTTCATATTTTTATTTACAGAAAATATTATTATAAGGACACTTGCAAAGTCTACATTGCGGTAACATACAGTTTCCCAGAAAAAAATACTGAAAAGCATAGAAATGTATATGAAGATTCTAACATTTTCTACAACACTGTTCATATTTTGTTAGAAACTTTTTTTGCACGTATGAAACTTTGCAAGTGTAGGCAGCGACCGGCATAGCGCTAAAAAGTAAGTGTCACATAATATACCAATTTCCACCTAAAACTGAGTTAGGTTATATTTTAACTGCTACAGCGCTAGAGTCAAGCAAGCTTACCTCGGTAACGGCCGGCAAATATAAAAAATATATAGAATCACAGATTTGAGCGAAGTTTTGGATTTATTATTGATCAGAGTCAGTTTAAAATTCAATCGTGGGTGCAGCTGGTGAAAAATAATACCTAAGCATAGCATTATTATACCATCGCCCAATGTAGGTGTGAAATGAAATGGAATTGTCCACATTATGACATTGATGGATAGAACCAGAAATTTCCAATGATGAAATAATGTCATAGAGGAAAATTTACTGGGTGTCTTCTTACACGGGCAAGTAGGTACCAACACTGAAAAAATCAAGATATATTTATATTGATTTATCTGTACTGTCAGGGCATGAAAGAAATTGTCGGCTTCCTTATTTTCTTAGCAACAGGAGAGTTGGTGGCCAATAGCAGAATTACCTATATATAATTATGTGATTTATAAAAAGATTGTCTGAATGTTGAACTTTGTTCGGGAAACATCAATTATTAATGATTCCGAATAAAAAAATATTTAGATCTACAACCCGTCAATGGGCTTTAAAATTATGGAAATATCACTAGGGGAGTTCAACGTTTGGACTACTTAATATTCGGTATAATTTAATGGCCAACAAAAATTATTCATAACGCAGTTAATTTCGGATAGCATTTGGAATACTTTTAGTACTGGAGGTAGGTCGGTTGCTATTTTAAATCTGAACAAGGGAAACCGAGACACATAGCGCAGTCAATGCCCTTGAAATCTTGTTGACATAAATTCACAGTGCTAACAGAATAGGTGCTTGCTTGTTTCTAAAATAAGTAATCCAAGTTTATATCGTTTTTGAAAAGAAACAGGAAAATGAAGATTAACTGCGTTTCTCATTCAGAGTGCGTACCAAAGAATATTGGTGCGTACTAAGGAGAGTAATGAGTATGCGGCTATACCTACGGCAATTGGGACCGATTATGCACCAATATGGAACAATCAGTGAATGACATTCAAAGTTACGTAAACCTCAATTTGTTCCAGTCTTGCACCACGTATGCACTACACGTGGAAGCGCAGTGATCTTCCGAAATGCGCAGTCTCAAGCTTGGAGCAACCATGAATTTATAAAAACCAAAAAGAACCCACCTCAAAGTGCTTTCGATAGATCGAAAAAACCGTGTCCGTCGACTACACAACTTTTAAGATGACACTTTCACAGAAAAGTGCTATCAGATTTCAATAGTTCAAACGCAATAACAGCTTTGAAGGGCAATTTTTAACACAGAAAATACCGGTATCGTGTAGTGACTGCTCTACAGACGACTATCACGACCGGCGCTCCGCGATTGACTGAAGATTGAATGAAATTAATTGAAAACTTCAAAAGAAAAGAAAGATAGACGGAGTAGGAGAATGAACACTGAACGAACAATACACAATTTTAACATCTGATTGGTTGTAAATACATATAGAATGAACTAATACGCAAGAATACACAAATGCTATTGGCTGCAATGTTTTTATTTAAAGCTATTGGCTGTAATATTTTCATCGGTATCACTAAAAACCAAAGTTGCCAAGTCACAACCAAATTTACCATAGATTTTTTAAGTTAAAGAATAAGAAATATGCAAATAATAATATAATAATATTTTCATAAGAATACTATACACCATCAAGATACTGTTTTTTAAAAAATAATATTAAATCATAATTATATTTTTATAAAGTTTTATTAATAAAAATCATGTTAAATATGCCATGAGTACTGGCATTTAATGATGATTAAATTAGTTTTTTTTTCTGATAAACAAACAGATGAAATTATTTTACAAACGATTATTGGTATTTGTGTCACCTAATTTAATCACTCATGCGCACGTACACATTTGCATATAGATGCAGACATGCGGGCATTCCCGCGAACACAACTCGTTTCAAGGTTGTTGTTACGCGATGATGCCTCACATCATCCACACACAGTGGACATACCCTTTCACTAACAGAACAAAACACACTCGCAGTATATTTATAATAAGTTTGGTGTCAAACATTCATAATATATTTATTATACATCATCTACTTATTTTTTTTTAGGATTTATATCTATGCATGCAAATAATGTAAAATTAGAATAACAAATTTTAGAGCAAATTCAATGTACTATTTTCGAATAACATAAGATGCCTAGGGCATGATGCCTATGATTAATATGTCTAGGGCAAGTAATAAGCACAATTCCCGTGGAAAATGCACTGTACGCTGAATCATAGGCCTAGAGCCTAGTTCGGCAGCAGTTTGACATTTTTTTATGTTTCATTTAACTAGCCACTAATTAAAATGTTATTTTGTGCATTTTTAAGAAATTAATCATTATTATTACCTGTTTGCCCCCGCAGCCATAGCTGACAACGATGAAATAATGAAATGGATGTCAACCAACCTACTGTCAACAGACAACACAGACAACAGTGTAACAGACGGGCTTCTGGATTGTTATAAATTAAAAAAACGTGGATTTACTGTTATCAGACTCGATTATATCACATACAGAACGACTTCCTATGGTTGTCATTTTATACAAAATTATAGCTTAATCTCAGTGAGCGCCGCGAACGAAAGTCTCTTTGCTTTATCTGGCAAAATTTGCTTTCGTTTGTCAGTATGTTGGTACTTACGTACCGTCGTATTTTTCAACTAATCTTGACGTAACTTGGTATACAGGTTCTAGATTTTTTTTTTTTAATGGCATTGCTGTTTTTTTATTGGATTTGGATGTGATTTTATTTCCCCAGTAAAGGGGGGAAGTTTGCTGCAGCGCCGTTTACCGGCCGATTTTGATAAGATTTATCAGAACCATTCGGTACTCTATTCAAAATAAGAATTTTGAATACGAGTAAAATGAGTTTGGAGGTTGTCAAGAACTTTAAGGCTGAGAGGTCTCACTTCGGGATATCGCAGTTTGTGCTATCACTAGGACAGTAAATCAGTAATCTAAAACAGTAGACCTCACGGTCTACTGTTTTAGATTCGTCACTGTATTTTGACTGATTAAAACATGTAGCACCCCAAAAAAAAAACCGTGACTTCTTTCTAGCTCTCTATAAAAGATAATTATTTCTAACCTACATTCACTTCCAACTCGTTGGAGAATTCACAGTACTGGTAACATTAAATGTCACACGTCAATCTAATTGTCAAATTCTTTTTTGTTCGGTCAATCAGTTCATTACACTCATTCAAGTTTAAAATCAATTCATTCATCTATCGCTGTTTCCTTCCCCTTCCTTTTAGTTCTGTTTACTCTGCTACTCACTCACTCAAACTCAGTCAATCATTTTCATTCGATAGTGTTGGACGTTAATATTTTTTTGAAATTGTTTACGAAATAAAATCAGTTTTATGGCAGAAATTTGCATAAATCTTTGAATTTAATCGAACAGTTCAGTAGAATATTAAACGTATATTATAGAATTTCGACACAAAGTGCACAGTGCTATAATATTCTTGCTATTTATCGTAATTAAATAACAAGTGTTCGCTCAAATATATTTCACTTTCGCGCTTTCGCTATACGAATAACGCAATCGTTATTCATTAATTAATCGTATTCGTAAAAAGAAGTTTTTTTTTTAAAAATGAGTTTGAGTCGTTTGGGAAGGTTTGTGAAGTGTGATTTGGTGAAAGTTTCGTCGTGCGCGTCGGTTGTGCAAGCGCGCGGACCTTGGCGGGAAGTGAGTTCTTGTAGCACACAGAGAGGCGCGGTTGCCCAACACGGCTCAAAGCCTGACTGGAACCGCGCAGTCAGCGAAGCAGAGAAGATTGTGGGCTATCCGACCTCCTTCCTGAGCCTTCGCTGGGTGCTAAGCGACGAGATCGCGAATGTAGCGCTGCATCTACGCAAGCTAGTTGGCAGTAATCATCCCTTGCTCAAAACTGCGAAGTAAGTTCAACTCGGTAGTGTACTTGCTTACTAGCGCACTGAGTCTAAATGTGTTACCGTTTTCGATCACAATAGTGGCCACCTACGTAATAAGTACCAGGGTAAATGTTTCGAATATGAATCTTTTTAAGAATATATCTAAGTACTAATACGTAAAAGTTTGTAAGAAAAATCGGTGATGGCAAATTGGCAATGCTTAATAGTTTACATTATTTTTTAATTTGTTGGCTCCTAACAATTTTAATAAATACTAACGTTGTAACGCTAGGGGCAACACCAAACACTCGTATACTTCGTAGAAAGTCTTTAATTACAAATCGAGGTACAAAATGGCGTTGAGCGTAACAAAAAATAAAGAAACGCGCGTGGCGCGAGTCGCGGGGGAAACGAATGCTGTACGCGTCTGTCGTCGACCGAGGTCCTGTGCAGGCTGGCGGCCCGTGCGCCGTTCACAGGCACCGCGGAGGTGATACCCCGCGGGGACGAGCGCGGGGGTAGGGGAGAAGTGCTCGCGTCCTCATGCAAGCGCGCCGTTGGCCGATTTCATTGCCTTTTTTGGTCATTTCGCTTCGCGTGAAGTACCTACTCCTAGTTCCCGCGCTACAGCCTCCCCCTCTAGCCTAACAAGTCGCCTCGACAGTGAGGCTAGTCAAGATACCGGCGCGGCCTACCCCGTTTTCGTTTTTCCCTAACGGGCGGCTCCACTTGTCCCGAGAAAGGCGTGAGGTGCGAAATATGATATTTACCTATATCGGCCCCAGTTTGTACATTTTCGAGAATGCAGGTCGCCGGGCTAGCGACTTCCTTCACTTTGTAGGGCCCATCACGCCGCGGGATAAACTTTGGCGTCTGACCACGTTCAGCGTCGTTCGATCCCTGGGTCTTAAGAAGGACCAGATCACCTACCTGGTACTCGGGAGGTTCCCTTCGCGTTTGGTCGGCAGTCTTCTTCCTATCGGCTTGCGCTTTTTCGTGAACGTCTCTTGCTTCGTCCAGTGTAGCGCCTAGCCGTTTCAGGTATGGGGTAATGCTGGGCACGAAATTGTCTTCGGCCAAGATCCCCCTCATGTCTGTTACAGAGTCGGAAGGCGCGCGCAGCTCTCGCCCGAAAGTGAGGTACGCTGGGGAAAATCCTGTACTGGCAGTGACTGCTGAATTCATGGCAAACCTTACCGCCGCAAGGTGAAGGTCCCATGTCTCGTGGTCTTGTCCTACGAGTATAGCCAACTGTGGCTTGAGATCTCTATTCTTACGTTCGATCGGGTTGGCCTGGGGATGATAGAAAGGCGTGAGCATCTGGTTGATTCCCAAGACGTGACACACCTGCTGCATCACCTCACTCACGAACTGCACGCCGTTGTCGCTGATAAGGCGGCGTGGCACCCCGTATCGAAGGAAGACCTCGTTAGCCAAGGTTTGCGCGCATTCAACGCTGGTGGCACTCTCCAACGGAAACAACTCCACCCAGCGTGAACACACATCCTCGATAATAAGAACCCACCTGTTCTTCCTAGGGGTCTCGACTAGGGGACCAAACAGGTCCACCGAAACCACTTCAAATCTCCTCACTACAGCTGGAGTCTGCAGAAGTCCCGCCGGTTTGCGGTTTTCGGCTTTGTAACGCTGGCAGGGGACACACTCCTTGACGTACTTGGTAACAAAGGATCGCATACCTGGCCAATAAAAGCGCGACCTCACGCGGCTCAACGTGCGCTCTACGCCGAGGTGACCGGCTGTGGGTGCGTCGTGTAAGTCCGCCATTACCTGCTTGCGCTCATGCTCGGGTATCACCAAACAAGCGTGTTCTTCATCATCAGACTCGAGACTGTACCTGTAGAGGATGCCGTCGGATATCGTGTATCCACGGTCGGACCACGGTCTCCCCCTAGAGGGCTCGTCGGACTCTAAATCGTCGACGATCTTACGTACCTCCGGGTCCTTTAACTGGTTTTCGCGAATATCGCCGCTACTCCTTTTCGGCATGTCGACCGCGGTGAAACACATGTCGCAGTCTGGATCTTGAGCGCAGACTGGGCGTGACAGCGTATCGGCTACCGCGTTCGATCTACCTGGTGTGTATGCGATATCGAGATCAAAATCCTGTAAAATCAGAGCCCACCTGGCTAGTCGTCCGCTCGGTGACCTCTGGCTCATCAGCCAACGTAAGGGCTGATGGTCTGTTCTAACAACAACCTTGGCATTTTCCACATAACCGCGGAACTTACCTAACGCCCATACTACAGCAAGCGCCTCGCGTTCGGTCGTGGAGTAGTTCCTCTCGGCGCTGGTGAGGAGGCGGCTCGCGTACTCGATAGGCCTCTCGTCGGTGCCCTCCCCCTGCATTAGAACAGCCCCAAGGCAGTACCCGCTGCTGTCGGTACACAGGATAAACGGTTTCGACTCATCTGCCTGACGCAATATGGGGGCGGCCACAAGAAGGGCCTTAATGCGCTCGAACGCCTCCTGCTGCTCAGCATCCCATCGCCATACGCTCGTCTTCTTCAGAAGGTCCGTGAGAGGTCTCGCGACTTTGGCATAATTGTTGATGAATCGCCGAAACCAACTCGACGTCTGCAGAAAGCATTTTAGATGTTTGACGTTTTGTGGAACCGCCATGTTGTCCACAGCTGCAGTCTTCTCTGGATCTACCTGAATTCCCCCTGGCTTAATGATGTGGCCTAAAAACTTGACCGACTCTCGAGCGAAATGGCTCTTCTCCCTATTCACTCGTAGGTTGTACAGAGCCAGACGGTCGAAGACGGCTTTTAGGTCAGCCAGGTGGTTCTCGAACGGTCCAGGAGACTGTAAAATTGCATCGTCAAGATAAATTAGGAGCTCTACTCCCTTGAGGTTAGATCGGAATCTATCCATCAGCCTTTGAAAAGTCGCCCCGGAATTTCGCAGGCCCATCGGCATCCGTTTGAACCTAAAAGTTCCTAGTGGAGTGGTGAAGGCTGTCTTGTCCTGGTCCTCGCAGCTGACACCAACCTGATAATACCCAGAACGGAGGTCTAAAGTAGTCATGTACTCACTGGCTTTGGCCGCGTGCAGCACATCCTCCATCCGCGGGAGTGGGTAGCGGTCCGGCTCGGTTACCTGGTTCAGCTTGCGGTAGTCAATACACAAGCGGTAGCTTCCGTCTCTCTTAGGCACCAAAACAACGTTGGCTGCCCAAGGTGACTCACATTCTTCTATAATGTCACTCTGCAGAAGTTTATCCAGCTCTTTCTGCAGGGCCTCCTTCTTGAGTTGGGACAACCTATAAGGAGGGGACGCGATGGGTTCTTGGTCTGGACTCACCTTTATGCGATGGGTGGCAAACTCCGTCGCCGGTCCATCGTGTGCGAACTGCGCCGCCCTATCGCTGATAAATTCGTTGAGGGTGCGTCTCTGCTCCGGGGTCAGCATAGTACCTTCATCCGGGCGTAACGCGAGCTCAGTAGCGTCGGCGCGCATCAAATCAGTATCAGCTGACCTGATGGTGTATGTTCGGACAAAGTCGTAACGGTGGTGGGGGTCATCCGCGAACATCCACTTACCTCGAGCTGTGTCCAACACTATGCCGGCCCGGGACAAAAACTCCATGCCTAACAGAGTCCTAGTCTCGTCCCCAGGCAACACTAAAAACTCGCAACTTACCTCGCGGCCTTCAATAGCGACTTGTACTTCGGCCGTCAGCAGCGTTTTATGTGTCCTAGACCCATCCGCCAGTCGTATTACACGTTGTGTCTCATTAAAACAAACTCCCGAATCCAGTAAGACTCGGTAAAGCATCGGGCTCGCGATCGAGTGCGTCGCGCCCGTGTCAACAATAGCTACTCCGTACCTACCTAAAATACTAACCTTTACCATAGGTTGAGTAGCAGATACCGTAGGTTGAGCAGTCTGAATTCGCGCGGTTGCGCCGTGTGAGTACCTACTCGACGTACTAACTAAGTTTTCGCAGTCCGAGTACTCCGACGTGACCGTTAAAATATCTGAATCGATACCTAGAACATCGATATTTTTTCTTAATTCACCCTTCCGAACGTCGATGGTCATGCTGTTCCACTCGACCCCCGTCTCCTCTTTTTTGGCCGACTGAACTTTCGTGTTGCAAACATCACATTTCGACCTCACGACTCCCTCCTTACCACACCCGTAACATCGGATAGCTTTCAGGTTGCCGCTTTCGGCATGGACGGCTTTAGGTGCAGGTACCTTATCGCGAAGTTTACGACACTCGTCGCTTAAATGACCAAAAAGTTTGCAATACGTACAACGGGGCCTATCTTTGCTTTTACGGGGCGCAGATACGCTAATTTTCGTCGTAGGGTCTGTGAACGACGTAGGGGACCTAGAATTATTATTACTAATCGGGACGTTCGATTTCTTAAGCGCGGATTCCGCGTGGAAGTCTTCCGCGACTCGTGCCTTACATAATAGTTCGTCTAGACTACTAACACTTTCGCGCGGCACTCTCTTACGTACACGACGGTGTAGAAGACCGTAACACATATCAATTTGTATACATTCACCGAGTTTGTATGGAAGTTTGGCGATAAGCGCCCTCACTTTGCATATAAGTTGTTCAGCACGTTCGTCGTCGCGCTGCTCGGCGGAAAAAATGTCTCTAAATACCTCGTATGCGGGACGGCTGACGCCGTAAACGCTGCGGAGCCTGGCGAGTGCGTCCTGCCACGTCGACACAGACGCCTTGACGCCTCTCCACCAGACCGCTGCTTCGCCTTGTAGGAGGATTGCTAGCCCACGGAGTGCGTGCTCGTCGCTCACGGCGGCGCACTCTTTGTAGATCTCCACGCTGTCCAGAAACGCCTCCAGAACTTCTGCGTCGCGCGACGACCCGTCGAAACGCGCCGTGCATCGCGTGAAGTTGGCGTTGTGAACGCCACTGGCGCTGCCGCTCATGCTGCTCGATGTCGTTGCGGGTGCGGGCGTCACGGGCGTTGACGCCCTGAAGTCGCCACTAGCGGACATCGAAGTAATGAGCTGCGCGAGTGTGGACAGGAACTGCTCCGGAGCCTGGAGCGGAGGCGCCTGCGCTGACCTAGCGCTGGCGGATGCGGGATGCTCGGCGTTTGACTCTTCTCCTTGTGCTGTGAGTGTGACGTCGGCGTCATCTTCGCCGTTCGCGTCACTCTGTTGTTGACGAAGCGCTCCTCTCCTCGTCATCATTCTCGCGGGGACGTGATGATAGGGAACTCGGAATGTCCGTACTCCGTTTGAGTGTTCGTCGTATTTCTCACTTCGCACTTAGAGTTCGCGCACAGTTCGTTGAACTTAGGTACATAAACGTAGGTCCAGAAAGTTCGGCCGCTAGTTGGGTGCCATTGTAACGCTAGGGGCAACACCAAACACTCGTATACTTCGTAGAAAGTCTTTAATTACAAATCGAGGTACAAAATGGCGTTGAGCGTAACAAAAAATAAAGAAACGCGCGTGGCGCGAGTCGCGGGGGAAACGAATGCTGTACGCGTCTGTCGTCGACCGAGGTCCTGTGCAGGCTGGCGGCCCGTGCGCCGTTCACAGGCACCGCGGAGGTGATACCCCGCGGGGACGAGCGCGGGGGTAGGGGAGAAGTGCTCGCGTCCTCATGCAAGCGCGCCGTTGGCCGATTTCATTGCCTTTTTTGGTCATTTCGCTTCGCGTGAAGTACCTACTCCTAGTTCCCGCGCTACAACGTTACATACCTGATCGAGCATGAAGAACAAAATAAGTAACAAGTACAACGCCCAGGACGAGGTAAATAATCGTGGCTACGATTGAGTGGCTGTAAATTCATTCACGCAATTTGCGTCTAAGATTTAATTTGAAAACAAAAAAAAAAATAACGGAAGTAACATTTTAAGATCTTATCTATTTAGTTCTTCAGTTTAGGGTGTCTACACATGGCCCGACCTGACATCGTGTGAAAGGGACAGCTAGATTTGAATTTCACGGGAGCAAAAGAAACAAACTCTTAAGGTTAGAGCTTCTCCCTTTCGCTTCCCCAGAAACTTATATATAGCCATCTCTTTCAAGCGATGTCGGGTCGGGCCATGTATAGACACCCTTAGATAACAATATATGACATGCCTACAATCCCCGTCCAAGTATATATTATCTCTTCGCCAGGAACCTGATCTACAATGGCAAGAACAACATGCAGGCGTGGGGTTTGATCGTACTCCTGGTTTCGAAGGCCGCCGGCCACAGCCCCGAGATACCCGACATGGAGCAGGACAAGGCTGCCGGGGTTCTGCACAGGTGAGCCCTATAACCTTTTCGAAGCCCTTTAACAGTCTGGTACCCCTTACACAACTACAAAGAAACAAGAAGGTACTGTTATTATAAGCGAACAAAATACCTGACTGCCTACGTCACTCCGGATGAAGGAGGAGTCTATCGGCCGCTCACTCGTCAAACTCAGTCAAGTTTAGATTACCTTTCATCTTGGGCAGTCGGGATAAATGATATGTATGAAAATGGACCATCGGGTCCATTATCTGACTAGACTGCCCCGGTGGCTCAGTTGGTAGTGAACCTACGTTCTGTGCTTGGGGGCGTGGGTTCGATTCCCATCTAGGACAAACATTTATGTGATGAATATTTGTGTTTGTTCTATGTCTGGTTGTTAATATCTATAAAAGTATGTATTTAAAAATATCTATGTACGTATATCAGTCTCTGACAGCCATATTACAAGCCTTGCTTAGTTTGGGGTCAGATGACCGTGTGTGCAATAATGTCCCAGATATTTATTTATTTATTTATTTATTATTATCGGGTGTAAATTGTAGCTACATTTCGTATACATTTCCTTTGATTTCCCTACGAAAGTTATGGGTTGGTTCAGTCTGGCGCAAGTGCCTAGTAAAAAAAGAGACTTGATCCCGTATGAAACGTGTACTAAAAAGAATGGCGGCTATCGATGGCTTGACTCTATCGCACTATTTCTATCGGTATTCATTATAGTACGTTTCATACAATCGACTTTTTTTTTTTCTATGGAACTTAGTAAACGTAGTGATGATATTCTCTTTGGGTTGGTCGTTCTCGTGTTCTCGAAGATTTGGGCCAAAACACAATTTTTGTCTCCAATTTTTTTTTTTTTGTTTTCGATTTATTATTATACTGCCTGCGCCCCGCGGTTTCACCGCTATTCTACAGAAACCGAATATTTTTCCGGGATAAAAAGTAGCCTTTGTGTTAATCCAGGGTGTAAGCTACCTCGATACCAAATTTCATTCAAATCCGTTCAGCCGTTATATGCCAGCATTGAGCAACACGGTACCGGCCGGAGGTTGTGTTCTTCAACATCGGATTAGTACTGAAAAGGTGACAAACAAATAGTGAGGCAGAGTTCATTTCACATTTATTTAAGGGAATGATCATTACCAGGGAGGTCTCATTAAGTTAAATTAAATTAAATTTGTTTTGTTTTTGAGACAAAAACGACATAATCAATTACATTTATCTCACAATGAAAAGGAAAATAATAATAATAAATTCATAATAAATAAAAAAAATAAAAAAAAAAATAGCACAAGACATAAAAAATGTCAGGTTTTAAAACTAAGTTTATACAATTTATTAAATGTCAAAATCATTATCGGCTTTATTGCCTCTGTCCCATTGGTCAATTAGATTTTCTGAATATGTCAAAAAAAATGTCAACAGTTTTTCAGTTGTCACAAAAAATGACAAAATCAGAGTTGGCGGCAAGCAGTGCATTGCGTGGCTCATCGCAAGCACGCAAGCCACGTCCAAGGATAGCCGTTGACCGCTGACCGATGCATTTTACAAGGAAGTCTTCCTACACCTGTGACATTTCCCGGTTCATCGAATCGAATATTTTCGATAAAGCCTAGGTCGATGGAAACCGGTCAGTTGACCTTGTGCCACCGATTTTCTCTTATCCGTCATGGGAGATACTCGTAGGAACTCACGAAGGCATTAATACAGGGTTGTAA
Organism: Apocheima hispidaria; assembly: GCA_947579745.1. Lineage (NCBI taxonomy): Eukaryota > Metazoa > Arthropoda > Insecta > Lepidoptera > Geometridae > Apocheima > Apocheima hispidaria. The sequence continues at coordinate 2,393,125 of OX388151.1, forward strand.
GGAAAGGGTTTGCTAAGCCGAAAAGGGCTCATAGTACTCATCAATATGAACAACTTTTAATATGGGACCAACCATGAAATCGAGAAAAAAGTATCAGCTGTTCCATAGAAAAATGTCAATGACACTCGACGAGATGTATGGAACAGCTGATTTCTTTTTCTCGATTTCCGGGTTGGTCCCGTAGTAAAAATTGTTTACAATCATGAGTACTTACTATGTATGTTATTTGTATTTTTATGAGCCCCTTCCGGCTTAGCATACCCTTTCCTTATAACCCTGTATAATATTGCAAACCAAACTCAATAAAATCCCTAATTATCGCGATATAAACGCTTTTTTAAATTGCTTAGACAATTATTAGTAATTCTATGAAAACAGACGTGGAATTGACACGGCTTATTTTAAGAAAACGGAAATACGAAAATAAAATACAATATGAATCGATTATTCCAACTATAGTTTTGATTACATTCGATGATCTTTTTTAAGGAATATTGTAAGCGTGACGCGTGCGTGACCGGCGGGCCGGGTACTGCGACATGTCACACCACATGTAGCTCGGGCCACGTTGCGAATCGCCCAAGTGCCGTCAACTAATTGGGTCTTTCGCACCGCGGTGTGAATCGCCCACGGTTTTTCTAATACTGGGTCCATTCGACCCGCGGTACGAATCGCACAAGTATTTATTTGCCATTGGGTAATTCGGACCTCAGCAAAACGTTCTTAGTCTTTCAGTTCTTGGTAAATAAAGTTTTTATGTTTGTTATCTTATGTTTAGTAAAATGCTTTTATTTAGTTAAGTCCAAGTAGTAAGCGAGCCAAGCAGTCGGTCATTTTGTTATCAGGAAGTTCAAATATTATATATATCGGTATATCGTTGACTGCAGATAATCTTGTGATACCAAAAAAGCTTAGGGGAACGCAAACACCCCTGTGGAAACGGAGGCGCAGCGTGGCCTGGGTGGGCGCGGTTTGGCGTTGCGTCGCGTGGTATGTGTTGTCTTTGAACATCTAGTTATTTAGCTGTACCACAATCCACAATTGTATGGATCCATTAGTGTGCGAGTTCCTTTATACCTTCATTTTGACTATTAATGCTAAATAATCATTTCTCCCCTAGCCAGCGCGCGCTTGCCGAGGTAACAGAAATGATCCGCACGTCGCACCTCGTGCACAAGGGGCTCGTCAACATGAACGCGCGACAAGTTATCATCGAGCAGCCCGACGACATGATGTTCGGCAACAAGATCGCGCTGCTGAGTGGAGACTATTTGCTCGCCAACTCTTGCTCGGAGCTCGCTAACTTGAGGTGAGTATGTGGCATACAAGCTTTATTTATTATTATTATAGTACCAGTACTAGTAGTACTAACCAGGGGCGCTAGTCTCCACTTTTCGCTACAGAACTTTGACACCGAATTCGGTCGCTGTGACGCTAACATTCGACAACGAACGCGAATTGTTAACGAAAAAAACCAAACATAGCGTTGAATTTTGCGTCACAGCGACCGAATTCGGACGCAAAGTGCTGTAGCAAAAAGTCGAGACTAGCGGCCCTGTTTCACAAATCAAGCGAATACCGGTTCATATATATTCTGGTTTTGCGCGAGCCTCGGAAGTTCATACAAATATCCGGCGGAATATCATTCGCTACCTACAGTGGTAGCTAACTACGCTTAAATGTCAAATCCAATCAAATCAAATTTATTTGGGCATTACAAAAATTACAACTTATGTAAGTAAAGGGCATGGACCTCGGAGTCCGTGGAGTTATTAACATAAAAAAAAAAAAAAAAAAATTACAGCTAAACTATTGATCCCAGAGTCTCCCAAACTAGTCATAGACTGAGTGTCGGGAGCTAGCGGCTCTCCTATTTTTTACTACATAAGTGTGCCAAAACAAAATAAGGTCAAATTTAAGGTAAGTTAACGTTAATTTAGAATTTACATTATTACTATGCCAATAAATAGCCAAAGAAACAAAAAATTTTTTAAATATAAAAAAAAAACAATCTTACATGTGTGTGTGTGCGTAGTTGTGTATCTGAATAGGCCTTAAATAAACTCAAAATATAATTGACCTATTATATGTAGGTATACTAAATCAAAGTGTACTTCATACTAGAAGCGACAACACACTACATATATTGCGAAGGGACCTACTAAATAGGACCTATTTAGTTATGTCGCATGTGCCACACTTCGCTGGGTAACTCGTTTAATAATATTTCTCAATTCATGCCCTTTTCAGCCAGTAGGTTCACAGCTGCTTGACATTCATGTTCATAAATTAAGCCGTGAATTACTTACGTTTGGAGGGCCAAAGTAACACAAATTGATAATGACAAGGAGGCAAATACCTTCTCATAAAGTAACACCTATGGTAGAGCTTTCTATAGAATCTTCTTATGGTGCACTAAATAAATAGTGGTTAATTTAGCTTTCTAGTGTCGTGACCCCGTCCGTACGCTATTGTATTGGGCAAATTGAGCAACAACCATTGAAATTCATTCACAAGATAGGTATATTGCAGAATGTTGTCGAACACTTATGTCCGTCTGCACTATATTCAAGAAAGATAAAACTTAGCTGAGCATCACCTTAACTTAGCTAAACTGGAATTAGGCATGTCAAAGGAAAGGACATGTCTTACGGATTTAGGCAACCTCCTAAGTTTGGTGCAACGCATTTTTCATTGTTAAGTACGTCCTAGAGAGTTAGGTAAGTATGAACTTAGGAGCTGTCTAAATTTAATGCAGACGGGCATTTGTTTCATTGCGATTTTAGTAACATTATTAAACAAAAAAACTCGACTGCAAAATGTAGGCACACCTCGCATCCTCAATTGGGGTGTGTGTGTGTGTGTGTGTGTTTGTTATCCACTATGTGCGAATTTTGTGATATCCATCTATATTATAATCACACTAATATTATGAATGCGAAAGTTTGTGTGTAAGTAGGTAAGTATGTAAGTATAGCTACCTCCATACCAAATTTCATTCAAATCCGTTAAGCCGTTACAGAGTTGAACGGGAACAAACACACTTACATACTTAACTACTTACAGTTACTACTTAGTAAGAATACGACATAATTATATTGCCGTGAGAGTCATATAGGTGCAAGTTGTGGGTAAACTTTCAAAATACGCGAAATTTTAATATTTATTCGGTGTTCTTTATTGGCACCGGTTTCCTGTTCCGGTTCGTGACTTTCTCCTTTACTTTTCGACTAGTCAAGGTCAAGAATTATTCTACTTATTTCTTTAATTTATAGGATGTAGTATATAGACTTATTACTTTGATCACCAACACAATTATAAAAAAAATTGTGGCAGAACTGCCAAAAACTTCCAAAAATGCTGTAAAAAAACCTAAACTAAGTAACAAAAAATTCTTTGAAAACAGACTAAAACAGAAAGTAAAAGTAAATAAAGTAAATATTTATTTGCAGAAACATGTATCACATTGATGCTTAATTTATTTACCAGTCTAGTGTATACTCTTGTTAAATACTAACTTAACAGTAGGCCCCAAACTCGGCTAAGCCGGTCTCTTGGTGACCCAGTATAAATAATGAATAGATTGAACTTCAAATAAAACCTTAACCTACACTAGTAGTCTTGCTAAAAATCATAATTTAGACATAAGCGATTCTCTACCTAAATTTAAGAAATCCATTGATCTCATTAATAATGTAAGTATTTAGTAACTTATTTACATATATCTCATTATATAAGTAACATTCCCTCTTTTTTTCTCAAAATTTCGTTGGTTGGCTAATATTTGCCAAATTTAAATATAATTATTTTGATGTTTCCTAGTTTTAACTCGCTTCATATATTGCTACATTTTCTCATTGTATAATTAAGACTCGCTAGTAAATTTTTCCACTCCCAATGTAACCTAAATTTAATTTAAACTATACTCTGCAGGCAGCAAAAAATATTTTCATTTTAGTTTAGTCTAGTCGAACCTCCATGAGCACGACGTGGTCTCCTGTAATTGGGGGTGCACCCAGCTTGATGCCTATGTTTCATAATGTGAATGTAATGTGTAACTTCTGTTGGGGATCCATATTCTATAAAATAAAATAAATATTCTATACCAATAAAGTAATAATATATTATAATCTAAACTTAAATATACAAACTAAAACTAGAAACAAAATTAAAATAAATGCTTAAATAAATTAAATCTAAAATATCTACAAATAAAAAACCGCATTTAGGTCGCTGTCTACGGGTAAGGTGCCCAAAAAGCTGGCTTATTCTATATCTGATACAAACTAAGGCACCATTGACGTCGATCTATGTTTGTATTATGCCATTCTCTAAACTAACCTAATGGACTAAAATTATCTGCACCTCTTTTTATTTCAATTTATGTGACAATTGCTACAATTTTAGGACTCAAAAGTTAAACTTAGAAAATGGTACAAGAGAATCGGCACCAGTACCTACATCAGATACTACGCCGAACCACCGAAATATGTCCCGCTTGTTAAACCCCAGTTAGATATAATACATTCATAACCAACGGAATTAAATGCAAATCTATTCGCATAATGATAGAGGTAGGCGTTACCTAAATAAACTCGCTTTATACGTGATTATCACTCACGTGCTCGCATACCGTTCGTTATACATACACGAAGATTAGCGGAATAATTTGTAAAAAAAAACTTGTTACTTGCTCGGAAGACGAGCTGCGAGCTTAGAGCAACACAGGCCTCCGGACGACCCAATTCGGGCCGGTACGAAATTGCTCAATGGCTGCGACCTAAGATTTTTTCCTCTTATATTAATTTGGCTCCACAGATAGTGTATTTAGCCAATGTCAAGTGAAAATAATATCAAACACCTGTACTAAGGTCCCTTGAAGCTGTAAAAAAATTAAGTTACCAAGTCAACGCAATAAAAAAATACGGCCATTTATGCCGTATATTTTGACACTTGTAAATAAATCAAAACCTATAAACCTAGATTTAAACCTTCCGTTAGAGCAATGTTCGATGCTTTTATAATTAACTTTATCATAGAAACATTATACGAAAAGAATGACAATCGCATAAAAAAGTGAACCTTCGAAAAAACAGCATAAAACTAGATAGCGCTTACGTATTTAGTCGGCTAAGCCGATGAAAATACGGTTAATATAGAAACATAGTATTAGTATATTTCCGCAATTCAAGGTTTAGTTTAAATTCGTTTGCAATATACTTACGACGTAAATATATGTTTCCAAAAACAATGTTTTCAACGCCATCTCTCGGGAACCTAGCGTGTTTTGCAAATCTTTTTCTCCGTACCATTACGAATGAATTAGCTTGGGTTTATATTTCAAGTCAGGCAGAAATTGTGACGACCATGTCGCAGTTTAAAACACTAGTGACATCTTACGCCTTTATCAGTACTAAAATCGAGCTACTCATTTTTTCTATGGCCATTGGCACTCTTCTTTAAATAATTTTTTTGTGATTTTAAGTAAAAAAAGTTGTAAGAAGCCCTCAGCGCGAGTCAGACTCACACTTGTCCGGTTTTTAATGTAAAGATAATGTTTTATTATCCCCAGAAATCAAGAACTAGTAGAACTGATGTCGTCCGCGGTCCGCGACTTGGCCGAGGCAGAGTTCTTGGGCGAGCGAGACGAGCAGAACAACCCGCTGCCCTCGCGACCGCTGCCGAAAGAAGAACGACAGCCCGCTTCAGGTATAAAAACAATTTTAGAAAAATATTTACAAAAAAAAAAACCGACTTCAACAAAGTACAAAGTTCTTGGCTCCACCCACGAAATACTTATCATTGAGAAGTTCCGGTGGCCATCTGTAGTTCCACTTCACCATATGATACTTTCTGAATGCAAATCCTAGACTTGCTGATGAAAATACCAAAATCGTAAGCTTATAATTATTTAAGGAGTTCCTTTAATTCCTCATGGATCCCATTATCAGAACTAGATTTTTATAAAAAATTGACCAATCTGGAAGTATATTCTTTCAAGTAAAAAGAAAATTTTTCCAAATCGGCTTATAAATGTCGGAGTTATGAGCGAACAAAAAAAATATTCAATCGAATTGAGAACTCCTGTTTTGGACGTCGGTTAAAAATGTAAAATACTTTTTGTTGTGGTAGGACTCTTTTGCAGAGTTCCTCTGGGGAAGTACCCGCAAACTACAACAAAGCTACGATTCTGAAGTACAAGTACAAGTCTTGTTTTATTTCTCGCTTGAAGGACCAAAAAAATATCTTTATAACACGATCAAGAATTTTTTTTTTGACATAAAACTTCATGTAACTCTTAAAGCCATAGAAATATATTCTAAGAAAAAAACATTGAATTTTACATTCGACCAAATATTTAAGCTTCAGCCGAGCGGTATTAATGACCAAGGGGACTTGTCCCACCGCCGACAATGAACGAGAAGCGAGTAGAGCTAGAAACGAGTTAGCGAGCAGCGAGAAGCGAGTGTATAGTTTTCTCTCTTATTTTTTGGCTCCACACATTGTGAATTTAGCCAGTGTCAAGTATTGTAGTATTTCAAGTGAAGTCAAATATTTTACAATTAAAATAAGTCTAAGTCAAGGAAAGTAAGTCACGGTAAAGTCCACATCATGCCCCAGTAAAGCGGTGGAGACTTTACTAGTGGTTTCAATGGAGTTTTGGAAACAATACGAAGAGTCACGTTTCACACCATTTATACTATTCACCAACACTCGTGCGCGTTCACAAACACCTAATGGATAAAAATCCACTATTTTTACGCATTAACACTAGAAATAAGACAAGTTTGGAAAATAATACAATGACGCGACATGACTTCTTCACGTTCCCGCCAAAACTCCGAGGGTATAGTTCCGATAGTTTTGTCGCTGGGCTATAGCGATAGTACGAGTGCGACGGACGATTACTCGCACCACTCGCTCGGGCGAAGCGGCCGACACATACATTGCTGCGTAAACCTTCACGCGCGAATGACCACTAGCAGTAGGCGAGTGTTTTGAGCGACTTATTTTTTATTTTATTTATTATGATTCTGACTGATGAGACGAGCCAGTCGCTGACCTGTTGTGTAGCGTCACGCTTGCCCATAACAGTTCAAAGCCACACAACATTTTGAACTTCAACAGTTCCAAACTCTGCGCGAAGCCGCACTGCGCTCGTCACCCTGAGATATTAGATGTTTATCGGCATGCCCAGTAATTTCATTCATTGTCCTGCAATCTGAAACACAGTACTGTAATGCTTTCACACTTCTGTTTGGCGGTTGAATAACTAGCAAAGGTCTGGTACTTCCGCAGACGGACTCTTGCAAAAGAGCCCTACCACTACAAGCCTAGCGAGTAGCGAGCAGTAGCGAGTATTATGTTGGATATCTCTTGACGCGGCGACGAACTATAGTGGCGATAGTGTGCCGGCAGTGTAAGCAGTTAGCGATCAACTATTAATATATGTGTCTCTTTTATTCACACGGGATCTACATCTATTGTACGTTTCTTGAGCGAGAAAATAGCCGATAGTTCGTCGCTTCCTCGTCGGCGGTGAGACAAGTGCCTAAGTATTTCTTGAAAATAGTTTGAACTGCTAATTTCTACTAAACTAGGACACTTTCAAACTTTTAACCGTTACGTACAGCGAAGTGCTTTACGAGCAAAATGTCTTTTATATCTCTACTAGCTGCGCCCCGCGGACACACCAACAGGAATGGTTGCATTTTTCAAACCAAAAATTGTGTTATTCCAGGGAATAGCCTATCTCTTTACCAAATTTCATCCAAATCCGTTCACCCATTACAGAGTTGAACGGGTACAAGCACACTTACATACTTACCTACTTACATACTTACATAGCACACTTACATACTTACCTACTTACATACTTACACACTTAAACACAAACTTTCGCATTAATATTAGTGTGATTATGAATTTATCAGCCGAAACTTAGAAGCGTGCAAAAAGTTCAGTTACAGTTTACGTTTACTCACTTCAAAACATCAATAAAAGACTTCAACGCGAACAAAAATTATAAAAATCAATAAAGTTTGGTATAACTTTTATTCTATTCTTTAGACTAGACTTAGATTAGACTTTATTTCAATTAGTGTCACTAAAATTTGGCTCTCTTAGCTATTTGGCTATTTATGTTCAGCAGTGGACTTTTTCTGGCTGCCGATGATGATGATAATAATAATTTGTCCTAAACTGCGACCAGACAGACACACGATGACCGGACACTGTGAGGGCAAAGCGCTTAGCCTTGAAAGCTGCAGACGGGGCCGCTTTTACACCTAACTCTAACCCAACGAGTGCGAAAATTACACAGCGATTACTCTTTCTTTTTCGTACGCGTTCGTGGGCACTTATCGTACTTACGCTGCGCAGTGCATGCTAAAATTAACTTTATTGCGACATATCGAGAGTTTTTTGACCGAGCGAAGCGAAGGTCTCAGAGTTTACTGGGACAAGTCGGCATTTGTATGTATGTTTGTATGTTTGTGTGTATATTTGTCCGATGATAACTTGCGAACCGTTGATCCGATCTTCATGAAATTTTGTAGGCAAGTAGTTCATTTCAATAAAAATTTTAAGTTCGAATATGAGCTGAATCGGTCTAGGGGTTGTCAAGATATAGAGATCGCGAAGTCTCAGTTCGTCGCGAACTACTAGTATTATTTTAACTGTTATTATAAAACCGAGTCTTCTCGTCTTCTGTATAGAATTATCCTTGACCTGTGTACGCTATTATAAATTTTTGTCTATGGTCCTGTCCAGTCACGTGACATACGGTGCCTAAGTTTCACTTAGCTAAGCATATATTTGCGTAGACGTGCGAACGCTTTAGACATCCGCTATTTAACTTAACTAGGCAAATACAAAGGCTCATACATTATGAAGTTCGTTTACGAACTTACCCCCGAATACTGAAACGTTTGTTAACCTTGACGACAGATTAAGTCTATGGCTGCCTTTGTCATTTGCTTAGTGCCAGACAAAGGCAGTATTAGAATTAATCTGTTGTCAAAGTTAATGAACGTTTCAGTATTCGGGGGTTAGTCTAAGAAGTGAGATAATTAGGTAGTTACTCCGAGAACCTCAGATTAAAAACCTGTATATAGATCGATTATTACTACTTCGTGAAACTTCGTAAAATAAAGCGAGATGTTTTGTTTTTTGTTTTTTTTATTTATACGCCCATTCCTGGGCAGGTTAAAGCCATTAAGGCCATAACGCCTTGTCTTCCGTATTTTTTTCCCTATTTTTTTTTTGCCCCAGTAAAGTGGTAGAGACTTTACTAGAAGCTTCTATGGAGTTTTGGAAACAACACGAAAAGACGCGTTTCACGATATTATACTATTCACCAACACTCGTACACTTTCACGAATACTTAATGGATAAAAATCCACCATTTTTATTCATATCACTCGATATAACACAAGTACTGGAAAATAATACAATAGCGCGACATGACTTCTTCATGATCCCGCCAAAACTCGCGAGATGATTTGTTACCAAAAGAAAGAAGAAACTAACGTCAAAAATGACATGTCATACAGAGAAGCCGCTAAAAAGTATTCACGAGCTTTTGGCGGGAACGTGAAGAATTCATGTCGCGTCATTTTATTATTTTCCAAAACTTGTGTTAATTTCGAGTTTTAATGTGTAAAAACGTTGAATTTCTACCCGTTACATGCACGAGTGTTGGTGAATGGTATAATGTCGTGAAACGTGAATTTTCGTGTCGTTTCCAAAACTCCATTGAAGGCTCTAGTAAAGTTTTCACCACTTTACTGGGGCATGACTTGGACTTGACCGTGACTTGCTATGCTCAACTTTGACCGTGACTATGAGTTTTTTGATAATATCTAACAAAACTTGAGAATATATGTATACTTGACACTGGCAAAAGCGTAAGACGTGCGACGCCAAAATCCTCTTAGGAGAAAAAAAAAAAAAGTATTCACATCCTATTTTCTTATGTTTTGGCACTATCAGTAGATATAATAATAGTGTATCTTTTTAGCCAAGTTTTGTAAGTTTCGAAATAAAGAAGACACAAGAAAACAAGACTCAGTCATAGTCTAAGTCAACAGTTTCAGTGATTGTCCAGGCCAAGTCATGCTTTCTCAATCAGTGGTAGCGTCATGGCATTAGACCCTTGCAAAGACCATATAACAGAGTGATTGCTAGTTACTCATGAAAATATTATGTGAAAAATATCATACTCTCACCGATTGGTTTGCCTACGTTTCGCCGGCATTTCGAGCCTGCCCATCTTAGCTGCAAATTACATTATGCCGGACAATTGTAAGTGCGTGGTGAGATTTTTGTGTAAGTCCGCACTCCCAGTACAAATTTTCAACATTTTGATGATTAAAATTCATTGACATCTGAAAAAAAAAAAAGAAAAAACAAGCAGTCGGTCAATATTACAATTTCTAATGTTTAGTAACAATTTTTATAATTATTTTTTTTGGCCTTTAAGAAGGAAAAACGTCGAAATTTTTCTATAAATTCTCACTCAGTTATATTTTGTTATATATATCAGTCAGTTATACATGCACAATCAAGTGGTTATATTATTTTTGAAGAATAGTCATAGAATTTTTTAGTATGTCTTGGTTATTGAGGTCAGAGGCCAGTTAGGCCCGACTACTCACGGGCTCGACTGGCCCCGTTTTAAGAGATTGGCACTAACCGGTTAGGATTCACTTGTTTGAGCATTTTTTAAATGGTTGAGTCGCGCATTTACTCGCTGATTACTCAATACTCAATACATTTATTGCAAACATTATGTAAATTACATGCAGATCTTAATTATCATAATGACCTGTACTTGTACTATTGAATAATAAAAATAAATATGTTTTTAATTGCTATCGCATTATATCTTTTTTGTGAAATTAAATAATGCACAAGTGAACTGCACAAGTGCGGTTGTTGCGCGGATACTTAAATCCAAAAACCGCGAAGTGCTCAAAATAACCAAAACCTCGTTAAAGTCAGCATTTATTCAGCCTGGAAGAGATCGCTTTTAGCGATAAGGCAGCCACTTGTGGCACATGGTTATAGGATAGTTCAATACTCAATACATTTTGTAAAGAATTGAGGGTGTTTTGACAAATTTTCAGTTTTCTAAAATATATAGGTATGGATGTAGTTCTATGCGTGTTATATTATTATTTTGGTGTACACAATAAAGAGTTTCTATCTATCTTATTGAATAACTTAAGGATCTGAGTTCCCGTCTCAGTTTCCATTAAAAAGAACCATTAACTTAACTAAAACTAGACAGACAATTCAGAACAAAAAAATCCAGGTTTTCTGGCCTCAGTTGTGACCGAGCGCAAATACGCCGCGTTCTGGTGGTAGTGGCTTAAGGCCTGCGCTCTCCAGTGGGTAATTAAACTCCAGGAAATTTAAATACTACGAAACATCTCGGAGAAGTTACTACTTACGTTTTTAACTGGAAGAAATACTCATTTGATTATCACAAATACGTAAACAAAAGTCGTGACATGAAAATAAGAGAAAGTGTGACGTACCATCACGGTATTGCGGTTTTGAGATCATCCCAGCAATAAAAGCTTCTAAAGTAGTTAGTAAAGTTAAGTACAGTGGCGAATCAAGGCTTTTATGAGGGGCTTCCCTCATAAAAATGAATTCTGGATGTACTTAATTCCCACTTAATACCAAATTCTGCACAAACATAGAGGGTATTTCGAGAGATAGATAGCGCTTTACACTTTCGCGCGCAGAAGTAGAGATGAATTAAGCGCGCGCAAGTCAAAAAGCCAGATATTTGCTAATAACATCTAAACGAGGAAATTAATCAAAATTCTGTGCCACGCAAACCTAGATATTATTATTACCTCACTATTAGTGTTATAATCACTTAAATATGCACTAGGGATTTCGAGCGCCAGCGAAAAATGTGTGTAAATCGAGGTCTTTTCAATGTTTTTTTTTTATCGAGAAAATATCATGTGATCTTGTTTTCCCGCCCTGCAATAAAAAACTACTGGTGATTAATTATCATTAATGCCTCTTGCTAGCGAATTTGCTCAATCGATTTCGGCACGCCATCGTCTCTATGCAAACAATAGAAACCTTCGCATTCCACTTACTGCCGCTGAATATTTATTAATTCGTCTGGTCAGTACATATAGGTTGACCACGCTAATAATACCACGGACTTTAAATTCTTGTCATCTAAGATTTAACAAAAACTGAAGTGATTATTTCTCATCGTCTAAACTATTGGGCTATAACAATAATTATTAAGAAAACTGATAATAGATTGGATAATTAATAAGAATATTATTCAAAAACCACAAAATTTGATTGGCATGATTTTTTGCAGTAGAAGTAGTTAATAAATAAACAAAATTTGATCCCACTGACCTTCCATCAGTCTTTTCAGTTGAGAATAATTATTCCAACGTCTAGGGCGTTGGAAATGAAATTGGAATGAAATTTAAATTTCTCAATGTACGCTGTCATTTTACTAGTGGAAGACGTTAGGAATAATTTAATTATTCCCGACGACCCCACTGACGAAAATTCCTACTATTTTCATCAGGGGTGGTTCACGATGCCAATAATTATTCTCAATATCTCCACTTAACTTATTTAAGTTATATTAGGTAGAGCTACTTATTGCTTATTATTTATCAGTCAAACTAATACTTTTTAGACTCTGATATTTCAACTCCTTAACGTGGTCAAACTTATTGTCTTCTGGTCATCTATAGTTAACATTCAGTGTTGTCCTGAGGCAAGGAACTATGCCGACCTGGTGCAGGCGTGACAAGCGTACAAAGTGAAACATTGAGGATACTGGGTGACGATGGAGTTTCACACTAGATAAAACACTCCATGGATTGTATGATTTGTATACTCGAGCAATTGGGGATGTTATGGTAAACAGTAAATGGTCCAACGATGCAATAAAAAATCGTATGGCTTTCCCTCAGAATTACATCGTTTAATACCGGGTGTTTTTTTTTTTTTGTGGATCGGCACATTTAGGCTGTGATTTATTTAGGGGTTTTAGTGTGATTTTGGTACATGAAGTAAAAGCCGTAGTTGCTTAAATTTTTGTGCTCTGGAATAGTTACTTTGCAGATGTTTAAGCAACAAAATCCGTTTTTGTACGGATAGACTATAATATATTATGTTATGTTATAATGTGATATTGAAAAAGAAAACAAAAATGTATGTACACAAACAAAACTTTTTGTTTCCGTAAAAAAAAAAATTACACGGTAATTGTAGCATTCGCAGTTAAACTGAGCACATCATTTAAACTACAGTGTTTTTTTTTTTGTTTTACTTAAAAATCCGGTTGTTATTAAAAATGAGTCAGTTGTGTCCAGTTAAAACCTAATGACCGCGTATGTTGGCCGAAGCCGACAGCTTGTTTCGCTACAATACGTTTGGACGAATACTCGCAGATGAATAGTTTGACGCTTTAAAAAAAAACAGTAGAACGTGAATTTTGATTTCCAAATTTCGACGTGGTCTCCTGTAATTGGGGGTGCACCCAGCTTGATGCCTATGTTTCATAAAGTGAATATAATGTATAACTTCTGTTGAGGACCCACACTCTTAAAAAAAAAAAAAAATTATTATAATAAAAAAAAAAAAAAAATACAAACTGAATTTTGATTATCAGTTATTTCATATAATCATTCTGCTTTGGCCTAAAGCTGTCATTCTATTAAGCGTCGACTGGCAAACAGCACCGCTCAAATTTACATTTTGGCAAATTTCTTATTTGACACCTGTTAAATTTCCAAATTTTAAATCTGTCAAATTTGCCAAATTTTGATATCTGTAAAAATGCTAAATTTGTCGAATTTCAACTCGAGAGGTGTTGTTTGCCCGCGAACTTATAAGGTCATTATCGTAATGAATGGCGAAGTCGTGAACCTTTCGCAATACGTACGAGTGCTATTTGGTAACATGGCGGAGACTCTGTCTACTCGAAAGGCGCGACCGCATGATGTCAACACAACTGTTGAAATATTCCGAAGAACGCCAACTAAAGCTGGTGTCGCACGAACTGAAACCAAGAACCTGGAACCATATAGGTTTCGTCCTATAGGTCTAATATCTGATTTCAACTGTTGAAGGTCAAATACTCGAGTGTACTTATTGCATATGACGTCAAAACAGGAGCATGTGGACACCACAGAGTAAGACCATAAGAGCACGTGGAAACGGTCCAACATTGTGGTTGGCCCAGCATAGTTATAGATAGATAGATATATCTTTATTGTTCACACCAGAAATAACATACAAATGACCAAAAAAAACAACTTAAAATTAGTGTAACAACTGGCGGCCTTATCGCTTAAAGCGATCTCTTCCAGCCAACCATGTTGGTTATGGGCAACCATGATACTTATTATCAGGCGAGCGACTTGCTCATCACGTGTTCAGTTTGATAAAAACAAAGTATTGCTGAAGCTTTGGGCACGATGCCTGCTGGTAGCGGTTTATTAGATTAGTTCTTTATTTTGATTTATTTTTAGTTTTAATTTGTTTTCTATGAACTTAATATACAACAAAATTTTCTAGCATTTCTGATGCTACTACACTGAATACGCTATCCAATGACAAGTTTTAGGAGCCAGCATTTTGAACAAAATTTATCTTAATACTTCCAGAATGGGACTGCATCCTCGACCCTCTCCCCATGAGTGGCGTGATAGGCTGCGCTCGGCGCGAGTGGGCGGCGCGGCACGTGCTGGCGGCGGGCGCGTTGCTCGGAAAGTCTTGCTCCGCCGCACTCAAGCTGGCGGGACATGCTCCTGCGCTACACACGCAGGTAAACTCCTCACTCCTCCTTTTCCTGACTTCCATGAAATACGTGTACCCAATAGGCGATTGAGAGAATCTTGTATTGGAAGCAAAAAAGAACAGGATTGCATAAACATTTGTAATTAATTATGATCCCTGGCGTAAGGGCTTACTCTGTGTCTTTGATCAAAGTCATAACGCTGCTGAGTCAAGTAAACTCCGTGGAATTCACATGGAATGGTATTCTTTACGGCATAAACAATACCATTCCACGGAGCTAACTTAGCGCAGTCGCGTTACGAGTTTGAACGAAGATAGAGAATAACGGCCCAGTTGTTAGCACTTTCAAATCGAACACTGGATGTGGGTCCTGTTCCCAATAACGAGCTTAAGCTATCGGTGAAGGAAAACATCGTGAGGAAACCGTGACATGGATGGTAGGACTTTCTAGTACTCGACTGGTGACACCGCCGTAAGCTGAAAATCTGTCGTCTAGCACTTCCATTTATTCCGGCAGCCTTTCTTTGTGAGCCAGTTCCCATTCTAAACTAGGTGTGTTACCATCTTCGACCACACCGTCTTAACATTAGTTGAGTGTGGTAAAATGCCTAGCAAAACTATACTAAGATTAACGTGACAAAGCCCATAAAAATATTTCACAAGCAACAGCAGTCTCTTCAGCAGTTCACAAGTTCTGCAACACGCTTATGAAATTTGCCTAAACACATTTCCAAACAACACTCTAGTAGTGACGCTCCGGGTCGTAGTGCCTGGCTCGACTAAAATAATGAAAGACAAAAAAAAATATTACCGAGACAAAAAAAATGACAATAGTTTTTTTTTTTTTATGTTACTCGTTGACGAGACGAGCAAGTCGCTCACCTGATGTTAAGCGTCACGCTTACCCATAACAGTTCAGTTTCACCCAGAATTTTGAACTTCAAAAGTTCAAAACTATGCGCGGCAATGCACTGCGCTCGTCACCCTGAGATGTTAGATGTTAAATCTCTGTATGCCCACTAATTTTGCTGGAAACATTGCCCTTCAATCCGGAACACAGTAATGCTTGCACACTCCTGCTTGGCGGTTGAATAACTGGCAAAGGTGTGGTACTTCCCCAGGTGGACCCAGTTCACCAAGTAGATAAGTTTTGCATATGACTACACACGTCCACAAAAGTCCAATGGGTAAAAAGGCATGACGTCCTTGCTATTAAAAAAATCAATAATATTGTGATAAGACACCTGAGCTAGCAACACCATCTAGTAAACTTTGAAAGAACCCGACCCTGAAAACCAGTCATTTCATAAGAATTTCAAGTTTAAGCTTTGCACAAGTCCTCCCTCACCCTCAAAGTTCAAGTCTTTTCACAAGTATTCAAAAACACTTACGTAAATTCCAGGGTTACCTCTTCGGCTGCCACCTCGCGCTGGCGTGGCAGGCGTTCCTCGACTTGGAAGCGTTCACGGGACCTGAGCCAGCGAGCTTCTCCCTCGTGGGGGCGCCGCTCGCCTTCACGCTGGAAGCCAGACCGGAGCTGTACTCGTACATAGAGGCAGGCAAGGAGAGCGTGCATCTAGTCGACTACCACGCTGTAAGTATCCGCATCTGGTAAGATTTTTTTAACCGCTGCTGAGATATCGGACACCCTCCAAGGGTGATTGCGCCATATTATCCAACATGCTGGCCCAGTGCGGGCGGATTCACATATGCCATCGAATTTCTCCGGAAATATACAGGCTTACACCGAAAAGCCAGCGGCGGAATATGAAGGGAGCGTGCGACATAATTACCACAGATTTTTACTATTAACATAGATACATTATTTTCTTTGTGGTACTGGCCCAGGCGCTTTGCCAGTTATTCAACCGCCAAGCAGTAGTGCGCAAACAGTACTGTGTTCCGGATTACAGGGCAATGTTTCCACTGTGATTAATGGGCATAAAGACATTTAACATCTAATATCTCATGTTGACGAGCGCAGTGTATTGCCGCTCATGGTTTTGAACTATTGGAGTTCAAAATTCTGGATGGCAATGAACTGCTGCGGGCAGGCGCGAAGCTTAACTCTAGGTGAGCGACTGGCGGTGGTCTCGTTACCTAGAATGCTAGTTTCATAAAAAAAAAACGCTAATATTATAAATGCGAAAGTTTGTGCAAGTATGTGTGTTTGTTCCCGTTCAACTCTGTAACGGCTGAACGGATTTCGATGAAATTTCGTACGGAGAAAACTTATTCCCTGGAATAACACATAGGCTTTTTATCCTGAAAAATTTAACAGTTCTGTAAATTAGCGGGTGAAACCGCGGGGCGCAGCATGTTATGAAGTAAATGTTTCTGCCAAGAAATATTTCCGATCGTGATAGTGTAGTTCGCACAAATGGGCGTGCATGTGTGTTGTATCGGCGTGTCGGGCTGCCCCCAGCTGTACACGGCCGTGGTGGCGGGCGCGGGCCTGCAGCAGACGCGCGCCCTGCAGCGCGAGCACATCGCGCGCGCGCGCCGCGTGCTGGCCGCCTTCCCCAGCTGCGACGCGCGCACGGCGCTGCACAACATCATCGGCGCCATGCAGCACGACCACGCCTGACGGGGACGGCCGCCGGCCGCCGTCCGCCGTCCGCCGTCCGCCGGGACATACGCGGACACTCAATCGACCACTAACCTTTATGCACAATCTAATTGTCTTTTTGTTTTAATAAAACGGGAATACTCATGTTAAATTGAGTCGGTTATTCCGACTATAGTGCAAGGCAAGGCGAGGTCGCGCGCGTGTCTCGCTCGGCATTCCTTGATAAAGGTAAATATAATGATAAATGATAAATGTGATCGAAAATATAGTCGGAATAACCGACTCAATTTAACGTGAGTATTCCCGTTTTATTAAATCAAAATGTATCAAAACCAAGTCAGTTTTCATAGTAAAATCTAATTGTCTGTCTTACGACCAATACCTTGACAAGCTCTTGACCGATTTGCTCATATTCGAAATTCTTGTTTAGAATCCATGATATTTTACTAGAGATACGACTTTAGCGCGCTTAAAATGAATCTGTCCTCTCGGATTGGTTTCATTATAGCTATCTCTTTTACTCTCTAACTTTTCGCACTCTTTGGGGGCTGTAAGCAGGCTTTAAAGAGAAAACAATTACTACGCGCAACCTGCAGCGGAGCCGAATTCAGAGCGCCATTTGAAGGTAAAAACCTATCTTTTGTAAAATATCATTATTTAGAATTGAGTACCGAATATTTCGGCCAAGTATTATCAAAATTGGCCGGTAAATGGCGCCGCAGCAAATCCCCCGTTTTTGGGTGAAATACACAAGCAAAGAGGCGTTTTCTAAAAAAAAAAAAAAAAAACTATTAATAAAAGTACACAGTAGATGGCGTTAGATGTAATTTGAACTTTTTCTGTCACTGTCAAGACATGAAAGACAAAAAAAAATATGTGTGCCTTTTCTTATTAGCACGGCAGTATTTATAGTACATATAGTACTATTCTATAGTACATATTCAGAATCACTAAGACTTCTGATTCAGAATATGTATTTAACTCGATTTTGAAAAAAATGTTAGATGTGCCTTTTCTTCTTAGCACGGCAGAATGTACGATTCCTGAAGCATTTTTCACGTAGGGGAAACCGCGGGACGCAGCTAGAAAAGAAGTCAAAATAAAGTCACAACTTCCGTCCAAAACTCCTTTAAGTCAACAGAGTCACACAGCGGGTAATGGAGAGCCATGCTCGAAGTTTCAACGCGCGATAAAATCCGGAACGGGGATATCTTTCGTTATAGCTGTCAGAATTTGCTAGCTGAAGTGGCAATGGGCATGCCACATCGCCCGAAGAACCGACGACCGATGGGAAAGAAAGGTTCTTGGGTGGCGAATACGCAGCGTTGGCAGGCCTCCACCGACGACATTGTGAAAGTCGCGGGCAACCGGTTGATGCAAATGGCAGATTGTCTTTGTGTGATACAAAGGGAGAACCCTATGATCAGCAGCGGACGTCTTACGACTGATGACTCAAGTCGGTCCAATTACTGGACCTGGTTTAATTAGAAGTGTATTTTCCGGTTTACTGACCAACAAATAATTCTCTTTATACTGCGTCATGCGTATATTTTTTTTTAAATTGTTTTGGCAAAGCGTTAACACACCTGAAAACGTCGCACAGCGAACCAACAAGAGAAAAACTTACCTTCTTCTCTCCTTTGTTAGTCTGAGGTCCGCGAGTAAAAAATCTGCAGGTCTGTTAGTACTAAGATAGCTATCACCTGAAAACAAACATCGAAACGAGAGAAAATACGAGGAAAATATGCTCTCTCGTTTGTTAGAACGAGTTGTTGTTTGTTAGTCGTGTGTCTAATCCACAGGTCTGCTAACACTATAAGAGAAAAGTTACCGATATTATTCGTAGTACGAATCGCTTGTAAGTTAAAGAAGTACTTTTATTTAGCTGTTTACAATGAAAGAAGGTGTTATTGTAAAAAAATAGCATAATTGGTTACTGATAAGCAATAACATGTCAACCCACAAAAAAAATTTTTTTTGTTAATGATACAGAACGATTTTTTGGCTGACAAAGAAGCGTTCTGTATCATAAAAATTTTTTTTTTTTTTGTTGTACATGTTGCTTTTCAGTATCCAATTATAAGTCAGTTACCCAAAAATAACAAAAGTTGGAGACTAAGCTAAAAGTCTCTACGATCTGGCCGATTTATTTACGAAAAGGATAGATAGACATGAGTTTTATGGGAGTAAAAGAAACAGATATCTTAGTAGTTTCGTTTATATACTTTTCCCATAAATCAGGCCATGAGCACCGCGAGAAAATCGTCTCTACTCTTCATGTCGTGAAAAATGAGACAAACGTATTCATAATCGTAGCCGTGTCCTGTTCTTGCATAACAAAAAGATTTTGTCGCGATGCTAGCCCTGCAGGCCCTTGTGTAATTAATTATACTGGGAAATCCCTAATTTGCTACATTTAAGTTTACCTCTAGTTATACAAGGCTATAAGGAAAGGGTATACTTAGCCGAAAGGGGCTCATAGTATTCATGATTGTGAACAACTTATACTATGGGACCAACCCTAAAATAGAGAAAAAATATCAGGTGTTCCATACATTTTGTCGAGTGTCATTGACATTTTTCAATGGAACAGCTGTTTTTTTTCTCGTTTTCATGATTGGTCCCATAGTAAAATTTGTTCATAATGACGAGTACTACGAGCACTTTTCGGCTTAGCATACCCTTTCCTTGTAACCCTGTATAAGTTAACGTCTACCTATATTAAAACTAGGAAAAGACAGGGGCCATTTTACATTCAAGTTGAAAGCTAGTATAAGTACAATTCTCACTAAACCAAAAACCAAGATGAAAATCAGCTTATTGAGATTTGTTGCTAAACCAATGTTATCTAGGTGATCCACAGAATTCTCTATGTCTTTGAGGTGATCATTTTACCCGTTTTTTCTTATAACAATTTATTTATTGGCGAAAAATTGGTTTCAATAAATCCAAGATGAGTAATTAAGCTGTAATTGAAAAAACCGCCGCCTCGTCCATACAATAAGCGTAGTCTGATACCCTCCCGTAAATGCTATCCAATTACGATGTATGTTATTTACACCGCGGAAAACTATGCTTGTATGTTTGTTTATTTTCGCAATATCTACTTGGCACTTAAAGTGGTATTTTTTTGCGTTGAAAATACGACGAAGAAAAGTAGCTGTTATTAGAATACCATAAACATTATTTGAAAAAACAATACATGGTGCATAGAATTATGGTTTATCCAAGCCATTGACACCAAAAATAAAAGAATTTGTTAAGATTAAGGGGTTTATAACAGACTAGCCCCGAAACGGTAATTTCAACAAAAAGTTAGGAAAATTCACTAACTCTCTCTATTGCACCCACGAGAAACAGAGCGGCAGTTATACAATTTCAAATATCGAATGCGCCAAAACATTCCGGAAGGACAGGTCAGTTAAAACGGCCGTGTAGCCAGCAAAATATCGCAGTCAAAAAATAATAATAAATACTCTAATCATTCCTTAGTGTAAGTTTTTAAAATTCTACCTGTTTGTAACTGGCAACTTAAAAATGACAAATTTGTAAAATGCTCAATCATATTTAATGAAGAAATATATTTATACACTTACTTTAGGAAAGTAAAGAATACTCTGTATGTTGTTTGTTGTTGTAATGTGTAATTTATTATATATTATGGTATATTATATACCTATATTTTTTATTGTAAGTTTTATATGAATATTAATTGTGATTTTATGAGTCGTGAAGTTCAAAGTATCTGTGTGATCAATTGTACTCAATTTTTGTATATTTTTTACCAGAATTATATTAAATTTTATACTGATGTACAATTTTGTTATTTTGCCCTCTGTTAGTAGAGTTAAGCGTCATGACACAGTTATATTTTTCTTTGTTTTTCAGATTATTCTGAATTTCCAAAATTAGTTGTGTATCTATCACAAATAACACATTTTCAGGAAATTTCATGAAAATTTCTTTTTGGAATCTTTTAATGAAACGTAAAAAAACAAATTTAAATGATGAAAATACAAGTAAAAATATGTTTTTGTGTTGTATTTTTTTCTTCAAATTAATTATAAAATTAAATGTTCTTTGTTGCAATTTTATCACGAGAAGACAATATATGCGTTTTTTAGTTTCTCGCTTAGTGATTATTTTATATTACGAGTGAAAACAACAACTTCATCGAAACCTGTTACGTTCGAGTAAAAATAATTTATTTTGAATCCATTGCTAATTGTTGTAGAATACGGGGGCATGCAGAACTGCACTAAAAAAACGAATCAATGTTTTTTAAATTAATTGTATTAATAAATAATGGTAGTTCTATTTACATGACACAATTGATTACTTTTTGTTTTGGCAGAATACAATAAAAAATATTGTTACACAATACTAACTCGCGCACGCGGCTGCGCTCGTCACAAAACATCGGTAATAAACCCAGGTTACAAAAATAACATTAATAAACAAATTTTTGGTTAAAAAGTGACAATACTGGTCATTTTTGGTTTGAAATGCGTTCATATCGCAGTCAATCACACTGTAAGACATACATGCAAGCATTCGTGACACATTAGCAGGTATATCACAGGTTCCTAGTGTGACCCTAACACCGCAGGGGAATCAACAGTAAGGACACTGATAAACTTCACACTGCTCTGTATCAACAGAACGTGGCCGTGTGATATTTTATTGTAAAAAATAAGATGCGAAAATGATCAAATACTTTTAATTATGATATTCCCGATTACTTAATTTTATTACTTCCAAAGGAAGCAAAATTACGTTAACAAAATAATTGTATAAATATTGAATTAATGTTACTAGCAAAACCTTTAACACACAGCTAAAACAAAGTGAATAAAACGTTGACTTTGTTTTCCAGTAAATTTGTGATGACTAAAACTTTGAATTGAAGTTTCTATACAATCTCCGTACTGTTAATACCCTGCGTCTAAAATGATATATCACATACAAAATGAAGTTCCACGTCATACAAATTACACAACTTCGGTGTACAAAATTATTTGTTGTGTATCGCTTAATACTATTTTTGAGTATACAGGTTTTGTTGTGATTTAACATACTGTGATTGCTTTGATATGTCTTATCGCAATGCATTGAACCGAGGACTGACTTGGCAACTATTTTTTCATATTGGCAAGAACTACAGGGCATTTACCAACGCTCACAAACACAATTTAGGCATAATCCAGTATGTTACCAAACACGATTCTTTACCATAAGACAGACGATATTTCGCACCATTCGTTTAATTAAATTTTTTCACTTCCTACATTACAATGTACATAGACTCCGATGTCTATTATTGCTTAGTTTTTAAGTTTTGTTAGCCAAAACTTTACCTATAATATAATTTCATCGTCCCAATAAATTTACCATTCAATAAATACGTACACGTAAAAAATATAAACTATATCAATAGTTTAATCTTTAAAACAAACTTTCCCTTACGCTAATTATATATTAATAACTATAATCAGTATGTTTTCATTCATTTTCAATATAATGCCTACTTTATAATCTTTCCAAGCGCCTGGTTTCATCTCGCGAATAATCTAACCCTTATAAAACGTATGGAATTTATTGTACGGTATATCTAATTTTATAAAAATGCCCGTCGCTAAGTTAGAAGAGTTCTCGATTACATTTAATTATTCAAACGACAAGGTCACAGTTCCATTTGGTTTAACTTAGGAATCAGATTCATATTAATATCAAATTTCATGAAACGTATATATAACATAGAAGCGAACCCACAAGGCGTCAGGCACTCGAGTTGATAAGAATAAAGAAGGCTCCTTGAAACATGCTAACCGTAATAATTTAAAAACGCCTCGTAAAGCAAATATATTAAATATTAACGTCTACAGTAATACTAAAATTATTAAAAAGAAAATTTTCGATAATGCATCACGTAATACAATAATATAAATAAGTTAAATATTCTAAAAAACGTTTAAAAATACACACGTCTTAACCTAGTATAAAAGCAGGCGTCCGTTTCTCGTAGTACGAGGTTACAGCCGTATTCATAAAATAGCCAAAACAAACGTTCAGAAGTGACAGGAATGGTAATTTATATAATATAAAACAACTTAAATACACAAACAAAGGTACAAAAATATCAATAAACACAATCGCCGAATGTCCGTCGCGAGATTTCATGATGTGACGTTTAACCTCATGGTGTGACGTCTTGACCTCATGATGAGACGTCTCGACCTCGTGATGAGACGTCTTGACCTCATCATGTGACGTTTTGTACTTTTGTTCATATTATTATTAATGTAGGGTTAGTAGATATGAGATCATGTTCGCACGACGACGTCGCGCGCTTAATTAGAGAAAATTAATCGACAAAATATGCAGACAAACGTACGGACTGACTACTGCGAATATACACTAACATTCGATCCGGTCGAGTAACATGATTCCGAGTTAAATTAAACGACAAGAATATACAAAAAAACAAACTACACGATTACGGTCACTCGGACAACACGATAGACTATAGTAACGTAAGACTAGCTGAAATGCGATAAACACTACATTAAACTTAAACTTACATCTTTGATTAAAAACTCACTCGGTATAATATTAAAAAAATACTTCGTTAAAACGGTACTCAATTCCGATAAATGCGTAAAGGAATATCGAGGACACGTGCCGAGGGGAAAAGAGGCGCGCCCGAGGCCTACATACTCGGAAAGATTCAAAAATAAAACCGGACGCGCTCGTTTTCTCGGATATCGGACCGGTGGCGCCGCTAACGACGTATCCAGGAACTACTACGATCGGAAAGCACATCGTGTCTACTAATGGCACCATTCCAATATAATATATGCGACCGAAGTTGCGCTAATCACTTTGCATGTGAATATACACTCTAAATCCTCATCATGAGGTAGTTTTATGATTTAGATTTTGTTTGAGCGGTAAATTGCTTTACGACGGCTCGTGCTCACTTCTAAATGCTACCAAAATTTCAAACGCTTAGAGTGTATATTTGCGTACAGCCAGCTCAACATCGGTATGCCACCTTACACGAAATTACGTAACTACTGGGAAGGCAGACCTTACGTGGCTAGAGGAGGTTGTTGCAGGGCGCGGGGCCCGCGGCTGGCGTCAGGTGGCCGACTCCTGGTAAGGGCCAGTCACAGTACACGGATGCATGGGAAATAGCGTCGTCCAAGACATTGTTGTCTGTGTATCGGCTCTTAGCATGATCTGGCCGCTTTTACGAGCTGCCTTGGTGGCTTCCACTAAAGCAGCCAAAGATGTGTAACCTCCGGGTATAGTTTCCTCCCCGTTTTTCCACTTTCCAGGAGGAAGTCGTTCAGGCCCGGGTGTTGTCGCTGGTGATACGGTATTTGGACTCGGAGCGGGCGTGCCTGGTGTCGGTGGATTCAACCCTAGCTTCTTCAACCTCATTTTCTCCTCCCATTCTTCTAACCCATGCTTGGGCCTGTTCAGGTTTCTATGCTGGTAGAAGACAAGCGAAATTCTGGTAGGATTGACTCGGTTGGGAGATTTGACGGCTGTGGTGGAGTGCATCTCGTGTTTCGCGCATTCAAAAAGCACGCTTCCATGGCCCAACGCAATGGCCACTCCACCCATCTGACTGTCTTTAAAACATTCCAAATTATCAGCGAACTCCGTCACTTCTCCAATAGGTTCCGCTTTAGGTGGTTCCGGTGGATATGGTATGGAAAAGGGCGGAGGATACAAACACCAGTTTGGGGAAGATTGGCACCAGTTCGGGCTCGGATTCTGGTAGAAATTCGGTGTGAAATTAGGATTGTATTGGTATCCGTAAGAATTGTAGCAGTGCGAGTTTCTGAGCAGCTCTTCACGTTTATACTTCTCCGCGTTGTAATATGCTAAGCTATTGTAGTCATTGTAAGTGTTCTCGTAAGGATTGAAATGGCCATAAGGGTTGGGTGAGAATGTATAGGCGTTGGTCATTTGAGGGTAGTTTCCATATCCCTGAATGTTAGCTTGGTTTGGGTAGGAGTTTTGGTTGACTGGCTGGAAGTTGTTCGCAGTGAATTCTGGTGTTGGCTTGTTTTGATTGACTTGTAGTGCCATATTTTGGTTGACTTCGTCATGGCTAATGGTGAAGTTAGTTTGTGTCGTCGAAGTTTGGGGTACACTTGAATTTGGCAATCTGTTGTCGTAAGGACTTCGATGCTCGTAGCCTTGAACCAGGTTAGGCCTCTCTGATGGAGGATAGGGCTTCAAAAAGGTAGAATTTTCCATGCCTTCGGGGTTTACGTGCTGCGATCGAGACGGTGGCCTAGCCTTTGGCACTCGAAATAAAGCATTCTCATTTTCAGGTGTCGTTGGTTCTTTTGGCTTAGACGCATCCCAACTCTTTGATTCTGGAGACTTCCACACGCTTTTCCGTACATCAGGAGAAGCGATATCGTTGCTTGGTGATTTTAATTCAGCAATTTGTGACGGTGCCGGAGATGCCGGCGTGCTTTGTGAATTTTGATTGATTTCTGTTAACCTAGGAGAGCTCGGCATATCGAATTCAGCTATTTTGTTTTCTATGTCTGCGATTATATTATTGTTATTAGTTTTGTCTGACTCCGGAGTTTTCTGGACTATACTCGCTGGATCCGAATTAGTTTCACTTTTATTTGAATCTGGACTGTAATTATTTGGTGGGATGTTCAAATGGGCTGTTGTCGAGTCAGGGTCTTCCTTTACAACGTTGCTAAACATTTCCGGATTGTTGAAATCTGGCCATTGATTTTGTGGCATCTCATCCGCAGTTTGATTAAATTCAGGTGTCCGTTTTTGCAAGCCAGCGGCAAAACTTGGAAGCTGATTAGGGTTAGGATTTTGATTCTGACACTGGTTTTCTAAGACAGGAGACTGAACATGATTGTAAAGATTCTGATGATGGAGATTATAGCTCTGGTCATACGGATTATATGGAGAATCAAGCACTGTGCTAGAGATCTGGTTACTTTGGAGCTGGGCATCTGTAAAATTGTCTATCATGGTCGCCATGTCTAACAACGCTGGGTTGCCTAAATTGGGATTGATGATGTTCTGATTGTGCATATTAGGGTTGATAAAGGCAGAGTTGTAATTATTTGTAAACGCTGAAGGGTTAGACTGATTTAACGCTGGAGTCAAAGATCTAGGGGAAGCGCTGCTCTGGCTTCTTGGACTGGGGTTGTTCCTAACATCTGGCTGCGGCGTCCGTGGTCCAGGGGTGCTGCATTGTGGTTTCTTGTTATTTCCAGGGCTTTGTTGTGGGGTTGTGCTATTGGAATTGTTGGTCGAATCGGTCGTGTCTTCGTCTTTGCGTTTCTTGCCGTGACGCCGGCATGGTTGGAGAGGGACTGAACGCACGCGAACTTCCATGGGGTATCTGAAATTATACAGAAATTCTTGTAAGAAAATTGTTTTGTTGAAAACTTCTATCCTGACGCTGTTCTGTTATGTTGTCTTTTATGTGCACGGTTACGGTTGCTTGATCGTTTAGAAATGATTAAGCTCTAAGTCGTGACTCAGGTAAGCAATGATTGGATTCGTCGCGTGATGGTCTTTCCTGGCTGCGATTTGGTTTAAGAATGTTCCAAAAAAAATTTCATAATATGTACGAATATGTACATGATTGCAAAAAAAATTACAAGTACTAAGTTGGAGAGATAATTGATGAAATAGAAGGCGTCAAAGTTCATTCTTAATTCGTTTATGTTTTTGAGCGCGTTTTCGTGTGCGTGAAAATAAAAAAGTATCCTATGAGTATCTTTGTGATATACGGTAACTCCTTATCAAATTTTATCAAGATCCGTTCAGCCGTTTAGCCATGATAGCGCGACAAACATTCAGACATAGGGACAAAGTTACTTCCTATAGTTCGCTAGATGGCGTTGATCCATTCTTGTGCATTTCTTGACGTTTTGTATGGACTGAAAGTTGTAATATAGGGAGTTCTGAATCGCACAAGTGATGTTTTTTCGTAGAGACGTAGAGAACGTATTCATTTTTCTATCTCTAACTTTTATTGGTCCTGATACGACTGCGATTATATTCCTTTAAATTATAATATTAGTTAGGTAGTTAGGATTAGGACTAGAAAATAGCTAAATAGCTATTCGTAGCTACTATTTCTTTATTTATTTATCTATAATAAACAAAGTTTGTACGTCACCACTCACTTGTCCAGTATCTCCAAGGCTCCATTCTTCACCTTATCTTCCTGTCCCTCTTTGCTTCCAAATTCATCCGTCGAGTCCAAGACATACAACGGCAGGACATGGAGCTGTTCTTCCGACGGTTTGGAGAGGGCGCGGTGCTTGGCGAGGGTGACAACGGCAGTGCAGCCGTTGTTCATATTGTGGAGGTCGCGGTGCGCGTGCGCGCAGAAGTCTATGCATGCTGTTACTCCTGGAAAGGTGAAGTGGAATTGGGTTCAGATGTAATTTATGCATCGCTAAGCTAGATTGCTTATTATTTGGCGTGATGGTAGAGTAGAATGGGCTCACGCTTGACTTTACCTCATCGATGTGTAGACAAGGTCTAAGGTTTCCCACGCTTACCCAGAAGACTGCCCTATTCACTCTTCGTTGGAAGATTCCAAGATTTTGATACTGTGTTCGGTAGTGACTAAGGCTAAGGCCCCCACTACACCAAAGCAGAGACGAGATTAGAGAAGATAAAAACCACCAATAGGATTTCGATATTTACACATCTCTTTCCGCTTAGCTTCGGTACAGACGGTCGAGCAGAGAGGAGATGTCTCATATTTGTTTAGCGCGTAGAAAACAGAGATGTGAGTTACGTCTCGCAAGCTGGTGACAGCGGAGACAAAAGAAAATATGCCCCGCGTCATACAACCCGCCCGCCGCGTCCGCGCCACTCAACTGTCGCTAGTAAAGCGCCGCATGCAGCTCGGCTCCGCTCTAGCCAGAACATATCTCTGCTGCGGTCTTGTGAGTACGCATCTCCGCACAGCTTCGGTGGATACACAATTGAAAAAGTGCCTCGAAATTCAGCCTCGAGCCTCATACGACAGCCAAAATTTACCCACACAACGAGTGAACCGCCATGAGCGTAGGCTTTAAAAATCTTACATATAAAATGACATCTTACCAGAAAAGGGCCGACCAGGCTTAAACCCTAGCCTACAATCCGAGGCTTCCTTCTCAAACTGACACTGGTTCTCAAATGCTTTAGGCGCTAGGTTCATATAAAGGGGACTCAGCAACGTTGCCAGCACATGCATTCGTTCTTCTATCTCGCTCTCCTCAGTTTTGACGGAAAGGCGGAACTTCCGGACGGTCTTGGAGCGAGCGTATTTGCAGCCATTGTAGTACATGGACCAGGAGCAACCGAAGCTGTATGATGCGCCGCATGTTTCGGGGTCTAGGCCTAGAAAATAGAATGTTTGAGGTCATAAAACGGCCAACAGTCAAGAACACATAGTTCAGTTCGAATTTTCTCCATTCCGTGTAGGTTTGTGTATGAAAAGAACGGACAAGAAAGCGCATATTTTTGACAATATTTTGGTTTGTGGAGTTATTGTCTACTGTTTTGTGTAAGAACATGGACATTATCCGAGCTACAGATTTAGTGCTTTGGCAGTCGTCAGCCGTAACCTCGAGCTTTGAGAAAACAAAATATATGTTTGAATGAATGAATCAAGGCTTACATTTCAATATTTAGCTTTGAGATAGGTTGGAGTTGAGCAATGTTAATAGATAATGGACTGTATAATCTTCAGCGTTTGTAATATTACCTTGGCAGGCACAAGTTCTGTTTTCATTAGTGGCACACCGTCTTGTAGTCGGCAGGCCGTATCTATTGAGCTTGTGCGAGAGCAGTGTGTAGTCTAGATCGGCTTCCGACTGCGGGATACCTTCCCACGCCACCAGGCAGACTACGATCCACGAAGTGACGCACTTGTGTCCGTTGCGGAACTTTACTACCACTAGGACTTTCTCCGTATAGTTGGAACGACGGATTACCTGGAAATAGAACCATTGATGCAGTAGCCGAATACCATACTTCACAGTCTTTAGCACGAGAAATATCACATACGGGATATTCTAGTCGATTGCAGGCAAAGATTGCGAGGATAAGAAGTGCCGGTAGTGGTAGCTTTGGGAGAAAATTGTAAGTAAAAACACAATTAAAAAATAATTTGTTAAAGAAAATTATTGAATATCGATCCATACACTCACCCACTTAGCCATCGGGCATCCTTGCGCTGTCTTCCCTTCTTTGCCTGTGTAGCAGACCTTCTCTATCCTCAGCTCCTTCCCAGACAGGCCAGTTCTCGCTTCTAGATCTCTCCTTAATTCTAATAACGTTGACGCGCAACCTGAAAAAGTTAACAATACCTTTAAATTTGAGGTTTTCTTCAAAAAGAATAATATTACAATAAGTAACTAAACTTACCTAAATGGGTATAATAACTGCCCGGCTCAGGGGGGTTCTTATCAGCTGGAAAACAGTTACAGTCAGGCACTTCAGTTCTGGAATTATTCCTCAACCGTTCTAAGTTGTCCAAATATTCTTTCGAGTAATTAAACTGGTTCTTTTCTGGTGGCTTGATTAAATCTGGTACTGGCGTACTCGGTTTCGATTGAGTTTTAGGATTGGTTTTGTCATTCGCGTCAGGATCGTCTTCTAGAACCTCGTCTTTGGTCTGAAGGCCTGGACAAGCACCGTCTCTTAAATGTTCAGGTGGTGGTTTCTTAGTGGAACCCTGTCGACAGCAGGAGTAGCCCACTTCATTCCTTATCTGTACTGGACCGCCGTCACCGGCGAATAAGTAAGGATCGTTTCTAGGAGGCCTGTTAAAGCTCATGTTCTTGTAAATTTTGTGGCCAGGCGGTGAATGCTCGGATTTGATCTGCTCTATGTAATAAGGTGGTTTTGATTCAACTGGCGTTGCTGTTGTCTTACTCCTATTTTCAGATTCCTTACTTATTTTAGGTTCGTTGAAGTTTCTAGTGTACTTCTGGAACCCGACGTTCTCCTGCCCACGAGGAATTTGCTGATAAACTTCGGCAGATTCCGGGCGGCGGTCGAAGGAAAAATTTTGGAAGTTTTGGAAGTTCTGCGATTTTTGTCCCATGTTCTCTTGCTTTATGGTGGATATAGGTGGAAGAACAGTGTTTTGCTGTGTCCTCGCTATCACTCCATTTGGGTAATCTCTATAGTTACTCGCAAATTCATTTTGTTTTGGATACGAGTTTTGGCTCATCATCCTTTGTGCTTCAGTCTTCAACAACCGATCGTCTTTATACTGGTAGTTATCAGGCGCTTCTAATTTAGGTATCAAAGGCGCCGATGGATGCCTAAACTTAGCGTCATAAGCTTCCCTATCATAAGCTCTTCTTTGTGCGTTTGTGTCCCTCGACGGATTACAGTTCTGCTGGTTCATTTCCGATACCGGTCCAATAAGCATCTTCGATTGAAAATCTTTACTATCTTGCTGCTGATTATAACTTAAACTATCACTACCATAAACTTCTGCGTATTTTTGCACTTCATACGGTGCATTTGCGTACGTGCCGTACTGACCCCTCATGTCCGCATAAGACGGCAATTTCTGCGGCATCTTGGGAACGTTCTTAGACATTGCGTGTTTATCGTAAGTTCTCGGGACTTCCGTCCCCCCCTCCCATACGTGGTGGCCACCACCTCCGAACTCGCCTGCGCTAAATGCGTGGGCGTTTTGTGAATAATTACCGGCGCCAGGGTATCCCTGCTCGCCTATGCGGTAATTATCTCGGAGATGGTGGCTATACGATAAAAAATGACCGGTGGTATTTCTGTCATCATTAGAGCCGACTTGTTTCCGATCGTCAGCGGGCCGCGGCGGGCCTTCGCCCGGGTCGCCTTTGTCCGGAGGCGTGCTGTTGCCATCGCGCGTGTGGTTTTGCTTGTTTAATATCATCGTTTTCAGTCTCGAGTTCAAATTGACCCTGTCCGATTGCGAGAACATCTGCTGCTCCGCCTCTTCTTGCCTCTGCTGTTGCATTTGCTGATTTTGCAATTGATGACTCTGCATTTGATTTTGCAACTGTTGCTGTTGCTGCTGCTGCTGCTGTTGCTGTTGTTGTTGCTGCTGTTGAATTTGCTGATTTTGCTGCTGCTGTTGCATTTGCTGATTTTGAATCTGTTGCTGCTGATTTTGCATTTGTTGCTGTTGTTGGTTCTGCATTTGCTGTTGTTGATTCTGTATCTGTTGATTTTGCATCTGTTGGTTCTGTATTCTTTGGTTGTGTTGCCACTGGCGTTGCTGCCAGTCGTTCTGCCCGTTCTCCCTGTACTGCCCGCTGAAAGCGCCCGGGTACCCGTTACAATCTAGTGAAGCTCGCGGACCGTTGCTCCCCTGCAGGTACCCAGGCTCGGCGTTTCCCGAATGCTGACCACTAGGCGTGTTCTGTTCCTGTCTTTCCCCATCGTTGCTGGTGTCGCCTGCACCGTTCTCGGAATTGCTATAATCTTCTTGCTCGTTTGTGTACTCTGTACGCTCGTAGCTCTGTTGGCTTACGGTGTAGACCGGCGCCGCCGATGTTGGGACTGAGCTGGGGTACGAGGCAGCAGAATTTGGCCTGGATTCGCCTGACGTGGCACCTGGAGTGGAAGCTTGTGCGTATTGCTGCTGGTATTCTGTAGTGTAGTGTGGCGCTCGGGGTGAAGGGACAGGAGTGTAAGCACCGCGGTTGGAAGGCGGTCTCTGCGCTGGCACAGCTTGGACCCCCGTCTGGTAGTACGTATTATTGGCGACATCAAAGGTTGTAGCGACATTCTGGACGGTGTATGTGGTATTCGCCTGGTAATGTGGCGAGGTTGCATACGCCGTGTGGTTGCCTTGGTAGTCCAAAGTAGTCTGGCCAGTCTGTGTAGGGAGCTGTTGGATAAACTGGTTCTGCCAGCCTGCGGGGACAAAAGTAACTTAACAATAATTCCAAGTGAGAACTGAACATTAAAATATAACGAACTAAAAGTTGGAGGAAAACTGATAACAATACAATACCTTGTGTGGGGTCCGTTTGCCATGTCGTTGGGAATCTGTTGGGATCGCCCGCGTAGAATGGCATAGGTGCCTGTAACAACAGAGATTAATCATAAGCACCGTTTTATAATCGTGATGTAGTAACGTTTGTACGAGAGTTTCATTCATTTCATGGTAAGCGCCGCGCCTGCCCATAAAAGTTTCAATACACACTACTAGCAAATGAGCCTTAAAAATGAGCCTGGTGCAATGGGCTTTTTACCGTAAATTTGAGTCTATTAATAGTTTGTTTTCACTAATACTAAATAGTTCATTGATTTAAATATAATTAAAATCAAAATTAGTTTTTAAAAGACTTACAGAGGCGTTGCTAGCCTGAAAAAGTTATTTACACAATATTGGCGTATACGATATTTTAGACTGTGTCTAGTTTGTACGTATTTTATTATTATGTTAAATAAAAAACTTTTAAAATAAATAAATAATACTAGCAACGCGTTAACTGGCCCGGCCGACCTGGAATCGGAGGCCGCGTTGCTCTAAAATCCTGAACAACCTCACAGAAAACTTTTAAGGGGTCAGTTTAACGACACATGAGCCACAATCACAAATCTGAACTTATTTTGTGCATTCTTATGTAAAAAAAAACCACGCAAGTCTCTCGCAACGCACCGGTACCTACCCATAGATTTTCATCTTGGTCTGGTCCCCTTGCCCTTGCAAGCGAAAACGAAAACATAGCCTTTTTGTCCTCCAAAAAACACTAAAGAGGATAAGGCCCCGTACCAAGGTGAAAGCATATGAAAGTGACTTGCGTGTATTTTTTGCATGGGAACGCGTATTGGATACTCTGTGGCATTATTGATACTGCCGTATAAATTGAAATATAAGACATCCTTGAAGATTACATAACTGGCCTCGTTTTTATAGTTTTACGTAATTAACGTAAAGGCTATACGTTATATAGTTTGATGTGTGTCGAGGCTAGATCTTACTCATTGTTCGTCGTGCGAACTGCCCCAACGTAATCACACGTTGACCGAGGTCAGCAAACTGTTTGCATATAAGTACTAACCATATTATCTATAGTATACATATTTTACAATACTGTGTGAGATTTATAAAACATGTCAGATAGCCGTTTTGTTGCACTCAATGTTACTATTTGTGTGAGATAACGTTGAATAGTGGGCGTGTTGTTTATTTTTAGACGTAAGACGCAACTGATTTAAATAACTTTATTTTGTTTACGACTCTTTCGAACGAACTAGAACTTAGTTATGAATCACAGAATAAATAATAGTACATTTAGTAAGGTAAATTTTTGTATCTTATGTTTTTACTTACGTATACATAAAAGGTTTTTAATTAATTACCTTGAATTTATTTTAAGTAAAATTTAATTAATTTTAAGTAGGTAGGTAGCTTGTTATATGTTATTGTAAATATGTATATAATAAATAAATATTATATTATTGCTTTACAAAAAAAAATTACCTAGATAGGTTTGAAAAAAAACTAACGATAACAGAAATTTTACGCGCGTCAAGAAACTTGTTGTGACGTAATATACCTACCTGCAGAGATATTTTTTTCAAAATTTAGTTTATTAGTCGATGCAGTTAAGCAAAGCAAAAAATACTCATCAAAATAAAAATGGGTAAAGCCCCGATAACTTTTTTACGACTGTACACCACAAAGAGCTTTTGTAGCACGACTAATCTTTAGATAAGTTTACCGAGAAAGCCGCCATATTTTTAATTATAATTTAAAAGTTATGAAAAGAAACACGAGAACGCACGTTTTTTAATATCCGCTGAGAAGAAAATATTAAATTACAGAACTCAAACATGTTAAACGTCGCACCGACAACGCGTTACGGAGAAATTATATGTAACGTAACTTTTGAAACTCGTTCGACTTTAGAAGACTTTAATTTGTGGGAATATTGCTTAGGGCGTTTACATGGAGAGAGGTCCTTAACAGTCAAAATGATTTTAAAAAAAACAAGATATAGGCATCGAAAAAAAGAATTTACAAGAAATTAAATTTAAGTTATAATACGAACATAAAAAATAAATATATTATACTTTTTATGGAAATTAATATTTTGTCCATTACCTAAGTAAATTACGGTCCGTTCCTCTGGAGATCCTCGCTCTCCTTTAGGCGATGAGGCAGCGCAATTTATACTGTTTAGGCCCGATCCCACATAACCTGAGTGCACCGGAAAGTACCCATCTACTTTGCGGAGTCTTGTGAAGATTTCTTTAAGAAAAAGGTATGTGTACTATACATTCATGGGAGGGTACAATTAATTTTCTTTATGCATACGCCTTTAGGTATTCGTACACGCGGAGTTGGAGTAATATTTAATGGAGGCGTGCGCTCGGCGCTCGTAATTAAAAGTTGGTCCTCCTAATGAGGGACGTAATGAGATTAACCTGTTTATTGTGCAATTACGCTAGCTTTACATTTTACATGAAATTATGTTCTTTGTACCATGTTGGCGAAATGAGTTGTCACTGCTTTATACAAGGTCTCGCTATGTGACGAATCTATTTTGTAACTGTTTGATGCAGCTATACGACTAATAGTAAGCATCACGCTTGCCCTTAACAGTTCAGTGCCACCTAGAACTTTGAACTTCAACAGTTCAAATCTCGTCTAAGCTCGTCAGCCTGATATATTAGATGCATTATTTATCCCTACATGCTCATTAATATCGCTGGAAATATTGCCCTTCAATCCGGAATACAGTAATGTATGCACACTACAGCTTGGTGATTGAATAACTGGCAAATGTGTGGTTTCTCCCCATGCGGTTTATGCAAGAGTCCTACCACTACAAAATTTAGGTTTCTCATACAATTCTCTCGAACAGTGTAATTCGGTGGGTGAAATTTATGCACAGGGGCTCGATTTTTGAATCGTTCGTATGATATTTCAAACGAAAATATCCTGCAAAATAAAAAAAATCTGACTTTCGAAGATATAGCAAGTTTCAAGGCATCGTAAGAACAGACTTAGGACACTTTCTATAGCGAACATTGTAAAGAACCGCGGTGCCGCCAGTAGATAGAACAATGAGAAACCATCTCTGTCTTTATACCATAACTTATCTTCATAGTTCAATAGCATACCTTGGTACAGACCAAAATAATAATTGTTGTTTATACAACTAATAACAAATAAATAATTTATTGTTGGCTGCGTCGTTAAGATGAGTTATGGCCGCAAATTCCCGGGACAATGCGGACTTATAACCCTAACTATGGCGATTACCTTGCGGTGTTGTGGAACAGTCAAGGTTTCTCTACTCTCTCAAATTTGCTTGGATTTTAGATCTTAAGTCGTTTGTTTTAACCTTTATGTTATAGAATTACATCTTCAAATTGTATTTTTTTTTAAACTCTAGTGTTTAAATCAATCAATCGAATTATTTGTTACAAATAGACCCAAAAGTTTATGGATTAATGCAAATGGAGTTAGACTTTTTGTAATGGTTTTATTTTAATTTTATGGTATTCTTATTCTTATTCTCCAAAATAAATAAGTGTTAGTAAGTATGTTACTTTTTATGTATTTTGTTGCTATGTTTTCAATCAAATTTTATTTTTATTTTGTTTTATTACATTATCATCTTCCATTCATGCCACAGGGAACTTCAGTTTTTCTTCAAATTATTCTTTGTTTGTTGTTTTGAGTTAGTTTGTTTTAACCTTAGATTGTGGTCCATGGGTGGGCGAATTGCGGTGGCCTGTAATTCCCACCCAATGGAAAGGAATTGATAAATTAATAAATAAATAAATTGTACCAGAAGCGACATTTCAAAGGAATAACACTAAGAGATTTGTTGTAGATACAGCTTTAATAGATCACGTTTGGCCTGCCTGATGGCAAGTGACGTTGTAGCAGAGGATGGAGCATGTCGATCTAGAAGAAATCTAGTCAAGACATGTCTTATTAAGCACGACAAAGTTTCCATGGCTCTCTACCCTTGGAAACTCGGTCTGTCCAGCAATTTTTATTGTTGATTTAACTAAAGTGTTATTTCAAAACGCAATAGATGTCCTCAAATGCATATAAAATTAAACTGAGTCAGTGTAAATATGAAATACCTACTTTAAATACACTAGTTCTCGTAAACACATTAGGTATGTAACGGGAGTGCGGCGTTTGGAACAATCTGGAACTCCGGACTGTATTGCAAGTTGCAAGCCATTGTCGTGGAATTCTAAGATTGGCTTCGGCATGTTTGGCGTGCGATGCTTTGGAAAAATTTGAGTTATTATGAAATGGTGGTGTTTTATTGATGCTGCAACTGCAAGATATTGCAGTTCGGAATCCTCTCAGAGTTTATTCTCTAATCTTCTATGCGTTACATCACTTTTTGTCGTAAGCCTACTCGCAAACTTCTATCTACTTACTAGGCATACACTGACTTTTATCTGTGTCATGATTAAATTATTTTTGTTTCGATGGTTCGAGATTTGTTTACGATCGAGCTGTTATGTACCACCACCAATCAATGACCTGCGCTAAGGATTTATTTTATGTGGGAATTCAGTTTTCAATTGTTTATTTTCTTGTATGGGTGAAATTTAACCTGAAATAAATGATTTTGAATTTGAATTTAAAATGCTACCTTATAGGGATACAAAGTGGACAGAGGCCGCAATTCCACCGTGCACTCACTAAACGCTATCTGTCGTTTACTAAATAGAAACATGAGATAGAGATAGCATGAATTATAGTGCTGTCAAATTAGTTAGATCTTAGTTCTCCATACAAACTTAGACGAGACCGTAGCGGGTGCCGATTTAAAACAAGTGTTAAGTGTCGCTAGTGTACTTTTTTCTTCGCGGCTTTAATCGGTAAACTCGTTTGACAGAACTAAAATGAATGCTATCTATTTTTTGTGTTTCTATTAGTAAAAGACAGCAATAGCACTAAGTTTGGTTTAGCAGGAATCGACCCAAAGTACCAAAGAGCCAAAGTGGACGGAAACAGGCAGAATAAAAACTCTCAATAGATCCATCGAGGATCTACTGGAAAAAAAAACTTGATAGATCCATAATTTCAAAATGGGAATATGGGATCTAAAGAGAGAAAAATGACCCTGTAGATCCATTATGAACAGAGCACTGGATCATACGAGAATGATCCAATGGTAGTGGAATATTAATCATTAAGTGTTCTGTAACGTGCACGAGCGTGGCAAAATCGTATACCGTAAAATGTAATATTTATTTTTATTTTGTAAGTTTGTGTTGTTTTAAGTTTTCTTTTGCTCATTTGTTAGTTTTTTAAATAAAATTTTTGTTTTTCGTTTGTGTGTGCATGTGTGTGTGTGCGTGTTTGTATGTGAGTCCGTAAGAGTACTAAGAAAGGGTTATAGGGTTTTTGCGGGAACGTGAAGACGTAATGTCGCGTCATTGTATTATTTTCCAAAACTTGTGTTATTTCGACTGTTAATGTGTAACAACTGTGGTTTTTTATCCATTAAGTGTTCGCGAACGTGCACAGGTGTTGGTGAATAGTATAATGTTTTGAAACGTGACTCTTCGTGTTGTTCACAATACTCCAAAGAAACCTCTACTAAAGTTTCCACAACTTTACTGGGGCATGACGTGGACTTAACCGTGACTTACTTTGCTTGACTTAAACTATGACTGAGACTTATTTTAATTGTGAAATATTTGACTTCACTTGAAATATTACAATACTTGACATTGGTTAAATACACAACGTGTGGACCCAAAACATAAGAGACAAAAAAAGGCTCATAGAAAATTCATGCCTTAAGAGGTTAAAGTCAGGGATGACAGTTTGTATAGAAGTTCGTAATTTTTACTACGTATTTGCAAAGGCTCGAGACCGCATCACTGCGTAAAGTCGCACACATCAGCTTTTCTAAATGCTAATTGAATGTAGTATAAAGAAGATACTACATTTAATTAGCACTTAGCAAAGCAATGAAGCGTGAATATTTTGAAACATGGTGCAAGAGTGCAATAACTCGAACGGAGTCCGGGCCAGTAACTGGCGAAGTTTGAACTCGCTGCAATTTAGACATAAAACTTGAACTCTCTCTTCTAAAATCGATTAAGTTTGCTATTAAGAATAGATTTAGTTTTGCAAGTGTTCATTTTACTTTGAAAGATTTTAATTAAATTTTTATACAAATTGGTAAGAATGAATTACGATAAGAGTAACAAGAACATTTAAAAAAAATCTAACCGATTTGCTTAGGACTAGACTCCTTAATCATTAATGTGGTCTAGGATGGAGCACGCTTACCTAGAAGCTACCTATTTACTACACCTATTGTACTTTTCCGAAAACACAAAACTGAAGAGAGTTCCTACGGAACACTGCCAGTAGTGCACGGAAACTTGACCAAACCTTACAACGTAGACATTTTGTAAGATTTTGTTTGTTTAAAGAGAAAAATAAAATAAAAAAATCCTTAACCTTGTTAACTTTTATTGATTAAGCAATTTTTTTTTATCAACTACTACCAATCCCCATCTTCCCGTGTAGTTAGAAATTTTTATTTATTGCAACAACGACTTTTTAATATAATACAATAATGTAAGAAAATTACATTAAAGTTATGATTAATATTTCCCGGAAGAGCCCATGCCGACGCTAAGTTCTGTAACGTGCACGAGCGTGGCAAAATCGTATACCGTAAAATGTAATATTTATTTTTATTTTGTAAGTTTGTGTTGTTTTAAGTTTTCTTTTGCTCATTTGTTAGTTTTTTAAATAAAATTTTTGTTTTTCGTTTGTGTGTGCATGTGTGTGTGTGCGTGTTTGTATGTGAGTCCGTAAGAGTACTAAGAAAGGGTTATAGGGTTTTTGCGGGAACGTGAAGACGTAATGTCGCGTCATTGTATTATTTTCCAAAACTTGTGTTATTTCGACTGTTAATGTGTAACAACTGTGGTTTTTTATCCATTAAGTGTTCGCGAACGTGCACAGGTGTTGGTGAATAGTATAATGTTTTGAAACGTGACTCTTCGTGTTGTTCACAATACTCCAAAGAAACCTCTACTAAAGTTTCCACAACTTTACTGGGGCATGACGTGGACTTAACCGTGACTTACTTTGCTTGACTTAAACTATGACTGAGACTTATTTTAATTGTGAAATATTTGACTTCACTTGAAATATTACAATACTTGACATTGGTTAAATACACAACGTGTGGACCCAAAACATAAGAGACAAAAAAAGGCTCATAGAAAATTCATGCCTTAAGAGGTTAAAGTCAGGGATGACAGTTTGTATAGAAGTTCGTAATTTTTACTACGTATTTGCAAAGGCTCGAGACCGTAAAGTCACTGCGTAAAGTCGCACACATCAGCTTTTCTAAATGCTAATTGAATGTAGTATAAAGAAGATACTACATTTAATTAGCAGTTAGCAAAGCAATGAAGCGTGAATATTTTGAAACATGGTGCAAGAGTGCAATAACTCGAACGGAGTCCGGGCCAGTAACTGGCGAAGTTTGAACTCGCTGCAATTTAGACATAAAACTTGAACTCTCTCTTCTAAAATCGATTAAGTTTGCTATTAAGAATAGATTTAGTTTTGCAAGTGTTCATTTTACTTTGAAAGATTTTAATTAAATTTTTATACAAATTGGTAAGAATGAATTACGATAAGAGTAACACGAACATTTAAAAAAAATCTAACCGATTTGCTTAGGACTAGACTCCTTAATCATTAATGTGGTCTAGGATGGAGCACGCTTACCTAGAAGCTACCTATTTACTACACCTATTGTACTTTTCCGAAAACACAAAACTGAAGAGAGTTCCTACGGAACACTGCCAGTAGTGCACGGAAACTTGACCAAACCTTACAACGTAGACATTTTGTAAGATTTTGTTTGTTTAAAGAGAAAAATAAAATAAAAAAATCCTTAACCTTGTTAACTTTTATTGATTAAGCAATTTTTTTTTATCAACTACTACCAATCCCCATCTTCCCGTGTAGTTAGAAATTTTTATTTATTGCAACAACGACTTTTTAATATAATACAATAATGTAAGAAAATTACATTAAAGTTATGATTAATATTTCCCGGAAGAGCCCATGCCGACGCTAAGTTGTTTCGAAAATAACACTAAAACGTAACCTGTAATTAAGCTAATTAGTTTAACAATCGACGCGGAAAGATAACGGTACTAAAACAAACAACAAACGTTCGAGAAACTATGTAAACAGTAACTATTATAAGGCATAACAGCAAATGCAATCAAGAGAAAAGGATGGCAAGGGTGAAATAAAAACAGACATGTACAATACAAGAAGATATTATTTATCGCCTACTGCCAAACGTATAATAAGCTGTCAACTTCTCGCGAACGAGAAATGTTACGTTACGAGAAAAAGCTCATCTATGTATACTAGGTTTTACTGAAAGGTATGTGTACTTATCATTATGAACAGCTTTTACTATGGGACC
Source organism: Apocheima hispidaria (assembly GCA_947579745.1). Taxonomy (NCBI): domain Eukaryota; kingdom Metazoa; phylum Arthropoda; class Insecta; order Lepidoptera; family Geometridae; genus Apocheima; species Apocheima hispidaria. The sequence continues at coordinate 2,433,991 of OX388151.1, forward strand.
AACCCTGAAATCGTGAAAAACTTATCAGCTGTTCCAAAGAAAAATGATAATGACACTCGACAAAATGTATGGAACAGCTGTTTTATTAATGTTTTTGTGATAAAAAAATGTGAAACATATTTAAATAACAACATTAATACACGTAACAATTTGGTCGGCACCGACTGCCGTCTCACAAACGAGAGAGAAGGGGAAATATGTTTACCTCTGATTTTCTGTTTGTTTTTATTCGGCCCGTGGTTATCAGCTATTTAGGGGCCGTACACAATATTTATTTCTGAATTGTTATCGTACGGCGTAGGAAAACGAATTGCTTATTTTCACTAACCAAGGAAGTGGGACAAACAAATACAACGAAGGTCGACGCGTCACTCAAAAATAATAGTTTTATATAATTATACTAGCTTGCCCGCACGGCTTCGCTCGCATGGGCTACAGTAAATGAAACAACCCATTTCACCTCTTCAGGGGTTCATTTTTGAAAAGTGTTGAGATACACCTTTCTTTATTTTTTACGGTTAGTACACAAACCGAGTTTTATTGGCTTAGCAAGAAAAAATATTTTATTTCGATACAAACTTGGGGGGTCTATTTTTCCCCCTTAGAGGTGAATTTTTAGAAAATCCGTTCTTACTGTTCACCTAGTAGACCATTTGAGGAGTATTGTGTGATAAATTCTCGTCTCCATCATAAGCGGTTTTGTCTGTGAATTGATTCCTAGAAACGGGCTTATTGTTTTATATATACTGATAAACCATTTGTAATAATGTCGACTACCACGACAATTATGCTAATAGCACGAATTAGCGTGTAATGCGACATTGTGCTACACGTTCTGCTAATTAGCAGTTATAATTTTTAACAAATTGCTGTTACTTTACGCTGTTTATCTGAGATTTTATCTGTAGCAACTATGATTTCATTTTAATGCCAACCAAATAAAAAGTAATCCGTATATTGGCGTGGAGTCGTTACTATGAGAAACTTGGATTCGGAATTGGAAAGCAAAAATATTATTGGAGAACCAAGAAAATTTGTGTTCCATATTCCGAATAGAGTTACTAAGCACGCACGCACACACATACACATAGGTAATACGTCTGTAGTTAGTAGTCCAGTTATAAAATGTAAATCCATAATTGGCTGTTAGTTTAGTTTGTAAGTTTTGTCTGTTTTTTTTCTTCTATGGGCTCTGGATGTTGAAAAAAAAAATGAGTCACGAAACAACCTGTCCAGTTTTCGAACGTCGCTTTTGTTGTCTGTGACAATCTGACAGCTTTGACAGACGATTTCGCGCGCTTGCTCCGGACTAATAAAAGTTTTTGTCTCATTGAGCTATAAAAATAAGAAAATTAAAATGAGATCTCGATGGATTTGGATGTGGAAAGTAGGTTTTAGAGAATAAAGTACTATATTACTAAACTATTAAGACAGTAATAGTGTATTTAATTACTATAATGTACCTACTTACCTAATGGTATGAAAGTTATTGTTCATTTAAGCCAATGGCAGAATATTTCCGTAAATGCTTGTCACGGATAACAATGTGTACAAATGTATTTTATTACAGCCGATAAAGCGTTGTTTACGCATTCATTCATGTAAGCCACGTGGATTAAGTCGTAGGTAATAAATAGATTAAAAACAATATAGGTGTGTATAATTGTATATGCAATAAATGATTGGCAAACCTATTTTGACCACTATGTTTTATCCATTTTGAAATGCAGCAGATTTTGCAAAAAAGTGCTTGGCGGTAGGGTATTTGGTAAATCAGTTTTTTTAATCCATAGGTGGCAAGGCAAGCAAGCAGACGCCTTTGGATATCTATGAAAACAATCTTTATCAGATTATAAAAAAAACATACTGTTCGGTGGCTTCATCTGCCTGATTATATCTGGTAGGAACCTGTATCTTGTTCTGGATATATCAGATAGGCTTAGAGCAGATAGATTCGCCTTCAGTATCCTGTAAGTGGTGAGAGGTGACTAAAGTCAAATGTCAACGTAAGTGCGAGGAACTTGGCCCTGGAAAGGAACTCCCACGCTTTTGGACTTTTGTGTTGATATTTTGCTGATCCCTTTAAATGACCTCAGAGAAGACAATAACGTGACTCAAGCCTTGCCGTTGTGTGGGGGAGAGATAGAAGTACTTGCAGTATTTCCACTACGGTCCAGTTTTTTACTCAGATTTGCTTGTCATCCCATGAAATATTAAAGATATTAAGTACATACCATGGGTTGACTAGGGTGCTCTTGCTTCATGCCTGCAGTAGTGGCGGGGGCAGGGCTGGGCGCCGCGGGGGCCTGCGGCGCGGGACTGGGGGATGCGGCGGCTGGGACGCCGACTGGGACGCCGGCCGCGATGGAAACGCCGGCGGTACCTCCGAGCGGCTTGCGACCGCGGTAACTCTGGGGGACAACGAGATAAATCTTGAATATGTGGTTCTAAACTGATTTAAAAAGAAATTGAATTTCAAAAGATAAAATAGAAAGAATTTCAAATGGGACTAGAGTCTAAATGTAAACAATTACAAAAACAAAAAACCGTAAAAATTTCGTAATCTAGAAGCTCAGAGAAGTGAAAAAAATAATAATAATAGAGTTTTTTGTAAACAGGAGAAATAATTTAATGTAAAAGTGATATAAATATATTTCCCCAAATATGACAATATGAATAACTTGTATGAAATATGGACTGAGGAAATGGCTATATGCGACTCACTCAACCGCTTATGTATGTTTGGCATTTTAGGAGCCAAATTTGATTTTCCATCTCTAAGAAAGGTCATTTACCCAAGTACTTTAGTCAATAATAACAATACAACTCGTTAGTGTAGTCATTGCCGACAGTAACCCCGGCTTCTTGTATATTTGTCAAACTCATTACTATAGGCTCATTGGTTGAAGACAGCCGACGATCACCAAGCAGCCAATGAGCGTTCAGTATTTGATGTGTTAAGTTGACGCGACTTTAACAAACGTATGAGAAACCAAGGGTAACTATTGTAGTTATATTATCTCTCATAGATAGCTTCCTTTTTCAAATACTCTGCGATGATCTCCGATAACGCCCAACTAGAGCAGGGCCATAGTTATCGGCCGTTATTCAAAATTGGAGATAGGAAATATCGTAAACAACATACTATACGTAGTGATTACGCGAAATAACAGATTATTTATGGTTATTGGTTTTGTAAGATAAATAGCGGTTGCACGAACAATAATGCACTAGCTAATCCAGTTTGTATGAAACCTATAAATAAAGGATGCTATTATTTGCTAATTTCTTTAGCTTGCTATTAAATTAACTAGGTAATTTTATTTTATTATCTTTATTTTTATAATTTTAGACAAACTTCTAGAACTGCGATTGCAAGCATGCAGTATTTGATATTAAATTCAAATTTATACTTCTACGCATTTCTGAGAAAAAGGGTATTGACAGAAAAACGGACAGGGAAAAAGACATACAGATGGACAACGAAGTGATCATATGGATAAACTTTTTTCTTTTTGAGGTAAGTACGACGGTAAAAAACAAGATTTTCATATTCTTCGTATAAAAAAATAAAAATTATAAAATTCTCACAGATGTAGAACCGTTAAAGAATGGTAGAGTATATTATGTCTAAACAAATAATAACAATAATAACTTTAATCCATCATAATCCATAACTTAATAATTTGCCCATAACGCTTGTTGAAATTCAATAACTAACACTGTAAATTTATTAATCTTGTATTAAATAATGAATTTGCAAAGCTCCTGCTCACTGCACCGTGAGATCGCGATTCACTTCATTGGTTCTATAGTACTGTGATGTGCAAAACGGCTTGACAGACTTTGTATTAATTTATTGTTAACAACTATTTATTTTATTCATAATTACAATTATGTGACTCGGCCAATAAGCTAAGTAAAAAATTTAATACCAAAATAAAAATAACAATCAGGTGTATGTTTTACAACGGCGCATAATTTATTTTGCGCTATTCATAAGCCTTTTATTAATATACAGATATTAAATAATTTTATTGAATTTCTAATAAGTTTATGGAACGTTTTTTGCAATGATTATTTTATGATGACTTTGAATGAAGTGAATAAACTCATTAATTTATTATATTGGCAATAGTCAAGATAAATCATTTTAATTACTTATCATATATTATCTCAAATGTCAAGATTAGAATTTCGAAAATGTCAATAGATCAAGCAGACAATGTATAAAATATGTCAAATCAGGCCATTAATCACTTGGAGCGCACAATGTCGGTAATAAGAGATAATTTATGCATATTCAGATAGAAGTATGCTTAAAGATACATTGTAAGTAGATAATAACAAATACGCCGTTTATATTGCTACTTGCGAGACCATAATTTACCACAATTTTAATTATTGTTGAATTCACAATAAGTAAATAAAAAAAGTGTAATAAATATATTTTATAATTTCAATGTAGTGTACAACCGCGAGTCTAAATAATTTTGCATATACCATTATCCCTAAGAAATATTCTTAACTCACAAAAACAATAATAGATTTTATATGTTTAAATTACCAATATGTTACTGTTTGGGAAAAATGAAAAAAATATTTTATTCAACTGTTCCTATTGCGTATAATATCATGTTGTGTAAGCCCTACTATAAAAAAATACATGTTTTTTCTCTGACTGTACCAAACCAAATCTATTGTTGTACAGTTGTATCTAAGCATATTTTTTGTTAGTACAACAATGCAGTTTTGCCACGCCAATCAAATTATAGAATTGAAATGATATGATTTCTTTTACGCCTCGTTTACCAATATGAATGGCAGAAGTTTATTTTACCTGAAGTTTTTTCATTAGTACCACAAACATTTTATTATAGATCTTACAAAACTGAGAAGACTGCGCCTATCAAACAATTAAAGTACTTATTATCAGAGATATATATTACTATAAGAGCAAGCCGGGTTTATTTATATTTTTAAAAATGTGTTTCTAACCGAGAAAAAAAACTAATTTATAAAAACCTTCTATTTACAAAATAATATATGGGCTCTAATTTTGCTTTGAAAATTTAAAGTATCACTTCCAACAAGTTTTATTATTCAAAGGATCACAAAAGGTCTTCATAATCCAAAGTTTTAATTAACCCCAAGTTTTGAAACTTAAGGTGCATACACACTGTCACGTAGGCCGGCGTAATAACTCAAAATACAGCCGCGGCGACAAAGCAGGCTATACATTAGGTGTAAACAAAAGCCTTTTGTGCAACTCGACCGTTCGCGAACGCGGCTTTTGTCCAACTTTGTGTAACTGGCTTTAGACTTTATTTAATTGTCTTCCAGGGTTTAGTGTAAGCTCTGATTTACCTTTGCTTAGATGTATGCGAGCTATTTACATAGACAGAAAAAAACACTGTAGAAAATGAACAACCTATTTTTCGAACATATTCAATGTCATCTATTAAAAACAAACGGTTGTTTTGCCAATGCACAAACACCTTTCATCTCCGCCCATACTTACTGCCCGCGACTTGCCAAAGGTTGTCCACCCCTGGCCTAGATACTAAAGTCATTGGGAATCGGAGACTTGCGTAGTTGTTTACGAAGGGCTATGCTGGTGGAGTTACCGCCAATTTTTACCCGACTACGCGAAGCAAAAAGGAGGCTTATGATTTTGACCGGTGTGTTTGTATGTTCGTCTGTATTCATGTGTGACCATAACTTTTAAACTACTTATCATAATGTGATATAAAAAAGGTATGGTTGGAAGCGACTTGATCGTTCGCTGGTTATACTGACTTTTGTGACTATTATGTGACGTAACATTAAATTGAATACGGCACCCTCTAGACGACATGAAGTCAGGTATAAAAAAAAAATATGATGCTGTTTGGGTATCAAATGAAAGGGCTTAATTATCGCATTTCGAAAAAAATATATTGTCTAGACGACATGAAGTCAGGTGTATAAAAAAAATACGATGCCGTTTGGGTATCAGATGAATGAGTAGCATTATGGATTATCGCATTTCAAAAATAATATATTGTCACATGTTGTTTTTAACAAACACATTGTTAAATAATTATTTTGCAATCGAAAATTCTCCGTGATGTAAGGAAGTACTAGTCGGGTTTCAGTTTATATAATTATCTTGTAAATAAAAAATAATATCATTAAATTACAGGCAAAATAAACATCCGTTTTCCTTAAAACAAAGTTCAACGGAAGTAACGTAACATAACTCACAAAATGTGAATTTCGATCTATCCGACTGAAACCGTGTTATAAACAATAGTATTTTATAAATACGGTGTATAATAGCGCATGTGTTTGGGCCAAGGTCGCCGTATCTTTGATCTTTTGGCAAAATATCAAGCGTACAGTAGAGAAGATATGCAGTAGGTGAGATCGATACTTTGAGATATATACGGGACAATTGAATAAGGCGGTGTCCTTGCTTGCTCGATAAAAAGATAATCGCACCTCATTGCGTACAATTTTGCGGTTAAAAATAGGTACATTTTACTATACAGGGTATATATTTTTATCGATTTCAGGGTTGGTCCCATATAAGAAGTTGTTCATAATGATGAGTACTATGAGCCCCTTTCGGCTTAGAATACCCTTTCCTTATAACCCCGTATATGATAAATATATATATGATACGCAAAGGTTCTGTCAACTTGTGGATGACGTGGAAAGAAACGCGCGAAAACGAGACGGAGCATTGTAAAAATGTAAAACATTGAATAAACTAATGTTTATAAGGTTTATAAGTAACTTCAGAACTTTAAGGCGGGAATATGGAGTCTGCCTGTAGCTGGCACACTCGCATACCAGCTTCTTGCACGTATTAGCTACTTATGAGTATATGTTAACAGGCATACCTATACCTGGCAAGCAAGTAGATTGCACATTTGATGTACTGGCATGCAATATGAGGGAGTCGCGGGGAGCTGCAGAGCCGGCAACTTACAGGCATGCGAGGAAGCAAATTGTATGGAAGTTCACTTGCAAAAGTATCCACAGCATGTCATTTACTTGCACATGTAGTTAACTAGCAAGCAAGCGACTGCTCTATCTTACTTCCCTTTAGAGATTCAAACCTAATGAGGCGTTTTCCAAAAAAAAAAGAAATCCTGGTAATAAAAGTACCCAATAGATGGCGTTAGATGTACCTTGAGGTTTTTCTGTCACTGTCAAGACATGAAAGACAAAAAAATGTACGTGTGGCTTTTTTTTCTCGTGTTTTTTGGCTCCACATGTGTATTTAGACAATTTCAAGTAATGTAACTATGTATTTGACTTCATTTGTAATATTACAATAGTTGACACTGGCTAAATACACAACGTGTGGAGCCAAAATTTACGATTTAAAAAATAAGCATAAAATATTTTGACAGAAATGACAATGACAGGTAAAACGATAGGACTATTACGCCATCTAGTAAGTATTTTAGAACAATTTTTTTTTTTGGAAAATGCCTCATTTAGCTTGGTTTGTTGTTACTATGAGGATTTGATTGAAGCAGTTTTACTGTTGCAATAAAAAACTAGTGCCACAAATTCTCGGTATGAATTAATTCTGACGAAAATTTTAGATTTAAACAATGAATATATTTTCAGTAGGAATGATTTATAAAGTTGTAAATTCGCTTTATTCCCATTATTGTTTGTTTTATTTTATTCGAAACGTTTTTTTAGTTATCTGTAGATCTTTAAATACAAAACGTTTATGAAGTTTTTTATAGATGTTGAATAACTTGTACGGGCTGTTCGGTTAGGTGAGGTACATATCAAGGATATCATTGTACTGGTCATTATTGACAACTTTTACTATGGGACCAACACTGAAAAAGCGGAAAAAGCAGTGTTGCATTGGAAAATGTCAAACCTCGAAGAAATGTGTGAAACAGCTGACTTTTTCTACTATTTCAGGTTTGGCCCTGTAGCTATAATGATAAGTAGAATGATATTTAAAAAAATATCCTTTCGTCTAACAGAATACCCATAAGAGGATAGTCTTTCCGCGAACTTTTGGCGCATTCGTGTTTGAAATTGTGTAGCTGTCGCTCTGTTTCTCGTGCGTGCAATAGAAACAGTTAGTGAATTTTCCTAACGTTTTGATGAAATTTGCGTTTCAGGGGTTTTAAACACCTGAACCCAATTTCTCTTAAAATGGGGTTTTAAAGCTACTGTAGCCTATGCGAGCGAAGGCGTGCGATCAAGCTAGTAATATATATATTTTGACTAGCCTTGTGGCTCAGTGGGTGGATTTCCGCCTTCTGAGCTGTAGGTTGTGGGTTCAATTCCCACCCAAGACAAACATGGATGTTTGTTCTTTGTCTGGGTGTTTCTATGTATGCTATATACGTATTTACAAAAAAAAAAAAAAAGTATTATATTAGTTATCTGGTTCCCATAGTACAAGCTTGATTAGTTTGGGGCTAGATGGCGCTGTGTGAAAAACGTCCTCCAATATTTATTTATTTATATAGTATAGTTTGTTATTATTGTAGAAGTGCTTATAGAACGAGTTCTGCCTTCGTAGAGTATCAAACTTATTTATTTTTGACGTGTTTTTCAATGGTTTATACGCTAAGCTTTATCATTCCACTTCGTTGCTATCTTATTTTCCGATCATGTAATTGCTACCTAACTCCCGAATACTGCAACGTTTGTTAACTTTGACGACAGATTAAGTCTATTGCCGCCTTTGTCATTTACTTAGTGCCAGACAATGGCAGTATTAGAATTAATCTGTTGTCAAAGTTAACAAACGTTTCAGTAATTAGGGGCTACAGTCATAAACTATGTATAGTACGTTTTTTGTGCTAAAAAAATAAACATTTTTCAGCCATACGTTTTACATTACAATTCAGTTTGAAGTTTTATCAAAATAGGTTGGAATTCTAAATAGTTTAGAATCAAACGAGGTGAATTGTCGTCGTTGATCGATGGTAACCATTCTTTGGAGGCGCGGCCACGACCCAATTAGATAGCGTTATCAGCACAACCAGCGGGTTGCCATGGATCGAAAGAAATTTGGGTAGAACTTAGTAAGTATTTCAGGGTTGCATTGATATTTTTAAGTACAGTAATTGATGCTCGGAGCTTTATATCATTCAACAAAAATAAATTTAAAAAATGGCTTACCACACATGCGATTTAGGCCAATAAGGAGTTCTTTGGTAATAAAATACCTCATTATATTTAGAAGATAAGTGTAGTATTTTCTACAATTTGATTATGTTATGCTGACCTGTAATTTTTACAATTATTAATAAAGAATGTCTAATGTCTAATCCAACAGTTATTTTTATGTAGTAGGGGTTTAAGTTAGTTGTAGTTTGTGCGCATTTTGTTTAGTCGCAGTTAAAAAAAGGATCGTTCTCTTTTGATACATATTGGATCTTTTTGTTTTTTTTAGATCCCATGTTGCAATTATGGTTCCATCGAGACCTTTTTTCTAAGTAGATCCTCAATGGATCTATTCAGAATTTTTATTCTTGTTAGATCCCATTTTGAAATTATGTATCTATTGGGATGTTTCTTTTTAATTAGATCCATTGGTTAAATGCACGATGGATCTATATTTATTTATTATTGTAGCCCGATAAAAATAATAATTGTCTCACAAAATATTTATCGAACTGGAGTATGGCAACCCTAATTTAAAAGATAGCCGTCGGCTTACGTAATTAATCGGTCGCAGTGGAAATAGGACGCGGTTACTTTAACAGGGAAAATGTTGTTCGTCAATCGCCGCGAGAGATTCTTATCTGACTTGACTCACGTATCGTGTCAAAATAACAAGAAGTGTTATTAATTGTTGTAGATTATTCAAATTTTTGCCTTTTATACCTTTCATGGTGTTCCTTACGTCAAAATTTGAATAATACAATAAGCCAGGGTTATTTTTTTAAGTATTCTAAATTAAAATTTAGATCATCACAGAGATTGTAATATAAAATTCGGCCAAGAAATCCTGTATAAAGAGAATTTATATGAGATTTTAGACCTTAACCTAAACTTAGAATCTTACGACATAGACGTATAAAAAATAAAGAATTGACACATCTACTTTTGACAATGTTTCAAACGAAAAGTAAACAAACAAACTATTTATTTTCAGGTTTTCTTTAGAAAATAATAAAGAATTATTCAGAAATATTAAAAGGAAACAAAACAAATAGCAGACAAAACAAAGAAAATTGTCTGAAAAGCAAAATAAATAATCTGTTAGTATTTTTATACATTAACCTAGAAATAAATAAACCATGTAGGAAAATTTAAAGTAGCGATTTTCCTACATTGTATACGCCGTTTTGAAGTATTTTTACAAGTAATATTACATCGGAAGTTATATATTTTATATTCTTATAAGAAGACCCTGTCTCTCTTTTTCTTTTCACCAGATTACCCAAGAAGGAGGGTAACTTAATCTTTTAACTGACACGGTACCTTATAGCGTCGAGGAGTTCATTCCAAAAATATTAACTTTTAAAAGTTATTAATTTACCTTTTTAATGACAAATAGGTAATATTAATAAAATTGTTTATTTTTTTTCCTTATTTTAACTTATCTCATATTTATAATTTATTATTACTTGTAATTTTTATTGTAATTCGTATGTAATATTGAACATGACGTGTAATTTGTAATTATTAATAAAAATATCAATATTAATGTGCATGCACCCCCAAAATATGTTTTTATTTTGCGTGTAGTTTTTGTGTGTTCTAATATAACCTCTTGTAGCTTTAATGACTTGACTGATTTTCAGGAGTGTCAAGATTTTTCCAGCTTTGTATTTTTTCTCTTCTCTTGTGTTTTGGCTCCACACGTTATGTATTTAGCCAGTCTCAAGTATTGTAATATTTCAAATAATGTCAAATATTTCACAATAATAAATAAATTAAGTCTCAGTCATAGTCTAAGTCAAGCAAAGTAAGTCACGGTCACGCCCACGTCATGCCCCAGTAAAATGGTGAAGACGTTTCTAGAGATTTCTATGGAGTTTTGGAAACAACACGAGGAGTCATTTCACAACATTAGGTATACTATTCACCAACACTGGAATACTCAATGGATAGGAATCCACCATTTTTATACATCTACACTCGTTATAACACAAGTTTTGGAAAATAATAGAATGACGCGACATGAGTTCTTCACGTTCCCGCCAAGAACTCGATTTGTATCTTATAACGTAAAATGATTTTTTTTTTTTTTTTTTTTCATAAATGGCGACGGCTGCTGAATGCTGATTATAAAACATTTTACACTCAGTTATTCAACGAATGCTAAAAAAGTTTGCTTTAAAGACACCTTTCTTGTGAAATATGGGGTTGTACAATTTTTAATTTAGTTGTGACGCTGCAAAAATTGCACCAGCGTTGAAGTTATAGAAAAAGTTTCGTGAATTTTCATGCATTCTTGGAACGATGAAAGCAGGGATAGACGGAAAATGTTTTCTTTTAACTTTACCTAGACATTATTCTAGATACCTAGTTAAAGCAACTTATTTTTTATTTTACAAAAAATTGAGTATAACATTTTCTTATGTATTAAAATAACGCTGTCAATTCAAAACAATATAACGTTGGTAATCATAAAAAGCCAGGTGATATATTAATTCTGGGGCACTCGAGATTATCTCTGTCATGCTCTCTCGTCAAAGACGGCATGAGACTAACTGAGTAGAGTATCTTCGTCCTACCGAAATAGAGCTTCAGTTCCATTTCCAGAATAGGCGTTTTTGCGCACACTTATCATCAGGTAGGCTGTGGTCAAGCGCCTATCTTGTTAACTATTAAAAATCTAGGATTTTAACATGTTCATAAATGTATATAACATATAAACTTGGTATCGACCGGAGTAATAAACAATTTAAATGGTATCGATTCCATGGTGCGTACCGTACTAAGCACCGATGTGGAACACTGTCTAAAATCCAACAGGGCTAGCATGCGCATTACGACAAAAACTTCTCTACTCTTCATGTCGTGAAAAATGAGGCAAACGTATACATAATCGTAGCCGTGACCTGTTTTTGCATAACAAAAAGATTTTGTCGCGGTGCGCATGCTAGCCCTGCAGATAACACCAAAGATAGCACCAACCAACAAGTACTAAACATAAAAGAACGCATTGCTTGGATCATATTTCGACGCTTAAACGGACAATTTTATCAGAAGCTAGCATCAGTAATAGGTAATTCAGTTGCTCTTTGAGATTATACGTAAGTCAACTTCGTATTCAAAATAGAACATGTGGAGCAAGAAAAATATACGAAGTTAGTTAATTAGAAATGTACATTTTAATTACGATGGTTAAATAAACAAGTAGGTAAATTAAGCTGTAAATCATTATTTAACCTATTAATATGAAATAACTATTGAGTTTAGTCTATTTCGTTTCATTACATTGTAACAATTCAACACAAACAAACAACAGTGCGATAAATTTGCAACAATTTGAGACATTTTATAATTTGAGCGTATTTTGTTTGGTTCCAGTAAGAACTATTATAACTCTCAGTAAACATTGAGACATTTAAACATTTACTCATAATAATTTGATAAAACGTGTTGCGTTTCATGAAATGTTGTGAAAATTTATCATGCAATTTACGCCAAACACAGGCGATCCAAAGGGTGAGATTATGCTATTTTGTGCGCAATATTTTCGTGAGAGGGGTACGTGCTGTCAACAACTTATAAGCTGCTTCAGTCTTTATACACCCCACTGCTGAGATATTGGCCTGCCCTCAAAGAGTGATTGGGCCATATCCACCACGTTGGATTGGCGGATTCACACACACAATCGGATTTTTTCTCCGGAAATATGCAAGTTTCCTCACGATGTTTTCCTTTACCGAAACTTGTAAGCGGTTGACAGCAATCGGAAGTGGGATCTAAACGTCAATCTGCTTTAAAATATTTGAGAACCCAAAAATTTTAGAATATGTTTGACAGATTTATTTTCACTTGTAAGCAACATTGGCGTTCAAAGGCTCACGCCAGAGCCAGCTATCTCTTTCGTTGATAAACTGAGCATTGATTTTGTTTTTTTTTTTCAATTATCGCAAACTCCTCGTATTGGCTACGTTGACATTTAGACGGAAAAAAGTAGTTGTGATTAGATACCAAAATCACTTTCTTTCACTCTAGCGAGAGTTGCGCGAGCGGGACCGCGCATAGTGCGACTAAGTTGGTACAAGCGAGATGGCATGCTCTCGCAAACAGAATCACGAACGTTTCAAAGTTAGAGCCCGCAGAACGACAGCTATACAATTTCAAGCATAGAATGAGCCAAAACCTCGCGGAAGGGCTATCCACTTAAGTATTTTCTTTCTCTCTCTAGTAGCTTCAAATTTATCACCCGATCTAGAACTTAGTCTGGAGTAGTCGCTTTGTCCTAAACTTCACCTGTCAGGTCTGCTAGTAAGTTAGTGCAACTAGTTCTCTTAGCCAGAGTTTGTTTTAAAGTTAGATGTAGGTACTCTTTGTTTCTGGACACTGCTTAGATTAACTAGGATTTTACTATGATTCAGTTCGTCTATGAGTATGTGATTTTACTTAGCTTTTATTTTAGTTATAATATTCCTGCATCAACCTTAAGTCCCACCGCTGAGATATCGGCCTACCCTCTATGAAAGAAAATGATTGAAAAATGAGTCAAGAATTCATTTCGGTTGAGGCAAGAAAGAAAAATAAAAGTATTGGCATCGGATGAATTATGATAATGAGGCGTTTTCCAAAAAATAAATAAGAAAAATAGTTCTAAAATACTAGATGGCGTAATAGTCCTATGGGTTTACCTGTCATTGTCAATTCTGTCGAAATATTTTATGTTTATTTTTTAAATATTAAACTTTGGCTCCACACGTTGCGTATTTAGCCAGTGTCAACTATTGAAATATTTCAAATGAAGTCAAATACATAGTTACTTGAAATTGTCTAAATACACATGTGGAGCCAAAACATACGAGGAAAAAAAAAGGCACAGGTACATTTTTTTGTCTTTCATCTTTCATGTCTTGACAGTGACAGAAAAAGTTCAAGTTTCATCTAACGCCATCTATTGGGCACTTTTATTAACAGGCCTTTTTTTTTGGAAAACGCCTCATTATTTTTTTAATTTTTGGATTTAATAGTTTGTGCCTCACGGGATGAAACGTCACAGGATGAAGACGGAACAACCCAAAATAAAGTTAGCAGTGTAGTTATGAGTTACATTCATTTACATAGGATGAATTAATGTTGTATAGTTTTTAGGATTATTATTTATTATTTATTTATTATCCGACTAACAAGGAGGGTAACGTTTTTGGGATGTATGTATGCTAGTGTGTTCCTATATTAGGTACCTCCTGTAGCGTAATCAGCATCGCACGACCATTTTAATCCATTTTAGTCCGGGACGATCTTGTGTATGAATATTTATAGGCAGCACATTTGCATTTATGCCCAAATGCAATATCTGTGCAACAGATGTGTTATCTCTGTGTTTATCGACAATGATGTGCGTAACAGAAAGGGATACTTAAATTGCACGCATATTCCGTTTCCTTGAGCGAGTCCGAGAAAAACATTATGTCGCACCACAGATCACACCCTAGATTCTGCATTCACGCTCAAAGCGTACCACGCATCAGTCTAAATACACTTATAAGAAATTACTCTGATTGGTCAATGGTTAGGCGCGAGTAGGCGTAACCTTGAGATGGCCAATGAGAACGCTTGGTTGCACTCCCCGCGACCCGCGCCTTCCTCAAACTTTGGTGACTTTTTGTAGGAACAACGAATCTCGTAATGCGGTATCTAGTGTGATCTGTGTGTCGCACGCACTTATGAAATTTATCTCTATCGTTACCGCGAGAGTCAACATTGTGAGACGAGTGAAAAACAATGTACTTAATAGTATATATTCAAAATGATGTAACATTATGCTACATGTAAGTGTAACAAATGAGTGCACTGCCATATGCCGAGTGGCGTACATGTGTAGACACGTGTTCCACCACGTTGGGCGACTATTCTCGTACGAGCCGGGGGTATGTTGCGCGGTGTGAGCGAACAGCGGTACCGAAAATGATAACACGATAGCGGGCTCGGATTTTCCCCTAGGACGAAAAGGCCTAACGCACCAGTCACGTAGTCCCAAACATGACTTATTTGAGATGATTTTCTACAACCCATTGTCCTCTTTTGTAGCTTATAGCATGAGGTTCTTGCCAAGAGACAAATGCCTTTCAAGTACGGTGTTTTATCGATCGCCAAATTCGACATTTGTGGTCGATAAAACTATTTTGTCGAATATTTACATGTATTAACGTCATAATATTTGATATTTTTCGTAAACATAACACTACAATACATATAATAATAGTTTATTCTAAATTTCAAATTTGTCGATCGATAACTACCATTGCAGATTTCTAAATTCCGGCTTACACGATAATAAAGGTTTCTGGTAGGGTCTGCAAACTTATTACAGACGATTCTGATGGGTGACCGTGTGTGATATTTACAACCTGTTCGATAACGACATCTGGGGCGCTAGTCTCGACTTTTCGCTACAGCACTTTGCGACCGAATTCGGTCGCTATGACGCAAAAATTCGACAACGAACACGAATTGTTAACGAAAAAACGCAAACAAAGCGTTGAATTTTGCGTCATAGCGACCGACTTCAGTCGCTATGACGCAAAATTCGACAACAAACACTAATTGTTCTGAAAAAACGCAAAAATAGCGTTGAATTTTGCGTCATAGCAACCGAATTCGGTCGCAAAGTGCATAGCGAAAAGTCGAGACTAGCGGCCCTGGACCTTAATAATAACAATATTCAATAAATAAATTATCAAAACTTTCTTAAGTTATGTTATGATAGACAGATACATGGTTGGTTGTACCTTTTTGGAAGTTTATCTGTTATTTTATTATCTATTAATTTAAGTACTCTATTTAACTGATGCAAAAAACTTGCAAATGCGCGAGTCTGAGTGTGGCCTTTTATTTATTTTTAAAGAATTCGCTGTTGTCTTATGTCTTGTGCCCAAAATTATCGTACATCTGAATGGTTTTATTTTCTGTATTACCTTCACGGATTATTTTTATTACCGCTTAAGTTTAATTTACTTAAAACATTTTTTCTAATCTAGCTACTTACATTCATTCAATCATTATTATTGAAACGAAATAGTTTTGAATGAAGTAATGTTTAATTTATTATTGTATGAATATTTTAGACATTCGGCATTTTGTTAAGACATTATATATCATTTAATTTAATTTTCAATTATGCTAACTACAGCCTGTCGCCCGGCGCGCGGCGCAAAACTAAGAAAATTTTGTCGCTTCGTCAAGTCCCCGCGCCTCGCTCTCTCTGTAGGAGTGCGCTCAACACATCGACGAATACTTAGGTAATGTATGATAATCCACCATTATTATAATTGAGCACCCGAAAAAAACAATGTTTGGAAAATAATACAAAGCGTTGGTTTTTTTTCACGTTGGCGCCAAAACTCCAAAAATCCAACCAAGGAGAATTTTCTCAGATTTTGGATTGATTGTCAACATTCGAGTGAACAATAGTTTATTTAATTAGTTTATTTTATATAAATTATGCTACTTTTAATTATTTTGAACATAGAATTTTGATTTAATTTAACAACGGAATTATTGTAGTGAAGAACTGAATTGAAAAAAATAGAATTGGCCGTGGTTATCACTTATCCACAACCGCTAACCTTTAAAGAGCCATTTCTTTGAAGCCAGAAGGTTGCCTTTTGTACTTAGATTGATCCTCCTTCTACATTAGCCTATTGTGCCCGAATTGATCGCATCCGGGCTTGATTTTATTACATGAATGCGAATGTCTCATGGCTACAATTTTACATTATTCAATCAATATCAATTCTGATGACAACTGTCAAATGTCAGAAGAGCCAGGCTAATCTATTTGATTCTGACCTTGTCGTGTGGAAAAATATCCTGTACTAGCTGATGCGCGCGAAGCTCGGCCTACGGCCTTGCTTAACTTTTCATACAAACCTTGTCCTCACAATTACGAACACAACAAAAAATAAATCATCAAAATCGGTCTAACCTTTTTCAAGTTATAGCGTGACCAGGAAAAATAGGGGTTCATTTATTTATATATATATTGATTATTAAGTTTTGTTTGTATTTGAACCATAACGTTGCATGTTTTCTTGAATGGTCGCTTCTTCCGATTGTTTGGAAAAGATTTTGTGTATTATATTTATAGCTACATATGTAGCTAGATGTACGATAATTTTGGGCACAAGACATAAGACAACAGCGAATTCTTTAAAAATAAATAAAAGGCCACACTCAGACTCGCGCATTTGCAAGTTTTTTGCATCAGTTAAATAGGTATATACCTACTAAACTACTTTATTTGCCACCACCTGCTTATTTGATACATTTATTTTGGTTACAGCTACTGATTTTTATAAATGCCGATTGCAAGATTCTTTATATCCTCTTTACATTCTCAATATGGCTACTTTTTAACCTGACGAATGCGAAAGTGACAGAGTAATCACTCCCGCCTTCTTGCACACGCTGCGCACTTGTAGATAATATTATTACCACCAACCACTAGAGGACAGGCAATAGCAGTGTCCTCTTCGTAAACGGTGAGCGTACTGCGATCTCCAAGCCGCCTACCAAGCTTGGGGATTATGGCAACCAATATTGGGAGGCTTCGTCCAACAGTGGACGTCTAAGAGCTTATGCATGCCTATAACTCTAGGAATAACTTGGTCACGCTGTAGGTATTTCCCCTGTAATACCTACGAGTACTTTCTCTCTGATAATGTTATGTGGATTACAATACGTATGTTTATTAAATAGCTAAATGATCGTGGCAACAATCGCTAATGTTTTGACAACATCCCGCCGTGGTGTCCAAACACACGCTGTTATGTCTTGTTATTCTATTCTAAACTAATCTAAAATAGTTACGGTTTTGTATCTATTCTACTGTTTGGAACGTAAATATGTAGATAGGTACTTACTACGAGGGCTGGCCCAAGACAAGGTGGAAATATGGAGTACTAAAGGACATGAGAGAGAGAGAGTAAGGAAGATGTTTGTGTTCTCCCGTAATTGGGGTTACACTCGGTTTAGAGCCTACGTTTTCAAGTATCTATGTTATGTGTAACCTCTTTTAAGCATCCAAATTGTAAAGCGCAATGAAAGAGAAAATGAAGGAAGTTGAAGGAAGGAGTTTTGGCGGGAACGTGAAGAATTCATGTCGCGTCATTTTATTATTTTCCAAAACTTGTGTTATTTCGGGTGTTAATGTGTAAAAATGGTGAATTTTTACCCGTTAAGTGTTCGTGTACATGCACGAGTGTTGGTGAATAGTATAATGTCGTGAATCGTGAATTTTCGTGTTGTTTCCAAAACTCCATAGAAAGCTCTAGTAAAGTTTTCACCACTTTACTGGGGCATGACTTGGACTTGACCGTGACTTGCATTGCTTGACTTTGACCGTGACTATGACTTGTTTGATAATATCTAACAAAAATTGAGAATATATCTGTATACTTGACACTGGCAAATGCATAAAATGTGCGACGCCAAAATCCTCAAGAAGGAAGTTGAAGGAAGACTGACCGTACCACCATGATACATTCTCGGGAAGAGAGGTACCTAGCTACTTACCCACTTTAAATCTTTACTAAGAAATCTTTACTTTACTTAACAGTTTAATGCGAATGACCACCTTGCTAAAGAATGTGTATCTAAAAAAAAAACACTCCTGACCAATATGATAGGGTTGGAAACAATAGATTACAATAGATACAGTGATTTTCTGACAAAATTCTGTTAGAGTCAATCTGACTAAATTGATCCCAGGATTCAACATACTCCTCACCATACATACATACATGGGAGACACCAGCATACGTCATCAGCGTTCTGATGCAAGAACAGAAAAATAATTTGAATATGTAAAAGAGAGGTGATAGAATAGCGAATAGCGAAGTAGCTGGTGTCACCGCCCGTAATGCCAGACCGTTTTTTGGGTGATGAATTCATGATCGGTCCCACTGGAGTGGCTTAGCAGATATTTTGTCTAAGGTACTAGAGAAATAGGTATACCATATTATATATTGATCGAGAATAAAAAGGCAAGGCCGTAAAGAAGTCTGCTGACATATATATAATTATCATCGACATATCTTATTCCATGTCAGGTAGATTTTAATACCTCAGTAATGCAAACTATTTATTAGCATGTTCACATTAAATAAGGAATCGAATGGAAAAAACTGTGTTGTAAAGGTATTTCCCAAAAGGATATTATCATGTCAAAAAAAATTTCATCAAAGAACCGAAATTGGTGACGAAATTTCTAGATAATTAGGAATAGCCAAGTTCTGGAATACGAAAACCTTGCCAATTTCTTTGAAGAACTCCTCTCTGTGTATCAGCCTTGAAACATCCCAGTGGTGGGATATCAGCCTACCCTCGAAAGGTGATTAGGCCATATCCACCACGCTGGCCCAGTACTGGCTAGTGGATTTCCTACCAAACCACACTTGTTGAGCAACCGAATGGTTAGGGTCTCTGAATTTGTTTTGAAGCCTAAGATTTATTTGCTTGTTGTTATAAAAAAGTCTTAACGGATATATCAAAATGACATTAAAGTCAAGTTTGACCAATGCAGAAAACAATACTTTCCCAAATTAGAAAATGACTTTATACAATTAAAATCTTGAAAAATACACGTTTTTTGGGCTCAAATCTGCCATTGCGCCAGTAAGTTAGTTTTATTTGTGATTTTGTTCTCGACATCACGAGTCAGTGACACTTATTTTTACTTTTCATGTTTTTAAAACTTGATTTACGAAGCTTGCCAGGTTCAGGACTGTTTAGAAAGAGACGCCCAGACAAGGACACAGCCGCTGACGTCACTCAGGCGCAGCACGGAGCGGCAACGTCGCGCGTCGCATCCAATGTTTTGTAAATAGAACGCTGGACCGATTGTTGAAAGAGCGAGAGAGAATTGAAAAAGGAAGGAATGTGTGCAATTGAGTTATGAAATTGGACTCTATGCTTTGGGATTATGAGTTTTGGTAGTTTCTACTAGTAATCATTATGTGATTATGATTATGTGCTGTACAGTTATGGGTCTGATATTGCGTTGCAATCCGTTGTTTAGTAATAATCATAGTTATGTTTGGAACTACGATTTATTTTTACATTTCATTTCATACTCTCAATTCATTCTGATGTTTTCGTTGTTATTAAAATTTAGAAAGTTAAATATGTCTAATGCGTTCTCTTTTTGAGGCTGTGGTTGTTAGCTTTGCACTTCGCACTTTGTGAATTCTTTCAATGCTATATTTTTATTGGCTTTTGATTTTCAATCGTTATCTTCGTTTGCATAACCAAAAGCCTTTATCTTATAATACGTATTTCCTATGATGATTTTCTATCCACCTCCCACTACAAAGCAACAGCTTCTGTTTCAGCGGGAATACGGCTTGACAGTTTCAGTGGCCAAACTGAAAATCGAGTTATACTTACTTACCTACAATTTTCCTTATCTGCTTACCAAACCCATCAAAACCTCCAAATATAATCTTCACAAAAGATATAACGTAAATTAAATTTCGCAAAACAACTTCATTAAATACGAGAACGATAGAACTGGGTAAGTACGAATTTTTAATAAATATATAAGTAGCTAAGTTGGTGCGGGGTGGCATCGAAATCCTCCCGGGGTCGTTGACCCATCGACCGTTGCCGTCCTGCGCGGCCCGCCACGACGTATCGAACCTTCAGGATGTGATGTGTCTTGAAACTGAAGGTACCAAATTTGAAATTTAAATTTGATTAATATGCAATTATTTTGTTTTAATAGGGGAATATTCATGTTTTAATCTAGGTTGAATTATATAATTGCATTTACTTTCAAAATTCAATTTCGGCCGTCGTAAAAAAAAACAATATCGTAACGAAGCGTTACGATTTTTTTCCGGCATGTCATTAGCTTTTGCAAAGAGATTTCTGTCCAGTGTAGAACACTCTAATATTTGAATTTCATTGCGTTCATTGTAATTATTAAATTTTTCGACTAGTTTTAATATTTTCATCAGCACAGACGGATTTATCAAATACACGTCATTTCGCCCAGTCATGGAATATCAATTCTTTCATCGTCAAGAGATGGCGCTTGCGTAACTTATGGTACCTATTTTTTTTAAACACTATATCGTGGTAGAGGAGAACTTCGTTCAGCCAACGTAACATTAAAACCAGTTTAATTTTATTTCGTTTTATTAAATTAAAACTAAATGAAAAGGCCCATTTTCTTTGCATCATTAGCTGTAATTTATAATATAGAATATCAAGAAGGTAGAAAATACTACTCATGAATACTTTAAATAATGATTTGTTTCAAAACCGACGCACAACTTCCCATAAATAAGGGAACGAAGAATGTCATACCACACTACTGTTACCAAAACTGTCGCCAACGCCATCTAGTGAGAGACAAATAATTCTAAAATAACACTTGGAAAACCGCTCATTGCTAAATAGTATGGTCTATTAGCTTGCCCACAGAAAAGAGGAAGATAAGTAAAAAAAAAAAAACTTCTGTGAGCTTGCCCGTACGCCTTCGCTCGCAACAGTAAATGAAACACCTCATGTTACCTCTCCAGGGATCCTTTTTCGAAAAACCCTGAGATATATCTTTCTTAATTTTTTATGCTTAGTACCCCATTTTGCCTCTTCAGGGGTCTTTTTTAGAAAAATCCTGAGATATGCCTTTCTTTAATGCTTAGTGTACAAACCGAGTTTCATTGGCATGAAAAATATATTTTTTTTACCAACTTTAGGGTTCTATTTTACCCATTTAGAAATGGAATTTCGCAAAATCCGTTCTTATTGTTTACTTACATATGAGGAGTATTGGGTTTACATTTCACATGAAATTTGGTATGGAGGTAGGTTATTCCCTGGATTAACACATAGGCTACTTTTTAGCCCGAAAAAATGAACCGTTCCTGTAGAATAGCGGGAGAAACCGCGGGACGCAGCTATTGGAATATAGATTCGTACCTGTTATAGTTAGGTTCACGCACAGATCACACCCTAGATTCTGCATTCAGGGCGCTCGAAGCGCACCACGCATCGATCTAAATACACTTATAAGAAATTACTCTGATTGGTCGATTGTTAGGCGCGAGTAGGCGTAACCTTGAGATAGCCAATGATAACGCTTGGTCGCACTCCCCGCGACCCGCGCCTTCCTCAAACTTTGGTGACTTTTTGTAGGAACAACGAATCTCGTAATGCGGTATCTAGTGTGACCTGTGGGTTCACGGTACAGATCTACGAGTTTAGGATTCCACTGCAATGACGCCTATAGACGAACAAAACTTATGAAAAATGCAACTAGAAAATGTAGGAAGAAAATGGTAATGTATGACAACTTTAGTGATCGTAAAATGCTCAAAGAAAAGAAAACGTGTGTAAACGAAAAGAGACCGCAATACAAATAAACACATGAATGAAAACAGACAAATAAATCAATTAGGAAATTCATAAAAAATTGAAAGAACATTTATGACAGCTACAATGATCGATGAAGTATACGTGCATTTAAACGAAATGTAAGAATAAAACGAAAAAGGTGCAGATGGAACGAGAAAGAACAAGACAGACGATAGCTAGCTACGTATATTTACCTTGATGTCTTGTAAGACCTGTAAACAACCAAAAGCAGAATTAGTGTTTGTCTTTGTTTACACAAGCGACGAAAAAATTCAGAACATCTTGGGAATGTATCAAATAAATTATTTATCAAAATAAACAACTTTATTGTTTGAAAAACCACAAAGATATCAAATAAAAAAAGTAAGACAACCTCAAAAATTTTTGTTGTAAACATACAAACAAGGAACATAATAAACTCTAACGAGAGTATATAAATGTATGCTGCAACTATGTAGAAACCTTACAATTATAACTGTAAGAAAAAAGCTTTGGATTGGTACGGAATTATTGCAAACTACGAGTACTTTCACATACGTAGCAGCTCGTAGTAGGAGTACGTAAGCGTATCTAGTATTCGGAATTGGTATAAAAGTGCTTAAAAGTTTTTAACTGGCTGTCACAAACAATGCTGGCATGCTGACACCTGCCGTTGGTAAAAATATAGTAGAAACCTTTTTTTTCCGGGCAGGAAACTTTTTGGTTGCAACATCGACTGACTGAAGATTTGATCAAAGGACTGTCCCTATTTTTTTTCCTTTTTAGAAATAAAGCATTAGCTAGTAATTATCTGTTTTTAATTATTTATTTCTTCTTTGCATGTGACTTGTGTTTTATTTGAGACTGCAGACTGGATTATTTGTTTAATATATTTTGTTTTATTATTATTTTCAATTTTATTATTATATTTACTTAGTTCTAAAGTTATATTATCACATTAAAATTTCATTTAAAAAAACCCTTTTTTGAAGCATCTATATATATTTTAGCTGATGTATTTGTGTCATTTAAAACATGCGCGGAAATAATAATAATAATTATGTGTCTAGTGTAAGTTTTTTGAGAGAGAAATGCAATACCAAATATATTCTATACAGTTGTAGTGATTTTAAGAAGTCATAATAATTGAAAAATGTGTTTTTTTATGACAATAAACATTTTTCTAATCGGTCATCAAATTTATAAAGAATCGTAAGTAAATTAAAGGAAATTAAGAGACTTCAGTAAGCATCAGCAAAATATTGTATGTAAGCATGATTGGGTATAAGTTCCTTGGTAAGCATAACGGTGTAAGCATAATTTTGACCTTTATGCACTGCACTGACTTGAACCCTTTATTATCACGATAAGATTGAACCCGACGGGTGGGTTATCGACCGGACATGTCAGTTTACCCCCGAAGCGGCTGATAAAAGGCCGGATAAACGACAAGTTTTACTTATCAGTCCTAGGTCATAGCTTTTGGTGTGATGTGAATTAATTTTTGTGTGTTAAATAAATATATATATATATATTTAAATAAATAATTTTGTACATTAAAATATTACTTATTTATGCAACTGAGTGACTAGACAAGCAAGTCCATGCGTACCATGTCCGCGGCACTATAAAGTTTTAAAAAGATAACCAGGCAATTGGTCTGTATTCCTATATTTAAATCAATACGTTTATTAATGATTATGATTAACAGAACCCATTTAATCTAAAACTTTTTTCTCTCACATTTGGCTTTACATGTAGCGTATTTAGCCAGTGTCAAGTTCTGAAATATATCAAGTGAAGCATAGTATTTCGCAACAAAAACAAGTCAAGACTTAACCAACCAACCAAGGTAACCAACCAACCAAGGTATAACCAAGGTTATAGACTTAGCCAATCAAAGTAAGACACGGTGAAGTCCAAGTCATGCCCTAATAAAATGATAGTTACTTTTGAAAACTTTTGAATACGACGAAAATTTTGAAAACAACAGCAGACGATTCTCCACTTTATACTATTTACAATCATGCACGTTAACGAACACTGTCTTAATGGATAATAATCCACCATTATTATACATTAACGCTCAAAAGAATACACGTTTTTGAAAATAATAGAAGCGGCAAATTGTTCACGTTGGCGCCAAAACCTGAAACACAAGCGCCAAAAATTTTTTTTACCAATTACTTATGGCATCGTGCGACTTCTGCATTCCGCCAGCGTCATATAAACTTCAAGCTTTTTAACAGTTCAGGAAATGCAGAAAGTGCCAGCGATTTCAATAGGTACAGTATGATGTCACCGGCCAAGAATTATTAGTTATTGTTTTACGCGAGGTTTTGAATGATTCATAAGCAGGTATTGTAATGATCATTTAAATGTAAATTATGCGAAGGAAGACATTCGTCAAAGTACGTTTTTATACAGCACACAAATTTATTATAATCGACCGTAGATAAATTGATTTGAATAAGGTTTTCCTTGATTATTCACGGTGGCTCGTGATAGATAGGATGGATTGTCAGGAACTAAATATTTATTTTGTTTTGTTTGTTGATATCCCCACAGAAGAGAGAGAAGTAAAGGTAAAAATTTTTCCTCTTCTGTGGATATCCCTATCAACTTTATGTTTATGCTAAATTGTATAACAGCTCCTATTCGTTTTTCCCTTTTTTTTTTTTGAGCATTTACGCTCAATTCTCGTTGCTGTTCTTGTGCATTTGCCAGTGTCAAGTATAAACAAATATTTTCAAGTTTGGTAAATATTGTCATATAAACATTAATAACGGTGAAAGGCAAGCAAAGTAAGTCAAGGTCAAGTCCAAGTCACGTCCCAGTAAAGTTTGTGACTTTACTAGACGTTTCTATGGAGTTTTGGAAACAACACGAAAAATCACGTTTCACGACACTATACCATTCACCAACACTTGTGAATGTTCACGAACACAATCTACACTCGAAATAATACTAATTTTTAAAAATAATACAATGACATGACTCCTCGTATCTATTGCTCTTCAAGTAGATATTACGCGCAAAATACAGAATGTTCTGGAACTCGTGTCCGACCTGCACGGGTGCTGCTACTCCTATGTTCATTCTGAACAACTTTTACTATTGGACCATCCTTGCGAGACAGACACCAGATCCAGAACAGCCTGCTTATGGTATTTTGTGTGTTACATTAATTAAGTGTTCTTCGAGTCGGTCAATCCTAGGCGCGAATTGGATGAATGAATTTCGCGGACAATTGTATTTTTACGAGAATTTGCTATGTGCACGATCAAGTGGTTTATTATCTGTGCTTTTCCTAAGGTATTAGTCAGTATAGGTAGATAAATTCATAGCACACCGCCGGGAATCGAACTCGGGACCTCCAGCGCTACAGTAGTTCAAGTAAGAATAAACGTAAGTAGAGTTGTTTCGACGAGAAACAAGTGAACTAAATATTTCGGAAGGTCGGAAAATATTTTTGTTTACAAAATACGATGGTGACTCCGCCATTCAACTGTACACAAGTTGGTCGCTCTATGTTAGTAGTCATGATCCCACTTCAGAGACATCCCAATAGTTTACACAAAACCCGGTTGTAAACATTCCGGACCTATCTCAAGGCGTTACAGGCTATTACACAGTTTCGAAGAGACTGTTATTAATTCTGTGGTTCGGGTCCATCCAGGCACAGATTGCGTCATAGTTGAGAATACCGGGTAGCATGTAAAGTAATAGTTGCTATTGACTTGACCGTGACTTACTTTGATTGACTTATGACTGACTTGTTTTAATTGTGAAAATATTTGGATCATTCTCGTTAGATCTAGTGCATAAAAAAAAAAAAAAAACAAATAAAATATAAATAAATAATAAATGAATTCATAAATAGATCTGTAGTATTTTTTTCTCTTAAAATGCCATTTTGAAATTTTGGTTGACTTGACTTGAATTATTAAACTGGCTAAATACACAACGTTTGAGCCAAAACACAAAAAAAAAGTTGCTACTGGGAGTTCGGTTCGACGACGAAAATATTGTAGGATATCATTGTACTATGTTTTCGTCATTATGTACAACTTTTACTATGGGAACGTCAAAAGGCACGACATCAACCGCGAAAAAAAAAACAGTTGTTCGATACATTTCATGACATGCATGACACTTTTCTATGAAGCAGCCGTATTTTTCCGCGAAGTTGCTCACAATGAGTTAAATGATTATCACACTATAATAATTATTATATTATAATACTATAAATGTGAAAGTTTTTTGCGCGAGAGAGTATCTTTGTTAATTCTTTACGTTAAGACGGTTTTTTATTGGGCTAGCTTATAGCTTAGATTAACAAACTAGGAGTTCTGCTAACAGTAGACCTCGCGAGTACAAACTTTTTTGCAACTACAAGTCCGGGACATCGATTTGAGAACCCACGACCTTATATCTTGACAACCTCTTGACCGATTTTGCTCATGTTCAAAATTCTTGTTTAGAATTGAGTACCGAATGCTTATGCTCAATATTATTAAAATCGGCCGGTACGTGGCGCCGCAGCAAATTTCCCCTCTTTTTGGGGAAAATACCCCACCAATCAAAAATCGCTGACGACTAAAAAAATCGTAGCACCCGTATATTAAGTCGCGTCAAGATTGGTTGAAAAATAAGACCAGCCCTCTTATCATGGATGTACCTTATCGGGATAGTTTTAGTGCGCGAGCGGCACCACGCATGTTGCAAGTATGTTGGTGTGAGCGGGATGGTATGCTATAAGTGCACTGTACGCGAGTACCAACGTACGGACAAATGAAAGCAAATTTTGACAGTTAAGGCGAGGACTGATCGTGATTTGAAATGAGTATTGTCTCGCTCAAAGTTCTAAGGTTTAAAGTTGAAAATCGCATATCATACTTGATGAGAAAACGGTAAATTGTAGTTTTTCATTGCTTTTTTGCCGATTATCGGAAATATACAAATCAAATGAAAAAACTACCTGGTTAGCCGTATAAACTACTAGCCTGGATATTTAATTTGTAAAAGAAAATTTGTAGTTACCACTGAAAATTCAGAGCATTTGATTTCAGGAGGGTTTTTCAGGGGGTCATTATGCGATTTTTTATTTTGTAACTAAGACAGATTTTCGAAATTTTATTCGGTTAAACGTAATTTCAGTTTTATTTTCTATCTGCAGTATTTTTTGCACATGATTAAGTAATCTCGTCACTTTGCACAAAGCACTGAAAAATGCTACTTTTTGTTGTTTTGCGATTGGACCTCGCCTTAAATCTGAGACCTTGTTCGCTTCTCACTCGATCAATATGCTACTTTATACCTCAAAATGCGGGTAAAACAGGGCGCTGCTAGTATCACAAAATATGCCGTCGAACGGAACACCCAGTATATTCAGGACACAGATTAGATAATAGTTGCTGTACCCGTGTCCCAGGTTAAGTAAGAGTTGTTGTCCGGGTCACTCCCGGTCGATAGTACGTCTTGTGGGACGCCCGACCGGATGCGCCTTTTGGGACCGAGATAATATCCGTCCTTTACCTCTCTGTGCCAAATTGAGTACTTTGTCATAATAAGCATTACAAGCATGGCTCCTTTATTCTAGGCTATCAACAAATTGCTCTCGAATTACTATCACACTAATATAAAAACTAAAAACTTCAGTTTTTCTTTAAATTATTCTTTGTTTGTTATATTATTGTTTTAAGTTAGTTTTTTAACCTTAGATTATGGTACATGGGTGGGCGAATTGGGGTAACCTGTAATGCCCACCCAATGGAAAAGAATTGATATAAATAAAATAAATAAATAAATATTATAAATGCGAAAGTTTGTGTGTAAGTATATCAGTATGTAAGTGTAGCGTTTTTTAATCGGCTAGGGAGCGGTTATGAGGATATTCAAATTCAAATCATTTATTTCAGACTATACAAGGGTCCATATTACACATAAAAAGAAATTCAATTACAATAGAAAACAAAATTAAATTATATTATATTATGTCCTACATCTCAATAGTAATACAAAACAGAAACAAATAGAAAAAAAAAAGTCAAGCAGCAAATACAAAATTTAAATAAAATTGCAATAAATTCAATTAAGTAAAAAATATTTTTGATACAAGTTAACTAACAACTTTTATTCCACGACTTTTTAAAAGCATGTAGCACTATACATAGTGCTTTTTAATCGTGAGCTGTAGATGATGAAAGAGGTCCTAAAACATCTTATACAAACAGTGAAAGTATTTTCGGAACACATAATAATAAGAAAAGCGATTCATTCACCGAGCGAAGCGAAGGTGAGACCTTCCTTTACTGGGACAAATCGGCATTTGTATGTATGTTTGTGTGTATATTTGTCCGATGATAACTTGCGATCCGTTAATGCGATCTTCATGAAATTTTGTAGGCAAATAGTTCATTTCAATAAAAAAAAAAAGTTCGAATATGAGCTGAATCGGTCTAGGGGTTGTGAAGATATAGGGGTCGCGAGATCTCAGTTCGCCGCGAACTACTAGTTTTAATAAGTCTTCATAATACAACGCTATCTAGATGCAACGCCTGGAACAACGGCTCAGAAACAGTAAAGAAAAACCTTTAAAAGAAAAACAATTAAAATCTCCTTAAACTTCACAGACTCCGCTAACAACTCGAATTAATCGAGTGAACTGACAACAATCAAAGGGCGATCGTAATCGGTTGTTTACAAACACCGATCCTCAGAGTCTGTCCGGAGACCGGCTCATATTTCCCGGGCTCACGGGATCCCAGACAGCTTTAAGGCCATGCATCCACTAGCGGCGAAAGGAAGAGAAGATAGATAGAGAGCATTGCAATGAGCTCTATTTCCACCCATTTCCAGCCAAACTTCTCAGAAGAACCATTCGTCATTTAAAAAAAAAAGGTTATAAGAACAGACAATTTTATCTTTAATAAAACAATGCTTAAAAAATTGGACTGGGCGATGTATGCGACATTTATGCATCCCAATCGATGGGATCAAAGATGGATTCCTGATGGAAAAAGCAGTCAGGGAACGCCTAGAAATGGTGACGATCTTGATGCTTTCTAGGAAGGTTGGCTGGAGGCAGCAACGGACCGTGATTTGGGCAATGCAGTGGGGAGACATTTTCCTAGCATAGGCTGGGAAAAAATAATAATAGGAAAACATAGCATGCAAAGGACAAACTGTAACTCGTTAATTGACAATGTACGAATTGTAATTGGCTGCCAATTACATTACAAGCTGGCTGTGCTTTCTCAAGGGGAGGAAGGAAATGAGAATAATGGTATCGTATGGTTTTGATTATTTGCTGTAACCATTGAAAGGTCACCGAATGTAATCGAAACTATAGTCGGAATAACCGACTCAATAACGTGAGTATTCCCGTTTTATTAAAATAAAATGTATCAAAACCTCGTCAGTTTTCATAGTATTAATTAAGTTGGGATTTCTGAAACAAGTTTCCTTCTTCTTTTATCTTCGCTATAGTGGATACCGGCCCTTACGCGCTCCTGAAGCGCCCTTGAACTCAGTACAGATCCTTACCGCCTATTGGGACATTTACCTCGAATGTAAAATTGATGTTTGTTTATCCTCATTCGGTTCTTATTTCAAAAGATTAGTATTTCGATATATTTTTTTAAGTTTGATTCAAGTGCAATCTATAATAGCTATATTCGCAAAATAGTAATAAAGAAGCCATAAAAAGCGTTATGTGCGCCTCGGCTTCGCATTTGTCATCTACTTACGTGTTTTACTTTTTTTAGTCATTTTTAAATACTGACTCTGTCCTTGTATGTTTACCTGAAAGAGATCGCTAGGAGCGACAAAGCTGCCAGCTAACCTTGTCCGTAGTTACTGATTACTGTTACTGTTATCCGTATTTTGTTTGGTTTTGAATAAAGAGTACCTATATCTACGTCCATTAAACTAGCCTTTGCATTTAGCTGCAGTAATGTAATTTCTATATTAAAAATTAGTCGAATGAGAAACTCCTCCTTTTTTGTGGAAGTCAGTTAAAAATTGGGGGATATTATGATTATTATTTATAGCCCAGTCAATTTAGTTTTTGACCCGGAAGTAACCATAACAGGATTATTTTTGCTGTACATAATGGTAGAACTCTCATGAATTAAACAAAATACGTAACAGGAACAGACTCAAATTTTACATTTTGCAATATCGTCTCTATTTCCATTATGTTAGAGTCTATTTCAGATGACGATTGTAAGCTCGGCAGTGAGTCGTCGGCGACGATAATGTATGCTCAAGCATAAATGCTTTTTATATTTTCCGTACCTCCAGACTATTTAAATTTAATTTAATATTGATTCTACGCCAGCAGATTATACCAAACACAATTTTATATTTCTGTTATGAATTATGTCCGGGTCCTCCATACTAAGTCCCGTAACTTGACAGGAATCTTCGATATAACTCGAAAGAGGTTTTTTTTACTTGGTTTCTCTTTTGAAACCGCGGTTGTCCCTTCCGATGAGGACCGATAAAATACGTGTTATTTAAACAAACAACTAATATTTTATAATGATAAGATAAGGCTATCGAGAACGACAACATATCTAAAATAAGCTACCAGAAGTAGTTCTCGATTTGTAACGCTATAAATAAATACTTAGAAAAAATGAAAATGGACACTCGGAACACACTATTGCGAAAGTTTGTCCGTAACTATGTAACTTGTTTGTTCCCGGTCAACTCCATAACGGCTGAGCGGATTCGGATGAAATTTTGTATGGAGGTAGCTTATACCTTGGATATTTTTATTTTTTGATGTTTTTTTGTGGTTCCAGTAGGATAGCGGGTGAAGCCGCGGGGATCCTCCTCGTGTGTGTCTGCTTCAGCCTTTAAACATCCCACTGCTGGGATATCGGCCTTTACCTTCGAAGGGTGATTAGGCTATATTCCCCACGCTGGCACAGTACGGGTTGTCGGATTCACATACGCCATCGAATTTCTTCTCCGGAAATATGCAGGTTTCCTCAGGATGTTTTCCTTCACCGAAAACATTAACCTCCTTCTTGGGCAGTCGGGTAAAAAGACTGATATATCAGATGTATATAAGTTCCAAAGAACCCACCTGCTATATTATAGGGAAAACTCTGTGCCTGCTATTTTAAGAAATTAAAGTGATGTAATTTTGCTTTAATTTGGTGTTTCATGTTGTTCCGGTTCTATTTTTTCCAACACAAGCCGGGGACATTGTTGAGCTGAGCATGTTGCTTACGCAGTTTTTATCCGACTGCCCAAGGAGGGTAATGTTTTAGGGGTGTATGTAAGTATGTTTATGTGTTCCTATTAAGACGTCCTGTACCTTAAACGGCTTGACTGATTTTGATATGCGAAGTGTCGTTGGATTCTTCTTTAACTAATATTATAAATTTGAAAGAAACTCTGTCTATCTGTCTCTCTGTCTCTCTGTTTATCTGTCTCTATGTCTCTCTGTCTGAGTGTTTGTCGCGTTATCAGGGCTAAACGGCTGAACGGATCGAACTGATTTTTTGCATACATAGGGCATTCTCACGGACATAGGCTTTTTTTTTTATCACTTGTCTGTTTTGTTAACAGAATCGATAGAAAGTCACATATCCGCCCGGTCATAGTGATGACTACATTCCCCATTCCGAAAAGCACGTGTTAACTTTCCCCACATGTCCGGGTGAAATATACCCGGGGCGTAGACACGGCGCAGACGGTCCGTGAACTTTGGCCGGGCGCTGATAGTGTGTCCCGGGTGTTACCCGTCGTGTTTTACCGCCGGGACGGCCGTGCGTGAAACTATGCGTGGGGAACTGAGATAAATTGTCTAGGCGGAGATTTGTCAGGAGACGCGTCTGGGTGAATGTCTTTATCGTCTGTGGCCTTAATGTTGCTATGCTTTTCGTTAACTGTTAACTGTCTTAGAGTTGACAGCAATTGTTTTGTTTGTGGTTTCTGGTTTATGCAAATGAAAGCAATCATTACGCCAATTAAAAGCCTGGTACTTACTGTATGGGACGTTTTATTTTAATACAAGAGGAATACTCACGTTATAATGAGTCGGTTATTCCGACTATAGTTTCGAACACATCCCGTGATTTTTTTCAAGATGCTGTAAGTGATGTTTGGCGCCAAAACTGCCGATGCAAGAATGCTTCACCAATTCTATATAGATCTCGAAGGGCGTGCTTTGTGTGTGATTACACATCCTTACGGCAGTATGCTCAAAAGCGGTGCCCGATTAAGCTTCAGCTAGTACGTCCGTGTAGTTTAGAGTTTCTAGGGCATCTGGAACGGATTTTAGCTTGAGATAAAGTTTACCGACTGACAGCAGCGTTGCAAACATTCCTTGCTTCAACTCGAGCACGTCTCAGCACTAACAGACCTCTTCCATAACTACTCCTTCATAGTTCCCATTGCATAATTTCTCAAGTCGAGAAAAAAATAGAGGTATCCTATCACGTGCAGATGAAAAAAGATGAAGTTACTTTTCAGTTTTGACTATCTGACAAAACTTCTCGTAATTCGTAAAGATTCCGATAGTAAGGTTTTTTATTATATTCATCAATATCTACCTATACTAGTTATCTACTAAATCGAGAATTCTTAAAAAAAAATGATATATGTATTCACGGTTTTTTTTTTTTTTATATTTATAACTCCACGGACTCGGAGGTCCATGCCCTTTGTCAACTTTTACATTTTTTGTTAACTATTACTGATAATATAAGACTAACAACATAACAAGAGGAAAATCTACTATACTTAATACTATGTTGCGTGTATACACCGAGCAGTCCAGCTCCCGCAAGCAGCACCCGTTCACGAGTTGACGCATGTGCCAGCCATCGCTCTCCTCAACCATATTTGAGGGAAGAGGGCGACCCGACACACGACGCCGCCGCAAGAAGAAGCCTTTATGCGAGCGTGAATGCTTTTTTTTTTTTTTTTTTTTTTTTTTATGTTACTTGGTGACGAGACGAGCAAGTCGCTCACCTGATGTTAAGCGTCACGCTTGCCCATAACAGTTCAGTGCCACCCAGAATTTTGAACTTCAACAGTTCAAAACAATGCGCGGCAATGCATTGCGCTCGTCACCCTGAGATGTTAGATGTTTAATCTCTGTATGCCCAGTAATTACGCTGGTAACATTGCCCTTCAATCCGGAACACAGTAATGCTTGCACACTACTGCTTGGCGGTTGAATAACTGGCAAAGGTGTGGTACTTCCCCAGGCGGACTCTGCAAGAGAGCCCTACCACTACAAAACAGTATACACACAATACTTACTTACTTTTTCACGGTTTGCAATTTAGCCATAAGACGAAAGAACTATTACAATATCTTTTGCGTAGATCTACAAAAATGTAGCTTAAATCCGTCTCCTACCCATAAGCTATATATATCTATAAAAAACAAAACAAGAGGAACCGTTTAGCAGTGATAACGCGACAAACACCCAGACAGAGAGACAGATAGACAGAGATACAGAGTTACTTTCGCAATTATAATATGAGTTTCGATTAGGATTATACGCATATATTAATACGCAGATTAATTAATAGTACCGCCACATCTATTTAGTCTGTGACAAATTGCTTTACATGCACACATCAAGCTTACGTGTTATTCAATGAATTTGTAAACAAACACGCATCAGATTTCCTACACACGTGGGAGTGGCACTAACTATTAAGTATTCTGTGCATATAATATAATAATTATCTTTTGAATGAAAATGTAGTAATGATGAGGAAGCACTTGATAAATCGCACACAAATTAAGTGAATAGTCGACACTTGTCTTTCATAGATAAGAAATAACTAGTGCTGTGACTCAGAATCAGGGCAACAATTTTATGCGATTATAATTTTTACGAATAAATACGTTAACAGTTTGACACATACTAGTTGATTATTCTGTGGCCTGTATGTCTGAACTGTTGTATAAGCTGTGGTGTATGAATGGAGGTGTCACCGCGCGTGACTGCTCGCCAAGCGGTCTGCCGACACCCACTATTTTGTACAATTAGGTTGTAAGTTGTAACACGAGAAACGAGGACCGGAATTTCATATAAGAACTGAAAACGACGCATTTTAACGCAGTGTCGTTAATTATTTGCCACAATTTGTCTATTTGTCCTTTTTCTTGTTCAATTTGTTGGCTTTGCCCGTTCAACTCTTCTGCTACAGCGTAAAATTACTGCTAAAACTGGTTATTTGTAAAATCAGTAACTTAGTCTATTTTTCAAAGTAATTCTGAGATATTTCGAGAATTAAGTTCACCTCAGAAATAGAAATTGCGAACTAAGTAGCCTGGGCCGTGGCTGAAATTATTGACTGTTTTTTTTTGTATTTTATTTGCTTGTGTACCAACTTAATTTGAAATTCGACTTAATCTTAATTTGAAAACAGAACTTGATTCTGGCTGATTAGGTAAAACAAGCGAGGAGCCAAAATTTAAGAGAATAAATGTGAGGGAATTTAGTATGACAGCTGTCAGTTTCATTTAAAAAAAAAACGCTTGTTTCAGCTCAACTGTACAGTCGCAGTAGTACCGCAAAAAGCTTATTGGTGAGTTTTGGCAGGAGCGTGAAGAAGTCATGTCGCGTCATTGTATTATTCCACCACCTTACTGGGGCATGACTTGAGCCTGACTGTGACTTACTTCGCTTGACTTAGATTAGGACTGGTTTTAGGATTAGTTTTAACGTTGATATATTTAATTCACTTGAAATATTACAAGAGATTAATAACACTGGCTTAATATACAATGCGTGGAGCCAAACTATAAGAGAGAAAAAAATTGCTTATTGGTAGGTAAAGTTAAAAGTCATAATCAAATAGTGCTAGGGTTAGTAAAGCTTTTTGCGTGAGAATTTATCGATACTTCTGGTATTTATAAGTACAGTAGCAAATGACAAAACATTCTGTCATTAAGGCAGTTTCACAAATATGCAAATATTGCCTCATTTGCCATTAGAAAGTCGATAGTTTGTCG
Organism: Apocheima hispidaria; assembly: GCA_947579745.1. Classification (NCBI taxonomy): domain Eukaryota; kingdom Metazoa; phylum Arthropoda; class Insecta; order Lepidoptera; family Geometridae; genus Apocheima; species Apocheima hispidaria. The sequence continues at coordinate 2,469,523 of OX388151.1, forward strand.
GGGAAAGTTGGAAACAATACAAGGCCTACATAAACGCCCTAAGGAACTTTCATAGGCGCTTTCCTTTACATGACTGACAATAATAGATTAGAGATGCGAGCATAAGTTTATCATTGTCAAAATAGAGAAAAAAATTGTTAGCCAATATAACAACAGGCCAACCTTACACCTTATCATGATTTGCAAAGTAACGCAATCATTTATAATGTTCTTAGCGTAAGATACCAAAGAAAAAATAATTATTCTCAATGTGTATACTATCTAATTACTTTTATTTTTAATTTGTTCATTACTTGAAATATCCCAATAGCATGAGTATATTGATGGACGTGCTGATGAATTGGGCCATTATTTTAAGCTTTCCAAAAAAGTATATGTAGTTAAGTAGGCTTCTCAAGGTTAGAGTGAATCTACTAGGCCTACTGGCTTCATCTTCGGCCACACTGGCGCCGAGTTGGTGGCCAAAGGCGGAATTATAAACGAAAAAATCTAAAAATCATCATCTGCCGGAAGACGACCACTGCTGACCGTAGGCTACCCCTTTAGACACATATTTAGACCGCCACACTGACCAACAACATACCAATTGCATCCACCGGTTGCCCGCGACTTTCACAATGTTTTCGGTTCACCTAGTGGGAGGCCTGCCTTCGCTGCGTCTTCTGGTTCGTGGTCGCTACTCAAGAACCTTTCCTTCCCATCGGTTATCGGTGCTTCCAGTTATGTGACCTGCCCATTGCCACTTTAGCTTGCAAACTCTGAAAGCTATATCGGTGACTTTGGTTCTTCGGCGAATATCCTCTTTCAGATTTTATCGCGCAAAGAAACTCCGAGCATAGCTCTCTCCATTTTTATTTTTGACATACATAAAAACTTTCATTAAAAAAATATCCAAGTTTTATTTAAAATATAACTATACAAAAGTTGAAGTTAGAACAGTAGAACTGGAACGTTCTAATTGCAGTTGATATGACTCGTAATCTCAATTACGGCCACATGAAAACGTCCAGAATTAAAATTTATGTTGACGGTTAAAAGCTTTATGTGGCTTCATGTACACGTAAAATGCTTCATTTAATAATATTAAACAGCTGCGTAAAAAAATATAAAAATGGCTATTAATCACAAGTGTTTTTTAATCCTTGTGATGTTGGAGAGATAAAAAAATATTTGCTTTTCGTTTTCCTTCTTCTTTGTCAATAAATTTGCAGTTTAATGTCGGTTTTGGAATGTATAAATAATTATTAAACCACTTTACGGCACCTTGGAGATCGTATCATTTATATTTAAGCAATATGGCCGATTTTCATCTCTCTATATTTAAGTATTTTAGTCAAAAGTTATCAAGTTTCATCAAAATCGGCACAATACATTCCGAGAAATTAACTAAGTAACTAAGCGTTTGTATAAAAATGACCGATCCTTATTAATTATTTATTACAGAAAATCGTATATGTCAAATAAATGATATGAAAATCGTATCCAACCTGCAAATTAAAAACAAACTGGTCAAATTACCCATATTGTAGGCTGTTTTTTTTAGTGGAAATGGTGAAACGTGGACAAAAGTGAAAATTTATTGGCTTTCAGCGTAGAGAGAATTTTCCAATTACTCCTGGCGCTGCCGTGCAGCCGACAATATCGATTTTCACTTTTTATGCGACTCGTCCGACCCGCAGACAGCCTTCATGTTTTTTTTAAAATTTTAAATACCTATGCGGCTTATTAAAACGACGCGTCATCGCATTTCCTCCTGTCTGATCAATCATGGCAAGCGTAGGCTTTCAAAATTCCCGTTTTTGCCCGGGTTTTTGAGCAGAAAAATAAATTTATGGAGATTTATGGCATTCATTAACTTAACTGGCGTTGTTATTGGTTGTTCTGAAGTTAATGGTTGTCTTTTTCAATACCAAACGAGGGTTTGGCTTATTAGGATTTTCTTTACAAGATAAGAAATTAAAGACTGTTGTGAGAAATGTCTTTAAAACGTATATTGAAGTAACCTGAGTGAGATGTTAACACAGTTTTAGACTTTCGCGGATGCTTACTACATTACTATTATTAAAAAAAAAAAATTAAGAAAAATAACCGCGAGTACTCATAGTAATGAGTGAGATGTGTCCATCTCACAGCAATTTCTCTGTTTCGATGTGAAACAAGTTTGCAATCAAAAACTTGTAATGTTGTCTTATAAGTTATTTGCCTAGGAGAGTTATCTCCATTCAGGCAGCAATACACATGTTTTTATTTACAACACTATCAAACATCGACCCGGAGCATAACACACACTATCAGCCGGCTCTCAATGAATCGAGGCCATTCCACGAGAGAGTGACCTAAATTTTTATTCGCCACGCATAAAACGCTTGTAGTAACGTGTGGTATCGAGTCATCGTCACAGCGTGTGGCAACACTAGTACAGAGCGTAACCGGGATTGCCGGGTAAATGCCCAACGCGGGTTTTTTAAATTTAGAACGTCAGCCATCTTTGTTTTGTTCAAGTCATCGGTCAGAGGTCATCTCAAGATCGTTGATGTGACGATGTTTTTGAAGAATTAGGCGAATCAGAAACGAGGACGTTAGATAAGTATTATCTTCGTACGCTATCTAAATACACAGAGTTGTGTAAACTACATCATGATAAGTACAGATAACACGCCAGAACTATGAGTCAGGCAGAGTTTGAGTTTAAAATTATTTGTGTTTAAGCTTAAAGAATTAATTTGTAGATTCATTTTGATCTTTCTGTTGTTACTCGCACGGAAGTGTTTGTTTCAATGTCAAGCTTAGCTGCTGTTGCTTTTTAAATTAATATTAGGCTAGTAAATTAGTAGTGCCTATAATCACACGCTTTGACAAAATTCCATCATTAGTTAGGTTTTTAGAAGTTTCTTTCGCTATGTTTAATTCAGAGTTTATTGCTCAAGTTTTCCTGTCTTGGATTTTCATATCAGAAATAATTATTAGAATTGATGTCAAAAAGCGGGTCATTAAAGATGTGACTGCCAGCCTATTCCATTAAAAAATGAATTCTCCTGCTTCCTCGCTGAATAATTACCCTACAAAAAATATTTTTGCTGTAAAATATATATCTACCACTGCCATGCCAAGTTTAAAGAAAAAAAAGTAAATAAATATTAAAAGAGAACCAACAAAAAAAACGACTTGATACAAAAAGGCGCGAAAGTAAATTCCATAAAATGTATATGGGGCCCCCTATAAATTATGACCTAGCAAACAAAAAAAGAATTCATAAGTAATTCGCGGTGTAATCGCGTAACAAACATATCAAAGAAAAATACAGGACCATGGCAGTGGTTCAGATATACATTTTATGGCAAAAAAATATTCTGTTGTGTCTTTATGCGAGGAGGAAACAGGAGAATACGTTTGTATGGAAGACGGTCGCATGGTTACCTCCGAGCCAAGCGAAGGTCTAGTGTAATGGAACAATTGCCACTTGCATGTATATTAGTCCGACGATAACTTGCGTATCTGACCATGTAATTTTGTAGGCAAGTATTTCATGCAAATACAATATTCAAGATCGGAAATGAACAAAATCGTTCCTAAGGATGTGAATAGTCGCAAGGTCATGGTTCAGGGCGAATCATTAGTTCATAATAGTACCAAATTGGACATTTCCCATGGGGGAAAAAACTACTAGACCCATAGAGCGAAAGGTTAGATTAAGTCGATTATTCCGACTATAGTTTCGATCACATTCGGTGACTTTTATCAAGAAATGCTAAGCGTGACACGCGCGCGACGTCGTCTTGCCTTGCACGTAAGTTTTTGAGTACTGCCTTATTAAAACAAAATATATCAAAACCACGTCAGTTTTCATAGTAAATGTTAGATTAATTACAAAATGTGTCTTTTCAAACCAATGCTGTTTAAAAGTAATATAAATGGGCTCCCATTGTTTCCGACCGGCGCATTAAGTTATTTTCATCGTAACTGAACCTCGAAGTTGTTTTTTTATGAAAATTTATTGCCATAGATCCGACGGAACGCATTAAGTGGGTTAAACCAACATTATCCGGACTTGTTCTACAATGTAATATTACAGCAGGTAGATACGTCTACATATGACGTCTTTAACCTAAATAATGGTTAATTAAACAGTTTTCAGGTCACATCAATAACGAAATATTGCTTATGTTATAAATTATGTTGATAAATTAATTTTGTTGAAACTGACCCCATTATTACGCCCAATTTAATACATTAACGCATTCTATATATCACACATTAAATAATTTGTTGTTCGGGAACGTATTTTTTAAATAACTTTAGGTTCTAATGCCTATCAAAGTAGCGAGTACTTATGTAGCATAGAATATGAAATTATACGCTTAATTACTCGCAATTTTTATTGTTTTTTATTGTTTTTTAATTATAGTAAGTTCCGATAATTATGTATTGCTGTCTATACAATTTGTGATAAAAAGTTTAACTATGACTTCCCATGGCGATATTTTTATTTAATGCCGTTGCCAGGTAGCCCATTGAACGCAGTGGTGCATGATTTTAGAGATGCTTCCAAGATTCATAGTTTCATGCATAAGCGATTAATTTCCAAGTGTTTATTTCCAGTTTGAAATAAATAAGTGGAACATCTTTATTAAATGAAAAGATATAATATGTCATTTCTAAGTTTGTGCAAATTGATATTAGGTATTATAAAACTAATACCTAAAAAATATAAATATAAAATATTTTGGCACTGGCTGGAATTGCATTCAGCCTGGCGTTTCAAAAATTTGAGTATGAGTGATGTTGCACCGGTGGGCCGTCATCGTGCGATCGTCTCCAGGCGGAGCGCGGTCCACATCCATCGCTGCGTCTTGCTCGCGTGCCACCCGGAGTATTGACCTTTTCACTAAAGCGATTTAGCGCAATCGGACCGGTTCCATTTTCCCATCGTAGATTGATTCAGTCGAGGTCAACCTGCCAGTACGCGTACATAGAATGTTAAACTTACCAAACTTCTATCGCAAGAACGCGGCGTAAAATCCAAGGTCTCGTCACAGATAAAAATAAAAATAAAACACAGCACTCGCGACGTTAAGTTTTCCAAAAATTAAATTGCGCGGGAAATGTGTTGTAGTGATGTGCAACGAAGATTGGCGATCGATAGAGTTGCAGCGAGAATCGATAGGTTATGTTCGCGCGCGTTGAGAGCCGGCGTCGTCGCACGTGACTGCTGGCTGTATGACGGAACGAGCGGCCGCCGCCGCCCCCGCGCCGCGCCTCCCCCGCTACACCCTACATACGTACAACAAGTATGTGATCACGTAGCGCAGACGTTTGATAAACAAATTATAAAATTTTAAACTACACGTACGTCAAAGGAGAGTAACTTTTATTAAATTGTTTAAGAAGCTCCTTAAGAAGCTTTTGCTTCTTTATGTCTATATTATATTTCGTGATTGTTCTTCGGTAGATAAGTTTTACTGGTAATTGAGTAACGCATTCTAATTTTGAGACTGGCATTGCTCTATGAGTTTTTTAGAACCAAAGGGGTTTTAGAAGGTTTTCAGACTATGCTTTGATATCTTGGCCGAAATAAACAAGCTCAGCATAATTGGCTCTACGTCGTAAAGTAGGACTAACTAGAAAGTAATATTATTAAAAGAGAAATAAAATACCCGACTGCAAAATGTAGCCCATGTCACTCCGGACATTAAGAGGAATCCGACACATCGCACTCGCCAAAATCAGTCGGTAAAATAGGAGCATACAAACATACATACTTATATATACACCAAAAAGATTAACCTCGTTCTTGGGCAGTTGGGTAAAAGAGTTTAAACTTTTTCAATATTTTCATTACAAATAAAATCATAGCAGGTAGGTAGAGCCTGTCAATTCTCGGCGCGGCCTCGATGTCTCTACCGGTTTGTGCCAGGCAGAAGAACTCAAGGCTAGGTAAGGTTTTGTTATTATTAGAACTTTATTTTCATACTTAACACAAGTTATAACCAAACTTAAATGTTTTAAACATTTTCGTAAATCTGACGTTTTACGAAAATGTCACAACTGATTTTTGTTTAGTAGTAAATATGAGAAAGTTTAAAATGTCGAAATAATGTTCCAAATTATACTAAAAGGGTATTATGATATATTTGTTTTCATCATGTCAAATCTGACGTTTTACGAAAATGTCACAACTGATTTTTTTTTAGTAGTAAATATGTGGAAGTTTAAAATGTCGAAATAATGTTCCAAATTATACTAAAAGGGTATTATGTTATATTTGTTTTCATCATGTCAAATCTGACGTTTTACGAAAATGTCACAAACTGATTTTTGTTTAGTAGTAAATATGTGGAAGTTTAAAATGTCGAAATAATGTTCCAAATTATACTAACAGGGTATTATGTTATATTTGTTTTCGTCATGTCAAATCTGACGTTTTACGAAAATGTCACAAACTCATTTTTGTTTAGTAGTAAATATGTGGAAGTTTAAAATGTCGAAATAATGTTCCAAATTATACTAAAAGGGTATTATGATATATTTGTTTTCATCATGTCAAATCTGACGTTTTACGAAAATGTCACAACTGATTTTTGTTAATTTAATTGAAAATTCACATTGTTGGGTTTTTCAAAATATACTAAAAAGTGTAAAATATACTAAAATGTGTAAGTCATTTTATATAGAATGCGAATATTTGTTTTCATTAGCGGAACTGTTAATGAGCAATTAGCATGCTACATTTCCGTAGCGGCGTAGCGCGGCGCTCGTAGAGGCGTTTCGCTCGAACTACGCGCCGGTACTTATGCAAAAGAGGCCAATATTTCATCGCTCCTCCGTCTATTGCAGTTCGCATTATCATAACAATCGGTCTATACACAGCTTTATACATACACCATAAATATGCACATGCATTAAGAAGCGGGCTACACGATCTATAAATTGCGTCAAACAGCCCAAAAATAACTCAGAAAATGTTTAACGAGTCTAAAGTAGTTTAAAAGTGGTATCTAAATCGGCACAAGTTCATTGGTCAATCGAGATGTTAGATAATATGACAATATACGCTCAGCACTGTCTACGCTTTTTTTTTTCCTCCTCCTAAGAGGATTTTCTCCTAGGAGGATCGCACGTCTTATGCATTTGCCAGTGTCAAGTATACATATATATTTTCAGGTTTTGTTTAAATATTATCAAACAAGTTATAGTCACAGTCAAAGGTGAGCAAAGCAAGTCACGGTCAAAGTCATGTCCCAGTAAAGTGGTGAAAACTTTACTAGAGTCTTCTATGGAGTTTTGGAAACAACATGAAAATTCACGTTTAACGACATTATACCATTCACCAACACTTGTGCATGTTCACGAACACTTAACGGGTAAAAAAACACCATTTTTACACATTAACACTCGAAATAACACAAGTTTTGGAAAATAATAAAATGACGCGACATGAATTCTTCACGTTCCCGCCAAAAACTCCCACTATCTACTTTCAAATGTCAAAGGGAGAGCGTTCGAAATTCAAGATTTATTTTTTTCTTTCCGATACGATACGAGACGTTGCCACCGGTCTGATGGATTTATTTTTATTTTCAAGGACGCGTGAACCCTCGTCTTTTCGGCCAGTGCTCGAATATTTTGTAATAAAGTGAGGTTGATTGTTAGAGATGCCTTCTTAGATAGGTTATGTTATACATTGTGTTAATAGGTATTTGCCTCCATATACGCGGGCGTAATGTTATTCAGTTGAATATGCAATTAAATGAGGGCAGTTTGAGCATTGCACTAGCCGAGAGCGAGCGAGACGCTCAACCTTTCTCTCTCTTCACCTCTCGATATTATATTGAACAAGTTTATAACTACGTGTATTAGACGAACGAGTTCGTACGTTTTCTCATTTGCCGGGGACGAAACTTTCCTAATATTGTAGTTTCATTCATATTGTCGGTAGTTTCGCGGAGTTTTCTTTCGTGGAAAATGAAAGACTATTTCCATAACTATTATATCGCTTTTATAGCTTTGTTAGTTTCTTTTGCTTCAAATAGATTTGTTAAAGTTTTGTATTTTATCGGTCGGAAATTATGATTGTTCTTGGAAAGTGGTAGATGTGCTATTCAGTATCTTAAGCTGGTATCGGATACCGATCGGTTATTGTCTTTGAAAATTTAGTTGAAATTGTTTTAAGCTAAACATACATTCATTTACTTAAAATTTAACTAACTGTTTTCAGTAATAAGTTACTTTTCCATTGCATTTTTTTTTGTACAAGTAAGTTTATTTCTCAAGAGTGTCGCAAAAACAAAACGACGTTGCAAGAGTACGAAAAAATTCGCGTTTTTTTTTTTCTGAATTATATCGACGCGACATAACGCGCGAGCCGCATATGCGCCGTTTACACCTCGGAAACTTTGGAATTTGTCTTTAACGTAAAGTACATATCCGATTCTAAGGTTCTTGAGTGGCGACCAAGAGGTTCAGGAGGACGCATCGTAGGCAGGCCTCCCACTAGGTTGACCGACGACATTGTGAAAGTCGCGGGTAACCGGTGGATGCAAGTGGCACGTTGTCTGTCGGTGTGGCGCATTAAAGGAGACACCTATGTTCAGCAGTGGACGTCTTATGGCTGATGATGGTGTTGATGACATATTCTATCGATTTCAAAGTGCACGTGCACGCTCAAAGCCCGAATAGCACACGCGTGTCAAGCGCGCAGCGTCCGCGCTGCCTCCACGCCTCCCGCGGAATCCCCAAATTCTGCCGGATATTTGGTGGTCAGCTGATAGAGCGGCTGCTGACTGAGTGGACGCGACGCGTGCGCTTATGTAGAGCTACCCAAACGGGTCAGCGCACGTTGAAATCCTGTCGTATGAATGCGCTTAAGACACAGAATAGAAAAATCCTACACACCCCAGGGATGAATACACGAACAATGCGAAACCAAAAAAAGGCGTCGACCATGGACTCGGGCATATAATAAACGAACACTCGATTATGAAGCCAGAAAAATTTTGGCATCATAAAGCTGGAAATTCCAAAAACATTATATTTATTTAATTAAGTTACAATCAAAAACTCAATTATAATTATAACAACATTTCCCTCCGTCGCGATACGAATATTTACGAAACCTTGAAGAAAACAACAGTAGATGGCGCGATAGACGCCGAATCGAATGTAAATGTTAGTTTTTCATTACGGACCTCTGCAATTTATGCACGGCGGTGTCTTAGTTTTCTGTGTCAATATTCGGTGCGGGCTGTGAGCTCGAATATTCACTCGACATTATTGAGGAAATGCAAGGGAAATTCATTTTCGTAATACCTGTACCTACATTATTTTGGTTGCATTTACGGATTTTGTAGAATACAATACCAGTTTTTGTAAAAACTTGGTTCTACATCTTCGGTGTATATACGCATTCGGTATCGTTCGGTGGTCGGTGGGCTTGTTACCGCAGTAATTGGAGTTTTGGCGGGAACGTGAAAAATTGGTCCCGCGTCATTGTATTATTTTGCCTGTACCTACATTATTTTGGTTGCATTTACGGATTTTGTAGAATACAATACCAGTTTTTGTAAAAACTTGGTTCTACATCTTCGGTGTATATACGCATTCGGTATCGTTCGGTGGTCGGTGGGCTTTTTACCGCAGTAATTGGAGTTTTGGCGGGAACGTGAAAAATTGGTCCCGCGTCATTGTATTATTTTGCCTGTACCTACATTATTTTGGTTGCATTTACGGATTTTGTAGAATACAATACCAGTTTTTGTAAAAACTTGGTTCTACATCTTCGGTGTATATACGCATTCGGTATCGTTCGGTGGTCGGTGGGTTTTTTACCGCAGTAATTGGAGTTTTGGTGAGAACGTGAAAAAGTCGTGTCGCGTCATTGTATTATTTTACAAAACTTCGAATTTCGAGTGTTAATGTGTAAAACGATGGAGGTTTGTTCGTGAGCGTGCACGAGTGTTGGTGAATAGTACAATCTAGTGAAATTTGACTTTTCGTGTTGTTTCGAAAACTCTATAGTCACCTTTAATAAAGTCTCCAACACTTTACTGGGGCATGACTTGGACTGGACTGGATTTCGATTGTACTATAATACAGAATTTCATGTGCATTTTATGTTAATATCTAGATACTAGTAAAAAAATCAAAGAAACGGCTTCAAACTATTAGGGGCCATATTTTTTTTTTTTTATATAATGTGCAACTTCACGGACGTCGGGGTGCGTGACTTTTGTTATACTACAATTTTGCTAACAAAACTAATTTACTTTAGCTATACACAATACAGGGAGAGGAAAGTTACTCAAACGAGGCCATTTAAAACATTTTCCAAAAAATATTTTGCCCATCTACCTCAAAGGCAAATCTAATTCGGAACATAATTTAAGAACCTTACCCCTTTTTACCCTAATTTCATAACAATTTCTTTACCCCAAAATAGATGAAAACACTTAAAAAAATAACGACACAGACGGTACGGTGCACCCAACTTATGTAATGAGTTGGGAAAATGATGGAACTAAAATTTTCTACGGAAAAAACGATGGTGGCTCGCTCATTAAATTTTGTAGATAAGTTGGTATCACTGCAAAAAGTTTCATTAGGAAAACTTCTTTTGTCGTCAAAGTTGGCACAATGGGTATAATTAAAAGTTAGCGTTAGGTTCGCGAGGTTGGCACCGGTGACGCCGGGTTCCGCGAGAGGGCGCCAAACTTTGCAGATAAGCAACTTGACGAGTTTATGTTGCAAATGTAAATAAGTGATGCGCTTTTTGATTCGCAGTTTAATTGAATTTAGCAGTTATTTTGATTTTGGAAATAGATGCTTGATATAGAAAATTAAAAAAAAAACTTAAAATTGAAACAAGATTGATTAGGAGTTTTGGGCGGGAACGTGAAGAAATCATCTGCATTGTATCATTTTCCAATACTTACGTTATTTCGAGTTTGGATCTACTGTAATGGTGGATTTTTATTCATTAAGTGTTCGTGAACGAGCACGAGTGTTAGTGAATAGTATAGTGCCGAAACATGACTATTCGTGTTGTTTCCTAACTCCATAGAAAGTACAGTAAAGTCTCCACCGCTATACTGGGGCATGACTTGGATTTTGCTGTAAATTACTTTGTTTGACTTAGACTATAACTGAGACTTGTTCCTAAAATATTTTGCTTCACTTGAAATATTACAATACTTGACACTGGTTGAATACACAAAGCGTGAAGCCAAAAAGAGACAAAAGAAAACAAGATATTATCAGAATATATTTTTCTAGCTATCCACTAAACAACGTTCGCGCTGCAGTTCGCGATTGTACCATTTTCTATGATAATGTATAATTTCGTCAACATCGGCTCAGCTGAATCCATTAGACAGATTAAAAGACAGAAAGAGAAAATAAGAAAAATAAAGTCCGGTTATAGCTGTAGAGGTCGTTACAGACCAACAGCTTCGTCATCCAAAGAAAATAATTAAAAAAAATAAGAAAAATACTTCTCCATACTAGAAAGAAAGAAAGAAAAACATTTATTTTACGCACAAAACACTACAACACCAACGTCACATTTTTTTTTTTTTAATAAATATCGGTGGTGGACGTTTTATACACAGCGCCATCTAGCCCCAAACTAAGCAAGCTTGTACTATGGGAACCAGGTAACTGATAGAATACATAAATACTTTTTTTTTTTTGTTATTACATACATAGAATACACAGAAACACCCAGACAAAGAACAAACATCCATGTTCATCACACAAATATTTGTCCTTGGTGGTAATTAGCATAATGAAGAGAAAGAATAATACATAATTATGTTCAGTTGTCGCTGTAGTGACCAGTGCGACAAAAAAAAAACAGTGCTCGCTACTACATCCATACTGCTGAGCCTACCCTCGAAGAGTGATCAGACCATATCCACCACGCTGGCCCAGTGAGAAATACTTAGTTCCGAATAATGTAGGAATTTTTGGGAAGAACTTTTTTTTTTTTTTTGTGTTTCAGTTCGTTTTATGTTCTTGAATGCAATAAATACAAAATAATTCAGACAACAAAGTGTATTACCGAAATAACTTTCCTCTCATCATTCAGTTGAATAAATTAATAAAAAAATTACAATTCTTTTGAATACGTATATTTATTACGCCAGAGAAACAATTAAATTCCACGCATCACTCTAATATTGTAAATGCGAAAGTTTGTAAGTGTGTAAATATGTAAGAGTTTGTTCCCGTTCAACTCTGTAACGGCTGAACGGATTTGAATGAAATTTGGTATGGAGTTAGCTTATACCCTGGATTAACACAGGATTTTTATCCCGGAAACATATTCGGTTTCTGTAGAATAGCGGGTGAAACCGCGGGGCGCAGATAGTTAATAGTAATTTCCTCCATACAATCGTAAACTTCCAACTATCGACACAGAATAACCATATATCCACACCAAAATATCCCTTTATAAATTAATGACCTACGATACGGAAATTAAGCTCAATACGAAGCTTTGGGGGGTAGACTGGCCCAACCCCTCATGGGGGCCAAAGGGGCCAAAACGGGCGAAAAGGGGGCTAGAATAGCAATCTAGGCTATCTGAATAGTCGAGCCGAGTGAAATATCTAGCGGTGGTTTGCTCATCATGCCTACGAAACGCGTTACCTGTGAGTTTACAAGGATTTGCGAGTGTGTGAGCTTATGTATGTGTGCAGTGGTGCACCAATTTCGTATTGGAATTTGATTGGGTGAGAACAAAGAGAAGCAAAGGCTTTGTAAAGGCTATTTATAGGTTCTGTAGAATATTTGACACCAACTAAGCTAGTCCAAAGTAATTACCGTAGTTATGCAACTTTGTCCCGGACAATCTTTGGATGGGTGATCGCCTGTGATCTATAGAACTTTAGAACTGTTCTCCTAGCATAACTACTGTCGAAGAAACTTTAGTTACGTATTCCATGTAAAATGTTTAAAAATGGAACAGCGCCAACTATCGGGCTTAATTGGAACTACATTTTTCATACATTTTCTATCGAATACGTAGCCAAAGTATTCTTGACAGTTGTGTAAGATATAAACCAAAAAAATTTAAACTTGTTTTTTACGATTGGCAGGCTAAGCGTTTGACCACAACCAATGATGATAAGCGCCCTGCGGCGTGCGATCATAACATGCTTACAACTATCATGGCTACAAAATAGAATATTTGAAATGTAGTAAATTTTATCATCACACTAATATTATACATGCAAAAGTTTTTGTTTAAGTGTGTAAGTAGGTAAGTATGTAAGTGTATTTGTTCCCGTTCAACTCTGTAACGGATTTGAATGAAATTATATCCCAGATTAACACATATGCCACTTTTTATCCCGGAAAAATATGCGGTATCTGTATAATAGCGGGTGAAACCGCGGGCGCAGCTAGTTCACAAATAAAGCACCAAAAACAATTTTACCCGAGCTTCGCCGCTAACAGTTTAATTACCAATCCCAATAATAACAGATCTAATAAGAATGCAAATGGATTTCTGGAGAACAAACATAATTCCATTATTAGCTGCGATGTCTACGTGATATATTATCAAGTTAAAATTAAATTAATTTTGTATCCCGCCCGCTTCGCACTTTGTACCTCCCCTGTTGAACACGGTGTAAGGCTAAACAGATACTGAGCTATCGACAAACTTTAGGAATCGTTGCTGAAATGACAAGCGTACCTTTTCAAGAGGAGCAAACCGATTTTTGTTCTCTCTCACCCGCATTTAACATTTTTGAGTGTGATGTTTAATAATGTTTATACAAAATTTTCTTTATCTCATTCCTGATGTTTTAAAGTTTATAGATATTCATTTCGAAAAATATTTACACTTTGACTTTGTGGAAAAAATAAATATAATATAAAGCACAACGTGTAAAACTAGGCTATCTTAAAAAAGCTATCAAATACTATATTCACTAACTTTAAAATAAAACCAATCTACTAGCCCCTTTGTGGAAGGGCAGGTGGATAGATAGTTGGCAGCGTTATGCCAAGTCGGGTGTCATTGCAAGGGTTGCTGAGTTTTTGTTCTGTTATAACATACTTACATTGCTCGCAGAAAATAAAATCCTGTTTATATTACTCCCCACTATCGGTGGAAGCCTGATTAATAAAAACACCAATGATTCACAAAGCTCAGCTTAATTGGTGGATGACATAATTCTCGTCACTTAAATTCATGAGTTTTTCGCTTTTAAATTAGCTGACAAAAAAATGGCTTGAAACTAGATACTACCCAAAGGTGAAATAGACAGAATGATGGCACTTATAACTACCGCGCAAGCCATGTTACTGCATACAAACGTACACAATCCGCTATCAGTATGATATATAGAGGTTGTTTAATTAAAATATGTAAAGTGATTTATGCGCACGTCGATAATGAGAGGTTCAAGGATCATATCCATCGTACGATCCAGAAACTGAAGAATGAATGGAACTGAATCACGAATCATTTTGAAATTTACTAAGTTTGTTGTTACCTTATGTAGTACCACTAGAGGACAAAAACTTTACTACTAGCCTATTTATTTCCGCAGATATTTCCACATTTGAAAAAGGGATCACCACCGCCCTGCCCTGCCCTGACCTGCACCACAGACATAAGCGCAAAAACTACAAAAAGTATTATTTTGAGCCCCTAGTTTGAAGTGACGAGATTAAATAATCAGGTGCTAAAAATACTGCACGTATAAAATGAAAATAAAAATACGTTTAACTGAATAGAATTTCCAAAATCAGTCTTAGTTACAAAATAAAAAATCGCTAAATGACCCCCTGGAAAACCCTTCTGAAATCAAATGCTCTGAATTTTCAGCGGTAACTACAAATATTCTTTTACAAAATAAATATCCAGGCTAGGCATATACGGCGAACCAGGTAGTTGATTTGTATATTTCTGATAATCGGCAAAAAAGCAATGAAAAACTACAATTTCCCCTTTTTTTCACCAAGTATGATAAACAATTTTCAAGTATAAACCTTTACTATGAAAACTGACGTGGTTTTGATACATTTTGTTTTAATAAAACAGGAATACTCACGTTAAATTGAGTCGGTTATTCCACTATAGTTTCGATCGCATTCGCTGACCTTTATCAAGGAATGCTAAGCGAGACCGAAAATGATCACCGAATGTGATCGAAACTATAGTCGGAATAACCGACTCAATTTAACGTGAGTATTCCCGTTTTATTAAAACAAAACTATAAACCTTAGAACTTTGAGCGGGTACAATACTCATTTCAAATCACGATCAGGCCTCGCCTTGACATGCAATTTAAAAAAAAACCTATAAGTAGTGTTTAAAACCCATAGTCTTTCACGATGTAGATAAATATCATCGAAATTGGATAACATTTAGAGGTGTGAAGTGTGAACAGTAGGTGCTTTTTGTATTGACTTTTTGTATAATCTTATTTAAAAAATCACTTAAATAATGCTTAGGGGTTTTTAACTTTATCACTAGAGCTTTTAAGACACTGTCAAGTTGATTCCTGAACCATAATTAACGTTCAATTATATTGGACAAGCAGTCGGAATCAAAAAACAATATCTTCAAGCCATCTACGTACGAAGCCTTTGTTATTTTTAGAAAACCCAAGTAAGCCTCGTTTCTTACCAAACAATATATTTACAAGAGTTTTATCGTCGAAACTCAATTGATCTTGCGCCGTCGTGCCCTGGGACGCCAATTTCCCGGGAAAATTTAATTTTCCTTTCACCCGGAAAAACTTAAGGCTATTGGATGATGGCTACGTTTTCGCATTTTTCTCAACGGAAAAGGCACGAAGGAGGTCGTCTTTCTGTTTATCTATTTTGAAGGCAATAAAAGCTATAAAACACACTAGCTCCGCCCCGCGGTTTCTCCCTTTATTTTACAGAGACCGAATATTTTTCCGGGATAAACAGTAGCCTATTGTTAATCCAGGGTATAATCTCTCTCCATACCAAATTTCATTTAAATCCGTTCAGGCGTTACAGAGTTGAACGGGAACAAACACACTTAAATACTTAGACATAAACTTTCGCATTTATAATATTAGTGTGATAATTACGCATGTGGTTATTTCGGTCGCTCCAAATTGTGACTGTTACCACACACTGAGCTACTGAGTCGACAAGGTGATAGAAATTGTTGTAAAGGTATTACGACCATACAACCATTTCGGTCACCGTGTCTGTCTTCACGGCGACCAAAATTGTTGTAACAGTGTGTTTTAACCACAGATCACACCCTAGATTCTGCATTCAGGTCGCTCGAAGCGCACCATCCATCAGTCTAAATACACTTATAAAAAATTACTCAGATTGGTTGATTGTTAGGCGCGAGTAGGCGTAACCTTGAGATAGCCAATGAGAACGCTCGGTCGTACTCCCCGCGACCCGCGCGTTCCTCAAACTTTGGTGACTTTTTGTAGGAACAAAGAATCACACTAAATATCTAGTGTGATCTGTGGTTTTCACTGATGAAACATCTACAAAATAACATATTGAAAACTCTGTTTTCTGACCGCCTTTGCATTGTCATACAATTTGTTGAAATGAACTTTGTTTGACACTGTGTTTTACAACAAATGTCGTTATCAACATGACTATACAAATCTTGCAACGTATGATGTTTACGAAGGGTAAATTACCCTGAACCCTGTAAACTAAAAAAAAAAACATTTGGCGGCCTGTATTGAGGTATGCAGAGCTCGCAGCGTGTGTTGTCAAAAGTCGGTAAGATCATTAAAACGTTACCAACTTCACAACGCGCGCTTTGTGCTCTTTAAGAATGCCGCGGATAGAAAAATGTCCTTTGGTCTCTTTGTAATCCTACTATTATTTTTATGTAGTAGGCTAAGTACTTTAGCTAGTTTGTTTTTATCATCATCATCAGCCAGAAGACGTCCGACGGCTGCTGATAATAGGCGTCCCCCTTAGAGCGCCACACCGACCGAAGACGTGCCACTTGTATCCACCGGTTGCCCGCAACTTCACAATGTCGTCGGTTCACCTAGTGGGAGGCCTGCCTACGCTGCGTCTCCGAGTTCGTAGTCGACACTCAAGATCCTTTCTTCCCCACCGATTATCGGTTCCTCGAGTGATGTGGCCTGCCCATTGCCACTTCAGCTTACAAACTCTGAAAGCTATACCTATGACTTTGGTTTTAGTTTGTATGTAAGTTTTTTTTTTTACGCGGTGACGAGACGAGCAAGTCGCTCACCTGATGTTAAGTATTTCATTTAGTTAATGAAGTCCGGGTACATGAGCTACTCGGGATAATGTTTTACCAACGTCTGCCAGCAAAACGCCCGATGGCGCTTTGTACCATATTAATCAAGATATTATAATTTATAATTTAATTTATTTATATATATATATATATATATATATAGGGTTAATGTTAATTAGTTATACCTAAATTATAATATCTTGATTAATATGGTACAAAGCGCCATCGGGCGTTTTGCTGGCAGACGTTGGTAAAACATTATCCCGAGTACTATATATATATATATATATATATATATATATAGTTGCTACATAAGTTTTTCTATGAACCAGATAATATGTAAATAAGCCCCGAAACTCTGGAATTGACATTTTATGAATTATTCATCGCAAACTAATACATTATGTATTTTTATTACGTATGTGTTACAGCAGACCTTAATATAAGTGTTCCTTTAGACAGAGGTCGTGTTTTTATGTTTTTTTGTAATGTTTTAATGTTTAATTTTAATAATTTAATGTTAATTTGTAATTGTAATTTTAGTTTAATTACCTAATTCTGTTTCTCTTTTTTTTTTTTTTTTTTTAATGTATTTTTTTAACCGTAAGCGCGCGCTTAATATCCTGTAGGTAAATCTCCACAGGGCCTCAAGATACAGGCTTAGCCGAGTTTGAGGTCCCCAAGAAATGTATAATATGTTGATAAAATAATTATAGATAGTATATTTTTTTTTTTTTTTAATTTTAGGACACCGTTTAACTTTTATAATGCTATGATCAACCAGCTAGAATTCAACCGCCAAGCAGTAGTGTGCAAACATTACTGTGTTCAGATTGAAGGGCAATGTGTCCAGCGCAATTGTCGGGCACGTGATTTAACATCTAATATCTCAGGAGGAGCGCAGTGCATTGCCGCGCATGGTTTTGAACTGTTGAAGTTCAAAGTTCTGGGTGGCGTTGAACTGTTATGGGCAAGCGTGACGCTTTACATCACGTGAGTGTCTTGCTCGCCTCGGCACCAACTTACTTTTTTTTTAAACTTTTCAATGGGACCAAACGAAAAAAAAAACCTGTTCTGTACATTACGTCCGGGGAAGTAGTAATTTTTCTATGGAACAGCTCTTGTTTATCGCCATGAAAGCATTTCTTAACCTGACTGTTGACACAAAGCCCTTCAAAACTTGTTACAAAGACTGAACAATCTACAGGGCTATAAGGAAAGGGTATGCTAAACCGAAAGGGGCTTAGTATATCTCATATCATAGTATTCATAATCGTGAACAACTTTTGTATGGGACCAACACGGAAATCGAGAAAAAACCGCTGTTCCCTACATTTTGTCGAGTGTCATTGAAATTTTTCTATGGAACACTTATAACCCTGTATACAGTCCAAAGAGAACCCTATCTTCGATAAAGTGGCTCCGTTTAGGGGTGTCACCCGTGTCTTATTAGTGTCAGGTTGAAAAGTGGCGCCACCACTTGTTGCGCCACTTCGGTGCGGTCGGCGACGCGTGACGCCACTGGGATTGCCGGATAAACGGGACAGTTTCTCGGGATTCCAGACTATGTAGGATGGGATTTATTCGTGTAAGTACATTTATTTTACTTGACGTGTAGTTTTTCTAAAAGAGTTTTTTTAGAGGTGATTTTTCGTCACGCGAGTATTTAGCCTTCACGCGAATATTTATCCTAAGCACTTGGTATTAGCGTAAAATTCCAATGTAGATAGGTTTGCGCGGTGCGCATAACAGAAGTGCATAAGTCGGATAGTCATAACCTACCTTTTTCGTAGGGTATTAGGGCTGATATTACAATGGAGGCGAGTTGCGCGAACGCAGTCTTGCATGCAACCTCGATCGCACCATAAAATTATTCTTGTGTAAATGTGTCATTCGTGTTTTGACTCTTTTTCAGAGTCCTGGGGAAGTACCACACTTTTACCAGTTATTCGACCGACAAGCAGTAGTGTGCAAACGAAACTATGTTCCGGATTTAAGGACGATCTTTCCAGCGAAATTACTGGGCATAAATAGATTTAACATCTAATATATCAGGGTGACGAGCGCAGTGTATTGCCGCGCATGGTTTTGAACCGTTAAAAATTCTGGGTGGCACTGAACTGTTATGGACGAGCGTGACGCTTAACATCAGGTGAGCAACTTGATCGTCTCGGCACTCAGAATCATAAATATAAAAATAAAACTAGAAATGAAATCTCTAAATCACTCGATGGGTAGGATAAAACTATTTATATTTTTTATACAGCACTATATATATATTTTTATTTTCCTAGATATTCACTTTGACTAGCGTTCGAGATACTTCGAGTGATCGGAGGCAATCGAGACGAGAGAGTCGAGATTGGCATCTCGGAATCGACATCAATTTGATAAATCTCCAGGAACTTACTTTGATTTTTAGGCTAGACATGAAGGCGATTCCTTATTATGAAAAGATCGCAAGTTTTTGAATTTGCTAAGCTTCCAATAATCAGCTGGCAGTATAATTTAAGTTGTATCTGTTTATCAAAATATTAAAAAAATACTCTTCATCTTGTCTCTTGATTTGACAGAAAATATCGAAATATATATATCTGCATTAACATTGAGCTTTTTACATATTTACCTAGTAAGTAGGTGCTTACATAATATATATGTAATTGATAATTTTCACTTAGACTTACGTTTTGATAACGTAATGAAAGTTGAAATAAAAGTACCTTAAATATACGAATTTTCTCGTAATTTATGCTTATAACTCTGAGGGAACATTAAATTAAATTTATGACGACGTAGTACCCTATATTTTTATATTTATTAATATTACACTTACTTACATGGTTACATTCAATATTACTTAAATAGAAAGTAATTTTTTAGATGGTTAGTCTGAACATTTATTTACCTGTCCTTTTTTTAATGGATAATTTTTACGTTTTTATTTAAACTTTATACAAAGTATATTAAACATTACAATGACTAAATCTGTAGCAGCTAAATCATATTTTTTCACTGGCTACTTATATTTTTATTTTTTTCCCTTACGTTTTGGCTCTACACGTCTTGTATTTAGCCAGTGTCAAATATTGTAAAATTTCAAGTGAAGTCAAATATTTCACAATTATAATAAGTCTCAGTCATAGTCTAAGTCACAAAGTAAGTCACGGTCAAGTCCAAGTCATGCCCAAGTATAGCGGTGGAGACTATTAGAGATTTCTATGGAGCGTTGGAAACAACACGAAGAGTCACGTTTCACAACATTATAGTATTCATCAACACTTGTGCACGTTCAAATCCACCATTTTTACAAATTAACACTCGAATTATCATAAGTTTTGGAAAATAATACAATGACGCGACATGACTTCTTCACGTTCCCGCCAAAACTCCTGGCTACTTATTTCAATGTAAGGACGCATTTCATTAAACAAAAGAAATTATTTATTTCCCTTTCCGTTCCAATAACGTTCAAAAATCGCCTCAGCTCTCTCAATCGCGCGCGAATTTCAACAATCGCGGTATAAAAATGTAATGGCGCGTTCAATCGAGTTCTTTCAATTCAAACGAAAATTCTAAAGGTCTTCGCACATCACACTGACTCAACACCGACTCGAATTAACAAACTTTTGGAAATACTTACTTGTGAAAACATGAGTAGTGGACGTTACGTACTTTCATGAAATAACAGGCCAGACTTTTTATCATGGACGCTATGTATGGCGTGATCAGACATTACCTGATCAGAATTGTGTGATCACAAACATTATTAATTCGCCCGATAGCGCACGCTGTCTAATTCGCGTAGATTGCGAGCGCTATTTTGATATATAGGCATGATTTAGCAATTTGATAAAAAATATATTTAGTTTTAGTTACTTACTCAAATATTTATTAAAATATCTTTTTTTTTTTTAAAACCACTGATCGTAGCAGGATATTCGGTATACGGTTCAATACATAAATTATTTAATTTGAATCCATTCGTTGAATCGGTACGGTGTGCGAACTCCAGGATAATGTACTCAATGTCGTGTTCAATCGCGTTCTTCAATTCAAACGAGAATTCTAAGGTGCTCTTACATGGGTCGGATGCTGGAACATTCCACGCGTTTCAGCATATTGGCTCGTTAGCAGGAACGTAGGGAATTTTAGCTAGACTCAGACGGAATGCATACCTAATATTAGATTGCCTTTTATGTTGGTAGCTCTGAATAAGTACTTATCTATCTATATTGCTACAACCTAGACCTAGACTGTGTTTTCATAGTGAACCGTACACCAAAAAATAAGGAAAATTAGCGTTCCAATTTTGGAAGTGAAAGTGTTTTTTTTTAAAACAGCTTTTATGACATAGCCTGACTTGTCCGTGTCTAAAATTTTTATATATATTCTTTTCTTCAGCTTTTGAAAAACATAAAAAAATAATAGCATTATGAAATCAATCTGATCTACAATTTGGGTGTTTTGTTCGCCGCCTGTTGTAATCAAAAGGAGCAATTTCGCAGCAACTGCGAGCCAAATAAAATATTTAACGACCCTTTATAACATCCGAACAGTCTGAAAAGTTATGAAATTTTCAAATATCTGCCGGAAATTACGACTCGCGTGCGTAAATTTTATATCAAGCACTAATACGACTCTTTTGCTTAGCAATAATTATGTTTTTGTTATGGCAACTCTAAGAAGTCTTCGGATTACGTAAAAACCGTTGTATTTCAAATTTATTTGTTTTAACATCAAAATAGTTGAACTATTTCAAATAACCGATGGAAATGAAAACCAAGTATAGGTTAAACGAGGTAATAGAATGCATTAATGAAAGTTTCAGGCAATAGTTTAGAGTAACTATCCAATAGCAGCGGGCGCCGCCACCCCGTCTCCTGTCTCACCTCCTTGCGCCTCCCCGTTTTATTACCTACAACGCCGAAAATAAATTAAAAATAAATTCTAGCGTTCCAATTTCAAACATCCGTATAGCAGCCGAAATTATTCGTTTCAAAAAGTATTTTGACCTAACCTCACTTTCAAAGTTTTGGCGGCAAAGCTGCATTGTGAAGAAAAAACAATAATAAAGTCGTGTATTGATCGCGGCTCCGCGCATGCGCTAAACGGCAAAATTTGCAATTACAAAGCTCTGTGCAAATTTCGTCGGAGTTTATAATTCGAAGTTGGTTTCTAGCGTCGAATTTCGCTTAAATGCACTCCTTAAGCAAGAAAGAGACAGCTGTAGACGAAATAAATTAAAGTTTGGAACGGAATATTTGAAATGTTCACGATATTGCATAAGATATTTTGCTCAACAAAAATTAATTGCAGGGTTTTTAAATTTTTAAAAAGGTTTTTGCTTTTTAGTAATTGATAGATAATTTGGACTTGCTTAAATAGCTATTAGTTTATTTATAGTATGAGTCGTATTTTATTTTTAGTCATGACAGACAGACCGATTTCACCTTCGGAAAAAAGCTTCAAAACTGAAAACTATCTTTACCGTATATTTTTTTACGTTTTTAGGTTTTAATAATAATGTTGTAGATGTAAATATAAGTACCAAGTAAGTACATTAGAATTTCGAAAACCTTAAAAAGATATACATATTTTCTAGACAAGAGCTGATTATTTTAAACTAACAAATCCTGGAACGAAATAAAATAAGGATACATACTTTTCAATTTTAAAGGACATTTAAGGATGCGTTATCATCATCACATTAAGTAGGCCAAGGGAGGTCGCTAAAACATACCGGTATGCAATGATATTTTCCGGTATGTAGCATTAACATAGGTATGTTTTTGAAACCCTGTAGTATAAACATACAAATCCGACGTCGTCACTTCTGCTTGAAGTTTAGAAGGCTGTAGAAAAACTTCTTTCGAACCCAAGTTTGTGTTATTTAGATGCTTAGCTAATTCTAGTCCCCTCCCATCATCATCGCCCCTTTTCCTCTGAGACGTCCTGGTACCTCTTCCCCTGAATTCTACACGACAGACAACAGGCTTAAATTCATCGAACATGATACGACAAATATAATAAATGTGAATTTATTGGTAGAACAAACAGTAGTTTGTTAAACTGCTTTGATATTAGTACCCCAAACATTGCTCTACCTACTAAAATAACTATAACTTATTCTGTGTTATCACATCGCCGCATGTTGATATCAATCATAATCTCAATTCCGCCTAACTACAAACTAATACAAAATCTAATCCTGCCGTCGAATGCGGAAATAAATTGAAATTCGACATAATGAAGACGGGCGCATAAAGCCTGCAGACGGACTAATTCGGGCGCCATCTTGCCGTTGCCATGGCAACCAGACTGCCCCCCTATCGCCCCCTACCACCCTGCACTTGCGTTGCACTTCCTAAAGGCTAGACTGTACGTACCTATCTAAACTATAGGGCTAGAATATATCTATGCTATGTATTGTGCCGCTAGACTGATTAAACCAATTTATGTAGTAGATGGAAGGATGTCTATGAATTTTAGTAGGAAAATGTTTTAAGTATTTCGAGAGGAAAAGTTCTTTTGGTCTATTCTTTTCTTACTTCTAAGCCGTTCATCTATTTTTCCAAATTACGCTAGAAAAATGTCATAGACGAATCTTGTGAAAAGTTAGGGCACGGTATGGCGCCGTTTTGTATTATTTTCGAAAGCTAGTTTATTAAGTCAAAGTTGAAGTGTTTGTTTGTGTCCGCTGAACCCTAATGCCATTTGGCCAAAAATCATTATAAATGAAGCCTATTTTAACTGCTATTAGATATTATAAAGGTATAAATTATACTACAATGGAAACGAATGCCGAAAAAGTCATCGAAAAGAGGAATGTTCTCTATAGAAGCTTTATGGATCGTATAAACTGAATCTACCTTCCAAGCTCGAAACTACAATAACTTGGCAATTGTCCTCACAAAAGGAATATTTGTTGTTGAAGATTACGTGATTTCATAGTTAACTAAACAATTTTATTGAAAACTGGACCCACACAGGCACAGATATGTTATGTGAGATATGGTATGTGTGATATGGTAATATGGCGAGAGTGTAAAATGCCGAAGTTACACTCTCGCGCGCACCATTGTCATTTTCAGCCCGTAATCGCCCACTGTTGAGCGATATGACAAAGAGGCGTTTTAAAAAAAAAAAACCTGGTAATAAAAGTATCCAATAGATGGCGTTAGATGTAACTTGAACTTTTTCTGTCACTGTCAAGACATGAAAGACAAAAAACTGTACGTGTGCCTTTTTTTCTCGTATTTTTTTGGCTCCACATGTGTATTAAGACAATTTCAAGTAATGTAACTATGTATTTGACTTCATTTGAAATATTACAATAGTTGACACTGGCTAAATACACAACGTGTGGAACCAAAATTTAAGATTAATAAAATATATAAAATATTTCGACAGAATTGACAATGACAGGTAAAGACATAGGACTATTACGCCCATGGATTTAGCCATGATGTTTCGTCCAAGAATACGCCATCTAGTAAGTGTTTTAGAACTTTTTTTTTTAAAACGCCTCATTGAAGGAGACTCTCGATACGTCGCAATATTTTTTTTATAATATTTTACCACGCACTAAAAAGCGTAACTACCCGCGATAAATACTCACAGCCGTCAACACGTGCGAGAAGGCGAAAGTAATCACTGTAATTTTCGCACTAATTAAATGTTTCAAAACGGCCCCGACTGCGGGTTTCTAAGGTTAGTCTTCGTGATCGCAGTGAGATAAGCAGGGCCCGTACGTTCTTTTCCCGATGACTGTTATGTTCAGCCGCCGATGCTGCGGTTGCGAATCGTGTCACAGCGATACATGGCCATATAATAACAAAATTAATAATAATAATAAATAATATGCTGGTAGTAAAATAGAACAAACTACTGGCTAGCTTGTATCCTGAGAGACACTTTAGTACATTTTGTTTTAATAAAACGGGAAAACTCACGTTAAATTGAGTCGGTTATTCCGACTATAGTTTCGATCACATTCGGTGACCTTTATCAAGGAATGCTAAGCGAGACACGCGCGCGACATCGTCTTGCCCTGCACAACATAACATAACATAACTCAATTTTACGTGAGTATTCCCGTTTTATTTTTTTATTTTTTATCAATACCACGTCGGCTTTAATAGGTGAATAACTTAAGTTTTTCAAGATCAGAGTGAATAGGTATCTTCTTCATCTGCCAGCTTTATGTTTAATCGTATTTTATTACGTTATTGTATAAGTAATCTGTTTTATTTTGATATAAATTAATAAAAAAATATGGTCGTGTATATTGAAATTTAATGAATTATGTACCGGCAGGAGAATATATGGTAACCCTGGACTATAAACGTTAACAAGTATTATTATTAACAAAAAAAAACCTAATTGCAAAAGGTACCCAATGACACTCCGGATATAAAGACGAATCTAATGGTGGCACTTCCCATCTCTATTTGTGTTTGTATACCATATTCGTCGTGTTTGATCAAATAATTGCGTGTCGCCCAAATATCACGAACACGCTGTCCCACAGCTCACACTAGAAACCACATTACGAGATTCGTTGTTCCTACAAAAAGTCACCAAAGTTTGAGGCGCGGCGCGGGTCGCGGGGAGTGCGACCAGGCGTTCTCATTGGCTATCTCAAGGTTTCGCCTACTCGCGCCTAACAATCAACCAATCAGAGTAATTTGAGAGTCCTGAATGCAGAATCTAGGGTGTGATCTGTGCGCTGTCCACACTAGAACATAAACAATATCTGAATCATTTGATATGTGACCACTGTGACCAAAAACCTACAACCAGCGGATACGTGAGTTCGCGTACTTAAGTAAAATTAGGCAAATATAGGCGAATAGAGTAACATCGTCGTATTTGGGCAAATAAGACGAATACGCGAACAGGAATAGCGATGTGAAGTGCCACCATTACGATACCTCACAGTTCAAATCGTTCAAGCCGTTCAGACGGTAGGAGGTCATATAGGAACAGACGAATCAACACAAATATACATACACTCATACTTACATTCACCCGAAAAATCTAATCTCCTTCTTATTTCCTATTTTTATTTTTGTTCTTTCCCCTTTTTTTACTCGGTATTTTTTTTCGTTTAGTCGTAAAATGACAAAAGCGCAAAATGACAAACGGTTTTAAATTGACATAAGCGCTAAATGACAAACGGTCTCAAACCAAGGCGCAAAATGTCCATATCTCGAAGACCATAGAGTGAAACGTCCATAGTGCAAAACGTCCAAAATTCTAATTATGCTGTTAAATGAACTACGATAATAGACAGAGTCTATATTGGTGAGTCAAAACAGTATAAAAAATAATTAAGTATATAATATTTATTATAACATGAAATCATCATTTTTAATTTAATTCAATTGTTTTTATTTTTTTATATTTACGGGTTCTGATTTGGTTAGAGAATGTTTTTTAATATCAACGCCTTGGTCACTGTGAGCCTCTTCGGACATTTTGATCTCTTGACAATTTAAGACCGTTCGTCATTTTGCGGTTTTGTCATTATGCGACTGAACGGAAGTAAGTCACTTTTCAGAACATAAGTACACTTGTGCACGTTAAAAAGCCATCGCTTTTACAAACAATAAGTTTTGGAAATTAATACAATGACGTGTCATGACTTCTTCACGTTCCCGCCAAAACTCCAACATTCATTTTGTGTGGTCTTAATTGGGGCTCAAAAAAGGTTTTTGCTTTAAAACCCTCGTATTTCCATAACAAGGGACCACCGGCGGTGTCGCCTTGACCCGCGAGGTTTTACGTTGCTCGCTGTATTCTAAGTGGATGAGTTAGGTATTTAGACACTTTTATTTGTTTTTACCAAACCTTTAGGGTCGTGCTCTCGGACTGAGCTACCTTTATCTTTTTTTTAAATTAAATTTAAAAAAAGGTATTTTTTCCCGTTTGGGTTAAAACATTACCGAGGAGGAATAAAAAAAAACAGTCCGTTATTTTACTATGAAAACTGACGTGGTTTTGATACATTTTGTTTTAATAAAACGAGAATAGTCGGAATAACCGACTCAATTTAACGTAAGTTATTTATTACCATCAAAGTTTTTCTATCGTCTAGTATAGCCAAGAGGGAAAACATAATTAAATGACATTTTCTCGATTAAAAAATCATTGTATAGATTAACACACATTTTTCGCTGGCGCTCGGTATCCCTAGTGCATATTCAAGTGATTCTTACACTTATAGTGAGGTAATAACATAAGTATATAATATATAGGACACCATCGAACAGAATTTTGATTGAATAGATTATCCAATGTTTTTACTAGCGCACGCTAAAGCCATCTCTTTTCATCTGCACACGAAAGTGCTTAGCGCTATCTTTTTCTCGAAATAGCCCCCTGAAATCGCAAGCGCGACATCTGCCTAAATCCAATGCCATGTTGTGACTGCGGCTCACTGAATTTATTTACATTTCCACGTATAAATCAGCGAACAAAAACGGGGCTACTCTCACTTTCACGTCCGAATATAGGAGTAAAGTGTCGCAGTTCATGGCCAGGACAACACCCGAATACACTCCATTCAACGAGATTAATACACCCTGGAATAGCGACTGTTTGCTCTGTATTGCTTACATTGACGGCTCAATTCTCGCTTTAATATTGTCTTCGCTCCCGAACGTTCACATCGACGCGTTCGCTCACTAAATACTACATGTTTTTCCACGTTTTTATCAGATAATCGACTGTCAAGCGGTATTGTGTAATGCGGATTGAAGAGCAATGTTTCCAATAAAATTAAAAAAAAAACGAGTTTTCACATTACAATTATAGATACATTTATATAATTTTTACATTAATTTTCGCTGTGATTCCAATAAAATTAAGCAAAACTGTGATGTTTTTATCGCTTCTAACATTGCTTAGGTAACCTGCTGCGGTGCGAAAGACCCAATCAATTTAGAGCACTTGGGCAATTCGCACTGTGGTCCGAGTGACATGCCGGTATGAGATGCCGCAGTACCCTTTCAGCTTCAAACTTTGCCGAGGTAGCTCTCGCTTCAAATCACATTGCTACCTGCAGGTGAAATTCAATCAAGTCTACGTCCTCGCCTCGTCGTCGCGCCTCTGTCACAGTCCCTCCTCTTTCGCGTTTTTGATATTCAACAGTCAAGAAGTAATTGAGTAATCCGGAAGGACAATGTTTTCAATAAAATTACACAAGAACCAGTATCTACATGACGTTTATTATCGCTTTAAACTTTTCAAATTGTCCGTTGGGTTAGAGCTAAGTACACCTTTGCCAGTTATTCAAGTTTATTCAAACACCAAGCAGCGCTACAATAAAGTTTGTGTTCAGGATTAAACGGTAATGTTTCTAATGAAATTACATTTACGCGTATCCCTTATTGCTAAGGTTGCCTGGAAGAGATCGCTTTAAGCGATAAAGCCGCCAGTTGTTACACTAGTTTTAAGTTTTTTTGTCTTATGTATGTAATGTATGGTGTGAACAATAGAGAGTTATCTATCTATAATCTATCTACATATAACACCTTTTTAGAGCGGTACAGTATAATTAATGTTATATGAACTTTAAAATTATAGATGACACGTGTTATTGGCAGACATGTCGCTAACCATCAGCTAAACGACTTGCACTTGTCACTCAAACTACGTATGAAATGTTTAGCGTACTGTCGCAGCAGTGTATGCTAACCAATGCGATATTCCAAGCCCGTAGTAAGGCGATTCCCCGAGATTTTTCCGCGTCCGCCTGCGGCTTGCCACCTGTGGTTCATTCAGTGCGGATTGTAATTTAATAATTGGAGATATGCAAGGCCGGTCGGTGACCTTTCCCTTTCGGTTGTTGACTGTTTGGTTGGATGGCGGGACGGGTAAAGTTTTCGATTTCCCCTAAATGCAAATTATCGTGTTTTTTTTTGTCCGGCTGGACGTGTTTCGAAAGTTATATCTATTTATTTCTCAGTATTTTTTTACGCAGGTCGGCTTACCATACTTTTTGGTTCACATTGTAATTTAATGCTAGGAATATAAGAGTACAATTCAAATGAAATACAAAACACTAGAAGACAACCTAGCTCTCAGTCACGCAAACTTTTCAAAACTTGCGGGACTGGAAACTGCCATTAGATATACCTAGCGCCAAAGAGACTATAAACGCTAACGCTTACCTAGCGTCAAAAGTCGTCAAAAGCTACAAAAGTCACTAGTTCGGTGTTGCCATTCTCCTCAGTAGCCAATTTAGACATGTACTTTTTATAAAAATACAAAAATATCGACATGCCTATACATATTTCGACTAATATCCGGATACATTATTAATAGTTGACAGAAAAGTAGTTTTTTCATAGTAACCATAATTACCTTACTAACATTACTATAAAAATATACAGCTCATTGAGGATTTCAATGCTATTCACAAAACTTTTTAGTCAGTAAACATCGCATCTTGTAAAATCAACAATAGCGCAACAAAGTAGACCGCAGCGTCCTGGCAGGATCCCAGCCGTAGGACTCGGATCAATCCATTACGAGCCAGCCGCGATAGTATGCAGTACCTGCTACATAATCTGTGGCGATAGTGCTTTTTCTTTCCTATTCAGGAGCTCTCCGTGCATTTGCCTGAGTGGATCGTTCCGGGTTTTTTTTTTTGGAAAAAACAAAACTGTACTTATGTCAAAACTTCCGAAATGATTTGAAACGCTACATGGTAGGAACTAATTACTGTTTTGCTTTGTTTATCTCCGTTGTTTTTTTAAATGTATTATATTTATTTATTTTTTAACGTCTCACACTTTTTTCTGTGCGTAGGAGGTAATATAACATAACTTCTATTTAAAACATTTGTTGGTAGGTCTGTACATATTCGATAACAAAATGTATGAAAAATTATGGAAAAATGTAATAGCCCCCGATTACTTAATTATGTACTTATATTAGGAGTATAGGTACTAAATATCATGGCTTGATCGAAACCTATAGTAAAGATATTGCGGTAAGTACTGTGGCAACTCAGTTTCCTCAGACATAATTACCTTTTACCTAAAAAAGTTTGGACGTACCTTTATAATTGTACTTATTCAAGCCAAACCTGGTGAAAACCATACCTACGTTAACTTTACATACAATTTTTTTCAATGCAGATTTCTGAAAGAAATGTATGCAATATATCGAACCTAAAAGTTTAAAATTCGAACTGTAGATTTGGGTCTACAATTTATTTTTGTTTCGTGTTATGCTAAAATAATGAAAATTGTTAATATGCGCATGTTAATCAAAGGGCACATGAGTAAGGAAATAAAAAGAAAAGGAAAGAAAGTAAAGATTACTCACAGGAGTAGCCGTGGAACGCCCTCTGCCGCGACCGCGCCGCGACTCGCTCTTGACCGTCTGCAACGTCCCGTCCGGTGCCAAAATAAGCTAAAACAACACAGACACACCACAGACTTAACATAAAGCAAATAAAAGTAAGTAAAATAAAGGAAAAGTTAACACAAAGGGGGAAAAATGATAGACATGCAATGGATGTTTAGTGGCGACTGATTAGTGGTTTAGTAATGGAATGCTAGTGTCAATGAAATAAATACAGTAATAATACTAAATTTAAAGAAATTGAAAATATATGTCGTCAAAGAGTTTTTATGCGTATCTGATATTTAAAGTTTATTAGTAAAAAAATGTGTATAGCGCCATCTATCGGAATTAGCTATAAACAAAAACGTTCATTATTTGTTGGAAGTTGTTTCGCCTACAACGTTAAGAGTTCCACTACTCAACGCTAGGTGGCGCACAAACGTGGCGTATACATAGATTATTGTAGATGGCGCTAGTATTATTCAACGGTTTTCATTCTTATGAAGTTAATTTTAGATAAGGTCTGAATTTGTAGTAATTTATTTAGTTTCAAGTTAAAAAATTAAATCATCTTTTGAGCATTCGCATTACATTTAAATTAGCAACCGCGAAAGTATAAAACATTGCTCATTCGCATTACGTTATGAACAATACATTGTTGTAAGCATTTAGATTCCGAAGCTCTACCGCAGAACATATACTTTAATAATACTACCTCTGCGGCAGTTCATTTACATTGTGCAATTAGTTTTACAATTAATTGCTGAAGTTTTTCGTAGCTAAAATAATTCAAACAGCCTTCGGAAGTCCGTTCCACAATATCCTGCTGCAATTAAATTTGAGACTAACTTGTAAAACTCATGGTATATTTACGAACAAATAGTTTCTGTCGAGCACATGGCATCAACACCTGGCGCTTTAGTTCGTTACTCCGGTTTTTGTTAGAACACGACATTTGTTCTATTCCCGTTTCATTCTAATATTCCCGTCTCGTTTGTTTGGTCTATTCTCATTCAAATTGCAGGACATTATCTGAAGGTCTGGGGAATTATTTTGGAGATTTATAATTTGATGCGTGTGAAATAGCTGTGAGCTGAGATGTTGCTTTGAAATTACGTAGAACATGCAGGTTATGTTTTGAGCGCGGTAAGATAATTATTTTACCTAATTTCACCAATAGCGCAATACATTTTTTTGTTTGCTTGCTAATATAGTAACCTCATAATGCTAGTTGATCCTTGTACACATTTTGTACTTACTACTACTACAATAAAGCTTTTTTTTTCTGTAGTCCAAATTTATGTCTATTTTCCGGGATATCTATATTTTTATATATGTATCCCGGAAAGTAAGTGCTTATTTAAGTTGACCTTATTACCTAGGTTTCGTTAGGTTTCCTTTGTTTTAGAAGTTTTTTTGCAACTTTGACAAGTTTTTGACGAGACGAACAAGCCGCTATAAAACAATACAGTTCAACTAAAAAAGTTTGAGATGAAAGAACCAATAGATAACAAATAATATTTTTCATTCGTCATTAAAGGAATAATAATTATAAGCGCAAATTTTTTTTTTTTTTTTCTTTTTGCTTTTTGATAAGTTCAAGTTGAATACAATGTAATGTCCTATCTTTACAGCCCTTAATTACTCTCGTCATTGCGCTGCTATATAAATAAGACGATGCTAAAAGGGGTCAAATGAAATTATTAAACGAACGTATTCAAGTTTTGTTAATTAGAATTAGCGAACACCTTTAGCAGACCGTAGCGTGGTTATAACATCTGTCACACTAATAATGAAATTATAAGTAAAAAAATTGATTAGCAAGTAGATTAAACATCATACTTGGTATTAATTAATACGAACGCCGTTTGAATTTTGTGGAAAAAATATTATGGTAGATATCTTAGAAATGTTATCCAACTAGTTATAATACTTAGTCCTCATTGCTTTATAGGTAAATGGAGTTTTTTTAATGCAAATGTGGGACAAGACAATCAAGTGACTCCCTCCTGATTCCTGATGAAAAGCTTCATGTATGATACAAGTTCAGTGCCACCAAAAATGTGAACTAACAATTCACACCAAAACTATGGATGATAAAAGTTTGGTCCCATCAAAAATTGGAACTTTAACAATCAAAAACAAAATCAAGTATGATTAATGTACAGTTCAGTCCCATAAAAAAAATTAACTTTAAACAGTTAAAATTTTCAAATCACACTATACGTGGCAATGTATTTACTCTCGCCAGCCTGCATGAGACGTTAGAGGTTGAACACAGTAATAAATGGAAAAAATTATCTATAATTCGGACCACAATAATGTTTGCAAATTAGTGTTTGTTCAGACGTGTGGTTCTTCCCCAGGTGGCCTCAGAAAGAGTCTTCCACTACAGAGTACTGAGGTTATCCTTAGCTAGTGTATTGTTTGATATTCCTCAATCTACTTAAGAGGACACAATATTAACAAAGAGTAGTTTTTAAATTAGACTCAATAATTTAAGTTTGTAACAGTACAAATACTTAGACCAGCAAGCACGCTGTCAGTACCTCAAACATAATCTTTGACACAAAACAAATTTTATTTAATCGAAGTCGGAATCATGCAGGGAGTTATAGGTTGCTTTGAATGACTGATCTTCGAGAGTAATACACTGAGAAGTTTAGGCCTTCCAAGACGGGATGAATTGACTTCGAGAGGTAAGCTGGATCAATCAAGGTTTCTGGATCAATCAGATTCTGCATTAATTGAACGCTGTATGTGATGTTTTGTTTTGTTTGTTCCATCATCGACCACTCTGTCACTGTCACTTAGCATCAGATATTTTTGTGGTCAAGCATATAAAAAAACTGAAAAACTGATATCAATAATTCTAAATTATGGAATCATCTAATCTAATCTAATGATCTAATGATGACAATCAATTTTTTTAGCAAAAGTATACAACTGTGTATTCATGCAAGAATTTGGTATAACTAAAATATCTATCGACTTCAATTTTGAAAATAGTTCTGTACTGAATTACATTTAAAAAAAGTTTAGCACAAAATTTTGTACGTGATCTATTATATGGAATTGGTTCAATAAACAAGATATCATTTAATAAGTATAACTCCAAGAAGAGAAATTATCCTTTCATATTACCAAGTAACTTGGTCCCATTACTCGACAATTCTGAACTCTTCAGTCAATAATCCACATAATTTGTTTTATTTATAGATCTATCGTAATCCGGTAGTACGCAGAAGCCGTGGGTGTGCGTGGAATCATGCTCCGTTGGGGCAGGTCGCGGCTGTCACGCGAATTTGATGACTCCTTGTAGATTTGGAGCAAGGACATCTTTGTTTTGGGTACACGGATAAACGGAAACAGGGGTTTTAGGACAACGTGCTTTGAGATTGGATCTGCCGAGTCTTGATTACTCGCCTAGAATGACAGTAATGTTTGTATGCTCTTTTTCCTGTGTGAACGTCTATAACCTAAACGGCAGTGCGAGGTATCGTTAGATTTGTCTTCATGTCCGGAGTGTAATTACAGATTCCGTTGCATATGCGGCTTTTTGATTTTTTTCTAATAATATACTTCTTATATTATTATAATTAGCCTATATATCAATTGATCGATACAGACTGAAATGAATGAAATGATTGGCACCAAGCTTTGGGTAGATACTGAAATAAACGAATTAAAATAAAATAGCCTTGTTTACATCGCTATTAGTTTTTTTTTTTTTTTTCAGTTTTATTGGCAAGTGTGTGTCAGTGTCCATATTAGTAAAATGTTTATAACCTAATGGGCCAAAAAGGCGGGAGTATAAAATCGGTAAATCAAGGCCTGGCGCCAAGACAACCTTCTGAATCTAATTACCAATAAATTAAAAAAATGTTAACTATTAGAAATTAATATATTTTTTTAAAAAGAGAGAAAAGTATTTCGTTTTCTTTCTTTTCTTAGACATAGTCCAGACATTTGACAAAAGCACATTTGCGTGTCCGTTATTTAAATTTAATTTAGAAAGTGACCTAATTAGGACCCTTCACTGACATAAATTTGTTTGCTGTTGGAGAACACGTACCTACCTACTACAATAATAATATAACCACGACAGTTTATAACATAAAATTGTTCCTAGTTTAATTGCATCCAACATAAAAATTGTAAGCGTTCGTAGTGAATCCAAAGGAACACACGCTGATGGATGGAAATGGCAGTTATTTACAGTGCAATCAACTTATGTGTATATTTAAGTGGAGGAGCCACCATCGTATTCCCGGAAAAAATTGATAACCATCCGTAGACATTTTTTAGTTCCATTATTTGGCTAACTCTGCAGGCAAGTCGGTCGGTCTGTAAAATCCGTTAAAACTTAAAAGGCAGGTGCATATTTCGAAGATAATAAAGGCACGAAGATAATCTTGCACGTTAATCTGAACAGTGAAATAACGAGGTTAAATTTAAGAATAATAATTGCGTTTTGTTACAGGATGCATTATTGCTCAGTTTTGCGGACCGTTAGCAAATTACAATAGCGTTAGTGCGGCTACTCGACGACAGATGGCGTAAGTAATTAGCGGAACTACGCTCGCGTACTTTTCGACGAAACGAACATACCAGCATAATTTTAAATTATTTCTCTGTATGCTTAAAAGTATAAAGGATGTAATAATCCTAGATTGTTTGAAGTTTTTTGGAATAAAAAGCTTATTAAATTCTATGCCTACTTTTATTTAAGTATTTGGTCATTGGTTTACAACTTTGTAAGTACCAGACCTACGAGGGTTCGTAGGTTCGTTCGTACCTACATAAAATATCGTCACGAATCTCATAGCAAATATATTTATTATTACAGAGATATAGTCCTGTCTTCATTACAAACAACGTACATATAGGTATACTATCACGTAAAAACACATAAATATTATCTACCTACTATTGTAAGCTCAACAGATATTCTGCACCAGTAGTGCCTTCCAATAAACTTTATGTAGATTTTTAGGTAGGCTTTGATTACACATTTATTGTTTGAGTATAAATATTAAAAAGATCCATAGATTTTTTATTTGATGAAATTAAAAGGAAACAAAATGAGGAATCCGTAAATTATTTCTTAAAAATTTGTCTTGAGATCTAGAGTTGGCAGATTTTTAGCATTTAATCACACAACAAACATTGAATGACATGAATCACATAGCTGATTAAATGTATTCAAGTGTGGGATTGCGCGTCTTCAAATAGGTATAATTTATATACCAAGTTTGTCAGTTATTTCAAAGTCGATTCAACTCTGCCCTGCCAATGACAAACTCACGAATTATTTCTAATAATGTATACCAATGAGTTCTTTGGAACTAATAATAATAATGTTTATTCAGCTAAGCCTTAAGTCTAGGTTTACAACAGAAATATGACAATGACAAAAATGGTAGACTAGACAACAATGTCTGTGTTTTGGGTGCCCAATTGATCCAGTTCAGCAGAAGCATGTTTCGTGCAGAACTGTACATGCTTATAAACAATTAAATATATATAAATATACATATGGCTATAATATCATAGTTCCCGTGGGAACTCAAAGTATGCTTGAGATAGGATGGGAGAGTATTCAACATGTATTATTAAAGAAAAACAAAAACCCGACTGCAAAATGTAACCTATGTCACTCTTTGAGTCCCGCTCAAAGAGGAATCCAACGACACATAACTCGTCAAAATCGGTCAAGCCGTTTGGAAGGAACACACAAACATTCATACATACTTATGTACATCTCATAACCATTACCCTTCTTCCTGGGCAGTCGGGTATAAAGCCATACAAAACATTTGATTACGCGACTGCACCGATGAGTCTGC
The DNA here is from genome assembly GCA_947579745.1 of Apocheima hispidaria. Classification (NCBI taxonomy): domain Eukaryota; kingdom Metazoa; phylum Arthropoda; class Insecta; order Lepidoptera; family Geometridae; genus Apocheima; species Apocheima hispidaria. The sequence goes on from OX388151.1 coordinate 2,505,970, forward strand.
GGGACATGGTTATTTTCAAAAAGTCCCCATTACATTTAATTATAGCCATTGTGAGCTGTGTCAAGCTCCAATTTATAAAGGGCTGGAACTCATCCCATTTTCAAAAATCTATCAAAGTGGCTGCTTTATGAGACGCGTGATGAAAATGCTGGCATTTAGTTGGCGAAACGCATGCATGGCCATTCAGCGTGGATTGCCGCCAGTATGCTGGGTACGCTGCCAACTAGGCTTGAACTATATTTGGATCTTCAATCTAAAGATAGTTCAAGCAAAGCAAAGTGTCTTGTGTCAGGGTAATCAAACTGTTCCTTTTATGCAGTGCTAGCTGCAAAGCGTGGAGATTTTGGCAGCCCAAGACAACTTTTTCTAAGGGCGAGGCCTTCGTTCAGCAGTGGACGTCTTCTGGCTAAAGATGGATGATGATGACGAATAAAGGCAATAAAAAAAGAAAAAGGTTGGTTAATTTTTTTTTTTGTAAAGGCATGCTCATAGTCGTTAAGTTTGAGAGTAACCAAGAATGTTCAATCTCACGTAACTCAAAAGTACCCCTTACTAGTCGTCTAAATCAAATCGTGATCTCGTCACCCCACTATCGATCTCATGAATCCCAAGGTTACAGGTGTTTCGGATTCATTACCTGCCAAGGGGGCTGATGGGGCGCAAATTGGACTGAAATCGCGACATTTTGCTATAAATGTCGTTGGTTGACTAGTTGTTGATAGCTATAAAAATTGTGATAGGTATGGTTAGTGCGTAATACCTATCTACATGCCAATGTGTAAGATAGATTTTATAGTAAGTAATACCTACATGATAACACGTATAAGATGAATTTTAGTATCTACGTATAATATCTACATGACAACACGTAAAGATAGATTTTAGTACGTAATACCTACATGCCAAAGTGTTAGATAGAGATTTTTATGTAATACCTGTTATGCCAAAGTGTTAGATAGATTTTTATGTAATACCTATTATGCCAAAGTGTAAGATAGATTTCTATGTAATACCTATTATGCCAAAGTGTAAGATAGATTTTTTATGTAATTCCTTACTCGATTTTATCAAATACTTACATGCCAAAGTGAAGGATAGATTTGTGTACGTAATACTGACATGCCACAGTGTAAGATATATCTTAGTACCTATATCTACCTACGTGCCAATGTGTAAGAACAATTTTGGTACCTATAAAAAAAGAGCTTTATATTTAAAAAAAAATAGTAATTATCAAACAATATTTTTTGTAACAACGGAATAACAGCGATTTTTGTCAGTTTTAGCAACATATCAAAAACCGCTTTGACAAATATATTTCGTCAAAGAACTGAAATCAACCTTCAATAACTAGTTTATATTTCCATAGGTTCAATTTAGAGTAGGTATCAATATATGTGTCCTTTACTTTGACACCACAATTTAGTCCGACAATTCAATCAGCCCTCAATCACGACTCGTCTGAACCACGCGTATAAAGCGGCCTACACACCGCGCGACATGATCGGGGCCAGGCCGTCACGCTTTGGTCGGGTCGGATGTGAAAATTATACGATCTAATTTTCCGGATTGTGTCTCACTAGTAACTTTAAACTGTTTATGTACTTTTATTGTAACGTGATTACATCATATTTTGATATGGTTACTCAAGCAGACTATATGAAATAAAGTTTTAGCTATTGAATTATTTTATATTATTTCTTAAGGAACCTAGTAAATTTTATTTACTACGTATACTACGCAGTACGTAGTAGTTGACTACTGTCATCTAAGTAGCAACTAAGTAGCGACGTGCTTTAGAGCCATTCAGACACGTACATCTCACACGTGTCTTTGTCTTACACGTAATGCGACTTGTTAGAAGAAATTTCAATAAATAGCACCAATCTTATACAAGTAGAAACGTAATTGAATGCGATGTTCGGATTACCATCTCTATAAATATATCTTGGTGAGTTTTGGTTCAATTTATCCAACAAGCTTATCAAGGTACCGATGTTAAATTTCCGCTCTTGTTAAATCAGCCGACCGAATCGGGTCGTGTGTATCCCGCTCCGCAAATAGATTGGCTATTGTTTAATGCGGCGCGCGGCTGAGGACATGGCCGGTTTTTTGTCCTGTACACGACGGAAGCTCTGTTCACCGCAATCACGGCGAGTGACGCGCGTCGCACACTACTCGCGACATTATTTGACTGACACTGGCGCCTCTAGCGGTATGATCGTGAAATATTTAAATCAAAGGCAAAACCGAAAATGTTGATTTTGCTAGTTTTATTTATTTTTTAGATATGTTTTTTCTTTGTTCTATGGTTATGTCCTAAAACTGCAACTAGAACCACCAAAGGACGGAGAGCTGCGTCTTCTTAGTATATGTGAGCGTTCTACGATCTCCAAGCCGCTTGCCAAGAGATTATGGCGACCTCCCCTTAAAAGGGAGGGCCTTTATTTATCAGTAGGCGTCTTATGGCTAATGATGATAGTTTAGTCTAGTCTCGTTAGTCTAGTCTTAGTATGGATGCACTGCGCTCGTCACTCTGAGATAACTATATACACTTACCATCAGGCGAGCAACTTGCTCTTCTCGACACACAATCGCAAAAAATAAATCGTTGCCAATACATACTACAAGTACCTATTTATCATGTTCGACCACATTGACTTCTCATCAAGAGAGTTAAACGCCTAGCCTGCCATAAAACAATTACTTGCTGTTTAGGATAGAGCGCTACTAGGCCAGAAAGAGCGTTGCAGACAGTGGTGATGGCGCGAACCATCAGTGACGTCCTAGCTTCATAACATATCCGTCGAGCACCGGATGGCGGCACAATTTGTCAAATTGAACGCTCGGCACTGATTCCCACTGGTTAGTATAGTTAACTAGAACAACGTGTCGATACGAAATATAACGGATCATTTGTTTTACAACAACAAAACGGAATATTTAGGGATTGACAGACATGGAGTTGAAGCCTTTGGCATATTATAAGGTAGACTAGTTAGGTTTCGGAAGTTTCTATCAAAACCTGTCACCATCATCAGCCCGAAGACGTCCAATTCTGAACAAAGGCCTTGCCCGTAGATTGCCACAATTTGCCATGTTTTACACCGTTTGCCCGCGACTTTTACTATGTCATCGGTCCACCCGGTGACCTGTGTTGCAACTCCCGGTTCGTGCCATGAACCTGTCTTCCACATCAATTATCGGTAATCAAAAACCCGTATGTCAAACAATGATCCAGATTCACATCAAAACAGGACGAAGCAATAATCCGAAAAGCATAAATTCGCACAAAAGCTCTTTTGATTGGCAGATGAGTCAGATAACATACTACAGTAGGTAGGTATAGTATTTGACTCAGAACACATTGTGATTGTGAGTGCTATCCTAATGTGACTCACACAATTCACATTTGCGAAGTTCTGATTGAGAACAATAAAATTATCCGGCATTATGCTAATTTTTGAGACAACGTTATGGAAATAAAATTAAACATTATGTGGTGTTTTTAATTTAAATTTCAAAAGCTTGGAACAGTTATTAGACTACAGATGACACCCTCACCTAAATACCGCACGAAGGACGATCGAAGCACCTCGGTACAAGTACAAAAATTTACTCGCATTGGTTCGTTGCTAGGCAATGAGAACGCTTGGTCGCAGTCACCGCGACTCGCACTTTCATCAAACTTTGGTATCTATTTGTCGGAACAACGATCTCTGCACTATCTTAAAAAATGCTACTAAAAAATAGAAGAATACTTAGAAGATAAAAATGTATAAATACTATTTGTAAGTCGTTTAAGTTTCCTAGTATGTAATACTTTTTTTCTTTTTTAGTATGTAGGTAAAACACTGTTTGCAACAGCCTATAACAGGGTATACTGTGTAATTAAATACATTCTGAAAAATGTTACCATTACGCATTCATACCTACTCTAATTTACACGTAAATAAATAAATATCTAATGTGACCTGTGATTATCTGTTTTCTGACTGCCGATAGTTAAATGACAAAACCTTCACCGCGATAAACTCTTCCCTACTCTTAATTTCTTGCGAAAATGAGGCAAAAGTATACATCATTGCCGTGCCCTTTTTTTGACGACAAAAAAGACAATTTTGTCGCGGTGCGCAAGGCAACGCCTGCAGGAAATCGACAATTCGCAAACACAAAGGCTATGATTTCTAGGAAGTTTGTATAGGACTTGTGGAAGCCCTGATATGATATCACAGTTTCGGCCACCTGAATCGGTCTAAGCGGTTCTTATGACTATTGAGACATTTAAAGGACTCTATATAAACATTTTTCCATTGAATCAGGTAGTTTTTCGATAGTACTTTTGCTAGGAGCGGAGATAATCAAAAAAATCAAATTCAAAATATACTCATGACTTGAAATCACTCAGAATGAAAAGTGGACCAAGAGATTCCAGTCAATAGCTCTATCCAACAAACTAAGTACCATCCCTGACCCCCAACTTTTAAACCCAAACAAATCCCGAAACTTGATCGATACCTGAATTTCAGCATGTAAACAAACACGACCAATCCACCGGGTTCAATGTCACTGACCGACCCCTATAAGGCAAAACGGGGGTAGGACGAGACCAGGGATACCCCGACCTCTATAATGCGGGCCCTGGGGTCCTCGTTTTCCCTATACGACCTCCGTTTACGGTAATGTGAATGGTACTTGAAGATGTGTCGGAGCCGGGAAATTGGGGTTTTTATTTTATTTTTAGAATGACCCATTGTCGGTCTACACTGCAGATTCAAAAAGGTTGAAGTTGGTAAGGTTTTAATGGACGGTCGGTAAGACGACTCATCATCGAAATTGTACTAATTATTAAAACAATTTTTACTATTGAGCCTGCAATCGCTAAGCAAACATTTCGTCGATGGTGAATGACATTTCTCTAAGGAATATGTATAGCATTTGATAACATAAAGTTAACCCGCGCTTAGTGCGGCTCTGAGTGCCGAGTGCGAGTTTTTATAATGAGGCGTATACCAAAAAAAAAAAAAAAAAGTTTTACTACTTATTAGATGGCGTAATAGTCATAGAACTGTCATTTTCGATTCTGTCGAAAGATTTAAATATTTTTTTTCTTAAGTTCTCAAATGAAGTCATATATTTCACAATTTCTTTTCTTTATTGTTTTAGTTTGTTTATTTAAGTTTAGATTATAATATAGTTTATATAATATTTTTAAGTTTTTAGTTATTAGCCAAATACACACTGGACCCAAAAAATACGAGAAAAACAAAGGCACACACATTTTTTTGTCTTTCATGTCATGACAGTGACAGAAAAAGTTCAAATTACATCTATCGCCATCTATTGTATACTTTTATTACTAGGTTTATATTTTTTTTAAGAAAACGCCTCATTGCGTTTACCTTTTCGATCACGTTTACGTTAACTATCATTTATATGAAGCGAAAGCAGTGCCATCGAGATGACGCTAGACGGCGCTGCTCTTATTTCATACAAATTATAGGCGATCGAGTAAGTTAACGGATTTGGAAAAACTCGGCACTCTGGACGCGGAAGTGTAGAATGAAGTAGTGTCAGCTGTAGAATCTTGAGGCGCAAAAACCTGGAGTTTATATATATCTTTAGTGGTAGGATTCTATTGCAGAGTTCGCCTGGGAAGCACCATATCTTTGCCAGTTATTCTACCGCCAAGCATTAGCGAGCAAACATTAGTGTGTTCCGGATTGAAGGGCAATGTTTCCAGCGTAATTTCTGCGCATAATCTCATGTGATGAGCGCAGGACAATGTCACGCAGTGTTTTGAATAGCTATAGTTCACAATTCTGAGTTGTATTGAATTGTTGAAGGCAAGCGTGTCGTTTACCATCGGGCGAGCGACTTGACCGTAGCGCCACACAACATAAGAACAGTGCTTAATCAGCTAGGCATACTCGTATAGCGAAGCACGAAATTATGCCAGAAGCAGAAATTAATATTAAAGTTGGGGAGTTTTGACAATGAACACCGACTTTATTGTAAACAATGGAAGTAACAAAGTTGTTCGGTAAATTAACAATAAATTACTATTCGCAACCATTTTGAAACTCTGGCTGTTAATTGTGAAAGTTGAGGATCACTTTTTATTTCGGTTTTGGGTAATGGACGTCTAGACTGGGCGTTTTTATTTCACATTTCGAGTTGCCTAAAATTTTAAGGTTTGTTACACATTGAGATACATTTTTTTCTTTTTTTTCGAGCGATTTAGAAAAAAAAATATGTTAATTTAAAATTCCCATATTATTTATGCCGCCAGCATAAATGGATAAGCTGCCAACTGTAGTGGGGTTGAGCATTTGAGACCTTCAACCTCTAGGTAATCCAAATGCTAGTTTTGTGTTGTATACCTAAGCTACTTACACCCGAATACTGAAACGCTTGTTAACTTTGACTACAGATTAATTCTAATGCTGCTTTTGTCTGGCACTAAGCAAATGACAAAGACAGCAACAGACTTAATTTGTCGTCAAAGTTAACAAGCGTTTCAGTATTCGGGGGTAGGCCTACTAAGCAGCTTAGGTATATACTTTGTTTTAGTTTGTATGTGTTATCCTTTGTTAATAAAGATATATACATGAATGGAATATACGCCAGCTCTTTGTCCCTTACTCGACCCGTATAGGTGTGTCCTGACTATTACTATTTCTTTTTGTATTTTCTGAATCCGCCGAAACGTGCCGCCATGTTTAATCACTGGGGTTCGCAATTTCGGTGATCACTTGCGATTTCTCTCGGAACGGGTGAGAGTTGCCGCCGTAATGTTCGACGCTGAATTAAAAGTGTTTTTATACTGAGCTAGTTTACGCAAAATACTGAATGTTACTTAAACGACGGACATGTTCTAGAATACCACTCTATTTATTTATTTAGGTTCGCCTACACTGTGCACACCAATACAATATCAAAAATGTACACAAATTAAATAGAACTAAATGTCACAATACTTACAGGTGAAGACAGCATGCAATAATAAAGAGCTAGGTACTATAATTATAAATAGAATTAAGTCAGTACATAAAAGTCAATAATTTAAATTTTAAGAGTCATAATATGAATTATCATCATTGATCAGATAGTCAGAGATCTCAAAGTCTTCCTAAATATATTAATATGGTCTCCAAATATGTCAACATCAGCTCTAATCATCATTATAAACAACTTTATTACTTTACTTTTACAATGTAATGTGACACTTCTGTTGGAGATCCATATGAATTCTGTAAGATTAAACGATTTCTGAGGATACAAGAAAAAAATAACTTTTAAGATGGCACCAACCGAGAAAACGGCAGTACTTCGCACGTCAAGTGTGAATGACATTTGTTTCCGGAGCAGCTGTTTTTTTTTTTTTTCGCGATTTCAGGTAAGGTCCCATTGCATAATAAACGTTGTTCATAATGACGATTACAATGATGCCCTAAAATACCGAACAGCCAGTAAACCGGAACTGTTACTTTTTGCGAATTAACAAGATGGTTGTGTGCCAAATATTAAACTTTAATTTATCTATGATACTACCTACTTCAGGTGACACCACAATGTCCCATTTATTTGTGGTCATTTTGCCAAACTTCAGTTAGTCGCTAGAAAAAAAAGTCGAATAACTACGCCATTCTGAGAGAAACCATATTTTATCTATGCATTACCCCACAATTATATATTATATATATTGTATTGTTTTAATTAATAAATATTCGGTCTCCAATCAGCCTGTAAACTGTCAGTAGGTCTGGCTTGTCAGCCTATATGAACTTCTGTAAAAAGATACATCAAACCCGATCAAAACAAAACGTAAACATTTATTCAGGACACACCCCCGCCCCGTGTCGTGAACCCTGACCTGACCTGACCTCGAGGATTACTATTCCTTCACGGATCCCTACAAAGTACAACCGTTATTCATGTAAGGGTTGCTGTGATACTAACGGTATATTTTCAGGTTTTTCATTGATGTGTGTCAATAGCGTTATTTAATAAGAAGAATTCTGTGCTGTCAATAAATGTTTTCTTTGATAGATAGACAGATAGAGGAATACTCTATTCTTCATACCAAAATTAAAAATAATTAAAAATTATCTGTATCGGAGATGCCGCGGAACCTCGGAACACATACAAAGACACGGTGTCTATTTTTGAATCGCTCGTATAATATTTCGCATGAAAATAATTATCATGTTAACTCAAAAAAAAACTATTGATAAAAGCAAATTGGAATGTTCAAACCATTCGTTGCGTTAGCGAGTGATATGATTTACAAAAAAATGAGACTTTCGTTTGGGATTTCTTTCGAAATATATATATTTTAAGAGCGAAATATCTTAAGGGCGATTTAAAAATGGAGCCCCAAGGCGGTATAAAAGATTTAAATTCATAATCCAAACACCTGCCCGGCCGGGTATCGCACCCGGGACCTCTTGGTTAAAAGGCAGACGCGCTACCAACTAAGCCGGGAGAAAGGTCGAATGGATAGAAGTAGTGTAACAATTGGAGGCCTTACTGCTAAGAGCATGATGTTAATACTAATAGTTTGTGTCTCGTAACCTCTCTCAACTATTGTACAGATTTTGCGTAATTTCGACCAAAAAAAAATGTATTTATATGAACTATGTCATCATCATCATCATCAGCCAGAAGACGTTAAATGCTGAATATAGGCCTACCCTTTAGAGCGCCACACCGACAGACAACGTGCCACTTGCATCCAGCGGCTGCCCGCGACTTTCACAATATCGTCGGTCCACCTTGTGGGAGGCCTGCCTGCGCTGCGTCTTCCAGTTCATCCGTCTCCGCACGCTATATCTTTGCAAAAATTCATCCGTTCAGCCATTTAGCCGTGAAAACGCGACAAGCACCCAGACAGAGAGACAGAGAGAAAGAAAGAGAGAGAAAGACAGACAGAGAGACAGATAGGCAGAGAGACAGAGTTACATTCGCATTTATCAAAATCCTAACTAATGTTTAGTTAGGATTTTGTTTTGGCATAAATTAACTCATAAGCAGGAGAAGCCACTGGCATTCGACACACAGTCCTAGACTAGTTCCGTAGCCTGTGGATCAACACTAGACGAAAAAAAAATAAAAAAATATTTTCAAGTTGTTTCATTCGTTTCTGCCATTTATTCAAACAAACCCTGCAATACTCGAGACATCCAACAACACCCAAGTAAATTTAAGGATATTACATCTAAGGTCACACACGACCCGAAATAAATATGTCCCGGGTCCGGATATCATCCCGGCGGGACCCCAGGCCCTACCCGGGCCCGTCTGGCGCGCGTCTGCCGGATTAATGCCTGGTTATCTGAACAAGGTCAGGATTACGGTTTGTTTACTTAATGTACGGTTTTTAGGGACACATCAGCAAACGACTCAGTTCAAGCCAGGAGAACGCGCCCCTCCATAACTATGTATTCCTTAAGCATATAGTCACACAACAGCTACTAGTACCTCACTAGCTAGTTTTTGTAGACAAAGTGCCAATCAATAATAATGCATAGCTTACAACAAGATTGTTATAGTGTACCTTAGACCTAATACTAGGCACAATCTGCACAGTCTTACTTTAAGGTCTATATGAATATTATATGAAATGAGTTCCAATACACTTTTCTGTGCCCTGCGTATTGATTTCAATTTAGGAAATAATAATAATTTAGCCCTTTATCTAATGCTTTCTGGGACACGAAAAGCAATTTGTACACTTGACCAAAAAAACTTGAAAAATGACGCATATGACGAATTTGTATGCTTACAAAATGACTCCTTTTTAGTAACTTTTGTTATACTAAGATACCATACACCACTGTGAATACAAGTGAATATTCCGTTTCGTTAAAAAACAACCGGTTTATTTATCTTTGAAATCGTCGAATTTTTAATCAGACGGAGTAAACTGACAGATCGAAATGTCACTTGTCAAAATAGTTGCCAACTTTCGAATCGTAGTGATGAGCTAGTTCAGATTTTATCGTTTATAAGAACGGAACTATCAATTAAATAAATTAATAGTTCAATATTTTAAAGGAACTGTAGGTTAATGTTACGAATAAGCTTCCTATACCGTCATTTATTTATTAATATTTTTACTATTTATATTACGACTTTACGGAACGCTTTAAAATATTGATTAATGAAATAGTTCACTGAACTGATTATGATTGAATGAACTAAACATTTTTACCACATCGCTATTTTTATTTTATGAAAAAGTAGCTTCACTCGTAATGTCATTTTACTCCGTCTGATTAAAACTTTTTAAATCGCTTATTCATTACATAGTACATTTTAGTTTCAAACAAATGGAGTACAGCAAAATTTCAGCAAGTTACCGCGATTCGCAACGCGCTGCCACATAAAACACAATACCATAAAAATACGCGAACTGACATACTTAAATAAATCAGTAAATTAGTTGAAATATTCTTAGACAACAAAATAAGCAGACATCTATTATCCGACTGTACTCTACTTAGCAGATTAAGTTAAAGTTAAATTACTTATTTGTCTCAAGGCTAGATTGTAATATTGATGAGGCACCATATTATAATATGGTAGATATTAACAAAAAAAAAAGACAAAAATATACCGCTCTGTAGGTTTTGAAAAAAGTAAATCATTCCAAGCTTTCATATTGAACCCGCGTGATCGAATTTCCTTGGCGTGCGAGGGTCGGTGAGTCGGTGAGGGTGTATCTACCCTGATGCATTCACGATATTTGCTCTCAAGGTCAAGCTCACGCTTGCTATTTCGACTAAAATGACATCTCTTGTTGCTTAGCGAAGGTCTAGTAGTCGAGCTTGGTATGTTTGTTTGACGAAAAATCGTAGAACATACATGTGGTATTTTCGTGAAGCCCTTGGTGCGAGGAAACTAAATTTTTCGAATTGACGTCACCGTTTAGACCACCTTTATATGCCTGACGATAACTTGTAAAAAAACTATATCTATGCAAAACTCAGGCCGATCTGTTCAGCCGTTTAGTCGTGATGACGCGACAAACACTCAGACAGAGAGACAGAGGTACTTTCGCATTTATAATATTAGTTAAGATTAGGATCTTTGTGCATATTTCTCGTCCATTTCGATATTTTGACAAATCAGTAACTCGTTGGGAACAAACTCAGTGGGTGACAAATTTTCTTTAATACCTATGTACATGTACTTTGTTAATTCAAAGCTTTGTAGATTCTCTGGACATTTGGTCACACTGTAGATCTATATGTTGTAGATAAGGTTATGGTTTAGATAATTTGGTAAGCTATGGCCGCTTCTAAGTGCTTCGAAGAAGCAAAATACCATAACACAGAACAGAAGAAAAGATTAACAATGACAAGCATTTCGCTAAATAGCTACGAAAGAAGCTCATTGTTACATGTTTTCGCTAAAAATGTTTTTGTATTTTCAGTTGTGAAGGAATATTTACTCAGAAAATACATTTTCTTTTTGTTAAAATATGTTTTTTCCAACTCAGTTGAAAAAAACGTATAATGAATGTCGGAAGCATTTAATAGACGTAGCTCGTAGCTCGCGGCTACGAAAGCGCTACGTCGTAGCGGTTCGCTAACCTTTTCTACGAAATTATTTTAGTTTTTTTTCTTAAAATATAACTTTTTAATTATTAAGATATCTGCGTCAGCCTTTAAACATCCCACTGCTGGGATATCGGCCTACCATCGAAGGTGATTGATTAAGCCATATCCACCACGCTGGCCTAGTGCGGGTTGGCGGATTCACATACACCATCGCATTTCGTCTGCTAAAATATGCAGGTTTCCTTACGAAGTTTTCCTTGACCGAAAAACCAGAGATATCCGTACGTAAGTTCCAAATAAATTATTGATGCGGGCCCGCCCGGATTCGAAACCGCGACCCTACGAATGAGAGGCGAGCATACTCCCACTGAGCTACCACGACTGACTGTAATAGGATGGTATTAGACGGAAATGGTGGAATTAATTTCATATAATTGGAACCCAAAGTTATCTTATTGACCGAGCGAAGCGATGGTCACAACTATCTACGGGAATGAATCAGCCTTTATTTTTATGTTGCTATGTATATTTCTTGGTCAATTTTTGTAGGCAAGTAGTTCATATTAATCCAAGTTTAAGTTCAATTGTAAACAAAATCAGTTTATGTATCAATGTAATAACTAATATTAGAATTCAGAAGAATATAGCCGCTGTCGTATCGGGACCAATAAAGCTCCCTACATTTCAACTGCCAAAACGTCAAAAAATGCACAAAAATTTATCAACGCCATCTAGCGAACTATAGGAAGTAACGTCTCTCTGTCTGGATGTTTGTCGCATCATCACGGCTAAACGGCTTAACGGATCTTGATAAAATTTGATGATGAGCTACTGTATATCACAAAGACGAACATAGGATACTTTTTTTATGTCCACGCGAACGAAGTCGCGCGTAAGAAATAGTTGTTAATAATTTTTAAGTTATTTGTATCTACATCTGCTATTAGTTTATTACTGAAGTAATGAAATTGGTTTCTAAAAAAATAAATTTTGTCGAGAATACAAACACAAAATTACAAATACAAAAATATTTGTTTGTCTCCAAAATATCAAGTCTGGTTTCAGTTGAGTCTCCTATAAATTGAATTACATGTCAAAACGTGAATTAATGAAATTTATATCATTCTGGGGAAAGCAGCGCATTGCCACGAAAAATTTAAGTACCCTCAACCAGTCGGGGGATTTTTTTAGGAATACCTAAGTTTATGGTTTATTAAGTGGTACCATAGAACAGCAAACGAGAAGAATGGCAATCTCATGGAATACATGACATTTTCTCGATGAAAAAAAGCATTGAAAAGACCTCGATTTACACAAATTTTTCGCAAGATTTATAGAACGCCTATTATAAATTCAAGTGATTATTACACTAATAGTGAGGTAATAATAATTTTTAGTATAACACAGAATTTTGAATGAATTCCTGGTGTACTAGTTATTAGAAATTATCTGTTTCTTTTATTAGCGTGCGCTAGAGCCATCTCTTTTCATCTGCGCCCAAAAGTGTATAGCGCTATCTTTTTCTCGAATTAGCCGCGTAAGGAGAAGAACCATAGAATTAAGAAATATAACAATTTTCGTTGCAAAAACTTTATACAAAACGATACTCTGAACGCAGCCTGAAACTGGACATAAATTCCGTAAAAAAACCAAAAAGTCGTCAATAATGGCGCGAAAGGGAAAGCATATTCGAATTTTAAACCAAATCGAGGTTGATCTCCAAATAGATCGCGGAAGGCTGGGGGGAGGAGATAGCGTAGGGAGGGGGAACTTTCACCCTCACTCAAGGTCACGCGGACATTGCAGCGGGACACATGGTAGTGCCGTGTGCGTTTCATGTACACGCACACATGTGCATACGTCTGGCTTTCATGTACAACTACAAATACATAAGCATTCAGGATCTCACTTTAGCACTATGTCTAAATAAACATTCTGTCAACCCTTGCACTTTCGGGTTACAATGGCAAAATCCCTTATAACGAAAGAGTCGAAAAGTACTGGCAGTTTCAATAATATTCTCCAATACTCGTCAGCAACATCATTTGGCTGTAAGGGGCAGTGTCGAGAAAATGATAGAGCTAAAAGCTTCTGCGTACAGATGGAAATGGCTGATGGATTTAACGCGTGCTAGTAAAAAATGATAATTGCTAATTACAGAAACAACAGGAAAATGATCAAAATTCTATTTGATTCTATCCTTTAATTTATGATTACTTAATTATTATTAATAGTCAATTGAGTTTACACTGACGATTCGGTACGATTTCTAGCGAAAATGTGTTTATATAAATCAAGAATTTTCAAAAACTTTTTTACAATAAAAAAACATGCACTTTTTTTTATGCCAAAACAAAAAAAAAGCTGCCTAGAATGTAAATTTCGTATTCCTTTCAGCTCGTTATGTTGAATAAGGAATACGGATCTTATTTCGAGATATATGTTTTTTGGTCCTATCGTTTAGTATAGTGTATTATATTGGAGAACAACATGAATTTATCACGATAAAAAAAAAAACGCGATTTACACATATTTTGCGCCAGATCTCCTAAGTATACAGATATTCATGTGATTATACTCAAATAGTGTGGTATAAAGGATAGCAGAGTTTTTTTTAATTGTCTGGTTTATTTGTAATTAGTTTACTAGGACGCGCCAACTCCGTCTCTTTTCCTCTGTACGCGAAAGTAAATAGCTCTATCTTTTTCTCGACTTAGAACAATTCGGCGCTTTGTCCAAACGAATGTTTTATAGTTTTGATCCTATGGTTGTATTATTTTCCCGTGAAAATGTTGGAAATGATGGATTGTTATTCATATTTTTATTGTGTTGCTACTTCGTTGTATTCCACAGGATTCTGAGGGGTCAAAGTACACTAGTTCCATTAGGGAGCTAATTTCTGTTTCGATGAAAAGACATTTTAATCTTTATCAGATAAGACTTATGTATTAGATTGTATCTAGACGTTTTCGAAATTAGCATATTCGGGTAGCGAATAAGCCTCCGGGTCGAGACCTTTGACAAACTTTAAACCTTTTAGTAAAAATACAAAATAATGTCGATTCTGCTGTACTACGTACTAAACTAAACCAACAGTGCTACAATTATCACATTTCTTTTCAATACGAGTGAAAAGTTGGCAACATTTTAGATGTTAATGTGCATGATATTAAGCTCAAGTGCCATGGACTAAATAGGCTATAAGCATTGAGTGGCTGCTGCCGAGCTAGGTTTACACCTGTATTTCGGCAGGCAGCTTACTTCCCTGTGTAGTTGGATAGCTGTCAGCCGTACGACAAACGAGTGTACTCGTACTAAATTGTAGGTACATGAATATAAATTTAAAAATAGAAAAGTATAGCAAGAAATTTATCTCTATCTTTATCTTTTATCAGATTTATAGATATGTCAAATACAATTTAGTTTAGGAATTAGTACAACAGAATCTATGCCATTATTTCAGGGTTACGAGCGCAGTGCATGTGTTTGAACTCGTGATCCAAATTATGTACTTAACTGTCATGGGCAAACGAGCGACGTCTTATGTCGTCAATAAATTACAAAAATATTATTTCGATGGCCTCTAATTTAAAACCCATAACTAGATATAAAAAATAATGTTAGAACTATTTTCAAATATCTCATTCGATTATTGTGCGTAAATCGTGTACATCAGACCGAAAACACTCGATTATAGACTAGACGCGTTCGCAATTTGTCGAGTCGCCGTAATTTCGGCGGGAAATTGATTTTTTATGCCATTAAAGGCGGGAGGGGTGGGGCGGAGAGGGGAGAGGGACACCGCTTAAGGTAGAGACAGTAGTTAAGTTTTGAACAAGTTAAAGGAATATACACAAATAAATGAAGAAATGGCATATTCCCGTCGTCCCCACTGCTTTATCAATATAAAGCAGTGGGGACGACTATCTTTATCTATACTTTATTAAATTGATCAGGAACCAACGATATTCTACTTAAGATAGGTTCCAGGACAGTGGGTTTTTTTTTTTCAATTACTAAGAGCTTAGACATTTTCCCTTACGCAAGTGGTGAAACCTTCACCAACGTGCTACGTGTAAAGGGCTGAAATGTCCTCCTGTTATTCTTTCAAGCAATGCATTTCTGTCTATGTAGTGCATTTTGCGAGTCAATGTACTGTCACATATTCCGTTGAACAGGGAATGGAGGGGGGTGGAAAGTTATCGGATTTTCGCGCCTCGAGCGATGTGCCCTCAACAATCGGTGCGAAGGTTAACAGCTTTATTTAGAGTTGCCAGTATTGTGGTCGAGTGGCCGGACCTTGTTCCGATACTGGCAACTTGAACTGACTTGACGATGGCTAAATGTATAAACCATGCGGAGTCAACAATCTAAGCAAAAAGGTTTGAACATTCGTTTTGTGTTTTATTAGTCTTTTTACCCGACAACGGCAAAGCGTGTGTTGTTTCTTTCTACAGCCTTATCGCCTCAACCGATTTGGATATAATCCAAACCGTCCTTTATTGATTAGATCTTAAACAAAAGGATTACGACACACTCTTTATAATGAAAGTAAGAATTGGATACATTTATTAACCAGGTCTAACGTTTTCAAAATATAATCCGCATTAGAATGTCAAGTAAAAAATAAGTAAGTAGGTACATAATAAGTAAATACTATAATAAGGCGGATTATATTGAGTTCATAATATATTGGGCTAACTCGAGAAAAAGATAGCGCTATACACTTTTGTGTGCAGATGAAAAGAGATGGCTTTATCGCACGCTAGCCAAAAAATCAGAACGAAACATTGCCATCTAGCGTGGCAATGTGGCCAGATTTCATTTTTTGTAATTACTTTTAATTTTATCTAAAGCTGTTGTTTATATTTAAGTTGTTTTTAATTTAATGTATGTAGTTCAGTTCATTACATTACATTATCAGCCAGAAGACGTCCACTGCTGAACATAGGCCACCCCACATTTTGTACTTATCCTTGACATTCTTATTTTTTTTTTTTTTATTCGCCCATTTCTGGGCACGCTAAAGCCATTAAGGCCATACCGCCTTGTCTTCCGTATTTTTTTTCCCATTTTTTTTTTTTTTTGCCTCAGTGAAGTGGTAGAGACTTTACTAGAAGCTTATATGGAGTTTTGGAAACAACACGAAAAGTCACGTTTCGCGATATTATACTATTCACCAACACTCGTACACTTTAACGAACACTTAATGGATAAAAATCCACCATTTTTATCACCTCGATATAACACAAGTATTGGAAAATAATGCAATAGCGTGACATGACTTCTTCATGATCCCGCCAAAACTCCTACTTGACATTCATATGTGTACTGTGTGACCATATTTGAGAATAAAAGAATAGAAAAAAAAAAAACCCCTTAGACCGCCACATCGACCGACAACGTGCCACTGACAATGTTGCATCCACCGGTTGCCAACGACTTTCACAATGTCGTCGGTCCACCTAGTGGGAGTTCATTCAGTTGGGAGTTCAGTTCATATTTTATTGTAAACAAAATATATTTCCACATACTTATTTTTTTTTAATTGACTCTATCTAGAAGGTTGCAAATGTGCGAGAGAGATAGCTATGTTGCTATTACTCCATCAATAGCAATAATAAAAATGAAACATTCTCTGGGCAACCACCTACATAATCATCAATCTACGACAGTGGGGTTGTTTTTTCCACCACAATACGTAATACAAATAGATTGATTCCCGCCCCTCATATTCGGCACGTGCAATTTTTGCTGTAATTTGGCTATTTTCTGCCAAAGTACGCGATTTATCATACCTGACCTAATCAAATAATTTTGAGCTTTGTGATCAGTATCTATTTTAGATGGAATTTCGAGAGAAAGATGGCGCTTTACACTTTCGCGCGCAGATCAAAAGAGATGGCTTTAGCGAGTGCTAGTCAAAAAACCAGACTAATATGGGGCACTAAATAGAAAAATCACATTTTTATCAAAGTAGGCCGTTAGGTATTTATGGAATGCCGAGTGACCGTAAAAAGAAATAAAAAAAAATTCCAAACAGGTTTTTAAATGACGGAGTTCTAAAAACATAACAAAAGGAGTTTTGGCGGGAACGTGAAGAAATCATGTCGCGTCATTATATTATTTTCCATTACTTGTGTTATTTCGAGTGTTAATGTGTAAAAACTGTGAATTTTTAACCGTTAAGTGTTCGTGAACATGCACGAGTGTTGGTGAATGGTATAATGTCGTGAAACGTGAATTTTCGTGTTGTTTCCAAAACTCCATAGAAGGCTCTAGTAAAGTTTTCACCACTTTACTGGGGCATGACTAGGACTTGACCATGACTTGCTTTGCTCTACTTTGACAGTGACTATGAGTTGTTTGATTATATCTAACTAAACTTGAGAATAAATATGTATACTTGACACTGGCAAATGCATAAGACGTGCGACGCCAAAACCCTCTTAGGAGGAAAAAGAAAAAAAAAAAAAAAAAACATAACAAAACAGTCGAATTGATAACCTCCTCTTTTTTCGGAAGTCGGTTAGTAGACATGCCTATGTTCTTTAAAACACGCTTAAATTTAACTATTGGTTGGAAAAACAATCTGTACGAATGTCTGTATTATTTCAGAATAACCACAAAACAGTAAATTCATATAGGCAGAGTGGCTAGCCTTAATGTCAGAGTTTTAAGGCCGACTGAAGGCCTCCAACTTGGCTTAGCGGTTGTTGTTATAGAACAAAAAACCTAAGCCTAACATTTAACGTGTCATCCGGACCATAGTACCGCTCAGTTGTGGAATAACCACTTATGTACGCAATTGACACGAGCCGTGGTCATTATCTGGTAAAAGGCGTGCAAAATACAAAACTTGTCTTGTAAAACATATAAAATACAATACAAGACGGCATTTATAACATTTCTATAGAAAACCCCATCTAACAAGCAACGCAAGAACATTTCCCGTTCAAAAACATCAAATAACTTTAATACTTCAGAAACACGACTTCGCCCGTAGAGTTGTCTACGAAAGTCGATCGAACGCGGAAACTTGCCGTAGTACATGCAACTCTCATACAAATTCCTCGAACGCACACCAACAAACGCTCGCGTACAATATTCATCAAAACAAACCCACACAACCGCGTGGCGTCTGCCGAATTACTCTCACACAGACGCATAAGTTACGGGAATGAACTATCCTGCGTGAGTTGGTGTGAGTGAATGAGAGGGAGAGTGTGACGAAATTTCACTTTCCGTTTTGGCAACGTCGCACGTCGCGCCTCCCCGTTCGTCGACATTTGAACGGGCGGGGTGGCAACACTGGCGACCAGCTAGTTCCAAACACGAATTTTCATTTTTATACCATCGATGTAATTGTGACAGACATTATTATTTCAAACGAAAATAAAAATGGCTGCCTAATTTGTACTGGCAGCTAATAATTCATTCCATGTTCAAATAAGTTTATGATAATACAGGCTCTTTTATTTTAGTAACGTACATCATCTAATAGTTGAATGAGCGTCAGACCAAAATATTTTTGCATTCATACAGATAATAGGAAACTCCCCTCCGTTTAGTTTGAAGATTGTAGACGCAAAAAAAGTGTAGTAAACTAACGGTACAGTGTGTGGGGAATTTTAAATACTTCAAAAGCACCAGACGTTTCTCGGAAGTGTCATCGTCGAAGTGAAGAAAGGGAGAGGTAGAATTAATGCTATATTTGTCTCTGTCTCACTACTATCGACTCACAAAAGGACGCGCTTAGAATATTTTTCGTGCATCGCTTTATTATGATTCAGTTCGCGAAATGTTTAAATTGAAAGTGTGTTGTGCGATGACAAATTATAGGAATTTACTTAATTAAATAGAGAAAGGGCCTGAATGATGGTATTGTATTTCAAATTTGTGTAAATTCTTAAAATTAGAGTTCGTAATTTACATTACAAGATGGTAATTAGATGCGACACAAAATTGGCGATCAAATAATTATTGTTTGGCAGTTTCCGGGGTTATAGATAACCGGTTTACATCGTTTATAATAAAGTCGCTTTCCGCGTCTGTCTGTCTGTATATTCACTAACTCCTCCTAAACCACGCGACGGATTTTGATGCGGTTTTCACCATCAGTTAGATAATTTTTAACGATAGATTTAAATATATATATTTTTTTTTTAATTACACTCGTGCAAGGCTGCGGTGGGTTGCTAGTTCTAGTATTTTATAAGCTTTCCAGATGCACACAATATATTGGTCCGGTTTAATCAGTTTAGTCGTAAAAAATACCATCGGGAAGTTTGATCAAAAACTAGAAGCCTAAAAAATTTGCAACTTGGAACTGCTGGACCATGTTGGGCGCCAATTTCTGATTATAAAATTAATACAATTAAATCGTGTTGAATTAAAATGAGGTCTGCGTAAAATAGCGGGTATATTAATAGAAGTCTGTGTTCAGTAGATGAGCAATAGTCTGATAATGATGATTAGCTAAATAAAGAGGAGGACACGTCGGTAAGAGAAGTGATGGTAGGTGGAGTAAGGTATGATATAGAATTGGTCAAAGTTTTCGAACTTTGGTCGCCCAGCTGCCACCGGATGGAGGAAAATAGGCGTGAAAGAAAACTATATTTCTCATACATTTGACGTAATGTAATGTGTTAATATCATTTTATTTTATTTTGAATGTTTTATGTAATTTATGTTTTTATTTTCTTGTATGGGTAAAATTTAAACTGAAATAAATGATTTTGAATTTGAATTTGAATTTCTCATTGAATACGTAACGAAAGTTTTTTCGGTAGAATTTATGCTATATGGGGGTTGAAATCTCCACGCTTCGCAGGCGCCTTGGAGATCGCAGAATGTTCATCGTTTACTAAAAGGACGCTGCTGCCCGGTGATTCTGGTCGCAGTATTAGGACATAACCGGGTAGCAGTTCACCGCTATCCAGAATTTTGAAATTCAACGATCAATCGTGAAGTTTACCATCAGGCAAGTGACTTGTTCGTCTCGTCACTCAGTTACATAGAGGAGTATAAGAATATACCCAGGGGACACTAAGAATGTTAACGATGTAAATTTTGTTTGAGTGGGTCTAGGTCTGTGCGTAGTGTGTAATTGTGTACACGTTATCACTCCACTTTTGAATAGCTAAACGGATCTCGATGTGGCCCGAATTAATTTAAGAAAAAAATACTTTTTTTGTAGCTTGTCTTTTCAGGTAAAATCGAAGGACGTGGCTAGTTATAAGGCAGTAGTCACGGCTGTCCCGCAAATCGATCGGACAAGGCTGCCCACAGGCTGTGCGGCTCGTATTACGCCGGATGCGGCCGCGGAAGCGACGCGACGCCATCTTGTTTGGCTCTGCGCGCGCGCACACCGGATGCACATTGTTTTTTTGAACGCGCACGAGCCTCTTTTCACTGATCCTTGTTAAATAGGTAAATTAATGTTCTTTCTGCTATAAGTTTTTTTTTTTTTTAAGGAATGGTTTGGAACAAACATTTAGTTCTGCTTGAAGTTAGTGGGAATTTCTTTCTTGCATCGGGAATGCTTAATAAATTTGAATTTCGTCGTGTCATTTACTTCATTGATAGTAATGCTATTATTTTCGATGAAATTGAGACTTTACAGAATTGAAAATAAGGAAGAAATTAGGTACATTGGAAGTGTAATTCTTGTTGACATTTTACAGTTTAGATAACAGCATACGGGGTTATTGTTGTCGAGGCGGCAAAAAACACGATATAAAAGCTTTTGCAAACTGCAAACACCGGGCCGACCAAAGGCAAATCATTGAAAGGTGAGCCCTAAGCCGTGAGACTTACAGCAGCATTTCAAAGGCCAAACCACGACCCGTGACCTGCGTAGAACAAAAGACAATAGTTTGTGTATCCGAATTTTGTCATTTTAAATTGCGTTGTACGTAAGACGACATATAGCTCATATTTCAATGTACAACAGATGGTACTAAAATGTCAGGTAAAGACTCTTTTGTAGTTTTGCGCAAGATTGTCCAAAGCTGCTATTCGGCTGGGAAGGAGCACAATGCGTGATAAATTATTTGCTAATTTAGTGCGTAGATCGGCACCTGGCGATAGAAGATATCACAGAACGCTACGAATATGTTGTAGTCTGCCTGTGTTAGTTGAACTAACCCAAAAGGATGTATAAGACTTCTAATAAATTACGAGATAACAGTCAGTAAAATTTAAGAGAGGGTTTTCGAAATAACGTCGTGAATACATATTATTCATAAAATTAATCATTAGTCTTACATTCAAATAAATACCTACTACAATTTGGCACACAAATTTAGAAAAAAAAAACTGATAAAAAACTATATAACCCGACTACGAAAAAGTTTGTAACACGAAAATGTTATAATTCAAAATGGCACAACAATTTAAGTTTGTAAGTAAAACATTGCATTTAGTTCGAGTTTTATATAATTTCAATCACATATTTTGACCGCAGTATAATATTATACTCATTCACAATAACAATTTAATCAACTGTTTAACTAGCCGCAGTAAAAAGCTTTTATATTCAAAATAAGATATATTCACCGGTCATTCCTTCCCAGGTTCCAAAGACGCCATTACCAACATACCAACCGAAAAAAACTAATTATGAAAAGAAAAGGGAAATCTTGACGCTGCGTAATTAAAGAAACGCTACCAAAGTGCTACCAACATAAATCTGTAGCGTTGGGCAAAATAAACAATTTTTTTTCCGCGGAAGACCGAAAAATGTCTTTAGAAATTACGACAGTGGCGCCCTAATTCAACTTTGCTGATAAGTTGGTCGGTCTGCTAAGGCACGCTTTGTGGGAAAGGGACGGCGAGAGTGAAAATGCAACGTCGCGTTTTCGCCCTCTCGATAGCTTTTTCCACCTCCCGACCCGCGCCTCTGTGACTCATTCAACGTTTGGTGCGAACCTCTGTGGTAGGTTTTAGTCGTTACATTAGGCAGAGGAAATATAAATAGGTTTAACTGTAAATTGTTAACGGCCGTACTCAGAAATGTTTAATAATTACGTTTTACGTCACTTAGTAAAGATTTTCTATAGAAAATCTCAATACTCAATATTTAATATTTTATTGCAGACATATAGTATAGATGTAGATACATGAAGTTCTTAAATTAACATGTTTCAATATTATAATACATATGACCCTATTTGGGTACGGCAATAGAACGGAACGAGCTAGGTATATAAGTTTCGTCAAAATTATCATTAAGCAATTCTTCATAAGCATTTGGACTTTTGGATTCTAAAATAGCTTTTAAATTATTTGTGAAATTTTAATCTGTTCCGTTATTGTGACTATTCTGGGTATGTTTTTGCGATTTTATTAGATTTTGGTTACGGGCTGTTGCAGTTTTTATTTTTTTGAAAATATTGGTCTATATACCTTTGCTGTTAAGTAATAGTTCTAGTGGCATTTTTAGCGTCTCGAAGCTGATTTTAAAATACTTAATTTTAATTTTGTTAAACAAATTATTAAATTTTTACGATTCCTGTTTCGTAGACAATAGGTATTTTTGAACGTGTTTTTATTTGAAAAAGCTACGAGTAGAGTGTAATTATTAAGGTTTGTGAGTTTTCACTAAAATCGTTGACACATTTTTACACAAAATCTAATAAAACAAATAAAAAATAAATAAACAATTAAAACAGAATTTCAAAGTAAAAGACAGAAGCTCCTATTTTACCTCATTGTTGGTCGCCACTCTGCATGTCTGTTGTTTCTGAAATTGTATACACCCTTACCTGAAACAATTACAAATATTATTTACTTGGGTTCTAATTTAAAGTATGATTTACGAATATTGGTGCTGAGGCTCCATTTCTGAATCGCAAAGTCAAAGTTATGTCAAAGTTAGGTAAAGTAGCTCGTATGATATTCGCGAAATGACTGACTTTCGAACGGACTCCCAAACAAAAGTAGCATTTTTTAAATAATCATATCAATCATACATTAAGTGGTTGAACCATTCGAATTTGCATTCTATCAATAAAAAATGTTTTTTTTCGCATGATATTTTCGTGTGAAATCATACGAGCGATTCAAAAATAGAGCCCCAGAGCTGGTTACCCCTAGAAATAAAATTATTAGAAGCTTTATAGAGACAGAGAGAAGTCATGGCTTATCTCGAAAGTATTCTATACCACGAAACAATTTTTAAAGGTCGCAAGTAGTTTGCTTATAATTTACATAATTAACGGCCTACTTTGATAAGACTGATAAAAAATTCAAATCAGTCGAAGTTAAGCTTCAATACGTAATTAAAAGTTCATTTGTCACAAAAAAGAGATAGGGAAGATATATTTTTGCGGATATTTGGAGCGCATGTATTGACGAACGTATATCTCGCACTTTTCACAGACTGAGAGCGACTGAAGCTAGATGAGCGCCGGCGCTCACTATAAAGTCTTAAAATTCTCTTACTTGGGCCCGTCTATTCATTTTACTATGGTCGAAGGTTAAAATATATATTTTTATCACCAACCAATATTTTAAATCTACAACTATCTCGGCCATAATCGCGGAGAATGGGACAATACGATAAATCCATCCTACCATGCAGCTGACGACCTAGCATATGGTACTAAACCAACTGTCAAACACACCATCACAAACTTCAACCTTAAACTAACCATCCTTAAAGCTTATATCACATTGAGGAAGTGCCTTAGCCAACATTTAATATACCATAGAAACTTTCAACTCAAAGCTGAACAGTCTATGGTCTGTTTCACAATGACAAGGAGGTATTTCCCGATGGTTACCTGCGCACAGCTGCTTACCAAGCGCGTGCGATAAAAGGTTACGTTGAAAGACGTAAGAAAGGTCATTCGATCAATTTTCTCTAACTGTTAGAGGTTGAACGTACAGCTGATGTTAGAAAAAACCTTAAAGTGCTTGTACGAATATTAAAATACTGTACTATCGTTCTTATTAAACATGAGAAAACGCTGTTACAGTTGGGATAAAGCTTAAGGGATCAACCTGAAGTCGGCGACAGAGTTCACGCGACCGCTGTCTAGAATATTTGTTCGTGTGTAGGTTGTATACGTGTGGAGGTTGTGTCTTTGTGGATGGGAGCGTGTGTGTTTACGTGTGTGATGTGTGTGTGTGTGTAATTGTGTTTCGATGCGTGTTTGAGAGTATGTGCGAATGCGCGAGTGTTTGAGTGGGGCTGTGTGTATGTGTGTAAAATGTGTAATTGTGTAGTTCGTGTGTGTATCTGAGTGTATGGGTTGTGAGTGTGCGGGAGGGGGTTGTGTGTGATGTTTGCCTGGATGTGTATGTACGTGTGTAAAATGAGCGTGTTTGTATGAAATGTGCTTGTGTGTGAATGTGAGTTTAATAAATACTAGCCATGTTTTACTAATATTATACACATTATGAAGAGGAAGACATCGTATCGCCACAAATTCAACCTGTATATTGACAGATCTCGGCATGTCCTCGTCATTTCTGTACAATTCAATGTTGCGAATCCGCGAGATAACCGTACCACGTCCACATCGCAACTGAATCGCATCTGCGCCGTATCGCATCTGTATATTTCGTGCTTTACATAGCATATCAATTTTTGTACTCATTCTGGTTAGTTGAAAAACCGCGCGACCCGCGTCTTGTCATGTTTACGAGTAATATGATTTGTCTCAAGTGCTTAAAAAGACGAAAAGGCGACTAGAGCTTGTCACCAACTGATAAAAAAATAACTTTTTTTTAAAATTTGTCTA
This sequence comes from Apocheima hispidaria, assembly GCA_947579745.1. Taxonomy (NCBI): domain Eukaryota; kingdom Metazoa; phylum Arthropoda; class Insecta; order Lepidoptera; family Geometridae; genus Apocheima; species Apocheima hispidaria. The sequence goes on from OX388151.1 coordinate 2,531,288, forward strand.
TTGTCTACAAAACAAAACTGTCGAAAGGCACAAGCGAATATGTCACCACTGAGCTGTATATCTTTTACCTGCGTATTAGACTAGAGGTGATTTTGAGACACTCAAACTGTGGCATGGTTGCCACAGTTTGAGTCACACTTTTCTCAGTCACACACTAGCTAATGAATATTTGAGTTTTGGCGGGAACGTGAAGAAGCTATGTCGCGATATTCTATTATTTTCCAAAACTTGTGTTATTTCGAGTGCTAATGTGTAAAAATGGTGGGTTTTTATTCATTAAAGTGTTCGTGAACGTGCACGAGTGTTGGTGAATAGTATAATGTTGTGAAACGTGACGAATCTTCGTGTTGTTACCAAAACTCCAAGAAACGTCTAGTGAACTCTCCACCACTTTACTAGGGCATGACGTGGACTTGACTGTGACGTATTTTGCATGACGTAGACTATGATTTAGATTTATTTTAATTCTGAAATATTGGACTTCACTTGAAATATTATAATACTTAATTACACTGGCTTAATACACAACGTGGATTCTGACTTTATGGTAGCTGTGAAATTAGATTAGTATGGTAGCTGAGAATTAGAACACGACGCTGTTCAATAGAAAAAAAAGTTGTTCGCAAGCGTTTGAGAAGCCGATTGGGCTGAGCCTCGTTCGCAGCTCACTTCACAGCAGCCATAAAGTTTGTACCAACGTATGTACGTAGTGCATCATAGCACAATGTAAGCACGCGCGTGACTTTTTATGCAAATACCTCTTTTAAAAGAACAAATCGAATAAAATATGAGTAAAAAAATGAAATCGAAATACATACAAATTAGTTTTCAACATATTTAACATGTGTTTTTTTATAATGTAGTAAGTATTATCAGATACGAGGGTGGTGGAATTCGCGATATCGGCGCAGTGTAAATAAGCAGGGGGGCTATCGTGGCACGTGGCTAAATCTTTAATACAATTATCCGACAAAAAAACTTGCCTGTTTTGAATACCTCCTTGGTATGCTATTTGCAGCAAAACAAAAAGTAATCAGTCCAAATTTGAAATTCGAAGAGTTCGCTCTCGTATTCGAATTTAGATCGATTGAAGAAAAGGTATTAAAATTAGTCTATAATGTTTTACATATTATAAAGTTATTTCCCTCTAAAATATTTTTTTAAGACCTCAACGCAATAATAATGCTCACAGACAGCACAAACCGCAGAAAAACTATAATGTTTTTAATAGACAAACTCTCACAAAAACGCATCCTTTTGAACATGAGATCCTGTAAGGTTTCTAACCGAGGCCGACCCATAGAATATTCCTACCTGGCAATACCATAAAAAAGAGGTCAACGAACTCTCAACAGCTGCTACATTTCAAAATGGCAGCCGTTTATGTCAAAAATTAATAAATGCGTAATATTGGATTGATGGATTGTGGGCCAATTTTGTTGATGTTGTCTATTAGACCCATGTCTATTATTTTGTATGCATAAAACGTATTTACTACGACATCGCGACGATTTAACGTAGTTTATTTGTTTAAAACTACAATATTTGACACTCATGCCATCAGGATTTTTTTTCTAATCTAAGTGATCTGATACCTGATCTTGGATTTTTGCTAAAAAAACCGACAATAAAACTGCCTGGACAGTTTAAACGCGTTTTTGGAAAACAGCTTCAGTAAATTTTATGGTGTGTAGTTAAATAATCAAAGGCAATGTTCATGACCTATGAACAACATAGGTCATGAACAAGTTCAATTACAACAATTAGGTCATGAAGAAGTTCTATTATAGGTATGCCTGTGACCAAGAGCTTTCAAGCTAGCTTCGATATCTTAGAAAAAGTTTAGTATAGATATAAAAGATCGGGTAGCATGGCCGCACATGAGACAAAACATCATTATATTATCTACCAATCACGATTACCAATACCAATTCTCGACCAATCAGGATGCAGTGGTCTTGCAGACCCTTCGAAAAAACTGAAAATACGCTACGGGACAAAAATATTATGGCTTTGTCCTTTCTCTTCATGAGCAACACTTAATCTACCATCCTTTTTTCCGTGGAAAAGAGATATAATAATATGTATATCGAGCCGCCTATTGCTTTCACTGTCTACGTTTGATATAGTATACTTACTTCTTTAACTATTCGACTTCGGACCATAATATTGCGTATTTAGCCAGTGTCAAGTAGAGAAGAGTTTTTTTTTAAATTAAATTCTACCAGCATTCATTGTTCGCCCAGCTAGGAAGTTACAAATTACATAACAAAAAACTTTTTTTATTTTTATAAACTAACAATAAAAATAAATAAGGGGCGACATATGCGTATCAAATGGGCCTGCTGTGAGTGCTTTGGGTAAACTAAATGAGTGTATTTCATATTTTCTTCTTAAGCAGATTAGTACGACTGCGATTAAAGTTATTTTGAATGAAGATTAGAAAGGCTATTTTGAAGGTTAGGTCTTAGTTTCGGATTAATTTATTTTAGCTCATAGAAAAGACATAAACGCGTGTTCTCATATTCTATGATTATAATAATTTTGACAATATGCTGATAAATATTGATGATTTATAATTAATTTTGCTGTAGAATATCTATGTTTCATAACATAACATTGACTTATTATTTTTAGTTAACTTAAAAAACACTCATGCATTACATCCATATATCAAGTCTTCTGTCGTTTCCAAAAATAACAATAAGTTTTATACAACTCGTACGAAGGCAAAATTATTAAAATAAGTAAAGTAACCCAATTACAAACATGCTGTAGCCAAGTGCTTCCCGCGTCAAAAAAACTTATAAGTATATTTCCCGCGTAAAAAATAAAAAGTATAAATCAAATAAAGGTGCGTTCGTGACAATGTTTGAATTTGGAACGGCGGAAGCGTTCGTAAACCGGAGCTAAATCATAAATTACAGTTTAAAGTTCCCGCCGGGATAGAGTTACGGAGGCGTTTCGATTGTTAATGTCGAGTTAGTTTTTTTTTTCTAGGCGTGTCTACCTCTGCATTCAGCTAGTATACAAAATTGTAATTGTAACTGAATAAAAAAAATACAGTTTGGGATTTTCACAATATATAACCTGCTAGTTGTGTCCCGCGACTTCGTTCATGTGAACCTACAAAAAAAGTAACCTATCTCCGTCTGCGACCCATAAGCTATATCAGTGTAAGCATGCAGATCAATCGTTCAGCTGTTTAGCCGTGATAACGCGACAAACACCCATAAGAGAGACAGACAGACAGAGAGACAGAGAGACAGGGCTACTTTCCAATTTATAATATTAGTTAGGATACATTAATAAAAGTTGTTCAATTTTTTTTTCATAAGTATCCTTTTTATTATTCGTAGCTCAACTAACCATAACTTATTAGGCTACGCTGCTTTTTCGAGGCCTTGCTTGATAAATTATTTTTAATGTCTCAATTACCTACATACGTGTATAATTATAATCTTTTAGTGAATTTTTAAGCGTACTAAAAAAAAGCACATAGGCAGTTTTGCATGTCCTGGTTGATTTAACCAATTTATCCTGACTGCTAAATTGTTAAAAGAAAATAGTATAGAAGTCTCAACTTGTGCTGGTGCCCTGGATGGAATAACCCGCAAAGCTTGATCTCTTAGTTCTTGTAAAACGTGAGTATTAAAGAATCAAGTTATGCTGGAGCCTGGGTTAGGGGTCGGGGTCGTTAGCCCAGGCACAGAATAGACTATAGTGTCTATAGTCGATGAGTGGCGCAATGAGTATGTAAATAGACGTAGGGAAATGGAGTAGGGTTGCGATATCGTATTTTCTAGGGTTTGGTTTCTTATTTTTAACGATAAAGGTAAACAGAGTTTCAATATCATTTAAATTTGAACACTACTAATTAATTAATTAGACACTTATCTGTCTAAATTTTTAGTAATAGTACCTATGGTTAAAAAAATTGAAATCACAGAATTGAACTCTCCATTCCCATACAACGTTCACGGATACGTTTTTAATGGAAGATTATGGGTCAAATTGTGCCTAAATCCGATTCAAAATCAAAATAGTTTAATTTTTAAGTAGTCCTTACTACTTTTGCATACAAAATATTTTATTGAATTTGAATTAAGCAATAAAGGTCGCTGAATTTTATTACCAAAAACAACCATATAACAGTGTTACCAGAATCGGTTCTGTAGTTCCAGAAATGAACCCCTTTAAACAACATTACAAATAGAGAACAAGGCAAGACGAGGACGCGCGCGTATCTCGCTTAGCATTCCTTGATAAAGGTCACCAAATGTGATTTATTTAATTATTGAGATACGCCAACAGTGAACATATTTTACATTCTTATAATATATTTCTACGTGAGTGGGTACAGGGATCTGATATGATCACCCTGATATGGTCGAAACTATGGTCGGAATAATCGATTCAATTTAACGTGAGTATTCCCGTCTTATTAAAACAAAATGTATCAAAACCACGTCAGTTTTCATAGTAAAACATTACAAATCTTTATAATATTAGTAAGGATATTCTCTTGTATTACTGATATTTTTAAACAAAATTCCTAATTATAATTTATATATTTATTTAAATTACTGTGAGAAAATAGTACAATAATAGAAATAATTTATATGGGCATAAAAAAAAATACTGCGTTGATCCCAGAGACTCCCGAACTAGTCCGAGTGTGTCTAGAGCCAGAGGTCTCCTATTTTCTATTTTAGTATATATATACATATATATTTGTGTATTTATATATTACCGAAACAAAATAAAGTTTAACAAATACAATAATATACTTAAACAGTTTTTTTATTTTTATTGTTGGTGCTGCTCCTCGGACTCCGAGGTCCATGCCCTTTGTCAACTTTTTTTTTTTTTGTCAAATATTACTGATATAATATAAGACTAACAACATAACAAGAGGAAAATCTACTATACTTATTACTATGTTGCGTGTATACACCGATCAGTCCAGCTCCCGCAAGCTGCACCCGTTCACGAGTTGACGCATGTGCATATACATAAACAGTTTAAGAGACTTACTTGCGCCATTAACGCAAAAAAATTAAGAAAATTTTAAAATTCTCGCGGAACCTTTATCTACTGAGTCTAGCTCTTTAACCGATAGCCAACCCTCTAATCTAGGGTGTGCGTTCACTGGGTTACGCACCCTCCCAGGTACGCCTCCAGCGCTATACTTACTGACTCGTTTGTCGTATGTACTGTATATACACTAATACAGGTCATGTATGTAGTACATAGCATCTTTTCAGATTCAGATAGTTTATTGCTTCTATATAACGCGAACCGAAAACGAATCACGAACTGGAAGACGCAGCATAGGTAGGCTTCCCACTAGGTGGACAGACGACATTGTAAAAGTCGCGGGCTACTGGTGGATGCAAATGGCAAAATATCATTCAGTGTGGCGCTCTAAGGGGGAGACCTATGTTCAGCAGTGGACGTCTTCCGGCTGATGATGATGATGCCAGGCAAGGTGGTAATTTTGCCCTCACAATTAAGAACACCAACAAAAAAGAAATCATCAAAATCGGTCCAGCCTTTCTCAAATTATAGCGTGACCAATAAAAAAAAAAGGTTAATTTTTATATATATAGATAATAATTTGTGTACAATTTATTTTTCCATAAATAAAAAATTGTCTATAGTCTACAGTCGTTAATGATAAATGCAATCGGATAACAAAAGTCGATTAGAGTTTTTATCTTTCACAGGTAGGCTAGGTGTGTTTGTCATTTAACATCAGGTGAGCTGTGGTATATTTGCCACAAAAACAAAACAAATCAAAGTTTTAAAAAAAACATCTCTTATATATGAACATTCCACTGCGGGCGGATCTTCATATACAGATTTATAGGTTACCGTGCTACGCCTGCCCTAGAAAGGGGCGGAGCTTAGCTTATATACCGACCGACTGACGCATAAGTCATATAAGGTACTTATAAAGTTGCGCTATTCTGTTGCCGTGTACAAGTTAAAGTTACGCTATGAAAACATCGTCACTGCCGACAAAAATACGTCAATGTGTTAAGGCCTCGCTACATGGCCTGACCTGACATCGTTTGAAAGAGATGGCTTTATATAAATTTCTGGGGGAGCGAAAGGGAGAAGCTATCTTAATAGTTTGTTTCTTCTGCTCCCGTGAAATTCAAAGCTGTCCCTAGTTTTTAAATACTAGTAGTTCGCGCCGAACTGAGACCTCGCGTCCCATACATCTTCAGAACCCCTTAGCCGATTCGGCTCATATTCGAACTTAAATTTTTTATTGAAATACTTGTCAGTAATATAGTAATATAGTAATGAAATACAGTCGGAATAACCGACTCAATTTAACGTGAACGTTTAACGTTTCTTAACTTTAGTCAATGCTTTTATACGTCTGTCTCGTTTTTTCGCGTGTAATTTCACGTCGGCCTGAAGTTGACAGAGAAATTTAAGCATAGCTTAACTCAAAGCAACTTTTATGAGTAAGGCTCTTAATGTTTAAATCTGTATCACACTTCACACTTATATAATAAATGCGAAAGATTGTGCGTAAGTGTAAGTATGTAAATATGTAAGTGTTTGTTCCCGTTCAACTCTGTAACGGCTGAACAGATTTGGATGATATTTGATATGGAGGTAGCTTATTCCCTGGATTAACACATAGGCACATAGGCACATAGGAATTTTTCATCTCGAAAAATTCAACCGTTCCTGTAGAATAGGGGGTGTAACCGCGGAGCGCAGCTATTATAAATGCGAAATTTGTGCGTAAATGTAAGTATGTAAGTGTTTGTTACCGTTCAACTCTGTAACGGCTGAACGGATTTTGATAAAATTTGGTATGGAGGTATCTTATGCCCTGGATTAACACATAGATTACTTGTATCCCGGAAAAATATTCGGTTTCTGTAGAATATCGGGAACCGCGGGGCGCTGCTAGTTGTTATCTAAAACTACATTTATTTACGTATGTACGTTGTACGTGTGCAGAATTAGAACTCGTAGGTAAAGTAGGTATGGGGTAGAGAGCAGGGGTTCCGCTGCAAGGCACGCGTGCCGACTAATGAACTGGATGAACTAGTACCCGATGCGTGGATGAACAATGGTTAGGGACTAACCTTACTAGTGCGCGAGGAGGTTACACAATTTTTTTCTAATATTTTTTTTAAGATCACTTACAGCTAGCGCTTAAGTAACAGGTGTAATATTGTAACTTAAAGCTAATTAAAAGTTACCAAAAATACGCATATACATAGATAGATTCTTCTTTAAAATGAAAGAAAAAGTCAAGTCGAAAAGCACAATTTTAAAAATTGAATGGAGAATCTAGGACTGGAAAATGTAGGTTTACGTTTACGCTATCCTAATAAATATCCTTTACTTTAGGAAATAAATAATTACCGGGTATGTCCACAAGAGCAGCGTCTTCTTAGTAAACGGTGAACGTTCTGCGATGTCCAAGCTGCCTGCCAAGCGTAGGTATTACAGATATCCAAATACGGGGAGGTATCGTCCAGAAGTGGACGTCTAGGAAGCTGAATAGGAAGATACCTTTATTTGTAGCCATGCTAGCTCAGTGGTTAGAGCGATCGGATTGCAGCCGCATGGCGTGGGTTTAAAACCCAGCAATGAACTCGAGCTACAGGTGAAAGAAAATATCGTAAAGAAACCATATCATGGTGGTAGGGTACTGTCAGTTGCCAAGTCTAGTCAGTCAGTCAGTTGTCTAGTTCTTGTTCCAGGTAGGCTAGGTGTGTTTGTCACTTAACATTAGGTGAGCTGTGGGCAAACACTTAGCCTGTGAAAGGTAAAAACTCTAATCGACACAATGTAATCCGTTTTAAACTACTGTCAGCGTCTCGACAGTTTATCTATATACATTAGACTAAACACAAAACTTTATTTATGGAAAAAAAAATTGTACACAAAAACTAAAAACCAAAATAAGGTAGACAAACCGGTTCCAACTCAGCATAATACTGGTTGCGAACAACCAGCGCTGGTCTTCCGCTGGAACCGTTGCTGACGTCACACACGGAACGGTAAAACAAAAACAAAATAAAAACTACACTGCGTTTAAAAACACGATTTTTCGTATCAAAATGTTCTAAATGTGTGTTAAAAGCGCTCTTAACGAAGCTGAATGTGTTAAGCAGAGAGCAGAGGGCCGTATGCGTGGGCACGCACGATTTTACCGCCGCGTTGATTTTGAACGCACCCTGAGCTTACGCACACACCGCTGGCATGGTCATTATGCTGTGTTTAGTTTTAAATAAGTATTCTATTTTTGTATTTATACGCAAACATTACGCAGGTTTTGTTTAAAATGGTTGTGCGAAATGTTTTTAAATTTGCGAAATGGTTTTTTTTTATGTTAACAGCAGCTTTGGTAAACTGCTTGCCCCAAAAGTGATCAGCTCTACAGTGTCCAAGATTTCATGCTGTCCGATTGTTGTTCGAGCCATATAGAACCGAAATCGACTCGGAAACTAACATTGATTTTAATGTCACCACCACATGTAGTATTGCATGCTCTTTAGAGATTATCATGCAGTTTTCATAATATTCGAGATGGACGTTGCCCATAAAAATAACAACCGCAATAAATAACTGGATACGTCCAGACAATGTTTCAAAACCCCAATTTAATGGCATTAATAAAACGCATCTATTTCGTGTTTGTAAATGCGTAGTAAGGGTGCAACGACGCACCCCTCACGCATAAACACACACTAGCGTAAGTTCTATTATAAAGCTTACGTGGAACTGAGCCGTGATTGGTCGCCGTCACTGCGTATGTATGTGTACTTGTTTGCTTCAAGTTGATAGGGTTGTCACTAGATGATTAAAGTTAATGATGTTATGTAGGCTATGGTTGATTTTTTTTTCAGTGGCTTCAGGATTAACTAGTAATTCCTAGCGTCTGCCTTTAGGAAATACCATTATTAAGATTCGATTCTTCATAACAGTTTTAGTACAGTTGGGTTAACCAATCCTGTCAAACAAACACAAAAACTTATCAGGGTTGGGGATGATGACGGTCATATTTATTTATTTTATTATAATAGAAAATTTCCAAAGACTACTGTTTATCGTTTTATCATCGAGAAATTACTAATTTTATGTAGTACTAGTTGCGCCCCGCGGTTTCACCCGCTATTCTACAGGAACGGATAAATTTTTCGGGATAAAAAGCCTATGCCTATGTGTTTATCCAGGGTATAAAACTACCTCCATACAAAATTTCATTCTAATTCGTTCAGCCGTTACAGAGTTGAACGGGAACTGACACACTAACATACTTACCTACTTACACACAAACTTTCGCATGTATAATATTAGTGTGATTTAGTCTAGTTAGTTTTGTTATATTTTAGATGCTATTGGCTTAGTATTTTCAAAAGCACATATGGAAAATTTCCTCTCCTGTCCTTTTTACCCGACTGCCCAAAAGGAGGATATTTTTTTTTTGGGTGTATGTAAGTATGCGAGTATATAGGTATGTACGTATGTTTGTATTATGTATATGTGTTTCTATAAGACGTCCTACAGCCTTATCGGCTTGACCGATTTTAACAAGCAAAGTGTCGTTGGATTCCTCTTTACTTCCGGAGTGTCATAGGCTACATTTTGCAGTCGGGTATTTCGTTTTCTTTTAACGATATCACCTAGTAAGCGATTAATTTGTTATAGTAAAAAAAAACAATTAAAAAAACTACGTTGAAATCTAAATAGTAACTTTTGTAGAATGATATAAGCAAGAGTTGCTGTTCAAGCACTCCACGTACTCGTCCTTTGATTTAATTACAAAAAAAAAAAACAATTTTTCATGTTGGCAGCCCTATTGGGAAAGAGGTCGTAGTTATTTATATACCGCGTATAGCCAGTATAAATTAGTTGCGTGCAATGGGGTAGCTTCGCTAGGAAAAAGTATTGATTTGTTGCATAGAAGCGAGCTTTGTAGAGCGCGAATTTATAATGTTTGTCTAAGATATTTCTGTTTTGTAAAAACAGTGAACATATTTCATACACTTTGAATTTCAGTGACTTGGCACCCGCCAGATCACACTGTTCGGAAATGGACGGAGACCTTTGTTTATAAGTGGGATAGCGTAGGTTAGAAAAAAAAGTATTTATGCATTAATGGTTGCAGTAAGCTACAAGCATTAAGGAAATTTGTACAAGTGAACATTTTTGCTAAATCTTGAAGCATAATGATATTTAAAGGCATCGCTAAAGTTTGATAACAAATAATTTTGGAATGAATGAATTGAATTTTTGGAGCCAATAAATCAACTCAAATTTTGTATATTTAGAAAACAATACATATGCATGAATGTGGCATGAATCAAATCGTATTAACGTCATACACTATGTTTAAAGCTTTTAGGTTATGCAGATGTTAAAACCGGTCCTACAACGGTCGCTTTTAAATACTTCAATGAACACTGGTTTGATTCTCTATTTAAATTTATACATTATCCATCCACAAAGGTTTTATTCTTCGGCCACTTTTATTAATATGTCGTTTCGTTAAAATTCATATTTTTTATTAAACGAAGTAACGATAATGTCACGAGAAAACCCGTATGGTTATAAAAATCAGGTAGAGTTGTACTAGTAGTTCGCACCGAACTGAGACCTCGCGACCCCTATATCTTCACAACCCCTGGACCGATTCAGCTCATATTCAAACTTATTTTTTTTATTAAAATGAACTACTTGCCTACAAAATTTCATGACGATCGGATCAACGGTTCGTAGGTTATCATCGGACAAATATACATACAAACATACATACAAATGCCGATTTGTCTCAGGAAACTCTGAGACCTTCGCTTCGCTCGGTCAATAAATATCTTAAAACTTGTAAAAAAACATCAAGTAATAAGACTATAATCAAGCCACCCAAAATAAAATAGGCAAGTAGTAGTTTCTATTTAACTTTCTTCTATGAGTTCTTTTGAGATGATAAAACATTTTTTTTTTAGTTTATACTCAAAGTAACGACAGACAAACGAGTTTTGTAAAATATCGACGAATTTAATTTGCATAAGCAATGCCTACATATTTTTCATATTTTGCAATAGGCAAGTGTAGACTTTTATAAAAATCAAATTATTAACACACCACAATATAGTATTCATACACATACACATTCAAGTAAGGATTAACAAGCTTTAAATGCAGACAGACGGAAGGATCACAAAAAACTAAGGAACTAAGTGCAGCTGCCTTAGTTCAACAAAAAGTTGAACGATCCGAGGTGACTGGCTGGAAGATAGACAACACTTTTTAAAAATAAATCTTTAATAAAATAACTAACCCAATATGAATATTACGCTCTACTAATATTTTTTTTCTTCAACTAGTAAAATAAACTGGGTACCAGTTGAAAAAACAAGTCAATTATTATCGTCCTTTATTGAGGTCTATTTTTTAGCTAAACTTTTATTTTTGTTCTAGCAACATTATACGCATTTGGCTTTAATGTACTACAAAAGCTTTGTGAAACAGCTACATTGAGCAAAAAGGAATAAAGCGCGGAAACATTTTTTTTTTGTTGAACTGTTGTTTTAGAAATCTGTCTATTCAGCCAACAATGTGCTTTTATTTTAAATTCAAATGTAAAATTAGAGTGTCTAGTCAGTAGTAGGAAAATGTCTGGATGGCAAACTGTCTGAAAACTTCATCGTCTGCACCTAGGTACTAATAGTACTCTGAACATCTAAAACAGTTTTATATATAAAGATAACTTGGTAATAAACATGCGTCTGACTCGCATCCTGTTTGTTTTTGTGAACAAATGCATTTGCTGTTGACACAAAATGTTTTTGCTACACGAGTTTTATCTTTATTTTGGATGGAAGCAAGGACAAAATTAACCATAAAATCAATATTTTGAACTGTATCTTCATTAAAAATTTCATTTGTATTGCCTGAACCTGACAATTTGTTATAGCTTTAATACTAGTTTCAATTTTCAAGTAATATTTTGAAGCATGTAGGTGGAAACAGGTCTTATAAAATAAAATTGAGCGCCATACAAACTACTTCCTTATAAGGTACGTACCAAAAAAAAAACTGCAAGTAATTTTTTTAAACCAAAAAAAAATGTTGCCCTATATTGAAAAAAAAAACACTATTCTTAAAATACCAAAGTACGTGCCACACGTAAGCTAATAAGAAACAATTACGCAACGATTCTTGTTCCACGTAATAATGCTGGCCACATGCAAGATGCATCAATGCATCATTAATAAGTCGATCGGAGCCCGTTACGTCAGCTGATAGCACAAAAAGCGCGACCAACATCTGCCGGTCCGTGAATCACCGGCCCTTGGCGCGTGCCGGTATAAAAAAAAAAGAAAAAAATCAAAAGTGTAAACTCCCGCCGACCGTTATAATCGCTCGCCTCACTGTGGGTGGACTCACGTGTCATTTGGGGCCTCGTTTTGAGTGTGGAACGTGATTTTTTTTTCAACTTGACATTGATAAGGTTCACTTATTTAGCCAGTGGGTTGATTTATTCGCATGTTGACCAAAATGCTACCGAAGAAGTTGTCATGACGTTATAAATGTTCTATATGATACACATTTAAATAACATTGCTAGAAATCACGCAAGAAAGAAAAAATATATTTTTCAAATAAACAAAAAGTCATATATGAGTCATATAAATTACGATTATTGTTCGTTTAACAGCCAATATATATGCGCTAAATTACAATAAACACATAAAAAACAATGTCGTTAGAACTATTTTGTATTGTTCGATATAACTCGGAACATTAGTCAAAAGATGAAAATAAAATTACTTTTGGAGCAATAAATTGCCCTTAATTGTGATACAAGAGACAGCGTTGAAATAATTCAACGTACGAAAGAAAAATTTACTAGAAAGCTATATTTTTAGCAGTCGTGTTCAATGTTTTGTAAAACTTTGATAATTTTCAGGAGCACCATCTTTTAATAAATGATATCACGATGATTTTAAATGGCGTTACTGAACCGAATAGCACAGGTCCCAGGCAATTAGCAGAGTAATATACAGAAAGAACTAATTACGATTTCAAATAAGGTGTGGCATCTGAGGTAATCCCAGAACTACCTATGTCGTCGTTTACATTAAATGAAAGTCCTTATAAAATGAAATCCAAAATTTGACCTATTCTGTTACAATTATTTACCACCTCAGTTTTTTGATCAGAGATAATAATATCATTAAAAGTACATTCAAACTCAGTTAAACAACACAAAGTACGAAAATTAAGAAGAGCGTTCGAAACTAACGATAATAATTTTGATTATGATGAGATATATATGTACATTATTATTATTATTTATTTATTTTCAAATACTTTATACTATTCTAAATATAATCTAAACTTAATACTCATTAAAAGTATGAGTTCTTTTTTTTCATTATTTGAAGTGTGGGGAAGGCCTAGGAAAGCCTTTCAACTTTATTTGTACTGGCAATTTGGATAGCGGCAACAGTTTTTTTTATAAATGAACCCGCCCGCACCTTGCCCGCACGGCTTGGCCCATTTCACCTCTTCAGGGGTTCATTTTCGAAAAATCCGAAAAACCTTTATTTTTTTATGTTTAGTACACCAACCGAGTCTAATTTGTGTAACAAGAAAAAAGTTTTTATTTAAATACAAACTTTGGGGGTCCATTTTACCCCTTCAGAGGTGGAATTTCGGAATCTGTTCTTATTGTTCACTCACCCCCAAATACTGAAACGTTTGTTAATTTTGACCAACAGATTAATTCTAATACTGCCTTTGTCTGGCACTAAGTAAATGACAAAGACAGCAATAGACTTAATCTGTCGTCAACGTTCACAAACGTTTCAGTATACGGGGGTCAGAGTCCCAAACCATTTGAGGAATATTGAGTCCAAATTTCAGGTCCCTTTCATAAAGGGCTTTGACTATGCATTGTTTCCTAAAAAAAGGCTGTTTATTATTTATATATAGGTATATAACGGCAAATCTTACAGAGGTTACTCTAATTCGACTAGGAGATTGCGAATTGTGATCAAATTATAGCAAAATGTACCACGAATATTAAGAAAAACAAAAAAACCATTAAAATAAAATTAGAAGAGATTCACGAGGCAGTTTCTTGATAGAGTTTATTGTGGTATTGTTTGTTAATATTCAAAACACATTTCGGGCGATATTTTGGTATTTATTTCGTGTTTACAACCCGCTAGTCATATTTCTTAATTTCACGACAATGATATTTATGAGATATATAACACACAACCAAAAGCAGTCTTTCCCTCTTTCTTATTAATCATGTTTCATATCATAAACGGCTAAACCGACAAGGTTATTAAAAGAAAAACAAAATACTCGACTACAAAATATAGCCTATGTCACTCCGTACATAAAGAGCAATCCTCATCAATGAAATGAAGCACCACCATTTTCATTTCGCCCGAATTAAATGAAATACTAAAAAAACATTGCTAATGGTAAATATTGCTCGAGATAATCCCCGCGTTTCTACTAACAGAAAACTTCCATTTAGTCTACAAAAAAAAAACTATATCAAATAAGTAGTTCCTTCGATCCTAGTAGCGTTCCCGAGAAACGATTAATCTTAGATAATTCGTTTTGTCTAGATTTGGTAAACAACGACCTAGACTGAATTATGGCTGTATTTAATGGCATAGCGGGTCTAAGATTGAGATTGTCTATATTAAAGTTTAAGACCAACTGGATAGAATCTGTGTTTATGATTCTAAAAATATTAATTTAATCAACAATAAAACCGACTTTTTTTGTTTTAAGGTGCACCTAACTGTATCAAACTAAATGATTAAATCGAATTGAATTATAACTAATAACGAACGAATAAGAAGCCGAGAAAAACGATCGAAAAATCCACCCATAAAAACTTTGATTTTAAGCTGCTGATTTGGAAATCCCATAAGAAAAAAAAACATAACTTCTAAACTACGTAAATCGTCCAACAAACATGGTGTATTTTCGTGAAGCCCTTGGTACTAAATTAAAAAAAAAAAAAACGATTTGACGTCACGTTTTGGACCAACCTGTATAATAGTAGGACTTACTAAAACAATAGTGAACGATTTAAAATATGCTACGTATCACAAGTACCCTAGAATTCATACTAGTCGTCGCGGACTTGTTTCACGAAATGTAGTAATCATGGCGTCTGACCTACAGTCAGAAAATAAACAAGCCAAAATATAAACCTTACAGAAGACCTTATACAAAGCAGATAAAGAAGGAAATAAAGAATTCCATTGCACAATAGTAACAATACAATTCTACAATGGAACGGAAATGTTGTTAGTTGCAATGTCTGCATTACAGGGTGGCCTGCACAATGTGGAAAAGTTTTCCCTTATTTTCTTTGATTAAAGTACCATTTCCACTATTTTCTTGACAATTTTCATCAAGGTCGATAAGCCGTTGATTTATGAAAACAATAGGAGGCAGAAGAACGGAACCTGCGCATAAAATTAAACGATCTTATTCAGAAACTTTGTCTCTAAGGCATTAATTTGACTAGTATTAATCTTAAAAGAAAAGTATTTCAGTTTTCTAGGCGTTCTTAAAGCATATATTTATCAAACGTTTGAATAAAGGGTAGTGCAGTACGACTTGGTCGACTCTTTAAAACGTTGTATAAAAAAATGCCTTAAATTTCTCTTGATACGCTAAAAGCAGCACCACTTACAGTTTCTTGCAATAAAATTCAACAAACAATCCCGTACGATAAGAAATCAACATTTTACGAACACCTTTTCCCAACAATGGTCGATGATCGATAAAATCCTATAGGCGTTACGCGCGTGGGCGGCGAGCGCTGATTGGCCGAGCGCGCGCATGCGCCATCTGTCGCGCACGTTGCGACGAACGCGTGCGCTGATAAACATGTGAACTTTGAAAAAAGAAACGGGTGTCCAAATAAAGGTGCCGTAATGTACGTTACGGAAAGCAGCTGAATTACGTGATTTGACACTTGAATGCTGAAGCAAGACATTTGTATGTGGGCGTGAAGGCTGATCGATCGAAATGTCAAGCTTTCAAAGGTGAAACCAAAACGTCAAGTGTGTTTTACATACAGTTTTTGTTCACATTTTTTTTCTGTTTCGCTAGTAAGTCCTCGTTTGACTACCAACTCGCCTGTTGGTAAGCGACTATTTGGTCGAAGATGAAGCACGCCAGACTAAATAACTATTTAACAAGGTCTTGAAAATCCCTTGATTATATCTTTTAGGAAACAAGGAAGCCGGCAGTTTGTTACACTCCATGGCTGTACAGATTATAATCACTTAGCAAAATATTCTCCACTAAGTTTGTGTATTACTATTTGTAAACAGTAGGTAGTATCAAGGTATATTATGATAATAGATATCAATAATTGCACACTTTAGCTATAATTGAAGAACTGAGATGTGGTCATTAACTGCTTGAAATGAGGAGAAGTTCAGTCACACAGCGGGCAATGGAGAGACAAAAACAAAAAAAAACAATCGACTTGAAAACCTCCTCCGTTTTTCTTGGAAGTCAGTTAAAAAGCGCTCAACCGTCTGGCAGAACCTAAAACAAAGGCGCCCAATTCCAGAACTAAACAACCGTATCCCCAATTCTACCCAAAAGCTTTACGGTGCTTGTTTTAAAACTAATTTGCTCAAGTTACTTCGAAGCCGGTAACTTATAATCGTAAATTAACTCGAGAAGATAGCTTTTCGGAGGAAAGTTTTTTCGGCGCCTAAAAGGTATCCTATTTTTTATTATTCGGCTTTTTTTTTTTTTCCTCCTGAGAGGATTTTGGCGTCGCACGTCTTATGCATTTGCCAGTGTCAAGTAAATTTATATATTTTCAAGTTTTGTTAAATAATATCAAACAAATCACAGTCACAGTCAAAGGCGAGCAAAGTAAGTCACGGTCAAGTCCAAGTCATGCCCCAGTAAAGTGGTGAAAACTTTACTAGAGCCTTCAATTGAGTTTTGGAAACAACACGAAAATTCACGTTTCACGACATTATACCATTCACCAACACTCGTGCATGTTCACGAACGCTTAACGGGTAAAAAATCACCGTTTTTACACATTAACACTCGAAGTAACACAACTTTTGGAAAATAATAAAATGGCTCAACATGATTTCTTCACGTTCCCGCCAAAACTCCATTCGGCTTTGTTCTTATGCCAGTTAATTTAGCAGTCGTTAACACTAGGTATTCCTTCGTAGGTATTATTTTATTAAAGACGTATTTATTTGCTAACTTACTTAAGAAATATTCAAATCAAATCATATCAAATCATTTATTTAATCTTCATTAATAAGGCTAAATATTATACAAAAATATAGTAGCTAAGCGCGCATTAATAATTTAACGCATTAATTAAGAATTACTTCTTGTGTCGTAGGTGTCTACAAAACTTCTTAATTAATTATATGAAATACTAATTATTACTATTATTATTATATACTTCGTTCGTGTGGACATAATAAAAGTATCCTATATTCGTCTTTGTGATATACAGTAACTCCTTATAAATTTTTATCAAGATCCGTTCAGCCGTTTAGACGCAATAACGCGACAAACATCCAGAAAGAGACAAAGTTACTTCATATAATTCGCTAGATGGCATTGATAAATTTTTGTGCATTTTTTTGACGTATAGTAATGTAGGCAGTTCTGAATCGCGCAACCGAAGTTTTTTCCTCGAGACCAACGTATTCATTTTTATACCTAGAAGCTTTATTGGTCCTGATACGACTGCGGCTATATTCCACTGAGTTATAATATTAGTTGGGATTAGGAACTGAGGATTCATTAGGATAAATTATATAATATAATTTTTAGAGTTCAGTAGCACAACAAGAAACGCTTACAAAATCATTTTGTCCATCCGTCCGTTCTTGTCATACATACCTTTACATTATTTTAATAAACAATTAAACATATTATTATTTTTATAAACAAAAGTTCACAACATGTTGGAGTCTAATTTTGAAGGATTGGTTTTTTTTTTGTCGCGATTGTTCAATTTTTTAGGGTTATTTTACAATGCATCTCCACTCTTTTAATATAATATTGGTATCAATTCCACTTAAACTCGCTAAACGAAACTTAGTGCTAATAGAAACACAAGAAATAGATAGCATGCATTTAGTGCTGTCAAACGAGCTTACCGATGTAAGCCGTGAAGAAATCCGTAAACTAGCTACACTTAAAACTTGTTTTAAGTCGGCACCCGCTCCGGTCTTGTATATAAGCTTGTACGAAGAGCTAACCCCCGAATACTGAAACGTTCGTTAACTTTGACAACAGATTAATTCTAATACTACCTTTGTCTGGCACTAAGCAAATTACAAAGGCAGCAATAGACTTAATCTGTCGTCAAAGTTAAGAAACGTTTCAGTATTCGGGGGTTAGATCTGACTTATTTGGCAGCACTGAAATGCATGCTATCTCTTTGTGTTTCTATTAGTAAAATATAGTCCACTATAAGTTTCGTTTAGCAAATTTACGTGGGATCGACGCCATCTGTATTTTAAAGTAAAGGTAAGCTTACATATATCACTTTTATGCGAGGTTTTTGGGAATATGTGGACAGAACCCTATCATATGCGACTCGACGGGCTCTTTATAACTTATTAACCTTATATTTGTTTAATTAAAAAAATAATATTATTATCAAATTACACAAAAAATTAAGTAACCATGCTCACGAGTGAGCCTGATAATGCTACCATAAGTTAGTTTTTTAATTTAAAGTTAATTAAAATGTATAATTTTATTATATGAGCATGAATTTTATCTGACCCTGGATAAATACCTAAAAGCCTAAAGTGTCGTACCGAGCCACATTATCTGTAAAGTGGAATAAATGAAAAACAATTTTTTTAGGCACCTTTCTGGAATTACTCCACAAAATACAGATATCTTAATTTATTAATAATGGGTAGCTCTACAGATAAAAAGGATAAAGAAGTTTTATTTAAAATATCGATAATTTCACTCGTGGACTTGGCCACTAAGTAAAATGCTTATTCTTTCTAGCGGTGAGTTGAGGATTAGATTACGGTTCCGAATGCGAAATAACTTTTTGTGAAGTATTCATCTGAGACAAATTATCGGAAAAATGTTCCTGTGTTTTATGTAAATCTAAGGAACTTTGGTGGCGTATTATTTTTTTATCGTCGGATTACGTGGGAAGCCTAATTTTTTAAGCTTCGAACATGTAACTTCTTGGTTCTTCCAATTCTGAGTATTGTTTATGGTCACATTAAACTCTGCTTCAGCCTTTAAACATCCCACTGCTGAGATATCGGCTTACCCTCGAAAGGTGATTGGGCTATATCCACCACTGTGGCCCAGTGCGGGTTGGCGGATTCACGTACGCCATCGAATTTCTTCTCCGGAAATATGCAGGTTTCCTCACGATTTTTTCCTTCACCGAAAAGCCAATAGTATATCCGTACGTAAATTCTAAAGAACTCGTTGGTATGGGCCCTCCCGGGTTCGAAACCACGAAGCCACGAATGTGAGCCGAGCGTGCTCCCACTGAGCTACAACGGCTAACACTTATCTACCACAGCTAACACTGAGCTATCATGGCTAACATTAAGCTACCACGGCTAACACATTAAATTAATCAAAAGTAACAATGTGACTCGTGCGTGAGGTCGAACGTCAAAATGTGATGTCGAAAAGACCTCATTCGATATCCGCAAATCAGAATGACGCGCGACGAGCTAAACTGGAGAATAGACTTGCACTGTTATCAACGTGAATGCTTATTTGAGGTCATAATAGACTAACCTCAATGATTTAATGATACTGCAAATAAACGCTACACAAACAACAAAATAAGTTAGCGATGAGGCTTTTTGATCTCACCCGCAGTAGAAAGTGTACTGAATTTAATTTCACAGTTACATTGCTATACATTTAACATAAACATGGCTATGTTATCGTAGTAGCACTTAACTACCCTTAGGAAAGGTCTACAATTTAATTTCTCGCAACATTCTAGAGTGAATCAAGCTTCTTTATAGTCTCATAAAAAAAAAACAAGTTCATAAATGACAAGTCGAAGTGCCTCAGATGTATGTATCTATTTGCGTAGATACGTCGCACTAAAGAAAAGTGCGAACGATCTTTTCACGGGCCATTAATTTCGCTGTTATGTTTTTTATCTTTATTTTATGGTAATATCTCCGTCCTTGTCTCGTTTTTAATTATAACCTTTGTATTATTTTTGAAACATTATGTTAACTGGATTTTGTATCTGTGTAAGATACAGTTTACTATTGACATGTAAAGATGCCGACAGAATCAATAAAGTATTTTAATAGTGACATTTAGGATATTGTCAATTAATTTTTCTGGACTAACCTAACCCAACCTATGTTCTTTGCGATTACGATCACTCTATAGTTAACGATTTAAATATATTATTGTATATTTTCATGACGTCTTTTAGCCATTATACATTTTAAACCGATTTCCAAAAAAAAGGAAGAGGTCCTTTATCTGGCATTTATAAACAGACGTGCAACTTTTTTTTTTAATTTTTTTTTATATACTTCCGGTTTGGTCCCATTTTTTTCAAATTTCAAATAGCCAGTGTCAAATTTCGCAACATTTTAAGTGAACCACAGAATGTGAACATTTCACAACAAAAATAAGTCTCAATCATAGTCCAAGTCAAGTTTCTATGAAGTTTTGGAAACAACACGAAATTAATAATCCACCGTTTTACATAGTAACACTCGATAAAACACAAATTTTGGAAAATAATACGCAACATAACTTCTTCGCGTTCCCGCCAAAACTCAAATTGTCGTCTTGCGACTTGAGCGGTGTTGTTTGCTAGCCGACGATGTATATAAACGAATAATCTTATAATCCTTGTTAGACTGAGTACTTTTATCAATAACTTTCTATGAAAGCATAGAATAAATAAAAGTACTACTGAAAGAGTTTAAATAAGATTTACTTGCTACCAAACTTACAAAAATTGCTATAGGTTTACTTTTACCTAACATAATATTATAAAGCTTTGTTTTAACAAAACGGAAGGTTGCATTGTTCGTACAGTAACTTAAAACTTTTTGTTTACACTTTACGAAACCTTAAAGAATCAACTTCGAAAAGTTTTGTTTCTAGTGAACACCTTTCAGGGTTTTATAAAGCAAAAAAAAAACTTACGCCATAAGTAATTGAATAATTATCATGGCTTTTTCGGGTGTTATGCGTATTTTAGACGTTATGGAACCATACATTATTTGGTATTTTTTTATATTTATAATAGTTTTTTATGCTTGTTTGTAATTTAGTTTAATTTTCTTGTTTGTATATATTTTATTTTTGTACAAATGAATGAGTGAGCGTCTAATTGCAATGCGTATGGAAAATTCTAGACGTCCGGAACCACAAATGCTACACAGATGAACCATTACAAGGTCCTAGGTCATAGGTAGATTATTTTCCTAGATCATCCGCTTTGTATGGGGATATTGATAGAGCTGATCTATGATCCGTCAATAAGTATATACCTAAGCTATTTAATGGTTGCGAACACAAAAAAAAAAAGCTCTGCTTTTGTACAATTCTAGAAATAATAATTACAAAAACCAACTTACCTTCTTCTCAGTTAACTTCTCGCACCGTCGTTGCTTGCATATCTGGTGCGACTTGTCGTTGCGACACGGTGCGCAGTCGCCGCAGTTGTCTTTCCGCTGGCACCCGATGCATTCACCACAGCGTTTCCGTTTTTTCTTTGTCTGGGGATTTAGTTGACAGTTAGAGACAAATAATTTGTTGGTTATACACGAGTTAGGGTGTCTATACATGGCCTGACCTGACATCGTGTGAAAGAGATGGCTATATATAACTATATAGTTTCTGGGGGAACAAAAGAAACAAACTATTAAGGCTATAGCTTCTTCCTTTCGCTCCCCCAGAAACTTATATATAGACATCTCTTTCAAACGATGTCAGTTCAGGTCTTGTAGCGAGGCCTTTAAGCTCTAAGAATAGACTTGTTTGGAGTTTTGTGAATTGGGCATTCTGCGCTTTAACCACACCCATTTTGTGTTATTAGAGACTTTTTCTGTATGTGCACTTTCTAATTATTATTTTTTACTTTTATGAAATTAGATTTATGATTGTACTATGAAAACTGAGGTGGTTTTGATACATTTTGTTTCAATAAAACGGGAATACTCACGTTAAATTGAGTCGGTTATTCCGACTATTTCATTTCATCATTTGTTTTCTATTCGCTGAATTCATTTCTTTGTTTACTGGAGTAAATAAATTGACGGAATCTTTGTAATGTTACTTGAAGAAGAGAGAGCCTCATAAAATTTTAAACTTTATTTTGTTGCATAATAACGGGAAACAAAGTCTGCATTTTTACAGCCTATTTTAGTTCCCGTTATTATTATTAGCGAACAATTAGGTTATATAGTTATTATAAACATTATCAGATTGATTGTTACGTGTACGACCGTACAAACCAATCTTAAATTGAATTAAATTCAATTATGTTGAATTTCAGAAAGCATAAACCATAGATAACAAATACGAAATTATTTCATTAAAAACGTATGAAACAAATACTGTTAAGTAAAAAAAAAAATGACTGTAAATTGGAGTCCAGGCTTAAAGAGGAATAGAGTGATAGATAAAGAATTAATGGCAGAATAAATTAACAATATACCAAGAAAATATACCTAAAGATATATTTTTTTCGGCAGAAAAACTTTTTAAAATTGCCAGTCCAAATAATTCTAAAATTAAGGCCAATAACATCGCAATTACAGCTCAGACGAAAAATAATGACTCGTCATGGACTGTCGTACTGCGCCGGCACATTCATTTAAAGTATTCTCATTGATAGATTTAATGCAATTGAAACAAAAAAAAAACTCAATAACAGTTTTAATGAAACTAATACTTAATTTTAAGTAATATGATGGAAATACTCTAGGATAATTTAATTCTAGTTGACAGAACATAACCAAGCTAAAAAAAGTTAAAAGTAATAGTATAATAAATTTTTATCATGGATATTGTCCTGATAACTAGCTCTAAATTATGTGTTCAAATCCTGAATTTTTTAAGTTACACAATGATTATTATAGGATAACATTGTATTTTTCATCAAGACCAACTTTTACTACTAAAACAACCCCAGAAATCGCAAAAAATAAACTACTATCCCATAGAAATTGCATATGTATGGAACGGCTAATTATTTTCCGCATTTTCACGGTTGCTCTGTAAAGTAAAGATTTGCAGGATTGATTGGTCCTCACTAATATTATAAATGCGAATGTAATCTGTCTGTCTCTCTGTCTGGTTGCTTGTCGAGTTAACACGGCTAAAAGGCTGAACGGATCGAGCTGAATTTTCGCGTAGATATAGCTTAAGGGCAGGAGATGCACATAGGTTACTTTTTTTTAACGCGCGGGCGCGGGTAACAACTAGTATACTATAATATACTTAGTTCCAAAGTTCCAATAAAACAAAACAATCTGATATCGTAGAAGACAGTTACTCAAAAAGTTTTACAAAGCCTGATCTACTGTCATAAACCTTCGCATACAGCTTTGAAGCATCTTGTATTTAAATAGAATTAAAAGCCTACTTCATAGCTTAATACTCCTTGTCATATTATAAATTGTCAGCTAATGTATGCAAATGAAGCAAATAGTATCTATCTATGAGCGTTTTATGAAATATTATAAATCGACTAAAGTGTAACAGTTGTCTGTGAACATTTGTGATACGATGCGCCATTATTTTACGTAATTTTATTCGTACGCCATTCGGCTACCTTCGAACGCCATTCGGCCATATTCGTTGGCCATTCGTCTATCTACGGCCGCCATCGGAAATCGAACAGCTGACGAATATTTAAATAAAGGAATTCTATTTAACTAAATTGAAATTCTCTGAAAAGTTTCCTGTCGTTAAAAAAAAAGTATATTGAACTTAGATAACATGTAATCAGCGTATTTGCGAGCGCTGTGATTAAATCACATCTAACCTTACGAGTACGAATGTGACAGAGCGATTCTTTAACGCTCAGAGCAAAGAAGCTCAGGTCCCGTACCGTGAGGTGCTTATTGCGATGATGTTTAGGCAAAGCCGAGGACGCCGTGCGACCATACACCTTATGGCGCGGCAATACGGTTCGTGGTCCCGCAGCGTCACCGGCTGAACCGAGTATATATGGATAAAAGCATGCACTTGCGCATTTTGAGCGACTTACTGTCACGCTGTAGAACAAGGGTGGCCAAACGAGCGATCGCGGCTATTAGTCCGGTCGATCGTGGCAAGGCAAAAACCATAATATATGCTATACTTAATAATAACTAGTAGTTCGCGGTGAACTGAGACCTCGCGATCCCTATATCTTCACAACCCCTAGACCGATTCAGCTCATATTTGCTCAGTAATTAGCTCATTGAAATGAACTACTTGCCTACAAAATTTCATGAAGATTGGATCAACGGTTTGCAAGTTATCATCGGACAAATATACACACAAACACACATACAAAAGCCGATTTGTCCTAGTAAACTATGAGACCTTCGCTTTGCTCGGTCAACACAACACAATTGCACTAAATTGTTTTCTAGGCTAAGATCGCCTTTAAAAAATTGTATAAAGATTTTGTTACTTAATAGTTTGTTATCGCTGAGATGTTACAAAAAAAAAAACTTATTCCTCTCAATAAAAAATGTCTGTGATTTCTACGTTTTCCTAGACCGTATTCGCTTTGACATAAATCAAGTAAAATATTCAGTGTCTTCCGCTTTTCCTATCGCTTTGTCCCTACTTCCGCGAACTTTCGGATTTTCCCTTTGACTCATTCTCGTAATGAGTAATGGAGATTGTCTAGCCATTGGAAAATAAACTTTATTTTGCAAGTATATTGCGAAGAGAGTCGCGTAAAAGTTGGTGAGCTTTACCATCTTTGGCTTAGTACTATATTTTAGCAGTGAAATAGTATTTTCTAGAAATATGTTTTCTGTTTTTATACAGAAGTGAAAAAGTTTTGTACAAAAAAAAAGTAAGCGAACTTGATGGTATAACATCACGCTTCTCATATCTATGCTCGGCATTGCGTTGCGCTCGTCAATCTGATATACTATCTTCGGAATTCCGAAACGTTTGTTAACTTTGACAACAGATTAAGTCTATTGCTGTTTTTGTCATTTGCTTAATGCCAGACAAAGGCAGCATTAGAATCAATCTGTTGTCAAAGTTAACAAACGTTCCAGAATCCCGAGGTGTGTTTGACTTTGACTGCGACTATGATTTGTTCGACAATAATTCCAATAAACTTGTCATTTTTCTAATACTCGACTTGACACAAAAGCAAAGACGCAAAAGATAAAAACAAAAGAACTACTTAAGCCCTAACGAACATTATTATCAATTTCATTATAATTTTCAAAGACTTGCATGACTGTTACTTCGAGTTTGACATAACGGTGCTTACCAGACTACTAACTTAAGTGTAACGGTGGCCAAATGAAAGAACTAAAGATTTTCTTTGCGTGGCTGTCAATTTTAATCAGAAAATACGATGGCGACTCCCCCTCACCTTTACAGTTAAGTTGGTCATACTTTTACCGCCAACTGGCAATTTAGCCGCCTTCGTGAGCCTAATGACTGGCCGATAGAATCTGTTACGTTTTTAATTCATAAAAAAAGTGGCCAGTTAGCATCCGTATGAAGCCCTTTGAACAACTTTGTTTTCGAAGGAAAATTTAAAAAAACAGTTATTTTGTGAAGATGTTTATGATGTTTTAAGAAACTAATTTTAAAAAAAACATATTTTTTAACAAAAACATATTTCACCTCATTAGTTAAGTAGATTATAAATCTTATTTTGATAATATTATGTTTTTCTAATTCTATTGTCTAGTTTATCTAAGAGGAAAAATAATAATAATAAACATTATACCTATAAAAAAATCATTGAAAAGCCCTCGATTGACATGCATTTTTCACTAGCTCTCTGAACCCCTAGTGTGTATATATATATTAATTATTCTAATAGTGAGGTAACAATACTATCTACGATATAGAACAGAGTTTTGATTGATTCCTGGTTTTGGTGAAATTATCTGATTTTATAACTAGCGCGCGGTAAAGCCATCTTTTTTCAACTGCGCGCGAAAATCTGTTGTCTCTAAATAGCCTCTTAAGTAATAGCGTCAAAATAAACCTTTTTTTGACCAATGGCGAAATGTGAACTGAGCCAATTGCACCTTACAGCTTTAAATCTTACCACTTACTTAAATCTTATTTAAACTTGAAAGCTTACTTGTGGTATTTTTTTATATAACAACTAAACAAATCAGTCTGAGGAATGGAAAAAAAGGTTCTTTCTCTTTCGGCACTGTGATCGACGTGGAAAACCTTGAGAAAATCATCAGATTAAAGAAACCGTACTTGGTTTTTGCTCTCGTCAAAATTGTAATATATATATACATAGTCTCAAATGTTATTATAGTGAAAAATTAAAAAAAGCTTTATCACGTATAGTGAAGTACGGCGAGCACAATGTGTAGAGCAGCGGTTTCTTTCAGTTTCGTGCCTTAATCCTAACTAATGTTATAATTCAGAGGATCCGCAGTCGTATCATGACGAATAAAGTTTCAAGGTATGAGAATTTCGCTTGCGCGATTCAGAACTCCCTACATTACAACTGTCAGTCTATACAAAACGTCAAAAAATACATAAAAATGGTACAACCCCATCTAGTAAGGAAGTAACTTTGTCTCTCTGTCTGGATGTTTGTCGCGTTATCACGGCTAATCGGCTGAACGGATCTTGATAAAATTTGATAAGGAGTTACTGTATATAACACAGACGGACATAGAATACTTTTTTATATCTACGCAAACGAAGTCACGGGTAACAACTAGTATTTTAATGTGCACTAACTATATAAATGGCGTTCTGACATGTAGCAATTGTTTGCTACATGCCTTCTTTTGCCTTCTGCTGTATGAGGACGCATGTAGTAACCAAATTTTTCAAAGAAGTCGCCGTGGCCGAAATCTGCCCTAGGCTTCATTTTTTACTCGCTCGTATGATACTCGTATCACTTATATCATTCGAAATCACTGACTTTCGAACAAAACCCCAAACATCTTTCATTTCGCATGAAATTGTCATGCGAAATTATACAAGCGATTAAAAAATATAGCCCCTTTAATGCACCATGTTCATCATACACTTTGCCTAATAGTACCTTAGATATTTTAATTAAATCATCAAGTTTCTCTACGTAACCACGCTTCCGTGTAGATAATAATGTTTGAAGTCCTATAATCCATCACTGGATAAGAATCAGACAAGTCACTGAAGCAGCTGGGCTTTAGTAATCATGATACTGGTCAATTGAATTGAATTAGTGTTGTTTTTTTAATTAAAGTAACTACGACAAATCTGTCAAGTGCTTAACACGCTCACGGTAAGGTTCCGTAGCTTTGTTAATAGTATTATAGTAATAATAGTAAATAGTAAGTAGTAGTATAAGTTAATAGTATTTGTTAATAGTACTATTTACATAGAACAAGTGTGCTTTGTATCAAAGCACATTGGCGACGAGACGAGCAAGTCGCTCACCTGATGTTAAGCGTCACGCTTGCCCATAACAGTTCAGTGCCACCCAGAATTTTGAACTTAAAAAGTTCAAAACTATGCGCGGCAATGCACAGCGCTCGTCACCCTGAGATGTTAGATGTTTAATCTCTGTATGCCCAGTAATTACGCTGGTAACATTGCCCTTCAATCCGAAACACAGTAATGCTTGCACACTATTTTGCACTAATTTAGACATAAGCGATTCTCTACCTAAATTTAAAAAATCCATTGATCTCATTAATCATATATATCATTATATAAGTAACATTCCCTCTTTTTTTTTTTCTAAAAATTTCGTTGGTTGGCTATATTTGCCTAATTTAAATATAATTATTTTGATGTTTCCTAGTTTTAACTCGCTTCATATATTGCTACATTTTCTCATTGTATAATTAAGACTCGCTAGTAAATTTTTCCACTTCCAATGTAACCTAAATTTAATTTAAACTATTTTGTACTCTGCAGGCAGCAAAAAATATTTTCATTTTAGTTTAGTCTAGTCGAACCTCCATGAGCACGACGTGGTCTCCTGTAATTTGGGGTGCACCCAGCTTGATGCCTATGTTTCATAATGTGAATGTAATGTGTAACTTCTGTTGGGATCCATATTCTATAAAATAAAATAAACAAAAATAAAATAAATACAGCTTGGCGGTTGAATAACTGGCAATGGTGTGGTACTTCCCCATTCTTGTTCTATGTTGGTAAATATATTCGAAACAAAATGTATCAAAACCACGTCAGTTTTCATAGTAAAATATATTCGAGTCGAAAGTGTAATAAAAAATCCTGAGATATGCCTTACTTTATTTTTTATACATAGTACACAAACCGAGTTTCATTAGCACAGCATGTTTTTTTTTTCTAACTTTTTGGTCCTATTTTACCCATTTCGAGATGGAATTTCGCAAAATCTGTTGTTATTGTTCACTTACATCATATGAGGAGTATTGGGTTTAAATTTCACGTCTCTATCATAAGCGGTTTGTTCTTTGCGTTGATTCCTAGAAAAGGGTTGATTCCTAGAAAAGGTGATATCTTTTATGTATATTATCACACTAATATTATAAATGCGAAAGTTTGTGTGTAAGTAGGTAAGTATGTATTGTGTGTTTGTTCCCGTTCAACTGTGTAACGGCTGAATGGATTTGAATGAAATTTGGTATGGAGGTAGCTCATACCCTGGATTAACGCATAGGCTTTTATCCCGGAAATATATTCGGTTTTTGTGGTGATACCGCGGGGCGCAGCTAGTGATCAATACACACACGATTCATACGACGTTTTATAACAAACTTGCGAGGAAAAAACAGTTATGTATACTTTGCTGCAATCAAAAAAATATTTATGATATTCTAACAGTTAAGTTTTCATAGGTAAGTAGTTAGAATACAAATACAAGTTACAATACAATATGTATACTTGTATAGCTATTAACTTTTGATGAAATGAAATGAGTTTTTTATTTGCCAGAAAGCAGGGTGTTGGTGTTTGAAATATTATATTAAATTCGGTCATTTCTGACGTGCAAAAATATTTTCATAGAAATCGTAATTATTGAAACAAATAGTGAAAAAACAGTTCTCAAGATGATACCGAATAGTTGTGGTTGGCATTTTCACAGTTTCTGTTTTGGTATTGGAATCCTAACAATATTATAAATGCCAAAATAACTCGACGACGACTAGAAAATTCTATGAAATTATGGATTTGCGATTGTGCAATAAAGTTTGTTCTCGCGAAGTCTACTGTTCGCAGAACTACTAGTATTATAAATTCGAATGTAACTCTGTTTATCTGTCTCTATGTCTCTCTGTCTGGGTGTTTGTCGCGTTATCACGGCTAAGCGGCTGAACGGATCAAGCTGAATATTTGCATAGATGTAGCTTTTTGTATGTCCATGCGAACGAAGTCGCGGGTAGTGTTGTATATATATGTCATAAGAACAAAAATATTTTTAAGTAATTTTATTTTTATTCATCGATATATATATACATGTGCATTGATGTCTTTTATAAGAATTTTTAAGAGATAAAAAAAAATGTTTCTTTAAAATGTTCGAAATTTTGTTTTATCCAAACACAAAAATACAGTTTGAAAATTCACACAGTGATGTTCCAAAATGCTGCGATATCTTCCACAACGTGAAAATGCGCGAAAAAGGCCGATTTAGACACGAATAATGGCCTTAAGTCTTAACCCTCTACACTTCATCACTGAGAAATGTTTGCAAACTAGAAAAACACTTACTTGACTAAGTATTACCGAATTAAGTACTTAAAATGTTAAATTATCTCACATCTTTCTTCATTACGCCAAGTTATTGACCGTCTGCTCTATAAAAACGTATCTAAATGGTAGAAAATGGCCAGAGTAGAAATAGCAATACTTTGCTCAGAGTGAGCAACATTCTTCCAAGACAGAAATGTCAGTGTTTTCTAGTCTAAGCACCTTTGCTGCACCTGCCATGCATTTCGCTGATAGAGACGTAACTTAATCGTGATAGACAAGTATCGATAGACTGGATGCTTTCGTGATAGATAAGTATCGATAAACTGGGAGCTTCCTAAGAACCGACAATTATGAAATGTGATAGTAGACGATAAATAATTAATATTATTATTAAAAATGAGTGGACTACTAAGACAAGACAATCATGTTTTTTTATCCTGAATCGAGGAATAAAATATTAAATTATACCCAAAATGAAAAAAACTTAAATGCATTTTATGGTTTGTTACTGATGTTACCGTGTTACAAAAAGAATTAGCTAACATAATTATTATCGAAAAAACTTTCTTTACGTATTCTATAGGAAATGTATAAAAATGTGGCATCGATTTACGATGGCATTAATACCGCTGTCCCAATTTTTCATACAATTTTCCCTCGAATATGTTCGAAAGATTTTTCGATAATAGTTTTGCTATATAGTCGATAGAGGTTAGTATTTTAGTATTTTTAGAAGTTTGTAATTACTTTGTAGTTCCTTAGATATTACTAATTGCGAGTATTTCATCGAGTATATTGAATCTTCAATTATTGTAGATTAGACGATAGGTAGCTTGTTAAACAAAACTACTTTGCAATAAGACCTTATTCTTATACAAGTTAGTTATACTTGTTAGTAACCTACTACTAACAAGTTCATCGATGGAAATATTATGATAATTTATATATGAGCAGCGTTCACTCATTACTAACACAGACTGTCAGATATGTTTATGGCTTACTAAATACAAGATCAAATGGCTGGAAAATAAAGTGTCCTAAAGGATTTGGTCCTAAAGGACCGTAAGGACCAGAAATAAGCAGCTTTCAGAACAAGTTACTGCGACGTGTCCCTCCCTAATTTTATTGTAACGCAATTAATTGGCAACTTCGTTAACGCCTAGCTCCTAACTGCCGGCTAATTGCATTCACCCAAATTTCAAAGTCATAAAATTTTCTAAGCAGGACACGCGTAAATCGCCCGACTTTAATTTGTGTTTTAAACGAGAGAGGAACTTAATTTATTGGAGGAGCGAGAGAATCGGCTAACTATTAAATTTATAGCCGCGAAGACAGAGAGTTCGCCCGTTCCGCAACTCCAGACCGGGAATAAAAACTGCTCCCAGAATAATAAAAGGTGGAATTACGGCGAAACTTTCGCTTTTTCGGCCGCTTTCGAATATCCACTTTCCGCGCCGTGTACTCGAATGAAAATTCGGAGAATTCTCATATCTCCCGTCGAATATACAGTCGGCTTTTCGCGATTCCCGGGCGGCTTGTTTACGCAATTCGCCAATTCGTGGGAAGGGAGATTAGTTGTCGTTCGCGATTTTATAGTGTTCCCTTTGAACTTGTGTACGTGGCTACGTCATTTGTGCTCATTGTTTGCCGATACGTTTCGCGGGAACCGTGCAAGCAGAGGATGTAAAGAAACGCTTTGTTTGGCGAACGTCGAAACAGACCTATTTCTAACTCATGGGTAAACTAACATAGAAGATTCAAATGACTCACCTGTTTTTCGCTGGATATGTCATCGAGCTCCATAGGGCCAGTGTTAATGGGCGGTGCGCCGTGCATTGGCGACTTGAAGCCGGCCGTGGAAGACACAGCTGCCACCTGTCCACTGCTTTCGGACCCCACCTCCATATTCGAGCAGTCTGACTCTGAACTGTTCGCTCGCATTTTCCGTCTCTCCTTCTTCCGAAAATCCGATCTCGTCGGTGAAGACCCACTACCGAAACCGTTTTTCTTCTCATATGTATTGTCGATCAACATCGGATTCTGGAAGTTTGCATGATGCAACCCGTTCGGGGTGTATTTGTCATGGAGAGATTTCATATCGAACGGCTCATTTTTCAGTACATGAACCACGGTCGGGCTTTGAATGTTCTGGATTATGCTACCATTCTGGTGGAGTAACGTCCCATTCTGGTGTAAGATGCCATTTTGAGTTGGGAATGTGTTGATAGTGGCTATGTTGGGTTGGTAGAGCTGTATATGCCTGTCGTCGATGTAGGTCTGTGTAGGAGTAAGCTCCCTCGCTTGTAGTGGCGCGGGGACGATGGGGTAGCTCCTTGCATTGACGGCGGTTAAAGTGTGGAATGTTGAGGCGTTGACTGGAGAGAGCGTGGTCAGAGTGGTGGATAAAGGCGTGACTTGCGCCAGGGTTGTGAGGTGCGCTGGTGACGACGGCGTCGTCAGCTGCGTGAGCTGCGTTAACTGACTAGGGCTCGCGCTGGGGGTCGGGCTGGCCGTCACTGGCACCGGGGTGACACTCGGCAGCCCCGTCTCCGGAATGACAGTCGTTTCAGGGAATGTCTGGAACTGGCTCTGGAAGGACGGTAGCTTATTCGGTATCGGCTGCAGTGTGACGGTTTGATAATCCAGGGGGGTTGAAAAGCCAGCGCGGAGGATTGCGTCTTTTGAGTTGACGGTGATGGGCATGGACTCCCAGGGTCGGTACTGAGCCTGGCTGGCGATAACCGAGACGGTATCGCCTGTGCGCTCGTAGTATTCCCAGGCAGGGTCGAGCAGGCGCCCGTCGGAGGTGATGATGCGCTGCTCGTTCTCCGCCATCTCTCCGAAGGTGCAGAATGGCGGCAGGTGAGCGCTCTCCGCGCCGACCTCGCTGCGCACTGCTTCGCTCATTACGTCTTGCCACGACGGTGCCGCATCGCGTCCTCTTAACTTACAAAAATAAGCTCTAACTCTACTTGTACTGAACACTCGACCGCACTGAAACTTGTTTTTGTACTATGGCTGTCTGCTTTCGGTCACTTAAAGTTAAGAAAATACGGCACACTGGTTTACACTAAACTAGTCACACGATCGGCGATCGAACTAAGCAATAGATTATCAAAAGTTCTTTAGCGAACGTACGCGTACCTTAATGTCTACGAATTATAAAAAATCTTTGGCTGACTCTTTTACAAAATGCTCGAGGAATCGGTTCGTATAACTTTAACGATCGATAAAATATTTTGTGCACTCGTTTAACGATTTCTATTATTTTGGAACGTTTAAATACTGGTCGTTGGTAGTTTTCTTTTTTATTTTCGAAGGCTTTTCTTATTGTAAATACCGATCACTTCAGACTTAAATTAATTTGTACTGTTTGGGAGTTAGCGTATACTATTTACGTTAGCTTCGTTAAAAGGTTAAAAAAATAGTGCTTATATTTAGATTTTCGAAACGAAAGATATGACTGGAGGCTTTGGTTTGAGGGTTTCG
Organism: Apocheima hispidaria; assembly: GCA_947579745.1. Lineage (NCBI taxonomy): Eukaryota > Metazoa > Arthropoda > Insecta > Lepidoptera > Geometridae > Apocheima > Apocheima hispidaria. The sequence continues at coordinate 2,564,695 of OX388151.1, forward strand.
TGTCGTTTGGTTGGTAGCAGTGCAGCGCATGGGCTGAATGCGCTACCCGTGCGGCCGGCACCGATCTGCAAAGAAAAAATAAGAAATTCAAATATGGCGGCGTTCGGAACTTGAAATAAAGTTGGCGGTATTTTATGTCGGAGATAATGTGAATTCGGAATGGAGGGAATAAAGGAAGGTGGAAAATTTTGAAGTTATGGGCAGGCTGGGAGCGGACATGTTTACTGCGCGCTCGCCGCGCACGCGCCACCCGTGTTTTGAATTGAGCGCAAATCGATGCAATGGTGCGAATAACTGATGACGAAACTTTGGTTCGAAACATAAATTACAAGACAAAAAAAAACGAAATTCATAAAAGGAGAATAAACCAAATAGGTAGCGTTTCTGGTGATATTTGCGAGACAAGTAGATTTTAATTATAAGAAGTGTATTTGAATGTATCTGATGCACAGTTACTTTATCGAAGGGATCGATTACCATCAAGTGCTTGTTTGCCACGTATGGCTTAAAAAAAAGAGTTTGGGAAGAGGACGTTTAGAGAATAAGAATTTTTGGGAGTGGACGTTATGGTAAGTGAATTTTATGGGAGTGGTTAATCCGGAAAATGGTCACTAAAATAAAATTTGAGTAAAGATAGATTGAAATTTTCATTAAAAGCAGAACACACAACAAGCTATATTTTACAACCTCAAAAGTTTCTAAGCCAACAAATAAAATCATTCAAGCAAATTCAACCCCTGCCCCTTCACAACAGGGCTTAAGTGACAATACAATTGCGTGCACCGTACCTATCCACACATAAATAAATCGTTAAGGCTCCATCAAACACTAGCATTCGCAAATCGTTTGGACCATTAAAGGCTGATAAAGCTCCAGCGCGATAATCGCGTTGTCATGTGCCTCATCGCGGTGACGTCATCACCCCCCACTCTACTCCTCCCCCCTACCCTGGTAACCTGACCCCAATACTGCGTGCAACCTTTAGCACGATTCGCGAAGAAATGCCGATATTGTTGATATTACTTTATTAAAAGCGATTCGGATTAGAACTATTCGAGTTTTCGATGGACATTGTAAAATAATATTCGTATTAAAAGTGTTTGTGTATGTATTGTAGTGTAAGTGTGTGTGTGAGTATTTCATCTTGGGATCTGAAATCTACGTAAAGAATAAACAGAATCTGAAGTTTTTGGCGCCAACGAATATTTATCAATAACGTGCACGAGTGATAAAAAATCTTAATATATACTCGTATTACACATTAGCGAATCGTGTCCTTTCGTGTTGTTCCTAAAACGCCTTAAATAAAACCTTCCAGTAAAGCATCCACGGTTTGACTTGGACTGGATGACTTTCACAATGTCGTTAGTCCACCTCGGTCTGTCTGCGCTGCGTTTTCCGGTTCGTGGTCGCCACTCAAGAACCTTTCTTTCCCATAGGTTGTCGGTTCTTCGAGTGATGTGGCCTGCCCGTGCCCATAGCCACTTCAGCTTGCAAACCCTGAGAGCTATGTCGGTGACTTTGGTACTTCGGCTAATATTCTCGTTCCGGATTTTATCGCGCAGAGAAAATCCGAGCATAGCTCTCTAAATTAGTACATAGTACATGTACAATATACATGTACCGCACCTACAACGGATATTAATTGCACCTGGATTTGGTGTGGCCGAGCCTTAAAACTGGTATGCGTACTCCTAGAAAAGACAAAATGCTGCTAGTGACGAAGTTCATGATTTGTGTATAGTAGATAGTTAAAACATGGCGCAGCGCTGATTGTTCACAATCAGCATTATGCTGAGTTGGGATCGGGTTTGTGACAAAAATAGCGTAAATGCTTTATACTGTGTGTTTTTATTTTTTTTTAATTTTTAATATGTATTTTTGTCACGAATAAAATTTTCTGTATTTCTGTATGTCTAATAAGTAAATTGTGTACCTATCTAGCGAAACAAAAAAAGTGCCGCTGGGAGAACGTTCCCCTAGCGGAAAGTATTTTCCGCAAATATATAAAAAATGGCTGGACACACATATTTGAGATTACCATACACAGTTACACGCCGTCATGCTCTAAATAATAATAATATAATAATAATAATTGTACAATTTAGTTGACATTGCATGTATTTAATATTCTGGAGTAATTTCTTATAATTGTATAATTTAGTTGACATTGCATGTATTTAATATTCTGGAGTAATTTCTTATATATTTAAAATGTTGACATAACTACACTATTGTATTCGGTGCTATCCTGTAAAAATAGTTGTAATGAAATAAATAAATAAATATCTACAAAACTCTAATCCTGCAATGAAATTCGACACTTTTCCGCTAGGAGTACGTTCGCACACTGAAAACTGACAATATTTATTTACTACTCGGCTTTCCCGAAGAAACTTCTAGTTCAAATTATCAAAACTATTATTACGAACTTCACTCATTGACGAGGGCAACCAAATGTCTACGCAGCTTTAAAACCCGACCAAGTTCAAAAACCCTAGCTCCAACAAAAGGCCCACCATTTCAGTACCTCCGTAATTCATCCCAATAATGCCAATAACAAACAAACTAATAATAGAAGGGTACTACACTATGCCACGCTCTATTTCGGTTAAACTATTTTAAGGGAGTCTATTTTAGAAATGTTTCGATTTAAAACGTTTCTATTTTCTTCGATATGGACAGAATTTATTTTTGGACGATTCATTGAATTACGGATACGAATATTGAATAGACATTTTAATTTTATATTTTATGACGTTTTTGTTCCGTTTGCAAGATAGACATTTCAAGTATTTGCAAGCTACTTTGTGGGTTCATATTTTGCAAGCGGTACATCTATTAAATCATACTCACAAGTGGGGGACGGGCGAATATTTTTTACCACTTTACATGTATGACACATATAAATTAAAATTATGATTCGTTTTATTCGTTAAAATATTGTTAACTTTAAAAGACCTTTTTGTTTTTATAAAACGAAACGAAATTGAGTCGGTTATTCCGACTATAGTTTAAAGACCTATTCAATGACACCCCACATGAAGGGGAACCGCGATATGTTTTTTCATCCCCTCTTTACATGTATGGGAGCTACCCTTACTATTCTAAAATATATCTTTTTATTTTTTTTAACATTAGATCTATACTTACACTATCGGTGTAGAAAAAAAACATGTTCATAGTTGTCTATCACTCTTACCCCCGAATACTGAAACGTTTGTTAACTTTAACAACAGATTTCTAATGCTGCCTTTTTCTGGCACTAAGCAAATGACAAAGGCAGCAACAGACTTAATCTGTCGTCAAAGTTAACAAACGTTTCAGTATTCGGTGGTTATTGAGTTGGACATGGGAGTAACAAAGAAAAATTACGACTACCATAGAATCAGCTCCCATCACAAAAAAATCGATACCCAAGTAAGTACCCAGGTAACTTTATCTTAGGTTGTCACACACACGACTTCGTTTGAGTGGGTGTATGACACTAATTTAGATTTTCAGTTATAAATACAACCTTATGAAGTCACGTGTAGTGGTAGAAGTCACGTTAAAAAAAATCCTCGAGGACCATTTTTCCGTACAATAAAGCTTTTTAGAACAATTTGACGTCATTTGGTAAAGGCCTCTACAAACAGAACGCGTATCAGATGTAATGCTGGGCCCCTATTCGGAGAAATGACATTTTATCTCGGTCACTCTCACTCCCATTAAATTCTAAATTAGAGAGACAGTGACCGAGACAATCTCGAGCGCACAGGAATAGGGTCCCAGGGCGTGTGCGACGCGTGGCAGCAGTGGCTCATCATTTAACATTAATGTAGATCAAAATGACGAGTTGTCACGTGGATGTGCTGCGAAGTTGCTGTGCGACACCTAAGTGTGTAATGGCTTATACCAGCAGGCCTAGCACGGCGCCGGGATAAAATTTTGTCCACAATATTTATCCCGCGAGAACGAGACGGATGTATTCATATTCTAGCTTTGTCAACAAAACGGGTGGACATAACTATGTCCACCCGTTTTGTCTTCGCGTCAACGTGACAAAGCTAGAATATGAATACATCCGTCTCGTTCTCGCGGGATAAATATTGTGGACAAAATTTTAAAATAAAGGATAAAGTTTTATCCCGGCGCCCATGCTAGGCCTGCTGGTGTGGGCAAACGTTGAAAGGTCGCGGGCCAAACATTCAAACGTTGCCTAAACGGTTTTTAAAGTTTCTTGTAATACAAAATGCACGGGCAAGACGCGTTTAGTTTTTTTGTAGAAATCTTCTGTATTAGTTTCAGATGCTTTTTTACAACAAACATGCTAGGACCACAGCGCGACTGCCGCGCATCCTATTCCGTTATTTTATTTTTTAAGTTTTTTATGAGCGTTTTCTTGCAAAACAATTAACTCTTTAAATTGTTGTCATACTAGAATCTAACTCATACTGGAATTTACACATTACATTAATACTACTAAATACAAATGTCTTCAAATCGAATGGATTTCATAGTAATAATTCTAGTAATTCCGGAATGACTAATCCGATTTAAAAAAAATGTTTCACTAATATAAAAATATCCCGTTACTGAGGTATGGTTCACAGCGCGGGTGAAGCCACAGGAAAAAGCTAGTATGAAATACAGAGCGAGCAAGAAAGATTCAGCATCCGACCTGGCTTATTCTCTAACTTTGAACCGTTCGTGATTCTAATTATGAGAGCACGCCATCCCGCGCGCGCATTATCACTATCGCTTTCCGAGTTATGGGATAAGCCCGCAGCCCAAACTGACAAGTTCCTAGCAACATTGATAGCGGCGATATTTCTAAGGGCCGTACATCAAAAGAAATGTCCTTTGTTTGGGGTACAAAGCGTGAGTAAATTGCAACACGCTCGTTTCGACTTTTTCGCTTTTTTTCGCTTCCCCTCGAGTGCTTACTCAGTTTTTCCTCAGGGAAAAAGTAAAAGTTTACAGTAATACCTAAACGGCAACCAAGTGCTGGTATGGTATTTGTCATGATAGTATTTTCAAATTCGAATCATTTAATTCAGGCTACAAAGATCCATATTACACATAAAAAGAAATTCAATTACAAAAAAAAAAAAAATTGAATTATATATTATATTATGTCCTACATGTCAATAATGATACAAAACAGAAATAATGAACGAACTTTCAAGATTAAGGAAGGAAGAAGAACTTTCAAGCTTTCAAGATTAAGGTAGCCCAGTAGTACTAAGGTACTAATGATTTGAACAGTTACATAAGCAGCCAGAAGACGTCCACTGCTGAACAAAGATCACCTTAGAAAAGAGGTGGTAACCCACCTCTTTTCGTTTCTTTCCATAATATCCACGCTGGACAGGCGGCTTGGGAATCGCAGTACACTCACCGCTTACTAAAAGGACACAGCTGCCCGGGTTCCGGTTCGGAGATTTGAACTGTTATTTCTCATATTTTTTCTGATTGGTCAATTTTACCAGATCCGCGCGTTTGCTAGGGCTATTATATAAACCCATTTATTATTGCGTTAGGTAGAAGACCTAGCCGATAGGATATGCCACAGTTTTAAGGTATGCGATAATTACGTAAGTAAGTATTCGATTTATCCACCACTATTTTAGAGATATGCTTCTCTAAAATTCGTTTTATCTACAAGTGTAAAGTCAAAATTCGAACTTGACGTCATCTTTTGAAATCATTCCACATTGCGTCATCAGCGGGACAAAAGAGCGATCAAATCGTCTCGACTCGTAATCACAGGACAAACTCTTTGTGCCTGTCCACAAAGAACGTTCGGCAAAAAAAAAAACGTTGAAAAGCTTACATGAAATCGGAACGCGAGTAGTCTGAATATTTACATGACGCGTGCTGTGACTGTGTGCTGCGAGGTTTGTGCGTGTGTGTAAATAAGGGTGTGTGCGAGTATCTGGGTCTCCGTTGTCAAGGGCGACGCTACACCGCTGCAGCGAAAGCATTGCGCTTTAAGCTCGCGCTGTAATTACAGAGCGTATTTTTAGAATCGGATGTTGTCGCTTTTTTGTAAAGCGAAGCGATGCAGCGGGTGTTTGGGCGTTCTTAGCCGCGAATGTGAAATGGAGCAACTATTTAGGACAGTACTCAAAAATCAAAATTGTGGCTTTCTGGTGCCTAAGGAATATATTGGCCGTTTTTACATATTCACGGTTTTGAGGCCTCGGGCATAGGGTCGCGGTATTGCATTATTCGTTTATTTTGTGCATTATCTATTATTAGGATGTGTGCTTTATACCTACTAGTAGGACTAGTTATTACCTACTTATTTTGTTTATATAACCAAAAAGAAACTTATTTTTTTATTTGCGCATTATTTTCATCGGCCATTCCTGCGCGCATACACCATTGTTAGATGTTTTCATCTTGTACACAACTATAAGAACGATTTTTAGGAAAGTTTTTTTTTTAAATTAGGTTTAAAATCTTTGGCTTTGCTTTTTAAAACTTATTTACAAATTAAGGCTCGTGAGCATAATACTGCCATCCATCTAGTTCAACGCTTAACCATTGGCATTCAGTATGGTAATGCCGCCAGCATGTTGGGTATGCTGCCAACGGGTATTGGGCCTGAGCATTTGGATTATCTTTAGATCTCCAATGGTATTTGGGTAGTACAACTGTTCGTTTTGTGTAGTAGGCTCAGAAGTTTTGGTGATTTGTATATACATATATTTTATAGTTAATAAAAGCTTTTGTCCGGTAAAATTAGTCCAAACTCCATTAACCTACTGTTAGTTACTAAAGAGTTCCGTTTTCCACCTTCCGTCTCTATCATTCTCATAATATTGTATTGTCATCGGAACTTGACAGGCATGCAAAATTTCAACTGAATTGAACTAGTAGTTCGCGGCGAACTGAGACTTCGCGATCCCTATATCTTCACAACTCCTGGACCGATTCAGCTCATATTTGAACTTAAAAATTGTATTGAAATTAACTACTTGCCTACAAAATTTCATGAAGATCGGTTCAACGGTTCGCAAGTTATCATCGGACAAATATACATACAAACATACATACAAATGCCGATTTGTCCCAGTAAACTCTAAGACCTTCGCTTCGCTCGGTCAACAAGGTAACTGGTCTAAAATTTAGTTGCATGATTTGACCTTAACATACATTCATACAAACATTGCAAGTTAAAAGCTTGTTAATAGAGTATGCCCGCATTGAGAAGCTCGTTTCTGTAAATCGATTAAAGTGATATTCGTGACTTTGATCACAGTAAAGAGAAAGATATAAAAAATATATGTTCTGTGACTTTGATAGCCCAATGAGTTTGGTTGACTCTCTCCTTGGGCGTTGTTAACTCCAAGAATCCAGAGTATTTTCGCAATATTTCATCGACTCCAGTTCTGACGAGCAGCTTCTTGTTAGTGTCTTTCAACAGTTCGTTTATTTTACGTTTTTAATTTATGTATTAAACGTTTATTATTCTATGTTTGAATTTTGTATCCCAGTGAATTCACTTTTGCGATCAGATCAGTAGACCTGAAGGGTAGACTGTTCTGTAAACAGGAAACAAAATTACTGAATATACTTAGAGCTTATAGGTATATTCAGGTTATAGATATATCAGGTATATCTTAAGATATATCTTATCTTAGGATATATCTTAAGCGTATATAGGTAAGTTTATTAATTAGTTATCTTTATATATATTTTTAATGTTTTGTAAATTGTACGCGCGCGCGAAATATCCTGTTAGTATATACCCACCGGGCCTCAAGATACAGGCTTAGCCGAGTTTGAGGTCCTCAATCAATTCATGTGCATGGTAAGTTTAATTTTGGAAATTAAATAATTTTTTAATTTAATTTAATTCAATAATAGCGAAATGAAATAATTATGCGAAAAAAAGTAGAAAGATAGATAGATATACCTCTTTATAGTTGACACCAGAAATTACATACATAATACAAAAATCTACTTAAAACTAGTTTAAAAATTGCCGGCCAAACTAATCGATGTTAAAAAAAATCAACTCCAATGAAAAATTTTATCCTTCGAGACTAACCCCTGAATACTGAAACGCTTGTTAACTTTTTTTGACAACAAATTAATTCTAATACTGCCTTTGTCTGGCACTAAGCAAATGACAAAGGCAGCAATAGACAATCTGTCGTCAAAGTTAACAAACGGTTCAGTATTCGGGAGTTAGGCTATGCGTTGTACTTCAGTAGCGAGTGTACATTCTATATCATCTTCATACAAACCAACAATTTTATTAAATTCAAAATTATTTGACCAAGTCTTTCAAGTGTCGACCAGCTGTGTACAGAGTAGTACTTCCGGCGGCGCCTGCGTTTGAAATACCTGCACCGGAAACTGATATCTCCGTCATAGTGATCATTCCTTTGATAATAATCTACTGATAAATGTGTCGATCGAGTTGTTACTTGTGACTTCCCATTGGGACTACTTTTTCGTATTCTCGTAGTATTGTTATGTTTTGGTAGCTAGTGCTTGTTTATTCTGGATGTCAGTTGCTAAGTTGTTTTTTGAGCTTGTTTGTAATCCTACATTACGTAGTATTTAGGGTGTCTACAAATGGCCTGACCTGACATCGTGTGAAAGAGATGGCTATATATAAGTTTCTGGGGGAGCAAAAGGGAGAAGCTATAACCTTAATAGTTTGTTTCTTTTGCTCCCGTGAAATTCAAGTCTAGCTATCCCTTTCACACGGTGCATGTAGCGAGGTCTTTAGTACTTATTACTTTGTCTTCTTGATACCTCTAATTAAGGTGCAACGTTTCGCTCAGCGCGCGAAATTCAAATTTTCTTGCGTTTTTTGTCAATTACAGCTTAATTACTAATCGTAGGTTCATGAAAACTAATTTTGCGATAATAAATAGATTGTTTTAAGAAATTACACCAACCAAAAATTCAAGTTGAAAGCTGGTATAAGTATATTTCTCACTAAACCAAGATGAAAATCAGCTTATTGAGATTTGTAGCTAAGCCAATGTTACCTTGGTTATCATTTTACCCGTAATTTCTTAATTCGTTATTTATTGGCGCAAAATTGGTTTCAATAAATCCACGACGAGTAATTAAGCTCTAATTGATAAAAAACGCAAGAAAATTTGAATTTTGCGCGGTGAGAGAAACGTTGCACCTTAACATACACTGTTGATATTACTATGAAAACTGACGTGGTTTTGATACATGTTGCTTTAATAAAACGGGAATACTCACGATAAATTGAGTCAGTTATTCCGACTATAGTTACAATCATATTCGGTGACCTTTATCAAGGAATGGTAAGCGAGACACGCGCGCGACCTCGTTTTGTCTTTTAATTTAACGTGAGTATTCCCGTTTTATTAAAATAAAAATACACTGTTGATGGTACAAGTGTCATTATCATGGTAATGCCAATAGCATGCATGGTATGCTGCCAACTGGTAGTGGGCTTGTACATTTGGATTATCTTTAGACTTTGAATGGTTTGCAATATGAGACGAGACGAGACAAGTTGCTCATCTGATGTTAACGCTTTCCCATGTATAATCTGTATTTCCCAACTAATATTATAAATGCGAAAGTAACTCTGTCTATCGACTATCTGTATCTCTGTCTGGGTGATTGTCGCGTTTTCACGGCTAAACGGCTCGACCTGAGTTTTTGCATAGAGATAGCTTAAAGGTCGGAGACGGACATAGGATACTTTTTTCTCTTTTTTAGGTCCTCGCGAACGATGTGGCGGGTAACAGCTAGTATATTATATATATATATATATATATATATATCGCTAATAATAGTAGATAGCAATCCTAGAATCCTTCGCTTGCTCAGTTTTCAATACAAGTACTCGCGCCAAAAAACAACTTTTCAGCCTTGCACAAAGAATAGCTATTTTCGAGATTTTTTCCTTTCCTTCGCCAAAATAAATAATAATAACATGAAAATGACTATAAAACATTGAGATAATTGACTTTTTTTTTTTATTTCGTCTCTGTAATTATTATTTTTTGTGTGAAAGAGATAGCAAGAATCGAGGGACCGGGCCCGTAAAGACGACGTGCTTCTAGGAGCGCACGGCTGAGAAACCGCTCTTCTCAATGCCTCTCATGTTCCTGATCTAATTCTCGCGAAAAGGATACCCACATATACATTTAAATGGAGTAAATGAAACAAAGTACTAAGGTAATAATAGTTCGATCCATTTACTCCAATGAAATTCGTGTCTCCTCCTTTTCGAAAAAGTGAGGTCAGACCTTGTGTAAAGACCTTCAGCCGCGCGCTCGAAAAGTCAACACGTTGTCGTCGAGATGCCTCGTGTAGAGTTAAAACGTGTAAATCGTGTTCATATTGACACGTGTCAATAAGAACACGATATTAAAGGATTTGAAATCGCTAGAGATCCGAACTCCGCAAAGTAACGCCTGGATCCAACAGTTACAGGATATTACAATTAGAACTCGCGGGATATTTACCACGATTTGCAACTGCAACGAATGCAACTGTGCCGAAATATCGGGAACTCAACAAAAATAAAAATCGTTGTAAATATCCCGTGAGTACTAATAGTAATGGTAAACCACGAAAGTCTAAAACAGTGTTTAGTTACAGGATATTTTACAAGTTTGAATACGTTTTTACCCGACTGCCCAAGAAGAAGGGTAACGTGTTTATGGTGTCTGTTTCTGTATTACTTCCTGATCCTAAACGACTTGATCGATTGTGACGAGTGAGATGTTTTTGGATGCCGCTTTATGTCCGGTGTTGCATAGCCTAAATTTTGCAGTCGGTTATTTTCTTTGAATATTACTTGTTATTATCCGTAATAGGTTTGCGTTTCACCACTTGCTGTCTGATGTCAAGACTGAAGTCAATGTTGTAGCCAAGAATGGAGCACGACCACCTACTTAGTATAGTTGTTCCTGCTACCTCTCGATTAGACAGTGCTGCCAACTCGGCATCATATTTATGGGCTAGATCGAATCTTAAAAAGGGTTACATTACATTCAGAAATTCCTTATTCGTTTAGGGGCTAAGTTGGGGGCTAGGGGCTAAATCATTATTATGGGGGAAAGGCTAGATCTAGCCCCGAACGGGTTAAGTTGGCATCCCTGCGATTAGAAGACACCGATCCTTGGGTTTTTGTCGCGTTATCATGACTAAAAGACTGAACGGATCGAGCTGAATTTTTGCATAGATATAGCTTATGGGTCGGAGACGGACATAGGCTCCTCTTTTTGTATGACCAAACGAACGAAGTCGCAGGTAAAAGCTAGTATAAAATAACAGATTGGATTGAATCCGCAACAGCGTTACCGGCAATCAGGATGATGTGCGCATCCTACGCCGCATTACGCCGTATGATACCTACCTGGGATCATAGGACAGTGAGAAACTTTAACAGTATATTACGTGTGTGTATATACCGATGAGAATTGTATACCTACCATTTTAGCCCTTAAGGGATTGATTTTCAAAAAATCCTAAGACACACCTTTCTTTATATTTTATGCTTAGTACACAAATCGAGCTAGTTTTTTAAATTTCCATACAAACTTTAGGGTTCATTACGCCCCTTTAGAGGTGGAATTTTGCAAAATTCGTTCTTATTGTTCACCTTCAAATTCAAGGTTCAAATTTCAAATCTCTATCATAAGCAGTTTAGTCTGTGCATTGATTCCTAGGAAAGGGCTTGTTTTCACTATTTTAGACTTTTGCGGTAGCTTACTAGGTACATTACTATTAGTACTCACGGGATATTTATCACGATTTTTGCTGTTGTTGAGTTCTCGATATTTCGTCACATCGTGGCAAATATCCCGTGAGTACTGATATTAATGTTTTTTTTAAATTATATTATAGACTAGTTATGTTACCCGCGAATTCGTTCGAAATTTTATCAAGATCTTTTCAGCCGTTTAGCCATGATAACGCGACAAACATCCAGACAGAGAGCCAAAGTTACTTACTGTAGGTTGCTAGATGGCGTTGATCCACTTTTAGGCATTTTTTGACGTTTGTATGGACTGACAGTTGTAATGTAAGCCAAGTTTTTTCCTCGAGACGAACGTATTTATTTTTATACCTCGAAGCGTTATTGGTCCTGAAATTACTGCGGCTATTCCTCTGAATTATAGGATTAGGATCATTAGGATAGACAAACTTAACATTTATTAGAAGTTTCAATATCAGTAATATCTTAAGTGATTTTGTCACCAGATTCAAAAAATAGTTTGAACAACAGGAACCTAGCCTTAAATTTAAAATTTCTTACAAATCGGTATCGACGGGATCCTATTGCTTGCTATTGCTTAGCCTAAGACAGTAGTCTGTCTGTTTGTCCTATCTTTATAGGAAATTGTTTATTGAACTGCAATAAACGGCGGACATTTTTATAGAATGTGATGGAGATTCAAGCAAAAAACTAAAATATAAAAATAAAGGGGTTTTTGATCTGAAAAACGGTAATATACGTATATGAGCGTCAATACAGTATGCTCTACAACATAAAGTAATGAAAATTGGCCGTAATGTGAGTCGGTCTTACACTAAGGTTCCCAGAACGGAACAGAACTATAAAGAGAACACATCTTTTGGTATCTTTGCTACTATAACCAGGATATGCTATTCTGCCTCTCACTTGGGCGATCATTAAAAGTAGCGACTCCATCAAAACAAAACAAAAATGGTTGAACATTAGATACAAAACAAACGGAAAAATGCATTATGTCAAAAAATATAGGTACACTATAGGTATACTGTTAACGAGGAAAACGTCTACAAGTTGATTCGTATATATAACCTAACTTTGTTGAAATCTAAATTCATTATTCTAATCTGGAATAATTAAACAAAAGTAAAACAAAAATAGGGCGTTTAAAATTAGCACGAGAGTTGCATTGGGAATGTTGAACGTTAAGAAATGGTAACGGAAGAAATCGAAAATTCCACAATTGACGTAACATCTGAATTAAAACAAAAGAGATTAAATATCAGAATGATAAGTCAGCGAGAAAGCAAGAAACTCCTGATATATAGAGTTACGGTCCCATCCCATTCAGGCACTCGAACCGAGTTGAATAGAGGCGCAGATGTGGCGTTTTTTACTGCCATCTTTCCCACACTACCACTTTTTTTGATGCCTTCATATTCCGACAAGCTTACTGCAGCACTTTCTTATGGTATACTTCATGCGACTTTGATTCTTATGACACGAACAATATAGAATTAAAGTTTTGATTACGATGGAAATAATAATTTGGTCGATACAGTTTTGTGAAGCATTTTTTGTGTGCACGTCTGCCTTTGCTATCGGATGCGACATCGGAAATTGTGCGTTTTTTCTACTTGCACCTATGAGATGGAATTGTTTAAAGGAAGTCGCTGCATGACGATTATTGTGTGATTTAGTAATGTTTCTCATTGAATGTGACATGATTATTGTGAGAGTTAGGTGAAGTAGAGTCTTTAAAAACGACAGCAAGAGCACAAATCCATGATGACGACAGGCATTTGTATCCACAGTAGTGTAAACAGCGACTATATAAATACTTTGTTTAAAAAACTTACATGATTAGGTTGTTCTTTAAGAAATAATTGATAGACAGTTGATAGCATATGTTATAAACATTTGGATCAAGACCCTTTGTAACATAACTATTATCATCTTTACAAAATACTTTTTTTACAGCGTCAGAACGTTTTATAAAAATATTCTTAAGCTTCTTTTATTCAACATTGCGTTTCGGGAACTAAACTAAACAATTTTTCAACCTTTCCAATATCAAATTCCTCTATTAAGCGATTTGCAAAGTTTCAGACCCGAAATACACATTGAGACGCGATCGTTCACCGTCTCCAACCCTCGGTTGAAATATCTACCGCAATTACTTTCCACGAAACTTTTCTCTATACATTGCTTGTTTAAACTTTAGCCCAGACAAGAACGAAAGTGCCCAAGCAGAGGTAGATGATATGAAATCCGAGAGAGTCGCATTTACTCCCGAAGTCGTGAGCAATAAGAAGCGGATTATCCCACAGAGAAAGTAAGAATCAACTTATGATATTACTTGTGGCAATAATCGGGATATTTGAGAGGACAGACGGATGAGAAACGTTTGATCGCGACTCAGACTTTGGGACAACATTCATATTTTAAATATTGCCCTAGCCATTTTTTTTGGTAAAAGATAGAAAATTTGAAATGAAGTTGTAATGAGTCAACATTTTAACTTGAGAAATGTTATTACCGTTTCAAATCCATAGTATCTTGATGATGCGTTTAGCACTCATCTGTAATTCTCAAGCTATTGTCACAATTGTTACAATTTGTCTATTATATACTGTTGTTTATTACCAGTTTCCGTCTTCATACATCATCAAAAAGTCTGTATAAATCGAAGCAACAACAACCAAAATCGTCAACAAGCAAGCAGCCGTGACCAATCGACATCTCACTCATCATAATTGTCGCTAACTACCAATATGTGCCAGAGGAAACATAACTCGCTTGTTCAACTAAAAAGGAAGCATAGCGTTGCACAATCTGACGTACCATACGTACCGCGGCGAAATTGGCCAATTTGTTTATTTGTTTTCATTGGCCTCACTGAACTTGAATCCCCATTATCGCATTCACGGGAGGAAGGCGTATTTATTCGATTATTCCGTGGGACCGGGACTTGAGAACTTGTCGAGTGTTAATCTTTCGAGTTTCACTCGGTTTATGGTGATGATTTGTTATTTTGTGGATGTTTACTGCTATTTAAAGTTCTAGAAGGGTTTTGACAATTAAAACTTTCTATAAGAACGTATACCTGTACGTTTTGATAAGAAGAGTTATTGACAAATCAGTTTTCTGCTACATAATATTATTAGGGTTTTTTGATCATTTCATCAACTTTTGTTACCATTATGATTTTATTATCAGTATCATGTCATCTTACAAATTCTAGAACATTTTTTCTGCTGCCAGTATCTTTTTATTAATAATGCTGGTTCTAATGAACCAAGAAATATAAATTTCTTCTTAGAAGGATTTGAACAGCGCAAGTGCAATAGAGGTATGCCTATATTTTATGGTACTACTTACATCCGTTTAGTTAGTTTTGTTTGAATTTGCTTAGTGCTATGAATCTCACGAATTTTACAGTTTTATTGTTGAGTTTTATATTCGTTAATCTCATTAATTGTTAGTTTCACATCTTTAACAATCTAGGTTTTTATGGAATATAACCAATCCCTCGTCCTTTTAAGCTTTCCAATATTTTGATTGGTTAGGCGAAACATTAAACTCGGTGACATTAGATGTTGGAATTTCTTTCTTGCAGATTATCATAGAAGCTTGTAACGCCGATTTCTTAGAAACTCTTTGTGTTTCAGCTTCTAAAATCTAAGTATAACAACTATCGTCATTGAATGACCTGGAGTAATCCAATGTCCACTTCAATCTGCTCTTTTACAGTTTCTAACTGCCGCAAACCGCTAAACTACATTGACGATAGAAATCGGCATTTCTCATGCTGCCAATTTGCCAACAATTAAGGGCTAAATTACGTGACATCATGCACATGAGGGACAGCGGATGCGTCACCGCAATAATATCCTTTCATGATATCCTCGCTTTCCGGCTGCGTAAGTTGAGTTCAAGCAATAACGCGTGGGTCAAAGTTTTGGGTTGACAATCACCTATACTCATAATCCTATTTGGACTAATGACCTTGTCCTTTCGATTGGATGGATCCCAAAGGATGTCTTTCCACTTTGAGAGTTTCGTTTCAAAGTTGCGACGCACCGAAAGTGTAGCAGGAAAACGGGAATCGATTCGCGAAAGCACACAACGAAAGCTCTGGCGGAAGCACGAGAACGCGCACCGGACTCGCTTCACGCTCTACTGCCGATGCTCTATATACCTCTACCAAACAATCCAAAAGAAGCGTCTACACCACTACTCTTCCAGAACACTTGCACACTCCAAACTTTACACGAACTTCGTACCTTCCCCAGTGGCTCGATCCATCCGCGCCTCCTTTTTTTCGTCGTCTCGCTGCCTCGGAAACAGAACGGTCCGAAGGACGCGAAAAATAAACAAAAAGGGAATGGTGAGTTCGCGATCGCGTCAGTAGTGCGCGTGTCGCGTCGCGCGGCGGCGCGAAGGTGTAACGCGTGTGTGCGCGGCGGCGGTCGGCGGCGGACTGGCGCGCGCGTCGCAGCTGCCGCGCGGACCAATGGCGGCGCGCGGCGGCGGTCACGTGACGAGGCCCCGCGCCCGCACACGCTTGTTTACAAATAATAATAATACGGGCCGGTGTGGCGCCGCCCGCCCCGCTCCCGCTCCCGCTCCGCACCCGCTACACCGTAGCGCTACGAGCTACGCACAGCTGTCGTTGCATTTGGCGGGATTCGATTCGGCGCTCGCTCAAAGCTTCGATCTGTTTACTCGGAGCTTTCGCGGCGTTTTATCGATCGGTACGCAGCCACGGTCCGTTGTCGGTCCGCGCGTGAACTTCCGAATGTTGCGACGCTTCGTGCATTCCAGTCGCGATAAAACTAAGACGCGATTTAAAAAGGGGTTAATAAATGGAGCAATTTTCTGAGAGGGTGCCAGGTCCGTCCCCGCTGGCGACAGGTTGCTGTTTCCGATTGTTTCGCGTTCAGGATGTAAGGTGTAAAGAGGGTTTGAACCCCAGTGCATACGGGAGTCCATACGCTATTCCCCTCGGTCTAAATCTGCGAGGTGCCCCTTGGACTCGATATTATGGGATGGCACACTTGACAAGCTCATTTTTAATCGATCCCTTCTTTAGATCCCTTCCCTCGTTTATACACGTGACTTCCATGCACAAGTGATTTGGCCCACTTTTAAGTGCATGCCCTCCCTGTAAACTGTATATAAATCAATAAACTCACCATGTCCCTACATTAACAAAACAAAATATACACATTTCAATTAGTACCAATGGAATATTTACCTCGATTTTTGTTATTTATGAGTTCCCGATACATCGGCACAGATGCATGCGCCAAAAAAAAAATACAAATAAAAACAAGAAATGCGGTAAAACATAGCTTAAATGACATATATACTAAAACTACCTAAACTACTTAAACTAAGCCTAACATAAAATTAATAGTTAGAGCTACAATATACAATATTAGTATTTGGTCTTTGGTATTTTGGTATTCTTTGGGTTCCTAAAAACTTGACAAGATTGTAGGTCTAAAGATAATCAAAATTTTCAAGGCCACTACTAGTTGGCAGCATACTCAACATGATGGCGGCATTACCAACGCTTAATGTCAATGCGTACGCTGCGCCAGATAAACGCCACCATTTTCTTCACACATCGCAGTACATAGACCTTCAGTTACGAATATACCTAGTGAAATCATAACGGTCTTAAAAGAAATTGCTTTTGCGTGGTGGAGCTATAATAAAACTAACGTAAGGCTTTGCCAAAGATATTAAATCTTGAATATATCTTTCACTTTAAACTTACGAGACGCGCTAGTCACTCGCCTATGGTAAGCGCAATGCTTGCCCAAAATTTGCATGCGCTTGCGACTCTGAATTTTAAGCTTCAAAAGTTCAAAACCTGGCCTACGTTCAGCATTGGACGTTTTCGGGCTGATGATGATGATGGATGGCTAATTATCAGTACAGGGTGTTAAGATAGCTAACGGATTAAGCTAGTTTTTGATTAATTCTAGTCTAAAAATATAAAACTGTCGCGTCGCTAACTGACAATCAAAGTACAGGCTAAACCAAAAGTATCTAATAGAGACGTGAATTTTTCAGGATAGCTTTCTATGGTAGTGCGAGGAGCATACATATAGGGTTTTTCGAAAATCCTCCTCCAAGGGGCTGAAACAGTGGGGCGCAGCTAGTCTCCATAAATACTGCTGCAACCAATGATATTTTAATAGAGGTACGATTTTAGCGCACTTAAAGCGACCTCCGCAAATCTGTCCTTTCGGACAGATTTCATTATAGGTATCTCTTTTACTAGAGAGTAAAGTAGAGTAGTAGAGAGTAGAGAGTAGAGAGTTAGAGAACTTTACGCATCTCTCGCACTCTTTGTCGGCTTTAAACAGAGTGCAGCGGAGCCGAATTCAGACCGCCATTTATGAATAACCTATCTTTAGTAAGATATAATTGGTTGCAACATTGCAACCCAAGCAATCATAAGTTCCCAAACATTGTGGTGTTGCCAACATTTTTTGACGCACTTATCATTATTATTTTTCTATATTACCTTTATACTTTGTTTGTTTTTATTTTTTCGACATTCAATTGTGTTTCTGAAGTTTGTTCTTTGTTATGCTTTAAATTAAGGTTTTTTTCCTTGTTTTCAAATTTTACACTGTAGTTTATTGTTTAGTCATGTTTAAGCAATTCTGCTTGTATTCTACTGTGCTCGACGCCCTCAGATATTTGCTAAATAAAACGACTTACAATAATATACAATTTTCTAATAAATCTTCCATAGACGCAGGATATGATACTACGGAAGGTTTTATTATACTTTAAATTATCACAGTTTCTAAAAGATTAAATTCAGTTATTCATTCTAATAAATTCGTAAAACTTTCCGCTTCATACTCCACCCGAAACAGAATTGAGTGATAAATTGTAAGGTTTCGGAGAAGTAAAATGGCTGTGGCGGTTCCACGAAGTTCGAGCAATGAGCCATAGCCTCCTCTAGTAACTAGCGAGGAACCTATTCCTAAAGTTCTATAGAAACTGGGAATATAATCTGTAAATCTTACGTAGAAGCTAGCACGTAATCTGTGACTCTTTCGTAGAAACTAAACGTAATCTGTGGTTTTACGCAAGTCAGTCTGCGACGTGAGTCATAGAGGATAATAATTGTACGTCACAGCTACAAAATTGCTAGATATTTACCCACACTTTTTAATTTATTCACCGACTCATCGAAATTTCCGACAATTGTTTTTTTTTGTGGTAAATCTTAGGAGGGTAAGTAGCTACGACAGATAATCATGTGATTAGATATTGGTACATAAAAAATAGCCTAGTGAAAACCACCTTAATGTTAGGTTTTGAAGAGTATTGTCAGAAGTTCGACAAAAAAAAAAGCCTGGAATATCTTCTGGTAACTTTTTCGTGCCTACGTTTTTCTTTATTATGTAATATTTAGGTTGGGCCACAGAATTCTCCTTATAATTGGGTTGGGCTTATTACATTTTCTTCTTACTTCAAATTGTACGTAAATCAATTCAACTGACAAAACCCCTCAAAAGCTCCAACGCAAACATTCGCTCTGCATTAAAAATTAAAAAGGTTGCAACGCGTGCAAACCTCATTCTTGCACCGCCAATTCCTCGCTATAAAAGTGCGTAATATCGATTACCGGGCCCCTTGCCCCGTCTTGCCTCTCTCTCGTACGCCTCACGCATCGCTTTCGAAAATAAAAAGAGCTTAAAAGCGGAACGCAACAAGGTCCGCAACTTAGCGCGGGAAACGCAGCCGCCATTTTGTCGGCGCTTTGTCGTTTTCTCCGCGATATAGGACCTTCTTTCCTGAATCGAAGCTCCCCCGTCGCGGTTGTCATGACAACCGATCTGTCACACGCATAGAACATAAAACGCAAGCATTGATTTTTTTCCTGGCTTCCTCTTACGCGTGGAGTTTCTGCGTGAATTTTTATTTTATTTTTTTCGAAAGCGTTACGTCGTGGCACTCTTGGCGTTTGATGCTAACTGCTTTTATTGCTTTCGTTGCAGCTCGATATTTGGCTCTGTTAGACTTCATAAATTCAATTTGTTTTAGTTTGCTTTTAGCTGTGAACGAGCTTCGTTTCGAAGAAGTTTCAATCTGTTTTTGCAAACCGTTGTATGTAGTTAGGTACGTTCTCAGTTACAGTAAAATAAAAATTATACTAGAGCTTGTTTTTAAATTTCTTACGTTCGGTACTTCTTTCTCGAGAGTTTTTGAAGACCCGCATTGTGCATTAGAGGCAGAATGGGGTAAAAAAAACGCTAATTATTTTTTTGGAAAATTTCATTCTTAATTTAAAAGAAAGCACATCAAAGGAAATTCGAGTAACATTGATAAATACCGTACATCGAGTTAAGCTTAAGGGAAAATTTGTTAAGGTAGGCTCTGCCCAAGGGTGCGGGCCCAAGGGTTGCGTCTTCATCCCTTGCAGCCATCTCACCCCCTCGTTAACTTGATAGAGGGAAAATATGTTGTCTTGCGGGGCCAGCTCGAGAGTAAATCACTCGGGAAAGCCGCGCTATATATTTTATTTATAGAAACGTAGAAAATGTTTATTAAAAGATTTCAACGCGCGCCTATACAGAATATATAATGTAATTTTAGGATATTGAATGGGATTTCCTTCATATCGAAATAGACCGTAAGTAATATTGGTCACTATATTTTGAAACATAGTATTTATTACGGATAAATAAATAAATAAATATTGGTGGATGTTTTTCACACAGCGCCATCTAGCCCCAAACTAAACAAGCTTGTACTATGGGAACCAGATAACTGATAGAATACATAAATACTTTAAACGGTAAACATAAAAACACATATAATTCTTTCCTTTTCTGGCATTCTTTGGATTCAGTGGGATTCGTTGTGAAGTTGCTTTGTACGCTTTTACAAGAGTTGAGAGCAATGTAGCATGCATTTAGGTACTAATCACAGATCACACATCATATAACTGGTTGACGGCCCGTACCTATTCCCCTCTCAACACTTAATACACGAAAGTAATACGCCGAACCTAGCATAAACTCGTCGATTGGGTCGCCTGTCGTCAATCCTGTATAATACATAAGCCGGTAGCACCCCGGATAAGCAGCGGGGTTTCTTATAAAGATTCCTCACACGAATACAAAAAAGGCGCAGATCGCATGAGTGCATTTTGAGCCAATCGTAAGCGTAGAAAGATAGTGCTTTACATACACTTTCGTGGGCAGATAAAAAACTAGTCAAAAAACCAGATAATTGGTAATTAGATCTAACCCAGGAAATCAATCTAAATTCTGTTTTATGCATACCTAGATATTATTATTACCTCACTATTAGTGTAATAATTACTTGAATATACACTAGGGGTTCCGAGCGCCAGCGAAAATGTGTGTAAATCGAGGTCTCTTCAATGTTTTTATTTCATCGAGAAAATGTCATGTAATCTTGTTTTTTCGACATGCAATACTAGATTACAGAATCAAAAAATTTCATAGAATTTCTTACACGCACGATCTTCTAGTTTTATTATCTTTGGTGCCAATAAAATAAGGGTAAAGTTGTACTAAATCTAGGCGTTTTTCTTTCCTTTATTCAGTGTTGAGGTCCTTTCGGCTTTTGTATTAACAAAACCCTAAAATTCCAAACAAAAATCAGCTATTTCATACCAAAATTTCATTCACACAAAGATATTTTATACAGGATAAGATTTAGCACCCGGCAATTTCTGGCTTTTAGCGGTCTATATTGATAAGAATGTGATTTTTCTATTTAGATATTATTTTTGGTTATAGATCATAGCTAAGTAAATTAAAAATATTATTTTGGGATATCCCAAAAAAAAAATTTTTTTTTTTTTTTGGGATATATGTTTTTTTGGTTCTGTAATCTAGTATTACAAAACATGATTACATGACATCTTCTCCATAAAAATAATAATTGAAAAGACCTCGATTTATACATTTCCGGCTATCCCCGTTCCGTGTTACCCTGTATAAATTAATGGCATGATGACTCATGGCCTTCTCTTAATAATATCTAAAAACTAATATTTTGCCTACGTTGCGTCTAAATTCGTCCTTTAACTATCTGTTTTTTTTTTTTTTTAGGTTTTTTTGCTTTTATAGGTAAGTACTATTAAAACTGGACTGGTAAAGGATAGGAATTTATTGGAAATTTATTTGTGTATCATATCGGAATTACAGAAATTATTCTACCTTAAATACATAATTATGAATAACGTAATTATTAACTCAGATATGTCTGAGAGATCACAATGTTCACATTTAACTATGCCACATTACTAGTTGTATTTGTAAAGCAATTTGGGTAAAAACCACGATAAATACAGTACATAAAACATAATAGCAACTTAGAATTCGAAACTATGCCTAACAACTTATAATAATTTTAGAAAAACATTACCCTCCTTCTTGGGCAATCGGATTTTAAAGGCAGTGATTTTTCAAGTAAGCCGGTACAGAATAACAAGCTGAATCCGTTTTAGTTATTGTGTTTGTACACATTTAAAAATCGAAGAGCCATAGAAGAGTATAAAATAGCATTAAAATCTAATCAACATTTACGTACATAACTAATATTTACAAGAACACTTAATATTGCAATAAACTAGCACAAAAGCTGAGATTAATACTCTGCTTTCACTTTTCTTAAAATTTAAAGCCGAATTAAATTAAAAAAATGTCATGTTATGTAAAAAAAAAAATTTAGAAAAGGCAATGTAGATTTTTTTTTATCTGTTCGTATTGCAACTGCCATCTGGTGTCGAGTAGCAGAACTAATAATAAAACATTCACAGCAATATCGCAACAGCGAGGTGTGATGGTTCGTTTAGGTGTTACTTGGTACGACGGTGCATTGGCAGCAGCTCGGAATCCAGAACACGTCGGTGTAAAGGTTCTGGCCGCTAGCTTGGAGGGCGACTAGTCTTTTCTGAATGTATTTCTGTTCGCAACGGGAGGTGTATCCGGGAGGCACAGTGCACAAGCCACTGCATGTTGTCGAGCTGCAAAACATAACATTTTACAAACTATTAATAGAATAAAAATTTAACAAAAAAAATGCAAGGTTGTTCAGTTGAGAGGCTGTGACGTTGAGTAACCGAAATAACAAAAGCCTATGCTATTTATGCTACTCACCGATAGATGATGCTGTGATTTTCCTAGTCATGCAGATTTATAATAGATGGCGCAACAACGTACAAAATAACCTTAAAATCCTTCCATACTAATTCCTCTTGTAGTTTATCAATGCTAATTCTAAGCCTATTCCTTATTTGCCACTAATAAGTGTACACAGCTGTTAAACTAGTAAGTAGTAATGCGAAGTAGTAAATTAGCACAATCGCAATTCTACAATTCCATACAACTTTTTATACGTCCGCTATTTTTGATTGATATTTTTTTTTGTTTGGGTTGATATTTCCCCCAAAAGAGGAAAAGTTTGCTCCGGCGCCATTGTGATAATATTTGGCCCAATTTTTTGGCAAGAATCTAAACAGAATGTGAGCAAAATCGGTCAAGAGGTTGTCAAGATATAAGATCGTGAGATCTCAGTTCGGTGTACAGATGTTCGAATCCCCACGCTTGGCAGGCGCCTTGGAGATTGCAGTATAAATAAATAAATAAATATTGGTGAACGCTTTTTTACACACAGCGCCATCTAGCCCCAAACTAAGCAAGCTTGTAATATGGGAACCAGATGACTGATAGAATACATAAATACTGTTTTTTTTTGTAAATACATTCATAGAATACATAGAAACACCCAGACAAAGAACAAACATCTATGTTCATCACACAAATGTTTGTCCTCGGTGGGATTCGAACCCACAACCTACAGCTCAGATGGTGTAAATCCGCTCCCTGAGCTGTCTGGTCACACAAGGCTAGTCAATAGTATGTTCTCCGTTTACTGGGGCGCTAGTCTCGACTTTTCGCTACAGCACTTTGCGACCGAATTCGGTCGCTATGACGCGAAATACAACGCTGTTTGCGTTTCTTCGTTAACAATTCGTGTTCGTTGTCGAATTTTTGCGTCATATCGACCGAATTCGGTCGCAAAGTGCTGTAGCGAAATGTCGAGACTAGCGCCCCTGGTCGCATTTTTATCACAACCCCGGGTCCATATCGACAATATGGAAGGCCATATTGAACGTTCCTTACGTGCATATCTCGGCCCGGACCAGCTGCGTCATGTTGTCCGGCATGTTGACGACGTACTTCCAGCTGCCCTTGTTGTTGAGCGCGGCGCGCGGCGTTATGAACTCCGTGCGGACGCTGCACAGCGACTGGGCGTTGTCCGTCTGGCGGCGCGGGCGCTCCGCTGACGTCTCCGTGCTGGAAACATGGACAAATAGACTACTAAATAAATAAATAAATAAATATTGGTGGACGTTTCTGACACAGCGCCATCTAGCCCCAAACTAAGGAAGCTTGTATTATGGGAACCAGATAACTGATAAAATACATACATACTTTTTTTTTTTGTAAATGCATACATAGAATACATGAAACACCCAGACAAAGAACAAACATCCATGTTCATCACACAAATGTTTGTCCTGGGTGGGAATCGAACTAGCAGTTCACGCCGAACTGAGACCTCGCACGTATCCCGCCTTATGTTTTACATAATATAAAATAAAGTCGCTTTCCGTGTCTGTCTGTATATCGCTAACTCCTAAACCACGCGACGGATTTTGATGCGGTTCTCACCAATATTTAGATAATTTTTCACGGAAGGTCATTTTTATAAATTACACCAGTGCGAAGCCGGGGCGGGTCGCTAGTAAGTATTGTGAATGAGAAAGGGTGTCTGTTCGTTATTGGTTTGCTTGAGCAATAGAGCGACGGGTCGACCTGACCTGGAGTTTTTTTTAAGGTCATAGCGTAAAGGCTAATTTTTATCCTGGGAGAATGTAAGATTCCTGAGGAATTTTCCACTTGGGCAAAACCGTGGGGCAGCTAGTAAGGATATAACTCTATAACCCCTGTACTTATAAATTACGCTATATTATTTTATTGAAACTAACCACTTGCCTTCAAAATTTCCCAAAAATCGGGTCGACGGATCGCAAGTTATCGTTGGACTAATACACACAAACATACATACAAATACCGAATTCTTCATAACTTCACAAAGCCTACGATACGACGTTAAAAAAAAATATATTATACCTAGCGAGTCCTAGCGCTATCCTCAACGCCTCAGCGCCGGTCAACGTGCGCTTGGCCGCCGCTTGCACGAGGTCAGCGTTCCTCTTCCGCCGCGCCGTGCTCGTACGTGTCGGGTACGACACTGACCTCTCTACCGTCACGTCAGACCGGGACGGAGACACATACCTGGAACGGGGAGAGCAAGAGACAAAATATAGAGTCGATTCAATACCTAATCTAAATACCTACTGAAGGAAAATATTTTCCGTTAATTTATCAGCTTTGCCACCGAATAAAAACTTCTTTTGATTCCCAAGAGGATGAATATAAAAATACAAATTTAAAAAAAAACGCTGTTCCGTTTCGATGCGTGTGAATTATATTTTCAATGGGAAAGCTGATTTTTTTCGCTATTTCTTGGTTGGTCCCGTAGAAGGTGTTCTGAATGATCAGCCGCCTGATGTTAAGATATCTCTGTCACATACCTTAGCACCAGGACATCACAGATACGTTGCCGACCCTTAAAACTTTTTTATCAGCCCTTTTGAAGAATGTTGTAGAATCGTGTGTTTAAAAATATAATCTTAATACACAGATGACACTAGATACCGCTTTACGAGCTTCGTTGTTCCTACGAAAAGTCGCCAAAGTTTGAGGCGCGGCGCGGTTCGCGGGGAGTGCGACCAAGCGTTCTCATTGGCTATCTCAAGGTTACGCCTTGATATCTCATATGTGTATTTAGACTGATGTGTCTGGACTGACTGGCCATTATGAAGCCGCTATAATAATGTATTTGTGTTTAATGAATTTCATATGAAAACTGTGTATTTGACGTTACCAAGTGTTTTGCTAACCCATGGTCCGAATAAATGAATTGAATTGAATTTAGTGTGGTGTGGTTCGAGCTTCCTGAATGCAGAACCTAGGGTGAGATCTATGTCTTAACCTAACATAAAACCTTTACAAATATTGTTTTAAGCTGGTATTCGAAACCCCTGGACTGTTAAAGAAGATGACAGAGTAAACCACTAGGCCTTACTTCCACCACTCGCCAGGGTTGTAAGGCGTGACCCCGCTGGCCGCCTGCCGGAACCATTCGTTCTCGTAGTTCGGATACAAATTTGGGGAGTCGAAGAAGTTGTTGTTGTATCCGATCCCGTTTCGGAAAACCTGGAAAAAATAAACAAAAAAACATAGATGTTATATTTTAGCTTCTTTACATTTTGAATCTTTTTATACATTTGGAAGAAGCCACAGGAGTGTAATAGTCTCATTTGCACATTTGCAAGTCTGCTTCAGCCTTTAAATAACCCACTGCTGAGATATCAGCCTACCCTCGAAGGATGATTGGGCCAAATCCACCACGCTGGCCCAGTGCGTGTTGGCGGATTCACATACGCCATCGAATTTCTTCTCCGGAAATATGCAGGTTTCACGATGTTCTCCTTCATCGAAAAGCCAGTGGTATATATCCGTACGTAAGCGTCAAAGAACTCATACCATACTGTATACATTTGCAAGTATTTATAGATAAAATGTGTATTTCCAAAAAACTATACATTGAATCTAATTGTATATAATAAAACCAGAAATAAGTACAAAAGATAAACGTTCTTTGTGATATTTTTTTACTTGATAGTAGGTCGAGAAAATCAACTTTTCTTTTTGGATCTATAGTTCCCATTGTTTTTCTAATTTTAAAAACCCTGTGTAAGACGAACACTGAAAAGTTGGCTGCTAGATAAAATTGTTTAAGAAAATCAGGAAGACTTCAGGACACAGGTTGATTCGACTAGCAACGGACCGTGGAGAAGGAAAGAAACCATAGCAAACCAATGCCCCACAGCGGTTATGAACTGATAATGACAATGACAAAAAGACAGAGAGTTCGCTGGTTTGATTCTCAAACATCAGTAGTGGAAAAGCGTTAATAAATACTAAAATCATGTAGGTAATGCATACCTTCTTATCATAGTCATTCCCGTACTGGTTTGGCTGCCAGCCCGGCCCGGCAGGATAGTTGTACCCTTGGAAGCCAAACTTGGAGAAATTGGCCGACTGGTAGTTCACGTTGTACGGCGAGGGGTCGACGGGAGACGGCGGCTGCAGAGGCGTCTTTTGCGTGAAGATATCTGGAAATAATAGGGAAGAACCATCACTTTATGAAGAAGAAATAAATCAATACAACTAATGATTGGCCTATAATTATGTCCCGCGATTTTGCCCAGGTTAAAAGAACACTTATATTGCAGACTACCATTACAAACTCGTAATCTCGGGTTAAAGATCTAGTTACAGAGGCAAATAATTAATTTAAGATGGTTTCGGGCAGACAATAATGCTGATCTTTTCAGATTATTGATTAAAAAAATCTAACCTGTTGTATCGCTTAGAAGACATTAAGGCCGGGTTGCACCATCTAGGCTGACTTTAAAATATAGTCATAACTGCAGTTAAAGCTCCCATAAAGCAGAAAGATGTGTTGCACCATTTTAACTATGGTCAAAATGACGGATAACACATGCTGGCTAAACTTCATGGTTAAGGGTAAACTTATGGTTAATTTAACTATAGCGGTAACTTTAACGGGGATTATGGTTCCCTTCGACCAAAATTAATGACACAACTTAAAATTAACAAGTCAAAACAATCGAAATTAGGTTTCAATACGTAATTAATCAAACAAAAATGAGGTCAAATGAATACTCGCGGAACTTTATCCAAATTACCTTTATTTAGTACCAAAATACGAAGTTTTTTTTGTGTTTGTTTGGTTTAGTAAGACAGTGCATTAAGCTATTTTTAATTTCTTGTAATTATATGTAGTGGTCTTCACTAGATTAAGTTAGGTATCCTTATTAGTTGATAGTAATATCACATCAAAACAACTTACCATGATTATACCTTGTATGAAACTTCGTATTATAGGTCTTGGTCGGGTAGAGGTTATCGTTGACCAGCGAGATCTGGTCCACATGGGGCAGGGAATTGGGTCCATAACCGTATGGATACTCCGTCTTCTTGGTCGCTGTGAAGTCATCTCGGCTCTCGTCTGACAGTAGGGTCCGGATGTCGTACTGCCCCGCTTCGATTAGAGACCGGATTATCTTCCTGGTGGGATAAAGGTAGTGAAAATGTTTTATGCTACTGAGTCACGAGACAAGCAAGTCGCTGGCCTGATGTTAATCGTCACACTTGCACAAAACAGTTCAGTCTCACCCAGAATTGAACTTCAATAGTTCATAGCGCGGAAATGTACTTAGCTCGTCTCTCAGAGATATTTAAAAAAAACCGGGCAAATACCTTTGTTTATTACTAGCTGTTGGGTGATATCTTGTAATAAATAAAGGCGACTTCGTTCGCATGCCCACGCGCACGCCCAGACAGAGAGACAGAGAGACAGATGGACAGAGAAACAGATAGACAGAGTTACATTCGCATTTATAATATTAGTTAGGATGTCTGAGATTATATATTCAATCTCTTTATGCCCAGTAGTTTGACTAGAAATATTGCCCTTCAATCCAAAACACAGTTAGGCGGGCACACTACCGCTTGACGATAAATAAAATAAAAAATATATAAAGACACTTAAAAAGTGTGGTACTTATGCAAAAGAGTCCTATCAAAAAAGTTTACGAATTTTACTATGAAAACTGAGGTGGTTTTGATACATTTTGTTTTAATAAAACGGGAATACTCACGTTAAATTGAGTCGGTTATTCCGACTATAGGCAAGCAAGTGCAAGGCAAGACGAGATCGCGCGCGTGTCTCGCTGAGCATTCCTTGATAAAGGTCACCGAATGTGACCGAAACTATAGTCGGAATAACCGACTCAATTTAACGTGAGTATTCCCGTTTTATTAAAACAAAAAGTTTACGAATTATTTCGCTTCAAAAGTGATAGCTCGGTGTTGAGAGCGTGGTTCAAATTCCTTAAGCTTTTAGAACTCACCACGGATGAAGTCAAAACCGGATCACGCTGGTAGTTTTTAACCGACTACCCAGAAGTAGGGTAATGTTTTTCGGGTGTATCTATATTTGTGTGTTCCTATAAAAAAAGGCTTGACTGATTTTAGATTCCACGGTGTCGTTGGTTACGTCTTTATATTCGGAGTGTCATCCTAACTAATATTATAAATGCGAAAAGGCTACTTTTTATCCCGGGAGAATTTACGGTTCCTGAGGGCTTTTTGACGCGGGTGAAACCGCGGGGCGCAGCTAGTAGGCAATATTCGGTAGTCGGGTTCTCTTATTCTTTTAATAAAAATACTTGTAGTAAGAGTTTAGGACATTACAAGTGTCGTATACGTGAAGTTTTCCTTCACAGAAAAGCCAGTGGTATAATACCCGTACGTAAGTTTGAAAGAACTCATTGGTACGGGCTCGCCTGGTTTCGAACCTGCGACACCACGAATATGAGGCGAGCCTGCTCCCGCTGAGCTACCACGACTGACGAAACTTTATCATCGGATAATAACTTCAAATGAAGTATGTATTTCAAGACTTTGCTACCACGAGTAACTTACTCAGGATAAGGGTCCGGATGCAGGCAGTAAGTGAGGCCAGGTTGCGCACACGCTGGTGCCTTGCCATGTGGTGCAGGTTCGAACCCGCAGTTCTGGCCGTACGGACAACTGTAGCCGTCCCCGCCGCGTACTGTCGTCCAGATTAACTGTAACATACAAGTATGTTCCACTTAGAATTTTGTAATTAGATTTTTGGAAAACCTAGAAGCTCTAATATTAACAATGATGTAATCATATTACTTCGTAAGGACCGCGCTAATGAACATTTCAAATGACTCCACGGCGCGTACAAGTTTAGTATACTAAGCACCACTGTGAACACAGTCGAAATCGAACCGCGCTAGCGAGCGGGCGTCACGCGTGCACACCTCACACGTATATGCACGCTGCAATATAATACAGTAACCTCCTTATTAATAAGCACGGAGAAACCTTGGAGCAGTTGTCTGGAGTCTTCTATCTTTTTAAATCGAATCGAGCGCAGAATTTGCCGTTGTTTAATGGTAGCGATAGAAACCGTGCGCTCATCACCAGTGGGTAGGTATAGTATAGGATTGTAGAGAAACAGAGCTATAGATGCTCAGTCTACTTTGTAGCTATTTAATTGTTTAGGGGTATCATAAATTCACGCATACTATTACAGGTGATTAGCAAAACTGTACCGTGGGAACTCGCCATTTGACTCTAGCCGTAATCGGAGACGGCAGTACCAACAGTCTACTGAATTTGTCATGATTTTTCCTTAGATATAACTAGTAGTTCGCGCCGGACTGAGACCTCGCGACCCCTATATCTTCACAACCCCTGGACCGATTCAGCTTATATTCGAAATGAACTACTTGTCTACAAAATTTCATGAAGATTGGATCAACGGTTCGCAAGTTATCATCGGACAAATATACATACAAACATACATACAAATGCCGATTTGTCCCAGTAAACTCTGAGACCTTCGCTCCACTCGGTCAATTAGAGGCAAAGGAATCAATTATTCGAATATTATAAATGCGAAAGCGCAGCTACAGAGCAACGGATCGTCCCTAGCCCATAGACTGCGAAGCTGAAGGCCGAGCAGCAACCGCGTATGATGACGAGGGCAGCGGATAGTGATCCATAAACTTCTAAAACATTTTACGTTTGTGAGGACTGAGGACCGAGAGCCCAAACTGGAATTCGCGAAATATATATAACCGAGGTTTTAGTAAAAGTCTTAAAACGATAGTAAAAAATAATCTTGGAATTTGTAAAATTATTTATTTATTTATTCATGCAAATTACAACTATCCTTACAGGAAATTCCTAATTCAATAGTGTAAGTCAACAACATTATAGGTCAATATAGTTACAGACCTTTGAGTGTGGTCCCTTAATGCTCCACCCCTACTTGCGCGATCTTAAAAATTACTTTAAAATTGTATTTATTGTCGTTACAGATATTTAGTAAATCATTTGTAAAGCTTATTTATTAAATAACAGATACCAAAGTGTAAAGGATAAGAAAATACAGTGTTTTAACTATGGTCCCTCAATCCTCTCAAACAATTAACGTACTTTAATCCATTGTCAAGAAACTTTTTTTGGTGACGCATGAAAAGACTTTTCCTCTTTTCCCTGTTGCGTCCTAAATTTTTCTCGCTACTTTTCAGTTTTATTACATTTAGGGCCTCTTTCATCATCACCGAGTATCCTCAAGTAAGCTACTCGCCGCATCAGCTTTACGCTATTCACACTTTTTGGGGCCTTTGTTCAGCAGTGAACGTTCCCTGACTTATAATAACGATGAAACCAAAGACTACTAATCCACATTGTTTGAATTATAGACCATTGTGAATTTACATTTCCCTTTCATTAAACGTAGGTGATAGTTACGTGTTACGTTGGTGTCGTGGGAGGCCCTCTCGATTCTAATGTGAGTCAGATTAGAGGCGACACTCGCTTTCGTTTACGTGATCAGAGTGGCTAATTCATTTCGCCGTTAGATTTTACTCAGTGGTGATTGAGGTACCATTGTTCTGTTCTAAGAATATGACCCAATGTAGGTTAAGCTATCATTAGACGGGTCTTATCGGTCTCACATCCCACAAATGTCAGAAAACGGGTGGATAGGGATTAGCAAGGGTTTAAAGCTGAAAATATAGCTCAAAATGCGAAAGCTAATAAATGGTTTAGAAATAATTTCGTTAATAAGCTAGCTAAGATAACACTGTACGTTTTCCGAAAATAAATAAATAAATTAAGGGTAACGGTGTCAATGCGAAGTCTATGCGTAGCAGTGTGTGATTCGGGGCTGTTGAAGGGAATGATCTAAATCGTTGAATGATAAACTATATTTTAGTACGTAGGCAGCAATTTGATTTTTCAGATTAAAAAAAATTGTGTGTAAAAATCGAGGCGAAACATTTCATTTTATTTTTAAAAATAAATAGAAAGATTGTGTTAGACTTTCGTGGTGGTTTACTACATTACAATTAGTACTAACGGGATATTTACCACGGTTATTATTTTTGTTGAGTTCCTTATATTTCGGCACAGTTGCATGCGCCATGTATAGTAAATAACATGTACAAAACTTTGCTCCAATCGATACGACTTCCCATATTAGAGTCATGTAATTATTATGTGCAATCGCAAGCATGCTCGTTCACGAAAGACGCTACATTTTATAAGTGCAAGTCATACAATTACCAGCAGATTTGGCGTGGCGTAAGACATAAAACTATAGATTAAAGAGGTCACTGGACCAACTATGCCATGAGCCACGACTGGAACGACTGTAATAAACACTGACTTGGGTACAATACACCCCGAGCGGGACGTCACAGAAGTCTTTGTCTCCATATAGCATACTGCCAGCTGTCATGTTATGCTAAGACACAAATATGAGTCTCTGTTTGACTCAGGCACAAAATACAGTCACGCGGAGGTACCACACGAGGCGTGTGAGCGTGAATAA
Source organism: Apocheima hispidaria (assembly GCA_947579745.1). Taxonomy (NCBI): domain Eukaryota; kingdom Metazoa; phylum Arthropoda; class Insecta; order Lepidoptera; family Geometridae; genus Apocheima; species Apocheima hispidaria. The sequence goes on from OX388151.1 coordinate 2,597,072, forward strand.
AACAAGAACTGACCTCACGAGATGAGAGCGAGCCAGAACCAACGAGAGCATACCTCACGACACTTGAGAGTGAGTGGCGAGCCAGAACCAACGAGAGCATACCTCACGACACGTGAGGTGAGTGGCGGGCAAGAACCAACGAGATTAGACCTCACGAGGCGCGAAAATGAGTGGCAAGCAAGAACCAACGAGAGCAGACCTCAAAAGCAGTGAGCGTGAACGGCGAGCAAGAACGAACGAGGCGGACATTACGAGGCGTGAGCGTGAGCGACGAGCAATGCCCATCGAGTGTCTAGTACTACTTAACTAGGTAACCTGTATGATGCATTAGAGATGAATACTGATATAATTCTGGTCGTGAGTCGCGGCAACATCAACCACGATCGATTTTAGGATGCAACAACAAATGAATATCAATAGGTTTGGCCTTACTGCGTGACACGGATAACGCACAAAGGTGGTATTACGCTGAACGGTAAGCATAAGTATCTAAGCTTAAATGGATTTTAAATCCATACAAAATCAATTTTTTATAATCTCTCAAATAAGAAGAGCAAGTTTCTTATTTTCACATTGCCCATAAAAAAACGTAGAACAGTGCAGATTCACTCAGAAATACAATACAATAATTATAACTTTATTATACACCAAAAAGATAATTAAACTTAAAAATAAACAATGATTTAAAAAAACCCAGATAGTATAACGGGCGGCCTTATCGTCTAAAGCGATTTCTTCCAGACAACCTTTGGATGGGCAGAATGATGACTGAAAAAAATACGGTCGGTGGTGTAGATACAACAAAAAAATATGAAAATACATAAAACAGTAGTTTTTATGTATTTTCATATTTTTTTGACCTACATAAAATACATAATAATATATATGTAAAATATATACTATAAAACTAATAATACATAATTACAAATTAACATACAGAAAGATAGTGTTTATAAACGAGGTTTTTAAATATAGGAAGAGATTTAGCCTGCCTGATACATGCAGGCAGCAAATGCAGAATGGCAGAAATTTGGGTTATTCAATTTTGTATAGTATACAGTTACGAAATATCTAAGCTACATTCTGGTTCTTCCAGACTACTAAAAAGTGAAACCATGTCCCACAGTATAAGATAATAGGTGATTTAGCTACAGAAAGCTGTGCTTCGTTTGAGAAAATCTACGCAGTTGCGCGCGCGCACATCCCTGCGTTGTAATTCTGCGCGTGGACCTGCTTGGTATTCAGCGGCAGTAAAGATGTTATCTCACTGATTTCACTCAGATTTTGCGTTTATTGCGCTTTTATTCGACCGCTTTCTAAAAAAATCGTGTTTAGAAAATGGGAATGAATCTATGTCATGATTTGGAAATCTTGTTAGACGATAAAGTGATTTTTTGATAAAAGATAAAGATATACGATATTTTGGTCAAAAACTCAGCATTGCCATCCAAGGCGGCAAGGGCAGCATTCTTGTCAACTTTCCTTCCACAACGGGGCTAGTAGATACGTTTTATGTTTAAAGTTGTAAATATATTTATTTTATAGTTATCATAAGTTAGTTTAGTTTCATACGTTGTACATACGTATAATAATTATTTATTTATTTTCCCTGTAAATACTTGTTGAAATAAATAAATTCAGTACAAAGATAGGCTTTTATTTTGACATTTTACAGGGTAGAGAAGTTTTTCAAGTTCTTTTACCTTAATAATAAGTATTCAACAATAAAAAATATTTCAACAAATTTATTTACACGGAAAAATCATAGAGAATTCTGTGGAAAAAAATATGAATACATAATGTATGAACCTAAGCCTTAATAAGGAGAATTCTGTGGTATGACCAAAGCTTTTTTGTTGTAGGTACTGTAGCCCGGCTACTCGACACTTTCTATATAACATGTACAATAATGGCAAGTGATATGTTAAGCGTCACGGTTGCCCATAACAGTTCAATGCCACCCAAAATTTTGAACTTCAACAGTTCCAAACTCAGCGCGGCACCGCACTGCGCTCGTCACTCTGAGATTTTAGATCTTAACTCTGTATGCCCAGTAACTTCGCTGGAAGCATTGCCCTGCAATCCGGAACACAGTAACGTTTGCACACTACTGCTTGGCTTTGCTTTTCATGACCGCGCATGGTTTTAAAAATTCTGGATGTTACTGGAATGTTATGATCAACCGTGACGGCTACCATCGGGTAAGCGACTTGCTCATCACATCATCGAGCAGCACAAAACAAATATATTTAAACAACAAACATAACCTACCTAGTTGACACGCATAACAACTCGACCCCAAACAATTTGGTCTACAAGATAATAATAACAAAAACACGAAATGCATGTTACGCATTCTGTCACATTTGTATGATAATTTTTCTTCCGAAAACTGAACAGCCCTATTAAAAACAAACACCAGCGCGAAAATCAACAAAGAATTTGGAGCGAGTAATTTCGCAGAGGCGACTCGTTACATAACTCGCCTACGGAAAATACATCGTGCTTTGCTGCGGACTTGTGTTGGACCTTGAAACACATTCGGCAAAGCAAAATTTTAACAATAACCCGGTGTTTGAAGAACAATTAGGCACATTTCGCAACGCCACGAATGAGTGACACATCTGTGAAAAATTTAATATGATACGCCTTTTTATAATTATTATAAAACCATACGTTTAAACATTCGATGATAATATCCTCTGTTACATTGACTATATCTATAAAATAAACTCTAAATTTATTTTCATTAAGGTTGAAAATAGCGAAGTCATACAATTTTGTGAAACGGGCAAAACCCGTAAAAAGTTCAGTTATTGACTCACTCAGTAAATTAAGATTTTTGGCATGTACATTAGTATTTTTTTGATTATTGTCATTTCGCACCACTAGAACAGTAGTGACACAATCCGAAAAACGAGTCTTTTGGGAAATCGCAAAATAAAATTGAACATTATAGCGTTATCGTACTCTTTTAGATATTTTATTATAACTAATCTGAGAAAACACAATTCAAAAATTGTATTTTGTAGAGAAAATATGAGGCTTTTATCTATAAAATATTGACTACTCAAAAGTAGTTATATATTAAATTATTGAAGCTTAAAATTATAGAGTCATTATTCGTCCGAATATTTTGTCGTGTTTTTGACCATTTAGTAATTACGTCAATTTTGTACTGATGGCTTCTAGTATTTTTTTGACCATCTATGAATTATGGCGTTTTAATATTTATTAATTACGACGATTTTTTTAAATTGTAAGGATTAGGTCTTTTTTGCCCAGATGGGTGAACGATGGGACAGGAATATTAAATTATAATTACAATACAAGCTTAGTTAAAAGAAAGGTATATATTATGAAAAATAAACTTAAAAAAAATAAAACAAACTGTAGGAACGATGTTTGCAATTTTTTATAGTGAACACAAAGCATGAAATGTTAAAAAAGCAATCAAAATCAATGTTGGTTTTTTCTTGACTGTTCGTATCTGTCTGTCCGTGATATCAGCAGGACTCCTAGCAGGCTTTACATAAGAAGTCCTGCATTCAGATGATTTGCCGCCTGAAACACCTGACGACACGATAATGAAGTTTAAATGGTAAAAATATATCATTCTTACTATTTATTTATTGACATCAAACATTACTGCAAAGCTCTACCTGTGTTGTCATCATCATCATCAACCAGAATTTTCTTGCGTTTTTTGTCTTTTGAAACAAAAAAGGGGCTCCAAATTAAAATAATATTACTTACGCGCTCAAATGAGAATGAAATTGCAAAAAAAATAAGTGATGAAACCACAGCACGGAGGTAGGGTATTTTTTAGTATTTAGATGGCTACCCTACGCTTCAAGTGGGAAATGCAAGCAAAGGACAGAAAATATTTGTTTTTAAGCACGCGTAGTAAAACGGTACCTAGATCTGTGCCAAATTTCAACTCGATATAAACTAACCCATCACCGTACTTTTGAAGACAACTGTACTAATGTCAACCCATTTACCCCCATGAGTCCCATACCCATGTTTTATTTTGACACCACAACGAAGTAACTATTATTTATTCTGTGAATATGTCGTAAAAGTTTCTATAATGATAACAATATAAACGCATTCAAATAAATCGATTCCTTGTTCTGAGTACGAGTAAATCGAGACTTTGCTGACCTTACTCCAAATCTTGTCACAATAATCACCATTGTCGATAAATCGACATCATAATATATCTTTGTCATCAGACGACAATGTGTCATCAACTGACAGTTTGTTTTCGACTGACAGCGCTCTGTCATCGAGTGACACTTTGTGTTTCACACGTTATTGTTATCACGGTGTTAAGTCGATGGTGGCAATATGACAGGTGGCCTTAACCCGTGGTACTAATGTGTTAATTAGAGCAAACTGATCGCTTGTTGCGTCAGTCGTGCTCTTAATTAGCCATTGATCACACCTAGATTCCGCACTCAGGACGATCGAAACGCACCAAGCAACTGTCTAAATACACCTTTATTTTTGAAGTGGGGGAATTTTTCACAAGATAGCTGACTGCTAAGGGGTGCAGCCGGGATGTGGGATTATACCCACTAAAACCCTTCCGGTGGCCTGCTTTGGTGCTTGACCGAAGGCTCCGGGATCTCCAAGGGAACGCATCGGTGCCTTCAGCACCACGCTTCAGCTCCTCCCGGGATAGCTAGCAGCATAAGCCTACAACAGCGTCAGCCACTCGACGCTGCGTCCTCCCCGGGCTCGCTTAGGTACTAATTAGAGCCTCACCTCTAATCACCCCCGAGCCCAGTGGTCCCCTTTTAGTTGGCTTTTACTACAGGCTGGGGATACCGATGCCGTGTCCAAGTGCCCATCAGCATCGGCATCAGGGCATCAGGGCTAAATACACCTATAAAAAAAAAACTCTCATCGGTTCATTGCTAAGCATGAGTAGGCGTAACCTTCAGATAACCAATGTTAAAGTTAGGTCGCAGTTCTTCAAACTTTGGTGACTTTTTGTCTAAACAACGATCTTGTGATGCGGTATCTGGTGTGATCTTTGATAATGGGTATTCTAGAGTAATGCGTTTATTGAATTCAAGCAAGGCTCTCGGTTTCACCTGTGGCTATGTCACACTCCGATACTTAAATCCATGCAAAAATGTAAGCGTCAAACAGGAATAAACAAACAAACCAATACCCAACAAACATGTTTTCGTATTTTTAACATCATGTAAGTAATCTTTTTGTTAACACTGACGCACTTTCCTTGCACTTTCTATGCACTTTTCCGGAAAACTCGTCGCCAGAGTGTTGCTTATTGGATACGTAAATCGTTACGCACAGTACTAAGAAGCGATTAGAGAAGTCTAGTATAAATAAGCATTCGTGTTAAAAGATGTTTAAATAGTAACACAGGTACCGTACAAACGTACTAAGCGTTTCCAATCCACCTTATTCCTAGTTAGAGCAGGAGAGTTGATGTACTCTTACTACCTACCTTCGTCTGTCTTTCCGAACTAATACAGTCGGGCTGTTCAAGAAAAAGATGACGAGGACGGTGAGGATCTTCTTAGGCAAACATATTCGGCCACATCCTCGCTTTCCACCAGCAGGGCTAGCATGAGCACCGCGACAAAATCTTCTCTACTCTTCTTGTCGAGAAAAATGAGACAAATGTATACATAATCGTAGCCGTGTCCTGTTCTTGCATAGCAAAAAGAAGTTTTTAGCTTAAGGTTCGGAGACGGATATATGCAACTTTTTTTTTTTGTAGGTCCACGCGAACGAAGTCGCGGCTAACATCTAGTTTGTAATAAAGTTGCGGTAACTTTGGCATTATGACGTAAAAATTCTGACATTCACATTTACGATCTCTTACTTCTACTTTATTCCTCATTGATTTTTTTCTTGTAATTAAAAACTAGTGTTAAGCATATCCGCCTCAGAGTATTGTCATATTTATTTGAAAAAACCTGACTAAGACCAGGCAATTACATATCAATTACTATACGTCGCTCGACAATACATTACAATTGTTTATTGATCGCAATCGGCAATAAATTGCAAAACACATCCAGATACAGCCACGCCCTGTCAGTCGCAACTGAATTAAAAAAAACAACTAAACGTAGAAAGTGTTTGACTGTACAAGGATAATCACGCATAAAAATGTTTCCGAGGTTCAAGCAAGTCACGCTGGGAACACACACGGTGTAAATGCAAAAAAAAAGAAAAAAAAAATCTAAAATTTTATTTTATTTCTGGAGTAAGCTATTTACTGTCACTTTCATTAATATGGACCTAGGGGTGACGGGAATAAAAAACAACGTTCGATTGCTAATTAAATTTACCAATTTTTCTTTTTTTTTTTTTTTCTTTTAATAAAACTCTACATACTTAATTGAACTTAGGTCACGCTTAAATTTTATAAACGCTGAAGTTTGTGTTTACTACTCATCTCTATAACGGCTGAACAGAAATAAATGTTGTTAATATATATATAGATATGTCTCAGAAATATAAACGGTTTCTCTAGGAGGGCAGACGAAATCGCGGAGCGCTGTTAGTATACATAACAATTAACTTTAGATATTTGAACTTGAATAAATAAATGTAAAATCCGCACGTGGCCACCTGGCGTTATTTTTTGCACAGCACGCTTTACCTTGACAACTTGTCATAGTCGGCCAAGAGACAAATTGTAACAGTTCATATTGTTCCGGTATTGGTTAGCAATCAGATTAGGAATTATAAAAATGTTCTATTAGATTAATTGCCAAAATTTCAATTCAAGTCCTTGTTTTTTTTTTGTATGTTTGCAATTACCTTGCTTTATTAATACAGTTACACATATGCAATACTGTATTTTAAAAAACACAGTATAGATAAAGTGCCAGTAGCTAGTCTAAAGCGAAATAGGGCGCGAAAGCCAAAAAAAAAATACGTGAAAAATCATATCGCCTCTGTATTATTCCGCTTCTGTCCAAAACTTGTGTTATTTTGAGTTGCTATTTTACAATAATGGTATATTATTATGTACTATATGTTTATCAATGTGCATGAGTGTGGGTAAATTGTATAAAGTCAAGTGGTGTCTTTTCGGGTTTTTGCCAAAACTCTGTAAAAGTATTCACAATTTTCCTTGAACATGACTTGGACTGGACACTTGGACAATGACTAAAATTGTTCAATAAGACTTGATTTTACTGGCAATACTAATTTACTTGAAACATTACAAAACTTAACACTAAATACGCTAATGCGTCGGCCAAAATATAAGACAAAAAATAGGTAATTAAAATTAATTTATTACATTCATAACTTTAATTTTTTTTTTCAAGTATTTTTGCGTCTAACCACATCCCGCCTGATGTTATGCAATCTATGATGAAGAATGAATGAAGAAGAACGCTTACCTAGGAAGTACACGTTTACTATAGATTTTTTGAAGCCACCATTATTGTACTTTCCGGGAAACTCAGACGCCATTCGTAAAACTCAATTTTAGTTTTATGACATAACAGGGTATTTCGAGAGAAGGATAAGGCTATACACTTTCGCGCACAGATGAAAAGAGATGGCTTTAGCGATTAGCGCGCGCTAGTCAAAAAAACAGATAATTGCTAATTAGGTACATCTAAACCAGGTAAGCAATAAAAAATCTGTGCCATGCGAACCTAGATATTATGATTACCTCAATATGTAATAATCACTTGGATATACATTAGAGGTTCCGAGCGCCAGCGCAAAATGTGTATAAATCGAGGTCTTTCCATTGTTTTTTTTATCAAGAAAATGTCATTTAATCATGTTTTCCCGCCATGCAATCCTAGATTATAGAAACGAAAAAACATATCTCAAAAGATTTTTTTAAATCTACGTAACTAATGAGCGAAAATCACTAAATAGAAAAATCACTTTTTTTACAAAGTATAAGCCGTTAATACACTCAGCCATATATATAAACAATTAACAACAAAATGATAACAATATTATGTAAAATTGTAATAAAACCGATACAGATTTTTAAACCTTAAATTAAATTAAACATTGCTTTTTTGTTGCTCGCTTCACAGGTTCAAGCTTTAGCATTGCAAAACACTTCTGCGTGCGAAGATACAGCCTCGCTCTAGTTGCATAAATTAGTTGACAATGGTCTTCTGTATATCTAATTGTGCAGCCTACATGAGATCACTTCCGGCAGTTATCGGAGAGACTATGGAAATAGACAAATGGCGCCCAATCATCTCAATAGTATACAGCGGCTGGTAAATTGGACATGATGGACGAACGTGAAAATGTGGTCCGAGGTAAATAAACAGGTGAAAGGTCCTTGTACTTGAAATAACACGTCTGTAAAGATTAAGCAAAATTTTTATAATATTGTGTTTTTTTTTTTTAATAAATCTTTATTAGTCACGATAAATTGAACGTAAAGCAATACATTAGTGAGAGCAAGGCAAGACGAAATCGCATCGTCGCTACATACTTACACACAAGCTTTCGCATTTATAATATTATTGTGAGAAAATCACACACATTCTACAATTAGGTACAAAAAAAATACCTGTAATTGTTAATTCTGGGTCAAACGCTAAACTCACTGGGCTAAAAGTTAACATATTATCTTCCTTATATTATATTATTATTTATTCTTTATTACTTGAAAATGCAAATACTCATCATTCCGGACAAACTTAGGGTACAAAAGGTGAAATTAGATTACAACATCCTCTTACGAGGATTATCCCATTGTTTGAATGAGTCCAATGCATATATGAACGCAATAGATGCATGCTGTTGTTCGACTTAAAACGTTTCAGTTAAACCAGTATAATAAAAAGAAAAACAATGAACCCAAATGCGAGAAGTAGTTACGGCACTCCCGATAAAAGGACGAGTCTAACGACACCACCGCACAATCAACTTGACACTGGATAAATGCACTATTTATGGAGCCAAAATTCAAGAGGAAAATCCGTCAAGCCATTTAGGGCGTATATGCGGTATGAGATCACAAAGGAACATACATACTTACAAACACCCTAAAAAACTTGACCCTCATTCTAGGCAGTCAGCTAATATAGCAAAATGCAGCGTTTAAATTTGACACAACTACAAAAGTATGAATTAATATTATGCCAAAAAAATTAATAACTGCAAACTCGCGAGTAAACCTATAGGAGATTCGTAACAATAGCATTAAAAAAAACTAGACGAATTTACTCTGAGTAGTATTATACATTTATTTTAGTATGAAATGCTAAGTAAAAAGGTGAATAACCTAGTCTGGCTAGACCAAAACACAAATTAAAAAAAAAAGTGGCTAAAGAAATATCTTTGTATTGAATGCTACTGGTAGCATTTACAATTGGCGCGTGCAGCATTACTACCATGAGTTCTCAACCTGTGGTCCTCGGACTTATAAAGGTCCATGGCGACTCTAGAAGGTTAGTTAATTAAATGAGGGGAATAAGGAAGTTTCGTTTCGCAAAGGGGCCGATTCGGCTGATTAAGGAACTAAGCCGAGTATAAAAGGCGCTATATATTTCAACGTCTAGATAAACGAGTTCGAGGAAATACTTGTTTGCCACCTCTGGTATAAAATAAATAAAAATTAAACAATACCGCACTATTAATCATTTAAATAAATGCTAGGAGTACGGGGATCTGGCAAAAAAACTTTGAATATCTGTAATATGTTTTCAGTGATTCTTTCATCGAGAAATTTTTATGTAATCGTTTTTCAATTTGGCCATACTAGGCGATGAAACAAAAAAAACATAGATATATCTACAACTTATTTACAGATATTACTATGTTTGTTATAAGTTACATAACCACGGAAGAAGTAGAAGTTTTTTTTTTTTTTTTCAATATTTTCCACAAGTACGATTTACTTAATTTCTATTTAGCTACTTAAGTAACAATCACTACAGATGAGAGTGCTTGGTACACGGCGAGAGTAATCAAATGGTCCACCCTGAGAAAAAGGTTAAGAATCACAGCTTTATACTTAGTTAATAAAAAAAATACTCACGAAACCCTGTCAAATACTCGTTACTAAAATTATGAAATAGGTTTTTGACCCGGACCTTATGCTAATCATTCTAACGTTAGGTACAGTCGAACGTACATTTGTTGAAAACTTCAATTATTGTTTCTATTTTGCTTCTGAGGATGTTAGCGTCGCCCGTCTTTTGCTTTAGCCAGTGTCGATTATATTATCGACCAAATTAAAATAAATGGACGGGCCCAAGTAAGAGAATTTTGAAGACTTCATAGTGAGCGGTGCTCACCTTGGTTCAGTCGCTCTCAGTCTGTGAAAATTGCGTTCGTCAATACATGCGATCCAAATATCGACAAAACTATGCCTTGATATTATATTCGCTATCACTTTTTGCGGCAAATGTACTATACATACTTTTAATTACGTATTGAAGCCTAAGCTCAATTGTTTTGAGTTGTTATTTTTAAGGAAGTAATTTGGTTAGGGCCCGTCTATAACTACACAGCTTCCCTTAAAAAGTAGAATATAGAAATATAAATAATAAAAAAAAAAAGAAAGAAAAGAAAGGAAGAAGTATATAAATATTGTCTAGTTTTGGTAAATATTTTCAAACATGTAACAGGTAACACTTAAACAAAACAAGACAATTTAATTTCACTCTAATTACTATACAAGTACCAAAATATCCGATATAAATCAGCCTGTCATGACGTATCATTACATACATACATATTTATATTATCTGATTGTCTGTCCGTCTGATTACATGCTATTACGCAGTGGTCACTAGGATATCCGCCTACATTTGTTATATGTCTTTGTGTTTTATAATTGGAACAACAAAAACTTGTCACGGATAACTTGACAGTTTGATTTGATACTGAAAAAAAGGAGTCGTGCTGATATGTTGATTATGAAAGATAAACTTAATATTAAGGAAGTAAAATATTTTGCTTGGACTCGGGCTTATCCTCAAACTGCGACCAGAATCACCGGAGGACCGGCAGCAGCGTCCTCTTTGTCAATAGTGGGTGTTCTGCGAAAGAGTAACTGAGAATTCCTAGTCATACCAAAGTAAAATAAAGATTCAAAATATTTATTTTAGTATTTATTCAAAGTAGTTATTACAATAAATAAAATAAAAATAAAAAATTAAAATGAAACCTATCTGCGTAGATTATTATTTATTCCCATAATTATATTGTCATAGCATTGACATCAAAAACAAAAGATTCTGATAAGATTTAGGGGGTGATAACAGTTTTTCCCCGAAACGCTAATTTGATCAAAACATTTAAATAAATTCACAAACTCTTCTCACTCACGAACGAACAACAAAGCGAAAGTAAAACCGTTATCAAAAAATTTCGAATGCGCCAAAACCGCAGGAAGACTCTCATAACATATCACTAGAGTACTATTAGTACTCACGGGATATTTAACACGAGTCTTATTTTTCTTGACTCAAGTACGGGCCCTTGGGACAGATGCGGCTTGCCGCGGCATTTGACCAAACACTCTGCAAAACACTTAGTAGTCGTACCAAATTGTCGTACTGTCGACAAGAACCCAAGAACTACCATGCTTTAAATAAATGCTTTTATTTTTTTAATGACGCTGTTTGCTGGGCCCCTAGAGGCCCGCGAGGGCCGCGAGCGCCAAAGTTTTGAAGGAAGAAGGTTTTTGTCGACGTCTATTATTTTTTTCGTTTTCCTGATTTCAATCCTATGTCATATTCTGAAAATATTCAGGATTTTTTTTCGAGAACGCGAAAAAAAAAACCAAAACTGATCCGACTGATAGAACTGACTTCTAGATCCAAAACTGTCACCGTGTTTTCATGAGATCTCGCGGTTTCAATCCGAATATTGAGGCTTTTTTCAAGAGTTGTCGGTTTTTTGTATTGTAGACATCCCATGATAGCGAATTTTCATGACTATTTTTTTTTTCTTCGAAATAGCTGTGTGTGCTTGCTTGCAAGCGGTCCGCGAGATCGTTTTTCAAAACAAACACAGCTCTTTTTTTTTCCACAATTAAAATTTGACATGAGACTTGAAAAAAGCGGTCAGCCAGAGTGAGTTTTAAAAGTAAACTATCGGCTTTTTTTCTTCGAGATACCACAATCTCGAAGAAAAAAAAGCCGATAGTTCCCGAAACACCACGGTTTAAGCTAAACAAAAAACAACAAAAGACATAACATTTTCACACTCATAACATAACACAACACACAAACTCATAACACACACAACAACACAACACATACACTACACAATCAACACACATAATACAACCACAAATAACAAGATATTTTTCTATTCTTATATATCTATTTCATAATCGCAATACTCATTCACAACACGCAGTAAACTCTCCGGTAACTCCGCACTCGGGCCCCAAGATACAAGCTTCGTGCTTAGTTTGGGGCTCACTGGCTAATCTTGTACAGAGTGTATACAAAGAATTCCGAAAAACAGTTTGTTTTAACTAAGATTTTTACTTTTATAATTTTGGCTTCTTTGTATGTTCTTTCTTGTGTTGAAATAAATTATCTTATCTTATCTTACATATGAAAAACTTAATCTTTTTTTTTTTGGACTTCGCGTGTCTTGGTTGTTCGCAGGCATTGTTATGATTTCGCGGTTTATAAGATCTCAAGCAGCCCACGTCGGCGAGTTTTAAGCAAGCGAACTATACGAAAAAGTAAACGTTTTTGATTTCGAGGTTGCAACCGCGCGGAAGAACTTCAAGCGATGTTTTTCTAATGAAATCTTACTTCATATTTAGTGTAGCAACACGAGACAAAAATAGCTCAGGACACGGTTCTTACTAGGCTACCTTATTTATTATTGCCATCTAACATATGTAAGTAACACATTACATACGAACAACTAACATCTAGAAATTGTAAAATTATCCCCTAAAAATCTTACTTCTTAAAAACCACTTGCACCGTTACAATAGCATCCATCAGCAATATTAATACTCTACTTATATGAGCCTCATTAATGTTTTTCCTAGAACACCGCAGGCGAAGCCGCGTGCAGAAGCTAGTTATATATATATATATATATATATATATATATATTTATGTTACTCGGTGACGAGACTAGCAAGTCGCTCACCTGATGTCAAGCGTCACGCTTGCCCATAACAGTTCAGTGCCACCCAGAATTTTGAACTTCAACAACTCAAAACTAGCGGCAATGCACTGCGCTCGTCACCCTGAGATGTTAGATGTTAAATCTCTGTATGCCCAGTAATTACGCTGGAAACATTGCCCTTCAATCTGGAACACAGTAATGCTTGCACACTACTGCTTGGCGGTTGAATAACTGGCAAATGTGTATATATGTGTATATATTAACCTTGTTAAAAAATATCTAACTCATGGTGAAAACCGCAACAAAATCTTTTGCGTGGCTTAGGAGTAGTTAGCAGATACACAGGCAGTCGCGGAATGCCACTTTATTTTAAACTAGAGATAAGATCCCACTTCTGGGCAGGTCCCTGTCTCCAAAGCTAGTGTCACTAATCTATCCAATCTTTAGAATAACAAGGCGTTTTAAAGCATTTTTCATTAAACACGCTGTGTAGGGCCAAATGTGTGTGAGAAAAAAAAAACAATACCAGTCATGAAAAGTAACAGCGCGTGACCGAGCACCGCACGCTGATCGCCAAGTTAGTCATCACGCTTCCGACCATGACCTTGACGGACTTTCTTATTTTAACACATCTCCACGAGGCGTTATGCAACGCAAGGCCGCTGCAATGTCTGTGATGTTAGATGGGTGTCAAGAAGACTGGTTTAGGCTACTGCGATTTCTTGTAGTAGCTTGACTTTTTGACTTCTTTTTGACTTAAGTTTCGTAGTTTGCAGCACTTTAATGGTTCTAAGTTTGTGTCATCAGATCATACTCCGTACCTATATTAGGTGTTTGGTTAAATGATGGACATATTCTAAGATATTATTGTTCTTGTCAATAAAGTACTAAAAAGTGTGCCAATGGCCATAGAAAGATGCGTAACGTAACCCGTAAGGACGATAGATGTCAGTGCTTTAAACTGCGACATGATTGTCACAATATCTACTTGAAATAGAAACCCAAGCTAACTCATTCGTAATAGTATGGAGAAAAAACCCTTTTTGTTATGAATATTATTGCATTAATAATATCGGTAAAATAAGTAATTTTATATTTTATTTGCAAGCACGCTAGGTTCTCAAGAGATGGCGCTGAAAACATAATTTAACGTCGATTGCAAACTAATTTAAACTCAAATGCGGACATGTACCAATGTCCATAAAATGTTCGTCGTTTTTAAAGGGGTTTGAACATTAGCTGACTTAATACGTTAGCGCCATCTAGTTTTATGCTGTTTTATCGGGGGTACACTCTTTTCTATGTATTTGTCATTCTTCTTTATAATTTTAGTATGGAGCCAATACAGAAATCGCAAATAAGAAAAGCGCTAGAAGGTACCTGTTCACTATATATTATAGTGTAGTGGTTTTTGTATTATTAGAACTCTATTACCAAGCAGTAGTTTGCAAAAATTACTGTGTCGTTTCCACGAGCGCAGGGCAATGCCACGCAGTGTTTTGAACTGCTATAGTTTAAAATTCTGAAATTCTATCCTATGAGTAATGTATAATAATAATAATATATATGTCAAAAAATGTAATACTTGTCTTTTGAAAATTTTAATTAAAATTTAAATAAATATTAGGTTAAAAACAAACAATTGATCATTATTCATATTGTACTGGACGCGACGTTGCAGCGGAAAGACACAAAATATTGGTTATTTTTGACACAGTTTGGTTATGCTAAGCCGAAAGGGGCTCATAGTATTGATAACTGTGAACAACTTTTACTATGGGATCAACCCTGAAATCAAAAAAAACAGCTGTTCTATACATTTTGTCGAGTGTCATTGAATTTTTCTATGGAACAACTGATGTTTTTTTCTCGATTTCAGGGATGGTCCCATAGTAAAAGTTGTTCATAATGATGAGTGCTATGAGTCCTGTTCGGCTTAGCATACCTTTTTCTTATAAATCTGTATATAGGAGCACCCGGGCGGGCGGAATCAACTTGTGCAATCCCAGGGCACACTCTCCGAATATTTATTTATTTATTTATTTATCTGATAATAACCGATAAACACGTAACCTTTTAACTTACATAAGCTACGCTGCCAATAAGTCACGACTACACCCATTTTAGCATCACCTGTTGCTAGTCCACCATGGCGCCTAGCATCTTGCATAACCCCTAGACTTAGGAGCAGCCTCTGACAAATACCCATTTTATTCAACACAGACTAATGTTCTTGATAAAACAAGCGCCTAATTAATTATATTAAACCTGGCTGTAACCTAGGTTGTCTCTTCGCCGACGCTATTGCAAAAATGAATATGATGAATATATTTTTCACAATAGATAGAAATGTAAAGGGTAAGGCTACATGGCAACAGTTTGCGATTAAATATTTGTAAAGATACGATTGATACAAAAAATATAACTTGAGAATTTCAATTTTTAATTCGCAGAAGTTGCCTCTGCAGCAAAGACCTCACCTGACCTTCTCCACCCTGCTCGCTCTATCACCCTCTGCATCAAGTGGTCCGAATACTTTAGAAAAAAAAACTTTCCATCTCTTTCTGTCTTCCCTGCAGACCTAGCGCGGGCGCCGGGATAAAAGTTTCTCCACCATATTTATCCCGCGAGAACGAGACGGATGGATACATGTTCTAGCTTTGTCACGTTGACGCGAAGACAAAACGGGTGGACATAACTTTATCCCGGCGCCCGTGCTAGGCCTAATGGTTTCTTATGCCATCAAATGGGATCCACTCTATGACTCTTTTTATCGATTTGGTATTGTTGAGTCTACAGATGTGTGATCCTGCTCAATTCCTTCGAAAATCCCATTTCCATTTAAGTATGCGTGTCATCTCCATTACATCCGTTTGGTCTTCATACAATCTGATAATTAAATTCCCAGGATGCTTTTTTTTTTCTTCTGCTGGCAGTTGGCTATTAAAGATATTGAATAAAAATACAATTCGTTAATAAAAATAGTTACCACTTACCATGGTACAATCCTTTCACATTATTCATCATCCCATAAGGTATTGCATACCTACTCATAATAAAATTAAATTAAATATTATCAATAGGCACTCAGTACATAAATAGTCATAAGCGAATTTTATGTTGCATTTTCGTCACTTTTGCCTGATGCATTTTTGATTTATTCTCAAACTCAACCCCTTAATGAACAAAGACACATTCTATGTGTGTTCTGACCTGCACCTTGCAAGCCGAATAATAATTGATAGATGAGTATATATAATAAAAAAATATTTATCAAAGAGTCCTGGGAGACTAGATATGTTCAATACCTTTTTTTATTACACAGGCCAGGCATTACTACGCACCATTGTGAAGTTAGTCGAAGGCAACTTGCGCTAGCGAGCAGTCGTCACACTTCGCGCCATTCTCGACAGCCTCTCACACATAAAGACAAGCTGCATTGTGACACAGTTAGTAAAGATTTCAACAGATAGCATTCAATCTACATGTACCTAATATAATGGAACGCAATATTCGGATCACCATCTCTGTAGATATATATTGATGCTAAATTGTAAGCTTGTTAGCTACACGTCCTCTGAACCAAAGCCTAGATTATTAATCCTAATCATATGCGTATACGCAGACTGATTGATTAATTTATTATTAGAATATATGCATATTGGGCGCCAACATCGTTTTAGGTATTTATATTGGTATTTTTCTGAATATTAAAATATTTGTAATTAAAATTGATGAAAGCATAATTTTGAGTAATAGGAAAGAAGATGATTGAGATTGCACCATATTTTGCGAATGCAGTATCAAATACTTTTTTAATTCGGTTTTATACTGGATGTTTGGTTGGATGACGGACATCCACATCAATATTATAATATATTATTATATTTATACCCTTATTTCTTATATCATTAAACTCGTTATGAATAACTTTTGCAACGTGGCCAATCCCGATAGCGAAAAAAATTCATAAAACCGACTGCAAAATGTAGCCTGTAACATTCCAGAGATAAAGAGGAACCAGGCTTCAAGAGGTTATATAAGAACACACACATCCCTACTAACATTATAAATGCGAATGTATGTTTGTTGGTTTGTTTTCCTCTTCCACGCATCAAGAGATTTTTTCCCTATCGATACTTTTTATCCCTGGCAAAATATTCGGCTGCTGAAGGAGGCGAGTGAAACAGCAGAGCGCAGCTAGTAGTTACATAAATATTTAAATACAACCCAAAAACATTACGGTCCTACTACTTAGGACGGTAATGATTTAAAAAAAAAGTTTTAAAAAAAATGACGGTTTAAAAATTGTCGAGAGTGGGCGACGTTATTCTATGGTACTGTTTATATTTTTTTCGCGATTACGGGGTTGTTTCCATAGTAAAAGTTGACGTTGACGTTGATGACTACAATGACAACTATCTAAGATACACATTACAAAAACATAAACTTACTAGGACCCGGAATATATACTTCGTTTAATCGAACATCTTGTAGATGAAAAGTTTAACAAACTCCCAGACACCGCCTTCACCCTGTGCCAGTCGTGACCAAGTTTCGACGACACCGCCCTTGCACTGCGACCTCTGCCATTGTTCAAAAGGTTACCACATCGCTTCCAAGAAAAACACGACAAGTGGAACACTTCAAATTTACTTAGGCTAGGCTTGAACGGAAATTCCATACGTAGCCTAATTGCAAATTGTTATTCTTTGACCTTACTGGCTTTTATTTCTCAGTCTCAATTGTGGAAACATTATAACTAGTAGTCTGTGACGAACTGAGACCTCGCGATCCCTATATCTTCACAACGCCTGGACCGATTCAGCTCTCATTTAAAATTTGTATTGAAATGAACTACTTGCTTACAAAATTTCATGAAAATCGGATCAACGGGTCGCAAGTTATTATCAGACAAATATACACACAAACATACATACAAATGCCGATTTGTCCCAGTAAACTCTGAGACCTTTGCTTCGCTCGAGCAATTACAATAGCTAGACATGAATTTCACGGGAGTAAAAGAAACAACGACATTTTGTTTCAACTAAACGTTTCAAAAAATCAGATCTGGCCCTCGTATCTATCTATAATCTGGCTTACTCCGGAAATCCCCTTAGACAATCCCCTGCAAAAGGGATTTTTTGAATGTTTGTCCAAAAATCCCCCCTTACCATCAGAGAATGAGAGGTGAAGGGGATTGGCCAAAAAAAAAACAGAAATCCTCTGAGCCATTTATTTCATTTTGTGGAAGGGGATTATTAGACAGAAATTCTAGAAATCCCCTTAACCATTAATTTTGTTTCTGCGGAAGAGGATTATTGTACAAAAATCCAGAAATCCCTTTAACCACTTAGGTTTTTTTAGGTATTTTAGGTACTTAGTATACTTTTTGTCGAATAATCCCCTTCCGCACCTTCCTTAGCTGAACGGATTTGGAAGACATAATTTTATTTATTTATCAAAATAAATAAATATTATAAGTATATTATATATTTTCATACACACTTTTTTTCATGACACAAAACCTATTTGTTATTTCAAAATTAGCTACCTATCTATATACATATTTTATATATATACCTATTTTTACCTATGCACCAACTAATCATATGTTGAAACAAACATATTTGTACATATTCTTGCTGAAACCTTTTCAAACTATCTTCAGATTTAATTTAACCTTGATGCTGATCTAAAGCATGTTTATTTTATGTGGTACATAGTTTGATTTGCTCTTATAATGTTATTTGATAAGCTGTCTAAGTGAGGTGATGAGGTGAAATTGTAAAATATCAATGTATCGAGTGTTTATTCAATATATCAGCATTGTACAATAGGCTAAAATATTCATATCAGCATTGTACAATAGGCTAAAATAACCTAAGTGGGGGTTTCTGGATTTTTGTACAATAATCCCCTTCCGCAGAAACAAAATTATTGGTTAAGGGGATTTCTTGACTTTCTGTCTGACAACTTTTACTATGGAACCAACCCTGAAATCGAGGAGAGAAAAACAGCTGTTCCATAGAAAAATGTCGATGACACTCGACAAAATGTATGGAGCAGCTGATTATTTTTTCTCGATTTTAGGGTTCGTTCCATAGTAAAAGTTGTTCACAATCATGCCTACTACAAGCCCCTTTCGGCTTAGCATACCCTTTTCTATAGCCCTGTATTGTACAATTGGCTGCAGTTACTTTACCTATTTAATTTTACATTTTAACTTTTGTTAGAAATAGGGAGAAAAATGCTCATTCTTAGCTTATCACATCACTTGCGCGTTCACTCAGCTGCCAAATAGACCGACAGATTCGATAATTACATCAGTGAGTGAGGAGAACCGAGCATTACAGTACGCAATTTGTAGTAATATAATTATTTTCAACATACTTGCTCGTAATCTGGACCTTATTTCGTAGATTTTAGACTTATAATCATTGAGATATAATCCAATAGATTATATCTCAATCACATCTCAATGCTCATAATCTAAGATATTACACATGCGTATTTTTTACTTTACATAAGCGCACTCGTGTTTTGTGATATTTTTCCCGATTAAGTTAAGTTTGTACCTCACTGAAAAGAGTTTTTAGGCTGCTAAAAATCAATTTAATTTTTGATAAAGTTTCTGTTCACGTTTTTAGGTTCTGTTATGGTAATAATATATATTTTTTATTTCATTTACATTAATAATAAACCAATACCATAACACAAACAAGAAATGTCAACAAAAACCGTTCGGTATCATATTGAAAACTGTACTTTCACTAATAAATTTATTGTCTCAATAATTCAAAGTTAAAATAACAATAGAACTCTGTTTTTTCCTCGCAACAAAAACGTCGTATGAAACGTGAGTGCATTGATCATTACCCCCTCTGCTACCTTATCTATCCTAAAACGGGAACAGGAGGACAGGCAGCAGCGTTCTATTAGTAAACAGTGAGCTTTCTGCGATCCCCAAGCCGCCTGCCTAGCTTGTTATGGCACTGAACAACAAGTCTCAGTAGTGGATGTCTTCTAGCTGCTGATGATGATGATGATGAAAAGTAATACCTAGTTTTCCCATACCTACGTATAAACAATAAGAACATAAAGCTACTGTTTCGAGTCAAATTTCAAGGTCTCGGGTCATGATTTTAAATATTAATAAAAAATTTATGGCAAATTGTAACGTGATACTCTCATTTGTATCGAAAAATACGGTCAAGTGCGATCTCACCTTTAGTTATCTTTTCTACTTCATACTTATCTTTGCTACTTCACAGTTATCTTTTCTACTTCACAGTTATCTTTTCTACTTCATAGTTATCTTTTCTACTTCATAGTTATCTTTTCTACTTCATAGTTATCTTTTCTACTTCATAGTTATCTTTTCTACTTTATTGTATACAAAAAAATATTAAAATACTAATAACTGTTAGACCGAGCGAAGCAAAGTTCTCAGAGTCTGAAATACTCTTATTTGTATCAAAATACGATCAAGTGCGATATGACTATTAGTTATCTTTTCTACTTCATAAAAAAAAATAACTCGAATCAAAGCGCTTTGTAATTAAATTAATGTTTTATAAATTACGTAATATAATTTGATTTTTAATATGTTTTGTGTGTGTTTGTATTATAAACTTATTATAGCGGATCTGAAATTTAAGTAAAGACATTTAGCATTTTATTTATGGTCGGTGGAGGCATTATGTTAGAAGCCGAGTCGAAATATTATTTAAAATATGAATAAAAATAGAATTTAGTCAGTCAGTCAAATTATTGGCATAATTTGCATGATCTGTTATAGATGTTATAATCACGTATTAAATTTCTAATAAGCATCGAATTCCTGCATACAATTATAGTTGGATACTGATAAGCAATAACAAGTCAAAACAAAAAAAAAATTTTTTTTTTGTTAATGATACAGAACGATTCTTTGGCTGACAAAGAAGCGTTCTGTAACATATTTTTTTTTTTTTTGTGGGTTGTCATGTTATTGCTTATCAGTATCCAATTTTAGTTAAACTAAGCCAAATTTGTCATTTGGGATTTCAGAAAGAGGATAATTTTTATGGTAGTAAAAAAGGACAATGAAAAACGTAAGGAATGTTGGCGACTGGATGAATGAATGCTTAGTTCTTTTTTATTTTAAAAATTGAAATTATCTTTAAGCTTGTCAGTTTGGCAGAATCCTTGTGCGACAGAAGTTTCCGTGTAATTGTGCATTGGTTTTTATATTTAAATATTGAATAAACTAACAGAACTATTTAATTTTGCTATAACCTAAAGTTTATTTGCTGTAACATAGCAAAAAATAAATAAAAAATCAACGTATCAAATAATATTAACGTTGTTCGCGTGCAAGGCCTGCTATCACTTATCAATCACACTACTGTGATACTACTAATATCACTATATAATCACTATACTAATCACACTACTATCACACTACTCTTTTCACACATTATATTGAACGCCGTACGAAGTTTTTTTTTCAGAGTATAGAGTGCCTGGGGTAAAAATGGAAAAAAAATTAAAAAATGTGTGTTTATTATGTTTTATGTAATTATTTTTCACTTGTATTTTTTTGTTTTGTTTTTGTGACAAATAAATGTCTATTGTCTATTGATGAGATTTTTCTGCAAAGCCATCGACGTAGACGAAGAACGTAGAACATCGACGTATTAAGGTTGCGTATTTATCTGTTTTCTATCGGATACATTTCGGAGAGTGTCCTGGAACTTCACAACTTGATTTCGCCCGCCCGGGCGGTACTTATTTCTACAGGGTTATAAGGAAAGGGTATGCTAAGCCGAAAGGGGGCTTAGTACTCATAATTATTAACAACTTTTACTATGGGACCAACCTTGAAATCGAGAAAAAAAAACAGCTGTTCCATACATTTTGTCGAGTTTCATTGACATTTTTCTATGGAACAGCTGACATTTTTTTTCTCGAGTTCATGGTTGGTCCCATAGTAAAAGTTGTTCATAATTATGAGTACTAAGACCCCCTTTCGGCTTAACATACCCTTTTCTTATAACCCTGTAAAATCGAACGCCCAAAAACTAATTATTTTTTATTTTTTTAAAGAAACCACGTTACGCAGATGATAATGTCAAGCATAATTTTGCAGGAAGGGTCTGACTTAAATCTAGGTTAAGATATTTTTAAATACCGACAGAAAAATATGCTAAACAGAGATCCTCTGCTCCAACCTACTTTAAGTTCATCGCCCCGAACTAGAAATCCTTCGAAATAAATAAAAATCAGTGTAGTTTCGTCAAAAATGCGACCTAGCTTTATCATTCGCGAATATCTCATCAATTTTTACCGCTGCACTATTAAAATGACTAACATACATCGCGTGTTCTCTTAGCATTTTTTATTTAACAGCACATATTTCGCAGTCAATGTACGTCAGCACGCGTCGCACGTGACGCGTCATTTTTATATCGCTACAATTACAAAATACGCAACATACATTACTCGGTTTCTTAGTGTTTCAAGTTCAACAGCTAATCTTCCGTAGTCAATGTACGCTGTGTTACGCGACTATTCCGCGATACTTGGCGGCTTTCGTAACAAGTACGCAATAGTGCACGCGACATATTGCCATAGATTTGCAATAAAATGCGGATCGATAGTGTGTCTGTTTGATAAACCGTCTTGGATTATGTAAATTCGCGTTCTTTGCATTATATTCCGAGATAGATTTTTTTATTTAGTTAAAATTTTGAAGTCTAATATTTGGTAGGTTAACAGACCTGACAACCAAGGACCGGAGACCAACGAGAGAAAATAAGAGATAAATATATTTCTCTCTCTTTATTTCTCGTTTGTTAGACGGCGGTCGGCACCATCCAAATTGTTAATGCGATCAGTTTAAATTAAAACTATCTAATAACTTCGATCGCGCTGATTTCGGAATGTAGAGGTGATCTGTGCCACATATAAAGAAAAAAAACTTGTCCACGTCAGAAACGAATACAAGTAAATTACACAACCTATTCAGCGAAGCTATTCAACGTCATCTATCTAATTATGTATATTAACACTAGCTGTTACCAGCGACTTCGTTCGCGTGCTACTACAAAAAAAGTTGGCTATGTCCGTCTCCTATCCTTATGCTATATCTATGCAAAATATCAGATCGATCCGTTCGGCCGCTTAGCCATGACAAACACCGAGACAGAGAGACAGAGTTACATTCGCATTTATAATATTAGTTAGGATTATATAAAGTTGTTTTACAATATGAAAATTAATTGCCACGCGTTAGTCTCGCCAAAACTCAAAAATGGCTCCAACGACTTGAACTTTGTTTAACAATACACAAACAAGGACAGCGACTTCATGAAAAAAAAAACCTAGGCTCGAAAGCTTAGCCCGCGACTTTCCAAATGTTGCCCACACCTGATCTAGACTTATACCTATTGAACTCCGCAATCACAGGGTCAGTGCTAGGCAGACAAGCGCAATGACTAAACCATTAGTCATGGACGGACCGGCCCATTCGATGCGGATTGGTTCCACACCCCTGCTGCGACCGAAGGACGTTCAGAGGAAAATGAAGTTTATAGCCAGCGCGTACGACATACTTTTTGTGCGCAAGTCCATGTTTTTTTGCGTCAAAATAGAAATAAACTTGTGGCTTAAAAACACAAATCGCAGACTAACCCGTCAGAACTAAAACCAACAAGGTTTAAAAGTTAGCTAAGCATCGACTAAAATAAGTCAGACTTAGGCATGTCAAAGAAAAAGACATGTCTTACGCATTTAGGCAACCTCCTAAGTTTGGTGCAACGCATTTTTCATTGTTAGGTACGTCATAGAATGCTATGAACGAGCTGTCAGTTTAGTGCAGACTGGCATAAGCGTTTGGGTCGACACGCTGCACGCTTAAACCAGTCGTAGTTTTGTCAGACTTTTTGTCAGGCGAGTTTGTCGTGTAACTTGATTATGAACAAATGGATTTATTAGTTTAGTAGATTTATTAGTTTAGGTTTATGCTGGCTTTTGTTTTGCACAGAAATTGAGCATTGTCATTCAACGTGGCCACGCCGCCAGCATTCTGGGGATCTTTCCCTTCACTAATGGTCTTTTAGTTTAATTTTTATACAGTTATTTTAGGTTTTAGTTTTTAGTTAATATTTTTAAGTTTTCTTTAATTGTCTGTTTTATAAGTTGTGCATAATAAATGTTGACAATATGTTTAAAGACAATAAATATTATTTTGTTTAGTAGGAATATTGACTTACACTGGGAATAACTTCAATTAGACGCATCCCCCTTTTTAACATATCCATTGCTAAGACAAATTACAAAAAAAGTACCTTTCTTCACAGGATCTCTTCATTTATGAACAAGTATTTGTTAAATAATATAGTAGATGTATTTTTTGAAGGCGTGCGCTTAATACGCTCGCGTTTAGCTTCAGATTTCTTTGAAACCTAATGCAATAATTTATTTTTGTTTGAGTATCTACGCTTTACTTGCTGCTATGCAAAACATATATTTTTTCTTTCTGTTATATTTACATCTATTGGCGGAAACTTGCAATTGGCCCAGTTTTCTTCTATTTATAATGTTACTTATTAAGTAAGGCTGTGTTTTCCTAAAAATGTAAAAATAAATAAATAAAATTGTGATAACTCTAGTTAGGTATACCGTATTACTAGCCCAAAAATCTTCGTTTGATTGCATGACATACCAATGTTTATTCCTGCTGTATTTACCTAATTTTTTGTACGGAAAATAACTTTGCATCGAAAATTAAAAAAAATATGTCATTTACACAATCAAAACTTACCAGTAAAATTGTTCGTAGATGTAAGCTGAGTCTTTTGATTTTCGTTGCCATTCTGTGACGTTGTATTTTCTGAAAAAAGTAAAGAAATTTTAGATACTTACAAAAAAAAACTATCTTTATTGCTCTAGTGCTAGCTGCACTGGAAGGTAAGGGAAGGAACCTAGGATAATTATACTGACATTCCTAAGCCTTGCGACGTAAATGTCACGTTTTTAAAATGTCGTAATGTCAAAAAAAAAAACATTCGCAAAATATCACGTTCGCAAGATGTCTAGAGCCCAAAATACCTAGCAACTCGATCATAGCCATAATCGTAGAAATTACTCCAACACATGGAAAAGACAGCACTGGCATGTTTTTATTTGAATGCCAAAGAACGAGGGTAATGTTCTTAAGGTGTGTGTGTGTGTATGTATGTATGTTTGTGTGTTCTTACCTCATACTGTTACATTTTGACGAGTGAAGTGTCGTTGGATTCCTCTTTAGGTGCATCACACACCAAATACACACAGTAATTCATTTGTGTTACATGCAACATTTTTTGTGAAGAAATATAATGTGTGTCTATTAGCGCACCACAACACACCACATTTGTGTCTTTGTCACAAATGTGTCTTTGGTTTGTGATGCGCCTTACGTACGGAGTAACATAGGCGACATTTTGCAATCGGGTATAATGTTTTAATTTATTTAATTGCTTGCTAATTGCTTTAATTTATTCATAATAGGTTTACGTTTGACCACATCCTGGCTGATGGCCTTAGCCGTGTTCAGTTGTGACTTTGTGATAAAAAAAAAAGATTATGATAAAAGTATAATTAACATTTAGTGTCTGATTATGAGATAACAAATTATTTTTTAAAGAAACAGTCGGTTTATTGCCCCTTTTGACGAAGGATATCGAAACGAAACGTAAAAAGTTTTTTTAGATCTCTTTCGTTTCAGATAAAGTTCGTCGTCTAAAATAGATAATATAAATCTTGCATAAAATTTGTACCCAAAACCGATTTATGACCTCCGTTGACGACTTGAATAAGGATAGTCACAAAGTACAGTTACACAAATCCTCTGGGTCATAGTTACAAAACTACTTGGACAATGTTCTAAGGGCATGGTTTTGTAATGTACCATTATATCATGGGACGCACGTAGCGCTGCGCAACTTTCCACTTTTTACAGCTACACTGGTGTTTTTCTCTTCAATTTTGGCTCCACACATGGCGTATTTAGCCAGTGTCGTGTAATAAAATGTACAAGCTAGTGTATAATAATTAGATCAAAAAGACCACTGAAAGTTATTTCTACACAGAAACATATACAATTAAATTTTATGTTTAAAAATGCGCACAATCGGTCCAAGGATTGGTTGATTGGATTGAGGTCGTGAGGTCACAGTTCGGGGCGAGCGGCTAGTACGAATGCAGTCCATGCGATTAAACAAACGATTCAACATTTTACACATTGATGGAAGAGTATGTTAATCAGTTAGCTTAACATAATAAAATAATTTCCTCACAATTATTAATTTCCTGTACGTCAGGTTCCAAGTCGTTAAAAAATCAAGGATGTTGGTATTTCATGTTTCACTATTATAATTAATGAAAGTTGAAAGTGAAGGTAATCGGAACGATTCATAGTTAATTCACTTTAATTAAAGGCTGTTGCAGTGTCAAAGGTCATTAAAAAGTGTCAAGCTCATTAAAAAATGAGCCTGGTGCAATAGGCTTTTTACCGTAAATTTAAGTCTATTAATAGTTTGTTTTCACTAATACTTTAGTAAATGTTCATGGATTTAAATATAATTAAAATCAAACTATGTTTTTAAAAGACTTACAGAGGCGTTGCTAGCCTGAAGAAGTTATTCACACAATATTGGTGTACACAATATTTTAGACTGTGTCTAGTTTGTACGTATTTTATTATTATGTTAAATAAAGAACTTTTAAAATAAAAAAAGTGTCAAAGGTCTCGGTCAGAAATAAGTAACTATAGCACATTATTTGAAACCGACTTAAAATATTTTCTTGACTACATAATAATATATCGAAGCCTCGTGCTTCAAAATCTGTCAATCTGTTTTTAATATTGGACCATTAGGGACTTGTCCCACCGCCGACGATGAACGAGAAGCGAGTAGAGCTAGAAATAGAAATCGCAGTGAGGAGTGTGGAGCCCTGCAGACGCACCTGCAGAGCAGCTGATGCTGTCACGAGCGCGACGCGCCGCAGCCCACAGTGCAAGGCAAGACGAGGTCGTGCGTGTCACGCTTATAGCATTCCTTGATAAAGGTCACCGAATGTGATCCAAACTATAGTCGGAATAACCGACTCAATTTAACGTGTATATTCCCGTTTTACTAAAACCAAACTAAAAACGAGTTAGCGAGCAGCGAGTGTATAGTTCTGATAGCTTTATCGCTGTGCTATAGCGTGTGAACGAGTGCGACGGGTGATTACTCGCACTGTAGTAGAGAATGACCACTGGGAAGTCTCTCGGTGAGTGTTCTGACCGCCGACCAAGCATCACTCAGCAAGAATTATCTTTGGTAGCTCTTGTCGCTGCGACAAACTAGCGGAGAGAATTTTTTCGCCGACGCGACAGCGTGAACGGTCAGCAATCATTAATATATGTGTCTCTTTTATTCTCGCGGGATCTACATCTATTTTACGTTTTTAGAGCGAGAAAGCAGTCGGATAGTTCGTCGCTTCCTCGTCGGCGGTGAGACGAGTGCCTTATGCGGTAAAAGAAAAGTATGAAAATTAATTCTTGTTGTGTTCTCTGCAAAAATCAATTAAATCTATAAATTCTGGTATGTCGAGTTTTGTCAACCTTGTCTTACTCGTGCATTCTAACAATGGATCGTAATTTCTCACATTGAACCGGCTTACGGAACGTCCTACTTATTTTCCTAGGAATTTTGTATAGCTACTTGCCCAATGCTGTATTTAAGACTTAGTCTTGCAATTAAATAAATAAATGTTGGAGGACGTTTTTCACACACAGCGCCATCTAGCCCCAAACTAAGCAAGCTTGTACTATGGGAAACCAGGTGACTGATAGAATACATATATATATATATTGTAAATACATACATAGCATTCTTAGCAACACCCAGATAAATAACAACTATGTTCATCACAAAAATGTTTGTCCTGGGTGGGAATCTAACCCACCCACTGAGCCACAAGGCTAGTCTGAATTATTGCGAAAGTACAGACTCCTTAGGATTGTCCAAAATAACGATTTGCTATGAGTTTAAGATGAAAATGACGATGACAAAACAATAGGCCCTTTACCTTGAAGGCAGATCGGAATTCGACATATTTAGGTGCCTAAGTATTCGTACTTCTCGCACACGTAAACAGTTGTAAAAATAATCAAATTAATACTTATTGATTGAAAACTTATTAAATATATTATTTAAAAAGGAGTTTCAGTAAAATCAGTTTATTATTCCTATTAATATACCTATGCTGCTATAATTATATTGCTGTGTATCTATTACTACCTGTATAAGATTCGTATACAGTCATTAATTCAAAGTGGATAATTAATTAGCCATTTAAAAATCGAACTAGCGGCGGAGCGCGAGATTCGCACGCGATGTCAGGTAAGTCACACGTCACACCCTCGCAAACGTCTGGCGGCCAATATGAACACGAAATCTCAACATGCGCAGGCTCTGAGAGGCTCTCCGGGGCGGCGCAACGGCTGACGACTGCTTATTACCGAGGCTCGCCTTCGACTGAGCTTATAATGGTGCGCATCATGAAGTCGGCACCATTAAAAATGTTCGTTGGTTACAAAGTTATACGTATGTCAATGACCATACAGCTCACTTGAAATGACATGGCGAAATATCACCTTAAGGTGCAACGTTTCAGTCATCGCGCGAAATTCAAATTTTGCGTTTTTTGTCAATTACAGCATAATTACTAATCGTGGATTTATTGAAACCAATTTTGCCTCAATAAATAAGTTGTTTTAAGAAATTACGGGTAAAATGATCACCTAGATAATATTGGTTTAGCTACAAATCTCAATAAGCTCATTTACATCTTGGTTTTTGGTTTCGTGAGAAATGTACTTATACTAGCTTTCAACTTGAATGTTTGGTTGGTGTAATTTCTTGAAACAATATAGTAATTATCGCAAGATTAGTTTTCATGAACATAAGATGAGTAATTAAGCTGTAATTGACATAAAAAGCAAGAAAATTTGAATTTCGCGCGCTGAGCGAAACGTTGCACCTTAAAATACAAACTTGTATCATACGAAAGTAGCTCTGCCTTTTAGACCGTTTCTCTGTTTCATATCTTTTAAGACTAAACAGCTATAACGCTTTTGATAAGATTTTATGGGTTTATGGAGTCGGTAATATGTCGTCGTGATGATAGGTCTCAAATGCAGCGAGCGCAGAAGGGAATCAAATGTTGTATTACCTTTTATTATTCATATTCATATATTGCGTAAGTACTACTTACATGTCAACTTAAAACTTAGATTACGTTAAAAAAATAAAATTATACTTAATAAAAATTATTAATTTATAATAAATGTTAAGTACATAATACTAAATTTCAATTTTATAACATTCGTCAACCCTTAAAAGCATTGTTTTAATTCTTAACGCTTTTTGTATCTTAATTGTAATGTAGTTAGTGTAATTGGTTTAATACCGTACTAATGAAATAAATAAATAAATTGTTCGATTAGCCAATATTTTTAGTTTGCTTTTAAAGGAGTGCATACTGATGGCTGCGGTGACGTCACCTGGCAGGTATTAGTGGAAGAGCTAAGTCATAGAGCTATTAAGCTTAGTATATTTATTGAAATATATATGTATCGTACTTAATAAAAGTACCTTGTGGGAATTCTCTGGAAATATATAGGTTTACTTACGATGTTTTCCTTCACCGAAAAGCCAGTGGTATATCTCTACGTGAGTTCCAAAGAACTTATTATTAACTTATTAAATTTGTACGCCTTCTAGGCAAAGCATGATTGAAAGCAACAAAAACGATTTTAACATCCATTTGATTGTGCATGTAAATGTATAATGTTCTCGTGTTTTATGCAAATAAACATTCTTAATCTTTATCTTTATTATCGTGTATTGTACGGGTTCGAATCTGCTACCCCACGAATGTGAGGCGAGCGTACTCCCACTGAGCTATCACAACTTCTGTATCACCCTTGAACCACAACCAAAGCATACACTTATACAGGACAATAAGGCTAAGCCGAAAGGTACTTATCGTAGTCATGATTGTGAACAACGAACCCTGAAATCGAGAAAAACAGCTCATTAATACATTTTATCGAGTGTCATTGGCATTTTTCAATTGAACAGCTGATTTTTTTTCCTCAATTTCAGGGTTGGTCCCATAGTAAAAGTTGTTAATAATGATGAGTACTATGAACCCTTTTCGGCTTAGCATACCCTTTCTTTATAACCCTGTTTATTTACAACTATAAAATTATTTATTTCGAGATTCGTTCAGTCGCAATTAGTCTTGATCCATATATACTCCCGAGTGCCGGTGGCTTCTCCTGCTTCTAGTTTATGCCAAAACAAACTAAACAAAATACAATAAGTTTTGTCATGATGACTCTCCGACTATATAACATCTTCTGTAGGCATAAATTATAAACGAAACCGTTATTCATATAAAGGTTAACATTATGTTATCTAACTTTCATATAATTTATCATGCTTATACAACTTTCTAGTATTGATGAGTTAAATTTTAATTAATTAGTTAATTTCACCATCGTAACTTAAATATTGAGATATGTAGCTTGATTCAATCATATGTAGATAAAGTAGAAATTATAGCGACGGCAGATTTTTGGATTATAGATGCATAAAAAAAAACTTTACACGTAGCGTGTTGTGATGCGAAAACTATTGTCTTCCATAACTTAAAGAAACTAAGTAGTATTTTGGATAACCTTTATACCTTCAATGGTAATCTCTAGACTCATCATCATCATCATCAGCCATAAGACGTCCACTGCTGAACATAGGCCTCCCCCTTAGAGCGCCACACCGACCGACAACGGGCCACTTGCATCCACCGGTTGCCCGCGACTTTCACAATGTCGTCGGTCCACCTACCTCTAGACTATCGAACTGTTATATGTTTGTATGTTTATTTATCCGACGATAACTTGAGAACTGTTAATCTGATTTTCATGAAATTGAATTGTAGGCAAGTAGTTTATTTCAATACAATTTTTAAGTTCGAATGTGAGCTGAATCAGTCAAGGAGTTGTGAAGTTATAAGGGACGCGAGGTCTCAGTTCGGCGCGAACTACTAATTTATATTACACATATATTACATATATCCCTATATATGACCCTAAATATATATATATATATATAAATATATATATATATATATATTTAGGGTTATATGGAAAGGGTATGCTAAGCCAAAAAGGGCTCATAGTACTCATCGTTATGAACAACTTTTACTATGGGACCAACCCTGAAATCGCGAAAAAATATCTTCTGTTACATACATTTTGTCGAGTGTCACTGACATTTTTATATGAAACAGCTGATTATTTATTTCGGCTTAGCATACCCTTTCTTTATAACCCTGTATTAGTGTGATATGATACAATTGTGTTCGTTATAAGTCTGATTCATCCTCTCATTTTTAAACTGACCGGACCGTAAGTTACTTAACTTTGGCGATACATTAAGACCCACTAGTTTATGAGCACAAAGAGTATACACTTGATAACGTATCAGTCACACCTCGTTTACAATTACGCAAGTCTATGGGAACGAAAATATTTATGGAAAAGTATTATTAAGGTGCGTTCACATTACGCACACATTTTTGAAGATAAAAAACCACTGTAAGATTCGTAAGTCCCTCCTTGTTCCATACCACTAGGTTGAAAAAAGCACAGTCAGTTATCTTTTAATACCGTTGCCAATGTTTTACAGCAATTCTCGTGCTATTATTTTTATATATTTAAAAGAAAAAAATCTCAAAAAAAGTCAGAATTTTTTCGTCATAGATTATTTTAAAATAAAAATTGGTTTGAAATTGGCGTTGTAATTCTATTTCACAGGTTTTTTCTCTAAATATCTTCAAAAATTTTGAAAAGGCGCAAACGAGATAGCCTTAAAAGCGGCGGCTCCGTGAAGCCAAGCTGCAAAGCTAATAGCTGTCCACCACAGTCGCGGCTGCTGAGGTGGCCATGGTAGCGTTTAGCAGAAGCCCAATCATCGCGGCCGAAAGGTAAAATCGAGAACGGTGATTGCGCGTGCGCTGATCTCTGCTTGGGCCGCCGCCGCAGAATCTACGTCCAAGTAGGGCAATATACTTGACACTGAGCCTCAGATTTCAGATTCTGCGGCTTCACGAAGCCGCATAGACATAACAAGGGCGCGGCTTTAGAAGTTACATTCTAATGCATAACAATCGCAATGATATGGTGCATCAACAGTTACTAATG
The DNA here is from genome assembly GCA_947579745.1 of Apocheima hispidaria. Lineage (NCBI taxonomy): Eukaryota > Metazoa > Arthropoda > Insecta > Lepidoptera > Geometridae > Apocheima > Apocheima hispidaria. Next base: position 2,629,461 of record OX388151.1, read on the forward strand.
AAACTAATCAATTTAACTAAGCAATCCTCGCTAATATTATAAAAGCGAATGTAGCTCTGCCTATCTGTCTCTGTTGCTCGCGTATCACGGCTAAGCGGCTGAACGGATCGACCTGAATTTTCGACGGACAAAGGCTACTTTTTTCTCGGGAAAATGTATGTTTCTTTTTGAGTAGATCCATGCGAACGAAGTCGCGGGTACACGAGCATCTAGTAAAAAAAAAAAAATTATCCATCTTCAGAGGATAGAGGCGTCAACTTCCTCTGCAACAACCACTTTTACGGGAGTTTTGGCGGGAATGTGAAGAAGTCATGTCGCGTCATTATATTATTTTCCAAAACTTGTGTTATTTCGAGTGTAAATGTGTAAAAATGGTGGATAAGGTAATGGATAATGGTGGTGATGTTCAATAAGTGTTCATATTCGTGCACGAGTGTTGGTGAATAGTATAATGTCGTGAAACATGACTTTTAGTGTTGTTTCCAAGTCTCCATAGAAACCTTTAGTGAATTCTCCACCGCTTTACTGGGGTATGACTTGGACTTGACCGTGACTTGCTTTGCTCGACTTTGATCGTGACTATGACTTATTTGATAATATCTAACAAAACTTGAGAATGTATATGTATACTTGACACTGGCAAATGCATAAGACGTGCGACGCCAAAATTCTCTTAGGAGGAAAAAGAAGAAAAAAAAAAAGATATATTTCTCTGGTTACCTATGACAGACAGTTTTGTTTGACACTGACACTTGTTAAGCGCTTGCTTAGCCTTATGACATGCAAAATCGGTGTCTTAAAGTTACGACATGTATTACGCATTTAGGCAACCTCCAAAGTTTGGTGCAACGCCTTTTTCACTGTTAGTTACGTCCTAGAGAGTTAACTATGAACTTAGGAGCTGTCAAAGCTTAGTGCAATTGGGCATAAATCTCTTCTCGACAACGTGAAACAGAATCTACATGTCCCAAAAAACATAGATGTATCATGATTTATTTGCTTACTTACTTACGAAGACCTTTGTTAATGCACTACGTTTCCATAAACAAGTCCTCTATTTAAGGCCGCGCTCCAGCCTAGAGAACATTTTTATTTGTGCTATTATTTTTTATTTTGGAGAATAAGGAAAAAGCTTTCCTTTTTTTTCCTCTAAACAGAAAATTTTGAAATAAAACTTTCCTTAAAATATTTTCATTGTTATTTTAAAGATAATTTACTGTTTTTTTTTAATTCTAAATTGTTGAAAATGCGTTTTATGAGCACAATAAGAACCCATAAATAAATAAATAAAAAATAAAAAAAGGTTGTCTTCAAAAATATAGTTGACCAAGTGAAGCGAAGGTCTCAGAGTTTACTGGGACAAATCGGCATTTGTATGTATGTTTGTATGTTTGTGTGTATATTTGTCCGATGATAACTTGCGAACCGTTGATCCGATCTTCATGAAATTTTGTAGGCAAGTAGTTCATTTCAATACAATTTTTAAATTCGAATATGAGCTGAATTGGTCCAGGAGTTGTGAAGATATAGGGGTCGCGAGGTCTCAGTTCGCCGAGAACTACTAGTTTTAGTTGTTTTTACCAGTATACAAAGAGATGACGATTTTTACCCGACTGCTCAAGAAGAGAAGGATATGGAGTATGTGAGTACGTAAGTATGTTTGTGTGTTCCTTTATGACGTCCTGTAGCCTAAATGGCTTGACCGATTTTGACAAGTGAGGTTTCGTTGGATTTCTCTTTATGTCCTAAATGTTTTAGGCTACATTTTGCAGTCGGGTATTTTGCTTTTCTTTTAAAGACATTTACACAGATAGTATGGCAAAAGGTCACCGGGGGTTACCAGTTATACTAAGTATTTTTATTTTTGTTTTAATAAAACGGGAATACTCACGTTCCTTGATAAAGGTCACCGAATGTGATCGAAACTATAGTCGGAATAACCGACTCAATTTAACGTGAGTATTCCCGTTTTATTAAAACAAAATGTATCAAAACCACGTCAGTTTTCATAGTAAAATTATTTTTATTCTTAGTTTTTCGCTCTTATCAAGAAAAATAAAAAAAAAAACCTATATCCGTTTTCATGCACTAAGTACTTCAAAATACACATTATGCACATTATAATGAACTACTTCAAAAAGTAACACGTAAACAGAAATAAGAACAGAGTAATTCTAACTTTCCTAGACGAAAACTTGCACTTCGTAGTAGTGCGCGTTTAAATCTTTTACTCAGTGAGTATTATAAGCACCCTTACCACCTTTACAAAAAAAGGTTATGAGTTTGACAATCTTTGTATGTGTGTAAGTATATTCATATGTTCCTGATCTCAGTTTATCACTATCACCACAGCTATCACTGGGCTTACCCATTTAATTATGTATTAATTTATCAATGAATAAATTTAAAATGCTAATTAAAAACCTACTAAAAGTGAAATTTTGTGTTTTATTACCTACCAAACTGCATTTTTTAAATGTTTTTTGTGCTTTAGTAGTGCGGAGATATTACATATTTCATTTTTTTGTAAAATTATTGAGATATAATATTTGATGAACTGACACTTGTTACCACATGTAATGGAACAATTTACATGCATTCTGGCATATAATAAACTTAATTCTTTCATTAACCTTAATGTTCAACAATTTTCGTCTATCATTCTATCACTTGCCTATATAGCAAAACTTGCCTCCACCTTGGAAAATCTGCTACATAAACTGTACCTACTATTTTTAAAGTCAAAAGAACTTGAGTTTACTGTCTAAGTACCTCTATTTCAAAATTTCACACGAATCTGTTTAAAAATCAGATTGGTGAAACAGAAATCTTATTAATAACTTACTGCCATGAACAAGCGTGACGCGTACTATCAGGTGAGGGACCTGCTCCTCTCGTCACTTGATAGCATAAAAAATTAATAATGTCACTTACATACATACACACAGCACTACACATACATAGCACTAGTTAACCATGAACAAGCGTGACGCTTATCAGATGAGGGACTTGTGCCTCTCGGCACTCGGTAGTATAAAAAAAATAAAAATACCACTTATACATACACAGCTCTACACAAACATAACACAATTTTTTAACTTATGTTTTAGGTGTTTTTGATTTTACGATTAGGTAAAGTTATAAACGGATGCAAACATCAAATTTTTAAATAGCCGTGAGAATTTCTTATCAAAGGCTTATAAAACCCACCGAACACTAAAATCTTAAATTAACTAATATAAAAGTTTCAACTTCCTCCGGCTCCCAATGTCCATATCAATACAAATACTTAATTTAGTGTCAGCTATGTATAGATTGATCCGTTAATTTAGTTAATTAAACAAAATATGCAAGTTCCTCGTGATAAGCTTAATTTAAACTTTATATACTTTGATATAGTTTAACGACTAATTAATTCTTTTGATGCTCTGTTTGATTCTTAAATAGTTAGAATTGTTATTAGTGTACTGGCAACTATTTTTGAGAGTACGAAGCGAGGGTAGCACGAAAGGAAGGGAGTGTGATGGGGGCGATGGGAACGGCAGTCGATCAAAGGACGTCTTGAAAGTATCATCGTTTTTCTATCCCATCATTGCCCGGACCAACGTCGTAACATAATATTACTGATATTATTGACCAAGCGAAGCGAAGATCTCAGAATCTAAAGGAACAAGTCGGAATTTGTATGTATGTTTGTATATTTGTCCGACGATAACTTGCGAACCGTAGATCCGATCTTTATGAAATTTTGTAGGCAAGTAGTTCATTTCAAATTTAAAAAAAGCTTGACTATAAGCAGAATGGCAACTGCAACCGGTAGATACAAATGGCAAACTGTCGTTCAGTAGTTCAGTAGTGCCGGTGGCTGGTGAACGGCAAGGGGAGATCTAAGTCCAGCGCAGTGGACGTCTTCCGGCTGATGATGATGAGGAGAATCAGTCCCAGAGTTGTGATTGTAGTTGTCGCAAGGTCTTAGTTCGGCGCGAACTACTAGTTAAATTTAGTTAAATTATAGACTTTATTATAAGTAGGTAAGTTTGTAATTTGTATTTGTTAATTCTTTAGCTTCTGAAATGCCTTGACAATTTTTTTAATTAGATGAAACGTCTATAGTGTTAAAAAATTATATAAATATACTAAATACTATACATGCTGATCGCAGTATACACACCAACTAGGAAGCTAAAGAATTATCTTTAGATGAAACGTCTATAGTATTAAAAAACTATATATTATACTAAACACTATATATACTAAATACTATACATGCTGATCGCGGTATACACACCAACTAGGAAGCTAAATAATTATCTTTAGATGAAACGTCTATAGTATTAAAAAACTATATATTATACTAAACACTATATATACTAAATACTATACATGCTGATCGTGGTATACACACCAACTAGGAAGCTAAAGAATTATCTTTAGATGAAACGTCTATAGTATTAAAAAACTATATATTATACTAAACACTATATATACTAAATACTATACATGCTGATCGCGGTATACACACCAACTAGGAAGCTAAAGAATTATCTTTAGATGAAACGTCTATAGTATTAAAAAACTATATATTATACTAAACACTATATATACTAAATACTATACATGCTGATCGCGGTATACACACCAACTAGGAAGCTAAAGAATTATCTTTAGATGAAACGTCTATAGTATTAAAAAACTATATATTATACTAAATACTATATATACTAAATACTATACATGCTGATCGCGGTATACACACCAACTAGGAAGCTAAAGAATTATCTTTAGATGAAACGTCTATAGTATTAAAAAACTATATATTATACTAAATACTATATATACTAAATACTATATATACTAAATACTATACATGCTGATCGCGGTATACACACCAACTAGTAATAATGTGACTAAATTGTTTTAACCTTAGATTAATAGTAACTTTATTTTGTTTGTGCTAAAATAGGGGAAAGGCGTACATAATGATCCCTTTATGAAAAAAAACCATATTGTGCGAGGTCACATAAATTGTTAAAGAACTCTTAGTTTATTTATTTAATTGCTGTATTAATGGCATACTTACTAGTATTTCCTTCACATATTTCGGAATTATTTAATAGTAATATTAAATAATTCCGAAAATATGAAAGCATGCATGAAAAAATAATATGAAAGCATGTTAAAGGATCATTTCGTACACACGGTGGGTAAAACGGTCACATGGATAAAGATATAATAGTATTTACATCAATAAAAAAAATTATCTTAAAAATAGTATTCACCACGTGAACGCGTACTTCGAATCACCGTTATTTAAACAAAAATCAGTTATTGCTTTTTTGGCTTACCTTAGAAGAAATATACAACTGTTTTTTTTTTCTGCTACGATGACAATCATACCGCATGATATTTTTCAGACGACTGAAAATTACTAATGAATCGGATAGAAGGCATTAAATAGTTTACTAAGAACGATCATTTTACCCGGATGGATCGTTTTGCACACCTATCCCCCTACTAGCCCAGTTATTTGTTAAATAGATTTAGTATTAAATAGACCCTCTATTCAAGTTCATAAATCATTGTATGGCTTAGTTAAGATTTAAACAAGTAACAGATGCATGTATAGTTAATATTTCTATTTTCAAATTTTTTTGGCTTGACAGAAGCTTGAACTTGCTTGCTTGCGTGTTTCTTTTAATCGAAAACTCAATTCACAAACTTTCGCGCCAAAACATAAACAAGCAAAATAAACCTAAAACCAACCTTATCTCCAAATGCTGGCTGCACACAGCCTTTAACATAAAAAAACGATTTAAAATTGGAACACCTCGTAAATGTCAAGCACGGATCTCACAAAGTCAAATTTTCGAACTGAGAACGGTTTGCGATGTCGCATCGCTGCATTCGCGGTGCGATATCGGAACAAGCGCAGAACGCCGCACGTTCGTCTCGCTTTATGTTGCGTACGCTACTGGCTGTCAGCTGGCCGGCCGGTCCAGAACGTGTGCTAATCGCACCAACACACATCGCATAATCAAATGAGAAAACTATAGAGTTGTTAATGTTTGGTAAAAATGTGACGTTTAATGTCATTGACATGAAATAGATATGGGGCCAATGATATTTTACTAAAGATAAGATAAGATTTAAGGTTTTTTCGTCAAAATGGCGCTTTGAATTCGGCTCAGCTGCAGTCTGCGTACAGAGTGTGGATCTGTGGAAATACAGATCTGCGGAGGTAATTTGCGCTCTAAAATCGTGTCTCTAGTAAAATATGATTGTCTCTATTTTTGAATCACTCGTGTGATTTCGCACGAAAATATCATGCAAAATAAAAGATTTTCTATTGATAGAAATTCGAATGGTTTAAGCCACTAGTTGCGTTAGCGAGTGATATGACAATTTAAAATGCGACTTTTGTCTGGGATTTCGTTCGAAAGTCATTCGCTTTATTTCGTATGATATTTTTGTGCGAAATATCATAAGAGCGATTCAAAAAACGAGCCCGTGGTTTTAGTAAACGGTGAAAAATGAATAATTTTCGTTTCTTTTTTCGATCAACGAAATTCGAATTTTTTTTTATAACTTTAATTTGTAATCATATCATAAACAGACACATCATTATAATTTTTGGAAATGCACACTTAGTGATTTTATATATTCTATAATGTGAAAATGCGCGAGCGTGTCAACTGTGGGATTGACCAAGACAGCCTGACAATCACGGACCGCAGAACAACGAGTGAAAGTACCAAGTAAATAATTATACTTCTCTCGTTTGTTTTCTCTCTCAGGTCGACGCCAACCAAGTTATGTAATTTAGTAACTTTATGTGTGTTAGCACAGAAAAGGCCTCGCGTATGTTTTCGTCTCTCTTGGTTGTGCTACATCAGAAAGGACGACAAAACGTTCAACATGAGACTGAATTAAAGAATCATGAGACATTGTGTGTAAATAAAGAATGACAACAAAAAAAAAAGATTTCATCTATTTTCATTGGTTATTGGAGCATTCCAATTTAAAAAGCCCGCTACAGGTTTTTCAAGTTTAAAAATATTTATAACTTGTCACACTAAAATCTACTATTGTCACAGTAGAGTCGCTCTCAGTACGCTTGCACCTGACATCACATAGCAACCTACTTACAAGGCAAAGAAAGCAATACTAGCAGACGATATTGTCCTCCTCGAATCGCTCGTTATCTTTCGTTCCATTCAGTTAGGTATTTCTATATGAAGGAGGAAAAGAGACAAGTTTAGTTTAGGAAAATGTGACACGTTTTGGTAATCAGTCATTAAATCATCGACGATGGAACTTTAGTAATCGACTAGAGATCGATCGATTTATGGTCAATAAAACTAAGTTAATTAAGTATGTGATCTCAATTTTGGTGAAAGATGGTTTAAAAGTTTAATTTTACCAAAGACATTATTTATAAGGAGAATTCTGTGAATATTACATAATTTTTTAATTATCTTTGTTATTTACTATATATATTATTATTACCTACCTAACCAAGATAGATGACTTTCAGAGACCGAGAAATGCCGCAATGCCAGAAGTCTCGTCTTGTCACCGGCATTGACGTACTATGGTGCCCAAGGAAAATACTACTCTCTGCCCACAGAATTCTCCTTATAAATAAGTCTCTGCCCAAGGAATATACTACTGATGGTGCCGAAAACGACCCTTCAATACAATTAAACACCGTACAAATTTTCTACGTTTGATGGTCTATCTCATCACAAGATATTGGTAAAATTGTGAAAAACTCTCGCAGAAGCCAAAAATCAAGAATTGAATTGTTTGAACACGGACGCTCGCCATCTTGGCAAGGAGACTACAAGATGCGAGTTACACAACGGGCAATGGACCGTTTCTTTTTTGGTCTGATTGACGAGACTAGCAAGTCGCTCACCTGATTGAGCATCAGTGCCACCCACAATTTTGAACTGCAACACTTAAAAACCACGTGCAATGCACCGCTCTCATCACCCAGAGATATTAGATGTTAGGTCTCTTTGTGCCCAGTACCTAATTTCGCTGGAAGCGATAGAGTTCGGATCCAAGGATGGACTGATATGGAAGACATCAGAAGGTAGTTAATTGACTCGGGCGTTACTTTGCGGAAGTTCGTTTCCAAACACCAATCTGTAGTGTCTTTTCACGTCTGAAACAGCGCGTCTAGCGTGTGTTTTTCCACTATCTTTTTGTTACAACAGTTTTTATTCAATTTTAATTTAGATCAAATTATTTCTTACAGATCACAGATAATGATGGATAAAAGCTTATAAATAAGCGACAGATTTACACTAAATCATTTTACATTTTAGTACTTAGTTAAGTAAGTAGCTAAGTACTTAGGTACATTTTTTTTTTCTTTAGGCTAGATTTGTTTTGTTAAAATTCTTTTTGTAAAGTTAAAGATAAACAATTGATCCGTTTGTATTGTATTTAGGGTTTAGTTTCTCGAGGTTTTTAATTTTTCGGCTTACGAGAATTCTTTGTAACTTGTAATAAGTCGGCATTTGTATGTATAATTTATTTTTTCCGACGATAAATTGCGAACCGTCGATCCGATCATAAAATTCTATAATTTTGTAGTTCCATAACCGAATGTTTTCATTAAATGTACTTTTAAATAGTTTAATTTGAAGGGAAGGCCTAAGCCCCAATATACGGGTACTTAATTGAACCCAGTTTGGGGTATAGTGCTGCTACATTATTGATCTGTACTTAGATGAAATAAATAAATAAAAAAAAACAAAAAATAAAAAAAAAAACAATACAATTTTTGAATTCGAAGCTAATCAGCATCGGTCCAAAAGTGTAGGTTATGATGAAGCCATCACAATTTCGTTTCAAGGAAAAGATCCCAGTCTGGGAGGGAAAATCCTTCAAGTCAAAAGGAACTACAGTCACTCCCCATTACTTAACAAACGCTGCTGTTAACAGCGACTTCCTGGCTGTAGAAGGCTGTCCATTTAGTCATCCGCCGGCAGTGAGAACACAATGCATAATAGCACCTATAAACTTTTTAACGTAGGATTGGTAAACATAGGTCGGTTCGCATGTTAGGTACCTACACTAGTAGTTCTGCGAACGGTATATCTCGCGAGCACAAGCTTTTTTCCACAACCACAATTCCACAATTTCATAGAATTGTTTGGTCGTCGGCGATTTTTGATTTATGGGATAAGTATTTCCCTCAAAAAGAAGGGGAAGTTGTGCCGATTTGGATAGATATGGTTGTAAGGTTGAAACTATGTCCCGCACTGAAACTTCTTGATCGATTTTACTCATAAACAAAATTCTTGTTTAAAATTGAATGTTTATGCCAAATATTACCAAAATCAGCCGGTAAATGGCGCCGCAGTAAACTTCTTCCCCTTTTGGGGGAAATATCCCACTAATCAAAAATCATGACGGCCAAAAAATTCTAGAACATGTATCCCAAGTTTTGTCAAGATTGGTATAAAATATATATATTTCTTGATATTTTAAATGCAACAGTATAGTATTAAAATTAAACAGTAATAAAATATCGAAATATAATAATAAAAAGTTAATAGATTGGTTGAAAAATACGACCGTAAAAATCCGTTGTACGCGAGTACCAATATAGGTACGTACAGATGAAAGCGAATTTTGACAATTAAAACAGACTTTCTTTAGCTTCGCCCACTCGGTCAATTATTAGGAAGATAGATCAGCCGACCGCAAAATATTGCTTAGGTTACTCCGAACATTAAGAGGAATTCAACATCTCACTCGTCAATATCGGTCAAGCCGGCTAGGTACACACGATATATATTTACATACTTACATACCTATACCCCAAATTACCCTTCCCCCTTCTTCTTGGGGATTCCGGTAGAAATGAACATATCTACGAGAGTACACTTTAGTAAAAGCTGCATACAAACCAATAAAAGCACGTAGGTTACATAGAAACGAGCGCTCAGTCACGCACACCGCGGCGGGCACCTACCTTGGTAGAGCAGAAATTGTAAGTGTACTACTCCCCGTTCCGCAGGCCTAGCACGGATAAAGTTATGTCCACCCGTTTTGTCTTCGCGTCAACGTGACAAAGCTAGAATATCAATACACCCGTCTTGTTCTCGCGGGATAAGAATGGTGGACAAAATTTTATCCCGGCGCCCGAGCTAGGCCTGCTGGTTTTCTGAGTCTGGGTAAGAAGACAATAAAAGTAGGTATTACGTAGCTAGTGCGTGCGCTATGGCGTTTTATGCGTACTTCAGAGGAAGCCGCAAGCTAAAGCTGAAATCGCACGAGCGTAGTCGTAATTATAGATAAGCTATTTTTTATATCCCGGGAGTTCGTGTTACGAGGTAAAAGGTACTAAGGATTTCACGAAAACCCGTTATCAGTACGGCACGGGACACCAGAACCAAGCTGACCCGACACTACACCGAGGCATAAAAACATCCACGGGTAATGAGTGGCGACGACGAACTGGGACCGCAGCGCAGGCAGGCCTCCGACGAGGTGGACCGACGACATTGTGCAAGTCGCGGGCAACCGGTGAATGCAAGTGGCAAGTTGTCGGTCGGTGTGGTCTAAGGGGGAGGCCTATGTCCAGCAGTGAACGTCTTCCAGCTGATGATGACTAAGGATTTCACAAAATCCCTGGTCGTGTTATTTCCCTGCACCGACACAATATAAAATATATGAAAACAAACAGCACGTTACTTTAAGGATTCCATTTATTACCTCAATAAAATCACATAAACAGTAAATAATTTAATGTTAACACGTCTAGCGCTACAAATGCCACATATAATTTATTTCACTTAAATATCTTAGCGACAAATGTGGTGTAGGTGACAAATATGGCCCGTAAGGCACTAAACCAACCTTATGGGCCATATTACCCCACCATGACATTCTTTTATTTTTATGTTCTAAGCGTATTTACTAGCTCATGACAAACATTTGTAATATTTTAGATAAATATTAAAAATAATTTTACTAACGTAAAACATTTCGTTAAATTATGGAAGTTTACAAAATTTTAATAATTGGGACACATATCATAATAAGAATTGAAATGTGTTTGAGGTGAATGAACATCTAAACGAATGAGGTTATAAATAATGATAAAGAGAACATAATATGAATTTATGCATTCCTAAGTATTATTTTTTGGTGGACGTATATGGCTCTAAAATCTTTACCTACAGTTTTGGACTAAGGATTTTTTATACAAACAAGCGACGCACCGGGCAAGGTTTTTTTTACCTGATAATGGGTACCACGCTTGCAGTCATTTCCAGAATTTTAAACTTCAATGTCATGCGCGGTGTCATTAAAGTCAAACTATTAATTTATCACAAATGTTATTCAATTCATATTATCTTCTCCTCTCATAAAAGTTATTACCCTAATTTCCTATCACATCCAATGACAACACAATGTGTATAATTTATATAATTATCTAAACCTTACCTAACGAACATCAATACTTTTAATACCATAAAGATAATAATAGCAACATTTTTTTAGATTAAAAGCGAGATTAAACTGCACACTCTGATAATTAAAGCGTACATTTTAGAAAAGCTTCGTGCAATACATATTTATAAATTATACAATAAACATGAAATAAATATAACAGCACATAATTTTTTCATTAATTGCTAATTAAAACGATTTTTTTGTCCTATGGCAAATAAACATGAAATTTATCGAACACTATAATACTAAATTTTTATCAAAGAAATAGCATTTGGTCCTTATTACATAAGTGTTATAGTTTATTTTATTTTATGAAAGGTACACGATACTGTGTTGGACAGCGTTATTTGTATGAGTTTGACCTAGTATTGGTACGCGTATACGTAAAGGCTAGATGACATGATCATAAAATAATTGTCAAAAAAATGATGAGGAATGCATATCTTTTTTGTTTGAGTTCCTTAGCTGTTACTACAACCGATGTTAAACTTCCGCCTAAGACAATCATTAAGTTATTTAATTGGTATTTGCCAAACAATTAGAAGAAGTATAGTAGTAGTAATTAGGTGAAACTGTTTTGCACTCCTAGTGGTTTTCTGTGGTTGTAAAGTACAAGATTTTATTTATTTATGAAAATTCCTATGGCACATGCATCGTGACATGATAACCAGTTTTATGATCGTGCCATCTTATTTCTGAATCCGGCAGGTATTTAAGCTAGCAAGTGAGCTATATTAAGCTAGCAAGTGAGCTATAAACGTTATATGTGAGTACCTATGGTGAGAAACTCTCACACTAACCATTACATGGTAATGGTTAGTGTGAAATGTCGTTTAGGTGTTTTTCATATGTACATTATGTAATTGTTTAGTAAATAAAGACGGTAAAGCTTTTTTTTTTTTGTAAATTTAATAAATCTGATTGATGTCTGCGATTTCGTTCAAACGCAAATCCGAAACCCTACCTAAGCCATTTGAAAAAGAAAACGTAACACGATAATTTACTTAGTATCTACTAACACCAAACGACAGTGGAAAACACGATTTAGTATTCAGTTACTAGTAAGAGATAATTACGAACATCGTGGGCGAGTTCTATATTTCAATTATTTTTTTTGTCATTTTAACATTTAAGCCCACGTTAGGGTTTAATGTACCTTATAAAATTATCTTTTCTGAATTGTCAATGAGAAAATGTTACCGGATAATTTATTATAAGTTATTTAAAGTCGTCACCGCAAAAAAACAACTAAGTAATTTATTTAGCCTACAAATGTTATTCCAACCTAATCTAGCGAACAAACACGGCGTTTAAAATATAAGATCATAAACTCAACATTGAATAGCAACGTAACGTAAAATCACATGATGATCACCAAACTTAATAAAAACTAATTGAAAGCGCTAGTAAATGCTTCGGTAACACTCGAACGACTCCAGGTACAGATGCTGCTACTTTTCTGGCGTTTTAGTCGCTTCGGTTTGGCCTGAGCCCTAATACTATTTTCAAAATATAGGCCTTATACTATGCATTTACAATAACGATTGGTAACAGACGGTCACCAATCAAGCTATGTTTTAATTTTAGATGGTATAATCGATGAATTTAATGCAATGGAGATTGGAGATGGTATAAAACCATAAAGTAAAAAATCAAAAGTGGATTTTGCGATTTTTCTATTCTACAAAATAGATAGGTACGTAATTCACAAAATCCCTCTCGAATAAAAATGTTGGTAAACGCTCAAAAATTTAGCACATATAGCAGTCAATCGTTTTTCAGTCTAAAGCATAAAAGAAATGCAAAATACTTCCCTGTCATTTTTAACACGAAGATTGGTGTCAAAGAAATATAATCAATAAGTGGGCCATATTAGCCCCTCTGGCGTAAATTAAAGCCATGAACTTTAAATGTCAATATTTGTTTTTACCGAGCCGTATGGAATTTAACCGATAATATCATATTTCCCCTCGATATGTTTGGGATGAAAATGGGGTGTATTAACTGCACTATCTATACTTATCTCTGAAAACTCTCTGGAATTCAGTTTATTTCGTCCAAATCCAAAGATCTGCTCATCAGATCTACTAGACTGCTAGTAGATCTGATGAGCAGATCTTAATGAGATGAAAACATTCCTTGCACGTCTGTAGTAAGCGCGTAATCTACTATCAAAGCTGTCAAATCACCACTGACAAAAAAGGTCACGTTCGAAACGAACAACAAAAAGCCGAGGGCTATTTCGTGACTTATTTTGGTAACGCTTTTTAGAAATTACAACGCAACTTTTTTCGGATGACCCTACTTACCCAAACTCATTACATCTTAAACGATTTAAAAAATCAGTCGTCATGATTGTTTTAGTTATTCCTTTTCAATTTTGGTTCCAGACACAATGTATTTAGCCTGTGTAAGTATTTTTTTGTTTTACAAATCACACTCAAAAAAGTCTCAGTCATAGTCAAATCTAAGTTATCAATGTTATAGTCCGGTCTAAGTCATGTAAGTTACTTATCAATTATATTTCTTTGACATTTGTCAGTGCAGAAATTATGTTATGAATACTTGAAATGTCATTCGAGAGACTAAATAATACATAATATATATTCTATAACACACACAAAAACTTAATTAAATTCGAGTAAACTTTAGCACTACGACACATATTTACTAAAATATTTTTCATACTACTTTGACAATCATATAATTTGACGAAAATTTCAAAAATTCGTAAGTTATAGTAGTTTAATCTAAAACACATAATTTTTGTCAAAATTCTCGTGAAACAAAATTCTCGAAGACAAAAATAAAATTGTTTGGGATTAAAAGGAAGTGAAAAGAAGTATTCCATTATCAAAACTGACATTGTTTTTTTTTTAGTTTTAGACAAAAAAACACATATTATTTTTATTAATACAACACTTCCTGATAAAGATCACCGGATGTGATCGACACTATAATCGGAATAACCGACTTAATTTCACATGATTATTCCCGTATTATTAAAATAAAACATATTCATTTAACTTGTTCTTTAACAATTTATCAAAAAAATGTTTATCGATTACTGTGTATTTTAAACATTTCGTAATATTAAGGCAGAGATAATCCCCTACAAATTCCGCACTCAAACGATTAAAACGCACCTGTCAAAATACACCTATATAAAATCACTGATTGGTGCATTGCCAGGTGTAACCTTGAGATAGCATATAAGAAAGCTAAATCTCCGGTCCCGCAACACGCACTTTCCTCCAACTTTGGTTAGTTCTCGAAATACGGTATCTATAGTGGGTATCTGTGCATAAATGTCTTCGCATAATTATTGCACATTCCTAAGATTTATAGTTCGAATTTACTTTTTAGCAAAAACAATTTGTTGAATTTCACGAATATTTAAACTTACCACTAAATTTTATTATAAATTATGATAATATAAAGGTTAAAATTGAAAGTACGAGACTTTCAATGGGTGACGGATAATATTGAAAAAGATTAATTACTACTCCTATATGTCTGTACGAATCATTTATATTGATATAATCTTTGGTATATTTTGACCGAGCGAAGCGAAGTCTACAGGAAAAAAATCGGCATGTACATTTGTATTTATTTGTCCGACGATAACTTGAAAACCGTACATCTGTTCTTCATGAAATTTCGTAGGCAAGTAGTTCATTTCAATAGAATTTATAAGTTCGAATATGAGCAAAATTGGTTTAGGGGTCGTAAAGATACAAAGGTCGCGACGTCTCAGTCAGGAATTGACTACATGTTGTAAGTATGCTGTTTTACAAATTTAAGAGATAAGCTCTAAAATGTTTGCCACCCCGTTCTCATATTTCAAAATAAAAGGAGACACAGATAATTTAAGTGCTTTTGGATTAGTATAGAGAATTGAACAACAGAATCAACGTTTCTTTCTTTTTGACAATTATTATGTTTACTTTTTAAAATTAAACGAAAATCGATAAAACAAAAAAACAGCATAAAATTGTTGGTGATCCCTTTTTCGTGCATTGACATTATAAGAGACTTCGATAATTTTTAAGGGTGATAACAGTATTACACGCTTAATAATTCCGATTGCCACTTTTGCGCAGAAAAGAGCAGACCGGTTCCGACAGTAGCCGAACCTGTAAGAAATCTATTGAATTTTATGTGCAAGCGCAAATGGCAGAGTATTGCTTGCTATGCATGCTTAGCTCTGTCTCGCTTACACGATTCGTACACTTCAGGCGGCCGGCCAACCGGCGATTTAGCCGCGAAATCGACCGACCAATAACAGCGTAAGATTTTAGCTCGCGTAGTACTTTCATCATCATCATCAGCCATAAGACGTCCGCTGCTGAACAAGAGCGCCACACCGACCGACAACGTGCCACTTGCATCCACCGGTTACCCGCGACTTAAACAATGTCGTCAGTCCACCTAGTGGGAGGCCTGCCTACGCTCTGTGGTCGCCACTCAAGAACTTTTCTTCCCCATCGGTTATCGGTTCTTGGAATGATGTGGCGTGCCCATTGCTACTTCAGCTTGCAAACTGTGTAAGCTGTATCGGTGACTGGTTCTTCGGCGAATATCCTCGTTTTGAACTCTATCGCGCAAAGAAACTCCGAGATACGGGTATAATATGATTACTGCGCAGCCACTTGCGCTAACATCCGATCAATAAAAAAAAATTGCACGGATATAATGAGAAAGGCAAGGAAAGTAAATACAGAGGGCGCTGCGTACGATTGTTCTTAAATGGTCATATGAAAGTTATTGGCATTTGTAAACAACAAGAAACGCATCAAAAGCTTTTTTCAAAATATCTTTCAGCTTGGTTCAGGAGAATGTATTCAACGTGGAAAATATCCGAGCTTAAAAAAAAACGAAGAAAAAAAAGCTTTTTCGTCTTATAGCAACAATCCACTATTTTCTTAGCTTAGGATCTTCACAGAACGTATGTATATTTATGACTTATTTTTATTAGGTAAACTTCATAGACTTTGACAATGGTTTAGGAATAAAGGTCTGTTACATTACCTGACCGGACATCGTGCGAAAGGGGCAGCTAGACTTGAATTTCACGGGAGCAAAAGAAACAAACTATTAAGGTTATAGCTTCTCCCTTTCGCTCCCCGTAATCTCATATATAGCCATCTCTTTCACACGATGTTAGGTCTGGTCAATTATAGCCAATTTCAACGTACGCAGCGCCATTATGACAGTTGTAAGTTTAATATTAGTTTAAATTGTGACGAGGACAATATAAATGATTCAACAGTTTTGCGACTAGATCATTGTTTTTTTTTTCGAATTACACGGGATATGTTCCTTAAACCTTAAGACTCGACAGCACCCATTTTTATTACCAGACGGCCCAAGGAGGGTAATGGTTTCTGTAATCGATTCCGATAACAAAGAGAATGAAAAAAGTTAAGAAAACAAAAATTAATTTAATTAAAATAAAAAATTACTTATTAACGGACTAAGTAATTTTCTAACGGACTAAGTAATTTTGTATTTTAAATAAGGGTCATATTCATTTAACAAAGAACCTCTCGCGGGCTGCTTTCCGAAATCACAGGTAAACAATACAGGGTTATAAGGAACGGATATGCTAAGCCGAAAGGAGCTGATAGTATTCATGATTGTGAACAACTTTTACTATGCGACCAACCCTGAAATCGAGAAAAAATTATCAGCTGTTCCATACATTTTGTCGAGTATCATTGACATTTTTCTATGGAACAGCTGATATTTTTTTCTCGATTTCAGAGTTGGTCCCATAGTAAAAGTTGTTCATAATGATGAGTACTATAAGCCCTTTTCGGCTTAGCATACCCTTTCCTTATAACCCTGTGTAGTTCCATAACTTTTGATATTATTTTTTCTATACAAACATTTGAATTAGGGCTCTAACAATATCATTACGCGATTTCAAACGGGAAGAAACGCATACAGCATAGAAGCTTGCAAAAACAAAAAAAAACAATTGTAAGTTATGGAAAAAGATTGAGGTGAGCGAGAGACTTTCGGTTAATTAAAAATAACCCTGTATATTACCGTTATTAAAAAAAGGATAGTGCGGTCGAGCCTTTACAACGATAGGCTCACTTGACGCGAAAATTTACTGAATCGTAAATAAAATATATATTTTAAAAAATACAACGCATTCATTGGTGCAAATACTTATTCACATGCGTAGTCACGCAATCAAAAAAACAATGGAAAAAAAAAAGAAATAATAAATCATAACTAGGTATTTAAGAAAAAAATGTAGTATACAACACTGGTACTAAAATTATTATAGAAAAAAAAACGCAGCGTTTCGGACGTCAAGTGTGCAATTTTATTACTCTTACGTTTTGATGTTGCGATAATGCCTCGTGAATTTTGATAAAGCCACGAACATATTGACGCGACAGCGAGTGCGGTCAAATCACGATGTGTCCTAGGGACACATCGTCATACAGGTTAGGCGTGCTACCCATTCTCGACCGTATAGTAAAAATGATGGAAAAAAAACGAAAGAGAGAACACGGTTGTCAACGACTTCTCATTCTGTAGACATTACATCAAATTAATTCTGTAACTGAAAAAAAAATTATATACATTCTCTTTTTGGCTCCAAACTCGGTGTATATGTATTGTCAAGTTTCATTATATTTTATTGTGTTTCAAAATAAAAACAAATCTACTAAGTCAACAAATTCAGTCACGGTCATGTCATGTTTAGTCATGCTTCACTTCAGTAAATTGTTGGAAGATTCTACTGATATTTGAAAACAACGCGAAAATACCACCATCACCACTTCATTCAATAAGTTATTCCCTCGAGCAATTTAACAAACATTTAATGATAAATAAACCATTATTTAATTATTACACAATCACCACGCGGGAAAACACAAATTTTGGAATATAAAGCAGCGACTTGACTTCCTCACGTTGGCGCCAAAGCAATACTGAACGCTGACGGTCAGTCAACACGTGTAATTGGTGGGTTAAATACACATATATGCATAATTAAGCTAATGTGTTATCTGGGTTTTCACACTATATCAAGTATCAACGGAGTGGGAAGTCATCGACAGTACTTTTATCATATGTTTTTTTCTTCTCACCGTGAAGTGACCGTGTCCGCAACCGCATCAATTTGATCGTAGCCCGTGTCAATGTGTTTAAGGTATCAAGTTGAGTATATTGCGGTGTTCCAGTGATTCCTTCAGAGCGTAGAACAGTTGCAGTTGTTGTTCGGGTTTCAAGTTGTAAACCTAGAAAAAAAAAAGTTTTTTTATTTATTTATTTTTTTCCACCCGTTATACTACAGGTACTGTATATATTAAAAGTTTGTGTTAATCCAGGCTATAAGCTATCTACATAACAAATTTTATTGAAATCCTTGAAGCCGTTAGTATTGAACGAGAACAAACATACACACAAACTTTTTTACATTTATAATATTGGTGTGATTTCAATAGAAATTGTAACGAACGAAGCAAAAGGCCGTCATAAGATCCACTCGTACGAGAAACCGGACTAAAAGCAAAGTATTTACTTCACCAATGAGTTCTTTAGAGCTTACGTACGGATACACCACTGGCTTTATGGTGAAGGAAAACATCGTGACGAAACCTGCATATCTCCGGAGAAGAAATTCGACGGAGTATGTGAATCCGCCAACGTGGTGGATATGGCCTAATCACCCTTGGAGGGTAGGCTGATGTCCCAGCAGTGGGATGTTTAAAGGCTGATATAGATAGATAGATGTACTTCACCATCTGGAAAAAAAAATATTCAGTCTATCGATAGCCCCGATTCGCCTTTACTTTCAGCCTTTATTTTCGTGAAGTTACCTGCTGCAGCAGTTTCTGTGGCGTGGCGGTGCGTATGAAGCTGGTGATGTAGACGTTGACGAAGGTCGCCATCAGGAACTGGCAGTCGAACCGGTCCATGATGCCGCCGTGGCCCGGGATCACGTCGCCGAAGTCCTGGCAATTTACACAGATTGCATCGATATCATAGAATTAATACCAATAGAAAAATTATCGGCGTCATTAAATAAAATGGCAACGATATGAGAGAGAGAGACAGGCATTATACTATTACTTTGGTAAGCTTTTTTCTATTATTTTTTGGGTCCTCACGTTGTGAATTTAGCCAGTGTCAAGTATTGTAATAGTTCAAGTGATATTAAATAATTCACAATTAAAACAAGTCTCAGTCATAGTCTAAATCAAGCAAAGCAAGTCACGGTCAAGTCGAAGTCATGCCCCAGTAAGGTGGTGAAAACTTTACTAGAACCTTCTATGGAGTTTTGGAAACAACACAAAAAGTCACGTTTCACGACATTATACTATTCACCAAAACTCATGCACGATCACGAACACTTAATGAATAAAACGAGTTGAACGGGAACAAACACATTTACATATTTACACACAAACTTTCGGATTTATAATATTAGTGTGATTATCCATCTGAATTTAAGTTTTGCATTTATTTATTTAAAATGATTATAAAAATAATCGCAAAATTTGTATCGATATTGAAATTAAATCAATTTAATTTGTTCAATGAAACAGAAACATATATCTGACAACATACATCACAAAACCGTTTTATCAAAGAAGAACAGCACTCATTGTTCAACAATATATAGCTTAAAGGTCGGAGACGGACAAAGGATACTATTTTTTTTTTTGATTGGTCCATGCGAACCACAGATCATTATAGGCCTCCCCCTTAGACCGCCACACCGACCGACAACGTGCCACTTGCATCCACCGGTTGCCTGCGACTTTCACAATGTCGTCGGTCCACCTAGTGGAAGCCCTGCCTACGTTTCGCCTTCCGTTTTGTGGTCGCCACTCAAGAACCATTCTTCCCCATCGGTTATCGGTACTCGCGCCTAACAATTAACCACAATCTGTGATGCGAACTAAGTCGCCGGTAACAGCTAGTTACTTATACTTTGGTAATTAATGTAACTCTTCAATTTTATTTGGATAATTTATCGAGTTTCTGGCTATTTTGTAGTGTGGCGCAGTAAACGGTGCGGCGTACGCGCATCTCTGGCGCGCGCACGAGTCTGTGATTTCTCATTATAATCGTACCTTAATCTTGAAAGCCCTCTTGAATCCCGAAGCGAAGAACCCTCCGAAGGGCCCGATGACGGAGCTGAAGATGCTGAGCGCCAGCGAGTGGATCATGAATGGATACATGTTGAATTTTTCCATACCGATCTGAGGACGGGAGGAAAGTTTCATTAAGGTGCAACGTTTCGCTCATCGCGCGAAATTCAAATTTTCTTGCATTTTTTGTCAATTACAGCTTAATTACTCATCGTGGATTTATCGAAACCAATTTTGCCTCAATAAATAAGTTGTTTTAAGACATTACGGGTAAAATGATTACCTAGATAACATTGGTTCAGCTACAAATTTCAATAAGCTGATTTTCATCTTGGTTTTTGGTTTAGTGAGAAATGTACTTATACTAGCTTTCAACTTGAATTTTTGGTTGGTGTAATTTCTTGAAACAATCTATTTATTATCGCAAAATTAGTTTTCATGAACCTACGATGAGTAAATAAGTTGTAATTGACATAAAACACAAGAAAAATTGAATTTCGCGCGCCGAGCGAAACGTTGCACCTTAAGGGCTTGAGAGGATAATCCTGCCGCGAGGTTTTGGCGCATTCTATATTCGAAATTGTATAGTGTTGATGATCCTATCTTCATGAAAATGTCATATGCGAGTAGTTGATTTCAGTACAAAAAATAAGTTCGAATATTAATTAAATCGGTTAAAATTTTTGTACCAATAAATATATTTCATTTAATTTGGTAATGTTTTGCAGCTTTCATGTTTGTTAGAGCTGCTCGAGTATATATAATACCCACACACACACCCGAACAGACACTTTCTTTCGCACACACACACACACACAGACACACACACACGCACAGACACACACACGCACACGCACACACACACGCACACAAACACACACCCACATGCACGTTAGATTGTTTTCTTTTTATATATGTATGTAAGATTTTTTGCTTCTTTGATCTATTGGCATAGTAATAATGTAAATTCTAAATTAATGTTAACTTACCTTAAGTTTGACTTTATTTTGTTTTGGCACACATATGTAGTAAATAGGAGAGGCCACTGGCTCCCGACACACAATCTATGGCTAGTTTGGGAGACTCTGAGATTAACAATTTATTTGTGATTTTTGTAATGCCCAAATAAATTTGATTTGATTTGATTAGTATGGCGAGCAGGTTGCGGTACTTACGATCTTCATAAGTGGTTGCACGAACTGCGGCGGCGTGTATTCCTGTAGTCGGAACAGCAGCGACGGCTCGCAGTCCATCGTCATGCGGCCGAGGCTTTCCGAATACTCGATGGGACATACCAGGTACGGGTATTGAGACATCATGTACGAAATCTGGAACGAATAGAGAATTTAGGTAGAATGACGTACATTGTCGTAACAAAGGAACACCAAAATAGACGGAGGCTCGAGAATCATGCCATGATTCCGCAATGGTGATCAGCGAACGCCCAATCGACGTCACCGTCTTATTAACGATGATTGGGCGTTTGCTGATCACAGGATTTTTTTCTTCTGTTTCGCCAAAAACTATTAAATAATCAAGTTTTTTAAATTTCCTCTCAGTAACTTTTTTTTTCTTGTAACTGTTATCGTGGAATCAGTAACATGTCGCGGTGTAGTTTCTGAGAAGTCTGTTGATACAGTCAGTGCTGTGTGCCGTGGTGACAACCCTACGTTATTTTTAAGACCAAAATAAATTTGGGTTGATCTCGACACCCTCATTTCGCACACAGACGACCCGCATTCTGCAGTCAGCTAGTGACCACGGCTGTTGCAACTTGGCCAAATCGTCGAGGTAAATAAATGAAACAGTTTTTACCGTGGTTAAGTCCCGACAACAAACACTCAGTTATGTGTTCAAATCGCGAAAGTTTAAAGCTACTATTTCTTATTTTGGCGAAGGAGAAGGAAAAAAACTCGGAAAAGTTGTTTTTTTTTTCCTATTTCAAAAAAATGGTTCAATAGTGCGAACGAGATAGCTGAATCAGGCGAGCTGGCTCTTAATAAAGTCGTTTTGTCTGAACGTAAAAACTAAGCCAAGTTTTAACAGTAAAAAAATGATTAAGGGGATTTCTGGATTTTTGTACAATAATCCACTTCCGCAGAAATAAAACAAATTGTTAAGGGAATTTCTAGACTTTTTGTCCAATAATCCTCTTCACCAAAATTAAATAAATGGCTAAGGGGGTTTCTGTTTTTTTTCCGCCTCTCAAATTGATGCTAAGAGGATTAATGGACAAAACATCCAGAAATCCCCTTCGCAGAGAATTGTCTAAAGGGATTTCTGGAGTAAGTCATGAGATAGGTCCAGGTTTCGTTAGCTCGTCGGTCATTTCAACCGATACGTCGACTAACCCAAAACAAAGTGAAAGATGGGTTCAAACTGTGATCATACATAATCATTGACTTCAATTTGTGTAAATCACATTCAATAAACAGTTCGTTCAACTCAACCGCACGCATACGCTTGAATAAACATATTTCATCGACATAATTAATTGGTCAGCGAGAAGTTCACGAAGAACTTATTGATAGGGTTTTATAGAGTACCGGAGATTTCGAGGAAGCGAACCCGGAGCTGTGGATTTTGGCGCTAAGTACCAGCACAACGACGACAGACGTGCTGAATAATAACGTTTTGCGCTTTTATTTTATTTAATTGATTTTATTATATGTATTGTAGTTTTAAGGTATTTATGATATGGGCCATGTTGCCTGGAAAAAAAAAGTTTTTTTTTATTTTTTTTAAATAATGTAACGGTATGCTTAGCCGCAAAGGGCTTAAATTAATCAGCATTATGAACAGCTTTTACTATGAGACCAAATCCGAAATCGAGAAAAAACCAACTGTTAACAGCTGCCATAGAAAAATGTCACTCGACAAAATGATACACAGCTGATATTGTAGTCTCGATTTCAGGATTGGTCCCGTAGTAAAATTTGTTCAAAATCTATAGTTTCTTTCGGGTAAGCGTACCCCTTCCTTACAACCCTGTATGCTACCGAGTAACGATTCGAACAATTCCCTCGCCTAATGGTAAGCGTCACGTTTGCTCATTATAGTTTATTGCCACCGGTTGCTCGCAATTTTCACAAAGTGTTCGGTTCGCATAGAGGGAGTCCTACCGACGCTGCGTCTTCCGGGAGGGAGGGATAGAGACGTAATAACATTTGACTCACCACTAGTCCGAAGATGACCGTCGAGAATCCTCCCCCAATGAAGCCCTCCCAAGTTTTCTTGGGGCTGAGCTTGATCAGCGGAGTCTTCCCGAAGAAGAAACCAAACACGTACGCCATCACATCATTGCAGATGATCATGGAGACCGGTACTATGAACCAGATCAGACCTGAAAGACCACAGAAAAATAATTTTATAATACACTTGGAGTACGTTATTTAAAAGATCCATTGTTAACGCGCTGACTGGGCAGAAAAGGTATATGAAAATCCATTGTTAACGCCCTGACTGGGCAGAAAAGGTATATGAAAATCCATTGTTAACGCGCTGAATGGGCAGAAAAGGTATGTGAAAATCCATTGTTATTATGCGTTTTTTTTAAATTATGGGATTTCAGTAGTATGGTCTGTAATAATACTAAATAGCAAAAAAAAATTAACACCAACGCCGCAAAATTATATTTTTTTCTGGCCATTTGCGTTTTCTAAACATTAATTTAAAAAGAAAATACTAAAAATAAACAGATTAAAATTGCACGCGTACTGATTACCTGATTTTGATTTATTTATCAGAGTTTTCAATTTGTTTTTACCCGACTGCCCAAGAAGGAGGGTAATGTTTTGTCTTCTATTTTCCTCATAAGTGTAGTATAAAGCATTATGTATCACTTGGAAGAAAGTGCCCAACCCAAGTGCTCGGACCCAAGTCGGCCCTCGTTAGTCACTATCTCCCCTCGGCGAACAATGTACTATTGTTATCACAAGCGGCGCCTTCCGATTTCACCTGCTATCTTACTGGCACTGTTTATTGTTCCGGGATGGAAAGTAGTCCTATGTTTTAATCCAGAGTAAGCTACCTCCACACAAAATTTCATCCAAACCCGTTCAGCCGTCAATACCGTAACGACAAAGCAAAGTAACGCCGTAGCATCTTTTTTTCGTTTCCGTACACAATATTTTACTCGAATTACGAGTAGGGGCGATCAGTCTTTTAAGACAGATATCAGTATAGCTATCTCTTTTACTCTCATACATTTCGCATCTTCCTTTGCACTTTTTGGCGAAGTTTTGCTAGGTAAGAATGAGCCGTAAACAGGCTGCAGCGGAGCCGAATTCCAAGCGCCATTTTGAAAGTAGAAACCTCTCTGCATTCCTGCATCAGCCTTTAAGCATCCCACTGAGATATCGGCCTACCCTCTTAGGGTGAATAGGCTATATCCACCAAGCTGGCCAAGAGCGGGTGGCGGAATCACATACACCATCGAATTTCTTCTCCGGATCTCCGAGGTATTATCGGTATGTTTTCCTTTACCGAAAAGCCACTGGTATATCCGCACGTAAGTTCCAAAGAACTCATTGGTCAGGGGATAGTAGAAAAATCTATCTTAAGAAAAATATAGGAGTTTTGGCGGAAACGTGAAGAATTCATGTCGCGTCATTTTATTACTTTTCAAAACGTGTTATTTCGAGTGTTAATGTGTAAAAACGGTGAATTTCTAACCGCTAAGTGTTCGTGAACATGCACGAGTGTTGGTGAATGGTATAATGTCGTGAAACGTGAAATTTCGTGTTATTTCCAAAACTCCATAGAAGGCTCTAGTAAAGTTTTCACCACTTTACTGGAGCATGACTTGGACTTGACCGTGACTTGCTATGCTCGACGTTGACCGTGACTATGACTTGTTTGATAATTTCTAACAAAGCATGAGAATATATATGTATACTTGACACTGGCAAATGCATAAGACGTGCGACGCCAAAATCCTTTGTGGCAAAAAAAAAATATATATAATTGGCCGTACATCACAATTTCTACGAACTCCCAATCTTACAAATTTAATCTCCCACCTACTTTATCTCAGATTCACCTGAATATCCAGAGTGCAGACTCAAAATAGAGGCATCAATCTAGCTTACAACGTGCATAAATAAACTACTTGGACGGAGCAGAACTAGGTCAGTTTTATCCTCGGAACATTAAACGCTTCTAGTAAACAACAGCCAGTTCCAGGCGAAGCGTTTACCGTCCTCGACTACACCGTTGAGCTAAGGTCGAACGAATGCTGGCAAACCAGAATAATAGAGGAACCTGTATGATTTATGTAAGCGATTGTGGCAATAAATTACCTTGCAGTCAGTTACCCGCTAAAAAAACCTGCTGATGAAATTACCCGATTTTTCGGGTAACTCTGGCCAGCGCCTGTTTCATACAAACGAATTCCCCTGATTCCTCCCCGAATAATGTGACTACAGAATTATTATTTTTTACCAAAAAAAGTAAACCTACTACTTCCATGTTTTATTTTTTTCAATAAAGTAAAAAATAAAAACATAGGAGCATGGCAGTTATCTGTAGTACATGGAAATAGGTTTGTATATAAAGATGGTCGCCTAGTTGCCTCTTAAGCAGTTTCCATTTCAGGCTAGATAACATTACCATTCTCGACCACACGGTTCGTTAACATCAATAATTATAATAATAATCCTCTCCATGCTAACGTTGCCTGAAAGATCGCTTTAAGCGATAAGGCCGCCAGTTGTTACACTAGTTTTAAGTTGTTTTTTGGTCATTTGTATGTTATTTCTGGTGTGAACAATAAACAGTTTTCTATCTATCTATCTAATAATTTTGTGGTCAAAATATAGCTAATTGTTACTTATTTCTTCTTGAAACTTTGTCATCTAAGATCTAGTTAAAACAAGTGATTATAACAACATTGGCCCAACAATGCCTGCACCTAAAACAACAAGGCCGAGGTCAGAGATCAACACACGCGGGCTAAATATATTCGTTGCCTGATACAATAGAGTTGTTTTGAAACTGTTTGATTGCATTTTACCTACAGATCACACTTGACACCGCTTTACAAGATCGCAAATCCGACAAAGTCACCAAAGTTTGAGGAAAGCGCGGGTTGCGGGGATTGCGATTATCTCAAGTTTACATGCCATCTCGCGCCTAACTATGTATCCTAACTAATACAATAAATTCGAATGTAACGCTGTCTCTCTGTCTGGGTATTCGTCGTGTTATCAGGGCTAAACGGCTGAATTTTTGCATAGACATGCAGTTTGGGTCGGAGACGGACTTAGGCAACTTTTTCTTATGTATGTCGCGGGTAACAGCTAGTATTATATAAAAAGAACAAGCCCTTTTCTAGGAATCAACGCACAGACCAAACTGCTTATGATAGAGACGTGAAATTTGAACCTAATACTCCTCAAAAGTTCAGAACAATAAAAACTGATTTTGCGAAATTCCACCTCCAAAGGTCCCCACAGTTTGTATTGAAATAAAAGCCCATTTCATACTAAGCCAATGAAACTGGGTTTGTGTAATAAGCAGAAAAAATAAAGGCATGTCTCTGTATTCCTCGAAAATCAATTCCTAAAGAGTTGAAATGAGTTGACATTTCATTTACTAGGCGAGCGAAACCGTGCGGGCAAGCTAGGATTTTATAGTTATACTAGCTTTTACCCTCGACTTCGTTCGCGTGGACCTAAAAAAAAGTAGCCTTTGTCCGTCTCCGACGCATTACCTATATCTATGCAAAAATTCAGAACGATCCGTTCAGCCGTGAAAACGCGACATACATCCAGACGTAGAGACAGATAGAGAAACAGAGTTACTTTCGCATTTATAATATTAGTTAGGATTTAGATTTACGCTTAGTGCGCTTCAATCATCCTGAGTTCGGAATCTAGCCAGTCGGGTAAAAAGGACTTTGACGTAGTACAGTGAAAAAGCTTCCACGAGCCGAGTAATGCACAAACCAATTTTTCATCGTATCTCAATCGATATTACTCTACAATCTAAAGCGTTCTTTATTTCCCCGGCTTTAAAACTCTATTTTACTATCAAGCAGTTTACTTGAAACCATTTTCCGCTGAATCAGACAGACGGTAATCTATTTCGGAGCCAACTTTTCTACGTAACGAGCAAGTGGCAAGGCGTGGGACGTATTTACGAGAGACGAGATGCATAACGAGATGGATAAAGTGGCGTATCAACCTCAGATCAGAAAACAAAGGAGATGTGGCAAAGGATCGTGACAGATTTGAACGCATAAAACAGATGCCATGGTTTTTAATCGAACTCACCTTGACGACCTCGTTATCGTCTGTCAAATATAAAGGCTCCATGTGTCGCAATGAATGGTTATCGATTCATTACGACACAGTCTGTATAAGTTAGTTATTTAGCCAGTTATTCAACCGCCAAGCACTAGTGTGCAAATATTACTGTGTTCCGGATTGAAGGGCAATGTTTCCAGCGTAATTACTGGGCATACAGAGATTTAACATCTAACATCTCAGGGTGACGAGCGCAATGCATTGCCGCGCATAGTTTTGAACCGTTGAAGTTCAAAATTCTGGGTGGCACTGAACTGTTATGGGCAAGCGTTACGCTTAACATCAGTTGCTCGTCTCGTCACCGAGTAAAAAAAAAAAAGTTTAAAAACTGCAAGCTCATCCTCAAAAAAAAGTAAACAATATGGAAACTTTAATTTTATTGTTATTTGTAATAGATTTATACTTGTAATAGATTAAAATTCGTTATACCCGGTCTCTCCTATCTCTACTATGAGTATATACATGATGTTTATCTATTGGCCGCCCTAGTTACGGACAGTTGAAAGGATTCCCGCCTCTGACAATGTTTACTTGACACGAATAGGGACTGGGACAATGCTATCCATGTAACGTCTAGCGAATGAAGATACGGTTATAATAGATTATTGTAACTATTGTAGATAATTGTAACTTTTTCGTGTCCTTCATCGTTATTTCTATGATGCTAATGGTCCAATAGATTTGATTTTGATAATAATGTTGCTGTCGTTGACTATTGAATATATTATTTTCGCGACCTACTTTTTTTTCGCAATTTTCTTACGATACACAACTTTTTACCCGACTGCGCAAGAAGAAGGGTAATGTTTTTGGGCTGTATGTAAGTATGTGTTTTTGTGTTCCTATATCACCTTCAGTAGCCTTAATGGCTTAACCGATTTGACAAGTGAGGTGTCGTTGGATTCCTCTTAATGCTTGGAGACGCTTAATGCTCTACATTTAGCAGCCGGGTATTTCGTTATTAAGGGTTACTTGACTCAAAAGGAACCCTTACAGGAGCACTTCGTTGTCCGTCTGTCTGTCTAGACCCTTTTTCTCAGAACCGCGTGGGGGGTAACAGGCAGAAATGAATAAGTAAGTAACAAAAAAAAAACAGTATTAATATGATGAGTAATACACGTAGTTCTACGGTTCCTTTGAGCTGTAAAAAAAATCGAACTTCTAAGTCAACGCAATATTTTAAAAAAATACTGCCATTTACGCCTCATCATTTGACACTCGAGTAAATCAAAACTTATAGGGTACTGTTGACCTACATATAGTTTGGTGGTGGAGACTGCCAAGAGGTTTTGGCGCATTCGAAATTTGAAATTGTATAGCTGTCGCTCTGTTTCTCGTGCGTGCGATAGAGAGTGTTAGTGAATTTTCCTAACTTTTTGATGATATTAGCGTTTCGGGTATAGACTGATATCACTCCCTAAATCTTAACAAAATCTTTTGTTTTGGTGTCAATGGCTTGGGTAAACCATAAACTGTGCCGGTATGTTATGTTTAAAAAAAAATAGTATCCTAATAACAATTACTTTTCTTCGTCGTATTTTTGATGCAAAAAAAATTGTCACTTTATGTACCTATACAACAAAACAACGAAAATATTGCGAAAAATAAAAACATACAAGCATAGTTTTTCACGGTACAGATAACATATATAACTGCCCCGGTGGCTCAGTTGGTAATGAACCTACGTTCTGTGCTTGGGGGTGTGGGTTCGATTCCCATCTAGGACAAACATTTATGTGATGAATATTTGTGTTTGTTCTATGTCTGGGTGTTATTATCTATATAAGTATGTATATAAAATATATCTATGTACGTATATCAGTCTCTGGCAGCCATATTAGGGTCAGATGACCGTGTGTGCAATAATGTCCCAGATATTTATTTATTTATAAAAAAAAACATCGAAATCGGTAAACGTTTAGGGTTGGGTATCATACTTACGCTTTTTGTATGAACAAGACTTTGGTATACCCTATTCTAAAGGAGTGGAGATATATTGAGATTAAATCTAAAAAGGGATAGAGGATTAAGGGGTATACATACTTATTATACTTGTCTATACAATTTGGTTCGCAAATTATGCTCGGTAAATATATACCCACAAACACCAACCAAATCAATTATACACCAATTATATGTAATGTAAAACCAAAACCGTATCTGAAAAAGAGTTTAAAACCATTATATATATTCAGAATTCAGAAAGTGTAACACCCCAATTGCATTCACAAGTGATTCTAGACTGTATGTCAGACGGCCATCCTTATCAATAAGCACTGATAACGACAAAGTATTCCAATGAACAGATCGAGAGTAAACATAAATCTCTGCGATATTAAACGTTAAGTCAAGCAACCCGGTCAAGTTCAACGTCTGATTAGAGATAATTATTATCGTTATCATCCTTAATTGCACGTTTCATGAATGACTACATTTTTACTAAAATATCGTGATATATACAGGTTTTACTGAATGGTGTGGCAATATTAAAAAGTATGTATGTACTCATCATTATGAACAAGTTTAACTATGGGACCAAACCTGAAATCGCGAAAAACAAAATCAGCTGTGCCATTGAAAAATGTCAATGACACTTGACAGAAGTTATGGAATCCTTTTTTCTTTGCGATTTCAGGTTTGGTCCCCATAGTAAAAGTTGTTCATAATGATGAGTACATCCTGCTTCAGCCTTTAAGCATCTCATTGCTGAGATATCAGCCTATGTTCGAAGGGTGATTGGGCCATATCCACCACGCTGGCCCAGTGCGGGTTGGCGGTTTCACATACGCCATCGAATATTTCTTCTCCAGAAATATGCATGTTTCCTGACGATGTTTTCCTTCACCGAAAAGCCAATGGTATAATATATATCCGTACGTAAGTTCCTAAGAAGTAATTAGAACGCCCGGGATCATTGAAAGTTAAGTGTGTTTACCATGTTCGACCATATCGTTAGTTCAGGCGAGTTGTGGTCAAACGCCTGGTCTATCGACAATAAAAAAAACACCAGCCTTCAGGACCTGGAGTAAAAGTAGCCAAAGTTCATCAAAAAACTCATGTAAAACTCATGTGGGTCCATCTGTATGTGAGGCCCAGTCTCAGCCCCGATCTTTGTTGACATGCTGAAATGTGGGTTGAATTAGGTTTTGGCTTAGTACGAAAAAGGTGCAAAGCCGAAAATGGATTAAGCTTAATTGATCGCTACCCTATTATTCCCGTAAATAAATTTTACGGTTCCTAAACTGGCAATAGCGGCCAGTTTAGGAACCGTACAGCGCCGTATTTTGATTTAAAATTTAAACTAGTTTTAGTCTTGCGCGGTTGTTTACTACATAACTAAACTTTTTTAAACACTTTTTAGACTTTTAGTTAGAAAGGGGATAGATTGGTTTCTTTGCTTCTAAGTTTCGAACTTTTTTGTCATCCACCCTCGTCTTCAGTGAACGTGACATCCAACTTTAACTGTGACCGAAATATCGGGAATCAACATTTATAAAAATCGTGGTAAATATCCCGAGAGTATTAATTTAAATATAACTTACATTGATTAAAAAAACGTAGATTGCCTGTATTGATAGATACCTAATAAATTACCGAAATCATGAAACAAGTAAAATTATTAGATACTTTTAGCATATTACTTAATTTTATGTATTTATGTATTTTTTGAATTTAAATATTATAATTTAACGAGCACAAAAACTTACGACTAACTAACAGTGTGGCAAAAGCTTCTCGTCCCAGTCCATTGTATTTGGTTCTGTGCGAAACAATCGTCATAATATGTGAACTCTAATATGACAGTAAACTTCAAACATTACAATGAAAAATAAAATATAAAATTATCATAGCTTAGTTTTTGTGAACAGTTTAATGTAAATTATCTGATTTTTTAAATTATTTGTTTAAGTGTATACTAAATTAGTGATTTTTCTATTTCCCGATATTTCGCCGCAGTTGCATGCGCCATGTTCACTTACTGAAATTGCGTCTCTTTTCATTTTGAAATGTGTGAAAAAGATGTCAAAACGTTTTACGGCAGTCGTGGTTAGATTAGATAGTACAAAAGCTTATATCAAATTACGTTACAGTACAACACTACAATTTTGTTACAGCTGACCTACGTGTTACAGCTTACCTCTAAACATGTTCTGCATTATGAGATAGCTCCATAGTTAAACCACAATACATGCTTCGAGGCGAAAAGGCTGAAACATAAGGCAGTTCAGCCTTTTCGCCTCGAATTTAGTATCGATTGACAAGTGAAAGTGGCAGTAGACATAACCATAATTAATGTTACAGCTCATCCCACAATATGTTACAGTTCACCTACAGATTACGGTTTACCTGCAATATGTTCTGAGGGATGACATAGCTCTGCTAGACCACTATAAGAACAGCCCCTTGCGTTCAAGCGAAAAGATTGTACTGCCCCGTGGACTTCACAGTGTCGAATGACAAGTGACAGTGGAAAATACCATAAATAATGTTACAGCTTACCTTCAAATATGTTCTGTATGATGAGATAGCTCTGCGTGACCACTATGAGCAGGGCGACGTGCGTCCAAGCGAAAAGGCTGAACTGCCTCATATAGTATCTCTTCACGAGAGACAGCACGAACCACACGAACCCGACGCAGTACAGGCTGAACGAGATGAAGCGATGGTACGTCACCAGGAACTTAAGGTAGTCCTAGGGAACCATAAAGTTTGTATATTACATAACATAGCATTGCCATAGAAAAATTATACGAAAAGAATGGTAAACCATACAAATATTTTTTAAACGTACATATGTGTCTATGGCACTGCGTTCCATAACAGGTGTAGTTGACATCGGCACCAGGGAAAAAAGCCTTAAGATTAAAACGGAATTGGGCAGATCACATAGTACATAATGCATCCCGATCGGTGAGCCAAGATCGTCAGTCGTCACACAGTGGGTATACCTGATGGAAAACTCATAAAATCTGGCGTACCCATTTTGACGCATCGGGGTTCGTGGCAGGAAGTGGCGATGGACCAAGATTTGTGAAATCAACACGGCAAAAGACCGAAAGCAGCTTATCGTACTCATCGTTATGAACAAGTTTTACTCTGAATAACTATTACTCCGTAGAAAAATTACAACACCTGTTTTTTTTTTTAAATGAGCTGCTTTCGGATTGTTATCACCCATTCGTGTAACCTAGTATAGATAACTAATGCATTTAGCAAAGTTCTCTAGCAAGCTCTGGCGTCTATGGATCATTCGCTGAAATTACTCAAGCGATTATATTTTCGCGGCAGGCACCTGCAGACATATGTTCCTCCTCCTCTATCTATATCGCCAGTCGTTTGACTCGCTCTCAAAAAACCGACAAAATCGGTAGCGGCGGACAAGGCGAGCAAGACTAGTCACAGTTCGTCTCTGCCTACTTGCCTCGTTCCTTTCCTCGATATACAGGGCTATAAGGAAAGGGTATGCTAAGCCGAAAAGTGCTTATAGTACTCATAATTATGAACAACTTTTACTATGGGACCAACCACGAAATCCAGAAAAAATAATCAGCTGTTCCATACATTTTGTCGAATGTCATTGACATTTTTCTATGGAACAGCTGATTGATATTTTTTTCTCGATTTCAGGGTTGGTCCCATAGTAAAAATTGTTCACAATGATGAGTACTATGAGCTCTTTTCGGCTTATTTCCCTTTCCTTATAACCCTGTACACTCGTCGAGTACGTGGCCGCAGCAATAGATAGTGCAACTCAACAGCCTACTTCCCTCTCCCTATCCTGATTTATATTGTAAATGCGATAGTGTGACTCTTACTTTCTTTATCTTTCAAACGATCGATGTACTTTTTCGTGGGTACAGTGTAAAGGGAGAGTGACACAGGCTACTTTTCATCCCAGAAAAACTACAGTTTCAGTAGGATACGCGAGTAAAAACGCAGGGCGCAGCTAGTTAGCTAATAAAACTAAAAGGGCAATTTATATCCCAAACGATTAACTAAACTATGCTATTGTAATCGCGTAAGTAATTGGACTAAGTGGATGTTTAACAAAATGGACGTAATCTAGTTTAGTTTACCGATAGATGATTGATTGCTATACAGTCCCTGCTAATATTATTAATGCGATGGTGTATTCGTCGGTTTGTTTGTTCCTCTTTCACTCAGCAACAGAGCAAAGAACTAATCTGCGGGCTTATCCCGTCACTCTGAAAGCGATAGTGATAGTGCGTGAGCGGGACCGCGCATAGTGCGACTAAGTTGGTAGGAGCGGGATGACATGCTCTTGCAATCAGAATCACGAACGTTTCAAAGTTAGAGGATGAGCCCGCGGATTTTTTGCAAGATTTGCAGAAGGCAAGAGCGACATTGGCTACCTTTTATGCTGGGAAAATTCGGGATCCACGCAACCTCTTAAGATAGAAGACTTGTCGTTACTTAAATGACAAGCTCTTTAAAACTCTTAGGCTTAAGACTTAAGATTCTCTTTAGGAATGCATCCACTAAGAGTAAATGCCTGAAGGAGAGAACTAGAATCTCCCTTAGCACTTTCGAGTCCTCCTTGCAACTTCGCTTGCTATATATCGCCGTCGCT
This sequence comes from Apocheima hispidaria, assembly GCA_947579745.1. Classification (NCBI taxonomy): domain Eukaryota; kingdom Metazoa; phylum Arthropoda; class Insecta; order Lepidoptera; family Geometridae; genus Apocheima; species Apocheima hispidaria. Next base: position 2,663,963 of record OX388151.1, read on the forward strand.
GTCTTCTTTAGGCCTATTTGTACGGGTAATAACCCCGAACTGTTCGATTATAGCCATATTCGAACTTAAAAATTGTATTCGTCTGAAATAAGCCTGTTGCCTACGAAGTTTCATGGAGATCGGATCAACTGTAAAATGTTATCGTTGGACAAATATACACACATACATACAAACGCTGATTAGTTTCCGTAGACCATGAGACCTTCGTTTCTCTCGGTTAATAATTCCGTCCTATTATTCGGCTTTTAAGAATGACAAAAGATACCGAAACCTTAGAGTATCTCGATCAGATTATACACACATAATTTGCTGGAAAATGGTTGAAACTGATTTCATTCGTAAACTGTGATATGATATACCAGAATATTAACAGACTAGACGGTACGATAATGAAGATAGCCATCAATTATCGATTAATCATAATTATTACCGAAATATTACAGATATAACGTTGAAGCATTATTTTTCAAGTAAAATAGAATCATTTCAAAATGAAATCACTATTACGAAGCATTATTTTAGCTACGTGTCACATACCGGATATTTAGTTTAACTTGCTTAACACGGTTGCTCGCTCGGTGAGTGATCATATCGTCTAGCATTTCAAGGCAAACACGCAGACCTCAACCTTAGTTGCGGAGCTAAAAGCCTTTTTAGGCATATAACATTATCTTAGCGATCAGGTTTACTTTAAAAGATAGAATCAGAAATGAGATTATCCGACCTCGAAATAGCGAACTTTAGTAAGCATGACAGCTCAGTGGTTGGCGTTGGTCACAAATTTATAGTTAGGGATCGTTGTTCCGACCAAAAGTTACCAAATTTGGAGGAGAGAGCGTGTTGCTGGACTGCGACCAAGCTTTTCTCATTGCCTATATACTCTCTTAAGATTCCGTCTATTCGCAACAAACAATGAACCATTAACCGATGGGGAAGAAAGGTTCTTGAGTGGCGACCACGAACCGGAAGAAGCAGCGTAGGCAGGCCTCCCACTACGTGGACCGACGACATTGTGCAAGTCGCGGGAAACCGATGTATGCAAGTGGCACGTTGTCAGTCGGTGTGGTGCTCTAAGGGACCTACCTATGTTCGGCAGTGGACGTCTTCTAGCTGACGATGATGAATGAACCAATGAAAGTAAATTTTTATAGGTATATGTTGACCAATGCGTGGTGCGCTTCGATCGTCCTGGGTATGGAATCTAGGTAATGTTCTGTGGCGTGGGTTTAAACCCCAACAATATAATAGAATAGAATCGTTTATTGGCCTTATAACATTGGTAGTTAGAATGGGCAAGTCACATTTACAAAGTATTCAGTTCATAATTACATAATTTCAAATATCTAATCAAAAGCCACAACAAAAAATAATTACTAATAATAAAATAATTTGGTAAAAATTTAGTTTAATAAGATATGATTAATAATAATGTCAGCAAGTTATATAAATGAAAAAAAAAAAAAAAAAAAAACATTAAGCTTGACCTACCGATGAAGGAAAAAATCGTGACAAAAAATAGACATAGACGTAGACATAGACGTATCTGTATGTGTGTATGCCCATTATACTTGAGAAGTTTCCTCAATTCCTCATAGATCTCATTATCAGAACTGGATTTTGATACAAATTTAACCAATCTGGAAATATATCTTATTAAATAAAAAAACAATTTTTGAAATCGGTTCATAAATGACGTAATAAGTTCTGAATTAACAAAAAAAAAAAAACAATTCAGAACCCCTTTTTTTGGAAGTAGGTTAAAAAGGACAACCGACAAAATGAGAACGGTATCTAGATCTGTACTTTTTACTGTATTTTTTTTTTCTTTAAGTAAACACCGTATGGTACTTTAAAAAAAAAAATGTACGGAGCCCTAAAAACATAAAACTGAAAATCGTAATATCTAAGAGTCTACGAGTAAGTAAGAAGCTGAAGTCAGTTCGAAAACAACTGTAACATTTCCATAACATTTGATACAAAAAAAAAAACAAATCGGTTTATAAATGACAGAGTTCTGTGGCAAGAAACATAAAAAAAAAAAGCATCTGTCGACTTGAGAACCTCCTCCTTTTTTTGGAAGTCGGTTAAAATCACATTATCTTGAGATGCATATCTAGCTAATATACTTATGCAAATATGTAATCAAGTAGTTAAATTATGTTTATCCAAATTATGTTATATCTAAGCTGTACAATATAATTTCGCAGTATAGTTAAACCCGAATTGGTATTTTACATGCTATCTCCTCATTGGCATAATTAATTATTATGGTAATCAAAATTTTAATACCAAGTGTATGTTTGATGACATGTAAAAAAAAGCTATTCATTTATTGTTGTCGTTACCGAGTATTTATTTTTTATATTTTTTTGCTATCGTTGTTTTTCTGTGAATCGTGTCATCGTCATGCTGCGAGCGCAAAGCATCGCCTTCAGCACCGCAAATGAGGTTAAACCAAACCAGTGCGCCAGTGGCAGAGTCAGAGAGAGAGTGGTAGTGTCAGAGTGACTCTCTCCGTCTCGCAAGCGTTGCGCTCCTATAGTTTCTGCCAAAAAATTGTCTCTTTGAACGAACGGAACGAACAACATTAAGCTGAGTTGAGGCCATTTTTGTGACACATAATATTGACTAGCCAAAGTTATTTAGGATACTGATAGCAATAACATGTCAACCCACAAAAAGATTTTTTTTTGTTAATTATACAGAACGCTTTTATGGCTGACAATGAAGCGTTCTGTATTATTAACAACTTTTTTTTTGTGGGTTGACATGTTATTGCTTATCAGTATCCAATTTTAACCTAACTAATATTATACTAGTAGTTCGTGCCGAACTGAGACCTCACGACCCCTAGATCTTCACAACCCCTGGACCAATTCAGCTCATATTCGAACTTAAAATTGTATTGAAATGAACTACTTGCCTACGAAATTTCATGAAGATCGCATCAACGGTTCGCAAGTTATCATCGGACAAATATACACACAAACATACAGACATACATACAAATGCCGATTTGTCCCAGTAAACTCTGAGGCCTTCGTTTCGCTCGGTCAAAAAGCCAAAGTAGCTCTGTCTCTGGGTGTTTGTCGCGTTATCACGGCTTAACGGCTGAACGGAGCGACCTGAATTTTTGCATAATTATATTATATAGCTGGCTGAACGGAGCGACCTGAATTTTTGCATATATTATATAGCTTTACGATCGGAGACGGACATTTTAATTTTTTATGGGATTTACTGAAATAATTGTTTTTTTTTTTTGTTTTTTTTTAATTGGCTACTTTTTTATTGTAGGTCCACGCGAACAAAGTCGTCTGTAACAGCTAGCAAATAATTTTTCTCACCTGCGATTCTACATTGATTAATGTTACTGTTGTTGCAAATAAAATTATATTTCTATCTTTCTTTCTTGGGTTAGAACTATACTAAAATCGAAAACATAAAAGTTATAAAAACTGGTTGACCTTGACCTCGAGGTTCAAAGGTTAGAGGTTGGCCTTATATTGACACTCACAGCACTATTGTTATAAATGCGAAAGTTTGTGTGTAAGTATGTAGGTGTGTTTGTTCCCGTTCAACTGTGTAACGGCTGAACGGATTTGAATTAAATTAAGCGCAGCTAGTGTGGTATAATCGTAACTCACCGTTCGGTTAATGACGACTCCAAAGTAATCGATCAGGTTTTCTCCATAGAAGAAGTAGTTGGAAGTGAGCAGGAAGTACCAGGACAGCGAGCGGAACCACGGGAGCCCGTGGACTCGGTACACCGCGTAGCCGATGTTGATGATCTCCTCAAAGCACTTCACTTGGACGCAGAGGACCTGGAGAGTAAGTGATGTCTTGAGTGGCGACATTAATTCACGAAGCTATTTCGATAAAAAGATAGCGCTATACACTTTTGCGCGCAGATGAAAAGAGTTGGCTTTAGCGCAATTGCTAATCTATATATTATATAAAATATATACAAGAACAAGCCTTCTTCTAGGAATCAACGCACAGACCAATACTCCTGTAATTGTGAACAATGAACAACTAATGAATGAAGGTGAAGAACGGATTTTGCGAAATTCCGCCTCTAAAGGGGTATTTTTTATTTTTTTATTTCTCAATAGTTAAACATACATAGCATTTTTCCTGATTCTGCCAAACTGCATAGCAGTTTGTAGGCAGAGTGTATCTGTCATTGTAAACATTGTCTTATGTAGCTACTATGTACGACGTAAAACTGACCCCTAAAAAATGTAGTACAAGAAATAAAGAAACACGTGTCTCAGGTTTTTTTCGGAAATCAACCCCCTAATGGGTGTTTAAATTACATACGCGTGCGAAACCATGCGGGGCGAGCTAGTTACAAAACCAGGAAATCAATTAAAATTCTGTTTGATGCTATCCTAGATATTATTATTACCTCTACATTAGTGTAATAATCACTTGAATATACACTAGGGGTTCCGAGCGCCAGCGAAAAATGTGTGTAAATAGAGGTCTTTTCAATGATTTTCTATATCGAGAAAATGTCATGTAATCATGGGTATGGTCTCTATCATGGTATGGTCTCTCTTGGGTAAACTAGACGATAAAACCAAAAAAACATATATTATATCTCAAAATAAGTTTTTAATCTACATTTAATGAAATGCACTGAAAAATCTCATTTTCATCAAATAAATGTTCAAGTTAAGGTGAACGCTCACTTGTCCGCACGTCACGCGTCTTATTTTTTTAAAATTTATTTATTTAGATACAAAACATTGATATTTTTTGTTAGACGAACCCTGTGCCCCACAGTAGGATGAGTCTTTATATAAGCGCCGCATTCACTGGAATTCATACTACCTACGTCCTACGGTACTAAGCAGTGATAAATTTCTATAGATAGACTATTTTAAGACCTGTATCAGTCTTCAAGCATCCCACTGAGGGGATATCGGCCTACCCTCGAGGGCTGATTGAGGCATATCCACCACGCTGTCCCAGTGCGGATTAGCGGATTCACATACGCCATCGAATTTCTTCTCCAGAAATATGCAGGATTCCTCACGATGTTTTGCTTCACCGAGATGCCACAGGCATATCCGTACGTTAGTTCCAAAGAACCCATTGGTACGGGCCCGTCCAGATTCGGAACCCACGACTCCACAAATGTGAGGCGAGCGTGTTCCCAGTGAGTCAACACGACTTACTAGTAAGTAGCTAGAATGAATTCCGGTTAATGCGGCGCGGCGCGTACGGCGCTTGCGGTGCTGATAAGTGTGCGTTCGCCTTTAGCGGCCAATACTGCCAATTTCAGAAAGTCGCGCCGCTCTTGCGCAGAGCTTGAACCGCGCGTTTTTCGAAGTTTGTAACTTCATATAACCTTATTTAAAAACTTTGAGCAAAGCGCGTTTGCTCTGCATAAAAAAGGAGCGACTTCTTGAATCGGTTGCCAAAGGGATTCCCTTTTAAATTATTTGTAGCTTTAAACAACCATAATAAAGATTCAACATCGACAAGACATATACAAAAATTAAATATTATAATAAAAATTAAAATCTCCTAATATTAAATGCAAACATGTGTTTCTAGCTTTGTATGTGTTTGTAGCTTCCAGAGGACAGTTTAAAGGCCATAGAGTGACATCATGCTATTTTTACCCTGACTATGAAAATGGATGGTCAAAACAAACAGTTCCAGTGGGATTGTCCATGCGGGTATAACTGCTAGTGTATTAATGTTTTAACTCAGGGCCTTATTTCCATACAAATTAGTTCTACAATTCAATGTATATTTATGTTTTGCTTCAAAGTCCATCAAGAAGCCCAGAATAAAGTTTGCAAGTAGGTAGTACATACTTTACTACCGTTGTAAATATATTTTAATACAACACATACCGTTATCATTAGAGCCAGTGGCCCACCATAGATCAGAAGACAGAAAGCTCCAATCATCAGCCAAGTGAAGATGCCACGAATCACCCAATTTCTCCATCTACATGCAACATACATTGGAATTTAAATGGCACATTTTTTTTAAAACTAAATTGATTGTGACAGTTCACACAGTTTAATCACAGATCAGCATCAGTATGGTTTCGAAGTTATATAAATTTAGCTACCTCGGCCAACACGTGCTTCCTCTTTGACCTGTACTTAAGAATCGCACGATGTTCTTGAATCAGCTGTCTAGGTCCAAATGGTTCTCAAAATCGACAACCCTCTTGACATTTTCACTTCTTTATCGACAACACCATCTATACCACTGGAGCAGCTATGCCAGTGGCCCAGAGCCTCACTCCTGTATTTCAAAGAGCTGGGCTGGCTCAGGTAGACGCTGGCAGGGGGAAATGCACAATACACCCCATGTGGGATGTCAGTCGGGACTTATCACCCCCATCTTAAATATGAATTAAGTATCCTCTTGACTAAGTTTGTAGCATGTCTGCCATATGATAGCCCAGGCTATGATTCCATTGACCAGTTAATGTTAAAGTGTAGCCATCTTAGAGCTGATATGAAGAGGTTACTCTTCATATCAGCTCTAAGATGGCCACTGCTGGAAGAAGCCTGATTGGAGCCTGGGAGGTGATTGTCATAATACTAACGCTTGGCAGGCGGCTTGGGGACTTCGGGTGCTAATATGCTACAGCAGTTTTTTTTTTCTTTTTTATTTCTAACAGAATCATATTTACAGAATTTGTTTTTTACTTTATCAAGTAAGTAAGTACTAAGTCAAAAAGAGCTTATTGCGCTCATCACTAGGAACCACTCTTATTATGCAAGCAACACACATCACAAAAAAATAAGCTTTTATACTGAGCCTTTAACCAATGTACCTTTCATAGTTGTTTTTTGTGAAAACATAACTGTTATTAAAAAAGTAATATTAAGAAATAAGGAATAAATTTGTGCATACGACATACAAATATGCACAAAACACCCTTAGCGGGACGTCAGTGCAGGTCTTATCACCCCCAGTTAGAATTAGAAGGAATAAATTTTTATGGCACAGCAGATTTTGCACAATTTCAGTTTTGGTCATGTTGAAAAAGTTACAATACAATATAAATTTACTAGACACCGAAATACAATAAAAATTAAAATAAACAATGTTTAAATATCCGGCAACATAATAGGCGGCCTTATCGCCTAAAGCGATTTCTTCCAGGCAAACTAAGGATGGACAGAATTTTAAAATAGAAATATGGTAGTTTTCATAGAAAAGTTGATAAAATTAATGAGTACAATTAGCCCCTTTTTATTAATTTTCCCAAATAAAGTGCCGATATGGTTGACTACCTGATATAAATAAGTACCTACCTACTGTGGAAAAGCTTGACAGCTCAAATAAATTTATTAAAAATCAGTGCTTGACAGCACTTATTTTATTTAGACCTTGTAATAATTCAAATTGCATGTAAAGTTATATTTAAAGTCATAAATATTCATCAAGGTCTATTAAAATAATTAAGATGAACTGTATAGCAAGTTGTCCATTCATTAAACAAAATGCTCTCAAAACATTTTGTTTTGTGGTACAATCGGTGTTTCAAAAACTACCCATATTTTCACAGTAAAGTTAAAGGAAGGTAGCTAAAATCTGGAAACATTTAATAACCAGCAATCAATTAGAATGGTTTGTGTACCTAGTTTACACGAGCAATATTAAACCAATTAAAAGAACCCAAGGTCTCTGCGTGCGCCATTTCAGTGCGTTATTACTGCAAGATGATAAACCAGACTTACCTAGAAGATAGTCCAGAAAGAGCCGAATCTAGAAGTTCAGGAGTCTTGTCCGTGCCCTGAGGCAAATTCTTCGCCATTTCATCCACATATTTCTCTTCTAACACCTTCTCCTCCTCAGAATCCACCTAACAATAAAGGACGCATCGTAAATAGCACCAAATAGACTCTTAGATCTGGTTTTAATTGAGAAATATCATTATTTACGTGGTCGGACTCTCCAGCGGTTTCCATTCTGTCGTTCCCGTCCCCGTCGCCTCGTCTGTGCCTCAATTCGCTCATCGCGGACCAAAACACACAAATAACACTGCACAATTTAGATACCACACAAAAACACCGCGAATCTGTAATTTTAATCCAACTATGAGAGAAAAAAATAGACGATGTTTTCCAGCGATTGTCAAACGAAAAATCAATAAAGATTTTTTAGCCATGTTGCTAGTTTCTAGTAAAATTTTAGTAGAATGGTAGATTTTGATAATATACTACGGCTTTTTTCAATTTCAGCTCAGTACAGTTTTTTTTTTAATGCTACTGAGTGTTGAGTAAGAACAAGTCGCTCGTCTAAAAATATGCTTTAAGTTTGTGTTAGATCGACTATAGATATATCAATATATGTTTCGCGCCTTTGTTAATATTATAAATATATATATATATATTTTAATTGTCTAAATTTTATATTGTTAATTTTCTGTTTTTATTTTAAATGTTTTTAGTAAGTTTAAATGTAGAGTAAGTAACGTTTTGGTGTAAATTATACTGTAATTTTTTGCTTATTTTGCTTATTTTGTAAATAAAGAATAAAGAACTGAATCAAAGTGCTGAAGTATTTGTATGGAAACGCCAGTATGTCAATCTGATTGCGGGACGCGAGCATGAATTCAATCCAATTGCGAAAAGCCGTGAGACAGGGAGACGTCACTTCTCCGAAACTGTTCATGACCGTACTGGAGAATGTTATCAAACTTTACCTTCGTTTTTCCGATGATATTGTCATTATGACAGAGTCGCTGAAGGACCTCAGTGTACCATGCTCAACGAACTCAGTAGCGTTTTCCAACAGGTTGGTCATAAAATGAACATGGACAAGAAAAAAATCATGTCACATGGTCAATACCGGTAGTTGTTTGGAACGATACACTCGAAGTTGGTGACCGTCACAACTACCTTGTCCAGTTGGGTAAGTCACACTTCAATAAAGAAGTCGCCCGAAGAATCCAACTCGTATGCAGCGTTCGGGAAATTGCGTGATCGTCAAAATGGTCTTTAAAAAATTCGTGAAGAGTGTAATAACATTTGGATTTGAGGATGCACTTTAGATTTTTTTTGTATCCTCATTTTCTAAATCTTTCAGTTTGTTCGGCAATTTATTTAATATCTTTACAGCCATTGTGTTAGGTGCAGAGCTACGCATTTCTAGATTTGACTTCGGTTCAATGAGTTTATGCCTATATTGGTATCTAGTTTTGCGTATTTTATCTATAAATAAATGAGGGAATTTAACAAATTTAGCGATTTCAAATATGTAAATAGACACTAACGATACAATTTTAAATTTGATAAAATAAGGTTTGTAGTAATTTGGCATGGAAATGTCAGGGGATTTTTTTAGCAAGGATACGAATACATTAAATTTCTTCTGAGCAGTAAAGAGAACTTCTACGTTTGCACTGTTTCCCCAGAGTATGATCACTCTCATGATCATGGATGGACCTTGCTCAGACATCATACTTCAACATGATGTTTTGTAGAATCATAAGGCTCTAAGAATGAAATTCGTTGGTTCTAAGCCAACACTCAAACTATGCACTATTTCTGAAGCAAACATCAAACCAGTCAGCTTGTTTAATAATCTTTTGGAAACGACATTAAAAAAAGCACATAAATTTAGAGCCTCAAATATACTATCGGACGCTTTCTTCAGCCGCCTATGAGTCCAAATAGTGTGCACAGCTGTTGGGACATCGTCCCAGGATTCCCAGGCATAATGTCTTCAGTCATTCCAGCACCTTCTTGTCAAAGATTGAGCATGTTAAGACGTAGCGAGAATGATGAAGAGTTTTTTGACATTCGATGAATTCTTCATAGCCACGATAAAGATAGCACGTGCATAATCACGTACAAGCACATACGATGAAGTAGACGAAGCGATCGTACATCCGAGAGCTTAAGGCCGGCCCATGGACACATCTGCGACTTACGACCGATATGCACAGTAGCGACTAGATCCAGGTTTGTCTGAGACAAATCCTGTTTTTCCCGAAGGCGAATTGTCTTCGATCAACACACGCCTCCGTAGTTCGGGATTTGGGCCGCTGGTTGCTCAAAGAGATTTGTAGATTTGTTTGTTCTAGATTGTGGCTCTAAGGTTAGAAAAAATAATGTAAGTCTTGGCAGCACTTTCCAATAACTGACTATCACGACTTGTTGGTTATCACTGTCACGTTAAATTATACTGTCATTGTCAATGTCACTCAAATCTTCAAATCAACAAACTTTACAAATTCCGAAATTCTAAAAAAAAGTAAATATGGCGAGTGAACCTGGCGATTGCGGTTTTGATAAAAATATTGAAAATGTTTGTAATTCTGATCATAGAACACTTTATAATGTGATAAATAGACAGCGCAATATATTTACCTTTTTTTTACAGATAAAAGACACAGTGAAGAAGTCGTTCGCACGAATTTATGCCACTTTGAAAGCGAGGGAATTGAAGACTTTGCGGCAGCTGGACGCTATACGTAAACAATGTGAAGACGACAAGGACCTGATGAAGAGCTGTGTTCAAGACCTGCATTTATGTTTCGGTAACGAATCCAATTTATTAGAAAACATTTATAATTATGGTGCTGTAGACTTTGAAAAGATACAATTTGATAGTAAGATTTTCACTTTAGAAGACTATGTTAGCCCTGAAAATGACCACATGTACTCATATAAAACAATTGAAGAGTTGACGAAGGTCGAACCTGACATGGATATTTTGGAGGCAGCTTTAAAGCAAATAACGTCCACTGAGGGATGTGTGTGCTATGTAAATATACGACCAGAAGATGTTTCAAAACAATTTAGAGATCCGCCTTTATCGCCAATAAAAGCAACCTTAGATGGTAGCGTGTCTAAGAGAAAAGATGAATGCCCAAATATTGATGAAGAAAAAAGTATAGAAGAAAAAAGCATAAGTTCTGAATCTGATCTTGATGTAAAGAAAATTGAGCCAACAGATGAATGGTTAAATACAATAAAGAGCCAAACAGAAACCGAACCAACCCAAATCACCGATGTGATGGAACACAGTACTATAACTTGCACCTAGATGAGTTAAATAACTTAGCAAGGATTTTGCCACATTTTATGTTCACAAATAGAGGTAATAAATTTTTATATTTTATTGTAACATTCTCTATTTACTGCTGTTTTTATACCCACCTATTTTAAAACTTGATTTATGTTGATACTGGTAAATGGTTATCTTTATGGATTAATCCATAATATATTGGGGATATTTGTCTAAGAACCAAAGTCACCGATATAGCTTTCAGAGTTTGCAATCTGAAGTTGCAATGGGAAGGCCACATCACTCAAGGAACTGGTGACCGGTGGGTAAGAAATACTCTTGAGTGGCAACCACGCACCGGAAGACACAGCGTAGGCAGACCTCCCACTACGTGGACCGACGACAATGTGAAAGACGCGGGCAATCTGTGGATGCAAGTGGCACGTTGTCGGTCGGTGTGGTGCTCTAAGTCGGAGGCCTATGTTCAGCAGTGGACGTCTTCTGGCTGATGATGATGATGATGATAGATTAATCCTTTGAATACCAACATCTCTTCCAAGCGACAATCTCTGCCCAGAACACCAACAAAGCTTTTAGTCCATATATATATATATATATGGACTAAAAGCTTTAAAGCTTTTTTAAAGCTTTTAGACTAAAAGCTTAAAGTATATATATATATACTTTACATTTACAAGCTGAAGTGGCAATGGGCAGGCTATATCGTTTGAAGAACCGATAACCGATGGGGAAGAAAGGTTCTTGAGTGGCAACCAAGAAATGAAATACACAGGTAGGCAGGACTCCTACTAGGTGGACTGACGACATTGTAAAAATCGCAGGCAACTGGTGGATGCAAATGGCCAGTCATCATTCAGTTCAGCGCTCTAAAAGGGAAGCGTATGTTCAGCAGTGGATGTTTTATGGCAGATGATGATGATGATGGTTGTAATTTTGACTTTCCAGTTTTTCAGAATTTCAAAACTATACTCTGGCCTACCTCATAAAACTCACTCAACACACTCACAAACACACACTCACTCAGATCAAAGCCTCAGAGTTTGGGGGAAAATTGACGCTTTTATTTCTAAATTTGAGGACCTTTGGTCCGATCTTCATGAATTTTCGTTGTCAAGTAGTTATACAAGTTATAAGCTCTTTTATGAGCAAACTTTGTCCAGGATTTGTGAAGATATAGATGGCGAGGTCACAGTTTGCGGCAGACATCTTGTAATATTAGTGTCACAAAATCGAAAATAACGAATCATCATATTCTCGATATTGCCTACAATTATTTTGTACAAGATTGTGATGATAAACAAAATGAAACAAAGTCATAAAGCATCAACTTATATTGTTAATATTTTTACAAATGGCGTTACATGATATAATTAAACTAATATGCATTGACTTTCGATTATAATCCCTAGTGAATAAATATACCCTTTGCTTTGATACATTTAATAGCAAAATTACTAATGGTTACATTGAAAGTCCCAATATCGAATTTTGCAAGGCTTGCATGGTTCTTGAATTTGATTTGTGGTACCTACTTATTTCATAGGTTGCGGTGTATATTGTAAGAATATTTAGCAAAATGTTGGTATATCTGTAAAGTCCTCAAATTATGCTGTATTGTACTTATAATATATTGATAAATCATTGTAAAGCTCGATGCAAATCACCACTAAGCTAGATTAGGCTCTGACCACACTAACCCAGAGTGCATGCACTTCTAGCTTGCGGGCAGCAAGATGAGGTAAGGCCAGATATAAACTCTAGGACGGCATTATGTTTAGTTTGAAAAGGCTGTTGCAATGCCTGAGTCGGTTATGCCACACTCGCTCGCCCCCGCACCGCATCCTGTAAAAGAGCCCAAGCTGACCACTGTCTTCGACATGAGTCAAGCTTAAAATTAAATAATGTAATGGAAAAAATTTACCCGTAGATACCTACACAAGCCCGCAGTTTTGTTTCGCCCACTTAAAAGCGTAATACTATGGTTTTATGGCACTAACAAAATGACATACACATTTTACAAATCCTAAAAATTCCCACATCTGGATGGAATCTGTTATGGATACAGGTATTCTAGTTTGTACTCGACTTTTTCACTGGGTTACGATGGCACAAGAAATAGTGCTATTGAAAATTGGTCTTTATATTAGTTTTAACTAAGATGTAATGAAAAATAGCTAAGGAAATAGTGAATTACATGGCTATATAGGGTGTACGAGACTCCACAAGGAAACAATATATTTACAGTATGGACGACTGTATATTTTGACGTGTTCAACAACCTTTTGAAATTATGAATTACTTTTGCCTCAGAGCAACGTTTCAAAAAATTGTTAAGCTATCAGACCTAATTATCGTTTCGTCTTTCTTGGTCTATATACACCCAGTAGACTACATGACTACTTTTAGGCACTCGGGTGTTTAGGCCACTGTTAGTTATCGTTAAAATTATTGTCACAAAAGTGAGCTACAAACTAAGAACTTTTCCGAATACACGATAAATTTACTACTACTGCATTAAAAGTTGTCTACGTATCTACATTGATATTTTCCGGTGATAAGTTAGTAAATTAATGTTTAATACATGAGAGCTAAATGGTAAAGATAATTCCATAATAGGGAGTACAAAACGTTAAATGATATCCAAATTAATATAGTTTACCTAAAGCGTATCAAGTATTTATGAATAATTTATCATCTACCTTACGTTATGTTAAGCCTAATATTGTACATTTTAAACAAAGATTAAGTACTATACAAGGCCGAAATCCGTGCAGACGGCTGCAACGTCGCGGTTGTTTTGCTTCTCAGCTCCATTTGCAGCCATGTTCAACTCTACAAGTGTGTCCACGCTGTTTATACTGACCCCTTTAAGAATCTTCTGAGCGGCTAAACTTGTGAAGTTGAAGCTCAAGTCGCTGAGACTCGGGAAATTGTAAAAATCCTGATTTTCCTTTTTGCTGTCTTGACTCAAGCTGTACCTCTTTTGTTTATTATCTAAGCAGTTGATTTTCTCAGCAGAAGTATTGATGTCCTTTATTTGTTCTTGGTTCTTCAGCGCCAAGTTCGGCTCTGATCCCAAAACCGTCGGCTTCTGGTCGATCGCTTTCGTCAACAGGTTCGCTATAGAGTCCGTACTCATTCTGTTGTTCACGTTTGGAAGTCCGTTCAGCATCTGCAATGCCGCCGCTTTTTTCAGTAAATCTACGCTTTTTAGTTCGCTGTTGGAGTTTATATTCGTCTGTAGTCCACTATTCGCTGACGATAGAGAATTCTTCTGGTACCGGAGGCTGCCCAGAGATCCGATGATATTGTCGTAACTCTTGGTTGGCGTAGAGGGATTGCTGTTGGCAGTCGATTCTAAATTATGAATGTTATTGTGAATTGCCGGAGACGCCGGATTCGAAGCCACCTCGTTCGTATTGTTCAACTGGTTTTTGTACACAAAACTATTATTATTAGTGACACCACCTATTTGTAGTGAAAGCTTACGATTATTGTTCATACCCGTGTCGTTTATTGAATTCTTATTGAACTTATTCTCTTGCACTTTGATAGGTTCCTGTTCTTGGTATTTCTGCTTGTTTTTATCGGCAGAGACATCGAACGAGGTTTCAGTCGGGTTTTTTGTCGTTTGGTTCGTTACTCCGTTTTGGGAGACCGATACGACTTGCCTGTCGTCGTTGATGATGTAGATGTTGCTTCCGTTGCTGGTCTCCGAGACCTTACCGTTCTCGAAGGTGATGACGGACCTTACGGGCGAATTCTGTACATAGACTTTGGTGTTAGTGCCGCCACCGTTTTGAGACATGGTATTCGTGGTAACTTTTAGTGTGATGGAGTTGTTAGAATTGGAGCTCGCTAGCATCGTTGTCGAAGGGTTCTCTACCTTTGTCCCCAAGGTTTTATTATGCAAAGGGGTTGCGGATTTTTTGGGTGTGCTTGGACAGTTTTTTGGCGAGTTTCTGGGTGACGTGCTTTTACCGTTTTTTACTGTTTCTCCGCCGACTATCGGCGGTTTGGTTCTGTACTTGTGGAGGCTTTTCGGAGAGCTTTGGAGGCTCTGTACTTTTACGAGGGATTGCGCTCTGCTGAGACCGGGTGCTCCTTGCGGAGCGCTATGACTAGGCGAAGGTTTCAGTGTTCTGTCTGAAATATGCGATTCGAGACTCGAGTGTCCGCTGCTACTCGTTTGGTAGCTCCTTTTCATCAGTGTATCTGACGTGCCGTTTTTTAAATCTTTCCGTGGCGTACGATGTGTGCTCGTGCTCTCTAAGCTCGAGGGGCCGCTAGTAGACATAATATGGTCCGAGTTCAAGTAGTCTACCCTTCTCAGGCTTCCACTAGAACTGTCTCTAAGTTTTGGTTCACTGCTTCTCTGAGGGGAGCCGAAGTGGTCAAGCATAGTTTTGTTTGTAGAACTCCTACTCAAGGTGGATCTTGGAAGACTGCCGGAGCTCGGGCTGGAGTTCCTGATTGGTGAATGGTCGTAGTTGCCCACGGAACCTGCAATGCCAGACTCAGTGGAGAGATGTCTTTTGTGCCTTCGCGGCAGTGTAGATGACCGATTACTGATTTCAGAACCGTCGTAGTACGATGACACGAATGATGTTTGACTCTGCAGAGACTCCTGGAAATAGAAAGAAAATAACTTTAGTAAATATTTCTATAACTAAGTTAAGTTAAGCTTAAAATTATTTTGTAGTTAGAAATAATATTTTCTACGGTCTTAAAAGCCATTTCGATATCTTCTCTCAAGGCATACAATTTGATCATACATATTTAGGTACTACTGGTTGTTACCCGCGACTTCGTTCGCGTGGACATAGTAAAGTATCCTATGTCCGTCTTTGTGATATACAGTAATATCAAATTTTATCAAGATCCGTTCAGCCTTTTAGCCATGATAACGCGACAAACATCCAGACAGAGAGACAAAGCTACTTCCTGTATTTCGCTAGATGGCGTTGAACCATTTTGATGAATTTTTTGACGTTTTGAATGGACTGACAGCAGTTCTGAATCGTGCATGTGAAGTTTTTCCCCCGAGATGAAATTATTCATTTTTATACCTCGAAGCTTTATTGGTGCTGATACGACTGCGGCTATATTCCCCTGAATTATAATATTAGTTAGGATGAAATCAAGAAATAGCTCGGGAGCTATAGTATAGAGTAAGTAACTATAGTATACTGTATAGTTTGAAGTTGAATCATCCATAGAATTAGTTTACGTAGAATGAGCAATTTGGCTTACCTTTGAGTTTGTTTGCGTGGCGACGCAGTGCAGGTGCACCGCTTTGTTGTTGAACCACTCGGTGGGCGGGAACTGGGCAGAGAATGTGCTCATCGCGCGCGTCTGCTTGCTGCGGCCGCTTCGTCTGAATAAGCGGGAGAGCAGGGACACTTTTTCTGGAACGAGAAGCCGATATTAGCCTTGTGATTCTAGCGACGACACCGAGCTGATTAAAGTTTTTAATCAGGATAACTACGTGCTTGACCTCCGTCAAGGTAGAATTGATGGCTTGACGCGCTCTAAAATAGAGCACTGTTGCCCAGAAGGCATCTATGAATCAGATTTTTGATGACGTCTTGCCACTCTTACTTTATGTTGTTTTTTTTTTATTATTTTATTCATTACACAGTTACATTTTATTTTTAAGAAACGGAGTACCGCAAAACTACAGTAAGTTTGTCGCGTTACCCACATTCGCAACGCGCTGCCACATAAAACACAATAACATAAAAGATGTGAGAACTGTCAAACTTAAAAAAAAAAAATTGTTTGTTAATAAATTAGTACAAATATCTTAAACAACAAAATAAGCAGAGTGACATACGATTCTTTTCGAATATATCTCACAGAATGACATACGATTCTGACTCGGGCGCTGTTAACATTGGGAGGCATACCTATACTTATTTTTGAAAGCATTGTTGTAGATACAAGATTTAAAAATAAATACGAAAATTTATGAAACTCACTTGGCGACGCGGATTCAACGCTCGGAGGGTAATCGGTCGAGGACGAACTATCCGTTGTGTTCGCGTTCTTATGATGAAGGCTTCTGGTAGACGCGCATCTCTGGAGGTACTTGGTGGAGGAGCCGAAGATACGGAGTGAGTGACGCCGGTCCAGGGACCTCGGTGCTGGAAAGGATGCGCTACGTCTCTTGTTAGGCCGGCCGTAAAGGATCTTGTCGTTGGGGTTGCCTGTAATGGAGAATGAGATTTTGAGAGCAGTAAAGCTGTTTTTTTAATGGGAATGTGGCGGAAAGAAATTGTATGATGCAAACGGTCTTAGATCAAAGCAAGTAGACGATGCTTCAAAAGCTGAAGAACTTAAAGTTTCAAAAGTTCGATAAGTAGCATTGGACCATTGCTACATTGCCTGGTATCTTATTGAGGATCAAAGTGTACAGAACCACTAAGAGTCCATAAATTTCATAAGTGACTAAGCATTAAAATTATAGAAGGGTTATTTATACTCGAACCTCGCATTTAGCTTTAAAAATCTTAGCTATAAATTACAGAGCGAAAAGTGTTATTACGGAACATAGTATTCTCATACAAGAAGAAGAAGAATGTCAGACGGACGTACAAACTTATCTATGAGTGTCACCTCTGGATTCTGAAACGTTTGTTAACTTTGAGAACAGATTAAATCTATGGCTGTCTTTGTCATTTTCTTAGTGCCAGACAAAGGCAGCATTCCAGAATTCCGAGGTCAGTTTGCTAGGTGTCAGATGTTTATTTTTGTGTAGAAAACTGTGTGTGCAAGTCAACGGCCTGATAATGATAAATGAACTCGCAAAAAATCGCTACTTTATGACCAAACATAAAAACAGGAAACACATTAAGCGCAAGAAATGTTTCCTTACAAAAGTTTAAACCGCGGAAACGCTTTCTGTAATATTAAGCGCTGTGAGCACGTACAGTGTAGATAAAGTCATCTCGTTTACACTATGCTTTATGAAACAACGATAAAAATTGTCGCTCGCTTTATAAAAGCGTTTTTTTAAATTATTTCGATACAACGGAACATGTTGTATTAGATTTTTATCTTAATTTTACCAGTCGTCTGTTGAAACGTCGTTTTGTCTCTACGTCTTTGAGTTGTCGACGTTATGAACAATGCTCTTAGCAAATATTATGCTAGGTCCACTGACATCTGTAGTATTAGTAAGAAAATATTTTTTTGGGAAAAAAAAAATTTTTCCAGACTTGTTTTTATAAAATTCGTTATTTGTAGGTACGCTTATAAAAATTAGTCCAAACTCCATCAATCTACTGTTTGTTACTGAGGGGTTACGCTTCCCTTTCCATCATCAGATCAGGTCGCTGTCTTAATATTGTACCTATTGTTATCGGAACTTGACAGGCATGCAACAGTTCAACTCAATTGAACAAGTCCCCCTGTTCTAAAATTGAGTTGCAAGATTTGACCGGCACATACATACATATAAACATTGTAAGTTGAATAAAAGCTTGTAATATAAGTCGCTAGATCTCACATGTGATGACCAACAGTGTTCCTAATGTTTCGCTGTTATGATGGCGTTTACAACAAAAGCGGCGGCCTTATTATGTAACTTATCTGATAATGTTCAACGCTTTCACGAATTCCAGACTAGGCTTCATAAAGATCAGCCTGGGATTCCTCGATGGCTATTACCAGAGAAGTTACAAAATACGGTTGTAGATCAGCAAATGAATCATTTTATGTAAAACTATCAAGATAGACTTTACCACATTACAAGGGCGCAATAAATTTTGTTTTGTAGGTTTGTTTAGCGATTCGGCAAGTTGCTGAAAATACTGTATTTTCCTTCAAGACCTCAAAAGTATATTATTTTTGTTGTAATGAGACTAGCGCGTCCATTTGTCTATTGTTTTATACGTCTACGGTAACATAGTATGAACAGGCTCACAAAGTTCATAGAACTACCGACTATTTTTATAGACTGCTTTATAAAGTTACTAAGAGTGAAGTTCATTGCTTCATTAAGCTTGTAAGATACAGTTTCCAAGGCATCGTCTGGAACGTTGAATTGTAAACATTACTTGTTAAATTTATTTGCGCTTGCAGACAACTGCTCTTTTGGTTGTGCAAGCTCTTGCTGTTTTTCATTGTCAAGGTTTGAATTACGAGGTACTGAAATGCAATTCAAATTAGTCTTGGTTTCATCACTCGACCATATTCCATACTCCTTTATTTATACAGAATCGTAAAATAAAAATTTACACCACTAGAAAAAATAAGGAAAATAAAATAAGGACTGAAGTGTACCTGAATTTTTAATTATTTTCTTCAAAAAGTGCATCATTAATGTTAAAAAAATCGAGGTATGGCAGGAATTTAAACCAGCTTACGTAAACTTTTCGTGTATCGGGATCATTATCTAACGTGTTTGAATTACGTTTTCCGCTCTTGCTTATACACGCCGATGTCGTTGGCTGGTGTCACCCAGGTGACACACTGCCATAACTGCCGCAGTATTTTATTATACCATGATGCTATTGACCATTCACTACGGCTAAGTTGGTTGCGTTTTTGTGTGCTCCACGGCATTCCCTAGTGGGAGCTATGACAAAAATACTTTAAACCACGATCTACTAAGTAAATCAAGGTGAATAACTACAACTTCCTGCAGCATGGCATGCTTACAGATCATAAACATTAGGTCAATCATACTGATCCAAACGAGCCCTTCCTCGTTTGAATTTCCATAGCAAAAGCGCACCTGCAGTCCGTCATTGGTTTCCAAATTATTTTCGTACATCAACACAATCGCTATATTAAACAGCCTTGGTAGAAGGGCAAATAAACTCGTCTTAAGTCTGACTTAATCCATTATGATATCTCATTATTCAGCTGCAAGCTGACGCATAAAGAGGAGGCATAAATCAGGAAGACATTGCGATCAAAATGTTCCCGATGCCAGAGATCGCTTCTCCTCCTTTTGTAAACGAGGCGAGTAATAATTATCTTGGTTTATTGGGCTTGGGTGGATTTGATGTGTTTGGGAATGCCTTGCGCGTTTTTTTTTGTTATTACCCATATTCTTGAATCAAATTCACATTGTACTTTTTATACCTCTGACCTTAAAACCAACCAAATAAAAGGTTCTCGCCGAATTTTTTGTAGTTAAACAAAAATTTTACTCTTGTAATCTAAATTTTCTGACGTTGGATCCCAAATATTCTTTAGCCTCTAATAATTTTATTACTATTTTTCGTCAAAATTTGCGCAGGTTTGATTCATCAGCTCACGACTTGGAGCATCAGTTATACGACCAAAAATATCCACTAAGGTACTTACATCTTTTTTATTTATCATTCCTTAAAAAAAAATAAGCAGGCATCTGCATAGTTGCCATAGTTCTCCTTCTCAGTGTACCATGGGACAAGAAAAGAAAAACATAGTTTGCCTACCTACAGACTATAGATACAGGTAGGTTTGTACTAATAGTTTTGCTGAGCAAAACATGACTATCAAGATCCTGCTGGACGAGCTAAATATTCCCAATGGAATCATTCTCGATTAAAATACCTTCCAGGTCGCATGTCTCGGTGTTACTCCACATACACAAATAAACTGGAATGTCATGCATAATTTTAGCGCACCTTTAGACCAGCGCTGGATTTCTGAGAAACGCTCTTACCGCATTTCGCATCAAGGAGCTTAGAAACGTTGAGATGTTCCGATCATTACCGTTACCTATAGGTAACTTTAAATAAACTTAAATAACGCTTTTAACAATTTAATTCTAAGAAAAATTACAATTAAGTCATACAAATACAAGTAGCAAGTATGTACACTATCTCAATGTATCAAGCTCAATCAAGAATCAAAGTCGTGTGATCTTTCTAAATTTAGAAAAGAATGGTCATTCTAGGAGCACGTGATACTCTGTGGGTAACGTTTTAATGAAATCGATCGTCATAAAAAAGGAGAAGAAGATCAATAAAGTCATTACTTTTGTTTTATATTCGTATTTGTTGACAAACACTCTCTAATAAGGTTCAGAACCAGGGGCGTAGCTACCGCCGTATCAGCCGTATCAATGAACCACAGTGAGATGGACGAAGAGCCACGGATCATGTCCAGGCAACAACGTTGCGGATACCCTTGCCACGGATGGTGTAAGGAAACGTGCAAACCGCGTCATACTGGGTCTCTGCAGGCTATCAGCGATGGAAGTGCGTGAGCTACTGCGCCGCCGCACCGACAAAGAACAACAAAATCTGTGGGACAAAAAAGCCGACTGTCAACATACCAAGGCCGCCTTTCCAACCCTCAACAGAAAAATCACTAATAATCTATTGAAATTGCAACGACAGGACTTTCGACTATGCCGTGCTAAGAAGAAAAGGCACATCTAATTTTTTTTTCAAAATTGTGTTAAATACATTTTCTGAATCACGAAGAGTCTTCGCGTACCTTTTCTTATTAGCACGGCAGAACTGGTAGTTACAATTTGAATAGTCACTTGTACAAAATGGGAGCTACGGACAGTCCGCTGTGCCGTGGAGTGAAACAGTGGAGCATGTGCTGTGGCACCGTGGCCAAGGAAGAAACTAGAATCGCTACTAGGT
This sequence comes from Apocheima hispidaria, assembly GCA_947579745.1. Taxonomy (NCBI): domain Eukaryota; kingdom Metazoa; phylum Arthropoda; class Insecta; order Lepidoptera; family Geometridae; genus Apocheima; species Apocheima hispidaria. The sequence goes on from OX388151.1 coordinate 2,685,580, forward strand.
TGCTTGAGGCAGCTTCAACATCATCCATGTTACCCCGACGGCTTGACTTCTTCTCATTTTCATCGATACTGCCATCTACACCACTGGAGCAGCTATGCCAGGAGCTGGTTGGCTCGGGTAGATGCTGGCAGGGGGAAATGCACAACACACCCCATGCGGGACGTCAGTGCAGGACTTATCGTTATGTTTTGATGTGCAAATCTATGAAGCGTTTAGTTTTCTCGAAATATGAATGTAACTGTCTAAGTAGGTTTTTAGTGGTGAGTAAAAAATATTTCTAAATAAACTGTCATGTGTCTAAATCGCTGATCATTTTAGCCTGTTTCTGTAGATAGTTATCTTATTAGCTCGGGACTTTGTTATTCATAGAGCTATGATTTTTGTTTTCTATAACATTCGTTGCTTTTTTTTGCATGAGCTATATTTTTACTGCGTTAAAAAATCTGCACTTGCAACCATGATGCAAGGGGATCCTGCTAGGTTTCTCTTACATTTTTGAATGCATTAAACTTTATTGCTCAGCACAATCGACAATCTCAACAATTCTGCCTACACTTATCGCCTAAGTGGATTCTTATCGACTGAAGTAAAGTACACGTCGAGGTAAGTCAACAGCCTCTGGAATGTTGCATTTGCAAGCCAACAAGCACGCTCCTAAGATGTTTTCTAGTGATGCTTGCAGAAATCTTAAAATTACTAACGTAATGGTGTTTACTCTTATTCGACTCTCGGATTCTTGCTGCATACAACAATCTTACATTAGAAACATTATTTTTATGTAACTACGTTATTTAGTTATAGGCGACGATAATTCTGACTATAAGGCAAGCTATCCACTTGTTTGACACCTAACAGTGAGTTTTTTTTTTTTTGATATAATTGTAATTTCAGACCGCAAGGCCAGGTTTCATCATTGGCAAGTTTGCATTAAAAAATTGGAGATGCAACATTTTGTCATTTGACTTATTACACTAAACAATCCACTTCTTACGAGCAAATGCCTCAATTATATCGACTTCATTCATTCATTAAGTCTATTTCCAAATCAGTACCACTGCAGCATCGATCCTGCCCATCGCAGAGTAGCTAAATTCAACGTGCAACGCATTTATACTATTTTCGTTTACACACGCTGCTTTGGATCTTTATGAAATCATATTCCATTCTCACCAATAATCGAATAATAGTAAGGATTAGTTGAAATAGGAATCTACCTTTTGGGAATAAACAGTCTTCTGAAGTCAACTAATATATTTTCTAAACATGGTCGTGTGTGATCTTGATATAAATGCAGATATTATAGCCCTCTGCAGTAAAACAAGATTTAAATGCCACCTTGATTTAAGATTCCTTGCATAAAATTTGAATAAGCAGGTAGATATCAATTGAATTAAATTGTGTGGAATTTCAATTATTATGATTATTAGTTATGCGCGCCCGCAGCTTGTTTAGATGCAATTGGTATCGCGAGGCGACACGTGCGACTCGTTAACGCTTCGGCGATAATGTCTGTGGTATGCGCGCGCGCAGCTCCAAGAATCAGATCCTAGAGTATTGAATGTTTTAGAACTTTATTTTGAAAATGGATGCGAATTTTATTTAACTCGTTTCTTATTTGATTAGCACGTTTATGTTTATATTGAGAGTTTGTAGGTTAAGCTAACAATGTTTAGGTGTACCTTGAGTAAAGTAGTCACTTGGATAGATAGTCAAAATCGAAGAACCAGAAAATAGTTTTAAAAAAAAAATCTTTTTATTTGTGTGATACACTTGAGAGTTACTTAATGAATGCTCTTAAAAATTATTTCATTCTGCACGATAACTTTCTTATCTTGTTGTGCATTCCGATACAACGGGGATCTAGACGCTTATTCCGCGGTCTACGCTGCTACTTGTACTATGTTGTTCTCTTTAATGAATGCGGAATGCGTAATTAGATTGCAAACAAAAATAATTTATTTAATATGTTTTTCAGTATTTTTCTCCCAACTAGAACAGGTGACATCAAAAAAATATTACGTTTGTAATTTGTAAGAAAAATGACAATCTAAACTCGTGTCGCTGACTGAATGACAATCAACGCACAGCCTAAAACAGAAATGATAGTGACGTGAAATTTTCGAGAACCCATCCTTAAGCAGATGAAACCGCGGGGCGCAGCTAGATTAAACTAAAACAGCGCGTGGCCCTCCATTGCATGTGCGCTTTTATTCTAAAGACGATATATACCTAATTTTGTGTAACCACTAATAATATAACCCATAATTATTTTTTTATTTTATATATAGATAAAGATTATCTACAAATTTCATCTAAATCGAAAAACATTATCGAATAGCAGTGCTTGCCACCTATTTTTTTTTGTTCCCTCCTTCCTCTACTTAAATCTTTCAAAAAACACATGTTTACATCATTATCCACATTCTTTTACCCACTCGCCGCCATCACAAATCTTACTCACACATCTCCGTGTCTAATTAAATTAGGCAAATTAAAATAGAAGCGGACTGAAACGAATCCTTCTCGTTATATAAATTGATGCAGAGTAAATGCATGCATTCCAGAGTTGACCTAGATACAGACTTGCTGAGTTCAGTTCAGCCTACACTGGAGACTGGATATAGAAGCAGTATATTAATTTGACATCTGCGTCATTTGAATTCAACGAGCACCGGACTCACAGCTCCGTTCGGACTTTCTTCTACCTTACTATTAGTACTGACGGGATATTTACCAGTGGCACCCGTAGAAAAATACTGAGAGGGGGTAGATCGGTTTGTCTGCTCCTAAATTTTCGTAACTTTTTGTCATCCACCCGCATCTTCAGTCTACCCGTGAACATGGCGCATGCAACTGTGCCGAAATATCGGGAACTCAACAAAAATAATAACCGTGGTAAAAATCCAGTGAGCACTAATAGTAATGTAGTAAACCACCACGAAAGTCTAAAACAGTGTTTCTTCTACCTTTTACTTCTCTATGTCCTTCCTTCTCCTTCTTCTAACTTCTATATTTTAGATCTGTGTTTAATTTAAAGTAATAATATAAAACAAAAAAATGTAAAACATTAAAGAAATAGTCATTCTTCTTGTAACTGATGGCCCAGGTTATCATGCCCCTCATAAATCAACTCATAGTAGCAATTCAATTGAATTCGTTTTTTTGCTGTTGCATCATGAGTTAACATAGTGTTGGTATCCCGATTATGACTGCTTACAATTCGCCAAGCTGCTTGCTCCTTATTTACTGATGTCTTATCGAGCTACTTATCAGCTTCCCGACACCGTTAGAGTTTAATTATACGGGATCCGATATCTTCCATTTTGGACCTTCGGATCTCCGTAATTCAAACCCTGTCGCGTAAATTTATTCCTAACATGGCATGCTCCGGGTTCATTGTACGACTTGCATCTTGTGCAGTCTCCTTGACGAGACATTTCGGCGCAATACATCATAATAAGCAAATCACGTTGGTAAGATAGGTTGATTGTGATGACTTGTTGTCTATGCAACTAGGTAGATATAAAGTTTAGCTAACAAATCTAAAATGCCTGCATGTCTTTTTCAGCTCACGATACTACTATTACTTTGCCTACTGTTTGTAACGTGTAAGAACACTGAAGCGCTATTAAAAATAGCTAGCTCATTAAGAACATCCGGAAATATTGAAGAGTATTGATCTGTTTTAGCTTGATTTCGTAGGTACTTACTAATATCTGTAGGAAAAAAAAAGTTGAAAATTAAACATCAAAGGCGTATCAAATTTGAATGACGCATGAAATCTTCCAATTAAAAACAAAAATAATCACGCCCGATCTATTCCATTCCAAAACCATTGTACATCTAACTGTACATAATGAAGACATTACGAAGAGGAAACATGAAGAACAATCTCCACAAATTGTCTACTTCCGATCCCAAATTGTAAAGTTGTATTTGTATTATTAATAGTATCGTCGCGTGTGGCTGGACCAATTTGGATAGAGACGCTGATCAAAAGAAAGGAAGGACTAATTCGACTTCCTGATATCGTAACTCACGCTCGCTGTTGCAATAAGCGCTACTTAGGGGAAACGTTTCAAACTATGTACAAATTAAACTACAAAATCAAATCAATCGGTTTGAAGCTAAAGGATAGGTAGTTTTTGAATATGTTGATCATCATTTAATATAAAACTTAACGACGAGGCTCGACCTAAGCAAAGTTAAGAACTCGTCCCACAGAACGACAATGGTGTGACGAATAAATTGCTGTTCCATTTATTTTATTTTTTGCATATTTGGCAAACAAGTAAACTTGCCGCTTGGTGGTAGGCGATCCCGTCGCCTTTGGATAACTGTAACACCAGGGGCAATACAGATACGTTGCCGACCTTTCTATGTTTTTTTTTCTCGCGGTATTAGGTTTGGTACCCTAGTAAAAGATGTTATAGAGGTAAGAAATTACAGTATCTGAAGAACTTTAGTGGCAGGAGTACCTACCTACATGCAGAAGAGACAGCTAAACGGAGATAAAGAAGTACTGATTTTCGATATAGTGGATTTCCAGTATTTTCTTACCTTTATCTAGATAGTAATAGTTTGAAGAATTGTATCCATAGACTTAATAGATAGAATATAGCAGCCCATCCAAAGTCAAGAAGCAAGAAAGAGAGGTCGAAGAAAATCTCCTTCACACAAAATTTACCAACTCGACAACTCATCCAGCTTAAGCTGACCTTAAGCAACTCAGTACTTTATAACAGAGGGCCTTACTCATAAACGTTTCTTAACTTTAATCAATACTTAAAAAGGCCTGTCTCCTTTTTGTGCGTGACATTTCACGTCAGCCTGAAGTTGATAGAGAGTTTTAAGCATTGCTTAACTCAAAGCAACTTTTATGAGTAAGGCCCAGAATGTTCACGTAAAGTGACGAACCTAATGGAGAAACGATGCTTGATCAGTGATCGCCGCCGAAATCACTGACTAGATTATAAAACGGATAGTTCTCTGTTTTGCGAGTTGGTTTTGGTACATACATGAAAGCTTTTAATCAACTATGCATTAATACCACAGATTACAGTAGATACCGCATTACGAGACTCGTTTTTCCTACAAAGTTTGAGGAAAGCGCGAGTCGCGAGGAGTGCGACCAAGCATGCTCAATGGCTATATCAAGGTTACGCCTACTCGCGCCTAACAATCAACCAATCAGAGTAATTTCTTATAAGTGTATTTAGACTGATGCGTGGTGCGCTTTGAGCGTCCTGAATGCAGAATCTAGGGTGTTATTATCACTATCCCAAGATGTTAAAGTAAAATAAAATATTTAAGTTAAATTTAAGTACCTACCTACCTAAATGTCCGTCAGAAATAGAAGGTCAGGTCTTCTGGCACAGGTATTATAAATGTCTACAATACGTCTCCTGCCTACTTTACATGTTACTGTAACTCAGTGAAAGAAATAAATTATTATTATAATATATTATATTTCAAATAATTCACAACAGTCTCCACTCATTCAGAAGATGAACTGCAGTATCAGTTCCAATTTCTATGTCATCTTTAATGGATCCTACACGGTCGATCAACCGACTGCAATCATTCTCTGTTCTAGCAAGCCATTTAATTTCAACCCTGTGGAGCTATGGAATAAGGTGGTGGTTGTCTCGAATATTGTCAACCGAGACAGCAATATATTTTGTAACCCTATGTCTATTGTAATAAGTTGGGGATTTTCAATTTATTGGTGCATGATGCGTACTCGATTTACGGAAAAACACTCAGTCATCACAACAAATTATATGAGTATCAAGCAAGTAGGTAATGTGTTGCTTTCGATTTCTTCTCGGTTTCCTGTATACGTAGAGTTTGTTTTCGTGTTTAGTGTATATTATAGATTGTCTGAACCTAAAAACTAGCTAGACCTAGATCGCGCAAAACTTCAGAACCTCTGATTCGAATCTGAGAATCGATTTTTGAACTGAACTCTACTTGTCTACTCAACGCTTTGAGAAGTTAACACCTCGCGAAATCGGGCAAACTAACACACGTTATGGGGCCGGAGATATATAATATGTTACCGGATACAGTAACAACCGCTCCGAATTTAAGTTGCTTTAAAAGCAGACTGAAGCGCTGGTTTATCGACAAACATTTTATGATTTTAATGAGTTCATGAATAAATAAATGTAAATTGTAATTTGAGGAAAAAATTATGTTAACTTTTTTTTGTTGACATTTCATGTTCTGACGTAATAATTATTATAATTGAATGTTATTAACATTGTATAACGCATTTAAATGATCATTGTACTCAAAGAATAGCCTCTACTTAATTTGCATACTATTGTATACAAAAGGTTATTATTTTTGACTTGTAGATGAATATTTAGGTACCAATGAATAGCTTTGACTTTAACAACTTAAAGACACACTGTCACGTTGATCGGATCGGAAGTTATCGTTTGACAAATATACTCATACAATTACATTCATTATTATAAACATTCATACAATTACAAACGTCCCCTTCGCTTCGTTCGGTCAAATTAGTAGGTAATTATTATATTTATATGGTAAATTAGTATTTACCTAGTGGTATAGCAGCATAGCTTTGTTATATTACATCGTAATTAACGTAATATCGTACGAGGCGAATGAATATTTTAAACGGTACCAACTCAGTGGTGCGAACACGTATACGCCGCACCATTGTGATCTCACTCCCATGCTGTTCTCGTTGATGCGTCGTAGTGTGTCGTTTCAGTCTTGAGAGCGACGCAAACGTTCATGGCACAATACATGGAGGCGGATCGGGGATCGCAGAATAATTACCGATTACTAAGAGGACGCCGCTGTCAATCCCAAGTGTTTCTGGCGCAGTATTAGAATATCTATCCAATATTTTTAATCTCCGATATTTTAACCGACACTTCACACATTTATTGTGATAGAGCACATTTGGTAAAGCAAAATATTAATTCGATAATATAAGTTTTTTAACAAGGAAAAATAAATAGGTATATCTTCGATAATTATATCTTGGTTTATCATTACAATATTGATAATTTTCTAAAATCATGAGAATGCTCCTACTTAGTACTTAATATAGACTAACTATTCCATACGTTTTACGTTTTGTAGTACCACACCTTTGCCAGTTATTCAACCGCCAAGCAGTAGTGTGCAAGCATTACTGTGTTCCGGATTGAAAGGCAATGTTTCCAGCGTAATTACTGGGCATACATAGATTTAACATCTCAGGGTGACGAGCGCAATGCATTGCCGTGCATAGTTTTGAACTGTTGAAGTTCAAAATTCTGGGTGGCACTAAACTGTTATGGGCAAGCGTGACGCTTAACATCAGATGAGCGACTTGCTCGTCTCGTCATCAAGATACATAAAAAAAAAAAAGACGTGTTCCTTAACTAACCAACAGAATTTTAGATAGTAGATACAAAGATACTACTGCCTTCCTTATATATTATTCAAAATATATTGTTTTCCTTCGAAGATACATTCCTATACTTACAGTAACTTATCTGACCCGTGTACTATTATTTCTTCTGTGACCCAATCTTCATAACGATTTGATTAGGTATACCAAATCATGCATCTCAATAGTAATCTAGACCCAAATACCACGAACAAACGTGTGTAATATCCATGCAAAAAAGTTTTACAAAACGAGCAGCGGACACGGGCGGTCACGCTACGTTCTACAGACGTAATCGCAGGCCTGACCTGAATTTGATTAGCCTAAATATAGGTAATAAAGCTGGACTTGGGCCTAGCGGGCTATCCCTGCGTATTAGCATGAGACGTTAGGCGGTTAGGCGTAGGTAACACGCAAGGCTTTACCCACTGGCCTAGATATTATATAAACTCAACAAAGTTGTGGCTTGAAAATATAGCCCTTAGAAAATCCAGATAATTTTTTAAATAATAGGTACAGTATTATAAAGATAGGGTATGCTAAGCCAAAAAGGGCTCATAGTACTCATGATTATGGACAACTTAGTATAGGACCAACACTGAAATTGCGAAAAAAATATCAGCTTTTTCCATAGACAAATGTCATGACATGACACACGACAAAATGGATTTATTTTTTTCCTAGGTGGTAAATCATGATGGTAATGTCACGAGGCAGTCGGTAGTTCGAGTAAGTTGTTACGAGCGCGATGGCATGCTATCACAATCAGAATCACGGACGTACATAATAAGGGTGCTGAAACACCGGAGGACGCGCAGCAGCGTCCTCGTAGTAAACGGTGAATATTCTGCGTTTTTAAAGCTACCCGTCAAACGTGGGGATTATGGCGACCACCAATAGGGGGGACGCTTCATCAAGTAGTGGACGTCTAAGAGCTGATAAAAAGAAAAGTGATACTTCTGTTTTTCTACTATTGATTTTTCAGTCGGCATAATGGGACTGAGGCTAGGAAGGCGGAAGGCACACACAGTGTCCTCTCTTTCCCGTGTTGTCACTGTCTTTTAGCTTTATTTGGCCGATTCACATGAAAAATCGATCAGATTATAACGGAAAAGCTCCTGCGGCGCAGCTAGAGGAATTCGTGTGTAATATTTATTACACAAAGTAGGAAGAAAGGATTTAGGTACAACTTTATTCGAGTGTAAAATCCACAATGTAGGAAGAGTTTTGTGGCTAACCACAATTGATACGGTTCGTATGAACTATCTGCACAGATAAGAAAACCTCCAGAAGGGCAGCTAATAGCACAAACCTATGAGTAAGTTTTGTCGTGTCGCGCTCTTGGAGACTGGGTCACAGAGCATTGGGAATCGTCGCAAATTGCTGCGCATATAGTGAAGTTGACACATAGTTAGGTGCTAATAGAAGCTGTTATTTTGAACATTTTATATTCTGTGTTATCAGGACATAATCATATAATGGTTTTGTAGACCGCAACTTGAGATAATTTGATTTAGAGCGGGGCTGGACCGAAACATTGGTTATCAAGAACCTGCTTCCTTGTTTTGGAAAGCAAGCTAAATGTAGGTGGAGAAATTCAATAACATTCTTGACACTAGGGTATTTCCAATAGTGAGAATTCTGTGGGTATTTCAAGCCCGAGATGGCAGCACTATCAAGCTTAATAGAGCCTTCTTAATATACTTAAAACTTTACTTATTTACTTTACTTTTAAACTTGCGCGATTTGAACACAGCATTGATTTGATTTTCTTCAGACAGCTCTGACCACGGCTTTTGTTACATGACCGAAACGTCGAGGTATACGAATGAAATAGTTTTAGCGCGGCTAAGTCCATTAGGACTTAACCGCGCTAAAACTATTTATATTATATTAATACCGTATGATTGGTTACGACGGCACAGATTACTTTGAGATATGTGGCGTTCTCTGAACGCCATAGAGTTTTTGCAGTCTGGGTCGCACCCAAGATGACTTGAGAACTTCGCCCCAACAAGTGGTCGTAAGGATTATTTGCCTTTTCTCCTTGTTTGTAAACGGCAGTAGCATTTAATTGCGATTATCGTAGAAGCTGTGCCTTGCAATAACCCAGTACGTGTAGGTACTGTTTATTCAAGAGAATACATAGTACTTTAAACTAGTTGCCAAGAATTGACTTTTCTTCCACCACTGTCACCTCATCAAAATTGCAACGAACAAGAGGGATCCTGGTCGCTTGTTGGCGCGCCAAATCCCAAAGATGTAATTTTTACACACAACTGATTGGCGTATAGTTCAAAGAACCTCGACCTCGTCAACCTCAATCACAAATCACAACTACGAGTCTACAGAAACAAACAAAAAAAATCCCACAAATGTTTACCACACAACAAGTGCCGTCCATATTCTATAGCACACTATCGTCGATCGTGGCGATATCGCGAGAGATCGCGGCCGACTCAAAGCGACCATTAGCGACCGGCTCCGCCTCAATTCGATCGGTATAGCAGAGGTAAATTGATTTAAGCAGGAATTTTCCTATGTTCATATTACTTGCGAAATTGACTTAATTGATTTGCAATGTTCGCAGGTGGCTTAGGGTGTCTACACATGGCCCGACCCGACATCGTGTGAAAGGGACAGCTAGATTTGAATTTCACGGGAGCAAAAGAAACAAACTATTAAGGTTATAGCTTGTGCCTTTCGCTTCCCCAGAAACTTATATATAGCCATCTCTTTCAAGCGATGTCGGGATCGACCAAATCGTTTCGTGTGTAGACACTCTAAGACCTTACCCTAAGTAGTTACTTAGTTGCTAAACATAAGTAGGTAGTTACTTAGCATCGATAGCTATATTTTTACTCGCTGTATATGATAGTAGTAGTTGAAGCCCGTGACGTGAACTAATGACGAACTTTCATTCCCCATTTAATTCCCTTAGTTAGGGGATGAATTTTCAAATATCCTTTCTCAGTGCTCACTAGGTATAAGGAACTCATTGCAGGTAATCATTGGTATGAACAAATTTAACTATGGGACCAGCCTTAAAAATAAGAAAAAAATATCAGCTGTTCCATAGAAAAATGCCAATGACACTAGACAAAATGTTTGGAACAGCTGATTTTTTTTACATACGTAAAACAGACGACGCAACGTAATCACCAACTCCTGCGCACACCTTTTTACATCATTATTCAATCGCCGTTCTATCACGTTATTTGCTCTCTTTTTCACGCAGTAAGTAGCTCTTTCGTTATAATTTTCAATTTTGTTATCTTTTTAAATTAATATAATATAAAAATATTACATAATTGTATACAAGACTATACTGTTTAATTTAAAATTTAAAAAAATATTTAATTTGTAGATCGCACAGGGTTTCGTCAGTAAACAGTAACAGTCTTGGGTCTAATCAGGTTGGCCACCCCTGCTTGTTTGGTCTGCTGTCCGGCTGACTGCTTGTGTGGATAGCGGTCAACAAACAATGTTGATGAGACGCAAGTCCGGAATTTGAGGAAACGAGACCGGAAAGCGGACCCTCCCAGGCATCGGAATGCTTCGATCCCCTGCTTTATCTAGAAGTCTCGATAGTGAATCTAAATGTAACTGATACGATATTAACATAAACACTACTGGGAATTTCATGAAAAACGTTTATGAAGGCGTCTCAGACCATGTTACACAGTGTGATTATCGGTATTGTTTCTTTATGATTCGATGGTCACTAATTAATTTCATTTGGAAACTGAGAAGCCTGTCTAAAGTGCCTAAAATGTAAATTTTCTGAAAAGGCTTGTCTAAAGGAAAACTTGGAAACGCAGTAATGAAAAAATTACCACCAACCATTTCCACAACAGCTGTTTTTTCGCGATTTCAGGGTTGATCAGTAAAAGTTGTTTATAATGATGAGTAAATACATACTTTTCAATATTGTTGCACCTATCAGTAAAACCTTGTATACATAACAAATTTACCTGCAGAGTCAGGTTACTGGCTACTCATAAATGTAAGTACTTATCTATTGAGCTGCAACTTATAGTACACTCCCAGGTACGGTAATCTGCTATCGCTTTGCTATATCGCTACATATGCTGTATCGCTCAAAAGAGATGCGATAATATCAAAGCATAGTCTGAAGAAGCCTCGTGAGTCGCATCGCCTTTCCAAACGAACTGGTATCAATATCACACTTTTTATTCCCATTCGTGTGTGCAAGTCTTAGCAATCACAATCGGATTCAGTCCACCTTTTAAGTCTATCTAGTTAGAGTTTAGGTTGAAATTCGATTGGAGAGGGTCTAAGGAACGAAGAGTGACTGATTGGGACAGTTTCCTTTGCGGACTTGCTTTCCACTGGTCTCTTTGCTAACATGCTCGTCAGCGAACTTAACTTTGTATAAATTGCAGTGTCTATTCCAATGAAATAGAGTTGGATATCAGACGTTTAAAGTTTCAGAGTAAGTCGGTTGATAACATACGCGGCCTTCACTAGATAGATCTAACTAGATACCATTTGATTGGAAGGTAAGTAAATAAATAAAACGCTATCTGCTCTAATTTAGATATATGTAGTGATTTCACCGATATTATAATTAAATGATATCCATTATTATTGTTATAATATCCATTATTAGTATAAGTATAAGCTGGTAAGTAACTGGTTGTATGTATTTTTGCAGGAAAAAAATATATAAAAAATAATAATTTAATTTCGATGTAAGTATTTATCTACTTTGTTTTTCGTTTATGTTTTGATGTCGCAAGATGAATCAAAACTGGTATCAAGGCCTTGCTGTACCTAATAAATCAGTATCATAATAAGTTCCTATAGGTATTAATAAATATATATACAGCAAAAACTCTCGTTTCACGTGAGAATCGGATGATCAATATTGTGAATCGTTTGATACAATATTGATTCGATTTATTATAAACTATCGTTATAATCGATTACCATTGACCACGATTGATCGCACAGAGTTTTCTAAATCTATGGGAATCAAATATTGTAAACGAAACCAGACAATAAAAATCAAAATTATTGTATAAAAATTCGGACTCACCTACTCGATTCACTCGACTGTTAAGCAAAACTATCCAATCCGTGCAGTGCCGGTCAATACAGGCTTCTTAAATAGTACTTACAAAGTTACAGTCTGTATCAGCCTTTAAGCACCCCACTGCTGGGATATCAGCCTACCCTCGAAGGGAGATTTGGGCCATATCCACTATACGCTGCGGGTGCAGGTTGGCAAGAATTCCTTCTCAGGAATATTTCCTGAGAAGGAATTTTCCTCACGAAGTTTTCCTTCACCGAAAAGCCAGTCGTATATATCCGTACATAAGTTCCTAAGAACTCATTGGCACGGACCCGCCCGGGTACGAACCCATGACCCCACGAATGTGAGGCGAGCGTGCTCCCACTGAGCTACCATGACTTACAGTCAAGTTACAGTATCCAAGTCTATTTTAAGTTTTTAGTTTATTTCCGCAAACGAAACGCCACGAGGGACTTTTGTCTTTTGTAAATGACTATGACTAGCAAGTCCCTTGCGTTATGCAAGCTCCACGCCTGCCCGTAACTATCTCAGTGCCATCATCGTTATGACTCTACTAAGTTATTTATATTTATATTGAATTTTCGTGATGAACAAGTGTTGTTTTACATTATCTTTACCATCCTTGTATACAGTTTATGCAATAAAGTGATTCAGAATTCGAATCTTCAACAACTATCTGACTCGCAGTCGCTGTCTTTGCTTAGGTACGTTTGTAACTCAAATCCGGACCGTGGACGACAACGAACGTGTTCATATTTCGCGATTTATCTACCGTTAAAAAGTTAGTTTCCTAAACAAATCGGCCGAGTCACGAACTGCCGTGCGACCGACTTGACCTTTCGAGGTCCCTCTTTCACGGAAATGGACCAATGTCATTTCATGTCAACGATAATAAACAATATACCTAGAACTACCTAAGCAAAACTTACCATTCCTTATAGGGCTGCCAGAAAGCTCCAAAAAAAAGATACATTCTATATCCTGTATGCGTCCCTATAAGAAGGGACCCATGGTCACTGGAAACTGGAAAATCACTTATACCAGACACATAGCTCCGAGCAGTTTAAAAAAAATAGGTAAAATACAGTTTTTTTTTATCCCTATCAAAAAAACAACAAAAGGTTCGTTCTTCTAGTTACTCATATTGAAACCCGCGCAGGTATAGGTACTAATAGGTACATTATGGAAATTTAATAAAGTTAGTTATAAATATTTAAGGTTAAGCATATAATATTTATGCTCATTTTCTACAAAAAAAGCTTTGGAAATTATAATTCTTACCAGTTCATTACCATAACTTCAAGAAATAAAATGATAACTTGTTAACTGCTGTTTATTCCAATTTATTAGGTAAGTAATTTTAAAACCACGACCTACTTACCTACCGGTTGGCTTAACACCATTTTAATACGGAAACGTAAATTAAGAGCAAGGAATTGATTTTCGTTCTCTAGCTCGCACATTCAACGTTTAAAAAAAAATCATACAAATAGTAAAACGAAAAATAATAATATATCGGCATCGGCCTTTAAATATCCCACTGCTGAGATATCGGCTTTCCCTTAAAGGGTGATTGGGCCATATCCACCACGCTGGCCCAGTGTGTGTTGGCGGATTCCCATACGCCATCGAATTTCTTCTCTGGAAATATGCAGGTTTCCTCACGATGTTTTCCTTCACCGAAAAGCCAGTGGTATATCCGTACGAAATTCCAAAGAACTCATTGGTACGGGTTCGACCCCGCGACCCCTCGAATGTGACGCGAGCATGCTCCCACTGAGCTACCACGGCTTCACCATCAGTAATTTTATGGAGCTATAAAAATAAAGAGATTGCTTAATGCGTCAAAACAGCCTTAATCATGCACGTGTATAAAAAGTAGACTATACTCTCTACTCAGTCATGCAAATCTTTATCAGAACAAACATCATAATGAAATAAACTGTTACAACACTTTATAGCAAAGTTCAAAGTCATTGTCTGGCTCTATTTTAACTCCCAATTTGAAGTAACGGGCAGTACCTAAATGTTGCACTGTACTCAATCATGACTTGACATTGGGTGATCTTGTTGAAAGATTGTGTAGCAGGTTAAATGGTTCAAAAGTTCACTCGTACGTTTATGGCAAGGCCTTTTATAAGGAAAAAAATATTAACTCAAGACTACGCAGCACAGATAAAACGCAGCTACAACTGCGTGCGCCTCTATTACCTTTTTTTTTTCTATACTCGCATCGCGTACGAAGTCGCGGGCATCAGCTAGTATTACAATATATTTGATAAATGATTATCTAGAGATTAAACGGAGAAACTCAAGTTTGATTCTTTGTTAAAGGATTGAGGAGGAGATTTCTTGTTAAAGGCCAGCTGGCCAAGCACGGACGCCGGGATAAAATATTGTCCACAATATTTATTACGCGAGAACGAGACGGATGTATCCATATTCTAGCTTTGTCACGTTGACGCGAAGACAAAACGGGTGGATATAACTTTATCCCGGCGCCCGTGCTAGGCCTGATGGTGTAGATAGGTAAGCATAACTAGTTCAAGGGTTTTTGTTTTTCAGAGTGTATACTAGCTGCTCTATCTAAACTTTGAGATAAGCCTATGTGCTAATGAGGCGTTTTCAAAAAAAAATGAAATCTTGGTAATAAAAGTACCCAATAGATGGCGTTAGATGTACCTTGAGGTTTTTCTGTCACTGTCAAGACATGAAAGACAAAAAAATTTACGTGTGCCTTTTTTTTCTCGTGTTTTTTGGCTCCACATGTGTATTTAGACAATTTCAAGTAACGTAACTATGTATTTCACTTCATTTGAAATATTACTATAGTTGACACTGGCTAAATACACAACGTGTGGAGCCAAAATTTACGATTTAAAAAGTAAACATAAAATATTTCGACAGAAATGACAATGACAGGTAAAACGATAGGTCTATTACGCCATCGGTCTATTGCCCCGGTGGCTCAGTTGGTAGTGAACCTACGTTCTGTGCTTGGGGGCGTGGGTTCGATTCCCATCTAGGACAAACATTTATGTGATGAATATTTGTGTTTGTTCTATGTCTGGGTGTTAATATCTATATAAGTATGTATTTAAAAAATATCTATGTACGTATATCAGTCTCTGGCAGCCATATTACAAGCTTTGCTTAGTTTGGGGTCAGATGACCGTGTGTGCAATAATGTCCCAGATTTATTATTATTATTATTATTATCTAGTAAGTATTTTAGAACTATTTTTATTTATTTTTTGAAAACGCCTTGTTCAAGGTATAGACAGCTATCTCTACACTACCAATTTCATTCAATACCAATCCGTTCCGTAAATTCTGTTCCGGAGTTTGGCGAGTACAAACACAGATTAAAAACTTTCTCAATTTCCCATTGAGGTAGGTATTGTAGCTCAATGCAATTTCGCTGTAATTTCTAGTATTTCCTATAGATGTTGATGCATCTACCGCATCCCAACGTTTCTTGGAAACTAAGCTGATAAGCTCAGTAAATCACTTCATGTAGACAAAAAAAGCTGAAAGCATATCCAGACCAGCTAGCACCTATCACGTGTTCTCGACACAACCTTCTACAGACCGAGCGTGGGTGTTGCGATAAAGTTTTGTGTGATCTTGTTGTCGTCCAAAAAACGGCGAATATTCGTAGCTTTGTCCTGTTTTTGCATGGCAAAAAGAGTAGTCATTTTGTTACAGTACTCAAGCTATGCTGCAGATCTTGGACGATCGAGAATTTAACGAAATATAATCTTAATCTCTTAGGCACGAGTACTACTTTTAAAAAAAGACTTAAGTTTAGTGATGTTCCGCACCAGAAGAAGTTTTCATAGCTTCGGAGAAATATGAATCAAGTTTTGGTAAACCGCATGACAGGAAAAAAAACGTCTAAAGAATTGTCTGTTTGAAGCTGGAGTTAAAAAAAGTGTTTGTTATAATACTTCCTAGATTTATCCTTTGGTAATTATTCATGTTGTCGTTTGTTATAAATTTCAAAAGCACACGCTTGATTGGTAATTAATGATCTGCGTCAACAAAGTTATTTAGTTCCGGCACTATTGGACTTAAATCCAAATACTTGCTTCGACATCTGATTTGCATCTACAAGAACCACTTGAAGCAGTCTGCGTTAATTCGAATCAGATTTTGCGTGAGAATGCAATACAGTTGACCTAAATAGTTCTCAGAAAATATTCATACGATTCTGATTGCTGTTATTTCAAGGCAGTTAAGTAACTTCAAAGAATCGAATCCGATTTTTTGAAATCACACTAATATTATAAATGTTAAAGTTTATGTGTAAGTAAGAAGGTAAGTATGTCAGTGTCTGTTCCCGTTCAACTCTGTAGCGGCTGAACGGATTTTAATGAAATTTGGTATAGAGGTAGCTTATACCCTGGATTAACACATATGCTAATTTATTTAATCCCGTAAAAATATTCGGTTTCTGTAGAATAGCAGACGAAACCGTGGGGGACGCAGCTAGTAGGTACTTAAAACTGTGTTCCATAAGCAGTTCTGCTAAATTCTTAACATAAAAGTAACCGCTTATGAAATTGGATTTCCGTAAGCAATTCCGTGCTACCTACAGGTCGAATAGGACAGACGAGAATCAGGGCATTGCAGAGCTGGCCCACATAGCTTCATGCTTTGTTTTTCAGCCGCTTTCATCAGCGGGAACCCCGCCTATAGCTTCATACTACGTTAGTAGCTTTAAATAGATTTTCCCTTGAAAAGTTCCGAGCGCTTGTCAAGTGAGGTTTCTGTGAATCGTGCTTAAAGAAACTTTGTAGGTAACCCAATTTTACAGCCACTAAAGTTTATTGAACCCTTATAAGTAAGTATTTCACTGGTATGTTTGTCGTGTTCAGTTCACTAGGTCACCAGTAAAGAATGAATGGTCAATAACTGACCTAGAGGTCATAAATTGCAGCAAAAACGGTTTTTCTTTAATTGGCCGAAAGTTGGTTAACAATGCCTGCTAAAACTTATGAACGGCAGAAGTGCCGTTACAAAGAGAATTGTGTATCGTGGGAATTTGAGTAATATCCAGCCATTGCAGTATATAAATCTTCTAAAACAGTTACAAAATGAGTCATAGGTACTCAAAAATATCCCTTTGTGTGGTTTTCGTGAACGAAACAACGATGAAGCTCTTTGTAACAGAAATAACTTGAAATACGTTACCGCAAGTTACAAGACGCAAGTTACCGTGTCTCTAAATTCTCAAATTGCTTACCTTTGCTGACCTTTGAACGACTTGATTTTTGGGAGTTATGGATTTTGTATATTTCAATTTCGACACATCCAATTCTTAATGATTATACAGGTTTATTAGTAACTCAAGCAAAACCTCTCGTAGGCATGTTCCCTACATCATACCTAACAGTATTTCTTTTATTATAACCTTCCGGGACTTATGGGCTCCAAATGACAATAACATTAAGCTGTCATCAAATGAGAAGGAACGCGGGTGCCGGACGAAGCTTAGGAACTGACATTTGCACCAAAAATTTACAAGGCTAAAATATTTCCAAACTTTATTTTTTTTGTGAATTTTTTAAGTTTTGTATAATGTTTTGCATTAGTTACCAATAACCCTGTATAAAACACTAAATATTTATAACGCTGAATAGGTGCCATTTCTTGGTACAAACGAATAGGAAACATCAACAGCAACACGTTTCTAATAAACATGTTTTTATTTGCTTTTGACCATAGCCAATGATGCGGTTATGGATGGAGAACCTACCTAAAAGGATTTTGCTTACTCTAGATTTCAAGACACCTAAATTGTAGTTTTGGGAGAACACGGTTCCGGTTTGGGAGAACACCTAGTTCTTATTCTCAATATTCTAAGTTATGGTTTTAAGACCTGCTCTGACGTCCCTCTTGGAGTGTTTTGTGCGTTTAAGTGACCGTCCCATTTGCTAGGGACTAAGAGTGCAAAATGATAAAACCAAAAAAAAACAGTACCTGCCTTAATTACAAGTCTCTGCAAGGTGACTCGGCTAAGCCTTCGAAGGGCACCTGTAGCCGAGTCACCACCTCATAACATTTTATTAACATAACAAGCTACGTAATTTAATTCTTATCTGCAATCCACAGTAACGACTAGACTGACCTTCTAGCGTCTAGCTAGACCATGTCATAAATCCCAGCGGCCTTAACCTACGCCCTAGAAATAGGCACTTAAGTTGTGACCTGGATAAATTGGGTTGGGCTCTATAGCTTCGATGATTAGCCATGTGGTCATTTATGAGGAAATCCGTAGATACCAAATAGTCAATTAAGGTTGAGTTCTTTTTCTGTAGAATTTAGAATTTTTCTTTCAAAGAAATCAAAACTGGCAAAGCACAAGGAAACTAGAAAAAAAGATGAAATATATTAATTGTAAGAAACATAAATTTGCATTGAAAATTTCCTGGGTGTAACTTGTGGAGCGAAGGAAGGGTTATGCTTCCAGCATCTCCCAGGAGTGTTAACTTTGGCAACGTGGTAGGGGGCGACAGTGCGTTCCTATAGAGATCCCGGTGTCCGCCATCAGGCACAGAGACAAAAGCCAACGAAATAGTTTTAGTAGATAGTACAATACCACATAACCCGGCGGCGTCATAGTGCAGCCAGTATTTTCCGAATATAAGTATCCCCTAAAACTAAAACCGTCACCAAAAAAGTAGGTAGATATAGGTAAGCAATAAAATTACTTATCTGTCATTCAGATTGTCTGACTCGCATAAAAGACGAAACAGACTCAACACGAAAGTCTTTTAGTTTGGAAATGGTTCGCAACAGTTCTTTTAGTTCTGAATCATCCCCATTGTCGAACTATATATCTTCTGAACCGAGACAGACAGACAAGCCTGATCTGTGATTAAACCTAGCAGACTTCGCTGAATAAGACGTTGGCGCCACTTTGGTTTCCTTTTTTGTCAGAGAATGCCCCATCACACATTGCTCAGAAACTTGTCCTGTCCATTTTGCATCAGAAAAGCAATAAAATGTGTTTTAATTGGCTAGATGTACCTATTTTTTTTTCTACTTTTGCTGGAGCAGCTGTGTTAAATGCCGTAGATAGATGACCTCAAAATACCTATGAAATCGAGTTTCCACTATCGCAGGATTTGATAAGTTTCTTTATCTAGTTCTAGACCTGGGATACATGATAGCTAAAGCGAGTCAATTTCAAGCAGCTCTTTGGTTTTTCTGTTTTACGGTGTTAAGTTTATCCTTGGGTTCTTATCTACGTCGTAGTCCAGCATCTCTTTTTGAGTTATTTATACTTACCTACATTCTAGGGACCTATCTATTCCTTCATCATCATCAACAGCCAGAAGGCGTCCACTTCTGAACTAAGACTTGGTGATGCCAAAACCCCCTCGCTTAGCAGGTAGCTTGGCAATCGCAGAAAGCTTACCGTTCCCTAAAACAAGACGCTGCTGCTCGTTATCCATTAGGGCATACCCGGATCTAGGTACCTTTCTAGTTCTTACCTCCACAAATGACATCAGCTAAGTTGGTCTGCACGCACTGATGCGTGATTGCTCCGTCTCTGACCGTTGTTATTTCGCCGTAGAGCTGGTGCAGTGCCTCCTGGTCAGACATCAGGATGGTGCGAGGAGACGGACAGTCTTCGTCAAAGCTGCTATGGTGGCGAGACGAGGATCGCGATCTGGAGCGTCGCCGCCTGTAATATGAAATAGAAATAGTAAAAATCAACGAGATCAGTACCTACCAACCAACCCACAGAATTATTGGGACCAGTTACGAGTTAGGCAAAATAAAACTAGTTGATGGCCTATGTATCCAGCGCCTAGCGCTATAGGTGCGGGATGCGGTTATTTATTCAATTTGCAGCTCAAAAGCCAGCCAATCACAGGCGACCTCATTTGCTATTATGCGCGTATTTTTATTTTGTAAGAGTTTCTGATAAAATCGATCTGACGAAGTTCGATCGACGTCATGTTAAGAGAGTTTGAGTAAGAGCACATTTTAGACAGTTTATTTATCTGTGAAGTAAGTTCAAAAAAGACAAACTGAGTTTAGGTAAAGAGACATGTTTACCCAAATTCGTGCTAAGTAGATATAAATAGGTATATAGTACTTATACTTCGCCATCATCAGCCGGAAGAAGTGCACTGAAGAATTAAGACCTCCTTAGAAAAGGGACGGTTTACCATAATCCTCACACTTGGAAATCACAGAACGCTCACCGTTTACTAAGAGGCGGCTGCTGTCCTCCGATGGTTCTGTTCGCAGTTTCAAGACATACCCGGATCAACTTATACTCAATTTACTTATTATACATTGAATCGAGCAATCGGTGGTATCAGATAAATAAAATAAACGTATTTTTGTGCAATTCTCGATTCTTGTTTTTATTATTTTGGTTGATAATAAAATTTATATTTTAAAACTTGCAATCTGGTCGCAGAAATCAACAAGAACAAGTTTCAAGTTTTTTTATGGTCACGCTGTAAACTTCAACAAAATAACAGAATTATAAAATTAGAATCTGTCTCTACTAAGACATGTTAACAATTTGCAAGAAATCAGTATTTTTTTATGTAAAGCCTTGTCCTTAAGTTTGCTTAATAACGCACCTTATCTTGCTATTTTGAGTCTTATTGGGTAAGTTTTTAAGTTGACAAATCATCTAATAGTTACTAAGTTTGGTCATCCTCAACCGGATTTCGTGTTTTGACTTGATGGCGTTAAGTTTTTTAGCTATCATTAGACCATCGTGTTTTTGTTTACAATTTGACAGGTTGTCGGACAAAAACCTCTCATTTCATGGGTATTTTTCATAATGATTCTTCAATTAAGGTGATTGGTACGAGTGAAACATTGATTAGAAGCAGTTCCGCTGTTTGCAACCTTCGGGCCTAAGCGATTCGTCTTCTTAACAGCTAAAAACTTTGTTTGTACTGTACTACATAATATTCTAAGACAGTAAACTTTGTAATAATGTTATTTGTTTGTGAGGGGTAATCTCCAGAACTACTGAATCGATTCTGACATTAATTTATTGGAGTCTGAGGCTATATCTTATTTGCAGGCGCAAGGGAAAGCTGGCATCTAATATAGACAAGGCGAGATTACAAGTACAATCAAACCAGGATCTATTCTAGCCTCTAGATCAATATGTGCATAATTATACACCGTATGCAACAGGCAATATCATTTAAATCAATGGAATACATTAAATCGTCCGCCATTTTGCATCAAATGGCACGCAATGTCAAGTTTGGCGCCAAAACGCATTCCATAACGGTTGCGTTAATTTTATACGCAGAGTGCGTTCAATTCAACACAACATAACCTCAAATGGAGATTGGCCACATCTTGAAATGGCAATGTGAGTCATGTAATTGAAGATTTAATAAATATTGAACACGCTACGCGCGAACTCTTGTTCTGGCTTGTTGAATGACTTAATGTATATGTTTTGTTTATGATTAAGATGCAATACGTAAATTACTTTTAGTTTCTGATTTGATTATCTCGCTTTTTGCTTGCTTGCTACGTAAACAGATTAGGAGAATCCCCTATAGATACCGAATTATGAGATATTTGCTCCGACAAAAAAGCACCAAAGTAAGAGAAAAGTGCGGGTTGATGGGACTGAGACCAAACTATTGCCTATCTCAATCAGCCTCTGAAAGCAGATAGCTTAATGCCCACTATGTTCACACTGTCGAGATGGTCACTTTTTTTAAGCGTGAAACAGGAATGTACAAATCACAAGAAATTTTTCCAGAAATCCTAACTTTAGTCTGGAAACGGCACCTGATAATAACCAGGGTAGAAACTTTCTCTGTCTTGACTATAAAGAACCCCTTAGACGTCTTCTGCTATCTGTTCCTCCTTTACACTAGGAGCTTCGCCAGGTTGCCGCAGGACCTCCTAAGAGGGGTCTGCATGCATGATAACTTTGAGAACGATGATGTCTATCAAATCAAAACTGTGCTATGGGAATGAAGACGCAGCATGGAATCGCAAGAAGTTTTCTACTAACTAGATCATTAAAATTGCCAAATTTGAATATTAAAATGGCATCATGCTGACCAGAGTGAGAACATACTCTGGGGTGACTACAAAGAATGCCCTCGATGTCTAAGTAGGTAAATCGATCCTCCCTTGAAGCCCTGTATACATGACTTGTTCTGATATCCAAGGATGGAAAGGAATAATGGATGGAAATGGATTTTTGTAGTGGTAGGGCTTTCTTGCAGAGTCCGCCTGGGGAAGTACCACACCTTTGCCCGTTATTCAACCGCCAAGCAGTAGTGTGCAAGCATTACTGTGTTCCGGGTGAAAGGGCAATGTTTCCAGCGTAATTACTGGGCATACAGAGATTTAACATCTAACATCTCAGGATGACGAGCGCAGTGCATTGCCGCGCATAGTTTTGCACTGTTGAAGTTCAAAATTCTGGGTGGCACTGAACTGTTATGGACAAACGTGACGCTTAACATCAGGTGAGCGACTTGCTCGTCTCGTCACCGAGTAACATAACAAAAAAAAAATACCTTTATGGCAAAAAAAACCTAGTTATCCCTGTCGCTTAAATCAGATTAGTTAGAATCGTAGAAACTATTATGGTAGCTTATGATACTAGCGGGGTAAGGTACTTACTCTGGAGTAACTATAAAGAAACCCCTCGACGTCTGGTAGATCTTCCCCTCCTGCATTAGTTGCGCCAGCGTATCGTACACCACCTCTTGGGACGGGGTCTGCATCGATGGAAACTTGGAAGACAACGAAGTCCGTATGCTTTCTAGCGTCGCTGATTGCCCCTGGAAAATAAATTAGAATTGTATATTTTGCTCAAATATCTGAATGTGAAAAGTGGCAAGGGTTATCAAAACTGACAAAATTTTCATTACAAGTGATAACTTAAAAAAATGTAGGTACAAGATCATACATTGTTTAATATAACCATGTAAAATATGGAGGATAAATTAAATAATAATGCTTTTTCTTCTCGTAAGAATCAATAATACAGTACAATAACATTTTATTGACATTATATAAAGACACAAATTACATTTAAATATTATTTGAGTGGTCTGGTAGCCGCTTGCCCCTTTATAATTTATCGCACATTACCTATGTAATTCGAAGTCAAAGTTGAGTTAAGTCACTATATAAAATACACGATATAAAAAGTTATACATTCTTAAAGATAATGTTCTGCACACATTTTGACTTGGCAAAATAAATCGTAAAGTCTATCGATTAGTGAATTGGCTATTAGACTTAACTTTTGTAGCATTAAAAAAACATTTATTAAGATTAACGTTTAGCAAACACCAAGTCCGATAAAGATCTTAACATTGCTTGAACGCCTCTGGCAGCCATTCATCAAATCCATTGCCACAAACACCTGTGCCTAACCTTCTTGGGGTCGCATAAATCAACGTGCATAGCCATATTATTTATCGACATTTACTCGTAATAAAGATGTCACAGTACGCGGGGGCGCCGAAAAGTGCGTGTCATTGCTGAGTCTGATCTTGGCCATGTGTCGCTCAAGAAGCTTTACTTTATCTTACCTAATCTCATTGTGTTTCAAGGCCTCGCTACATGGCCTGACCTGACATCGTTTGAAAGAGATGGCTATATATAAGTTTCTGGGGGAGCGAAAGGGAGAAGCTATAACCTTAATAGTTTGTTTCTTTTGCTCCCGTGAAATTCAAATCTAGCTGGCCCTTTCACACGATGTCAGGTCAGGCCATGTGTAGACACCCTAAAGCTAGCGTAGGTCGGAAGGCCCTTAAAGAGCTAGGTATTGCCATTCTTATAAATGGTATGAGACATAAGATAACAAGATTATTTTCGTTGTGAAGAAGAAAATTCTGCTAAGGAATGTATCGGAGTTGTATTCCAAGGAAACATTTTATGTACTTACAAGGAAATTGAAAACAGCAACAAAAATAATTTAATTTAATAACACGCTGACAGCAGGCATAGTTCCCAAAATACTGGCATCTACCTTACACAAAATATGAGTAGGTACTTATCGCAGTTCAACGGCAACTCAGCCAGCATTTTGGGCACTTTGCCCACTGGTAGTGGTTTATTAAACTAGTTCTTTATCTTGGTTCTGTAATGGTTTTAAATTGTTTTCTATTTCCAATAATTTTCATTATGCCAGACGTGGATATGTAACTAGCTAACTACATTATTTCAATCGTCTACGCTAGTTCCTTCACTACCAAAATATCTTGAAATCTCCACATCAATCACTCCAATCTAGATATCCACTTACGGCAGGATCTCCGACCTTCGATACAGTTTGACATTTTGGCATTGAATATTTTATCTGTCGATAAGAATCGCAGTTTGTCCGGTTTGGAGTGAATAGGAAGCTGTGATTGAGTTTAGAGTGTGAAGTTTTAAGTTCCGGCTTGATATAATAAACTTTCTTTGAAAGTTGTTTCAAATTGAGTACTTAACTTTATGTACTTTTTTTGAATATTATACTATTGAATACTTATGTTGATTTAAGTTGCTGCCCCTGGTCTGGGTACTAGTTGTCCGTCCCTTTGTGTGGACTGTTTGTGTGGCATCCCGACCACGGGGAATCCCAGTGGGACGCAATTAGTGTGCATGTGTGCACGTATGCATATGTGTGTATGTATTTAGTGTGTGTGTGTCATCTACATATGTCGGAATATATGCTTATGTATTGAAGCTTTTCTTATTTATTCACTCCCATTTATAACAAGGTACCTACTTACATCATAAAGTCTACTAGTATATGTCACCATCATCGTCAACAGGCGGAAGATGGTGGACATAGGCCTCCGCCTTAGAGCCCCATACCGCCCGATAACTGTGCCACTTGCATCCACCGGTTACCCGCTACTTTCATAATGTCGTTGGTAAACCTAGTCAGAGGCCTGCCTTACAACTCACTGCGCAGAGCGTGCTATATAGGTATAGGTAAGATTTTCATACAATTTGT
Source organism: Apocheima hispidaria (assembly GCA_947579745.1). Taxonomy (NCBI): domain Eukaryota; kingdom Metazoa; phylum Arthropoda; class Insecta; order Lepidoptera; family Geometridae; genus Apocheima; species Apocheima hispidaria. The sequence goes on from OX388151.1 coordinate 2,711,038, forward strand.
GACTATTCATGCTTAGTATGATTGGCTGACCAAACATAGCCGATCTAACTGGAAATAAAATTATTTTTTGCGAGTAATATTTTATTGACGGAATCGGTAAGTACGAGGTGTCAACCGGTATTATGATTTGTGGTGTCTGAATAATATAAAAACGTTTTGACGTTACCATATCACATAAACAGTATAGGAAAGTTTTGACGTTACCATATAACATAAACAGTATAGGAAAGTTTTGAAGTTATCTATCTCTCTCTGGCTACTATTAAAAATAAATAAAAATATTTGCTGCTAGGTACGTAAGTACTGCTTGCGTAAAAGTCAGGACCACAACATTGCAAGCCAACGTTGTGGCAATAAAAACCACCTGGGTCATAAAAACACGCTTTTCGATTTCGTGCTGGAATTTTCCACGGCCACGTTTTTCTTTTCCCGTGCTTTTCTTTGCTTTTAAACCTTTATGGCCAATGAGAAAGTCCGATTAATTTATATTTTTTAAATGTGATTTCTCATTATTTCTGTGCGTATACCCTTGGAGATTATTTATTGATTTTCTTACCTAGAACTCAATTTTCGAATAGAACTCGATTCACCACTTTATTTATGATCACACTTGTGCACGTTAACGAACACGTGGGTTTAATCCACCCATAATACACATTTAAACTCGATCTTACGACTCAAATTTTGGGAAAGATTACAAAGTATTTAGCGAACTAGCGACATGACCAAAACTCAGTTTACAGAGTTCCAAACCTTGGGACTAGCTAATGAAATGAAATGAAAAAGATTATTCCAGATTTGAATTCATACACATAAGTAAAATAAAATATGAATTAAATCAATAAATGATCACTAAGTGTGTGATACAGTCTCTACGTCTGATATATGTTCATAGGTCAGATATCTACTCATTTTGGTAGGTATATACGCACATACTAAGATCACATTGGCGGTTACTTGACACGATTGTAAATATGAATTGAAATCAATAAATCATCACTAAGATACAGTCTCTGGCGGTAACTTGATACGATTGTAACCTAAAATTCAATGAATAATCCATAAACCACCAACTCAGCAAGCGAATTTAAAATGCTTGCTCGCGCAAATTTGAAATAGTTATTTTATCGAGAGCCGATCTAAGATATACTTACTTAGTTCAATACAATCTTTGTACAATATGTATATAGTGTAGTTAGATATTTGCGAAGTTTTAAATACTCAGCTCGATACACATGCACCAAACAACTTACAAAATATGATATGGTAAGTATCTGGCCTTGTCTGTCCTATCGGCATGGGTTCGCAGAACGCTGACTGCGGACGCTGCTGCCCGTCCTCCGGAGTTTTTTTGGACATACATTTTTGAGCTACAATACCTATTATAATTATATTTTGGTCATCATTCTTACAATATTATAAAAAAACTTGCTTAGTCTAATCTTATAATTAAAGAAGATTGTGTACTAGGCCATCTTATGCGTATCTTATATATTGGTATTGTAGCTCAATGTTAATAATCATATTATTTATTTTAAAAAAAAAACTCATCATTACTTACAATATTATAAAAAACTACATGCTTGCTTTTTCTAACCTTATAATTAAAGATTGTGTACTAGGCAATCTTATGTGTAGTGTGTAGTGTGTAGTAGGTGCAGATGCTAATCAAGAAAATAGTTATCAAGATTTTTGAATTCAACTCACTGTATTTACAGTGTGAAGAATGTTATAGAAATTAATTCAGCTTAAGCAACGTGCGTAAATATTTATGCCCTAAATTTTCCTAGGTAGTTAAGCACCGGTACGATTTAATTAAGTATGCTATTTGGTGACAATGTGGGTGTTTTGTGCATGAACGAAATTTCGAAATATAGACTAGTTCGACAGTAAAGGGCTTGTAAATTGATATTTACCATATCTTCGAAATACAGAATTACTTAGTGCATGTAAGTCTAACCACTCCTACACAATTAGGCATAAAACAATTATGCCTAGCTTATAAGGATACGATGGGGCTGACATAGACTTGAAAGTCTAAAAGTCCCTAATAAAAAAAGAATATAAAAAAAATAAAAAAAACTACAAAGATTTTCATATTAGACACAATAAGGTAGATGACTGGTATTTCATATAAGTATCAAAAATACCAAAACTTAGCAAATAGTAGGTAAGCTTATAATATACTAATTGTTACACGCGACTTCGTTCGCGTGGTAAGTAACTACTTTTCATTTTTTTTAAGATCCGTTCAGCAGTTTAGCAGATAACGCGACAAACAGAGACAAAGTTACTTCCTACAGTTCGCTAGATGGCGTTAATCAATTTTTGTGCGTTTTCTGACATTTTTAATGAACTGACAGTAAGTTGTAATGTAGGGAGTTCTGAATCGTGCAAGCGAAGTTTTTTCCTCGAGACGAACGTATTCATTTTTATACTTCGAAGGTTTATTGGTCCTGATACGACTGCGGCTATATTCTTCTGAATTATAATATTAGTTAGGATTGTGTATTACAGAAGAGATAATTTAAATCGGCTAATAAAGTTCTTGAAAGTTATTTATGGGATTTGAATGGAGGTGCTCTGTCCCTTTCCCGTAAATAGATAAAGAATTTGTATGCGTACCTGAAAAATGACGTCATAATTATTTCAATATAGTGCGATTGATTTGTGTCGCATGCAATTTGAATACGTTTTTTCATTAATCTAATATGGAGGTAGGTATTTAGGGTCAGTTATTTATTTATGAGGCAACCAAAAACAATCATATTGCCTATTTTAGCGTATGCACTACCTCTACTATATAGCAGTGCGTGTGCGAGTTCTATAAAAAATTAAAGCAAGCGCTGAAAAACTCCATTCTCAACGTCCCCACTGTTGGAGACGATAGTGGGGATGTTGGGAATATATCCTAATCACAGCAGAGTAAGTATTATCTACCTATGACATTTTAAGTTTTATCAAAAATACGGGCCTTTTTCCCGAAAAATGGCATCTTGTTCGTACCAGGTCATTAGCTTCATATATATCTTAGCCAGGTCTTGTCTCATCATCATGGAAGCTGTCTCTAAGCTTCAAGGACTCCAATGATCTAATTTTACATTGACAAACTAGTTTTTTCAAATGAATATGTAATACGTTATTATACGACCTTAGGAAGACCTTTAATTGTACGAGGTTAGCATAGGCGGGGCTGACAGCGCCAATCTCTTGAACAGACATACCAACTTAGCTGTGTTATTTGATCAAATGATCGAACTAAAATAATCTGCGAATGACTGACATGTTCTATACAAAAAACGATGGTGTCTCCCTCAATCAACGATACGTTGGTCGCACTGTAGAATGTGGATGACACAATGCGTTCAAGACTCATGTTGTTTGAGAAATAGTGGCACTTGTTCTGTTCTGCAGGCATAATAAATAATTATAGAGCACGCTTCCATACATAGAACTAGCTGTTGCCGGAGACTTCTTTCGCGTGAAATAAAAAAAATATTGTAGCTTATGTCCGTCTCCGACCCTTAAGTTATCTCTGTGTAAAAATTCAGGTCGATCCTTTCAGCCGTTTAGCGTTGAAAACGTGACAAACACCCAGACAGAACGACAGAGAGACAGATAGGCAGATAGACAGACAGATAAAACGTTTTTTTCGAATTTCTTCCTTCTTCTCGGATACAAAAAATAATCAAAAGAAAATTTCTATAAAACTTCTAAAGATACCTGTTATTTTTAATTCTCTCTTATAATAATAATTGTATCTTATTTTTTTACCGACTTCCAAAAAAAAGGAGGAGGTTCTCAAGTCGACAGTATTTTTTTTTTAAAGCGCGTCTATGACATCGCTTGCCGAAAGTGCGAGCTTAACTTAGTAAAATCCGTTTCATTGATTATTTATGTATCTATTCATATCTAACAATAAAGCTTATTTCGTCATCTCTATAAAATCTGGTCTACAAAAATTAGAGATCATCACAAAATCAAATGGCGATCTGTTGAATATTTGAAATTCTCAAGATTCATTGCTTATTTTCAATCTGAGGTAAAGTTGTTCACAGGTATTAGCATAGGTATTTAGCCGTGGAACATTTTTTTTTATTTATATTTTTGAAAAATAGTTTTTATTTATAAGTTTGAAAGCCTTTGTATTTACGAGTTTAAAACTCTTATGTTTAAGAGTTTGAAGCCCTTTGTATTATTGAGTTTTAAACCCTTCAACTTTATTAGTTTGAAACCTTTTGTCTTTATATTATGTTTGAATCCATTTGTATTAAAATTTATGAGTTTAACCCCCGAATACTGAAACGCTTGTTAACTTTGACAACAGATTAATTCTAGTGCTGCCTTTGTCTGGCACTAAGCAAATGACAAAGGCAGCAACTGTCGTCAAAGTTAACAAACGTTTCAGTATTCGGGGGTAAAACTCTTTTTTTTTTTTGAGTTTTCTCTCTTTGCACTACCTATTATTGCTATCACAGAAGAGATATTTTTTTATTGCTATCACCTATCTATTTGTTATTAATTTACTAACAACAATGAAAGACGGGTAAGCGCACAGCATTCCTGTCCACATTCCATGTGTTCGTCTAGATCAGCATTCCATGTCACAGATTGCAAAATTGTGTTTGTCTCGTTGGGCAATTATGGCAGTTGACAAATTAATCGGATAGCTTGTTCGATTGTCTGCGACTTATTTAGTAATGCTGTGAATGAGAATAAAATTATTATTGTTTGATTTAAATCGGACTGTTGTTTATCGTTTTCTCGCAACAGTTACAGACCACTTAACATAATTTCTAAATTTGGTGCGTATTTTTAACGGCTTTTAAGTCCGCGTTTGAAAAAGATCAAAGATCCTAGATACAACATCCTAATTAATATTATATATGCGAAAGTATTCTGTCTCTCTGTCTATATGTCTCTCTGTCTCTCTTTCTGGATATTTGTCGCGTTATCACGGCTAAACGGCTGAACGGATCGAGCTGAATTTTAGCATGGATACGGACATACGCTACTATTTTTTTCTGTTAGTCCACGGGAACGTAGTCGCGGGTAACAGCTAGTGATCAATAAAACTAATAAAATTTTGGCAACTATTTGAACGTACGACGTTCTGAAAAACCAACCATATTGCTATAATAATATTATTTCGCAAGTCGGTATAGAATCATAGCTTAAAGCTATAGCTTTAAAGATCTTTGATCAAAGACGTTAAGACGTGGCGGTTTGCTCACTACCAATTTTAAGGGCAGAACATTTGGTGGCCGACACTGCCGATTCAAGAATATCCCCCTTTTCCAAGTCGTATTTTACCTATTTTTTCTATTAATATTTTTATTGCTTTTTCTCAGTCTGCGTGCTTCATCTTCGACCATGCACATCGTCGCTCACCAACAGGCGAGTTGGTGGTCAAACACGAACTTATAGAAATACACTACACATACACATATACCATATACATACATATATACTTATAGTTTGGTCATTTGTATGTTATTTCTGGTATGAAGAATAAAGAGTTATCTATCTATCTATCTATCTATGGGCAATAAAAAAAGCGCGTTGTTCTAAGTTGGGAAGGTTTTATTATTATCTTACCAACACCGAACAACTCGCGCTTCGAGCTCGGCATAATGGTGCGACTTTCTTGAAACGGAGCATATGTCTCCAAATGATCAGCCGTTAAACATTTTACATGACATCTTTATTATTCACACGATATTCACAGTGACAAATATTTCAACAAGGTCTCTGTTCTATCCTCCAGTTCCAATCATCATCATCATCAGCCTCAAGACGTCCACTGCTGAACAAAGGTCTCCCTCTTAGAGCGCCACACTGAACGAGAACTTGCAACTTGCATCTAACGGTTGCCCGCGACTTTAGAAATGTCATTAGCTACGTAGCGTCTTCCAGTTCGTGGTCGCCACTCAAGAAACATTATTTCCCATCGGTTATCCGTTCTTTGATTTATGTGGCCTGCCTATTGCCACTTCAGCTTGCAAGCCCTGAAAGCTACGGTGACTTTGGTTCTTCGGCGAATATCTTCGTTCCGAATTTTGTAGCGCAAAGAAGCTCCGAGCATAGCTCTCTCTATTGCCCGCCGTGTGACATTGAGTTTCTCCCAAAGGACCAGTCTCAGTTCCATACCAATTTCAGTAGCTCTTCGAAAATACTCACAATATTTATAGATAATGTCTAAATCAACACGAAGCTAATTGAATCATAGGTAACGATGTAAATATGGCTATAAAGCACTATGAGATCACAAGTTAGCTATTTTAAGGAGTGTATCAGAATTTGTAAAAAGACCATGACAGCTAAGAATGTGTTAACAACTCGGATGACCTGGAAAGGTTGCAAGCTACAAGCGGTAGCGGTTTAAAGAACTATAAAATCGATAGTAATTAAAGTCAATTTGACACAATTCACTGTTTCTCTCGCATAATCTATGTTTTTAATGTTAGTTTTTTTTTACCAGAAGCTATATAAAAATGTAAAGCAAATGAGGATGATATACAAAACCTGTTTTTACCCGACTACCCAAGAAGAAGGGTAACTTGTAGGGTGTATACAGGATGGCACATCGGCAAGTGACCGCCCGAAAAGGGCTTATAATACAATCATTATCATTATGAACAACTCTTACTAGAATCTCCATCATTGCACATGCACACCCCCTCTTCTACCTCTCCTATGAATTCTCTCAAACATAAGGTTGCCTGGAAGAGATCGCTTTCAGCGATAAGACCGCCAGTTGTTACACTAGTTTTTAAGCCTCTTTTTAAATTATGTAAAATTTTGTGTGAACAATAAAGAGTTAATCTATCTATCTATTTATCTTAGACCACATCGTCGCTTTCCATCAGGTGAGTTGTGGTCAATTTGGCCAATCTGGTTATTAAAAAAAAACAAGATGAAGGTAGAGAAGGAGCTTCCGAGTATCATTCCCAGCCGAACAGATATTTAAATGATTAATTATCATGTCGGATGTCTCCAGCCATACACATTAGTGGCATTCAGACCACACACCAGCTTAAATATTCACCATAATGAAACAGGTTTTGCACACTCCTATATAAGCACGTATTTCTACTTTTCATGGTCAAGAGTCATCACACCGGTACCTGACCATTAGGACCATTTGACGGAAATCGGTTATTCAACGTCTAAATGCTAAAATTATGTTGCTTGAGTTTTACGATTCAATTTGGCTAGCGGTTACTTGTTAGGATGAATAGAAGTTTATTATATTTTTGCGTATTATACAGCGTGTTGTGAAATGGAATAAATGGTTTGTATAATGGTATGCTACCGCGAGGACAATACAGATGAATAGAATTCAGAATATTCAAGCAAAATTATAAAAATACGCAAATTTAAAAAATAAATTATGGAGTTTAAGTTTTTAAAGTTGTATTATAATTACCGTAGTTCAACCGACACTTTGTAGTAATTTATCTACGTCAATCAGATTCTGAAACTGGCCTACACAAAACATGGTGTGGAGACCAGGGTTTAATTTAAAAAAATAGATTTTGACCGATTTCTTATCCAATTTCTAACTAATATTTTCAATGTCATCTTCTTCAACACGCTGACTTGCAATTTATTTTCTAATTCATTGCAAGTATGGTCCCAAAATTGTGTCAATTTACTAGAAAGTTGAAAGTTACAAACATTTTGTATCAAATCTAACCTGATTCACTAGAATGTGTTTCTGATTGTGATTCGGAAGATATTGCAGAAGATAAAGAGTATAGGACGTAAAGGATATTCATGCGTTAAAATTTATCAACTTTCTTCAGTAATTGCTGGCTTTTTTTTGTTTTTTTGCTAAGCATAGGTCCCATCTGGTTCCCATAGTACAAGCTTGCTTAGTTTGGGGCTAGATGGCGCTGTGTGAAAATTGTTTACTCATATTTATTTATTAGTTACTAAATAAGCATACATTTTAAAAATATTGTATCGTGCATTGTCACGAGAACCAAACGTGTATGCCAAATCAGCCCGATAGCTTCAGTGGAAGTGTGTGAAATATTGATTGCAAAATTCCAGGACGTACATACAAGTAAAGTTAATTAAAAGCTTTTAATAAAAAAATTACATTCAAAATTAAAATAAATAAATAATTAAAATTAAAAAAGTGCCAGCTTATAACATATGTGTCATGAAAAAACAAGATGGTTCACTAGGAAATACGCTAATTAAATTACATCACACTACTATTATATATGCGAAAGTTTGTGTGTGTGTAAGTATGTAAGTGTGTTTGTTCTACTCAGTAACGGCTAAACGGATTTGAATGGAATTTGGTAGCTTACACGTAGGCTACTTACCCCTACTTATCCCTATTTATTAAATATTTTTTATTTTATATATCAATATTCGGTTTCTATAGAATAGCGGATAAAACCGCGGGTCGCAGCTAGTTAATAACAAATAGCCTCTCTATTACGTGTCATTTATTAAAAAATTATAATAATGAGCAATAAACGCCATTTACGTTTGTTGTAAAACATTTATTTTCTACGTAATGTGTTCTATTTACCTGCGACGTAAGGTCCATAATGCAGTCGCAGAGAGCCTCTGGAAGCGGCGTGAACTGGCCCTGATGAGCTGGAGTTACGATGCAATCTTCGATATCACCTGGAGACAATACAAAATATTTGTTAGTTAATTCATTTTGAGCTCTCGATCCATAGGTATAGGAACTCTTTTCTTTGTCTATTACACTGCAATTATTTATCTTTAAAATCAGATCTCATGAGAAAATTAATTCTCGATAGAACCATCACATATGGGATCTATTGAGGAATTTAAAATTCTCAGTAGATCTACATCTTGAAAATTGATTCTAATGAGAAAACCGATTCTCGGGTACCTGGACAATGAACATTTTTTAGAGTTCCGTAGTACTAAAAGGAAACCTTATAAGTTTGTCATGTCCATCTGTCTGTCTGTCTGTATTCTTTACAGCCTTATTTACTTTTAAACTACTTGTTACTTTTATCATCAAATTATAGCTTATTTTCGTAACTCATAATGGGACTTTAATGAAATGCAAAGCTCAATTCGGAGGTATTATAATTAATCTACTCAAAATAGACAACAGACAGAAACATTTTTAATAATCGATTAATTTATCGCATCGCATAACAAAATACTAAAGAACAATACAGTCGTTTACCCCTTTTTAATGTCGTTTGAAAATCTCTATATCACGGACAATCCGATCAAATTTTTGTTTTAAAAAAAGTGTAAAAGCGAATAGGTACTATATAAACATTATAATTTAGTCACAAATCGTGCAGTCCCGGGAATAAGGTCGCGTTTACATAAATTGCAGTGGCGTCCCCCGGGATACGTGCGCAGCGTTGGACTCTATCCAACACTGAGAGTGGCACAAGGTACAAGCTGGCAGCAGGTGGAGAACTTGCACGTGCACTACGACAGGGCTGTTAATAAACGTTATACATTAGACGCACATATGCTTACATGGCATTCGTCACAACAGCCTATTATAGTTCTAGCGTTAATGTGGTAAAAGCGGAACTTGAAGCTGTCGTCTTATTTTTTCCTAAGTGATACAGAGGCACAAATATAGGAACAGCACCCCATCAGCGTCATCCACATTATTTTCGTTTTATCCCCTGATGTGCTATAACAACATGTTATAATTTTGTTGTTAGTTGTTTAATTGTCTTTCGAAAGAAATCCCAAACAAAAGTCGAATTTTCGAAATAGTCAAATCACTCGCTAACGTAACGATTGGTTTGAACCATTCAAATTTGCTTTCTTTCAATCTAAAATCTTTTATTTTGCATGATATTTTCGTGCTAAATCATATGAGCGATTCAAAAATAGCAAAGTATGCCGAGTGGCAAAACTGGTGCGGCTTCGTAACAAAAGTGGTCCATAATCGTCATAATTATTTTACATAATCGCTTTCTGTTTGCTTATTCCTTGGGCCACAATATTCCTATGCGGATGTGCCCTGTAAAAACACCCGCAATATTGTCCCGTTCGTTATGAAGTGGCGACGATATGCCTCTAATTTGTTCACTTCTGTCGCATAGATGTCGCTTTATCGTTTAGTTTTATTCTTTATTTAAGAAATGTGGGACTTTATTCTCTTGATTTTAATGATTATTATTGGACGGATTAAAATGTTTATTTTGCTTCTGTCGCAGAGATGTCAGTTTTCCGTTTGGTTTTATTCTTTATTTAAGTAATTTAAAACTACTCTCCCGATTTAAATGATTATTGAACGTATTAAAAGGTTTATTCGTGTTGGTTTATTTGAAGTTTTGCAATTTAAATTGGATTTCCGCCATTAACGTAGCAACATCTTGACGAGGCAGCAGCTGCTTACTATTATAAAAAAATGTAGGCAGATGCCTGCAAAAGTTAGTACTTATGAGCTGTTTTATTTTGTGTGAGAGTCAAATATTTTAGTACAGCAAATAAAAGATGAAAAGATGAGAGCCACGCTTTTGAGAAGAATTGGCCTAAAAAAGCTCTCAGATACATGGAAATTTGTTTTATATTCTGTGGAATCGCGTGACCAGAAGGAAATTTTCGCGTGATCCGACAAGACGTTTTTATTTGCTACTATGTGACGAGTCATGTCGCTTGCTTGATGGTAAGAGTCACGCTGTGCAGTGCCACCCAGAATTTTGGACTAGAATCAACTCTAGAATCCTTCAATTCGCTCGGGATTCAGTATGTCGCCCGTGACATAATACACTGCTTTATCTCCTTGGTGCTTCTACTATTAGTATAATATGAAAAATTAAACAATTGCCATTCCTAAAAAGTAGGTAAATAAGTACTTAAAATTAAATGTTCTTGTAAACAAGCTACAACGGGAATATGAAAGCCTTATCGCCGCCATGCAGGCGCGTTGAAACAATTCCATTCAGTGAGACCAAGCGCTGCAGTATAATATTTAGGTCAAACCTGGACTTCCTGAACCGGGAATACAAAAGCCGTTTTAACCATTCTATACGTTATTTTGTTTTGAACCTTTTGAACAATGATATATAATTGCTTTTGAACGAGAAAACATGAAAACAAAATAAAATGGGTCATTGACAACATTGATTTCACGAACAAGTGTTTTTTTACCTACTACGAATAAGAGCTCATATTTTCTATCTCATATTATCATATTACTCTCTGCAAGAGCTTTAATATTATGTAACTCACCGCACTGGACTAAGCCATTGTTTATCGCAGCCTCCTATTGTTTCGTCAAGTACCAGGCGTGTAGGAATGCTAATGGGTGGAATATAACTTGTAAAATCTAGCACCAAGCTAACACGACTAATGAGAAAGTCCCTGGAACACTGAAGAGCTAACGGAATGGCTGGTGGCCATTGTTTTTGCGGTAAATTGAACTTTCTCGACACAAAATTGTATTCTATTTTAATAGCACGAAAAGTACCTAATTCAACTTGCGAAAAATCAAATCTCATAGAAATGTAACAGAAACTTCTCTGAGTAATATTAAATCAATGTGGTTTGTTTTTTTTGTAAGACTGTCCAAGAAGGAGGATTTAGTTTTAGCGATAAAATCAGACGCCCAGTATCTACATTAATCACGCATATTTTTTTTTTTTTACAAATTCCACGCCAGCCAGATTCATTTATGAATCAGGAATCTGACAAACGGGACGAGTTGACGTTAAAACCAGTGCCAGCTAATAGTCGCAACGTCGGATTGGCGTAGAGTATGTAACGTGTTTTAACCATAAATAATGCACATTTGTTTGGAGCAAAATTTTCGAATAAACATGTAGAAATCCTTAGTTTATTCGAAACAAACCAACAAGACACGACTATTAAAGACATGTTAAACGTGTTCATAATTAAAATCAATTATTTACCCGCTCACCCCAACAAGACATATTTAACTTTAATACCAGGTATTTATAATTCAAATTGTTTCCTAGTTCATAACACTAGGATTAGAAGGTTAGTGATTATTAAATTCTACCTTATTTGGTACGTATTTACTCGTTTATTACATAATAGAGTACATTCGTGGCTTTTAAGTTAGCACATCGACGTCGGGCAAGGAACTGGACGCAGCCTAAAAGCGACAAGATTCGTTTTTTTTTTTATTGAGTTGCCAACAGGCTAGCGCGCGTCGTGATGGTATTGTCACTGCCACTATAGATAACTTCCACACCAGATTGTCGGTGCGTAGCCAGGTAAGGTGTCTGTTGACATACTTGAAGCGACCCAAGATCTTCTCTGAGCTGGTTTGTCTATCTCTGAACTGAGTAATAGTAATGGTTTGTTTTCAAATAAATATTACATTAAATTTAATTAATAAAATGTAAAATTTTGGTATCTATTACTTACGTAAAAAGCATAATATTTATAGTATAATATATTATCAATGCAGTGTTGCCATAAAAATACGTACATAATTTATGTAATTAAATAAAGATGGGTAAACTCTTAACAGCTTTTTATCACCGAGATTCCGATTCAATTAAACTTTTAAGAGATCCTAAAAATAATGAATACACAATTAACTGCACACTACCGGTTGTAAACAGCGTGCATTCCACAACCTTGGCCGGTCCCACATGCCTGAGCATAATACATTTCGGATGAAATACAAAAGTAACAATGTAGTATACAAGGTTTGTTGGAAAGGGGATGCCAAACTTGAGAGTGTTATTGTAATGACCATAATGAAGTGTTCCGTTTCCGTCCCAGCGGTCTCATCCCATTTCTTGACTAATCCCAAACAAGTATTACCAGCTCAACCCACACAAAAAAATATTGAAATTACGAAAAAATCGGCAAATACACACAACAACAAACAATACAAAACAAAATTTAAATTATACAAATTTCTTTGACACTTAAACCGCCAGTTTTTTTCTTGTTTTTATCACTAGAAAAATACCAAAATATTGAATTATTACTCTTGGCTGTAGTTTTACACTTACAATTCGACTACTGCAGTAATAGTCAAGGAAAATGTACATGTTTTCCTTTCGGTATAACATAGCAAATCTGTCTAGCCCCGTACTGAGCTGGAGCATAATATTTTGAACGAGATGTAGGTTCTTACTGTATGGCATTCTTACAATGTATCTGTGATTCTACGCCCACGCTGTGGTTTTATTACGAAATCCAAGGATGCCATTAAATCTGCTCGCAAGTGTGCACTTGACTTTAAGAATTAACTTGAATTTGTCTGCGGTTGGTTCTTTTTATAACTACTGATTTTGGTTGTTGTGTAATGTTCTGCAGTAATACAGATGAGGTAAAACACGTCAAACGCTAGGAACAGGACAGCCAAACAGGACTATTTTGAACGATATTCTACGGCCGTAAGAAAATTAAACGGACTGTTCTACATATCCCCATGCATGAAGTTATTACGTCATTCCGCTATTTTGTCATCTTTCTCTAACGTGTTTGAATTATATATTCCGTTTTTTCTTGCACGCTGATGACGTGACTGGTGTCACCCATGAGACCTATATATAGCGCTGATTCTAATCCGAGACTAAGCCGATTCCTAAAATTTCTTCAAAGCTTATAAGCTTTACTATCCCGGACGTGCATAGACTACCATTATTATCACACTAATATTATGCGAAAGTTTTTGGGTAAGAGTGTAAGTATGTAACTAAGTATAACTAAGTGTAACTATGTAAGTCTGTTTGTTCCCGTTCAACTCTGTGACGGCTGAGCGGATTTGAATGAAATTTGCTATGGAGGTTACTAATGCCCTGCATTAACACATAGGCTACTTTTTATCTCGGAAAAAAAAGCCGTTCTTGAGGGATAACAAAAATCACCCGATGATCACCATTTTTGCAACCATTTTACGAAGCGAAGCCTTCGAGAGTAATGTGTACATAACTCTCGAGGGCTTCGCTTCGTATAGCAAAGTTTTTTTTTTATTTTCTTTTTTCCTCTCTTGAGGATTTTGGCATCGCACGTCTTCTGCATTTGCCAGTGACAAGTGTATAAATATTTTCAAGTTTTAGTAAATATTGTTTTAGTAAATACGTTTAACCATTATAACGCGACAAACACCCAGACAGAGAGACTAAGTTACTTCCTATAGTTCGCTACATGGCGTTGGTCCATTTTTGTGCGTTTTTGACGTATTGTATGGACTGACTTTCAGTTTTTTCCTCGATACGAACGTATTCATTTTTTTACTTCGAAGCTTTGTTGGTCCTGATACGAATGCGGCTATATTCCTCTGATTTATAATATTACTGAGGACTAGAGCTTCAGAGAGCAAAAGCCTCTCACGTACCAGAATAAAGCATCACGACGTGAACTGCAGCACTTGTGGCCCAGTATTGTCCGGACAGGGAGCGGGACCAGGTCAAGTACCCTGCTATACCAGCCTACAGAAGCATATTTCATAATCTGTACGACTAACGCTAAATACGTAATTTGACGTTATTTTAAACAACAATTATTTTTTTAACTTTATACAAGTAACTAGTTGTTACCCGCGACTTTGTTCGCGTGGACATAAAAAAAGTATCAGTATATGTCCGTCTTTGCGAACACACGTGGAACAGACAAAGACACGGATAGCACCCAGACCCAGAATATATATTTAAATTCGTTATTCAAACATTTGCCCGGTAGGGTATCGGGACCTCCTGCACCTAAGGTAGCCTTTCTACCATTTAGCCAAACAGGTCGTCTGGAAAGGTGCAAAAGTATGTTTTTTCCTCCTCCTTTGCCAAATGGGCGAACAAGATAGCCTTTGAGGGAGGGGAAGTCGACAATAAGTTTCAAGATGTCTGAGCTGGTTCTTCGTGTGGGCAGTAGCAATCGCATCGTAAATACCTACTTTATGATCAGCCTTCAAAGAAAAATAAATTGTTCGTAAATGTACACTTTTCGAAGGAGTGGTTTGTATATAATCTCAAAGATTTTGGAAATATATTTGGTTTCGATTTTATTGTCTCACTAAACTAAACTAATTTGACAGGGCTAAAATTATCTGCGTCATTTTGGCGTTCATTTTCAGCGATCATTTATTAATATATGTATCTCTTTTATTTTTACGGGATCTACATCTATTACTCGTTTCTTGAGCGAGAAAATACTTAGTCGATAGCTCGCCGCTTACTCGGCGGCGGTGAAGTGCCTTAAGTACACGCATAAGAAGTAAACTTCTGAAGTCGACTCTACATCATTCACAAGTGATTAAACCTTAACATGTGGAGTTACCTAACCGTGTCCAACCACAGGCCAAGGTCCAGCCTTAACGACACAGCGAAATTAATGACGCGTCAATGAATCACGATTATTAATAAACACAATCATTGTCATTATTAACGCAATTATTATATCAATGAACAGAATAAATCGATTCCGCGGGAAAGATTAATTTCGTAATAAATAGCAGGCTTATTAATGAAGCTGGATGCAATTCATTTTTGCTTAGATCATTGAGTAACTCGGTACCGGCCCGCTCCTAACCAATATTATATTCCTCTGAATTATAATAGGAATATAATATTGGTTAGGATTTAACACAACGTCTGCTATTCCCATGCGTGCATGACATGGTTTTCAATGAGTTTCCTTGGATTACCAACACGAAGGTAGGTTCAAACAATTTAGACAAGAAACAATTAAGTGCCGACGATCATTAGCATCTGTTAAACGCCTGTTTAACGACCTGAAGACGTGATTACTGTACAACTGTACTGTACTTATAATTATTTACGTAGGTACCCATAGCAAAAATATATAGTCATTCGTATTTCATATTATGAATCGAGTAAAGTAGGTACATTTGAAAATACACCCCCTGAATCTTGATTTAGATGATGGCACGTCTTAAATACCGGGTTAGATATCGGAACAGGCAAGTATTTTAATGAAATTATACTAAATGGGTGGTAAAATAACATAAGCAAATAATTCTTTGGTCTTTAGTACTAATTAAACTAAAGTAACAAATATTAAACGATAAATTTAAATATGTATTATGCTGAGCTGGAACCGGTTTGTGGTTAATACGTGTATTATGTATTTTATTTTTTTATCTACCTTTTTGATTTTGGTTTTTGTGTACAATTTGTTTTTTTCCATAAATAAAAATTTGTCTATTGTCTATAAATAGGTATCTGCTCGGAACTAAGGACCAATAAAGCTTCGAGGAATGAAAATTATTACGTTCGTTTCGAGGAAAATACATCGCTTGAGCGATTCAGAACTCCCTACATTACAACTGTCAGTCCATACAAACCGTCAAAATATGCACAAAACTGGAACAACGCCGTCTAGCAAACTATAGGCAGGAACTTTGTTTGTCTGGATTTTTGTTGCGTTATCATGGCTAATGGAATGGATCTTGATAAAGTTTGATAAGGAGTTACTTTATATCACAAAAACGGATATAGGATCCCAAAAAGGGATATAGGATACTTTTTTTTATGTCCACGTGAACGAAATCAGCGGTTTACAACTAGTGTACCCATATATGTCAAAATAATAATAATTAATGGATGACACTCTACTTATAGAGGAATCCAACGAGATACCTCACACACATATTTGCATACTTCCTCCCCAAAAAGATTTAACCTCCTTCTTTAGCAGTTGGGTACAAATGCAGCTTCCTTAGAGCAACATAGGCCTGCGGCCGACTCTCGGGCCGGTACCTTTTTTTTTTGATAAATCATGAGATTTGTTAAGATAAGGAGACACATTAATGAATACGCCTACAATTATTCGCAGTTAAGCCTTTGTGGGCGTGAGAACGGTTTATGGAAAATTATGAATAAAACATGAGTTTCTAGAGGTAGGTCATGGGTATGATTCCATACATACAAAATGAGTATATTACTCATACTCAACTGAAAATAAGTAAGAAAGCAAATAAAGTTAGTAATTCTCATAACAAATACTATAAAAATAGTAGTTCGCGCCGAGCTGAGACCTCGCGATCCCTATATCTTCACAACCCTTGGACCGATTCAGCTCATATTCGAACTTAAAAATTGTATTAAAATGAACTACTTGCCTACAAAATTTCATGAAGATCGGATCAACGGTTCGCAAGCTATCGTCGGACAAATATAACACAAACATACAAACATACATACAAATGCCGATTTGTCCCAGTAAACTCTGAGACCTTCGCTTCGCTCGGACAAAAATAGCCTATGTTCATTTTAATCTTACTTTAAAAGCTTGTGGAGTTTTTAAAAGAGAAAGAAAAGCTTTTGTTCCGATGAATGCTTTTCCCTTGGGAAAAATTTACTTAATGGAGTCAATGGATTATTGTGGACAAAAAACCAATAGACCTTAGTAGACGAAGCGGAAAAAATGTTAAGTCTAGTATATGTAAATTTTCCAAAGCATGACAAAAATGTTGGCGTTTATTTGGCACAGCGCATAAGCCGCGAGCTGGGTACGCTGTCAACTGGAGGTGGGCTTGAACATATAGATTATCTTTAGACCTTTAATGGTCTCTGGGTAAATCAACAGTTCGTTTTATGTAGTAGTCTAGGTGGTACCGGTTTTAGAGAAAGGTGATAATTCAGGGCTTCTTTTCAGGGCCACAAACAAAACACACAGATGGATGCCTTTCTAAAGCTGATCTTGCAATATTTGTAGCCTCCGACTGCATGTTTTGATCTTATAACATGTAATTTTAAGTGTTCTTTGGTACATTTTTTCATTTTTTCTAATGGACCTTTTGAGAGTAAATTTTATAATTTCATTTTAAATACGCCTGTTTACATCTTTTCAGTGTGATTAATTACCTTGCAGCCGGTTTTTTTTAAAAATATTTTTAAATTTTTTATTTTGGTGAAAGTTCTTGAACATAAAACCACAAACGTAGCACTAGAGGTACGAGTAGGTGCGAACACAACAACTCATAAAATAAAACAGCAACATAGCCTATTCCATCTTACACGCGAGCTCGTAAACTTTCAACAAACTCTAACAGTGTAGACTTCGGCAGTAGGCTGCTGCTAAGAATCGCTATACATAAACATATAATACATAGAAAAATCCAGACGAAGAACAAACACAAATGATTGTCACCCACTGAGCCACAAGGCTAGTCAGTAAAGAAATTTAACATATAATATCTCAGGGTGACGAGAGCAATGCATTGGCGCTCATGGTTCAAAAGTCTAAAATTTTGGTTGGCACTGAACTTTTATGGACAAGCGTGAAGCTAAACATCAGGTCAGTGACTTGACGTGACTCGAGTGATCAGGATCTTGCCATTTACCCTATGTTTGGTAGGTTTGATTAAGTATAGTTTCGGGTGTGTAGCATCTTTATGGACGAGTAGATTTTAATAAAATATGCATACAGCTTACAAAATCGCGTGAGTGTCGAGCTTCATTTACGACAGGGCATTAATAAAGTAGCCACTTTTAATATTTTCATTTCAATGTAAAATATTATGAGCTAGACGTACATAATGATATACACGCCACGGTGTTTCAGACATTTATATATTAACAAGCAGTGAAATTAAAATGTTTGAGTGAAATATGATTATTGTAGCTGAACGCAATCCAAAGCACCTTACTTATTAGTTTATGCCAGCACGCTACGTGTTCGAATTTGTAAAATTCTGAAAACCATAGTAACTTTTTAATGTAGTACTTTGGTATTTTATAAAAAAGGAATTTGAATTAAATTACTTAGAAATTAGAATTAGATTAAATTACTTAGAATTGAATTACTTAGAAATGTTACCAATTTTGTCCTCATTCTGTCAGGGCATTATTCAAATTCCTTTTTTATAAAATACCAAAGTACTACATTAAAAAGTTACTATGGTTTTCAGAATTTTACAAATTTCTGAAACGGTTGGTTAACTTTGACAACAGATTAAGTTTATGTCTTTCTCATTTGCTTAGTGCCAGACAAAGGCAGTATTAGAATTAATCTGTTGTCAAAGTTAACAAACATTTCAAAATCCCGAGGTTACACTCTTACAGACAAACTTTTGTATTTTATTGACCTATTTACTTACCTGTTATATTTCAGAATTTAAAAAAGCGGTATTGTTTTTGATGTTATAATAATAAGTAATATTGATTGTATAATAATTTAATATAATAATAATAAGTATATATCTGTTAGTTAACCTTACATACATTACTTACATTTATCTGTATTTAGTGCATATTTGTATACACACATAAGGTTATAGTTGTATCTTTGTCTTTTTATTTTTATTTCAGTTTTTTTTTTTTATTGTATAATTATCTCTGTTTTGGCGTATCTATTCTAGTCATTAACTATGGGAGAGGCCAATGGCTCTGACATACAGTGTGTACTACTTCGGAGCTAATGGGTTCCTGCTTATTTTGTACAATCTTTGTTTATGTCAAATAAATTTATTTATATATTATATTATATATTTGTATTGTATAATTTAGTTGACATTGCATGTATTTAATATTAAGGACTAATTTCTTATATATTTAAAGTGTTGACATAACTACACTATTGTATTAGATGCTATCCTGTAAAAATAATTGTAATGAAATAAATAAATAAATTTATAATATTAGTGTGATAGAGTCAGCTTAGAAAAATAAATTCGAGAACTCACAGTAAGGGTTAGTGGTCACAGTGAGTAAGACTGTTTAGTATTGTATTGCTCTGACATGATTATAAATTACGTAACGTCTTTATTTTGCCTCCTTCCTTATGACATTTGCTAGGAAGTCGGCGAAGTTCTATTACTAGGTAAAGTTATGAGATTTTCTCATAATAGCGTGATCATTTTGTTTTAATAAAACGGGAATACTCACGTTGAATTGAGTCGGTTATTCCGACTATAGTTTTGATCACATTCGGTGACCTTTATCAAGGAATGCCCAGCGAGACACGCGCGCGACCTCGTCTTGCCTCGTTTTATTAAAACAAAATATATCAAAACCACGTCAGTTTTCATAGCATGATCAGCTTACTGAATTCAATTTTCGCGTTAAAAGTTGCACTAGAAAGTTCGATTGACCGAGCGAAGCAAAGGTCTCAGAGTTTACTGGGACAAATCGGCATTTGTATGTATGTTTGTGTGTATCAGCTAGTTTCATATAAAACTGCCCAATAGTTTGGGTACTTTTATCAAGTCATCTTCTACTAATTGAGAAGGACTTACAAACGAACTGAAGAGGAATGTGTTTCTTTGTCTGTTCGTTACCAAATTAGTAATAAATTACTAACTTTCCTATGAGCTAGAAACTTAACATAACTCGAAACTGGATGGTAATGCATTATTCCGTATAAAACACGTCGTATAAAATATTTAAAAATATATATTATTTAATCAAACGTGTTTTGCCAACCCACGTGCATTTACCGACTCGAATTCAAATAAATTTTATTTATGTGAATCATATTTAAGTTAATTATCAGTTATAATAGCACCATAGCCAATTTAATAATACATTGTAGCTAAACACCGTATTAGCAGTTAAACTCCGTATTAACTACAATTCAAAGTGACGGACAAGCATTGAAAAAACAGCCATTATTCCCATTAAAAGGGCATCAAGCAATTAACTCTACCGTAGTCATCTGGCTAAAAGCATCCACTCTTTGTATTGTAGCATTAATAGCAGCTATAATAAGGCAAGATTAAGAAGATAATTTTGTTTACAACTCTCTGTTTAAACGTATAGCAGTTTTATTCTGTTGTGTAGCTCACGTGTATATTTCATAATTATCACGTTGGTCTGTAATCACTATCCTAATCCTAACCAATATTATAAATTCGAAAGTAACTCTGTCTCTCTGTCTGGGTGTTTGTCGCGTTATCACGTCTAAACGGCTGAACGGATCGAGCTGGTTTTTTGCATAGATATAGCTTAAGGGTAGGAGACGGACATAGGACTTTTTTTTTAAGTCCACGCGAACGAAGACACGGGTAACAGCTAGTTTAATATAAGTTTTAGATACTCGTTATTTTTATATGGTGAATAATAATGATTGTAATATTTTGAAAATCTACTCATATAGAGGTGAGATGGGGTATTTGGAATTACTGGTAGCTTATGCGAGCGAACCCATGCGAGCATAATAGAATACTATAATATAATACTATAATAATAAATTTATAAATTTCAATCCACAGATCAAGCTTCATCTGTGGTTCAACCCAACGACGGAAAGAGTATTAACGGAAAGATGGTTCAACCACAATCGATCTTTTTCAAGAAGAGTTCGATACGCTTTGAGCAGTTCTAAATTAGGCTAAGGAATATACAATTATAAATGTCACATAAAAATAGGCTTGTTGGGTTGTGCGTATTACACCTAAACAGATAAAAATATTTCTTTTAACACAGAAATTGCCTAAATATGATCTAAACAAAATACCTAGTGTTTATTTTGTTTAGATCATATTTAGGCAATTTCAGTTCTAAATTAGGCTAAGGAATATAAAACCATAAAGTCATATAAAAATGGACTTATTGGGTTGTGCGTTGGAGGGGGTAAAAATACTTTTTGGAGGTAAAAATATTTCTTTTAACACAGAAATTGCCTAAATATGATCTAAACAAAATACACACTAGCTTGTAAACTACTTAGCCTACTACACGGAGATAACTGATTTAAGGACAATCCAAATACTTAAGCCCACTGCCAATACAGTACGACTAAAAAAAAACCCAACTGCAAAATGTTGTCTATGACATTTCTGATTCGGACAAGAAGTTTCCTCTGCCATTTCACTCTTTAAAATCGGTCGAGCCGTTTAGGCTACAGGAGGTAATATAGGAACTCTCAAACATACATACTTACATACACCCCAAAAACATTAACGTCCTTCTTGGACAGATGGGTAAAAAGTGACTGGGATAGATTTGTGATTTAACCTGCAGCCTTATCCATACACAATGTCTTATCAATTATTAGATACCGCAGTAGCGACAAAACAAACCAAAGTTAAGTACTATATAAACAGTTATGCTACAAGCACTCATAATCATGAGCTCTACACTAATAGTGTCATTACCCTTGCACCAGCTATCAATCGCCAATCAAGCGGCAAAAGGGCAACTCATTGCCTTCCACGCGGCCACGTTAAGTCACGTTCAAGAGATTACCGCAGGCCATAATCACACATTTCACACTGCCGCACTCCGAGAGAGTAAAGTACTACCAGTTGTTTACAAAACTCGCACGGTCCAATAGAAAGTGTCGATGACCGAACAAATATCAAAACGACCGAAAAATATGGGCAGTCGCCTCAGGTAGAGAAATTGATTTAGATTCTTGTTAACGACGCTCATTAGACACCTCTGTGACCTTTCCCGCTTAATTATTAGGCCCATCATTGTCTGAGAGTGAAATTTGTTACGTAACAGTTCCGCAGTCGTGAACATTCGTGATCGCATATCCCCAATTCAATGGATCCTGCAGATAACCTTTGCGGTGCAGCTAAACTCGGAATTTAATAATTCACGGGGCGATTTGAATGCGATCCGCGACACTATCGACACCGAATATCACGACGTGACGGGACGTCGTGAAATTATTATCGTGATTCCGTTTCGTGACGTGCCGTAACGGGCCTTATTTGAATACTCAGATGGCCGTCCTGCGACAGATCTTCGACCCGAGGTCGCCTCTATCAACAAAGAGTTTACTTTCGTTTCGCCGACAGCCGACACCAACAAGGTCAACGTTTCAAAAACCTTTTCCGGAGAAAGATGAACCGATGACACTATCATGCACACATCCAAAACAAAGAGCGAGCGCACTCGACTAGAATGTGATTTTCGAGACTAAAGCTCTTCTCAACGGAATCGGAAGCGTGAGTTCTTTCCAACTAATGAATGTTAATTCGAGTGTGTGAATATGGAAGGCTCATTATGGTTTAGGTTTAGAAACTATCACTGACATCGACAGTGAGAACTAGAGCGAGGTGCTCAGTTTCTTTGTAAACGCTGAGATGTTTGATATAACACAACTCTTGGCTTAATAGAAACTTCCTCTTTTTTTATCGAACTTGCTCTTACTTTCTACAGCAATAACACCACTGGCAATGGAAACACATCGTCGTTACGGTTTTAGGTCGCATTTGTCTCCATTAAGAAAAGCAATTGCAGACGTCTGAAAAAGATGACTAAAGATTCAATTAGAGTTAGCTTCCTATGGAAATAGAGACCGTATTTTTTACGCGAAGAGAAATCTAGTTAATGAACTTGAATCAAAATGTAATGACTGGACTACGACTATACATCCGATGAAAGTAATCACTAACACACTAAATAAAGGAAATTGTAACTGACGATGTCTGCGACAGATAAATTATTTGGGAACTGGGTGTTTCCGAGTCATCGCCAAGGTTTGTAAAACGATACTGGTAATGTAGTAACCAGCAGTACTGAACGCTATGGAAACCTAGATATCTATTGTGTTAGGGAAACAAAGGAATGACAGGTCTTGGATGGGTGGGTAGAATGGTCCGTCAGTTCACATCATGCGAATGAGGAAATCGAGATTGGAGACTATCGCGCTCTAATGCCGCCAATTTCGAAAGACTTTGTTATTCCCACTAAAGTATCAAGATACTTCACAATAAAGAAAACCTTACGACATAAAATACCAACTAGCTTACAGCCCTGTCAACACAAGAGATAATTCAGCTTGCTAGATCTTTGCTGGAAAAATGCCAATAACTAATAACGTACGTATTTTTGTCAATTAATTCCCAATATACATATATAAGAAAATATAACATATAGCCGCGGGTCTATTTTCAGATTTTCAAAGAAAGACAATTAATGAATTGGTTTGGTTGTGTATTTCATCAGACCGAATCCAGACACCTGGATATTTAGCTACTTTGTATATAATTTGGTTACGAAATGCAGATCGACTGAGGTCACTCGTTAGTCTAACTACTAGTTCTAACCAGCAAGTTGGTAACGTAACTGACAACTATCAATCCACCTCCATCATCTCGTTACGAATGTTACTATTTTATTTTATGTCTAAATAAACATTGATGTTACAATTTCTGCTCGATGTTGCAATTTCGATCAACTGATGAATAATTACTTGTATTGGTAAAGATACATTATTTATTGTGTGCAAATCAAGTTTAAAAGATTATCTGAAGTATGGTCCTAGTCTTACAAGGTCTAGGTATATCCGTATATAATTATAACGATAATTAATATCCTGCTTAGTTTACTATCCATAGTAATATCACCAAATCGCTTAAGACGAATATTATTTTTGTAATATTATATTCCTGAGTTAAAAAATAGACCTGGTCAAAAAGCTGCAACTTTTTATTATTATTATGCTACAGTTCTCTAATCAAATTCATATTTTCCGAAATACGTTAATTGGGCGCGCATATAACAAACAGCAAAGTCAAGCACTAGCACAAAGAAAGGCACGGGTCAACGATTCAACTGCTAACGGTCTCCGGATGTCAAACAAACCCGTTCTGAAACCGTAAGCACCATAAACTTAGACGATGACAGACAGGAATAATAAGATATGGCTATTTATGGTGCTAAAAATTCCGCAGGCATTAGTTTCACACGAGCTTTGGCTGATTAAGATTTGACAGCAGATTTGTAAACGCTGCGTTGTAAACTCTTCGTGAAATTTGGTTTGAGGCTGAATAGCATTGATATCTAAAGGCTTTATCTGTGGTGTAAAGTTAAGAAGGAAGGTTAAGAAAGATAAAAACTGAAATTGCTAAGGCTTTTGTCAGGTTCTCAAAAACTACTATAATAAACTTGCCGCTATCTTGTGCGTTTTTTGCTTCACTGTTAACTTTGAAAAAAGGGCATCATGTGCCACATAACAATAACCTAAACCAACCATTTTAGATTTTTCTGCTGATTGCTTTTTCTCACAAAACCGTGACCGGCGTAGGCCGATTTTACGTAACTCAATAATACACTGTCGTAGATTAATATCATCTAACACATTCGCGAATACCATTACTTCTACGTGACGTGACATTACGATTTTGCAACATAGACAAATGTTGAAAACAAAAAGAGATTTGTTTAAAGTCTACCGGTATCAGATAAGCATGGTAATCATACGACTACTCTTGCTTTCTTTGGTGTCTGTTTAAATTTCACATTCACTTTCGTCAAATTCGATCACAGCCTACTCGGCGTCATCACGAGAGCTATTGAGATCATTAGGCACGTCATGCATTACTGTTATTATAGCCACATGCGTGTCTACGTCGTTAGACGTAATCTTGTCTAAAGCAATACAGTCCAATTTGTTGGTGCTGTTTGTTTAACTGTCGTCACTGTCGTCAACTGCGATGTCGGCACACGTGTTTACGTATGTCCGTTCTGTCACAACATCGTCTTGTGACAATCATTGACCGGTGAAAATCTACAACATGTTCCTGTGAACATACTTCCTAAGATTTGCATCAACCGCATTTAAATACCAAAGTTGTAGCACAGGAAAAGCTCAAGGGAAAGCGTACCGTAAACTCGCAGACATGACGTATTGAATGCATAATAAACTTTAACTTTTTAAAGATTTAATGATGGGGTATAGTAGATTAATGATTTTAACTGCTCATTTAAAGTCTATTGCGGTGACGTTTTCCCAGTATAATCGGATTCCTCTCATCTTATGGTTGTAAGTGAATTCCATACAATTACTGCACTTTCTCGCGTTCAGGGATTGCTTTCAATGGCCGAGTAAAAGCCAGGGTCATGTGTGATCATGTCGTGACAGTCCCCTGCATTTATGGAACTAAGTGCTGGTTGCGAGCACGGGTTATTGTTTACGTTTGCAGAATTCAGGCTAAGTGAGTAAGGAATTATCGGTGAGTACATAGCGTGTGCAGTAAAATGTAACTTGAAAGTGTTAAATTGCAAATAACTAATATTTTTATGGTTCGTACCAAAATTTTGAAAAAAAGACCTTCATGTTTTGTGACTCCTGTATCTGTCTGTTTGAATCCATAATATTTTAGTGTATTTATTCTCTTTTCTAATGTGAATAATTGATGAAATGGATTGATAATTGGTCTGTCGTCTGCATGTTAGAGCCGATTTTTTCAGGAACTATAAAATGCTATCGTATTTCATCTAGATAACATTTTCCCATACATTATGATAAAAACATTTAATGCTTTCTTCAGTATCATTTGCTAAAAAATGTTCAGAAATGGGAGCAAAATTATAAATCTGCGTAATGATTGTGGTCTCAAAATTAAGATTTTAAGAATTTAAAATCCTTTTTCCCGCTTGTTGGTTCTAATGGTGCACAGGTTTCGTAAATTTAAACAAGTGATAAAATCAGTCCCCTTGGTAATCGAAAAATCCAAACATTGTAAACACGTAGAATATCAGGCAATGTTTAAAGAAAAAAAAAAAAGAACTTTAAAAATAAAAATACTTTCGGTAAAGAAAAATAAAAGTTACCAAAGAACTTTCCAAGATGTACTTGGTTTTTGGCGAATATAATTAATATATTTCTGTAATTAAAATAAAATGGTCAAAACTGAGGCACGTACCTATATCAAAATATATTTGTGCGTAACTGCAAAAATTTAGCATGACACTAGTGTCACAGGTAAAAGGAGTGTCAGCTTTCTTTCGAAAACAAAATCGTTCATGTTTTTTAATGTGTATTTTATTTAAATACCCATGAGACAGCGAATTAATTTTGATTGATAATTGGCTACTTTTTGACCTTTATTTGTTTTATGTCTCCCGATGATGTGAAAGTGACCGTAAATAAGTCTTTGTGTCTCACAATATACGCTCGATTAAGAAAGTTTCACTAGTTAACTCACATTGGGTAACAGCCAGTCATATCGGCTCTATAATACAATTCATACAGTATCAAATGAACTGCTTAATTGAACACCGCGTCTGGTCGTCTTATCTGGACTCTTTCAATCACCTATCACGGCTAATACGTCCAAACTAGACAAAGGCATTGGCTAATTTGCTTGTCAGTACAAAATAATCAACATTGATCTAATGCCGTCAATAGTTTTTATTGCATCAAACTAATTTGAACTTTATCAATCTGTATCACATTCTAATTTGGTTCGGGTTTCATTAAATGAATCTGCTCCATCGTGGCTGCTGTTCTAAAGTGACGCCAAGCTAAATTCTTGCTTACGGTGCTTGTCGTACGTTTTATTGTTGGTTGCAGTTGCTGATAGAGCTTCTTCTAGTCGGAAGAGTGTGTCAAATAGAGGCAATTTGATGTTTGAGGTCGTTGTATGGCGTCGATAGCCTCAGGTGCAACTCATTAAGTTTACTTTCGCTCTTCTCATGACGTGCGTTACTTGTCCTTTATTCGTAACCGCCTGATATAATATCTGCGATTCGGAAATAAGTTCACACGAATCGTAACCGTTCAGCCGTTGTTTCCTGTCCACGAGTTGTTTCGAAACGGCCAAGTCTCGACCAACATTGACACTGACATTTGATTGAAGAAGAAAAATAAAGCGTGACTGAATCGTGACTCCAAATCTGGACACAAAGGAAGTAATATCTAATCATGTCTGTTTGATGAGAAAATAACATCTCTTTAAGGCATAAAAGAGCTTCCAAGTTCAATAAACTGAATCGCTTTGATGAGGCAAATTAAAATTTTTTTCTAATGACTGGTACACGCTGTAATTTCGAATAGCCAATCATGTACAGAGATCAAAGAAACGGTAGATTGTGTCCAGAAGTCACGATACGATGGTATCTTTGAAGTTAAGATTTGACGCGTGATCATCTACTGCCTGTAATTCCTAAATTCAATTTGCAGATGTAACGGTAAAGATATTTCTAAACTGAGCTTTAATTCATTGAAAATAGATAGCAACATTTCGTTATTTGATAGCATTTGATAACAGTTTGAATCTTGATGGATGAGTTTGCAATACAAAATGACGACAGGTGATGTATGAACAGTTTAATAAGAATACAATTTGCTAAAAGTGCATTCTCAACCAAAGACACCTGAACATAAGTCATAATTTTGTTGGTAGATATAACTGAGAATTATTTTCTGCCAACGCTACTTCAAATTAAAATTCTGTTATTTTGTTTTCGTAACATTTTTTTATGTAACTGATATTAATATAAAAGTGTTATACAAATTGTAAAGTGCTTCTTGTCAGAAGCTTAGCGATCTAATTCGGCAAGTGAATCTTGACATTAAACTACTTCCTAAATTCTTTCATATTATTTTTTACGAGCAGCGAGTTACTAGCTAACGGAACATTCATCTTTTCCCGTAAAAAATCTCGAATTATAAGATTTTTTCCTGTCAGTTTCCCGCCAGATGATGTGATTTACGACACAATCATAGCAGATATCACATGCAATATTCGTGCATTGAGGTGTTTATAAGCACTAAATCAACTAGAGTTCGTGACCTTCGGAACTTTTCATATAGGATCGTAAGATTTTTTATTTATTTTTTTCATTTGTATGCCGAACGATACTATACCTTACCGTTAGGCAATTTAGGCATCAATTTCCTCAAATAATTTAATCGTTTGTATTATTATATTTTTAAGAATGTGGAAGTTCTAATTTTCCTCAAGTGAATGACGTTATTTATTTTACTAGTATTTGCTTTGCAATAAAATAATACCTACCTCTTCGTGCGACAAAATATATTGGGGAATGAGTTAACCTTATTTTGATTTTAGCAATTGCCTTGTTTCAGCTTCAGATTTGTTCAGCTAGCTCAGTGTCAGCCTTTTTTCAGCTTTCGGCATCTTAGCATCACTCAGTATTCTGATTTCCATGGGACGTCAGTATAGGACTAATCATCACTCTATCCATGCAGGATGTAAGCCCATTTTTTTACATTTCGATGTATCGCCCTTATATCGAATAAAAATAAGAATGTTCTACATGTTCTTTATTCAGTATCATCTTTATTCACCACCGACCGTAGTTTATAAGTCATAATTCTGACCATCCAAAGGTTGTCTGGAAGAAATCACTTTAGGCGATAAGGCCGCCCATTATACTACCGTTTTTTAAATATTATTGTTATTTTTTTTTAAGTTTGTCTGTTTTGGTGTATAATAAAGTTATATTGTATTGTATTGTATCTTTTTGCTACCAACTCACTTAGACAATATCTCGTTTTGATTACTATGTCGTTATGCAGCGACAACAACCATTTGTTTCATCATTGCATCTACAGGTGCATACTCGCTCATTCATAACTTGTCACTTTCACTCATCATAAGTACCGTGACAAATTTCCCATATTTGTTGTCATGAAACCCACGTGCCTTTTCTGGAATAGTGAAAGTAACACCTTTGTCTTACAATCCTTTTGTACGACAGTATGGTCCTCTTAAGGAATGCTATGGAGCTTTCAAGAGCTTTGGCTTAACTGGCTCGTCAACAGTGACCAATTATGAAAATGCCACGTCAAAGACTAATTAGTTTTTATTTGCAGTGCTTGCGAGCGTGTGAATTACGGGATCTTATGTAACTGTGATTCTGGTATAATGACCTATGTCCTATTTCAGCATTCGTTTGTCAGTATTACAACATAATCTGTTCTACGTTTAGTTAAGCAAATTAATGTTTTTTTTTCATAAGGAATTAGGATAGTATTAAGAATTAGGCTGCTGTTAATATTATAGGCTGGTTGCTTGTTTTTTGAACGTACTAAATTGATCACCAGGTCATGTCAGTTTTGCTTTACCTACAGTTTTTTTTTTTTTTACTGTGTACTTTTTGTCTAGTAGCTTTGAGACAGTTGTGGGCGAGATTATGTCAACCCAAAAATGCAAATAAAGCCATGAAGAGGAAACATTAGGTTAAGCTTTCTATATGTGCTTGTATACTGATGTGTCATTTTCAACATTTACACTTTCAAAAAGATTTTTATTTGATTTCTAAGCTGTTGGACAAATTTTAATAAGATTGAGTAACTTCAAGCGTCTGTTAATGAAATCAGTGATTTTAAATGGGTTCTAAAATGTCTTTTGTTAGTGAAATGGCGTAGCATGTAAGTTTGGTGATTTAAATACTGATCATGTATAATTTATTTAATGATAATAAACGTAAACAAGTACTAGAATGCAATACAAAAATGTTGATTATTGACTTTTTATTCTGAGACGTGGTTTTCTGAAAAACTTGGTTCTTAACAAACAAAAACAAATCTGAATTTTAAAAAGGCAGTCATTTTCCCTCCTTCCAATTGCGTAACATCGGCTTTGTATTTTTCTATAACTTAAAGCATTTTACCCTTCTTTCCAAAATCCAAGCAAGTCAAGGCCGAATCAATTGACAATTGGTCATTCTTACCACAACGTTTGCGTGGACGCGTTTTCGCAAGATTGTGGCATTATGTAACTCAGTAACATCACGCTTGCGTTCAAGATGCGAGCAGATAATTAATGTCAACTACACATACTTCTGCCACAGACCACAGTTATAAAATAGGTACAAATCGGTGTTTTGTAATAGGAAGCTATCCACAGTCTAAATCATATCTGTATCTACATGCAATTATCTGCTTAGCTTTAACAATCGACCGATTTCGATGGTTCTAATTTTTACTCGACTGCCCAAGAATGAATGGAAAATATTGGGGTATAAGTAAGCATGCATGTACCTTTGTATGTTCCTATATAACTCCTTGATAGACGATTAAGAGATTAAGATGTTGTTGGATTTGTTTTTAGGTCCGGAATTATAAGCTACATTTTGTATTCGGGTTTTTTTTGTGGTTTCTTGTTTATCGTTGCGCTGATTTGAACTCGGTCCGTCGCCAACATTTTGTATTGTTCAGGTATCTTGACGGGTATCATAGACATATATATAGACATAGACATATACATTACCATAGTCTGTCATTGACAGACATTACATTTTCCAGTTTTTCCCCACAAATGTGGCACCAAATTCAATCAATCAAAATCTGATCGTAGATAAATGCAGATAAGCTTTTTTAATAAGTTCGTGTAATAGTATGTAGTAATACTTAATGAAAACTGTCTAGATTACATCATGATGATGGTAATGTCACTTTTTTTTTATAAATCTGTTTTTTCTAAATAATTTTAAACTAATTTTTGGCAAATTCGCGCGGACAACGGGGCTCTTTTTCACATACTTAAATTTGATGCTACGAAAAATATGCCAGGTAACCAGATATATATTTTAATATATAACTCTCAATTTTTTTATATCACTTTTATTATTTTGAGCACTCAAAATTTTTTGATCGCCCTCATATATTTATTACTCTTTTTTTTTTTTTTATATTTTAATGTCACTCTCAGTAGTGAAGTTGAAAACGATAGACCTAAAAATCGTCGCAACTTTCTTAGACAACGAAACTGATACAATTTCATAATCTATTACATCCGTCCAATTGACTAATACAGTCAATCTGATTGAGTTCGCCCAAGCAGACGGAAACCAGAACCGTTCCAGCAGAATCATCAGTCAAATCGTAACATAACATCATTTATATCATAAGTTATCGTGTCATACCACGGCTAATTGCGTCCTATTCTTCAACTGTGACATAACATCGTAAATGGTACCTTTAGAAATTGTGTTGTAAATCAAAACTGCCCGGACGATGTTTGAAGGGCTCGTTAGACCAATATTTTAGTAATGTCGCAATCACACTGAAATTAAATTAAGCTGTTACGTGAAGATTGTGATGTGATAGAAAATAATTTGCAAAACCATTTATTTAGTCCTATGCCGTCCCCAATTCCTTCCACAGTAGAAATTATAAGCATCATCATCGGTAGCTTATTTAGCCCACTGCAGAGCATAAGCCTCCTCCCTCTTTCGCCAATCTACCCTGTTTTGTGCCAATCTCGTCCAGGTGTTGCCGCAAAACTTTTGGATGTCGTCACGCCATCACTGTATCGGTCTACCAGGGCTACACTTACCATCACATACCATTACATTATTTAAAAAAATATGAAAGGAAGAGTGAGCATCTACTGGATCAGCTGTTATCTAGATCAAGGAAATAAAAATAAAACACAAACTAGACGCATATAAAATTAATTCTTAGAAAAAAAATTACAGGTTTCAACCCAGCCTAGCTACACACAGTTTTGGTGGATTTCTGCCCTGAGCTCGGGCGATGGTGATTAAAGCGCTGAAATCCACACAGCAGCACATTTTAATGCGACATGCAGCCAAGGAAATAAAAACCTAAAGTTTTTTGTCATGATAAAATGGGAAAATTTTGATTCGTGTATGTTCATTGAACTTTTAAGGAATACATTCCAGTATGGTTATAGCAACAAATAGGCGTGACTTGTGTAAATGGGCTAAAAGTGTGATATCGGTGAATTGAATCAGAGTTTTACAGAGATCCAGAGAGAGGTCCTTGCTTGGCCTCAAACCCCAAGATCGTATTTGTAACACTGAAATCAGTCGGTGAGGAACATTTTGGGATATCGATACCACAGTAAAAGATCTTGAGTAGAGCTTGGCAAGTCACGCAGCTAGGTGATAACAGATAGAGTAATGCCGACAGATTGGTGACCGAGGAAAGGTAAGCAAAACGTTGGTTGTCTGACAGCAAGATGGGCCGACGATATTGTTAAAATTGAGGGTCGGACCAAAAGAAACCTACAAATTTACATTTACTGTCGACAAAACCAATTTTATCATTTCAAAATGTCAAATTCGAACCACCATACTCGCGTTGCTGGACTAAATTGGCACAAGACCGAGATACAGATCATTTACAATCAGTGGAATATAGAAGGCTGTGGATGATAATGATGAGATTACATCAGTAGCTTGATCTTTGCGCTATTTAACATTCCAACGATCTGGCTTTTATTCTATAAGTAATAGTATTCTGTGCTCTCGGTCCAGGAAAACAAGCGTCTGTCGTTCACAGTTTGATTTATTTGTCCGGATACAACTAACTTACGGATACGAGTAATTCACAATAATATAGGTACCTGGACACGCTTCCTTGCGTACGTTCTCACGAGCCGAATGTGTTACGTACTTACGATCCTTATGTGAAACAGTAATAAAAACACCATTAAAATGTGTCAGGATGTGTTTTTTGAGTGAAATTATAAGGAGGTGCGTTGGCCTTAGTGAAAATACGTTAAAAACTATATATTTCGATTTTAAGATAGAACAAAGGCTGACTTTGGTTAACGACATATTAATAAGTTGCAATAATCACCCGCGCTAGCGAGCAGGAACCCTATTCCTGTGCGCTCGAGATTATCTCGATCTCTGTCTCTCTAATTTAGAATTTAATGAAATTGAGAGTATCCCTGGCGATTCTCACACACGCAGATGTCACACGCTTAGGCACGCTGCTATGCGTTTACTATCTTAGATTTCAACTGATAGCAACCATATACAAGTACAATTATAATGGCACGCAGTTATCTAGTCACAATCACTAAATATACCTCAATAAACTTATTTTTTTCTCTAAAAATGAGTCGGTACGGTATGGTTGTCATGCTAACATATTTCGACAATCTCGTCAAAGGAAGGATAGGAAGAGTCAATAAAACAGTAGAAATCGCCTACTTTTTTATATGTACCACAGAATTGTTTTGTTTTCTATTGTGGTTGCCAAAATATCGCACAACATACACCTTATTGAGCTGAAACCGGTACAAAAATAACAGTACACCACAATGAGTTCATCGGCGGCGTCCCTGTAGGCGGCAACCAATGGTGCGACGACAAGCGGTATTGCCTAATGCGATCTATGCTCCCAGTGTTGCATGATAAGTATGTACTGATTTACTTTTTGATTTTGTTTGTTATACGCCGGGAAAATCTAAAGTGGCACCAATCTTGGGAACTCGCCTACCGCTTCCTTACAAATTTAATGCTGTATGTTCCCACTCTCTGCAGTTTTAGTCATTTTTAAACGTCTGACTGATAATTATAAAATTAACACTTGATCCTAATATTATACTGCACACTAGCTTAGCGTTGAATAACTGGCAAAGGTGTGGTACTTCCCCAGGCGGACTCAGCAGAAGAGCCCTACCACTACTAGATGAGTAATACTAAACAGCATGAGTAGTTCTCGATAGAAAAAGTACAGAAAATAACTTAATTAACGGTTTAAAAAATTATTACGTTGACCGGTACACGTAAGAGTTACAATCACTAAATGAGCAAAGAGCTTGTAATTATAAAGTTATGTCAAAAATATATTTATAAAAAGAGTTATTACAGTCAAACATTAGATGTATAATGTATCATATGCAGGGAAAATTTCCCTGCATATTTCCCTGATATATTACACATCTAATGTTCAACTGATAAAAAGAGTTCGAAAAAAAATTTATAAACAAATAATTGGTTGCCAATTTGCTTATTGCAATGGGTGGAAACCATTGATTTGTGTTTTACTAGCAAATAGACGTCAGTGGTGGAAACGAACTGATTGTAACATGGATTCCATATTTTTAATATTATATGTTGGGAAAGTTATAACAACAAAGTTCAAAGTTCTCGACTGAAAACAAATGCCAAGCCTTTCTAAACAAATATCGCACCGTGTACTTATGACAAGTAACAATATGTTGGATCTGACGAGAGAAGTGATAAGCATGGTAATGATAATTTTATGCCAGACGCAGCTTTAACATGACCGTGTATCCAAATTAAATTTATATGAGTCGATAGAAACGTGCAAGTCATTGTTAATCTATACGTACATAAAGTATAAAAAAACATTCACACGACATTCAACATTGTTGTAAATTTTGTTTTGTTCAAAATTTGTAAACATTCCTAAATACACCACACAAGTGTTATAATTGTCATGTTATTTTTACAATTTAGTAATCAGAAGAGTATTATTAATGTATTATAAATTAATGTTAATAAAAAATAAATAAATATATGTGTAAAAATAATAAACTAATATTAATATAACGAAGTATATGTTTTGTAAGGGAAGGAAATTAAAAGGCTATTTTATTTTATTTATTTTATTTTTATATAATCAGAAGAGTAATACGTTTCTTGGTAAATAGAAACCCTTAGGGTGATACACTTTTGCTGGCGCCAGTTAAGAAAGACGTAAAATGGCTTTTTATAAAAAAATATTCAATGCTATTACGCCCTCGGATTGTGCGGGAAATAATATTGTACTGGATTTCATTATTCCTTCCAGAGAATTATGTTATACTGTTTTTTTTTTTATCGTACTTTAACGTTGAGTCGAGCTGACGGAGGAGTAGATAGATGGTCGTTTACTATTAGCCTTCCTTTTTATGATCTCGCAGAAGGTGTATAAAGCAGAGTATTCTCCTCGGGGATAAAGCTGTCTTCGTATTGCGCGACTTTGCATTCTTCGCTGCACTCAGGATTTTAGTCTAGTTCAAGTCTCGCTCGCTATATTATGCTCAGGATCTTACTCTAGCATCCTTCGGTCCGCTCGAGATTCAATAAGGCGCTCGTGACTAAAGACACTGCTTTATTCCCGAGATGAATAATCTACTATTATTTATATTGCGATTATACGACCTATAAATATATAATTTATAGGGTGGTTCTACGTTCGCAATGGGACAGTACCACAGATGAACCAGATACCTCGTCACGCGGGTTTTGGTCCGATCAAAAGTCACCATAGTTTGAGGAAAGCACGGGGTGCGCGGAGCGTGACAAATAATTCCCATTGGCTATCATCAAGGTAACGCCCACCACTGTACCGAGTTAGTACGTTCCGTAGTGATGGGGCGAACACTTGGGTCGACTGCCGCTCTGCCATAGTAATCGCACTCACTCGAATCTCAACTCACTAACATAACATTGCTACACAACACCATTAAAGTACTAATTCTTCCTCAGTGTCGTGCACTCGCGGATTTCCTGAATCAGTGTGTATTGTCACTGTGCGGATGTGTAAATCTAATTCAAGATGGGATTGAAAACTGAGAATCATATTTCCTACACGCTGCATAATAAAATTATCTACTATTAGTTTCTATTGACGCAACATTGTTGTAAAATTCCTAGTATTTAACTGCAACGGTAACGACCGGAAGCATCAAGCAAGCGCGTGCGACTAAAAAAATCATAAAAGAAATTCCTCAAATGTGATAGGCACACATATAGCGATTTTGGTATTTTCATCAACAAGTCCAGCATTGTAACAGAAAGTAGTCCACAGAAAGTAGGTATAATTTGGTGAAGTGGAACTGATGAAAAATCAGAAAAATAATCAAAGGATGAAGAAGGCTACAGACGGCCACGGGAATTGATGAAATGCAATGATGCGTATTTACGCATTTTAGTGAAATACGCATCACTGAGGATTAACTAAGAATTTTTTAAATCGGTTCATAAACGACGGAGTTCCGAGTAACAAAAAAAAAAAAACTACTACTTGAGAACCTCCTTCTTTTTTTGGAAATAGTTTAAAAATAATAAAGCATAATATATATTTTTGGAAATACTATCCTTTTAAAATGTTTGTGCTATCGTTTTCAATGTACCTAAATCCAGCCCTGCTTCTGATTTTTTTCTCTAGTCTCACCAGTCTCACGCACATGCTAGATGCTGCCGGTCGATTCTATCGTGATTTCGTTGCTTGTCGAGTTTAGTCCAAGCAGAAAGTCCAGAGTGCACAGTTTAGTTAGTTAGAATTCATCAGTGTTCGAATCCCTTTACGGTATGGTGAAAATCGAAAATGCAAGTCTGCGTTTTGTTTAATGAGTCACAACACTACTTTATACGTGCGTTCGCCAGAAAGGGACAACTGCATGGGATATCCGCAATGAGGAAAGGGGATAAGTGACGAGGTGTCCATTAGACGCTGAGCTCTGCTGTCTTGTAAAACTGAATTATTTTACTTACCGATGAAAAGTTATTCCGTCTTTTTTGTAGTTTGAGTGCGCGGATGACTTTCCACACAATTTCACTGCACAGGTAGTCATTTTTATTTACTGTTGGTTGTCAGGAAAATAAAACAACCGTCTTATTTTGTAAGCCGCACGCACGCACGCACAGCTCTGGCACTTGGTCGGAACTGAGGTTCAATGTTTGGGGCGGCGTCTTATATAAGTCTTATAAAACTTATGTGTTGCGCGCTAGGCTCGTCCTAGACTAGGTATCTAGTTCTATTCATCTGTGGACAGTACACAGACTCTGTAAAAGAACCCTAACACTACATGTCATGTCATTCCAAAACCAGTTGCATTTCAAAAGATGTCTATCATACAGTGAAATGTTGCACTACTACAAGTTGACCTATGCAAGATGAACTTGCATTTTTATTTCAAGCTGTCACTTTAAAGCTGTCCGCTTTTAGAGAAATTTTGACCTTAGATTGTTTATCATAGACTTGATTTTGCATTGTTTAATGGAATGGTTCTCAAATATTGAATAATACTGGTTGTTCGAGAAAATGGCGGCCTTATTGTATGTTCGTCACTATGAACTGTGGGACACTGTGTGTCACTGTGGGACGAACCCTGAAACTACGGGTAAATATCTGTTGCTCCAAAATTTCATTACACTCAACGAAATGTATGGATGTTTTTTTGCAATTTCAGGTTTGGTCCCATAGCAAACGTTGTTTATACTAACGAGTCCTACGATATCCTAGAAAATTACACACGCAAATGCTTGATCAAAATAGAAGGAGAAAGGAAGCTTCTATGTTTTAGTCATGTTATAGATGGAGCTTTCTTGTGCAGTCGGGTAAACGTTAAGAAAGACTCTTAACTCCACTTTCCTAAATTTACATAATATAGTTTTAAAGTACACAGGCTACTCAAATATCTTATTTTTTGTCATACGATTTAATTAACGAAGATTATTGTCATTCCACGCACGTCGGGTATTTCGTCACAGCACCGAAAGGGCGCTATCGGAAGAAAGTAAAAGTATAATTAAGTGACTGTATCTGCTTCACGCACGATTGCCGTATAAGAAGGTTTACCTTGTTTACCAATCGGATATTATTTCAAAGGTATTATGCCGCAGGTGCATGTGAAATTCGATAGGAAGGAACGTAGCCAAATGCCTAGTTTGATACTCATTAAGCAGATACTATGATAACTTTAGGGCTGAACCTCCGCTACCGTAGCTGGTAATGATGAAATTTTGGTTGCCGGAGGTACGGCGAACATACTGACAACAGAGTCAAATCTGTCACAGGAAGGGTTTCCGGGTTGTTACATAAACAAATTACCTGAACCTATATTTGTAAACAGACTCGTTTCTGAAATCTAAATGGTATTAAATTTTTATTTTTTTTAAATACTTTACCTACCGTTATGTAAGTTGGTTAACACACAACAACGGTTTCCTGTCATAAAAAAAAGCTATCCGAATTTGGACTTACTTTTTAACGTTTCGCCTGTCCACCTCCGGCAACCGATACCTTTGCCGGCTACGGCTGCGGATACCTTTATATTAGTAAATTAAATGTTACTTTAATAAGGAAGCGCAATTTTCAGGTGGACAGTTGAAACTTGGAGTAAAACAAGCTTTTTTTTTCAATTTACGAATGGACTTTTTGTGTCGAATCACTTATTACCCGACTGCCCAAGGAGTAGGGTAATATTTTAAGGTGTTTGTAAGTTTTTAAGTACGTATGTTCGTGTCTTCCTATATTCCCTCCTATAGCCTAAACGGCTTGATCAATTTTGACGAGTGAGGTGTCGTTGGGTTCCTCTTTACGTCCGAACAATGAGAATATCATCACTACGTTTAAGAGACGGGAGTTCCATACAGAAAAATGAAAAAAAAAAAGATTTTATAAAACGTGCAATAGAACTGAATAAGCACTATCGCACTATCTCTATCGAGAGATAGTGCGATAGTGCTTGATCTCAAGAGATCGATAGAGCAAGACAGTGGATAGCCGCAATTATTTCTAGTACACGTTTCATACATGTTCAGTCTTAATTTTTTATTAGGCACTTACGCCAGACCGTCCGAAGTGACACAGACTACATTTTGCTGTCGGTATTTTAGTTTTGTTTTTCGATCTTACTTGTAAGCAAACGTTTTGTTTTTTTGTTGTCAAAGATGAATCGGTGAATTTGAGAATATAAGAGAACGTCGTAAGAGTATCATACTTACATTCTAAGAAGCGATATACTCCACATGCGATAGATATTAGATTTGTGGCTTATGGTCGAACTTTAATCGATTTCGCAAAAATTAAGCCATAAGCAAAAATTCTAATGAAACGACTTCAAATAAATCGCTGAAGCGCTGCAAATTCTTTTCAAAAAATTAAAAGTAATAAAATAATTACAGACGAGGCTTAAATCCAAAAATTACAAAAAAAAAAGATGAATTCCGTAGTACCTAGGAAGGTATAAATAAGATTGAGATACTTTTTGAAACATTTAATTTTATAGAGGTTTTGTAAAGTCCTTGCCAGGAAATTACGAACTACTTTTCATTCAGAAATTACTTTTAATCTTGCGTAAGAACAACCTGATTAAATAAAATTATTAAAGTTCATTCGATCAAGCCTTAATGCTAGTTAATATCAGTTGCCGAGAATTACTAAAATTATATGTTTTATTCACCAAAAAATATATAATTTTGAATGTTATCTGGTTGTAAGAACCTCATTAAAGTTACTTTAGTTTCGCGTTTAAAATAAGCTTATTTTTTGGAAAGAATCAATGAATATCCCCAACATAAAAATCATTGTGTAGTAATTTTTTACAAATAAAAAACAGTAAAGTCTTCTCAAACATGCATAATAAACATGTTACATACCGGACAGAATGCCTGTAGGCTAAATTGTATCTTAATGCGCAAAGAATGCAAGTGACAGATAATCCGCAGGCTAAAGGAGCCGTGTTAATAATGCAAAGTCAGTATCGGGGCTCTTCCATGAAGAAGAAATTGCAAATGTTAAATACGAAACTGAAATAAAATGAAACGTATGTCTTGTAGCAGAAGGTTTAGTTTTCATGGCCAGCTTGTGAGAGGCATAATGGGCTGACATGCAATGACATATAAGCTTGTAGTGACAAATGTATTTTCTTGTTGTTGCTAACGATAAGATGGCACCGGCGCTGGCGCAGACAAATTAAGTCCCTGTCCAATGTCGAAGTTAAAAGCGCGAAACATGAAACATCGCAAGATTTTGACAAATTACTTGTTTCACCCGGAAATAACACGGGGTTTGAGTGAAAGTTCAACTTGTCTTTGTCATGGCTTGTCTCGCTCATGACATGTCATCGTGACAGTTTTTGTCTTAATAATCAATCACATGACTTCTTTCTTGAAATGAGAAAAGGCAAGGGCGATGTGTAGAAATATTTGAGTCACAATTGGCCGAAATGTACTTGTTACCTTGATGTTATAATTTTCAACTGTCGTCTAAGCAATAACTATTGCTAAAAGTTCGGTAACACTACTGGGAATATCACAGTTTAATAGTAAACATATCGGAAACTACTATAATACCATTTTTTTACCCAACCATTTTGTATTACTATTGAACCGGGGCGGACCCGTACCAATGAGCTCTGTGGAACTGACGTACGGATATACCACTGGCTTTTCGGTGAAGAAAAACAGCGTGAGGAAACCTGTATATTTCCGGAGAAGAAATTCGATGGCGTATGTGAATCCAGCAACTCGCACAAGGCCAGCGTAGTGCATATGACCCACAGAAGAGATTTTTCTTTATATGGCCTAATCACCATTAGAGTGTAGGCTGATGGGATATCAGTGGGATCTTTAAATGATGATGCAGATAAAACCATTTTTTAATATAAAATCTGTCAAAGTCTCAAAATATTCGTCCGCAAGGTTACTCAAGGAACAGAATCGGGTCTTTGGCAAAAACTTATCAATTGACAAAGAACCATGAAAAATACCGTTTTAGTTTTGAAAAAAATACATCTATCGTAACCACCATCATAGTTTTTGATTATCTGTATAACTCTTAAAATGCTAGATTATTGATAGCTTCCTTCTAACCATATTCAATTATCTATGTGATGCCAAAGAAAATCTACACGAGAAGAATAACAATCTCATACAAAAAAGTGTACCCCGAAAAATCTGCTTAAAACTAGATGGCGCTTACGTATTTAGTCAGCTAATTTACAGCTGATTTATATGTATTTAGTCCAAAACTTTTTAAAAGCAGATAAAAATATGGTTAATATAGAAAATTAGAAACATAGTATTAGTATACCACTATTTAAGATTTATTTCAAATTAAATTGCAATATACGGTGTAAAAAATATGTGCCCAAAAATAATGTTCAACGCCATCTCTTGAGAATCAAATTTGCAAATAAAATATAAAATTAATAATTTTACTGATTTTTATACATATAATCAAAAGTATTCATAACGAGTAGCGTTTTTTCTTCGTGCCATTACGAATGAGTTAGCTTGGGTTTCGATTTCAAGTCAAGCACAAATTGTCCAAATTAAAGCACTAGTGACATCTTACGTCCTTATCAGTACTACAATCGTGTTACGCATCTTTCTATAGACATTATCACTCTTAGTATAATTTATCTACGGTGATGCTAACAATCATCTGTATCCTCATTGTCATTTCAATGTCACACATGACCTAATGCAGGACTATTATCTTGTCTCACGTAATAGGTACTCCCAACAATGCATTAACTTGGCATAATTAACACCTTGACGTAACTTGGCTTGATATGGTGACAATTTGCATGATTTGTAAACTAAATTGTTATGGCATCTTGTTGTCATCTGAACGTATGTGTTTGATTGTGTAAGGAAAGCTTTTTTGCTTTAATTTTTTAGGGTTCTTCTAATAAACATAGTTTCAGGTTCAACTAACTGAAATAGTTGTTCTTTAAAAACTTCGATTTGTTTTTTCCACAATGTCTCTTTTCTTTCTCGTTCTATCGGGTGTTCCGGAACTTTTGTAAGAATATCCCTAACGAACAGAGTATATAAGTAACTGTGTTAGTTTTCCCACTAGTGCTAGAGGTAACTTCTTTGGAAAGCTCTAAAGCCTTGAGAAGTTTTTATGGTTTAGCATTAAGCTATTCTTTATGTCTTCGTCATTTTGAGGAAATAAAATATAGGAATTAGTCGATAAATAATCGACAGCTAAAATATAAATGTCGTAAAATATAATTGATTAATTCAACAAAATTACCTTGAACATTACAGCAATAGCCATAATAATATAAAAGTTGAGTCAAATATGTGTTGTCATCGCAATTGCCATAAAACGTGACATTTAAAGAAAGCTACTGTGTTTCACTTGAAGAAGTTTGTTTACATATTATAAAGTACATGTACTACTTGAATTATTTGAAGAAAAAATAAATGACTTCTCTTTGCTTTTGATACGACAACTCACTCAACAAAATCGGTTAATCTGTTTAGGCTACAGGAGGTAATATAAACCCACAAAACGCCCTAAAATATTACCCTCTTTCTTGGACAGTCGGATAAAAAGGTTACAATTGAATAGGAAACTAATCATTCGCCACTATATGGGAACAGAATTATCATTACTCTGTAGACGTCCACTGCTGAACATAGGCCACCCCCTAAGAGCGCCACACCAACCGACAATGTGCCACTTATATCCACTAGTTGCCCGCGACTTTTACAATGTCGCCGGTCCACCTTGTAGGAACAGAGAGGATAATATTCCAAAATTTTATAAAATATCAATAAGCAGGCTGTTACGTACTAACTACATTGTAGTAAAATCTACTCCACATATTTTTGCCAAAGATTTATTTCTCTAGTTTTACTATTTGATTTTATGAAACAACAACCTTGTCTCCTTTCAATCATCGTCTAGATCAGCAAAAACTCCAGTTCCTGTACAGGCAGGCTCATTACGTGCATTGTTCCCACGGTGCGCACGTACAAAGACAAAATCTGTATGCATCGCGATGCTCCTACGCCGCGGCTCTTTGCATCTGTGCAGGGTTATCTTCAACCTACATGATGGAAACTTTATGAGGGTTATGTTTGAGGTAGTTAAAGATAAGGTCGGAATAGAATGGCCCTTTGTTGTTAAGTTAATCTAAATAGATCTAAGGCTATTTTTACAATTTATTTTGTGTGACTTGATTTCGAAATACTATTTGCATTGTTTGCTAAAGCAATACTAGTAAGTAGAAGATGGTAGAAGTAAGAATATATAGAATGAAAAAACGTTCCTCGAGCTTTAAACCATGTCGACGAAGATATGAAGTATGTCGGTAGAACCAAAAAATAATCTTCCCAACTTACAAGTCGATCTTCAACCACAGGCAATAAGAACTACGACTAAGAACCTATGCTAAGAAAATCGAGGACGCTAAAAAACGCCTTCGTGGGAAGAAACTTTCAAGGGCAAAGCTTTTCCTAGCAAAGCGACTTCCGAAAACTATAAACAAAAAGACGAAAAAGACTATAAACAAAAAAGAATCTTTCTAAAGAAGTAAATATCCAAAATAGTAAAGCTCGTGACAGCCCTACAGAGCTCGTTAACCGTGCGCCTGCGTCGCTCCCACCCGCGGCCTTGCAAGGACGTATTATATTATGTAAGCGTTAATCCGCGCTACAGCCTCTTGTGCGCCATGCTTTAGTATTTATTGTAATGACAGTGGATAAAAACATTCAGCCCACCTGGATTGTATATTGAATAACGTGATTGATTAAATATAAAAGCTATAATTTGTCTTGTGACATCTGTTTATCTAAGTAGCATTTAGATAAATTAGGGTTATTTTTATTTAACATTAACAAAATATTATAACTCACTATAAGTTTTTTAAATTTAGTCAGTAACAATTTAAATCACTGTTTAACGAATTGTAAAATTAAAACGAGATGGGTTGACGATATTGCCAAAATTGTGTGCTAAGCCTGGATCCGATTGCCACGTGGTCGAAGTCGATATATATATATATAATCTAGCCTTGAAACTAATAAGTAATTTAACTTTAACTTAAGTTGCTTAGGCTGGATTCTTTCAACGTTAGATAGCTGTTATCTGAGGAATAAATAGCGGTTTGACAGCTTTGGCAACAAAACGCCGATTTATTCTAACTCTCGTAATCCACCTTAAGAAGA
The DNA here is from genome assembly GCA_947579745.1 of Apocheima hispidaria. Taxonomy (NCBI): domain Eukaryota; kingdom Metazoa; phylum Arthropoda; class Insecta; order Lepidoptera; family Geometridae; genus Apocheima; species Apocheima hispidaria. Next base: position 2,755,074 of record OX388151.1, read on the forward strand.
GTAAAATCTAAGAATGTGTCCACTAGCACTTTTCTTGTTGTCTCTATTTAAGGCGAAGACACTTTGTTCTCGTGTTCTATTAGCACTGTACAATATGCTAATTTATACTGTCAATATCACTAACCTAACTCAAAAGGTTTCATACGTTTTAGTTTTTTCACTATATTCGTGTTGTCGAGGAGCTGGATGACCTCGACGTTCACGTGATGATCAAGTCTTCTTCATCGGCGAATATTCTAATAATATTTATAACGACGTCCGTCTTTAGATCCCGATGGAGATCACTACTTCTAATGTACCATGGTACCTTCTAATATGCCTCTAAGTACCTTATTTTGGAAACGTTGAGATCTGTATATTGCTTGGTTTGGTGCAGCGCAAAGCTGGACACCGTAAGTCCAAAGAATAATACTTTCCCAGAAGCCAGTCAATCTTTTTGTAGCGAAATCTCCGATTTGTCGCGTTTTTCACAAGCGACTTCAAGCGAAGCTTTGCATCTATAGTGATTCCAAGGTATTTGGACGTGTTTTCATATGGTATTGGTTGATTATCTATGAATACCGGACGATAACTAGACCTTTTATGGATGAAAACTATATGTGTCGATTTTGGGTAATTAAGTCTTATTCGCCATTATTTAGTCCAGTACTGTGAATGATAATGATGAATGTATGAATTTGTGCTTTTATAAAATCTAAGAAATAAAGTTTTTATAGTAACTAAATATCACTACTACTACCAGAGTCCAAAGCTGTTCAAGAAATAAGTTGGAAGCTACAACGATTATGCAATAAACACTTCTGGGCAGAACCATTACTGAACATGTACAGTAACTAAAATTTTAAAGTGAAGTATTAATATTAACGTAAAAATAAACAAACATAAACTAAATGCCGAGTAGCGAGCACTTCTTGTTTTCTTTATGTAAGCAAATATCTCTTGAGCTGAATACCAAACTTAAATCATCATATAATAAAGTCCTCTCGAAATCGATGTCAAGCCTTGATATCGTTTTCAATAAATATAAACACTTGAAGATTTTGTAGTTTTTAAGCAACACTGTATGCAATGCTTAAATATGTTGGCTTGCAAAAGGATTGTGTAAAATATCTTCAATTTTAAATGTGGAGTAGTTACAATGACACAGCATATAAGTTATACATTTGAGGTTAAATAGAGCTTTGAATGCTATGAAATTAAAATAAATGGCACTAATAACCCCAACGGGTAATTAAGATTCACAGTAATGAAAGAAAATCTTTTTGGGTAGTTTCTTCATGTTCATTTGTTGGGATTATGCTATGCTTCCAATGCATTTCTCAATACCTCGAGAATTCCTCGTCAATACCTCGGGACTGCCGCGGTGGCTCAGTTGGTAGTGAACCTACCTACTGTGCTTGGGGGCGTGGGTTCGATTCCCATCTAGGACAAACATTCATGTGATGAATATTTGTGTTTGTTCTATGTCTGGGTGTTATTATCTATATAAGTATGTATTTAAAAATATCTATGTACGTATATCAGTCTCTGGCAGCCATATTACAGGCTTTGCTTAGTTTGGGGTCAGGTGACGATGTGTGAAAAAATGTCCCAGATATTTTTTTTTTTTTTTTTTTTTTTTTTTTTAATTTAGTCGTAATTTATCTGAGTCTCAATACCACCCACTGTGATAAGACAAATTATATTGCTTGCCTTCATTATATTGTGGTTTAAGTTAAAACACATGTAAAGTAAGAATATTTGAAAACTTAATCTTGTTTAACTTGCAGCTAGCTAAATAATCAAAGGTGCTTCTGGACATTTCATTTAATCAACCGACGTCTATGAACCGGTGTCACCGTAATATCACTAAACACAATAGCAACATTATCGCCAAATTCTGATAATCAGATACACCTAGTTATCCAAGAAAGCCAGGATCAGCTATCAAATCAACAGCAAATTTAACCGAAAATGCTACTACACAGAATAACTCCGACATCACTTAAGACATCCCTGTCCCTATTTTTATTATAGCTGTGAAAACAGCGGAGTACAGATAGTAATGTATAAACTTACCCAGTCCACAGATGAGGTACGTTGGCGGCGGTTTCAGCACCGACCGCGAGTACGCGCACCGCACCGTCTCCAGCGCTCGAGGAACACCCGCTACCAGCAGCACCCCTGGTGACACGTAGCCAGCGTATCGGAGCTCGGCCGTGGCAGCCGCTAGCGCACCCGCCCACCAACATTTTGCGTTCGCGGCTAGGAAACTCTGTGGAAGAAGAAATGACAAAAGTAAGATTTATGTACAGTCCAAACGATTTTATGGACTTGACAAAGGCGTTCTATAGAGTCTCATGAATGATTCACGGGTTTAGTTTTATGAATTGATTTCACACCCCAAGGCAGCACAATTACTATCATTGAAATATTGTTTATTGTTATTGAGCTTGTACAACATAATATGATTTGGGTAAGCTGAAGGAGGTAAAGGTATCTTGGTCTGAGTTTCTTTAATCCGATTCGGATATAGATTAAGATCTACACAATACATTGTTATTTCTTTTGGTTCGCTATTAACGTCACTATCATCACAGTTACGTCTATCTACAATACAGACTTCCATTTACGATTGTATGACTATGACATCGATAGAATACCAATTACTAACCAAATGATTCAATACCTATTTGGAATAATCGCATTTAATATTGATTCAATCATTATCTTGATTTTAATCTGAATGTAATCTTCATTTAGACAGTTTGACCTTTTTATTGATAAAGCCTAAATGTTGCGCTGATATTAAATTGATTCAATGCAAAAGTTTAGTTATTATTTCACTAATTAAAAAATATCTTTAATCGATGATCGATTTGTCGATCAGCTTTTTGTTTCTGTTTACAATAAAAGTTTTCTGCATATGAATAGAAGGATGCTACGTCAGTGAAATTTTAGTGTAATAAGTAAGTTAATAATAAGTAAGTCAAGTAATTATGATCCGTAAAAACTGTTATTTGATTTAATTTTTAAAACGGGATTCCGCTTAGTCAGACCTTTGCGCATTTATTTAACATTGACGTGGACAAAAATGTTTCGAATTTCCGAAACACCACTCAGCACTTAACAGTTCGTATTCAAACAAACATGTACTCTGTGGTCCTTGACCGTTGCAATATGGCATTTCGAATTTCACAACCAGATCTTTAACTTGCGAAATGAGAGTAAGGAGTTAAGGTTATCGGAAATTAAGCGGTAATATTTAATGCATTCGTTTAATTTGATACAGCGAGACGTGAATGTAATTTTCGATGTATGGCGTAGGATGAAGAAGGTCGTTACATTCGAATGATGATTTATAACATCAAGTGCTTTAGTTTTTAACACTCGTGGAATTGGTCTACAAGCAAGCAAGCAAGAACACCCCGCGAAAGAGGAAGATTGAACCTTTAGGAGATCTGAAAATTTTGACACTGAACTAAATATAGATACAGGTGAGAAAATGATATTCTTATATTTTATTATATCCAAGCTTATTAAATATTATCTACAAACAAAGGTAAAACAAGAGTAACGATACCAGTTCACTAGTTGTTGTAATCATTAAAAGTTAAGTTGCAGAAAGTTAGGAGCATTGAACGGCTAACATCAATATAATTCTCTCATCAAGTTGTATGATTGTCATTCTATTCTTGTGCCTACTCAGAACTAAAGTAAATAAAAATCAAATCAAGTTTGTGGGGATATAAAGAGTAAACAGTCTAGACATAAATTAAAATCTAGATTTGCTAGCTGCAGGCGGTAAAAAGTGATCAATTGAAATGCACAAGTCATTGTGAGTTGTGTTTTCACTTACTCTTACAGGAGCGCTGTTCATTTCTCTGACTTGAGTATCTTATACAGAAGTGGATAGGAAGCACGATTTTAAATAATGTTTAATTAATTCTAAAGAAACTTGATATTTTTTATTGACAATTTTTCGCTATTTTTATTTTTATTTTTTTATGTTACTTGGTGACGAGACGAGCAGGTAGCTCAACTGATGTTTAGCGTCACGATTGCCCATAACAGTTCAGTGCCGCCCAGAATTTTGAACTTCAACAGTTCAAAACTATGCGCGGCAATGCACTGTGCTCTGCACCCTGAGATTTTAGATGTTAAATCTCTGTACGCCCAGTAATTACGCTGGAAACAGACTGGTGTCACCTGTGACCATGTGTCACCATATCTGGAAGATTATGTTTCGATACCATGGCCCGAATCATCAGGCGATGTGATATTATCGTCAACGTATATAATTTTGTTTCTTGTATACCTACTTATCTAATAAGTGTTATTAGTGAATAGCTTGTTCCATCATCAGAAAAGCCTAAGGCTAGTTGCAAACTAATCCATAGATATGAGGAGAAAGTACTAAAAAAAGTTAATAACTTGCTGTTCCCACGTAAAACTAGTAACAGCAGCTTTATTATGCAAAGCCTAAGTTACATACCACGTAACTATATTTAAGTATCAATTATTATGAAACTCGAATATAACTTATAACAGTCATAGCATACGAGACTAATAATAGTGTCAGAGCATTGTACAAATAATGCTGTAGATGATGATGATGAAAGCAGTCTATTGTAGAGGTAAGACTCCCGCAGAGGCCACCTGGAGTACCACATATTTGGCGGTTATTCAACCGCCAATCATTACTGTGTTCCCGATTGAAGGGCAATGTTTACAATGAAATTACCGGGCAAAAAAAAGAGATTTAACATCGAATATCTTAGCGTGACGAGTACATTGCCTTGCAGGATGTGGAACTGTTGAAGTTCAAAATGCTGGGTGGCATTGAACTGTTGTGGAGAATTTTGAGGCTTATTATCAGGAGAGCGAATTATTTTGTTCGACACTCAGCCGCATTAAAAAGAATCTAGATTAGTTTTGATAATCTACCATTTGTTAATTATTATTATAATTAAATTGTGTCAGTTTCATGATTCTAAGAAAATTTATTTAAAAAAGTTATACAGATGATTAGTCCAAATAATTGCGATCACATAGAAGTAGGACTCGAAAAGAGATGAAAAGTTTACGTTATTTCAGGGCTTATTCCCAATTCCCATCAGTCACCACCATTTCCAGAAGTGGGGACGTTGGGATTTTTATTCCCAGCGTTCCCACAGCATTTTACTAGTGGGGAAGTTGGGAATTTAAATTCTCCATGATCCCACCGATGCTGTTGGTGAGGACGATGGTACTGGTTTGAATGACTATAAGTACAAAATTACAAACATAAAATAAAGAAATACCGATTTATTTACAGCATTATTTTACAATAAAATAATGATATAAAAATGATTATGACTTTTAATAGCGATCTTAAATTTTGTGAAATTATTATGAATGCAGCTGTATGACAATGAATAGTAATACATAATTTATTAATTGAATCCGGGTGAAACTACAGGGTGTAACTAGTAATACAAGCTTGAGAAAGTGTTGACGGGCAGTGGTAGTAGGTGTCAAAGAATAATTATCAAAATTATAGCCTAGGGCATGATTGCACGTATTAAAAAAGAACTGGCAACTTTGTGAAAATAAGTTATGGCATCATTACAAAATAGCTAACAAAAACATGTATAATAAATCTGAACTGTATGACATTAGTCCTGTAATAAGTAATAAGTAAGTCTAATATACAATTTAATTTTGTAGTCACTTTGCCACAAAATGCTAGTTCCAGCGAGTGACTTAGTGAAGCTAAGTAACCACAACTATGCAACCGTCTGGCTGAAGACGTTTTCTTCAGTTTCCTCCCTGAATAAAGACACAGCAGAAAAATAATAATGGCCAAAAAATGTATATCTGCCATACTCCTATTACAGATAGGAATACTATATATAATAGACCAGATAAAAGAGAGTAATGATACTTACTAGCCAGCGTTTTCACCTCACGGGTGAAAACGCGAGCAGAAGATCGCCAAGCATGGAAGTTACTCCACCGACAAGAGCTACGCTCTTAATGAATGAATGAATGAAGAACATAATAGCTCGATACTTGGCTACGAACGAAATGAACGAAACAGCTAAGTTTATGATCTCACCTTCCTTCTAGCATTGAATCTGTAACATCCAAGTATCGACTTCGATTCGCTATTCACATGTCAATAATGGAAAGTCATTGACTTCGCGAATGACTATCATTCACACTCGAGGGCCCAAGAAGAGATTTATTCACTGTTTTTGTTTCTGATTGAACAATAGATAGTAGATATAAAATGTAGCTTGATTGAAGTGTGAACATCGAGCATACTTTTCATGTAAGTAATTGACCGTGCGAAGCGAAGGTTTCATATCAAGCGGCTTTTGTATGGTTGTATATTTGTCCGATAATAACTTTGTCAACCGTTAATCTAATCTTCATGAAATTTTATATCAAGACTTTCTATCAGCTCTTAGACGTCCACCTCTGGTTGAAGTCTCCCCACTGTCGTGTGTTTTCCATAATCTACACACTTGTCATTAGGGTTGGAAATCGCAAAATGTTCACCGTTTAACGATCGATCGATTGACTGCTACTGCCCGTCCTCTGGTGGTTCTGGTCGCAGGCTTATAGTATATACCCGGGTCCAACCCATACCCGGGTAGTGCATTTCAATACAATTTTTAAGTTCGAATATGAACGGAATCGGCACGGATGTTGTGAAGTTATAAGGGTCGAGGTCTCAGTTCGACGCGAACTAACTATTAAAACTAACAAGGTATTAGTTAAGTATAGGTAAATAACGCAACTCTGATATTGTAATGAAAATCACTATTTTGTAATGAGAGTAAAGAGGTCACGTGGTAAAAAATAGGCGAAACTCATCACTCAGTCAAGGAAGCCCACAGATGGCAGTCAAGCCCGAGGTTGACCCCACGAAAAAGATGACGGTAGCATAGATCTTCAAACCTTCCAACTCAATTGACCTGAACTAGCAAAAGATGGAATAGAGAATGATCTTGCAAACCTACAGCAAGTATTTATATTAAAAGAAAAACCAAAAACCCACTGAATTGTAGCCTTTTACTTGTAGCATTAAGAGGAATCCAACACCTTTCGCGTCATAATCGGTCTAGCCGTTTAGACTACAGAAAGTAATATAGGAACACATAAACATACATACTTACATACACCTCAAAAACATTACCCTCCGTCTTACAAATATTCCATAACAGAAATTAATTCCGTTATGACAGAATTCGAGTCAACACGAATTAATCTTTATACCCATTCTGAGATCAAGGCAGATCAGTTCCGACTGATCTCCGCATTCCTTTAAACATTGCCTACATTGATGTCATTCAATCTTACCATCCATCAGGGTTTTGACCTTTTGATGATGTCATAGCTAAGTTAAGCAAAGTTCGGTTTTATAATGGTAGAATAACCGCAAAATTTTATTGATAGATACGAAAAGGATGGAATGAAATTACAGGAATTAGAAGAAGCTTTTAATCATGTATGTGAAGCTTTGGAAGTGTAGTCTTAACGGTATACGATATTATCTTTGGATAAAAGTTTTTGCTGCGCTAGATCGGTCCCGTCAGCCGCATGCCGAAGAGCTTTGGGCTAAAACACAGATCACATCCTAGATTCTGCATTCAGGACGCTCGAAGCACACTACGCATCAGTCTAAATACACCTATAAGAAATTACTCTGATTGGTTGATTGTTAGGCGGTTAAAATCTAGGGAGGCCTTTGCCCAGCAGTGGGACACCATAGGCAGGCAACAACAACAATAAAGAACAATAACATATGTATACTCATAGTATTGAAGTTCGTTTTTTTTTTAATCGTTCTAGACATTCGTTTGACCATAATCTTACCTGACGGAAAGCGATAACGTGTCCGAAGAGATAGCACGCTTGCCAAGGAAGTACTTTGTACTCTTTTCTTGAACATTATTAACATTACTGTGTCTGATACAACTCAAGAAGCCGATTACCATAATCAGGTAGCTAATACAGACAAATGACATAAACGCTTTTTATTCCCCGCATTACGCATAACGTTACGATGCATTTACGACGCATTTGACGGGATTCGAACTCGCACTCACACGGGAATCTCCACCAGACCATGACAGCATTTTTTTAAGGAATCGCAAAGATGTTACCTGTGGTTCTCACGACTTTTGTAAAAAGAAGTTGTTTTTAATTTCTTCGTTTGTTTTGACGTTTGATACAGGCATAGAGCGAACAAAAGAAAAATAGACTGGCATAGAATAGGGCTCTATTCTATGCCAGTCTATTTTTATATGAATGGGGTATGAGGTATGGGGTATGAAAGTGATATAATAAAAAAATAAAATGATATAATAGCCGCTTAAAATCAGTTTGTTCCTGTTTTAGTAGGAACAACGAATCTCGTAATGCGATATCTAGTGTGATCTGTGAGCTTTGCCTACTATTTCAGATTCTAGCATCTAAACAACGCAAGAAATCAACTGCATCTGATGACTATTTTATCGTTAAAGACTCATTTAGCATATAATGGAAGTCTCAATTGTGTCACGCAAGTAAAAAGCTTGGCTGACTCAGCGTGCATTCATCAAGCTTCAAAGCTATCTTTTCCAGAGTGTCGGCAAAAACCTATATTATCCTGTCACATTCTTGTTTTTATTTTCACAATCACTTTCGAGTGCAGCCCGTGCAATGCTTTCATTCACTTCGGCGAACTGCTTTGAATGAATTGCGTTATTTTGTTTTTTGAGTTTTTATCCAACTCGGATGGGCAGCGTTCGGGAAGTTGCGTGATTTCTTCTCGTCCAAAATTCAGACAACTGAAGACTGTCTGAAGACAAGAGTCTTCAACCAATGTGTGTTGCCAGTGATGACATTTGGTACTGAAGCGTGGTCCTTAACTGCTGCCTTTTCGAGTAACTCAGAGTCGCACAGCGGGTAATGCAGAGAGCTATGCTCGGAGTTTCTTTGCGCGATAAGATCCGGAACGAGGATATTCGCCGAAGAATCAAAGTCACCGACATGGCTCTCAGGCTTGCAAGCTGAAGTGACAATGGGCAGGGCACATCGCTCGAAGAACCAATAACCGATGGGTAAGAAAGGTTCTTGAGTGACAACGAGCTGGAAGACGCAGCGTACTGACGACATTTTGAAGGTCGCGGGTAACCGGTGGATGCATGCTGCAAATTGTCGTTTAGTGTGGCGGTCTCAGGGGGAGGCCTTTGTTCAGTAGTGGACGTCTTCAGGCTGTTGTTGATAATGATGATGATTTATTTTGTGTACCTGTAACTGACTCCAAAGTACATGATCTACAAGTAACATAAATTCCGCACCACAACACATAAATTGAGATCGACGTTTATGTAAATATACGAATGAAATTATACCAGTTCTGCGGTGTAAGGAGGAACTTAATGTCTTTATAAATCGCATGAAAGTTGCTCGAGGGTATGTTTTAGAATAGGGAATAACTTGGAATATATTATCTTTAGACGGGTAGACGACGAATATATTCTAGAATACCATTGTTGGTACATTTGGTACATTATGAACAACTACAACAATAGAAAAAAACGTCTGCCATAAGATGTCGTCAGAGTGCCTACCATTTGGAAAAGCTCGCACTAGGAACTCAGATATCAAGCATATCTACTGTTAGGCGCAACGTTACGTAATCTTTCCATCAATGCTTTTCAATTCTTTGCAATTTATCATCAGCCAGAAGACGTCCATCAGCTAGTTTGATACAAAAAGTTGTACATATCGAACTCCTTTACTTTCATAATTGAATGCAGCCGTTGCATGTCTTGTCACTTCATTGTACTTAATAGCTGAATTTATTAGGGTCTTCCATGCAATGCGCAATATTTACATTGATTGAAATTTACAGTCTAAATGTGTCTACACATGGCCCTACGCGACATCGCTTGAAAGAGATGGCTATATATAAGTTTCTGGGGAAGCGAAAGGGAGAAGCTATAACCTTAATAGTTTGTTTCTTTTGCTCCCGTGAAATTCAAATCTAGCTGTCCCTTTCACACGATGTCAGGTCGGGCCATGTGTAGACACCCTAAGATTACAGCGTAGCGCTAGATTGCTTGTGTCCATTGAACTATTAGGAGCTTGATGAACTGTGGGACTGCAAGCAGTTTCATAAGATGTAGTATGATTTAATTTTTGACTAGTGCACTTAGTACCTCCCGCAAATTTTGAGCTCGGTCACAACTGAGTCCCGTAAGCGGTGTTTTTTGTTTAAATTTTCTATCGTGTTGCAATGGAATTACCCTAGAACTAACTTACACCCTAGAATACCTACTAGAATACCTACTTTTTATCCCGTAAAAATATTCGATTTCTGTAGATTACCGGGTGAAACCGCAGGGCGCAGCTATTATCGAGCTAATATAGCTTATTAGCTATTATATTGCAGTTATTAATAATAAAAGAGTTTTTGGTTATTTTTGGCGTTGCGGTTTTCCGTGCAGAAGATAGCGCGCAGGCAGGGCTCATATTTAATTGTATAGTCATTTCTAGGACCAGCGGGCTTATCCCGTAACTCTAAAAGCGATAGTGATAGTGCGCGAGCGGGTCGTACTAAGTTGGTACGAGCGGGATGGCATGCTCTCGCAACCAGTATCACGAACGTTTCAAAGTTAGAGGATACGTTCAAAATTCTGGGCGGTATTGAACTGTTATGGGCAAACATCACGTGAGTGACTTGCTCGTATCGTCAATGACAAACACAAAAAAAAAAAAACCCACAGAGAACAAATTATTGTTTTCTAAAAAGTATCAAGGTGAAACACAATTTTATTAATGTTACAAGACTGGAACAAAAAACAAAATCAAATCACGCTTATTGGTGTGCGACCTGAAAAATGTTCCAGCTATAGTGTCAACACATTTGACCCCTGTACTGGTGAATTAAGATTCATTGTGAACTAACAATGTTTGTACCTAATTGCATTGAGTAACAAACGACACAAGCGACACGCGAGCCAATTATTATTTTGAGAATGTATTGCTTATTTATAATTGTGCAATCAATTCTTGTAGTGTTTGGACTCTTTTGCTGATTCTGTCTGGAGAAGTACCACACCTATGCCAGTTATTCAACCGCCAAGCAGTAGTGTGCAAACATTACTGCGTTCTGGAAATGTTTCCAGCGCAATTACTAGGCACAAAAATATTTAACATCTAATATAACAGGGTGAAAGGCGCAATGCACTAGATCGCGCATACCGAAAAAAACTCTTATAAAATATCTAGAGTAATATAAAATATCGCGCCCGTGCAGGAATAACCACGGTTACGATTGGGCGGCTTTAACTTCATTCATGGAATTAGCACCTATTGGTTACTATAGGTTAGCACCTATAGCCTAATTATAGGGGATCCAATTGGACTATGCTACTTTGCGCGTAATATTTTCGTTAGAGGAATAGGTATGAGCTGTCAATTTGATATACTCGTAATTATGGTCTGTGACTGGTGCTGATGAGAAGAGAAAAATAATAGTATGAAAGGAACTATAATGAACTGAACTGACAAGTTTTTTTTTTTTTTTAATTCTCTTTTTATTTGGGGACTTTGGCCAACATTGGCATGTCAGTCCCATCTTAACTTAAACTGTACACACATCAAATAGGAAATAAAAAGTCGTTACAAACTAGTTTTCTTAAAACGGTTCCAAAATTAGCGACCAGTAAGACTTGACGGCCAAATTAAACCCCGCTTCTAAGCCCGCTCCCATAAACTTCCTAACGCCCGAATACTGAAACGCCAATCAAATATTTAAGTTTGCGTTAAACATCTGAGACCCTGTTTCCTTGAGAACCGTATACAGAAACGTTAATTAAATCATCACTTAAAATTTAACACGCCTGCGATTTGAACGCCACTTAAGCGAAAAATCGGTATTCACAAACGCTAATTAACGTTTGACAGATATCAAAGTGACGCTTAAATGCTTTGATTAGCCGTTAAATCTGAGAGTAAATCTGATAATGATAGTGCGCCAACTATCGCGCATGGTGCGCGAAAGCTAGTATGAACAGCATGACATGCTATCACAAGCAGAATCACTAAAGTTCATAATAATGTTGTATTTAACTTTGCCTGTTGAAAAAGTAGAATAAAGTCATAATTACAGTTCAGCAAATTTGTTTTTTTTTTTTTCTGTAGCTTCTGTAGCCACATTATTTCATAGCCTCATATCTCTAAAGGGCTTATTTGGTCCGTTACCAATAAAGTAAAAGTGATCTTAATGTAACCTATCAATGGTGAGATATGAACGAACAACCCCACCAAATTCCACACCATAAGAAACTTACAACATTACAATATGAACCAAGAATTCGCAGACCAGAGGACACAACAAATGGTCGGATATAATGTCAGTTTGCTTGAATTATTGCGAAAGGGACGGATGATTGGATATTTTATTATTTGTAAATTTTTATATTTTGAACGTAATTGAAATGCTTTTTTATTATCTTTTGTGACTGTGTCTAATGTTTGTGTGTATTGATATAATTTTTTTTCACTTGAATGTAATCAACCAAAAATCTTAATTGTTCCTTTCATTAATTAATGTAATTGGTGTCTTGTACCGTTTTAATTAATATAAATAAATAAATTAACCCACTGGGTATACCTAGGTATCCATATTTGCGGTCTGTCCCTTAGATTATTCCTCTATAGATTATCTCAGGACGATACATAAGTGCCTTAGAAACTGCGCACAAAATACACATGTAAAAAATCAATCTCATTGGTTCATTGCTAGGCGCGTGTAGGCGTAACTTTGAGATAGCCAACGGGAACGCTTGGTCTCAGCCACGCAATCCGTGCGCTCAGAAATACCTTTTTGATGGAACAACGATCTCTTATTAAGAGATATAATATGATATATATTTGCAATCTATCTATTTGCGTTTTCTCCCCATATTTAGCAAACAAATAGTAGATTTTAGGCCTCAAATTCATTAATTTCATAACTCTCGCTACTGGGTATTGAATATTTTATGTGACAGGTAATTATCTAATATGCTATAAATTAAGTAATTTATTGGCGGAGAGAGTAGGAAATATGCTGTGCCCTGATATTGCAATATCGCACCTATTTAGGAAGTGTTAGGTGTTATGTTACTAATGCTCATTTGGTATTTACTATAATTATGTATAGGCTGTTTATTGATACTGTAGTTAGATTTACTTGATAATGCAACACTTTTCCTTTATATGTAATTGGTTAAATGTAAGTTATAGGCACTTTAGGAAGCCAATGATGACATATAATTGACTAACCAATTCTAGTACAATAATATACTTTAATTAATCTATGCTGTTATTTTTTAAAAGCTTTTATTTAACTTGCAATGTTTGTATGTATGTAAGTATGTATGTGTACATGTTAAGGTCAAATCAGGTGATCACGGTGATGAGGTCAATTTAAGACCTTATCACCGTCCGCCCATTTTTCTTCGGTGCTGTATAAAACATACTCAAAGCAAAACGCGGAATACACACCAAAGCGCGAGCTCGCTTTCAAGCTATACGCCAGACACGTGGATCCTGAACATGAATCATAATGATTAAGTTTTTGTGGAAAGAAATTGTTTTTCTAGTCAAGCTTTAATAAAATCCGTTATTGGTACTGTACACTGATCAAAATGAGTCAAAACTCCATTAATATTCTGATAATTACTGAGGAGTTCCGTTTTCCAAGTACCGTATCCATTATCAGATCAGCTAACTATCATAATATTGTATTGTCATCGGTACTTGACAGGTATGCAAAATTTCAACTCAATTGAACAAGAGGATCTGGTCTAAAGCTGAGTTGCAAGATTTGACCTTAACATACATACATACAAACAAACATTGCAAGCTTAGTATAACTATTATAAGATTGCAAGTTAAATAAAAGATTGTAAAATAGGTATAGATGTATAATGCTTTAGATGTAGATTGTAATGTCGTGGAGTCATCAATAGGATAATAACATCTTTAGAGATCACCAGGTCACCAATAGGTCAAATGGCCAATAAAATTCTAGGGTCACGATGCGACACTATTGTCACTAAAGTAATGCCTTTCAACCCTATGATGTAATCTAGACCGCACATGAGTTTCACTTTCAATTTGCCCAGATTGAATGAACGGGCCACAGATCTTTCACACTATGGATACAATCATTATTTTTCTTTTTCGTGTTTTTCAAAAGTGGAAGCACGATATATCCTCTTTGTAAAAACCAACGGTCTCTTAGCACCTGGCTTAGCCGACTTTGAGGCATTCAAACAATTCCCTTGGATTATAAGCTTGAAATACGTTTTTTTTTAAATCGGTACCAGTTAAACGGCTCTAAAACTGTGGCAACGGTTTATAAATGAACGACCATTCTAAAAAACCAACCATATTGCTATATATTTGCGATAAATTTTTCAAAAGCGCGACTCTGAGTAAAATAGTGCTAGTGCTGAGTAAAATAGTGCTAGTGCATTTTGTTGTCGTTTTTGGTGCGTCGATATTTAATCTATAATTTCGTAGGTCTTAGAAACGGCCGCACTCGTAGGAACTGTAACATCACAATACACTCGGAGAAGTAGGGCATCAAATTGGTAACATCACTATTGGTAATTGTATCATCGGACCAAGTAAATCACAATTGTCTGGATCGGAGCTGAATTGCCTTTAAGTGATTTGTGGTATAGATCTAGACTGAGAAAAGTCAAAGGTAAAATATTTTTGTTTTCGTTTGGATATCTCCTCAAGATACCCGGTACTTTGGGTTACAGCCGGGTATACTGTGGGATTACTGCCTTGATGACAGAGGGCTCTGGGATCTCTAAGGGAACGCACCGGAGCCTTCATTACCGAGCTTCAGCTCCACGCGGGATAGCTAAGAGCTGTCCTGAGACGCGTCCGCCTATGGCAACGTCAGCCACTCGACGCTGTCGTCCTCCCCGGGTTCGGTTAGGTACATGGTTAGAGCCCAACCTCTAACCACCCCCGAGCCCAGAGGTCCTGCTGGAGGTACGCTGCCAACTAGTAATATGCTTGAGCATTTGGCTTATCTTTTCTTTTCCCTTTCTGATCTATTCCCTCGAAGGGCTCATCGTTTCAGTTTTGTAAGATTATAAATAAAATTACCAATTCGAACAACGTGTTCTTCGATTTCTGCATAAGAATGGCGTGACGTTCTTGAGTCGAAAATGTAGGCCGCAAAGTAGTCTACTCTTAAGAGTTAGTACTACTCTTTTGGCGCATTCGATATTTAAAATTATATAGCTGTCGCTGTTTCTCGTGTTTGCGATAGAGAGGGGGAATTTCCTAACTTTTTGATGATATTAGCGTTTCGGGGGTAGTCTGTTATCACCTCCTAACTAAATCTTAACAAAATGTTTTTTTTTTTTTTTCAAAAAATTGATTATGGTATTCTAACAACTACTATTATTTTCGACGCCAAAAATTTGTCTCTTTAAGTGCCTATAACAAGGAAGATATTGCAAACATACAAGCATAGTTTTTCACGATGTAGATAACATATAAAAAAAACATCGAAATCGGATAACATTTAGGGATGGGTATCAGACTACACTTTTTGTATGGACAAGACGACGGTATACTCTATTCTTAATGACTACACTTGCCGTATTGAAAAAAAACTGGGATGAAGGATCTTTTATGTTACTTATTTGTGAGTTGCTATAGTAGAGTCTTTCATATTTTAGGTTTTGGCATCTAATCTGTTCACAACAAACTTTTTTTTCTCTCTTATAGTGTTTCTCATAGTGTTTTAACCCGGGGTCAAGTTATGTAAATTACAACATTTCAAGTAAAGTAAAATATTTCACTATTAAAACAAGTCTAAGTCAAAGACAATAAGTCACGGTCAAGTCTAAGTCATGCTTCAGTAAAGTGGTGTGACTTTAACAGAGAGATTTCTATGGAGTTTTGGAAATAGCACGAAAAGTAACGTTTCACGACCACATGAACACTCGAAATAACAAATTTTGGAAAGTAATACAATGACGCAATACATGACATGAAATGTCTTCACGTTACCGAAAAACTATTCACTACGTTTGTATTGCTAAGTTTGACTAGCCTTGTGGCTCAGTGGGTTGATTTCCGCCTTCTGAGCTGTAGTTTGTGGGTTCAATTACCACCTAGGACAAACATTTGTGTGATTAACATGGATGTTTGTTCTTTGTCTGGGTGTTTATATGTACTCTATGTATGCATTTACAAAAAAAAAAGTATTTAAATATTCTATCAGTTATCTGGTTCCCATAGCACGAGCTTGCTTAGTTTGAGGCTAGATGGCGCTGTGTGTGAAAAACATCCACCAATATTTATTATTTATTATTTTATTAAGTTATAATCATCATATGAAAAACAGACATGACAATCAAATTTTTTTTCTCTCTAATAAAAAAAAAGGTTGTACAAAAAGTCTGAAATAGATTGAGATATCGCTGAACAGTTCCAACAAATAGATCGTTACCGCCACAACAGATCGAATAAATAATCCAATTCGAGTCGACAGCTTTCGGCGTGGGTGAAAAACCCGATTGGTTCCTTCATTGCCGATAAATAACTACGGTAATTCGACCGAGAGTTAACCGATTGGATGAGTTCGAGAAATTTATGAGCTTCTCGATTAAAACTTTGGGAGCGTATTAGCAGTAGACGTTTGTCTCAATTTTAATCTTTAGGCCCGAACTATGTCTTATTTCTATCTTACTATGAAAACTGACGTGGTTTTGATACATTTTATTTTAATAAAACGGGAATACTCACGTTAAATTGAGTCGGTTATTCCGACTATAGTTTCGATCACATTCGGTGACCTTTATCAAGGAATGCTCAGCGAGACACGCGCGCGACCTCGTCTTGTCTTGTCTTGCCTTTCTGTCTATTACATAAGCGACTCGCCTTTTTTCCGCTATCCTTCAGAACCAGTAATTTTTTTGAGATAAAAGTCAGGGTATAATACCAAATAGTAATTCATTGTTTCACGCGTTGAACGGTAAAAAACAAAGAAACTTATTCATAAACATATGCTTTATTATAATAATAATAATCATTTATTTTTTAAATATGCAAAAAATAACATTATAATTAGGGGCTAGTTAGATCAAACATTTAAAAAAACAGGTAAACTGCTGCTGAACTAGGCTCTACGCCTGTGATTCAGCGTATAGCGCCCTCCCCACGGAAACGCTCGGAGAATCGTGAACCGATGAGGAAGAAACGGCCTTGAGTGGCGGTGGACATGAACCTGAAGAGGCAGCCTAGGTAGACCTCCCACTCGGTGGACGACATTGTGAAAGTCGTGGGCAAGAGGTAGATGCAATGGCAAATTGTCGTTTAGTGAGGTGTCCCATGGGGGCAGGCCTTTGTTCAGAAGTTGATGATGATGATGAACATAATATAAATAAATAATCAGTTATATATAAGTCTTCGACATAAACCAATTAATTAATCTATAAATATTCTGCATTCTGCCTAATTTTAAACTTTTATAATTTAAATTAACTTTAAAATAAAGTAGTATAGAGTTTTTTACAAATACAAATGTACAAAGTAAAAAAAAATTTTTTTACAAAATAAGTGCTTGAATCTTCAGAAACGATATCTTCACCATAACTATATAAAATAAAGTCGTGTTACTTACACCATTATTTTATAACTCAAGAACGGCTGGACCGATTTTTGATTTGTTGGATTTGTC
This sequence comes from Apocheima hispidaria, assembly GCA_947579745.1. Taxonomy (NCBI): domain Eukaryota; kingdom Metazoa; phylum Arthropoda; class Insecta; order Lepidoptera; family Geometridae; genus Apocheima; species Apocheima hispidaria. The sequence goes on from OX388151.1 coordinate 2,772,799, forward strand.
TCCACCAACGTCAGAAAAAATTACAAGGTTTGTATGACGAGTTTACCGAGTCCGATGGCCGAGCTTGCGTCGCGTACGAAGTCGCTGGCATCAGCTAGTAAAGCATAAAAACGTGTATGTTCGTAAACCTGTAATATAATTTAGCTCTATTACCAGGCTTCAGCTTTATCAGTGTTGGATTTCGTAGTATAATTATACTAAGTGTACCATTATTTCATGTTGTTTAGTATGTAGTATCGCGAAAATACCATAATTGTATTTCCAGGTATTTGTTTTTTTTTCAATATTAACTCTAAGATGTAAGATGAATGTATGTACAACTTTGTAATTAGTTCGATATCAAAGAATTTGAATATTAGAATTATTATTCATTGTATTATATTATTTATTATTATTATATTGTTTTAATTATTAATTTTAGATAAGTAGTATATTTTTAATTAGTTAATAAGTATTTTTTTTTAGATGCCCTCCTCTCTTCTGGTTTTGCTGTGCCCGACGGGGTCCATTATGTAACTTTGTGCTCAAATGCTAATTTTTTGACCACCTTGTACCTATTGGCCATAAACCATCTGAATCTGAATCTAATTTCCATAGACAATAATTTTCGGAGGTTCTGATTCCAACCCTAAGCTTTATTACCATTGATGTTCCAGACTCGTAGTAGTATTCATAGTCTTTCAACTTCGTCAATAGAGTTCCGATCTGTGAATATCGTTCGACAACCAAAAGTACCCTCTGATGCCCGTTCTACCATCCGGAATGGGTCCAACGATTGCCTCGATAACGTGGTACTGCCATCGGAACTGCAATCATACTCGATTGACGCGTTTTTAGATTTAAATCCCTTGAAATAAGGACTCAATTCGTATATTTGTAGTTTTCCGATATTTTCACAATCATCCGAATTCGCGTTTTAGTAAATAAACCAGTGCGATTGCAAACTAACTATAAAATTGAATTTTAGCCCGTCAACGTTATACCTACACAATTTAGTAAATACCTAATCAATCAATTTACACAAAGCGAAGTCGATGAACTATTTCGATAAACCAATTACACATCTTCACAAATGGCTAATAAACTACCCAATTTATTTTGTAATGCCACCTTGATAAAGAAGTCAAGTTTTTGCGCCTAATTTTGGTAAGATGGATATTACCCGGTGTTTTTATTAATACTGCTTTTATCATCGGACAGCTGAACGAATTATAAGTTTACAGATTGCGGGATAATCAATTGGCAAGACAAGAAAAATGTATGCTCTCAGGTTTTGCTTCATCGTTTATTTATTTAGATGTCTGAATCTGAACCGACTATAGTTCTCTATAGTGTAGTTGTCGCTAATAAGAATAACTCCGTCACGAAACCGAAGCAGCTTTATCGATCTTATCGATATCGATATTTGTGTTTTTTTTTTTTTATCTGGGACATTTTTGCACACACGGTCATCTGACCCCAAACTAAGCAAAGCTTGTAATATGGCTACCAGAGTCTGATATACGTACATAGATATTTTTAAATACATACTTATATAGATATTAACACCCAGACATAGAACAAAAACAAATATTCATCACATGAATGTTTGTCCTAGATGGGAATCGAACCCACGCCCCCAAACACAGAAGATAGGTTCACTACCAGTTGGTGGCTCAGTTGAGCCACCGGGGCAGTCAAAGGGATTGAGCATTAACACGCATTAACACAGAGTGAGCATTAACCTCGCTCAACGTCTTCTCAGTCGATTTTTCTGTGTGCACAAGTTTTGAATTACGATCTAGAACTGTCTTTATCCTAGATATCTTGCTTTGTATTGATTGTAATTTGTGTTGTGTGTAATAAAAAAAAAAAAAAAAAAAAATTGTATTATTTGCATTTTTTTATGATAGCACAAAATAATATAAAGGTTTTGACGGGAACGTGAAGAAGTCATGTCGCATCATTGTATTATGTTCCAAAACTTGTGTTATTTTGAGTAATGTGTAAAAATTGTGTTTTTTTATCCATTAACTGTTTGTGACGTGCATTAGTGTTGGAGAATACTATAATATTGTGAAACGTGACTTCGTGTTGTTTCCAAAACTCCATAGAAACCACTAGTAAACTCTCCACCACTTTACTGGGGCATGACGTAGACTTGACCGTGACTTACTTTGCTTGACTTAGACTATGACTGAGACTTATTGAAATTGTGAAATATTTGACTTTTTTATGTCCACGCGAACGAAGTCGCGGCTTACAACTAGTTTGAAACAATGTTTTACGTTGCACTATTCGGTGTGATTCTTTAACGGACATATTCTAGAAGTCTAGAATAATGTTGTACTCATCATTATGACCATCTTTTACTATGGGACCAAAACTGAAATCGTAAAAACAAAATCAGCCGTTTCATAAATTTTGTCAAGGTTGAATGAAATTTTGCTATGAAATAGCTGTTTTTTTTCTTCGGTTTTAATATTGGTCCCGTAGTAAATAAAGGTTGATCGAAATTATGAGACAATGATATCATGAATCATGATTAAAATTATGAGACAATGATATCATGAATATAGTTTAATGAAACAGTAGTTTAATGAAACGACTACCCCCGCGGCTCAGTGGAAGGATTTCTACTTTCTGAGCTGTAGGTTGCGGCTTCGATTCCCACCCAGGATAAACATTTGTGTTATGAACATAGATGTATGTTCTTTGTCTGGGTGTATATATGTATTCTGTGTATGTATATACAAAAAAAGTATTTTATCATTTATTCTGGTTGCCATAGTACAAGCTTGCTTAGTTTGGGGTGTAAAAAAGTCCAATTATTAAAAAATAAATAATTCACAATTAAAGTATTAACGGTTGCTCTGCTACGGATTCGCGGCGGAGGTGTGTTACTCGCCATGTTAATAAAGGCAGTTACTTGCTCTTCAAACTTTTCCATCAAAACCACTAGGTACTTCCTACGTAACTTCTGGACAAGAGAAGGGCAAATGCCTTTGATTGAAGACAGTAACTGTATAACGCGCGTCAGGGCTGTCTACCGCCTAATGTTATTATCCGCCCGCCCTTCGTGCCGCTTCGTAGGGTGGAATACAGTGGATGTGCCTTGTTTAGTAAATTGATCCAATTTGTAGAAAAAGAAACGGGAATGGTTAAATTGAATTCATTTAGCTATTGTTAATTAAATAAATACATAACTTTTCACAAATGTACCTCACTTACCAGGTTTTCCTGTGTCGTGGATGCCAAAGACATGGACAAGTAATAACCAAAACCAGAACAGATATTAAAGTTCATCATTCAAACATCAAACCACGAACCGGAAGATGAAGCGTAGGCAGGCCTCCCACTAGGTGGACCGACGACATTGTGAAAGTCGTGGGCAACCGGTGGATGCAAGTGGCACATTGTCGGTCAGTGTGGCGGTCTAAGGGGGAGGCCTAGCTCAGCAGTGGAAGACTTCTGGCTGATAATGTATGCAATGTAATTCAAACAACCCGGTCGAGAATCGAACTTTGGAACTCCTGTTCAAAAAGCAAACGTGCACGAACTATATTTATAGTAAAGTAAATTTGTTAATTTTATTAAAACACTTGCACAAGTTTATACCTATAGAAAAACAATACCACCCGGTATTGTTCCACCCGGTATTGGGCACTCGGGCAAAAAAACAATAAAATTATGTGTACTTTTGTCTCATTTTTCACGACATGAAGAGTAGAGAATATTTTGTTGCGGTGCGCATGCTAGCCCTGCATGACAAGCGGTGGGGAGGTTTGCGCGCGCAACGCAGTACTGATATTCTCTGACCGAGCTTACTGGTTCAATGTTGTTGTTGGAGTTTCTTTTCGTCATAGAATTCACATCAAAAACTAGCGGTAGAAACCCGACTTCTACCCAACCCGATTGTTTTTGATAGCTTATTGCAGGACGCTTCGCAGAAAATCTGGTTTGAAACAGCGAAAAATATTAGGATTAATTTGTCTGATTTGATTTTCGGGATAAGATAGATAGCATTCTGTTTGCTTTTGTGACTTACCATGTAAACAGATTCTAAAATGTACTATTTGGAAAACACCTCACCAAATATTTCCGACGTTTCTCTAAGCCCAAGCACAGATTAACCGTGTCCAATCCACACAGACCTTTCGCTTTTCTACATTTTATTAAATGCCGAGAACGATTTAGACTGCTATGGGCGAAATTCGAAGGTCTGGCAATTTTGGTCATACCCATCTTCTTCAAGGGTGCACCCTATCTGTCAAATGCAGGGTTCCCCAAGTGACTAATGTGTTGAAGCTTCTGCTTTCGTCGATTTTGGCCTTTTAGATGAGAAGAAAATTCTTTAGACTTACCTACTAAATATAAAACAAATACTTAATCTCAATCATTTATTGCAATTAGCTTTAGTTATTGATCTGAGATTGCAATATAATATATGAATAATGCCTTTGACTGCTCCTAAGTTCATATTTAACTCTATAGGACGTACATAAAAGTGGAAACTGGAAAATGCATTGCACCAAACTTAGGAGGTTGCCTAAATGCGTAAGACATGTCCTAACTTTAAGGCATCGATTTTGCATGTCATAAAGCTAAGCATGTGCTTAACAAGTGTCAGTGTCAAACAAAACTGTCTGTCACATGTACCTACCATTGAAATTTATCATTATTTTATTCAAATGTCAGTTGTAGGAGTCACTTAACGTAAACTGGTTGGTGCAGAGGGAGTTGATGCATAAATCCGACTTATTACATAAATAGAAAACAGATAGCTAAAATGTTTTGTTTATACCCGAAAATACATACTTACATAGGATGAAGTCGTCCACTGCTGAACATAGACCTCACCCTTAGTAGAGAACCACATTGAAAAAAAAACTGCCATTTGCATCCACTGGTTGCCCGTGACTTTTACAATGCCTTAGGTCCACCTACTGGAAGGCCTACCTACGCTGCATCTTCTGATTCATGGTCGCTACTCAAGAACCTTCTTTCTCCACCGTAAGTGAATACTTACGTTCCGATTAGACGTCCTTGCGATTAATATGAGACTAAAGTTTTCCAGGAAGTTGGTGAATTTTATCTTGTATTTGCAAGACCGATGGCCAAACAGCACCTCGTACAAAGTCGCGGACTTCAGCGACATAATAAACTACTATTATATATTTAGCCTACATGGAATTCGTGGCTTTAATTGTATTACCTATGTCCAACAATTCGCTTAGAATTCCCATTTACTTACAGAAACTTTCTTCTGAAAGTCCATTGTTATCAAATGGTAGAAAACATTAACAACGAAGTAATTAAAACTCCTAGAACAATAACAGAAATATGCATAACGAAACAACAATAGGCATATTTCGTACAGTGCCGTTCACGATTAAGTATCATCACTGCACAAAGCTTTTACGTGGGATTCTAAGCAAATAAGTTTTAACATGCATAATCAAAATTCAAAGATGGAACGCATTTATATTAGTTCAGTTTTTTAATAATGCAAACATGAAGAGCTATTCTTAAATATTTAAAACCATATTTGTCACTTAACCGCGTATTTTTGTCCTGTGCTCTTTTTAAATCTGCCATCTAAAATTGCGATAACCTTTGTTGAATTGTTGAATACCAACTGTGCGAAGATACGTGTTCACGAAGGCTCAATTGTACATAAAGGGATGAAAAGACGCGCATGTATGCTAAAGTATACCAAAAATGAATATTTTTTTATATAGCTAAAAATAGACTTGTATTATTTTTTTCCTTCCACCCAATGATATTTTATCTTCCACCCCTTTTATAATTTCGAGTAAGTCAAAACCTACTCTACCCTAAAATTACTTATACGTACTTAAAGTACTTACAACAACAACAGCGCAACTACAGTATTATATTATTATTTTTTATTGTTAAAGAGAAGCAAACGTCCCGAAAGCGCCCTAGCCGCACCCTCGTCATTTTTATTTTAACCCTAGTCGCACTCTATAACGCTTAGTAATTAATTTTGCACACCAATATAAAATACTTTCTTTAAAATACCACTTTAATTAAACATTTGGGTATCCTTATAGCTTTTATTTCATGGCAATAAGGTGGCTAATTAACTGTTTACTGTTTCAAACAGTTGCGAGAATGAATTAGCTCGGTGAAACGTCTCAGCTTCTGCCACTCACGCGAGTTGTCGGTGCCGTGTCGGAACATGTCAAAATGTCAAAAGATGTCAGTGATCGCTACCAAATGCTGACGCTTACATTGCACGCCAAGTTGATGGAACGGAGTGTTTTGAATAAACTGAAACTTAGAGTATTTTGTATTCTTCGGAGACTAGTTCCTAGAATGATTTAGTAAAAATTTTCAATTAAATTAATAGGGAAAATAAATTAACCTTTTATTTAAATATAATATATAAATATATTTATCTACCTAGCATATTATAGGTACACTAGAATACCTGCACTGCTTCACTCGTAAATTAAACATCCCATTTCATCTCTTTAGGGGCTGATTTTTTTTAAATGCGCGCTCTACTTTATTTTTTATGTAAACCGAGTTTCATAGACTTAGCATAAAAAATATTTTATTTCGATACAAACTTTGGGGGTCCATTTTACGCCTCTAGGGGTTTAACTTCGCAAATCGCGTTCATGTTCACCTAGCCCATTTGTGGTGTATGTAGTTCAAATTTCACGATTCTATAGTAAGTGGTTTGCTGTGATTCCTAGAAAAGGGCTTGTTTTTTTATATATAATTATATCTTAGCTTGGCTAGCTGGCTCTTAACGGCTAGCTTACCCTAAAGCTTAACCGGCTCCCAAGCGTAGATATAAAACACCAGCTGCGCCCTGCGGTTTAAGCAGCATTTTTTCCGAGATTACCAATATAAGTAACAATCTGTCATAATGACTACTTCTTTATAAAACTTCATCAAAATCAGTTCACTCTATTAGAAGAGCAAAGGTGCACTGCTTAAAATAGTTGCGCACACAGAATTCTCCCTATTATATGTCTTTGGTTTCACAAAATAACATTAGAGACCATTTGACCATATATTTTGAATGGTCATTTTTATTTGACTCGCATTGTAGCAACAACAGATTAAACACATTGTCAGCCACTGCACGGTGACCGGAACGTTTATGCAAATAAAGCAAGTTTTACTTTCTTTACTTGCACAGAATGGTTGAAATACTCGCAAGCAACTTAACCAAACGACTAACCAGTAAGCTGATAACTGCATTTCACACACGTGTTTTGAGCTAATTGACACTTAGGAATGCATTGACTTGAAGGACAAGTCGGGTATACCAATGACACTGATTTGACAGGACGACATTGGTAATGACAGGTTGTCATAATTTTCAATGACGTTCAATGTTCAATGACGTTAGGTTGGGACACTGTGTGGCAAACAGTCATGAAGAAGTCATATCGCGTCATTGTACTATTTTCCAAAACGTGTGTTAGTAGCGTTAATGTGTAAAAGCGGTGGATTTTTATTCATTAAGTGTTCGTGAGCGTGCAGGTGTGTTGGTCCATAGGATAATACCGTGAAACGTGACTTTCGAGTTGTTTCCAAAACCCCATAGAAACTCCAGTGAAGTGTCTACTAGTTTACCAGTCTACCATGCCCCAGCATGACTTGAACTTGACTGTGACTTACTTTGTTTAACTTAGACTATGAGTAAGACTTTTGTCAATTGTGAAATATTTCACTTTACTTGAAATGATTTTATTACAAAACACAAAGTATGAATCAAAAATTTAAGGGGGGGACGTCTTTAATATAGAAATCTGTGGGTAAGGCACAACATGAAGAATAGTGCAAGTACAGACAGCACGCACGAAGTCTAGTCTTAAAGTAGTTTCTATGGTTCGCCATATGATGATCTGGGCCAGCTGCATTTGATAATCCAAAGATAATAAAAATCTACAGATTACTCTCTATTGATACCATATTACGAGATCGTACGATACATTTTATTTAAAAAAAAAAAAAAAAATTAGCAAAACCCAAACGAAGGCATCTATTATAAAATATTTTTTCACTATCATCTATTCTCATGCTATCGCCTAGAAGCACAAAATTACGAGGGGAAAATTGTTTTTACAATATAATGTGCAATGAAAACATAACTATAAAATGTAGGTTTAGTGCCCTTAGGGGTCATAAAGAAGTTGAAAGCGTGCCCAATGTACTTGAACTACACGACACACTAAGATAAATAAGCCACAGGACATGATACTCGATCGTTCTTGGTACAAAACAAAAACTTTCACCCTTGGTGGCATTGGTGGCTTGGTGGCCCTGGTAGTGGAGCTTGAGAACTATAACAATCTTAAAACGTCGCTAAGGTTGTTTTGGCGCCATGCGCCAACGTAATAACCACGGCGCTGAATCAGAATCATAACTATTTTCCAAACTTGTTTTTTTTTTAAATAACAACTATAACAAAAACAATCAATAAAGTGCACGAGTGTTGGTAAAAATATAAATGGTACAATGCTGTAATATATACATTTTCCAAAAATCCATGGAAGGTAGTAGAATATGTTTTTTTCGCTATTTGAGCCGAAATATGTAGTGTTTCGAGTCGATTAGTTTATTCGTCCATAACCGCAATAGAAAGCATGTGCTACAAACCTGAAACAATGTTGGGTTGGGTCGCCTGGCCGTTGCGGCTAGCCGCAATGTATAGGACCCTAATAATATGAGCTAGAGCTCGGCTGCCATTTATCCCATTTATCCCATTTATCTTGCGGTTTCCCGCAAGATAAATGGGAACGTCACGCCCCATGTAGAGACAAAGTATCTGTCTATTGCAGATTTATCCTAGAACGAGGTAGGTATATTATAAAAAGAAAAGAAATAAAAAAAGACTGCAAAACTTAGCCTATGACACTTCGAATACAAAGAATCTAAGACAAAGACGCAAAATCTGTGCACAAAATTAGGGTAGCACAGATAGCCATGGAGAGGTCCATGCTCGGCATCAAACTCCAAGACCGAGTTCGTAATACCGAAATCCGAAAAGAACAAAGGTTCTTAATGTCGGAATAGCGGTAATGGATCTTAAGTGGAGCTGGGCAGGACACGTTGCTAGGTTCAGGGATGACAGGTGGAGTAAGGCTGTGACAGAGTGGTTGGCCGAGGCAAGGTAGGCAGAGCGTTGGTCGTCCAGCTGCGAGATGGGTCGACGATATCGTCACGGTGAAATCTGGACTAGATTAGTACAGGACCGAGGTAGATCGCATAGCAAGAGAAAGCCTATACCCAGCAGAAAGAATGCATATCGGAAGGCTGTGGATGATGATGATGATGAAGACAAAGACGAATCGAGCGACACCTCGCAATGCAAAACCGGTCAAGCCGAGGTCATACAATGAACAAACAAACATTTTTTGTTTTTTTTTTTTTATATAATCAGTTTCACATATTAATGCAAGCGCATGCCGTAAACTGAAAATCAATAAGAAATAAAAACGCATTTTTTTATTATTTTTCAGTTTATATACGGCATATCTTTATCTATTTTAAATTAGAAGGATAATAACAGAAGCAAAACAGGTATATTTATAAAGTGGAAGAGGCTCAAAGTTTAGTGAAAATTAGGCACCAGAAAGAATCATATAGACAAGGACTATAATAAAGCATTGCCAGGTTGTCATATAGCCAAAGCGATTCCAACAAATGTGGGTCGTTTTCACAAAACCAGCTCGTTTCGCTGCCGGCAGAAGGGAAAAGAATGGGATTTTATGGGAACGTCTGGTCTATGTCCAATCTAACGGTTGGATAGAGACTGGAAATATCGAGAAAAATGCTCGGAAGAGGTCTAGAATCCGTGAATTACAATGGGATTTTTGCAACAGTGAACTTTTTATGTAATAAAGTTCATTCTTAAAATTTTACGCGCTTCCTCTTAAGACCTATTCTGCCGTGCGAAGAAGAAAAGGCACATCTAAAATTTTTTTCAAAATTGAGTACAAAATACATTTACAATTTTAGTATTAATAGTAAAAGCATATTAATAGCAAAAGTATAATTGGCAGTATTTGTGTAAAAAAGTTGGTCGAGAGCTAATTTGTGTGATGTTAGTAAGTGGTTTTCTTAGTTCCTAGCCAATTTTACTTACAAAACATTAAGCCCGACCCAGTGTATGGATGACAGAGCTCAGACCGGGACAGAAAATGAGTTTTTCTAGTTATCCTATTTGCTTATTATTTTTATATATTTTATTTATTGATTAGCAGAAAGATTTTGGGCCCCCAAAAGCATGAAAATTGATTTTTGTGTAACCGTTACATTAATTTACAAGCACACGTAAAATAATAACAAAAACTAGGTACAAATCGTTATATTTTTTCATTCCGAGTTTTTGTTAATTTTCACATTACCTTTCGTGAGGTTTTGGCGCATTCGATATTTGAAATTATTTAGCTGTCGCCCTGTTTCTCGTGCGTGCAAACATAAGCACGGTAAACACTTTTAGACTTTCGTGGTGGTTTACTATATTACTATTATAAAAATCGTGGTAAATATCCCGTGAGTACTAAATCGGATTATGGGTGGGTATAAGACACGGATCACACCCTAGATTCTGCATTCAGGACGCACGAAGCACACCACACAACAGTCTAAAAACACTTATAAAAAATTATTCTGATTGGTCGATTGTTAGGCGCGAGTAGGCGTAGCCTTGAGATCGCCAATAAGAACGCTTGGTCGCACTCCCCGCGACCCGCGCCTTCCTCAAACTTTGGTGACTTTTTGTAGGAACGGTATCTAGTGTGAACCGTGGTATCAGACTATGCTTTTTATATGAACAAGACGGCGGTATACTCTATCCTAGCTTATATTATAAATTCGAATGTAACTCTTGTCTCTCTGTTTGTCTGTCTCTGGGTGTTTGTCGTGTTATCACGGCTAAGCGGCTGAACGGATCGACCTGAATTTTTGCATAGATATAGCACGGACATAGTCTAGATTTTGTAACTCCACGCGAACGAAGTCGCGGGTAGCAGCTAGCTCTTAATATTATATAGATTTTTCATGCCAATATTTAAGCAAGCGTGTAACGTATCGAGACCAGTTACCTGCAATTTACGGGTATTTTTACAACGTTTTCCGAAAGGGTGAACCCATATAAAACCGTCAACTACAGTGTTTTGTAATGCCTGCTGTGATAAAGGGCATTGCCCTTAAATTGATTGAGCGATTATTATAAAATCTGTCAAGTCGGCATTAGGAGACTGCGAGGGGTGGATGAAAAAAGGGGGCTGAGAAATTATGCTGTGGTGTAAACTACAAGCAAAGGCTTTATGTAAAACAAGGCCGGCGCCGATATTCACAAAAGCTCGAAACGTAAATGTATGCCATTTAATGCTCTATTGCCAATTTTGGTAACAACGATGATAACAGGAAAAACAACATTTTAGCTTTTAAAAACACTCAATAGATCTATACCTAAACTAGACGTTTTTAAACTTGAACTAAAAAGAAAAAATATATAATCAATTACTTTATATTACTAATTATATTACTAAATGCCAAATTAGATTATAAGTAAGTGTTGATCCGCCTACCCGAACTGGGCCAGTGTGGTGGATATGGCCCAATCATCCTTCGAGGGTAGGCTGATATCTCAGCAGGGGATGCTTAAAGGCTAAGCAGAAGTGTTAACACAATAGACGGGTACAAAGGAATTTAATAATGAGACCAGTTTCACCAACCGTTTATTCCTTAACCCACTATCAAGAGGGCGTTAAGTTGACGGCCTGAGTGACGTCTTTAATTATTCTACTCAGTGATTAGAGTTTGCTACCTACTTGACAGTTTAACGGCTTTTAACACGCTCGGGCAAGGTTGAAACAATACATCACACTAATATTACAAATACGAAAGTTTGTGTGTAAATATGGAAGTACGTAACTATGTAGCTATGTAAGTGTGTTTGTTCTCGTTCAACTCTGTAACTGCTGAACAGATTTAAAATAAATTTCGTATGGACGTAGCTTATACCCTGGATTAACACATAGGCTACTTTTTATCCCCGAAAAGTATTCGGTTTCTGTAGAATAGCGGGTGACACCGCGGAGCGCAGCTAGTAGTTGATAATTGAATAGAACACTATGGTGGTATTTACAGAACATGTGCTAAGACTTCCGAGTTTTTCAGTTTATTGATTTACCTACCTAATACTTATTTTGGACTGTTGAGTAAAAATATAAATAATATAATAATATACTCGAGTATGGTTCACACATCCACGATATGACATTTATATCAACAGGCTAGAATAAATTCAGAAAAAAATCATGAGACATCTACAGCAGTAAAAATTAAAACTTATGATGATGTTTACGAATCTAGATGCAGTAGACAACATATGTTACCTCTTCATGAAAGGCGCAAGTTGACTGACATAATATTAATTAATATTATCATATATCTAAGATTATTTGCTTAAATTATTTCACAAGCATCCGAGTTGCCTGCACCTGCACTGCCATTCATACATTGTGATAAGCTTAGCTTAGTTGCGATAAGCTTCTAATTGCACTTGTCGAATTGTAACCTTTAATCACAGATCACACCTAGATTCTGCATTCAGGACGCTCGAAGCTCACCACGCTTCAGTCTAAATACACTTATAAGAAATTACTCTGATTGGTTGATTGTCAGGCGCGAGTAGGCGTAACCTTGAGATAGCCAATGAGAACGTTTGGTTGCACTCCCCGCGACCCGCGCCGCGCTTCAATTTTGGTGACTTTTTGTAGGAACAACGAATCCCGTAATGCGGTATCTAGTGTGATCTGTGCCTTTAATGAAAACCTAAAAACATAAATATAATCAATTTGCAATAAGTAATAACTTTCGATGGCTTTACCGTCTGGATACTAGCAATGAAAAACTTCCTCTAATAAGTATGCAACTCGGCACATTCTCTAATGCTTGGCAAGATGTTAAATTATGGATACAGGCCGCGTTTATATCTCGGATAACCAGTGGTTATGAATTATTGGAAGTTAGCACGCAATTCTCGTCGGTGCCGTTAAATTAGACGGTTTTTAACCGCTGTTTACTTAACCGCCACTTTGTCCGATTAGCACTTGAGCGGCCTTGGCAATGACGTGTGTTTAACTACTGTGTTAAAAACCGTTTAAATTTAAAAACAAAACGTTTTGTTATTAAAAGTAAAAGAAGCATAGCATATTTTTGTGGCCCTGTATTTATATACAGGGCCGTGTTCAGTAAGATCGTCCGACGACGGCATAATTATGACATTACAAGTACGCTGAAAATGTCATCGAGCGTATTCGGACGACTTTTCTAAGCACAGCCCTGGACGTTAAAAAGTGAACACAACAGGTTAAAATAAAGATTTAGGTACTTAGGCTTTTATGAGCTGGATAAAACCGGTTAAAATATTTATAGTACAAATTCTAGCAGGATCAGATGAATAACTCGAAATAATGTTAGCAACATTGTTATAACATTCATTCGTCAAGGCTTAATTTTTACGGCTGCTGCATTTGTTTTTCTTTTTTGTTTAAATTTATTCATCACATTATTAGTAAACTTTGAATGGGAAAGTTAAAACTCTGTATCGCTGGGCTCTTTTGTCCAGGGGGCTTATCCTCTAACTTTGAAACGTTCGTGATTCTGATTGCGTGAGCATGCCATCTCGCTCGTACTAACTTAGTCGCACTATGGGCGATCCCGCTCGCGCAACTCTCGCTGTCGCTTTCAGAGTTACTGGATAAGCCCACACACTTTTAAGATCGAACAGAAAAACAGTTACATCCCTTTTGTAAAATTCGGCGATGTTAGGCATCGAAATGGACAAATGGATTGGGCGAACGGAATATTAGCAAAATCGGTCAAGGTCGGCCAAAAAGTTTGTGCGAACAGTAAGCCTCGCGGTTTACTGTTCGCAGAACTACTTTATATTAAAATGTATCTGCCCCGTAAAAGCTCTCCATCTATCTCTCCTTAATCTGTAGTCTTGGTGTACAGTATCTGGCCACCCGGGCTGGGGGCGGGACTACATTGGATATATGGCAGCCATTAAACAGTCTGATGGCTCTATTTAGTTTTATTTCACTGGCAACACTTGCAGCGGGACGGCTATGGTTTTAGCGACGTAAGCGCTTTAAAATGTTTTGCTAGACGGGTGTGAAAGACAAAGCGCTTTATAAATATTTGAGTAAAATTCTGGAAATACAAAAAACCTCTTTCGCTACAATCGACACACAAAATATATAAAATTTAAAGTATATTTATGTATTTAAAAGGTTTTATTACGGTTAATCTAAGCTATGTTTGATAAAAAACATAGTGAGCGATTTAACAATTATGATATTTTTTTTCTTTTTCCTCCTAAGAGGATTTTGGCGTCGCACGTCTTATGCATTTGCCAGTGTCAAGTAAACATAATATATTCTCAAGTTTTGTTAGATATTATCAAACAAGTCATAGTCACGGTCAAAGTCAAGCAAAGGAAGTCACGGTCAAGTCCAAGTCATGCCCCAGTAAAGTGGTGAAAACTTTACTAGAGCCTTCTATGGAATTTTGGAAACAACACGAAAATTCACGTTTCACGACATTTTACCGTTCACCAACACTCGTGCATGTTCACGAACACTTAACGGGTAAAAATTCACCGTTTTTACACATGAACACTCGAAATAACACAAGTTTTAAAAATAATAAAAAGACGCGACATGATTTCTTCACGTTCCCGCCAAAACTCCTTATGAGCTTTTTTCCTAATTGGATGTGGGTCGTGGGTTACAAGCTTCACTGGCAGTAAAAATGCACCTATAATTTTATATTACAGTTGCTTCGTATGTAATAACTATAAACTGTACTATATATAACTGTACTATAAACTTGTCTATCTTTGATTCTTGTCCTATTTGAAAGATTCCACGTTATGGTAACAGAGCACACACAATTTTACATATGTTCGACTCGACATATTATTAAGTGCAAGTTTTTAAAAAAAAATTGTATCGGGTGACGAGTTGAGCATGTTAAGCTTAAACCTTTCCCATAACAGTTAGTGCCACCTAGAATTTTAACTTCAACAGTTCAAAACCATGCGCGGGGGAGTTTTGTTTTGACCACTTTACTGGAGCATGACGTGGACGTAGCCGTGACTTACTTTGCTTGGCTTAGACTATGACTGAGACTTATTTTATTTATTATTGTGAAATATTTGACATTACTTGAAATATTACAATACTTGACTAAATACACAACGCGTGGAGTCAAACATAAGAGAGAAAAAAAAAACATGCGCGGCAATGCACAGCTAATGCCGATCAGTGATCGTAGATCAAACTGATGATGCACATTATGTCAACACATTACCTTCTTCTTATCTAATACAATGGAACAAAATGATTAGTATAAGTTAAGAACATAACGGAACGGAACTTACTTTCGAGATTAACCTTTTGTGCTAGCCCCTGGCGTTGTTATAATGATCCAGCACACGCGACCACACTATCTCACCATTTTTAAACAACCGACCAACTTATCTTTACCGTTGAGCGAGAAAATCACCATATATCGCATTTCCCGAACAAAACTCAATCTCTGTAGATATTTTTAGTTTCTTATTTGGCCACCTCTACAGATATATTGGTAAGAAACAGAATTGGTTATTATACTCAAATGGTGTGAAATGATTATTATGATATCACATATTTTGTTATGGAGAGTTATGGTGAAAGTTTGAATGATCGAGTTTTTAGTGTGAAACAAGACAAGTTGCTCTCCTGATGCTAAAAGCTAAACGTCACTCTTTCCCTAAATAGTATCAAAGAGAATATAAAGTCTGTTTGTATATTAATGTACATTAGGGCAAATCTTGCAACTCAATTTTAGACCAGTTCTACTTGTTCAATTGAGTTGAGTTTTTTTTTTTTCGGAAAGTAGAAAACGGAAATCCTCAGCTACTAATAGTAGATTGAATGGAGTTTGAACTCATTTTGATCAGCTTATGACGGATTTAATAAAAGCTTATATGGAATAATACAATTTTCCTCAAAAACATTTTTTTATTGTAAAACTGTGTAAAGTTAAATTTAGTTACAACAGTTTTATGGTTAATACTAAAACTTTTCCAACTTTGAACAACAGTTCAAAGTCCTGCGCAGCAATTAACTGAGTTTGTACCCGTTTGTATCTTCGCTGGAAACATTGACCTTCAATGTTGAATAACTGGCAAAAACGTAGTACTTCCTCAGACCGAGGAAAAAAATTTGTTTGTGCGATTTAGAACTCCCTAAATTACAACTATCAGTCGGTACAAAACGGTCAAAAAATGCACGATAATGGATCAACTATTGATCTAGCGAACTAGCTTTGTCTCTCTGTTTGGATGTTTGTCGCGTTATCACGGCTAAACGGCTAAACAGATATTGATACAATTTCAATAAGCAGTTACAGTATATCACAAAGCCGTACATGGGATACTTTTTGTGTCCACGCGAACGAAGTCGCGGGTAACAACTAGTTCTATATTTTTAACCATTGATTTGAATGTATTTTTTTTTCAGCTTATTTGCAATGTAACTTCTTTTGTTGGACAACCATTTTATAAATAAAACCAAATTTTGGTATGCTTGTCAATGCGTGCAAGCTTTTGCAACGTTCAAAAAGCCCCAAGTGCTGGTTGCAGAAAAGCCACCAACAATCACCAGATTCCACGGCCCTGCTGCAGCTAATGATGTCACAGTTCATCCGATTGTATGCAATTATGCTCTGCCTGTACAATTATGTCACAGATTATGAAGAAGTAGACTGACAACTTCGGAGCTTCGTAGAATAGCAGGGTCAGCATTTTTATGGTAGAATGGTTCCTTTTCTATGGTTTTTTTAAATTTATTTTTCCAGCCTATATTATGATATAGTATCTATAAATTGAATTACTTTACAATGAGATACTCTCACTCGTTTAAATTATCATGTCCCGCAGACTCAGCGTTTCATATTTTTTTTAAACTTGAAATGCTACTCGCTTTGAAAACATTCGTCCCGTCTGAAACTGTACTCACCCACTTCGTAACTGAAATCGGTAACCAGCTAGCAAACGAAAAGTAACCATTTTAACCAGCTCTGAATCAGGAATATTTTTGCCGTTATGTAACTAAAATTTATGGCTTACCGTAGTTACCTTTGGATATTTTTGCCGTATTTTACCCGACTGCTCAAAAAGGGTAATGTGCTTAGGGTGTTTGTAAGTTTGTAAGTATGCACGTTTGTTTGTGTGACCTTTTGTTACCTATTTTTTCCGGAACGGTGGATTTTAGCGAGTGCGGAGTCGTTGGATTCCTCTTGATACCCAGAGAGCCATGGGCTACATTTGCAGCCAGGTTTTTTAATTTCTTTAATAATAATACTTGTTCATGTTGTTTCTCTACACGTTCAATAGTCTGTGATTGTGTGTTCCCAGTGCAATTATATGTGTTCTCCTGCAATTATTCACTGAGCGCAATTTATTACGTAGTTCGCTTTTCCCGCAGTGTCGTGACTTACCCGGGGCTTTCTATCAGCCGTCCTAAGAACGTTTGTTGTTATTGTTTTTCTTTCATATTGTGTTGGTAGGTGGTCAATGTTACGGAAAATTGAATTCGGATGGTCGGTTAGGTCCATAACTAAAAAAAATATGACTGTTGATCCTGATAAATCTTGATTTACAAATTGAATTATTTTATCAATTGGCTTTCATTGTGTTTGCATTATATTTTCTTCAGAGCATGCAGAATTGGTATTAATGACTGTATACCTAATACAGCCAAAAAAGATGACGAACATTTGAGTTTGTCATTTTACAAAGAACTTATTGCAGTTACAAAACCCAATTTGCAATAATATCAAAAATCCCATTTCACAACTGCTAAAAGTCAAACCCGTCTTTTCCTCCACGATATATCCACCTGCACCTTACATTTACCGTAATGTTATGCAGAAAGGCTCGCGTACGTCCTTGCGACCAGTTTGCCGGTCACCGACCGCGCCGAGTCTATGAGAAGTATTCTAGTTTTTACATTACAAATGAATAAACATGTTTGTTTCTTACTCAATGAATCTGCATCGAAAATTAAAGATATTTTGTGGTCGAAATGAATGATCTAGTGTAATGATTGGTTAGGTATAATTTTTGCGAAAAAGTATCGTTAGCGAGTAACCTTCACAGTGCTCTGTCACACTGTGTGTGAGGGCTAGGAAGAAAATTTCCTAACCTAACCTGTTTGTATAGCAGTATGAAGGTTAGGAAAATGATTTCCTAATATCATACTAGTGTGTAGGATAGGACTGGAATTATCTTTCCTTACTTTAACACCGTTGCGATTTGAACCTATTTACTATATTATGATATCACTGGTTATTTAAGGATAGCGATGTATAATGTATAGGTTATTCTTAAACACTTTCCTCTCATAAATAAACAATAAACTGAAAGCAATGGTTTATTATGTTTTAAGAGTTGGTGAAGATATTTCAAAATAATAAATAACTAGATACTCGTAGCGAACCTTTTTATTGCAAAACAAAATAAATAAATGTTAGTTAAAGTAGCTACCTAACAAACAATTTACCGTTCTGCTGTGGAGCTAAGTGTTATTCTACGGTACCTACTAAAGCAAATAACGATTATTAGCAGGCTTTCCGATTACTACTATAAGGTGCGCCTCCCACGAGGAAACTAAAATAAGTTCCAGTTCTGTGTCACCAACAACACCATTGCTAGTGCTGTGCTTGTTTACTGACTCGCTGGTAAAACATGTCGAAATATTAGTGCTGTGAATTTTCAGTCACCGGTTAGTGAAACATTTTGTGCTGTGTTTAGATTACATTGAAATACCTATTAGTGTTGTGCCTCCGTGGAACAACTGGCTCATTCGTGAAGTATGTGAAGCCGAGTGCGGATCATCATTGATATACTGTCTAGTGCTATGACTGTTAAGTTAATGACTAATGTAATCGAAATATATGTTACTTTATTTTATGTATGTAGCTATTATGTCGAATAAATTTTATTCTATTCTATTCTATTCTATTCTATTCTAAGTTACTCATTGATGTTGGCGATTTGTGTCCGGAACCAAGGTTTTTGTTTTCCCGTGGGAGACATGCCTTATTGTTACGCCCTTCGCACACAAGGCGATGCAAATTATACATAATAGTAGCTCTCATTTGGCTTTTGTGATTTTGTGACACACGACACGACCCTGCATTTTGGTTCGATTCAAAAAATCTATTCAAGCGCACTACGATAACAATAATTGCAAAGCTGCTAGCCAAAACTGCGATCGAAGTACGGTATTGAATCGATCGATAAATTTGATATTAATTTGTCGTTGACAAAAACAGTTTTACCTACTGATTCTAAATTTCATTCATGAACTTTTTAATCGAATAAAATGTATTTATCGATTCTAAACGTCATGTTCGTCGACCGCACAGGTGCTGGGTTGTACCCTGGTTGCCGGCTTGTACAAACGGCTTCAAAGTAACAACGTTATTCAAAAGGCAGGTAACAATTTGCGCAAATGACGTCATATTTTGTCACGACAGCTTTTCCTGGGTTTCCAGTTCGTTTTCTAGCGACTTGCACCCAGTAGCTGCTAATTTATAATCATTATTGTGCTCGCAGAGGCCTGGTATTAATATTGTTGCCTTGTTAACTGGTTTTATGTAAATGGGCAACGAAGCCGATATTTTGTGATTTTGTTTTACGCTGTTCAATTTTCCCACTTCTGAGTTTTGATTATGATGTAACTAAAATGAAAAAAATAAGTTTTAGCTGTTTTTCTTTTATTAAATTAGGCAAAGGGCATGGATCCCAGAGTCTGTGGAGCAAAGAAAATAAAAAATGAAATATTTTTATTCCAGGTTTTTAGATACATACATTTACATTGCAGTTTTTTTTTTTAATGTTTTACTATATTACTCCACAGACTCCGTGGTTCGTGCCATTTATCAAATATCTTATCAACTAAAACGGAATATAAAAACTAAAGACTTTATATGAGATATTTTAGGTAGTATTACATTTAATGATAAATGAATATTATGTAACGAAGTATTTATTATAAATTGGGTTTATAAAAACCTTTAATTGTGGGGCTCATTGTAGAACGTTGAGGTTTGACGCGATTTTTTGATTACGTTGAAGTCGCCATTCAAATTTTTGAACGAAAATGAAATTATTACGAAAGTATGTGTGTCAGTTTGCGTGTTCCCAGTCAACTCAGTAACGGATTTGGCATGGAGGTAGCTCATAACTTGGATTAACATAAGCATTTTTTTATCCCGGAATAATACACTATTCATGAGGTATAGCGAGTACCACAGGGCGTTGCTAGCTGAGCATATGTTCGTAGCTCTAAGACAGTAAGAACACGTAGTACATACATAATTTTTGTTTCGCGATTCTGTTTCAAAAATTAAGTCACAAACTTGGTAGAGTTTTCATGCTTTTCCAGAACTAGCCATTTATATTTCGCAAAAACAAAATTAGATTTAAATCAGTTCGATTTACTATCATTACCTACGTTTAGTGCGTGATATTTAGAACCTTGGAGTGAAATATATAGAGCAGTAATATTATTGATAATTTACATTATGATAAAAATGGTTGCCTGGAAGAGATCGCTTTAAGCGAAAAGGCCACCGCTTGTGGCACTAGCTTATAAGATATTTCTGTACGTGTTATTATTATTTTGGTGTACATAATAAAGAGTTTCTATCATTCTATTGTGTTTCGTTAGATAATAAAACTTACAGTTCTATTATGATTTATTAAATAATAATTTGTTTTAGTTAGTTTGTATTTATTTTATTCACTGAATATAAGCAAAAAGTTATAACAGGCAGTTAAAACCAAATTAGGTCACATAGCACAATGTTCGGTAAACGCCATATTATTGAGTAAAAAATCGCTTCCTGCTTTTTATTACTTAACGTAAGAATGGTTTTCGTTACGTAATCACGATAACTATCTCGTGTGAACTTTGCTGGCGATAAAACTATTAAATAAAGATAAAAAAATCTTCCACGTGAGTTAGAAAACTTTCGAACAAATATTGGATTTCAATCAAGAAACGTTTTATGTTCGAGTTTTAATGTGGAGCCAATCATCATCGGAGCTTGTCGTTGGTCTATAGTCTGATTGCTTGCACTTGTATGAGCACTTCCAGCTTCATATCTCAGCTGCCTCCTCGATTTTGGAGCTTATAGCTTTTAAAATAAGAAAAGCGAAGGTACTGCGTCGTTTTACAAGTTTTTAAGTTAGTGTTTCAAGCCTTTTTTTTGCGAAGGGTAAATCTTCTCAAGATATGTGGGATTATACCCACTTAAACCCCGTGCTTGACCGAGGGCTCCGGGATCTCCAAGAGAACGCACCGGAGCCTTCAGCACCACGCTTCAGTTCCTCCCGGGACAGCTAGCAGCTATCGTGAGACGTCTAAGCCTACAAAAGCGTCCGCCACTCGACTCTCCCGGGCTCGCTAAACAGATTTTTTTGTTTATTAAATAGGGTATAGCAAATTACGGTACTATTATTATATTATACGTGCTAATGAAAGAACTAAGAAACTAAGTACTAACCAGTAAAGCTGCTCTCGTCATAAAAATCATTAGGTTTGAAATGGTCACTACATAACGTAAAATTCGAGGTTTACAATGTCTGATGCGCAAAGCTTTGTTTCACAGCTTCCGTCTTTTCTCATCAGAAGGGAAACGGTGTGTAATTGTGTACCTTTATTTTTACACTGAAATGTACTAAAAATATGCATGTTTCATTACCAAACGATATTTATTGTTTAGTTACTGAAATTATCTATTGATATTTGACACTTTTGACCAAGGAACATAATACTCGAGAGTTAAAGTTAAGTTAAGATAAGATAAGTTAACTTAAGTTACGCTTCAAAATCAGCAGTGGCGACTCTGACAGAGCGTGTACAACAACAATAACAACTGACAAGAACCAAGGGTTCGATGCAATGTATTGCAGTTGATGCACGTTGATTTTGACAGTAAACAACACCAGCAGTATTGCGCCACCTAGCGAGATAAATAAGCAATGTGTCTCCCCAGAAAGCAATGCAATTATTTTAAGGCTACCTCTATTCTAATTATGTAAAAGATACTTTTATGATCATTAAGAGGTTAAAGCTCACGTAAAGACAAACTAATGAATTCTTTTTAAATACAGATCACACAAACAAAAGAAAGTGTAAAATCCACAAACACATTCAGGCATAAGTCACGGAAGGCAAACGTTACGCTATTTTAATACTTCCGTTATTGTAAATAGGCTGAAAGTCGGTTACACCGATGATTAATCTCAGCTTTATTTATTGTTGGAAATTTTGGCGGGTTGTGTGAAGTCGGCACGCAAATTCAGAAAGTCTGATTGATGAACCCGATGGTGTGGTCTGGTTACGTGCACAAGGGTGTTGCATTTTGTAGGGTAATAGCTGTACAAAGACCACAGATTATATATAGATTCCGCGTTACGAGATCGTTGATCCGACAAAAACTTACCAAAGTTGGAGGAAAGCGCGGGTTGCGGAGACTGCGACTAAGCGTTCTCAAGCCTCAAGGTTACGCCTACTAGCGCCAAGTAGTTAACTAATGAGAGTACATTTATAGGTGTAATTTGATTGATGCATCTTGCGCATTGATCGTCCTGAGTGCGGAATCTATGGTACATTGAAAACATTGACATTAACGTCAATAACGCAGGTTTTTAAATATTTTTTGTTGAGCATATATGATATAGATGAATAAAGGATCACAGTTTTAAAACTATTTCTCTATTTTGTTTTAATAAAACGGGAATACTCACGTTAAATTGTGTCGGTTATTCCGACTATAGTTTCGATCACATTCGGTGACCTTTATCAAGGAATGCTAAGCGAGACACGCGCGCGACCTCGTCTTGCCTTGCACTGCGGGCTGCGGCTATCACTGTTTCGCTTAGCATTCCGTGATAAAGGTCACCGAATGTAATCCAAACGGAATAACCGACTCAATTTAACGTGAGCTTTCCCATTTTATTAAAACAAAATGTATCAAAACCACGTCAGATATTTCTCTAGTGTCAGGATTTTTTAATATAAGTTAATTAAAACCATTAAAAATTTAAGTAAATCTAAACTGATCGACTGCCGATCGTGATGGACATTTGTAGTTATAATTCTTCTTTTGTGTTTAGTTTTGTTTGTGACTTTGCTTTTGTAATTATATAAAATTGTTTGATTGACATTATTCGTAATAATAAGTATGTGACTTATAACTGGCTGATTAAAAAAAAATATCTAAACCTATTTCTTATCTGACTGCCCCAGTGGCTCAGTTGGTAGTGAACCTACGTTCTGTGCTTGGGGGCGTGGGTTCGATTCCCATCTAGGACAAACATTCATGTGATGAATATTTGTGTTTTTTCTATGTCTGGGTGTTAATATCTATATAAGTATGTATTTAAAAAATATCTATGTACGTATATCAGTCTCTGGCAGCCATATTACAAGCTTTGCTTAGTTTGGGGTCAGATGACCGTGTGTGCAATAATGTCCCAGATATTTATTTATTTATTTATCTTTAAAAAAAACAAGGCAAGAATAGTCGGCGTCTTTTTGATACCAATCTTGGCGAAAAACTACAATAGTCAGTCAGGCAATGGGAACTAAGGAACAGTTAACTGCAAAAGCATTAGAACTTACCAGACGTTTAATTCACAGCTAACCGCCAATAAACAAGTTACTTTCGTCAAGTAACTTGAAACTTAACGGTTCGTTAAGTTGCGAATTTTACCATCCTTTGTTTTCCAAATGTTAAGTAGGTACTTACTTAACAGCATGTTAGTGAGGTCGTGGAACTTACTGCATAATATTTAACTGTTATTAATAATGATACCTACTGTATAACAGCTTTAAAATACCCCTGCGACATTTTTTTTTAGAATTACATCGCTTCAAATTTTGGAGAAAAGTGACGTTAGAGTTAGGTAAACCAACATTATTTTTTTCTCTTTTTTCGTATAACTAGTATTATGTTCTGGAGCTGAAAGGATTGGCGATTCTTTTATGATGTCAAATTAATCTATAATTGGTTGTTAGGCATATTCAATCTACAAAATATCAAAATCGGATAGACAGTGGGTAGCTAACACTACAGCCTAAACAATATTATAATCTGTCTCTCTTTATCTCTGTATCTCTGTTTATCTGTGTATCAGTCTCTCCGTCTGGGGATTGTGCGTTATCACGGCTAAACTGCTGATCAGATCGAGCTGAATTCTTGCATAGATATAGCTTAAGGGTCGGAGACGGACAAAGGCTAATTTTTTCGTAGGTCCACGCGAACGAAGTCGCGGGTAACAGCTAGTGTAATAACTAAGCTAAGCTAGCTTAAGCTAGGTTAATTATGCTTGTTTTTTTGAAAACGGGAATATTTTTTTACTAAACGACCGGCCTTTTTTGAGTCTACTCGATTTAACGTGAGTATTCCCGTTTTTTTTTTGTCAAAATCACATTGGTTTCCATAGTTCTGTACCAGCTGGTACACTTAGTGGTAAACAACTTGAGCAACGACGTCATCTGCGCAGCAGTTGTGTTTTTTTACGACGACGAAGTTTACGCGGGGAGATTTCAACGTACAACTCTAGGTGTCTTCAAGTCGCGAGTGAATGGGTTTCTTCTAGGCAAGCGTGCTCCATCGTAGGCTGCATCTTCGTTTAACATCAGACGTGATGGCAGTCAAACGCAAGCCTATAAATAAAAAAAAAAAAAAAAAAAAAAAAAAGCGTCTAATTTTCCCCCATTAAGCCTCCTTTTGTTCAAGATGTTTGCCGGGCACTGTACCTGCTATCATGCATTCACATGGCATCCTAACCCCGTGGGACCCATTGTACCATCAACGGGACTCGAGGACTTCGCATTGTAAAGACATCACATGCTAAGTTATATGACCGTTACGTCACAATGCGCTATTATTTTTACAGCTATTTATGTAATTTCATTAACAGTTATGATTTAACAGTTGCCGGATGTTGTTATTAATTAACGCAATAATTTAGGTGCTAAATTAAAAATACCTATCTTTGTATTGTTATTTATAATTATGTTTAACAAAAAAAAAACGACTTCAACAAAATACTCTAAAAAATGCACTATGAAGATGTTTTTGGCGCCACCCGTGAAATACTTGACAACATTCGACTTGAGAACCTTCTCCCTTTTTTGGAAGTCGGTTAATAAATATAAATATAAAAAAACGCTAAACACTCGTAGGTATATACTAGGTTTCCCTGTGTTGGGGACCCAGAGAAGTTATTTAAAAAAAAATATTATTTAAATGTCTATCCAGCTGGGAAGCGAACCCAGGACCTCCTGCTTATAATATTCCTGGTTACAAGCTACCAACTAAGCCAGGAGGGTTGTCGTATTTGAGGAAAACTAGTGGATAGCTGGCGACTTATGCTCTGGACCGTTATTGGAATTTAATTTTGTAAGTATTAGGATCTTATCGTTAACTTTATAATATTAAAAAATCCGCTCTTATCAAAATATATTTTGCAGAACGTTTGTGTCGCTGTGCGCGGTGCTTAAAATTACACTTAAAAATGTAAAAACCACTGATAGAAATAGTATCTTCAAATGGCTGTACAGATTTTCTTGAATCATTCTATCGTTCTTCCATTTGGCTACGATGCCGTGCCATAGACAGAAACACAGGTTAAACTTTTACCACCCCTCGTTATAAAAAAGGCGTGGTTACGTTACTCACTGCGTTTTTTAGCTAACAAATTAAAAAACCTCGAAATACATAAATCTAAAACACGAAATCAAATCATCGTAAGTCCTTGGAAACATGAACAAACACTTATAGAGCGATTATTATGCAAAGGCAATAAATCAAGCTCCAGATGTAGAGCTTTCTATCCGCCGGGTGATAGAGCAGTGTTAATTGATAGTAAGGTGGCCGTTCATCAAGTTGCTACAAGATTTCCACTCGATTTTCATGTCACTTTTATAGTTGAGTATACAGGTTGACTGGTTACACTGAAAATATTCTAAGATACCAAAGCAGAAGCTCGTCATTATGATCGACTTATAATATGGGAGACCAGCCCGCAATCACGAAAAAATGCCTCCTGTCCCATACAAACAATGTCATTCACCTCCAACAAATGTATGCAACAGCTGATTTCTTTAAAGTGAAATTTATTATTTTTTTCTTTCAAATTTGAACTTGACATTCATCAATAATTCGAACATTTTTAACAAATTTGAATTGGATTGTAATGTGTTTTGCTGAAGAGAGTGAAGAGTTTTTTTTTAAACTGTTAAGTGCATTTATTAACTTAGCAAAATACATACAAACTACAACTACCTAAGCTACCTAGCCTACTACATAAAAATAACAGTTGAATTATCCAGAGACCATTAAAGGTCTATAGGTAATCCAAATGTTCAAACCCATTACCAGTTGGCAGCGTACCCAGCATGCTGGCGGCATTACTACGCTGAATGGCAATGCTTATGCGTTGAGCCAAATAAACTCCAGCATTTTGGTCACGCGTCGCGTCAACCAGGCGCTCTGATAAGTTTTTTAAAATAAGATGAGCTCCCGGTCCCCAAGGGCCCAACTTAAAGAATGTACTTGTATTTTGTATTGAATTTGATAGCATAAGTTAGGTACACGTTTTATTTCACTTTGTAGCCGGGAGTTATTTCTACTAATAGAGAACGAAGCAAAGATATCAGTCTTCGGGAACTAACGTGGCTTTTTTATACGGACTGAAGAGCAGCGGGATCTGAGTGATACCTCAATATCTATCGACTTAACCCTCATGTATACTCAACGTACATCCTTAGTCGTGGTTAGCTCTGTGGGAGCACGCTTGCTTCATATTCGTGCCAAAGAGTTGAAATTCAATTGTACTTTTTGGTGCTTATATCCCATCAAACTAACGAAAACTTACCGTTTGCGCCTCTTATTTTAATTCCTTAATTAAGTGACAGCTTTAGCATACCTGCAACAAGAAATGAAACGTTAGCACATTGTAGGTAAATTTGTACGTCAAAGAACGTGGCGTTTATGAAGGCTTATATTGCAGAGTCCGCCTGGGATAGTACCACACCTTTGTAAGTTATTCAACCGCCAAGCAGTAGTGTGCAAGCATTACAGTGTTCCGGATTGAAGGGCAATGTTTCCAGCGTAATTACTGGGCATACAGAGATTTAACATCTAACACCTGAGATGTTGATGACGAGCACAGTGCATTGTCGCGCATATTTTTAAACTGTTGAAGTTCAAAATTTCTGGGTGGCACTGAGCTGTTATGGGCAAGCGTGAAGCTTAACATCAGGTGACCGACTTGCTCGTCTCATCACTGAGAAACAGTAAAAATAAAAACTAATTTAATCAAATCATTTATTTGCTAGAATATAAGTACAGTAAAAAGGTCTTAAATTAAATTTGTTCCTCCATATTCGAACCTCCAATAGGTGCAAATTACAATGTCATACTAAATATGACTTATGACCTTTTCATACCATTAATGCTTATAAGAAAACAACAGTCAAATTCAAAATAATATCTCAATTCTGGCAGCATTCTGGCCACACTCCCTTCCACCAAGGGGCTCGTAGATTAGGTTTTTTGTATTTATTTATTTTTGTTTATAATTTGTTTTAATATCTCAATTAAATTATATTTTATCCTTAAGAAATTCGTCTATAACATGTTATACCTTGTTAATCAGAAAAATCTTCAATCTGAATTTGAATGTACCGTTATTTTCTGCTTCTTTTGTAGTTGTTGGTAATATATTGTATATCCCCTTTACAAACACTCTTTTAACGTGGTAATGCCGCCAGCATGTTGGGTATTCTGCACATGGGCGGGCTTGGCCTTCAATGTTCTTTATGAACACAACCATTGTTTTGTTACCATACGGTTAAACAATAAAGTATAATTCTATTCTATTCTAATAAACAGTTTCTGGATCTTCAAACTATTTTTCGTGTAGTGTTGTAATGTTTTGGTTGTTTATGTAAGTTTGGTTGTGCTTCGTTTAGTTGATAAAGGCAATTGTCCGTAAAAAGACTACAGTCGACATGTACGTCGATAAAATATTGAGCATGTACTTTGACACCTTGCCCAGCACCTCAGCTGGGGCACTAAAATATGCCATCGGTATCCCCTGCCAGTAGTAAAAGCCTACTAAAAGGGGACCTCTGGGCTCGGGGGTGGTTAGAGGTGGGGTTCTAACAACCATCTACCAAAGCGAGCCCGGGAAGGACAACAGCGTCGAGTGGCGGACGCTGTTGTCAGCTGCTAGCTGTCCCGGGAGGAGCTGAAGCGTGGTGCTGAGGGCTCCGGTGCGTTCACATGGAGATCCCGGAGCCCTCGGTCACTACCAAGGCAGGCCACCGGGGGGGTTTAGTGGGTATAATCCCACATAAGCCAGCTGCACCCCAAAGCAGTTCGGTATCATGAGAAGACATCACACACGCAAAAAAAAAGTACTTTGTAATCCGAATTCAGCTCTCGGAGTTATTTCGTGAAGTTAATCGTAATTCTAGTTAATGTTAGGTACTAATACTTCAAAAGAAGCCTGCCTAATTCTCAGTCAGAGCTCATGAATAAAACATTTTCGCCAATACATGACGTAATTCAGTCCGTGTCAAGTTCAGCTGTGACCACAAAGAAATAAACATTCTATTCACGTACTTTTCAACAAGTTTGTTAAGGCAATACTCTCATGACGTGGGGTGAGTCACCGGTGACCTCAAATGATCAGATTTGGTCAGTTTTGACTCTACAGGAGGCGAATTAATGCACCTATTCTTTACTGACCTCGCCTATCGTGAGATCTGAAGGTGTTAGAACGAAGGCTTTTGAAGATAGACTACTAATAGACTACTTATTTGCTCACCTAATGTGGGAAAATATTGAGTGATGCAATGAGACTAGAAGCAGGATTTATTGCAAATAAGTAAGTTTTGAATGTATTATTCGATCGAATTAAAGTCAGAGTCGCACAGCGGGCAATGGAGTGAGCTATGCTCGGAGTTTCTTTGCGCGATAGAATCCGGAACGAGGATTTTCGTCGAAGAACCAAAGTCACTGATATAACTTTCGGAGTATGCAAGCTGAAGTGGCAATGGACAGGCCACATCACTCGAAGAACCGATAATCGATGGGAACTGAAAGACGCAACGTAGGCAGTCCTCTCACTAGGTGGACCGATGCAATTGTGAAAGTCGCGGGAACCAGTGGATACAAGTGGCACTTTGTCGGTCGGTGTGGTGCTTTAAGTGGGAGGCCTATGTTTGGCAGTGGACGTCTTATGGCCGATGATGATGATGAGATCGAATCAAGCAGATAAGATCTCATTAAACTATTAATTGCAATTGCAGTCCTTCGTTCAATAAGGTTTTGTTTATCCTTTCATAGATAAATATCATATGGGTAGAATTATGTGATAAAGACTATTCTAGGTTAGTTGTTCGCCTTATGACCTCGAGTAATATCTACCGCTCGGGCGGATTTTTTAGGATAATTATGTCCGCGTTTGACCACCAATTCCTGTAAAGGTCCACCAACTATTAGTAAGAGACGATGTGGTCGAAGATGAAGCACGCAGACTTAGAAGATAACTATTCACTCCGACCTTGAAAAGTCCTAGATTGTATCTTTCAGGAAATAAGGAGGCCGGCAGTATACTTGAATTGATATTTGAATGACTAATTAAATATCAGCTCCGGATCTGGGTGTTAGTTGATCGTGTGTTTGTGTGTGTGTTATATATAATTCCAGATAATAAATCTAGTGAGGGCCTGTGAGTGCGGAGAAAAGATCTTGAAAGCTAATAATGAAAGTATGCTTATTTAAAATTCTACAATACTATACCCCGCTATATATATTTTAAGTTATCCTAACTAATATTATAATTCAGAGGCATTTAGCCGCAGTCGTATCAGGACCAATAAAGCTTCGACGTATAAAAATGAACACGTTCGTCTCGAGGAAAAAACTTCGCTTGCGCGATTCTGAACTCCCTACATTAGAACTATCAGTCCATACAAAACGTCAAAAAATGCACAAAAATGGATTAACGCCATCTATCGAACTATAGGAAGTAACTTTGTCTCTCTGTCTGAATGTTTGTCGCGTTATCACGGCTAAACGGCCGAACGGATCTTGCTAAAATTTGATAAAGATTTACTATATATCACAAAGACGGACATAGGATACTTTTTTTACATCCACGCGAACGAATTCGCCGGTAACAACTAGTATTAATATAATTTTTTAGTCATACCTATCCACCGCTCCTCTACTCACTGAGTAGAAAAAGTATACATCAACTTTTGCTTAATAATGTGAAGATTTTAATTAAGTACTTGACATTTTAATGATAACAATTACAATCCAATAATGCCAGTTCTTAATCTTAATTCTAATTTAATGTTTTCTAAACCCGTCTAATTAGGCGACCTTTATGAAACCTTGCGTCTAATCGTCAAATCATAGCTTATTAGCAAAATAAGCAGAGAAATCAATCGAGCGCACATTTAATTCAAATTATACTTATCAACGGATCAAAGCGCAATCTTAGCAACTAATCTTGGGATAATTACATTTCGATTAGCTGGGGAGTGTGCGCCGTTTCTTATATTTGCTTACCTACTGTTAGTAAAGTTCAAACTTTAGAGACATGGGCCGGTAAAAAAAACAACAAAGTGATTATTAACTAAACAAAATACATACAAACTTAAACTATCTAAACTACTACTACATAACATGCGCAGTTGCTTTACCCAGATACCATTGTAGGTCTAAAGATATCCAAATCCAAATGTAGGTTCAAATGTTGTATGTTTTGGAATTATGGTCCTCCGATCATCAGATTGAGAAACGCTGTGCTCGGTAGATAGTACAGAAGTGGGGTCAAGATGTCATTACTCTCTCGCGGAAACGCGGTAACTATCGGATAGTTATCTTCGTAAACTAATATCATTAAAAAGTAAGTAATCATAATAAAGTGTGTAATAAAACATGCAGTGGTTACAGTAAGTACCTATTGCGTTTAATGCTTCGTCCACCGTCCACGTACTAAACGACTAGCGAGGAAAGCAGGCAGAGACAACAACATTACTCGTTGTGGAGACGCTACTCGTCCTGCCGCGCGTCAAGCCTTGCCCGCCGCTCCTGATTTTGACGGTTTTTTGAGCATGGTTCAAAGACCGGCGAGGTATAATAGAGATAGAGCGATGGCAAGGCCAAAGACTTAAAAGGGCTGAATAACGCTAGAAGAGGCGCGAGTAGAGCAGCTTGTAGCCGCGTTACACGCAACGCTAAAACCAGGGCGATAAGCATGGTATGGCCCCTAGGTGAGCTATTCATGCCTAGCTTCAAAACTTATATTCTATATACAGGTTGAGTCGTAAGAATGGATAACCCTTAACCTGAGATATATTTTAGTGTGTTATTATGTGGTCTAAGCACTCAAACCCACAAAAAAAATCTGACCGGACAAGACACACAGCCTTTTTTATTCAAAGTAGGTTTACGTTTGACCATATCTTGCCTGATGGATCACGCTTTATCATAAGCCAGAAGACACCCAATGAACAAAATCCTCTTACAGCGCCACATTAAACAACAATTTGCCAATTGCAATCCACAGCGCCGGGTTGCCCGCTACTTTCAAAATGTTGTCGGTCCACATAGTGAGAGCCCTACCTACGCTGCGGCCCAGTTTGCACCCGTTCGTTTTCGAAGCACGCTTGCGAAAGCACCTGTCTACACTAGACTAAACTTCCTTACTAATTTTGTTTCAGTCTCAAAAATTATACTTCAAGTTGTAACTGACGACGAACGCCAAGTTAGCAACAAACTTGCAGAGTGGATTACACAGCACGAAGTGTTTCACACCACGAGAAACTTAGATTGCATCGAGTGGCCGAAGTTGTACACTACTGAACCATTAAGTAAGTCCAACTTAGTCTATGTGAAAACTAAGTTTTATGGTACTTTTGCAAAATTTAGGGAAAATAAGATTCTCATGTTTCACGTTTCGAAAAACTTCATTGTAGTTTCTTCTTCTTATCAGCTCTTGGAAGTCCGCTACTGGATAAAGCTTGGCAGGTGGCCAATAGTTTAATTGCATACTATTTTTATTATATTACTTATCTATATTATTTACATACAACATAGGATACCCAAAGGCGACAGAGTTTTTTTAATTCTAAAGAAATTAAGATTAAAAAATGATTTATTTTTTACTAGCATATCACACTAATATTGTAAATGCGAAAGTTTGTGTGTCAGTATGTAAGTAGGCCACTATGTAAGTGTGTTTGTTCCCGGTCAACTCTGTAACGGCTGAACAGATTTGAATGAAATTTGTTATGGAAGTAGCTTACACCCTGGATTAGCACATAGGCTATCCTGGAAAAAATTTCGGCTTCTGTAGAATAGCGGGTGAAACCTCGGGACGTAGATAGTAGTATTATAGACGTCACCGTCAGTGAGGTTTGCACGCTATCAGGTGGTCCGCCTGCATGTTTGACACATACGGCATAAAAAACAAAAATAGGTATATTATTTAGTTACGTATTGTTTTACTAAGGAGTTATACAGCTACGTATTAAGTTCCATCTAAATCTCCTTTAAATGTATTTGCTTATATTTTTTTCATAAAAAGAGCAGCAAACAGCTGAAAGTAAAGGAATTGTAAGGAAACCGCCGCCTATGAACGCCCGCAACACCAATAGTGTGGTCGATGCTTTGTAATTTTTTATTTTTTTTAACGTATTTAAACTGCATGTTGCTTTCCGTTGATTCCGTCCAAAAATCTTAGTGATATCCAGTTAACTTTATTTTTATTCTATAATTTATTTCAGAACAAAACCATATTTGTTGATTAATCCTAACACATTAATGATTATAATATTCATTATGATGTAATATGATATAAAGGAAAGTTTAATCATACGTGCTACCACCAAACTAGGTGCAATAAAAATGATGAGGTAGCAAATTATCAGGGGCAAATTATCACATAATTAACCCGACTTACATAACTGCTCACCTAATAATTAAGACTTAATCACCTTTTACAGATCATCCTCAAATTAACTTTTAAGTTCAATGAATGCCTAATACCTACAATGCCTGAGATTAACACATAGCCGGATTACGCAAACAGATCCCGAGTAAGATTTACCCGCTGGCGACAGGTTACAACAACAGGTTAATTTCAAAAGATTTACTTTCAACATACCAATCTAATGTTAAAAGCCAAAAAATAAAGAAGTAAAAGAGCAATCCTTTCACTTGGAATCCTTTGACTTTTACATAAATTATTTGAACCTTCCCTGAGGCTGTATATTAAGCCAATTGTTGCCACAATTGGTAAAAAAGATTTTGTAATATTATTTCGAAAATGTCATTTGATTTTCAAAAGAATTAAAAATGGAATGGATAAATCTTTAGCCAGGCTTAATTGGCTTTCTTCTAAGTAACGTTTCAAAGCAACCTAATCATTTTATATGTTGTCAGATTGCCCGAGGTGCTTCTAATCAGTCCATTGTTGTTATCGAGTACAAAGGTCAAATTGGCTTAATGGCCTTTTTGTTTTCTAGCAATTACTATATTAGCTAATTGTTTAAAGTTATGAAGAGATTTTTTTTTTTATTAAGTACAACTTTTCACCTCACTGATTTACACTACTTTGAAAACAATGATAGCTAAGTAGTTGACCGAGTGAAGCAAAGGTCTAACCCCCGAATACTGAAACGTTTGTTAACTTTGAAGACAGATTAAGTCTATTGCTGCCTTTGTCATTTGCTTAGTGCCAGACAAAGGCAGTATTAGAATGAATCTGTTGTCAAAGTTAACGAACGTTTCAGTATTCGGGGTTTAGAGTCTACGTAAACAAATTTTCGTTTGTATGTGTGTTTGTCGACGTTTGTTCGACGATTGCTTGATTACAGTTGATCCGATCTTTAAGAAATTGTAATTAAGTAAGTATGTAGTTGTATATAAGTAATAAATACAAAACCAAAATTGGTTAAAGGTTGTGAAGTTACAGGGGTCGCGAGGTTCCAGTTCGAGGCGAACCACTAGTTCTATAAGTGATGGGTAAGTTAACGATGATAGAGTATCACAAAGTTTGTTCGTAAGAAGTAGGAACCAACCTCAAAAATATACGTTCATTGAAATCAACAAGTCACGTCAATTAGATCGCCTATGATTAGGTATCCCAAACGGTCGATTCACAGAGGACTTATATGAATTTTAAGCCACCCAATCTTAAACGTGATTAATTACCTCGTCCAGCGACTGACGCACTGAGAGCAGACAAATTTTCTTTAAAGGTGGTTAGAAATCTCGCCACGAAATCGGAAAGAGTTAGAATTAAAGAAAATTTGTCTGCAGTAACGATAAACATTTTTATTATCATTAAAAAAATGCCTTAATTTCGGGCACGAAATACCCATATTATTAAAAAAATTATGATTGTTTGTCATAGACTAAAAGTATGCCTTCAGGAGGCCTAAAACTCCTTTTGACTTAGCCCACCGACCATCTCACCTTACAAACCGAACCTACAAGCGAATCAAATTGAAAAAGATACCCACCAAATAACAAACATATAAAATTGCATAACACCTTTCTCTGTCGGGCCCATAGAAGCGATGCGGCCTCTTAAATGATTATGATTAACTATCTGATATAACAAATAGAAGCTATGGCTCGTGCCAATCAGAAGTCAGTATTTTAGGAAGAATTATTGAAGGCATGTTAAAGGTGAGAAAAATAAGATTGGACGGAAACTTTTCTTTAATGAGATTTATCCAATTTGTCAGTAGATTAGCTTTTATACCCTCCAGCTTATAATGTACAACACTCAAAATGGTAACCGATATAACTCAGAGGAGTAAAGCCGTAGTCGTATCAGGACCAATAAAGCTTCGAGGTATGAAAATGACTACGTTTGTCTCTAGGAGTACGGTTTGAAATACGCCCACAGTGCAAACACTGCTAACGATCGGTTTAAATTGTTAGTACGCTCACAGCGGGCCAACAAATTAAACCGATCATTAGCGTGCTTATGTCAGATAGTTTCATTTTTTAGGTTATCGGCCTGTGTCTCATAATTTGATGGTCACAGTTTCATTTCTATTTTCACAGAAGACTGTAGCCTGCATTCAATCCATTTTTTTCTATAAAAAACAGAGAATATCGGAATTCACAGATGACAATTTGAATTTGACATTAGCGCACACAGTGCACTACCTCATTCTTGTGAGCACCGTGAGCACGCTAAAATGACGTCACCCATGACGTCATGTGTCTGACAGGAGCCTTTATATGCGCATCTTAAACCGACTGCTTGCACGCTGACAGTGCAAATGGTAACTATGTGCACATTTTAAGCCGCACTCTAGGTAACAACATCGCCTGCGCGATTCGGAACTCCCTACATTACAACTGTCAGTCTATACAAACGTCAAAATATTCACAAAAATCGATCAACGCAATCTAGCGAACTATAGGAAGTAACTTTGTCTCTGTGTTTGGATTTTTGTCGCGTTATCACGGCTAGACTGCGTGAAAATACCTTAGGAAACGAACATTTTCCCGGGATAAAAAGTAGGCTCACTCGCCGACCCTTAACCTAAATCCACGCAAAAACTTTGGTCGATCTGTTACTTTGTAACTGCGTGAGGTCGAGAAAAAAATAATTGAAACAGAGATTGTGCAAAAAAAATTGTGCTCGCGAGGTTCATAGAATTCGGCCATAGGAAACAAACTGCCTACTTCTGTTCTATAAAAAGCACTAAACGAAACGGCGGCGTTCACTTTGTTCAGAGAAGTCGTGACCTGGGTGCTTTCTATCAATCGAATAATTGACCATTTCAGTTATGCGATTGTTACTTAACATCTTTAATTGCACTTTTAAATGGACATAGGTAATTGTTTTGGATAGAGTAATCGACAATAGCTCAGTAGCTTAGCTGTAAACCATATTCTAGTTTACAGATCGATTTTATTGGTGTTTGTACCGACAATTTAACAAGATATAGGTCGAAAAACTAAAACCCGAGTTCGTCCAGTGAGCTTTATTATTATCGGGTCCATGCAAACAAAGCCGCGAACAACAGCTAACAATAGGTATATATATATTGACTAGCCTTGTAGCTCAGTGGGTAGATTTCCGCCTTCTGATCTATAGGGTGTGGGTTCGATTCCCAACCAGGACAAACATAAAAAGTATTTTATCAGTTATCTGGTTCCCATAGTACAAGCTAACTTAGTTTGGAGCTAGGTGGCGCTGTGTGAAAAACGTACGCCAATATTTATTTTTATTTTATTAATATTATTGATACCCAATTCGGCATCATTAAAACAAAATTGTTTTTAGTCCACTACTTTATGTCCTCAATAATCAATAATAATAATAATAATATATTCAATTTAATGTGACGTCACATAACTTATAACCAGTGGACGATCAAGTCGCTTGATCGCCCCCGAAGGGTTATTGGGCCACATCCAGGCTGGCCCAGTGTGAGTTGTCGGATTCACATACGTCATTGAATTTATTCTCCGGAAATATGCAGGCTTCCCCACGAGGTTTTCCTTCGCAGAAAACCCAGTGGTATATATCAGTACGTAAGTTCCAAAGAACTCATTGGTACGGGCCCGCTCGAGTTCAAACCCGCGACCCCATGATTATGAGGCGATTGTGCTTCCACTGAGCTACCACGACTTCTGATGCGAGGATTTTAATAATGTTTTGAAGTCGAAACATAGAGACTTCAGTCACTGCCTGTCTTGTATACTGTCATACTGTGCATACATGGTCATAATTACCAATAGGTAGATAAAGATATACCATCGGCCTTCCGGTCGCTTTAGCCCGCGGAGCCACTTTGACATCATCATCGTTAATGATTATTTTATCGACCAATAAGTGTTAATGGTAATAAATTTAATGGTCAGCTGATAAACAAAATTATTTACGATGATGATCATGTAACATCTACATTTAATGAGAAGATGCTGGGTACGCTGCCAACTGGTGGTCGGCTTGAAAATTTGGTGTATCTTTGGACCTCTGGGTAATACAACTTTTTCTTCTATGTTGTAGCCTACAACTTGTAGGGTATGAGAAAATTTACTCGAGTTGGACAAGCGTGGCGCTTGCTATCACATGAATCAAATACTCGTCTTGTCAAATACTAGTAGAAAATATTCGCGAGAAAAAACCTATACTATATATATATAGATACTATAAGTACGCCATATTGAAGCATTATTTGTTTACATAAATAACTTTTTTTTAACGACCTTATATATCTTGATATTAGCCTCTTGACCGATTTTGTCATATTCCAAATTCTTGGTAAGAATTAAATACCGAATGTTTCTTAATATTATCAAAATCGGCCCATAAATGGCGCCGCAGCAACATTCCCCCTTTTCGGGGGATCCAATCAAAACTCTCCGAGTACCAACATACGGACAGATGAAAGCAAATTTTGCCAGTTGTTACAGAGACTTTGTTCGCTTCGCTTACTCGGTCAATTATTTGACGGAGCGATGTGAAGTTGTCTGAGTCTAGATCTCTATGGAATATCTTAGTGTTTGTATTTATATTTGATTGAGGCAAATACAAAAACAAATATTTGTTTTTATCTTAGAAATTGAATCTTGATTTTGAACCGATTTGAATTTGAAAAGATCAGGCGCATACTTTTCCCAAAAATTTAGTACTTATTGATAATAATGAACGGGGAAATTCTGCAAGTCTTCTTCGTATCCCATTTTTTTTTGTATGTGGGGAAAATGCATTTATATGCATTATATATGCAATGCATACCCGTCCGCTGGGTGGGCGGACGGGTTATGTCGGACTCGACGTCACGGAAAACGCGACGCCCCTACCGACTAAAAAACCCCACAAAAATCCATCGGCATCGGAATAATAACCGGGCTGCGGCCCCACGCCCCCCGCCCCCTGCCTTCAAATTTTTGTTTGCAATTTCATGTTCAGCAGGAGACGTCTTCTGGCTGATGATGATGATGAGCGTGACGCGCGTGTGACCAAGATCAGATCATTGAAAACGATTAAAAATCTTATGAGAATTCGGTAGTAGAACTTTCTACCTCTAGCTAATTTAGCTTCCCTTATGCAAATTAAGTTCACACCCCTTCCGCCAGCACCGTACAGTGCGTACCATAAATCAAATTAAAATACATCTTAAATAATTAAGTAAAAGTTGACAAGCGCCTAAACGATCCCAAGAAAGTTGCTACAATTTCTCCAAACTTCAACACCATCATTATAGGGACAGGTTCCAGCCTATTAAATTTAGAAAGGGCCTTTTATATAACATATACATTTTGATAATACTACAATATATTATAAGTCATGTGCACTTTACACATGATCGATTATAAAAATTATGTAAGCGAGTACGATTCGGATAGTCATTGTTTTAACACTTGCTTGTGAATGTGCAGTTACAAAACAAAGGAAGACTTTTAAAAACATGTAATAAGGTTTAAAATTATCTGATTAATGAAACTAAGAATGCATAGTAAGGCTGATCGTACACAAGGTGATTCAAGTATC
Source organism: Apocheima hispidaria (assembly GCA_947579745.1). Taxonomy (NCBI): domain Eukaryota; kingdom Metazoa; phylum Arthropoda; class Insecta; order Lepidoptera; family Geometridae; genus Apocheima; species Apocheima hispidaria. The sequence goes on from OX388151.1 coordinate 2,811,470, forward strand.
CGATACTCGACGACTCTAGTAGCTTCGGCAATGTGACTCTCAAGGTATGGTTGAAGATACGTTGGCAACATCTTTTTTCGATTCATGTACGAAGATCCGTAAGTATTAGATTTTATCAATGGTATAAGCATGCCCATTTAAATGGCGTATCACGTGGTTTGACAAGTTTTCTAGAGAATAGCCTGTCACTTTTTTTTTTGTACTAGTAGTACTTTACGTAGTATTCTCTTTAGTAGTACTCTGCGGTACTTTGCGTTGACATAGTGGTAGTGTTTGCAGATCCCGCCCGGGGAAGTTCTACACCTTTGCCAGTTATTCAACCGTCATACAGTAGTGTGCAACAACCATTTCTGTACCGGATTTAAGCACAATGTTTCCAGTGAAATTCTGGGCACAAAAAATGTAACACCTAATATCTCAGCGCAGAGCGTAGTACTCGAATTACAGAGCACTTAATCCTAACATATAGTCTTGTATACGAACGGACTAAGGTTTTCACGCGTGTCGATATCACCAAAGACCCCCGGAAGAAGCAATGTTGCCCATAAACGTAATCGCGATTATTTTTATTGCAAGCAATCACTAGCCCTTACATCCTAGCCCTTGCGGCGTGACTGCGTAATCGATTCGTTTTAATCGATAACAATTTTAATGTTATCGATTACGCAATTCTTAATATCGAGTTTCAGTAGATATTGATTTTGAGAATTCAGACGCGCTAAATTTGCATATCGATTAGCAAACCAATGCGTTTATTTGGTACAAATTTAAAATAATGAGAAACAAAACTGCTGATGTTGAAACAATAATAAATATTGTCGTTTAAATACTTTAAGTGGAACATGTCACGCTGTACAGCGTTCCAATTTAAAGCGCAAGCTAATGTTAGCAATCCGACATTATTTTTCCTTAAAAAAAACAATAGACTCGAGATTTTCCACGCTTTATGCACATAACAAAAAAACAGAAAATTCAAAAATGCAGGCCAATCCCACGCTCACCTCTCTTAAGTAAATCTTCAAAATCCCATACGTACATAGAAAACTTCCCACATTGGAAAGCGGTGCGAATGTTATCGATTCTATCGATGATCGTACAATCGATACGGAATCGACAATCGAATGCTTTATTACACGTGGCTAATCGACTGGAGCTATGACAAATTTAAGTTACAATAGCTCAGTTTAATGGTCACTTAAACTGTGATCTTTTCTCTCACTAGTTTTCTTTAACCCTATAATTACTAGTAGTTCGCGGCGAACTGAGACCTCGCGATCCCTATATCTTCACAGCCCCTGGACCGATTCAGCTCATACTTAAAAATTGTATTGAAATAAACTACTTGCCTACAAAATTTCATGAAGATTGGATCAACGGTTCGCAAGTTATCATCGGACAACTATACACGCAAACATACAAACATACATACAAATGCCGATTTGTCCCAGTAAACTCTGAAACCTTCGCTTCGCTCGGTCAATAAAATGCGATGCGAGAAGAAGAGAAAAGAAGCGATTCGAGATCTACAATCTCCGTCTTCGATATCCTGACTGCAAATATTATGCCAATACATTATTTCTGTGTCAGTAAGTTTTATTTTTTAAGGGAGGCTATTTTGGCTGCAAGTTCAAGAAGGTTACACGCCTTTGTTATACAGAGCTCGAATATTAAAACGCGTTATTAGAAGTTAGTAAGACTATAAATCCAGTTCGTTTTTATCAAATTCGAAAAACGTGCACTTCGAACTCTGCATAAGAATGGCGCGAACTTCTGAAATTTGCAGTGCAGGCCGCCAATGGTCTCCTCTAATGTCAGTCTAATTCTAATGAAATCAAGCCAAATCAACAAGCCGGCGTTGGTTATTTGTTCTGTCCGAAAACATGCGAACGGTTGTTCCGATCTTCTTTTCTTAGGCAAGTAGTTCATCTTAAGGCTGCCCTGGCTCTCGCTACCTCGTTCTCACTTTTACAATAAAAAAAATATATTTTAAATATTACATCTTTAGAATACCATTGCCAATGTTTTAGAGTAATTTTGTGTTTTCTTACTTTGCCGAAGGCGAAAGAAAAAAAAACAGTTTTATCGTTTTTTTTTTAAAGCTTTTAATACACTTACAGTCCGTTCAGGAATTGATAAAATAGAGTGGTGAGGTCACAGCTCAGCTAGTTATTTTTGTTAAACAGATAGTAAAGTTATTATGAAAATGTTGATGCACGAGCATTAAAATTAAATCGACGTCGATATCAACTTGAGCAATGGTTTCTTGCGACCCGTAACGGCTTTGTACTCGTTAACGTAAAATTATTCAATTATTATTTTACAAAAAACAGTTATTAGAAAACGAAATGGGCCTTGTCCTTGCGTCAAGAAAAGCGGATAACAGGCTGAACAGATTGTGATATAATTGCAGTTGCATTGTCTGACCTTAGTATAAAGGAATGGATAATTAATCAAATTAGTTATCAATTTCAGACATTTTTAAGTCGAGGAATGTTTATGTTTCTTATTTTCATATCAGTTCTCTCATAATAGATTTTTCGGATTTAATGTTTTTTTAATGGAAATTTTACATACCCTTTTCAATGTAAATTAATTGCATCATCATCATAATCCGCAGCTTAATTAGCCAACTGCTGAGCATTAGCCTCCTCCCTCTTTCGCCAATATTTCCAGTTTTTAGCCAATCTAGTCCATATCTTTAATTTCAGAGTTAATTAAACGGCGTATAATTAAACTCAAATGGAATAAACAAAATGATAAATAAACAGAAAAAAAAAATATGTTCCGTCGCCTAAATACTACACATTGATTTTGACTCCAGACGTTATAAGATTGGGTGAACTTTATTGCGAAACTGAAAATAGCCGGCGCCAGAGGATCTCCTTGCTGACAACCTTTCTGACAATAGGAGTTCATTCCGATATACTAATTTAGAACATTACTAAAGAAATGGATGTTATTTTTAACCTATCACAGAATATATAATAATCCTCTGTCTACAGAATTGAAAGCGTATCTATTGAAATTAAATAATTCTAGAAACTGAAAATGAGTATATCCTACTTTTTAGGTTTTTGTGGGTAAGTATACAATCATTATTATCTCTACCGACCGCCTTCCAATTGAAATGAAATCCATCTAATCATGCACGTTGTTATTTTATTTATTTTGAGCTCTAGAGCGGAAATTGCCGCCGAGAGAGGAAACAAAATAAACACAGACAGACAGACGGTGTCTGGGACCCGTCTCTATTGTTTCAACGGATTGCTGTAAATGGACGTTCTACTTCCAACAAGTACTTCAACTTTGGTTTTGTGAAACAAAAAGTTGTAGCATACTCAGCATTGTGTCTATTTATGTAATTTTGATTTTAAAGTACGTAACTATACAACCCCTGGGACTCCTATACTCAAAAGCTGAGAGTCTTGAAAGAGATGTCGAATTTCGAGATTTATTATACTCAACGCTATCTTTCGAGATATTCACGATGGCTAGTGTGCGAGATCGAAATCTTGGAATATCGAAATCCACATCAATTTGTTATATCTCCGAATAAAATACCTGTACCGATTTTGTTCATATTCGATGTTAAATTTTTTATTGAAATAAACTACTTGCCTACAAAATTTCACGAAAATCAGATCAATAAGTTCGCAAGTTACTGTTGGACAAAATATACACACAAATATACAAACATACATACGAACGCCGATTTGTTCCCATAGACTCTGAGATCTTAGATTCTCCCTGTCTGTATTTAATAATGAAATAAATTATCAGTAAGTTTTCGTTGAAGTTAGTAAGTAGTGTAATAATCGTATTATTCCTTTAAAAATGCTTTTTTACTAAAAATATAAATAAATAATCATAAAATTAAATTATGACGTAATTTGCGTCATTGGTACTCATTTTTCTACCTCTTCTGTGAATCCTCTCCACACTAAGATTGCCTAGTCCTAAGTAGTACTTGGCCCACAACATTGGGGTCAACATCAGACAGCATATTAAACCCTCCTAAAGCTTTAAAAACCTTCCATTCAGCTAAATCCAGGCTAAGAGACCCGAATCCCAATTAAAGTAAGTAAACCGTCCGACCTCACGTACACGCTACCGCGTAGAAAGCACTGCATTTCAACGGGTCGGAGGTCGTCGCGGTCTCTTTGTATAAATCACGTTTACGTCACGTACTCGTACTGGGAGCTTGTATAACGAGTAATGGAGTAATGTTGTAGATAATGTAGATGATAGTTAACTAGGTGCTTCATCTCTTAAATAACGGAGATATGGCAAGGGGGTGAGGCCGGTGCGTACGCATCTGGCCTAAATCAGGCCAGATTTAAGACGAACTCACCTTAGGAACGTATTCACTTATTTAGCTTATGACAAATTTCTTCGTTGTTCGGCGGTTGTTTGCTAAAATACCAGCCGAGATGTAAACTTTAAACATGGCATCTCATTTCAAACGTAAGTACAAAAATATTATTATTTTTCCTATCAAAGTATGTAGACACTTGACGAAGACATTGGACACGAATAATAATTGTCGAAAAACACAACTTCTTAGTTTCAATCTGAGTTCATCGCTTGATATTTTATCGATGAACTCAGATTAACAGGGTAAAAGTAAGTAAGTTTTTATAGGCTGGCTAGTTGATGTCAGAGTTTTGTGGTGCCTGAAGTCCTCTGACATGGCTGAGCGGTTGCTATAATAGGACAAACAACCCGGACCTACGCTTAAATATGTCCGAGCTCTGTAGCGCTCAGGTGTAAATGTCAGCGCTCACCCATCAGAAGACTGACCAGAACTCTGTAGCCTATCAAAACTGATGGTTGATAGAAATCAAAAGATCAGCTTTGCTAAATTTGTAGAAGATACTAATTTGTAAGCTTAGATTCTCTCTCAAGTCTTTAGAAACAGCATTTCCAAGATAAAGAAACCAGGTAATTAGGAATTAATCTGTCGTACAATCGCATCCTTGTCAAGCTTTCGCTTAATTGCTGACATTGGATCAGCACTGGGTTAATGTCATTCAATTATACTTTACAGACCAGATTAAAGATTCTGATGATTCTTTGATAGCCATAAAAGGTCTCGGAAAATTGTGAAGCCAATTGGAGTAAGATTATGTTCGAAGATGGTTTTATTGATTAGCAGAGATGGAATGGGTTGCGCTCTAGTTGTGACTAGGGGTGCCAATATTGTGTTTGTTTCTGTTTGTTGATTAATTCAGATTTGAATAAGTATTTGCAAATCACGGAACTAATGTTTTTGAATTATAGTTTGTGCTGGTTAGGAAAAAATGTGATGCGAGCCAGGGGCTGCATATTTTAATCGGTCGTTCTCGTATGATACTTGCAAAACATCATACGAGCGATCAAAAGCGGAGCCCCTGATATGGAAGCATGAAGATGGATGATATTGAAAATTAAATAATAGTTTTATTCCTGATTTTCACCCTAAAATTAAATGTTTTATTTCAATAGGCAAAAAAAAAAAAAATAAGTTACGCCCTGTAACTCATGTTAAAATGACACATACATTTTACCACTGACTACTATGGAGGGTCTTACAGTTTTCGTCACAAACGCTTACCAAATGAATATTAAAAAAGTTATGTCTAAAATAACCAATATGTATGTGTCTTTCCGCTGCAACCTCGCACACACAGCCACAGACACAGTTTAAAGATAGTGTGAAAATGAACTTCCGCAAAGTTACGCCTGAATTAAACAACTACTAAATGAATATTAATCATCTTTAGATGAAAACATTCCAATGTTGAAGAATAGTTTCTGTGTCTTTATATACTTATCTGCAATATAAGCAATCTTATCTGCATCAAGGAATGCACCCAGACAGTCTTTACGTACGGCGTGGAAACCATGTCTCTCACCGAACGATCAGCCGAAAAATATAGAGTCGCACAACACGCAATGGAGAGAGCTATGCTTAAGATAACCTTGCGCGACTTCAAGAGAAACGAAGGGATTAGGCGAAAAACGAGGCTGAGGGATGGTTGAAGTGATTGCGGAAACAAAATGGAGTCGGGCTGGCCATATAGCTCGTGTGAGTAGTCGTCGCTGGATGCATCATTGAGTGGAGACTGTGGGCAGACAGTAGACCACCAGGCCACACACCAACGCGCTGGGTTGATGACATACGAATACACGCAGATTACAACTGGATGGCCAAGGCAGAAAATCGGATGTCGTGGAAGGAATTGGGAGTGATGCCTTGTCGTAAAATGGAGGCTAAAGAAGAAGAAGTAAGTAGGTACACATCTACACATATCTACACTTGCTGAAATCTTATGCATATCATACCCGATACCGGTTCTATCACCGCAACAGCCGCCATCGCTTAATAGCTTACCCGCATATAATCGATCTGTGGAAATCGCACACTGTGCGTTTTACGCTATCCTTTTTGCCTCACACCTGCAAATTTTCGGTCCGGTATTTCCGAGTAACTACAACATGGGGTCCCTCAAAAGGGCTGATAATAGAGTCTTAAAAGGTCGGCAACGTATCTGTGCCCCTGGTGTTACAGATATCCATAGGCGACGGTGACTATTCAGGCGCCCCGTCTGCTTGTTTGTAGTTTACAAAATTTTAAAAAATATTGCCCCTTGCTTCGTATTCATGCAAAATAACTTATATTCATCATCAACACTTCATCATGAAATCTGCCCATTTGTATGACAATCACCGTGGCGCCAGGAAGCTTGGAGTGAAATAAAAACCGTATCACTGACTGCGGACTTGCAAAATGTGGGTTACTACAAAGATGATGTTACAAGCAAATGCATTTTTAGATCTACGTAGTATGGTATAAGGTTTATTACAGTATGGAAGGCTTGATGTTGACTGTAAATGTGTTAACTTTGTCGCAGTTGACCGGTCGGGGTTGAGTTACGACTGTCTGCATTCAATTACTTGGAACATAAGTGATGAGTGGTAGCGAGTATGCCATGTAGGCATTCTAAAGAAAGCTAACGTATCAGCATACCGAAGTTGAATTTAATACCCCCTACACAAGCATCTAAGTGACGATTGCGAATTTTTTAATGGGGTGATTTTTAAATTATGACAGGTCTCCATTTTCACTAACGCCATCTAACGGAAAAATTGCCAGAACTTATGACTTGCCATAGTAATTAAATGACAGGGGGTTTTGGCGGGAACATGAAGAAATCATGTCGCGTCTTTTTATTATTTTCCAAAACTTGTGTTATTTCGAGTGTTAATGTGTAAAAACGGTGAATTTTTACCCGTTAAGTGTTCGTGAACATGCACGAGTGTTGGTGAATGGTATAATGTCGTGAAACGTGAATTTTCGTGTTGTTTCCAAAACTCCATAGAAGGCTCTATTAAAGTTTTCACCACTTTACTGGGGCATGACTTGGACTTGACCGTGACTTTCTTTGCTTGACTTTGACCGTGACTATGACTTGTTTGATAATATCTAACAAAACTTGAGAATATATTATGTATACTTGACACTGGCAAATGCATAAGACGTGCGACGCCAAAATCCTCTTAGGAGGAAAGAGAAAAAAAATAATTAAATGACAGGTCTACATTTCCACTACCTTCACCAAGCTGTATAACAAGAGTTTGACATCGCCCCATTGTGTTCATTGTGGGTTTTGTAACTTACTACGATTTGTAGTAAGGAGTAGTTGTAGTAGATTTCTAGTGAGAAGAGCGACATTTAGAAGGCGCTTATTACGAGTTTTACGAGTCGACCGCTTTGCATGAATAAATCTCGAGCCGCCCAATTAAATCAAATCACAATTATTTACACATTATTATCACACACAAAGATCCACATTCTGAATCTAGCTAATTGATAGTCTAGTTTTCCAATCGTTACCGCATCCCAGCAGCGTATAATTGCATTTAAAAGAGAAATTATCTGCATGCTCGATCAACTGCTTTTATAATATTTGCTATATCCACAGAGTTGTACAGACAGTAAAAAAGTATGTAATGAAATAATCTATTACTAACTCTACCTGTATTTATATTTTTTTTTATGAAATCTTAGTTTAATGTAATCTGCACCTATAATGCTGGTGACGTTTAGCCTGTTTCCATCGCTTGCCTCATTCTATGTTTCAATTCTTGCAGAGTCCTCCTAGGGAAGTACCTTTGCCAGTTATTCCACCACCAAGCAATAGTGTGCAAGCATTACTGTGTTCCGGATTAAAGGGCAATGTTTCCAGCGTAATTACTGGGCATACAGAGATTTAACATCTAACATCCCAGGGCAACGAGCGCAGTGCATTGCCGCGCATAGTTTTGAACTGTTGAAGTTCAAAATTCTGGGTGGCACTGAACAGTTATGGGCATGGGCAAGCGTGTTGCTTAACATCAGATGAGCGACTTGCTAGTCTCGTCACGGAGTAACACAAAAAAAAAACATGAGTAAAATATGAAATAAATAAAATAAATTATTGTTATTTCTTGGATAACTCTCTTACAGCTTGTGCTATATACTTGCATTAGTCTTCAACATCTGAATTAGCTATACCACTCGACTCGAATGTAATTAATGGCTGCACAGATAATATTTTCGATGCTGTTCTGATTCTATTAATGTTTGGACTAGTCCTATTTTTATTTTTTACCCGACTGCCCAATAATGAGTATAATGTTTTTAAGATGTAAGTATAATTATCTATATATATAAAAATTAACCCCTATTTTTCCTGGTCACGTCAACTTGAGAAAGGCTGGACGAATTTTAATGATTTCTTTTTTGTTGTGTTCGTAATTGTGAGGACAAGGTTTTTCTGAAGAGTTTAGCGAAGGCCGAGCTTCACAGGCATCAGCTAGTGTCATATAAGTATGTAAGTATATATGTTTGTGTGTACCTCCTGTAGTCTAAGCTTTTTGACCGATTTTGAAAAATGAGGTGTCGTACAATTCCTCTTTATGTCCGAAGTGACATAGGCTTCATTTTGCAGTCAGTTATTTTGTTTTGCATTTAATAATATTAATTATTATCTATGAGCCACTTTAAAGGGTGGGCTACTTGTTGGTGAACTCTCCCTCACTCTCTTGTTGTGGATGATCCTCGCCTGTATTGTCTGTGTCTACAAGATAAGCCACACATAATTTTTCTTCTCACTCTCTCAATTATCATCATATTTTTTTTTTCTTTTTTATTATCACATTCTAACAGAAAATGTATTCGCCGGCGATATTAATGAATATTCATAGCTGAGCCACTATGCTTCCCTAGTGCCCAGGGGTCTTTTGTTGAAAACTAGCACTTGAAATACATTACTACACATTAGATATTTTACTTCATCATGAAGTTAATTTATGTTTAAAAAGGAGATAGTTACTAAGGATTGACCTATAACGGTGGCATGGTCATGTCTGACCAAACGCTCCCTTAAAAATAAAGATTTAAACAAAAAATATCCTCAAAATGTTTTCAATTTTCTTTTTTTTCCAGCTGGTCCCGAATCCTGTGACCTGCTCAAACGGCAGATGTGCTATTGTTGAGCCATACCGGTCTTTTAAAAGTCTACCGTGTCTGATGGTCGTAATATGTAAGTTTTTCAGCGCTTAACTCCGTACTGTATGCATATCTTCAGTGCTCATATATAGTTCGTCCTTCTGTTTTTATTATTACATCCCTTTTGATCTTTAAAACAGATAAGGAAGCTTCTAGTGTTTATATTTTGGTCGATGTGTGTGATTAATGCTAATTTATAGGCACTTCAAGCCGCGCGTATGGGTTTCTATGGTTTTCTGAGCTCGTAAAAGTAGTTATGTGGTTTTGATTCCCGTTCGGCATCCGGTCGGGAAATGGGTCAGACATGAAGATAGGAATAAAAGCACTGATGGTACCGTGAATCATTAAGTTGAGCGTTTCGTTCGTGTCTCTCGGTACGACTTTGTTAAGTAATTCATTTTGTTTACATCAAACAAATAACATTTTTTTTCCAGCGTAATTACTGGGCATACAGAGATTTAACATCTAATATCTCAGGGTGACGAGCGCAGTGCATTGCCGCGCATAGTTTTGAAGTGTTGAAGTTCAAAATTCTGGGTGGCACTGAACTGTTATGGGCATTGGGCAAGCGTGACACTTAGCATCAGGTGAGCGACTTGCTCGTCTAGTCACCGAGTAACATAACATAACATATATTTTTATTTATTTACTACAATACACACTTCACAACAATAATATTTAAACTATGAAAACTTAAAATATGAACTTAAAAATGTAGAACTTACAAACATGCTGGTATGACTGTGCTAGCGTACGTCATAGCAATTTTAATTTGAATATACAAACAGAAAACAAGAAACAATCTTTGCGAAGCAGTCTTCACTAGGATGACCCTTGTCGAGAACTACTGCAGTCAGTCAATTAAATTAATTCTTAGTGTAAGTTACAGAACTTCCCCTGTTATTCGATTTTTTATTTTAAAGAAAAAAAAAATCCTTTTATACTCTGGTGACAAAGACAAATCTAACGACATATCGCAATCAAAATATGTCAAGCCATTTATGCTACAAGAGGACATACCTATGGGTGTACACAAGCACGCCTGCATATATGTACTTACTTACATCCAACCGAAAAACATTACAAAACATTAGAACAAATTAGAACGCGTCTCAAGTATTATTCCGTAGACTACAAGAGTTATCTATCTACGAGTATGACCATGTGGGCCAAAGGTAGGTAAGCTTTTATGTATCTTTTTACTTATGACTATGTGGGCCAAAGGTAAGTAAGCGTGTACCTTTTATAGGCATATCGTAAACCGCGCTCTTAACCAAGTGTCGACAGTATACCGTCATTCCGCTGTGGTCATCCGTTAACACTTCAAAAGCTCTTCTCAACCCGAGGCCGTCAAACGATTGACCAACGCCATTTGTGAGTCGTCTATAGAGCATTAAACTGAAGGTTTGACTAGACCGGTCCAGTACATTGTCCAGTTACTTACTGGGCTGATTCTGGCTCGTGCTTATTGTAACTGGAGAATAAAAACAAAAGAGCATCCACTGACATAAGCTACAGCTAAGCTTTATTTTCTTAAGCTTATCTAAAGGGTGAGTCACAATACGCCATATCCTATAATGGCCCGGTCGGACAAGGACCATGCCACGTACATCAGAATTTCCAATAACAAGCTGCGTAGCAGCGTCTGTGTGAAAAAAATTAAAAACTAGACGAGCTATCAAAGTTCGACGAGATATTCTGTTGTAGGTATAGCTCACATTTCTGTGCCGGGCGCAGTATAACATGAACCAAGCGCCGCATATCTATATACAAGGCCCCGGAATTCCAAGCCTAATCAGAATAATTAAGTTTTAGGTTTCAGAAGTAAAAAGACAGGTTAAAAACATAGCCATCTTATCCCGCACATAGTTGCTCTTTGCTTAGTTTAAGTTGCGTGTAGCTAATAGTTATTCCAATAGTAATTGGTATTCCTGAAATGATTTTTCGTGAGATTTAACGGCGACATCTGATAACCTAACTATACAGGGTTATAAGGAAACGGTATGCTAAGCCGAAAGGGGCTCGTAGTACTCATGATTGTGTATAACTTTTACTGTGGGACCAAACCTGAATTCGAGAAAAACAATCATACATTTTGTCGAGTGTCATTGACGTTTTCCTATGGAATAGCTGGTTTTTTTTCTCGATTTCAGGGTTGGTCCCATAGTAAAAGTTGTTCATGATGATGAGTACTATGAGCCCTTTTCTGCTTAGCATACCCTTTCCTTATAACCCTATATAACCGGAATATATGTAGCTGGCACAGTTCGACTAGTACGCTTACTTGCATGTTCACTGGATCAATGTAAGCCGGCTACGTTTGACCGTTTTTACGCGTGCGTGAGTTACGCCCGTCGCAGCTGCAATGCGTCCCAGTATCACGGCAGACATACACCGCGCACTATAAACGGAAGGATCTCGTAGGTGGTCTTAAATTGATACCTTACCAGCGCAATAATAAAGTTTTGTATTGAGCTGGTTATAAGCTTTGGGTACTCTTTTTTTTGTTTTAGTTTATTGCCAGGAAGTTTTATAAATGTAACTGTAATTGATTTGGACTAAGGTTTTTTGGTTGTGTAGTCGTAGTTGTCACATTAGAAATAAATAAAAAAAAAACTCACAAAAAGAAGAATAAAAGAAAATTCATTATACATCCTCTCCATACTAAGGTTGCCTGGAAGAGATCGCATTAAGCGATAAGGCCACCAATTGTTACATTAGTTTTAAGTAGATTTTTGTATTATGTATGTAATTTTTGGTGTGAACAATAATCTATCTATCTATTATAAGCATAATTTCAGGAGTTCACAAATTTTTCAGCCATCACTTTTAGCATTTGCACCAAGTTTTAAACGTCGACAACAGCATTTTTTACGGCTGCGGTTTGCTTACTGTCAGGCGGATCACAGATTTTTGTCGCTCTTTTCATAGATAGTTTAAAAAAAAACTATGATAAACTACGCGATTAGATAACACGATCCGCTAATAGTTAGTGCCTTTAGGTAACTACGCGACTTTAGGTAACCACATAGAACTATGTGTCGCCTTATAGTGAGCGCTAGCGGTCGCTATTAGGCAAATAATCAGCAGACTCTTCACCAGGGATGAAACATGACAGGATAAAAAAAAACTCCAAAATCAAAAAATAAATAAATAAGGGAGATTGCTTCTGCAAATGACTATTCAGCTAATGAACACCGAAAAAGTAAATTCAATTATCGAGAGCATTGCGGCCATTTGTTTCCTGACAACTGACCTGAAACAGCAGATATCCAGAGTCGTACATCCAGAAGTCATCTGGCGCGTTGCCCGGCTTGGTGAGTTGGATCGCGAGGCAACGCTGCAGGATCAGCTGGCAGCGTTGCCCGCCCGCCCCGCGCCCGCTCATGCCTGCAAGGGCGGCGGCATGCTCTGCAACAAATAATAACTGGGTTAGCAAAATTTTTTTTTCAACTATTCTTTTATAAGCGTTTTTTTTTTAAGCAACTGTGCCGAAATATCGGGAATTCAAAAAAAAAAAAATCATGGTAAATATCCCGTGAGTACTAATGGTAATGTAGTAAATCACCGCGAAAGTCTAAAACAGTGCTTAAACTGTCTTTCTCTCGCCTCGATCACTCTAATTTAGTTATATATTATATCACCCGTAATTATCTGATGCGGAAGAAGACGAAAGCTTAAAACTTTCGGGTTCTTTCGGTGAAACTTATTGTTTTTTTTATACAGCCAATTCTGAATTAAATCGAGAATTTTTAAACATCAACTTTTACAGAAGTAATTCAGCTTAAGGCCCAGACTCCACCGAAATAAAACAGCAATTTTTCACAATAAATAAAAATATTGATATTGATTAAATTTGTGTTTCAGTGTATGGGTTCCATACACTGAAACACAAATTTAATCAAATTTAATAAACCCTAATGTTATAATTCGAATGTAACTCTGTCTCTCTGACTATCTGTCTATCTGTCTCTCTGACTCTGTGTTTGTCGCGTTAACACGGCTAAAAGGCTGGACGGATGAAGCGGAATTCTTGAAGAAAGTAAGAAAGAAAAGTTCTTGAGTGGCGATCACAAACCTGAAGACTCGGTGTAGGTAAGGCCTCCCATTAAGCCAATGACATTGTGAAAGTTGCGGGCAAGTGGGAGCTGCAAATGGCAGATTGTCAATCAGTGGCACTCTAATGGGGAGACTTTTGTTCACCAAGTGAACATGAACTTTGATCCACAAATTTTTAGAAAACATGATTCAACTACATTAAATTTTCGAAGGATATTCGTCGAAGAACCAAAGTCGCTGATACAGCTTTCAGAATGTGCAATCTGAAGTAGTAATAGGCAGGCCACATCAATCGAGGAACCAATAACCGGTGGAGAAGAAAGTTTCTTGAGTGGCGATCACGAACCGGAAGACGCAGCGTAGGTAGGCCTCCCACTAGGTTAACGACATTGTGAAAGTCGCGAACAACCGGTGGATGCAAGTAGCCCGTTTTCGGTCGGTGTGGCGCTCTAAGGGGGAGGCCTATGTTCAGCAGTGGACGTTTTATGGCTGATGATGATAAAAAATTTCAAGCGTCTTTCAATATCTAAATCCTACAATGGTACGTACCTTATTGATCTAAGGTTGCTAGTACAAGAGGCATACTGATATCTTTAACTGATACCAGATAAGTGGAACCGCCGGACCCTTGACATGACAGTTTGAGCACAAGGCGACTGGTATCGTTTACAAGTACGTTTGTGGTGGGCTATTACGATACAAATGCTTTACCAATACTTCATTGTATCAGTCTGTGATGAACGGCGATCGCTTCAGCAGACGGTTGGTCGGTATATCGATTACATTAACGTACTCAGATTGGGTCTGCTTGAATTAAACATTCTTCAATAGCTCTTTGAATTAGAAAAAAGGTCTTTTGATTGCGGCAACCTCACTTAAAGGGCTAAGATGAGAAAAAGCAAGCGCTATGCATCGCCGCGTGCATAAGAAATCAAAAGATGGCGTGAATTACAACTGCTAATAGCAACTTCTTGCTTCAACTGTCCTAAAAATTATGATTATCTTTCTATTCGATAATTATGTCACTTGGTTTTATAGTATGCGTTTGGAAATCTGGCAAAATATGTATCTAAATCGAGGGGTTTTCAGTGATTTTCTTATGGAGAAAATTGATTAATGTATTTACATTTTTCAATTTAGGCATACTACACTAGACGATAGAATCAAAAACCATACATCGAAAAATAACATCTCAAACCTACATGACTAGAGATGCAATCGAATAGTTTTTAAATTATTATTTTTTACTTTATGTAGTAGCAAACAGTTTAAATAATGTTTTAGATGAAATTATATTGCACTAGCTTCGCCTCGCAGTTTCATCCCCTAAAAGTTTTCCGGAACCGTTCATTTTTCCGGCATAAAAAGTAGTTTATCGCTCTCCGACCCTACTTTAGATACATAACCATGCTAATTTCATGTCGATATTTTGTTCTGTTGCTGCATGAAAGAAGAACAAACAAATCAACATCAACAAAACATTTATAGAAATTATTTTGTCACATCCTTCGTTCAATATATTTTAGAGGCCAAAAAAAACACAAACCAATGTAAACTTAAACTAGAGCGACTAAAAGTGAACAAGATTTGAGATTAAGCAAACAATTATAGAAACTGACTTGAGAAAGATGTTCACAGTGATAGTTCTTCATCAGATAGAGTTCGCAAATAATAAGATTTACAAGCGCAAACGAGTTCTCATGAAAGATACTTCCGTGGATAAATAAACTAGATTTAGATCATGCCTGGGTCAAGCATGGCACACTAGTACTTACTATCAGCCGTGCGAATTAGTACGCACGCATCGTGATTCCGATTGTTATAGCTTGCCGTCCCGCTCGTGCCAACTTACTCGCACAATGCGGGAGCATTCACTATCACGATCAGGACCATCCATAATATTAGTGAGGCTGGGCCTTTAACATGGCCTTTTCTTTATAATGTTTTTTTTTAAATTATATACTAGCTGATGCCCGCGAAGCTCAGCCTTCGACCTCGCTAAACTTTTCATAACAACCTTGACCTCACAATTACGAACACAACAAAAAAGAAATCATCAAATGGACCGATTTTGCCTTTCTCAAGTTATAGCGTGACCAGGAGAAAAAGGGGTTCATTTCTATATTTTTTTATTTTTTTTATCGACTGACGAGACGATCAAGTCGCTTGCCTGATGTTAAGCGTCACGCTTGCTCATAACAGTTCAATGCCACCCAAAAAATGCGCGGCACATCACTGCGCTCGTCACCCTGAGATATTAGATGTTAAATCTCTGTATTCTCTGTATATCCGGAACACAGTAATGCTTGCACACTACTGTTTAGTGGTTTAATAACTGGCAAAGGTGTGGTACTTCCCCAGACGGACTCTTGCAAGAGTCTTAGCACTACAAAAAATTATGTTAAAGTCAAAGTTTCCAAAAGTAAAATCAAACGCAGACATATTTTTGTCGGCGCTACAACGACATTAACCACAGAATAAGAGCTCGTAAATATTCAAACGAGCTCGACGACGAGTCTGTAAAAATTGTGAAACACCTAGCAGATGTTTTTAAACACGGAAACATACGTGAGTCATCGTCGTTTCCGGTTTCCCTCATCATAGATCACCAAAAAAATTAATAGCGACATAAATGTGCAATAACTACCCACATAGATACTTCCTTTTACAGTTATCGTGTCTTATTTTAAAGAAAAAAGCATAGGTACCCTCTATTTTGAGAAATAAGGCCGTACCACACTGGATTCTTATTGTTGGTCATTATAACAGCATCAGCGCCAATTTAGGTATTGTGTAACCTGCCTTGGAACGACGTAAGTTTGGTTTAGGCCACGTTTATGAACTCGGCGAACAGCGGAGCGGGGACAGCAACAGTTGCAAAGGGCTAAAGACCATCGTTAGCCCAGTCAAGATACGAGACTAAGTATGTAGGATGGGCATAATTCATAACTTACCTAAATATACAATTGTGTTTGGTTTATTCAGGCAATTTAGCCTGACCCGGAACTAACTAATAACAGTTTTTTTTTTCTGTAAATAATTGTATTACCAACCTCTCATAATATTATACAATAGTTAATGATAATTCGTATCCGGAATAGGCTCAAATTTTACATTTTGCAATAGAGTCCCTATTATCGCTATCTATTTCAAATAACGATCGTAAGCACGGCAGTGAGTCGTCGGCGACGATAATGTATTATGGCTCTGGCATACATGCTTTTTCTATGTTCTCCGCACTGTATAATTTAAATTTATATTGATTCTACGACAGAAAGTTATATGAAACACAGTTTATATTTATGTTATGAATCTTCCGGGTCTTCCATATTAAGTCCTGTAACTTGACTGGGCTATTAATATTGGAAGAAACATACACGCACATGCACTCCAAAAAAATACCCTCTTTTTAGGCAGTCTGGTAAAATGCATGCATTTAGATGGGATCACCGTTTCCCCGCGTCGATGAGGTCGAAAGCGCAGCCTTATTTTACATCATAGTTGCCATCTTCTGTGTGTTGTCTTATTGTATTTGTTAGGATTCACAGTACACAATCCGTTTACCTAACTGTATGTTTTGTTTAGGTTTAGTTTATTGTTAGATTGGGCGAGAGAAAGTCCGTAAATCATTCTAGCTCGCTCGGATAGTGGATCGGATATAATTTGAAATAAAAAAACTATTTATTTAAATTTGCTTCGTCATACTCGCTTAATAATCGAGATTCTTGGCGCCACCCGTGAAATACGTATCATTTTGTAATTCCGGTGGACATCGGTGGTCTTCTTCATAAGTTCCACTTCACCAAATGATACTTTCTGAATATAAATACTTGACTTGTTGATGAAAATACCAAAAATATTTGAGGAGTACGAAAAGATTTTTCCAAATCGGTTCGTAAAAGACGAAGCTCTGAGGTAACAAACATAAAAAATAAAATAATGAAAAATAAAACAATCGATTTGAGAACCTCTTTATTTTGGAAGTCGGTTTAACATATCCACGTTGTACTCGCTCACTTCAAGCTCAGCAAATATATTTTGGTTTGTTTTGTCATCTAAAGTAAGTCGTGACCTGACGCGGCTTTTTAGAAGTAGCAAAGATTTAAACGCAGCATTTTCGAAAATATACTCATGGCAGTAGGTATCCTGTAAAGTTCATCTCATCTCATCAGCACATATCAAAAAACGCATCTCTAGTGTCGATAAGTAAGTTATCGAATTATCGATTTTAGGGATTGACGCAGAACAAAACTTATCTATAAATACTAGAGATGTATTTTTTAAGCATATTGAAGCACAGGGCGAGCCATACAAAACAAAATATTTTGTTTATAACAACTAGCTTATTAGTACTCTGTATTACAGAAACCAGCGCTATTTAAGTACAAACATAATTTTACTTACTTTTTTAATAATAATAATTTCCAACTGCTTGAGTGTGTTGATACGTTACACTTGCTATTGTGTATTTGTTTTGTTTATAGTTTATTAAGTTTTTGTTTTACCGTTCCGTGCGGTAATAGTGCGTGACGTCGCCAACGGTTCCAGCGAAAGACCAGCGCTGGTTGTTCGCAACCAGTGTTATGCTGAGCTGGAACCAGTTTGTGGTTAAAAACAATGTGTACTATGTATTTTTTATTTATTTTTAACCTACCTTTTTGTTTTTTGTGTACAATTCGTTTTTTTTTTTCATAAATAAAATTTTGTCTAGTACTGCTAATTAAAGTATTCTGTTATTACGTAACTACTATCAAGTGTTCCATGGCGCAGAACGCTATCAATAGCATGTATCAAGTATTCTATATCGCAGGGCGCGGTCAAGTAGGTTCAATCATAATTCTTCACATCCTTCATCGGTACCTTCCATTTCTATGTTACTACCTACCTACTCATTATATTGATTTATGATACAAGTGAGAAAGCTCATGATTACTATCATCTCCACATATGCCTCTACACTCTCAGTAATGTCAGCGGGACACTAACAAAATCGGGAAAAGTATTTGCCTTGAGGCTTCCACCCACACTTGAGGCCTAAGAAAGTGCCGGCTAAAAGGTCAGAAAAAAACTCCTATATGACTCATCTATCATTAGGTCTTGATTACAATCCCTACTAATATTATAAACTAGCGACCCGCCCCTGTTTTGCACGGTACCAAACTTCACAGAATCACCCACTGGGGTAATATGAAGATTGCCAGAAAATTTCATCAAAATCGGTCCAGCCGTTTTGGATTCTATTGGAAACATATATACACACATCGCCATTTATATATATAGAAGACTAGCGATCCGCCTCGGTGTTCCACGGGTACCAAATTTCACAGAATCACATGCTGGGCTATTGTGAAGATTCCTTGAAAGTTTCATCAAATTCAGTCCAGCCGTTTTGGAGTCAATAGGGAACATACATACATCGCCATATTAAGAAGGATTCGAGAGTGTGTTTGTTGGTTTGTTTGTTCCACATTCACAGGACACAATCACATTGTCGACAACAGGACAACGGAGCAATCTGATTTTTGTTGCACGTGGCGTGCTCTTCAACCACGGGGATGACTGGCTGAAAATGCTTTCGCATTTCATTGTACAATAGAACATGGTACATTGTATGTATGCAATAAGCTAAATAAATAGATTCCCATGCGAAAGGATCCTTCTTATCAAACTAAATCAGAATGAGTGTTTCAACTCAATTGCATATCGGCACAGATACCACAGAAGGACCCGACGGCCGTATATCACTTGAACTGGTTATTAAATTAAGGTTCAGTTCTGGACTAGATAAAGCAAGCTGTAAATCACAGAGGTCTCGTGGGCGACAAATGTCACTCTCATTTCGTTCTCGTACGATATTAGTGCACGTTTCCATTTTACTGCTGAATTATAATAATGTGCCGATTAAACAAACGAAAAAGATAATTGTGTAATTAGTAAGGCAGTAAGATTTTGTAGATAGAGTGAATTTCCAAAGAGTAGTAATAAGAGGGACGTCGTGCCGCAGGTTTTGGCGCAGAAAGTATTTGAAAATTGTATTGCTGTCGCTTTGTTCCTCGTCCTTGCCATAGAGAGAGTTCGTGTATTTACCAAAAAAAAAAATATAGGCCTAAATCTTTTTATCTTTTTTGTTTTTGGTGTCAATGTCTTGGATAAAATAATAATATATACTGATAGGTTTTCTTTAAAAAAATCGACAATTTAGGTGCCTATAACTACGAAATTATTGAGATAGTTAAAAAATATATGTGTATATGTATAGCATAGCTCTTCACGGTGTAGAGAAATTTAAAAAAATATTGAGATCTGATAATATTTAGGGGTGGGAAAGGTTGCTTCTTTTAGAGTGGAGAATGAGGCGGTATACTCAAACCTCAAAGATCAAAGTACAATTGTACGAGAGCGCGTACACTAATGTCGTTACAAGTTAACCCTGCAGGTCGCCGATTTTTTTATTTGTGCTCTGTTTTCATCACACTCCTCAAACACTCCTAACTTGCTGAAGTACTAGCAAAAAACATAATTGCGAAAAAGTTTTAACTACCTCTGCTAACGACTCGTAGCGTATGACAAGTGCTGGGAGGCCCATTTCATTTCGCACCTCGCAAACTCGCTCTAACACCGAGAGGGCGTATTCATCGCTCGATTTATGAGTTAAACTGGCAACTATGATGAGTACTATGAGCCCTTTTTGGCTTAGCGTACCCTTTCCTTATAACCCTGTTGTTATCCTTATAGATTAGATCGGTTAGGTTCTAGTGCGTAAGATGGAAAATGATATTTCAAATACAGAACAGAAATCGTATCCCACCGTTCAATGAAAACGAGCTTCATTCATTCGACCAGTCGCGCAGTCACAGAATACACAACAGTGAAGTAAGAGTGAATGAACCATCGAGTGGGAGTTACGTACATAAATAAAAAGTAAATTAAAGCAAATCGTGTCAATTTACTACTCGCAATCAGAGAACATAATATTTGTCTTGCGTCTTTACTACTATTATAGCGTTGGTAAAAGTAATGTCAGATTAGAAGTATACGGAACCAGTTTAATTTTGCATGTCCTATTTTTAGAATAAAACTTGATTTGACGGACCAATTAGGAATTATGTATGTATTATGATATGTCTGTGTAATTCAAAATCATAAAACACATCTTACAATAAAATATGTTTAATATTAGTTTCTGAATATTTTTACGCAATTTCTTTGATTTGATTTATAGAATATAAACTCCTTAGTCTCAAAAATCTCAGTCAACGAATTATTATTATTCTTATGATGTTAAATTATTCTAAAATCATATTGTTCGCCAGTTCAATTTGAAGCCCATCCTAACATGAATCACCATTTAACTGCCATTATTAATTATCTATTTTTATTTAATTTATTGGCTTCTGGTGTCAACATTTTAGACCAAGCCCGAAGAACTACAACAGATCACAACATGACATGAATAGGCACGATGGCACGATATGGTTGGTGGTGGGTGGCGTAACGCGAAGAAATTACTGACTTACTTTTATCAAATCCCACCTTCTTTTTTTAACCTACTTCAATATTATTATTTTTTTTAATTTGTTTGTCATTTCTTTTCCTAGATTTTTTACAAGTCTTAATCACAGTCCAAGTCAAAGACTTCAGTCACTGTCCAGCCCAAGTTATGCTTCAGTAAAGTGGTGGAAACTTTACTGGAAGTTTCTACGGAGTTTTGGAATCATACAAAAATTGGCCGATTGAATTATACGATTTGACCGCACTGCACGGTTACGAATTGCTATTAATGGATAATAATCATAATACACCTTTATTACACATTCCACTCGAAAAAACACAAGTTTTTGAAAAAAATACAAACGGCGACATGATTTCCTCCACCATTCAATGAACCGTTGGAACCATTCAATCATATACTTATTAAAAAAATTATGCTCGACATATTTAAAAAAAAGGCACTTATTGATTTTCAATCTCGTTTTTATTGCACCTTGTTTACTTTTGGAAACGTGCAGACAGAAATAAGTATGAACCTATAAACGTCGCAATTCAATACCTAATCTTAGATAACCTTGGTTCACTTTGCCTTGTTCTTATAATACAGTCAATTCTGAATAGATAACCGATAGTGTCAGATAAAAATTGTAAAAAACGATAAAAGAAACAATTATTATGATCAGACGTCCTTAATTTTATGAATCAAGGATTTTCTAAAATTATTTATGATTATTTAGGATAGATACTTACAAAATTGAAATCATTGATTGAATCTAGTTATCTAAGACTGTTCGTACACAAGGCAACCAAAGCTTAATACACTAACTCGAAATAAAACTCGGAGCGCGCTTGAATAGGGATACGTATTGGCTTACTCCAGATCTCCCCTTAGGCAATTCCCTGCGAAGGGGATTTTTGGAATTTTCGTCCAATAATCCCCTTAACCAGAGCATAAGAGGCGAAGGGGATTATTGGTCAAAAAATCTATAAATCCCCTGAGCCATTTATTTTATTTTGGCGGAAGGGGATTATTTAGTCTTTCTTCAGTTTATACGACGGATAGCGCTACTCTAAGACGATAGCTGTTAACCACTTTAAGCGGCGAGTAAGTAGCTAATACTTATATTTTTTTAAATGCTAAAGTCGCCACTTGTGAAACTCGTTTATAAGGTTGTTGTTTGTGTTTTTTTTATGTTTTGGTGTTCACAATAAGCAGTTCCTATCTATCTATAAATTTTCTCTGAAATAGTACTTTGTAATTATGTAAATACTACGCCACAACCTACCTCTGGTTTACCTTAACTGTCTACCAAAAGCAAACCTCATTCTAATTGAAAGTTCCGCAAACAATTAACCCTGTACCACGCAAGGTATAAAATCAATCCTTCGAGCGGATGTGCACCGCTACATCCGAGCCCGTGTGCTGAATCACAATGTCTAGTTCAAGGACTAAGCTATAGAGTAGCCAGTTTGTATAATTCACTGCCAGGAGGATTAACATCGTAAGTAACATTATTTGATTCATTCATTCAGTTTTTTTTTCAGTAGTGCACAGTTCTTATTGTCTAATGATACAGTAATTTCCAGGCTTAGTTCAGCCAGTATTGTCAGTGTTCTCTTTTATCTGGTAGGTATAAGAATGAATGGTCTTTCCAGTCCTCTCTTTCGTTGTATTCTATGACGGTTTGGCTTGAGCTATATCTTTCACACATTTTTATCAATCATTCATTCACGACATTTTAACATTTTTAAAGTTTAAACATCAATGAGTGGAAATTAAAAAAAAAACAGTTATCTTCTGAATAATATTGAGCTTTCTAAAACCTATCTATCCATTCAAGGCACGAAGCCACAGATAGACACAATGACAAACATAGGAGTCAAATTAACATCCCTCGGATTTAACATCGGGGTTAAAAAGGAGATACGTAGGTACAATAAGGAATCCATAAATTGTATTAAAAATACGCGAATTTTCATTTATATCTACAGCAGGCCTAGCACGCGCGCCGGTATAAAATTTTGTCCACCATTTTTATCTCGCGAAAACGAGACGCACGTATCCATATACTACTCTAGCCTTGTCACGTTGAGGCGAAAACAAAACGGGTGGACAAAGCTTAATCCCGGCGCCCGTGCTAGGCCTGCAGACTTCAGTTTCAATCACATTCGGTGATCTTTTTCAAGAGAAAAAATCAATTTCAATGGGAAGGGTTTTCCAAGACAAACCTACTGGCTTACTAACCTACACTCCGTAATCGGATTCATTTTCGGATATTCACGTTACAATAATTTAACTGTACACATAACGGTTGATTTGCAATATGATAATGGGCGAGTAATAAAATAATTTACGAAGTGTGTTCGTTTGCGAAGCCGGCCCCGAAAGGAACGCGAAATGAGGTAAAGAATGTGTAGTAATTTTAATGAATAAAAGTAAAGAATTCATTTAGTTTTAATTTTATGTTAGAAACAAAAAGAGCATATCCACAGACGGGTATTAGGTACTAAAATTAAGTTTCAGAAATAGCTAGTAGTTCGCGGCGAACTGAGACCTCGCGATCCCTATAACCTCACAACCCCTGGACCGATTCAGCTCATATTCGAACTTATTTTTTTTATTGAAATGAACTACTTGCCTACAAAATTTCATGAAGATTGGATCAACGGTTCGTTAGTTACCATCGGACAAATATACACACAAACATACAAACATAGAAACATACATACAAATGCCCCAGCAAACTCTGAGACCTTCGCTTCGCTCGGTCAAAAATATAACTGGATAATCCAACTCAGATTCACACAGCGGTCAATGGAGAGAGCTTTGCTAGGAGTTTCTTTGCACGATAAAATCCGGAACGAAGATATTCGTCGAAGAAACCGATCTAGCTTTCAGAGTTTGCAAGCTGAAGGGGCAATGAGCAGGCCACATCACTCGAAGAACTGATAACCGATGGAGAAGAAAGGTTCTTGAGTGGCGATCACGAACAGGAATATGCTAATGAAAAATTTTTCATGAAAAAATTTTCAAACTCTGAAAGCTAGATCGGTGACTTTGGTTCTTCGACGAATATCTTCGTTCCGGATTTTATCGTGCAAAGAAACTCCGAGCAAAGCTCTCTCCATTGACCGCTGTGTGACTCTGAGTTTCTCCAACAGGCCAGTAGGCAAGGACCGCGTTCCAGTTCCATATGTCCCAAGTCATATATGGACAATAGCTGGACAAAGGACATAGCTGGACAAAGGCCTCCTCCTTTCCTCTTCACAGTTCAAAGCTTTTTTGATCCAGTTGCTGCAAAAGGAGTCCAGTTCATAGAGATATAGAGAGGAAATATACTTTCCTCGTAATATATTATCTCGTTTGTCTGTGGTCCGTAGTTTTAAAGTGTGTTAGTACTAGTTTTTTTTTTTTTTTTTTATGATACACGATGACGATACGAGCATGTCGCTCACCTGATATTTAGCGTCACGCTTGCCCATAACAGTTTAGTGCCACCCAGAATTTTGAACTTCAATACTTCAAAACTATGCGCGGCAATGCACTGCGCTCGTCACCCTGAGATGTTAGATGTTAAATCTCTGTATGCCCAGTAATTACGCTGGAAACATTGCCCTTTAATCCGGAACTCAGTAATGCTTGCACACTACTGCTTGGCGGTTGAATAACTGGCTAAGGTGTGGTACTTCCCCAGGCGGACTCTGCAAGAGAGCCCTACCAATACAAAAATATATATATTTATCTATACTTGCAATGTTAGTAAAGAAAAGTAGTAAAACCAATTACAATTTCAATCCGTATGAAGTTCCAAAGAGCATTCATGTAATCCAGAATAACCGAACAAATGGAAAAGCGAGAAATTCAATAAAACTTCCTCCTGAAAACCAACTTTCGCGCTGAAAACTACTCGTCATTCGCGCTTCCTGGTTTATGGCACGACGAAATTTATGAGTTTGTTCACTTCAAAACTCTATTGTTGTTGAATTAATCTGTTTAAACTCTGGAAAATAGAGTTTCGAAAAAAAAATCGTTTCTAAAAAAGCTCAAATGATCAACCCGAAAATGTAAAAAGTAGTTGAAGCGAATATCCAGAAATAAAACATTGAAAATAACTATGAAAATTCATACCTTTGTAAATAGTGACCCTAATTCTTGCGCACCCTGTGATGTGGGGTTTGGTTTTTATTAAATTCTCTGCTGCCCTCAAATTTAATTTGCATGTCAGCGTAGTTTTAAAGTAAAACAAAACAGATTATTTTTAATATTACGCTTAGAAGTATGCTTTGTTCAATTTTAAATAACGACGTAGATAAGAAAGAAAGAAAATTAAAGGCATGCTAGTTATACGTCGACATCATGTCTCTATCTCGGTTACTCCCATGCCAATCTCAATGAAAGTGACAGAAAAAAGAAATAATTTCTATCGCTTGAGAATAACCTCGCCGTTTTCGTTAAGAAATTTGTCATTTCTGCTTATAAGAAAAACGTTTCGCAGGATTCCTAACCGCCTTGTTAGCAATTTGGCAGCAGCTAGATGGAAGATTTGATGCCAACATAGCAAAACTAACTCAATAAAGCTTTGCGCAATGTCTACAGTAAGTATAATGGGTTGGCAGCACCGTTACACAAGTGTATTTTTTTTATATCTTTTTTTATGTTTGCCAGATTTTCCTTTTGACGTCAACCAAGATGGTGGTATATTACTCACAAAATTAATTATTCACAAAAACAACATAATTACAAGATTACGCAATAGGTAAGTAATTTCTGAAAGGAATAATAATTATTGTAGGTTTACACATAAGAAGTGCTAGAAATAATAGGCAATAAAATATAATAGTTTAATCAAATTGACTTGATAATTTACAGCAGTCTTAAGACGAATACACGCTAGCAATTAAAGAACTCAAAAGAAAAATTAAAGAACTTTTACTCTGCCCAAGTATTTTTTTTATTGACTGTTACGTATATCGAAGTACGAAAGGTAGGTATTATTTTCACTGCAAGGTTGAGTTTGTCCTTCAATGCGACCTATTTTTTTGTTAAAATAAAGTTCGTTGTCAGTTATATAATTTTATTACGAAAAAATGCTGTACGGAATTCTCGGTGCGCGAGTCCGACTCGCACTTGTCTGGTTTATGTATGTTATTGATGTTCACCTTATGTTAAGCGTAACCTTTGCCCATAAAACTTCCGTGCTATCCAGAATTTTGAACTTGAACTGTTCAAAACCATGCGCCGCAATGGACTTCGCTAGTCACCATGGGATATGCCCAATAATTTCGCTGGAAACATTGCCTTCATCCGAAACACAGTAATATTTGCACACTAATATCTCAGGGTGACGAGAGCAGTGAGTAGCCACGCACGGTTGAACTGTTGAAGTTCAAAATTAGCGTGCCACTTAATTATTTACTGTTGTTGTGGCAAGCGTGAACTAAAGTTCACGCTTGCCACAACAACATCAGTTTAGCTACTTGCTCGTACAAAAATTGGGGTGGGTAGAAGTCGGGCTTGTATCGTCACGTCAAAAACTAGCGTGAATCGTATGACGAAAATAACTCCAACAACAATCAGAGGACAGAAAATATCAGACGGCGTTACGCCAATCTCCCCACATCTTGTCATGGTCATCGACCTAGTATATTTATGCTGGAGCTCAGTTGCCCGGTACGGCAATATAAACTTTATTTCCGTTACTCACATAGCCTCCATGCTTTAACATTTCCAAAGTACATAATTTTTTTTTTAATTTCATTTTTGACATGAGACCCCTTGAAAGACCGATTAGACGTTTATCGAATCAAAAATAATAAAGCAAATAGGTGCTCTAGCTAGTGTAAAGTCCTCCTAACTTCAAGGTGTGTTGTTGCCTACGTGCTAATTACGACACCTGTAACTGGAACGACAGCTAAAAAGGACAATAAACAAGTAAAATTATGTTTCTTCGTATTTAACGTGTGCTAAGCCTAAACTGTTATGAGAATTGTACGACTCTTGAACCCACACGAGCCACAGATACTAAGCCTAACTTGATACAGCTTTTTTCATTTATTGATTTATCTACGCGTCTTCTTGACAGAAGGATCCTGTGACCAAAATACTGGCCGAGACCTTGCTCAAAGGATCGCGATCGCAATTCCGGCCAGCGTTGTTGGCACTCTTGCTTGCTGGTGGTTATTAGATTAGTATTATTTTTATTTTCTTTTTCCTTGTATACATATACATCTTTGTAAAATGTCTATAATAAAATTAAGTAAAGAAATATTCTTCTGCGGAGTTTTCCCACTAACTTCATATTGCTTTGTAAAAAGTCTATAATAGTAGTACAGTAGTAGTAGTTAGGCGAACAGTAGAACTCGCGAGCGCAAACTTTTGCACAATCTCACGTCTACAATTTCACAGTTTTGTTTTTGTCGTCGGCGATTTTCGATTGGAGGGGTATTTCCTCCAAAGCGGGGGGAAGTTTGTTGCAACGCCATATATCCGCCAACTTTAATAATATTTAGCAGTTTTGATAAAATTCGGTAAGTGCCTACTCAATTCTAAACATTGAGCTTAGCTCAATGATTGTAAACAAGAATTTCGAATGTGAGCAAAATCGGTCAAGAGCTTGTCAAGAATACATTGCCTGACTTATTTGACGACGAATCAAACAAAAGTGCGTCAAAAATATCGCTACTTCCAAATAAGATCAAGAAATAACCCTGTTATGTAACAATAATGCCTTTAGGGCATTTAGAACCCCGTTATGTAAAAATAATGCCTTTAGGGTATTTAGAAACATGCGACACGAATGGCGACATGACTCAGTGTCTCCGGAAGTGTCGATTGTCAAGGCCGCATCACACTGCGACGCGCGACCGACTCATTGTTTCAGCGACATTGTGTTTTTACTCCATTTACCTATATTTAGACTTCTGCTTAAATAAAGGGAGGAAGCACGCTGAATTTGAGGATTTCTTTGTAAGTTAATTTGGTCAAGACTAATTAGTAAATAAGACAAAAGCCCGTAAATCATGTCATGATATCAGTTGAAGGTTCAGGTTCGTTCGAAATTACTGACATTCAAACCCCAAAAAAAGTTAGTTAGTTTTTTCTAAAAATAATCATATCACTCGTTAACGCAATGAGTGGCTTTTGAAAACCATTCAAATTTGCTTTATATCGCATGATATTATATTATCTTTAATTTCGCATAATATTTTCGTACGCTCGTAGATAGCCAGCATTCTACTTCTTCAGCAGGCTTCCAGACAAGCAGAAATGGGGCTTTGTAGCCGTTTATTTTTCCGGTATAAAACATAGCCCATGTAACTCCGACCCATTAAGTAAAAAAGCACGTCGACCAGTTGCTCTGTTGCAGCGTGAAAGCGGATTTAACAAACTTACAAGCACATTGTCGCATTTATCATATAAATATTCAAGTACTCTAATTCAATTCAATTTAAATACTTCTTTATTTCTTATAATAATTCACAAATCGAATGTACAATCACCAGTGTTTATTGTTCCTGGTGGTACAAAAACAGAGAAGATAAAAAATGTTTAGCAAGCATAGGCATAGGCTTATATAAAACTTAAGAAATGAAGGTACATAATTATATAAAATGGTGTTTAAAATTTATAAACTATACAAGTACTCTAATAGTGAGGTACTCATCATTTCTAGGATAGCTTTCAGAATTTCGATTTATTTCCTGGTTCAATTGTTATTTGACTTTTTTGAGTAACACGCGCTTGATCGATCTCATTTAATTTTGACATGGTGTAATATTTGTTTTGTTTAAATAAATTTTACATAGTAATTAATGTAATGTGTTAATATAATTTTTTTTTATTTTTTTTTTAATGTTTTATGTAATTTGTTTTAATTTTCTTGTATGGGTAAAATTTAACCTGAAATAAATGATTTTGAATTTGAATTTGAATTGAATTTCACTATCACGCGAAACTATATAGCGCTATCTTTTTCTTGAGACTCTTAAGACTTCTAAAGAGAAAGATGACAGCGGCAGTCTACAACTTAATATAATCCAAAAAGATATATGCAGATACTCTAAGCTATCCTGAATCACTATGTTCCTTTATCCCCAGGTCAAAGATCATCAATATCTTTGACCAGCAAATAAAGATTAAATTGGTAGAAACCAAGGTGTGTACTGTACAAAGTCTCTGTTCATTTCATAGGACGAAACAGACAACATACAAAAAACAAAACTTAATATAATCCGAATGGCACTATAACTATGGCTTCTGAAACGTTTGTTAACTTTAACAACAGATTAATTCTAAAGCTGCCTTTGTCTGCCACTAAACAAATGACAAAGGTAGCAATAGGCTTAATCTGTTGTCAAAGTTAACAAACGTTACAGAAACCCGTGGTAAGTAACTTCGCATAAGCCGATGGGCTACATTCTGAGTTTAGAGTACCTAAACTTAGTTCGTATAAGCCCTGTTTTTTTTTTTAAGTGCTTACTATATTTATTAATGCTTTGCCTCAGCTCAAGAATAAATGTTATCGAAAGCGCCCCCGACGCTGCCAGTGCAAGGTCGGGCGCAGTGAGCTCCGACGCGACGCGACGCGACGTGCAGACGGCCGTATCGATCGCATCCCGGCTAGTCTGCACGCACACCACCTCGCCCGGCGCTTCAACACCACCCGACGCGACACAATCGTGCGAAATAAGACCTTAATTTTACTTACAGCCACATATACCTGAGGCGTAATGTTTAAAAAACACAAACTTACCGGGCCGAACTGAGAACTCGCGAATCTTTCATTTTGTGCGAGCGAACGATTCAAAAATAAAGCCCCTGGTGCTTGGAGCCTGATGAATGTTGTTTATAGAAAGGTGCAGAAGATTTGATTTTGAAATGTCGGTAGCACATTCCACGTTTGAATTACAATGTATTATACGAGTAGGTATAAATCGGTGTGAAATCACTATATTGGACGTTTAATTATACTCGACGTAACAGTGCTTATTAAAGCCTATGGTTTAATGACATTATATCGCAATAAATATGATAAAATTTAATTATAAAGCAGATTTTCTAATCCAATAATTGTTTTATTTTCCTAACCCGTTATTAATTAAAGTGGAAAAGAAAGAAAAAAAATAAAAACAGAAACCCGACTTCATGAACACTGAAAACTGAAAAGATGTAAACAAGGAGTATTTAAAATGAAATTATGAGACATTTTCTCTTCCATTTCAGTTTAAGTTCCAAAGGACACTTAAATTTGGTTTAGTATTATGTTTGCCACCAAGTGATACAAAAAAGTGCAATTTCGATTTTTTTGTGTGCGATGTAATAATATTATTACTATAAATCTAGCCTATGACACTCCGGACATAAAGAGGAATCGTACGAAAAACCGCTTGTCAAAAACGGTCAAGCCGTTTAGTGGCTTGTTCCGTCCTCATCCCAATAGATCTCATCCCATGACGTCATTTAGGCTACGGGACATTTTATAGGAACACACAAACATACTTTTATACACCCCAAAAACATTACTCTCCTTCTAGAGCAGTCGGGTAAAAAGGACAAAGCACGTAGTAATTTATGTTTTATTTAAGTACTTTACTTTTTACTTTTTTAAGTACTTTACTTGTTTGTATGTTTTGTTTTGGTGACAAATAAATGATTGTCTAATGTCATTCAAACATTTGCTCCGCCGGGATTCAAACCTGGAATCTCTCCTCATAAGACACGCGTGCTACCAACTAAGCCAGTAAGTCGTCGAATAACGTTAGACTTTAAATGTAAAGGCAATACATTACTCTTTATGATGCGATTGCATCTTGCATTGATTACCAATAAAATAACTTTGTTTATTTACGTAGTTTATTTATTTCGCTACGTGATCGCATCGAAGCTTGGAAGATCTCGATTTTAATCGTAGTCAGAAATACATAAAAACAAAAAATATACAGAATGTCCCGTAAAGTAGGTTCTAAGTCGGAAGGAGCTCATACTCTACTCATACTGTTTTTAAGGAGGACCAAGAATGACTTCCACGTAAAGTAATTGATGCTCGGAGCTTTATATCATTTAAAAATAAATTTACTAAATGGCTTATCACACAAGCGTTTTATGACTGCGAAGAGTTCTTTGGTATTAAAATACCGCATTATATTTAGAAGATCAGTGTACTTAGTATTTTCTATAATTTGATTATGTTATGCTGACCTGTATTTTTTACAATTATTAATAAAGAATGTCTAATGTCTAATGTCTGATATCACAAACCTAAAGATGAATCCAACGACATCCGTTTAGACTAACGGAGCTCTAAAGTTTTTAAGTACATATACCTTAAAAACCATACCCTGGTTGGTTAGTCGTCGTTTAGCATAAGGTGAACTATCAACTCAAAATGGGAAAATATTTTGATTACACTAAAATCGTCGACTATAAAAACCCTTCCGTGGTGTCCTTAATCCCAAGCCACGGGCACAGAATAATAATAGTACCCATGGGGTTGATTTAAAGGGTTGCTGTCAAGGTCGAAGTCTTTAGTAATGTTACTTTCCTCTTAGGTAAGTTGGATTTATCCGAGTGGCTAACTTAGAACAAGCTATCGCAGTTTTAACCTAAAGGCCTCTGAAATGTCTTATTAGTAAAGTTGTTGTAATGGGACAAACAACCGGGACCAATAATGCGGTTATAGATTTTATGATATGCCTTTTAGCTATATGTAATCAAGAAGAGTCATTTGTTCTAATCATAGAGACATTATGTACGTATAATTTTTCTATGGTTCTAATCATAGAGACATCTTATACAGTTCCTAATTGATCTTTCGTCGCATGGAGTGAAGTGAATGCCTGTTGAAATAACGAGAGACTATGACGCCGCCACATATTAGGTTTTTTTTTATCTCGCCCTTATTTTAATAGCCCTTAAGATCTGATTATTGACATATCCATAATGTATTCCATATGTAGATATATAATATATTGCGAAGTATTGGATTGTATATATTATAATATATACTTGGAACTTCGTGACCAAACGAGCATGTCGTTCACCTGATGTTAATCATCACGCCTGCAAATAACAATTCAGTGCCGCCCAGAATTTTGAACATCAACAGTTCAAAACCATAAGCGGTAATGCACTTAGCTCGTCACCATGAGATATTAGATGTTAAATCTCTGTATGCCCAGTAATTACGCTGGAAACATTGCCCATCAATCCGGAACACAGTAATATTTGCACACTACTGCTCGGCGGTTGAATAACTGCCAAAGGTTTGGTACTCAGTCCCGACGACCCACGATACAATATTTATAGAATTAGAACAAAAAATATATATATATATATTTCATCGTAAGATTATATATGAATACATAACTGATAATAATGAGGTGCACGCGCGGAAATCTTTTTTTTTGACCTGGGGGTTTTGGCGGGAACGTGAAGAATTCATGTCGCGTCATTTTGTTATTTTCCAAAACTTGTGTTATATCGAGTGTTAATGTGTAAAAACGGTGAAGTTTTACCCGTTAAGTGTTCGTGAACATGCACGAGTGTTGTTGAATGGTATAATG
This sequence comes from Apocheima hispidaria, assembly GCA_947579745.1. Lineage (NCBI taxonomy): Eukaryota > Metazoa > Arthropoda > Insecta > Lepidoptera > Geometridae > Apocheima > Apocheima hispidaria. The sequence goes on from OX388151.1 coordinate 2,844,114, forward strand.
TCGTAAAACGTGAATTTTCGTGTTGTTTCCAAAACTCCATAGAAGGTTCTAGTAAAGTTTTCACCACTTTACTGGGGCATGACTTGGACTTGACCGTGACTTGCTTAGCTCACCTTTGACCGTGACTATGACTTGTTTGATAATATCTAACAAAACTTGAGAATATATAAGTATACTTGAGAATATATAAGTATACTTGACACTGGCAAATGCATAAGACGTGCGACGCCAAAATCCTCTTAGGAGAAAAGAGGAACAAAAAACTCTTTTTTTTTCCAGTTATCTTTGGTACATGTAAGTGTAATAGAGTTATGTACTTAGTAGTTAGTGGAGTGGTACAAGATTTATGAGTCTACGTTAGCAGTTAAGTATAGTTTTATGAGGACTTTCATGATAATATAACTCAGTTGCATAGATTGCTTTACTGCATCACTTTGAGTTCTACCAGTGTGCAATTTCCTTTTCAACAATTACTCTCTCGTAATCGAATATGCACCTTTCGTAGTATTTATTTCACTTGTATGTATAAATTTATATTAGGTAAACTAGATAGTATCTGTTTACATAATAGTTATTACCTAGAATAAAGAAATAATAAAGGCTTAATTAATACTTTAAGTTTGTGGAGCCAAAATGTAAGAGAAAGAAAAACAGCTGTTTCATACATTTTGTCGAGGTTTCATGACATGTTTCTATGGAAAAGCTGTTGTTTTGTTTTGCGATCTGTGTTGGCCCTCAAAGAGAATATAAATACTACTTGGCCCTGTTTGCCCATCGTAAATTTTGTATCGTAATGACAAGTACATTGATACCCTAGAATATATTATGGCCGTCTACTAACCGGATCATTTTTATTAGATCCAGTTCTAACATCCATAATGGATCTATAGAGATTTTTCCCAACAACTCGTGTAGGTTAAGCAACTTGTAAGAAATAAAAGCTAATGACCAAGGTAAATGCCTCGCTACATGGCCTGACCTGACATCGTTTGAAAGAGATGGCTATATATAAGTTTCTGAGGGAGCGAAAGGGAGAAGCTATAACCTTAATAGTTTGTTTCTTTAGCTCCCGTGAAATTCAAATCTAGCTGTCCCTTTCACACGATGTCAGGTCAGGCCATGTATAGACACCCTAAGTCTTAGCTGCCAAAACTAGTAAGGTAAAGTGACATCCCTGATGACAGATTGACGTAAAATTAACTTAGCCTTGTCAACCCTTCGCGGTGTCGAGTTTCCGTACGCATGTTAGGGTCAGTGTACAATATTAAAACACCTTGAATGACTATTTCAATTAGTATAATTATTTAGTACTAGTTGTTACCCGCGTCTTCATTTGCGTGGATATGAAAAAAGTATCCTATGTCCGTGTTTGTGATATACAGTAACTCCTTATCAAATTTTATCAAGATCCGTTCAGCCGTTTAGCCCTGATAACGCGACAAACATCCAGTTATAGTAGTTACTTCCTATAGTTCGCTATAGATGGCGTTGATCTGACAGTTGTAATGTATAGTGACAGTGTGTTGTGCAGTTGTCTGTGTTGTCTGAATCGCGCAATCGAAGTTTTTTCTCGAGATGGACGTATTCATTTTTATACCTCGAAGCTTTATTGGTCCTGATACGACCGCGGATATATTTCTCTGAATTATAATATTAGGATAATCTTCTATTTTACTTTATTTTACATTGAATTCTTACTGGTTAAGGTATATAGGATATTTTATTATATATTTTTTAATTCAAGAGAGAGTACTCTATTATTTAAAATCCTAAAATCCGGGGGTATGTTTTAAAGCTGCGACCAGGGCCAGTACCGTGAGGTGCTTATTGTGTTTTCGTGGTCGCGCTGCGTCACCGTCTGAACCTAACAGTCATCGCAATAAGCACCCAGAGCCACTGACGGAGGACGGTCGGTAGCATCCTCTTGGCAAAGAATACTATCCTGTATTTTATCTATGTTAGTTATCTCTTATGTCTTAGTAAATGGCGATCGTTCTGCGATTTCTATGCCAGACGTCTTCTGGCTGATGATGTGACGCTCAGAGGAGCTGTACTACGATGTAAGTTTTTTTTTTAAATTGTTTTATTTAACCAAGCAAAATAATATTTACCTTTGCCACCTCTAAGCATTTGCCCTTTGCCCTATAAATTTGTATTCCATACGTACCTATAGTGTATTTATGTATTTAGCCAGTACGAATTATGTTTTGTTATATATTAAGTCAAGAGAAGTAACAAGTCAGGTCAAAACAATAAACAAGTCTCATTCATTCGTGTTCCTTTAGTAAAGTACTTATTGGATGTTTTTTTCAATTGAAAGCTTTCGGAAACAATACAAAAAGACACGATAAGATAAGATACCGTTTATTGCTCAGAACTGTGTACATAGGTGTTACAAAATTATTAATTTAAACACAACAGTTTATCCTGTAACAGTATCTGTGTATTATAATAAGTGTGGCCTAAAAGGCTAATACGATATGATACATTTATAACTTACCATAGTTTATTTACAAGCAGAGTGCAGAAGACAACAAGACAACACGGTGCAATACATTATACGATTTGCCCACTCTTGTGCTCGTAAGGAATTCGTAATGGATAATAATTCAATTACACACATTCGAAAGAAAAAACGTCTTCGGAAGAAAGAAAACATGTTTCAAATAATAATACAAAGCGGCCACATGTTTTCTTTTCATGCTGGCACCAAATTCCATGTGAAAAGTGAAAAGTAGGCCCTACTTTTCACATGGGTGTGTCTTAGCAAGTAGGTAAGTACGAGGTATGTTTATGAGTAGACTAGCTGCGCCTCGCGGTTTCACCCACTATTCCTCAGAAACCGAATACTTTGCCGGGATAAAAGTAGACTATGTGTTAATTCAGGGTATAATACTCATATAAGCCATATTTCATCCATATTTCATTCAAACCCGTTCAGCCGTTACAGAGTTGAAGGGGAACAAACGCACATACATACTTACACACAAACTTTCGCATTTTTAATATTAGTGTAAAGTGTGATGTGATATAATTTTACAAAAAATGTACCATAAGCCGTTCTCAAGGCACGTCATTGTCAATGTCATCTTGATGGTTGACAGCGCTGCCATTAAGTGGAATGCCTATTTTTTGTAGCCATTTGTAGTAGAGCGACCAACATAACGGTAAGGTAAGGTGAAGTAAACGTTATCTTCGGAAGTCAGTCAGTTTTGTTTAGAAAATACCACTGTGGCTCCCTCATCTAACTTCGCAGGTAAGTTTGTCGTATTGTTTAAGATAGTTATCAAATGTCGACGACTACATAATTGTTTTGACCGTCAGATTTAAAATAGGAAACGTCAAACGTTTATTTCGCTTGATCTTGTCGTTTTATCAAGGTTTAATGTCAAATCGGCCGTTTATTTTTGCTGTTTTTTTTTTCTGCTATAGTAGCTATTATGGTTGTAGATTTTCAGATTTTTATGCAATACAATGTATGTATTCAAGGTAAGCAGCAAATTAATAACATGGCACAGACAATTAAAGCACTTGATCGTTCGTTTTTGCCAGAAAACCTCTTTGGAATAGTCTCACTGCACCGCGCCTTCTTACGCCCATAAATCCTAAATCTTAACAAACTCATGATATTTTACTAAAGATAGGTTTTTACCTTCAAATGGCGCTCTGAATTCGGCTCCGCTGCAGTCTGTTTACAACTGCCAAATATTGAGAAAGAAGATGCGAAAAGTTAGAGTAAAAGAGATAGCTACAATGAAATCTGTCCGAACGGACAGATTTGTGGGGTCATTTTAAGTGCGCTAAAGTCGTATCTTTAGTAAAATATATTTGAACAAAATATTTTGTTTTTGATGGAAAACTACAATCTATGCTTATTTTTTTAAATGTTTACTTTATTCTAATAACAACTACTTTTCTTCGTCGTATTTTCGACGCAAAAAAATTGTTTCTTTGAATAGGTGGTTACAACAACGAAGATATTGCGATATTAAAAAAAATCAAACATCCAAGCATAGTTTTTCAAGTTGTAAATAACTTATAAAAAAATCATAGAAATCAGATAATATTTAGGGTATACCCCGGAATCGCGCTTAGTGGGTTGGATGGCTCTTATCAAGTTGTATTTGCCCCCGTTGGATGGAGGTAATAAGCTACTTACCGAAAAACTATAAATAAAAAAAAAGCTTGTCCTCCTATACATTATAATCAGTTTTTATTATTTAATCAAATGCAATACTTTAATAAAGTATTGAATAAAACAATCATTAGCAAAAAAAAAAAGTTCCTTTTCATACAATATATACTTAATAATCCCCCAAAAATCTGTCGGCTAAACATAATTGTCTGAAGTGTTTCTTTGGATTAAAAACACTGATCAACCTGACTAAAGCTAACAAAGGCTCAATACGTAATAAAGACTATCATACCATAAAGGTACACCTTCGTGAAAGTTCTATTTACCTATTTTCAGTTTCACCATTTAAACTAAATATTTGTTCATAAGCTGATGGTATCTAGCGAGATTGCTGTCCCTTGAAGCGGTATTCTAATAAGATAGTTTGACTGATACCTAGAATACCTATAATACTGATATATAATACTGAGCAAAATAGCGGTGAAAGCAAGAGGACAGCACATCAACGATGCCTTGCGGTCCTAGGGCTTGTACTGCGTACTCGGTTAGATGACAGACATATTTTAGGATATCAATGTTTTTGGATTGGATATTTCCTGCCATAACGCTTGTAGCGCAGTTTTAGGACATATCCGGGCACAACTAATGTCAGAAAAAAGTCTCCTGAAAGATTTATCAATATAAACCACATCAATGCGCTTGCGTGTCCTCACAAACACAAGTCGATTTTTGCGGACACATGGTCTGTAGTAGAATAGAATAGAATCGTTAATTGGCCTTATAACATTGGTAGTTACACTGGGCAATTCCTATTTACAAAATATTCAGTTCATAATTACATAATTCGTACATAATTTCAAATATCAAATCAAAAGCCACAAAAAAAAACGAAATGCTCCTTAAAGTATAGTGAGGAGAACACTATTTTTTAACTGTTATTTTTATCTAGTAAGCTAAGTAGTTTAGATAGTCGTATGTATGTTGCTGACTTAATAAAGGCACTTTCCAGTAAAAAAATAAAAATATATAGAAGCACATAATGTTATTTTTGTCTAGTAAATATGAGTAGTCATAGTTTTTATTTTGTTTTGTGTGTGCTTTGTAAATTTTTATTGTCGATTTTTATTTTTTATTTTATTGTAATTACTAGCTGATTTTTTACGCGATGCAAGCTTGGCTTTCGGCCTCGCTAACTCTTGTTTTAATAGTTATTCTGCTATTCGGGACGGAGACAAATACAACAAATCAAAAACAATAAGAATCGGTCCAGCCGTTCTCGAGTTATAAGTGTTCGAACAAACCCGACTTTGTTTTACATATTAAGATTTAGTAGGTAAGGTGTTGTAAGTAACGTTTTGGTCCAAATGTAAAGCTGCTTATTTTGTAAAATAAAGATTAAAGAATAAAACAACGTCATTTCATTTCATTTGCACTTTACCAAATCTGATTAGCTTTCTGAAGATTTAGCACTCTAGCACTATTTCATACACGTGCTGCCATTACAGGTATAACAGTACCCAGCATGATGGTATATTAGATTTCCCTCACAATAAAAAACTCAGCAAAAAACTGTACCATACAGTAGCCTCGATATGTTAAAGAAAACGATATATTTTTATGCGACCAGAGACTGTCGTGAGATCGTCACGCCCATGAGCTTATTGGCACAGCTGATCTTGTTACAATATCTTATAGTGAAGGAGATGTGGAGGAAATTAATTACTAACTGAAACCAGCAAAGTTTACAGCGTAATTACTGATATATATTCAAGCTCACTCCAGTTCCTTGCGTTCCTCTCGCGCCCTCCGACTAAAGATCCCTATTTCTACCAAGTCCAATCTTTCCTGATGTAAGCATTTATCTGTGCAAGCTGTCCTGCTTGGAAGGCAGGACAGCTTGCACAGCTAAATCTCTTTCTATTTTTAAGAAACTCGTTTATAAACAATGGCGTCGATTCTACTTAAACTATCTTAACGAAACTTAGTGCTATTACTGTGTCTTACTAATAGCAACACAATAAGCAGATAGCATGCATTTTAGTACTGTCAAATGAGTTTACCGACTTAAGGCGCGAAGAAAAACATACATAATTATGTAGGTAATGTTTTTAGATAATAAAGGCCTAGCGTAAAAAAATAATACAAAAATAAAAAATTGACGGTCAGACAAATACAAAACAGACGGCACTAAGTATAATTAAATTTAGAGTAATTTATAGTTTCCAAGTGCTGTTAATAAATTCACCTGTATCTCCTATTCTACACACTTGGATAAATAGACAGTTATACATATAATACCTAATTGTAATTATATACAATTGCGATGACAGTGTGTAAACTGTCATTGAGCAATATTTGTCAAGTTGCAAAACTTGCGCTGGTCCAGCAGTTTCTCAACATTTGTCGCTCGTTCACTGCGTGTGAACGCGATATACGGACCAACCTTATCCGAGTTGGCATGGAGTTGGAAAATAGCAGAACTAAATATGTTGTACACATGGCTGTCAAATTTGCTTAGGAAATACAAAGGTGGCTCCCTCTCAAACTCATTCAACTGTCCTGTCGGTTCTGCAAATGTCACATTCAGAAAAACAAATGCACAACACTTTAGCTAGCAATGAATTGGTAAAGGGTGATAAAAGATAGCGTTGCATGCGTTCCGATGTTTATTCGGTTGTGTTTACTGAGTATTTGCTTTTGCAACGAAGCTGTAAAATCATAGTAAGGTTGACTGATTGCCAATTCGTTCGCAGTAATAAATCTTTATTTTGTAATGGTGACAGAACAATCAGCTTATAGCGTTTCGATATGATAATTTCGAAGGTTTCAGTTAACTATTTACGACCTCATTTTCTTCAAGATTTTTAGCTTGTTTTTCTATTGTTAAAAATATTATGGAGATCAAAATATTGGAACATAATTATAATTGAATTTCAATTAAGAATTTGAAATCGGCTTGGTTTATTCACTTAATATAGAGTTAGTTCGTATACTCTGATTTCAGAGTTTTTAGACCGCCTGAAGGCCTCTGACATGGCTTCATTTGCAGTTTTTGTCATTTTTAACCGACTTCCAAAAATAAGAGGTTCTCAATTCGATTTTTTTTTATGTTTCCTCAGAACCCCGTCATTTATAAACGATTTGGAAAAATATATTTTTATTTCAAAGGAGATTTATAGTAGTTTGGTCTAAGCCTATGAGTTCCAGAGGGCAAAGGGCGGTCAATTTCTAGAATGACGGGTATTCAGAAGGACAGTTAGAGGACCGGGCTTATTTAAAAACGTCTGCCTTGATAATTATAATTAACCTTCTCGAAGTAATGGGTAGCAAAGAGTGAGGTTCATTACAGTGCCAAAATCTGGTTAATATAGTTATTAACTGCTAACTTATTTGATAAAAGTATGATTTTTGTATTTACAGCCCCTTCGTTACTTACTTAGATAAAAAAAAAAAAAATTTGGGATATATGTTTTTTTTTTTTCTGTAATTTGTATTGCATGGAGAGAAAATGTGACATTTTCTCGATAAAAAAATCATTGTAAAGACTCGATTTACAAATATTTTTCGCTGGCGCTCAGAACCTCTCGTGTATATTCAAGTGATTATTACACTAATAGTGGTAACAATATCTAGGTTTGAATGGGACAGAATTTCGATTGATTTCCTGGTTTAGATGTAATTAGCAATTATCTGGTTTTGCGACTACCGCGTGCTAAAACCATCTCTTTTCATCTGCGCGCGAAAGTGTATAGCGCTATCTATTCTCGAAACACCCTTCTAGGTATTTTCAATAGGTACCAACAAATTTCCTGAGATAGAAACGATACCTACACGAGTTGTTTGTTGTTGTTTTCAAGTTACTTTCTTCAGAAAGCACAGTCACTTGTGAATTCAATCAATGCAGGCTCAATTAGACTCTGTAAATGTGATCTAGGAAACAAACGAATCGACAATCCCACGGTAGAAGGAGCGAAAGCGTATGCCGGTTTCTGTACCTGGTACCTGCATATACTTAGTATTTGATAATGTTTTTTTTTTTGGTCTTTTGTAATGAATACATGACAATCCCGTTATATATACTAACACTGGATAAATATACAAAAACTCTATAAATTAAATATATGTCTGTGATCAGTTACTAATGAAAATGTAGAGTTAACTTGTGAATAAATATGATTTTTGTAGAAATACTCTTACAGATACCGCATAGCGATAATGTTGCACCGACAAAAACGCACCTAAAGTTGGAGACAAGCGCGGTTTGCTGGGACTGAGACAAAGCGTGCCCATTGGCTATCTTAAGATTACGGCGAGCCGCGCCTAACAAAAAAGTTTTTTTTTTTAATAGTTGTACGCGTGTTCACCCGCTTGGAAAATTCTTCAGCAACCGAACGTTTTCCCGTGACAAAAAGTAGCCTATATCCTCTAGCCTCTGATTCTATATTTATATTCATGAAAAAAAAATTGGTCGATCGAGTATGAATATTTTTTAATACATACTTATATAGATATTAACACCCAGACATAGAACAAACACAAAAAAATATTCATCACATGAATGTTTGTCCTAGATGGTAATCGAACTCACGTCCCCAAACACAGAAGGTAAGTTCACTACCAACTTAGCTACCGGGGCAATTCTGCGCCTAGCAATATAACTGCTTACACAATTTCATGACTGTCGTCCATTTTCCTATGTTCTTATCAAAAATAAGAATAAACACTGCACAAATAATAGAGATGATGCTACAAACTCAGCTCTCCTAAATTAAATCTCAATTGTATTTCCGTTTCGGCTCTTCTGTATAAGATACTCAGTAAAATAAATTGAAAATGCTTGTTAGTGAATACGTACCCAGAATATTTTCTTTTTAAACTACGTAGGTACGTACGTACGTATACGTTTTCTTTTGATGTTGAGGTAATAGGTAGAAAATTGCTTGTAATCTAATCTGCAGATAGAAGACGATGAACATTGGCTTCCGACATGATAACGATAATTTTGATGTTTATATTATACGACGCCCTACAACGTTAGCTAAAAAGTAAGGTTATAGGTTTTTAGGCTGCCCGAAGGGTAACCTGATGTGCCCAAAATTTCACCAAAGTATATCATAAATTTAACCCAGAAACAATTGTTTTGTAAATCGATAGGAAAATGTGAATTTCTTAGAAGGAAATGGATTTTTCTAGAAATCAATGTACAGACCAAATTCTCACGAGAGAGACTTGAAATTTGGACCCAAAATTCTTCAAATGGTCTAGATGGACAATCAGGCCAGATTTTTGTGAAATCCTACCTCTAAAAAGGCGATATGGACGTATCGTAAGTTTGTACGGAATTTCTATAATTTTTCATGATGCTGAGATTCAAGTTTGCTTAAGCATTTCTAGTTCATTAATATCCTTATTTGTCACATTATTAATATTTTCCTGAAAATGCTAGGCTCTTGAAATAATAGGAATATATATATATTAGTTTTGTATGGTTTTCGATTTATTACAAGTTACTGCCAGTTAATTTTGACCTCACCGTATAATATTTTAAGTTCCAAACAGACTGGTATAAAGATTAGAGATTAGGCTATTTTGTAACGAAACGTCCACGCGTCCGAAGACGCGGGCACAAGCTGCTATACACACTTACACACAATCTAAGGTACATATTTTATTCACTACCTACAACTAAAACAGAAATTAAACCAAACATAAACTATGCAGTATCATAATAACTGTACTAATCAATTGTTTAATAATTATAAATTTCATTAAATCTCAATTTCATTATTACCCAATGTCATTAATTCTCATAAAATTATTTATTAACGCTACAACTTAGTTAATTTGCATCTACTTGACGTTACTCGTAGGTACTTTGCATGCGTGATAATTAGGCTGAGACCACACATCAAGTAGAGACAACGCAGTATCCGATTACCCTGCTCTACAACTAGGTATACAGATTCTTTAGATATTTGATTATATTTCACTATAAATATCTTGTTACCGCTTCCATTAAATCATTATCCAAACTACATTGTTGCAAATTCAATGGAATCTAACATGATTCACTTACATTAATAACGGTTACAAAATACGAATGTACTCGTAAAGGGAGTGACTTTCAGTCACGTAAGAGATAACTTGAATTTATACGGCTATTGTCGCTATCTGCGTACAAAAGATCAATGGGGTAGACGATGGAAATGAACATTGGCAATGAAGTCTTAACAATGGCATTGTATCTCAAATGTAATTTCTCAATTGAACTATAAGAAAGATTAAAGTGACGACAAAAACAAAATGCATAAAACTACCTTACGATGTTAAGGCCAACTTAACATTAATCATTATCACTTGAAATTACCATAAACATATATTAATATCATAAATCAATAATAATACTATACAATATATCTAGTTTATGAGGTTTTTCTGTATGTGATTTTGGTTTTCTGGTGTTCACAATAAAGAATTTAAATCTACCTATCTACTGTCATCCACTCCACAACCTCCTATAAAATTTCATATTAAATTTCAATCGAACACTTATTCATTCATTTAAGTAAGTAAGTTAACTTTATTGCCACATTACAAGTGAATAATCAATATAAAAAAAAACCGCGCAATATAATATACTCATTGCAAGAGCTTGCCTAAGCTAATGTGACGTGTTATTTTTGTATCCATTTAAATCAATTATCTAGTAAGAATAATATACGAGATCAAGGAAACATTATTGTTTCCTTTAAGAATCCCTGAGCTTCTAACAATACAAATGCATACAATACCTAACAGTACATTCGGAAATAGCATATTCAATTCACACAATCCTATTACATCGAGATTCAAAACCAATGTGTTATTACCTTCCATCCGCCTGCATTGAAATCAAGATCTACCCTCCGAAGCTTTAGTAATTAAACTGGCTCGAACAAAAGCACGGAAAAATAATGATTCTCACAAAGGCTTTCGGTAAATTGAGACTATTTCTTTTGCCTGCTCTAGACTTGAGCATTTTTGTTCTATTGCTTCTTTTGATTATGTTTAAATAGTAGTACTCGAAAACAGGAATATATAACTAGCCAACTACTACTCATGTGTAAATATTGATCTGAAGAATACAATATATAAATTACCGTTACTACTATGTCTAGAGGTCGGAGACAGTAAACTGTAATAAGTACGAGACTACATGCCTTATAAATTACGAAACGTCAAAACAATGGGCTGTAAAGGGCTATAAAGCCATTTCACTCTCCCATTGACCTGTCTACTTACAGAAGGAGACAAAAATAAATTCCATGCATTATGAACGAGACAACAAAATCAAAAGTTCACTTCCACTTAAGGAATTTATTCTAACAGAATGCAATTAGCAATAAACACAGCTCAGCATTCTAACGATGCATAATGAGTGTCACACGTATTCCTATTTCACCATTATTCCTAAACATAAGCACGATACTATACATAAATTCCACTTCTAATGCTGCTTTGATTCAAAACAAGATTACTAAAGTTAATTTCAGCGAAGCAATGGATGCTACAGACGAAATCGTGCTCAGAGAAAGGGAAAGGGCAACGGTAGAGAGGAGCTTAAAGCAAATCCAAGCGGAACTGATGGCGATATTTCGATACAATGCATCGTTACTGCTTTCTGTGCGATCTAATCAGAACATAACGTATTAGGGTACAGTGAGATTCTTCCTAGATACTGTTTTAGGATGCCTTGTTAAAATATTTACGTACTTTATTTAAAATTCCAACTGAAAATATCCAGTATAATTGTTATAAAAGTGCATTTTTATGTAAATGTTTGTCTTCATAAATGTTACAAAAAGTAGATTAAAAAATACTACATATGTACATAACTTTTTTTAAACATTTAGTTACACTTGAAGATGAACTTTCGCAAAGTGACACCTGGTGCAATGAGGTAAGGAAATCCCAAATAAGAATAAAAATTGCTTCCTACTAGTCTAGATATTTTAAGTAGTCAATTTAAATATAGTCTCAAAAAGTATTCATACTATTATAAAGTTGACACGTAAATCGCCAAACATGATTTGCGTAGACGTATAAAATTCACACTTTAATTTACCACTAAAAAACTTTCAGGTGAAAGTATATATCATTAAGTCAAACAATGGACATGTGAATTAGATTATTACATCTGATAATAGCAAAAGCACAGTAGATATAAAAGAAGTAACTCGAGTCCATAAGATCGATGCAAAACAGTACGTATGTTTTGCAAAAACGTGTAAAAGCTACTGAAACGTGATTGGTCATTCATTGCCAAGAATGGTTAGATCGAAATACTGAGTGAACGAACTATTATAGTATAATATTGAAAGAAGTGGATGTACTGGTTGATGTTGAATATAGCGCAAGTGTTAAGTGTAACCATGAAGCGACCTTGATATTGAAAACGCGACAAGACAAAAATGAAAGTGAAACAGATTTGTTTTCTCTTTTAACGGTTACGTCTGTGATGATAACTTAACTAATTTTGATTGAACATTTTCCTTTTTAGTAATTGATTCAATAAAATTAGTAATATTGTACTTTAAATGCTAATAATAAGTTACATAGTGCGTCGCTAGACAGACATAACTTAAGTAATTATCAAAGATGCATAAACTCGAAGGACTTTAACAACAATTCCAATATCAAAGCTTTAATTTGATAATAGCTTAATTACAATCTAATAATAACAAATCCTACCGCTTATAATGCGATAATAGCATGTCGCAAGCCATCGTAATCACAACTCCAAGTAAGTCGTATAAATGGCAATAATCTATCATTGGCATTGTCTAGCTCGAGATCACTGCTATTGTTGCAGATATTTGAAATTCGAGTGAAAACAATAACCATTGTTATACCATCAGCTTTCAAGTGTTTCAAGCTCGAGTGACCTTGTTAGCTCATTGACTCTTTGCTCATAAACGGGTCAGCGACAACATTAGGTCAAATTTACGAAATTAATACGTATCAAATCGATATTTAATTTTTAACCCCCGTACTGTGAAGTAATGCAGTTGTGGGTCAATCATTTTCTTAATTAACTTTATAGTAGTTGTGACCATGGTCCGTTTGCAGACCTAATGTTTGACTTTTGGCGCTAAAATTACTGGCCGTCTGATTTAAAACATCTCCTTTTTGAGCAAAAATGTATAGGCAAAACATTGCTATGGCATTGTTATTATTTAACTTTCTTTAATTTTTTAACAAACGCTATGAGCTATAGAGCATTTGTGACCTATAAAGAAATCACAAAAATGTTTACTGTTCGTGTTAAACCTGTGTGTATGGAAGGGCTCCACGACCTTATTCACGGGTATCTCGGTCAGAGAGGTGTTAATCGAATTACTGACGGAGAGCCAAATATAATTGGACAGAGGGAAACCGCTGGAACAATGCTCCGCAACTGCATTCACAATTAACAACTGCACGGGCCTTAATTAAAGCCAAATCATTATCTTACCCTGATCTAAATTGAATGAATAGGTGCAATCCATTTGCTGATAAACAGGCAAAGGTCAATAGATAATTGTTTTACATTATTGACATTTCGATTTATCTCCGAAGCTAATGATAATTCAACACCATTATAATGAACAAATTAAGAACATTAACTTCAGCAAAGAACACTCGTGAAACAAAATGAGTGGAACCATCACCATTATACCCATTATATGTGATGATCAAAATGTAAAAGATAAATTGATAATAGGAATTGTGATAGAAAGATTGTCAAATAAGTTTACCAATTTAAGACTTTCTCCAATTAATTGTAGAGAAGGTAGAAAATAGTCAAAATGATAAAGTGTCTCGAAGATACTACGGATTTGTGAAGTTAATTGCGTAATTAAGACCTCGACACAATTCAAAGAAATCGTAACAACAGAAATTCATTCATAGCACTTCAATAGTCGGTACACAGATGCTGTCCATCCGTCGGACAATATTTACACGCTATTCAAATAGCCCACGACCGCTGCAACGAAGGCCGCAAAGATATTGAATACAAACTAAATGCTTAAGTCTTTTGTTAATAAATACACAGCCTACTCAAACTGGTTAATTTTGAAGCCATTAAATCAAACATCAATTAAAACGCGTAGAGCTAATTGGGTATTTACTCTTCCAATAGCAAAAACTTAATTTGAAAGTACTTCATGACTTCACAGATCCAGACTCAGGTGAAGGTAACGTGATCGATACTCAGACAGATGCATTAGCTTTTATATTGAGTGCTACGCTATAATTACTACTTGATTTCAAACATGATGTTCACGCGATAAAACAAGGCGTTACAATAAAAGCCAAATACAAGTTCTTGAAGGTTGACACTTACCTATGTGTCAAGGCGTTATGGACAATTTGACGAGGCATGATCTCAGTGACGATGTAATAAGTAATAATAAAGTTGACATACGTTTCACAACACGCGAATATGTACGGGCTACGGACAGGTATATTATAGGCACAAGGTCGAACAATATTTGATCCTGTAATATTTATCCATAAATTATAATGATTTATTGATGCTGCTTAAAAACGATTTGTCAGTTTCGACATTGCTTCAGCTATGCTTGAAACCATTGCAGCTTGGACCATAAAAGTTTTTAACTATAGAGTCATTGTTTTGTTTTCCCATATCCATGACCCTTGGCATGCTAATTTTCAATATGTACGCAACGTTGCCACTTGCGGTGTTTAGTTTACAAATCGACATTTACTGTTAAATTCTACGTTTATCTATCAAACTAACATTTATCATTACATCTCGAAATCGTGAGGAACTGTATCGTTACATCACGCCGATAATCTCGTCAAAGTGACATAAATAGTAACACTATCGCGCGAAATCGCAACTACTGGATTGAAATAAAAAACGTTGATAACTCGATGTGTGTGACTAATGTTGTTAATTCCGCTTTCTCGCTCATGGTAAGTACAGAATGGATTCAAAGTCTCATATTTATCACGTTTCATCTGCGGTTTGACCCCATATTAGCCGGAATACCGTTTTGAGATGCATAATCTTCCGATAATGTCATTATACTATGACGTGACTAAATTAACTCCATAGAAAAGCTACACACATATATGTGCCGACTATTATGTTTCGTAATGGGCCGATTGTTTCGATAATTCAACTGTTCGTTCGAATATTTCCATTTACTGCTGGGAGTATTAGCTCTGTAACACCTCGAGAAATTTCATAGATCTTATCAAATAGAATGTCGCCAAGTAGGTAATTAAATGAAATACGGCCTAATAGACTGTTCATTCGCATTTAGGTTCTGCCGTTATATTATTGTATAATTTCTAGGGCACTGAAATCTTCGGCTGCTATTATGTTTATATAATAGGTGCTTGTTTTAGGTAACTATGGAGCATCCGCATATAAAACCACTATAAAGGCTCCACAAAATTAATGTGTGTGTTGAACTGCTTAGCAATTACATCCAAAAGCAAAATTAGTGGTCTGCTCATAACGAGCAGTCATACTTCACACATAAACACGACCTTCATGAGTTATTGCTAAGTTATGTAAATATTAATGTAAATATGCCTCATTACTAAAATAAACATTTGTTCGAGTACAACTATATTAGTTTGCTAGGAAGTTTAAATAGACAATTTGGAAGACATCGCCAATTATTTTTCACGTTTAACTCGTCATCATAAAAACATGTTCTGTTAAAAGCTAAAATTATGCTATCGCACAACTTGTTAACTTCATAGATCTAGACTATGAAAATAACCGTTACAGTTAATGATAATATGTGTAGGAAAATATTAAGAAACTACAAGAATTCAGATAAGATTATAAAATTAAATAAATAACCTTCAGAAAGCTGTCCAAAATCTGTGAATGCAATAGTGAAGAACGAAAACAATAAAAACAAAGAGCAGGCGTGATTTATGTATTAGAATTTAGATTATACCATATTAAATCACTTACCATTAAAATAACTTGTAATTAAGCCGCGGTATTTGTGTCGTTAATTGAAACATTTATTCTAACGATACTGTTTAGAAGGTTACAAATTACGATCAATTCAGACGACACAATAAAAAGCTCCAAAAGACATAACAAACACTAATTATCCTGCCGTAGGTATAATCAATCGAGCACCAATCTTCAAAACTGCCAATCACCTTTTCAATTTGGCTACCACCGCCCAATACAAGTTTTGACTTACTTCTTGCAGAGAAAGTTTTCAGAAATTGATGCACAAACATTTTAGGTCAATATTCAATAAATACATCACGATTGTAAAAAGTATTGACCTGATATCGTCTCATGAGAGAAAAATGAGTACAATACTCGAGCTACGTATATTTTTGTGTTCAGTAATTTGAGCATCTGATCAATTTAGAAGCGAAGGCGACGCACGACTGCTTCGGTCGATAGATATATTTTTAAACAAAGACAAAAAAGCTGTAGGATAAATTGATATTTTGCAACGTAACAAGCAATCACTGAAATCCTAATGGAGATTATTGTAAAAAAAGTGTCAAAAATGTATACCAAATAGTTTCGATAGGGGAAATAAGCATAAAGATCTAACATCTTGTCGGTTTGTTTTAAGATTTCTGATATAGACGTAGAATGTAGCCTTGCTACAGCAAATCAGAATATTTTTTATTCAATATACTTAATTATCTAACCAGCTTCCATTACTACTAACTTTAGGTAGTACAGTAGACGAAAGGGAATGGACAAAAAACAAACATAGCTTTTGACCGCATAAAATTACTCAATTTGGTTTACTGATATCAAAAGCCTACGTCAAGCTGTAGTAAAATTTACAAAAAAAAATTATATGAAAAAAAGTATTTAATATTGTAACTTGATGACGATTTACTAAACAAAAAAAATGTAATGACGGTTTTTAATAGCAATAACATTCCCAACATTTAATTAATCATTTTACAAAAGATATAAAAGATTTGCGATATCGTTTTCATATGACAAAGTTTAAAAAATATGACGACATTACAATATTGCAAATGGATTACTAAAATCCAAATACGACAAGAAACGTTATTTCCTAAGCAAGAAACCTTGGCATTAGACCTATGAAAATGCTCAGAAATAATATTACTCCACTTCCTCATAATGCAGGCGATGTGGCTACAAAATTAATAGATTTGATTCTATGACCATAATGGCTACAAACATCGTAAATGTAAGAGTCGAAAGATACTGACTTCGTGACGATACATGAGACATAATTTGGATTAGAAGAATAGTACTGGACTGTACAAAACAACGTTACGATTCAAAACAATTTGAACAAAAAATCACGATCAGACCAAGTACATAATTTGGATTAGAAGAATAGTACTGGACTGTACAAAACAACGTTACGATTCAAAACAATTTGAACAAAAAATCACGATCAGACCAAATCTCAAGATAGAAACCTTTGAAAACGCAAGAAAGGTCCAGCCCGATCAAAGTTCACGACTTTCGTACACATCAATGAATGTTCAGAATATTTTCTCTACAAATAAAAATAGAGAAAGAAAACTTACGCGCGACGTCGAGAGCGAATTTGGCAGCGAGAAAAAAATAATAGAGCTGCAACGTTTTTTACCAGCACCTTGGAGTTTTTGCTGTAGTTTTTGCACCTGGTCGATTTGTTAGAGAAATACTAGGTAAGTGTGAACACCGTAATATGTGGTTTCGTTATTGAAAATAGTTTTAACAAAAAAATACGACTTCATCAGAGCCAATTAATTAAATTTGCATTATAGTCGCATAAGTATCATAATCGAGATTATTTTGGCGCCACTCGTGAAACACGTATCATTGAGGAGTTCCGGTGGCCATCTGTGGTCTTCTTTATCAGTTCCGATTCACCAAATTGATACTTTCAGAATGCAGATGCTTGATTTGTTGATGAAAATCCCAAAATGATTATAATATTTGAGGCGTTCCCTAAATTCCTAATGGATCCTGTTATCAGAACTGGATTTTATAAAAATGGGACCAATCTGGAAGTATCTCCGTTCAACGAAAAAATATATTTCAAATCGCTTTGTAAATAACGCCGGAGCTTAGAGGTAACAAAGATAAAATAAAAATAAACGATCGAATTGAGAACCTCTTTTTTGGAAGTCGGTTAAAAATCATTCCATTCTCAACATCCGAAATGAACCTTTAGTTCAATTTTTACTTTCTGTTAACATGCAAATTTTTCTATATAGGGTTATAAGGAAAGGGTAACCTAAGCCAAAAGGGGCGCATAGAAATCATGATTGTGAATTCATACTCTTTCCCCCGGACCGCCGAGGTGCTCGGACGTATTTAGTAATGTTTCTGCGCTAAAATCTCTAAGAAAATTTAAAAATCAAAGTGCGGATAAAGTCAACGGAAAGAACTCAAATGTACAAAAAAACCTACCCTAATACATTGGGTTAAGAGTCACTGATTCCTGTGTTGAACTGTGAGTAACAGCAATATTTATTTTTGTCACTGCATTCGCCTGAGAGGTCTGTTTATAATTGACGGAGTGCAGTTTTGTATGAAGATTGACGTTACGTGTCCAGTTTAATTGACCCCTCTTTCCAAAGATTAATACATTCATTATTTGTGAGGGCTCAAGTGTTTCTGGACTGACCAGTATGACTCCAATAACTGCCCAGACAGTGTGAGCTTCGTGTCACACTGTTTACGACATCTTTTGCTGCCGTAAAATGTCACTCAAGCGAACTCCACCAAACAAAGGTAAACAAACAAATACTGAGTCGGCGATTTCGCTGACATCGGCTCAGCATAGTATGGATAGATCCTTCTCAGACTCTAAACTGAGCGATTATAATATGGATAGTACCGAACATACTAACACACAACGGTTTAAGAGAAGGAGGGATGAAGATTTGTCGTCGGACTTTTGTAGTTTTAAGGAGGAGATGCGAGATATGATTAAATCCTTTATGACCTCGCAACAAAACAGACTAGATGATATAACATCTAACTTAAAAGATATTCAGAAATCTAACCATAACATAGATAACTCCATCGCCTTGCTTACAACACAAAATGAGGATTTTAGGAAGAAAATAGACCAACTTGAAGGGCAGGTAAAAAAAGATAGCGAGCACATTTCATTACTTGAAGTGAAGATTGAAGATCTGCAGAGAGAAAGTCGAAAAACAATTATTGAAATCAAAAATGTACCAAAAAAGATTAATGAAAATAAAGACGATCTGATGGATATGATGCTCAGCCTATCTAAAACCGTATGCTGCAAAGTTGACAGGTCAGACATAAAAGATATATACAGAGTGAATTTAAAAAGAAATGCCGAAAAAAACACACCTATAATTATTGAGTTAGGCTCCACTATTCTGAAATCGGATATGTTGAAAATGTGCAAATTGTACAATGTAAGAAATAGCAAAAACAAACTTCAAGCAAAGAATTTAGGATTTACTACTAATGAATATGACCCTATTTATGTATCGGAGCAACTAACTGCAAAGGCGGCTCGACTGTACTTCCTGGCGAGAGATTTAACAAAGTCAAGGCAGTACAAGTTTTGCTGGACATCGTTTGGCCGGGTCTATATAAGATTAGACGAAAACTCGCCTATTATTCAAATAAGAAACGAAGCGCAAGTGCACCATCTATTACAAGCATCACCTAACACTTGACTAGTTATGGATATAGATATGATGGTCATGGCTACGCAACTAATGCCTCAAACGGCACTGTTAATTTTCTTTATTCTATTTGTTGTACTCTATTTACTATATTATTTCTTTAAAAATCTGAAACAGTTAATTTCAATACTGGTAATATACAACTCAACATTTTCAGACTCACATTTAAAATGTAAAATTCTTATTTTATGTCCAACACACACACATACACATATATACACCCAATCATTCACACAAATCTACAACACAATTATTAAATCACTACGTTATGAACCTAACAATCTGCAATACAAATTAGTATATTTTAAACTAAACTTATTTAAAAAGTGCAATAATGTCTACAAATTTCCAAAAACATGTGATCCCGTATTTCTAAACAACTGTACCTTAACAAGTATCCTTTTCAACATTGCCTTCCGTTGTAATTTAACTATTTGCATAGATGGATGACACTTTGCATACGTTGAATGAAATAGACAATGTAGAAATAGCACACTCATTTGAATGCAATACTGGGGACCTTGCAAAACAGATAAACGTTAAAAAGCATGACCTGACTTTTATCACACAAAATATACGGAGTATTTATTGTAATTTTGACGACTTCGTACTCACATTATCTAACCTTAACTTTGAGACAGATGTCATTATACTAACGGAATGCAGACTAAATAGAGATAAACCTACTCCTCAATTGAATAATTATGCTTCATATGTATCTACTTACCATTTAAACCAAAATGATGGAGTTACGGTATATGTAAAAAGTACATTGAAACACAATGTTAAAGAAATAAAACTGATGCAAGCATCTTGTTTACAACTAAATATACTGAACAACACGGTTTTGTGTGTATATCGATCGCCATCAAATTCTAATGCAGAAACTTTTATCAATTCTCTCAGTACTCACCTTGCAACACTCACCTCGCAAAATAATATTATAATAACAGGGGATATTAACATTAATATTAAACCTAAAGAGACAGAGACGTCTAATGAGTATAAAAATAGAGTAAGCTATCTCGATATGCTTTCTGTTTATGGTATTCTACCTGGGCATATTTTACCTACTAGAGAAAAAAACTGTCTTGATCATTTTATGTTGAAAATAAATAAGATAAAAGTTTCTGCATCTATTGCTGTTCTACATACTAGTATCACCGACCACTTCACGTTACTATTAAGTTTATCCAAAGTCAAGAATATACCAATTGTGAACAGGTTAAAAAAGACTGTCGACTTTGAATATGCTTTAAAATATCTAAAAGAAAAGAAGCTATCTGATCTACTTTTCTGTGAAGACCCTAATTTATTGATAGACTTACTCATAGATAAATTGATTGATTCAATTAATATTAGCACTACTGTTACAGAAATTCCTATGAGTAAACGCATAATTAAACCTTGGATTACTACTGGTATTCTACGTTGTATTAAGCATAGAAATAAATTACAAAAACAGTTACGGGCTGAATCTTATAATGACATTTTAAAGATAACATATACTAGATATAGGAATTACTGTAATAATTTGATCAAAAAACTTAAAAGGAAGTATGAAAGAGAGTTACTAGCCAAATCTATAAAAAACAATAAGTTACTCTGGAAGAACATTAAAAATATTACCTATTCAAGTAAAAATATTAGTCAAAATACGGAATTATTAAGCATGAAGGCATCCCCTAAGGAATCGGCAAATTTTATTAATGATTATTTTACGAATATTGGTAAATCGCTAGCCCAACAAATTAAACCTTCTAAAAGTACAAATACAATCTATAACCAAGTAAACTCTTTTGTTCTTCTTGATACTGACATTAATGAGGTAGATAGAATATTGATGGGTCTGAAGTCTGATAGCTCACCTGGTTGGGACGGTATCTCAACTAGATTTCTAAAATGTATTAGAAGTGAAGTTGTTCCTATCCTAACCCATCTTGCCAATATTTGCTTTCAAAAGGGAGTTTTTCCAGCCCCTCTAAAACAGTCAATTATAATACCGGTCCACAAGGGTGGGGACGGAAACGATATAAATAATTATCGACCTATATCTGTACTGCCAGCTATATCAAAAATTCTGGAAAAGTTACTTAATTCTCGATTACTTAGTTATTTAAATTCATTTAATATTTTATCTCCAATGCAATTCGGTTTTAGAAAAGGTAAATCTACGGAAGACGCTGTAACTGCTTTAACATCACTTGTAGTAGATCAACTTGATAAGGGAAATAAATGTCTAGCAGTTTTCCTGGACCTTAAAAAAGCGTTCGAAACCGTTTCCGTCCCGATTCTTGTGGAGAAGCTGGAAGGTATTGGAATAAGGCAAAACGCCCTAAAAATTTTCTTAGATTATTTGTCTAACAGGAAGCAGAGGGTTAGGGTGGGTCTAACAATTAGTGATGACATGGATGTAGCATACGGTGTTCCTCAAGGAAGTGTGTTGGGCCCTACTCTATTTTTAATATATATCAATGATTTATGTAATTTGTCATTTAGAGATGCCAATGTTTTTTCTTATGCTGATGATACTGCTATTGTATTTTCGGGAAAATCTTGGCACTCTGTGAAAACAAGTGCAGAAACAGGAATATCGCAAGTGGCTGATTGGTTAAAATCAAACCTTTTAACACTAAACACTTCTAAGACCAACTACATATGTTTTAGTATCGACAAACGTACTCAGCCACCTTCGGAATTTAATATAAGAGTTCATGATTGTGATGATATTAACCAGAAAAACTGTAGATGCCCTAGCATTCACACGGTATCACATACTAAGTACCTAGGAATTGTTATAGATTATAGACTATCTTGGTACGCTCATTTAGAGCAAGTATCCAGCAGAGTACGGAAATTAATTTGGATATTCAGGTCACTTAGACATGTTGTTCCTAAAAAAAGTGCTCAGTCTCCTCGTAATTTATTGAATGATATTTATGTGGCTTTAGCACAATCTATCTTGATATACTGTATTTCAATCTGGGGAGGAGCATCTAAGACAAAATTTATTGCGGTTGAACGGGCCCAGCGTGCTTTAATAAAGGTAATGTATTTCAAGAATATCCGGTACCCCACCGAAAGTGTTTATGCGATTAGTGACTTACTGTCGGTAAGAAAGTTGTATCTTGTTCACTTAATTTTTAAAAAACATAAAACCCTACCTTTTGGTGCTAGCATCCAGGCAAAAAGAAGAAAAGTTTCCGCTGTGCAAATACCAAAATGTAAAACGGAATTTGCTTGCAAGCAATATAATGCACGTTCGGCTAATGTATACAATAGAGCTAACAAAGATTTGGATGTATATTCAAAACAATACTATGAATGTAAAAAATGTATTATCAGGTGGATAACACATTTTAATTACAATGAAACAGAAAGGTTATTACTTCAGGCTCAATAACGTACATACACGCACACATCTTCACCCACACATGCACACACACACAAACACTGGTCATCATCACTGCGAACCCTGACTCTTACGAGTACTTGAGTATCGCAGTGATGATACCCACACACATACACACACATACACACACACACACCCTCACTCCTATTATGTAAAGATGTGCTACATTAAGAAAGAGTAGGGACTCTTAACACAGGCATTTGTATGCTTAAAAAGTGTCCCTGGTTGCTTAAATCTGTTTTTGTAATGTGTGTTTACTGAATAAACTTATTATTATTATTATTATTATTATTATACCTTTTCGTATGTGACTAAAGCTGAAATCGAGAAAAAAATATCAGCTGTTTCATACATATTGTCAAGTGTCATTGAATTTTTTCTATGGAACAGCTCTTTTTTTTCTCGGTTTCAGGGTTGGTCCTGTAGTTGTTCATAATGATGAGTACTATGAGCCCTTTTCGGCTTAGCATACCATTTTCTTATAACCCTGTATTGTTATTTTACATTATATTCTCCAAATTTTTACAAATCTTATCTTGCCACCGTTTTAATAATAATGAAATCTAAATCATTACATTTGCGAGACGGGACAATTAATTGTGATGAAATAAATCTATTACTTTAATTCGATAATTCAGAAATGGGAACTCCTTTCGTAACTGTTCTTTATTGTTTCCCCTAAGATTCTGGGCTTTAGATTAGATTGTGTCGAAAATCGACGATCTTGCCGATTACGACGGCAGTGGGGACTTATTATTGTTTAGTTCCGACCGAGTTTTTTCATCTCTGTGCCGAATTAATTCGTTTGGTCGCAATATTGATTTAGTTTTTGTACTTGCAAGGGCAAGGACTGTTTCAATAACCGACAGACCTTGTCTTTGATGTTTGGACTTAATAACTTCGGCTGCAACTGCTGCTTTGAACCTTGATTGACAATCTTATGGTTATGGGATCATAAATTTAATATATTGATATAAACGTATTGCCTTATATTAAGCTTCATAATTTCCAATGCTTTTTACATCGTCAGTTATGGCTTATGAACTGGTTTCATTTTATACATCTCCAGTTAACATTAAAATACTTACGGGTACGTTTAACAGCACTTTTAAACGAAGGCAGACCCTTACAGCAGTGGCTACAACGTCCAGTCCATCTGTACTAGACGAGTGAAAAAATCCAGTCAACAGCACTCGACACACAACTCTGAAAATCAAGTTATCACTTCACGAAAGTCCTGTCGCGGCGGGTCCGACTAAACCCGTTCTGAGGATACCGAATTCCGGTTTTAAAAGGTCACTCTTAGTTCCGAACAGTCAGGATTGGAGTAAATCTTCCCGCTCGACTAGGCGAGGGTCGAGGGAAGTCGAATAGGAAAGTTTCGTATGTAAACTTTTTTCGCGATGTCAGACGTTAGACGTCGCGGCGCGGGCGACACGAGTGTCGCGGGCGGCGGCTCTCTGCAGACTGACATGCGGTGGGTTTTTCGCCGGTGTGCAAGCGAAGCCTCCGTATAGCTACGTGATTTTTTACATGTGTGCGATACTTGCAGATTCCTCTACTGCGATACTTTACCGATGAGAAAGTACTTTGCTTTTCCATTTCCATTGCTGCGCCAATAAGACATTCAGAAGTTTTCTTATTGGAAAATTATCGTGAGTTGCTTGTATTTGTGAAGTTGCTAGTTAGGGATGCGTGAAAAGTACGTCTGGACAACGTATCAAGTTGGCTCGTTTATTGTTATGGGCCCGCATTCGGGTGCATGGTGCATAGTTTTATGAAATTACCTTTTTTTTTTCTCACCGTCTGACTCTGATCCCTCGCACCTCTGTTAGGACGTTTCGGTCGTAAAGGTTATCGCTGGCGGCGTTCTTTAATAGTTATTTTATGAACACGTGCAGATTTCCATTAGACTTTATTACAATACGAGTAACATTCTCCAAGACGTTAGTGGGCAAGTGGATATTACCCCGACTCTACACACTTGCCGAGACGATTCGAGCGTTTGAGAGTGTGCTAGACGCTCTCTTTGGATCTCGATAGATAACGCCGAGTCCCGACTCGCCCCACTTAGGATTTAGCCCCGCTTTTCGGTATTTTCCATCCAAGTCTAATCAAGAGATTCGTCGTCGGATCTCACGAGATAAAGGCGGTTACTCACCAAAGCCGTATGCATGGACCTGATATTTTAATTCAGCTCGACTAAAGTTACTTTATATCGTATGGTTGTGTTTCGATAAATGTAACTGGGATCTCCTTTGAAATCTAAATCTCATTTGAAATTTATCGAAAGAAAAAATATTCATTAATATTATTTGAACCTTTAAAGTGATTCGTGATCATAGGTAAATAACGATATACCGACACAAAAATAGACTTTTGCGACGTAGTGTCTTGTTTCTTTCGTGACCGACTAACCTTCACACTGCTCTTTCACACTGATGTGACGGTTAGGAAAACAACTTCCTAACCTTCACATTAGTATTAGCGATAGGAATCCGTTTGCGGGTTAAGAACGAAATACATAGTCTACTCACAAAGTTTCGTAACATATTGAGTAGCCTTGTGGCTCAGTGGAAGGATTTCCCCCTTCTGAGCTGTAGGTTGTGGGTTCGTTACCTACCCAGGACAAAAATTTGTGTGATGAACATCACAGAATACTATTAGTCCTAATGAACATGGATGTTTGTTATTTGTCTGGGTTTTTATTTGTACTATATGACTGTATGTATTTACAAAAAAAGAGTATTTATGTATTCTATCAGTTATTTCTGGTCCCCATAGTACAAGCTTACTTAGTCTGGGACTATATGGCGCTGTGCGTAAAAAACATGCACTCTGATGCACTCTCGCCCTTATTACTGTCTTATTTATTTATTTATTTATCAATTCTTTTCCATTACCCCAATTCGCCCACCCATGGACCATATTTTAAGGTTAAAAAACTAACTTAAAACAATAATACAACAATCAAAGAATAATTTAAAGAAAAACTGAAGTTTTTCTTGTGGCATGAATGGAAGATGATAATGTAATAATAAAAAAATTGATTGAAAAGAAAACAAAAAAAAAAAAAACTGCACCAAATATATATAAAAAGTAATACTAACTAACACTTATTTATTTTACTAACTTATTTCACTGGTTTCATCACTAGCACCTTCATGGTGTCATAAAAGTCTATTGTCATTCTGCGAACCTCTGCCTCCGTACAATTAAACAAGTCAAGATCCCAGTTCCTGGCTAGTAAGGCATTGGGCGTACTCGTCTTAGCAAGAGACAGCCTCAGTTGCACCTGTTTGTTTTCAGTTTCAGAGCTTTTATGTCTAATAGTGTAGAATGCATTTTTGACGACGTTTATAAATTTTGATACTGCTATTTAAAAGTTTAAACACTTTAGAGTGCAACTGCTTCTTATATAAGCATGCGAGATTAACCAACAAGATTTGCTTAAGGTACGTAATTCAGTTTTATGCTTGCCTTTATGTCTGTTGTGTCTCCTATATAAACTGTTACATTTATAGCCCAGTTGAAGGAATGATTAGTTTTTCGCAACACTCAAACTCACAACTAGCCACGTAGTTCGATCGTTAATGTTTTATAGGACATGGCT
The DNA here is from genome assembly GCA_947579745.1 of Apocheima hispidaria. Classification (NCBI taxonomy): domain Eukaryota; kingdom Metazoa; phylum Arthropoda; class Insecta; order Lepidoptera; family Geometridae; genus Apocheima; species Apocheima hispidaria. The sequence continues at coordinate 2,870,970 of OX388151.1, forward strand.
TGCTGATCTGTTGCTTATCTCATTTACCTCGAAAACATGATAGATGTTATTGATCATGTACGTCACTTTTAACCGACTTCAGAAAAAGGAGAAGGTTCTTAATTCAACTGTATGGTTTTTTGTATGTTTATTACGCGATTACTCCGCCAATTATTAATTGAATTTAATGATTCTTTTATTTTTGGTAGGTCATAATACTTCAGAGGTCTAATATAACTTTTTCAAAATTGATTCAGCGCTCTTTGAATAAAAAATTAATATATCTACAAAGATGATGATTTGGTTTTTTGTGTTTCCCTTCAAAAGTTTTAATGATTTTCTACATTTTAATTTAAGTACTACATATAAGTCTTGATGTCGGTTTTGTTGTTTTTTTTTTCACAACATAATTATTATATTTGTGATAATTTTAAAAAATAGAACTCAGATTCTGATCGTTGTTATTTTAATTTAGCAGATTTAATATAGGCTGAGTAATTAGCCCTAGTGTCAGAGTTCTTAGGCTGCCCGAAGATCAAACCTGATCCACCAGTATCTATTAATCAGTAGGAAATAATAATGCCACTTACGGTCACCCATCTGAAACTGACCGCCTCAAAGGTTTCTCTCAATGAAAAACGTTTAACTTCAGTGTCTTAGTACTTTATATTTCATTTTATGCACAGCGATAAAACTAAGTAACATTATATTGATCAATGGTTATTCTATTCTAATTCCTGTTCTAGATAACAATTTGGTGGACTGGTCGCCAAGAAATGGCGAAATATCAAACCTCTCCCACGGCCTAAATAAATCGTGCAAGTTTACCAAATTAACAAATAGACACCGAACCCAACGTCATGTTCGTAGCTTACTTACTGTATATTAGGGTCTGTATTACTATAACAAATTATTATTATAACAAAGATCGACGACGCAACTTCAGGTTTCGTTTTTGTACGAACTAAGTATGATGAAAGTGGATCCGCAAACAGAGCCAGGAGGCTTCGTTGGTAGCGCGTGTTCTTGTGAGCAGATGGTCCCGAGTTCAATTTCAGACCGCGTAGATTTGAGTGACGAATTTAATTATCTATCTGCTCCGGATGTGGATATTAGTGTCCCGTCTCTTTGTGTGTATGTCATAGCATCCCCGATACTGGAAATCCTTATAATTTCGTTGTCCGTATGTCTCTCTGTTTTGACATCCGCAAGTAAATCAAAACCTATAAGGTACTTCCCGTTTTCGTGAAATCATGAAATATGGCAAGACGCAGCACAAGTAAAGGATAGAATGTCAAGGCTGCTTACCTCGTCCAGAGAATTAGCTTCGCTATTCAACGAGGTAACGTCACCGGCCTTTTGGGTACCCTGCCCGCGGATAGTGACCTGAGCTCTGTTTTTTATCCATAATTAATTTATAATAATTTTGGTTGCAATTTTAGCTCTTTTATTTAAGTTTAGATTGTATTTAGAATAATGTTAGTATAAAGTGTTTGACAAGAAATAAATAAAGTTCCTTTAAGTAAAGGATTAAATCTGAGAATAATCAATTTGTAGGTACATCACAGTAAACATAATTGCGATTACAAGCTTTAATTTGTAGTTGAAATGACCGTGACGTATATTGATGTATTCTGAGGCTTCCGTACAAACTAAACTTTGTAGTTGATCTCCCAACTACAAGGTTAAGTCTGTACGGAAGCCTCGGTACGCGTGACTCGCACTTGTCCGTTTTATTATTATTATTATAAAAGGCGATCCAGCCCTTGTTTATATAAAATAAGTGGCAATTTCGATCATATTCAGGTATGTTTAGAGTAAATTGTAAAATATCTCTTCATGGTCTCTACCATCTATATGGTCACTACATGGTCCACCTTTAAAGACTTTTTCAAGCAGCCTAGATTGAATTTGAAGGTCAGATTGTCGATGCACAGACATGAAAAATATATTTATTATGCACAACTTAAAAAACAGACAATTAAAGAAAACTTAAAAATACTAACTAAAAACTAAAACCTATAATAAATATAAAAATTAAACTAAACTAAAATACCATTAGTGAAGGGAAAGGTCCCCAGAATGCTGGCGGTATTGCCACTTTGAATGGCAATGCTCAATTTCTATGCGAAATAAAAGCCAGCATTCTGGAAACCCGATGCCTCCACCAATCGCCTGGCCAAAAAAATATTGAAAATATAATTTTTTGGTTTAATGTATCGACGTCAGGTGTATGGTGTAAATATGACGGCCCCCCAGCTGGCATTAGACTGGTGTTGTCCAACTGTGGGCAGGTTCCCGCGCCGTGTAAATGCTGATTTATTGACAGTTTACAGGATTAATGTCACTGAACGGTGGGTAGGAGCTGTTAATGCAATGTGTATTTAAAGATATTGGCATCAAAATGTAGGCTGGTTTATATCGAGGTAATTGATGTAGGTCTACATTTCAGGATTATGTTACGAGTATCAATTTTATAACAATTTAACATTTAAATTATCATTTTAAACTATTAAACTTTTTTATATTTCAATTTATTCAATTTTATGCTCTGGACATATTATTTTTCCTCTGAATAAAGTAAAACATATTTGAAAGAAATAACATTTTAGGCAAAAGCAGTAGTCTCTGCGGAGAATAATTATCTTATGAAGTTTTCGCCCTTGTTAACATAGAAAGCAAATTGAACGCCCGTGAATACTACACAATTCTCGGTATACTTTCAGGAAAATTTCAAAATTTAAAATGTGTCCAAAAAATATTTAAAAAAGTACTTATTGTACAAAAAAATATTCCCGCTACTTTGCTAGTCTTTATTTTAAAATTAGTTACGCTTTCATTTTAAAAGATCATCGTAACGACATAGTAGCTAATTGTTAAAATATAATGATATAATTCACAAAAAAATATTACAAAACATGTTCATAATTATCTTTATATGTTAGGTAAACCTTAACTTGACACTAGTACCATACTAACAATAGCTGTGGTATCATTCCAAACTTGATATCTACAAATATTATTAATCTGGATCATCATTCAATTTCAGCTAAAGTATTTCGAAATAAATTCAAGCAAGATATTTGAACAATAAGCATAAAGCAGCAGGGCTATCCTGTAAGTCTGAAAGCGATCGCGAGAGGCTCAACATGGGTTGTATTTTGACATATGAAACAAATACTGAAATGTCAAATGCCAGTTTCGTATCCTGTAAGTCCAAAATGGCGGAAAGGGATTCGGATCGCGATTGAATGAACAATTCTAGTACTTTGCTGCATTTGATTCGTTGATTCGGATGTAAATGAAAGAGATGGCAAGTTTGTTACCGCTTTCAACAATTTGGCGGGTTTTTATGGCAAGCATCCAAGCCAAATATATAGTTTCCCAGACAAAGGACAGAGCGTGAGGATATTACAAGTAAGAATTTGAATTAATTATTATATTTGTTATATGCCCATATATATATAGATGAATCTTTTATCACCACCTTGCGTTGTTGCAGATTCATGGATGCTTACGGATTTCATGGAGTTGTGGGTTGTGTTGATGGCACACACATTGCAATAATCTGCCCTTGCAACCAAAACAAGGCCTACTAGAATAGGAAGCATTATCATTCTTTGAATGTCTTACTGGTGAGTTTTTATTTTCACCCATGCATGGTTTTCTTTCATCAACCTGAGCGGGATGTATAGTGTGTCAACACAGCAAGCAACATCAGTGGTTTTATTACCTTACAGGTAGTGAAAGTCATCGGCCACCATGGTATATTTCAATTTTCACTATGATACTATGCATGTTAGAACACTGTTAAACATTTAATTCTTTATTATTAGATTTGTGATGCCGAGTTACGCATCCTTCATGTGGACGCATCCTTCGGAGGACAGAGCCACGACTCACATGTCTGGAACAGTTTTCCAATGAAGGCTCTTATAGAGGACCTGCATGAACATGATGGAGAAATATTTTGGCTTTTGGGTAAGTTAGTAAATACTAGTTATAATAATAATAATATTTTTATTTCAGGCACATTTGACCCATATCTTAAGCCTAATCTAAAATTTAAGTACACTGTAAAAGGGTGTCTGTCATTACAAATAAAAATATAGTGCAAAATAGTGCCGTGTCATATTTTGTTTCCGTCCATGTGAACAGAGTATTATGTATGTCTAATGAACCTGACATTTGCTTAACATATATAATATGTGTTCAACATACAAATATACTTTTTTACACTGCAGGTGATTCGGGATACGCACAGTGACCATGGATGATGACTCCTATCCTGAATGCTGCGCCAAACTCACACGAAGAGTACTATACTTCAAAACATACCAGCATTCGCCGATCGGTTCGCTAGACTTCCCCTTAGATAACAAGGTGTTCTACCTGGCAGAGCCTTGATCATACTGGGTATAGTGACTCTTAGTGGTGAGGGTACCGTTGATGTATATCATTTCATTGTGTACATGTAATGATTGTTGTCTTCAAATTTGAAAAAGATATTTGTGGTTGTTTTGTGCCTTCCTATGGTGGTTTTTAGTGTTTATGTAAATAACTATTTGTTGTAAGATATTCTAGCAATGTTACTATTCGTTTGTAAATCTTTAAGTCTAAGGTAGTATAGGTACTCTATAAAATGTAAATTTATGTCCATTTATTTATGACTTGCTGCACCACGCGGTTTCACCCGTATCCTACAGGAACCGTTAATTTTATCAGGATAATAAGTAGCCTGTGTTAATCCAGGGTATAAGCTACATCTATACCAAATTTCATTTAGATCCTTTCAGCCATTACATAGTTGATCGGGAACAAACACACATATATGTACTTACAAACTTTTGCATTTATAATATTAGTGTGATTGTTATTTTTTAAATACTTAGTTATTCTTTTATAACAACTTAGTGCGTTTTAGGGACTCTTAACTAACTTACTAACATACTTTTATTATTAATCCTCCTAAGCTGTAGGATAAATGTCTTGGTGTTCTTATCTTAATTGTTAGCAAAACATGTAAGTACTTTAGAAGTACCACCCTCGAGTTTTCTTCCACATTATTTTCCTCGAGGCTGTAGGTAGTTTGGAATGTGGAGTAGAAGCAATAAACAATCAGTACAAAAGCAAACAGTATCTTTCATTCCAAAATCTCAGTGTTAACAAGTTATTTCTCCGTACATTACGAATAATTTGGCATGGGTTTCTATTTCAAGTCAAGCACACAGCACTAGCGATATCGTCCTTATCAGTAATACAATCAAGTGACATATTTTTCTAAGGGCACTAGCACTCTTAGGTAGTCCTTTGCAAAGAGAACATGTTTCCGCCTATGGCGCAGATGGCGCTGTACTGATGGCTTCTTATTCAAGATGGGGCCATGAGAGTCCTGCAATGACGTCCCGCATAGGGTGTATTGTGCATTTCCCCCTGCCAGCGTCTACCCGAGCCAGCTCCTTGAAATGACGGAGCGAGGCTCTGGGCTGCTGGCATAGCTGCTCCAGTGATTTAGATGGTGTTGACGATGATGATGAGACCAAGTCAAGCTGTCGGGATGACATGGATGATGTTGAAGCAACCTAGTGGCGATCCTAGCTTCTTATGTGCCTGTACAGTGCCACAGCACATGTTCCACTGTTTTGTTCTGCTGCATGCAACCACGACACAGCGTTGCAATTTCAATAGATTGTTAGTGATTTTTCTGGCGAGGGTTGGAAGGCGGCCTTGGAATGTTGACAGCCGGCTTTCTTGTCCCACAGATTTTGTTGTTCTTGCCGGTGTGGCGGCGCAGTAGCTCACGTACTTCCATCGTATACCGATGGCTTATCCTCTAAGTTTGAAAGGGATCGTAATAATCAGCTGATTGAAAGCGATCCGTGTCCTATCGCAATCAATAATTGGCATCACGTAACTTTTTGTCTCGCTATCGCTAACGAACGAATGCCGTTGAATGAAGTGAGTGAGTTCTGGCGGGAACGTGAAGGAGTCATGTCGTGTTATTGTAGTAATTTCCAATACATAAGTTATTTAAAGTTTTAATGTATAAAAATGGTAGATTTTCATTCATTAAGCGTTCGTTAATGTTCACGAGTGTTGATAAATAGTATAATGCCGAGACACGCGACTTTTTGTGTTGTTTCTAAAACTCCATTGAAACCCTAGTAAAATTAAAATTTAACTCCACCACTTTACTGGGGCATGACTTCGACTTGACTGTGACTTACTTTGTTTGATTTAGGCTATGACGGAGACTTATTTGTGAAATATTTTACTTTACATAAAATACACAACTTGACACTGGCTAAAAACACAAAGTGTGAAGCCATAGCTTGTGAGAAAAAATAATAAGTGACACGTTTGACTTTGACATTGATTTTGAACGATGCGTATTTTTTCGAAACATTGGCTCTACGCGTTATTTATTTAGCCAAGGTCTAGTTTCGTGAAGTAGGTAATAGTATCTTACAATATTTTATTTTCAGAATGTAGACACATTTTTGTATGTTTGTATTTTTGTATGTTTGAACTTTAAAGGCCTCGCTACATAGCCTGACCTGACATCGTGCGAAAGAGATGGCTATATTTAAGTTTCTGAGGGAGCGAAAGGGAGAAGCTATCGCCTTGATAGTTTGTTTCTTTTACTCCCGTGAAATTCAAGCTGTCCCTTTCGCGCGGTGTCAGGTCAGGCCAAGTGTAGGCGCCCTAATTCATTACGTTGCCTTCATGAAACCATCATAATGACTTTTTAGTGAAAATACGTAATTCCCTATGTTCCTATTGTTTCTACTTACCGTGCCAACTTTAATCTGCAAAGAGTTTTGGCGGGATCACGAAGAAGTCATGTCGCGCTATTCACAGAATTCTCCTTATAAATAAGGTCCAGAAGGATAGTCTCCATACAAACACGATTTTGAAATGGCTTATAATTTTTGACAGTCTTTTTTGTCATGACATTTGAGGCTTTCCATTAAAAAGTGATTACCCTATTTGGTCGGGTAAATAAATTTTGATTGGAGTGATTTAGGTTGTATCACAGTGGTTCTTAAATAGGCTCTTATACTTTTTTTTTTATCATCCACATTATTGTTAAGTTAAAAAATGTTAAGTTTTTATTTTCAATTTATTACGATGGAAATGGAATCCTCTAAATTTGCAAATAAACGCATACGCAACTTTCGCTTATTAGCGGATTTATCTTTTTTTAAACTGCCCGTCTATTCTGCAACCTCAAGTAACACACATGTGAAGGTGAAAACCTAAGATAATGTGCATTTTTCTTGCAGGCCCAAAAACCCACAACCATTCTAAACAAATTTACATTCTTACATTCTTAGGAAGGTACAACATTTTATTTCTAAAAAAAATGCAATACAATTGTGTCATATCGTGACACGCTCATTGTAGGCTTGTTGTTGATAATTATGCGCCGACACATATTTTAGGCAAAATTATGAAAATTATGTATTATAGGTAAATTTATATTGTTGGAAGCCTTAATAGGTTTCCGCCATTATTCATCCCTACTTTGCCGAACTATTTTTATCAAAAGATCAGCTACATTTAATATATCTGAGTCTCTAGGAAACCTAAACAAAGTTGGGAAATTACAAAAAATATTTGGCAACACTATTATACATAACGTTGTCATAGTAACTATTCTGTTTACATTATTCAATAATTTTATTATTTTGATTTTTTATCCTAAAAGTATATTTTAGGACTTGTAGATGGATGTGGCAGTGGTGTTCTTTGATTCCTTGTAATTCCGGCAAGATTTTATTGCACATTATACCATCTTTTGTCTGATTATTCGGAGATTTTATCAGTATGAGATGAGAATGACAACTGTATGGAGCTCTTAATTTGATTTGACAGGTACGTCAAATACTGGTGTGCTTTCTTTCAGTATAGTTTCATTTGCTGATTAGGTGTCTACCCCTTTATGTCTTTGGCGCTATTGTATTATTTTCCAATACTTGTGTTATATCGAGTGTTAATGCATAAAAATGGTGGATTTTTATCCATTAAGTGTTCGTGAAAGTGTACGAGTGTTGGTGAATAGTATAATATCGTGAAACGTGACTTTTCGTTTTGTTTCCAAAACTCCATAGAAGCTTCTAGTAAAGTCTCCACCACTTTACTGAGGCAAAAACAAAATAGGGGAAAAAAATACGGAAGACAAGGCGGTATAGCCTTAATGGCTTTAGCCTGCCCAGAAATGGGCGAATAAATAAAAAAAAAATATCTGCAAAGTATTTACGGATTCAGAAATAAAGTTAAGAAATGCATATAAATGCACAACAAATAAGTGAGGAATGTCTAAGGAATGACACCAGCTTATACATTACCATCTCTCATATTTACTAAAGCTAGCTCCAAATATTCTAAGTTGTGGTAGCAACCTCGCCTCATATTTGTTGGTTCGAACCCAGGCGGGCCTGCATTAATGAATTCTTTGGAACTTGCATACTACTGGCTTTTCTGTGAAGGAAAACATCTTGAGGAAACCTGGCATATTTCCGGAGAAGAAATTTGATGGCATAAATATGCAATTCCGTCAGCACTCACTGGACCAGCGTGGTGGATATGGCCTTATACCTTTCGAGGGTAGGCTGATATCTAAGCAGTAGTATATTTAAATATACAGAGCAACGATCTTTTTTACTTAATTTCAGCAATAAGTGCTTTTCACCATTTTATTGAATGGTGATGGAAATGGCGCAGGAACTGATTGAAGAGCAACAAGAACAAGATAATGATAATTTTAGAGATACTTTATACTTACCCAAGGTAGCATTAAACCACGTCAGAGAAGTTAAATTTTTTTAACAAGTTTGTTATTATAAATCTCTAAATAAAACTGTATTACATTAAATTATTTTAATTGCACAACTACTACATTATTTCATTGTATAAATCATAAAAGAACACCACAAAAGGACATAACAGGAATAATACATTAGAGATAGGCATAAAAAGGCGGTCTTATTGCTAAGAGCGATCTCTTCCAGACAACCATCGGGCTAGTAAGTAGATATACTTGAGATATAAAGAATAAATTTACCATAATATAGATGTGTCAGTGTTAAAAACACACTGGCCTACACAATGCTTGGAACATTAGGATGACGCTTGTGAGCAAATAGGACATATCCCTATCTGCTCACAAGTTCTGTATGAGCGCCTGCTGGCGAACGAATCCAGCTTGCTGAGGGCGCATGTGCCGCGCCGCTCCTTCGCCGCGGCGGGGGTTGCGCCACTGGTGCCGCCGTCGGTCAGCCTGCACCCGCGTGCAGTTGTATCTGCGGTCAATGGAGCGTAGGGGATATGTGGTCTTTGTGCTATATTATGAAGCATGCAGCATGCATTTGTTATTCTTGCAGCAAGTACCGGTGAATAATACAACTTCCTGACTTCCAGTAGGCACCTGTAATGAAAAACATTTTAAATTAATAATAAAAAACTAATATTTACTAAGACCATTTTGGTAAAAAAATAAAAAGCGAGCTGATAAAACACCTATGAAACACAACACTCTAGGAGGCAGCACGGAGGTAAATATCAATGTGTTTCTTCTAAGTGTTGACCGACATCCCAAGAAATACTTTGGTGGCATGCAATCCATTTCAATGTGAACATAATTATTAAGTACATAATTATATAATTACTTTGTACCTTGGTAGGTATTACTCTCTTTTAACTTGTCCTCTGTCATGTCAAAATGGAAAAGCTATAACATTTATAACAATTGGCTTGTTTAGGGCCATTATAACTGGCCGGATTTCTTTCTACAGACTGGGCTGCAACACACAATGCTTCCGATTGTCTCCTACTATGGTCTGTTAAGATCCAGTGGCATAGAATGCCAATGCAACCAAAATCAAGCAATTTTATCATCATTTAATTTGGTTGACCCACAGATTTGACCGCTGTACTTTAGTAAAGCTTTGTCTAACACTGCTGTAGGTTTAAGTATAGCTATAGGCTAACAATGGCTAGTATACTCATAGACTACTATGAAATACGTATATTAGAAGCGACAATGTTAGATTTTTGCGGGGACTGCAGAATCGTCAAGTACTTAGTATAATGAACCATTTTGTACTTACCTTCGTTTCAACATCCAAAGCATTACAACGAAGTGTGTTGTGGCATGTGAGGTTGTGAGGCGTAACATAACATTATTAGTTGGGGAGTAAACTCCTTTGACATTATGTACCGTTAATTTACAAACTGCCGATCACTCGCACGATTATGTCTTGCACTAGTATTTTTCTTCCTCGCATGGGCCTGAGACTCCGTAACTTCCTATTCATGGGCCCTCTCATACATTTTATTTATGTTTTAGCTATTGTTTCTAAGAAAATTACAGTAAAAATGATAAAACACCGCACAACGTTTTTTTTTTCTCTTTTCTCCTAAGAGGATTTTGGCGTCGCACGTCTTATGCATTTGCCAGTGTCAAGTATACTTATATATTTTCAAGTTTTGTTAAATATTATCAAACAAGTCATAGTCACAGTCAAGGGCAAGCAAAGCAAGTCACGGTCAAGTCGAGGTCATGCCCCAGTAAAGTGGTGAAAACTTTACTAGAGCCTTCTATGGAGTTTTGGAAACAACACGAAAATTCACGTTTCACGACATTATACTATTCACCTTCACTCATGCATGTTCACGAACACTTAACTTGTGTTTATTTAGTAGTATTAGTAATAGTCTCTATTATATTATTTCAATGTGTTGGTTTTGTCTCCACACCGCATAGCAGAATAACTATTTAACAAGGGTTCATACAAATGAAGAGCTTAACGAGGCTGAAAGCCGAGCTTGCGTCGCGTACGAAGTCGTGGTCATCAGCTAGTCGAAAATAAAGTCAGCTAAACAATATAAGACAAGGAGATTATTGTTTTTTTTTACCTCGAGTTTTTATGTATAATATGATGGAATACTATCCATTAAGTGTTTGTTAATATCTTTGAGTATTGGCAATCCTATAAAGTTCTACACGATTAAACAAAACAAAAGATTTAAAAAAAAAAAGTTGATAGCGGTAGCGAACTTGCCACCTCTTTCATTTGACATTTCACATCCGAATCAAATGCATCCGTGATACGAAAAGTACTAGAATTGTTCATTCAATCGCAATCCGAATCCCTATCCGCCTTTTTGGAACTAGAGCAGACATTTGACAGTTAAGAATTTGTTTCATATGTCAAAATACAACCCATATATTTTTTTCTCCTATGTTTTGGCATCACACGTTGTGTATTTAGCCAGTGTCAAGTTGTGTAAAATTCCAAGTAAAGTAAAATATTTCACAAATGAAACAAGTCTCAGTCATAGTCTAAGTCAAACAAAGTAAGTCATATTCAAATCCATGTCATGCCCCAGTAAAGTGGTGGAGGATTTACTGGGGTTTCTATGGAATTTGAGAAACAACACGAAAAGTCCCGTTTCACAGCATTATACTATTCATCAACACTCGTACACGTCAACGAACACTTAATGCATAAAAATCTACTGTTATGAAACATCAAAATGTTAAATAACATACGTTTTGGAAGTTATGCAATGACTCGACATGACTCCTCCACGTTCCCGCCACTTGTTTCATTCAATGTCATTCGTTCGTTAGCGATAGCGAGAGAAAACCATCCGTGATACCAGTTAGCGATAGCGGTAGAACACGGATCGCTTATAATCAGCTGACTCTCGCGATCGCTTTCAGACTTACAGGATAGCCCTGCAGATCCCTTCACCTCTCGGGCGATTCTGCAAACCTCTGTGACGAAATGTTATAGTATTTTCAGTCCGCATCGCACGCCCTTCTCGTTTTCAATAGGGCTGCTATCTTTCTATCTTTTAATTTGTTTTAGATGTAAGTCAGAAAAACGCTGCTGAAGTCTGAAGATACAGAGGTTTAATTCAATATCAGCAATACTCATACAAAATATAGTAAAACATATTTAAGTATTATACACTGTACTTTTTCTGGTAACCTCGCACTCGAGCCAAAAAAAAACAGACCTTGTGCCTAGTTTGGGGTTCACCGCTAATCTGTCTCTAATATAGTACGAAACCACCAATTGTTAAAATTTGTAAGTCTAGCACCTCTGTACTTATTTTTTGGTAAATAATAATTATTATTATTATATATTAATCAATATCGTGAGGAAACCTGTATATTTCCGGAGAAGAAATTCAATGGTGTATGTGAATCCCCCTACCCGCACTGGGCCAGCGTGTTGGATATAGCCTGATCACCCTTCGAGGGTAGGCTAATATCCCAGCAGTTGCATGTTAAAAGGCTGATTCAATATATAATTTTCGTACTCGGCTTCGTTGGGCCACCATCGTGGAAGACCTAAAAAGTCTGGAAGTAGGAAATTAAGGCATTTGCCCAGCATTGGGACACTCTAGGCTGAAAACAAAATAATAAAATCTTATTTGCAAAACACGCTAGGTTTCTAAGAGATGGCGTTGAAAACATTTTTTTTTAAAACATTTTTTTTTAAAACATTTTTTTACGTCGTATAATTGCAATGTAATTGGAACTAAACCTCAAATTGCTGACATATATGTTATATTTTTAAATAGCTATTTTTCTATATTACCCATATTTTCAGCGGCTTTTATATACGTTTGAACTTTAGCTGAGTAAATAAATACGTAGGCGCCATCTCATACTGTGCTGATTTTTCGGGGGTACACTTTTTTTTGTGAGATTGTCATTCTTCGAGTATAATATTTATATGCCTATACCAAAGACATTTATAAGGAGAATTCTGTGGCGTATACCAACTACTGAGTCTAATTAAGCACTAGTTATACCTAATTTCCACTCAGATTAAAATTTAACCTCATTAAATCATTTGTAGTGGTAGGGCTCTTCTGCAGAGTCCGCCTGGGGAAGTACCACATCTTTGCCAGTTATTCAACCACCAAGCAGTAGTTTGCAACAATTACTGTGTTACCAAATGAAGGGCAATGTTTCCAGCGAATTACTGAGCATAAACAGATTTAACATCTAATATCTCATGGTGACGAGCGCAGTGCCGCTCGTGGTTTTGAACTGTTGAAGTTCAAAATTCTGGGTGGCTTCTTGAATTCTAAATTGTTATGGGCAGGCCTGAAGCTTAACATCAGGTGAGCGACCTGCTCGTCTACACCAAGTTCCATTTAAAAAAACCCTAGAAACGTAAAGTAATTAATATAAAGTGTACAAGTGTACATAAGTTACAAAGCACCGACCCTGCTCACGATTAACGTTCTTCGATAGTCTGGTATTTGAACCGCAATATTAAGGTTAAGCTATAAATAAATCGATCCGGTTAGGCGTTTTGTAATTGGATATTTTATAGAAAAAATGTGGTTAAAAATTCTAGAGATTAGAATAGTCTAGACTAGGGATGGGAAAAAGCATGGATGGATATTTTATAGGCAAAATGTGGTTGAAACTTCTAGGGATTAGAATAGCTTAGACTAGGGATGAAATAGCATGGATGTATATTTTATAGGAAAAATGTGGTTGAAAATTCTAGGGTTTAGAATAGTCTAGGGGAAATAGAATTAATGGATATTTTAGATAGGAAATACGTGGTTTTACTAAGTATGTACTCGTATCAATGGCTCTTTGATTTTATTGACTGGTTCATAATACTTTTCTTATAAGTTAATTAGACTTTTTTAAATATGATAATAATGTATAAAACTAAACTACCTTAAAATTACTATCGAAACGCTATATCTAAAATAAAACCGAGTTCCCCTTAGTGGAAGTAAAAGTGGCTAGAATGCTAGCAGCATTGCCACGCTGGATGTCCAGCATTGGCCAAAATAGGCCAACATAGGCCTGACCGAAATAGGCGCCAGCATTTTTATCACCCGTCACTTCTGTATGTTTTATTCATCAGTAGCAATTAGATTAATGACGTCGGACGCATAATCAACATATCATAATATCATCAACACAACATATCATATTAAAAAAAAAGATTTAAAAAAATACAGTTTTTTTAAAAGTATAGTGCAAATAGAATAATAGATTAGTATTCAAAGTAACGTGATTTTGATACACCACAGATAACCTACAAAAATTACAAGATTATTACGTGCGTTATGTGGCTTTCCACTACGTAAGGTTCCATTTCCGCCGCACATGTTAACTAAATTACTTTATTTAATCACTTCTTTAATACAGTCCAGTTCGGAAATAATAGTAGTTACACGTATCCTTCATATTCGGAAGTTAGTTTAATGACCAATAAAATTGGTTCCGGGTATCTGTACCAACCTAAATTAAATTGTTATTTATGTTAGGTAATCCTATTGTTTACATTCTATCAAAAACTTTTTACAATGAAAATCTAGTAGTACTAAAGCTGTTCTTGTTTCATTCGTGGGCTAATTGTTGAACTGGGCCGATCGAGATCTGCCTGGGCAGATCACGATACGCCGGATTATTTTGATTTGGCCGATTATTTCATGATGTGCCTGGTATAAAGTTGGGCAAATCGCCTATTTCTAGATTTGCCCTTCTAGTCACTTGGCCACATCGAGATATGGCTGGGCGCATCATAATGTACTTCCGTTACGTGACACTTATGGCGCTGCTTGCGCTCTGTCATCTGTGTGTTTACGTGCGAGTTAGATGGCGGCGTCACAACAAATCGTAACCCTACATACTATATCCGTTGGTTGGGTAAATCTTTATAATCTAACCTTCATTTTATTTGCTTGTACTTTGGTCACCCTACAGAATCGATTTGCCCAAGCATAGCCGGGCAAATCGGTAAACATTATGCTTTGAACGATATGGCGGTTATTAGACAGGCAAATCAAGAAATGCCGGCTTACCGTGATCTTCCCAGGCAGATCTCGATCGACCCAGTTCAACGATTAGCCCACGATATAACTGACAAGAAATAAATATTTTTTGTCAACTCTTTCAATGATCATAATCTCGCAATTCTTCAACGTAGGTGCTAATATTTATATAAAAAAGCATAAATGAATGTCATACAGTGGATCCTTACTGACTCTGTGAAATACCCGCACTCTAGTAAACTTAATGTCATATTAAGCAGGACTGCTTTAGTAAAAAGGAGTACCAGCAAGAACTTCCCGCATTTATGCGCAAATGTGACTTGCAGCAAGTTCCAAGCATACATATCAAAATTAGTAAACAGTTTGTTGCGACAGATGTAAATTTCAACAAAGTAAATGTCCTGCTTCCGCAATTTGTGTTGCCAGTTAAAGCGCTTAAGGTTATCACCCCGATTGTTCATGTTGTCCACTGTCCACGGAATAGCAACTTTCGCTCATTTCGCTTCAATCCGATCGCTCGTGTCAGCGGAAACAATATGGTGTATTCACGTCATAATTCTGGGTAAAATCTGGGTGCATTAGTCTGGCGGTTATCTTGCGTGGCGGGGCACGGGCGCCGCGCCTTTGTGCGGATCGTTAGAATGGCAAGCACTGCCCCTACTACTGGTCATACTTTGGATGACGATGAAGTTAAAAGTTTTTGCTTCATAAACTTTTGAGACGTGTACCTTTAGATCTAGAATAATCTAGATCATTAACAGTATAAAAGTCAATTTTGCCACTTTTTTACAATCAGTTGTAGATAGGGTTGGGATTTCCAAAAACTGCATATTGTGTGTTAATATAGCAGAAGATATCGAAGAAGAAACGTATTTTCATTGTTTTTTTTTTCTCTAACTCATCATAATATATATCGCACTTAATAATATAAATGCGAAAGTTTGCGTTAGTGTGTTTGCTCACAGTTGACGACTGAACGGGATTTGGATGAAATTTGGTATGGTATAGTATTGGTATTGGTATGGTATTGGTATTGGTATGGTATTGGTACGTATACTCTGGATTAACACATAACTACTTTTTATATCGGGATAATATACTATTCCTATGGCATAGCGGGTGAAACCGCAGGGTGTTGCTAGAAAGATATATAAAAATAAAGTTTCCAACATTTTTAATTTGACCATAAATACACAACAACTACAACTTGGTGATTTTCATAATGAAGTGAAATTACGCGAGCTTGACAACAGTAGATTATAAAGGCCAGCAAGCAGAGTTAAGTCTAACCTGCATCAGGTATATATGAGTTGTTCCTCACGTGCGACTTCTCTCCGACTTGGCCTGATGCCACCCTCCTTCTGCTGGAAAAGGCTCTGAGGGTTTTACTATACACCATGCAGAGCAAGTTAATGGCCGATCGGAAGTTCCAAGCAGGTACCGCTGAAAAACGTAAAAATTCGCTTTAAATTCTGATGAGGCAATTCATCAATGTGTCGATTGCTCTAGTATCAGCTTTTAGGTTTGCGCATAAGTTCCGTCTTCTAAACCGAAATTCATATATTATCGAGAATACATTTTACTAAAAACATTTTTTTACAGTTGCCAAATTTCTTTTATTTATCATCAATCCATATATCTATTAGTATCGTTCACTCTGATAGAGAACGAGATTGTTTGCGTATTTTTCTATGATTGTGATGATAAAATGTTGTTGGCCTCTGTTATCTATTAGTAAAATCACTTTTACAACAAGATCAATGTCTCTTCAGAATCTTGAGTTTCATATTACTTATCAACTGCACTTTAGCCACAAATTATAAACCAAAGCAACTCAAACTGAATTCGGTGCAGGCTATGACAAATTGATGTCGATTTCGAGATTCCAATCTCGATCGTCTCTCGTCTCGATTGCCTCCGACCACTCGATGAATCTCGAACGCTAGCCATCGTGAATATCCAAAAAAGATAGCGTTGAGAATAAGAAATCTTGAAGATAGAAATATTTTTTAGAGACCAGATCGAATCTCACCTTTTGAGAATAGGGGTCCAGGTTATCAGAATCCTGCCACAAGCCACATCGAAATCACGATTCTTATGTGATGCGGGCGCTGCGATTTACAGGTAAATTTTCTGATTGCGCTATCAAGATTCAACCTTTTTATGTGGTAGAGTAAGAAACCTTCAGCAGATAAGAGACAGATTTTTTTTTCGACTGCTTTGTCGCATCTCGTTTAGCGCATAACGGGTTTGATCGATGTTGTGGATGACACAAGGATGAGTTTGCTTGTCTGTGACCAATAGTAGTGGTCTTCAGGTCCTGTTCCCATGATTCCGACTAGGTTCAAGTCGTGATCACTTGCCCTGACCTTTGTCAACCGCGGGACATAGCGATATTATGCTTGTTAGATCTCAACTCGCTTGTATCTGGGCCGGATGGCAAATTAACTATGTGCTGTAGACACGCCCGTTTATGTAAGTTCTGATAGGTTATTATTTTAGACTACATTGACCACCTCCGTTTTGTAATTGGATAAATAGCTTTTGAAAGCGAAAGCATTGGTTTGGTTTCGATTTGAATTTAATCTAGGGTTTCTGACAGATACAGATACAGATTATTTATTAATAAATTATAAAATTTACAGGTCAAGAAAATATCAAATAAATTCATATTAGGTAAATCATAGGTAATAATAATCGAGTAATAGGCCTTTCTGAGTAGGAGTAGCTTGACATTATTAGCTGTCTCTTTTGTTCATGTAAGCTTTGGACGATGCGCCTGGCTTAGTTGGTAGGCGCCTGCATAGTGACATTGGATTCCCGACCAGGCAGATATTGTAATGGTCAATTTAAATTTCTCCTCGGTGTCTGGCTGTTTCTTATCATGTCTTTGTGTGTGTTCCATGGCATCCCAACGAAGAGAATCTAGTGGGGAGCTAGGAATATGAGTTTGAAGTATTTTAGTGTGTCTTAAGTTCTGTGTTTTAAATATTAAGGGCCAACACCATTTGAGTTTGCCACAAGTCCGGTAAAGAGATCATTAGAAGCCAAAAGCCTAATAATACAAAAAAAAGTTTTAGATATCGATCGCTAAGATTCGTTTTAAATATATATTGTTACATTTAAGATGTTATCATGGTTGGTTGTGTGTTTCTTTATTCCCTTGTGTGTGATATCTATATATTTTTTTATTTTTTTTTTATTTACTATTTTTAGGATTTTACTTCAAAAAGTTGACACATTTTTAATTTTAATAAAACACGAAAACTCAGCTGTGTCGGTTATTCCGACAATAAATAAATATCTGGGACATTTTTGCATACACGGTCATCTGACCCCAAACTAAGCAAAGCTTGTAATATGGCTGCCAGAGACTGATATACGTACATAGATATTTTTAAATACATACTTATATAGATATTAACACCCAGACATAGAACAAACACAAATATTCATCACATGAATGATTGTCCTAGATGGGAATTGAACCCACACCCCCAAACACAGAAGGTAGGTTCACTACTAACTGAGCCACCGGGGCAGTCAGTAGTTTCGATCATATTCGGTGATCTTTTTCAAGGAATGCTATAAGCGTGAAGCGAGCGCGACTTCGTCTTGTTTTGCACTGCGGGCCGTGTCGCGCCTTGCGCGTGATATCAGCCAGCTGTGTACAGGTGCAGGTGCAGGTGCGGGGGTGGGGGCTGGTGCGGGCGCAGCTTGTTTTTTTATTCATTCTAAAGTTGTCTTATGACTATAAACGCTTTTTGTTGCCTCCGCTTTGCTAACTTTTGAAATACTTATCAAGAATAACGTTCCACAAAAAAAAAGAATTAAAAGTCAATACACGCATCGTCCAACCGATTATTTTCCCAACCGCTTTTAAATTTAGAATGCATCTAATTTCGTAATATCGGATTCACCGCTCACACTCATTCTGAAAGCTAAGCTTCTTTTTTAGCCCGTTTGTACGTGAAGCGACGCAGAAAAGGGGCAAGGACTATATAAATACTCTAAGGGCTGATTTTTCAATCATCAGATATGTTATCTGAGTAATAATATGTGATTTGACATCTTTCTTTTTTGTTTATATATAAAATTCGATATGTATAATGTATTGTTCCCTTTGGATTCCAAAACGGATGGATCGATTTCGAAATCTTCAGATTAGCCTAAATGGTAATCCTGTGAATTTTGGTACCCGTCCAGATTCGAGCGGATCGCTAATTTTCGATAAAAAAAGCTGTCAAACCGCTATATTTATTCTTCAGATAACAGTTATCTGACGATTTAAAAATCAGCCCTAAGTAAAATAAGTAACGGTTCACAGTCATAGCTCCAAAGTAGGTGAACAACTAACATCCAGACCCAGAGGAGAAGCCTAGTCAGGGTCCTTCCTCCCCTCTGTACAGCGGAGATTGGGAATCCCTCCTTGCCGAGACACGACGCCGTGGGAACACTGCCCCAGGGAATTTGGGGAGGGTGCGATTGGCAGCTGCCTCTCAATACCCTTGTCGTCCGATATGGTCATGGTGGCCATATCTTGGCTTGGTGGTACTTTGTTCTTGGGCTAACATTCACTGGTTGCCGCGACTTTCGCAATGTCGTCGGTCTATCTTGTGGGAGGCCTGCCTGCGCTGCGTCTTCCAGTACGTGTGTTCCAAATACGAATACATATTCACAGGTCCTCAGTCCACGGTTTCCAGGAGCAAATCTGTCTATCATAACATAAGAAATATAAAGAAGTTTTCCTTTTGATATCTTTTAACTCGACTAACTCGATATCGACTATATAGCCTTGTGGCTCAGTGGGAGGATTTCGGCCTTCTGAGGCTGTGGATTTGATTCCCACCCAGGACAAACGTGTGATGAACATGGATGTTTGTTTTTTATCTGGTTCTTTCTATGTATTTACAAAAAAGAAAGTACTATTTATGTATTCTATCAGTTATCTGGTAATAGTAAAAGCTTGCGTAGTTTAGGACTAGATGACATAGTTTATTTTTTAATTTTTCAGACATAGTGCGTCTGAAAAACGTCCACCAATATGTTTTTGCTTAATTTGTGCACTGGAAGAGTGTGACACCACTCGAGTCACAGAGTGCCTTCGTGTGCGAACGGCTTCAGTATTCTGTATTCACACAGGATCAGATGTGACTCACGAAACTGGATCCGAATTCGGTTTTTGCGACTCATTCCGGAGAGATGAGTCAGAACCTAAATTTATCCCATTTTGGGTCGTTGTTCGCATCGAAAAGGTAGTGAAAGATTTTCCGATGAATAACCGGACTTTCCTATTTAGTCATATGTAACTAAGGTTTTCTAAGGAAAAATTTAGTTTGCTCGCTCAGTGAGCATAGTTACTTTTATTTACAAAAAAAAAATATTCACATGTGTTTTTTGATTCTATGGTTGTACTTATGTCTACGTTGAAAAAACAAAAAAAAAACTTCTTCAAAAAATTTATTGAAAAATCCTCTAGTAAATCAATATCTATCAATCATATTTTTCGCCAGATCTATTGGTTCGATTCTCTCTCGATTCTGGGTCTTGACTTTTTTAAATGAGATGAAATGAATTGATATGAGAACAGGTTCAATTATATGAGTTTTAATTTTCCAGAAAGCAGGTAAGCAGGGTGTTACAGTTTAAAATGTTCCACTACATTCGGCCATTTCTGAAATGATGCGATGAAATGCAAATATTAAAAAAGAAATAATCATTTACTATTTCAAATGTGCGTGTTCAATTCATGAAGTAATTAATGTCAAAAATCCACCAAAAGTTACAATAAGTGTCGAGAATCTTATTATCATCGATGTTACTGCATCTTATACTTTTATCATTAATTATCATCATCATCAACCGTAAGACGTCCACACTGCTGAACATAGGTCTGTGTGGAAATTGGTAATTTGCATCCATCGGTTGCTCGCGAATTTTACAATGTCGTCGGCCCACCTAGTGGGAGTCTTGCTTACGCCGTATCTTTCGTTTTTTTTTTAAATATTAATAGTTTAGAAATGTAAGCAGGCTAGTCGATATTAGTAGTAATTAAAGTGTGATATATATTGATTATGGAGAGAAACTAGTGGCAGTGTGAGTGCGCTGGTCAGAGAAACGGCCGACAAGGCGAACCGCTTGTCTTAGCACGCCGCGCTGGGCGCACCATCAGAGCTGGTGAGGTAGGACACGTTGAACTAGTAATCTACATTAGGGGTCCATATTGTAGTGCTCAACTAATTATCTCGCATATTTCAAGTTATAGAGTTTAAATTTACAAAAAACCGTATGTTTTGTACGTCTACCATAAATTAATATTCTATACAGATTGTAAGGGAAACGCTCCCGAAGTCGATACGCTATTATTAGATTGTCTTTAAGCATTTCGAATACCAATAACCATTTGCCTTAATATTTGTTGTTTTAGTGGTTCAGTATTTTGCTAGCCGGTAATGTAAAGCGTACAATGCTAATATTCCAAATAATTTGGAACAAAAAAAAAATGAATGGGATAAACAGTTTTTCCCATTTATTTAGGTCATCATAACAAATATCAAAACAAACATTATGTTCTGACTACTTACTTTTAGTATCCCATTAAAAATCTAAACTCACCTAAACTTGAACTATACTTAAAAGTAATAAAAATCAACATAAATTAAACTAACTCCTTACAATAACCTAAAAGAAATTAAAGGTCTTATAAAATATCTAGGCCCATGTTCCCTATAGATGAATGGTGAATATAATTATTTAAAATGATTATAATTAGTTTTGTTGTCCACAAGCCCATTCATATACATGTAAGCGATGTGACATTTTCTTTAAAAAGTTGTCTTCTTTATAGAAGCACTCCTGTATGGGAGATCTACCAACTCTTCTGGAAACTGCACTACTGCTGCTCTGCTGGCTTGAATTAAAAATCAACGCAGCAATTTAAACACAGTAAGAAAATAAAGTGTAATAAAGTCGTGGTAGCTCAGTGGGAGAACGCTCGCCTCACAGCGGTAGTGGGTTTGAATCCGGGCGGGCCCATACCAATGACTTTTTGGGAACTTACGTACGGATATACCATCGTGAGGAAACCTGCATATTTCCGGAGAAGAAATTCGATGGCGTATGTGAATCCGCCAACCCGCACTGGGCCAGCGTGGTGGATGTGGCCTAATCACCCTTCGAGGGTAGGCTGATATCCCAGCAGAGGGATGTTTAAAGGGTGATATAGTAGTAGTAGTAAGTAAATAATTAATGAGAATTATAATTTTCAAAAGCTTAACTTCATGGTGACCCTACAAACGCAGGGACAGGTTTAGTGGACCAGCCTGCGAACCTGCCCTTATGTGTGTCTGGTAAAACAGTTACTTTCGATGCATTCGGTAGAAACGCTAAAAACTGTAAAGTTAATTGTCTTGTTCAATTAGTGATTATGGTCCACAGATAATGTATCTGTGTTAAGGTCTTTAATGGTTAATGACAGAGGAAAGTAAACATGAACTAGACGAGAATTTATGATCATGAGATGAAACATATTAGATTTAACATCTAACATAAGGGGACGAGCGCAGTGTATAGCCGCGCATGATTTTAAGTTCAAAATTTTAGTGGACTGAAAAAAAAAAAATTTACTAATCAGCTTTATTTTAGGGTTCCGTAGTACTACAATGAACCCTTATAAGTTCGTCATGTCAGTCTGTCTGTCGGTCTGTCTGTCTATCTGCCTTTTTCATTTTCATTTTAAACCAATCACAAGCACAATAATTATAATTACAGTCAATTGAATCAACAGCAAAATTTTACTGGTATTTTAGTGGGATTGAGCATCTGTATCATCTTGTCCATAACAAAATGTTATGGACGCTTAAAAACAGGTGAGCAGCTTGCTCGTCTATTTGAGTATCATTAAAAAATTAGAAAATTGTATCATAAATTTTTTAATGGTTACAGACCTACTTGCAAATGACACGTGCTTCAGCTGCATAAAATTACAACTACTCAATATTAGTCACTGCCAAAAGTATATCAGATCTCCAACTTATTACGAACAAAGCTCTTGCAGACATTGTAGAATGGGGAAAAAGTGTTAAGCTCACTTTTGGTCCGACCAAAACACAAATGATCTCCTTTACTCCTAAGGCAAAAGCGTCACGAATAAATATGGATGGATCTGAATTAGACTTTTTGCGCGAGATAAAACTACTTGGAGTCATCATCGACGAAAAACTTCTATTCAGGAGCCATGTTTATCACGTTATCGGAAAAGCATCTAAAATATTTACTAGACTTTGTTTATTTACCCGAGCCACCTGGGGAATCCATCCTGAGAATGTACGCACGATATATAAGCAAGTAATAGAACCAATTGTTACCTATGCTGCTGGAATTTGGGGACAAGTCGCCTTAAAGAAATACGTACAACGAGCTCTGCTCAGCATGCAGCGCGGCTTCGCTTTGAAAGCGATCAGAGCGTTTCGTACGGTTTCTACCTCGGCAGCTTTGGCGCTCGCTCAGTTCGTGCCTCTAGACCTTAAAGTTCTGGAGGTTCATCAGATCGAGCTAGTGAAACTGCACGGGGTCAGTAACCTTTTACCCGAAGATGCCACATGGGAGAGACCCACGCCAGTGCACGAACTGCTACATCCAGCTAACAGAGTTACAGTCTCGCACAAAATAGCTTATGACCAGAAAGAAGCTAATGAAGTCAGCGGCATTGGCATTACTGAAATTTATACGGATGGCAGTAAACAAGATGAGGGCTCTGTTGGAGCGGCATACGTGTGTTACGATCATGGCACTACCGCAATGATATCAACCAACACAATTAAATTACATGACAGCTGCACGGTCTTTCAAGCTGAGCTATTGGCCATACTGAATGCATGCCAATGGGCACTCGATCATAAGTGTCCAAAAGTAGTTATCTATTCTGATTCCAGGTCATCACTCCAAGCCTTACGGAATCGGGATAGTACTCACCCTCTGGTGTCCCGAATACACGCGATCATAAGCGAATATCAAACTGTTGGCTGCCTCGACTTCTGCTGGGTGAAGAGCCATGTGGGAATCGAGGGCAATGAAGCCGCAGATAGGGCCGCTAACAGTGCTGCTGGACTAAACATATCACCTGAATATTCACACTTTTCGATCTCCTACGTAAAACATAAATTGCGTAAAATTAACAGAGAAATGTGGGAAACACGGTACTCAAGCGCTGTACAGGGCCAACATACGCGCAATTTATTTCCCACTTTAGACAAATTATTCAAATTTCAAAAATACATCAAAACATCTTTTTTCGTTACACAAGCTATCACTGGACATGGCTTCCACAAATCATATCTTCATCGTTTCAAAATAATTGATTCGGATAGGTGTCCATGCGATAATGAATCAATTCAGACTGTTAAACACCTTGTAGAAGAATGTTCTGAATTTGCCAGGTTCCGACATGAACATGAGGTCTTGTGTACGTTTCTGAGAGTGTCGCCATATGACTTAGATAACCTTATCACGAAAGAATCTGCCATAGTTTCCTGGGAAATACTTGTTACTCGAATTTTTAGTGTACTGAAGCAATTTAATGAAACGTAAATTTCATTGCTTCAGTACATTAAAAATTCGAGTAGCATCTTACTGTATTTTTTTAGATAGTTAGTTAGTTGGATCTGTGGGAGGACTGATCGTATCAAATAGCAATCGTCCTCCCGCAGATCCGTGAACCATTGTATATTGAAACATCTGTTTAACATTATTTTTTTTAAATCTTGCAGTGTACTAAAAAATTATAAAATACGTGAATAAATTAAAATTGAAAAAAAAAAAAAAAAAAAAAAACTACTCAATATTTTCAGCACTCGACAGTAGACTCGATTGAAGGTCTAAAGTTGGTACAGATGCTCAAATTCTAGTTGTACCTTTTATTCCTTTTGTAAACTCATTTTTTATATTAAGTTTTAGTTGATACAAATTGTAAAATTTGACAAAAGGCATGCACCCTAGAGTATATGTCTGTGGTTTATCCAAAAAAAAATCTAGTTAATAGACCGGGTGTAAAATTTTGCGGTTGATTAAATAGAATTTAATTGTAATTATTGTGCTTACCATCGGTTTAAAATGAAAATTAGATAAATATATAATTATTTCATTTATTGTTCTCAAGAATCTATGAAAGTATACCTTCTTATATTAAGAAGAAGAATCTTCAAGAATCTTTCCTTCTCAGATACTTATTTTTTAAAATATTTTTATTTGTTTTACTTACTACAGCGGAGTGATAGATAAAATAAAATGAGAATATGAGAAACACAAACAGTTATAAATTTAAAAATGTGTTTTGTTACTTTGTTTGTTCCCCTTTCACGAAGCAGCAGAACAACGGATCAAGCTTAATTCTTGAATGGGTATAGTGAAGCGACGAGGAGTGACATAGGCTTTTTATATTGGGAAAATAGATTTTTCAGGCGGGTGAAACCGCGGGGCGTAGTTCGTATAATATAATTATGGAGAAACCTTTGTCCAGCAAGGAGAAAAAATGAGCCATCAAAATTAATTCAAATGCAATTAAATAAACCGAATAAATGATTGCGGAGTAAATAAAGCGCTCATAATTCACAAAAGTTTGGGTGGGTTACCAAGCTTCAAAGTCCTGTACTTCATACAGCTCATCACTTAAGAGGATAGTCCTTCCGCAAAGTTTTGGCGCATTCGATATTTGAAATTGTATAGCTGTCGCTCTGTACGTGCTATAGAGTGAGTTAGTGAATTTTCTTAACTTTTTGATGAAATTAGCGTTTTGGAGCTTGTCTGTTGTTACCCTCTAAATCTTAACAAAATGTTTTATTTTTGGTGTCAATTGCTTGAATAAACATTAATCTATGTCGGTATGTTTTGTTTTTTCAAAAATGTTTATGGTATTATAACAACAACTAATTTTTGACGCATAAAAATTGTCGTTCTAAGTTCCTATAAAAAAGAAGATATTGCGTATTAAAATAAATAAAACGTACAAGCATAGTTTGTCACGATGTAAATAACATATAAAATTATAAGGGTTCCTTTTAGTACTATGGAACCCTCAAAATCATCGAATTCGGATAACGTTTAGGGATCAGACTAGGCTTTTTGTATGGACTGGACGGCGGTATACTCTATTCTTAAATACAGCAAAATCTTCACCAATTCTGAGTAAAAGCCCACAACTAGTTTCCTGACCGATGGTTTAAGATAACAAACGGTTCGCCCGAACGAGTTAAACCAGTATCCCATTCATGTTACACGTGTGAATGGCGCTCGGCAAACATTTTTAGTTTTTATGTTTTTCCACACTGTTTATTTTGACAGCTAAAAGCTTGGTTCGGTTGATCGTTGGCTATTAAGCGTTTTTTAAATGATTTAAAGTTTTGGAACCACAGCGAAATAAAGTAATGAGGTAGCGGTAGAATTATTGATTCTATTTTATTAGTAAGTTATTAGAGACGTCAGTGCGTAGAGTACACTTTCCCGGAAAGAGATTGCGCGATCGGTAGCAATTGCCAAAAAAGGCTACAAAAAATAAGCTTGCTTATACATTTGCACCAACGTTCTATGTCAAGATCATCTATTTGATAGAAAATAAGAAATTTCCAAAATTCCCTGGTGCTGTGCAATGCTTTGGAGGTCCAACGGACCAATGGTACTATTTTATTTGTTAAACTAGAAATAGATCTACGTTTGCCCATCAACTGGCCTGATGGTAAGCGAGGTAGTGGCCGAGGATGAAACACACCGCATAGAAAAAAACTTATTCATTTTAGCCTCTATTATGCCTATAGATTATTATAGTTTTCAAGACGGCAGTCAGGTCCATTCTTGAACAGGACGCCATGAGTCAATGTGGAACCAAATCGTTGGGAATGTTCCTACGAACACACACAATTAAAAAACTAAAATCGACATAAAAACACATATTACCTACTACTTACTCGTTTCAAATTTTTTTTATTGTTCTAAGCCTTTCAAAGAAATCGAAAGCTCAACAATGATACAAATCCGTTACCTATACATGTCCACGGGCCATATTAGCTTAGCTATTTGTCATCTGCCATCATATTTGGCGAACTGTCCCACCCAGTGACATAACGGCAAACAGCTGACATTATTATGATAAATGATCATATATTTATGACTGCGGATAGATAATACCACTTATTATTTTGACTCTGGCCAAGTTTACTCTGCGGCTATAAAACTCGCTTAGAACTAAATTGAGTTGTGTTTCAAAGTAATTGCATGTGGATGAATGGATATTTCTTCTAATGTTTGAAAATTTAAATAGAACGTCATTTTACTAAGTATGATTGTGTAATACCGGCGGAGACTTCAAAGGTAAGTATAAGTATATATACAATATAATAATATAATATATATAATATATATGTATATATAATATATAGTACCATCATCAACATAGGCCTTAGAATATCTTTACTGTTTTTGTAGCGGTATAGGACTCTTTTGGACTCTTTACTGCACTAGTTATTCAACCGCTAAGCAGTGCAATCATTGCTGTGTTCTGAGTTACCGTCTAAGATCACAACGTGAGGAGTGTAAAGTTATAAATTTAGTGGCACTGCACTGTTGTATGCATGTGTGACGATTACAATCAGGCGACCGACTGGGTCTTTTGTTATTTAGTAGCTCAAAAAAAGGTGATTTACCTACGCAACGTCTTTTAGAAGTTTCAGGAGCACTTGCGCTTATAGGTCAGTAAGCGACCGCTGCTGCGACCGAACTGCGAACTTCTCTTGTTGGTGAAATGCTAGCTCTGTCATGCCTGCGTTCACGTTTTTGGCCAGTACTTCCAACAATGCTTCGTCAAGTCAAGCAAGTGATTTTTCTCCACTGTGACGAATTGGTGTCTGGTTTGAAACGTTTTTCTGCTCTTGAAGATAAGCCACAAATATTATAAAACAGAGAGTTTGTATGTAAGTATGTAAGTGTGTTTGTTCCAGTTCAACTCTGTAACGGCTAAACGGATTTGAATGAAATTTGGTATGGAGTTAACTTATAACCTGGTTTAACTTACTACATTTTATCCTGGAGAGATATTTCGGCTTCTGTAGGATAGCGAGTGAAAGCGCAGGGCACAGCTAGTACAAGGAAAAAATAAGAAAAACCGTCCCAAAGAACCAAAAAAACTGCGCTTTGGCAAACGTAGTTAAGTACACCATGCAGGCAAATTATTAACAGTAAAATAGCTGAATGCAAAAGTTAACAAATAGTTAGGCTGGCAATGGTCATGATGATTTTTCTTATTGCACAGAGACATGCTCGTCACGACTTCATAAGCCCAAACAAGACGCTAACAAACACAGATTCATCACATAAATGAAGTTATATCATTCTTACACCAATTAAAAGGCTACGGACTATCGTCAGTCTTGCCATCTATCGCCTTAGGCGTAAGGAAAGAAACCTCTTAATCATGGGACATTTTTCATCAGAACCGATGGTCGTTTACTAGCCAGTTATTATATCTCGTAACTGGCTAAATTGCTGGGTGGGCAACATTCGTAACTATTTTATAGTAATTGGTGATGTGATTGTATGTAACTTTTGTAATAGTTTTTACCGGCTATATGAAGCACGGGCTAAATATACTCTTATCGAACTAACCGAAAAGAAATTATTGATCTGTTTTAGTTGATCGCAAGATCGCTGAACATGGGTGTAATATTTTTTTTTCATTTGCAATTTTTATTTAACGCGGTATGTCGCGAGCTTTTTGGTACCTTATTTTTATCAGTTCTTAGACGTCCACTACTGGACGAAGCCTCTTGGGGGTTTTTGTTACCTTACCTTGGTTAATGAGGTTCAATCAATTCTTTATGTCATTTTTTTTGTTTATAACATTTTTATGTCTATTATTATCTATTGTCTATGGGTGTTATATAAGTATGTATTTAAAAAATATCTATGTACGTATATTAGTCTCTGGCAGCCATATTACAAGCTTTGCTTAGTTTGGGGTCAGATGACCGTGTGTGCAATAATGTCCCAGATATTTATTTATTTAAGTTTATTAGAGATTTTTTTGAGGTTTTTTTTGTATTTTTTTGTATGTGAGTATTTAGAGTTTTTTTTTCAAGGTTGTTATGATGACGTGGTTATGATACATTTTGTTTTAATAAAACGGGAATACTCACGTTAAATTGAGTCGGTTTTGACCACAGAAGAGGAAAATTTTTTACCTCTAGATCTCTCTCTTCTGTGGTTTTGACGAACAAAATAAGTCAAAACCACGTCAGTTTTCTTAGTATTATTCTATTGTATTTTATATTAGGCTTTTTTATCTTACTATAGCGATGATAGATAGCTTAGTAGGTAGCGCGTCCAAATCGCACGCCGCAGGGCGTAGGTTCAAGTCCCGACAATGAGTTTGAGCTACTGATGAAGGAAAACATTGCGAGATAGCCGTAGCATGTTGGTAGAGTGAAGTACTCACTATTACTCGTCTTGCTAGCTCAAGTAGTAGTAGTGTCATTGCCTGACTAGGCACCTAACGGTATGTTCTGTCAACTAACTAGAGAGCCAGTTTCCATTCCACGCTAGGTGTTTTTACCTTCGACCACACCGTCGCTTAAAATCCGGTGACTTGGGTCAAATGTCTCGAAAAACCGATAACCGATGGAGAAGAAAGGTTCTCGAGTGGCGACCACGAACCGGAAGACGCAGCGTAGGCAGAACTCCGACTAGGTTGACTAACGACAGTGTGAAAATCGCAGGCCGCCGCTGGATGCAAATGGCAAATTGTCGTTCAGTGTGGCGTACTAGAGGGAGGTCTTTGCTCAGCAGTGGACGTCTTCCGGCTGATGTAGTCTGTCAAAGATCGATTGAAGTGTTTTGTATGATTTATCATTAGTTTACTGAATTAGCGTGAGTCAACCACTTTATTGTGTAACTGTAACCTTAATTTCGAAAATTAAAAGCCAATACGCACTCATGACCTGACACAGAAAGAAACACTCGAAGATAGCAATGCTTTACTTACTTTCAAAAATGAACTGTATCGTGCGACTTTTTTGTTTCCCATGTGTTAAATTACGTGAAAACATAAATTAAAGGTGTATTTTACTTTATTTTATAATTTTACGCACCTATAACCTCCCACGCTGATTTTGGGTTTAAGGGCTGTTAGCACAAATTTATAGCTTTGATTATCATAAATTTTGGATTGCAGCATAATAAAAGTTAAGAAATTTGGCTTTGTTTTATGTAACTAATTTGTTAATTATTGATTAAATTTGGGGGATAAAACATTCGTATTACTCAAAGTTATTGAAAATTTGGTATGAACTACTTTTGGTACTTTAAAAATTGCCAGAATATTTATGTATAATAAGACGACAGAAATGGTATGAAAAATTTGGAATACACACACAACAACAACGACGAACGTTTGTTACGAACAACTTTTGAACATTCACGAAAAAAAAAACAGCTGCTTCATATAAAATGTTCGTGATCTTGCAATAAAATGTATGGAAGAGCCGCCTTTTCTTTCGTAAATTTTAAAAAGTTGTATTCGTCATCTTGTATACAACATCCTCACAACCGCTCCGTAGCCGATTAAAAAGAACGATGGAAAATCAAATCAAATCATGGCATCAAGGAAATTATTTAATACTTGTAATTATGAACAATTATTAATACGGGACCAACTAACAACTCCCGAAAAAATAATTGTCATTTAACTTCGACAGCTGCATTTGTTCTCGATTTCATTGTTGATCCCGTAGTAAAAGTTATTCATAATGATAAGTACAATCCTAGAATATGTCCATCATGTAAGGGAACACCCAAATTACATGATAATTAGTAACTCGCCAACAACCTCTTCAAGCTTTCCTACACTACATCATATCTACCAAATTTTATTCCAAGACTTTTAATAATTCGTAAAAAAAGAACTAAATATATAAAATGTCTAAATATAAATATATAAATAAAATAGATAAATAAAAAACTAACTATATACACATACATTCATTATCAGCCTGAAGACGTCCACCGCTAAACATAGGCCTCTCCCTTAGAGCGCCATGCCGACCGTGGACTGTGCCACTGATATCCACCGGTTGCCCGCGACTTTCACAATGTCGTCGGTCCACTCCGGTCGAAATATATAAATAAAATAAAATTATATCTAAATAATAACCAAAAAATATTTAATTAGGACTCTAAATGGCAATAAAATAAGGCTTTTTCGAATAATAAGGAACGCAGTGGTCCGAATGAGGCTTAGAAGCTGACAATTGCCCCAAAAATATACAAGTACGTACTTATAAAAAATATCCACACAATCTTTTTTTTTTAAATTTTAATCTTAAAAAATATATAGAACTAAAGTCATTAGGTAACTACTAGTTACCAATAAGCCTGTATCTGCCCCATTCAAAATTTGTCATAATATTTCATTGTGCTGTAACCCACTTCGATTAGAGTGACCATTCTCTTAAATAACAAAATGATTAATGGGTGGTCTCAACTTAATCACATAATTTTTATATGCTAATTATCTAAACATTACCTATTCAATTGAACAAGAAAGAACCTTATTATTATTTCAAATCAGAGCACCGCGGATGTGATCGTTTATTACCAAACAAATTTAAAATTATTATGACGTTTTTGCATGTAGGTATTGCAGTTTGATTAATAGTCTAGTTGATTAATAGTTATGCTGGGTTGCACTATAATCCCAGTTTAAGTTACTGTCATAGTTAAATTAACTATAACTTTAACCTATAGAGTATACCGCCGTCTTGTCCATTCAAAAAACGTCTGATACCCACCCACTAAAATTAACTATAACCTTAACCTATAGAGTATACCGCCGTCCTGTCCATTCAAAAAACGTCTGATACCCACCCACTACCCACCCCTAAATATTATCCGACTTCGATGATTATTTATATGTTTTTTTTTCTTTCCTTCTAAGAGGATTTTGGCGTCGCACGTCTTATGCATTTGCCAGTGTCAAGTATACATATATATTTTCAAGTTTTGTTAGATATTATCAAACAAGTCATAGTCACAGTCTACGAGCAAAGCAAGTCACAGTCAAGTCCTAGTCATGCCCCAGTAAAGTGTGAAACTTTACTAGAGCCTTCTATGGAGTTTTGGAAACAACACGAAAATTCACGTTTCACGACATTACACCATTCACCAACACTCTTGCATGTTCACGAACACTTAACGGGTAAAAAAACACCGTTTTTACACATTAACACTCGAAATAACACAAGTTTTGGAAAATAATAAAATGACGCGACATGAATTCTTCATGTTCCTGACAAAACTCGATTTATATGTTATCTATATCGTGGAAAACTATGCTTGTATGTTTGTTATATTTTTTTAAATTTTGTAGTATCTTTTAGGATACCATAAACCCTTTAAAAAAAAACATAGCACGTAGATTATGGTTTATCCAAGCCATTGATACCAAAAACAAAAGATTTTGTTTAGATTTAGGGTGTGATAACAGACTACCCCCGAAACGCTAAATACATCAAAAAGTTAGGAAAATTCACTAACTCTATTGCACGCACGAGAAACAGAGCGACAGCTATAGAATTCCAAATATCGAATGCGCCAAAACCTCGCGGAAGGACTAGAAGTTTAGCCAGCATGTGTTATCCGTCATTTTGACCAAAGTTAAAATGGTGCAACACATTTTTCTACTTATCGGGAGTTTTAACTGCAGTTATGACTTAGTTAAAAGTTAATCTCGATGGTGCAACCGGGCCTTAGTATTTTTGATGGATTGGGTCTGCGTGTTTGATCTGAATTAGATGTTACGTTTTTTAAGATGAGTTAGGTATCTGTGTCATACGTGAGTTGAGTAATTTATTGGGTTTTCCGACGTCGTTAGGTACCTTATTGTTTTGAGTATTGATGTTGATTAGACAACGACTTCAAAACTTGAGACTTCAAACTCTTTCCGATGGGGATATTCTTGATATAGGTAGGCGTCCTTCTTGGTGGAATGATGACATTGAGAAAGTCACGGGAAGCCGGTGGATGGAAATAGTAGATTGTCGTTCAAAGTGATGCTCTAAGGGGGAGGCTTTTGTTCAGCAGCTATCACCGTCTGGCTGATGATGATGATGACCAAACGACTTCAGTTTTCTGTTTTTTTCCTGTCCATATTCATTAGAATGGTAGTGCTGCAAGGCCATGCCTTTTCATTCATTGCCACGTCGCTCTATATTCCATATCATTGAAGTTTTGATCTGCCTCTAGATCTTCGAACGGGTATTAACGGGTAAACTAACTTCTTCAACTAAGTTCTCAAAGTACTCAAGTAAATAAAACATATTTAAAACGGCGCAAAATATGGACAACATTAAGTAACAGTTACTCAAACCAAAGAATACTGTATATTATCTATGCTCAAACATACCTAGCAGAAAACATCAGAGCTTGTATATTTTTCCTTAATTTCTTTTCCGACGGCTAGTATTAGCAACGCCTTATAAAAAGGCGGATGGTACTCTGAATATTTACTGTGGCACGTCGATGAGTAAAACAAAAGATTATATAAATTACCTCACATCCAATCATATACACTAATGTTTACTGATAAATCACACTAATATTATAAATGCGAAAGTTTGTGTGTAAGTGTGTAAGTATGTAAGTGTGTTTGTTCTCGTTCAACTCTGTAACGGCTGAACGGATTTGAATGAAATTTGGTATGGAGGTAGCTCACACCCTGGATTAACACATTTTTATCCCGGAAAACTATTCAGTTTCTGTAGAAAGAGAGGGAGCAGCTAGTGAAAGATATCTTTATTTTTAAATGATGGGGAAAATCTTCGACAGATTCCCTGCTGCATTGTAGTGCAGCAGTTCCGATGGCCATCTGTGGTCTTCTTCATTAGTTCCACTTCACCAAATGATAGTTTCTGAATGCAAACGTTTGAAATATTGATGAAACCTAAATAACTATATGTATGCCTTTAATATTTGAGGAGTTTCCTCAATTCCTCATCGATCCCATTGTCAGACCTGGATTTTGATGAAAATGGAACCATTCTGGAAGTATCTAGTTTCAAATGAAAAACGAATTTTCCATATCGGTTTATAAATGACTAAGTTCTGAAGTAACAAACTTAAAAAAATATACAATCGTACTGGGAAACTCTTTTTTTTGGAAGTCGGTTAAAACAAACTATCGATCAGCTAATGCTGAATGTCAACTAGTATGACACAATTATATATTAGGCTAAGATAAAGAAAGCTTTCATAATACAAGTGCACAATTTAAAAAGTCCACAAAGATGTCTATAGGTTTTGCAACAAGCATATACAGTAGGCTATTTTTAATCAATGTAGGTGGACCTCAATAGATATTGACCGACTGGTTTCGATATTGGGCAAATATGATTACTTTCGAAATCGTAATCCTAATTGATAAATCGTGTACTTTTCTGGTGCGTAGAAAGGTTACGATATACGCAAATATCTTATGCATATTTATTTAAGAAAAGATCAAAAGGACAAGAACAAGACTATTGTTAAGTACTTGCTTATCGCAGATAATATTTAACATCTAAATCTTACACAGTTTTAGACAATAAAAATAATTCATTTCATAAAAGCCTCGCAGGTTTAGAGCTCGTTACCCAAGCTAGGTCCTGAATACAAAGTCAAAATGACGAATTTCCATAAAAACTTTTAGCCCCTTTGGGATGGATTTTCAAAACCCCTATCTAAATGCTCACCTATGTTATCTATCTACAAAAATATAGGCTATGCGTTGGCTGTAAGTCGTTACAATTTCACTGAGTAGTTTTTTTTAATAAGCTTATGACCTTCTTTTCCATAATTTAAATAAAATTTGAATATAATTTAATTAAGTAACAAATAAAATATATGATAATATTTCTAAAATAACATAAGTGTGTGTTCACCACAGAAGAGTTTTTTTTTAACTCTACACAGTACATTTAGGTCGTCCGACGCTCGATGACATTTGCAGCATACTCGTACTGACATGGAGCGTCGTCGGACAACCTTACTGAACACAGCCTAGGTGCTCACACTTGACGATCGCGCATCGATTTCCATACAAAATCGATGCCCAATTAATTGGGCATCCCTATTTCATTCCGTAAATTCTAATTCAAATTAATATTCTAATTCGAATTCCATTAATACCGATACCATAATACAAACTGAAAAAAAGCCAACAAAAACTGTTTATCAACATTTTTATTAAATTAAGTTTTAGCAGCATAAAAACTGTCCGTATTCAAAAGAAAATATTAAGTACCTATAGTAAATTAACTAAGTATTTTGTTAACGCTTCATCCTGGCATCCTGGCCGGCTAGCTGGTAACTGTCCGATTACCACGAGGGCGATGCTACGTCAGCGTCGGCCAACACTGTTCACTCCGAAAGCCTTGAGTAGCCGAAACAAATAATCTGGCCCACGGCCGTTTTTATCCATAGAAAATTAATATTTCCGATTGGTTTCAGTTTCACCTACCATGGCTAATCCCGGCAGAACTGCTAACGGTGTGGACAATTGAAATAACGTTTACAATGGACTTTACCATAAACACTCGTTAATATTATGCGTAGAAGTTTGTCCGTGATTTTCTTGTTCACATACTTATATTGTAGCTCTAGCGTAGCAAAATTATAGGTATGCTCAGCTAGGTAACGTTTGGTTGGCTGGTCCGTTGGCATGGACATATTGACTTTTTGGAAAGATCCTTTTAATTTATTGCATGTATTTAATATTCTGGACTAATTTCTTATATATTTAAAATGTTGACATAACTACACTATTGTATTAGGTGCTATCCTGTAAAAATAGTTGTAATGAAATAAATAAATAATAAATTTTGTACCCATTATTATGTATGTGAATGTACCTCTGTCGCTCGAAAAGGGTACTTTTGTTGCGTAAAACCAATGAGCAAAACTCTATTTTGCTCGCTAGTGAGTAAAAGTGTTTTAAATTTAGAACACTACGAAATGATGGCATTTCCTCATGAAACCCTCACAGCAATGTTTGTGCCTACGCACCTTGTAATGTTTTCTCGTCATTAAGATGAAAATTTTTATGTGTTACGAGATTCAAGTCAATGATATTTTACTTAAGATACATTTTTCTCTTAAATTTTCGCCTTTGTGTTAGCTCAAGCTCAATTTTTATAACATTTCAAGTGAACCACAATATTACACAACAAAAAAAGTCTTATACATAGTCTAAGTTTAGCAAATTAAGTCACGGTCAAGTCCTAGTAAAGTGGTGGAGACTTTACTAGAGGTTTCTATGGAGATTTGGAAACAACAAGAAAAAGCATGATTCACAACATTAATTTAATAAACTATTCACCAACAATCGATATAAATAATGTGACAAATATACAAAAAAAAAAAAAAAACTTTAATTTCAAGATTAATCTTTGGTTTATCTTACAATCCAATGACGCGTCTGTTCCATATTCTATGATCAAAGGTTCAACGCGTTAACTGTCGATTGATTTCTTGTCCAAAGACAAACTGCCGATTGTTCATTGAGTTATTGCAAAGCGAAAGTATGTGTAGATACTAACATAAAATATTACTTTAACGATGTACCGGATCTAAAGACGACATGCAACGGTCAGTAGACTGGACCTTTAGAATGATTGACGCTTTACGTTTGAGTGACTGTTGACGGATGTACCTCATGTAAACTATAATTTACGTTCTTATAGACTCAGTGCCAGCCCTATTGTGCCGAAAGCTTGCAATATGGCTATACAACAACCGCTAGTTTTTGTTATTTGACAAATAATACCTACAATCTAAGGTGTCATTCGACCCATGGTAGCGCTCAGTGGTAAATGTTGTTTTATATGTTTTAAATTTGCAGTAATATGTCATATTTTACAGGTTATTTTTGCAGTTAATTTACGTCATACCTTAACCCTGTAAATGTTGTTTGCTTTAACTATGTATTTCCATGACTTTAAGTAACTAGTGTTTTTTTTTTCTAAAATAAAAAGGTTTTAATTAATGCTCTAAATGGTAATACCATTGCGTGGTTCCAAATGAGAAGGGTTGTAGCCCGAGTGAAGTGCTGAGATACAAACAAACAAACTGTGTGTTACAAACTGAGATGTTACGAAACAAAATAATACCAAAATTAAACAACCATACAAACTTTATACTATATTATATATATATTATTTATATTACCTACTATTAGTACTTATAGGATATTTACCACGGTTATTATTTTTGTTGAGTTCCCGATATTTCGGCACAGTTGCATGCGCCATGTTCATGTGTTGAGTCTCGTGAACATGGCGCATGCAACTGTGCCGAAATACCGGGAACTCAACAAAAATAATAATCGTGGTAAATATCCCGTGAGTACTAATAGTAATGTAGTAAACCACCACGAAAGTTTAAAACAGTGTTAATAAAAAAGTATGAATCAAAGTGTAAGGAAGCTGCTTGCGATAAGTTTTTGGTTAGTAAAATATAAGATATGTAATAAAATGGACCAAAATATTACTGTAGGAAACTGGCCTACCGTCCTAATCGGGTCCAAAAATAAAACATTTCAGAAGAGTACAAATCTATACGAAACGACAAAACGCGGACATAATAATACAGTATGAGGACGTCGTAATCGTGTGGTTACAGTAATGCTTGTTTGTGCAGCGTAATGGCTTTATTTTACTTAAAAATTATTATGAAATGTATTTGAAACACGAAATAGAGAGGCAAGGAAGATGGTTAGTAGAACGTAGAGTAAAACGCACACAGATTATAATTGATATAGATAGCGCATAACGAGATTGCCCTGATCGTTGTTCCGACAAAAAATAAAAAATCTGGAGGAAAGCACGGGTTACGGGGACTGCAACCAAGCGTTCTCGTTGGCTATCTCCAGGTTGCGCCAATTGGCGCCTAGCAATGAACTAATGAGAGTACATTTTTAGTGTGTACTGACCGATGCGTGATGCGTTTCGATCGTCCGGAGTCCGAAATCTAAAGGACCGTTATCTGGTGTGATGTATTACATCTGCCTTTTGGGTGTCTTTTTTTTTCTAGACATCTTAGGCTCCAAAAGACCAGACGCGTGTTAGAAGTTGCGCAGGACTCCATTTCTTAATTGCTCCTATGATATCACTGGTATCATTCGGAATGACTGACTTTCGAACCAAATTCCAAACAAAAGTCGATTTTTTTAAATATATGACTCGCTAAAGCAACGAGTGGTTTGAGCAATTCTAAATTGTTTTCTATTAATAGAAAATCTTTTATTTCGCATGATATTTTCGTGCGAAATCATACGAGCGATTCTAAAATAGAGCCCCAAGGCGTGAGAATCGCTTGTCAGCAGCGGAGCAGGGTGAAAGCAACGCACGTCAGCAGCGAAACAAGGTCTAAGCGACGCATGTCAGCAGTGGAGCAGAGCGTAAGCGACACGCAACAGCAGCGGAGCAGGGTGTAAGTGACGCATGTCAGCAGCGGAGCAGGGTGTAAGCGACGCATGTCAGCAGCGGAGTCGAGCGTAAGCGACGCGTGACAGCAGCGGAGCAGGGCATAAGCGTGCGTGTCAGTAATAGCGCAGCTTGCTATGACAGGTTAATACCTAATAGCAATAAAAAAGCCGGTCAACTATAAATTTGTATTTCTGTTTCTAAAAGTTTAGCTTCGTATATTTAGCCAGGTTCAAGGTTCAATTTCATTCACGGCCCCGTCTAAATCATCCTTTAATATATTGGTGGAATCGTGGTAGTTTTCCTTTGTCCTAACTTAAAGGGACTATTTAAGTATTTATTGAAAATACAAAACAATATCTTCTACGAAACAATCCGAGATTTCATAGAGAATGTTCGATCTATAACGTGCGTAATTCACGATTCACTTTCATTTTTCAATTTACTTAACAGCTTGTTTATTGCCATCTTTATTCTCGAAAATTACTTGATGTGCTCAATCTGATATTTAAAAATAATTTATGGTTATTTTAATAGGCGGTCTACATTGTTTAGCGAAGACATAATGGTATAAAGTTAAAATAATTACGATAGTATATTGATTTTAATTAAATTTTAGAATCAGTTAGCGTACGAAGTATAAATATTATTAGTACATGGTCTGAGTGAAAGTTATAGTATAATATAATATGGATTTCATAGTCTACTTACTTATGTTATGTCAGATTTTAAGCCGAAAATAAAGTGGGGTAGTTAAAATTTGAATTTCCGAAATACATAATTATTTATTTGTAGGGGCTCTTTTGCAGGATCCGCCTTGGAAAGTTCTACATTTTCACCAGTTATTCTACTACCAAGCAGTAGTGTGCAAACATTTCAGTGTTCCGGATTGAAAGACAATTGCATTGAAAGACGGATGTTTCCAGCGAAATTACTGGGCACAAAGATATTTAACATCTGATATCTCAGGGTGACGAGCGCAGTGCGTAGCGCATGGTTTTAAACTCTTGATGTTCAAAGTTCCAGATGGCTCTGAACCGTTATGGGCAATCTTTGCGCATAACATCAGGTGAGCGACATGCTCGTATTGACACTCAGTATCATAAAAAAAAACTACAATGAATTAATAGTGGGCAGAAATGTTTGTCTCCGTTGAAAAGTTTTCTCCGGTGCTATACAAATTACAAAATTTATCAACGGGTCCAGTAAACCACTTCAAAATATGCGTTATGCTTAAGCCACGGGTTCGGTTCGAGCGGGTTCAGTTGACGCAAGAGCCGAATTATGGTATCACCAATAGCAATCGTCCTCATAAAGTTCCATGATGAATTGCATGTTTATAATTTTGGTTTTGTATCCATTTTGTGTTATATAATAGACTTACCCCCGAATACTGAAATTATTTAATTCTAATACTGCCTTTGTCTGGCACTAAGCAAATGACAAAGGCAGCAACAAACTTAATCTGTCGTCAAAGTTAACAAGCGTTTCACTATTCGGGGGTTAATTTAATAAAATAACATCGATTAAAAATAAAAATAAAAATGTATTGACACTTTTCATAATCTATTCTAATTTTATACCGACTGCCCTTAAATAATTTAATATTTTTGAGGTATATATAAAATATATAATAAACATCTGGGACATTTTTGCACACACGGTCATCTGACCCCAAACTAAGCAAAGCTTGTAATATGGCTGCTAGAGACTGATATACGTACATAGATATTTTTGAATAAATACTTATATAGATATTAAAACCCAGACATAGAACAAACACAAATGTTCATCACATGAATGTTTGTCCTAGATGGGAATCGAACCCACGCCCCCAAACATGTAATATGTTTGTATGTTTATCTATGTGACCGACCACCTAGACTTATTCCCACAGTTACCA
Organism: Apocheima hispidaria; assembly: GCA_947579745.1. Lineage (NCBI taxonomy): Eukaryota > Metazoa > Arthropoda > Insecta > Lepidoptera > Geometridae > Apocheima > Apocheima hispidaria. Next base: position 2,911,176 of record OX388151.1, read on the forward strand.
TTGGTATCGTTTCCACTGTTGACAAATGGGAAAAATATTCTCTAAACGCCTACAGTGTACGAATATTAGGGCAGTATCTGCTAAAATTGCTTAGATGTTAATATCCACACCCACTCAATTCCACCCAGTGCAAATTGAATCTAAATATCGAAACAAATATTGCTGTGATCCGCCTGATTTGGCAAGCCGCTATAAAACAGATTCTGTAGAAACAAGGACTATCTGATTACGAAGGTGTTGTAAAGTTCATGAATCCAATAGTGTGGGCAAATCGGTTGTTGAAAAAAAAGTTGTTTTATTAACGAAAGGTTTTACTGGCAGCAAAATAAAAATATCGATGTAACGTTTCATGTTTCTCTGTTTTTTATTGTATACATTTTAGAGATTGTGCCGTAGATTTGTACAGCTTGATTCCGCCCGCCCCTTTCTGGACGGCAGACAATTGCGACCTAAGCGCCAACATTCATGGTGGCTAGTCCCCACGTCCCAACCGCTTCGATTCCTTATTTTTTATACGCAAAGCGTGGATACACAGTCTCTCTACCAGAGACTGTGTTTCCAGAAAATACAATAACGTGTCTTCAAATTTAAATTAAACAGGTACCTTCTAAGTTAAGTGTGCTCCATCCGCATTGCTTACCATCAGGCAGGATGTAGTCAAACACAAACCTATTACGTAAGCATTCAAAAAAATACAGAGTATTCTTCTTTCTACTTTCATAGGTTAGGTCATGGTTCATCTTTTTTTGTTTGAAAAACATTTTTAGAGGCTATTGTTTTTTTTTTCTTCATCTTCATCGTGGTACCAAAACAGCCCGCGCCTTGTACTTTTCGCACTCATCACAACGCCTGGCAAAATATTTGGTGACGCGGATACGATGCGACGAGCCCGCCAATAGCGAGTGCGGCCGTTGGGCTGCTTTATCGACAAAGGGTTGGTCAAGCAGCACCTCAGATGAAGCTTCCTCTTTTATGTGTATGATATAGTGTAAAACGTATAGAATACCATCATACCAGTATCATTGTACCACAAGAACAAAAAACACATTTTGTTTTAATAAAACGGGAATACTCACGCTAAATTGATGAATGCAATTAAACACTTCGCGGGTACCCTAAAAATTGAGCTAGCTCTTCATAGAGTCAGAAATGACTAGCTTATTAACTAACCTTATATTTTAACTTGGTATAAGAGAAGGTATCTCGGGCGTTAAAACTAAATCTTAGCTAAGAATGTTAACACCCAACTTGGCTGGCGTCTACCGAACGTCGCCGTCTGTGGTCTGCGTTCTGTGGTTCTCAGGTCTGTTAGCTACCTAAGCTTACAACTTCCCCAGGAAATTAAAAACAATTGCAATTTAAAACAAGTGCAATTAATCTAGTAAATCAGATAACAAAAGGCACAATAAAGAGGAACTCAAGATAACGAGGCGCTGGCACATAACACCTCTATGGGAACAGTTGGTTGCATCACAGCTTACAAATTACTTGCTACACTACTAAACTTGCTGTATCCATGTCTGATCAGTCTTAGAAGGCTATGTGGCTTGCCCAGGTGGCAGGTGGTGATTGGACGCCTATAGGCTTCCGACAAGTCCTTATAACTATGAGCTTACGATATCTCTATGACCAAAGCGATCTAATTCATCTCGTACAAAATTGATTTAATCTACATGAAAGTTGTACCTAATACAGATCATCATCATCATCAGCCATAAAACGTTCACTGCCGAACAAATGCCTCCAGAAACAGGGAGCTTGACATAATCCCAACACTTGGCAGGCAGCTTGGGAATCGCGGAATGTTAACTGTTTATTAAGAGAACGTGCCTGCTGCCCGTCCCCTAGTGGTTCTGGACGCAGTTCTAGGACATACCCGGATCCTTACTAACTAGCTTTCTGCCATGGAAACCATCCTGCATTGTTTAGCTGATTTAATCAGTGGCGCTAAGAATAGGTAAATTATGTCTAAGCAACGTGAAATATAAAAAATACAAGCAAATCCAGATTACCTTGTACCGATAGAGAACGTAAAGTTTGTACTTTACGTTATCTATCGTATATAGCTTATCTGTGCTAGTCGTCAGGCGTAGCCGTTATAAGCTCTCCCTATATTTAATGACAATGTGGTCGATGACACATGCTCATTGCCGTATTTAAGTAGGGTCCCGGGTAGGCGAGGCGACTTTAAGGCTCGATTTCCAGTGTAGAAAGTAATCTTATACACTAATACACTAGAATACCGTTATTGCATTATATAAGATATTACAGCTGAAAAACACTAGATTTTTTTATAGATACAAATTTGAAGATAATCTTCCGCAAAGTAACACCTTTTTCAATCCCAATTTATAATGTCTTCTTTGTTACTTATTATGGCCAACTGTCCACGATAACCATGGCAATTACGAGACAGAAACAAAAGACAATAAAGAGGGGATCAGACTGATATAACTAACAAGGCTTTGATAAGCGTATGAGAACTCTTGCGTCACACCACCACAGCAAAGACTATTATAGGAAGAAACAGATGAAAAACTTAATAACGCAAGCACAGAGTTTATTCTTGATCACAGAAGACTAAAGTATTCCTACTTGGTCAAGTCTAAATGGTTATCGTCAGTCCTAAAAGATTATCGCCAGAAGGTTATTTTTATTCGACGTAAGTTATTTGGGTATAATTAATTATTCTACATTGCTTTACCAAGAACATATATATAAAGTAGGATTACTGTAATAGTGTGATATTTTAATTTCTGTGACACTTGGTTTATAATTATGAAAATTTATGTGAAGCGTTATGAGGGCATCTAAAAAAATAAAGGCTTTGTGATTACTTAAGTTGACGATATTTGATATTAAAAATAAAATAAGTGGTTCAGAGGATTTATGGGTTATTCCAATAATACCCTTCTGCAGAAATAAAAATGGTTAACGGGATTTCTAGACTTTTTGTCAAATAATCCCCTTCCGCCAAAATAAAGTAAATAGTTTTAGGGGATTTCTGGATTTTTGTCCTTCGCAGGGGATTGTCTAGTGTTTCTGGAGTAAGCCCATGGGATGGCTATGGAAAAGCAAAATTTAATTTACCTTGTTCGACCGTTGTTGATCTGTGTTTTGTTAAGTGTAGTCCGACGTTTTATATTTTTTTCTAGAGTAAAACTGGTCTCCACGATAAAAGGAATCCTAGTGTGGAGACCAGGGTTTAACTAGCTAAATTAAATGTATAAAAAATTAATCTCAGCTTAGGAAAGTAAAGTAAACTTAGCTTGGAAAAGAAATTATTATTATTACTTGTATAACTTTAAAAAACTTCTTCTTTCAAATGATTTTAACTAGTTGACGTCCAGTATATTAGCAAGATATACTTATGAACAATGCTGTGTACAATGTTTGGATTGGCAAATTTAAAATGTATTTTCTGTATTGCTTATTTAAGTGTCACAGTTTGCTAATTATTTTTGTACCTACCTTATAAAAATAAAATAAAATAAAAAATAAAAATAAAATTACTGCTTTATTTTTCGTGGCAGAAGATTTTTTCCCATTATATGAGAAATAAAGTCACTGTATTCCAAAGGTGGTTTTTTTTTTTCAAAAACTTTGAGTTAGATCGAAATGGGTGCAACTCTAGCACTTTAAATGGACAAATCTATCCGCGCGCAGCCTTTCAAATATTTGGGGTATGTCCGAAAACAAGAGACAAACACGCACTGTGAGACGGCGTTATTTGCCGTCACAAGTTTTCCATCTGTTTCTTAATACTTAACAACTGCAGCTAGAGGAAGTGTGAATGAAACTTAATCGGATACGATATGATCTGACAGGTAGTTATATCATTGATATTTTGTATCTACGTACAATTTGGAGCATTTGGTATATTGTAAACGGTCAACAACGCATATTAAAAGGTACATACTTACGTGAGAATGGGAAAGTTGCCCACTTTAGTTGTTCTGTGTGGACACACCAAAAAATAACGCCTAATGATAACAAGAGGCAAGCGGCAACCTCTTCGAGACCCTTAGGTGCGTCCACAGTTGTCTCGTCCGCACTTTTTTACATCATTAAAGAAATAAAAAATATTAAAAGTCTGGCAAAGTACCTATTAAACGCTTGCCAAGTGTTATTCAACCACCAAGCAACAGGCTAGAACATTACTGTGTTCCAGATTGAAGGGCAATGTTTCCAGCGAAATCGCTGGACAGTAAGAGTGATTAGTGCACTGAATTGCAGCGCATTTTTTGAACAGTTATAGTTCGAAATTCTGGGTGGGCAATCAGGTGTGCGATATGCTTATCTCGTCACATTTTTGTATTCTTTAGCGTGGTAATGCCGCCAGCATTCTAGGTACGCTGCCAACTGGTCGTTGAATATTTGGATTATCTATAGACCTTTAATGATATCTAGATAATCCAAATGTTACTTTATGTAGTAGGATAAGTAGTTTAGGTAGTTCTCCTCACAATGTTGTGTAAAATAAAGAAAGGTACCTTATACTCAGATAAAAGGTATACAATTACAGGTAAAAAGAAAAAAAAAACTAATAAACCTATTATTATTATTATTTTTCTTTTTTTTTTTCCATAAGTATCCTAGCTATCGCTAAAAGTGGTCATTTCCAGACAAGCATTAGATGGGAAGAATTTCACTAAACGATTTTGAGGACAATTTTGTTCCCTGCTTGAAATGTAGGACAGTCAATTCTCATGAACCAAAACAATAGATGACCAATGAGACATTTGTTGTTATTACCTGCCATAGCAAACGCACTGTTGTATATTAATGACAATAGTCTAAAAGCGTGTCAAAGATCGAGAGGTCATTTCATAATGGAAAGTTAGGGTTGCGGCAGACTGGGAGACTGAAATGCCCGAATGATTGGAAAACAGAAGACGACCAGGAAAGTTTCATCTGTATTAGTGAAATAATGCACCGTGTCAGATATTAATGTGTGAAAGGCCCTCGGGAGCGGTGCAACGCCTGGCACCTGCTCTCTAGCGAGAGTCGCCTGCGACAGAGCGGTCTTATTGATGAGTACGATTGTTCATAATCATGAGTACAATGATTTCCGAGAATATGTTTTTCTCAAACAGAACTCCAAGTAGGTATAATCAGGGCAGGCTTGGTCGAACACAGGCCGGATATGGATAATTACTGGGGAAAATGTACTGTTCTTTCATCATCATCATCATCAGCAACAAGACACACCAAACATACCCCCCCCCCACTTAGAGCGCCGGGGGGTTGCCATAATCCCCACGCTTGGCAGGGCGCCTTAGGGATCGTAGAACGTTCACCCTTTGCTAAGAGGACGCTGCTGCCCGTCCTTCGGTGTTTCTGGTCTGCGTTTAAGGACATACCCGGGTCACCGGAGATTTTAGATGTTAAATCTATGCTTAGTAATTACGCTGAAACAATGCCCTTCAATCCGGAACACAGTAATGTTTGCACACTACTGGCGGTTGAATAACTGGCAAAGGTGTGGTACTTACCAGGTGGACTCTGCAAAAGAATCCTACCATTTTATTTTATTTTTCAATACTGTTTTATTCGCATTTTTTTTTTTGAATACACAACAAAGAAGAAGAAGATTAAAAAATTTAAAACAGCAGTTTCAATATGCACTGGTTCACGGATTTTTGGGAGGTCCGACTGCTATTTGACAATAGTCCTGCCAAATCCTACCACTAGAGTTCCTTAAATATCGGGAATAGCTAGTAGGTTTAATTAGTTTCACAGTGTTAAAATAGCAAAAACTGAAAATAAATACGGTCGTAAATATGACCGTTAACATTCTAGTGCCATATTCTCACGATTACAATCTATTCTATGGCAATAAACAATGATCGTTTGCCGTTTAAAATCAATTTAGTAAATCTATGAAATAGGCTATATTGATAGGCGAAAGCATTACAATCATTTAAAAATTTAGGACTACTTTGTCGTGAAATGGTACATCCTACTTGATACTAAATTATGGTATTTTTGCCACTTCGGCTTACTATTTGATCATCATAAATATAATTATGATCAATCGGTAACTGCACCTACTTTACGAGCCTGAGTGCATACTCAGGCTAGGGTCAGCAACATATCTGTGATGCCCCTGGTGTTACAGGTATCCATAGGCGACGGTGATCGCTTACCATCAGGCGGCCCGTCGGCTTGTTTACCACCTATGGAATAAAAAAAGTGATTGTTTAAAATTACAGATCTTGAACACTAGCAATAGGTACGATTACAGATCTTGAACACTAGCAATAGGTTCGTACCTATTGCTAGTATTCAAGATCTGTAATTTTAAACAATAATTTTTTTTATTCCATAGGTGGTAAACAAGCCGACGGGCCGCCTGATGGTGAGCGATCACCGTCGCCTATGGATACCTGTAACACCAGGGGCATCACAGATATATTGCCGACCCTATAAGCCTCTATGAACAGCCCTTATAAAGAACACCATGTTGTAGCTACTCGGAAATACCGCAGGTGGAAGCGCATTTCACATTTTGCAGGTGTGAGGCAAAAAGGTTTGCGTAAGATGCACAGTGTGCGATTTCCACAGATCAATAATATTATGTGGATGAGCTTTGGATAATATTATCTTCCATTTCAAAGATGGGAGCAACACTCGTGACGTGACACGTGAAGTCAGGCTTAAGCTTAAGTCACTAAGATTATGGCAAAAACCGAAAATTATAATCATATTATAACAACGATTTTCTTATTAAATATATGTTTTTTTTATTAAGTAATTTTAATATGCTAGACGAGAACATCAAATTAAGAACATTGGTCTGAATAAACTTTGAAAACTTATTCCGCAGGAAGACCAACGGATATTGGATACTACAACTTAAGTGGCGCTGGGCAGGACATTACTTCACATGCCAAGATGTGGATAAGTGCCAGTCTTTTTAAGAATGGTGTCCACGTATACTTACCTATGTATATGTATGCCTGACCAGCCGATGACATCGAAAAACTCAAAGGTCAGAATAGGGAAGAGGGAAGAATAGGGAATGTATAACCCGATTTTTATAATGAATGACTTTTAAACTATCAAGCCCCACCCAGCATAAGCGGTAAGTAAGAGGATGGTAGGCGGAAAAAAAAATTGAAGCTTTTATAAAAATCGTTTTTTTCAGCCTCTCAGTACACTTCATACCTAATACAAGCACACATAATGACATAACAGCTATTATGTCAGAGACATGCTATTCGCTTATTAATCTGTGGTCCAATTGAACCTGCACGAAGCGCGGTGCGTGCGCGCAGCATTATCTTGTTATGGCGTTCATTCGCATTTGGATATGGAACGTTCGAAATAGCATAGTTTGAAATGTTTATGATGAATGAGTGTGGCCTAGATTTTGATTTGCAAATGCCAATATTGATCATCTAATTTTCAGCTTACACTAAAGAGGTTATCAATTTGATTGTATTTGGTTATGTCATGTTTAATCTCCGTCCATCAATAGTGGGCCATAAAAAATAATGTTAACGATTAATTTGTAATCGTTATCTGGCCGCGAAAATATGCCATCAAATATATACCCACCTTAACAACATGCTCGTTTAATTGACGACGACTTCTAAAACAAAAGTCCTAAATAAACGTATACTACGTACTTAGCCTATAGCATGCAGTCATATAAGAATATGCCGAAACCTTCACGAAACCAAAACTTGTCTAGCCGTTGGAATACACAAACCTTAATAATAATAATAATAAATATCTGGGTCATTTTTGCACACACGGTCATCTGACCCCAAACTAAGCAAAGCTTGTAACTTTAGTTTTGTTTAGCAAAGCTTGTAACCTTAGTACTTACGTACTGGTACATAAATCCTCAATTATGTTATATCTAGTTATAAATACTATTATAACAGAACGGCAAACAAGCAGAAGCTCACACTAATGGTAACATAAGTTGGTATATTGACATAATATGGCAAACTTCCTGATTACGTTCAAATTGCATAGCTAGCTCAAAAGTATTATTATCTAATGTAGTAACGGACGACACATTTACGCTTAGTTACACCCGACATAAGTAACACAATCAAAGACACGTAAAAACACCCATATCAGTATAATAAATATTTTTCGTGGAAACAAATATTTTTCCAGAAAAATTCTTTAAAAATCCGTAATTTGCACTGTACGCTCATGACAAAATGAGTCCAAACTCCATCAATCTACTATTAGTTACCGAGTAGTTACGTTTTCCAACTTCTGTATCCATCATCAGATCTGCTCGCTGTCATAATATTATATTATATCGGAACTTGCCAGGCATGCAAAATTTCAATTCTATTGAACATTCAACTGGGGCCTTATCAAGTAACTCTGGTGGCGATGCTCTTCGTTTGCTATCCCGCTCGCTCGCATGGTGAGAGTAGGTTGGCGTGAGTGGAACGGCACTGGATGACAATTGCCACCAGGGTTACAAGATAATGTCCCTGGCCTAAAATTAAGTTACAAGATTTGACCTTAACATACAAAAAAACATAGAAACATTCCAAGTTAAAAAGCTTGTAAAATTGTGATTGCTAAAGACATGTCAACATTATCTTAATCATCAGCCAGAAGACAACCAATGCTGAACATAGGCCTGCCCCTTACTGATGATTGCCACTTCAGCTTGCAAACCCTTAGAGCCTGGCTAGAGCACCACCGAACGACATCCTGCCATGTACATCCACCCATTGCTCACGATTTTCCCAGCCTAGTACATAGAAACTGTGAGTCGTGTGCGTAGACCGTTCTCGTGTGGACTTCGAAAGACCTATCGTGTGATCTTAAAGCAGGTTACACACGATTGTTCTTGCATGGCGTTGTCTTCACGCGATGTGTCGCGGTTCCTGGGAGGAAGTTGCGACACTGCGTTATGTTATGAAGCATGGCATTCGTGCTCTCATAGGTCTAGTGATTAAGCTAATACCTACTCGTACTGTTTGTTCCTCTACCACGTGGCAACAGAGAAACGGATCGACGTAAGTTTTTGCATGGATAGTTTAAGGTCGTAGAGTGAAACAGGCTATACTTTTGTTCTCGGGAAAATGTACGGTAACTGAGGGATTTTCCGTTAATTGTATACAATAATACTCAATGGTCTTTGACAAAGTATTTAGGTTTTTGACATTTTTTTTAACAATTCATCAAACACGAACATGTCAAATTAAAAAATATCAACATTAAAACTTATTTATATGTATGGGTGTAATTTGCCTGAATAAATGAAAATATGAATTAAAGAAAAATATGATATACTGCTAATAATAATGTAAATTTTAATTTTTTGGGAACTCCCACCTAGTGATTTTATATCTTTAATATTGTGGAAATGAAAAACGGTATGTATCATCCTCGATAACACCGCCACTTTACATCAGGTATATCAAGTCTATATCTATTTGTGGTCTGACGTTTAGCCTGCCGATTTTGTTATCGTACTCTCTTTCGCTTTGCTCCGTCAATAAGATTAGATAGAGTTTGACTTTTGCCACGCAAAACCTATTAAGTATTACAGGCTAATAAAGTATAGAATCATAATTATCTAAGCTCATGAACTTTCATTGTACATTCACACTGAGATTTATTTATGTCGTTGGTAACCACGCCTGCTCTACCGCCCCTACGAGTACTTAAAAGCACGAGATAAAGCCATATATTCATGTGCAACTTTATGGTTTTTAGGAGTCGTTAGGAGAACTATCTGTTTAAGTCTTTTTTAAGTCTTGCGAGGTTTACCTTCGAGTTAGTGGATTTTTCTAACTTACTGATGAAATTGGCGTTTCGGGGGTAGTCTGTTATCACCTCCTAAGTCTAAACAAAATCTTTTTTTTTTTGGATAAACGATAATCTATACTTGTTTTGCTTTCACACAAAATGTTTATGTATGTTTATGTGTTCTACCAACAACTATTTAACTTCGTCGTATTTTCGACCCAAAAAAAATGGCACTCTAAGTGCGTATAACAACCAAGATAAAGATACTGCGGAATTTAAAAAAAAAACATACTAGCCTAGTTTTTCAAGGTGTAGATAACATATAAAAAATAATTTCATCAAAAAGTTAGGTTAGCTCACTAACTCTCTCTATTGCACGCACGAGAACCTGAGCGACAGCTATATAATTTCAAATGTCGAATACGCCAAAACCTCGCGGAAGGATTATCCTCTTAAGGTTTTTACTTTCAAAATGGCGCTTTGAATTTTACTCCGCGCTGTCTCTTCACAACTCATTGAAATCTAGCAACCACGTTTCGCCGGAGAGTCCGAAAGAAGATGCAAAAAGTAAGAGAATAAAAGAGATAGCTATAATGTAATCTGTTTTTAAAGACTGCTCTGCGGGGCAATTTTTTTTTTGTTCTCTTCAAGTCGCGAGTGAATCGGTTTCTTCTAGGCAAGCGTGCTCCATCGTAGGCTGCATCCTCGTTTAACATCAGATGTGATGGTAGTCAAACACAAGCCTATAAACAATTTTTTTTAAAAATATGAAGGGCGCCAAAATCGTATCTGATATAAAATATCATGTATTACCATTTAAAATTTGTAAGCATTACCTATTTTAAATGTCTTTCAATATATTCGTAACATCATTTAAACTACACCTGTCAAAATCTGATTCTAAATCCGGCTCCGGTATAAAAATATTCTCCGGCAAAATTGTCGCGCCGTGAATGTTCAACGGTTCATGGCGCACAAATTACCTCGTGTTTTAATTAGGTACCGCGTGTAACGTACAACAATACTCCTATCTCGGCATCTCCTTACATAACCCGGGGCGTGAGGTGTTCTCATATATTGTTTGTCCTCAACATAACAATGGTCACTTGTAGCGATAGCAGTATGACCTGGGTTCAAAAGTAATGTCTATTGCCTAATCATTTTTAGACAAAGATGATTTCCATTCGATTTGAACAAGACGTTCTCAGATCTCTATTGTCTAATAATTTTAAGCTATAGGCGAAAAATTTACAGCGGCATGAAGATTAAAGTATACCGACTTGTCTCTACAAAAAGGCCAACTGTTTCGCACCCCTGTAAACGCTTATATATCAATGTTTTTTTTATGTTATTTACAGCAAGAAAAACAATGCTTATACTTTTGATTATTTTGAGTTATCGCAATATCTTCGTAATTATAGGCACCTAAAGTGACGATTTTTTTGCGTTGTAATTATGACGAAGAAAAGTATTTTTATTTTTTTTTAATATTAAAACTAGCTTTTTTTTTATTTTATTTTTTTTACTTATAATTTTTTTTAATTAATTTGGATACAAAAAATTAAAGTTTTTGATAATATTTAGGCGGCAATAACAGCTTTCCACCAAAACGCTAAACTCATAAAAAAGTGTAGGTAAATTCACTAACCTTCTCAATCGCACGCACGGGGAACAGAGCGACAGCAATACAATTTTAAGGTTTTGGTGCAGTAGGTAACGTTGACCTTAATGTTGGCGTTCAAAGTCTCTTAAATTAAAAAATATCAAGTCACAAAAAAAATACTGGTGTATATTTTTTATTTGACCGTGACTACATTGTTTGACTTATACTATGACTAAGACTTGTTTTAATTCTTAAATATATTATATATTAATTCACCCGAAATAATTACAATACTGGATATGAGGAGCTAAAATATAAGAAAAAAAATGGTAGAGATACGTATGTAGTCTTTTTAAATTTTCTAAGCCAATTATACGTATAAAAAAATAAATAGGTTTTATGATTTTATTGCTGACCTTCCTACATTTTCGCGTCACAGATACGTTTGCTGCCGCTACCGCACGCATCGTATCTATCTTCCGACATTGCACAACGCACCGCAAACGTTGTTTTCTCCTGATATGCTGTACGGCTAGGAGCTGACGGTCATTTTCCAAAACATACGATTAAGAGGATAGTTCTGCCGCGAGGTTTTGGCTGTCGCTCCGTTTCTCGTGCGTGCGATAGAGAGAGTCAGTGAATTTTCCTAACTTTTTGATGAAATTATCATTTCGGGGGTAATCTGTTATCACCCCCTAAATCTTAACAAAATGTTTTGTTTTTGGTATCAATGACTTGGATAAACTATAAACTATGATTTGTTTTTTCAAAAAATGCTTATGTAATTCTAACAACAATAACTTTTCTTCGTCGTATTTCGACGCAAAAAAACATGTCACAAGTGCCTATAACAACGAAGATATTGCGAAATTTAAAAAAAAAACATACAAGCATAGTTTTTCGCGGTGTAGATAACATAATTATACAAAAATCGATCGAAATCGGATAATGTTTAGGAGGTGGGTATCAGACTACGCTTTTTGTGTGGACAACACGGCTTTATACTCTATTCTTAAGACTAAAATTTATTAAATCCGTTGATATAATTTATTATCGTTAGTGCCTTAAAGCATTAATACCCTCACATAGTGAGATGCATTTGAAATTTTGTGCGATCGTAGTTAGTTTAGTTATGCCTCAAAAATGATGGTGGGATCTTTTATTAGGATTAAATGGCACACAGAATTGACGGAATTATAACGGATACTGCAGAAATTATTTCTTGATAAGCCTTACAGAAAATAACCGTAGACTCCTGCCCTAGTCTAGAAAGCTAGACCCGATATGTGTAAACCTAGAACATAGAAAATTATCACACTATCCCCCTATTCAAGTGTCAGCTAATGAAATAATACTGTTGGAATGAAAGTGAGAATCGGATGCCGGGGGCAAATATTACTAAGGCTACAACGAAAAAATTGTGGGATTTCTTTACAATAGACTACTTTATTGGGCGTTTGCCTTTTTAACCAAACAAAATGAACACAAATTAAAACTACTTAGCCTACTACATAAAACGAACAGTTGGATTACCCAGATAACAATAAAGGTCTAAAGATGTAATTTATGTCTGTAATTTATACTGTGGACATATTATTCTTTTAGTTTTAATTTAATTTGACATATTTCTATTGGATTTTATTTAATTTACCTTTAATTTTTATTTATTTATTTTGTTTTATTTATTTATTTTGGACATAGGCATACAAAAAAAGTAACAAAATCAGCCAAAAGCTTACTTTTGATATAGCTCGTTTTAGTGTGCAAGGCAAGACGAGGTCGCGCGCGTGACACGCTTAGCATTCCTTGATAAAGGTCACCGAATGTGATCAAAACTATAGTCGGAATAACCGACTCAATTTAACGTTAGTATTCCCGTTTTATTAAAAAAAATGTTCTTATCTTTATACACTAATCACCTATCAACTTAACTCCACATTATTTCCTCACCTGTTCAATGCCTACAATAAATCTAAGCTATCAAATCAATACGATCTCATTATGATATTCAGGATTCATTTGATAACTCGAACGGAAGTCCGGCTAATTGCTGAGATAATTGCATTTTGGCAGCTGCCAGGTCACAGAATAAGTGAGAGTTCCGAAGTTAATATTACTGTTTAATTGTTTACAATTCGATTGTTACATAATAAACTCCGACAAACATAACGAGGCTCTCTGTGCGCTCACAAACAGATTATGCAAAAAATTTAAGAAATTTCGGGTCTGATTCAATTCAAATCCACTAAATTCTCGTTTACAAACACTATCTTTCTTTAAGTTAATTGGTACGTATGTATAATGTGTATCTATTGTGAATTTTATAGTATTTATATATAGTGTGTAATTATTGTATGTATTTATATGTAAGTATTAGGATTATGCATGTATTTTCATATATTATCGTATATTTTCGTATATTATATATATTTTATGTAGATATCTACACCACCGACCGAATTGTTTTTCATACATAATTCTGTCCATCCCAAGGTTGTCTGGAAGAAATCGCTTTAGGTGATAAGGCCGCCCATTATACTACCGGTTTTCTATTATTGTTTATATTTAAGTTTAATTGTCTTTTGGAAGATATATTGTATTGTATTGTATTGTATCTACAGGGTGCTTTTTAATCAGCTAGGTAGCCATTGGCCATGATCTCGCATCATAGTGATCATCTACATCTACATAGTTGTTAGCCAATTACGCTAACAACCTTTCATAAATAGCTTCCCTACACCATTCTTAAGAACTTTTGTTCCGTAACTTTTAATAATTCTTAATCTTTTTCTCCCAAAATAAAAACAAAAACGTATAAATTAGGTCTCCAAATGACAATAACTCAGTTTCAAATGAGAAGAAACGGGGGCCTGGGTGAAGCTGAGGAAATGTCATTAACAAAAAAAAAACGGAGCAACTTTTTTTTGAATGTATTAAATTTTGTAAAATTCATAGAACACTGCTAGAGGTTGTTACTGATAACCTTGTATAAAATACGGCATCTTATCCTCTGCTTGTAGTAAGAGCCTACAAAAGGCGGAGCTCTAAGCTTCTTCCCAAACGAGCCCGGGTAGCACGACAACACAAGCTGTGAAGACAACGCCTAGTGGCATACGTTGTCGAAGGCCATGTTTGGGCAAAGCCCGGCTCGCGGGCCGGATTCGGCCTGCCGCAGCATTTGATCCGGCCCACGTAACACTTCGCCGTGTTTTAAAATATCTACTATAGCTTGGATATTATACTGGACTTGGATTTATTCACCGTATTTCACCGAGCCAATATAAAATATGTAATATAAATTCAAACGCATAAAGTTTATAAATAATGATTAGTAATGATTTTAAGTGTATTAAGATTAAGTTTGAAATATATACATAATTAATTAAAGATAACAGTTGTCTACAGTTAAGTAATAGTAATCATCTTGCGTGGAATACTGCTGCCATCTTTGGGACGGCTCAGCCAAATACCAGCATGAAGCTCTAGATTCGGTAGAACAGCGTACTGTTCGACTTACAGGAGACGTAGAGGTAGTTACAAAAAAGTTGTTAGTTGTTAGCCTGGAACATCGCCGTATGGTAGCGATCTTCTGGCTGTCATTTGTTAATCTTCTACAGAATTCATTTCGGAGAATGTGCATCAGAGCTACGTGATGTTATCCCACAATCACCCTTATACTACAGGACTAGTAGAAAGTTGCCCCACTACCATCCTTACACTGTATTATAGTATTCATATTTATATTTACTGTAGATTTTCCACGGATACGTACAAAACGTTTTGAGTCTACGTTTCTAATCCATACAGCCAAGAAGTGAAACAAACTGTCGGCTTCCTTGTTTCCTGAAAGATACAATCTAGGGCTTTTCAAGGTCAGAGCGAGTAGGTATCTTCTAAGTCTGCTTGCTTCATCTTCGACCACAACAGGCGAGTTGGTGGTCGAATGCGGACTTATAGACGATAAATATATATAAAAAAGTAGAACTTAAAAAGAAGATGTTCAAGTCAACAAAACAAATTGTTTTTCCTTCAAATATCTCCCTATGGCCCGTTACCTAATGAACCTTTAAAAGTGAAGCCCGCAGCTTATCAAAGATTGTCCGCACCTGTCAAGCAGACGTTTGACAACGTAGCCTCTTTTAATACAAAAGACTTCAACGCGTCCACGATTTATTTCTTCCCTCCACAAACAGAGGCCTTTTCTAATTTCAACGCACGGCACCCTACAAACTTTTGATCACAGTCAAAAGTCGGCGAAGCTAAAGCGAGATATTAAAGCTTGCCAACGTAAGCTGATCAGCTTTATGGGCCAATCAACAACGGTTTGCGGCAGTGCCTTCATACTCTGTTGACTATACTTGAAACGTATTCGTAATGCACAATTCAGGCAACGAGCTGACGACGACGTGCACTTGTAATAGGCCGTCATCAACAATGATTACAAGTACAATTACAATGTATTACAAGGATGATTATTTCTTTTGTAGCACAACGACGGACCGTGAAACCTCTAAATCTCTAAAGGCCAGGATTTTAAAACATCATGCTGATTTTTTGAGGATTGATCTCACTAAATCGTGAAACGCAAGTTTGATGGAGATGCTATGTGACAGATGTCAGTGACATTATTATCATATGAATCAGCTAATCGACATCGGCCCCCTGCTGGAAATATGTCTTTCCCAAAGCACATGATTGATTGATCCACCTAAGGCCACAACACCGAAGCTGGTATGACCATGAACAATTTTATGGACATATTTTGTGCTAATGTATTGACTGAAAATGTTAGCGTAGGTATAACAATATCTATTGAGTTGATGTCATTGGTTTTTATGGCCACCGGCCACCTTAGATGATGGAGCCGATATCACCTAGCTTCAGGTGATCACGATACAATTACATTTAAATTTCTCCGAATACATGATCTTTATGAATTATGCAGCTATTAAATGTTTACAGTCTTGTAGATCTTCGGGTATTTTCGAAGTAGCTATTTGTTTAGTGCAAACAATTGCTATTAGATAGATAGATAGATAACCTCTCTATTGTTCATACCAAATTGCTATTTCGTACTAGAACCAAATAATATGAATTAGAATTGGCTGCGCGGAAATTTCGGGCAACACCGAGATTCGCGGCGTGGCAAAATAACCGAGATAATCTTTAAAAACAAAAGTACGACAGAAACTAGTCTGTCTATTCAATCTGATGATCTTTTACCAAATGTAATTATTCTTACTAACCCAATATAATACAATTGTAAATAATTATTAATAATGAACCTTGGGACCGTGGGCTCTGGCCGCCCAGTTTCATAAACGAGCAGTCCGTGTCCATGCCGGCGCCTCGTCGAAGTTACGGGTGACCAAAGCGCTGGCGCTTACCTCGGCCAAAGGATAAGTTTGGCCAATCAACGGGGTAATATCGCTAGCTTTTTGGGCACCTTACGCGCAGGCACGTATATACGGTTTTTATTTGTAGTTTTAGACGTTTTAGATTTAATTTATTTAACCGTCGTTTTTTTATTTTTGTTGTAGTCTTAGCTTGCTTATTTAAGTTTAGATTTTATATAAAATAATTGTGCTCGCGACCAATCGAGACCAACATTATAAAAAATTCAAACAGCAAGACCCAATCTGCTCCTCTCAGTCGTGACCGACCGCAATAATTGCCGTGTTTTGATGGTAGCGGCAGAAACCGCGCGCTCACCAGTGGCTAATCTTGATTAAATTTCACAATTAGGTATTTTGATAATTTTACTATGAAAACTAGTGGTTTAGACACATTTTATTTTGATAAAACAGTAAAACTCACTTTAAATTGAGTTGGTTATTCTGACTATAGTTTCAATCACAAGCGGTGATCTTTATCAAGGATTGCTATAAGCGTAAAGCGCGCGCGACCTCGTCTTGCATTGCTCTGCGGGCTGCGACGCGGCAGCGCGTATTGTGATAATGATAGGGATTTGACCAGAAACTCACCCGATGACCTGACAAAGTGTAGGTCGAGGATGATAAGCACCCCCAGCCTTTAATGGGAATTGGTTCTGAAGCGATGTTACCTGATCACGCCTTTAGATGCTTGGCGACAAATTATAAACTTTTGAGTGTCGCCAGCCGAGTACAAGAAAGCTCCCTATTACCATGTTATTACGATGCTTTCGTGGCTCGTTAGAATTTGAACACAAGACCTGCGGTGTGTAATCCATCATCATCATCACCAGCCAGACGGAGTCCACTGCTGAACAAGAGCCTCTTGGGGAAGGGGGTTATTCCATAATCACAACGCTGCTACCCGTCCTTTGCTGATTCAGGTTTTGAACATACCGCGCAATCCGAACGAACGCACTAACCTGATTCAAATTTGCTTTGATCCTGATTAAAACTGCAAGGCACAGCTAGTCTCAATATTTAACTGGTTGCAATCACATAATCGAATTAGCAAAATAACTGTAATTACAAATATTAGAATCGTAATGAAACCTTCTCTATCATACAATGAACAATCACTTATTAGATCCGTACGGAGATCTGTTCGATAACATAAGTAACACTACATGCAAAAGTACATAATAATACATGCTATGTGTCGGTACTATTTGACCGCATTAGCACTTCCTTTCAATTTTGGTTCGACGGAATACTCTCTCTCTTCTTTTTAACCGACTTCCAAAAAAAAGGAGGCTATCAATTAGACTATATTGTAAATTTTTTGTTAGCTCTGAACTCCGTCATTAATAAAACAATTTGGAATTTATTTTTTTATTTGATTGGATATACTTCCAGATTTGTCCCATTTTTATCAAAATCACGAACCGGAAGACGAAGCGTAGGCAGGCCTCCCACTAGGTGGACCGACGATATTGTGAAAGTCGCGGGCAACCGGTGGATGCAAGTGGCACATTGTCGGTCGGTGTGGCGGTCTAAGGGGGAGGCCTATGTTCAGCAGTGGACGTCTTCTGGCTGATAATGTAATGTAATGTATCAAAATCCAGTTCCGATAATGGGATCTATTAAGAATTGAGGGAACTCCTCAAATATTGCAGGCAAAATAGCGATTTTGGTATTTTCATCAACGAGTCAGAGAAAGTATTATTTGATGAGGTGGAACTGATGATGAAGGCAAAGGTAACTACCGGAAATCCTCAGTGATAAGTATTGCACGGCTGGTGCCAAGGGTATCTATAGTGCACTTTTTCCGAGTAATTTGTTGAAGCTTTTTTTTTGTTAAATATATATTTTTATAGAATTTTATATCAACACAACTCCGCCATAACGCCGTTTTGTAGGGGTGATATCTCATTGGTTAGCGTATTCGGATAGCTCGCTGCAGGGCGTGGGTTCAAATCCCAAAATGAGCTTGAGTTACAGGTGAAGGAAAACATCGTGAGAAAACTATATCAGAACTTTCTTGCACTCGGCTAACGATTATATCGCCCTCAGGTTGAAAATCTGTCGCCAAGGCGAGTTCCCCCAGCCTTATACTTGATAGCCAGTTCCTATTCCAGGGCAGGGGTGTTAATCATCTTTAACCATACCCTGTGCCTAGCCTGTCGACCATACATAAACGTCACCAAGTTACCAAAAAAATTAGTCAATTCACTTTTATGAGCCTTTTGTATACCTGAAGCATGTTTAAATATTTAAATTCTGGACACAGGCTCCTCTCAAGGCAAGCCACTCACCCCGATCTTCGGCAGCGCTGATCTGGCAGTGGATAGAAGCGAAAAGACGAAGATTCATAGATAAGAAGAGAAGATAAGATTAGGTATTTGACATAAATATGCAACAAAACGAGGTCAGACCGTCTCGTTACAGTGCAACTGGTATTAGTCAATACGCAGGTATGTAATGAACCAATAATACGAAACAGAATGCTTAAACAAAGCTTCCTATTAGATATCTATCTAAACCTATTTTTCAAACAACAAGACATAGGCTCATAATTGAAAATTTCGCAATTGTTATTACATTTAATGTATCTTTCCAATCAAAATTGTGAAATGATAAATTACATGGTAGATATTTATGTGGACGAAAGTTAGATCTAATCATATGTATGCAAATAAGTAATACATAAACGTACAGTTAAGTGAGTACATATCCGCGTGGATTGTATTTGATTGGTTACATGTTCAATGATTTGTTATGGACTGGACATTGCTCACGTAATTTCTGCAGGTACATGATGGGTTATTAAATAATTATGTTATATACCATATCAACACTGTGAACGAACGGAACTTTTTTTTGCCGACCGTCAACAGTGTGGACGAAGGGGTGTTACTGAGCGCGAAGTACCCATTCCCAACAGCGTGGTGCAGGGGAAAGCGAGGTTTTTACTTATGAGGCTATTTCGAGAAATTGATAGCGCTATACCAACGACGAATGAAAAAAGAAGACCTGTTACAAGACACGTCATTTGCGGCACTTTGATTACACAATATTGAGTCAACTTCACCCCTAGCACTAATGATTTCCTAACACTTCAAAAACATTTGCCAGTTTTTCACAGTTAACGTACTACCTTGGCTGGCCGACGTGCCGCAAGGCGGTCCCAATTGACGTGAGCAAACAATACTTTGTGGCCCATCGGCTATAGAAGATAATCCTAGCGCTATACACATTCGCGCACACATGAAAATGCGCTCTTTAGGGTTTAGCGCGCGCGCTTGTCCAAAAATCAGATAATTGCTAGTTACAACTATACCAGGAAATCAAAAATTATGTAACATGCAATCCTAGATATTAGTTTTACCTCACTATAAGTGTAATAATCATTTGAATATACACTAGGGGTTCCGAGCGCCAGCGAAAAATGTGTGTGAATCGATATATCAAAAAATTATTTGTACAATATATTCACACACTTCATTGTCTATAACAACGAAGCTATTGCGAAATATTTATTTAGTAACTTAAATAACATTAAATAGTAAATAAATTGAAATAAACAAATTCATTGTTCTGTGGGGTGGCCGCAATTCAAAAAATAAATCCGTGTCACCATGCCATGTCACCTGATTGTGGAAGAGAGTATAGTGGTTTTTCATTCTGTCTTGATTGAAAATGTAGTTGACCGAGCGAAGCGAAGGTCTCAGAGTTTTGGGACAAATCGGCATTTGTATGTATGTTTGTATGTTTGTGTGTATAATATTTGTCCGATGATAACTTGCGAACCGTTGATCCGATCTTCATGAAATTTTGTAGACAGGTAGTTAATTTCAATACAATTTTTAAATATTAGCTGAATCGGTCCAGGGGTTGTGAAGATGTAGGGGTCGCGAGGTCTCAGTTCAGCGCGAACTACTAGTTATATTAAGTATCATCATCAGCTAGAAGGCGTTTAGATACGAATAAAGGCATACCCGGTAAAAAGAGGGGACTGTGCCATAATCCCCACGCATGGCGGGGCTTGGGCTTGGGCTTGGCTTTAAGATCGCAGTACTCTCAAGAAGACGCTTCCGGTGGTGTTCTGATCACAGTTTTAGGACTTACTAGGGTCTTACTATGAAAACTGATGTGGTTTTGAAACATATTTTTTTAAATAAAACGGGAATACTCACGTTAAATTGAGTCGGTCAGCGCAAGGCAAGACGAGGTCGCGCGCGTGTCTCACTTAGCATTCCTTGATAAAGGTCACCGAATGTGATCGAAACTATAGTCGGAATAACCGACTCAGTTTAAGGTGAGTATTCACGTTTTATTATAACAAAACTTACTTAGGGTCCTTAAATATTGATATTATAGATCAAACTCAGTAAGTATATTTGGCAACCTATCAATCAACTCAAGTTGAAAGGTCTTTTACACGGGCTCTCTAGATACCAATACCTTTTCTCTGTCAACAGACATAAAGGAAATCAACGCCTTCCGCTATCAGAGTACATCAACTGTATAATCAAGCCTTAACAGGTAATCGTTTAATAAAAGTGTCGTTCCCTTTATTCCGCTTGGATGGGTGTAATTTATAAGAAATATAACTGATTATTAATAATGTTACAAATGTTTGTCATGTCCGTAGAAAAAATTACAAAATTACAGCTAGACACAGGTTTTTTAAATTTCAGTCGTTATAATTTTAAGGGTTTAAAAAAATGTGAGTAATTTTTCTTTTGTTTTTATTGACCGAGCGAAGCGAAGGTCTCAGAGTTTACTGGGACAAATCGGCATTTGCATGTATGTTTGTATGTTTGTGTGTATATTTGTCCGATGATAACTTGCGAACCGTTGATCCGTCCTTCATGAAATTTTGGTAGGTAACTAGCTCATTTCAATACAATTTTAAAGTTCTAATATGAGCTGAATCGGTCCAGGGGTTGTGAAGTATAGGGTCGTGAGGTCTCAGTTCGGCGCGAACTACTAGTTTAGCTAGTGTTTTTATACTTTATATTACAGGGATTTTATATAGAGTTGACAATTATAGTCAAAAACGAAAGGAAGTCAAACCAAATACCTACTTGTTCCGTTAATTCCATTTGAATGGTTCTAATCAGAGCTGTAACGCCTTGTAGACTGCGATTTCGACACGATGGTCAATCGACCATCCAAGTCCACTTCCCGGTGACATGTGATGTATGTTACACAAGTTATTACTCATACAGGGTTATTTTAATTACATTATTAATAAAGGAAAACTACAAACCTGACTGCAAAACGCTATAATTTTAAATTTAAGAAATCGACTTCATCGGAACCAATTATGCTTTGTCATAGTCGCATAACTATCATAATCAAAATAACTTATATTATTATTAAATTATTATATCTTTATCTTATTTATTATTATCTTTATTATTAATTTTCAATTTTTTTTCTTATTATTTTATATTATTATTATCTTTATTATTTCTTCCCGTGAAATACGTATCATTGAGGAGTTCCGGCGGCCTTCTGTGGAAGTTCTTCATAAGTTCCATTACGAAATGATACTTCCTGAATGCCAAAACAATAATTCAAATGCTTTTATGAACGCTTTCTTGCTGATGTTTTTTTTTGTTACTTTTTGCTTGCCTTTTTGATGAAAATATTAAAATTGCTAAATTGCCTAATATTTGAGGAGGTCCCTCAATTTCTCATAGATCCAAACATTACAACCGGTCTTTGAAAAAAAGTGTGGGAGCAATCTGGAAATATATTCTTTCGAATAATAAAAAAATTAAATAATATAATAAATTTTGAGTATTGAATATTGAAAATAATTTCCCAAATCGGTTCATAAATTACGAATATCTAAGGTAACAAACATTTTAAAAAAACTGTCGAATTCAGAACCTTTTTATGGAAGTCGGTTAAATAATAAAACATTCGCCGGCAGTAATGTCAGTGAAAAAAAAAACGAAAAGTTATTTTTTAAAGTACTTCCCCAGCTAAAAAATGGTCAGAAACCTCGTTAATTTATTTTTTTCACGCATTGTAACAAATGTCTATCGACGTGCTGATTGTAAGGTAAATCCGTAATCATAAACCTTTTTATTTATGTATCTATTTAGGGTTTAGCTTAAGAGACCTTTAGAGACCTGCTTAACAAGACCTTTTGTAGGAACGTATGCACAAACCAAACAGCTTATGATAGAGACGTCAAACTTGAACCCAATCAACCCCTAAAGAGGTGAAATGGGGTGTTTAATTTACTGTAGCTATGCGAGCCAAGCCTGTGGTCAAACTAGATATATATAAAATAATTTAACATGATGCCGGGATAGAGGCGTTACAAATTATTTTAAGAGCCTAGTCATTTTGAAATAGCAAGCCTCTGTGCAGCCCGACCAAACAAGTGCCGAGTGCGAGTTTTTGTAATTGCGTTTACCTATTCGATCGCGTTTACGTTTAATAAGATTTGTATGAAGTAAGAGCAGTGCCATCTAGATGACGCTAGACAGCGCTGCTCTTACTTCATACAAATTATAGGCGAACGTGTAAGTAAACGCATCTGGAAGAACTGGGCACTAGGCACTCTGAACCATCTCCACGGGAGAGATGGCTGAAAAGGAACTAAAAATTTCTACGTGAAGCTATCAGTAAAATCATAGTTTTTTTCTATGCTTGTAGAAACCCCAAAAACGTTAACCACCTTCAGGTCGGATAAAAAGCCTCACAGGTTCGGTAAGTAATTTTGCACTAAATAAATAGTAATTTAAAATAAAAGACTATTCAATGTTGATAATGGGCGAAGTTTTTTTTTTCATCCCTATTTTCTTAGTCCCAACTTTGTAGTTATAATAACGCCACCTATCCAAAGAGTGATTATCTCTATATTTATTAACAAATGAATATCAGTATGAAAGCGTAGTAATGCTATGAACTCTAAAGGCGTTTGAATATTTTGGCATACCTTAATAACCTACTTACATTTTGTCCGCCATCTTATTTTTTCACCGCTTGTTCATCTTGATTTTTCAAAGTTCATTAATAGCATTAAAAAAATATATTTTAATTCACGACTTTTTGTCCGCTAGAAGGCGCCATATTTAATTTAAGGTGACGTCGCATAGCCTGTAACAAGCAGACGATTAAGACGCTTCAAAAAAAAAAACAAGACAAATTGTCACTTGTCAAATTATGATAAGGAATTTAGAAGTTATGAGGAAACAGATGAAAGAACATACATACATACCGGCCAAAATCATAACCGCCCTTTTTCGTAGTCAGGTAAAACGAATCATACATAAACTGAAAACAACCAACTACCATTAAAAAAAATGAAATAAAAAAATGCGAGTGAGCAAACCCATAACATACATCAGCTATTTCGCTGGCGAATACTTTCCCACGACACTAATCGAGAAGGCGTTCTGGAGCTCAAGTTACAAGGGGCCATTTCAAAACATTACACTTCAGTAACCGTTTATAAACAACCACAGTCTAGCTTTACTCTCAATTGTTTTCATTCATCTGGCAAATTTACAGCGGCCTTTTTATGGTAGTTCTCTAGGCTATGCTTTTGATCGACCGGGCAGTTGATAGGTCTACCACACACCGAAAATGCATCGTATTAGGAATTTATTGTTGTGGCGTTACAAAAACATCAACGCCAACATTGTGCTGCACAATGGCATTGTACCATTGAGAGTTGGGGTAATATATATAATGCCTTCACATTTGTCCTTTACGGGATCCTTTCCATCACGATTATAAGCCGCTAGCTCTTCTCCATAACGGGCATTTCCCTGACGAATATTAGCGTGCAGCACCCATATGTCAGGGACGACCCTTATAAAAATCAAAAAAAACAAATCAAAAGTCATTTATTTCAACCATTACAGGTCATAGAATATACAATTATACACATTTTGACATTTGTTCGTTAGTCAGCACATGAACCACACAGCAATGGTTCATGTACTGACAGTCAAATCTACTTGCTAATAGCTTAAGGATGGTGTTTGGGCTGGCTCGGACCCTGCGCGCCAGGGATGTGCACCGTTTCCGCATGGTCGTGTAAAAACAATCGACGCGCGACTCGGATGAAACCCCTAAATTACCAAAAACTGATTGTTAGTGCTTACCTACTTTATAAGGAACTTCTTTGAAAAAAAAACGTTTCTAGATTCACATTTTTATTCATCACTTCCACAAATTAATGATATTGCCAATTTTTTTGCATGTTACCGTTTTGGGCTTGCATACCTATAGTTATAAAAAATAAACTATGGTGTACCTATGGTGTATATTATACATTTCAAAGTTTTGATACCGGGCTGATGCCTTTATTAATTGGGCGTGCATACCTATAGTTATAAAAAATAAACTATGGTGTACCTATGGTGTATTATTATACATTTCCTTATGATGCCTTTATTAACTTACAAAATACATACTAAAACTATTTAAACTACTTAGCCTACTACATAAAATAAACAATTGGGTTACCCAGAGACCCTTGAAGGTCGTTAATAAGTATAGTAATAGTATAATAATGTAATATGTAATCAATAAGTATAGTATAATAAATAAGTATTGGTACTACTGTTAAAGTCCAATGATTCGGAGTTATCCAGAAAGACCCAAAAAATTGCATAGTACCTAATAGTATTCTTGTAAAACTACTTTCCGTAATGGTCCAGTGTACTATTTAATTGCAGACCTTTTAATACTCTGTTTCCAAGATCAGGGTGTATTAAATGATACAACTTAATAGCGCTGTCCTGTAGTTCTTGAATGGTATCTCCTAAACTGGACACAATATTTTCTACCAGCCTCTTACGCTCATCTTTCGTCATCTCATTTGTGTATAACTCTCTTGCTTGTTCAAAATTGTCAGGATCATCCTGAAAGATCTCTATAAGCTCAACCCTTTTATGATCTTTGTAAGGCACTGGACCATTGAAAGAGTTGGGGTAATAATTAGGAATGCCTCCAAAGTTGTCCTTTACGGGAGCCTTTCCGTCACGATTATAAGCTAGCACTTCTCTCCGTAACGGGCAATTCACTGGGATTTTATTGAAGTTAGCACCCAATCGGTAATACTGAGCGTCTCTGTAAGATAACCGACGAGCTTCAAATAATTTATCTGGACTCCCGAGAATTCCCGGCACCAAATTCCCAGGACAGAAAGCTAACTGCTCAATTTCGGCAAAATGGTTTTTAGGATTCCTGTTCAACACAAACCTTCCAAGAGGTCTCAAAGGATACCTATCCAGAGGCAACACCTTAGTCACGTCGAAAACATCAAAACCAGCAGTTTTTACTTCTTCGTAGCTAAGAACTTGAATGCTGACCGCCCAACTAGGAAAATTTCCAGAACCTATAGCATTATAAAGGTCTCTGATGGCATAGTCAGGATCCTTTCCGGCTATTTGTCTTGCTTCTTCTGACCCAAGGTTTTTGATTCCCGCATCAGGCGTGAAATGAAATCGAATAAAATGTTTTTCCCCATTTTGATTCACGACTTGAAACGTGTGAATTCCAAACCCAGGCATATGTCTGTATCCGTTAGGAATACCCCGATCCCCAAAAACTAGTAGAAACGCGTGTAAAGTTTCTGGATTTAGAGTCAATAAATCCCATAACATGTTTCTATCGTTCAAATTTGTTTCCGGGTTAGGTTTCTGTGCCCTCACAAAAGTAGGGAACAGTAATGGATCTTTTATAGGAAACATGGGGAAGTTTAACCCAACGATGTCGAAGTTTCCTTCATCAGTGTAAAACTTGATTGCGAAACCTCTCGGGTCTCTAGAGGTGTCTATCCCTCCTCGTTCTGCGACCACCAGAGAGAATCGTACTGCTACTGGAGTCTTTTTCCCCACTGTACTAAATAAATTTGCTTTGCAAATATCTGTGATGTCATGAGTCACTTCGAAGTAGCCAAATGCTCCTGCTCCCTTTGCGTGGACTACTCTTTCAGGTATACGTTCACGAACAAAATGTGTCATGGTGTCCATAAAGTATTCGTTGAAAATGAGACGCCTGTTGAGCGTGCAGCTTGCATCCTCGTACTCGATCGGTGCACCCGAACTAGTTGTCATCACACCAATAGGGCCCTGTAGAAACAAACAAATATTAATTAGGTGTGAAACGTTGACCGGTACAGTGTTAAACTTTCAACATTTTTATTACTTATTACCCCCAAATACTGAAACGCTTTGACGACAGATTAAGTCTATTGCTGTCTTTTTCATTTGCTTAGTGCCAGACAAAGGAAGTATTAGAATTAATCTGTTGTCAAAGCTAACAAACGTTTCAGTATTCGGTGTTTAGATTACTATCAATATAGACCTACCTAATAAGTACGTTACTCGTCCTTCACGTTACCTGAGTCTCTTGAAAGATTTTAATTACCAACATCCAGTTTTTTATCGAAATTAATTATTTAAGTATAGGTACTTATGAGTTTTTGCGGTTAGAATTCTGTAGCAACTATTTTAGATTTATTGGTATCAACTACATTTATAATAACTAAACTGATTCTATTTCGAAACGCGATTTAATATATAGACTTAGTACCTAACTACTTGTATTTATTATAAATTTTGTATTATATATAAAATAATTGAAAGGCGATAAAAGTGACTTGTATTTTTGAGATTAGTATTCTCGATTCTTCGACTAGCCGAGGTCAGAGAACTCGTTTGTTAGCGCAAAAAATATATTTTTTGTGTGCAAACTACTTAACTGTTGTTTTTATTAGCATAACTTAGCATAAGTTAGTCAAAGTCACAGCTAGGGGAGGCAAGACTAAAATTAAATACCTACCTACTTGCAGAGCAAAAGAAAGTTCCTATATTCATCGCCGTAAAGCCGTTGGCTCGTTCGCCTCTTCAATCAAAGGGTACCCTAATAGGCTCTAATATGTCACGCATTATGACATTTTTTAAATTAAAAAAAACACTGGAAGGGAAATAAAAAAAACAGTTAGTTTAGTTAGGAATCACAATGCCAATATTTTAAAATATTTTTTGACGAAACCTTGTTCTTTGGAAAAATTAAAATTAATTACATGTAAATTACTATAAAACATTTTTACTCGGTGATTTTTTCCTTAAAAATGTTTAAAATGTGTAAAAGAAATAGTTTTGACCGGGAGCGCGGTAGAGAGTGTAAACGCGGCTAAGCCTTAAAATAATTTACTTGATATAGTGGGACTAGGATATTTAATCGAGACATTCCCGGAGCTGCCATCAAAGTTCCAATTGGTAGAAGGAAGGGAAGATTCTTCCTCGTTGCTCTGATTACCTAGGTAAAGATTACTAATTAGTACCAGAGGGTTTGTAAGGCCTCGCCGGAGGGTACAAAGCATAAAAAATAGGCCTATCTTTAATTTTCAAACTTTTCTGGTAATTGTCTTCGCCTTCAAAACCCGGACATGGGTTCATGAAGCTAACTTTGGGTTTCTCGAAGGCGAAGTCCATTACCAGTAAAGTTACAAAATTAGGGTGCTGGTTAGGCAGCCTTTTTAAAAATATTTTTTAAAGCAAAGGCCTAAGTTACAGCTAGATACCTACGTAAGTGTTTGTATAGTGCCTAAGTGCAAAGTGATCTTTCTAGTATTCTTGGTTTATGTTTATTGCTCACCTTGGTCGTCTGCTTGAAATTAACAATCTGCTGTTCGGCTGTCTGGTTCTGCGTCACAGCCATCCTCACCAGCACCATAAACAATACAACCCTCATCATTGTAGATCTCGTTTTTTGCTTTAGGTGTAAGCATTGGTATAAAACGTTTTAAGGGTAAATACCTATAGTACTAAAGTCACTTTATTTTGATTAGATGGTTTTCATATCTAAACAGAAGTGCCGGCTTTAGTTTTAAATTCTTACGTAAATGATAGCAAACACAAATTCAGTATAGCACCAGGAAAGTCAGATTGAAACAAACTGTTTTGCACCTAACCACTACGTTTTATGCCATAAGGCCCCTTCGTACACATGACGACGAAAGTAACGGATACTGACTCACTCACAGAATCGTCGGAGACGTGCGCATGTGTACAAAACTCTATTCATGATGAAACCAGTATCCGATACTTTCTTCGACTTGTGTACGATCTTGTACCTAGTACTAGTGGATGAGAGCCTGAAGAGTGGAAAGCTTTTGAAATGAAACAACATTCTATAACAACTTCTTAAAGTCATATTGATACTCTGCTATAATATCTGCTTTTGGACATGCTCTTGTTTCTTGGCCTACTAAAGATGCAAACTTTATTTACGTGAGTATAATAACGCATTATTTTAATTTCGTAAAAGTAGTCTTTGTACTTTCAACATGGAATACGATGACTGTTACATGATACGGATAACTTTGATACAGTTATGCAAAGGTCCTTAATAGGATTTCTTCGGAATCGACCGTGGTTTTTAAATAAGAATTTCTCAACTAATATTATAAATGCGAATGTAACTCTCTCTGTCTGGGTGCTTGTGGCGTTATCACGGCTAAACGGCTGAATTTTTGCATAGATATAGCTTAAGGATCAGATACTGATACAGGCTACTTTTTTTATTGGTCCAAGCGAACGAAGGCGCGGGTAACAGCTAGCTACCTAAATTTAAATAGCAAGGCTGGTCGCTGTAAGTAATCAATTTACTAACGTAACGTCATCGTTAAATTTATTTACCTAATATAGGTTTTAAGGCAATACTAAAACTTATTGTAAATTTTCTGTATTTATAAATAAACTAAAAAAAGATTAAAAAAATAATAATTTGATTTATTCCCTAAATCAGTAAATCCAGATCAGATAAAGAAATTTCTTTTCTTTTAAAAATAGAAATATTCACTAAGAAAATACTAGTTTCGATAATCGTAGTTTCAACAACGTATCAGAATATGTTTAGTAAAAATTTTAGAAAAAAATATTGTTAAGGAGGCCTACCACCCAACATAAATCACACAATACAAAATATTTAGATTAAGTAAAAGTTAAAACTATTTTTTAATTGCTACCAAGAATGCTTCTGTTTAAGAAAAATACCATAGCTTCAGAAATAATACTAAATATTGCTACAAAAAGAAGCGACACTTAGGTACGTAGAAATGGGACTCTGAAGACATGAAAATCAGTAATCGTGGAATTCTGTTTAAACCAAAATCTGTAGTAATGAGAGTCTGTAGATATGGGAATCTGTAGACATGGAATTGTTTCAGAACGGCTAGCAGTACCTACTCTGTTGCCACCGGTCGCTGCGTTTTACCGAATGCGCGAGAATCTATTTATCTACTACCTGTCCCGCGCCTTTGGATAAAATGAAAAATTTGAACGGAGTGTCTGGATGTGCCTCTAGTAGTATGGAAAAATATATTTTATTTTCAATGCAATTTATGTTTTTTATTTGACTGTGTTCAATGTTTATGTATAACTGACTTGAATTGAACTTTTGCTTGAATGCTTCTTGAATGTAATCAACTATAAACTTAATTGTAATTTTAATTAATTGGTGTTTTGTACCCTTTTAATTATTATATATAACTAATTAAATAAATGTACACACAGAAACGGGCACCAAGAATACGCGTGTATCAAATTCAAAATCATTTATTTCACGTTACATATTACCCATACACGAAAAATAAAAATAACAAAAAATTAAATAATATCAAAACATTAAACAAATCAAATATCACATTATGTATGTCAAAATTAAAATTAGTAAAAATAAATGTCCAATTAAATTTAGCTAAGTTCCCCCAACAAATAATGCAGCATTTGAGGCGTGCGTGTAGCTTGTCGCTCCGTTGTGAGGCCGGCCTTAGTCGTTATTTCACTTCGTCAAAATATGTCAGAATTACGTATACAATAGGCAATAAGAGTGCTGAGCAATAATCTGAGGAATTTCTTATTAGTAAGGCCTGTTACCAGCGACTAGAGTTCGCAAAAATAAACAATTTTACAATAGGTACCATGGAGGTATACTTGGTAACTACCCCGCTCCAAGCAATTTCCTGTGAGAAAGTTTGAGGAGTTTTTCGGAACGTTATTTGGGTGTAAGTATATTTAGGTATTAAAAGAAAAACGACACGTTCTCTGGACTCTGCTTACCTTTATTCAGTAGGTCTATGTCGATAATCTACCTAACTGACCGAGCGTAGCGCAGCTCTCAGATTCTTCGGGATCAAATCGGCGATTGTATAATTATATCACAGTCTGAGGTACTGTGTACCCACAAATCTGTGACCCACGCACAGTACCTCAGAACAATACCTATCTTAGAATTATCATGTAGGTAATCATACCTAAGTAACGTGATAGTCATAAAATAATTTCCTGTGGATTTTATTACATTATTTTGCAGAAAAATATTTATCTTTCTGGGTAGATAAATACAAAATATTCTTAAAATTTTAGGTAAATACATTTATTTTACTCGTTTCCTAACAACAGTCACTTATAGGTAAAGAATACAGGTTTAAAATAAATTATACGTTATGTAAGTACTTATTAAGTAAGGCTCACTGATTTATATTTTACTAGAAGAACACGTCATATAAATCAGTGATTAGGGCATCAATGATGACATTTCGAGTCAGGCCCAGACTGCACCGAAACGGAGCTGATATGCGAAGATCTGCGAAGCGAGGGTGTTGCCATGGAAGCCGTGCAGAGATGCGTACTGGCTAGAGCGGAGCTGAGCTGCGTGCGGCGCTGTACTAGCGAGAGTTGAGTGGCGCGGGCACTGCGGGTGGGTTTTGCGACGCAGTGGAACCAGCGGCTGGCGGTGCCGCTCGCTGCAAACCGCTCACATCTCTCGTCTCCGCTGCGCGTCATCGTCAGCTTGCGAGGCGCAGCTCACATCTCTGTTTTGTTCGCGCTAAACACTTATGAGACCTCTCCTCTCCTCTCTGCTAAACCGTCTCCACCGAAGCTAAGTGGAGACGAGATATGTAAAAAACGAAATTCTATTGTTTGTTTCGAACCGACTCCTCTCCGCTCGTCTCGTCTCCGCTATGGTGGAGTCTGGGCCTTTAGGCTCATAGCTGTATTCCAGCAGAGTAATATATACTTACCTATATAATGTATGTATGTCAATGATTTTAGTCTAGCTAGAATACTTTCAGTAATCCCAGTGGTCGTGTGTTCTATTCACCTGCAACCCTTGTAACACCCTCTTTCCAAGATCAGGATGTATTATTGTATACAACTTAACAGCTCTGTCCTGCAACTCTGTAATAGCACCTCCCAAGCTGTATAAAATGTTCTCTACCAGCCTACTTCGCTCGTCTTTTGTCATCTCATGAGTGTAAAGATCTCTCGCTTGTTCAAAATTATCAGGATCGTCTTGGTAGATCTCTATAAGCTCAACCCTTTTAGGATCTTTATAAGGCACTGGACCATTGAAAGTGTTGGGATAATAATTAGGAATATCTCCATAGTTATCCTTCACTGGAGGCTCACCATCTCGGTTATAAACGGCCAATGGTTTAGTTTGTAGAGGACAATTCACTGGTATGTTATTGAAATTAACCCCTAAACGGTAATTCTGAGCATCTCTGTAGGCTAACCGACGAGCTTCAAATACTTTATCAGGTCCTCCGTGAATACCAGGCACCAAATTCGCAGGACTGTAAGCTAGCTGCTCTATTTCTGCAAAATAATTCGTAGGATTCTTGTTCAACACAAATTTTCCAAGAGGTCTTAAAGGATACCTACTCAGAGGTAACACCTTAGTCACATCAAATACATCAAAGCCAGCATTTTTAACTTCTTCGTAGCTAAGAACTTGAATGCTGACTTTCCAACTGGGGAAATTCCCTTTACCAATAGCATTATAAAGGTCTCTAGTTGCATAGTCAGGATCCACTCCAGCTATCTTTCTCGCCTCTGCGGATCGCAGATTTTTAATACCTGCGTCAGGCGTAAAGTGAAATCTAACAAAATGTTTGTCGCCGTGTTCGTTAACCACTTCGTACGTATGAATTCCAAAGCCAGGCATGTGCCTGTACCCGTCAGGAATACCCCGATCTCCAAAAACTAGTAGAAACATGTGTAAGCTTTCATGCCGTAGAGTTAAGAAATCCCAAAGCATATTTCCATCGATCAAATTCGTCGCAGGATTACGTTTCTGGGCCCTCACGAAAGTAGGGAACAGCAATGGATCTTTATAAACGTACATGGGTGTGTTAAATCCGACGATGTCAAAGTTTCCTTCTTCTGTATAAAACTTGAGAGCGAATCCTCTTGCGTCTCTAGAAGTGTCAATTCCACCTCTTTCCACCACGACTGGAGAAAATCGAGCTGCTACTGGAGTCTTCTTTCCCACTGCATTAAATAAATCTGCTTTACAGATGTCAGTGATGTCGTGAGTTACTTCAAAATAGCCAAAAGCTCCTGCAGCTTTTGCGTGGACGAGTCTTTCAGGTATACGTTCTCGGACAAGATGTGTCATCGTGTCCATGAAGTATTCGTTGAAAATTAGCCGCCTATTGAGACTAGTGGTTGCGTCCTTGTACTCGATCGGTGCGCCCGCACTAGTTGTCATAACACCGATAGGGCCCTGTGAAAAAAGAGTTAGTCGAGTTATAAAGTTATTTTATCATTTAAATTAATATCGTAGATAGTTCCTATTTTAGACTACATACTGGGCCGTTATTCTCATCTGTGTTCTCTACCTTCGTTTTTACTAGTAACGTGGCTGCGTTAAGTTAGCTCCGTGGAATTCGCATGGAATGGTATTGTTTATACCTACCGTAAAGAATAAGAATATGAATACAAAAAAGAATAAAAACCCAGAATAAGGGCCCAGGCTAAACAAAAAACATTTTTTACTTGCGACTCGACTGGGCTTCGCGTCAATCCCGCCCCGCCCGCCGATGTTGTCTTGGCCGTGGCCTTGATGATTTTTTATTTTTATTTTAAGTAGGTAGATATGTTTTTCGTCACGCTACCTAATTGTCCGAGTCTTCTTAGCTTATAATTGTATTATTACTGTATCCAGTCTCTTAGCGTAGGTATGAATTAATTACGTTTTTTGCGTTTATAAATAATTCCGCAGCAATTATCCGACAGTCTGATATTGTATTATACACCTTTCCTAAAATGTTAAAGGTATTTTCCGCCACCATTAAAATTCGTAATTGACCGAGTAACCGAAGCACGAAAGGTCACTTAAACTGGCAAAATTTGTTTTCATCTGTCCGTATGTTGGTACTCGCGTGCAGGTCGTATTTTTCAACCAATCTTGGCGAAACTTGTTTTTTTTTTTGTCGTATGCTATTTTTGATTGGTGGGGTATTTCCCCCAAAAACGGAGGAAGTTTGCTGCGGCATAAACCTGTGCCTGCATGTGCCTTATTAGCACAGGTAACAAGTTTGAATTTAATTATAAATTTGATACACTAGAGATAAAACATCTTATGTTCGCTTAATAAAAACTTGTCTGGGTCAACATGAGAATTAAGTACTAGATAAAAGACTTTTTGAATTTAATTTTTTTGCAAAAACTGTTTAATACCTACCTCAGACATTTTATATGGAGAAAGAGAGCGGTTAAATCGGTTTCTTGCTCAGCACAGCCTTAGACAGATATACAATGATAGTGCCTGTTCCTCACCTTAGTCTTCAGCTTGAAGTTAACGATCTGCTGCGCAGCCGGAGCCGGTCCGTCCTGGACCTTCGTCACAGCCATCTTTAGGACCACCAGCAACACCAATACCCTCATAATTACTGATTACTTCACAAGACCTTGTGTTAAATCATTGACACTAACAAAACACTAAAGTTTATTTGGAGCAGGATGAGTGCTAAAGTCACTTAGGTTTTTGATCAACCATTTGAAATGATGAATGCAAAAGAGTTGGATGGACGATGGAGGATTTTTTCCAGTTTCCAGTATAATTACTGAGAACAAAGAGATTTAGCATTTAATATCTCAAGGAGACGAGCGCAGTGCATCGCCGTGCATGCTTTGGACTGTTGAAGATGCAAATTCTGGTTGGCACTGAACTTTATGAGCAACTGTGACGCTTACCATCAAGCGAGCGAATTGCTCGTCTCGTCACTCGGTATCATAAAAAAGACTTGAAATGTGAACAGCGAAAGTTATTTGCACGATGCACCAACAAGTCACGTTGAAATAGCCCGTCTTGTATCTAACCATTGCGCTTTATACCGAACCCAATCGACCTTGCAATGGCCGAGACACAGTCGATACTAAATTTCTTAACTTATAAAAAGTGATCTACTAATACGCAGTTTATGTAATTTTCTTGAAGGTGACGTCAAATTATTAAGAAGGTAAGTTGGTAGATAGAATCTTATTCTAATTTTTATCTATTTCTAATTTGAGTTGACCACTCTCCTGGCGCATTTTGTAGCGAGTCTACTTAATGAGCAGATGGTGCCGCGGTTTGATCCCGGCCGTGAAATATTTATATGATAATATAAGTCTTCTCTGGGTGTTAGTTGTCCAAAGCAAAAGTGAAACACAGTTAGTTTAACACATATGTAGCCACTGTTAGATTCTTCTGTAGGAACATCGCCTACTAGTCCATACAAAAAGCGCCAACTATTATGTTATGAGATTTCGATGATTTTTTTAATGGTATCTACCTGCACCGTGAAAAACTATGCTTCAATTCAATTCTTGTTTTATGGCTTCTGCGAGAGTGTTTCATAATTTTGCCAATGTCATGCGATGAGGTAGACCATCAAACGTAGATAATTTGTACGGTGTTTAATGGTATTGATCGGTGGTTGTTGTATGGCAGTTTTTGCTTTTGCACCAAAATTATGCTTAAAGGTTTTAACTTTTTTGAAATATTACAATATCTTCATTGTTATATGCATCTAAAGTGACGAATTTTTCACGTTGAAATTATGACAAGGAAAGGTAATTTTTATTAGAATACCAATGATATGTTTTTGGAAAAAAAAAACATAACATCGTAGATTATAATTTGACGCCAAAAACAAAAGATTTTGATAAGATTTAGGAGATGATAACTCTGTTATCTATTTTCCCCCGAAACGCAAATTTCATCAAAAATCTAGGATAATAAATTTACTCTCTCTCTATCGCACGCATGGGGAGCAGAGCGACAGCAATAAATTTTGCAATTACCTGCTGCGCCAAAACCTCACGGCAGGACGTCCCTGAGTGTTCCGGCAGCCTCACTTGAGAGCCAGTTCCCATTCCATGCTAGGTATGTTTACCATCCTCGATCACACAAGTAACTTAACATCAGGTGAGTTTGTGGTCAAATGCCTTGCATCTAAAATGTAAAAATGTAATGTACTTATGGTGTATAATAGTTATCTATATATAAATTATAGAATATTATCAGCCCACAGATGAATAGAACATCTGTGTATCAGCCACTCGTTTAGATTCCAGGCAGTCCAGTTGTGGAGCGCATTGCCTGTGCCTATTAGACATGGTCTATCTGTCGCTGTTTTCAAAGAACATATCTTTTGCATTTGCCACCTCGTTGACACTGTTATGATTTCTTATATTATTTTATTGGTGTTATTTATTAGTAAGTATATTTTAGTCACATATCATAAGTTATTTATGTATTAGTATGTATTACTATTAGTTATAATATGTCTATATGAGTATTTAGTTCAGTTTAGAGTATAAAGTAGAGTTCAGTTTTGACGTGACATATAGTATATGTCACGTCAAATAATTTCCATGATTGCACACCCCGTCTTTTACATCTTCTACGATCCTCTCCATCCCAAGGTTGCCTGGAAGAGATCGCTTTCAGCGACAAGGCCGCCATTTGTTACACTAGTTAAAATATTAGTTTTCTGTCCTAGTTATGTTTTTTTTAAATATTTATAGGCTCGCGTTTGACTGCCATCACGTCTGATGTTAAACGAGGATGCAAAGTGGAATCGAACCGTTTGGTACGAGTTTTTGGTATGTCAACCATGAAACGGTGTCGCTTTTTCGAGGTCCTGGTCCTGGGTCCTGTAAAATCTGGTGTGAACAATAAAGAGTTTATATATCTATCTACTCATGAACTTTTAACAAATCCATCAGAAACATGCAGCTTCAACCGGCAAGCTAAACAATGCAGTGAACGGGCAAGAGTTTTCTAACATCACGTCATGGTCTAGTAAATTGTGAAATAATCGAATCGAGATCGGCCACAAATTGGTGCAAGAGTGAACTGAACAACAGTTATTGTAATGGTTGCATGACTATTAACAACATAAACGTAATTAATTAACGAGCAGGGCTATGCGCACCTCGACAAAATCTTTTTGTTATGCAAGAACAGGACATGGCTACGACTATGTATAGGTATACATGAAGAGTAGAGAAGGTTTTGTCGCGGTGCGCATGATACCATGCTAGCCTTGCAGGTATATGAGGTAAACGAGTAAAAAAAAAAAAGATACACCTGTCGAGGTCACAACGGTGTATTCCATTCTGATGCTCTGCTGTGATCCTAAATGGGATCTATGATTTTAATTATTTTATTCCGGTCTGAACCCACTTTTTATCTAATACATGGGATCCTTCTAAAAATTTAATATTCTATTATCCTAACTAATATTATAAATGCGAAAATAACTCTGTCTCTCTGGGTGTTTGTAGCGCTATCACGGCTAAAAGGCTGAACGGATCAACCGGAATTTTTGCAGAGATATAGCTTAAGGGTCGGACATAGGCTAGCAAACAAGCTATTATATTATAGTTACAGTCTGATCCCTCTGACTTTGTAATACATTTTAAGTAGGATACGGCTTAAAACTTTATTAGAATACCTACCAGGAGAGGCGAGAGCAGACATTTTTAGTTGAGTTTAAGTTTTTAAGTTGTTAGAATGTGCCTTCTTATTCAAACCGTGTAGTGTGTAAGGAGGCGGAGTTGAAAACACGGAAGAAAAGTCAATAAGCCATGACACCATTATTTATTTAAATTATAATTATTTATATTGTAAGTTAAACCGATCAAAAGAGCGCACAATAAGTAACAAAGCACCAAACTAAGCATTCTGCCATAATCGGTCTCGCATTCAAATCTGCGCCCACTTTTTTACCGTGGTGGACCACTGGAAAGCCCTCGTAATTTTTCCCGACTGCCCAAAAGGAATATTTTAGGGAGTGTGTAAGTATGTTTGTTTGTCTGTTCTTTGTAACCTCTAACCGCTTTTAACGGCTTGACGGATTTCGGATTGGGAGAGGTTGTTCGATTCGTCTTCGTCGATCGTCGGTCGTCGGTGGTAGGCTACACACTTACCTACTACGTTATACTATGAAAACTGACGTGGTTTTGATACATTTTGTTTTAATAAAACGGGAATACACACGTTAAATTAAGTCGGTTATTCCGACTATAGCTTTGATCACATTCAATGACCTTTATCAAGGAATGCTAAGCAAGTCACTCGCGCGACCTCGTCTTGCCTTGCACTGACACTTGCCTTAAAACAAAATGTACCTACTACGTTTGTATTCAGGAACGCTTAAATAATAGATAATAATATTAGAATAAGAAGAGGAATATTATAATTTCCCTATAACTAAACAGCCTCCGCCAATCCTGCTTTAAATCTATTCCCAAAATCTTCATGAATTTTGTAAAATATTTTAACCGCTCTCTTTTGTATGATCTTATCAGTTTGTCTTAAACCACGAACGATATTTGATATCATCCTGCTTCTTCGTTTCTCGGTCAATTCATTCGTGTACATTTCAGCTGCTTGATCAAAGTTATATGAATGGGCATGTGTCACAGATATCAAACTGGGTCTGTTTTCTTCAATGTCAGGGATCGGACCGTTAAAACTATTGGGGTAGTAATTTGGCAAATCTTCATCATTCGTACCAACAGGAGGAACACCGTCTCGATTGTATGAGAACACTTTGTTATATGGACAGTTCACTTTTATCTTGTTAAAATTGGCCCCTAAACGATATAGATGAGCATCTCTGTAAGCAAGTCGACGAGCTTCAAACAACTTGTCGGGACTTCCCAAAATACCTGGTACCAAATTGTTCGGACCGTAAGCCAATTGCTCTATATCTGCAAAATGATTCTTAGGGTTCATGTTTAAAACTAATTTTCCAATAGGCCTCACCGGATATTTCTTCAAAGGCAATACTTTTGTGACATCGAAAACGTCAAATGTAGAATTCTTCACGTCTTCTAGGGTCAATACTTGAAGGCCTAAGGTCCAGCTTGGAAATTCACCATTCTCGATCGCATTATAAAGATCTCTTACTGAATAATCAAGGTCCCTACCGATCATCTGAGCGGCTTCTTTGGCAACCAAGTTTTTCACGCCTTTGTCAGGCATTATGACGAACCTTGCAAAGTATGATTCTCCACCTTCATTATAGATCTGATAAGTATGAATGCTAAAGCCAGGCATGTGTCTATAGCCATCAGGGGTTCCGTTGTCCGCAAACAAATACATAAAAAAGAATACCGCTTCAGGTCGTAAAGTTATAAAGTCCCATGTCATATTATAATCCTGCAAGTTGGTAACTGGGTTCCGCTTTATACTTCTGACTTGAGATGTAAACACGGCTGGGTCGTTTATCATAAACATCGGCGTATTGAATCCGAGCATGTCGAAGTTGCCATCTTCTGTGTAAAACTTTACAGCAAATCCTCTAGAATTTGTAACAGTATCGGGTCCTCCTTTATTAAGGCTGGTTGGAGAAAACCTTACTGCTACAGGAGTATTTTTTCCAATTTTACTAAAAAGTTTAGCTTTGCAAATGTCGGTTACGTCATGTTTTACTTGGAAGTATCCAAATGCTCCAGCTCCTTTGGCGTGAACGACCCTTTCGGGCCTGTTTTCTCGGACGAAGTGAGTTATAGAGTCCATGAAGAACTCATTGAAGATTAGTGGAGAGGTTAACGCTGTTGTATCACTGATGTCAACTCTAGCGCCATTGCTGGTTGCCATGATCCCGATGGGGCCCTAAAAACGTAAAGTCTTAATGCATTGGTATTTTAGGCTGAAGCAATAGACGTGTGTCTCGAATGGTGCCAAATGTACCTATCTACTCTGTGGTAAGTGCTCGAAGCCTTTGAGCCATATTACGTACTCGGTACTAGAAAGCAATAGAACACTCTAGCCTAGTGCTTTGCTATGTCTAGTTTGATTCTGCTACTTTGCCATACTTTAATTAGTCATTTGCTAGAGCTAGCATAAAATAATAAGCCAGGAAGTATACCTAAAGGAAATCCAGGTATTTAAGGAAAAAAAAACATTTTTTTTAAGAATTGACTTGGCTCACCAGCCTGTACCAAAGAACATATAACAATACTACCCTATACATAAGTAAGAACATAATGGCCTTTCAAATAAAAAAACCGGTAATACCACGCATTTTTTATTCCATTTCATCTAACCGCACAAATTGAAAGACTCTTTATGTATATATGTAAGTGAGCCCTTAGAAATGATAAGGGGTGAAATAGGGGTTGAAAGTTTATTTTGAAAGTTCGTTATTTTAACTTTGTAAGTATTTTGATGGCTGATGGCCGAGGTTCAAGAATCCTGAAACATGTCGCGGGCCTGAAATAGTTGAAAATATGGTATCTAATAGCTCAATGCAGTAGTACTTATGACATGGTATGACTATGATTAGGTTATCAGGCTTTTCCTGGAAGTGGGTCTAGAAAACGTCAGAATTTTGGGCACGAGTCCTATTGTCCGGTATAAGTAGGCAAAGAAACGAAAAAAACTTACATTAGTCCCATTTCTAAACCTGACGAGCTGTTCCTTTGCTGGATCAGCAACTGCCGCAGAAAATACGAAACCGAGTAAAAATAATAACATCGCGTGAATTAATTAGTTTAACTAGGTACTTCTTAAAATATTTTCAAAGTAGTTTTGAAAATGAAACAATGAAATTCGCCTTTTATATATCTACAGAACAGAAATAATTCAGATTCAAATGTTTAAATGAGGTTTTTAAGCACGTTTTAAGTATGATGACCACATCGCTCGTATACATTTTTATCTATGGACCACATAATTGTTTGCTATGGAGGCATGGGTTCCGGCACCAGGGTGCAAGGGGGTGTAATTGCACCCCGATAATTATCGAAAATGATAATAATTATTACATATAGAAAAGATTAAGTACTTTTTTTTACTATGAAAACTGACGTGGTTTTGACACATTTTGTTTTAATAAAACGGGAATAATCACATTAAATTGAGTCGGTTATTCCGACTATAGTTTCATTCACATTCGGTGATCTTTATCAAGGAATGCTAAGCATGACGCGCGCGCCTGCGTGCGAACCGACTCAATTTAACGTGAGTATTCCCGTTTTATTAAAACAAAATACTTTTTTTTGAAATAGTTTTTAATTGACCGAGCGAAGCGAAGGTCTCAGAGTTTACTGGGACAAATCGGCTTTTGTATGTACCTATGTTTGTATGTTTTTGTGTGTATATTTGTCCGATGATGGGTAACTTGCGAACCGTTGATCCGATCTTCATTAATGAATGAAATTTTGTAGGCAAGTAGTTCATTTCAATACAATTTTTAAGTTCGAATATGAGCTGAATCGGTCCAGGGGTTGTGAAGATATAGGGTTCGCGAGGTCTCAGTTCGCCGCGAACTACTAGTTAAGTTATTGGAAGTTGAATTTGATATTAACTTAATTGACATGCCATAAGTACATCACACAAATACCCTATTATAAGTGTGTAAGTATGTAAGTGTGTTTGTTCCCTATCAACTGGTATGGAGGTAGCTTACACCCTGGATTAACATATAAGCTACTTTTTATCTCGGACAAATATTCGGTTTCTGTAGAATAGCGGGTGAAACCGCGGGCGCAGCTATTGTACTATAATTGACCGAGCGAAGCGAGGTCTCAGAGTCTTCGGGAACAAATCGGCATTTGTATGTTTGTTTTTTTCTCTTACATTTTGGCTTCACACGTTGTGTATTTAGCCAGTGTCAAGTTTTGTAATATTTGAAGTGAAGTAAAGTATTTCACAATTCAAACAAGTCTCAGTCATAGTCTAAGTCAAGCAAAGTAAGTCACGGTCAGGTCTAAGTCTTGCCCCCATTAAAGTGGTGGAGACTACTAGAGGTTTCTATAGAGTTTTGAAACAACACGAAGAGTCACGTTTCACAATATTACGACCAATTAAGAATTTAAGGAATTTTTAGGAAACAATTAGGAAAATACAGCATCATCATCATCATTTACTGCCTTAGGAACCATGCATTACCTATCTGTTATATGCTTTTTTAAATGTCAACTCGATCCAAACTGTTGAAAGTGGTCGAAAAATCAATTACAAGTTTTGATTTGGAAGAAGAACATATCATTTAGGTATCTATCTATACATTATGAACAGTGTACATTAAGTATGTAAGTGAAATAAAATCTCGTAAAACAGAACATCTCGAGGTCTCAGTTCGGAGCGAACTACTAGTTTATCGTGCCCGATGAACTTATTACTATCTAACGAAAGATCGTGCCTCTGTGTCAAAATACCACTGTATCTGCACCATGGATTTAGCTGCTTCGTCTAAGATCTGCACCGAACAAACATTTTTTTTCTGGAGCCAAAAGTCAAAAAGCAAGCATGTGTAGACATTGCATTGACATTGACTTGCATTTCTAGACTGTCAAACTTAAAAAAAGCCTTACAACCAAAGAGTAATATAATATAGAACCTTGGACGAAACATACTAGATCCATGCTTACAACCCTAGTATAAATGTTTATCTATGTACGCTAGTATACAAGGATCTTGTATCACACTGGATAGAGTGATTGCTTTGGCAGCGTGTCCACTTTCTGTTGGCGCGTTTAGTGAGTAGGGAAGTGAAAACTAGTGCAGCATCTATCGATAAAAATGTACAGTGTACAAAACTACGAATTTGTAAATTAAGAACACAATGTTTGCAAAAATATGTACTTTATTGAACATCGAAACTCGTAATTGCCATGTAAATAGTACGAATATATATAGTATATATAGTAACTATGAAAGTTAATAAGTATCTACACCGTCGCCTAGTTTCTTTTATTCTTCCTAGTTTTTTAATTGACAGCCCAGTCATAAAACTAGATTTTTCAAAACGTTTTCAACAAAGTCGAGAGTATTTAGGTGGCTCCCAGTTTTCGCGCCTCACAGCCTTTATCCACTGATTTCTGATTTCCGGACATTTTGGAAACCTATAACAAAATGTTTTATTTTAATTAATTGTTTAACCATGACACAACATTGGTACAAATTATCATACATTTCAAGCCGCGAAAGCTTCAAAAAGATTAAAATTAATTATCGATAGAATACGTATCAAGCCGATTAAACGCGGAAAGGAATTAACGGTTCATGTTTCACTTAATGTAGTATATGTAGGATATTACAAGAATATTATTAGATAAATATCGACCAAATATCGACAAAGTTTGAAACGTGCAGTGGTACTTCACTAGCAGGAACACGTAAAACAATGCATTTATTTATCTTAAATTAATGCTTAAATTCATTACTAAATAACACTGCGTGATAGTTGTATGACTTCAAACATGTATATTCTTTAAGTGAAACGAATATTTAGCTTTGATTCTGGTTATTTTAGGTAAAAAACGCTACAAAAGACTTACGTGTGAAATGATAATTCTGGATCTTTTACTCCCCCTTTCGTTGTTCTCGATGCACAATACACAGCACAACACGCCATAATGCCACTATGTATAACAATATTAAGTATTCACAGCGATATTTTGATCCAATTTGCTTTTTTAGTAAGACGGGTCGCAATGTTGTGACCGACTAGTCGGTCATAAAATGGACACAGAGTGCGAGGTTGCCAATCTTACAATAGCTCTCTCGCTTACTCTATGCGACGACCCGTGAAATAAAAAGAGAAACATGACAATGTGAACGTCGGAGCGGCAACGTCTCATGGGTTTGTCCAGTATGATGCTTCGTCTAAGCTAGTATACATTCTTATCTATGATTACAACCACAGAATTCTCCTTATAAATAATGTCGTTACAACCTTAGAATAACTAGTATTTATATTATCTTTGAGAATAACTACTTACCTATCTAAGCTCAATAAAATTCTCCTTATAAAAATACCTAGTTCGCACGATGAGAATCTTGTTAATTCCATTCAGACACTGAGGGCTCGTTTCGCAGCGCCATAGGTATTGTAGGAATCTATCGTTATCTATCGTTATTGTACGCCCGCAATGGGTAAGCTGTAGAAACTCATTATTTTATTACTATCAAGAACATCTTTTGTACGTAGTTTTTGCAATAAAATATTCTGATTCTGATTCTATCTTGGTGGAAACTATTGAGCTAATATTTTTGTACCACAGAATTCTCCTTATAAATCTTTGTTTTGTACATACATTTTGATCTCTCTTCCGTTCGAAATCTTTAGGTAAACCCATTTATAAGGAGAATTCTGTGGGTAAACCATGCAACCACAGAATTCTCCTTATAAATGCTTGCAACCCTCTGAACTTCAAAATTGTATTGAAATCAACTGCTTGCTCATAAGTTTGTATTTGACCACACCTTCAGGATTAAGGCCTTTAATTAATCGAGAGCACATAGCAAGTGAAGCGAGGGATTCCAAAGGTTCGGGACTCGGGAGCAACCCAATCCCGACGCTCTAGGGCTTTACAAATATCTGTTTTTAAAAAATCTTTCGGGAATCGTGTGGCAATCGTAAAGGTTTCTATACATGGCCTGACCTGACATCGTGTGAATGGGATAGCTAGATTTGAATTTCACGGGAGCAAAAGAAACAAACTATTAAGGTTATAGCTTCTCCCTTTCGCTCCCCCAGAAACTTATATATAACCATCTCTTTCAAAAGATGTCAGGTCAGGCCATGTAGCGAGGCCTTTATTGCTTATCAGTATCCGATGATCTCTTTATTATGCTTACCAGAAATTCTACTTAAAACTAGTGAAACAATTGGTGGCCTTATCGCCTAAAGCGACATTATAAGCGATATTATATTCGCTATCTCTTTTTTGTGAGAAATGTACGTAATTTAAATGACGTTTTGAAGCCTAAGTTCGATTGTTTGACTTGCTCTTTTTCAGGTAGTTGTGTGGTTAATGTCCATTCTTTCATTTTATTTTCGTCGAAGTTTAAATCAGTGTAAAAATAACTGATTCGGTAACAGGCAAATGCTCAAAATCGAATCTTGGATTGTTACATTGGGCGAATGCCGGGAGTTGTAAGGGTGTCTATACATGGCCTGACCTGACAACTTGTGAAAGGGACAGCTAGATTTGT
The DNA here is from genome assembly GCA_947579745.1 of Apocheima hispidaria. Classification (NCBI taxonomy): domain Eukaryota; kingdom Metazoa; phylum Arthropoda; class Insecta; order Lepidoptera; family Geometridae; genus Apocheima; species Apocheima hispidaria. Next base: position 2,956,170 of record OX388151.1, read on the forward strand.
ATTTCACGGGAGCAAAATAAACAAACTATTAAGGCTATAGCTTCTCCCTTTCGCTCCCCAAGAAACTTATATATAGCCATCTCTTTCAAACGATGTCAGGTCAGACCATGTAGCGAGGCCTTAAGGTGTAACGCTCTAAATCGAATCTTGGATTGTTACTTTACAAGCGAATGCTCCCGGTGATGGTAGCGCCTCTATGATTGCCAGTCAGTTTGGTAAAGCCACCAGCATGTTGGGTACATAGCATAAACGCTGCAAATGGTAGTGTTTTTTTTTTTATCTTCTTTTATTTAGGAGCATTGAGTCACATCTGACCATGGCAGTCCCATAGCTTACACACAAATATAATATATATGTAAAGAAGAGAGATTCTAGTTTTAAAAAGCCTACAGGCCGACTGATAGAGCAGCCTAGCCGCACCAGATGTAGGCGCCAATAAGATGCTCTGAATCAGCCCTACGTCTAGGTTATTTAGACTATATGTTTCAAATAAGCTATCTCGCATAGATGCACTGTGGACACACTCCATAAGGAAGTGGAAAACATATTCCACAGCGAGGGTTGTCAACTTGCCTTATCAGAAATTTAAAGTTATTCAGCTGTATGTGTCCAGAGCGAACTTTTGGATTATCTTTAAATCTTCAATGTATCTTTAGTAGTTTATTGGTGGTACGTAGTTTGTTTTAGTGTGTAGATATTTAAATATGTACTGTTAAAAGCAAAGAAAATCTACACGAGAAGAATAAGAATCTAATACAAAAAAGTTTACCCCCGAAAAATCCGGTTAAAACTAGATGCCGCTTCCGTATTTAGTCAGCTTAATGGCCAACCCACTATAAAAGCCGATGAATACAATGGTAATTACTCTAATTGTAGTTTTACAAAAGTACAAAACTTGACACCGGTATGTCGCGTCATTGTATTATTTTCCAAAACATGTGTTATTTCGAGTGTTAATGTGTAAAAATGGTCGAATTTTATCCATTAAATGTTTCTGAACATGCACGAGTATTGGTGAATAGTATAATGTTGTGAAACGTGACTTCGTGTTGTTTCCAAAACTCGATAGATAACTCTAGTAAGGTCTCCACTGCTTTACTGGTGCATGACGTGGACTCGACCGTGACTTACTTTGCTTGACTATGACTGAGACTTAATTTAATAGTGAAATATTTGACTTCACTTGTCATGAAATATTACAATATGTACTTGACACTGGCTTAATACACAAAGTGTGGAGCTAAAAAATAAGAGGAAAACATGTCGTGTCAATGTCAATGTCAAATTAATTTTGTCTATGCTCACGATGTGAGAAGCGTCAAATCGTCAATAGAAATTAACATTCACGTTTTATCCACTTTATCTAGATAACTTTTCTGTTAAATAATACAATGCAAAATTCTTGAGTTAAATACTATCGTTTGACACGCTCCTAGTCAGTTTTAATGTTGACTGTGCTCATTGAAAACTAACCCAAAAATGGCAAGGTCGCCACAGGATGATCCTCGCTACAATGAAATGCAACACAATACATGGAATTACTGCGCGGAAGCTGCAGAAAATTGTGCACCTGGCGCTCTAAATGATAGAAATCAGCCACCTGTAACATCTGGCTCGAATATATTGCCTGATAACATGTACGCTAACGCAAACTTCGGCGAGGATGTTTATATGAACAAGCAGCCGTTTAGCGTGCCGACGGGCGATGCCGTAGTCAATATGGATGATAAGATGCCGTTCAACAACGTGCCTCGTCCGAGCCAGAACTACGGCAACGCTATGCTGAAACTCGGTAACGGACAACTGGTCCGAGTCTTTATTGACGAGAACCACCTTATTTTCCCGATGTCCGGTCAGTATGAATTGTTTAACCCCAACCAAGGAGTGCTCGATTCCCCGCTGCAGGCATCCCAACAGTCTCGCCTCTTCCCGAACCAAGAATATTCTACTAACAACAATGTACACATGCCTCCATCTGCTACACAAAATAGCAGTTTCCAAGACAACATAAATACCCAGCCCCATAGACCACCTGCAACAAACTTTCTGAATGAGTTGCTGGGTAACTTAGAGCCTACCACCACTGGTACATACTCGCCATTTGGTCAGAACTACCCTCTCAACCACCCTAATCTAACAAATCTTAATCTCTTGCAAAACAATTTGGTCCATGATATGAAAAACCTGCCTGTGAAACCAGAGAACTCCCCTAAGAGGAATGAAAACAGCCCTCTTGCTGACACAAGTACTAAAAAGCGTATTGTGGCTGAGGTTAAACCAATGCGTCCATCATACTCAGATGTTCTAGCAAAAAATACAAAGAACACCCAGCAGGCCGACATAACACGTAAAGCGAAACCTCAAAATATTGAAACAAAAATGACAAACAAACTAAATAACAAACCAGATAAAATTCCCTCTAATACAAAACATGATGATCACAAACATAAAAATGATAAGAAACAAAGTAATACTATATCATCCGGTAGTGAGTCTGGGGACATCAACACTGACGACAATGAAAAGCGTCAGAAACCAGGCAAAAAATCAAAGAACAAGCGAAGCAACATGTCTCGTAAATGGTCCTCTCTTGACGACATTACGAATGAAGAAGACACATACACTCAGGACAGCGGGAGCCAGTTTGTCTTCATTGAAAACCAGGACAAACCTAAAAAGGAAAAAAAGCCAGAGAACAAGTCCAAAAATTCTGACAGTAGTACTTTATTAGAGGATGACTATAAATTTGATGAAGAAGATAATAACTCATTCTATCAGAAAAATCAAGAGTCTGGGAAGTCTAAAAAGAAAAAAGACGCACGCGGTTACCACAAGGCTGCCAAACCTGTGCAAGACAAGAAGAAGACAAACCAGACGAAAGTGAGACGGAAGGCAGGGTACTTGGGCATGGCTCAGAATTACTTGGAGCATTGGGGCGGAGCCTCATGGAAAGCACTTGTGTGGTTCTTTTATCTCTTGTCAGATATATGTGGCATGAGCCTACATCTGTCATTTGATCTGTAAGTATGACAACACCCTCATATATTGTAAAAGCAGAATTGATTCTGTCTATTGGTGTATCTTGAAATAATCTAGTACATATATTCGAACATTTGAAGCAGTCAGATTATTTGAAGATTCAGATTTAAAGATAAGCCCCAAACTAAGCAAGGTTGTACTATGGGAACCAGATAACTGATATTATACATATACATATATATATATATATGTTTTTAAATACACATGTAGAGTACATAGAAACACCCAGACAAAGATCGTTCATTCTCTGTCTGGGTGTTTGTCTGGGTTATCCATATCCATATTCATCACACAAATGGTTGTCCTGGGTGGGAATCGAATCAACAACCTACAGCTCAGAAGGCGGAAATCCTTCCACTGAGCCACAAGGCTAGTCAAAAATCGCAATGACCACCTCACAGTACGGACCCTGGTCGCAATTTAAGGCCTTATCCAGGTCCCAAAGTGACATTGGATCTAGTCATTTTCTAGATTGATTCCCTTTTCATAATGATCTTTGATCTTTTGTCAACTGATTGAGGCAAAATTTTATATTCAAAATTAGGGCAAACAGGGTACTTTTGATCTTGGAAAAGTTCACGAAAACTCAGAATTAAATTAAAGAGTGCAGCTGAAACAAAAGTATGGATAAATAAGTATCTACAAATTCATTTTCCATGTAGGTCATCACAAGTGTTTTTAGTAATTTATTGCATTCATTTAAATTGGATTTGGTTAAGTTACACTCGTAATTTTGTGTCTGTTTGACTTATTTAATTTTAATACTATTGAGTTGAGTATAATATAGACTTTGTTTTGGACATAAAAATACATAGCTCATATAATTATACAAATTCCATTTGTAAAACATATATTTTGATTCATAGTTATTGAAACGTACAACATTATAAGACAAAAACAAGGAAATTGGGTTTAGCTTCGTAAACATTTTCCTAAACTGAATTTTCACCAGTTATTAAAACTGATCTGCCTTGTACCCAATTTAAAGTCATCAAAAACTCTCGTACAGTTACAGAGCCAAGTGTAAATGAATTTCACAAACAGTTTCGCATTTATTTATGGTATAATTTGTTTGATAAGTTGTTTTTTTTTTTAATTTAATTTATTTATTGATATTTGAGTTTTATTAGACTCCTAACTCACCTATTACAACAATGGTGTGGAGAAGGATGGATCAAGTCAATATAAAAGGCATGCATAGCACGGGCGCCGGGATAAAATTTTGTCCACCACATTTATCCCGCGAGAACGAGACGGATGTATCCATATTAGTATATTCTAGCTTTGTCACGAAGGCAAAGCGGGTGGACATAACTTTATGCAGTAATATGCATAATTTTATGCATGCAGCCTGCAGCAGGTCTAGCACGGGCGCCGGGATAAAATGGTCTCCACCATTTTCCACATTCTAACATTGACGCGGAGACAAAACGAGTGGACAAAACTAACCTGGCGCGCGTGATATGCCAGGAAATGGGGCCTTTTGTAATGGCTAGATAGTTCTCAGGAAACAAAACAAGAAGTTCCATTCTCTAGCAAAAATGGGGAACCACACCATAATCTTTTTTCATACCTCTTCCATATGTTTCTAAATCATGGAGAGGCTTTTGCTTTGGAGGAGTCTTAAAAATTCTAGCATTAGGACGCTCGAACTTTGTTTTTTAATAATGAAAACTGACATGGTTTTGACACATTTTGTTTTAATAAAACGGCAAGGCAAGCTTGTCACGCTTAGCATTTCTTGATAAAGGTCACCGATTGTAATCGAAACTATAGTCGGAATAACCGACTCAATTTAACGTGAGTATATCCGTTTTATTAAAACAAAATGTAGCTTAACCTTAACCTTTATTTTTTTCGTTTTTTCCTTATAAAAATTACAATATAGCCTCAGACAGGCTAATCAGTAATTTAAATCTAATCTTAACTTCTAGGTCATGAATAACTAAGTATGTGTCCACTTTTCTTAGACTCTATGTTCATGTGTTCTTTATAAGTAGCTCTTGCACTATGTTCAGTACGATTATACCACACTAACTCGAATGGGTTCATTCCTTTAGGAGAGATAAATTTTAACCTATCATAAAAAATATATGTTAATAATATCTGTTACATTTTAGATGCACATCAGTGTTCACCCAAACATATGTGAGCTCCCAAGCGGTGTGGCGAAGCAGCAAAGACTGGTTTGCTAAAATTGGCGAGAACAAATACTTGATGTACATCGATAGAAAACTGGGCCATACGAGACTGGGCTTCTGGAGGAAATTGAAATGGTTTAAAAAAGGTGAGCTGTTGAATGTGGCGGCTCACATCACACATACACATCATCAGCCATAAGATGTCCACTGCTAAACATAGGCCTTCTCCTTAGACCGCCACACCGGCCGACAATGGGCCACTTGCATCTCAATAGTGTGCATTGTATTCCAGATGAGGACACAGATTCAGGAGGCAACGGAGATAAGTTGGACTCCAACATACCGCTGCCGGGGACCGGGGAGGAGGCCATGAAACGGTTGCTAGCTTGCAAAGGGAAGGATCCTTATAGGTGAGCAATCTCTACAGGGCTATTAGGAAGTCAGGAAGGAAGGGTATGCTATGCCAAAACGGGCTCATCGTACTCATGATTGTGAACAAATCGTACTATGGGACCAACCCTGAAATCGAGAAAAATTTATCAGTTATTTCAAAGATAGATAGATAGATAGATAACTATTTATTGTTCACACCAGAAATAACATACAAAAGACAAAAAAACTAGTGTAACAACTGGCGGTCTTATCGCTTAAAGCAATCTCTTCATACATTGTGTCCAGTGCCATTGACATTTTTCTACAGCTGTTTTCTTTTCTCGATTTCAGGGTTGGTATATAGTTCCCATAGAAAAAGTTGTTCATAATGATGTTCATTCAATATTTTTGCACCTTTCACACTCTGTATACATACGGGGTTATAAGGAAAGGGTATGCTAAACCGAAATGGGCTCACAGTACTCATGATTGTGAACAACTTTTCCTATGGGACTTACATTGAAATTACGAAAAAAAAACAGCTGTTCCATACATTTTATCAAGTGTCACTGACATTTTTCTAAGGAACAGCAGATTTATTTTTTCACCCTTTAATATTGTTGCGCCTTTCAGTAACACCTTGTAGGGTTATTGGTATCTAACGCAGGCATCCTCTCGTAGGCATGCTCCCAACATACCTAACAACTATTGTTCCATGACTTTTAATATATCGTAATTTTTTTTTCTACTAAAATAAAAACTACATAATTTTTTTTTTATTTGTCCTCCAAATGACAATAACGTTTTTTTTCAAAGTCATGTCATTTATTCTTCATTAAATAACAAAACATTATGTAAGCTATGGATTAAAGATGTAATGTTACACCATAGAATAACTATGCTAACCCCCGAATACTGAAACTTTTGTTAACTTTGACGACAAAGTTAACAAACGTTTCAGTATTCGGGGGTAAGAGTGCTAATGTCTTTAGAAAGATGTGTAACTCAATTGTAGTACTGATACGAACGTAAGATGTCGCTAAGTCGCTAGTACTTTAATCTGCGGCATCATCGTCACAATTTCTGCTTGACTTGAAATAGAAACCCAAGCTAATACATTCATAATGCTACGGATAAAAAACGCAACTTGTTATGAATATAACAAATATACATATATATACTCTGCATTACTAATATCAGTAAAATTATAAGTTTATATGTTATTATTTTTTGTATGAGATGGTTATTCTTCTCGTGTAGATTTTCTTTGGTAATACTTATCACGGAAATCAATTATATTTTAATATTAACGAGCTCGGTTTTTTTTTTTTTATATTACAGCATCCTAGGCGTTAGCGTGACTTGTTCGGACGAGGAGATAAAGCGCTATTACAGAAGGCAAGCTTTCCTCGTACATCCGGACAAAAACCAGCAACCGGGAGCCGAAGAGGCTTTCAAAATATTACAGCATGCATTCGACCTTATCGGCGAGCCGGTAAGTTCAATATGCCGTGGCAAACTTGTGGAGATAAGACTCGAATTTCCGTAGCAACCTTTTTAAACACTTAAATATACTGCATACGTTTGACCATATTGGGCCAGTAAGTTTTTATTGCCTGAGACAGAATAAGTAATACTACAAACAAACTAGTATACAAACTCACTCCACACTCAAAATAGACTACGTCGCAATAAGGTTAATTTTAGCACTATGGTTTTAAACCGCGGTAAAAGTTTACCCCACCATTTTTTTCTCCGTTTTATTAGGACCGGAAATTATCTTTCTGGTATTCTTCAACTCTCGTTTTACCGGTTTTAGCTAACTTAATTCGTCTCCGAAGCAAAGCACTATTATGCTAAATAGTGCTTTGCTTCGATACAGCGAAGCTTAACTAACCTCGATCAATACCCACAGGCGCGCATCGCTTGCGAGAAGCGAGTCAGCGCTTTGTCACTTTCAAGCTAAACGCTTTGTGCTCGCAGGAGACAGGCCTGTCTGGAGCCATTATTGGGCCAAAGGTCCAACTGGCGATGGTGGTTGATCCTCGCTGTCGGCTCGAGCTTACCAAGTCGTTTGCAAGTCAAGTTTTTACTTTGATCTCATAATGAACCTTACGTTATTGTGTTTAGGAGCGTCGCGCCGAGTACGCGCGTCGTGCGCTGGAGTCGCGGCACGCGGAGGCGGCGTGGGGCGAGCTCAGCGACTTACTTGCACAGTTGCACGACAAAATGGAGTTTGCTGCCAACACTATAAGGTACACTTTTAATTACTTCTTTGTACTTATGCAGCACATAAGATTTAATGTAGTGGTAGGAGTCTTGTAGAGTCTGTCCGGGGAGATACCACACCCTTGCCAGTTATTCATGAGTGGAGGAAAATATATTACGTACGGAGTCCCACAAGGAAGTGTCTTAGGCCCGTTCCTCTTTCTAGGTTATGTTAACGTTCTGTGCAACAAACTATTATAGAATTGAAAAATAATTTCCTACGCATACGAAGCAGCTATAATATTTGTAGGAAAGAGACGGAATGATGCTCGGGCTTACGCCAAACAGGGGTTAAAGCGAGTAACAAAATGGCTGCCAGATAAACGTTAAAAGTAATATTATAAAAAAACAACAAAATATCCGACTGCAAAATGTAGCCTATGTCACTCAGGACATATAGAAGAATCCAACGACACCTTGTCAAAATCTGTCAAGCCGCTACATAACAGGAGGTAATAATATAGGAACACACATTTTGCCTAAGAACTTGCTGGCACCCGTACTAGTAATAAAACTGTGATACTGGCGCCAGGGCCCTCCGTAATATGTACTACATAGTTGTGTTTGGATCGAGACGTAAACTGGATGATTACAATTTTCATAAGAATTTAAATGTTGAGATAGACTTGAAATAATTTTAGGAAAATTTGGTAGTAAACAAAAAAATAATTATACATTTGCTTTTAAAAATAATAATAATAATTAGTTTCACTATAATTTTTATACATCTTTCTCCGTACCGTGCAATGACTGTGTTGCCGTGCAGGTGCACGAACTGCGGTCGGCGCCACAAGCGCGTTCTCACAGACCGGCCGTGCTACGCGGCTCGGTACTGCGCACAGTGCAAGATACGACACTCCGCTAAAGAGGTAAATTACTTCAAACACAGGGTGGTCCAAACGGTGACGACAATCAAAAAAAATTTACTTGCCCATATCGAGGGCTTCACGAAAATAGATCGATTTTTCGTAGTTTAAGAGTTATGATTTTTGTTTTATTTTCTTAGGGATTTTCAAAATGAGCGGCTTAAAAATATTATTTTTTGGGTGGATTTTTTAAAGAGGAACGAAGGAGAATCCGAAAGACACCTTAGACAAATCCACTCGAAGTTAGAATATTTTTAAGCCGCTCGTTTGGAAAATCCTAAAGAAAATAAAAAAAACATAAATCCTAAATTACGAAAAATCGTGGAACATTCATGTGGTATTTTGGTGTAGCCGTCGGTATAAGGAAGCTTAATGTTTCGGATTGACGACACCGCTTGGACCACCCTGTATTGCTTTGAATAGTGATTATGTTGAAAATTATCTCAGTATTGTAAAAGATAGATAACTTTTTATGAGCCCATTGACGGGGCGGGACACGCATCGGGAGTGCGCTGTCTAAGCTAAACCATTTTTGATATTTTCGAGAATAAACCGTTACTCGAATTTTGAAACCATAAATCCAGGATCAAGCCAAAATTTTATCAACTTAATTTAAGCGTCTTCGACGACAGTGGCGTTGTTCTGTAGAGTTCATATTTGAATGACAGGAGCTTTGTACCAATTTATTTATTTTTTTGTCGATGGGGAAATCTTCACGAGATACCCGACAGCTATGGGGTGCAGCCGGTTTATATGGGATTATACCCACTAAAACCCCCCCTCGGTGGCCTGCCTTGGTGCTTGACCAAGGGCTACGGGATCTCCAAGGGTACTCACCGGAGCCCTCAGCACCACGCTTCAGCTCCTCCCGGGACAGCTAGTACCTGTCGTGAGACGCTTAAACCCACAACAGCGTCCGCCACTCGACGCTGTCGTCCTTTCCCAAGCCCAGAGGTGCCCTTTTAGTAGGCTCTTACTACAGGCAAGGGATACCGATGCCGTATTCTAGTGCCCCGGCATCAGGGCAAAGCTTTGTACCCCTAATCCATATTTTGTGTATTTACAGGGTGATATCTGGGCAGAATCGAGTATGCTGGGCCTGCTAGTGATGTACTACGCGTGCATGGACGGCGCCGTCTATCAAATCACGCAGTGGGCCAGCTGCCAGGTAACACTCACTACACTAGTGTTGCCGAACTATCGATAGTTTCACTGTCTATAGTTTACCTCGAAAACCAAGCTATCGATAGTTCGGTAGGAACAAGAAACGAATTTCCCATAATTCTTTTACAAATCAAAATCAAAATGAGAATCAAAAGAATGGTCGAATGACAAATGCTCGAATGGCGTGAGCTTTGCTTTAGTTGAGAATATTCCGTTTGTTTATATCGAAGTTTAAGGTAAATATTTCGCACTAGTATTAAATAGATCGCAAGGATGTCGCGGACATCGATATTACTATCGATAGTTGTTTATTACTCAAATTCAAAATTCAAAATAATTTATTCAAGAAAAGGCATATTCACGTTTTACAGTCACTAACCGCTAAACTGGGTCTTAAAAACCCGTGTCTTGGTAGTTAGTTCCTTCCATTTGTCTATACCAATATTTATTTATAACAAAACATATGTCCCAAAATATTTTGTTATCAAAGTAGGCCGTTAAGGAAACACGCTACCCGCGCCTGATTTCAGGTTCCGTTTCCCATAGTTTGAAAAGTGTATCGGTTTCCAGAAAAAGAACTTGAAGCAACTGAGGCCCGACTGCCACGCCGTGCAGTACCGCATCGTGCTGGGGAACAAGGCCGCCTCCGACGTCCACCAGCGGCCCTCCACCGGGTACTTCACTTTATTTTACACTAGCTGCGCCCGCGGTGTCACTCGGCACGCGCCTATTCTATTATAATAATAATATTCTATTCTATTATTTAATTATAATATTTATTCGGAATAACAAGTAGCCTGTGTGTTAATCCAGGGTATAAGCTACATCCATACCAAATTTTATTTAAATCCGTTCAGCCGTTACAGAGTTGAATGTTAACAAACACACTTACATACTTACTTGCACACTAAATTTCTCATTTATAGTACATTTGTATAATTTGTTTTTCGCATTTTCAGGGTTGGTCCCAAATTTTTTTTTTCGTCATGATGATTACATACATATCTTCTAATATTTCCCCACCTTTCAGTAACGCGCTGTATATAAAAGAACAATAAATAAATGTACCTAAGTATGTTTGTGTGTAGCCGTCCCTCCTGTAGCTTATACGCCTTGAACGATGTTGAAGAGTGAGGTCTCGTTAGATTCCTCTTTATGTCCGGAGTGACATAAGCTACAATTTGTAGTCGGTTATTATGTTTTTCTTTTAATAATTTTATCGAATATTATCATAGTTTCGAAGCCTCTGGTTCTCGAACTAGTATAACACTGTATTTCAGAAACCAGCGTCTTCCCCCATGACTACATATGGCAATACAATTACTCTTGTGTATTTCCAGTCACGAGCCGAACCTCGAAGAGTTTCTGAACAACCTGTACAGCAAGTCCGGCGGAGCGCCCGCGCCGCCCGACTCCGCGGACAAAAAGCGAAGGCAAAAGAAACCCAAAGCCTAACGTTACAGCCCCCCCCCCCCCCTTGTGACACATCCTGATTACCCCTCTGGCGCTGCGATTCCTAACTAGTGTACCTTCTGGCCACAGATAATATACAGATACCGCCAAGCGCAGACCTGTTTCCGACGGTAGGTGTAAATGATTTTGACATATTGAACTTTATCTGTCGTAGAACCGATAAGTGGAGACCATTTTCGCAAACGTTGCGTAGGACGCCCTGAAATACGATGGAGTGACGATATACGTAGGACAGCTGGCAGTGGGTGGAAGTTAAAAGCGGACGATTGGGCTAAGTGGCGAGACTTGGGAGAGGCCTATTTCCAGCAGTGGACTGTGATGGGCTGATGATGATGAACTTTATGTGGAAGAGAAAATGGCAGAGTATTGCTTACTATGCATTCTTAGCTCTGTCCCGCTTACACCTTTCGTTCTGTCGGACAGAGACGGCGCACGGTAGGCGCGATTTTGCCGCGAAATCGATCGACCAATAGCAGCGCAAGATTTTAGCGCGCGTAGAACTCTACTTTGCCATTGGTAGATCGAAGTTTCCCGCGCTACTTACGAAGAATGTGTGCCCGAATACAATGTTAGGGACCGCACGCCATTCAACTCTGTGAGAAAACATGCCTTTTCAATAGCAATATTAAATAGAAATATAATCTGACATAATAATTATAAAAGTAAATTATATAACTACGTTGCCGTCGCTTTAAACACAAATGGCGAAAAACAGTTCGTAACAAAATAAAACTAGGTAAATGCTAACGTACCTATTAGGTTAAAAATTGATTAATAAATTGAAAAGTAATACTTTAGATAGATAATTAAGTTTGAGTCTTTTGTTTAACGTTTGTGATATTTAGAGATTTACATACGGATGTATGTTCATGAAGATACGTTGCAAGATTTCGTTTGGACTATAATTGAATTTTCGGCTGAAAGTTGAATTTGTTTTTTTAATTATTTAGTGGTTTTTTTTAAATGTAAAATAAATCGTCGCTTTTCATATCAATAATGTGCAAGAATTTTTCAGTAGAATCCGAGAGATCGAGTCTGGTCCGATTCTAGAGATTCGTGTTTTTAGTATAATCTGGTTATAATTAACGCCTCGAGTCGTACTGCGTTGCGATGATCGTTAGGTTCAACCAGAGTTCGCGACCACGAACCGGAAGACGCAACGTAGGTAGGCCTCCCGATAGGATGACTGACGATATTGCGAGTCGCGGGTAACCGGTGGATGCAAATAGCAAATTGTCGGTCAGTATGGCGGTCTAGGGGGAGACCTATGTTCATCAGTGAACGTCTTCCGGCTGATGATGATGATGATGAATGTCGTTCTAACAGGATTAACTTAAAAACACATTCATTTGTATGAAATTAAATGATGCATACGTCGTTAACGAAGATCTTTAAATCTATAGATTCAAGATCGACGCTCCAAAAACAACAACAAAATACAGTGCGTACTGCTTCACAGTCACAAATTTGTAAAATTTGTCGTCGTCGTTGTCGTCAATTTTAGTGCATTTTTATTGGTAATGTTGTATTTATAGTTTTAAAGATCTTATACATTGTCATTATAACCTGATTCTACTGAGAAAAGTGTTATAGGTTCTGCATTAATTTTACCATATTTGCAATGTTTTTAAATCAATTTTAATGTCTAAAAAATGCTTGTTGAACTTTTAGTTCATGTCATTATTTGCCGCACGTAAGCAAGAAAGTAGCTAACCGACATTATAGTCCAATGTAAGTTGACCTCTGCTTAGTTTATGCACTGATAACAAAAACAGTCAATATACATCATCAAGTTATGACATAACACTTATATTATAAATGCGAAAGTTTGTACGTGTCTCCACTCTATTACGGGTTAGTGGATTTTGTTGAAATGTATGGAGGTAGCGCCTTGTTAATAGTACCATTGATGGTACTACTGCTGTGACAGCTTTGTATCCTTAGTACCGTAAATGATACTAGTGACACTAATTTAGGATCAGCAGTACCATCGTGATTATTGTAGCGCTAGTACAAGTTACAAAATATATTTATTTATTAAAAATTACTAGTATTCTAATTTAGTTTTTACTAGTAACATTGATGGTGCTAATCACAGTAACACTAAGGATACAAAGTACTAGATTAATACAAAGACATAATTATCCTGGAATAATAAACAGTTCTTGTCGGCGGGTGCAACCGCATGGCATGCTAGTTTGACCATAATGTCGGTTACCTGCTTTCTATCTTACGTTCGGCAGATGATCGATAATACAGAGTTACAATGAAAGGGTATACTAAGCCGAAAAGAGGCCGTAGTACCCACTCATCATTATGAACAACTTTTATTATGCGACCAACACAGAAATCAAGAAAAAAAAAACCATCTTTCCCGTAGAAAAATGTTAATCGACAAAAAGTATGGGACAGCTGTTTATTTCTCGATTTCAGGTTTGATCCCATACTAGTAAAAGTAGAGGTTGAAAAAGAAAACTAAAAGTTATTCATAATGTTTACTATGAGCCCTTTTCGGTTTAGCACACCCTTTCCTTAAAACCCTATGTAATATTACTAGCTACGTTAGTTAGTTCAATCCACAGTCATGGTACACTTTTTTCTTAACAGCTTGCAGTGCGACTGCATTCCGAATCGCGCCAAAAGAGTATAAGTCACGCTCAAATTATCTCGATCATGACTTTAAAAAGACGATCGGTCATGACGATCGGCAAGCTAAAGGAGTATTTGAAGTTTATGCGTTTTATAAAAGAGAGTTTGGCCCACAGTGTTGGCCGACACCTGTTTTTGTCCGATAGAAGATAGTGAGATAACAAAAAGTGGATAATTGCTGGATCTTCAGGATGGAGTTTTGGCGGGAACGTGAAGATGTCATTGTATTATTTTCAAAAACTTTCACTCCACTTTTAACCTCTAGTGTTTAATGTGATACAAACAGTGAACTATAACCCATTAAATGCTCTGAAACGTGAACGAGTGTTAGTGAATAATATAATGTCGTGAAACGTGACTTTTCTTGTTGTTTCCAGAACTCCATAGAATCCTATAGTAAAGTCTCCGCCACTATCACTGGGGCATGACATGATCTTGATCGTGACTTTGACTGAGACTTGTTATTACTGTGAAATATTTTATTTCACTTGAAATATTACATAACTTGACAACACAACGTGTGGAAGCAAAATAAGAAAAACAATATTCAGAATTAAGTCGCCACCTTCACCTATTGAATCATGGTCTTGAGCGTGCCGTGTGCAATTTTTAGCGTGATTCGGAACGCTTCAAATTCTGCTTAAATTAAAAAAAAAAAACTCGTGTGTCTAAATATTTAGCAAATAACACACTCTATCGGCCAGCATTACTAGGAAGGTCACGAATCTAGCCCACCAGCTAAGCCAGGGGAGTTGCCAAATATTTGAACGATGAATTCAAATATCTGATACGGTCTGGGTGTTAATTGTCTTTGTGTGTTCCGTGGCGTTTCCGACACAGGAAAATCTAGGTGGGAGTGTTAAGACAGTTAATCGGATCTTCATGAAATATTGAACGCAAGTTTTTGTGTCATCATTGTCAGCGGGAAGACGTCCACTGCAGAACAAAAGCCGCCCCCTTAGAGCGCCACACCGACCGACAACGTGCCACTTGCATCCACCGGTTGCCCGCGACTTTCACAATGTCGTCGGTCCACCTAGTGGGAGTTTTTGTGTAGTTAATTTCAATTATTTTTTTATATTGGAATGTATATGTCCAGAATCGGCTTAGGTGTGGCGAGGTCTCAGTTCGCCGCGACCTACTAGTTATCACCTACTATTACTACTTATCATCATCAGCCAGAACAAGGCCTTCTGGCTGTTCCTTCTGGTGGTCTTCTGTCTTCTAAAAGCGCCACACTGAACTGCCATTTGCATCTGTCATGGCTTGGAGTGGTTGCCATATTGCCCACGCTAGGCACGTGGTTTGAGGATCACAGAACGCTCACCGTTTCATAATAGTCGCAGTTTTAGAAAATAACCGCACGTAATTTGCACTGTAAGCTGTTAGAAGATAAGGCCGAGAATCGTATTGTATCAAACTAATCATTGAGTTTAAGTTTGTTTGGTACTATGATGATACTTAGCAGCTGGATCTGTGAAACCATTTGGATTAATGTAAAAAAATATTTTTAAAATCATCGTTATTATTCATATCTTGTTCACCGAAAAGTACAATGTTTGTGTGCATTCTTAAATAATAAAGAAATAAGGTATGAATTAATCTTGCAGGGAGTCTTTATAATTCTTATTTCGTTTCTATTCTAACACGTTTATGTGAAAAGATATTTTGTGTTCTGATTCATATGTTCGTTTGATATTTTTTTTATGTTAAAATTTGATTAATATTGTATGGGATGTTTTAGTCAACTATTGCTTCATGGGTCTTATAAGAAAGTGGCTCGGATGCCGGAGCCGGCAACTGGGGTGGCCGAAGGTGGACAGGCGAAGCGCTAAAAAGGAATTCCCATGTCTAATAGCAAAAGATCAAGTTATTATTTTGTTTTATGACAACCCGGAAACCTTTCTGGTGTGATCTAACCGACTCGGATAACGGTTACCTTTTTTTTTAATATTTGTGTATGTTTACGCAAAACCTAAATTCCCATTCGCTGACAGTACCGATCCGGTACGTGTTTTTTTTTTTTATAACGACCTGTAAACCTTTCCTGTGACAGATTTTAAGTCTGATGATACCGACCAATCACAGTCTGATGGTCCGGTCTTACCTCCGGCAGCAGTTCTATTTCATGGTTGCCGGCTCCAGCAGAGGAGGCACAGCCTACATTTAGCTGAAATTGAATTGAAATTAGCAAAAGTTGTGTCGTTTGTATTGCGCAGAACTTAGATGGCGCTTATTAATGTAAGAAGCGTTTGTAAGTTTGTAAAGCCGCATTTGTTTTACAGATCTATATGTATTACTCGTCAAAATTCAGAATAAATGATCAAAGAACTCTTGATGATCAAATATTTTAGGCTTTTTTTGCTAGTTAGAGATAGCGACAAATTTTACGTGACTTAGAGTAAGATAGATCTAAAAAAAGTTCTCTAACAAAAATCCTTTATCTAGCGTTTATCAAATTGCGTTGTGAACTTGTATTACACCCGAGCCGCGCTAAAAAGCTTTCCAACAGCTGCAGTAACATTTGTAAAAGCTGGTAGAAATCCGATAATTCTAATAACCTTTTCTAGTTATATTGAATTGCTCACAAATCACACTAGATACCGCATTACCAGATTCGATGTTCGTACAAAAGTCACCAAAGTTTGAGGCGTGGCGCGGTTCGCGGGGAGTGCGACCGAATGTTCTCATTGGCTATCTCAAGGTTACGCCTACTCGCGCCTAACAATCGACCAATCAGAGTAATTTCATATATTATACAAAGAGTATAAATGTATTTAGACTGATATGTGGTGCGCTTCGAGCGCCCTGAATGCAGAATCTAGGGTGTGATTTGTGGAATTGCTGCACATGTTTTTTAACTGTTATGGGGTAATTGTAAAACTGCATCAGACAAGCGACTTGCTCGTCTCGTCACTCATATAAAAGAAGGGTTTCTAACACGTTTTTGCAGCAGTCAGAGCGTTTCTTAGGGCGGCTCGGGTATAGCGTTAAAAATTATGATACTAAGTTGATGCGAATTTCCCATACAATAAGTTATCAAATCCTGCACTATTTCACTGCCTTAACCAGAGATTATTGTTAGGCTAGTGCAGACGCAGAGTCTTAGTTTGCATTGCGTAGATTTCGCGCTTCATGTGTCAATAAATGACGTGGAAATATTTGTTCTTGTTTGATTTCCTCGTACTTAAGTTCCGAAACGAGGATATTCGCCGAAGAACCAAAGTCACCGATATAGCTCTCAGAGTTTGCAAGCTGAAGTGGCAATGGGCAGGCCACATCACTCGAAGAACCGATAACCGATGGGGAAGAAAGGTTCTTGAGTGGCGACCACGAACCGGAAGACGAAGCGTAGGCAGGCCTCCCACTAGGTGGACCGACGACATTGTGAAAGTCGCGGGCAACCGGTGGATGCAAGTCACATTGTCGGTCGGTGCGGCGGTCTAAGGGAGAGGCCTATGTTCAGCAGTGGACGTCTTCTGGCTGATAATGTAATGTATGTAAGTTCCAAAGAACTCATTAGTACGGGCCCCCGCCCGGGTTCGAACCCGCTACCTTTACCTCGCCTTACGAACGTGAGGCGAGCGGTCCACTGAGCTACCACGACTTATATATATAACACTAGCTTTACGGTGAAGAAAAACATCGTGAGGAAACCTGCATATTTCTGGAGAATATATTCGATGGCGTATATGAATCCGCCAACCCTAACTGGGCCAGCGTGGTGGATATGGCCCAATATGGCCTAATCACTGATGGCTGATGATCACACTGTAAACATCCCAACAGTGGGATGTTTAAAGACATACAGATTTATTTCCTCGTGCAAGCGTAGGCGATAGGAATGACAAACTGAAGCGAAAGTTCCTAGTCTTTTTACCCAAGAAGCACCAAATAAGACCTGATGGCGCAGAAAAAGGCAAAATATTGATAACACATTTATTTCCAATCAACATCTACATTCTACTCCATAGCGTCATCTTTATTCGGCGAAGTGACGATGCAGTTTTCGAAGGTCCATTTAGGGAACATGCGTTTGTAGAGGTTCAGTAGAACGGTGTCCTGGGATTTCAGCTGCCCGTCGAACACGCACTTCATGTGCCCGTGGGTACCTACAAATTGTAAGTAATGTTACGGCTCATATTTATTTATTTATTTATTTATTCATGCAAATTACAACTATCATTACAGGAAATTCCTAATTCAATAGTGTAAGTCAACAACATTAAAAAATATAAATCTTATCTAGGTCAATTACGTATAAAGTCATTACATAATTAAATTAAATTAAATAATTAAATTCATTACATAATTAAATTTCCCTATAACATAATTCAAATAACATTAATAAACTAAAATCTATATTAATTTGAGGCAAAATTCATATTAGTAAGTGTTCGATGCAGAACCCAGCTCTGATGCAGCCAGAGATCTGTTCAACTACGAGAGTCACCTCAATTGATTACAGGTTTTTATTTTTTATGGTATATCTTTTTTATCCTATTTTTTGGCTCAGCACATAACGTATTTTAGGCATCAATTATCATAATATGGTTTACTCTTTTTGATGAGAAAAGTCATTTCGTCAATTTTTTTTTTAAACCTCTAATGTATAATAGGGAGAATTCTGTGTAAAAAGGAAAGAGACGAAAATAAAGTAAAACCTACCTAAGGGCTCCTTAATATGTCCAGTGCGTCCATACTTAGTTCTCAACTTGCAAGGCTTAAAGTAAACAACGTCGTCTCTATTGAAGAACAAGAATCTGATCACGGCTGACCGCTTGTGCACCTTGTACGGGTGGCCTGACAGTATGATCCGTTTGATGATCAGCCTGTCAGGATTGCATGACAACAGGACGCCTGACGCTACTAGCTGCAGCTTTGTGTTCTTTTTCTCCTGTGAATAAATATTCTTTAATTAATAGGAGGGTACTCTCCGAAAACTGAGGGAAAAAAATATTTTTTTAACCCGGCAGTTAAATGTAGCCTTTGTCACCTCACTCCTCAAGATCGGTCAAGTCGTTTAAACGTAGGAGGTCATATGGAAATACAAAAACACATAATTACATAGATCGCTATTCCATACGTGATTTAATCCCTAACTAAGCGATAGCGATAGCGAAAGTAGCGCGAGCGGAACAGCGCATAGTGCGACTAAGTTGGTACGAGCGGGATGGCATGCTCTCGCAATCAGAATCACGAACGTTTCAAAGTTAGAAGATAAGCCCGCTGTTTTGACCTGGGAAAAGCGAAAGTTTCCTGTAATGGAACCTACTTTGCAGAGGGCCTGGGGAAGTACCAATCGCCGAGCAGTAATGTGCAAATATGTTTAGGCGAGCGACTGGCCGGGCTCATCACTCAGTAGCATAAAAAGAAAATATTTGCTGATCTGTTTAAAATTAATACTCACTTTAAAACAAAGCACAGATGACGGACTAAATTGAATTGGCGCATAGAAGGTGGCCACGCAAGTGGAAGCCGGTTGGAAAAACCTTTCGTACTGAAAAAAAAAAACATTTTTATCTCTGTCACTACGAAAATAGGCGTTTCTATATTTGTAGCCACAGATCACACTAGATACCGCATTACGAGATTCGTTGTTCCTACAAAAAGTCACCAAAGCTAAAGGAAGGCGCGGGTCGCGGGGAGTGCGACCGAGCGTTCTCATTGGCTATCTCAAGATTACACTTACTCACGCCTAACATTCAACCAATCAGACTATTTTTTATAAGTGTATTTAGACTGATGCGTGGTGCGCTTCGAGCGTCCTGAATGCAGAATCTAGGGTGTGATCTATGTTTGTAGCGAACAACTACAGTTACAAGCTACAGTATTTTAAGACACCGTTTCATCTCTTTATAGGTTGATTTACAAAAAATCCTGAGACATGCCAATAATCAATTAATCAATAAATCAATAATCAATTGATTTATTTTCTTAATATTTACTTTCTTAATTTTAGTTAAAGTAGATTTTTCGGGGGTACACTCTTTTGTATGACATATTTATTCTTCTCGTGTGGATTTTCTCTGGGTGTGGTGAAACACCTAGCCTGTTTATAATAAAAAACAACTCACCTTATGCTTACTGCCATTAGTATGCTGACTAAATATAGGATTGACAATAAACCTCCTGTATCCGACTTGGAATATCATCTTCTCTTTGCTTTTAATGGGCTCATCGCTCGCCCCGGTCCGTTTTAGAACTACGTTCATCAAAGACATCTTTTGCTCGTGTGGCAGTAGACCGAAGACGGACAATGGAGCATTGCCGTTCGAGGTTTCAAAGGCTTTCCAGAGGTCTTTTCGAACATCTTTCACGTGGATTGTGATGTAGAATCCGTACTGAAATGAGTATTTATTTATTACTAGCGACCCACCCCGGCTTCGTTAGAAAAATTATATACATAAATCTTCCGTGCAAAATTGTCTAACAAAAAGACGCGGACGGCGAGTTTATTTCATACTATGTATAGATAGATGTGTTAGTCATCATCATCATCAACAGCCTGAAGACGTCCTGAACAAAGGCCTCAAAGACAAAGCTTTTTCTATTAATTACAGAGAAAAGCCCTTAGTCGTGTCTACAGTAATCTCGCTTGTGCATTTTCACATTATTTCAAATTTATAACTAAGCATTATCAAAAAGTATATATGTTATCTGTTTTTGGTAAGGAAACAAATGTTTGAAGACACTTTTGACGGAGCAGACGAAATAATACACTTTTTTTTTCCGGTCTCTTCAATCAAAGTAAAACATATAAAAAACGAAAGGTTCATTAACTTACCATATTAACTAAACTGTCCTCAAGCTCTTTGAACACCCGTCTCCTAGTCCTGTCGTAGTTCTCGAACTGAAATATACGCGCGTAATCCTCTGGCAGATTCTCTTTAGGGTCCCAGGCCGATGTCCTGAACGACTCCAGCCCCCGGTACCTCATGAACCTCTCCCTGGCTGGCACGTCTTGAGGAGTGTCAACCTTGACATAAAACAATACGACATAGTACAATTACAGTAAATAAATAAAAAAACACGATTGCAATAAAATAAACTACAACCCAAAAAATATAAAAAGTAAAAAAAAATAAAAAAAAGTAAAATCCTATGTAAAAGTATGTCCTATGTAAAAGTATGAAACAAGAAAATATTATTCGTAATTCAAAATGGCATGGTCCGTTTATTGTACATAGTATTTTTCCAATGAGTTTTAAAGTCCCTTTAACTGTAGTCTGATGCCTCAATGAGTTTTAAAGTCCCTTGCCTTGGCATTGACTACGTCCATACCAAATTTCATTTAAATCCGTTCAGCCGTTACAGAGTGAAACGGGAACAAACACACTTACATACTTACCTACTTACACACAAACTTTCGCATTTATAATATTAGTGTGATCATGAAATGTAGGCTAGTGGTCATTTTATATTGTTTTATATAGACAACTTGCTGCGCCCCGCGGTTTCATCCGCTATTCTACAGTAACAGAATATTTTTCCAGGATAAAAAGTAGCCTATTATATTAATCCAGGGTGTAAGCTACCTCTGTGTCAAATTTCATACAAATCCGTTCAGCCGTTACAGAGTTGAACTGGAACAAACACACTTACATACTTACCTACTTACACACTAACTTTCGCATTTATAATATTAGTGTGATGAAGAAATCTCACACATATTTGTAGTAGGGATTATAATCCCCACAAGGATTCTCTTTGTCGAGAATGCCATGCACACATAAAGATACTGACAAATAGCAACAAATATAATAGCAGATATTAAAGTCGATCATTCAAACATCTACCCAGCCAGGGATCGAGCCCGATTCCTCCTGCTTATTAGGTAGACCCGCTACCACCTAAGCCACAAAGGTCGTCAATCATAGATGGGCTTTAATATACAACAAACCTCATCAGGGAACTGCTGATCTTCTCTAGCGGCAGCTATCTTCTTCAACTCCTCATGTTCTTTGAAAGCATCGTAGTCATTGTCATACTTCTCGTCCTTTATTGGTATTTCTGATGTCACTGTCTCTGTATCGTTCATTTCTTGATTGTCTTCTTGATCTGATTCATCCTGAGAAATATAACTGCACATTAATAACTTGAAGTGCCCTGCGGTTTGACCCACTATACCATAGGAAAAGTATATTTCTTCAGGAAACAAAAAAATAGCCTGTCTTAATCTAGGGTATATGCAACCTACATACCAAATTCCATTCAAATCCGATCAAATTGAATCCAATTCAAACACGTACACGCAAACTTTCGCATTTATAATATTAGCCTGTTATGGGAATTCTCATGTTAAATTTAGTTAATTTTCCTGAGTATGGTTACATCCAGAGAATGCCCGTGATCTTTTCCAAGGAGTGATATAAGCATGACTTGCGCAACCTAGATAGTAGATATACAAAGAATACAATTTATTAATGAGATAAATTGGACCGAGATAAGAGGACCGACGACATTGTGAAAGTCGCGGGCAACCGGTGGATGCAAGTGGCCCATTGTCGGTCGGTGTGGCGCTCTAAGGGGGAGGCCTATGTTCAGCAGTGGCGTCTTATGGCTGATGATAATGATGAAGAGATAAATTGGAAAAATTACTGTTAAAATACAGAGTGCAGCTAATTAGATTGTAGTTTGAAAAATGTTGAACCTCATCTTCGCATGACATGAACTTCTCATCTTCGCTGTCGCTGTCTCCTTCTGACTCTCCCTCCTCAGCATCAGACTCCACAATCCATGCCGCCTGGTAATCCGACCAGCCTTTGGGAACTTTCTTTACTTTCTTTTTTGTCTGTAAGCAGGTGCAAATAATTAAAAAAATCAGAAGCAAATCAAATTGCCAAGAGCTAAATTCAGTTTAGGTTTGCTAACTATGCTGAGGTTTTTTTTACACTGGTAACATAGTTTCCACTATGCTGAGTGTATGCTAAGTATACCAGTATAAAAATATAGGCGATTCAAAGTGAAAGATATCAGACGCGGTGACACGCGAATTAAATGTGACGCGGTGCGGCAGCGCACCGCACTCCTCGTGCATTTGGTCACGTGACTTCAATAGGTATCGACTGTTTGTTGCTTTCGCGCCGCGCCGCTTAGCATTCGAGTCAAGATCGCCTACGTAGGACGCCGCGTTATTGCAGCTATTGATCGCTTTCTCGCTTAAAAATCAATTATGATTTACTTACACCGGTAATTAATTTTTTTTGCTGCTGCTGCTGCTAGGATTATAAATGTAAGATTTAAGGTTAATTTACATTCAGAGACCTAGAAAAAGTAATCAGAATTTATGGTTTTCACAAACGATTGCAGCTGTCTGGCGTAAAGAAACTTGGACTGAGTATAAGATATAAAAAATAATTAAGTTCCTAACCTCTGCATTAGCTTGCTCGATCTCTTCTTCAGTAGGCCACGTCTGTTCAGCATCCATTGGATTCGGTACATTCTCCGTCACAAGGCTCTCTTGTTTACCAGAATCAGCAACTTGCAATACCGACACTTTTGTCACCTCAGCTTCCATCGTATCTGGTTTAGTATTTTCTTTACCCAATATTAACGGATGTGGGTCGTCTAATCCATCAATCCTAGCCATTTGAAAGTCCCCCAAGCCAGTTATATGGACTAAACCATTGACATTTAATGGCATACCTCTTAAATAACCACTAATTTTTAAAGTGCCATTTTCACCCTCCGGATCTGGTGCAAATTCTACTTCTTCTGCTAACATATAAGGTCTCTTTTCCCTATGATGGATTACGTTGAGTTTTTGATTACTGATTCTACGTAAAAGATTTAAGCCATCTGAAGTCTTGTCCAGTTGCATGACTTTTTCCTCTGGTAACCATTTTGATATTAGCTTTTGTACGTTTTGCTTTTCTGTAGTCCGTTTTTTAGGGTGGATTCCTTCTATGTCCATAGTAACTACGACCGGGGTGGGAATGCCCTGTGCTAAAGCTAAAGCCAGGACTTTCTCACCCCATTCGTCCATTGGGTCTAAAGCTGAGCATACAAAGAGGGCAGTGTCTGCAATTTTCAAGGCATCAAGTAAAGCAAATTCATTGTCGATTTCAGGGCAAACAAATGAAAATCTTTGCTTGAAATTTGGTAGGCTGAAAATATTATAATTAATTATTGATACAAAATTTCACTTAGACAGAGTCTGTTCAATAAGTGTGGGTGTAAGATTTGAGGGCACAGCGGTGTTAAATTAGGACCGTTACTTATTGTTTTTAGTAAAACAAAAACAATTAAATTAATTACAATTTTTTTTTAGTTTCTGATTTAGAAAGATAATTTATTTTCGAAAATTATATTCAATCATAATGTTAGTTCACTTTTTGGCCACAGCCACTCTTTTTCTGAACAGAAATTAAATGAAAATTTGTACCACATAATATCCAAATAAATTTAGCTTATTTAGTGGAAAGATTTACACACTTTTTGGTCAGATGTACTAATGAGCAACAGCTAACTCCTGGGGTGGCAAGCAACAAACCGGTTTTTTAATTAGAAGAAATACATTTTGACATAGTACCATATTATGGTGTCCACATATTCATAAACGACGCACACTAATTAATTATAATATTAATTTTATAGGATTAAGTAAATTTCTGGGAATTGTTGAAAACAACATAATTCTGATGCTTACCCAAGATGCAAGATCCCATTTGGAGACTCAGTAACAACAGCTCCTTCAGAGCATGTCTTCAATATCGCTAGCGCTGTTTTTACATCCAGTTGTGCATGTAGCGGCACTACACAGACCAGAAACGGTGGATTCCTTGTCCCACCTAGAGCTCTTTTCTTGGCTAATACTTCTTCGCGCTTGTTTTTACGAATCTGCAATGCTTGGTGGCGACGTTCATCTTTCTTCAGTATATGGCGGTTGCGCCGGACAAACTCTTTAACGTTTACTTTCCCTATAAATAGTAGAAATCGAAAACATAGATAAGTATAGCGAAAAACCTATTGTACAAGGTTTAGCCAACACAAAAGTAGGCGAGAGAAAAAGTAGGCAAGGAAAGTAGGTCTTTGCTTAACAAACCGGGAGATAAAGAGTTGAAATAGTGGAAAAAAAGTATTAAAAACAGTGGTAGGAACCGGGTGTTGGTCTAACCTTTGACGGCAGCCGATACGCCTCGTTTGGAACGATGGCGTGACTTGTGTGACTTGTTGCTTTGTTTTAGGTTCCCTGCACGATGTGCTTGTTGCATTTTTAAGCTTTGTAAGGCTTACTTAAAGAAAAGAGAAATATTTACTAATACAAGCACATGGTAAAATGGAACGATTATTTTCGAGGAATGAGGAGGCTGTCAATGTCAAAGATGTCAAAGTCATTGAAAGTTTGACGTTTGACTAAAGTAGACAGTGATGTTGATAGCTCTTACATTTTTACTTCTTTTCCGAGAATGTTGGCAAGAATTACGTAGACTGACAAGACTGATCTAACTGATCGTGTGGTATACCCTTATCAAACTCTTCCGTGTTTTACGTCGGATTCTGGTAGTACCAGATTAGAGACTTAGATTATTACTAAGGTTTCATCTACTGTGTTATTCTGCCTTGCTTTAATGGCAAATGTGATCCCAAAGATCTATGAGCTATAGTTGTTTTATCAATAGTTATTATTTTTCGAATTGAGGTCGTATGTCCGTTGAAACTGCGTATTAAAAAATATTCTATCATCGTTTTTTTTCGTGACTAATGGCAGCATTCTACACGCCAACATCACAGGTCACGTGACATGACGTTGTGGACGTGTCATTCGCAGACAGCTCGTTGGCGGCGTTGCGCAGGCTCTTTCTCGCGAAAAGTCCTATTGGAGTGCTACTAATGAACAAAAGTTGAATGGTTTTGGCTGAAATAAGCAGTTAATGTTATAGTTAGGATAGTGCTATTACAATAAATCAAAATGGGAAGTGAGTATTCATCATATATTTCGTTATAACAGTGATTTTTTGTGGACACGTATTATCTCTTTTTATCTTGATATTTGCAAGTTATTAGATTTTAGTGCGTGAAATCTATAACTAAAGCTTGTATTTTATGTGTTTGCAGTCAAATTCCTTGAAGTTATAAAGCCATTCTGCAGTATATTGCCGGAAATCGCGAAACCAGAAAGAAAGGTCAGTTTTGGTTATATCTTGCTACTTTCCCCGTCTTTCCCAGTAACGTACTTCTAAATACATTTATTAACGTATAATTAGCGTCTATTACTGTATGTAAATAATCTTTAAAAGTAAAAAACCAACTCATATCTGTGAGTGAAAGTGCATACCTAACCCCTAAACTATATGTAGACTGGGTAACTGTAAATCCCACTGGGCGTTTTTGAAAGGTGTATTAGAAGCGATTTCTAACTGAACATATTGTATTTCAGATCCAATTCCGCGAGAAAGTATTATGGACAGCAATCACACTGTTTATTTTCTTAGTATGCTGCCAGGTAAGACATTTTATTTAATTTAATGTACGTAGCCATATGCTTCAATTAAAAACTTCCTGCCTCCAGTTTATACAAGATTAAAACACTACTTAATTATCAAATTGTTGTTTACACATCATGTCTTTGTAATTAATGCTTTTATTTTACGATTTCAACAAAAACTTTAAGTAGGTCATGTCAATTTTTAGAAGTGGGATTAAGAAAAGTGTCATCGCAAATACTATTCTACTTGTGAACTGCCAAATCAAAGTGAAGAGATCTATTGATATATAAATTAGTTGTTTTTAATCGTGTAGTTTTGATGGCTTTTTATTTTATAGGCTTAAGGCAATTAAAACTGCTGTCAATACTGATTATTACTACCACTTATGATACATGAAAAGTTACAGATAATTTATGGTTTGTAAAACCTGGATATCATGTTTAACTGTCAAGTTAGTAATAAATTGATGATGTGTCAAGATCTCTAGTCATTGATATTATATTACTTATCAGGTTTCCGATCTGTGTAAGAACAGTAACTTACATAAATATATTTTAACTAGCAGCGCCCAGTGGTTTCATCCGTTATTTATGTGATAAAACTGCAACCAGAACTAATGGAGGACGAGCAACAGTGTCCTCTTAGTAATCATTGAATGTTCTACTATCCCCAAGTTGCCTGCCAGGCATGGGGATCCTAATTCTCTCTTAAGAGGGGACGTTTGTTCAGCATTGGACACCTTCTTGCTGATGATGATCAGTGGGACAATGATCTTTGTTTATTTTAAACTAGCATTTTATATGCTAACTACCTGCTAAAGAACTGAAGAATTCAATAATCAGTGAATACAAACATAATTATTTAAATATGTATACACACTGATGATTGAAGTCTTCTAATAACTTAGGTAGGTATTATTTTTCGACAATTATTGTATAGGTACTTTTTATTAGGAATTATATCTGCTTGAGAAATGGCAGTCATCAACCACCACCTTTCCTTCCAGATTCCCCTGTTCGGTATTATGTCGTCAGACAGCGCGGATCCGTTCTACTGGATCCGTGTGATACTCGCGTCAAACAGAGGCACACTCATGGAGCTTGGCATCTCCCCCATCGTCACATCCGGTCTCATCATGCAGCTACTCGCAGGCGCGAAGATCATTGAAGTCGGTGACACTCCTAAAGACAGAGCTTTGTTCAACGGTGCTCAGAAATGTAAGTTTGCCATGGATGCATAATATTGTCTTTTAGGTACATTCATCGGCATCGTTATCGTGTGGACTTGGATTTTATAGGTATTGTGTTTTGTGTGTAT
Source organism: Apocheima hispidaria (assembly GCA_947579745.1). Classification (NCBI taxonomy): domain Eukaryota; kingdom Metazoa; phylum Arthropoda; class Insecta; order Lepidoptera; family Geometridae; genus Apocheima; species Apocheima hispidaria. Next base: position 2,983,890 of record OX388151.1, read on the forward strand.
ATATTTATATACTTACATTTGTCTTATCTTACATTTTTGTTTTTGAAAAAAAAAAACTTTGTATCTATCTTGTAGCCTAAATGGTTTGAGAGATGAAGTGTTTGCAGAAGAGTTTTTTGTTATTACCAGACTGCCCAAGAAGGAAGGTAATATTTTTCGTATGTATGTGAGTATGTGTATTTGTGTGTTCCTATATTACCTCCTATAGCCTAAATTGCTTGACTTATTTTGATGAATGCGGTTGTTGTTTTGCGGTTGGGTTTTTTGATTTTCTTGAATGAATTGAATGAATTCTTACATAATTCTTCATACATGTTAAATTTTAATCAATATAAGTATTTGGTGGTCATTGTTTTCTCCAAAATGGTGAATCGATTCAACAAGAAGGTAGTCCAACAATGGTCAAGTTGATAATGTTTGCAAGGTTTAAACTAATTTTTGTATCAATTTTTTTTTAATTTGTATGTTTCCTTAAAACTTCTTACTTTTTGTAAAATATCTACTACTTTGGATTTTTTGTAGTACCAAATATAGTTATTAAATGTAGTAATAACGCATTATAATCTAATAATAAACAAGGCAAGGGGCCAAATTCTAAATTTTTCTTACACTTGTTACTGTGTTGGCAAGCTGCCAGTTTATATTTTATACCAAAAAGAAAGCTTTCTAGTCTGGATATATGATCATATGAGACAATGACTTGAGATATTTTAGACAAAATCACTTTTGTCTTCATCTTATCAAATTTTAGCCACTACTGGACGAAGCCTCCCTCCTATTGGAAGGGAGGGGGCTATGGGCGGTTGTCATAATCTTCAGTCTTGGCTGGTTGGCTTGGAGATCGCTGTATGTTCACCGTTTACTGAGAGGATGCCTGCTGCCCATCCTCTAGTGGTGCTTTTGTCTTAGATGTATTTAAATGAAGAAATCTGAAGTGAACATGTTCATTCTAAGTAAAGATGCTCTAACGTAGACCGCATCATTTTTTCACATCAAGCAGAATGTTGCCAAATGTAAACCTATCAAATACAAACCAAGAAATTGCTTAGACTGACCATACCAACATACCTTACCAATGTTTGCCTGGAAGAGATCGCTTTAGGGATAAGGCCGCCACTTGTGGCACTAGCTTATAAGATAGTTCTGTACATGTTTCAATATTATTTTGGTGTGTACAAAATAAAGAGTTTCTATCTATTTTATTTTTAATAACAAGTTGTTAGGTTTCTAACATATAAAATTCTGAAACATTAAAGAGAAACAGCAGTTAACCTCCTGCAGTTAACCTCCAGTTAAGTCTCCTACAGTTAACTACTACAAATCTATTATAACTTATACTTGGGCACCAACTCGCCTGATGGTAAGCAGATGTATGGCCGAAGATAGATCACCTATTCTGATCGTGCTGGCATCTGATTGATGTTCCACTCATGGCCATTGTGTTCATTAGCCTAGCTGATATGCTTCCCCTTTCTACAACAGCTCCTCTCTCTTCCAGTATTTGGCATGGTAATAACCGTCGGCCAGGCCATAGTATATGTAATGACGGGCATGTACGGTGAGCCATCGGAAATCGGAGCCGGGGTGTGTCTGCTCATCATCATTCAGCTGTTCGTTGCCGGGCTGATTGTGCTGCTTCTCGACGAACTTCTGCAAAAAGGTTTGTATATAATTATTATCTGATTCTTTGATTTGTTATTTACTTTTTTAGAAAAACTTTTTTTTACACAGCGCCATTATATACAAGCAAGCTTGCTTAGTTAGAGGCTATCTAACTAAGCAAGCTTGCTTGTACTGTGCAAACCAGATAAAGGATAGCTTTTTATTTTTTTTTATTATTATAAACATAGAAAAACACCCAGACAAAGAACAAACATCGATGTTCTTTACAAATGTTTGTACTGGGTGGGAATCCAACCCACAACCTACAGGTCAGAAGGTGGAAATCCTCCCACTGAGCCACAAGGCTAGTCAAAAATCGCAATGACCACCTCACAGTACGGACTCTGGTCGCAATTTAAGGCCTTATCCAGGTCCCAAAGTGACATTGGATCTAGTCATTTTCTAGATTGATTCCCTTTTCATAATGATCTTTGATCTTTTGTCAACTGATTGAGGCAATGCAGAATTTAGCTTGCAACACTGGTAGTATACGTGCACAAATTATTAAATTACTTACTATGGTTTTAATTGGTTTTACGTGTGTGGTGTTATTTTGTTTTACGATTGATTGTATTTTGTTTTAAGTCATAAAAATATGATGAAAAAAGATTGTGCTCTTTTTTTTCCACAAAATCATCAATAATCCTTTTGAATGACGTGAGGCTCACCACTAACAACTAGAAAAACGGGGCATAATTATTTTGATGTTACAGTGCCTATTTGTAAAAGTTGCGTTATATATTTCACAATGATTTTGAAATAAATGAGGAAGTACAACTATTGTATTTTCCTGTACAATTAAATATCATTTCAAAGACTTACTAGAAAACTGGATACATTACTGATATTCACCAACAACTTACAAGAAAACTTTATCCAACTGCAACTTTTATATCTTCTGTGTTGCCCTATATAAAAGACATAAATGTACAAAGTTTCATGATAAACAATTTACGTTCTTATTTCTTACAGGATATGGTCTCGGATCCGGTATCTCTCTGTTCATCGCTACAAATATCTGTGAGACTATCGTGTGGAAGGCATTCTCTCCGGCTACCGTTAACACTGGTTAGTACAAACTTTATTACCTAACTATCGTAATTATTGTTGTAATTAGTCGAGTTATTGTTTTTACTGCATTTTTAGTGTGCAAGTATATAATTATATAGTTATCTTGTTAGTAAAATTCTGCTTGTTTCGTGTCTTTTGTTGAAGCTATCAATTGTTCTCTATAATTCTTCTTTCAGTTCAGTTAGATATACATTAGGCCAACGCGACGTATGAAAAGTACACTTACGCCGATCTGGACTCTTATTATAAGAGTCCAGAGTGTAGAATATGGACCGTATAGTCCATATTCTATAGGGCGAGTAGTTGTGCAGCACTGCATAGACTCACGCTACCCACGTTAATCTCATGGTCAACTTTCTCTAAACGACTAGTCGCCATACAAAATGTGTGGGATCCGATGTGCCCAGATCGGTGTACGTGTACGTGGTGTGCATCGCGTTATAATATTTATAGCGAAAAATAGTACAAATTTATTTGAAAAAAAAGTAACCTATGTCCATCTTCAGGATTCAAACTATACCCATTTGAATTTTCAGCAAAATCGGTGCAGCCTTTTAGTCGTGAAAAGGTTACAAACTGGTTCGATAGATGATTCATTTTTGTAGATTTTCTGAAGTTTTTGTCCATGTCCCCGGGGAGGTATGAATCGCGCAAACGAAGTTTTTTGCTCGAGACGAACGTATTCATTTATAAGTCTGGTAGCTCAGTGGGAACACGCTCGCCTAACATTCGTGAGGTACCGGGTTCGAACCCATGCGGGCCTGTACCAATGAGATCTTTGGAACTTACGTACGGATATACCACTGCCTTTTCGGTGAAGGAAAACACCGTGAGGAAAAACCTGCATATTTCCGGAGAAGAAATTCGATGGAGTATGTGAATCCGCCAACCGCACTGGGCCAGCGTGGTGGATATGGTCCAATCACCCTTCTAGGGTAGGCTGATATCCGAGCAGTGGGATGTATAAAGGCTGATACAGAAGAACGTATTAATTTGGGTTTGAAGCTTTGATTGGTCCCGTGCCGAGTGGGCTGTATTGTCTGTACGTCCGATGGTGCGCAGGTCGCGGCACGGAGTTCGAGGGCGCGGTGATCGCGCTGTTCCACCTGCTGGCCACGCGGCCCGACAAGGTGCGCGCGCTGCGGGAGGCCTTCTACCGCCAGAACCTGCCCAACCTCATGAACCTGCTCGCCACCGTGCTCGTCTTCGCCATAGTCATATACTTCCAGGTATTTTTTTGTGACTGAGTGTGTTATCATTTTAAATTCACTAAACAAATGTTCATTAACAATACATACAATATGATTGACAATTCTAACATATGTTTCGTTCAATGATGGAGATACTATGATATCTTTGTAGTTAAGATTATGATTTTAGTGGGAGTTGGGCACTCGAGGTGACTTACCGGTTAAACAGGCTGGTCATTGGACAATTTAATAAGTTACTAACAGAACCCAGCTCTGACAGCCAGAGATCTGTTCAACTATGAGAGTCATGTTAAGTGACCACAGATGGATATTTCATTTATATAGTATTTTTTTAGTATATTTATACAGTGTTAGTATATATAACGGGACTGCCACCTAGTCATTACTACAGTCACAAATAAATAATCCAGAATATAAATAAAACCTAACTTTTACTATGGGACAAAAAATTAAATAGCGAAAATAAATCTGCTGTTTCATGAAAAATTTCGTTCAAACTCGACGAAATGTATGGAACAGCAGTATTATTTTTAGACTTTTGGTTAAATATACATACTGACATAAATACTTAAACCCCAAAAACATTACCCACCTTCTCTGGCAGTCGGGTAAAAACGTGTACACTTGTAATTAACAATATGTGCTGTATTCCCCAGGGCTTCCGCGTGGACCTGCCGATAAAGTCAGCCCGCTACCGCGGGCAGTACTCCTCGTACCCGATCAAGCTGTTCTACACGTCCAACATCCCCATCATCCTGCAGTCGGCGCTCGTCTCCAACTTGTATGTCATCTCGCAGGTCAGTACTACTTCTCTTTAACCGACTTTCAAAAAAAAAAGGAGGAGATTCTCAAGTATACTGTTTTTAGTACGGTACAGGCGTCGATTCCCGCTAAACCAAATTTAGGGCTATTGCTTTAACAGAACTAAAATGCATGCTATCTCTATCTTGCGTTTCTATTTAGCAAAAGACAGCGATAGCTTAATTGCGTTTAGTGAGTCCACGGTTGAATTGTTACTTATCTATCGTTACGTTCCTGTACGATTCTACCAATTATGATATTGGGACTAAATATCAGCTATTTTATATAAATATATATATATATTCACACACAAGAAATGTATGAAATAGCTGTTTTTTTTTGTCTTGTTCAAAGTCAGTTACGGATACAGCGGGGAGGAGCCCCGTCCCCCAAACCATAAGTTTTTTCCACAAAAAATGAAACACCCAACACCTTTTACAGCACCGCTCCGCCTCGGTGGACGCGGAGCCTTAGAGACTGTAAATGTCAGATAAAACACAAAAAAAATGTGTTTTGTTTTGTCTTTTGTGACAAAAATAAAACAAAAATTGTGGGTTTATTATGTTTTATTTTTTATGTATTTAATTTTAACTTGTTTTTTTTTTTTTGTATTGTCTTTGTGACAAATAAGTAACTGTCTGTTAGATTTTTATTTTTTTCAATTTCAAAATATGTTTATTTAGTCATAATTTTAAATGAAACATGCACAATCACTAGTGTATATTATATGATCCTAGTAGTACAACCAATGGTAACTATAATGCACTGTTTTGTAAGCGATAAGATCATTCAAAACATATAGAAAGGATAATAAGTAATGGAAAAAAATATTGAAAAAATCTAAACATTCAAAACAATACTGAAACGTAAATGACAAAGACAGCAATAGACTTAATCTGTCGTCAAAGTGAACAAACTTTTCAGTATTCGGGGGTAAGAGTAACATTATATAAACTTTAGTAAAGATGTTATATTTAAAAAACGAATATAAATATTTTATTTGAAAAAGACGAGCCTCTGAGGGGAGGCAAAATATAAATATCCAGTTGAATTACGCGTGTCTATTAGATAGAACAAGAAAGTAAGCACGCGTGTCGTTCCAGATGTTAGCGGTAAAGTTCAGCGGTAACTTCCTGGTGAACCTGCTGGGCGTGTGGGCGGACGTGGGCGGCGGCGGGCCCGCGCGCGCCTACCCCGTGGGAGGCCTGTGCTACTACTTCAGCCCGCCGGAGTCGCTCGCGCACATCGCGCACGACCCCGTGCACGCCGTGCTCTACATCTTCTTCATGCTCGGCTCCTGCGCCTTCTTCTCCAAGACCTGGATCGATGTCTCCGGCTCCTCGGCTAAGGATGTAAGTTTTACTTTGCACTTCACTAGCAACGCCCCGCGGTTTCGCCCGCTATTCTACAGGAACCGGATATTCTTCCGAGATAGAAAGTGGAGTAACTATGTGTTAATCCAGGGTATAAGCTACCTAAATACCAAATTTCGTCCAACTTCGTTCAGACGTTACAGGGTTGAACGGGAACAAACATACTTACACACTTACAACGCACTTATACTTATACAACTCACTTTCGCATTTATAATATTGATGTGATTTAAAATGTGTTATACTATACAAGGTGTTATCGTACCAGGTCATGCCCAAGCTCCATATATTTTTGAAACTTTTTTTCTATGTAAGACACGGACATCTGAAGAATCGTCACATAACAGAGAAGAAATTTAAATTCATCATTAAAATATAAATGAAAAAAAAAATGTGTTATGTTCCATGAAAAATAATTGTTCATAAATAACTTTGAGACCATTGATCGGAACACGATTATATTTTTAACGCTCGGTTCAATCGAAAGTATGGTAATAAATTGCTCTCGATTTCGACCCACATTTTAGTGAAAGGTACCTAAAGTATGTCGTCATAAATGTCGTAACACCTAACGATTCTACAATTTGAAGTCTGTTTTGCGTAAATCTGAATCTAATCGACTGAGTTCTGTGTTTGGGAATACTTAATTAACACAAAAATGTAACCATCGGTTAATTTTAAACCATTATTTTTGGTAAATTTCATTGGTGAATTAATTTGTGGTGTATACTGTCGTACCACAAAATTATCCGCGTCTTTTTTCAGTTTGATACGAGAGAAAAGGATGGCAACAATTTTAAAGCTGTCAAAGTTTACTTTAGAAAATTGTACAGCATAATCGATGCGATTATTAACCTCATCTTGATTAAAGATCAACAAAAGAGACTGGTTTAACCGTTGGTTAGCTAGATTACTTACAGTCAATATAACAAATGGTTACGTCTATTTTATGTATCAAAGAACCGGCCTCTAATACTTTCGTTATGTTCGTGTGTTGTTTATTTTGCCCCCCCCTATTATTATTTTTTTATGTTACTCAGTGACGAGACGAGCAAGTCACTCACCTGATGTTAAGCGTCACGCTTGCCCATAATAGTTCAGTGCCACCCAGAATTTTGAACTTGAACAGTTCAAAACTATGCGCGGCAATGCACTGCGCTTGTCACCAAGAGATGTTAGATGCTAAATCTCTGTATGCCCAGTGATTATGCTGGAAACATTGCCCTTCAATCCGGAACACAGTAATGCTTGCACACTACTGCTTGGCGGTTGAATAGCTGGCAAAGTTGTGGTACTCCCCCAGGCGGACTCTGCAAGAGAGCCCTACTACTGCAAAAACCTATTCACATCATACCATTCATTTATTTTTTTGTGTATTAAAATCGATTAATATAAATGAGTTTTCCTTCTCAGGTCGCGAAGCAGCTGAAAGAGCAACAGATGGTGATGCGCGGTCACCGCGACAACTCCATGATCCACGAGCTGAACCGGTATATCCCGACCGCGGCCGCCTTCGGAGGCCTTTGCATCGGAGCTCTGTCTGTGCTGGCCGACTTCCTCGGCGCGATCGGCTCCGGGACCGGCATCCTGCTGGCCGTGACCATCATCTACCAGTACTTTGAGATATTCGTCAAAGAACAAGCAGAAATGGGCGGCATGAGTACACTGCTCTTCTAAACCTTAGCGTTCGGATGAGTCTTCTAGAAGATTCCTTCGAGTGACTGTTTCAGTGCGTGTGTGGGTTATGTGCTATTTATATTAAATGGACTTTATAATAAAATAATAATACAAGTACAGTTTTTTTTTTTGTAAGGAACCCGCGCATTGTAAATCTTCATTATCACTCGAGATGTTTTTTTTAAATTTCGTTTTTAATTTTCACATCGACTCAACTCAGTTTTATTTTTAAGTTAGTGTTGGAACAGATATGTAACGTAGTTCATATATTTTATGTTGTGAATAGTTATGATGCAAGTGTTCTTCACGATCAGATTATGTGATAGTTAGTACGTTTTTACACTTCAGAATCGGTAAATTAAAGGTTTTTGAAAAAAAATGTCTATATTGATTTTATGTTGGTCGTACGCTTTTTTGAAGCCACGTCTGCTTTTTTTTAGCTCCACGTGTAAGTAATTAATTTCGCCAGTGTCAAGTTTCGTAATACCTATATGAAGTGAAGTAAAATATTTCACAATTAAAACAAGTCACAGTCTAAATCTTGCTAAGTAAGTCACAGTCGGGTCCAAGTCATGCCCCAGTAATGTGGTGGAAACTTTGCTAGGTCTCTCAGTTTTGGAAACAACACGAAAAGTCACTTCTCGTGACATTATAGTATTTATCATCGTGCACATTCACGAAAACTATTGGATAAATACTAAATAACACAAGTTTTGGAAAATAATACAGTGACGAGATAAGACTTCTTCATTTTTCCGCCATAAAACCCAATCTGCCTTTACACAGTTGGTTACTGTCTGTGTTACTGTAGTAGCCAGTTAAATTTGCATAAATACGAAAGGTTTGCTTGACTGTGTATAAAGGCCTCGCTACATGGCCTGACCTGACACCGTGTGAAAGGGAGAAAACCAAAAGAAACGAACTATTAAGGCTATAGCTTCTCCCTTTCGCTCTCCCAGAAACTTATATATAGCCATCTCTTTCAAACGATGTCAGGTCAGGCCATGTGCAGAAATCACATCTAAACGAAAATGGTCTCGATCAATGGTATCAATGTTTGTTTTAATTTATTTTTAGAATGTGTTGAAAAATAAACTGATCTAATCTCAGCAACGTGGTCCTTGACTACTGGCCTTTTGGAAAAACTGAGAGTCGCACAGCGGGCAATGGAGAGAGCTATGCTCGGAGTTTCTTTGCGCGATAAAATCCGGAACGAGTACATTCGTCGAAGAACCAAAGTTGCCGACATAGCTTTCAGAGTGTGCAAGCTGAAGTGGCAATGGGCAGGCCATATCAGTCGAGGAACCGAATACCGGTGGGGAAGAAAGGTTCTTGAGTGGCGACCACGAACCGGAAGACGCAGCGTAGGTAGGCCTCCCACTAGGTGGACCGACGACATTGTGAAAGTCGCGGGCAACCGGTGGATGCAAGTGGCCCTTTGTCGGTCGATGTGCCGCTCTAAGGGAGAGGCCTATGTTCAGCAGTGGACGTCTTATGGCTGATGATTTTGATGATGATGTTGGTTTGTTTATCAGAATGCTACTTAAAAATATTTGCCACAATTTTAGTAGTTTTAATAACTAGTTTTAAATGTCATCAATCAAGAGAAACATATTTCTGGGATTATTTAAAAACGTTGTTAAGTATGTAAGTAACTTTATTCTCCTCACTAGACATGCAAAATTCGAAGACATTAAACAATTCACAATGTAAAACCATTTCACGACTAAAGAACGGTAAAGAAAAGTGGTAACAATGTACAAAATATTACAAGGAAAAACCAGGGAACTATGTGGATAAATAAATAAACTTGAAAAATAATACAATAATGTAGATTATTGAAAAATCCGGCCGATTTCGAGAGAATCTGTTATATTAGTAAAATGCGAGGCCGCAACATTACAACGAAAATCATATTTTAATGCACGATGTCTACCTTGAACGAAAATTAACGGGGCTAAAGATAGTGATATATCAGACTTTTCCGCGTGTAGATAAAAAGAAGGTAGTTAGCGCGCGCTAGTCAAAACAACAATTGCGAATTAGAACTAAATACAATCTCGCCCATCGGTAAGTGACCGTCCGAAAAGGGCTTATTTCATTTATTCATTATAAACAACTTTTACTATGGGACCAACACTGAAATCGAGAAAAAATATCTGCTGTTCCATATAAAAATGTCAATGACACTCAACAAAATGTATGGAACAGCTGATTTTTTTTTTCTCGATTTCAGGGTTGGTCCCATAGTAAAAGATGTTCACAATCATGAATACTATGAGCCCCTTTCGGCTTAGCATGCCCTTTCCTTATAACCATGTAACTAGAGTCCAAAACGGCAGGACCGATTTTGATGACAGGCAATCTTCAAATTAGCCCAGCGGGTGATCCAGGAAGTTTGCTACCCGTGCGAAGTCGGGCGGGCCGCTTGTTAGAACAAAACCAGAAAATCAATCAAAATTGTACTTAACTATCCTAGATATATGTACATTATTGGTTCGAATATAACGATAATTGGCGTGAATCGGGATTTTCAATGATTTTTAATGCGATCATGGAATGGTTTTCCAATTTAGCCATACCAGGCGATAGAACCAAAAAACTTATCTAAAAATACGATCTCTCATCTACATAACATAATTCCTCTAAGTACGACATACTAATGGGTTGCACAGAATAGGCTAAGGCCCCATAAGTTAGGTAATATCTAGGGCCGTCTTTACCCGGGGGTGCGGTGCACCCGGGCGGTGAGTCCTAAGGGGCGCAAACCGACCGCCAAAATAAATATCGATAGGTACCTAAGTACTATACTGAGCTACACTGAGACCAATGTTTTCAGGCTGACTTTCGCATCCCAGCGGCACATCGTGTGAAAGAGATTATATATAAGTTTCTGGGGAGCGAAAGGGAAAAGCTATAACCTTATGAGGTTATTATAAGTTTATACAAACAAACTACAATAGTAGTTTGTTTCTTTAGCTCCCGTGAAATTCAAATGTAGCTGTCTTTTTCGCACGATGTCAGGTCAGTTAATGTATAGCCCCTTTAAGGCGACCCTGCCTTCTATCAGCTAAGTTCGGTACCGCCAGCCTAGTTCGAGCTAGTCGTGTAACGAGTGATTTATTAACTAAAGTACTAGTAAAAACTAAATATCAAGTTCAAGTTGTTAGTACATGCAGCTACACCACACACATGTACCAAGTCACGCTGACTTGTTGGGAAGTTTTTTCCCCATTGAGTTTGAGGAGTAACCAATCAACAACAGTTCCTCGGTGCAACCAATCTTTTTAGCAACAAGGCTAGCGCTTTTACATGTGAATCTTGTCTGACTTCATTTATCTTCGCTCTCAGTGTACTATAAGCATAATGTAGTATTATTATATGTTCTGTGGCATATTACTGTACCTAAACTAGATATTAGGCACTTATTTATATTGGAGTTATCAGTTTATCTCGGCTGGCAAAAGATTTCTCTATGGTAATTTACACTACTTATGTCTATGTAGATAAACCAACAAAGAGGTAGGTTACTATAAAAGGCACACTATGAAAAAATATTTAATCGCCAACTGAAAGTTAGGTACAGTTGGCAGTATTATTGCTTTTGGACTTGTAGCTTGTAGGTATTTAAATAATAAATAGTTTGGTCCCTTACCAACAAAAATCAGATGTCTAACTAAATGCTTCGTAATGCGTGTTTTTATCCCCCGATGAAAATAGAGAGGGATGGACTGATTTGAAAGCGGTTTATCTACCCAACTGTTCTTAGGTAGTTCTCTATACCACATGTTTTGAAAACCTAAATTTAATAAGAATCATCATACAAATGTAAACAGGTAATTATAGGATATTTTACCTACTGTAATTTTGGTATCTACCCACGAAATGGTCTTATAACGATACGCCCAATCCCAAAATCTTCAAAATGTACAAACTCTCACATCTTTTTAAGGTTCTCAGATTCGTAATCCAAGTACTGTCTTTATTATTCAAGAAGTATGATCAGATACTATGTAACTCAAATGTTTACAGCCAGAGACGAGGGATCAAGTCACTGCGGCTCTATATCAGATACAGGTTTCGGTGAAATTGGGGAAGAAAGATTGAAAATATAGAATGATCGTAAAAGAAAAACCCTGACTTTTATTTCTTAGGGTAGTTAATAGTTGCAGATGAAAACCTTTACGCAAACAGAGTAGATGAAGTGAAGGACTCACGAACCACGTCACAGAAACTGGATGCAGAGTGAAGGTCGAACTCAGTAAATAAATACTTATAGGCTGATGATGATGGTAATTGTAAATATGCAAATGTTATAATCGTTTGTTTTATTTGGTTTTATTTTTAATCCACACCAGTAAAGATTATGTAATGTGCAGTAATTGGTGTTATAGTTTTGCTAAATACAGTCAATGTTGTCGATTTTGCTGTACCTCTCATTAAACTAATCTAAAAGGTCTAAAATTATCCGCATCTCTTTCCATTTCAATAGAAAAGGGTGGAAACAATATTGAAACTGTCAAATTTAGTTTAGAAAATGGCAGAACAGAATCGACACAGTGTTTGTTACCCCAAAAACAAACAAAAAAACTAAGTAAAGCATGGCACCTACTATCAATCATTTATGGCTTTGTTAGGTTTATTTACCTACAAACTGTGCCTACAAACAGGTAACAAGTCTCTGGTGCCAAACATACTTACTAAAGAAGGTTTTAGAGATAATTCTTTGTTGAAGAAGCTAAAGCATAGTATCGTCCAGAGAAAGACCTATTTATGCAGTTTACATTAAGAATAGAGTATACCGCCGTCTTGTCCATACAAAAAGCGAAGTCAAACAAAACCACCCCTAAATGTTCTCCGATTTAGATGAATTTTTATGTTATCTACACATTGGAAAACTATGCTTGTATGGTTGTTTTTTTTTTTAATTTCGCAATATCTTCGTTGTTAGTGACATATTTTTTTTGTCCCAACTAAGTACATACGACGAAGAATAGTTGTTATTAGAATACCATAACCATTTTTTGTAAAATAAAACATAGCGGCGTAGATTGTCCAAGCCATTGACACAAAACAATATATTTTGTTGAGATTTAGGGGGTGATAACAGACTACCCTCAAAACGCTACATTTATCAAAAACTTAGGAAAATTCACTATCTCAATTGCACGCACGAGAAACAGAGCTATACAATTTCAAATTTCAAATACGCCAAAACCTCGCGGAATAATTACAAAATTGAATGAGAATGCAACTAGCGGTTTCTCGCTGAAGCGTGACTAGTTAGACGCGTCACTTGCTTAGCAAAGTGAAAAAGTTATAGAAAGGCGATTGCACTAAACTCGCGTTAGAAAAAGCCTCATGCAACAATAGACCATTTTACTTAGGAACCTACTTACGTATCTGCAAAATACAAATTAGAAGACCATAGAATTTGTGAACCGACGTTTATTGTTCGTTTTAAATTTTGAAGATTGGGCGTCCGTTAATATAGAAAAATAATTGTTACTAGGATTTACATATAATAGTGGGTACATATTCACAGGTAACGTCAAACTCCTAAACAATAGTATAAGCAATTTAGAAATAATAACCGTATGGACGTAATACAATTTAAAAGCAGTTATATGACTATTCTAGCATAATCATTATATACAAAGCTACTTGTATGTCTAGTCTAGGATTTTTAATGTATACTCGTAGTTTGGTATGGTGGTGTTCGTATTGCGAATCGTATGTATACAAGATGTTGATTTGTGTACGTGCTACTAGTAAGGTTATCTACTGCGGATATTGAACCCAAATCTATAAGTTGTTACCGAAAGGTGCAACAATATTGAAAGGTATGTTTTGTTCATCGTTATGAACATATTAAAAAGAACCAACCCTGAAATCACGAAAAAAAAAACAGCTATTCCGTGGAAAAATGACAATGACATTCGACAAAATGTATAGAACAGCTGTTTTTTTTCGCGATTTCAGGGTTGTACATGCATACCTTTCAATATTGTTGCACCTTTCAGTAACTGCCTGTATAAATAAAAATATTGTTCGTTGGTAAGCGCACCACTTGAGAACGGCTCGACCGATTTGGCTATTTTTTGTTTTAAATAGTCCGAATTAGGTTCTTTATGGAAAGAACAATTTTAAAAGTTAGCGAGGCCGAAGGCTTTGCTCCCGAGCTTGGAGACTAAAAACTGAGCTGCATCGCGTACGAAGGCGCGGGCAACAGCTAGTCTGTAAATAAATATAACGCAAAAGTTCACTTAATAATCTTCAGGGATGTGTAGCCATGTTTCGTTTGTAATTTTCAAATGGCATTGCCATCACTCGCCGTCTTACGTCTCTTTCTGATAATTTATTTAGTCTTGCTATGGAAGTCTTGAATTTCAATTATGAATAAATGCGTCCATTACTAGCCATAAGTTTTAAAACTATTTTTATATCTTTACTTAATTTTGAATATTGCACGGGCACAAATCAACAACCTGTATAGTGATATTAGTCGTGCTAGAATAACTGAGTTTAAAAAAAAAAACATAATAATAAAAATTCAAAAACTAAACAAAAATATCAGTTAATGCAGAAACATTTAATTGTCTTCAACAACAAATCTGTGTAAGGAAAGAAAACAAAGAAAAAATAACTATAAGAATAACAGTGCCAATTAATTACTAAAAAAAAAGATAAAGTTACTTGAATTAATTTAAGAAGAAACAATTTTTAAAAGCGTCCGCAGACACCAAACGTTAACCCCCAAATCGTCCCCTGAATTTTAACTTTAAATTATATGTAGATACGCGTCTAAAACTCGACTCAAACCAATAAAATATCATCTAAAAAATAACAAACAATTATTTAAAAGCCGCGCCAGGTTCGGACCTTACATTAGGTATCTCTAAAGCTAGGTCACTACTTCAATCTTTTATCATTTGTACATGCGTATGTATTAGCACTTAACGATTACTACAATTCAAATATAGTCAAAACGATAATTTAGAATATACACCGTCACTTCTCCCCGGAACCTCATCATACCGAAAGCTTTTCATACCGTACAAGCTACGTGGCTGTATTATGGCTCATTCACACAGACGTATAACGCACACGGCAGATATTCAGTTCAAAATACACAAATCCTAGAGACTGTATCGATGCACACGCGCGACTGTATCTATGCATACGCGCGACTGTATCTATGCATGTGCGCGACTGTATCTATGCATACGCGCGATTGTATCTATGCATGTGCGCGACTGTATCTATGCATACGCGCGATTGTATCTATGCATGTGCGCGACTGTATCTATGCATACGCGCGATTGTATCTATGGATACGCGCGATTGTATCTATGCATAAGCGCGTTTATATTACGGACAAAGCACGTTTGTGTCGAATCAGATCCGCATATGCTGTGGCTGCCGAAGGAACTCTTTTTAGATACACTTTTGCATCGCGTTTTCATTGCTACTGTATCGCGTTTAGAAAGAAATTCGGGGTGTCTCGATGTAAACGCGCTATTTGAAGTCGCCGTGTGCAACAATCCTTAGCTATTGCGTTGCGTATTCTATTATGACGCACAAAGATTCACGGACTCACACAAATGGTCTGCCGTGTGCGCTGGCCATTATGAAACATAATAGGAAATAGTTCATTGTGAAGGAAACAGTTCATTGTGAAGGAAGAGAGTTTTCAGCAAAAATCGAGAGTCACTAAACAATAAAACATTTACATAAATTCGCATTTTCTAAGACATTGTCCACAGAATTCATAATGATTGCTTTAGGTAAGAAAGTGGTCCGGGGGTACCGTAACTGTTATCACTCATTAATTTGCCGTCCACCTCAAAATCGACGTAGCCGAAGTAACGACCAGTTTTAATACAGAAAGGTGACGAAATGGCGTCACTATCGAATAAGTTAGAATGTTTAGCCTCGCGTCTCAATTTCCTCTGGTAGGGCTGGCTCAGGGGAAGGTATTTTCGGTGGTGTCTTCGTATAAGGCAAAGTTTTCAGCTTCCTAGCCTCGCGTCTTTGCTTCTTTTGCTGCATCACAAGCCTTAGCTGTTCGAGTTTGCACTTGGTCTTGGAGTTTTCTAATGCGAGCGATTTGGCCGTCTCACATTTCTTGCAAAGGCTTTCTTCTGCGGTACGTGTGGCACAAGCCGGGCAGGGCTCCAGTTTCGCGCAATGGCACTCCGCCCCACAGGTGCATGCCTCCGAACTCGCATGTCCTTTTTGGCCGCAGCCTGAGCACTTGGAGTCCCCTGAAGTGCTAACCGTGCATGTGTGCTTTGAATCCTTCTGAAAGTAAAAATTGAAAGTTTAAGGCATTAGTTAACGAGATTTCAAAAGGAAATTCGTAAAATTGTTTAAGGCAATGCCTAAGAAAAATTTGTACATTTGCAAATTAATTGTTTAATTTTGTTTGGTATTGTTTTGTGTTGAATATTCTTATTAGGAACAGTTTATTACCGATGATAAAGCGATGGAGGGCGGCGCGGCGCATAGTAAGTCATTCAGAATGTGTATTATAGTTGAAATATCCCTCTTTGGTCGACCATACCTGAAACATAAAAATAAGTTAGAAATTGCAATATGTTGTTTGTTTCGTAAAACCCTATCATACACAAATGTTTAGGATTAGTCATAATTATTTTTCGTACAATTCGTATTGATAACGCGAAACACGTCTGCGATGTTTGAAATCTGTTATCTTTCACTTTGCTTCCTTCAATTTATTTACTCAGTTGAACCTAACATAAAAACTTGATTTCATTTAGCTCAGTTAACTTGTTCTCACCTGTCTTGGAGGGCGGGATTCAATGTTCCCGAAAAGGTACCAGAATAAATGCCTTTCCCATGATGCTTCATTGATTCTATCACAGCTCCGGAACCGACCTTCGAGCGCACCGTCTCTTCGACAGGTCTGAGATCAACTTTATTCGTCAACACTTCCTTTGACAATTTCTTTAGCTTTTGAGTTAAATTCTTTGAAGCTTCTAACAAGGCTTTAGTGTTGACTGTGGGGGTGGGGGACGCTCTCGCTGGCTTTTTTGGGGCTTCAGGGGATCTGAACTGACGCTGTTTAGATGTAGAAGGTGTAGGATTTTCTTCAGTTTGTGAACAACTCGGTTGCAGGATCAGTTTCCTTGAATTTGTGATATAAGGCTCTGTTCTAGAGGTAGATGGTTGTGCAGAATTTTCTTGTCGATCTTGCATTCTCTTCTTATGTTTATTGACAACGGACTGCATAAAGGCCTTTTGTTTATTCTGTCCTATAGGATGTTTAAATTTTGAAGTTTTATGTAGTAAATACTGAAAGCGCTTATTTTTTAATGGCTCATTTATGCTTTGGAATGATGGGAGGGTTGTGTTTGACTCCTGGCTGCCGTGACTTGTCGTAGCCAAGTTGGATATTTCACGATCCATCATTGTTTCTTCTTGGTCCTCAAAAAGGCCTTTGTCCACTGCGCTGTTGAATAAATTCTCCATAGGATATTCGTCTATTGTGCTTTCTGCAAGAAAAGAGCTTTGGTCCGTGAAGTTATCTCCGCTGTCGTCGCTCAGCGAACTGTCCGGGGTTTGAGAAGACATAGATAAGATAGGACGCGGCTTTTCTCTGATGGCACTTGTGGAAGGTATTGTAATGTCAGCTAACTTATTCTGAGCAAGAAAACCTATCAAATTGTTTTTAACTGTGTTTACGAGGGCCGCCTGTTGCTCTTGTTCCGCAGCAGTGGCGATTGGACTGGATACAAGGTTGGAAAGAGATTTGATAGGGGACTGATCATTTTCTGCTGTTGTGTCTGATAAATCTGAGAGGGTACAGTTAGTAGTATCTGCTGAGTCATCGTTGTCTTCGTCATCAGACATTTTTTCGTCTGAATATGTTCTATACAATTCAAAAGCATTCTGTATGAGTTCCAACTCTTTTTTGGCCATACTGTGTGCTGGTTTGATATCTTTGTTGGGTTTATCTGATCCTTCATTATCTGAGGATTTCTGTGGGGTATCCTGAGGGCTGGGCGCATCCCTGGTTTCAGTTTTTGTCTGTATAGATGAGGCCTTTGTGGGAGTAGATGTGCGCAAGGACCGGGAGCCTGTTGAAGAACCATTGAGAGTAGACAGCTGGAGTTGTATCAGCATCATGTGATCTCCTAGCCGCATTGTAAGGTTAAGGGGTGATTTACCACTTAGAAAATCATTGACTTGTGAATCATTAAGGGATTCAAGTGCCTGCATTACTGAATTATCGGGTCTCTGGCTCTGAAAATAGTAATGACACCTTATATTAATGATTTAATTCCTAATTAGAAATATTTTTTTTTTTTTTTTTGATGAATGACCATTGATTAGTTTGACACGGTTGTGAAACACGTGATACTGATGAGCTACAGATGTCGAAATATCGAAGCACGCTTACCAGTAGGCCCGTTTCGACGCTCGGCAGGAGAATGACTCGTGAACCGTCCAATAGGCCATTGTCTTCAAGGGTACCGTCCCTAAGTTGTCTGCAAAGATAAAACTCACGTCAATACGTTACTCGATAAACGCTGATGCGTCATCGTATCGACATATTTCCGTGATTATGTTTGACAATAGAAGCTTGGCGTCCTAAACTTTGCACTCACCTTTCGCGATGTAGCAGACATATTCGATCCTTGGACACCTTCAACTTCTTCGAAACTAGCTTTTTGAGGTGCTCCACGGTATTTTGGCAGCTCAAACTGATAGAGAAATTACCACCCGTGGTGGTTTGTATATTCAGCGTTATGTCCGTGGTTTGGGACGAGCCACACCCGTACACTTCGGTCCCTGTAGCGCGTTCCATGGTTTGCACATAAAATTCACTGTAATTTTATTATAGAACACTGTTTGAACTGTAGAAGAGGTATCTTAGATTACACAGTTATTTTATTGCTGAATAGAAATATAACAGGGTCACGCCAGACCCCCAATTTTTTGATGTGGCCGTCGGTGTGACCAGTTACATTCGCGATATCCCGTTATTTTTTTTTACAACAGCTGATGCGAGGCTCCGTTGTTTACGTTTCGTTTTACATAGCCAAGTGAAACATTTTAAGCTTCGTATCTATTTTCTAAGGCAAATATAGATTTAACTGGAGTAAATGTGATCAATTCATTGAAGTCAAATGTATTTTAGCTAGTTGTACTATGATTGATGATTAATCTTTTTTAATTAAATAATGACCATAACATTTAGTATAAATTCTGCGTGAAATATAACGCTTTAATCAAATTAGCCAAAAACGTCATGCTACGCCCACCAATTTTTTTCTGCGGTAAATTCAAATTAGAGATTGTGACTTCGGGGTTTACAAGGCAAAAAAAAACTTTCTGTTTTCATCAAAGATTACTGTTGTGTTGTATTAAATCACTCAGTATAGATAATAGCTAGGTACTGCCGAATAAGTTTACTAAATGTGCCTATAAAACACATTCTTGCCATTGTGTTATAAGTAAAAGTTTAAAGTAAGTCACGTAACAGAAACTAGGCAATTTTCAGTTATCAGTATTGTATCGCCCTTGAACTAAAATTTTATCACTCAATAACGCCATTTCAAGTGACAAAACATGTGCAAAATAGGTGACCTGATTTTTTTTCATTATTATGCTAGCACGTTTGTTAGCGCATTCGATCATTCGACTTTATTTTGTATAGGTTAGAGTCGCATTTGGCGGAGCGAAAATAAGGTGGTTACGCAAGCTGTCACGCACTTGCACTTTTCTATCGTAATGTTTTACATACAATTATATGTACTTAGAACAATCGAAAACAAAATTCAATGTGCTGATATAATAAAATATTAGGGCGCCTATACATGGCCTGACCTGACACCGCGCGAAAGGGACAGCTAGACTTGAATTTCACGGGAGTAAAAGAAACAAATTATTAAGGTTATAGCTTCTCCCTTTCGCTTCCCCAGAAACTTATATATAGCCATCTCTTTCAAGCGATGTCGGGTCGGGCCATGTGTAGACACCCTAATTCAGCACACTGCAGAGCCTCTTCTCTTTTGCGCTCCTGCTTTGTGCCAATCTCGTCTATCTGTTGCCGCAAAAATTTTAAATATCGTCACGCCTTCGCTGTATGTCGGTCTTCCGGCGCTACGCTTACCATCCCGTATAGATCTACTCCACCTACTATCATCACATCGAGCCAAGTGTCCTGCCCACCGCCACTTGTGTTTAATTTAATCCGGAATCCATTAACTACTAAAATTTGTCATCGGTCCTTCTTCGAATCTCCGGTACTCGGTTATAATAATGGTAAATTAAAACAAAATAATGATCCTCAACCTGTTTATTAACCCAACACCCGACATTATGATACATCTATCACAGCATCCTTCACTTGGAAACATTTTTTAATTTTAGATCTTGTCTATTTATAAACAAAAATGGCTGAATAGCAACCCAATGTGACCAGCGACCCTATTCCTGTGCGCTAGAGATTATCTCGGTCACTGTCTCTCTAATTTAGAATTTAATGGGAGTGAGAGTGACCGAGATAATCTCTAGCGCACAGGAATAGGATCCCAACTCTTCGGCTCCACACAGTGTATTTAGCCAGTGTCAAGTTTTATTATTTTCAAGTAAAGCATAGCATTTCACAGTAAAAACAAGTCTCAGTCATAGTCTAAGTCAACAATTTCAGTCACTGTCCAGTCCAAGTCATGCTCCAGTAAAGTGGTGGAAGCTTCTACAGAGTTTTGGAAACAACACAAAAAGTCACGTTTCACGACATCATACTATCCGCAAACACTTATGCACGATCACGAACACAATAACACTCGAAGTAACATAAGTTTTGTAAAATAATACAATGACGCGACACGACTACTTCACTTTCTCGCCAAACCCTCGTGAGGTGTTTCCTCACAGGCCTGATCTCATTATTGTGAAGGAGATAGCTAGACATGAATCTAATTGGAGAATATGAAACAAAATATAAAGGTCATAGCTTTCCCTTTTGCTCCTATAAAATTCATATTTAGCTATCTCTTTCGTATGATATAAGATCAGGTAAGGTAACTTAATAGCTTGCAGTGGCGAAAAAAAATGGTGGCCGCACTGGTGTTGTCAGACATCATTGCTTACACTTAATTAAGTTAAAAAAAAAACACATCTAATGTTTTTGTTCTCTGCACTGTACTGTGACCGTAACGGCACCTAGTTGTATTCGCGATAGCTTAAAAAAAACTATCGCGAATACAACTCTCCCACACCTGGGTCACAAATAGTCGACAGAAACTAGATACTTTGATGCGGGCTAAAAACCGCCAGATTAGTAATCGTGTCAAATATTTGCAACAAAGTACGATAGTTCGTGCATTATTATTTTTAATATTTTTTTATACAGTTTTGGCCATAGTACGGCAACGGCCATGTGTACTAACTAGAGTTAAGTGCTTAACCACTGATTCTGAGGGTGTCTACACATGACCTGACCTGACATGGTGTGAAAGGGACAGCTAGATTTGAATTTCACGGGAGCAAAAGAAACAAACTATTAAGGCTATAGCTTCTCCCTTTCGGTCCCCCAGAAACTTACATATAGCCATCTCTTTCAAACGATGTCAGGTCAGGCCATGTAGCGAGGCCTTAACTCAGTGGGCTTAACAACACTTTTTACAAAAGTTTGAGCCCCATAGACTTCAAAAGTATACCTTTTTTTTAAATACAACTACTTTCATACAACCAAGGAAATTTCGTAAACAAAAAAATCATTATACAAGTAATTATATAAAATATCCGACCGCGAAATGTAGCCTAGGTCACTCGGACGTAAAAAGGAATCCTTAAAATCGGTCAAGCCGTTTAGGCTAGAGGAATTCTTATAGGAACACACAAACATACTTTCATATACCCCAAAAACATTACCCTCCTTCTTGGGCAGTCGGGTAAAACCATTGGGAGTGCTAATTTTTCTTTTGCGATTTTTTAAATTCATTTCCTGTTTACGGTATGTCAATAAAAGTATAATAAAACAAATAAATAAGGTACCAAGTAACCTAATAAGTAGTTAGGATACTGATAAGCAATAACATGTCAACCCACAAAAAAAAAAATGTTAATGATACAGAACGCTTCTTTGTCAGCCAAAGAAGCGTTCTGTATCATAACATATTTAATTTTTTTTTTGGCATGTTATTGCTTATCAGTATCTAGGGTGTAAGGTGGTAGGCTTTTCAAGTCTAAGAGGGTTAAAATCTCTTGAAATTTAAACGATTAGAACTAAGATTAAGAAATAAATAAATACTTACATACAGTTGAGTATCTAATTGCAATTGAATGTGTGTCGGCACAAAAAAAAAATGATGAACAAATTTTTTTTTTACAAAAATATTTGTAACACATATTTGTAATTATTTGTTTGTTTTGTTTTCGTAACACATTTTTTTAAAATAATCAAGCCAAAAATACGTACTATAGATAATTCAATTATCTCATATTTTTATACATACTTACATATGTATTTTTAATTATTATTTTAAATAATATGCATCCTTATACAATACAAACTCACAATTAAATAGTGAATTCAAAACGCATCTAGCTAAAATTAAAATAACAAATAATTGATTTTTATTCTGTGATAGGATGTCTCACTGATGCAGAGTCGAAGCGAAGCGCATCGATAATCCTAAATTTTGTATAGTAAATTGACCTCTATTTCCGTAACATAATGCACAAATTTCTAATTAGACTAATTTGGGGGGTGCATGCCCGGACAATCCTCAATGTAATAAGTAAGTGACATAGTAACAGTTAATTGTTGTCAATATAATGAAACTTAAAAAGATTGCCTAGTACACAATCTATTATAAGATTAAACTAAGCATGATTGTAGATTTTTGTAATACTCATAGTAATAAACAGTTTTTTTTTTTTTGTACCGATAAAAACAAAATGACGCGCGCCTTTGCCAATTGGTGCGCAACAGTCGCGCGAGCTCAAGCGCACCGAAGGTACAGACACGTCCTGGCGCAAAATATCATGAGATATGAAAGATTTGTATTGATAAAAAGCAAATTCTAATGGTTCAAGCAATTCGTTGCGAAAAAGGTGACTTTTGTTTCGTTCGAATATTATACGAGCGATTTAAAAAACGAGCCCCTTATTCCTGGGCCCGTACAGTAACGCGACGTCCTCATTGCAATGATTGTTATCAACAAACCAGCTTAAGCTGAGCCTTGTGCTCAGCGGATCCGGTACGTTCCGTGGTTCAACTTGTAATAGACATATTCATATTTTTATACGTTTTTTCCTAGACAAATAAAATCTGACACGTGAAAAATTTGGCGCTTCGATTCGACTCCGTGTTAGTTAGAGTTACCATAAAATACTTAAAAAATATTACGATTGGTAACTTGTAGTCTATTTATAGATCAATAATTATTATTATCACAATACATCACAAGGAATAGCAAAATGATAAAATGTTTGGTACGTTCTTTGTAAAGTATAGCAGGTGCTAATAAAAATTAAAAAAAATATTATCTACTCGTTACGAACAACAAACTGCAAGGCAGTTTTTTCCCGCATGGCTTAATTTTTTTTTAAACGTCTGTTTCTTATACACAGGGATATTTTTATTTTCTAGAGCCGGCTCCCGTGATTCTTCTATCTCGTTCGCACTTTTTCAACCATTTTTTTTAAATATAGAATTTGCAAAGGAAATAAAATAAAAAAACGATCATTTTATACCTTAAGAATACCATTGCCAAAGTTTTATATTTTTTTTTAAATGTTATTGGTTAATAAAAATGACCCTGTATATAAATCGTGATAAATCAAGTTACGTCATTTGTGACAGCCTTTATTATAGTGGTCATACCACAAATACAAAAAACATATAGACGTCACATTCACCCGGGTTCAACCACAGACAAAGAAAAGAAAATAGAATGACGCAAGCTGCTTGCTAATGCGTGCCAAGCAAAGGACACCAAAAATATTATTGAAATCTGGCTGCGCACAGTGTAGACATTTTTTTTTTTCCAAAACCACCCATTATTAAAACGAAATAAAAAAACTGGTGATCTTTTTTCGAGGCTAATATACAAGGTGTTACCGAAAGGTGCAACAATATTGAAATGTATGTATGTACTCATCATTATGAACAACTTTTACTTTGGGACCAATCCTGAAATCGAGAAAAAAAATCAGCTGTGCCATAGAAAATGTCAATTACACTCGACAAAATGTATGGAACAGCTGTTTTTTTCCGCGATTTCAGTTTTGGTCCCATAGTAAAAGTTGTTCATAATGATGAGTACATACATAACTTCAAAATTGTTGCACCTTTCTGAGACACATTGTATATATATATATAATAGTTTTTTTCTCGAAATTAACCTCTTTTGAGGAGGTCATCAAATAAATAAGTGTAAAATTATATTCCTAAAATGTTAGTTATTATTAAAGTAGAAAATGGAATTTCAATTGGTTTAAGTTACTTTGCGGAAAATGGACTTCCGCTTACAAATCTTGTTATTCTTTGTTGACTATAGTTTAAATTGCCTTGTTTTAAATGTTATACTAATTAGAAATTCTTGCTTACTTTTCTTGACACGCATTCAAACACTACATGGCATTATCTGTTCCCTCTAAATCTGCCGTCGCAATAAATAAATTAAAAAAATAAAAACATTTCTCATAAAATTATTAAAAAACCCACTTTCATAGTCACCTACAAACTAGCTCAAATTGTCTATTACAATAATTATTTTTAATATTTTAGTTATGTTACAGTATCCCCGGATTTCTGAAAAGTTTGATAACAGATTAAGGTGAAATGTTTCGCTCAGCGCGCGAAATTCAAATTTTCTTGCCTTTTTTGTCAATTACACCTTAATTACTAATCGTAGGTTCATGAAAACTAATTATGCTGTAATTGACAAAAAAATTGAATTTCGCGCGCCGGGCGAAACGAACCTTAAATCTATTGAAAGAAAGAAAGTATTTTTTTTGTTAGGTCCACGCCACAGATCACACCCTAGATTCTGCATTCAGTACGCTCGAAGCGCACCACAGATCAGTCTAAATACACTTATAAGAAATTACTCTGATTGGTTGATTGTTGGGCGCGAGTAGGCGTAACCTTGAGGTAGCCAATGAGAACGCTCGGTCGCACTCCCCGCGCCCCGCGCCGCGCCTCACACTGACGTGACTTTTTGTAGGAACAACGAATCTCGTAATGCGTATATATATTTTTTTTTTTTTTTCTTTTGTGTAGTGCCAGACAAAGGCAGCATTAGAATTAATCTGTTGTCAAAGTTAAACGTTTCAGATATCCGAGGTATGAGTCGTACCCTGCTCGGATTAAAAGGATAGGAATGAATATATAATAAGTAACACGATTAAAAGGAAAACAAAATATCCGACTGCAAAATGTAGCCTATGTCACTCAGGACGTAAATACGAATCCAACGACACCTCACTCGCCAAAATCGGTCAAGCCGTTTAGGCTACAGGAGGTAATACAGGAACACACAAACATACTGACATACACTCCAAAAACATTACCCTCCTTTTTGGGCAGTCGAGTGAAAACTATAAAAAGATAACATCATTTTAATAAAAAAACCGACTTCAAAAGAAGCTCTGAAAAAAATGAACTATCGAGATGTTCCTGGCGCCGCCCGTGAAATACTTATCATTGAGGAGTTAAAGGCCATCTGTGGTTTTCTTTATCAGTTCCACTTCAACAAAATAAATGATACTTGCTGAATTCAAATGCTCGACTTATTGAAGAAAATACCAAAATCGCTATATTTATACCTATAATATTTGAGGAGTTCCCCCATTTTTTCCGATTTTGATAGAAATGGGACCAGTCTGGTAGTATATCCTTTCAAATATTTTTATTTGTTTTCCAAATCGTTTGATGCATGAACAACCGAGTTATAAGAGAAAAAATATTTAAAAAAACAGTCGAATTGAGAACCTCCTCCTTTTTTTGGAAGTCGGTTAAAAATACACGAAAACGCCAAAACACCTCCCTTTTAGAGCGCCCCAGGAGGAGTTGGGTTAGGGTGATAGGCTTTAGTGCATGTTTTTTTTTTTCTAGCGTTTCGTTGCCCTGTTGACCAGGATTAATTATTTTACGTTTTGTTACCAATTTGTCTAAGGACGAAGTTTAGGCGAGGATTTTACGAGTTTTTTCGTGTCAAGCCTTTTTGTAAGCTTTCGTTTCGTTCCAATGCACAGTAGATCAGGATCCAAACTCTAGCGTTTCGTTATCGATTTCTTCGAACACGTAGCCGCCGCGGCCGTCCATTTGTAAATAGTGGTCGTGGTGCTTCCACAGAGACTTTCTGTGGGACACAGTGAACAGGGAAATGCCCATCTGTGGGAATGAAAGGATACTTTTAAGTACATTCTGAAAAGCTTAACGTCACTTGTGGTTAGGTCCGCCGTCATAAAGAACAAAGTTTTTTTATTGTCTTTCTCATATTTAGTTATTTCATCGTCAACCTTAGGTGGAAGTGATTATTACACTTATAGTGAGGTAATAATAATATCTAGGTTTGCATGGAACAGAATTTAGATTGATTTCCTGGTTTAGATGTAACAAGCAATTATCTGGTTTTTTGACTTTTCATTTTCATCATCAACACATATATTATCATATACACATATATTTAATGTGGAGTAGTAGTTACCTCTCTACAGTACTGGTACATCTGTCCCTCGACGTCGACGGAGACCGCGCTCGTGCACTCGTCCAAGATGGCGAACTGCGGCTCGTGGTAGAACAATCGCGCCATCTGTGATCCAAAATCACAACATGAATAACTGGGCCCGTAACCATAGAGAAATTATGTAAAGAAGAGTGTCAGTATCCATAGAGAGATGCTTAACCCAATTGTAGTAACTGATAAGGTCGTAAGATGTCGCTAGCGCTTTAAACTGCGACATGATAGTCACGATTTCTGCTTGACTTGAAATAGAAACCCAAGCTAACGCATTCGTAATGATACTGTGAGAAAACGCTACTAGTTATGAATATTTTTGCATTAGTAACATCGGTAAAATGATTAATTTTATATTTTACTTGCAATACTCGCTATGTTCTCAAGAAATGGCGTTGAAAACATTATTTAAAAAAAAAAAGTTTTTTACGTCGTATATTGCAATCTAATTTCAACTAAACCTTAAATTGCGGACATAATATAGCAATGCTATATAATAATATATATATTATAATATGCTTCTATATTAATCATATTTTCGTTGGCTTTTATAGCGGATTGAACATTTGCTGACTAAAAACGTAAGCGCCACCTAGTTTTATGCTGTTTTTTCGGGGATACACTTTTTTATAGGAGATTGTCGTTCCTCGCGTATAATTTGTCTATGCTATAAGTTTTCAAACACTCCGAATAAGCATTATGACTGATTATTGTTAATTACTGCTTGACCGAGCGAAGCGAAGGTCTCAGAGTTTACTGGGACAAATCGGCATTTATATGTATGTTTGTGTGTATATTTGTCCGATGGTAACTTGCGAACCGTTGATCCGATCTTCATTAAATTGTAGGCATGTAGTTCATTTCAATACTATTAAGTTCGAATATGAGCTGAATCGGTCCAGGGGTTGCGAAGATATGGGGATCGCGAGATCTCAGTTCGTCGCGAACTACTAGTAACAGCAGTGTTGTAACAATATACTGACGGCGATCCTCTGCTTCTCCCCGCCGGAGAGCACGTCCATCCAGTCCTCGACGGCGTCCCAGCCGCCCTCGCGGCCCGTCAGGTACGACAGCTGCACGGTCTCCAGGTACCGCCCGAGCTGCGCGTCCGAGCGCCCGCGGCGGACCATCTCCTCGCGGGTCTGCGGGTAAATAACCTGGAACAAAAATTACCTTTTCACTTCTCGAACAGTAACAGCGATGTATTTTCAGAAGATATAAAAAAATAAAAAAAATAATGCCTTTTAATTTCCTTCCCTTTCATAAACTTCACTATAATATTAGTTTATAATTTTATTCTTATTTTTTTTTTTATTAGTTTTCATTTAATCTTATTTAGTATTATTAATTTTAGTAGTATTTTATTTAATTATTTTATATACTTAGTTTTTACATTTTTATTTTTATTTTCAGAATATACTACGATATATATATATTTATAGTTATTTTAGGTTTTAGTTTTTAGGTAGTATTTTTAAGTTTTCTTTAATTTGTGTACGTTTTTTAAGTTGTACATAATAAATATACTGTCGATCCATGTAAACAAGTAGTGTCAAGTATACTTACATATTTTCAAGTTTTGTTAAATATTTTCAAACAAGTCATAGTCACAGTCAAAGGCGAGCAAAGCAAGTCACGGTCAAGTCCGAGTCATGCCCCAGTAAAGTGGTGAAAACTTTACTACAGCCTTCTATGGAGTTTTGGAAACTACACGAAAATTCACGTTTCACGACATTATACCATTCGTGCATGTTCACGAACACTTAACGGGTAAAAATTCACCGTTTTACACATTAACACTAAAAATATCAAAAGTTTTGGAAAATAATATAATGACGCGACATGATTTCTTCACATTCCCCGAAACTCAAAACAGGGGTGTTCTTACCTGGTCCCTGAGCGTGCCGAGCGTCATGTAGGGCCGCTGCGGCACGTAGAACAGCTTGCCCTTGGGCGGCTTGGTCAGCGTGCCGCCGAACACGGGCCACAGCTCGCCCAGCTGCCGGAACAACGACGACTTGCCGCAGCCGTTGGGCCCGCACACTAACACGTTTATACCCGATCTAGACAAAATGGGAGTCATTTTAATAGTAGCATAGAATAGACCGATAACCGATGGGGAAGAAAGGTTCTTGAGTGGCGACTAGGTACTCCCACTAGGTGGACCGACGACATTGTGAAAGTCGCGGGCAACCGGTGGATGCAAGTGGCACATTGTCGGTCGGTGTGGCGGTCTAAGGGGGAGGCCTATGTTCAGCAGTGGACGTCTTCTGGCTGATAATGTAATGTATGTATAGAATAGAAATCTGGATGGCAACTGTTATATGCACGCGTGAAGCTTAAGATCAGGTAAGCGACTTGCTCGCTCATTCGTAATGGTACGGAGAAAAAAGCGACTAAAATCTTTTTTACATTCTTGAATGGAAATACAGGGTAACTTTTGGAGCAGTGCGAAAATGTTGTGTTAAAGATTGTTGAAAAAGAGAGGATACGTATTGTTTTTGGTTTAACCCATGTTGGTACAAATTTATCGAAATAACTTCAGATGAAAGTAACTACAGCAACAGAACCAGTCATGAAAAAAAAAAAGATATATGCAGATACAGCTCTCCTAACTCACTATGTTCCTTTATCCCCAGGTCAAAGATCATCAATATCTTTGACCAGCAAACAAAAATTAAATTGGTAGAAACCAAGGTATGTACGCTGTACAAAGTCTCTGTTTATTTCAGAGGACAAAACAGACAACATACAAAAACAATGTACGTGTACCTACATCTTTTCTCTCGCTCGGTACAGCGAGAAGTAGGTAGGTAATTTTCGTATTATAGGTTTTCCGACATTTCGTGGTCAATCACAGTAATATTATAAATGCGAAAAATTGTGTGTAAGAATGTAAGCAGGTATGTATGTAAGTGTGTTTGTTCCCGTTCAACTCTGTAACGGCTGAACTGATTTGAATGAAATATGGTATGGAGGTAGATTACATTCTGGATACATACATACATAGGCTACTTTTTCTCCCGGAAAGTTTCTGTACAATAGCGGGTGAAACCGCGAGGCGCAGCTAGTAAATTAAAAAGTGCAAAAATGTACCATGTATAATGAGAGGTGCACTTACTTGACTTCAAAGCTAAGTTCCTTTATGAGTACGTCTCCGTTGGGCGTGACGAGCGGAACCTTGTCGAACTTGATTATCTTGTCTTGATACACGATGCGGCCCGCGCCCGGCGTCAGCGCCATCTGGGGGCCTGTACACAGAATAATTTAGGGATATTAATAATTAGGGAATAATTTAAAAAAAAACCTAGGTGGGGTTTTGGTGGGAACATGAAGAAGTCATGACGCGTCTGTGTATTATTTTCCTAAACTTGTGTTATTTCGAGTGTTAATGTGTAAAAATGGTGGATTTTTATCTATTAAGTGTTCGTGAACGTGCACGAGTGTTGGTGAATAATATAATGTTGTAAAACGTGACTCTTCAAGTTGTGTCCAAAACTCCATAGAAACGTCTAGTAAAGTCTCCGCTACTTTACTGGGGCATGACATGGACTTGACCGTGACTTCATTTGCTTGACTTAGACTATGACTTATTTTAATTGTAATTATTTGACTTCACTTGAAATTTTACTATACTTGACACTGGCTAAATACACAAAGTGTGGAGCCAAAGTATAAGAGAAAAAAATAATCCTAGTTAACTAAATTATTATGGATCTTTATAGTGTAAAAAATGTGTAAGAACAATCATTTTTAAACGACTTCCAAAAAAACGGAGGACGTTATCAAATCGACTGAATTTTTATTTTTAACCAAAAAGAAGGAAGATTCTCGATTCGAAAAATGTCCAGACAGACATTAGGAACCGCGTGTTCAACGAAAAAAAAATGCACGTGATTTCTATACAGTGTTATAAGGAAAGAGTAAGCTAAGCCGAAAGGGTCTCATAGTACTCATGTTTGTGAACAACTTTTACTATGGGACCAACCCTAAAATTGTCAATAAAAAACAGCCTTCCATACATTTTGCTGATATTTTTTTTACGATTTCAGGGTTGGTCCCATAGTAAAAGTTGAGTCACAATCATAACTACTATGATACCCTTTCCTTATAACCTTGTATATTCCAAAACCCGCACTGGGCCAGCGTGGTGGACATGGTGTAATCACCCTTCAAGGGTAGGCCGATATCCCAACAGTGGGATGTTTAAAGGCTGATACAGAACAGATATAGTATTTTGCTGTATTTCGCTGAATAGATCCCCCATTTTACCATTTACAAATCGCCACATTTAGATACCCAGTTTATAATTGCCGGGATAAAAGGCTGACGCAGAGATTAAGACTCACCATTCCCATTAGCGACAGGTCTATCGACCATCGTCCTCGTGTAGTTTCCGTCGTTGATGTCGTCGAGGACCGTCCTCAGCTGCGTCATCCTCGCGGTGAGGCCTGCCAGTTTGCTGAGCTCCCTCCCCGACAGCACCAACCGGCCGATGCCTTCGGCCATTTTGACTAGCATGCGCCCGTAGTTGTAGTAATGCTGTAAGTAGTAACAAATTATATTATGCGTATGTCACTTAAGCATAAAGATCCAGAGCAAGCTCTTCCTCGGGAGCAGTTCCCGCGGAGTTATAACTTGATTCATTGGCATTATCAGCAAGATGACGTCCACTGCTAAACATAGGCCTCCCCCTTAACTTATACAACTTGGTTCGCTCCAAGAAGGAAAATGAAAATGAAAGTTCCATATATATAAACCGGATTGATAAGCATTGTTACCCAAGCTAGGAATAATATGGTATGTGTAGTGTAACTGAGCGTTTGTGTGTATCACCTCTGTGATACTCAAGAAAGTAGAAAGAAAAATGTCAACAGAATCCTATTCCTGAAGAGTAGGGAACGCACCGGCAACGATTCTGGTGTTGCAGTTGGGCATAGGCGGCAGCGACCACTTACCATCAGGAAGCCCGCTAGCCTGCTTGATAATTATTTTACAAAATAAAGTATAATTTCCGTCTCGGTAGTCCTGAGGCATTACCACGGTGGTGGTGGCCATGGTCTTCGCAGCCGTTCCACTCGCGCGATGCAAGCGAGCGGGATAGCAAACGAAGACCGTCGCCACCAGAGTTACATGATAAGGCCCCTGATACCCTTATCCCGGAGTTCTGCTAGCGTGGGGAGCATTAATAGGAAGGTAGTAAGTAGATACATCATGACCGAAAAAAATAAAAAACAATATCTGGCTTTCGGCTGTTACACTAGCTTAACTCACTGTCCGCCATTGTATCGTGTATCCTCGTTATAATAATAATTCTTTGTTAACACAAATACGGTCCCTACTCCCATCCATAGTTGTCTCGTACATACATTTTCAAATTGTTTAATATATTTAAAAAAAGACCGTATCTCTTTCTCGTTGTCGTTAGTCCACCTAGGGGAGGCCTACCTACGCTGCGTCTTCCGGTTCGTGGTCGCAACACTGGAACCTTCAACTAGCTACTTGCAAGTACCGTGGAGCATGTGCTACTGCTCTGCAAAGCCACAGAGGACATACGAGTAAGGTCGGGACTCCTTCAAGAATCTCGACAACAAGACTCCAATAGCATAACATCTGACGAAAAAGGAGTGGAACAGGTATGCCAGCGACCCAAGGCCGTGCTCCGTTACTTTAAGGAGCTCGGCTGGTTTGGGGCTGGCAGCGGGGTTAATGCACAAAACACCCTTAGCGGGACGTCAGTGCAGGTTTTATCACCCCCAGTTAGAATTAGAATTAGCTACTTGCTTACCTTAAACCTATCGTTCTCAGTGCCGGTGGTGAGCAGATTATGGTCGATGGCGAAGAACGGTCGCGACACAGCGTAGAAACCGACGGTTATGGCGAAATCTGAAAAAACAGAGATAAACAGTTCGTTTTTCGATTTTTTTATAATATTACTAAAAGAAAAACGAAATACCCTACTGCAAAATGGAAGTAAAGTGGAATCCGACAACACCACATTCGACAAAATAGGTCGTGCCATTCAGGCTACGGAAGGTAATATGGGAACATACAGACATACATACTTACTTAAATACTCACATACATCCAAAAAACATTACCCTCCTTCTTGAGTAGTCGGGTAAAAATAGTACAAAGTTGTTGGGAGAACTTATCAGTGTATATTCGGCAGATGTTATCCCAAAACAAGCGCTGTCTGCACACGTCTAAAGGACTATTTATAAAGTTTGACCAGCAAATAGTAAAGTCATGAAAAATAACAAAAAATATATAAAGAACTATCTGTTACACGCGACTTCGTTCGCGTGAACATACAAGAAAAAAAGTTGCCTATGTCCGTCTCCGACCTTTAAGCTATATCTATGCAGAAGTCAGGTCGATCCGTTCAGCCGTTTAGCCGTGATAACTCGACAAACACCCAGACAGAGAGAGAGAGACAGAGTTACTTTCAAATATATAATATAAGCATATATTATATTAGTTGGATACATTAGAAATCCAGACAATCGACAGTAAAACATTACTGTGTTCCGGATTGAAGGGCAATGTTTCCTGCGTAATTGCTGAGCACACAGAGATTTAACATCTAACATCTCAGGGTGACGAGCGCAGTGCATTGCCGCGCATGGTTTTGAACTGTTGAGGTTCAAAATTCTGGGTGGCACTGAACTGTTATGGGCAAGCGTGAAGCTTAACATCAGGTGAGCGACTTGCTCGTCTCGTCACCAAATTAATAAAAAAAAAGAAGTTAATCTGCAAGCTGCAGGGCAGTTATTCATTTATGGTAGAATCTGTAAAGTAACTTACATTTAGCAATAATGTTGTCAATGAAGCCCATGCCGACCCGGAAGTTGAGGAAGTTCCGGAGGTGACGCGTCAGCTTGTAGAAACTAGCTAGGATCGTCAGTTGTTCCCTGTGATTGCCCTGAGTATAGAAGAAAGTCTATGTGATTTTACGCATACTTAGTTGATTGCTACACAGATACTCAGGGCCTTACTTAGAGTACGGTTCAAAATGCGGTCACAGTGCAGAAACCAGAAACACTGATATCGATCGGTTTAAATTGCTAGTACGCTATTTATTTATTTAAGTATACATTGCAACATAACGAAATCAAAAAAATAATAAATTAAATTTATTATAATTTTTTCTCGCTATTAGCACGCTAACAAATTAAACAGTTCAAAAGCGTGCTTATGTCAGAAAGATTAAACTTTTCAGGTTATCTGTCTTATTGTCTCATAATTTGATGGCAACAGTTTCATTTCTGTCTTTACAGAAGACTGGCCTGTATTAAATCATTTTTTTTCTACAAAAAACACAGATTGATGGAATTAACAGATGTCAATTTGTATTTGACATTAGCGCACACCGTGCACTACCTCATTTTTGTCAGCACCGTGAGCACGCTCAAATGACTTGACGTCACGTGGCTGACAGGAGCCAATAAATGCGTGAATGCGATACTGCGATGTGCAAATAAACACACATTTAATTTTGTTATTTTCTTGAGCGAACGAAGTGACATTTTACAGGTTTATTAATTCTAGTGTTCGCGCCACGGCATTGCCCATGCACGTGGAACTAAACACGTTCATAATATTGGTCAGGGCGTCATATATTTTGTAACCATCTCCTTTGCAGGAATGCACTACATAGATCATGAGCAAGGTCATACTCCGACTCGCACTTGGCTAATTTTCGGGATCAGACTGTGACCACAACCTTTTTTGAGGGCTGCATCCGCGCCTGGTTGCTGGCCAGCCATACTTGCAAAACTCTTTACTGGCCAGCCATATATTTAACGCATGCTAGCCAGCTATATTAGTCTAGCTAACCATTCTTCACATACACTTAGTTAACCAGCCGTACTTTATACATATGTAGGTAATTTGTTTATCAGCCATGTCTGACGCATACGTTGTTAATAGTCAGCTCTACTTATCAGTTTGTTAGTCTGACGCATACTTACTTGATAGAAAGCAATTTCCTCGGAGTTGGTTATCAGCCTCGAGTTGACGTATCTGAACTCTCCTTCTAGTTTCTGCTCGTGTACTGTCATTCTCGCTGAAATACAAAACAAAACCGATCAAGCTTTCAAAACTGAAACTAGATGGCGTTGCACTACCATTAGGATTACAACGTAGAGTGCTTTCACGTTTCACGACATTATACCATTCACCAACACTCGTGCATGTTCACGAACACTTAACGGGTAAAAATTCACAGTTTTTACACATTAGCACTCGAAGTAACACAAAAATAATAAAATGATGCGACATGATTTCTTCACGTTCCCGCCAAAACTCCTGGGGGACTTCTTACATGAAAAGCACTCTATTTGTTAATGTGACACGACTTATGATCACAGATCAAACCCTAGATTCTACATTCAGGACGCTCGAAGCGCACCACACATCAGTCTAAATACACTTATAAGAAATTACTCTGATTGGTTGATTGTT
This sequence comes from Apocheima hispidaria, assembly GCA_947579745.1. Classification (NCBI taxonomy): domain Eukaryota; kingdom Metazoa; phylum Arthropoda; class Insecta; order Lepidoptera; family Geometridae; genus Apocheima; species Apocheima hispidaria. Next base: position 3,018,876 of record OX388151.1, read on the forward strand.
AGGCGCGAGTAGCCGTAACCTTGAGATAGCCAATGAGAACGCTTGGTCACACTCCCCGCGACCCGCGCCGCGCCTCATACTTTGGTGACTTTTTGTAGGAACAACGAATCTCGTAATCCGGTATCTAGTTTGATCTGTGCTTATGATGAACGTGATTAAGTCACACTCGCGGCAGCTGTCGACGTATTTTTTCTTTTCAGGGGTCATAAGTAGTAACAACGCCTTTTCAGCGTTCTCTTAAAAACTTCGCGTTTTGACACTTTATGTTGAGTTAGCGCAATATATCGAACAAACCTACTTTAAAAAAAAACTGATAAAATCTCGCTCAAACAATACCAAATTAGACGTAATTTCCTCAATGCCCATTTCGACAGTTACGAGTCATTATTTTTGGGCAGTTGCATGTCAATCAACTTCAAAACGTCATTGTATTTAAATCGAGGACAAAAGGTTGAAATTGGAATACGCTTTGTAGGTTCTAGTACTAAATACCGTTGAATTCATTGTTACGAATTTCAATAAGTTTTCATGATTCACGTTTCGATACAACATAATGACGCAAGTATGCATTCCAGTTGCATTTTATTGGTTGGTTTATTACTTAAATTTGGGACCAAAAGGCAATGAGGCGTTTTCCAAAAAAAAAAAAATTTTTTTTTTGGAAAACGCCTCATTAAAATAATATTTAGTACCAATAAAAAATATAATAGGTTGCTGACCTTATAAAACTAGCAACACAGAGGATACAAATTATATAGATTTGTTATTTTGCGCTATGAATCTTTCTTGTAGGAATAAACAGGGCAGCGCCGTCTGTAGACTGCTGCCGACTGGCATCCAAGTGTATGCAAGTGCCCGCGGCTTTCACAATGTCGTCGGTCCACCCAGTGGGAGGTCTGCCTGCGCTGCATCTTTCAGTACGTAGTCGCCACTCAAAAACCTCTCTTATCCATCGGTAATCGGTTTTTCGAGCGATGTGTCCAGCCCATTACCACTACAGCTTGCAAACTCCGAAAGCTATATCGGACTTTGATTCTTTGGCGAATGTCCTCGTTCCGGATTTTATCGCGTAAAAAACCCCGAGCCTTGCTCGGACGGAAGATCGTATCAACTGTTCGCAACTGCCGATGTGCTCCCATAGACTTTTACCTCGGGATTCTGAAACGTTTACTAACTTTGACAACAGATTAATTCTAATGCTGCCTTTGTCTGGAACTAAGCAAATGACAATGACAGCGATAGACTTAACCTGTTGTCAAAGTTAACAAACGTTTCAGTATCCCGAGGTTAGTCAATTAAGGAATGCTACATACCTGTGGGCTTCCTGAGGTAGGTGAGGAATACTCCAGATACTAGCAGGTATGCCATCATGATACCCGGTGTCTGAAAAAAGAAAACAGATAATTAATAAAAACAAGGTCTTTTCAAGTATACTTTCCCAGTGCCACCAACTTATCGCCGATTACGAAAGCTGTCAAAGTTCAAAAGCATTAAGAATATCTCAATCGATCATCGACTTTATCTCCAAATGATACGGTGGGTTCGAACAGTATTCAAACGAGACGAAGCATGGTAAATATGAGCCTTTTTTTTAACCCGATTTCCCAAGAACGAGGGTAATGTTTATTGGTGTATATAAGTGTTTGTGTGTTCGTATAGTACCTCGCTATAGCCTAAATGGCTTGACCGATTTTAACAAGGGAGGTGTCGTTGGTTTGCGTACGGAATGTCACAGGCCACATTTTGCAGTCGGGTATTTTGTCTAAAAACATATATTACATTATCAGCCAGAAGACGTCCACTGCTGAACATAGGCCTCCCCCTTAGACCGCCACGCCGACTTGCATCCACCGGTTGTTGAGATTTGTTAAATTGAATTATAATTTGTGCGGTAAATGTAAGGCTCGTTTTGGTCTCAATAAATTAATTAAATTTAACTAGCATTTGATCCGACCATCTGTAGAGGATAATCTGTAAATGCTATCCTCGCAAGCGCAAGTATTACGTGATATTACGCAGTTCCTTCGATAAGTCAAGGTATCATACAAAGTTCTACCAGAACCTGTTTGATTATGTTATTTTATGTTTTGTTTTCGTTCTCCCTTGCTTTTATATAATCGTTTATGTTAATTAATCACACTAATATTATAAATGCGAGTTTGTGTGTAAGTATGTACGTATGTAAAAGTGTGTTTGTGTGAAATTTGGTATGGAGGTAGTTTATACCCTGGATAACAGTAACATAGGCTACTTTTTATTTCGGAAAAATATTCGGTTTCTTAGCATGTAATATCTCAAGGTGACGAGCGCAGTGCATGGCCGCGCATGGTTTTGAACTGTTGTAGTTCAAAAATCTGGGTGGCACTGAATTGATATGGGCATTGCGAAAGCCTGACGCTTAGCATCAGGAGTGAGCGACTTGCTGGTCCCGCCAACAAGAACCATAAAAAAAAAAGTCTCAGCCTGTAGGTAAGATATAAATAAACATCATAATCTGATTACATTTTTAGGGATGGGGGGAACCAGTTGGTGCTTTTTGTATGGACAAGTAGGCGGTATACTCTAAAGTTTCATCTGAAGAGGATAGTCCTTCCGCGAGGTTTTGACGCATTCGATATTTGAAATTGTTCTGTCGCTCTGTTTCTTGTGCGTGCAATAGAGAGAGAGTAACCTCGGGATTCTGAAACGTTTGTTAACTTTGACAACAGATTAAGTCTATTGCTGTCTTTGTCATTTGCTTAGTGCCAGACAAAGAAAGCAATAGACTTAATCTGTTGTCAAAGATAACAAAACAAACGTTTTTGAATCCCGAAGTTAGTAGTAAATTTTACTAACTTCTTGATGAAATTAGCGTTTCGAGGGTAGTCTGTTATCACCCCCTAAATCTTTTGTTTTTGTTGTCAATGGCTTGGATAAGCCATAATCTATGCCGCTATGTTTTGTTTCTTCAAAAATCAAATTTAACAACTACTTTTCTTCGTCGCATTTTCTACGCAAAAAAAAAAGTTTTTCTAAGTGCCAATAACAAAGAAGATACCGAGAAAAAAAAAAGTACAAAAAAAAACATCGAAATCGGATAACATTTAGGGTGTAGTCCATACACTTTTTTATGGACAACACGGCGGTATACTCTATTCTTAACTAGACTCACAGAAGCGCCCAGATTGACCGTCAGCCTGTAAAGATATATGCTGATATCCAACAGGGGCTTGGTGATGTTCCCGTACAGGTCGACAACGGTCTCGCAGAACTTATCTATATCAGTAGTAAGGAGTTGATCAGCATTTGATATCCGGTTGTCGAGGTTCGTCACTTTGTAGTAGGTGAAACCTCTGGAACAAAAAAATAAGCAGTCAGTTTTTCTAGATAGTTATAAAAACATTTTCGACTTTAATTGTCAGTAATAAACGTCCAAGTTTCGGTGGTTTGAGGCGCAGAGTCGCTCTGTTTCTCGTGCGTACGAGAGAGAGTTAGTGAATTTTCCTAACTTTTTATGAAATTAGCGTTTAAGAGGTAATCTGTTATCACCTTCTAAATCTTAACAAAATCTTTTGTTTTTGGTGTCACTGGCTTAGACAAAGTATAATATATGGCGCTGTTTTGTTTTAAAAAAAAATATTTATGGTATTCTAATAGCAACTACTTGGTATTTCGTTGCGTATTTTTGACGCAAAAAGAATGTCAAACTGTTTATTATCGTGCCTATAACAACGAAGATATTGCGAAATTTAAAAAAAAAACTTTTTCACGGACTAGATAACAAATTTAAAAACAAAACGAAATCGGATAACATTTAGTATCAGACACAGATCACACTCTAGATTCTGCATTCAGGACCCTCGAAGCGCACCACGCATCAGTCCTAAATACACATATACGAAATAGTTCCTATTGGTTGATTATTAGGCGCGAGTAGGCGTAACCTTGATATAGCCAATGAGAACGCTTGGTCACGCTCCCCGCGACCCGCGCCTTCCTCAAACTTTGGTGACTTTTTGTAGGAACAACGAATCTCGTAATGCGGTATCTTATCTAGTGTGATCTGTGGTATCAGTCTACGCTTTTTGTATGGACAAGACCTTATATACAATATATAAAATAAAAAACTAAAAAAAAAATATACAGACAAAGATCCATACTCTATTAATATTTATGAATTATTATTATCAAAATTTTATTTATATTATATTAATAAACTATTCTTAATCTGTATTTATGTAAAAATTCAGGTCGATCCATGCAGTCGTTTAGCCGTAATAACGCGACAAACACCCAGACAGACAGAGTTACTTTCGCGTTTATAATATTAGTTAGGAATCTGTGGTCGTGGGAGACTTTGTCAGATCAAGTACTCTATCATAACCATCATTTTAATATTCTTTTGCGTTTATATATGAGTAAATGATAATGTGGCAAATGATAGAACACAGTGTAAGTTGAATTAATTAAGAACCGTTCCGAACCGGTTACGTTCCGAACCGGTTACGTTTCGTCTATCAGTGACTTGTATATTCTACAACTGAAACATATGCATAGTAATAGGCACGTATATAAATTAAATTGCTTTTTAAATTCAGGTTGGACTGATAAGTCCAACCTGAATTTAAAAAGCAATTTAAACATTCTAATTTCATTCTCTGCTACATTTTAATTTATGTAGAATTACAATGAGGCGTCGGCAAACCGAAACAGAAAAAATAAGTGTTTTTTTCTGTTCCACGCACCATTTTAGATATACAGTAGAAATTATCCGATCTCGATTATCCGGCCCTCAGTTTTACGGATTCGCGACTATCCGGACTACCAACCGCATACCTACACGTCGAATTTATGCAAGCATGAACGGCGGGCTTTGAAACGTTCGTGATTCTGATTGCGAGAGCATGACATCCCGCTCGCGCACTATCACTATCGGTTTCAGAGTTACGGGATAAGCCCGCGGGTCGGAACTGGCATCCCGCGCCCCGCGGGATCGCTGCCCGCGTTTCGTTATTGTTTTAGTTATAGATCACACTAGATACCGCATTACAATTCGTTGTTCCTACAAAAAATCAAAGTTTGAGGGAGGCGCGGGTCGCGGGGAGTGCGATCACGCGTTCTCATTGGCTTTCTCAAGGTTACGCCTACTCGCGCCTAACAATCTACCAATCAGAGTAATTTCTTATAAGTGTATTTAGGCTGATGCGTGGTGCGGTTCGATCGTCCTGAATGCAGAATCTAGGGTGTGATCTGTGGATAGCATACATCGGAAAATGATGAAGAAACCGAAAAAATAACTTTTAACGTCTGGGCAACCGATATCTGGTCCTTTGCTCTGTGAAAAAGCATTACTACATGCACAAAATCCGCTTTGCTTCGTACAATCGATTATCCGGATTTTCGATTATCCGAATGCCTAACGACAACAATTAGTCCGGTTAATCGAGTTTCTACTGTATATTGAGACATATTTTTTCGTTCCATCGTCTAGTATAGCTAAGACGAATAAAAAGATTCCATAACATTTTTTTATATTTTTTTTTGATTGAAAAACCCTCTAATATCTAGGATAGAATTTTGATTGATTTCCTGGTTTAGTTGTAATTAGCAATTATTTGATTTTTTGACCAGCGCGTGCTGGAGCCATCTCTTAATATCTCGCGCTTAGGTGTATAGCGCTATCTTTCTCTCGAATTAGGCTCTTAAACAACTATATCTACTTAATATTAAAATCATAATACAATACACACAATAATAACATTATCATTTCAATTAATACGAACATTGTAATATTTTGTATATAAAAATATAAAATTAAGTAATGTATTAAAATGAACACTTACCATGTCAAGAAATCACTGAATAAATCCAGTACGCATTCACCACTAAGTAATTAAACTCTCGAAGGACATGCAGCTACCTACGACACAAGATTTCTCTTAGTGTAGGTGCTGCACGACATTGTCACGTACAACAAGCTACATCATTATTTATATTGTTCAGATGTCATATAATGTATTGCAATGTACTTGTAATTTGAAAATAAATAAATTTGAATTTGAAAAAAAACAAAAAAAAAAAAAAAAAACTAACAACTGACTGAAAGAAATAAAAAGAAAATAAATGGACAGACAGAAGTTTTTTTTTCTTATAGAATCACGTCCGATAATGTGCAATTAGGAATGTTTTTTTTTAAATTGACCCCCTAAGAGGTTTAAATAACGTTAAGGTACGGATATTAGTATTTTAGAGTTCCGTGCCAGAAAGGTATTAGGCTATTACAACGCCTAAGTCGTGACGTATGCCTGTCCATCCTACCTTTAAAAGGTTCTATAGATAGATAGATAACTCTGTATTGTTCACACCAGAAATTACGTGCATAATACAAAATCTACTTAAAACTGGTGTAACAATTGGCGGCCTTATAGCTTAAGGCGATCTATTCCAGGCAACCTTAGCATGGAGATGATTTATAAGGAAGAGGTAAGGAAGGAGGTTGTTTTATCTTTTGAACAGAAATAGGTCTAGCCGCTACAACATTTTCACAGAGTAATGTGATATGAATGAGAATAATATGATTATGTTATTCCGGCCTGAGATCTCGGGGCTCTCGTGCACGCAGGCAGGCCACCGGGAAGTTTTATTTGGTGCAATCCCACATAACCTGGTTGCACCACAAAGCAGCAAGGTTTCAATTGAAATTTTTTATGGTTCCGAACCTCAAAAAAAGGAAACCATTGTAGGATTACTGCGTTGTCCGTATGTCTGTCAGTCAAGACCCTTTATCTCAGGAACGCGTCGACGTATCAAATTTAAATTCATATCAAATACTTAGATCTAAGGCTCTACGGTCCCTTGGAGCGTGTGTGAAAACCAACATTATGTAGCATACATTTAGAAAATCATTAAATTGTTATGTCACATAAAAATATACTTTTTAAGATTACGAACTTAAATTTGTAGTTGGAGAATTGAATGTGCGTGACGTATGTCGATGTAAGAAAAAAAATATTTTCAAGTAGAAAGTTAAGTCAGATCAGGGGCCTTATCCCGTTACTCTGGTGGCGATGGTCTACGTTTGCTATCCTGCTCGCTAGCATGGTGCGAGTAAGTTGGCGCGAGTGGGATAGTACGCGATGACCATTGCCACCAGAGTTACGGGATTAAGCCCCTGACTTACCTTTTCATTAGAACAAAGTTTGGTGCATACATAGTTAGATTTATTATTTATTTACACAAAAAAAAGTTGTACGGAACCCTCGATGCGCGAGACAGACTCGCACCTTTACTTAGTTACCTTTTTTTTATTACTAAAGATAAAGTACTACTTTAGGTATGCAAGCGTGTATTAGAAGTACAATATGTAGAGCAAATACTCCCAAGGCCGAAATATGACGCAGTAATGATCAATCATTGCTTTGCCTACAAGTAACATTGCCTTTATTCGCTATAATTTTTAAAAAAAACATGTTTCCGAGTAGTTGAGATTTAAGGCCGCGCTCGCTTGTTATTCAAATGGAGGCCTACTCCATGTCCGCGGATCCTTATTTAATTAAGAAAAATAAAAACTAATACCTTAGGGTGACGAGTGCAGTGCATAGGCGCGCTTACTTTTGTGGCACTGAGCCGTTATGGGTACGCGTGGCACTTACCATCAAGCGAGCGACTAACTCGTCTTGTCACTCACCAAAACAATTAATTTTATGATAATCTGTGGCTAATATTCTTTTTTTTTCCTACCTGTATGTCTTCATCATAGGATGAAGACGGAACAATCCGCAACATCAAATAGCTACCTAATTAGAACTTATCATCCAAAAACTTAAAACGCCCGATAGTGGTGTGGATTGTGTTTTTACAATTTTTAAATCTTAGACAGCTCTATATGTATTGCCATCTCTTTCTCCCTTATCGGAATGTAAAGAGATGCAGATAATTTGAGACCTGTCAGATTGGTATTACCAATTCCGTATTGAGTGACAGAATCGACGCCATTGTCCTTATTTTGAAGTCAACCAAAAAAATCGTAATGGAATAAGGAAATGGAACCAATAGCTTTTATCATACCATTTTAGGGATGTGCATGAATAGCATCGCACGTTGTTTTTATCTAATCAGTAAACGAAGTAAAAAAATACGCAAGGTCTTGCGATTGGACTTCGAATATCAACCTCGGATGTTTCAAGCAGGTACTGTGTATCGCGGACTTTGGAACCAGTTTCTCATCATTTGTCAAGTCTGATCACATAAATACAAATAAGACCATTAGCTGCTATGGAATAAAGTTGAAGTCTGCTCGGCATCGAGCGCGAGAACATTTGTTTACTACTCTTTGTGCGGCATAAAAATATTCCCAATTTAGTCTAGTCGAACCAATGAGAATATCATCACTACGTTTACTACGATTAAGAGACGGGAGTTCCATAGAGAAAAATGAAAAAAGGCGATTGTATGAAACAAGACAGTGCGATAAAGTCGAGCCATCGATATAGCAAGACAGCGGACATCCGCCATTTTTTTTCGTACACGTTTCATACATGTTCGTCTCTTTTTTTACTAGACAGTTGCGCCAGACTGTAGTCGAACCTCGATGTGCATGACGTGGTCTCCTGTAATAGGGGGCGCACCCAACTAAATGTGAATGTAAAATAACTTGTTATGAGCATGTCGGGCCATGCTTAGTAGGGTTCCGTAGGCGCGTAGGTCGTTTGAAGTATTTATCAGTTTTTTTTCCGCTTATCTCAAAAATTCAGTATGACAGTTCAGTATTGCCCAAAATATTTTTAAAATAAAGTTTTTTATTAGATCTATCAACGTGGAAGATAACAAGTTTCTGAGATGCATAGTTTAGAAATGGCAGGGGGACACATTGCAAACAACTTTGTCGACCAATATTTCGCAAGCGGTACATTTGATTTAAAAAAATGGTGTAGGAAATGCTAACTACATTTTAAAAGACATATTCTCAATGATACCCGATATGTGGGGAACAGGCGATTTTTTTTATACCTACTTTACAACCCACCCCATTAATATATATATTTTTTACTCTTTCAAAATTGTTAACTTTAAAAGACCTGTTCAATTACACCCCACATTATGGGGTACAGTGCTTTATTTTTTCATCCCCTCTTTACATGTATGGGAGCTACGTCTATACTTAGACTATCGTCGTGTATGTGCGTTTTTATCTTTGGAAGTTATAAGAGGCTGTAAAGGATTCATACAAACAGACGGACATGACGAACTTTACGGAACCCCAAAAAATCTTATCTAATTATCTAGGAATCAACGCACAGACTGCTTATGATATAGACTTGAAATTTGGACCCAATACTCCTCAAATGGTCTAGGTGAACAATAAGAACGGATTTTGGGAAATTCCATCTGTTAAGGGGCGAAATATAGACCCTCCGAAGAATGTACAGAATTAAAAAAAAAAAAAACATCCTGCGCCAACGAAATTCGGTTCGTGTACTGAACACAAAAAAATAAAGATTGGCATGTATCAGGATTTTTCAAAAATCGTCCTCTAATCCCTACTAATATTATAAATGCGAAAGTTTTGGTTTACGGTGGAAGCATTAACTCGTGAGATCTAAATTATAGAATACGTAAAAAATGGTATGAGGCGAGTTAAAAAAAGTAGGAAACGTCAAAAATACATAACTAATTTCGTAAATGGGAACATTATATCGTGATACCGAATCTATCTAAATGCGTTTTTTAAATGGTTATTAACATTTTAATGAGTCTATTCAATTTTTTAATTTTATCTTTATACAATGTTCTTAGCCACGTCAATGCCAGCAAATTTATCATACTAATCACACTAATATTATTAATGCGAAAGTTTGTGTGTAAGTATGTAAGTGTGCCTTTCCCCGTTCAACTCTGTGAAGGGATTTGAATAAAACTTGGGATATCTTCATCTGTGGTATAGAGGTAGCTTATACCCTGGATTAACACATAGGCTACTTTTTATCCCGAAAAAATATTCGGTTTCTGTAGAATAGCGAGTGAAACCGCGGGGCGCAGCTAGTAAATTATAAAAACAACAATAGTTTTGCAGCAGTAAAGGGGCTTTGTATGAAAAGTTCACTGGATTTCTTATAGGTCTCTACCTATTAGACCCTTTTTATCGCTATTATGTCTAAATTATGACATTTAGGACGACTGTTTCAGTCATAGGTTTTAGTAAACAGGTATAGGTACATATTACATTCTTTTCACTCAAGAATATTAATTATATTAATATTTTAGTATTTAAATATTTATGGCATATTATAAATATTTATTTTTCTTGCATACCTGTTTTGTCACAATGAATAATAGTTCAAGTACAGAAGACACTTCGAGATGTACCTACGTCGCAATAAAGTTTATTTTAGCACAAACAGTTTACAAAACATTATTTTTGGTTTTTTTATTTATTTCGTATATTGCAATTGCGGACATTGCGGTCAAAAAAGTATCGGGAATTGATAATTTGTCTATGGTACCATTTTTTTTTTCTAGTTTGGCACAACTGTTTTCCATTATGGCGCGGAATTTGAGTTGCATCTGTCATTTAGATTAAATACAATGCTGTTTTTTGTTGGATCAATGTTGTGTGTTGCGAATTTCAAAATGGACAAAACAAATCTTGGATTTTGCACCACGACAATGCGCCTTCGCACAAGGCCATCATCGTAAACGAATTTTTGACCAAAGACTCAACAAATAACATCGAGCAACCACCTTATTCCCCAATATGGCTGCAGCCGACTCCTTTTTCCTGAAATAACCACTTCGTGGCGTTTTCATTCGGTAGAAGACATAAAAGAGAATTCGCTGAATTCCGAAATGTTTCGAAGATTGGATTGTTCGTTGGCGTAAGTGTATCATTTCTGAAGAAGCATACTTTGAAGGCGATAAAATGAATTTGGATGAATACATAACAGATAGTGCATTATCGTTCCCTTCGCTCGTTCGGCTCGGTCAATTATTTAGGTACTTACTTCAGATAGTGATTGTAGAAGTACAGCGACAGGTTGGTTCGTATCCTGAGTTTTGCTTCTCCTATACTCCATTTAAGTACATTGTTCACTATCGAGATCTGAAAACGAAATGTCATGTCAATGTCATACATTCTTAAGGTAGTCCTTCCACGAGGATTTGGCGCATTCGATATTTGAAATTGTGTAGCTTTTTTTTGCTTAAATTTTGGCTTCACACGTTGTGTATTTAGCCAGTGTCAAGTTTTGTAATGTTTGAAGTGAAGTAGAGTATGTATTTCACAATTAAAACAAGTCTCAGTCATAGTTAAGTCAAGTAAAGTAAGTCATGGTCAAGTCCAAGTCATACCCCAGTAAAGTGGTGGATACTTTACTAAAGGTTTCTTTGGAGTTTTGGAAACAACACGAAAAGTCACGTTTCACGACATTATACTATTCACCAACACTCATGCACGATCACTTAATGAATAAAAATCCACCATTTTTACACATTAACACGCGAAATAACACTAGTTTTGGAAAATAATATAATGACGCAACATGACTTCTTCACGTTCCCTCCAAAACTCATTGTATAGCTTTCGCTGTTACTCGTGTGTGAGATAGAGACAGTTAGTGATTTTTCCTAACTTTTTGATGAACTTAGCGTTTCGGGGGTAGTCTGTTATCACCCAAAATCTTAACAAAATTTGTTGTTTTTGGGGCCAATGGCTTGGTTAAACTATAATAATAATAAAAAACATATTTTGTGTACATTTATTTAGATGTGTAGCAGCCAGTGAACTATGAGGGTAGTCACCTTTAGAAGAACGTGTTGCCCTAATTGTTTTTGAACAAGACATGGGTCGTAGTTCGTAAGCTGGCTGCTACATCTGGATAGATTGAATTTCCTGCAAGTAGCACATATATTGGTAGACTTTTTTACACACAGCGCCATCTAGCCACAAACTAAGCAAACTTGTCCTTTGGGAAATAGATAACTTTTTTTTTATACATTCATAGAATACATAGATCATCATCATCATCATCAGCCGTAAGACGTCCACTGCTGAACATAGGCCTCCCCCTATGTTCATGCACAGATGAACACAGTGGAATACATAGATACATCCAGACAAAGAACAAACATCCATGTTCATCACACAAATGTGTGCCCTGGGTGGGAATCGAACCCACAACCTAAAGCTCAGAAACCGGAAATCCTCCAACGAGACTAGTTTTCAACGGGTAATAAGAGTAGAATAATTTTCAACAGGTTGCTAATCTAACTGCGATACAAAGGAAATGAAATCTAGCTACTAATTAATACTAACCACTGGCATAGCAGTGAAGAACTGCATAAGAAGTCGTTTGAACTCCATGTTGTTCATTGTTATAATTGACCTGTGGAAGACATAATTATTGACATACACAATTCACATAATTAGTGTTAATTCTAGTGAAATGGGTAGTTCTGTTAAAGTTACATATCACTAGCTCGCCTGCACCGCTTCGCTCGCCTAGGCTACAGTAAATGAAAAACCGCATGTCACCTATTTAGAGGTTGATTTTCGAAAAATCCTGAGACATACCTTTCTTTTTTTTTTGTTTGTTTAGTACACATACCGAGTTTCATTGGGCTTAGCGTGAAAAAATATTTTATTTCCATACAAAATTTGGGGGTCAATTTTACCCCTTCAGGGGTGGAATTTCGCAAAATCCGTTCTTTTTGGTCACCTAGACCATTCGAGGAGTATTAGGTTCAAATTTCAAGGTTTCTTGTGATCTGTGCATTGATTCCTAGAATACGCCTCGTTCTTTTTTATATCACATTAAATTAATATTATAACTGCGAAACTTTGTAAGTGTTTGTTCCCATTCAACTCTGTAACGGCTGTACGGATTTGGATCATATTTAGGATGGTAGCTTATACCCTGGATTAACACAGAATACTTTTTATCCCGAGAAATTTAACGGTTTTTGCAATATATAAATAAGTTAATGTAAATAAGTCGAATTCGCACGCGCACGTGTTCTAGTTCGCTTTTTAAAACTGTTGAAGAAGGGGTAGGGGTAAGGGTAGGGGTAGGGGGGCTGATCGGGATGGACTGTCTTAGAGTGTCTACACACGAAACGATTTGGTCGGTCCCGACATCGCTTGAAAGAGATGGCTATACATAAGTTTCTGGGGAAGCGAAAGGGAGAAGCTATAACCTTAAAAACAAACTATTTAGGTTATAGTTTTGCCTCGACTTTTGTGTTGTTTGTCTGTTTTGACTTTGAATAAAATAAATAAAATGTTGTAATATTGACATTATTCGTGATAAGAAGGTGACTAATTACATCGTAAAACTGTTAAATAATCTGGAATTAAATTCAATGAATTATAAAATTATATAAAGACAAAAGATGACAAATTGGAACTAAAAAAATAATTGAAAGAGTTAAGTAATTAATATAATTATTGGCATACAAATTACATGATACAACTTACCCTTCTATTAAAGTGGTATGCTGTATCAGCCAGAGATCGCACATGGATCTGGATATGAGCGACAGGGCGATCAGCACCAAGAACCCACTCTCCTTTGTCCAAAGCCCCGGCACCATAATCTTCCATAGCTGCTTGAATTCAGCTATGAACCTCGCGTCCACTTGAGCTCTGGGGCCTTTTGTGTCTCTTTCTTTGATCATGTATTGTATCTGCTCCTCTGGCGATAGTCGGCCCGGTTTCTTGGAAACATTCTTGCTGCGGCTTTTGCTGGAAAAAAATATGGGTTTTAATATTTTAAGACATCAAAACATAATTTATGTCAGGAAACAGTTCATAAATCGTTTTTCGATTAATCGTATTTATAGAAAAGTAGTTGTTAACCGCGACTTCGTTCGCGTGGATATAAAAAAGTATCCTGTCCCGCCTTTGTGATATACAGTAACTCCTTATCAAATTTTATCAAGATCAGCGGGCTTATCCCGTAACTCTGAAAGCGATAGTGCGCGCGTAGTGCGACTAAGTTGGTACGAGCGGGATGGCATGCTCTCGCAATCAGAATCAAATCGTTTCAAAGTTAGAGGATAAGCCCGCCGTTCAGCCATTTCGCCGTGATAAAGCGACAAACATTCAGACTGAGACAAAGTTACTTCCTATAGATACCTAGATGGCGTTGACCAATATTTGTGCATTTTTTGACATTTGTATCCATGGGATGTAATGGAGTTCTGAATCGCGCAAGCGAAGTTTTTTCCTCGAGACGAACGTATTCATTTTCATATCGTATCTCGAAGCTTTATTGGTCCTGAAACGACTGCGGCTATATTCCTCTAAATTATAATATTAGTTAGGATTAGGATATCTAATAACCGAGTGCATTTTGTAATAAAATTTTCATATAAAAAATAACCGACTTCATTAAAACATTTTTTTCATTTATTTAAATTTGATTCGTCATAATCGCGTAACTATTATGATTGAGATTATCTTGACGCCGCCCTTCAAATAAGTATCAATGAGGAGTTCCGGTGGCCATCTGTAGTCTTTTTCATCAGTTCCACTTCCCATGATACTTTCTGAATGCAAATGCTCGACTTATTGGTGATAATATGAAAATCACTATGTATGCTTATAATATTTGAAGATTTCCCTCAATTCCTCATGAATCCCATTATCTGAAATGGATTTTGATAAAAATGGGACCAATCTGGAAGTATACACATTCAAATAAAAAAAATTAAAAAAAAATTGTTTATAAACGACAGAGTTCTGAGGTAAGGTAACATTAAAAAAACAATTGAATTGAGAACCTGTTTTTTTTTTTGGGAAGTCCGTTAAAAATGCAAATTTTACAGTAAGTATCGAAAGATGTAAAAGCCTTGACAAATTATTTTAATTAACAATTTACATAATTTAACCATAGATGTATTATACTAAGAGCGCTAATGTCCATAGAAAGATAATCACTAGTTCATCCATTCATTTATAATTAAATTTTCCTGCCATTTATTTATAATAGCTAATTAGAAAAGTAATTATTGACTGATTTCCCTTAATATGACTCCCCACCTCTGACTCAAGGTTACTTAGGACATCATATAATATCTAACAGTGTACCAAGAGCTTAATAGAAATTTAATCTAACACATGCAGGTGTTATCTAAAATGAAAATAAAAATAGGTAGTAAATAATTTCTTGTATCATTTTCTTAACTATAAAAGGAGAATGCTCGAAAAAATATATTTGAAAAACCCAGAAATGATTAAATCATATGGGCTCTGACAGACGACGCAAAAACTTTCTTGTGAGCCGTTCGGTTCAGTGATTGCAAGGAAATCGAATATTGTGCCCTAGTAAATAAAGTCTAAACTTGGTATTTAGCCCCTTGGTAGACCCTGACTCCCCTGATTCTCGCCATCTCATTGATACATTTTCAATATTTGAAATATTAAAATTACAGGGAGGAAATTTCATTTTTTCAGATCATTTAAAATCTTTAGAATACCATTGCAAATGTTTTGTAGTAATTTTCGTGTTATTAGTTTTCAATTTGGCAAAGAAGGAAAAAAAAACAGTTTTTTCGACTATTTTTTTCTTCTCTTTCACCACATAAAAAAAAATGTATATTGTATTATACTAAAGGATATCTTTTTTAAAATTCTCTCCTTCATTTTAAGATAAAAATATTGAAAACGTGTCATGGCCCGCGCGGCAGCCGTAAGAAAGTTTTCGAGTCGAATAAATGCACCCTAAAAGTGTTAAAAAAGAAGGAATGTATGAAAAATGCATGTTTGTATGTTTCTATAATGACATATAAAGCAAATTCGAAAGATTTTCATCACGTTAGCGAGTGATATGATTATGATTTTAGGGTTAATGAGTAACAGGGTGAATAATTGTAAGTAAATGATATTGACAATCAATTGGATTATACTTGGGAGTATTGTCCCATTTATTCAACCTGTATACTGAGTTTGATTAGCTTGTAAGAAAAAAAGGAAGTTTATACTACGCATGGCAAAGCCGCAGCCATGCTTTATGGAAAACTATAGCTGCACTGAAACTTTGTTAAGTGAAAGTAAACAAAAGTCTGCCTGTAGAATGATTAGCAGTTTTAGCACAATGCAAGGTCCATAGTATCAACATACGAGGCGATGTGATGGCCATAATCATTTGAACTTTGGCTTTTAAATGCCACTGATATTGCACAACAGCATTGTAGCGTGTAGCCAAATTTTATAGATTATTTTCATGATAAAATGATAAATAAATTATCAAAATATTGCCACACTTACCTTGATTTGAATGAATTCCGTAACGCCCAGGCACTTAGCGCAGCGGATGCAGCAAGAGCTATTTTAACATCAGTCCTTTCTGATAATTTACTTAAACTCGGCGCCATAATTAAAATTATTTACATTTATTTTAAGTCTGAGCGTGAACCGGACACGCGACGCGAGTAGCTGACTCTACGATATCGGTACCACTCAATTCAATATAACTGTCGCATTTGTCGCTGTGTAACGTAATCGTAATTTTATCAAATTAAACTAGAGGCTAGGAACAACTTCGCGCGAATCTATCGTCAGCGATTAGTGACAGACAGGCAGGTGTATTGCCTTAGAAAGAAAGGTGAACCGGCCAGACCACCAAACAAAAATTAACCAAACCAAAAATTCTGTTGTTGTTCTTCACTGACAAATAGCACTCACTAATCACTACTAGCGTAACTAGCGTTGAAAAAACCGAGAACAACCACACGAAACGAAAACCGCGAAAACGGCTGACCGACCGAAGCAAGCGACGACGACGAGCATGTAATAATTCATTAGGCTAGAGATTTTTTTCGCGTTTTTTCTCGACAACATCGATGTTTGAAATAAAAAAGTCGATGTTTTTAATTCGATGCAGCGCACAAACCGACGTATCGTATCTTTGATTATTATCGTATGATACTTGTTGTATTCAATATATCGATGTATCAAAATAGCAAAAAATCCTTGAGAATTTAGTATTACGTGATACTGGTGAAATTAAATATTTTTATATAATTATTATGTGTCATCGAAAATATCGATGTTTTCTTTCGATGCATCGTAAACATCGATGGCAGATCGCGAAGTATTGCATCGAAAAAAAAACGATGTTGTTTTTATAGTCTTTCCGTCTCCTCTCAACGTCGAAACGTCGAAACCTCGAAAATGGAAAATATTGTTTGTGAAATGTTTCATGCAAAACTCGTGTGAATTATGTTTAAACTAAAAAAAAAAACCTGTTGTGCCTGTGCGAATAGTATTCTAGTATGTAGCTATTCTACACACATATAATCCGATTCATAGTGCAGTTTCATATCATTAATTTGAAACTGCAATATTAATGAATTTGAAAGTGTTAACAGTAATACATTCAAACTGATTAATTTGCAATTAACAGTAATCGCGTTGAGTGTTTTAACCATATAAATGTTGAGAATCGCGTATTTTTTCATACTTTTGTCGATATTAAAAAAACAACGAATATGTGCACAGCACTTGTTGCCTAGAAGGTAAAGTTGTCAAAATTAAAGGACGTCAAAAATATGTGGTTGTCAAACTTTTTTTTTCGCCCAGCTTTGTACAAGCTAAAGCCATTAAGGCCATGCCGCCTCGACTTACTTTTCTTTTCCCTTCATTGCTTATTTCTTTTCTTCTCATAATTCACAATCAACGCAAGTATCAGTCACAGTCTGCCCCGGTGGCTCAGTTGGTAGTGAGCCTACCTTCTGTGTTTTGGGGCGTGGGTTCGATTCCCATCTAGGACAAACATTCATGTGATGAATATTTGTGTTTGTTCTATGTCTGGGTGTAATATCTATATAAGTATGTATTTAAAAATATATATGTACGTATATCAGTCTCTGGCAGCCATATTACAAGCTTTGCTTAGTTTGGGGTCAGATGACCGTGTGTGCAAAAATATCTCAGATATTAATTATTATAGTCTTTCATCTTTTTACACAGTTTATACAATAAAGTTTTTCTGATTCCGATTGAGTGTAAGCCAATGAATGAGGCGTTTTTTAAAAAAAACCTGGTAATAAAAGTACCCAATAGATGGCGTTAGATGTAACATGAACTTTTGCTGTCACTGTCAAGACATAAAAGACAAAAAAATATACGTGTGCCTTTATTTTTCTCATATTTTTTGGCTTGGTGTGCCTTTCTTTTTCTCATATTTTTTGGCTCCACATGTGTATTTAGACAATTCCAAGTATTAACTATATATTTGACTTCATTTTTCACAAATATTACAATAGTTGACACTGGCTAAATATATAACGTGTGGAGCCAAAATTTAAGATTTAAAAAGTAAACATAAAATATTTCGACAGAATTGACAATGACAGGTAAACCAATAGGACTATTACGCCATCTAGTAAGTATTTTAGAACTATTTTTTTTAATCGCCTCTTTCATTTCACTGTACAGTCCACCGCACAAAGAGAATATAAATACTCCCACCGCAGTGCATGCCATATTCAGTAAGGTAAGCTTCTTCGAAGATTTTGAAAACAACACGAAATTACACGGTTCATCAGTTCATACGATTTGCCCACACTCATGCACATTGATAACACTTAATAAATAATAATCTTCTAATATTATATATTAACACTCGAAATAACACACGTTTTGGAAAATGATACAAACAGCGACATGTATTTTTTATGTTGGCGCCAATGATACTTTATTTTTTTCTTCTATTTTGGCACCACACATCTATAATTATATATATAAAAAAAAAATAACGAACCCTTGACAACGTACATATCAAAACGCTTTTTAAGAGACTTGTTTGAAATGAATACTCCTCAAATGCTCTAGCTAAGTACACAATAAGAACGAGTTTTGGGAAAATCTAAAAAGGGGAAAATAGACCCCTAAAGTCTGTATAGACATTAGGCCTTTTTGCATGCCACAAGTACTTAGTAACTCAATGAAACTAGAGATCCAAAAAAATGTAGCGAAATGCAAAGCACACAGACTAAGAGAACGCTATATTATAGCCTTTCAGACAGTCATCTTTTCATGAAAGTCCCACGCAAAACAGCCTGAACCTTAGACGAAGCATCATACTGGACAGACCCATGAGACGTTGCCACTCCGACGTTCACATTGTCATGTTTCTCTTTTTATTTCACGGGTCGTTGCATAGAGTAAGCGAGAGAGCTATTGTAAGATTGGCAACCTCGCACTCTGTGTCCATTTTGACCGACTAGTCGGTCACAACATTGCGACCCGTCTTACTAAAAGATCAAATTGGATCAAAATATCGCTGTGAATACTTAATATTGTTTTACATAGTGGCATTATGGCGTGTTGTGCTGCGTATTGTGCATCGAGAACAACGAAAGGGGGAGTAAAAGATCCAGAATTATCATTTCACACGTAAGTCTTTTGTAGCGTTTTTTACCTAAAATAACCAGAATCAAAGGTAAATATTCGTTTCACGTAAAGAATTTACATGTTTGAAGTCATACAACTATCGCGCAGTGTTATTTAGTAATGAATTTAAGCATTAATTTAAGATAAATAAATGCATTGTTTTACGTGTTCCTGCCAGTGAAGTACCACTGCACGTTTCAAACTTTGTCGATATTTGGTCGATATTTATCTAATAATATTCTTGTAATATCCTACATATACTACATTAAGTGAAACATGAACCGTTAATTCCTTTCCGCGTTTAATTGGCTTGATACGTGTTCTATCGATAATTAATTTTAATCTTTTTGAAGCTTTCGCGGCTTGAAATCTATGATAATTTGTACCAATGTTGTGTCATGGTTAAACAATTAATTAAAATAAAACATTTTGTTATAGGTTTCCAAAATGTCCGGAAATCAGAAATCAGTGGATAAAGGCTGTGAGGCGCGAAAACTGGGAGCCACCTAAATACTCTCGACTTTGTTGAAAACATTTCGAAAAATCTAGTTTTATGACTGGGCTGTCAATTAAAAAACTAGGAAGAATAAAAGAAACTACGAGACGGTGTAGGTACTTATTAACTTTCATAGTTACTATATATACTATATATATTCGTACTATTTACATGGCAATTACGAGTTTCGATGTTCAATAAAGTACATATTTTTGCAAACATTGTGTTCTTAATTTACAAATTCTTAGTTTTGTACACTGTGTACATTTTTATCGATAGATTCTGCACTAGTTTTCACTTCCCTACTCACTAAACGCGCCAACAGAAAGTGGACACGCTGCCAAAGCAATCACTCTATCCAGTGTGATACAAGATCCATGGCCTGAACTGATCCAATCCCTCTGATGACGCATTTTCTACGCGCGATGCCTGCGCCGCGTCTGGGGGACTTCTTTCATGAAAATTGACACTAAAGAAAACAACCAACAGTTTTGTTTAATGACTTATTCAAAAAAGATTAAAAAAAAATTATTATGACGGGAACGTGAAGAAGTCATGACGCGTCATTATATTATTTTTCAAAACATGTGATATTTCGAGTTTTTATGTGTAAAAACCATGGATTTTGCATCATACTGGATCACTAGCAGGAACACGTAAAACAATGCATTTATTTATCTTTAATTAAAGCTTAAATTCATCACTAATTAACACTGCGTGATAGTTGTATGTCTTCAAACATGTATATTCTTTAAGTGAAATGAATATTTAGCTTTGATACTGGTTATTTTAGGTAATAAACGCTACAAAAGACTTACGTGTGAAATGATAAATCTGGGTCTTTTACTCCTCCTTTCATTGTTCTCGATGGACAAAACACAGCACAACACGCCATAATATCACTATGTATGATAGTATTAAGTCTTCACAGCGTTATTTTTATTTAATATCATTTTTGCGCAAGACGGGTCGCAATAGTCGGTCAAAAATGGACATAGAGTGCGAGGTTGCCAATCTTACAATAGCTCTCTCGCTTACTCTTTGCGACGATCCGTGTAATAAAAAGAGAAACATGACAATGTGAACGTCGGAGCGGCAACGTCTCATGGCTTTGTCCAGTATGATGTTTCGTCCAAGGTAAAAACGGTGGATTTTTATTCATCAAGTGTTCATAAATGTGCACAAGTGTTGGTGAATAGTAAAATGCCGTGAAACGTGAATTTTCTTTTTGTTTCCAATACTACATAGAAATCAGTAGGTATGGTCTCCACCACTTTACTAGAGCATGACTCGGACTTTACTGTAATGTACCTAACTTGGACTATGACTGAGATTCTGATACATGTTTAAATTGTGAAATATTTTACTTCACATGAAATATTACAAAACTTGACACTGGCCAAATACACAAAGTGTGAAGCCAAAGTTTTTTTACCGTGACTTGCTTTGCTCGCCTTTGACCGTGACTTGTTTGATAATATCTAACAAAACTTGAGAATATATATGTATACTTGACACTAGCAAATGCATAAGACGTGCGGCGCCAAAATCCTCTTAGGAGGAAAGAGAAAAAAAAAAGGCTAACGGCGAATATTTTTTTTAAAAGGCCTCGCTACATTACCTGGGTCCCTATTCGGAGATATGACATTTTATCTCGGTCACTCTCACTCCCATTAAATTCTAAATTAGAGAGACAGTGACCGAGATAAAATGTAATTTCTCCGAATAGGGGCCCTGGACCGCTATTCTCAAAAGCTGAGATACTGATCTCTTTTAATAAAAAAAACAACTTCGAGATTTCATATTCTCAATGCTATCTTTCGAGATATTCACGAGGGCTAGCGTGCGAGATAATGTTCAAAATCGGTCAAGAGGTTGTCAGGAGGTCGCCAGTTCTCAGTTCGTTGTAACGAACTAAAAACTGACGACCTTATATTTTGGCAACCTCTCAAGCAATTTTGCTCATATTCACAATTTTTTTTTAGAATCTAGTACTGAATTTTAATGAAAACTTATTATCAAAATCAGCCGGTAAATGGTGCCGCAGCAAACTTCCATTTTTGGGGAAAATACCAATCAAAAATCGCCGAGGACTAAAAAATTTTAGAACCTGTATATATACCAAGCTTCGTCAAGAGTAGTTGAAAAATACGACCTGCGGGCTTATCCTCTAACTTTGAAACGTTCGTGATTCTGTTGCGAGAGTATGTCATCCTGCTCGTACCAACTTAGTCGCGCTATTCGCGGTCCCGCTCGCGCACTGTCACTAGATCGCTTTCAGAGTTACGGGATAAGCCAACTGTACCCGAGTACGAACTACCAACATAAGTACGTTATTGTACATTCTAATCCGGAGGGTTAAAATTGGCCGTTGTATGACGCCGCAGCAAAACCCCTCTTGATTGATTGAAAAATACGACCCGAGTACCAACAAACGGATAGATGAAAGCAAATTTTGCCACTTAAAACTAAGAACTTTCGTTCGCTTCGCTCACTTGGTAAAAAATTCTTGATAGTGGGATCGTAGCTGCAAGGGAGAAACAGAGAAAACAAAGCAATAAAATAAAATAAAAATATTTTTATTTATTTGTCAGCCTTTGATCACAATGTCGGAAAATAAAAGGAACTTAGGTACCTATCTAACAACTTAAGTACTTATAAATTAGCTTAACCAGACTCACTGTTTACAACGTTCGATCATTAAGTCGGAAACTTAATAAATGTAACAAAATTACCAATAACTTATAACAATGATAAAGAAACTACCTAATACTGAATTTATTACGGAGGGACTAGAACAACTTTAGTCAACTTCTTCAACTGTGGGGCCGGAGTGATTAGGTTGACCTTGCTGGAAGCCAGGATTGGCATCTGATCCCGCGCCATGCATTTTGCTCATCACCGGTGAGCAAGCCCGTTGTAGCTCTTTCAATTTGTGCTCATACTCTTCCTTCTCAGCTAGAGTGTTGTTATCGATCCATTTCAACGCCTCATCACATTCCTGGCGCGTGTTCTCTTTGTCCTGATCACTCAGTTTGTCGCTGGCATCGTCCAATGCTTGCTTTACGCTAAAGACATAAGTTTCAAGCTGGTTGCGCGCCGTAACACGCTCCCTCTGGCGCTCGTCTTCCTCTTTGTATTTTTCTGCTTCAGCAAGCATTCTGTCGATCTCCGCCTGTGATAGTCGACCTTTGTCATTCTTAATGACGATATTCTTGCTGCGGCCGGTACTGTTTTCCTTAGCAGAGACGTTGAGGATACCGTTTGCGTCCAGATCGAACGCGACGTCAATTTTGGGAACGCCACGTGGCGCTGGAGGGATTCCCGTCAAGTCGAAGCGTCCGAGCAGATTGTTGTCCTTAGTCATAGCTCGTTCACCTTCGTAGACTTGAACAGTGACGGCTGGCTGGTTGTCAGAGTAGGTGGTGAAAGTCTGGGACTGTTTGCAAGGTATTTTCGCGTTTCTTTCGATGATCTTTGTCATGACGCCGCCAGCAGTTTCAATGCCTAATGAAAGAGGCGCAACGTCAACTAGCAGCACATCTTGGATCTTGCTGTGCTGTTCGCCGCTCAAGATGGCCGCTTGTACAGCGGCGCCGTATGCGACTGCCTCGTCTGGGTTGATGGAAAGATTGAGCTGTTTGCCGCAGAAAAAGTTTTGCAGCATGCTCTGGACTTTCGGAATGCGAGTTGAACCTCCCACTAGGACTACGTCGTGGATCGAGCTCTTGTCTAGTTTAGCATCCTTCAGTGCCTTCTCCACTGGCTCGAGTGTACCGCGAAAGAGGTCAGAGTTGAGTTCTTCGAATCTAGCGCGCGATACTCTGGTATAGAAGTCAATGCCGTCGTGTAGCGCGTCGATTTCAATAGTTGCTTCGGTGCTCGAAGATAGTGTGCGCTTGGCTCTTTCTGCAGCTGTGCGCAATCTTCTGAGTGCTCGTGCGTTACCTCGAATGTCTTTTTTGTATTTGCGCTTAAATTCTTCCACTAGATGGTTGACAAGCCTGTTGTCGAAGTCTTCGCCACCAAGATGAGTGTCGCCGGCTGTCGCCTTTACTTCGAATAGAGATCCCTCGTCGATTGTCAGAATGGAAACATCAAAGGTCCCACCACCGAGATCGAAAATAAGAACATTTCGCTCGCCTTTCAAGTTTTTATCGAGGCCATAGGCGAGAGCGGCTGCCGTGGGTTCGTTGATGATCCTTAAAACATTGAGTCCAGCGATAGCTCCTGCATCCTTGGTTGCTTGACGTTGAGAGTCGTTAAAATAAGCTGGCACTGTGATGACTGCGTCCCTCACTGATGTTCCCAAATAAGCTTCAGCGGTTTCCTTCATCTTCGTCAAGACCATGCTGCTGATTTCTTCAGGCGCGAATTTTTTGTTCTCTCCTTTGAATTCCACTTGGATTTTTGGTTTTCCGCAGTCATTGATGACTCTGAAGGGCCAATGTTTCATGTCGTCTTGGATTTTCGGGTCATCGAACTTGCGTCCGATAAGCCGTTTGGCGTCGAAGACTGTGTTGGTAGGGTTCAGGGCGACCTGGTTCTTCGCAGCATCTCCGATAAGCCGTTCTGTGTCCGTGAATGCTACGTATGATGGTGTCGTTCTGTTGCCCTGGTCATTGGCGATTATTTCTACGTTCCCATGTTGCCATACTCCGACACAGGAGTAGGTGGTTCCGAGATCAATTCCAATAGCTGGCATTTCTCACTGAATTATTTTCTGCTACTTCAAATATGCAATACAATTTACAAATATGTCTTATTTTGTTCGCTTGTTAAATCCGGTTTGTGTTTACACCGTAATCACTTTTTGCTCGTACTTCTCTTGGTTTGTGTTTTCAAATACTGAATGCTTTGGCGCGCTCCGCGAGCCTTTATATACCCCTAGGCTCCGGCCAATGGCCATCGAGAACATTCTGGAAACCCCGGGATGCTACCAATCGCAGAATAGTTGGGGTGGAGTGTTCTGGAAAAAATAAAGTATCCAACCAATAGTAGCAAAAGGTGACCTACGACAGGGACAAAATGATACGAGTTAGAAAGAGCACGAAGCATAACAATGTACCATAGCAGAAATTTACCCGATTTTTGTGGACGTTTTCACGGGTTTGTAATATGAATAAATGTATTTTTGCTTAGTTATAAATTGACCTAAAAATTATTGAAAATTGCCAAAATGTTGCGTAGCTATTAATTCACTTGTCTCTGACTCTCAAAAAATGAAGCCTTTTGTGAAGTTTTGGTGAAGCGTCATTATGCACTTTAGTCAAATAACTTAACATTCTATGTTAGCAAACGTTTCCTAGTGCTATTTTATCATAATCATTCTTTACAATCTCTCCACCTTTCCCTGGATAGTTAATTATAAACGTCTTTTCCTGTTGCCCGTTAATTACGTTAGTTACGACTACCATCTTACAAGATTACAGGATTTAACTATTAATTAATAATTTTATTATTTATTTATTTATTTAAACAATACACATAATATAATATATATAAGTGTGGTTATATTTAATTATGTCATATTATCCTGAATATTTTTCATAATATTATTATGTGCACAAATTTGGAATTTTTAATGTGCGTCTGGCATCCCTGTTCTAATTTTATTTGCTTCTAGAAACATCGATAATGATGTTCCTGTTTCATTTTTTGATAGTTCTTTCTCTTTCTCTCTCAAAAGGTCATGCAAGACAAGGGCAGAATGAGGCGTATTAGAAAGAGTGCGAAAAACAATAGTATACCATAGCAGAATATTACCCGAAGCTTATGGGAGGTGTTTTAGTTCATTCCCAACGGTATGTGTATCTAAAGATTTCCTTCCTTTTCCCTGCCTGTCTACAGAAGTTTACATTAGGCCAGAAAATAATTAATCTCCGAATGCTATGTATTTTTCTATAATACAATATAATTATACATGTTTTACCCGTCTTTCTTTCTTTTACTGATAATCATTAGTTTTTCCAATGATCATCAGTGGTAGTGAATAAAAAATGTGATTGATTATTTTTTATATAATATACAAATCTTGATATTATCAAGTTTTTCACAAGAGAAAAGGCATAATCTCAATTGAGACCTAAAATTGTAAATTATAATTACTGGCTTCCGGGCACTTTTGGGTCTTCTAGGGAAACCCCGGCAGGTGCTTGTTAAATACCCGATAATCCACTTATTACTTACTCGCCTGCGAGTATAGTTTATATAATAATAATAATCATACCTTATTTATTATTACCTACGCCTTATTTCGCTATTACTGCCCAATGCGCATGCTTCCCTTATGCTAACATCCACGTTTTGCAAGATATAAGAGAAGTATATTTACTATATTTACATAAATCGATAAAAATACTTGAGTATGCAAAAAAGCTTTTCTTAATAAATAATTTTACATTGGAATTTTTAATGTGTAACTAGTATCCCTGCTCTTAATTTATAGCATCTAGAACCTTCGATAATAATACCACTGTTTCAATTATTCATCGTGCTTTCTCTTTCGCTCTTGAAAATAATTTATTCGAAGTTTCTAGAACATGTATTTATCTTTTGCTTTATCCTTATCTTTCACGTAGGTTTGTCTCGCTTATGCGGTTATGAACATTCTAGAACGTATAAAGTGGCTATATTGCGAAGTCGTCTTTTGTGTTAATTTCACTGGAGATTTGTGTGTTCTTAATATAGTCTTGTAAAATTTAACGAGTACTGCGCAAAATGTGAAGGCGAGGATATAAAAGCGAGATTTAGTACCGGTTCCACTGCATTTCGTTTTAGAAGACTAGTCGTGAGGTTCGGTACCTCTAAAGTAGACTAAGATTTTAATTATTTGGAGAGTAGTCTCAAAATGTAGGATACATTGGAGTAAAATAATAATAAGATGTATCACAATTACAACCGTTGTCGCAGAAAAGTGGACATGGGTCCCATTATCAAATAAGATGGCGGATTCATCGCCCGGTTAACTACGTAAATCCTTAAAAATGTAATAGAAAGGCAAAAAGGGGACCTTTAAGGATTAATTATGTGAGGTACGTACAGTGTTTTGTGTTATTTTGATTTTTATCGTTGATAAAGGTCGGTATTGTAGGATTTGTGCTGCTTTGTTATGTTTAGTGGAAGCTATGTTAGGTGCGGTGTTTGCCTGCGTCGCTAAAGACGCAGGTGAACACCGTTGCTGCGAAAATAAATATTTTTAGACTTTTAACAACTAAAAATTACCAACAATATAAACTACAACCAATATTACAGGCCTAATTAATTAAAAAATACATATATATTTGATATAATATTTAAGATAAACGACAGAATATTGATTTTATGCCACACCGGCTAAACGAGCTTGCTCCAAGGTCGGGTAGGTCGTAGCAAATCCATTTCCATTTTTGTTTATTTAACTTGCTACTTCTTGAGTACCTATATTTTTGCACGTAATTGTGGTTTTTGAACCAGTAATATTTAATCCCAAATAATGTTTTAGTAAAGAACGAAAACCGTTAGCACTCAGGCTATATTTTTTGATTGATTTTGCTTTATTTTATAGGTGTCTGACAATAGGTACGTTCATAGGTAGGTAGTGAGTAGGTAGGTACGTAGATAATTTAGTCCTGGGTGCGTACTAAATACTCAAAAAGACCTACCAATCCAAAAAAGAATTACTAACGTTGTTAAAACTTGTGCTTATTGGTATTTTTGTTATATTATAGTGGAATTTTCCGTTGTTTATATATCGAACCGCACATTTGTTTTTGTGATGCGTCATTTCGTGACCATCAGTTGTTTACATTTTTCGTTTGTTTTGATGCTATATTTGTTTTGCTAATCCTTGGAAGTTAATACTTAGTCTACCTTTCTGTGTTAACAAAAGCTATTTAGCATGGTGCTCAATATGTTTGACTTTGAATTAGGTTTTTTAGGGCTTGTCTATTTTGTTAATCAAAAGTTTTTTGTTTTATTTAAAAACACCAGTCTAGATTTTTTTCATGTGATGGTTCCATACATTTCTATTTTATACTTATACATATAGTTTCTCAAGCTTCAGTACGAAATTAAAAATCATAAAAAAAATGTCCTTTGATTTTGTTTTTATAAATAAGTAGGTCCTGATGCTAAGCTCTATCCAGAAATACTAGGCTACGCATACGTTATTCTTTGCAGAATTTAAGGATTTATTCTTTATTTATTCCAAAATCACATTATTACGTACATATTCTTCTACCAAAAAAAGTTCTAGCTTTCATAATGTCATAAACCCTGTAGGTATATAAGGCCGCGGCAACATAATGTGACTGGTCACAGGCATTTATAAAGTTTTAACAGCTTATAAATAAATTTAAAAGTTAATTTCATAAATTGCATTTTTGTAACTTTATTCCACACGTACTTAGGGATGATTATTTATATACTTTATTATAAACGAAGAAGAAGAATATAACGAAAATAAGAAACTGTACGTGTTTGGCTGATATCTTAAATATTTTTAAATTCATTTTTGCGACACTAGGTTACAGAAACATTATAGAGAAATAAAAATTCTATTACAAGCATAAGAAATAATAATATATATAAGCATCTATAAGAAAGTACAAAAATGGCTTGAGGCCAAAATTAAAATTGCAATGAAGTAGATAGAGGTACCATAAATCCACGCAATCTAGGTAGATATATCAAAGTACTCCTAGGTAGGTAAGTTATTCTTAGGTAGGTAGACTTAGGTACCATAAATCCACGCAATCTAGGCAGAGATATCAAAGTACTTCTAGGTAGGTAAGTTATTCCTAGGTAGGCAGACTTATTATTATAGGTATACCCATTATTCTTAAAACCTCAAAGTTAAAACTTTTGTCTACATTATTTATTGTTATTACAAATGTATAACACGCATAATAACTATATTCATGAAATAATAATTATTCATTTATATTTTGCATTATAAGTGACATTGTTATGTTATATCATTCGTTTCATTTCAGTACGTTCCAAACGTATTTTTCTAAAAGACGTCACAATCTTTTGTTTTTTATTCTTTTATTTTAAAGCTGATGTTTGCTAGCTAGCAAGGATAATGACACATTTATTTACATATACCATAAGACAAAAACAGACGTAGATTTGTGAATTCTGTACAAATCATATTGCGGTTATAAATAAAACATCTTACTAAAACAATGACGATTATGTAAAAAATTCGAAGGAAGATAATTATAATCGTTTTAATTCTACTTTGTCAACAAATTTGAGATAAAATAATAAACAGAATTTCTATCAGTACCAGAACTTAGTTAGTCATAATGTAAATTTAATAGAATCGATAGAGATATGAAAAGTCAACTACGATTTAACGATGTAAAATGGATTATCAAAATGTTTAGCACGCATCAGT
Source organism: Apocheima hispidaria (assembly GCA_947579745.1). Classification (NCBI taxonomy): domain Eukaryota; kingdom Metazoa; phylum Arthropoda; class Insecta; order Lepidoptera; family Geometridae; genus Apocheima; species Apocheima hispidaria. Next base: position 3,048,129 of record OX388151.1, read on the forward strand.
GTAGAATATTACAATTACTAGATCTATAGTTCTCCACGTAATAGCTATAATCAGATACTAGACCCACCCCATACAACCACAGAATACAACCACAGAATACATTCTAAAGAATAAAACTATTATTTTATTATTAAAAATACCTTATAGGTATTTTGCAACAATATCAACGTTTTATTTAAAAAAGATAAAATTAAGAGTACAATAACACTGCCAACTGAAAATGGTTGAAAGGAACTATCGTAATAGAACGAATAATAGAACATTGTTGAATAGAACAATCAAGAACAAATCACCAAGTATCTTCCATTTATATTTGATATAGAAAATATAGAGCCAATACGTTAATGCCTCTACATATGGACATCCAAGAGATACCAAAACTGGTTACGATAAGTGAATAGTTAAGCGATGATTGCATCAATTCCTGAAACTAACAATAAGGTCGTCTATAAATAGGAACAGAATAGGGAATACTCAATCATAAAATAATAGATGGAAATCTGGCCAGAGAGGCCTTGTGCTGAAACTACAAGTTCTTATGCGGTGATTGTAAAATTACACAATTTTATGAAAGCTATTAGGCTCTTGCTTGTCGGATTTAATGGATTGAGCTAATGAAATATATCATTAGGATAATTACAATCAGGTATAACTCAACACTATATTTCAGATAACGAATGATGTGGAAAAACTTACTTCCTAGATAAACATAGCTAGATTGCTAATTCATCAAAGTATGTATATCAGATCATAAAGGTACCAAAAGTGGATTAAGAAAAATTAATAATATACATACTCATTACCATAATACGGTTATAGGAGAAGACGAACAATGGTTTTTCAAACACGACATAGTACACATAATGACTATTACTACAACCTAATTATTCGGTAAAGATAGCTTAATCTCAACCGATTTTATAAATAAACGAAAAAATACTAGAAATAGTTATGATCATAAATTACGCAATTATCGTATCTGATATTTAAGAATGATCACAATATAACGCAATCACTTAAAGTGAAACCATAGATGAGTTTATATGATGAATAAAAACATTTATTACGTTTAACGTTAACTTGACTAATGGGATTTTAGGAAATTAAGAGCCGAACGCAAATTTCTTAAATTTATCGAATCAAATTACGGTAGCCTATGTATTCAAACTGGTTGAAAATAACTAAGAAATAGACTACTTACGAAATTGGCAACTTCGTAAACTAAAATATAGAGATAAATAGATAAATAACAATCGATTATACCTACTTCAAATTGTTATGAGCGAATTGAAATCTGTTAGCCTTGTGCTGAAATTAGATGCCTTAATGCGGTGATTGCAAAGTTGACACAATATTGTGTAATCTATACAATACGAAAAACATAAGTCTAGATTTCTATATATTTGTACGTTGACAATGGACAGGATCAGGAACAACGTAAAGAGCTAAATTGACAACTACAATTTAATCTGAAATCAGTATGTAATTAACAATATAAAAGAAATTGATACCAAAATAATCATAAATATGAATAAATGTTTTTGGAAACGAACAGCTACTTATCAAATAATTTCTATTTATCAATTTGTGACCCAGAAAGGATTTATCCAAGCTCACTGTGTATCTTTCGAATATTACGTGTAAACCAAAACAACCATATTGATTTACGAAGATGATCATAGAGAACGGACAAAGTATACATTCAATGCTAATATTTTTTGACACAGACAGACCTAATTTTAGCAATTAGTACTATGAAACATTTCAAATCAAATATTTGTTCTTCCTCTCTATTGATAGAGCAGAATAAAATCGAATAAGACGAGAGTTTTTACTGGGAAAAAATAAGCTAATCGTGATGGAGTCACTCAAAAGATTATATTCATGGTATAAGAGGACTGAAATGACTGAAATCTTTAGAAGGCCATAATTATTATTTCTATGCCTCAAACGCAAGACACAATAGGCTGAGTAGATGAATTCATTGTAATCGTAGGCCTCAGAGTAAATTATTAAACTGTATTGACCTGATAATGACACTTCCATCACTTAAGTTGACTACAATTCAGATATTTATTGCTAGATCAGAAGGATCTTAGAAAGATTTTGACATTCATTCAATAATTTCAGGCTATAATACTGGATATTTTCAGACCAGGATTTCATGGATTACGACTATTATGATTGTTTTCTTATCTAAAGTGAAGAGGATCATACCTAGAAGAAAGCAGCAATTATGGATTTCTCTAAAATTGATTTTTATTTTCGTTATTTCGGATCCTAATAGAAATTTGTAATTGCGTACAAAATCTGCTACTTTTGCTATATAAGTACACGCATACACGCTATACACGCATGAAAAAATTAATGATGATCTAATGTTAGACATACAGACATCATTTGCTTACGTGATGTAAACACCGTGACGTTATGGAATAATTTAACACTTCTACTGCTTGATAAGTGTGGTCGAGACACAAAATAAACATGAGGTGAAAAGAGAAAAACATAAAGTAACATACATAAATTGATGCCACACACTAAACTTATACCTACGAAAACACTTTTAGCTGAAATAACCTTAGGAACTACTTATTAGACATCAAATACGATTATATATTGCAAAATAAATTGTCATTGGTAAGGTACAAAAACTACATCTTCCGCAAAACGAGTATTTATCCTCAGTGGACACATTGCTTAGCTAATATTTCTTCAGCCCATAAATTTCATAACACACAAAATTACTATTTTTACAGAATAATCTGTGGGCGTCATATGACGGTTCCTTTTCAATATTTTGGTAGGGATCGCTAAGAACTGACACACGAAATAATGATGAGATTATAAAACAAAAAATCTATTTTTGCCATATAGAGTCAAAAGAAGTTAATTTGAACCTAACCATGCAACCTAAGAAAATAAATCGAGGATATTATTAAACAGACAAAAATGATGGTTATGGAACAAAACAAAACCCGAAGCACCTTCTCCTTCGTATCAGAAAAAAGGCAAAGTTAACATGATAAAATATGGATAACGGATTCTATTTTTTGGTACATGAGTGGTTTTGGATAATTGAATATTAGGAATAATTATGGGATAGCAAACTCAGTAAGTACATTTGTATCTAAAAACAAGTTTTTTTATGCAAGATAAATAAAACAAATAAAACAATAATCAACTAAGCTATGGAACAATTTGAATTTATTTACTATTGCTAAATCTTTTACAATCATACAAGGAATGTTACAAAACTAAGTAAGAGATTAAACTCGCATTAGCTAAATTGATGAAGCTATTTCACTGGATGATGACTGTATCAGAAAAAGTTAATCCGCACTAGATCCGAACTTGGAAGACACAGTTGAAAAAGAAAAACGAATTGGAATTATGAATCGTAGAAAATATTTGAGCAATGTAATTGGAGTTAAACGAAGAGGAATAAAATGTCTGATTCGATGAGATGAGGCAGGAACTCCCATGGCTAGCCGTTTGTTGGTGTATTAATTTTATCTTTTTTTCACCCCCATAAAACTACATCATTACGTACACGTAAACAATAAAATTATGTATTTATTTTTAAATTATTTAGCTCAATACATAGGTAGATGTTAATTAAGGTAGATTACACGGTACAGTTCGGGCCAAAGCTAAATAAATAACAAAGCGACACAAAATTAGGTATTGCTTTAAATTACTAACTAGGTAGGTAGAGAATTTGTATTTATTTTTAGTTTATTACATCGATGATAAATTTTATTTAAAGAAATGGCTTTACGACAATATATTAAATAAATTAAGGATGTCTATCGGATTGCGAACATAGGCTATTATTAAAGTAAGAGAATTAATTACCAGTTAATTATTTTTCAAACGGTATTTCGTATGAAATAGTCAAAATTTACTTATTAAGCATAAACAGTGCTAATTTTAAGCATATATTTTATAAAGAAAACAGTATTTACAAATATATAGCTAGTTATTAATGCCTTTCACGAAATACTTTTATAAGTATTATTATCTATCAAATTGCGCAATATACGGCTGCAAATTATAATTAAACTAGGTATAAAATCAATATAAAAGATAATTAAGTTTTATTTTTAGTTACGGAAAACACCGTCTAAATGTTTAATTATGAGGATTATAAATACGATACAGAAATTTAATTAAGGAAAAGACAAAACACAGTAATTTAAATTTAATTTCAGGAAAATAGTTATAGCTCCTTTTTTATGATTTCAATCAAATTATTGAACATTAATAGATCGATTAACTTGCGTGAACAAAAAAACAAAAAATATTTTGGTTAAGATGAAAACATACAGTTATTTTAATTAGATTATAGAAGGTTTTAGGGTTTTTTTTTTTTTCTGTGGAATAGTAATTTACTTTCATTCAATTTTAGTATTTTTTAGAAAATACGAAAACGTATACTGAACTTAAATAACATATAATTTTAGAAAATAAATCATTTTATTTATTGCCATAGGTAGGTATCTATCGAATAGCGGAACACAGGTTCATATGCATAGTACCTTTAAAAAAAAAACCGTATTTATTATTTTTATATTATTTATAGACAGAGAATTCGTATTTATCTGTAGTTTAGTACGTCGATGATAAATTTTATTTATAGAAAGGGCTTAGCGACAATATATTACATTGAAATGGCAATGTCCATCAGATTGCGGAACATAGGCTAATATTTAGTAAGAAAATTAATTACCAGTTAATTATTTTTTCAAACTTCATTTCGTATGAAATACTCTAAATTTACATACTAAGCATTAACAGAGCTAGTTTTGAGCATGTATTTTATAAAGAAAACCGTATTAAAGAATATATACCTAGTTACTAGTTATTAATGCCTTTCACGAAACTCTTTTATAAGTATTATTATCTATCAAATTGCGCAATATAAGGCTACAAATTATAATTAAAATAGGTAGGAAATAATTTAAAACATAATTACGTCTTTGTTTTAAGTTACGGAAAACATCGTCTTAAGTTTTAATTATTAGGCACAGAATTTATGTTCAACTCATAAATAGGGAAAAAACATAGTCATGACTATGACTATATTTTTTGCATTGCGTGAAATATGTTAATTTGGAATACCGTACAGCAATTTAATTTAGGAAAAGACGGAACAGGCAGGAATTTAAATTTAATTTCATGAAAACAATTATAGCTACTTTTTATGCTATCAATCAAATTACTGAAATCAAAAATCAAATCAATAGCTTAACTAAAAAAGGGGTACCCACAAGAATTTAATTTTGGATAGGATGAAAACGTACAGTTATTTAAATTAGATTTTAGGGTTTTTTCCACGGAATAATATTTTTTTTTATTCAAATTTAGTTCATTTTTTTTTTTGGTTGAAATTGATTGTTTTATGGATTCAGGAATTCAAGTTTGGAAAAGACCAGAACATAAAAATAATTAAAATTAAAGTTAAAGAGAGTCTTCCCATATTTTATTGTGTTTATTGTGTTGCGGAACATGATTTTGATCTGTATTTTAAATTTAATTCAGAAAAGACTATACACTACAATTCGTTTGCTTGATACAGGGACAGGGCTACACTGCCGCGATAGTAATCTATATGAGTTTAAAACAACGATGATCAAATCTATTGAACTATAAAATAAAAGTTTATTCTAATTAACACAATTTACGTAAATGGTTTTTTTAATAACGTTCAAAAAATAATTATTATACTTCTTGTTCTATAAATAAAATGTTGGGTAGAAAGGTACTTTAAAAATTTGCATAATAGCTGGCTATAATAATTTAGACTTGAATTAGTTTAAGAATATTGTTTTTTTTTTCTTATTTTAGAGAAAGTTCAAATTTTAGATGAAAATTTAAAAAATTGCATTTATGTCTAAAATGTAATGAATTGCATAATTTAGGACGACAAATAATATAAAACTAGGAAGGAAATCAAAATAAACAACAATTTGGTCTTATTATTATTTACGGAAAACACAGTTGAAATAAATTATGAACAAGGTCGGCACGGAAGTATGGTTTAATAGGAAAATCGTCATTATTACGAAATTGTGAATGATGTTGATTTTAGTAATAAAATTACCGTACCGAAATTTTATGTTGCGAAAAGACGAAAACACTAATTTTAATTACATAATAATGATTATTTATGGAGAAGTTCTATAAGTAAACCAATTTACGGCGGAATGAATATATTTCCTAATTAATATAATAACACTTATCACTTATAAATGGTCAACTTTGATAACATATAACAATTTAGGGGAAAAAAATGCGTCTTAACAAATGTAAAATGTGGATCAGGCAAAATTATGTTTAAAACAAACTGACTCATTGAAATTGAGATACTGTACAGTTTTTGGTAATAAGCGTTTCAATATGAAATATGGTACAGCACTATAAGGGTTTAATTAGTTATACTAACAGGAATTTAATTTTAAAGATCCATTGGATAGCTTGGTAGAGGTGTGTTTTAATAAACTTGAACATTACAACTAAATAGCTCAAAAATAATATACGTTTAAAACAGTATAACGAGCACAAGTCATACGATAAACTAAATCAGAAAAATAGTACGTCTCTAAATTAGGCAGGTATATAGTTTAAATATCGAGAAGGAATTTAATTCTGGGTACGAAATTATAGTAACATATTATTATAAATATATATACATAAAACGTTCATCGATAGCTTGTTAAGGTATGGTACACAACTTTTATTTAATTGTAAGTTTTGACTAGGCACTTCCCACATAACAAAGCAGCACAATTAATAGTATTCAACGTAATAAATACAAAATAGGGTTATGCGTTCGAATAAACATTTTGATAATTAAATTAATTTAAAACGGAATTATTTATGTCCAGATAAAACTAGATACGGAATTAGAGTAGCGTAGATACGAAATTAGGGTTGTCCTTATAAGTACAATAATAGCAATCTGAGAAATAAGTAGAAAAATAAGGACAAGTACTGCACTATTATAATAATCTATTCTTGAAAGAGTATAAATCATACAATAAACTAAATAAATAGAATAATACGTCTCTCCGTTATGTTTTTATTGTAAATAGTTTGAAGGTATTTAATTTGTTAGGTATATTTGTGTTAGTTAAAATTATAGTTAATTCGGCAAATGTAAGTGATATAAAAGTAAAAAAAAAAGGCATTTGACCATAAACTTTGAAAAACTTACTTCGATTGGTGACATGGTATCTAATATAAATGAAATTGTAGGTATTGACTGGGCTCTTCCCACATCATTAACCAGCACAATTTATAGTAACCAAAATAATAAATACAAAACTTCATAATAATATAAAACGGAATCATCTAGGTCGAAATAAAAGTAATACATGGAATTACGATAGAGTATGGGAATCGGCTATGAAATTAGGATAGTCCCTGTAGAATATTAACAGACTTCATCATAAAAAAGCAGCACAATTTAACAGGAATATGTATATATATATATATATAATAGCGTATTGCGATTGAATATGCAATTTTACAATATAACTTTATTAGACACCAAAAAATCAATTTTAAACGGAATCATCTAGCTCAGATGAAAGTAGATACGGAATTAAGATAAGGTATAAAAGAGTACGGGAATAAGGATAAGGCAGGTACAGAATTAGGATAAAGTACGGAAATTAGAGTACAAAATTAGTCCTAATTAGTAGAATAATAACATTCTGAATTAAAGTAATGAAATAAGAATAATGGATATGAATAGATGATGGAATCAAAATATTGTAACTAACAAGTTTCTTTTACATTTATTAAATTAGGGTTTATTTATGACGTGTTAGGTATATTTGTAAATGTTACAATCAAATACTATTTTACGGAAATACATAACGATGATAATTTTTACATACATACCAAAGATAAATATATACAATGACAAAAGAGTCGATAAGAAATGTAAATTCTTGTAGAATAAAAAGGACACATATAATATTAAGAACACGAGAATAATAATCAGTATACATACAGAGATCTTTAAAGTATACACAGTGAAAAGAAAAATGCGGCACCGTGTAACTACTACAACAACTTAATACCAGTACTACAATTTAATAACAGAAATAAAGAATTTTTAAAATTTAAAAATATTCTAATTGGATAAAGTCACTCTCAATTACTGCACATACCGTTTTTCACAAACACTTTACAAAAACGAATTTGAGTGACAAGTGAATTTTGAATGAGTGAATAAATACTATTTCGATAACTATTAGCGAGTTTAGTGAATATTTTTCTCTAGATGTGATATTTTTATTCAAGATGAGTGTTGAATAAAAAACTATAGAAAAAAGTCCGTAGGCTTTATTTAAGTAATAAAATATGTATACATTTTGTTCAAAAACTATGAAAAGACACTTCATGCCTCGGTTTAAAATACGCCCAATTGGAATTAATTCATGAATTCAAGATGTTAGTCTAAAAGTTTTAAAAGTCAAAATTAATGTCTAATGATTATACGTCGAGCAACAACTTAATTAAATAGATAAACCTAGAGAATGATTGGAAATAAATATTATGATGAGAATGATTGAAACAATAAGAAATGAAAATATTATGGTATAGAGATAAAGATGGTAACGAATAAAAATACCTTTGGGATATTTCGATTTAAATGATTTTAATAAAAAATAAATGTCTAGTGAATCCAAGTACGATACAAAGTGCACCATTTAAAAAATAAACAGAAATATAATAAATTTGAGAAGTTGGAACTGATAAAGTGGATTAACCTAATACCTAATTACTCACTAAGGACGCACACCGAAAGGATTAAGCTATATCTTTGTTATAAATTACGGTGCCTATGTAATTGATTATTATGAATATATTTTTATAGAACTATTTAAAGCCTAAACTAGTGTAGTGGTTGTGTATTAAGTGAAAATGTGCAAAATACAAATACATATTATTATTTCATTTCAATTAATAATTATAATTCAATAAAACAATAGTTCATTATACGTACAAAATTTTTACTAAAGAGTAACTTAGGAAATTTATAACACTATCCAGAGTGCGGTTTAGATTTAGGAAAAATAGAGAAATAGAAATTATTAAACTAGGTAGGTATACATCCTCATTACTCGGTATATTTGAATTTAAAATATATTGGCAATTATTTAGCAATTGCATAAAACAGTGTTAAGTGAATGTGTATGTGTGTGTTGTCAAGAAAAATAAATACATTAAACACTAAAATATTATAGTTTCTCAAATGTATTAGTTATTTTATTAAATTCACATATATGTAAATATAACACCAATGAATCAAAAAGAGTGCATTTAAAGTGTAGTGTAAAGTGCTGTTTTGAGTTATAATTACAAGTATACATTTAAAGATTTATTACAATTATACAATAAAATACGACCAATTGGATATGAATCATGAATTCAAGATGTTAGTCTAATTATTCAGTGTATCATTTTAAATGCGAACTTATAAATTATAAAAACAAAAGTATTTGTTTCCCCTAAGTATTTCCAGCGTATCATATAAAACGAGGATAAATAAAACAAATGTATTGGAAACCGCAAAAACCTTTCATTTATTTATATGTTATAGATTTCCTGAAAAAGTAATTTATTGTGTACCTTTCATTTAAGCTTGGAGTACGTCATATAAAGTAAGAATGCGTAAGAAATAAGCAGTGGAGATAAAAATGCTTTTTTTGTTTCTGGAGTGACGGTACAGTTAAAAATAAGATATGTTGCACATAGAAATTATGCGACAAGTAATCATTGTAAACTAAGGCAAATTATTGAATACCTCTAAATAAAGATAATTAATATTATAGGATGTGTACACACATATATCGGAGAACATTAGCTTAAGATTGGGTGACAAAAACGTAATCAGCCTAGGTACCAGCGGAAATAATTATTTTACTAATTATATTTAAATGCATATTTACTACGAGTATAGTATAATAATAATAAGAAATATCAAATATTATCGTATAGAGTTAAAGATGGTAATGTAGATATAGTAATACCTTTGGGATATGACAATAGAAATGATTTAAAGTACACATAAATATCTAGTGAATCCAATTACTATAAAATGTGCAAAAAAATTACAGATAGAAAATCATAGTTGCTGCCATTGTTTTATCAGGTACTACGTTATATAAATACAATATAAAAAATAATTAAAATAGTCTACAAAACGGCGAAATAACGATATGATCTAGAAAGGTAAAATATAGGTACTTAATAAATATAGACCAGGGAAAAGGACAAATTATACGTTGTATTAAAAATAAAATAACTAATTAGCTATACTAGGTACACAAATTATAATAGATCTATTTTAGTAAAGTAAAAATTTATTATATCGACATTTTAATCGGATTATATGCCTAAATTATTTTCAGTATTATAATTTCATGTTGCGTATATAAGTTTGCCAAATTATTTTTTAATAGCATTTTACTAATCAATAAAACATCCATTATTATTTTGAATTAATATTGATTAAGTATGCAAATGCACCCATAGTGAATTTATTATTGTAGATTAATTTTATTCACCTCTCTATTATCCTAAACATTTGAAAAGACTATGAGAAAACCCCTTTGTTTATTTCTACAGCTATGCTTTACAAATCTTCCTTCTCATTTTACAAATAAGTGACACATAAAAATGTATTATTAATTTGCACTCTGTAATTACATTTCAGGATACTGGTACTATGTTATCTAATATTGTTGTCGCTTGCCCTGCAGACAGTAAAGTTCCACCGTTTCGCAACATGGCCGGTCACTTCGAATCCATAAGCAAATCAAACTTACGGTTAAGCTTAGAACACGGATAAAGTAAAGCTCAGTCTGCATTCTCCAGCAATCTTCAATATGCTTCCGTTATTCAAAAGACTAAAAACATCACCAAGGTATTATTTTAGATAAAAAAATATATTTACATTTCCAGATTTGCATTTAATTAAAATCGAGTCTTGTCGTGTTAATATCGATGGAGCTAAAATTATAATTAGTATCGACATCATCGCTCACTTCTTAGATAAAAATAAAGTTTTAGTACTATTAGGTACATCTATAAATATAACTATAACGATAGCTTCCACAATAACTTCGATAAGACTTATTTATGACTGCAAAATATTTTCGCTATGACTTTGTGGCAATGATAACGTAAAAATCTGTGGTGAATTCAAAAGTCTATTAGTATTAGACTATTTTATTTTAATTAGTGGCTGAATCAGATAAAGTTTTTAGATTTATTTAATTTCCAAGAATTATGTGTTTCCCTAATGATCCCTCGACGCAGGGATAAAGTAATTGCAATGATTAATTGATTTTCAGATATTAAGGTTGTTTTGTTGGCGTCGTGAGGCAGGCAGGCAGACGGTCAGGCAGGCTTTTTACCATCGGAGATAGAATGCTCTATTAGTTCTCGAATATATATGAAGTCGAGGCAGGAATTATACCACACGTTAAAGAAGGCTGTACTTACAACACAGACCCAGCGTTCATAGACTTATTTATTACATACACATTTTTTACTTTAGATTAATCTGTAAAACAATAAACGTAATTATGTCAAACTTATTTAAAAACCTACACCGATTTTGTTTGTAACGGAATTATGATAATATTAAAACTTAATAAATACAATTCGTTTTAAAGGGGTACAGAGTTATTTAACACCATATATATATCGTGTATATTTTATTATATATATATTAAAATTATATTTCTTTGTTTGTTTCTTTATTTTACACCAATATTAATTTAATTATTAGGTTGAGACTCTTCGTACAATAAACAGCACACGGAAAAAATAAACTGAAAATGTACATATAGAATTCCGTTAGGTTATCAATACACTATAATTATATTATGTTTATATTTACAATACTTATATAAAACGTCACTACTCTAATTAAATTTTATACAATTCATACAAACCGGGCGATGAAATAATAACTCAGGATTGTTGAATACTAAATCTAAATTTACGTTTTATGTAAGTTGTTTTTCATTTTCTGGCTTATAATATATTAGTTAAAGCTGGGCAATTTAGATTATAATTATTATTATATAAAACAAAACATCGGTAACAGGCATCGTAATATAATAAATGTAGAAAAGATAGAAAAACTAAAATGTAAGAAACCTGGCATTTAGAGTCTATTTCTGGCAGGCTTAGTAGCAACTCTAAATCACGTAGGCTTGGCTTAGTAAGCTAATTTCATTTAAGCAACACCATATCGTTATGTTCTTCATTAAGTCCAAAAATAGAGTACCTAAATTAAATATAATTATACTCAGATAAAAATTTGCGATACATGAGAAGGCTATAAAAATATAAAGTATATAATCTGTAAATAAGCGGTCATAATAATTATGTTACAAGAGTTAGATAGCTTTTAGTATTAGATAGGTACTTAAAGCAAACTATATTTTGTAAATTAGGATATTATGTCATAGTGTGACATTACTGCGATTTCAAACCCCTTGTTTCTTAGTAAAAAATCAATACCATCTTGAAATGATTTAGGAACTTTAAAAAGTATTTTTGTACGAAGATTGCTTAAACTTAATTCAAAAATAATCTGTCCCCCTTTTTCAACAATCTCTTGTATCTACTTTTATAAAATGAACAATCGTAATATTTTATCACACAAAAAGTTACCTTGTAGAATTAAAAACTTGTTGAGTAATAAATATTTCAATTTTTAATAGTAATAACGTTTATATTATTTAAATCCACAATAATACCTCTGCGCATTTTGCTTTCTTATATGGTTGATAATTTAACACATTAACACAAAAATATATATGTATTATACTACTTTAATTCTTAATATAACACCATTATCGAAAAAGAGGGCATTTAATCGTAATATACATTAGCTTCACATTTTTAATAAGTTTGCTCTACTATAGTTGCGCATCTAATGCCACATCTAGAATTTCTGACGAACTTAAATTTATTTTTATTTATAATTCTCATATTTCTCGCATTAAAACACCATTATAGTTAATTTTACAAACCACAATGAAATGGCACTGCACGTTTCGTTTAAAGATTTTTTAATTTAAGCATCATTGAATTTTTTACTGCTTAATGAACATCAGCATAATGTGTCTTTGAAGCAGGAATAATCAACATAAATATGTTCGAATTGTTTGCCTTACAAACTTTGCACATTTTGTTCGTAGATACATTTTCACAAATAATGTATTATAATATATCTTTATTTACATACACGCTTTTACAAGCCGTACATGAAACAGTTTTAGTACCTACTCAGTATCTGAATATTATTACAATTTTTGTATGCTCTTGAGAAAATGTATTATGGAAAGAAAATAGGGACGTTTTCATTCTTAAAACAGATTTATAATATTTTACTCTAGACTGAACTACTATACTATTATACTATTAAACCACACCAGAAAAAACGTCGGAATTCTAAAATTAATTTAAGAAATCCACCTCACAATTAAATAAACAAGCTGAAGAACCAAAAAAAAGGTGGCAGATGGGATTAACTACATCTTCATAGACAAATATAAGAATAAAATTATAAAAACAAAAAAGAAATTCTTTACATTATTTTGTAACAAGAATTTTATAAAAAAATATGTCATGAGTATCTAGACAGAATGTATAGTATATTGAAAATGATTATGTATACTTTAGTAGATACTTAATTGCTAATATACTACATAAGTTTAGGATTATGTTCAGTTTTCACAACACATTGCTAAAATAACGAATAGGCGTATATTTTGTTTTTCTTATATTACAATCTATTATTTTAATTTTATCGTTATTATTTAATTTACATAACAGTATTTGTTTTTTTATTAATGACTTACTTATTTATAATAAACTAAATGATATTTATATTACAATATAACTTTAGTTTAGTCTGGTGTTGGTTAAAAACTGACGTCAGTAAGGCATCCGCTGAGTTTCTTGCCGGTTCTTCTCAGCGGCTTGTAGGTTGTGAATCGGCATTAGTGTCACTAGGACATAAACTCCAATAGGACATGAAAATACAAATTTTTCACTCATATATATCTCGATCGTCATATTTATTATTTACAACAGTAAAATAGCAAAAATGATATACAAATCACTAAATAAATATTCAGTAAAAAATAATTGTTTTCACCTTAACAAAAGTAAAAAAATAAATATATTTCTTTACAGCAAACCCCACTGTCTACCAAATTATATTATAAACAAATACGAAATTTTAAAATAAGTAAAATATTAATAAATTAATTATGAGATGCCAAATAAAATTATTTGAAATCTATCTGTTGTTTGTTTACCTTTCCCATTCCTGTTCGTGCACGTTTATTAGGAAGTAGATACACTAGTAATTTTCTTATTTGTTTTTACATAATTATTTAAAGAATTGCCTACCAACTCTGAATGAATTAGTACCTATTTATAATAATGCAAAAATTCTAAAATGAACGTGCACATGAAACGTCATCTAATATTTTATTTATAATAAATTAAGTAGGTAAGCATAATCATAGCGACCTGGGCCCGTACCGTGGCGTCCTTATTGCGATGATTATTTGGTTCAGCCGCCGACGCTGCGCGACCGCGAATGGTATCCCTGCGCGATTCACGGTAGCGTCACGTTAGATATGGGCTTTATGATTGCGATCCTGTGTATGTGGCGTCTGGATTATCTGGATCCATGCAAACTAAAACTGCGCACTCAGTCATAGCATCAAAGGATCAACACATCATGACAAATTGAATATTTAGCGGAGACAGGCGCCGTCTTTCTGCTAAATAAGACACAGTTTTACTTTGGAAGATCTATTGGTACTGTTTTGTAGGAATGTTTTAATACAGTTAGGTTACCCTTTGGCGCGGCCTAAACCACCAATTCAAGCAGACTGCTCCATCCTCATGCAGAGCTCGAAGCGTCCGATGTTGGATGTTAGTAAAATTACAATATATATAGGTAATCTTACAAACTTCGAAAAACACTAACGCTACATATATACGGCAGGCGTGATCTTCAATCGGCAGTATAAGCCGCCAAAGCAAAGATACCGCTAGGGAAGTTATATGTAAATAACAGGAATCAGAATACATAATGATTGTGTCAGTTACTTGAAAGTAGTACAAAAGCGCCGTCTAGAGATCTAACTTATAGACTTAGAGCAACACACCCGCCTCCGACCTGGACCGTTCGGGTCGGTACCGAGTTGCTCAATGCTTATAGTTGACGCCACTGTGTTACTTTTAATAGTGTGTTACAGGATAGATGGCAACACTATCTACTACATATTCATCATCTGGCCATCTCTACTGATAGCTATTATTATCATGGTTCGCACCATGGACTACTATTTAGCTGTGTAGGATAGATGGCGACACTACCTATTTGATATCCATCATCTGGTCATCTCTACTAATAAGCGCTATTAAAGTGAGGATTCGCACCATGAAGGTGTACAGCTTCATGGTTCGCACCATGGACTACTATTTAGCTGTGTAGGATAGATGGCGACACTACCTATTTGATATCCATCATCTGGTCATCTCTACTAATAAGCGCTATTAAAGTGAGGATTCGCACCATGAAGGTGTACAGCTTCATGGTTCGCACCATGGACTACTATTTAGCTGTGTAGGATAGATGGCGACACTACCTATTTGATATCCATCATCTGGTCATCTCTACTAATAAGCGCTATTAAAGTGAGGATTCGCACCATGAAGGTGTACAGCTTCATGGTTCGCACCATGGACTACTATTTAGCTGTGTAGGATAGATGGCGACACTACCTATTTGATATCCATCATCTGGTCATCTCTACTAATAAGCGCTATTAAAGTGAGGATTCGCACCATGAAGGTGTACAGCTTCATGGTTCGCACCATGGACTACTATTTAGCTGTGTAGGATAGATGGCGACACTACCTATTTGATATCCATCATCTGGCCATCTCTACTAATAAGCGCTATTAAAGTGAGGATTCGCACCATGAAGGTGTACAGCTTCATGGTTCGCACCATGGACTACTATTTAGCTGTGTAGGATAGATGGCGACACTACCTATTTGATATCCATCATCTGGTCATCTCTACTAATAAGCGCTATTAAAGTGAGGGCTCGCACCATGGACTACTATTTAGCTGTGTAGGATAGATGGCGACACTACCTATTTCATACCCATCATCTGGCCATCTCTACTAATAAGCGCTATTAAAGTGAGGGTTCGCACCATGAAGGTGTACAGCTTCATGGTTCGCACCATGGACTACTATTTAGCTGTGTAGGATAGATGGCGACACTACCTATTTGATATCCATCAACTAGCCATCTCTAGTAATAAGCGCTATTAAAGCGAGGGCTCGCACCATGGACTACTATTTAGCTGTGTAGAATAGATGGCGACACTACCTATTTGATATCCATCATCTGGCCATCTCTACTAATAAGCGATATTAAAGTGAGGGTTCGCACCATGAAGGTGTACAGCTTCATGGTTCGCACCATGGACTACTATTTAGCTGTGTAGGATAGATGGCGACACTACCTATTTCATACCCATCATCTGGCCATCTCTACTAATAAGCGCTATTAAAGTGAGGGTTCGCACCATAATACTCATAACCCATAACTCACATAATGTCGTGAGTAAAATCATACCATAGAAAAGGAAAAGACACAAATAAAAATACAAATAACGTTGAAATGTGTAAAATTATTTAATGTAAGTTATAATATAATTGTCACAACAAGAAATTGCCACGAGCCTAAGGTCCACACGATGATACCACTTACGAAATTAACTACCGTATCTATTCACTTACTCTTAACTTAAGTTACTTAGTCGACTTAACGTTACATCACATGTAGAACGAGATATTTTAATAAATGGACACCTGGGATCATATTCCTGTGCGCTAGAGATTATCTCGGTCACTCTTACTCCCATTAAATTCTAAATTAGAGAGACAGTGATCGAGATAATCTCGAGGGCACAGGAATAGGGTCCCTGGGGTATTGCGCGTCCTTGTAATATCTTTTCAAATAGGTACTACAAATCTATCAAACAGTTCCTGCACCACAGAGGGCAGGAATTGAAAGCAGAATCGTTTTGTCGCCGGTGTCGATTCTATTGCACCATTTTCTGAACTAAACAAAATTTTACAGCTCTAAAATTGTTGGCATCTTTTTCTTGAAATGAAAGCAGACGTAGATAATTATAGTCCAATTAGTTTAGTGAGCGGTACAAGAGAACCGGCGCCATTTCCAACTAAAAGATAGCACTTGCTATGAAGCTCTATTTCCAACTAAAATCGGAACAAAATGCTTTTTTTAAAAGATAACTGGCATAAAACGCCATCATGACTACCATTAATAATATGCAATATTATTTGAAACAATTTTTTTTCTTAGAACTTTTTTAGGTTTCTTTTCATAGGTTCTTTTCATAGATAAATTTTCATGACTTATCGCGTCACTTTTTTAATCAAAATGGAATTGGCTTTGTTGTTTGGAATTTTTTCAGTTTCCAGTATTTTCGGTTCTATGGCAAAAAAATATACAAAAAATTGTCCATACAGTAAAAAACAAGACTTAAGGCCTCGCTACATGGCCTGACCTGACATCGTTTGAAAGAGATGGCTATATATAAGTTTCTGGGGGAGCGAAAGGGACAAGCTATAACCTTAATAGATTGTTTCTTTTGCTCCCGTAAAATTCAAATCTAGCTGTCCCTTTCACACGATGTCAGGTCAGGCCATGTATAGACACCCTTACATACAAAAGAGGAATACATACATAAAAATTCAAAAGTGCCTATGTCATAGGCTTCTTACTCTATGTATGTCCTATCTGTTACATCCAAAATTTTAAGCCCGGTATAAATTACGTAACGGTAGCACTGCATCTGGGACTGGGACACAAGATAAATTATACAAATTATTTAATGAGGCTATACTAATCATCCGATTTTTTTAAAGAATGCCCCGTATTTGCGAATACCCCATTTGAGCCTATGTAATAAGTAACAATGGCCGAAAGATAATGTTCAACTTGCTCCGTTCTCACCTGTCTCGCCGTCGCTCTCTCTCTATTATTAGTGCGATGTCAAGATACAACTTAATTTGAGATCAATTTCAAATATAAAAAGATACATTTCAATTTTAGGTGACTTGGTTCAGGCCGACGTTCACCGAATCTTCACAGGGTATTAAATAGTAACCATATTTATTTTTTCTAAAGTACTCAATACGATCGGGTATTATTTATTTTAGAAAACTTAATAACATAAAACTTAACAACTATTATACATATTCGACTGAAGATGTATAAAAAATGTAGTTTCAGTTTGCGCCCGAAAGGGCGTCGTTGTTCCATTTTGCTATCGAACTTCAAACTTCCAAGTTTTTTCGATAGTATGTACCTAGATAAACTTCGAGTACAGTTAAGAAATCATCTTGTCAAATTTTGGTGAACATGTGTAACTAGCTTACCCTTACGGCTTCGCTCGCATAGAACCAGTAGCAAACAGGTTTGGTATGTGCGTTGATTTCTTTAAAAGGACTTGTTCTTTTAGTGGATTATCTATGTATAGAATCAACAAATGTTCAACAAACAAATGTTATATGTATGTTGTTTTTATATATGTATAAAATAAGCCCTTTTCTAGGAACCGCCTTATTGAGATAATACTATACTGCTCCAATGGTCTAGGTAAACATAAGAACGGATTTTGAGAAATTACACCTCTAAAGGGCTAAACCCCTTTAGATGTGTAATTCCACCACCAACATTCCACATTTTGGAGGCGTTCCATTTAAAAGGACCCCTTAAAGTATGTATGGAAATAAAATATTTTTCATACTAAACATGAAAAATAAAGAAAGTCATATTTCAGGATTTTTCGAAATTCAACCCCTAAAGAGGTGAAATGGGGTGTTTCATTTACTACAGTAATGTAGTAGAGTATGCGAGCGAAGCCGTGCAGGCAAGCTAGTATAATTATATAACATTATTTGCCTGACACTGTGAAATATAAGCTGCCAATTTCAGTCTCGTCTTTGGTCTAATCAAGACAACTACTACTTTTTATAGTTTTAGTAGGTAGATACTTATAATAGATAATATTGATCCAATTCTGATCACAAATCTCCAAAGCGATCATGGTTAGATGCGAATTTTAATTTTCTTTACATCTATCATCTAGATCGTCTTTGAAAATCATAATATCTTTAATGTTCTGTTTTCATCAATGGTTACATCGTTTTATGCCTCTTACCTTCGTTCATAATTAACTATCTTATTACCTCCAAAGCTTGAAATCGCACTATTAATACAGCCCTTATAAACTACATAATCACCCTTATTTACAAATACATCTAGAGGAAACTCGATACATAAGTACATTTATCTATGTTAAACTTTCCTATATCAGTTCAATATCGGTATAATTTTTATTATGATATAGATTATGCAAAGATTTTATAAAATACAATAAATGTTTATAAACTGCAGCTTGATATCAGTAGCATTAGCTATCTTGTAAACTCTGATAGTAAAAAGATCATCAAAAATTTATAATATAGACACACAACTGTCTAAAATGCTCCCGATTATAATTTAAAATGTTGCATTCATTAATGAACCACTAAATTTAAGGAATACAAAAAAAAACCTATACCTAAACTCTCGTATATAATTCCTTCAAGTAAGAAAACTTGAATATAGAAGTCGTGGTAGGTCAGTGGGGGCATGCTGGCCTCATATTCGTGGGTTCGTAACCGGGCGGGCCCCGTACCAATGAGTCTTTTGGAAATTACGTACGGATATATACCACTGTTTTTTTCGGTGAAGGAAAAATCGTGAGGAAACCGCATATTTCCTAAGAAGAAATTCGATGGCATATTTGAATCCGTCAACCCGACAGCGTGGTGGATATGTCATGAAAAAAGTGGCGCCACCTGAAACTTTTAGTTCTATGTTAAGAACTACTAAAAGACTAGATGGCGCTTTTCGTTAGGTTACGAACAAAGTGAGAAATGCCCTACCGAGCTTCAAATGTTATGTTGATATCAATCTTATTACACCGGCTACTAAATTGATTAATTGAATACTAATAGGATATCAAAGGACACCCATAAAAATTCAAAGTGGTTCGCTAATGAACGCCCATAATTGACAAGACCCTCGTAAGTCGGTGAGAGCGGAGCGAGGTGCGAACGGCGGACCTGGGCCTTATCTCTTGTTCTTACTCTTCATCGTGAGTCGTCGCCAGAAGCTGGCCTTCTCAGCGGGCGGAGTCTCCTCCCGCACCTCCTCGGCCCGCGGCTCTCCCCGCAACATGTCCAGAAACGTAGGATCGCTTTTCTTTACATTCTTTTCAATTTTAACCGCTTCAGCGCTCAGTTCCGCCTTCAGCTTCTCTGGGCTCGTGTTCTCGACCTTAAACTCGTTAGGGTCTTCCACGAACGCCTGCTGAAGGTCCCGCATTATCTTTTTCCTAATAGTCTTCTTCATACTGAGGTGTCTTTCCAAAGTTTTAACATCGCCGTTTCCATAGCGGAAATCGTCCTTTTTCTTTTTGCTCTGTTTGGTTTTATCGTTGTCTTCGATAGTCTTGGCTTCGTATTGCTGGTTGAGGCCGAAGATATCCCGGAGGTGGGGGATGGCGCGCTCCGAAGTCATGGTTGCCGGGCGCTGTCAATCAGGTCAGATCACAGACACCTCATCGTTAGATCTGAAATCGGAAACGGAGAAATTGAGTGATTTTTTATCGACGAGAAATTGGCTTATAGATTGGGGCCTTATTTTCTATTGATACGTTACGCGTGTCAATTGTCTTGTCCGTTTGCTTGCGATTATTGGAAACTCGTGCAAATCTCGAGAACAATACAACCTGTTCCTTTCTACCTTGGAGAGTGATAAATCATCGTCAGAATCTCGTATAATATGCATCTGGACAAAGATTAAAAATCTTTGCAACTGCAGAAGAATGTTGGCTAACAATAGTTACGTAGTTAAAGTGGTGATAAAGAACAGGCACGGCAGTGTACCGTAACTGTACCACGCTGTCAGTGACTGCTATAACAACTTCCCCTCTTTTACGGCTTCAAATTGCGGACTCGGTAAAAAATATTGTTGTTTGAAGCGTGGCTGATAACCGTTGAAACTGCATGGCGTTCATAAAATCTCTTAAAAAGTGGCTTGTATCAGATCTACTTGCCCATAAAGTTCATATTATTTTAAATTTTTATTGCGTTTCGGTTATTTCAAAATCCCAAGCCTTTTATTTTAAAAATAAGATTGTAAAACAAAACAACAAACAACACGGGCTTAATCAAAACAAACTGATTAGTTAGGCACTTTAACCAAACTAGTTAACCGACCGATTAACTAACCGTATTATCCTTGTCAAACTTTGATGATAAGTTTCTTTGCAAATCAAGGGAAGTGAGCTAATTGCTAGTCAGTCAGCTGCGAAATGTCAAAAATTACAACAGTTTAATACTGATTCTAGTTTCTTACAGAACTTTCGTCAATTATTCTACCGCAGTCTTGTTTTAAAAGACACAACAAGGTGATTTAGATCGCAAAAACTAGTCTAGATTCTGTTTCGACTCAGTGGGTTGGTCGAAAGTGATGAAAGTAAGGAAGCTTATTATGTAGATATTCGGCTACGGATGCGAACAAGCAGATTTATGGCTGGCTGGATGAATGTTAGATGCGAACAGTCGCCGCCGCGCCGGAGCAAACAGTAAACCTCGTCCCGTACCTCGATTGGATTATTAGATAGATAGATAGACAGATAAACTCTTTATTGTTCACACTAGATTGTACATAGCTAGAACAGAAAATATTTTTTTAACTAGTGTAACAAACGGCGGTCTTATCGCTGAAAGCGATCTCTTCCAGGCAGCCTTGGGATGGAGAGGATCGTAGAAGATGCAAAAGACGGGGTGTGGTAGGACAGAAAACAAAAATTTTAACTAGTGTAACAAATGGCGGCCTTTTCGCTGAAAGCGATCTCTTCCTGGCAACCTTGGGATGGAGAGGATCGTAGAAGATGGTGTGCAATAATGGAAATTATGTGACGTATTTATATTACAACGATTGTTGGACGGATAGGATTGCAAGTGGACTTGATTTGAACCAGAATAAAAAAATATATATATTATTTAGCATCATCTCCAAGTCTCAAGTAAAAGAGGGCAATTGTAGTAAGAGTTTTAAAATGACAGAGTAGGGCTAACCATCACCATCATCATGAGCACTAGTTTCAAAATGACAGAGTAGCGTTAACCATCATCATCATCATCATGAGTACCATAATCAAAACGCTTGGCAGGCGCCTTGGGGATCGTAGAAGCTCAATAAGAGGTGCACATTTTTAGCAATTCTTTCCACAGTTTGTTACCCACACCACGGAAGTCATAAGTTACTAAGCTAGGCTATTAGCCACAGCGCTGATTACGTACGAGTTTCTAAGACAAGTTATTGCTTATTAGCATTCAAGTTTCGTATTTGCCGATGCTGCATCAAGGCGAGCCGACTGTCGTAAAGTTATCAAGTTGGAGGCAAGTTCAAGGTTACCGTGGTGATGCGTATTGCGTCTGTAGGTAGGTAGAGGAGTCAATACACCCATGTTTTTACTTACATTCGATTTTTAAGATGAAATCGTGCCCAAATATTGTTCCTATGTAAGTCTGATTTTTGGAGACGTGGAGATTAAAAAAAACACTAAGATGTGTGTCTGATTTTTGTACAATTTGATTATTGATATATCTGGTACGGTAAAAATACTCCTTGGACAGTCTCGTAAAAACCGATTGTTTTGGTTAGAAAAAATATCTGTCAAAAAATATTTTTGGACAATACGGACTATCAGCTCAATGGTCAGACATGGGTCGGACTACGTGGGCAAGAAAGCAGTCGTAGCTTGAGATAGGATTGGAACAAGATGGTGCTCCTGAAAGATTTGTTAGTCTATGGTCCAACTTGACTTTTTGTATCAAAACGGAGGGTCATGGAGGATGGAGGTACATAGAGAAGAAGCCATAGATAAGAAAGACACATTTTTTTCTAAAAGAAAAGATTCCGACAAGCTATACATATGGAATAGGTTTCTATTGTATGTATCTGACACATCCTTATTCCTTTTCGGTAAAAAAAAAGGTACCTGGAATCGTTCTTGCTATAACAATTATATTCAATGGATTGAAAGTGGTGATCGAGATGAAGCAAAACGCTCTGTTTCTGAAAACACAAACCGGGCCTAGGTAGTGACGTCATCAAAACAAGATGGCGGTAACCATGTGTGGCCAGAAGACACAGCCAGAAGTGCGCTGACCCCGCTAATGTTAATGTCAGCTGTTCTTGTACTTGCGCCGACGCGTATCGTATTACATACTTACTTTATAAGGAAGAACCCTCCGCCATTCTGGCTTTTACTTATTCAGATTTTTTATTGAGTCTTTCTTTAAGACAATTTGGTCCATATTTGATTGTCATCAATGTTTTTTTTTTATCTGTTTTTTACTTAGTTTTTATTAGGGCTTTAGTCGCCATGCGATTATGCCAGCCCCGTTTTACTAAAATTTTTACATCATTCAAAAGGGACTCGAGTCCCTACGCTGAATCAGTATATGAAGGATTTATTATATGACTTAGGAATACGGGGAAATGCACATGAATGGTTCAAATCATACTTCAGTAACCGTAACCAGTATGTGGATGTTGAAAACTTTGATTACGATTCCAATATAATAGAAATAATAAGATCGACACCTATTCAAATGAACAATTCGATCCCTCAAGGAAGTGTCGTTGGGTGTATCCTATTTTTGTTTTATATAAATGAACTCCCTCAAATTATTAAAGACTCTTGTGTTCTCTTCGCCGATGACATTTCAATTTTGACATCTTGCAATAATAATTTAAACCTAAATAATAATTTAACTGACATTTTTAATAATATAATTAATTGGATGACGGACCATAACCTTGAATTGAACTTCGCAAAAACTAAAATAATTCAATTTAGGCCCTATCAAAAACCCCCTATTGACATTGCTTTTTCCTACAATAATAATAAAGTAGAATGCGTTGACGCGGCAACACTATTAGGCTTAGAACTTGATAAGCACATAAATTGGAAAGCCCATATACTTAAAATAAAAGCTAAAATGAGTAGTTTCGCTTATGCACTAAGAGAACTAAGACTAGCTGCCGACCTGAACACAGCTATAACTGCTTATTATGCATATGCCTTCTCGTGGCTCAGATACGGCATCATACTCTGGGGAAACAGTGTAAACGTAGAAGATCTCTTTACCGCTCAGAAGAAATGTATTCGTATCCTAGCCAATATAAAATCCCCTGACATTTCAATACCAAATTTCCACAAACCTTATTTTATTAAATTTAAAATTTTATCGTTAGTATGTATTTACATATTTGAAATCGCTAAATTTGTTAAAAGTACCCTCATTTCTTTCATAAAGTAACAGATCAAGCACGCAAAACTAGATACCAATATAGGCATAAACTCGTTGAACCGAAGTCAAATCTAGAAATGCACAGCTCTGGACCTAACTCAATGGCTGTAAAGATATATAATAAATTGCCGAACAAACTAAAAGATTTAGAAAACTACGATTGTTTTATTAAGAATCTAAAGTGCATCCTGGAATCCAAATGCTATTACACTATTGAAGAGTTTTTTAATGATAATTTTGACAATATACAAATGGACCGCTCCGCACCAATTGCCATACCCTAATAGGGTCATATGTGTCACTAAACCCAAATCATGTTATTTAAGACCTACATATATGTCGCAATAAATCATTGAGTATTGAGTATTGAGTATTGAGTATGTCCGAGATCTTGGCATACAAGGATGTTGCTGCATCACAGTCACCAATGAAGAAAAGGTGATTCAAAGCGCCATTTTGAGTAAAAATTTAGGCGTTATCCAAAAAAAAAAATGTTCTAAAATATTACTAGATGGCGTAATAGTCCTATCGTTGTAGCTGTCATTGTCATTTCTGTCGACATATTTTATGTCTATTTTTTAAATCGTAAATTTTGGCTCCACACGTTGTGTATTTAGCCAGTGTCAACTATTAATAGTAATAAAATAAAAATTAATAGTAACTAGTAATATTTCAAATGAAGTCAAATACATAGTTACATTACTTGAAATTGTCTAAATACACATGTGGAGCCAAAAAACACGAGAAAAAAAGGCACACGTACATTTTTTTGTCTTTCATGTCTTGACAGTGACAGAAAAACCTCAAGGTTCATCTAACGCCATCTATTGGGTACTTTTATTACCAGGATTTCTTTTTTTTTTTGGAAAACGTTTGTTGAGAAAATCAGGCCTTTGGAAATTTTCAGTTTCTTAATTTCGCCATCTTTACAAATAAATTGGTCGCTTAGTTTTACAGCAAATAATGTCATATACATACAAAACTGTCTGATTGTATGCCACAGAGTAGTACAAAATACGTATATTGTATACCGCGCCGTACTAGCTACAAATACTACAATCTATTCTATGAGAACTAGTGACACAGTTGTTATGGCGCATTATGCAGGTTTAGAACAACTGGGCCACGATGGTAGTTGATTGAGAGGTGATTCGGTCCAGAGCTGACGATATTGTCGGGCTTTTGTTATAACAAGCGAGATGAGGCCGAAACGGAAGATAGTGGAAAGTGAAAGAAATAGCTTTATCTTGTCCACTTTGTTTGTGTTTTTTGCTCTTTATAGTAAGCTAGCTGTTAACCGCGACTTCGTTCGCGTGGAACTAAAAAAGAAAGCAGCCTATGTCCGTAGCTATGTCTATGCAAAAAATCAGGTCGCTTCGTTCAGAAGTTTAGCCGTGATATCGCGACAAACATTCAGACAGAGAGACAGAGTAACTTTCGCATTTATGATATTAGTTAGGATAAGGCGTTTAATGCCAAATCTGATCTACAAAATACAAACATTGTGCTTACTAATTCGTGATATTGAAATCGATGCAAAAAGCCTTTGCTTTCGAGATAATAAAAGACAACATAAAATCATAAATAATTTGACGCGTTTCAAGCCTTTTATTTTAAGAGTGTTTTAAAATATTTTTGCAATATTTTATTATAATATTTAAAAGTGATTCTAATTCTCAAGTTGATTTTAACAAGCCCTCAGCCATTTAAACGAGGAAAATATTTGTTAAAAACAGTATACACTTAAATATAATACTAAAGCATTATAAATATTGTAGGAAAGAAAATGCTGCAAAAACATTTTTAATATCCTCAGTATTTTTTTACAGGTATTAATTACCTAATAAAAAAAAATAAAAAAAGATCAAAGTCAAATGTCAAAGCGGCTCCTATACTTTTGAAAGTCAGTGTAGGCCGGTATAACAGAACTATATCATTTCTTATTCATAGTACTGAATTGCTTAAACCTTGGACGAAACATCATTAAATCCATGGCTTAAAGGAAAGAATTTGTCATAGCTATGTATGAGTATATTTTAAACTAATTAGCTACGTAGGAGGCAGTATTAAAATTTTAAAATGTATAAAAGAAAATGCCATTTGACACGTCCTAATAACACAGTTGGCAAAGTCTAGATGTGTCGTATGTCTCAGGCAAAGACAGTGGTCTCAGGTTATTGAGCGCATGGCTTCCTTACATCAAAATTGTTTTGTTGTACTACAATGCTTAGCGTTTGACCAATATGCAGAATGAAAGTGAGTAATGAAGCGGAGCTGTCCTACTTAAAAAAAAGATACAACTTTTGAGAGCAAGTAAACGAAATTAGGTATCTACTTTATACTTTTGCTTTACCGGAATGGTAAGTCTGCGATCTCCGAGCTGCCTGCCAAGCGTGGGGATTATAACAACCCCTCCCCATACCGAAACAGATTGTCGTTCAGTGTAGCGCTCTAAGGGAGGCTTTTGTTCAGCAGTGAACGTTTTCTTTATTATTATAATAATTATAATAATAGTTAGTTGATTTTATTTAAGTTGGATGATTCATTCAATCAGAGATGATGTCATGAACTTACCACACTATTTTCTGTTACTTTGATACGGTTCTAAAGTCATATCTTGTAACTCGAGAAAGGAAAAAGAAGTCTGCTGCTCGTTGCTCCCGACCAAATAATAGGTGTTAGCCGTTTGAAGCCTTTGTGTGTCGGAGTGGCTTTCTGTGGCGTCTTTGCTCTCACACCCTCGCACATCAACACTTACCTGACACTTGACATGACATAGAAAAAATCACTTTAAAATGTAATATTTCAACAGAACCTATTATTGTATACCTGAGGGTATACAATAATCTAAAATAATTCATTTTATAAAACTTAATCACTCTTAACCACATACCATTGGAAGAAGCTGCCTTTTGCAACACAGTTTCTAACTAACGCAAAAGGCAGACCTATCACTTGCATTTAACCTTAGTTTTATGTTTTTGAAATAAATTATGTTTATGTTTACACTAGTGAACCAATTTGAAAGCAGTTTTTTTACCCGACTGCCCATAAGAAGGAGGTTAATATTTTTGGGGTGTATGTGTGATGTTTGTGTGTTCTTATAGCAATTCCTGCAGCCTAAATGGCTATATTTTATGTAAATATGATCAACCATTTAAAAGTAATAAAATAGAATAATAGTAATAAGAATAGATATAATAGTATATATGTTCTATTAGAACAATTTTGACAAAAAAAAATTGATCACAGAAATATCACAAGGAATCACAATGTTGCTTCAATGAAAAAAACGTAGGTACACTTACAAAATTTTCCACTGACTATAATTATTTATATTCGAGAAAGTCAAAGTCAAAGTTATTTATTGGTAAATATTCATCTACAACTACGTCTTCAGCTCATATTTAACCATATTTGGAGCATTTTTAACGGTATTATGTTTTTTATGATGAAACTGATTAACGAGACGAACAAAACGGCCGCCTGATAGTAAACTTCACGGTCGCCCACAGTTCAATGCCAGCAAGAATTTTGAACTATTAGAAGTTCAAAAAACTACGCGGCTTTGTCCTGCGCTCATTATTAGATTTTAAATCTCTTGATGCTCAGTACGCTGGAAATATTGTCCTTTTATCCGGAACATAGTAATTTTTGCACACTACTGCTTGGCAGCTGAAAAACTGGCAAAGATGTGGTGCTACCCCAGGCGGACTCTGCAGAAGAGTCCTACCACTACAAAACAGCATGATGTAAACAGCAAGATCAAATTTTCCATCGACGCTGTATTCCGATCCGAGACACACGACTTCAGCTCTTGTTTTACCATATTCGGAGTACGTTAAACGGCATTATGTAAACAGCAAGATCCTCTTGTCCCACAAACAGGATTGTAAAACATGAGTTACGTCGTCTAAAAAAAAACCGATAAAAGTCTCATTTAAAACTTAATTACACCGTTATTTATTTTGCACAGAAATTGAGCATTGCCATTCAACTTGGCAATGCCGCTAGCATTCTGGGGACCTTCCCCTCCACTAATGTTCTTTTAGTTTAATTTTTATAAAGTTATTTTAGTTTTTAGTTAGTATTTTTAATTTTTCTTTGTCTGTTTTATAAGTTGTGCAAAATAAAGTATAATTTATGTTATGTAAATAAATATTATACCGTATAATTTTAAATTTAAAAAAACCGACTTCATCAGAACCATGTACAATTTCGCCCATCAGCAAGTGACCGCCCGAAAAGGATTATAGTACTCAATTATGAACAACGTTTGCTATGGGACCACTAAAATCAAGAAAAATATTGCTGTTCCATAGAAAAATATCAATGACACTCGACAAAATGTATGGAACAGCAGATGTTTTTCCTCGATTTCAGGGTTGGTCCCATAGTAAAAGTTGTTCATAATGATGAGTACTATAAGCCCTTTTCGGGCGGTCACTTGCCGATGGGCCACCCTGTATTTAAATTTGCTTTGATAATCGAGATTATATTGGCGCCACCCGTGAAATACGTATCATTAAGGAGTTAATGAAGGCATCTGTGGTCTTCTTCATCAATTGCCCTTCACCAAATGCTACTCAACTAACTAACAAATCGCTATTTGTATGCCTATAATATTTGAAGAGTTCCTTCAATTCCTCACGGATCCCATTTTCAGAACTGGATTTTGATAAAAATGGGACCAATCTGGAAGTATCTCCTTTCAAATTAAAAAAGAATTTTCCAAATCGAAATGACGGTTTTCTGAGGTGACAAACAAAAAAGAAACACGAGAAGCTCCTCCTTTTTTTTGGAAGTCGGTTAAAAATACTAAAGTGGTGCAACGCGCATGAAAGTAATATTTTACGGCCTTGTAGGTAAAGTGGGTTTTACCGAACCATATTGTGTTCCTTGTGTTTGAACAAGTGATTCTGAGCGACCAATTTTATTGAGTTAAGTCGGGGAGCCACTACCGTAGTTTCAGAACAAAACTGAGAGTCATTTAAATTTTTTTAGTTCCTTCATTTGGTCAGCTGTAAAGATACCTTTGTGATGATACAATGGCATAATGTATATGTATAATCTTGTTTTTCTAGACTGTTTGGTGTGTTTCTTTGGACATAATGGCGCGTGTTTGACGCAGGAGTGATGGCCATGTTGAAACCCTCTATTGAAAAGTCACTTTCATTATTATTTTTAAGCCTGCCCTACACGGACGCAGCCTGCGGTGGTCGTCACGTTGGTGAACAGCGGACATCCAATCCCTTATTCTCGATGTGACTGTTCGGATATCTGCTGATTAGCACCGAGGCCGATGCCGCGTGCAAGCTGCGTCTGTGTGGTGCAGGCTTTACGGATGCTAAAATAAGCTTAAACTATATACAAATATTTTTAGTGGTGATTTTCTTCGTCACAAAACATCTGAAGCTATTGTTTAAGTATCCTAGGAAAGTAGATACTTTTAGGTAACCTATAGGAACCCCGTTGATGTCTTTTGCTAGCGATTTTATTTTATTCATGCTATCCCTGTTAAGTATAACCAAAGTTAAGTAAAACATACAATGCTCAATTCAGGTTTCAAACAAAAGTTGTTGAGTTTGATATTGGTTAGCGGCCTCTGAGAGGTGGCTTCTGAATTAACAAATAGCCCTGTATAGGCCTTGATTAATTATTTAAATTTGATTAATATTACATTTAATTAGTCTTTTGTTCGCGATGTAGACGAAACTCTCTTGTGTAGTTAGTAGTCTACGTGTTTAATGAACGGCTCGCGCGAGAACTCGTCGCGCCCTAATTGCTGCAGCGCTTGCGCATGTCGACGGCGGCGTCGCGTCGCGTCCGAAACCGCGGAAAAAGGGTAAATGACTCGTTTTCAGCGCTTTTCAACACAACGCGAATTAGCATTTTAAAGGTACAATACAATACAATATAGCTTTATTATACACCAAAAAGACAAACTTAAAAATTAATGAATAATAATATTTTAAAAACGGTAGTATAATGGGCGGCCTTATCGCCTAAAGCGATTTCTTCCAGACAACCTTTGGATGGACAGAATTAAAAACACAAAAAAATAAAAAACTACGGTCGGTGGTGTAGATACATAAAAATAATAATAATATTAAATATATATATATATATATATAAATACACACAATTAATACAAACTATATATACC
Source organism: Apocheima hispidaria (assembly GCA_947579745.1). Taxonomy (NCBI): domain Eukaryota; kingdom Metazoa; phylum Arthropoda; class Insecta; order Lepidoptera; family Geometridae; genus Apocheima; species Apocheima hispidaria. The sequence continues at coordinate 3,078,842 of OX388151.1, forward strand.
GGAGCAATTTGAACCCAAAGCTTTAGTATTAGCTTTAGTGTTACTTTAGTTTTTGGTATATGTGTTAGTATATTTATTATGTCTAGTTGACACAAATGGTTTAATTTGACAAAAAGCACGGATCCCGGAGTCCACGGAACTAAGAAAATATTTTTTTTAAAGAACCCAAAGCTTTGCCGTGTCGGTCCGTCGTTATGTCACGGTCGTTTGATTCCGAGACTATTTAAGCTTTAGTACTGAAATATTGAGAATTAAAAGGAGAGACTACCGAAGAAAATGGAAAATGGACATTTTGCGAAAGAGTCAATTTGAGAAAGACACGCTTTGTAAAAGGTTCATACTACAGGAAGGGCCATTATGCGGATCATAAAAATGGGACGTTTTACAAGTAGTAGTAATTTTGCGAAACGGACATTCTGCGACGAAGCTCTAAATACTAATCCTATATATATGAAAATAATGTGGATCTCATAATGCGGTTTAAAAAGAAAAGATAAAACACCAATCAAAAGATCTATGAAAATGCTGTGGATTGTAGATTCCATATAGTTTGAAAAATTATAAAAGTTTTTTTTTTATTGTACTGACTGACGAGACGAGCAAGTCGCTCATCTGATGTTAAGCGTCACTCCTGTTCAGTGCCATCCAAAATTTTTAACTTCACACAAAACCCTACGCGGCAATGCACTCGTTATCCTGAGATTAGATGAAATCTTTATGTCACACTATTGCTTGGCAGTTGAATAACTGGCAAAGGTGTGTAAGAGACCCAGGTGGATCTGCTAGAGCTTACCACTACAATAAGATGAGGATCCCATATGGTGACATAACAGATATAAACTACCTCGTGTTAACCTAACCACAACCTACCCTCATAATTAAATATAGAGACTAAATTTTCGATGCCTTCTCTCTTTTTTAGCACGACAGATGTCATCCGCATCACGCATGACATTCCAAAGCGCGTGCGCACGCGCAGCCGCGCAGGATGTTGCGTGAGCCATTTACGGCCTTTATCCTACATTTTGTTCTCGTAATGGATCCCACCTGATACCGATGAAACAATCAGTACCAAACTGATTGTTTCATCAGATGTGCGTAACCGTGGTAATTGACACCAACAACGATGTGGATTGAGGTTTGTAGGAAATTATACATCTGTAGTTAGTAGGCCTAAGTAGAAAGCAACAATAATTTAACAAATTAAACCGACTTCAACAAAATAATCTGAAAATCAACGCACTATCGAGATGCTCTTGGCGCCACCCGTGAAATACTTATCATTGAGGGGTTCCGTTGTCCATGTGGTCTTCTTCAGTTCCACTTCACCAACTGATACTTTCTGAACGCAAAAGCTAAAAAATTAAATGTAGTGTAATTTTTTTGATGGCTTTGGTGACTTTGAAAACTACCATATCAGAGTTTGCGTTAAAAAAGAGCAGACGAATAAAATTATTAAGTATATAAGCACTCAGTCTTTTACATAGTTTCATCTCGTTCTATTTTATTTTATTTTTTCCTAACTTTAATTTAATGTGTTTTTATATTTGTTTAATTTGTTACAATCTTTAGTTGTAATTCGTGTTGTACGGTTGCAATTGAAAAAAAAAAAACTCAGGGCTATGGCCCCGGGGTGACCAAAACCCACGCTACGCCACTGGTCTAAGCAATGATAATGTGGCGCCGCAACGCCTCACGATGAAGCTCTCAACTCTTCCTCATAGAAGCAGTTTCGGTGTCACGACACACTATCGCGAGGTTAACAGACGCGCGGGTTCGATTCCCACGGCTCCAGTTGGATAATAACGCGTTACTTAACCGCCTTGCGCAAGCGCCGCTCAAGGTTCGCCCGATCATTGTCACTACCTATTACTTATTAAGCATCTTTTAGGTTTTCATCGATATTATTAAAAGGTAGAGTAAGGTTTTTACTCGACTGCTCCAACCAATTACCGAACCATATCCTCTTTGGATATTTTTTTACGGATATACAAGTGGCTTTAGCAAGGGAAACATTGTGAGGAGACCTACATATTTTTGGAGAAGAAATTCGATCGTGTTTGTATATCAATATGCCAGCGTGATGGATATGGCCCAATCACCCTTTGAGGGTAGGTCGATATCCCAGAAGTGGGATATTAAGAGGCTGATGCAGACTTGGCCTATACGATCTTAACTAACTAGTAGTTCGCGGCGAACTGAGACCTCGCGACCCCTATATATCACAACCCCTGGACCGATTCAGCTCATATTCAAACTTAAAAATTCTATTGAAATGATCTACTTGCCTTCAAAATTTCATGAAGATCGGATCAACAGTTCGCAAGTTATCATCGGACAAATATACACACAAATATACCAACATACAAACATACATACAAATACCGATTTGTCCCAGTAATATCTGAGACCTTCGCTTCGTTCGGTCAATAAAGTTAAGATAACTATAGTTACTACGTCTGACAGCGACTGTTGCTCGTTCTCAAACAATTTTTTGCTACATAGACAATTTATAATAACGTACAGCAAAATTAAGTTACACAAAATTACTCTCAACAATGCTACGGGAAGCTGTGTATTAGCATCAAAAACTAATTTTGATGCTTATGAACAATTCTAATTTCTAATCACCTTGAGTGTTGCCACATCGGATAATATGAAGTCGGATCTGATAGCGCAGTGTTCGTCAGACCTTAATTAGTGGTAATTATCTGTCGATGATAAAACCTGTACTTTGGGACTTTTGGCGGGAATGTGAATTGAATAAGCCATTTTCAAAAACTTGTATTTTCGAGTGTTATTGTGTAAAAATGGTGGATTTTTATTTGTAAAGTATACGTGAACGTGCATTTCTTGGTGAATAGTATAATGTAGTGAAACATGTTGTTTTCAAAACTCCTTAAAAACCTGTAGTAAAGTCTCCACCTATGTACTGGAGCATGCCTTGGACTTGACCGAGACTTACTTAGCATGATTTAGAACTTGTTTTAGCTGTGAAATATTCAAAAGGGACTTTTCAAGGACTCTGGCAAAATACACTATGTAACTAAATTATAAGATAAGAAAAAACCCGAACGTTAACTTAATAGGTGAGAATGAAGGATTTCAGTTTCCATTTACGCCCGATAGAGGGGCTGCTCAATTTTCATACATTTTGCTAGCGTTTACTTTTCGAATACTCTCTCGCAAATTTAATATTCGTACTAAGCACACTGAATTTAAACGTGAACTGTTTGCACGGGGCCACTACTACGCCAGCACTGTCGCGACAGCGAATTTGGCTACAGCGACTGTCATCATATAAGGCTTTAATTTTGGATTAGCTCAGAACCGTAACTCCTTCAAGAGTTTGAGGATGATTCAGTTTTGCTTTTTTTGCTTCCGTTTGTACTATTGCTGTCACTTATATCTTTCCGTCCGTGTATCGGCTCTTACGTCATCACGGGAGTCTAGCTCATCAACGAAATGAGTTACAGATTCGGAATATCAGTTATTTTGCGTTATATCTAAAACTACTCGCAAATAAACGCTTCGGGAAGCGTGAACCGTAATTTAGCATCAGAAACTAACTACTTTCACAATGTCGTCGGTCCACCTAGTGGGAGGCCTACCTACGCTGCGTCTTCCGGTTCGTGGTCGCCACTCAAGAACCTTTCTTCCCCAACGGTTATCGGTTCCCCGAGTGATATGGCCTGCCCATTGCCACTTCAGCTTGCAAACTCTGAAAGCTATGTCGGCAACTAGAAAAAATAGAAGAAATAGAAAGAAAAAATATTAATTAATAATTTATAATTAGTAGTTCATTATTAGTAATTTATAGTTTCCAAGAACAGAGTGAATGGTATCTTTTAAGTCTGAGTCTTACCAACAGGCGGGTGGTGGTCAAAACTTATAATAACTGGACTTACAAGAATAAAAAAAATTAAAAAATATAAAACAAATGAAATATTTCATCTCATTTCATGTTGTTTGTAAATAAGAACATAACAAAGAATATTGTTATGTTTGTAATGTGTATCATTGTAATGAACCAGAACCTTCCGTGCGATAGTCCCGACGCTTTTCATTTTTTTTCAACAAATTGTAGAGTGTTACTTTTTACTAAATTCATCATCTAGTCTTATTTTAAATATAATAGGTAGTAATAATAAAATTACTATAGTACCCACACGATTTACGAAGGTACTAATAACACAGTCATGAACTAATAGACATTAATCTGTATTGAATGGCTTTACCACATTCACAGATAAAGCCACATTTGAGCAGCGCATTTTAAACATCGTAAAACGAATACAGTATTAATTAAGGTTTAGACCATTTGCCTTGAGTGCGTTCATTATGTGCAAGAATTCGAGCACGCTAGTTACTGGGTCGTGACACGGTGATAAATGATGAATTTCTTCATCATCGCATAACAAATGGTGTTTCACTACTTATTACTTCGCATGTAAACAAACTGATGTACGTAGGTGTACGATCAACCATTTAGTAATAGAAAGTCTTCTTAGGAGTTTTGGCGGGAACGTGAAGAATTCATGTCGCGTCATTTTATTATTTTCCAAAACTTGTGTTATTTCGAGTGTTAATGTGTAAAAACGGTGAATTTCTACCCGTTAAGTGTTCGTGTACATGCACGAGTGTTGGTGAATGGTATAATGTCGTAAAACGTGAATTTTCGTGTTGATTCCAAAACTCCATAGAAGGCTCTAGTAAAGTTTTCACCAGTTTACTGGGGCATGACTTGGACTTGACCGTGACTTGCTTTGCTCGACTTTGACCGTGACTATGACTTATTTGATAATATCTAACAAAACTTGAGAATATATATGTATACTTGACACTGGCAAATGCATAAGACGTGCGACGCCAAAATCCTCTTAGAAGGAAAAAGAAAAAAAAAAAAGTCTTCTTATTACAGCTCTGTACTTTCGCTAGATGTTCAAGTATTATATGAATTCTTAAGACGCGTCCACATCGAAATGATTTTTATGAACATTGATACAAAGTTGTTGTCCATTAACATTTAATTTGATAACGGAAAACAATTGATAACGAAAGCATTTTTTTTTAACTGCTTGCTTAAGCTCTAAGCTTTGTGTTTAAGTTTAACGGTCAACATAATAACTGCCAACTGGTAGTGAGCTTGAAAATTTAGATTATGGTCACTGCATGCTCCATATTGTTTTTATCTAGTAGGCTAAGTAGTTTGTGTGTATTTTGTTTAGTTAATAAAAGTTATGTGGCGACCATGAACTGAGAGATGCAGCGCAGGCAGGCCTCCCACAAGGTGGACCGACGACATTGTAAAACTCGCGGGCAACCGGTAGATGCTAGTGGCAAGTTGTCAGTCGGTGTGGCGGTCTAAGCCTTTGTCCAGCATTAGACGTCTTCCGGCTGACGATGATGATGATGATGATGAATAAAGGTTAATAAAGGCCTGATTAAAAAAAACATGATATCACTTCTAGTTCTTAATATTGTTACAAAATGTTGATCATTTATGAACATTTCCGTACAAAATGCATTCTTACTAGTTGTTGAATGTTTCTCCAAAGTTTCGTTATATATTATGGTAAAGATGTGATAATCAGTATTAAATAAATGGTATAAGTGGACACAAAAGTTTTAGAATGTTACTTAATGTTACTGTGGTGCAAAATTTAACTTCATAAAAATAATATTCAGTGTGGACGCACCATTATGCTTAAAATGCAGTACATTTTAATATTAATCACACTAACATTACGGAGCAATTCGAAAATAAGATAGATGCAGTTGAAAAGAGGTGGATTTAGCGCGCGCCAGTCAAAAAATAACATAATTGCTAATATATATATTAAACAAAGTCAGTTTAGTACACCATTTATAACTCAAGAACGGCTGGACTGGATTTTTATGATGTTTGATTTGTCTCCGCCCCGAATAGCAGAAAAATTCACAAGGTTTGTATGAAGAGCTTAGCGAAGGCCAAACTCGCATCGCGTACGAAGTCGCGGGCATCAGCTAGTTGCACCTAAACAAGACAATGTATCAGTTGCAGCTTCACCACCGGTGGTGGCAATTGAGAACAATATTCCCAGTCGCCAATAATATAGTGGCATTCCTAGTTCTAGTACCGATTGCCATCGCAATTTAACTTTTTAAAGATATGTTTGTATTATACTTGTCCGGCGAAAACTTGCGAACTGTTGATCCGATCGTTATGAAATTTTGCATTTCAATACAATTCGAAACCGATCCAGGAATCGCACCGTTAGGTCTATATTGCGATGACTGTTAGGTTCAAACGCCGACGATGCGCGACCGCGAATCGATCGACGCACGATAAGGTTGCGGTTGCGCAGCGTTGGCGGCTGAAGCTACCAATCATCGCAATAAGGACTCACGGTACGAGCCCTGGGTTATAAGTTATAGGAGTCACGTGGTCTCTGTTCAATGTGATATACTAATTTATAATGAAATGAAACGCAATAGATGAAGTACGCTAACAACATCGCTATTAATTTCATTAATTTTAGGAAGCGGTAAGTTGATCCGATGCCATTTACCTACTTTATCCGTACTACCTTGATAATTATACAAAACACGGTAAACAATAACAATTAGCCTTTACAAGCATCCTCAGAAATGCTGACCCAGTTTTGATGATATCAGATTCGCGGGTTGCATCATATCCGAACTGCGTAGTTGAATTTCAAAGAAAGATTTTTTGTACCAATCAGTTGATTGTGAAAATAGTAGTGCAGTTTTACAGATTTTTTAATATGAGCTCTCTTCCCTAATAAGACTATCTCGTTCGCACTATTTAAAATTAAAAAATAAGAGTCGGTTATCTTTAGAATAACAATGCCCATATGTTAAGGCAGTAATTTTTATGTTATCATTTTGTATTTTGACAAAAAATTAGAAACATTTATAAAATTTTTCACGATTTTTTTTTATTCTTCGCAAAAATAAACAATCTATATTAGATATTACATAAATAACAAAATAAGACAAAATGGTCAATGTGACATGACACTGGGTAAAAGTGAAGTCGGTGGTGTGTGGAACATATTGAACGTATGAGCTTATCAAACAGCTAATTTGAAGGCGTTTAGAGATTTTAAAACTCTAAAGCTAAAATTATCCACTTCTTTTTTTTAAAATGTATTATGAGTAAATTTATTATGGTTAGCGAGTACGGGTCGCACGCCGCCTGGCGTGAACTCAAATCCCAACAAGGTGCTTATGAGCTAACCTTTGAAGGAAATCATCGTGAGCACCACAGCACATTCTAGTACTCATCTGGCTACCAATCAGCTTGCCTGACTGCAAAATGATCAATCAAAATCGGTCAAGCTGTTACAGGCCGTAATACAAGGAACACACAATCACACCTCAAAACACTCCTTTTTGGACAGACGGGTAAAAATCTAATATCTGAAGGTGACAAGCACAGTGCATTGCCAAGCGTAGCTAAGTGGAACGTCAAAGTTATGCCATAAAATAAAAAAGTTACATTAAAAAAACGTGAAAATTTGCTCTATTCCACATTCGCGGTGTTGAATGCCCGACGACTGTTAACTCAGGTGCATTTGAGACTGTATAATTTAGACTAGAACTAAAGGAAATTAAGCGAAACGTCACGGCAACGTAACGAAGTGATTACTTAAGTAATTATTCACAGTCCTTGGACTTAAGGCTCACTTTGTTTAATTATAGTAAGGTTATGTTAGACTGCTGTCAGGTGCTGTCAATATTGTGTTATTTCGATTGTTATTGGAAGGATTTTAAATGTTACTTAAGTTATTGTTTAGCTAGGCTTTTATATTTCAGGGTGAAGTGGATCTTTATTTAAGTGTATCTAAATATCGCGTTTTCACCTGTGGTCCTAAGAACGGGTTTTTTTTTTGGAATAAATGTAGCACGTAATTAATATACCCCTGAATACTGAAACGTTTGTTAACATTGACGACAGATTAAGTCTATTGCTGTCTTTGTCATTTGCTTAGTGCCAGACAAAGGAAGTATTAGAATTAAGGAGTTTAATTAGGAGGATTAAGGAATGAATCTGTTGGCAAAGTTAACAAACGTTTAAGTATTCGGGAGATAGATTATTATCTATGCCAAAATTCATCTAAATCCGTTCCTTCGTTACGGAGTATAATCTAAATAAACACGCAAAGTCGCTAATAATATTAGTGTGATTTAATCACTACTAAAAATAAATGCGAATGTGTGTTTATTTGTTTCGCCTTTATGCAACAACAGAGCGACGGATCGACGTGAATGTGCATTGATATAGTAGCGGCATAGGCTTCTTTGTATCTTGGCCCGGGACTGTCGGAAAATTGTAGTACCTGAAGGAATAACGCGGTTGACTGGGCGCGGTTGACAGGGTGAATATTAGTGTGATTTGCACACATTAATATTATATTAATCAGTGCAAGGCAAGACGAGGTCTCGCGCGTGTCACGGTTAGCATTCCTTGATAAAGGTCACCGAATGTGATCGAAACTAATTACCGACTCAATTTAACGTGAGTATTCCCGTTTTATTTAAACAAAATGTCTGAAAACCGCGTCAGTTTTCATAGTAATAGAATATTATAAATGCGAATGTTTGTAAGTATGTAAGTGTGTGTGTTTCCGTTCAACTCCCTAACGGCTGAACGGATTTAAATAAAATTTGGTATGGAGTATGCTTATACCTTTGATTAACACATAGGCTACTTTTTATCCCGGAAAATAATTGGTATCTGTAGAAAAGCGGGTGAAACCGCGAGGCGCAGCTGTTAAACAAATATTATGTTTTGTAAGTGGTCCGCGCTATGCCATTGATTAAAATAAACGTGTTTTTAAAGCCTAAATGTTAATTTTTTTCCTCCGCTTCTGTCATTTGTCGCGATACGCATACTAGCCTTGCTGAATGGCTTTGTATGAGATTTTGAGAGTCAATTTCCATATTATTTTCACCTATAAAACTCGCCTAAAATTGCGAAAACAATTTTTTTTCTAATTTATTAAGTTTAACCCCTACCGCAAACAGTAGTTTAAAATGTTTATCTGTGTATCTGTTTGTTGCATCTTCGCTCACAAACGTATGAACCAATTTTGAATCTTTTTGCTTACAATGTGACTTAGCAATGATTCAAGAAAATCTGTTCATTCTGTTTCTTGTTTCGGGATTTTTGAAATTTTAATTTAATACAAAAACACCTAACACCACCACCACCACCTAATATAATCAGCTATCAACATACTGTCACATCAAGAGGAAAATGGCCCAACTGTAATGGCGTGTTCACACGCGGCAAGTGAAGTAAACAAAGACATTGGAGTAGGAAGAGCGCGTATCTCGAGACATTTCCACTCTAGCCCAAATTCCTCCTATGATTTAGATGCGGAAGAACGCGTGAGAAGATATGGCTACGATGAAAGGTATCTGCCAAGCAGCTAAAATTAGAGTTTGACTTCATTGTTTTATTTACTTGCTAACTACGCCCCGCGGTTTCACTTGCTATTCTACAGAAACCAGTGGCAGATTTCCCAGCAAGTTGAGTAGGCTTGAACCTAGGGCGGCAGAATTTAGGGGCGGCAAATTTCGAAGACCGTTTTTTTATTACCTTTGTAGCAACTCAAGTAAACCAAACATCAACGATTTCTGTAAGACGGATTTCCCTGTGTGCATACATAACCCTGTGTTTTAAAGTCGTACGTTGAGCTTTAAATAGTTCATATACCCAAAAATATTTCTGTGCAATTTAAACAAAATTACAATAATAAAGGCAACGCAATTGAGGAGCTTAGGGCGGCAAAATACGAACAGCCTATAGTAGGAAAATGTGTAAATCCACCACTGACAGAAACCGAATAGTTTTCCGGGATAAAAAAGTAACCTATGTTTTAATTCATAGGTAGTGTCCATAACAAATTTCATTCAAATACGTTCAGCCGTTAAAGAGTAGAACGGGAACAAACACACACCTACTTACATTCACAGACACTTACAAAAAACTTTCGCAATTATAATATTAGTGTGATTACGTCTACTAGCAGTGCCTTTCGGTTTCACTGCGAAAAAAACTTCTCTAAAACAACATAACAATGGTATACTTAGTTAGTGTATGATATAAGATATAATAATATATCATATAATATACTAAGCTGTTAACTGAGGCTTTGTTCGCGTGGACCTACAAAAAAAAAGTAGTCTATGGTCTCCGACCCTTAAGCTATATTTATGCAAAGAAACAGCTCGATCCGTTAGCCGTTTAGCGGTGATAACGCGTCAAACACCCAGACAGAGAGAGATACACAGAGAGACAGAGTAAGTTTTGAATTTATAATATCAGTTAGGATTAATATCTTATACATCTTCATCCTTAGCGCGAAACTGTGTTTGTTGGGTTTTTTTTAATTTTTTTACATGGCTACTGTATTTAATAATTTTACATGGCTACTGATTCTATGATTTCCACATATCAATAAGTAGGTAGTTTCTTTCTCTCTCGATAGAGGTCGCCAGCCGGTCGCTTCCGCTCTGCTGACTACTTAACGCGGATCACACATTCAAATCACGTAGATATCTACACTTACATTTTTTTTTTTTTTTTTTTTTCTCCTAAGAGGGTTTTGGCGTCGCACGTCTTATGCATTTGCCAGTGTCAAGTATACATATTTATTCTCAAGTTTAGTTAGATATAATCAATCAAGTCATAGTCACTGTCAAAGTAGAGAAAAGCAAGTCATGGTCAAGTCCTAGTCATGCCCCAGTAAAGTGGTGAAAACTTTACTAGAGCCTTCTATGGAGTTTTGGAAACAACACGAAAATTCACGTTTCACGACATTATACCATTCACCAACACTCGTGCATGTTCACGAACACTTAACGGGTAAAAATTCACAGTTTTTACACATTAACACTCGAAATAACACAAGTAATGGAAAATAATATAATGACGCGACATGATTTCTTCACGTTCCCGCCAAAACTCTACACTTACATTTCTCTGCTCGAGTAAACAACATGGGCTTTGTTGTTTTACTAGTCACAGTCGAAAAGAGGTTTGTAGCTTCTGTGATACTCGTTATTGATGTTAAGTGGTAAGGCATGCTGGCTGATACTCAGATTCAAAACCTCTTTAATCTGAGGGCTTATAGAAAACAAGACGTGGAGTTTTGGCGGGAACGTGAAGAAATCATGTCGCGTCATTTTATTATTTTCCAAAACTTGTGTTATTTGGAGTGTTAATGTGTAAAAACAGTGAATTTTTACCCGTTAAGTGTTCGTGAACATGTACGAGTGTTGGTGAATGGTATAATGTCGTGAAACGTGAATTTTCGTGTTGTTTCCAAAACTCCATAGAAGGCTCTAGTAAAGTTTTCACCACTTTACTGGGGCATGACTTGGACTTGACCGTGACTTGCTTTGCTCGCTTTTGACTGTGACTATGACTTATTTGACAATATTCACCAAAACTTGAAAAAATATTAGTGTACTTGACACTGGCAAATGCATAAGACGTGCGACGCCATAATCCTCTTAGGAGGAAAGAGTAAAAAAAAAAACAAGACGTGCTTATTTTTTTTTCTAGCTAGTGAGAAAAAAATAATAGGTATTAAAAATAAATACATCAGTGCACAGTTGTTGAGCAGGCAATTAACAGACAATAACTATTATTGTTTCCTTATACGATTAACCGTTTAAAAAAAAAGGCATCCTCTACCCAAACCAATGAAGAAGCATTGAACAGAGTTTCCAGAACGTTCCTAAGAAATTATTTTGGCAAGTGCACAAGACGTGGTAAAAAAAAGAATAATTTTGAAGCAGTGGCGTCATCACTAACTAAAACTAAACCAATCTGAAAGGAGTAAAAGTATCTGTTTGTTTTCAATTTAATATGTAAGAAACTGTGTGAAAAAGAATAGACGTCATTTCCTCAGATAGGGAACTAATTGGTGTGGATGCTGTTGTAACATTTTCTAAACTAAACTAAATTTGACAGCTCTAAAATTATTGCCATCCATTTCACACACATTAGAATTAAAAGAGACGTTAATTTTAATCCTGTCAGATTGGTTTAGTTTAGTGAATGGCAAAACGGAATCGATACCATTGTTGTATGAATAAAGAATTTATTCGCACCCTTCAAAAGACATCAACGCGCACGTGCGTTTTTAAACTAAACTTAGGTAATGCTGAACTATTTTACTACAGGTTTACGAAGGTTGTGCCACTTTTATGCAAAATTTAAAGAACACGTTGTTGATTTTGAAAGTTCTTTATTTGAGATAAATACGTTTTTTTTTTGGTTATACAAAGTTAACTAAGTAACAAAATCTTAATACTAAATTGTTTTCTAAGCTAGGATCGCCTTTTAAAACTTTTACCTAACATAAAATACATTAAAAAGTGCGCATTTAGAGCATGTGTTTGAATTTGGTAATACAGAATGTTCTGGAACTCGTGTCCAACCCGCAAGGGCCGACCCGATGTTTATATATAATTAAATAAAAAATGTATAGACAACTTTTACTATGGCACCAAACCTAAAATCACGAAAAAATAAATAGCTACATTTCGTATAAATTATATTTTTCCATAGGACAGCTGTTTTTATTTCGGGATTTCAATGTTGTTCCAGTACTAAAATTTTTCAGAATAAATTAAAAAAATATATTTTGTAATTCATTTTATTGCATAACAGTACATTGCATTAAAACTGCAGCCATAGCCCCCAAACTAGATCTGAAAACGCCTGTATTTTGGTGGGTGGCTCTTCCATCGTGATCCATTCGTATACATTTGATTCAGGATTTTTATTGAAAAAATATTTAATTACTATGAATGCCTACATCTACAATTTTATGAACATGGGACTGGAATTAACCTTGCGGCTAACTCTGGTTCCAGAACACCATGTATAATCATACCGTACATAGAGGACATTAAACATAACGCGTTTCGAATCAGCAGGCCTCAAATTTGATACAATCGGTATAATCAGGATTAATCGTGGATTACTTATAAAAAACATAACATAAAAAATATCTAATCTTTGTGTACAATAAAAAACAGGAAACTAGAAAATCGATAGACTAATCCTTTATAATGTGTCGACTTATCCAAACGTGTTTATCAAGGATTAAGATTATGGACCCTGGGTTAAAGAGGAAATTTTTTATAATCTTATTTTAAACAAAAAATTATTTAAACCTCTGGGTAGGTAATATTAACTGAATTTATTAAATGTCTGTCATTTAAGACAACATTATTAAAATTGTGGCTGTCAGTCATTTATTCTTTATCTTTAATTTAATCCCTTTATTCCTCCTTATCTTTTATTATTATTTTAACGGTCTTATGCATGAAAAACCTTTATTTAATTCTTTATCTTTCCTTTATTCTTTATCTTTAAGGCTCTATTGTCACATTTTCGGCAATTTAGGTAACTTTTGTACGGCTAGATCTACTTTTTTAATAAACCCAGAGTTATTAAATTAGTATCATATCGAAATGGAATATATCATCTTGTATTTCGAACTGTAACACGATTAGTAGCAATTCAATTGAAAAAAAAAACGAAAATAAAGCTAATTTACGCTTCAAAAAATTATAACGTCGACACCGGCAGATATCCAATCATTAAATATCTTTGAAATGTCAGGTTATCTTAAAATAAAGAGCTTTTAAGTCGAGATCATCGGAAAGATACTTATTATTTTCGAGTAAATGAGAAAAATCTTCAAACCCCAAAGTTTGACGCGTGACCTCGTGTAACCACTATACGCATACATACATACGGGGTACATACGCATTTACAGACAGTTTCGCATTTTTAATAATTATTGTGATTAGTGAAGGAGATGTCACTGAATGAAACACACAAAGACACGGCAACAAACACGCAGATCCAGAGCAGATATATTCATCATTCAAACATCTTCCCAGCAGGGAATCGAACCCGGGACTCACGAGGCAGGCGCACTACTAACTAAGCCAGGCTCGTAGATATTTCGTAACACCTTATAAAGTATCGATACCAAACGGTAATGACAGTGGAAATAGGTCTTTAACTTTGCCTCTTATGCACGCTCACACTGCATTCACTTCACTTTCACTGATAGATGACCGTTTTTCTTCACCTCCAGTATAACGAATAGGGTTACAGTGTCGCATCCAGATTATAGATAGTCAGTGATTCATTTCACTATTCAGTTGTTAGATTTGATGTAGCAGAACTATTGTGCCTTTCCTTTCCATGTATGATTTTTTATTTATCTATATTTTGATGTCGCAATGATCATGACAACAAAGATTTTGTGTTAGATTCAGTCGTATTTTTGGCGTCCTATACACTGCCGATTCTAGACGATAGAACCACAAAACATAATATCTCAACACAAGACGTCTAATAATTCACAATGAAAACTGACGTTATTTTGACACATTTTATAAACCGAGGTCGTGCGCGCTTCTATATATTATCGCGCTTTATAGTATCCCTTAAAAAAAACTTTGAACATTTTATTTACTTTTCACTTTTTAATTTCTTTTATTTATATGTTTTTTGTCCCAAAATATACGATTGTATAATATAATAATTGTCCCAAAATATAATTTACTTTAACAATAGACAATAGTTTTTTTGTGCCAAAATATACGATTGTCAATATTTTGGCACAAAAAAACTATTGTCTATTGTTAAAGTAAATTATATTTTGATATCTCACTAAACGTTAAGGCTCACCTTCAAGCCCAAGATTTAAATATCCATAAAGCACAGACTAGATAAGCCGTTAACTACTCAGCTCCCAAAGCAAATTAAATCCACAGTCGTGATGTTGAATTAACCGATGTTAGAATCACTCGTAAATTTATTGTACAAAGGCCGCTTAAATATTCAAAACGTTATTAAAGAAGTTAACAAAAAAATAAACATAACATTACAGATAAGGAAGCATTAGTTTTCACTTTTTTTAGTAAATGAACTTATTGCTCATTTAATTAACAATTGTGTTCTCGATTTATTGTAGTGCATTGCAGGATGACTGATTTCAATTAACTGTTTCTACTTTCAACTAACCGTAGTTTCTGCCCACACTTGACTTGGAAAAAACACATACAGCTTTGCACCAGCAAGACAAAGCGTCCAATTTTGTACTTTAGTACAATGCAAGAAGGTTGTGATATAGGCTTTTGTGAATGATTTGTGAACTGTCAGCAAAGTCAGCATTACTGCTTTAGGAAGTGATTTGACGAAGCATCCGGAGATTGTATGATTGATTGAGCGCCAGTGAGTCTCGATTGACCTACCTTGTTACTTTGGTTCGGTTTTGAACTCTATCCGTAAAAGCTCAAGAGCTAAAAGTTTTCGCAGCTGTGATTTTGCTGTACCTCTCGTTAGTGGATGAAATTGCAATTTTAGACTCAATGGTTTCAGTATAAGAGCTACTGTTGTACGGTTGTAACACGTAGACATTTTTGTACCCACCTTGTTACTGATAAGACCATTTCAAGCGTTATCGCAAATGTGTAAAAGCCTCAAAAATGTACGCAGCCATATAAAGTATTTTGCAGAACTACCTCGTTGTGTAATTGCCATTTTAGATTTATGTTTAATTAATTGGATTTCCGGGTTAACTAATTGGTGTCCGAAAAACATGACTAAGCAGTTTGAATCTTTAAATAATTAAAATAATATGAATTTATTGGAAACATTAAGTATACCGCCGAAGATCTTTAAGACAGATTACCAGTAAAGCTAGACAACTATTCTGAAAAACCAATCATAACTATAAGTTATATATATGCTATAAGTTTACGATTTATTTTTTAATGCTCGGCGTAAATGATAGCGTACTTCCCGCATATGTGAGCACTGCATTTTGTTCTACCTTTGATTCTGGAGCAACAAAAGTGCAGAAAAATGTAGCCAAGGGGCTTTATTTCCAAAGCCTAGGGGTACCTACTCGAGGCTGAACAATTTGCATTTTCTGAAGATTTCCTTAAAACCTTCAGTGGTTACTATTACTCGATACTTATTCTAGTAGGTAATTATTCACATGGGAAATAGTAATTCATAAATCAACAATTCAACAGCATATGCCTGTACGAGGCTTTTTTCCACGTTTTTTCACACCAACTAAGCTCAATCTTCACACTTAGATTATTCCAGTTTCTGCGCTTTATAAATTGTTCAAAGATTGTAAGCAGCTGCACAAAGTTCCCAAGCTTTGTCAATGTCCGTTGATAACCAATGACGCCAATTAAAACAACATAATTATACTTCACTCGAAATATTACAAAACTAGACTTGACACTGGATAAATAGTCTATTTGTTTGGAGCCAAAATTTATGAGGAAAAATATAAGCCAAGGGCACTGTTACAAATGAAGACCACCTCAGTTTATTGCAATAGTTACTATTCAAAGTAAACTTGAATGCAATCCGTTTCTCAATCATAAAATAAATATCAATCAATCAATAATACATCACATTCTCAACGAAACTGAAAGCATAGTTGCCATCCTTTTATTTATTTTAAAACTGTAGAATAAGACGCTTTCTGACTTGACCTTTTGGGATACACCTACCTAGAAATTATACCTTATACTTTTGTGATAAAGTTTAGATTAGAGGAGAGATATAATAGCGGCAAATGTTACAGGATATATCATGCAAGAAAGTAGAGCAATGTATTAGATGTCTGTGGATATTTTGAGACTTGCACGCTGAGCAATTACTTCATTACTACGTACAAGTGGTTATCATAATCATAACTATAGTACAGACATCCTAATCCAAACTAATATTATGAGTATAAATGCCACAGTAACTCTGTCTCTTTCTATATCTGTCTCTCTGTCTGAGTGTTTGTCGCGTTACCACGGCTAAACGGCTGAACAGTTCGACCTGATTTTTGCATATATATAGCTTAAGGATCGGAGACGGACATAAGCTAATTTTTTTTTGTATGTCTACGCGAACGAAGTCGCGGTTAACAACTAGTAGTATACAATATAACTATATTAGAACTTACTTAGTATCCGCGAAATTCTAAATGCCATCTATTTTTACCGGGGTAATAGTAAACATTCCTCATTGGTTGAGTCAAGTATACATTCTTTTGAATTTTAGGTTGAGTTAATATTTATACCTATTACGAAGACAACCCAACCCTTAAATATTATATATACCGGTTATAATTCTGAATAATATCAATTTTTACCTCATAAAATCCATTAAGCGGGTATAGCGTAATCAAATCACATTACAAAGGAAGTCAGACACAAAAACGAATCAATAAATATTAAACTGACGACCCTTTTTGGCTAAGTTGGTAGCGCGTCAGCTTTAAAAGCAAGACGTCCCGGGCTCCAGTCCTAATCGGGCAGATGTTTGAATGGTGAATTTAAATATCTGCCGTGGATTTGTATTTTTGGTCCTTGTCTTTGTGTGTGTCCCATTGGTATCCCTGATTCAAGGAGATCTAGTGTGGACTGTGATGTGGAGCGTTATTAGTTAATCTATTTTCCACGATTAAATAGGAGCCAGAGTTTTAAGCTATGTTTAACCGACTTAAAAAAAAAAGGAGGTTCTCAATTCGACTATATGTTCGCGATTACTCCGCCATTGATGAATTGATTTTAAATTAAAATTAAAGTCTTTATTTCAGGCAAAAAATGACCTATATCATATGAAACATAATCTAAAAATAAAAAAAGAATGCTAAAAAATAATAATAATAAGTAATATATGTAATAATAATCATTTTGATGATTCTTTTTTTGTTTGGTTGGTCATATTTCAGTTTTATTTTTTTATGGAAGTTGGTGACGAGACGAGCATGTCGCTCACCTGATGTTAAGCGTCACGCCTGCCCAAAACAGCTCAGTGCCATTCAGAATTTTGAACTTCAACAGTTCAAAACCATGAGCGGCAATGCACTGCGCTCGTCACCATGAGATATTAGACGTTAAATCTCTTTATGTCCAGTAATTACACTGGAAACATTGCCCTTCAATCCGGAACAGTAATGTTTGCGCACTACTGCTTGGCGGTTGAATAACTGGCAAAGGTGTGGTACTGCCTCAGGCGGACTCTGCAGAAGAGCCCTACTACTACTAAAAATTACTGTCATTATATGCCTAGCACCTCATATTTGTTCCAAATTGGTGTCATTTTATTTGTCCTAGCTGACCAATGTCAACCTAAATGATGATTGTACTTTCGATGCAACTAAACGAAAGGTCAAAATTACTATTTCACCATGACATAACAATGCTAAATCTATTATTATAACCCATACATGAGACCCTGAACAGACTGTCCTCGTGCATATCATTACGTGAGATCAAAAACGGAACACCTGGTGACATCTAAAATCGTGCATCGCGACCATATTTTGGTACATTTTTCAAGGTTGTTCCGTATCCAATATTCTAACCCACGCCACTTTAACTTATGAAGTAAAATGGTTTTATTACATTTTTAATGATTTATTGAATTGGTGCCGTGTTTTTATTGTTTTGATTGTTTGTCAGGTTCCGAAAAGATGATAATTAGTGTTGCGTATGGTATACAGGGTTATAAGGAAAGGGGTTATAAGGGGCTCATAGTACTCATGATTGTGAACATCTTTTACTATGGGACCAACCCTGAAATCGAGAAAAAATAATAAGCTGTTTCATACATTTTGTCGAGTGTCAATGACATTTTTCTATGGAACAGCTGATATTTTTTTCTCGATTTCAGGGTTGGTCCCATAGTAAAAGTTGTTCATAATGATGAGCACTATGAGTCCTTTTCGGCTTAGCATACCGTTTCCTTATAACCCTGTATACATACATAGTACATATATAAATGTTCCAAAGTTATGCCCTAAGTTGGCAAGTAAAATTGAAGTTGGGCTTGAACATTTGGATTATATATAGACATTTAATGGTCTCTGGATAATCCATCTGTTATTTTTATGTAGTAGGTTAAATAGTTTAGGTAGTTGTAGTTTGTATGTATTTTGCTTAGTTAATAAAACCACTAGCCCGTTATAAAAAAAAAGTAGTATTGATATCAGTGCCTGGTCACATAATATTGCTGCGCCCTTATTTATGGGGTATATGTCATAATGTAAGCTAAAACGTAGTTTTAGAAGAAGAATACATATATGCAATAAAGAAAGAATAAAGAATAAAGATCCGGGCTTGGGCCCCAGCACCTAATTGCTTGTAAAAGTTTGCCAATGCCTGGGGCCCCTTAATGACGAGTGCCTAGGACCCCATACTGTCAAGTGCCTAGGGGCCTATTCTCTAAATACAGACCTGGAAATCTCCATGTAACGATGGTGTTATGTTTTCTATGCTAGCAAATATTTTAGAAAACTTAGCAGCTAGCAATCACTTTCCAAACGCACTTAAACTTTCTGCTAATGGTATTATGTTACCTCGTGTTCGGTTCATTAGTCAAGTTTCCTACAATGTTGAGTTCATGTAATATAATGGCGAGTAATAAAATCTTGTTGAAAAGAGCTTCAAGGAAATAGCTGATTCATGTGAGCAATATACTTTTAACAAAATAAAATGTAGCTTCTAACGTTACATACATCTAACGTTATGGGTTACACAAAATTTGTGTCCTACAACTTTTCGTTTCCGAGGATTGTAATAGTCAGTGCAGTAAAAACAATTGTTTTCATCCGAATGCCAGGGCCGAAGCACTAAATTAGATTGAGGAAGCTCGGAGAAAGGTCAGAGTCACTGTCGGCAGTACCTTGGCACATCAGGGAAAACAACTCGAAAACGAAAACGCAACACGGTCGGACGGACGAAGACCTGATTGGCGCTCGACCGAGGCTCGTGTCTCTGTTAGGATGATGTTTATAACCCAGGGCTGTTCAGTTTCTTGTAGGAGTAGGTTTACTCCAATACAACAAGTCAACAACAAGTTTACCATAACATCTGACGAAACAGGAGTGGAACAGGTATGCCGGCGACCCAAGACTGTGCTCCGTTATTTTAAGGAGCTGGGCTGGTTTGTGTAGGTTGGCAGCGGGGTTAATGCACAAAACACCCCAAGTGGAACGTCAATGCAGGCTTATCACCCCCAGTTAGTATTAGACTTAGCCCTATTCCCAGCAAAGAAAGCAAACATGATATTGATTTAAGATCTTTTTGAAAACAAGTTATAAGTAAACAAAATCATCCTTATTCCAAAAAACATCTGCTCCTTCATTTTAGGTTATTTATTTGCTTTTAGACATGTGCAAAAAATCTTGAAGGCAGTTTTTTATGCGAGCTTTGTTGGCACCTGTCTGTAATGTGTTGATACCACTAATGACCGTTTTTACATTAGCGTCGGCTCGGTCGTCAGTTTAGATGTATTTTGAGTGATAATGGCTTTATTTTATTTTAGTTTCGAAGGAATAAAACAAATTGAGGTTAGATCTTAGATCTTGTTTTGGCGATCGGAATTGATACTGCTACATAAATCATTATACTACGCTATATTTCTACATTTTACTTTAATGATACGGGAATACTCACATCAAATTGATAGATAGATAGAATTTCAGTGAGAAAACCAGAAAACTAAAAATTACATACAGAACAGCCTTAAGAACTAGAGCCACAAGTGGCGGTCTATTCGCTTAAAACGATCTCTTCCAGGCAATTGAACCTGTTATTCCGATTACTTTCTATCATACCCGGTGCTCATTTTCAAGGAGAAAACATAGAAACTTTTTTTTTTGTTTGTTATTTATTATAGCCGCAGTCGTATCAGAACAAATAAAGCTTCAAGGTGGAAAATTGAATACGTTCGTCTGGAGGAAAAACCTTCGCTTGAGTGATTTAGAACTCCCTACATTACAACTGTCAGTCCATACAAAATACTCAAAAATGGATTAACGATCTAGCAAACAATAGGAAGTAACTTTGTCTCTCTGTGTCTTTGTCGCGTTATCACGGCTAAACGGCTAAACGAATCTTGATAAAATTTAATAAGCAGTTACTGCGTATCACAAAGACGGATGGGTACTTTTTATGTCCACGCAAACGAAGTCGCCGGTAACAACTAATAGGTATCTACATAAAATATATCTATATTTAGTGTGCCAATTACCTCTGTCAAGCAAACAAACTATATTAAAACATGTTTCAAAATACGTTGTTCCGCGAGTCTAGCCGCTGGATCCGATCACGCTCTCGGACCGGTTCCAGACAGACAGTAATTAACTATTGATGAATATTACGCGTTAAATCTGCCTGTTAGTAATGGTAGTTACGTGATGTAACTACAAGAAATGTTGGATTGATTGAAATTGGGCTCACAGAGACGCGGCCTGAGGTGGCGGCCTCTGTGTGGTGATCAGTGGACGCGACGATTGGGCGTCTACTGATAGCTCTGCTGGCTGCGTCTTTGGCAGGTAAGGGTTTAGTTCCCACTAGTACTTAATTTTTAATTAATGATTAATTCTACCAGTGAACTAGTGGAGTTTTTCGTCCCAGTAGTTCAGCAGCAGCAGTAGCGTATTTTTTTTTAAAGTTATGCATCTGGAACTATTTTTTTGACTCGCTCATTCACATTAGTATTCCTGCTTAGTTCAACCGTTGTACTAATGGGAGATGTTTGTCCCAGTATCAGTTATGTTAATTTCTAGGATAGCGTAGAACTGAATTTTGGTTGGTTTTCTGGGTTACTTGTCAATTTTTTTGAATAGAACGCGCTAATGGCTTCTCTTTTCATCTGCATACGAAAGTCTATAGCGTTATCTTCTTCTCGTATTATTCTCAGTTCTCATGCATGCATACATTGAACTTTGTTGATGTACAACCACAAATAATATAAATAGGTACTACTAGAGCTCACAAGCAAGTATACACAGACAACAAAGTTAAGAGAAAAAAATAGTATACATATACCTACTATATACTTAGGATACCAATATAAAAATATGAAATGTAAAATATCCTAACTAATATTACAAATTCGAAAGATTCGATTTTTTGTCTCTCTATCTGCATGTCTATCTATCTTTCTATCTGTCTTGTTTGTCGCGTTATCACGGTTAAACGGCTCTTGAACGGATCAAGCTGATTTTTTGCATAGATATAGCATTAGGTTCAGAGACGGACAAAGGCTACTTTTTTTTAGTCCACGCGAACGAAGTCGCGATTAACATCTAGTACTAAAAATATGATACCTACAGTCAAGAACTTTATGCAGATAAACCTAACGGATAAGTTCTTGATAAAAATATTAGTTATTTGTAGTATTAGTTAGTTGAACTAGCCACTGTTAATAGGTATGTAACCAATAGGTAAGTAGGTAATCAATATACCTAGATGCAAGTGCTTAACGTTTTATAAAACCACAAAAAAGGTATTATTTTCACAGACAAACAAGGTAAAGGATAGGTGCCTGATAACTACAAGCCGGACCTAAAAGTTTACGAGAAACTACAAAAACCCACGCGATAAAGTTTGAAGTTTCAGTCACACATGAACTAACAAACTTTTTAAATTTTTTTAGGTATTTAGAATCCTTGTTCCGATATACAAGTGAACTATTGTCTCTGACCGGCGAGGTGCAGTGAGATGGAGTGGCCACGAGGCCAGACATGCACTTTCCGAGACATTCGCCTTGACAGTTGAAGGTTAGAGGACAATGGATGCTCTCAGAGAACGGATAATTTTAATAGGTAATGAAAGTCTGCAACTGTATATTTGTGTTTATTGATAACTTTTGTACGGGATATTTCATGGTCCTGACTAAGCTAGTACAAATTTGTATCTATGGTACTGACCGTGGAAGAAATGTAATTTGTTAGCTAAAATTCAATTAAAAAAATACGTTTTTTTTTCTTCAAAAAGTTATATCACTTTGTTACTTAATTTACAGCCTCATAATTAACTAATATTTTTGACCATTTTAGGTTTAACTACACTTTTTTTCCTTAATAAGCGCAAATGGTTTTTAACAGTTTGAACTTATAACAAATATTTTAAATATAATAAAAAAAAAATAAAAAACAGTCGAATTAATAACCTCCTCCTTTTTTTTGGGAAGCCGGTTAAAAACAAAAAACTCGACAGCAAAATGTAGCCTATGCCAATCCGGTTTCAAAAATAAATCCAACTACTACACCTCACTCAAAAGAAATCGGCCTTGTTTAGACTACAGAAGATAACATATGACCACAGAAACATACATACACCCCAAAAACATTACATCCTTTTTGGGACCAAAAAATCCTATGCCTCAAATTTTGATGATTCCGAGTAACAAACTTTAACCCATCATTAACGTGGCCCTGGGTTACATTTGTTCATAGCCTTCTTGGGTTACATTTCTTCTTTCCTTCTTGGGTTCTTGGGTTCTAATCCTGAACATTCAGGGCATTACTGATGTATAAACATTGCTTAAATTTAATCAATGCGTCTCGTTTTCGCGCGTTACTTTTCACGTCAGCCATAGAGAACAGAACATTCTAAGCGTTGATTAAAAAACTTAAAGCATATTTTATAGGAAAGGCCCTGTAGGTTTTACCTACAAAAGATGCTTAAATTTATAAATGTCATTTTAACTTTTGCGCATTATAAAAATGTAGAGTGCAGTACTAACTAATGTCACTTAACTTTAGTTTATAAGTAAGACTCTCAAAGTATTTGCATAATTTAAAATTAAAATTAAGATTACGATTGAAGTTAAAGATGTCGGTGACTCTAAGAAATGGAGATGTTTTACTTCATTATTGAATCGAGTTGCAGAGGAAATAGAACTATTTATCTGTTCTGTTTCAGAATTTAAAAAAGCGGTATTGTTTTTGATGTGTTATAATAATAAGTAATATTGACTCTATAATAATTTAATATAATAATAATAATTGTATAATTTAGTTGACATTGCATGTATTTAATATTCTGGAGTAATTTCTTATAATTGTATAATTTAGTTGACATTGCATGTATTTAATATTCTGGACTAATTTCTTATATATTTAAAATGTTGACATAACTACACTATTGTATTAGGTGCTATCCTGTAAAAATAGTTGTAATGAAATAAATAAATAAAAATAAAATTATCAAGTGGACGAGGTGCTACCGAGCGGTTTGTGAGCCAGACATTCACCTTGTCTGGCTGAAGGTTACTGCAGCCCTCAGCCGGACAATAGATAGGATGTAATAAAATAATAATGTCTTTACTTAATTATAAATTACCACAACTAACCGTAAAATCTGTAAAGCATTGTTTTAAATAACTGTGAGGTTAAAAATTGAAACGATCTTGCGGTCTTAGTATTTGGATTTGTTGCAAAGTTTTTGTATTTTTGGAAGTAAGTACCTACCAGGAAAAGCTTATAGTTTTCCGGGTTATGAGTAGTCTGCATGCAGGACGTTTTTATTTCTGATTTTTCACCTTTTTCCTCAAAGAAAATGACAATGTTTCATGATAAGTAAAACTTATAGAAAACAATTAAAAGATTAAAAACACCTTTTTGCCTGTAACTCACAAAGCTCTTTTCTAAGAATCAACGAAAATATCAAACCGCTTAAGATAGAGACATGAAATTTGAACCCAATACTTCTCAAATGGTCTAGGTGTACAGCAAGTACGGATTTTGCGAAATTCAACCGATAAAGGCGTAAAATGAACCCCCAAAATTTGTATGAAAATAAAATATTTTTTCACGCTAAACCAGTAAATCTCGGTTTATGTACTAATCATAACAAATAGAGATTCATATCTAAGGGGTTTTCAAAAATCCCCCTAGAAGTGAAATGGGGTTCTTAATTTACTGTAGCCTTTATAAGCGAGCGAAGCCGCGCGGGCAAGCCAGTATAATACAAGTTTTAAGAATGATGATCCATATATTTAAAAATAACCTATGATCTATGATAAATCATTTACCTATTACGAAATGATCGATGTTTTTATAATCACGAAGAAGTTAATCGATTGGGTTTTTTCTTTTTTTTTCTTTTAGGTGGGTATACCTAGTACCTACATCATAATTATTTATTCATATCTTAATTAATACTTACGGTTGTTTGGTTGTGTGATTTTCCTAGTACTTTATTAGAATCATAAATAAATAACTATTATGGTGGAGTAGAGATCTTTCAAAAAAAATACGCAAAAAATAAAATAAAAAATAAAAATAAAATACGCAATAGACAAAATACGCTACAGCATCTATATTTCATGCTCAAGTTACAATATTAGCAACAGAATTTAGATCTTTAATAGTTCAAAACCAGTGCGGCAATGCACAATGTTAAATCTGATTATGCTCAGTAATTTCAAACGAAATATTATCCTTTACTCTGTGCACAATAGTGTGTTGCAGTCTACTGCTTGGCGGTTGAATAACTGAGTTTTCTATTTCCCCAGGCGTAGACACTAAAAAGGGCACTAATGGAAATTTTGAAAACAGTCCGTTTTTGAGAACACTTCTTATATACATAATGCAATTTAGTGGACAGTTGGAAGGACGTGTAATATGAGCTTCAAAGATAGGTAATTATTATCTCTCTAGTCTCTACCTATTAAATTCATATATCTGAATTTTTGCTGTATTTGTCTGATTGTTTCAAAAAATCCCCTTAGAAGCAGTGAAGGTCCTTTTAACCACAAACCACGATTCTGAGAATGTTCTTATTGAAATCTTTTCCTTACCTTCCGATCCTTTGTCGCACCTTGGATTGTCAAATGGAACGTGATTTCATATATTTTGTAGCGTGGTGAGCCAAAAAAGTACATTATTACATTACATTATCAGCCAGAAGACGTCCACTGCTGAACACAGGCCCTTAGACTGCCACACCGACCGTCAATGTGCCACTTGCATCCACTGGTTGCCCACGACTTTCACAATTTCGTCGGTCCACAGTGGGAGGCCTGCCTACGCTTCGTCTTCCGGTTCGTGGTCGCCACTCAACCTTTCTTCCCCATCGGTTATCGGTTCTCCGAGTGACGTGGCCTGCCCATGGCCACTTCAATTATTCCGTAATAAAAATCAAACTCGTTAGGTACTTATCATAGGTTTCTGAATCTGCACTCACTTACCTATTAACGAATCTAACAGTTAAATCTAGTAATCGTTAAAGCTACCTCTGCTGAAAATGTGTTTTTTTTTCTTCATTTTATTTCGAATTACATAAAACCTTACTCGGAAACGTAAAAGTTGTAACTTGAGTGAACCTCCAATCCAATTTAATTGTACAGTTGACAAATAGATGCATTAATCTTTTACACGAAGACTCAGTTTTGTTCTGGACAACCCTATTCTTATCCGCCTGCTCAATTAAGAGGGTAAAGTTTTTGGAGTGTATGTAAGTATATGTATCTATGTGTGTTCCTATATTAAGTGTTTAAATGTGTTGTTTAAAACTAAACATTTTATAATAATTGCAATAACTGCGGTAGTGGCTCCGCCAGCAACTGCCTCAACTCAACTGCCTCAATTGTACAGATAAGCTTGTTGTAAGCAAAAACTCGTAAAAGTCTCGTCGGGCCGAAACGGGATATCGAAAACTGGTGCAAATCAGTATTTATTGTTTATTTTTGGACGTAATTGGGACCGGTCCATTGCGTCGATTTAATTAGCTAGCCGCTGGAGAAATATTTTTGGAAGTCTCCAAATTATGAACACAATTGTGATTGGAATTATGCTTTTTAGGGTTCCGTTGCAAAGTAAAGAATTTATTGTTTCGCCATGTTCGTCTGTCTGTCCGTGTATAAGTCATGTTGAAGGCATTTTTTGAAAAACCATATCTCAATTGGGATCGTGCTGAGAGAACCTGCTGCTGAGAACGTTTGTTAACTTTGACAACAGAATAATTCTAATGCTGCCTTTGTCTAGCACTAAGCAAATGACAATGCCAGCGACAGACTTAATCTGTTGTCAAAGTTAACAAACGTTTCAAAATCCCGAGGTATCCCGTTCAGGCGCTAACGGAAACTGAAAATCAAAAATAATAATTTTGGTAGCTTTATTGTGTTTTTTTTTTTTTTTGCAAATTTTGAATTATTTTCCAGTTTGAAAGTAAATAATATTATTATTAAAAAAACAAAATACCCGACTGCAAAATGTAGCCTATGTCACTGTGAACATAAAGTTTACCTCACCCGTCAAAATCGAACAAACAACACACACAAACATATATTCACACAGTTACATACACTCCGGAAACATTACCCTCCTTCTTGAGCAGTCGGGTAAAAAGGTAACTATTCAAGTGTAAATGCTCAATGTTTATTGAAATTTAAGCGCTAGTTTAAGACTCGCTCACTCATCCCAAGTGAAAATACCTTTTGTAAAGTCTTTAGTTTTTATATTCCGTTTTAGTTGATAAAATACTTGTAAAACTTGATAAATGGCACGGACCCCGGAGTCCGTGGAGCAATATCGTAAATTAAAAAAAAATAAGTGAAAATACCACGTGATAGCTTTTTATCATAGTAATAATAATAAATTGGCTTTTAGTATACATAAATTTGTCAGTTTTGTTACGTTTCAAGTGATAAAATTGTGTTTCGATCTCCGTGAAAGAAGTCATCATAACGAAACTTTCTTGGCTTGTAATGTTGCGATGACCAATTCGTAGCACGTTTTTTTCACTTTTTGGAAATTCACTCTAAGTAATTTTATTTTAATAAAAATGTTGAATACGCGAGAGATTTAATTAGAGTTTTGTGCATGTTAATTGTGTAGCCGTGGTAGCTCAGTGGGAACACGCTCGCCTCACATTCGTGGGGTCGTGGGTTCGAACGCGGGTGGGCCCGTACCAATGGTACGGTTCGATATACCACTGGCTTTTCGGTAAAGGAAAACATCGTGAGGAAACTTGCATTTTTCCGGAGAAGAAAATCGATGGCTTATAAGGAACCGCCTGGCTGATATCTCAGCAGGCTGAAGCAGAGAATTTACTGTAAAAAACAAATGATATTGAATTTCCTAATTAATATATTATTTTAATAAAATGGGTATATTCACGTTAAAACGAGTCTGTATTCCGACTATACGTTCGATCACATCCCGTGATCTTTTTCAAGGAATGCTATACAAGCGACACGCGTGCGGTACTCGTAGCGTGAGTATTCTAGTTTCATTAAAATAAAGTATAGCAAAACTATGTTCGTTTTTACTTAACTGCCCAAGGAGGGTAATATTTTTGTCACCCCATGTGTCAACACTGCATGAGATGGCGAATAATAAAACTAGGCGATGTTTCTTAACTAAACTTATTACAGGCTTGACAAATTTTGATAATCGAAGTGTAATTGAATTCATCGTCATGCCATTGAATGGAGTGTTACACTTTGCAGACGGGTTTAACGTTTTTTTTTTTCTAATGAAATGAAACGAAACAGTTTTATTCCAGATTTGCATCCATATTACACAAAATTAAATTAAAGTAAAAACGAACGAAATTAATAAATTATCACTAAGTGATCTGTGTGTGATAATGACTCCACGTCCGATGTAAGGGGTTGGAGTGCCAATAATAGTAATAGTTGTCACAGTTAATATTTTGCTTGTTGCTACGCTACTTACGAGTACCTATATCGTAATAAGAATTGTGCCCAACACTAAAGTTAGGTACACATCTATTGTTAAGTATCTGCAGGCAGCAAAAATATTTTCATTTTAGTTTAGTCTAGTCGAACCTCCATGAGCACGACGTGGTCTCCTGTAATTGGGGGTGCACCCTGCTTGATGCCTATGTTTTATAATGTGAATGTAATGTGTAACTTCTGTTGGGGATCCATATTCTATAAAATAAAATAAAAATAAAATAAAAATACTAACTTAGTTTGTTTCGACCTTAAACGAGCCACTCTTAACGCCTTTTAAATCTTAATAAGACATTATCTCTAAGTATCCTGAATTTTTTATTCGTTGCACTTTGTGATTTGCGAGCCTCGACAGTCTTTTATGAGTTCACGCTTATAGTTAACTTCCGCGTATTAAATCATGTAGGTAGGTATCATCATCATCAGCTAGAAGACGTCCACTGCTGAACAAATACCTTTGTTTGTCAAGGATGTAGTACACAGACCTAATAGATAATTATTAACTGGTATCTTAAGTGCACAAATGCAATGTATATAGGGACTTTTATGACAGTGTTGGTTAAGCCGATCCGTACCAGATAATGAATATGGATAACTGGATAATAAGCGATGCTGAATGTCCAAATAAATTAACGAAAATATGTTCTTTTGTGAAATATACATACCAAGGAAGAAGAAGGAACGGTAGCTTACGCAGATATCACGCACACTTCAATTCCGTGGCAGCTTGGCAGCTGTGCAAAAACATGGACCTGAAAAACAACACACACAAGTAAATACACAGAAAAGGTTGTTTGTTGGATTGACTTACCTAAATCTAACTACCCACGCTATGCTATTGAACTTATAAAAACCAACCGCAAAATGACCCACACGAACAAAAACAGAGTTTGTGGCAACAAAGCACCTGTACTTAACTCAAAATTTAAGTTTAAGAAGACAACAAAACGAATAGGACTTAGCACGGTTCGTGATACATTTTCCTTGTCTTAAAATACTGTGTGTTTCCTTTTTTCTTCCTCTCTCTACAGGCCTCCGACGTTCTAAGATTTTCCACTGGTAACAGAGATTTTAGTCTGTATGATTTTACTCTTTTACCTGTACAATTTTATTGTTGACTTCTGAATCAAGTATCAACATCAAAACAGCTAAGTAAATATCGAGCCAAACTTACAAGAACAGAATAAAATTTGTAATTTCTCAAGCGAGGCAGTGAAAGGCAAGGCAAGGCCGGCACACAATGGTCTGGATTACGGCGATACAGACACCGGAAGAAGCTTCTATTCATAACGAAGGCTTTGTCTTGGAGATCCTTCTTGAAAAGAAGCGGACGGTGATTGGGACTGGGTGCATTAATCAGAGTTTGTGATGTATATTTCAGAATTTACTGTTTCTTAGGACAATTGTTACTTTCAATAAATAGACAAGTTAGATAAATCCAACACCTCACTCGTCAAAGTCGGTCAAACCTTTTAGGCTGCAGGGCCATTATTCTGTATCTTCGTTCCCGGTGAATGGTATTGCTTATGCCGTTAAGAACACCATTCCATGCGAATTCCATGAAATCTATAAAATAAGTAGTACCTATATTTTTAACCCTAAAATCTCATTACCGGGTTCCACCCCACAATTTTCAAATCACCTCAAACAATTAAATGTTCAGGGATCCCTCGGCTCAAACAACATAGAATTAAGTAAATTACATGTAAAACAAGAAAATAAACTTGTAAATACCACCACCCGTGTGATATGTGCAATTAGAAGCCTATTAGTAAACGCTTTGCGATCATGCGGCTTGAATTAAGGTAATTGCTTAAATCTGTATTTATAGAATCCCGACGCCATGCTGACGCTTCGCATAAATGGTAAATTGGCTTTAATTATTGGAATAGAACTGGATCCAAAAATAGATGAAAAATAGTCATAGCTAGGAACAATTTAAATCTATTTATAATTATCTATATATCTATGTTTCTATGAACATCGCACAGTAATACTAAAATCTAAGAAATGGTGTGATTATTTTCTTATTACCCTAATATAATGATAATAAGTACGTTCTTTAGTACATACTTATTTAATTTCTTGTCATTTAAATGTAGTAATTTTAATCCGTTTTCCTTATAAGAATCTAGAAACTGATATAATAAGAGGCGTAACCACAGATGAATAGAACTAGATACCTAGTCTAGGACGAGCCTAGCGCGCAACACATAAGTTTTATAAGACTTATATAAGACGCCGCCCCAAACATTGAACCTCAGTTCCGACCAAGTGCCAGAGCTGTGCGTGCGTGCGTGCGGCTTACAAAATAAAACGGTTGTTTTATTTTCCTGACAACCAACAGTAAACAAAAATGACTATCTGTGCAGTGAAATTGTGTGGAAAGTCATCCGCGCACTCAAACTACAAAAAAGACGGAATAACTTTTCATCGGTAAGTAAAATAATTCAGTTTTACAAGACATAGCTGAGCTCAGTGTATAATGGACACGTCGTCACTTATCCCTTTTCCTCATTGCGGTTATCCCATGCAGTTGTCCCTTTCTGGTGAAAGTAGTGTTGTGACTCATTAAACAAAACGCAGAATTGCATTTTCGATTTTCACCATACCGTAAAGGGATTCGAACACTGATGAATTCTAACTAACTAAACTGTGCACTCGGGACCTTCTGCTTGGACTAAACTCGACAAGCAACGAAATCACGATAGAATCGACCGGTAGCATCTAGCATGTGCGTGAGACTGTGGTGAGACTAGAGAAAATAACTTGTTAAGAGCATGTCGGGCCATGCTTAGTAGGGTTCCGTAGGTGCGTAGGATGTTTGAAGTTTTTATCCGTTACTAGCTTCTGCCCGCGGCTTCGCCCGCGTTTTTCTGGTAAACAATAATGGCGTTTATTAATAATAGTTGGCAATAATTTTGTCAGTAGACTATAGTATACGTCGTAAGTATTTCAATTTTATTAGGTGTATGATTCAGTTGTTAATTTCGATTCCCGGCTAAATAGATTTTTAGATGATGAATTGAAGTAACTGAGTTGATTCTGGGTAAACTAACATTATTTTTCGGACCTAACAAAACGCGTGATCTCGAGAAAAGGTCACATTTTAGAATAACACATTCTAAAGAAACGCGCAAAGAAAGCAGGGACCTTGAAAAAAAACATTCGACTTTACAGCTCGATCTCGAAAAATCCGCGAGTGCACGACACTGAGGAAGAATTAGTACTTTAATGCTGTTGTGTAGTTATGTTATGTTAGTGAGCTGAGTGAGTGCGATTACTATGACATCGGCAGTCGACCCAAGTGTTCGCAACTTATGTAAGTACCGATTAATAATGTTGCCCTACTGCCACAGCCTACTGCTTACCCCATCACTACGGAACGTACTAACTCGGTACAGTGGTGGGCGTAACCTTGATGATAGCCAATGGGAATAATTTGTCACGCTCCGCGCACCCCTTGCTTTCCTCAAACTGTGGCGACTTTTGATCGGACCAAAACCCGAGTGACGAGGTATCTGGTTCATCTGTGGGCGTAACCTTATCCTAACTAGATCCCGCTGGAGGCCTATTCCCCTTTTATTCGAGGTCAGACAATTCGCAAGGGCCTTGACTACTTTGTTCGATAGGTTTTTTACTTCGACTTAAAGGACATAAAAAATTGCTAGAAATCAAGTCGCAGATCCACCAGAATTGCTTTGCTTTGAACCTAGTAATTTTCTCTAATAGTAACAATTACTGTGATTTGAACTTCTACCTTCACCCTACCGTCACGACGGCGAAGTGAACAAAATGCTTTGGCTAAAGCTCGTGACCGCGACGCCGACGCCCTACTTTTTCCTTTGGCCTCACTCAGATTTTATTTCCAATCGAAAAGTTTTTCACCCCTACCTTTAACAATTTAAGGTCTAAATTATATTCAAACTTTTACTTTTGGAGAATTAGTAAACAGATTTGTAAAATACCATTGTCTCGGAAAGGAGTTCGTCAGGGTTCGGTTCTTGGGCCGCGGCTTTAAAGTTTACATTTGTTTGTTCGATCGAAAGTTCAACGTTACATCGCCAGTTCACCTGATCCCTATGACTTAATGGCTTACACAAGTAATTTACATTGTTTCCTGGAGGCTGTCGGGAATTGTTTAGAAAGTGGTAAGAGAATGGTTAAATAATTAGGGAAACAAAATGTTTTGTCAATCACGTAACTTGTGTCACGAAAGGCTAAATATTCTAGCTAGTGAAGTGGAATAAAAAAATATTTTAAATGAATTATAAATAATAATAATAATATTGCTATAAGATCAATCACTGTTAGAGATAATAACAATAGTATAAAATATTTGGCTATGTAAAAACGTAGCGTTTGTTATGGATTTAGAATAAAAATATAAAACCAGATGTGGTATTCACGATATTAAAAAATAAACAAATATAAGAGCAACGGAAATACAATTTAAGATGTAGGTACGTAAATAAAACGTTTGTAATTTGCAAATAGCCTTTGCAACAAAGTGATCTCAATTCAACACGGTTCAAGTGACACGTTTAACCATTTGTTAGCTGGAAAGCGCGTTTACAAAATTGAACGTGATTCACGAAACAAATCAATTTTGACAATGGAAGAAACGATTGAATAACACGTTGATTTGTCGGACTTAAGTATATTGCGTAAATTACTTGTTTACTATTTATTTAGACATTGTGCTGCTCGCTACTTGTTGCATTTCGCATGTTGTTTTAGGGCTTAACTGCGCTAAAAAAAATACTTCACGTTCGGCCATAGCAATAGTGAAGTATTGATTTTGTAATAAAAATATGTTATAAGGTAAAATCCTATAGCTAGAATAGCTTAAAATAGTCTGTTTATTGCTAAAAAAAGTATTACTATGAACTAAGTACGATATGCTTTAGTTAATTTTAGTCAAGTAAGATAAAATATATAGTAATATTTGAAACTACTGAAATGTTTATGGCCATGGTAAGTAATTCTAATGTAATAAGTATGAGTGGGATAGGCATATTGTAAACAATGAAAGTCAGCTATACGAAATGATTCGTCGAAGTGTGACCATTTCACAAGATGTGAGAAACTGCAGCGTTAATTCTAATTTTATGCATAACTGTTTATAATTTCCATCTAAAATACCTTTTCATATCGACTGCACATATAATATGTGTTTATATGTAATTCTAGTATACAATACCTTTCAAGTTTTAAAACTATAATAATGAAAATGTATGCTCCATGTACGTATTATCACAATCTAAATACGTTGGTTAACTTGCTTTTTAAATTTGGGTGTTTAGAAAACACGTTATTTTAATTTTAGCTCATTCATTTTGCCGAAGTATAGCAAGAGCAAGAGCATTCGGCAAGAGAGTAAAATCTATATTAGGGACTCAATTTTTTATTTTATTTTATTTTTGTACAAGATACTATCTGAAAAAAACAATATTATGATCTAAAAACTGTAATTGTATCAAATGTAACTTGTCTTGTAGCTTAGTAGTAGTTCGCCTAAAGATGCTTGCCACGGCGCAAACGCCGACGCCGTTGACGAAGGGAAACAGGTCCCAATATACCTAATGCCTTTGAAGGCTTGCAGTGATGTAAACTCATTTAGTCTTTTCAAATCATAAATTTTAGGCGCATCGCACCGCCAAGTTTACATACAAAATCCTTCTACCTGAAAAATATTTTTTTTAAACTGTTTGACGAGACGAGCAAGCCGCTCGCCCGTACTATACGTACTAATCTATAATAGTTCATTGCCACCCAGAATTTTGAAGTAGGTATAACAGTTTAAAACACTGTGTGGCACTTGCGTGCGTTTATTTAGTGGCAATCTTACCACTAAATAAATGCACTTTTTTTTCTATCTTATACGTTTTCAAATAATAAAGGATACCTTGTTAAAATTTGTGGTTTATCAACCAGTCTGTGGTATGTGGAAAATACCGATCTTGGAGTTGCAGTTATTGTTACCCAGGACCTAGGAGGAGTGACGACATTGTGAAAGTCGCGGGCAAACGGTGGATGCAAATGGCAAATTATCGTTCAGTGTGGCGCTCTAAAGGCCTATTATGCTTAGCAGGACGTCTTCAGGCTGAAGTTGACGCTTGACGATGATGATGACTGTAACCCATAACCGCCCGCTGTCCGCCATATACATCGCTCTTTCATGCGAGTAGTTTTATTTTGGGCGATAATTAGAATTATGATAGATACTTACTGTTATTGCCGAATATCGATATTAACAGATTAGTTTTCGATAGGTTTAATGTTTTAGAACCATTGTTTAACGGGGTTGATTTTATACAACGCTGTGTTACAATATTTATATTAATCGTACACTAGATACTTCCAGATTTGAAACACAGCGTAAATAAGCTGTAAAACTAAACAACACAGCCAATTAAAAACTTAACAATAAAAATAAAATTACGAAAATAGGTGTAATTGTATGTATCAATTTAAATTTTTCACCACATTTCGGCGCGGTTTCACATAATATAATATCTATTACATTATGCGAAGATTACAACCTTGTGTTGCCAGTGCTATTGTTTTCGCAACCGGTTCTATAAAGCCAGTTCTCGAGGTGAACGCGCGTTTTGATAAAGATTTAAAATTTGTATTATGAAGCCAATTTTTGTGATATTTAATAGTTATTTAAAACTATATTAATAGTTGAATTAAATTATTGTGAATTTAATTCATTAAAATATTTTCAATGGGTCCCTATTTTTATGATGCTTATTATTATTGACGTTTATAAAGTGCAAAATAAACAATTAATATTTATTAAAGCTATGTATATTTATTGTCGCTGCGTATCAGAAAAGATATATTAAGGTAGAAAAAAAAATGGAATATGAGTTTTATGGTCTTATCAACTTTATAGGTAAGTATTAATTTTATTTCACCTTCCACTCGATCACTGGAGTAATAAGATACAGGCGAATTTCAAGCTTAATTATAAATAAACTATGCTATATCTATGATACAAGATTACTTTTTGTTGTGAAGACTTCCGCAACACTCAAGAACATAAACGTAAAGCTGAATAAACATAAATAAACGATTAAATGTTCAATAGCAATGCAGATTTTTTGAAGCAGAAGACAAAAACTATCCAATTTATCCATATTGTTATGGACAGGCGATATGGTTCAATGCACAAATCGTTGATCGTTCATCTGGCTTATCATCATCATCCAGAAGACGTCCACTGCTAAACAAAGGCCTCCTTAGAAAAAAGGGGTGCCATAATCCCCACTCTTGGTAGGTGGTCTGGGGATCGAAGAAACGGTCACCGTTTACTAGCAGGACACTGCTCCCCGTCCCCCATTGGTTCTAGTCGCAGTTTTAGGGTAAACCTAAAGTACCCAAAGATCTAAGCACTTAAGATCTTGGCATCTAAGATATCTTAATCACCCTTTTCTTTTCCATTTTCTAGGCCTTAGAGTGTATACTGTATACTCGTTTTTATTATTCAATTTACCAATCATAAAATACATACATCACTTCCATCAGGCACATTTACCTTTAACTTTATCTTGTTTTAAGTAATACAATTATCAATAATGCAACCGATTTTTGAATCTCGTATGCTCATGACATATTATACGATATTATAAGCATTTATTTATTATATTTATTTTACAATCAATTTATTTCATGTTTTCATTGTTGTTGTTCATGTTTATTAAAAAAATGACGGTGATATTGCACTGCAATGGGCTGGGACGGAGGGCCTACATAAAAAGTTGAGAAGTTTAGTTTTATATCATAACAATGTAAAGAAGGTCCGCATCATCATCATCATCATAGAAGAGAAAGGAGAAAAAAAGAGCTGCAGCTATAGCTGCAGCTCTTTTAACAAAGATCTTTAACAAAGATGTTTTATAAAACATCTTTGTTAAAGATATCTAAGGATAGATCAATGCCCCCCTATTGTGTTGGCCCACTAGGCGTATTCCAACTTTCTATTCTAGATACAGATATACTCTAGGTATCAGAATTCATTTCTAACTGAGAATCAGAGAAAGGGACTTCGAATTGAACAGAAATTACAATAGGTCAATCTATAGATTTAATAATCGTAATAAATATGTCATATACATATATATATATATATGACATATTTATTACGTATTAAATCCCCAAAAAATCTTACAGATTACATTTACTCTCAGAAACATAGGCACTAAGCTAAGTGCAGGAGAACCCATCATCAGACATAGAAGTTCATCTAACACAACATAAGGAACATAAAAAATTAGTAAGATCTTAAATCAAGCTTAAGATTTTAATAAAGAAAATATTCTTAGCATATTCACAGAATAAAATAATAGTAGTAACGCGAATAAAATAATCGGGAAAAAAACAAGGTAATATAAATGAGCTAAACTTTAATTTTAGTTGCGATTAGGCGATGATGTTTTGTGTTTATTCATTAAATAGGCTGATGTTAATTCTCAAGAATTAACGCCAATGCATAACGTGAATGACAATGAAAAATTATTAGAAAATGAAACTGCAGACACCCGACTCCTGGTATCAGTTTATTCTAACTATCAGAAATTAGATCTAGGTTGCGTTACCTGACGCGTAGTTTCGATTTCATGTGTTTGTCTCCACTCACGTCATAACTAGGTAAGTAATGCAGTGAAAAGTTATTGAGAGAAAATCAAAGATATTCTAAAGGGTATCTGATTTCCGTTTTGCGAATGAATCGACAGATCCTCTCACTTCTTCAAAATTACTTTTAGGATTATTATAATGATGTCAACAAAAAAATCGTGTTTGCGAATAAACTAAAAGTACCTACCCATATAGAGCCTGGATCAAGTAAAATCGTTGTAAATTTAATGTACTGGTACTAACTGTTACTGTTTGCTGCTGATACTGTTATCCGTCTAATACAATGACTTCAAATGAACCCATAAGCCATATTAAGCGGTGTCTATTTAATACATTTTCAGCACGAAAATAAATGATCCACTTTACACCATACTCGTATTCCGTCACAAGTAGGTGTAATAAATGTGGGTCATTTGTTCCGCAATTTTGGGCCACTCACGGTTGGGTGCGCTTCAAAATTCTATCTATCGACCGTGAGCCGCAGAATATATCATAGTCACAAAGGGCTCGAAGGACCACGTGTGATTAGCTTGCGAGGTAATTCTCATGTAATAAATATTCTGTCAGTCCTCTCATAGAGATGAATTTGAGAGAGACGGAGACAATATCGATTGCTCGAGAACAGCCAAGCTGGTACTGTGGCGGAAACGTAAGCATCTGGAAGTGGCATTGGATGATGCGTGTTTTTCTTTTTGTTAATTGTTATTACATGTTTTAGTCACAGAAACTCACTTTTTTATATCGTAGTACCTATTTAATAGGGATTTTTTGTAGGTTGTGCACGTTTACTTCCCTATTCATTTGAAATTCAATTACTTCAAAGTTTTTATTAATTATTGTAATCTCAGACAAAACAATGAATTCTGTTACAAATTGTAATGCCAATTTACATGAACACATTACAACACAACACAACACTTTTTACATTTCCTACTTAAAAAATATTATAAAACTATGACGTCTTTAATTAGCTAACAGATAATAGCATTATCATTACATTTTATATTCTATTTAGTATAATAATTCATCTTTAATTCACGTTCAAGTAATAAAACCTCAAAGTATTACAAATAATTCTAGATATTTTTTTCCAGGATTCGATTAATTAGCTTCTTGCTTTTTCTTATTAAGTAAGCACATTCTTTAGATAGATAATTATGTAAAATGTTATATAATACCAATATAATAACTCCGCACAATACAATTGTGTATTTTACAAAAATGTCCCTTCCAATTATAATTTCTGATCTAGGTTATCCTCCTGTATGTGTAAACAATGATAAATGGGTCAAGTGTAGAGGGGTGCTTCCCTTCCTGTCAATCTAATGGTACCCACGGGGTACCCATGGCTCACTAAAGTAATTATTGTTTCCACCCTTACGTGACCCACTGCACGCTTCCGACTGAAGGGCAAGGTGATGAATAATAGTCGTTTTAAAAAAAAATGCTGGGATCAGTAAACGTTAAATAATAGTTCAATGGCTCTGAGGCTAAAAACTAAGCACCTTTTTTAAAAGATTATACCTTCAGTAATTATTTTACGAATATATCCCATTTTTCATAAAGGAATTACATAATGTTTTTTATCATTCTGAATAATTTAAGGCCTCTGTGTTTTACTTAGTTTTTAATATACAGTATATCCCGACATGTGTGTCCGAGCTGAAAATACGTATTAATTACGAATCATTGTGAACAATTTTTACTATGGCAATTATTTGTGTATGAGAACAATAATAAAATCGGAAAAAAAACAGCGGTTCCATAAAAAAATGTCATTCACGCTCAACAAAATGAATAGAAAACGTTTTTTTTTTTGACCCCCATGTCCGTACACAATTTATAAAATATAATTTATTACTACCTTTCTCACAGTATAAACAGTAAATATTATAATATAACTCATATCTGCACTATATTTCTACGAATAACAAATAATAATTTTCAAAATAGGTAAATTATTGTTGAGCTCAGAATGATGTAACAAAAAGAGTCGTGTGATTAATGTGTTTCATTAACTCCCCCATCGGTCCCATTCCATCCCTTATCAACTAAGTAATTATTTAATCAAGAGCACACACGCGACGCTTCATATGTGTCACATTTTTAGGTCAATAGTAGGACGTCAGGCTTTTTTCCAGGTGAGCATATAATTTAATTACTATTATGATAATTCTAATGATATTAAAAATTACGATATTGACCCTCTTTTATAAGTCGGCACACATTTTTAATTAAGTAATTACTTGAATAGATTAAATAATTACAGAGACGCATTGTGTTTTCGTTTCGCATAATATAAGTAGGTAGTTCCTATGTGGATGATTTCATGATAGTCATGATACTATCAACAACACTTAGTCTACTTAGTAATCACTTGTTTGCTCTTTTTCGCCATGTAATTACGTTTTGCACTTAAATAGACGGGACAAACTATTTGCAAATAGGAAAAACAGGCACACATTCCCAGGATTCAGTCCTGATTCACAAGCAGCTGACTCATACATCGGCTTCGAAATATCTTCTATCTATAGATCGACCGTTGACTCACCGTTGTCGTGCAAGTCGAGGAGCTTTCAGACTATATTTTTATACAATATCTTATTTCTGTTATAGTTACCTGTCACTGGCCTGGCACTGTCCCCTACCAGAGCCCTATTCGCAGATATGACAAATTGAAGTCGATTTCAAGATTCGAATTCAAGATTCGATGTATCTCGCGCGCTAGCCATCGTGAATATCTCGAAAGATAGGGTTGAGAATAAGATTTCTCGAAGCTTGACATTTTTTTGAGACGAAATTGATTCTGAGCTTTTGAGTATAGGGGTCCTGGCCCGCTATATTCTTTCCACTGTAGTATTATTCGCATATATTTTATACGGGCACTTTACTCACAGTGCAAACCATTTACCTATCATAGATAACTTTGACTGACTCTGTCTGAATAAACCACGATCATATTTTCTGATACCTACTGATACCCTCAAACGCTTAGCTGTCATAATATTCTTCATCAACACAGATAAATCATTTTTTTAATTACAATAATTAATTATTTAAGGTCGCAACATAGCGATGCGCTATATAATCGGAGATCAAACGGACAGCGCGGAAAAGAGTATAATATAATAATTATTATATTTATAACATAGTCTGAAAGCACTGTAACTCGCCTCCAACAGTTGAAAACAATGACAGAACGCAGACCGGTGCGAGGTTTAACCCGGTGTCAAGACCGGTTCCACAAGTTTAAAGGCTATAGATAAAATTGCGACATGCTGTAGATTGCTCGCAATTTTGTATGCTTTGATTTTGAGTTCGTTTTCAAGTTTAATCCTTTCTCGATTAAGAATTGTTAGTTTATGAATATTCAAGAGAAAGAATATGATTTCAGGGCCGAACTGAGATTGTGTTACTAAATGGCATGTGTCAATAGCGTGGGTAAGCTTTTTATTTTTATTGTGATCCTTTTTGTAATCTGGTGCATGTTTCAGCTTATTTGGTAAAAGATCCAACATTATCAAATCTTGTACTCCGTCGAAAGCTAAACTTTTTTTTTATTATTATAATTATTATAGGTGATTAAAGTTTGTCTGGGCAACTAATTTTGGGTCTTCCTGTAGGTGTGAATCTGTTGATTTATACATCTTATCACTGTATCTCTTACTTGTTTACTATCTTTCTTAGTCGAATATAAACGTAGACATATGTTTTTTTTAAATCTGAATTGTAAGATTCCGTTACATTACTTTTTTCTTCATATTTTATTCATGATAATAGCTTAACATAATGTCATGATAAAGTTCAATCTGCTTATACCATTTAAATATTCTAATAAGGAGAGTGCAGGCTCGTGGGCGGTAGAGTAGGTAGATGTTGAGTCCAGATATGATGCTCTACTGGTTAATTTTTAAATAATCTAGCTCATATGGCTTTATATACTGCGTCTAGACCTCACTAAGCTTGACTGCAATTTCTGTATAAAAATCAAAAAGGATTGGTATCCTCTTACCATAATTTAATTTATCTGTATAGTCTCGCCATGTCCGTCTGTCTGTTCGTATAGTTCATGCCACTGCAATTCTATACAGAGACTATTAGGTCTATAGTTCAAAATAAGAGAGATCGGACGTCTAATATCTCCGAGAGACGGAGATCTATCATCTGATATCAATGTGGCAAGCGCAATGCATTATCACGCTCGATTTTGAAGTGGTCGCAGCATATCGGAAGCGGCGGATCTGTGCCGCTCAGTCACAAGCTGCATCGAGCACTGACGAAACTTAAGCTCTGGATGTCGCTAGCTGTTATGAGCAAGCATGATGCTAACCATCAGACAAATGATTTGCTCGTCTCGTCACTTAGAGAATAATAAAAAGTTAAGAATCATTTTCATTACATCACAGGTATTAATGGTTACAGTATCTTTGTTGTTTATCTCCAAAGCAAACAGCACTGTAAAAGCATAATTTTCTTTGTTTCGTCCTCGTCACCAGTACGCGTGAATTACGTCACAGCTCTGCACTTGTGCAAACTACATAAACAATATACAAGTATAGAGAAATTGCTAATGTCCATAAAAATATGAGTATCTCGATTGTAGTACTGAAAAGGACGTAAGATGTCGCTAGTGCTTTAATCTGCGACATGATCGTCACAATTTCTGCTTGACTTCAAATCTAAATCCATGCTTCAAATAGAAGCCCAAGCTAACTCATTCGTAATGGTACGGAGATAAACCGCGACTTGTTATGAATATGTGTGCATTAATAATATCAGTTAAATTATTAATTTAATGTGTTATTTGCAAAACTCGATAGGTTCTGACTGTTTAAACATGTAAACTTGTTTGTTTGTAGTGGTAGGGTTCTTTTGCAGAGTCCGCCTGGGGAAGGGAATCTAATATCTCAGGGTGACGAGCGCAGTGCATTGCCGAGCATAGTTTTGAAATGTTGAAGTTCAAAATTCTAGGTGGCACTGTACTGTTATGTGCAAGCGTGACGCTTAACATCAGGTGAGCGACTTGCACGTCTCGCAACCGAGAAACATAAAAAAACACTGCCGCGGCAGTGTAAACAGTCAGCGTGAGCCGGCGAGAACTCACTCGCCACTAGTTCATCGCAGTGACAAGAGCTATCAAAGATAATAATCGCTTGGCGATCAGAACACTGGCCGAGAGACTCCCAGCCAGCGGTAACTTTTTTCTAGTTACAAGCTCTACTCGCTTCTCGTTCATCGTCAGCAGTGGGACAAGTCCCTTAGTTACTGTAATACTAATATGTACTAATAATAATAAACCATGAACTCCACTTGGCCTAGGCCCGTGGTTTTCATAAACACCGAAACTCCTATAGTTTCGAGAAAGAGAATCTCTTAAAAAAACATAATAATAATATGTAGACACCTTAGCCTGATGGAAGGTACTTCTCAGATCGAAGCACAAGCCCTTAATAAATGAGGCAGCAGAAATCAGTACCATTTATTTTAATTATTATGCGACGCATATCGTCGTCCTTGGTATCTATAAGGAGAGTCCCTAAGATAGCTCAAAATGGTCTGTCTCTCTGGCTATGTTTATGTTAGTTTTGTTTGAATATTTTCTTTTATTATTTTCTGCCTAAAATTATTGTAAGGACCCTTTGATTGTTTAGCAATATATTTTATTTCTGCTGCTTGGAACCTAGTGTCTAAATGCCCTCACTATATTTTAGCTGTATTTTTTTA
Source organism: Apocheima hispidaria (assembly GCA_947579745.1). Lineage (NCBI taxonomy): Eukaryota > Metazoa > Arthropoda > Insecta > Lepidoptera > Geometridae > Apocheima > Apocheima hispidaria. The sequence goes on from OX388151.1 coordinate 3,121,779, forward strand.
AATCATATTCTGTTTGTACTACTACCTATAAGTATGCGGGTAATATGTATGTACATATTATTATTAATCACTTTTCGAAAACAGCTACGGTTTCAAAATTCACTTAAAAATTTCATATCACTCACATAATCAAATTTAATTGCTTATAATTACTAATTAATAAATCACAAATACCATCAAAATATGAGTCATCAAAAAAAAAATTGTAATACTTCATTCTTTAATCATTCATTCATATTCAGTTTTTTTTTTTTTGTTATTTTTCATGTTTTTTTTTCTAGCTTAGATGTTTTAGTTCAATTTTCAATTTAACTGCAGTAGAATACAGAAGCACAGGAAGAAGGCAGTAGCGTCCTCTTAGTAAGCAGTGAACGTTCTGCGATTCCCAAGCCACCTACTAAGCGTGGTCATTATGGAAACCCACCCTTATTACCCACCCTAGGTCTTTAGCTGAGCAATAGAGAAACATCTTGTCGTCAACATGAATTTAGTTTAAAACATCTTAAAAGTTAGAAAAGTAAATTTTCCAAAAATATTTTCCTAGTTGGAAAAGTCCTTTGTGCAAAAAGCCCGCAAAATTGGAAAAAAACTAAATATTTTTAGACTTCTTCAAAGTTACTTATGCTAAAGAAAACGTTGCATACATTTTTGCCAATATCACCTAAATATTGCATGTGCAAGCGAGAGGGAACGAAATTATCTGACGATTAGGCACGTTACGATTACAAAATTTTTGGTATGGAATTTTTAAACCACTTACATATTTATCAAAGAAACCATGTCAAGTAATTTCGGATCACAAATGTTTATTTTCTCACATTGTTTGTTCAGCTAGCCATTTGATACACTGCAGACGTGATCTAGAAATCTTAAAAGGAAGTTTAGACTGGGAATAAGTAAAGTAGGTCTGTTATTTCTACTTTGATTGTAAGTTTGTATGACGTCAATCTCACGCAAGGCTAAAAATAGAACTGAGAGGCTCATTCTAACAATGGAATGTAACGACTTCTACCGATAGACTAAGCTTATTAACTTTGTTTTATACTAGTATTAGATATATCTACACAGTTACACCTCTTTTTCATAATGTATTAAGAACTAAGTAGGTAGATATACCATCTATAACCTCCAGAACCACCCAAAAATAAAGTTCCCAAATGCCGCCCAATGACAGACAGAGGCATCCCTCGAAAGATGCCGTAGACTTGCATGAGCTTCAAATGGCCGACTGACAGACAGCGCGAGACCGGAAACGATGGCATTCTCTTGTGTCAAGACCGACATCGAGCCGCTGCGCCAGTGGAGTAAGTAAGCATCCCATGTCTGCTGCTGTCCAAATGGTCCTTTGGGCTCTTGAATTATCAATTTTGGGGATCTGACCATTGATCAGAACGAGCCCAAACAACAACAACAACAACATTAAACAAATAAAGGACAGGGTGACATGAGGACTACCATAGCATTTTTTGGAATCACGACTGTTCTGACTGTACCGCAATTCAATCCGTAATGTTGCGAATATTAGCCAACCATCATCAAAAAAATAAAGTTATACTACTTTACTTTTTTGGAATCACCTAAGCTATGATATAGTGTTTTACAGTCAGATTATTTATGATTGCACCCACTAAGCCCCCTTTTTGTCAGAAGTACCATCGGCCAGTACGACTAGTTTTTGTAAAGATAAAGAAAATTTCGTGTTGATAGATTTTTCATTATATAACTTGAAATAAACCTCTACCTCGTTAAGTAAAACGCAGAAAAGAAAATTGGTAAATCTTGATACCGGGACCGCGCCAGAGGGACTAATCCGATTTACCAACCTACCCAAAAAAACTAAATAGCTGAAGGCTGCCTATATACAACCGAATATTATACAAGGTGTAAAAGCAGATTATACAATAGTTACTGCACGTAACGTAAAGATCCTCCTTTAATTACTCACACGGGCTCGGATGACGTATCTACGTACTTCCGACCGCTTGATATTCTGCGCAGGAGTCTGCATTACCATCGACCAGTGTCGTCGCAAGTCAACGAACTAATTGGCAAACAAAGGACACCGTGACACGAGGACTACGACTTGCATCTTGGGGAATCACGACTATTATGGCATAATTATTTATAAAGTACAATCAGATAATTTTGATGGTGATTCAGTGCTTAGGTCACATAAACCTTAAAATCGCTATTTTTATGACGTGTCTGCGTTGATTGAGTGCTGATTAATAAAATAACTTCAAACATTGTCAATCATCATCATCTACTTGAATTACCAACAACTTCAAGCGATTCAGAGGATTTGGTATGGCTCGTGTATATTACACCCCAAGCGGGACGTCATTGCAGAAATCATCGCCCTATATCGAATAAATACCATCCTTCATAAAGAATTCATGAAGCAATCCTTCTCAAAGTCGAGCTAAGGCAGAACGGAAATTTATTTATTGAGACATTTATTTAAAAAAAAAAACAAATAGTAAGCTAACAGTATACCAAAACGCTTACTATCTTAAACAATGATAAGAATATTATATGATGAATATGAAGATCTATGTAGTTACTAAGTACGATATAATCCGCGGACTATCCCGTATCCGGATACGGTGAGAAGAGACGGTAACCAGACACAAGCTTCTACGAGTACGAATACCGATATAAGATGAGCAAACTGTAAGCAATAAGACACCTACAGATATAGTTCCTCTATGCTACAAAATTGTACCGAATACCGTTTTAGGTCCAAACAATGGGAAAAGGCGCTAATCAAAAATAACGAATGAATGTAGCAGCTGAGCAAAGCTGTAACAATGGATTTCTATTTTTGAAATCAAAAGTAACGCAGCACGTCGGATTCACTTAGTTTGCTTGATCAATTCAATACAATTATGAGGTGAAATCAACTTAACATCAAGCACCTACCTTACTTACTTAATAGTCAATTTATATAGTTTCAAAGAGTAGATAAGATTTATTTATTTATTTATTTATTAAGGAACAGCAAACAGCTATATTATAAAATTAACACTAAAGTGGTAGCATAAATAAACTTAATAATAATACAGCCCACAGCACTATTCTCAGATAGCTGATAAGAATTATTTAAATTTACCGCTAGCAGTAGCCAACTTAGCAGATAAAGTAACAAAAAATAACATTGTAATAAATCCCAAAAATACACGGGGGTAGAGAAATGTCATACTCTAAGACATTTCAAATGCTATCGCTAAAAACGGATTATTTTAAAATCAAGCCAATTCATAAGCATAACAATACATATCTAATAACAGTTGGGTGGCAGCTTCTTACTTACTATACATGTATTAGGCAAGTTATTTTTTAAGAATCAATTTCGTGGTCCAGACAGCAGAAGAAATGAGTTCTTTTATTTAGTTTGACCACTATCCATATACCATCTTTACCCGACTGCCCATGAAGGAGGGTAATGTAAAGGATGTATGTAAGGATGCATGTATGTATGTAAGAATGAATGTTTCTGTGTTCGTATTTTAAACTAAACGGCTTGACTTAAACCTAAGCTGTAGCTAGCCTACACGACTTGGACAATGTTAGTTAAGGTTAGAAACAGGGCCGTCAAGCCAAAATATCAATGTACAATAAGTTACCTACCTAATTCTCTAACTGAACTAAATTATTGCAAAGTTATCAGTTTCTTATGCATTTCTTCGAAAATAATTAGTTCTAAAAATTGAGTGAATCCTCATTTTTGTGTAATGAACAGAGTAAGCATTAACCCGTCATAATATTATCAATTGTTTAAGTTATTTATTAATGTCCTAATTTAAATCTAAACATAGTTTAATTTGTAAAAGTGACTTGCCTGTAAAATTCAATGTTTTTTGTGGCCTATAAATATTTCTGAATTCTGATTGAGACGGTGTCGGTGGATTCTTCTGTAGGTATGTCAGGCAGTGGCAAAGGCAGTATGGGTTTTATGTTTTTCTTTTAATAGTAACACTTGTTTAGTTTTACTAATTCGGTAATCTGGAGCAGAAATAAATAATATGTTTCAGGCTTATTTAATAAGGATAATTCTGTGGTTTCAGGCAGAGTAATATTCAGATTAAAGAAAATTGAAGATGCTTAATAATTTGAGGATTAAATAAGCCCGTCACTCACACAACGAAACTCCACAAAATTTAGACAGATTCTGAAATTTCATAACTCCGAGATGTCCTTCCATTTATCTTAATTAACGTCGTACCGCTCAGGATGAATTTATTTCATTAATTCTGGCTTAACTTAATGGAGTGAGCAGCTGTGCCAAGTTACTGCCCTCGTCAGGTCTTGTATGACGATCGTATGGATGCAATTTGGGAAGATTGCTCGGCTTAAGTGCTCCATTGCCTGGCTGCTAATGATGGCCCATTCTTGTAAGTAGTTTTTAGTCAAGAAGGAGAGGAGATTATGAAGGTAGGTACTATTGGTTGGACTAAAAGTAAAGCTAATCTAATAAAAAGCTAAGAATCAAAGAATATCATAAATGCGAAAGTTTTTTCCCATTCAAGTTCATAGCCGCTAAACAGATTTTGATGACATTTAAGGTGTTGGTAGCTTAAACCTTGGATTAACACATAGTATATTACTTTTTGTTTCGAATATAACATTATACGGTTTCTGAAGGATAGCGGGTAAAACCGCGTGGCACTATTATTAGTTTATGGAGATACTAGTAAGTAATTTGAGCTTGGAAAAAATTGCAAGAGCGAAGCGCGACAGTAAAATGTTGCTTGATGTTTTCCAAAAAAAAAAAAAATTGAGTAAAGAAAAAATAAACATACTTTTTTCATGATCACCGATTTTGCGAAATCATTCGCTGAAACATAAAAACTAGTTTCATAAATATTCCAGCCAAGAAATACTAATTAGGTACGACTTAAGCTTATCTAAAGAAGAAGCAATAAATTGTCAACAAAAAAGTCGTCAATCAGCTGTTTTTTTAAATGTTAAGTTATTTAAAACCTGATGCCCGCCATGATTACGTAATAAATCGAGAATCAGATCCATGAGATTTTAAAATTCATGAGAGAGAGCCTTTTGAATGCTTTAAAATTTCCATTAGATAATCAAAATATCATAATATTTATAACAGATATGTTACACTTTTACCCAGAGACCGCATACGTAAGTAAACAACAGGAGCCATAGATAAAAGTGTTTAACAAGCAAAATTCAAAACACGAGGAAAGATTTTAAATTCAGCTATTAATTAACCTAGTTTATTGTCTCGTTTTCTATTGTTTTTGCCAAGCAATTAACTTTGCAATTAACATAGGTATCGAATAGCCGTTAACGACGACTGGTCCTCTCAAAATTCATCGATATAGACCTAGGAGCTCGGCATTTTCCTTTCAAATTTGTATCCAAATAGCAAAGCTCAATACCGCTCAAAGCTTCTAGCTTTCACCGATTCAAGATCACTAAAAAGCAGCCCGTACTTACAGTGACAAAAATCCAATGTCTTATTGTGAAATGTGAAACACAGCACGTTTTTTTGTGTGAGGTGTTGGAACTGTTTATCGACACTGGGTTAGGGCGCACGAGACGCTCGCTCTGTGAGGAGGTCGGCGGAGGACTGGGGCGCCCTCTGTACGGAGGGAAGAGGGGCGAGTGGCGCCGTACTGAGTGAAGCTGGATTTTACGTGCGATGTTTACTTAACTTACGCGTACATTGCCGGCTCAGTGACATAACAATACCACAAACACTGCTTTCTCTTCAATAAAAAAAAAGATATCTATTCACCTACCCTTAGCTTTGCACCAGCACATCTGGTGATTTATATTAGTTTGTTATATTTCGATGATCATATACATGATGTCGTTATTCGTACTTAGGTATTTCTGAGATATTTTATTCAATAAGTATACCTACGCATCATCTGATTTACTCTCTTTTAGTTTTCGTTTGCTATCAACCTTCATAGTTTCTCTCAAGATCGCGCAATAAAAAGCATTTTCAACCTAACCGACGAGACATTAGGTCTACAAGGTGCAATAAAATGCATACTCAGAACAAGTCTCGTAGTCGTACAGCAATGTATAACACGTTTGGCGGTTGAATCATGGCGGGCAGCGATAGTTCGGTTTGATTGTAACGGAGGCTGCAACAGGGACGTAGTGCGGAGAATCGCCAGTAAGATATCCAGCTGAAATATGATAATACTGGCTGTAACCCGCGACTTCGTTAGCATGGACCTAAAAAAAACATATATTTGGCCGAGAAAAAAAAGTAGCCTATGATCGTATGCAAAAATCAGGTCGATCCGTTCTGCCGTTTAACCGTGAAAACGCGATAAGCACCAAGACAGAGACAGAGAATAACAATATCGCTTTCATAATATTAGTTAGGATTTATCATAAGCCAGGAAAACTCTCTCTCATTTTCCAGCTTGCCCACTTTTTCGGACTAAAAATAACGACGCCGTCGCAGACGTAAATATATGATCTACCTATCTACCTATGTATGGAACAAGCCACACAATAAAAGCCATTAAAGAACGAAATTTTGGCTACCAGGCTACCAGGCTGGCGATAAGGCCGCCAGTTGTTATACTACTTTCAAGCTTTTTAGTTATATAAACAAAAAAATTATTACAAAATCATGATATATACAAAATAAACAACATAACAATAACTTACCGTAGTAAACTATTTTTAATATCTCTTCGTTTGTATACCATTTTTTTTAACTTTAATTTTTTGTTTAATTAATGTGAAGTCAAGTTAATAGGGTAAGTTAAAGAGCGCGGTCCCTGGTGTCTGCGGACTGCAGTTTCATTATTTAGAAAAAAAAAAAAAAACCTCAAAGTAATCCCACTGTCAAAGTAGATGCTGCGCGGAGGTCGGCGACACGTTTTGGAGCCCGATCCGGCTGTGATGCACCGAGACTACACTCCGCAGATAATTAAACTTGGTCACAATCTCTTCACTGTATGACGTATTACATGCAGTGTAGAGATTGTCAACTGCTACACAAAGTGGTAATCTACATCTGCATCAGTCTTTTAGCATCCCACTGCTAGGATATCGGCCTACCTTAGGTGATCCACCACGCTGGCCCAGTGTGGATTGGCGGATTTACATACGCCATCGAATTTCTTCTCCTGAAACATGGAGGCTTCCTCATTATGTTTTCCTTCACCGAAATGCCAATGCTATATATCCGTACGTAAGTTCCAAAGAACTCATTGCTACGGACACGCCCGGGTTCGAACCCACGACCTCAAGAATTTGAGGCAAGCGTTCTCCCTTTGAGATACCACTTAGGCTACAGGAGGTAATATGATTAGTATGGTATAACTAAAGGTATGTACATTATAGTATACATATACATACGCCCCCAAACATCTTTCTTGTGCAGTCGGATAAAAATGCGCGCTTCAAGTTCTGATGGCGCGAATGAAGGCAACCATTTGATCTGCCTTTAAACGAAATAGAGTTAAGTGAGGGAGCCACCATCGCTTTTGCGATTGCATCGTATTATGCCTTCTGAGTGAGGAGTGAGCTTTCTGTACTTAAACTTGTGAAGTTATATTATTTATTCTAATAGAAAATCGTAAAAATGATTATTACCCCATCTTACTACTCTTACTGGATAAGTTTTTCGAAGTTTATCGCACACTAACTCAGATCCTCGGATAATGGCGTTTTCGGCGCAGGCGCAGATAACAATGTTTGCGCAGATGTTTAGCTATTTCTACAGTTATGACTAAACGTAGGTATGGTACCTATTTTTTCTACAAACGTAAATCTAAAATAGCCCGTGGAGATTTCTGGAATAAACCGTATTTGACCGATATTTTATCTGCTGAACTACGAGAAAAAAAAACTTTGTTTCGTACCTCCAGATTGGTTACATTTATTTTACACTCATTTATCGTCAGTAAATGATATCAACCAATATTTTGTATTTCAATTATCCATTACGTCCGGGTCCTTCATATAAAGTCTCGTAACTTGACTGGGCTAGGATGGTAGATACTCATATATACAAAGTCCAAGAAGAAAGCTACCAAGTAACCGTTAGTGTTATTGTTTACCTATAAAGGTGGCATTTTATCAAGACCCTTAAAAAAATATTTATTTATTTAGGTTCATCTACACTGTGCACACCAATACAATGTCAAAAATATACACAAATAAAATAGAACTAAATGTCACAATACTTATAGGTGAAGACAACATGCAATAATAAAGAGCGAGGTACTATAAAATATAAATTAAAAATAAAATAAAAATAAAATATGAATTAAATAATATATTAAAAATAAAAGGAAAAAAATTACAACTCATTGTTTTCGGGAAACCTATAGACACTGGAATAAACTTTACATGGCTGCGTTGGTTTTTAATGCTACTTTGTGACGAGACGAGCATTCGTTTCAATTCAATTCATCTATTTAATTTAAGTAAATATACTCTTAGGGACGTCATAAACATCTTAACACAATTAAAATGCAAGTACAAATTCATAGCGGCTGTAAAATGGCCTTATCAATCGAGTGTAGATGTAAAGAGGCTCTGTTAAGGTCACAGATCACACTAGATACCGCATAACGAGATTCGTTGTTCCTACAAAAAGTCACCAAAGTTTGAGGAAGGTGCGAGTCGCGGGGAGTGCGACCAAGCGTTGTCATTGGTTATCTTAAGGTTACGTCTACTCGCGCCTAACAATAAACCAATGACAGTAATTTCTTATAAGTGTATTTAGACTGATGCGTGGTGTGCTTCGAGCGTCCTGAATGCAGAATCTAGGGTGTGATCTGAGACTTGTACAGTATGTACAGCGCTAAGCAGTTCTATTACTAGATTCAAGATTCATTTATTTGTCAGAACATGGTTACGTATACAGGTCTTAATAATGAAAAAGAACTCATGTCCTTGCCCATTGTGGCGTACAAATATAAATAGTAAGTAAGATTAGATTAGCATATTATTTTTATCTATTTAAATTACTAGACACTTATGTCAAATATACATGTCAATTTGCTTGTCTTTTAAAAAGTCAGTAATTTCATAATAACATTTGTCCAATAGTAGTTTTTTAATATGTTTTTAAACATGTCATTATTTAATTCCCTTATGGTTCTTGGTATCTTATTATAAACAATGGGCGCCACACAAAATACACTTTTAGCCACGAAAGCAGTTTTAGCAGCACGTACACATTGTTTGGTGTTGTCACAGCTACGCCTGTTGATGTTGCTCAACGAAAAACACTAGGCGTTTAATCTTCACACCTCGGTGGCCTTGTTCGTTGCCTGCCGGCGCCCGTAGCCAATGTGAGACCAATGAGTTAGTCTCACCCCGCGCGACAACTCCACTAACTTGTTCAATTAAAGTATTTAGGAAAACACGTCCCACATTAAGGCAAACCAACCAGGCAACTATTGTTCAACTTAACAAGGTTGCGCTTTACAGAGCTCTGAAAATAGCGTAACTTATCATTTACAAAAAGCCATTATTGTTTATTGTGTAATCTTATTGGAATCACTCATAGGGCCATGGTAAAAGGTGAAATTTGAAGCATGTATTTTTTTTATTGCTGAAGTACATGTTGCTCCCACAGTGGGTTCCACGGCCAGGCGGAATGATGGCAGCAGTAGGATTTTGTAACAACGGGGCCCAAGAAGCTTTTAACCCTGGATGGAGGATAGGGCCTCTGTCTGCCCAGCAAATATCACATAACAAAGTTGTAACTGTGACCCAGGGGTTTGTTTACTCTCACTTTTCTAGTGGGAATGATGAACAATAAATCCAAATTCCTTCCTTCCTTGCCATATTTAAATCTGGACAGCCGTTAAGAAATCGAAACGACAAACATTGAGCGAGAGAGATAGACAGAACTACTTTAGCTTAGACGAAAGACATTTTCAAGCGCTATAAGTAGGTATAACATTCCTACTACATAATCATAAGGTTCTTGTCTTTAACTATACTGCCAATACTCAAGTACCTCCCAACTAGAGGATTCGGTCCCGGGATCCCGAAGATCGGGATCCCGGGATCCCGATCATATTTTAGTCCCGAAATTTTCGGGATTAAATTCAATGAATCCCGGGATTTTCGGGACTAATATATTTTTTATATAAATCAATAAAAATGTGCGTGAAACGACACCCACTTACTTTCATTTGCCGGCCATCTTATTTACACAGCTGATTGCGTTCGTTTCTGCTAACGACCGGTGTCGGTTAAGTATGTGTGTAAAATAGTGTAAAAATTACGCTTCAGATCGTGTAAGTATGGATATTTATATTGTTAATAGGTGATAAACAATTAATTTACTAAGAAAACAACAATGCATTAATGTGTATGAGTAAATATAGACGAAAAACAGCGAATGTTTTTTCTGTTGATCTAAGAGGTTATGTTTATGTTGTACATAGATTTAAATGTTCTTTTCTTTTTTGTTTAGGTTTAAGAAGTAAACAATGTCACTCAAGTTTCTTTTTCAAGAATTGCGTGACAATGACTCAATTTTGGCTTCTAAATTGAAGACACATTTATTGAACCGCTTGAAAGATCGTCGACGAAGTGAGTTAAGCGGAGTATTAAACTATCTACAAAATCCTCATACTGAGAAGACTGATTGTGATGTAAAGGAGTTATTTTCAAGTCCAAGCAAGATGACTATAAAAAAACAGATTATTTTGTTAACTGGGAAAATTGAAAATATTGATAATGAAGAAAATGGCATGAACATTGAACCCACGCAGACAACTAGTAAAACTGATTTAACATTAAAAGAAAAGCTTCAGAACGAAATAGAAAACAGTATGAAAACTATAAATCCTGAATCATATAAAGAAACTGATCTTTCTAAGATCATTAAACAAGAAAGTAATCTTTATGAGGCTAGTTATTACACGAGGTTATAATTTGGAGAAGGCTTATAAAAATTTACTGACGATTCCTCCAACTTCCATCAAGCCTGAACGCGCGTTTTCCGCTGCTTCATATTTGTGCAACAAATTAAGAAGTATGGTTTCGGATGAGACGTTGGATGCGTTGTTATTTCTTAGATTTTATTTTCGTGGCTTAAATAAGTAAATTATAGTTTCTGGTCTATTTGATTTAAAATATGAGTCCTATTAACATTGATCTCTTTGACAATTTTTTTTAGAAGTTGATTTTTTTAAGTTTATTGTAAAATAAAATAAACAAACTAAGCAATAATTTATTAAACTATTTTATAAGGGCCTAGTTTGTTAATTTTATTAGAAGAAATTATAATTTTGTTTTGTTTTTGAAGATTTAAGTAGAGATTTAAAATAAAAGGTTGATTTTGATATGTTTTACTTTTTTTTTGCTACCACTTTCTATTACCAATACAATCCCGGGACTATCCCGGGATCCCGGTATTAACTGTTGATAATCCCGAAATCCAGGGACTAGAAAAATCGACCGGGATCGAATCCTCTACTCCCAACCCCTGGTAATCAAATAACAATAAGCCACAAAGCATTCCTCTATACATTGACTCTCCTCCAAGTATGCCACCCTCGAGTCATGAAGGAATGATTAATGGTGTTTGATATCGATTCTTGTTGCGAATTTTTTTGACTAGCCTCGTGGCTCAGTGGGAGGATTTCCCTTTTATGAGCTGTAGGTTGTGGGTTCGATTCTTACCCAGGACAAACATTTGTGTGATTAACATGGATGTTGTTATTTGTCTGGGTGTATCTATGTATTTGTATGTATTTATTTACAAAAAAAAGTATTTATGTATTTTATCAGTTATCTGGTTCCCATAGTACAAGCTTGCTTAATTTGGGGCTAGATGGCGCTGTGTGTAAAAAAGTCCACCAATATATTTATTTATTTATAATTGGGCTATGCAATAACGTGGTTGTGCGCGTTTGTGTTTGTCCAGTGGCCAAATTTTCTTTTTTTTATTTTAATTTTATATATTTATTGTTTTGGCTGCTAATTTAATGCTGGTATCGAAGAAAATTTAAATATGTCCGTGTTCTACCCCACAGTCAGAAGGAGGGTAATGGTTTTCAAGTGTACGAGTGTTTCGATAAAACTACCTCACGCCTAATCGGCTTCACCGATTTTTAATTGCGAGGTGTCATTAGATCGTCTTTCCATCCGAAGTATCATATAATAGGCTACATTTTGCAGTTGAGTTTACTTACTAACTTTGCTTAAAATAATACTTATTACTATACATTTAGATACTTAAGTAGGTTGGCAATTTACGACATAGGTTTTTTTGCTTTCCTGAGAATTCTAATATATCTACCAATCTTTTACTGGAAATTAGTCTTTCCTTCTCACTTCGTTTTACTGACTGCTTTCGATGTCTGACCAGCGGACCTACCACGGGCACCGGGATAACGTTATGTCCACCCGCATTGTCTTCGCGTCAACGTGACAAAGCTAGAATATGGATACATCCGTCTCGTTCTCGCGGGATAAATATGGTGGACAAAATTTTATCCCGGCGCCTGTGCTAGGGCTGCAGATGAAGGAATTGCTCGTCTCATCAGCGGTTAGATATAAATATAGGCTTAATGTCGCACTGGGTAGTACTTACATTACTGTGTTCCGGATTAAAGGGCAATGTTTCCAGCGTAATTACTGGGCATAGAGATTTAACATCTAACATCTCTGCGCTCGTCACGAGCGCAGTTCACAGCAGGGCATAGTTTTGAACTGTTGAAGTTCAAAATTCTGGGTGGCACTGAACTGCTATGGGCAAGCGTGACGCTTAACATCAGGTGAGCGACTTGTTCGTCTCGTCACCGAGTAATATAGAAAAAAAAAACAAAAAAAAAAACTAGTCATAAATTATGCACCGCACCCTACTCGATTTCTCATCGATTTACTTCGGCAAAAACGTCATAGCATAAGTTCTTGCTCCACAGTACAGCTTTGGTGGAAAAAGGGCAGTTACGTTTACGACTATTTACGTGATTTACGCGGCACCCCGGCCGATCGTAGCTTGCAGTAAAAACGTCGCTTTTATGACCGGGTTCCGTAGTTAACTGTCGATTGTTACAGTGATGAATCGAACGAACCAGTTGGGGAAACTAGTTAAAATGTAGCTAATGTACTTACATTGTAAGAGAGTAAATAATCCGGGGTTATTAAAGAAAAAAGTGAATAGGTACTTCCGTCGTTCCGACGCAAGCGACCTACATATTTTTTTTTATTTACTAGCTGTACCCGCAACTTCGTTTGCGTGAATTTTAAAATAAGCCGCCTCTGCAGACGGAGTCGCTGGATATTGCAATAAAATTCAACTATTACATAACTATAATATTGTTTAAAGAGCTTCTCTGTAAACAATGTTGTTACTTTTAAATACTTTTAATTTTCCTGGAGCGTGCACAAATAACTTGACCAAAAGCACAATTATATAATTTAATTAACAGAAATACATTTTATAAAAACAACCGATTATAGGTCTATTATATTCTAATAATATAAAATGTTCTATTCGGCTACATTGTCGCTTCTAATCAGGTGAGATTATGCTCAAACGCATGCATGCATAGTCGGCTGTAAAAAAAAGTTTCGAGCAAGTGGTGCTCATCGGAGAGTCGAACTACCTGATTCTAGAGTAATCACAGTCATATCCAGTCCATCTCATAAAATACTGATGAATCATAATTATAATTGTATATGTCTCTGCATCAGCCTTTTATCGGCCACTGCCGAGATATCGGTCTATCCTCGGTGATTGGACCATATCCACCACGCAGGGTCAGTGCGGATTGGCGGATTCACATACCCCATCGAGTTTCTTCTCCGGACAATATGAAGGTTTCCGCACGATGTTTCCCTTCACCGAATAGCCAATGGGTACATACGTACATAAGTTCCAAAGAACTCAATGAATATTATAAAATCAACTCAAATAAAAAAAAAATATATCCTACGTTATAATACCTACCTAATTCAAAATGCACACTCCTTATGTCTTTCAGTTATACTTACAACAGTTTTGTTGTGAAAAGATCAAGATGGATGATGATGATTAAGATAATGAGGTCGATTGACTTTCGTATAGAAAGTTATTATTTGTTTATTCACGAAAATAAATAAATTAAAATAATAATGCAATCATAATAATGCTTAGTCTCTTCTTTGCCTTGCCCCTAGTCCCAGTTCATCTGGGGTTGGGCCTCCTTTTGGCTCGGCGCCAGAACACGATCTCGATCCTGGGTTGTTGTCGTGGCATGAGCCAGGATCCTCATATCTTTCTGGACATTTACCCACCATGTGGCTGGAGGTCCGCCTCTACCTCTGGGTAATTTTCAAAGTCAGAGTGAACATATTGTAGGTGTGTATGTTGCATCCTTGACTAAATCGTCCTAAGCAACGATGAGTATTAGATCACATGGTCATAGCGTCATTATTATGTTAAGTACCTCAACAAATTTATGACAAAGGCAATTATTTGGTCAAGTGTCACAGAAAAAAAATGTAAAAATTTTCACGCATAGCTAAATATGAGCTAGGTATTGGGATTACCAAACAGAAATTAGCATTACACATGTCATTCAATATAAGTTTTTTTGTGTAAGATAGGTAAGGCATGAATTTGACTGTTGCTTACGAAGTCTACCTATATGACAATCATCATCATCATCAGCCGTAAGACGCCCACTGCTGAACATAGGCCTCCCCCTTAGAGCGCCGTTCTGAACAACAACTGGCCATTGGCATCCTCCGATTGCCCGCCACTTTTACAATGTCGTCAGTCCACCTAGTGGGCGGCCTGCCTATGCTGCGTCTTCCGGTATATATGACAACACTCAACTTTAATAAGCAACATCAAGAGAATCAACTCGATTTTAACTCTGAATTGGCTACTAATTAGACGTGGGTTCCCTTTGGATATCCACATCATATTCCCCACGTCTTGCAAACCTGGAAATCAAAAACCGTTAAGTTTATTATTGATATCCTTTCCCTGTGAACTTGTAAAATGTGGAGTGCTCTTCCCACGAAGGTCTTTCTGCGAAGGTACAACATGCAGCCCTTTAAAAATGACGCCATCAAACACAGCTCCCTTGCAACGCATCAACAACACAATTAGAGTTACAGGCAGGGGCGTAGCTACCGCCGTATCAGCCGTATCAATACGGCTACGGTATACGGGGTTCTATTTATTTGTGCCCAGGCCAGAGGCCCCGAACGTTGTTCCTTTTGTGAAAAATCTTTACCCTTAACTCATTTGGGCCCCCCGACAAATTTTGATACAGAGCCCGTCTAAAGCAAGCTACTCCACTGGTTACAGGCATCGATATATATATGTACTAAGCACTAGATTTTGCGATCCGAACACTCACTCTGTTCGACTGAACTGTACTGCAATCCGTACACCTTACTTTAGTGTGACTTCGACATTTACTCAGTGTGGCGCGTACGGAGCTGTTCTAATAATACGAGAATTCGAAATTGCGCTGAAACTTCTAACAGTTCGTATTTATATTTACGAGGTGGCTAAATTTGTGTAAAGTAACCCATTATTGTTCACTGCTTTCGATAACATTAACAAAACAACAGACAATTATTTGCGTCTCAGCGCGCCAAATGTAAGATTGGAATTGTTCAGTAATACTGCATTTACATGGTGCCTCTGATTTTTAATTCCTTGCCAAATGATTTGGGAGATTTGCCTTTTAATAAATTTTGTGCGGATCTGAAAAAGTACGACTTTATTTTGTATTGACGCTTGTATTTTTATCACGCAAAATATTAAATTGTTGAGTTACTTTCTTTTGACATATTTTTTTAAATAATTTTAGAATAATTAATTTGCAGCCTGAGGCCTGTCCAATCTGAGGTTGTTATTGGCTGTTCAAACTTAATATAAGATCTATGTTACCCATTAACGAGCAAATAAAAGATTGAATACAATTGAATTAAATTGGTTAGACAGCATAAATAATGTTTTACAAGCAAATAAAAAATTGAATTGAATTGGTTAGACAGCATAAATAACATTTTAGCGCTGCAGCGAACTTTAGTTCTAAGTCACCAGCATTTGACCAAATGGTTTTTATGACTGTTCTTGTCTATCGGTAGAATATACATATGCCAATGGTTACAGATGTCCATAGGCGGCGGTTCGCTTCCATCAGAAGTACCGTCTACTTTTTTGCCACTCTATAGAATTAAAAAAAATAACATGGAGTCTCTTTTTAAATTATATCTATCAACATCAGTTCCCTGTTGAAAGTTAACTTCTCCCGTAGCAATGAATAACTGTAATGTATATTCGGCTTTTCGCTACTGATTACATTCTTCTTCCGTCTCATTGTAGTCGTGAATATTGTGATCCGATCCGCGGTCTCTACCCTAGAACACGTCATCATCATCATCATCAGCCGACAGGCGTCCACTGCTGATTCCTACCCTAGAACACGTATCTGTGACAAACAAGACAAAAATGGAAGTTTCTATCATCGCCAACTCCCGATTTCCCACATCTAATTCTGTACAGCCAAAATCTTTCGACACCGGATATGTCTAAGGGTAAAACAGGGTAGAATTCGTATAGCAATGTTGACACTTTTCTTTAGCACCCCCTTTCAAATCTACCACACCAAAAATACGATCCATGTGAATCTTATTCATATAGGTAAAGAGCTCAAAATAACCTCATCTAGTTAACATTCTTGAAGTTTATTTAAGGGGTGCCTGATAAAACAAAGCAGTGTTATGTATAGCGTTAAGTCCCTGTGGTTAAAATAAACTAGCGACATCTGAGGGATGATAAAGCTTCAGGGTATTTACGCATTTACGTTTGGGGTGTAAAATGTGATATATATGCCATTTTGTCTTTGAGCCGAGAACATTAAACATTTGTCAAGAAGTGATTAATCAAAATGAGGGTGAGATCTACGAAAAAATATTGTTGATTAACGTCTAATAAGACGTTAATTAACGTTAGACGTTAATCACGTCTAATAAGACGTGTTCACGAGTCTAATAAGACTCGTGAACAGAGTCTTATTAGACTCTGTTCACGAGTTTGAGTGAATGAATCCTTATCCTGACTAATATTATAATTCAGAAGATAGCTGCATTCGTATCAGGACCGATAAAACTTCAAGGTATAAAAATGAATACGTTCGCCTCAAGGAAAAAACTTAGCTTGCGCGATTCAGAACTCCCTGCATTACAACTGTCAGAAAATGCACAAAAATGGATCAACGCCATCTAGCAAACTATAGGAAGTGACTTTGTCTCTCTGTCTGGATGTTTGTCGCGCTGGCAAACCGGCTGAACGGATCTTGATCAAATTTGATAAGGAACTATGCTATGTTATGTATATCACAAAGACGGATATAGGATACTTTTTGTTCACGCGAACGAAGTCGCGAGTAACAACTACCATAAACATAATTTATTGTAAAAACAAGTTACACAGTAAACAAAAACAGAAAAAAATATAAATAAAAAGGTAGAATAATTAAAAACTTAAATAATAACGTATTACGCTCATGACTCATGGCAAGGATTGCCTAATAACACTCAGACTCAGATATTTAAATTCATCATTCAAAAATCTTCTTGGCCGGGAATCAAACTACGAACCTCCTGCTCCTAAGGCAGACGCGCTACCAACAAAGCCAAGAGAGTCGTCAGTATACCTAAAGTAACTTGAACTCTTAAACTCAAGTTGAAGGTACAACTAATGAAGCTTAGACGAAGTTTTAGAAGAAGAAAAAGCAAGGGACAGAATAGGTATACTTGCGTTAAGGTGCATGGTTTCACTCATCGCGCGAAATTCAAATTTTCTTGCGTTTTTTGTCAATTACAGCTTAATTACTCATCGTGGATTTGTTGAAACCAATTTTGCGCCAATAAATAAATTACGGGTAAAATGATTACCTAGATAACATTGGTTTAGCTACAAATTTTAATAAGCTGATTTTCTTCTTGGTTTTTGGTTTAGTGGGAAATGTACTTATACTAGCTTTCAACTTGAATTTTTGGTTGGTGTAATTTCTTGAAACAATATATTTATTATCGCAAAATTAGTTTTCATGAACCTACGATGAGTAATTAAGCTGTAATTGACAAAGACGCAAGAAAATTTGAATTTCGCGCGCTGAGCGAAACATTGTACCTTAACTGGATGTTTTCTGATTTTTCTCAACAAAAATAAATAGACACATTGAACAAAACCTCTGCAACAAACCTACCACTCAAGACATTGGATAAACCAAGAATATCAAAATTCATGACCAAATTCGGAAAGGTCGCGTGGACCTTTAAACAATACACAGCTCAGAATCCGGCAGAAAACACCCCATCTAATTGTCTCAACTGATAACAAGCGTGACACAGCGTGACGGATGTTTTGTATCGAGACAATATTTAGCCTTACGCTGTTTGGTCGGTTCGTTTTACTGCGACTGCTAGCGAAGATGGGTGGAGGCGTGATCTCGTTCGGACTTTGTGTGATTTTGGTGAGAAAAAAGTTTAAAAATTTCCAAAATGTGTTTGTGTTGTTCTGCTAAGTATCGGCAAACTGTGGATCAGAAGACGAGAAGTATGAAGGAAGCGGGGCTAAGTATCGTGCCTTGGGAGAGGCTGGTGTCGTTTTGAACGGTGTAATTATGTGGGGTGATAATTCTCTGTATCACGTTATGCTCGGACCGGACTGAAGTTTCAATACTTATTTACCAATTTATTTTGTATTGTATCGATAACTATTGCCTTAGAAAAATGCTTATTCAATTGTGTTGATTCGTTTTTTTTTGTTTTGTGAAACAGTTATCCTGTGTCGCGTACGCTCGCTGTAAAATTTTTACCCGGCAAGAAGGGAGAGGTTAATGTTTTTGGGGTGTATGTATGTTTGTATGTTCCAAATTTCCTATATTACCTCTTGTAGCCTAAAAGTCTAGACCGGCTATATTTTGAATTCGGGTTTTTTTTTTTAAATAAATTGTTTTTACGTCAACGTGTGTCGTTTTTAGTGTTGGTTTTTGGGCGTTTTGTAATTAAAGTCAATTGTTGTAACAAAGTCAGGTAGAGACAAATTATAAAAGTTAAGCAATGTGCTTAGATGTGACATCATATTAGAAGTCTTAATTTTATTTATTTATTTTATTTATAATTTCCATTATGGTGAAAAATGTTACCCCAATCCAATCCCGAATTTTAAATCTGCATTAAATAAAAAAATGGATTCTTTTTTAAAGTAAATAGAAAGTGTTAAAATGTTAAACAGATACGGAAACCTCAAGTAGCGAGATTTACTCGCGTTTAACTCGGTAAAACTGAATGCTTTTTTTTTTTTGTAAAATTTACAACGACGTAATTAAATGTGATCGTAATTCTGTTTTACTTTCAGGTCTGTATCCTTGGGAGACAAAGTGAAGGTAAGATTACACATTAAGTACACGATATTAAATCACAGAGTTATACCGATAATCCGCTAGGTGTAACTTTTTTTTTTAATTTTAGTTCACAATTAATTTGTTTAGCCAGTGTCAAGTTTTGTAAGTAGTTATATTTCAAGTTCGTTTCGCATGGCACCCAAGTACTTACGACAAGTACAAGCAGCAGACCTAGCACGGGCGCCGGGATAAAATTTTGTCCACCATATTTATCCCGCGAGGACGAGACGGATGTATCCATTCTAGCTTTGACACGTTGACGCGAAGACAAAACGGGTGGACATACTCGGGATGGACATATATTATGCAGGGGATACCGATGCCGTATACTAGAGCCCTGGCATCAAGGAAGTACCTAGAGTACCTATAGTACCTACTTAATAAACTGGGTTTTCGTTTAGACGACGAACATATTATGTGATGAAATTAATTTTGTAATGAAATTAATTTTGTAATGACTTTAAACGTAAGTAATTGACCTAGATAAGTTTTTTTTAATGACGTTGACTTACACTATTGAATTAGGAAGTTTCAAGGATAGTTGGAATTTGCATGAATAAATAAACATATTCTAGGAGTATTGCAATACAACGTGGTAATGGGGCCAGCATTTTGGGAACAATTCCCACTGATAGCGTTCTTTTAGATTAGTTTATTTTGTTTATTATTACTATGTACTTTTAAGTCCTATTTTCATATTATTATAATATATAGGTTATATTTTATTGTAAATATGTATATAATTTATTATATTTTTTCTTTTTAGTTCATAGCTATGTAACCTACATTATGAATAGTATAGAAAAGTGAAATAAAAGATATGAATATATTCTAGGATATCACTGTAAGTTGTTATCATTTTGAACGACTAGTTTTTCTATGGGGCAAACCATGAAATCGATAAATGGTGAATGAAACTTTTCTATGGAACAGTAATTTTTTTAGGATTCCGTACCTCAAAATGAAAAAAGGAACCCTTATAAAATCGCTTCGTTGTCCGTCTGTCAGTCTGTCTGTCAAACCTATATTTCTCGGGAATTGTATTGTCATCAGAACTTGACAAATTGCAAAATTTCAACTCAATAGAACAAGGGGAATTGGTCTAAAATTCCGTTGCAAGATTTGACCTAAACATACTTACATAAAAAAAACCATTAAAAAGCTTGTAAAAATACGGCCATTTTTCCCGTTGCCATAAAATTTGGCAAGAAACAAGAAACTGAAGGAAAAAATCTGCAAATCATTAATTTGAAGTTTTATCACATAACAATATATTTCTGCTATTAAAAACTTTTTGTAGTTGGAGAATTGGCAGGGACGATATATGGGAGATAATTTTTCAACCACAAAGGTTATGTCAAGTAAATCTAACTTATCTAACGTTTCCTCAGTAAAAGCCAGCCCGATCCCGTTGCCCAGCAGCTTCGACCTATGCACATATTTAAGACCTCACTCGCACGGCAGCCGGACACACGGCTCCACCACAGTGGCACCCGCTGAAGACAAGCCCAAGGATGAGAAGAATGACAAACTCGATCTGTTCAGCAAGCGTAAGTACCGCAGTATCTATCAAATACTCTATTGATCTGTGCAAATACTCGACCACTACTATGAACGCTGATACTGATAGCTGCAGGACATTGCCAAGAGCAATCGATTTTGCAAGTCTGTTCTGCAAGCTAATTAGTATAGTATAGTCCAGCCACGAAGTTTTAGCGCATTCAATATTTGAAATTATATAGCTGTCGGTCCGTTGTGTGCGATAGAGTTACTGAAATTAGCGTTTCGGGGTTAGTCTGTTATCACCCCCTAAATCTTAACAAAATCTTTTGTTTTTGGTGTCAATGACTCGGATAAACCATAACCTATGCGCTATGTTTTGTTTTTTCAACAAATGTTTATGTTATTCTAATAACAACTACTTTTCTTCGTCGTAATTTCGACGCGAAAAAATGCCACTAAATGCATATGACCACGAAAATATTGCGAAATTTATAAAAACAAACATAGCATAGTTTTTTACGGTGTAGATAAATTAAAAAAAATCATCAATATCGGATAACAGTGGGTAACGCTTTTTGTATGGACAAGACGGCGGTATAGGTACTCTATTCTTAACTATACCAACTGCGTAATCACTCGGAATTCTGAAACGTTTGTTAACTTTGACAACAGATTAAGTCCATTGCTGTCTTTGTAATTTGCTTAGTGCCAGACAAAGGCAGTATTAAAACTAATGTGTTGTCAAAGTTGACAAACGTTTCAGAATCCTGAGGTAAGTGAGCTTAATTTTTTCATGCTGATTTTTGAATATAGATGTCAAAATATCGAGTGATCTTACTCTGCTGTAGTTCCTTACCGTTACAAAATTCGGCGTTATGTGATTTCATGCCTTTTGCAATTTACTGCAGCTGATGAGCAATCCTGAGAAGCAGATTAGGATATACATGGTACATGGTAGCGCCTAGAGATATACATGGTGCTTTTTAATCGGCAAGGCAATAAATACAACACCCTCACAACCGCTCGGTTGTGAGGGTGTTGTATTCAAGATAACGAACAACTCTCCGAGTATGAACAGCACCTAATCTTTCTTTTGTTCTAAATTTTATTGCGTTTGTAAGATCCACGAATATTTTGTACGGAACAGCTGGTTTTTAGGGTTCCGTAGTACTAAAAGGAACCTTTATAAGTTCGTCATGTCCGTCTATCTGTCTGAATGCTTTACAGCCTTATAACTACCAACTTCATAAATGCATGAAATTTTGCACAACGACAGTTTAATTTTTTTTTTTTTAAATGTAAAGTAAAGGTACTTAGCATACATGTAAAGAGGAGGTAAAAAAAATCGCTATACCCCACCATGTGGGGTGTCGTTGAACAGGTCTTTTTAGGTGACAATATTGAAAAAATAAAAAAAACATTATTTTAAATTAATAGGTGGCAACATGTAAAGAGGGAAAATATTTTCGCATGTTCCCCACATGTTGGGTATCATTGAATAAGTCTTTTAAAATAAAGTTAAGGCTTCCTAGACTATTTTTTTATCAGAAGTTGCTTGCAATGTGTTCCCCCCCCCCTGCCGTTTCTAAACTATGCATCTCAGAAACTTGTTATCTTCCATGTTTAGACCAGAGCTAGTTTTGACTTTTTATTTTTCCAAAAGTCGTAGACGTGAAGTTGTTCGTGTTCTAAACAATACATAAATAATGATTGCTATATAAATATACAATTATTATGTTTTAGTTTTTATTCGTGTTATATTTAATTTATTTCTGTTTTTGTTTCAGTGCTGCGAGATCTATGTGAGTACTCTATTTTTTTTATAACATGATGATTTTCTTTAAATTCAATCAAAATTATAATACAGTCGGACAGAGATTGGCGAAATTATAAGGGTTATATGATTTTATTTTTTTACGGAACCTAAATAACACCTTAATTGTTATCTTTCAACAGTCGACCTAGAAAAGGAAGCCGATAAAAAAAAAGAAGAGGAAAAGAAGAAAAAAGAGGAGGAAGAAAAGAAGAAGAAAGAAGAGGAAGAAAAGAAAAAAAAAGAAGAGGCGAAAGATAAAGATAAGAAGAAAAATGAACCGAAAGGCTTCCAAAGCTGGGACGAATTATGGGAGATGTACATAAAATTTTTTTCGGCTGTGTACTATTCCATCTAACGACTGACAACCTGACATATAAGCAACTCAAATAAAACCCCAAATTCGTCATTCAAACATCTGTTTAGCAGGGAATCGAACCCATGACCTCATGCTTACGAGGCAGACGCGCTACTAAGCCAAAAAAGTCATCAAATTAGGGTTACGTACCAGGTACCCATCTACTTATTTGATAGAAACCAAAATTATAATAAATAAATCGTAGAATTCTTCTGTGATTTGCACAGCATATACAGGGTTATAAGGAAAGGGTATAAGCTAGTACCTCTCTAAGGTAGCTAACACTTCCAACCACAGACCAACGAGAGGAAATAACAGGAAAATATTATATAATTATTTCTCTCATTTGTTTGACGGCGCTCGGTGCCAAACTGCCAACCAAGCTGTTTCGAATTAGCACTGTAAAAGTTACCTACACGTATCAACTTAGGTACCTACCAGGTTTCTACTTAGGTACCTATTACCACGTTTCTACTTAGGTACCTAGTACCACGTTTCTACTTAGGTACCTAGTACCACGTTTCTACTTAGAAACCATGTACTTACCGTACATGGTTTCTACAATATTCATAATGCGAATGAACTCTTTTGTAACTTTTTGACGCGTCCTCCAAACTTTAATGAGTACTTACAATAGTATGAAATTGTAAAAGATCCTTCACGGTCCACGTCTAAGCATTGTTGAAGTTCTTGAACTCGCTCGAAAAAACGTTGACGGTGAATATTTAAATACACATCTATATGACCCTTACCGCAGACGTCTATAAACTTACTAGTAAAATTACAAAAAAAAACTAGGCACTGATAATTATTGTAGAGGACAGCTTACTTGGAAAATATTTAGATACTTACGCCAATGCATGTAACCAGAATCTGCTTACTCATAATTTTTATAGTGTGGTTAACTGCTTGATTGAACTAAACAGAAGTTTCCAAGTTTTATCATGTGACCAAAGGGTCTAAAACGGCCACTTTATCCGAATCATTCTGGTCACTAAAGTACCTAACGAACCATAGATTTGAACACTTGCGCAAGTATCTGTTTGTAATTGTGCAAGCTACTGCGCATCTAAGGACGAGCACATAGATAAAAGGTAGACGGGCATGATACATAAGTACCTAGATGTAAGTTTTATACCTAATAAAATTTATTCAGTACATCTGGTTATTTCTTGTACCTTTTTTTTCTCTCTTTCCTCTTATGAGGGTTTTGGCGTAGCACGTGTTATGCATTTGCCCTTGGACGAAACAAAATCCATGCATTTGCCAGACCAGCAGGGCAATCGCACTAAAAAATAACAGCTGAAACGCAATTGAACCTTAACCGTTCCGCGACTTTTTGTACATTTCGTATCGCGGTAATGTTTTTACCGAAAGTTGAGACGTAACTCGAACGCAGCTGAAACGTTACCGCTGTCAAACGAACGGTTGAACAAAAGTTGGAAAAACGTAACTATTTCTGGATCGTTGAGCAGTGTTTTATCATTTTTATTGTAATTTTCTTAGAAATAATAGCTAAAACATAAATAAAATGTATGAGAGGGCCCATGAATTGGAGGTGACGGAGTCTCGGGCCCATGCGAGGAAGAAAAATACTAGTGCAAGAGTGCAAGACATAATCGTGCGAGTGATCGTCAGTTTGTAAATTAACGGTACAGAATGTCAAAGGAGTTTACTCCCCAACTAATAACAGTGTTATGTTACGCCTCACATGCCACAATACACTTCGTTGTAATGCTTTGGATGTTGAAACGAAGGTAAGGACAAAATTGTTAATTATACTAAGTATTTGACGAAGCCGCAGTCCCCACAAAAATCTAACATTGTCGCTTCTAATATACGTACTTCATAGTAGTCTATGAGTATACTAGCCATTGTTAGGTTATAGCTATACTTAAACCTACAGCAGTGTTAGGCAAAGCTTTACTAAAGTACAGCGGTCAAATCTGTGGTACTGCGGTCAAATCTTTGACTTTGACTTTCAACCAAATTAAATGATGATAAAATTGTTTGTTTTTGGTTGCACTGGCATTCTGTGCCACTGGATCTTAACAGACCATTGTAGGAGACAATCGAAAGAATTGTGTGGTGCAGCCCAGTCTGTAGAAAGAAATCCGGCCAGTTACAACGGCCCTAAACAAGCCAAATGCTATAGCTTTTCCATTTTGACATGACAGAGGACAAGTTAAAAGAGAGTAATACCTACCAAGGTACAAAGTAATTATATAATTATGTATTTAATAATTATGTTCACATCGAAATGGATTGCATGCCACCAAAGTAGTTCTTGGGATGTCGGTCAACACTTAGAAGAAACACATTAATATTTACCTCCATGCTGCCTCCTACAGCGTTGTTTCATAGGTGTTTCATCAGCTCGCTTTTTATTTTTTTACCAAAATAGTCTTAGTAAATATTAGTTTTTTATTATTAATGCAAAATGTATTTCATTACAGGTGCCTACTGGAAGACAGGAAGTTGTATTATTCACCAGTATGTGCTGCAAGAATAACAAATGCATGCTGTGTGCTTCATAATATAGCACAAAGACCACACATCCCCTACGCTGATAGGGCTAAGTCCTATCTGCTCACAAGCATCATCCTAATGTTGCAAGCATTGTGTAGGCAGTGTATTTTTAACACTGACATATCTATATTATGGTAAATTTATTATTTATAGTTAATATAATCATGTCACATACTCTCAAGTATATCTACTTATTAGCCCCATGGTTGTTTGGAAGAGATCACTCTTAGCAATAAGACCGCCTTTTTATGCCTATCTCTAATGTATTATTCCTGTTATGTCCTTTTGTGGTGTTCTTGAATGATTTATACAATGAAATAATGTAGTAGTTGTGCAATAAAAATAATTTAATGTAATACAGTTTTATTTAGAGATTTATAATAACAAACTTGTTCACAAATTTTAACTTTTCTGACATGGTTTAATGCTACCTCGGGTAAGTATAAAGTATCTATAAAATTATCAGTGTCCTGTTCTTGTTGCTCTTCAACCAGTTTC
Organism: Apocheima hispidaria; assembly: GCA_947579745.1. NCBI lineage: Eukaryota > Metazoa > Arthropoda > Insecta > Lepidoptera > Geometridae > Apocheima > Apocheima hispidaria. Next base: position 3,147,874 of record OX388151.1, read on the forward strand.
TGCACCATTTCCATCCTAATAAACATAAGAAACATGTCAATAAAATGAAGAAAAGCACTTATTGATGAAATTAAGTAAAAAATATCATTGCTTTGTAAATTTAAATATCCTACTGCTTAGATATCAGCCTAACCTCGAAAGGTATTAGGCCATATCCACCACGCTGGCTCAGTGTGTGCTGACGGAATTGCATATTTATGCCATCAAATTTCTTGTCTGGAAATATGCAGGTTTCCTCAAGCAGTTTTCCTTCACAGAAATACCAGTAGTATGCAAGTTCCAAAGAATTCATTAATGCAGGCCCGCCTGGGTTCGAACCCACAACCCCACAAATATGAGGCGAGGTTGCTCCCACAGAGCTACCACAACTTAGAATATTTGGAGCTAGTTTTAGTAAATATGAGAGATGGCAATGTATAAGTAGATAAGTATATACTTACATAATTATTTGTGGCATAACGAATTGATCTTGTCAGTCTCACACTAGGCAGAGGATCATGCAATATCCTCATATCGGCAACTCTTTATTGTAAGGGCTCACTGGCTAGCATTTATGCTAACTAACTTTGCTGGGACCCTACACTGGTTTTAATTCCTTCGTACATTTGTTGTCACATATCTGAAAAAAATTATGTGTTATACATACTTGTAAAATGTATGTAATTTACTTATTAAATTATATACGTATTTTAAATTGTATAGAAATGGGTAAACCTTAGCCCAATCTTCGCCTGTCTGGCAGATCCTTCCGCATCAAGGGTCTCTGCGCATTCTCTCCATAATCGAGCCGCAACAGCACAAGCTTCTTTACCCATCCCAGAGCAAGGTGTCGGTGGCCTTCGAGAAACTATCATGAGCTCTTGCTACTAACGTACAGTACTGCGGTGCTCTTTCATTTCCTAAAAGAATTATGATTTCACAGTTAACAACAATATTATCCAATGTGTTCACAATCACAACTTTAGAACAAGTGAAATACTTACTTGAACATAATGTGCCTAAAGTAGGTATCGGCATAAAAAAGCACTTCATAACAGCACCAACCAGCCACTAAGGTACATAAATTCATCAGTTTTATTGCCTAAAAACACTCTAAAAATGATTTTTTGTAAAGTTTTTGTTTACATTCGTCGATCGAGACATTCGACAAATGTCACGCTGTCAGCAGCTGTCAATGCCAACTAGTGTGGCACACGGTAATTTTGAAGGCCTTTACTCGATTTAGCATGCGATTTAACGTTAATTAGCGTAAGCGGCTACTAAAAAGTGACATCTCTTACAACGGTTGATAATGCGTTACGTTCCAGCAACGATTCAACTTTGGTCGACGTTTGAACTTTACCGCAATACCGAATGGACACTCAGTTGGATCGCAACTCGACTACAACCACAACTGAACCGTAACTAAACTATAGACGTTCAAATTAACGCGATTGCCCTGCAGGTTTTCCTCTTATGTTTTGGCTCCACACGTTGTGTATTTCAACAGTGTCAAGTATTGTAATATTTCAAGTGAAGTCAAATATTTCACAATTAAAATAAGTCTCAATCATAGTCTAAGTCCAGCAAAGTAAGTCACGGTCAAGTCCACGTCATGCCCCAGTAAAGAGGTGGAGACTTTACTAGAGGTTTCTATGGAGTTTTGGAAACCTTTTATTCTTTTTGAAGTGCACTCTCGCCTCACATTCGTGAGGTCGTGGGTACCAACCCGGGCGGGTCCTTACCAATGAGTTCTTTGGAAGTTACGTTCGGATATACCACTAGCACAGTGGCTTTTCGGTGAAACATGGTGAGGAAACCTGATTCTTCCTATTTCCGGACAAGAACTTGACGACGTATGTCAATCCGCCAACCCGCACTGAGCCAGCATGGTGTGGATATGGTCTAATCACCTTTCGAGGGAGGCCGCCGATATCCCAGCCCTCGAAATGTAACTTCACATTAAAAGTACATTTCAGTCATGGTCCAAGTCTAAGTCAAAGCCTTGCTACATTACCTGACCCGATATTGTGCGAAAGGGACAGCTAGACTTGAATTTCACGGGAGAACAAGCAAACTACTAAGGTTATAGCTTGTCGCCTTCGGTCTCCTGAACCTCATATATAGCCATCTCTTTTACACGATGTCAGATCAGCTCCAAAACACCAAAAAGTAAGGTTTAAAAAAACTATGCATCTCAATAGCTCTGAAACAAATTATTCTACGTTTATTCCTTTTTTAAGGTCCTGATCCCTAGTTCTCGCTATCTCGTTCGTACTTTTTCAATATTTTTATCATATAAATTACAGAGAGAAAACTTTTAAAAGGTTGATTATTTCATAATTGCTTTGCCAATTTTTTAAAGCAATTTTCATGTTCATGTTTTATTCATGTTGTATTTTTTTGTTTTTTTTATTTTGATGGTAAGTAATTAGGCGAAGAAAAAATAACTCGAAAAAAAAAATATTTTTCCTTTTCCTTCACCAAAATAAATAAACAATTACACATAAATTGCTTAAAACAATGGCAATGGCAATTGTATTTTAATGATAATAAATGACACTTTATTAAAATCCCCTCTCTGTAATTAAACTTGACTTAATTGACAATGTGTGAACGAGATAGCTGAAGAAAGAAAAAAAGATGAAGATGAAGTAAGAGATGCTAAATTTCTTGACAAGGACAAAAAAAAAAAAAACGAAAAAATAGTTTTATATATTAATTTAATCAGACTCATTCCAAACATAAAATGAGGAATCACACGATTAATTATACAACATTAGCCGAATTTATTACAAAAACTAGCTACATACAACTAACACTGTACAATTAATCACTAAACGACTTGTTCCGCCTCATACCGAGACGTGTGCCGTGACACAATGGAAACAAATTCCTCTTACGTCACACTACGAAATCGTGACGCACAGAATAACTTTTCCGCCCGAGCTTACAAATATTCGGGAAGTGTGACACAAAGAAATTTGCCGCATGTGTGACTGGAATTCAAATCATTTATGTCACAGCACTAGTGTGAAACAAGGAACAACCCATCATAAATCACCCCTACACACAGTGCGGGGCGAAAAACAACATTAAAATTGGTACCAACACGGAATAGTACCATGTCCATTCCGTTGCACTATTTGCTAAGTAAACCTACATTTGACAGTTCAAAAATTATCGCCAAAAGAAAGAAGAAAAAAAAACTAAAGTTGGTAAGGAAAGTCTCACGAATGAAGAACAAGAGAGAAGGAAATAATTTCCGAGCTGTCAGGTTTGTTCTTAGCAAAATGGTACTGTCCCGCTGTACGACGCTACCCATACGATTACATACAAAAATCAGTCGCCGACGTATGTAATAAATAAATTGCACACTAGAACGCCGGAACTTGGAATATTTCGAGCAGCACACGTGCAATAATAACATGAACAAAACACACTGACCGAACTCACATCCTTTGTGTTACGGCTACACTGTCGGGCGAATATTCGTCAAAACAGCCTTAGCTTTCGACGTGTACACATCGCTGTATTATCGACAAAGTCATTGACATAAATAGAAAAACAATAATATAGTAAATCAATGATTGTCGTTAAAAAATATTATGGCATATTTTCATCACCCACGAATAAAATAATATTTTAAATTAAATATAATGTCATTGACGTAAAAGCTCGCCAGTGTCGTCACGAATATTCGCCAAATCCGGCAATGTAGCCTTACCATAATTGTCAAGAGAGACACGAATATGCGAAGGTGCTGTTTCACCCTACGTTCTGTCGAGAGATCTAGCCCTCTCTTTCGCTCACGCACACATTCACGTACAACTGTACTATTGTCTTTCGCACACTCATTTAATTAGTTTACAATTCGTCGTGCTCCTCCTGTAACAAAGAAATATTTTTCATTAGAATCGGTATGAAAATAGAAATTACGAAACATTTTGACACGCTGAGAAACAGACAAAAGACCTCAGTTTTTCTGTATTGTTTCTCGCCCTTGAAAAATTTGCATAGTAACAAGCTTTTTTTAAATATTGGCTTCGATTCGCTGTTTTAATCCCATTGCCCATAGAATTTTCCGTATACAGGGTTATAAGGAAAGGGTATGCTACGCCGCATGGGGCTCATATTATTAATCATGATCGTGAACAACTTTTACTATGGGACCAACCCTGAAATCGAGAAAAATAAGTTGTTCCATAAATGTTGTCTAGTGTCATTTACATTTTTCTATGGAACAGCTGTTTTTTTCTCGTTTTCACGGTTGGTTCCATAGTAAAAGTTGTTCACAATGATGAGTACTATGAGCCCTTTACGGCTTAGCATACACTTTCCGTATAATCTTGTATAGCATACTAGCTGCGCCCCGCGGTTTACCCCTGTGAAAAATCCCTCAGGAACCGTACAGTTCCCAGTGATAAAAAGCCTGTGTCACGTTCTAATCCTTAAACTATATCCATGCAAAAAATCAGGTCGATCCGTTCGTTGGTCGTGTTCCGTTGTTGCGTGAAAGAGGAACAAACAAACCAACAAACACACTTTCACACTTATAAATCAGTAGAACAATGCTGAGACAAGACTTTCATTATTTCTTTGTACACGAACAGTTTCTTTGGAGTAGATTTTTCTAAATGTCCGTACATATCTCGGACCCCCGAGATATGTATGGAAATTTAAAAAAGTAAATAATAATAAATAAAATAATGTGTTAAAAGGGGTAAAATGCATTTAAATTTAATATAAATTACCAGTAAATTTGTAAATTTTACCCCTTTTAAAATTTTACTCTTAGTGGCTCTATGCTAGATGCGAGTAGGCGTAACCTTGAGATAGTCAACGACAACGCCTGCTCACAGTCCCCGCAAACCGCACTTTCCTCCGCCAACATTGGCGAGTTTTTGTTTTAGCAACGATTTCGTAATTCGGTATCTGTATATAATCTGTGCCCTGTATTAACACCTAATCTTCTTCTTTATCCTAGAATCTTCTAGAACTATAACTAAAGTGAGCTACATACCACTGGCGCCGCTTCTCCCGCGTCGTCGTCCAGATCCTCGTCATCCTCTTCGTCTTCAGGCTTCTCAGCCTTCTCCTTCTCCCTCTCGGCCTCGTCCTGTTCGTTCTTCATCTTCTTCTCTCCTTCTAGCGTCTTCTTGATCGCGTCTGCGCGCTCCTATAAATGAAAATTAGAGATTATAAGTTTATGTTAAAAAAATTGATTTACAATGTTTTAGGAGGATTGTCATGTCGATATTTTCGATTTTGGCGAAAGAAAAAAAAAAAAAAACTCAAAATAGTATCAAAATAAAAATATAACCGAAAAAAAATGTTAAAATAATAAGCCGCCAAAATATAAATTAAAACATGAAAATTTCTTAAATGTACCGTATTATTTATTTACCGTAATTTATTTATCTACCGTATTGTATTGTATTTCTTAAATGTCAATAATCCGACCGTATTGTTTTTCAATCATAATTCTGTCCATGCCAAGGTTGTCTGGAAGAAATCGCTTTAGGCGATAAGGTCGCCCACTATACTACTGGTTTTTCTATTATTGTTTTTATTTAAGTTTGTCTGTTTGGTGTATAATAAAGTTATATTGTATGTATACAAGAATATGTGTCTGTTCATATTTTTAAATTCATACTCTGTGACAACTATCTCTTTGATTGCGACTGAGTGATGAGACGAGCATGTCGCTTACCTGATGGTAGCCGTCACAATACGCACTGTTCAGATCTTTTTTGTTTTGCAAATCCGCGAATAGTATAGCTTGGGGCGGGAAGCGGGCTCTTAAACTCACCTTAGCGACTTCAATGTCGTCCGTGAATAGGATGTTGTCGAAGATGGTACCGCTCTTGACTTGCCACAGGTCGAGACCGATGGAGCAAAGTTCGTCGCGCTTGTACAGAGTGGCGTCGGAGGTGTACTCGGGGTTGTCGATCTCGGGGTGCACCCACGGGCCCTTGTACGCGGGGTTGTCGATCTGTTCAAAAAAACAAGGTGAGGTTATACAATTTAAATTAATTATTTGAGCGGCAGCGTAGACAGCGACCTAAATGCGGTTTTTTATTTAGATTTCATTTATTTTAATTCCTGACGTAAAGAAAAATCCAACGACACCTTGCTTATCAAAATCGGTCAAGCCGTTTATGCTATAGGACGTATTATAAGGAGAGAACCCACAAACATACATACACCTTAAAAAAAATACCATCCTTCTTAGGCAGCCGGGTAAAAATAGTTTTATTTTGGTTAGAAAATCCAAAATATCTCAGAGTCAGAGCATCAAGTACTAGGGTATCAGAAAGTCCAGGATACCTATGACATGTTATATACGTACTATTTTACTATGTGTGATAGTTTCGTGACTAGACGTGTATGACTAGGCATGTGGATATAACGGTATCGACAGTTTATTGGTCTGTCGCGCGGCCGGGGTCAATGAAACTTTAATACAACTTGTTAGCAACTTTGACGTCACTCATGGAAATCGCGCCTACAAAGATTGCCTTTAGCGGATTTATTGCGATTTCAAATTAAATTCTTAGATGATAGTTGTTGCCTATTATTTTATTCGTGGTCTTTTTCGAGTTCATTAAAACGTATTAGTAAACTTAATAATTGATAACAATTATTTTAGCCTGAGTTTTGAGTTTCCAAATACCTACTTACATAGATTTACAACTGAATTGATAAGATATACCAAAGAGATATGAACAAAATTGGGGTCAGTTCCAAATCGTCGCTTAGTAAGGTAGAAAATAAAGGAACTAGTAAGATAATGTAATAGTAAGACAGTTTCTGAGAAGAACTAGGCGAACATGGCCTATGAGAAGATCCTTTTGTCCTACACATTCAAATGTTCAAAATTCATCCTTGCTAAAAATACAGCATTCCTTATATTTTTTGTTTAGAAGTACTAGGCGGACAGAAATCACGAGGAGACGGAGATTCCTTGAAATTATCTGTTTAAGCTTCCAGACGCCCTTGTAGTCAGGGTTGTCGATCATGGGAAGCCCATTCACCATTCATCTCATCGTCCCAGCCTAGGCATGCCCGCATTTAGGTCGGGATGTGCCCTGACTTGTCCCAGGCGGCGGGCTCATTGACTACTTCTAGACTAATGTACGACTAATACGGACTATTTCTAGGCTACATAAATAGACCAATGTCGACTACTTCTAGACAAATCGAGACTACTTTAAAACTTATCTAGACTACTCCTAGAAATGTAGACTAGTCCTAGACTAATCCTAGACTATTCTCTATTATTTTGTGTAGTTACCTGCTTAGGCGCCCAGACGCCCTTGTAGTCGGGGTTGTCGATCATGGGAGGCTCCCACTCTCCGTCCATCTCGTCGTCCCAGTCGTCGGGCTTGGCCGCGTCGGGGTCGGGGATGTGCTCCGGCTTGTCCCAGTCGGCGGGCTTCTCGTCGGCCGGGTCGGGGATGGTGGGCCTGTCGTCCCAGTCCTCGGGCTTCTTGGCTTCCGGGTCCTAGGGTCAAGAATTGCCTTAGTTTCCTCAATACAGCCCAAATCTATGAACGATGCAGTGACAGCTAGTATGAACGGAGTGGGGTTAGCTAAATAACATGTGCCCACTTTCTTATTCGAGATGGGGGCGATAAGTCCTACACTGTCGTCCCGAATGGGGTGTATTGAGCATTCCCCCCTGCCAGCGTTTTGACCGAAACCGCTTTTTGCGATAAGGCCGCCACTTGCAGCACTAGTTTATAAGGCTCTTCTGTATGTGATTTTGGTTTTCTGGTGTTCACAATAAAGGGCTTCTATCTATATTTGCAGAAAATCAAAAGAACCGTAGCCTCGGCTAAATGTCTAGCCAAACAAACTGTAGTTTATACTCTGTAGTTGAATGAACTCAGACAAAATTAAGTGCTAATTGAAGCAAATACATAGACAAATATTCTTCATGACAAAAATGTAAGCGGTCGACTTACCTTGATCTTCTTAGGCGGCAGGAAATCCCAGTCGGCTTCCAACTCTCCGCCTTCCACCTTCTCATTGTCGATGAGGACCTCGTACGTGTTGTCTGGTTTCACGACCAGGGTGTACACATGGGTGTACACGTCGTCCTTGCAGCGAATGTCCTTCTTGATCAGGTGGTTCTTGCCCTTGTAGCTGAAGATCACGTGCACCTGGAGAGGGTAGCAGGTTAGTTAATGAGTCGTGAGACAGGTTGGAAGTGTAATGGAAGCTGTTTGGATGAGTTGTTTGGTTTGCTTTGTTTTTTTTTTTCGGTTTTGATCTCGAGTTGATTTGGCGTTAATGCTAAACCAGGATTTGCAATGCTAGTTTGATTTGGGGATTTTTGAAATGCTTAAGTTGAGTTTCAGTTTCGGGTCTCTGGGAACCTTGTTTGATTTAGTACCTTTATGCTAAGCCAGATTTGAGGTTTGGTTAGTGTCAGGGGCCTATTACGTAACTTAGGTGACGATGGTCATCGCGTGCCGCCACTCGCACCATACAAGCGAGCGAGATATCAAACTTACAAACTAAGGCTCCAGGTTTGGTAACAATCACCAAGTCAGTTTGTTTTATTTAAAGCTTGGAATAATTTTAATACAAATTATAGCAGTTTAATTATTATGAAGTTTTTATAACGAAAAAGGTTTTGTACGATAATTTGATTTAGTGAGGCTAACTTTTTACTCCCAAGTATGTTTTTGTGAAAATTCGATACTACAGACAAACTTAAAACAAAGTAAAGCGAAACTAAACAGAAGGGTGTCAGAGCCCACAAATCCTTGACACGAAACGCCCGTTTCCTAGAGTGGTACTTCTTTACAAGCCTCTTATGGCCAAGATAGTGCAATATTCGTTATAAAACTGCAAGATTTTCATCGCAACGAAACGAGTAAAAAACTCACAAAAACATGATTTGACATTTGAGACATAATAAAATCCAGCTTTTGTAGTGAAGCAGGCATCCCATTTCTAATATAAATACCCTGTTTTAGAATGTCATTTCAAATTTAAAAAAAAACTGTTTTATGATGTTAATATTATTAAAAAAATCTAAAAACAATGGGTGGATAGTAGTCTGGCCTCTTGTTTGTGACGTGAATTCTATGACGAAAAGAAACTCCAAAATTAATCTAGCACAGAGAATATCAGTACCGCGCTGCGCGCCCCTTTATGAAAAAAATAAAAAAATATATGCGTTGTAAATTTTATAGGACCACATAACATTAGCTAGTTTCATTATTTAATTTGTGTTTTAAATAACTGTTATCTTTTAAATCGATTAAAACTGGTATTCAGCAACAAGTTTCGAACGCGGCGTTGAATGTTACGATACGTAGGATCTTACATAATCGAATATCGAATCGATCGATTTCTCGCAAATCATAGTTAGTCTGTCTGCAATTAGTTTTGGGGTTACAATTTTAATGGTTCAAAACTTTCTTTTTACCCGACTACCCAAGGTTTTGGCGTGTATGTAAACTAACTGCGCGGTTTCACCCACTACTCTACAGTAACCGAATATTTTTTCGGGATAAAAAGTTGCCTATGTGTTAATCCAGGGTTTAAGCTACCTCCATACCAAATTTTATTCAAACCCGTTACAGTTATTGACCGAGCGAAGCGAAGGTCTCAGAGTTTACTGGGACAAATCGGTAGTTGTATGTATGTTTGTGTATATCTGTCCGATGATAACTTGCGAACCGTTGATCCGATCATCATGAAATTTTGTAGACAAGTAGTTCATTACAATACAATTTTTAAGTTCAAATATGAGCTGAATTGGTCCAGGGGTTGTAAAGATATAGGGGTCCCAAGGTCTCAGTTCGGCGCGAACTACTAGTTTAGTCTATTATAATATTTTCAGAGTTGTGTATTAATTTCTACTACTAGTTACGTAATGCACCTACTTATGATGAAGTGTCAAAGGTACACGGGTCATTACAGTCAAGTTCTTTAGTTGCGACCTCCACTTGTACACAGAACAAAACAAATATAATTTTATTTAAAATAGCTTTTGTGACGTGTGGAAACGAAGCTATTTACATATCGTCGTTCCCACCGAATAATATAAGAATCGAAAAAAAAAAAAAAATGTGTAAAATTAAACAAGTTATTATTTTTACTAAAAGCAAAACAAAATATCCGACTTCAAAATGTAGTCTATGTCACAACGGACGTAAAAAACTACTTACTCGTCAAAATCGGCCCAGACATTTAGGCTACAAGTGGTTCTATAGGAGAACACACAAACATTCTTACATACACCCCAATAACATTACCCTATTTCTTGGGCAGACGGGTAAAAAAATGTAAATAGGTTTGCAAAGTAAGCGTCTATAAATTGTGTAATTATATTTATTATAGTATTGATAGCGATAACATATCTTAGTGAGAGTGTTTTTCATAACTACGATATTTGAGTACATTTTCAATGTAACATTCAATGCCGTCCATGCGCGATATGTATTGTTAGCGAGGTAATTAGGTACCCATTATGTATTATATTGTAAAACTAGTTACGCGCGACTTCGTTCGCGTGGACAAAAAAAAAAGTGTTCTGTATCTCGTCTTTGTGATATACAATAACTCCTTATCAAATTTTATTAAGATCCGTTCAGCCGTTTAGACGTGATAAAGCGACAAACATCCAGACAGAGAGACAAGTTCGCTAGATGGCGTCGATCCATTTTTGTGTGGTTTTTTTTTGACGTTTTGTGTGGACTGATAGCTGTAATGTAGGAAGTTCTGAATCGCGCAAGCGAAGTTTTTTTCTCAAGTCGAACGTATTTATTTTTATACTTCGAAGCTTTATTGGTCCAATACGACTGCAGCTATATTCCTCTGAATTATAATATTAGTTAGGATGTTGCGAGGGTGCAAGCACGAAATCTCCCGATTCTAATAAAAATACTCATATACACAAGTGTGTATACATTGGCATACATCCAAGTGTTATTTAATAAATCAAAAACAACACAGCAAAACGAAGCCTATGACTATAGAAATAAATATGAATCGAACGACACCAAAATCCAAAATCTGTCAACCAAACAGCGACAAAAAACAAAAGGCAAAAATACACCGTTACAGACATACACCCGAAGAACATTTAACCTCCTTTTGGGCAATCGGGTAAAAAATAAACAATTCCCAAAGCTAAAGTTAGTCATCATTGTGAAAAGACAAAGGCAGACAAGAGAAAATTACTTGTTTTAAAATTACGTAGGTAGTTTCTTTATTGTCTTATTTCTAGGGAAAAACGTTTGAATCCAGACAATGGCTTTTCAATGAACTTGAAGATTTCCTTGGTAATGTTTATGATTATGGCTGTCTTTTTAAACAAGGTGAGAAATTCCTTGAATAAATTACTTTGTATTTTGTAAGTAATTGGAAAAGGTCAATTTCAAAACAAAATTTTAAAAAAACCCGCTAAACTAACATTAATAAAAAACCTACTAAACCTAAACATTTTTATTATGAAAAATTGACATAATGTTGACGGTATTATTGTAAGTAGATCGTGCGCTCCTCAGTTATAGCACTCCTTGAAAATGATCTCCAGATCTGATCGGAACTATATTTGAGAAAACTGTATTTCTTATTAAAATACGAATCTAAATATTATTTGTGTAAAACATATACACAACATAAAATCATCTTTTTTTTCAAATGCAATTTTATTTTCAATTCTATTTTAGACATTCCTATCAAAGTTTTTGTTTTTAAATCGACACGTTTTTTTATTATTAAAAAACCTTATGAATCAATATACACATAAATATCTAAAAACATGTTTATCTCACCTTCTTGGTACCAGGACCGCAGATGTCAGGGCCAAACATGATCTCGTACGGTGACTCTCCGTGCATGTCCTTCTGATCCAGCTTGCAGTCGAACACCTTCAGGTAACCACCTCCGCAGTCAATGTCCTGCTCATGTTTGACCGAGAACTGGATTACGAGGTTCTTGCCTTCGTTGCTGAATGGCTTGAACTTGTGTGAAAGAGCGTAGAACCTCGCGTCTTCGGATGTTTGGAGACCTGCAATGCCAGGGGAGCATAAGCTGTGTGAAATACTGTGTTCAAAGTGTAGTGTGTGTGTTCTCTTTATTATTGTCAGTTTGCTACTTTTTCTTGAATAAATGTCTGCATCGCATGAACTTAAGGAAGTAAGGAAATAGAAAGGATAAGTTAGGATTTCAGATATTTTTTTAGGCAAAACTGAAATAATTGCAGATCTGTAATATATAAGAAGCTGATAGAACCTGAAAGTTCGCATGCTACCCGACACGTTAGCGCTCAAATAAAAATGTGACTTTCGAGATGACCAAAATACCAGGAAGACATGAAAATATAAGAGTTCAGCATTCTCTACTCTGAGTTATGCGTAGGTACTCTGCGTTGGTGCTGTTCAGTATAGTCATGCATTTGGGTGCAAAATTAAAATATTTTATCAAAGTAAATGGGGCGTTACCTCATCAAATTATAAATGAATGGGAACACTATTTTAATTAAATATGTATGTTGAATTTTAGTGGGAATAACCAAAGTAACGTTGGCAATTGACAAATTAGAAAGGTGTCGGCCGGTACCTTTATCTTCCTCGGGGTCATTGTAGAACTTTCCAGCAGTTAGCTGGAACTTGCCGAACTCCTTGCCAGGGTGCTCGCTGTACACCCATTCCGATTCCCATTTATCTGGAACGGAAATAAAACTCAATTAGTCCAGAAATCCACTAAAATAACCGGCTTTTGTGACGCGCCTAATCGATCGGACCGTACACGCGGCATACCGACCGGCAGCGAAAATTCAATTTTACTTTTTTATTTTTACGTTAAAGAATCAAACTTACCGTCTAAGAACTTCTCCTCGAAGTACACATCACAATTGATCGTTGAAATTGCCAGTAAACTGACAACCGCCAGCACAAAACCTTTCATTTTTGATTCACAATCACAACCTCCGCTTGCAAAAGATCGGCCACGAATAAACTTCAAATTTTGGCGTTTCGCTATTATTAGTTCGGCCGGTTCGTGTGCTTCGGGTTTCTGCTATTTCATTCGCACTTCTAGAAGCTTTGTAGAGTGAGTGAAATAGCACGTAATACGTAATCAAATGGGTTATTGCGTAACTGAATAAGCAATACATTAGTATGCCGTCTAAGACAACAAGTGCAAAAGGAACAGCGAAACGTAGTAGATCGTAAAATTACGCCAGACAGATGGAAAGCTGCTATTGGTTAGCACTGGCGAATAGGAACCGTACACACTGTATGTTTTTAATGAGTCAAGGCGCGCGTATATTTAAATGACAACTTATCGATTTTTATCATGATTCATGTTTGAAAACCTTATTTACAATTATTGTAACATAACTTTGTAGATATTACTTTAGAATTAATTTCAAGAATTATTTCAGAACGATACGGTGTCTTTAATTATATTAAAATATTATATTAAATAATCCCGCAAACGCCATCCATTATCCCTTTCATCTTTTCAGCCAATTGCGCGATCACATGCTATAAGAGCGAGATGCAGGTATAAACAATAATACAAATGAGTGAGACAGAAATATACCTAATTACGTAGGCATAATGAAGTCGTGGACTTATTGCATTAGCTAGAATTTAAATTCAATTAAAATTGATAATTTGATACGCGCAAAGCGAATGTTTTGTTTCAACAAACCTTCTATACAATATTGAAATATACTTAAGTACTTACTCTCTGTTTAGCGGATGATTTTATTCTATGTAACCACAGAATTCTCCTTATAATTAATGTCTTTGTATGTAATGTTTTTAAAAGTGATGTTACATTGTCGTTCGACACTAATCCACTAATCAGAACGAGTATTAAACATCTTCTATCCCTATTTGTTAAAACTAAACGGCTGCACCGACATATCTGCTTGAAAAATGTAAAGGCGCGGGACGCAGCTATGCACTTTAAAAAATTAAGTAGGCACCTAAGCTATATAATAGGTACCTATTATATGGCTTAGGTGCTTAGGCTTAGTATATAGGTACTACCTATAAACTTAACTACTATTATATAAACATTATATCTTACATAGATAAACTTATTATACTAGCTGTTACCCGCGACTTCGTTCGCGTGTATCAACAAAAATAAAGTAGCCTATGTCCGTCTCCGACCCTTATGCTATATCTATGCAAAAAATCAGGTCGATCGGTTCAGCCGTTTAGCCGTAATAACGCGACAAACACCCAGACAGAGAGAAGAGTTAGGTATACTTTTGAATTTACAATACCGACATACCTATCTAGATAATTTCCGTTACATAATAGATAGGCCAATAGAGGCTTATCTACGAAGGTATGAGTACTATAGACATGGTTTACCTGTTTTTGACATGGAAGTCTTCACAAGATATGCGACTGCTTTAGGGTGCAGCCGGCGTAGTCGATCTGTACATACGGAACAAGAAGTTTTACTGCAAGCTCTCCTCGAACCCGAATAAGGAATATCACAACCCGAACCACACTGAAGAGGCCGACCGCTAGAGTAATATACAGTCCACGCTCTGTTTCGATCTGCGGACCTCTTCAGTTTCTGGTCAGTATTTGGGATTATACCTACTGAAACCCCCCAGTCTGCGGGCGTTCGTGATTCTGATTGCGGGAGCGTGCCACCAACGCTCCACCAATGCTCGTACCAATTTAGTCACACTAAGCGCGACCCCGCTCGCGCTACTCTCGCTATCGCTTTCAGAGTTATAGGATAAGCTCACTGGTCCCCTGCCTTGGTCCTTCCTTGACCGAGGGCTCCGGAATCTCCAAGGGAACGCACCGGAGCCTTCAGTACCGCGATTCAGCTCGTCCCGGAACAACTACGAGCTGTCCATGAGACGGCTCCGCCTACAACGTCAGCCTCTCGACGCTGTCGTCCTCCCCAGGCTCATGTTTAGGTAGATGGTTAGAGCCCCACCTACAACCACCCCCGAGCCCAGAGGTCCCCTTTTAGGGGATACCGATGCTGTTTTCTAGTGGCCCGGCATCATGGTAATGATAAGTATGGTATACCTAAAAGGTATCTACATATCTGCGAAGCGAATGAAGCATTCGCCTGATAGTAAGAGCATGCAATTAAGGGTGAGTCACATAATCAATAGTCAATTATTCACCTCATGTGAGTAATTGACGAAGATAAAAGGGATGCTAATTGACTATTGCATGACTGTGAAGTCTGTGAATATTAAGTAGCAGGTACATAATAATAATATAGTATAACATTGGTTTGTTGATTTTTCGAAATGGTTTTTTTGACTACACGCCAAATATCTAGAGTGCTTTTCATGAAAATGTCCCCCAGACGCGGCGCTGTCATCGCGCGTTGAAATTGCGCCATCAAAGGGATTGGATTAGTTCCGGCTGTTTCCCGTGGGACTCCTTACTGGAAAAGCACTCTCTACAGAATTAAGCCTAGTTTTTTCTCTCTTAAGTATTGGCTCTAATTTAGCCAGTGTCCATTTTTGTAATATTCGTGATATACATAGATATATAAA
This sequence comes from Apocheima hispidaria, assembly GCA_947579745.1. Lineage (NCBI taxonomy): Eukaryota > Metazoa > Arthropoda > Insecta > Lepidoptera > Geometridae > Apocheima > Apocheima hispidaria. The sequence continues at coordinate 3,163,379 of OX388151.1, forward strand.
GGTTCTTGAGTGGCGACCACGAACCGGAAGACGAAGCGTAGGCAGGCCTCCCACTAGGTGGACCGACGACATTGTGAAAGTCGCGGGCAACCGGTGGATGCAAGTCACATTGTCGGTCGGTGTGGCGGTCTAAGGGGGAGGCCTATATTCAGCAGTGGACGTCTTCTGGCTGATAATGTAATGTAATGTAACATAGATATTTAATTTTGTGATATTTTGACAATAACTCACAAAAAAAGAAGTCATAAGTCATAGTCTAAGTCAAGTAAAGTAAGTCACGTCACGGTCAAGTGCATGTCATGCCCCAGTAAAGTGGCGGAGACTATACTAAAGGCTTACTTATATTTATTATACTTTGGAAGCAACACGAAAAGTGACGTTTCACGACATTGTACTATTCACCAACACTCGGCACGTCCACGAACACTTAGTGAATAAAAGTCCACCGTTTTTACACAAACTGGAAATAATACAAGTTTTGGAAAGTGACAATGACGCGACATGATTTCTTCCGCCAAAAAATCAGAAGAATATCGCTGAAGTTGGTAAAGCTTATTTAAAAGTGGCTATAGGTACATGACCTGCAGGTGCATGCGCACCGCGCAAAAATCTTCTCTACTCTTCATGTCATGAAAAATGAGACAAACGTATACCAAATCGTAGCAGTGTCCTGTTCTTGCCAAAAAAAAAATTGTCGCCGTGCGCATGCTAACCCTGCTGACCTGACATTGTCAATAATTTTATGGTCATGTGCCACTTTTATGGTCAATAATTGTTCACCTCTACAAATAAAGACCAAGCAACACGATGTCTCGCTACGTGGCAATTTCGACGCATTGGACAATAAAGGCGATGCGATGCGAAATTTTTCGTGTCTTATTTTTTGGTATATTTAATGACACAGTGGTGTGGTCGGGCCCTAATTTAGTCGCTGCTTTATACCGCTTTGAAAATAAAAGCCACGTACAATAATACATAACTTATGCAATGGCTTATCATAATTGTATTTATCAGTTCGCAATTTTCGCAAATATTCATGAGGAAATTTAACAAAAACAAGTTAGTTACCGATAGTATTTATTGCGCTGCAAAGCATTTTAAACGTTATTTCGAGAACAGCAGAGGTTATAATCTCGATAAATTCAATAAATTAATGAACAAATGAAACAAAAATATTCCAAAATACAACTTTAATTGCTTAACAATGTTGTTGATAATACAAAGAGATGTAGACTTTATGTCGTAGATTGCAGAGGTTATCACACTATTATTATAAATGAGAAAGTTTGTGTGTAAGTAGGTAAGTATGTAAGTGTCTTTGTTCCCGTCCAACTCTGTAACGGCTGAAAGGATTTCAATGAAACACGGTATGGAGGTAGCTTATACCCTGGATACATAGGTTACTTTTTATCCAGGAAATAATAATCGGTTTCTGTAGAATAGCGGATGAAACCGCGGGGCGCAGCTAGTAATTGTATAAGCAGTTGTAATTTTGTTAATTGGTGTTGCCATGTGAAGAGTGAAGTTATTTAACCTGTTCAATTTTGTTTTTTTTTAACAATTTTCTTTGATAAGCAACAATTTAACCCAAGTAACAAGAAGAAAACGTTTTCTTAATAGAATTAAGCTAGGCGTTTGAACACAGCTCACCATTAAGGTCGATCAAGCCTAGCTTACAACGGGAATAGGCGCTCAAACGTGTAAGGACAAGCCATGGCTACCAGGGCGACATAAACAAGAAGGAGATAATACTTTTAACAAAAGTAACTGAACGGTTAACGGGTACGACAAAAATATATGATCTTTGACCGAGCGAAGCGAAGGAGTGTATGAAAACCAATCAGTGATTGTATCAGTGTATGTATGTTTGTTAGTATATTTGTCCTACGACAAATCACGAACCTGTTACCCGATCTTAATCAAACACTGTAGGCAAGTAGTTCATTTCAATCATTATGCTTGGATGTGACTTTTATTTTGGGTGTCTCAGTTAGTGTCTTCTTGTGGCGGTGTTTTTTTACCCAACTGTCCAAGAAAGAGGGTAATGTTTTTTGGGTATATGTAAGTATAAGAAGTATGTTTGTGTGTTCCTATATAAACTAAACGGCTTGACCGATTTTGACGAGTGAGATGTCGTTGGATTCGTTTTTACGTCCTGAGTGACATAGGCTACATTTTGCAGTCGGGTATTTTGTTTTCCTTTTAATAATATTACTTCTTCGTCCTCGAATGTAGATAGCTTTATAACGAGAAATCGTCTTTAAAATCATAATCATCCTTCTTATAAGTGGTTAAGGTTACATTTTCCAAAACTCCCGCCAAATTGACCGCCCTTTTATCATCCCTAGCTTTGGACTTCTTATCTTTTTTAAATTGCATTTTCCTTAGTTTATTCTGTTTTGTGTTTCCTTCTATTTGCATTTCTGGATCGTTCTTCACGCGTTCTTTGTTGGATTTGGTCTTGTCTAATTTGGACCTTATGCTTAAAGTTTTAGGGAGTAAAGTCGATTCGTCCTCTTCCACTTGCATTTCGTTCTCGTTCAGCGCTTTGACTGGACCTGTGCTTGTTATCTGTTGAAGAAAAGTAGGTTTTACTGTGATGAAAATACGAGCTGCGCCGCGCCAAGAAATATTGCTAAAAAATTTCAGTCAGTCGCTTTTTTTGCTAAATTAATTTAAACTTTGATACTTAAACAATAAGGGCCTTACTTATGTTGCTTAAATTTAATCATTGCTTAAAAATGTCTGTCTCGTTTTTGCGCGTGACATTTCACGTCAGACTGAAGTTGACAGAAAATTTTAGGCACTGTTTAAAGCAACTTTTATGAGTAAGACCCTATGAGCTACAAAATTAAATGTCTTGAAGTCTTTCGTTCTCGCATTATGATTGTCGTCACCTACATCTGGCAAATTAAACTCTATCTGATACAAAATAAGCGCTATAATACCTCGAAGCCTTTTTATCTCGCATTGTGACTGTCGTCACCTACATCTGGCAAATTAAACTCTATCTGATACAAAATAAGCGCTATAATACCTCGAAGCCTTTTTATCTCGCATTGTGACTGTCGTCACCTACATCTGGCAAATTAAACTCTATCTGATACAAAATAAGCGCTATAATACCTCGAAGCCTTTTTATCTCGCATTGTGACTGTCGTCACCTACATCTGGCAAATTAAACTCTATCTGATACAAAATAAGCGCTATAATACCTCGAAGCCTTTTTATCTCGCATTGTGACTGTCGTCACCTACATCTGGCAAATTAAACTCTATCTGATACAAAATAAGCGCTATAATACCTCGAAGCCTTTTTATCTCGCATTGTGACTGTCGTCACCTACATCTGGCAAATTAAACTCTATCTGATACAAAATAAGCGCTATAATACCTCGAAGCCTTTTTATCTCGCATTGTGACTGTCGTCACCTACATCTGGCAAATTAAACTCTATCTGATACAAAATAAGCGCTATAATACCTCGAAGCCTTTCTATCAAGCATAGTGATTGTCGTCACTTACATCTGCCAAATTAAACTCTATCTGATACAAAATAAGCGCTATAATACCTCGAAGCCTTTCTATCAAGCATAGTGATTGTCGTCACTTACATCTGCCAAATTAAACTCTATCTGATACAAAATAAGCGCTATAATACCTCGAAGCCTTTCTATCAAGCATAGTGATTGTCGTCACCTACATCTGCCAAATTAAACTCTATCTGATACAAAATTAGCGCTATAATACCTCGAAGCCTTTCTATCAAGCATTGTGATTGTCGTCACCTACATCTGCCAAACACTCTGTCTCTATCTGATACATAACAAGCGCTAGAATACCTTAAATAATTTCGTTCTCGCAGTGTTATTGTCGTCACCTATCGGCAAAATTAAACTCTATCTGATACAAAATAAGCGCTATAATACCTCGAAGCCTTGGTATCTCGCATTGCGATTGTCGTCACCTACATCTGCTAAATTAAACTCTATCTGATACAAAATAAGCGCTATAATACCTCGAAGCCTTGGTATCTCGCATTGCGATTGTCGTCACCTACATCTGCTAAATTAAACTCTATCTGATACAGGATAAGCGCTATAATACCTTAAAGAATTTCGTTCTCGCATTTTTATTGTCGTCACTTATCTGCCAAATTAATCTCTAACCGATGTGATATAAGAGTTACAATACCTTAACCCCTTCGACGCCGGAGTTGTGTGCGTCAAGCTCGTTAATAGCTTCAGTCTCCATCGCTTCAAACGAGTTGATGTCGAATTCCTTAGCGAGTGACGTCACGATTTGCGCGTTCACGTGAACCTCCTCGGTCGGCGTTTCTGGAGGCTCCGTGAAGTAGCGGACCTGGAATACAGTAAACGGAAATCACATGTAAATTGAAGCGCATAAGGTTCTTATTAGTTTTTTTTTAATTATATCTCTTCACACTTCAAGAACAAAAGTTTATAGTCCGACGATAACTCGCGAACACTTGATCAGAAGCGACTATTCTGATAATTTTAACAAAAAACAAAACCGACTTCAAAAAAAGCTCTTCCCTCAATTCCTCGTGGATCCCATTATCAGAACTGGATTTTGATAAAATGGGTCCAATCTGGAAGTATACAAAGAGAAATAAAAATAATTTTCCAAATCGGTTTATAATAAATATATGACAGAGAACTGAACAAAAAAAAAAGAAAAAAAACTTAGAACCTCCTCCTTTTTTGGTAGTCGGTTAAAAAATACGTCATATTTTATTGCTATATTATTTTCTTTTATTTTCTTTCCACGTTTTACATCATATTATTTTGGCACGTCGGTGTTGAATCTATATTATCCATTCAGTTCTTCTCGTTAATTATGTAGATTAAAAAATCTTATCTTAATTATATCTTACCTTATTGTCATTACACGACATTTTTTCGAAAAAAAAAAAAAAAACATTAAAAAGACATCGATTTACACACATTTTTCGCTGGCGCTCGGAACCCCTAGTGTATATTCAAGTCATTATTAAATTTACCCCCGAATACTGAAACGTTTGTTTGTTTTGACGACAGATTAAGTCTATTGCTGTCTTTGTCGTTTGCTCAGTGCCAGACAAAGGCAGTATTAGAATTAATCTGTTGTTAATAGTGAGGAAATAATAATATCTAGGAAAGCATCGAACAGAATTTCGATTGATTTCATTGTTTAGTTGTAATTAGCAATTACCTAATTTTTTTACCAGCGCTAAAGCTATCTCTTTTCATCAGCGCGCGAAAGTGTATAGCGCTATCTTTCTCTCGAAATACAAAATATACATGTAAAGCTTTCTATAAACATTTTTAAACAGTTTTTTTGTTGTAGTTGCTGTCAGAATGTTTCCTAGCGCGGCTCGGGTGTGACTCACCTTCCCAGTGTTCCAGTCGTTGAGTAGTATCCTGGAAGCAGCCTCCTGGTCGGGGACGCCGCCCTTCTTGAACCTGCCCATACGTGACGCCAGATGAGCGAAGAATTCCTACGAAATAAAGGGAAATTTAGCACATCATATTTGATACGTAGTATGTTGCTGCGTCAACAAACATACCAACAAAAACACGCTAGTATGGATTGAAACACACACACAAACATGTAAACATACTACATAAATACCTGGAGCCTTTGGATTCATCATAATTTGCGTACTGTTAATTTGAATTGTGTAAAGATTCTTTTATAACTAAGGGTTTCTGTTACTTGAAACGAACATAATTATCTGGCAATAAATTATATTATTATTATTATAGAGAAACGGAGAGAAACAAAGAGGTATACCTGAGGTGTGTTGAACTCTGGTATGCTGTACAGCTCGACGAGCGTGTGCTTGTTGGCTCGCTGTAAGATGGCCGTCGCAGGCGTGACGGGGTCCTTGAGGCTGCCGACCCTGATGGCGTTCTTTAAGGCCACCGAGGAGTCGCTCTCCGACCCCGAGTGGAAGACTATGCCGGGGCTGTCGAGGATCTTGATCTTCGAGTCCAGTTGGACAGTCTGCATTTGCCTGTATTAGATAAACACAAACTCAAAAACAAACATTACAGTTCCGATACATTTTTAGACATAAAGCCAGAGACAAGAGGTTGATTTTCCCTGAGCCCTAAGCTAAGCTTCACCCATACATGGTAGAGATTCCCCACTTAAAGCACCAAGTGCTCCGATTCCACATTTTTACACATACAATGAGAATGTGGAATGTGGAACTGTAATGGAGTGCGTTTTCCGAAAACTTCAATATGGTCCTTCGGATCAGTAGTACTCCTGATTAGTTCAACTGGTAGTACACATTTTACAACCTTGTATCTATAGTACTACTACAAATATCCGGACAGTACTACTACAGAGTAGTTCAACTGGTAGTACAAATTATACAACCTTGTATCTTTAGTACTACTACAAATAACCAAATCGGTTGTACTACTGAGTAGTTCAACTGTTAGTACAAATGATCTGTATCTCTAGTACATAAAATACAAATTCAAGTATGTACTTTGAAAAACACTGACCTAGATAAACACAAGACATTTCAGTAACATTTACAGTTCTTGTAGGATACTAAGGATTTTGTGGTTATTAATTACAAAAACTTACTTTGTGACTCCAGGTGTGCTGCCAACATTGCATGCTTTAGATCTATTCAGGCTGTTGATTATCGAGCTTTTCCCAACGTTGGGCAAACCGACCACGCCCACGGTGATGGAGGTCTTGATGCCTCGGTTGCGGCAGTAGTTGCCCAGGAGACCCATAAGGAGCTCGGCGCCTACGCACGCTGAGCCTGGTAAGATAAGAGTTTTTTTGATTACTTTATAATGACAGTTTATTTGTCATACAGTCAACCATTCTTGCTTAGTGGTTAGAGCGTCTGCTTTATCAGCGAGAGGTTCCGGTTCGATTCCCGCGTGGGTCTGTGTGCTACTTGTCCGTGTGTGGGTTCCATGGTATCCCAGATACAGCGAAACAAGGTGAGGAACTAAGAGTGTCAAGCATTGTTAAAATGTAGCTAAGAGACTATGAATCAAGACCTGAGGCCTTATCCCGTAACTCTGGTGGCAATGGTCATCGCGTGCCGTCCCACTCGCTCCAACTTACTCGCACCATGCGAGCGAGCTGGATAGCAAACGAAGACCATCGCCACCAGAGTTACGGGGTAAGGCCCCTGGGCCCGTACCGTGAGGTGCTTATTGCGATGATGGTTAGGTTCAGCCAACGACGCTGCACGACTACGTACCGTATCGCCGTGTGACAAGGTGTATGGTCCGGCAGCGTTGTCAGTTGAACCTAACAATCATCGCAAAAAGCCCCTCACAATAAGGGCCAGCCTGGCCATTGTCACCTGTCATATACGTCATTGAAAGTGGAAAGTCATAGCATCATTAAGAACAATAATGCTATGTTGACACTTAAGTAAAATGATGACTATGTTGACACTTAAGTAAAACGATGACTATGTTGACACTTAAGAACAATAATGCTATATTGACACTTAAAAACAACGATGCTATGCAGTTGAAAGGTGCAGGCAAAGCGAACACAAAATTTTGTGTTTTTTCTAGTCTTTCTAACCTTTCATCTCCTTTTCTTTGACAATATGCTTCATCTTCTTCCGCCCCAAGTTGTGCTGCTGGTCCTGAGTAGAAGCCTTGAACGGCACAGCGGGTGCTGTTCTACGGAGGTACTGCAGCCAGGCGGTCAGGTTGGTGCGGGGAACCAAGTCTGCCTTGTTGAGGATCAGGACTAGACGCTTGCCAGATTCGCGGACTGCTTCTTCCACTTGCTCACAACGAGTACCTACAAATACATTTTTTTTTAAATATAGTTACACTAGTAGTTCGCGGCGAACTGAGACCTCGCGATCCCTATATCTTCACAACCCCTGGACCGACTTAGCTCATATTTAAACTTAAAAATTGTATTGAAATTAACTACTTGCCTACAAAATTTCATGAAGATCGGATCAACGGTTCGCAAGTTATCATCGGACAAATATACACGCAAACATACAAACATACATATAAATGCCGATTTGTCCCAGGAAACTCTGAGACCTTCGCTTTGCTCCGTCAATAAAAAGATCCTGTCTTTCTATTTCTGTTTTACGTAACAACATACACTTGTTGAGTGGTGGGCTGTATTGCTATGATGGATAGTCAATATTTTGTATAGAAAAAGAAGTTTACTGTATGTATTGTTAATTTTTTGTAATTAGAATAAGATTTTTTGCTGTGGGAATCGTTATCAATAAAATTAAATTTCATTGTCACTTCCCTAGTCATGTGACGCAGGCAGCTATCACCTACTGTCACAGGCACCATGCTACACCGCAAATAGTGTAGACTGGGTGCTTGGGTAGACGATGGACATATTCAAGGATATAAATAAACTCATCAACTTTTACTAGTAGCATAGTAAAAACTGCTAATTAATTTATATTATTGTACTATCTTATCCACACGGCTTCTCTCATAACTACAATAAACAAAACACCCTCTTTAGGGTTTCTTTTTTGAAAAAACCTGATATGCCTTTCTTTATTTTTTGTTCTTTATACACAAACCGAGTTTCATTGGCTTAGCAAGTTTTTTTTTTCAATAAATCTTTGGGGTCCATTTTATCCCTTTTGAGGTGGAATTTCGCAAAATCCGTTCTTATTGCTTGGAGACTTGCGTTCACAGTTTATTAAGAGGACGATGCTGGTCGTTCTCCGGTAATATTTTTCTTTTAGAAAGTTTTTTCAAACTTTTTTTGAAAGATGTCGCTAAGTGGGAAGTTAAAACTGTAAACTGTTGTTAAACTAAGGAATAGCTTTAATATTTTGTAACTAAGCGGGGACGTTAGGAGCTACATCGTGTTCGTTTACATACCAGAAATCTGTAAAGGAACAAGACTGTAGAGTACTTACCTAACGGATCCCTAGCATCAACCACTTCCAATATAACTTCAGCCTCCGATATGACTTTTTTAAACTCCCTATAGTACGTCTTGAGCGAGTTTTCCTGTTTCCTGTCTTTGCCAAACTCGACCTCGTCTGATTCCGTGGTCGTTTTGAATGCATCATGGACTTTGCCCCTTGATTCTGCATTTGCCGCCTGAAATTATTTTTCTTTAATAATTGATCAACATCAATCTAGACCACGTATGAGCAACGCCAGGACTCGATGTGGCCTACAGTGGAATTTCATTGGTCAGGGGATAGTTACTTAATAATATAAAATGTAAATCTTTTCTACATATTTTCTTTTCCGACAAATGGGTGCGATTGCACCCTCATTTGTAGATGTTTAATTAACTAGCTTTTGCCCAATGCTTTGCTTATGTCTCGGGGTAGTGGGATAATTCTAATATCAGAGCAGGGCCATATTTAGTAAGATCATCGGACTGTATACCATTATACTGAATTGTTAGTTGTACCGTTTATGGAAATTCAATAATATATTACTTACCAAAGTACCCAAGCTAACATTACTACCACCGTTCCTCTTCTCTTCTAATTTCTTCTGTTTCTCCAACTTGGCCTGTTCTTTCCTCTTCTGCTTTTCTTCTTCTTTATGCTTTTTCACAACTTCTACTTCTTTCAATATATCCTCTTTGAAGGGGCACACATTGGGTATCTGAACAGGTTTGGGTTTTTTGGACTTTGGGTTCTTTTTAGACTGCCTTTTGAGTTTGCGATTGTGATCTTTTACTTTCTTTTCGATCTTGTAACGGAGACGGGCTGGTTGCCGCTTTGAGGGTTTCTCTGAAAGAAATATCACACTCATATTATTGGTAGTTCGAAATGTATCTGCCCCTCCCAACAACAATATGACTAACTATGTTGACAACATCTATATATAATTATGTACTATTCACTAGATTTTGCGATCCGAACACTCACTCGGATCGACTGCATTGTACTGCAATCCGTACACCCTACTTTAGTTTGGCTTCGACATTCATGTAGTTTGGGCGCTTAAGGAGCAGCGCTAATAATACGAAAATTCGAAATTGCGCTGCATGTCTTCATAGTTTGGTTAACTAAAACTCTTAAAACATTATTTACCCGTTATTTAATAAGTGGCAGATTTTTTTTTTACATACATATATTCGACGCCATGTTATGGTGTCCTGCCACTTATTCAAAATTACCATAATATGGTGTCTCAGCACTCAAGAAATAAATAATGATTTAGCGCTGCAGTGAACTTTAGTTCTAAATCACCAACATTTTAACAAATGATTTGCATGTTTTTTTGTAGCTATCTTTAGAATATACGACAATGGTTAGCAATATTTATTTTGGAAAGTACCGTGTATGAGGATTGAGCACCTCTAACTGGTGCTAAAAGGTTTCACGTGCAAATTTCATTGCGTCGTGGTGTAAAATTGCACCATAACGGGATATATAAAAAAATCGTCATAACTGCATACTTTTTGATAACTACCGATAATAGTACGTTAACTAAAGCTTAGCAAGTCACGAATGTTTTTAACTTATATCTCATTATGCATCTATAACCTATGAAAAATATAATAACATTGGCATGCATGCTGACATTTATATTTTATACTTTTTAACCAAAAATTTAGTACTTACTCAGTTTGAACTTGGCCATAATTGAATTATAAGATCACTTTTAAATGTAGAATATATTATAAAAGTTAATTTCAAATTGTAACTTTATTTTAAATGATATCTGATTCTACATCACAATCACAATTCACAACACAACATAACCTTAAATAAAAAAAGGAATAAGGCATATAATACTGAAACATAACTTCATAATTCATACGTGTGAGTCTGTCATATCTCTCTTTTTTTCTGATTAGTAGTTAGATACTTTTATCTCTTTCTCTCAGAAACACATGCGTCTTCATTCGTATAAAAATAAAGTTTGTTTTACTCAGTGCTGCCATCTTACTTTTTGAAAAGGGGCTATACACGAAGCTAAAAAGGGCTAAAATCGCTAACTGGTTGTCAAAAAAGGCCTAAAAAACAGGGTTAGCCGACATAATATATCAGCGGACATACGTAGCGAAAAACTACAATTCAGAATAATTTAGATTGTTTCCCAAAATGGCAAACTCATTTAAAGTTGGGGAAATCCCCATTACTACAACTTACCAGTACGGTTAGCTTTTATTGAAATTCAAACCTTAACTTTATTTATATCATATAAGGTTTATTTTACGAGGTAATCAAAATTCCCTGGTGCTCCTAGCGTTAATAATTTTCACTTTCTTTTCCTTAGCGTGGTTATATATCCGATATATATTGGATATATATAAAAAAATCGGATTTTTGATATTTATTATAAAAATCGGATTTTTTCGAATCCTGCTAAAAAATAAGAAAAAATAAAACGATATTCATGCAATCATCTCAAAATTATCATAAGAGCTGGTAGAAGCGTAGACTGAGATAAGAAGGAAGCTACGAAGCTTAAGAATACTATCGCTAGTACCAGATGTAAAAATACTTACATTCTGCATTAGCTTTTACTAACATTCATATTTGCTAAAACAAAACCATACGCACTTGCTGGCTCTAGTTATTATTCTGAGAGATAGACGTCGGTCAGTTAGCGTGGCTGCACATGAGAAAAAACATCATATATACCAATCACGATTACCATTGCCGATTTTCGACCAATAAGGACGTAGTAATAATCCAATTTCATGTGAATCGTTTTATCAAGAGCTGAAAAGGGCTAAATTGCCAAACTCGGTCTAAAGTAATAAAAACGGTTTCGTTTCTACTACTGTAAAAAAAGCTAGATCTAGCCCGAAAAGGGCTATGGTGGCAGCACTGTGGCGGGAACGTGAAGAAGTCATGTCGCGTCATTGTATTATTTACCAAAACTTGTGTTAGTTCGAGTGTTAATGTGTAAAAATAGTCGATTTTTATCCATTAAGTGTTCGTGAACGTGCATGAGTGGTGGTGAATAATATAATGTTGTGAAACATGAGTCTTCGTGTTGTTTCAAAACTCCATTGAAACATCTAGTAAAGTCTCCACCGCTTTAATGGGGCATGACGTGGACTTGACTGTGACTTACTTTGCTTGACTTAGTTTGAGTGAGACTTATTTTAATTGTGAAGTATTTGACTTCACCTGAAATACTATACTTGACACTGGCTAAATACACAACGTGGAGCCAAAAAATAAGAGAAATAATAAAATGGAACACAAAGATGGCATTGCCAAATAAATGTCAAACTCAGTTTTTTTATGTTATAGTTTGGCTTCACACATACACTATTTAGCCGGTGTAGAAGTTTTTTTTATTTTCAATTATTTCAGTCACTGTATATTGCAAGTCATGCTTCAGTAAAGTGGTGGAAACTTTATTGGAAGCTTCTAAGGAGTTTTGGAAACAACATAAAAAGTCACGTTTCAGGTCAGGTAATGTAGCGAGGCCTTGAGCTGTGCAGGCGCTAGGCCGCCCACGCGCGCCCCTCACCCCCGCTCATTAAATGCTGAATTACGTGCATGAGTGACCAAATGATCTAGTGCAGTGAAACGTGTTTTTTTGTGTTGTTTTCAAAATTCCATAGAAGCGTCTGGTAAAGTTACCATTTTACTGCAGCATGACTAGACAGACTGGACCATGACTGTCATTATTGACTCAGGCTTAGACTATGACTGCGACTGACATATCAGAAAATTTCAGAGTGTATTTGAAGATTATTAAAATACAAAGTTGGGCATTACGGACTAGAATCCAGCTCCCAAACATTAACAAAAAAAAATGCTTTAGGGAGTTTTGGCGGGAACGCGAGAAAGTTCACATCGCGGCGTTCACTTTACTGACTACTATAAAAGTGTCAAGATTAGTCAAGAGTGATCAGCTGTGGTTTTAATGGTAGAGTTATTTTGCAAAGAGTTCGCCTGGGGAAGTACCACAACTTTGCTATCTTATATCTCCGGTGACCCGGATATGTCCTTAAACTGAGACCAGAAACATCGAAAGACGGACAGCAGCGGTCTTTTTAGTAAACGGTGAACGTTCTGCGATCCGCAAGCCGACTGCCAAGCTTGATATTTTTATTTCGCCAGTTAGCAACGTAGCTACAGTCACCATTTTCGCTTGATAGAACCAGCATCTGTTCAAAGCATCTGAAGCATTGTAGTACCTACCTTTCTCGTCGTAATAGCTAGGCAATGTTAATACCATTAAAAATGTTAATAAATATTGTACTTACGCCCGCAATGGGTAAGCTGTTGAAACGAAATATTTAATTATTAACAAGAACACCTGAACACAGTTTATGCAATAAAGTATTCTGATTCTGATTCTCATAGGAAAATACATTCATAAGTAGGTTCTAGGTCATACGCCCAAAAAACATTAACCCATCTGGTATGTCTGGAAAGCCATCATAAGACAGTAGGTATTTGTTTAATATTAAGTAGATACCTATATAGTTAATGACGATCCACATCTTTTGGTAAACAAAACACGTCGTCATCCATTCATGGTAGGATACCTAGATAGTTATGTGAATGAGCTTCCTCAAATAATTAATCATGTTCCATGCACGGCACCGCGACTACCAACGCCACATGACACGCATTGTTCGCACGCAGCAGCTGCGACGCGAAACGCAAGCCGTCTACCTGAACAGGTAACCGACAGAATAATAGTAGAAGCAACAGGTCATTTCTCCGGACGAGGGGCACCGCTGCCGTCCCGCCAGTGCGTCAGTCGCGCTCCGTAATTCAGAGTCATCGCACGGCCGAGCTCACGACGGTTTACATCGCGCGAGTAATGTGCGCGAACGCACGCTCCGATAACTTCAGTGACTGGTCCTGACGGCGCAAATGTCTCCCAGCCTCGAAGGGATCATGTTCAACCGAGGCGCGAACCTGTCCGCGCGGCGGCCGCTGCTCGAGCCGCAGAAGGCTGTGTTGGTGCCTCGCGCGCCGCCCCGGGACTCTTGCCCGCAGCCCCCGCCACGCAACGACTACCGACCGGATTACTGGAAGCCTTCGAACGTCGAACTCGAAAAACGACTGCGGGAGCGCCGCGCACGCGAGAAAGTGGGATACTTTCAAGACAAAGTGACCCCTCCTGAGCTGAGCCTTGATCGGAGAGAAGCCGAGCTGGTGTTCAGGTTTGACAACGCATCTGAATATCTGTCCAGTCAGTACCGAGCTCCGGCTGTTCAATACGCGAAGCCAGCGACACCAGCCACTCCGGTAAATGGATTTACAAGACAGCCTGAAAAAGACGGACCTTTCGTGTTTGGGGTGCACAGTCCTAGTCAGTTTCCTCTCCCTAGAAGAGATGAAGATGACTACGATTATTCTGAAGTGGCCGAAGAAAACGGCCGACCTGTGATAGGGGACAATGTCTCCGGAGACACGAACTGCTGTGATAAAGTGAACGAGTGGGCGACGAGGGACAAGAAAACGAGGCGGACTTTGAATCGCATGTTTCAGATAAGGGACAGGAGGAAGGTGAAGGGTGGGAAGAAGGAGAAGATAAAGTGTGTGTTGGTGGGTGACGGTGCCGTGGGCAAGAGCTCGCTGATTGCGGCGTACGCGCAGGATACCTTCCGGGAAGAATATCAGCCGACGGCGCACGACACATTCAATGGTAAGAAAAGAACACTGCAAAGATTTATATATATCTTAAAATCTACAATTTTCTAATTACAAAGATACAAATATAAATAATGTACAAAAACATCATAGACTAACGGCTTAATTTTCTTGTCCTGCATAATGCAAACATATTTTTAAGTACATTTTCACAAGGAAAGATCCTCAAGGAGAAGAAGGATCAAAGAAAGATAGGAAGGAGATGGAGGAAGGGTCGCTTCATGAAGGAAAGATATAATTATTTTTAAACTGATTTTTAAAGCCATCAATGACACGATTTAGAAATCCGTGGACAATGAAGACAAAGTCCCGTCGGCAGGTTCACCCAGTTGCGTGAGTTATCGCACATGACCTGATTTACAAGATAATTATCGTGATTAGCACAAAAATTATCGTTTTCGAACGATTAGCGCCGCGACGAGACGGTGAAATAATGTTTTTTGTTATTAATGGCGCCCAATCTGGCGCCACACAATTTCTTTTGTGATAACCAGGTAAGCCAGGTACTGTGCAAATGCAAACTGCAACTTATCTGTAAATTTAGGTGGGGCTACAATAGCATTCTTTAAACAAAACTGATTTTTTTGATTGACAAATTTTGTTTAAATAAGGTTTTTTAGGTCCCATGAAATAATATTACCTAATGCTCTAACAAAAACATAAAGGGGCCTTATTTATGAGGATAATTCTGTGTGCTCTAACTATACCTAACTAACAACTCTAGAAATAAGATTGTCGGACATATTTTGGATAAACAAAAAAGAATGACGCACACTTGCAAAGCCATTGTTTACACCTGAATAATATTTACGTTGCCAATGCGAGTACCTAGGTAACTTTTAGAGGAAGACTAATTTGTCGCAATAAAGACATCACATCATAGGTAGTGTGCTGTATTTTAATCTGAATGCATTCAGGGATAAAAAATATCCTTTTCCTACCTCCTTTGTGCTTGCCTCTTTCAACAGTTTGTGTCGTGAAAATGCATGTAAAAAATAGTCAACCACGTACAGCGAAATAAAATCAATTTTGACAAAACACTTAATTCACAAGTCTTATCGATTACTTTACTCTGTTAATTAGTGTCAATAAACAGCTACACAAAAAGCTGTTATATCACAAATATAAAGTAAGGAGTCAACGACACGTCCCAGACATTTCTGAGGTCTTATCAAAAGAAACTCGTTCCTTTGCGCGGCCAACTTATCTGTACAGATGGCCAAATGAAACAACTAAAGATTTCCGACGGGATGCTATCAGTTTTGTTCAGAAAATACGATTGTGCATCTCTCATTCCACTCTACAGATAAGTTGGTCCAAGCTCTTGGTTTCTCATTCGAGTTGTTACGCTTTCTTATTTCGATTTATAATGTTCGGAATATTTTTTTCGTGTTTAACATCACGATGGATTTTAATTTGGTTCGTTGCTAATTTTAGTAACGTTTATGACGTTATGGCATGAACGTTTGCGCAACGTCACGTAACGTTTTCGATTTCAAATCAATCTTCATATCTTCTTGCTGTTTTTGGGTTCCATAGCAAAACTAGAGCCCTATCATCGTCGCCCTTGTTATTCTTTGCCTCGTCCAACACCAATCTATGTACCTATTTCTGACTAAATGCATTCCAAATGTTTACATTCGTTTTCCGCTGATTATCCGAGTAAAATTCTGACTCAACATAATAACTCTCCCGGATTTCCTGTAGGTAATATTTCAATCTTTTCGCGATCTGAAACCCCGATAACTTCTATCTATCTAGTTCGTTTATCTATTTAGATTCAGATGGTTTATTGCTTCTATACAGTACAAGATATAAAAATCAACAAAGTTTACATAACAAAGTATACAGTATACTAAGTACAAGTATTAAGTGTACAGTATAAGTATACTAGTGTACAAAGTTTCATATGAAGCTCGTCGGTCAAATCAAAACCAGCAGGCCTAGCACGGGCGCCGGGATAAAGTTATGTCCACCGTGTGTCCATCCGTTTTGTCTTCTCGTCAACGTTACAAAGCTAGAATATGGATACATCCGTCTCGTTCTCGCGGGATAAATATGGTGGACAACATTTTATCCCGGCGCCCGCGCTAGACCTGCAGAGGAGGAAAACATTTTGGTTACCTTTTTTAGGACATGCAATTTTACTCGTCATCGTGGGCGGCTTTTAAGGGATAAACACAGAAATCGCGAGAAAAAATTAAATGTTCCATAGAAAAAGTTTGTTAACCCTCACCAATGCTGAGTACAATGATAATCCAGAAAATATACGTCGTCTTAATGAACGTCGTATTTGATAATAGGCAGATAATTTGTTTTTTTTATACTTTGCTGAGGTCATACCTACATACAGGGTTACAAGAAAAAGGTATGCTAAGCCGAAAAGAGCTCATAGTACTCATCATTAGGAACAACTAACATCTCGGGGTGACGAGCGCAGTGCATTGCCGTGCATATTTTTGAACTGTTGAAGTTCAAAATTCTGGCTGGCACTGAACTGTTATGGGCAAGCGTGACGCTTAACATCAGGTGAGCGACTTGCTCGTCTCGTCACCGAATAGCATAAAAAAACACAAAAAAAACAACTTGTAGGAAGAGGCCAACCGTGGAATCGGGAAAAAAATATCAACTGTTCTATAGAAAAATGTCAATGACACTCGACAAAACGCATGGAACAGCTGAAATGTTTTTCGCGATTTCAGGGTTGGTCCCATAGTAAAAGTTGTTCATAATGGCGGGTACTATGAGCCCTTTTCGGGTTAGCATACCCTATCCTTATAACCCCGTATAAGTATTTCAGTGCAGGTAAAGTACCTACTAGCCGACACTCGTCACCTCACATTCCGATAACTTATCGTATCATTTATGTCAACGTGAGACACGTTTCTTGAAATTGAATTGCAATAAGATCTAGTAATTTTCAATGCTAGAACTTGCACAGTAATTATGTACGAAAACGTATCCAACTTAATTACTTAAAATGTTTTATTTTATACACAAAATTCTCCCTGTTGTTATACATATTTGAACTTATATTAATTTTCCCTCCATCAGAGTCCATTAAGGAGTCCATATTTTGTTTGGTTGATAAGCGTTTAGTTAATTCAGTTTTCCTATATTTTATCTTACAATAATTAGTTATCTCAAAAGTATTATACCACCAATTAATATTTTGAGGACCGCAAAGTGTTTGCTTATAATTTATATAGGTAGTTCATGTATAGTATAGTATTATAGTCTGTTATAAGTAGTGCCTACTATACCCTAGACAAATTTTTGAAAGATAAGGCAATTATGGAATAGATTGACTCGCTCCGCACGATATTGCCATACCCAATCAGGATCATTATGATTACCTATTTAAAATATGCGAATTAAGATCTGCATGTAATTCACATAATGTTTGCAATAAATGTATTGAGTATTAAGTGTATGATAATATATTATGTTTTAAATCCATTATTTTACGCTCGAAATGAAAGCTGTTAGAATTTTACTTGTTAACAATGATATGCATTGTACACAGCTTAAACGCAATAAATATTTTCTTATTCTTATTCTACAAAATATATTTTTTGTGAAAAAAAGTTCACATGATACATAAAAATATATTGCAAAATAACACTAAAATCGGTTCAGCTGATTTAACAAACAATAACAAACGTGAAACAATAACAAACAGAAAAGGAAGGAAAATAGAGTAAACTTTTGTGTTTGATTCAGTTTTGTCACAATATTTATGAATAGGAACAACAACAATGAAATTTTTAGAAATATAATTGATTCAATATTTATAATTAGCTAAAAATTCGTCATGCTACATCGTTACACGAACAAGGTACATAGTAAAACCAGTTGAAGGAAAATCATCAAAAAGTTTAGGTACCTCCCCAAACAAACCACAACTCTATTCTCCGAATACGAGCATCGATGACTTCTCCGTAACAATTACGAACTCCCATTTGATTGACACCGAATTGACTGTCTTCCATTCTAAATTCTGATCACGCACAAATAGCACAATAGAATAATATTGAATATCCAAAAACACACCAAAAAAACAAATTCCCGCCATAGCTCCACGTAAGTTAAGGCCGAAGACCCTGTTTAATATTTTGTTTTTGTGCCCGAGACCAATTAATGTTACACAGTTTGAGATTTGAATACAAACTAGAAGATATTCTTTAGAATTTACATTCATTAATCAGGAGGGAATATAAATGGAGTAAAAAGGAAAGAAGTCTCAGTCCCTCGCATTAAAATAATAACGACGCATTTACATGTCTCGAAGAATGATGATGTTTGGATATTCTGTATAGAGATTATAAAAGAAAGGTCTAAGGCGTGGCCCTTTAGGTACACCAAAGAATGCACTTAGAGTTTTTTAAAGATGGGTTATCTCAAACAATTTCTGTAGCTCTCTGCCTAACAACTTCATACTAAAGCTTGTTCACGTAGACAACGATGAGTTAAGTACCTTTATCATCAAGGTGATTAACGAATTCTGAACTTAAATATGTACAATCAAACGCAATAGTCATTAACAGTTTGGGAAACAATTATATTTCCCTTTTAAAACACGTTAATTCTCGTCTAAAAAGGGAATAAGTATTTTACTATGAAAACTGACGTGGTTTTGATATATTTGGTTTTAATAAAACGGGAATACTCACGTTAAATTGAGTCGGTAATTCCGACTAGTTTCGATCACATTCGGTGACCTTCATCAAGGAATGCTAAGCGAGACACGCGCGCGACCTCGTCTTGCCTTGACGCAAGACAAGGTGAAGGTCACCGAATGTGATCGAAACTATAGTCGGAATAACCGACTCAATCTAACGTGAATGAGTATTTACCTATAATACCTATCCGACAAGTCAAATCGTATTTCCTTCCGGTATGATTAGCTACTATCCTTATTCTGAGCATTTCGTCCAAATAGGAAATAGGTAAATTACTGTATCTACCTATTTCCTATTTATAGGCACAAACTTAGGGTACTTCTTTATTTATTCTTTAGGTTATAGTTCTTAATTCATTGGCAAGAACTTCTTGCAACTTATAGTTGTAAAGCTAAATCGACACTGTATTAGTATGTTTTTGTAAACTTGTAAAACTATTCAACAAATCTAAATTTTGTTCAAAATACCACCCAGAAGAATACTCAGAGAACTAATTAAGCACTACAATTTGAATAATGTCAGCAATGACATTGCGTAAATAAGTTACGAAACCGTTCTTTTTTGGGAAATAATTATACTACCGTTTTGACATAACGTTCTTTAACTAATTGCTGTGACAAACGGCGGCATTTAAAATGCAATTACAGCTTTCTTTTATGTTATTTAGTTGAATAAAGGGTCGTTTCTTTATCGTGAAACCAATTATAGAAAAATTACTTTATAAAAAGTAGGAAATACGGATATAACTTATCAATTTACAACAAAAGGCCAAAAACACAAATCATCGAGTTAGATCAAGTCCACGGAAATAGCAAATTAGAGAAAAGGTGCGGCAACAACGGCTGATCCAGAAAACAAAACGAAGAATCAAGTAACGCCAGAATTCCTCTAGGCGATCTTTTGGTACAAGTCGAGAAGCCCTAGAGTGAAAGTGCAGCTCACGCGGGCTTACCTTGAGTGTGCAAGACAAAGTTTATTTGTTTATTGGCTTGCTTGTTCACGCAATTTGTGTGCTGGTGCCAGCAAAAGCCTCTTCGAACTGTCGAAAGCCAGTGAAAACTTCTAAGTTTCTACTTTAAAACAAATCTTTCCTTGCTAAATGGATAATATTTACGATGTTTTTGAATAAGAAGAAACCGCGGTAAAACTAAACATTGAAGTAAACGGTGTTGACAAAACCTTCCGCGTTAGCAACAACGCCTATCATAAAAGCTTACATGTATGGTTTAAGTTATAACATGAATTTACTTAAGTAGTTTCTTGGAAAGTTCTTACGTCTGCATGCTAATACGAAAGTCAGAACAATGCTTTTGCCTGACTTTGCATACAAATACTCATCGACTTAATGATTCCTTTGCTGTGAACAAAAGGGCTTAAGCTTAACACTAGACTAAACCTAATGTCTGCTAGAATTAAATTAAAGGTACGAAAGCTGAGGTAAACATATACCAAATAGAATGAAAACTTTAGCTATGCTGGTTTATTAGAGTCAGACAGTCTACATCAAGATAATTTAATTTAATTTACCTGGGGTTGTTGTAGTGATAGTTCATTAAAATTGGATCTCATCCAGCATGAGTATTTAGATTTAATCCAACGGGAGTATTTTAGAGAATCATTAAATAGCTTCGAATGATTTGCCGATCGCAAAGTTAAGGATTAGAAAAATAGGTTTTTATCGAACTTTTAATTTTATTGCATCTTTGTTTTTTTTTTGCTTTTTACGAGACATGCATGTCGCTGGCGAGAATGTCCGCACAACGTTGCCCATTCAATTCAGTGCCACTTAGAATTTTGAACTTCGACAGTTTAAAGCCATGCATGGGTGGCACTTTTAGATGAATCCCGTGGCAATGCGCTGCGCTCGTGTTCCTGAAATATTAGATGTTAAATATCTTTATGCCCAGCAATTTCATTTGAAACATTGCCCGTCAATGCCTAATGCAGTAATGTTTGCACACTATTGCTTGGCGGTTGAATAATTGGAAAAAGTGTGGTACTTCCACAGGCATATCTTCAAGAGTCCTACCACTGCCTACCGAAGGTTGATTAGGCCATGTCCACCACGCCGGCACATTGTGTGAACGAACGGAATTTTTTTCCCTATCGTCAACAATGTGGACAAAGGGGTGTTACCGAGTGGGAAGTACCCTGCGGGTTGGCGGATTCAGAAACGCCATAAAATTTCTTTTTGGAAAATATCTAGTTTTTCTTACGATGTTTTCCTTCACCAATAAAGTCAGTGGTATAATTATACTTATCCGCACGTGTTTCAAAGAACACATTGTCCCGGGCCCGCCCGAGTTCGAACCCTTGACCCCACGAATATGAGGCAAGCATGCTCCTACTGAGCTTCCACGACATCCCAACACAAAACTATTCACATTGGCTAAAATGCTCGTATCGATGTTTATTTATATTTATAGTGGTCTGTGGGAGCAGGGTAGACCCTGCTCCCACAGACCACTCTAGATACCGCATTACCAGATTCGTTGTCCCTACAAAAAGTCACCAAAGTTTGAGAAAGGCGCGTGTCGCGCGGGTGCGACCAAGCGTTCTCATTGGCTATCTCAAGGTTAGGCCTACTCGCGCCTAACAATCAACCAATTAGAGTAATTTCTTATAAGTGTATTTAGACTGATGCGTGGTGCGCTTCGAGCGTCCTGAATCAGAATCTAGGGTGTGATCTGTGCCTGCTCCCCTCTATATGCCTTATTCATGTCGACAAATTTTACAAAGGTGAATGCTCATTATGGCAGGATGAAAAAGCATTCACATTTTAAATTTATAAATAAAATTTCTAGCCGAAGACAAATTTCTCAAACATAAATCAGATAAAATTACATAACTGAAGAGAAATCCTTACGATGCAACATCATTTAAAATCATGCATAGCGAGGAAACAAACGATACAAGAATAAATTTATTCCAAATGTAGAGACGTGCTCAAAAAGTCAACACCTGGGTTAATAAAATTGCAAAATACGTTACAATATTATGCTGCATACTGTAATACATTTTATGTGTAATACTCGGTGCATCTAAGTGAATGGTTGCTATCAACAGAAGCTGCAAATTACTAATGTTATTGCTATTTCTACATAGTGCTTCATCTTTATAACTAACATTTACTACTTGTTTGTGGCTCTTGCTCGCAACTTTTATGTTCCATTTAATAACCAACATGTTTTTGTAATTTTTAATTATATTTTCAGTAAAGTCTGGTTCTTTTTTAAAGCAGAAACGATGCTTTGTTACTTTATACTTCGTACGAAGTAAATATCAAAGAGAATATCACTACGCTTACTACGGGTACCATAAAGAAAAATGAAAAAAGGCGATTGTATGAAACGTGTACTAGAACTGAATACCGATAGAGATAGTGCGATACAGCCAAGCCATCGATAGAGCAAGACAGCGAAAGCCGCCATTTTTTCTAATACACGTTCCATACGTATGTTCAGATATAATTTTTTTGTAAATATTTTAATATAATCTTTTTTTCATTTTCTTTTTCCGGTATTAAACCCTATGGCAAGCCTCTAGATACACATTATTAGCCAAATTTCACTACTCTGCCGTTTATAATACATGACAAGATAATATAAAGAAAAAAAAATGATTTTTCCCTCGCATTTATACATGTAGGTAAGTGCGACTTCTCACAATAATTTAACACTGTCCAGCAATAAAAATACGCTAATATTAAAGATTTATAGCATTACCGCTATATTACAACAGCCGCCTCGACTCGACCTATATTCAGTCGATAAACTTTCTTACCTACCGAGCAAAGAGTATGTTACAATTTGGGTCACAAATTAACATTACCTCATATCTTCTTTCGAGAAAGGGAACCACCCATTTGGAACAAGAAACTATTTGGAGCGTTTGTTCCGATGATCCAGTTCTTTGATGGCAGTTCTGTAGTGCACTTACGTTTATGACGCTATAACAACAAATTTGGGAAGCCATCTCCGTAAGAGAAACGTGGTCTATTTTTATCTTATCTACTTACATCTATAGCTATAACACTAGTTCTGCTGCAGTGGTGTAGCTTGCCTTAGAAGGGCCCTGTATCAAAATTTGTTGGGGGTTTCCCAAATGAAGGATCACTATTTTTAAGGAAACAACGTTCGGGGCCCCTGTAGCCCGGGGGTCCCGTATCATTGATACGGCGCTAGCTACGCCCCTGTTCTGCTGCTTGATATGCTTTCCTACCGAAAGCGTACAGCCAGCATTAAAACAGCCAACTTCTTTGTGTTAAAAAAATCACTGGCTTTGTATAAGTCCATAGTCAAAGTATCGCGCATACTTTCATCATCTCAACGTTTATTGTTGATTAGCTACTTTCCGAGTGCTAATTGGCGAGTAAAAAGTCACATATAACTTTAGTTCAGTTTATGTGACGGTTAGAGCTACACCGACATTTTGGTTTGATTACAGTTACTTACCTCAAGACTTTACTTGCTTTGAAATGACTACTTACTCAAGACTTTACTTGGAGGTGATGAAAGACTCCCTAAGTTTTTGTCCTCTGCTTACATAGTTATTGTTACTTTGTTGTCAATTTTATCAGCCACAAACTTTGATGTTTAAACATATCTATTATATATCTTCTCCCTGACGATATCATACTGCACTCGTCTGTTATCTTTTTGTTTGTTTATTCTTCAAGGTCATTATGACTAAGACCGGCTTATATTGACAAGCCTTGTGGCTCAGTGGGTGGATTTCCGCCTTCTGATCTATAGGTTGTGGGTTCGATTCCCACCCAGGACAAACATTTGTGTGATAAACAATGATGTTTGTTCTTTGTCTGGGTGTTTCTATGTATTCTATGTATGTATTTACAAAAAAAAAAGTATTTATGTATTCTATCAGTTATCTGGTTCCCATAGTACAAGCTTGCTTAGTTTGGGGCTTGATGGCGCTGTGTCAAAAAAAAAAAAAAAAAACGTCCACCAATATTTATATTTATTTATTTATATAGTTTTTATCTGTAAGTGAAAGTGTTGTTTAGCTTAGGCTTTTATTAGTGGTAGGCTCTCTTGCAGAGTTGATTAGCTGTTTTGGCGTTTTTTTTGTATTGGCGTTTGTTTCCTGCGATTGATATTTTAATGAAAAATATACGCCTATACACCTGTCTATACACATGTATTAATAATAGGCGAATTAGTCATGACATGATTCAGAATTATTTCATGGATGTGGTTAATCGGAACTCTCAAGTGCCGCTTTTTGGTACTCCTGGAATAGATATATAACCCGGGTATAACACGTCATTCTCTTAGGTAGAAGGATATCTATGTATGTTGATACATACTTATGTATTAACAGACACAGTCCGCCAGGTACCTCCTTAATAGCCCGCTTCCCTAATACGGCACCTAGTCAGCTCATTAAAAAAAAACACTCGGTTACTGTAGAATAACCATGTCAATATTTAAAGCTATTTTTATTTCAACACTAGCTGCGTCCCGCGGTTTCACAAGCTATTCTTCAGAAGCCGAGTATTTTTTCCGGAATAAAAAGTAGCCTAGATGTGTTAATCCAGGGTGTAAGCTATCTCCGTACGAAAATTCATTGAAATCCTTTCAGCCGTTACAGAGCTGAACGGGAACAAACACACTTAAATACCTACATTTACACTTTCGCATTTATAATATTAGTGTGATTTTCTATTTTGACGACGAAGAGGAAAACAACATTTTTTTGGAGACTTTTTCCTTCATCTTTGCCAAAAAAAAAAACATAAAAATTGCTTTTAAACATTGATATTGGTATTCTAAAGAAACTGAGCGTTTATTTTTTGTTTCGGTCATTTTTACATTAAAAAAAGTTGATAAAGTGCAAACGAGATAGCGACAATAATGTACGGCCACAATAAAGTTTTCCTAGTGCAAGTTCCCAGGAAGTGGGCCAAGGCAAGTGCATCGATCGCTAAAGTTGAACCCTGCTCTAGAATCAGGCACCGACACTGAGGCACCGATGCCTTTGTACTTCCACTGATGCATTCATTCGTAAAGTTAGCGAGGCCTTAATCTAGAAATTTCCTTAGACAATCCTCTCCGTAGGGGGTTTTTGGGAGGCGAGAGGGGACTTATCATCATCATCATCAGCCATAAGACGGCAACTGCTGAACATAGACCTCCCCCTTAGTGCGCCACACCGACCGACAACGGGCCACTTGCATCCACCGTGGATGACAAAGGGGATTATTGGCCAAAAATCTAGAAATCCCCACTGAAATAAAAATGTTTTTTCTATTCAGTTCATGCTTACTAAAAATCTTATACAAAGTTAAAAAAAAAAATTTTTTTGGTTTATATATTTTCTTTACTAGCCCAGTCAATTTAGCAGTTGACCTGGAACTATGTAATAACAGGTTGTTTTTCCTGTGCATATTAATTGCAGAACCAAGTTCTCACATTATTCATATTAATATACAATAATTAAACAAAATGTGTATCCGGAACAGACTCAAATTTAACGAAAATTCGAGTCGAATTAATTTTTTTGTTTTATTTTTTGTGTTTGTCATCTCAGAACTCCGCCATTTATGAACCGATTTGGAACATTTTTTTTAGTTTGAAAGTAGATACTTACAGATTGGTCCCCTTTTTATCACTACACAATTCCGTTAAGAAATTACAAAAAAAAAACTTAGAGCTCTATGTGGTCACTCAGTCCACACACACATTTTAAGTTTCTTTACTTGTTGATGCTTTCAACTGTTTCAAGAAGCAAACAAACTAGATTTTCGAAACATAATTTTTTGGCTCCTTATTACATTTCAACCATCTGTGTCATCGTCAGCTGATTCTGATAACAGCATTAAATAGATAAGCGCATACTGTAAACGACAAGACATGCTCCAGGTAACCGCATTCCTTGTCAATTACTCTATAGCCAGGTGAAGAAAACGTAACCAAATCTATACTTGTTAATATTTAATTAATCGGAGAGTTTTTGTTGTAATACTGATTTTCCTAGTCAACTTCGTTAAATTAGATGGGTGTAATACAATGACGTTTCATACAGAAGAAGACGCGTGACATTCTAATATTTAGACACAAAACTTGGGCTTAGCAGGGCTAGCATGCGCAACGCGACAAAATCCTCTCTACTCTCCATGTTGTGAAAAATGACACAAACGTATACATAACCGTAGCCGTGTCCTGTTCTTGCTTATCAATAAGATTTTGTCGCGGTGCGCATGCTAGCCCTGCTAGTTAGATTCAGCTCAGCTCACGATGGAAGACAAGAGAGTGACATGTTAGCATATTCGTGGGAGAATAAAAAAAATACCTAAAAAATACGCTGTAAAACAGAGGGTAAGCCACGGGATGCTACTACTAGACATTTATGAAGTAAGTAGATACAGCTGCATCAGCCAGCTGCCTCATCCACAGAATAAGTTATAGTGCTAACTCTTTGTGAGCCTTTCGGAAAGGAATAAAAAATACAGCCTCCAAGCGATTACCTTTGGAAAAGGCTGAGGTGCCCTTCGGGACCTCTCGTCTCGTCTTGTTTTTTGTTGACGTCTCGAACGAGGCTCGTTTTTCGAAACTATTTGGTGGCTGACAAGAGTTGTAGGCTTCTTGCAGGACGAAGAATTTATTTATCTTTGTAATTCTTTGATTATTTTATTTTATGAAGTTCTTCACTTATAGTACACACAGAACATATAATAATAATATTACTTCGCAGTATTATTATATGTTCTGTGCTTATAGCTCGAGGTTTGTAGGAGTCGAAACACTGTTTTAATTGTACTTGTGTTGTTGTTATTACTAAGCGCAACGTGAGCCTTGATGCTTTACTTTATTTATAACAAAATAATAAGCCTCTTATAAATATTTTTACTTCAGCCATCTTTTCTCTATTTTACTGTATAGAAAGCAAAGTAAAGAAAATTCAACGTTGACTAATTGAATTTGAATTTTCACTAAATTATTATTATTTACTAAGAAAGGTTCTTGAGTGGCGACCACGAACTGGAAGACGAAGCGTAGGCAGGCCTCCCACTAGGTGGACCGACGACATTGTGAAAGTCGCGGGCAACCGGTGGATGCAAGTGGCACATTGGCGGTCGGTGTGGCGCTCTAAGGGGGATGCCTATGTTCAGCAGTGGACGTCTTCTGGCTGATAATGTAATGTAATGTTACCCGCGAATTCGTTCGCTTGGAACTACAAAAAAGTATCCTATTTCAGTTCTATATCTATGCGAAAAAATCAGGTCGATCCGTTCAGCCGTTTAGCAGTGATAACGTGACAAACACCCAGACAGAGAGACAGAGTTACTTTCGCATTTACAATATTAGTTACGACAACATGTACGCCCGCAGACCTTTTTTTTTTTAATTATCTAATTAACAGGGAAAGCTGTAAATGTTTATTTTGAGTATGATAATTAAAATAAATAATTGGCTCTCAAATACAGTGAATTTTAATTTAGGAGATTTTGGGTTCAAATTTATTTTAAACTATTTCGTTTATGTCAAATAAATTTATTACTGTTTAGATTACAATTTAACGCGTGGTGTTAACTTTTATTGACATTTCATTATTAACAATTTGGCTTTGTTTTAACAGTTTTAATTAGCTTGCTCTGGTCAAAGAATACTAACTATGTTTGTTGATCAAAGTACCAACAAATATTAACGGTTAAACTATGAGTATTGCAATCTATTTGTTTGTTTTTAGAACTGTCTAAGTATTTGTACTCTTTGTGTATTTTTAACCGAATTCCCCAAAAAAAGGAGGCT
This sequence comes from Apocheima hispidaria, assembly GCA_947579745.1. Classification (NCBI taxonomy): domain Eukaryota; kingdom Metazoa; phylum Arthropoda; class Insecta; order Lepidoptera; family Geometridae; genus Apocheima; species Apocheima hispidaria. Next base: position 3,191,433 of record OX388151.1, read on the forward strand.
TGTTTCAAAAAAGGTTTTTATGTAAAATTTTATTTGGGACTAATTCAACGGAAACACAAAGTAACAACTTAACAGAGCGCGACGTTTCGGCACAGTTTCATGTACCATGCGAATTATCGGGAACTCAACAAAAATAAAAATCGTGGTAAATATCCCGTGAGTACTAATAGTAATGTAACTTTAGTAAGAAAAGTTTCCCGTGCCGCCAGGTGCATCTAAGAAAAACAGCTTCCCCATGTTGATAGTTGCACTATGGCAAATACGACGGAAAACCCTCTGCTGCTCTTGTTTTAAGCTTGGCAGACTATCTCGCAATGTTTCCATCATTTCATTAATGTCATGAGTTGTCTCAGCTGTATACTCCCTGTTGCCACGCTGGTGATGATGTGGAAGATGCGAGGGTTCAGGCAAACCATAGCTCGATAGAGAATTTCCACCGATAGATAAAACTATATCTTGAATGGCTCTTAAACGGTGGTTGATAGATGCATCAAGTGTAATTATCTATTCATATGCCTTGCAACGAACTTGCTAACTTGCCTGTTCGAGCTCAAATTAAGGCCCGCGGCCCACAACTTACTGATACAGTCAAACAGATCTATAGCTCGCTCCCTTGGTCCTACAAACTCAAGGTAATACACGATCCAGTTTAAGGTGAGCTTTGTGCAATAAACGTCCGGTATGCTCCAGAGTTCAACTTATAGTGGACATTTATTATGTTTATTTGCGCCATAACTTCAATATTCCTAGACCAATTTCGATGAAACAAAGTAGCGCTGTATCTAAGTAACAGTCTCACCGAGCTTCAAAGTATGTATTATATATTCAATTATATTATATTATATAAACTTTACATTATAAAGTTAAATAAAAAAATCTCAATACAAACTTGAACACCCCTTCACACCCCTTCAGGTGTTGATTTATCAAAAACTGTGGAACACGTGTTAAATATTTTCTGTTTATTGATAAATTTGCAAAGTTTCATAACGAAACAAGTTTGATTAAAATTCGCTTGGTAGTTTTAGCGTGATGTGGTAACAAAGGGACAGACAGACAAAAAGACAAAAAACATCTATATATATCCCTTATGAAATTCCCAACAGGCAAAATTTTCAAAAAATATTTTATGTACAAATTTAGCTCGGCTACAGTTTTATTATAAATATAGATTAAGTACCTTTTGCTTCGTTAGTGAATTTCTCCCAACACCTCATCTCACGGCTAGGAATTATGTTCTTGTATTCTAAGAACTTGTGTTTTTCGTGAAACAGGGCCATTTTCGTTTGGGTCATTACTGCGGCTTATTTGATGACTACGTTAAAAAATAGTTACAGGTTCTGGGGCATATAGGAAGGATTACAAGATGAACTTAAGGTTAACTACGCGTCTTGTGCTATCGTTGTAGGTATCTAGCCAGATTTTACCCAATCATCATTCTAAAGATAAGTTTACTCTTACGTTGTAATCTGATGTCCAGTGAAGCCAAATTTTCAGATACGTTGAAATGTGATGTCCCATGAAGCTAAGTTTTTATTTAGTTACGCTGAAAAATTTAATTTTTTGTCCAATAAAGCTACGTTTTTAATTACGATTAAATAAATAATAAATAAATAAATATATCTGGGACATTTTTTGCACACACGGTCATCTGACGCCAAACTAAGCAAAGCTTGTAATATGGCTGCCAGAGACTGATATACGTACACATATATTTTAAATACATACTTATATAGATATTAACACCCAGACAAAGAACAAACACAAATATTCAACACATGAATGTTTGTCCTAGATGGGAATCGAACCCACGCACATAAAAAAATGAAGCGATTGTAGGCGATTGAACTACGTTGGTATATTTTGTGTAAAAATAATTACTTATAGGTTACCTCCAAAATCTATACAATTTTAATTAATTGTCTTTGGACTAGATAACAGATTAGTCATTAACACACAAATCCGTAGTAACTCATAACATGGCAGATTGATAGTCCAATAAACCATCTTACAGCTACTTTAGATGCCGGAAAACGTCGTAAATATGGGAAATGGGCTTTTTTCGAATATAATTAACACCTGACCGGATTTTTAATGCATTAAGATGTGAAATAAGTACCTAGTGTAGGCACCTGTACTCCGTTCGTTATCAAATGTCTGCAGTAATTTTCCAAAACCGAATTAAAAATTAATAGTAAAAACCAAAATAGTAAATCAAAGGAACACTAAGGCGCACTACACACCAATACTACAACAAATGTTGTACACCATGCAAAACATTTATCGTAAACCTACATTTAAATACGAGTGCACTAATAGACGACACACTACATTTCTTCCCAAAAAATGTGCCACGTGACACAAATGTCTCACTGCACGCAAATGTGTATTCGGTGTGTTGTGCGCCTTATGGTGAGAATCCGGTGTCTGTCTGTATGTTTTACCAGACTATGCGAATACCTTTGTATGGAATAGAAATGCTATCGATTCAAAATTTTCTCGTAGCTCAGGGGACCGTGACTTGCTTAGTGCGTTGATTGTTAGGTTCAGCCGCCTACGCTGCGTGACTGTCTGACTGATTAGATAAGGTTCATGTTCGCGTAGATTAGGCTGCTGAACCTAGCAGTCATCGCAAAAGGACATCACGGAAAGAAAACAAATTAGAGCCAAAATTGTTAAAATACAATGACAATAATAAGAATCATCTATATATACTTGTTTCTCTTTGGAGGGACAAGGGCTTAGTTAAGGTTTAGTTAAAACATATGTACTACTTTTACAATGGGAGTGGCATGGTCGAATATCGACAAAACTCCAGAAAAAAAAAGATAAAAAAAAAAGAATCATCGCATTGTGGTCAAATATATTATTTTTTATTTATTTATCAATGATTTGAAGGATAATAACAACAATTCATTTGAACATGACTGAGACTGGAATTGATTACCTTAGATTATGAATAAGACTGGTTGTTTGACTTAAAAATGGCTAAATACAATAAGTGTGGAGACAAAATTAAAGAGAACAAAAAAAAAAAAATTGTTTTTTATTTCTCGTATTCAAGCAGTTTTTAAAAATAACTAAGTTTATGAATACGAAAAAATGAACTCATCCCACAATACCGAGAATATCAGTTGGATGTTAACAGCCGTTAAATGCAGCTGCAATAATAGACGAGCAGAAATATATGGATATTTTTTAACTAACTGAGCTATGAATAACAGGTCAGTGACTTATAATGTAACAGTTAAAAATAGCAGTCGAGGAAAATCACTTCATTGAGTAAAGACAAATAACCTAGCTGCGATCCGCGGTTCCATCCGCCATCCTCAGTAACCGTTCATTTTACCAGACTGCCCAAGAAGGAGGGGTACGTTTTATAGGGTGTATATTTATGTTTAGATGTTTTTTCTATGAAACGTGACGTGGTTTTGACTCATTTTGTTTTTATAACGGGAATACTCACGTTAAATTGAGTCGGCTATTCCGACTATAGTTTCGATCACATTCGGTGACCTTTATCAAGGAATGCTATTAGCAAGAAATCGCGCGACCTGGGCCCGTACCGTGAGGTGCTTATTGCGATGATTGTTCGGTTCAGCCGCCGACGCTGCGCGACCACGAACCGTATCGCCACGCGATAAGGTGTATGGTCGCTCAGCATCGTCGGCTGAACCTAACAATCATCGCAATAAGCACCTCACGGTATGGGCCCTGGTCTTGCGTTGTACTGGAATAACCGACTATAGTCGGAATAAATTCCCGTTTTATTAAAACAAAATGTTTAGATATGTTTGTGTTCTTATTAACCTCCTCCATCCAAAACGGCTTGACCGATTTAGACGAGTGAGGGAGGTGTCGTTTGATTCCTCTTTATGCCCGGAGTGTCATATATTAAGACGAGACGCAATATTTTTTTCATTTTATTTCATTATAATACTTGTTCCTAATATTTACTTTTCAGTTTTAGTTTTCTTATTGATCATAATCAAATCAAATCTAATCATTTTATTCTTCATTAATTAAGGTTAAATATTTTACAAAAATATTGTAGCTTTTAAGCACGCGTTTTAGTTTCGTGTAGCACCTACACTAAGAATTGCTTCTTGTGTCGTAGGTGTTTACAAACCTACTTAATTATACATTATTACAAGAGGCGTAATCGTAATGAGGCGTTTACCAAAAAAAAAAAAAAGTTCTAAAATACTTACTAGATGGCGTAATAGACCTACCGTTTTACCTGTCATTGTCATTTCTGTCGAAATATTTTATGTTTATTTTTTAAATCGTAAATTTTGGCTCCACCCGTTGTGTATTTAGCCAGTGTCAACTATTGTAATATTTCAAATGAAGTCAAATACATAGTTACGTTACTTGAAATTGTCTAAATACACATGTGGAGCCAAAAAACACGAGAAATAAAAAAGGCACACGTACATTTTTTGTCTTTCATGTCTTGAAAGTGACAGAAAAACCTCCACGTACATCTAACGCCATCTATTGGGTACTTTTATTACCAGGATTTTTTTTTTTTTGGAAATCGCCTCATTGAACGTTAAAAAAAAGAATTACATTGGTGAGTTATAACATTAGATAAGGTAACATACTTAGATTAACGTCCTGATTTGTTTGGACTTTCGAGCTTATTTCGCTTAGTACACACTGCGGGTATCAAGAGGAATCCAACTAGACTTCACTCGTCAATATCAGTCAAGCCGTTTATGCTATAATTATGAGGTAATTAGGAACATAATTTTCTTACTTCAAAAACATTACCCTTATTTTTTTGAAGGTAAAAAATACAGATAACGATGTCAAAAAAACGCCTCCGGCTTATAATGTACAACAAGCAAAATTGTAACCACACGTAAAATGTACAAAAATTTTACATTCTAAGCATTGTACGTTTGCAATAATGTACATTATGCACACTCATACATTGTTTGTACATTTTCCTGGTTTGTACATTTTGCGTTTGGTTACCCATTTGCGTATTGTACATTATAAGCTGGAGGGAAAAGACTGACTGTACAAATCGACCCCCAATAAGAAACTTACACTTTACGAACCAAACGGCCGCCGCCTCGCTTTGGAAATGCATAATCATCATTGGCAGTCAATGAGCGGCACAACAAACACAGCAAATCACCTACTTTCACACATCTGACTGTAATTACTCTAATATGGCCGAGCAGAAAACTTACAGAATAGCAGCTCTGAACAAGAAGCACAGTGCTCCAGTGCTGCCAGGTATTATTCAACCAATCTTGACGAAACTTAGTATACAGGTTCTACAATTTTGTAGTTTTTTTTGTCGTCGGCGATTTTTCATTGGAGGAGTACAAAAGGGGGGAAAATTTGCTGCAGCGCCATGCAACGGCCGATTTTGATAATGTCCGTATGTTAGTTCTCACGTTCAGGTCGTATTTTTCAACCAATCTTGGCGTAACTTGGTATACAGGTTCAACAATTTTTTAGTCGTTGGCGATTTTTGATTGGTGGGGTATTTCCCACAAAAAGGGGGAAATTTGCTGTGGCACTATTTACCGACTAAGTTCTCAGTTCGATGTCGCGAACTGAAACCGCACGACCTTTATCTTAACAATCTCTTTACCCGTTTTGCTTATATTCAAAATTCTTATTTAGGATCAAGTACTGAATGTGTTTGCCAAATATTATTAAAATCGGAAATAATTGGAATAAATCAGAATTGGGGGGAAATACCCCAACAATCAAAAATCGCCGACTAGTTACAAAATCAGGCAGCCGGACATCGTCCAATCGTCCAAAACTTACCCAAAATCGGGTAAAATTACTCGTGTCGGCAACGCTACGTTCACCACAACAATCATAGCGATCTCTAGGTCATTCGTTATTGGGAGATTTTTCTTTATTAATTTTCTACTCTGTACTTAGTAAGCAATCTAAGCAATTTTTTCGATCGGAGAGAGCGATCCGCTTCTGTGGGCGATTTCATTTTGATTTAAGATGGTTGGAATTGCGATATAAAATACTTAGGTACTTTATTTCCCGAGTAAACATTTCGAATGGGAATAGTGACTAGTGAACAGCGGGTGCCGATTTAAAACAAGTTTTAGGTGTCGCTAGTGTACGTTTTTCTTCGCGGCCTTAATCGGTTAACTCGTTTGACAGAACTAAAATGCATGCTATCTTTTTCTTGTGTTTCTATTAGTAAAAGACAGCAATAGCACTAAGTTCGGTTTAGCGGGAATCGACGCCAATGTCTTTGAAATTCACTAATGACAATTAATCACAGATTTCTATTTTGCCACTACGACTATTAAATCGTCAATTTGTAATTTACCAGTAAGCCGTGGACCTGTAACTATAGACCTCTCGTTAAAGTCGCTATACATGACCTGACCTGACATCGTGTGAAAGAGATGGCTTTCTGGAGAGGGAAGGGGGAAGCTATAACATTAGTAGGTCGCTTCTTTTGCTCCCGTGAAATTCAAGTCTAGCTGTCCCTTTCTCACGATGTCGGGTCAGGTAATGTAGCGAGGCCTTTAGTGAGTGTTAGAGAGTACATGTTCCTTGCTATAGACACCAAGTATCCTTGATAGACACGCTAATATATTTTTTATCTATGGTATAGACGTCAGGTTTTCAATGACGAAAGAAAAAAGAGGACTAAAAAGTCACGTCATTTGCGGTACTTCGAATACACAATATGGCGTCAACTGTCACTAGTAATTTGCTAAACCTTTCACTAGAGATTTGCTAACACTTCAAAAACATTTGACAGTTTTTGTCAGCTAAACGTACTAACTCGACTGGGACACAAAACATGGCCGACGTGCCGCAAGGCGGTCAAGTTACGTGAGCAAACAATACTTTGTGGCCCATCCGCTATAGTTGATGATCCTTGGGGTTTGGCTGAACGTGAAGAAGTCATGTCGCGCGTAGAGCGAATTCTGTCAATCATAATCATATTAAACTTTTTGAAAGTACCTATATATAAAAAGAATTTTGATTGCAAGAGAATAACAAGTACGTATCTTCCCACGATCTTGCCGGTTGATCGATCAAGTCTAAAGTCTTCGATTATTGCTTGCTTGCTATGCTTACCCATTACCACGAAGTGAAGGTACGTAGGCTATACTTATGCAACGATATGATAATCTATAGGTACTACACCAAACTTATTTGTAAAACGGAAAGTTTAGATATTGAAGAAAATAAATCTTGAGGTTGGAAAATGAGCAAATCGCTTCTGCGCATCTTCTCCACATTCTAATTTAATTATTGATATTCGGACCCTCGCGTCGTTGTCTAACTTTCTGGTTAGACAACGACGCGAGGGTCCGTTTAAGGCATCGACGTCTACTAGTACTAGATTATACACGTCGATGGTTCATGGTCAAGCATTATAGGTACGATTCGTGCCAATGCGTTGACTAAAAGTGCTATGTCAGGTATCTGCAGGGTAGGAAGTTATGTTGGTTATGCAACAGTTTGAGCCGCCAGCGCGTCTGGCAGACCGTTATCTTGGCGCGTATTTATTATAAGTATGATTTCATCTTCGATTGTGATCTCTGGATGTTTGTTAAAGTTGAAATAATTGAGTTATTGAAGGCTGTCGATATTTCATCATCATCGCTATCACATATCAGTCAGCGCCATCGTATGACATTAGCTTCGATCCCCTAGCATAAATCTACTATCGAAAATACTTTCGTAATAAATATATTTGATAACTAAATGTATGAAAATTTTAGTTCTGTTTTACGGCCAACAGCTATCCCTTTATTATTTTGCTATTTTATTATGCTATTTATTTAAATAACACAGATTTTACAAAACTTAAAAGACAAATTATTTTAATAACTTTGAAAGTGCAGATTAAATCATAGATAACGATACTGAGGCACATTTACCCGACTGCCCAAGAAGGAGGGCAATGTTTTTGGCGTGTATGTAAGTATTTATGTCTGTGTGTTCCTCTATTACGTCCTGTAGACTATAAGGTTTGACCGATTTTGTTGAGTGAGGTGTCGGTGGATTCTTCTTTACCTCCGGAGTGACATGGCTACATTTTGTCAGTCGGGTATTTTGTTTTTCTTATATATCACTCGTATTATAAGTAAAAGTATTGCCTACGTATGTCTTAAATTTCTTAATATACTTGGCAGTGAAATGTCTACAAGAATAACAGACAAATTAGCAGCTATTTCGACTAAAATAAATAAATTTGAAGGTCTATCACAAAATACACGAGAAGTTCTCTAAAGTTCGACTAAACTTTGAAAGGAAAGCCATAAAGTTACAAAACGTTCCCACAAACCTGTTCTATAACACGTGTAGTTCGTGACTAAGAAGTTATGGCTGCCATGCGATAATAGATTAACTTCTGAGAAACTGAAGATCCGAGTTTACGTCTTTCACTGCCACAGAACAGACTCATTATCATCAGCCAGAAAACGTTCCACTGCTTAACTAAGGTCACATGAACGCTTCATTGAACGACAATGTCTATTGCATTGTATAATTCGATATCCTGGCTTTATCATATGGACATGAAAAGGAACCGTCTGAGGTAATATAGGAAAACACAAACATACACATGATCATCAGCCAGACTCTCACTGTTGAACAAAGGCCTCTCCTTTATAGAGCACCACACATAACGCCAATTTGCCTTAATTTTTTTGCACCCACCCACAATGTCGTCGTTCCACCTAGTGTGAGACCTACATACGCTGCGTCTTCTGGTGCGTGGTCACCACTCAAGAAGCTTTTTTACCTATCGGTTATCGGATGGTCGCCACTCAAGAACCGTTGTTACCCATCGGTTATCGTTTCTTCGAGCGATGTGGCCAGCTCATTGCCACTTCAACTTGCAAACCCTGAAAGCTAATTTAGTGACTTTGATTCTTCGGCGAATATCCTCGTTCGTTTATTGCGCAAAGAAAATACGAGCTCTCGAATCTGCATGCCACGGACTGAATAGTGAAAATACGCAGTTATATCGAAGGTATGACGGTTTTCACACAATAATAATATTATTCAATAGTGGGAAAATTGACACAGAAATGTTATGAAAACAAAACAATACGCAGCCATTGATAGAAACGTTTTTGCCCGCGGATTTCCATAACATTTCTGTCAAATAAAAAACAGTTATGGTACTTAAAGGTAAACAATAAAGAGCATTTAGCACGATACATGTAACATAAACAGGAGCCATGTTAGGAGTATTGTCTTTGTTTATGCTACTCAGTGGCCCAGTGGTAGGTGTCGCGCTTGCCCATATAATAATCCAGTGACATCCAGAACGTTCCTGAACGAAACGTTCAAAACGCTGCGCAGCAATGTACTGCCCGAGATTTTTAGTGATCAAATGAACTTACCCATAGGTATGTGAAGTTCGATCACTATTATATTATGAAGAGCTCGACGCATTTCTGTGTGTGGAGCCGAAGCCTGTGACTCAGCTACTTACAGTATGTAAATAATAGAAGAAATAAATCGAGTCGAATGAACTCGAATATAATTGATGTCGAATTTATGCTCAGTAATTTTATTGGTAACATTGCCCTTCAATCCGGAACACAGTAATGATTGCACACTACCGGTTGAATAGCTGTCAAAGATATGGATGTGGAATGGTAGATAATGGGATACTTTCCCCATGTGCAAGAACAAGAGTTCTATCACTATTCAAAAATCTAGGCCCCTAGCCCCCGATATGCAGAAAAGAATAAAACGAAATTAAATTCATAAACCTTTGCTTTTATATTTACTAAGGCACAAACATTAAATAAATAAAAAAATAGCTCTGAGCAAGACGGATAAACGAAGATCAAAATATAAAAAAGCAGGATTGAACGAGGACGCACTCATAAAGCAGCTACATACATTCTAAATTATATTAAAGGTAACCTACGCAATACAATTACGAAACGAATTCTTGAAAGAGCTAATGATTGTGATTCATTATCTTTTTGTGCAAGTTTCAACAGATCTTGTCTAGATGAAGTTATTGTTTTTATTGTCGCTTTCATTGCCTATCAAAACACTTTCACAACTCGATACATTTGTTATTTGAAATCTGTTATTAAAGCTTTCAAATGTCATAAATCGTTGCAGCCTTCTACACTGTACAGGTAGCGACAAACTTAGACATTTTCTGCCGGAGGTTATGAGTTAAGGCGAGGCCTGATCGTGATTTGAAATGAGTATTGTATCCGCTCAAAGTTCTAAGGTTTAAAGTTGAAAATCGCATATCATAACTTGATGAAAAAAACGGGAAATTGTAGTTTTTCATTGCTTTTTAGCCGATTATCGGGAATATACAAATCAAATAAAAAAACTACCTGGTTCGCCGTATAAACCACTAGCCTGGATATTTAATTTGTAAAAGAAAATTTGTAGTTACCGCTGAAAATTCAGAGCTTTTGATTTCAGAAAGGTTTTTCGCGGGGTCATTTTTCGATTTTTTATTTTGTAACTAAGACAGATTTTCGGTATTTTATTCGGTTAAACGTATCTTTAGTTTTATTTTATATGTGCAGTATTATTCGCACCTGATTATTTAATCTCGTCACTTCAAACTAGGCGCTCAAATACTACTTTTTGTAGTTTCTGCGCTTAGACCTCGCCTTAAGCTCAGGAAATACGTTGGTTGGTGGAGTCAATTCAACGCTACAGATGACCAGTGGGCTCATCCCGTAACTCTGAAAGCGATAGCGAGAGTTGCGTGAGCGGGACCGCGCATAGTGCGACTAAGTTGGTACGAGCGAGATGGCATGCTCTCGCAATCAGAATCACGAAAGTTTCAAAGTTAGAGGATAACCCCGCAGAAGCAAGCCTAGCACGGGCGCCGGGATAAAATGTTGTCCACCATATTTATCCCGTGAGAACGAGACGGATATATCCATATTCTAGCTTTGTCACGTAGACGCGAAGACAAAACCGGTGGACATAACTTTATCCCAGCGGCTTTACTTTACAAAACATTTTTGTTATGCACGAACAGGGACCCTATTTCTGTGCGCTCGAGATTATCTCGGTCACTCTCACTCCCATTAAATTCTTAATTAGAGAGACAGTGAGCGAGATAATCTCGAGCGCACAGGAATAGGGTCCCAGGACACGGCTACTATGTATGCGTTTGTCTCATTTTTCACGAAATGAAGAGTAGAGAAGATTTTGTAGCGGTGCGCATGCTAGCTCTGCTGGGCCCCTATTCGGAGAAATGACATTTTATCTCGGTCACTCTCACTCCCATTAAATTCTAAATTAGAGAGACAGTGACCGAGATTATCTCGAGCGCACAGGAATAGGGTCCCTGGTCGTTCTGTATGACCCACATGACCCAAAGCAAACTATTAAAGTTTATCGCTTTGTCACAGCAAATGTTTTAGCATTTTGTTTAAATTTCATTTAAAAAAATTACATTCGTTAATGTGACATGGTTTTAAGTTTTTAATTATGAAATGCCGACACTGTTTATCGTCTCAATACTCTGAATGAAGACCCCTTTAAATAGGTTAATTTGCTAAATGTAAAGGTCCCGGGGTCACATTTTATCTAATAACGGGGATTCTGCTAGATTGGCGACAATTAGTGCGACAAATAAAGGAGCTAGATACACACAGATGATCATCTGTGTAGATACAGTACTTAATGGCCAATTATAAATCACACTAATATTATAAATGCGAAAATTTGTGTGTAAGTATGTAAGTATATAAATGTGTTTGTTCCCGTTCAACTCTGTAACGGCTGAACGGATTTGAATGAAATTTTGTATGGAGGTAGCTTACATCCGGATTAGTAAATAACAATGTTGTTTCAATGACAACATTAAGTATATTACTGATGAAATATATACCTAGGTGAATGTTAATTTGAAATTATCACTCGAAAGCGACACAATCACGTTTGGTAAGACGGCACGTGTAGAATTGTTGGGATAATGTAGGTAATTGTAATAATAGTGAGACGATCATAGCGAAACAAGGTCTTTAAATGCATCTATCATGACTATAAACGGAATGACTTTGAATTACGGCTTGATGACCACTTACAGCCGAGCACGGACTTGCAAGTTAACGACATGGCTGCTTTTTAAATCCGCACCATATCGGCATATACAGGCTGTGAACAGTAAAAATCCTAAGTCGTGGCCCAAAAATTGTTTTACGAACCTACGGTTAGTTATGGACCCAGTACTTCTTCAATTAATTTTAAGTATATCCCATAATAAGACGTTAAATTACTAGGTGAATGGCGGATGACTGTGTTCAATCTCATTTGAATTCGCCTGCCAAAGTTTTCAAAACTTTTGACTATGGATTACATCCGGTGGATTTATCATCATCATCAGACAGGCGTCCACTGCTGAACAAGGCCTCCAAGAGAAACGAGATGGCCATAATCCTCAAGCTTGGCAGGTGGCTTAGGGATATGCCAAAAGCTCAACTTTGAGTAAGAGGACGCTGCTGGTCTTTCGGTGGTTCTGGTCGCAGTTGTAGGACATACCCTGGTCCCATTACCGGTTAAAGCAAATTTTGTGCTATCAATTTCAGATTTGGTTTCAGCAGTAGAGCCGTCCTTCAGAATTGCACGTTCATAAATCAACACCTTGTTTATAGAAGAAGTCCGATACGATCAGCTCTGAGAATAAACTATAACAGGACTAAGATCATACCACACACTTTGCAGAAGCGCAAATCAAATGGGAGCAAAAAATATTCCTAATTTGAGTGAATATTTCATAATGTTCTTCACATAGTTTAAGACAACAAAGCATTTTGGTTTCTAAGCCTTTGTGAACAAGTTGAAAATTTGCTTGAAACCTTTGTTAAGTAAGCATAGACTCCGTTGACTGAACAAGTTTTTATCATTGAAAATGTTAATGTAGCACCTGTTTTTGAAGACGCTGCAAAGGAAAACCAGTCAAGTTAGAATCTACATGATGTTTAACACGTAGAAGGCAGTCTGTATGAATAAGATATCCGACAAGCAGATGGTAATGGGGATCCCACTATTATCTATTCTGTGCAATGGTGGTGTCGGTTGAATCACAGGTTAACTGATAGTTGAGATCGAATATCCTAAAGGTGGTTCCAAACTTGTGAGCATCGGGTCGGACTGCGTATCACTACAGACTTGTTACGCCACCCTTGTGCCACTGCATTCTTTGGATTATCACTGGATTTGGTATCGGATCAGCTCAGGTATCTATCCGCGGGCCCAAAAGTTACCTACAAGCCTGGCGATGACGTTACCTTATTGAAATCACTTACCTACCTACTTTTTTTTTCTAATGTTTGTATTTTGTTTTAATAAAACGGGAATACTCACGTTAAATTGAGTCGGTTAGTCCGACTATAGTTTCGATCAGTAGTTATAGTTTCAATGCAAGGCAAGACGAGGTCGCGCGCGTGTCTAGCTTAGCATTCCTTGATAAAGGTCACAAGGCGAACTGAGACCTCGCGACCTTTATATCTTCACAACCGCTCAACCGATTCAGCTCATATTCGAACTTAAAAATTGTATTGAAATGAACTACTTGCCTACAAAATTTTATGAAGATCAGATCAACGGTTCGCAAGTTATCATCGGACAAATATACACACAATTATACAAACATATACATACAAATGCCGATTTGTCCTAGTAAACTCTGAGACCTTCGCTTCGCTCGGTCAAATATTCGAGTTTCACTATCTTTATTTTTAATGGTGACCAGATATGTCATAAAAAGACTCTGCCTTTTTTTTCTTAGACTTCGTTTATTGTTTTTGATTAATTAATTCTGATGACGGCGCCTTTTGGCTAACTTATAAAAATCACATTCTAAGGAGATTAATGGACAAACAATCCAGAAATCCCCTTCGCAGGGGATTGTCTAAGGGGATTTCTGGAGTAAGCCATAAAATTTGACCAATTTCCAAACTGGGCAATATTCTCGTTATATAATAGCGCAAAACGTTTTATTCGATATATCGATAAAAATAGTTGAGAAAAATCAATCGATAAATCTGAGTTTCTTTGTAGATCAAGTCGTTTACCAGGTTCCGAAGGCTACGAAATTAAACTTGCGCTTGAATTATTTCCTAATTCTTTGTGTGAGAGAATGTTTTTGTTTTTATTTGATGGGGGGATAGGTTTGTGATCGGGTAACGGTTACAACGGCTGGCGTGACGGGTACCGCACAGCGTTGCCAGGTTGGGTTTTCTATACCGATTTTCAGGGAAAATGTTCTATTTGGGGGAAGTTGCAATTATATATTTGAGAAATCGCTGGATAAAATATAATAGAGCTATAATAATTGAAAGAAGTAAAAAAGAAAGTTTCTAAAACATTTGTAGCATAAACAGACACAACCAAATTATACTTAGGTAGGCATACTCTTTGGAAATTCACACTGAGCGATTTTTAGGGTTCCTAGTAGGTTCTACAAGGAACCCATAAGGGTAACTTAACATAATTTATAAAAGTTCGCCATGTCCGTCTGTCTGTCTGTGGTATTTTTGTCATAGCTTATGCAAATTGCAAATTGTTTTTCTAAAAAAATGTTTGTTTCTCATTTCTCGAAATATTTCGGTTGGTCTGTAAATGTCAGACTGACAGTAAAACCATTCGAAAATTTAAAATTATGTGTCATTCATTCATTTTAAAACGGTTTTTTTATACTATAATTTTGGGAAATATTTTGTTTCAATTTAGGGAAATTTGATTAAATAGATCTGGCACACTTCTTACCGTACTCATTTTCATTATGGACGCGGGGCATGCACCGTGCATTCCTGTGTTCCAGTCGGCAACTACAGCTTCAACCCGTACAACTCCTTAATGCCAAAGAAATAAAGCTTCAAATAGCTGTAGACAGTTTTTATAGCGTCCATTGTGTACGTTGTGTGCAAACGCATCGCTCGATTGAGCTGCTTTCTTGGTTAATTTATTTATCACACAACCAGTTTTATGATCACAAGGAAGTGTTGTACGGTAGGTATTAAATATTCAGTAATGTGAAACACGCTTCGGAACAGATAGTGTCTGAGTATATAGGAAGTAAAAGACAAGGGCTATAATTATGAGGGATGTGGAACCGATATCTAAACTTGTAGTCGAACTGCCATACTACCGGTTTTTGTCTTAAAAAATAGGAATCCAGCGACACCTTACTCGTCAAAATCGGTCAAGCCGTTAAGGCTAGATAAAATACAGGAAGTAGCTAAACATAAATACTAACATACTATATACTCATAATTATACTTAGCTACATACACACCAAAAACGTTAGCCTGATCTGTCAAATTTGCAGGTTTATGCATTACTAGCAGCGCCCCGCGGTTTCACCCGCTATTCTACAGAAACCGCGATAAAAAGCATATGTGTTCTAGTGTATAAGCTACCATACCAAATTTCATCCATTCCGTTCAGCCGTTACAGTGCTGAACGGGAACAAACAAACTTATTATTATACATACAAACTTACGCACAAACTTTCGCATGTATAATATCTATTAGTGTCTAGCAGCGCCCTGCGGTTGCTCCCGGTTTACCATAGTAATAGTATATTTTTAAGAGATAAAAAAATGCTTATGTGGTAATCTAGGGCTAAGAAACGTTATATTATATCTATGATCTAGGGTAAGCTACGATTATAACAAACTTCATCCAAATGCGTTGAGCCGTTACAGAGTTGAACGGGAACAAACACACTTACATATTTACAAACTTAACACTTACGCACAAACTTTCGTGCTTAAATATTAGTATGATTGAAGTCTAAACTTTTATCAATTATATCGTCGTGTAAATCTTTATTTTTAATGGGAGCAAATGGACTGTTCTGAGAGGGTGATTATACCCCAGAAACTGAGACGGTATAGATGACAAAATCATCCTCATTATTATATTTACTCCTCATTAGTCATTCAGCCATCCGAATACCGCTTTGGGAATACAAATAAAAGGACAAAAAGATTCGTGGCGCCATCTACATTTAGCGCAGGGTTGTTGCGAATCAAAATGATAATTATAAAGAAAAACTAAGTACGTTATTTATGGGAAGTTTATTACCTAAAACTTATTAATTAGATTTTACAACAAAATGCGGCATATAAAGTAGCCTATGTGTTAATCCAGGGTATAAGCTACCTCCATACCTAATTTCATTCAAATCCGTTCAGCCGTTACAGAGATGAACGGGAACAAATACACTTACATATTTACATATACTTACACACTTACGCAAAAACTTTCGCATTTATAATATAAGTGTGAAGCGTGATAAAAGGTGTTGTACTTATTGCGATACTAATTATTATTATATTTACACATTAAAAAACAATAATAAGTTAACTGACAAATTACTAGCAAATTCTTAATTTACTTAAACTGAAACTAAAATAATTAATTAAGTGTCTTTTTTCCTTGATTAAAGTATAGTTAGGTAGGTAAGTAAGTACTGTTGGAATTTTACCGCTATTTCTAAGCTGTTAACAATTTTGACCGCATCAATAGTGCGTTCTCGCCTGGCGATTACAAGTCGCACCTCTAGAGGTATTGAGATGGCTTAAATGTATTTATTTTAACTGAAGCAACTTTTGCATTTTATGATCAAACAAATCGATCTAATCTCCTAAACAACTACACTTTATAACTCAAGAACCATCCGGAACTATTCACTAAACGATCAGCTAAGCAATTTGGGTGCAACGTTTCGCTCATCGCGCGAAACACAAATTTTCTTGCGTTTTTTCTCAATTACAGCTTAATTACTCATCGTGGATTTATTGAAACCAATTTTGCGACAATAAATAAGTTGTCTTAAGAAATTACGGCTAAAATGATCACCTAGATAACATTGGTTTAGCTACGAATCTCAATAAGCTGATTTTCATCTCGGTTTTTGGTCTAGTGAGAAATGTACTTATACTAGCTTTCAACTTGAATTTTTGGTTGGTGTAATTTCTTGAAACAATCTATTTATTATCGCAAAATTAGTTTTCATGAACCTACGATGAGTAATTAAGCTGTAATTGACAAAAAACGCAAGAAAATTTGAATTTCGCGCGACGAGCGAAACGTTGCACCCTAAGATACAAAAACAGAGTGATGTTACCAGCTTCACGCCTCACACTTCACTCAACTAGCCCATTTGTAATGGGCATCAAAATATGTAACAAATTACCGAACTCAATAAAACAGGAATCGCAAGATAAAAAAAATAAAAAAATTGCTGAAACAATTTTTAGTAAATAAAGTATATTACTCCATAGATGAGTATCTGACAGATAAAATATATAGTTACTGTTGTTGTTACATTATAGTTACTGCTGTCCCTCTCTCTACTCTTCTACTTCTTTAGCTGTACCCGACGGGGTCCACAATTGTGACCAAAATGTAACTCTACCAAGTACCAACATACATTGTGGAATGCTAAAATAAATATGAATAACTTCGAAACAACAATATTCTTGCATTGAATTACAGGCTATTTTGTTTATTCTGAAATGCTTATCATAATTTTCCACTTCACGGTATAGTTCTTGCGGCTGGGTCAGTTAATCTTTCTCCTCTCATGGCTTGTCGGAGACGATTCAATGAGTCTACTCCAGTCCTCCTCCCCTCCAATCCAGCACTGTACTGGGTGGATTGTGTAAGCAATTGTTCAGTCCACCGAAAGTGACATTTTTTGTAGAACCTGAAGGCATAATACAAGCCTACGGCGCTGAGGACGGCCAAGATCAAGAAAAGTGCTACATTTAATCGTTCTATATGTCCTTGAATGCCTTTTAGACCATTTAATACTGCCCCGTTTTGCCCGAGTTGGTTTAAGTTAACCTCTTCAGTGGTTACAGATGTCCGGCACATTTTACGAAAGGTTGTTTCACTTGATTAAATATCTTCAAGTTCAATTGATCAAAGTCATTTGATCGTAGCCTGATCACTCAAAACCTAGATCGTTTATGTCGCAACAGTTTCTGAATTTATAGTTAAATTTGTAATACACTGTAAACTTGCTCAAATCACTTCAAAGTTAAGTTTGCTGGTATGTAATTAAATTTTTCTATGAAGATGCGTGGACGCGGACGTCCAGTAAAAGACGAGGGAACAGTTTGAAACTTAAAGACTATATAACCCTTTTATAAATGCTACACACTGTGTAAACGTTTACGTAACACAATACGCAACGATCAACCACACTTCAGGACAAAGACAACAAGTAGAAGAAACTTATCATCTCATGAGTGCATGCATCATTGACCACCATTCGCCGTCAAAACTGTGTGTAAATCAAGCATTAAAAATAAACACGACACTAATACAGTCGGCGACAAAATACGTCGAAGTAATTAAGACCTAGCATCGGTTACGCGAAAGAAAACTAAGTAACATAATTATTTATTGATTGATTTCATTAGTTATTTTAGTACATGCTCGTGTTTCTTTGTAGTTTTCTTATAATATTTTCAAGTGTCCAGAGACTATCATAGACAGTACAATAACATAGCAATTATATTTCTTAGTAAATGACTTGTAACCAACTCGTAACTAAATAGGTGCCTGTGCGTCATTAATCTCTTCAAACCACAGAGGATGTGGTTTACTCATTTCAGTTACATTAAATCTTGGTGCTTCATTTATTTATCAGTAAGTACCTTATTCGTTTCTTCGTGTCATCTCCTAACAAGTCAATTCTTGTACCTAATTTCGTCATTTAGTCCTCTTTAAGTTAAACTATATCATCATTATCATCAACCGAAAGGCGTCCTGCTGATCAAAGCCTCCTTAGAAATAGAGGGGGTCATTATTCCCACGCTTGGCGGGCGGCTTGACGATCCAGAACGCTCACCGTTGACTAAGAGGACGCTGCTGCCCGTCCTCTGGTTGTTCTGGTCACAGTTTTAGGACATGCCCGGGTCCACCGGTATTGAACTAAATATAAAAACGAGCTACTACGATTTCAATCATGTTTTTTCTATTGTCTTACATTTTCCTGGTATAAAGTCTTGTGTAGATGTTACGGCTAGAACCCGAATTGCGGCTACATCTAGTTTTAGCCAGTTAGAACTAGGTGTAGCCACATACTCTTGGTTAAATCAAATATTGATTGTATTCGGGTAAAACTAGGTCTAGCCGCTATCATTTCAGCTAGTACTAGGTCCAACCAAACCCTAGTGGCTGATACTAGGTCTAACCGATATCATGCTGGCTACAACTAGCTTTTAGCTTTTAGCAATACTATCTCTTTAGAGACTAAAAATGTTAACGACGGACGACGACGACGATACACATTAATAAGCAACTTTGTCGGCCCATATTTCGCAAGCGGTACATCTGATAAAAAAATAGTGTAGGAAACCTTAACTTTATTTTAAAAGGTCTATTCAATGATACCCCATATGTGGGGGACAGGAGCTTTTTTTATCCCCACTTAACATATATGGGAGCTACCATAACTTCACAAAAAAAATAAAAATTAAAAATATTTTTAGTTTACTAAGTTAGGTAGTTTTAAGGTTGTAAAGGATTCAGAAAGACAGACAGACATACAGACAGACAGATAGACATAACGAACTTATAAGGGCTAATTTTAGTACTACGGAACCCTAAAAAACGCTAGCCAGTTTTGCTAGCCCTACAATGTGACAGAACTGCATTGTGATGTGACATCGTTTTCTCGAAGTGCTTTTATATGATTTTTTGTCATTGGACTGTCACGGGCGATGGCGTTATTATATCGCGATAACACTCGAGAAGGTCACCCGAAAGATAGAAATCTACTACAAACCGTTAGTCGTTTAATATAAGATTAGAAATGATACACGATTATTGAAAAATGTTATTGGTGGAAAACTCTGCTGTTGCTAGGGGCTAGGGGAAAATATTCATAAAATGACTCCTACATCCATTTATTTCCTTTCAGAGTTAGGACTTTAGTATCTAGGCCTATTGCAATACAAATATTACCTATTTGAAAAGCAAAGCGTGAAATGCAACTGTATAACGATGATAGATTTCAAATTTCGATCCACGCTGTTGTCGCTTCTGGCATAAGTAGAGTAGATAGTAAGTAAGTAGAGTAAGATAAGTAGTAAGTGGATATATATGTACCTGTGTACGGCCGAAGGGTGTCGATATTTGTAAAAAAAAAAATATTTTTTTCTCTTTCCCCCTAAGAGGATTTTGGCGTCGCACGTCTCATGCATTTGCCAGTGTCAAGTATACTTATATATTTTCAAGTTTTGCTTTAAAGTCATAGTCACAGTCAAAGGCGAGCAAAGCAAGTCTCGGTCAAGTCCAAGTCATGCCCCAGTAAAGTGGTGAAAACTTTACTAGAGCCTTCTATGGAGTTTTGGAAACAACACGAAAAGCCACGTTTCACAACATTATACTATTCACCAACACTCATGCACGTTCACGAACACTTAATGAATAAAAATCCACTATTTTTACACATTAACATTGGAAATAGCACAAGTTTTGGAAAATAATATAATGACGCGACATGACTTCTTCACGTTCCCGCCAAACCTCCGGCCCAAGTGTTCAATGACAATAAAGTATGTGTGTCAAAAATGTCAAAATATATGGAAAAAATGGTTAAGTTTAATTAATTGTTTTTAATTATGTTAATTGTACAAACTTGCTAAGATTGTTTTTTAAAACACTATCCAGCTCGGCTACTTCCAACTTTAAATCATCTTTTTAACCAACCCAAGTAAGAAGCATTTTGCGATTTTTGATTTCTTTCGTGCTGTGCGAAATAATTAGCACGAACGTGACGAATCAACAAATCGGATGTAAATACCACCGGTCTTACTTTCGGATAAACCGGTTCAGTAATAACATAGAAAAATTATACAAGGAGAATGATAATCTTATCCAAAAAAGTGTACCCCCGATAAAACAGCATAATACTATATGGCGCTTACGGTCTGCGACATGGTCTTCACAATTTCTGCTTGACTTGTAATTGAAATCCAAGCTAACTCATTCGTAATGGTACCTACAGAGAAAAAACGTGACTTGTTATGAATATTTTTGCATAAATAATATCAGATATAAAATTATAAATTTTATATTTTATTTGCTAAACTCGCCAGGTTCTCAAGAGATGGCGTTGGAAACATATTTTTTACGTCGCATATTGCAATCTTATTTGAATAGTGGACATATACTGATACTATGTTTCTATATTAACGATAATTTCATCGGCTTTTATAGCGGTTTAGACATTAGCTGACTAAATATAGGTAAGCGGCAGAGTTTTCGGGAGTACACTCTTTGTATGAGATTGTTATTCTTCTCGTGTAGATTTTCTTTGGAAATACAAAAAAAAAACGTAAAGCTTGGTTCTGGTTACTATGTAGAGAAACTGTGAGCACAAATGCGATTTCAGAATTAACTCCTTTTTTGTTTCGATAACAGCGTTTAAAATATCTTGCAACTACTTTGTTAATTTTTACAATATCCTTTTATACCCGACGAATCAAAAGGGAGGGTAATGTTTTTGGGTGAATGGAATTAGGTATATTATATGTTTATAAGTCTGTATGTTTGTGTGTTCCTATATTACTCCTGTATAGGACGCTCAAGCCATTTAGCTCGGTCAAGTTGATTTTGAAGAGAGGTAATCGATGGAATCCTCTTTATGTCCGGAATGTCATAAGCTGCATTTTGTAATCGGGTTTCTTGTTTCTCTTTTGATAACATTTGGTAAGTACACTTTATTTTTTTTTTATTTTTTTTTTTTGATTTACTCTTTTTTTGTAAACCCGTGATATCGAATCATGCAATAAAATTATAAATGGGCCACTTTTTTTTTACAGACTAGGGTCATTTCAAGAAAAAGACAGCGCTATGACACCTTCGCGCGCAAGATGAAAAGAGATGGCTTTAGCGCGCGCTAGTCGAAAAACCTGATAATTGCTAATTTCATCTAAACCAGAAAGTCAATCGAAACCTACAAACTTTCATGCAAACCTAAATATTATTATTACCTCATAAGTGTAATAATCACATGAATATAGGTACACAATGGTTTCGAGCGCCACCGAAAAAAGAGTTTAAATCGAGGTTTTTATCGAATAAATGGCATATAATCATATTTTCCCGCCATGCAATACTAGATGACAGAACCAAAAAAATATATTCCCCAAAAAAAGTGTTTTAATCTATATAAGTAATAAGTAATTAAATAGAAAAAAAACATTTTTTTATCAAAGTAGGCCATAAAAATTCAGGTGACCATGTTGAGCTAGCTACCTACTTTATTATCCGTATGGAATATATCTAACAATTAATAAAAAAAATATAAATATAAATATTAGGATTAAGAACCTCTTCGTGTCCACCAGTCTGTTTTTTTTTATTGGTTACAAGGAAACTGATCACACGTATATCTATCTCGTTTTCACCGTCTATAATATTCAATCCATTTGCCTGCGTCTATTTGGCATGCATCCCTCGCATCTGCCGATCATCATATTATAGACCAATAACACAGATGGGCAGCTTGGCAGAAAGCAACAGCAGCAGATTAGGGCTCTATCTATATGACATATGAATGAATTGCGTGCTACGCTGGCAGTAATTTATCATGACAATGACTGCTGCAGCAGCGGTCTTACCGCATTATTCTGGCAGTGTTCCGGCATAAATATTATCACAGGTAGACGGGGCGTAGGCTTAGCAATATGTATGGTAAACGGAACCCTAAAAACGATTGATTGATCAATGCACTTACGCGCACGGCGCGCGGCGCTTCTCACCGTTTCTTCGAAGTTATCCCTCTATTCTTTCCCAGTCTGTTATTATTACCATTCCATATTCATTTGTATATCATCCGCATTATCCTCGATTGTCCATATTCCGAGCAGAACGTGGTGAGAATGCTAGTGTAAGTACCTAAAAGCAAGCCTTTAACTGGATGTGGTATGCGTAATTAATTAATCGTTTAAGTACTATAAGACAAAGGAGTCTAAAATAGAAACAATGCGCGTCCCAATCGGCCTAGGATTGGCTTCGGTTTCGATTGAGTTGACACTTCGTAGGCGTTTTTAATTGATTTTTAAGTTACGTGGTTTTCCTGCAGTGTGTCAGGGAGTTCATTATTCCCTTGCCAAACATTAAAAAGGCAATAATCTGACATATTTATTTATCTACTAGCATTTATAACAAGGATCTTGATGATGCTTCGTCTAAGATTTATAATATTATTTAGTTGTAGATTCATTAATTGTAGGTATTTTTATAGTGTGATGTATGGATGATACAGTGGTATTTGAAGCCAAAGTAGTTGATCTTTCGGTTGCATATTTTTTAGATACCAATTACCTAAGGATAAGTATTCTGAGGCCAAACTGAGCTAAAAGTGTATAAGAAACTAATTTTATTGAAAAGCTGAAATTAGGGCTGACCAATCAGCATATACGAACTATCTTCACCTATTACGATGTATTGTAACTAGCATTCAATCTGTGATCCCGTTATTGAACGTAGGTACTTAACTGTTATAAGGTTTCAGTTATTTTCAGCTAAAGATTGTGAAACAGAACGGAGAATGGTGGAACGGCTATAACGTATGGAATATCTACCTTTTTAATACTTTTAAAGTTAATTATTTTTAGTGGCACACTGAGCTCAAAAACATTATTTATTTGGATTTTTTGCAACTAAAAATGAAGGGTGTATTCACCAGTAAACAAGATTTGATAATACGTTAAAATGATGTCTTGAAGTCACATAACAAATACCGCCTAAGCCAGAAAATGTCAAAAAAATAAGCATAAAATGGCATGAACGCTTCGTAATAATAAAAAGTTGGATAAAGAAAGCGGAAAATTCTTAACTACGAAAACGTATTACATATTAAGTAAGCAGGTATATGCTGGGCAATATTTTGAGTAATGATCAAACTAGCTTGTTTATTTAGCAATTCAAACGAAATTGTATACCTTATCGCTATGACATAATGTACCAGTTTTATAATGCTTGTATACGCTCCCATTTCTGTTGTGAATCATATCACAAGATAGTTTATCTTATCTTCAAGGTTGGCTTGGAATTCGATACGCAACACGCTAGTTTTCCATTCAGTTTTAAACAACACAGAAAATTTAACTGCACTTAGATTAAAACTCAGATGGATAAAAAAATTGTAAAGGAACCGAAAATGACACTGTGCCTCCAATCGGATCTCTGATCGGTACCAAAGAGAATATAAATACTACATCGGTACTTAGTATCTCTTCGTATTCAAAACGATAATTTTTCGCACAAAAACCAAAAAGAGGCGCTTAGAAAAATTATAGATACGGGCATAGATTTATTTATTGCATTAGAGAGAACTCATAGAACTGCACACAATATAATACTTGTGTTCGGTTTGACCGCGGCCATATTATTGTAGGATTTTACTTAACATTGTGGACAACTTGTACCATGTGACCATTTCTGAAATCATATTCAGTAAAACACGTGAGGAAACTTTTATTTGATAACTTTCTTAATGAATTACAATCAATATAACCTAAATGAATAATGTTGTACGTATCACAACAATTTTCCTCACAAAAAACAAACGTTTGGTTTTCTTTTGTTGCATTTAGGGAAAGTACTAAACGCAATAAATGAAACCAAACGGTTCTTTTTTAACGACTGTCATTCTACAGATGGAAAGATATCACACGAGGGTCGCGTGTAGTTACATCTTGCCAAAAAATATATGAGTGCAGTTTTGCCCTCTGTGAAGATCACTCGTCAACAGATGATATGGTTACGTTTGGTATGGTCGTTTAAACCTTCATCAGCCAGAAAACGACACTGCTGCACAAAGGTCTTCCCGTAGAACGCCACACAGAACGACAATCTGTCATGGTGTGGAAGGGAGAGGGTTGCCATAATGTCCAGCCTTGAAAGGCGACCTGGGGAATCGCAGAACGCTTAGCGTTTACTAAGTGGACGCTGCTGCCCGTCTTCCAATGGTTCAGGAAATAGCCTGATCCAAGCGATCCAAGCATTCTTGATTATGGTATATACATTTATCTTAAAGGTACTTATGTTTCTCGTTTTAATTACCCTTTACCTGCGGATGCCGGACAACATGACTTCCAAAAATTAAAATTTGTATTCAGTTAAAGTCTCACGGTTTTCGAGCTATTGAACATTTTCTAAATGTATTTCAATGAAATTTATACTTATCTAACTAAAATTACTAAAAGTCGAAAATTTTCAAATGTCATTTATGTCATTAATTTCCCCACTGGTAACGGGTTTTTACAATAGTTGACAAGACGGTTTACGATACCAACAATTTTTTTTTAAGTTTCTTTTTTCTGTAGTACCACCCCTACCTAAATGTCTAACAATTGCAATACTGCTTTTAACATCTCACATTTAGAACAAAATCTGGCGCGGCACAAACTGCGATGATTGTGATATTATTCCCTCTAATTTCTGTATCTATATATAGCTAAAGGCAGCGCATCGGAAGTGCAGGCTTTACGCCAAGCCCTTATTGAATATTTTAGGAGGGTCAAGCTATTTTTATTTTACCAAATAAACTTTTTTAATTAGTTTAATATTATATAGTAGGTACACCGGTAAACAGACTGAAATTCCCCGTAATCCCACTGGTGGGTGTGCGGGTCCCAACAGATTCCTCCTCATCCCACTGGTGAGTGGACGGTTCTTGAGGCATTCCCCCTCATCGCACTGGTGGAAGTACGGGTCTTGAAAGATTGCCTCTCATTCCACTGTGGATTGGGCTGGTCACCCGGGTCAACCAGCATGGGTCACCACCCATTTTTATCACTTGTGTATCGACGCTGGCGTGCGAAGATAGATACAAGGGCCGGATCTGATTTTTTCGAAAAGGAAAGCTATATTATATATAGATATAAATTTCAAGGAAGTAAAATAAAAACTGTGTCTAAAATAACCAATCTACAGTGTCTTTCCTCTGCACACATTGATCTTGAAATGTCTTAGTTGCCGACTTGCCGAATGCAAATGAGGGTTCAGAATAGATAAAGAGTTCTACAAGCGTGACTAAATACGTCGTGACTCGTGATGTTGCCATTGTGTGGCCTTGCCTGGATTTGAGGAAAATTAATAGAGGAGATAGAATATATCCTACCTTTACGTACGTACGTTTGTTTATCGCTACAGAAAAGGTTATGAAAAAATATGTTTTATTTTAACAAACCTACATGAAACCAAAAATAAATGAACACAAAACAATAGTGTTTATTAATCTGCAGCGTTTTTTTCTACAACAAAACTCGTAGTAATGCAATGCATGATTCAATAACTATCATAATGATATTGCTAGTACATTTTGTACAGCACCTACAAAAGTTATCACTTCAATAAATCTTTAATGCAAATATACCGGCAGCAAAAAAGGCGCGTAATTATTTTAAAGACGCATTAACCCATTGAATAAATCAAACAGTCATAAGAAATAACTAAGGTGCAGCAAATCGTTCTGTGTTCTTACTGGCCATATTAGGCCAACATCGCTTATAGACCGGATAGGTATGTGGTTTCAAGTTAGGATGAGGTCCAAATATGGACGCAAATGATAGCCTGCGGATGGCCTTTGAAAACCTTTATGTGGTGCAAGTAATAGAAGAACTGAGTAGTTTTTTTTTTTTGTAATACTGTGTGACAAAACCAGCAAGCCCGATGGTAAGCGTTAAGTTTGCCCATAACATTCTAGAGCCCCTCAGAATTTTGAACTTCAAATAATAATCAAATAATACTTTATTATTGACATGTAGGACATAATTAAATTAAATTTTGTGTTTATTTTGTAATTTTATTGTTTTTTTTAATATGTATCTTTGTAGTCTTAAAGGTTTTTTTTATTTTTATTGAATTGCTATTCAACGAAGTAACGTCGCCAGCCTTTTGGGCACCCTACCCGCGGATAGTGACCAGGATCTATGCTTTTTATCTGTAATAGTTTTTGATAATTTAAAAAATATTTTTCGTTTTCGTGTCTACTAATGCGATAACAGAGGTTAGTAAGTTAATATAAATTTTATTAATCTCCTAGTAAGTTAGTCCGCTTTTCGAATTGATTGAAATGGTCCCTTACAATTTGCAGTATTCTTTACAGCGATGGAAGTAAACTTCGCTTCACTATACTCCATACAAGGGGTCCGGCGTAGGCGGGCAAGCATTCTCACTTATCACAGGTACTTTGTATGGTCAGCAAAACAATCTTAATATATAGAAGGCGACTTATATATGTTTCCTATAGACTTCAAAACGGCTGGACCAATTCTGATGAAATTTTCAGAGAATCTTAATATTAGCCCAGCGGGTGACCCTGTAAAGTTTGCTAGCCGGAAGCCGGGGCGGGTCGCTAATCATTTATAAAAGTTGGTTTAAAGATATTGAACTGACCAAACTTTTAAAACGCTGCCTTGATCACTAGTTTATTTATTTATCTTATGATTAACATGATATGACGTTTTTATGATTAACGTGACTATTGGTTTGTTTTTTTTATTTTTATCAAAGAAGCGAAATGTTTTTTACTTCTTTCTCTTTTCTGTGGAGGCAGTGTTTCCTCTCGCTTCATCAGATGTCGCGCGTTCTTGATATTTATGGCCTGCCCAACACCATTTCTTGCGGCACGAAATTTTGACGGTATCCATAATTTTTGTTTCATTTCATATGTTTGTGCATTTCACCTTGTCTCATAATTTCAGCTCCAGCAAGCCATTTTCGGCTGATTTTACATTATTTAATATTCTGTTGCTAAAAACTATGATTCAAATCAAATCATTTATTGATAACACCCAGTTACACGTGTTGAGTAACGTTACACGTTGAGTATTGAGTATTACATTACATTAATAATTGACAATTAAAGTTTAATAATAATAAAATAAATTAAATTAAATCCATTAATAATTGTCAATATAATTTTAATAATAATAAAATAAATTAAATTAATAGTCGCTTAACTTTAAATAATTCCTAATGAACAGGCCAATGTTATTGATAACATAGTATTATTTTTTTCGTTTTTAATTTTACTGTTAAATTATTTTGCTCATACCTACATTATTTTTAACTTTGTTGTTATCGCTACGAATTTTGCGCCCTGAGTGTGTGCTGTACCTAATCTGATGCACGAATGAATCACCGCGTGGACGTGGACCAGTAATTTTAGAAACACCCTTTATTGCGCGGCTATTTTTAGCTCATTGTGAGTGGACAGAATCAATGCACCAGTGAACCTGTGACTGTGCACTGGTAACACTCAGAATCATTTTAATACTTTAAATAAGATACAGGAAAACTTGCGAGTCAAATATTTTTGACTGCCCAAGAAGGGAAGTAATGTTTTTATGGTTTGTGTAATGATGTTTTGTGTTCCTATATTATTACCTCCTGTAGTTTAAACGGCTTGAACAATTTTGACGAGTGACATGTCGTTGGGTTCCTGGTCTCCCACGTGGCTATAATGGCTACACCTAGCGTAATATATAATTATACTATAAACCATTCCTACGATTAGTAATGATACTCCTTATTTACTTACAAAAAGTTACGAGTTTATTACGTAATTTTTTTCTCGTCTAAGATGGTTTTGTCGTCGCACGTCTTATGCATTTGCCAGTGTCAAGTATACATATATATTTTCAAGTTTTGTTAAATATTATCAAACAAGTCATAGTCACAGTCAAAGTCGAGCAAAGCAAGTCACAGTCAAGTCTAAGTCATGCCCCAGTAAAGTGGTGAAAACTTTACTAGAGCCTTCTTTGGAGTTTTGGAAACAACATGAAAATTCACGTTTCACGACATTATACCATTCACCAACACTTAACGGGTAAAAAATCACCGTTTTTATACAATAACACTCGAAATAACACAAGTATTGGAAAATAATAAAATGACGCGACATGAATTCTTCACGTTTCCGCCAAAACTCAAATTACGTACTTGGTAGATAATAGAGATAAGACGAATTTACCGAGAAACGGAAGTATATTACTTAATCCATAAACTAATTTTATTTTACCTTCTTACCACATCACTAGTTACTAATTAGACGACGTGATTAACTAACTAGATTAACAACTTTAGACGAGTTATTATTAAAATAAATTCGCAGGAAATCAGATCCAACATTTCCTGAAGAAATTATAAAAATAAACGACTTCGTTGTCAGACTTTCTTGACATTAAAAAGTTGAGGACCTACATTTTTAATTTTAAAATCGGTCTGTATCGTTGTTAAAATTAATGTTGCGATAAAGCTGTCCGAATTGCGGATATAAGTTTACACGGACATATTTAACAGTTAAGTTAAATGTAGTGGTCAGTCATCCGTGCGATATCAATTTACAGTGCGTTTTATGTCTTCGGCTCGTACTGTAAACCTAGTCACGATGCGAAGAATGCATTGTGCAGTTCCTGTGGGCAGGATATAAGAGAACCCACAGGAACTTACACTATAGTACGGGATATTTAGTATGACTCAGATTATAAATTTGACCGGCCCCCTGATTATGTAACTTATGACTCGCGATTTAGTCGCAAATTTGACGGTTTCACTCTGACGGATCTGTCAAATTTGTGACTACATCACGAGTTACATAATAAGGGGGCGGGCTATAGTCTTCTGATGTCTTCTGGCTGATGATGATGATGTACGATGTGTTAGAATGGTGCTTTATTGAGGTCAAGAGAAGACGTTCGGCGAATTGGACATTCAGAGAATTGGAGTGAAGCTAGATACCTATTTGCGGAATTGAACTTACGCACTAAAAGTCGTGGTAGCTCAATGGGAGAACGCTTGCCTTACATTCGTGAGGTAGCGGGTTCGAACCCGGGCGGGCCCGTACCAATGAGTTCTTTGGAACTTACGTACGGATATACCACTGGCTTTACGGTGACGGAAAACATCGTGAGGAAACCTGCATATTTCCGGAGAAGTAATTCAATGGCGTATGTGAATCCGCCAACACGCACTGGGCCAGCGTGGTGGACATGGCCTTATCACCCTTCGAGGGTAGGCTGATATCCCAGCAGTGGGATGTTTAGAAGGCTGTTATAGATAGACTAGAACCTCAGACAAGCTATACACATATAATCAAAGACTAAAACAGATCCGTGTGAAAAGGATAGCCAGACATAATTTGTATTGAAGTAAATGAAACAAACTAGTAAGTTCTTTGTTTCTTATTTACTCACATGAAATTCATGGCTATTCTTTTTGAAAAAAAATAACCTTTGTTTCTTGTCACATTCAGAATGCCAATTGGAACAGTTCGAAATATGTAGATATAGATCAAGAGTTTTGACGAATACAATGTTGATTTTCTATGAATTCGCAAAATTCACTAAAAATCAGAAATGTAACAGAGCTGGATATTGTACATCTCATCTCACATTCGACAGGTAAAAAATAGGCCAGACACAATAAACAGTCGTTTCCAAGATCTCGTTTGCCAAACTCGAGACTTTTTTAAAAGTATTTCTGAGAAGTTCTTTATATATATCAGTTTATGTAATCGAGACAAGATCGTGGCTACTAGATAATAACGAGTAGGTATTAACCAGAACCGGGCAGCAGCGTCCTCTTAATAAACTGTGATTGTTCTGCGTTTTGCAAACCGTCTGCCAAGCTTAGGGATCATGGGAACCTTCAATTTCTGAGGGGGTGGCCAATGGCCATTCTTCTGCAGTGGACGTCTTTTGTTTGATGCTATCATCAATCAAAAATGATAACTGATCTAAATGAGTAGGCACATTTTTTTTTGCCTAGGGAAAATGCGTTGGCCCCGGGGCGGGCAGGCTGTGTGGGACTCACTGCCTGCAACAGCATACCCACAAAAAACCCTGGGTTGTTCGCCTCGGCGCTTTGCGTTGGAACCGTTTCAGTTTGTGCGCCTGTGGTACCATATATACCGACTTATTTCTAGGTATAGATATAGTTTTTACCTAAACAATGTTCTCTATTGAGCTCTAGGTCACCGACAGTGACTATGTTGCAGGTCATTTGCCCAGCCCAGGTGTGAACCGCGTCCAGAATGCTATTAAAAACTGTTAATACCCAATACACCCGTCTGCAGAAGAGCCCGCTCGTAAAGCGTCGCCACAACTCGTAAAATGTACCCTAAATTAGCAGATTAATGTCTCGAAAATAAGACACAATAAACGAAAATTGCCTATATTAACAAAGAATAAGTTCACCAATAAAGTTGGATAGGTTAGTTAGATTGCTTATTTACCTGAATCACACTGAAATTGATATGACCTATTCATATTCTCGTACTTTTATAGATTCTTAGTTGGCGGAATTTATATAGCTTTCTTATGTAGGTATTGAAAATTGTCAATTGAATCCATAACAAGAAAAACGACAGCTAAGTAATTTATTTCAATAGAATTTCGAGAAAAGCGAGCGGCCACCTGGAAGGAAACGGACCTCGGACGTACTTATCTCAGATTCAGACGTGGTTTCAACCTGAGATCATTATTCTGCGCAGCTTTGTCAAAAGTTCGAAGCAATCATGATAGCCGACCTAACGTAGGAGATGGCACCTTAAAACGATAAAAAAATAAGATCTACTTGAATATAAACCATTAAATATTTATCTAAACTCCTCAAACTCCAATCGAATATGCCACGGCTTCGGAACGAAACCTATCACAGTTTTGGCTTGATGCTATTTTTAGATTGGTAAGAAAATACTTAAATCACTCCAATGAAAATTTGAAACTCAAGGCTCAGCTTTCCCTTTACTTTACGGTACGCATATTATACTTAGTTCTAAAATAAATTTCAATGGTACTCTACCAAAGAATGTACGTAATTTACCAAAAATTAACCCATTTTACACGAGAACGTTTGATCCCTTGTTAACCGAGTAAAACAGGTCGGGTCCCTCGGGAATGAAGGTCGCAGTGGCGCCACCTAGCCGGGAGAATGGGGCCGGCAAACTTTGAATGCCAGATAGGCAAACACTTTCGTTTTCGCCTATCGTTTACAATACAATTGGGTTGGAAGGTCTTTGTGTACAGAGGTTGCGAATATCATTACTTTTAATATTTATACTTTACTATGAAGGTATTTTTCAGAATATTCGAAGCCATTCCACGAAATTTATTGTGGTAGAGAGAGACATAGGGGATAGGTGTGCGAAACGATCCCTCCAGATAAAATGATTCCCCGCTATTCTCAGCAAACTATTAATGCCATCTATCAGATTAATTGACAAACGTCTCCCCCGCGGTCCGCCTAGTAATCCGATGAAGTATCATATCACATATTCGTTGCTTAACAAATAAATTAAAAGTGGTAGTTTTCTTCTAAGGTAAGCCAAAAAAACAATTCATGGTTACTTACCCCGTCTTCTACCTTTTCTATGAACCTCTCCATCCTAATGTTGCCTGCCTGGTTAAATTATACTTTTCACGTGGTATAAAATGTTTCAATGGGTCGTTTTACCCGATAGGATTTCTTAAAGTCTTATGCTGTAATACTACCCTCATCACGTCACCCTTTTCTTAATCAGGCTGAAGAGTTCCCAGATTTGCTTCCGATCACATCACCGACGCTTCCTTCTGGCTTATCATTAGATAAAGTTTAAAAATGCCAATATATCTTCACTTGTCATTGCTGATATGTTTTCTTGATAATTTGATGTTTTCACACCGCGTGACGTACAGCCGTGACTAAGATACAAGGAAAAATAAGTCATATAATAAAAAAAATTACACATCAATACATACCAGTGCAACTGTAGAAAAACGATTTCATATGGAAAGGAAAAATACGAAAGGAACGTAAAATTTTAGCCTGATAACTAACAAACTAAAGAAAAATGAGTTAAATAAGAAGGAAATCCAGGGCTGAAAAAAAAAAAAAGATAATGCGATGGAAATGGAAAGAATAAAAACAAAAGCCTGAATGAAATAAGAAAGTAAAACGTGATCATTCAGAATCTTCTGAAAAAAGATGACACATAATATTTGTGTTCTGTACAGAGCTTTGTATAATATTATGAAAAGAATGTAACTTGTTGCTCTCGGAAGTAAATATAGTAAAAATTAAAAAAAAGTCATTTTTAAAAATAATTGCTAATTACAGCTTAACTTCTCTTAAATTAATCAAAGTAGTGTTCGATGCTGTGATGATGTGTGTGATTATATATAATAATATCTAGAAGCTTTTCTTTCAGAGCTAAATAGATTTGTTTTCAAATCAGGAACGAAAAACTAAAAAAAAAAACGTTTAAATTCAATTGTGTACATAGACACACACACATTTTACAATTCAATTTAAACTTTGACGTACTGTGTTTCGTGTTAAGAGTTAACAATAGTATCGTAACAGATTCTGCTGACTTGTAAAGGTCACGTATACTATTATGACTGATCTCTTTTATATGAGTATAGGTAATCTTATTGCTTTTTACCCGACTGCCCAAAAAAGGGGGTTATTTTTTTCGGATGTATGGAAGTAATGTAAGTAAAAAATTCAAAATTCAAAAATTATTTATGATCCATAATTATTTTATCAACATATTATAAATATATATATAATTTATGTTACATTTCTAGGGGACCTCAAACTCGGCTAAGCCTGTATCTTGAGGCCCGGTGGAGGATATGAACCTACAGGATATGAAGCGCGCGCTTACAATTAAAACAATAAAATAAAATAAAAGTACATTAAAAATAAAAAAAATAAAAAGAGAAATAGGAGGTAATTAAACTAAAATTACAATTACATTTTAACATTAAATTATTTAAATTATTAAAATTAAACATCACCTCTTAAAGCTTAAATGGCTTGACCGATTTCGAAAATTATGTTATCGTTACATTCGTCTGAATTTTTATTACGCACCACATTCATCATTTACATGCAGTTAATAAAAAATATATTTTTTTTAATAGAAAATCTCAGAATAGTTAGACTACTCCTATAGGTACTTACTGATACGCTAATAAAAATATATTTTTTATTAACTACGCCAGACACCATACAACAAAATAATAACATATTTATTATTATTATAACAATGACAATATCAAATGACTTAAGGTGCTTCGTTTGAGTCCGCTAGGTAGGTAGGCGCCAAGAGATGGCGCTGTCGTTGAAAACTCAATTGAGGTAATCTGCCCCAGTTTTAATTCACTTTGCGACCTCTTACTATTGTTATAAACACATCTCAAAAATAATAGAGCCCATTAATAGCTGCACTCGACTGAAAATTCAAATAATCTTCAACGCCTGTATGCACGCATGAACATTACGCACACATGCGAATTCAAAACGGTTACAAGCAAATACGAAATTTCGTTGCTCTGAATATCGTCTCGGTGGCCGAAGTCATCAGTTTGATTAGGTAGCGCTCGTGAGGTTCCGGGTTCGAACCCCTAAAATTAGGTAGTATTATTTTTTATAATTTAATTTCGAGAATACTATTTATTTTAATTTTTGCTGTGGGTTTCTTGACAAACAAACTTATTCAAAATTAGTAACGAAACTTATAAAAGTATATATCTACATAAACCTAATATTGTCACACAAATATTTAAAATGCGAAAGTTCGTGTGTAAGTGTGTAAGCATGTAAGTTTTTTTTTTTTGTTATTTGGTGACGAGACGAGCAAGTCACTCAGCTGATGTTAAGCTTCACGCTTGCTCATAACAGTTCAGTGCCACCCAGAATTTTGAACCTCAACAGTTCAAAACCATGCGCGGCAATGCACTGCGCTCATTACTCTGAGATATTAGATGTTAAATCTCTGTGCCCAATAATTACGCTGGAAACATTGCCCTTCAATCCGGAACACAGTGATGTTTTGCACACTACTGCTTGACGATTGAATAACTGGGTCCCTGGAATAACCCCATATCGGGGGTTCTAAAGGCACCGAGTCTGGTACCTTCCGAACAAATTTTCCACTTTTTTTCGGTTTTTTTCAAATTAATTTCGAATTTTACATACCTAATACCTAATGAAATGACCTAATGAAATATGTAATACCCAGAAATATTGTGTTTTCCGCGTCGATAGACATTATTCTGCGACTAAAAATATGGATTTTAGACCCGGGTTAGATTAATTTAGTCCATAGTAGGTACTGTTGTTTGTTATTTGTTATTTTGTGTGTACACAACACACAAAACTAACTAATAGGTAGGTACGTAGGTAGGTAGGTTTGTTGCTTGGTTGGTGGCTAGGTAGGTATTATTAGTATAATGTGCATATTTTGATCGCGCAGCACGAAATATTCAAGATTTTCATATACCTCTATCTACCACCTTACCACCTACCTATATAGGTACCATACCTATATAGGCACCTTTTACAAAAAATCTATTATTTCACTAAGAAGGAAGTTTTTCAGAATTTTTTCAATATTTTTCCCGGGATCAGTGAGCGTGCGCGCAACGAGATCATACATAAAAATGCATTCATCATCATTATTGAGGTGAATTTTTTTCCCGAAATTTTGCATTATTTTTCCTGGCAGCACTGATGGAGCGCGCACCGAGCCCCATACTCAGAAATGCTGAATTCCAACAAATTTTAGATATGGGGTTATTAGTTAGTCACACCAAAATGCGAAAGTTTGTGTGTATGTAAGTAGGTATGTTAGTATGTAAGTGTGTTTGTTCCCGTTCAAATCTGTAACAGCTGCACGGATTCTAATGCAATTTGGTATGGAGGTAGCCAAATTTAGGTATGGTAGCCTCCATACCAAATCTCATCCAAATCCGTTCAGCCGTTACAGAGTTTATACCGCGGGTGAAACCGCGGGGCGTGGGTAATGGGTAAGAAATCTCGGTACGATATGGAACAGGCTGATGATGATGATGATGAATTTTAAATCTATGACCGAATCACATGCGAATTCAAAACGGTTACAAGCAAATACGAAATTGAGTACCCGATTTTCGGCATTCCACCTATCAGATCGACTGGCCGAGCGGTCGAGTGGACGGATTTTCATTATGCTTCGTTTTGTAGTGTGTATCAATGAGACGAAGGTCCCCGGATCGAATCCTCATTTGAAAATTACTGTTTTTGTAGATTTTTGTTCCTTTTGTGCTATTTTTTTACAGAATAAGTTATCAAACAACACAACAAACACCACACACAAAACTAACTAACTAACTAATAGGTAGGTAGGTAGGTAGGTAGGTTGGTTGGTTGGTTGGTTGGTAGGTAGGTAGGTATTATTAGTATTATGTACATATTTCAATCGCGCAGCATGAAATATCCAAGATTTTCATATACCTCTATCTACCACCTTACCACCTACCTATATAGGTTCCTATACCTATATAGGCACCTTTTACAAAAAATCTATTATTTCACTAAGAAGGAAGTTTTTCAGAATTTTTTCATTTAGGTTATTAGTTAGTCACACCAAAAATAAATATTATAAAGAGGAAATATTTGACTGCCCGTTTGCCCGCATTGAATAGGCTCCGAAACCACTGAACCGACCCGAAAAATCCCCCCGCTGCTGGGCAGCCTTTCAGCCCTCCTTACACTTCCTTCTTTTCTGCAACTTGACGCAAATAGAAGGGTTCTGCGTGTGCATTATAATTTTCATTCCCTCGTCAAACACCCGTGCGAAGCCGGTGCGGGCTGTAAAGGATTCAAACAGACAGACGGACAGACAGACAGACAGACGGACATGACAAACTTATAAGGGTTCCTTGTAGTACTACGGAACCCTAAAAATGTATAAATGTTTACCTATGTCAAAGTCCTCAAAATATATATTTCGCGAGGCTGCGCGGGCCGCGAGCGGCCCGCGGGGCGGTCCTGCAGTTGGGTATGGCTGGATCGTTTAGGTCGACTTGTAAAGTTAAAAAAAAAGGAGGAGCATGATGAAAACGGGTAAGAAACCTCCATACGGTAGCAATTTGGCTAATGATGATGATGATTATGGTTAAAATCTATGACCGATAATGAACGTCGCAGTTTGACGGGTAGAAATCCCCCCATCGCCATGAAAATGGGCAAGAAGTCTCGATACGTTAGGAAACGTGCTGATCATGATGATGATGAATTTTAAATCTATGACCGCAAATGAAAATCGCAGTTGGAAGGGTAGAAATTTCCCCCATTGCTATGAAAAATGGGTAAGAAATCTCGGTACGATAGGAAACAGGCTGATGATGATGATGATGATGATCCTTAAAATCTATGACCGTAAATGAAAATCGCAGTTGGAAGGGTAGAAATCCCCCCATCGCCATGAAAATGGGCAAGAAGTCTCGAATTATATTTTTTATTTATAAATTAGGTAGGTAGGCACTTACGAAACACCTTCGCCATGATAATATTTCAGCCGAGCACGAACACGTTTCGTGCTCTTTTTTTGGCCAGAATATTGATGGCGTCTATAGCGCAACGATGATGTCTGCTGCATTCTATTATAATTATGTACGTTATTATTAGGTTACTAGCAGCCCGCCCCGGCTTCGCACGGGCACCCAACAAAAAAATAAAAACCATAATACACACACGAAAACCCCTCCACCCGCGTCAAGTCACAAAAAAAAATAAAAATATTAAGAAAGCCGAAAACCCAACAGCGAAACAATTTTTCAAATCCGTTCAGCAGTTTCGGAGCCCATTCAATGCAAACAAACAAACAAACAAAGAATCAAATCTTTCCTCTTTATAATATTGGTATAGATAGATTATTCTATCATCATCAATAGTTGTCGCAACGCACGCGATGTAAAGGATATTTTAGGTATTTTTTTTACATCTTGGGTTACATTATTCGAGTTTTAGTAAGGATCCCAATTTTTTTAAAAATAAAATGTAGTATAGTATAGGGATAGTGTAGCTTCCCAACAGTGAAAGAATTTCCCAAATCGGTTCAGCAGTTTCGGAGCCCATTCAATGCACACAAACAAACAATCAAATCTTTCCTCTTTATTTATTTAATATATTATTATATTATATTATATCTTATTATAGTATTCAAATAAAAGTAATGTCACGAACAAAACAAAACACAAAAGTCAAATTATACCTAAGAATGTCCGTCAGGATCAGCCCCCCTACCAAACGTCCCCATCAAACTGGCAGCGTTACCGCGCTGGATGGCCAGGGAGATGTGCTGGGCAAGAAAATGTCCCGAACGAGGATCCCGCCCCCTCTCCCTCAAGCGACGCCCTAGGTCGGTCACGAACTTCTTGGCGTCGGAGCCCCACGATCCCGCCGTCTCGACGGCAAACGGCACGAACTCGTACGTTGATTCAAGGCTTGCGTATTTGAGACGTTTGCCTTTGGCGGCCGCCTCCGCTCCTGCGCCAGCCGCCTGCCGGGTAGCGGCGAGGTGGCAGGTAGCGAAAGTGCTCACACACGTGGCATCCCAAATTAGGCACCGCCCCCTATGCCAAGGAATCAACGTGAGCCCGTCAGGACGTTTGCCATCAGACCGCGACAGACCAGAAGGCTCCAGCACACATGGCACGTCCGCTTCGACCAGGGCTCGCCTGATAATTTCATTGATCGCGTGATGCCGAGGTCTCCGCCCTGCGCACTTAATGCAGCTTAAGCCATGATGGCCATTTGCATCGACCCTTGCACCACACACGCAGACGTGAGGGTTGCATACTGCACACCCGAGCCGAAAGCCCACAGCCACCCGAAGGGAGTCATCGTCAAGGAGCGTGCCCATATGAGGAGATGGCAAGGCATGCATCCAAGCACCTGACTCCGACTTAGCGGCGGCATGAAGTCGGGCCAGCTCGACGCCCGAGCTGTCTTTCTGAAGCTGTGATAATATCTTTTTGGATGTGATATCGTCCCACCCCCTTTGCAGCCCTGGCTTATCTGGAGGGTCAACGCCCGGACAAAGAGTTGACCACACACTAAGGGCTTCCTCAGCGTATGGGATGCGGAGCATGTCACCATTGCCGGAGACGATTTGAGTAACGAGCTCCGCAACTCCATACGAAGAAGACAAGAATTCCTCTTTATTATATTGGTATAGACTATTCTTTCATCATGAATAGTTTTCGCAGTGCACGCGAAATACATCATCTTGGGTTACATTATTGGAGTTTTAGTAAGGATCCCTAATTTTTTTGAAAATATAATATAACCTATGTCACCCGGGGATAGTGAAGCTTCCCAACAGCGAAAGAATTTTTCAAATCGGTTCAGCAGTTTTGGAGCCCATTCAAACAAACAAACAATGAAATAAATAAACAATCAAATCTTTCCTCTTTATAATATTGGTATAGATAGATTAGGTAACCAAATCAAACACTGCACTGCACACCGATACCGAATCTCGCAACGTCGCAATTATCGAAGGCCGCGCGCGGACTAAGCCGCGAGGCAAGGATACCTAGTCTCGCTCACACACGCACCGACAAGCTGGCAACGTCGCGTAAACCGCGTGACGCGCGCGCGGCACAACCAGTGTACACGATTTTTGCAAGACGCACGCACACATCAATATTTCACGCACACCATGATCGCATGATTCGCATGTAAAGAACACACCACTACAATCGTAAAATTTGTCGTAATTATTGGGTTGAAAGATGGTATTTCCTAGCCATGAACATTTTAAATTATAGACTTTGCGATACTTAGAGGCCAAATTAGACCTATGTTAAGTCATGCCCAGTTCAAAATCGTAGTAGGACGCCTAAAAAGGCATCGACAGTTTTGTATGAAAGTCGTTTATCCTTAAGAGCAACGTTCTCTGTCATGATTACAGAATAAGTTCTTCCGTGGCCCTGACCCATCATGATGAAGGCCTTCGTTTCTCGTTACATTTTCAACTCTGAATTTTCAATCAAATTGAATTGAATTATATTCTAAAAGCCACTGGCACTTGATACTGAAAAAAAAAAAGTTTATTTTTTATTAAATCCCCAAAAATCTATTAGGTATCGATTAAATCTACTATTATTTTGGTATATGTACCGATTGGTTTGATTTCAATAGGAACCGAAACATTATTGCGTGCTATTCTTCAGCGTTTAGTGGTAGGGCTCTCTTGCAGAGTCCGCCTGGGGAAGTACCACACCTTTGCCAGTTATTCAACCGCCAAGCAGTAGTGTGCAAGCATTACTGTGTTCCGGATTGAAAGGCAATGTTTCCAGCGTAATTACTGGGCATACAGAGATTTAACATCTAACATCTCAAGGTGACGAGCGCAGTGCATCGCCGCGCATAGTTTTGAACTGTTGAAGTTCAAAATTCTGGGTGGCACTGAACTGTTATAGGCAAGCGTGACGCTTTACATCAGGTGAGCGACTTGCTCGTCTCGTTACCGAGTAATAAAAAATAAAAAACCCCTAATTAATAAACGCGGAGCAGTTGCTCAGTCTTCTGTCTTTTTCAATCGAGTTCTAATTTCGAAAGAGCGAAAAGGACTAAACACTTGGTAACATTAGGATAAACGAAATCTGCATCATACGGAGTCAATATTCAACGCCTTAGTTCAGTTCACGCATAATTATGCTTTGATAGAGCTAGCCACTTCTCACTTGGTAATGTAGGTGTGCTGTCATCTCAGTTATATAGGGTAACGAAAAGTGTATAAGTTCGATTCTTCATAAAATGTTTTCCCAGTCTCTTCAACACAAGAGTGAACAGTTGAGCAAGCGTGTCCAGGTCTGCGTTTACCGAGTTGACTAAACAATCAATTATCGCCTGTTTTTTGTTCAAACTGTTACAACGAAGATGTTTATCAATGCTAATAGTTATAAATGGAAACAGAGTTAGTTTTGAATATTCATTATTAACTTCTCTTTTAACAAAAAAAAACATGATAGGCACTAGACTAGCATCGCATCTAGGCTGGAATCAGACTGTGAGTCGAACAAAAGGGCAGGATGTGCGGTGTGCGCGCGCGTCGCTCGCCGCGCATCCGGGCCGAGGTGTCGAGTGACGCGCAATCTCGAAACGCAAGGCTATCGGACTGTAGCTCTTACATAACAGGAAAACACATACCTAATTGAAGAATTTGATAAACTTCTGGCATTTTGAAAGACAAACAATTTCCTAATCTAAGGATTTCTAAAAAGTCTCCTTATCTCGAGAGATCTGCTGTTTTTTTGTTGATCGCTGCAGACTGCAGATGGATGATACCTCTTTTGGCATCTACTTACTTGTATTCTGGAGCCCACTGGGAAAGGATTTGATTCCAAATCCACAATCTGTCTCTGTCCTCCTGACTGTTTAGATGACGCAGACGGAGAATATGGATGCGTTGCGTTAGAGCGGACAACACGGTAGAACGGTGAACTGACACCTGCAGTACGGATTTCACACAGATTTTCTCAGTACATATTTGCATTCAGTATCTGTCAGAGTTTAAAATCAAGTTTCCCAGTAGAAGATATTATTTTTGCGAATGACGGAGACAGAAGTAGTTAATGTCAGTTCTCCTAGAGCACCTTCTGCCAGTTTTTTAGGCCTGCCTTTACAACAAACATGCAAACTAAAATAAACTATTTAAACCACACCTATCTACACATAACGAACAGTTGGATTACTCAGAAATCATTGTAGGTCTAGAGATAATCCAGATGCCCAAGTCTTCTACCAGTTGGCACCGTCCCCAGCATCTGGCGGCATAGCCAGCATTGTGGTCAGTCATCGAGTTAACCAGGCGTCCTCTGATACAATTTTGAAAATGAGTTGATACCGTAAGAGTCCCTTCTCCCTCACAGACCCAATGTCTCAACCTCAATAGTAAAAATACATTTGGGTATTAACTATTTATCTGTGGGTATTAATGTCGAATGTTGTATTGTTTCAGTCGTGGTGGACGTGGATGACAGGCCGGTCTGCGTGGAAATCTGTGATACTGCTGGACAGGTGAGATTACACAATCTTACTTAGCTCTACCTTAGTTTTCCTAGGACATATCTTCCTAGAAAAATCTTTTTGGTATGCAAGAACAGGACACGGCTACGATTATGTATACGTTTGTCTCATTTTTCACGACATCTCCATTAGAGAAGATTTTGTCGCGGTGCACATGCTAGCCCTGCTGTTTAATTATTAGACTAAGCCGGTTCGATAATACCTATTATTCATCCCAACTTATTTACTACACTATAAATACATTAGCACTTTGCCTCGGGATTCTGAAAAGTTTTTTAAGTTTGACATCAGATTAATTCTAATGCTGCCTTTGTCTGGCACTAAGCAAATGACAAAGACAGCAATAAACTTAACCAGTTGTTAAAACAAGCGTTAACAAACGTTTCAGTATCCATAGGTGGTATATTTGAAACTCAGATAGAAACAAAATAGAAGTGTTATTCGTCAATTATTGTTCGTATTCGAAATGTCTCCGCGTTTCTCCCACATATTTACGGAAAAACAATAATATTTTAGTACGTACGTGTAAAATGAGATGCCACCTTTCAAGTGATTTATATCACAGCTGGTATTTTTCCAAAAACAACTACCGAACAACGAGGCATTAAGACAATAATTGACACAAGCGAAGCCGT
This sequence comes from Apocheima hispidaria, assembly GCA_947579745.1. Taxonomy (NCBI): domain Eukaryota; kingdom Metazoa; phylum Arthropoda; class Insecta; order Lepidoptera; family Geometridae; genus Apocheima; species Apocheima hispidaria. The sequence goes on from OX388151.1 coordinate 3,233,927, forward strand.
CCCAAGGTGAGTTCGATATAAAAGGTAGACATTTTGCGTGCTTTAAGTCAGATACGTTCACACCTGCCACATCTCTTTGTTTTCTAATCAGAGGTTTCAAAAGTACCCTTGATAGCTTGCTCTGATTCTGGATATCCTCACCTATCTGTAAGATCAAGCTCTTTACATTTAATTCGCACGATATAACAATTCCACCGCGCCCGTCACGTGTGCTATCACAAAGCCTCTATAAAAAGGTCTCTAAATAAAACTTTAAATGCAGGTAGTGAAACTGTGGGAACGCGGCGCCATTGTCGAAAAAACTACGTTAATCTCCCTCATTGTTGGCGCGGCCGTTTGTTGTTGGACAAGATTTAAATTATTCCTACACTATAATTTAAAATTATCTTGTACTGTGTATTGTGAGATTTCTAATCGCTTAGTTTTCTTGTGAAATTCAAATCGTTTAGTCTTTCACCCTAATTGTTGTTCTGATCTACCGATTCTTCTCTTCTTCTTCTTTGATTCTCAGGACGATCGAAGCGCACCACTTATCGGTCAAAAACACCTATTAAAATATACCTTCATTGGATCATACACGCGAGTAGGCTTAAACCTTTAGATAGCCAATGAGAATGTTTGGTCGAAGTCCTCGTAACCCGCGTTTTCCTCCAACTTCGCTGAGTTTTATTTTTTTTGTCGGCACAACGATCTCGTAATGCGGTAGTGGTTACGTTGAATTCGCCTACGAAAAAAAATAGCAATTTATCACATTCTCTGTTTCTAAACCTGAAATTGTTATCATCTATTTATTTATTTAAAGAAACACCAACAGTATACATATTAATTATCATCTATAGGGTAACACTTTTTAAATTAGATACAGTTCTGATACGTACACCAGTAACAGGTGTTTACAGCATTCTTACTTACTTACTTATCATCGTAGTGGAAGTGTAATTAGATTAATAAGTACTTTACTAGCTTAGCTGCCAGGTGTAGGTGAGGGCCGCGGTAACTATACGATGATATCATACCACTACCTACTTATTCTAAAACATAACAGTTTTCCAACAATAGAGCTTTGTCATTGTTTTGAAGAAGGCAGGCATAACCTGAAAACAGACAATTGTCTTTATTAGCATAGATGAATATACTATTAGGTACATAAGGTATTTAAAATTAATATTGTTTGATTTGCATATGATTTCACATTATGGATACAAAAAATACAATGTGCGAAATCGTATGGTAGCTCAGTGGGTGCACGCTCGCTCGCCTCACATTCGTTTGGTCGCAGATACCAGTGAGTACTATGGAACTTACATACCGACATATAACTGGCTTTTCGGTTATGGAAAAGATCTTGAGGAAATCTGCATAATTCCGGAGAAGAAATTCGATGGCTTATGTGAATCCGCCAACCCGCACTGGGTTAGCGTGGTGGATACGGCCCAGTCACCTTTCGAGGGTAGGCCGATATCCCAGTAGTAGAAATAGTATCTTTAAACGCTGATGCAGATACCAAATAGAATAAAATTATACATGCACTGGTTAGCGGATCTATGGGAAGATGATTGGTATTTGATACCATCAATCCTCAGATTTAAAGGTATAAGGTAAAGGATTAAATATATTCTTATTCTTATTCTATTGATCGTAAATAATGTTATATATTCGAAAGTAACCCTGTCTCTCTGTCTGTCTGGGTGTTTGTCGCGCTATCACGGCTCAAGCTTAATAAATAAACTTATTACGTAGGGGCTTTAAGTTTTTGCGTGGAAAATAATAAATAATTAACATTCAAAAAAAAAAATTTTTTTCTCGAGTGTTAAGATATGATAAACTTTTATTGTAAATAAATGTGGTTACAAAGGTCTTAAAATAACAAAATAAGTATCAACAGTAATTATCCTCTCGGACATACAATAGTTAATAATCGTTAATAATTAACACATGAAAATACCAAAAACTGGTTTGACATCAAAAATTTGTAATAGATACCAATTACGAGTGTCCCGTACTTTTCCGGGATACAAGATGCTGTCCTTTCTCAGGACCCGTAGACGTAATTTATTGCTTCTTCTATATTTCCTTGCCTTATTCCAACAACATTGCGTTTGTGAAATACCTATAGACCTAAAATATGCCTACAATACAGAAGCGTGACTTTTACCGACCACATCGACTATGAATACGTACCTTACCTACGTTGCATTATAAAACATGAAAGTGAAAAGCGAGCGACGTGCTTCATAAACATCTTCGCAATAAGCAACTAGAAAACCTCTCTCATTATATTACGGGTATGCCTGACACAGACTATTCTCTCTTAGATTCCGCGGTCAGGACGAAAAAAGCACGCCCCGCATCAGTAAAAATACATAAGTCATCATCAACATCTATGGTCATCATCATCATGACCATCAGCCAGAAGACGTTCACTGCTGAACGACAATCTGCCGTTAGCATCCACCGCCTCCCCGCGACTTTCAAGGTGTCTCGACGGCCCTGTTCTGATTTCTTCGAAAGAGATAGCAAGACATGATTTTTTACGAATAGTTCGTTTGCTTCAATTAAATTTATGTCTAGTTATCCTCTTCATAAAAATTTGATCAGGCTCGACACCTTCACAATGTCATCGGCCTAACACGCTGCGTCTTCCGATTCGTGGTCGCTACTCAAGAACTCTTCATTCCCATCGGTTATCGGTTCTTTGAGGGATGTGGCCTGCCCAATGCCACTTCAGATTGCAAAGCCTGAAAGCTAGGTATGACGGTAAAATACATGACACCTAGATGATACATAAAAACTCATTCTCATTGGTTCATCGCCAGGCGCGAGTAAGCGTAACCTTGAGATAGCCAAAGGGAACGGTTGCTCTCAGTCGCCGCAGTTCAGTGTTTTTGACCTCGCAGTGGTATTTATACAGGATAATCTGTAATGCTTGAGCATCACTAGGGACCCTAGGAAATGTCTCGTACAGAACGGGAATAAAATAATGCTCTCATTTTCTTACTTCCATATTAAATATGAAAATGGGTTTTCGTATTTTTATGTTTGTTTATTCATTTTACCCGGAATTTTCTAAATGTAATTTTTTTTTATATGTATTTTCGGGGTAAAAATTATCCTTGGTCTTTCTCTGTATAGAAAGGAAAAGGATAGTAGAGTGTCACTCGCTGCATCATCCACGATTCAGACTTGTCCTATTGCACCCCTTCATATTTTGCCACAAGAACGCTTTTGCTGAGAGATTGAAAGTTCAAGGTTTTAAATTTCTTTAGCAGGGTCTGCTCACACCTTTGACCAGAAGAAGTGTGCAAACATTATACCGTGTTCCATATTGAAGGATGTACCAGTAAATTCATATGACATAAAGAGATTTTTCCGGTCTGTTAGGACAGATTTTTATATTGTACTGATCTCAATTTGAAAAAATCTCAAAATCCTATCCAAAAACTAAATCCTAAAAGAATGTGTGTGACGATCGCAGTGCATTCAAATGCACTGCTATCAAAATGCTGGTTGGCAACGCTTCCCATCAGGCGAGCGATTTGCTCGTCACGTAGCTACTGTTGGTTCCTCCGGTTTTGACATCCTTCGAAAATATCGAAGTAAGTAGGTATTGTCATGTGTCGTCCGCACATGAAAAACCGCGGGGATCAACGAGTACATACTTACCTAATTTCATGAATATAAATAAAGAAAACTAAGCAGTTATCAAAGTGCAGAAAGGCAACTAGAGTGAAATTCTAGAAGGTGCTAAAACGTAATAGATTACGTCGTTTAATATCTCCGTAATATACTCGTAATAAAACTAACCTGCAGTTACTTTGAAGTTATACAACACTTACGTTCATTCACTTATTAATAAAAATTAAACTGAATCATTCTGACATTTCTAAGAATTACTTAAGTACCAAAACATTAGAAATGTTTACTAATTAATTATCAGGAAGCAAGAAGCAAAAATAAGTGAGTAGGTCGGAAGAGCTGGCCAGACATGGCGATCGTAGTATGCTATTTTGCGCGGATATTTTCGTGAGGGGTTTACCAACTACTGTCGCCAAATACACTGTCGCCAAATACGCTGTCGCGGGGTAGCTCTAGGTTGTTAGTAGCCCGTGTAATAAAGAGTTAATATGTTTACTTATGTATAGAGAGTAAATAAACAGTTATTGCCGGCAATGACTGCCGCCAAACCAAAAATTGTTCACACGGACTTTTAGCGTTGCTGTCGCGATTCACGACAACATTACTAGACTCTCACGGCTCTAAATTCAGCTTTATAGTCTCTAGTAACAACAGCCGAGCTGGTGGAGATCTGGTTTTATACCTATGCTATAAAACGATTATGATAAATTCAGGATTTAGCCGAAAAAAAGGCGGAGAAAACACGAAGATCGGATTGAGTGGCGTGCTTAGTGTGCGAGTGTTCGCAATTTGTGTTGATGATCTAGGACTACAGATATGTATATTGAAGATAGTATGATCGGATAGTTAAGGCCTCGCTACATGGCCTGACCTGACATCGTTTGAAAGAGATGGCTATATATAAGTTTATGATGGGGGAGCGAAAGGGAGAAGCTAGTTTGAGAAGCTAGTTTGTTTCTTTTGCTCCCGTGAAACTCAAATCTAGCGGTCCCTTTCACACGATGTCAGGTCAGGCCATGTATAGACTCCCTTAGTTACTTACTCGTACGTGGACGTTCTCAGCTACAACACTAACACCTTATTCAATCTGTCAAAATTACAAGCTAAGAGCTGAGAAACATTTATCATAATGCCATCTAAATTCTATCTGAAACATGGCATGGCCCTGTGATGCAACTCTCCTACAAGGTGTGATCACACGGACTTGCGCAAGCGATTTGTGAAGCAACCATGTGCTTCAATTGTTGTATTGACTTTCACCGATAGTGGCCGATGGCAGTGCACAGCTGACCATGGTAAACGTACAGTTGGCCCCACAAGTAAATGTACTACCAGCGTACTTTTTAAGGTTCCATATCAAATGGTAAAAAAAACTCTTTATCGTGTGATTCGAGTATCGAGTGCGCTCCTTGGTTCCGAAATTCGAATAGAAAATTCTGTATGTCACAGCGACCTTATTTATAAGGAGAATTCTGTGGTCACAGCCGATTCTCTCGGGAACTCAAAATGCTATAGACTTGAAATTGATATAATATTGCCCAATGTGTAGCAAATTCAGTTTTTGTCTTTTTATGAAAATTCGGACTGGGGCTTTTATGAAATGATAGGGCAAAAATTTAAAGCGAAAGAACCAATTAATTTAGAGCGCTTGGGCGATTCGCACCGTGGTCCGAGCTATATATGGTATGAGCTGCCGCAGTACCCGCGGTAACGTGGTCAAGAAAGAAATTATGCGTATTAACGTTTTTAAACAAGGGATATAAAACTTAAAATTTAAAAATTTGTTTGTTTATTTCTTAAAATTTAAAAAATATCTCCCCTCCCTTAGCTTCGAAGGTTACGAATTGAAATATCTGAATTCATTTCTGCAAGTAGAGCATGTTTATTTAAAAAATAAAATGAAACTTTTGAATTAAAAAAAATCTCAAATATTTCTCGACCAAACCAAAACCAAGCTCTACCAAAGTATTTTTCTCCACCTACCCATTTTTTTTTGTCTGGTAATTTCGATTTCACATACAACACATTCAACACCATTTCTTTCAATTCCAGGACTCGATGTCCGAGCTCCGCGAGCTGGCATACCCCGGGACGGACGTCCTGATGCTGTGCTTCTCTGTGGTCCGACCGGAGACGTTCCGCTCGGTCGCCGAGCGGTGGACGAGAGCCGTCGCCAATGTGAACGCACCTTTAATACTGGTCGGCACGCAGAGTGACCTAGCCCAGGATGCCAGGGTTCTGCATACTTTAAGAGTGAGTATTATATTTGTTATAAATGTTGAAGTCAGTTTTATTATTAATAATAATGCTATTTACACTTATAGCATCCCGCTAAGATAACCTAGGTATTCGAGGGATGCCACTGAACACACCCAAACACACAGACGACTAACACCCAGAACAGGAGGTTTAAATTCATCATTCAAACATTTGCGCTGTAACATTTGGGGCTAATAGAGTAGATTTGGTTCCAACTAAGCCAGGAGTGTCGTCGATTGCGGGCGCATCTTGTGAGTTTTTCCGTCATAATGGCAACATTATTCAAGAACCTAGCTGGATACAGTTAATCCCTCGCCGGACTAGACTGGATGTCCACTTTCATAACAGTAATTTTAGTTGTGTTCCAGCATTTATCTAAAATAATATGAACCCTTAGGGCTTATACTGTACGGCTTATAGTGTACAACACTTTTGTACCGAGCTATCACATTATATGTAGAGGTGTCCAAATGATGGCACTACACTTTTCTATGGGAGGCCTCCCATAGTAAAGTATGTTTAGAAAATACGATGATCAAAACTCTATAAGTTAGTCGGGCTGTTTATCTGTTTATAGCTGTATCACTCACACCAAGTAGATAATAGCTTGTGCAACCGAACTACGCTAAATATCATGTCAAGTGTCATGTGCATGACACATTGTGCACATACCTTTTTAGCGAATTGTAAACTGTGGCACATCGATACTAACTTCATTATTAGATGTTTCCAGATATTATACAGTGTGTGTTTTTTTTTTAATTGGGACAGTATGAAGAAATCCGAGACCATAGGAGATACAAGGAAACTCCATTATGTTATAACTATTATACTATACCATTAGTGTTTATACTATATTAGTACTTTTTGTAAAAACTATTTTGGCATATTTTTTTTTGGTCAAGCGTGATTTCCCCTCATAAATGAGTTATAATAAATAATAATAAATATCTGGGACATTACTGCACACACGGTCATGTATCACGGTTATGTATTTTGATATATTTCTTAATGCGAATGACTCAGTTTCACGTCAGGATCATCTCATTGTATCAGAAGCCAAAATTCGGATCAGTAGAAGTAGTTATAGTTAGTTAATTATAGTTTAACTGGCAATAGTTAGTAGTTTATTAAATTTGACTAACTTATACTGCTCAGTCTTTTTTTCTTCCAAAACAATGAAACGATCCTGACATGAAACTGAGTCGCTCCGCATTACAAAAACAAAAGATCAAAACAACTAATTTTTATGGAGAACTTACCTACGCTTGACCAAAAAAGTAACTAATCATCGCCAAAATCGTTTTGATACAAAATGAGTAAATGGTTCTTAAAACAGTTTTCCCGTATCTCAAGAGGATTCGGATATGCCCACACTGTCGCAGTAAAAAAAAAACAACCTGTATACGTATATCTACATAATGGATATAAATATTTCAGAGGAAAATTTATTTCAAACCTTACTGTAAGAGCTTAGGACATATTTTCCTATACGCAAGTGGGCTAGTGAAGGGACACAAGTTCAATTCAAGAAACTATAAACGAACTTACATAAGTGAAGTTTAATCATAATAATATGAAGTTTTTCAGTCCATGAAGGTCCCAAACCCTTCCACGAATATAATTATATTATACTTCACTAATATATGAAGTATTGTCCAATTATTATTTTTTAACTTATATAGTGGTTCCACACGTGTATTTAGCCAGTGTCAAGTTTATTAAGTGTTAATTAATGTCAAGTGAACCATAACATGTGATAATACTTCATATATATATTAGTATGGTATAATAGTATAGTAATTAATTATTATTATATATTCATGGGAGGGTTTGGGTTGAGACGTTCATGGACTGAAAAACTTCATATTATTCTGATAGAACTTCACCTAAGTTCGTATAATTTGAACATGTTCCTACTAGGCAGACATTTTTTTGCAAACCCCTTTCTGATAAGGTTTTTGATTTGGGTCTTCTATTTCAAAGTAACCAGCAAATCAGAAATTCTAGAAATGGAATCTCTGAATCACTGAGTTAGTACGTGTATGTACATCGTACTACGACATAACAATCTCAGTGCTATGAATAGGGAGAATTCTGTGGTCTGCGGTGAATCCAAAAATAGTTGTGATGCGACCTTATATTAAAATTTATTTGTGTTTTGTGAAATTATTTCTTGAGTGTTGGACAGTAAGTAAATTATTTTTATTTTATTTTTTTCAGGCTCGTGGCGAACACGTGGTCACAGAAGCAGACGCGAAGGCGCTGGGGGCCAAAATTAATGCGACTTATATAGAAACATCTGCTAAAACTAGAAAACAACTCAAAGATGCTTTCGATGCCGCTATCTTGGCTGGGTTGCCAGTAATACACGCAAAAAGGCCTCTTTGGAAGAAATTGTTTTGTGTATATTAAATTTAAAAAAATATATATGATATTATCTAGGCAATAAACTAAAATTGATTAGGCGCACCATCAAAATAAAATTGTGGTATTTTTAGTAAGCTGAGTTTTTTTATTTTATTCAAAACACAATCGTTCTTCATAGTAACATACTTAGGTGGTTAAAAATATATTGTCCGAGACAGATATCTATGAATAAATGGAAGATATTTTCTGAATGTGTATATTGGAATTGTTGTTGTATAGTTAAGTTGCTTGTAATGTAGATAGAAAATAATAAAACTATTTTATTTGTAAATATTGTCAATTTAACACCACCGTTTCAATCATATCGTTGTTTCCGTGAGCTTTAAGTAACTAGGTAGACTATTCTCGGCGGCCTAACAAAAAAAAAAATACAAGGCAAGACTAATAATGACGTTATAATTGTAATGAAATAGTTTAAAATTATATTTAAGACACCACTTTTAAAAGTGCTAAGTAGCAATAAAACATTAAGCAATGGCAACAATATTTTATTTTCATGGCTCATACAAATACAAATACAAATACTTTATTGTCCAAAAATCCAGTTACAACATCCTAAGTAATGCTTCCTAAAAATAAGCGGTAGGTATTACTTTACCCAGATATTTTTGAAAATGGTGCCTGTAGACCCTGCACTAGGAGAAACCTGTGTCGCAGGGGCTACACATGTAGCGTTTACTAAAAAATATGGAGTGGTGCGGCGAACAATACAAGTTTGATTGGATTTAGGAAAGTAGGCTAAACTAATATAATATAATATAATACTAAATACAATATAATAGATACAATATCAAAATGTTGTGTCGACTCTAGTGCCTTAGCCAGCGCCAATTATCTTCTGCAATAGTACTATAGTAAGTACTAGTACTGCAATAGATACTACAAGAAAAAAAACGCGATTTTTACAATATGTATCTAAGTACTTATACCAAAGTACCTTTGGGTGACTATACATGGCCTGACCTGACATCGTATGAAAGAGATAGCTATATATACATTTCTGGGGGAGCGAAAGGGAGAAGCTATAACCTTAATAGTTTGTTTATTTTACTCCCGTAAATTCAAGTCTAGCTGTCCCTTTCGCACGATGTAAGGTCAGGCCAAGTATAGGCACCCTTAGTACTTTGTAGAATAACCAGTCTGTTTACCACTTTTTATAAAAAATCTTAAATAGTTGGCCTGGTAAGTTTTTTGTGATCTTCAATAATTGTGCAAGTATTTTTAATTTAATAACATAACTACTAGTAGGTAGGTACCTACTTACTTAAAATATTATGTCTATCGGTCATTGGTTGGTAGGTATCTACCTAATTTAGAAATTTATTTTCGTATGATAAGCCCGTTTATAGCTTTAGAAAAAGAATTAAGTGTATAAACTATAGAATAACTTGAAATATCATTCTAATTTGTACAGCGTATTTGATGTAATTTTATTATTATAACGTTTGTTAAATTAGACGTACCTATGTATGCTTAATAAGTGATGTTGTTTTGATACTCAACACGAACTGATAAATAAAATTATTACTATTTTTCTCGAAAATTACCATTTTATTTCAAAAATTATCTGACCCTGCTTGTGATCGTGCGAGAGCGGGAGAGCACGCATGTTGATATTAATCGCGAATGTACATAAGTAATAAGATGCAGATTTAAATTGCTGAAAAGTTTAACAACTTTATGAAAATCCTAAATATCTATTATTAATTTTCACCCGACTGCCTAAGAAGGAGGGTCATGTTTTTGGGATGTATGTTTGCATGTGAGTATGTTTTATGATTGTGTGTTCCTGTTCTATTACCTGCTGTAGCCTAAACTGTTTGACCGATTTTTAAGAGGTGTCGTTGGATTCCTGTGTGCTGGTTTTTGATTTATTTTAATTACTTTGCCTCGCCCCGCGGTTTCACTCGCTATTCTACAGAAACACAAACACGGAACTGAAACAGAAGCCTATGTGTTAATCCAGGGTATAAGCTACCTCCATACCATATTACCATATTTCATTCAAATCCGTTCAGCTGTTAGAGAGTTGAACGGGAACAAACACACTTACATACATCACACTAATATTATAAATGCGAAAGTGTGTAAGCGGTTTGTTCCCGTTCAACACTGTAAGGGCTGGAAGGATTTGGATGAAATTTGGTATGAAGGCAGCTTATTCCCTGGATTAACACATAGGCTACTTTTTATCCCGAAAAATTTAACCGTTCCTGTAGAATAGCGGGTGAAACCGCGGGGCGCAGCTAGTACTTGCACACAAACTTTAGCATTTATAATATTAGTGTGTTATTAGATAGTTACTTGTTACCGGGTATATAGCGAATGACCGTCAGTTTTCAACACGGAATAAAAATAGTATACAAAAAATAGCACAGATATGTCTGTGAACTATCTCTTAGAGCTGGGTCAAAACAGTGTATTTTGTCAAAAGAAAACTGCAGGAAATCCAAAAAATCCTAATGATCTAGAGACGTGGCCCACATATCTCTTTCCCACAATGTAGCTGCAACATCTAGTTTTCTATAGACTAAGTAGATACTTATTACATTTATTCTTATTTATCATATAAAGTATCCACTACTTTACTGGGGAATAACTTGAATTAGACTATGAATAAGACTTGATAATTTTGTGAAATCGCGAAATATTACAAACATTACACTGGCTGAATACACTACACGTGGAGCCATAAGGGAAATTAAAAAGAAACGTCATTCTGTCAGAGTTTTTAATGTCAATGTCAATCCCCTATGACTGTCACTCGGATTGTCATTTGATAATGTGCTGCCAGGAAATAATAAAAAAAACATTTAACTATCTTTTAAAATAAAGCTTTCTTCCTTGGATTATTTTTGGGACTCGGCCTCATTTGACAGTTTAGCTTGGATTTTTGTGTTACCAAAAAATATTGATAACCTGGATGTTACGCCAACATTCAAGGAAAAAGCTTAAGACGTTGCTGGGGGAGCGAAAGGGAGAAGCTATAACCTTAATAGTTTGTTTCTTTTGCTCCCGTGAAATTCAATTCTAGCTGTCCCTTTCACACGATGTCAGGTCAGGCCATGTATAGCCACTTTAATACTCGTTATATATTTTTTTGTATTTGTGTGTCTATCTGGCTATATTTAAAAAAAAACAGTCAGGCAATACTACAAAAAAAAATGATTTGCTTTGTTTTGGATTGGAATTATTTCGTTTCGCGCTCTATACCTAAAATTGTTTAAACTATTTATTCTCTTGTACGGTTGTACCACAATATCACACAATCCACTCATTAAAACTTATAGAAAACTGATATTATACAATGGCGGAAGAAGAACATTACGAAGACGTTGATATATCGGACATAGTAGACGATTCGGAGCACTATCTTGTGGACAGCGAACCACTCCATACCGAAGCAGCAGATTCCGAGAGCATGGTACAAAACTCCGAGATACTGTATTCGGAAGAGCAATTTACTGAAGATAAAAAGTTGCCCACCCATAAACCAGAGGTTATTCGCTCCACAAGACTGCCCATGGCTAGAATAAAAAATATTATGAAGATGGACCCAGACGTCAACGTAATATCTGGCGATGCGGTGTTCCTGGTCACCAAGGCTACTGTAAGTATGTCTCCTCTACTAGTTCGCTAGTACAGTAGTGTCGCAGCTCGCGCAGACTGTGGCATTGCGATTCCTATAACTTTACAAATCCTGAACTGATTTGGCCTATGTTCGAAGTTTATAATTGTACTTACTGAAATGAACAACTAGAAAAAAACCACTAAGATTGGATCAACAGTGTGAGCTATCGTCCTACAAATAAACTCAAACAACAAATTGACCCTGTTGTTGACTCGGAGACTTGGTCTTGCTCTTTTCACTTGGCTTGATCAAAAATCTAAATCTACATCTACATTTGGTTTGCTTGCTTGTGAAATGATTCTTGTTTTCTTGTTTCAGGAATTATTCTTAGAAACAATTGCCAAGGAAACATTTGCCTTCACTGCCTCAAATAAGCGAAAAACAATAGCCAAGAAAGACTTTGATGTTGTTGTGAATAAGGTGGACTGTTTGTGCTTTTTGGAGGGTGCTATGGACTTCTGAACTGTGATAATCCAATGGGCGATAGTTTCAAATGCTACTTGTTAATATTAAGAAAAAAAATGATCAAAGGTGATTTAAGGGATTTTACTTTTCATATTATGTTATGATTTTGGCACCCCCTGACACTGCCGTCCTCGGCGCGTGCCCCGGTTTGCCCCGCTCTAGATCTGGGGCTGGCTAGCAGTATCTTCTATGAATAATGAGCCATGGTTGGTTATTGGTACGGAATACTGATCCTCACTCACCAAATAGAATAAGTTCAACATAATATAACTCTTTTGACTGACAGACAGACAAAGCACAGTGTGGGTCTGGAACTCTGACGCCTTGCACACTTACTTGCAAAATATCAATTCATTATATAACTTAGGTCAGGATTTATGAAAATGAATCCATTAATAGGGGATGAAAGTTAGTATGGATGTTTGTAATTTTTACTATCGATTTGAGAGGCCACAGGCAGAACATTCTTCTAGAACCTTAAAATTGCGAAATCAAAGTGCTAGTAAGTTACCAAATAAACTAACATGTAGGCAGTAGAAGAAAACCAAATCCGTTTTCACATTGGGATAATTTTATTTCACATTATTTAGATTGGAAATGAAGACATTTTTGTATACTTTCACATATTCTTTTTTATTATATTTATGAAACACATTGATTTATTCAAAAATTATAAGTTATGTGTTCTTTTTTAATTTTGTAGTCTCTCTCACATTACCTCAATATCTGTCCAGAAATGTTTAAACATTCACAAATTGTTAAAAGGATTTAGTTCCAATTTCTTCCGCAATATGGAGTTGTCAGAATGTAATATTTTAAATTAAATTATTTATAATAAATACATTATGTAGCCGTTTCTTGATTTGTACATCACAATCAAATATCATAGTAAAACAACAATTTGACTAAAGCTAACATTGGTCTCATATTTTGAGGTTATCTGTTTCATAATATTTGAACTTTTATATACAAAAGTTTTTTTGTCTTTAAATATTTATTTTGCTCTGTCTTGCCAATGTTAGCCATCATTGATGTAAACGAGACAAAACATTCGCTATATATGTACTTTTAAACATCTTGTACTTGAAGTTACCTACAAAATATCTATAAGCCTGAAAACATTATGCAACAACTTTTTCTACATTTATCTAATCAGAGACACTACGCTTGTAAAATATAACCTCACCTTCTATTAACAAAACTTTTAACTACTTGATATCAGAAAATAAATCCTAGCTATTGCCATTTGAAAGCTTATTTATTGCAAAATGACTTAAAAAAATTAGGAACAATATTATTTACAGGTTGTTTACTATAAACTGGTATTTTTCACACAAACACAGTTTCGATTTCTTAGGAATAAACAATACATTTGTATTGTTCTCTCATACGTTTGTATACGACTGAGAGAGAGAGAGAGAATAATGAGAGTTCATTATGACCTGTGAGTCGGCGTGTACCCACTCGGACACAACACACGCGCATGTTGTTCCAGCTTATATTAATCGACCTGTATTAAGGCCCTTAGTTGCGTCCACAGTCGTCTCACTCACTCATTTTCATAATATTGAAGAAATAAAAACACTAAGTTAGTGTAAATTTCCAAATAGGATTATGTTGTGTCTGTTTAATATAAGATTACAAATATTTTAAGAAAAACTTTCGTTTTTATATCTTAAGAACTTGACTGAGGATACTGCAAAAAAACCAATCAGACTTAATGAACATTTTGGATAGTAAATACAACATAATGTAACTAGAAATAGAATACACTTTATCTACAAAAACTTGGAAATGTGAGAGTGAGATAGCATATGGCGCGACTTCATAACACTGACATACCCCCTAAGTAATGTCAGTGTTATGAACTACAGAGAAATTGAAGCAACTTTATTAACACTATGTCCTGAAAAAAACAACTCTAAAAATATACCGAGGAACTATTGAGACCTCAACTCACACTTATTAAAATAAACGAAATTTGATCACTCATCGTCATAGATTCTTTTCACTTCATAATATATACAAAATGTACATTTTAAATCTACAATTTTGAGATGCGATCATTTACAATATTTTTAATAGACAACGCACACGACATTACATACTTTTGGTGCGGGCGATAAGGTATACAAAATGCGAGCCGCACCGCGAAGCCGTGCGGAAATGAGACAATCGTATACATAATCGTACAGTTTTACACAACCAATAATTCCTCCCGATGTAGCTGCGCAGTTGACCAATTTAAGTAGCGCGGAAAACATCGATCTACCAATGGCAACTACGCGCGCTAAATTCTTGCGCTGTTATTGGTCGATCGATTTCGCGGCAAAATCGCGCCGCCCTTGCGCCGTCTTGGTCCGATAGTGTACTAATCGTGTAAGCGGGACAGAGAATACATAGCAGTACTCTGCCATTTTTTGCGCTTGCAAGTAAAGTTCAATATGTGTATATAATCATTTACACGTTCGGCTACTGTCGGAAAAAGCTGCCTATCGGAATTATTAGTGTAAAACTGTAGCCGTGTCCTTTTTTTGCACGACGAAAAAGAGTACAGAAGACTTTGTCGGGATTTATCTGCAGGTATGGCAGCAGTCACACGAAAGCCAAAAAAAGTCTTCGGCTTGAGCACTTCGCAACGAATTTTTAATCCGCCGTGGGTCGCGCCATACGAGTACAACTACGAGTACATTCGTTTAATGACGCACGTTAAAAACATTTACCGGACTCTGGCGAAAAGTGTCTATCGTGTGTATTGGCTAAGTTTTTCACTTGAGATAAGATTTTGTGATTTTTTTGGAACTTTTTTGTCAGTGTCAGTAAAATGATTTGATTTTTTTTTTTAGTCCATTTGGAAGGGCAGATTAGCCGCTATTCTCGGCCTTTTCTTTTTAATCGGTTTCGGTGCCTGCGACAGGGGTTGTTGAGGTGCCTGTATAGATAACAAAAAAGTAAGAATCTCAAAGAAATAGATAAAACCCAGCTGCCCGATTTCGATCGCTGTCAAATTTCAGTCGCATTAAAATTATGAAAAGCACTCGAATCCTCTTGTCTACCTGAAAATGTTGTCGATATCCAAACGACCTAACAGCAGGGGAAGGTCGCCCACGTTATGCTCTAATAGTGCTAACAGACTCACGGATCTAGCGCAGCGGACCAATGAGAGAAATAAGAAAATATATTTCTCTCTCTTTTGTTGGACTGTGGTCAATGCAAACCAAATCCACGCCTCTGCTAGGGGTATAAAAATAAAATGAATATGCGAATGTCCACCTTACATTTAGGTAAAGTGTGGCACGGCTTTATACGAGGTCGAAAGGGGAACTACAGCTGCCATCTTGTTTTCTCTATAGTGATAAAGAGAGAATGGCTTAGTAACAGCGCCGTATCAGCCGCCTTCATCGAGATTCGCCTAAAAGCGTGTACATCACTGTAGATATGGATTGATGAAGAATGCCTCCTTTCGAATATCGAAGATAGATAGCGACAGAAACAAAGCGATTGAAATTTGACATCACACGGAATAAAATCATTAATAATCAAGTAATTTTAACTTAGTGTTAATTCTGTAATGTTTTTTTCTAGGAGAGCCTTTGCGGAGACGCAAGACAATCTCAGTACCGGTGTCAGTAATTAATTTATATAAAATTAATATATATTTTTTTATATTTTACTTCTAAATTTACTTACCTACTACTACTTATCATGTTTTGTAAGATTGCCAAATTATTATAATTTTAACTTACCTGGATATTATTAGGTTGGGGCTGAGGTAGCATACATTTAGGTGCCGCCAAATCTCCCGTCTCTTTCCTCGACGACGAACTGCTTGTTTTTTGAATCCGCCTAAAACAATATCAAACAAATAAGTTCCGAAACTGATGGATTCCGATCCAGATTGGAGCCGAGGATCTTCCGGGTCACAATTTTAGAGAGTTATGGTTCTCGTTCGTAAGTGCTCACTAATAACAAGTGGTTTGTTAAGGTTCAACGGTTCGCTCAGCGCGGCAAATTCAAATGTTCTTGCGTTTTTTGTCAATTACAACTTTATTACTCATCGTGGGTACTAATTTAATTTCTGTCCATACTAAGGTTGCCTGGAAGAAATCGCTTTAGGCGATAAGGCCGCCCATTATACTGCCGGATATTTAATTATTGTTTAATTTTAATTGTATTTTCGGTGTTTAATAAAGTTGTATTGTATTGTGAATTTCTTGATACATTACACAAAAATCAAGGTGAAAGCTAGTTAGTATAAGGACACTTCTCACTAAACCAAAAACCAAAACATAAATCACCTCATTGAGATTCGTAGCTAAACCAATATAATCTAGGTGATCGTTTTAGCCGTAATTTCTTCATACGACCTATTTATTGTCGCAAAATTCGTTTTCTTGAACCGACGATGAATAATTAAGCTGTAATTGACAAAAAACGCAAGAAAATTTGAATTTTGCGCGCTGAGCGAAACGTTGCACCTTAAGTTGTTTCTGAAAAAAAAATATGGAATTCTCAGCGCCGGTGTGACAACATGACAACAAAGGCTAAAAAAAACAAGTATAGTTCTCCTGAAAAATGGAAAATGTTTTCCTGTTGGGCGCGGTCACTCACCGCTGGCTGGTCTGCACCTGCAGCGGCACGAACGGGTTGCTCAGCTTGTCGGCGCCGCCCTGGCCCGCGGAGTTCTGCCGCGCCACAGCGGGCGGCGGCGCGGACGGGCTCGATTGGTTCTGAAAATTTGATCACAGTTAGCGGGACTAACCAAAAATATTAACTAGTAGTTCGCGGCGAACTGAGACCTCGCGACCCCTATATCTTCACAGCCCCTGGACCGATTCAGCTCGTATTCGTTTTTTATTTATTTATTGAAATTAACTACTTGCCTACAAAATTTCATGAAGATCGGATCAACGGTTCGCAAGTTATCATCGGACAAATATACACACAAACATACATACAGAAGCAGATTTGTTCCAGTAAACTCTGAGAGCTTTTCTTCGCTCGGTCAACAAGCTAACCCCCGAATACTGAAACGCTTGTTAGCTTTGACAACAGATTAATTCTAATGCTGCCTTTGTCTGGCACTAACCAAATGACAAAGGCAGCAACAGACTTAATCTGTCGTCAAAATTAACAAACGTTTCAGTATTCGGGGGTAAATCCTCTATGGTATCTACAGGGTTATAAGGAAAGGGTATGCTAAGCCGAAAGGAGCTCATAGTACTCATGATTGTGAACAACTTTTACTATGGTACCAACTCTGAAATCGAGAAAAAAAAGCTGCTCTATACATTTTGTCGAGTGTCATGGACATTTTTCTATGGACCAACTGTTTTTTTTTCTCGATTTCAGGGTTGGTCCCATAGTAAAAGTTGTTCATAATTATGAGTAGTACAAGCCCTTTTCGACTTAGTATACCCTTTCCTTATAACCCTGTATAGTATGGTAGAGATACCTAAAAATGACAACCTAAAAATTCATCTTAATTTTTAGATGTGATATGTGTGTGTTTTTGTGATGTGATGTGTATTTCACCATATGATGGTAATGGCTGTATTATGGGTCGCATTAGGTTTCAAGGCAAGCGAATGAAGTCGGTACCTGTCCCGACATCCAGCTGGGCCCGAGCGTGACGCTGGTGTTGGGAAGGTGCTGCGGGAAGTGCGGCTGGTTGCGGGTCTCGTGCCGGTACGCCATGTTGTTGTTGCGGTGGAACTGCGGCGTCGGGAACTGCGGGAACGGCATCTGGTTGGCGACCGACCCGTGCTGGCCGAACGACGGGAATGGCGGTATTTGCGGCTGATTCTGCAACGTTATTATTTTGATCGTGATCGTCGCACTGAAAGAAGCCCTCATCTGGTAACACGTCTATTATGTATGCTAAAGAATCTAAAAGTTCCATTTGCCATGCGATATGCTGTTTCATGGTACAGTATTACACAACAAATACCAGTGCTGATTGTTTACAGTCAGCATTATGCTGAGTTGGGATCGGGTTTGTGACAAAAATGGGGTAAATTCTTTATACTGTGTGTTTTTTTGATATATTCATATGTATTTTTGTCATAAATCAATTTTTCTGTATTTCTGTATAATTCCGCCCGATGTACCTACCAACTTGGCTAACAATGGTCAACTTTAGTACCGCAGGAAACTTCGATCTGCCAATGGCTACCATCTTGCGCCATATCGGTCCGACATTGTGCGAATCGTATAAGCGGGACAGAGCTGAGAATGCATAGCAACCAATACTCTGCCATTTGCGCTTGCAAATAAAGTTCAATTACTGTCGGAAGCCGGTCCGTGCTTATCTCTGCGCAAACGAAAACGGCCGATCGGAATTATTTGTTGTGTAAAACTATGCATGGTTCTTTTACATGGCCGCTACGTAAAACTAACCTGTGAGTGTTTTATCCAAGAAGGTTTTTATTGTGATTTAACATAAAAGTGTAATAAAAACTTATGATATATTTTTATTTATAATTAAGATAAGTGCATCCCCTCGATGAGTCTGAGGTGGTTTGCTTTGGGTTCTATGAATTTTGTGTAGTTGTAAAGGTGAAAACAATGATACTTTACTATAGAGATACACAGATCACACCTTAGAGTCTGCATTCAGGACACTCGAAGCGCACGAGGCACGAGTATAAATACACTTATAAATTACTCTGATTGGTTGATTGTTAGGCGCGAGTAGGCGTAACCTTGAGAAAGCCAATGAGAACGCTCGGTCGCACTCCACGCGCCCCGCGCCGCGCCTCAAACTTTGGTGACTTTTTGTAGGAACAACGAATCTCGTAATGCGGTATCTTGTGATCTGTGAGAGATACGACTTTAACGCACTTAAAATGACCCCCGCAAATCTGTCCTATGGGACATTTCATCATAGCTATCTCTTTTACTAACTTTTCGCATTCATCGGCGGCTGTAAACAGAGTGCAGCGGAGCCGAAATCAGAACACCATTTTGAAGGTAAAAACCTATCTTGTGTAAAATATCATTGGGTGAAAAGAACAAAATAACTTGTTTATCAGCACGTACGGGCTTAGCCAGGGCTAAATTTGGAAGTTAGAATTCAATTTTTTTACTACATATTACGGAAGTTTGTTTGAACCGGAGCTTCGGTGCGCGAGTCAGGCTCGCATTTGTCCGGTTTTTTTTTAGGATTAGGCTACCGTGTAGTGTCAACAAATCTCGCTCTCCTTTATTTTGCCTTATGTTTTGTAGGATCATTTTAAAATGTCATTGTTAAAAAACGTACCTTGGAGTTGTTCCATTCGTTGGGTACAGGCGGCTGGTGTCTCACGGTGTTCTGGACGTTCTCCTTGCGCCAGTTCTGGGGCTGTTGGTGAGGGAGCCTGGGCCAAATGGAAATACACTCACTCTCTACCTCCTTTTTCTTACAACTTTGGTTTAAAGAACTTAACGTAGATGAGATGTTGTAAAGAGATGGCGCTGAAGTGTTTTTTTTCTAACCGATTTCCAAAAAAAAGTGGTTCATAATTCGTTTTTTTTTTTTTAATGTTTGTGCACTCATAACTACGTCATTTATAAACGGATTTGAAATTTTGTTTTTTATTTGAAAGGATATACTTCCAGATTTGTCCCATTTTTATCAAAATCCAGTTCTGATAATGAAATCTATGAGGAATTGAGGGAACTCCTCAAATATTTATTATACATAAGCGATTATTATGTATTGTGGTATTGTCATCAACAAAATCAAGCATTTGCATTGAGAAAAATAGTCATATGGTGAAGTGGAACTGATGAAGAAGACCACAGATGGCCACCGGAAATCTTCAATGATAAATATTTCGCGGTCGGCGCCAAGAAATTATCGATCGTGCATTTTTTCAGTGTTTTGTTAGGGACGGTTTTTTAAAATGAAAATTATATTTATTATTACACTAATATTATAAATGCGAAAGTAAGTACTTATGTAATTATGTTTGCTCCCGTTCAACTCTGTTGTACGGGTTTGAATGAAATTTGGTATGGAGGCAAGGTAAGCTTCCTCCATACCCTGGCTTAACACATAGGCTACTTCTATCTTTTACTTTTAATATAATATTCGTTTTCTGTAATATAGCGGGTGAAATCGCGGAGCGAAGCTAGTCACGCATATTTTTAATTTAAAAGTGAACACATTAGCCATATTCAATACTTAATCGAACCAATATTTTAAAAAAAAAACGACTTTAGCGCCATCTCTTGACAACCTCGCATTGGACCATCCAACTTGAGATAGTATGTTTGATCGCTATCATAAAGCTTCACATTCATCTCCCCACCAGGATTCCCTGTATCAGGGATGCCACGGAACACACACAAAGACACGAATAACCCACACCCAGACCCAGAACAGATATTTAAAATCATCATTTAAATATATGCCAGGCCGAGAACCGAGGGACCTCGTGCTGTCAAAGCAGACGCGCTACCATTCATCCATATTCGTTGAGATAGCCAATGGGGAAGCTTTGTCCCAACCCGCGCTGTCCTGCACCTGAGCGAATTTTGTACTGAACAAAGATGTAATGCGGTATCTATAGAGGGTAGTCTGTGCTCGGATCTTACCCGTTGAATAGCATCCACGTTGGGAATCGGCTGCTTGCAAAATAATTAATTACTTTACTCATCATTTTGATCTTTTAGATAAGCTAATTCTCTAGATTGAGAAGTAAAACTTGTACAAAAAAGTAAGTGAAATAAAACCCAGCGCCTGTAAAAGACTTAAATAATGTATCAACCAGTTAAGTCGAGCTCCGTGCATTATTGGAGATCACTACATAACTAAGGACAATTGAGACGAATCTTACGACACCTTACATTCAAACATATGTACATAATTACATACACACATCCGAAAAACCAACCCGGGTGTTCTAAAACTGCGACCAGAACCACCGGAGCACGGGCAGCAGCGTTCTCTTAGTAAATGTTGAGCGTTCTGCGATCGCCTAGCCGCCTGCCAATCGCGGTGATTACGGCAAAATGGGAAGCCTACTTCAGCAGTGGACGTCTTCTGGCTGATGATGACCCGAAAAACATCACCTTTCTTTTGAGCAGTCGGATAAAAAAACAAGGTCGTCACATAGATATTTGTAAATGTTATATACATAGTGATTACTACCTTGTCTGGTTCTGTGGTTGAGGAGCCATTTTCGGAGTGCCATTATCGTTCTTCACGCGCCAGTTCTGATTCTGCTCATGAAATAAAGACAAACATTATTTTAAATCTCATAAGACGATAATTAAAAAAAATAAAAAGATTTTTCTATTCAGTCCGCCTCACTATGTACATAAAAAATAATATTTTGATTTATATGTTTTTTTGGTTCTATCGTCTAGTATTGCATAGAGGAAAACAAGATATCATGCCATTTTCGCGATAAAAAAAAATCATTGACAATAGACCTCGATTTACACACATTCACAGATCACTCCCTAGATTCTGCATTCAAGACGCTCGAAGCGCACCACGCATCAGTCTAAATACACTTATAAGAAATTTATCTGATTGGTTGATTGTTAGGCGCGAGTAGCCGTAACCTTGAGATAGCCTTGATTTTTATTCCCAAGCGTGTCTTAAAACTGCGACCAGAACCACCGGACAACGGGCAACAGCGTCCTCGTAAAACCGACCGAAACAAAAAAAAATACGTCCGCGTAAACGGTGAACATTCTAGTTCAAAGTTCAAGTCAAAGATATTTATTGGTAAATATTCCTCTACAAGTCAAAAATAATAACCTTTTGTATACAGTAGCATGCAAATTAAGTAGAGGCTATCAATAGAGAAGCTTCGTCTAATGGATAATAAGATTTTGTAGGTTTGCGTTGTTTACCTTGCTCTTGTCATTATCGTTATCACTAATTTTCAACAAACTCTTGAGTAGGTGCGTGGCATTATCCTGCAATAAAATACAAATAGTACATTACTGTCGCGGTCTATAATGTCAGTGTTGCTGGCGACGATGATGATGGCCGCAAGCGCAGGTCCAGGCCATCACAGCGCGGTCAGCATTGCACCCTGCGATGGACAAGCTGGAATAATTACAGCGCGGACAGCGCGGGCTGGGCCGGGAGCAGAGCTAGGCTTAGCTCGAGGCCGTCACAGCGTGGCCAGCAGTCACGTCATTGCGGACCAAGCCATGGCAAAACACAAAAAAAAAACTAAACCACTAAACTTGTAAACTGTAACTTGTTAGTCATTTATATAAAAGTTGCTGAGTAGGAATTAAAATTTCAATTCAAATTCAAATATTAATTTTGTCGATTTTCTAATGCTCAAAATTGTGGTAGGCAAGTTTTTGCACATGACTGCTTTTGAAACAAAACTCAACAATAATAAATAAATAAATATCTAGGACATTTTTGCACGCACGGTCATCTGACCCCAAACTAAGCAAAGCTTGTAATATGGCTGCCAGAGACTGATATACGTACATATATATTTTTAAATACATACTTATATAGATATTAACACCCAGACATAGAACAAACACAAATGTTCATGAATGTTTGCCCTAGATGCGAATCGGACCCAAGCCCCCAAACACAGAAGGTAGGTTCACTACCAACTGAGCCACCAGGGTATTCTAAATTCTAAAAATTCTCAATGGATTTCTAAAGGAAATTGCTGGTGGCTAGACATGCCAGCAATGAAATTCCATACAACTTTGCTCAAAGAAGGTTGTCAAAATAATGACCACATTACGAACTTGAGTAAAGGAAATAATTATATAGCTTAATTATGTAGCGATCATAGAACATCCGTGTCCGAGCCGGTAACACGTATAAGGTCTCATAATTCTAAACAACTTTTACTTTGGGACAAACCATATAATCGATATAAAAAACTGCCGCTGGATAGATTTTGTTCAGTTTGAATGATATTTTTCATGGTAACCCCCGAATACTGAAACGTTTGTTAACATTGACGACAGATTAAGTCTATTGCTGAAAGACAAAGGCAGTATTAGAATTAATCTGTTGTCAAAGTTAACAAACGTTTCAGTATTCGGGGGTAAGTCACATAGTAAAAGGTGTTCATAATTACGAGTACTTAAACGTATTTTTGTCTCCGAGATGCTGTATTTACTTAAATCGAATAAGAATGATGTGTAGATGCGTTTAGTTAGTTCCATAGTAACATAATGACGTCGATTCTGTTGTGCCATTTTCGCGCATATTCAAATGAAAAGAGATGCAAATAATTTTAGTCCTGTCAGATTAGTGAATGGTACAACAGAATTGAGGCTATTGTTGTTATACGTACGGGCGGCGTGGGGAGCGCGTGGCCGGGCGTGGCGGCGGCGTGGTGGCGGGGCTCCGTCGGCGACTGCTTCTTGTCCACCGGCGGGCTGCCGTACGACACACACTATTAGAGACCAGCTCACTTCCTTCTGCCGCGGACCGAACAAAACGCTCAGGTATTCTCTAGCTTCTACTATTGCAAGAATTTTGGAAATCGATTCAATAGACAATAGACAAATTTTTATTTAGATAGGTTTTTTTTTATGTAACTCGTTGACGGAACCAAGCAAGTCGCTCGCTTGATGTTAAGCGTCACGCTTGCCCATAACAGTTCAGAGCCACCCAGAATTTTGAACTTCAACAGTTCAAAACTATGCGCGGCAATGGACCGCGCTCGTCACCCTGGGATGTTAGATGTTAAATCTCTGTATGCCCAGTAATTACGCTGGAAACATTGCCCTTCAATCCGGAACACAGTGATGCTTGCACACTACTGCTTGGCGGTTGAATAGCTGGCAGAGGTGTGGTACTTCCCCAGGCGGACTCTGCAAGAGAGCCCTACCAATACAAAAAAAAAAAAAAAAAAAAAAAAGTCCTAAATACACATTGTTTGTAGATAAAAAATAAAATAAAAGACCTAATACACATTGTTTTTAACCATAAACCGGTTCCAGCTCAGCATAATACTGGTTGCGGACAACCAGCGCTGGTCTTCCGCTGGAACCGGCGGTGACGTCACACACTACACTACTGCTTGGCGGTTGAATAACCGGCAAAGGACCAGACGGACTCTTGCAAAAGAGTCCTACGACTGCACATCTAAGATACACAGTATAACTGTTACCTGTAGCTGGCGAAGGCCGAGTGGTGTCCGTCCTCCTTCCGCAGTATGTTGGCGGGGTACGTGAACCCGTACTCGTCCCTGTTCCCGCGCCGCGCCGCCGCCACCAGCTCGCGCAGCTTGCGCCCGTACGAGATGTTCAACATGTGGGTGGGCTGCATTCTGGAAACAATAATAAAAACAAATAACGCAAAAAAATAAAAACTAAACTAGCAATAAATGATAAAAACAGAAATATGTTTCGGCATGGCCGCCATCAATGGCCGACATCAATCATCAAAAAATATACAATGGGGAGTGTTCTGAAGAATTGTTCGACCTGGTACCGGCGTCGCGATTTTGTCACCGCACCAGTCGCCACCGCTTAAAAACTCATTCGCATATTATCGATCTGTGGAAGTCGCACACTGTGCGTTTTACGCGATCGTTTTTGCCTCACACCTGCAAATTGTGGAATGAGCTTCCACCTGCGGTATTTCCGAGTAACTACAACATGGGGTTCTTCAAAAGGGCTGTTAATAGTCTTTAAAGGTCGGCCACGTATCTGTGATGCCTCTGGTGTTACAGGTTTCCATAGGTAGTACCCCAGTACCCCATTGTAGGAATAACTAGTACGCAGGGTAGTGTAGGGTTATGGGGTACTGCAATACCCCATTGTAGGAATAACTAGTACGCAGGGTAGTGTAGGGTTATGGGGTACTGCAATACCCCATTGTAGGAATAACTAGTACGCAGGGTAGTGTAGGGTTATGGGGTACTGCAGTACCCCATTGTAGGAATAACTAGTACGCAGGGTAGTGTAGGGTTATGGGGTACTGCAGTACCCCATTGTAGGAATAACTAGAACGCAGGGTAGTGTAGGGTTATAGGATTATGATACCGATCGAAAGGGTCAATCATAAGGAATAAAACTATTCGAGGTAGACCATGAAATCCAATGAGCCAATCCAATCCAATGAGCAATTTACTTTTTGACATTTCAAGTCATTTCACTTAGTTTATTTCATACAAAATAGATTCCGTCGCAATCTTAAACAATCTCCGTCAAAGTTGACGGAATCTTTAAGGTGATGGGAAAGGCAAAAACACGAAAACAAGGTGTTTTTAGAAACATTTCTGGCGAAAAATATAGCATGTGGAGCGTCGATATTTATACATCCTATTACACATATCTTGTAGTTATTATTGCCGACTCCAAGTACTTGCTGTCGGTTATAGCTAGCACCAGTGAACACCCACAACTATTTCAACTACTTTGATGTACCAAGATCTAGCAAAGCGTTTTTTATGGGTGTTTCACATTCGCTTAGTAGCAAACTCGGACTAGTTGTTCTTATAGTGCGTACCTTTTCTGTACAGGTCTATTTGTATTGGACAGTGATCAACATAACGATTTTTTAAACAAAAACTATTTGCGCCTACAAAAACGTCGCTCTTCACGAACGTATTGTGCTCGCAAAATACGATCAGGCAATAGGTATTGTATTTGTATGCCTGTGAGAGCGAGGTTGCCATTCCGCCCCGCCCGCGGCACGCGCTTTGCGGCGTTGCCAGATCTCACACGTTCGTGGATGAGCATGCCTGAGCACTTTTCAGCGCCCGTGCGGTATAGTCACAGATGATCTGTGGGTATAGTATAGGCAGATACCTAAGCTCAAGCCGTTTGGTTTGATTATCGAGTGTATTCTAGTGGTTTAGTATCGAGTATTAGTATCATAAAATAAATATGGGAAATAAGAGTGGGCGGAAACCAATACCATCAAAGTTGTTTCTAAAACGTCAATCACGCATTGCAAATGCTAAATTAATGTTTTTTTGTTCGTCATCGTTGCATGCCTTAACCGTTCATAAACAGTTCTTTATTTTTTTAGTAAACAAACCGAGTTTCTTTGGATTTTAATGAAAAAATATATCACTTTATAAAGGCACATCAGCTAATGTTATAATATTCAAAAATCAATCATAGTTTATAATAAATCAAAAATAAACAAATTTTTCACATTTATAATATTAGTTGAAGTGTGATCAAAATTAACTTGTATGTTTTTTCTTCATTAACATTAAGCTCGCGTACTAAATTTTGGTTCAATAAAAAAAATTTTGTTCTCTTCTGAAGAGATGAGTCTCTGGTCATAAAATATTCTGTAATGAAAACATTGAAACAACTCACTGCAGTGTTGTTCCAAGTCGATTTTGGGGCTGCCGTATCTACACTCCAAAATTGCCGTATTTGGGACAAAATCAAAAAAAAATTGCCGTATGTTCTAATTTTTCATTAATTTGTATTCAAGATTATGATTCTTAGCTTTTATTTACTGGTCTCCATGTATATTTTGAATTGTGGTTAGAAGTTATGTCTCACTTTCACTTGGAAATGGTATCTCTTCTTCTCTTATCTTCCGCAGTGTCGACATTTTCACCCTTGAATTTTCTATTTTTTCTGATCAATGTATCACTAATCGTAACACCTTCTCTAAGCTCAGTGAAGCGATGTAAATACAAATCACTTAATAGACCAACATCTCAATATTGTCGTATTCATAGAGGGCGTTTTTCAACGGGGAATTCCGGGTGCTCGGTGCGTTACGTTACACGAAAAATTTGTAATGGCAGTTTTTTTAACTCTTTCGTGGATTGCCGTATATTTCATACAAATATTATACGGCTTTGGAAGTGCTGCCGTATGCCGTGTATTTGAAGCGTAGCGTGCCTAAAAACCGTATAATATGGCAATTGCTGTATGGAGAACAACACTGCAACTCAGTAGGTATCTTCTGAGACGCCGGACCGGCCGCGCGCCATCTAGCCGCATAGAAGCGCTAGTTCGATAGTAGGGCAGCGCGCGGCCCGTAGATGGCGCTCGTGCGGCGCCTAAATGCCCAATTTAATTTTGCACTACCCTGCGCCTTAAGCAATATCTGTAAATCTATTTTAAATGAAAGAAATGGATATGAAGTTTCAAAAGAGAAAATGGCTCACTGCAAAGAAAAACAAACTGTTAATTTTCTACATTTGGCGGGTTCGATACCCGGCTCTGTCGAGTGACTTAAAAAAAATATCTATGAATGCATGTATTTTTGTTTCTAAAAATAGAGAAATGTTTGTGTAAAATTTGCTAACTTCAATATTTAGGGTACTTTCCCTGCGGGGTAACAAAAGTTGTTGGGAATCACGTAGGGAACATGCCTACGAGAGGTTTCGTGTTAGTCACCAACACAATATCACACCCTAGATTCTGCATTCAGGACGCTCGAAGCGCACCACGCATCAGTCTAAATACACTTATAAGAAATTACTCTGGTTGGTTGATTGTTAGACGCGAGTAGGCGTAACCTTGAGAAAGCCAATGAGAACGCTCGGTCGCACTCCCCGCGACCCGCGCCGCGCCTCAAACTTTGGTGACTTTTTGTAGGAACAACGAATCTCGTAATGCGGTATCTAGTGTGATCTGTGGTCACCAATAACGCTGTATAATCCGTGGGTCTCAATAGGCATGAAAACGGCTCACCTGTAAAATCTCGGTAGTTCGAACAGGTCCTCCGCCATGGCCCCGGGGAAGGGCTCGTCGAACATGACTTGGTAGGTGGCCTCCGCGTTGAGCTTGTCCGAGAGCCGCACGGTGTTGGCGCCGGGCGCGGGGTAGACGGCGGTGACGGTGCCGGCGGCGCCGAACGGCACCGTGATGGTCCGGGACACGCACACCACGCGGTCGTACATCTTGTAGTCCGCCTTGGGGTCGGGCTGAATGTTGCCGCAGTGGAGTTCGGGCTGGAATTCGAATACAATCTCACTCGCAAATAGTTAATGATGCCAGACTTGAACTATTTTTTTTTTTTTTTTTTATTTATTAGCATATTTTTTTATTTTTTTAGTACACAGCAAGATTCAACAATTAAAAACAGATGTTTCAATATACGCAGGTTCACGGATCCGTGGGAGCACGATTGCTATTTGATACAAACAGTCCTCCCACAAATCCAACTAACTAACTATCTAAATACAAGAAGATGTTACTCGAATTTCTAATGTACCGAAGCAATGATGTTTATGTTCCATTAAATTGCTTCAGTACACTAAAAATTCGAGTAACAACTTTTTCCCACGAAGCTATGGCAGATTCTTTCATGATAAGGTTATCTAAGTGATATGACTTGACCTATTAACTTGTAAAAAAGGTTCCATTTAACTTGCAGCGTGACCTTCTTCTAGTTACCGTTGAGCCTCGCCAGCTACGAATCTAAATCTTATACTAAGGCCTTCACTTATTCGAGCTCTAAAAGCGCATTAGACTAAGTTAGAGTTCATTAGCTAGTAAATAAGGTTCCATTTCACTTGCAGCGTGACCCTCTTCTCGTTATCTTTTAACCTCGCCAGCTGCAAATCTAAATCTTATGCTAAGGTAAGGCCTTCACTTCTTCAGGCTCCAAAAGTATATTAAACTAAGATAGACTTTATTACCTTGTAAAGAAGGTTCCGTTTAACTTGCAGCAAGAACTTTTTCTCGTTACCCATTAGCCTCGCCGGCTGCGAATCTAAATCTTGTGCTAAGGTAAGGCCTTCATTTCTTCAACCTCCAAAAGTATATTAAACTAAGATAGACTTTATTACCTTGTAAAGAAGGTTCCATTTAACTTGCAGCGTGACCTTCTTCTCGTTATCCTTGAGCCTCGCCAGCTGCGAGTCCAAGTCCTGTGCCAAGGCCTTCATTTCCTCGGGCTCCAGCGCCTCGGAGCCGCACTCGCGGCGCGCCGCCCTGTGGTGCGGCTGGGACTTCAGCCACGTTTGTACTTCTACTTGTTTCTTTTGGCTAAAACAAATTATATATATAACTATATGTTATATTGATAACTAGCTGCGCCTCGCGGTTTCGCCCGCTATTCTACAGGAACGATAATTTTTTGTCGGGATAGAAAGTAGCCTGTGTTTAATCCAGGGAATAACACACCTCCATACCAAATGTCACCCAAATGAACCAAAATAATTGATTATTATGAAACAAATTATTGATGACTAGCTGCGCCCCGCGGTTTCACCTGCTATTCTACAGAAACTGAATGTTTTTTTCCAGAATAAAGTAGCATATGTGTTAATCCAAGGTGTAAACTACCTGCATTCCAAATTTCATTCATATCCATTCAGCCGTTACAGAGTTGAACGGGAACAAACACACTTACATATTTACATACTTAAATACTTACACACTTGTACACAAACTTTCGCATTTATAACATTAGTGTGATTAGTTTGATTTTATAACATAATCAAATGAAATAATTCGACTTTACAAGCTGCTTAATTTTTAAGCATTGAACAGGATATTTTAGAAAATGACCGTCCTTCTGGAGGAGGCCTGTGGACGTCTTCTGGCTGATGATGATGATGACGACATATTTGTACGGTAAACTCACCCAAGTTCGTCCCGCCATATATCGCTCTCAAAGAAGACGTCGTTGTGAATGTTGTGCGCGAGATTGTCGAACACGTTAGGGTATTGTTGCGCGTAGGCCTTCACGAGGTCCACGCAGCGCCACGAGTAAAGCCAGGCGTTCGTCACTTTGCAGCGCCGCGTGTAGCCCGACACTTCTTGGTTCTGGGGACATGAGATAACACTCATTTCGAGTTTTGGCGGGAACGTGAAGAAGTCATGTCGAGTCATTGTATTATTTTCCAAAACCTGTGTTATTTCGAGTGTTAATGTGTAAAAATTGTGGATTTTTATCCATTACTATATCAGCCTTTAATCATCCCACTGCTGGGATATCAGCCTACTCTCGAAGGGTGATTAGGCCATATCCACCACCGCTGGGCCGCAGTGCGGGTTGGCGGATTCACATACGGCATCGAATTTCTTCTCCGGAAATATGCAAGTTTCCTCACGATGTGTTCCTTCACCGTAAAGCCAGTGGTATATCCGTACGTAAGTTCCAAAGAACTCATTGGTACGGGCCCGCCCGGGTTCGAACCCGCTACCTCACGAATGTGAGACGAGCGTTCTCCCACTGAGCTACCACGACTTTATCCATTAAATGTTCGTGAACGTGCACAAGTGTTGGTGAATAGTATAATGTTGTGAAACGTGACTCTTCGTGTTGTTTCAAAAACTCCATTGAAACCTCTAGTAAAGCCTCTCCAACGCTTTACTGGGGCATGACGTGGACTTGACCGTGACTTACTTTGCTTGACTTACTTATTTTAATAGTGAAATATTTGACTTCACTTGAAATATTACAATACTTGACACTGGCTAAATACAAAAAGAGTGGAGCTAAAAATTAAGAGAGAAAGAAAAAAAAATAACGTCAATACGTAAAAAGAGTCAATACACGGTTTTATGATGTGAATTCGATGAACGTCTATACCAGTCTGGCGACTTGAACGTGTATGAAACGTGTACTACAAATAATGGCGGGTATCGATGTCTTGCTCTATCGATGGCTTGACTCTATCGCGCTATCTCTATCGGTATACAGTTCTAGTACATGTTTCATACAATCGCCCTTTTCATTTATATCTATGGAACTACCTTCTCTTAAACTTAGCAAACGTAGTGATGATATTTTCTTTGGTCTATACCATATACCCAGCACCGGGATAAGAAAGGCTGTGACATGATAAAGATGATAAAGACAACAAATTACGAGGTTTTGACACATTTTCGAGGCAAGGCACGACGATGCCGTGCGCGTCGCGCTTACATCATCATCATCATCAGCCAGAAGACGTCCACTGCTGGACATAGGCCTCCCCTTTAGAGCGCCACACCGACCGACATCGTGCTACTTGCATCCACCTGTTGCCCGCGACTTTCACAATACCATCTTTCCATCTAATGGGAGGCCTGCCTACGCTGCGTTTTCCAGTTTGTGGTTACGACGCTCTTATAACACTCTTTGAAAAAGATCACCAACGTGATCTATACTCCATCGCCGGGATGACGACTCAATTTAAAGTGAGTATTCCCTTATTGTTCAGCAGTGAGTCGTCTGGCTGACGATGATGATGATTCCCGTATTAAAAAAAGTAAACAAAACTAAAACTAATCTCGGTAAAAATGCTCCTATTAACAGACTTGTCAACGATCCATGATAAAGACATTGACCTGTTTTCTGGCGGCGCAGGTAAGTTAAAATTATCGATTTGCAGTAAATTGTCTAGTATTGGCAAAGAGTACTTTTTCTGTAACTTTCTCTATTCACACCTTACTGTGTATACTTATAAAGATTTATTTTGAAGTCGTTGACTGTTACTATTTAAGTAAAACCCGCTTCTTAATTTCATGTAGTCTGCACCTATAATATTGTGGTGAAGTTTAGCCTGTTTCCATTGCTTATTTGTTACAATGACGTACATCATGTTGGTGTCTATTAAATAAATAATGAAATAAAAATATGCCTAATGCAGTTCGCTCGCGATTATCGACGCACCTTCTTGTTGAACTTGAGGTTCAGCCCGATGTTGACTTTGCTGACTTGCTCGGTGGGCAGGTCGTGTCTCTCTCCCGCTACGACGAAAACGCATCCCGTGATGCGAGACAGCATCTGTGTTGATATACCTGCGGAATTCATTGTTTAAATAACATCTAAGCGTACGATGGAGAATTTGTGAAGGGAAAGTCAAGAAGACTTTTTATTATGAAAACTGACGTGGTTTTGATACATTTTGTTTTAAAAAACGCGTGTCTCGCTTAGCATTCCTCGATAAATGTCACCGAATGTGATCGAAACTATAGTCGGAATAACCGACTCAATTTAACGTGAGTATTCCCGTTTTATTATAACAAAAAGACTTTTTATTTCTACGGAATTTGTTGAGGAGACGAGCAAGTCGCTCACCTAATGCGCTTTTAAAACTATGCGCGGCTAGGAAACTTGACTGAAAACATTGCCCTTCAATACGGAACACAGTAATGTTTGCACACTACTTTCTATGGCATTTTTTTTTTACTTTTACTCTTTTTTACTGCGTGGCGGTTGCAAAACTGGCAAAAATGTTATTACTAAATGCGACACTGGCTAAATACACTATGTGTGGAGCCAAAATGTAAAAGGAAAAAAAATAATATAAGTAACAATA
The DNA here is from genome assembly GCA_947579745.1 of Apocheima hispidaria. Taxonomy (NCBI): domain Eukaryota; kingdom Metazoa; phylum Arthropoda; class Insecta; order Lepidoptera; family Geometridae; genus Apocheima; species Apocheima hispidaria. Next base: position 3,266,522 of record OX388151.1, read on the forward strand.
GTGTAACAATGCACAAAACACCCTTAGCGGGACGTCAGTGCAGGTCTTATCACCCCCAGTTAGAATAGTGTCTGCGCCGAGTTAGACTAGATATCTATTTTAAGAGACATCTTTAAAGGCTTCCAAAAAACCCAAGGCGGGATTAATGGCTTAACACCAATCAACATTTTTCAAATACTAAACACCCTTGCCCTAAGGATGGCCTGCCATGGTGCTTGACGCAGGACCTAGAGATCTCCAAAGTAACAAACCGGAGCCCACAAGGTACAACCTAATTTAAGTTCACCACAGCCTAGAAGGATATTTGTATGTTCAAAACAGGGTTAGAAAAAAATCCGATTTTTATAATAAATATCGGATACATATCCAGGCTAAGAAAAAGGAAGCAAATTTTACCCAAAAAGTGAAAATTATTAACGCTAGGAGCACCAGGGAATCCCCATTTTTTATTACCTCGTAAAATAAACCTTAAATGTTATGAAGTTAAGGTTTGAATTTGAATAAAAAGTTAGCCGTACTGGTAAGTTAAAGGGGATTTCCCAAACTTTAAATGAGGTTGCCATTTTGGGAAAATTTCGCTACGTGTTGCCAGGGTAAACATTAATCTCGCAAAATTTTAGTTCAGAAGGCAGGAAAAAATCAATTGATATATATCAAGATAAAAATCACTTGATATATATCAATTGATTTTTATCTATCCGCTGATATATATCGGCGAACCCTGGGTCAAAATGATAATGGTACCTACCGCAGGCGGCGGCGGCGTGGTTGGCGGTGTGGTAGGGGCTGGCGGCCGCGTGGATCACCGGTGTGGGTTCGGGTCTCTCCATCACTTGCACCTTTATACGACCGCTGCGGATCGCTTCTGAATCCACCACCTAATGGAAGACTTTATAGATCAGGGGTCTCCAAACTTTGAAGCCTTGGGGCCATAATATTTTTATTCGGTATGTTGCAAGGGCCATAAGAATTTTAATTTTTCTGCCCACCTAAGCAAACATCAATTATCATTCTCTTCCATTCAACTTATCACAGCAATAGTAATAACAGTAAAACATTGGCTGTCGTGGGCCGGATTGATGGCAGTGGCGGGCCGGATTTGGCCCGCGGGCCGTAGTTTGGAGACCCCTATTATAGGTCATTGTTTTCTTTTACCCGACTAGTAATTCCGATCGGCAGCTTTCGTTTGAGCAGATAAACGCCAGTAGTTGAACGTGTAAAGAATCTATATTGAATTTATTTATAGCACTAATATTATAATATTATTATGGTTTCTTCTAGGCAAGCGTGCTCCATCGTAGGCTGCATCGTCGTTTAACAATTATATAAAAATGTGACGGCTGAACGGATTTGAATGAAATTTGCTATGGAGGTTGCTAATACCCTGGATTAACATATAGGCTACTTCCTATCCCGGAAAAAAATATCGTTCCTGAGAGATAACAAAAATCACCTGATGATCATCCGTTTTTGCAACCCTTTCCGAAGCGAAGCCCTGGAGAGTTATGTGTAAATAACTCTCGAGGGTTTCATATAATGAATAAAAACGGGTGATCATCGGGTGATTTCTGTTATCCCTCAGGAACGGTATTTTTTTCGGGATAAAAAGCCTATATGTTAATCCAGGGTGTTAGCAACCTCCATAGCAAATTTTAATCAAATCCGTTTAGCCTTCAGAAGGCTTCAGAGTTTACTGGGGCAAATCGGCATTTGTATGTATGTTTGTGTGTATATTAGTCCGATGATAATTTGCGAACCGTTGATCCGATCTTCATGATATTTTGTAGGCAAGTAGCTCATTTCAATACAATTTTTAATTTCGAATATGAGCTGAATCGATCCAGGGATTGTGAAGATATAGAGGTCGCGAGGTCTCAGTTCGCCGCGAACTACTAGTAATATTAGTGTGATGTTATCGGTTGTGTTATACTCACAGTAGCCTGGCACCCGTAGTACTGTCCCTGGGTGAGCAGGAACACGTGTCCCCCCGGCGGGAAGGCCTCCTGCGGCGTGCTGAACCGGCCCGCCTCCTGCACGACGTACGCCTGCACGTCCCTGACGACGGCGTGCACGGCGTACCCGCAGGGGACCGCGCACCACTCCGGCTCTTCCACCATCTCCACGTTGTCTTGGATCACGTATTTGTAACCTGGACATTTCGAGAGCGTTCAAGTCCTGGGATCGTATCGTCAAGTCCTTATTGCGATGATTGTTAGGTTCAGCTACGAAGCTGCGCGACCGCGAACCGTATCGCAGCGCGATAAGGTTGACGGTCGCGCAGCAGGTTTAAGTAATGAAAGCTTTTTTTTCATTCCTTCTTAGAGGATTTTGACGTCGCACGTCTTATGCATTTGCCATTATCAATATATATATATATATATATATATATATTATCATTCTAATACATATATATTCTCAAGCTTTGTTAGATATTATCAAACAAGTCATAGTCACAGTCTAAGTCAAGCAAAGTAAGTCACGGTCAAGTCCAACTCATGCCCCAGTAAAGTGGTGAAAACTTTACTAGAGCCTTTTATGGAGTTTTGGAAACAACACGAAAATTCACGTTTCACGACATTATACCATTCACCAACACTCGTGTATATTCACAAACACTTAACGGGTAAAAATTCACCGTTTTTACACATTGACACTCGAAATAACACAAGTTCTGGAAAATAATAATATGACGCGACATGAATTCTTCACGTTCCCGCCAAAACTCATTGAAAGCTTTATAAGGTCGTTCTGACACAATTTTGAACCTTAACACTTCCCCAGTTTACCCAGAAATTTTAGATGTGAAATCTCCTTATGGTCTCAAATTTCACAGAAGAGTTCCAATCGGGAATACAGTTAATATTTGCACACTACTACGACGTATCTTGGGTGTATTAGAAGTATTTTTTACCTTTATGATTGACGGCATGCACTATGATATTGACATTCCCCAGATTGATTCCAAGGCGATTGTTGTGACTGAAAACAAAAAGTTAATAAACAACTTTATTCATTTTGTTTTAATAAAACGGGAATACTCACGTTAAATTGAGTCGGTTATTCCGACTATAGTTTCGATCACATTCGGTGACCTTTATCGAGGAATGCTCAGCGAGACACGCGCGCGACCTCGTCTTGCCTTGCACTGAGCATTCCTTGATAAAGGTCACCGAATGTGATCGGAACTATAGTCGGAATAACCGACTCAATTTAACGTGAGTATTCCCGTTTTTTTAAAACAAAATGTATCAAAACCACGTCAGTTTTCATAGTAAAACTTTATTCATATTTGGTTTCTATTTTTACTAAATACAATCACACTAATATGATTATGAGTGGCCAATATTTTGAAGAAAAAACAAGATGGCGGACAGTAGGTATGCCAGGCTTCATACTACAATATTCATGGTGCTTTCGACAATAATGAAAAAAATAATCACACTAATATTGTAAAAATCTAGATTTAAGAATGAAAATAAATACGTTAAATAAATTAATCATAATAATGGTTCTCCAGACCACCTGCCAAGCGTGAGGATTACGGACCCCCGCCCCCAAAGGGGAGTTCTTTGTTCAGCAGTGGACGTCTTCTGGCTGATGATGATGATAGCCGGTACTATAATGGGCGGCCTTAACAACTAAAGCGATTCCTTCCAGGCAATCGGGGCTTATCAAAAGTTTGCTAAGGCAGTAAAAATCGAATATATGTTCCTAGACATCTCTGCATCAGCCTTTAAGCTTCCTACTGCTGGGATATCAGCCTTCCCTCGATGGGTGATATCCTGGTAGGTTCCTAGACATGATACTGGAAAATGCCACTCACTGTTCAACGATGGTACTTCTTTCAGAGATCCACTGCTTGTGCAGGTTGCCCTCGTTGGGTTCCGTCGTGTATACGGGAGCGCCATTTATGTTGTTATTCTGTTTGTCCACGTAGTGCAGCCGGAGTTTCTCGTTTGACACCGATATCACCCTGGAATAGACGATAGATTAGAATAACTACTAGTACGAAGCGGTAGCGCAACTTAACTAAAGTCTGTTCATCCCACAGATCACACTCTGGATTCTGCATTCAGGATGCTCGAAGCGCACCACGCATCAGTCTAAATACACTTATACAAAATTACTCCTATTGGTTGATTTTAAGGAGCGAGTAGGCGTAACCTTGAGATAGCCAATGAGAAAGCTTGGTTCCACTCGAAAATAAAATTTTTATTTTATATCATTTGTGATTTAAAAAAAGTGAAAAATTAAAAGATATTAGAGGCGACAAAAATGGACCACCAAAATGTATAAGATCTCGTCATGTACATCCATTATCATTGATGTATGTTCTTCAAATTATAAACACATAAGATTACCATGTTTTATGTGTTTGTGTTGTTTAATGTATGTTTTTTTATTTATTTTTTTGTATCTACTCCACCGACCGTAGTTTTTAAGTCATAATTCTGTCCATCCAAAGATTGTCTGGAAGAAATCGCTTTAGGCGATAAGGCCGCCCATTATACTACAGGTTTTTAAAATATTATTGTTCATTATTTTTTTAAGTTTGTCTTTTTGGTGTATAGTAAAGCTATATATTGTATTGTATGTTTGGCAAACCACGTAACATTATTCAGTTCGGTTATTTATCTCGGCGAATACTCACTTGGCCCTGGTGAGGTGCGGCCACCCCGCCCAGACGACCTTCCCCAGCAGCTCCTCGGCCACTCGCGTCAGTTCCGTTTCTTCGTTCTCTTCGCGAATGATTTCCACGATCATGTTCTCGTGACGCGACGGTTGGTCGAACACTTTCACTCGCGCGTTCTTTAATGCCGTCTGAGGAGAAAACATACAAGTTTCAAAGTATTTTTTTTTTTATCGTACTCGGTGACGAGACGAGCAAGTCGCTCACCTGACGTTAAGCGTCAAGCTTGCCCATAACGATCCAGAGCCATCCAGAATTTCGAACTTCAACAGTTCAAAACTATACGCGACAATGCACTGCGCTCGTCACCCTGGGATGTTAGATGTTAAATCTCTGTATGCCCAGTAATTACGCTGGAAACATTGCCCTTCAATCCGGAACACAGTGATGCTTGCACACTACTGCTTGGCGGTTGAATAACTGGCAGAGGTGTGGTACTTCCGCAGGCGGACTCTGCAAGAGAGCCCTACCACTACAAGTTAGAAAATATACATAATTTGATAAGGTATACAAGCTGATTCAAACAACTACATTTGTTAAGGCAACTTACTCTGTATTTTAAGTGCCTCATGGTCGGGAATCCCGGGAACAGCATGTCTCGCCTTGCGTTGGGCAGTATGCCTTTCTTGAGGTCCTGCGGCGGCACTTCTAGTTCTTGGCGGAACACGCGTCTCTCTGTGGCGTGACACTCTGATATCGGAGGAAAATATTCGGGAGCACAGACTGTACCTGTGAATCACACAAACGTCATAAATACTAATGTTTCTATGTTCAATGGGAAAAATTGACAATGATTCAATGATTCTTACTTACCGAGGTTCTGAGCGGTCCAATTATACACCAGCATGGGACCGTGAGTGTTTCGCTTCATTTCCTCTTCAGTGAGTCTTTTGTAGCACGGCATCATCGCGGACAGCAAATTGACCTGAAAAGAGAGCTCTAATGACAGGCAATAAGGTAGCATTTAGTGGGGGTTGAAGACGATATCATCAACACGACCGGCGCGTTGAGTAACAATTAATTTGTCCTATTACGCAAGTCGTCTCACATTCGTGGGGTCGCGTGTGTTCTTTGGATTTGTCCTTTGTTCTTTGGAACTTACGAACGTATATACCACTGGATTTTCGGTGAAAGAAAAGACCTGGCTCAAATTTGACAGGGTAAATAGTAATGCACTATGGAGACGTCCTCTTTCACGTCATGAGGTCAAGGGCTAGTAAATGCTAGTTTATATAGGCTAAGATTTCAGCTCTGGTGCTCCTTGCCTCGTCAATCAAAGGAATGAGAACGAGGGACCTTCTTGTTGTGATCAGGCCTGTAGTTGTGCACTATGGAGGAGTCTATATCTATCATGATCGTAAAATGAGGAGTTGGGGTAATAAATCAATGCTAGTTTCTATAAGCTGAGATTCCAGCCCTAGTGTTTCTTACCTCGTCAATGAAAGGAATGAGCACGACCGCTTCCCAGTCGTTGATCTTCCCGTTCAGATCGGTCTCGAAGTTGATGGGGTAGTAGTGCACTATGGGGGAGTCCTCGTCCGTCATGAGATCGTGGAACGGAGCCGGAAGTAAGTGTTTGCTGGCCGCCGGCAGCACTGCTAGGAGCTGGATGAAAATATTATACTTATTACATCACTGGTACTTAACAGTACTTTACTAGCTCAAAATACCTTTTTTTACTATATCTGCGATCAGTTGAACTATAATCAGATTTTTTGTGTGACTGGTTTGGCGTGGTAAGTGTGCGCTCCAGTGAGCACATCTCCTTTAATGAATAAGGTGACTTGTAGTCAGTTGTTGAGCACATGCTTTCTCTTCAGCCTGGGTTTGTATCCTTGCTCTGTGAGTTCCACAGCCAACTGATTGGGATGTTGTAGTAGGTGGTGCCTATATTTTTTGTCAGATTTTATTATTAATTTATTTTAAATTTAATATATATTAATACCTGACCATCAAAAATTTCAATAATTCTAACTCTTTTATGAGAAACCTTGATCAAAGTCATGGACCTCAAGAATGTCTCTATTTGATCTCTTCAATTATGTGAGAGAGAATGCAGCCCGAGCCAAATTATAACCACAAAAAAAAAAACACAATATAAAATCGCACTTCACTTAACGCCACTTCACCTTGACTAAAAATCGTAATTATTATATTAATTTCTCATTCGTTCAAATGACTAGTTATGTTTTTTGACAATTCCATATCGTCTTTGTGAATATTGTAATAAAGTCGGATGTGGTAATTTCTCACCTGTTCAAAAGGTTTGAAGGGCTCGCCAAGTTCGAACTCGATCTTCAGATCCTTAAATCCTCGAATATCAGACATATAGGGAGCGTAGTGGTGGGGGTAATACCAACACCAAGACGGACAGCCTTTGTAGTAGTAGTAGAGGTTCCACTGGATGGCGCGGACGAAGCCTTCCGCTTGGGATGCGAGGACTTCACTGGGGGAGAGAAAACAGGAGTGATATCACACCGGGGGTCATCGAGGACGCTCCCGAATACAGCTGTATGTTTTGTAGTGGTGGGGCTCTCTTGCAGAGTCCGCCTGGGGAAGTACCACACCTTTGCCAGTTATTCAACCGCCAAGCAGTAGTGTGCAAGCATCAATGTGTTCCGGATTAAAGGGCAATGTTTCCAGCGTAATTACTGGGCACACAGAGATTTTAGATCTAACATCTCAGGGTGACGAGCGCAGTGCATTGCCGCGCATAGTTTTGAACTGTTGTAGTTCAAAATTCTGAGTGGCACTGTACTGTTATGGGCAAGCGTGACGCTTAACATCAGGTGAGCGACATGCTAGTCTCTTCACAGAGTAATAAAAAAAAAAAAAGCTATCTCTGTCACATATTTTTAACATTTTTGAAGGTAAAAAACAGTCAGCGTCATGAAAATTGCTATAAGACATTGGCAATGGTATTCTTAAGATTTCCGTGATCTTTTTTTATTTCCTTTATAATTTTATATCAAAAAGAATTCAACAAAAAAAAAAAAAAAAAAAAAAAGACCCGACTGCATGATAATTGTAAACACTGAAAAGATGTAAGCAAGGCGTATTTAAAATGAAATTAACTCTCATAGGGTCCATGAGAGAAAATGTACCAAAGAACAATTAGTCGGTCACCACTCTCAGAAACACTGGATTTATTTTGACCGACGGGTCGCGTCACTGTCGGACTACATTAGACTTTACGATCAAAGATTTACGGTAGTAGTAAATGCAAGTGCAATGTTTGTCACTTGCGTTCTTTCGATACTGTGAAAAATTGTACTATGGTCTTTTTACCTTAGTCATAAGGATATTTTTTCTTTGGCATGTAAAAAGGTGTGAAGTTAAATGAATAATGGAAACCCACTAATGGAAATCGTACGGGATGCAGTCGGTCTTTGATTGATGACTTGTAGTGATTCACTTGGACTATCGGTCACGAGATCGATTGATCTACCGAATCGTTTGACCCGTTCACTTGGGTTATCGGTCACGATCGACCCGGGTCACGGGAAATGACCGACCGACAGTTCTAGTATGTAGATCGTTGCGTAGTGCGATTCGATCGGCCCGAGTGCAGTATCTAGGTGTGATTTGTGTGTGCGAATTACTAATAGACTCTCAATCCTAAGTTTAGAAGCTCTACGTAAGTTTACTTACTCTGTAACGCTGGAATAGTCCAACTTCGTCATGTAATAATCCCTCTTGTGCAGTTTGAACTCCATTTCGATGTTAGCTTCCTCTGTGAACAGAAACTACATACTTAGCAACATTACTTTTACCATTTTTTTTTTTTACTATTTGAATCTATAAAAACAAGATTAGATAGTGTGATTATATTACCATCACTGGTTTCCTCATAATCTTCATCATCGTCATCTAGGAACTGTAAAGATACAAAATTACATCTATATCTACATCTCATTTTTCGCTTAAGGCGCAGGGTAGTGCAAAATTAAATTGGGCATTTAGGCGCCGCACGAGCGCCATCTACGGGCGGCGCGCTGCCCTACTATCGAACTAGCGCTTCTATGCGGCTAGATGGCGCGCGGCTGGTCCGGCGTCTCAGAAGATACCTACTGAGTTGCAGTGTTGTTCTCCATACAGCAATTGCCATATTATACGGTTTTTAGGCACGCTACGCTTCAAATACACGGCATACGGCAGCACTTCCAAAGCCGTATAATATTTGTATGAAATATACGGCAATGCACGAAAGAGTTAAAAAAACTGCCATTACAAATTTTTCGTGTAACGTAACGCACCGAGCACCCGGAATTCCCCGTTGAAAAACGCCCTCTATGAATACGACAATATTGAGATGTTGGACTATTAAGTGATTTGTATTTACATCGCTTCACTGAGCTTAGAGAAGGTGTTACGATTAGTGATACATTGATCAGAAAAAATAGAAAATTCAAGGGTGAAAATGTCGACACTGCGGAAGATAAGAGAAGAAGAGATACCATTTCCAAGTGAAAGTGAGACATAACTTCTAACCACAATTCAAAATATACATGGAGACCAGTAAATAAAAGCTAAGAATCATAATCTTGAATACAAATTAATGAAAAATTAGAACATACGGCATTTTTTTTTTGATTTTGTCCCAAATACGGCAATTAGATACGGCAGCCCCAAAATCGACTTGGAACAACACTGCAGTGAGTTGTTTCAATGTTTTCATTACAGAATATTTTATGACCAGAGACTCATCTCTTCAGAAGAGAACAAATTTTTTTTTATTGAACCAAAATTTAGTACGCGAGCTTAATGTTAATGAAGAAAAAACATACAAGTTAATTTTGATCACACTTCAACTAATATTATAAATGTGAAAAATTTGTTTATTTTTGATTTATTATAAACTATGATTGATTTTTGAATATTATAACATTAGCTGATGTGCCTTTATAAAGTGATATATTTTTTCATTAAAATCCAAAGAAACTCGGTTTGTTTACTAAAAAAATAAAGAACTGTTTATGAACGGTTAAGGCATGCAACGATGACGAACAAAAAAACATTAATTTAGCATTTGCAATGCGTGATTGACGTTTTAGAAACAACTTTGATGGTATTGGTTTCCGCCCACTCTTATTTCCCATATTTATTTTATGATACTAATACTCGATACTAAACCACTAGAATACACTCGATAATCAAACCAAACGGCTTGAACTTAGGTATCTGCCTATACTATACCCACAGATCATCTGTGACTATACCGCACGGGCGCTGAGCATGCTCATCCACGAACGTGTGAGATCTGGCAACGCCGCAAAGTGCGTGCCGCGGGCGGGGCGGAATGGCAACCTCGCATACAAATACAATACCTATTGCCTGATCGTATTTTGCGAGCACAATACGTTCGTGAAGAGCGACGTTTTTGTAGGCGCAAATAGTTTTTGTTTAAAAAATCGTTATGTTGATCACTGTTCAATACAAATAGACCTGTACAGAAAAGGTACGCACTATAAGAACAACTAGTCCGAGTTTGCTACTAAGCGAATGTGAAACACCCATAAAAAACGCTTTGCTAAATCTTGGTACATCAAAGTAGTTGAAATAGTTGTGGGTGTTCACTGGTGCTAGCTATAACCGACAGCAAGTACTTGGAGTCGGCAATAATAACTACAAGATATGTGTAATAGGATGTATAAATATCGACGCTCCACATGCTATATTTTTCGCCAGAAATGTTTCTAAAAACACCTTGTTTTCGTGTTTTTGCCTTTCCCATCACCTTAACATTCCTTGATAAAGGTCACCGAACGTGATCGAAACTATAATCGGAATAACCGACTCAATTTAACGTGTGTATTCCCGTTTTATTAAAACAAAATGTGTCAAAACCACGTCAGCTTTCATAGTAAAATTACATCTATACAAGAAAAGAACAATATCATATAAAAATTAAAAACCGACAGATAAAACAGCCCGGGCGCTCTATGGAACATAATACAAATGTATGGCGCTCTATGGAACGAAATACAACAAGCGTTATAGCGCCTTGACCGCGTGTCCGTGGCGCTTGCTATAATATCAAGCCCCAAAGAGACGTTAAGACTCACAGGAGATAATAAATAGGAACACACAGAAACACACTCTCACTTACTTATAAACTTCCATACACCACAATACCATTACCCTCCTTATAGGGCAATCGGGTTAAAAGAACAAACAATACAGATTTATTTAAATCTTATTTCATTTATATTTCCCTTTGCAAAATAACTTTAACCCCTTATTTTTTGACCCGTGTATTTCCTAAAACTGCGACCGGAATCACCGGAGGACGGGCAGCCGCGTCCTCTTAGTAAACGGTGAGAGTTTTGCGATCCCAAAGCCGCCTGCGCGTGGGTATTTTAACTACCCCATTTATTAAGGGGAGACCTTTATCTTTCATATAATCAATGTAGACTGCTTATTCTCCGGCCAGGCTCATTTATCAGGAATTCAGTGCCACCCAAAATTTTGAACTTCAACAGTTAAAAAACCCTGCGCGGCAATGCACTGCGCTCGTCACCCTGCGATATTAGATGTTAAATCTCTATGTACCCAGTAATTTCGCTGGAAACATTGCCCTTCAATCTGGTAGTAGTGTGCAAGCATGACTGTGTTCATGCTTGCACACTACTGCTTGGCGGTTGAGTAGCTGGCAAAGGTGTGGTACTTCCCCAGGCAGACTCGTCAAAAGAATCCAACTACTACAAAAATAGATTTGCAATGTATGTGATATGCACAATTGCACAATTTACGATGATGATGATGCCGATGATGCATTCATGCCGTTTTCGGCCACGGCGACTGCTTCGAAGAGATTAGATTATTTGGTGCGTTCTGACATGGGTGATATAACCAATTTAAATCCTACCATATCATCAGTGGCATTGATAAGGGCCTGCAAGTCTGCATCCGGCCCGGTCTTTATCTCATTCACGTCCACATCGAACGTGTCATCGTCGTTGGGCTTGTACTGAAAACAATTTAAAACATTGTGACAACAACAACAACATTGTGACATAGAAACACATTTGTAACGAAAGTAATAATACCGAATATGAGGCAATTTCTTCGATTTCAGTCCCTGTTGAACATTATAAAAAACACTGCACTGGGTCCAATTCCTGTATCTCGGTCTTTCTCACTCTCATGACATTTCTAATGAGAGACGGTGATCGAGATAATCTCGAGCAAATCAGAATATGAATCACCGTCCAAGCCTAGGCAAGTCACTTCATCTCGGCATTGAAATGTGAGCTTTATGCTTTAAATGATAGATTTCGTATTGACCCTTTCTAAACAAATAACAATACAAAAGCAATGTGCGCTTGTGTTTACTGATATATCTACCTGTACAAAAATTCAAAAGTCAACATTTCCGAAATGAGATTTCTTCCTAAAGTATTCTTATATCAAAAATCATACCTCTTTTCTCTCTTGCGCGTTAGGCCTCCTCCCTGTCTTGGCCTCAAAATATTTCAGATCGGCGTATGTGTCTTGGAACTTTTCCTTATCTAACTTGGCAAGTTCTTGCATAAATATTTCGAACCTTTCCAAATTCAACTCTCCAGACTCATTAATGTAACCTGTAATATATGTTTTTGTTAAACTTCATTTCTGTAAAAATATGCTGTCTTCAGCGTAACCATTAAAAAACTTTGAAAGAAATAGGGCCGAAATTACCACCCTGGTGCACGCCAAAATAACACAGTTAATGTTACCATTAAATTATCTTTTATTATTGTTTACTTGCTGGACTTGCATTAGAATTAAAGAATCAAAATTAGCAGCGACGCTGTAGAAGAATATTAACATTATGAGCTCAGACTACATTGTGTTATGGTTTGTCAAAGGCCAAGCTGAAATCTTTTTTTATTGTGAATTTACTTTTTACCATAAGGTACCAAACCCATAGATTATTAGAACGTTCCTACATAAAAATGTGCATTGACTTTAGATCCCCTGGCGGTTCGGTTTAACGATTTAACAATAAACTTACCACTTAACATAGGCAGCACGGTCATATACGTCTTATAAAGAATCGGCATAGCATCATTACTGATGTGCATATTCGGCAGATGAGGTATAAAGTCATTGCCCACAAGGAATCCCATCAGCACCCAATCATCGACCACCTTTTCTATATCAAAAGGGAATGACAGCTTGTCCTTTATTGATATGAACTCTTGTTCCAAGTACTCTCTGAGTAGAGAAAGGTGTAGTAGGTAGAAGTTAGTCTCTTCAGGGCTCGTTGATCTCTGGGCTGTACGTCCAAATTTTACCTAAGGAATTAATAAATGCCTCTTATTTTCAGTAGTGTAGTTTGGAGTACGGTTGAATGTTATCGCTGTTTTCCAGGTTGGTTTTTTTCCAATGACCGACACAGTCGTCAATACATGACAAGCGTTAGCTAGCCCTGTGCGCCAACAACGTCAATACTTGACAAGAAATAACGTCTACAAAAACTCAAAAAATAATACATCAAATATAATTATAATACATATATGATTTTGGAATCACTGTCACTTTTGCAGTTATGTAAGTGGCTTACTTACAGAGCGCGTTTATGCATTTATACCGTGGCGGTCAAAGAGTTAATAAGAGTTTCTATTATTTCCTCATATTTTAACAATTTATTTTCGATCAAATCCTTTTCTCATTCAAGCTCTGTTGTAAGAAGCAATTAGAACTTCTTTTCTCATTAGTTAATGAATTGCTAAAGTTTTCCGGAACAGAGCTTGCATCTTCTTTCAATAGCTGTTACCTCGTCTCCCAAAAACCATTATACCAATTTTATTCTCTTACCAAATTCTACTTCTCTCGTCCCAGTCGCTTTTGTAACTCTCACCTCTGTAAGCCACGACTCATCTCTCTTCTCGCCACCCTTATGCTACGCTCTACTCCCATCTATTCTCATCATACATCTACCTCAACGGTTCGTATCTCTCTTCCAAAAGTCCTCACATCTTCCCTCTTCTATCTAACAGTCCTTACCTCTTCCCTGAGCAGCGCAAAGTGCGGTTCATGCGTACACAGCCCCAGCATGATTAAATCGGCATCCAGTCCATATAGACAGTGCCGTGTGTTGGGATCATAGTCGGGCTGCGAGCGAGCCCATCTGATGTAGTCCATTATTTTGTGCTCGCCTTCACCGGGCGTCTAAAAAGTGAGGAATTCTATAGATTCTTGTATAAAAAATCTTTGAGGGCAAGCATCCAAAATGAAGTTAAAATGAGACTAAGAAGCTTAAAATCGCAGAGCTGTAGAAATTCAGAGATAGACCATCATGGATATGATGTCACTAGGCCTCTACACATACAACAGGTGCGTGCGAGTAGGCGTCGCACGCACCCCTCACATTTCCTGGGGACTGTGTTTCCCCAGCGCCCAGCTTCGGCAAGGTTTTACCTCGAAGCCCTAGCTTCGCGACCCCGTGAGGAGGAAGAACTTAAAATTAGACTTATAATTGGTTACCTCATGCCCTGACAGTATGACCTTCACTTTGGCCCATAGCGGGTCTGTGCTCATCTTCTCCTTAACAAAGAACCTTAGCTGCTCGTGCAAGCGTGCCATGAACACTGTACCAGGCGTGATACAGTTGCTGTCAAAACGTTTCTCCGAGGGGAGCGTTTCACCTGAAATGTTCGGGATATTTTAGACATCGAAATTAGATTTTTGCCAAACATGCTCAGATATTAATTCATTATTGTTGTGGTATTACTGTGGGTTAATATTTTGTGTGTTGCTTCAAATCCTCGTTATTTTCGAGAAAATTAATATACAAGCTGTGACGGCCATTAGGCATTAATGAACTGTGTAACATGTACCTTGGTCCGCATTTTTGACAAAAAATCATTAAAATACATGATGCAATTATGCATGTTGCATTTATGCATGTTGCAAGTCATGAACTAATCTACCATGTGTTATTGTTTAGATAATCTTACCTAATGGCATAATTTCAGCCATACTAGATTGTTTACCACTGAAGCGGACATGCAGGAATCGATCAATCGCAATAGTTGAGATACACACCTTGTCTCCGCTTTGCTTCAATGAAGCAGTCATAGCGAAGACAAGAACAATTGTATCAAATTGTATAGTGAGAGGAGTAGCGCTGCGGAGCAGAGTGGGGTGTACTATAGTTGTGTGAGCGGAGCAAGTTCCATTAGCTACAAACAATACTATGACTGCCCCGGTGGCTCAGTTGGTAGTGAACCTACCTACTGTGCTTGGGGGCGTGGGTTCGATTCCCATCTAGGACAAACATTCATGTGATGAATATTTGTGTTTGTTCTATGTCTGGGTGTTAATATCTATATAAGTATGTATTTAAAAAATATCTATGTACGTATATCAGTCTCTGGCAGCCATATTACAAGCTTTGCTTAGTTTGGGGTCAGGTGACGATGTGTGCAAAAATGTCCCAGATATTTATTTATTTATTTATTTTAATACAAAATGACAACCCTGTTTTTCTCCGATACACAGCTCTACTTCACTCCACAGTGCTCGCACCACTCCACTTCAGTGGGAAGCACCCACCTCTTTTCACAGCTCCGCTCCGCACTGCTCGCTTCAGCGGAAACACAGCCTAATTATCAACATACTAAGCTACAGTTTCCATTTGTAATCAACATTATATGTCTGTTATTATTAAGTACCTACACACATAATTTTTTTATTTAGTTCTTGTTGCTTTACCTTTAGCTCTAGCTTCTTCCTCTATTTTTTCAGCCTCTCTGGCTGATCTAAATCTGTAAAAAAATAATCATAGAAAATACATCTTCTCATTTGATCAAGTGATATGAGTAAAACATTTGAACCTACTGTTTTTTTTTTTTTTAATTCAAATTCAAGCTCTAAAATTGTTGCCATAATTTTCTCTCATGAGAATGAACTAATTGATAGTACAGATTAATTTAGACTAATATAATCATTGAGTCTAACCTCGGGTTCCAGAAATATTTGTTAACTTTTACTTTGACAACAGATTAAGTCTATTGCTGTCTTTGACATTTGTTTAGTGCCAGACAAAGGCAGCATCAGAATTAATCTGTTGACAAAAGTTACCCGATGTAAGAGTGGTAAAAATAAACATAAGACTGGTAGAAGAGTATCAACGCTATTTGACTTTTAGTATTGAGAAATTAATATTTTTGTGTACCTTCTCCCCCTTTGCTGGTTCATCTTGGCCCTCGGTGCGACGCCATCAATGGCCATAAAGAAAAGCTTCTTAGGCTTGATGATTTGGAACAAAATGCTCAGGTAGTGGAAGATATCTTGGAATATCTTTTCCTCAGTGATTCGGAAGTGAGCGTTAGTATCGTCAGGGTGTGAGCAGTTGTGGATAATACCGTTCATGTCTAGATACATGTTATCAAAGTCTGGTATCTGGAAATAATGTATAAATTGAACTAAAACTAGCACTTGTGTCTGTGGCATAGAAAAATAATACGAAAAGAAAGAAAATCTCATACAAAAAAATGAACCCCTGAAAAAACAGCATAAAACTAGATGGCGCTTACGTATTTGGCCAGTTAATGTTAGTATAGTGTTAATATAGTGCTAAAAAGGCCTTTGAAAATATACAAACATAGTATTAGTATGATATATGTCTGCTATTTAAGGCTTAGTTCAAATTAGATAGCAATATATGACATAATAAATATATTTTCAAAAATAATTTTTTCAGTGCCATATCTAGAGAACCTAGCGAGTTTTGCAAATAAAATATAAAATTAATAATTTTACTGATACTACTAATAAGGCAAAAATATTCATAAAAAGTCAAGTTTCTTCTCAGTACCATTAGTCAAGCAGAAATTGTGACGATCATGTCGCAGATTAAAGCACTATTGACATCTTATGTCTTTATCAGTAATACAAATGAGTTATCTATGCACCTTTCTATGGACATAAGCACTCTTCTTTACATAACTTCTCTATGGTTTGTGGATCAGTTGTAGTCCATCAGATGCATGCGATGCGCTGCATGCAAGATGCTAGCACTAGCAGTCCATATGCATTGTGTCACACTGCATGCAGTGCAAATTTGTTATTAGACAGCAACTGGATTTCGTCTGTCCGAGCCTATATTGTTTGGTTTAAGTCTTGCATGAACATTCCGCTTACTTCATTTTTGAAAGTGTACTCCTTTATTTACGTACGTTGCCTTTATATAAGTCATGACGGTGGTTGGTGGTTTTTTTTACAAATGTATTGTACAGGTAGTGTTGGCATACATAGCATTAAATGTGGCAGATTGTTAGTAAACATAGCCTGACAGTCGTACATCAATTTATCCATTGCATTCGTTATTTCTAACATATTTTATTTGCAATGTGCTGTTGTTATTTCACAATTTGTTGATATACAAACATTTACATATTTGCAGCTGCAAATCTTGACATAGAAAATACAATGCATGTCATACCTGGTACTGCTTCACAAGCTCGTTTAAGCAAGGGTACCTCTCGCTTGTGTACCTGAAGAACTTAGGGACTCCCATGATGATCTAGACAGATTTAATGGTTTTCAAAAACCTTGCCGAACTCTTGAACCCCAGACCAAATGACCTGTTTTCTAGTTTTCCAAACACTTAAAACATCAAGAATGGTTTGCCGCCGAATGGACTGGTGTTTTTACTTGTGATTGGCACGGAAAATCAGGTGCAATTTCTGATAGGATCCTAACAATTTCAAAATAACCTACATTGCGGAACCGAGAAATCTGATTTTAGTGATGTCCATGGTCTATGATGTTTACACGCGTCATGTCATGCATGCCAGCAAGATCGAAAATAAATTCGAATATTTTTTTATAGCATGGTGGTCTTAATCGTGTAGCTGCATGCTACCCATGTCTCAATATAAATATGCAAAATAAATATTTTTAATTTGAATTTGTTTTTGTTTTTCAAAAGCGGACAAAAAGTTTTAAGGTTATGTTCAGGTTATGTATCAAAAAAATGTTTTTTGTTACTACGTAAATACCTAGTATACTATGATAATATAATATATTTTAGGTTTAAAAAAATATAGTATAATACAAAGTTTCCAAAATTTTAATTTTGGCTTTATACAGTTATACTAGTTGATACCCGTGACTTCGTTCATGTGGACATAAAAAAAGTATCCTATGTCCGTCTTTGTGATATGCAGTAACTCCTTATCAAATTTTTTGCAGATCCATGCAGCAGTTTAGACGTAATAACACGCTAAAACTTCAATACAGAGACACAAAGTGTCTTCCTACAGTTCGCTAGAGGGCGTTGATCCATATTTGTTCATTTTTTGACGTTTTGTATTCTGAACCGCGCAAGCGAAGTTTTTTCCTCGAGACGAACGTATTCATTTTTATACCTCGCTTTACTAGTCCTGATATGACTATGGCTGTATTCCTCTGAATTATGATATTAGTAAGGATTATAATAAAAAGTAGAAATCGATTGTTCTTTTTCGATTTTGAATACGAATCGGGAAATAACTGACATCTCTAGAAATCATTCACAGCTTGATTCACAGAGTGTCTATAATTTACAGCCCAATAATGTACGACCCGATAAAACGTGTACTTTTCTCAGGTACGCGGATTATCGGCTGTACATTCCTGCCTTCCATGGTCGTGCTTTATTGTCACGTGCTGATAATGTACGGCCGATAATGTACAGCCTGATAAAAGTCAACCCAGCCCGTATTGGCAAAAAGACTACTCCTACTGGTCGATGTGTCTGTGATCTGTTTTGATTCCATGCTTCGTTTCGCTTGCATTTAGGAGGCGCGGAGAGAGGCACACTTGCAATATTCACAACGCTGACAAGCTGGTCAGTATCCCGTGCTCCCTCACGGAATCGGGCAAGCTGACACACGTTATGGGGCTGGAGGTAATATAACATGTTACCGGATACAGTAACAACCACTCCGAGCTCAAATTACTTTAAGAGCAGTCTGAAGACTATGGCTGGCTTTTCCACGAATATTTTATGACTGTAATGAGTTCATGAATGGTAAATATTGTAAACTGATGATCATCATGTTCAGACGTAATAATTATTATAATTGAATGTTACCTTTGTATAATGCATTTTAATGATCACAATGAAGTGTATTCAATGCAGTATTCAATGAAAAGCCTCTACTTAATTTGTATACTATTGTATACAAAAGGTTATTATTTTTGACTTATGGATGACCAATAAATAACTTTGACTTTGTCATTGATCTCTTTTAATTGCATGCTTCGTTTGGACGCGATTGTGTAAATAGGACATGGATTAAAAAAACCTTTAACCAACTGTCATGTTACAAGACAAAGCAAAAGGTTACCGGGCTTTTATACAAAAAAAAAAACCTAATAACCTAACCAGTTTTGATACAGCAAAGATTTTCGAGTTGTCATTAAAAAAAACCGTAACCTACTCACTGTAATCCATAATTTTTTATCTGTGTCTTATTTTTACTGTCGCGTTCAAACGAAGCATGAAATCGTTAGATGTCATAGACAAAGATGCTCTAGCCAATGAGCGATGGGTTGTCTTTTATCAGGCTGTACATTTTTATCAGGCTGTACATTATCGGCCCGTGTCAATAATGTACGGCATGATATTGTACGTCCAATTTTGTACAACCTGATAATTCATGTGCCAGTACATGGATTATCAGGCTGTAAATTATCGGCTGTGCATTATTGGCCCGTGTCGATGATTTACTGCCGATATTTCACGACCCGATAATGCACAGCCTAATAATCCATGTACCGGTACACCAATTATCAGGCTGTACATTATCGGGTAGGCAATTATTCGGACGTGCATTATTGTCTCCCTTTGGTTTTTCATGATTTTTTCGATTTTCTTCTCTTTATATTTTTCTAGTCAAAGTTTACTAAGAAGAATTCTGTGTAGAGATAATTTTTATAAACGTTTTCCACTCGTCGAATAAAAACTAAACCTACGTGCCACAGTAATTTAAATAAATCATTCAAGGCAACATTAGACGAGAAGGTCTTTTTGTTGCTTCCTCGAAAACCATGGATAATGATCCGCTAGGGAACGATCTGGTGCGAATTGACAACGGATACACTTTAGTAGAAGAAGAAACTTACGTTGTAAACTCTGATGACATACTTGGTAAGTACCAGGACCTGTTACTGGCGTTTGAGACCTGACATCCATGCTTATAAAGATCTTTCTAGGTCATTGATAATCTGAGCGACTCTCAAAGAAACTCAGGAAAAATACAAAAACAATAGGTTCAAAGTAGACCATCATCAAATGTATCAATAGTAATTGACTGCCCCGGTGGCTCTTGACTGCCCCGGTGGCTCAGTTGGTAGTGAACCTACGTTCTGAGCTTGGGGGCGTGGGTTCGATTCCCATCTAGGACAAACATTTATGTGATGAATATTTGTGTTTGTTCTATGTCTGGGTGTTAATATCTATATAAGTATGTATTTAAAAAAAAAAAAAAAAAAAAAATCTATGTACGTATATCAGTCTCTGGCAGCCATATTACAAGCTTTGCTTAGTTTGGGGTCAGATGACCGTGTGTGCAAAAAATGTCCCAGATATTTATTAATTATCGTTGATCATAAGCAGTGGAGTAGCTTGCCTTCACGGGCCCTGTATCAAAATTTGTTGGGGGCCCAAAGGAAGGGTAAAGATTTTAACCATAGGAACAACATTTGGTGCCCCTGTAGCCCAGGGGCCTCGTTTCATTGATACGTTTGATACAGCGGTAGCTACACCCCTGATCATTAGTGAAAAACTTCCTATTTTATTACAGATGAAGAAAATAATTCTGATGGAGGTGGCAAAAACATGCCCTTACGGGAGCAGGACAGATTTCTACCGATTGCTAATATTGCCAAAATTATGAAGAGAGCTATTCCAGAAAATGGAAAGGTAAAATAAATTATTTACACACCATTACCTCTAAGCAAACATTACAGAACTTATAGGCTATGTAAAATATTCACTCATAGAGTACTAGCTATATTGTTCTGTTTTACCACTTTTTTTCGAACGGCATCCCATCCCGGCTTAAAATTATTATTAATCAATAAGATCAATCAAACTGTCAATTTTTTTGAGTCGACAATGGTAAAGAAGAATTACTCTTATGGTGACACTTCACATCTCTATTCGTGATCACTTATTCGTCTTATATGCCCAAATACGTCGATGTGAAGTTACTCTGTTTGTCTATCATTTCCTATTTTTCTGGGATCCTTCTAAGATGGATACGTAAATACACAATCACTCATATCCGCCACTTGTTAGTTTTTGGTCACATATCAAAGGATTCAGATATTATTTGTTTCTATTCGCGTTCTGTGGACAGTGTGTTTGTGATATTTGGGGGACACAATTATGGCATCAAACACGGCTAATATGATGTACGAACACAAATAGCAATGTGAAGTGCCACCATTATCAAGAGACTTTGGTGTCTGTCTGTATGTCATTGTCGATTATCGCACAAACTAGGTATAAATCTTTCAATTTGAAGTTTGTTATGGATATAGATCAAGTTAGCCCACACATTTTGTAGAAAATAAATGAAAATTCATTTAGATTATTCCACATGATAATAAGCACTGAAAAGATGTAAACTAGGAGTATTTAAAATGAAAGAAAAAACAAATAGTGAACTCCCATCACAGATCATACTCTAGATTCTGCATTCAGGACGGTCGAAGCGCACCACGCATCGGCAAATTTTGAGCAATGCGTTGTGTACTTCGATCGTCTTGAGTGCTGACTCTAGGGGTAATCCGTGGTTTGTCATAGACTATGTTTTGCAGTCAGGTTTTTCTATCTTTCAATAATACTTGTTATAGATTGCAAAAGATGCGAGAGAATGCGTCCAAGAGTGCATATCTGAGTTCATATCCTTCATAACAAGTGAAGCAAGCGACCGATGCCAAATTGAGAAACGGAAAACTATCAACGGAGAAGACATTCTTTTTGCCATGAACGCCCTTGGCTTTGACAATTACGTAGAACCAATGAAGACATATCTGAAAAAGTACAGAGAAATTGTGCTATCACCTGTAAGTATTAAATAGACCAGGGGTCTCCAAACTACGGCTCGCGGGCCAAATTCGGCCCGCCACTGCCATCAATCCGGCCCGCGACAGCTTAAGACTAGTGTCATCAATCTGGCCCGCGACAGCCAATGTTTTACTCTTGTTACTATTGCTGTGATAAGTTGAATGAAAACACAGAATGATAATTGATGTTTGCTTAGGTGGGCAGAAAAATTTAAATTGTTATGGCCCTTGCAACATACCGAAAAAAATATTATGGCCCCAAGGCTTCAGAGTTTGGAGACCCCTGAAATAGACAATAGACAATGATTTATTTGCCACAAAAACAACACAAAATACAAACAACACTTAAAAGATAAATAAAAACTACAATTAAAAAATACAAACACCCAAAATATAATATAATAACAAAGAATAAATACCAAGGCAAGGCAGAATATAATGTAGTTACTTTTCATTGGACCTGGTTATGCCCTAACACTGCGACCAGAACCACCAGAGGGCGGGCAGCAGCGTCCTCTTAGGAAATTGTGAACATTCTGTGATCTAGCCGCCTGCCAAGCGTGGGTATTATGACAACCAAGCCCTGAATTCTGCTTCGTGCAGCAGTGGACGTCTAAAAGGTGATAGTATTATAATGGAGTTTTGGTATGTGAATCATATTATTATTCACATTCTGTTTCTTTTGAAATCATTTATAAACAAACATGGTGGACGTAAATAATTCTAGATACTGTACTGACGTGTAACTGGGTGTTATCAATAAATGATTTGATTTGATTTGATTTGATAGATTAGGGAGAAAAAATAATTATAGAAAATTTGGTATTACTTGGTATTATTGTCATACCAAACACCGAACCTTCATCCTTCAGCCTATAAACATTCCACTGCTGAGATATCAACCTACCCTCGAAGGGTGATTAGGCTATATCCACCAAGCTAGCCCCCTGCGGGCAGGACAGGGTTGGCGAGTTCACTTACGCCATCGTATTCATACTCCGGAAATATGCAGGTTTCCTCACGATGTTTTCCTTCACCGAAAAGCCAGTGGTATATCCGTACGTATGTTCCAAAGAACTCATTGGTACAGACCCGCCCGGGTTCGAACCCACGACCCCATGAATGTGAGGCGAGCGTGCTCCTTCTGAGCTACCACGACTGTCAAACACCGAACACTGTGCTAAAATACCGAACGGATGGGTAAAATATAGAACACCAGTAGCGCTAGCATGCGCACTGCAACAAAATCTTCTCTACTCGTTTTAATGCAAGAACAGGACACGGCTACGATTATGTATGCGTTTGTCTCATTTTTCTTGTCTCATGAAGAGTAGAGAAGATGTTGTCGCGGTGCGCATGCTAGCACAGCTGGGAAGCCCGAGTGTGACACATGATTCTTTTAATTTCAGGTCACGATTAACAAAATAAACAAGACAATATTAATTTATAATGGTAAGTGTTACTTTATTTCGTTAGTATAATTAAATATTGGTGGTTACCTTTTTTTTTCCTCATTCCTCCTAAGAGGATTTTGGCGTCGCACGTCTTGCATTTGCCAGTGTCAAGTATACATATATATTTTCAAGTTTTATTATTATTATTAAATATTATCAAACGAGTCAAAGTCAAGTCGCGGTCAAGTCCAAGTCATGCGCCAGTAAAGTGGTGAAAACTTTACTAGAGCCTTCTATGGAGTTTTGTAAACAACACGAAAATTCACGTTTCACGACATTATACCATCCTTACAAACAAATACCACAAGTAGCGATATGTTTGTGTGTTCTTATAGTACCATCTTAATATGCTAAACGTAGCTGAGTAGCGTGTATCGACAGGTGGGTCTTAAAATGAACATGGACAAGACGAAAATCATTGTGGAAATGCACTTGTTGTACCCGTACCTGTAGTCGTTGGGGACGATGCGCTCGAAGTTGTTGACCATTATAACTACTTCGGACAGACTGTCCAGTTAGGAAAGTCCAACTTAGTTTAAGAGGTCGCTGAAGAATCCAACTCGGATGGGCAGCGTTCGGGAAATTGCGTGATATCTTCTTGTCCAAAACCGCGCAGTGCCTTAAGACGAAGACAGGGGTCTTCAACCAGTGCGTTGCCAGTTATGCCTTATGGAACTGAAACTTGGTCGTTGACCACTGGACTAATGGAGAAACTCAGAGTCGCACAGCGGGCAATGAAGAGAGCTATGCTCGTAGTTTCTTTGCGCGATAAAATCCAGAACGAGGATATTCATCGAAGAACCAAAGTCACCGATATAGCTTTCAGTTTGCAAGCTGAAGTGGCAATGGGCAGGCCACATCACTAGAGGAACCGATAACCGGTTCTTGAGTGGCGACCACGAACCGGAAGACGCAGCGTAGGAAGGCCTGCTACTAGGTGACCGACGACATTGTGGAAGTCGCTTGCATCCGGTTCATGCAAGTGGCACGTTGTCAGTCGGTGTGGCGCTCGGTGAGGCCTATGTTCAGGTGTGGACGTCTTGTCGCTGATGATGATGATAGTGTACGCCTGTGGCCTAAACGGCTTGACCGATTTTGACGAGTGATGTATCGCTGCATTCCTCTTTACGTCCGGAGTGACATAGGCTACATTTTGCAGTCGGTATATTGTTTTTATTTTAATAATATTTTTGTTATTACAGAGGACGGCACGGCGTGCGTCCCGGCGGAAAACGACGGTGATTCGCAATCCGACTCTACGGTCATCTACACCTACCCCAAAGTGCTCGACGCTTTCCAGATTACGTAAAACTTACTTTAACTACAGTTTCACCATCCTTTGATAAGTGCAAGAATATACGTATAGTTTTTTTTGTAGACTTTTCTAGTCGACCGTCATTCGCTCGAGCGAGCGATACGATTACATCGCGTCACACATTTTCCGAATTGATCGCACGAATTTTAAGAGTTCGCTCTGAATTTCGCTTGAGTACGCTCTCCTCATAGGCTTACCCGTTGGCATACTTTCAACATTATTAAGGCAATACAGGGTTATAAGGAAAGGGTATGATAAGCCGAAAAGGGCTCATAGTACTCATAATTATGAACAACTTTTACTATGGGACCAACCCTGAAATCGCGGAAAAAATATCAGCTGTTCCATACATTTTGTCGAGTGTCATTGACATTTTTGTCGATTTCAGGGTTGGTCCCATAGTAAAAGTTGTTCATAATGATGAGTGCTATGAGCCCTTTTCGGCTTAGCATACCCTTTCCTAATAACCCTGTATAATCACTGTGAAATGAAAAAATAAAAAATGCCAATACACATTGTCTATTTTGACTAAAAAAAAATACTACATTTTCGACTTTTTTGTCTTTTCCTTTGGCAAAATAACGTTATGAAAATTACGACAAAATATTGGCAAAAGTAGGTATTCTAAAGATAAGTTTTTTTTATCTTTAATTGTTGAAAATAGAATGAAAAAGATAGCTTTGGCCGGGATTAGGACAGTCAATAAAGATACATAATTATCTTGCAATCAATAAATGTCAATGCCCAATATTTATTTAAATACATTGTACATTTAGTAAGAAATAAAGAAAATGTATATAACTATATTATGGTTATGTACTGATGATAACACTGTTGTTACGCTTTCGGTTCGCACGACCCAGGGCGTCGGTTCAAATCCTACCAATGACCCTAAACTACCGTTTAAGGCTTACAAAATTTCATTATGATCGAAACAACGGATTATCATCGGACAAATATACATCCAAACGACTCGCTCCTATATATTCTGACTTCGCTTCGCTCGGTAAATGTTAGGTTAGATTTACTCTTTCATGTCGGAATGAACTGGTTGTCTCATTTTTTTTATTTCCTCCGTGTATCATAAACTTATCAAGTGGTGGTGAATCAGATATATTTTTGGATAAACTTGTAGAAAGTAACGTAGTATTCTGTAAAGTATTCTTAGGGCCAATTCATATTGAAATCGCAGCACTTATCTAACTTAATATTTGTAAAATGAAGATTAGTCTTAACGATAGGTTAAATTAATGAGTACGGTATAAAATGCGCACATAAAAACATAAATTAAATTAAAATTATTATTATTAAATTAAATTTTAAATTTAATTATTTGCACTGTCAGCGTGCAAAAAGTTGGCTTATGATGCGCATTTATTGGCTCTGGTCGCTCATGACGTCATGAGTGACGTCATTTTAGCGTAATCACGGTGCTGACACAAATGAGGTAGTGCGCGGTGTGCGCTAACGTCAAATTCAAATTGATATCTGTTAATTCATCAATTGTCATTCTGTGTTCCTTATCGAAAAAAATGGATTCAATGCAGGCCATTCTTCTGTGAAGACAGAAATGAAACCGTGGCCATCAAATTGTGAGACTCTGACCTCGGGATTCTGAAGTGTTTGTTAATTTTGACAAAAGATTAAGTCTATTGCTGTAGTTTTTCATTTGCTTAGTGCGAGACAAAAGCAGCATCAGAATTAATCTGTTGTCAAAGTTAACAATCACTCGAGGAACCGATAACCGGTGGGGAAGAAAGGTTCTTGAGTGGCGACCACGAACCGGAAGACGCAGCGTAGGTAGGCCTCCCACTAGGTGGACTCACGACATTGTGAAAGTCGCGGGCAACCGGTGGATGCAAGTTGCCCGTTGTCGGTCGGTGTGGCGCTCTAAGGGGGAGGCCTATGTTCAGCAGTGGACGTCTTATGGCTGATGATGATGATGATGATGATGGAGTTAACAAACGTTTCAGAATCCCGAGGTGAGACAGATAACGTTAAAAACTGTTATTAGTTACTTCCGAGTCAAACGCTAAATAGACTGGGCTAAATAATTAGATTACTAGAATCTTATAAATATAAACCTAATAAAAAAGTAACCAAACAACTGATTTGTAGAATACACTGGTATAGCCCCTGCAGTGTAGCGTGTAGATAATGTGGTACTCCAAGTTATTTTCATGATAATTGTAATTAATTGCAGGAGAGATTGTAAGTTTTGAACTTTGGATAAAGGCGCATGTTTAATAGGTTCAGATTTAAGAAGGTCATTCAATTTTACCTGAATAAAAATAACGTTTAGATTAGGTTTATGTTTTATACTCAAAGACAGTGTAATGTTTCTGCGATTGCACGAAGCTCTAGCGGCCATTTTAGAAATTCTACGCTTGGCTTCAAATCTCGTTGACCATAAAGATAATACAGACCACACTTTTGATTAGAGAATGATAATGAACCATGTGATGAAATTTTGGTTTTAAACTTACTTTGGTAAACGACATTTATAATGGGTTAGTTATGGAATTGTGGTCTGCAATATTTCTACAGAACCTTTTGCGAATGCTGTACAAAACACAATTTCAAGTACCTTTCTTAGTTGTAAATATAAAACCAAAGTATCGTCTCCTCTGGGATATGGCGTCATTATTCACAACAACAAAGAATGTTGTTATAATCTGTCAAAAAAAAAAGAATGCAAAATGGCTGTGGAGAAAAACTTAACTACAAAAATCTTACCAGGACTAAAACTGTCTGCGTCTTTTTTAATTTCAGTATAAAGGAAAGGGATGGTAATTATTTTATTGTTAGATTTAGGTTATTTTAAAATCTTACAACAGAATTGATATCACCGCCTAGCCTAGCGGAGGTATATTTGAGAATTTAGGAATATGACTGTTCATAGTTTAAGACCTATTAATAATGACTACTGATAGAATTAAACAACAGAAATAAATTGTAAATATATTTTAAAAACATTTTCTTCAATACCACGACGTGCTTCAACGTGATTTTTCACACTTCTTTAATCAATCTCAATAATAATTACAATAATTATAATCTCCCTTTGTTATAAGGTACCGGGCTCGGAAAGATCCTGACAAGGAAATGTGTGCCCTATATCACGTCGGGTACATCAGGATCTCCAATGACAAACTTCGAATACACGCGTTTGTTTATATGACACGGCGCGTTGTAGCTTCCCATTGAAAATTCTACTATAAGTGACACAAAATTGGGTTCACATTATAATGTCAGGCCAAGGCCCGTATAGTGAGGTCCTTATTGCGATGACTGCAAGGCTCAGACGATGTTGCGCGACCGCGAATCGTATTGCCGCGCGATAAGGTTCACGGTCGCGCAGCTTCCGTCCACAGTAAGCACGTCAAAGTACGGGCATCGTCAGAGCCCAGAATAATGCGAATCAAACTTATACCAAGTAAAATACTACTAAAGATATAACATCAGGGCCCGGACGAGCTCCACTGTAAAGTAGATAATTCTTTATAGCATCTAAATTTTAAACCTTTTGTGCAAAAATCATTCTCTAAATTTATCTGTAATATAACTCGGCAACGGGATCAGATACAAAAACTTATTGAACACCATTATACCTGCCGAAAACGCAAACGAAATGCCCAAGTTAAAGTCCATGTTGAACTCTCCCGATTGGTACAAATCTCCATTGAAAGATTTAGGAGCGAATCGCTCGGAAAGGTAAGCTTTTCCGCTTGCGTATCTGCAGTTCGAGTTCGTATTGGTATTGATACTAGAGGAGGTCTGAATAAGGTTCGTAATCGAAGTGCAGTTTTCCTGGTCGCTGTAAGGTAGAATGTTGAAGGTGGGTTGTTTGAAGACGCTGCGGTGGAGGTAGATGGACGCGTAGCGTGTGTGCGTTACGTACGTGATATAGTACAGCCACTCTTCGAAACCTTTGTACGATCTGAAATAGAAGCTTGGGCTAATTTTGACACAGTAGTGTTGGATATTATTTGTTCAAAATCACGAATGAAACTTTTAGTTTTAAATAGTCTTTGAATCGATTTTCTTGAATCATAGCCGAGGTCACTCGACCAAGTCACCGTTCAAACAAAAAAAACATAATCAAAATCAGTTCATCCGTTTCGGAGCTACGATGCCACACCGATACACAGGTTAAATAACCCTCCGCTTGCGTAGAGGGATAAATAACTAAAAAACAAATGGAAAATATATGGAGTTCTAAAAATTCGACATCCTTTGTTTTCTCGACAAAAAGGAGATGTTTCCTCTCGTGTGTATATTTGAAACCGCGAGTCGGTCGCTCGCAGCGCGAAAAACCAATCTACAAAACTAAACATTTGGCGTCAAAATGGCAACTTTTGCTATAATGTCTTAGAACGAAAACTTTAGAAAGTCATCTAGATTTTAAAGAACTATAAAATAAAAACCAACCTTAGCCTTTTCGGAATAAAATAGCAAATTACACGAGATAATAGGCCCGTGTGATGACTAGTTCGCGCGACATTATAGTCATAGGTGGGCCATAATTTTGGTCAAATTTAGGCAAGCCAAAACAGACTGTAAAACAACGGAGTTAAAGTATATTTACCTGAGCACTCCACTAGCCAGCATGACATAAACGCAAGTGATGTAAATGTTGACCATTGCGGCTATGAGGCCGTTCTTGACAACGACCATGACAGCGAGAGACTGCTGCTCTGCGTAGATATAGCACGACCACAGCACGAGGGCGAAGTACACGTAGTCTAGGGTTTCGGTTATGTCCGAGACGATCCTGAAATGAAAATTAAGTTGTCTCAGGCATATTCTATTCAGTATAGACGTTGATAAATCTGAGCATTCAATTGTCATCAGCCAGAAGACGTCCATAGCTGAACATAGGCCTCCCCCTTAGAGCGCCACACCGACCGACAACGTGCCACTTGCTTCCACCGGTTGCCCGCGACTTTCACAATGTCGTCGGTCCACTTATTGGGAGGCCTGCCTACGCAGCGTCTTCCGGTTCGTTTGTCGCCACTCAAGAACCTTTCTTCCCCACCGGTTATCGGTTCCTCGACTGATGTGGCCTGCTCATTGACATTTCAGCTTGCAAACTCTGAAAGCTATGTCGGAGACTTTGGTTCTTCGGCGAATATCCTCGTTCCGGATAAACGAAAAAAGCGAAGCAAAAGAGACTCAAAAAAAAGAAGAGCGCAAAGAAACTCCGAGCATAGCTCTCTCCATTGCCCGCTGTGCGACTCGGAGTTTCTTTAAAAGGCCAGTGGCAAAATTCAATTGTATCAGAACATACCTATTTGTCGTTTGTAAGTAAATGTTGTCGAACGAACAAAACCAAACATGGGCTGGAACCTTTTGCCAACCGTTCTCGCGATTGCTAGTCAAAAACCTGTTCCTATGCATGACTGACCAAAAAGCCTTGAGCCTGAGCCTTGCGACTCTGCCTTCTAAGCTGTAGGTTATAGGTTCGATTACCACCCAGGACAAACATTTCGCACCCTTAGTCGAGTACTGACCTAACTCAAAATTCATAATTTTTGGGAAATAAAAGAAATGCATGCGTTTCTCCTTTTCTAGCCTAGATCGGTCAGTTCCTGTCATTTACTAGCTGATAGAACATGACTTTTTAAGTCGATCTGCGTACTTAACACAATTTACCAAAATGTCGACTTGAGTCACTACTCGACTAAGGGTGCGATTTGTGTGATGAACGTGGATGTTTGTTCTTAGTCTGGGTGTTTCTATGTATTATATGTAAGTATGTATTTACAAAAAAAAAGTATGTATATATGTACTCTATCAGTTATCTGGTTCTCATAGTACAAGCTGGCTTAGTTTGGGGCTAGATGGCGCTGTATAGGAAAAAAAAACGTCCACCAATATTTATTTATTCGAAGCAATTTTTTGTTGAGTCGCTAGATTCTCCCGATGCCATTCGCCAGAATGCTCTGATTTATCAAAGCTTAACGCCTTGTTTGATGAATTCTCAAAAGATTGATTTGTATGTAAATATATTACATACATTTGTTTATTGATCGATAAGTTTATGGAACAAATATTTAGGTACGTACGGGTAAACAATAGCAGCGGAACCGAAGCAGGTTATGAAAGAGAACGGTAAGGAGACGAGGTTCCAGGACAGCAGCAGGCTGGCTCCGCTATACAGCCCTTCCTGGGACTCTTGGTAGTACCGCGTGCGGTACGGCCCATCTGGAACAGGTTTTAACTCAACTCGATGTCCAATCGCAAAACAACAAAAAGTAGTATTTTTCAGCGCTTTGTTCGGAGTGACGAGATTACTTAATCAGGTTCAAAAAATACTGCAAATAGAAAATAAAACTGAAATTACGTTTAACCGAATAACATTTCGAAAATCTGTCTTAGTTACAAAATAAAAAATCGTAAAATGACCCCGCGAAAAACCCTTTTGAAATCAAATGCTCTGAATTTTCAGCGGTAAGTACAAATTTTCTTTTACAAATTAAATATCCAGGCTAGTGGTTTATACGGCGACCCAGGGCCCGTACCGTGAGGTGCTTATTGCGATGATTGTTCGGTTCAGCCGAAAACGCTGCGCGACCTCGAACCTTATCATCGCGCGATAAGGTTTCTGATCGCGCAGCGTTGTTGCCTGACCCTAACAATCATCGCAATAAGCACTCACGGTACGGGCCCAGGTAGTTTTTTATTTGATTTTTATATGATAATCGGCAAAAAAGCAATGAAAAACTACAATTTACCGTTTTCTCATCAAGTATGATATGCGATTTTCAACTTTTTAAACTTTTTTTTTTCAACTTTTTTAACTTTGAGCGGGACAATACTCATTTCAAATCACGATCAGTCCTCGCCTTAAAAAATAAAGATTAAATAAAATGGTGAAGATAATACGGATTTTGCAGTGAAAGAGAGATGGGGTACAGGAGTTGGAGAATCGGAGCGAGACAGATGTAGAACAAGAGCGGAACGGAATTATTTCACACGCTCGAAGTCTTATTAATTTGTATGATGTTTTTTTTTGAATATCTGTCTTGATGTTGTGTTTTTTATGAATTCCATGGTATTCCAAAGAGCGTTATAAAGAATAGTTGGTTATAGTTGGTTAGTCAGATGATGACCATCTCTAAATTCATATGCCACACTCATAACCACAGATCACATTAGATACCGCATTACGAGATTCGTTGTTCCTACAAAAAGTCACCAACGTTTGAGGCGCGGCGCGGGTCGCGGGGAGTGCGACCGAGCGTTCTCATTGGCTATCTCAAGGTTACGCCTACTCGCGCCTTACAATCAAACAATCAGAGTAATTTCTTATAAGTCTATTTAGACTAATGCGTGGTGCGCTTCGAGCGTCCTGTGCTCATAACCAACCGTTCTTTTGTTTTACGTTCTTTAGCGCCCTTTTAGGAATACACACAAAACACAACATCAAGACAGATATTCAAATAAAATTCGTCATCAAAATTACTGTCATCGAGGCTGAGAATCAAACACGGGACCTGTCCTGTCCTGTCGCCTCCGGTCAAAAGTAAATCAAACGTTACGCAAAAACTCACATAAACAGATCGTGTTCATGATGCTGATGAAGTAAGTTCCAACCATCGCGTTGAATATCAGTCCACTCTTGGTTATAAATGCTCTTTGATATTCCTGTACGAGAAAAGCAAGCAAAGTTTAGAAACGAATAAGTAGAAGAGAATGATTTTAAAACATCGGATTATTAACACCAACAGTATACTACAGTACAGTATAGCTTCCGTGCGTTTGTCTCGCAAAAACTCGAAAATGGCTCGACCGATTTGTTTTTTTTTTTTTGTTTTCGTCGCTTCCCACACGCAAATTTTCCCACACGGGTGAATCGGCGGGCGCAGCTATCAGAGCAACCAATCAGAGTAATTTCGTATAAGTGTATTTTAGACTGATGCGTGGTGCGCTTCGACCGTCCTGAATGCAGAATCTAGGGTGTGATCTGTGAGCTAGAAACACATAAGATACATCTAGTTTTTTTGTGTCTTTTTAATGAAACCGATTTTACCTGTGCTTCGTTGTAGAATATCCATAAAATCAGGAAATAAAGAGGAAGAGTGAATAGCCTCATGAATATCTGCTTTATGCCGTTCTTTTTGAGGTTGAAAATGGATGCCAGCATTCTTCTGAAAATTAAACAAAAACGTGTATTCAGGGGCTTTGAATATTTACACACGCAAATTATTATTATTATTTGCAAAACACGCTAGGTTCTCAAGAGATGGCGCTGAAAACATTATGTTTGGCAACATATTTTTTACGTCGTATATTGCAATCTAATTTGAACTAATACAAATACAAAAATACAAATACAAAATACTTTATTATGGAACAAAAACTTAGTGAATAATGCAAATAGAACGATGCTACCCGCAGTAGTTATATAACTGTGTCGCGGGTAGCAACGCCTACCTCCGAAACACCCATTAAACGGGAGCTCCAAAATGAAGAGAGTAATTACTTAATTTTTTTACAATTGAAAGATATTAAAGTTATAAGTTATTCTAAAAAGACTCTGGGTGCGTGAGTGCGCGCGCGTATTTGTTTAAACCTTAAATTGCGGACATTTTATCATACTAATACTATGTTTCTAAATATATCATATTTTCATCGCATTTCATAGCGGTTAGAACATCAGCTGACTAAAAACGTAAGCGCCATCTAATTTTAAGCAGTTTTTTCGAGGCACACTTTTTCGTATGGGATGGTCATTCTTCTCGTATAATTTTTCTGTACCTCAGCAGTGTTTGTAAAGTTGCAGATTAACACTTACACATAGAGCATCCAAATAACAGTAACCCCGCTCGGCTTGCCATAATTCATCTGTATCTTGTTGGGGTTCATGATCCTGCTCTCGTGGAGGTTTCCCTGCATGATGGCGTGTCCTTCGAGCTTGAACTTTTCCACTAAAGCCTCGATCTGCTGGTTCGATTCTATGAACCGCTCGCGGGACCGCCGGTCTACTGTCGATAGGCATACTGAAACGAACATATTCACTTTTACTTAACAAGTAATATCATTACAATAAAAAAAAAAAAAAAAATATAAACTAAAACAAAAAAACAACAAATTACGAACAAAACAAAACAAAAACAAAATGTATGAAAAACAAAATACTCATTGCAAAATGTAGTATGTCGCTCCGGATGTAAAGAGGAATCTAACGACACATTCGTCAAAATCGGTCAAGCCCTTTAGACTTCAGGAGATAATATCCGATAATACCCGCGACACAGTTCTTTAACTACTGCGGGTAGCATCGTTCTATTTGTATTATTCACTAAGTTTTTGTTCCAAAATAAAGAATTTTTAATTTTTGAATTTGAATATAAGAACACACAACCATACTTACATAGTACATACTCACATATCTACTTACATACTTACACCCCAAAAACATTGCCCTCTTTCTTGGGCAGTCGGGTAAAACATAATACGATCGACAATAAAACGTGATAGTCCTAAATCATACGTCTATCCATCCAGTCACGGAAGCAGGTATATAAATTGTGACGGGGGCCAAAATTTAAGAAAAAGTGATGTCCTTAAAATATCAAACTAATTAAATAAATGTTTCTTTTGTATTTTTATCCTCGTCTTTATATAAGTATGTAGGTATTTATAAAACTTTATTGACAGTGTGAAAGTGGACGCAGCTCCCCGCCCTCTGGTGGTTCTGGTCGCAGTTTTACTAATAGGTACCTAATCTAATGTAAAAAAAAAACACTAAATTATTAAGTAAAGTCACAGTCCTGAACTTATTGTGTTCATGCTATACTTACAATAATACATAAGCGGGTTCTCCAACTGCGGGCAAGGGAAGCCGATGCTTCCGAAGTAGTCGAGCAGGTTCCTGGTAGGGCCCGCGTACACTACGTCCCCCAAGCACAGGTACACCACCCGGTCCAGGAACGGGAACACATCTGAGGGAGGAGACTTACATTGTAACTATCGATTTCAGTAACGGATTTGATCTTTTTTTTTCTGATACTGATTGACGATAGCATAAAGCTATCCATATCAGTTCAATACCATACAGAACACAGATCACACTAGATACCGCATTACGAGATTCGTTGTTCCTACAAAAAGCCCCAAAGTTTGAGGAAGACGCGGGTCGCGGGGGAGTGCGACTAAGCGTTCTCTTTGGCTATCTTAAGGTTACGCCTACCCGCGCCTAACAATCAACCAATCATAATAAATGTATTTAGGCAGATGCGTGGTGCGTTTCTAGCGTCCTAAATGCAGAATCTAGGGTGTGATCTGTGATACAGAATTTCGAACTATAGCAGTTGAAAACATTGCGTGGCGTTGTACCGT
Source organism: Apocheima hispidaria (assembly GCA_947579745.1). NCBI lineage: Eukaryota > Metazoa > Arthropoda > Insecta > Lepidoptera > Geometridae > Apocheima > Apocheima hispidaria. Next base: position 3,301,380 of record OX388151.1, read on the forward strand.
GCTCGTCGCTATGAGATATTAGATGTTAAATCTATTTATGTTCAGTAATTACGCTGGAAACATTACCCTTCAATCCGGGACACAGTAATGTTTGCACACTACTGTTTGGTAGTCGAATTACTCGCAAAGTTGTGGTACTGCACAGTAGTTGTAGGACTCTGCAAAAGAGTCCTACAACTACAAAGTCATGAATTTGTTGATTTTATCAATCGGAATACCTTAGTAGCGCAGGATTATATGCCGGACCCGTGCCGCCTTCGATTTCCGGACAGGCACGTATATGAATACTGTATATTATATTACAAATCTCTAAGGTTTTCCCACTGCAATGTCGCGTTAGGGAGCGATTTTAAATATCTGTTCTATTAGTGTTCGTTGTAGAAATCAATAGGGGGACAGACAGGAAATAATTCGTGCGATCTGTCCCCTGTTTTGTAATAACAAAACAAGGTTGTTCTGGTTTGTAGAAACCGAACTTTTTATTCCTCTCTGCCCCCTCAAAAATCAGCAGTGGGCAGCGAGGAAATAATTAGTTCGATCTGTCTCATCGTTGGTAATCGGGGGACAAAACGAACGATTTTTTTTCCTGTTTGGAAACAGAATTGAATATTCCTTGTTTATGTCCTTGTTTATTCCTTGTGTTGTGTTGTTTATGTCCTTGTCCTTGTTTTTTATGTGTATGCCTTGACATTCTCGACAAGAAACCTTAGGTAGCTATGAGTGTAAAGCACTTTTTACCACGTTACCCATTTCTATTTATTCGCTTTATTTTTTGATTATTTATTTATTTTTCTGTTCAGTACAAATGATATCAACTATAGGCTAACTTCCCGATAAGATAAAGACTTATTTTTTTACCATAGTCCCTGAATATATACCTATCAGAGTACATGTACCTAACATAATATCTCGGAACTAGTTGATGCAATATTCCGTTTTAATACGTGGTCTATAAATATGTTTATTTAATTGAGCATGAGTTATTCATGAATGCAAACAAGCTTGGCTTCGGTTCACTAACCTACAAATTTAAATTATTGGAACAGTAGACAACTTTGTAAATACTAGCATTTGTCTGCATCTGTGCAAATACAGCTAAGTATAAAAACAATACATACGAGTATACCACAATTGTTTTACGAAGATAATTTGAGTTACAGAAGTGGAACATTTCTGTTAGTTTATTTTAACGCACTTTCTATTTGTATTAGATTCAGCTGCAGGTTTCTATCTGATATGGTACGTAAATAATTAGCAGGTAGAACAAATGCAATATTTTTTGGTCAAAATAATTATTGTTACGGAATATGGATTTACTTCCACCATAGAAAAAAACAATAGGTAGGTACAGGGACCCTATTCGGAGATATGACAAATTGATGTCGATTTCGAGATTCCGATCTCGACTGTCTGTCGTCTGGATTGGCTCCGATGTATCTCACACGCTAGCCAATGTAAATATCTCGAAATATAGCGTTGAGACTAAGAAATCTCGAAGTTCCACATATTTTTCGAGACGAGATTGATTCTCAGTTTTTGAGAATAGGGGGTCCTGAAGTCACTCCGAGATGACAATTAAATAAATGAAACGTAAGTACCCGCGATAAATATAAACAGCTACGCATGCGAGAAGGACGCTCGTTAGATGTAATAGCGCTGCCTATGGGCGTCAAGGCTACAACCCTGCTTCCGCCCTTCCGCGTAAATAAGTTTACATAAACCATTGCTAGATTAGACATAAAGCTAGACCTTGTAGCCTATGGTGGGAGGCTTCAAGAAACGTCCGAAAATAAACAAAAAAAAAAGATTACAAAAATCTACCATCGCTATGTGATGAACCTAATTCCTGCAGGGCTAGGAAACGCACCGAAAAGATTTTCTTTTTGTTATGCAAGAACAGGACACGGCTACGATTATGTATACGTTAGTATTTTTCACGACATGAAGGGTAGATAAGATTTTGTCGCGGTGCGCATGCTAGCCCTGCTGGTCGAGCTTTCCTTATCAGCTCCTAGACGTCCACTAATGGATGAAGCTTCCACCCTATTGGAGGGGGGAGGGGGTTGTTATAGCTCTCACTTCTGCAGGCAGCTTGGGTCGCAGAATAAACAATAGACAATGGTTTATTTGCCACAAAAACAAAACAAAATACAATATTACCTATTTTGGGCCGGCAGGTGAATTCACGCACGAGAGTATCAAGAGAACGAAACGTTTACTAAAAGGACGCTGTAAATAAATAGCTAGGTATATAGTATAATGTTACCTGATCGAGGCTTCTCCATGGTGAGTATGATGGAGGTCCCATAAGTTTTGGCGGCGTTTGACAGGATCGAGATAACCAGGTACGTGTTCAGAGGATCCAAATCCCATGTTGGCTCGTCCAGTAACAGGATTACTGGAAATAATGTCTCTTTTTTATTTCGGTAGTTTTTAGGGTTCCGGTTTTGAAAGTTAGCTTTACAGGGTTATTTTTAATTAACTAGCCACCTCTCGCAGGCTTCCCAAATCCGTAATTTGCGATAACCGAATGTGGATTTTTTAAAGCTACGCTATGTGAACCTCTTAGATATCATTGAAAAGTCTTGACAATTCTAACCTGTTTAAGTATCATGAAGGAAAGTTTACAGGAAACATAAAATAAAGATTTGAAATTTAATAATATTTTTTAGGAAATTAAAGGAAATACCGAACCCTCGACGACCAAATTTTACTTGCGTTTTGGCAAATTTATTTCTTACTGGCTTGCCCGCAGGGCTTCCCATAGGCTACAGTAATTTCAAAACCCCATTTCATCGCTTCAGGGGTCGATTTTCGAAAAATCTTTATACATGCCTGTCTTTATTATTGTTATGATTATTTACACACACCGAGTTGGCTTAAGTAGCTTGAAAAATATTGTATTTTTATCCAACCATTTTAACCCTTTTAGGGGTGAATTTCGCAAAATCCGTTCTTATTGTTCAGTTTCCCCCAGTTTCAGTTTGTTTGTTCAGTTTGACTGCCCCGGTGGCTCAGTTGGTAGTGAACCTACCTTCTGTGTTTGGGGGCGTGGGTTCGATTCCCATCTAGGACAAACATTTATGTGATGAATATTTGTGTTTGTTCTATGTCTAGGTGTTAATATCTATATAAGTATGTATTTAAAAATATCTATGTACGTATATCAGCCTCTGGCAGGCATATTACAAGCTTTGCTTAGTTTGAGGTCAAATGACCGTGTGTGCAATAATGTCCCAGATATTTATTTAGATTGACCAAGGACATTTTGAGGAATGTTGTGTCCAAATTTCCGTCTCTATCATTAGCGGTTTGGTCTATGCGTTGATTCCTAGAAAAGGGGTTCTCTGTCTGGACAGAGAGTCAGATAGAGAGACAGAATTACTTTCAAATTTATAATATTAATTAGGATATAGATAATTAATCTTATTTATTTATTTATTTTTATTTATTTACTTACTTGGATCACGTATCAGCTGGACTCCAATAACAAGTCTCCTGTATTCGCTTTTCGACAAATTCGTTACACATTTATGCGCAACCTGAAATCATTTTTAAACCTGAGAATAAACTGTCTTCAGTGTTGCTAATATTGTTTTTAACTTTTGTAAGTTTACCTGTGATAGAGCCAAATCTGCCATGACTTGTTTTACTTTCGACTGCTTCAGGTAACCTGAAATCTGAAAAAAAGCAAGGTTTAAAGATATTTAACATTTAATATCTCAGAGTGACAGCGCAGTGCGTTCCCTACACAGCGCACAGTGGTTTGACCTGTTAAAATTTCAAACTCATGGTACGGAACAGTAATGGGCAAACGTGACGCTTAACATCAGAAGGATTAGCTTGTCTCGTCAGATGCATAAAAAAACAATATTGAGATATTCTAAGCTGCCTCTGAGGCGAGTTCATGAATAGTGATAGCTGTTAGGTAGGTACATCACCACTGCCTGAAGACGTCCATTGGTGAACAAAGAGCTCTCCGTTAGAGCGTCATACTGAAAGACTATTTCTGATTTGCGTTCAGTTTGCACGAGACTTTCACAATGTCGTCAGTTCACCTAGTGGGACGCCTATCTAAGCTGCGTCTTCCAGTTCGTGGTCGCGACTCACAAACCTTTCTTCCCCGTTAGTTATCGAAAACATCAAAAATGTCCTGCCCATTGCCACTTCAGCTTGCAAGCCCTGAGAGCCTACGCATACGCCTGTAACTTTGGTTCTTCAGCGAATATCCTCGTTCCGAACTTTATCGCGCAAAGTAACTCCGAGCATTGCTCTCTCCATTGTCTGCTGCGTGATCCTGAGTTTCTCTCTTGAAATACATTCTTGTTATCTTCTTGCGAAGCTATTTTTGATCTGAAGATAATATTTTACTTTACTGACGCCTTTCACTATTAGGGTATGATTTCTTATCGAGTCTTCTTGAAGTGACCTTAGTGATGTACCTAAGTAAGAGCGTCAGTTATGTCTGTTGCACTAAAAGTACTGGTATTAAAAGTAACCACGACGAATGCTGCACTTTTGTGCAGTTGCAGTTGAACGGCATGGTCTTCTTACAACTTCTAAAAAGACGTTGCTTGAAGTGACTGACTAGTGAGAACGCAAGCGTCTGTTGCACTTTCAGGTCTAGTACTAGCTGCACTGATTTCCGCAGTAGTGCGTAGGTGCTTTTGGAAAGCGCGGTCATTTAGAGACTAATAATACGTTTCTAAAAATGACTGACCTTTGTAAGTGAGAGTGCAAGTGTCTGCTGCACGGACAGGCCCGGAAGCAGGCGCGTCGAATGCCGCACTAATGCGCAAGTGCTGTTGAACTGGTCTTCTTGCAGCGGAACTCCTTCTAGAAGAATGTGGCCTTGGGATGGGACGCGGCGAGCAATGACATCAAGAAGAGCGCGTTTGCCACTACCTGATTTAAAAAAAATATATGTCAGAAGGATAATGCGGGACGTCAGTGAAGGACTTTTCACCCCATCTCGAATAAGAAGCTAGAAGACAGTGCTCGGCGTCTAACTCTTCGGTTCGGTCAGATACCTGGATGGGTACCTTTCGAATGGTATTTGGTGACGAGACGAGCAAGTTGCTCACCTGATGTTAAGCGTCACGCTTGCACATAACAGTTCAGTGCCACCCAGAATTTTGAACTTCAACATTTCAAAACTATGCGCGGCAATGCACTGCGCTCGTCACCCATAGATCATATTAGATATAGATATATTAGATGCTCGATTGCTCGTCATATTAGATGTTAAATCTCTTTATGCTCAGTAATTACGCTGGAAATTTCGCCCTAGCCTTCAATCTGGAACACAGTAATGTTTGCATACTACTGCTTGGCGGTTGAATAACTGGCTAAGGTAAAATCGTCAAACGCCATGTCGGAGGCTTCATGCTGTCTTCCTTATCCGACTGTCCTGAAAGGGGGTAATATTTTTACCTTTGGAGCCTAATATTGCAGTGACCTCTCCGCAGTTCGTGGCAAACGATACATCCTTGAGTATTATCCCGGTCTTGACTCCGCCAGTCAGTCTTTGGAAAAAACTTCCCGGTTCAACCTGAAATAAATAATCATTTTTATGTTTGAGTAACCAAATCTCAGTTTAACAAGGCACTTCTGAACTTTAAAATATTCTCTGACCCTCTAATCGTAATTCTAAACGAACTAAAATGTTCACTAAATACAACACAATGTACAATAATATGTACATAAAACATTGACAGCACAAAAATATATAAAAAGGACAATACGTTAGAGATAGCCACCACAAAAAGATCAAGAGCGATCTCGTAAGTATTAGTATGTTAAAATTCTTACAATAAGAACAGAATAAGAACTTAAAAAAACCTTTATATAGGTCAAAAGCTTTGCTTTATAAAAGACTTCGACGCGCCCCCGGACGTGGTCTGTCGTAGTAAAGACATCAACGAGCACTGGAAATATTTTCTTTCACGTATATATATACAAATATTATGCATATTTAATTTTGATAAAACATACTTTATTTTATCAGGTAATACTACACAAAATAGTAGGCAAACTCATAAAACAAGTATACCCATCTGTAAAATGTCAAAAATCTATTCATGAAACTTGTGTTTCAAAACTATTCGTAAATTGTTGCGCTAACTGTACCTTTGCATTGTTTTAAACAAAAATAATACTTACTTGTCCTGCATGTTTGACATCGCCCAACTCCAGAGTAGGAGGTGAATAGCCACCTCCCATGATTTCTACCAAAATGTCACTTTATTTTTATAAGAAAAAGCTTTAGATTCAATAAAAATGCATCGCCGAGAAACACAACCTTCCCGTCAAATCAAATTCGCAAACTACACAACCCGTTGATAACTTCAATTTGTACGTCGAAAATGCGACGTTGCCAGCTATACTTAGATGTAACTTCAGGTTGGAGGCTTTAGTTGATTTTTACCTCATATGAGGAGAAATTAATTTGCGATCTATTCGGTTGTAATAGGGTTTCTTTTTATATCGAGTGATTTGTTAGCCTTCATTAAGTGGGTGCTTAATGCTCATTACTCTGCTCATGTACAATACAATAAAAGTATTTTTTTTTAAATATCTTTCATTCTGTAATTTTATCAACACGAATAACTTGTACAATTTTTCCGAACCCTTGAGCATGTTATCAAAGAGAATACAAATACTACGTAAGATATGAATGACTTCCTAGGCCGTGGTCAGTAAGTTAGCCCGACGACGCTCGATGACATTTGCAGCATACTTGTAATGTCTTGGAACGTCGTCGGACGATCTTACTGAACACGGCCCTACATATATTTTGTTTTTTCATAGTTAGTCCCTTAGACGAAACTGCTAAATCCATGGTTAGTCCTCAATCAAGCGGTCATTACACAATGCGATTCAGCGAACTATCTGAGATTGCATGCTTTTTTGTATTTTTTTTTGTTTTAGATGGCGTTGTTTACACAATCTAGTTCAGGACCGAGTAAATCACGGCATTAAATTGCATAGTGCAATGAGCACTCAACGGCCTAATTTAACAAAAATGTGATTTTCCTATTTAGTGCACTTCATTAGGAATGTAGATAAAAAAACTTATTTTGAGATATATGTTTTTTGGTTCTGTCATCTAGACTGTATAAATTATAGTGTATATAGTATTGTATTGTGGAAAACATGATTATCTACATGATATTGTCTCGAAAAACATCGAAAAGACCTCGATTTACACACATATTTCGCTGAAGCTCTGAACCACTAGTGTATATTCAAGTGATTATTATACTAATGGTGAGGTAATAAGATGCAAATTACAGAATTTTGATTGATTTCCCGGTTAAGATGTAATTAGCAATTATATCTGGTTTTTTAACTGGTGTTCTTTCCAGGTTGGACATCATATTCGAAACACGGTATAGGTATATCTTCACAACCGCTTGACTGATTTTGGTCATACTCAAACTACAAATAGTATTTGCCTGTACTACTTAACATTCAAATTTATCGGAGATCGGATCAGCGATCACAATTGAGATACAAACACCGATTTGTTCCCGTAGACTATCAGACAAAATTTGTTGAAGTTAGTTAAAAATGAGGCATGTCAAACTTGGTAAACGCATCGCCTTAACGAGGAAAGCCTCATTTTTCCACATATTTTCTACGCACAGTTGCCACACTCACCGTGAACCTCAAAAAGGCTAAAACTATATTTCCTCCCATTCGCACTCGCAATAAAACTTGCTATAAAAATGAGAAGCCCACACTCATACTACCTGAATTATGTGCATGCATTCCAATGATTGCTCATCTCACTCTGTCCTAAGTTATTAAACACAAGTAGAAAGAGAGGGGCATACATGCGCAGTGTCACTGACTCAGTACGACTTTGCGCGGTCGTAAGGCCGGAGTTCCGAACTCGAAAAACAATAGAATTTTCCAACGAAATCTTGTTATCGAACGAAAATAATCGAAAATAAAACTGAAACTGTAGTTCAATTGTTCGATTTTGGTGTATATAGTGTATGTTTTTAGTGTATTGTGTTAGGAAGTGGTGATTTGGATCTCTACTTGAACGTTACGGGTCCCGTTGGTCGGTGTATATCAGGTAGGTGGATGGCTGTTATAAAACTAGTTTTATTTTAGTATTGTTCGTTTTATACTTTCTTTATTCTAAACTAATAAAAGATTTACCACTCTGCATGAAAATTAAAAGTTGTAAAAATGATTTTTACTTGAAAGAAGCTGGAAATTTTAATAACATCACCATTAGAGGTGAAATAATAACTGTTATTGAAAAGCAAGAGAGCGTTGACTTTGAATTTAGTATTTTATAAGGCTTATAATATATGTAGTTAATGTTCCAATGGATTTGGAAAATTGAGTGATTGAAAAATGGAATTACAACTACCCGCAGTTATCTTAAAACGAAGTTCGTGTTCCAAGAAGTACTCCGGGAAAAAATTACACGTTTATTTTATGCGATCAATTTATTGAAGTTCAGTATATTATTTATATTTTTTGTCTTAAAGTTTCGTTATTCAGAGTGGGTATAACACTTGGTTAAATAGAATAGCACGGGTAACTATTGTCTGCCTCCAGTTTATTACTATGAACCTGATTATACCACAAGCTGGAAAGAGCCATTAAAAAAAACAATATTAAAAATATAGTATAATCTATCTCGTTCGCAAATTTGCAAGTGTTTATAAGTACATAGTCGTACGTACATAGTCATTATTTCCAAAAACGGTGTGTTGTGTCTCTCCATCAAAAAAAAACCATAAGTAATAACTATAAATGCGAAAGTAACTCTATCTGGGTGTTTGTTGCGATTTCACGGCTGAAATTCAGAAAAAATAATCAAGAGGCTTAACGGATCGACCTGAATTTTCGCATATATACGGGCTATAAGGAAAGGAAATGCTAAGTCGAAAAAAGGTCATAGTATTCATCATTTTAAACAACTTTTAGTATGGGACCAACCCTGAAATCGAGAAAAAATAATGGGCTGTTCCATAGAAAAATGTTCACTCGACAAAATGTACAGAACAGCTACTTTTTTCGTGATTTCAGGGTTGGTCCCATAGTAAAAGTTGTTTATAATCATGAGTTCAATACGCCATTTTTGGCTAACCATACCCTTTCCTCATAACCTTTTATAACTTATGGACCTGAGAGGGACATGGACTACAATATTTTTTTGTATTTAATATTTTAAACAGCTAGTAAGTAATATTTTAAAGACATTTACGTTTTCATATTTTTTTATGTCAAGGGAGACGGAAAATAAAAAAGAAGATGTAATATTTTTTCGAACTCTTAAACTGTAATAAGCATCAGTTTTATTTGGAGGGAGCGTGAAGAAGTCACGTCGCGTCATTGTACTATTTTCCAAAATTTGTGTTATTACAAGTGTTAATGCGTTAAAATGGTGGTTTTTTGTCCATAAATTGTTCGTGAAAGTGCACGAGTGTCGGTGAATAGTATAATGATGTGAAACGTGACTCTTCGTGTCGTTTGCAAAACTCCATAGAAACCTCTAGTAAAGTCTCCACCACTTTACTACAGCATGGCGTGGACTTGACCGTGACTTACTTTGCTTGACTTTGACTATGAGTGAAATATTTGACTTCACTTGAAATTTTATAATACCAGATACTGGCTAAATATACAACGTGTGGACCCAAGCATAAGTGAGAAAAAAAGTATACGCATTAAGTAAGAATATAGGTACTACTTGATTTCGAAGGGATTACATTATAACAAGGTTTAGTTTTGGCGAGTTGAGCAATCACGTGTTAATTGATTCATTTATGAGCGAAGTGCCATTAACTAAATGTTAAACGCTCAAGGTGAATAACCATAAAGAAAAAGGCCTATTAGAATTAATCACATCAATACAGATTTGTTATGGTGGTACTTAATATTGACAAACAAAGGACAATGGACAAAAGTTTAACTGTATATCTGTAATGAAAAAAAACAGCCGATTTGAGCACTCCTCTTTTTTTTGGAAGTCAGTTAATAAAACTGTTTGAATAGTGTTACCCGATTTCGACATTTTTTTAAAAATTGTAAACACAGTTAAAATCTATGCTTATTACATTTTTTGTTTAAATTATCGCAATGTCGTTAGAGATAAAGACATGCTAAAGTAACAAATTTTTGCAATGCAATGACGTTTTGCATGATTCACTCGGCCAATGTGATCAGGAATTCCCGAACACAAATTCAACGATTCTTTTATGATTTCATTGAGGTTTTTGATATTTATATATGCATAATTTTTCCTCTACATCTCTACATCTGCTTAAGAGGATAGTCCTGCCGTGTTGTTTTGACGCATTCGATATATGAAATTGTATAGCTGTCGCTCTGTTTCTCCTGTGTGCCATAGAGAGAATTAGTGAATTTTCCTAACTTTTTGATGAAATTAGCGTTTCGGGGACTTACCCCTTAAATCTTAACAAAATCTTTTGTTTTTGGTGTCAATGGCTTGGATAAACTATTATCTATTTTAAATTATTATAATAGTATAATAATTTAAATTTAAGTATTAAGTATAATAATAATTTATTTATTGTAAATAGGTACATACATAGAATACATAGTAACAAACATCCATGTTCATCACACAAATGTTTGTTCTGGGTGGGAATCGAACCCACTCTCTATAGATCAGAAGGCAGATATCCACCCACTGAGCCACAAGGCAAGTCTGAATCGAGTACTTCATTCCATCGTTGAATCGGGCGTCTTAGCCTTACGTGCGAAACTAGTGCTTATATTCTTAGGGTTCCGTAGTACTAAAAGGAACCCTTATATAATATATATATATATAAGTTTGTCATGTCCGTCTTTCTGTCTGAATCCTTTACAGCTTTATAACTGCCAAAGTTATAAACCTACACGCATTAAATTTTGCACAACGATAGTCTAAGTATAGACTCAGTTTCAAAAAATAAAAAAATACATTGTTTTTTTAAAATAAGGGTAGCTCTCACATGTAAAGTGAGGATAAAAATAATAATTTCGCATGTCCCCCACATGTTGGGTATCATTGAATAGGTCTTTCGAAATGAAGTTAAGGTTTCCTAAATCATATTTTTACCAGACGTACCGTCTGCGAAATATGGGCCGATAAAGTTGCTTGCAATGTGTCCCCCCCCCCTGCCGTTTCTAAACTATGCATCTCAGAAACTTGTTATCTTCCATGTTGATAGATCTTAGTAAAAACTTTCTTTTAAAATTACTTCGAGCAACATTTGATAATTACTTTTTGAGATAAGCTGAAAAAACGGATAATAACTTTAAACGTCCTCCGCGTCCTACCACACTTTGCTACCATATTGGAGAATAATAAATAAACCAGAGTAAAAACGTAGTACCATGAGAAGCAGCAAATTTTATTGTAATGATATTTATTGTAATAACAGAACCGTCATTTTGTCGTTGCTATGATACCCCATAAGTTTAATACTCTAACATACGGAACCCGACTAAGCATGGCCCGACATGCTCTTAACAATTTATTTCCTCACTAATTCATTTACCTCAGCACTTTAGCCATACAAAAAGACTAAAACAATGGGCACTGGGTATTGAACCCGAGTCAGAGTGAGTCAGTGCCTTGAAGACATCTTGAACACTAGTTTTACTTGCAACTAGTAACTACCAATTATTTAATCTGTGGTCTTGCTTCTTCTCAACTTTTTAATTTGTGATCGCTCTGCTGTGGACGTCATTGATCATAGGATCGACCTCTATTAAGAGGATAGTTCTTCCGCGAGGGTTTGGCACATTCGATATTCGTAATTGTATAGCTGTCGCTCTGCTTCTCGTGCGTGTGAATAGAGATTAGATTACATTTATTGAATTTTCCTAACGTTCTGATGAAATTAGCGTTTCGGGGGTAGTTTGTTATCAACCCCTAAATCTAAACAAAATCTTTTGTTTTTGTGTTATGGCTTGGATAAATTATTATCTATGTCGCTATGTTTTGTTTTTTTTTTCAAAAAATGTTTATGGTATTCTAACAACAGCTACTTTTCTTCGTCGTATTTTCGACGCAAAAAAATGTCACTTTAAGTCTCTAGCAACGAAGATATTGCGAAATTAAAAAAAATAAGCATATACAAGCATATGAAAACTGACGTGGTTTTGGTACATTTTGTTTTAATAAAACGGGAATAATCACTTTAAATTGAGTCGGTTATTCCGACTATAGTTCAATTTAACGTGAGTATTCCCGTTTTATTAAAACAAAATATACAAGCATATTTGATGACATATAAAAAAATATTGGGTAACGTTTACGGTATCAGACTACGCTTTTTGTATGGACAAGACGGCGGTATACTCTATTCTTAAAGGGTAAGGATATATTGAGATTTCATCTAAAAAAAGGACAGAGGATTAAGGGTTATATAGAATTACTATACTTGTCTATAAATTTCTTAAATGTCGAATCAACGGTTCGCAAGTTATCCTCGGTAAATATATACCCACAACCACCAACTTGTAGATTGCGACCTTCGTTTCGCTCGGTCAAACAATTACTACTTATTATTAAAAGAAAAACAAAAAAAACCGACTACAAAGTGTAGACTATGACACTCCGGATATAAAGAGGAATCCAACGACATTCACTAGTCAAAAACTGTTAAGCCGTTTAGGGTACAAGAGGTTTTATAGGAACACACAAAAATACATACTCACATACACTCCAAAAATCCTTCTTCTTGGGCAAGAATGTTTTTGGGTGGTAAAAAAAAGCCGTCCATATAAAACTTACAATTACTTATGATGAATCACACTAATATTATTAATGCCAAAGTTTTGTGTGTGTATGTATGTAAGAGTATTTGTTCCCGTTCAACTCTGTAACGGCTAAATGGACTTGAATGAAATTTGGTATGGAGGTAACTTACAACCTGGATTAACACATAGGATACTTTTTACCCGAAAAAAAAAAATAGCATGTAGAATAGCGGATGAAACCGCGGGGCACAACTAGTAAATAATATTTATTTAGTCTAAGATTACTGTCAGCAAAAACTTCAGTACGCGCTAATAGGTATGCTGAATTCCTCCCAAAGAATGAATGACCTTTCGATGTGTCTGCCATCAATTTAAATGCTGACTGAAAATTAATAGACGCAATCATTTATATTTAGTTGCAGTTTTTGTATAAAATTTAATAGGTGGAATTTAATTTAGACTTTTTGCAATCGATTTAGCGGTCATTCACGCTAAATAGTAATTTTAGCAGATTCGCCAAAAAAACCGGTCAAATTGCATTAGCGCGGTTGCATATCACAAGAATCATTATTGCAGAATAACTCCGCAGCATAATGCTACTACAATATCAAACAATGCACAGTCTTTTTACCCGACTGCCCAAAAAAGAGGGTAATATTGGTGGACTTTTTTACACACAGCACCATCTAGCCCCAAACTAAGCAAGCTTGTACTAAGGTAACCAGATAACTGATTAAATACATAAATACTTTTTTTTTGTAAATACATATGTTTTATATCTGACCTGAAACTTTTGGGTAAAGTTAGTATTTTTGTTATAAAATTAATTAGAAAAGACTCAGCTTCAGTAAGCTGGCCTTGAAGCTAAATATTATAAGTTAAATAGATCTTACTCATTTCAGTCTGTTTATTTTTAAACCTAATTGAATTTGCTTGGCCTAGCTGTAACTGTAGCGTGACGATGCCCGACGGTTCATAACCAAAACAGTATTTTTATAAGTACGAAGACTACGAAACACAGAATTCTCCGTACCTATGTTTTTGCCACAGAATTCTCCTTATTTTTTTTTACTGGCAACGGCCCTTGGGTTTTTGCCGGATCATGAAGAAGTCATGTCGCGCTATTGTATTATTTTCCAATACTTGTGTTATATCGCGTGTTAATGTATAAAAATGGTGGATTTTTATCCATTAAGTGTTCGTGAAAGTGCACGAGTGTTGGTGAATAGTATAATATCGTGAAACGTGACTTTTCGTGTTGTTTCCAAAACTCCATAGAAGTTTCTAGTAAAGTCTTTACCACTTTACTAAGGCAAAAAAAAACGGAAGACAAGGCGGTATGGCCTTAATGGCTTTAGCCTGCCCAGAAATGGCCCTGCGAATAAATAATAATACAAAAAAAGCAACGGCCCTTTGCTTGAACACTTTTGCCAGCGTCACGTCGTCGAAAAGATATAAAAACGAACAATTTAGACAAAAATAAAAGCAGCAAGCAAGCACAAATATTTACACTATACAAAATTATATAATTTTGTATTATTTATTTATTTTTGTTTCCTTTTCCCTCCAATATGGTTGAGGAGAGCGATGGCTGGCACATACGTCAACTCGTGAACGGGAGCTGCTTGCGGGAGCTGGACTGCTCGGAGTATACACGCAAATCTATAATAGCACTTATTAGCATATTCGTTGGTATATTCCTTTTCTAAAGTCTTTAGTTTTTATATTCCGTTTTAGTTGATAAAATATTTGTAAAAGTTGATAAATGGCACGGACCCCGGAGTCCGTAGAGCAATATTGTAAATTAAAAAAAAAATAAAAAAAAATAAGGAATACTAAGATTTTACTATGAAAACTGACGTGGTTTTGTTGGTGATCTTACGAATAGTAAGATTATAAAGGAGGGCAACACCTCCAAAGATATAGGATTTGATAATTTATTATTTAATGATCTACTATTCCATTGAAGGAACTTGAGGTCCATTATTTAGATGAGAAAAGAGAGAATTTGATTAATATATAATTTAGATTCTCCTTACTAATTGGTTTTTGGTACGAAGAATGAAAAGTTTTCATTACTAGCTGCGACCTGCGGTTTCACCTGCTTTTCTACGGTTAAGTTATTCAGGATAAAAAGTAGCCTCGGGAATAACCTACTTCTATACTAAATTTCATCCAAATCCGTTCAGTCGTTACAGAGTTGAACGGGAACAAACATACTTACATATTTACCTACTTACACACTTACACACTTACACGCTATTTCGCATTTATAATATTAGTGTGATTATTTTTCAGAACACAAAAAAAATCCTTTACTCAACAATTTAATTCAACGTTTATCGAGCGTCATTTTTTTTATTATGAAAACTGACGTAGTTACGACCTTTTTTCAAACTGGAGAAGGTAGCCACTTCACAATGTGTTGGTGATTCCGATTATAGTTTCTATCACATACCGATGATATTTTTCAAGGAATGCTAAAAGCGTGACGTTTTCTACTTTATCTACAGGTATTACAATTCTACACAGTCGTTAATACCTTCGACCAAAGTAAAATGACTTTGGACGGAGGTTAATATAGTAAAACTCTAGAATACATAGATTATTTCTAGACTTTCTCTATCTTGGGACAAGAGACAAGAGACAGAATATTTAGACTCTAAGACAGAGTATTTAGATTTTTAATTTCAGACTCCCCGGAAAATTCCGAGAAAATACGAACCAATAAAATTTTATACGAAACCAAGTGACGCAGCTAGAGCTGTACCTAGGGGTGCTTACCTAATTGAAAAGGGCGCTGTTACATTTTACATACGTGTACATTTTATGTACATGTACGTAAGATTTTTCGATAGAAGTTTCGCTACGGGGAACTCGTAAGAAACGTTAAAAGCTTTTCCACACTCCATCAATAAATGACTATATGTAATAAGTACGCCTTTAATATCACATCATCATAAGTATCACTTGTCGTAATATTGTACCTTGAATACATAATGACACAAGAGTCGCAGCAATTTTCCTCGGTCCCGTTGCTCCATCATTAAAGAGCTCTACCAAACCATATCTACCTAGTTGTAGGGTTGTCTAAACATATCAGGAGAGTTTCGCGACCTCTCTTCCTAAAACTTCCGTGAATGGTGAGATCTACCAGAATTCTCAAGTGTCAATCTCAGCCCAAACAAGCATACCTGAATAATATGAATAACACACCAGTGAGCAAGTTATCTTAGAGAGTACTATGTTCCTTACACTATACGTAATACACAGAATTCTCTCTATGAATATTACTTGTAATAGTATTCAAAACACTATAATATCTGTTAGCAATAATATTTTTAATGAGCTAGGTGATGACCCTAAATACGTAGACATCACTGTTTAGGTGATGACGTTACGTAAATCACAGATACACCGTGTTTTAAGATTTGCTAAGCGTCTGCGCAACGTTTCTTGAGACACATGCTATTTGCAAAGTTAATACTAGAAACGACAAGCAAAATATGTGGTACTAGAACTGCAGAAAGTCTCTGTTTTTTCACTGCCGGGTGAAGTCGAAAGGAGCCGAAGACCTACGCTACGTAACGTAGGTCTTCACTTCTATGTCCCCAGTTCCTACGCAGCTATACGCCAAGGTCTCCAGCACTCTCGTACTCATGAACTGGAGGGGATATCGGTTCTATTATATCGTTTGCAGGTTCCAACGCCTGCAAAAATCCGATTAGTGACTCAAAATTTCGGCCGTCAAACTGCTTACTAATTGTTATAGAATACACAGTATATTAAAATTAAAGTCGGTAGCTTTTACAGTTGTTTAGGAGATCGGCTGTGACATACAGATGGACAGACAGACACCGAAGTATTTTCGTAAAGACTTCAAAGGGATATATAGAAAATGGTTATATCGGGAAGGGGTTATCGGATATTGGTTTGTGGTCAATTTGGAAAGTTGGACGATATATTGTGCGATACAATTTTGGTCAGTCAACATATTCACAAATCGTCATTCTTCCACGAATCGTACACACAAAATTTCACAATATTTACCATGCGCGAAGTAGGTAGGTACGATTGTGTCTGAAAACTTGGTGCTTGTTTAGATGGCAATATTAACACAACAAAAAATAAATTAGTTAAATGTCTATAGGTAAGACTCATTATCATAATTTCAGCCCGTATCGGTCCACTAGATAATGTGTTCCACTTTATCACAACCTCCTTGCTTAGTTAGTGGCGCGTCTGCTTTATGAAAAGGCAGGTCCCGATGCCTGGAGGTATTTAATTGATGAACTTCAGTATCTGATCTGGGGCTCGGTGTTAGTTGTCCTCCTCTTTATGTGTGTTCCATGGCCCTCTGTAACTACTGGGAAACCTAATAGATTGTGGTAGTAACCTAGTAGTGAGGCGTTATCAGAGTTTTCGGTTCATGACTAAATTCTAAATTTTACTAACGCTCACGTTTCCCAAGTCTACAGAAATTGCTAGCGTTCCACGTATGTGGTTCACGGTAACTAATAAAGTAGCCAACGTTAAAATTTAACGAGGCCGACCTCTGTATAAAATGCTGCAAAGCTCACAAGCTCGCGTGTTAGAACGTCTATGTTTTATAATGTTCGTCTATAAGGAACTGACTCATTTCGCTTACTGTTAAAACTTCATTATACGGTCGCCACGAAGCTTGGGTCACGAAACCCGATTAGATTTAACTGCACCATTGATTGTAAGTCTAGTTGCACGATTTTTCAACGACAATCGCAAGCTGAGTTTGGTCAGCCACGTTGGTATTAGCATTAGATTAGCTATACAGTTGTTAATTCTAATACTTAGTACTACTTTGTTTGTTTAGATACTTCAATGCACGATTACGCGCCTCACTCTTTTTCTATTCCGTTATAATGTTGGGTGCAATGTCCTGTTAGTGACTAAGTGACTTCTATTGTCAGACACTAATCAAACCTATACCTCTGAGAACACAGAAAAAATGGTTAACACGAGTATAACTGCTGGACACTTGCACAGCGTTTAGGATAACACGCGACTGTCACGTCAAGCCAAGTTCAGCGATTGAACTATACCTAAAGCCCCGGGCGGCATATGTCATGGGGCGCGGCGGCGAACGATAGAATTGGCAGCCCACTTTTATTTCACTGCCGCTCCATCAAAAGTCTGATCGGCATTTAATAAAAATAACTAAACTCGCTTCGCTCGCGCATTTTCGCTTTTAATTTGTTAAGTATACTTTACTTTCATGATAACTTAATGTCATTCTGACATTGAACATATATATTAAGTATATATCTGAATCTGAAAAAAAATCTCGCTCGCTTTTCTCGCGCATTTCTACATATTTATTTTTTATATGTAATTTCATGACCCATAACTTAGTCAAAATTACAATAAAAAAGGACAATTTTTGCGCTCGCTTCGCTCGTGTTCTTGTACTAGTTGTGATAGTTCTTCTCAAGCTGGTTTCACCAGCTCTCCTTCCACCTGCAAATGTCCTGCCCAGTGCCATTAAAATCGTCTTCAGATCTGCGTATTTGGATGACGCAAGCTTACTTCAACTGTGCAAGCCCTTGATTTTACATAGTCCTCGTAGGTACTCGAAATGACCATGAAACACTCCTCATTCGGCCTCCGACACAAAATATAATAAATTCTACGAACAATGCATTGCGCAGCCTGCATAATGCGATGTCCCATTGGCGATCACCTTCACGCTTATTGACAATTTGCTTGGTACTGACGAGGTTTCCTCGTTAGTAATAAGTTGACGTTGTCCGTTGATTCGATGCAGGTGTGGGCAATCTTTTGAAAGTTGCGGGCCAAAAATTCAAACGTTTGTAAAGTCGCGGGCCGTAGGGAGATGAGATGTCCCGTTTGTATATTGGCGAAACAATTGTTTGTTTTTAAACGACTTCAATAGAGGTTCTCGATTCGGTTGTTTTGTTGATGGCGCCAAGATGATCTCGATTATTATGATGAAGCAAATTTAATTAATGGTTCTAATGAAATCGGGTTATTTTAATTTTAAATTATTAATAATAGATGACGATCAATATTACTTGCTGAATATGTTTTTATTTAGTTATGGTTCTACACGGTCAGTGCATTTAGCTAAAGTTTGGTAGCCCTTGTAGGCATTTTAGTACGATTAAGTAATACATTTTCCGCGGCCCGTATCAAATGCCGTGGCAGGTCGCATCCGTCTTGCGGGCAGGGGGTTTTCCATGCGTTATATAAAGCTCAGTTCAAGTCAGCGGGGAACATGGGCTGCCTACTAGCTAACAGCGGGGAACGGCTAGATAACTAGATCTCTGAGCAAATCTGGGAACGGTAACCCCGACACTGGATTTTAGAACACGACCTCGGTTTTCCATACTAAGCTCTCCATAATAAAGTTTCCTGGAAGATACCGCTTGTAGTGATGCGGCCGCCAGTTGTTGCACAAGTTTTAAGTCTGCAGTACCTATTTTCTTTTTTCTATACTTTGTGTGGTTTTTAATAAAGAGTTATCTATCTATCTTGTTGACATGGAAATCCTTTTAGCTGACAACCCAAGAATATATTATTTAATTCATATATTACCTCCTGTAGCCTAAACGCACATGCTAGTACCAAATTATAGACGTCAGTGCCTAAACAGCTTGTCCGATTTTGACGAGTGAGTTTTCGCTTCGTTAGATTCAGTGTTACAGACTACACTTTGCAGTCGGTTTCTTTTAAAATAACAGTGAGCATTCCGCGATCCACCAAGCCAAAGCGTGGGGATTGTAGCCCCCAGTTGGAGGCCTTTGCTTAGCAGTGGATGTCCTCTGGCTGATGATGATGATTATAGCTTACTATACACCTACTTATAACTCTACTAAAATGCTCGTAACTACGAGATGTCAATCTGTTATTTGGTTTATAAAGGTCCGCTATATTACCTGACCAGACATTGTGCGTAAGGGACAGCTAGACTTGAAATTCACGGGGGCAAAGAGACAAACAACTATGGTTATAGCTTCTTCCTTTCGCTCCCCAGAAACTCTTATATAGCCATCTCTTTCACACGATATCGGGTCACGTCATGTATAGCCACTTTAATACTTTTTATTAATAAAACGGGAATACTCACGTTAAATTGAGTCGGTTATTCCTACTATAGTTTCTGTCACATTCGGAGACCCTTATCAAGGAATGTTAAGCGAGACACGCAATGTATCAAAACCACGTCAGTTTTCATAGTAAAACTTTAATACTTATTCATAATCATTTGAATATTTCAAATCCGGCTTTTTAAAACTCTCGCATTATATCTGCCAGTGATCATATTAAAATTCTATAGTTCTGTTTGTATTTATAATTGTCAAATCGAGCGTGAAACTTGACCGTTGGGACAATACGTCCGCTTTACAACGATAATGTAATTCCACGATCGACGGATGTTCGAGTCCCCCTTTTTTACCCGACTGCCCAAGAAGGAAAATGTCTTTGGGTGTATGTAAGTATGGAAATCGTTAAACTTTATATAGTTCCTAAGGCTTTGATAGTTTAAACGATCTCTAATTACTTTTAGGTTACTTTGTAGTTATAGTTTGTATGTTGTTAAAACACTTCTGAATTTGAATTAAGTATTGTTTATTATAGATTAAATCCTAACAATAATTTGTTTAGATAGAATCTACTACGTCATAAATATACACTTATACAAAGTATGGAAGTATATAAGTAAGTATGTTTGTGTGTTCCTTTAGGACGACCACTTGACCGATTTTGACAAGCGAGGCGCGTTGGGTTGCTCTTTACCTCCGGAGTGTAATAGGCTACATTTTGCAGTCGGGTATTTTGTTTTTCTTATTATTATTACTTGTTACAACTCTGAACAGTTCCTTCGTTGCCGTAATAACGGGTACTTTCCGCTACCCTTTGTCCGCACTGTTGACGATCGGGAAAAAAAAGTTCTGTTCGTGCACAGTGTTGACGAACGCTACTATAATTTCCATTCGTTCTCACTTCGCGTACTTCCCGCTCGGTAACACCCTTCGTTAAAAGGGTTGACGATCACTGTTCGTTGTTGTTTAATGACTAAATAGCGGATAAAACGCTTTTTTTTTTCTGAAAATAGTCACAGTTTTGTAAACTGGTGAATTATGTCATACGCTGAACTGACACATCGTGCTTTTCATGAAAGAAGCACAAACCCACGGCAAACAGCCAGAACTAATCCAATACCTTTGATGACGCATTTTCAGCGCGCGATGACAGCCGCGTCTGGGGGACTTCTTTCATGAAAAGCACTTTAAAATGTGCGGAGTTTTGGCGGGAACGTGAAGAAGTCATGTCGCTTCATTGTATTATTTTCCAAAACTGGTGTTATTTCGAGTGTTAATGTGTAAATATGGTGGATTTTTATCCATTATGTTGTTCTTGAACGTGCACGAGTGTTGGTGAACAGTATGATGTTGTGAAACGTAACTCTTCGTGTTGTTTCCGAAACTCCATAGAAACCTCTAGTAAAGTCTCCAACAATTTACTGGGGCGTGACGTGGACTTGAACGTGATTTACTTTGCTTGACTTAGACTATGACTGAGACTTGTTTTGTATATATAAAAAAATATTAAATATTAAATTGTGGTTGGTATAATTCGCTGATTTAGAATCAATATTAAGTAAAATTAAATGTTTCGTTCTGGAGGTACGGAACATAGAAACAGCATTTATGTTTGAGCCATATAATACATTATTGTCGCCGTCGACTCACTACCGTGCTTACGATCGTCATCTGAAATAGACTAAAACAGTGCAAATGGAGGCGATATTTGATAGTGTAAAATTTGAGACTGTTCCGGATATTTTAGTTTTTTTTTTGTAGTGTTAGTTAGTTAGTTGCCTGGGGAAGTACCATATCTTAGCCAGTTATTTAACCGCCAAGCATTAGTGTGCAAGCATTACTGTGTTCCGGATTGAAGGGCAATGTTTCCAGCGTAATTACTGGGCAATGGGCATACAGAGATTTAACACCTAACAACTCAGGGTGACGAGCGCAGTGCATTGCCGCGCATAGTTTTGAAGCGTTGAAGTTCAAAATTCTGGTTTGTACTGAACTGTTATGGGCAACCGTGACGCTTAAGATCAGGTGAGCGATTTGCTCGTTACGTCACCGAAGAAAAAAAAATGCATATTTGTTTAATTATTGTATAATAATTTGAGAGGTTCGTTCTACGATTATGTACAAAAAATAAAAATACAGATATTAATCATTTAGTCTAGTTATTCTAGAATATGTCTATCGTCTAACTGAACATTCCCTATAATTTAGCTTTGTTCTTCCTGTTCAGGTAGGTACCTAAAATATACCTACTATACTTTTGGATCGTAGGAACTCACCTTTTTCTTTATGGCATGACGCAATAATGCGATCATCCCACGAGTTCGGATGCCAAGTTCATTGCTCATAATGATCTGTGCCTACACTTTTTGCTTATGTTCCCCAAATTGTTATTTGAAACTTGCAGTTGTTGAAGAAAAATGATGCTATGATAACTGACGTGGTTTTGACACATTTTGTTTTAGTAAAACGGGAATACTCACGTAAAATTGCCTTGCCTGGCACTCAACAAGGCAAGACAAGGTCCCGCGCGTGTCACGGTTAGTATTCCTTGATAAAAGGTCACCGAATGTGATCGAAACTATAGTCGGAATAACCGACTCAATTTTACGTGAGTAACATGCTAAATAAAGTAATAAGGCTTTTCAAAAGAAGTAAACTTGTGCCTCATTATGTTCTAAATTATTTATTTTCCACTAAGTATCTTGCGTGGCATGTTTGCTCGAATTTCATGAGATATCGCTCAAGAAAATGTCAGATGACGTCACTGTACAATTTTACACGCTTGTTTTGCATATGCATTATGCATCACATAATTTACAGTAAAGTTATAAGTATTTATCTATCGCTATCTATGTTATTTGTGTAACATATACATAGGTATTTGTGTTGACGATTTCCGGAGGTATCAAAAGCGACGTAACAGGTGTAGTCAGCAGCACAGAAGATATTTTTTTTATATCTTTCTCTTTTCTGTGGTCGGCGGTGTTCTTGTTGTCACCATTATTTTTATTACGTCTCCCAGTACCGATTTACTTAGAACTCTATACTCGTCGAGACGAGTAAACCGAGCGTGGTTTTTGTTACGCTGGGATTTGAGGTTATTTTCTAATCGCTGTAGAAATGACAGCTCCAGGTAAGGTACGGTACGGTTTTCGGTAAGGAAGTAAGATGAAAAAAAGTCACAGAACTCTGTCTATTAACTTTAAAAAATCATGACTGCGGGATTTAATGTACCTAACATTTTTCGCAATTTTATTTTCCTTATTATAATAGGATTCTACAGTATTTTCGAAACATGCATGGCAAATACACACAAAATGAAACCTATGTTAGTATATAAAAGTAACAGTTGGATTACCCAGAGAAGATCTATCGAAGGTCTAAAGATAATACAAGTGTTCAAGTCTACCAGTTGACAGCGTGCCCAGTATGCTGGCGGCATTACCACGCTGAATGACAATGCGTTGCTCCAAATAACAGCGTCTTAAGGGCCGAGCTCATCACATTTTCTAAAATCTACCAGAGTACCTAAAACTACAATATACATATACGTAATGTATATTTCAGAGGTACCCACACTTAAAATTCACCATTCAAACGGGATCGGTAGCGGGAAAATGAGCCTAATAACAAAGTTCCCACAATTTGCAAGGTCCATCGTCAACCTGTCTCCATTTATTCGACTGTTTCTCACGTCATTTGTAACCGTCTGTAGAACAATAAGGTAATTCAATATCGTTTAATAAATGTTTCGGTACTGTTATGGAGTAGCTGTTCGATATATTTTTGTTTTGTTTGCTGTTTTCCCATACTTACCATTTAGCGTCATAGAATTTATGGTGCCTAGATCTAAGTTCTTAGATTTTATTTGACAACAAGATTGTTATTCTTCTTTTTCTTGTCCAATGCGATCGGGGATTTCCAAATTTAGACTAGTGCAACGAAGTAAAGCTGAACATTGGCCTAGCCATATTTCCTAAAGAACCGTTCACTGCGGAAGAAGTTAAGTAAAGTTCTACAGGTTAAAAGGTAAGGGTATGCTAAGCCGAAAGGGGCTCATAGCAATCATGATTTTGAACAACTTTTACTACGGGACCAACCCTGAAATCGAGGGGGTGAAAACAGCTGTTCCATAGAAAAATGTCAATGACACTCGCCAAAATGTATGGAACAGCTGATTTATTTTTCTCGATTTCAGGGTTGGACCCATAGTAAAAGTTGTTCAAAATCATGAGTGCTATGAGCTCATTTCGGCTTAGATGATTTACCCTTTCCTTATAACCCTCTATAGTAGAGATAGAGTTAAGCCAAATAATGCGTAGGACGTATTGTGGCTTCCGATGCGTTTTCTTGTAGACTCCGTCTAGCAAGACGGCAGGCCACCAGAGAGTTTTACATTACAATACAATATAAATGTATTATACACCAAAAAGACAAATATAAGTACTTAAATATAAGCAATAATAGAAAAACCGGTAGTATAATGGACGGCCTTATGGTTTTAGTGTAATTAATAACCCGCAGAACTCCGGGTGTCTTTAAGATTTTCTCCTCGTTAACAAAAAGGACGCCCTGCGGCGGGGACTACGACAAAGCGTTTTCATTGGCTACCTCAACACTACATCTACTCGCGACTAGCAATTAACCAATGAAAGTATTTTTACAGGTGTATTTTGAACGATGGGAATCGAGCGCGAGTCTAATCGATCTAGGGCTGGTACCTATAAGCTGAGTGAGTAGCAGCCTACATTTCAGAGTTTTTATCTCTCTCTGACATGGCTCAGCAGTTGTTGAATAATATCTACTAAAAACAGCAAGGCCATGAAGACAATCTAGATCACAAAATACTATAGCCATATTCAGTACAATTAATATAATTTATCACTAGTTTTGCAACCAACCTGCGCAAGAGTGGCGCTCGGCGGAACGAGCTCTATTGTTTTACACGGTTATCTACGATCGAATGTGGATTAGTGTCCATGTGTTCTAGTTTTTAGATGGGTCGGCATTCGCTTTTACATGCGTTTTGGGGTAATGCTACTGAATAATGGAGCCGATTCTATTATTCTCTAGTAAAAAATATATATAGGTCTAAGTTTTACTGTCCTTGTTTCATAAAATGACGTGGAAAAACTACAAACATGGTGATCTGCATGGTGATAGAAAGTGGTACTATAGTAGTAGTAAGTACCTCAGTAAACACGTTATCACCTGAGTCTTCACTTCACAAGACTTGTAAGTGCGAGCGAGATATACAATGTCGCCCATCGGCAAGTGAGCGCCCGAAAATATTCTGAAATCAAGAAAATGAAATCTTCTGTTCCATATAAAAATGTCAATGACACTCGACAAAATCTATAGAACAGCAGATTTTTTTTTCTCGGTTTCAGTGTTGGTCCCATAGTACGAGTTGTTCATAATGATGAGTACTATAAGCCCTTTTCGGACGGTCACTTGCCGATGGGCGACATTGTATAGGTTGAATGATTTATGACTCCTCGACTCAGATAATAAGGCGTGGCCATGCAGACTACATAAATTAGGGTGGAGCAAACGAGAGTAAATTTTATTCTTAGAATAAATCCGCGTTCTGACATTTTTTCATACAAAAGCTGTTAAGCCGCCATATGAACAGTTATCTGATGTTGAAAAAATCCAGCCTTACTGTTCTATATTCCGGAGAGTAAGTTATGTAATCGGCATCAATGTATTGAATTTAGTTACATGACATTTAGTGTATTCCACATAATTATTGCACATAGCTGAGCTAAATATTGAACTCGATTATAACCTTACCGGCATCATGACCCGAAATTATATCTACTTTGTCACAAATTTATCTCACGCCACATTTTAAATTTAACAAAAAATGTGAGTAACTGTAAATTGAAACGGTATCATTGAGCTAACCAATGAGATGGTCTGCAATTAGTGACAGAGTTTGAGAAGGTTAATTTGACATAGAAACTTTGAGTTGATCTCATAAAATTGTCGTAATGGTACTTAGAAACAGATTGCTTGACAATTGGCAATAATATCGATTTAATCAGGCATGCAAGAAAATAGATGTACATTGTATTTGTTTTTTTTTATTGAATTTGGTGACGAGGCGAGCAATTCGCTCACCTGATGTTAAGCTTCACGCTTGCCCGTAACAGTTCAGTGCCACCTAGAATTTTGAACTTCAACAGTTCAAAACCATGTGTGGCAATGCACTGTACTCGTCACCCTGAGATATTAGATGTTAAATCTCTATGTGCCCAGTAATTACACTGGAAACATTCCTTACTACTGCTTGGCGGTTGAATAACTGGCAAAGGTGTGGTACTGGTCCCCAGGCGATAGAGCCATACCGCTACTAAAGATCAACATACCTCGAGGTAGATCTAGAGCAAGGAAATGAGCTTTTTTTGTCGAAACCCTTTAGGTGGTACTCACAGGCTCTTAGGTACTCACATAGGTGGTCCTATGTCGGGGATGCTATGAAACACATGTATTGTAAAGACGTTAACAACGTAGGTATGAAACCTAGCAATCTCCTTGATGTTTTGTTGTAAGAAAACATCGTGAAGAAACCATAGCATGGTACTTAGGAATGTATCTAGGGCTTTCTCTGGTGCTCAGCTCGAATAGCTTTCGATAAGTTCGAGTAGCAAATCGCAAAACGCCTGCGTGTGTTTCGACAGCCTCGTTTGAGAGTCCGTTCCCATTCCAGGCATCAGGAGAAATTGTAATCGAAATTCTTTGTAACGTTCATCAAAGGTCTAAGGCGATTCTCACACTGCTCTGCGCCACGCGAGAGTATACCGATGTACCAATGCAATGTTAACCGAAGTATCTATACGTAGTATAATTATAATTTATTATGTTCTGTGGTATCTGTTTGTATAGAAAACACGCTCGGTGCAACCAACACTCCGAAAACGTATCCGCGCGCTTGGCCCTGCTTCCCGCGCGCCGTCGCGTGGCGGAGCAGTGTGAGAACCGCCTAATAATCTAAAAGCTAGGAGCACAGAATAAATAATTGGAAAAGTCAAACGAACTTTTTTGGTCCTAACTATGTAGAATCTGACGTGAACAATAACGAGTTTATCTATCTATCTAACCCCGAGTGTTATAATAAATAACACTTTACTGTCCACGCAATGCTTACGAGGAGACGAGAGAGACTGCTGTCACTATCGTACTGCTGTTTTTTTCTCGATTTCAAGGTTGGTCCCGTAGTAAAAGTTGTTCACAATCATGAGGACTATGAGCCCTTTTGGCTTAGAATACACTTTCCTTATAGCCCTGTATATCTATTTATTTATTTTGAAATACTATGCCAAGTATAGTGTATTTGAAAATATCAAAACTCGACACCATGTGTGGAGTCTAAATACACCATGTGTGGAGCCAGAATATGATATATATAAAAAAGTGCAGCTTCATGTAATTATAGCCAAGGTTACCTGCAACCGCTAGGAACGCAGAAACCGTTATACACACTTATAGACGATCTAGTTTAGAGATAGCTTACTTAGGAAATTGCTATCCACTTCATATCGTAATTCATAATTCCTATAATTTGATTTAGCTTCAGAAGAAGTTAAAACTAAGCTTCTTATCCGCATCCACACTTGTCTGGCTCGCGCATTAACACATTGTTGAAAATAGTAAACAAACTGTGTGAATTATCCAAAAAGTATATGTTTCGTCAGTTAGTAATAAGGTTACAAACGTATAAAAATATCGTTTATGATTCTATTACTTTGGAGGAGAAAAAAATGGATAGTATTTATTAAAAAAATACTATTTATAAGATATCAAAACGGTTTTTTTTATAAATATTTCAGATAAGCTTACAAATTACCTACAGTTTCTAAAAATGTTTTTTATGTCTAAACCAGTCATCCTAATTAATCCTATGCTATCGTAATCCTAATTAATATTATTATATTATAATTCATCAGAGGAATATAGCAGCAGTCGTATCAGGACCAATATAAAGCTTCGAGGTATGAAAATAAATACGTTCGTTTCGAGGAAAAAAATTCGCTTGCGCGATTCAGAACTCCCTACATTACAACTGTCAGTCTATACAAAACGTCAAAAAATGCACAAAAATGGATCAACGCCATCTAGCGAACTATATGAAGTAACTTTGTCTCTGTCTGGATGGTTGTCGCGCTATCACGGCCAAACGGCTAGACGGATCTTGATAAAATTTTATGATACTTTTTTGTGTGGCCTGCCCATCGCCACTTCAGCTTGCAAACCCTGAAAGATATACTTATGTAATATCAAAATAAAGATTCCTACGGGATTATACGAGCGCATGAAACCGCGAGGTTCAGCTAGCTTATGTATTAAAATGTACTTTGCACGTAAGGTTTTGCTTCAGCTTGTAAACATCCCACTGCTGAAATATCAGCCTACCCTCGAAGGGTGGTTGGGCCATATCCACCACGCTGGCCCAGTGCTGGTTGGCGGATTCACATACGCCGTAGAATTTCTTCTCCGGAAATATGCAGGTTTCCTCACGATGTTTTCCTTCACTGAAAAGCCAGTGGTATATATCCGTACATAACTTCCAAAGAACTCATAGGTACGGGCCCGCCCGGGTTCGAACCCGCGACCCAACGAATGTGAAGCGAGCGTGCTCCCAAAGCTACTACGGAAGGTTAGATGTTTAATTCAATTGACATTGGGTCAGGTCATGTTCACGTTACCAAATATGATTACAATGATTAGCGTGACCCGAATATTGAATAACCATTTAGACCTCCAAGAGGTCAATGCAGTCCAACTATTTTCATTATCATTCACTAAGTATCAAGGATACTGTTTAAAAAATAAAATAACGTTTCACACTTAAGGCTCCGCAGAGTATAGGAGCTATCACACTGATATTATAAATGCGAAAGTTTGTAAGTGTGTAAGTATGTAAGTGTGTTTATTGCCGTTCAACTCTGTTACGGCTGCACTGATTCGAATGAAATTTAGTATGGAGGTAGCTCACACCCTGGATTACCACATAGTAGGTTACCTTTTATCCCGAAAAAATATTCGGTTTCTGTAGAATAGCGAGTGAAACCGCGGGGCGCAGCTAGAAAAATATAAGTTCTTAAACTGAAACCCGCCTACGTAAAAGTATGAAACAAGAAAATATTTCGATATCCTTAAAATGTAATTCGTATTTCAAATACCTGACGCCGAGGTATTTTGTAATTAGTATTTCAAATACTTCAATTGAGGCTTCAAAATACAAAATTTAATTTTTAAATTCAACGCTATGTTTTTGTTTTTTTGCGTCATAGCCACCGAATTCGGTCGCAAAGTGCTGTAGCGAAAGGTCGAGACTAGCGCCCCAGACTGTTTGATTTAATTTAATATTAAATTAAATTTAACATCAGCAAATTATACCAATCACAATTTAATATTTATGTTATGAATTATGTCCGGGTCCTCCATACTAAGTCACGTAACTTGACTGGTCTATTTTTTTCTCGTATCGGCGTTGTAACGAGGTTGTGATTTCACCTTTGCTTCTATTCGTACGCCGTATAATCGGCGTCTCATTCCGCTTTCTTCGGAGACATTTTGCTCTCGCTTAGCTGAATGCGCTTGCCTGTCTGTGCCTCGTGTGCTTGATAAGCCGCGCGCTTATTGAATTTAGAAAGAACGACATCCGGGCGGTCTTAAAAAAATAAAACAACATTTTTTCCTATCTTACCCGGCTACGAAAAAGGAGGGTTATTAGTTTGGCAGTCTTATATTTTATGTAATTTTTATTTTTCATATTATTCATACGATACTTGCAAGAGACGATATTTCTAACCAATAGGGACTACCAACTACTAAAAGGAAACCTCTGGGCTCGAGAGTGGTTATAGGTGGGGCAACCTATAAACGAGGGCTACGCTAGGTAAACCTAACTTAGCTCCTGTGCTTTCCCTTGGAAATCCTGGAGCCCTCAGTCAAGCACCAAGACAGGCCACCGGGGGAGTTTTAAGTGGATATAATCCCACATAGCCCAGTAGCACCCCAAAGGAGTCGGGCACCGCAGCGAAGCAGTGAAATTTTATTTCTTTTATTTTTACGTCAATAAAAGGGTACAATTTTAGCCATATTATTTCTTCATTTATTTTACCGTCATATTTTTGTTCATTGCACCTAATATTATTTACGGGGTGACCGTAGCGAACGAAAGTCTCGGTTTAACTGCTCATATCCAAAATTCTCGCTTAGAATCGAGCACTGAATGTTTATGCCTAATATTTTCAAAATCGGCTGGTAAATGGCGCTGCAGCAAAATTCCCCTATTTTAGGGGAAATTATACTCCACCGATCACAAACCATCGACGACTAAAATTTAATGAAATAGCAGAAAAAAAATATTGATTGTGCAAACAAGTTTGTGCTCGCGAGGTCTACTTGTTTATAGTTTTTATGAAAGCACCCAAATATGCAGTGTTTTGGTTCAACTTCTACGTGTTTGCCGACAGATGATGTGATACTAGATACTAAGCTTACACCAAGTGCGATGGATTTCCTTCGGAGAAAGCAAGCACAAGAAAGAGCCTTGCTACAAAGTTTTCTATTTACAAATTTAACTAAATTGAATTAATTTGACATTGTAAGAGAGAGAGGAGCTTGAGAAAGTCAATAAAATATTGCGAAAGCTAAATAAGATGGTTATAAATCAATATAATCATTATACTGCGCTGGCATGTCTTCGGGCTTGGCCTTGACTATATTATATTTTTATTAAGTAGTAAAAAACTAATAAATTGTCGTCGAATGTCTGGGCGAACTACGAATATTTACGTACCAAATTACGTAAAGGATCTTATGCAAATTTTGAGTTTCGAAATTGTAAGGAGAATGCTCAGTTAGGTACACATACACCAGGGCTTACCCAGTCCATGGGAAAATATTTTTGGAAAAGTGGACGTAGATTCTCAAAAATGATTATAGTTCACTTAAAAAGAGGTTTTTATTAATAGGTACGAGGTAGGTACGTTTGTCGCCGACATAGCTTTCAGAAAGTTTGCAAGCTGAAGTGGCAATGGGCAGGCCACATCATTCGAGGAACTGATAACCGGTGGGGAAGAAAGGTTCTTGAGTGGCGACCACGAACCGGAAGACGCAGCGTAGGTAGGCCTCCCACTAAGTGGACCGACGACATTGTTAAAGTCGCGGGCAACCGGTGGATGCAAGTGGCCCGTTGTCGGTCGATGTGGCGGTCTAAGGGGGAGGCCTATGTTCAGCAGTGGCCGTCTTATGGCTGATGATTATGATGATGATGAGGTAGGTTTGTAGAGCAAATGTTTTTCGAAGTAAAAATCTACAAGATTTTAGCACATGTACAAAGGTATCAATTATTTATATGGACTACCTACTTAATACAGCTAGGGACAGATCCATGGGGAAACATGTCCCTCCCAGGCGAACTCAATTTGTCTGTTTGTGAAGGTGTTAACCACGATCGTGCACTTAGTGCATGCTATGACAATTACGGTGGTTATTTTAGTCTGTGACTAATATAATACTCAATATCATTCGATATTAGTACTATTCAGTATGTATGTTTTTAATCGACATAGGTTTTTTTTGCGTTCTTATTTATAAGGAATTCGATACAACGCTTCGATTTTACTTCGTTATCTAAACCTTCAATATAAAGCACCGTAAAATCACGCAGGCACGTCGGGCCACACTGCCTACTAAAATCCCGTTTCGTATCGGAACAACAAACCATACCATAAGAACTTTAAATTGCGCAACCATCAAAAGAACGGTGTCCGAATGCTAACGGTTCTGTACGACTGTTAGGTGGCCACTTACTGTGGAATACACCATGAGGCTTAGAAATTGTGGGTTGTTAGTACGCGTGATGTCGATAATAATAATATGATTATGATGATTTGACGAATGTTCGCATTGTCGCGATTAATTCGGCTGAGTAGTTTTTTTTTTTTAATTTGACTCCATTTCAGCCAGTGTCAAGTTTTTCAATATATCTTGTGAAGTAAAATATATTTAAATTAAATAAAACCAGTCGTGTGATTAGGCCATATCCACTTGTAGTGGTAGGGCTCTCTTGCAGAGTCCGCCTGGGGAAGTACCACACCTTTGCCAGTTATTCAACCGCCAAGCAGTAGTGTGCAAGCATTACTGTGTTCCGGATTGAAGGGCAATTTTACCAGCGTAATTACTGGGCATACAGAGATTAAACATCTAACATCTCAGGGTGACGAGCGCAATGCATTGCCGCGCATTGTTTTGAACTATTGAAGTTCAAAATTCTGGGTGGCACTGAACTGTTATGGGCAAGCGTGACGCTTAACATCAGGTGAGCGACTTGCTCGTGTCGTCAC
Source organism: Apocheima hispidaria (assembly GCA_947579745.1). Taxonomy (NCBI): domain Eukaryota; kingdom Metazoa; phylum Arthropoda; class Insecta; order Lepidoptera; family Geometridae; genus Apocheima; species Apocheima hispidaria. Next base: position 3,333,583 of record OX388151.1, read on the forward strand.
CAAGTAACATAAAAAAAAAAAAAAAAAAAAAAAAAAACACGGTGGCCCAGTACTGGTTGGCTGTTAATACTTGTCTAGAATTCACTTAATAAAAGATCTTCTATTCAATACACAGCCGATGTCAATACACCGTTGCATAAACGACTTTATTTTCACTAACTGTGCATGTGCACTCTCAACTGTGCACTTACGCATTAACTTTTTCTTAATTATTCGACAATCGCATTTTACATTTAAAAAATACTCGAAGCCTAAATCTATGAAAAGGTCGTTAGTTCCCATTTCGGGACTACGTAAGTTTCTTGGACTGACTATCATTATTATGCTTACAACTGAAATCATGAGGTACGGTCGGTAAAACTTATGTCAGATCATGATCACAGAAGATATATTTTTTTTACTTTTCTTTCTTTTTTCTGTGATCACAACCGTTTGATTACCCCTGAAAAAAAAAGAAACATTAATTAAGCTTACAGTTAGAGAGCTTATCATGAAAGATTTCTTTTTTTAAAGTTTTTGAAGTTAACGAATGAAACTTGTGTATAGAAAATATTATATTATGTACAACTTACAGACAATTAAAGAAAACTTAAAAATACTACCTAAAAACTAAAACCTAAAATAACTATAAAAATTAAACTAAACTAAAAGAAAAGAATATTAAGTTAAAAATGTCATTTAAAAAAACAGAAGTTAGGCATTAAGGACGATGTATCCAGTTGCCAAACAAAAAACAAGCCCATAAGTTTCGGGGTATATTCAAATGGTCAGACAATGCACTATCAGTCACCTGACCCTCACGCTCTCGACCATAAAGGTTATTTACACGAACGATTAGACACAGACGCTTCAGGGTTCAATTAATTTCGTTGAAGAATAGACTTGGTGGAATTAAAGAGGAAAAAATATGTGTGCTGTGGTGCAAAAATTTGGAAAAAAGACCCGGAGATTAATAATTATTGGTGTCAATTCTGTTGTACCATTTTCTAAACTAAACTAAATTTGTCAGCTCTAAAATAATTGACACTTTTCTCACATATGCAAATGACAAGAGATGCAGATAATTTTAGTCCTTTCAACAATTTTTAAAATAATAATTACAGAGAGCAAATTAAAAAAAAACTTTTAGGCTATTATAATTTTTCGTGCTATTATTTTTTAATTTGGCGATGGAGAAGAAAGAAAACTCGAAATAATTATTTTTTTCCTTCTTCTTCGCCAAAGTAAAAGATAATTAAATAAGAAATAGTTACTAGTTATATACTAAAATTTTAGTCTGCTCTTTGGACATTTTTGAAAATTATACAAACTTGGCAAGAAACGAGAAATAAAAGCGATGTGTTCTGGAATTAAGGGCAATGTTTCCTGTGAAATTGATGAGTATAAAGAGATTTTAACATCCAATATCCAGGCGGCGTGCCTCGCTGCGCACGGCGCCTGGATATTAACTTAGATATTACTTAGAACTGTTGAAGTTCAAAATACTCAGTCACTTATTAGCAAAAAAGTAGAAAATTCAAATGGCAGACATTTTTTTTATTTTCTACCATACAATTTAAAAGCGCCGTTAAAACACTTACTTCGAAATTTAAATTACAGTAATATCTTATAACTGAGATCCACTGATAACATAATAGGAGAAATCATATCTGCGAAAGTTTTCCACGGAAGAAAGATAACCATGATAATGTCCGATTCGTGCAAATGAGCACAATCGATCTTAAATAATTACCCTGCGTGTAAGCAAATAGTTCCAGCCATGTTACAGCAACCAGCATTCGACCACGCAATCAGCGAAACTTATAAAACCAGTTTCCGTCATTACAAAACGTTTCCTAAAAGTCATACATTTCCCATCTGTATGCCAAGCTACAGTAATCACGCTATCACAATAATAAATTGGATTTATGCAATAATACCACGAGAGCAATTAAAATTGCAATTCTCGACACAGCTAAGGTAAATCTTAGGCCGTTGCCTCATTTGTCGGTGCTGTACCGTTTTTCTCGTTATGCTGTGTACTGATTCGGTGTTTTTTACTAACCGAAAATGAACAGCCTTGCGGAAATGCTATGGTGGAACAACAAGAGATAATAAGAGGAAAATGTATGTTCTTCTTTCCTATCATGTCGTCTGTTATTTTTTGTCGACTTTGAGTCGTTAGTCAGTAATAAAAATAATAATCTATTAGTTTAATAAGCGATAATTTATAGTAACTAAATCGCACGTTACTCGACTTCTTTACCTAACACAGTCTGAACTATGCTTTAGGGCTTTGCCCTGATGCCGGGGCACTAGAATACCTGTACCGGTATCCCCTGCCCGTAGTAAGAGCCTACTAAAAGGAGATCTCTGGGCTTTGAGGTGGTTAGAGGTAGGGCTCTAACCATCTACCTAGCCGAGCCCGGGGAGGACGACAATGTCTAGTGGCGGACGCTGTTGTAGGCTTGGGCGTCTCACAACAGCTGCTAGCTGTACCGGGAGGTGCTGAAGCGTGGTGCTGAAGGCTCTGGTGCGTTCCCTTGGAGATCCCGGAGCCCTCGGTCAAGCACCTAGGCGGGCCATCGAGGGGGTCTTAGTGATTATACTTCCACATAACCCAGCTGCACCCCAAAGCAGTAGGGTATCTTGTGAAGATTTCCCCCTCACAAAAAAAGAAAAAAGAAAAAGAAGGCTTTAGGGCTGGAATACCGAGCCCTTCATTTTGATGTGTTTTTACCGACTCGCGCATTATAAACAGGAGCGAGGCGGGATGCAATCCGAAAGAAAAATACAGCATCCGCACCGACAAATGTGAGTAACAACAACAAACGGACTTAGTAAATACTAGTAAAGTTGCTAGTAGTAAAGACGCAAGAAATCTATATAACATCGTTATATATTGGGACTAGTACTTGCTCCGGTATGTTCCCGGATGTCTGAGCCCCCATGCAGGTAAAAAGCCACGGTAGGCCACCGGGTAACGTTTTTGGTGGGTATTATCCCGCATAACCTGCCTGTACTCCAATGCAACCGGATATTTTGTGAAGATTTCCCACTCGTCAATAAAAAAATATTCAGGAACTTGTCTATCCGTTTTAAAAAAGATTGTGGTACCTACTTGTCTGTCAGTTTTCCTACTTCAGAATGCCTTATCTATATTTTCTTAATCTGTGGTTCCGACGTAATAAATAACCAAGTCATAATCGGCTTTTATCAATCAAATCTTATTTTATTAACTATAAAACTGAATAAGTTAATTAACCAAACGGTTTCCTATCGGGAAACCTCGTAAAACTATATTAGAAACGTAATTTTTACGTTAAAAATATTACATTATTCATAAAACGCAAATAATTGAAAGGCTATCGAAGTATTGCGTTAATATTTTATTAGTTTGTCTTAAATTAAATTCAAATCTCTTTCACTTGATTTCTCTTCGTTGAGTAGACATCGTAAACATGTCATCTACATATAATTATAATTAAATCTCTGCATCAGGCTTTAATGCGAGGTCCAATCGCAAAACAACAAAAAGTAGCATTTTTCAGCGCTTTGTTCGAAGTAACGAGATTACATCAGGTGCAAAAGATACTGCAGATGGAAAATAAAATTGAAATTACGTTTAACCGAATACAAATTCGAAAATATGACTTAGTTACAAAATAAAAAATCGCAAAATGACCCCTGAAAAACCCTTCTGAAATCAAATGCTCTGAATTTTCAGCCGTAAATACAAATTTTCTTTTACAAATTAAATATCCAGGCTAGTGGTTTATACGGCGAACCAGGTAGTTTTTTAATTTGATTTGTATATATCCGATAATCGGCAAAAAGGCAATGAAAAACTACAATTTACCGTTTTCTCATCAAGGTCCTCCCTCGCCTTAAACATCCCACTGCTGGGATATCGGCCTACCATCAAAGTGTAATTAGTCTATATCCACCACGCTGGCCCAGTGCGAGTTGGCGGATTCAATACGCCATCGAAATTCTCCGGAAAATATGCAGGTTTCCTCACGGTGTTTCCCTTCCCCGAAAAGCCAGTGGTATATCCGTACGTAAGTTCCAAAGAACTCATTGGTACGGGCCCGCCCGGGTTCGAACCCACGACCGACTGTGAGGCGAGAATGCTCCCACAGAGCTACCTCGGCTTTTTTCTGACATATCAAATTTAAAAAAATTAGGCTATTACATTGACAAACATTGTATTAATAAAATGCTCGCTGCATGCGCTCGTGCGCCGCGAGGATGCCAATGAGGCGTTTTCCAAAAAAAAAAAGTAGTTCTAAGTTACTTACTAGATGGCGTAACAGACCTATCGTTTTACCTGTCATTGTCATTTCTGTCGAAATATTTTATGTTTATTTTTTAAATCGTAAATTTTGGCTCCACACATTGTGTATTTAGCCAGTGTCAACTATTGTAATGTTTCAAATGAAGTCAAATACATAGTTACGTTACTTGAAATTGTCTAAAAACACATGTCGAGCCAAAAAACACGAGAAAAAAAGGCACACGTACATTTTTTTGTCTTTCATGTCTTGACAGTGACAGAAAAAACTCAAGGTACATCTAACGCCATCTATTGGGTACTTTTATAACCAGGATTTCTTTTTTTTTTGGAAAACGCCTCAGTGTTCGAGTGCCTAAACGTTGCTACTTGTACTAGGCCGCAATTTTCTTATCTCTTTTCTGATTTATCTGGTTTAGATATTTTCTCGATTGAGCATATTAAGTAGAAATAAAAAATAGTCTTTGGCACAAATAGTCTTTGGTTTCGTAGGTGGCCGAAGGGAGCGTATCACTTCACTTAACGCGGCCACTTGGCTTGCAGATTAGATCGGACACGCGTTTGATTTGTAGAATCCTTTTACTGTTATTGAAGCGATGATCTGACTTGCATCCACCTTACTAGCACATTTACCTTGACCGTTTGTAACCTCCTGAGAACATCTGACAACAACAATCGCTCCGAGATTCGCTCTCGGTTCACACGTCCGGTGTCAAGTGTAAAACATTCTCCACTAGACATTTTTGAGTAACGGTTCTTAATAACTACGTCATGCGGTTTTTACCCCTTTTTACCCGACTGGCCAAGTAAGAGGGTAATGTTTTAGGGGTGTAACTAAGTATTCAGTAACTTTTGGCCGTCTGCACTAAAGTCAACAGAGATAAAACTTAGCTAAGCATCACCTAAACCAAAGAATTTATCTATGCCTAAAGTAAGTCGGGCTTAGGCTTGTCAAAGGAAAGGACATGTCTTACGCATTTAGGCAACCTCCTAAGATTTTTTTCTTATGTTTTGGCTCCACACGTGTATTTAGCCAGTGTCAAGTATAGTAAAATTTCAAGTAACGTCAAATATTTCACAATAATAATTAAAACAAGTCTCAGTCATAGTAAGCCAGCAAAGTAAATCACGGTCAAGTCCATGTCATGCCCCAGTAAAGCGTAGGAAACTTTACTTGAGTCGGAATAACCGACTCAATTTAACGTATTCCCGTTTTATTAAAACAAAATATATTTTTTTATTTATTTTTTAAAGTATGGAATAATTTTAGGTTGAAGGTTTTTTAGTTTTAGGTTAGTTTAGGTTTGGAATAATTTACTCATTATGCCCTTTCTTTCGTTAACAATCACGATATTATTATAGTAAAAAACTGGTTGAAATTCGGGTATTTATTCTGCCATATTGGATATAGGGGAGGCCTATGTTCGTGGACTTCTTCTATGGCTGATGATGATGATGATGATGATGATGATTGGATATAGTATGACGTATGACATAATGTAACCTAGACTGTCAAAATCATATCATTCCTTTTTCCATAAATGAAACTTACTCGAAAGAAACGCAGAGCATGCAATGTTATTCTACCTATGTTATTCACTTAGATTTGACCTTAATATACAAAGATTATGTCGCACCTATAATGAATTTAATGCTTACTTGGATGATCTTGATGTGTTTAACTATAACAGTTTTCAAAAACAAACTAGTAATGTCTCTAACCAGATAAATAATGTTTTGATTATGATGTTTTATATTTGTTTTATCATAGAAAATGTAAAATGTGCTAACATTCCGTTTATATTACAATTTACATTATTTTAATTCTCTGTCTAATCACTATTTATGGCGAATGTTGTATACAACATAAAGGGTGATAATATCAGTTCCATGTAGAAATATATTACAAGAATGTAAAATATGTTCACTGTTGGCGTATCAATAAATAAATTATACGACAAAAAAACTTTGTATTTTTTTCCCCGATTACTCACGGTTTGTGCAAACAGCCTGTGAATATAAAACTGCCAGAGCTTCTTTGCTAAATTTGTTAATTTTGATAAACACACATTCGTAAAAATTCCAACAACTATTCATAAAATAAACAGACTACTGCAAGACGGTTACACAAACGCAATTTATATCATTATAATCTTGACCCAAATTAACTGCTGTATTATTTTAATTAATAACTGCGTGAAAATTAATGCTTTGCTAACTTAGCGATGGTCGTTTCGAGCGGTAACAAACTCCAATCTTGATTTGTAGTTTGGAGTTATGTTTCGTCATTTTTATATTAACTATCTATCCATGACTAGATTTTTTTATTAATTTTGCTCTTTTGATTTTAATTACTTTCTATTTATTTTTTAAATTCATAAGTATGTATTCGTAATTTTTGGTGTGAACAAGAGTATTATAATTTTTTTTTCTTATTGGGTAGGTAATAGGTATCAATTATTTACGATATCTAGGGGGTCACATAATTAATCAAATAATGTATTTTTTTTTCCATTAGGCTTATTGTCGTGTAATCTCTGAAGAAAAAAACGTGGGTATTTTTTCCTTTTCTTATTTGGCTCCACACGTACTGTATTTAAACAAAAAAAAAAAACGTTATACACCGAAACGCGCGTCGCAACCTATATGTTTCTGTCACAACAAGATTCGTGAATTCAGTCCACAATAACGAGGCATTATTAGTTTGTATCATATAAATCAGCCAACAATTTGTTCACAATGTAACGCTAGCGCAGTAAACGATACGTTTGTCGTGATCGTCTTGCGATTTAACGCTCTGAAAATTAGTTTCTGCATTACAGTTTTTGTTTAGCATCTCTATCTCGTTAATGTGTTAGGTAAGTAGGTAAGTATATCTTATGTATCATATTATGTTAATTTATATCTAGTATTTTTACTCAATGTCTTGTTTTCCGTTTTGTAAAACGGTTTTATTTAGCTTACCGTGATTGCTATATTTTTTTCTGTCAATTTTAGTCATTGTTTTTTTTTTGTTTAGCCCGCGACAAAAAGGGCGTTGTTAGTGTTACCTATAAGTTTAAAATGTTATCGTAGGTTAACTTCTCGAAGGTTTGAAAAACCTTCGAGAAGTTAACCAAAAATTTACCTGAGTATCAATGAGTTTCAATTGGATAGACCGATTTAAATACAGTATTTAATTTGGAAGCAGGTTTCATTAAAGTTTTTTTTTTTCGTCCTTTCAGGACTTTGGCGTCGCACGGCTTGTGTTTTAAATTAATTCTTAGCTATGTTTGTAGAAGATTTAATTTTAATTTTTTTTAAGGGCCGGTTTCTCGCTTTTTATTTTGGCGAACCAGTTTCAATTTTTTTTTGGGATTTTTTCTTTCTCCTTCGCCAAAATAAAAATAGTACATGAAAATTGATACTACAGATATTGATACAGATAATATGGAATACCGTTTTTTTAATATATCTTCTTTGTAATTTTTATATTAACATTTTTGATAAGGTGATAGCGAGTATCAGGAAGCCAACCCTTAAAAGTTGTGAACTGTTTTTCCGTATTGATTTTGGTATATTTTTAATTTATTTTAAAAAAAAACTTGTCTATATACAGTGTTATAAGGAAAGTGTATGCTAAGCCGAAAGGGGCTCATAAAACTCATGATTGTGAACAACTTTAACTACGGGACGAAGCCCAAAAAAAAATACAGAGATCATCTTATTCGCACATATTTATATATATTATATATACATATTTATATATTACATCTATAATTTTAACTTGCAACGTTAGTTATCATATTTTATATAGCAATTATCTTCTGTTACTTATTTAAGTCTATTGAACTGTATAACTTAGAAAATAGGAACAGATAAGCTTATAATTTAAGAGTAATTTGTATTGCCATATGCACTCATGGGGGAAGACGCTGGTTTCTGAAATACAGTGTTATGCTAGTTCGGGAACCAGAGGCTTCGTAACTTTTTATGTACCGCTCTTATGTGTCAAATAAAAATACTTGATTGACTTGAGCTATTCCATACATTTTGTTGAGCGTCATTGACATTTTTCTATGGTACAGCTGGTTTTTTTCTCGATTTCAGTATCGGTCCCATAGTACAATTTGTTCATGATGAGTACTATGAGCCTTTTTCGGCTTACCCTTTCCTAATAACCATGTATAATAGAAAATAGCAATATATAGCATCAAGTTTAAGTTGACTGAATTTGTATGAAAATTAGGATCAGCCCTTAAGTGCCTTTGCATTAAGGGCAGCAAATTAAATGCCTTAAATTATGCATACCTTAACTAAATCGATTTGGCCAATACCGCAAATGGCCGAGTTAAGTGTCGCTGCGATTTGACTTGCTCTGCTTAGTTTAATGAGGCTTATAATCTGATAAATAAATATAGGGCGTAGATTTTATATACAGGGTTAATGTTAATCAACCAAAAACCTCTCGGAAGCAGCTTTTCTATATCATATTATAGAATTTATGTTCCAAGGCCAGCAAATCTTGTCTCATTCGTATCGTCCCCGAAGATGTGTTACGCCCACAGGCTGATTTTCGCATCCCTACGATGTCCAATATAATTAGGGTGCAAACGGCAACGTTTCAATCAGTGCGCCACGCTCAAATTTTTTTGCGTTGTCAATTACAGCTCAATTACTTACTCATTGTGGGTTCATAAAATGACACAACCAAGTATTTATTAGCGCAAAATTGATTTCAATAAGTTCACGATGAGTAATTAAGCTGTAATTCACAAAAAACGCAATAGCATTTGAATTTGGCGCGCTGAGCATAACGTTGCACCTTGAGACAGCACTGTCAGCATACGACTGGCGTGACCTTTTCTTCTTTCTCTTATGTTTTGGCTCCACACGTTGCGTATTTACCTAGTCTCAAGTATTGTAATATTTCAAGTGAAGTCAAATACATATTTCACAATTAAAATAAGTCTCAGTTATAGTCCAAGTCAAGCAAAGTAAATCACGGTGAAGTGTACGTCATGCCTCATAAAGTGGTGGCGACTTTACTGGAGGTTTCTATGGAGTTTTGGAAACAACACGAAGAGTCACTTTTCACAACATTAAGTATACTATTTACCAACACTCGTGCAGTTTCACGAACGTTTAATGGATAAAAAAAAACACATTTTTTTCACATTAACACTCGAAATAATACTAGTTATGGAAAATAATACAAAGCCGCGACATGACTTCTTCACGTTCCCGCCAAAAACTCGGCGTGACCTTTTTTTTTTCTTTTTCCTCCTAGGAGGATTTTGGCGTCGCACGTCTTATGCATTTGCCAGTGTCAAGTATACATATATATTCTCAAGTTTTGTTAGATATTATCAAACAAGTCATAGTCACGGTCAAAGTCGAGCATAGCAAGTTACGGTCGAGTCCAAGTCATGCCCTAGTAAAGTGGTGAAAACTTTACTAGAGCCTTCTATGGAGTTTTGGAAACAACACGAAAATTCACGTTTCACGACATTATACCATTCACCAACACTCGTGCATGAACACGAACACTTAACGGGTAGAAATTCACCGTTTTTACACATCAACACTCGAAATAACACAAGTTATGGAAAATAATACAAAGACGCGACATGAATTCTTCACGTTCCCGCCAAAAACTCGGCGTGACCTTCTTGAATCAGCAGTGTAGCCACAAAGTGGCCACAAACTTACGTCTGTGGAACATTTCACAAAAGCGTGTGCGTCTGCGCGTCCAGTAAAATTGGTTAGTTACGCATAATAAGCAACTTTTGACCTATGCACCTATGAAATAGTTTTTTTGTCCACTCTCCATTTATTTCAATGATATGAATTGCATTTTTGTGAACGATTGGTAGTGTTACTATATAAAATACATATGGTTGCTAATCAATCAAACGTTTCATAAATTCGTTTCATTCTTTCATTTCATATTTTTTGTTGGTTGTGGATTCAGACACATTTAATTTCATAATGATAAATGGATTGAATGTTTATTTTTAGCAAAACTGGACAGTCGCCTTTGAAACCCCAGGTTACAGCTACCTACCACCTACCTCAAACTGCGAAGGTTTCGCGTGACTGAGTTATTTAAGAATGTTGGCTATGTCATGAAAAATCGTTACTATCGTGGCATTGCGCCTTTTCCATTATCGTTAAATATCTCGGAAACATAAAATGAAGGTTTATTTCATTTTATAGTATGCTGTTATGACTGTAACCCGTTATCGTTTCACGTATGGCTTGTGAACGATAACGTGATTATGAGGAAAACTATTTCCTAATTCCCATAGCGTTAGGTGCTATTTTCCTAAATTTCCTAAGTCAATCAAGAATAAAAAAATATTGTTATGAATGGCTTCATACAAAAAAAAAGTATTTAGCCAATCTCAAAAATTATTGTATAATTTATATTATAATGGTTTTTAACTTTGACCATGCTAAGCTTAAAAATAACATGAATTATTTAATTTTCTAAGTTTTATTTTTCAATTCAATAATCAAGGAATTTCACTCGACCCAAACTAGTACCCGTCTTTGATTGTCATTATATTAAAAAAAACAAATTATCTGTTGTTTATTTGTTTGTCAAAAAGACAAACAAAACCATATTTACGACTTAGTGTTTTAGAAGTCAAGATTTAGTTTGAAATAAAATAACTGCTTAGTTTCTCTAGCTCTTATTGTCAGCACTGTTGCAGTATGATGACTTTCACAAAAACACGAAGATGTCAGTCATATTTTAATTTAGTTGTTTTTTTTTCAGATTCCGATTTGCAACGTTCGTCGAGAAAATTCGATTTGGTAAGTCGATAGTTATTGGAAATGAACAAAAAAAAACTTTCTAGTAACATGCACGTATGCCATATTTATGTGGGGATTATAAATTAAAGTATGTTTTTCTAACTTTTTATGTGTTAATTTTTAGTTTTTTATTTCAAATTTATTATAATACCTATCACGATTTATTTTTTCCTGTATAACTATTAAGTAAGTTTAGGCCTTTTATTGGCTGTACTATCTTATAAGTTAATTTTTATTATTAATATTTTTATGCTTATTAATAAATTAAAAAATGAAAAAAAAAAAATTTAGGTAACGATGGCCCGTAACATTCCTGCATTATGCGGAACAAAAAGTATATTATACATTTCACTATGGGACAGGTGCGATATTTTTTTCTTCGATGGAAGTTGTTGAACAGTTTCTACGCAACAATAAACCTCCATCTATATCTATACCATCTATACCAATATTATAAAGAGGAAAGATTTGATTGTTTGTTTGCATTGAATAGGTTCCGAAAATACTGAAACGAAATTTAAAAAAAATTAAATAATTCTTCCGCTGTTGGGAAGCTACACTATCCCCCGGTGACATAGGATAGGTACATTATATTTTCAAAAAAACTAGGGGTCCTTACTAAAATTCCAATAACGTAACCCAAGATGTAAAAAAAATACATAAAATATTATTTACATCGCGTGCGCTGCGAAAACTATTGATGATAGAATAAAATAATATCCTAGATTTATTTATAATTTTGTTTTTTTTAGTCATCATCATCATCATCATCATCTCAGCCACAGGACGTCCACTGCTGGACATAGGCCTCCCCCTTAGATTTCCACGAAGAGCGGATGGAAGCGGCTCGCATCCAGCGCGTTCCTGCGGTCTTTATCAGGTCGTCCGTCCACCTTGTGGGTGGACGTCCTACGCTGCGCTTGCCGGTACGTGGTCTCCATTCGAGAACCTTACAGCCCCATCGGCCATCAGTTCTGCGTGCTATGTGCCCTGCCCACTGCCACTTCAACTTGCTAATCCTCTGGGCTATGTCAGTGACTTTCGTTCGTCTACGGATCTCCTCATTTCTGATTCGATCTCGCAGAGAAACCCCGAGCATAGCCCTCTCCATAGCTCGTTGTGCTACTTTGAGCTTACTAATAAGGCCCACAGTAAGAGACCACGTTTCAGAGCCATAAGTCATCACTGGTAACACACACTGGTCGAAGACTTTCGACTTTAGGCACTGAAGTATTTTGGACGAGAAAACGTTGCGCAGTTTTCCGAACGCTGCCCAGCCGAGTTGGATTCGACGATTGACCTCTTTCTCGAAGTTGGACCTACCTAGTTGGACTGCTTGTCCTAGGTAGATGTACTTGTCAACAACTTCAAGAACCGAGTTCCCAACTGATATCGGGGTGGGCACAACATGGGCATTAGACATTAATTTCGTCTTCTCCATGTTCATTCTAAGTCCCACCCGTTGGGATACTCGATTAAGGTCTTCAAGCATCGTACTGAGATCTTCCATCGATTTTGCCATGACCACAATATCGTCAGCAAACCGAAGGTGAGTGAGGTGTTCGCCATTAATGTTGATGCCGAACAACAACTTGTTGTTGTTGTTGTTGTTTTTTTTAGTAACCTGACGCTAATAGAAGGGTTTATGTGTGGATATTAAATTTTTTATTTTTTTGTTAAATACCCGTGCGAAGCCGGGGCGTGCTGCTAGTAGTGTATATACATGCCAAAAATCGCATAATTATAAAAATATAAATATCAAGGGTGCGATAGTCCGAACCAAGGTACATTGGTCCGAACAGCTCGCAATGCCTCGATTCATCAAAATCAAAATCTATTATAAGCCTTGATTCAGCGTTGCGTCGAGGAAGTTACAGTATCGACTTCGATAAGATTAATAGTGTTATGTCTCGCGATGGATCGTTCCGGTAATGGCCTATTTAAATTGCTGTTGTAATGGATTATGTCGATTGGGTAATGTGGGTTTCATATTACTAACGCTCTCAAATATGTTTGATTATAATGAATTGTTAGCTAGCTATACATAGATATAGATGCGCGCACGGCTACGTCCGGCGCAGCGACCAGAGTCAGTCGAATACACCTCTTGGTTGCACACTGTTGTGTTGTTCTTTACGACCCCTGCGTCCTATCTAACAAATGACGACGAGGATGGGATACGAACCCACGCGTGCAAAGCACGTCTAAGCGTCTATATCACTGTTATTCGCTAAATATGTTTTGAAATACTCGAAATTTAAAAATGCTAAGCGTTGTTAACAAATAGCGAGTTTATTTTATTTTATTTACGAGTTGAACGTGAAAAAATATTTTGATGACAGCTATCATGAAAACATGTGAACATGTGCCTTTGATAGGAAGGACATGTGAGATGCGTTATTGTGGAAACTCTAATGTAGATGAAAAGCATTGAGCAACTCGGCACCGGCCCGATCGGCCCATCGGCCGGAGGCTAGTGTTGCTTCAAGACGAAAAGACGCGGATTTGTGACTTTATCAAAATATGTATTTGCTTTATTGTCTTTTCACAAGCTATTATAACTTTTTTTATACTAAGAGCGGCAAACAAGCTGACGGTCCACCTGATGGTAAGCGGTATCCGCCGCCTATAGACATCTGTAACATTAGCGGCGCATAGTCGATTCTTTGCCAGCCCGGAGAGGTGTTTGTAGACCCTTTTTGAAACGCTTCATGTTTTGGAGCTCGGCGGTAAGACCTTTGGGGGAAGGATATAATAGGATACATATATGATACATATAGGATATATATACATGATATATATATATAGGATACAATATATGGGTGTTTTTTTTTAAAATAAAATAAAAATCAAATACTTACGTTCTATTTTCAAATATTTATCTCAAAACTTATGTCGAGGAAGTTATCAACAAAACTACAATTTTTCATGATATAATTTTTTTATCTTAATTAAACACTGTTTTAGACTTTCGTGGTTGTTTACTACATTACGCATGTAACGTTGCATGGCACATGCAACTGTACCAAAATATCGGGACGCAACAATATTAAAAATCGTGTTTATTTTTATTTTGTTCCATATTTAAGAAAATAATACTACAATTTAATAAGTCTTTCATATGTGCGCTTTTATTCGCAGTTTGATAAAAATATCGATTACATGCCGTGCGTCAGTCACATAAACTGGCTGACCCAGTGCAGACCGGAATACCTTAAAAGGAAGCCTACGGCCAAAATAACTGAATGAAACTCGAGTGGTGCCAAATGACGAATTAATTTGTAGGTATTGTTGTGATAAAGCTAGCTCACTTGCACATTTATAAGTTCTTGTAAAAAAAAAATTGTTTCTGTTTATCATAAAAAATAATTCTAAAATTAAAGACATTTTAGTTTTGATATGTAAATTCCGATCTACCCCACCGATGAAGTTATTGTGGACGATATAGTTATTTTATATCATCAATAATAAATGTACAAATGTACAACTGTTGGCGCAACCACAGAAAATACTAGAAGTAACAAAAATACTTTTCTGTGGGCGCAACTAATCTTAAAACATAAACGATTATTATGCCGCCTGTTGCCATATCGAAAGTGACAGTTTAACAGTCGTGGCACGTATTTGAAATTTGCTCTTTTCCTGAGGCTTGTTTTAGTAGATTCGGAAATGAGGTATACTTAGTAAGCAGCTAGGTAATTGAATTTACCTGCTTTGACTAAGTAAGCATTTACTTTCAAATATTTACACTGTGTTACTGTATTACTAGTAGTTCAGGCCGAAGCGTGACGTCTTGACACCACAACACCTGGACTGATTTTGTTCATGCTCGAAATAAATAAAATAATTGAACTACTTGCCTACAAAATTTCATGAGATCAGACCAAAGGTTTTTAATTATCGGCGGACAAATTTACCTACTATACAAACATATATCTGTCCCCATGTCCGTGATAGGGGGACGTCCGTCACAGATCAAACTTTTATTCCTTCTTCCCCCTGACACCGCTTGCTTTAGCATTAATTCCTCCTGTTGCTCCTAATACGTTGTATGTGTGTGCAATAAAGTATTTAATAAATAAATAAGCACCAGGGTGGCAGACAGGAAATAATTAGTTCGGTCTTTCCCCTCGTTGGTAATAGGAAGACAAATATAACTTTTTATTCATGTTCCCCTGGGGGGACAGATCAGGGGGATAGATAGACTGGAATAACCCCGATTTGCTCCCGTAGACTCGCTTCGACACATTAAGAGATTTTATGGTTTATTGAAATAAACTACATATTTATACTGAAACCTATAATACCACACTACTTGCAGTTGACTAGATCAACCTTAAAATACATAAGAGTTATCACACTATAATAACAACAACACTATGATTGCCTGTGTAGGGGATGCCATGGAACACGCCCAAAGACACTGACAACTGTAATCCAGACTCAGAACGGATATTTAAGTTCAATATTCAAACATCTGACCGGCCAGGAATCGAACCCGGGACCTCCTTACCATAAGTAAGACGCGTAATCAACTAAGCTATAACGTACTCGAAGAATCGGTGTGTTCCCATTGTTCTCATTGCTCTGTCACCATTAACGGGGGACAACGAAACTCTTCAGTGTGTTCCTGCTAAAACATTTAGCTTAGCGTGAAAACGTAAAGAAAGTAGGTAATACTAACAATATTTTGAGAAAATGCGAGGAAACTGTTTCTTTTAAGATTGCAGTAAAGTTGCGCAGTAACATGACTCATTCACATATGAAATGCTGTAAATATTATCTCAACTGAGTTTAACGAGACCCAGAATTATTTTTCGACGACCAACAACAAACTTTCGTTACAGTTCAGTGGCGTTGCCTCTATCGTATTTTCTAAGCAAAACTGATAACCGCCCGTGAACGTTTTTAGATCTTTCATTTGGCCACCTATACCGATAAGCTGGCATTCAGTGAGACTGATCGTAATTCCGTATCGGCCCACTTTCGATTAACAAATAACTCCTTGGATTACCGAATACCAGAACAGTGATAAATTTAAAATTGTATAATTTATTATAGGTAAGTAGTTAAATTTAATTTACTTTTACATCCTTGAGGATTTAATTTGAGTATTCCTATACTAACATATAATAAGTAAAAACGATGTCATATTTGATAGGAATATACTTTTAGGTTACTCCTTACTGTGCTATAATTATATTTATCATCATCATCAGCCAGAAGACGTTCACTGCTGAACAAAAGCCTCCCTTAGAGCTAAACAGTGAACGACAATCTGCCGTTTGCAACCACCGGTTGTCCGCGACTTTCGGTGTCGTCTGGTCACCTACTGGGCGATTATTCCGGTCTGTCCCCCCCTGATCGTCCCCTCAGGGAATAACAGGAATATAAATTTGGATTTTCCCCCTATTTCCAACCAGGGGACCGATCGAACTAATTATCTCCTGTCTGTTTGCCGCTTTTTTCCTAGGGGGAAAGCAGGCCTACGTCTATGAATATTGTACAGATGAAAATCAACAGCCTGTACTAAGGAAAGAGTAAGAGTAAGTCGAAAAGAGCTCATAGTACTCATCATTATGAACAACTTTTACTATGGGACCAATCCTGAAATCGAGGGGGAAAAAACAGCTATTCCTAAGAAAAATGTCAATGACTCGACATTATTATGGAACTCCATACATTAGTATGGAACAGCTGTTTTTTTTCTCGATTTCAGTGTTGGTCCCATAGTAAAAGTTGTTGACAATCATGCGTACTGTGAGCCCCTTTCGGCTTTGCATACCCCTTTCTTCTAACCCTGTCATCATCATCACCAACAGCCTGAAGACGTCTACTGCAGAACAAAGGCCTCCCCCTTAGACCGCCACACTGAACGACAATTTGCAACTTGCATCCACCAGTTACCCACGACCTTCAAAATGTCGTCAGTCCACCTAGTGGGAGGCCTACCTAAGCTACGTATTCTTCCTTTTGTTTTATAACTCTGTATCGTTGCTTTTATCGTTAAAATAATCATCATGGCATTATTTTTACGATTGAATATGAACACGAAACAATTAAAAGATGTTCCAATAATCGTTAAACGAAGTTTCAAAATCGGTGAGTATCTTTAAAACTTTCGCTTTCACCAGCAAGTGACTATTATTTAAATGTTTAATGTGAAACAAGACTCGTTTGCAAAATGTGTGAATAAATGACTCATGTCTTACCTACTCAACGTAGAGCGAAATAATTGTTTTGAGTAAAATATTGTCTTACTATGAAAACTGACGTGGTTTTGATACATTTTGTTTTAATAAACGGGAATACTCACGTTAAATTGAGTCGGTTAGTCCGACTATAGTTTCGATCACATTCGGTGACCTTTATCAAGGAATGCTAAGCGTGACACGCGACACTATAGACGGAATAACCGACTCAATGTAACGTGAGTATTCCCGTTTTATTGAAATAAAATAATGTCGTTTGGTTTTTGTAGTCTCTTTTTAACTGGCTGCTCAAGTATGAGGCTAATGTTTCTAGGGTGTATGTAAGCACTGTTTTAGAATTTCGTGGTGGTTTACTACATTACTATTAGTACTCACGGGATATCTGCCACGATTTTTATTTTTGTTGAGTTTCCGATATTTCGGCACAGTTGCATGTTCATGGGCAGACTGAAGATGCGGGTGGATGATAAAAAGTTCAAAATTTAGGAGCAGACCAACCGATCTACCCCCTTTCTCAGTCTTTTGCTACGGTTACCACTGGTACTAGAACTCGATTGCAAGTCCTGACAATACACACAGAGTCTACGCATTGTATTTTGGTCACATTTTGGCCGCGTACCTTTACTTATCAGGCCACCTAATACTGGATTCCACGCACTGGCGAGTTGGAATTCATTACCTCGATTGAAATTTCGGTATTTCGAGATTTCAATCGCTTCCCAATACTCAATACTCAATTCATTTATTGCAAACATTATGTGGATTACATGCAGATCTTAACTAGCATATTTTAAATAGGTAAATCATAATGACCCTGATTGGGTATGGCGATATCGTGCGGAGCGGGTTAATCTATTCCATAATTTTCTTATCTCTCAAAAATTCGTCTATATAGGGTATAGTAGGATTTCGCGAGTAATACACTTTTTAGGGCTTTAGCAAATTTGAACTCTTCTTCTATCTTCCTTTACCATCATGTGTATATAATAGCGCTGAGTAGACAGGATTTGCGGGTTGAGGAGAAAAATCGTGAAATAAAAATCGTGGTAAATATCCCGTGAATGCTAATAGTAATGTATGTAAGTACTTTTTTAGTATGTATGGATGTGTGCTCCTGTTACCTCCTATAGCCTAAACGGCTTGACAGGTTTTGGTTTTGATATATGGTTATGAATAAATTATTTGTATTTTGTATTTGACAAGTGGGGTTCTTATATCATTGGTTCTTTATGCCTTTATAATATAGGCTACATTACATAGTTAGCTACATAGTCTGACTATGGCTGAGTTTAATATCTTTTTTTTACTTCACTGATTGTGAACTGACTACTATATTATAGTGTACATTGGCGTCGATTCTGTTGATTACTAAACTTAACTAATCTGAAAGGACACAATTATCTGCATAAAGGAGATGCAGATAATTGTGTCCTTTCAGATTAGTTGAATTTGAATGTGTGAGAAAATGTTCGCAACAATTTTAGAGCTGCCAAATTTAGTTTTTTAGAAATGGCACAATAGAATTGCAATTTGCAATACACACACACATCATTGCTATCCCATGCATTTTACGTATAATTAGGTCGAGTCCGTAGCAAGCGCGAAGCGTTTATTTGTACCTAACGTTATAAAGGCGAAAGTGATATTAATAATTCTTGCCTTATAGCAATTGAACCAGAATCGTATGAAGATATCGTAATTTTTTTTTTTTTTTTTGTGTAATGAACATACGGAGTAAATCATAATAAATACCTACCCGTCATACTATTATTCAATTATTTAAATTATTGATTAGTTGCCTAATTTAACTCTAAACATAGTTTAATTTGTAAAAGTGACTTGCCTGTAATATTCAATGTTATTAATGGCCAATAAATATTTCCGATTTCTGATAACCTATGATTTTGAACCTAAAGGGCAAAATTAAGGTCAGGCTACATCCATTAACTTCCTAACATTAAGGCCATAGTGCAGGATACAGCATAATCAAGCCAAACCGTATAATTTTAAGCAAATTACCAGTATATTTCCAAAGGAAGTGTTATTGCTATTTCGGCAAGACCCGGCTAGATATAAGTATGTTTTGTGACTAATTTCCTTTCGATTTGGCGTCCGGTTGCGTTGAAACGACATTCTTTTTGGGTGATTAGTTTGTGTTTCGCAATCGAAGTGATCCTTTATTAGGAGAAGTTAGCCGTAGTTGGACCCTGATTCAGGCTTGTCTTGGCATAGCTTCACTTAATAGTCATCATAACGTTGTAATGAATCCTGTGTATGTTTAGAATCGAGGTGTAAAATTAAATAATAATATTTTTTTATTATTATTTTTAAAAAAATGCCTTGTCGCTCTAACGGGGAGGCCTATGGTCAGCAGTGGACGTCATATGGGTGATGATGTCTATTTTACCAACTTTTATCGCATGGCTACATTTTAAAGATCTTTCTAAGCGGCTGATAGAAAGAACAAAAGACCAAAGGGCTGGTGCTTACCTCGGCCAGAGAATTAGCATTGCTATTCAACGAGGTCACGTCACTAGCCTCTTGGTACCTTGCCCGCGGATAGTGACATGAGCTCTGTTTTTTATCTATAATTAATTTATCTTGTGAAAAAAAACTTGTATAAAAAATAATAATTATTATTTATCTGAAATTAAAGCATTCGATTGGAGGCGATATTCATTAAATATATTACCATTTTACCACTCTTTTGTGTGTGATTTGCATCTTCTGCAGTTTGGCTCTTTATCTCTTTAGAAAGGCGTGTCTAATCTAAGCCCTGTACCATCACATACTTAGGTAAATCATAGGGTAGTATCCGTTTATTAAAGGAATGATTAAGGTTTTAGCTATTTATGATGCATGCTGCAAGGTTGCTATAGGCAATTAGTAAAGGACCTCGACATTTGTGTCTCTGCTGACTCATGGTTCTTACCTTCTTCATTATAAAAATGTTGATATGTATTATGTTTGGTATGTCTACGTATGAAATACGCAACAATTTCCGATTTTAATTAAGGGACCCTTACTTCCATATGTGAATACTACAGTATGAGAAGTTAAACTATAAGTTGGTATTAATACATTCATAATTTTTTTTTATGTTTAACATTTAGACCTATGAACCAACACTATCAGTATCAGTCCTCTACTGGACGAAGCATCACCTCTATTGCCCAATTTGAGGCCTTTGGCTTTGATAGATAGATAGATAGATAGATAGATTAACTCTTTATTGGCTTTGGTGAGGGTTGCCGTAATTCCTACACTTGACAGCCTTAGAGATCACAGAATGTTCACCGTATGCTAAGAGGACGCTGCTGCCCGTCGTACGGTGGTTCTGGTCACAATTTTAGGACGACCCGCTTTATGCTCCCGAGAGCACAAATGCAGTAAGAGTACAATATTGGTACGCTACAAATCAGTTCAATGCAGTTAGCAGGAATTTCAAAGAATAGCAGCAGTCTACAAGTACCAAATTTAATTATAGTTTAATGGGATGCACATCTTTTCTTTAGATATACGTATTAATACATATTTCTCTAACGCCAGTGTAGCGTAGTAAAACTGCGTAATATGACCCTGGGGTGCCCATACCTAGCTCCAGTTTCACGTAGGTTTCACTTAATACTCCCGTGGGACTTACACAAAGCATGTCACTTAAGCACTTGGGACCTTATAGTATAGAATAACTTTTGCTTTGGTATTAACTATCGCTTTTGTGTCATCATCAATCACAGGAGATACGACGTAGGGTTTGATGACACGTATTTCGTCGTAAATTTGTTAGGGTAAGAAGAGTTGCGTGCCAAATTCTGAAAAGAGTCACGAAAAAAAGCGCTCGACTTGTGGCGGTTTTTTTATTTTATACCGTCACTTTTGTTATCTGTGGCATGTTGATTGCCAGTTTCGAGTGCAAGTTTTCAAATTGCGTTTACTAATTATGATTAATATGAAGGTTTAAAATAAGGGCAGGTCCATCTTGCGCCATCTAGATGGCACTTTTCTTACTTCGTACCTCGTGTAGATTTTCTTTGCTTCATACAAATCGTAGCCTCGACTTCTACCCCGCGATGTTTTGGTATAATCCATCAAAACTAAAACTCCAAACTTGCTCCTAACTTTTGTAGTGGAAGGGCAAAGTACCACACCTTTGCCAGTTATTCAACCGCCAAGCAGTAGTGTGCAAACATTACTGTGTTCCGGATTGAAGGGCAATGTTCCCAGCGTAATTACTGGGCATACAGAGATTTAACATCTAATATCTCAGGGTGACGAGCGCAGTGCGGTGCCGCGCAAAGTTTAACAGTGTTGAAGTTCAAAATGTTGGATGGCATTGAATTGTTATGGACAAGCGTGACGCTTGACATCAGGTGAGCGACTTGCTCGTCTCGTCACTGAGTACCATACAAAAAAAAATCAAACACACGTGATAACGAAAGAAAATAAGAAAAAAAAATTATTCCTTTTCTTCAGTTTGTTAGGCGGGGGTCGGCGCCAACCAAATTGTTATGGTTGCGCCGTAATGTTGCCTAATGAGCTCGATGTACTCAATGTCGAGCTGTAGATCCTTCGCAAACTTTTACATTCGAAAGTAGTTTTTTGACTAAACACACTTGAATGTTGCATAAACTGCTACATTTGATTTTAATCACAACTTGTCTCGACAAAAGTTGGTCGAGCAATTCCGTTACAAAATTTTATTATATCTACTACTTCATTATTATGTTTATGGTTTTTTTTTTAGTTTTCAGTAACAAATCGTCGTCTATCCATAGTTATTTTGTATATACATTTTCCATAGACCTTTGTCTAGCGTTAGCCAAAGGTAAGAAAAATGTATGTACTAAATAAGCATATATGTACCTGTATCTACCATTGATTGCTCATTTGTTAAAAAAAATAGATTTGAATAACGACAAAAGAATCACCTATTTTGTTTCTTATGTTTCACTGTTGACCGTATACATTACCTACTCAAATCGGACTCGGCTCTTTGCATCTAATTCTGCTTGTCCTATCGCCGACGATGAACGAGAAGCGAGTAGAGCTAGACACTAGAAACGAGTTAGCGAGAAGCAAGTACAGTTCAGATAGTTTTGTAGCTGGGCTATAGCGAGTGTGCGAGTGCGACGGCCGATTACTCGCACCCTTTATTTTTCTGATCTCGCAACACTCGTTCGGGCGGGGCGGCCGAGACATTATCTACATTGTCATACATTCGCCGAATCTCTCAGAAATGTTCTGACCGGCAACCGAGCATCGCTCAGCGAGTATTATCTTTAGCTCTTGTCGCGGCGACAATGTAGTTGAGAGAGAGTTCTCGCCGACAGTGTGAACAGTCAGCCATCAACTATTAATATATGTATCTCTTTTACTCACACGGGATATACATCAATTATACGTTTCTTGAGCGAGAAAAATAGTCGATAGTTCGTTACTTGTACGTCGACGGTGGGACAATTCCTTACGCATTTCAGTCGAAATTTCAAGTCGATATCGTCACTCTATCTACATACCTGCCTAAAATGCGCACCGTGACAAAACTTTCTCTACACTTTTGTCGTGTATAAAAACAGGACACTGCTACGATTATGTACACGTTTGTCTCATTTTCGCATGATATAAAGAGTAGAGATGATTTTGTCGCGGTGCGCAAAGCTCGCAAACGTAAACCGTGTGTGTGCTTTTGCGTTGGATTTGATGCGGTCTGTCCCCATTAAAATTAGAAATAATCAAAGGGTCTGTCTCCTTTAGTAGGTACGTGTCTACTCTAGCCATATATTTATGCCCTAGCTGCTCTCGGTTCATAGGGAAGTTCCACTGTCACCGCAGCAGTACCAACCTTAATCTCTTAGTTATTATTCTGAGTATAACAATTGTTAGATTAATACCGCATTTGTGCCATTTCTTGGCTTAAGGTAATTGACACTGGAGTATGACCACGTTTTATCGCTTTTAAAGTACCCTTTCTACCGTGAGACCTGCTGACAATGACATATCATTCTACCAATTTAGGTGTAACTGCTAAGCTAACTTAAATTACATATACTTTTGATGCGTTGTGTATTCTAAAGATTGAGGTCTATTCTTATTTCATCATTAATAACTAACAGCACGGTGGTCCGATAACTACTCAAATATTTATCGGGTTGCTAAAAATTTGAGGAAATGGTTCTGATTTTAAAGACGCGTACTTAACTGAATCTTCATAGAGTTTAGATATTTTTTTCTGAGGTGCTAAAGTAGCTTACGAAGTTTTAGATGAAAACTGACGTGGTTTTGATACAAGGCAATATGAGGTCGCGCGCGTGTCTCGCTTAGCATTCCTTGATAAAGGTCACCGAATGTGATCGAAACTATAGTCGGAATAACCGACTCAATTTAACGTGAGTATTTCCGTTTTGTTAAAACAAAAAGCTTACGAAGTTATTTGCCAAATAACCAAAGTCACCAACATCACTCAGCGTATTAGCAAGGTGAAGTGGCATATGGCAGTGGGCCGGCCATTCTGTCGCAGAGCTGATGACCGCTGGGATAGACTTGTTCTAGAGTAGAGACCACTAATCAGCAAACGTATCTAAAGACGCCTTGAACTCTGTGGAGTGACGATATACGTAGAAGGTACCTTTTCTAAAGAGGCCTTTGTTCAGCAGTTAACGTCTTCTGACTTATGATGGATTCTGTGGCCTTATCCCGTAAATCTGAAAGCGATAGTGATAGTACGCGAGCAGGACCACGCATAGTGCGACTAAGTTGGTACGAGCGGGATGGCATGCTCTCGCAATCAGAATCACGAACGTTTCAAAGTTAGAGGATAAGCCCACTGCTCGCTAGGATGACTACCGCATCGACTAAGTAGTCTACTCAGCTAACCCCCGAATACTGAAACGTTTGTTAACTTTGACGACAGATTAAGTCTATTGCTGCCTTTGTCATTTGCTTAGTGCCAGACACAGGCAGTATTAGAATTAATCTGCTGTCAAAGTTAGTGAACGCTTCAGTATTCGGGGGTAAAAGCGACACTCCCACTTATAAGAGTTGTTTGTTACCGCAGTCGGAACTAGACACTCGATGCCTATAGAGACAGCTGTTAAGCTCGTAGTAAAAACGGCGGTATCTCAAACGTAATTTCTAAACGGTAAGAATGAATCCATTGTAACGGTTCTCACAACCTTTGCACGCGACTTACGTGAGGCCACGGTCCGCGGAATCGGAGGAAATGTTCACGTAATACGGGGAAAACAGTTCTACATTTTTGTAGATATTTATTAAATAACCAACCTTTTTCTAGGAATCAACGATGAATGAATGACGAGACGTGAAAGTAGGGCCCAATATTCCTCAATTGGTCTGGAAGGACACTATAATATATCACCATATTCATCCGGCCAGATCGGCTAATTACTAGTAAGCGCAAGCTTGTGGTGGCTTTGGTGATGGCAAAGAAGGTTGGCCCATGTCAAAACTATCCTTCTGCAAGAATTTTATGGGGAACATGAGGAACTGTCCCCTTATTATGGATGTTCCTGATCGTGATAGCGAGCGTGCGTGAGCGGGACCGCGCATAGTGCGAGTTAGTTGGTACGAGCGGGATGGCGTGCTATCGCAATCAGAATCACGAACGTTCATAATAAGGGGGCGGTTTTTGCAAAATTTCACATATTTATTTTTAATACTCGTAATGCTACGGTAGGCAGCTATAACATATCTTTAATTTCCCCCTTTCTGAAAATTCACACTCAGTGATTTTTTATTTTCAACAGTGTGGTAATGTTCGAGCGAGACTACGTGAACGGGAGATTCTATTTAGATTATGTGACGTGATGGCGATCATATCGACTACGGAATGTAAAATACCTACAGATTCCAACGTAGAGGTCAATGGTTATAGGGCGAGCGTGGACAAAACGGGATTTGATAACAAGACAACTTAAAACAAGCTAAACTTGCTTTCTCACTGTTTCGTCATAGCTAAGTGTTAGCAAGTACCTACTTAAATGTTATGCTGGTATACACATCAATAAATCCTACTTCTAAAGTATCTACTGGTTGGTAGTTGATTGTCTCTTATGTATACCTTTTTTAAGCAACTGAGACATTTCATGCAAGTCAGTTTGTTTAGTTCAAATTAGATTGCAATAAATGACGTAGAAATATGTTTCCAAAAATAATGTTTTTAATGCCATCTCTTCAGAACCTAGCGAGTTTTTCAAATAAAATATAAAATTAATAATTTTACTGATATTATTAATGCAAAAATATTCATAACAAGTCGCGTTTTTTCTCCGTATCATTGCGAATGATTTATCTTGGGGTTCTATTTCAAGTCAAGCAGAAATTGTGACGATCATGTCGCAGAAAGCACTAGCGACAGTTTGCGTCGTTATCAGTACTACACATCTTTTAAGGACTTTAACACTCTTACCCCTGAATACTGAAACGTTTGTTAACTTTGACAACAGATTAATGCTAATACTGCCTTTGTCTGGCACTAAGCAAATGACAAAGACAGCAATAGACTTAATCTGTCGTCAATGTTAACAAACGTTTCAGTATTCGGGGGTTAGTATAGTCTATATATGATTTTAGATACGAGTATAATTTAAATTTATCTACAACTATAAAGTCTCGAATAGGAAACCTAGAATATTTTTCAACAGTTACATTTATACCATTACAGTGCATAAAACTGCAGTTACTGCGCTGTTATTTTACCCGCATGAGTGCGTCGGAAAATATGCAATGACGAAACACGCAATTTTGCTGATAACCGTAGGTTTCAGTGACATTTTCCTGCATGGTCAGCTGTGCGGAACAGAATGCGTGGCTTACTCATTTTCAAATAGGTCAAGTGAAGGTAATGTTTATTTATTTACTCGTTGATAAATATTAATTTTAGGTATGTTCTCACTCTTGGTCATTTGATTATAATAGTTGATAAAAAAAAGATAGCGCTATATCAAACTGCGCTAGTTAATAAATTAAATAATAGCTTATTATAACTAGGACATTTATCAAAATCTGTATAAGATTTCCTAGTTATTATGATTTTAAAGCCTGGGTCGTGTTCACTGTTCAGTAAGGACGTCTGACGACTCTTGATGACATTTGCAGCATACTTGTAATGTCATGGAGCGTCGTCGGACGAACCTACTGAACACGGCCCAGGGGTTCGTTTGTTTAAATTTAGGTTTATTAAATGTTTTTTTTTATCGAGTCAACTTCATGTAATCATATTTTCCTATTTAGCCATACGAGATGTTAGAATCAAGAAACATATTATCTAAAAATAAGGCTTCTAATCAACATACGCGATGATAACTCAGTGGATGGCGGAGGAGTTGGTTCAAATCCCAACATTAGCTTAAGCCGGCTACGACAAACGTTGCGAGAAAAAGATTACCTAGTTCGGTGAAAAAAAAAATAAGGGATGTAAACACCAAGGATTAACTAAAACCCAATCGCCCGCCGCTAGCTTCCAGCTTCAAGTAGAAACCATGTCGCGATAAAGTCACTTCTGCCTCCGGATTAGGTGTGTTAACAGTATTCTACCACACTGTCGCATAACATCATAATATCTGGTATGTTGCGAGTATGGTTAAAAGCCTAGCATGTGAACCATAAAAAAAAAACTTTATTTTTAACCCTAGAAAGGAATCTTATTTGCAACATTGACGCGGACCTTCTCACAAAGGACCTCGCATAGCCGGCGGCTGAGCCAGACAGGATAATTCCACGTCCAAGCCGTCGACCGGTCGGTGACCGCGCGGTACGCCGGGTATAAATAGCGCACATGCCTGCTTCGACACGGCCCTAAGGCTGCCGGGCTAGCCGCGGGCCACGGCCAGATAATGGGGCCAGAACAGCGGGCTGATTCTAGAGCAATCTACAGTCATTTCTTTTTTCCTTGCCACACATATCTATCTCAAAATGACTGAAGGGCGCGGACTACGCAGCATTTTAGACTGTACTTTATCTTCATTAAGTACATAAATGTAACGTTAGTTAAGCGCTGCTAGTCGCATCTTCTTTTTTTTTAGTTGTTTGACCAAAGTTCAACTGCGGTGTAGTCGAAGAAGTACACTTTCTTTTGTGTCCTTAATCAACTTGGTGCAACTATACCTCTCCTTTCCATCAGTAAGCCCGGATCGATCTGTTAATAAAGTCCTGTTTTTTTTCTATTGAATGGTTTAAGCCAGTTCATGTTATCTAATAACTACAGGACAAGCCCAATCGGCGTGAAAGCGTATACTCTTAGGTATAATATATGCATTACTTTTTTTTTTTACAACGAACTAGTCAAGCGTTTAACCACAATCTCACCTGATGGAAAGCGACGATGTGGCCGAAGATGTAGCACGCTTGCCTAGGAGATACCTATTCACTTTTTTCTTGAACAGCCTCGGATTTCGTTATTAAATACCGACTAAACGCACCACATAGCATTATGGTTGGTAATCATGTGATTAGATTCTCCAGCAAAATGGAAAGTAAAGCATGTCTAATGGATCATGGAAACGCAACCAATTGGTTACCCTTCTTGCACGTATTGCTTATTCGACACACTATTTCTTCTTTACCGACTGTTGAAGTAAAAGAAAAACAGCTTCGAAAGCGAGTGCACGCGCGGATTTAATCAAGTAGGTATGTACGTAGATTCTAAGCCTACATAGGCATATATACTAGATCGTAATCCCCTAGATGTCTAGGGGCTGAAGATATCTAGATATTTATGGCAAAACCTAAAGAAGTTTGGCCCAAAATGGTTTTGGGTGAAGGGACTCTCATGGCCTGCAGTGGGGATGATATACGTCAGAAGTCAGCTCGAAGAGCTAAGACCGCCGCAGACCACCGATATGGTCGATGGGTCAATGGGTCGGCAACATCAGATTTATAGGGAACAAGTGGATAAGATTGGCCCTAGATCGACATATAGAACGTGGATTTTAACTTTGTACAACTATATCTACTATGTACTTTGTACTATTAAATTGCGCGGCTTGACAACTGCAGACAGGGACTAAGGGTGGATTCGACTAAACGACAGTAAATTTTATTCTTAGAATAAATCGGTGGTTTGACAATTATTCTTTTTACAAAAGCTGTCAAAGCGCCATTATTCATCAAATAACAGTTCTCTCTCTCTTCGTTGGAAAAAATCCGGCCTAAGTGCCTTGAATAAAAACAAATGCTAAATAATTTGTTATCATGTTGTCAGATATCACGATAAAACTTCTGTAACAGACTGCTAGACCATACCAAATCTAATAATAGAAGCCAAACAAGGTTCTAATTGGTACACAAATAAACCGTAAGAGCTAAATTCAGTATTTGGAGGACGCGTTACATAACGCGGGTGCGTTTGTGCATGCAAATTAATATTTATCATTTTATGTGTTTATTACGAGTACTAGGCATTCCTACTAGCTTATTAGTGTTAAGAGGATAGTCCTGCCGCGAGGTTTTGGCGCATTCGATATTTGAAATTGTATAGCCGTCGCTCTGTTTCTCGTGTGTGCTATAGAGACAGAATAAGTGAATTTTCGTAACATTTTGATGAAATTTGCGTTTCAGGAGTAGTCTGTCACCCCCCTAAATCTTAACAAACTCTTTTGTTTTTTGTGTCAATGGCTTGGATAAACCATAAACAATGCCGCTAAGTTTTGTTTTTTAAAAAAATATTTATGGTATTCTAATAATAACTACTTTTCTTCGTCGTGTTTTCGACGCAAAAAAAAATGTCTCCTTAAGTGCCTATAACAACGAAGATATTGCGACATTAGAAAGAAACCAAACATACTAGCATAGTTTTCCACGGTGTAGATAACATATAACAAAATCATCGAAATCGGATAACATTTAGGGGTGGGTGGGTATCAGACTAAGCTTATTGTATGGACATGACGACGGTATACACTATTCTTAAATGATGCCTTAGTAGATAATTAAATATCTATGTCAGAGGCCGAGGTGCCACTCTACGTTTATACGAAGTGAATTCCTTGTTGTAGAATTGTGGTAGAATCTTACGTTTAAGTAAAGCTAATTCTATTCCAAATGAGGAAATAATCTTATGCTAGTTATAAGTACCTTTAATTAAAATTACTACGCACAAGCGTCAGAGAAGTAGCTATCGTATGTTCATACGCTATGGTATTAGTGTTGTTATTATGTATCGATTTGATGCGATTTTCTTGCACATTGTGAAAAGCATGGAGCACCTGCCACGTTATGACAATTTCTAAATATTTGGAAGAAGGTGAATCGGTTTTCTTAAAGAAATTATTCAACGCTTAAAGGTTTTTTATGGACAAAACGGCTCATTTTTACGTACATGACAGCAGGAAACAGTATGAAAGAAGGACTGTCCAACTCAAAGCGGGACTTATAGTCACATTACAATTGATACCTACTGCGTACATTTGGTGTGAGCACGATCGTGTCATATTCGTGGGGTCGTAGGTTCGATCTCGGACGGGCCCGTACCAATGATGTCTTAGGAATTTACGTGCGGATACCAGTGGCGGTGAAGGAAAACATCGTGAGTAAACCTGCATATTTCCGGAGAAGAAATTCGATGGCGTATTTGAATCCACCAACTCGCACTGGGCCAGCGTGGTGGATATGGCCTAATCACCCTTCGAGGGTGAGCTGATATCCCAGCAGTGGGATGTTCAAAGGCTGATACTGACGATTAATGGCCATTGTCAATATTTAAGTAAGCCACGATTGCCAAGTGCTACTACGGTAAAATATTGTATGTAAAATTTGGTTGACAATGATTATTCGTCTCCGGTCCCTTTAAATATTCTACCAACTAAAATGCTCTTACTCTATGAGTCAGGTAGAGTTAAGAATCGTTTGAACGTTTATTCACAAATTGACAGCTGCAAGTAGACCTTCTGCTACCTACGGATTTCCATTAATAGGTGTACCGAGTATCTTCGGCATAATTCAAAGTCATACGTGTGGGTAATACAAATTATACAATTATCATACAAAGGCTTTTATCGACCCACCACACTGAACTTATGGTTTAATCATCGACTGTTCAGAGTCGAAGAATTCCCTTCCATCTTTACCTTTGTGAATACCTAATAGTTTTTCCATCAAAATGTTATGATACGTTTTATTTGAACATGAAACGTTTCATGCAAACGCCATCGAAAAGCTGTGGTCGTCTGCATATCTGTAGCAATTTCTATATTTATTAATAGGTAGTTTTCTTTTTTTAGTATGTAGGCAACAATACTGTTTGCAACACCCTATAACAGGGTAAAATGTGTAATTTAGTACATTCTGAAAAATGTTTCCATTACGCATTATGTGGCAATGTATACTTAAATAAATAAATAAATAACCTTCAAAACTCTTCATCATCATCATGATTAGCCAGAAGACGTCCACTGCTGAACATAGGCCTCCCTTTTAGAGCGCCACACCAACCGACAACGTGCCACTTGCATCCACCGTTTGCCCGCGACTTTCACAATGTCTTCGGTCCACCTAGCGGGAGGCCTGCTTACGCTGCGTCTTCCGGTCAAAATTCATAAACTGCGCCAAAGAATGCTACTTTGAAATATGGACATTTTTTAATATATAGCCCAAAAAAAAGTATTTTATTACGACAGTAACGTTAGCAACGTAATGTAGCGTAACGTAAGGTCACCGAATGTGATCGAAACTATAGTCGGAATAACCGATTCAATTTAACGTGAGTATTCCCGTTTTATTAAAACAAAATGTAGCGTAACGTTTACTACGTTATCTTTTATTTCATAGTTTAAATATAACAGCTTGGTTTTGAAAGCTTTCCTTATGCTTGTGTTCATCAATTTCATCCCGGATTTGAAGTTGCGTGGTTTTGAAGTGAGTCAGCAGCAGTTACGAGAATCGCATTCGAGATTAGTTGTTTTCTCGTTCGTATTAATGTAGGCTTCGAAAACGAGCACACCGAGTGGAAAGTACCGATACCCTCAAAACAATGTGAATTACAGATGATAAGGTTGAAATTTGCGCTCTAAAAGGAACCTAATTTGGTACAAATTTAATAGCATGATGGAATGGAAGAAGAAACAGATAAGACAGATTAAGTCTGTTGTTGCCTTTGTCATTTGCTTAGTGCCAGACAAAGGCAGCATTACAATTAATCTGTTGTCAAAGTTAACAAACGTTTCAGTATTCAGGGGTTAGTAACTGGATAGTAATTTGGAACCTCATATTTTCACAGCGTTTTATTTTAGTCCTTGTATACTAACCAAGCAAGCTTATACTCAAAATAACCACTTCTCAAGAAGCCTATTGCCCTAAGAATGCATTATCATAATTTACAATGACGGATAGAAAAAAAAAGATAAATAAAGAAAACGAGAGAGAATGAGAGAAGATGGAAGAAATTGAGGAAAAAGATGCATTCAGAGATTTCAGAGTCAAATTTAGATTTTTGCAAAACAAAATTAAATATATTACTTAATTTGGATATGACTGTTTGCTAGAATACGGGATAATGAACCGCTATTAAAATTTGTTTTATGCAATCGACTTCAAACATATGTCATGAAGGCTGTAAATTACAAATTCACCATTACTTAAGGTGCAACGTTTCGCTCAGCGCGCGAAATTCAAATTTTCTTGCGTTTTTTGTCAATTACAGCTTAATTACTGATCGTAGGTTCATGAAAACTAATTTTGCGATAATAAATAGATTGTTTCAAGAAAAACAAAAACCAAAAATTCAAGTTGAAAACTAGTATAAGTAAAGAACTAAACCAACAACCAAGCCAAAAATCAGTTTATTGAGATTTGTAGCTGAAACAATGTTATCTAGGTGATTATTTTACCCGTAATTTCTTAGAACAACTTATTTATTGGCGCAAAATTGGTTTCAATAAATCCACGATGAGTAATTAAGCTGTAATTGATGAAAAACGCAAGAAAATTTGAATTTCGCGCGACGAGCGAAACGTTGCACCTTAAAGCAATTTCCTTCTAAAATACGGTTGTTGAGATTCAATTAACACGATTGAAACAAACAGATATAATTGGACCAACACTGCTGTTATTAATTATTGTTAAACCACGCACAGTTTAGCACCTAGACACGTACTCGTTGGATTAGTAAAATCTGCTTGTTCTTCGCAATTATGATAATTTCTACTTTTCAATTTGTGGTGGCCTAGCATAACTACTAACTAATTAACTACTATCGAAAAAACTTTAATTACCTTTCCATTTTTTATATATTTTGCTATAGAATAACTACGTACGAAAGGTTTTCGATATGCTAGGAGTATTGCTGTAGGCAATCAAAGAATAAAAACCTTCTGCAAGCTCAGTTGTATCTACATACAATTGGTCATCAGAATACGTTCGTTGGACACGATTTATATAGGTTCTCTCAGCAAAGGGGTCTCTCAGCAAAAAGTAGCCTCACAGTATGTTGATTTGATATCCATTGAAACCTGTATGAATCAGTGTCAATTCAGTAGGGCTACAGGCTACACTCACCCGGATCATAGTGCAGTGCATTGCCGCGCAGGGTTTTGACTGTGGAAGTTCAAAGCTGGCACTGAATTGTTATGAGCAAGCGTGACGCTTACGACCAGGCGCGTGACTTGCTCGCCTCGTCTCTCAGGTGCATAAAAACCGATCAAAAGAGGCGTATTCTCCATTTCTCCAAACTAATCACACCAATCTCATACAAATTGCCTTGATATGACTTCTTGGGTTCATTTTCGTGGGTTATTGTTTCTGCGACTTGTCTCAAATGTGATCTAAATGCTGACAGAAAACCGAGAATCCTGATCTATTCAGCAACGGGATAGGCATATATTTATAAGTTTCCAAAGGTGTTTTGACAAACATACTGGTACGCGAAATAAAGTTAAGAACTGCTACCCAGGATCCTCTGTCAAGTTAGACAGGTTTTCGAACGTAATGCTATCAATTTAGGTGAGGGTTTTACTGTCTTCCGAAATAGAAAGACAATGAGTCAATTACAGAAATATTGAGGACAGCCACTTATTTCTTGCTACTTCCAGTTTGGCAGCTTCATGACCTATTGCAAGATGTGTGTAGGTACTTATTTATGCGCATGCTTATGAAAGCAGTAATAACATGTAATAGCAAATGTAAATGCTAGATATTTACTTAAGATAAGTTAAGAAGCTTAATGGTACGCGTACGAAGACAAACATACGTACTTGATGAATAATTTATTTTGTATTGACACTGACAACAAACAGGTTCTAATAGTAGGGTTTTACCGCAGCCTTTGCCTCTACAGATCCAGAATTTTTCATGTTTACTTTATATTCATCTGATTAATCAGGATCCCGAGTCCGTCAGAGTATGCGATACCGGGGAGGAAGTTCAGGATACCGAATATCGTAAGATACGACTAAGGCACTTGTCTCACGTCTGACGAGGAAGTGACGAACTATCGACTATTTTCTCGCTGAAGACACGTAAAATAGGTGTAGATCCCGTGGGAATAAAAAGGACACATAATATTAATAGTTGATCGCTAAATGTTCACACTGCCGGCGAGAACTCTCTGTCCACTTAGTTTGTCGCAGCGGTAAGAGCTATCAAAGATAATACTCGCTGAACGATGCTCGCTTGGAACACTTGGAACACTCGCCGAGAGACTTCCAGCAGTCAATCTCTACTACAGTGCGAGCTCGTCGCACTCGTAAACTCGCTATAGCCCAGCGAAAAAACTATCGAAACTATATACTCGTTGCTCGCTAACTCGTTTCTAGTTTCTAGCTCTACTCCCTTCTCGGTCAAGTCTCGGCAAGTCCCTAAAAGTCTTTTTAGGGCACTAATTCTGTGCAAGCGTAATCATTGAGAACGACGAAGTGTGGCCTCCATCGCTGTCGAAAGAGGGTGGAACTTTTTATCCTAGAATATTGCGCCAGCCAAATTGTAAGGACCACATGGAGTCAGTGACATCAGGCTTCAGAGTTCAGACAGAAATAGGCCATCGAGGATGAATAAGTAAGTGCTTAATTCAGCTGCAGCAAAACCAAGTCGATCGGCACAGAAATAATACTGATCTATTAATAAAACAAATTTATAAAGAACTTTTGGAAATCTGACTCTAAAGTACAGTCAATCACTCAGAACTCTATCACTGACACTTACGTGCTTCCATCTAGGTCATTTGTATCTGAAAATTGCTATAACATCAGCATTAAACAAACCGGAAAGATCGACAGTAAACCAAAAAAGCACATTTTCTCGCGGGTGATCTAGTAGCTAATAGAATCTAATGTGACAGCTTCCCAAGTGTAACAATGCACGGTATTCAGATCCCACGAACGTTAATAGCTCTTTTAACATGCTTCTCGGTATATGTCTGGTTCAAGGTAGAAATGTTAAATGACAAGTTCAGACTAATTGTGAGATCTTAATGAATAACATTAATATTTAAAATATGAGGTTCCAAGTTAACTAGGTCGGACCTTCGTCTAATGATAGGTATTATCACAGGACACTGTGAGCTAAACTATCATTTGCACAAAGTTGGAGCTACAGATAGTCCTCTATGCCGAGGGTGTCTGCAGGAAAACGAGACCGTGGAGCATGTGCTACTGCACTGCAAGGCCACAGAGGACATAAGAGTTAGGTCGGGACTCCTTCAAGAATCTCAATAGCATAACATCTGACGAAACAGGAGTGGAACAGTTGTGCCAGCGACCCAAGGCCGTGCTCCGTTACTTTAAGGAGCTGGGCTGGTTTGGGTAGGCTGGCAGCGGGGTCAATGCACAAAACACCCTTAGCGGGACGTCAGTGCAGGTCTTATCGCCCCAGATAGAATTAGAATTAGAATTAGATGAGGTTCCAAATTACTATCCAGTTACTAACCCCTGAATACTGAAACGCTTATTAACTTCGTCACCAGCCTTTTGGGTACCCTGCCTGCGGATAGTGACCTGAGCTCTGTTTTTTATCTATAATCAATTTATAATAATTTTGGTGGTAATTTTAGCTCTTTTATATAAGTTTAGATTGTATTTAGAATAGTCTTAGTATAAAGTGTTTGTGTTTCGTTAGATTATATGCCTATAATATTTGAAAAATGAGTGAGTGCAAATCATATTTATTATAACACAATTGGATTCATAATTCTCATGGAGCTGGATGGAGCTCATAATTCACTTACAAACCAACCAAGTTATCTGCAGAGCTGGCCATGATATAGAGCTAAACATTTTTTTACGGATGGCTGTTATTTTTATTCAGGAAATATGATGGTGGCGCTCTCATGCAACTTTACGCATAAGTTGGTCGGACTGTAAGCTAGCATGTCAGCGACACGTTAGTTTTGCGTAACGCAACAATGCGATGGCGAGAGATTGGGCGCGGTAGTCGCCGTGGCGTCCGGTACTGATGCAATGTTTTTTTTTTGTCCTGATGTCTGTTTGTTTCCATGGATTTTGGATAGGATGCAGCCAATGTCACTTTTTTGACTGAATTTAAATGATCAACGTCTGATTTGAGTGGTTACAGACGGTAAAGCAATGTTCAAACAAAAGAGTTGCACAGGGTTGTGTATTGGGGCCATTTTCATTTAAGCCTGTTTGATTAAGGCCATTATCTCTTTGTTTCAGATAATTTCAAAGTCAGTTTTGAGTCGTGTTGAGTGACAATGAGCAGAGGCAAAAAACTTGCTATGCTGGGATGACGCTGGCGTGACCATGTCTCAATCAGCACTGGGGCTGGCCGGGGAGCGGCGGTACTCCGTGCCATCCAACCCACTGATGCATGACCCTCGAGGCATGCACTCAGAGGACCTGCACGCTTGGTCCATTTACAGGTTAGTAAGAGTAAAGTTGTAATTCCTTACTATAAACGTGAAATAGGGTTTTGAAGTAACTTCGCCTTTTTCCCTTTTGCGAAAGTTGAAGTTGGATGTTAAAGATTTTAAAGATAAAAAAGTGAGTTACTAATGCCAAACTAAGGTGCTCTTAATATAGCTCCACTGGGCGTTACATTTAGACATTTACGATCTAATAATTTTGAAATGGCTCTTGATAGTAAATAAAACATAATTGGAACAACAGATCTGACAAACCTGTCAGACCTGAAAATTGTCGCACTAAAACCGGCCACTAATAAGTAAGGAAGGATAAAAGTACACAAATTAAATTCCATCAAGATCACATAGAACACAATGTTAACAGAGACGCACTGCAAAATTTCACGAAAGTTTACTTTGTTGTAACGTTGTCTTGGGACGTGACTAAGATTTCGCCCACGTCTGCGACCAGATATCGTAACAGGTTTCAAGCCCTCAATAACAGAGAAAGTTCTAGCTTCAACTCAGATATGTACCTCACTACCAACCTATTAAACTCCACTGAGCAGAGATCAAATACAATAGATAGGTATTATGTTGTTGTCATCATCGTTATTAAATGTGCGATCTAATTATTATAGTCTGTACCCCTGAAAGACTTTCTAGTCAGTAAGCGTCAAGTTCTCTGACACAAAAGGATTCTTAGTAACTCGAATTATCTCATTTGCAGGCAGAATCTTAATTCGGACTTCACAGATAGCGCATTAGGAAGCACGGACAAAAGTCCCCTGCCGTATGGCAACTTCCAGCTTCGAGATACCACCGTGCAATCCATCCTATCCCATCCAAGATATGGGCCTAAGTAAGTTTATGGAACTATTTTAGTTCATCTGAGAAAGTGGAATGCAATCATTTGTATATCCCTCTAATGGTGGATACAATTCAAATGTATTAAGCGTATCCAATCCACCTAGTAAGGATAGCAGAGTTGTGGAACTCCTTACCTGCGTATGTCTTCCCGAGCAAATACAATTCAGGGCTGTTCAAGAAAAGATTGAATGGGTACTTCCTAGGCAAGCGTGCTACATCTTCGGCCACATCGTCGCTTTCCATCAGGTGAGATTGTGGTCAAACGAATGCCTAGTCCGAAGTAAAAAAATAAATAAAAATTATCATGTTCGAGCGCAGAGACTCTATCCATAGCTCTACATTAAAATTTATGAGAAACAGACATCTGCGCATCGCTGTCGCAATGTTGTTATTATCAAGTGGAGCGGAATCTTTTTAAGATAGATTTAGAAGGGTGTCTACACATGGCCTGACCTGACATCGTGTGATAGAGAAGGCTATATATAAGTTTCTGGGGGAGCAAAAGGGAGACGCTATAACCTTAATAGTTTATTTCTTTTGCTCCCGTGAAATTCAAGTCTAGCTGTGCCTTTCATACGGTGTCATGTCAGGCCATGTAGCGAGGCCTTAAGGATTTGCGATTGCAGCGATTGCCAAGGATTAGTGAAATGGCACGTCACCTCTTTCTCATATAAGTAACAGCATAGGTATTCTTATTGAAGTAAAGCCAAAGAAAACTGTCAATCTGAAGACTAAAGATAAATGATACATTATATATTGACATTTTCCTAAATTTAAATCAAACTTTTCTTATCCGAAGGTCAGCTCTTGGTTCCAACATGTACACGTACCTCAAATTCGGCCTGCCTCGTGTGTTCCCGCCGAATCACAACGGTTCCCAGCGATCAGGCACGCCCAAACCGAAGACTTCCATTGGGAGCAACATGAAACCTGGGCCGAGGTAAGACCTAGAAGATATACAAACATACACACAGTGTCTTTAATAAGTAACCTTGGCAGTTTGAGGCCCAGTCATAACACATTTTTTTATCAGCACCATACTTAATACCACGTGCTTTATCATTTTCCTTTCTCCTCTTCCTCAATTTGTTGGTTCCATGCCTGGAGAGAGTCTGAGCGTCGTAATAATCTTTGATTTTGCAACCTGCACATCGGCTTCATCCAATGAGACCTAGAAGGCGCAACTCAATAAGATGGTCTGATCTATCAACAACTGGACACGAAAATCTCTGCTATTGGGTAGTTTCTAAATTGGGGGCGTTTTCTGGCGCGCTCAATATCACGTCAGTCAGTCTCATGACATTTCTAACGAGAGAGACAGTGACCGAGATAATCTCCTACGCGTCAGAATAAAGCTTCTCTGTACATAGACCGAGATGTAATTTTCCTAAAATTTTGACGTAATGTCTGAACTGAAGCACAAGACCATCAAAACGCTTTTAAGTACAATTCTGATGAAAAATTTAATTTTGCAGAATACAAAGGCAAAGCAGAGGCGTGCGCGAGACGTCATCAGGATACGACAGCTCGGACAACGAAACCACGGCTAACTACAACAAGTACAGCCGAAAGTACCGCTCCGATCCCGACTTCAGGATGCAGAACGTACCTACGTCGTACCAGGTACGTTCCTAAGAAGAGAGATGAGATAAGTAAAGGCATAAACGAACTAGTAATTTAATTCGAGTTTTTCCTCATGTTTCCTATTACAATTTAGTGGGCGAAGTCCATATCTACCAAAAGTGATGTGGATCAATGTAGAAGAACTTACCACTTGTAGCTGATATGTAAAGCCAATCTTACGTTATGCTGGTCTTGTCAAATTATTTTTAAAAAAAACTCCCTACCCTCAAACTTCGTCATATGATTCACGCAATTCATTCTAACGATACTTTTCAGCCAACAGGAGTGCCATTAGTAGCGATGCAGCAAGCCGGCATCAGAGGCGATTCACACTGGACCAACTCTCGGCATAAATCAGTCAGCGAGGCGAATCTCCTCGGCATAGACGCGAGGCCGCATCGCTCGCAGTACAATAGGAGAAATAGCGTCGCTGAATATGTCCCAGATGAACACCAAAGGTAACACACGAAATCAATTTTTTTCGAAAATTTTGCGCCTTACGATTTATACGGTTTAAGGTCTCGCTACATGGCCTGACCTGACACCGTGTGAAAGGGACAGCTAGATTTGAATTTCACGGGAGCCAAAGAAACAAACTATTAAGGTTACAGCTTCTCCCTTTCGCTCCCCCGGAAACTTATATATAGCCATCTCTTTCAAACGATGTCAGGTCAGGCCATGTAGCGAGGCCTTAAAGTTACACTACCTAATTACTAGTTCTTTTGAGATAGCTAATCGTGAGCAAGAAGCTTTGCGATCGTCTATTCCATACAAACTTATTAACCTGTTTCCTCCCTGAATAATGATAATACAGACAATAAACATTTGCCATAAAATGTATTTATACTGCAATATTTTTTTTGCAATAAAGTAAGAAATATATATAAATATTAAAAAACTTAGGAGCATGGCAGTGATAGACATACATTTTATGGCAAAAAAATATATTCTGTAATGTCATTCAGGGAGGAAACAGGAGATATGTATGAGGCTATAGGGGTTTTTTTTTTAATTTGTTATTACTAACCGATCTTTAAAATAAATTAAAAAGAGTATAATGCTATTGCAATATATATTTTGAGTAACAATGTCTCCGGCATTTGTCTTAGGAACTTTAGTTAGACGGAACAACAAAAAAACAGTTCTTGTAACGCGGTTATGCGACTGGCGATTGCGAGACAGTTGTAAACAACATTTTATAGGTTTTTTAACTTTATCCCACTTCTGATAATCAAACAACACTCTTCTTCAACCACGTACCATTTCTTTTTAGCTACCTAGTGTCTCCATCACACCTCGGAGGGAGGATGTCTAAGGCGGGCAGCCATATGTCGCTAGCCCACTCCAGGAAGCACTCTACACTGAGGCCAGGAGACCACCTCGATGGGTACACGCATTCCGCGTATATTTACCCTAATTACTACGTGAGTTTCTTACTATTGGACCTTTCATTAGGTTAGTCCTTCCGCGAGGTTTTGGCGCATTCGTTATTTGCAATTGTATAGCTGTTTCTCGTGCGTGCAATAGTGCCATTAACATTTTTTGAAAAAACAAAACATTTATTGTAGTTTATCCAAACCATTTACACCAAAAACAAAATATTTTAGTAAGATATAGGGGTTGATACGAGGCTAGCCCCGAAACGCTAATTTCATCAAAAAGTTAGGAAAATTTACTAACTCTCTCTATCGCACACACGAGAAACAGAGCGACAGCTATACAATTTCAAATATCGAATGCACCAAAACCTCGCGGAAAGACTATCCTCTTAAGGCAACTGTTTCCATTTTATGGATCTCGACCGTTTAAGTAACTTAGCTATGTGACGTTTGTGTGATTAAGGCGACACAATTTTGCGGCATACACTACCAAATCAAGAAGGTCGCTCCATTTTATGTAGAGCTCGAAGCACGCCTTGTTCGAATTTACTCTGATTATTTATATTAAAACCACATTCGAGCTCTACATAAGAATGGAACCTTCTTGATTTGGCAGTGTATGCCGCAAAATGGTGCAGCCTTAAAGATTTGAGTTGTTATCCTAACAGTTAGGCAGATACATTTAAAAGTCATTTGATTTCTTAATTTTATTGGAAGGTTCTCATATGCAGGTTTGAATAACCCAGTTATTTTCATCATCCTTATGAGTAACTGTAATGTGTCTGACGCCATTGTATACTCATGGTAAACAGTTATGTCATAATGTACAGTAAGTAAGCTTCATTAAATAATTTGTTCGGAGCTGGTTTAAGCCATATATGAAATGGCTATAAAACTATGACTCAAACATTTTGTGCACTTAAAAAATTGTCGAGGATGATCCTCCGTTGGTAATGCAAAAATTTAATTTCGTTTATTTACATTACTAGTTGTTACCTGCGACTTCGTTCGCGTGGACATAAATAGTATCCTTTGTCCGTCTTTGTGATTAGTAACTGTGATTATTCATCCGTTTACCCGTGACAATGCGACAAACATCCAGACAGAGAGACAAAGTTACTTCCTATAGTTTGCTAGATGGCGTTGATCCAAATTTGTGCATTTTTGACGTTTTGTATGGACTGATTTGTAATGTTCTGAATTGCGCAAGCGATGTTTTTGTGTCGAGAAGGACGTATTCATTTTTATACTTTATTGGCCCTGATATGACTGCGGCTATATTCCTTTGAATTATAATATTAGTTACGATGACGATAAGGATACGCAAAAGAGATTTAATTTAAAGTAGGTTGTCATGTTTATTATCCTTACATTTCCTTACATTTATAATATTGCTCTTTTCCATGCCTCTCAAGGCGAACCTTGCTGGCTAGTACGTACGGCTGTTATTCTACTTATCCTTGATTTGCAGGTTAACAGTTTAGAAATAACATCGCCTGAGAACAAGATGACTCTACTGGTTTCGGGACTGAGTTTTGAAGTGAAGTCAGGGGAAATACTAGCAGTGCTGGCGACGTCGCAACATGAGGCCACGGGGCTGCTGGACGTGCTGGCTGGGGTTAGGAAGGTAAGCGCCAGTACCACTCGCAGGCGTTTATAACAGACACAGTCACGGTCGAAAGTCTTTGTGAAAAGAGGCCTTGGAAAGTGAACTCTCCCCTCTTCGTTCCTACTCTAATAGGTGACAACGCGTCACGACTCGTCACATCTACATTATTTTTTTTTTTTTTAATTTTACTCGGGGACGAGACCAGCAAGTCGCTCACCTGATGTTAAGCGTCACGCTTGCCCATAACAGTTCAGTGCCACCCAGAATTTTGAACTGCAACTGTTCAAAACTATGCGCGGCAATGCACTGCGCTCGTCACCCTGAGATGTTAGATGTTAAATCTCTGTTTGCCCAGTAATTGCGCTGGAAACATTGCCCTTCAATCCGGAACACAGTAATGCTTGCACACTACTGCTTGGCGGTTGAATAACTGGCAAAGGTGGTTTTGTTATTGCCTAAGCAAAAACAAACAAAAGATGAAAATCTGCTCCAAAGATTTCCCCTCAGACAATGATTTCTCCATTTCAGAAACTATCCGGCGACATTGTCCTCAACGGCCAGCCAGTAGCTTCCACCACCCTGCGGAAGGTGGCAGCTTATGTCAGGAACGACACCAACCTCTGCCCGTCGATGACAGTGGAACACACCCTGAGGTTTCACGCCGCTCTGAGGAAACCGAGGGACAACCACAAGCAGGTCAAGATGGATGATAGAGATCGGGTATGTTTGAAATATTTTTTTGTTGTAGCGATGATGGCTCAGTGGTAAGCGCGTTCGGATCGTACGCCGAAGGGTGTGGGTTCAAATACCAACAATGAGATTGCGCTCCCGGAAAGTACTACCTACTATGTACTACGAAAAATATCTTGAGAAAACCATAGCATGGTTGCTGCTTTTTAGTACTCAGCTGGCTAGTTACCACCCAAACTGGAAATCTGACGTCAAGCACCTAACGGTATATTCCGTTCCGGCAGCATCCTCTTCCCAGGCTAGGTATGGTTACCATCTTCGACCATCAGATGAGTTGTCGACCTTTGAAGTGTTTGAGACTGGTTTCCTACTTCATTTGTCTAGC
The DNA here is from genome assembly GCA_947579745.1 of Apocheima hispidaria. NCBI lineage: Eukaryota > Metazoa > Arthropoda > Insecta > Lepidoptera > Geometridae > Apocheima > Apocheima hispidaria. The sequence goes on from OX388151.1 coordinate 3,376,230, forward strand.
TCAAACTTACAAACTTCAATAAACTCTCTCATTCTAGATAAACTTGCTAATAGAAGAGCTTGGACTGGAACAAGTGCGAGACACGAACGTCTCGCGTCTCACTCGCTCCGAGATCCGTCGACTGAACGTTGGCTGCCAGCTGCTTCTGGACATGGCAGTGTTAATCCTGGACCAGCCCACGAAAGAGATGGATATATTTGACACGTTCTTTTTGGTCGAGTATTTGAGGAACTGGGCCAGCACGGGGCGAGTGGTCATCATGTCGCTACATCCGCCGACGTATGAGATATTTGCTATGCTGACGAAGGTAAGTTGGAATCGAGTAAAATACAGGTTAACTAGAACTTAGAATACACTGTGAATCTTTCTTTAATTCAGTTACCATCCTAAGTAAGGTTTCAATATACCGTCACTATTGTATCTGGACTTGAAATCGATGAGGGTTACCGTCACTGCTTAAAATGTAAACGAAAGAGAACGAAACCAGTGAATCGCGCTGAACCATTGATAAAGCCTAGGAAACACAGATCACACTAGATACCGCATTACGAGATTCGTTGTTCCTACAAAAAGTCACGTCAGTGTGAGGCGCGGCGCGGGGCGCGGGGAGTGCGACCGAGCGTTCTCATTGGCTATCTCAAGGTTACGGCTACTCGCGCCTAACAATCAACCAATAGGAGTAATTTCGTATAAGTGTGTTTAGACTGATGCGTGGTGCGCTTCGAGCGCCTTGAATGCAGAATCTAGAGTGTGATCTGTGCTAGGTAATTATAAATGTTTTAATTTTCAGGTGGTGCTAATATCCGCTGGAAGGACCATGTTTAGCGGTTATAGAAGGGATATGTTGCCATATTTTGCTTCCATCGATTATCCCTGTCCAGCCTTCAAGAATCCTTCGGATTACTACTGTGAGTATCTTGAAATTAATTTTCTCACAACTTCATGCCAACTAGTTGAGTTGCTTATTCCCTTCTTTATGTACCTACCTTGGGTATGTACCTAAGTATTTATTAAGTAGCGAAAGCTTTTTAAACATGCTCACTTTTTAAAGCTAATATATAATAGCTGTATTTTTAATTCTGTCTCGTCAGGAACCTTTTTATCACAAATAGTTTAAATAGTTTTAAATAGTTTAATTTGAAGGGAAGGCCTAAGCCCCAAGATACGGGTACGGTATAGTGCTGCTACATTATTGATCTGTACTTAGATGAAATAAATAATTTGAATTTGAATCCTTCTTTCCAGTGGATCTAGTAACGTTAGACGACCTGTCGCCAGCGGCGATGCAAGAGTCCTCGGGGCGGATAGAGTCGCTGGCGGGCGTGTTCGCGGGGGCGCAGTCCCCGCCCGAGCCCCCGCCGCCGGTCCCGCTGCCGGCGCCCGTGACCAGGCCGAATGTCTTCGTACAGGCTTTTGCTTTGGTGGAGTAAGTGTCTTCTTCTTCTTCGTCGCACAACGTGTCCATACCATCTCAATCTCGATATGGTAACTTTGTCTGAGATAGGTCTAACTTTGAAGGTACCCCTCACGTAATCGTTCCGTATATGGTCTTTGAGAGTGACTCCTCCGGACCATCTGAGCATGCGCATCTCTGCCGTGTGTAGCTTTTGCTCATGCCTTTTGAGTGGTGCCCACGCCTCTGTACCATACAGTATTGCTGGTCTAACTGCAGTTTTGTAAACTTTTCCCTTCGTTCGTATGGGCATTTTATTATCACACAGGACTCCAGTAAGCGTGCGCCACTTGCCCCAGGCCGGAGTGTCTTCAAGATCATTGGGAAAGTTTTTGATCAAGAAGTTTTGCTTAAAACCCGTTCCCAGGTCTTGAAGCGGTGCAGAAGCAGCGCGATCGAAGAGATCCTGTTTGTAGTTAGACAGATCACTTTTGAAGTGGAGCAGGAACACTAACCCCCGAATACTGAAACATTTGTTGTCTTTGACAACAGATTAATTCTAATACTGCCTTTGTCTGGCACTAAGCAAATGACAAAGGCAGCAATAGACTTAATCTGTCGTCAAAGTTAACAAACGTTTCAGTATTCGGGGGTAAGCTATTCAACTGCAACTTATACCTGGTGCTGGATAGGATGTGGATCTGGGAAAAATCTTAACATTTTTTTTAGAGCCAATATCCCAATTTTCTCTAAAAAGACAGAGCATCCTCATATTTGTATTATTTTCACAGGAAGAGCCTACTGTTCACGCAGATGACAACACTCTCCAACGTGATCACTCGAGTGCTGATAGCAGCCATCATGTCTCTAGTCACCGGGACTATATTCTGGGACCTACCCGCCACTGATGCTAAGGTAAAAATAGTACACCAGAATTACTTTTAATATGCTTTTAATTATATCAAAAATATGTCTTGAGGCTTAGTTCTGGCGATTTTCGTTTACAGCATCAACGTAATACATGCGAAGTCGAACACTTTAAACTACTGGCTGCCTGAATTGTCCTAAAAGAGTGTTTATTTCAAGCAATGATATTTATGATACGATTAAAAATGGTCCCGCTAAATCTGTCTTTTGAGACAGATTTCATTATACCTATATCTTTTACTCTTTCTTTTCGCATCTTCTTTCGCACTCCTTGACGAAACTCGGTTGCTAGGTTACAGTGAGCTCTAAACAGGCTGCAGCGGAGTCGAACATACATTCTTATCTATGGAGTCGAATTCAAAGAGCCATTTTGAAGGTAAAAATCTTAGTTTTACTCACAGTCACCGAATTCTCCTTATAAATAAGGTCCCCTTTATGTCTTTGCTCAAAGTATTCTCCATATAATATGTCTTTGGGTTTACGTAAGATTTTTATCTTCGAAATGGTAAAATATTTTAAATTAAATTAACGTCAACAGTTTAAAAATATGTTGTAGAAAAAATATTAATTTATAACGTCAAACTCCTGAAATCGAATAATCCGTCCCTAACTGTACCCGCTGGCTGCGTTACCACGTTGAAATGGCTATCCTTTGCACCAGGACCGAGCTGGAACGGGAGTCACCACCATTATCTTTAATTCTGCGCCCTATCTCGCGAACCAAATTCCTTGCCTCGGAGCCCCAACTGCCCATGGTCTCGACGTCTCGCGACGGTCTATTTATCAGTTTTAGGATCAGACATGTGACAGTTTTCTTACTTGTTTTTTTAGCTTTTATCTGCATCTGTTCCAGTTAACCCAAAACGACCGTGTCGGTTTCCACTACTCCGTGATGTGCCTCACTGTGTGGCCCATCCTGCTGTGGCTGACTTCCAGGGAGGCGGCCTCGATGAGGCGGCATATAGAGCGGGATATCGCAGTGGGGCTGTACTCCAGGACCGTGTTCATATTGTTCGATGTAAGTATTATATCAGGCAATACTCAATTCAATTCAATTCTTTATTTTTTAAAATTAGCAACTTCATAGTAAATTTTCAACCAAAACGTTACGTCTACCATCTAACCTACTAAAAACATTTGCAATAAAATCAGAATATCAATAATAAAAAATTTAGACAATAAAAAAAAAATAAACAAGGCATGAAACAATAACAATAAAACTGCACTTACTGATTATGTAAAAATGGTGTATTCCTAGATGAACGTTAGTGAGATTTTCAAAAAAGTAAAGCAAAAAAGAAAAGTAAGGTTTCAAATGATTACTAAGTTGTAGCAAACTTGCTCGATTTTCTCAGTTTGTGTTTTGTTGTGTGTTGTTGTTTTGTGAATGGTTGCCCGTCAAATATCAACCATCTCCGCAAAGACCGGGCGAATGAATTTTAATGTTACCGACTCCACGTTGCTTACTAGTACACTTAAGCACCATTATGAAATCAGTCGCAGACGACCCGCGCCAGCGCATGGACGTCACGCGTTGCGCCACTCTCGACAGCCACTGACACACTCACATCTTACACTTATATGTATAGCACTAGTTTGGACAGTATGTTACAAGAACTCGTCTACTGGAATCTTGCTAGCAGACATTTTTTATCTACAAAGTTTATTCATGTTGTATCTATTATATTTTCAGCAATTCTTAGAGCTGTGGTCAGCAGTGCTAACATGGTTAGCTTATTTAGTACCAAGCTACGCTATGTCGGGACTGTACGCGCAATCTGCAGCCTCTTTGGACGGCTTCTATTTGTATCTAGGTAAAGTTTATTTTCGAACACTTTTATTTTACCTGTATCCCTTTATACAGTGTTATATAATGATGATTATTCCTTGTTAGTTGCTAACGCCACCTGGTGGTAAGAGTTTCATTAAAACAAGCACTTTTTAATTTCTGTTTGCAGACGATAGAGGGCTTTAAATCTTTTGCTCTACTTGTATCCAAACCAATATTATAAATTCGAAAGTGACTCTCTCTGTCTGGGTGTCTGTCGCGTTGTCACGGCTGAACGGATCGACCTGAATTTTTGCATAGATATAGCTTAAGGGTCGGAGACGGACATAGGCTACTTTTTTTTGTAGGTCCATGCGAACGAAGTCGCGGGTAACGTTAGTACCCGCGACTTCGACCCTTAAGCTATATCTATGCAAAAATTCAGGTCGATCCGTTCAGCCGCGGCTAGTGTTTGTATAAAGAAACATGTCTTTTATACCACACTGCCCAAGAAGGAGAGTAATGTTTTTGAAAATATATCCTTCTTTAAATTATGTTATTTTATACTTCATTTTTTTTAATAATTTCCCAGGTTACATGGTCCTCTATCTAATATCGATCCAGATGCTTTGCCGAGCGACCATTTTCGTGATCCCGCTTGAGAAGACCTCCGCCATTCTCTCGGGCTCGTGTTTACTGCTCAGCACTCTTGTGAACGGCGTCATGATCCATCAACAGGTACGTTTTACAGTTTTCATGATTCTATACCAAAATAGTGAAAAGGAACCCCTATGGCGAGACTGATTGATTGATTTGAAAGTTCTTTATTTATTTATTTATTTAGGTACACAAAACAGATATCAATCATTTTCTTAATTAGTATACAAAATTTTAAGTAAAAATCTGAACTGGATTGAAATCCAAAATATGTGTACACAGAGTAAAATAATGAGACGAACGTGATGAAAGTACCCATCCGTAAAGCAACTAGCTTACAGATGGGTACTCCCAAGAAAAAAGTCCCAGTTTGTAAAAACTCAGCGTTAATTAACTAAGCTACAAGATCTTAATTCTAAATTGTTTTCTAGGCTAGGATCGCCTTTAAAAACTTTTACCTAACAAGAAGTTAGTACATTAAAAAGTGCGCATTAAGTCAGGACATTGGGGGTAGTTTTGAAAAAAGTGATCGGTTACATACTACTTTGCTATTTCGTAAGTTTATATCTTAGGCGATTTATATGGCGAGACTGCGAACCATAAATAAATAAATAATAAATAAATAAATGCTCTTGAAAAGCAGACTAGCACATTAATTTTAGGGTACCGTGTTTCTTAAAAATACGATAATTATAGCCTTCAAGGAGTTATCTCTTTTTGTTGGATTTATGTATTCTTATATCTTGTTCCAAAACAAAAAGTATCATGCATTTTCTCAAGATGTTCTTTTTAATTAATTCATTGATTATTTAAGAGCTTAGCTCGTGGGTGGAGTAGTTTCCATGCTTGGCGGTCTTCTGCCAGCGTTTTCACCTCCCTGTACGACATGACATCTGCCTTATCTTTTATCTGGTTTATGAAAGTTCTCCTTGGTCTTCCCGGTCCTCTCTTTCGTTCTATTATGGTTTTAATCAGTTTTTCATGTCGTATCATGTGGCCAAACATTATGTCTCTTCTGGTCTCTCCTGTTGCTAGGAGACTTCTTTCGTCCACAGGTTCTAAGACTTCCTATTCTCTATCGCGCATGAGATAACTTGCCAATAGCGCCTGACGTCATAACATGCTCTAAACTTAAAAGCGGCTCCTAATCGTGGCACGACGTGAAGAATCGCGCGTTAAGAAACTTAGAGAATACCGTTTCATGCGAATAACACGGAGTTAACTTAACATGGCGCGTAACAAGCTAGTTATGGCTATAGAGAATAAGGGGCCTGGATTGTCTTTTTTCTGTCCGCTTATTTTTCCACCCATCTCCAAACTTCTAGTTTCAAAAAAGGACTTATCAAAGCAGTTACTTATCAATTCGGCTGCATATTTTTTATACTAAGTATTTTCTTCTTCAATCTCGTCAATTCTTAACCGATTTCAATGATTTGTGTTGTTTTGGTTCAGGACTTGCCGAAGTACGTGCGGTGGTTAGAATTCGTGTCACCGTCGCGGTGGATGATGCCCGAAGTGCTGAAGAGGGAGCTGACTGAAGTGGCCTTGAGGAGCAGTATTAGTAAAGATATTCGATGTACAAATAAACAGGTGAGATCTTTTATAATTCCTGTTTGTATTTATTTTACCTCGAGTTTTCCCAATTCTCATTGTCTCTTACATTTTAATATTTTCAATGTTGCTAAATGTTCCTTATTATAACACACTAGCTTGCCCGCACGGCTTCGTTCGCAGCTCGCGGCTACGGTAAATGAAACACCCCATTTAACCTCCTTTAGGGGTTTATTTTCGAAAAATCATGAGACATGCCGTTTTTTCTTGCTTATTACACAAACCGAGTTTTATTAGCTTAGCATAAGACAAGTCCAAATTTCACGTCTCTAACATGAGCGGTTTTGTCTGAGCGTTGATTCCTAAAAGAAAGACTTATTCTTTTATTAGGTATGTAGATTAAAAACTTGGTTGTCCAAGAAAGAGCGGATATTGTGTAAACGCGGCCTTATAAGCCGGTAAAAGCCGAAAGAACCAAAATATGAAAATGTGTTCTTTGGTCCTTCGCACGTCGCGGATGTTGTTTGGTTTCCACAGACAATGCTTCGTAATATCGTAGGAAATTCTGTTGTGCAAGATGCGTTATAAATTCAAATTCAATTTATTTAGCCTGTGAGCCTTGGTTACAAAGTACATTTGTAAAAGATTAAAGTTCTCCGGGTCCCTTTGAATTGTAATTTCAAATATGAGCAAAATCGTTGAAAAATAAAGCACATGTTGAAACACATGATAAGCCGTACCGAGATGTGTTTATTGCGATGATTGTCAAGTTCAACCGCCAACGCTGAGCGACCGTGAATCGTATCGCGGCGCGATAAGGTTCACGGTCACGCAGCGTCAGCATACGAGCATTAAAACAATAAAGCTCAAATCAACTTGCACAACAAGTTCACATCATTTTGAAACTAGGTTAGGAAATGAAGTGCTTACAATCCACTCAGGTTATGCTAAACTGAATGTTATTTCTGCCCACAGAGACCATACCAGGACATAATCGTCCAGTCCCCGTGCCCGCCGCCAAACGGGACACAAGTCCTCTCGAACTTCGACTATCTACATACAGACCACATCTGGCAATGGACGGACGAATCGTTCCTCGTAGCTTTGGCTATATTCTACGGGGTCTGCGCTATAGTAGCGTTTGTGGCTTTTGTCGGGGACTGTACCAAATATGCTAAAATGAAGGAACGAAAGGCCGTGAAAGGCCACAAAGTAACTGCAAGCACGCCTTGAGAGTCGGAACTCGCTTATGGAAAAGATGAAAGAACTAAGAAACAGACATAGGTCATGGCCATCAACATATTACTTAATTACATCGGGTGTAAATTTCAAATGGTACTGAGTTCACGGTGCGCACAAGTAAACTACGCAGTACGCACCATTGTGAACACAGTGGAAGGCGGCCCGCGCTAGCGAGCGGACGTCAAGCATTGCGCCGCTCCAGAGAGCCCCTCACACAAGCATATCTCATACGTATAGACACGCTGCTATGCGACGGAGTTTAATAGAGATTTCAACGGATCGGAACATTCTCAAATACCGAACATACAATGTTCGGATCACAATCTCCTTCTCCAGATATTTATTTCGATGGTCAATGCCGATGGGAAAATATATTATAATCAGAGTAGTCCTACTATCGACACGTCAAATGAGAAGGAAACTCATACCCCGAATATTGAAACGTTTGTTAACTTTGACAACAGATTAATTCTAATACTGCCTTTGTCTGGCACTGAGCAAACGACAACGACAGCAATAGACTGAATCTGTCGTCAAAGTTAACAAACGTTTCAGTACTCGAGGGATAGTAGCCTTAATGGTGGCTATTGGGACTAGCTTCGTGGAGAACCAGACACGAGCACATTGGCCTACAAGTGCACAAAATAAACATTTACGTGACGTCATGTGAATTTAGTGCAGTTTATTGGTCACGTCGCTTGGCTCAGTCGGTTTTGACGTGGCGGGTCTTATTTGAAGGGTAGACTTAACACTGTTGGCCAAGTTGGAAAACAATGATGATACCGTAACAGCGATGAAGAACGAGTGCAAAATTCTTTGTGAGAGGAACTTACGATAGTGCGAAGAAAATAAATCCAAACTGGTGCTTATTAATTAACGTTAATCTATGGTCTTGTAATGGTGTCGATTCTGTTGTAACAGTTTCTAAACTAAAACTGACAGCTCTAAAATTCTGGCCACCCTTTTCTTACATGATTCTTTTAAATCAATGAAAAGAGACAGATCATTTTAGTTCTGTCAGATTGGTTAAGTCGGGTGAGTTGTCCAACAGAATCGGTACCTATATATAAGTCTGAGGCGTCGAGACTCACAGTAAAGGCCGTCGCCCATTACATTAAGTCCATCTCAACTGAAAGCAAAGCATTGAAATGTGAGCCCTAATTTCATGTGCCTAAAAGTTAAGTTTCATCGAATATAGATGTATATATTTCAATTCTTTTTCTTACTCTGGTTGCTGAGTGAGCCTAATCACAAAATAAGTAGGTACCTACAGAAGGCTGGTTTCATGCAAGAAGCGATTGCAGGCGCACGCGCACAAACGCGAACGTACAACGATCTCGGATCAAGTCGGTCAAACGGACCCCGGGATTCTGAAACGTTTGTTAACTTTAACGACAGATTAATTATATTGCTGTCTTTGTCATTTGCTTAGTGCCAGACAAAGGCAGCATTAGAATGAATCTGTTGTCATAGTTAACCACAGATCACACCTTAGATTGTGCATTTAGGACGCTCGAAGCGCACCACAGATCAGTCTAAATACACTTATAAGAAATTACTCTGATTGGCTGATTGTTAGGCGCGCATAGCCGTAACCTTGAGCTAGCCAATGAGAACGCTCGCCGCACTCCCCGCGCCCCGCGCCGCGCCTCAAACTGACGTGACTTTTTGTAGGAACAACGAACCTCGTAATGCGGTATCTACTGTGATCTGTGTAGTTAACAAACGTTTCAGAATCCCGCGGGGAGAGTCCGAGATCGTCGTAAATGTACGTGCGTGCGTTTGTTTTCGCTTATTATAATAATTATGAAGCCGGTCTTCTGTACCTATCAATTTTCTGGTCCAATGGTCCGACGTAAGATAATTTAATCTGCAATTCCTATGATTGAACATAGGACTAGGCGCAAATAGACAAATTTCAATGGAATTATTGCAATGTATAATTCATAAAAATGTACAAATGGTCATAATAATTAGATAGTTATTAGATTCGATAATTTAAGCTAAATAAATAATTTAGGGAATTTTCAAGGCTGACTAAGTCTTCCGTCCACAAAAAATATTTACCTACTTGCTAGTATGTAATACCTACTTACTAAATTTTAAATTCATATTTACTTTATGTAATAATTCTCGAAATATGTTAATTGGATTTTTTAAACGATAATTTGCATTTGCCTAAATAATTCTATGTTTTGATGTTTTTTTAAAGCCTTCCTTATCTATACTTTCTTTGTGTTTCGTAGTAAAAAACTACAAAAGGTATTTAAATCTTAATATCGTTTAAATTACTTTTTTATCATAATTAAATCGAATTTACACGTATTTATGTTAATCAAATACTGCCGCTTTTGAATGCTCATAAAATCTGTTCAAAATTATTCAATAATATTTTTTATTGGGGCCGATTCTGATGCAAAATTCTGATATATACTGGAAGCTTTCACCTTGATTTTTTTACTGGTGTAATTTCTTAATACAGTCTAATTATTTGCGCAAAATTAGTTTTTTGAACCCACGATGAGTAATTGAGCTGTAGCTAATTGTCAAAAAAACCAGAAACTTTGAATACGAATGAAATTATGGACTTAAAGCTTAATTTTAAATGCAACAGAACCGACCCCATTTAGCTAGCGAAATATAAAATATTTTAGTTAAGTACCTATTAAAGTGGAGCCATATCACTTAACTATAGTTAATTGTAAGTTACCCTAGCTTACGGTATATTATAATAATAACAAGCTATGAAAATAAAATAAATTTAATGATTTTAGATTGTTTTATTTCATGATTGCAACATTACATTAAATTATACAAAATTGATTTAATAAATTAGTTTAAATAACAAATAAATTAAAAACATTGCACCGATTTTGTCTAAATCTAAATCTAAGTACAGAAAATATAGTCTGAACCACAAAATTAACAAAGACCGAATGTATGATGATGATTTGGTCTTACTGTGGGCGTGGGCGTCAATTCTGTTACAGCACTCCCTAAACTTAACTAATCTGTCAGGATTAAAATTAGGTTCGTCCCTTTTCATTAGCATTATTAAGCCAAGAATTAAGAATGGCAACAATCTCAGAGCTGTCAAAACAGCTCTGAGATTGTTGCCATTCTTAGTTAGTTTAGTTTAGAAAATGGCGCAACAGAATCGACGTTTGACCAATGTGACAGGAGTAAAATTATCTGCATCTCTTTTAATTTCAGTATGTGATAAAAGGATGGCAATAGTTTTGGAGCCGTCTTTAGTTTAGTTTACAAAATGGTACAACAGAATCGACAGCGTTGTCTTTAACTCTTCACCTAAGTTATTATTTAAAAAATACCCGTTTTAATACTCAGTAGATATTTTCAATACAGGGTGTAACATAATTTTAATTTCGCCTGCTAACTCAATTCCGGTTAGGTTTTAGGGGATTACTACAATACTTTTTTTTTAAGAAATAGTTTTTGTTTTATCCTAAAACTGATTATAAACGTAAGCTGTGTTAATTATAAAATAAAGAGAAATAACAAATAAAAAACAGCCAAGTGCGAGGATCAGGATCGGGAAGACTTGTTGTGTCACCATAAGTTTTAGGCTCAGTCAGGAAAACAGATTTAATGGATAATAGACCGGCGTAACTGGAGACAAGGGCGTGCGTGCGAGAATGGGAGGTACGTATGTGCGGGCTTTTCAAGTACTAATCAGATATTCTGTTTAAAGGTAATGCGTTACATCGGTTACACCCTGTATGGTTACATGATTAAAGCATTTTTAAATAACCTAGCGAATTTACTACGCGCTAAATACTATCTTCCATCATTTTCTGCCCATAAAATATATACCAATACATTCACCGCTCGTGTTATTTTATTTAATTTCTGTAAAAAGCTTGTGAAAACAAGTATGTAAATTACTATTTGATTTTTTTGTACACAAATATTAAAGCTTACCTCTTTTGTTTTTTAATTACGAACTAATTCAAAATTTACACATCGGATTCAATTTTAAAAACAATAAAAAAGTACTCCCAAAACATAGAATTTTCAAGAAACATAGCCACGTAACAAGAGTTATTTTGTAGCATTTATGCTCATCTAAATCTTTCGCTTAGTTTTCTACTTTTTCTTTCGCTTTAGGTCGCGCCAAGCCTTATGTCTAGCCCTTCGGTCCCAGCCCCTTGATACCGTTGGCTGTCAACTGTTAAAACAAACGTCTCATCCCGCGTAACGGTTGCGACCGGTAGCAAAAGCGAATAAAATCGCAAATGAAAATATGTTCAGCAGCGCTACTAGCGACCAGCGGCAGTAGCCGAAAACAAAAGTACTTTTTATTAGAGGAAATAGCTGCGCAGTACGCATGTTTTAGGTGTCTTAAGACGCGGAGTCAGCGCATATAGTTATAAGTTTCGCTATTGTAGTGTCACAGTCACTCTCCAGAGACGCTACAGTAAGAAACTGACATACTTATTTGCGACTGTCGCGTTTTTGACAACGGTGATCGCAAATTACAAACTCTATAATAACCATATTAGAGCCATTCCACTCGTGCCTTTGATTGTGATTGCGAGTGACAGCCAATCAAGGGGTAGGGTTCTAAAACTCATATAAAACTATATATTTCCAATTTAAGGCACTACTTAATTTTTGTTTTAGAAAAGCTGGCTAAACAACTAAGGCATTTGTTATTTTAAAGCGATTGACAGTAAAATTCGGGCCTGTCTGTATCGTTTCGACGACTATTCGTAGAGACTAAAGCTTAGCGCGGATGGGCTTGGGTATTACGTAGGGTGTAACGAAACCCCTATCCAATCCGAATTGACATTACGTTAGGACAGTATCAATGTGTTTCTACACCGTCTAATTTATAAATATTGAACGAATAAACTTACATAATAGAACGAATTGCAAGAAAAAATATGCCAAGCGGCGACGCCACAGGTGAAAAATAGCAATACTATGTTACTAAAAATCTATCTCATTTTTGAGTAAATTATAATTAGATTTTGGAATTAAACATAATAACTTTAAAAAGATTTTGCAAAAACTGATTTAGACCTACAAAAGTTCGCAGCGCGGCACTGTTTTTTTAGAATGCATTTATGTCCTATTATAGGATTGAACAGAATCTTTGTTACACCCTGTATGCCCAAAAAATTATTGGAAGAATCATGAACTCTTACTGTATTCAGAATGGAACAATTCGTGGTACCTTTTACATATCTCGCAAATGCACGGTTTCAGCTTCGGTTTGATTTTAATTTTATACGTTTCCTTTGAAGTCATCTTCTCATCCTCTTCTATATATCTGCTCTCTAATTGAATATTTTGGTACCTATTTTGTCGGTCTTCGGGTGGCGAGTGATGTTTCTCTGTTGGTGGCAACCTGAAAATTTAAAGCCTAATATAAGCTAGATTACCAAGAAGGATTCTTGATTACATAGGATCGGACATACGCTCGAGTTTATATGTATAGAATAATAGTTGCGCCCTGCGGTTTCACCCGCTATTCTACAGAAACCGGGATAAAAAGTAGCCTATGTGTTGATCCAGGGAATAACTCTAACAATCAACAAAAATTGATATTTACCTTTTGATATCAATAAATTGCAAATAACTAACAAATTGATAGTACAGTAACCTTATGTCATCATCAAAGCCAGCGCGTGTAATTCGTTCCCTTGTCCATGCGGGCAAGTCCCCGGTGACAACGTTGTACACTTTGTACTGGTGGGGACGGGTCACGCTGCGGGGGCGATGCTCTGCGCCAGAGGAGCGGGGGGAAGGGGTGCTGGACGGGGACAGGGAGAATCAATAAGGGCCCTTATTCTCTATTAACCGAATTGGAACCGCGTTTAGAGCATGTTATGACGTCACGCGTTATCGGCAAGTTATCTCATGTGCGATAGAGAATGAGGGCCCAGGTTTGGGTGATTTAAACTAGATCTGGATAGGTCAAATTTAATGCCTTCGGGCGAAGGAAATACATAGGTCATTTTAATCTTCGACCTAAGATATATGAATGAACGGACCCTAACCTCACAACTTCTTTAAAAATAACAAATAAAAACAATTGAATTTAGGCTTCAGTACGTAATTAATAGTATGTATATACATATATTATGTCACAAAAAGGAGATAGCCAATATCATATCAAGGCATATTTTTGCGGATATTTTGAACGTAATATATAAAACATTATAAAAAAGTATCCTATGTCCTATATACAGTAATTATCAAATTTTATCAAGATCCAACGAGAGACAAACAAACATCCAGACAGAGAGACAAAGTTACTTCCTATAGTTCGTTACATGCAGTTGATTCATTTTTTGACGTTTTTTATGGACTGACAGTTGCAATGTAGGGAGTTCTGAATCGCGCAAGCGAAGTTTGTCCTCTAGACGAACGTATTCATTTTTATACCTCGAAGCTTTATTGGTCCTAATACGACTGCTGTTATATTCTTCTAAATTATAATATTAGTTAGGAAATAGTGAGTTATCCCTACGTGTCGTCGTCATCAATCACATTGTCCTGTTCTATTTTGCCTCCGTCTCTGTTCCACGCAGGTCCAGTAGTAGCGTTGTAGACGTACGTGGAGCAAGCGCGGGTGCGACACGCGCTGCGCGGGCGCCGCGCCGGGGAGCGCCGGGGACCGGTGGGGACCGGACTAGGGCTGACGGGAGGATACGGAATGTGGTAGTATGACTATACTATACTTTTTAGTTGTTAATTTTTAATTTTATTTTAAATTGTTAAATTATTGTACTAGCATCTGAGAGAAATAAATAAAAGACTTATACGTGGTGTTACTGAAACGTGCAACAATATTGAAAGGTATGTATCACACTAATATTATGAATGCGAAAGTTTGTGTGTAAGTATGTAAATGTGTTTGTTCCTGTTCAACTCTGTAACGGCTAAACTGATTTCAATTAAATTTGGTGTGGAGGTAGCTTACACCCTGGATTAACACCTAAGCTAATTTTATCCCGGAAAATGTTCGGTTTCTGTAGAATAGCGGGTGAAACCGCGGGGCGCAGCTAGTGTACTCATAATTATGAACAACTTTTACTATGGGACCAACCCGGAAATCGCGGGAAAAAAACAGGTGTTCCATACATTTTTTTGAGTGTCATTGACTTTTTTTTATGGGAAAGCAGATGTTTATTTTCCGATTTCGGGGCTGGTCCCATAGTAAATATTGCTCATAATTATGAGTACATACATACTTTTAAATATTGTTGCACCTTTCAGTAACACCTTGTATAAGGTAAGATACTATTGATTAATTTATTAAAAACTAATTATAATGATTCCATAAAATCAGTTAATAAGCTTCTATGATTTTCAAGTTCTTCGGTGGGAATGAAGAGCGGATGTTCTGTCTCTTAACTGCAAAGCGAGTGTACTAAAATAAATATAATATAATTTGTAGGACACGCATGAACTGTAACGTTATAGTTCAATATAGTGCACTCTCTGTCTAGCATGAATTTAAAATGCTCATAACTTTTTTAAATATGAAAGAAAAAAAAAACATTTATCGAATTTATTTATGGACAGCTTATTATGAAGCAATAAAAAACAAACAGTCATCTTGCCTATTGTAGGACACACAATACATATCCATACATAATCTTGCCTATTGTAGGACACACAATACATAATCTTGCCTATTGTAGGATACACAATATATATCCATACATAATCTTGCCTATTGTAGGACACACAATACATATCCCTGCATAATCTTGCCTATTATAGGACACACAATACACATCCATACATAACCATACAGATTAATACATATAACTACCGCACTACAACAGTTACTACGGACACTTGGTGACATAATATGATACCTTGACTCAATGTGGCTATTACTTGGAACACTTACTTAGGACACTTGCAAGTGACGTGCTGTGTCTCGGGCTCCCTGAGGCTGACGCAGGAGCGCGAGCCGCCTGAGCGGGAACGGGAGCGCGAGTGCGGTCGCTTGTTGCCGGCGCCGCTGTTGTTGCATTTGTTCCTACGAACATTATACAGGCTTATAAAGAAAGGGTATGCTAAGCTGAAAGGGTATCATAGTACTCATGATTGTGAACAACTTTTACTATGGGACCAACCATAAAATCGAGAGAAAAAACCCAGCTGTTTCATATATTTTGTAGTCTCATTGACATTTTTCTATGGAACATCTGATTTTTTTTTCGCCATTTCAGTGTTGGTCCATAGTAAAAGTTGTTCATTATGATAAGTACTGTGAGCCTTTTTGGCTTAGCATACGTATATTCAGCTTTCAGAACCGAGTCTGGGAACGTCGACCAGTCGGTTGTCTATAATGTGCAACACGATATTTGGCGACACGATAATTTACGGCAAGGAAAGAGAAGATACAATTTCTCGTTTCTCACCAAGTATGATATGCGATTTTCAACTTTAAACCAAGAGCTTTGAGCGGGTGCAAAACTCATTTCAAATCGTAATCATACTGCGTCTTAAGCAACCCTCTGGTCTAGGATGGAGCATGCTTATCTAGAAGATACTTATTTGCTCTAGATTTTTTTGTTGGTTTGTTAATGTTGAGCTTACCTGTGGTACAATGGCGAGTGGCAAACTTGTCTCTGTCGCATTACATCAGCGTCGGCCGAGCAGTGGCACGAGGTGGTTTTCACCTGGGATATGTGGCACCCCGTGTTCCATACTTCGTCTATGCGCACCTTCGTGGCTATCTCGATCTTTGGAGATAGGATGCCCTGAAACGGTATTTAGCTTTTGACCCCGAAATAACTAATAACAGGATTATTTTTTCTGTACATAATTGTAGAACCAACCTCTCATATTAATATACAATAATTAAACAATATGCGTATCCGGAACAGACTCAAATTTTACATTTTGCAATATCGTCTCCATTAGTGCTAGATGACGACCATAAGCACGGCTGTGAGTCCTCGGCGACGATAATGTATTATGGTGGCTCGTGCATAAACGCTTATTCTATGTCCCGTACCTCCATAATGTTCAGCAAATTATACCAAACACAATTTAATATTTTTGTTACGAATTATGTCCGGTTACTCCATACTAAGTCCCGTATCTTGACTAGGATAATTTACAATGTCATAGTTTGTGTAAAGAGAGCAAGAACTTTCTTTCTGGGGTGTCATTAGATTTTTGTTTCTAACCGGAGTGACATAGGATACATTTTGCAGTTCTCATTTTTTACCTCTTTTCAAAAAAAAAGGTTCTCTATTCAATTATTTTTTTAAATATTTGTTACCTCGGAGCTCCGTCATTTATAAGCTACACTACTTGTTACTTTTTTGTTGTTCATCTTTCTGCCAAGAAGTGATTTTGATAGATCTGTGTTTCTCAAATACGATGGGTATGGAACCCTCGATAAGCGAAATTTTGCTTTTTGGCATATTTAAATTTTGCTGGCCTAACTGTAACATGGTTAAAAAATCAAGTATCATTTGATGAAGTGGAATTGATGAAGAAGACCACAGATTAAAATAAAGATTATCTTTAAAAAAAATACTTGTTACTTCTAAAGCGGTCTTCAAGTTGAAAACAGAGTCTATAATAATCAATCTGTAGTGACTTTCCAGAAGCACCACAGTTCGGGTCGCAGCGTCCTCTTAGTAAGCGGTGAACATTCCATCTGCGATCGCCAAGCAGGCGCCAAGCGTGGGGATTATGGCAACCACCAAACCAATAAGGGGGAGGCTTCGTCCAGTAGTGGATTTTTAAGAGCTGAGAAGTAGTGTCTTTCCACTGTAATATCGCGTCTAGTACAAAGCTGCAAAGTTGTGCCCTGAATAAATCTACTACAGTCGAATTTTTAATCAGACGGAGTAAACTGACATATCGGAATAAATGACACTATTCAATATAATGTTCCAAATTTAAATTATACTGATGGTCTAATTCAGTTTTTCTCGTTCAAAAGAACGGAAATAAAAAAAATTATGAACATTATATTCATTCATAGTTATAACGAATAATCATTCACTGCCATCAATTATTTAATGTGCCGCCGTGACTTTAAATAATTGACTTTAAGGAAGGCTTTAGAATATGAATTAATGACACACCTAACTGATACGAGTGAATGAACTAAATATTTTTACCACCTTGCTATTTTTATTTCATGAAAAAGTGGCAGCACCCGTAATGTCATCTTGCTCCCTTTGATTGAAAATTCGACTTTGATATATATTTAAGTTATTATTATCATTAAAAAAATGGAGTATTACAGGGAAATCTTTAGACCTCCTCATAAGCAAATCAACGCCATCATTGGAGCACATATTAGGTGGAAATAGCACATCATTCAGAGCTCCGAGGTACTGAGCAAGTACGGTGCATTCCCCCGTGTTGCAGTCTTCGCACCATTGGACCAGCTCACAGAATATTGTTTCATCCTCTGTAAAACGAAAAGAAACGCATATTATGATGGATTGTTATTCAAACAAAAATCAATCGAATTCTAGGTGTTATAGTATTAGAAATGGCTAAACATTTACTTATTGATTCGTTAAGACATAATTATGTATGCCAACTACTATGATCCGTCATTAACCTAGCTAATATTATAAATTAAATAAATTAGCTGATAGTACTTTTGCATTAATAATATCAGTATAAATTATTAATTTGATATTTAATTGCAAAAGTCGCTAGGTTCTCAAGAAATGGCATTAAAATTTATTTCGGAAAAATATTTTTTATGACGTATATTTGGATGTTTACTGACTAAATAAGGAAGCGCCACCTAGTTATAAGGAGATTTTTTGTGTGAGATTAGTCGATTGTGTGAGATTTAGTGATTATGTAGATTTTCTTTGGTAAAACTGGCAGTACAGGTGTTCAATATTTATTTTATACATTCAAAGAGCTACTTACTTAGCAAACAACAAATGTTATTCAAGGCACATGTCTCTTGGAACCTCTTTCTGAAGTAGAACACATCTTTGAACAGAAGTGGGAACATTGGCGGCAAAAGGCAGGTTTGGTAGCTTGTCCCGAGGGCAAAAACTGTGAGGGACACTCTCCCATCTTGACAGAGCCACACTCCAGGGCAGGATACCTGCAATAGTAGCTTCACGTAGTAAGTAAGCATACATAAACAAATAGCACAAATATTTTACAAGTAATAATTTCAGTGATAAACTCTTTATGACGCGTTGCAGGGCTTGAACTGTCGATGTTCCTTATTCTTGGTAGCAGAGAGTTGTATGCAAGCACTGCTTTGCGTTACATCGAGCGAGCGACTTGCAAAACTCATCACTCAAGTTGTCGTTAAATAAATTTGTGTTGACGCAGGTTGAGCTTGTTTATTGCTCTATACTGGGTGGCGTAAACAGTCGAACAGCATAAAGAAGGAAAGTAAGCAGTTAGGTAATAGCAAGGGTAATAGGTTTTTAAGCAAATTAAAAAAGATCACGAACTCTTTGAATTTCCAGTTCGACCGTTAACTCTATGATTTTCGGCATAATGTTGAATTTAGGTTGTAGAAACACTTGCCAGTAGCAGATTTCTTAGACTCAACATGATATTATCAATGGGTTTCGATGTATTTATCAAAAAGTTCACAGTAATAATTCTGAACAATGTTTACATTTTTGAAACATTTTTGACATCATTTTTTTTTTCTCTCTTTATTTACAAGCTAAAGCCGTTAAGGCCGTACCGCCTCTTCATGTGTATTGACATCAAATGAATTTTACTGGAGAATTTTATGGTTTTTTTAGGGCTATAGAATACAAGCCAAAATTTACGATTTAAGAAATAAACATAAAACATTTCGACAGAAATGACAATGACAGGTAAAACTATAGGTCTAAAACCTTAGACGAAGCATCATACTGGACAGCCCATGAGACGTTGCCGCTCCGACGTTCACATTGTCATGTTTCTCTTTTTATTTCACGGGTCGTCGCATAGAGTAAGCGAGAGAGCTATTGTAAGATTGGCAACCTCGCACTCTGTGTCCATTTTGACCGACTAGTCGGTCACAACATTGCGACCCGTCCTACTAATAAAGCAAATTGGATCAAAATATCGCTGTGAATACTTAATATTGTTATACATAGTGGCATTATGGCGTGTTGTGCTGTGTATTGTGCATCGAGAACAACGAAAGGAGGAGTAAAAGATCCAGAATAATCATTTCACACGTAAGTCTTTTGTAGCGTTTTTTAACTAAAATGACCAGAATCAAAGCTAAATATTCGTTTCACTTAAAGAATATACATGTTTGAAGTCATACAACTATCACGCAGTGTTATTTAGTAATGAATTTAAGCATTAATTTAAGATAAATAAATGCATTGTTTTACGTGTTCCTGCTAGTGAAGTACCACTGCACGTTTCAAACTTTGTCGATATTTGGTCGATATTTATCTAATAATATTCTTGTAATATCCTACATATACTACATTAAGTGAAACATGAACTGTTAATTCCTTTCCGCGTTTAATCGGCTTGATACGTATTCTATCGATAATTAATTTTAATCTTTTTGAAGCTTTCGCGGCTTGAAATATATGATAATTTGTACCAATGTTGTGTCATGGTTAAAGAATTAATTAAAATAAAACATTTTGTTATAGGTTTCCAAAATGTCCGGAAATCAGAAATCAGTGGCTGTGAGGCGCGAAAACTGGGAGCCACCTAAATACTCTCGACTTTGTTGAAAACATTTTGAAAAATCTAGTTTTATAACTGGGCTGTCAATTAAAAAACTAGGAAGAATAAAAAAAACTAGGAGACGGTGTAGATACTTATTAACTTTCATAGTTACTATGTATAATATATATATTCGTACTATTTACATGGCAATTACGAGTTTCGATGTTCAATAAAGTACATATTTTTGCAAACATTGTGTTCTTAATTTACAAATTCTTAGTTTTGTACACTGTGTACATTTTTATCGATAGATTTTGCACTAGTTTTCACTTCCCTACTCACTAAACGCGCGAACAGAAAGTGGACACGCTGCCAAACGAATCACTCTATCCAGTGTGATACAAGATCCTTGGCCTGTATATATAATGTCGTACATTCCATTGGCCGATTATTATCGGATCGTATATTATAGTCTCCGGCTGTACAATATTGGACGTACAATATCACACTGTACATTATTGTCACAGGCCGATAATGCACAACCCGATAAAGTACAGCCTGATAAATGACAACCCATTCCTCATTGGCTGAGAGCCTCTTTGTCTATGACATCTTACGAATTCGTGCTTCGTTTGAACATGATACTAAAAATAAGACACAGATTAAATATATAAGGATTACAGTTAGTAGGTTATGGCTTTTTTTTATGACAATTCGGAAATCTTTGCTGTGTTGAAACTGGTTAGGTTTTTATGTTTTTGTTATAAAAGCCCCTGAAATCGTCTGTCTGTCTTGTAACATGACAGTTGGTTAAAGGTATTTTTAATCTGTGTCCTATTTACACTATCTCGTCCAAGCCAAGCATGGAATCAAAACAGATCACAGACACATCGACCAATAGGAGCAGAGTCTTTCAGCCAATACGGGCTGGGGCGTCTTTTATCAGGCTGTACATGATTGGCCGTACATTATCAGCACGTGCCAATAAAGCACGACCAGGAATGTACAATCAGTAATATACAGCCCAATTACGCGGACTATCGGCTATATATTCCTGGTCGTGCATTATTGGCACGTGATGATAATATAAAGCCCGTATTGTACAGCCTGTATTGTACGACCTGATAAATGGCAGCCCAGTACACCAATTATCAGTCGTACATTCCTGGCCGTACATATCGGGTCGTACATTATTGGGCTGTACATTATTGACTCAGCCTGATAATTGATGTAATAGTACATAGAATATCAGGTTGTACATTACTGGCCCGTGAAGATAATGTACGGCCGATATTTCACGACCCGATAATGCACAGCCTGATATTTCATGTATCGCTAAATCAATTATCAGGCTGTACATTATCGGGTCGTATATTATTGTCTCCCCATTTGTATACATCGTGTTGTGGTTTTGTTTATTTAGATTTAATAGGAGAAACAAACATAATAATGTCTAAGATTTCGACAGTCGTACACTGGTTTCGTTTAGATCTAAGAATCCACGACAATCTTGCCCTCCGAAATGCCATAAACGAGGTAAAGCAAACTTAACCTTGACTCTTGAGTCTACAACTTAACGTGCTATTTTTCAATTTCCCTCACAATAAAATGACTGTGGATTATGTTTATTGTGTCTGTCGTTTCAGGCTGAAAACAGGAAACATATTCTAAGACCCGTCTACTTCATAGACCCAGATATTAAAGGGAAAGTTGGAGCTAACAGACTAAGGTTTTTGATCCAAAGCCTCAAAGATTTGGATGCCAACTTACGAAAGCTTAATTCACGACTGTATATCATCAAAGGCAATGCTGTTGAACAGTTCCCGAAGCTATTTGATAAGTGGCAAGTGAAATACCTAACTGTCCAAGTTGATATCGACCCAGAATATGTAAGACAAGATGAACTGATCGAAGAAATAGCAAACGAGAAAGATATATTCATCAACCGTCGAGTTCAACATACAGTTTATGATGTTCACAGCGTGTTGAAGAAAAATTTAAATGCAGTTCCACTCACATACCAGAAGTTTCTTTCCTTAATAAATGATGTAAAAGTTAAAGAAACTATTGAAATAACGAAGCAGATTCCAGATGAATGTAAGCCTCCTGACGAAGCATCAAAAGACTATGATGTTCCTACGTTAGATAAGCTAGGGCTTGATGAGTTGAATAAGGGAATCTGCAAGTATCCAGGTGGTGAAACTGAAGGACTCAAAAGGCTAGACTTGTACATGGGCAAAAAGCAATGGGTTTGTAAATTCGAAAAGCCTAACTCATCCCCAAATAGTATAGAACCCAGTACGACAGTATTAAGCCCGTATTTGAGTCATGGTTGTTTATCAGCCAAACTCTTCTACCACAAGTTGAAGGATATCGAAAGTCGTTCTCCACACACTATGCCTCCGGTCTCATTATTAGGCCAGCTGATGTGGAGAGAGTTCTACTATACAGCTGCAGCTGGGACAGAGAACTTTGATAAGATGGTGGGGAACCCTGTATGTACCCAAATCCCTTGGGGTAAAAATGATGAGCACCTCAAAGCCTGGGCAGAGGGAAGGACTGGCTATCCATTTGTAGATGCCATAATGCGGCAGTTAAAGCAAGAAGGTTGGATTCACCACTTAGCCCGTCACATGGTCGCTTGCTTTCTTACTAGAGGAGATCTTTGGATATCTTGGGAGGAAGGTGCCAAAGTATTTGAAGACTATCTCCTTGATTATGACTGGTCCTTAAATGCTGGCAACTGGATGTGGCTATCGGCTTCTGCTTTCTTCTATAAGTATTTCCGTGTATACAGCCCTGTTGCTTTTGGCAAAAAAACTGATAAAGAAGGCATCTACATCAGAAAGTATGTTCCTGAACTAAAGAAATATCCAAGTCAGTATATTTATGAGCCATGGGATGCTCCAAAGTCTGTTCAGACTGCAGCAGGATGTATTATAGGGGTGGGATATCCTAAAAGGATTGTGGACCATCAAGTCATTCATAAGCAAAACATGCAAAAGATGTCCCTAGCGTATAAAGCTAACAAGGAGAAAAAGTCATTGAAAAGACCCAGATCTGACTAGATACAGCTTAGCTTTAAACCTATCTCAAAGAGAAATTCACTAAGTGATAAGAATCTACTCGGCTATAAACAATCTACCTCAGTTTACCTACATTGTAATTTAATTTATAAGCAATGAAATGTCATATTTTGAAATGTTTTCTAATAGTTATCATGATTAAATTAACTAAGGATCAATGTCTGTTATTTTGATTGAGCATTAGGTACCCATAGAAAAAGAACTGGTATTTGCTTTACTGTTTTTCTTATTTACTTGGTCGAATACGTAAGCTGCGCGGATACGTGGATAAAAAAAAGTTTAATATCGTCAAGTTCGTCGAGAAATGTTTGAAGCCGGAGCCGGTGATCTTTGAGCTTGATTTTACGGAGGTTTGGTGCCAACAAAAATCACGTCACTGTTTTGTATAAGGTTTTGTATGTATTGTTTCAAAATTATGTTCTTTTTAGTGTTAATGCAATATTGGTAGATTATACTGCGCTACCTAAATACATTAGCAATAAATAAGTGTGGAGCCAATCCATAAGAGAAAAAAAATATAATTTTTGGTTTGACACTGTGGTTTGACATAGAATTTTATCAACAGCTGACTGGTAGCGACCGCGACCGGTGAAACAAAAAGGACTGAAAAAGTAAAACTCAAATGAATGGGAAATATTAATGCGCAATGTACTATTAGTTCAAATAATATTAAACTGAATGAATCATATTAAGATGTGAAATACAAAAACATTGTGATGGTGAGTACAGCAAAAGTATGACATTTGTTAATTGAATTTCGCGTCTCGTTGGTTTGCAGTTTTGTAGGCGTCTCCTGCCTCTTGCTCGTCCTGTATCTTGAAGCCAGTCGGAAATGATTCGATTTGAGATCCAGACTTTTCGTCAACCTCACTGTAAATGATTGAGACGGAGAATGTAGATCTCGAATCAAATCCTGGATTCAGGATACAGGGTTCAAAATATAGGGTTTCTTTCAAACTTAATTTTATTCTTGTCCGACACTATCGTTAATAGCCACGGCATAGTATAACTGTCCTTAACCTAGGATGATAGACAAATATCGGTGGAGATAGAAGATAGTGGGAAAAGTGTCAAGCTTAATCTCTATAAATCAGCACACCATTTGTTTATTTTATAGGCACATAGTTAATTTCAATACAATTTTTATTTTCAAATATGAGCAAAATCAGTCAACGGTTCGAAAAGTTATAGGGGTGCAAGTCTCTGTTCTCCGTGAACATTATATTTTTTTTTTTTTTTTTTTTTTGTATTAGTATAGATAAAATACTGAAACAGTTCTCTCTTTCAGAGCTTGGGAACGTGTAATCAGCGAGATAAATTATCAATTGTCCGTGGCTTATTGCTAAGATGACTGACAAAGACCCTTAGAGCAATGCGAATTGTGCAGGCAGAACAGGTAAGTTTCTTAATCCTCGTAGTGATATACATACCACAGAAGAAAAATAGCAAAAAGACTTGACTGATGAAAAGAACTTGGTTTTTTTTCTTCTATGGTTAGCGCCTACAATGCGAACAGCCCTTGCAGGAACAACTTACTAAGACAAAGAAGGTTTCTTCGAGCCGTGTTGGTTCTTATTAGCAAGTGTTAAAATATCTTTTTTTACTATGAAAACTGACGAGTTTTGATACATTTTATTTTAATAATACGGGAATACTCACGTTAAATTGAGTCAGTTATTCCGACTATAGTTTCGATTATTCGATGATCTTTATCAAGGAATGCTAAGCGAGACGCGCGCGACCTCGGCTTGCCTTGCACTGCACAAAGGTCACCGAATGTGATCGAAACTTTAGTCGGAATAACCGACTCAATTTAACGTGACTATTCCCGTTTTATTAAAACAAAATGTTACAATATCCTTGTTTTGTTAGTCTCCATTTTAATAGAAATATTATTGAAACGATGAAAACAAACATTTATTTATGTGTTTTCTTGAAAACAAATCACAGCATTATCTAATCCAAAACAATCATCTGATGCAAAATAATAATTAAAGTCATTGGATTACCATTTAATTATTAATTATATTATGAATACAAACCAGATAAATAAGTATATATTTCTAAAACTTACAATTGGAATCATATTTGTGAATAAATCTCGTAAGCAGCTTGTCTACATGATGCTTAACGAATTTTGTTCCATGACCTTTTTCACAGAACCTTAATATATTCCCCAAAATTTTTTAATATGTGTTTTTTGATGTAAGTAAATATCAGGTCTTTTAACTTGACCCGGGCCTATGCTTTCCTTCTCATTTGAATCTGCATTATGCTTGTTGTCATTTAGAACCGTAGACAGAGAAAGCAATACACGTAAATAGGCGTAGATAAATAGGCTGGATAAGTTATTCTCTCCCACAGAAAAAAAGTATGGAAAATTTAGTATTATTAATGAAAAAATAGGACGAAGTTTTAATATGGATGTAATATTGCTATGTTCAGTTTTTTCAAGGGCAGGCTATTATTACTGCCTCCTGATGGGCCGAAATTTGGTAATGGTAATCATGATTGGTTGATATATATATAAGATGTTTTAGACTCATGTGCGGCCACGCTAACCGCAGTTTTGTAATTACCTATACTTTTTCTAAGTTTAGAATAGAACCTAAATTTAAACGTTTTTGGGCCTGGCGCTACCCATACGTGGTAGAGCATCCAAAAACTTGACTCAGACCTGCTTGCTTGCATGTACATTTTTGAGTACCTTTTTTTTATCGTAGAGAAATATGCAGGCATACCGCACCAACACGGGAGACAATGCTGTGATGTAGGACTTCGACCCACTAAAACTCCACGGCGACCCTCCTGGGAACCACACTAGACACTGCATTACGAGATTCGATGTTCCTACAAAATGTCACCAAAGTTTGAGGAAGGCGCGGGTCGCGGGTATTGCGACCGCGTGTTCTCATTGGCTATCTCAAGGTTACGCCTACTCACGCCTAACAAAATACCAATCAGAGTAATTTCTTTTAAGTGTATTTAGACTGATGCCTGGTGCTCTTCGAGCGTCCTGAATGCAGAATCTAAGGTGTGATCTGTGCTGGGAACGCTGTCGCACACATCCGCGAACCTTCCACGGCCCTCCGTTTCCGGACCCCAATAGATAATAGATAATGCTGTGTTTGTTTTCATATTTTCAATAATATTTCTATCATAATGAAGACTAACAATACAAGGATGTGCTAATAAGAACCAACACGGCTCGAAGAAGCTTTATTTGTCTTGGTTGTACTTATAAGGGGTGTTGGCATTGTAGGCGCTATTAGCGTATTCCGAACCATGGAAGAAAAAGACAAGTTTTTTTTTCGTCAGTCTTTTTGTTTTTTTTTCCCTGTGGTATGTCCTCCGGGGTCGGGTGCTGCTCCCTCCCCTCATAGCGACACGCCAGAACAGGACACATGACGCATCGTCCCCTCCTCCCCTTTGACCAAACCAGCCGATGGGCGCCATAGACCCTGTGTCCCTTTGCTGATGAGGGTCTAATGAGTGGCTCTGCCGCCTACCTACCACACGGCCGCAGAGGCCGCACGTGACAAATGAAACAAAAAATTACGCTTGTAACAAATCGACGACATATACTCAGGCGCTATCGCATGTGTTGTTCTGCTATTGGGTTTCGTACACGTTTTCCGATAAGGCGCGTAGAAATAATTTGTAAATAATGAACTTTATTATTGTTGAATCCCTCTTCACGATTGATTTATTTTACCTATGGATTGCATATCTTTTGAATATAAATAGATGTGTGATGATGCACGGTAGATGAGAATGACGACATAAATACCTACAGAAGCACAGAACACTAATACAAAAGGGTACATTAGGTACTCCTAAAAAAACGGTAACTCCCATTTGTTATATGGGACTGTTAAAACTTTATCTCAGTAGTTCAATGCTAGAGCTATTAAAAGTGTTCATGTCAGTAAAAAGTTGTATTTTTAACTTTCCCAAGGGTCCACTGCTCCCAAACTGTCAAGTGTCCATTAATCACAGTTCGACAGGTGCGGACGCAGGGCGAAGAAATATTGGGGCTTTAATTAAGTCCGAGTCCTAAACCTGCGAGTCATTAGGCCGAGCAGCACGCGCGTACTAAGTCGCGAGTATCAGCTAGTCTAATGTGCTTGAATTATGTATTCCGGTCTTGCTTTTGCACACTGATAACGTTATAGGCTAGCGTCACCTGTCACCCATGGTCACGTGATCTATAGTCACACTAATGTTATAAATGCGAAAGCATGTGTGTAATGTATGTAAGTGTGTTTGTTCCCGTTCAGCTCTGTAACGGCTGGACGGATTTGGATGAAATTTGTTATGAAGGTAGCTTATTTCCTGGATTTACATAGGCTTTTTTATCCTGAAAAATTTAACCGTTCCTGTAGAATAGCGGGCGAAACCAAGGGGTGCAGCTAGTGCATTATATTTCCTTGCCAAATGTTGTAGAGATTGGATCAGTCGTATTATCGGGTAAAGCAACAAACAACAATACTTACACTTTTACTTTTATAATATCAGTTTGAAGATGCTTATTGTAATCCGGCTTTATATTGTCTAGTTTAAGATATTTTTACAAGTCTAGAATACACAAGAGTTAAATGTGTAAAGCAAATATATTTCAATATTTACTTTCAACGATAAGCGAATATTTTCACTTTGAAGTTCTTCATTTTTATTTATTTCAAGGCTTACATTTTAATTCCGCGACTGAGTAAGTACTTGCACATAAAATATAATTAAAAAAAACAGAAACTTGTAAAATATTTTTAATTCTCCATTAAATAGAGGACAGGCTAGAAAACATTTTATCCCGAAAAATTAAACTGTTCCCGTAGAATAGCGGGAGAAACCGCGGGGCGCAGCTAGTATGTTAATATAACAAGGATTCTCTATTATAGCGGATGGGCCACAGAGTATTGTTTGCTCACGTCGCTTCGGACCGCCTTGCGGCATGTCGGCCATGTTTTGTATCCCAGCCAACCTAGTACGTTAGCTGTCAAATGTTTCTAAAGTGTTAGGAAACCACCAGTGAAAGGGTTGGAGCCAAGGATCTTGTGTTGATGCTTCGTCTAAGGTTGGAGCCGTGCCAAATTGTGTATATGTCACGTAATTTGCGGCACTTTGAAGTGCCGCAAATGACAATGAAAAAAGAGGCCATGTTACAACTCACGTCGACTTGTAATAGGGCCTCTTTTGTCTTACGTCATTGTATATACCCCTGAATACGGCTGTCAGACCCTGCGCCTGTGTGACCCGGCTGTGCAGTGTCGAATAGTAAATAGTTGTTAACGACCAAATTGACAATTGTCCAATTGAGGAGAGCTCTCCAATATCTCTCGGACGTCGGGATTACGCTTGCAAATTGACTCGTCGGTGCTTTGACAGTGGTCAGTTATGTAACTGTTTGTTATTGGGGTAATTTCATTTTATGTTATGTTTTCGCTCAGCGCGCGAAATTCAAATTTTCTTGCTTTTTTTGTCAATTACAGCTTAATTACTAATCTTAGGTTGATGAAAACGAATTTTGCGATAATTGTTTCAAGAAATTAAACCAACCAAAAATTCAAGCTGAAAGCTAGATAAGTATATTTGTCACAAAACCAAAACCAAGATGAAAATCGGCTTATTGAGATTTGTAGTTAAACCAATGTTATCTAGGTGATCATTTTACCCGTAATTTCTTAAAACAACTCATCAATTGGCGCAAAATTGGTTTCAATAAATCCACGATGAGTAATTAAACTGTAATTGACAAAGACTAATATTATAAATGAAAAAGTTTGTGTGTAAGTAGGTAAGTATGTAAGTGTGTTTGTTGTAATGTGTAATTAACTCAACTCTGTAACGTCTAAACGGATTTTAATTAAATTTGGTATGGAGGTAGCTTATTCCCTGGATTAACACATAGACTACTTTTCATCCCGGAAAAATATTCGGTATCTGTAGAATAGCGGGTGAAGCCGCGGGGCGCAGCTAGTACTTACATAAACCCCAAAAACCCGATTCGGGTATCTCTTAAAGCTGAGACGAGAATCACCTTAGGACGGGGCAGCAGCGTCCTCTTAGTAAACGATGAGTGTTCTGCTATCCACAAGTCACCTGACAGGTGTAGTAGTAGGGATTGTGCGAATCCCCCCTTTTCTAAGAGGGAGGCTGTTGTGTAGCAGTGGACGTCTTCTGGCCGACGATGATGTTGACCCCAAAAACTTTACCCTCCTTGGGCAGTTGGGTAAAAACTTGGTGCGATAGCTGCGGCACGACTACACATGCCCCTTCAAATTAAATAAAAGAATCCGTCGTCACGGTATATTTCGTGTCTTTTCGCAAATCACAATGACGATAAAGCCGCGAACAAAAAGCTAATGGATTTACGAGACATGATTAATATGTCTCGGCAATGAACGACTCTATTCACGTCCTGATTCATAACTCAAGCGTTTATGATAGGCTAGCGACCCGCCCCGGCTTCGCACGGGTGTAATTTAGAGAGAAAAATTGGTGAAAAGTGTGAAGGCCTTTGAAGATACACAGGCTGGTCCAAACGGCGATGTCACGTCATTCCGAAAAATATAGGTTCCTCATACCAAGAGCTTCACGAAAATACCCCATGTATGTTCTACGATTTTTCGTAGTTTAGGAGCTATGCATGTTTTTATTTTCTTAAAGAAAACCGAAAAGCGAAAAAAAGGAAGGAGATTCCGAAAAACATCGAAAATCCACCCATAATAAGTTTGAATTTGGAGCCGCTAATTTGGAAAATCCTTAAGAAAAAAAAAACTTACCTCCTAAAATACCAATCCTACACTGCGTCCATCTGAGCTCAGAAGCTGTTATAAATATATATGACTCTGCCTGCTGCATTCTGGACAATTATTCCTCTAAGCTGTGTCCATTCTTGAACAAATAGTACGCAACAATTGAATGCCAATATTGAATCTGTGTGTGGCAGAATCATTATTTTGCTCTCCAGAACAATGCAAACTAAATTTAAAAAAAAAATATAATTAAATAAACACAGATCGCTGACAGTTTTTTTATATTTACTTTCGTACGTTGTAACTTCGATGAAATGATCATTCTTCTATCTAGAATTGATATTTCTACTGATATATTGGTTTTAACTAAAGCTACTAAACTGCCACCTATCGAAAATTATGTCAATTACAATACCGTTTATGGGGCTATTGTATATATATAATGTGCATAAAGTTACTGAACCCGACACCTCAGATTGAAATCGTCTAGTCATAAACTGTGAACCACATATAGCAATCATAGCAGTAATATAGATGGATTATACCCACCCGGATAGTTTTCTAAATAGTCTAAACGAGCTCCTACAGTCACTGTCTGCACATAGTGCCATTGCACTCGTAGCCGACATAAACATAAACGACGACGACGACATTCAGAGGACGTCTTCTGGCCGATGATGATGATGATAAGCATTTGAATGTTTATTTGCATGTATGTACTAACTGTGTATTTTTTTCTTAAAGGGTGAAGAAGCGTCATCGTCATCAAACAATACTCTATCATGAAGAAGCAGCATTGAACACTGCAATGAAGCCAACCCCGCTAGACAGCTATGTGAAAAAGTACTAAGGTATGTTTTTAATGTTTTTATACTGTTTCAGTCGATTGTAAGTCTTGTATTATTTTTTAACCGACTTCCAAAAAAAGAGGTCCTCAATTACTTTGTTTACTAAATATATATTTTTTCCTGAGAACTCCGTCATTTATAATTTAAAATAATTATGGAACAGCATTAGAAACCAAAAAACAAACTGCAAAATGTATCCTATGTCACTGCAGATATAAAGGATAATCTAACGGAACATTGCGAATTAAATTATCATCTTCCCCACTAACTCTATTAGTGGGAATGTTGGGAATTTAATTCCTTCCTCAAATTTTGGTGACTTTTTGTAGGAACAACAAATCTCGTAATGCGGTATCTAGTGTGATCTGTGACATTACTCAATCAAGTCTTCAAATGTATTATCTATATATAGAAGCCTAAAGATAAATTCCTGTCAATCATCATAACATTGACCCATATTGTAGATACGATAGCAGTAATTTCATTCACTATCAACTATTTACCGTGACCCCTCTGAAGTATACTTGATTCTAATTAACATATGAACCATAATTTTCCTCAATTACATTTTTATAGTATTCACTTAGTTATAACCAAATGACTTAGCATATAAAGTTGTCATTTCATGTTATATAAGTATTGGTGATAACTAGTTCTCTTCTGTCATATGTCAAATTTGTGCGTACCATAATAATAAATATTTAGGATCATTTACACGAGATGTTGACAAGAGTGATAATTTTGCCACGAACTCTGTAATTCTGTAATAAAACGCCAAGTTTGTTTACATATTTGGACGTCTCAAAAGAAACAGACAGTACGATACTTTAACAAAAGGTCTCCCTGGTACTAAATGACTCGACTAACTCATCTCACAAACGGGCTTATTTGCACCGAGCAGTCCTATTATTTATACTGTGTTCAAGATCAATGACTCCTAGTCTTATAGCGGTCGCTGTAATTATTGGGAATTACAACAGTAGGCCGCATATTCGGACTCGGCGGGCAACGGGGCAGCAATGGCAGGAATGTGGCGAGAACGGCACGATGATGCAATAAGCATTTATTTTGCATGGAACAATTCTCAAACATACATAAGCGAAATGGCGAGATTGGCGAGGAGTCTATGCAAATGATATACGCGCACCCGTACCCCATATCGCCGTCCGTCGTCGTCGCTCATGCCTTGTACTATCCGCGCCCGCCGTTGCTGTAGCCCCGCTGTCCGCAGAGTTCAGTAACGCCGTCTTACTAAAATGATGTAATATTTATCAAACGTTTTTACATTTGCGTGTGTGCAAGCGACGTCACGTGCTGCAACCAATCTGCAGTAAATGCTAGCAGATTTAATGTGGCGTTTCACGTTTTATAGAACATTGTAGGAATCTATTAAACAGCTCGGATAAAATTATAGGTTTCTTAATATGAAAGTCAAGATGAATGAACATAACTAGGGCATGATCCTAATTATAATAATGTTATGGCATTTTCGGAGTTTCGCTTACGGGAGAGCTTATGATATTAGCCTAACCCCGGAATTCTGAGACGTTTGTTAACTTTGACAACAGATTAAGTCTATTGCTGTCATTGTCATTTGCTTAGTGCCAGACAAAGGCAGAATTAGAATTAATTTATTAATTTTTTTGAAACACTCTCGCAGCCTGATTGAAGAATTGAATTGAATTAATATGTTGTCCGAGGTAAGAAATTAAAATTTTGTCCTATCCGTCCCGTTCTCAATCAATGTCCGTCAGTCAATGCCGTCCTCGATCTGTTGGCTCGTTTTTGCCACATTTTAATTTAACACATTCGTCGAAAATATATTACTTAGATGACAATGCGAATGTGTTTCTTAGGTACATTTGTATGTTGTTCCATTTTTCGACTTACAGTTATGACAATGTAGAAATTGACATTCGTTCGAAACTTCACCAATAAAAAAGTTGGTATCGTCCTCAATCAGGACCTGCGCTAATTTTTACCTCAGTTTATTTTTACCACATTCTCTTTTAAAACGTAGAAAACATTATAATATTACTACTTAGATATTTCGTAGGTATTAGCAAGATGTTGCACAAACGTCTGAAATTATCTCTGAAAAATGCCAAGAGTATTTATATTCTCATTGAAAAATGCCATGTCATGGCTCCGCACGCAGTTTGGTTCTCGATGAGGAACTTCGTCGGGGGGCTAGAATGAAAGTGACGTATCCCAATGGGTGACGTCAGCCATTTTGCAAAGTCATGCTCAAACCAATTCTAGCGCAATCCAGTTTACTTCTGTACCTATCTCTTGTATTGTTTATGACTGTAAGAGTGAACATATTAAGTAGGAGACATATTAATGTCGATCGCGCGAGAATGCTATCTTGAATATGTTTGAAATTTTTTGATGTTTTGCCCACGGCTTGAGGTGACTTATATTTTGCCCACGGCTTATTTGAATATAAATGTGATTTGCTTTATATAGGATTTTTCCACAATCTTTTCAAATATATTTATAAGTTTTTTTTTAGGGAATAAAAATTATCTAACTAATTAAACTTTCGCGATTTAAATACATAATAATTAAAAAAAAAAACAATACACACTAAAATTATATTATACAATTTATTTTAGTTTTTTTTCTAAGCTTTCTTTTCCGTAGCTTTGTGCTACGGTGCTAGTTTCTATGTAACTTTGTGCCGCATGTCCTATTATGTTTCTGCAAGTTTTTCCATATCTCTTTGGGCAAACTTTTCTTTAGCAATCTAGCAATTACACCCGAGCCAAATTAAGCAAACGATTTTGACGCACCTGCAATTAGATGGCAGACAAAGCGGTGGTTGCAAATGGCAGATTTTCAGTCAGGGTGGCGTTTTAGCTTTGGACGTTGATATTTTCAGGCTGATGATGATAGTAGTCGCTGGTTAGGTTTCCTAATTTAAATATAAACACGTCGTGTCAGTTCAAGGATACCTACGCAATCTGCATAAATTTGCATTTCTGCCTAATTATGAAGGCAGAACCAATGTTCTGCCTAGATCTACAAAAGTAATTGGTCTTCAATGTCTTCATATAAGCCAAGAAGTCCAGACTGTTGTACAAAAGTCTCCCTTAGAAAAAGGGGTGGGTTGCCGTAGATTATGCCCATATTCGAACTCATAAAATGCATTATCGTCGGAGAAATACACACAAACATACATATAAACGCTGATTTCCTCCCGTAGAAAACCTTCGGTTCGCTCGGTTAATTATTTAGTTCATTACCCGTTTATACTATGAATTTATGATGATCGGTATTCGACTACTATCACTATCACTATACGCATTTCAATTCACTAAAGGCGTATCAATCAATATTAAAACGCATCAACCTAAAAAAAGGTAAAATATCAGATATCCCACGAAAGCGCTGTTTGTTTCCGCGTTTTGGTTGTGTTTTGGAAACAGTTTCTATGGGAAAGCGGAAATGGCGGCCGTAAACATGGGCTAAAATATTACGTACTCAAAGGTTCAAAATTATATAAATGTTGTAACTCGGAAAGTTAAAAAAACCAATGAAACATACTCCGGTTTTGTACGCTTTGCGCTTGTTAACTCGCGCTCGACGTCAGCTATAATTGACTTCGACGATTTCAGCTATAATTAAACATCTCTAAAAATGTCATCTGCTTTTCCGCTACTGTCGCGTCGTTTTTGTTTATTACTAGCTGATGCCCGCGAAGCCCTTCGGCCTCGCTAAACTCTACATACACACCTTATCCTCACAATTACGAACAACAAAAAGAAATCATCAAAATCGGTCCAGCCTTTCTCAAGTTATAGCGTGACCAGAGGAAATAATAGGGGTTCATTTTTATATAACATAATATAATACAATACAATGTCGCCCATCGACAAGTGACCGCCCGAAAAGGGCTTATAGTACCTATCATTATGAACAACTTTTACTATGGGACCAAACCTGAAATTGAGAAAAAAAAAACTGCTGTTCCTTAGAAAAATGTTAATGACACTCGACAAAATGTATGGAAAAGCAGATTTTTTGTTCTCGATATCAGGGGTTGTCCCATTAAAAGTTGTTCAAAATGATGAGTACTATAAGCCCTTTTCGGGCGGTCACTTGCCGATGGGCCACCCTTTACAGATTAGCATTGGCGAGTATTTGACGGCTTCAGGGGCTTTTTACCCGAGTTATTAAAGTTAAAAAAAAAAACACGAGATGGTAAGTTGTTTTTTTTTCGAGATTAGATTGAATCAGAGAATGAGAGAGTGAGAAAGGGATCCTGGACATGGCACAAAACAGGGAAGATTGGCGAAACAGATGCTCTGCAGTGGGCTGAATAAACTGCCGATGATGATCATTAACCTACATTTTCACATAGTTTCAAGTTTTCAACTGCCTTGCTTGACTCGCAAGACAACATTTTACGTTTAATCTCTGATTAGATATCCGCGCACTCACTGCAAGTATATTATCAATAGGTCTAATATTCTAGTGATACCCTCTCATAGCTATAAGTTCAAATGTATTCATTGAGTTTCCCATCATGACTGTGCAAAAATCAAAAATTACTCATTCTCTAATCATTTAACGGGATGACTTCAACTGAACACTTCTGAATCGTTCATATTTACGTTCAGCGCAAACCGGCCGGTATCACTCTGCGTTCAGGCACCGACGCGCACGCACGCGCCGCGGTTTAAAAACGTAATCGTTCGGTTTTCGAAACATTTAACCGCCTATTGGAAAAGTGTTTTACTTTTTTGTGACGTGTGAATTTGTTGTGCTAGTGCCGGCTGATTTTAATTTTATTTGGATAACGTAAGTGTGCTCTAACTTGATATGGGAATTATTATCCAAAAACGCAGGTTTTATTTTTTTAAATGTAGGTATTACAACAAACTGTTAAAATATTATTCGCCACTGGATTCAGTATATGGACTTGTTTCTACCCTCTGTCCTCTATTTAATGGAGAATTAAAAATATTTTATAGGTTTTTGTTTTGTTTTAAATTATATTTTATGTGCAAGTATTTACTCACTCACGGAATTGAAATGTAAACCTTGAAATAAATAAAATTTAGAACTTCAAAGTTAAAATATTTGCTTATCGTTCAAAGTAAATATTTAAATGTTTTTGTCTTGCACATTTCAACTCGTGTGTATTCTAGACTTGTTAAAATATTAAGATATTATCTTAAACTAGACAATACAAAACCTTTAAAGGATTAAAAGAAACATCATCTAACTGATATCATAGAAGTAAAAGTGTGTAAGTATTGTTGTCTGTTGCTTTTCCTGATGATACGACAAGGAATTATTGTGCATTACGAGACGATAACAATATTTTTTTACCCGACTACGAAAGAGGAGGGTTATGAGTTTGGCATTATTTATGTATGTATGTATGTTCATATATTATGTTCCCTTTAATCTCCTAAACCGCTTATTTATTGATGAAAATGCGGACAAATCACGAGTAATAACTGGAAGCAGCAAGGGCTTCAAACCGTTTAATTTTCAACATGTAGTCCTTCAATGTAATGCAAAATTATGTCAGTAAATACAGCAATCAAAGACTAGCTGGTGCCGTTTGCCTTAGCAGCTTCTGCTCGGCCGCTTCCATATAAAATTTCATCCCTTATTAACCCCCTTGGGGGGGGGGGGTGATATTTCATAAAACTTTTCTTGGTGCTCTTCTTATATGAACTCATATAATTATAAAATGTATGTTTCTAGATTCAGCTGTTTAGGATATGCGTCGCTTGTCTGTCAGTAGCAAGTTTTTTTTAAGTAGACTAGTAGTTCGCGCCGAACTGAGACCTCGAGACCCCTATAACTTAACAACCCATGGACCTGTTCAGCTCATATTCGAATTTAAAAATTGTTTTGAAGTGAACTACTTGCCTACAAAAAAAAATCAAGATCGGATTAACGGTTTTTACGTTTTCGTCGGACTAATATATTATACACTAGCAGCCCGCCCCAGCTTCTCACGGGTATTAAACAAAAAAATATTTATAATACACACACATAAACCCTTCTATTTGCGTCAGGTTATTAAAAAAAAGAAAATTTTTCGCTTTCTTTATAAAGCGAAAAAGCTTCTCAACACGAAAGAATTTTTCAAATCTGCTCAGTAGTTTCGGAGACTATTCAATGCAAACAAACAAACAATCAAATCTTTCCTCTTTATAATATTGGTATAGATAGATGTTCGGCAACGTCGTAGTATATTATTTTATTCTATCATCATCAATAGTTTTCGCAGCGCACGCGATGTAAAGAATATTTTAGGTATTTTTTTTACATCTTGGGTTACATTATTGCAGTTTTAGTAAGGATCCCTATTTTTTTTGAAAATATAATGTAGCCTATGTCACCCGGGGACAGTGTACCTTCCCAACAGCGAAATAATTTTTCAAATCGGTTCAGTAGTTTCGGAGCCTATTCAACGCAAACAAACAAACAATCAAATCTTTTCTCTTTATAATATTGGTATAGACAAACATATAATACATACAACTGCCGATTTGCTCCCGTAGACTCGGAGAACTTTTGCTTCGCTCGGTCAATAAAATTTAATTACATTAACATACATTCAAATATTTAGGTATTTATGTAATCCGGTTTGCTATTATAATATTGTTCCTTGTTTAAACCGGTTCTAATGTTTTTATTAATATTTTAATAGGTATACATCTAGTTAAGTAGTTGACCCATGATTTAAGTTAAATTATCTGACTCGATGTTTAACGATTAACATCGAATTGACAAAACTTAAAATTAAAAAAATAATTGTTAGTAACACTACTAATATTATAATAATAATTGCGAAAGTGTGTTTGTTAAACACACACAGATAACTGTGGTTGTACCTCTTTCAACCAACAGAACTAACGATCGGCGTGAGTTTTTGGAAGGAAATATTTAAAAGTTTATGTATTAAAAATAAACATTATATATCTACCATAGCAAGCCCGGGGAGGACAACAGCGTCGAGCGGCGGACGCTGTTGTAGGCTTACGTCTCACGACAGCTGCCAGCTGTCCCGGGAGGACCTGAAGCGTGGTGCTGAGGGCTCCGGTGCGTTCCCTTGGAGATCCCGAAGCCCTCGGTCAAAAAAATAATGGCCTAGCACGGGTGCCGGGATAAAGTTATCTCCACCCGTTTTCTCTTCGCGTCAACGTGAACACATATGATGGACAAAATTTTATCCCGGCACCCGTGCTAGACCTGGTGGTTGCTCCCTTTATACTAAGTATCTACCAATGTGCTTGGAGATAATGTAGAACTACACTTTTATATTTTCGGTAAATATTTAATACCACGAAGTTTGGTAATTAAACTATAGGTATGCCTCTAAAGCCTATCAACCTACATGCCAATTATAATGTAATCGATAAACTGTGCGTGATCACTGGATTTTATTTATTTAATGAATACTCGGGTTTTCCGCCAGAGCCAAAAGCCAAGAGTCAAGATTTAATCAATCGAGTTAAAAAAACACTTAATATAACCAAACAAAGTAAGGTCTCAGAATCCACGGGAACAAGTAGGCATTTGTATGGAATATATTTGTATATATTTGTTTGTATGTATATTTGTCCGACGATAACTTGATGATGGTTAATTAGATTCTTCATGATATTTTGTAGGAAAGTAGTCAATTTCAAACATGCTTAGTAGGGTTCCGTAGGATGTTTGAAGTTTTTATCCGTTATTACAGCATAACTCAAAAAGTAGTTATCACATGTTGCCCGAAATAATTTTAGAAGAAAGTTTTTACTAAGATCTACCAACATGGAAGATTACAAGTTACTGAGATGCATAGTTTAGAAATGGCGGGGGGGGGGGGGACATATTGCAAGCAACTTTGTCGGCCCATATTTCGCAAGCAGTACGTTTGATAAAAAAATGGTATAGGAAACCTTAACATAATTTTAAAAGATCTATTCAATAATACCCCAAATGTGGGGTACAGGCGAAAAAAAAATTTCATCCCCACTTTACATGTATGACAGCCACCCCATTAATATAAAATGATGTTTTTTTAATTCTGTCAAAATTGTCTATTATTGTCTATTGACTTTACATGTATGGGAGCTACCCTTATTTTACAAAAAAACGTTTTTTGAAACTGTAGGTCTATACTTAGACTATCGTTGTGCAAAATTTCATGCCTGTAACTTTATAACTTTAAAAGTTATAAGGCTGTAAAGGATTCAGACAGACAGACGGACGGATAGACAGCCGGACATGACGAACTTATAAGGGTTCCTTGTAGTACTACGGAACCCTAAAAAATATATAGGTATGAGCAGAATCGGTTCAGGGATTCTGAAGTAATAAAGACCGCGAGATCTCAGTTCCACGCGAACTAGTACGTCTAAATTTATAGTCCACTAGCTGCGCCCCGCGGTTTCACCCGCCATTCTACAGAAACCGAATATTTTTCCGGTATAAAAGTCGTTCAGCCGTTACAGAATTGAACTTACACACAAACTTTCGCATTTATAATATTGGTATGATTCGCTATCACATATTTATTGAAATTTGAATGTAAATCCTTTGTTTTAATTTTGTCAATGAAAAGGCTACTCTCACGGCCAGATTCTCTTTCACACATAAAAAAATCAACGAATAGAATAAACAGTTACCTTATTAGAATACCATTGCTAATGTGTTATAGCTATTATACCATGTTTTTTTAAATCTTTACCGAGCCATTATGGATCTGGCTATGTCCTAAAACTGCGACCAGAGCCACCGCCAAGCGTGAGGATTGTTAAGATACTCTTAGGATAATATCAGTATGATTCTGTATCTTGTGAAAAAGTAACAGACCGACCGAGACCAAGAAAGTTAACTTGTAACTTACTATACGTTTACTACGTAATTTATTTTGCTCTAGTAACACATTTAACTAATAATTTTTTTTGTGGTACAGTCTGACGAGACGATCAAGTTGCTCACCTGATGTTAAGCGTCACGCTTGCTCAAAATGATAACATTTCAGTGCCCAACATTTTGAACTTCATTCAACAGTCTTTGACTAGCCTTGTGGCTCAGTGGAAGGATTTCCGCCTTCTCAGCTGTAGGTTGTGGGTTCGATTCCCACCCAGGACAAACATTTGTGTGATGAACATGGATGTTTGTTCTATGTCTGGGTGTATCTTTGTATTCTATTGTATTTCCAAAAAAAAAGAAATAAAGAATATTTATGTATTCTATCAGTTATCTGGTTTCCATAGTACAAACTTGCTTAGTTTGGGGCTAGATGGCGCTATGTGAAAAACGTCTACCAATATTTATTTTATTTATTTAAAAAAAAAAAAAGTTACGATGAGACGGCAAATACGAGTAAATGACAGTAATGCAAAATTCAGCTACGCTATTTCTAGTAAACTCGTTCTATTGTCGATGAGATCTAACTAGACATATGTATTGTTATACAAATATGACAGGTATTGTGATGTAAATAAATTTTAATTTTACATAAAAAAAATATGCTCTTAGACTCATCCAATTCAGAATGTTTTATTTAACAGATCTGCCCTTGTATTCTGAACTCGTCGCAAAGGGTTCGATTCAAAATATTCGACTCTCTTCGTCTCTGACATCCTAAGTGTAAATGACGGAGACGGAGAGTGTAGAATCGAATATCCTTTATACAGGACACGCAGATTGACGTGCTTATCGTCATGATAGTTAGGTTCAGCCGCCACCTTATCGAGCGAGGATATTTGTTAGAATGAGAGAGAATGACAGTTATTAGTTATGAATGGTTGCATTGATCGACATTACCGTGTTGTAGTTTGACAGATAAAAAAACAAGTACATAATTATGTGAGGTTCGAATAAATAACACCACATAATCCGAACCATCCAAACTAATATTATAATTGAGAGGAAAATAGCCGCAGTCGTAAAAGGACCAATCAAAGCCTTTTTATGGTGCTTTATGGTATACAAATGAATACATTCGTCTCAAGCAAAAAACTTCGTGTGCGCGATTCAGAACTCCCTTAAAACTGTCAGTCCATACAAAAGGCCAAAAAATGCACAAAAACGAATTATCACGGCTAAAGGGCTGAACGGATCTTGGTAAAATTTGATAAAGAGTTACTGTACACCACAAAGATGGACATAAGATACTCTTTCATGTCAACGCGAACGAAGTCGCGGGTAACTATAATAACTAGTGTAATTAGTAACTTGGCTCCTCATATCTGAAGGTTTGATTAGACTGATAAGAGGAAACGAATCTAGATATGCTCACTGCATTTCCCTAGCACATTGAAAAGCATAATTAACTTCGTAATGATTACATATTCATAACGTATATGCGTAAGGAGAATGTTAAAAATATAATGTAATAATACTAATCTAATAAATACTAGTCTAGTAATTACAAATACCGTTTCAAAATTAAAAAAAAAAAAAAAAAAATAATAATAACGTATTTAAAATTATGAAATGTAATAAAAACATTAGAACTACTAAAATTGAAAACACTAAATAAGATTTAATGAATAAAAATTAAAAAAAAAATTAAAGCAATGAACTTAATGTGTTTTATCAGAGGAGGAAATTAAAAGGCTATTTTATTTTATTTTTATTTATTTGATGATCCGATCGACACAGTTTGGCAATAAATTATTGCCCGATTTATAATAACAAACACGACAAGACAATACGTAGTTTTTGGGCCCAACATCAATTTCCTACCGCACTTTTCCTGTGATCAAAACATAGCACTTACCCCGGGATTCTGAAAGATTTGTTAATTTTGATAACAGATTAAGTCTATTGCTGTCTTTATCATTTACTTAGTGCCAGACAAAGGCAGCATTAGAATTAATCTGTTGTCAAAGTTAACAAACGTTTCAGAATCCCGAGGTAAGTGTAGCTTTCAATAAATTAACGTTTTACTAAATGGGACCGACCCACTCCCGCCAACTTACTCGTACCATGCGAGCGAGCAGGATAGCAAACGAAGACCATCGCCACCAGAGTTACGGGATAAGGCCCCTGTTCTTCTGTTGACTGTTGAGTTTCAAAATTCTGGGTGGCGCTGAACTGTTATGGGCAAGCGCGAAACTTAACAGCAGGTGAACGACTTGCTCGTCTCGTCACCAAATTCCATAAAATAAAATAAAAAGACTGCAAACAAACAAAACAAAAATTGCAATGTTTTCCTCCTCTTTTTCGTCGGGGACTAAAAACAATGTCGATTCATCGAAAATCAAATAAATGTGTCTCTCTTTTCAAGTTTTATGGTGTCTTAATAATTGTGTCTCTCTTTTCAAGTTTTGCAATTTATAAGTTCTTTAGTTAATAAAACATGTATTTTCTCTCATAAGCGAACTTGTATTCTTTTGAGAAAAAAACCGTAAATCTAACTCGGTCTCAAATACAGAAACGTACGGACTAGCCGTCTTCCACTCGGAGTTCAACCTCGTTAACGAGCAGTTAAGTCATATTAATAGACATTTGTGTATAAATAGGTCTCAAGGTGATCTAGACGGTACTGACCAATTCCTGTAGGCGTATTGCTACGTGCTTAAATTACAGCACTATCGCTATTAGAAAAGGTTAGTTGCAGATATTAAGAGCCCGTTATCCTCATTGGCTGTCTCGTT
Organism: Apocheima hispidaria; assembly: GCA_947579745.1. Taxonomy (NCBI): domain Eukaryota; kingdom Metazoa; phylum Arthropoda; class Insecta; order Lepidoptera; family Geometridae; genus Apocheima; species Apocheima hispidaria. The sequence continues at coordinate 3,418,720 of OX388151.1, forward strand.
CGCACATTTTTAAAATTCTAAAAGAAAAAAGTAAAAATTCAACAATTGGGCATTAAAAAAACCGGTCAGTTACATACCATTGCCGATGCGTCCATTAGCACAGAGTTGAATCATAACAAGACATGCATTAATTTAATATTGGATATTGCTACTTAACTACCAAATGACCTAAGTGATCCAGTGATAGCAACAGAATTGTCTTTTATTACTACAAGCCTCCACAGTATAGAATTACGACCAAGTCTCTCCACTACATTCATAGTGGACAACAGGATAAATTCTGTGCTACCACAATATTCAAGTTCCGAATGGAAGATGACCCTAAATTGCTAATTTTCGTATTAGTGACACAGCCTGTGTTGCAACTTTACTGTTTACAGCTACTTTCTGGCTAACAACTACACACTTGAGGTAATGAATATGATGTAATAATGCCTTGAGTGTCTGACAGACGATTAAAAATAGTACCTATCGCGACTCGTGGGACGCTTTCTGTACTGCGGGCTTATTCCGTAACTCTGAAAGCGATAGTGATAGTGCACGAGCGGGACCGCGCATAGTGCGACAAAGTTGGTACGAGCGGGATGGCATGCTCTCGCAATCAGAATCACGAACGTTTCAAAGTTAGAGGATAAGCCCGCTGGCTATACAAACCACTAAAAAAGCTGCAAGCTGCAATTATGAAGTGCAATCATCACAGATACTGTAGAAATTAGAATTTTTCTAGGACATTTTTGATGGTCAGAGTATAGCTCGGTGGGTCGACGATCGCTATAGTCGCTGGTCGAAGATTAGCTAGTGGGGAACAGATCGGAATTTTATTGCGATCTGTCTCCAGAAGCTTACTTTGGGATAGATAGGATTTCATAAGTTAGAATTATCCCATACGAAGTTCGATAAAAAGTAAAATAACCCTAATATTTGATATTTTTCTTTAAACGGATACATAATTTTTTTTACTCGATCTTGTTTGGTTTTTCCGATGTTCATTTGTTTTTATTTTTTCCGATATTAATCTAAGAAGCGTACAAGAAGAACTGTGAGAAGTGGAAGATGGCGGTTATTAAAGGTGATGAACGTCGCGACCCGACCCCGAATTTGTATTCTGTTATGCCCATTGACATTGCTATTGACCTAAACGGAACGATAGTGTACGATGACCATTGCAACATTTCATTAATGTGTCAAAACCGTACGTGTTCTACGTCGTCAAATACTCTAGTTTCTTCATACTAGTTTCCGCAACTCGTCTGTGTACCGCCGCTCGTGTTGCATCAGATATTAGTTATTTATAAAATACTCGATCTGTCTAATTTTGAATGTCTCCATGTAATAAAGATACGACTAATGCTATCGCCGCAGTCTTAATGCCGCGCTTCTAAGCTATCTTTATTTACACATTTTACAACCACCACTCAATAATAATAATAAATAAAGCCTTTATTCCCAGTTTACATTTTCCTTAAATGTTTACTTAGCATATTTACATTAATTTACTAATAATAGTATACTAGTAGTTCGCGCCGAACTGAGACCTCGCGGCCCTTATATCTTAACAACTCCTGGATCGATTCAGCTCATGTTCGAACTTAAAAATTGTATTGAAATGAACTACTTGCCTACAAAATTTCATGAAGATCGGATCAAAGGTTCGCAAGTTATCATCGGACAAATATACACACAAACATACATACAAATGCCGATTTGTCCCAGTAAACTCTGAGACCTTCGCTTCGCTCGGTCAATTATTTATATATATTGTTCTTTGGGCACCCAAATTTGGGTAAAGGCCTCCTCCATACAGTTCCATGGTCGTCGCTCTTGTGCCACCACCACTTACAACCACAAAATTATGTTAAGAATATCCATTGCTGATGTTTTATAGCAATTTTCATTTTATATATATTTTTTTATTGAGGATGATAGTATAAAATAAAAGTAAAAGTTTTTTTAGATAGATAGACAGAAAAACGCTTTATTGTTCACACCAGATTCTACAGATTTAGAATAAAAAAGAAGAACTGGCTGCTTTACCACTTTACTCTACTTTACATGCGATCTCTTCCACGCAATCTTAAAGGAGTTTTCTCCCTTCATCTTCAACATAAAAGATAATTGATAATATATTTTAAAAATTAAATTACTAATTAATTGTTGAATTGTTTAATTATTATAATAAATTGTTACTTTTTTTATATTCCCTCTCTGATAATGAGCCTTTAAACCCGTGCACCCGCTACTTTAAAGATTCATCTATATTTCAGGAAAATAACATTCCATATCGGTTAAAATCCAACAAATAACATTGCCGTAACATTGTGTTACGGTAACAGGCAGCTAATACACCTATAATGACTCGTAACAATCATGTACAGGCATTGTTATATTTAACCTACCACATTTCATACTCTAAAATCACGTGATTACGGTTTTCACATCTGTGTCTTATGCATTACGGGCTAAAATGCACTAAACAATAGTAAACGTCGGTATGTAAGTCTAGCAATTTGTTTGTGCTTCGGAAAACGCCGGTCGAATGCTGTTCAGTGTTTATACTGGCCTTTGAAAACAGTTGATAAACTCGTGGGTTTTTTCGTGGTCAATGTTAAGTTTGATAGCTTTGCTTAATAGTAAATAGATATAATTATTTATCATCATCATCATCAGCCAGAAGACGTCCACTGCTGAACACAGGCCTCCCCCTTAGTGCGCCACACCGACCGACAACGTGCCACTTGCATCCACCTGTTGCCCGCGAGTTTCAAAATGTCGTTAGTCCACGTAGCCCTGCCTACGCTGCGTCTTCCGGTTCGTGGTCGCCACTCAAGAACCTTTCTTCCCCACCGGTTATCGATTCGTCGAGTGATGTGGTCTGCCCTTTGCCACTTCAGCTTGCAAACTCTGAAAGCTATATCGGCGACTTTGGTTCTTCGACGAATATCGTCGTTCCGGATTTATATATAGAATTATTAGTTTAATAGTGGAAAAATCATCCAATTTCCGTCATAGACCTTTGGGGCAGTCACTCCATCCCTTCCTTCTAAAGTCCAGACACAGAAAATATAATAATACTCTCCAGATGCAACGTTTCCAAAGGTTTTTAATTCGAATATCTTCAAGACAAACGTGAAAAGGGATTCATGGGCAAGCGTGCTTCCATCTCAGAGCGCCGAGCGCGAGTTTTTCTAATTGCGTTTACCTATTCGATCGCGATTACGTTAACTTTTTAACGATTTGTTTGAAGTGCAGTGCTATCTAAATGACGCTAGACGGCGCTGCTCTTATTTCATACAAATTTTAGTTAACATTAACGTGATTGACTAAGTAAAATTGGAAGAACTCTCACTCGGCACTCGACCACATTCTCAGTTTCCATCGGGTGGGTTGTGACCCTCTCGCGAAATCTAGTGAGTCTGTGTACGTGGGAGGTACGAGGTACGCACCTGTGCAACCTACCGAAGAGCATCAGAAATGTCGCTTCCGACAATATTATCAAAACAACATTGAAACTACTGCTGCAAAGCAAAGCTTATTATACAGTAAAATAATTTACTGTATAATAATTAAGTTTTTATTAACCTGACCTGTAATATTTTTTTTACCAATCAAATCTGAATCTGAAACATCACTCCGTGCTGGACATGACCTCTAAATAACAATAGTTTTTTTTTAATTCAGTAAATACACAATACAAAACAGATCTAAGCAACCAGGGACACTCTTTAAGCATACAAACGCCTGTGTTAAGAGTGCACATCCTTACATAATATGTGAGAGGGTGTGTGTGTGTGGGTATCATAATCTCTAATAGCACGCCAGTTAGCCTGGGCCCCTATTCGGAGAAATGACATTTTATCTCGGTCACTCTCACTCCCATTAAATTCTAAATTAGAGAGACAGTGACCGAGATAATCTCGAGCGCACAGGAATAGGGTACCTGATCCTCGTTTAACATTAAAAAAAAGGAATAGTAAAACTAAATTGCTAAAACTTTATTTTATAGCAATGTTCTTCTCCAGCTTTTATCTGCATTTTCTTATCTATATTCTGTATTCTAAATTGTATATTAACCTAGGTGAAAGTCGATAAACAAAGATTTAACGTAAGTTTATGGCCCTTCCGGTTTAGCATTACAATAATTTTCACTTTTTAACACCTTTGCTTACTTTCCACGCATGATAACAATAAACAAGTGAAGGTTACTACATTCGTCGAATCTTCCGTTATTTTCGATGTAAAGTGTGGGTCAGTATATCTTTCTCGACCCCTTTTAGGGTTTCGTAACAAAATGGTAAAAAGGAGCCCTTCTAAAACTCTTTTGTAAGAAGAGAAAAAAAGGACCCCTTTGCTATGATCTAGATATGTATCTATCTGTGTGTCAAAGCCGATTAAATCAGAAGCTATATAAGAAAAAAAAACACAAATATAGACAACATTTGCCCAAACATACTGCATAAATGTCATATAACTAGAGCTTCGTGTATCTTTAAAATACGAAAGTACCGGAACGTTAAAAGCGATTTTACGCTTTTTGTAGGATTTATTTTAAAATCTGCAAACTACCGTTTTAAAACAAGCCACTGTTATTTTCGAATCACGTCCACACGTCCATTGATTACATCCATTTTGATACACGTGATTTGAGTACGAAGTAATCGAGCAAAAGCGATAAAAATGCAATAAAGTATCAAGATTTATTTACTAAAAATATATTTGATAAGACCGTCAAGCTATTGCACAATCTACGTCAAAAAAGGAGCTTTAAATGATAACAGAGGCGGTATTATGTACTCGTCTGACTTCACAATAATTTACTTGGAAACCGTGCGAAAGCTGTCCCAGTGTGATGTGTACATTCGCCTGCATAATGTCCAAAGTGGTTAACTAAGCTTTTCTTAATTTTAACATTTAATAGCCGAAATGCTCACGTGATCGCCTCGTGACAACAAATGAAATTAGGTTGACTTTCTTAAGTACGCGGCTAAACTTCACCTTTTTAATTACATTGTTTTCATTAATGAATTTAGAGTAGTTTTCCGTTTTAATGTTCTAAACGAGTATATTTTGTTATCACTATAGTTTGGTTACACAAGAAGTTTTCTCTGTGAGTATACTGTTGCAAAAAATAATTTGCTTATAATGAATCTGTAATGATTCTGCTGCTTTCCATAATAATCTGTAATGATTGGTCTTTCCAAGCATATTGGCATTCGGTTATTAACTTTTTGTCTCGAAAAGTAAACTTTAAAAATATGCAATTATTTTATGAGGCTATACATTTTCTTTCGCGTATTGCGAATTTATCCTCTTGGCATACTTCACGACGTTGACGTAAGCGTCTATATTTTTATGTACCGTCTTCACATAACATTGACTTGTAAATCGTATGGCTCGCTCTTACTTTGTGCATTATGGTATATTCTTACTACGAATGGAACGGGTGAAAAGAAAACAATTTTACAACTGGTAGCATTTAACGTAGTGTAAGCATAATTCATTGAATTTATTCACATAGATTAGCATCAAATTTCCATGCATGAATATTTTTATTTTGCTAAATACATCACTTGTTTCAAAGGTGACGAACTCTATGTAGTGACACGCTGATGCTTAGGAAATGTAGATCAAAATGTAATGTTACTGCGTAGATTAAACTCCTTAGTTCTTTCGTAGAAAAATGTGGAAAAGAGTTATGTGTAGAAAACTTAGACGAAGCATCATACTGGACAGACCCATGAGACGTTGCCGCTCCGACGTTCACATTGTCATGTTTCTCTTTTTATTTCACGGGTCGTCGCATAGAGTAAGCGAGAGAGCTATTGTAAGATTGGCAACCTCGCACTCTGTGTCCACTTTGACCGACTAGTCGGTCACAACATTGCGACCCGTCTTACTAAAAAAGCAAATTGGATCAAAATATCGCTGTGAATACTTAATATTGTTATACATAGTGGCATTATGGCGTGTTGTGCTATGTATTGTGCACCGAGAACAACGAAAGGGGGAGTAAAAGATCCAGAATTATCATTTCATGCGTAAGTCTTTTTAGCGTTTTTTACCTAAAATAACCAGAATCAAAGCTAAATATTCGTTTCACTTAAAGAATATACATGTTTGAAGTCATACAACTATCACGCAGTGTTATTTAGTAATGAATTTAAGCATTAATTTAAGATAAATAAATGCATTGTTTTACGTGTTCCTGCTAGTGAAGTACCACTGCACGTTTCAAACTTTGTCGATATTTGGTCGATATTTATCTAATAATATTCTTGTAATATCCTACATATACTACATTAAGTGAAACATGAAATGTTAATTCCTTTCCGCGTTTAATCGGCTTGATACGTATTCTATCGATAATTAATTTTAATCTTTTTGAAGCTTTCGCGGCTTGAAATATATGATAATTTGTACCAATGGTGTGTCATGGTTAAACAAATAATTAAAATAAAACATTTTGTTATAGGTTTCCAAAAGGTCCGGAAATCAGGAATCAGTGGATAAAGGCTGTGAGGCGCGAAAACTGGGAGCCACCTAAATACTCTCGACTTTGTTGAAAACATTTTGAAAAATCTAGTTTTATGACTGGGCTGTCAATTAAAAAACTAGGAAGAATAAAAGAAACTAGGAGACGGTGTAGATACTTATTAACTTTCATAGTTACTATATATAATATATATATTCGTACTATTTACATGGCAATTACGAGTTTCGATGTTCAATAAAGTACATATTTTTGCAAACATTGTGTTCTTAATTTACAAATTCTTAGTTTTGTAGACTGTGTACATTTTTATCGATAGATTCTGCACTAGTTTTCACTTCCCTACTCACTAAACGCGCGAACAGAAAGTGGACACGTTGCCAAACGAATCACTCTATCCAGTGTGATACAAGATCCTTGGTAGAAAACATTGTACTTTGAAAACTGAAGTGGTTTTGACACATTTTATTTTAATAAAACGGGAATACTCACGTTTAATTTTAATCGGTTATTCAGACTATAGTTTCGACGAGGTCGTGCGCGCGTCTGGCTCATAGAATTCTTGATGAAGATCACCGAATTTGATCGAAACTATAGTCGAAATAACCGATTAAATATAAAGTGTAACGTGATCCCGTTTTATTGAAATAAAACGTAGAAAACATGTTATCATTCTTGTAAACGCGTCACATTTCACGACGCATGATTTATATTGATATATGCAAAACATTCATATTAAGGCGTCATATTTTACAGTAACTGTACAAGTAAAGCCTAATTTAATATTCATGTTGATCTGATAATGTTCCTAATATTGCCTTAATCAAATAATTTAATATTTGGAATTGACACAGCTGGGTCAAGTTCAACAATGAACTAATAGTAAAATTGTTGTCACTATATATTTATATATACTTGTAGTTTATAATTGTGCCGAGCATATTATGTAAACATAGTATTTGAAATGATGTTACGATAGAAGGCAATAATTACAATTACTATATCTATGGACACATGAGACACGACTATGTTGTTATTAATTTTAAATTATACAAGATGTAAATGGCTGCAGGCTATAAAGTGGAAAAGTGCCTTAATACTCAAATTAAAATTTAAAAAAAAAGCGATGTAACAAAATGTACAATTTGTTATAGAAAAAAAAACTCTTTACATTCGTGACTAACCAAGACAAACTTACCAGACCGTGTTGTTCCTTTGATTACTAATTGTTATTTGACAATCTTTGTAGCAACTCCAAGATATAAGGGATATCAGGTCGCTTCCCAAGTTCTACATCTAAAGTAAGCTGTATAGAAAGTTCCACTCGGCTTTCTTTCGAGAAGACAGTGTCACATGTCACTCTTAGAGTGTGAGTCTGCAATATCAGTTTTCACAGATATTTCGTTACACTGTTTATTACTACTGGTCTTAATTTTGCTTTTCTATATTGACTATATCAATAGCACCCATAGCGACCATAATTTGGGTGTTCTTGCCAAACCTCACTTTAGTGTGTTATCATTTTGATTTATCTCTCAGCAAGCCTTATTATTCTTGAAGATTATATTAACATTCTAGTAGCTAAAAGTTATGCATTATCTAAGAATATTATATTACTAGCAGCCCGCCCCGGCTTCGCACGGGTAATTAACCAAAATTTGAAAATTAAAAATTATAATACACACTCATAAACCCTTCTGTTTGCGTAAGGTAACTAAAAAATAAAATTATAAAGAAATTTTGAATATTATTATTTTAATGAACTTTTATTTTTATTTTAATTATTATATATTTGTTTTTTTTTTGTTATTATTTTCTATTTTTATTTTTTTTTCAAATTTTTGGAAAAAGATCATATATACAAAACAAAAGCCATTCAACTTATTGAGTCAGAACTTCCCTGTAAACGATATTTGACGTTGTTTTATTTTGTGGCAGCAAAATAAATTGATTTTCAGGAGCTCCGACCCGCGATATGCCAACATACAGTTGGCAATGAGTAAAACAGTCTTTTCGTAGGTCGATCCCTACTAATTCGAAGGTTTGGCCTTGGGACTTGGGTTGTTGTTGTATAGTGGATTTTGACCTGTTGGTGGTAAAAGGCTACCTATGAGATGGTATACTTGTCCCTCTATTTTAAAAGTTGGCATGAAATTTTGTTCCCTAATTTCTTTCGCGCCAAACGAAGTCATTTGAAAGAGGCTATTGTACTTTCGTATGTTGGTTATAAAATGTCCAGATAGTGAATGATTATTTGTCAAATGATTTTTTATTGGCTGTGGCGGCTCCTCAATATTGGGGAGACTAACTATTCCAGAAGCACAGCACATACCATTAGGTTCACCGGCCCATTTTTTGGCAGAACACTTAGAGCAAATCTTATTCATGGTTCCGATTTGGACGGAAGACTGTTGAGCATAATCAATCTGTAGATCGTATCTGAAAGCTGATCTGTTACTGTGAGCTAAAACTCGATTACAAACTCTAGTCGTTGACGTCTGTTGTCTTTCTCTCTGATCTCGTAGGCGTTGGGAACGCTCAGAACTCGATTCCCTACTGCGAGTTTGTATATTTCTTACATTTTGCAAACGGTCTGTACTCGACTCTCGCGTGCGGACTTGGGAAGTTCTCAAATTTTGTTCAGCAAGCCGCTGCGAACGCTCGACACTCGACTATCGCGCCCGTACTTGAGAGTTTCTCAAATTTTGTACAGCAAGCCGCTGCGAACGCTCGACACTCGATTCTCGCGCCCGTACTTGAGAGTTTCTCAAATTTTGTTCAGCAAGCCGCTGTGAACGCTCGATACTCGATTCTCGCGCCCGTACTTCAGAGGCTCTCAAATTTTGTTCAGCAAGCCGCTGCGAGCGCTCGATACTCGACTCTCTGACACGCGATTGCGACGCGTATTCTCTCCGACTTGCAAGACGATTTTCAGTTTCCGATGAAGATGCTTCATTACGACGAATTTTTGATGCCCTCGCCTGGGAACTATTTCTAGAAAGTTGAGATCTTGATCTTTTGGGCATTTTAAAATGATAAAAAAAAAAAAACTGCCTTTGTACTTAAGTATTTGCTAACTCTTGAACAGGAATTACCTATACGAAAATGTGATCAAAAAATTATAAGAACTACTAAATCACTAAGCTGTTTGGATAGCTAAATTACAATATAATTTTTGATGCCCTCGCCTGGGAACTATTTCTAGAAAGTTGAGATCTTGATCTTTTGGGCATTTTAAAATGATAAAAAAAAAACAAACTGCCTTTGTACTTAAGTATTTGCTAACTCTTGAACAGGAATTACCTATACGAAAATGTGATCAAAAAATTATAAGAACTACTAAATCACTAAGCTGTTTGGATAGCTAAATTACAATATAATTTTTGATGCCCTCGCCTGGGAACTATTTCTAGAAAGTTGAGATCTTGATCTTTTGGGCATTTTAAAATGATAAAAAACAACAAACTGCCTTTGTACTTAAGTATTTGCTAACTCTTGAACAGGAATTACCTATACGAAAATGTGATCAAAAAATTATAAGAACTACTAAATCACTAAGCTGTTTGGATAGCTAAATTACAATATAATTTATAATCAGTACTTACTGAAAAATATTGGTTTAGTTCTGAAAAGAACTTTTATTTAGTTCTAGAAAGAATATTTTTTGTTGATTTTAATTACCTACTAAGCAAATTCAAAATATTTTCAAGCTAGCTTTAAAAGCTATAGAATTATTCGATTCCGCACACGACCATTGCGTAGGGAGCCGACCCGCGCGGCACTTCATTTCTAGACATTCTTCCCGCACGGCCCGTACCCCAGTGACGCCTACATTGCATAAGGTGCTGCCTAGCTACGCGAGCAAGGTGATCACGCAACTTTTTTCTAATACTTACATTTTTAAACTCGTGATATCTTTCGAATGGAATGTCCGAATTGAATAATTCAAAAAGTTATATAAAGGTATTGAAGCAGTCATGACTATGAAGTAATTTATTTTGATAAAGATTAATACCTAGATACGAATAAAGAGCCTTTTCTAGCGGCGGCACTTCATATTTTTTTTTTAAATTAAAGAATACTTATTGTGGCATAACTATAATAGTTAGACATATGCTGTCGCGACACTTTTTGTAAATAATGATGTGTTCTGCAAAGTTGTAGTACATTATTTTATACTATCATCAATAGTTTTCGCAGCGCACGCGATGTAACTAATATTTTAGGTAATTTCATTACACCTTGGGTTTCATTATTGGAGTTTTAGTAAGGATCCCTAACTTTTTTGAAAATATAATATAGCCTATGTCACCCGGGGATAGTGTAGATTCTCAACAGCGAAAGAATTTTTCAAATCGGTTCAGTAGTTTCGGAGCCTATTCAATGCAAACAAACAATCAAACAATCAAACAATCAAATCTTTCCTCTTTATATATTGGTATAGATTAATATTATATTATAATATTATTTTGCTGTCTACACTGCTGAATCAAGAAGGCCGTTTTCTGTACAGCACAATTTTACGGTGACGATTTTAAAGTTTACAATAAACTTCCAATATTGTCATCACTATCATTGGGAAGTTATAATACGAGTATAGGACAGTAAAAACTCTAATAGCGGTTGCAGTTTATTATAGTTTTCGAATTTAACTACAGAAAAGAAGGTGCTACTTGTTGAAGATATATTCTGTTCATGAAAAGAACAAATAATTTCTCTCTCCTATTAACGCTGTTTCGTATCAATTAGCACGGCATTGCAAATACGATATGAAGATTTGCTCTGTTTCTTACCTACTAACATATTTGACTGAAAAGTATTAGAAAAAGTACAACTGATAAATGTGTTTATAATGGCAAACCTTAAACTGATCGCCCGCGCCGCATGCATGCTCACTCAATATAATTCAAACGAGAACAGCACACGCTGATAACGAAACAATCGCAACCATAGATAAACTGGCAAAAATTTAGGCAACTGAGACTCTTACTAAAAATGGATTGGTGAAACAAAAGACTTCGCTTAGGACTTTGTTTAGATTAGAAGTTCATTAATTAGGCGTCACCTTCTTCGTGGTTAGTGAAAACGGGCATTAGTACCTTATCTTTAGACTCAATAGTTTTTGCTAAAACACAAAAATTCTATTTAACATAGAAATTAGTTCTATCGCGTTTTATCAATGCAGACAAAACCGAATCAGTACTTTTCCAAAATTAATTAATTTCTTACGAATTAGTTAATCTTTTAATGTGTATCCGATGTTTCTCTTTAACTTTATGATAATCATAAAATTATCTGTGACGTGTATTTGATAAATGTGTGTGCAGGTAACTGCATCTATGCTATAATTACACAATATTTCACATTTTCTTTCTTTGTTATTATATCATGAAATGAAACGGTGGTCTGTTAATCTTTATTCATGTTTGTATATTACTGGCTTATATTCTACAAGATCCTTCTAGACATAACATTTATCTATAAAGCGATTCATGGATTTTTCGACTGTCCATCAATCTTAAAAGGAATTTCTCTACACGGTCCCTGCCACTCCATCCTTTTTTTTTAGGCACAGCATTTCTCGAATTCTAGGTTGGCGTCAAGCTGCTAGAACCAATTTAGGTCTTTTAACTACACAAATACCCCTACACAACGATTATATCGCCCCTATAACGAATTTAACGTCTACTTGGATGATCTTGATGTCTTCAATGATTCTTAAACAGTTTTCAAAAACAAATTAGAGAAGAGATAAATAATGTTCAGATTATCATGTTTTGTGTTTTATTATGTTTATATGTTTTAACTATTCCGTTTACGTGATAGCTTACATTATTTTATTTCCCAGTGTCTAAGCACTGGCTTCATGGCGAATTTTGTATATGCCTATAAAAGGTGAACGGCTAAGGGGATTTCTGTTATTTTTGTCCAATAATCCCCTTCGCTATCTCAAATGATAGCGATGATATATGATTTTTTGATGCCAAGGGGATTAATGGACTAAAAATCCAGAAATCCCCTTAGCAGAGGATTGCCTAAGGGGATTTCTGGAGTAAGCCCATAATTAGATCCATGCACTAGCGTAGAAATTTAAGAATGTAAAATAAGTTAGCTAAATAAATAAATACTAGGCGGTCAAACCAATTAAAGTGATGTAAGTTATAGATGTATTTTAAGTAAGACAAGCGTCATATATAACTAAACAAAATACAAACAAACTGAAATAAATTTTGGATTACCCAGATACCATCGAAGGTCTAAAGATAATCCAAATGTTACTATAGTTGCGTTTGAGACATAATCTTACTAAGTTCAGTATATTATATGTTGAAGGCTTGTACATTTCGCATTGTTTTCACTATCCACTAAAAGACAAACTTACTGTAGTTTTGCGGTACTCAATTTCTTTAAAACTAAAATGTAACTGTGTAATGAATAAAAGAATAAAAAAATATATATATAATTAAAAAAAATCAAAACACGTTGATTCCCATTTAGAAGTCAAAACTAAAAATTTACATTTACAATTTCAAATTAACAAGACACAGACAAAGTGAGAGCAGCTCGAAAAGTTAATAAACCGTATCGAATCAATCTTAAGAACATGTTATCAGCATTATACGTAGTTATTCGAAGGTAAATAAGTATTATAATTTTTATCGCACAGTCTGCAATGGGTAATGTCAATGTCAACAAGTGTGTAAGATTGTTTTTTACTGCAGTGTTTTTAATAGTAAAAAGTTTGTTGTTATTAGATTTTCGGTAAGTGTGTCGTTTATTAGAATAGTCTTTTAGTATTTATATATGATTCTAAAAGTTCGGTTGCAAAAAATCTCTATGTATTTATATGTATTATGTGATAGGCAATATGTGCGAATGATTTGATTTGCTAATTCTGTTTGGGACACTAACGACTTTAACTGTATCAAATGCAATCGTGAAGTCTATTTGCAAAATTAAATCACGTCTTTATATTTTGAAATGTATTTGAGTGTAAATGGCGGCTATTCAATAGCAAACATTATGTTTCAAACAAGGCGTTTTGCTGAACTTATGTCTACCAATTTCAGTTTCATAGTCATTATTCTCCACGAACTTTCATAACCCGTAGCTGAACTTCTCTCTTATAATGCGATGTGCTTCGATCTCTCAACCTTTGGCATCGTCATTTTATTAGCAATTATTTTGTTGTGTTAGTTTAGCCTGTTTTTTAATTTTGGATGACAAAAGTATGACTCGACACACAGTCGTTAGGCGTAAGGAAAGGTTTTAATTTCCACCGTTTAAAAGACTAAATTTCCTTATAATATGTCTGGGTATGACATACCGATATTTCAGGGGAGCATATTTAGGTATTTTTATTGACAAATGTAATTTCCTACAATATCCTATCTCACTCCCCTTAAAATTGCGGGGTATAGGGGTATTTATGCGACAATCACAGTAGCAGAATAAAAATAGCTAGTTACAAAAACCACTAGTTTTGAAACAGGTGACGCCGATCAAGACACAGGTTTCGTTACGTTTCTTGAAAATGACGTAACGACCCACGTCTACTTACTAGTAATCATCTGCATTATGAGACCCTTCAGTAGATGTTGTCTCACACTTTCACAATACATTTATCTCTTTTCTACCTGCTCGTTCTAGGAATATGGGGTGCGGCCCGCTAACTGGGTTGGGATGTCTTGCGCAGGCTCGTCGTTATTACTATACTAAAAAGACTAATTGAATGTAAAAATTTGATGTTAATTTAAAGACACCATAACTAGCTTTTGAAATAGCACAAAACAATAATAACTTAACAGACTAGTTTTCTTATAATGTGAAGAAATACACAAAAAATATTGATTTTTGCATGTTTTTTTTTCTTATTTTGCATGTTTTTGGTATGTTTGATCATTAATATCAATAAAAATTGTTTAAGAGTCGCTAGAACAATACTTTAAAGATAAAGATAAAGAATGTTTAATTGCACAAAACACGAGAACATTATACATTTACATGCACAATCAAATGGATCTTTAAAGTAGTTTTTGTTGCTTTAAATCATGCTTCGCCTAGAAGGCGTACAAATTTATTTGGAGATGACGAATGTATCTTTCTTATAACACCAAATTATTTTAAATTATTATTCTGCGACTCTTACGTACTCACTTATTTCAAGTTAGAGACATGCTCTACTTTAATCGAACTTAAAAATAAAAATGGGAGTGAGGTACGATATTGTAGGAAAGTGGATTTGTCGATATAAATACCTGAAAAATGCTCCCCTGAAATATCGGTATGTCATACCCGGACATATTGTATAACCCGGAACTCATTCTTAGAAGATAATTCTGTGAGGGAAACCGTGAAATACATTGTTTTTTGTCATATTACTCTATATGACATATTGACCCACCTTGTTTTAAAAAAAATATGTATATAGTATAGTCGTCCTCATCGTTTTCGATGCCGGCGACCCTTAATCAATGCATTTAGCATGAGCCCTGATATGGCTCGCTAGGCCAAACTTTGTTTTGAAGATACGCCCGATCACATGTCATATACTGCAATAGTTAGAAGTAAAGCTTTAGGAGGGTTTGGGCCTATCCTTAAAAATTTGGCGTTTATGCTCGAGGCCATCAAGTCGATTTCAAGACGAAAATATATAATTTGTAATTAATGAATTGTCAGGCATGACCGTCATCATCATCTGCTAACAACCTTCTTATTCCACTGCTGGGTTAGAGGCCTCTTTCTTGGTATGCCAACTGCATTGTGTAATTATCCAAAGTAATGTGCAGTTTCACGTACTCTATGTATAGGCATGTTATCGATTGAATTTAGGGCATCTTCGATTATAGTTGAGTCTTCGATTAGCGGAATTGTTCAATCGTGTCGAATTTATTAGCTTCACCAATGAGTCCTAATCAGTAATAAGGCTGCAGGCGGATTAAACGTCACATGTTTCGGATCAACCCAGCCCGTTTAACCTTGCATGCTGTTACTCGGCTATATGTCTCTAGACCTCTTCCTATTATTGCATAACTTGTTTTTTTAAATTTGGTTTCTCTTAAACAGGGCAGTCTACATTTTAGACAATGTGGTTTGGAAAAAATTGTGGTTCTATTACAATGACAAAGAAAATGATGACTATGGACTACCTCGTCAACCATTTGCTGTTATTGAATTCGAACAACAAGAAAAAAAGAAAAAGTAATTCTTAGCTATTTATTATACTAAAAATTAATTTTTCGTGAATTCAACTCCAAAAATCGGATTATACGAACGATTCGTTCCTCTCAATTTGTTTGCATACCACTATTAAGACGCTTCCAAACTGTACAAGTTCATTGGTATTGTACATTGTGTCCCATAGTAACAAAGTCGAGGGAAATAGCTCAGATCCAAGTTAGTAAATAAGGTTTGTTCTGAATACAAATGCTTAGGTACCCTGTAACAATCACTACAAGTGCTTCTTCGAGTAGATAATTACTATTATCAATCAAGCAGTACACTATTGATTTCTCTACGTCCACGAGTGACCTAGTTCGGTTGTGTGGAGAAATCAATAGTTCATTTACGAACAATTTAACAGTTATGTTATTGAAGTTGTCCCTGTGAAAACACTACTTGTTTGTTTAAATTCCTGAGGTGTATCTTGTACGCTACTTGCATAGTAAATATTTGACCTCGTATAGAATTCTTCACAGAATATTTGAACATGGAAAAGCTTTATTCGTGATAATTAACAGTGGTTACTCCTAGTCTTAAAGCATAACATCAACTGCAATTTGAAAATATACACTGTTCCTTATCATTATTCAGATAATTCTGTCAATTCGAGAGGTAGAGCACAAAAATCAGTTCCAAGTTCAGTAAATCATTAAACAAAATAGGTAGTTATATGTATAAATTAATATTATCTCTCGTTTTTTCGCGGAACACAAATTTCATACCGACTCCGAAGACTACATTATAATTATATTCGATGTATAAGTCAGTGCAGAATTGCAAAAACAATACCTGTTCCTCATACGAGTATACCGCTTTCTTGTATGTGGATTCTGATCATGTCCATGAGATGGATGGTTAGTTTTTGTGCCTTGCGCCACAAACCTTGTACCTCGCAGCCGGTTTCTAAACGGTCTTGTTTGTGTTGCTTTATTCAAAACTGCACATTGTCATGCCTTTACTAAAGTAAAGTGTCCATAAGTATTGTAGGACTTATTGAAAAAAACACGATGCGTCTAAATATCTGTCGCGAGTTCACGACCGTTTCCCTATATTTGCTATTTTCTTGGAATATTCTTACTTATATTTTTCTTCTGTTTGTCATTTTGCTCTTTTCTTATTTTTTCTTAACTACTACGGTTATGCTTCCACTCTTATCCTGCATTTCAACAGGTGTTAGGACACACATGTTGAATTTTGGAATTTTGGAAAATTGGTTTTTTCGTATTTTGTGTGGCTTCTGTTCAGTAGTGGACGTCTTCAAGCCGTTGATGATGACGATGACTTCAATTTAGAATGCCATTTTTTTTAAAATTGTAGTTGTTTAAAATTGCCGCTATGCCACCGATAGCTTTTAGTACTAATGTATTAAGATAAAAAAATAACATATTAAAGAGATTTACAATGTTGTTTTCTCGTTTGTTACGGGTATACTCATGTGGTTTTATCATTGATATTTTTCTTTTCCAATCTGTTAATTTTCGTCTAACAACGCAACGTCATCCTGCCATCAAAAACGTTACTTTCTCAACTTGCTGTCGATTCTGTTCTAGTCTGTTATACCACTAACTAAACTAATCTGACAAGACTAAAATTATCTGCGTCTCTATTCATTTTATGATGTGTAAAAAGGATGGCAATAATTCTGAAGCTGCCAAATTTTGTTTAGTTTAGATAATGGTTCAAAAGAATCGATGTCATTATTTATCTCTAGTATATACTTAGTTATAAAAGACTAACGTCGACTAGATTTTAAAGTATGTCGGTCCAGTTTGCCATTTACGTTAAGTGTTACTAGATTTCTCGTGAACTAAATTCTAGAGAATTTCTGTGAAAGGTTCATGCAATTTCATACTTGAATGATCTGCTTAATTATGACACACCATCTAGTTATTAGTTTCTTGGTAAATGTTGTAGATACTAAGTAATAATCAATGGGTGAATAAGAATATTTCTAGATCCTAATTATCATTGGATGATGGGATTTTATAATAGGATTTTTATTTTTAACTTGATACGTAATAAGACGTATATTGACGTGATTCAATTTGTTTCACAATAATCTAATCAAGATCATCAATCATTTGCACTAAATTTTCGTCAGTGATTACAATTTTCGACACGAGTTCTCGTGATAATTCACCGTTGCCCTTGACAATGCGACTGCATGTTATAAATAAATGCTTGTTAACAATTTTTTTGTGATTATTTACATTACCTTTTTGTTGAGATATATTTATCGCATGACAGTAACAGATTGGGAATAATGTTAGAGGTAGATTGGAAGTAAATGAGTGGTAGGTAGTCGCAGTATCGACATGTTATCCGGATGGATGATAGCCATTAAAGTCATGTGACAAGAAGTAACATGAAGATGATGCTAAGCAGTTCGAAGTAGAAAATATGGCTCAAAAGTATGGAATAGATGTATGAAACAAGATCTGAGTGCTTGTACAGACGACGGCTGCCGAAGATAACCTAACCTTACTTGGTGAAGAAGGACAGTTGGAATATGGCAGTTAAAACCCCAGAGGGTGACTATTAATGTATATATAGAAAGAAAAAAACAGCAACCTGTGGAAGTATCGATCTGTAATTAGTTGAATGATAAGCTTGTGGAAGGCTTACTCAGTAATGAAGCAGTAGCGGTAGTTAATGAATTAAGGTGAGCGCTGAACGCATTAGCTGTCCGTTTAGTCAGGTTTTTTTATATTATCTATTACAAGATATTCATCGTGTATAACGTACCTACTCTACATAACATTGGCAATGACAACTCACAGTGAGGACAACACCAGTATCAATGTCTGAATGTAATCGGGTCAAAACATATTTTTGCGTTCCAGATTTTGTTTCGTGTTAGTTCTGTTAGACAAGGAACAAATATAAATTGATGTGGGCCTAAAATGCAATAAACATTATTATTTAGACGTCCATCAACTACTTACTGTCATAGTAATAGATATACCGTGGGACAAAGCAAGATTTTGTACAATGAAAAAATTAATAAAATATTTTTATTTTAAAACTGAGAACAATTTTCAATTTGGCTAGGACACGGTGATTTAAAACTATAACTATAAACCACAGGTGTTAGCAATTTTGTTCGCTACATTCAATAGAAATATTTCATTTTAGCCTTTCGTTTCCAAGCATTATAGCTGTGATAGTAAACTATTTACTGGAATCGGTATTACGAGTATAATACGGTTGATTCACAACATTAATATTAGTGCTTGACCGAGGGCTCCGGGATCTCTAAGAGAACGCACCGAAGGAACGCACCGAAGCCTTCAGCTTTAGCTCCTCCCGGGACAACTAGCAGCTGTCGTGAGACGCCTAAGACTACAACAGCGACCGCCACTCGGCACTGTCGTCCTCCCCGGGCTCGCTTCGGTGTATGGTTAGAACCCCACCTCTAACCACCCCGAGCCCAGGGGTCTACTTTTATTAGGGTCTTACTACATGCAGGGGATACCGATGCCGTATTCTAGTGCCCCGGCCCCTGGTCAAACCCCTTAACTACCCTAGATGGTCATCCCTTGCTGGCCATGAAAATTTCAAACCTTTCATGGGTAGATTTTTCGAAGAGGGATGAAGGAGAATCCGAAAAACACCATCGAAAAATCCACCCATAAAAAGTTTATTTTTTAAGCCGTTCATTTGGAATCATCCTTAAAAAAAAACTCCGAAACTACGAAAAATCGTACAACATACATGGGGTATTTTCGTGAAGCCCTAATTGAAGTGAATGAACTTAATTGCTTCGGATTGACGTCACCGTTTTGACCACCTTATATATTCACCAACATACATACATACAAACACCGCAGAGAAGGAAAAAAATGAGATTTCTTTGTTCTTCGCCAAAATGAAAAATAATAACGTGAAAATTACTAAAATGGTATTCTAGAAAACGGTATTTTTTTCCTCCTAGTGTTTATTTTTTTAAGTGCGAACAAAGTAGCTGCATTAGCCATTAAACTCATATAATAGCAATTCAGTGATAGTAAGCTCGTGAGCCTAACCTTACGAAGCGCCTTTAAATAATTATACACACCGACAAACGTAATTTGGTACTGCGCTACCCAGAAACTGGTAAAAACATTAACCTCCTTCTTAGGCGGTCGGTCCTTGAAGCCTCCCCCATAATTATATTACATAGAGGTGGTTGCTATAATCCCCACGCTTGGTACGCGGCTTTGAGTTCGAGCGAAGCGAAGCGGCCGCTGCTGGACGCTGGTAGTTCTGGTCGCAGTTTTAGGACATACCCGGTCCCTACACTATTAAGGGTACATATAAGGGTCAGCTATAATACTTAATGGGTACTTAGTTGTATATTTAGCGAAGATTGTTGGAAAACCGTACTGATTACAAGCAATATACTTTAAAAGTTGCGTAGTTCCAATCCAACTTATACTGACCGGAGTGTAACCGGTTAGCCTTGACTCAGACGTAACAGTTAATGCGGTCCTGGATCGGTATCTAGCTTTTAATCATTGAATGGTATGCAGTGCTGCCAATCGTAACAAAAAAAATCGGTGAAAATTACTTGAAAAAGTCGGTATTTTGATTATTAATTTTAACAAAACGATTACAGCCACAAGAGCCACAATTGCATTTTTTTGAAGAATACTGATATTCGCTTATTAAGTCACATGTACAGATAAAGCGGTCGCACTAGAGTAGTTAGGCTAATCAACTTAAGGACTCGCTACATGGCCTGACCTGACATCGTGCGAAAGGGACAGCTAGACATGAATTTCACGGGAGTAAAAGAAACAAACTATTAAGGTTTAACTTCTCCCTTTCGCTCCCCCAGAAACTTATATGTAGCCATCTCCTTCACAAGATTTCAGGTCAGGCCATGTATAGACACCCTTAGCTCTAGGGCCTGTTTTACTGTAGCATTGACCGCTTCCATTAGTTTTCAACGCTATGTTTCAAGGAATAACAAACTATGTCTAGCGTTCATGCGTTGCGGTTACGGTCTACGAATACAAATTATTGAATTATTGTGCATCTACACGATTTTACAGTAACTTTTAAGCAATTTTTATGTTTACATTAACATTTTCAGAACAAATTTATTAGACACCGAGACGTAAAACAAAATTGAAATAATTATATACTATTTACCTACAGATAAAAAACAGAGGAATACTAATTTACCTGCAGACAAATAGTAAGTTTGTGTTAACTTCAAATTTACTTAGGTATTTAGTTAGTAGTAGTAGGTACCTAACGTAACTCTTATGTAAAATCGTTGACTTTTTAATATTCTTGTTTTTATACTTTATTATTTTCCTGTTGTCCACAGATAACCAGGTCCGAACTATGATGGCGCGTGTCGAAGCAGTATTCCCGCCGCGGGGAGTTGCGGCCGCATCTAGTCATAGAATAAGCATGTGTATCGTTGCATTCATGTTATTAGGTAAGTTGTATACTTTTACTAGCTGCGTTTCGCTACTTTACTCGCTATAAATGAATAAATAATTATTAAATTGCAGCTTCCAACAAAAAAAAAACAAATTAAACAAAAACAATTAAAATCAAAACTAAAGCTACTCCTACTCAGTAAGGCCTATTACTCGTTTTAGGAGTATATAAATGATATTTTAAAACCATAACATTCTTAGTATGTACCTAATATGAATTTATGTGATATTTTCTTGACCTGCAAATTTTATAATTTATTAATAAATAATCTGTATCTGTATCTTTAGGGCACAGAATAAATAATAGTGCAAATACTAGGAACGGTAACGAAGTACTAGGAACAAGGAAGTACACTGATCTATACAGGGTTATAAGGAAAAGGTACGCTAATCCGAAAAGGGCTCGTAGTATCCGTTATTATGAACGGCTTAGCATACCCTTTCCTTATAACCGTGTATATATAAAAAAACAAGCTCTTTTATATAAATCAATGCACAAATTAAACCGCTTATGATAAAAATGTGAAAATGTAACCCTTTGCTTTTTAAACATTTTTTAGTGTTCATTTAAACTGACTTTTTAATGAATTCCTGTGCTTTTCACGCTTCTTGACCGGTTTGGATGATTGCGATATATATATCACTCATTCGATTTTATGTTCTTACAAATATAAACTATTGATCAGAGCAGATAAATCTCCGTAACGGTATCTAAATCACGGGTAAATTCGTCACCGCGATTCAGAAGACTCGTCTCGCCATCTATTGGCGGCCCGACGTAAATTTGTTTTGAATAGGTAGGTTACTCAACATTCTTAAATAATGCGTAATATCTCCAGTTTCCGTGAACTGATTTTAATGAAACAAAGTTTGTTATAAAGCCTAGGACACCACAGACCATTTTTTAGAAGTCCGAATGTCAACCCATCTCTCTAAATTCTACAAACTCTCAAGATAATCAATAAACACACACAAAGCTGAGCACACAAGCACACAAGCTTAAGCTGAGCCATGTGCAATTCCGTGGTTCAATTTATAATAGACATTCTCATGTTTTCACAAGTTGCGTCATAACTTAAATATTCCTGCACCGATTTTGATGAAACAAAGCCTATTCTCAGAACTTATTTAAAAAAACTGCATGTAAATTCGTGCCTCAGTTTCGGAGTTTATCCCGGACGGATAGACAGACAAAAATTTTGAAAACTGTACTTTCGGGTACTGTTGCTCCCAAATACGCCTAAAAATATATATATTCAAAAATACCTTTAATGTACCGTAAAAAGAATAAGAAAGAAAAATATAAAAGGTATATAGTCAGTACCAATGTATGAGAATACTTCGTATTATGCTTTGAATGACTTTCATGCCGGCATTGACATGCAAAGCGTTTCACTGGTCCATTGCCCTCTTCTTGCGTGTTTATCTTCGCTACTGGAGATTTTAAACTGCACAGTAAAGCTGTGTTCACACTGCAGACGCTAAAACCGCCCTTTATATCTAACCTAGCGAGTGCGAAAGTGACAGAAGTTAACTTTATTGCAACGGATCGAGAGTCTCTGTTTCATTTGTACTATTGTTTATTATGTGCCTTAGGCGACAGAATTAAAGTGCCGTAGTCCTCTTGCATGCAATGAATAGCATGCTAGGCGTTTGACCACAGCTTGCTGATGTTAAGTGACATACGGTATTTTTTCTTATGCAACTGAGTAGCAGTTTCCGATGCCGTCGCTCAAAAACAATGACGGAAAACATCGTGAGGAAAACCATAGATATATTCTAAGGGAAAACCCTTAAAAGTTCAATGTCATTAATGCCATTTACCATCATTCACTGGGCCAGCGTGGTGGATTAGGGCACATTCTCTGAGAGAAGGCCTGCTATGCGTCTCAGCAGTGGGAACATGATACGCTGATGATGGATGGACGAGTGGCGAAAGGAGCAAGTCGCTCGCCTGATAGCAAGCGCCGCACTTGCCCATAACAGTTCATAAAATGCGTACCTGACTTGGTGAAACTTGGCTTAGTTCTGTCAACTAAAAGATTAAATATTGACATCATTATTATAAAGGCAGTAACTGCCTACTTTGATAAAAATGTAATTTTTCTATCAAGGTTCATCTCATTAGTTGTTTAGAATAAAAACCTTATTTTTGAGATACATGTTTTTTTTTGTTCTTTTATCTATAGTATTGCATGGCGGGAAAACATGATTAGGTATATGACATTTTCTCGATAAATAAAAACATCGCAAAGACCTCGTTTTACACAAATGTTTCGCTGGCGCTCGGAACTCCAACTGTATATTCAAGATACACTAATAGTAAGGTAATAATAATATATAGGGTTTGCACCGAACAGAATTTTGATTGATTTCCTTGATTAGACATAATTAGCATTTATCTGGTTTTTGAAAGTGATTATTACACTAATAGTGAGGTAATAATAATATCTAGGTGTGTATCGAACAGAATTTTGGTAATGATTTCCTGGATTAGATGTAATTAGCAATTATCTGGTTTTTTGACTAGCGCGGGCTAAGGCTATCTCTTTACATTTGCGCGTGAAAGCGCAAATGTAAAGAGCTAATGTATAGCGCTATCTTTCTCTCTAAATACCTTCTTAATAAAAATAATAGGTTAAGTGTGACGTTTATCTCAATGCAAGGTGAGATAATTCGAGGTCGAAATTTTTTAGTGCATTGAACCTGAATGTAAAAAAATATCGTTTCGGTTCATTAAAATAATGAAGGTTTCGTAAATGTTATCTTAAAAAATAAATTATGTGTGCGCTTCTCGGTAAAAACGAGGAAAATCGTAAAAACCCAGTTTAAAAAGTAATAACAGGATATTCATTTATTTTTAACCGACTTCCAAAAAAAGGAGGAGGTTCTCAAGGCGACTGTTTTTTATATGTTTGTTACCTTCTTTAATTTGAAAAGAGATACTTCCCTATTGTTCCAATTTTTATCAAAATCCAGTTCTGATAATGGTAACGAAAATCGTATTTCATTTCTGGTTTTTAGAAAAAAGTTAAAATATTTAATTATGTTAAAAATGTTTTATTTTTCAGGTTTACCAAGTGCACATTCCCAGAAAGACAAAATGTATCTCGACGCTACAGATCTCAACCTCCTCGTGGACCAAACACATCTGCTCAACTTGGTACAAGTGTAAGCTAAACATTTAACAGTTTAATAATCTATGGTATGGTGTCGTAGCAACAGTTCATACATAGTTTAGTAAATTAAAACTGGTCTATGTTCCAAAGCTAAACTAAATTTATTTATAAAAAATTAATAAACCAAATTGTAATGTAATGAATTATTTCTCGCAAACTGTCTTATTAAAAAAACTCTAAATAGTGTCACACGGTGTCCACTAAACTATTCAGTAGACGGGTGCGTTTCCAGTTTCCCCAATGAGCAGTTTAATAGTTATTTGTGTCTGCTTGTTTCTAAGAGTCCTACAACTTCCTAAAAGTCGACTGCTTCATGACATTTTTTTTAAATTAGTCTAAGCTATAGGACATATAAGGAAAGGGTGTGCTAAGCCGAGAAGGGCTCGTAGTAATCATCATTATGAACAACTTTTACTATGGGACCAACACTGAAATCGCGAAGAAAATATCAGCTGTTCCATAGAAAAATGTCAATGGCACTCGACAAAATGTATGGAACAGCTGATATTTTTTTCGCGATTTCAGTGTTGGTCCCATAGTAAAAGATGTTCATAATGATGATTACTATGAGCCCTTCTCGGCTTAGCATACCCTTTCCTTATAACCCTGTATAACAATCGCAATAATTTAAAGATTCTAATGATACCCACCATTGGCATCAAAATCGGTCTAGGCTTTCAGGAGTTATGCTGGAATTAAGAAATCTACATACAGACACAAACATACATGAACCTTAAAAAAGTCCTTTTTGGGCAGTCGTGCAGTTACTCCCATCTGTTGGCTTATTCTTAACGGGAAGAGGTTCAATTCGAGATCTACATTCGCCGTCTCCTTCGTACTTGATGTAGATGACGGAGACTCGAATGTAGATGACGGAACTGACTGAAGACAGTTTAGAAGACGGAGACTAGATGATCTCGAATCGAAACTTTTCAATTAGTTTCACAATACGGCAGCTGATTGGGCCCGATTCGAGATTTGCTTTTTCCGTCTCCTTCGTGTATCACATTCATGATGACGGATACGGAGAGTATCGAAGCGAAACTTTCCGATTGAGTTCAGAATAGTTGTTACTAATTTTTCAGGGGCGAATACAACACGACTCTCACCATGACAGCGGTGATCCAACACCCGGACATCGTCCAGCTAGTACCAGCGAACGTAGAAATCCCGGGATCGGACAAACCGAACGCATCAGCGGTCGTAACTCACGATATATGCGCGTTAGGCAAGAGCCCGGGACACTCTGAGGTCACGTTTAACATCACACCTTCGGGATTTGTCAGGTGAGTACAGTCTAACGGAGAATGACTAACCAGGTTGACGCAACAACCTGTGATACTAAGAAACGCCACTTTCTGTCCTGTGCTGCGTCCTGCTCCTGAGTTCCTCCGTTTGATGTCGGTTGGTTTTGTTTGGTTGATAAAAGTGAATCCCCAACACAGATCACACCCTAGATTCTGCATTCAGGTCGTCAGGACGGATTCTTGAAATGCTTCAACTAAAGATTAAAGGGGGAGGCCCATGTTCAGCAGTGGACGTCTTATGGCTGATGATGATGATTATGGTGATGATGATGATGAACTAAAGATTACTAAATCTTAAATACAGTAAGGATACTAACAAATAGTTTTCATCGTAATTTAATCATAATTTAACTAATAATTGGTTCTTAGTCGAGCATCTTGCTTTAAACAAGTATACTTAATCGTCGTTATTAGAAACAACAGTTTCTAGTATCTTAAGCTAGAAAAGAAAAAAAGTACTATGTTTATTACTTTAAGTAACACATTTATTTTTTTATTGAATTTGAACAGTAACGAATTAAAGTTGGAGACAGGCGTCCGCGGATTGTGGGCACTGAAACCAGGCGTTCCCATTGCCCTACGCCTACTCGCACTAGCAATGAACCAATAAGATCGAAGCGCTTCGATCACCCTGAGTGCGGAATTTAAAGGGGATAATCTGTGCCCAGTGCCTTAATCCGTTAAAGTTATGCGCTTCAGCCGTCTTGGTTACTTAAAGATAAAGCTTTACAATCTGTATTTTCAGAACCTTTAAAAGGCATGGGTCTGAAAATTAGTTACATATATTACATTTTTATTATATACTAATTAGGAAACCAAGATATCACAGCAGGCGGGTTAAGATGGAATTTGGCCTACCCTTTTTATCTGTACGTAAGCGTGACGAAGCTAGAATGTGTATACGTCTCTTTCACGCAAGACAAATTTGTGTCACCGCTCGCTCACTAAGGCTGCAGAGGAGTACTTTAATCATAGATGTACAATAGTTAGATTCAACTTAGGTGTCAAGTCACGATGTCCTTGTGGATTCGCCTTGAAGTATAATATATTATTGGCCTGATACAGCAATATATTAATTGCAGCTGGTCCACATTCTTTGGCATCGAATTTCTCTCGACTTATGTTATTGTAATTCAATCTGTGAACAGTTACAAAAATGCCTACGTAACTAAACTTTAAGTAATCATTATAATTATTGTATGTTTTCAGTGTGGATTCAGTATTCCTGCGGGTAGTAGTGATGCATTCCAATACAATCTACGTAATATCCTACATCATGGGATGGATATACTTCGCGGCGTGGTCCGTTTCTTTCTACCCTCAAATCTACATTAATTTTAAGAGGAAAAGCGTCGTCGGGCTCAACTTCGACTTCTTGGCGTTGAATGTTATGGGGTTCACTATGTATTCGCTGTTCAACTGCGGGCTTTACTTCTCGCAAGATATACAGGTAATTATTTGCTTACTAAATCCAGTTTTACTTGACATTTGAATTCGACCCTGTTTATCCTAATTCATTTTATAAATGCGAAAGTAACTCTGTCTCTCTCTGGATGTTTGTCGCGTTATCACGGCTGAACGGATCGATCTGAATTTTTGCATAGTGGTCCATGGGTGGGCGAACTGGAGTCACCTGTGATGCCCACCCAATGGAAAATAAAACTATAAATAAATAAAATATTACGTAAACATTAACGCTCCCATTGGCAGTCGGTTAAAAACTCTGCATCATAATAATTGTGTAAACATTTCCAGATGCAGTATTTCGCTCGGCACCCGCGCGGCCACAACCCCGTCCAGCTGAATGACGTGTTCTTTTCACTGCACGCCGCATTCGCCACGCTCATAACTATCGCACAGTGCTTCATGTATGAGGTGAGTTAATAAAACACATCATAACAGCTTTCTGTACCGTAAACATGATCAATTTTACTTACATCTCAAACGTTTCAGTGAACTAGTTGAGAAGCGCAGCGGTGGGATGCTTTTTACTAAGATCTATCAACATGGAAGATGACAAGTTTCTGTGATACATAGTTTAGAAATGGGGGGAGGGGGGGCGACACACACACACACACACACACACACATTGCAAGCAACTTTGTCGGCCCATATTTCGCAAGCAGTACGTTTGATAAAAAAATGGTATAGGAAACCTTAACATCATTTTAAAGACCTATTCAATGATACCCTTTTACCTCCCTTTACATGTATGGGAGCTACTTACCCATATTTAACATTTTTTTTTAAAAGGATTCAGACAGACAGACGGACATGACGAACTTATAAGGGATCCTTGTAGTACTACGGAACCCTAAAAATCATCAAAATCGGATAGCATTTAGGGGTGGGTATCAGACTACGCTTTCTGTACGGACAAGACGGCGGTATACTCCATTCTTAAGCCATTTGTTTGTTGTTCCAGCGCGATGACCAACGCGTGTCGCTGTGGGGGCGCGTCCTGCTCAGCGTGTTCTGCGCGGTGGTGGTGGCGGGCGGCAGCGTGGCGGCGGCCGGCGCGCTGTCCTGGCTCGACTTCCTCTACTACTGCAGCTACATCAAACTTTCCATCACCCTCATCAAATACATGCCTCAGGTGAGTGATGATATCAAAGAGTTTTCGCGGGAACTTGAAGAAGTCATGTCGCGTCATTATATTATTTTCCAAAACTGTTCGTTCAAAAAAGTGTTCGTGACCGTGCACGAGTGTTAGTGAACAGAATAATGTCGTGAAACGTGACTTTTCGTGTCGTTTCCGAAACTCCATAGAAACCTTTAGTAAAGTCTCCACCACTTTACTGGGGTATGACTTGGACTTGACCGTGGCTTACTTTACTCGACTAAGACTATGACTGAGACTTGTTTTTATTGTGCTTTACTTCACTTCAAATATTACAAAACTTGACACTGGCTAAATACACAACGTGTGAAGCCAAAATTTAAGAGAAAAAATAAATTATATTATAATAGGCAGGCCGGTCCAATTGCGAATTTGAAAAATGAAACCCATTATACTTAAAAAATATAGCCACGAGCCTCCGTAAGTGGTCACTCTTACGTCTGACCTAACTGGTGCGAGAGTGATAGAGCGAATCACTTTCCCTTGTAGTCCTTGTAGGACTCGTTGCGTGGCTATTTGGCTATGTATCGCTGGTAAATAAGGCTTCGCTGTACGTGCTAACGTCAACTTTATCGCGACGTATTAAGATTCCAGAGCTTGTACTACACTTGCCTTGGTTTTCAATCATCTCATCGATCCAAAATATCTACAATCAATAATCTACATAAATATAATGCGTCTGTGATTTATAAAAAATATAAACTATGGATTTCGAATAAGCGCTGGTAAATGTCCGAAACAAAAGTAGACTGAGACCATAGTAACTATTCTTTTTTATAAACTTTCATTTATTTATAACCTACAATTACCTATATCTACTTATAACTAATATTTTAAATAAATTCAGGATTTGTCGTGAATTTTGTACTCACAGATCACTCTCTAGATTCTGCATTCAGGACGCTTGAAGCGCACCACGCGTCAGTCAAAATACACTTATACGAAATGACTCCTATTGGTTGATTGTTAGGCGCGAGTAGGCGTAACCTTGAGGTAGCCAATGAGAACGCTCGGTCGCACTCCCCGCGACCCGCGCCGCGCCTCAAACTTTGGTGACTTTTTGTAGGAACAACGAATCTAGTGTGCGGTATCTAGTGTGATCTGTGTTTGTACTAGACCCAATATCCACAATTTTACATATACCTAGATAGATAAACTCTAATGTTTGCACCATATTTTCTATATTTAGAATACAATGGTTAACCGAGGATTATTATATATATTTTTTTTTACCTTTTTTACATATTCATGAAAATGTAATTTATTACAGGACTTATTAATATTTTATAGAGCAATAGTTATAAAAAACTAACTACAAAGTACGTTTAATCTTACTAATTAAATAACATATTACACAAAAGAAAAGAAACATAATTTAAATAAAATAAACTAATCTAAAAGACCGCTACCAATGAGAATTTTTCCCAAAATTGTTCCCTAACCGAGGTTAGGTTAAACGAGTGTAACTTCCAGGCAACCTTAGGATTGAAAGGGTTATTCATATCCAAAATGTGTCAATTCCAGGCGTATATGAAAGGGTTATTCATATCCAAAATGTGTCAATTCCAGGCGTATATGAACTACAAGCGGAAATCCACCGTCGGCTGGTCGATCGGCAACATATTCCTGGACTTCGTGGGCGGGTTCCTCTCCATCCTGCAGATGATGCTGAACGCATACAACTACAACGACTGGGCGTCTTTCTTCGGAGATTTCACCAAATTCGGCCTGGGGGCGTTCAGTCTGATCTTCGACGTGTTCTTCATTCTGCAGCACTATGTGTTCTACAGGTATGTTTCTTTTAGTCTGTGGCGTGAGAGTTGTCACTGTCATTATTATGATAGCACCACCAAACAACAACGGACCAAATCGTCGGCTAGCAAACAACACCGCTCAAGTGAAATTTATCAAATTTGACACCCGTCTAATTGACGATTTGACATCTTTCAAATTGAATACTGGATCACTCTCGATTTGACAAATTTGATACCTGCGAATTGACAAATATGATATCTGTCTAACTGTCAAATCTGACACGACACGAGTTGTGTTGTTTGCTAGCCGACGATATAACTTTTTTAAAGTATTTTTCGTCGGTTCTCCTAATGGTCATTTTCATATTCATTAAGTGGCGTCAATTCTGTTGTACCGGTCACTAAACTAAAACAATCTGACAGGACTAAAATTATCCTTATCTGCTTTCATTTTGCTATGTGAGTTAAGGATGACAATAATTTTAGAGTTGTCAAGTTTAGTTTAGGAAATGGTTAAAAGAATCGACGTCATTGTCATATTTGATCAAAACGAAATGCACGCCGAATAAAAACCAATTCTAGCCCTACCCCCTACCACCACCCCTCCCCATATATATTTTTTCCAAAAGCCTGATCAATTTCTATTAGCTAAATGACGTGACAACTCCTGCGCAGTGTCTTAATGCGTGGCTTTGCACTATACCCGGTTTGGGTGCTTCCTAACATAGCGATAAGGAGGGTTTCATTAACACACACTAACTTACATTATAGTAGTATCCAAACTACGAAGCAAGACAAAACAAGATGATGGTGGTGAAAAAGAAAAGATGGTGAAAAAGAAAGTGATGAAATGAGTGCGGAACTGATACCGGCTGATACGATTAGTGTTTAAGCAACTGCTTAAACAAACCTACAAAAGAAAACAAAAAAAAGACTATTCCATCTTCCACTTGGTTTATGGTCTGTTACTGGACCTTCATTAGAATAAAAGTATATTACATTAAACAAATAAACTACTACGTGGACAGGAAAAAACGAAAGATAAAGAAGGGATCACCAGTACACAGTAACAGTATCAAAGGAACGCGGACCCAAGGTAACGTCCCCAACAACCAGGAGTGCAAGATAATATCGACTACAATGATGGAAATACTAGTTCGGCTCCATTCAGCCATGCACTGAGTGCAAGATCACCTACATTCTATGATGAAATTCTATGTTCAGCCCATATTTAATTTCACAACTTAATTTTGAGAAATAGATTAACAACAAACACTTTATTGCAAGGATAAAAGCAAATAGGATCCATAATGTGACCAAAAGACGTATTTGTGAATAATATCAGCACATTATGTTAAGGATCGAAATATAGAAGCTTGGAATAATGAAGAGAAGACAGAATGGACATTCTGCAGTAATGGAATGTCTTGGACAACGTGTATTAGAAAATGCCAATAAACCTGAAAACAAAGACTTCAATAAATACAAAAAAATCAACATGACGTCATCAACGCACCAACAACTCATTAAAAAAAAATCATCGAATCACACGACACTGCAAAATATTTTTTATAACTACCCTCACAAAAATTATAAAAAATATTTTACACCACGATTTTCGAACGAATCATCGATCATTGGGGCTTCAAACATCGAGCTTACGCTTTCAAGATGCAAATTACAAATTCTAAAAATGGCGCGAGAAGCCGGAACTTTTTTTAAAATACAACGTGGCTAAAGAAACCAAATTGTAACTATTATTTTCAGAGCTGACAATGATTTTATCATGGTAAAGAGTAGTGACGAAAGTTCGGATATGAGCAGCGGTGAAGGCAGGGAGTTCTTTTTGGTGGACGAAACTTGGTATGTACCAGGACTTATTCAACACTTGTGTGATTGTGAACTCTTTGTACTTACTTACTTTAGAGTCGGAACTGTAAACTACGGGGATGGTGAAACGAATTTATGGTTTCCTTAATGCTTGTTCTGGGGATGTTGGGTATTATGGTCCTTCCATTTTTGTTGTTTGAATTTTTATGTAAATTTTACTTTTAATTGCATTAAAAGAAAAAAATGGAATACAGAAACTAAATTTAAAAATAAAATATATGTATAAATTAATTTCAAAAACCTTATAAAAATGAGTCGAGAACTAATTTATTTCTCTGGCCAAAAATTATGCCATATTATTTTTGCTACAAATTAAAAAGGAAACATTGCCTAATATCCGATTTGAAAGCAACAGACAGCCTTATTTTAGTTTATTTTAGTTCGCCATCTCCTATCCACAGCTTAATTTTAAAGATCTTTGTAAATAATCTAATCAATTTTTTTAGGCACGCCGAAGAAAAGAATAAGTACGATCTAAACGGGAAGGCGTGATCCAGGTCGACTCCGCGTGTGCACAGCAATAATTCTAAGCCTTAAAGCAATGCCATAAAGTTGACGTTCCAACAGAATGTGCTATGATACTAGTATAATTTTCTTAGCCTAATTTTATTTGTGTATTTCCTGGCTCTTGAGGCTAAAAGCCATCACATCCTAAACATCGCTTTAAAAAAAATTTTTAGTATTGCAACTTAATACCAGTGGATTCTTTGGGCCTTGTTATATAAAAAAAATACCTATTTCTTGTATGCCAAAGCCCAAAGAATGTATTTTTGCAAGACAAGATTAAGACGACTATTATTGGCCGCTAAATATATTTATTATTTCAAAATCCTTAATTTTTGTATACTACAATGGTTCCAATGTTCGAATCGTTTTATCAATGCACCATTAATCGTTATTGTCTAAAAAAAAATTGATTAGTTTAATTTGGTGGGGGTTCAGAAGTTCAGAATTTCAACCACTATTATATAAAAGTTATCTTTGTATATCTTGCACACTATACACTTGACAACTTTCATTGAGATCCGTACAGCCGTTTTGTCATACAAATGTAGAATTTTGATGGATTCAAATTCGCTTATATGAATAAGTGTAGAAACGTATTCTAGTGTAAACAGACTGGTAATCTTCCGAATATCTTGCATTTACTTATATGTTTAGTTATTGATAATGTATTTATCAATTAAAGTATACGCAAAATTACATCGCGTTTCAAACTGGTTTACGACTCGCGTATCACGGTTTAGTACTATCTGCGCTCGATCAATACCGTTTGCTCGCATGACAATGGGGGCTGATTTAAATAAACCGACCTATACCGATCAATTGAATCGAAGACCAGTTTCAAAGGCGTCGGAAAATTAATTATCGATTCTAAAAGTACTAAAGACTACTATTATAAAAATAATATTGTTAAAGAATGACATAGTTGTTCACTTTGAAAAATGATCTGCGATGAGCGGACACATTTTACATTAAAATGTGCGTAAAACGATCGCTGCAGTTTTGATTATCCTTTATTTATTAGTTAAAAATGCAAGCCAAAAGAAAATATAAATTCTGCCGTCCCAGTCACCGCGTTTATTGCGCGTACATTTTTAAAACTGCATTATTTTAAAAATGACAAGGCCTACGATACGAATGAGAAATGATTTTGGAAAGAAACCTCTGTATTTTATTCATATCTTAATAAGGGCTACGTATGCACATGCGGTATCTCCCTTTGAACGGTATAATTTTCTTGTGTTAAGGTGGAACGTTTCGCTCAGCGCGCGAAATGCAAATTTTCTTGCGTTTTATGTCAATTACAGCTTAATTACTCATCGTAGGTTCATGAAAACTAATTTTGTGATAATAAATAGATTCTTTCAAGAAATTACACCAACCAAAAATATAAGTTGAAAGCTAGTATAAGTACATCTCTCACTAAACCAAAAACCAAGATGAAAATCAGCTTATTAAATTTGTAGCTAAACCAATGTTATCTAGGTGAGAATTTTACCCGTAATTTCTAAAAACAACTTATTTATTGGCGCAAAATTGGTTTCGATAAATCCACGATGAGTAATTAAGCTGGTAATTGACAAAAAACGCAAGAAAATTTGAATTTCGCGCGATGAGTGAAACGATGCACCTGAAGTGATTCGCAATACTAAGGGCTTCTTTCATCATCTGCAAGTAAGGTCACATGTAAGCTACTCGCCTGTAAAGTGGCCAGTACCTACAATACTAGTTTCAAAATGGCGTTGATTTTGTTGTATTTCCTAAATCAATCCGTCAGTACTAAAATTATCAGCATCTATTCTTTTCAATATGTGTGAAACGGGTGGCAATAATTTTGAGCTTCCAAATTTAGTTTAGCTTAGAAATTGATGCAACAGAATCGACGTCACTGTCGAAGTTACGTTAACATTCACACATAGAAAGAAAACTATAGGACTTTTACTCGCTAATTAGCACTATTCGAAAAACAGAAATAAGGAAATATTTATTTCGTAACAAAAAATACAGACACAAAAGAAACATAATAATTAATTAAATATAATAAATCATAATATAATTAAAAAGCTATAGACAGGAAGTCTACCTAAAATTTTTTCACGTAACCGACCCCAACACAGCATAAGCCGCGGGTTTATCCTCTAACTTTGAAACGTTCGTGATTCTGATTGCGAGAGCATGCCATCCCGCTCGTACCAACTTATTCGCACTATGCGCGATCCCGCTCGCGCACTCTCGCTATCGGTTTCAGAGTTACGGGATAGGCCCACTGGATATAAACAGCCAGCGCGTTGGGACCGGCAGGTGACGTCACGCCCAGTACGACATAGTAGTAGAAGTAAGCATTTTAAAGTAAAATTCTCGGTTGATGGCAGTTTAAATTTTGCAACTTATCTATATATAAGGTGTATGTACAGACAGGACAGGATTTTGTTACACCTGCATAAAGGTAGCAAGTATAAATAAGAATTTATCTATGTTTAAATATTTCCTTGAAACGAGGATCATTACAATAAATATATATATATATTTATAGTAAGTTTTATGTTAGAAATATCATGAAAGCAATAATGCATTATTACTTTCTTTATATATTATTTCAATATAATACTTTATTATCTCAATTATTAGAAATAAGTTTTAGTAATTAAGGTTTTTTTTTGTGGTACACAATAAATGGATTTTGGTTCTGCTGTGTTTTCTTTAATACCATATAGTTTAAGAAATTAATGGAATAGGGTATTACCGATAGGGCATTCTATATAGGACTGTGTATATCTTATTTATTTTTTAATTTAGGGCGATTACTAATTCATGATTAAATTTTTTAAGGGCTCACACACAAAAAATAAACAGTTATCTTTAGAATACAATTGTCAATGTTTTATATCAATTTTCATGTTATTATTTTTTATTATGGCGGAGAATAAGAAAAGTTCTCGATAAAATCATTTTTCCTTCGTCGTCGGGTTAAAGCGAGTGACATTGTAGCGATAGAGTGTAAAGAGAGGGAGAAATTCATTAGATGAAAGTCTATCTGCGCAGGCCCTAAGCTCCTCGATATTGAACCTTATTTTCACGGGATACGAGACAAACACGAGACACGGCTATAAAAATAACAGAAACATTATCAATCAACTCGACTGTTATAGAGGCTCCCATATTTTTTCTTTCTTTTCTTTTTTCTTTGGACATCTAAAATTAAATCTGTTCTGCCAAAAACTTCTGAAATTCTCTGGTATGTGGAATACTGATAGTTTACGATCTAAATAAGCCCTAGTACCGTTGCATGTTTATTGCGATCTCTTTTAAGCCCGACCACGGATCGTATCGCCGCGCGATAAGGTTCACGGCCGAGCAGCGTCGGCGGCTGAGCCTAACAATCATCGCAGTAAGGACTTCACGCTGGTGTTGCTTTCTGTGTGATATCGCAGCAATTGGGCGCTTTAAGAAGGGAAGCTTTGGGAAGATAGGTTCTTGAGTGGCGACCACGAACTGGAAGACGCAGCGTAGGCAGGCCTCCCACTAGGTGGACCGACGAAATTGTGAAAGTCGCGGGCAACCGGTAGATGCGGTGGCACGTTGTCGGTCGGTGTGGCGCTTTAAGGGGGAGGTCTATGTTCAGCAGTGGACGTCTTATGGCTGATGATGATGATGGGCGCTATATCATGAATTTCGTGGAAGCATAGATGAAGCTTACATATACCTCACCGTAGCAGCGTATCCTGGGGAAACTACATCATGAGGGGAAATATGATAATATGCTTCAATGTGGTCAATGTGTCATTGCATTCCATGATCTTTGTTCCGAAAAAAGTCACTAAAGTTTGATAGCCCAGTCAAGTTACGGGACTTAGTATGGAGAACCCGGACATAAATCATAACATAAATATTAAATTGTGATCGGTACAATTTGCTGACGTAGAATCAATATTAAATTAAATTTAACATTCTGGAGATACGGAACAAAATAAAGCATTTATTTTGAGCCATAATACATTATCGTCGCCGAGGACTCACTGCCGTGCTTACGATCTTTATCTGAAACAGACTCTAACATAGCGCATATTGAAAAATGTTAAATTTCAGTCTGTTCCGGATAGGCTTATTTGTTTAATTTTTTTATATTAATATGAATGGATGGTTCTACGAAATTCTGTACCGAAAAAAAAACATGTTATTAATTACTTCCGGGTCAAACTCTAAATTGACTGTGCAAATAATTAATTGAGGCAAGTGCGAGCTTCTGCGAGTGCGACCAAGCGTTCTCATTGGTTATCTCAAGGATACGCCTATTTGCGGCTAGTAATGAGCCAATGAGAGTAAATGTTTGTAGCTATGTTTAAATCTATGTGACCATGTAATTTAGGCGTGGTGCGCTTCGATCGTCCTAAGTGCGGTGTGATCGATATCTCCTGCTCGTGATGATGATGATGAGATGAATAGATATATTATATTTCTGAGTTTTGGCGGGAACATGAAATAGTCATGTCGCGTCATTGTATTATTTTCCAAAACTTATGTTATTTCCAGTTTTAATGTGTAAAAATGGTGGATTTTTATTCATGAAAACAATTAATTAATTTATAAGTGCACGTGTATTGGTGAATGGTATAAATGTCGTGCATCGCTACATTTCGTGTTGTTTCCAAAACTCTATAGATACATCTAGTAAAGTCTCCACTACTTTACTGGGACCGTGCCTTACTTTGCTTTACTTAGAATACTTAATACTACTTATACTTAGATAACTTAATTTTACTTCACTTAATACAAAGAAATACATTAAAAAATATATATTACAAAACTCGACACTGGCTAGATACACTATGTGTGGAGCCAAAATAAAAGAAAAATAAAATAAAGATATATATTTATTTTACCTGTTACTGTACTGTCAAGGTACTTTGTGGTGGTGTTTCGATTGAAGGCAAACTGATAGCTACGCGGATGACCTATCATCAAAACACCGCTTCAATTGGTAGGCCCCGGTTCATCATCATCAGCTTGTCATAATCCACAGCTGGTCGTAAGGCACTCCCAAGAAACGCCATATCGTGATCTTCGGCTTTTCACTTGCAACCACTGCCATCTGTTCCACATATATAGGTATATATTTTTGTATAAATATATATATGAGCCGTTTATGTAGTGTTTATAAGTGCGTTTTGTAAGATTTCGTGTAGGTGTAAAACAGCTTATAACAATTTTACAATTTACAAAATTAGGTGTCCATCGAAGCATTTTAAAACTTCGTGTATCGTAAAGTGTTTGACATTGCGCCAAATCTAATATGGCCGCTTATAAACCATTTTCGCAACAGGAGCAAAAGATTGCGAGAAATATCTCGTTATATCTAAATGTATATAAAAGAAAAAAGGTCTTTATAAGCACATTCCAAATACGTATAATTTGTCTATATAAATACGAAACATGGTCAATAAAAAAAAATGCAAGCTAAAATGCGCCGTGACACAAGGACGTAGACGTCATTTCACTCGACGTGTCATTTAAGTAATTCAACTACATACAAGAACATACATAACACTACATACACAGTTTCTTCCTACAGGGGAGCCCGGTATATCCTGCTGCCTGGAACCAATGCCACTGAAGAAGCTGAAACTAGACCAGCGGAAGAAGACGACGCCGAGTCCTATCAGGGCGCTCCGGCTTAGTGCGATGAACAAAAGACTTTACTGGGACGTGACAAGTGTGGATATAGTACGATGGAATGATCAGAGAACAGCTCCTTTGGAAACGCGTATCCGATGATAGGAACAACAGATAAAATACCTTAGCGCCAAGAGATAAGGTTCAAAGTTTAAAAATGATAGAACAGCTAGTTTGGAGATGCGTTTACGATGTTGAAGAGCATATAAAATACCTGAGCGTCAAAAGATAAGGTTCAAAGTTTTAAAATGATGTGAGACAAAAAGGGAATGTCCAATAATATCTCTCCCTATTATGTTAATCTGTGATCTCAATTACAGAGGAATTAGGTTGGAATGATCTCATATGATTAGGATCGCATCGATTCCAGCATTCGATTATAAGGAATTTCGATCGTCTGGAATTCTGGATTAGATCTAAATTTGGACACTACTCCAAATATTTTGACGACTTTCCTGGCTTAGTTGGTCGCGCCATTGCCTTTCTACCAGGAAGTCCCGGCATCGATTACCGGCTAGGCAGATATTTGAACGGAGAGTTGGATATATCTGCTTTAGGTCTGGGTGTTAGTTGTCCGTATCTTTGTATGTGTGTTCCAAGGCGTCCCCGTCACAGGGAACCCTAGCGGGGAGCTTATAAGTGTTTAAAAAAAATATAAATATTAAAATAACAAAATATAAAGTGCCCACTATGCAATATTATGCAATGCAAAACTAGGAGCCTTTACTAATCTAAAAATATCTCCTACAAAAGAACTGTTTTTTTTCAAAAAAGGCTTAAATAAATTATTTATAGAATAAAACTAAATAGTACAATAATAATTAGATAATACTTTTCACTGGTGGCGGGTTAAATTGTAATTTAAGACTGGTACAAATTGGGTCCAAGTACGGTCTGGTTGACCACTGGCCTTTTGGTGAAACTCAGAAAGCTGAAAAGCTGGAAATGGAGAAAGCTATGCTCGGAGTTTCTTTGCGCGATAAAACCCGGAACGAGGAATTTGCCGAACCAAAGTCACCGATATAGCTCTCAGAGCTTGCAAGCTGAAGTGGCAATGGGCAGGCCACATAACTCGAGGAACCGATAACTGGTGGGGAAGAAAGGTTCCTGAGTGGGGACTACGAACCGGAAGACGAAGCGTAGGCAGGCCTCCCACTAGGTGGACCGACGACATTGTGAAAGTCGTGGGCAACCGGTGGATGCAAGTGGCACGTTGTCGGTCGGTGTGGCGCTCTTAAGGGGGAGACGTCTTCTGGCTGATGTTGATGATGAGAACCTACATTTTAGTACAAACAGATTTTATGACCCTTGACGCATTTGATAGTCGCAAAACAACTATAGAAAATAAGAGGAAAATATATTCCTCTCTTGTTATCTCTCTCTTTTGTTAGGAGGCGTTAGGCGCAATTAAAATTGTTACTTGTGTAAGCATAGTTAAATCCGGTGATTGGTGTTGAACATGGGACACCAAAGTTAATAGATTTTTGGTCAGCCTAAAGTTTGAGAGCTCACCACTCGGGCTATGCGAAATAACAAAGTCAACACTAAAGTGAATGAAACGAAGTCGAGCAAATGAACTATAAGTGATATTGAAAGAGACTCTAAAACAAAAAAATATTTACCTTCAAGGCAATAATTGTTTACTTATGAATTAGTCGAGTAAGTTTGTCTCTATTTATGTAAACTCACTAATTTTAATGAATTTGTTATATTTAATTGCTTATTAATTATGAATTAACTGTGCCTATATTTAAAACGGCGATTATATTTGAAATGAAAATCCGAAGCGATGGCCAAAAGATCGGCGACTTTACGTGTCGTACTAACCAGATGTCGGCAAACATAATGGGTGTTATGGAAACGCTCCCGAAGCGGAAATGCTAATATTATACTTAACATAATCGAATACCTAGTAGTTCTGCGAATAGTATACCAATAATTTGTAATATGAGCAGAATCGGTCAAGAGGTTGTTAAGATATTGTGGTTTTAGTTCAACGATCAAGAGTGACAAGGATCAGTTCGGCAAATGTCACAGGCACCATGCTACACCGCAAATAGTGTAATAAAACATTGCCTTTTTTAACCAGTGTTCGTTTTCGGGAGCGGTTCCCTGACACCATGTATATTATTTACTTCCATATTATAAACTTAATCAGTATCAGAGCTGCTTAAGAGCGGGCCAACCCTGGTTCCCGCTATCTCGTTCGCACTTTATCAATTTTTTTAATATAAAAATAACAGAAGAAATTAAAAAAAAACTTGTTATTGTCTTTAGAATACAATTACCGATGTTTTATAAGACTTTTCTAGTTATTATTTTTAAATAAGGCTAAGGAAAAAAAAAAAACCTTCTCCTCACCAAAATAAAGTGGTTTAAAGTGGGCGCCGGCGCTCACTTTGCTTCAGTCACTATTGGTCTGTGAAAAGTGCGAGTCGTACGTTCGTCAATACTATATCCGCAAAAATATCCTTGATATTATATTCGCTATCTCTTTTTTGTGACAAATGTATACACACCTTTAATTACGTTTCAATACGAAAAGTGAGCCTAAGCCTAAGTGAGTATTGAGCCTAAGTATTGTTTTGACTTGTTATTTTTAAGGAAGTTGTGTTTAGAACCCGTCCATTAATTTTACTTTGGTCGAAGATTTTAA
Source organism: Apocheima hispidaria (assembly GCA_947579745.1). NCBI lineage: Eukaryota > Metazoa > Arthropoda > Insecta > Lepidoptera > Geometridae > Apocheima > Apocheima hispidaria. The sequence continues at coordinate 3,459,444 of OX388151.1, forward strand.
AGACAATAATTTTTTTTTTATTTCTTCTAATTCTGTTATTTTTAAAAATGTTGATAAAGTGCGAACGAGATAGAGAGAACCAGGGTTAGCCCGCTCTTAAAGGTGCATTTTTGTCGTTATAAGATGTTGTTATAACAGGTTTTTACTAATGTATAAATTAATCCTTTAGTATAATTGTAACTATTTATTTAGACTATTCTATTTATACATATAATATATACGATTAGCATAAGGATTTCCGATGACGTCGATTCTGCTGTAACACTCGCTAAACTTATCCGCATCTCTTTTCATTTTATTGTGTGAGAAAAAGATAGTAAAAATTTTAGAGCCGTTTTTTACTTTAGTTTAGAAAATTGTGCTACAGAATCGCCGCCAATTACCTAACTAACAAATATTAATCAGTATTCCTAAAGTCAAGTATAAGATGTATAATTGTATAGATATAATTTATACGCACGAAAGCTCGTTGAGAAAGAGAAGGAGAGACAAAGAACATACATATTCTGCGCAAATTAAAGCCCTTAATAGCGTCCACAGCTGTCTCGCTCGCACATTATTTTGATCTATCGTTGACAGTAATATAACAATTTAAAAAAAACTTTTTGGTCTTTCAAATAACAAATAATGATTTCATATTTTACTATGAAAACTGACGTGGTTTTGATACATTTTGTTTTAATAAAACGGGAATACTCACGTTAAATTGAGTCGGTTATTTCGACTATAGTTTCGATCACATTCGTTGACCTTTATCAAGGAACGCTCAGCGAGACACGCGCGCGACCTCGCAGAGCATTCCTTGATAAAGGTCACCGAATGTGATCGAAACTATAGTCGGAATAACCGACTCAATTTAACATGAGTATTCCCGTTTTATTAAAACAAAAGATTTCATATTTTTATTTTATCGATGTATTCCGTCAGACTAATAGATATCAAAGCAAAAAATTCTTAATATTTCGGTTTTTACGACAGCGGATAGACATTAGACAGACTGATGCAATAATATGGACAGTGTAGAAGCCAAATAAATGATCTAACTGAAATTTTATTCTTAGTTGACTTATTTAGTTTAGAGTAATTATAATAGTAAGTAGGTAAGTATTTAAAAGCATAATAAGTCTATTTATAATTTACACTGGCAATTCTTTGCCTTTGTTTTGCAATGCCCTACTGTGCCAGGGTACCCATATATTTTATAATTAGTCTTAAGTATAAGTCACTAATTATTGTATGTGTGGTTAAGCATAAATAAATAAATAAATAAATTTTATCATTTTCGAGATATGAAAAATTGAAATGAAATTGCTTGTATAAATTAAACAAGCACAAGTAGGTTCTCATAAAGTCTTAACAAGATACAATGCAGTTAGAATTTCACAGATTTTTTTAAAGTTAGATAATAGTGTTCCTTAAAGCAAAAATCTTCGAATTTTGACGAAAATGTCAGTTGGATCACTTGGCTTCTACACTGTCCATATACAGTTTTTGCAAATACACACTATCTACAAAAACTAATGTACGAGTGAGATATCTGTGACACGACTATACACTCCATGTAGAGAGAGTGCGCTGGCTAAAAGTATGTCCTCTGTGCTGGCCTTTAAATGTAAACAAAACTGATAATAAAATACACAGGCGACAATGTCCTAGTTATGTTTTATTGTTTTCAATCTACGACAAGATTATTTTGAGCAATTTCAAAATGTGACCGTTAAGCCGCGTTCTCATTGCTCTGAGCGGGAGAACGAGTCGGCCGGTTGGTTGGCGTCCGCTTGGTTTACTTAGTTCACTGCTATGTTATAACAGCAAAAATATGATTTTAAAATTCAATTGAATGGTGTAGATTCTTTAAAAAAAAAATGCGTGACCAAAGGGGTCAATAATTTTAGTTTTTGTTTGTAAAATGTCTACATGTGTTGATTCTCACACTTGGTTCTCCTACGTAAACTAAATTACAGCTACAGTAAAGGCAAATACGAGTACCTACCCTCTTACTCCGTTACAGGCAATGAAAACGCGGCTTGAAATTTTAAAAACTTGGTAAACAGCAGTAGTTATTGACACTCTGAATTCATGAATGTCGCTTTCGCATACAAACATGACACTAAAGATAAAGCTAATGATTCAAGCTGTCATATGACTGCTAACTGCTATCGTAGAGGATACAACGATATAACTTTTTATATTGTCGTATTTCTTTAGTTTTCATCTAGTTGCGGCATTTTTTTTTTATATAATGTTATTGTCTGTGTCGTCCTCTGAAATGAACAGAAACTTACACAGAGTACACACCTTAGTTTCTACCAATTTAATATTTACTTGATAGTCAAAGATATTGATGATCTTTGACCTTTCGTAATAAAAAAATGTAAACTAGAAAAGTTAAAAATAAATGCGCAGAAATTTTATTTTTATTTTTCTTGTTTTCAATTGTTTATAACGAAGTTTTTTTTTAGCCTAAAACAAACAAAAAAACCACCAGCAACGTTTAGCCTATGATATTATGGACACGAAAACGAATCGAATGACACCTCACACTTCAAGAGCTTCCAAGCCGACAAATAAACATAGTAAGTACTTAATAACATATACCCTAAAAACATTACTCTCTTTCTGGGCAGTCGGGTTATAAACAATACATTATTCAGTAACAAGATTAGGATACAAACAACTAGCTGCGCCCCGCAGTTACTCCCGCTATTCTACATGAACGGTTACATTTTTCGGTTACATAAAAATCCGATGTGCTAATCCAGGAAATAAGCTACCTCCATACCAAAGTTCATTCAAATCCGTTCAGCCGTTACAGAGTTGAACGGGAACAAACACACTTACATATTTAAATACTTACACACAAACTTTCGCATTTATAACATTATGTTGTGTGATGAAATTGTTAGGGCTAAGTGTGAGTGTACATAACACAGAGTTTTCGACCAATGGCAGCTTTGAATTTCCGCGCTAGTCTCGCTAGGGTTCTTGGCTCCCGAATATATATAATATACTTGCGTAGTTGGACCATATAAAAAAAACGGACTGTACTAATTTTCTTTTTACTTTCGCTGTCGACTATCTAAACAGGCAGTTATAGGTTTATGATATTCACCGCGTGACTGCTCGTGATAATTATGTTCTCTTTTTTTGATAAATAATTATTTGCATTAGAATCACGCAAGTGTAAGGTGGTCATGTATATTTTTTTAATATATTGCAAAGTCAGAGTAAGCAAAAGTTTTGATAACAGTATTTGCTCTAGTTCATTTCTTACAAAGCCAAACAATAAAAAAAAAAAACTGTTTTGCTAAACAATTTCTTCGGCTCTTTTCGGAATACCAATACAACTACAATACAGCTGATTGATTTGCGAATTATTTTGTTCTTATTTTTGCACGAAATCAACTATTTCTTAAGCAATTTCAACTAACTAATTAACTAACTAACTAAAATTGCTGAAGTACAATAATAAACTAGGTAGCTAATGATAATAACTGTAGGGTCTTAGGGCGGTAAAAATTCTAAAAAAAAAAACAGCTTATACAGGGTCGTAAGGAAAGGGTTTGCTAAGCCGAAAGGGACTCATAGTACTCATGATTGTGAACATCTTTTACTGTGGGATCAACCACGAAAGCGAGCAAAAATAATCAGCTGTTCCATACATTTTGTCGACTCTCATTGATATGTTCTATGGAACAGCTGTTTTTTTTTTTCTCGACTTCAGGGTTGGTCCCATAGTAAAAGCTGTTCATAACGATGAGTACTACGAGTCCTTTTCGGCTTAGCATACCCTTTCCTTATAACCCTGTATACTTTGAAAATGTGTAAATCCGCCACTGACAAAGACAAAGCTAATGGGATACAATGTTCGGATCACCATCACTAGATGATTTTGTTATCATTAACATCTTAAGTGTCTTCCACATGGCACTTATCCCTTACTTGTTGATGCCAAGGCGCCTTCTGTTTTTGCCCACACTACGTATGTCATAGATTTTTCTCTCAGCGCCAGTTTATTTCGGAATATCCATAGGTTTTTTACTCAACAACGTGACTGCATACATTTGCCAAAACCTGATACGATTCAATACATTCTTGAAATAGTTGTGACCGACAGAAACTTCTTTGAAATGCTAACACTAATTAACGTTTTTAACTTTGAAATGATATTGGCTTTTTATAAAAATAGATTTTACTTTATCTTTGAAAAGGGGAACTTGAAGGTAAATGCAATGCATTTACCTTAGATACCTTTTACCTTAGATACCTAGGTCACGTAGCTGTTTGGCCGAGTCCCTAGGAGTATTCTATAATCTAGCCAGACTGTGCGAATCACTTTCGTAAACTAGTAACGTTATCAGTTGCATTTATTTGTAAACAAATAGATGTGGCACAATGAACTCTTGGGTCATAATCATACGACAGACGACACACTTCAACAGTATGGACAGGCAATATAAATAGAGCGAGTTATCAGGGCTTTAGCTATAGTTTGAGAGACAAGAATAGAATAAGTGCATGTATACTAGCCTCAGATCAGAAAACAAGGGTGATGTGGCAGTTGCGAACGCATCTGGGGCTCTACTTTTCAATCGCTTGTCTGAGTATTCCATGCGAAATTATCGACGCTGCGCGACCGTGAGCCTTATCGCGGTCGCGTAGCGTTTATAGTAGTATGGAATTCCTGGCCTAAAACAAACCGATTCCTATACTTTTATATTCGATCTCAGCTTGGGGCAGCTTCGCTTCTTTCGAGTTTTGACAAAGTGCCTCGTTGTTCGGTGATTGTTTGCAAAATAGCAGCTGTGATGTAAATTATTTGAAATATGCCATCCCATGTCACAAGCAAGTACTAAAATATTGTTGTTTTTTTTTCTTTTTATACAAGTTTAAGAAAAACGCGGAGATATTCAAACATGAACAATAAAACACATCTTATTTTGTTTCCTTTTCTTAGACCTATAATCAATAAAAAATAGTACCCACTAAGACGGGTCCAAAATTACCACGAATTTTCTTGGAAATTAAAATTTTTACACCGTCGCTTCTTTTAGTTTTACAGCCCGTGACGCGAATGAACAGCACTCTTTTATATTGCCCATGTTATCGATTCGTAATTTGTTGCCATGTCCTTACTGACTATGTGCGTAGCCCGTAGACTGCAGCGTCTGAGAACGTGTGTCTGTTTGTCTCACGTTTTTGGCAGATGTCCAACGCCACACACACGAGCATAATTTATGTTATGTTAACCTTGTTACGTTACCTATGTATTTAATCTATAGAAATATAGAAAACTTATTGTTTCGCTAACGAGAGTTAAAATGTATAACCGTCTTATTAACCCAATGACCGCCATAGTATACCTACTCGACAAGCTATAGCGGGCGCTTTAAACCGACGACGTCAATACGTGAGAAGAATGTAGTCTACAAAAACTCGAAATAAATACATTAAACATACCTACTTATAATGGTAGATAGCGCCAAACTGAGTCCTTGCAAACCCTATAAATTCAAAACCCCGGACTGATTCTGCTCACGTTCGAACTTAAAAGTTGTATTGAAACGATATGCTTGCTAACAACATTTAATGAAGATCGGAATGACGGGTCGCAAGATTACCTCTGTCAAATATACGTGGAATTGTTCCCGTAGAATGAAATCATAACTTCGCATGTACGGTGATTTTTTTAATCATTCTTCTTTAAGTAAATAAAGTAACTTCTGTAAGTATTCAGTTGCTTTATGTAGGCACCGAGCACGGCAATGCATTTATGCCGTGGCTGTCAAAGGGTTAATTTAATTATATTGAGTATTTGTTTACTTAACCCAAGATTAAAGTATTGTTTGGTATACTTTTATTACAGAACGCTAGTGGAAACAGAGGAAACAAAAGAATTTAAGAAAATTAATTGGTTTACTACTAGCAGTTCGCACCGAACTGAGACCTCGCGACCCCTATAACTACACAACCCCTAAACCGATTCAGCTCAAACTCGAATTTATAAAATTGTAGGTATTGAAATGAACTACTTGCCTAGAAATTTTCATGAAGATCTGATTAATGGTTCTTAAGTATAGTGTTTTAATATTTAATACAATAATGTCTAGTTTATAAGGATACGAAGGCCAAAAAAAAACGTCTGCGGAAAAATATACTTACATAAAAACATACATCTGCCGATTAGCTCCCGTAGATTCTGAGACCTTCGCTTCGCTCGGTTTATTTATTTATTTAATAGACACCAACATGATGTAAGTCATTGTAACATATAAGGAGGCAAGCAATGGAAACTGGCTGAACGTCACCACAATTATAGGTGCAGACTACATGAAATTATGAAGCGAGTTTTACTTAAATAATAATAGTTGACGACTTAAAGATAATTTTTGTAAGTATACATAGTAAAGTGTGAATAAAGAAAGTCAGAGAAAATTACTCTTTGCTAATACTAGAAAATTTTCTGCAAATCGATAATTAGAATAAATCGATTGATGAATTTCCGAATCTCAAAAAGACCTAAGCAATTGCCCGTTTTAAGATGTGGGATAAATTGCTGTTGCTGTAACTTCAATAAACAAAAATGTCGAAATCTTAGAGACTCGAAGTCTAATGAATGAGTCGAGGCAACTTACAACCTTTCCGTGTAGTAAACTCCTAGATTTTTAGTAAAATCGGATCTTAGTTATTTCTTTGCACAACTGATTTTCGTTAAAACTGGTGTATTTCCACAAATTATCTCCCAGTTTAGTGGAAAACTCGCATGTAATTTCAACACTCGTGTCAGTGGGACAAATATAGAAGACAGATCGTGTTTACTGAGAGGGTGACCCTGACCAGCCTTGGCACTTCAGACTTTCCTATCTAGATACGGAAAACATCAAAATTCTTGATCACAAAAGGAAAAGGACATTACAAAAATGATATCTACAGTAGATAGGCACAACAAGGCGGTCTTATCGCTAGGAGCGATCTTTTCCAGGCTGCCTTATAAGCATAGAAAAATGGTATGAGTAGTACAGGGAGGATGATAATTGTTAGGTAATGGTCCCGTTGTGTTTATTTTTCTTTTCAGTTTAGAGTTGTCGCCACAAACAGCTTTATCACAAGCAACGCTTAAAATTATCACGATAATCAAGAAATATTTAAACACAAAAATAATCGAAAAATTTTCGTTACTTTTTTGATAGCTATTTGTACGAAAAATGTAGCTAGACTTCAGAATGGGAACCAAGAGGAACCTAGATACTACATTAATTTTACTTCAGACAACATATTTGAAGGTTTTTTTTTGTCCTGATTACAGAACGAACAAAAACACTGGATTAAATACTAAGAGTTCATGATGACACTTCGGAATCACACACAGCCGACAAAGACTGGTGAGTATACCTAGTTATCACAATAAATTATTGGCAAGGATGTATGGATGAGATTGGAATTTGACCGGTAATAGTTATAACCTACTATATGGCTATGCCCAAAGGATAATGGATACTTATATACTTAAAAATGATTAACTCCATAGAAACCTCTATTAAAGTTTCCTTAATGGGGCACGACTTAAACATGACCTTGACTTTGCTTGACTTAGACTATGATTGAGACTTGTTTTCGTTTTTAAATATTTTACTTCTCTTGAAAGTAAAAACTTTGCACTGGTTAAATACAATTCGCGAAGACCCAAAAAAAATAAACTGGTAGGTAGGGTCAGCGGGAAGATTGGCAAGAAACCGGGAAGATTGGCGATCGAGATAGGAGGCTTAACATTATGCTCTGCAGTGGGCTGCAGTGCAGTGTCTATGATGACGATGACAGCAGAATCGACGTCATTGCCATTCACTTCATTGTCATTTTTTCTTGAGTTCAAAATAGGTTTGCCTCTGATCATATAGCAAAGCAATGATGTGGTCCAGGACGGACCACGCCTACCTAGGAAGGTACCTTGTTTGTAACGTCGCAAATTGTTATTTTCACTTAACATCGTCGGTCAACAATTTCCAATAAACGTCTTAAGTACCTTCCTCATTATCGTCAGCAGTCAATGTAATACTTATCGATCACGAGGTGCTTTTCGTGAATTGAGATACACGCGCTAATTTTATTGTTAAGTTGTGGAACACGATACACAAATTGTTATCGAACTTTTACATTCTAAGCATTTCTAACCCAACTAGTTGGGTAGAACTAGTCTAACTAGTTTTGTTACTAAGAAGGTATTTGAAGAGGTTGGCAACAAATGGCTTTAAAAGGCTTACCAAATATTTTTGTTGATGATAGATAGGCAATAAAAACAACTGTGGTGTTTTCTAGCGTTGCCTTTCCGGCGAGGACCAAGCGGTCGGTGTAAATTAATGCAAATTTATGTATGTACTTTTGTTTACTCTTCTGTAGGCGCACCAACGTTCAAAAAAGAGATAACTTATTTTAATTTCAAATACGAATGTAGGTAGAATTTGAAGGTAGAATTTATTGATTTACCCATGATATAGTACACAACAATAAATCGATTCTAAACTAAATAATTCGTTATGAAACCCAAATAAAATCGCGTTCTAAAAACATATCATTTTTATATAATAAACTGACGTGACTTTTTATCACTGGTCCTGGTGTTAAGTGACGTATTGTTACACCTTTTATACGTCGATCATTTTTATAGAAAAAAAAAACAGGGCATTCTTAAAAGCAGAGATTCAATCACATCTCGAAAAAAAAAAACGGACTTAGAGGTTTCTTATTCTCAACGCTATCTTTCGAGATATTCACGATGGCTAGCGTACGAGATAGATCAAGTGGTCGGAGGCAATCGAGACGAGAGACGATGGATAAAATAACTAATAATAAATAAAATAACTAAAGAGCCCTTAATCAATATGATTTTGTTAAAAATGAAGCACTTTATTCCGTGGCTGTTATTTATTATTAAATGCCTGTCACACTTAAGCTGTTTAGTCATATCAGCAGCCTGTACTAAATCGTTTCGACCATGCCGCTACTAATAGATCTAGTTTCTTCTACTTATAATGTTCATAAATGTTTGGGTAGAATAATAGGTGCCTAAAATAAATGTTTCTTGAAAAAGTATTTTTCATATGTGTATAAAAATTGATTTTCATAACAATTTTTCACAGTAAATACTATAATTCATACTTTTGCTTATTTTGAATCCAAAAAACACATAAATCTAATAATTCCGTCAGCATGAAGTCAAAGCAGGGAAGAAATTCGTCATTAATATTTTGACTAAGTTTTGTATAATTTGTAAAATGACTAAAAGTCTAACCTGTAAAAAGACAATCTTTGGTTGTCCTCACTTTTCTTCGAAACATGGGTCTTGAAAAAATATGCAACGCACGCCATCTGATCTTGCAAATATTACGCTTATCACACTCGTGAATTTAATAAAAAGTTCGAAGAAACCACTGTTTATTTTGAGAAAATGCACCTAGTAACCTATTTGGTTACCAAACTTTTCAAAATCGGTTTCATTCAACAGACCATTGCTCCGACTTCATCTTTTTTTTTCCAAGGGCGAGGACGGCCAGTTTGAAAGTTCACTGCAATCTTCTCCCCCGTGCGCTAGAACTATCGTGTTTGCAGGCAGTGCAGGGACCCTATTCCTGTGGGCTCGAGATTATCTCGGTCACTCTCACTCCCATTAAATTCTAAATTAGAGAGACAGTGACCGAGATAATCTCGAGCGCACAGGAATAGGGTCCCAATTCCAATGTAATTCAGTCGCAACTGCAATTTTCACACGTGAGTAAAACCTTTAATCTCGTGTGAGAAAACACAAATAAAACGTTAAGAAAACTCGCATAGCCTGCCAGTCTGCCACCAACCACCGCGTGGCCCGCACGCGTCTGCAGTAAAATGCCCGTCAACACTTACGAACTATAACTAAAAGTTATTTGTTTAGAATGTGTTAGTAATTTTAAGTGTTACTACCCTGTGATTAGTGTGACTTTCTTTTTAAAAGAAAATAAGTGCTGCTATAATGGAGAATGAAAAGTGAGTAAATCTAAGTAAATACAATTAACTTGTATAGAATTTTTGTAGGTATGTGATTATATTTGTTTATTGTATATTTGCGTAGACCCATTAATATGTGTATAAGTAGTACGGAATATTTTAAATGTACATTATTGCGAATGCTAGCCAAATAATTTAGCAAAACGAGATATAATATGTTTTAGGTACGTAATTTAAATAAAAATACTTCCATCCTTAATTAAATATTTAAGTAGGTATATAAGCATTTTATTATTTATATGAGTATAATGTCGGTCCCAGAATTGCAGGCCCAATATGAATGTTCGCGCCACGAAGCGCGAATTCGGGGCGATAGACGCTAGTCTGGGGACAGGCATTAGCTGATACCCGTGGTTTTGGTAAGCGGCGCTGCTCTGCCTTCGCCCCCGCAGGCTTAGGGCTCGGGGCCGAGGCTCTGCCTTCAGCCTCGCAAATACAAAGTAAAACGAACATTCATCCCCTATGTAATCCCCTATTTAATTTAATTAATTTATCCCCTTGAGGTAAAATAGGAGATGAAATTTTGCATTTGCATTTGGGATGAATATGCATTATTCAAAAATCCGTTCTTCGTGGTCCAACATATAGGTATATGCTATATACGGTAGGTACCTACATATTCCTGTGTTTTTTTCCTAAATTTCATGCTTCTATAGACCCTGGCTTAGGCTGTGCCTTGTTTGTCATTCAGAGCCTTATTCATCATATCTATAGGTAAAGTACCAATTAAGTACTCTCCGGTTATAGTGGCAAGTAAAATGTCTGAGTAACACTAACCGTCAGATAAAGTTAACAAAAACAGAACTTGCTTGGTTGGGAGTATTACTCGCCACTTAGAAATAATCGGAAAGTATCTATTCAACACTACTTTGAGATGACAAAAGAGGCCTTAAGCGTTTAATTCATTGGATACCTTCTTACCCGAAAAAATTTTGTAGCCTACCTTACAACAAATATTTGATGTGGATATCAACAATCCATATTACTTAGCGAGCATAACTTTCGTGTCTATCTACTACTTTATTAGTTAAAGTGATTGCCTATCAATTATTTATGATTTCTTTGATAAGTCACAGTATATAAATTATCCAGGTCGTCCTGTATCTAGCTAAGTAGGAGATGCGAAAATTACCTACTGTTACAATTCAAATAATTTGTTAAGTTTCTATACCTGAGCCGCTCTATGAAGCATTCTGATAGGTCCAATAACTACATTACTATTAGTAAGTACTCACGGGATATTTACCACGATTCTTACTTTGTACTTTGGTCACATTGTGGACGCGTACCTTTACTTATCAGGCCACCTAACACTGGATTCCACGCACTGGCGAGTTGAAATCCATCACCTCGATTTCGGTATTTCGAGATTTCAATCGCTTCCTTTACCATCCTGGGTATATATTGGCGCTCAGTAGACAGGATTTGCGGGTTGTGAAATTCTATCCAGTGGTTAGGGTACTACCGTGAGTACTATGTAGTACTACTATATAGTAATGTAGTAAACCACCACGAAAGTCTAAAACAGGTTCAATAACATAGTAAAACGCTGGACAAAAACTATTAAGTTTTTTGAAAGTAAGGGTGTCTACACATGGCCCGACCCGACATCGCTTGAAAGAGGTGGCTATATATAAGTTTCTGGGGAAGCGAAAGGGAGAAGCTATAACCTTAATAGTTTGTTTCTTTTGCTCCCGTGAAATTCAAATCTAGCTGTCCCTTTCACACGATGTCAGGTCGGGCTATGTGTAGACACCCTAAGAGTAACCAAAATACTATATTGAGTTATTAATACAATTGTTTCCATTCTGCTTTTTACAATGCTATTGTACGCTCGGGTATAGTAAGCAGTCTATCTAATCGACAACAGAATCCAGTCACCGCAGGCACATTCTACTTTGTAGGTACTTAATAACTTTTGTTCTATGACTTTTCACAATAACAAGACATTCCCAAAAAGTTTTTTTCTTATATTTGTATTTTTTGGGGTGCAAGCTTTGAGATTTTACTTCATTGCTTCTCAAAGAAAGAACTAAAAACCATATAATTATCTCAACATAAGATCTCTAATCCTAACTAATATTATAAATGCGAATGTAACTCTGTCTCTCTGTCTGTCATCGTCTGCGCGGTTGTCGTGTTATCACTGCTGAACGGATCGAGCTGAACTTTTGCATAGATATAGCTTAAGAGTAGGATTCGGACATAAGCTACAGTTTTTCACGCGACCGAAGTCGTGAGTAACAACTCTAGTAACCAATAAGGAGGTGCACGGAATAGTTTTTTTTTTTTCAGTTTATAGCTTTATAAAATGTCTTTGTTTTATGAGAAAAAAAAACATCCCGGATCTAAAGTAGTTTTGTATGTTGTTAGAAAGTCTATTAGAGGGATTTGGTCAATTAAAAATAGTCCTTCAACATCTGATTAGCCAGTCATGTGGTCAAGATAGCAGTGCTTATCATATGCATGTCAAACACTTAACCATGTACTTAAATGTAAGCATATCCTAACTAATATTATAAACGCGAAAGTAACACCGTCTCTCTGTCTGGGTGTTTGTCGCGTTTTCACGGCAAAACGGCTGAACAGATCGATCTGAATTTTTGCATATATGTAGCTTAAGGGTTGGAAACGGACATAGGCTTCTTTATTTTAGGTTAGGTTCCAAATTTTCACATCAATTTCTTTGTCATTCATCTCATCTGTCAGACTGGGATCTGGCATTTTTACCTGCGCCCACCCTGAGACTGCTAAGGTCGTTTAACAGACGAAAAATAAGTGCAAAATTTTCATCTGCCATAGTGTTTGCCTGCTTGCCAAAAACTGCCTACAAGGGTCCTCAACCTCGCCAGCACTGTTGCGACAGCGGATTTGGTGACAATTATTGTCTCCGTGTAAATAAGTCTGAAGTCTTTGCAGTATAAATAATACTTTGCACCATTTTCTTAAGCTTGTTCTTCAATTCCTTCCTCTGTCGAGTGCGGTCACTGACCGCCTCCACTGTAGTCTTGGCTTCTCTCCATCACCCTTCACCTTGCTCCAGGCGGCGATTTCAGCTGAAACATTGGCAGAAGCATTAAGGAGATATTTTTGAGACTTTGTCATGTTTTGGAAGTCACGAGGAAATGTGGGTGTTGTTGGCGCACTGCACTAAACTTACAGTTTGTCTTATTTAAAACATTTATTTTTGTGCCCTAAAATCCACCTCATCTCCTAATTCTATCTTCCCAGCACATTCGACGTTTTATAGTGACTGAATTTACTTTGTGGTCACTTCAGGTGACTCACAAACTCACATAGTTGACAAACACCGGATTTCTGGCTGCGCCAGAGCTGGACCTCGGGGATCTAAAAGTGGGTCTTAGCTTCAGTAGGTATACAACAGGCACCAGTCGACTTGACTTTTTGGGTTTATGGTTTCTGCAAGTTGCTTCGTTCTTTTATTTCATGCTAGCTTCGTGAAAGGTCTGTAATTGCGCATGCGATTGGGTGGCTCAAAATCATGCATGCATGAATTCTTTTCTGAGAAGTTTATCGGTACTAGCTGTCAACCAGTTATATGGTCTTTTCCCAACAGATCTTTATAACGTCACAACATCTCTGGTATTAAGTAATAGTACCTGCACAGAAAAGAGAAAGATAAAAAAAATCTCTTCTTTGGGATACCTGTAATGATATGTAGTTGTAAGTTTGGAAAGTAAATAAATAAAATAAATCATCAGCCATAAGACGTCCACTGCTGAACATAGGCCTCCGCCTTAGAGCGCCAACTCACAATTGGCAAGAAAATAAAATCCGGGGAAACCTGCAGGACGCAGCTAACTATTATTAGTATTTGAGTTACTAAAGAACACAACCGGACTTATTAATTTGTACTACCCAACTAAACTTCAGTTTTCAGTTCTTATAAAAACGACCACTCGCCCTTCGTACTATTTTCAGGTTTCCAATATCTGCAAACTGAGCCAAAACAGTACATCTGTACAGTACGAAGTCCATTCGTCGCGAGCCAAATACCTAAACGAGGGTTCCTTCATTTATTTGCGTTCTTATCATGCAGGAAACACGTGTTTATTGGCATCTGTCGCAGGAACCGGCTGAACTAAACTAAACGCGCTATCACGAAACACTATTTACTGAACAACGTACTGTAAAAAATCGCTTAGATAACAGGCATTGTACTACTACATATTTCAAGATTGGTTATATATTTATTTGTATTTTTGGTGTCTTAATAGACCCACAACAATAACAAGTTTAATAAGTTGTGTTTTTACCCGTCTACGTAAGGACGGTTATGATTTTAACCGGTATGTTCATGTTCATCTGGGCCCGTACCGTGAGGTGCTTATTGCGATGGTTGTTAGGTTCAGTCGATGACACTGCGCGACCGCGAACCGTATCGCCGCGTGATAAGGTGTATGTATGGTCGCGCAGCGTTCTCGGCTGAGCCTAATAATCATCGCAATAAGCACCTCACGGTACGGGCCCTGTTCCTTCATAACTTCTAAACTACTTATCACAATTTGACAAATGAGGTATCGTTGGAAGCGTCTTAATCGTCCGCTTATCTAACTAACCTAATCTAGTGTCACATTTCTACGTTAGCTATTAAATTTTTTAACATTTCAATATGATGATATAATATATAATTTATATTTTATAGTTGAATATGCCTATAAAGGGTGATCATATCAGTTCCATGTACCCACTCACGTAGAAATCTCAATAAATAAATAAATAATAAATATGAACCCCCGACGACGTCGATGAAATTTGCAGCATACTAGTAATATCGTGGAGCGTCGTCGACAACCTTACTGAACAAAGCAGAGTGTTATTCTAACTAATATTATAAATGCAAACGTAACTCTATCTGTCTCTCTGTCTGGGTGTTTGTTGCGTTATCACGGCTGAACGGAACGGCCAGAAGTTTTGCATAGATATTGCTTAAGGGTCGGAGACGGACATAGGCTACTTTTTTTTCTGTAGGTCCACGCGAACGAAGTCACGGGTAACAGCTAGTTATATATAAGGTTAATTTAAATCGATTGTCAATCAAATAGCAATCTTATCTGCATCGTTTGCGAACGTGCACGATAATGAGTGCGCTTGATAAGGGGGATATTAACATATCTCCAGCCACCAAGTCAGTGTACCTACTTACATTACATATAACATTACATTAGATTAGAAAACCTTTGTTTTCATCATTTTGCTGTTGATAGTTTTAATTTGCATACAATTTTAAAAAACAATGTTAGGCACCTTAGCCACAAAATAAACAATAGTACAAGTACAGAAGACTATGGGACCAACCTTGAAATCTGCTGTTCCATACATTTTGTCGAGTATCATTGACATTTTATGGAACAGCAGATATTTTTTTCTCAATTTCAGTGTTGGTCCCGTAGTAAAAGTTGTTCATAATCATGAGTACTATAAGCTCTTTTCGGGCGGTCACTTGCCGATGGGCGACATTGTATATGGGAGGCTTTTATTCAGCAGTGGACGTGTTGTGGCTGATTGTTCATCATCAGCCACAATACGTACTGCTACTTGAAAGAGAATAATCAATAGTTTTTTCTACCTTGCATGTAGCTTTTAAAAAAAACTCTAAAATACAATGATCCTCGCAAAGCCCTCACGTTTGTTTGTTTACGTGTTTATGTTTAATTACATACTCTTACTACTCGACATCTACAGCAGTTACACTGCTATTCGCAGCGCGTCATTGGTTCGGGGCGTCACTAAGTTCACGGTCGGCTCTCTGAAAATGACTGAAAACAATGATTCGTCACTGTCGACGGTCGTTACCGTGAACCACAAATCACTTGTCACAGAACATCCTAACCAATATTCTTATATAGCTGCAGTCGTATTAGAATCCATAAAGCTTCGACGTATAAAAATGAATACGTTTGTCTCAAGGAAAAAACATCGCTTGCGCGATTCTGAACTCCCTGCTTTACAACTGTCAGGCCTTACAAAACGTCATAAAATTCACAAAAATGGATCAACGCCATCTAGCGAACTATAGGAAGTAAATTTGTCTCTGTCTCGATGTTTGTCGCTGAACGGCTGAACAGACCTTGATAAAATTTGGTAATGAGTTCACATAGGCGGAAATGTGATACTTTTTTTTATGTCTACGCGAACGAAGTCGCGGTTAACAGCTAGTAATATAATATACTACGCTTATGTAGACAACTTACTTTTTAGTCGATTTTGAAAGGTCCTCCCTAGATTTGTACTTTGAAAAAATTCGCGCCCCTCTTCAGAATCTATTATAATCTATATTCGAAAATTGTTTAGTTGTTTACTGTGACGAAGATTATAAAAAAAAAAACTCCGGAATGTAAATGAAAAATAATTCATTTTGTATACAAAATGTAAAATGGAATGCAGATGACAGATAATTATGTATGGTCAAACGCTTAGATGATAATGCTAAACCCTAAAAAAATGTAAAGCGATGTTTTAAAAAAATTACGCTATATACCAAACCACAAACATGCATCCGTTTTTCCATCTACTACAGAATAGATAAAATTGATGACTTCTCCCATAATTTACAGGTGCCATCAATCATGTAGAGTACCCATCCGCTATAGATTACGGATATTACCTAATATTCGAAAATGCCAAATTAATTACCCATTACAGTGTACAGTTTACATACTCTGTTTAATCAACCTGATAACAGTCACATGACCAATGCAGAATACTCGGCAGTTAGCAAAAACATTACTATTATTTTACAAATTAGGTCATTCTATAAACATTACATTGGATACAGACTAGTCTGTAACCAGAGAATAAACAGTAATACTACAAGTTATGTATTTATGTATTTGATAGTTTAATTTGGTCAGTGCTTAAACAAACTTTTATGTGTAGTTAGGTTATATAGAGATTGCTTAAGAATATTGGGTACAGTACAGAACACACGAAACAAGAGGATAATCAATTGTACTACAAGCTATTTACCTATTATTAGATAATTTATTTTGGTGTCAGTGCGGAACCAAACGTAGGTACATAGATAAAATGTTCTTTGGTAGGTATATGTATTATGTACAGCGGGCTTATACTCTAACTTTGAAACGTTCGTAATTCTGATTACCAGAGCATGCCACCCTGTTCCTACCAACTAAGTCGCACTATGCGCGGTTCCGCTCGCGCACTATCACTATCGCTTTCAGAGTTACGGAATAAGCCCGCTAATTGTTTATGGATGTTATTAAGAAATACTCGGAAAAAAGAGAATATTCCATTGTATTAAAAGCTATTTATAATTTATTAGAGATTAATGAATGATCGATTAATGATTGGTTAGTGATTGTTTGATTGATTGATATAAATTTGATCAGTGCGTAAACAAACGTATTTATCTATATACTTAGTTGGGTTACAAAGTGATTGCTTATGGAAGTTGGGTCTAATAAGAATAATCCCTAGAGAAGTGTCCTGAAACTGTCTACATACATAAATCTTAGATACATTTTAGAAAAACTCACACACTAATGTTAAACCTTATATTGCTAGAACAACGTTAAATTTAGCTTACTTTAATAGTATTATGATATGTTCTGTGCTTCTTGTTAAAATGCACAGGTTACTAAAATAGTTACTATGGGTGTAAACTTACCTATGCTTCGGACATTTTTCAGCGCGGACACGAAATTAAAAGCCCGCTTCCGTAATTCAAATATCTCGTTCGCACTTTTTCTACGTTTTTTAATTTAAAAATTAAAGAGCGTAGATTTAAAAAAAAACACTCAGTTTCTTTAGAATAACAAAGTTATAAAGTTATTCTTATTTTAAAAAAAATTGACCAAGGTAAAGGAAAAAAAAAACCTCTTCTTCGCCAAAACAAAAAATAATAACATAAACACTGATTTTTATTGTAAAGAAATTGAGTTTTTTAAATAAATTTAAAAAACTCAATTTCTTTCACTCTGTAATTTTTATATTTAAAAAAGTTTATAAAGTGCGAACGAGACAGTGCGAGAATAAAGGAAGCCGGGCCATAATAGCTTGAATATGTAGTATATTACGGAAAACATGTGAGATAAGGACTTATCAATGAGTTTTATTTACATAAGACTGAACCTTCCGGTCGTCCGCGGTTATGCAAAAATAACTCGCAATATCCTTACTTTTTTACGAATATAAATTTTTTGCTAAAGTTGAACGAAAACCAAGCCATTTCTGAATGAGACGATTATACGTAAAATACAGATAATTTTATTTTTTTGTGTGGGTCGAGCTGGTAATACGTGTTTGGGATGAGACCGCTGGGATAAAGACGGAAAAACCCATATTATATTTTCAAAAAAGTAACATTTCTTTTTTAATAAAAAAGTGAAACAAAAACCTCGGCAAAGATTTTTTTGTAACGACTTAAGATGAAAGGCGATCATGTGGCATGTAACCTCGGAGTTTCAAGACGGCCAGGAACTATGTCATATGACTTCATTAATATTAATAAATAGTCAAGCTTGTATTTATTATTCATCTTATTTTAGATTTGGACTTGCAACAGGCTGGTCAGCGTGCAAAATTAATCGTGTGAAACTAATTTGACAAAAATAATGTCATCAAATTTTAACAAAATGTTCGTGAAAAGTGATCTAATAATCTGCAGTGGCGTAGCGTGGGGTTTCGCCGCACTGGACTATGCCTATCTATTAATGCTGCCCTTATTTGAACAATTAATTAATTCATTTAATTGAGTATGTACTCGTATAGGTAATTTTTATGTATTTTGTAACGCAATTAGTCTAACATCTAACAAGTAATCGCTGTTATAACCATATTGTGTGCTCACGGTTTGGATCGCGGATTCGAATAGAACTTTCATGAAATTATTACATAATGTATCATCGGTGATCTGTTGTGTGTACCTAATAAATAAAATAAAAAAATAAAATAAAATTATCTAAAAAAAAGTTATCAAGATAAAGAAATAATGTAAATGTATCAATTATGTTCAATTTGCTTGGAAAGCAAGTTTTTCTCTATGCATCTATATTTGGAAGTTACGGGAACAGAAAGGAATCCAAAGCCTATTAATATAGGCTTTGGATTCCTTTCTGTAATGGACTACATATTTAGTCTGATGAGATTAAATTATTGAACGTTAGAAAATATTGTTAGCTGAGCGATATTTTTACATAGTAGGTATTGCTAATTGAGCTATTTTTATATGTATTTTGATTGAGACTATGGGGAATGGGGTGGGTAGAATGTAGCTGTAACTTAATGTAGGAAATCCCACGTTACGCCAATGTGTATGTGAATGTGTTTTTAAAGTGATTAACATACTAACATTTATTTCGTTAAACCAGGAGCTGTCTAAACCCTCAACCTTCGACATCTTCTCAAATGACTGTGTACGGTTCCATGTAAGTTAACAAGACTTTGTATGGTTTTGGACTTGGTATATGAGAGGGTGGGATTTACCTGTGACGTTAGTGATTTGTGTTGTCCTTTTTGTGTTTTGTTTTTTGATTTATTGTATTGAACACCAAGTTTTACCTGCGGTATAAGTAAGGTTGCTGCGGTTTTTGAGTTTTTTTCGTATCTTTTCGGGGAAAGTATCATTGCACTATATTCACACTCCTTGACTGATCAAGGTTGTTTCTTACGTGAAAAGGTAACATCAGTTAAGACAAAAGGGTGGACCTCAGAATTTTCGACCTACAGAAACTGTTACTTGCCTTCGGTGAAAATATATTCGCGTTCCTTCTAGCAAAGAAAATCTACACGAGAAGAATAACAATCTCATACGAAAAAGTGAACCCCCGAAAAATCTGCTAAAAACTAGATGGCGCTTACGTATTTAGTGAGCTAGTGTCTAAACTGCTATAAAAGCCTACGAAAATATGGTTAATATAGAAACATAGTATTGGTATATTATGTCCGCTATTTAAGGTTTAGTTCAAATTAGAGTGCAATATATTATAGTGCAATAAGGTTTAGTTCAAATTAGAGTGCAATATACGACATAAAAAAACATGTTTACAACGCCATTGTCTTGAGAACCTAACGAGTTTTGCAAATAAAAAATAGAATTAATAATTTTGCTGAGAATATTAATGCAAAAATATTTATAAGAAGTCGCGTTTTGACTTGCTTGGGTATCTATCTATTTCAAACAAGTAGAAATTGTGACGATCACGTCTCAGATTAAAGCACTAGCGATATCTTACGTCCTCATAAGTAGGTACTACACTCGAGTTACGCCTCTTTCTATGGATATTAACACTCTTACTATAATTTCTCTATGCTTCTAGCAATTGAAGCTCCGATCGGAGTACCGAGAACTATCTCAGATTAGAATAACTAAGTTATTCTAAGTATCTCAGTTTTTTTTGCCTAGTTACAGATATAAGCTTAATGGATTTTCCACCCGACCTTCCAATCATGACCGTAGCTGTAGCAATCATTACCTTCTCGTAAGCAATCATTCTATTCGTGAGTTCGATTCCCGAGCATGGTAATTAGGACAATTGACCACTGTCGCTTCCAGACTTTGATGTAAGCATTTTACCGATGTTTCTTTAGGTATAAGGTATAAAGTGTTCTTTAGAATCTCTGGCATTTTCAAAAGTTCGGGTAATTTTTATTTCTTTGGTTATTACGTCCTACCTAAAAATCACACAGGACGGTGGCATACCAATATTTAACAAGAATATAATTTTCCCCACCCTTTTAAGTAGCTTTAAGTAAACCAAAAGAAATAGCCAAATCGCATTTTTTTAAAGAACATTTCTAAAGAACATAGCTCCAATGCACATACCAACTTGCCTCACTACTCCCACTAGAAAAAATGCAGGAGACCTAGTGAAAAATGAATTTATAGATAGGTTTTTCATATTTTAATAAATTGCTTCGTTCTATTACTATTTTGCCTCAGTATAGAGGGATTTAAAGTTAACATAATTGAGGTGAAATGTTAAATTCTATTTAAGTGTCTAAATACAGGGATATAAAGAAAGGGTCTGCTAATCCAAAAGAGGCTCATAGTACTCATGATTGTGACCAACCCTGAAATCAAGAAAATAAAACAGTTGTTGCATACATTTTGTCGAGTGCCAATGACATTTTTGTATGAAACAGCAGATTTTTTTCTCGATTTCAGTGTTGGTCCCATATTAAAAGTTGTTCATATGGATGAAAATTATGAGCCCTTTTCGGCTTAGCTTACCCTTTCCTAATAACCCTGTATAGTTTTAAATCTGCTTTTTAGAAAACATAATTAAGTATTTGTAAATAAACATTGTAAAAGTACAATAAAAAAGTGACGGCGTATTGAGAGATATTTATTTATTTTTATTTTATAAAACGGTAATATAACGACCGATTTATTAAAGTAAATTTGTAAAAATATTCCTAATTTACTTAAGCTGAACTACTATATGCATAAAGTGTGCGAGCGAATTGCACGTCACACGTTACCAGAAAAAAAAAAAATTGTATAATTTCAATTGAAGTTATATCAAAGAGAGACGAAGAAGAATCCGAAAAACAACATCGAAAAATCCAATTTTTTCTAAGCCGCTCATTTCGAAAAAGGTAAAGAGAAAAAAAAAAAAAAACTCCTAAACTACGAAAAACTTCTATGTGCATAAAGCGTCCGAGACGTGTAAGTCAAGTTTCCTCCATCAGAAACAAAAAAATTTTTTTTTTTCATAAATCTGTAGTATATTAATATTTTCAAGTGAAGGGCAAGAGTTGACAATTGCAAATCAATCACTTAAGCTCTTCTAAAAATAAAAGTATCATTCTGGATGATTGATAAAAGACATAAAAACAATTAGCTAAATTATTTTGACGAGAACAATATCGGTCTGATGTCATTGTGATAATCCCTACAGAGCGCGACGGGTGGTCTTATCGACATCGCAATTTCTCCGCCTGTTTTTGGATATCAATTAAATAATAAATTGATATCCAATTGATAAATTGATTTCGGGGGTTAGTTCATTGCTAGACGCGATTAGGCTTAACCTTGGATAGCCAATGAGAAAGCTTGTTCCCAGTCCCCGCAACCCGCACTTTCGTCAAATTTTGTAAAAAAGTTTGTCGGCTCAACGATCTCATAATCTCGTATCTACTTTCATCAAGTAGCAGATGAATATGCTACTTGATGAAGCATATTCATCAAGTATGCTTCATCAAGCATACTTGATGAAAGTAGATACGAGATTATGAGATCGTTGAGCCGACAAACTTTTTTACAAAATTTGACGAAAGTGCGGGTTGCGGGGACTAGGAACAAGCTTTCTCATTGGCTATCCAAGGTTAAGCCTAATCGCGTCTAGCAATGAACTAACCCCCGAATACTGAAACGTTTGTTAACTTTGATGACAGATTAACCCCCGAATACTGAAACGTATGTTAACTTTGACGACAGATTAAGTCTATTGCTGTCTTTGTCATTTGCTTAGCGCCAGACAAAGGCAGTATTTGAATTAATCTATTGCCATTAACAACAGCCAAGTTAAATGCCTACCGGACGATCTAAAACCTCTGACATTAGAGATCGCCACCCAGCCTATACGAACTTCGTTATTAACCCCCGAATACTGAAACGCTTGTTAACTTTAACAACAGATTAATTCTAATGCTGCCTTTGTCTGGCACTAAGCAAATGACAAAGGCAGCAATAGAGTTAATCTGTCGGGGGTAAGTCTTTCAAACATTGGCAAAAAACGTTTCGTACATACACATACTTTATAACACCAGCACACCTGTGCAAATAATAAATGGCTAAATAATTGGTAGTGTATTTTGGTAGATAGTGTATGATCGGTAGTTTTAGAATTCACAATACCGATTTTGATAACATATACATTTTCTTTTCAACGGTTTAAAACTTATAAATAAGAGAAAATATTTCGAAAAAATATCATTATTTAAATGACTAGCTTCTGCCCATGGCTTCGCCCGAGTTCTGAACAACTCCGTACAGCTTCGCTCGCATAGTCCATTTCACCTATTTAGGGCTTGATTTTCCATAAATCCTGTGATATGCCTTTCTTTATTTTTAATGATTAATTAGTAAATAAACCGCTTTCCGTTTGCTTAGCATTTAAAAGTTTTTATTTGTATACAAACTTTGGGGGCCCATTTTGCCCCTTTAGGAGTGGAATTTCGCAAAACTCGTTATTATTCACCTAGACCATTTGAGGAGTATTGGGTTCAAATTTCATGTCTTCATCATAAGCAGTTTGGTCTGTGCGTTGATTCTTAGAAAAGAGCTCGTTCTTTTATAAGTACGTGTAGAAAAACCTTAAAAAAAATCCTTTCAAAAAATAAAAATTAATAATTTTTATTTTTTCTGGAAAACTTGTCATGTGAGATTAGTTATCGAGTTAACGAAAGAGGAAAACATTTTACGGTTTTTTCTACATGTACATATAAAAGAAACAATTATCACAAAAAATACTCATTACACTTCACAGAAACAATAAACACTGCCATAAACAGTATCATTGTATAACAACAATACATTGCCTTGTGGTCACATGAGACGAGGGGTTGACGATTGTCCTCAGTCGTGACCTCTTATCGGCTTTACAAGTCCTGATAACCCGCAAATAGTGTGTTAAATACTGGGTGTTTGGTTAAATGACCGACAAATTTTAGAATATCATTGTACTCGTCAATACAATCAACTTTCACTAAGGGATCAACCGTAAATCGCCAAAAAATATTAGCTGTCCCAAAGAAAAAATTATTATGGTGCAACGTTTTGCTCAGCGCGCCAAATCGTTACTTACGTTTTTATCAATCAATAACTCATCGTGGGTTCACCGGGTTGCCATAAATCTTACGCTTGGTAGGCGGCTCGGAGACGACTCTGGGCTCACCTTGTACTAAGGGGATGCTGCTGCTCACGTGGTTCTGGTCGCAGTTTTAGGATGTACCCGGGTCTATCTCCCCCGGGTTATTTGACAGCCCTTAAATTATTCGCGTCTCTTTTGGCGACCAATTTGGAGCTGACTTTAGCTTAGTCACAGAGTAAATAATTGTGCATGCTTAGGTACGAAAATGGTAGGACCAAATACTTCGGAGTCACTGTTTTGAACTAGATTTAATAATTAATCTACGTAGGTACAATTTTGTCCTCATTATTAGGTGTACGGATATATTTAGTTAGAAGACTCAAAAGAACGAAACCGTTCGAGTTAGTGTAGTGTTAATATAATCTCAGTGAATATAGTGCAAGTGCTGCTTATAAAGATCACATAAACATTGTGTCTTCGCCTTAATAGAGAAAAAAGGAAAGGGTTATTGGACACGTTCTTAGTCATTAATTACCTACAAGTTTGAGTTTGATTTAAATTACTTATAAGCCTTTCTGAGGATAGATCTTAGAAGGGATGCTTCTCGAGCGTAACCTAAACAAACGAAAAAAACAAACATATTAACTGTAAATAAAAGTCTACACATCGGCCTTTGTCTTCTCCAAAGTATTAAAAAATCGCAAATATGGTAGCTGGCTCGGACGAACCATAAGTTTGCTCGATCCAAAGACACGCCGCGCGCTGAAGGCTTCTGGATCGAATCGCACCAAGATACTTGAGGTTGGTTGGAACTGGGTAACTGTTTGGGTGGAAGGAAAACACCGTGTGAAATCATATCAAGGTGGTAGAGTACTTTTATACTGCTCATCCGTCCTCATGCGGAAAATGTGTCGCCAAGTACATGACTATGTATGTTTTACGGAAGCCTCACTCACTATTCCTAGCTAGATATGGGTGAAAACATTAGGTGGCCTTTGCTTCAGCAATGAAAAAAAAAACAGATCTATTAGCACACGCAATTGACAGCACCATTTTAATCATGCTTTTCACGGCTTCAGTGATTCGTTGGGATACGTCAGTATCTTTACTCTCGCGTTAAATACACATGGGTTTTGTTGTTTACCTAGGTACTTATGATAAGGTTTGTCTTTGTGGCGATTAAGAGTTGTAATTTACATAACGGCTCTATGAGATAGTTGGTTATGGCTTGTTACGATACGATGTCCGTGACTTCGTACGTAGTGCTGCTCGGCCTACGGCCTTCAACATACAAAATATCGAACTTGAACTGCCATATCGTTATGGAGCCTCCTTAGGGAATTCATTTCAGAAATGGTTTCTTAAAAGTATGGAACTTCTGTTGTCTGTAGATGCCTAGGTGTTGTAGAATAGCCATGTCTTTTAAAAAGACATGATGTGCACTCCACACTAGGAGGTAAAGAGGTATACAAGTGTGAAAATGATTTGAATGATTTGAACTGTGGAAATGATTCAATGATTTGATTTAAAATTACCTGCTGGCCTAAAGAATACCAGCGCTAGATGTTAACAACCGGCATTATGCTGAGTTGGGTTCGGTTTCGTGAAACCTACTATATACAGGTACTCACATTTGCTTTTCTGATTTTCGGTATTTCATTTATTATGTTCCTTCTTCTTCTCTTCTTATTAATTACCCTCCTGTCGTAAATTTTTTGACATAATTCTGTCCCAATTTCTATCACATCTGTTTCCTGCCTTAGCCATCCTGTAATAAACTGCGTGCCTTCGTATGTCTTCAACCCAGCGCTTTGGTGGGCATAATATATGTTTCTTATGTGTATCTATATTTTTGCAAACATTATTATTATTTTGACATGTCTATATTTCTATATATTTCATTCATAAAATGAGTTTTCGTGAAAAAAATAAATATATTTTTCAATTTATTCTTGCTGATCAACACAATTGCAATATTTGATCTTAACATACATACAAACATTGCAAGTTGAATAAAAACTTGTAAAAAGTAGTCTTATTGTCTTACGCAATAAGAGCAGTCCCATGGCTTTAGCTAAAAAGTTTATATTTATTTGTAGTGTTTCTGTTACAGGAACGATTCACTACCATTCGTCAAGAATGGAACCCCCGCGGTCATCACCAAGTCTGGCTTCCCACCACATCCCAACAAGGACGGCAAGGCTGGCCGGGGGAAGGCCTTGAAGCAGATCATGGCCTCGTTCGTGGCCAACCTGGGCACCATCAATACCGGCATGGCGTTTGGCTTCTCCGCCACTGCGCTGCCGCAGCTAAAGGACCCGGATTCCAGTATACATATTACGGACGATCAAGCTAGTTGGGTTGGTAAGTTTATTGAGCTTTCATGCAAAATTTCCACATTAATTTGTGAAGTTTGATGCAATTGCTACTTCTACAAAGTTATTCTGTAAGAGTATAATTATGCTAAGTTAAGCTAATTTTACTAGTAACTTTTACTGTTAAATCCCTAATTAGGTTTACAATGTTATTTATACTTACCCTGAAATTGAGAACAAAAATCAGCTGATTCATATTCGTCGAATTTGTAGTAATTTTACTGCAGGCATTGCCCTGCCATTACTGTGTTCCAGAACACGTTAATATTTGCACACTACTGCTTACCGATTGAATAACTGATTAATGTGTGAAGTAGCCTTAAGTAGCCTGGGGAAGTAGCCCAGGCGGACTCTTTAAAAGACTCCACATATACACTACCACTACAAAAGATCTTTTGAGACAATATAAGATAACGTTATTTAATAGTAAATTACTGTCGCGGTCTGTAGTGACTGTTTTGCTGGCAGCGATGATGATGGCCGAAAGCGCATCGCAGGTCCAGGCCATCACAGCGCTGTCAGCATTGCAGCGCTTGATGGACAAAAATAAAGGCCAAGATCGCAGGTACACGCCTTTACACGCAGACAGCAAGGGCTGCAATGATGACCAAGCCTCGAGCTAAGCCTAGCTACGCTCTCGGCTTTCATAGAGTGGCCAGCAGTGCAGTCATTGCGGACCAAGGCTTGTATAGTCGAACAAAGCGAGTAATTTAAATAAAACCCGCTTAGTAGGAATTTAATTTAAAATATTAGATTTGACGATTTCCATTGCGCAAAACTGTCGTAGGCAAGTTTTTGCACCCGAATTTTTTTTTTTAAACAAAACTCGACTATAATTGCTGGCCTCCAAAGCACGCTAGTAATGCAATTCCATATAACTTTGCTGGCGCCTATTCGAGAAGCGCGGCAAGGCCGACTTTGCTCAAAGAAGGTTGTGATGATGGTGATATTATTTAGGAACAAAGGCTATTTAATGTATAAATATGTACCTACTGGTTATTCCTACAGCGTACTTAGACTGTCGAAAACCTCGGTTGTGAAATGATCCTACAACAGGCTTTATTAGGTATTCTACATGAAGTCTGGAGCCCAACTGACCTAGACGAAGGAGGATTATATCCGATAGTTTTCGAAGGCTTTCCTATACACGCGCGGATCGAATATTAAATTCGTTAAATAGTTCGCGATTCGAATATAAAATGCTTACTTATCACTTGCAAAGTGTTGATAAATGAAATGATCAGTCTATAACAGCAAAAAGAACCGCCAAGTATCTCCTGAATATTTTTTTCGAGTGATTAATAGTTTTTTTTTTGCCTATAGTAAGTGATAGCATGCTTGCCCATCACATCAGTTCTGTGCACCCAGATTTTTGAACTAAACGACTAGCTAGTCATTTTTGTGTAATGAATAAGCGGAGTAAAGCTTAATACCTACCTGTCATAATATTACTAAATTGTTTAAATTATTGATTAGTTGCCTAATTTAACTTTAAACATAGTTTAATTTGTAAAAGTGACTTGCCTGTAATATTCAATGTTATTTATGGACACTAAATATTTCTGATGTCTGAATATTTACGTGGGTTTGACAAAATTAATTTTAATAATAATAATAAGGGATTCTCACGTAAAAAGACTAGTATTAGTATATGTGATGTATGTGAATAAGAAACTTGATCATAGGATGTGATCGAAACTATATAATTATAGTCTTATATGTCAACAACTTATATGTATCATTCAGCTCGTTATGCCAAAAAAAAATCGTATTGGATAGCTAAGATTTCTAAGGTTTTCGAAACCGATTGGAAAACACCATAGCAACGGAGGTGTTTTACCCAGAAAATTACTCAGCTCAAAAATGGTTATGGTTATACCTACCTTCCTGATTAGCTGCTGCTTTGTATCATATTATATTAACTGCTTGTTTTCAGCTAGTCTAAGTGCGGCCGGCACGCCAATGGGCTGCATTCTGAGCGGTTATCTGATGGACAACATCGGTCGACGGCGCACGCTTATTGTCACAGAAGTTCCACTTATCATCGGCTGGCTCATGGTTGCTTTTGCGCAGAATGTTCCTATGATCTATGTTGGTAAGTTTGAAAAACTTTGTAGTCCAATATATTTGCCGATAGGTTAAAAACCAAAAGGCGAGTTGGTGGTTAAACGCAGACTTATACACGACAAACAAGACAACCACTTCAACTGATGTTAAGTGACGTTTTAATCAAAGATGGTAAATAGCCTAGATTGAGAACTGACTTTCAAATGTGGCTGGATACTGGAATTCATAGTTAGGCGGTGCCACGAGTTCTGGAAATGAGGGTAGTTAGCACCGAATACCTAACCTTTAACCAAAAGCCACCTCGCAAAACAAATCACTAAGCTGTCATCGTTTTCTTAATTTCGGTCTCTTCATATTAACATAAAGTTAAAATTAGGTGCTTAAGGCTGCTTGTACATAAGCCTCTCTATCCCTCGCACAGTTAACCTTTTTATCATATAATATTACTAGGGCTGTGTTCAGTAAGATCGTTCGACGACGCTTCATGATATTACAAGTATGCTACAAATGCCATCAAGCGACGTCGGACGTCCTTACAGAACACGGACCAGGGGTGATATTATCAGAACATCTATCATGTTTTACTTTTAACTATTAATATTTGATTCAAGCATAAGTATATGAACTTGAAATAAATTGATTAATTAATTGACAATGAAATCTAAGAAACCAATTATTTTCAGGCAGGTTGTTAATAGGGTTCGGTTCGGGCATGGTGGGTGCTCCAGCGAGGGTATACACGTGCGAAGTGTCACAGCCCCACCTCAGGGGGATGCTAGGGGCGCTAGCTTCCGTTGGGGTCTCTACTGGAGTACTTATACAGGTCAGTAGTCAGAATAAATTCAAAACAGCAGGCCTAGCACGCGCGCCGGGATAAAGTTTTGTCCACCCGGTTTGTCTTCGCGTCAACGTGACCAAGCTAGAATGTGGATACGTCCGTCTCATTCTCGCGTGATAAAACTGGTGGACAAAATTTTACAAGGCGCGCGTGCTAGGCCTGCGTTAGATTTGTTCACTGGTTTAACGCAGCAAAAGCATCCTTTCCGAGCGAGAGGTGAAATCATATTTTCGACATACTTAATCAAGTAAGGCCGTTTTGATAACGAAACTGTAAACCGCCTACTTTTTTCAGTTGTCATAATCTCGTGATCTTTTCACATGATGTGTAAAACACATAATACAAATGTTGTCAATGGTAACAACCAATAAACAAAAAACGCCCACTGTGACTCATTTATCTGTCAGTAGTTACATTTGTTTACCTTTACGGTACTTACTACAGTTAGGTGCCTTCCTATATACTGACTACAATGAAAACAAAACAATTAATTTAAAAGCAAAACAAAATACCCGACTGCAAAATGTATAAAAGGAATCCAACGACACCTCACTTGTCAATATCGTTCAAACCGTTTAGGCCCTAGAGGTAACTATAGGAACACACAAACATACCTACTTACATAATTATATACTAACATATTTACATAAATACTTCAGTACTACAAATATTTGTATAATACCTGCAGGCCTAAAGCGCGCCGGGATAAAGTTTTGTCGACTCGTTTTTTCTTCGCGTCAACGTGACAGAACTAGAATGTGAATACCTCTGTCGCGTTCTCGCGGGATAAAAATGTTGGACAAAATTTTATCCCAGCGCGCGTGCTAGGCCTGCTGAGATAATAATGTATTAAATAAGCTAGTCTAGTACAATAAATGTATTTCATACTCCAATTATTTAAAGTCAAGGCATGCGTAACTTAAATAGGTATAGACTATGCCCGTAGCAAATTTAGAAAATCTGTTGTTTGGTGCACTGTGTTATTTTAGAATAATTATGTATTATTATTTTACTAATAATATAATTCTTTGTATAAAAACAATACTATATTAAGTAGATCAAAACTCTTTTTTTTTTTGGTGACATGGGAGATATCTTCAAAAGTTACCCGGCTGGATTGGGCCGGGTTTTTAGGCTTCTCTACAACTGCTGGGATAACGGCCTAGTGATAATTAGTGAGCCTTATCCACCACCCTGGCCCAGTGCGGGTTGGTGGATTCAGATACGCCATCAAATTTCTTCTTCGGAAATTTCAAGCAGGTCCTCACGATGTTTTACCGACAAGCTGGCCCTCCCTTGTTCGAAACCGCGACTCCACGAATGTGAGGCGAGCGTGCTCCCACTGAGCTACCACGACTATGTAGGCTTATACCGAACTATACCCCCTCGGTGGCCTGCCACTGAGTTTGATGGAGGGCACCGATCTCCATAGGAACTCACCGATACCTCCAGCACGTTGCCTCAGGCAACACTCTGGGAAAATACTGGGAGTATTTCCCTTCCTTTCCTCGGCTCGGGTCACACCGCGGTATTGTTGCTTTGCGTTGGCCTTGCTAAAAAGAGAGGACAGATCCCAAAACCACTTAAGGCTTTTATCAATGCTATTCGTATTCTATTATGATCAATTTGATAGGTCATGATAAATAAACCAAAACGTTCTCAATATGTATTTATTAGCACAGATAAATTATATAAAGAAGAGTTCCAATGACCATAGAAAGATACGTAATCCGATTGTAGTAACTGTAAAGGACGTAAGATGTCGCTAGTGCTTTAAACTGCGACATGATCGGCACAATTATTTTTTATTGCGAGAAATTTGAACGTTGTGACCAAGTAAGTAGAGTTCAAACTTGATATTTAATTACTTCCAGTACGTTTCGAGTAAATGCGCCCTTATGGCGGTTTTAACATTAGCTGACTTAACACGTAAGCTCCATCAAATTTATGCTGTTTTTTGGGGGTACACTTTTGGGAGATTGTCAATCTTCTCGTATAATTTTTCTGTGATAAAAATATCTCCGTAAACTGGAAAAGTAGAAAATCTAAACTTTACGTACATTTTCCTGTTTGGCTCATGTACATACTCGTACCTTGAAATTGTATGTATCGATAATTTAATACATGGAAATACAATATGTTTTCGAATTCGGATCCCTAATAAAAAAACTGTTTAGTCGTTTAGATAATATGATTTAAAAAAACAACTTCTAATTAACAAGACGACTTATTATAAGCGTCACGGTAGCCCATAACAGTTCAGTGCCACCTATAAATTTAAACTTCAACAGTTCAAAATGTGCGCGGCAATGCACCGCGCTGGTCACCCTGAGAATTATTCAGTGATTACACTGAAAACATAACTCTTCAATCCGGCACGCAGTAATGTTTGCACACTACTGCTTGTCGGTTGAATAACTGGCAAAAAAAAACACAGCAAACTCTGTCAAAGAGTCTTACCACGAGAAAATCAAAACTGGAATAGATCTATACTTACTGCAAATAATGTTCAGTCTTCTAGTTTTACTTAACTGCATCATAGAATGTCAAATCATAAGAATGTCAGTATTATTTCAAGCTGTAGTATTTTTGTGGTTTTGTCATATAACGAAACGACTGCATCATAAGAATCCCCAATGTCAGTATTCTTTCAAGCTGTAGTATTGTTGTGGTTATGACATGTAACGAAACGTAATAGCATTGTAACAAGAAAACCACGTGAATGTTAAATGCAATCAGCTACAAGAAAGTTTATAGATATCATTAACTTGTATTAAAAAAGTTTATTCTGTTGTCACGAAGTACGACGTGTTATCAACAGGTCGTGATGTACATCAATGACAGTTTGTTGATTCATTTAAAATTAGAACGCTAAACCAAACAAATAGGCGACAAGCAATTTGCACTGAGGTGTGATAGCATAACTAATTCATGTGTATGCTATGTGATATGATGATTATGACAATATGACGTATTGGGCAATAATAATAAAACCAGCTCATGCAAATCTCTTTATAAAACAACTCACCACCGCTGGGTGCGAGACGGGGTAACTAATCACGTCTCCGATTGAGTTGTTTAAAAATCATTCATGCAATCTGCGCTTATGATTAGCCTGAAGAGCCAATCATAGGAGAATCTAATGAGGCGCTTTCCAAAAAAATAAATTGTTCTAAAATACTTACTAGATGGCGTAATAGTCCTATAGTTTACCTGTCATTGTCATATCTGTCGAAATATTTTATGTTTATTTATTAAATCGAAAACTTTGGCTTCACACGTTGTGTATTTAGCCAGTGTCAACTATTGTAATATTTCAAATGAAGTCAAATACATAGTTACATTACTTGAAATTGTCTAAATACACATGTGGAGCCAAAAAACACGAGAAAAAAAAGGCACACGTACATTTCGTACTTTCATGTCTTGACAGTGACAGAAAAACCTCAAGGTACATCTAACGCCATCTATTGGGTACTTTTATTACCAGGATTTAATTTTTTTTGGAAAACGCCTCATTGCCAAGAATATGCTATTTTGCGCTGAATATTTTCATGAGGATAGAATAGGTACCGAGAAAATGTCAACCGGTTATTTGGACTGTCATAGGCCTTAGGTACATTATTTTGTAGTTTTTGAAGCCGCCCATATGAAAAATTATTAAGAAAATTAAAAATAAACTCATAACTCCTAATATGAAAAATTGTAGGACATATTCGTGGTATGAGGAACCTAATTTTTTTGGATTGACGTCACTGTTTGGCCCAAACTGTATAAAAGACTTCTGGTGCATCATTTCTTGCTTCCACTCACCGATTAAGGCTGTGCGCTGTCTATTATTTGTTAGTTTTTAATTAAGTAGACCTACAAAAGTGGACCTACAAAAAAAATAGCCTATGTCCGTCGCTATAATCTATGCAAAAATTCAGCTTGATTCGTTCAGCTGTTTAGCCGTGATAACGCGACAAACACCCAGACTGAGAGACAGAGAAACAAAGGTAGTTATAGTTATGTAGATTATAGATCTTTTGTTGAGATATTTTTTTTTTGGTTTTATGGTCTTGTATTGCTAAGTTGGAAACATGATTTAGTAAGTACTTACATGACGTTTTCTCAATAAAGAAATCATTTTTAAACAAAAAAAAAAAAAAAAAAAATAATTTGTAGGTGGAACTCGCGGTGTAGGAATACGTAATCGTAAGCATAGATAAGAATGTATACTAGCGTAAAGACACTTTCTAGACTCTCCTCGATGGCTTTAACCCTGAAGTCTAAAATCTATCAAATCAATAGACAAAACTCATAACTTATAACCTATCTCTTATTTCAGTACGTAATAGGAAGTGCGACTTCTTGGAACGTCTTAGCCGGAATCAGCTCCATAATCCCCATGATCTCTCTCCTGGGGATGCTCGTCCTCCCCGAGACCCCCAACTACCTTCTCACGAGAGACAAGAGGGAAGGTGCTGAGAGCTCCCTGGCCAAGCTAAGAGGGTCCACTTGTGATCTGGATGGGGAGATACAGAAGATGATAGCGTTTAAGGAGAAGAATCATGTCGAACCGTTAGTATGATTGTTTTTAAGTGTATTGAAACAAGCAATGGTTTTTCATTCTCATGATTTAGCCCTTGAACAACTCAGCATGTTGTTAAGCAATACTATGTGTCTTTAAAAAACTATAAGAGTCATTTTACTCGGGATTAAAAACGCCTATGCTACAGAGACCGTATCATACTAATCTGGGCGCTCCTCTACTAGATTTGTATGCAATTGTGTATATAGAAATATTGGTCGACATAATGCCCACCCATTCGATAACGGCGCGCGGCGCTACATTGTATACAAACTATAGTCGGAATAACCGACTCAACTTAACGTGATTATTCTCGTTTTATTAAAACAAAATGATGAGCTGTTTATGACGCCTGTAAGAATTTTAAGATATGCTGGTAACTAAAGATACGCCTGTCATAAATAATTACAGTGCTGAATGAGGCGTTTTCCAAAAAAATAAAAAAAAATGTTCTAAAATACTTACTAGATGGCATAATAGTCCTATAGTTTTACCTGTCATTGTCATTTCTGTCGAAATATTTTATGTTTATTTTTTTAATCGTAAATTTTGTCCACGCGTTGTGTATTTAGCCAGTGTCAACTATTGATATATTTCAAATGAAGTCAAATACATAGTTACATTACTTGAAATTGTCTAAATACACATGTGGAGCCAAAAAACACGAGAAAAAAAAAGGTACACACGTAAATTTTTTTGTCTTTCATTTCTTGACAGTGACAGAAAAACCTCAAGGTACATCTAACGCCATCTATTGGGTACTTTTATTACCAGGATTTCTTTTTTTTTGGAAAACGCTTCATTGTATTACTAATTGCAGTTCGCTAGGCTTTTAATTTTTACTAGGTACACATTGGTACATACCAGCCTTCGAAGTGATATAAGTTAATCAATGCTCCTAATAGGTTCTGACCATTTTTACAGATTGAAGGGCCCCAAAGAAATACTTAAGGCGCTGCTTGCGCCATCAACTCTGAAACCATTCGCTATTCTGGCGATATATTTCTTCGTGTACCAGTGGTGCGGTGTCAACACTATTACTTTTTATGCTGTTGAAGTCTTTGAGGTGAGTAATTGCAATTTATGTGCATCGCTTATACTTATGTATCTATTGGTATTGTGTTGTACTTATTTATTGTGTATTTGGTAGTTTCATAATGGTTATACGATTAAAATATTAATTTAAGTGTGTATAGCTTAGTATTTCCTGAAATATATACTGCTCACAAATATGGCTCAACTTTAGAAAACCCTCTGCCCAGCATTACAAAAAGACCTCTCACTTAATTTTGTACATTACATATAGTATATAGCACCGGTCCCAACTAGCCACCTTGAGGTACACCGTAACAGATTTTTGTTTTCACAGCAAAGTTGAAATTTTTTATGTGAATTATTTTCAGGCAGCAGGAGCTGTGAGCGATAAATACTGGCTAACGATATCTATGGGCATTATCAGGCTTATATTCACAGTAGCGGGATGCATACTCTGTCGAAGGTGTGGTCGAAGACCGCTTACATTTATATCATGTAAGTACTTATATTCTTGGTATTGAGCACAGCTTCATGCATTTTTCATAAATTGATAAAAATATTCTATGTATGTTAGCTACAATCCTTGGTAATGATTTATATATTTAAAACAGAGCTATGAGGTTTAAATTCTTTTTTATGATTTATAATGTACCTCTGCGATGTCATTATATGAATTTTATCCTAATCGGGCGAATTTATAACTTTATAAAATAATTGAAGATAACAGTGTTGTTGAAAGCGTCTAAAATCAGTTGCAATGTTTTATGTGATACTTATATATATTTATATATATATATAAGTGATACTACTATATGTGTGATACTTATATATATAAATAAATATATATAAGTATCACACAAAACTATATATATATATACTATACTATACCTATATTGCGTTGTCATGATCAACTCACCTATAATCTAAACTAACTATTAACTGATCTAGAACGTTTTTGTTCCTTAGCAATTGGGTGCGGCTCCACGATGATTGCGCTATCAGTGTACATGTACTACGTGAAATTTTGGAATGATAACGGCATACCTTCTGTACACTCCTGGATCCCCGTCGCCAGCATCTACCTCTTTAACGTTTTTTGTACTCTGGGCTACCTTATCATACCCTGGGTTATGATTGGAGAGGTGTATCCTACTCAGGTAAAGTTTTATTATTTAAAATATACTCCTATTTGTCACTTAGATTATAATCTAAGTGACAAAGTATATTTTGTAGCTTTCTTCATAATACCAGCGAATTAGCTCCATTCCATAAAATTACAAAATACTAGTTCAGAGTTTCAGAGTTTGCAATCTGAAGTGGCAATGGGCAGGCCATATCACTCGAGGAACCGATAGCCGCTGGGGAAGAAAGGTCTTGAGTGGCGACCACGAACCGGAAGACGCACCGTAGGTAGGCCTCCCACTAGGTGGACCGACGACATTGTGAAAGTCGCGGGCAACCGGTGGATGCAAGTGGCCCGTTGTCGGTCGGTGTGGCGCTCTAAAGGGGAGGCCTATGTTCAGCAGTAGACGTCTTATGGCTGATGATGATGACAAAATACTAGAAAATCCTAGCAAATATTTAAGGATAGAGTAGGATTTAAGAGTATGGGTTAAAAGATTTTA
This sequence comes from Apocheima hispidaria, assembly GCA_947579745.1. Taxonomy (NCBI): domain Eukaryota; kingdom Metazoa; phylum Arthropoda; class Insecta; order Lepidoptera; family Geometridae; genus Apocheima; species Apocheima hispidaria. The sequence continues at coordinate 3,495,791 of OX388151.1, forward strand.
TTACTGCAAACTGCTACTTGCAACACTTTAAAAAATATGGCCTCGTATTATTATTTTTTCTAGTCATTTGCGAAGAAATACCTCAAGAATATGTGATACGAAACAACTTATCTATAAGATGTAATGTTCGTACACGTTTATTTTTTAACCGACTCTACCCGACCCGACCCGTTTTGGGGTATACTGGGTTATAAGGAAAGGTTCCATACAGTTTGTCGAGTGTCGTTGGCATTTTTCAATGGAACAGCTGTTTTTTTTTTCTTGATTTAAGTGTTAGTCCCATAGTATAAAATGTTCACAATCATGAGTACTATGAGCCACTTTGGGTTTACTTTGGGTTTGGTCCTTTCCTTATAACTACCCATAATATACAACCCAATATGTGTGTGTTCCTATATTGCCTCTTGTAGCCTAAGCGGCTTCATCGGTTTTAACGAGTAAGGTGCCTCTTTATTCCTCTTTATATCCGGAGTGATATTTTGCAGTTTTTTTAATGATAATAATGCTTGTTTGAAATGTAATTTGACAAGATTTCACAGCACAAATGTTTAGTTCAAAACACACCGACTCTTATCTATGCATTGTGTATATCCTATTGATGCCACGTACCATGTGATACCATGTGAACGCGCCAGTAGGCACAAAACCGTGAAATCAATCAGCTTCACATCACCCAATACACTTGCCAAGAATGTGACTACCTCTCTGGTTTTCATATCGACTTATTTACCCTCAAAAACCAATCGGATGCTACATGAAATCACTTCTTGTAGAGTTTACTAAGGTAATGGTGGATTGTTGCGTGCAGGTGCGCGGCATAGTGGGCGGCATGACAACCTGTGCGGCGCATCTCTCGGTGTTCTCCGTCGTGAAGACCTTCCCTCTCCTTAAGGGGTTGCTGAATGATTATGGCGTCTTCGGACTTTACGGGACCATATCCCTGGCCAGTGAGTATCGTGACGTGCCGCATACAAAATATATACAAGAAGTCTGTCAATATCATACAAAAATTGCCCAAAATTAATTAATATAGAAACATAGTTTTGGTATATGTCCGCTATTTCAGGTTTAGTTCAAATTAGATTGCAATGTAATACGTAATACATCAGTAAAACAACATAACACAATCAGGTATACAATGACAAGGTGGTATGCCCACGATGACTTTAGCCTGCAAACCGGGTGAAAAAATAATAATATAAAAACAAGAAAAAGACGTTTCTGGTTCGGACGTCAAATGCATTTTTTTTTTCTTATATATTGGCTCCACACTTCTCACTTACACTTTGGTCTTTGATTTATTTTTCTTTTCTAAACACCTAGACTGTCTTTGGGTATGACGAATATTGCTTTTCTTCTGTGTGACTACTTAGTGCTCAAGGATTCCGATTTTGCTTTGTAGCTAATTTCTTTGAGCCGTTTTCTTTCAGTTAATAACACTAAGATAACCTACAAAGCTTCGAAGCCTCATAACAATTTTTTCTGGCCTCATCGATAAAAATATCTTAGATTAACACAAGAAATGCCGTTGAATTACTCGCGATATTTTTCAGCAAAAGACGCCGTGTATTTTACTGACATAAATCTATAATAAAAGACTTCGCCATTGTTCTTTAAATATAGAAAAGGACGAAACGTCCTAACTCCACTACGTCATATTGCACGAAAGTAAGAACTGCTCACCAACGAAGTCAGCGTTCGACTGACACTGAGCTCCCACTGGTGAACAATGTATTTGTGCTCACCACTGAGTCAGTACCATTGAAAATGATAAATATAATGCATGAAAAGATATAATTTTAGTTCAGATTTGCTTTTGAATTCATGTTTTCATTGTCCACCAACTAAAGTCCACACAAATTCAAGTATACTTCTTACACTTTCTTTCCCAACAGGTATAGTTTTCTTCTACTTCTTCCTACCGGAAACCAAAGGCAGGACCCTCCAGGAGATCGAAGATTACTTCTGCGGCAGAACTAAAACTCTCAGGAAAAGCAGCGTGAATGATACAGCGTGAGCACACCTCACATACTGAGAGAAGTAAAGCTAAAAGCGTTGTGAGTGTCGCTAAATGAACAACTTTAGGAAAACACCTAAGTGTAGAAACAAAAAAAAAACGATTATAGGCAGGTTTTGAATGTTTTTTGCATCAAATGTGAGTGAGAAAATTTGCGTATTCGTTTGATCTCTAAAGTTCGGCTTAAATATTTACGCAAATTTTAAGAGCATTTTCATTATTTTTTAATTTATTTTTATTATAGCTGAATTAATATCCAAACCACGTAAGTGCTTTAATTTTTGTCGAGAAAAGGCACATGAAAGAATGGACGTGTCAATGGTTGATCATCGTATCAAAAATTCAACACCTCGTATGTGTAGTTCACGGACTTTGCGGATCTTAACAATGCCCACCATAAATTGGGTATTGTACTCTATCACAGATCACTCACAATGTTATAATAAAATCTTAAAACGTTATATACAACAATATTTTGCTGAACAATGTCTCCGACTTTTATCGAAGGAGAAAAGGCCAAAAAGACAAAAAAAAACTTTTTTAAACTGGCGAACAAGAATCAGGAAGAATCTCTTTCTGTTCAATTAAATAAATTTATCAAAAAAAAAAAACAACAACTAGAAAATCAATAATGATGTGCCTTTAGCAACGCTTTACCAACTTAATAATAATGAATTAATGTACTTTAATAGGTGTAAAGAAATAATAATTTTCCTAAAAGGAATTTACTGTTGTAAGATGATGTATATTTTTGAAAAAGTATTACTTATATTTGTATGTTTAAGTAGTTTTATAATAGTTTAGTAATTCTGTTATATTAATATGTGCCATTTATATTACTTAGAAGAACCAATATAACACCAATTAGAAAAAAAATAACAAAAACTGTATTTTGTATAATGAAATGTTATGAATATATAATGTTGTGAAATATTAAAAATCAACATTTCTTCACAGACATATTTTAGGCAACAATAGTCTGGTAAGTATATATGATTTTTTCTTGGAATACAGATATATTACCGTAAAGTACCAAAAATTATCTACTAACTTTAGCAAGTATTTAGCATAATCGCATACAATGCATTTGATATCAAAGTAAAAAAAGCATTTTGTGATAGTACTAGAATGTAATGAAGAAAAAATGAATCTGTTGTAAATAATATTTCGTTTTATGGAAAATAAAACAATGTGTTTGAAAGTTATAGTATTATTTCGGAAGTCATGGAAATTGGTAGACCTAAAACTAGACAATTTTTTTTTCGCTCTGTGTTTCTGCTAGAGCCAGAAACAAGGAGAGAGAAAACCAATAAAGTATTTTTCTTCTCTCTCCTTAAAATGCGCACGATGATTATCGCGAGTAGCACACCGTCGCGAAACCGTAGCCAGCTAAACCACGTGAACGTTATATCGCGTGAGGTGCAACAGATTAAGAAAGCTTCGTTATTGGTACAAATTCTCGAATGACAAACCACGAAATTGACGAACGTTTTAGGTACTTTCCAAATTTATAATTTGAAATAATGTTAAATTTTATGGTTCACATTAAAACTAGTAGCGGTTTCGCTGCTAGTTTCCAGAGGGCGGAGGTGTGCTACTCGCCTAAAAAGGCAGGCTATACGGAGATTCTGAGATAAGGAAAACTCGACAATAGGATGAAAAATAGAAATAAAATCTAGTTTGAACGTCCGCATGTAAGCGGTAGTAAACCTTTGTTATCGATATTAATGTGTTCAAGGTGGTCGTTTGACGTCTGTTTTTCAAACATTTACACAATATAAAGTGTACAGTACCTTGTTAGTTCTTTATATGAAATGGTGATGTTGAATTTCTATTTTCATCTCATATTGTGCACTTTATTTATAGCTTACACACATAGTAAGTATGTTTATTTGTAGAAAATATTTCAAATATTTTATTATGAAAACTGACGTGGTTTTGACACATTTTGTATTAATAAACCGTTACGTTTTAATAATACTCACGTTAAATTGACGAGGTTGCGCGCATGCCAACTCAATTTAACATGAGTATTCCCGTTTTTATTCGAACCCGGGCGGGCCCGTACCAATGAGTTCTTTGGAACTTACGTACGGATATACCACTGGCTTTACGGTGAAGGAAAACATCTTGAGGAAACCTGCATATTTCCGGAGAAGTAATTCAATGGCGTATGTGAATCCGCCAACACGCACTGGGCCAGCGTGGTGGACATGGCCTAATCACCCTTCGAGGGTAGGCTGATATCCCAGCAGTGGGATGTTTAAAAGGCTGATATAGATAGATAGATAGATTCCCGTTTTATTAAAGAAAATTATTAAAAATTACTAATTATTTGTTATGCAATAAAAAGTATTAAAAAAAAATTGGTGTGCTTGTATGCATTTTCCAGGTAATAGAGTAAAATCAACCAACGGCGTGGAGTTCACGAACATTTCTCGAGCGACGCTCCTCAAGCTGCTGACAGGCTTCGAGGAGAAACTGGAATATAAAGCTAGTCTCATGAAGACGCGACCCGTGTTCACGGCACAGTTCGCCAACAACCAGCACACTTACCCTTACATATACCCGGATTATATGATTAAACCAAATCAGAGAAAAAAGTAAACAAGAAAGTAATAAGAACAACAAGTTTTTTTTTGTCCGCCCACGCAGCTCTCTTCACCATGGTCGAAATCTCCACGGTATCGCGCGCTCTGAGGGTGCCCCTATATTATATTACACTTTGGTGGTGGCATTGTCTTGCTGAAACCATATATCCTCCAACTATGTATATATATATGTATGTATGTATGTGTGTGTGTATGTATGTATATATATACTCACCAATACGCAGGAATAGTAAATACTACGGTAATACGCATAAAAACACTAACATTCACACTCTTATAACACACTCAGACACACACCAACATTATTATTACCAACATCACAAGTACTACACTACACACTACACATATAAGTAAGTCCTGTTTGAACTTGAGATTCTTGCTTAGTATCGTAATTGTTTATCCTCTATATATAATATTTTGTTTTGTTTTATATGCCCTAGTAAGTTTATGTACATTTCGACCTGGTGCAGGCGGCGCATTGGTAAAGGTTTCACCACTGGGCGGCCTGCATGGGGAAAATGTCATAAGCTCTTTAATCATTTAGATATAACTGATATAACTAAGTCTACTAATATCACTTTTCTATTTTGTGAGTGGAAGGCACTGGATCCCACGACACAGGACTCATCCTAGTGTGGGGCACAGGGTTCGTCTAACAACAAATCAATGTATTGTGCATCTAAATAAATAAATAAAAATAAATAAACTTCAACTCATCCAGTTTCGGTATTGAGAACTCGTTCAACATCGTCCGGTACAGTTCGCCAGTGACGGTTACCGCGTTACCATTATTGCCATTATTCCGCTAGTATACATTTTTATATACTTAGGCATCATTCTGTTCTGTCCTAATTTCATTTCTGACATGAGACCCCTTACCAGACCGAATAGACCATGGATTTAGCATCATACTGGATAGAGTCAGTGCTTTGGCAGCGTTTAGTGAGTAGGGAAGTGAAAACTAGTGCAGAATCTATCGATAAAAATGTACACAAGGAATTTGTAAATTAAGAACACAATGTTTGCAAAAATATGTACTTTATTGAACATCGAAACTCGTAATTGCCATCTAAATAGTACGAATATATATAGTACCTAACTATGAAAGTTAATAAGTATCTATACCGTCTCCTAGTTTCTTTTATTCTTCCTAGTTTTTTAATTGACGGCCCAGTCATAAAACTAGATTTTTCAAAATGTTTTCAACAAAGTCAAGAGTATTTAGGTGGCTCCCAGTTTTCGCGCCTCACAGCCTTTATCCACTGATTTCTGATTTCCGGACACTTTGGAAACCTATAACAAAATGTTTTATTTTAATTAATTGGTTAACCATGACACAATATTGGTACAAAATATCATACATTTCAAGCCGCGAAAGCTTCAAAAAGATTAAAATTAATTATCGATAGAATACGTATCAAGCCGATTAAACGCGGATAGGAATTAACGGTTCATGCTTCACTTAATTTAGTATATGCAGGATATTACAAGAGTATTATTAGATAAATATCGACCAAATATCGACAATGTTTGAAACGTGCGGTGGTACTTCACTAGCAGGAACACGTAAAACAATGCATTTATTTATCTTAAATTAAAGCTTAAATTCATTACTAAATAACAGTGCGTGAAAGTTGTATGACTTCAAACATGTATATTCTTTAAGTGAAACGAATATTTAGCTTTGATACTGGTTATTTTAGGTAATAAACGCTACAAAAGACGTGTGAAATGATAATTCTGGGTCTTTCACTCCTTCTTTCGTTGTTCTTGTATGACAAAACACAGCACAACACGCCATAATATCACTATGTATGATAGTATTAAGTCTTTACAGCGTTATTTTTATATAATTTCACATTTTAGTAAGACGAGTCGCAATGTTATGACCTACTAGTCGGTCAAAAATGGACACAGAGTGCGAGGTTGCCAATCTTGCAATAGCTCTCTCGCTTACTCTATGCGACGATCCGTGTAATAAAAAGAGAAACATGACAATGTAAACGTCGGAGCGGCAACGTCTCGTGGCTCTGTCCAGTATGATGCTTCGTCCAAGGAAAAGACCGCTGGATTAGGACGTTCATCGAATTTCCGTCAAAATCAAAACCCAAAAAGACCAGAATCAGTCAAAGAAATCATAAATAGACAAGTCAGCAGTGTCGAAGATATCAGCCATGGATTTAGCAGTATGATGTTTCGTCCAAGATATCAGCAGTTGCAACTATCAAAGGATTCAAATTTCACCAAAATGTTGCCAAAAACGTGAATGAAAACTAACACGGTACGAAGAAAAAGTATTTGTCCCGTGTTGGTTCTATGGCTCGTTATCGCTTCGTTGACGCACGACACAATAGGTGAACAGCAGTTCACGTATTTCGGACCGCAACCATGCACTGCTCGCACGCTTGTTAATCAGTGTCAAAAAACTATTTTGAATTAGTAGAAATTTTATGAATGGTGACAAAGAGAATACAAATACCTATGGATAAGTCGAAGAGACACACAAAGAGATAATCCATAGATAATCTCTCGAGTTGGAGATAAGTCTTACGTAGTATTTTTGTATTTTCTTTGTTCTGCACCAAGGAACAAAGTACTCTCCATTCTGCACTCTTCGAAAAATGTAGGACAGAACCACAGAATTCTCCTTATTAAGGTCTTTGGACAGAACAAAGAGCCGAAATGAACGCAAAACACTTTCTTTTAAATAAATAGAATAAGAAAGTGAATTTCATTTTCCAGCATGTGATAGAACATTTCTGTTCTCCGACAGTCTATAAATATAGTTGTCAATTATAATGCCTTGCGTCTTCTACAAAGCATGGGTTCCACGAAAACCCGCCGCTTGACTATAGATGAGAAATCGATTTCTTACGTACAAGCTGCAGACATTGATTTACTACTGGAACCATATCCACCGTTCTGGACGAAAACCTCTTGGCTTCAGCTTGGATACGGAATCTGGGTTAACCTAACACTGATGAACATAGGCCTCTGCTTAGAGTTCTCGGCGGTAGCTATACCACAGCTAAAGGACGAAAACGATATTACCATGACGAAGAACGAAGAAGCCTCGATTGGTTAGTAGGTTGAGTTACTAGTTTTGTTGATATGGCTATGTTTTTGACCACAGCTACTATCTTGCCCGCTCGGCTTCGTTAGCATAGGTCATTTCAACACACTTTCTCTTTCTTTAGGGGTTGATTTTCGAACAATCCTGGGACATGTGCTTCTTTATTTCTTGTATAGTCATATATAGTCCTCCTCATCGATTTCGATGACGGCGACCCTTATTCAATCCCTTCTAGCATGAACCCTGATTGGACCGCTAGGCCAAAATTGGCTTTAAAGACCCGATCACAGACACTGCAGTAGATTTGACCCGCAGAATTATGAGAGTAGACGTAGGAGAGATTAGGCCTATCCTTCAAAATTTGACGCTTAAGAGTTTTGTCGAGGTTTCCAGGACGATTTTCTTCAAACGCCTTGACCTTATTGTAGATCGTATTTCGCCAAGATGACTTACGTGTGGCAAACCCTTCCCAACTACCAGAGTCTATCTCGCAGGCGTTGAGATGCCTTTTGAAGACATCTAGTAGTATAGTATACAAACCTATAGTTTCATTGGCCTAACATAAAAAAATATTTTTATTTCCATACAAACTTTGAGGGTCCGCATTTCACCTTTGGGGCTGGAATTTCGCAAAATCCGTTCCTATTGTTCACCTAAAGACCATTTGAGGAATAATGGGTGCAACTTTGTCTTCTACCAGTCTAACATTAGTGGTTCTATCATTTTGGTCTGTGCTTTGATTCGTTTTAAAATTCTTGTTCTTTACATATGCAGATAATAAGTCTGCTTGGACGAAGATTGTGAATGGTGGGTCTCTTAAGTCGCGTCCATAGCCGTCTCGCTCACGTATTTTTACATCATTGAGATATAAAATCGTCGTGGTAACTCAGTGAATCACGCTCGCCTCATATTCGTTCGTGTTTTTTGATACATTTTTTTTTAGCATAAAATTGGTATTAATTAATCCACGATGACTTATTCAGCCGCATTGGACCCGGCCACATGTCCCAAAAGTGTGACTTGAACCACCGGGCTGTAGCGTCTTCTCTTAGTAAACGGAAATCATTCTGCAAACCCCCAAGCCGCCTGCCAAGCGTGGGGATTATAGTAACTCCCTCCTTGTATAAGGGAGGCCTTTGTTTAGCAGTGGACGTCTTCAGGCTATGGATGAGAGTAATTAAACTGTAATTGACAAAAAAGCAAGATAATTTTAATGTGGTGCGTTGAGCGAAACGTAGCATCTTAATCTTAAGGTTCTTTTGGCCTATGCTTTGATTTCAGCTAGTATACTCACACTTTCATCACCAATCGGATGTATCATAGCTGGAATTCTATTGGACAAGGCTGGACGTAAATCTGGTTTAATATGGTGTCAAGTACCTATTGCATTTGGATGGTTTTACACGGCATTTGCTAGATATGCATCGGATATAATTTTGGGTTAGTGCGAAGAATACATTTTAATAACATTATTTTCTAGTGAAGAGCTAATATCGGCGCCTGTGCTAGGCCTACAGGTGGTTGTATGTTGCAGGCAGAGTGATATGCGGCGTTGGCCTTGGAATGGCTATGGCTGCGCCGCGTGCGTACAGCGCTGAGATTACTTTGCCGAATATGCGCGGAGTCATAGGAGCTCTACCCAATCTAGCTATATCCATTGGCCTTACGATTCAGGTATTGAAACCTCAGATAAAAAACAAGCAACAAACAACAACGATAACAAACGAGATAAGGAAAGAGGGCGTGGCAGATATGAACGCATCTGGCCTGTATCACAGTCTAATAAGCATCCCACCGCTGGGATAACAGCCTAACCTAGAAGGGTGATTAGGCCACCAAGCTGGCCCAGTGCGGATTGGTAGATTCACATACATATGCCATCGAAGTCTTCTCAGGAAATATGCAGGTTTCCTCACGATATTTATCACAAATAAACGAAGCATCGTATTCGCATCTGGCCCAAAACATAAAATATATGAATAGCCAAATATATAGCCTTGATTGGAACGTCTCTTTTCGTGGTCCTTCGTAATGTATTATCTGTATAAAAAGTGCATTAGTTAAAGTTTCTAATATTAAAACATTGTAATTCTAGCTCATTCTTTGTTAAAATTACAGGCTGTTTTAGGAGCGTTTGTCGGATGGCGTGGTCTATGCTATTTATGCGGTGGGTATGCGATGATCTTGTGCGTTGCCAATAAATTCCTTCCCGACACTCCGTACTACATACTCCTCCATTCCTCTGCCTCCGCAGCAAGGACGACACTGAAAAGGTTTAGGTCTTCAAGGTTTAACGTCGAAGCAGAACTGCAAACCCTCGAAGAGTTTAAAGCTGCAAACGACATTCGTAGGTATAATTCTTGTACATATTTTATTTATTTTGTAATTATGGCTTTTCATCACAAAAACTATCGCTCTCCAAATAATATTATTGACCGAGTGAGTGAAGCGAACGAATTGCAGAATTTGCTTTCATCTGACCGTATTTTTGTACTCGCGTACAGGACCTATTTTAAAACCAATTTTGACGAAATTGTGTATAAAGGTTCTACGATTTTTTTATTCGTAGGCGATTTTTGATTGGTGGATCATTTCCCCCAAAATTCGAGAATCGGGAAATTTGCCGCGCCGAGTTTGATAATATTTGGCATAAACATTTGTTCATCATCATCATCATCATCTCAGCCACAGGACGTCCACTGCTGGACATAGGCCTCCCCCTTAGATTTCCACGAAGAGCGGATGGAAGCGGCTCGCATCCAGCGCGTTCCTGCGGTCTTTATCAGGTCGTCCGTCCACCTTGTGGGTGGACGTCCTACGCTGCGCTTGCCGGTACGTGGTCTCCATTCGAGAACCTTACAGCCCCATCGGCCATCAGTTCTGCGTGCTATGTGCCCTGCCCACTGCCACTTCAACTTGCTAATCCTCTGGGCTATGTCAGTGACTTTCGTTCGTCTACGGATCTCCTCATTTCTGATTCGATCTCGCAGAGAAACCCCGAGCATAGCCCTCTCCATAGCTCGTTGTGCTACTTTGAGCTTACTAATAAGGCCCACAGTAAGAGACCACGTTTCAGAGCCATAAGTCATCACTGGTAACACACACTGGTCGAAGACTTTCGACTTTAGACACTGAGGTATTTTGGACGAGAAAACGTTGCGCAGTTTTCCGAACGCTGCCCAGCCGAGTTGGATTCGACGATTGACCTCTTTCTCGAAGTTGGACCTACCTAGTTGGACTGCTTGTCCTAGGTAGATGTACTTGTCAACAACTTCAAGAACCGAGTTCCCAACTGATATCGGGGTGGGCACAACATGGGCATTAGACATTAATTTCGTCTTCTCCATGTTCATTCTAAGTCCCACCCGTTGGGATACTCGATTAAGGTCTTCAAGCATCGTACTGAGATCTTCCATCGATTTTGCCATGACCACAACATCGTCAGCAAACCGAAGGTGAGTGAGGTATTCGCCATTAATGTTGATGCCGAATCCTTGCCATTCCAGGAGCTTGAAGGCGTCTTCCACTGCGGCAGTAAACAGTTTCGGAGATATGACGTCTCCCTGTCTTACGCCTCTTTTCAATGGAATCGCCTTCGAAGTCTGCTCCTGTACTTGGACTGACATAGTGGCGTTATTATACAAGCACTTCAACACTTCGATATACCGATAGTCAATATGGCATCGCTGGAGAGACTCTAGCACCGCCCATGTCTCGATCGAATCAAAGGCTTTCTCATAGTCCACAAACGCCAGACATAGTGGCAAGTTATACTCTTCAGTCTTCTGTATAACTTGGCGTAGCGTGTGGATGTGGTCTATGGTACTGAAGCCTTTTCGGAAACCGGCTTGTTCGGAAGGCTGGAAGTCATCAAACCTGCGGCTGAGACGGTTCGTAATGACCCTCGAAAACAGCTTATAAACATGGCTCAGAAGCGAGATGGGTCTGTAATTCTTTAATAAGGTGTTGTCACCTTTCTTAAAGAACAGCACCACCACGCCTCTATTCCATGCTTCTGGCGTTACACCCTCGAACAAGACGGAATTGAAGAGCTTCTGAAGGACTTTAAGTACCGGTGTTCCACCCGCTTTCAGAAGCTCGGAAGTGATTCCGTCATCGCCCGGCGCCTTGTTGTTCTTAAGCTGTTTCAGGGCCATTCTAATCTCGTACAGGCTGATGTCCGGGATATCTTCGGTATAGTGTCGGGTCAGCTTGGCTCTTGGGTCTTTGGCCGCGCTGCTAACAGGCTCTGCGACGGAAGCGTATAACTGTCCATAGAACCTTTCGACCTCCTCTAATACCTCTGCTTTGGTCGACGCTATACTGCCATCTTCTCTCTTGAGCTTCGTCAGCTGGCTTTGCCCAATAGACATGTCTCTTGCGAACACTTTGGAGCCCTTGTTCTGCTCTATCGTCTCTTTAATACGACTTGTATTAAAGATACGCACATCGTGCCGCAAGGATTTCGAAATTTGTCTATTGAGCTGCCTGTATGACTTAGCATCACAAGAAGACTGCAGTCGCATCGAGCGTCGTTCAGCCATGAGCTTGAGGGTATGGTCGGACAGTTTTTGAGGTCTATTAGTACGGCGGGGTCTGAAGAACTTAGAACCAACCGCATGGACAGTTTCTACGAGCCTGCTACTAATCTCGTCCACAGAAGCAAATTTCTCCAGGCAATCGAAGCGATTAGAGAGCTCGAGTTGAAAGCTCTCGGGGTTTTTTATATGGGCGCGAGTGGGTCGGAGCGTGGACTTCATCAAGCGGGACCTTTCAAGTTTGACGTTAATATTCAATGTGCCTCTTACCAGTCGGTGATCACTACCGGTTTTCACCCTGTGGATCACGGAGACATCATTGAATATACGTTTCTTGTTGGTCATGATGAAGTCTATCTCGTTTCTCGTGGAACCATCTGGGCTCATCCAGGTCCATTTCCTGTGAGGCGGCTTCTGAAAGAAAGAGTTCATCATAAAGAGTCCCTCTTTCTCCAGGAAGTCGGCCAGCCTCTGACCCCTGGGGTTCCGTTGCCCATATCCAAATTGCCCCACTCTCAACTCGTCATCGCTTTTCTTGCCTAGCTTTGCGTTGAAGTCCCCCATAACAACAACGAAGTGGGTCTCGGAGGTATGTATGGCCCTACTTACGTCCTCATACATACTCTCCACTTCATCATCTGGGTGCGACGAGGTCGGTGCATACACCTGAATGACCTTCAGCAAATATCTTTCGGATATTCTGAGTATCAGGTATACGACCCTGCTCGAAACACTCCCGATGGTAATAATGTTGTTAGTGAGGGCCTTGTGGACAAGAAAGCCGACACCACCTTGGGACTGTTGGTCGCCCTCTCGGTGATAGAGTAGGTTACCTGATTTTAGGGTTATCGTGTCCTCGCCCTCTCTACGGACTTCAGATAACCCCACAATATCCCAATGTAACCTACCCATTTCCTCTTCCAGCTCAACAATCTTCTCGTCTGTCCTCAGTGTGCGAATGTTGTGTGTTACCAGGGCCAGTCGTCGTTGGGGGTGGTAGCCGGGCGTCTGCCGGAGATTCTTAGCACCCCCTGCTCCGCCGTTACCGTGGCCGCTACCGTAGCCAGGACTAGCGGAGCTGCCGGGGACTGGGGGCCTGGTTACATTCGTGTCTGTCATTGGGGGGGTAAATGCCGATACTCGCCACGCTTGGCAGGCGGGTTGGCGAGCGCAGTTTTTTATTGGCAGAAGACGCTGCGACCCATCTTCTGATGAACGGGATGGGAAAAGGATTGGGTAGGAAAAGAACTTGGAAGCGGAAAAGTGGAGGTTGGGAAAGGAAGTACTAGGTGTAGGATACTACCATCTCGGAAGGAGCAGGAGGAGACGGCAGTAGCTCGGGGGGCCGGGGTCGCTTACCCGTAGCTCTAACGTACTTGTCGGAAAGACAAATAGTTCGAACACCCCTGAAAATAAACATATGTTAATCAATTCTAAACAAGAATTTTGAATACGAGCAAAATCGGTCAAGAGATTTTCAAGATTGTGAGGTGGTGAGTTCTCAGGTCGATCCCGAAACAAACCTAGCAGAAATAGGTACTCGACAGTATAAGCCTCACGGTACGCTCTTATAAGCCTAGTCTGTCAATTAAACGTATCACCATTATTTGTCAAAATCGCGGTATGTTTCTTGCAGATTGACATTATGTGAGACGAGAAAGGCGTTGACCAAATCATCTGCCTGCAAACCATTTGGCATAATTTTGTTTTACATTATTTTGAGTCAATTTGTTGGAGTCAATGTAATCACTACGTGGGCGGTCGAAATGTTACAGGTAAATGACAATCCTTTCTGATTTCTGCGGTGGTTTTTTTTCTAGTAATGGATGGCAATGCAAGGCCATTGCCATCCAATAAGGCAAGTCCAAGTGACAAGTGGTAAGTCCAGTGGGTAAGAATGGTTCTTGAGTGGCAACCTTCCAGACACAGCGTAGGTAGGCCTCCCACTAGAAGGACTGATGACATTTTGTAAGTTGCAGGCAATCGATGAATGCAAATTGTCGTTCATTGTGGCGGTCTATGGGGGACGCTTTTGTTCAGCAGTGGACGTCTTCAGGCTGTTGATGATGATGATGATGGTGGCAACCCTGCTATAGCATTATGGGTAGGTACCTTTGCTGGGTACTGTTATATTATTGATATTTATTATTATAATTTTGTATTGAAGTTTTAATTGAATATAATTTTAAATATATAAAAAAAAACGACTTTTTATGAACCATTACTTAAATGTGCTTCGTCAAAGTCGCTTAGCTATCATAAACGAGATTATCTTAGCGCCAATCATGAAATAGGAGTTCTTAAACCATCTATTATTGAGGCCTTCTTTATCGGTTCCACTTCACCAAATGATACTTTCTTTATGGAAATGCTTGACTTGTTGATGGAAATACCAAAATCCCTATATAAATAAATATTATAGGCATTATACGCCTATAATAGTAAGTATATATATATATATATATATATATATATATATATATTGTTATTTATAGTATGTATATAGTATTATTTCGTGTATTTCTATTGTATGTACGTATATCATATTTATTGTATTTATTTATTTATTTATACTTATAATGTAGTAATTTAGTAGATAGGTACTTACCTGAATTTATGTACACCACCGACCGTATTTCTCATTAAAATTTCTGTCCATGCTAAGGTTTCCTGGAAGAAATCGCTTTAGGCGATAAGGCCGCCCATTATACTGCCGGATATATAAGTATTGTTTAATTTTAATTTTAATTGTATTTTCGGTGTTTAATAAAGTTATATTGTATTGTATTGTAATATTTGAGGAGTTCCCTCAATTACTCATGGATCAACTATCAGTTATCGGCTGATAACAGAACTGTTCAGAACTGAATATTGATAAAAATGGGACCAATCTGGGAATCAAATACAAAAATTAAAATCCAATCCTTTCAAATACAAAAATATTTTTCCAAATCGGTTTATAAATAACTGAGTTCTGTCGTAACAAACATTAAAAAAACAATCGAATTGAGAACCTCTTTTTTTGGAAATCGATTAAAAATATTAAGAAATCTATAACTACACAACAATGAAGTAAGTTCGTATAAGCTAATTGGTTAGCACTGGTTTCAGAGTTTTTGCCACTAAAAGCATCTGATATGGCTAAGCGGTTGTTGTTATAGGACAAACAACTTGGACCAAACAATTAAATTACATAACAATGAAATTAAAAGGAGTACTGAAACTTATTTAATATATTAAAGCAAATGTGTTTAATAAAGCGCTCAACTGAAATCCACAAAGGGAAAAAGAAACCAAGTAATTCTGGATTGTTTTCAGATCGCTCGTTCGTCTATCGATGCAAACCTGGGCAATATAATTTTGACCTCGACAAGGATAGTTGTAGGGCTTGGTACTTCATTCCTTCTATTTAGAGTTGGGAGGAGACCACTGGCGTTAATATCAGGTTGGTGAATAGTATCTCTAAACTCTTACTTATTGATAAACGTGGAGTGCCCTTGGAATAGTTACCAAGTGCTTAGGCCTTTTCCACAGACCACACAAGATACCGCATTACGAGATTCGTTGTTCCTACAAAGAGCCACCAAGGTTTGAGGAAGGTGCGGGTCGTGGGGATCGCGACCAAGCGTTTACATTGGCTATCTCAAGGTTAGCCTACTCGCGCCTAGCAATCAACCAATCAGAGTATTTTTTTATAAGTGTATTTAGACTGATGTGTGGTGCGCTTCGAGCGTCCTGAATGCAGAATCTAGTTGTTATCTGTGGCCTTTTCGCTCGTTCGAAATTAGAGCTCGATGAAAAATACAAAAGACAGCCACTACTCCCAGATTTATCATTTTCTCCGCGTAAATAATAAGGGGGCTAGGGTCCGACGTATGCGATAATGTTGACAAATTATCCAGTAAATTGATAAAGGCCTCTCTACATGGCCTGACCTGACATCGTTTGAAAGAGATGGCTATATATAAGTTTCTGGGGGAGCGAAAGGGAGATGCTATAACCTTAATAGTTTATTTTGCTCCCGTGAAATTCAAATATATCTGTCCCTTTCACACGCTGTCAGGTCAGGCCATGTGTAGACACCCTAAGGTGGCCCTAAGTCGCGTACAAAAAAAATATTGTAATTTTTTTTTTCTTCTTTCACAACAGTCTCGCTTGCGCAATTTCACATTGTTTATAATCACTAAATTCCATATTTCCAAAAATTACACTTTTGTTGTGAAAAAAGATTGCAAGTGTTTAAAAAAAACTCACTTTTCAACCGACTCTGATTGCTAAAAATGTTGGCTGACATGCAGATAATTTTATTTATCTTGAGTTTTAGACCAGTTGTTCAATAGAGTTGAAATTTTGCATGAATGGCTCCGATGATAATAGATACAATATTATGACAGCGAGCTGATCTGATGAAGGATACGAAAGGTAGAAAACGGAAATCCTCAGTCTAACAGTAGATTGATGGAGTTTGGACTCATTTTGATCAGCGTATTTACTCATTTCATAATATTTGTTTTAGCTATGGGGGTAGGCGCTGTTGGAATTATTTTGGGCGGATATTTACATACGACTGAAGGCGGGAGGTCTCTGGTCATGATGGTAGCTTTTGTTGCGTTTGCTGTTCCCGGGTACCACACACTACCTACGCTTATGATGTTTGAGTTATTCCCTTTACAGGTAATTATTGTTATATGGCGCTGGTAGTGTTCAGCGTATAGGTATAGCCATAGTAAATGATTCTTCTGTGACCTTTGATTATATATATAGCTAATTTTGTAATTAAACACTTCACTCTCAGCATCACCTCGAATGCGATATTGGGACAGAATAAGCAGTTATCAGAGAAGGCGACAATTTCGTTTGACAGAATCAGAATCAGAAATAATTTATTGTTTCACTGTGTACATAATAGATGGTAGGGTACATATTCCAAAGTTTCAACAGTCTGCCCTTTACGAGCGTACAATAATAAAAAAGATACACGTACAAAAATAATTTCTAGTAGAATATCTAAACTATCTAATAAAATATCCTTATTTTAAAGTTTACTACTTATTAGTTTACTACACTGTACTTAGAGCCTAGTCTTCAAAATACTCCTTAATTTTGTAGTATGCTTTGGGAATAAGCCATAATTTCAATTGAGTTCTGAATTTTTTATCATTTAACATTTTTATATCAGTAGGCAACTTATTGTAGATTTTAAGAGCCATAACATAAGGGCTATTATGAAACATACTATTGTTAATTTGTGGAATTAAAATATTGTATTTGTATTTAGTTCTTAAAATATCAGTTCGACTTGATTTTGTTTTAAAGAAATAACTTTCATTAGATTTAACAAATATACAGTTTTCGTAAATATATATACAAGTGAGTGTAAGGATATTATTAGTTTTAAATATATCGCGCAGACTGTCCATGTTATTAAGCTTAAATATTATTCTTATACATCTTTTTTGTAAAATGAAAGTTGAGTCGACTTCAACAGAATGCCCCCAAAATATGATCCCGTAACTTAACTGAGGGTAAACATAACCGTAGTAGGCGTTTAATGCTAGTTTTTTACAAGTAATATTACTGAGTATGGACAAAACATAACAGTATTGAGTAAGTCTACTATTTACTTTACTCACATGTGATTTCCAGTTTAGGTGTGTGTCTATGCAGACACCTAAGAAGTTAGTTTCTCCTACTGTCTTTACTTTACTACCCTTATAATGAATATCAAGTTGAATTGGTTGTTGTTTATAATTTCGAAATTGTATTAGTTTCGTTTTTTCTACGTTTAGCTTTAAGTTTATTTTGTCTAGCCAAGTACCTATTTTATTTAGTGTATTATTTATTTCTAGCTCGTATTCATGATTGTTAAAATTATTTTTGGGGATATAAATAGTGGCGTCGTCTGCAAACATTACACATAAGTGTTCTGTGATTTGGGGCAGTTTATTTACATATGGTAAAAATAATAAAGGCCCCAGGATACTTCCCTGAGGAACGCCTAAATTTATGATTTCTGTTTTCGAAACCACTTGTTCAATAGTTTTAGTACATTTATTGTAAGCATCCAATACTACTGATTGAGTTCTGTTATCTAGATATGATTCAATGAGTTTTAGGGCAACACCTCTTATTCCTACTTCTTCTAAATTATTTAATAGTGTGCCATGTTCAACGCAATCAAAAGCTTTTGATAAATCTAAAAACACCGCAACACCTGGTCTTTTTAGGTTAATATCCTCACTTAATTGTCTTAACATTTTAAAAATTGCTGAAGTAGTGTTCTTTCCCTTTTGAAAACCATATTGGTTGCTATTTATTATTTTGTTGATCTCAAAAAACGATGCAAGTCTGTCGAAAATAACTTTCTCAAATATTTTTGAGAAACATGGGAGAAGTGCTATTGGCCTGTAGTTGTTTGGATCATTCTTTGGGCCCTTCTTATGGATTGGTTTGATCAGAGCTACTTTGAGGTATTCTGGTAAGATTCCAGTTTCTAGTGATAAGTTAATGATGTATACAAGAGGTTCAAGAATAATATATATACTTTTTTTTATTACTTGCATCGATATCTTATCATAACCAGTTGTCTTTTTATTTTTGAATCTATGTACAATTTTTATGATTTCTGAATGGTCTACTGGCGCTAAAAAAATAGATTTGCCGTTCTGCTGATTGAAAGAGCTATTTGCGGTTTTTGAGGTAAGGCTTATTGTGGTAAGACTATTTGAGTTATTAGGGCTTAGGTTTTTTGGGATATTTACAGTGGAAAAATGTTTAACTAGCATGTTTGAGATACGGGTAGGATCAGCTATTTCTTCACCGTTTATCTTTATTGTATCAATAGTCGTACGTATACTATTTGTTGGAGCTGTGTATTGCTTTATAAGTCCCCAAGTGGCTTTAGTTTTATTTATACTTCTATTTATGTAATTTGTGTTTGCTATCTTTTTTGATTGTTTTATTATTTTCTTAAGCGTATTTGAATATCTTTTGTAACAGTTTATGTATTTTTGTTCACTAGTTAAAATAGTTTTTAGGTACAATTCTCTCTTTGTTTTACTTGATAGTATAATACCTTTAGTTTTCCAGTTCGGTTTTTTTTTGTGAGACATTTTAATTTTTTCAATAGGAATACACAATTCGAATAGTAAAGTTAAGATTTCCATAAAGCTATTAAATGCCGTATTTGGGTTATTTTGTTTATATATTTCGGTGAAGTTCAGTTGCGATAGATATTTGCAAAATATATCTATATATTTATCAACGTTTCTTCTTTCTACATACCAATATCTTTCATTAAAGCTTAAACTTGTTTTGATTTCTAATTTTAAAGCAGTATGATCAGAAATACCTACCAGTATATGAGCTTTATATTTTTTCACATTTGTTAAAATGTTATCCAAACATGTTTGGCTATGGGATGTATACCTTGTAGGATCGGTGAATGTTGGAAGCATTTTAAAAGATTTTAACGTTGTTAAAAATTGTTCCGATCTTCTGTTTTTTTCTAATATATTAATATTGTAATCTCCGAGAATAAAAACTTTTTTTGTGATGGTCCTATTTCTCATTAGTTTTATTAGCAGCGTTTCAAGTGTATGCATAAAAAGGTTAAAATTACCATTAGGGGCCCGATATAAACATATTATAATAAAATTTAATTCAGGTATAGCAATACCGCAACTCTCGAAGTGAGTTTCGAGAGCTAAATCGAAGACCCAATCTAGTTTTGTATATTTTATATTAGGGTTTACATAAATGCTCACGCCACCTTGTCTTTTATATTTTCGCGAAAAATGGGTAGCTTTTTGGTAGCCATCTAGCTGAAGAACATCTGCTTGCTCATCACGGAGATGCGTTTCAGAAAAGCAGCAAATGTCAAATTTATGATCGAGGTTTAGTATTTCAAGCTTGTCTATTTTAGATTTGAGGCTTCGTACGTTCAGGTGCATAATGGTAAAATATTTTTTTGAGTCATGAGACAAGGAGATGTTTGGATTTTGGAATGCGTTTTTTGCGTTAGTCTCGAAAAAACTTGTTACGGGTTGTATTCTTTGCATTTGAATTTTTGAAGTAAAAAGGTATCGTTCCGCGTTGAGGAGTTGCATCATTTTTTTGCGGGTTTTTCGTTTCATTTAAGGGTAGAATTTTTTCGTTCATTTTTTTAAAATAGTATGGTATTGTCCCAGGCCCACCGGAACAATATTCAAAGCCCTAAACCGCATCCACAGTGGTCTTGCCTACCCATTAACAAAAAAAGTTGGATCTGTGTATATAAGATAAGATTAGCAATATTTTAAGGAAACTTACTTCTTGTATCAAAAAAAAGCTTTCCGCCTTTTGAGCTGTAGATTGTGGGTTCGATTTCCATGGTGGACAAACATTTGTGTAATGGACATGGATGTGTGTTCTTTGTCTGGGTGTTTCTATGTCTTATATGTATGATTTTACAAAAAAAAACGTATGTATGTATTCTATCAGTTATTACCATAGTACAAGCTTGCTTAATTTGGGGCTAGATGACGCTGTGTGTAAAAAACGTCCGCCAATATATATTTTATAAATTTGTTATTTGATGGTTCCAGCTCCGGGGAATTCTAAGCGGTATCGTGTTGTCCTGTGGAAACCTTCTGATGTTCGGAGTGGTCCACATCTTCCCGACATTGCGTGACAGTATGGGCTTGGCAAACACTTTCATCACGTATGGTGTTATATCTTTGTTTGGTAAGATTCCCCTTTCTTTCAAACGTTGCGGCCACACTATGCTCTTCTCGCTACTCCACGCTGTTCATCCCTTTTACGTCTTTGGACTTGCCATCGCTCTATGTCTATCTATCTCGCCAGACCTTTGACTCGCACTCTAAATAACTGACAAAATCGGTAGCGGCAGACAAGGCGAGGAGCTTCACGAGCGGCAGAATGAATAACGTGGCCACACACCTCGCCACTCGTCGAGTATAATTATGACCGCAGCAGGCCTACACGGGCGCCAGGATAAAGTTATGTCCACCCGTTTTGTCTTCGCGTCAACGTAACAAAGCTAGAATATGGATACATCTGTCTCGTTCTTGCAAGATAAATATGGTGGACCAAATTGTATCCCGGCGCCCGTGTTAGGCCTGCAGCAAAAAGAATCTATCACAATCACGGCAATCGTTACAGCGTCCATATACTCCAAAGACAAAACTGTCTTTCCGTCACTGTCACATCAAAATCGGTCCAGTCTTTTTGTAGTCCATAGGGAACATACATACTCACATCACCATCTATATACTAAAACAAAAAAAAACAAAAAATATCAATAAGGAAATAAGTACGTATATAAAAAATAAAACAAGTATTATATAAATGATGTTAAAAAATATCTCTATAGTTCTGCCCGGTTTTCAGGTACCATTGCTCTGTACTTCATTCTACCCGAAACAAGACACTTGACACTTCAAGAAATCGAAGAATACTTTAATCATCGACGCCCGACACTCCTTTCATCGCGAATAATGGTTACCGCTCAACAAAGATCTCAAATGCACTCCTCAATCTCAGTAATGTCAACCAAAGACAAAGTAATAAAAAAGAAACGCCTACGAATAGTTTCATCAGATGACGAAGAGGAACGTAAAGAAGAGAGAAGTAATAGCAAAGATATTGAAAGGAAAGCGGGTGACTTGTCATATGATGACATTGTTATCGTGTATGACGAAGATGCAATAGACAATGTTGATCGTGATAAAAAAGACAATGTAGACCATGACAAGAAAGAAAATGTAAAACATAGTAAAAAAAAAAGTCTACATAGTGAGGAAAAAGACAAGAAAGATACCAAAGAAAATGACAAGCCGAAAAAAGAAAATGTAGCCGACGAGGAAAAAGACAAGGAAGATAAGACGAAACAGAATAAGACAGATCAGGACGAACCCGATAAGCCTGGTACAAGTGGGACTTAATTTAAGGAAATTGTAATGTAAAGTTTGAACTGCCTCAGAAACGTTGTTACGCGACAAATGAATTGACAGCAGCGCCACGGAACCTCTGTTAGTTTAATACAGTTAGTACAAGATCGCAAGCCGAGACAAGACAAAATGAAATTTAAATAACGATGGTGACTCAGTGCCTAGTGGGGTTAGATATCACTCCGTAGCGCGTAGGAAAATAACAGGTAAGCAGTGGTCAACATCTAACCTAAAACTGTGATATTCTGCTGGCTTCGTGTGCTAGCGGCATTATACAATTGGGCTCACACAGTCAAGTGAAAATAGCGCTCAGATTCGGTTGCGCATAATGTTTTTGTACGGTTATAGACTGAACACCACTGTCAGCTCCATTTTGTAAATTTTTGAATATTCATAGCATAGAAAGATTATACGAGAAAAATGACAATCTCATACAAATAAGTGTAGCCCCGAAAAACAGATTAAAACTAGATGGCGCTTATGTATTTAGTCAGCTAACGACGACTACGATGAAAGTATGATTAATGTAGATATTGGTATAATTATATTTGTCCTCAATTTAAGGTTTAGTTCAAATTAGAATGCAATATACGATATAAATAATATGTGTTCAAAAATTATGTTTTCAACGCCATCTCTTGACAGCCATCTCTCAACCTAGCGTGTTTTGTAAATAAAATATAATATTAATAATTTTACTAACGCAAAAATATTAATAACAAGTAAAGTTTTTCCTCCGTACCATTACGAATAGGCTTGGGTTTCTATTTCAAGTCAAGCAGAAATTGTGACGATCATGTCGCAGCTTAAAGCACTAGGCGTCATATGTCATCTTAGCATCTTATGTCCTTAACAGTTATTACGAGTTTTGGCGGGAACGTGAAGAATTCATGTCGCGTCATTTTATTATTTTCCAAAGCTTGTGTTATTTCGAGTGTTTATGTTTAAAAACGGTGAATTTCTACCCGTTAAGTGTTCGTGAACATGCACGAGTGTTGGTGAATGGTATAATGTTGTGAAACGTGAATTTTCATGTTGTTTCCAAAACTCCATAGAAGGCTCTAGTAAAGTTTTCACCACTTTACTGGGGCATGACTTGGACTTGACCGTGACTTTGACTTGTTTGAAATCTAACAAAACTTGAGAATATGTATGTATACTTGACACTGGCAAATGCATAAGACGTGCGACGCCAAAATCCTCTTAGGAGGAAAGAAAACAAAAAAAAAAAAAAAAACAGTTTTTACAATCGGGTTATATAATTACAAACTACGCATCTTTCTATGGACATTTTCTTTATATTATTTCTCTATGTTCACAGTGAGGTTATTAGTATAGTTCAAAGAAGTTAATTTTATGTAAATTAATATAAATGATGTACATATTTTTTTATAAATGTAAACGTCAGCTTGTCATGTGTCTGCTATCACGGTGCAATAAAATTCAATATTTACTTTTTGATATTAGAAGTTAGAGATAATAAATGTTTCTTGATCAATATTGATTAAGGTTCTCAACGACACAGGGAGAATAAATGTAATAAAAATAAATAAAATACTTATAAGAATAGTTGAAAATCTTTAATTATATTAGATAGATAGATAGAAACTCTTTATTGTGTACACCAAAATAATATAACACACGTACAGAACTATCTTACAAGCTAGTGTGGCACAAGTGGCGGCCTTATCGCTAAAAGCGATCTCTTCCAGGCAACCATTGCATGGAAAGAAATTCACGTTATATACAGGTATGATGAACACATTTAATAATACAAATTGATAAATACTATATAATATATATTTATTTGTATATACATCTGTGGCCACCCATAATATATATATATATATATATAATATTATATTACAATAATATATAACAGAAAATTCTATGGACATTTTCTTTATATTATTTCTCTATGTTCACAGTGAGGTTATTAGTATAGTTCAAAGAAGTTAATTTTATGTAAATTAATATAAATGATGTACATATTTTTTTATAAATGTAAACGTCAGCTTGTCATGTGTCTGCTATCACGGTGCAATAAAATTCAATATTTACTTTTTGATATTAGAAGTTAGAGATAATAAATGTTTCTTGATCAATATTGATTAAGGTTCTCAACGACACAGGGAGAATAAATGTAATAAAAATAAATAAAATACTTATAAGAATAGTTGAAAATCTTTAATTATATTAGATAGATAGATAGAAACTCTTTATTGTGTACACCAAAATAATATAACACACGTACAGAACTATCTTACAAGCTAGTGTGGCACAAGTGGCGGCCTTATCGCTAAAAGCGATCTCTTCCAGGCAACCATTGCATGGAAAGAAATTCACGTTATATACAGGTATGATGAACACATTTAATAATACAAATTGATGAATACTATATAATATATATTTATTTGTATATACATCTGTGGCCACCCATAATATATATATATATATATAATATTATATTACAATAATATATAACAGAAAAACAATAACATATTTGAAAACAGATTTCAATTATGGGCGGCCACAGATGAGGATCGTACGTACGGACAATATTATAAATATGTTTTGAAAGGAAATTTTGAAATATTTTTGTCCTTTTGCGCACGGTGGACATTTTGAGAAGAGAAGCTTTGTGATTTAACTTTTTTTTAAACTATATGTTTATCCGAGGAATTAAAAAGGTTTAGACCCAGTTCGCGACGGCCCGCACAAGTTTCTCCACTACAAGTATTCCCCTCCTGTAGCTGTCGACGTGCATCCTCTCATCGTGCGCGTGCAGCAGTGTGGGAGTGTCGTCGAAAGGGGTGAGATTGATCGCTGGAATCCCTTGTCGACGAATGAAACGAGCGTCGGTGGCGCCCGGACAAATCACGCACTTTATTTTTATGCCCCTATAAGAATATTTTCAAACAAAAAATAAATAAAAATCAGCCGACTTGAGAACAACCTCCTTTTTTTTGGGAAGTCGGTTAAAAATAATTAATTTTAGACGGTTGCCCAAGAAGTATTGTTTTTGGGATGAATGTTTTTGTGTATAATACCCGCTTTCATTGCTTTGCTTGCTTGACCAATTTTGAATAGGTATTTTTTTGGATTTCTCTGAATAATAATAATGCCTCTGTAATGCCTTTACAAATCTACAGATTAATTTAACAGATCTACAGATTTGATGCGCGCAGCGCTACCAAAAGAGGGAAAAGATATAAATATTTAAACCATTGTCACTCACAAAGGAACACACAAACAGACACACTGACATAGACCCTAACATTGTTACCCTCCTTTTAAGTAGTCGGTTAAAAAATAAACTACAGCATGTCTATGCTACAAAAGTTAACTATGGTGTTCTACGCCGTAGCTCTACGCTACGACAGTTAAAAAAGCTTACATTACAAATGCTTTGTTCCGTTGGCACTTTTTATTTCATTAACAGTACAA
Source organism: Apocheima hispidaria (assembly GCA_947579745.1). NCBI lineage: Eukaryota > Metazoa > Arthropoda > Insecta > Lepidoptera > Geometridae > Apocheima > Apocheima hispidaria. The sequence goes on from OX388151.1 coordinate 3,521,428, forward strand.
CCGACAATATTTACTGACACAAACATTTTAGAGCTGGCCAATTAACCAACATTTTGCTGACCGGTTCAATAAGATTTTCTTTATCTTTCTTGAACATCGGGTTAATTGTCTTGTTCCGCTGGGACTTCATATTTCATACTAGCTGTTACTCGTGACTTCGTTCGCGTAGACATAAAAAAAAAAGGCTATGTCTCCAATTCTTAAGCTATATATATGCAAAAATTCAATGGCAACGCGTTCAGCGTTTAGCCGTGATAATGCGACAAACACAGTTACTTTGGAAGTTATATTACTTAGGATTAGGATTGTTACTGTCATAATATATATTCTTTCTGTCATAGATTTCTTAGGAGTAACTTTTCAAAATAATTGTTGAATTAAATTGCAAAATGAACCCTTTTTTGGTAGTAAAGTCATACAATTGGGAAAGTATGCCAAGCACAATAAGTGTAGAAACATAGTAACTACATTACGGTTTGAACGGCAATGTTGCCAGTGAAATAACAATAAATGTAGTAGTAATAAATGTATCATCTCAAATCTTAGGATGACGAGATCAGCGCAGTGCATTGCCGCTTAAGTTCAGAAGCTGTTGAAGTTCAAAATTTTGAATAGCACTAAAATTTTTATGAGGAAGCGCGACTGCAAAACGACGCTTACCATCACTCACCTGATGGTAAGCGTCCCGTCTCGTTACTAATAAAAAAACCATGGATAGAGATTAAACTTTTAACTGCATCATCAGCCAGAAGACATCCACTGCTGAGTTCAGGCCTCCCCTTGGAAGAGGGGAGGGTTGTCACGATCCCCACGCTTAGCAGGCGGCTGGAGGATTTCTTAATTCCCACCATTATTAAGAGGACGCTGCTGCCCGTCCTCCGCTGGTTCTGGTCGCAGTTTTTGGTCTTACCCGGGAACTTTTAACTTACATTGCATTAACAGTATCCTTGATGATGGGCCAGAATGGCATGCTCCCATCTATCTTGGTGCTCTTTATTTCGGGGTTTTTCACATTGTACTCGAATGTCACTTTGTCACCGGCTTCTTTGCACCAGGATTTGATCTAGAAATGGTAGGTAGGTAATAATAGTTGATCGAGTGAGCGAAGCGAACGAAGTTTCTGCTTCATCTGGCAAAATTTGCTTTCATCTGTGAACATGTTGGTACTCGCGTACAGATCATATTTTTCAACTAATCTTGATGAAACCTGTTTCTATAATTTCATAGCTTTTTTTTGTCGTCGGCGACTTTTGATTGGATTTGACTATTTCCCCCAAAAGGGCCATTTACTGGGGTACCATTTATTACTGGCCCATTTTAAAATTATTTGGAAGAAATATTCGGGACTCAATACTAAACAAGAATTTCGTCTATGAGCAAAATCGGTCAAGAGGTTGTTATAGGTAGTGTAATTTTCGGAAGACCTCACGCAGTTCTACGAATACAATATGATATACTAGCTGTTACCCACACCTTCGTCCGCGTGGATCTACCAAAAAAAAATAGCCTATGTCCGTCTCCGATCCTTAAGCTTTATTTGTATGCAAAAATTAAGGTCGTTCCGTTCAGCTGCTTGGCCGTGATAAAGCGACAAATACCCAGACAGAGAGACAGAGAGACAGAGTTACTTTGGCATTTTTAAAATTAGTTTTTATTAGGAATATATTTTAAGAAGTTCTTACCATATTTTCAAACTCGTCGTGGTCAACATCAGGCGGAATCCGAATATCGAAACCCACTGACAGGTTTTCCGGAACGACATTCATCTGGACTCCTCCCTGTGTACATAATATTGTTAATGTTAAGGACAGCTAGATTTGAATTTCACGGGAGCAAAAGAACCAAACTATTAAGGTTATAGCTTCTCCCTTTCGCTCCCCCATAAACTTATATATAGACATCTCTTTCAAACGATGTCAGGTCAGGCCATGTAGCGAGGCCTTAAAATTTAAGTATAAAGTTGGCAAGTACTGGAAGTTTGTATTACTGGATTTTCGGTTAGACGCCGGAATTATTCTAGGAAAAAAAAATGTTATCGTAACGAACAACTATTACTGTGGGACCAAAAGTGTAATCGCGAAAATAATATCAGCATCCATAGAAAAAGGCATTCAGCCTTGACAAAATATATGGAACAACTGATATTTTTTGCGAGTTCAGGGCTCTGCTTGTCCCATAGTAGAAGTTGTTTATTAATAATGAGTATAATGATACCCTACAATATAACTGTCATCTAATTAAACACGCAGTATAGTTGGAATATTTGTAAAGGTTTCACTTAGTTATTTTATCAGTTGCGTCGATTCCGATGTACCCCTCACTAAACTAAGTTCTGACAGGACTAAAATTATCTACGTCTCTTTTTATTTCAATTTGTAAGAAAAGCAAAAATTTTAGAGCTGACAAATTTAGTTTTTTAGTATTCAAAATGATGCAACAGAATTGACGTCAGTATTTATTTATCTGTCTATCTAATCAGATTATATTAACCCATGCCTCTTGTCATTCTCGCCATCCTTTCCGGTCCTGTGCGAGGCTCAGCCATTGCCTTCCTGCACAATGTCGGCTGACCATCGGGCCGTGTTCTCTGCCTCTACGTCGTCGCCCGACGCGGATACCACTCATCAAATTTCATTGTACATGTTTATTTGTATAGAAAATCTTACTACTTATCTTTTTTTTTTTTAATCTTAATCTTAAATTTTTAATCATTTTTTTTGTTTTTATCTTTCTGTTTGGTTTTTTCTTTTTTCTTTTGCCCCTTATGAAAACTGATATGGCTTATTTTTTCTTATTTAGTCGTTCTATTTTTGTGTATATAAAACTGTTTGATTTCCAGACAAAAATAAATAAATAAAATACTTGGTCAAACAATTTTCCTATAATTTTTATCAATATTAACCAATGATATTTTACTAGAGATTTTTTAGCGCACTTAAAACGGCCCCGCAAATATATCCTTTCGGACATGCTAAATCCATGTTTCGGACAGCTTTCATTATAGCTATATCTTAGACGAATAAATCCATGAGCTATCTTTTACTTTCTATTTTTTTTTATTTTTTCGCACTCTGGCGGCTATAAGCAGATTCCAGCGGATCCAATCCCGAAACGCCATTTTGAAGGTAAAAGCTTATTCTAAGGTAAAAACCTATATTTAGTAAAATATTATTGATATTACCTTGATTGACCTCATTGACATTTTAGTCTGAATTAAATGATTTGAATTTGAATTTAAATTAACCTACCTCAAGTTGGGTTAAGTTAATACTGATGACGTCGCCAACCCATGTGCCTTCCTGAACTTTCTTCAGCTCTTGAGCGCGTAGCGTCATGAATTTGTCGATTATGTAGTGCATCTGAAAAAATAGGTATATTGAAATATTCACAGAATTCTCCCTATAAAGATATATTAATAACGAAACAAAATAACGCTGTTAATTCATAGATAGCATCCCCTGTTTCGGGGATGCAATGGAACACACACAAAGATATAATAATAATATATACACAACAAACACACAGACCCAGAGCAGACAACAAAAAAAATCGATGTTGTGTTTACTACAAAATCGTAATGATATTATAGAATTATTTGTAGAATACGGGGATAGTCAGAGTTGCTACGCTAAGCCAAATACTCATCGTTATGAACAATTGTTATTTACTTTAGTAACTTTGGAATCAACCCTGAAACCGCGAAAAGGAATCAGCTCAACTGTTTTTTGTTTTTTCTTTCTCTTATGTTTTGGCTCCACACGTTTTGTATTTAGCCAGTGTCATGTATTGTAATATTTCAAGTGAAGTCAAATATATCACAAATAAAATAAGTCACGGTAGTCACGTAGTCTAAGTCAAGCAAAATAAGTCACGGTGAAGTCCACACCATGCCCCAGTGGTGAAGACTTTACTAGAGGTTTCTTTGGAGTTTTGGAAACAACACGAAGGGTCAGTTTCACTACATTATTCTATTTACCAACACTCGTGTACGTTCACGAATACTTAATGGACAAAAATTCACAATTTTTACACATTCACACTCGAAATAACACAAGTCTTGAAAAATAATACAATGACGCGAAATTAATTCTTCACGTTCCCGCCAAAACTCCCACAATTATTATTTACTTTGGAATCAACTCCAAAACCGCGAACAAGAATCAGCTGTTCTATTGAAAAATGCTATTATGTTTTTTTTTGATATCAGGTTTCTTGACATAGTAAAAGATGCTCATAATGTTAAATCAAATTTCGATTTACTAGCAGTTCTGTCTAACTTTGATGAAACAAACCTTTTCTCCAGCCGTGCCCGCATTAATAAGACAACCATGCCCAGGTTCGCCTCTACAGGTCACTTTAATTTCTGAAAACCAATAATGTACATAGTCAAAGAGTAAGATACTAGAATTCAGGGCATAGACGATACTTCTAGATCTTTTCATATCCAAACACATGGATTAGTGTAAGCGCTCAAAAATATACGAACCAAAAGGACTAGAACCGTAGCAAGTAATTAGGTAATATCCGCGCCCCTCTCGCGTGTTCAATCCTACTAGCACAGAGAAATTGAAAGAAGAATGCCAATGGCCATAGGACCCGATTGTAGTAACTGTTATGGACGTAAGATGTGCTAGTGCTTTAAACTGCGACATGACCGTCACAATTTCTGCTAGACTTGAAATAGCAACGGAGAACAAATGCTTCTATTTATGAATATTTTTGATATAGTAATATTATTTATTTTACATATAATTTGATAACACGCTAGCTTCTCTAGCGATGGCGTTGAAAACAGATTTTTTACATCGTAAATTGCAATCTAGTTTGAACTAAAACTTAAATTGTGGACATTTTACCAATGATATGTTCCTATATTAACCATATTTTCATCGGCTTTTACAGCGTTATGAACATTAGCTTAGTAAATACGTATACGCGCCATCTAGTTTTAACCAGAATTTTCGGTTGAACACTTTTTTGTATGAGACTGTATTTCTTCTCGTATAATTTTTCTATGCCACTAATGTTGCCAGCTTTGTTGCAACTTAGGTTGCAAAATTGTCATATCACCAAACATGCAGAGCTTACCTGTTATTGGGGTGTTACATAGGTCTCAATGTAGTATCATGTTTTTATTAGTACTATCTTAATTTATGTAAGTAGTTAAGTAGTAGGTACCTATTTTTAGATTAGTTGTCTCATCCTGTTGGTAAACAAATAAAAAAAAAAATAATGTGTTAGTACTCCGGGCGAATTCTTCTACAAAAAAACTTTTACTTTTTTTAAAATCCTGAAACATCACTGAACAACTTACGCCTAGAAGTTTTCTCTCCGTGAAACGCATTGAAGGTGTTTGGCTCAGTGTGTGGCATACTCTCGTCCAGTGCAAATCCAATATTCAATTTCTTGAACTCTTCGGATTCGGAAAAGGTCTTCATACCATGTGTGCCGCCAATTTCTTCGTCTGAAAAGTAGTTCTGTGATTGTTGACTAGGTTTGAGCGTGATTATTATTTTATTTTGTGTTTCTAACTAAGTATATAGTTAGTTGGATCTATGGGAGGACTGTTTGTATCATATAGCAATCGTCCTCCCACGGATCCGTGAACCAGTGTATATTGAAACTTCTGTTTTAAATTTTTGAATCTTGCTGAGTATTAAAATAAATATGCGAAAAATACAAAATTGAAAAAAAAAAGTACATAAGCTTTTCTGGTTCTTCTTCTTTGCGTGATGGTAAGTGTCACTCTTCCCGACAGATCAGTACAATAAAGAATTTTCAAAGCCACGCGAGGCAATGCACTGCGTTCGTCGTCGATATCTGATGGGAACATTATCCTTCAATCCGAAACACAGTAATGTTTCTCCTTCTTAGCGGTTGTTTCACTGGCACCGGTGAATAACTTGGAGCTGCCGCTGAAGGAAATAATCGTGAGGAAACCATAGTAGCATGGTGGTGGTACTTTCTATCCTTCGGCTGGCTAGCTACCGCTCTCAAGTTGAAATTCTGTCGCAACTACGTAACGGTGTTCTCCAGCAGGAGCCAGTTCCCATTCCAGGCTAGGCACCTTCTAACACGACGTCATCAGGTGAGACACCTAGCCAGTCAACCATAAAAAAAGCTTACAAAGATTGTCTACACTTTTTACCCTATTTTTTAAAAAATAATTTATATTTTTTTTATTTTATAAGTAATTCTCCTTAAAGCTAAGCCCAAATTAGAGAAATTAATTAAAATTTATTTAGATATTTTCTCTGAGTCTGGGTGCTAGTTGCCCGTATCTTTGTGTGTGTTCCATGACATCCCCGACACGATTATGTATTCCTCTTCAACGCACTAAAGAGGTATTTTAGTCTTAATAAAATTACCTATATTAACCATTGCCACGCTTTTAGGTTGTTTTTCTTGGTTTTTTTTTTTAGCTTTTTTTATTACTTTATTGAAAAAAATAACCTTGGACAGCCGTATATAGTCCTACGCTTTCTCATGCGAACTAATCGCACGTACCTAACACAGTTGTTCTTTCACAATTTTTTTTTTTTATGTTTCTCGGTGACGAGACGAGCAAGTCGCTCACCTGATGTTAAGCGTCACGCTTGCCCATAACAGTTCAGTGCCACCCAGAATTTCCAAAAGTTCAAATTTAAGCGCGGCAATACACTGCGCTCGTCACCCTGAGATGTTAGATGTAAAATCTCTATATGCCCAGTAATTACGCCGGAAACATTGCCCTTCAATCCGGAACACAGTAATGCTTGCACACTACTGCTTGGCGGTTGAATAACTGGCAAGTGTGGTACTTCCCCAGGCGGACTCTGGAAGAGAGCCCTATCACTACTAATCTGTCCTCAGCTTAAAAGAAATAGCCATATCAACTTACCAGGAACAAAGCTAATGTGTACAGTTCTCTTTAGCTTTATACCAGATTGTTTCAACCCCCTCACTGCCTCCAGATGGGCCATGCCAACTCCTTTCATGTCCTGGATCCCGCGCGCGTATATGAATCCGTCTTCAGATATCTTTGCTTCGAATGGAGGGTGTGTCCAAAACTCCTGGTGAAAATAAAGTTGCAAAGCTCTTTGAGGGTTAGCTAATTCAACTTCGGTCAGGCGTTTTCTAATTAGGTTTCATGATGTCACAGGCGTTTTATTTTGATTTTTCTGTATCTTTCGATTACAGTGTCTGTATGTTTGAAAAGCCCGAGCAAGTGGAATTTTAACCGCGGTTTAAATCCCACATGATATTTATTTTTACATTCCTTGGCCTTGCTTTCGTAATAGTTATTTTGGTTTAGTGGTTAGTTTGGTGTTTTGTTTGTTTAGTTTATATGGATAGATACGGAAACGAGGAGCAAATTTTTGGTTTTTGGCCGATTTATTCCGCATTGTTACAGTAGCAAACTTAGCAACCCTCCGTTATAATTCTGCGTGTCCGTCTGTACGTATTTAATGGTCATTTTATTCAGAGATTACTAATATTTAGAGCTGAAATTTGATAAAAAAATTATTATACAATAAAAAAAAAAAACACGCACTTCCGGGAAAAACGTAGAAACATATTTTTTTTTATAAGTAAAAATCCCCTAAATCCCTTAAATAAAATGTAGACATGAAAAATATATTACCTACTCCATTGAGTAGGGTGTCATTTTCAAAAGAGGTTTTATCCCGTTTTTAAGCCAAATTTTAAAGTTTTTAGTTTTGCGTAATGTCACAGAAGCTGTGGTAAAGTTTAATTTAATCGTAAGCATTATTTTACAGATTATTTTCTGCATGCGCGATCAACTGACTTGAACTGGATCTTTGATTATAGTTAGAAGACTTAGGAGGTTGGAAGTGGAGAGTGACAGATACTACGTTTTATCTAGGAATATGAACGATTAATTTAGGATTGTCCGCGGATGTATAACCACGTGCGCAGCGTGTTACCTATTGTAATTTATAGATTACCCCCTAGGCATAAACGCACAAAATTGGACGAAAGCGCGGGTTGCGGGGACAGACCAAGTGTTTTCATTGGCTGTCTCAAGGATACGCTTATTCGCGCCTAGCAATGAACCTATATAGCCTAGGATCTGTTGGTATAATCTGTGCACTAGCATTATAAATGGGTAAATACGTCACCTCATAAACGGGAACTACGTCCATATGAGAGTTTAGTAAAATGGAAGGCAGGGTGGGCTGGGTGCCTTCCCAGGTCACGACCACCACTGGTTTCTTGGGAACCAGCTCGTAGACCGCCACCGGTAGGTTCAGTTCTTTGGCTTGTCTGATTAGGAATTTCACACAGTCACCTGAAAAACAGAAGTTTTACTATGCCCTATTCTATTTTCTATTCTGTGGAAAACTGACGTGGACAAATTTTATTAACCGATTTTTTTTTATATCCTAATAAAAATTAACCGACTTCCAAAAAAAAGGAGGTGGTTCTCTAGTCGACTGTTTTTTTTTCAACTAAAATGTTTAAATGGGATTGTTTCATTATGCATACACTCAGTAGTTTCACTTTTAGGTTCAAATTACTAACTACACTCGACTCGAATATAATTTTTAGAGAAATAATCTCGACCCTCGAACCCAGCAGGTATTTTATGTGGCTACCAAAAAGTCTCAAGCAAATATAAAGTCATTGAGTATTATTTTACATTTTAGGATGAGTTAGTATTTTAAACCTTTCACTGAATTTTTTTGTTTGTCATTCTGTTGATTTGTGTAATAAACATCACATCACACTAATATTATAAATGCGAAAGTTTGTGTGTGTGTAAGTAGGTAAGTATGTAAGTGTCTGTAACGGCTGAACGGATTTGAATGAAATTTGGTATGAAGGTAGCTTACACCCTGGATAAACACATATATAGGCTACTTTTTATCCTGGAAAAATATCCGGTTTCTGTAGAGTAGCGGCTGAAACCGCGGGGCACTGCTAGTAAACTATAAATAAAGGCATGACTCAGGATAGACCCCTAAAGAGGTGAATTGCGGTGTTTCATGTAGCATAGGCGAGGGAAGCCGTGCGGCAACCGTGCGTGGTTTCGAGGCTTCGCAGTACGACGGGTCTGGTACTATGTAATTTGTTTTATTGAAACTTTTACAGATGATGATGATGATGATGAACTTACCCAATTTTTATGGACAAGCGTGCTGGTTACAGACTACTGGTAAGGTAAGTTACTTTCGTCACGAATAATCGTCCTGTGATTATCCCCGTTTTATTACAATAACATTTTATTCAAAGTTTATAAGGATAATTCTGTGATATTATTGTAATAAAACGAGTCACAAGGTATAACCGTGTCACAAGCAATAAGAAAAAAAAAAATTGAAATAATTAATTAATTTATAAAAAGTGTCATAAGTAATATTATTAAAATAAACATAAAGACACAAACACTACTTACACTACACTCCGGACCGATACGTCACTCGTCAAATTCGGTCAAGCCTCGTGTATGTATACGAGGTAGGTACTTAATATGGGCACACAAAAATATACGTACTAACTTACACCCCAAAAACATTACTCTCCTTCTTGGGCAGTTGGGTAAAAACAATTGAAATATTTACGTAGTAATAATAAATATAGCTCAATGAATTAAGCTTACCATAGTCAATATCGGGGTGGACACTAGGAATCCTCAAATACTCCCGTAATCTTTGTAGGGCTTCGTCATTTTCCCAGTCAGTCATTTTCACTACCGCACTTTGATGACTCTCTCAGTACACTGTTGTAATTTAACCGACGAATAAGTATTTACCACCTAAGTACTTTTGTAATAAGGACGTTTTCACACTTGATATTTGCAAGCGGGTTTCGAGCAATTGTTCGATTCGTTAAAGCAAGTGAGATTTGAGTTTCCAACGGGTGTCTATTGAGCTTACTGCAACACCACACCAAGGACCCTATTCCTGTGCGCTCGAGATTATCTCGATCACTGTCTCTCTTATTTAGAATTTAATGGGAGTGAGAGTGACCAAGACAATCTCGAGCGCACAGGGATAGGGTCCCTGGACCCCTATTATTCTCAAAAGGTGAGATTCAACTTCGAGATTTCTTATTCACAACGCTATATTTCGGAGGCAATCGAGAAGAGACGATCGAGATTGGAATCTCGAAATTGATATCAATGTATCATCAATAGGGGCCCTGGACGGGCTTCCGTCTTGCTTTTTAGGGTCCCGTACCCGAGAGATGTCAATGGGACTCTAATATTAAGCCTACGGCGACTGTCTAACCTACACAGAACCGTCCCATCTTGTCATGTGTGTCTATCTTTTGAACTATAATATACCTATTATACACAGAAGAGAGAAGTAAATAAAAATGTTTCCTCTTCTGTGTAAAAATTTTTCCTCTTCTGTGCTATTATAGTTTCAATTTAATCGTCCGTCGTTCATTTCCATTAATTTTAATTTCAGAATACGTGTTGTAGTGGCGGATTTCCTGCAAAATAATTTAAAAAATAATGACAGTTGTTTCACGTGTTAATCTAATCTAATAATTAATTGATAGATTAACGGTTGTTAATCCATCAAGTGTGAGTAGGGCTCGGGATGGGTAAGGCACGGATCAAGGATCCTGAGCTCAATGATAGGAAATATTTTTTTATTGATAACTTTGGTACCCGCGATGGTTTGGTGTTTGTTAGTTGTGGTGGTTGGTTATTGGGCGCAAGTCCGAACCGTATTTGCTCGTTTTTTTTTCTTACAAAAAATAAGATTTACCTTTTACTGCAAACAGGTTTTTTTTTAGATATTTTTCCTTCTAACTTCCATGTAACTATTAGCTTCTCCAGATTGTCGGAGGGCTTTTGGGCTCGGATCTGCTCAACTAGATTGCTATGTGACGCACATTTTTTAATCCGACAAAAGAAACAAAAATCTGTCGGAGGAACAACTGGAACAAAATATGAGAAGGGCTTGATATACACAGTAAGTACTTAGTTACAATGATAGACACGGCCCTTTCTTTATCACAATTATATCTAAGCAAGCAATACAACCAGTATTTGTTTGGGAATTCAGATATATATGTCAGGGATATCTTTGTTTTTATCTATGTGCATGGCAGTGCCGGATAAAGTCAGCGCGGGGCCCGTAGCAAATATGAACAAGAGGCCTGATTTGAATTAGGTATTAAAGCTTAGTTTATTAAATAAAACAGCACATTTACAAAATTACTTTTCGTGATTCGTGGTAAAATAAATATGTTACTTTTTGTGCACAGCGCGAGGGCCGTTGCATTTGCCAGGTACCCCTCTTGCTACGTCGCTAATCCGGCACTGGTGCATGGTATCGCGCATGTTTTGAGTAAACATGTGAATAACCTACTTACTAGATAAATAAAAACAATTCCATCACTCACATTTTTGACCGAGCAAAGCGAAGGTCCGAGAGTACGGGAAAAATCAGCATTTGTATGTTTGTGTTTGTCCGAGAATAACTTGCAAACAGTATTTTTTTTTATATTCGATATTCCATTAGTTTCAAACATGGTATGCGATCAACGTCGCCTTTTTATGGATACCTATATAACTTTTACTATGGGACCAACCCTGAAATAGCGGAAAAAAACAGCTGTTCCATACATTTTGTCGAGTGTCATTGAGATTTTTCTATGGATCTGCTGATTTTTTCCCCGTGATTTCAGGGTTGTTCCCATAGTAAAACCCACAGAAGAGGATTTTTTTTTACCTCTCTCTCTTCTGTGGTAAAACCTGTTCATAATGACGAGTACATACATACCTTTCAATATTGTAGCACCTTTCAGTAAAACCTTGTAAAGACCATTTCAATAAAAAAAATTAAGTTTGAGTAAGTATGAACAGATTAGGTCTAGGAGTTACCGGAATCGCGAGGTCTCTATTACATTGTGTCAGGTCGCCTCTGCCCTCAAATATGGTTGAGGAGAATAATGGCTGGCACATGCGTCAACTTGTGAACGGGTGCTGCTTGCGGGAGCTGGACTGCTCGGTGTATATACGCAACTTAGTAATAAATATAGTAGATTTTCCTCTTGTGTGTTGTAAGTTTTATGTTATATTAGTAATAGTTGACAAAAACAATGTAAAAGTTGACAAAGGGCATGGACCCCGGAGTCCGTGGAGCTGCACCAAATACAATTAAAAAAAAAACTCTAAAAGTAATATGTAGATACAGGCAGCAGGCAGCTGAGCAAAATAATGGTGATGACAAACTGCGGACATGTAGGTACCTAACTCGGATCAACGAGAGAAAATAAGGGCCAATTTCACCGTTTGCATTACAAAACTAGCTTAACTAAACTCGGTTTTACTTAAACAAGTTCAAACGTAGAGTTTGATCTCGGTTTATGTCAAAGCGATTTCACCGGCACGATATTGGTCGCGTTCACGTAAACCAAGATTACGTGCTATGGTACGCGAATATGGACCTTACTGAGCGCAGCCGTCATCTGTAGTAGTGCTGTCTCTGCCTAACTTCCTCCCTTTCTTTCCTCAAAGTTGTGATATCGCTGTTGAACAGATTACGTTGATACTCTGCGTAGGAGTTCGTTTGTTTTGTGGTAGTGTCCATCTTGGGTGCCTTGGGCGGATAAAATACTCTTCTCCATCACTATCTTCAAAAGCTACAGCAAATGTTCGAACATAATTTGTTTCAGATTATGTCCATAATTAAAAATGTAAAACAAAATTAGGAAGATTTAACAAAAAGTAACAGAATCCCTCCAATGCATCAGAAAAAAAAACATTAAAATAAAATAATACAATTACCACAATGTTATTTTAGCTTGTATTTGAAGAAGCATTTAAAAGTAGGTACTGATGCATATCGCATTGTGGAGCAAGGAACATAATAGATCCTTTTTATACCGAGAAATGTTGCTATTCAACATCTGCAATACAGATGTACCGCCTCATAAACGCGTTCAAGGGCCTAAACCTCCCAAAATCGGGCGTTTAGAATTTAAACTCGCTTATGCCCTAACTACGATTACTTTATGTTGGTGAAATCCAAATTGACGTTTTGGACTCAGTTAGCCACTTTAAACTAGTTTAGCTTGCGTTGATCGCGTTCATTTTTGATGGTGAAATCGGCCCTAAGAGTGAGGTGTGTCTCTCTCTCTCTCGCTTGTTAGATGTCTTTCCGGCCGAACCATAAGATTCATAACGACAGAAACAAAAGTCCCGCGGCAATCATTTCGGACTAATATATGTACGGCGTCAATATCATTTTAGTCTATTTTATTTACTAAAACAATAAAATCGAATTTATCCTACAAATATTTTTAATTGAATTAGTGGGGAGTTTAAAACAGTAGAATTTGGCATCATTCCGTCGCATGGTTGTAGCACTCCGTCTGCGAGATTTCTTTCGTGAGACGGTATAAGGTGCGTCTTTAATAGGCGAGCCGAGCATAAGTTGAGCCGCTCTGCGCGTCGTCGTTCAACGAGCCTACAATAATCATTGTCCTTGAACGTAGTTTTCTGCAGTTTGCTTCCTTTGTGTTCGTCAATAAGCCGACAGTTGACGCAGCGCAGTCGAGCGCGAGCCGAACGCTCGCTCGAGGCTTCCGAGTCCGTCTATGCTACGCTTGTGCGCGGCTCGTACTAGCTCACCTAGTGTAAACGTACCTTTATAAAAGATTAGTTGTATCTTTTTTTATAGTAGGGATCAAGTTTCAGTCAGTACCCTTAGTACTATGTTTCTATATCTTCACATTAAGACTTTTTATACATAGATACAGCACAATATAAAAAGGTAATAGCGAGACCAACTTTTTAATAAAGTTGGTCTCGCTATTACCTTTGGTTACATAATTCGAACAAGCTATCAGTCATCATTCAGCGGTCAGTATATTGCGTCATTATTTTAATATAATAAGTAAGATAAACATTCAAACAGTAGTCTAATTTCCCCACTTACATTAAATTTAATTACCTACTCTAAAAATCCAGCCTTATAGAACACATCATAAAAATCTCTTGCGTGAAACGGAACGTAACAAGAAATCGGCGCGAAACCCTCCTACGCGGGCCTTTCAAAAATCACCACATTTGCAACTCGCGTTCCATTCCACACCGCAATACACCGCGTACCTTTCGCCGCACGCCGCGACTATAAGATAAAATTAAAAAGTAAACAGAAAAAGAAAACGTTCGGATTTCGAAAATTAAGTGAAAGAAAGCAGTCATATTTTTGTTTTATTTAGTGTGGGGGAAATACGAAAATGGTTCGCAAATTAAGTGGTCTTCTGTGTTGTCTCTGCGTTTTCGGTATTTCATTGAGCGACAGCGCGATATCAGCTGACAGTGTGAGTTGATTTTAATAAATCTATTCTACTATACTACTCTTTAAATATTTAAGGCAACGCAACACTATAAACCAAAATAAGTACAGCCTGTGTGTAAGTATAGGAAGAAGCAATCAAATATCAATCCCGATTTCAGATATTACATTATTGTATATCTGTAATACCTAGTGCTAACAATTAACATAAAGGATATTTTTCAAATATAAATAGTACTAATAATGAACACACAGAATATTTTTCAAATTAAGTAGTGCTAGCAATTAAAACACAGGACATTTTACTAATGTAAATATTCTAGTGCTAATTGCTAACAAAGATATTTAGCCCTAAAAATGTCCTTGTTCAACTGTCCCGTGTGATAATTCTACCAAGCGTAGTATTATCGTGTATCTAATCTCTTTCTTCTATACATAACTTAAGAAATATAATTTAATATTTTCATAACTTAAGACCTTTTGTGCTTCGATCCGAGGCAAATGCTCCAGTTCCCAGCAGGCGGCCTTGACGAACTTGACGCACTAGAATATTCTACGATATCTATGTACTCGTTAGTAAGAACAACTTTTACTGTGGGGCCAACACTGAAATCGCAAAAAAAGTTAATCAGTGCTTAGATGGACCATTTTAAACGTTGATTAAATTTAAGGAACGTTTATAAGTAAAACCCTACACAGGCTGGATTTTTACAACTAGAAAATGCAGCCAATAACATTCCAGACATAACTAATGTAGCGTATATTTACCGCAGAAATCGGCTAAGGTACCTATACCGACATGAGAGTGAGAGCATACCGTCAAAGCTCCATTGATTAATAAGGAAAAATAAACCGAAACCGGTTCACTTTTAATTGGTCCAGCCGTTTCTCCTATGTACAAGACCTTATATGGAAGCACACAAACATACATTATGCACCCGAAAACATTACCCTCCTTCTGGGCAGTCGGATATTAAAAGCGGCGACTATACTGTAGACATTGTATTTTTCATGGCAAGCAAACGATGTGGACTTTTGCTGCTCGTATCCACACGTATGCACATGCATACATAGCTTTGATCGTTACAATCAAAAACGAAAAAATTTTCCGCTCCATGATTAATGATGTAAAGACCTAAAGATCATAAGATCTAAAGATCATTAGATCTAAAGATTATTAGTCATAGAGCGCAATTTTTTTCCCAGAGTTTTCCAAAATTAATTGGGAGTCTCTAAGAATATTAGGACTCAGAGGACAAGTCGAGATCTGTTTTTATTTTCCAGGAATTTTCTGTTGAGTCTCCAGCCAGTTCTATAAATTCATTTCGCACATAAGTGCGTAAAAAAAAACATTTGGACACCTCTACCACTTTTTGAGGGTCATTCATTGTGTAATAAACTATTGACACAAATGATCATATTGTCGCATTGCAACTAAACTAATATTAGCACAGATGCAAAGATAATTAATCAGTCGATGATTCATTCTGCGCCTAGATCTGGAAACGGAAATTTCAGACTTTAAAAACCAAAAGGATTCAGATTTATTCTAGTTCAAACTATATATTAAGTAGATATGTATAGAAAGAAAGAAAAGAAAGAAAAACATCTATTTTACGTACAAAACACTACAACACCAACTTCACAAAATAAATGAAATATAATGAAGAGAAAGAATAATACATAATTATGTTCAGTTGTCGCTGTAGTGACTAGTGCGACAAAAAAGGTCAGTGCTCAGCGATAATGCTGCGGATTTCTCCGCAGCGCTGATTTTCAGCACTGACCGTCTGAGACGCACGGGACTGTTACCAAAATAGAAGAGGGGGAAACATTAAGGGAATAAAATAAAATTAGTTGTAAATAATAAATAACCAATAAAAACAGGGAAGTATACAACATTTATGCACACAGATAAAGACAAAGAATATGAATTATAGATAATTTTATAATTATTTATAGCGATTCGTTCCCAATTTATTGTGGATAAGAAATATTCTTTCTTCATAATGTACATGTACACCACATTTTTGCAATAGCAAATAAAAAAATAGTAGAACGATGTGGCCACGTCCACTGGAGAGATGCGGCGCGGTTGATGCGGCATAGAAAAGTCAACCTTTACGGCTTACTATATATGTTCAAAGTTGTACCTCAGTTAATAGAGACGTTTAGGACAGTCGCGGTGGGAAGGCGGCATTACGGCGTGGTAATTTTGATCCTGCGGTAACCGAGAAAGAGTTGACGTTTCCACGGCCGCCTTTACTCCGCGACACGCCTTTTCAGTGTTCTTGTAATTCTCGTTTTACAAGTTTGCAAGTTGACATTATTAAGTGACGTTGTAGAGTATTGGAGGTCGCTAAGGGCCTGGTAGTTCTGAGCTTTGGTACATTTGTATATTTTACTATATGTAAATAATTTTCTTGACGAGCACGACAGCTTTTATGTATGTAAAGGATTACTGGCTTCTAGTAATAGGCACTGTCCAGTGAAAGAGGTTCACAGCAAATGTCAATCAATTACATCAATGAACAATGGAAACATTGCTAATTAGACGTTTCGTTTATGCAACTAGTGTGTCCAACAGTCAGGTGTCCACAACAATTGGTGCGTGGAATCGCCGGCGAGGTGAAAGTGGCTGCGTTTCGTTCATAGGGCTGACTCTCGTGACACATG
Organism: Apocheima hispidaria; assembly: GCA_947579745.1. Classification (NCBI taxonomy): domain Eukaryota; kingdom Metazoa; phylum Arthropoda; class Insecta; order Lepidoptera; family Geometridae; genus Apocheima; species Apocheima hispidaria. Next base: position 3,538,371 of record OX388151.1, read on the forward strand.
GGTAGTTAAGTGAAAAATAATGGGGCTCGGGTCGGTGCATTTTCGCTGCCAAAATTTTAATAAGCTATGCAAGAAAACTGTTCCGCTTTCAGAATTATTTGGCAAACAATACCCATCATGTCATTTAGGTACCTAAAAATCTTTGGACAATGCGTTTTGGACTAAAAGCAAAAATTATAAACGGTCTGATACTAAGCAATTGACAGATGACACTTGCTTGTTTTTTATTAAACAAGGTGGTCACTTTACCCACATAGGCCACTTTAGTGAACCTTCCCCTAATATTTAATGTTCCATCAATTTTTTTCTGTGGGAAAGATACATGTATCCAGCTGTCTATTGCTTTCTCTGTCTACAGTATGTGCTAATCATAAAATAAGTAATATTTAGAGAAACTGTCGCGGTGATACTTCTATATATAACGAAGAAAACTATAAAAATTAAAAAGCAGCAATTTTTTATCTGTTTTAAAATAATACGACGTAACTTTCACGATAGACAGATTTAATCGTACAGTTTTTGGGAATTTACACTAAGTATCTTTATAAAAAACTTGCAAATTACGAAAATGAAAAGAGATAGCTGTGACACGACCATCAGATAAAAATATTACATTACTATTAGTACTCACGGGACTAAGTGTATTGTCGGGACTTACAATCGAGTTCTAGTACCAGTGGTACACGTAGCAAAAGACTATTAGTGTGCCGAAATCACACTAATATTATTAATGCGAAAGTTTGCGTGTAAGTATGTAAGTGTGTTTGTTCCCGTTCAACTCTGTAACGGCTGAACGGATTTGAATGAAATTTGATATGGAGGCTACTTTTTTATCCCGGAAAAATATTCGGTTTCTGTAGAGTAGCGGGTGAAACCGCGGGGCGCAGCTAGTATAATATATATCGGGAACTCAACAAAAGGAAAACTCGTGGTAAATATCCCGTGAGTACTATTAGTAATGTAGTAAACCACCGCGATAGTCTAAAACAGTGCTTAATTTTTACTGCAAATTTCTTCTTCATTTTACAAAAAAAAACTATTTATAGTACATTATTTTTTTTGCTTAATATGATCCTAAAATTAAGCTAGCTCTTTAGTTAAATTAAATCAAAATAAATTTATAATATATCTATTTATTTTGTTAAATTTTGATGAGAAAATGATGTCAAGTTTACTCACTGAACCAATAGCAAAGATATAATTATTTTCTTTTAATTCACAATCAAACAAGTTTTAATAAAATTATTAATTAAACTAATTAAATTATACAAATCCATAATCATTCCAATAGTGTTTAATTACAAATATTGCTTTGTTTACTTGCAAATACTCTAATACCAAAATAGTCAAATCGCGAAAAAGGTTTAGAAAAAACGTCATCGTCAGCATCATCAAAGATTCTTCGTCCACCGCCAGGAAAAGATCTCGTTGCGTTCGTTTGCCAATCTCGACCTTTTCTTTACCGCCGTCAGAACTACGTACTACACGAACGCAAAATGTTTTCAACTGACCCTGCAAATGATTAGTTTTATTTGTTTTCTTTTAATTTGTATTGTAAATAAGATATTAATGTACAAGTACATTTTAAAATATTTATTACGTGTACAAGATTTTATTTCACCCACCTACATAATGTACACTGTTCATAATGTATAGAAACACAACCACTTTATACTAAGACTATTCTAAATACAATCTAAACTTAAATAACATACATACATGTAGATAACATACATACGTGTACATACATGTAGATGTAGGTTTTATGTATAACTAGTTGTAACGCGCGACTTCGTTTGCGTGGACATTAAAAAAAAGTATCCTATCTCCGTCTTTGTGATATACAGTAACTTTTTAACATATTTTACCAAAATCCGTTCAGCCGTTTAGCTGTGATAACGCGACAAACATCCAGACAGAGAGACAAAGTTAGTTACTATAGTGAGCTAGAAGACGTTGATACATTTTATTTTTTTGCAGTTTTTGACTTTTTTTATGGACTGACAGTTGTAATGTAGGGAGTTCTGAATTGCGCAAGCGAAGCAAGCGAGGTTTTTTCCTCGAGACGAACGTATTCATTTATCTCTCTCTAATTCGTATTCTCGAAGCTTTATTGGTCCTGATACGACTGCGGTTATATTCCTCGGAATTATAATATTAGTTAGTTTCTACCGCCAGCGCCGATGGTGCTGGCCGGTAAGAATAAAAAGAGTTTTTAGTTATTAGTTTTCATATATTTCTGCTGAAGTTCTTTTTCGATTGTGTTTTGTTTTTATATTTCTCTTCTTGTAATAATTTTTGATGTTTTCGTTGGTGAGCTTTTACTAGTTAATTAAATTAAATATTGTAGCTCTGTAATAGTATATTCGTTGCTTTATTCCTTTTGTAAAGTCTTTAGTTTTTATATTCAGTTTTCGTTGATAAAATATTGTAAAATTTTATATATGGCACGGACCCCGGTGTCCGTGGAGAAACATTGTAAAAAAATAAAATTAAATATTGTGTGTGTAAATAATAAATTGTACAAAAAGTTGTACATAAAACTTCAGTTTTTAATATTATCGATAACCTACACGCAAAACATTTATAATGATATGCCACCTTCTGTCTATACGACGTATTTAGCAGCAAATATAACTCTATTGTACAGCAGCCCTAAACGTTCGTTAGTTCACACCGTGTCATGCTTTTGTTTTGAAACACCGTGCTGGTATTCTTTCATTCAAACACTACAAAAAGATGCTCAATGTATGGGAAATTTTTCCATCAATAGGGGACTGGGACACAGTTTCAGATGACATAACAAAAAGGGGAAAATAAAATTACCCATTGATTGACGTAATAGTACCTATCCTTTTCTCACAAGTTTTGGCACATAGACTTTCAGACATAGAAGAAGACATTTAAGAAAAGGATTTTCATTCTTCTCGTCTGGTTTTTTTTTGGTAATATAGGAACACAAACATACACACTTACATACTCACTGACATACACCCCAGAACCATTACCAATATGGACAGTCAGGTATAAATCAGACGTCATTAAATCTATAGCGCCTCCTTACTGAAAAAAAACCAGATCAAACTTATTGATTCCTATCTGCTCCCTGCTGATTTCTTAGGAGGACAGATAGGAATAAGAAGTTGGATCACCCCCAACTATCACAGTTCGAACTTTTTTTTCCTATCGTGTGACCACCAAAATCTAAATATTCGGGCGATGAACAATTAACTTATAAATCTGGCGTGTCCGCAGATCAACCGGCGCCGGTGCGGCGTCCTACACGGATCCTTATAAGCGTTAGACGTGGCAAGGTTACGCCCACATCACAGTACTTGGTGACTCAATCCACGGGCCTTCTACTTTCTGAATTAGATTTATACTTTTGAGAATCACTCATATCAGCATGGGACCTGAAATAATGCTGTGCTAAAGAGGCTGCAAGCTAGTAGCCTTATTGTTGTTAAATAGACTAGCCTTAACGCTGTTTTTTTTAATACAACTGAGTGACGAAACGAACAAGTCGTCCCTTGCTAGTTCTTTACTCAAAGTAGGTTTGCGTTTGAACATATCTTGCCTGATGGTAAACAATGAAGTGGTCTCGGATGGAGCACGCTTACCTAAAAGATACCTGTTTACTCGAAGACTAATATCTATTGTACTTTTCGGGAAACCAGAGTCAGGTAGAGTTCCACATCCTCTTTATGCACAGTAAACGTCACGCTTACCCATAACAGTTTAGTGCCACGCAGGATTTTGAACCTCACGATAGACGTGAAAAAAGGGCAATCCAAAATACAGTAATGTTTGCACACTACTGCTTAGCAGTCGAACAGCTGCTGAAGGTGTGGTACTTCCTAGAAAGACATTGCAAAGGTGACCTAGAAGTCCGTTAGATCTAGTAAGTTCTACGTGTACTGTTGCTTTAGAATTTGTCTTTTACTTGGCTTCAATTGGCCAGCGTTGCCCAACTGAAGTATTTAGACCTGTCCGCCGGTCAGTTGGCAAACCATCGGAAAGTAAACCGTATTATTAGTACCATAAAGTTAGCTAATTGAGCAGAAATGTGCGGATGAGAGGTTGTCTTTGGCGCAATATGCCACAAGCTGTAACTGGTTGGTTATATAAGAGATCAAGTTAATGAAGTATATGTATCTCTGGGAGAATTACTTTATTGGGTTCATGAGCTAGATACAAGCGAGATGCATTTCACATGGTTATATCCGACTGCTCAGAAGTAAGATATGTTTTTGGTATATCTATGTATATGCGAGCTCCTACTGCCGGAACGACTTTACCGATTTTGGATTGCGAGGTGCCGTTTGATACGTTCTTGTATAGAAACATTTTGCAGTCGGACATTTTGTAATGTTTGTTGGGAAGTTTTTTAATTTTTTTATTTTACTCGTTGACGAGACGAGCAAGTCAGTGTGTGTACGTAAGGGTGTGTATGTATAAGTAGCTATATTAAGTGGTCCTATATTACTGTCCTACGGCCAAGAAGAAGATGGCGGGATGATATCATCGAAGCGGCTGGAATCACCTGGACACGACTGGCACAAGAGCGACGACCATGGAACTGTATGGAGGAGGCCTTTACCCAAATTTGGGTGCCCAAAGAGAACATTTAAAAGAAAATATATATATATATTATTATTAGTAAATTCAAGTAAATATGTAAAGTAAAAATGTAAGAAAAATTTAAACTGGGAATAAAGGCTTTATTATTATTATTATTTATATTACTATCTGTAGTTTAAACAGCTTGACCGATTTTGATGAGTGAGGTCTTTGGATTCCTCTTTATGTCCGGAGAGTAATTTTGCAGTCATGTTTTCTGTTTTTCCCTTTGAAAGTAATTACAAACTCGGTTTTTCTGGTGGATAATATTCAACAATGTTTTCAATTTAGTTTCATTCCTCTACTACTCCGTACGTTTCTTGCTGTAGTAACAACATTGTAGTGTCGCAAGAGTCGATATGTAGCAAGCGGTCGGCTTAGATGCAGCCCAGACCCACACCGGCGCTAATATGGAGCTAATAGAGCCCGTATTGCTCAAACTGTTTCGAAAGTTAACTTGAACACTGGAGCGCTAAGCAGCACTTTTATTGACCATTTGTTTCATTGAGAAAAATACTTAGGCTGTGTACATAGATGTCATTGGCTGGGTCTGTACATCTGAAATTGTAAAATTGTTGTCCGTTGTCGAATCTAAATGTGTTTTGTTTATTGACCATGATAATCAAAATAAGGCCTTTTTAGATGTAGATCGCATAGGGATTTTTGATCATTAATAATTTTGTTGGATTAAAAAAAAAAATACAATTAATGTACTAAGAAAGTACAGAATAAAGATACCTCAAATTTTGTGATAGATAATTCAAAATTTTCTCTACCAGTAACATTTGGACACCATGTCATGTTCAAGTAGAGCGATTGTGCCTATTCTCCTCTCACGAAAATGATATGCTCTAAAGAACATAAACGCTCTAAGAGCCGGTCAATCCTAGGCACAAACAAAATAATATTGAACCGCCCAATGGTAACCGCGATTTGTTACTTCGCCGCGATCGACGCGATGAAATTTACCTCTGCATGCGTAATCTCCTTATTAAATTATCTTTGGATTTGAAACTGCGACATCCCGGATGTACCTACGCCCCGTTGCGTTGCTTTACCCAATAAAAATATCCTGATTGACGAAGGAGATAAATATTATACTAACATGTCCCGAAAAAAATAAAACATACATTTTATAAAGTTCTTCTGATTGTGTGAAAATCCTTCATCGGACGACATTATCCGCTCCAATGCGTAGACTGACCGTCCGACTTGTGGCTGTTTGAGCTAACCTTGCGGCAAGTTATTCTATGCATGTGTGCAGTTGCACGTGCCCAAACAATGTAAACAGGCTAACAGGCTTGTTAGCTACTACAATAGGGGCTTGTAATGTACAACAGTAGAAACTAGTCCGACAGGTCCGGCAACAGGAAATATTCAGTATTTGGTATAGGTGTCGGTTACCAAATGTACACAATCATAGGCCGACCTCGCCGGCGTAGTCTAGGATCTGTCAGAAGGTCGGTTAGATTCTCTCCAAATAATGAAACAGATAATAAACAACCTGCTAGAGACCAACCTGCCTGAGACCTAGGGCATACCCCTTTTGAGGTGCCAGGGCAAGTTTGATGTCCCTATTCTTGGTGACGGTTCCAGGCGACGTTCGTACCGCAGCGGGGACCTTTCACCCTATTATTAATAATAGTTTTAGGCCCAACGCCACCTGTACACCTGTAAAGCTGTAGTAGAGGCCGTTAGAGGCCAATATAGTTATTAAATAAAGGTATATACAGCACAACGCGACGATATACCAAGCGAAAGGAGCTCATGCTCTCAGTATTGAATATATATAACAACAAAGTGTAATTTTTCCAAAAAAAATATATTTCAACGTCTGTTTATGTTAGTATTGCAAATGCTTGCAGAAATTTTAGTTTTTGTATCTCGTAATTTGACGGAATAAAGGAAAAAAATATATCTTTTAGATCCGTTAAAATTAAATATAAATTCATATAATAATATATTAATATAATTATTTATATTATAATTATAATAATCATTAATATAAATTCCGTTAAATTTTCATATGTTTTTGTTTTGATATTGATCTCAAAATGAAAAATAGTTCTTAAAAATGAAATATGAAAAAAAAATGAAAATGAAATATGAATGAAAAATGACTTCTGGAATGATGATAGACACTAACAACATACAACAGACAGTTTTTGAAAATTCACTCTGAATCTACAAAGAAATGGAAAATGGAATGTTTTGTTGTGCGGGTCTGAGGCACGACTATTGGACATAATATGAGTTGGATAAAAGTTTAGCGCCAGAAGTACATCTTTACATTGTAATACATATAATATGTCAATGAATAGCTCCGCATTTTCATCTAAATGCTTGATATTGCTTCATTGTTTGATAAAAAACAATCATAGTACCAATCAACATTGTAATAAACAAAATTATCATTTGCATAAAAATTATAACAAAACAATCAAAAAATCTCATCAAAAGAAGTAGGTCATCACAAAATTCACTCATTTATCGTTACTAAAATCAGCGATGCAAGCTTCGGCACACAATAGACAAAAAGTCTGTTTTCATTGTATTTTTATTGTTTGACCATGTCCGATCTCACATGCCAATGGTTTTATTTAGAAGCCATGCTGTAGTGACAATAGAAAAGGTGTTTTTTTTATCTTTTTGTTTATTTTGGTCTCTTTTTTAGGTTAGTATAATAGCGCATAGCATTGGAATCTCCTCTCTTTTTATTAGTTCCGTCATCCATAGTACTGGTGTGATAGAGGTGATCTGCATCTTTGTCTTTCACCATAATTATCTCTACCAGTACAGTCTTGCCTAAAACAGACTTGGTTTGGGCGTTCTATCTCTAGTGTCTGGAAATGCTTCTTAGGGGCCGGCTGATTCTCGCAATCTCATTCGCACTTTTCAACATTTTTAATATATAAATTACAGAGATTTAATTTATTTAAGTATTTATTTTAATTATATATCTAGTTTTAGTTTTAGTTTGTATATTTAAATTTACATTATAATTTAACTATATAATATTTTTTCCTGTACATAATTACATATATTATATAAATAAATAAATAGAACTAAATTACAGAGAGGAAATCAAAACAATTTAAGAGTGTAACCGTCTTGCTATTAAACATTAGCTATGGTATTCTAATAAGTTTTTTTCAATTCCCCCTTGTACTTTTTATATTAAAAATTATTAATAAGACGAGATAGCGAGTATCAGAGAGGCCGGCCGTTCAGAAACCGAGTATGCAGATAGTCGATGTTTGATGCCGGGTTCTTGCATCCTATTTTGTTTTTAGGTCGAATGAAATAATCAAAAGATCTGCGTTATCAAAAGTGAATCGTATATTCGACTGCCCCGGTGGCTCAGTTGGTAGTGAACCTACCTTCTGTGTTTGGGGGTGTGGGTTCGATTCCCATCTAGGACAAACATTCATGTGATGAATATTTGTGTTTGTTCTGTCTGGGTGTTAATATCTATATAAGTATATATTTAAAAATATCTATGTACGTATATCAGTCTCTGGCAGCCATAGTACAAGCTTTGCTTAGTTTGGGGTCAGATGACCGTGTGTGCAAAAATGTCCCAGATATTATTTAATTGGTTTGTTTTAGACATTATTTTAATGAATACACGATTCAAATAACTTGAAATATATTGTAAAAGACATGTTCGATATAGAATAGACATTAATAAAAATTTAATTAGTAAGATGACCTCAAACAGGTCGAATGTCTTTGTCTTCATGATATTGATACCTGTTTCAAGGCGGAACCTCGTGCAAAATATATTAATACAATATCAAATGAGAACAATCTGAATGATTTTATTATGAAAACTGACGTGGTTTTAACAAATTTTATTCTACTAATACGGGAATTAACAACAACATCAGCCAGAAGACGTCCATTGCTGACCATACGCCTCAACAAAGGCTGAACAAAGGGCATGCTATAATCCCCTAATCCCCACCCTTGACAGGCAGCTTGGGCATCGCAGAACGCTAACAGTTTACCGAGTAGACGCTGCTGTCCGCCTTCGGGTGGTTAGCTAATCCGATTATAGTTTAATTGTACCGTGATAAATCCGAAATATTAAAATAAAATCTGAATGATTTTTCATTTATAATATGAATTTTAATTTCAGGAACAAAGATGCAAAAACCCTCCAACAGCCCCACAGAAGATCGAGAGAGTCATCACATTGTGTCAAGATGAGATCAAGCTGTCTATTTTACGAGGTAAGCATTATCTTATGAGAATTGTCGATTTAGCTAGGATGACTTTGTTGTTAATGTCCAAAGTCCTATACGGTATTTCACTGAACTCGTTTCATGCCGTTATCCATCCAGCAAGTTTTTCATACAGTTTACCTGTTTGCCGAACATCGCAACACCGAAACCCGAAATTGTATCGGACTTTACTAGTTGCCGTTAAATACCGATGTTAGGGTTAAAAGGTTGTAGACTCGCAGAAAGTAACGGATGTGCCGCGTAAAAGAAATTGTTGCTCACCGAGAAAAGCCCTAAAAACATTTCACCTAGGGTATCTCTATTAATGCTAGTAGTTCGCCTTGAACTGGAACCTCGCAATTCATGCATCTTCACAACTCCTTGGGCGATTTTGCTCGTATTTGGACTATTTTTAAAAAATATTAGATTAAATTTGCTTAAACATTACATAAAACAATTCGTCTAAGTTTAAAACACATTTAATTACTACTAACCTGTTCTAAAAGTCCTCCGCGAACTGAGCCCTAACCAAACGTCCCTAAGACCAAAGAATATTTTTAATCGGGGAGCCTAAGACACTCGCAGTGTTTCCGCGGTGAATGGCCAGGGAGATGCGCCGGACCAGCGGGCTTATCCTCTAACTTTGAAACGTTCGTGATTCTGATTGCGAGAGCATGCCATCCCGCTCGTACCAACTTAGTCGCTCCCTAAGAATACGTCCCAGTTCCAATGAAAAATGTCTTGCTTCGGTGCACCAAGGACCCGCTGTTACGACAGCAATTGAGGAGAAGTCAAACGCAGATACCAGGCAGGCGGGCGTTTGTTTAAATTGTAATTTGCTTTTCCTACAAAGTTTGTTGACGTTCGATAATCATGTTAACGTCGGAAAAACGACCCCATAGATACTTGCAGACCTTCGCAGACCTTCACTTCTCTGGGTAAAAACATCAAGCGACGCAATACGAGATATAATATCTGTTAATATTGTATAAAAACCTCCAAAACACACGCGCTCGAATCCAAACTCGATCAGCGTCGGTCATGCGTTGTCAAGGTCGGCACCACCACGCAACACCTGGTGAAAGTAAACGACTGCCGACTCTAACTACCGAGAGGATATACATTCAAATCGTACTGCAGTAGGTAGGTACTATGCAATGTGTGACGTTTACGTTAAAAAGATAAGGAAGATAATTATGGGCATTGATAAAGAAAATATTCGCCTGTTTTCGCGAAGTCGGGTTGCCGTTTCTCTAGATAAAATGAACTGGAAATAAAATATGTGCTATAACTCGATTCTAAAAATTACTTTGTTGCCTTAGTGCACGTCCCTAGCGCAGGAATAGTTTCTGTAGTCCATTAAAATCCCTGTATGTATCTACTTAGTACATACCTACTAACTCGGTGATAGGTTTTTTGAATTTATCATATTACTTTATGGACGTGAGTTTGGGTTTTCATGGCTGATATTGATTTTTCTTACACCGATGAACTATCTCGGGAGTCAATTCATTTAAAAAATATACATATTATGCTTACAAATTGTATATTTATTTTTTATAAGCAACTAAGTTAACAAATATAATCTAATATAGCAATAACAAAATATTTACAAATAAAAACGTATCTTACCTACTTACAAAATAAATAAACATTGGTGGACGCTTTTACACACAGCGCCATCTAGCCCCGAACTAAGCAAGCTTGTACTATGGGAACCAGTTGACTGATAGAATACATAAAAACTTTTTTTTTGTAAATACATACATAGAATACATAGAAACACCCAGACAAAGAACAAACATCCATGTTCATCACACAAGTGTTTGTCCTCGGTGGGAATCGAACCCACAACCTACAGCTCAGAAGGTGGAAATCCGCCCACTGAGCCACAATAAACGCCGTCAAGTTCGCCACAGTGCGGCGGGGTACCCAGAACACTGGCAGCATTTCCCCGTTGAATAACAATCAATCAAAATCAATTCTCAATCTCAATTACTCAAAATGCTTACAAATAAATAGAATTGCGTGATTTATTATAATAATTATGACGTTTCGCAACTGTATAATAATTATTAAAACATTCCTAAGGTTTAGTAGCACATGACTGACGATAAAATTAATCAGTTGCTGGACCTTGGCTTTAAGATAATTATTCCTAAATAATATTAACCGAGATTTTAATGAATATTAAAATGTTCTTGGTTTATTAGTTCGATTTCGCAACTACTTATTCTAGGTAATTAAAATATTCCTTACATACAAGCTACTGAAACTACGTTGTCCAGTAAACAAAATAGTTAATATATTATGTATACAAGGTGTTTACTAAAGATGTAGTAATTGAAAGGTATGCATGTACTCATCATTATAAACAACTTTTAATAAGGGACCAACCCTGAAATCGAGAAAAAAAAACTGTTCCATACATTTTATCGAATATCATTGAAATTGTTCTATGGAACAGCAGATATTTATTTCTGTATTGGTCCCATAGTAAAAGTTATTCGTAATGATGATTACATACATACCTTTCAGTAACACATTGCAATATTATTTCCATATGATGTACGAAAGGGATGACAATAATTTTTGACAAATTTAGTTTAGTTTAGAAAATGGTACAACAGAATGGATATAATAGCAAGCAGTCGTGTTCAATGAGTCCTTAGACCATGTAATTTTTTTCATCATCAAAATATTCTAATATTTACCTACCCATTGACACGAATTATCATCGGAGAATCCGAATACGTTCACTATTCAACTGGCCTTTAACCTTGTCTAGAATTATCGTCTTATTACAAAGGTTAGATGAGCATTGAGCTAGGAACTCAACCAGGACCTTGATATTTATATCAAACCAATTTGTAATAATTTGTTATCCTGAAAACTTAATAAAAATTATTGATTGAGTAGCTGCGATCATAGGTAAACACCGTAAACACTAAATAAGTAGGATATGAACGGTAACATAATAAAACTGCAAAAAAAGATGAGAGGTGTGTCCTCGATATGCTCCATTCGTATTTTAAGAAGGATAATTATGTAAAGCTGTATCTACATGATGAGTTGGAAGTTAAAAAATAGGTGCTTTTATTATTGTGTTACTTAAAATTTTATGAACTCAGTAAGCGAGTGGGATTCTGTAGCTTGAATTGAGAGCAATCAAAGAGGTTTAATCTATGGTCGAATTTGCATTGGAAGCCCCGTTCCCTTGCAGAAGAAATAACTAGTGCCCAAGTATGCCCTTGCGGAACTCCGTAATTATTAACTGTTCTCTATACGACTGATCAGAAGACTGAATCGGGCATGATAGTTCCAAGCTTTCTATAATATAATTCATAAGTATACTTATACATAAAAAAACAAGCGTGTTCAAAAGTAATATTTGTTTTTTTATTTGCATACAAATGTTTTTTTTTTCTAGTACGTATATAGCATTATGTTCACTCCTTAATCTTGCAGTCAACTTATAAGGAAGGTTGGTGTTAACAGTAATATCTGAGATCACGGCTGACTCATGTGGTCTGGTCACAGACGGAAAGAGACTATACTTTGTTAACAATTAGCTTTGTGACGAATGGTAATAGATAACCTACTTAGCTTACATTTTATTTGTAAGTTAGTTACTTCTTTTTTTGTTTAATTTTAGTTAGTGCCATTTGTATTTTTATTGAAGTATCTATACCTAGTATGGATGTGTCCCCTAAATTATGTACTCAGGACAATGGAAACGAACCAGGCCTCGGTCAAAATACACTTAACTTTAAATTATATCTTAACTTTAAACGTAACTTTGGTGTCAATGGCTTGTATAATTAATATTCTACGACGATAGGTATGGTTGTTTGGAAAAAAAAACTTAAAGAAAATACTTTCTTCGTTATAATTTCAACGTCACTTGAGATGCCTATAATTACGAAAATATTGCGATATTTCAAAAACAAAACATAAGTTTTTATGTTTCACGGTGTACATAACATAAATCGGATCGATCAAAATCGGATAACTTTTAGTGGTGGGCAAATTTTATATATAAGGTATATGGACACGTAGGCGATTTATACTCTACTCTTAAGATATATTTAGATCTAAATGACAATGGCTCCTTTAAATATTTACAAAATAACTGGCCTTTAAACGGTTCAATATTACGGCCCAAGCTCCCAAATAAGGTAGATGCCCGCTCACATATGGGACATAAGATTTTTACACCTTCGTAATGAGTGCCTGTATTATACACAAATTTTCCCTAATTAAGTTTTTAAAGACCAATTTTCAAGCAAATTAAAAAATATTGTAAAGAAACTGGAACCAGCATTTCGAACTTTTTGTAGCTACGCATACGCATGATGACATCAGTGAAAGGTTGTTTTATGTGGTTTGTTTTTTAAATCGAGTTGTGAGATTTTATTCACGCTAATACATCCTTAGCATTCAAATAAGATATTTTTAGTAATCGATACAGTACTCGTTTTTTCTGGGTATTTAATGTGGATGGTCCAAAGCAAGGTTGTCAAGAGATGGCGCTAAAGTCGTTATTTTTAGAGATTCATTTTTAAGTCCGTAAATTGCTATCCAATTTGAACGACATCTTAAATCGCGACTATTTACTAATACAATAATATTTTAATATAAATAATATATTATATATATATATTATTAATTATAAAATAAGTTCCTTGGCCATATTCGTTCCTTTATCGTTCATGAACGCAGCCCGGCAGTAAAGGAACGAACATAGCTAATACGTTCGTAAAAATATGGGTAACTTATATAAATATTTAATTTTATTGATGCGATTTAAGATTTAGTGCAAGTTGGCTTTCAATTTACGACGTAAAAATTATATTTGTTAAATAATTACTCTAGCGGCATCTCTTGACAATCTCGCTTGCGGCCAACCCCCTTAAGTGTGTTTATTAACTATACAGTGTGTCCGGACATCGGAGTCTAAACCGAAAGTAATCTCATCATAGTTATAATTATCATAATAGATGTTATGACATTTATATAATTATATTTTTAAAGGGAAAAAAACCCTTTTATGCTGTACATAGCGTGTCCGGACATCAGTGTGCGAGTCGAAAACAACAACAAGGCGACAACATATTGGTGAAATTACAAAAATAAATTGCTGTAGAAAAATATCAATCAAACACAACGAAACGAATAATATATGGAACGGCAGTTTTTTAGCGATGTGGTTGTTACTATTATAAAAGTTGTTCAAAATGATGAGATATATAGAGTAGATGGAAACTATTTATTGTGAACATCCGAAAACCAAAATAACATACAGAACAACCTTATAAACTAGTGCCACAAATGGTGGCCTTATCGCTACTAACGATCTCTTCAAGGCAACAATTATGTAAACATTAATTTTACTAATACGTGCTGTTTTCTGTTCGGACACCGATGTCTGGACATACTGTATATAGCTAAAACTACAATATATCTACCCCTGAACATAATTATGTAAACATTAATAACATTAATACCCGTCTGCACTAAACTTTGACAGCTCCTAACTTCATACTTAACTCTCTGGGACGCACCTAACAATGAAAAATGCGTTGCACCAAACTTAGGAGGTTGCCTAAATGCGTAAGACCAGACCAAGTCCTTTCCTTTGACATGCTTAAGTCTGACTTAGTTTAGGTGATGCTTATCTAAGTATTATCTTTTTTGACTTTACTGCAGACTGGCATAATTATGCTATAATAATTATGCTTATCCGATGCAAATACTCTCGCAAAGCTTTACGAAAGTTATGCAAATTGTATCTACCTATAACACAAATCACATGTCTTGTCACAGTGCAACTCCTAGCATTTCTGCGACCTATTTTGGGCTTGCATAATCCTTGCATAAGGCTTGCTGCGCCGGAGACATGCGATGCTCGTTCGTCTGTAACCAGCTTTGCGGTTTTGAAATTACTTATTGCATAGATGCATATACCTACTTTCTAAATCTGGGCCCATAATAATTTAATTTAAATGACTTGAGACATAATTAATAAAACAATTTTGATGTTCGATCCTAAAACTTTGTTTCTTGCACAAGAAGTACTTTGTAGATGAAACCGAAACTACCCAGATACATCGAGTGGTTACATCGTTACATCGGTGCTTGGAGACATATTTTCAACTTGAAAGCGGTGCATAATTAGTAGCTAGCCTGCTGAGTATACTGGAAAGTACCCTGCCACCGAACGATGGACGATGGACGATGTTTTCTATCACCGATAGAAGCTAATTTTTGCGATTTACGACTGATTTACGTCGCTACAAACGGATTCATCAACTAGTTTATGAATGCGGAATCTTCGCAAGGACAATTTTACCAGATATCTTGTACTAGTTAACAAGCGTACTAGTTCGCTATGGATTGTATGATTGTTTATTTAAATATTTATTGGCATAAGAGAAGAGAAGTAAAGTATTTAATCAACCTAAACCCTTGATGCCAAAAACTGTGAAATTAGTCATGCTTTTCTAAAACTAATATTTTAGAAATAAGGGAAGCCTGCTCCAGTGATTCTCACTTCCTCCGATTGTATGTAGTTAACAATTAATCGATAGGATGTTGTAAAACTGATAATTAATCAATTACCTAATGAATATTGCAACCGTATTTGGCAATGAAATGTGGCCACGCAATTTGATGTGCATCATTAGTTACCTACAACATTACCAACTACACGCGGCTTTACCTACGATTTGCAGATTTCCCGAAATGTTTCATAATAAAAAGTACCTTTGCCATATATCTTTTATTTAAAGTTTCTTACCAAGTTACTAGTTTTCACGCAATCATTACCTACCTCTTACGTGTGTAACCATAGGTACGTGGCATACCTCAGTGAACTCGATACCTGCAGGGCTAGCATTCGCACCGCGACAAAATCTTCTCTACACTTCATGCCGTGAAAAATGAGACAAAAGTATACGTAATCGTAGCCGTGTCCTGTTCTTGCATAACAAAAAGATTTTGTCGCGGTGCGCATGCTAGCTCTGCAGGTATTCGATTCGAGTGTTTTCTCTTTTGAACTTAACTACATAATTCGACTTAAATTGCAGTGTTTATATACAAATACGAATATAACTACGTAAAAGTGGAATGATGTGAGGCGCGTAATGCAAGTTATTTTAATTGAATTAATTCTTTTGCATCTGCCAGGCAAAATTTGGAAGAAAACATTGCCTTGAATTCTTCGTAATATCATTGCTGTCCATTCTTACAAACTTATATGTTTTTTTTTTAAAGATCAAGACTACTATTTTTTAAGCAACTATTTTCCAATTTCAGCGATTTTACCCTTAACAAATCAAATCAAATATATTTTATTGGTACCTACAAAAACTATTGCTAAATTAACAACCCAAACGCAAAAGTACTTGGTAAATGTAACTTTCATCAGCTTCTTATAAATTCCATCCAAATTCGAAATAATTCGGAGCCGGTATTACATCTGGATCAAATTTTATTTGAAGCAGCTCAGTTTTGTAAAATAGAGCCGAATTCATTTGCACTTTTGATAGTCCGTTCGCTATTTAGCTTGTTATTTTTGTTTTATTTGATTGCCGCTTATTATTTTCAGTTACAAAACAATTGAAAACAGGATTTATTATTATCTTTTCGATAATTAACTGCAGGGCTCTTTTTCTCTATCGCGCATGAGATAACTTGCCAATAACGCGTGACGTCAATACATGCTCTAAACTTAAACGCGGCTCCTAATCGTGGCACGACGTGAAGAGACGCGCCTTTAGATAATACCGTTTCATGCGACTAACACGGAGTGAACTTAACATGGCGCGTAACAAGCTAGTTATGGCAATAGAGAATAAGGACCCAGCTCTGCTGACAGCGACCATTCAAACCATAGTCTGTTCCAATAGTGTCAATAGTCTGTTCCACACAAAAGACTATTTTTAAACGACTTGTAGTGTCTAAATAAATGGTTTATTGTAAATTTTATTAAGTGTTTCATATATCATATAATGAACTGTTTGTTTGTATGGATTCCAGAGGCCCTGGACGTGATAAAAGAAGAACACACGATGCCGACGCAGAGGAAGCGCAACAAGAGAGAAGTTCCTTTCACTCATGATGAGAAACGGATTGCTGGGGTCAGTAAAAATATTTTTGACATTCGAGTCCAACTTCATAATGCCTTGAGAATACTAAAAACTGCTTCAGTTCCCTCAAATGGATAATCGATATTTAAGAAACCTACACAGGGTTATAAGTACCTAGGCTTATAATATATGTTGGTTTTAATTCGTTTTATTTTTCTTTGTATATTCATAGCGCCGACAAGTCGGGAAGGAACATACATAGACAAGATTAAGTTTTTTTTAATATGTTACTATAATTTGCTTAGACGAAGCATCATACAAGATCCATGATAATTTGTATTAAGTAGATTTTGACATTAACTTAATTGACATAACTTACATGTATAAAATATATTATATAGGCGATAAATGTGTGTGTGTTCTCTATAAACTCAAAAACGGATGGTCCGATCGTGATGAAAGTTTCTGGCAATCTTCAGATTAAATTTTTATTTTATTTTATTTATTTTACAAAATCCACAGCTTTCAAAACAAATACAGCTAAGATCGCTAAACACAGATAAGTTTGGTATCCGTGAAGAGCCGGGGCGAGTCGCTAGTAACTCATATTTTATTAGTTAATAGTACATATATTATAGTTTTAGATGCGGACGCCCTGAAGTAATTCTGGCGGCGCCCACGTTCACAGGTATAATATTTATTTACTTGTAAATAATACAAAATTGTCTATATGTTTCCAGTGCTTACTGCAGTGCGTCTACCGGAAAGTGAAAGCTGTAAGTACCAGACTCGATTTTCTACAATGCCAGTTAACTCTTTACGCTGATTTTGAGATAACACGGACTAGTTCACTTTATCGTAAAATAATTGCGGTTTAGTTTTGCACCATAGACCTTGGATAACGTTCACAAAAATATTCAGTACTGGCACTGAACATTTTTGTGAACGTAACTATGCTGGGTATTCTGATGAACGACGGACTAGCAATTCTAGGAAATCATTACACTTGTCACTATGAACAACTTTTTATTATGGGACAAGCCCTGACAACCATAAATTTCGTTTTCATGGTCTATTCCCGATCGCCACCACCATCTACGCCGCCACTGGTTGCAATCGAGAAAAAATATCCCAGTAGCCGCCACGGGTGGCAAAGCTGGGCCGTTATTCTCCATGGCACATGAGATAACTTGCCAATAACGCGTGACGTCATAACATGCTCTAAACTTAAACGCGGCTCCTAATCGTGAAGAATCGCGCGTTTATGAAACTTAGAGAATACCGTTTCGTGCGACTAACACGGAGTGAACTTAACATGGCGCGTAACAAGCTAGTTATGGCAATAGAGAATAAGGGCCCAGAATGTTTTCGTTCTCGATACAATGATATTCTAGAATAAGTCTGTCGTTCATGTGAACCATTCCATTCATTCCATATCAGTCAGGTCATAATGTCATAATCGACAGCAAATGTATGAAAAATGGAACACCGTATTACATTTTTTATCGAAAACGATAATTTTTTCCCGATATAAGTTATTCATAAATATAACGGGAAGTTTAAAATTGTTAATTTAACTTGAGAGTAATTTAACAAATCATTTTGTTTGTACCTAAAGGAGTAAAGTATTATGTTTTATGAGCATGCAGTTAGCCTGCTCATAAAATCTCAGTTCAGATAAGTTCTTGAAATAGGTTTTTATAGCCCTCAAATGAATTGTTATTAAATCCTTCGGTTTATTGTTAGGCGTACCTCGCCAAAGCGAAGTTGCGCCATCCATAAACCAAAAGGAAAATGAGCAAAATTCATTTTAAATCGAGTTTTAATGCTTTATAACTCTGTCACGAGCTGATTGCTCCAATTTGTTAACTATAAAACATGGGACGGCGTCGTAAATTCGAAAAAGAAGTATCCCTGGCCCTATGTGTCCAACAACGGCGCTTCAAAATTCCCATACTTGAGATATACTACCGCCATAAAATCCCGCTCCTACACACTCCAATTTGTATTTTATTTCGCTTATTCTGCGTGTGCATTGTCTGGTACCTATTCAATTTAATAGTTCGAGGATTTCGCGATGCAGCTCTTTTGCGATATAAATTTTATTTTATTAGGAATACTTTATGACACGGAACGCATGCCTCTCGCCTCCATCCGCTATTGATTCGCTGAAGTGGGTCCATCGATAAATTCTAGTTCAGTACATGTTCACTCAAGTAATAAAACTTTGAGTGCGTTTTACTCATCGCCTACTTGCGATGGGTGATTCATATTCGAGATTTTGAGATTATTGTCATGCATTCATAAAACATTCTCGTATTACCTGCATTGTTGAATTAGGATCTTGAGAAGGAAGTTCCAAGTTTATGGATAATTTGTAAAGTTAATCAGTAGAAATAAATAAATAAATATAAATATCTCGGACATTTTTTGCACACACGGTCATCTGACCCCAAACTAATCAAAGCTTGTAATATGGCTGCCAGAGACTGATATACGTCATAGATATTTTTAAATACATAGGTACTTATATAGATATTAGCACCCAGACATAGAACAAACACAAATATTCATCACATGAATGTTTGTCCTAGATGGGAATCGAACCCATGAACCCAAACACAGAAGGTAGGCTCACTACCAACTGAGCCACCGGGGCAGTCAGAAAGAAGCCTGCATTGTCGAATTAAGCTCTTGCGAAAGGACTTGTATGGTTTTTGGAGAAGCAGTGAAGCAGCAAAACATTTTTGTTATTTCCTTACGCCCTTTTTCCACAAGATGAAGCCAATATATATTTTCGACGACAATGATCAAATTTCAATTCCACGATTATTCAGTTAGCCCAACGAGTAGATACGTGGTGAAAAAATATTACAAAGGATTTGAAACATCTCTCAAAATAATTGATATAAACGTTTTCTTAATGAACTAACAAAGTGTTTCGACCATATAGCCATCGCCTAACATCAGGCAAGCGTAGATTTAAGTTCCAATTAAAACCTCCGAAATTTGTAGAAGCCAATACTCACGGGAAAGCTGGTGTTAATGATATAGGTTCTAGGGGGTGAAGCCCGATAAGATGATCCAACCAAGGGCCCATAGGCCTTATTTTGTAAGTCTGGTGGCGATTTGCTATCCCACTCGCTCGCATGGTGCGAGAAAATTGGCGCGAGTGGTACGGCAGGCGATGACCATCGCCACCAGAGTGCTAAGGCGCAAGGTCTAATGTCCAAACAACTGAGCACAATAATCGCAGACAAAACAACACACCACACCAAAGACCGAGGGCAATGGAAGTGGCAAGGGTATTTTTTGAGGCAAAATGGTTTGACATGGCCATTCATGTGGCACAATTCTTGCAATATACCTGCTTGTCATGTAGCAGTAGCCCTGTGGAATGCTACATAGCTCTTACTATTTTCAGGTGGACGGATACGGGTTCCCGACACTGGAGGGGCTCGTCGGGCTCTACTCTGACGGCGTGAACGAACGCGGCTACTTCATGGCTGTACTGGAGGCTTCGAGGGAGTGTCTAATGCGGAACCACGACAAATTCTCCAGAACTGTCCCTATGGGTGAGTACAGATTTATAGAACACTTTAGGAATTGATTCATTACCTCGTAGTCATTTATTAACTTGTACCCACAGAATTCTCCCTAAACTTGCACCTTTTCATAGGATTTACGGAAGACTATTGCCGTTTGAGGCTTCAGACCTGTAAAGTTACTTAGTGCTGGCTTAGTATAGTTATCGAGAGATAGGTACTACTAAGAATCGAAGAAGAAAAAACAACACTAATATAAGCCATTTTTTCGCCAGGGTGCTTGGCTGTTTGTAAACCATCTCATTGACGAAGAAAAAAATTACGACTATAATTAATACCAAGAGCCACAAAGCCCAATCATTTAATGCAATGCGGCAGCTTTACGATAAATAAGTCATTGAAATAAGAGCCCTATATCGTAGTTCATACAGAAGAATTTCAAGCTATCAATATTATGCGACAGTGCCGCAGTCATTTTGACATTTGACTTTTTTCTAGAAGCGTCCCGGCGTAACGCCGGAACGCTTAGTGTGATCGGGCCTTTACCCCATATATCTAGAACTCTAATGTGGCTTAGGAACACTAAAACTTTAGAATATTTTCCTTAAGCAAGTGGCCTCACGGTGAAACCTTCAATGCTCCACTTGTACTAGGCCAAAATGTCCTAACCTCTTAGTAAGCATAGTACATACTAACTCAGTACTTAGCAACGGATATTTAACTCATTAATTAATATTGTTAATTCCAGACAACGGGCTCAACTGCGATATTTCGTTCGATATATTCGAGTGTATATCGGATCGCATCGGCGAATACTGCGGGAACACAGGACTCTAACGAAGAAAATATTGAATTTCCTTTAAAACATCATAATAACACCAATAAGCCGAACAAAATAAATACTTAACACACTTCCAAAAAAACGGTACATAAATAGAGTGAGAATAACAATAAGTATTGTGATGACGATGTTCAATTCCAAAATGACTGATCTATTGATCAGTTACAAGTTAAATGAAAATTGACAGTTGGTATTAAGTCTAGCAAAAAAACAAAAAAAAAACTTTCAGTGTCGTAATCTACACCACATTACGAAACTGAAAGTTTTGTTTGGTGGACTGATGGTGTATAATTCCGAACTGTCATCAGTTTTGTTTTCTGGACTGATGTTTTTAAACCGAAACTATCAGTGTCTCCAGCTTTTGTTTGCTGGACTGATTGATGCACTGACAACGGATTGAAAGTTTTTTTTAAAGGTTTTTTGGTGGACTTAATACCAACCAAAAATGTCAATTTTCATCAGTCTACTAAACAAAAACTTTCAGTTCGTAATGTACACGATCAGACCTCCAAACAAAAACTTTCAGTTTCGTAATGTACACCATCAGTCCACCATACAAAAACTGAAAAAAAAATCCGTTTCGTTTTTTTAACCATTAGTCCAGCAAACAAAACTGAAAAATCTGTTAGAACCGTATTCTACACCATCGGTCCAGAAAACAAAACTTCCTACAATTGTAACACATAGTAAATAGTATGTTAGATGAAAACTTCTCGTATCGTATACTCAAGCTTACCTACTAACCCCCAAATACTGAAACGTTTGTTAACTTTGACGACAGATTAAGTCTATTGTTGCTTTTGTCATTTGCTTAGTGCCAGACAAAGGCAGTATTAGAATTAATCTGTTGTCGAAGTTAACAAACGTTTCAGTATTCGGGGGTTATTCTAGGCTCTCATAATCTATTTAATCACAGCCTTCATCGAATACTCTTAATACTCTGAATTTATTAAGTAAATTACCTACGTTTAGTTACCATGTACCAGCAACCATTAAAACACTGTGTTAATCTACCTGTAGCTTAAGAAAAATTGTATATAAGTACCTAATAATATACAATTAATAATTAACTGATAATGTGATGCTCAGCGACAGTGCTCAATAAAGCCTAGTTCAGACTGTATCACCCCCGAATACTGAAACGTTTGTTAACTTTGACAACAGATTAATTCTAATACTGCCTTTGTCTAGCACTAAGCAAATGACAAAGACAGCAATAGACTTAATCTGTCGTCAAAGTTAACAAACGTTTCATATTCGGGGGTTTGTAGAGTAACAAGTTCTTCTATTGGTATTGAGAGACGAGACGAGCAAGTCGCTCGCCTGATGTTAAACGTCACGCTTGCCCATTACAGTTCAGTACCGCCCAGAAGTTTGAACTTCAATAGTTTAAAACGATGCGCGGCAATGCGCTCGTTACCCTGAGACACAGATCACACTAGATACCGCATTACGTGATTCGTTGTTCCTACAAAAAGTCACGTCAGTGTGAGGCGCGGCGCGGGTCGCGGGGAGTGCGACCGAGCGTTCTCATTGGCTACCTCAAGGTTACGCCTACTCGCGCCTAACAATCAACCAATCAGAGTAACTTCTTATAAGTGTATTTAGACTGGTGTGTGGTGCGCTTCGAGCGTCCTGAATGCAGAATCTAGTGTGTGATCTGTGCCCTGAGATATAAGATGCTCTCGGCCCAGTAATTCAATTTAGTGAAGTAAATAGTACAGTAGCAGTTTAGTATTTCTTACTAAGCTACTCGAATACATTTGTGTTATTCGTGTTACTGTATCATAAGCGAGTGGAGCCGTGTGCGCAAGCTAGTAGAAAGTAAAGGCTCTGTATCTGTAGGCTCGAGTCAATAAACTTGTTCGGACTACGCAATAATTTTAGGCGAGTGGAGAGTAATTTTAGTAGCTAGCTATTTCTGAATAACAAAATTTTTGTCGAGTAGTTTATTAAGATATACTTTTATAACTAAATCACTCGCTATTTAACTAAATTAACTAATAACACAGTCCGAACTAGACTTAAATCTGTTTAACTAAACTTGTATTTACTTCTTTATCATTATTCGATCGTTAAACAAATTTTAACTAAAAAAAGGCCTTGTTTTGAATATTTTAAAGTGGGAAATGTGATTTATTTTAGCTTTTAAATCCTAACGAACTGATAGAATAATGTAGATATAAGAATATTGCTAAATAAAATAAACTCTGTACATAAAAAAATATTTCTGTTTGTTTTTTTATTTATTTTTATCTGTTACGTAATTTAAAATTATGGTCAGTCCCAGTTCCGAACAATTATAGTAACATAGTAGTCAATAATGTGTGTGTATCATTATGAAGTATGGTTTTAATTAGCTATTTTCCGATTAGTGCCAATTGGCGAGTGAAAGTCCTAGGTAGTTTTAGGTTTTGGTTCACTTTATGTGACAGTTAGCGCTACTCCGAAATTTCGAAACTACTACAGCTACTTGCCACTTTATTCGGCGAGTTCTTAGCTTACTTGGAACTGTTCTTGGAGAGGCTTTAAGTATTTCTATTTTACAACAACGTATAGTCTCCCGTGCGGTTTTGTGGCATGCTAAAAATTTGCAGAAAATTTACAAACTACATTAAATTATATATTTAGGTATTTTATTTTTTATCTTTTAAATAAATTCAGTTGCAAGGTAAGGTAAGGTAAGGTAAGGTAAGGTAAGGTGATAAGGTTGATGATGATGGAAAGGAACGCAGAAAGTTTGTTCTAATGCGCCTTCCAAAAAGACTTGATCAAGAATGTTTTAAGACCTTTTGGTTGAGAATGAGCAAATGCTACAGGCGCTACTAAACTAAAAACAATGATTATTTTATTTATTTATTTTATTTTATTTATTTGGGACAATAAACAGTGACATAGTATATATTAACTAAAACTAAAGCACTAAATATTAATTATTAACTATGCCACCCACGAAGCGTAGGCAGGCCTCCCACTAGGTGGACCGACGACATTGTGAAAGTCGCGGGCAACCGGTGGATGCAAGTGGCACATTGTCGGTCGGTGTGGCGGTCTAAGGGGGAGGCCTATGTTCAGCAGTGGACGTCTTCTGGCTGATAATGTAATGCCACCCACAGCACTATCCACCAATTACTAAAAATAATCTTTGCTGGGGTAGTAGCCTGAAAACAAAATCAGAACCGGGACAAAATAATACATAGTAACAATAAATTTAAAAATAAAAATATTATGTAATACAGATCTACATATCTATGCTATGTGCCCCGGGGATGAGCAAACTAAACAAACGTTCGTCTTATGGCTTAAGTACTTACAAAAATAAAGATTAGACATATTAGATATATCACTGCGCATAGGAAATCACTGTTGCGGTTCTATAAGCCACAGTAATATTATAAACCAACAGAAAAAAATATTGCAAACACTTTTTTTATATGGCTCTCCGTAATCTGCCGTTGTTGTGTAATGCTTCAATGGGGTGTTTTTTTTTCTCCATCTTCACTAACGCCATCTAACGGAAGAAATGATAAAACTCATGCCTTCACGAATTTCAAAAACAGGTCTACATTTCCACTAGCTCCAACAAGCGGTATAGCAAGAATTTGACATGGCCCCATTACGAACTCCGTTCTTGCCATATATTTAGTAAGTAGTAAGTCGCGACTTCGTTCGCGTGGACTTAAAAAACTATCCTATGTCCGCCTTTGTTATATTCAGTAACTCCTTACTAAATTTTATTAAGATCCGTCAGCCGTTTAGCAGCGATAACGCGACAAACATCCAGATTGGCGGTGTACCTAGCATGCTGGCGGCATTACCACGCAAAGTGGCAATGCTTATTCGTTGCAAGGGATAAACGCCGCCATTTTGGTCACCAGGCACTCTGATAGATTTTTGAAAATAAGGACTCCCTGCCCCGCAGTCCCAATATCTCAACCCCAAACGGCTCAACCACCAAGATTACCTTATACTGCGGCGCTAGTGCTGTTCCTGCATTAGCCTATGAAAATAAATAGGAAGACATAGTTTTAACGCTAGGCCCACACAAAGGCCCGTCGGGGCTCCATTTATTAATCGCTCGTTTGATATTTGGCAAAAAATTTGCGAATTGAAATTTGATAGAAGCAAATTCGAATGGTTCAAAAGTGATATGATTTATTCAAAAATGTGACGTTTGTTTGGGATTTCTTTCGAAAGTCAGTCATTTTACATAATATTTTCGTGCGAAATATCATGCAACCGATTAAAAATGGACCCCTTACGCACGCGCAAGACTATTATACCAAAGATAAATTATATAATACCAATACCATAATTATAATAAGATATCTATCTACTCAAGCACCTACCTACAAAACCTATGCGGCAGCAAAATTTTACTACCGCTGGGTATATTACGTTATGTACTTATGAATAGTTCACCTACCATAAAACTAGCAAGGCTGTGACTTGGAATGAATATTCAGCATAATTATAATATAATTATTTACTAAACAATATGGATATACAATAAACCCTCTCACGATTTTTTGTTTCCTGTTTCAATAAAGTTAAAACTTATCTCTATTGGAATATCTTGACGAGAAAAAAACACAGATTGTTAGATTCCGTTCTCTAAGAAAATAGCTTTGATTGGGGCATTACTAACGAACAATGGGTATCAGGATTGGCTGGGTGCTTCACGTAAGTTCCTATCTAGACTTTGAACCAAAAAAAAGGTAGATACAAACATAGTACCAACGTACTTAATTATCTGTTATTATTACATGTTGTAACTTATATCTAATTAACATGTCTGAGCCGTTTTTTTAAAATTTTATAATATTGATTGAATCTCCTTTCCATTTTCAAAGTTTCGGATTTTCTTACTGAAGTCAAGTTCCTTAAATTCCTAGTTATTATTTAGACCGCGAAAACCTAACAATGCCCTATAAGTTGCAATTGCATTTATATCTATACTCAATAAAAAAAACCTACCTTAGGTATATCTTGAGTTTTTTAGATCCCACTTTTTCCTACAACAATAACCAGTATGCCATGATTGATCGATTCGAAGACTTTCCGAAGGCTTATAAACTCTGAAAATACGGCTGACCATCCAAACAATACGAAGTAGGTACGCATATAAAGTTAGTTTAATAGCAAAGCAGCACAAAAATCATAAAACATCGAATCTAATTACCGTACCTATATTTAAATAATTGCCTGCACAATTCCCCATCACCCCGGATCTGCCCAATCTAAGTGTTAGAAAAACCTATTTAATGATAATTTAGAGGTTAGCCTTATCTCTAGTAAAAACAATTGAATTTAGTTAATGGCCAACGTCTGAGGAGGTCGTGGGACAGCAGACGGACGGACAATGTTGATAGTGATCATCAATTTTGTTCGTGGTTACTTCTGCAGCTTTTATTAGTAGGAAGTGGTGTGTGATGTGGTGTAGATGAATACATTGTTATTTATAGGCCCTGTCAAACAAACAAATATTCCCAATTAATTATTATCTATACTAGAGTTCGCGCCGTATTGAGACCTCGCGACCTTTATATCTTCACAACCCCTGGACTGATTTAGCTCATATTCGAACTTAAAAATTGTATTGAAATTAACTACTTGCCTACAAAATTTCATGAAGATCCGAGCAACGGTTCGCAAGTTATCATCGGACAAATATACACACAAACATACAAACATACATATAAATGCCGATTTGTCCCAGTAAACTCTGAGACCTTCGCTTCGCTCGGTCAAAAATATAAAAGAACAAAACCTTTTCTAGGAATCAACGCACAGACCAAACCGCTTATGATAGAGACGTGAAATTGAACCCACTACTCCTCAAATGGTCCTCCTCTAGGTGAAGAATATTAACGATTTTGCAAAATACCACCTCTAAAGGAGTAAAATGGACCGCAAAGTTTGTATAAGGAAATAAAAGCATTTATTAAGCATTAGCTTTTTTTATAAAAGCATGTTACGCAAATGAAACTAAGTTCAAGAAATAAAGAACACATGTCACATGTGAAATGAGTTGTCTAAATTGCCTTTGCGAGCAAAGCCGTGCTGGCGAGCTAGTTTTAAGATTATAATTGCGAAAGTCTGTTTGTTTTTTCTCTTTCCCGCAGCAACGGAACAATAAATCAACGTGTTTTTTTGTTTGTTTTGGTATATACAGATATAATCCCCGAAGGGTAACTAAAGCTACTTTTTACTAAAAACTACTGCTCCGGTAGGATTGTCCACGCAATTAAAACTACGGAGCGGATTTACATAAGCTCCTGACGTGACTTTGACCTTGTTCTAAAGACGATAAGATGATAATTGTGCAAAGGATTCTTAGTGATGTAACTTTTTTTATTTTTTCTCTGTGACGGGACGAGCAAGTCGCCCACCTGATGTTAAGCGTCACGCTTGACCATAATAGTTCAGTGCCACCCAGAATTTTGAACTTCAACAGTTCAAAACTATGCGCGGCAATGCACTCGTCACCCTGAGATGTTAGATATTAAATCTCTGTATGCCCAGTAATTACGCTGGAAACATTGCCCTTCAATCCGGAACACAGCAATGAGAATAAAATATAAATGAGGGGGCATTCACTTGTAAATAAGTTTAAATCGTCTGCTAACCGAAAGCATTGATAAAAACAAGTTTCTAATGAGCAATCAATTATTGATGGCATTTACTATTTGTCTATAAAAAAATAATATCGGAATACAGGGCAACGGGTATCGTAAAGCGGAATGCAATAACGCAACCCGCGGCTACGCTGCGCGCACGCACCGTGAAGATCCGAGATGCCCTTCGACCAGCCATTGTTGGCCCTCCGACCTCCGTCCTTCCCTTCCGAATATCCAGAGGAAATGACTTTTTACAACATTCGCTGTATTGTTTCAGTTTTGGCGGAATGCAAAAACAAGGAAAAGTGAAAAAATACATATTCAAGGTGTAACAAATGTAAAAATTAATTAGATTGAATTTATACAACAAGCCAGCATTGACTTGTTTATTGTCTTACATTAGGTTCCTTTCAAAATCAAAATGTTCACTAGCTTGCAACGGTTTTGCACACACGTTTGTCTGTGCGATTTTGCCACGATCTATAAGATTAGACATTTAGTTGAAAAAAATGTGGATAGACAGAATTAACTCAAAGCAGCAGCAACTCTTTTTGGAGATGACAAAAGGAAATAAAATTACTATGTTATCACATAATACCAACGTAAGGTCAAACATTTTTTGAAATGCGCTATTCATATATCACGTCTTTAATATTTCTCTAAATTTCAGAAACACTGTTTCAGAACCTCATAGGCTTTCACTTTTTATTGAAAATAATACTTCAAGCAACTGAGCAAAGGGTAATTTCTATATATACCGAAACAACTGACAGATAACGTATACAGCCTATACCGAGCGATAGTCTAAAGCTGCGTCGGCATTAGAACAATTCAAAGTGACATGACTCCGTGACCGTGTCAAATACGCGTGTCAGTACCAGTTGTATGGACGGACATGGGACGGACGGTATAATACTTAGACGAAGCATCATAGATCCTTGGTATAATATATGTCACGCGAACAATTGTTACGACGATAGACCATCCCGAGCGCCGAAGAAACGCGTGAATGTTGTACGGCGTAGCAAGCTACAAGTGTGGATTATATCTGTATCTACTGTTACGCATTAATGTCACATACACAGAATTCTCCTTATAAATTTGGTCACATGTCACGAAGCGATCCTATCAAGTCGGTCTTTCAAGCCAAGGATTCTCCACAGAGAATCTTTTGAATCTCTTTTGAATCTTTTGAGAGTCTTTTGAATGCAAAGCTTTGTGGCCAATCCGTTATAGTACACTATAGCGATTAGCGGATGGGCCACAAAGTATTGTTTGGTTCAACATAATTGACATCAAAACCTAACTAATAGTTGTACAATAGCCTGCAAATATGCAATTTTTCGTCCACTACGCTGCTTTCTGCTCAAGATATTTCCCAGACATTATATATATCTTCTTATTCTTCTTCTTCTTATCTTATTATTATGTATTCTGTGCAAAAAACTATTCAGGTACCTTCTACAACCTACAGATAAGCTCAGCACAACTGGGTAGGTATGAATAAAATCACTTAGTTTAACATTCAATAGGGGAGTACAGGATGTTGCCAAACCGAACCTACAGAAATATGAGCGATGGAAATGATGCGGCTTCAGAAGCATTGTTAGAACGTACTCTCTATTGTTGAGCTTTAAGTAGCTTCTTAGATTAACTTCAAAGTAATAGCAAACAAAACATCATTTTTTTTTTAAAGTTGGTTAATTTTAATGGGAAGATTAGGTATGCTTAGTTTTATGAGAATCATCACAATTATTAGCCATTTTCTACCCACTGCTTAGTACAGAGTCCTCATTCTTCAGCGAGCCATCTTTTCCAGTTCTGTGCCAGTCTCATCTAATGCTTTCTTGCCTACCCTAAAGATGTCATATGACTAGCGAACTGGACGTCAACCCATCGGTCACTTTCCTTTTGCGGCTACCACTCTGTAACTGCTTTGGTCCACATTCCGTTTTCCTTTCCCCCATGTCCACTTGTGTCTCGTGACGCATTAAACCACATTAAATGTAATTCTCAATAATAACATGTAAAATGTCGGCGATACAGGCTAAAATGTACTCTTCCGCACTGTTGTGAGCGACCGATTAAAAAAAACACAAGCCTTACTCGCGAAAGTGCCACTTGAACTAAATAAAATCTCGATTGTCTGAATTACTATACGAGTTTTCTGTCTCAGTACCTAAATCTTCCGTAGCCAAACTTATATATATTTCACAAAACAATAGGCATTAGAAGGACACACGTAAATTGGATGCCAACAGCTAAATAACCAGTATAGTTAGAACCATAGCCGGTTGTGATTTGTAGGGAATGAGTGCAAGCCGAGAGGTCAGGTGAAAAATAATGGTTACATTTCAGCGAGTTCAACTCGAAGCTATAATCCGAGATGATCGCACCGGAACGAGCATCGGATTCGTTTGGACTGTTTCCATTGTGAGGCGATTTACTTTATAAAAGATGTAGTGCTCATATAGCAATCGATAACTACTCGTTTCTACCATAGTGGTGATACTGCAATACTGCAGTATCACCTGCAAATAGAGTTCACTTTGTCGATACCGACAAAGTGAACTCTATTTGCAGGTAGAGATGGTGCATTTCACTACCGATGAACTCTTGCCATATTGTATAAATTCCTAGGGCGTAGGTCTTCAGGCATAACAATTTGGCTTTTGCTTCTATTTCTTAAAGATACAGGTTTATAGTTCGATGACAAAATTATTTCGCCTACGAATGATTTTCTTGAAATCTAGTTACCTATTCTGCAAATATACATAGTTTATGGGTAAAGACTATTGAACCAAATGGCTCAGATGGATGTGACTATAAGAAATGAATGTATATGATGAAATAAGAAAACCAATAAGAAATCTTCTAAGTAAGCCGATCGATCCGTGGAAACCCACAAGCCAAAGGTCTCATCAGCTCGACGTTTATAGCAGTATTGTACAGCAGCCTCGAGCAAAGCATACGAGGAAGCAGAACAAACGCCGGAACCCGGTCATAATTAAACCGATAATTAGTGCCGATGACCAGTGAGGGGATCTGCGGGACCTTGGATATGGACATCTTTACAAATGCGATGAATTTGTTATTTCCGTTTTCAGTTCACTGGAAAATGTATCAGACGAGTCTCTTTTGGATGTCTTCAATGCAAAGGAGATACACAGTAATAAGCAGAACAACGAAATAAGCGACCGCCGTGTCTACAAAGTTACACGAAAAAATGGTACAAAGTCATAGAGGAGCTTATTGTAGGTATATATACATACCTTTAAGAACAACTTTTCTTCTGCATCCGCCTTAAACATCCCACTGCTGAGTTATCGGCCTACCCTCAAAGAGTATTCCAGGATTATCTACCACGCTGGCCCTGTTGGGTTGGCGGATTCATATACGCCATCGATTTTCTTCTCCGGAAATATTCAGGTTGCATGATGTTTCCTTCATCTAAAACCCAATGGTGAACAACTTTTACTACGAGAAAAATCTTGTAATCGCAAAGAAATCAGCTGTTACATTTTTTCCTTGACTGTGAATAACTTTTTCTATGAGCAGCTGATTTTATATTTCGGACTCCATGGTGTCGGGGATGCCATGTAATGTAATGTAGTAGTAGTAAAGTGAGTCTTCTTTCCGTTCCCACGTTAGGTGGGGTTGGCTCTCCTAATCAGCCTGTGCCAGGATGCTCTGTCCTGGATTGTGAGTTGTCGAACTGGGCCTTGTTAATAATTTGGGTCCACAGATCACACCCTAGATTATGCATTCAGGACCCTCGAAGCGCACCACACATCAGTCTAAATACACTTATAAGGAATTACTCTGATTGGTTGATTTTTAGGAGCGAGTAGACGTAACCTCGAGAAAGCCAATGAGAACGCTTGGTCGCACTCCTCGCGACCCGCGCCTTCCTCAAACTTTGGTGACTTTTTGTAGGAACAACGAATCTCGTAATGCGGTATCTAGTGTGATCTGTGTTAGGGTCATACTCGATCACCGGGTGGCGGCGAACCCTCTTCCCCGCAATGCACCAAGTCTAAAAATTATTCAATAATAATAATTTTTAATTGCTAGATAAAACAACGAGCAAATTACAGGATAAGTAAAGAAATCGGCTTATTACTGCTAAATTATACATTCTTTGTTTTTAATGTGTTTTGAAGACCTGAGAAAATATCTGGGGAATGCCCAGACTTAGCTATGTAATGTATAATGATTTTTTGTATTATAATAAGGTACGTATTTATAAGAGGCATGTATTAATGTATAGTTTGTAATTTTGTCTGGGATGACTATGAATGGGGTGGTCCAACATAAGATAGATAGCAGGACAGGGATTTACTGTAGTACGCACTGTTACCTACTGTTACGGTAGTAAGCAAGCCGCGACAGAATGATGACAGAAGAGTATGTCCAGCAGTGATAATAATCTTATCTTTCATTATCACTTTTAAGAAAAATTTGATTCGAGCATTTAGGCTTATAATGTTATAGGGTCGCATTTAGCGGAGCAAAAATGTGGTGGTTACGCAGGGTAACGCGAGGTCGTTCAAAACTCGTCGTTCAAACATCAACATCAAAAAAGATTTTTGATGTTTGTGTTTGAATCTAAGATTTTTGATGTTTTTCTCTATAATATAATTATACATGTATATCATACATTTTAACTGTATAGAAAAAAAAACTGTCGAAAACAAGTGACTGAGTGAATAACGTCCAGCAGTAGACGTCTAAAAACTAAGTTCTTTCTATTATGATATCTTTGACATCATTTAGTTATTATTTAGAATCATCATCTTCATCTTTCGACGTTATAATTTTTATTTGAAATTAATTTTGAGATTTAAACTACTTCGATGAAATATTTAACAAGACACGAAACAAAACACAACACACACGCAGTATGCTAGATACAAAACTAGAAAACTCTGGCCAGGAAATGATGAAATTAATCAGTACTTATTCTATCTTCCGCGTATATTTTACCGAAATGTTTGCGTACTTATTCTCTATAGTTTTTTATTCACGAGATTTTTTACTCAATTTTATTTCAATTATCGCCAGTTAGTTATTAAGCGTTTTGTTTCTCGTGAATAGGATATACGGTGATGCTAGTTTTGCATCTCGCCCCTTTGGCTCAGGCTCGTGCCTCACTGTAACTATTGCGAAGCTATAAAATTAAAGTGAACTGCTGATATTATTTATTTATTTACCTATTTATTATAACAGAAAAAAATGTGAAAATGAAACACTTGAATTATGAAACATAAAAAAAAAATTAAACATCTAACTTATTAGAACGTAGCAACTTACATAGATGTTAATATAACCAGCCTAGCGTACGTCATAATTATTATGGTAACTTCACATCGCTATTCATGTTCGCGTATTCTTCTTATTTGGGCGACACACAACAATTTGATCAAACACGGCAAATATAGTGTACGAACAATGATGTGAAGTTCCACCATAATACTTTGAAAAAAAAATACATACTTAGTATCTATACTTTGCGAAGCAGTCCTCGCCAGAATGACATGGGGGACGAATCGTCAAGGAATAAATACATCTGAGTACTAGATGCGTTTAGATAATATTTGCAGTAGTTATATATTGTGTTTACTTGGTTTCCTGTAAAATTTAATACCAAACTCCCAAAGGTTTTGAATGGCTCATTTAAGTAGGTATTACGAGGGTATACAAGATAATAAATCTCAAAAAAAAAGGTGCTTCTTTTATTGTAGCGAGCGTTCGAGAAGATCACTCTAGGAAGTTGATGAACCACCGTTGCTAAGAAATGAAATAATAATTTATTTCGACATTAATTTCGATTTTACTTGACAACTATTTATTAGTAGCTCTATAGTTAGGTAAAATGTATATGTACCTATCACAGGTAGCTTACATATGTAAGACAAGGCATAATATTCGTAGCTTCGAGTCATATTATTTGTGTACGATTATACACCGATCTCACCGGCGTGGTCGAATAATCCCAGGATCTGTCAGAGTATCGATTAGATTCGCTCCAAATAATCAAACCGCTAGGACCTCAGGGTACACCCTTTCTGGGTTGCCAGAGCAAATCTGATGTCCCTTTAACGGGTTACGGCCCAAGCCGAGGTTCTTACTTCAGCGGTGCCTTGCGCTAGTCGCCCATGCGCTTAGTAGTGGTATTTAGGTTTGGCACAAGCGGCCGTTAGAGGCCAACAGCAAACTCATCCACAAAAAATATACGTAGCTTTGAGTATAGTACCAGCCTGCCATTAATAACAATGACGTCCGCTCGTTTTCACGCGGTGTGGGTTCGCTAGGAGCTCAAATTTAGCGCCATATATAAAGAGAACCTCTGTTTTTTTAAGCCATAGTCCATCCTGGACCCAATCACATAACGCGCGCTATGAAAATACGAACAAAATAGTTTTACACGAATCAAAATAGTAACTCGTATAAAATAGTTTAGCACGAATAAATATATTTTAGTACGAAAATAATTCAATACGAGAAATTAAGTGTGTGATAAGAATCAAAATGCATTGGACTAATAGTGTGTATTTTGTGTGTTTATGTGCTGTGGCAAGGACTCAAGTTATACCGGGGAAATCTAGAGCGAATGACGGAGAGTACAACACTGTGAATACGGATGGATCTTTCGATTTTGGGTAAGTAATTTACATATTGTTTTTCTGGCTAGCGTAATTTTTTTTTTTCTTATATTCATATATTTGTTACGTAAATATTATTGACATATCAACTAAAAGCGTAGGTTATAAAAAGTAATATAAAAATTAATTATATTAAATAATAACAAATATAATAATTAAATTGAATAATAATATTTATTTTACAATTTTTTTGTTACTATAAATAATATTATATTCCTTATAATTATATTAATATTTCCTATA
Organism: Apocheima hispidaria; assembly: GCA_947579745.1. Classification (NCBI taxonomy): domain Eukaryota; kingdom Metazoa; phylum Arthropoda; class Insecta; order Lepidoptera; family Geometridae; genus Apocheima; species Apocheima hispidaria. Next base: position 3,573,221 of record OX388151.1, read on the forward strand.
ATTATAAATAATAGTTGTGGTCAAAAAATAATTAATAATTATTATCGGGAAAACAAAAACCCAAATGCATAATGTAGCTTAGGCTATGACACTCAGTATACAGGGCTATTGGTAACTTACCAACAACCTTTCGCAGGCAGCTTCCCACTTTTTGTCTGACTTTTTAGAAAACTCACTAAACAAATGTTTAATGTTTGGATGGAAAAAAAATATCCTTGTTTTTTTTTTGTACAATTGTCAGCTCCTAGGTAAGGTAGGTAGGTAGGTAAGCTTTACCCAGGCCCCCGCATTCTCCGCTTCTCTGTTGTCCCTTATGTCACCAAATGTCACTAATATAAACATTTTTGTTGATGTTTTGGGAGGAAAAAAAAAATGAATTATTAAAAGTCTTGGAACTAAAGTTGTGAGATATGCTGTAGGGACGCTGCCTACGAGAAGTAACTTTTATTGTATTTTATTTAATAATACAGAAATTTACAATAAGTTGTTCACTATTGTTTTAAAACGAACCACCTAGTTACCAATAACCCTGTATAAAGGGGTATAGGTAAAATATCTACAGACACCTAAGTCGTCAAACTCGGTCAAGCTCTTTTGTTGTATGCTACACACTTACATACCTACAAAAACCCAAACACATTATTCTTCTTCTTGGGCAGTCGGGTAAAAAGCGTTTGCGCATCCGCGTGCGCAGCGTTTTATACTGTATCTTTTCTTTTTACCCGGCTGCTCAAGAAAGAACCCATGATCCAAGTTCTCGATTGAACCAAGATTCCAAAATGGCATCTGAAGAGAAAAAAGTCTCTGTAGATCCCATATGGATCTTAGCACTGGATCTAAAGAGAATGATCCTTTGTTATTGGGGTATATCTATGTAATTAAGTGAGTATATTGGTATGTTTGTGTGTTCCTATGTTACTATTGTGTGTTATTATGACTTGACCGATTTAGAAGAGTTTGGATTCCTATTTACGTCCGGGTTGATCCTACTACTACATTTTGCAGTCGGGTATGTTGGTAGTCGTGTTATTTTTTGTTTTATTACTATACCTAGCAGATTGTAAAACAGCCTATGAGGTTCATCATCATCATCATCATCATCCACAGCCTTCCTTATCCCACTGCTGGGTATAGGCCTCTCTCTTGCTGTGCCATCTGCCTCGGTCCTGTGCCAATCTAGTCCAGGGACCCTATTCCTGTGCGCTCGAGATTATCTCGGTGACTGTCTCTCTAATTTAAAATTTAATGGGAGTGAGTGAGAGAGAGATAAAAATGTCATTTCTCCGAATAGGGGCCCTGGTTCGACCCGCAATGGTGACGATATCGCCAACGCTCCGCCTACCTTGCCTCGGCCATCACTCTGTTACAGCCTTACTCCACCTGTCATCATATTGCCGTATTTACCCGGAAATCTCAGCGTTTTCCGAAACAATCTATTCGTCATTGAAAAGCATCTTACAAGTGAAAAAGTTTTTATATTCTGCATTGTAATCACAAGTGTGATGTATGAGAAACCAGATAACATCTACATTGTACGCGGTATGCATGACCAGATAACTATCTTGTTTTATGTTTTTTGAGGAATTTAAGCTTTTTGTACAACCTTCGCACCTTACCTAGTAGTTTTCAGTAGCAATTAATACGCTTTAAGTTAATTGAATATTAAATAAATAGTTTTTTTTTTTTTATAGGACTGACTGACGAGACACGTTTTGTCACGCTTGTCCATAACAGTTAATGCCACCCAAAATTTTTATCTATCTTCAACAGATCCAAACTCTGCGGGGCACCGCACTGCGTTCGTCACCCTTAGATATTTGATGTTAAATCTCTGTATGCCCAGTAATTACGCCGGAAACATTGTCCTTCAATCCGGAACACATTAAGGCTTGCACACTACTGCTTGGCGTTTGAATAAATGGTGTGGTACTTCCTCGGACAGACTTTTACAAAAGAGTCCTACCACTACAAATTCGTCTTGTCTTGTCAAATCTAACAATAGAGTGAGGAGAGGGAGATAGAAGATATCCTCTACGGAATAAATAAAGACCTTCCCTATAAAGGTGGTACGTTTGCCATAACCCTTAAAATGTTCGCGAAGCGTCAACAAAAAAGCAAAATTCAAAACATACCTACTTATTTTTATTTAGAAAATTTTAATTAAAAGATTTAAAAAGTTTTTGAATTTTATTAGGAGATTTATTGTAGGCTAACAAATATCAAAATATTTTCACATGCTGGGGGGCCACGCCATGAAAAAGATTGAAAAACTGATCGAATCTAGAAAAATATAGTTTCCATTACGCTTCAATTTCATAGACATTGTTTTCGTATACGTATCGAAAGTTTTTTCGATAGTAGGGCTAGGTTTAAAGTTGAGCTTCTAGATGACAATACTCGCCATTGTATAAGCTAAGGTGGTTTAACTATTATGCTGAGTCATAGCTAATTTTGGCAGTAAGCAAATGCGCATGCACGGAACAAACTGGGTATCACTAAAGCTAAAGGTTAGATAGATAGAGGCTATATAGATAAGGATTAGGGGAGCAGACTAAAGATATCTGCATTTCTCACAAACGATGCACTTTGAGAAAGAGTGAAACAGTAACAAATTTACATTCTATATAATTTATATCTTTTTTAGTTACGCAAACAAAGACCGAGGGAGCAGCTACCACTTAGCGCACGGAAACCAGAACGGCGTGGTGGGAGGCAGGTTCGGAGCCAACGACCCCGCCACAGACACTGTCAAAGAGACCATTTACACTGCTGGACCTAGAGGGTAAGTTCTCTACTTCAAATACAATAAGTTTAACATATTTGAAAACATTGAACAAGACAATATAAAGGGAACAAAATTTTTAACCACAGTTCAAAGCCAGGCTCGGCAATGCTCAGCATCCTCAAATATTAAGTGCCCTGTAATTTCAAAGAAAATATTTCCGTTTCTGTCAAATGTCTAAAAACTAATCCATAAACTTATGTCACCAGGTTCCGGCCCAAGGGTCCCAACATACACAGACAGTTGGACCTGGACCAGAGACCTCGCGGTCCCATAGGCAATAAAGATGACCCATACTTCGACCCCAATGAAGACCCGAGCTACAACTACAAGTTTGAAACGAGAACATATACGAAGAGCGAGAATGCTGATGCGAGGGGCGACGTTAAAGGTAATGTGGTGGAAAGTCGAGAAGCAGTCTTGAAAAATTAAGTAGCTTAAAAGCTAGGTGTGACTACAACTCAACAGATAGCAAATTGGATAATCATATTGTCCTTCTGTTTGAAATCGACTTTGTACCTGGGGCCTTATTTTATAAGTCTGGTGGTTCGCTATCCTGCTTACTCGCATTGTGCAAGTGGATGATCATCGCCACCACAGAAATAGCCATAGTAAGGCCCTTGGTGCCAAATATATCCATATTTTCAAATAACATTGACAAAATAATAGAAAGAAAAACATTTATTTTACGCACAAAACACTACAACACCAAACTTCACAAAATAAATATTCTGTGCAAAAATCTTTGTAACTATTCTGGTTTTATAATTTAGTGTACAGTTTATATGTACTACAATATATAATAATACTACACTATACTATACTAAACTATACTAAAATATAGTATTATTTATGAGAATACAGATATACCTAATAGCATTGGGAAAATAGATGATTAAACCAAACAACTTCAATTTTAATAAATTGTGTCGAGTGTCTTATTGTCGATGGCCCTTTTCCATGGAACAGCTGATTTTTATGCAATGAGTCGTTAGGCTCTGCAATTCTAACCGAGTAGTTAAGTAAACGAGTATGTCTATGCACCAAAATGACTGACGTCGATTCTGTAATCGCATTTTTGAAGTAAACTTAGTTTGTCAGCCCTAAAATTGTTGCCATCTTATTCTTACTTTAATGAAAAGAGATGCATGATTTTAGTCCTGTCAAATTGATTGACGATAGTAAGTGGCGGCACAAATAAATGCTACAATAAACAATAAATTATAATATAATATAATAACGGTAGATCCTCATTTTAGTATTTATTGTTTATTGTCCCTCCCTCCAGGTTCTTACACATACTTCGATGACATCGGCGAGCGTCATGACGTGACGTACATCGCGGGCCGAGACACCGGCTTCCACGTGTCATCAGCTTACCCCGACAACCCCAACGTCATCGGGTCGCCGTTCCATCGGGCGCCGCTGGTCAAGTCGGAAACTAGGCCTAGAGGACGAACTGCCGTGCAGAGAGGACTAGATGGATCTTATAGGTAGGCATAAAACTATAACAGTGGTTTTGGAGTCTATTTTTATCTATATATGATATTGTTAGGTGATATCGATGATATCTATATGAGTCTCTTCCTTCAAACCTTTACGGGCTTTTTAAGGCCAGTGAGTCTCCATAGTCTGCGTGCTTCGTCTTCAAACCATAAAGTACACGACTGAATATTGAGTATTTAATAAAGTAGCCGTAAAATCAAGTAGTACTAATACCTATGTGGACTCCAAGGTGTCTTGATGTAATTATGGCTGGCCAAGGGCCTTCCACTTCTTGTAATGTCCACTTCTCAAAGGAAGTTGTGGCGTATCAACTTACCGTCCTCGCCACTGGTGAATTTTGAGAGGGTACGAATAATACCGAATTCATAAATGATTATAATTTTTATAGTTTTAATTTATTTTGTTTGTTTTGTAAGGTTTATATCAGCGGGCCCTGATCAGAGAAGATCAGAGAGCAGCGACTCCAAGGGAAACGTAAGAGGGTCATACACCTTCCTAGATGACAAGGGTGTTCAAAGGTATTATCGTTAGATTTCTTGACATTATTTTCTGATGCTTAAATTATACTAAAAGGTAGTAAATATATTAAACTTAAAGGATGCTTAAAATAACTTAGGTGCAACACTTACAAGTCGCAAACATCCCTAAAAGTAGATGAAACCTGTGTGACACTAAAACGAAACGGTTATGAAACTGTATGCCTATGCAGCGGTTTTCACAATTCTAAGAACCCAACCAAAGCGCTCCGCAAGTCCAAACAAAAATAAGTTTGACGACCACTCTGGTTTAGTTGATAGCGCGTCTGCGTTACGAGCAAGGACGCCCTGGATTCGACTCCCGGCCGGACAGATATTTGAATGATGAATCTAAATATCTTATCTGGAGTTTTCGTGTCCATGTCTTTGTGTATGTTTAATGGTATCCCCGACACAGAAAACACTAGTGGAAAAATATGAGTGTGTATATGAGTGTAATGTTAAATTGACTCAAAATTAGTAACGTAAGTTATCGGCATAACTACCTCCCGGGTGTCGAAAAGTACAATATGATCCCATATTGTCTTCAAATATAAATTATCAGGAACGTCATTGCTTAATATCAGGCAGAATATAGGAAAACGCAAACCTATGCAGAATGCCAAAAAAAAAAGAAGTTTTTCTAAAAAAAAACATTAAATTTATCAAGCTGTTTTACTTCACCCTTCAGGACAGTAAACTACATCGCCGGGCCAGGCATCGGCTACCGCATCGTGAAGAACAGCCAAGACCCGGCCATCCCGTTCAACTTTCCCACCATACCCTCGCCATACGACCCTGAGTTCGTCGGGTCAGGGACCGGCTACTCGAAGGGAGGACCCAGTGCAGCGGGGCCTAGCCCCGACGCTGGGCCATCTGATGATGTTTTTAAAGGTAAGTGGACTCTATGATCAGTGGTTTTCGCTACATAGATTCGAGGGAAAAATATAGATTTGGGGTGCCTGGTGGTTCTGTCAGACCGGTCACCTTAGGGGGTCGTCCCTATTTTTTAAAATATGAAATCTATCCCGTGGAACTTCTCAGTGGCTTCGTGATGTAAACTAAGAGTTATTTTTCCGCTCCTACCTCGGACCGCAGCGCGCTAGTCCGAGTAGCACGTGTGTTAAGTGCGTTCGGGTTCGGACCCGGGTTTGTCCTAAAACTGCGAGCAGAACCACCAGAGGACGGGCAGCAGCATCCTCTTAGTAAATGGTGAGCGTTCTGCGATCGCCAAGCCAGGCAGTTAAGCCTGGCAAGCGTGGGGATTATGGCAACCACTGAATATTGGGGAGGCTGCGTCTATTATTAGACGTCTAAGAGCTGATAGGAAGAATAAAGCTTTGTTTTACATATTTCTATTTATTTATTATTTATTTTAGTAAATTTTTCTATTTTAGTAAATTTATTTATTTTTAATAACGGAAAATATGCAATCTAACATTCTTAGGACATAACTTAATAAAAAAAAAGGTAAATCATCAGACCCACCAGCCATGCCGTGTAATTTTTACTCACCAGGCACCCCAAGGGTTAATAAAGAAACCCTAGAAGGTTACAAACTAGGGTTTGTTTAAAAATGTTCGTCTCTTCACCAGTTCAAAATATCAATTACTTCCAGGGCCCGACGGCACAGCAGCTTCTGGGCACGTAAAGCCACCTCCCTACCCAAACGACAAACCCGCCGCTAACTCTCCCCCCAACTCCAGTCCAAGCAAGGACGAGAGCCCCGGTTACCCCCCTAGTGACTCCGGTTACCCTCCAGCCTTCAGTCCAGCAGACAACGAGCAAGTCGGCTACGTCGACGAAGATGCATCCAATTACGGAGCGAAGCCGGCAAAAGGACCAGGTGATGAATAGCACCGATGGCAGGGTGATTGATGTTAGTGATCTTGTTATAGAAACTTGAGCTTTGAGGAGTTTGGTCGCACGGGCGTTTTTTTTTTAACTTGCACAACGTTCTGCTACACTGTTAAAAACATTGAACTGTTACAGAATCGTCATTGTTTTATATGTACAGATTTTGGGTGGCAGAACGTTGTTAAAACCCGTTTACGACTTTTTGTTAAGGCAAAGTGAAACAGTTCGATAATATCCGTCACTACTACCTCCTTTTTAACGAAAGAACCAACGAAGCACGATAGCACCCACACAAGATCACATTTCAATCCGCTTGCAGCAACCGAGGCACGTATTTATAATGCTTTATCGCAATAAACTTTGTTCACATACAATTTGGTTTTTATTACACCAACACCTTACGGCACAGCACCACGCACTTAGATAAAGATTATTAAAATGCAGAAAACTTGCAGGCAAGCCGGGCCGCCCTTCCAGCAAACCTTATAGACCGCAGAAGAAACCGTATGTTCCACTAAAACCTTACCAGACAAATGTAGGAAGCAGTGATGACGATTATAACACTTCCTACGATTCGGAGACAGATAGGAATCCTCAGTTCTCTGTAGATTTCAACATAAACAAAAACATGCCAGGCACTACTATTATCAGGAATAATGGTCAAGATTATTTTGGGGTTCCTCCGGGGGTGTCTGTAAGGGCCCATGTCCAGAGTATTGATTTGTATCCATTTGGTTCTAAGCCTATTTCACCATCAGAGGCTTTGGAAAACGACCAAAGGTAGGCCACATTTTACACTATAATAAACGAGTATAAATAACATGTAATTTAGAAACTAACTTATTGAACGAATAAAGATTTTAGTAAACTTAAGTTTTTCATTTCATAAATAGGAAGCTATGGTTAAAGCATAAAAAAACGGTGAAATTAAAAATGGCGAAGGCACAGATATTGTTACTTCTGAAATAAATGGAATAGTTATTAAGAGGGACGTCCTGGGAGGTTTTGGCACAGTAGGTATTTGTTATTTTTTAAAATCTTTGCTTAGCTCCACAGACTCCGGGGTCCGTGCCCTTTGTAAAGTATTTGAAAATGGTATTGCTGTTTGGCCCCGTGCGTGCGATAGAGAGAGTTAGTGAATTTACCACAGAAGAGGAAAAATTTTTACCTCTGAATTTACCTAATTCTCTTGATGAAATTAGCGTTTCGGGGGAATACTTATCTGTTATCAACCCCCAAATCTTATCAAAATATTTTTTTTAAGTTTCAATGGCTTTGATAAATAACTGTGAGGATCAGTATTTTTTTTCAAAAAAATAATTTTGAGTTGTATTCTAATAAAAACTAATTTTCTTCGTCATAATAATTTCAACGCAAGAAATCTTCACTTTACGTGTGAACTGTAACTATGAAGATAATGCGATAATTCAAAATCAAGGCCATAAGCATAGTTTTCTTAGAGAACATATGAAAAGTCATCGAAATCTGATAACATTTAGGAGTTGGAAACAGTTGTCGCTTTATGTATGGACAAGTAGGGAGGTATAGTCTAGTCTTAAGAAAATAACTAGTACATTTTTTGAAAAATTTAATTTGAACAACACGACTGTAAATTTAACAAAATGCAAAATAGTAACCGTTACAAGGAGTCGGGGTTATTTATATTTGTGTGTGTGTGTGTGTCATTCCATACTTCACACCCTTACCACTCAAACATTACAATAAAATACGTAATAGAATAGATTAATTATGCAAAAGTGTGTAACAAAGTTAACAAGAAAATGTATATAAATGGAAGGGTACATTTTGGCAATTTTAGTTTTAAAGACTCGCTTAAATTATGAAGATTGAATGTAATCGGTTTTAAATTATTGAATGACTACGCTTTTGGCCTCTAACGCCCTCTAGTGACGGACTAGTGACAAACGCAGATGCCGTTGGGCGACATCGGCTATTCTACTCAGCCCATCCAGCTATCATTCCCAGACGACACGAGCATGTCGCTCGCCGATGGATAGCTCACGATTGCCAGTTCATAACCACCCAGAATTTTAAACTATAGCAATTCAAAATACTGCGTGGGACTGTCCTGCGCTCGATATTGAGACTGTTGTTACCTATTTATTTACCTTTAACATCTTTGTTCACAGTTTATACAATAAAGTTTTTCTGATTCTGATTTTTCAGATTCTTTACACATTTTTTTTTCTGATTCTGATTAGATGTTAAATCTGTTTATGATCAGTAATTACGCTATACCAAATATTACACCCAGATATCCCAACCTTAGGCTTGATAACCTTAGCTTGGCGTATGAGTATTTCCCACTATTCTATTCCAGCAGTCCTAGCACGGGCGCTGGGATAAAATTTTGTCCACCATATTTTTTATCCTGCGAGAACGAGACACATCCATATTCTAACTTTGTCACGTTGACGCGAAGACAGCACGGGTGGACATAACTTTATCCCGGCGCCCGTGTAGCCAGTTTTCTGGTGAAGACTATTTAGAGTACGCGGCTTTCCAGTTGGCAAGCAAGAAATACTCTCGGTAAGTATCGGTTTTTAGCCGACTGCCCAAGAAGGAAGGTAATATTGTTAATGTGTATGTTAGTATTTATGTAAGTACTAGCATTGCCCTGCGGTTTCACCCGCTATACCATAGGAAGTATATTTTCCCGGGACACAAAAAAGTAGTGGTAGTAAAAGTAGCATCCTCCATACCAAATTTTATTCAAATCGGTTCAGCAAAGTTACACACAGACTTTCAAATTTATTACGCAGCAGCAGCAGTGTGTTTGTGTGAATGTTTGTAATAGTGTATATTACCTCCTAAAAGGCTTTGACCGATTTTGATGAGTGAAGTGTCTATTTCTTCTATCTATTCCTCTTTACGTCCGGATTGACTTAGGTTGAATTTTACACGAGGGTTTTTTTTTTTAAATTTCCTAATATTTTTACTTGTGTATGGTGTTCTCTCTATTTTGGTCCCGACGTGGAAATTCAATTCATACTTAGTGATTTTATATCTTCAATAATGCAAAAAATGCGCGAGAGAGAGAACTGTGGATGGACTAAGGACCTTAAACAAACCCGCGTTAAAATCGACTCCGTAATATAAACGAGTCTTCAGAGCGTACTTAACAGGAAAGTTAGTATATAGACCAGTGGCACCAACTTCCAGATAAAATCTGTTAGCTATACTTATGATCAAATGTTATTTTAACCCGACTGTCCTAGAAGGTGGGTAATATTTTTGGGATCTATAAGCTGGGGGTGTACTGCCCGAAAGGAGGTAATGAAGAACTTTTAATATGGGACTAACCTTGAAATCTCAAAAGAAATCTGCTGTCATAGAAAAAAAACATTCACAGTCAGCAAAATGTATGGAACAGCAGATTTTGTTGGTTCCCGAGAAAAAGTTGTTCATAATGATTGGTACGACTCTCTTTAAGCTTAGCAGGCACACCCCAAACTTAAAGCTCTGTTTTTAACTGACTTCCAAAAAAGGAGGAGGTTCTTGAGTCGACAGATTTTTATTGACCGAGCGAAGCGAAGGTCTCAGAGTTTACTGGGACAAATCGGCATTTGTATGTATGTTTGTGTGTATATTTGTCCATTGATAACTTGCGAATCGTTGATCCTATCTTCATGAAATTTTGTAGGCAAGTAGTTCATTTCAATACAATTTTTAAGTTCGAATATGAGCTGAATCGATTTAGGGGTTGTGAAGATATAGGGATCGCGAGGTCTCAGTTCGGCGCGAACTACTAGTTTATTTTTTGTTACCTATGGTTTTACTAATAATTAAAGTACTGCACATACTTAAAAAAAAAAAAAACAGAGTTTATTTGGAAGTTATAAAACTGGCTAAAAATTGTATTTTTATAATATTTAAGTACCTAACTACAAGATTGTGAAATAGATAAAATAATTTTCTAATATCATTAAAATTTGAAAATCCTATAATACCGTTTATAGTTTGCTAGGAGATAAAACAAGAGTGTATACAGTGGGATAAAACTTTAACACACTAATTATACCTAAATAAATGGGTTTCTTGGCTAAATTTAAATTCAAATAACAATTTCAAATGTTAAATGAGGTATAGAGTCGTACAGTCGTACAGCTATCTCACTCCCACATTTTCAAGTATTTGCCGATAGAGTGGGTTACGAAAACATTAAGTATGTTGTATGATTTTAGACTAACAATATAACATTTAAAAAAAATCTCTTGTGTTTCTCAATTTTACGGAATGGTAAAAAAGTTATTTTTCATTCATTAACTCGGATTAGTCCCATCTGCCCCCGTGACCGGCCCCGGTATCGGGAACAGTAAGTACTTAGCTGTCATTTTATTTATTACTAACTAGCTGCGCCCCGCGATTTCACCCGCTATTCCACAGGAACGGTTAAAATTTTCGGGATAAAAAGTAGCCTATGTGTTAATCCAGGGAATAACCTACCTACCAAACCATACCAAATTTCATCCAAATCCGTTGAGCCGTTACAGAGTTGAACGGAACAAACACACTTACACACAAACTTTCGCAATTATAATGAAAGTGTGATGGCTATATTTATATCACCGGGGACGATCCTACTATTTTCTCCAACCTTCCCGGTACCAGGGCCAAATCCGGAGAGCGTGTGCTCCCGGGGCCAATTGAACTTTTTTCCCATCCGCTCCGGCACCGTGGCCTGGCCACCGGGGCAGATGGGACTAATCCATTGATTCTTCGTAAAATCAAATGATATCAAAAGTAGTCTCTTTTTACCGGACAACGAAAAAGGAGGGTTATGACTTCGACAGTCTATGTCTATGTCAGTATGTATATGTAAGTATGTTCCCTCTAATCTCCTAAACCGCGTATCAGATTTTTAAATGTTTTTTTTTTTTTTTGGAGTTTACATTTAGTGTATTTTAACCCCCGTGTCCCCCGTCGCAAACACAGAAGAGTTATAAGTTTAGGGTATCTGCGGCATCATAACTCTCAAACTAATGAACCGATTTTGATTTGTTTTTTTTTAAAGGTGCCTTGATCGAGAACGTTCTTAGCTATGATTCAATCTGATCATCCAGATCACCAGATCTTTTCTGGTTGCGTCGGGAGCTTATTTTTTTTTTTCGTGGTTGTCTTCAATAATTTGAAAGAGAGCAAGAAAGCTGTGGACGAAATTAAGACCCTTAATATTTTACATTTGAATCTGGGTAAGTTTAGTAAAAATATAACATACATTTCGTAGATGTACTTAACTAACAAATAAAACGAAGAAATCCATCTATTTACTGATCATCATTCCTTCTACAAGCTGCTTAAATTGCATACTGACTACCTATAATTTATATTAAACAGATCTATTTATTATTTAGGGCTATAGAACAAATATTTAAAACACCTAAGTTATTTTCTTGACGTAACCTAACATATGTAATATATTACACACGAAAAATATACAAAATTATCTGAATATTAATTAACTACAATAAATAAACATCTAACGAACAGTAGCTTTGCTCCGTCTTATATCTATTTTATATAAAAGTTACAAGATACATACGAAGATATACGAAGATACAAAAAACATTAGAAAAAGACTCTAAAAGGCAAACGAGCAAATCACAAGAAAAAGCTTTAATATTGAGCTATTAACTTTATGTGCGTGCTTACATTAACAGATATATACAGACAAAATAGTAGACCACAATATTAAGGCCTTAAGTTTTACATCTAAATGTCACAAATAGCCAAATCACCATAATATTTCCCTATCTTTTGATTGGAAACTTCCAAGCGCACAAAAGTTATGACTTAACGAATAGGCGCGTACTGACTGGGTCCATTTTCAGTATATTATAAATAGCCATTACCCACGATCAGTTTGTCTCCCTGATTCTATATAAACAACGTGTGTGGATATCGGCTGAATGGTCTGCAGAGACTGCCCCGGAGGGAATAACGAATCAGAAAGAACCTGTGAATGTTATCGCGCGGTACGATTCGCGGTCGCGCATCATCGCCGGCTGAACTTAATAATCGAGTCAGGAACGTCTTGGTACGGGCCCAGATCGTGTGCACGCATCCAGTTAGGCCAAAGAAGCGCTGGGTTGGTTGTTCACTATGGCCAATCCGTGTACGCTGTATGGTTGCCTTTTTTCAGATGCGCAAATTGCGCTAACTGTCCATTGCTGACTGAGTACAATTCGCATTTTTTTTTATCTGTTTTACGTATAAGACATGAATCATCGCTTCATTTTTTTTTAAAATCACTTTTACAAGATCTGTTTATACATTCACGCTGACTTTTATAACGTATTGGTCATTGATTAACCACCTTATTTAATTTATTATCTTAAAATAAGTGATTTATATTTTAACATGGACTGAATAATGCTTGTTCACATTAATTTCACAGCCAATATATTTTTATCCTACAATTTAATATTTTTAATAATACATTTTTATTAATTTAAGTGCGTTTTTACTTTACTGAAGCATTCACAAGCAAAATTTCATACGAAGATAGATACGATGCTTCATGAAATAATATAATGGCTAATCGTTGAACTGGGCCGATCGAGATCTGCCTGGACAGATCACGATACGTCGGCATTTCTTGATTTGGTCGATTATTTCATGATGTGCCCAGTATAAAGTTGAGTAGATCGATGATAGGAACCTATTTACCCTTCTAGTCACTTGGCCACATCGAGATATGGCTGGGCGCATCATAATATAGTTTCGTTTCGCGACCCTTGTGGCGCCGTTTGCGCTCTGTCAGTTGTATGTTTACGTGCGAGAAAGATGGCGGCGTCACAACAAATCGTAACCCTACATACTATCCGAGCATGCCTGGGTAAATCATCTAAACTTAATTTTATTTGCTTGTACTTTGGTCACCCTAAAGAATCGATTTGCCTAAGCATGGCCGGGCAAATCGGCAAACGTTATGCTTTGAGAGATATGGCGGTTATTACACAGGCAAATCAAGAAGTGATCTGCCTAGGCAGATCGCGATGGGCCCAGTTCAACGATTAGCCCACGACATATACATAGGATATTAGTAACTAATCAGACATGTTAGAATATAATAAAACATTAACTAGATAAAGATATTTTAATTTAAACCATTGGCAACATTTTCCCAATTTATTTTACAAATTCAAACAAACCTATAAAAATCACGATATTTAACAGTCGGACTTAATCGATATTTTTGCATTTTATACATACAAGTTGTACAAAATTTAAACACAAAACATTAAATATGCCTACTCAATTATATCTTAGCAAATTAAGATTATATTGTACTTTCGACAGAATAGATGTTATCAAATGAATTTAAGTTTGTCCTTATTAAGAGCAGGAAACTAAATTTCGTCCGATCTCGCATTAAATATTATAGTAGCGTTAAAAGATAAAAGAGAAATATTGTAAAATGTTTTTGCATCATTTTCTTTAGTATATGTTTTTTAATCTTCTGTTGATCTAAACAATTTTTAATAACTTTAAACGAGTGACATTGTTTTTTTCTTTATTACTCAGTTATTATAAAAAATATATTTAAAAAAACATTTCAAATGCTATATAGTAAGAAAACTTTGCAAAATATATTTTCAATATCATCCTCATTCATTTTATTTATACCATATAATTATATTTTATTATTTAAAATGTTGATTTTGCGAGGGAGAGAGCAAGTAATGCGTCAAACCGTTTTTAAGTCAAACTATTAAATATTATTTTGCATGTGTTAGCGAAATTACTAAAAAGCACCGTTGGTTAATATAAACAAGTTCAAATTCGTTAAAAAATTAATAAACAAAGAAAAACGCTTCATGGTTAGAGAACGATATTTGATAACTGTCAAATATCCTGTCAAATAAATTGATTTTGTTAGAATGCTTTTATTGTGAGTTAACAATAGATTAGATAGTAACCAGAGATCGTGCAATTTGGCCTAGCTAATTAAGTAAGTCTTTTCCATAGAAGGACACATACATTTATTTATATGTAATTGCAAAACTAGTAAAATAATTATTATATTTCAGAAGGCAAATGTACATTGGTAAGCAATTTATTTATCAGATTTAGGCAGATCGGTACCACTTCAAGGTTCGCGATTGAAACTCATACAAACCCATAACAGAATTGGATCCGTGGGTGGATTTGGCTTTGATACGATCATAGGAATGATCGTATCAAAGATTCACGCATCTTTGGGTGCATGTTTCAATTTTTGTTTTGGAACTCATTTTTTTTTACTGTTTTACCTACGGGAATATTCACGTTAAATTGAGTAGTTTATTCCGACTTTCGTTTCGATCCTATCCAGTGTTCTTTTTCAAGGAATGCCATAAACTTAAAGCACGTGCGACCGCGTTGTGCCTTGCAGCGATTATTTATCGGATGTAATCGAAACTAATTTAAAAAAAGTGGTGGAGTTCGTCTGGGGAAGTACCACTCCTTTGCCAGTTATTCAACCGCCAAGCATAAGTGTGCAAACAATACTGTGTTCCGTAATGAAGGGCAATGTTTCCAGAGTAATTACTGGGTGTAAAGACATCTAATATCTCAGGGTGACGAGCGCAGTGCATTGCCGCGCATGGTTTTTAACTGTGGAAATTCAAAATTCTGGGTTGCACTAAACTATTATGGGCAAGCGTGACGCTTAGCATCAGGTGAGCGACTTGCTTGTCTCGTCGCAAAGTTACATAAAAAAATTAAATAAAATACTATTGGCGGAATAACCGACTCAGTTGAATGTGAATATAGCCGTTTCATTAAAATAAAATTATCAAAACCACGTCAGTTTCATAATACATTTGTGAACCTTTACAGATAGGTACGACTTAATAAATTCAATAAATAATATTGATAAATAAACACATAAGATATATTGATAGACATTATGTTACGATTTGGTGCGTTTTTGGCTATTGTGAATCGATCCTTAGATCTAAAGGACGAGTTTAACTAGCCTCGGAAAGTGTTAAATATCTTTGACGTACTTTTGAAACCTAAAGAACGTAACTTTAATTAAATTTTCTATAGCTATAAGTTGATAATACCTAAGTGGTACAATAAAACCTTTCATTATAATTAAATGCTCTTTAGGAGAACAGTTTAAAAGACTAGATTTAATAAAATAAATGTATCGCTCTAACATTTTCCTTAAAGTAACATAATATTCGAGTAAAAGCGTCCTTCTTGGCACCTTATTAAAATATTTTCACTATTAATATTTGTTAATTCAAAATAAATTATGTTCAATGATAAATTAATAAAATAGGAAACATTTTTGAGCGCTACGTATTAAATTCATAAGGATTAAATCGTCTACACACGGCATGATCTGACTTCTGATCTGACAAGCGCCTGAAAACAGAAACGTATCATCCCGCTCGTGCCAACTAAATCGCGCAATGCGCGACATGACTCGAAATGCAGATTTTCGCTTCTGCCGGCAGGTCAGACGGTGTCAATAACCTGATGACCATAGACAAGGAGTTCCAGGTGCGAAGCCTACACACAACACGAATTTGGTTACATCAGACGTCAGATCATGCAGTCTGTAGGAAGTTTACAATTGAACTAAAATAGGTTTGGACTTTTCGTGGAAGTTTTAAAATATATGTAGTACAAGGCAAGAAAATTCGATTCAGTTCAACATAACAGTATTGAGAAAAGAGTAATTTGACGGAATTATACGTACCTATTACAGATACCAACTCTTGATCATTATCACTTGTGTACTGTCAAGATTTTTACGATGATTTTAGTTTCTTTACTTATTTCATTAATTATACCATCATGGCTTAGCCAGGGACTTCTGTAGACATAAACAGGGCCCTTATTCTCTATTGCCATAACTAGCTCGTTACGCGCCATGTTAAGTTCACTCCGTGTCAGTCGTACGAAACGGTATTCTCTAAGTTTCTTATACGCGCGATTCTTCACGATTAGGAGCCGCGTTTAAGTTTAGAGCTTGTTATGACGTCACGCGTTATTGGCAAGTTATCTTATGTGCGATAGAGAATAAGGGCCCAGTTGGCTGGATGCAGAAATATTCGTTCTAAAACATGATTCCCATAATAACCTGTGCCCGAATGGATCCTGATGTTCAAATGCAAGCCTTTTATCGTATTACGTACAGCTGGATTTCCAATGACAAACTAAGCCACGCAACCATATAATTATAATCGCGTTTAATTTCGCTGCGCATTCGCTTGCATTCGGTCGTTTAGGTCTCTATTCGACATAACACAGTATGTGATGTGATGTAATGTAAAACAAACAATAAAGTAATAACGAACAAACTTCATTCGAAAATTGACATTGTAAATTATTTTGTATGTAACATGATATACGGCTGACATTTTAATACCAAAATTTATCCGAGCCTAACTAGTAGGTAAGTTATTACTTTTTTTTTCTTATAAACATATTGATTTTACTTTTTTGCATCCCCGAACTAAGCCGTCAAAAGTAGAAATTTTCTATGATTTTCTTGCCTATGTAAATCACGCCACAAGTCCACACAAGCGTCTACACACGAGGACAATAATCAACAAGCGTTTTATTCTAAGGTTTTCGACTCACGGGAGCGATTCTGTGCGAAGTGCCTATCTTACAAGTATGTGATCTTCTTTATAATTTTATTCAACATTCAAAATAATTTTATACACCACCTGCTCGATAATGGCCAATTATGTATAGCTTAATCGTTCGCACGTTTTGGAAAAGAAAAAAAAACGAAAAAAATGTTTCTTTTGTCCCTTGCCAGGATAGAAAATATTTGCATTTGCGGTGTTATTCTAAAGGTAACGCGTTTTTATGTGTTAATAAACCGCCCTCATCATAGGCATAATCGTCCGCACGTTTTGGAAAAAAAAAAATGTTTCTTTTCTCCTTTGCCAGGATAGAAAATATTTGCATTTGCGGTGTTATTCTAAAGGTAACGCGTTTTCCGTTTTGTTTTCTTTCGAAAAGGTGCGAATGAGATAGCTATATGGACTGCGGCATTAAATTCAAATTTGATTACCACCGGTAGGGTTTAATCCTGCAACGCTCGAGACAGAGCCTCCGTCGGTTTACCAATTAAGCTACGGCGTCCTCAAATTTTCAACCTGTCATTTACAAAGGGTCCGGCATCTTATACTATTGGGTGCTTAGCATTGTTTTGGCCATATAAATACGTTTGCTAACATTTAAAGGTCACATAATTAAGTCTCAATAACAACTGATACATATTTCATGTGAGTAATCTATGAAAGGATACAAATGCCACGCGATCAAGAACTGTTCCGCATTTCCGTTTAATAACTTGTTACAAAATAACCACCCGTTTTGTTTATTTTTTGGCTAAACTTTAATCTTATCCTGTTCTATAGAGACGCGGGTACGGCTTTTGATCTATTATGTACTACTAACTAGAGGTGACACTGCTGAGAGTGCGATGTTTAATAACGGCACCTGCGCCATACTTCACTCAGTTACTCGCTAGAAAAAAACACATTATCCGTATATAGCATGTCATGTCTTACACTCATATTCATTCCAATTTCAGCAACACGTAATCACACAGTTGGCTCTACCGATCGTATGAGTGAAGTGTGGCCAAGTGACCACAATTAAATGGGGCATCACAATACTAGTGTCATCTCTAGTACAAAGTACAAAAAAGGTTGATGGCCAAGGTAGTGATCCGGAGACACCCAACAATCGTGGCCGTAATAGTTAAATGAAGGGCTGTGATGGGTGTCCGCTGATCATTACTAGTATTCTGATATTCTGCAAAGTAAGGGACCGCGTAATTGAGGTGAGGTACTAAGTGAACCTAATCTTTTTTGCTGAATAATTACTGTAAAAAAAAAAACTATTGATCACATTTGGCCATAGTTCGACAGGGTTAAGAAAGGGGTATGCTAAGCCGAAAGAAGCTCATAGTACCCATGTTTGTGAACAACTGTTACTATGGAACTAACCCTAAAATCGAGAAAAAAAACAGCTGTTCCATACATTTTGTCGATTGTCATTAACATTTTTCTATGGAACTGCTGTTTTTTTTTCTGGATTTCAGGGTTGGTCCCATAGTAAAAGTTGTTCATAATGATGAGTACTATGAACCCCTTTCGGCTTAGCATACCCTTTCCTTATATTCACTTATCTTGCAGAATCAGGACGCCCTAGGACGCCACCGCAAGCCGCGTCTTTGCGAGGGAATCAGGACCCAGTACCTAGGACGTCACCGCAAGCCGCGTCTTTGCGAGGCAGTGTTTAGTTGTTGAATAGTTTCTGTATCTGCACATCACCCCCGTAAGTCCATAACAACCGATTCGCGCCTACCTCCGCCCAGGCTTCAGACGCGTGAAGGTAACCCAATATTACGTGATTTTCATCTTCTTACCGGTCTCCTCCAGCATGTCCTTTATCTTGGTAAGGGGGGATCGCTTGTCATCACCTCCCTTCAGCTCGTGGTTGGGAGGGAGGTGGATCTGCAGGGGGTCTCGGAGACGCGATAGGTCTTTTTGGAGCTTGTCGACCTGGAGTGAGAAAGAGATAGAAAAAATGAGTGAGAAAAAGTTGCGTTTTTTTTTTTTAATGTTAGTGTTTTGTACTCGTATATTCAGTCCATAATGTGCTCTCTACCGACAGTCAAATTAATTAGGGCTCATAGTTGTAGTCTCAGTATTTTATTTTTTTAAATATGGAGTTTTTCTTCAAATGTCAATCGTATACATGATTTTCGCAATTCGGTTTCGCAAAATTTGTTATCGAATGATTTTGCTAATAAGACTATTCGGAATTTTGTTAGTAGTACCTACTAGTAAAAAAACTACATGAAAATAAATAAAAAAGATACACGAGTTCATGAAACACCTCATACATTTTTTAAATGCAAAATAAGCACAGCAAAGTTGGAATACTCTATTTTCAGCTTTATTTTCGACAAGTCTTATATAGGATCTCAAAAACGAAGAGTGAATAATCTTCCAGGCAGGCGTGCGTTTACTTCACATAATATAACGTTTGTCTTCATAATAATATTTAATTTAATTACTTTATTTTCAGACAACGAAGATCCATGCACACGTTTTCCCTACATTTTTTTTTTAAATTTGGTACTATAAATATTTCTGACATATTAGTAAAGTAAAAATAATCAAAGAAAATGCTGAGTTTACAAAATTATTTTAATTCAGACGCTTTATTTCTAGTCTGTATAATCTGGCACTCATACTTGTCGCTTTGCCTAATTTTTAAACGACTTCCAAAAACAGGAGGAGGTTCTCAAAAAAAATTTGGTTTGGTTTTTTTTTTATTTGCAAGGACATTTTTCCAGATTGTTTTATTACCATTTACCCATTTTTATTAAAATCCAGTTCTGATAATTAGATCCACGAGGAATTGAGGGGCATCCTGAAATATTAAAGGCATACACAAAGCGATTTTGATGTGTTCATCAAAAAGTCAAGCATTTGCATGCATAAAGTGATATTCGTTTCCTCATCTTCTGATGAGGAAGAACACAGATGGCCACCGGAACTCCACTATGATAAGTTTAGTATTTAACGGGTGGTGCCAAGAACATCTCGATAGTGCATTTTTTCAGAGTATTAATTGAAGTCCGTTTTTTTACTAAAAATATTTTTAAAACATTTTTTAATTATTATTTTTTACTATATAGTCAAATTGTTTAGGTACCTCGTCCTTAAGATTATTATAATGGTTGATGTCGAGGCCGATCTTTTTCGCCTTCTTGTGCAGCATCAGTAAATGTTGCCTGTCCTTTACATCTGGAAGCACGTACTCCTGTAACATTTACAACAAGATTATAAGTGCAGTTCAGTAACAAATGAACAGTTCTGCAGGGCTAGCATGCGCACAGCGACAAAATCTTCTCTACTCTTCATGTCGTGAAAAATGAGACAAACGTATACATAATTGTAGCAGTGTCCTGTTCTTGCATAACAGAAAGATTCTGTCACGGTCCGCATGATAGCCCTGCTCGATTCTGTAACGACGTAAGTACAAAGGAAAAATAGTAACATTTTCATTCAATCACATTTACACATTTTTGGCATTATTTCAACTGTGCGTTATTCAAATGAACTGAGCGTTACCATCGAGTAGTAATCAATAGAAAAAGGAATCAATAGAGTGTAGAATCTCTAAAGAATCTATTTAACTATAATTAGTATTTAGACATTCAAAAAACTAGAAAAAAAAAGGTCTCGAGTATCAAGAAACAAAACGACAAATTTACAGAAATTGTGTACCGTTATCCGAAACCAGACTACAAGGGCTACCCACAGATTATGTTTACACCAAACTGTGTCTCCTCCGACACAATTATTATTAAGCATACCTGTCTAGTAAGCACGAAGTAAGCGTACGCCGCCATTGCAGTCCCGTATGTGACAAAATATGTGACAGGTTCCATGATATCCCACGAGTACTCCCACCATGTGAGGCGGGCGAGAACGCCGAACTGCACCCCCATTAGGCCTAAACCGACCCACACCAGCGCCGAGGTGCGCCGCGTCGTGTCCACTTCGAGTGACATGCGTTTCTAGAATTGGGAAAGGAATTTATATTGTTTTTACACGTAGTTTAAGAAAATGCTCAATGTATTGCTTAATCATTTGGTCATGTTTTTTTATATAATTTCGTTATCTTATTTACATAGTATACAATAAAATCGCTTCTCGCGTCTGCCTGTATGTCCTCTAACTCCTACTCCACACAACGGATTTTGATGCGGTTTTCAACATCAGTTATATATTTTTTCACGAAATGTTTATTTATACATATACATAATTTTTCTAAATTACACCCGTGAGAAGCCAGGGCGGGTCGCTAGTATGTAATAAAGTTCAGTTTTAGGCATGATCTAAAACTGCGGCCAGAACTACAGGACGACGGGCAGCTGCGTCCCCTTAGTAAGCAGTCTGCATTCTGCGATCTGCAAGCCACCTGCCAGACGTGGTGAGTAAGACCCCTCTTAAGGGGGTGACCTTAGTTCAGCAGTGGACGTCTACTGTATGGAAGATGATAATTTTATGTAACAAAAAAATAAAATTGAAAATAAAAGAGCCTTGATATTATTTTTAAAGTAACCAAATTAATGTAGACATGTTTTATAGACGAATCCTCACAGATTTATGAACCAGAAATCGTCATGGGATCACAAAAAAGTTTTTCCTACTGACCACCAAACTTCAATATGGAAATGACGATGATGTACGAATGTTACCTCTTCCAATGGCTGCAGCTCAGCCGTCAGTTTCTCGAGCTGTGAGCGCAACTCGCGCTCCTTGCGGATCTGGTGCTCGCGCACGTTGAGTGCTTCATACAACTGGTTGACTAAGTTGCGCACGTCGCTCAGTCGGGTGATCTCCTCTGTGCTCAGTCGCTCCTGGAATCAACCGTAACATATTATTGTAATAACTAAGAATAGCGGTTTTGATTTTTTGGGATAAAGTTATTTGCCTGAACAAGATTGGTTGTTTCAGTCATAAAGTCGTAAAAAAAAGAAACTAATAGTAAGACAAGAGTTGAAGGATACCTTTTTTTTTTTTTCTCTTTCCTCGAGATGATTATGGCGTCGCACTTCTTATACATTTGCCAGTGTCAAGTATACTCATATATTTCAAGTTTCGTTGAATATTGTCAAATAAGTCATAGTCACAGTCAAAGGCGAGCAAAGCAAGTCACGGTCAAGTCCAAGTCATGCCCCAGTAAACTGGTGAAAACTTTACTAGAGCCTTCTATGGAGTTTTGGAAACAACACGAAACTTCACGTTTTACGACATTATACCATTCACCAACACTCGTGCATATTCACGAACACTTAATGGGTAAAAAAGTACCGCTTTTACACATTAATACTCGTAATAACACAAGTTTTGGAAAATAATAAAATGACGCGACATAAATTCTTCACGTTCCCGCCAAAACTCAGTATGTTAGTCGTAGAAATATGTCATCTAGTCTAAGTATACTTTTTTGTCAAGTCAATCTGTGTCAAGAAGATCGCCGATGCAGCTAAAACGTAAAGAGGTTGCTCGTGTAGATTCCACGGGCTACCGAGATTCATTCCAAATTCAGACTTCGAATTGGACATTTAGCATAGTTTAGTAATTAATTAAATTTTGTATCATTAAGAAATTAAAATCTCGTAATAAGTAATTTCGGTTTTTTCCAATCCTTCGACTGCCGCTAACGTATTTTGCCGTGCATGATATAGGTACATCTGTATATTATCAAAATAAGCAAACCCTAATTTGCCGTGTACTACCTTTCGGTTGAGTTTCCTCAACATCCCACTTCATAAGTTATTCCTTATTTTGTAGCAGCATTAAACCCTTATTTAAAGCCAAGCGTGAAGTGTTTGAAACTTGTCCATTACGCGGCGTCAAATATTCATACTATAGAGATGCACCGCGTATTTCCATATTTTGGCGCGTATATTATGCAGATGTGTTGGTAAACTTGGTGAAATTATGTCATTTGTACATCACATTTGGGTTAGCGCTATATATATACGTATAGTTGGTGACTGGAATAGTTAGTTTTAAACTTTCAATATAAACGGCCATATCTGCACATTTTGTTCTTACAACTGTTTAATAACGTAGAACAGATTGGGCCTAGCTTAAAATGCCTTTTTTTTATTAGAAGCGTCCTGCATTGTGTCGATTATTCTTTGTTTTTAGCCCGTTCCAAGAGGCGAACATAAGATTGCTCACTTAGCAGCTGTTGGAAAACTAAAGGAAGAAGAACAGATGCTGCATGGTTTTTACTTCGCCACACCCAAAGCGTTAGTAGGTATGTGTATACAAAAGGTGAGTATAATGAATTAATTAAAAAAAAAAAACAGGATAAAGTTTTTGTTTCAGTCTCTACTTCATACGATATTGAAGATCCGAGTATGAAGTAGAGACAGAAACAAAAACTTTATCCTGCGATTTTTTTTGCTAACTTAACTGCATAGCTTTGCTAGCAGAAACCTATTAAAATAGAAGCAACGAGTAAATACTCTATTATAATCGGTGTAGAATGCATTGAAGTCGTAAAATATGTAGATACTATTAGATGTTGCTTTGCTACTATTATACGAAACTCAATATTGAGCACGATATGATATCTAATTACTTAAAGAAGTCGAGGCAGACAGGTCAAAAGATGGGAAGATGATATAAACAAAGTAGCTGGTAGTAAAAGTGGAAGTCTTTAGAGGAGGCCTTTGTCGAAGGACAAGCTGTATTAGATAAACCAGTTGCCATATATTTAATATAATTGGACTACTCACGTAAATGTGTCAAAACCACGGCAATTTCCTTAGTAATATAAACATATTAATTATTAACTTTGTAAGTACAGCATTAAAGGCTTATTTTATTTATTTAATTACTTAATAGAAATCTAAGCAAGCGCACAGCAGATATAAAGCGGTAAGTCTAGAAGCATGACATTTTGCTTAGGAATTCGTTATATAACATTACTATTAAGAAAGGATTTTGCAAATTCATCCCCCAAGGGGGTTAAAAATGGCATTTTGTATGGAATTTCGTCATTTTAAATTTTTATTGCAACACCGAATTCCGAGCCTTGACTCCAAGCCCAAAGCCTGCGAGGCCGTACGAAGTTGTAACATAAAACGCAAACGTATAGTGTACGCGTGGTTTCTCTCAAATATATAAGAAACAGTCAAGTCATTTTACTTTATTGCTACTAGTAGACATTAATCATGGTTCTACAGATTCGCCGAGTAAAAAACACACTGCTCTTATTTCGTTTGTTTTAAACGTAGAAACGTCGACGGAGGAAAGTTTGTGATAAATGTGTATTCTCTTCGGGATACAGTCCATGTTTATACGTTTTTCTAGAGAACGAAAAGTCAATAAATGGAGTAATGCAGAAATATAATCTACTGGGGTAGACTTTTGCACAACATAGCGGGCATTTAGGTTATGCAGCCTTAGGTTACTTCATCATCAGCCAGAAATCGTCCAACAGCGAAGAAAGCGCTTTAGGTTACTTAAATGACACTTAACCGTGTACGAATAGTTAGATTCTTTAATGAGACTCCTCAAACTGTCAAAACCCTTCCACTCTTTCACCTAACCACTAACACGACATAGAAGTGAGGTGAGGTAAGATAGCTTCAACTTTTCCAAAGATATCATTAAAAATCAAGTTTTACTTTGATTCAAATAAAAGCCAGTTTTTACGAAAATGCTTGCCCTGTGAAGGCCCATTTCAAGTTCGCTCTAGAATTTTTAATATTTCGTTTACAGCACACGCGCTCACCCCTGGTGATTAATACTACCTAAGCCCCATATTTTCTGGCCCATTACTGTAAACCACGTAGCCCTTACCTGCGCAAATTGCTTCCTGCTTGGTGGGTCACTAATAAAGTGTACTCCTTTCGTAAAATGGTCTTTAGCTCGGCAAAAGGCCAGATAAATTGGCTGCAACCAATATGGCAATACTATTCTGTTTAGGAAGTTGTCCACAAGATAATTAATTCAGGAATTTAAGTGTATCATCTGTTTTTGCTAAACATGTTTCGTCATTCTACGTTGCAATCGGGTTTCTTTGTTTTTCTATTAATAAGAATAGTATTTTTGTATACACTTTTCAGATACGATTAGCGAACTTTTTTTTAAATTTATGACGAGTAGAAAGTGCTAAGTAACATTATTTAGTACTTTCTTTTAGATACTAGGTATTCGATTCTGTTCCATTCACTCAACTAATCCGACAGGACTAAAATTACCTGCGTCTCTTTATATTTCAAATTGTGCCGACAGGATGGCAATAATTTCAATGCTGTTATTTCAGGATAGCGTAGAAAATAATACAATCTTCACCAGAGGTAAATATTTCTTTCTTCGAATAAATTTGCATTAATTCCAAAGATATTTCCGTAGGTTTACATATATAAATAACTAGCTTGCCCGCACGGCTTCGCTCGCATACGCTACTACAGTAAATGAAACACCTCTTTTAAATTCCTAATTCTACTCTCACATGACTTTCTTTATTTTTTATGCTCAGTACACAAACCCAGTTTCATTGGCTTATCATGAAAAATATTTTATTTCCACACAAACTTTAGAGATCTATTTTACCGCTCTATAGATGAAATTTCGCATTAAACAGGTATTGCGAAATTCTGCCGCTGAAGCCTAGATTATGAAGACCTTATTGTTCAATTTTGTTTGAGGAGTATTGGATCCAAATTTCACGTGTATATCATAAGCGGTTTGAGCTGTGCTTTGATTCCTAGAAAAGGGCTTGTTCTTTTATGTATTATAAATAATTTATTAACGTCAAATTTCACGATGTTTTTTTCGTTTGGTTTCCGTTGCCCTTTAGGCTGCAGTGGAACTTGGTACCTGGTACCCATCGAACGAAGTTCAAGGTTAGGTTAGTTAGGTTTTAACTGACGGTTTTATGAAATAAATGTTTTAGTATATAATAGATAGAGACGGTCGCTCAGCGCATTCTAGTTTCTCGGTTTTTTTTTTATACAACCGAGTTCGCAAGCAAGTTTTTCGGCTTATGGCAAGCGTTAAATATAACTGCCCATAATAGTTGCAGCCTTTAAAAATGTTGAAAACTTCAACAATTCAAAAGCCAGGTAATGCACAGCGCCCGTCATTCTGAGATATAGGATCTATTTATCCTGTAATTACACTAGAAACACTGACATTCAATCCAGAACACAGTAATGTTTGCACATCCCTGCTTGGCGGTGCCTACTAACTGTGTGACTATAATCATCACGCTTTTACCTACAAATATTAAATAATATGCTTTTTTGAACCAGCGGAGCCAATCTACGATTAAACTTTGCATAAAAATAATACGCGTCGCGAAAAACGCTAAATTTATTGCCTTCAGAAATTGCTCAAATCTGCAAAATGAATAGTGTAGAACTGCTGTTTAGACGACTAAAGAGTTACATTGGTCAAGTAAAAAAAAACATTAAGGCTTCCACTCTTCCTCATTCGTCGTTCAGACCTACCCCTATAAACAAAAAGAGTAAATAACGCGCTTTGCATCCGAAAGTTTAAACATTGAAGGAAACTGCTATCCAACTTAACCCCTTGCTCCCAGTGATTTTACACCATCCGACTACGATTCAGTAGCGATATTTATTTATTAATTTATTTAAGTATACATTGCCACATAATGCGTAATGGTAACATTTTTCAGAATGTACCAAATTACACATTATACCCTGTTATAGGGTGTTGCAAACAGTATTGTTGCCTACATACTAAAAAAGTAAAACTACCTAAATATTAACGGCTATATTTATAAAAAATGTGTTTTCTTTTTAATTTAGTGCACCTAATTAGAAAAAAAAAATTTTTTTCGTCTCTCTCGTTCAAAAAGGGTGCTTTTGTAAAAACCAGTGTGTAAAACTATATTTTTCTAACCGGCAACTTACAGGCATGCAAGAAAACAAGTTGTATGGAAGTTTACTTGCATATTCAACCACAGCGTGCCATTACTTGGACACGCTGTTAACTAGCAAGCAAGCTACTGCTCCATTTTATTCACCCGTGTGTGGCTTATAAGTGCCATTGCTGATCAAAGAGTTAAAAAAAAAGATGGATATCGAGATATTTTTGACGACTTTCGGTATCGTATCCGGGCCTACAGTATCGTGTCGGTGTCGGTTAAAGTGTAACAACTCCTGGACGGAACCCTCGATTAATATTTGAACGGGTTCCACTTACCGTCCTGCTCTCTAGTTTATGAATGGAAAACTCCTTAATTGAATTATTCCTCTTACTCAGTAAAAAGTTAGAGCTCACGTGAGTTTCCCATAAATCTAATTAGATTGTTTGCTTGCTACTAAAACTTAAGACAAGAGTAAGAGCATACGCGCCCCGAAAACGTTTTACCATCCCTAATATTTTTTTTCACATTAAACCTACGAGTTCTACGAGACTACGAGTTCAGTCGAATCCAATTAAGGAATTTTCGGTTATTAATTAGGTATTCAATTGAATCTCTACTTTAATTAACAGAGAGGTGCCGGTTCCTCTGTGGTTTGCTCACGTGAAGCGAACTTAATTGAAATAATCTTCTCATCGGATCGGGGCGAATTTGTTTGTTATACCATTTAATTTGGTGTAGCGCTATTTACCCGACTACGCGAAACAAAACGGAGGGTTATGATTTTGACCGTTATGTATGTAAAATATGTATACTCATCTGTTCTCTCATAACTTCTCTACTTATCATAATTTGAAAAATGAGGTATCGTTGGAAGCGCCTTCATGGTCGATGGTTATAGACCATTGTGACGTCCCATTATATTTAATGGGACTGAATGGGATGGCCCCCTTTAGAGTACATAGTCATGGACTACAAAAAATGTGTATATGTACGTGTGTAAAATGTGTGTGAATGAGAGTTTAATAAATACTAAACATGTTTTACTAATTTTATACACGTTATGAAGAGAAAGACATCGTATTGCCAAAAATTCGTAAACCTGTATATTGACAGATCTCGGCATATCATCACCTCTTCTGTATATTCAATGTCACCCGTCCGCGAAATGTCCGTTACACGCCCACATCGAGTCTAAATCGCATCTGTGCCGTATCGCATTTGTATATTTCACACCTAAGGCAGACACAATAGTAACTACGGCAGAAATAACTAAAAGAAAACAAAAAGGACGACAAAATCTGCTAGGTAGGCAGGAATGCGTGCTGCATGGCACAGTTAAACTGAGCGATTAAGAGAATCGGAGGGGGACGCAACTTCATCATCATTATGATTACCAGAAGACGTCTGCTGAACATAGGCCTCCCCTTTAGAGCGCCACACAGACCGACAACGTGCCACTTGCACCGGTACATGACTTTATCACAACTTCATATTAGAAGAGGGCGCCACCTTACCTATACAAGACTTATATTTAAAGTAACGATTCTTGAAAAAGATAAACGTCACGTCTACCGCGGCCTCAATACATCACCGTTAAGCCATCAATCACATGAATTGACTCAATTTATCCTACCTTCCACCCTTAAATAATACATTAGCCCTATAGAAAACGGACGGAGCTTTCCGTAAAGAAACTCCGCGAATGTGAGGAAAATTCGTTAAAAAAACATTATGAGGTTCGGATACACTGTGTACATAAGTAAAGTAAACTATGCGTTACTTAATATAAGGTAGCATTTTTATGGGATGATTTTGCACAAAATAAAATTGGTCTTTCGAGAAAATATAGAGTAGTCTATGGAGAAACGTGATCATTGTTCAATGGCCTTGTGGAGAAATTCAGAGTCGCACAGCGGGCAACGGAGAGAGCTATGCTCGGAGTTTCTTTGCGCGATAAAATCCGGAACGAGGATATTCGTCGAAGAACCAAAGTCACCGATATAGCTGTCAGAGTTTGCAAGCTGAAGTGGCAATGGGCAGGCCACATCACCCGGAGAACCGACAACCAATTGGGAAGAAAGGTTCTTAAGTGACAACCACGAACCGGAAGACACAGCGTAGGCGTTGTGAAAGTTGCAGGCTACCGGGGGATGCAAGTAGCAAGTCGTCGGTCGGTATGGCGCTCTAAGGCGGAGGCCTATGTTCAGCATTGGACGTCTTCTGGCTGGTGATGGTGATTGTGAACCAGCTACCAAATTCGGCGACGAAATATTTCCTTACCATCATAAGCCAAAAGACGTCCACTGGTGAACAAAGCCCTTTAGGGAGGCTTTTCGAAAATCCCAATTGAAAGCGCGATTTATTACCTCATCGCTCGCCCTTGATTTAAAAAATAATGTTTCTGCATGAGCAATCTACTGGTTATTATATCTTTGGTACAGAGCGAGGATGATAATGAAGATTCTGATGCAGCGAAAGCTGTTTCGCAAAGCAAGCGAATACCGTCTATCTGGGCGGTGTGGCGCGATATTCGTGTTTCGCGTTAGGCGATTCACACATCGATTTTTTAACGTTGTACTGAAATGTCTTAGTTTGTATAGAAAACACGCGCGGTACAACCACAGAAACCTGCGTCTCCGCGCGTTGTGACGCGGCGCATTTGCATGAAAATCCATCGCCCCGTTGCAGCGTGAGAATCGCCACGCTCTACCCAGCGGTAAGTATATGGCACGGAATATTTCGCTTATTATCTGAATATGCCTTAAAACTCTAGTCATAATCATAATCATAATCAATTTATTGATAACGTTTAGTTACAGGTCATTCAAAATGTCGTACAATATTGTACAGACCTAAGTATTATAATTTTATTATTACTATTATTACCAAATAACAAAAAAAATACCAAGACAACAAATTATTAACAAATAAATAAAAAGTATAGTAGTCTATAGTGAACGATAAGTAGGCGGCTTAATTGAGATGACACATATTGAGACTGCCTGATTTATTTTAAAACAAATTTTTTATATGTAACTTGGTGACGAGATGATCAAGTCGCTCACCTTGTATTAAGCTACACGGCTACCCATAACAATTCAGTGCCACCCTGAATTTGGAAAACCATGAACAGCAATGCACTGTGCTCGTTTCCATTAAATATTAGATGTTAAAACTCTTTGCGTAAAGTAAATGCAGAAAAAAAACAGAAGAATAATAGAGGCTTCCGCAGTAGCATTGTGTACTTACGATGCGATTCTCAAATAAACTCAAACCACGTTCGACAGCTTAACTTTAACAACTCTCCCGTTCTGCTTGGTTGCGCACTCAGAACGTCTAGTTTTCTGAATGAGTTTTCTCCGTTAAGTCTAAAACAAGCTTTTATCCAAGTCCTTGAACGTGACGTAAATTAAAGCGACAGTGGTGTCTATTCTGATGTGACGCGCACTAAACTAAACTATTTTAACAGGACCAAAATTATCTGCGTCTCTTTTCGTTTCAATGTGTGAAAAGGTATGGCGACAATTTTAGTGCTGTCAATTTAAGTTTAGTAAATCAGAGAATACTATGTTAGTTATAGTAAACAAGAACAACAGAATCGACACCAGTGTCGTGACTTTCGTTTATCTCAAATTACATTTGAAATGCATTTAACTGGTTTTATTTACAAGCCGTAGTGGGTTGCGGATAAAATAAACTTTTCGTTCCGAAAATATAGATAAAACTGGCGAATGAATCTGAAACAAACCGCGTGTTAATACGATTTTATGCAAAAACCAATTTCCCGTTTGTTCGTTTTGAAATGGCTTTGATGTGTCACACGGGCACGATTTACGATGCCAAATTCGAAACAACAGATTGGCAAAACAATATAATTA
Source organism: Apocheima hispidaria (assembly GCA_947579745.1). Lineage (NCBI taxonomy): Eukaryota > Metazoa > Arthropoda > Insecta > Lepidoptera > Geometridae > Apocheima > Apocheima hispidaria. The sequence continues at coordinate 3,604,189 of OX388151.1, forward strand.
TGAGTGCGTAGATGCTATACAGGGTTATACGGAAAGGGTATGCTAAGCCGAAAAGGACTCATAGTACTCATCATTATGAACAACTTTTACTATGGGACCAACCCTGAAATCGAGAAAAAAATATCAGCTGTTCCATAGAAAAATGTCATTGACTCTCGACAAAATGTATGGAACAGCTTATTATTTTCTCTCGATTTCAGGGTTGGTCCGATAGGAAAAGATGTTCACAATCATGAGTACTATATGAGCCCCTTTCGGCTTAGCATACTCTTTCCTTATAACCCTGTATAACAGAAAAGTTGAACTTTATATACTGTGTAACGTAAATAAATTAAAATAAAACTTCACATACTGTAAAAAAACAAACTCAAGAAACCTACTAGTACACAGAAGCTCATTTGCTTGCTTGGAAGCTGCTTAAAAATGGCATGCTATTCAAATGTACGGCATGCGCGATCATCAATAAATATTATTACTAAAATAACAAGTAATATATTAAAAACAATATACCCGACTGCAAAATGTAGCCTATGTACACTCCGGGTATAAATAGGAATCCAACGACACCTCACTCGACAAAATCGATCAAGTCGGGTAGTCTTCCCGTGAACATGGCGCATGCAACCGTGCCGAAATATCGGGAATTCAACAAAAAAAAAAAAAAAAAGAAGAAAAAATAATATATATAATAATAATAAAAATAATAATCGTGGCAAATATCCCGTGAGTACTAATAACTAATAGTAATGTAGTTAATCAACATGAAAGTCTAAAACAGTGTTTAAGACAATGAATGAGCATGTATGACCGTAGCGTAATTAAATCTTAGTATACTATGGCTAAAGGCCAAATATCAATCACGCTAATGATCGAGTAGTCAATATCTGTAGCTTGTAAAGCTTGATTGGACTGACGTCACGACACAGATATCAACCCACATTATATGTACGCAGGAAGCTTAGTCTAATCATATTATGCACCACACTTATGTACTTAGGTAAGTGAGGTTTACGTTAGGCAAGAAACTTGTGAGCAATATCAGTCAGCAAAATTAAATACGAGGATTCCTCGGGTTTCTGAAACGTTTGTTAACTTTGACCACAGATTAATTCTAATGCTGCCTTTGTCTGCCACTAAACAAATGACAACGACAGCAAGACTTAATCTGTTGTCCAAAGTTAACAAACGTTTCGGAAGCTCAGGGCTCTTGTGAGATCTTTGAGTTAGAACATTGTAAGGTTAAGGTAAAGGTTAAATATTAATGTGATCTTGAATGACCTCCGATGTAGCAAGTTGCGGGGGAAACGGACATTTCGTGGCTTTTACCATTTCATTTCACAGGTTTTAATTGTCAGAGAAATTTCCACCAATCCAAAACGTGTCGACAGCGCGCAGCTTGAACGCGGCCTCGCGCACGAACTGCAGTGCTCTGCCCCTGCCTCGGTTTCGAAGGTTTTTTTTAAGAACTCTTTTTGAAAGTGTTGTCTTCAATTATGCCCTTGATATAGTTTGAGTGTGACATTGATCGATTGTGACATTGTGGGAGTATGATACTGCGAGAGTGAAAGTGTACGAATGTGACACTGTGCGAGTGTGACATTACGCGAATGAGACACTGAATGAGTGTGGCATTGTGCGAATGATACATTGAGTGAGTGTTATATTGTGCGAGTTTGACATTAAGTAGGTCTGATATTGTGTGAGTGGAATAACAAGACCATGATGTTGTGCGAACGTTAACTTTTTGCGAACATGGCATTATAAGCCGAGAGGGGGTTACTTTGTCTTTGATCTAGAATCTAGATACTACTAACCTGCGTAGGGCTCTTTACGTAGTACTCTGTGTCGTTGATGATGAGCCGGAAGTCGGTTTCGAGGAGCGATTCCACAGTGTCGCTGGCAGCGATCCTGATGCGCTCGTCCGCGGCGAGGGCCGCCGCGCGCTCCACGCCGCGGTCTTCAGCCTTCACCTGGAACCGGCATTAACATAAGATTATGCAGGCAAATTATGTTCAACCATAGTAGCCGCTTCAACAAGACGGTTAATCTACCAATAGTTCAGTTGTCGATTAAGCACACTGCATTTTAGAGGCACCAGCAGTGGCACCACAGACAACTATATTTTAGCTGGCAGACATATAAGAGAGTGACACGTGAAAAATTATGCGTGATTAGAACGAGTGACAGAATATCCTGACTACAAGTCTAACGTCTGTGATTGTCTTTACGCGATCCTTTTTGCCTCACCCTTGTAAATGTGAAATGATTAGAAAACAAATAGGCCCCTACAAAGTCGGGGCTCCATACAGGGAACAATATCAGAAGCACGCACACATCATTATTACGTGTGCTCGAGTTGGTAAATCTATTTATTTTGTGGAACGAGCGCCCATCTGTAGTATTTCCCAGGAGCTCCAGTTTAAATGGTTCCTCCAAATTAAATGGTGTTAAATTAAACGCGGGCAATGTATCATTGATTAGATGATAAGTAATTGCTCAACACCAGGCGGGTCATTTGCTTGTTTGCACCTATGGCATAAAATATAGGCGGTACCTCCGCTGTCGTAGCCGGCAACGATGGAATAATGGACCACTTGCCGGGGATAAGACCAACTTACTGTCATAAATCTGTCACCGAAAGGGTTTAGGCACTGACGTCTATAATAGCCTATTTCGTCGTAGATAAAGAAAAAAGGTTCTTGTGTCGCCACTCGAACGAATCGGAAGACGCAGCGTAAGTAGGCCTCCCACTAGGTGGACCGATGACATTGTGAAAGTCGTGGGCAACCGGTGGATGCAAGTGGCCCGTTGTCGGTCGGTGTGGCGCTCTAAGGGGGAGGCTTATGTTCAGCAATGGACGTCTTATCGCTGATGATGATGATGAATAGCGTATAATATAGACGTCATTGGTTTAACGGTTGTTATAAAAAATATAGTCTGAACCCACTGTCACCCGACTCGGTTTTAAGATTCAAGCGAAGAATTAACAAGAATTATTTATTTTGGTAGCCCATCTACCCTAAACAATATTGTAAATCCGAAAGTCTCTCTGTCTGGGTGTTTGTCACGTTATCACGGCTAAACGGCTGAACGAATCGATATGAATTTTTGCGTATATAGCTTAAGGATAGGAGACGGACATAGGCTACTTTTTTTTTGTAGAACGAAGTCGCGGGTAACGGCTAGTATGATATATGATCACGATCTAACACGAAATTGTCATGGCTATAACCATCGTATTCCAATAATTTCAAAATCGATTATTCACTGAAACACTATTTACTTTTTTTTTCTCTTTCCTCCTAAGAGGATTTTGGCGTCGCACGTCTTATGCATTTGCCAGTGTCAAGTATAGTTATATATATTCAAGTTTTGTTAAATATTATCATACAAGTCATAGTCACAGTCAAAAGCGAGCAAATCAAGTGACGGTCAAGTCCAACTCATGCCCCAGTAAAGTGGTGAAAACTTTACTAGAGCTTCTATGGAGTTTTGGAAACAACACAAAAATTCACGTTTCACGACATTATACCATTCACCAACACGCGTGCATGTTCACGAACACTTAACGGGTAAAAATTTACACATTAACACTCGAAATAACACAAGTTTTGGAAAATAATAAAATGACGCGACATGAATTCTTCACGTTCCCGCCAAAACTCCCACTATTTAATTATTTATACTTGAACTTGATAATTCCTGGAAAGGGGTGTAAAGTAAAGGGTAGGCGAACGTGTTCTCCGAAAGCCTTTTATAAAACCCTTCGGCGAAACTACCGGCTTATGATGGGAATGGGACTTTATTAATGATATCAGGAACATATACAGGGTTATATATATATATATATATATATATATATATATATATATATATAAGGAAAGGGCATGCTAAGCCGAAAGGGGCTCATATAGTACTCATGATTGTGAACATCTTTTACTATGGGACCAACCCTGAAATCGAGAAAAAATAATAAGCTGTTCCATACATTGTGTCGATTGTCAATGACATTTTTCTATGGAACAGCTGATATTTTTTTCTCGATTTCAGGGTTGGTCCTATAGTAAAAGTTGTTCATAATGATGAGCACTATGAGCCCGTTTCGTCTTAGCTCGCTGTCATAATATTGTATTGTCATCGGAACTTGACAGGCATGCGAAATTACATCTCAATTGAACAAGGGGAACTGCCCCATTATTATAAACGTTCGTGATTCTGATTGCGATAGCATGCCATCCCGCTCGTACCAACTAACTCGCACTGTGCGCGGTCCCGCTCACGCACGCTCGCTATGACGACCAAGAACATCCATCAGGGGCTGGTCTAAAATTGATTTGCAAGATTTGACGACAACATACACACATACAGTGTCGTGCAATTTGTCATTCAAAGCTTCAAAGAGATTGTAGTCAAAGTAATTTCGTACAAAAAAAAAAAAAACCTTAACCCGAAATTTATAAATTAATATACTCGTAGTTGGGTTATTACACAGGTAGTAGAGTCATGCCTTCCGTGTTCAGTCTTCACTTCACTAAGAAGCTGGCAGCAATCCCAAAGGTCATTAATTTAGTCAGAGGTGACCAAACTTGGGACTAGTTATATGAACGATCGCGAAACTTCCTCGATGGCTGTCAGCCTACGCCATAAAGGGATTCTAGATAATTTGCTCTCTGATTACTTGCAAACTTCTAATTGTATCAAACTACAGGTTGACCCATCGGGAAGTGACCGCCCGAAAAGGGCTTATAGTACTCATCATTATGAACAACTTTTACTATGGGACCAACCCTGAAATCGAGAAAAAAATTACAGCTGTTCCATACATTTTGTCGAGTGTCATTGACATTTTTCTTGGGAACAGCAGATTTTTTTCTCGATTTCAGGGTTGGTCAATACTACGGTACGAACCTCGGCTTGGGCCGCCACCCGGGTGGGGGAAATCAGACTTACCCTGGCACCCCGGAAGGGTGTGCCCTGAGGCCCTAGCGGTTTAGTTATATTCTGTTTGATTATGAGAGAATCTAATCGATCTTCGGACAGATCCTTGGATTCTTCGCACACGCCGGCGAGGACGAAGTATGATAGATAGATAGATAGATAGATTAACTCTTTATTGTTCACACCAGATAGTAAATAGCTAGGACAGAAAACAAAAATAAATTACTAGTATAACAAATGGCGGCCTTATCGCTAAAAGCGATCTCTTCCAGGCAACCTTGGGATGGAGAGGATCGTAGAAGTTGTAAATGACGGGGTGTGCAATAATGGAAATTATGTGACGTGACAATTATATATTATGTATGATTGTGTGCCTTTAGTAACCGGCGCCTATCACAAGACCACAACCACCACTTGTCTTGTCTACCACAAGACGGAATCAGCACAGAGACCTATCTGCCAAAAGATGTTACACTAGATAAGATAATGTTTGAAAGAGCGACGGCAGCAGCAATATATAACCCTGACTGGGTCACTCCCTTACACAACATCTGTGTACCCCCGTCGGTTGTTTACAAGCACTTGAGCAGTCACCTGTTCGAGTAGATCTCCGACTGTCTGAGAGACTGGGCGCAAAGTGAACCGGCATCGTTCGCGGCGCGACGGCAGGGGGACGGTGATCACTGGCAAGCCGCGTCGGTAGGTCACCGTCACTTCTGTAACAAAAGAAACCACAGAACGTACAGAACATTGTAACATTGTGGCACTGCAGATGTTACGCAATCAGGTCCGATGTTCGAGGTCTGACTTGTTACGCTAAATGTGGACGGTTGCGGACACGGTTCGGTGAAATACGGGACAGGTGTATAATAGCGGACATTCCATTCGGAAAAGACAAACTGAATGGATCCGCTCGAGGAAAGTGTCATTCATGTGTAACATTACAGAAATTAGCGTCTACCGTTCCGTCTAGCGTTTTGAGCAGTGTAGTTTGCTACACCGTACAAAATTCACTCGTTACTACACGCTCGGCAGTTTTTCGGGCGATCGGGATGACTTGCGTGAACTTGGCACCCAACTGACAAAAACTTTTATTTTGTGTTTTTCGAAAGAGTTCGGTATGTAGTAGATAGTAGTGTAAATGTTTTCGTAAGTATTTTCGTTTGTTGTTCACTGAAATAGGAATAACCAAGTTTTTCAGTTCTTTCTAATAGATAATAATCATTAGTTGTAGTGAAATTTGTTTCGTAAGTAGAAAAATTGTATTTTTGTTTAATATTTTCGTTTTTTAAATACTTTTTTCTAAAGCTTTCGCTTTGGGAACGTTTATAGAGGTTTTTTAGTGGAAGAATGATTGATTATTATAGTTTAAAAAAATTACTTAAAGCGATATAGTTAAGTCAAACTTATTTCGGAGCAAAATTTATGATGGCTCAATTCATGACAGTCGTCGAGACAATTAATTGTTCGCGTGACAAATACCGTCCACAATGACACGGTCACTGAGGCATGTCACGGTGAAATGTCATAATGCGGACCCACCTTGACAATATGGTACAAAATAGCGACTGAACTGTTTAGTGCCATTTTCTTGAATAGATTAAGTGTTTTTCCGTTAACTGCAACTAAAACTGTATAAGGCTGTATAATGTATATCCCAAATGCAAGGTGGCGCGATCAATCTCCCTTGATCTTTCTTTTCGCTCTGTCAACGTTGCAATTCTTTTTGTTCCATATGTACCGAAAAACACACACTGTGTGTATCTATTTTCCCTAATTCGATGCGAAGGCTGGAAGACAGAGCGTAATGGAATGGAGCGGGAGACGTAATGCGATTCCTAACGGCCTGGCGTAAAAGGGGAATGTTTTATAGCTGTTCTGCGTTGATAGTCGATTAGAGAACATGATTATTTCTAGATGATGATTGTTTATAGAAAGGTCATTATAAGAACGTGTAGAATACAATAAGGTCCACGCATCAGTTTAAAAATCCTCATGGCACATTGAGATTATATATCATGTAAAACCTTGCTCAAAGGATTGCAATCGCAAATCCACGCGGCAATTCGGCCAGCATTTCGGGCACGATGCCTGCTGGTAGCGGCTTATTAGATTACTGATAATTTTAATTTGTATATATATTTGAAATTTATTTTTACTTAGGATTTAGTTGAGCGGAACGCTAGCCCATAACAGTTCATTGCCACCCAGTATTTTGAACTTCAACAGCGACAACGCTTTGCGCTAGTCGTGTTGAATCCCTTTGTGCTCAGTAATTTCTTAGAAACATTGGCCTTCAATCCAGAACATCGTAATGTTTGCACACTACTGCTTGGCGGTTGAATATCTGGCAAAGGTATGGTACTTCCCCAGGCGGACTCTGCAAAAGAATCCTACCACTACACTCCATAATATCTGTCACTCCTACTCTCATAACTTTGTCCAGCGAGAAATAGTAATATCGACTGCGCCAGAATAAAAGCCCTAGGATGCATGGTATTTCACAATGCAGTGCAGGGTCAGCAGTGGTAGTGGTCAGCATAGCACAGTTGACCATCACTAGAATGACGGTAGCTGCGAAATATGTGATTCCATTACGCGCGGACTCAGCCTGATTGCTGACGCGCTCCACTTGGCTTCGTATAATGCCGTACGAAATTATAACGTGTTAATGGTTACGTGCCTACTTATGATGGGTCAAATTGGCAAACTTTACGTTAGGAAATATGAAAATCCAAGAGTTACATAATACGAGAAATTGTAGCTAACAGGTCACTTTATGGGATCGGCATTACCTATCTTTATTTCGGAAGATACTAGCTGTTACCCGCGACTTTTTCGCGTGGACCAATAAAAAAGAAAGTAGCCTATGTCGCTCGATCCGTTCAGTAAATAGCCTTAAAAAAAATAGTAAAAGTACGTACGGTATATACGGATATTATGGTAGCAGAGTAAAATAAAGTATCTAAATTTTCCAACATAAAGTCAAAAGTTAAAAAAAAGTTAAAGGTTAAAAAGTTAAAGTTAAAAAAATCTAACTAAAAAAGTAGTAGCGTTATGACTAGGTATTGATAAAGAATACACATAAAACCAAGTTTTGATTATTTAAGAGCTCCGTCAAATATTTCGTTTTCTAAAAGGGTCCGTCGCCAAAAAAGTTTGAGCGCCGCTGCTCTAAGAGGTTAGGGATGACAGAATGTATGGGAGTTCGACTTTTAATTTTTTTTTTTTTTTTTTGTGTCTCAGGGCCGAGGTTTGGCCCAGAGCCCTAAACCCGCGTACGGAGTCTCGGACATCAGGTAATCATAAACAAAACTAAACACAAAAACAAACTCTGAAAACCTATTCAAAAAGCTTTTGGTGTAAAAAGTTATTGCAAACGAAAAACTTCAGGACCTTAGAAGAATTTATAATGTCCGAAAATGTGTTTAACTTGGTGCCATTATTTACTTTTAAAGCTTACTGAGCTCCAAATGTATTTTGTGCTACAATACACAAAATGTAATAGCCGAATCCGACCTAAGCTAAACGAAAATAAGGCACTGTTGGTATTATTTAATTTGTAGGATTTGAATGATTAGCTTGCGAGATTTCGACGCGTATTGCGATTTGACTCTTGGGACCCTACACCTGTGCGCTCGAGATTGTTTTGGTCACTCTCACTACCATTAAATTCTACATTAGAGAGACAGTGATCGAGATAATCTCGAGCGCACAGGAATAGGGTCCCTGAATTTTAAGCGGGCACCGCGGGCCCAGACCAAATTTATTTCGGCCGGGTCGGTACCCGCGATGCTATTAGATGACGAGCGCAATGCTTTGCTGCGCAGGGTTTTTAACTGTTGAAGTTGAACTTTCTGGATGGCACTGAACTGTTAGCAAGCGAGACGCTTACCATATGGCAAGCGCCTTACTCGCCTCGTCAATCAGTTGCATTAAAAAACAACAACTTTTTTATTTATACTAAACGATATCTAGCTAAATCATCACGTACTTGTGGTTCGAGTGTTTCCAGATCTTAAATACTTAATTGGAAGTTGGGGAAGCAAAGACGAGTAATTCCAGATTGTCGCAGATTCGAATCCTGCCAGCCACCATTTTTTATTGACCACCATAACATATTTGCATAGAGCACAATAGATCAAAATGAAGTCGCGGCAAAAATTTAAGAATTACAAAGGTAGTCTATTATTTCATTGCATCTTAAGAATTCAAATTAAATTCTTCACAAAATTCAATTTTCATTTTACAAATTGCAATCAACACCCACTTTAAATTCCAAACAATATTCAAATTATTGTTCCGGTAAATTGTACAATTATATGCAGTTAAGCAATTTCGCACGCGACATTACAAAATGCTTTGTTAAACTTTCAAGCAGATTAAACGTTATAAAGAGAGGCGCAATGTTGTGGTACAAGCTACAAGTATTCGCGAGTTAATAATTTCCTTTAGGAAAAATATATATAAATTAAAGGAATGGAGAAGGTAGAGGTAGTTTAATATTACGAGTAGCTCAGTGGCTGGCGAGATCGGGCTCCACGCCGCTGGATACGAGTTCAAATGCCAACAATGCGCTTGAAGTTCCGGTGATTATGAGGCTGAGAAACAGATAAGATCAATGTCATGAGGCATTTTCTATTTATCGAATGTCAGAAACACACACAGGGGTGTGTGTTTCGGGTGCCTCATTTCAGGGCCAGTTTCCATTCCGAGTTAGAGGGAAGCACAGTACTCGCTGTCCCGTATTTTCACAACAGCTACACTGTGGTCAAACGCCTAAATAACCCTACGGGTTCCTTTACATTACGTCTCATTAGTAAAGAAAAGATTAATACACGTACATGGTTCTGATGTTTGTAAGCTCGAACCGAGGCCTTATTGCGTTACTCTGATAGCAATGATAATCGTATGTCATTCTGCTTGCTCGCTTGGCGTTGGCAATAGGCGCGAGCGAAATGGCACGCGATGACCATCGCCATCAGACTTAGACAATAAGGTCCCTGTTTCTACTCTTTCGCCAGATACCAATACAAAAAAAAAAAAAAACAAAAGCTGATAGAAAATGTCAATAGCAACATTAAGCTACTTTTTATTTTTTATTATGTTACTCGGTGACGAGACGAGCAAGTCGCTCACCTGATGTTAAGCTTCACGCTTGCTCATAACAGTTCAGTGCCACCCAGAATTTTGAACTTCAACAGTTCAAAACTATGCGCGGCAATGCGCTGCGCTCGTCACCCTGAGATGTTAGATGTTAAATCTCTGTATGTCCAGTAATTACGCTGGAAACATTGCCCTTCGATCCGGAACACAGTAATGCTTGCACAATACTGCTTGGCGGTTGAATAACTGGCAGTGGTGTGGTACTTCCCCAGGCGGACTCTGCAAGAGAGCACCACTACAATAATTTACTTATACATCAAAGCATTACGCCCAAAGCTCCTATCAAAACGTCTTTACACGCCCTGTTGGGACCATTCGCAGCATAAAAGGCTTAGTAAAGCCTATTTACTGATCATTTGTTCTAACCGCTTTTACATTTGCAGGCTTTTGTCATAAAAGTTAATTGGGAACAAAAAGTCGCAAAATAGGACTTTTTGAAGAAAATATGTGAAGTAGAAAACATCGCAGTATCCAAATTTCGGTCTGTAGCTCCATATTCCATACTCCATATTCATACTTGCTCGTTTTTTTTTTTTTTTAGCTGTGCCCCACGAATAGGTATCGTAGGAAACGTAGAGGTATATAAATAAACTAGTTTTGGCGTGGTTAAGTCCTGATAACAAACATTAAATTAGGTATCATTGTCGTGTCCTCTCGCTCGTCTTTCAGAAAGCCTGTAGAACTATGCAAAGTATGCCGATTGTCATTTAAATCAGTTCCTCCGTTTAGTCGCGAAACGGTAACAAAGTTTAATCTTTGTGTGATAAGTAAAGTTTTTGGCTTGTATTTCATGGATTGAAAAATATTTTTTTTTTAACCCGCTTTCTCCCTAGCCTTATGATGATCTATTTACTAGACTATGCGTATGCAGCGTCGCCCGCGCACATGACGGCAGACGTCGTAATTGCCTGTCACTTTCGTAATTATCATCGCATTATGCCGTTTCTCTACGATGTTTGATTTATAAGTAGATAGCGAAAGAGCAGTATAGTTAAACTATACAGTAAACAACTATATAGTTAACTAAATACAGTAAACACACAGGTTTGAAAACAACATTTGATGTAGTTCGTGCGCAAACCCGACCTCATAATCTGTAGTGGTGCATAATATACAGGCAGGCCTCATTTGTAAAGAGCCGCCCTGCTATTGCCCCGCTGTTGCTCCATACAACGATAACATAGAAATAATTGTGTCGGACAGGGCTTAGACCCGACGTCTCCAGTGATGTCCCCATCAGTATACGATAGGGATCATTGCTTCGCTCTCGTTTATTTTCCTGCATACTACCAATAATTATATCAGTAGTAACACAGTATTTTGTACCCGTCGTTCTACTGACCGCCTCCAAATAACAGTTTTATTTTACCTGTGGTATACTGTCAGTAATTACACGGGCATTTGTTCATATTGTCCTCGCACTGCCGCCCCGCCGCGCGCCGCGCCACCAGCTAAGTTCGAAAATATAGCTTGAACGGTTGACACAGTGAGCTACATAACTAAACATTTCTGTAAGAACCTTCGCAACTGTCTCGCACTGCGTGTGCGATTGCGTCGATATTTAACATGCAATATTACGTTTTTAAATCAGACTATTGATCTATTCAAATAGATGCGAGTGAAAATTGATCGTACGATTCTCATGCTAGTAGAGACATTTATCACTTGTTATGAGTCATGAGGGAATTATGCCATCCGATGGGGAAAAGGGTTTTCGTTTTAAAACTATTGACTGTCGTTCGCCTTTCGTAAAAACGATGCAAGGATTAAAATAGAGAAAACAATATAAAAGCTACTGAACTCTGCTCTCGTACAAAGTTTTTACACTTTAACACCTGTCTAAGTTTGCAACAAAGCGCCGAACAAGCTAAGATGTTAAGCGCTAGCATTCGTTTACCTGTCACGAACAAAATACTTGAAATAGAGCAAGTGCTTTGCACGTTGTGGAAAGTAAACTCAAAGAACGGTTCTTCAGGCATTTCGAGAATGAAATCCATTTTCTGTTCTCTATCGCTCGCACTTTCAACATTTTTTTAATTAAATTTATAATATTTATTTATTATGGTTCTGATACATTTTATTTTAATAAAACGAGAATGCTTACGGTTAATCCGGTGATCAGTGTCTTGTGCTTGTGTCACGGCACAAGACAAGGTCGCGCGCGCGTCACTCCTATAGCATTCCATGAAAAAGATCACCTGATGTGATCGAAACTAGTCAGAATAAATGTTTAGTGTTTACTTTATCTATATTAATAACAAGGATGGTCCCAAGTCAATTATATTTCTTCCATTCTTGGCTCAAGAAAAACTTAAGTTTTTCTTTAAATAATTTATTGTTTGTTTTATTATTGTTTTAAGCTTAGAATATGGTCCACGGGTGGGCGAATTGGGGTAACCTGTGATGCCCACCTAATGGAAAATAAATTATAAATAAATAAATAAGTGACAACAGATAATGAATTCAATAAATTACCTCAGATCATGCTTCCGCGACGTAAATCAAACGACGTCGGGTCACGAAGACCGCTCTTACTTTTCATACCATGTTTCATATCAGCTGATCATCATGGAACATTATTATGGCTGGAGAGAGCTGCGAATTATACCATTCTCATTCAAGAAAAGATGCGTTACGATTTATTTTAGAGATAGAACCCATCTTTTCACCTCACAAGCTCGTAATGAATATGTTTATCATTCGAAATCTGAGTGCAAAAGTGCATTTTATCAGCTAGCGTGGAAAGTTTTTTTAAAATTCGAACCCTTCTATTTTATAATTTTCTATACCGCCAGTCCTCTGAAAATGCATTAATTTCATGTCAGTGCGCCAACCTCTTTTTCAGAATAATCGGACTAGCCAGCACGATAAAAAAACTTAATTCTCTGTATTCAATTCACTTTCCATCATCCTAGCATTTTCCTCGCTGTAGTGAGGTGAAAAGTTGTTGTTTCGTATTGTTCGAGTAGAGTAGAGTACAAGAAGTCCCCCAGACGCAGGGCTGTCATCGCGCGTAGAAAATGCGTCATCAAAGAGATTGGATTAGTTCCGGCTGTTTGCCGTGGGACTTTTGTCATGAAAAACACTCTGCTCGTCGATGAATTGAGAGTGGGATTGTATGGGTACGGGCAGCAGAATCAGAGGGGCCAGCGGTTGGTCGACTTCATGGAAAAGGAGGGACTCTGTGAAAGTCGCGGGCAACTGTATTTATTCGTGGATGCAAGTGGCACGCTGTCGGTCGGTGTGGCGCTTTAAGGTGGAGGCCTACGTTCAGTGGACGTCTTCTGGCTAATGATGACTCTACTCGTCCACAATAGCATACAATAAAACCTCACGTACTTTAGTACATAAATGTAGAAGTTATGACGCTGTGTAATATCCGAACAGACAGACTGACACAATGATCGTATATTCCTTGTTGTACCTATGGAGCCCTAAAACAAACCAAACTCAATTGTAATCAAATCGGAAACTATACCTTCCAGATTTTACGTTGTTTCAACTTTGAACAGGAAAAATCTAGGGTTTTGCTGCCATTGCACGTTTTGCAAATAATAACAGTACGGCTAAAATCTGAACATGCGAGCGTGAAAACTGGCTCTTATTCGCATCTGGATTCACTGCAAAGGTAAAGTTCGCAGAGCAGAGAATTTTCAATTCTATTAAGTATACAAATTGACCTCAAACTTGCTTAGTAGGCATCCGCCTACACACGTTGCTTATCCGAAGCCGTTTAAATTCGGTTTCCTGCCTATTCCACGCCTTAGAAAACACCGGAATAAAATTATAGTTTCCAGTTTCACGCGGAAAAACTGTCTCACATTTTTGTGACAATATTCGAAAAATACGAAGTGTTTTTGCTGGTGTATACTTTTATCTTCGCCGTGTTATTTTTATTCTGTAGTTGACGCTTGAAAATAATAGATGCCGGTGGTTATAGACCACAAATTATGTTACACCATTATAATAATGTTATTTATTAGTGAGGGATAGTAAATGTGCCTTGCTATGAGATCTGACATAGTTTTGACTCATTTTATTTCAATTCAATGCATTACATTCATTCATTTAATTTGATCACATCCGACGATCTTTTTCATAGACTAAGGACTAAGGAGGACTTATGAGTTTAATCGTAAACGAACAAACGGATTTATCTAGAATTCAATCATGAAACAGTTTTGAAAAAGAATGACCGAAAAATCCAACGTCCGTTAAATACATACTTAGTGGATAGTATCGCTTGTGCTATGGATATCCATAGCACAAGCGCATATACTATGGTAGATATCAAAAGTAAAATTGGTTTCCCACAAAATAATATCACCATGTAACTCAAAGAACATATTATATGAGTTATAACGTGTTATAACTCTCTAAATTTTCACCGCATCCACAAAGGTACATATAAGAAAGAAAAATTCAACTGACTTCAAAATGTAGCCTATGACGATGTTCCGGACATGAAAACAAATTCAACAACACCTCGCACTTCACAAATCAATCAAGCCGCTAAGTTTTTTTAATCGCGCGCGACCTCGTTTTGTCTTGCACGAGGTCGCGCGCGTGTCTCGCTGAGCATTCCTTGATAAAGGTCACCGAATGTGATCGAAACTATAGTCGGAATAACCGACTCAATTTAACGTGAGTATTTATTTTAAAACAAAATGTATCAAAACCACGTCAGTTTTCATAGTAAAACATAATAAATGTTTTTTACATTTAAAACTAATTTCGTATGTGTGGTCTTTTATATCGCATAAGTTATATAAAAGAACCCTTTTATATCGCATACGTTATATAAAAGAACCCTTTTATATCGCATAAGTTATATAAAAGAACCCTTTTATATCGCATAAGTTTTTTTAATCTCCTCCGAGTCTTCCGTCCACACGTTTCATTTTTAATACCTTTTAGTATCTATATTTTGGTTTAAATTGAACCGACGTGCCTGAAGTACCATCGTCTTCACAAACAACTCCCTACCATGTTTTCTAGATCACCTAACCTACCCGTATTTGTCGAGGAACATATCATCCACTTCGCTTCGACCTCGGCCCTCCAGTCCTCTATACTCGCATGTAAACGATGTATTCAAGAGCTCTCGCTTCGGTTGACGAATTCGATGGCTTTTGATAACAACCAGGAAGACATTCATGCGCGTTGTCTCTAAATTGGATTAGTATACGATATACAATAAATAATTCGTTTTATTTTGGAAATAATGTAATGTGTCGTTTTAATATGACAAAAAATATGAGTTCTTTTTCTTAACCGACTGCCCAACAAGGCAGGTAATGTTTTGGAGTGTATGTAAGTATATGAGTATGTATATAATAATATTACTATAGTAAATAATTACTAATACCTGTAAGCTAAAAGGCTTGAATTATTTTGAGAAATGAGGCGTCGTTGGATTCCTCTTTAAGACCGGAGTTACATAAGCTACATTTTGCAGCAGAGTTTCTTTTAATAATAATACTTTTAGTGCAACTGAGTGACGAGATTAGGAAGTCGCTCACTATTGTCCTGCCAATGCATAACCTCACACAGGTCTCAGTAACCCAGAAACAGTCAAAGAAAACGGGTAGCACGCTTCGTTTGGCATAGAATTGGTAGCTCTCAAGTAAGGATGCTATAAGCCTTGGGGTCAGTTTGACATATGTATTGCTCAGCGTCGGTCTCGACGTACCAATTACGCGAACAAAAATCGAAATAAAGCACGCCACATAGCTTGATAGCCACATATAGCCTTTCTTCTAGTCCAATTCTTACCAATTGCCTCCTAAAGGTACGATATATTATAGATAGAAAGATAACTCTTTATTATTCACACCAGAAATTACACTCATAATACGATACTTAAAAGTAGTGTAACAATTGGCGGCCTTATCGCTTAAAGCGATTTCTTCCAGGCAACCTTAGCATGGAGAGGATTTATAAGGAAGAAGTAAGGGACGGGGTGTGGCCTTATAAAGGAATATGTAACACACAAACAGAAAAAATAGACATACTTCCATAATAAGACTACATACCACTTAAACATAGTAAAATAATAAAAATGTACTACTTACTAATACTACAACAATATATACATACCTAAATAATAATAATGCGGCGGGACTGCCTCGCTGTCGGTGGCACTCTAGATTTAGGTTTTCTATCGCATTTTTTTAAAATATTAATTTTATAAAAAACCTAAATTTAAGAAATACAATAAATAAATGGAATAATAATATACATACATATACACAATTACAATCATAAAGAGAGCATGACGAAGCAGCAACTATCTCGAGATATAGTGCAACTTAACTTGACGTTTAAAAACTTCCAGTGAAGGTGAATGCTTGATTTCCAAAGGTAGTTCATTCCACAATTTTATAGCTTTTACCGAGGGCACAGAATTTTCCTTATAAATAAGTCTTTGACCGAGGGTTATGATTCGAGTTCTCCTTCCCTGAACTTGAACAGTGAACACTACTACCATACATAAGTAAATAATAATTAATTACGAAAAAGCAAAGAAAATAAATCCTCTTTCTTTAGCTAATTACGAAACTTAACTACGAAAACGGACCAAACCGTAATAATATTCAGTTTAATAAATCCATCACGTTCCAATTTCCAAAGAACGATAAATAAAACACCACGTCACTTCATTTACCGCGCTCCACTGAAGTTGTCAAGTTCCTGAACTTTACCTACACCCGGGTTTATCCGGGATTCACCCGGATCAGAGCTCTTGTCAGCGTCCTTCGTCAATGTCCGTGTTTACATTCTTGGTACCCGGACATATGGACAAACATCTACAATTATGTTGAGTACACTTGACATTGGGTAAAGTTTGATAGGTTCGTGTACAGGTCTTTCGGTATATTTTTTTTATAGGTTTTAGTTTGATTTAACCTATTTTCGAAATGATGTATCACATACTCACAATCAATAAAAAACTTGTTTCGTCCTTTACGTAGACTTATGATGATGATGACTGATTCTGGGTGGTTACGGATACGTCCTCATTTAGCTGATATACACGTAGACGTTTTACCGTCGTATTATACGTCTATAAATATTTGTAGACGTATAATACAAGAATAGAGAAAATATACTAGGATTTTCTCTATTTTTATTTTATTAACGATGAACTTTTAGTCGGCGAACTTTCTGTTTTGCTCCATCTCATGTTTTGCTCATTGCAGGTATTTTTCCTGTCCATTGCCCCCGATTTGTTTATATGCCTGCGGACTTAATTCCGTGGCTCCAAGATTAGGAAGATGATCCAATGACTTCTGACTCTTTCCAACGCATTATAACGAATAATCATTCTTGATACTAACAGACAACAATCTAAGTCAAGTTCACTGTTATATGTAGTATACCTTTCAAACAGTCGCTAGCAACAACCCTCAGTAATTGGAGTGTGCATGACCCGAACTGAGCACCAATATCACGGGACGAGGTCATAATCGTTTAACAGGTTATAAAGGCAAACGAGCCTCCACTGAATCGTCCACACGACGGTATTGAAGACTTTGAAGTCAAGCTGAAAATATGCAAGCTTTTCAAAAAGAGAAAAATTACATTATCTAGCCTAGAATATATCCCGCAGATCCTATAAAACAGAAAATGCAATGCGGACGCAATTAATATAGCTTTGTCCTTTTCTTTCATGATCAATCCTTCAATATTCTGTTCTTCTCTTATAGGAAAGAGACTACCTCGTCCAACCGTTTCTTGTTTTCACCATTAACAATCGGGTTCTACAACACAACATGCGTTTCAGTAGTATTCACTTGCGGCCACCCATCAAAAAAAAACAAGTAAACACTGCCAATAGTTTAGACACACGCCACACGAGGGTACAAGATATCAACGGTTAAACATTTTGGAATTTCGCTATAAAAACAACCGTGAAGTCAAACTAACAAACACATTTTTTTTTTAATTTCCTATTTAAAATCTATGAAGCCAACGTAACAAACAATTTAAAATTTTAACTATCAAATAAAAATCTGTTAAGCCAACCTAACAAACAAAATTACAAATTGTAGAATGTTCTTAATAACAACCGTGAAGCCAACCTCAAACAAAATCTAAGTTCTTGCTACGTTTGCGAGATTAGTGGTTACTAATTAGTTTATCTAGGTTTGTGGAACTAATTTCCATGAAAGTCCCGAGGCGGAAGGCAGGTGCTGAAATATAGAGGCGTTATTAGGCCACCGCTGAAATGAGGCTGAAAAATGTAAGGCGTCGCGCGGACGAGCTTGAATGACGGGAATGTCTCGATTACCGTCAGAACGTGCAGGCAGGGGAATTCTTTTAAAACAGACGGTTGACGGTAAATTTTTTATTTTTACGCGACTGATGAAGAAGGGAAGGGAGGGGAAGAATGGTGAAGGGTGAACATACTACTTTGTATGTGTGTATACGTAACCATGTTCTGACAAATAAATTAATCTTGAATCTTGAATCTTCATGTTTTTGTGGTGTGATAAAAGTATTTGTGTCTTGTAGTCTAAACGGCTAGACCGATTTTGACGAGTGAGTGAGGTGTCGTTGGATTTCTCAATAAGTCATTAATGTTATAATCTACATTTTGCTGTCGGGTTTTTTGTTTTTCCTACGCGTCTACGCCTAACCCTACTAAGCACGTCATGATCTTTGAGATTTTCTTAAAGAAAATAATACAGACTGCAAGTTATTCCAAACATAAAATGCTCTACAGACAAACTGACCTATAATGCAACGGTAATATCAGTTATCATCATAATGAATACTGACCACTATTACAATTTTTACAGTAATTTGCCGTTGCATTTCATATCTCTATCTAACACGTTTTGTAAGAAAGAGACCGCACACGACATATGGCACGCAAAATCTTCCAAGCGAAGCTTACGTGAATATATTTAAAAATATTTTCTTAATATGAGCCAGTTAAACAGCTGTAGTGTAAATGATATGGACGATGTGGTTTTTCCATAAAGATATGTCGTACAAAAATAGGTAGCAACGCGATTTTTTCAGATTTCCATCATCATCATCAGCTGGAAGACGTCCACTGCTGAACATAGGCCTTTAGAGCACCACACTGTACGAAAATCTGCCATTTGTATCCACCGGCAGCCCGCGATTTTCACAATGTCTTCGGTCCCTATTGGGAGGCCGTCTTCCGGTTCGTGGTCGCCACTCAAGTACTTTTATCTCCTATCGGTTATTGGTTCTTTGAGTGATGTGGTCTGCCCATTGCCACGTCAGCTTGCAAGCTCTGCAAGCTATGTTGATGACTTTTGGTTCCTCGGCGAGTTTCTCGTTCCGGATTTCATCTCGGAAGCTCCGAGCGTAGCTCTCCATTGCCCGCTGTGTTACAATGAATTTTTACAAAAGGTCAGCAGTTAAGGACCACATTCCGAGAAACGAGCTTTATCACGTAGCGGATAAGACTCGGGAGAGACGCTGGAGACGGATAGGCCATGTATTCTTCAAACCGGTACAGTACGTCAGCATTCAGCTACAAGACCTTGTGCTCCCTGGTGCAAGAACTCGTGGCCTGCCAAAGCGACGATGTGAGAGATGATATGACTTTATTAGATGTGGCTATAACTCTTTAAAGCGATAGTTGTACCTACACATTTATTATTACAGGTATAAATAGTTAAGTGTGCGCGTGTATTGAATTGAAAACAGCACATTGACGCTACACAATTTTACGGCCTACGCTGCCATTCAATAAGTTCACGTCATTCTTAGAAAGAGCTCAAAGCGCGCATTGTTGAATTTGGTAAGGTTACATGATCGCACCAATTTCGAACAACGCGCGCTCCGATCACTGCATAAGGCCCGCAGACTCCACCAGAGATGTGCGAAGCGGAGACAAAAAGTTATGTTTAACAGCTAGGGTGTCTCCACCCCATGGGTGGCTCCAAGATAATATCGATTATAATAGTTAAGCGACTATGACGAAGCAGATTTATTTGAATGGTTCTGATAAATGTATGGTTGTTCGGGTCAAATTTTGCAAATGAATTTTACACTAGTTCTATTATGACAATTGAGTTGGAATTTTACATGTCTGTCAAGTTCCGATGACAAAACAATATTATAGAGCGAGCTATAATATATCTGATTATGGAGACGGAAGGTGAAAAACGGAACTCCTCAGTAAGTAACAGTAGATTGATGGAGTTTGGACTCATTTTGAGCTTACGGTACCAAGAACGGATATAAAAGCTTGCCTGGAAAAACATATGTATTTTCCACAAAAACTTATTTTTTTTACATAAAACTAGTTGTTACCCGCGACTTCGTAAGCGTGGACATAAAAAGAAGTATCCTATGTTCGTCTTTGTGCTATACAGTAACTCCTTATAAATTTTTATCAAGATCCGTTCAGTTTAAGTCGTAATAAAGCAACAAACATACAGACAGAGAGACAAAGTTACTTCCTATAGTTCGCTAAATGGCGTTGATCCATTTCTGTGCATTTTTGACGTTTTGGACTGACAGTCATAATGTATGGAGTTCTGAATCACGCAAGCGAAATGTTTTCCTCGAGACAAACGTATTCATTTTTATACCGAAGCTTTATTGGTCCTGATACGACTGCGCCTATTTTCCTCTGAATTATAATATTGGTTAGGATTAGGATTATCTTTTAATGTCAACTGTTGCCCGCTAAGGTAGAAAGCACGACATAAAAATGCACAGGAGCACGAGTTTGATTCGGTCACCTGCACATGCAACTGGGTTCAGAAACCGGACACACTTTCTTTGTTGTTGGCTTGAGCCCAGTTGTCACATCGAAACAAGGACGACCTCTTGGCACATTCTTCGAATACTTCTTTGGTTTTACTATGAAAACTGACGTGGTTTTGATACATTTTATTTTAATAAAACGGGAATACTCACGTTAAATAGAGTCGGTTCTTTGGTTTTATCATTAAAGCTAATGTCATGATCAACAGCGTTGCTGACTCGGATCGCCTCCGGCTTATTATGTACAACAAGCAAATAAGTAGCCACATGCAAAATGTACAAACGCAAAATATACAAACTGCAAAACGTTTTGAAACAACGTTTTAATGGTCGCCAAGGAGTGGAATAAACAGCCCTTGTTTCCTGAAAGTTACAATCTAGAGCTTTTCAAGGTCAGACTGAATAGGTATCTTCTAAGTCTGCGTGCTTCATCTTCGGCCACATCATCGCTTACCAACAGTTGAGTTGGCGGTTAAGCTCAGACTTACAAGCGTGAAAAAAATATATATTACATAATGGCAAATTTGCTTGGATTTTAAAAAGGCCATAATACATAATTGTAGCTGAATGTTCGTAGGCAGCTGGCAAAATGAGGTACTTCTAAGGGCACGGCAAAAAGTACGTAGATCGAACTAAATAAATGATTTATGTATGAACAACTACTGGGTAAAAAGGCTAATAGACCAGTCAATTTAGCGTTTGACTCGGAAGTTACTAATAACAGGGTTTTTACCTGTACATAATTGTAGAACCAACCTCTTAACTAAATATACAATAATGAAACAAAATGCGTATACGGAACAGACTCAAATTTTACATTTTGCAATATCGTCTCTATTTGCGCTAGGTTAGAGTCTATTTCAGATGACGATCGTAAGCAAGATAGTAAGTCGTCGTTGACGATAATGTGTTTATCCTTAGCTCAAGGGCTAAGTATAAATGCCATTTCTATGTTCCATACCTCTAGACTGTGTAATTTAATTCAATATTGATTCTTCGTCAGCAAATTATACCAAACAGAATTTTATATTTATGTTATGAATTATGTCTGGGTCCTCCATACTAAGTCGGTAAGTAAATTGAATAAGCTACAATATATATAATATTAGATATAAAATTGGATGGATATGGTATGTTTACCAAAAGAGGCCAAAGGAGGCTTATGCAGTGGATTGAATGAGCTACAAATGATAATGAAATTGGTCTCAAGTTCAGACCAATCTAATCCGCGTGTCCCTCGCAATGGACCTAAGTCGTCGACCCATCGAGCCGTAAATAAGAATTGATTTATTGCAAAGAAAATTTTCGGATTTACCTGAACACAAAAACCTATAGATAAAAAAGGAAAATCGGTACTAAGAGGATCCTTTTTTATACCCATTTCAACACCATAAGCAAATGTTTGTGACAGCTGCTTCCAGACCAGAGCTTTGACATGGTTATGAAGATTTAGAACGGCGGAAATCTCGCGTGGCGGCTATTGTTTTTATCTTATTTATTTATTTCAACTATTAAGTACAAACTAAAAGAAATGAATAAATAAGGTTTGTATTTCTATTTATGCAGGTAATAGACTTCTTTTCATCGTGTGCTACACAATGTCATGAAATATTCATTCGTTTACTCAAACCTGACACATAAAGTTGCGAAATCGCAGACCACGCACGCCTTCTTATGTTCGGCGGAAGGGTGCGACTGCTGGAAGGTAAATACAATGTAGAATTTATTTTTACAATTAGCTGATGCGCGACTTCGTACATAGGTTTAGGTTTAGGTTCGGGACCGCAGCTCGGCCTTCGGCTTTGCAAATACCGAGTAAAAGTTAAAAACTCCTCCTGGGATGAATTTTCAAGAATCCATTCTTACTGCTTACATAAGGAATCCGTATGCAATTTCATGCTTTTACACGTTATAAGTTGATTTTCATTGTCATGAAAAAGCTTTCATATAGGTACGAAAACAAATCAAGTAAGACCACTTTTATTTTCCCAAAAAACCTGCCTTGGTGTTTGAACGAGTGCTCCGGGATCTCCAAGGGAACGCACCGGAGCCTTCAGCAGCACGCTTCAGCTCCAAAGTAAAATATATTTCTTTCTCTCTCGTTTGTTATACGGTCGATGCCATCCTGTCTCATGAGATGGTAAGCACGAAGCTTGTGTGTCATCTACTCGACTAAAGTAGTGATTATTATTTGTAGCCTTGATCCCCATTCCAGCCGTTCGCAGCTACTTAACACAATTAATATGAAGTTCACAGACCGTGCAGCGTACAGTACAGGACATATGTTAGTGTGCAAATTATCGTAAAGACCCTGGGGCTCGATTTTTGAAACGCTCGCCTTAGCTTTTTCACGCGAAATGACCGACTATCAAACGAAATTTTTAAAAAACATTTTTTTTAAATCACTTCATTCTCTATTGCAACGAGTGGTTTCAACCATACCCAAAATTCGAATGATTCAAAAATACACAAAATCAAGTTCACTCGCATTCGATTTCACCGATGATTGTTTTCGAACGCGAAAAGAATTTAATATCGAATGATTTCAAAAATAGAGCCCCAAGACACTTTACTGCTTTAAGAAGAAGAATCAACAAGTGGATTTCATGAGTTTTGTTGCTTTAAATCTTGAAAACATTTTTGAAATGAGCTAATGAAAGAAGTTATAGAAAACAGATTTCTCCATCTGCAGTTTGGAATTTAAATGCGTCAAATAAAACGATTTTAATTAATCACACTTCACACAGCTTTTTATAAATGCGAAAGTAACTTTGACCAACTTAGACCGATTTAGATGAAGCAAGGATTTGGTGAGCATACGATAGATAGGTAATATTAAAAACCACACAAAGAATTAAACAAAAAGATACAGGTAGTGGTACTATGGACTAGGCTTCTAATTGGCGGCCTTATTGCTTAAAGGGATCTCTTCCAGAAATTCGATTCGATTAGATTTTTTAAACTTTTTTCTCTCTTTTTTCTTTTCTCTTCAATTAATGAGATCGCACATAATTTATAATGCAAAAAATGTTATCTCAGATATTGCAAGAAAAAAAATACGGGTTGATTGCGGTTATCTGCTAGTTAGTTACACAATGCGTCATCAGTATAAATCTTAGCTTGTAGATCTCATAAAAGATATAATCATAAGGTCAAATGGCCCTTCGTTATCATAAAAGCAAGATTGGCATTCAACAGGTGGAAAAGGTAAGAGAAAGCAGCCTCTATAAGTTTCAGCCTACAGGAAAGGAGTTTCGAATACTTGACGAAACAAGCCAAAGTTAAATTCAATCATGAACATAAAAACAACAGAACCAAGAAAGCTTTTTTTTTTATATTATCCGGTGACGAGACGAGCAACTCGCTCACCTGATGTTAACCGTCACGCTTGCCCGTAACAGTTCACTGCCACCCAGAATTTTGAACTTCAACTGTTCAATACATGCGCGGCAATGAACTGCGCTCGTCACCCTGAGATGTTAGATGTTAAATCTCTGTATGCCCAGTAATTACGCCTTCAATCCGGAACACAGTAATGCTTGCTCACTACTGCTTGACGGTTGAATAACTGGCAAAGGTGTGGTACTTTCCCAGGCGGACTCTGCAAGAGAGCCCTACCATTACAAGGTACTACTCCTCAAAATTATTATTGATAGTAGTCTTATTTCGATCACACTCATAAATTAATTCAGTACATACTTAGGCTGTTTTAGATTGGTAGATACGTTTTAAAAAGAGATAATTTTATTTTTTACTAAACAAAATAATAAATATTGGTGGACGTTTTTCACACACAGCGCCATCTAGCCCGAAATTAAGCAAGCTTGTACTATGGGTACCGATAACTGATAGAATATACTGTTGTAATTATTATTAATGCAGTTCCACGGACTCCGGGGTCCTGCGTTCTCTTTGAGTCTCTCTATGTATCAGCATTTAAACATCCCACTGCTGGGATATCGCCTTACCCTCGAAGTGTGACGTAGGGTAATACTTCTACTTATGAAGAAATTAGAATAATACCGCCGCAAACATGTTTAGCGGGTTATAAGTAACGTGTATATCTTGTATCTGTCTCGTGTATGTGTGTATTTCCTGTGGTATCGTAGCTTCCACCGGCATCCGATTTTTTTATTTTTTTTTTACAGGTGACTTGTTGACTTGAAGATAACACTCTCGGTGTTATCTCAGCTTGGGTTCAAGAAAATCTGTTCAGTCGTTTGAAAATAATCCGGTCTTTTCTAGTTATGTAACAATTTCATAAAAAAAAATTGTACATTTTACAAAGAAACATTGTTGTACACATACTAATTTTACACTTTTTTTTTTTAAAGGTGAGGTATCCAACAGGACAGCTGGACCCGTCAACGTCTTCAGTTCCTTCCGCGGCGTTTGCATTGGGAAAGCAGTACCACGTGTAATTAGTAGAAACGAGAGCGAAGCGATTTCCGAGGCGGATAGCGCAACAATTAGTGGCGAGTGTGCGGCGGTCCGAGCCACGAGAAGTGGCTTTGGAATATTTTAACTTGGTGTCTAAATTTATTCTACCATCTTTGGTTCTCAGTCAAGCGGTTTGAATAGATAGATAGATAACTCTTTATTGTTCACACGAGAAATTACATACATAATACAAAAACTTACTATTGTCTCTGTCTGTCTGTTTCTCTGTCTGGGTGTTTGTTACGTTATCACGACTAAACGGCTGAACGGATCGACCTGAATTTTTGTAGAGATATAAGGGTCGAAGGCGGACATAGACTACTTTTTTTTTGTAGTTACAAGAGAACGAAGTCGCGTGTAACAGCTAGTATATTATATATTAATGGATATTATTCGTGTACACTAAATTCCATTAGGGGAATTTTTTATTGTATTTCGTTGAGAGTTCTCTAATCGCTATCTCCTCTAACACGAATTCTCAAACAATAATTCAAGACAAGCGCGTGCTCGTCTGCGCATGCGACGGTACGTTTCACATTCGCGTCGCGAGCCGCCCGGGCACAACGCTGCCTCCGGGCAACCACCACGACACCCTATCCAGCCTTCTTCGACTTTCCAAACTCATTAGTGCAATTACGCAGAAAGAAAAGAAACAAAAGCGCGGGAACGTCCGTGTGGTTTTGATTTTGGCAGCTTGTGTTTGACAGTTAACTTTTTTGGCAACGCATGTTCGGTGCGTTTAGCCAGCTTTAACTTCGAGGGTGTCGTGCGTGGTCGGTGAGTGACGTGTGTGAGGTGGCATGGGTTGAAGATGGGCGCGGGACACAGTGCGGAAGGCGGGTGCGGCGCCTACGCAAGCGATCCGCCCGCCCGTGACCGCAAGAAGCGCCACAGTAAAAGACGGAGGTGAGTCTTCAGACACTAGCAATAACTTCTCATGCATAGGAACGATTATTTACAAACTTGACGCTTTATCAAACAGGCATGGTAGGACTTAAAGAAAAGTGAACGTTTTCAAAAAAACACGAGTGTGTCGGACTAGGGTTTTATAATAAGCAACTTATCTATCTGGAAACCGTAATGTAAGCAAGAAGAAATTAAATCAATGTTTGAGTGTCAATATATTTATGATATTCTAAGTATATCAAGTCAGGAGAAAGATGTGAACTGTAATAATAACAACTTTTAGCGTGTTAATTTAGCTAAGTACTAGCTAGGTTTTTCAGAAATAAGCACTGAGTATATACTAACTCAGTGAAAGTAACCAAGATACGGCATTTCATACTAATAGACAATAACTACATAGACTAGATACTAACTTTAGAGCGGTGGTACTTAGTTAAATGGTTACTATTGAACGAGCGCGGCTTTTTAACCGACTTCCAGAAAAAAGGAGGAGGTTCTCAGGTCGACGGTTTTTTTTATGTTTGTTACCACAGAACTCCGACATTTATGAACCGATTTGTAAAATTATTTTTTAATTTGAAAAGAGTTACTTCCACAACGGTCCCATTTTTATCAAAATCCAGTTCCGATAATGGCATCCATGAGGAATTGAGGGAACTCTTCAAATATTATAGGCATACATATAGCGATTTTGGTATTTTCATCAACAAGCCACGCAATTGCATTGAGAAAGTATCATTTGGTGAAGTGGAACTGATGAAGAAGACCCCAGATGGTCACCGGAACTCCTCAATGATACGTATTTCACGGATGGAGTTGAGATATAAGATGACGAAGCAAATTTAAAGAAATGGTTCAATTGAAGTCGGTTCTTTTTAATTTAAAATTTTTATTTTTACAATCTACCTGGAAAAATGTAAGCTCATTTACCGCATTTAAAAAACAATTTGATCAACATTTTATCGCAGATCAATCATCTTGAGACACAACAAATGCGTGAAAGGGGTAATTTTTTAAGTCTGGATAGGTATCTGTTTGTGAATCCATACATTTCCATACAATTTTATCCATACATTTCACGAATACGACGACGAACAGACAGTTCTAGTTAAATTCACCAAATAAGCGACAATTGTATTTGTTGATAATAGATTTATTTAAACCCGAACCTAAGATCATTTTACTCATAATTATGAAAGACATTTACAATGGGACCAACCCAGAATAATTTTTTAAGCTTCTGAGTGCCTATTGCGAGTTTTCCCAAATGCGTTTACTTATTCGATCGCGTTAACGTTAACTGGATACTGATAAGCAATAACATGTCAAGCCACAAAAAAAAAAAAATTTAAAGAAGCGTTCTGTATATTTAACAAAAAAAAATATTTTTGTGGGTTGACATGTTATTGCTTATCAGTATCCAACTATGATTTGTATGAAATAAGAGTAGCTCCATCTGGCGCCATATAGGTGGCACTTACTTCATACAAATCGTTGTTAACCCGGTGGAATAGGTAAACGCAATTGAAACTCGGACGCGGCAGTCTGTTCTATAGAAAAATATCATTCACGCTCAACAAAATGTTTAGAAATGCGATTTTTTCGCTATGAAATATGCTTGCCTATCGTGAAAGCTGCCGGTACGATGAGTGGTAGGTACTGGTGTCGCATGTCCCGTATTTAATTACAAAAGTACTCTTTACTTAACACGTAACTAGTTTTAAAATATGTAATAAGCAACAAATTGCGAAACATCATATAATAATTAACATTTTATCGGTCTTTCTAAACCTGTTGCATCGCTTGGATAGTTTAATATTATAGTCTAAGGTGCAACGTTTCGCTTAGCGCGCCAAATTTTCTAGCGTTTTTTTATTAAGTACAGCTTAATTAGTCATCGCGAATTTATTGAAACCAATTTTGCGCCAATAAATAGATTTTGTCAAGAAATGACGGCTAAAATGATCACATAAGTAATATTGGTGTAGCTACGAACCTCAAAAGCAGATTTGCATCTTGGTTTTTGGTTTAGTGAGAAGTGTACTTATACTAGCTTTCGCCATGATTTGTTGGTTCGCGTAATTTCTTTGGTTCTTTGTTGGTTTGTTGGTTCTTGATAAGGCCTATTTATTTGCGCTTATGAACCCACGATGAGTAATTGAGCTGTAATTGACAGAAAACGCTAGAAAATTTGAATGTAGCGCGCTGGGCGAAACGTTGCACCTTAATTGGCTGTAAATAGAACATGCACCGAAGTTTTGAGATTCGGTATTATTAAGCGGCTACCTGAGTTCAGTTGTTTTACCGTGTTTTAAATTGAGTACCGAATGTTTCTGCCAAATATTATCCCAATCGGCCGGTTAAAGGTGCCGCAGCAAACTGGGACAGCAAAATATCGCCCTCCAATTAAAAATAGCCCACTAAAAATGAGGTTGTGCAAAAAAGTTTGTGCTCGCGAGGTCTACTGTCCGCAGAACCACTAATAAATATATAATGATAGTAACAAATACATCATAATAAATACTAGGTCAACTCTGCTTTACTCAACCAAATATACAAACAATAGGTGAAATATTCCTGTGGGAAAACGGGAAATCTTTATGCCGCACTGAAGAGAACCACTGGATAAAAGCCAAAAATCATAAGCTCCCGTCTAGATAAGCAATCTCTTGGGCCATCTTTCGTATTTCGCATGAAATTCGCGGATCCATTTCTCTTAATCAACAAAAGTGATCGTTCAGGCTGACAATGTCTAGTGTCCTAGAATGTTTAGTATGCTAAGTGTCTAGTATCCAATTTCGTCCAGTCCTACGATGTCTGGTCAACTAAAAATATCCTGTATCAAAAGGTCCAGTATCAAAAGGTCCACTTACCAAAATGTCCAGAGCCTCAAAGGGTCTTTTGTTTTAGTAAAATTATAAAATGGTTTACAAGCTGAGCTGCGACTTTGTACGCGGTTTAGGACTTAGGACAAAAGCTCGGCCTTCGGCTTCACCAATACAAAGTATAAATTACGTACACTGTTTTAGACTTTGGTGTTTGTTTACTACATTACTATTAGTACTCACGGGATATCAGGAACTCAACAAAACTAAAAATCGTGGTAAATATCCCGTGAGTACTAATAGTACTGTAAAAATTACGAACTTCCATACATATTTTCATAGTTATCCTATTTAACCTCGTTGGGGGAAGAATTTTCAAAAATCCTTTCTTAGTGGCCACCTAAGTTTTATGTTTATATAATTCTTTAACAAAATTTCATGCCTCAGATCACCCCTAGATTCCGCTCTAAAGACGATCTAAACGCACCTCGAATCAAAATAAACTTATAAAAATGTACTCTCATTGGATCATTGCTAACCGCGAGTGACCTTCAGATAGCCAATGAAAAAGCTTTGCCGTAGTCCCCGCAAGCCAAGCTTTCCTCCAAATTTCTTATAGACTCCAGGTTTAGGCTGTACTTTGCGTGTCAGAACAGAAGAACTTAGTAGATAAATAGATCACCAAACATAAGCTATTTTCTACCCAGCCGGTTTTTGGACGCGCATTTACAACTAAGCTTTACCATATCTCGAATAACATATAAAATTTGAAGGACCCGTGTCCCAAATCACCAAGTGTAGGGTTATTCATCCTTAAACAACATACTTGTTTAAATAAATCTCTTAGTACCAAGCCCTCTTTCAACGTGTAGGTAATTTATACGTATATCATATGGAAATTCAGTATCTCCACAATAGGCCTTATTACATGATCCGGTAAAATATGGCCACATTTCCACGGCCTCTACGGGAGGTCTAATGATAATATTATATGATGGCAATATCCCTGAAGAAAGCTTTTTGTTTGTCTACCAGTTTTTCTCTTAGTTCCGCGATCGAAAAGGCTACTTTGGCAGCGCGTCTGCCTTTTACGCCGGATATCCCGAATTCGATTCCCGGTCAGGCAGATATTTAAAAGACGAATTTATAGAAATATTTCTATAAATACACGGTTATAAGAAAATGGTATCCTAAGCCGAAAAGTGCTTATAGTACTCATCCAAAAGTTTCAACGCTCTGCAGTGCCATTAATTTTCGCCACACGTGAGTCCAGATTAGCGTGTCAGTTGGCGACAAATCCGTTTAACAGTATCTGAAAACTAAAGGGCTCGTTCCACCATAGTATATTATTTATTTACTGTACTTTTCACCGGACACTTTCCATTTTGCAAAAGGCTAATAAACTACATACCGACACAGCTAGCAAAGATAACTTCATACCTGCAACAGAGAAAATATACAGACGTTAAAAACTAATTTAAACGCCACAAATGGAACGTAGCAGATTCAACTCGAAATTCCCTCAAGCACTTTAATTAATGAGAAAAGTAGCTTTAAAGAGGATTTGCTAATTTCGCAATTTCGCGGTCAAAAGTCGTCGTGGAAATTGAAAATGCTCGTTTTTAAAAAAAAAAATTATAATTGCTCGAGTAATAAAAAGTACTTTAATAAATTAAGCCTTAAAAGATAAAAAGCACGAAAGGGACTGAACACTCCAGGCTAATAATATGAGATAAGTAAATAAACAAATATTGCTGGACGTTTTTCACTCACAGCGCCATCTAGCCCCAAACTAAGCAAGCGTGTACTATCTGAATCAGATAACTATATTTTTTTTTGTATTTGTCAATACATACATACTTAGAATACAACTATTCAACTGTTCCAAACCATGCGCGGTAATAATCCTAAAGTATGGACGGCGGCATTTGGGATCGCAGAACTCTCACCGTTTACTAAGAGGACGCTGATGCCCGTCCTCGGATGGTTCTGGTCGCAGTTTTAGGACATACCCGGGAATATTTTTATTTATGTTACAAATATCATAGTGCTTGATTGTCTTACGAATCTCCCATTAGAGTGATACATCTCATCGTGTCCGCGTCAATGAGATCGCACCGGTACCGCACCAATTAGAGCGCATCCTAACTGGACGATGGCCGCCGTTATCGCGTTTCTGCCGCACGATATGGAGATGTCGAGCTGTAACTGTGTAAATCTGTGATGGGGGTTTACCCATTAACTATTTTTAACTTGCTGCTAAATCGTTTTCCAAATCAATTAGAAATATATTTTTTCTCTTGTGGTTTAAGCCATCTAGGCACAAATTACTAATGTATTCCGCCAAAAACTTTTTTAAATAAGGTATGTTTTTTATTGACTATATTTATCACTTCATTGTCCGTCTGTTATTAACAAATAAAATACATGCAAACTACTATACACTAAAACAAACTACCTGAACAACTTAGCTACACAAAACAAACAGTTGGATTATCCCGAGACCATTAAATGTCGAACGATACCAGTTGCTAGTTACCCAGCGTGCTGGCGTCATTGCCGCTGATTGGCAGATGTAGACATTATGGAAAATTGATATTTTGAGAAGGCCACCTTTTGCGCATCGTGGATATTTAGAGCCTCAGCCATTGAGCCATATTACTACGGAAATATAGCTCATTGGCCTGAACCAAAGATAATGCGTTGCGCGATAATCGCCAGCATTTTTTCAAACTTCCCCTTTAGCCAGGCCTTAGTTTTGCCTCAACCCCAAGCAACTTTTTGCTCTATAGAAAACTTGTTACTTGTGACCATATTGGTGCGTAAAATGGCAAGGTATGGAAGTAGTGATAACTTGCTCTGTGACCAAAGAACTAAACTTAATACTTAGTAATATTATAAATGCGAAAGTAACTCACTGTCTTTCTGTCTCTTTGTTTACTCAGACAAGTTAATGATAGAGACCTATCATAATAATCCTAACTAATATTATAAATTCGAATGTAACTCTGTCTCTCTTTCTATCTCTTATCTCTCTCTCTCTCCCCATCTCTCTCCCTCCCTCTCTCTCTCTATCTCTCTCCCTCCCTCTCTCTCTCTCCCTATCTCTCTCTCTCTCTCCGTCTCTCTCTCTCTCCCTCTCTCTCCCTCCCTCTCTCTCTCTCCCTCTCTCTCTCTCTCTCCCTCTCTCTCTCTCTCCCTCTCTCTCTCACTGCCTGGGTGTTTGTCGTGTTATCACGGGTTAACAGCTGAACGGATCAATATGATTTTTTCCATAGATATAGCTTAAGGGTAGGAGACAGACATAGGCATTTTTTTTTTATTGATCCACGCACTCCACGCGAGCAAACAAGCGGGTAACAGCTAGTCAAATATAAATGCGATTACGTGTATTAGAAATACTTGAAGATGTGATACGAATACGAAATGTATCAATTCATAACTTATTCAATTCGTACTTTGGAACTAGAATCTATTACACTTCGTAGTTGTCTTGGAAATCTAATACTAGTTCCATTTGTATCATAGATGGCTATTGTCCTCGTTCGATTGTTTATGTTTGTTTTTGTAGTTAGAAAGTAGTTGTAAAAAGCTTATTTTATTAGTTGTTATATCGTTATAAGTTTATATAATATAATATTGCGGGAGATCCCAACAAAGAAGTTGGAACCAAATGTTTGTTACGGCAAATATAATTCTATCTCTCTAATCTAATACTAACTCTGAGCTTAAAACTTTGCGATTCTTATCGATTCTATAATACAGCGTCCAGCCACAACCGGAGAAAATGTAATTATCAGCATTTCAGTTACGATTTATATTATCAATTGTTTGAAAGACTGTATTTGAGTACTAGAATTAACAAATAAAACGAACGACACTCGCGTAGAGTTAATTAGCTAAGTGATTTTGCGTACACTGCGACTCGTGCGATAACAGATTAAGTACCGCTACAGTGTGAGCGACATTTTCCTGCCTTTTATATAGATTTGTAGACAATAACAACAGTTAACAAGATGTACGTCGAAAAGACTACGTCCTTGCGTGTCCGCAAATACGGAGTACCTAACAAGTTAGGAATCAAGTCCCTTATAAAAAGGCTGTAAATCAATATTCATTTATTTAAAAAAATACATGTCATTTACATAAATACAATGTGTTTAATGAATATTTTTTTTTTTTATTTTTTTTTTAAGTAATATATTTTACACGGACGAACGACTTCAATTCCCAAGACATTTAACCTGGCGCAACGCATAAGCATTGCCGTTCAGCGTGGTAATGCCGCCAGTACGCTGCACGGGTACGCTGCCAACTAGTAGTGAGCATTTGGTTTATCTTTATACCTTCAATGGTAGCTATCCATCCTATCTGGGTAATCCAGATGTTTGTTTTGCGTAGTAGGTTAAATAGTTTGTATAGATTTTGTTTATTCAATTAAAGATTACATAATTTGTGTCCACCTGTCTGATATCTCACAGCCCCTTGACCGATTTTGCTCATATTTGAAAATATACTCGCAAGAACTACTTGCCTACAAAATTCATTTTAAATTATCGTCAGGAACAAAGACACACAAACATACATACAAATACCTATGTTCCCATAGACTGATACCTTCGCTTCGTTCGGTCAAATATATGATACGATAAAAACTGCCAATGATCTAATCGCGACATGCGCGCACTCGCAGCCCACCCTATGTAAAAACGCGCGCAGTAGAGCGTATAGAGCTCTCGCGTTTCTCCATCGCGCATATTTCTACATGACACACATGTATCGTACAACGCGACCAACTAACCAGTCGAGGTGGCGAAATAAAAGAACTAAAAAAAACTACGAGTGGCTGTCAGTTTTGTTGGAAAACACGATAGTGGCTCCACTCAATTCTACGGATAAGTTGGTTATATTGTATCACTTCTTCACGGTAAATAGACGGACTTTACCATGAAAATTGGATCTTTATCTGTTTGATGAGGTTTTTTTTACCATCGTTTTCACTTGTTTTATAGAGGATTTTGCAACAGATACGCAACTGCGTTTGCACTACTAAGCAGTCATTGACCGAGCGGAGCGATGGTCTCACATTCTACGAGAAAAGGTCGGCATTATTATTTAAGTTTCTATATTTGTATATTTGTCCGACGATGACTTGCGGACCGTTGATCCTATATTCATTAAATTTTGTATCAATTTCAATACAATTATTGAGTTTGGATATAAGCATTGGATGGAAGCATTTCATTGTGGTTCACTGTCGGCCAAGCGTGGGGTTTATGGCAGCCCTTTTCTAAGTGGGAGGCCTTTGTTCAGTGGACGACGTCTTGCTGATGATGGTGGCGATGATAACCTATACTGGAGTTTACAAGAGGAAAACTTTATCTTGCAGTTTTGGTGTAGCTAAGATTTTCTTGATTTCGTATCACAGATCACACTAGATACCGCATTACGAGATTCGTTGTTCCTACAAAAAGCCACCAAAGTTTGAGAAGGCGCGGATCGCGGGGATTGCGACCAAGCGTTCTCATTGGCTATCTCAAGGCTACGCCTACTCGCGCCTAACAATCAACCAATCAGAGTAATTTATTATAAGTGTATTTAGACTGATGCGTGGTGCGCTTCGAGCGTCCTGAACGCAGAATCTAGGGTGTGATCTGTGTTTCGTACGTATTCCGTTCCTAATAAGTACATAACCCACCCAATATCGCTCTATCATCATCCAACCAAGCCAATTACGAGCCGTATGTAAATATCGCTATTTCCGTAACAGATTTTCACTTTCACGAACCTTCATTACACGGTGGAACGCAATTTGCTTACGTACTCGCGACTTATCGAGATTAATGCAGTAACTAATATCTAGTAGGTAACGCCCTTCAGGCCTGAACCCAGCCTATCTCCTTCGCACAATTTCAGCATTTTTGAAGAAAACTCTCAGAGTTTGCAAGCTGAAGTGGCAATGGGCAGGCCACATCACTCGAAGAACCGATAACCGATGGGGAAGAAAGGTTCTTGAGTGGCGACCACGAACTGGAAGACGAAGCGTAGGCAGGCCTCCCACTAGGTGGACCGATGACATTGTGAAAGTCGCGGGCAACCGGTGGATGCAAGTGGCACATTGTCGGTCGGTGTGGCGGTCTAAGGGGGAGGCCTATGTTCAGCAGTGGACTTCTTCTGGCTGATAATGTAATGTAACCACAAACCAAACTGAGGGATCGTCCATTAATCACGAGATGTTTTAGCAACTTTTTAACCCACCGCGTCATACTTTATGAGTTTTGGACCCTTAACGGACCCTTAACGGATGACCCCTAGGCGGAAATGTCAATGTTTAAGGGCAATTTTTATGTTTACATGTTTATGTTTATTAACAATTTTTCGATTTGTTTCCTTCTTCTTTGCTGAAATAACAGAAGATTATGAATATTTACTGGTAATGGTATTCTAGAGATAACAAAAAAGTTATAAAAGTTAGTTTAGATTTTCATAAATAAACATTATCTCGGTTCTGAATAATATATTTGACTCACGTGTAAGTGAATCTTTGGAAATTTTATAAACAGCAAAAACCGCCTTATACTCGTACTCATCATTAGAAACACTTTGTTACTTGATTGTACATGAACTTATAAAAGCCGCAGAGAAAAGTTATTTAAGAATTTCATAAACATTATCTCGACTCGGAACAAAATATTCGAGTCACGTGTAAGTGAAATGCGCAGGGGTAAGTAACATTCTCGGTTAGAAATCAAGTAAATTGTATAGTAGTATAAAGACGGCGATCTTTTTATTTATAGCACGTTTGTACAGCAATGCGTTCTGAAGTATTCGCCACGAAATAAGTGATTTATCCGTGAATAGAATTCGGACGTTTGAGAGTAGTTTTAATTTTTCTAAGTTGTTACGTAAATACTATACTCTGAGCCTCGTGTCCGACTCGCAACAGTTCCCCCCCGTATTCATTCTGGACAACTTTTAGTACGGGAACAAAAATAAAATTGCGAAAAAATAAAAAGATTTTGCGTAGAAAAACACCATTTACACTTAACGCATTTTTTTAAAAGTTTTTTTAGATTTTTTCCTTTGCTTGTGTTTTACCTTCTTCTTCTTAACAGCTTTTAGATATTCACTACTGGAAGAAGACTCGCCCCTATTTGTTGCAATAATCCCCACGCTTGGCGGCTTGGAGATCGCATAATGTTCACCGTTTACTAAGAGAACACTGCAGCCCGTCCTCTGGTGGTTGCAGTCGTAGTTTTAGGACATACCCACGCCTTCTTCGGTAGCTTTACTTTGCTTCTTGCCCAATTTCATGATTCAAGGTCAACAGACAGTACCCTGTAAGTTTGGTTTTAATTTTGAGTGTCAAAATATGCGCCATTGGTATCAATTTCAATTTGATACCTCGCGTTCCTGAGAGTCTTGGTAGACAGGCAGACAGACGGACAACGAAGTGGTCCTATAAGGGTTATTTTTTTCTAATTTCGTATACAGGTTCTACAACTATGTAGATATTTTTTTATCGTCGCCGATTTTTGATTGGATTGATTGGATTTCTCCTAAAAAGGGTGAAAATTTGCTGAAAAGGGTGAATGTGATCGAAACTATAGTCGGAATAACCGACTCAATTTAAAGTGAGTATTCCCGTTTTATTAAAACAAAATGTATCAAAACCACGTCAGTTTTCATAGTAAAAAGTTTATGAAAATCTTGGTTAGGTGTAAAGCTGTCAAGGAAGCACGAAATGTTAATAATAGAGACCTATCATAATAATGCTAATCCTAACTGATATTATAAATTCGAATGTAGCTCTGTCTCTCTGTCTGGGTGTTTGTCACGTCATCACGGCTAAACGGCTGAGCGGATCGACCTGAATTTTTGCTTAGATATAGCTTAAGGGTCGGAGAGGGACATAGGCTACTTTTTCTATAGGTCCTCGCTAACGAAGTCGCTGGTAACATCTAGTATAATAATACGATAAAAATTTCCTATCTTATCCAACTACAAAAAAAAAATAACATTGCTAACCGTCTCAACAATATATTTCATCATCATTATCGCCATCAGTCAAAAGATGCTGAGTCTAGTGCTGAACAATTGCACCCCAACTGTGAGCTTAGGGGTGCCATAATCCCCACTTTTGACAGGGGGCTTGGGGATCGCAGAACGCTTATTTTACTAAGGAGACGCTGCTGTCCGCCCTGCGGTGATTTTGGTCACAGTTTTTGGTCATACCCGGGTTCAACAATACATTTAGAAGGGCTATAAACACCTAGTTGTTACCCGCCACTTCGTTCGCGTGAACATAAAAAAGTATCCAATGTCCGTCTCTCTGATATACAGATACTCCTTATCAAATGTTATCAAGATCCGGTTAGCCGTGATAACGCGACAAACATCCAGACAGAGAGACAAAGTTACTTACTATAGTTTGCTAGATGGCGTTGATCCATTTCTGTGCATTTTTTGACGTTTTGTCTGGACTGACAGTTATAATGTAGGGAGCTCAGAATCGCGCAAGCGAAGTTTTTTCTTCGAGACGAACGTATTCATTATTATACCTCGAAGCTCGAAGCGACTGCGCCTAAATTACTCTGAATTATAATATTAGTTAGGATTTTCGTGCATCAAGTCGACGAAATATTTCCTAACCATCCAATTTCCGCGGACCAACAACCATTCATTCTCAAAGCCAAGGGTTCCGGTGACAAACGAGTTCTACACACATTTGTGTTACATAATTACAGATTCGCAGTCAAATAACACTTCACCGACGTCGTTGTTTTACCCCGTTTGGGTGAGAATTAACACCTGCGTTCCACTGCGTGGTTTGGTTACCGCAACTTCGTAATTAAAAGCTTTGATGTTCGTTTAGGCTATCTTCAGTTACACGAATAAAGCAGAAATACGTAAGATTTGTTTTCTGTGTAAATGCTTATCCAAAATAACTAGTAGTTCGCGAACTGAGACCTCGCGATCCCTATATCTTCACAACCCCTGGACCGATTCAGCTCATATTCGATCCAGCATCAATCAACTGGCTTTTACAAAATTTCCATGCTACTTTTATTTAAATGTTCTTTCTAGATCTTTATCTGTTCTGACAATTCATAAAATCTCCTTCACCCCCAAATTCAGCAAAGTGGTGATAAACCAAAGCAAGCGTGAACAAAAGAGCAATTAGTTTGAGAGACGCGACATCTGATACAAGCGTAACCCGAGTACAAGAGCACAAAGCTTGGTTTTGTTGTCTGACAACTCTACATTAATAGAGTGAGATTTTAACTCACGCTTTGGAATTAAAAAGGATAAACGCATTTTTTTAAAATTTTTTTTAGATTTTTTCCTTTTCTTGTGTTTTACCTTCTTCTTCTTAACAGCTTTTAGATATTCACTACTGGAAGAAGACTCGCCCCTATTTGTTGCAATAATCCCCACGCTTGGCGGCTTGGAGATCGCATAATTTTCACCGTTTACTAAGAGAACACTGCAGCCCGTCCTCTGGTGGTTGCAGTCGTAGTTTTAGGACATACCCACGCCTTCTTGGTAGCTTTACTTTGCTTCTTGCCCAATTTCATGATTCAAGGTCAACAGACAGTACCCTGTAAGTTTGGTTTTAATTTTGAGTGTCAAAATATGCGCCATTGGTATCAATTTCAATTTGATACCTCGCGTTCCTGAGAGTCTTGGTAGACAGGCAGACAGACGGACAACGAAGTGGTCCTATAAGGGTTATTTTTTTCTAATTTCGTATACAGGTTCTACAACTATGTAGATATTTTTTTATCGTCGCCGATTTTTGATTGGATTGATTGGATTTCTCCTAAAAAGGGTGAAAATTTGCTGCGGCGCCATACAACGGCCGATTTTGATAATGTCCGTATGTTGTTACTCACGCTGGGCCCGTACCGTGAGGTGCTTATTGCGATGATTGTTAGGTTCAGCCGACAACACTGCGCGACCACGAACCATATTACCGCGCGATAAGGTGTATGGTCGCGCAGCGTTCTCGGCTGAGCCTAACAACCATCGCAATAAGCACGTGAGGTGGAAGGAGGTACGGGCCCAGGTCGTATTTTTCAACCAATCTAGTACGAGCACTCAGGATAAGTACGTAATAATTATCATTTATTCTATGACGGGTCACTATTTATACTGGACCTTGGCTCGATTCCACGATTTCTTAAGCGATATGTCATCGGGTCCAAAATAGCGAGGAACAGCTTAGACGACCTCAATTAATTAAGGTCGTCACGCTCCAGTTGAG
The DNA here is from genome assembly GCA_947579745.1 of Apocheima hispidaria. NCBI lineage: Eukaryota > Metazoa > Arthropoda > Insecta > Lepidoptera > Geometridae > Apocheima > Apocheima hispidaria. The sequence goes on from OX388151.1 coordinate 3,643,489, forward strand.
GTCGTTATCCTCGCTACATATCGACGGGATTCTCACGCTAATCCCACTAACGAGGAATGAAAGCGGTCGAAGTATTAGGACATAGATCCGATCTCTTAGAATCGTGATGATTCATAGCCATAGGCGACGTTTGCAGTTTATTTTATAACAATACATTGACATATACTTATATTCTACCGATAGACAAGAACATTCATGAAAACCATTTGTTCAAATGCTGGTGAGTTAAAACTAGAGTTCGTTGCAGCGCTAAAACATTATTTATGTTGTCTAACCAAACTATTAAGACACGCAGCGGCCCTCAAGATACAGGCTTAGCCGACTTTGAGTTCCCTAAGAAAAGTAAAATATGTTGATAAAATAATTATGGATAATAAATAATTTTTGAATTCTTGTATTATCCGTATGCTCCGCTCCGTATGCGACCACACTACGTGAATGTCGAAGCCACAATAAAGCAAGAGACAAACAACAACAACACAGAGTGAGTGTTCGGATCGCGAAATTTCGTTCGTAGTACATATATATCGATGTAATAATATCACTTATTTTACAAAGACTACAAGGGAATACAAGGATTATAGCGCTGAAATTTGGTACTTGAATTTATCCGCTGCCAGGCAAAACATAGTAAATATTTTTTTAGACACAGGGAAAGCGGGATGAACTTTTTTAAATTTCCATTACAGGGTATAACGTATTCTAATGTATTATTATGTAGTATTATGGGGTATGGGGTAAAAGTAAAATCAAAATAATTATGATATTTTTTTTAATACACATCTAATTTTTGTAATATCAGAATCGAAAGAAACCATTTTCGCTTTTGCTACGTGTCAGTGAAGACTTGAAGGCATTTCATAAAAAGTCTGTATAATCACAAATATTAGCAACCTGAAATTATGTAGCTGGATCTTGAACGAAAACAGAAATTGCGGGAAAAATACTCAACATACACAACAACCTAGCAAGCTACAAAAAAAAAGGAATAATACTTTTTTATGTTTGACACGCTCGCTCACCTGATGTTAAGCGACGATGTGGTCGAGGAAGGTACTCACCAGGAGCTTGGCGAAAGAAGCTGAATACTAGGAAGCATCCTAACACAATTCCATGGTTTCCTCGAGATATTTAATTCACCGGTAACTCAAACTGATGGGATTTGATACGAAACCACACCTCGCGGCGTGCGGTCGCGCGCTAACCACTGAGGTACAAAAACTACATCGGTACAAAATTTGGATCTACTTTGAGACGACACCCAGATAAAATATTAAACGCCTGCCTGTTGTAGCAACAGATTACGTTCCTAGCTTAGGATCATGTCCAGAGTTAATGTTGTTCGCAAACAACACCAAAACTTATCCTTTGTGGAATTAAGGTCGGAAAGCAGAAGTTAACGGCCCTGTTGGCTTTTCTACTCGAGAAACAGCTATTTACCGCGCCTAAGTTGCCAATAAAACTTTAAATAAATACAGTAACTTGTGTAATCGTGGGTGTTAATATCTATATAAGTATGTATTTAAAAATATCTATGTACGTATATCAGTCTCTGGCAGCCATATTACAAGCTTTGCTTAGTTTGGGGTCAGATGACCGTGTGAGCAAAAATGTCATAGAAAAAAAAAATAAAAACCAACAGATTTTGTAAGACTACAGGGCTACAGGGGGTTTGTAAACGAGAAATTGCCTATTTAATTACTAGTGCCTTTACCCTTTTCTATTTTTGATTATGGCCGTAAAAAAAAAATCGAAATTATTATGAGATAATTTCCTTAAAATATTATCAACCAGCCATTAAGTCGAAATTATTATGAGATAATTTCCTTAAAATATTATCAACCAGCCATTAAAGATCGATAAAGATATCTTCATAATATACAAATACATTTTAATAAAAGGGATTGTTTGATCTTTCTCCGCATGTCTGTCCCGAAATTCGGTCAGATTGACCTTTTTGTTTGATCTGTCCCCAGAAGTTTACTTTGGGACAGATACGAAGTTACAAATTCTAATTGCCCCGAAGATTACGTATTTTCTTTTAATCGCATACTAGGATTGAATTGACATAGAGCTTTAAAAAGTCAAGCAACGTTTTAGCGGCAACGGGCCTTTGATCGAGCAAGATATCAATGTTAGTGGAAACTTGCTGCGCTGCCAAATATCAACAGCAGCTGTACTGGTTAGGACTAAATTGTCAGGACAATCCACCAGGATCTACAGGGTTTTATGGTAGACCAATCAATTCAGATAAGCGTTGCAGGTTACTACCATAATCACATGTAGAATCTAACGTTCGAAAATAATGTTCATTACTTATCAATTTATCTAAAGATATAATATGTCCGAATAAGGTGTTACATCAATAGATTGTAAGATGGAGACTTCCAACCTGAATTCCGAACCAGAGATACATTATTTTTGTCATAATGGTTTATGAAAATTTTGTTTTAATAAAACGGGAATACTCACGTTAAATTGAGTCGGTTATTCCGACTATAGTTTCGATCACATTCGGTGACCTTCATCGAGGAATGCTAAGCGAGACACGCGCTCGACCTGGTCTTGTCTTGCAAACTATAGTCGGAATAACCGACTCAATTTAAAGTGAGTATTCCCGTTTTATTAAAACAAAATGTATCAAAACCACGTCAGTTTTCATAGTAAAAAGTTTATGAAAATCTTGGTTAGGTGTAAAGCTGTCAAGGAAGCACGAAATGTTAATAATAGAGACCTATCATAATAATGCTAATCCTAACTGATATTATAAATTCGAATGTAGCTCTGTCTCTCTGTCTGGGTGTTTGTCACGTCATCACGGCTAAACGGCTGAGCGGATCGACCTGAATTTTTGCTTAGATATAGCTTAAGGGTCGGAGAGGGACATAGGCTACTTTTTCTATAGGTCCTCGCTAACGAAGTCGCTGGTAACATCTAGTATAATAATACGATAAAAATTTCCTATCTTATCCAACTACAAAAAAAAAATAACATTGCTAACCGTCTCAACAATATATTTCATCATCATTATCGCCATCAGTCAAAAGATGCTGAGTCTAGTGCTGAACAATTGCACCCCAACTGTGAGCTTAGGGGTGCCATAATCCCCACTTTTGACAGGGGGCTTGGGGATCGCAGAACGCTTATTTTACTAAGGAGACGCTGCTGTCCGCCCTGCGGTGATTTTGGTCACAGTTTTTGGTCATACCCGGGTTCAACAATACATTTAGAAGGGCTATAAACACCTAGTTGTTACCCGCCACTTCGTTCGCGTGAACATAAAAAAGTATCCAATGTCCGTCTCTCTGATATACAGATACTCCTTATCAAATGTTATCAAGATCCGGTTAGCCGTGATAACGCGACAAACATCCAGACAGAGAGACAAAGTTACTTACTATAGTTTGCTAGATGGCGTTGATCCATTTCTGTGCATTTTTTGACGTTTTGTCTGGACTGACAGTTATAATGTAGGGAGCTCAGAATCGCGCAAGCGAAGTTTTTTCTTCGAGACGAACGTATTCATTATTATACCTCGAAGCTCGAAGCGACTGCGCCTAAATTACTCTGAATTATAATATTAGTTAGGATTTTCGTGCATCAAGTCGACGAAATATTTCCTAACCATCCAATTTCCGCGGACCAACAACCATTCATTCTCAAAGCCAAGGGTTCCGGTGACAAACGAGTTCTACACACATTTGTGTTACATAATTACAGATTCGCAGTCAAATAACACTTCACCGACGTCGTTGTTTTACCCCGTTTGGGTGAGAATTAACACCTGCGTTCCACTGCGTGGTTTGGTTACCGCAACTTCGTAATTAAAAGCTTTGATGTTCGTTTAGGCTATCTTCAGTTACACGAATAAAGCAGAAATACGTAAGATTTGTTTTCTGTGTAAATGCTTATCCAAAATAACTAGTAGTTCGCGAACTGAGACCTCGCGATCCCTATATCTTCACAACCCCTGGACCGATTCAGCTCATATTCGATCCAGCATCAATCAACTGGCTTTTACAAAATTTCCATGCTACTTTTATTTAAATGTTCTTTCTAGATCTTTATCTGTTCTGACAATTCATAAAATCTCCTTCACCCCCAAATTCAGCAAAGTGGTGATAAACCAAAGCAAGCGTGAACAAAAGAGCAATTAGTTTGAGAGACGCGACATCTGATACAAGCGTAACCCGAGTACAAGAGCACAAAGCTTGGTTTTGTTGTCTGACAACTCTACATTAATAGAGTGAGATTTTAACTCACGCTTTGGAATTAAAAAGGATAAAAAGGCGCGTCCTTTAAATAATACTCGATTTGTTGATCAGGTCGAGTTAAAACTTCATCTCCTCAGTCGCTACAGCGCCAGTGCGAGATGGCGATCTAGTCGAGTTAGCTAATTCGTTCACGACCACAGATCACACCTAGATTCTGCATTCAGGCCGCTTGAAGCGCACCACGCATCAGTCTAAATACACTTATAAAAAAATATTCTGATTGGCTGATTGTCAGGCGCGACTAAGCGTAAACTTGAGATAGCCAATGAGAACGCTTGGTCGCACACCCCGCGATCCGCGCCTTCCTTAAACTGGTGACTTTTTGTAGGAAGAACGAATCTCGTAATGCGGTATCTAGTGTGATCTGTGTTCACGACTCAGTGCTATCATAATTTGATGTCCGGTTCGAATCCTATTTAGTCTCGAGTGAATCCATTAAGGCCAATCTTTTAGTGACTATCGGTTTGCTAGTACGCTTAGAAGCATGTCAATCTCTATTAGGGAAGGCAATTATTCTTCGTTTAACGCTGGCGTAGATTTTATTCTGTTTTCAGCTATCAGGCAGCTATTTGCTAGTCGTCGACTATTTGCATAATGACGCTCAGCGTTCGAATTTTCGCAAAATCCTTTGTTTGGCATTTAAATACAGTACAATGTGAATTGTTTTCTTTTGTCACTTGATTGATTAATTAAGTGACGGTGGAGTTGCAGGTGGCAAATACAGCTTAAGCCAGGAACTGTCTACTTTTACTATGGGACCAAACCTGAAATCATTCCAGTTCCATAGAAAAAGGTCAAGGTTGTAGTGGTAGGGCTCTCTTGCAGAGTCCGCCTGGGGAAGTATCACACCTTTGCCAGTTATTCAACCGCCAAGCAGTAGTGTGCAAGCATTACTGTGTTCCGGATTGAAGGGCAATGTTTCCAGCATAATTACTGAGCATACAGAGATTTAACATCTAACGTCTCAGGGTTACGAGCGCAGTGCATTGCCGCGCATAGTTTTGAACTGTTGAAGTTCAAAATTGTCGGTGGCACTGAACTATTATGAGCAAGCGTGACGCTTAACATCAGGTGAGCGACTTGCTTGTCAACTTGCTTGTCACCGAGAAACATAAAAAAAAAAAAAAAAAGTCAATGACACTCGACAAAATGTATGGAAAAGCTGATATTTTTTCGCGATTTCAGTTTTGGTCCCATAGTTAAAATTGTTCATAATGATGAGTAGGTACATAGATACCTTTCAATATTGGTGCACCTTTCGGTAACATCTTGTATAGTTTGTAATTGTAACAAATACTTACAGGAATAAATACATAACATACAAACAGACATTCTCACATAAACCCTAAAAACATCTCTCTTGGGCAGTCGAGTAAAACGTGTGTTCGGTTTCATACGCATTCAGAAGCGGCGAAAAATTATATCTTTATGCTAATAATCTGTACGACAAGCTCGAGATGTAATAACATCAAAATAAGACATACAATAGTGTGAATAATGAACGAGCAATGCGGAAATAAGACCACTTGAAGAAGCCTCAAGATTTTAGAATGGGCAATAAAATACGCATAAAGTATAAAGCGAAGGCAACTGCTTCGCCTTCATTCGTACAAAGATGTTCGGAAACTGGCCTAATAATTTTGTATCCGGAAGCAAGTGGCACAGTGAAAATGTTAACAGAAGGTAAAGATGCTAATTTGAAAAAAAATAAAGATTTTTCTATTCAACGCCCCTCATTAGTTAAGTAGATTAACCCCCGAATACTGAAACGTTCATTAACTTTGACAACAGATTTATTCTAATACTGCCTTTGTCTGGCACTAAGCAAATAAAAAAATAAAAAAATATATAATATAATAATTACCTACCTACTTCTCGCTGTAGCGAGTGAGAAGAAGCGATTTAGGTATCTACAAGCATCGTAGATGTTTATAGTACGATCAATCAAAAATAGAGTGCCCACGACTCTTGCTGTAGCTGCTTTCATTTGAAGTTATTTCGATAATTTTGTACCAAGGAGGGTAAAACAAAAAAATACTTTTACTTTATTTTTCAACAATCTTTAAGTACACAAAATTTGCGCGCTACTTAAAAAGTTACCCTGTACAGTTGAATGAATAAAAAAATACTAATTATGTTACAGTTGCATTAAAAATATCTTTTGTTTAATGTTAATGGCTCAACCCCTGATTTTCCACAAACTACGTAAGTTAAACTTCTTGTTTTATCTACTGCATACACTACAGTACCTCTCTTCCGCATTGCGTCTCTCTCTTCATACTACGTTCTTATACCACGAACACAGTGTTTTTTTAATAATTACATTATACACATTTCCATTTAACAGAAAAGCGTAACTAGAGTCGACATAAAAGTTAAATACTTTCTTTCATCTCGGATGTAGGGAAAGTGTAGGGAAATTATAAAAGTGGCAAGTGCAGATTCCGTATCAGTAGAACAAGTCAGTATTCTATCTATCGACAACTTTGACATTTGGAATCGCTAAATGCATTTTTGTCGATCGATAAACATCATACTTCCACTGTAGTTTACTATATCAGCCTTTAAACATCCCACTGCTGTGATATCAGCCTACCCTCGAAGGGTGATTAGGCCATATCCACCACGCTGGCCCAGTGCGGGTTGGCGGATTCACATACGCCATCGAATTTCTTCTCCGGAGATATGCAGGTTTCCTCACGATGTTTTCCTTCACCGTAAAGCCAGTGGTATATCCGTACGTAAGTTCCAAAGAACTCATTGGTACGGGCCCGCCCGGGTTCGAACTCGCTACCTCAGGAATGTGAGGCGAGCGTTCTCCCACTGAGCTACCACGACTTATACTTCCGCTGTAGTTTTAACGTAGCCTAAATTATTGACTAGGCCTTGGGCATCGTCTACACTAAATTGTCTGGGATTGTTCCCGAATTTTCACCTTGTCGCTTACCTACCACTTCTTACCTACTGTATACATAAGGTGTTTACTGAAGTGGGCTCACTAACGCCGTTTATTGCTCGACCCCTGCCCTCGGGGTGAAATATGTGTACCTGCCTTTATTATTTTGTTTTCGTCGACTTGACCTACATAAATAATCGAACTATTTAGTTGATAGCTCGAGCTAAAATAAGTTGAAAATAAAGCTTATATTTATACTTAATTGGAAATATGAGAGTTTATTTATTTATTGAGATACGCCAACAGTGAACATATTTTACATTCTTGTAATATATTTCTACGTGAGGTACATGGAACTGATATGATCACCGAGTTAGGTTATCATCAGAGTTTTCGTTAGATTAAGGAAACTATAATTTTTCACAGCGGAAAAGGTATGAGATTAAATAAATCATCACAGAAACCCTAAATACTGTTCTGAAACTCGGATTAGATTCAGGATTTTTCTGCGAGATTTTTTTTCTTTCCGGTTTAATCTAATTGTTAGAAGGTTAGGTTTATTTTTTTTGCATATTTTATACTACACGTAATAAGAAGTTGAGGTGCTTATTTTCAAATAATTTTGACTAAATGTAAATTACTACTAATGTATTACTAAATTTAGACACACCCTAACAACACAACTACAACGAAAACAAAACGCAACCGACGATTTAATTTAACTTTTATTACAATAAAATGTCAAAAACTCAAAACCGCGTCAGTTTTCATAGTAAAATGCAGTTAAATTTTGAACTGCTATAAAAGTCCAGGGGCTGGCGCTAATCTCGACTTTTCGCTTCAACGCTATGTTTGCGTTTTTCCGTTAACAATTCGTGTTCGTTGTCGAATTTTTGCGTCATAGCGACCGAATTCGGTCGCAAAGTGCTGTAACGAAAAGTCGAGACTAGCGCCCCTGGGCCCGTACTGTGAGGTGCTTGATGCGATGATTGTTAGGTTCAGTTGATGACGCTGCGCAATCACAAACCGTATCGCCGCGCGATAAGGTTTATGGTCGCGTAGCGTCGTCGGCTGAGCCCAACAATCATCGTAATAAGCACCTCGCGGCCCGGGGCATGTATCGTGATATCCTTAGCGCGATGTTTGTTTGGTTCAGCCGCCAACGCTACGCAACCGAGAATCTAATCGCGCCGCGATACGCGCAGCGTCGGCAGCTGAACCTAACAATCATCGCACAAAGAATGTCAAAATGGAAACCTATAACGGTACTTTAGACATTACACACACTGAGTGTGTGCTGTGTTCTAACACCGACCGCACCTGCTGAACTGCTGCGTGCAGACTTTAAAAAATACTTCACAAATTGGTTTCTAAATACTGTTGTGATCCAATGCTCTTGGCATTAACATAAACATCGCGTGCTGCCAGTAACAATAACAAACTAACAGCTTTCATTTGTTTTACATATTATAATTGTAAGTAGTATGTAACCTGGCAAGGTTTGTCGTAGCAATGTACCTATTTTTTTTTTTTTTTATTAATGGACGTTTCTGACACAGCGCCATCTAGCCCCAAACTAAGCAAGCTTGTATTATGGGAATCAGATAACTGATAGAATACATAGAAACACCCAGACAAAGAACAAACATCCATGTTCATCATACAAATGTTTGTCCTGGGTGGGAATCGAACCAACAATCTATAGATCAGAAGGCGGAAATCCACCCATTGAGCCACAAGGCTAAGTTAATTATTATAATTGTATTGTATTGTTGCCGCATGTTACTCTACTGTTTTGTTTTGTTATTCTAAATCAATGATGGCACGGATGCTATTTGCGTTCTCTACTATTTGATATTCAACATTCAGCGATGCCGTGACGACATCCAAAAATTTTGCGGCAACGTCTGGACGAGATTGGCATAAGACAGGAAAGATTGGAAATAATGCTTATGCTTGGGCTGAATAAGCTGCCAATAATGATGATGATATTCAACAAAGTAACACGTGGCATAGATGTTATCGTGTCACAATATGTTGCTCCACAAAAAGTTTCTTTGGTGTAAACGCACCGTTTTATGTGCACTCATTGTGTCCCCATTGTAAATTGTACTTTATTTATTATTTTTTCTGTGTTTTGGCTCCACACAATGTGTATTTATCCAGTATCATGTATTGTAATATTTCGAGTGAAGTCAAATATTTCACAATAAGTCTCAGTTAAGAAAAGTAAACCACGTCAAGGCCACGCCATGCCCCAGTAAAGTGGTGGAGACTTTACTAGAGGTTTCTATGGATTTTTCGAAACAACACGAAGAGTCACGTTTTACAACATTTTCCGATTCACCGACACTCGTGCGCATTCACAATTAATAGATAAAAATTGTTGGCTAAACCTGTTGGCCGTCCGACTAAAAACATTTGTGTTACTCAGAGCCCTTCAACTACTTTCGCTACAAGGCAGTTGTACTTCCGTAGCGCCTACGTGTATAACAAAATTAATAAAATCCTAAATTTTTACCATATGTCTCGACACCTCTGCAAAAAAAAACTGCAAAACTGGCTTCTAAAACAAAGCTATGAGTCTACGGAAATGGTCCTAATGGTTTTATCATAATTTCAGAAAATGCCTACTCCCTTTCTAATAAAACACAAACTGAGGGTATTATACACCTAACCAATGCAGGTACTTACTCAATTCTCACTTGCACTTACTAACAATCTCTTCACATTTTGCATTGCTTTTGTTTTAAATAGTTATCCTGTATAATTTTTAGGATATATATATAACCCACCTTCTCTGTTCGGCGGAAGGTATTGGTACGCCATCTCACAGGTTTTCCTAGTTTGGGTACCAATGCACTCCACGTATCTACACTAAGACTGTTTATGTAAATATGATTTTTGTACAATAGCTATTAAGACGTTTGTTGATAATAAATTTCATTTCATTTCAAAAAAAAAAAATTTTTTTTTTTTATAATTGTCCTAAAGCAATCCATCAGAAAACCTTAAAATTGACACTAGATGATCCTCAACCTATAAGAACTTACTTTCTTCGTTGGAAGAAAACACGAGGTTCGATGTTTTACGCAGCACCCGTTTTCAATTAATTGCAAGCGTAGGTAAAGTCGTATAGACCACGGCTTAAAAATATTAAAAAAAAAACAAAAAATATGATGAGTTTATTCGCAATTTGTTTTACTGTTTTCACTTCTACCATATCAGGAAAATTATAACTATAACTGTATATCATTGTATATTGACGAATATTTAACTGCAATATATGTATTTAAAAATCGTTTAATTGACGGAAAGGCCTAATCCCAAGACACGGGTACTTAATTGCACCCAGTTTAGGGAATAACGCTACACCTCTAAAAAATAAGTACCTTTTGGAAAATAAACAATTTGAATTTGAATTTGAAAATGATATCCGCAACATCACACGGCATACACAAAACCCAACAGCCGTGTCCATAAAACCTGTAGACATAAACAAATGCTGTATACGTGAATGTAAGCAATGAACACAGTACAAGCTACAAAAAACGTACAATATTTTATTCATCACAGTTTGACGTCGATTGCTGAGCTGTATGCGTATATCGTACGGTATCCGTTTTCATTTGTGACTAGTCGAAACCAGTGTTCGTACGATTTTTTTAGGTAACTGTTTTCTGTCCCTCAGACTACCTATCTGTTATCATTTGTAACAATTTTAATAATTTTAATGTAATTGGTTTAAGAATAGAGCTTGGTTTAAGAATTTTTGTATGGACGAGCTGGCGGTGTCCATACAAAAAGCGTAGTCTGATACCGCCACACCTATCCGATTTCGATGTTTTTTAGCGGCATAGATTATAGTTTATCCAAGCTATTGCAACCAATAACAAAATATTTTTTTAAGATTTAGGGGACGATAACAGACTACCCCCGAAACGCTAATTTTATCAAAGTTAGGAAAATTCACTAACTCTCTCTATCGCAAGCACAGGAAACAGAGCAACAGCTATACAATTTCAAATATCGTATGCGCCAAAAAGCTCGCGGAACGACTATCCTCTTAAAACCATACTAATGAAACAAACAAACAATATACTAATAAAATATAATAATATATTAATGAAACAAATAAATAAATTATTATAAAAGCTATAGAATCACAGATCTTAGTAATTCTTGGCAAAAAAAAAAAAAAATCCGCAATATAATGAAACCGCAGTGGCAAAATAAATAGAAATGTACTGATTACCAGAAAATTATACATTCATCATCATCAGAATCATTATCCAGAAAATTATCGGTTGTGCAATCATCAAGAATTTGCAAATATAACTTCTCCTGCAAGAACGAGAATAATATACCCTACAAGAGATGAAAGATGATGATGAGATGATGATTGCGGGAGCCTGCAAAGCGTAACCCGTCGCGAAAGTCCGCCGACCGACATGCCATGCCTCTGGGCGACCTTATTTAACTTTTAACTCGTCGGTTTTTGGAACACGTTCCAACTTGTAAGTACTTTCATACTTTTTTTTTCCACAAAATTGAAGCCATACTCCAATGTTTTGTACTGGCCATTAAAGTTTTTGACGGAGTGAGCGAAGCAATAAATGAAAATATTTATGTAATAATGAAAAACAATGTAGTTATCTGGTTCCCGTAGTCGCTTGCCCAAGCTTGCTCAGTTAAGGGCTAGATGGCGCTATGTGTGAAAAACGACGGCCACCAATATTTATATATTTCATATTTATTTAATCTAAGACCTTAATTAGTGATAATCATAAATATCCAATAAAACCGAAATTATTTTATTACCGACATGTCACCGTCATTACCATCACCTCAAGGAGTAATAGCATACATAACATCTATTACCAAAAATAGAACAACACAGAGACAGAACAAAAATATAACTATTGCCCGGGAATAGCATCCCAGTTGCCGTATTCCTAACCCAATCGGAGAGTTACGACTCGACATCTACATTCTTCGTCCCGACTTCTATTAAGGATGAAGGATTGAAAATATATATCTGGAGAGCAAACTTTCCTGTTGGGTTTAGAATGCGGCGCCAGAGTGGTATTCGCAACGAAACCTGAGAGCCAAGCTGTCGCAACGGGAAGCATCGCGTCGGTCGTGAAATACAAATGGGTTCATTAAAAGGTCCTGAACGGAGACGCCAGCAGCCTTCATGATGTAAGTACTCTTGATAATGGAAGGCGAGATGTAAGTGTCGGGAGATAGGATGAGTTTTGCTTCAAGGAAGTTATTAATATATATAATGAAGTGCCAAGATAATCCATTAAAAAGGTAAGTTCGTTTAGGCCAGGTGTCTAGCCCTGATGTCAGAGTTTCGCCTGAACGTAGCTTTCGTTGCAATAGGATAAGCCGGGATCTACAATTTAAGAAATCCAACCAATAGCAGAGCTCAGTTGTATAAATGCCACTCGCGGTCACCCTCCCTAAAACTGACCGTACCGTCTGTTTTATTTTTATGTTACTTGGTGACGAGTCGTACAAGTCGCTCATCTGATTGCTTTACATCGGTAATCGTATAGGAACGATCACTGGTGTCCTAGTCGAGCTACCTCATAAACTCTTCATAACCCATTAGTAAGCGTCTTGGTTGCCCATAACTGAACAACTAGACCGTGCTCAGTAACGTTATCCCGGTTATCCGACGACCTTCAATGACATTTACATCATATTCAGAATGTCCTCGGACGTCGTCGGATGACGCACGGACAAACTTACTAAACACGGCCCTGCAATGCCAGACAACCTAGAAACTGGAGCAACTGCACCAGCAGGCCTAGCACGGGCGCAGGGATAAAATTTTGTCCACCACATTTATCCCGCGAGAACGAGACGGATGTATCCATATTCTAGCTTTGTCATGTTGACGCGGAGACAAAACGGGTGATAACTTTATTCCGGCGCCCGTGCTTTGCCTGCACCGGCGCAGAGCCACGTGTATTTCAAGGAGCTGGGTTGGTTTGGGTGAAACGCTGGCAAGGGAAATGATCAATACAACTCATGCAGGATGTCAATGCAGGAGTTATCGCCCCAATCTTGATTAAGAATAACAGTTTTCCGTTCATCCCCCGCCCTACAAAAACCTTTTCCCTTCGGAGGAAAAATACCTCATAAAACCCCTGGAGTAAATAGAAGGATTGTTTTCACCAATGCTTGCCCATAACAATCGAAGTACTAGGCTTTGGATATTTCAGTATTACACTAAATTTGTCCTGTTCTGGATATTTAAGTGCTTGTATTTTTGTTACCCGCGACTTCCAGACATAGAGACAGTTACTTCCTAGATGGCGTTGATACATTTTCGTGCATTTTTATCGTATTATATGGACTGGCAGTTTTAATGTAGAGAGTTCTGAATCGCGCAAACGAAGTTTTTTCCTCGAGATAAACGTATTTATTTATATACGATGCTTTATTGGTCCTGACACGACTGCGGCTATATTCCTCTGAATTAAAATATTAGTTAGGAAGTTAGAATTTACAGCAAAAACAAAAGAACAAACACAAAACACCACACAAAAGAAGGTTAGAAAATCTTTTATTACCCGACTGCCCAAGTAGGAGGGTATATTACCTACTAGCTAACCGACGGCTTACGGCTTGACCGATTTTGACAAGTGAGCTGACATAGGCTACATTTTGCAGTTGTGCATTTCTCTTTTCTTTTGCTACGTTTTCGCCACAATCACAGTCTATTACTTCGCCATAAAATTCAACATTGTAACTTTTACTGCTGAGTCACTTTCTTTTGAACAGCCGCAAGTAACTTTGCCTTAAGGCTTGTGTGTCGAAAACAGCTTTTTATCACCTATCAGTAAGTAGAGGAGGTTAAAGGTTAAAATACCTGCAAAGCCCAAACATAACCTAAGACCACAGAATTCTCCTTATAAATAAGGTCGGTGTACTTTATTTCAAGATAGTTTGATTTGCTGATTAGGTGTACACCCCTTTATGTCTTTGCCTAAGACCACAGAATTCTCCTTATAAATATTGCCTAAGACCTTGAAAACTAAATTTCCCTTATTTTTCTGTCCAGAATATAATGTATTTTGCATATGTTTTATGAGACATCATAAATATTTATTTGCTATAAATCACATTTGCTATAAGGCGACACGATTTCACAAAAAAAAAAAAAACACTAGTATGCAGTTAAATAATGATAATTAATTAGGCATTACTAATATTTTTTTATTTTCTTTTTTTAATTCAATCATTCACACGCATTCTTCAGTCAACTCGTGACCACGGCCATTGAAACTTGGCCGAAACGTCGAGGTATAAAAATAAAGTAGTTTTAGCGTGGTTAAGTCCTGATACATTAAATTATATTACTAATAAATTATTTCAAAAATAATTGAATAATATTCCTTAGTATTTCTAAGTATAATAATTTAGATTTTGACTGTCATGTACCTATGTATTATATTCATCTGTTCCCTCAAAACTATTTATCATATATTTACAAATGAAGTATCATTGGAAGCGTCTTCATCGTCCGCTGGTATCATATATTATGGTACTCATAGGCTATGTGACGTCACATTAAATTTAATATGCCGCCATCTAGAAGACAAAGTCGTGAACTAAATTTATTAATAATTTAATGATACCGTACCGATATCAATTTAAAGGGCTTAATTAGCTCATTCCAAAAAAAATATACATTGTTAGCTGTTGCTCGCGGCTTTGCTTGCATGCACCCGATAAAACTAAATTTCACGTAAGGACGTAGTCAGGTTTCAGTTTCTCGATCTATACCTTGTTATTATGCTTACTCTGTTTGATCTTTGTATCAAAATGAGGATATAAAATCCGTTCTACAAATTAAGTGAATATTAGGTCAGGATTGTCTTTATGATCTGTATCACATTTATGAACACTTTCTTGCCAAAGATTTTTAAGATTGTTTAATCATTTTCGTTATGTTAAGAAAAATATGCAAACAAACAGAGACAGCTCGTCGGTTTAACAAGACCAAGAGTGCATTGAAAGAAAACAAAAAAACACGACTGCATAATGTAGCTTATGACACGTCGGAGATTACGAGGAATACTACAACACGTCACTCGCCAAAAACGGTTTAGCCGTTTAGGCTAAGGCTGGTAATAGGAACATACATACATATACCCCAAAACATTACTCTCTTTCTCTCTTAGTTACTTTCGCATTTAAATACGAGTATTAGTGTGATAATGTGATTGTTATCTTTACTTTGAAATCGTGTCACGTTTCAGCTTTTCGGTCCCAATATCCAGTGTTGCTTATCTTTGAAATTAAATTTATTTCGCACGAGACTATAATACGAATTTTGTTTGATACACGGAACATCCCTAGATTCCGCACTCAGGACGATCGAAGAGAACCACTAGTCGGTAAAAATACACCTATAAAAAGTAACTCTCATTGGTTCATAGCTATGCGCGAGTAGGTGTAGCCTTGGGATAGCCAATGAGTATGCTTGGTCGCTTGATGGTTGTCCCCGCAACCCGCTTGTACCTATAACTTTGGTGACTTCTGTGGTTTGATACTACAATAATTATCTAAAACTATGACCTTTACCCAAACTTGGCGTGACGTAGGCCACCTAATACGTACATTACGAGGGCCAGCTGCGAACAATGTACTAGAACTGATGTAGGTCCAGATAAACGCCTTAGGTGTGAAATATTGCAGGTGTTATACTCGCTACAGTGACTTGTGAAAAATGGAGCAGCTACCTGTCTTTACCTTCAGGTTCTTGGAAAGGGATATTATAAAGAGATATTTAGGATTTTTTACTTCATTTAATTTAATGGATTAAACGTCCACTGCTGAACAAAGCCTACCCCTTAGAGCGCCACACTGATTCTGGCTGATAATGTAAATGTAATGTATACGGAAGCCGAAAACCCACATCTCGTCTGTCAATCAGATTGGATAAATTGAAGTTCAGATTTATCGAGTTATTTCAGCTTTCAAACGTCCAGAAATGATCAAATAAAAAAGTACGAGTAGACGACGGCTTTTCTTTTAAAATATGGTCAACATTTTCCCCAAATCCTAGAACAAATGGCGCAAAGAATGATTTACGACTTTTTTACGATGCTACGAGAAGCTCGACTTTCGTAGCTGTAACTACGAAAGCGTAGGCGGTTACGGCGTAGCACGCTCTACGCTCAAACCTTTCGTAGGTCTCTTTTTTTTTATTTAGAGCAAGACTTGGCATTATCGCGACAAAGAATTGTTTTTCGCGTTTAACATGAATACAATGTAAAGAAGATTTTAGGGCTTAGTCTTCAATCATTCATTTAGATATTTAACAAATTGTTAATAAAAGGCGATTCTAAATTTATCTGGAATGCAAAACACTTTTTTCTTCACTTTTTATTTTACATTTAAGCTAGTAAACGAACCTTATTTTTTTATAATAGCGTTGTCAGATAAGCGTCAGGCTGCGCTACTGGCCAGAGAATATTTTATTCGCGCATTTTCACACACTTTTGAAGATAAAAAACTACTAAGAAAAAATAGAAAAGTAAACTATATAGAATAATTAACGAATCGATTAATTTAAGAATAGAGTATACCGCCGCCTTGTCCATACAAAAAGCGTAATCTGACCCACCCCAAAATGTTATCCGATTTCGATGTTTTTTAAATATGTTACCCGTTGACCGTTGTCTATACCGTTGAAAATTCTGCTTGTAGGTTTTTTTTTTTTTTTTTTTTTAATTTCACAATATCTTCGTTGTATCGCAATAGGCACTTAAAGTAACATTTTTTTGCGTCAATAATACGACGAAGAAAAGTAGTTGTTATTAGACTACCATTTTATTATTTCAATACCGGCGAAGATTATGGCTTATCCGAGCCATTTACACCAAAAACAAAAGATTTTGTTAAGATTTAGGGGGTGATAACAGTACCCTTGATACGCTAATTTCATCAAAAATTTAGGAAAATACACAAATTTGGCAACACCCAATAACGGAGGCCTTTGGCTGATGATGATGACATAGCCGAGGCACGCTTGGAATGTTATGCGAATAAAGTTTTTAACGCTCTTTGACATGTCGCTTTTTTACTGGAAATATTTACTTTTCCAGTACTTCCGTCAGATGCAGAAATCAGAAAATATCCTATGACAAAGCTAGAGTTAGTACCTAGACCCACTCTAGAGCAGCGAGAGCTTTATCTAGAGCTGGCTTGGTTTAGTTCGCATTTATCTTGCCGAATACGTGTCGAAAGGTCCACCTTAGGCGCACCACGCACCTAAGACAATTTTGTGTGCTTTAAGATATTTGTATTACGTGGCACATTTTTTGTAAAGAATATGTTGTGTTGTCTATTAGCGAACTCGTATTTAAATGTAGATCTATTTTTAAGTAGTAAAAAAAAAACCGTGGGACCTGACCCTAAGACTCGAACTAAATGTAATAGAATAAGATTGGTTGTAAGTATTGTGTGTATACTCAGAGCACTCACGCTCACGTAAAAGCTTGCTCTTGTGGCGGCGTCGTGTGGCGGGTCGCCCTCTTCCCTCCAATATGGTTGAGGACAGCGATGGCTGGCGCATGCGTCAGCTCGTGAACGGTGCTGCTTGCGGGAGCTGGACTGCACGGAGTATACACGCAACATTGTAATAAATTAATATTATAATTATTAACAATAACTTTTCTATTCTGTGACAGAACTCAAAGTGTTGCCTGACTTTGAAATTAAACTGTTTGCATATTAATTTTATTCATAGTCGACCCGAAAAAGTTAAATGAAACCGTGCAGCTTTCATTTTGAGACCCAATTCGATTAACACGTCAAATGTCAATTACGCTGGACACAAAAAGCTTACTGAGCTCGACAAGCTTTTACTAAAAGATTTATAGTGGGATAGCGCGATTACTACACAAAAACAAAAACTAAAAAAAAAAGCGTTACGTTTAAATTCATTACACATATTATCGGCGAAATTTATGTACATACAAGCGCCAAATTGTTCCGTAATACTTTGAGACATTTGGTTCGCCGGTCAATAAATGCGAAGTAACTCTGAACTCTGTGTCTGTCTGTTTGTTGCCTTACCACGATAAAGCAGCTAAAGCGATCTTGATGCAAAGAAGTACTGTCCCATGAGGATGGAATGAGGATAGAATGCTTTTTCTTTTGAAAAGAAAACAGGAAAATCGAGGCACAGCTAGAACGTGTGTGTCTTATGTTCAAATATTTTTTTCATTCCATAACTAGGTCACGCCTAAATAAATGAGAGTGCGTTTCGTGACAATTAATTGGTATGTGCTTTTACTGTTGCTACAATAAAGTTTTAATATTTCCGGATCAAACTTAACTAAACTAAGTTACTGCTACAGATAAAAATTAAACCTTAATAAACTTTGTTTCTTCAAACTTTGACAAACATCTTTTCATGTTCCACTTTGCTCCGAAAACTTCTTGGAATTTCGTCGAAAAATCTTGGAGGTTAAATTAGCATTCCGTTTTGGGGTCCAAAGAAATTTTCTCATCCCTTTGATGGGCAATACATGTCATTTATATTCATGATTAGATTAGCAGTCGTGTATTTGGACGAATGCCTGCGGGGTAAACACGAACATGATAAAATATGAATATTTATTTGACAACTTTAATAACAATGTTGACGACCTCCTGGCTTAATTGGTAACGCGCCGCGCAGATATTTAATGATGAATTTAAATATCTGCTCTGGGTCTGGGTGTCAGTTTTCCACGTCTTTCCATAGCATCCCCGATACATGGCAACTTATTGGGGAATAATTTATTACAAGCTTTATTTATTTCAACAAGCGGTATCAGTCTAATAACGTCCACGTACAGAAATGGTTCGCAAAGAATGCACTTCACCGTAGGTGTTTTTAACAAGCTAGTTATTTATAGCTAATTTGTGTAATTTAGAAAGTTTTTTTTGGAGTGGCACCATAAAACCTCTCAGTGCCAGGTCGCCTGCTATTAAAACTAGAAAATAATGAGCAAGATAAAATACGAGAATTATCTATCTGCATGGTAAACTAGTTATCGCAAAGGGAGTATACCGAGTGATTTTTTTTGGGACAGTATGATGAAACCTAAACCATAAGAGATACAAGGAAACTGTCTTAACCATTAGGTCTTTTTTTGTAAAAGTAATTTTGATATATAATTTTTTTTTGTCTAGTGTGAGTTCCGCATATCAATGAGTTATTTTGAACTTTGATTTTTGTTTGAGGGATTCTGCCGCAATAGCCTCGCCACCCGCTTGTTTTGAAGTGTCACGAAGATGAGACGGTGCCAGTGTATCAACAAATGTTTCTTCCCACACTAATGGACGCCCCGTCTTCCAAAGAATGAGAGTCATTCCGACGGCTCTCTTGCCGTCGTCGCGCAATAAACCATTCGGTTCTAAAACGCCTGCGACATTGCAGCATATACCAAAATACCATATTCTGTAATTCTGTGCAATTGGCAAGCTGCTCAAATTTCTTCACCATTTTAGTACTAAAGCTAATCTAAAATTCACGCCACACTATGCAAGGAATGCATTTCCATAACTTATTGACGGTGGAGTTCGCGTGCCAGAGATTTGGACGCTTTCTCTATCTACAAAGCAATAAAACCCTTATTTGTTAGCATGTAGTGTTTGAGCAATGTTAATAAAAAGTTATTATTCCGTGGATAGTTTTAATATAGCGTGACAATTGGCCACTTCAGCAAATAGCGGGAGAAATTGACTGGAGCCGCCGTTCCGTGACTGACTGATCTTAAATAAATTAGGGATGAATCGAATAGCAATAACTCACGTATATATTTAGTTTCAAGTTCTACTGTGTCCAGTTGATAAACCGCCGTTACGAAAATATGAATAGGTGCTCTCAGTACATTTTTCGTGACGACGGTTTGCAGCGAACTTTAACAGTTTTCGAAGTTGACGAATTTTGTAATTTTTACTTTAGTTTTTTTCTCCTTTGTTAAGCTGTCACTAAGTAATCGTTTTATTACAAAATCTTTACTTAGTAACTGTTTTAGAAATCATTAAACATCTCTAGGTGAGGCCGTTAGTAATCAAAATTAAGTCATCCACTTACGCAAGTGTGTATTTATTTTTATTGGACTTTAATACTTTACACAACGAGCTGCGTACGAGTCACGAGCTGGAATTTTCAGCATTGTTAGGCCTCCCATTAGGTGGACTAACGACATTGCAGTTGCCTATTGTCGTTCAGTGTGGCGGTCTAAGGGGAGGTCTTTGTTCAGCAGTAGACGTCTTCAGGGTGTTGATGATGACGATTTTACAAAAATACGACCACCAGATGATTCGGAATCCCCGGTGCATAATTCAGACTCGGACATGGCCGGTTTTTTTTTTATGCTTCCAAATCACACTTTCTCTGACTCCATTGAACTGAAGACTTAAATTTAGACATTTAAGTCATAAGTTAAAATACTAATTAACTACTTCCTATTGTACAGGAAGTTGCTACAGCCATGTAAGCTAGTAAAAGTTTATTTAAAATCGTTAGCCGTAATATTCTTTCTATTTTGGATGGCAACAATCTACTTAACAGCGAAAGTACATCTACAAAAACAACGTAGATCGACCTAGCCTAGTCTAGCCTAGCCAAATTACCGGGTTACTGAACTCGGGTTGCTAGGAAGTTGGCAGAAGCTCTGTCTAGCAAATATACAAATATCATTAACATGAATGTGACTATAAAGCTGACGACTTTATGCGGGCTTCGTGCATGGTCACACTGGATTTCATGCGACAGATTTTAAGCCTAAACTTGTGTGTTCAGAACGCGACATGTGGTTCAAAAAATATATAAATAAAATGTTTGGTATTGTTTATATTTTTATCAAATACCAGTGACATTGTTTTTGTATTATTCTTTTGTCTATTATTAGTTCACTCTTCTTACTCCTAGACGCATTGCTGCATATTTTTGAAATATTCCCAACGACTGATAATAATAATTTTGTAGTGGTAGGGCTCTTCTGCAGAGTCCGCCTGGGGAAGTACCACACCTTTGCCAGTTATTCAACCGTCAAGCAGTAGTGTGCAAACATTACTGTGTTCCGGATTGAAGGGCAATGTTTCCAGCGTAATTACTGGGCACAGAGATTTAACATCTAATATGTCAGGGTGACGAGCGCAGTGCATTGCCGCGCATGGTTTTGAACTGTATTAAAATTCTGGATGGCACTGAACTGTCATGGCCTTATGGGCACGCGTTCTCGTCTCGTCCCCCAGTACCATAAACAAATAAAAAAAGTTACGCCAGAGAAGCATTCCTTAATAAAATTACAATCTAGCCTCAGCGTGTAATTAATGCACTAGTATACTATTAATACCATTAAAAAATGTATCGTGTAGAATTCAGCGTTAAAACGTAAAACACCTGTTGGTTTTGTACACGCAACGCGTCTTTCGGCACGCGATTTCTGGGCGAAGCCAGGCGCCGGCACATTAGCTTGAGTGAAATATATATTATATTAAAATCGTGATTTATGCACGCTGCGTTGCACGCTCGTTAGCGGGTTGCTCAATTGACACGTGTGGTTTAACTATGAAGAAAAATATATTAACGTATATTTGTAAAGACTGGAAGACATATTACTTTTCATGGGTTTCAATAGTCTCTGACTCATCTAGTATCGCAGAATTTTCAGGACCTAACCAACTTTATCAAAGATCCGTTTTGTTTAATCTAAACTATCGAAGTTATACATATAAGAATACTAGCTGCGGCCCGCGGTTTCACCCGCTATTCACAGAAACCGAATATTTTTCCGGTATAAAAGTAGCCTATGTGTTAATCCAGGAAATAAGCAACTTCCGTACCAAGTTTCATTCAAACCCGTTCAGCCGTTACAAAGTTGAACGGAAACGAACACACTTACATACTTTCATACTTACACACACACAAACTTTCGCATTTATAATATTAGTGTGATATGCGACCGTGCTGCGTGTGGGGAGCAATGTATGTACTTATAATTACCGATGATAAAAAAAACTTTTTTCAAACAAATGAAATAAGTTTTATTTCATTTTGGTGGGTTCTAGGACTTTGTAATCTTTGCCGATATATCAAAGATATTGAATGAAATAATTGATAAAATATTGAGTATTATACTTTATTAACAAAAATTATATACATATTTACAATAATAAAAATAACCTATCTACTACTACTAACCTACTTAAAATTAAAACAAATTATAAACAAAAATAAATAAATACAAAAAACCTAATCTACGAGCCCCTTGGTGGAAGGGAGTGTGGCCAGAATGCTGGCAGCATTGCCACGCTGGATGGCAATGCTGAGTTTTTGCCCAAAGTAGGCCCCAGCATTCCGGTCACTCGTCACCTCCACCAAACGTTTGGCCAGGTCCCTATAAAGCTCGTGAGCGGCCGGCCCCCATGGACCTAAAGTCTCAACCCCAAACGGCACAAACATATACGACCGGTCTAAATAATTATATTTGTGCCGTTTGAGGTTTTCTGCTTTAGTCGCGGCAGCGCCAGCCTGACCTGCTGTTGCCGGAAGATGGGACGGCGCCAGTGTGTCAACACAGGTAGCGTCCCAAACTAGCGGCCGCCCCATCTTCCATGGGATGAGGGTCATCCCGTCGGGTCTCTTGCCGTCGTCCCGCATCAGCCCATTAGGTTCTAAAATAGACGGGACGCCGGCACTAACAAAGGCCCGACGGATAATATCATTTAAGCTGGCGTGCCGCGGTATTCGCCCTGCGCTCTTAATGCATGATAATCCATGGTGGCCGAAACGATCTGCCATTTCAGAGCACACACAACGATGAGGAACCTGACAAGGGGCACCTACGCGTAGGGAAACAGCTAACCGGAAGGTATTATTATCTAAAAGATTACCAATATTTTTGGATGGCAGAGCATGTAGCCAAAGCCCCGATTCCCATTGAGTGACAGCAAGTAGGCGAGCACGCTCTTTAGGAGAACTTGAAGTATTAATTAGAGTTTTAAGTTCTAACTCACAGAGCGGCCCATCCCACTGCCTCTGAGAAGCGGGAGTTTTGGGAAAAGTTTGGCTTGGACAGGATATTTTCCAGCTTTCTACAGCCTCAGCTAGATAACTAATTTGAAAATTTGGAAGGGACGTTGATAAAATTGCGTTAACTAATTTTTGAGTGCTGAGGACTGACGATATGAAAGCTGGCAAAGAAACACTTGAATAATTGATATAAGTGTGGATAAATCAACCAAAGTTCTACTCGTAGTTAATCAATGATTGGAAGTTGAATTGGATAGTAAAGTTCATTTTGCTCGACGATTCAAAGTAATATGAAAATATTTTCATCAAACTTTTATTAAGGTTAGATTGAGCGGGGGATAAAATCTTTCCGCTGTTTCAAAGTTTCAATACAAATAAATGACGTTGGATGTCGTAAGCAAGATTGCATTTTCTTGTAAGATTTGGCGAGATTTAGTCTCTGCGGTGCAGCCATTGTCACAACTTTAAGACGCGACTCGAAAAAAAAAGTCGAACTTCGAGATTTCTTATTCTCAACGCTACCTTTCACGATGGCTAGCGTGCGAGATACATCGAGTCGCCGGAGGCAATCGAGACGAGAGACAATAGAGATTGGAATCTCGAAATCGACATTAATATGTCATATCTCCGAATAGGCGCACAGGATTTGCTGCAGGGTACTGCACCCTGCAGCAAATTCGATTACATCAAGTTCATTGGAACGGAGAGTGTTTTTTTGGTCAGGGTAAACGTCTGTAAACTTTCCTGCGTTATTCGGCATGATTTCATGTTTGCACTCCGGGTGTTCGGGTAGATGACGAATGTGATTATGTGATATCATTGTACTCGTATAATTATGAAAAAAAAATCTATGGGACCAAAGAAAATCGCTGCTTTGGTTAGCAGAAATCGCGAAACAAAATTCCGCTGTTCCATAGAAATATTTCATTCGGTTTTAACGAAATGTATGGAACTGCTGTTTTTTTAGCGATTTAAGTGATGGTACTACAGTAAAAGGTGTTCAAGATGACGAGTACTATGATATCTTAGATTCTAGGATAAATAAGAACACTAGCTGTTACCCGCGATCTCGATCGCGTGGACCTGCAAAAAAAAAGTAGCCCACGTCCATCTTCGACCGTTAAGCTATTTCTATGCAAAAACTCAGCTTGATCCGTTCAGCCGTTTTGCCATGATAACGCGACAAGCACCCAGACAGAGTTCCTTTCGAATTTATATTATTAGTTAGAATTAGAATGTTCTAGGGTCTAGAACATGTTCGTCGTCTTACCGAACACTCAGTATAGACTGTGTTGTCATACTATTTTATGGTTCTGGCGCTAGTAATAATGTAATAATAAAATGAGTAATTAATTGCGAAATTCAGCCATGGGACTGCACTTGCACTCTACATTTGTTTCCATTTTACGCCCATGCGCAAGTTTATCCAGATAAGGTAGTGAAGGTGTTGCTACGCCGTATGTTTAATTTACTTTCAATGTTCGTCCGGGTGTTCAGGGTTGCGTTATTCTGAAAGATTCAGCTACGTTTTGTTTATTCTACACTTTGTTGCCATGTTACGATCGAAAGCTAACCCAAGTTCGTAGTACATGAGTTACAAGACTTTCTCAAGTCATAGTTAAACCTGTATGCATTACCCTGAAAAATACTTAGAGATGTTATCATTTTACGACCCGTCGGTTCACGTTCATTTTTCTACAGACACGAGACTGACATTTACTCTCTCAATTTATTTTTTAAATCCCTGGAGACACCATGTTGAGACACTGGCTGAATAGCGACAAACTTTGTAGGGAAAAAATGAAAGTTTAACATATGATAAAAAAAATGTATGAAAATCCTAATCCTATCTAATATTATGAATTCGAAAGTAATTCTGTCTCTCTGTCTGGGTGTTTGCCGCGTTATCACGGGCAAACGGCTGAACGGATCGAGCTGAATTTCTTCATATAGGTATATATATATCTGCTCTGGGTTTGGTTGTTAGAATTTAATTTAAATTCATCATTCAAACATCCACCCGGCCGGGAATCGTACTCAGGACCTCCTGCTTGCAAAGCATGCGCTACCAATTAGCCAGGAAGCTCGTCAATCAAAGATGTGAACTGGAAATAGACGAGGAATACCGCAGGCAGAACCTTATTTTTTTGTAAAAAAAAAAACTTGCCAAGATTAATCGATGTTGCTTCTTGCCCAGTAATTATTTATAAGATACATAAAAGGCCGAAGCGGTTGCCTAATTATTTTTATGTACATGTGATACATTTTCTGTGTTTACGAAGTCAAGTTACTGAAATAAATACGGATTTGGTAATAGATACGTATGTATAACGGTCTAGTAGTTTTGCTTCATTTCCTTTATATTTAGATAAATTCCTTATTAATGTTCTCGAAATATGTTGAAATTAGGCAATTAGAAAATTCCTAATTCTTATCTTGCAAGGGGTAGCTGCAATTTTCGCTCCTCGCTTAAGTATTTCCTCTGTTAAAGGCCCGCTGAGCTCCTGGGAGCCAGTCCAATTGTTAATGGACACAGCCTACTTCCCTCTTTTTATGTTGTATTTTCTTGCATTGGTGTTTCCGGCGGTTACCATATTAATTGGACCTTTTTAAAAGTTCCGTGGCGCTTTAGCTGTTATTGATTCTAATCGTATATAAATGGCAAGACATAAATTGCGACTTGTGCGAATCTAGGCATCTTCAAAACTGTATCTAGAACAAATCTCCAGTGTTTCAGTGTAGGTTAATTTGTTTTGTTTAAATATTGTAAGAGTGTAGATAAACAATTGATCTCTATCTGTTGTATTAGACGCAATATTGCAGCGGAAAAACACTCGAAGTTTGTTATAGATATAGTTTTGACTTTCTCAAATTACAATAAACATTAAGCAGGTAGAGCTTATTCTTATTCATATATTTATAAAGACTGTCAATAAAGCTGTGAACTGGAAATAGGCGAGAAATACCGCAGGCAGAAACTCGTGCCAAGAGTAATCGATGCTGGTTCTTGCCGAGTTAACTACACACAGCGGGTGCCAAAGCGGTTGCTTAATTTTTTTATTAGGTTAGGTTACATGTGATACATTTTCTGTGTTTACGAAGTCAAGTTACTAACATAATAAAACTTAATTTACATTACAAATTCGGAAAGTAACTTTAGAAAACTATTTTAGGATGGTAAACAGTGCTTTGGGTAATATTGAGATGCGACATCTGGCCTACCAACTAACCAGAACTTGAGATGAAAAAAAAAACTTGTGTTCAGATAAATTGCAAAAAAATAAAAACTCAGAAATACAAAACGAAAGAAACAGCCGATTTTCTCTTTGCAGTTTCGGGGTTGGGCCTTTTCATCATCATCATCATTATCAACAGAAGACGTCCACTGTTGTACAAAGGACTTAGAAAAGGGGTGGTCCCAACATTTATTTATTAATATTATTAATTAAAACTGAAACAACATTTACATTAATTAATTAAAAAGGTTTTAAAATGGTAAAATTTGTTCAAAATCATGAGTACAATTACATCCTATAATATTTTTACCGTCGTACTGAATACGCAGGAAAAATTAACTCATAAGGACTTCTGTTACAAAGAGACCACGGTCGCTTCCAAATATCCGAATAAATAATACGACGCAAATTACAGCTATTTTTATTTTCGTAGTCTATAAGTAGGTACTTTTGTTTTATCTAACGTTCACCGTCTTGACATCGACCTAATCGGACTTAGGAAAACTTTTTTCATCAAATGTTGCAGAAGTAGCAAACGGCTTACGAGGGTAAGTTTTTGCGCAAGGTGTGCACCAAACGCGCAAAAACTATTTACTTTCCTTTTTATGAAATCGCGGGTTTATTTTCGCTTTAGATTTAGTTGAGCTTCAACAAGCTGACGTTTGCTTAATAGAAAAATGTGGAATAAGCTTCCACCTGCGGCATTACTGAGTTACTAAAACATAGGGGTTTTTTTTTTGTGACGAAGCTGTTGGTTACTAGCGGCCTCTACAGCTATAACCGGACTTTAAAACATGGGGTTCTTCAAAAGGCCTATTAGTACTTAAAAGGTCGGCAACGAATTTGTGATGCCCTGGTTTTATGGACAGCCATAGGCGGCGGGGATGGCTAACCATCAGGCGGTCCATCTGCTTTTTTGCCAACGGCATAAAAACAGTCCTTATTGTAATCTACAACGTTTGACAGCACATTTTAAAATTTAATAAGAAAATATTCGATTTGTAATTTTCGAGAAACTGCTTATTAAATTATGCGATCATTATTTTAAATTTTGGACCAATGTGGAAGATAATGGATCCCGTATAATAAAACTCAAGTGGCGGACACTTGGCTAGATGTGGTGATGGTAGATGGAGTAGGTCTGTGACGGAATGGTGGCCACGTGATGGTAAGCGTCGCCCTGGTAGACAGACACAGCGATAGCGTGACGACATCCAAAAGTTTTGCGGCAAGATTGGCACAAAACAGGGTAGATTGGCGAAATAGGGAGGATGCTTATGCTCTGCAGTGCTTATGCTCTGAAGCTTATGCTTTGCAGTGGGCTTTGCCACTGCAAAGCATAAGCTTCAGCTTCCTCCTTGATGATTTTAAATTCTGAGCACGACTCGGCAACTACCTTTCAACATTCAACGCGTGTGCTAAACTAATTAAAATATAAATTCACACGTTTTATGAAGTTTTTAATTGGGAATGATCCAGTTAATTTCGGGGAAAAGTTTGGCGCTAACGAGTATCCAAAATTTGCCCATACGGGTGCAAATTGCGTCCTCGCTTTGCTGAGTTTTAAAGATCCCAGATCACTTCTTCATGAATAAAAGATTTTATAACATTTAAAAAGAAATTTAAGCAATAGCACTCGAAAAAGTTTATCGTTGAATAATTAAAATTTATGAGACTTCTTAATCTTGTCTTAGTTCGTTTCTGCTCAAGATTTTATTCAATAACTTAGGATTTCGTGGAGTCAGTTTGGTATTCAGCCAGATGGCGAACTTTTTAACTAAGTATTCTAATTCTTTTCAATTTCCACCCGCAGATCCTGCTTTTTATCATATCAGTTTTTATCTTTTTTTTTTAAATCTTCTATGATCCTCTCCATCCCAAGGTTGCCTGGAAGAGATCGCTATCAGCGATAAGGCCAGTTGTTACACTAGTATTTTTTTTTCATGTCCTAGCTATATACAATAATAATAAAGAGTTTATCTATCTTTCATACCATGGAGATTCTATTCTAGAACCTAGAGATTAGAAAAGATGGTTATTCGAAAATTTGCTTCCCATTATGTTTAGTACTTGTACAATGGTGCTATCTGTTGAAATCATTGAGCAATTCCGTACCGGCCTGAACGGCCTCCGGGTCAGCCGGAGGCCTGTGTTGCTCTAAGGTTGAAATCTCTACTAACTGCGTCGCATTTCAGTGTGCATATACGTGTCAAAACTTCAGAAGCTCTCGGGAGCGAAGCTTCGCGTGACGCCCGCGGTTCGCGTTGGACTAAGTTCACGTTGGTGCTTAGTATGTATGTACTTGTACGCACCATGGTGTCGGTACCATTTGAATTGATTATTTGCCCGGTTCCTAGTTAGTAGTAAGTATACATATACCAATACAACTTTAGTTTTATTATAAATCGGGTGCTGTCGCGTTCGAGAATGGAGCCAAAGCTGTCGCACTCGGCAGGCTTATTGCTGACAGCTGTCCACTGGTGGTTCACTGAGAGATTGACAATGATAAAGATAAATGAGTTTGTACGAGTGATTCACCACTTTGGTACAGAATGATTGTATCAATTTTAGACTCTTATTAGAGAGTACTATGTTCCTTTATATTAGTCATCAGAAGCGCCTGCTGTTTTTCCTACTATTTTTTCAAATATGCTGCATTTTATAAATAAATATACGACACTTTCTATCACTTTTGCTACAGTTTTGAAACGCTGGAAAATTATACGATTCATTGAAAATTCACTTCCCTTCATACGTTAAGACACACTCATTACATATTTATGACGCGCGAAGTGAATCGTATAAGGTGTACTTAAAGTTTTAGAGCCCTAAAGTAACATCCATAATATGGCCTGTAAAATTGGACGGAAGCTTCTTACTTTATTGTTACTTGTTACTTTCTGAAAACGGCCAGTAAATAGATAATTCGGGCCTTACGAGGGCTTAGGCTCGTACCGATTGTATCTTGTTTCTTAGAAAGCTTTTGGTACGAGATGAGAATTCGTAATTACAGGTAGTTAAGTATAATAAACTTGTGGAGCCCCGTGTATAAGTAAGATTAGGGCGCCCTACGGCCAGGCCAGGCCTGTAATATAATTATTATACACATATTTTTTTATTGTCAAAGTTTTTGGGACTTTTAGACTTGCAAGTCTAAGTCAGCCCCATCATTATAGTTTGTATTTATCGTATGTATGTAGTAGGTTTATGTATGCATTTTCATATTATTATTATTTTTATTTATCTACACCGCCGACCGTAGTTTATAAGTCATAATTCTGTCCATCCAAAGGTTGTCTGGAAGAAATCGCTTTAGGCGATAAGGCCGCCCATTGTTAAGTTTGTCTGTTTTGGTGTATAATAAAGTTATATTGTATTGTATCATTCTAACTAATATTATAAATTCGAAAGTACCTCTGTCTCTGTCTCTGTCTGGATGTTTGTCGCGTTATCGCGGTTAAACGGCTGATCGGTATTTGAGCTGAATTTTTGCATAGATATGGCTTAGGGGTCGGAGACGGACATAGGGTATTTTTTCTTTTTCTTTTAGGGTATTATGTTTTTACAAAAAATTAAACATAATAAACAGCTAGTATATTTATAAACTAGGTACATCTTGGAAATTATAACACATTATGGTATAATAAACCAACTATACATTTATATGTTCCACATTCAATCCACGAAGATTTATCCTTTTCGATAATGTCAAACCTCACTGTAAGCCAATTAAATGTACCTATGTAGATGAGGCTTGTCTTTATTATGTAATGCCCTTCTAGTGTTCTAGTTCTATCGATACACACTAATTATTCATGTGGGCAATTGGGCACATGTAATTACGGACTACGATAAATTGGCTAATCACGAGCGAAACATTTCATTCTTGCGAGGAAGGAAAGGGGTTGAATTCTGTAAACAAAAAGAGCGGCTGTATCCTTTGCTCTGAGAAAATCGGTATTTACAAAGGCCCAATTTTCATAGAATTTAGGGTGTGCCATCTAATCTCATCTAAGCACCCAGCTTAGTGGTAACAGACCGTAAAATCCGGCCAGAATAACTCCGAAAGTCTGTAATCAGAGATGCTCTCAGTCGGGGTGTTGTGGAAATCTTATAGACGCCGGTGAAATTTATTTTCATTCTATTAAGGTATAACACATACTTGAAATTTATTAAAGATTAAAAATCACTGAATCTTTTATTTAATTTTTATTTTCTACTCGGCGATTTGTTATCTTAAAAATGTTGAAAATGCACGAATGAGGAGCCTATGAGAAAAGTGGGCTCTTAGGGTCTATATTCCTATTTTATACTGTGGCTTGTGGCAACAACCCGCAAGTTTGGGCTTCATGTACCACGAGTTTGGGAGTTATTTTCATTATACTTGGGTTGGGGTATAGACATAAATAAAGCCAAACATTTACAACTACGTGGTTATATTATACCTTCCAACATATTGTTTATACACAAAGATACTTTAAACAGAGTGAGCGCGCAGATTTGGATTCTATTTTACAAAGAGCAAGCCTTTTGCTAGGAATAAACGTAAAGGCCCAGCCGCTTGTGACGGAGACGTGAAATTTACTAAATATTCCTCAAATGGTCTAGATTACAACAATTGCAACAATAAGAATAGATTAAAATTGACTCCTAAAGTTTGTATGGAAATAAACATGTTTTTCGAATTAAATTCAATGTTTGCATAAGAAAAAGAAAGATAAACTATGTCAGAGGGTTTTTCAATACGCCTAAACATGTGAAATGAGATGGTTGAATTATAGTAGCATTACGAGCAAAGCCTTGCGGGTAACCTAGTAATCTTATAAACTGAACCCTGCAGAGTAATCGGTAAGCCACTAGTTCTCTTAACGGAGTTTATATTACGACCAGGACGTCTCCACCTCACTATTAATCGCCCTTGACCTTACATATCCTTACTCACGTATCTCTTGGCCTGCTAATCAGCTCGTTTCCTAAACAATGGTCCAAACGGCCAGTCCATTCGTATGCATATTCAGCTGAGTATTTGGGCCGTGTCCTACTGAGTGAATACATTTCCGCAATTGTAATACGAATTTTTTTGCTGGATTTCGTTTTGGTTTGCGATGATTTTCTGTTAGGCAGCTTTCTTTTTGTTCTTTTTTTACTAAGATATGGGGGTGCCTGGGGTGTGGTTCGAGGTTCTCTAACAATCCGCCCAAACAAGCTCGGGGAGGATGACAACCTCGTGTGGCCCACTTTATGGTAGGAAGACTATGGAACAGCATGTAGCTGTCCCGGTCAGTGATCGTGTGGCCGAAGTGACTAGCAATTCTCAATCCTGACTAAGCAGCCCATAGCTAGAATTGGGAACAGGATCCCTAACGCAGCTTCGGAAACTCACTTACATGCTTAGCACCTGATTTCAGCTTAAAGGTATTTTCGTACAGACAATTTGGGTGAAAGCTAGACATAAGTAGAAAAAATATGAAGTGTAGGTATGTTTTCTTTCATCGGAAGCTCAAACTCTTTCTTGGAGTTCGAATCTACATCCCGCTACGAGGTCCATCCGCGCTAACCACTAAGCCCTACCTCATCGATGGGTATCATGGTAAACATGTTAGAAATTAATGTATCTTTCACGATTCAGATACTGTTGTTATAAAAAGATAAAAGGTTTCTTTTTGGAGACTTTTTATCCTTCTTATTGAAAGCACTCACTTTATATTACGATAACACGTTTCAGCGGGTTCGTGCAAATTGGACGTGACCTTACATTTCAAGTTCAAGTGTATCGGCTCTTTGACTTTCTTAAATATTATCGAGACGTTTTTATCGGTAATTTTCTGGAAGACAACCTATTGCGGTTTACAATTTTCGATCCGTGAACGCAACTATCTCGCGCACTTATATTTCGACTACACTTTAACGTTGTATGAGAAAACCATGCATAGCTTGCCATATTTTTCTACGTACCATTAACATCACAAAAGAGAAAAAAAAATTACTTCTGTCTTCTGTGATTAACATAGAGCTGCGTTAGTCGACAGGGCCACGGCGGGCAAATTTTCTAGCACGTGATGCTACACAATAAGCTTAGAAAAATCGCCCTTAGGATCTATAGAGACGTTTGAAATCAAGTCTAGCTCGTCTGAATGGAATGATACATTATCGAGCATAGGTTACCCCTTTTCTGGCCTGAATGGAAAAAGTGGTCTATGGCGGTTAACGTGTTAAAATTGTCGTTTATTGTTTTTGAAATTAATTACTAAAAAGCTTAATTGACAATAACTTTGCTAAGAATATTTTAATCAAGTTGCCTAAAATTCGGCTTCCCAGATCGATCGACTAGAATTTAGAAGATCCCGATTTAACATTAAAAACAGCTATCTCTACGTCCCAACCTGCTAGTAAAACCCATCTGTATTTTCAGTACACATGAGTTCAATTCAGATCAAAGCTTTAGGGAGTTAATTAAACAGAGATTACCACGACACAAGGTTAGTAATACGGGATGGTCCAAACGATGACCTCGTTCTGAAAAATTTAGGTTCCTCAAACCAAAGGCTTAACGAAAATACCCCTATGTATGTTCTACGATTTTTCGTAGTCTAAGAGTTATGTTATTTTTTTCTTTTTCTTAAGGATTTTCCAAATGTGCGGCTTGAATTAAGCTTTAAAATTAGGTTCAATTAGCTACCTAAATAAATACACCCAATAGTCGTTTCACTTGATCACCATATAATTACATGGTTCATCATAAATTTTGTTATGCATTAAAAACCACCTAAAAACAAGTAAGATTCCTTTAGACATATACTGTACCATACAGTCATGTTCATAAGCGGAAAGGGGACAAATATCGCCTTGAGCACAAACAAAACAATTTACGCACATAATTCTACGGAAAAGTTGCCCAGTAAACCTCCTTTGCCTTGGGCTAGTTATGTCATGGCTGAGAACATCCCATATAGGCATTACTCTATAACTAAAATTGTGCAGTAACTTGATATAAATCTGGGGTACGTAAGGTAAGCATTTTGTGTTTTCCGGCCGGCATAGGACATACAAAGTTCTTTTAGGCGCTATCTTCGCGAGCAAAGTTATTAAGTTAAAGTTATTGTGTACTTTAAAAAAAGTACACAGAATAAGTATTACACTAATATAAAAAATGCGAAAGTTTGTGTGTAAGTATGTATGTACGTTTGTAAGTATGTAAGTTCGTAAGTAACGGATTTAAATGAAATTTAGTACAGAGGTAGCTTCTACACTGGATTGACACAGGCTACTTTTTATTCCGGAAAATTATTCGGCTTCTGTAGAATAACGGGTAAAACCGCGAGGCGCTGCTGGTTATTCATTAAAAAAAACCAAAATACCTGACTGCAAAATGAAGTCTATGTCACTCCAGGCAAAAGAGGAGTCCAACCTTCAAAATCCGTTAAGCTGCTTAGGCTACATCATAAGCAATACATGCATAATGCAGAAGAAATATAGGAACACAAACATACATACTTGCATACATACATATAACCCAAAAACATTACCCGCTTTCTTGAGCAGTCAAGATACAACTAGAAAAACGTTAGTCTACAAGCAAGACATACATTCATATATACATTCGCAGCATCTACTAATATTGATATACCATCCATATGACAGCGGAAATATCGTCTGTAGAAATGGAGCCATAGAATCTTGACATGAATCAAGTTGTTCTATTTTAATACATAATGGCAAAGAGCGTAATAACTTATCATCATTGTGATGTGTGATTAGAGGTTCCGGTCACGAATGGAAATGCAAACGCAAAAACAATAAGTGGTGATTGCTAACAAGCTGCTAACATGGAACAACATTAACCATATACCTATTATAGTTGGGTTATATTATCAGCCACTTCGTCCACTGCTGAACATAGGCCTCCTCCTTAGACCGCCACACCGACCGTCATCGTGCCAATTGCATCCATCCACCGAGATTATCTTGACGCCGTGAAATACATATAATTGAGTTCCGGTGGCCATCTGTGGCCTTCTTCATCAGTTCCACTTCACCAAATGATACTTTCTGAATGCAAATGCTTGACACATGTTGATGAAAATACCAAAATTGATATATTATTATCAGCCAGAAGACGTCTACTGCTGAACATAGGCCTCCCCCTTAGACCGCCACACCGACCGACATCGTGCCACTTGCATCCACCGGTTGCCCACGACTTTCAAAATGTGGTCGGTCCACTTAGTGGGAGGCCTGCCTACGCTTCGTCTTCCGGTTTGTGGTCGCCACTCGAGAACCTTTCCGCATCGGTTATCGGTTCATCGAGTGATGTGGCCTGCCCATTATATTATAGTTGGTAATCAAAACAAATTGAAGTTTTGAATCTTATACAGTACTAGCTTGCCCGTGCGGGCAAAGAGCGATACGAGCGAAGCCGTGCGGCTTCACTCACATAGGCTACAGGACTTTAAAACACCATTTCACCTCTATAGGGGTTGATTTTCGAAAAATCCTCAGACGTGCCTTTCTTTATTTTTTATATTTAGTATATTTATAATACGAGTTTGATTGGCATAGCACGAAACATTTTTTTACTTCCATAAAAACTTTGGGGGTCCATTTTACCCCTTTAAATGCAAAATTTTGCAAAATCAATTCATATCGTTCACTTAGAATATTTGAGGAATATCTATCACAAGTTGCTTGGTTGCGGGCGATGTCACCGCCGGTTTCAGTGGAAGACCAGCGCTGGTTGTTCGCAACCAGTATTATGCTGAGTTGGAACCGTTTTGTGGCGGAAAACAATGTTGTGTAAATTAGTATGATAGTACCCTCTTTTTTTGTTTTTGTGTAATTAATGTGTTTTTATCTACAAATAATATTTTTCTATTGTTGATTCCTAGAAATAGACTTGATCTTTTATATAAAGATTCTTTAAAATGTTCTGAGGAAGATAATGAAGCATTAAAAGCGTTAAGCTATATAGGGATCGGGCTGAATGCTGAATGGCGTTCTTAGGCAGAAAATAAAATAAAGTTAGGACCACACATGCAAAATAAATCGCACCGCACTGCAAGCTGTGAGACTTTGTATTCTTTGCGCTTACATATGACAAAAAAGCTCAATAAAAAATTGCAATAAAGGCTTTATTGCAAGTAGATATAAGTCATCAAGGTCATAAGCGATCCAAGTTTTTTTTATAAACATTTCGTAAGAAGGAAATAGGTATGAGCTGTCAACCGGTTATATTATAATCTTTGCTTGGGTGAGACCTACATCCACCACTTGACTTATGTGGAAGTAACAATGTTTTTTTTGCCCGGTTTAAATAGGACGCGTTATGTTACCGATGCATTAAACAACAGTTAAGTGAAACCCCGCGATACTTTCTTACAATGAAAAAACAAAAGACGAAGAAGACCAAGTATTTCAACGACTTAAAATATGCAATGACGAAGCCCACGACAAATGATCTTAAAATTGTGCCTCACAAAAACAGCAACGAAATCAGATGATAATTCACCAGCCAGAGGAAAAGAGCCATCTTTTTGTCCCCCAACAACAAAAGATTATGTAAAGGGATTCATTATCATTAATAAACATGGTCGCCCGTCGGCAAACAATGCCCGGTAATAACTTACCGCAAATACAGCTGTATTTTGAATTACAAACTATTTAGGAATGTTTTTGCTTTGAATTCGTAGAAGCGGATTCGACTGGCGAGTCCCAAATGATTTAATTTCTACTTGTATGTATACAATGAACAAAAGCAAAAAGATGGTCACCAACCAAAGAACATACAAGCTGAGGCACCAAATTTAGCCGACACGTCCGAAAGAATAGTACTTAGAGCTTGCGGCCAATCACAGTATAGTAAGAGTATCTTAGTAAGGTTGCCTGGAAGAGATCACTTTAAGAGATAAGGCCGCCAGTTGTAACATTAGTTTTAAGTTGTTTTTTGGTCATTTGTATGTTATTTCTGGTGTGAACAATAAAGAGTTATCTATCTATCTATCATCAGCCAATACGTGGTGATACTGCTCATCTCTGCCACGATTTTGGTGCCTCACTGTGTATTTTAGCAAAAGTTCCTTTAGATTGAACCCTTTAAAATATAGAAGGGACGTGTCTAATCAGTTTGAACAAGAAACGGCTGAGTATACTCGTCTCGTTTTTACCATTATTTCAGAAATCCTACTATCAGCACCTACGTGCTTTCATCCCATCTTATCAATTAGTACAAATACCTAACCCATGAAGGTCTTGCCATTACCAGCCGTTTTCAACAGATCAATGGTGTGACCTGAAAATTCCGGTCAATCTTCAATTGGGTGACCGCAAGTGGCATTTACAACTGAGCGCTACCAGTTTTGATACTGTGATTTTTTTCCCCAGCACAACACACACAGCACAATGCAGACGAGTGTATTTCGAAGGTGTGTCCCACAAAAAAAAATTGATTTAATACACAGGTCAATATCGTCTACTTGTCCGTATATAAGGGCCAACTGTTTCCCACCCCTAAATGTTATCCGATTTCGATGTTTTCAATAATCTACACCGTGAATCTATGCTATGTATATTTAGGTTAGATTTTTTGAAATATCGTAATATCTTCTCAGACATATACACCTAAAGTGACAAACTTTTTGGGTTGAAATTATGCCGAAGAAAGGTAGAATTTATAAGAAGACCAAATATTATATTTATAAAAAATGAAACCTGTCAGCGTAGATTATATATTATCCAAACCATTGACACCAAAAACAAAAGATTTTGATTAGATTTAGGGGGTAAAACAGTTTTCCCTTGAAACGCAATTATAATAATTTCATCAAAAAATGTCTGCAAATTTACTCGTAGCCTGTAACTCTATCGCACGCACGGGGAGCAGAGCGACAGTAGTACAATTTTCGAATACCTACTGCGCCAAAACTTCATTACATGCCACCAACCCCTCGAGTAATAAAATGTACAGTTGCCTAAGAAATATTCACAGTATGATAACTGACTTACGAAAATACTATCTCAATAAGAAACCGTATTAACTATTCAACACGTTCGAGAAACGCTTGCTTATTTAAGAGTGCTGGTACGTGGCTATACTGAATAATATGGCAAGACAATCATACCTTTTAGTATACGTTTTGTGAGCGTCTGACAAGTTTTATCATACTGTGTAGTGTATACATTCGATGGTGGTCAGGATGGAGCCTACGAAGGATCTTGAAATCGCTTGCACAAGGAGCTTAAAATAATGATACCTTGCCTTACTTCATTATCAGCCAGAAGACGCCCGCTGCTGAAAATAGGCCTACCCTTAGAGCGCCACACCGACCGACAACATGCCACTTGTATCCATCCCTACCTACCTATTCTATTGCCTTACTATTTTATTATTGTTTAAATTTTAGTCTTAATTTTAATTTTGCAATGGATTGTGTGGATTGTGGCGACCACGAACTGGAAGACGCAGGGCAGGCAGGGTTCGGAAATTAATAGATTTTAATTTGATTTGATAAACACGAAAGAACATTTCGGGCCGCCTAGAAACATCTGCCGCAAATCCAAAGTTAGAAGGCAGCCATTAACGAAGATTACCCTCCGTCCTCATCAAATTACAAGGAGTTAATCAAAGCTCAGCCTGTTCAATCAAATCGCACGGAAATTAAAATATCCATGCTCTACTAGATACTCGAACGGTTTTACCCGCTGCTCTATAGGAACCGTTCATTTTCCGAGTTTTCAAGTAGCCAGCTCTCTTCAGCTTTTTTTTAGTAGGTCCACGCGAACGAAGTCGCGGGTAACGACTAGTATTATAATAATTGAGTTTTTTTGAATACTCAGTTATTATAACTCCTCGCTCGTATAAGTCAACAAAATAAAAACCTGTATGGATCAACATGAAAAATTGTTTAGAACATCTTAAATGTCAAAAAAATACTGTAAAGAAAATATAATTATAACAATGTATTTGTAAAATTTTCATAAAAAAAGTACGACAAAAATATATTTCAATTTGTATCTTCAACTAATCTCCAATGTTTTTCTGCTGCGATATTGCTTCCAGTACTATAGGAATTAACTTGCTGAATCCCTAGAGTGCTGTGTCGACACGTGTTTCACCTCTATCATCGTGGAATCATCAAGACGTATTGACTCTCCGAGCGCACGGCCGAGAATAAGACTGGTACCGCTATTCTCAAAAGCCTTATATTCAATCTCGCCTCAAAAAAATGTCGAACTTCGAGATTTCTTATTCTCAACGCTATGTTTCGAGATATTCACGATGGATAGCGTGGGAGATACATCGAGTGGTCGGAGGCA
The DNA here is from genome assembly GCA_947579745.1 of Apocheima hispidaria. Lineage (NCBI taxonomy): Eukaryota > Metazoa > Arthropoda > Insecta > Lepidoptera > Geometridae > Apocheima > Apocheima hispidaria. The sequence goes on from OX388151.1 coordinate 3,682,264, forward strand.
CTCGAGACGAGAGACACTCAAGATTGAAATCTCGAAATCGACATTGATTTGTCGTATCTCCGAATAGGGGTCCAGGACCGTGTTCAGTAAGGTCTACCGACAACGCTCCATGACATTACGAGTAAGCTGCAAATGTCATCGAGTGTCGTCGGACGTCCTTACTGAAGACGGTCTAGAGATTAGTTGAAGATAAGTACTTTCTCCTAATAACGCCTGGTTCAATCAACTAGATATTTCAATATTACCCTCAGTCATTTTAAATCATTGATAAATATTGTAACGTTACACCCTCTAGAGGGGGGACGTAATGTCAGTTTATCTAGGACCTAGGAACCTATCTATGGGAGGACCCTAAAATTGAGGAAAAACCAAAGAGAAATTTAGACAGAATTTAATAACAACCAATGATTTACACTGTTAAAAAAAAAAAAAAAATTTTGTAGACCAATTTGTAAATTTTGACGTAAGTAAGGTTTTATAGTTAAAACTGTTGTCGATAACCTTGGAAAAATGATGGACTCCTTCCTAGATGACTTCGGGTATGTTTTTCTAGTTCACTTTTATGTTTTCTTGCGCTGGAAATGTCCTCTTTTCGTCAATCGTGTCAATAAACACTTCACAGTATTTTTCTTACGAATTTGTAGTCCCTTTGGATCTAGGAACAAATCTGAAATATTAGATCAGTAGTAGTCAATTCAAATCGAAATCCATTCGTTGCATCGGATCCGGCTTGTTTTCATTTTGTCGGAGAAAAGTTTTGTTCCTCTTGAAGTTTTATGGCCCTTAAACTGCTTCAAATTATGACCTTCAAGCTTCGAGCCAGTCTTGAGTTTCCCGGGCCTGCCTGGCCCGGGAAATGGCCTTAAAGATTTTGAGCTTCAGATGGTAAAATCAGAATTGAAAAGCTTTTTCCAGAATTTTTGCCTTTTATACCTTTCATGGTGTTCCTTACGTCAAAATTTGAATAATACAATAAGCCAGGGTTATTTTTTTAAGTATTCTAAATTAAAATTTAGATCATCACAGAGATTGTAATATAAAATTCGGCCAAAAAATCCTGTATAAAGAGAATTTATATGAGATTTTAGATATAACCTTAACCTAAACTTAGAATCTTACGACATAGACGTATAAAAAATAAAGAATTGACACATCTACTTTTGACAATGTTTCAAACGAAAAGTAAACAAACAAACTATTTGTTTTCAGGTTTTCTTTAGAAAATAATAAAGAATTATTCAGAAATATTAAAAGGAAACAAAACAAATAGCAGACAAAACAAAGAAAATTGTCTGAAAAGCAAAATAAGTAATCTGTTAGTATTTTTATACATTAACCTAGAAATAAATAATCCATGTAGGAAAATTTAAAGTAGCGATTTTCCTACAATATTTAAAAAAAAATGTATGAGCGAAAGATAACGAAAATCGCTTACTTGCCTTTTAGCAAATCCACATACCAAATGTCATCAAAAATTACTTATGTGTAGCCGTTACGGAGTTGAGTGAGTACAAATACACTTACAAACTTTCGCGTTTAAAAAATAATATCAGTGTGATTCTCAAACAAAATGGCGGTCCAATCAAGAATAAGAATAAGAGACGACTGAACATCCAATTAGGTTAATAATGAATCGGTCGAATGGGCAGGTTTATTAAATTATTCTCCATTAATTAAGTGGTATGAAAACGAAGCTGAAAAAGGACGAGCAAGTTTTATTGAATAAGAAAATTGCCGACAACCCACAAGTACGAGTATGAATAAAGTTTACAGCGATGTTAATTTATAATTTAGAAAGATGTTATTGAGAGAGAACATTATGTAATTAATATAAACTAGTGGCTTACTAAAATTAATCAGAACTGAATACCAGTATGTTATTATTAGTGGCGTAAGTATAACAAATATTTATCAATTTATTCATTCGCAAATTTTATGTTAATAACACAGATCACACTAGATACCGCGTTACGAGATTCGTTGCTTTTACAAAAAGTCACCAAAGTTTGAGGAAGGCGCGGGTCGCAGGGAGTGCGACCAAGCGTTATCATTGGCTATCTCAAGGTTACGCTTACTCGTGCCTAACAATCCACCAAACAGAGTAATTTCTTATAAGTGTATTTTTACTAATGCGTGATGCGCTTCGAGGGTCCTGAATGCAGAATCTAGGGTTTGATCTGTGGTTAATAATGTTATGTTTATGTTTCTCTTATCAAACCAGTCCGGGACGCAAAATTTTATTGACCGAGTGAGCGCAGCAAACGAAAGTCTCTGCTTCAACTGGTTTTACTTTCATCCGTCCGTATGTTGGTACTAGCGAACAGGTAGTATTTTTCAACCAATCTTGATGAAACGTGGTATACATGTTTTATAACTTTATAGTTTCTTTTATGTCGTCATCGATTTTTGATTGGAGAGGTATTTCGCCAAAAAACTCGATACCCGATTGTAAACAAGAATTTCGAATATGAAATTTTCGGTCGTGAGGTATCAGTTCGATGTCCCGAACTGAAATTTTAGAATTGAGTTAGTGCAAATAAAGTTTGTGCTCGCGAGGTTTATAGTACGCATAACTAGTATTAATCAGAATATCCCTTATCAATTCTTTCCAAGTCGTATTAAAAAAACCCCGCTATGAACTTCATAAAATTTAACATACGAACTTGCTAAATAAAAAATAAAAAAAAACATCAATTCATTAATCCCAACCTTACAACACGAGAAACGAAAAAGCAGTGCCGATTTCACCTGTTTACGAGTTGTCAGCAAAAACATACCGGGGGTATGTCGATTAGCACGAAACATGCCACAAATGTTTGCCGCTGAGCCAGATATGTGGGCTCTAGACGTATGTATTTTAAACAAACACGGCATTTGTCAGCCAACAAATATTTGAGCAGAGGGGTTAATACCTCCGCTTCAACGCGTGGGACTAACGTTTGTTGTAATTAGTCTGCAGTTTTGTCAATTTTGCAGATTTAATTTTTTTTCACGTCCTGAATTATCTTCTGACTATTGACTTGGCAATGGGCAGGCCACATCGCTCGAAGAACCAATAGATAAGAAAGGTTCTTGAGTGGCAGCCACGAGCTGGAAGACGCAGCGTATGTAAGCCTGCCACTAGGTGGACTGATGACATTTTGAAGGTCGTGGGTAACCGGCGGATGCAAGTTGCAAATTGTCGTTCATTGTGGCGGTCTATGAGGGAGGCCTTTGTTCAGCAGTGGACGTCTTCAGGCTGTTAATGATGATGCTGATGATTGGCTTGGTAAAAAATCGAGGCATTTGTTAAAGAGGTAACTGTGCGACCGTCTATTCCATACAAACGAATTCTCCTGTTTTCTCCCTCAATACAGAAAATATTTAATTTGCCATAAAATGTATATCAATGCGAACGAAGCCGTGCCGGCAAGCTAGTTAATAATGTAGTCGCAGAAAGAAAGCTATTAGTTTTTTTCCAATCTCTGCATAGGCTTTGTGTTTAAATCCCTCTGCTGGGACTCCCTCGAAGGGTGATTGATCCATATCCACCACGCCATATAACCACCATAATTATCTCAATAAGCACGTGAATAAATCTTTCAGCAATCCCAACTTAATATTATATTATAAATTCGAAAGTAACTGTCTGTCTCTGTGTCTCTCTGTCTGGGTGTTTGTCGCGTTATCACGGCTAAACGGCTGGACGGATCGAGCTGTATTTTAGCATAGATATAGCTTAAGGGTAGGAGACGGACATAGGCAATTGTTTTGTAGGTCCCCACGCGGTGTCGCGGTTAACAGCTAGTACTTTATAATTCATTTTCATTCTAAAAATATACTTACCACAAGAATGAAACAAAGTAAACCTTAGAGGAATCCTTTATTTCGAATGGAATGTAAACTCTTGAATAACTTGGGCAGGCAACCTTAATTGAGTGGGTGTATAGGACTCGAGCCTGAAACTTCAGAGGCAAGGTTTCCATTTGAGAAATAAATAAAACTATAGATAAATGAATGTTAAGTACGTAGGTAGTATATCGCCAGCCGAGTTATGTCCTAAAACTGCGACGAGAACCACCGAAGGACGGGCAGCAGCGTCCTCTTAGGCGCAAGCGATACAGGGTCTGGCGCCGGCACGGCATGGCTAGGCGTCTTTCCATTCCATTCAAATTTCGGTCAAAATGCACGGTGATAAAGTTGCAATTTGAATGCACCGACCGGTATGAACCGGGCGTCGCCGGACGTCCGTTCGGTGTGTTTAAATTGCGACTTTATCTCCGTGCATTTTGTACGAAAATTGAATGGAATGGAAAGACGCCCGCGCCATGTCAAAGCCGGCGCCAACCTTATGTGGCTTGAGCCTTAATAATTCATATATTCTCAAATATGGGTAGACACAGTACACTTATGAATGTCAGTTTAGGTACAAAATGTATATTATTAATATTACAATTACGAACGCTGGGGTTCCTGCCAGCCGTGGGTATTATGGCAAACCCCTTCCCCTTTAGTGGGAGGCCTAGTTCAGCAGTGGACGTCTTCTGGGTGATGATGATGAAGTAATGTTTATTTTCCAGAGAAATGTTTTGGCGTGCTTGTATAATTTACCTTGTCTTCTTTTTGTAATAAATACGTACCTGAAACAAAATAAATGTAATTTAGAATTAGAAAAATATTAGGTTTTCTGAAGTCTATGCTTTTTGCTTGATCGGTATGGTATTTAGACATTATTCTTCACACCATTTAAAAATAATGCTTTTTGATAAGGGTGTCTGGTAAGGGTTGTTTGAAAAAACCTAAAATTTTACAGAACAGATTGTTGTTACATCATTATTGGGGTATTTTAAGTAAAATTAGTTTACTCAGAAATTGTGTTTATAGGTGTCGTGCACAGATTACCCTAGATTCCTCACTTACACAACTAAACGCATCGATCAAAATAAACCTATAAAAATTTACTCTTATTGAAGGTGCTAGTAAACGTAACCTTTAGATAGCCAATGTTCACGCTTGGCTTCAGTCCCCTCAAACCGCGCTTTCATCCTAGCTGACATTTCGAAACTACCTGGGGCGCTAGTCTCGACTTTTCGCTACAGCACTTTGCGACCGAATTCGGTCGCTATGTCGTAAAAATTCGACAACGAACACGAATTGTTAACGAAAAAACGCAAACATAGCGTTGAATTTTGCATTTTTCGAAAATTCAACGCTATGTTTGCGCTGTAGCGAAAAGTCGAGACTAGCGCCCCTGGTCTCGTAATGCAGTATCCATATACATATAATCTGTGGTGTCGTATGAAAAAATTGGTGTCTATTAGTGAAAGTAATCGTAAAAAAGTTTCTCTACTATTTCGTTTTTCTTTGCGGCCCACATATTTTAGGTATACAATAATACGGGCTGAAATTATACTGCTCAGCTACAGGATCGTGTGGTAAAATTTTAGGCTGCACCATTCTACGGAAGAAGGTAGCGCCTTTTTATGCCAATTTCGAAGCGTGCATTTTTCGAAGTTGTTAAGGATAACATAACCTCACCAAATTTGAACTATGCGCAATGGTTTGGTTGGTTATTCGTAGGCCGCATAATGGCGCAGCCTTTATGTTTCCCAAAAAAAAACATTGCGAAACCTGACGTGGCGATGCAGCCTTTACAATACTTAATTATCATTTACACGACCTGTATTTATAGGCCTCGTGCAGATGTATGATTGACCGAGTGAGGAAAGCGAACGAAAGGTCTTTGCTTTAACCTGCAGAATTTGCTTTCATCTGTCCGTATGTTGGTACTCGTGTACAGGTCGTATTTTTCAACCAATCTTGAGGAAACTTGGTATACAGGTTCTACGGTTTTATAGCATTTTGTTTTTAATTTTCGGCGATTTTTGATTTGGTTATTTCACGCAAAAAGGGGGAATGTTTGCTGTGGCGCCATTTACCGGCCTATTTTGATAATATTAGGCATAAACATTCGGTGCTCAATTCTAAACAAGAATTTAGAATATGAGCAAAATCGGTGAAGAGGTTGTCAAGATATGAGGTCGTGAGGTCTGAATTGAGAACACCCGAACAAACGACTTACTAAATTGAATATATATAAAAATAATAAATATATTTTCAGTCAGCTTACTTAATGTACTCTACACACAGATAGCCCCTAGATTTCTCACATAGGTCAATCGAAGCGCATCACGCCTCGGTCAAAATACACCTATAAAAATATACTCTCATTGGTTAATTGCTAGTCACGAGTAGGCTTAACCTTGAGATAGCTAATGAGATCGCATATTCGCAGTCCCCGCAACCAGCTCTTTCCTCCAATTTTTGTAAGTTTTTGTCGCATATATAATTATATATTATATTATAATGATCTGCCCTTTTCCAAAGTTTCAATAACATTTTGTTTTAATAAAACGGGAATACTCATGTTAAATTGAGTCGGTTATTTCGACTATAGTTTCGATCACATTCGGTGACCTTTATCAAGGAATGCTAAGCGAGACACGCGCGCGACTCAATTTAACGTGAGTATTACCGTTTTATTAAAACAAAATGCGCTGCCCGAGTGGGTTTTTCCTGATAATTATAATCTGGGTGTATTCAAGTCGCGAGTGAATCGGTTTCTTCTAGGCAAGCGTGCTCCATCGTAGGCTGCATCCTCGTTTATCATCAGACGTGACGGCAGTCAAACGCAAGCGAATAATAAAAAAAAATAAAAAAATAAAAATGTATCCAAGCCACGTCGGTTTTCATAGAGAAAATTCAATAACATGGTTGTCTCCTTCAAATCTTCAATTCAAATCTGACCTTCCGTCTCCGATATGGATTCCCTCCCTCGTACATCACTTCCCCCAAGGATAAAGCAATTACGATCTGATAGGGAGACAAACGACGACCCTTGACAAATAGTCACTGTCTTTCCTTATGATCCTACGTAAACCGATGGCGTTACGAATCTAGCGACTGATCGTAGACATTAAACTTGTGGGTTATTTTGGAATTGATACAAATTTCACTTCAAGGTTTTTCAAGGGAACAAATATACCAAGCATATAAAATACCAAGCAGTGATAGTTCCTGGTCATTATCTTCATCAGCTCTATCCAAAGGTGTTTAAAACTACTACAGAAAAAACATTGCCAATAAAACTGAACTTAAATTGTGGCAACGATTATTAAATAACCGACCATTCTGTATAACGAACAATTTTTTTTTTATTGTACTGATATTTTTTATGTTGTTGTTTTTTATGTTTTATTGCTAAGCCGTTACGACTCATTTTTCAAATGCGCGACTGTGAGTAATGGCGTGCTTTCCGCTGGTAAATAAACTAAATATTGTTTCCGTTTTTGGCCTTGTTGAATCTGTAGCTTTAGAGATCTTTGGCCATATTACCCCCGAATACTGAAACGTTTGTTAACTTTGACAACAGATTAAATCTAATACTGCCTTTGTCTGGCACTAAGCAAATAACAAAGGCAGCAGACTTAATCTGTCGTCAAAGTTAACAAACGTTTCAGTATTCGGGGGTCAGACTCTTAAAGCGATTTCCACGTTGCTCACAATTTTCCGCTCGTCGGTTTTCTTATGTCATCTCCTCACTTGGCCGGAGAGAGCTCTACGTTTGCCGATATGCGATCTCCAACTTCATAACCCATTTACCCCAAAGACCCTACTTGTAGATATGACCTATTTTTACCCGACTGCGCGAAGAAAAAGGAATTATGTTTTTAACCGATATGTATATCTGTTCCTTCATAACTTCTAAACTACTTATCATAATTTGACAAATGAGGAATCGTCTTAATCGTCCGCTGGTTATAAGCTACGTGACATCCCATTAAATTGAATATGGCGCCCTACAGAGGCCATACAGTCATGAACTAAACATTTTATTTTAAGGATGCAGTGCTGGGTATTAAATAAAAGGGCTTAATTAGCACATTACAAAAATATATACATTGATAGCGGTTTTTTTAACAAACACATTGTTAAATAAAAATGCGCCGTGACGTAAGGACGTAACCGGGATTTTGTTGTTCAACCTACCTTGTTTATTCCTATTTCTAATTGTCTAATCACGAAGCTCCCAACCCGTGTCCTACCAAGCAATCAAGTTTCTAGTAAAAACTGAAATTAACCAGACTGAGGCAATTTCCTCCAGTCCCGCCGAAGATTTAGACTTGGCATAGGCTGCAGGAAGACATGCCAAGTCTTAACGACTCGTACGACTTATAGTGAAACAATATCTTAAGATTTGGTTACAAGTCGAAGATAGGAGAAGAATCAAGGAATTATAAAAGCATGTATTTTGACTGAAGCGATGAGAAAAATGGGGAAGGAAGGTTCTTGAGTGGTGACCACGAAGCGGCAGTCGAAGCTTAAGTAGGCCTCCCATTAGGTGGCCCGACGACATTGTGAAAGTCACGTCCGTCAGTTGCAAATGGCAGATTGTCGTTCAGTATGGCGTTCTATCCCGGAAAAATAACCGGTTTCTGTAGAATAGCGGATGAAACCGCGGGGCGCAGCTAGTGTGCTATATATTTATTGAAACTTCAAATTTAAATAGCAAGGCAAGTTTATATCTAACTCTAAATAAATAAGCAAGTGGTTTATTCCGTAGAAGGAAAATTAGAACTTGCTGAAAACAGCCTGAGCTCTTGTTTGATGATCTTTCCATTTGACAGAGTCCGTTGAATATTGTTAGAACAAATATTAATCGGTTTGATTTGGGCAGCTTGTTTGAACAGCGGACTTATCCTCTAAATTTGAAACGTTCGTGATTCTGATTGAGACAGCAGGCCATCTCGCTCGTGCCAACTTAATCGCACTATGCGCGGCCTCGCTCGCGCAACTCTCGCTATCGCTTTCAGAGTTACGGGATAACCCCACTGGTATTACCTACTATGTACTTGAAACGCTATGGGTACAATGAAATTTGGTTCATTTTGTTTTAATAAAACGGGAAAACTCGCGTTACTTTACGTTACTCAATAAATTTATTGCAAACATTATGTTAATTATATGCAGATCTTAATTAGCATATTTTAAATAACTATATCATCATGACCCTGATTAGGTACTCAGCGTGACACGCGTGAGTGCAAAGCATGACGAGGTCGCGCGCGTGTCACGCTTAGCATTCCTTGAATGTGATCGAAACTATAGTCGGAATAACCAACTCAATTTAACGTGAGTATTCCCGTTTTATTAAAACAAAATGTGTCAAAACCACGTCAGTTTTCATAGTAAAATATTGGTTCTTGGTAGGAAAATGGGTATTGCAACTAACAAGGGAAAGGAAACAAACACACTTGTACTTAGTTTGTCCAAAATAGTACTTTTAGCGATAAGGCCGCCACGTGCACCCTAGTTAGTAGGAAGTTTGCCATATTTGAGATTTTCATTTTCTGATTTTCTATTAGTATTATTTCTGTAACAAGTCACAGAAAAAAAAAACGAAGTAAAGAACTTCAACTTCTTCTTTCAAAAGACACAGCATGGCAACAATGTTAATTTTAGCTCGCACAGGAAGCGTAACTTTCGTCATAAATACCTGCAGGCGCACAAAGCCTGCGAGAAGGGGAGTGTGATCGCTCTGCCACTTTCGCACTCGTAATAGTAGATTTCGAAGCGGCCCCGACTGCGGGGATCAAGGTCTCGCTTCTCGCTGGCAGTGGGATAAAACTGCTTAAATTAAAAAGCCAAATGGAATTAAAAAATTATAAACAGCGGTTCAATGTATTGCATTCTAAGCAAACTACCATTACAAATTATTAAATAACTAAACCGTGTTAAGAGGCATAGAAATACAAAAAAAAAAACGGAAAGAACACCCGGAATATTCAAAATTTTAAGCCAATTATTTCCTACATCCCGTACTTAATTGGGATGTTCCTTTTATCAAGGAATTCGAAAGGCGAATTAAAGAGAAAGCAATTTAACCCTCTGCTGTAGAGTTTACGCTGTTCCGTAATCAACCCCTAATTTTCAATTCACAAGGATAATTTATTTCTGTACTTACTGATTACGAAAAAGTTGCGCTCTGTTGTTTTCCCCTAGATTTCCAATTTTTTTCCACACTTTTTCCGTATAAAAAGTAAAATCTTGATGCACACTGCTTCCTTATCAATCTATCATATTATATCAGAACATTAATAAATTTTTAATAACAAATTAAATTCAAACTTAGACTACCTAAACTACTTAGCCTACTACATAGAAGAAAAAAAAACGATTGGATTACCCAGAGACCATGGAAGATCTAAAGATAATCCAAATACCCAAGCACACTGCCAGTTTGTAGCGTACCCAGCATTCTAGCGGCATAACCGCGTTGAATGGCAATGCTTATGCGTTGCGCACAAATCACACCCTAGATTCTGCACTCAGGACGCTCGAAGCGCACCACACATCAGTCTAAATACACTTATAAGAAAATACTCTGATTGGTTGATTGCTAGTCGCGAGTAGGCGTAACCTTGAGATAGCCAATGATAACGCTTGGTCGCACTCCCCGCGACCCGCGCCTTCCTCAAACTTTGGTGACTTTTTGTAAGAACAACGAATCCCGTAATGCGGTATCTAGTGTGATCTGTGGCGTTGCGCCAGATAAACGCCAGCATTTTGGTCGCGCGTCGCGTCTACCAGGCGCTTTTTTTATTTATTTTTCCCTCTCTTCTAGTTTTTGCTTTTAGTTTCGACGCGGGACGTTCATACGAATGCACCGCGCGGATTGGCGATTCCGGTGTGTTGTACCGCACGTTTTCTATACAAAACAGAGACTTTTCAGTACAACGTTAAAAAACGCGCTGCCGCGCTCCATCGTGTGAATCGTTTGAACTGCGCCCGATGAGGTCCTTATGAATCTTAGTACTCATCTCGATTTATTTTTACTTTACATACATTAGCTCAGACTTCTGACGATTTAAAGAGTATGAGATGTGGATGACACTTCCTTTGGGGGCTATACAATCCAATACAAGAGCGGCAGGCTAGTCCACAACTAGTGCAGATGTGTGTTGCGATAGATGGATAGATGTCATCATGGCGTCTCGCTCTTTCTTCTGGAAGTCTGTCAAACTAGGCTATATCATGAAGCAATAGAACATCTAAATCGTCAAGATAGGTAAAGCCTTTCACTGGTGAAAACAGTCAGGTAGAGAAACAGTTACCTACTTTTGTGCATAGTAAATATGTAAACAAACAAAATTACATAAGTTTACAACCAGTTACTGTTAACCGATTTTACTACCACATTATGAATGAAAACGATTTATAGCCTACTTTCGATAAAATGCATTGATTTGATAAAGACATAAAATTACATGGTTATCCGTATTATCATTTTTACGAATTTAATTGATAAAATTGTGATAAGCACGAATACCCACTTATATTATAAGTTCTGATGTTTTGTCTCTATGTCGGTATATTTGCATATATATCGCTCATACCAAAGACCAGGTAGGACTCAGGGTGGGGTCAATGTTATGTTGTTATTGTGTAGAATAAACGTTTTGGTCAATAAATGATTCTATTTATTTAGGTGGCATTTTGTATAGTAATTATTATTGGTGAAGTTTGGTGGTGCTGGTGTAAGTAGGGTAAATAAGAGGAACAGACGTAGAACAGTTTTTATTTAGGAAAATAATAGGAAACTAGAAAATCGTGGCTAAAGCCGTGAGGCGTAGCTAGTAAGTAATATCAATGCAGCGGTGTACTTATCTACTTGTATCTAGCCGTCATTAATAAATAATACTGGTCTGACTGATAACGCAGTTAACAAAATACAATACAATGCGAAACATTATCACAAACATAATTCGGTTTTTAACGAGGTACTTCTGAACGCTAAGCCCTGCGATACCGCTGAGATAGGGTGAAAAGCTGGCGAAAAACTACAATTTTAGAGCTGCCAAATTTAGTTTAGTGAATGTCACAAAAGAGTCGACACCAGTTATTACTTATATAAAGTTGTTGTTTTTATAAGTTTATTTTAACATTACACAGTACATTTTGATTGTTTTTCTTTGTAAATAAATGTGATATTTGTAACAAGTAACTTGCTTAAATTTCCAAAAAGCTAAAACATCTCCCGACGAAACGTCATGCCGTGTCAAGGAAAATTTACTGAAATATTTTTCAAATCACCTTCAGCCATTTTATGTAATTAAAAATGTTGTGACCGAGAGTGTGCATATTGCGTCAAACCGCTCTTAAGAGGTTATTTCGACAAGAAGATAGCGCTATCCACTTTCACGCGCAGATGTAAAGAGATGGCTTTAGAGCGCGCTAGTCAAAAAATCAGATGATCGCTAACATCTTATCCAGGAAATCAATCAAAATTCTGTTTGATGCAATTCTAGATATTATTATTACCTCACTATTGGTGTAATAATCACTTGAATGTACACTAGGGCTCCGAGCGAAAAATGTGTGTAAATCGAGGTGTTTTCAATTAACCAAACCAAGTTACCAAGTTTCTCTCTATGTAATACTAGAAGACGGAACCAAAAAACATATATTTCAAAATAAGATTTTTAATCTACATACCTTATGAGGAGGGGAAAAAGAAAAATCACATTTTTATCACATTAGGCCGTTAAGGTGCAACGTTTGGCTTAGCGCGCGAAATTCTAATTTTCTTACGTTTTCTGTCAATTACAGCTTAATTACTCACCGTAGGTTCATGAAAACTAATTTAGTATTTAATAGATAGTTTCAAGTACACGAACCAAAAATTCAAGTTGAAAGCTAGTATAAGTACATTTGTCACTAACCCCAAAAACCAAGAAGAAAATCAGCTTATCGAGATTTGTAGCTAAACCAATGTTATCTCTATCGCTCTTAAACCAATGTTATATATCTAGGTAATCATTTTACCCGTAATTTCTTATAACTGATTTATTGGCGCAAAATTGGTTTCAATAAATCCACGATGAGTAAGTAATTAAGCTGCAATTGACAAAAACGCAAGAAAATTTGAATGTCGCGTGTTGCACCTTAAGACGAAAACGTTACGTAGCTCATCACTGGCATATAACACCAAAACGTATTAAAAGGCGCTTATTTAACATATAACAATGAATAGAACTTTTTCACCGTAGCGACCGTTCAGGCCAATTTACCTTAGAAAGCGAATTCAAAACCGATACCTGCCCCACGTTGGAAATAGCGACAGGAAACGAAAAGGCCTGTTTCAGCCACATGCAGGAAAAATTAGGAAAAAGTACGTAAAGGCGGAAATAGAAAACATGAAACGAATTTTGTTCTTGAATTTTTAACCATACACAAGTAAGTTTAAAGGTATCCAAGTAAAATTCTTCAAAGTATTTTAGATGGATACCTTTACAACTATTTGTATCCTAACTAATATGATAAATTCGAATGTAACTCTGTCTATCTGTCTCTCTGTCTTGGTGTTTGTCGCTTTACCAAGGCTGAACGGATCGAGTTGATTTTTTGCATAGATATAAGGGTCGTATACATACATGGGCTACTTTTTTTTGTAGGTCTACGGGAACTAAGTCGCGTGTTACAGCTAATTGCATATATAATTGTAAGGTTTCCATTTTTAGCTCAAGTGTTTTTGTGCATTTTTTGACGTTTTGTATGGACTGACAGGGACCCTATTCCTGTGCGCTCGAGATTATCTCGGTCACTGTCTCTCTAATTTAGAATTTAATGGGAGAGAGAGCGACCGAGATAATCTCACGCGCACAGGAATAGGGTCCCAGGTGTAATGTAGGGAGTTCTGAAACGCGCAAGCAAAGTTTTTTCCTCGAGACGAACGTATTCATTTTTTTGCCTCGAAGCTTTATTGGTCCTGATACGACTGCGGCTATATTTCTCTGAATAATATTTAGTTAGATTAGTTAGGATTCACGTTATAGATATAAAAGATAAACAAGAATTTAGAAACATTCTACGAATAACAAAAAAAAATCGACATTGACTGCCGATGCAATCGCTAACTGCGAGCAGCCTTGGAGAAGTATGACCAACAAATCAATGTTTATCCGAAAACGTGATATCATCTTCCTCGTGAAAAAAAAATTTGCAATGATTACCTGTTAAGCCAAAAAGGATTTAGTTTAGCTGTCGACCTACTTAATTATAAGATACTTACAGGGCTTGTAGAGCAATGATTAACCTTAGGCATTGCAATCGTGGTTGGTCCGATTTAGGGATCTGACTACCCGTCGAAACGAGCCTAGCGAGGACAGCGGAGTGCGTTGTTGGAAAAAATATCCCTGATATGTTGCAGGCAACGTGCTAGAAGGGCATAGAGGCCATGCACCTAGTTTCGAACTCCAGCCCGCCACCAAAAAAAAAGGCATAGATCAATGCCTATTATCTTAATAAGTAATGTAGGTATTACCCAATTTAGTGATAACACAAAGTAAGCTAGTCTTCTGAGAAAGTAGGTAGTCAGGTACCATCAGTCCAATCAGGAACAAAACAAAGTAAACACATACGAGCTACAATATGCTATCTCGTACAAGTTAAGTACTAAAGTTGAGTGGGAGTAAATAACATAGAGCCGGTATTAGGAAATACATAGAAGCAAATGTTGCTAAATAAGGGTAAAGATAAAATAATGTGGGACGAAATAACATTTTCGTCTAGTAAAAAAAATAACTCTTCGCTGACTCATTCTGAAACAGGAAATTTACCTACCTAAGTACATATAGTACGTACAGATAAAAGTCACCAAAACCTAACCGAAAAAATTACAGCACATGCGTAGTTATCTTAACTGAGAGGAATCAAATAACAAATTGTTTATTTTCCAATCTCATTGTTTTTCATTTCTCGCATCAGTGGCGGCCTTGATTTTAAAACAATCACTTGGAAGGTACTTACACAGCCAAAACAAAAAAAAAACCTTATTGAATCATCGTTATTTATAAAACAAACTTGCTTTTAACAATACCGATAATATTAATCGATGCGGTAGGCATCTAGACTCTAGAGGCCAACCTATTATTTTAAAGATTTCTGTTCAGTTTTCATTACAGTGAGCGATTTGAAACTCATTAATCAAATATTGAAATATTATGTCGAAGCGCGTAGGCGCGACACTTACCGCTTTCAGGCTGCGTTCCGGGCACACTCCATCAAAAAGATTTGCATTTTTAGTGGGAAAAGTTTCATCCCCCAACTCTCCAGACAGTGGAGTTGCAGAAGACATCTTAATGAAGTGTGTACAAAACGAGGCCTTTCGAAGATCTATAATATGTACATAGAGCCTCGAATTGTAAAAGATTGTTAAAGTAAATATAGGAGATTTAAATGTAGGAGGATCCTGTCCTTCCTTAATAGGAAGGAAATAATAATTTAAAATTAAAAAAAAAAAAAAAAAAACCTGTGAAATAATTTTCACAGGTTCCCTTGCATGAGGACTAGTAGTTTTTGTTCTCCGATATTTTATGAGCTAGAATAAGAACCACATTCTTACAAAAAATAATAATTAGAAAAACGTTTGAAATACAAATGCTTGAGAAATCCCTGGGACTTATTGATTTGTTCAGTTACCGTTCGAAACAACACCACAGAATAATTTAATCATTTACCAATACATCAGTGTGTTCATCTTATTGAGTCCTTCAGAAACTAAAGAGTTTTTCATACATCGAACTATTCTACATGCATACTAACATACTCAACCTAGAGTACGTTTAAACTACTTCGCATTATAACTCCAATACGACACTTAACAGATACTGAATGTGCAAGTAATATAGGTTCACACCAATTCCTACATTCGTATTAAAGCTAAAGAGCTTCCTACAGGATTATCTTCTAAGCTACCTTGTCCTGGCGCGCTCGAACGTTCCGTAGCCGACCTCATCGGCGTGGTTGGCATAATCTCGATAAAGAACACTTCAATGTGGCTTATCATTGGATTATGGGACGTTCAGAGCCTAACCGACTTAGTAAGGACATTTAATGATTTGGGTGGAAACGATAGGAGTTTTGCTCCAGATGATTGCTTTCACGATTTTCAGAAGTGAATACTATTTTTTTAAGAAATTTTTATCATCAAACATTGCAGGTCCCGATATGGATTCCGCTGCTTGAACGCATCAACATTTTTGATTAATTTCAAAGATATCTCCGAATGTTAATCAAATATCCAAGCATGCAGTCTAAGAAAAATATCTTGAGAATAGCAGAGTAGGTACACATACCTACTCTGTCTACCAAGTAGGCAGTAATGTAGCTGGTTGTAAATTAGTAAAAAGGTTTAAATAAAGATACAACAAATGCTTACTAATTGTACAAATGGCACTGTTGAGAGACTCGGGTGAACAGTTCTACGTCCCAGGCCGTCGAGCCATCAAAACTTGGTAGTCAGAAATGTGGTCAATAAAACTGTCGACTTCGTTCGAAACTGCAAAACTGTAGTTTTACCTTGCTTTGGCAATACCGCGTCTGGACCGTGTGGCTCGTATTTGGCACGTCTCAACGTTTACACATGGACTTCGCAATCTACTGGACAAACAAAAACAACACAGGAGGTTTTACGTGCCTCAATTCGGTAATAATTTAATTGGGAGTGCATTTCTTGACAATGTATAAAATATTATAAAAAAATGAGCAAGGTGTGTGTTTGTTACCCTGTTTGTTAATCCGCCAATATTTATTATATGGATCTTCCTAATTCTGAAAGTGATCGTGAACGAATGAGGAGCGAGGAGCGCGAAAGGTGTGAATTAGTTGGTACAAGCGGGACGGCATGCTATCACAATCAAAATCACGAACGTGCATAATAAGTGTTTGCATCGGGCCAGCGTGGTGGATATGGCCAATCACCCTTCGAGGGTAGGCCGAGGTTAAGAGAGTGTTTAAAATCCCAGGAGTGAGATTTTAAAGGGCTGATGCAGTGTGTATGTTTGTTACCAAATATGTTTTATACAGGGTTAATTTTCATTTCATTCATTCATTAATTTCAATTAATAATTGAAACCGTTACAAGCATTCATCCAACGGACCCCATAACACAAGCTCAGCCAAGTTCGGGGCCTGCTAGTGTACAATTGGACATCTCAACTTAGCACCTAGAAATAGTATTTAGTAATAAGTTCAAATCAAATCAAATATATTTGATTCGATTTGATTAGATGTATAATTTGGAAAGTAAATCATTACCATAACTTTTTAACCATAAAAACCATAATTAATTTTATCATAATAACTGAAGGCATCTCGATAAAATTTTGTTAGAATTTTACACACATAAAATTTTACTGAGACAAGAATCTTCCCAGCATCGTGGTTACACACAGTATTTTATACTAAAAGGGTACGATAAGCAGCACAGTCTCTAATAAATACATTTTCAAAAAGTAGTGTACTTACAGTCCTTACTTACTCACTTAAATGCAACAATGTTAAATTTACTACCAGCTGGCTGTACTTTCGAGCAACTTTCTGCGGTGGTTAAACTTTACCCACAAAGTGAAGTTTAGCTAATTTAACTAAGTAAGACTAGCATATTACAATTCTCCACAGCTTACATAGTTATTTAAAAGGCAAATCGTTTCTCGATTTTCCCATGAGATACAAGTAATTCTTAAGAGTAGACCGTAGTAAGAGTATACGCGTACAGGTTAACAATTTGCGAGGTCTTTCTTCAATGCCAACTCGAACATAAGACACGTAATTTGGTCACATTATCTTTACGTAACATATTCATTGTTTTAGAACATCCTTCCTCAAATCTGTTTATCTCGAGTAGATCGTCAGAAATCCTTGGCCATCTGCTATTATCTGAGATTCCCGGAAGGTCCACTCCCGACAGGATAAACTACTTAAGGAGGCTAGTTTACCTACATCTTAAATGACTTCAACGAAGGGTGATACAAAATAGAATACGGAATACGGATTTTCAGTGCCCGCTCATTTATTATTCCATTTCAACCTAAGACTTTCTTTTAGAGTTACAATTTTTTTACCTACATTTTGTTTTACTTGATTTTAAGTTCAGTTTTAGAAAGATGAATTGATCATGATCATGAATTGATGGATTCCAAATTCCAAGCGTACCACTGGCTATCGATATGAAGATAGCTTATTTTTAAGATAATATAGGGAATATTACAGAGTTAATTATCGTTATCATCGGCAGCTTGTTCAGCTCACTAGAGAACAAAAGCCCCTCTCTCTTTAGCCAATCATACCTGTTTAGTGCCAATCTCGACCACGTATTTCCAATAATTCTTCTTGTTTTTGTTATGTTAATAGCTTGTACGTCATAAGTCAATGAAATTCAGATATTGGGTAAACTACAACATCTGTGTAGAACCGGATATAATACATGAATAATATGACAATATAGTCGAAGAAAATACATAAGAACAATTGGCGATAACCTTCAATCATTTGCATGCACGTAACATTAAATTATGTATATATCAAAGTAATAAAGTGCAATTTATCTCATGCTATGTTAGGTACCAGACCTAGTCGTTATAGCTCTATTTTTGAAATCCACCGATAAGAAATTCTTTTCGCATTCGAAACAATCACCGGTGAAATCGAATGCGAGTGCTCCTGGTATTCGAATTCTGGGTTACAAAATATTTTAAATTTTCCATTTCACGCAGCAACCGATAAACCGATAACTTCAGCAATGTCGAAAGGAACGTCAGTTAAAAATAAAATAAAAAGATGTAAATTCCATCAAAATATTTGAAAATTCCATGTTTGCCAGTTTTTCGTTGACCGTTTCATATAGTATTAACTACATGGTTCCATGAAAACTATTCATCTAGGATTAAACATACCTTTTCTCTATCTTCTTCGAGGTCATTTAAAAATAAGGTATGCAACTTTGAATAGATGCTTACGATTGAACATAAATGTGACATGGGACTTCCAAGCACGAAACCGGCAAACCCCCAAGTCATAAATATGTCGATTAGGATCTTACATATTCATGTTGTCTCGGTACCCTAAATTAATTCAAGCATATTCCGTCCTCAAATCTCTAACCCAACACGCTCGAAAAGGTATGTGTGCAAAACGATTGGTAGCTCCCTGGGGATAGCACGCGTAAGCAATAAATGCCATACAAGGTATATGACAATGGTTATGTGACAATATTGAAAGGTATGTAGGTACATATCATTATGAACGATTTTTATTATGGGACAAACACTGAAATCGCGAAAAAAATATCAAATGTTCCTAACGAGAATTCTGTGGATGTACCCAAATATAAGGAGAATTCTGTGGATGCTCCATAGGAAAATGATAATGACACTCGACAAAAAAGATGTTTCAATAATAAAAGTAGCTTGGGCCATGACCTTGTACGGTATATAATCTGTTGGTTATTGTGTTAAGGAACTTCATTTTCCTACAATTATTGCAAATAGTTACTTAACGAGATGAAAAATATTTATAATATATTTGAATTACAACACTTTTCGAACAAAATGGCGCGCATTTGACGTGAATAATTAGGTGGACATATTAAATACTCCTTTTACAGCTGACAAGACATTTTTAGGGTTCCGTATACAAGGAACCCTTATAAGTTCGTTGTGCCCGTCTGTCTGTCTGAATCCTTTACAGTCTTATAACTGCTAAAGTTGTAAACGTACATAAAATTTTACAACAATAGTCTAAGTATAGACCTCAGTTTAGTAGTATAGTTGAAAAAAAATATTTCGCTGTAACCCATCATGTGGGGTGCCTTTGAACAGGTCTTTTAAAATAAAGGTAAGGTTTGCTACACCATTTTTATTATCAAATGTACCGCTTGCGAAATATGGGATGACAAAGTTGCTCACAATGAACAGTGTACATTATGTAGGTTAGTGAAATGAAAGCTTGCAAAAGAGAACATCGCAAAGTCTCAGTTCGGGGCGAACTACTAGTTATAATATCATAGAGTTTACACATTACTTAAAACTCACAAAATTACGGAAATAGTAACGTGACTACTTACTATCAACAATAGCGCAATTGTAGAATTTCTAAGTTAACGGTTGCAATTGCACTAATTTCATCAGTGCAACCATTCAGCTCTATGAGCGACCGGTGGTGCGTGAAAAGCGCCGATAGTTCCGCAGGTCTCCACTGAGGGCGCAGCTGCGCTCGAGCCGCGCACGTGATTCATGCGCGGGCGCAGACGCGCTCGTCGCGCCACAGCCTCCGCGCACAACCGTTAACACCTCCGCACTTATCAGTACGCGTGTGACAGTGACAATTTTACAATTTATTTTGTATTTCTCGGTGTTTTTTTTTGTGCTCGTTCCTGGCCATTTTAAATCGGAAAAGATGTTCCTAAAGGTACGGTTTGTTTTTTAACTTATGCTCTTGACTTTGAACTAAGCATCGTGTGATTTATTAGTAAACAATCGCGTAATGAGTATCTGCAGTGGTGTAACTTTTCACATAGCATTGTTTTTGTTTTTTACACGGATAGTGTTTAGTCGTTAGCTGCACAATAATTCAATTAAGTTAATTATATGTTAGTGCGAAACAATGAGTAGTTTTCAATGAAACGCGACGTTATATTGGAAGTTGAGATTTATTAACAATAGGATAACAAAAAAATGGAAAGCTTCTATAATTTTACACACTGTTGTTTCAACTTATTTAAGGGGGTGCTAGAGGATTTACCTTACTTATTAAAATAACGAATAACGTAATTAGTAAATAATAATTCTACAAACTTGTCAAATCCGTCAAAAATTTTCTCGATTTTCCTGATGGACATATCGGTACGGATTTCTCTCTGAAACGTGAAACAATTGGACATAAATCTGTGTCAGATTCATCAATAGCTATGGTGACAATAGAAATGGAGAATAAATTAAATCTTGAGCTCGGTAAATTGGTTTTTCCTGCAGTTCCGAGAATCCGATTCGATAATAAATAGCTCTCGAAATCTCAACAAAGCCGAACCGATCTTTTGTCTCAAAAGTTTCGTTTCATAAAATAACACGTCTCCTTCACATCTATTACTTACCATTCGAATTCTAAAGAAGTACTTTGTAATATTATCTTTACACGGCACATCAATTGTGTCACACAAACAATCCGAATTTTGTAAAGAAATTGCAAAATATGTTTTCAATTGATAAACTGAGAATGTTGAGTTTTCTCCTATGCTCAGATCATGTAGATAAAAGTGATAAGCTGATAAGAAATCTGCTATCGTGTAGTCTGGATTTAGAACATGTTAACTGATGTTGTTATTACATCATATTATATTGGTGAAAACAATCTGAAATGCTATGAAAGTGATGGGAAGAGCAATACTAGTCGATCGACGAAGCCGAAAACACTGTCATTCAAATTAATGATGATTTAAGATATAGCGTTCTCTTCATACAGATTGATGTTTTTGCGGATCTCGGCGAGGCTTTTTACCGAAGGAGGCCAAATCTTTCATACTTATAGTCTAATGAATAAAATGATATTGACGAAGCAAAAACTTTACGGTCACGTTTCGAATAAGGTCGTCTCGTCGATTTTAATTGCGATTGTAATTTGTTTTTCGATTTCGGATCTTCATTTCCTCTTAAAGTAGATTTGGGCCGGGCTATTCTGTATTAGAGCTTAACATGGGTTACAAGTCATATTATTAAATGAAAAACAAATACTCCACTGCAAGAGGAGCCTATGTCTCACTCCGAACTTAAACTTTCGACACCACACTCGTCAAAATCGGTCAAGCCGTTTAGGCTGCACGTAATAATTTAGGAACACACAAACATACATACATACATACATACCCCAAAAGGCGGGTAAACAGTAGAGAGGAGATAAGTTTTTTTTTTTCAAGCCCTTTTACGCCTTATCCAACAATTAATTAAGAGTTTTGGCGGGAACGTGAATGAGACAAAATTTATGTAAAAACTGTGTACTTTTAACTATTAAACTGTTCGTGAATGTGCACAAGTGTTGGTGAATAGTATAATGTCATGAAACGTGAGCTTTCGTGTTGCTTCCAAAACTCCATAGAAACCTCAAGTAAAGACACTTACCACTTTACTAGGCCACGCCTTAAACTTACACATAACTTATCTTGCTTGACTTACCCCCAAATACTGAAACGTTTGTTAACTTTGACGACAGATTAAGTCTTTTGCTGCCTTTGTCATTTGCTTAGTGCCAGACAAAGGCAGCATTAGAAATAATCTGTTGTCAAAGTTAACAAGCGTTTCAGTATTCGGGGGTTAGACTGTCAATGAGACTTTTTTGTATTGCAAAGTGTTAGATTTCACTTGAAATATTACTATACTGGACACTGGCTAAATACAAAAAGTTTGGAGCTAAAACTTAGGAAACAATTAATTAAATTTTTTTTGGCTCCATTGGAGCTAGCAAAGTTACCAACACAAATGCTGGTGACTTAGAAAGGTTTGAAACATTTTGTTTTCAGAGAATTTCGGAGCGTTGTAAACAATAATTATTAACTTTATATAACTTTAAAAAAAAGAAAACACGCTTCCTTCATCCGCGTGTAGTCGTGACCGTTGACTTTTTGTACAAAATACCAGTTATGCTATTATGACCCTTCACAGTCTTTGCATACAACGGGTTATTCTGAAATGGTATAGTAAGCTAAAGGGGGCTCATAGAAGGTGTCCATCAATATGAACAAGTTTTTCAATAGGACTAACACAAAAACCGCAAAAATAAACTACCAAATTCTATGGTACCTTTGATTCTTAAAAATGTCATTCACACGATTTTCGAGTTGGACTCGTACTAAAATCCTAAGTTGTTTACGATGAAAACAATGAGCCCCTTTCGACTTGTTATATACTCTTTCAGAATAACCTGTATTGTTAAGTCATCAATAGAAGCAGCTGCAAATTGAAAGACCTTCAAAAATCGTGTCTCAAGTACGTCCCACGTTTGCAAAGATGCGATAATTGAAACTTATCACAGCTCCGCTAACGATCACAAGATAGCCGTATTCAGAACGTCCCAAAGTACGTGACGTCACTTATCTCAGAAACAGTATCAAGGTTGGAGAAGGTTACAACGGCCTGTACGACTTTCCCTACTTTTATTACCCTCTGGTGTACGCGTATGGGTACATAATTTCGTCTTGCAGTTCGTACGTAAGGCGCATGTTAAAACGTTGCCCTTTTTTCGCCACTGCCGCGTCTTATGTAACTTCCATTCTAGGTAATACTTGGCATACTGATGGCGATGTTGGAGTTAAATGTACTGTGTAATTAGTTCCGTGCTACATTTGTTGAGTTACTTGCAATTACAAGAAAACATCTGTGCGATATGAATAAGACTCGGTAATTTCTTCATCGTAAAAACTTTGTATCTATACTAGGTGCTCGGTAAGATGACGGACATATCCGACGATATCTTTGTACTCATTATTATGAACAACTTTTAATGTGGGACTAATCCCAAAACCACGGGAAAAAAATCTGCTGTTACTTCGCTTTCTTAGCAAGTTTCTGTGGAACAGCTGTTTAAAGTTATTCATAACTAGTCGTTAGACATAAGCGTGGACATATAAAGTATCCTATGTCCGTCTTTTTTAATATACAGTAACTCCTTATCAAATTTTATCAAGATCCGTTCAGCCGTGATAAAGCGACAAGCATCCAGTCAGAGAGACCAAGTTACTTCCCATAGTTCGCTAGATGGCGTTGATCCAATTTTGTGCATTTTTTGACGTTTTGTTTGGACTGACAGTTGTGAAGTTTTTTCTTCGAGACGAACGTATTAATTTTTATACCTTGAAGCATTATTGGCCCTGATACGAATGCGGCTATATTCTTCTGAATTATAATATTAGTTAGGATAGCATGACGTGTAACAGATGTCCTAGAAAATTTCCGTCATCTAATTCATTGTTCTTCGCCATTATTCTTATTTTTTATGAACATAATACGAACACGCTCTATGTGCCTACCAGGTATATACAGCGTGCTCTAGGTATTAGTAGTAGTAGTAGTTAGGTACGTAATGCATTAGTAAAGTTTTAATATGTAAGTAAGCAAATAATATTACATGTTATTCAACATTTCCCTGGGAACATCGGAAAGATACATTTTAAAATGGGTATGAATTATGAACCAACCTAGTTCCGAGTTGTCCGGGCCAAATGACGTCTTTAGTAATTTCGAACTTTTCTTGCCTGTTTTTCCGGATCGCGATGATTTACCTAAGGAAATTAATTCGTTAATTATATAAAGTATTGAAGGTATTGTTCCTCTATTGTATAATTAAAAATATAAGAAACATAAAATTAGAAGTTATAGCAATAATGAAATAAAAAAAGTTATAATGACATGGCTAAGCAAATTTGATTACAGTGGCATTGAGGATATATTAGGATTAGGATATATTAATACTTAGGTCTGTACAATATTGTACGACATTTTTAATGACCTGACCTGTAACTAAACGTTATCAATAAATTTATTATGATTATGCTAGAAAAGCTATATATCTGTTAGTTAAACTTACATACATTACATTTAGTTCATATTTGTATTCACACAACAGGTTTAAGTTTTAAAATGTACCTACTAAATAGTTGTCATTTTAATTTTATTTCTGTTTTTATTTTTTATTTATTAGATAAGATAAGGTAATTTTTATTTTAACATAAAGAAAGAAAGAAAGAAGCCAATTATAAAAGTAAAAATCTTAGTTATAACACAAACTGTTTTTGGGTTTCTCAGTATACACTCTGTATAGGAGTAGTCAGTGAGCCCCAAAGTAAGCACAAGGCTTGTATCTTGGGGCCCGAGTGCGGAGTTGCCAACCTTACTGCATGCAAACACCTATAACATTTTAAGAGCATACTAAATTAAGCCTTTCGTATTATTAGGTAAATGGAGTCAGAGATCAAGTAATGCGACGAAGGTGGACGCGTGTGAGGCAATGCCTATCTTGCCTTGCAGTCTCGAACGTGACAATCACCTTTACTGCCTCTATGACTTAGCTAATATTTTAAAATACTGTCGCTTAATTATGATTTATGAAATTTATGTAGAACATGCGAGTACTGGAAGACCTCTGGAGTTGTGCAAGGCTCTTGCTGGTAGTAGTGTTTCGTAGTTTATTTTATCGTAATACTACTTTACTGTCGAGATTATTTTTATAGTGATTTTGCTATATTTTTACCCGACGACCGAAATAACACCTTATTTCGGTCGTTGGGTAATTTTTGGGGTGTATTGTGAGTATTTGTGTAAGTATGTATGCTTGTGTTCCTATATTACCTCTTATAGCTGATATTTCCTAGGTTTCAGTACTGGTCCCACAGTAAAATTTGTTCCATACATTTGGCGAGTGACATTGTCATTTTTCTATGGAATAGCAGATTTTTCTCTTTCCTTATAACCCTGTATAAATTTAGATATATATTTAAAATGATGAACTTAAATATCTGGTGGGAGTCTGGGTGTTCATTGTCCGTGTCCGTGTGTATTTCATAGCGTCCCCGACAAAGGAAAAGCTATTGGGAAGCTATGAATGTGGCACTCATTTGAATCTTTAATAGCTAAAGCTTATTTTATTCCAATTGCTTATTTTCTGTTAGGTAGCTACAAATTTTGTTAAGAAAGCATGGTGCTAAGAATACATGGTGCTTTTTAATCGGCTAGAGAGCGTCTGTAAGGATGTTATATACAAGATAACGAACAACTATTACTCTACTTTTGAAAATTCTCGCACAAAAATATCTGCTCCATACATTTATTGCAAGATCCACGAACACGCTTTGTATGGAACAGCTGATTTTTGTTCTCGTGAATTTGCAAAAGTAGAACAAAGGTTTTTCTTTATCTTGTATACAACATCCTCACAATCACCGCCGATCACGCCTAGCCGATTAAAAAGCACCATGTATACATATAAAAAAGCAATAGCGAGAACGTCGTTTGGAGCATCTGTACTGAACGTTGACGACATTTTAAATGCGACCCAGACAAAGAATAGGCACAGTATTATCGTTATGTCACAACAGTCTTATCGGCGTGGGAATTTTTTAATCTACATTACCTAATGTCATTGACCGTTCGGTACCATTCGAAGGAAATTCGTCGAACAAAGTAATAATGGGAATTCGATCATGTAATTTATACAGCAACGAAATTAACATGCATTTTGACACTAAACATCGGTTATCATGGCGTAATCACACTGTTTTGTCCAGAAACAATGTGGCAGGAACTACGGGCAGTGACGAGATAAAACCTTTTTAATCAAAAATGGCTCTAATTTTCACAAAATAGAGTTCACAAACGAGTGTGTCAAGTCCCTTGTTTATAGTAGAGATAATTTGCGGTTGTATCCCTTACACGCGTTTTCGTGGGACGATATATTCAAAGTGACGTCACTATGTTAATTTACTAAATGGGGTCACTGCTTACTATCATGACATAAAAAATAAAAACAAAGTCGTTGTTAGTTCCACCACTGTTGAATTGCCGATTGCAGTTTTTGATAGCGGTACCAAACATTTTTCGTAAGTCTGTTTTGGTTGGGTAAATATAAAAAAACATAGATTGAGTTAAGTATTATTGATGGCTAAAATTAAGTAAGTGCCCGTTTTATTCCGTAATTGTTTCGATGCTGTACAAAATTCTCAGGGTTTTGACCTGAACGGAAAATTACAGGTGCATGGCGTAGAAAGTCATAATGGCTTACCTGTTTAACAAATTATTAAGTTTTCTAAATACCCTATTTTAGAAATAATGGCCACAAATAATCCTCTACATGAAAAGAAAATCTCGACAGTAAAAAAAAATCGGCAAAACGTCTATGCTATAGACTTTTTTTACACACAGAAAAGATAACGCAACGGTGTTAAGGTTAGGAAAGAGAATTCCTATCCTTAATACTAATGTGAAGGTCAGGAAATTTACTTCCTAACCGTCACACCAGTGTGACAGAGCAGGGTGAAGGTTACTCGATCACGTAATTTTCTGTTTCGAAAAAAAAAGCTATAGGTTACCTACCTATAGCTTTTTTTCATAATCTACCTAAAACTAGGTAGATTTTGAATCGTGGACAGCCAAAGCGGCGATGGTTCGACATGAGACGGCATGAGAGCCTTCTGACATACTTAGCAAAATACAAATATAGTGTAGGATAAATGGAGAAATCAGTGGCGGATCCAGAATTTATTTTTGGGAGGGGATGAGAGTCGGTTTTGTTCAATTTGAGTAAATCAAACAATACTTAACTGGTCAACCATGCTTTAAACGTTGCGTCACTTCATGGGATAAGTTTTATTTTTCAAATGACATCGTAAGTCTCTCTGAACACTTTAGTCAAAGTTATAGCATTCCATTTATATTATTTCCAGTCGGTCGGTCGGTCGGTCGTTCGTTTAGGTATCTACTTTTCCTGCATACAAGTCGATATATAACGAAAAATAACAGTTGAGCTAAATTGCTCAGCTGTTGGAAATGGTAAGAGGTGCTTTACCTAAATACTTACGTCTACATAGGTAATTCTATTGCGCATGTCGTCCCATTTGCTGACATAATATGCAATTACACTACAGGCCTCTTGTAGACGAAAGTGAAATGCTATATGCACTGGGAGTAATCTGTGGTGGGCATTATAGCAGGGATATTGCAGATTGTTTACATTACAGATATCTTTAAAAATAAATTAAACAGCTTCGTTTTTGAGGGGTAAGCCGAGGTCCCAGCCAAAGATATCTTCATCTGCATATTTAAAAAAAAAAAAAAAAACACGCTGGTTTTAAACAAATGAACAGAACAATGTTTAAAGCAATTTTCGTGTCCGTATTTTCTATTTTGATGATCAAGGAAAAAAATAAAAAGTTCATCTACAAAAAGAACTGGTTTTAAACATCGGCAATAGAATTCTACAAAACGTCTGTTGTCTTTTAAATTTTTTAAATTTTAATAACCAGTTAACAGCACAAAACAGGCGAGGTACTTTCAGAAAAACACCAATCACGTGTTTTAATATAAGATTATTGCAATACTCACGTGCACATTATTTCAAGTGAACAGAGAACGGTTAAAATTGAGCTTCCATTGTAATAAACTAGATAGGTACAAACAAACTGATCTTACAGTTGAGTGAGGGAAATTCCACCGTACATGGTATACAAAACTTATAGATACTCATAGAAACAGTTAGTTTCCTTATTCGGCCACTTCTACATATAAGTTTGTCGTACTGGATAGATACCTAGGTAAGTTAACGTCTCAAGAACATTATTGCAAACATGGAACAGAACGGATAGTTCACGCATCAGGCACAGTGGCAAGTTGCGATTGTCTTCTCAATCAGATTTGCATTACAAAGCAATAGCTGTGTCGAAGAGACACAAAGATCCGCGCAAACCTGCACGATGTCGTCGCTGCGAGTACCTCGCGGTAGCAATCATTGGCCGCCCAATCATCGCACTTAACGTCACAGTCCCGGGATCGAAGATTGGTCGTCGTTGGGGCTTTAGAATGTTTTCACTATTGTCTTTGAGACACCGGACTTTGGTACAGTCTCGTTGAATGAAAAGATGGATTGGCAGGTATTATTTGAATTCATTGGCCTTTGCGAATGCAATTTCACGCAATTAAAGGCGTTTGATATTGACAAAAGAAGATAAATGAGGAGAAAGAAACACATGAAGCTATGCTAGCTCATTTAGTAGACAAACAGGACTGGACTGTGTGAAATAGGATACGACTGTAGTTAAGTGAAATTAATGAAGAGTTGATAAGAATGATGATGTGACCTCAGATGTAGTAGAGCGTAAGTAAACTAATTTATTTTTCAACAACAAGCTTTTGCACAATAATTTATTGGTATTGGTTTCTCGGATCGAAATGAGTCTAAACTCCATAAATCTACTGTTAGTTACTGAGGAGTTCCGTCTTCCACCGTCCGTATCCGTCATCAGATCATCTCGCTGTCATATTGTATTGTCATCGGAACTTGACAGGCATGCAAATTTTCAACTCAATTGAACAAGAGGAAGTAGTCTAAAATTCAGTAGCAAGATTTGACCTTAACATACATACATACATACATACAAACATTGCAAGCAAAATAAAAGCTTGTAAAATACCATAGATCACTGTCATTCAAGATTCTAAAAACACCTCAGGAAAAAATAGCAATACCTACCTACATTTAATAATTTGACTAAAGTCATTTATTAAACTTAGTTACCATTTATTGATGCCATAGTACATCAAAAAAGTGACAAACAAAAAATCTCATTACGGTGAACAAAAAGGGTTCTTAAAACTTAGGCCTCGCTCGGATAAGAATAACACAAATATACAGGCAGGTTTATTGTCATAAACAGCGAGGTTACAAGGCCAAATTTTCTTATTTACACGACCTATTCCGTTGACATATATGTAAATGGTGTCAACGTTCGCAAATCTCTACCAAAAGGCTTTTCCGACTATGCTATAAAGTCATCTTCCACCCTGTCCGAAGCCAGCCTCTCGAGTCTCGATATACCGCAGCAGCGTATCACTAAGTGTGAACTAGTCCATTTAAAAACTATGCTATCGATTTTGTCTTGCTACCATACTTTTTTTTAATTTGAAGGCAAATTACCGGGAAAAAAATTGCAGATTTTAGGCGATTATAAAACCAGTAATATTAATATCAAGCTATTCATCGCAAGGCAAGTCGTGAGAGCTATTAAATTTATAGCCTTCGACCAAAATAAAACGAATGGACGAGCCCTAACCACACGACTTCTTTAAAAATTACAAGTCAAAACAATCGAACTTAGGCTTCAATACATAATTAAAAGTATGTGTACAGTTGTCACAAAAAAAGAGAGAGCGAATATAATATCTACGAGAAAAAAGGGACATCTGTGTTTATTAGTTGCTCTCGAACAGTTTGACATTCGAACGTACGTCTCGCACTTTTCACAGACTGAGAGCGACTGAAGCAAGGTGAGTACCGGCGCTCACTTTAAAGGCTTCAAAATTCTCCTACTTAGGCTCGTCCATTCATTTTACTTTAGTCGAAGTTTATAGCGCGGGAAAAACTATTTTGCGATATGTTATTGCGTAGACTGATGAAGACCTTTATGTAGGTACTTTATGAGCTTTAAAAAGGACAAAATAATCGTAAGTAGAGCAGTAAAGAGCTTTTTCTCACAATTTTCGCACACGAAATCGCAGAACTCACTAGCTTGTATTTTAATATTCAACCTTTTTCATGGCAGTCAAAAACACAAATTGCGTTTCATAAAATCCCCTGCGATAAGTCTTACTTACGAAACAAAGCGCATTTAGTTTAAGGGGCGGCTCTACGAAAATTGTAAAGAAGCTTAGCTTGAATATAATAGAAGTTAGAGTTACAAGCAAGAAGAGTAGAAACCTATCCGGTGCTAGAGAAATTCTACAAAGGTACCAGTATTTAAGAAACCTTAGCATGGAAATTAAATATAATTATGTTCAGCCATCTACATACGAGAATAAAAATAAAAATTTAATCACTTAGGCCGGAAAATTAGAATTAGTTCCAAAGTTTCAGTTTCGTTTAGTGGTAGGACTATTTTACAAAATTCGCCTGGGAAAGTACCACACATTTGCCAATTATTCAAGCGCCAAACAGTAGTGTGCAAATGGACAATGTTTCCAGTGAAATTGCTGCGAGATTTAACATCTAAGTGACGCTGAACTGTAATTGCAAGCGTGGCGCTTACCGTTACAGAGAATGACTTGCTGATCAGTATTATAAAAATACTGCTGAATTATCTACCTATATTTTTCTCAGGGACCAGACTTAAAGAAAAAAATAATATTTTTATCAACTCAAAAAAATTTCAAGCTGTCATATCTAGGCTATACTGAAGTGATTTAACTGCATCTCTGACTTGAATGCAAGATGAGAAGAACGTTCTTTATATCTCGGATTTCGGTAGCGAGGAAGTATTTTCGCCGGACAGCCTTCGTTATCTTGCATTCACACTTCATGTAACTTTTGCACTGCAAGAATATTAAACACCTCTTAAGAGGATAGTCCTTCCGCGAGGTTTAGGCACATTAGATATTTAAAATTATATAGCTGTCACTCTGTTTCTCGTGCGTGCAATAGAGAGAGTTATTGAATTTTCCTAACTTTTTGATGAATTTAGCGTTTCGGGGGTAGTCTGTTATCACCCCCAAAATCTTAACAAAATCTTTTGTTTTTGATGTCAATGGCTTTGATAAACCATAATATATGCCGCTATGTGTTGTTTTTTCAAAAATAATATGGTATTATAACTACAAATTTTCTTCGTCGTATTTTCGACGCAAATAATTGTCCCTTTATGTGACAAATATAGTTTTCCACGGTGTAGATAACATATAAAAAAATATCGAAATCGGATAACATTTAGGGGGTGGGTATCAGACTACGCTTTTTGTATGGATAAGACGGCGGTATACTCTATTCTTAAGTCTTTACCTATCGACGTAAACTACATACATAACCTGATTTATAACTAGTAGTTCGTAACGAACTGCGACCTCATTACCGCTGTATCTGTAATCCAAGCACCGATTTTGCTCACTTTGAAGTTAAAAATTGTAATGAAATGAATCAGGTACCTACTTGTCTACAAAGTTTTATGAAGATCAGAACAACTGTTCGCAAGTTCTGTATCAGCCTTAAAACATCGTATCGGCCTACCCTCGAAAGCTGATCAGGCCATATCCACCACGCTAGCCCAGTGCGGGTTGGTGGATTAACTGCCATCGAATTTCTTCTCCGGAAATATGCAGGTTTCCTCACGATATTTTCCTCCACCGAAAAGCCAGTGGTATATAATCCGTAAGGTAAAGTAAGTTCCCAAGAAACTCATTGGTGCGGGCACGCCCGGGTTCGACCACACGAATGCCCACGAATGTGAGGCAAACGTTCTCCCGCTGAGCTACCGCGGCTTTAGTAGCTAGGGCTATTGTATTTATTTTTAAATGTAATATCAAGCTAGCTAAAATAGCTAGATAACTACGGACATAACATGCTAAAACGTAACTACAAACTCGCCCAATCCGGTTTTGTTACCCAATTTATCTCTTCCCTCGATTTTCTTTCAAGCGGATATTCGATCTCGTATCTGAGAAAAATTCAATCCGTTCAAGTGACCTCCGGACGACTCCGTGGTTCGTAGGTCTGGTATTTTATGGAACGGCTTTCGTTTATCTGGAACATTTGGACCTATCGGTAGTATTTGCCGATTTGTCGATAATTGGCGAATCGCGTGTTCAGGTCCATCGCGATAATCCCTAAACTAATTATAAATTATGTAGCACGCTTGCCTAGGAAATATTTATACCTATTCACTTTTTTCTTATTTGTATTGTACCTGATATAATATCTCACTCACATGAGGACGATTCATAGCGTTCTAATATCACCGGTTGTATAGACTTACTAAGCCGCTCGGCACGTGTGTGAACCGCTTAGGTAATTTGGCTTATGCCAGATTTGGTCACTGAGCAGACAGAATGCGCCGCGTTAATTGTATATTATAGACATAGAGCATCGAGACACACCTAGGGATGATGGTGATCCTTACTGTCCCAATTGTTTGGTACTTGTAGATTGTTGCTATCCATTGAAACCTCAATTGCCGGCATCGCATTGCAGAGTTGGCTATACGCTTGAAATAGCAAGAGCGGCACGATGGCGCTCGCTAGCGCGGGTCGCCTTTGACTGAGTTTATAATGGTGCGTAGTTTACTTCTGAGCACCGTGGAATACAAAAATGGAGCCGAGTCGGTAACATTTAAAATGTTCAATCACGTGTTCCTTACAAAGTATATAATGCCAATGTCATAGAGCTAATTTGTAGTTTAGAGGTCATACTGAAACTGCAAATAATTACACTAGCCTATTGTGAATTTACTATTTTAGAACAAAAGAGAGCTCTTTGTGTGTTGATTGCGGATACTACAGTTTTTTGGCAAGAGGAATTAGTGCCAGTCCTGATACCCGTGCTCCGCTACAATATAATTGCATTTTTGGCCATTAATTTTCGTTGGCAATTTAATAGCACATAACTGTCGTTGCAACCAACTTATCTATTGAGTTAGGGCTGCGTTCCCGGCCAAAGTTAAGTATCTGTTTCACACATTTTTAAAGATTCACAATCAATGAGTTTGAATTAAAAAATAAACAAACAGTTATCTTTGGAATACCATTGCCAAAGGTTTATAGCAGTTATCATATTACATTTTATTGTTTTTATTTTGGCCAAGGAGAAGGAAAAAATCCTCAATAAATTTGATTTTTTCCTTTTTTCCTTCGTCAAATAAAAAAAATTACATAAAAATGGTATAAAACATTGGCAATGGTATTCTAAATATAACTGACGATTGCATTTTTTTAAATTTTCTCTCCGTAATTTTTATATTAAAATATGTTGAAACCACAGAATTCTCCTTATAAATAAGGCCCATACAAACATACATACAAATGCCAATTTGTTCCCGTAGACTCTGGTTGAAACAGTGCGAACGATATAAATTATGGGAGATAATACTTCTAATATGTTTTTTTATTCATTTTCTGTGAACGGGTATAGTGTGAAACTAGTGAGAAAGCAAAAAAAAAAACAAATAATGGTGTCGATTTTGTTGTATTACTTGCTAAACTAACCTGATAACGAGACGGCAACATTTTGAGAGCTATTGAATTTAGTTAAGCTAAAAAATTGTATAAAAACGCCACCAATTGTACACCTACTTTTCCAGGTCTGGCGATACAAACTTGTGTAAAAATTATTCGCCGAGTTTAGACCTTCGTTCGTTCATGAAGCACGAACATGAACCGACGGAAAAAGTCAAAGCTAACTTTGACAAATAGCTTTTCCCAGGCTATTCAATAATGAGAATTTATAGCGATTTCCTTGGAGTTAGTCTACGATTCTTTTAAGACCACCTCAGACTACGTTTTATTGCCTTATTCGGACTACGCGAGTATTATTGTCGAGTGGCGAGTAATTTAGTAGGTAGCTAAGCAATGTCTTTACAAACAAAAAATATGGAGATACTTAAGTTACTACGTCACTCGTCTGAATTACTAATACAGTCCGAAAAGGCTTATAGTTGACCATCCACTCAAGTCCTGCCAAAATGTATCCTAATCCTAACTAATACTATAAATTTGAGTGTAACTTTGTCTCTCTGTCTGGGTGATTGTCGCGTTATCACGGCTAAACGGCTGAACAGATCTAGCTGAATTTTTGAATAGACATATCTTAAGGGTGGGAGACGAACATGGAAAAATGTATGTCCTCGCGAACGGAGTCGCGGGTAACATCTAGTTATTATAAATATTTTGTAAATACATTTTTTTTTAAATAGATCCGGCAGAAATGAATCAAATAGCGGGCCATACGCTATCACTCTCATACATTTTGTATTGACGATCACACAGCGACAGAAGCGCGAAAATCAATATAGCATGATGCATATTATAACATATTCTGAAAAAGCCTCCAGAAGTCAGTATAGACAATACAAGCAAACTATTAGGTACAATGGCGTCGACTCCATTCACTAAACTAAATCAACCTATCTGACGGGGCTAAAATTAGCTTTTCATTTCAATGTGAAAAAAAAATGGAAATCATTTGCTGTCGAATTTAGTTTAGTTTAGAATATGGCTTATACTGAAATGGTAATACAGAATCGACGTCATTAGTAAAAAATTCCAAGCGAACTAAAATTGTGTTTATTTATTCATTCCGTTACTTTTCAGCTCAACGAAGCGGCGAATACGTATTTTGAATAAGTTTTCTGAAAGCAATCGAAAAGTCAGGTTTGTTCAACCGTTAACTCTTTATTCGCTGTTCAATAGCGACCACCTGAAAAAATGTGCACACGACCGTAAAATATCATTTATTAAATAATAACTATAGTTCACTTACTTACCATAGAAAAGTTATACAAGAGGAATGGCAATCTCATACAAAAAATGTACCCCCGAAAAAACAAATTAAAACTAGATGGCTTTTATGTATTTAGTCAGCTAATGTTCAAAACGCTATGAATGCCGATGAAAATATGGTTAATACAGAAACATAGTATATGTCTGTTATTTAAGGTATAAAATTAATTATTTTACTAATTTTACTAATGTTTGATATTAATAATGCAAAAATATTCATAACAAGTAGCATTTTTCTTCGTATTATTACGAATTAGATTGGGTTTCAATTTCAAGTCAAGCAGAAATTGTGACGATCATGTCGCAGTTTAAAGGACTAGCGATCTTACGTCCTTATCAGTACTACAAACGGTTTACACGTCTATCTATGGACATTAGAACTCTTAGTATAGTTTCTCTATGTACTAAGTACTCCACGGGGGGTTACCTACTTCTCTAAAAACGGGTAGTCAGTATGGAAGCTATCATAACATCTTTCCACTGAATATACAAAAGATAAGCAAATAAATAATCACTTTGTACTACTACAATATTTAGGTTACTAGGTATTTTGTTTACTCGTTCTTCTAACTGCTTTGAGCAACTCGGTGCCGGCCCAAACGGCCCAGAGGAGGCCAGTGTTGCTCTATGTCTTATTGTTTGTTTATTAATATCTAAATTCGGGAAGACACTGACTGCTGCAACACAGCTAACGCTAAAGAAGCAGGCAGGGCTCCACAATAAATAAATAATATTAGGTGACATGTTGTATTTGTTTTAGGTATGTTTTTTTGGAACTTGGTGACGAGACGAGCAAGTCGCTAACCAGATGTTAAGCGTCACGCTAGCTCATAAAGTTCAGTGCCAGCCACAATTTTGAACTTCAGCAGTTCAAAACATGAGCGGCAATGCACTGCGCTTATTACCCTGAGATATTAGGTGCTAAATCTCATTATGAACATTATTAAGGTGGACATGGGAAACATCATCATAGGAACGTCGGAAAAACAGAAAAACTGAAAAAAAACAGGTTCTATCGCCGGCTTACATTTAAGTACACGCACTCTCGTGGCTTAATTATTAGCGCGTCTGCCTTATGAGAAGGAGAAGATCCCGGATTCGATTCCCGGCCGGGCAAATTAAAAACATGAAAACTCTTTGAGTGTGTTCCCGGGCATAGTGAATTCTAAGCCTTTGGCTACTTCTAAGAATACAGGCGGCTTATAAAGGTAACTTGTATTTAGTCCTACCGTAGATAAAATAGTAGATATTCTTTGGTCCTACTAGCATCATGGCCATTCGAAGTCGTGAATATTGATTTACAACTAACAACCTTCTAGCAACACGCATTTACTGAATAATATTTATGTTCAGTACGTAGATAACATAAAAGTTACGTAACACATTATAGTTCAAATGTTTAAACAATTCTATATTACTAGCTTGGCCGCATGGGTTCGCTCGCATAGGCTACTGTAATTTCAAAACTCCATATCACCTCTTCAGGGATCAATTTTCGAAAAATCCTGAGACGTGCCTTATTTTATTTTATTTGTAGCACACAAACCGAGATTTATTGGCGTAGTAAAAAATAGGATATCCTATCGGTATTGTTTTAACTCGACTGCCCAAGAAGGAGGGTAATGTTTTTGAGATGATTGTAAGTTTGTGTGTATGTAAGTAAGCATGTTTGTGTGTTCCTATATTACCTTCTCTAGCCTTACCTTGGCTTGGCTTGACCTATTTTGACAAGTGAGGTATCGCCGGATTCTTGTTTATGTCCGGAGTGACTTTTACTACGTTTTGCAGTCGGGTAAGTATTTTGTTTTTCTGTGTTTATTACTTGTCGTTATGAAATGAAATGAAATGAGTCTTTATTTGCCAGAACGCAGGTAAGCAGGGTGTTGAAGTTTGAAATGTTCCATTACATTCGGTCATTTCTGACGTGCAAAATATTTCCATAGAAATCGTTACTTACTTAATAAGTATTATAAAATTGAATAAACTTTACCTACAATAACTTTACAATAAAATAAATAAATAAATAAAATAAGTAGTGAGTATACAATAGCGTCAACTAAAAACGTTTTGTTGACTCGTTCATAACAAATCCGTGATCCAACAATTTAGGTAGGTAATACATAACTCATACTCAAGTTCGCGTTGTCGAAAAAAAATCAATTAAGCCTTGCGCAAACCGATCTTGACACAATTGTGAACCTGTGCGATAAGCGAGTTTATATACCTAAACCAATGATGCGGGCGATTTAACTCAATTGATTTATTGAGCCCAAATTGACTTGAATTGTAATGGCAAGCGCACATGACACTCAATTCAGCGGACTTTTTGACATTGAAAATAGAACTCTAAACTTATGACACAACCCATATTACAGACCAACAAGTATAATTAAAAGAAAACACAAAAGACCCGACCCCCAAAATGTAGCTTATGATAATCCAGATAAAGAGGAATCCAACGACACCCAACTTGTGAAAATCGGTCAAGCCGTTTAAGTGGATACCGCGACAAACTTGGCAGTTGTTTTGCGGTAAAATGTAACTGTGTAATGAATAAAAGAATTAAAAAAAAGCTACAGGTGGTAATATAAGAACACACATAATTACATACACCCCAAAAACCTGTTTCTTTGGTAGTCGGGTAAAAACGGCGAGCACACGCAATATTTTAAAACCGATGACTAGTTTTATGAACGCAAAAGTTATTGTTGGTTTGTTTGTTCCTGTTTCACGCACAACGGATCGACGTAATTTTTTGCAATGATATATTTCAAAAGCCGGAGAGTGGCATAGGCTACTTTTTATCCCGGAAAAATGTACGGTCCCTGAGGAATTTCCCAGGCGGAAAAAAAAACGGGGCGCGGCCATTAAAAAATATATCGTCCAATCAGCTGTATTTTGTGCGTTGGAGCTGGCGGCAAATTGTTTACTTTTTGCGCGCTTCTAATACTCTGGCAAACTAAGGGATGCCTTGTGCGCAGGCTTAGTAAATACTGTTTGGTTCGGTGTGTCTACATCCTAACAAAAATTGAACTAGGTACATACCACGATAAGTTTACTAGAATTTTTGAAAAGAACTTTTGTTTTTTCGTTTTATTTGTTAGCTAGCTTTTTAGTACGGGCACGTAGTAGTTCTAATAAAGTAAGAGTACCGCGAAAGAATCGCCCTGCTCGCAACAATACATACAAGGACAAACTTTCCCGCGTTGTCGGTTCAAGAAAACGTGACACACGAGCGTGTCTACGTCGTTGAGTAAGCTTGGCAAGTTCACACTTCTTGTTTTAACTTTATCTTTCAACCTTTATTCTAGCTCAGAACAGTTAAGTTTCAATGATGGAAATATGATCGAAATCTCGTCTGTAACTTAACAAAATCCGGATTTAAAAACTAAAGATTATTATTTCTTCCTTTTTTATAAAGTTGTAAACAGATTTATTATTAGCGGATAACTCCCCTGATGGTAAGCGACGGTGTGGCCAAAGATGGAGCACGTCTATCTAGAAAACTAATGTTATTGTCCGAGGTCTCAGTTTTAACTGGCAAAATTTGCTTTCAATGTCCGTATGTTGGTACTCGCGTACAGGTCCTATTTTTCAACCTATCTTGACGAAACTTGATATACAGGGTCTACAATTTTGTAGTTTTTTTTAATCGTGGGCGATTTTTGATTGAAGGGGTATTTCTCCCAAAAAAGGAAGAAAATTTGCTGCGGTGTTATACAACGGCCGATTGTGATAATGTCCGTATGTTGGTAATCGCGTACAAGTCGTATTATTCAACCAATCTTGACAAAACTTGGTTTACAAGTTCTACAATTTTTTTGAATTTTTTCATCGTTGGCGATTACACGAAGTCTAGTGTTCGAAGAACTACTATTTATACTAGCAATGAAAATGCCTAGATTGCTTGACTGATCATTTAACAGATTATTTTTTTTAAACTGATTTTCCATCGACTTATAGAAAATGTTCAATGAATCAATCAATCAATTTTCTATTCTTGTTAAATTTATTTATAAGGCCGTTACTAATTACTTCGCCACATCTAAATAAAATGTCAAAGACCTCGATGTTTTATGAATTATTCATAGAGCTACACTATGGTATAATCACCTACCGCCTGTTATTTCATATTTTACTCAACATTTCAGTTCTTGATCTATTATCGGTAATTTTATCTTTAGGTTATTACTTAATATGTAGTTATTCACACGCCGGGCTTACAAGCCCTATTTTGAATAGCAAACCTTGACATCTGAACGTGAATTTATGAATAGTAACTAAACTCCCGAAGGACATGCAGCTACCTACAACACAAGATTACTCTTAGTGTAGGTGCTGCACGACATTGTCACGTTCAACAAGCTACATCATTATTTATATTGTTTTGATGTCATAGAATTTATTGCAATGTACTTGTAATTTGGAAATAAATAAATTTGAAATTTGAGTAGGAACCTATGAACTAGTGAACGTAACGTGTGTCTTTTACTAAATAATTTTCTTTTATTTTCACACAACTTTGCAACGAAAGAACTTAAAAAGTATTTGGTGTCGATTATGTAGTACCTACCATTTTCCAAACGAAATTTGACTGTTCTAAAAAAAACATCCTATTCTCACATTTTGAAGTTAACAGAGAAGCGGATAAACTATCTTGATTACACAACGCATGAAAAAAAGAAATTTCAAGAGCCCTAAATTAGTTTACAAGCTAAATAACAAATAATATCATTAACATAAAAACAAATTAAGTGACTGAAAAATGTAGCCTATGACACTCCGGACGTAAAGAGGAATCCAATGACACCTCACTCGTCAAAATCGGTCAAGCCGTTTAGGCTGCAGGAGCTAATATATACAAACGTACAAACATACTTACATACAACACACAAAGCTGTAAACGCATTGCCATTCAGCGTGGTAATGCCTGCCATCATGCTGGGTACGCTGCCAACTGGTAGTGGGCTGGACCATTTGGATTATCTATAGACCTTAAATGGTCTCTGGTCAATCCAACTGTTATTTTTATTTAGTAGGCTAAGTAATTTAGGTAGTTGTAATTTGTATGTATTTTGCTTAGTTAATAAAGGTTACTTGTCCGTTGAAAAAAAATTTACTTACATACAACCTAAATCTTGGGCAGTGAAATAAAAAGACGTAAGTGCATAATTATTTGCTCGGTTTAGTCGTAGTGTGGTCCCGAACCTTGGCACAGTAAAGTATACCCTCGTAGTAGTTTGCCGTATTTAATATAACGACCCACTTAAAGTCGCGCGTGAGGCGGGACTACTAAAGCAAATAATCGACTTTCATCGACATCCACGCTACAGCTGAAAACTAAAACGGAGCTCTCGTCTCCTGACGAAGTGTTGTCTATTCTCAAAAAAGAGCTTCGTCGTAGCGAGTTTTGTTTTCCGTCTCTACCTACAGTGACATATCATTACAAGGATTGGACCGACATCAATATTATTGTTTGTGGATTTATTGTTTAGCTTCGCCAGTAGCTAGCTAAACAATAAACTACTAGCTGATTCCCGCGGTTTCGGTCGCGAAGGTAGTGAAGGGTATTAATCGTGTCACGGCTCTTACCATACCCGCTGTGTCCGGGTGCCTGTGCTACTCCGTTTGTATCCCACTACCTGCTGCATCGCTGTCCCAGGTTCGTATCGCTCCCTTACCGACTTAACCTTATATAACCATTGTAAGTAGGTATATGTTTGTATTCATGCAGGTATTTTCATTGTTTATGTATTCTGAATTCTGCCAAAGATTGCGTGGAAGAATTAGCTTTAGGTAATAAGGCCGCCCGTTATACTACCGAATATTTCATTATTGTTCACTTTGAGTTTAAAATTGTATTTACAGTGTCTAACCCCCGAATACTGAAACGTTCGTTAACTTTGACAACAGTTTAATTCTAATACTGCCTTTATCTGGCACTAAGCAAGTGACAAAGGCAGCAATAGGCTTAATCTGTTGTCAAAGTTAACAAACGTTTCAGTATTCGGGGGTAAGTAACATTG
This sequence comes from Apocheima hispidaria, assembly GCA_947579745.1. Lineage (NCBI taxonomy): Eukaryota > Metazoa > Arthropoda > Insecta > Lepidoptera > Geometridae > Apocheima > Apocheima hispidaria. The sequence goes on from OX388151.1 coordinate 3,723,179, forward strand.
AATTTTATTATACTGTGGTTCCCGTTTCCACCTATTTAAATATGTTGACACTAGGTTTGGCAAATCAGCCTATCCATTAAACACGATTGAAGTATTGACACTTTCAAAATCAACCATACCGAAGAATAAAGGCGCGCTGATATACGCCGTTAAAATTGATAGGAAATCTCAGTAAATGAAAGCCTGAAGACTTATTTTCTTAAATCTAATAAAGTCTCTCGTGTCATGTAATATTTCCATAACAAGATTCTTACAAGGAACACTTTGATATTGCGAAGCCTGTTTACTTTCGGCACGGATTATTTCGCCAAACATCGCAGACAGAGGGATTACCTGTTACGAAGTGATTAAGGGATGAAGCGACAAAAATATTAATTCCTCGTAATTTTGGGACACGTTCGAGATATAACAATGTAACGTGAGTAAACACAATAAATAATTGTGTTGATAGTTTTGTGACACGTTCAGCGCTTTGCATAATTTATAAATATAACTCGTCATCAGAATATTAATTATTTTGGCCCAATCCGATAGCCGCTAGCTGGGCCTTGTGATTTTAAAGTGAATAGTCCAAAGCAAATTTATAGAGTATTAGTATAAGGCCGCTTTAAGATTCAGTTCAAATTAGCTTGCATTTTACAAAGTAATAAAATTATATCTAAAAATAACAACTTTAGCGCCATCTTTTTATCAGCCTCGCTTTGGACAATCCTCCTAAATAGAGTATATCGCCGCCTTGCCAAGTTTGATACTCACCCCTAAGTATTATCCGATTGCGATGTTTATTTATTTATTGAAATACGCCAACAGTGAACATATTTTACATTCTTGAAATATATTTCTACGTGAGTGGGTACATGGAAATGAAATGATCACACTTTATAGGCATATACAACAGTCACCATAAATAGTGATTAGACAGGGAAATAAAATAATGTAAAATATAATTATAAATTTATTTGTATGAAGGCTGTTTGGTTGACCAACTGAAAAAAATTAATTATAAACGGAATGTGAGTTAGAACATATTATAACATTTTCTATGATAAAACAAAAATAAAACATCCTCTTCAAAACATTATTTATCTCTGGTTAGAGACTTTACTAGATGTTTTTTATATGTTATCTACGGCGTGAAAAATTATGCTTGTATGTTTTTTTTAATTTTGCACTAACTTCGTTGTTATAGGCACTTAAAGAGACATTTTTTGCGTCGAAAATACGACGAAGAAAAATAGTTTTTAGAATACCACTTTTTTTTAAACAAAAACATGGTATATCCAAGCCATTGACAACAAGAAACAAAAGATTTTGTTAAGATTTAGGGGGTGATTACAGACTCCCCCGAAACGCTAATTTCATCAAAAAGTTAGGAAAATTCACTAACTGTCTGTATCGCACGCACGAGAAACAGAGCGTCAGCTATACAATTTCAAATATCGCATGCGCCAAAACCTCGCGGAAGGACTATCCTCATAATAGAGATTTGTTTATGCTCCTGTACGACGAGACGAGAAAGTCGCTCTTTGGGGGTTCTTTTCTACTTTTCTTGTCGGTTGGTTATTATTATAATAATAATAATAATACTTTATTGACACTTAAACATAATCCACTGATACATCATTATGTAACTTTACTCAAAATTAAAGTACGAGAATATTCGGCTTGCGGTAGCAAATAGTTGATCACAGAACCTACGCTAAGCAAAGCTTGTGTTGTAGGTTAGCTTCAGGGTACATTATAGCGCAGTAAATAATTGAAATTCAAAGAAATACAATAGTAATAATATTATAGCTAGTGATTTTGTGTATATGTGCGTGTATGTGTGTATGAAGATGCTTTAGGAGAGTGGAGATTTTCGCGTAGCACCAGCCTCAAACGAGTTGGGCTCGCTGAAATGCCCACGCTTTTGTATTTTCTAGCTATCCCGATTTTTTCCAACGCCCGATACCATGATGTGATGTATTTTTTGTCAAAATTTCGTTTTAGTGAAATGGTAACAAAGACCATAGAAAAATAACAAAGAGACGAGAGATGTGTTTTGTTCAAATAGCGTGGAGTAGCGCTGATAAATTAGACTGACAGCCGACGCCATTGATATCTGGTATTTATTTTGGACGACACTATTACTCACCCGGAGAGATTAACGAAACACGTATCTATAATAAAATATAATAAATAAATATATCTAAAATGTTTGTATGCGCAATCAACTTATATTATCTTTACCACCACGCCTTGCCTAAGTCATTATTTATTTATTTTACGTCTCAATAATAAAATAAATAAATAAATAATGACTTAGGCAAGGTGTGCTGGTGGTAAAGATAATATAAGTTAATTGTGCATACAGACATTTTCTGTTTAAGATACAAATCAGCGTAAGCGTTAATCGTAGTAAGTAGCTGTTCCCGCTTACGATTGCGAAGTTGATTTATCTAATTTTCGGCTAGGATTGGCCAGCTCAAAGAGGACTAGGATTAGCCAGCAAGCTGTCAACCGCCCACCAGCCATGTATATGGGGAACAATTTGATGCAGTTCCAAACCGTTCAGCGTTTCAGAAAAAATAAATTCACCTTCATTGCGTTTCGACTCCTTCATAATTATTAATTAGTTCGATGAATTTTATATCCTTCAGTAACCTGGATGTTATAGTTATGATTTTCCCTGGATAAAAATTTCGTATGTCATTCAACGACCCTTAAACTATATCCATAAAAAATTCAAGTTGATCTGTTGCTCTGTTCCTGCGTGAAAGAGAAACAAACAAACCAACAATCAGACTTTCGCATTTATAATATTATATTATAAGTAGGGATAGGGATTTAGAGTTCACTTCAAGAAAACGAGGCTAATGTTTTCGCCGCGCAAGTGATTTAGCTAGTGTGTTAATTCTATTATGATACGTTTTAATGGTCTATGTGAACTAAGATAAATATATAAGCAAAATTTTCCAGCTTTGTAATCGAGGCATTAACGCATAATTTATTGTTATAAATTTCACTTAGGACGTGTTTATAAACAGCCGTAAATTGACTCGTACACACGTAACTGTACAACACGTCCTTCAGCGCGTGAGTCAGAACACCGACTACATATTTTTCTTGATATTTTCCCGCGTTTACCGCACTCGTGCATAATGCAGGTACCTCGACTTTTTACATCCGCACGCTTTCTTCCGGTCGTGACAGTCCAGTTGCGATCTATGCCCACTGCATGTTCATTCAGTTTCCCGCGTAAATATGGGGTATCAACTAATCGTTTTACATCAACGCTCACTTTAATTATCGGTTGTTTTGTTTTAAAAACGTTGTCGTTGTTGCTTGTTAAGATTTCTATATTTATGGCTTATTAACAATATTATAGGTATTCGTTTTTAAGAGGATATTCCTTCCGCGAGGTTTTGGTGTATTCGATATTTGAAATTGTATAGCCGTCGCTCTGTTTCTCGTGCGTGCAATAGAGAGAGTTAGTGAATTTTCCTAACTAATTTATGAAATTAGCGTTCCGGGGGTAGTCTGTTATCACCCCGTAAATCCTAACCAAAACCTTTTGTTTTTGGTGTCAATGGCCTGGATAAACCATAATATACGCCGCTATATTTAGTTCTTTCAAAAAAAAATGGTATATATAGAGATATAGATGGCTATATATAAGTTTCTGGGGGAGCGAAAGGGAGAAGCTATAACCTTAATAGTTTGTTTCTTTTGCTCCCGTGAAATTCAAGTCTACCTGTCCCTTTCACACGGTGTCAGGTCAGGCCATGTAGCGAGGCCTTTATAACATCTAATTTTCTTCGTCGTTTTTTCGACGCCAAAAATTGCCACTTTAAGTGCCTATAACAACGAAGATATTGCGAAATTTAGAAAAATCAAACATACATAGTTTACACGGTGTATAAAACATATAAAAAAAAATACATCGAAATCGGATAACATTTAAGGGTATGTAAGACTACGCTTTTTGTATGGACAAGACGGCGATATAGATAGATCGATAAAAACTCATTGCGTACACCAAAATAATAATAACACACATACAGAACTATCTTATAAGCTAGTATCACAAGTGGCGGCCTTATTGCTAAAAGCGATCTCTTCCAAGCAACCAAAGCAACTCTAATCTCAAGTTAAGAAGTGTCTTTAAGCACCTTATTGTACTCGCTTTACTCACATAGATCACATTGTTTTCGATGACGTTACTCTTCTGTCCGTTTAGTAATAAAAATATATTAAAATGTGACCCGCTGTTTTTAACTTTTTAAATAGGTAGGCACATAAAAAAACGTATGAGATACTATGTTACTATAGGACCAAGTGACTCACCAGATGGTAAGCAGTTGCACAAAACAGTTCAGAGTCATCCAGAATGTATAAGTTTATCAGTTCAAAACAATACGCGACAATGCACTACGCTCATCACTCTAAGATGTTATAAATCTCGATAACAAATCTCGATAACAAATCTCTTTATACTCAGTAATTTACTGCGAAAAAAACCCGTTCAATGCTGTTACTTAACCAATTTTTTTATGTAGAGCATAAAAGGAAGGGTATCTTTAATGAGCCCTTTTTACAATTTAGTTTAAAGTCAGGTGATAAAACTCACAGGGCCATCAGAAGATCGTTCCGTCCTGTTTGCGTGTGCGCCGTAAATTCCCACAGTTTACGTACGTAACCAAAACAAACTTTTATCTGTTTACTGTCCCGAAATAATATCTGACACTGAATCACAAAACTCTTCTCGCTTTCTAAATATAAAATCGTTGCCAACGTGTGTGAACGTACGTATTATAAGACATTTTGCAGAGGAAATTGAATCTAGATTTTTGATTTGAAAGTTTAAACATAATCAAAGTTAAAAATCGTTCAGGTGCTCGATATCAATCTGAACAGCAACAAAACCATTATTCTGACTTGTAAAACTTAATTTATTATGAACGTTTTGATTTTGTACTGGGATCACAAAAGAACGAAAGTTTTATTACAGAGAAAGTTAATTACGATACGATCAAACCAATAAGTAAGAAATAAAAACGCGTCTAAACATAAAGCCTTTTACAAACCAAATGCGTGTCAACAGCAGCAAAGCTTAAACGCGGGTTCGCGCTATTTTATAATGCAAAGAACTTTACTATTTGTCAGTAAGTACAGGCACCTGACAGCTGCGAAACAGTTCGTCATAAAGAAAAAACAGTATACTTCAAAATACACCCGTCATTCGGTCCAAAAAAAATACTTTTTTAGCATCGCACACATCCATGTGCATGTGTCAATATCATCAGAAAAACTCTTCCACAACGGTTGTAAAAAAGGTGTGCTTCTCGCTCTTCTATGTTTCATCTTTTCTCCTCGTCTTCAGAGCCTTCATCTTCTTAGTATGTAGGGTTGAGGGAAACAAGCGTTTAAAACAACGGGAATGCGTAATGGGACTAGTAATCGTGTATACAGCTCCTCGAATTAATTAGCAGGGGCCCGCGTTCATGCCTCGGCACTGCCGACATGCGTCGCCCACGCCCTTCTCTGGGCCTGACACGCGCTCTATATGTAGAAGCCGTTAGTATTACTTATTTACTTGTAGATAAGTATTTCTTGTTAGCTGATAAACCACTTATCACTGTATAGATGTTACATAAACATCAGAAATCAATTAACTCGTCTAGCCGTAGCAAAAACCCGTAACAATTACCGCAAACAGACATAACAAGTCAATTTATCACGCGGGCAACCTTGACCTCATCGGATGAAAGAACACTTATTTTTAATAAGCCTTCAGAATAATGTAACCTTATGCTGATAAAGGCAGAGTTTACCAATTTTGGAGACGGGTAACTACGGTATATAAATTCAACGCTTTATTGGAATAAAAATCTGCCGAGAAACGCGTTGTGCAAGAGATAATCTCCTTAAGTGGAGAGGACACAACACTCACTTCTTTTCACACTCACTGTGAAAAGAACGCAACTGTATTATAAATTTACTTAGCTGATGCCCGCGATGTAGCTCGGCTTTCGATCTCGCAGGTTTAGGCCTTGGGACCGAGCCTGCCTTCGCCTCTCTAAACTTTTCCAATTTTTCTTTCCATAAAAATCTAATTCGGCATATTACGAACATTTTAAAAGAAAAATAGCTAAATCGGTCCAGCCGTCAAGCCGTGATGAGCTTATCAAACCAACGATCATCATTTAATTTTATTTATATAGAAGACTAGCTGCGCCCCACGGTTTCACCCGCTACATAAACCGAATATTTTTCGGGGATGAAAAGTAGCCTATGCGATAATCCAGGGAATTAGCTACCTCCATACCAAATTTCATCCCAATCCGTTACAGAGTTGAACTGGAACAAACACTAACACACAAATTTTCGCATTTATAATATTAGTGTGATTTAAAAGTCCCTGAAAAAAGTTATTAACATTTTCAACATGCACATTTAGGAGGCGAGTAAATTACATATAAAAGCTCTTAGTGTCGCCGAGTCTTAATGAAGTGAAGGCTCGGGCTTGTAAAACCGCTTTTCATAAATGGATAGACATGCAAAAGTAAAATTACATTTGTGAGTAAAAATAAGCTGTGAAAGCTTACTATACCATAATCAATCAAGTTTAAATGAGGTAAAGATATATCCGGAACCCAGAGGGAAGTTTTCAGCTTCAGTATCAGTCTTCAATACATCAATTCAGTAATGTGCGCTGAGTGACTGAGTGTGCCGATTAACCCCCGAATACTGAAACGTTTGTTAACTTTGACAAAATATTAATTCTAATACTACCTTTTTCTGACACTAAGCAAATGACAAAGACAGCAATAGACTTAATCTGTCGTCAAAGTTAACAAACGTTTCATTACTCGGGGGTAAGTCTCATAAGTACGTATGTACATAAAACTTATTGTTTTTGATAGTTAGTTAGTTCGATCTGTGGGAGGACTGCTTGTATCAAATAGCAATCGTCCTCCCACGGATCCGTGAACCAGTGTATATTGAAACTTCTGTTTACTCGAGGCGAATTTAGATCTTAAGTGCATTCTTATAATAAGACTTTTGTACACTTAGTTGCAAATAAAGAATATGAATCTTTTCTAGTAATAGTTCACCAAAGTTGTTTTGGGATTGGAAAATTCAACCCAGCAATGGATTCATTTTATGAATTGACAAATTCGAGATTTGTCGCCGATAAAAGCAATATTATCAAATCTACTCGTAAATGCAATTTTTTGTTTTTCGATATAAAAATCTCTTATTATAATAATAATAATAATCATTTATTTCCATAAAACACACTAAGAAAATAGATATAGGTACATTCGTTAACAAAGTATCTAGGGGATTATCTGTACATGAAATCCATTGAAGCAGGAAACCCTGTCTCCACTAATGACTCGGTGTACATGAAACCCTATTCATCCTTCTATCTGAGCGGGCAGCTATAATCACGAAGACAGCGCGCCACCTAACATGAAAAGTATTACAGCTATCTATTGCGAACTGGCGACCGTTCGAGAACAATACAACCATAGAAAGAGGTTGTTATTGTACGTAGTACGGCACTAAAAAGCTAAGTGAGAATATCCCGCATATAATCTGAAAAGCGGAAGAAACAGGAAAAGAAGAAATTGTGGGCCTCGACACGGGTTCTCAATTAATCCTGTGATGGGCGCTGTTCCGGCTCTATTATTTTCGATCGTGACCCATTTGGCCCTTTTAATCGGCTCAAATTAATTATCCTTTTAGTTAGCATTACCGTTAAATAAAAATTAAAGTGAGCAATTATGTCGATTTTAAAATTGTAAGCAGAACTAAACTCCCTCAATAAAAGTATTGCAGCACATCAAATAAACTGCAATGAAAATGACAACGAAATTTTTAAGCTTGGTAATAAAGCGTTCAAAACCGACATAATTAAGGGGATAGTCCTTCGACTAAGTTTTGGCGCATTCGATATTTGAAATTGTATTGCTGTGGCTCTGTTTATCGTGCGAGCGATAGAGAGAGTTACTGAGTCCTAACTTTTTGATGAAAATAGCGTTTCGGGGTTAATCTATTATTACACCCTAAATCTTAAGAAAATCTTTTGTATTTGGTGTCAATGGCTTGGATAAACTATAATCTATGCCGCTATGAATTGTTTTAAAAAAAAAATGATATTCTAACAATAACTACTTTTCTGCGTCGTAATTTTCACGCAAAACAAAATGTCACTTTCAGTTAAAAAACGAAGATATTGCGAAATACAACAAAAAAATACAAGCATAGTTTTTTCACGGTGTAGATAACATACAAAAAAAACCATCGAAATCTCGAAAACGAAACTCAATTTAACGTGAGTACCTATTCCCGTTTAATTAAAACAAAATGTGTCAAAACCACGTCAGTTTTCAAATCGTTACTCGTTCATTTATCATACAACAAAGTGCATTTGTAACGGAATAGAGTCGGCGTTGCCGCATTAAAAATGAATATAAGATGAGTTAATCGGGCACTCCAATAGCAATAACAACGAGGGGCGCTTGTACATAAATCTGTTGTAAACAGTCTGAATGAAACATCGATGTACGATCGATGGCATGAATATTGAGCTGTAATTACATAGATCATACAGAAGGTACTAGATACAGACATTTAGAATAGAATATAATTTTATTCGACATAATACATACATAAAGTAACATGTATTTCAATAACATTAGTTATAGGCGTTAAAACATCAAGAGATAACAAATAGAAGGTAAAATAAAGATAATTATAACAATTAATTTCTTATTCCGTACTTATTTGTTATGATCTGAGTTGTTCTAACCTACTCTAGAAACGTAAGTTATATAGTGTCAGATCATAGAATAACACTAATAATAGTTATCCAGAAGACGTCCACTTCTGAACAAAGACCTCCCACTTTGGATATACCCATACCTGGCAGACGGCTTGCAGAATAGAGTAACAACTATTAATTTAGAAAAAATAACACAAAAATATCGTATTTAAAATCACCAATCGTTGGAAAACCTATAGTTCGGATAAATCATTAGAAAAATAAACTAAAAAAAGTATGTAGAAAAGGTAGAGAAGGTAGATACCGTACACGTATAATTTATAAGTAAGGAATAAGTATACTAGATGTATCAATTGTATTTACTAATAAATTACTCGTAAAATAACCAAACACCCCTCTGGATGGACCGACGACATTGTGAAAGTTGCGGGCAATCGGCGTATGCAAATAGCAGATAGAAGAGTATTATGTTCCTTGTGGCAAATTGTCAGCATCAGCAGTGAACATCTTCCGGCTGATGACGATCAATCATATTTAAAAAGAAAATTTTGAGTAGACCGTTACCTTCAACATTGCTAAAATATTGTCAGCGATTCTTCCAAAGTTTGCGGACGCCTAAAAAGATCTACTTGAAATAGTAATATTATTATCCACCAAATTATATCTACCGACAGGCACTCGCCCACACACGTTGAATATAATACCATGAAGCTCTCGCCCTGAAATTTCAAAGCCCACAGATGTCTCTAGTGACCTGTCAAAAGACACGGCGAGTAAGTACCAGACGTCTACGCATATTTATAGCCACATCTACAAAAATATATTCCCCGACGATCGGCCGAGGAAGCCGCGGCTCGCTTTCTGACAAACTTTTTCCGTGCCCTTGTATATTTGCTCAAACTTACTTTATAGCCGTTTTTCAGCCGAAACTGTCCTGTCCCGCTATAAAAAGTTAGACGACATCTAGAGTTCTAACATTTTATTTCTTTGCGCATTTTTGCAGGTTTTATTTTCCTCTTCCGTTTATAACTTTCTTTTGGTACTTTAATGAGAGAATGATAAGGTCGCGTCGAAGTCAGTACGTTTTTACTTTATCTGTAGTGGTAGGGCTCTCTTGCAGAGTCCGTCTGGGGATGTACCACACCTTTGCCAGTTATTGAACCGTTTGCAGTAGCAGTAGTAGTAGCGTTTGTGCAGTAGTGTGCAAGCATTACTTTGTTCCGGATTGAAGGGCAATGTTTCCAGCGTAATTACTGGGCATACAGAGATTTAACATCTCAGAGTGACGAGTGCAGTGCATTGCCGCGCATAGTTTTGAACTGTTGAAGTTCCAAATTCTGGGTGGCACTGAACTGTTATGGGCAAGCGTGACGAGGTGAGCGATTTGCTCGCCTCGTCACCGAGTAAAAAAAAAACTGTTTTTAAATTACATTTATCTGTTTTAAATTGCAGGGCGCTTATGTTTAAAATCTACAAATATAGTTTTAGTTGTCACAGAATTCTCGGCATATTTGGTTTTTATCAAGAACAATATAAATGACTACGTAGGTATTGGTAATCGAAAAAGTAGGAAATGTAGAATCGACAAAGCACCTTGAACTGTACAATCACTTTAAATATTCATTATTCTGTGGCATGCAAATGGAGAAAAATAAAATTAGCAATCTAAAAGATCAGCCCGAATAATTCTACAGCTTCTTTCACGATTTGATCTGAAATAAACCGGGAGTGGGCGGTATAATCAGATAACAGGTAAATATCATTTGCTCCTTTTCGAGACTGCTTTAAAATGACGTTGCTATCTCGGCATTACTGTTGATAGGTCTGTCGAAATGTTTATAAAACCAGTGCTATTATAAATACTCGAGCGAAAACAATTCCAATATCCGGCTACGCCATTGATTGCACACCGATAAATTGCAACTCAATGGAGTGACGATATACCGAAGAGTGACTGAAAGTTTACGCTCGAACTAAGTGACGTGCCTTGGGAGAGGCCTATTTCAAACAGCGAGTTAATGTGGGCTAGTGATGCAGAAAAAATACTATTAGAGATATGCTCAGAACTAAGGAAGAGTATAAGCCCAGCACTAATAGATATAGAAAATTCTTACGTGACATCATCAATTTACTGAAAAATTATCATAATATTTGAGTCACAACGGAATCTCATTTATTTTATCAAGCTAGAGACGTACTTAAACAGAAATTCATAATCTCGGTAATGGATTTCCGAAACATGATATTTGATACAATCCCTTCCATTAATAACCCTCTCACGTCCGGGTCCCGTGACGTTTGCAGGTGTTTTATTGCGTCATTATAGGATGAATCTCAGTAGATGTCCTAATTTCAATTTACCTTAGAATTTGGAAGAAAAGCTTCCGACAAGCAAAATTTATAAAACCGAAGCAACCACATATATTGATAGTGGGTCAGTGGCGTATTATAGTGGACGATCAAATCGTTAATTGTTTAATTCTCATACCTTGAGCGATCTCAAGAGGTCATAATAACGTGAATTTCTTTCCATGCTTTGGCTGCCTGGAATAGATCGCTATTAGCGATAAGGCCGCCACTTGTGGCACTAGCTTATATGATAGCTTTGTACGTGTTTTATCATTATTTTGGTGTACAAAATAAAGAGTTTCTATCTATCTATCTATCTAATCATAAGTTCTTGTAAAGGTCTGATAATAGTAGAAGATCGATAGAGAATCGAGACGGCATGAGAACCCGAAGGCGCTTCTGAGTAATAAAGGAGAAGCCTAATATCAGTAAATGCTGGGTCAATTCGTTCAAGAACGTAACAGGTCTGACGAGAATCTTTAAATGCACCGCTGGAGAATCGCAAGTAACATATGCCGCTGTGCACGTAGCAATTGCCAGGATCAGGGGCGTTCAGCCGTCCCGCCAAATAATCTTATTCCGGTGCTGTCATTCCGAATCATTGCCTCTATAGTAGGAATAGAGGAACGTATTAGATTTAGCCAACTGGAAATTGGATTCTTTTGCATTCCCCTATTCTGTATATTTTCACTCCTTTGCTTTTCTACAATTCAAATATTCACATACAAGATAATAATACAATCCACGCCGTGTACTTTAGTGGAGTTACACACTTATGTAAAACTAGCGGATGGCCGACATTTGGTACGCGGTGCTGATTGGCCTAAGAATATGAAATATGAAGTTTAACAAAAAAAAAGTATTATGCAACGAAATAGAGATCAGGCGACACAAGTCCGCCGAGTGCGAATCCTAAGGTGCATATGACAATAGTACATTGTACAACTAGTGCATAAAACAATCCATTTTAGGCGGATAATTGGATACTGATAAGCAATAACATGTCAACCAAAAAAAAAAAAATGTTAATGATACAGAACGACTCTTTGGAGAACGCTTCTTTGTTAGCCAAAGAATTAACAATTTTTTTTTTTTTGTTGGTTGACATGTTATTGCTTATCAGTATCCAATTAAATCTAAGTGAGTTTGAAATGGGCTCTATGCACGAGTTACAGACTCGGCTGCGAGGAAATGAAACAGTGATGTTGTAAGTAACATCTCTTTAATTAAAATATTATGTAATTTAAAAACAGAGATAGCCACTTAATGTTACCGTGAATTTCGAAAATCAACAAAATGTTATATCTGAGTCTTTAATAATACCCTTATCTATGGGTATTATTAAAGACCTAGGCAAATTTCTATATGAAATATATTACCAGGTGAACCTCTTTGAACAATTTTAAAGAGGTTCAGTTTACTTTTATGCCCTAGAGCATAAAGACTTTTGTGCACTAGCTAGAGAATAAAAAGCCGTTTTAGTCCGCTTATACACCGGGCATAAACAAGAACTTTACGAGCAAGAGAAGTGAAAAGACTATTTTATATCGTTCATTTTTGTTTAAGCTACACTTTTGTACAAATTACCTTTTACCTTTTTCAGTTTATAAAAACATAACTAATATTAAAAAAATACAGTCTTTATTCCTGCAGTGGACGGTTGGAGCTGTCGATGATTAACAACATCGGCAATACTTATGCGATACAAGTAGTTTGCATATATTACGCAAAATTACCAGTTCCATTCAACAAAATGTCTGGCAATACAGGCACTCAAACCGAACATTAAAACTAAATAAGCCTAACGCAAGCAATTCATGCATGAAAACCCCAGTAAAAGGTATTGCATACCCCGCTTTGCAACTTTACAAGATTGCTTTGCTCATATATCCCAAATACTTTCCCATTCATTGCAAAACCAGTTATACCTTTTACATTTCTTGGGATAAGTATTTCCGTAAATGTAGAACTTCTTAACGACCTAGCATTTATCCTGAAACGAATTCAGCCTTTTTACTGTAAGATGTTCACTTCAATTATCAGTACTTGATGTTGTCCAGCAACGGATTACTTACTTCAACCTTTGCTTCAAGTAAAAAATTCTATAATCTTCATTACATTGTAGAAATAATGATGTTCGCGAACCAAATTATTTAAACACTCCATTACAATAATGACTAATATCTTGGAGAAGCCAAAATTTCACCCGATTGGACACTCACTCCTCTGCTAAGGCGTCAGAACTCAGCAGGGGTGTTCCGGCACCCTCACTTGAGAGAAAATTCCTATTCAAAGCTAGGTGTGTTCACCATCTTCGACTTCCCCATCACTTAGCATTAAGCGTGATCAAATATCTAAGCTTTCGAACACAAAAAAAAACTCATAATGCCTCATTATTTTAATTGAGTTATTGAAACTGTGAGTGCCAGAGCTTATTCACAAGTAACTAGTTCACAAGCAACTAGTACTATAATACTACTTTCATAATCAAATTTTAGTCTGTGGGCAGCTCATAACTTAAACATTTATTAGTCTTAACGAAAGTTGTTTCCCAATTCAAGTGGTTGAATAATTTCACAGCCCAGCCATCTTCATTATTAGGTCCTCAAAACGGGGAATACGGCCACTCGAGCTACCGAAGTATCACTTTAACGACCCTCTGAATTTTTGCCACAGTTTCAGTCTGCTTGTTCCAGGGTTTTGAACGTTGTTTTATTACGACCATTGCGTGACGGACAGTGTTATTACTCTAGTATGAGTATAACCACCTAACATGTTATGAGTTGGGAAGTTCAATGTTGCGTTGATATTTATTATTTTATGCACGCGCTTGGTGTTACTTTTACACCAAAACAATACTTCCCAGTATCTTAGTTTCGTTTTAAAACCCTTACCGTTACTGAAGTTATGGGCCATTGATGTTGTGTTTATGCCACCGTTAAATCTTGGTTCAGTTCCCTAATCCAAAGGTCAAGGAAGCCATAGACACAAAGTATTCTTCCCAAATTACGTAATGACGGATAAATTTACACGGTCTTTGTTGTCAACGGCGGTGCTGCATAGCTCTGGCATCATGCCAATATTCCTCCACCAACACAACTAAACCGGAATCTCCGGCAGGATATACAATGTAGAAGATTCTTATCTGTCTAGTATTTAGCCCGAGATCATTACGTATTAAGACTGCCATAAATGAATATTTGACCTGACATCAGAGATACGGTGACTCAAACCGACCGCACCAAAAGCTACAAGATATCCAATGCAAACACTATTATCTGCTATGTGGACATCTTAATCTAATCTGGGATGTTATTCGTTTCAGGCACTCGGTGGACTCGGTCGCGTCGTATTCTAGCCAGAATCACGTTGACCGTATAAGGGCACAGAATTTCTCAGCGGCTTCTTGTCAAGACGAAGGCGACTTCGGGTCGATTAAGACAAGCCTCTTCAGACGATCATCGTCGTCCAACCTCGAGTACCTTAACAAACGACCGGAGAGCGTAACGTCCAACACCAGCTCCACAAGAAGCCGTCTTCGAGAACTTGTCGATAGGAAATCGAGTCACGACGAGCACAAGTCCGCGGCAAATACTGTCGGTGACATCCAGTACTTTGAGAACCCCACAGAAACGCTAGAGTTCGACACACCACGGAGCCACACTCTAGAGTCAAGAAAGAGTCAAGAAGAGCGTCCCAAGAAACGGAAGCTATCAAAGTGCAAGGACAAGGACATATGCGAGAACAAGAATAAAAAACACGAGAAGTACCAAAGCAAATTAGCTGAGTACTATAAATTGCCAACCCAACTGCCACAGGACGAGTTTTATCAACATTTGACAAAATCTAAAGCGGCTGAAGACCTGCAGAAGCGGTTCGCGAACTCTGACGCTGAATTCAGCGGTAGTTACGGAAGGTTGTGTAAACATAAAGACCCACCCGAAGGCTCGAATTTACGACGCAGCCGCAGTTTGGCAGTGATAAGAGAGGAGACATTCACTGACCTACAAATACAAAACCACGCAAAAAGCAAACGATCCCAGCTGATACCCCGCGCACGCTTATTCGACAAGCCTTGCTTCAAAGACAGGTAATCCTACTTGAAATAATTATACAAACTAAGCGCCAAAACTTGACAACCAGAAATATTTTTCAAACTATCATAAGCCCGGTTTAATAAAACGCTGGTTTATACCCACAGTATGTTCCATCGGTCGAGATCAAGACTCGCTCCTGGATTCTCAAAAGGTGAGATTCAATCTCATCTCGAAAAAAATGTCGACCTTCGAGATTTCTTATTCTCAACGGTATCTTTCGAGATATTCTCAATGGCTAGCGTTCGTGATACATCAACTATTAGAGCTCCTTCATCAGAAAAAACGCGCATATTTTTACTGTGAATCCCCACGCGAGTTTTAAGAGCCGCCTTCCCTGATTCAGCTATCTAGATCGAACTAATTAAAAAAAATATATATATATATATAGATATAAACATTACTGCTAAGAAATTTAAAAAAAATATATATTTTAATATCTTTAGAATATGCTATTGACAGTGTTTTATAGCAATTTCCACGTTGTTATTATTATTTAATTTAGTAAAGAAACATAACTAGAAAATTTTTTTTGTTTTTCCTTGTCCTTCGCCTAAATTAAATTATTTTAAAATAATAATAATTATTAAATTATCTTTTCTTTTTAAATTTCCTCCCTGTAATTTTTTTATTTAAAAATGTCCAAAAATACAAACGAGATAGCGAGAGCCAGAGGAGCCAAGCCTTAACGAAGAAATATTTTTCCGAGTTCATAATAAAGTACCTAAGTTCTTATAGGCCGAGTGGATGGCCTTGATGTGAAAGTTTTAAGGCCGCCCAAATAAGGCCTCCAATATTGTCGAGTGGTTGTTGTTGTAGGACAAACAACCGGGACCTACAATTAAGCACAAACAAAATGAACAACTAATATTGCTCATCCTATTTACAATACCAACTATCAATCATAGAAAGATGTTTGCATATGTTTCAACTCAAGCTACTGTAATAACTATTTTTGTGTTCAATTCCAGGTTGATCGGACGAACTAAATATCAAACTAAAGAAGAAGTTTTGGAAAGCATCTACATCGACAGTACTGCATCTTGCTTTGGTGAAATAAACGCACAAGAAGAAAACGAAAGGATTGAAACCAACGAAAACAGAGCCGAAAAAGAAGACGCAGTATCCCGAAACGAGAGCCTCCATACAAGGTCCGTGAGTGGAAGCTGGCCAAATTTAAACGAAGATTTAAAACATAACAACCTTTCTGAAGATAGCATCGGACACTCGTGTAATCCGAGTGAAATCGATAGTTTAGATTCTAACTACGTGCACAAACATTATAATTTTGATGCTCACAGGAAGCATTACAAAGACAGTTCTCCTGAAACAGAGCGATCATTAGTATCACCCAACCACAGCAAAGAGTTATATGTGACAACAGACGAGCCTGGTACTGATAGTGAAGAGAAAGACAGATGCAAAAATAACACCCCAAAACTATTTTCAAACGACAGCCTCCCTAGAAAATCTAAAGAAAAAGATACACCTGATATAGCCGACACTGTACAGGTGAATAATAGTAAAACTTGCGACGTTGTTTCTATTGTTTCTATAGCGAGTAAACATAGTGAAGCCAAAGATAACGCTAGGCTCGAAGACGCGACCGAGAAAAGCGATCGAAAGAAAGAGCAAGATAACCAATCTGTAGTATCTGAAAACGACGAAACTATATCAAGTCCTGCTGACAGCATTACA
This sequence comes from Apocheima hispidaria, assembly GCA_947579745.1. Lineage (NCBI taxonomy): Eukaryota > Metazoa > Arthropoda > Insecta > Lepidoptera > Geometridae > Apocheima > Apocheima hispidaria. Next base: position 3,740,093 of record OX388151.1, read on the forward strand.
TCTTATATTTCAATTTCTATTGCATCTTCAGACAAATCTCATAAACTTGAATACTTGGCTAATTCTTTAGCTGAGAAAATTGATGAGTATTGTGACACGCACTTCCAAGAAAACGTTTCTTTAACTTCGCAAAATCCTACTGAGAATAATAATCCGGAAACTGATCCTATTTATACACAAGTAAATAAGAAAAAGACATTTGCGGATATCAGAAGGGACTCATTTTTGAAGAAAACTGGCAATAATATTTTTAATGAGATATACAAAAAGCCGATCAACGAAGTTTTTGTCAGCAACACCTACATAGAGAGTGATAGCTATTCAACAAAGAGCAATTGCACTTCTGTTAAAAACATCACCACTGAGCCGTTTGTTACAACTTTAATAGAAAACCAATACTACTCACTACCAGATATTAATATTAGCAAATGTTTAAGAAAGTCGGAGCGAATTGATGCACAATTAAGGGAAGAAGACCCAGAAGACATACCTTGTGAAAATACCTACGAAATCGCTCAAACCCACTTCAGAGAAATTTTATCATCAAAGGGCAACGACAATTATGGTCAACTAAATAAAACTTATGGAAACCTCAGCCAGACATCAAAGATAACTACAAAAAATTGTATTTACTTACCCGAATATTCAGAGCCGCAAATACAAAGTTTTGCAAAACTAGATGACGATTTGAGATCTATTATAACTATAGAAAGTTCTAACGCAGACGACAAGGACACTAATTTCTTTCGATCGGATAATCATCAAAACGAACGTGAAATAAATGAAATAGAAGGAACCATTCGAAACAATAAAGTTATAACTAAATCTGAAAGTTTAAAAGTATCGTCTGCTTGCGATTACAGACCTGAAATAATTAAATCGTTGTCTAACGACAATATAACAAAGTTTACTCGAAAACCTTGTACGGGTGTTAGAAAGCATTATTCTCTTCGTCAGCGGGAACCAATAGAAGACGAAAATAATCGAATTCCAAGTCCAAGCTCAGTAGAGAAGAATCTCTCTAAATCGAGTGAGCCTCGGTTAGTTATTAAGGGCTCGCAGCTGGAAGAGACGTCAAACAATACGTTGTTGTCGCGAGTTCAGGCATTCAAAACATTCGCCGAATCAAGTATTGATTTGGTTCCACTAAGTGGTCACCAGACTATAGTCATTAATCCCCCATTAACCCAAGATTCAATAAATAAAAATAATCAGACTTCTACTTATGTAGTTGAAGATCTACAAACAAAGACAATTTTACAAACGGAAACCTCTTGTAAGGTTGAAAATACATGTCGCCAAGAAAACCATTTCGATAAAAACAATGATAGTAATAAGAAAACGAACAACGACAACTCTGTTGACACATCGAGTTATTTTACGCCTAAAGATCCGTTCATTACCATAAAACTGAACAAAGTAATTAAAACGAAAATACCTAAATTTAAGAAGGAAACCAGCGATAAAATCGCTTCTGTCCAACATAAATACGGGAAACCTCCACCAAAATTAATAATTAAAGACAATAATAAAAATAACAGCGAACCACCAATATTCACATTTAGGAAAGTGAGTTCTAATATGACAAGGCCTCAAGTACTACACGTGATTGATACCAAGCTAAGCAAGAGACAAAACACTCCTGTCAACATGGAAAACCACAATGAAGGTAATGCGACACCTGTAAAACACAATAATTGTGAAACTACAACATCGGAGTTTAAAGAAGAAGTCAAAGAAATTAAAACTGATTCAAACGTAAAGGAAAAACTGAACAACGCTATAAAGACTGACATTGAATATCAAGAAAAAATAAATTCTGTAAAAAACTACTGGTCTAAGCTGATTGATAAGACACCTGACAACAAAGATATTAATAAAGAAGATACTCAAGCACAAGAACAAGAGTTAAACCATAGTAAAAATGAAGATATAGATCAAGTTGAAAAAAAAGAAAAAACACACGATGAAGACACGGGCATGCGAGAAATATCAGTAGGCAGTATAATTAAATCGTTAGAAAGTGTGAAAATTGTGGACAGCATAAAGAAAATTAGTCAAACCAAACTTCAGTTATGGAAAGACGAAAGCGAAAAAGTTAAAAGTGATTCCGAAATCGAAGAAACAGCTTTGGAGAAAATTGTTAAAGAATCCGAAACCAAAGTTTATGAAAAGCCAAAGAATGAAAAATCAGAAGCAGATTTATCTCGAGATACGCCTGAAATCGAAATAGTTGAACTTAGTAGTGATGATAACCAGAACCAAAAAACTCAAGCTACGCTTATAAAAGCGAAAGGTTTTGACAAAGGATGCAATGAATTTGATCATGTCAGATACAAGGTAATGAAATCCGATTTGTTTAAAAATAGTATGATTGCTAACTATCGCAAAGAAGCTCAGTTTGATGGTTTGTTGCAATATCTTCAAGACTATAGTTTCCAAGAGTTATTAGTAAACAACAACATAGTAATAATTGAACCAGTGAGAACTAAAGTCGAGCCAACGCCAAGAAAAAATACAGATCCTAACAAAATTCAACCCACCTTGCTAAAAAAAATCGATAATTCATCCAGTCAAGTTGACAAATCCAAAAACGCAATAAGAAGACATTTCTTTTATCACCCAATTCGAGTAAACAAGGAAATAATTGAAGAGGAATTACCTAATCCAGATACGGTAAAGAAAGTCCGTAATTTATTCGAAGATACTTTAAAGATGAAGACTCCCGTTACGCAGGATCCACCATTAATTGAGGAAACCTTGGGACTTACAAGGCGAGCTACTTCTTACAGGAATCTGATCGAAGAGTCAAAAGGCACCAAAGTAGGTGGTCGGAAAAAAGTTATACGACAATTAACAATTGACACTTCATATGGCAACAAAAAGTGGGATAATGCTAGTCTATCAAGCGGAGTATCTAGTGGAGATCTCAGTTCTAACAACGAATATGAAACAGATGGGCTCAGTCCTTACACGCAAAAACATTTAAAAGATAACGCATACAGCTCTAGCGACGAATACCTCTGTGATTCCATGAGTCAGGACTTCTGTTGTGAAAGCCAGTATGTTAGTCCTGACATTCTCAAAAAAATAAGAGATTGTGGAACCTCAATAACTTACTACGGTGGCAAAGTTTTAAACTCCAAAACTGGGTCAAGTATCAGTCCTATGACAAAAGCTATTATGGATGAGATAAAGGGTCTCCAGAAAAATTGCAGCAGGGATTGTTATTCGTGCCAAACCAAATGTAAAGGAAATAAATGCTCATGTTTGGTATCCGAGAAACATAAGCAAATGTCTGCAGAAAAACAAAACTCAAGTTCAAGAAGGGGTTCAGATAGTAGTCACGATAGTAACAAACGTGATGGGTTTCCTGCATTTAAATTTAAACTTGTGAAATCAAACAGCTGTAGCAGCAGACTGGAACTGACCGGTACCGAGGAAAGTAAGAACTCTCAAGGCAAATTTAGGAGGCAACTGTCCAAAGAAGATCCACCGCTAGTTAACGAAGACGAAAATTCCGTAAAAAATAAAATCTGTAGATTGGAGAGCTACTCAAAAGGCATAGTAAAGACTCCGTTCGAGAAAAAAGACAATGAAGATAGAAAAGTGGTTCTAAAACCTAGAACTGAAGCAGTCCAAAAGATTATAGAAAATAGTATCAAGAAGTTAGAAGCTGCACAGCAAACTCAGCCCGCAGCATGCGTAAAGAAAGAGCCAGTACCCATTCCAAGTCAGGATAACATAGAGAATCGTAAATTAGCAAGCCAAACAGAAAAACAGGCTGCTTCACAGGACTCGCACAGTTTTGAAAAAAAATTTTACTACGTGAACGATAACCTAGAGCCAACGAAGGTGACGACGGGCAAGTTCGGTGAAATGGTCTTCGAAGAGTTTGAAGTTTTAGAATCATGTTACGATAGTTTAAATAGTAATAAGTCATTGAAATAGTTGATGTTATTATTCGTAATAATTTTAAGCTTTTGCTTACAAATGTGATCTGTTCTCATGTAACGCTATTAATTTATTGTGGCTAGTAAGGTTATAAATACGTAGAATATTAATCATGTATCTAATTTAGTTTAAGTATACCCAAATAACGTAGAGATTAACATTGCGAAAAAAAGTGTAGCAACATAATATGGTGATGGTCTCTTATTTGAGTAATAATAAATATATTTTATTTTAGTCTTTGTGATTTATTGGATTCTTTTTTTCGGTATATTTTTAAACCTAAAAATCATTAGAATACAAGATCCAGATGTTTGTTATCGATTAACTCTAGCTTCGCATAGATGCAACTTTTTAAAGTAAGGTCTATAATATATATCTAGATGAACATTCAACAGTTAGTTGTCTAAAGTAGATCTTGCCAACGCAACAAGCATTGAGCATTTGGTTGATCTTTAGACCTTGAATGTACTCTGGGTAATACAACTGTTTGTTTGGTGTTGTAGACACTCAATGTAGTTTGTATATATTTTGTATAATAAAATAAAATTGTTGTCTACAAGAATTTGTTGTTAGGTTCCCCATACGTTACCTTCAGATTTATCTTGATCAATTTTAGTAGGTGTTGCTTTAGATCCATGTACACATGCACTCGTGAAGAACGCTCGGCGAGTGGGCCGCCATCGCCTACACCACGCCTCCTGAACAAACAATATTCAACTTATTACTTTTTTCAATGATACAGCTCAAAGAAAGGGTGAATAGTAGAAGATAGAGGAGGCCCTTCCTCTACTTCTATCTACACCTAGTAAAAAATAACTAAAAGAAAGTACAAAGTAAAGAAGTAGTTACATTTCTGTGTAAAAAAAAATGTTCACCGAAAAATAAATAACAATATACAAAGAAAAAAAAATGGCACAATTACAAAATTTCAAAAAACCATCTAAGAAAAAACACAAATGTCTAAAATTCTAAGTAAGTTTTTAGGGTTATAACCTAACCAAAAACCTCTCGAGGCAGCTTTGTTACATCATAATTATTTAAAAACTTGTGTTCCATGACTTTTCACAAAACTTAATAAATTCACAAAAAAAAAAATGATTTCGCCTGCCGCGTCCTTCTTATTTGAAACCGCGTATTTTTTTGTCATTTACGGCCACACTCTAGAATGATTACTGAAAATAAAGTAATAATTAAACGTAAATTGCGGCCGTTCGAGTCCTAATTTCAATGATTTTGTTTTGAGAGACAAAAAGTCATGAAACTAAATTGCCTGCGTACGATGTAAGCAAGCTGCCTGCTAGCTAGGGTTTTAAATAAACACATTCTTGGGACCCGAGTGAGGAGTTATCGACAAAGGTGCTTAAAAGTAGTTTGCATGAGGTTAATATCTGTCCACAAGTATGACAGCTACTACAAATTAAATTACTTTGCTAGGAATAGCAACTCACTTTGTGTGGCAATATAATGATGTTAGCTAAATCAATTACTCGCTGTAAAGGATAAGAGGCATGCCTTTGAAATAACGCAAAGCCTTTTGCAGCTTCCCTACATAGTTCCCCCTACATTTGGTGCTCAAAAAGGTGGTCAAAATTGTTGATATTATAGATATCGACATGCTCGTTCCGATTTACTTTGCGATCTCGTATATTTGCCGCTCGCGCCGCCATATTCAAAAAAATAGCGTCCAAAAACAGATTTTTGACAGTATTTTCTTTCAGACTCATTTTACGATCAAAATAGTTATTAATAATTTAAACTAGAGAAAATATCCTATAATTAATTAAGCAACTATTTTTTTAATGAACAGTTTTGGCGTCCGAGCGCCGCAAAGTCTACTCTAACACACGTTTTGGACAAAAACGCATTTTCACACCAACAGGAGGTAGAGCAAACGGCGCCTTTTTTTTTTGGTGGTAACCCCAGTATGTCTAATCACCGATTTTCAAAGCTCCCGGAAACCAAGTAAAGCTACCAAATGACTGGGCTACCATGAGGAACGTGATGATGAATAAGACATTTTTCTTCAATATTATGTAGGGTAGAGCCCCGCGAGGTTTTGGTTTGCGTTATTTTATAAGCACGTTGTATATGTACATACTCGTAGTTATGAACTACAAATTCCAATGTCTGTAATGAGGCGTTTTCCAAAAAAAAAGAAATCCTGGTAATAAAAGTACCCAATAGATGGCGTTAGATGTACCTTGAGGGTTTTCTATCACTGTCAAGACATGAAAGACAAAAAAAATTACGTGTGCCTTTTTTTCCCCGTGTTTTGGCTCCACATGTTTATTTAGACAATTTCAAGTAACGTAACTATGTATTTGACTTCATTTGAAATATTACAATAGTTGACACTGGCTAAATACACAACGCGTGGAGCCAAAATTTACGATTTAAAAAATAAACATAAAATATTTCGACAGAAATGACAATGACAGTTAAAACGATAGATTTATTACGCCATCTAGTAAGTATTTTAGAACCTTTTTTTTTTTTTGGAAAACGCCTCATTAATACGGTAAGTACTACTACAACAGAATAAACGATGATTGACTCTAGATCTGTACGATGCTAATAGATTACTCCATTTAGTTAATGAAACACTCATGGCACGTCGATGGTACGATTTATTCTGCCGTTCCTAAAACATGCCTCGAATGCCAATAAGGGGCCACCATAGTTGATTTTTGCGATAGGTCTTTGCAAATTAACGAGGAAATGTGACTTGAATTATTTTTCTTCATTAATAAGATTTATTAGTTTTATGCCCAAGATACTTCGAGACGATGATTATTTACTGCGCTGTTTGAACGTTTATTTAGCACATACACTTGCAGAATCACAGTATCCATCTTTTTTTTGTCTTATTTAAAAAGAAAACTAAATTATTTATTTAGAGACTTACAGACTCATATTCATTATTTCCTTATTGCTAAACATACAGGAGACAATTGTTAAACCAAAGAAATTGTTTTAGTAGTTTACTCTATTTTAATTAAAATATCGGCAAGTAATTTTTGTTTTATATACATGTATTAAAGTATACACCTACGTACGTAAATCATAGTAGAATTGAATTACGTTTTTTTATACATATTTTTTATAAATCACGCTAATATAAATAAATGTAACAATAATTGACCGAGTGAGCGAAGAGAACGAATGGTCTCAGTTTTAACTGTATTTGTTACCTTTTCATCACTAAACTGCTAGCCCGATGTCGATTAATATGTAACTTATAATATCTCTCAGTAAGTACTATTTTGGCTACGCAACTTAAGAAACTGTTAAACTTTCAAGGCGATAATGGTCCTTACAGAAAAACCGACCGTAAATTTACTTTCGTTTTGAGGCTCTCTGAAAACTTCATGTTTGAATAATAACTAAAAACGTCATATATATTATGGCAAGTACATCTTTTCAAACTAACAGAACTGAAACCAAAGATAAATGTAAGAACTGACACAGTTCCATAAAACTCAATGGATGTCAGCTATATTATATTACTCTTTGGATGTCAGTTTCGGTTGTAATGTTCAGTCTATTTTCGTATCCAAATTTAACGTGATAAACACATTTGTGAGTGAAGTTAACAGCTTTCATGATTCCAAATAAGCGAGTTCGTGCCTCATTAGTTAACATTTTAACGCCTTGGAGGCTTTATTTAGCAAGTCCGTAACTGGTAGCGAGTAAGCACAAACTTAGTGTATGGTACGCGCAAAACTTAGGTAACGCCTGACGGAGTTAACACTTTTAACTTTAGCTTACATTCATTGCAAGAACTGAATAAGTACGGAAGATATCTATAAATTATACTATGTACATACTATATAACCTAGTCTGATTCTTGGACGCCTGATACTACCAAACAACGTAATAAAAACAATCACAGAAGAAAATAGAGACAGTGAAGATCAAAAACATTTACAGACGAAATAAATGAAAAAACTAAATGTAATTCCGCAACTGGATGGAACAGCGCTGGATGCAAGTGGCCCGTTGTCAGTCGGTGTGGCGCTCTAGGGGGAGGCCTATGTTCAGCAGTGGACGTCTTATGGCTGATGATGATGATCAATGCAAAAAATATGTCAATTATTATTAAAAGAATAACAAACAAAAAAAAACAACTGAAAAATGTAGCCTATGTCACACCAGATTTTAAGACGAATCTAACGACACCTCGCAGTCCATAATCAGTCAAGCCATTTAGCGATAGAAGTTCACATAATAGACAAACATTCATACCATACCATACACCCGCAAAACATTACCCTCCTGGGCAGTCGGATAAAAAAGACGTTGATAAACTGCTTCACCGACAAGCAACAAGCATTGAGAAATTTGTAAAATAGGACTGGACTGGAGTACGCATATAAGAATGAGAAAATTGCCCGTTTTAGGAGATAACTTTCTGTACAAAGAAAATACGATCATAACTCGAGGTACGGAGGACCAGTTTGCAAAATGCATAATAATAAAAGATGTGAAATATACCCGCGGTATGTTGCGGCGAATTTCAGAGTATGAATACGCTCGTGCAAAGATTTTTGAAACTGTTTTACAACGATTCGAACTTTACGTCGCAGAAGGCTTGGTTCAATTATACTTTCTTCTGTCTAAAAGTATAATGTAAAGGAATCAAGATATTATACATACACCTTCTACGTTTGAATTTGCAAAATCCTTTGTTTATCCTAACTAATATTATAATTCAGAGGAATATAGCCGCAGCCGTAACAGGAAGCTCCGATGTATGAAATGACGTTCGCCTCGAGGAAAAAACTTCGCTTGCGCGATTCAGAATTCCCTACATTCAAATTTAAATTAATTATATTCAATTTCAAATTATTTATTCCGTCAAAGTACAGTTCAATAATGTAGTAGTTTCCCCATACTGGGTTCAATTAAGTACCCGTATTTTGCTACTAAGGCCTTCCCGTCAAATAAAACTATAAAACTAACATTACAACAACTAAATAACATTACAACTGTCAGTCCATACAAAACGTCAAAAAAAATACTAAAATTGATCAACGTTATCTAGCGAAGTAACATTATTTCTCTTCTGGCTGGATGTTAGTCGCGTTATCACGACTAAACGGCTAAAAGGATCATGAAAAAAAATAAGGAGTTACTGTATTTCACAGAGACGGACATAAGATACTTTTCTTTCGTACAACTAATAGCACTATATGATATAATAATAAAATGCAAAATAACCCTTGTTTTTTTCACCCGCAGTGAATGGCTTAGGGGGGATGCATCAGACCTCTCTATCTGCTACCTTCTCTTGACCAGATTAGACGATTAGACTAGAACAGACGAACATCAAACTTGCGAAAAACGTAATATGTTTCAGATACATATAAAATAATCCAGCGTCTGTCTGTGACGCTAAAATTGAATGGCAATAGCGTATAAAAAAATGATTTCTGCTTTTTTCTCAGCAGAAACGTTCGTCATCAGTCGCGTCATCACTTTGATATGCCTAAAGTAACGCATCCGGGATATCACTATTAATGTATATCTTATTGAACGTAGCTATGCATCATCCACAATTCAACATCATCCACATCATCGCATTATCATCTTCATTAGCTCTTGTCCGGCCGCAGGGCATAAGGCTTTTTACTTACTTACTTTTGAACAGCCCCCTTTTGTAACTTCTCTGGTATCTTCGTTTTCAAAAAGCCCACCCTGGGCTTCATGAAGCCCGGATTCGCCCACTTATCCCACTACTGAGAATAGGCCTCTCTTCTTGTATGCCACTCGTCCCGGTCCAATCTCATCTATCCTTTGAGATATAAACCAGTAACTTCTCAAAATATCTATCATCTAGAATTCCTGCGTATGATCTTATCCGGGTCCGACCCGCAGTTTTTATAAAACCGTTATCTTTATGTACAAGATAATAAACGTTGTGTTATGACTCTTAGATACATACAACTTTATAGGATATGCCTTATTTCATTATTTCAATTCTTTCTCATGACTTGTATAAAATATCGCATAGAGCTACCGCTGTCGACTATACATAATGCATTTGGTTGGCTTGAAATCACTTTCCTATGTTGTGGTAGGTCAAGCATTCTGTGCCTATGTAGGTAGGTATGCTGAATTATGTGATTTTGATTTTTGAATCATAGACGAACAAGACCTTGAAGTGAATTAAGGTCGTATGAGGCACGAAGACACCATTGGAAACATTTATTAATCAAACTAGCAGTATCTGTCTGATTATTTGTTCTTTTACATTGAAAAACGGCTGGACCCACTAGGATGAAATTTGGCAAGGCAATAAGGATACTTTTTACCCCGGAAAGACGATGCAGTATCAAACATTTGTCGTACTAGTACGGTACATTAAATAATAACCTACCTACTAGCTCGAACTTTCGGCAAAGCCTTTTAGAGAATTGGTACGTACCTATATTGCAATTACATATATTGCAATTACCTATATTGTTTCCACTTCAAGTTTGAAACTAAAGTATGCTGAACAACACACGCGGTTTTTTTCTGTTATTTCGGGCAAAAAAATGGTTCCTCTTGATATACCAAATTTCATTAAGTTTATACGTTTGTTTGTAAAATTACCCGATGTCCGAGACGCCGTTAACGAGTCTTATATTCAAGAGAAAATAACTTTCCGTGAAAAATAATTAAAAGAGATTAAAATCCGGAAGAGCATACTTTCAAGTAAGTAACACAACAAAAATGATAAGAGCAAATTGAGAAAAATACTTAAAACAAGGTTGTTTACTGTTATCAGAAACTAGTACAAGTTGAACTGGACAGGTTGAAGGAGCAATGAACTGTGATTATGTACGAACATAACCTTGCGCCTTGGTGACATACTTTGAATGAATCGAAGATAAAGCCATTGTCCGTTCGTCTGATATTCATTGGTTCTTTTCAGGGTTTCGTAGCTTACTCTTACTGTTTCGCCATGACTGCCTGTCTTAATGTCACGGTAATTTTATTCAGACTATGTAGTCTGGATAAACCGTGACCGACTAACCTTAACACTACTCTGTCACACTGATGTGGCGGTTAGGAAGAAAGTTTCCTGGGCCCTTATTCTCTATTGCCATAACTAGCTTGTTACGCGCCATGTTAAGTTCACTCCGTGTTAGTCGCATGAAACGGTATTCTCTAAGTTTCTTAAACGCGCGTTTCATCACGTCGTGCCACGATTAGGAGCCGCGTTTAAGTTTAGAGCATGTTATGACGTCACGCGTTATTGGCAAGTTATCTTATGTGCGATAGAGAATAAGGGCCCTGACCGTCACATTAGTGTTAAGGATAGGAATTCGCTTTACTAACCTACACCGGTTAATAGGTACACGTATTGTATAAACCGCTTTTTTTTTAATCAAGCCCCATTTTAGAAATATTCGAGCCCAAAGTAGCCAATTACGGTTTCGTGAAATTCTTAAAAAAAATAGAATACTGAACTGATATTACTTATTCTATTTAATTATGACTTATTGTAAGTATATTAATTTACCTGATATTTAGCTTATGAGGAGTTAAACAGAATCCATAAAAACAACTTTGCACACTAAGCACTCCGCTTATAATTAAATTATTTATATCTATCATACGTACGGAACCCTACCATGAGCGTGTTGCGACACGCACTTGACAGTTTTTTTTTTACTAATTAATATCTGTTAAAATTAAAACGATACTTAGGTAGGTACTGTTAAAAATATGTAATGGTTACTTAATCTTTAAAAACATCCATTGAAAGTTTTTCCTTAAATTTATTTTGCACAAGAGGGAAAAATATCGAATTAATAATAGTTATGTCGTAATGTTTCTCGTGACAATCGATTCCAACATGTAGGTTATTGTTCCAGCAACACTTTTAACAATCAGCTGTTGGGTGCATATTAATTTAACTGCCCAGTCATTTATTTTTATTGCTTCTGATAACCGAAAAGGAACAAACCTTATAGTATTCTAAGGAACCGTTCAATTTAAAATTCTTCTTAGTATTAACTACATTCAGCTGTTTGCACTGTTGTTAGTTACATCTATCTTTATCCTGACTTTGTTGGTAGCGAGTCTGACATATGAGCAGGTCCCATTCGATACCCAGCCGGGCAGATGTTTGCATGAGGAATTTAAGCATCTATCTGGATGTTATTTGGAAATATTTTTTTGTGTTCCAAGACATACAGTGAGTCCTACTGAAGACCCTGAGTATATAACGTTATTTAGTACTCATTATAGAATCTTTTTCTGCACTACACTAATTAGAAAAAAGTTAGCTTAAAAACCACTAAATGATAAATATGTAATGCACTTAAACACTTAACATAGGCTAGGAAGTTTATTTGTCCGCTATCATAAATAAGCAAACAAAAATGTTCAGACATTGACAGTGGTTCCAGACATTTTCTTACCCTTATCATAGACAAAAAAAGATGGAGAAATGAGTTAGAACCAAATTACACAGACCAGAGAGGGATGGAAGGAGGGAAGGGAGGCCTTTGACCTGCAGTGGGATTGTGTAGGCTAATATAATCCTAACTAATTTATAAATTCAAAAGTAACTCTGTCTCTCTGTCTGGGTGTCTGTTACATTATCACGGCTAAATAGCTGAACGGATTGAGCTGACTTTTTGCACAGAATTAGCTTAAAGGTCAGAGACGGACAGGTTTTTTTTAAGGTCCACACAAATTAAGTCACTTTCAAGTAGTAATATACAATATCCTAGAGAAATTATATTTCTCTATACCCTTATATATGACAAAAAAAAGAAAGTAGTTTTTTTTATTATTTTTATCGAAATTCACCCCCATTTTATTTGAACATTTTCCAACCCGTCTATCCAGCATTAATTTATCATCAACATTTAAGTGCAACTTGAGTAAGAGCATAGTTCTGTTCTAATTTCATAAATCCTAATTGCTCCTCATTATCCTTATCATCAGCTACAATGATGTCATTACAGCACACAGTAAAATTAACTGATGTTATATCTATCTCTGTTTACCTGCCATTTTATTATTTCGTAAGTAAACTATACATAATAGTTAAGAAAATAGAGACATGTTGGTATTAGAGATAACATAAACTTGCTGCAGTCAAAATAGCTACATATTATATTTGACAGAGTAACATTTAAAAAAATAATTGGTTGTTAGGAACTAAATATAGAAGTAGGTACAATGATAATGGCTGGGCTTAGTAGGTGTATGGATTCTCCTATAATTTGGGGATGGTACCTAGTTCCTATATAACTTACAGCAACAAGCAATTGTTTTTCAAAAATAGAATTTGTGTATAAGTTATCAATGTTTTTGTGAGTTTATGCTGATAATACTTAGTCGTCATCGTCTGTAATTTATTTTTGTTGCTAAAAACGTTTACTTTATTTCATTACTTACATTATTCACGACTTATTTATGTATCAACAGAATGATTTACATAAAATCGTTATTTTCATGTGTTAGAAACTTCAAAATAATACTACTGTTAAGGTCTTCGTACGTACTTACCTTTGAACTTATTATGTTCGTGTTGAAAATACAAAATATTTCCAAATTAAAGAAAAACAAAAAATAAATAATAACATAATTCGTTGACATTTTTGACAGTTATTCATGCACACACTGACAAAATATTACTCACACGTGCATACAGAAATCTGTTTCTGAAACGATAATGTTCTATGAAAGGCCGAAAATTAAAAATATTCAATGAAACAGAAATATTCAATACTTACCCTGCTATTCGACAAATCCCTAAAAACCGGAGACAAACACAAAACACGATTTATTTCTAATTTTGCTAACAATCGGCATCTAGAAACACACACCGTCGACGCCATCTTTACACTACTTGTGTAGAAAGAAAAGATGTACTGATGTAGGTATGTATAGTCTATTAGTCCTATACTATACTGACATCGGTCGGTCACCCGGCCTCCGTCAAAACTGAACGAAATAGTCTATAATATGTAAAGATTTGGCGTGCTTTTTATTATATAAATCTAAACAAACTATCTTTGTAGAATTAAAAAAGTGCTTAATCGTTATACTTAGTTAATTCTCTGATTTGAAACTTACTATTTACTCTGAAACCTCACAAAAACTTTACGATTGCTATACATACTAACAGTGACACATACGCTCAGATGAATTCAAGTGGTGTAATTAAAATTTACACGAGTTAATTACGTAATTCAAAAATAAAAGGTGTTAATATAATTATTTGGAGAACAAATTACAAAAATAAATGTTATTATTTCCCGCATTTTTTTTCATTATGTTGGCAAAACTGTTGACAATCTGCGTTCCAAAACATTTTGCTGCTTATTGAGTGAATTTCATCGGATGAATTTTAGTCTCTACCGGTGTCTATACATGGCCTGACCTGACATCGTGTGAAAGGGACAGCTAGATTTGAATTTCACGGGAGCAAAAGAAATAAATTATTAAGGTTATAGCTTCTCCCTTCGCTCCCCCAGAAATGTATATATAGCCATATTTTTCAAACGATGTCAGGTCAGGCCATGTAGTGAGGCCTTATAGATACCCTCACATGTATCTATTTTTTCTGAGCCATGCACTCTGACCCTTTGCATGTACCGAATCATGACTGAAATATTTTTTCCTGACTACACAAGAAGAAGGGAAATATTTCACGGATGTATGTATGTAGCTTTATATGGCTTTATCCCTTTCACACGATGTCAGGTCAGGCCATGTAGCGAGGCCTTAATCCGTAATGAGGCGTTATCAAAAAAAAAATAGTTCTAAAATACTTACTAGATGGCGTAACAGACCTATCGTTTTATCTGTCATTGTCATTTCTGTCGAAATATTTTATATTTATTTTTTATATCGTAAATTTTGGCTCCACACGTTGTGTATTTAGCCAGTGTCAACTACTGTAATATATCAAATGAAGTCAAATACATAGTTACGTTACTTGAAATTGTGTAAATAAACATGTAAAGAACAAAAAAAAACGTGGAGCCAAAAAACACGAGAACAAAAAAAGGCACACGTACATTTTTTTGTCTTTCATGTCTTGACAGTGACAGCAAAACCTCAAGGTACATGTAACGCCACCTATTGGGTACTTTTATTACCAGGATTTCTTTTTTTTTTGAATACGCCTCGGAATGAGGCGTATAAGTGGTTACTTGAGCAGAAAAAAAAACTTTGACAGTATGACCCTCCCCGAGTAAAAATATTCTTTGGTATGACCATGACAGCCTACGTCAACATGAGATAACAACTTTTGGTAATAGCGATTGTTTTCTAATTTTTTCGCCGTTTTGTTAAATAAATACAATTCCAAATGGCTATTCCTGATTATAAACTTAGTGCCGTGCTCACTGGGCATTCTATGGATGTAAGATGTGTCGCCACGACGAAAGAATATTGTATTCTGTCGGCATCTAGAGACCGAACTGCGAAGCTATGGCATCCTGAAGGGTTTGTAGCTTTTTTGTTACGAATAATCTTAATAAAACTATCCTCCAGACGTGTATATCTTCTATTTTATATCTACTCGACAGGGTTAAAGATTTCGTGAATGTGGTAACCTACAAAGGTCACAGTAACTTCGTTTCGTGCGTTTGTTGGGTTCCACCGTGCGAGGCGTTTCAGGACGGACTTGTGGTGACTGGGAGCAACGACAACACCATCCTTGGATATAACTTGCAGGACGGAACTGTGCTAGTCACTTTAGAAGCCCATGACAATGCTGTGTGCAGCGTAACACCGGGACGAGATGCTGGAATAATCTTGAGGTGAGTATATCATGTGTAGCTAGAAATTTTAAACGCTCTAGTATTATTTCAGCTTGAAACAGTATAGATCAGGGTTTGAACAAATCCGATTTTTATAATAAATATCAAAAATCCGATTTTTTAATATAAATCCGATATATATCAGATATCCAGGCTAAGAAAAAGAAGCAAAAAATTTTCTTTCCCTAGAAAATGAAAATTATTAATGCTAGGAGCACCAGGGAACCCCATTTTTTATTACCTCATAAAATAAACCTTATATGATATGAAGTTAAGGTTTGAATTTCAATAAAAAGCTAGCCGTACTGGTAAGTTAAAGTAAAGGGGATTTCCCCAACTTTAAATGAGGTTGCCATTTTGGGAAACAATCAAAATTATTCTGAATTGTAGTTTTTCGTTACATGTTTCAGGGTAAACATTAATCTCCAAAATTTTTAGTTCAGAAGACAGGAAAAAAACAATATATATATATATCAAGATCACCCCATGCGGGACGTCAGTGCAGGACTCATCACCCCCATCTCGAATAAGAATATATCAAGACAAAACTTAATTGATATATATCTTGATATATATCCGCTAATATATATCAGCGAACCCTGGTATAGATACTGCAAAAAATATGTGAGCATTCTGTATGTAATGTAAAATAAAGTCTCTGTGTCCTAATATAGAACTTAATCAATTGTAAATCCTCACCATAGATAAGTTTACATTGGGTAAAACCTTAGGGGTCATTGTGTTTATTTTTACTATTTGTTTATCCGAAAACACAGATTTACTTGTCAGTAATGTTAGTTCATAGCTACAATATAAAGTGTTAAAAAAGTATCTGAAAGGAAATAGGCGGAAGACGTATCTTGTAAATAACTTTGTGTTAACAAAATTTGCAGGTGCGGATTTCTCAATAGGCCGAGTAGGCCCTACTCTAATAGTGCGGCAAAATTTCAGGGGCGGCAAAACTTTATGATACTTTTTTTTAGTAGTCTCTGACATTTACATCCTCTGACTGAAATCTGGAGGATGACCAACTTGGGGCAACCCCTAATATGAATATAAAATGGTTATTCCCCTAAAGTTAATTATGTCAAAGCTGGTAGGGGATAACCGTGAATCATAGAGGAAACGTAATGGGTTTTAAGTTTGCAAACGTAAAATTGGTAAAAAAATTGGAAAACTTTCCTTGTATTCTCAGAAATCATGGGAAATTTTTTAGATTCCAGTATGTTGGTAGAAATATCTAAAAATCGGTATGTTCGGGACCCAGAGGGTGGCAATCTTCCATAGGCCTAGGGCAGCCATCAAATTCGCCCCTGCTTTCAATACAATTAAAAAAATATGTGTTTAATTATTGTAAAAAATAAATAATATGCTGCAGTTCAAGCTGGGACAGCACTGCTAAGGTTTGGAATCTGAACTCCCCTGCCAGCGCACCTTTAATCCTGAAAGGGCACCAGGCCGCTGTCTGGGCTGCATTGGAACTAGTCAATGGCACTTACGCTACTGCCTCAGCTGACAAAACCATCAAGCTTTGGAGGAAGAGTGGAGAAGTTATTAATACTTTGACAGGTCAGTCCTAAGATCTTGAAAATTATAGATTTAACATCTGCTTTACAATAATTCAGTGGTGTAGCGTGGGTTTCGGTCACCCGGGGCCATGGCCCCACCCCCCCACGCTACACTACTGTAAACATTTAACAACTGATCAAAAGACAATGCACAGCCTGAGTGTGGAAGCTTAGAAACATGAGCAAAGCAGTTTTCATCATACATGCTATTTGCATTTTTTACATGCATGCAAATTTGCAAATTTTCTTATTACATGTTATTTGTGTTGTTAGCATTGTTGGAGCAATTTGTCATGTGCAAATATAGTTACTTCTTGATGTCACCATGTTTCCAGGTCACACGGATTGTGTCCGAGACCTGGTCGTGGCCTCCGCAGAGACATTCCTCAGCTGTTCCAACGACGCCTCTATCAGGCTCTGGAACAACGTGGGACAATGCCTAAACACTTACTATGGACATTCTAACTATATTTACAGGTATGATTGTATGTATTAACAACAAATGGCTAAAATTGACAGGTGTGGCATTAAAAAGCAGCATACGGCTACTAGTTATTACCTACGACTTCGTTCGCGTGGACATAAAAAAAGTCTTGTGTCCGTCTTTGCAATGTACAGTAACTCCTTATCAAATTTTACTAACATCCGTTCATTCGTTAAGCCGTGGTAAGGCGACAAGCATCCAGACAGAAAGACAAATTTATTTCCTGTAGTTCGCTAGATGGCGTTGATCCGTTTTTTTGACGTTTTGTATGGACTGACAGTTGTAATGTAGGGTGTAATGTAGAACTTTTTTCCTTGAGACGAACATTTTTACCTCGAAGCTTTATTGGTCCTGATACAACAGCGTCTATATTCCTTTGAATTATAATATTAGTTACGATAATAAAATACTCCGCCAGGTATGGCACTGTAGGGTCGCGTGGGTGATATCAGTGGGTATATCTAGCTATATCACTGATATAGCAAGAGATCATTCAAACAAAGATGACTCCGACAAAAAGGCGGATAGTGACTTCCGCTGGTGGAATGCCAGACAGTGCTTTTTGGATAGTGGACCATACCAACCATCATTTTGGGTTTTTAGGCGACAGAGGGCGCCCGCATTCAAATGTCAACCCTAATACCTATTATTAAGCTATCGTTCCGTTTGCATTCTATCCACAGTATCAGTATGATACCCGGAGCGGCGAACAGTTTCGCGACTTGCGGCGAAGACGGTAGTGTGCGACTCTGGTCGGGCGGAGACTGCGTGAGAGAGATTCGGCTGCCGGTCCACTCTGTCTGGAGCGTCATGTGTTTGGATAATGGAGATATTGTCACTGGTAGGTCTTACTCAATATTCAATCATTTATTGCGACATAATTATGTAGATACATGCAGGTCTTAAATAACATGTTTTGAATTTAGTAATACATGTGATCCTATGGGTATGGTATTTTTGTAAATTAGTATATCGTCCAAATGATCGTTTGAAAAATCGTCTAGTGTAATCATATTTGGATTCCAGGATGCACTTTAGATTTTTAATAATACTTATCTCATCTTCTTATTCTAAATTGTTTAGTGCCTTTATGGCCATTGTATTAAGGCCAGAGCTGTGAATTTTTAGATTAGACTTTGGTACCATAAGTTTATGCCTTTAGTGATTTCTAGTTTTGCGTGATTTGTCAGAAACTTGTGTATTTTGTAACAAACAAGTGAAGTACAATCTTCTTGTCACAAGAAAATTACAATCATCATGTCACAAGTAAGATCAATCTTCTTGTCACAAGTAAGTTACAATCTTCTTGTCACAAGTAACTTACAATCATCATGTCACAAGTAACTTACAATCATCATGTCACAAGTAAGATACAATCTTCTTGCCACACGTGACTTACAATCATCATGTAACAAGTAAGATACAATCTCGTTGTCACAAGTAAGATAAAATCTTCTTGTCACAAGTAAGTTACAATCTTCTTGTCACAACTGAGGTACCGATCTTCGCTGTTGCTGCAATAATTTCCTATATAAACTTTTCCAGGTTCAAACGACGGGTTGATCCGCGTATTCACGAAAGACCCGGCGCGGTACGCAGACGAGATGACGTTGAAGGTATTTACCGAAGAAGTCGAGAAGATGATTTCCGCTTCGCAACAGGAAATCGGCGGATTCAAGCTATCTGAGTGAGTATTATGGACATACGGTCGATTCTCGTATCAGTGAGTTACTGGCACTATCACGTCACTTCACATTAAGTGAGTGCGTTCAAGAAGGATGACAGTTATTAACAAAATGAGTACGGTTTAAAATGCGCTCACAGTGCAGAAACCACAAACACTGATATCGATCGGTTTAAATAGCTAGTACGCTAATAGCGTCCTAACATATTAAATCGTTCAATAGCGTGATTATGTCAGAAAGGTTTCATTTTTCAGGTTATCTGTCTCAGTGTATCATAATTTCATGGCCACAGTTTTATTTCTGTCTTCACAAAAGACTGTGGCCTACATTAAATATTTTTTTTTTTTGATGCAAAAAAATATAACGGAATTCACACATCTCAATTTCAATTTGACATTAACACATACAGTGCACTACGCGAGACACGAAACGGACGTGGTCGCTCGTCGTGGTATTTTCGGGGCTTCGAATGCCTTTATTACCTGTAGCAATATAGGGATAATGGGGGCTCACGATTTGCAATTTTGGAATTACTTGGTCATCTTTAAACTCGATAAAAGCAAATGCGTAAATGTAAATATGTATTCATCATCATCATCATCATTAGCCAGAAGACGTCCACTGCTGTATATAGGCCTCCCCTTTAGAGCGCCACACCGACCGACAACGTGCCACTTGCATCCACCGGGTGCCCGTGACTTTCACAATGTCGTCGGTCCACCTAGTGGGAGGCCTGCCTGCGCTAAAAATATGTATTAGAGGTGATTAAATAAATGTAAATATATGATTTTAGAATCCCCGGTCCCGAAGTCCTGCTGGAGCCGGGCAAGTCGGACGGGCAGACCCGCCTGGTGAGGCGCGGCGCCCACGTGAAGTGCTACTCGTGGAGCGTGGCGGAGAACACTTGGAACGAAATAGGGGACGTCATGGGCGCCAACCCTGCTTCGGAGGGCAAGACCATGTATCAGGGACAGGTGAGATAGAATAACTGACAGACAAAAAAGGAACATAGTATATAGTAGTTTAGTGATCCCGCATTGCCGAAAGATTTTGAAGTGTGCTTTGCCAGTGATGACATGGAACTGAGATGTGGTCCTTAACAAATTTCATTCCAATTACTTCACTTGTAAACAAAACAACAAAAAACAGGCACCTTCTAATGGTGGATATACCATTCAAACGTACTAAACGTTTCCAAGCCACCTTTTTAATAAGGACAGCAGAGGTGTGGAACTCTTTACCTGTGTCTGTCTTTCCGAACAAATACGATCGAGGCTGTTCAAGAAAAGAGTGAATAGGTGCTTTAGGAAGTACCTAGTAGTTGCCTAAGGGCAAGCGTGCTACATCTTCGGCCACATCGTCGCTTTCCATCAGGTGAGATTGTGGTCAAACGAATGCCTAGTCCGACGTAAATAAAAAAATAACTTGTTAGAGAGTGATTTAACATCAAACTATCAAGCACACTACATAACAACAGAATGAGTAAGTCAAACAAAAATTGACATATTTTTCTGTACATATGTTAACATTAAAACCAACTGAATTGCATAAATCTACAGGATGCTTGGAATCTTTTTGACCTGTAGAGACGTTTGAAGTGATGTCTAGCTCGCGGTCACACCTTGTCCCGCGTGGCCCGAACGGAATAGTACAGTGTCGACAATCGGTTGCCCCCTTGCCCTGAATGGGAAAACGTAAAAATCTGTTCGGCGCTTAACGTGTTAACTGCTGACCTTTCGAGGAACTCAGAATAACACAGAGAGGAATGGAGAGAGCTATGCTCGGGGTTTCTTTGCGTGATAAAATCCGTAACGAGGATATTCGCCGAAGAACCAAAGCTACCGATATAGCTTTCAGGGTTTGCAACCAAACCCTAAAAGCTATGCTATTTGAGGTAGCAATGGACAGGCCACATCCCAACACTACGGTTCATAACCGATTTTTTGGTATTTGTTTTTTTTTTTAATTCTAGAAACCACGGTGCTTCAAAAGCACAAGGTCACAAAGTCATAACCCTTCCTAAATTTCGGAAAAATAAGATTGTTGGATGTCGGTTTTTAATCCAAGCCGCTATTTCATTGTTCAGGAGTATGATTTCGTGTTCAGCGTGGATATAAAGGACGGCGAGCCTCCCATCAAGCTCCCATACAACAAGAACGAAGACCCCTGGGTCGCCGCGCAAGCGTTCATACACAAGTAAGAGAAATACCGGACGCCAGGCTGTGCCTTCGCTGCCGGAGCCGGCAACTATGAAATAATGGAACGGTTGCCGGAGGTACGAATAACCCAGTGTCATCAAACTCAAATCTGCAACTGGGAGATTTTACGGGTTGTTATAAAAAATATCAGTCGACTTGAGAACCTCCTTCTTTTTTTTGGAAGCCGGTTAAAAAAACCGAACCTACTGTTATCCGACTCGTTTCTGTAATCGAGTGGGTTTACGGGTGCCTACAAAAAAATATCCTGAGACCAGAGACGATTACATCACATCAGAAGGGTTTCCTGGTCTTCATTTAATAAAATAATAGTTTGATCTACAGGGTTATAAGGAAAGGGTATGCTAAGCCGAAAAGAGCTCATAGTACTCATCGTTATGAACAACTTTTACTATGGGACCAACCCTGAAATAAAGAAAAAAAAACGCAGTTCCACAGAAAAATGCACCGTTTCCTCGTAGTCGTACTCTCATTTCTGCACATCCTGTCTGGAAAACAAATTGTCAATGTTACTGGACAAAATGTATGGAACACCTGTTTTTTTTTCGATTTCAGTGTTGGTCCCATAGTGAAAGTTCTTCACAATCATGAGTACTATTAGCCCCTTTCGGCTAAGCATATCTTTTTCTTATAGCCCTGTATAGTTATCCAACATGGGATTGTTTGCGTTAACCAACATTTTTTGCGTTTCGCCCGGCTACCGTTCCAGTTGCCGGCTCCGGAGCGGAGGCACTTCCCACCATAATTATAACCAGTTGACAGCTCGTGCCTACTCTCCTCTCCGAAAATACTTAGTCTAAAATAGAAAGATGTACTTTGCATGAGTTAATTTTGAGCAGCCCAATCGTAAGCGCAACTAATTGCCCGCCAAGCGCCCGGTCAAAAAAAAACACGGTGAAAGCTAGTGCTACATTTGTCACTAAACCAAAACCAAGATAAAAAACAGCTTATTGACATTAAATTTGTAGCGCAACCAATGTTACCTAGACGATCATTTTAGCCGTAGTTTGATCTGCTTCAGCCTTTTAACATCCCACTGATGAGATATCGACCTACCCTCGATGGGTGACTAGGCCATATCCCTGTGCGGGTTGGCGGATTCACATACCCCATCGAATTTTTTCTTCGGAAATATGCAGGTTTCCTCACGATGTTTTCCTTCTCCGAAAAGCCAGTGGTATATCCGTACGTATGTTCCAAAGAAGTCATTGGTACGGGATTTCTTGATACTACTACATATTTATTAGCGCAAAATTGGTTTCAATAAATCCACGATGAATAATTAAGCTGTAATTGACAAACAAATAAAACGCTAGAAATATTGAATTTGGCGCGCTGCGCGAAACTTTGCACCTTGACACGTTTTGTACCATTTACTTCCAGAAATAATCTGCCTCAAGTGTATTTGGAACAAGTAGCTAACTTCATCATCAAAAATGCAAAATTGGAAACGTTGCCAGCATCAAGCAATGGGTAAGTCTATCTCTGTCTGTTTTTAAGCACAGATTATATATGTATGTTAAGGTCAAATCTTGCAACTGAATTTTAGACCACTTCCCCTTGTTCAATTGAGTTGAAATTATGCATGCCTGTCAAGTTCCTATGACAATACAATATTATGACAGCGAGGTGATCTGATGATGGAGACGGAAGGTGGAAAACGGAACTATTCAGTAACTAACGATTGATGGAGTTTGGACTCATTTTGATCAGCTTATAGTACAAATAACGGATTTTATAAAGGCTTGTCTGGAAAAATATAGTTTCCCACAAAAACTTATTATAACTCAACAAAAGGCGCCACATTTTATGTGATAAATCGCGAAATGTTCAACAAAATATGGCACCACCTTGTAAGCGGTAAACCACAGAAAGGAGATAGATATAGAAGGGAAAAGTGGGAGTGGCATTGTAGCCAAGCATACGAGTGAACGCGCTTATTAACGTCAACGCACCGAATTTCCCAGTTTCGATTTTTTTTCCGCTTGAATTCGATGACTATAATTTTAGAGACAAATTTAGTTTGGAAAGTTGAACAACAGAATCGACGTCAATGTCTGGTTTCCAGTTTCGCGGACCCGTTCACCGGGGAGTCTCGGTACGTGCCGGGCTCGGGCTCGGTCCCGGGCCTGCCGCCGCCCTCGGCCGCGGACCCCTTCACCGGGTCCGGCGCGTACACCACCACCTCCGCCGCCACCTTACACACGCAGGAGAAACCGCTCGTGCCGCATGACTCCTATATCAGGTATAGTAGGATTCGAGGACTTACCCCAGGAATCCCCTCAGACAATCCCCTGCGAAGATTGGAGATGCGGAAGGTGATAATTGGACAAAAAGTCCAGAAATCCCCTTAACCATTTATGGATTCGAGACGCAGCGCGTCATTTGGCTTTTTTCTCTCTCTAACTTACGTTTTGTCTCCACACATTGTGTACTTAGCCAGTGTCAAGTATTGTGATATTCAAATAACGTCCGATATTTCACAATTAAAACAAGCCTCAATCTAAGCCGAGCAAAATAAAATAAATCATGGTCAAGTCCACTTCATACATAAAGTGGTGGAGATTTTGCTAGAGGTTTCTATGGAATTTTTGAAAGAAGAGTCACGTTTCACAACATTATACTATTCCCCAACACTCTTGGACGTTCACGAACACATAGATAAAAATCCACAATTTTTACCCATAAAGAATAGAGTATACCGCCGTCTCGTCCATACAAAAAGCGTAGTCTGATACCCACCCCTAAATGTTATCCGATTTCAATATTTTTTATATGTTATCTAGACCGTGAAAAACTATGCTTGTATGTTTGTTTGTTTTTCCCAATACCTTCGTTATTATAGGCACTTAGTGACATTTTTTTTGCCTCGAAAATACGTCGTGGTGGTTGTCCTTAGAACAACATATTTTTTTATTTTTTTTGAAAAAGAAAACAAAACATAGCGGCATAGATTATAGTCTATCCAAGCCATTGACACCAAAAACAAAAGATTTTGTTATGATTTAGGGAGTGGTAACATTTATTTATTTATTAATACAGACGTGACAACACCCTTACAGTCCAGGACCAATTCGATGTTACAGTTAATTTTATTTCATTATATTAATCTTACTAACGATTTATATATAAGTAGTGTAGTTTTTATTTACATGTAAGTGTTCTGTTTCAGATTTGATCAGGCGAACCTAAAAGCGATATACGAGAAACTAAAAGAGTTCAATAGCAAAGTGGGAGATGGACTCAACGCCATGACCGAACAACAGCTAGAAAGCATCGTCAAATTAGGAGAATTGGTAAGTTTTATATCATCAGCCAGAAGACGAAGCCACTGCCAAATATTACTGTGTTTCGGAATGAATTGGAAATGTTTCCAGCGAAATTACTGAGCATAAAGAGATTTAGGATCTCGGAGGACAATGCCACGCAGTGTTGTGAAGTGCTATAGTTCAAAATTCAGCGTGGTATTGAACTATTATGGGCAAGCGTGACGCTTAACATCAGGCGAGCGACTGGCTCATCTTATCACGGAATTTCATTAAAATAAAACTATTCAATACTTTTAATGCTTTGTTTCAGAACAATACATTTGATTTAGAAAGTATAGCGCTATTAAAGAAAATGCTGGAGTGGCCAAAAGGTAAATTATACTTTTGTTATTTGTGTCAACAATGAGTGCCGAGCGTTTTTTTTTTTTGTTTTTATTTCCACGCGTTGTGTATTTAGACAGAATTGTGTATTTGTCAATTTTAAGTGAAGTCAAATATTTCACAATTAATATAAGTCTAAGTCAAGCAAAGTAAGTCGCGGTCCAATCCACGTCATGCCCCAGTAAAGCGGTGGATACTTTACTAGAAATTTCTATGGAGTTTTGAAAACAACACTACATTATACTATTCACGAACACTTACTGGATAAAAATCCACCATTTTTACACATTAACACTCGAAATAAAACAAGTTTTAGAAAATAATTCAATGACGCGACATGCCTTCGTCGTGTTCCCGCCAAAATTCCCATTTGCATTTATAATATTGGTTAATATGTATTTTATTTAATAGGTATTTTTTCATTTAGGTGAGTACTAACCACAGATCACACTCTAGATTCTGCATACAGGACGCTCGAAGCGCGCAACGCATTAGTCTAAACACACATACGAAATTACTCCTATTGGTTGATTGTTAGGCGCGAGTAGGCGTAACCTTGAGGTAGCCAATGAGAACGCTCGGCCGCACTCCCCGCGACCCGCGCCGCGCCTACATCTTTGGTGACTTTTTGTAGGAACAACGAATCTCGTAACGCGGTATTTAGTGTGATCTGTGGTACTAACATAATATATTTTGGACTGCTCGGAGTATATACGCAAATCTATAATAGCACTTAGGTCTTTATTAATATTTCGTTGGTATATATTTCGTTTTTATATTCAGTTTTAGTTGATAAAATATTTGTTAAATTTGATATATGGCACGGACCCCGGAGTTCGTGGAGCAATAATGTAAAATACAGGGTTATAAGGAAAGGGTATGCTAAGCCGAAAGGGGCTGATAGTACTCATCATTATGAACAAGTTTTTCTATGGGACCAACCCAGAAATCGAGAAAAAAAAACAGCTGTTCCATAGAAAAATGTCAATGACACTCGACAAAATAGATAGATAGAAACTCTTTATTGTGCCACCAACCCAAATAAAAATAACACACGTACAGAACTATCTTATAAGCTAGTGCCACAATTGGCGGCCTTATCGCTAAAAGCGATCTCTTCCAGGCAACCAATGCAAAATGTATGGAACAGCTGCTTTTTTTTTCTCGTTTTCATGGTTGGTCCCATAGTAAAAGTTATTCACAATCATGAGTACTATGAGCCCCTTTCGGCTTAGCATACCCTTTCCTTATAGCCCTGTATACATAAAAAAAACATAATATATTTTGTTTCGTTACAGAAATCCTGTTCCCAGTACTAGACGTGACTAGGTTAGCTGTTAGGAACAAGGAAGTGAACGGAGTGATGTTCGACTGCACGTCCGGACCTACATTCGTTAGGTTTCTGCTCTCTCTACTCATGCCAGGTGAGAATATTACTATCATCATCATCATCAGCCATGAGATGTCCACTGCTGAACACAGGGTTTTAAGGAAAGGGTATGCTTAGCTGAATAGGGCTCATAGTACTGTCATTATGAACAACTTTTACTTTTACCAACCCTGAAATCAAGGAAAAATATCAGCTGTTCTAACAATTCAGAGTTGTTATTCTAAAAGTCGTTCATAATGATGAGTACTATGAGCCCTTTTCAGCTAAGCATACCTTTTCCTTTTAACCCTGTATACAGGATATGTCGTTATGAATGGCTGATAATGATGGCAACGTGTTATACGTCGCCATCATCATCCTCTGCTGAACATAGGCCTCCCCCTTAGAGCGCCACACCGACCGACAACGTGCCACTTGCATCCACCGGTTGCCCGCGACTTTCACTATGTGACTTTCACCTAGTGGGAGGCCTACCTTCGTTGCGTTGGCGTTCATGGTCGCCACTCAAGAACCTTTCTTCCCCACCGGTTATCGGTTCCTCGAGTTATGTGGCCTGCCCATTGCCACTTCAGCTTGCAAACTCTGAGAGCTATATCGGTGACTTTGGGTCTTCGGCGAAAATCCTCGTTCCGGGTTTTATCGCGCAAAGAAACTCCGAGCATAGCTCTCTCCATTGCCCGCCATGTGACTCTAAGTTTCTCCAAAAGGCCAGTAGTCAAGGACCACGTTTCAGTTAACTTGAAAACACTTTAATATATAAAAATAAAATTTCTTTTTCAGATAACCTACCGGCGAACCAAATGTTGGCGATGCGAGTCCTCGTGAACGCATTCTGCGACCTGCCCGGCGAGATGTTGGTGATAGCGGCGAGGGAGACCATCGCCCACTCCATCATATGCCTCGCCACGCTCAATAATAATACACAGGTAACATTCACGGTTCACTGTAGAGGGCAAACTGTTAAGGACATTAAGGACAAGGACATACATAATAATAATAAATCTAATAATAAATCTGGGACATTTTTGCACATACGGTCATCTGACCCCAAACTAAGCAAAGCTTGTAATATGGCTGCCAGAGACTGATATACGTACATAGATATTTTTTAAATACATACTTATATAGATATTAACACCCAGACATAGAACAAACACAAATATTCATCACATAAATGTTTGTCCTAGATGGGAATCGAACCCACGCCCCCAAGCCCAGAACGTAGGTTCACTACCAACTGAGCCACCGGGGCAGTCATACATTCTCACACCCATTCATAAATCACTCCACACCCACACAAGAAGCTTTCGAAATTGTATTTTAATCTATTTATATTCATTGTCACATTTATTTCTGGTCATCAAGCTTTAGCTTAGTTCAGAGATCCTAAGTCTAAAAAAAAAGAAAAAAAAAGGAATGGCTTAGCCGAAAAGGGTTCATAGTACTCGTCATTATGAACAACTATTATTATGGACCAACCCTGAAATCGAGAAAAAAAAACAGCTGTTCCATAAATGACAATGATACTCGACAAAATGTATGGAACAGCTGCTTTTTTTCTCGATTTCAGGGTTGGTACCATAGTAAAAGTTGTTCAAAATCATGAGTACTTCGAGCCCCTTTCGGCTTAGCATACCCTTTCCTTCTAGCCCAATATAGTTCCCGCATCGGTCAAAATACACCATAAAAAAAAAACATTGTTTTATTGCTAGGCGCGGCTAGTAGTTCTTGAGATAGCCAATGAAATCCGTTTATCTCAATCCCCGCAATCCTCACTTTCCTCCAAAATTGGAGCATTTTTATCGGAACAAAGACTTCATAAAATCCATATGAATCTTTGTATATTGTTTTTTCACTACCTTGTGCTGTATGGAAGCAATAAACCATCTGAATCATAAAACGGTAACACAGTAATATTTGCACACTACTGCTTGGCGATTAAATGACTTCAACAGTTCAAAACAATGCGCGGCAATGCACTGCGCTCGTCACCCCGAGATATCAGATGTGAAATCTCTTTATGCCCAGTAATTATGCTGGTAACATTGCCCTTCAACCCGGAAAACAGTAATGCTTGCACACTACTGCTTGGCGCTTGAAAAACTGGCAAAGGTGTGGTACTTCCCCAGGCGGACTCTGTAGAAGAGCCCTTCCACTACAAGAGTTCGCTTGAGAATAGGGAACCTCCCTATTCCTTGTGCTCCTATTGACCAGTACCGTTCGCCCAGATCGCGGCGGCGTCGCTGCTGCTGAACCTGTCGGTGGCGCTGGCGCAGCAAGCCGACAGCGCCGAGCTGGCCGACTCCGTGGTACAGCTCCTCAACAGGATCACTGACAATGAAGCCTATTTTAGGTACTATCATCATCATAGCATAGCTTATCATTTCATCAAAACATGCATAACTTTAAAAAACTACTTCTCTCAAATGATATTTAACTAGTTGAGGTAGTAACCTATATAATATATGCAAGATAATTATACTTATTAACAATGCTGTGTACAATGTTTGGATTAGCAAATTTAAAATGTATTTTCTTTCCCCCGAATACTGAAACGTTGACATTGTCTGGCACTAAGCAAATGACAAAGGCAGCAATAGACTTAAACTGTCGTCAAAGTTAACAAACGTTTCAGTATTCGGGGGTTTATTGCTTATTTGACTGTCACAGTTTGCTAATTATTTTTGTACCTCTCTTATAAAAAAAAAAGTCCTCCCACTTAGAGCGCCACAACGACCGACAACGTGCCACTTGCATCCACTGTTGCCCGCGACTTTCAGTGTCGTCGGTCCAACTAGTGGGAGGCCTGCCTACGCTTCGTCTTCCGGTTGATGGAATGGGGCAATGGAGAGGTGGAGAGAGCTATGCTCGGAGTTTCTTTGCGCGATAAAATCAGGAACGAGGATATTCCACCAAAGTTACCGATATAGCTCTTAGGGTTTGCAAACTGAAGTGGCAATGGGCAGGCCACATCGAGGAGCCGATAATCGGTGGGGAAGAAAGGTTCTTGAGTGGCGATCACGAACCGGAAGACAGCGTATGTAGTCCTCCGTGAACTAACGACATTTCGAAAGTCGCGAGCAACCGATGGATGCAAATTGCAAATTGTCTTTCAGTGTAGCGTTCTAAGGTACCTATGTTCATTGTCACATTTATTTCTGGTCATCATAACAGGGGGAGCACGAATCTCTGAAATACAAGCTTTTGCTTAGTTCAGAGATCCGAACCCCACATATATTTTTAAGGTCAATGTTGGAAATAAAGAAATTTTGTATGTTCAGCGGAGGATGTCTTCAGGCTGTTGATGATGATATTAATAAATGTATTTTATTTTCAGGGGGCTCGTCGCTCTAGGCACATTACTGGCCGAGTCGCCCAACAAACTGCAAATACAAACGAAAATCGTATCGAACACAACTCTCAGCAACAGACTGAAAAGGGACAGCGTCAGCTCTCCCTCCGACGCCAATCTCAAGAAGATATCGACATGCTCGCAACAGATCACGAGGCTATTATAGAAATACTAAATTAGGTAGGGTTCAGACTGGCAAGAACTTGCGGCAAGGGTTGAAGGTTACGTTAAACTTGCGGTACCAAAAGTTGCAGAAGGTCGCTTGCGTGCGAGTCACTCATTATACCCCCGAATACTGAAACGTTTGTTAACTTTGACGACAGATTAATTCTATTGCTACCTTTGTCATTTGCTTAGTGCCAGACAAAGGCAGTATTAGAATTAATCTGTAGTCAAAGTTAACAAACGTTTCCGTATTCGGGGGATAAGGTCTTAAATTAGCACCAAGTTTCACTTAGCTTTAAGCCTCTTAAAGTATATTAGTAAAACTTTTTTGATTAACATTTATAGTAAACGCATTATCTTCAGAGTCATCGGGTCATAAATCATCTGTCTATCTCGGTCGCACTTACAGGTCTTATGGAGTGATATTTATTGTTCGACGACTCAGGTGATAATGGGCTTACTAATGTTACATAAAGCGGATAAAGCAAATTGAAAAAAAAAAACCTTTTTTTTATTCAATATCTTTTTATAGCATGTCCTTGACTATTTGAAACAAGATGCATAAAAACAAACAAAAAAGGTATACTTATCAAGTGTAAGAGGTTCAAACTTTAGGGAAATTAGTCGCTAGTTTAAGACCTTGAAGCGACTATAATCAAAGCATTGAAATGTGAGCTCTGTTTTGAAACAATTTCATATGCTTTTTGCGTAAGGGCTACTTAGAACAAATATGCGTTTCGTGCACCCTTTTTATTCATGCGTGACTGTGACAATGATAGAATATGGATACATTTGTCTCGTTCCCGCGGGACAAAAAGAATGAAAATTTTATAGCGGCTCGTTTGTTGCTTGTGTCAAAGTTGCCAACGCGTCGTTCGTCCACTGAAAATTATAGTTTAAATCTCACGATATAAAACTCGCATTTCATTGTTTGCATTTTAACCGTTTCGGTTGAGTGGGTTTAATGGTCTCTACACTAGGATCTTGCACACAGAAGTCAACTATTCAAAGTTTTCTTGCAAGTCTAAACTTCGAATTAGTTTAAGGCTGTTATTTATAATATTAAATGCTCTGTACTTTTTTAATGCTGATAAAACACTTTATTACGCGGGATCTTGACCAGTCATCCACGAACCGCTGACATAAAGCCTGATGCCCATTTATGTGACATGACACGTGGTCACGTGGTGCACGTGACTAGCGCGTACTGCACCCTTTAATAACACAATATTTAAAGCGTTTGTATATAGACTGAACATGTGTCTTGTCCCAAAGGTCAGCACCGCGCCTTAAAAAAATAATTACGAATCCTATCCATTCCATACAGCGTGGTGCCGCTGATATATTCGATTTTACTCAATTGCCACCACCCCGCAGCACAATGAAGTATGTGATCGTACACATTTCAAAAACGTTTCTTTTGTATACAAAATATTCACACAGTTCGTTGTGCGATGGGGGGGCGGGGGTGGCATTCAGTTCACCAAACCACAGATCACGCTAGTTACCAATGAGAGTACATTTTTATAGGTGTATTTATACTGATGCGTGGTGCGCTTCGATCGTCCCGAGTGCGGAATCTAGGTACAGTATCAGTGGGAAAAAACTCATGTGTCACACGCACCATGCTCGTTGGAATGGAGTATAGACGCGTTTGAGCGTTTGTGAGAGCGATCACAGTTTAAATGCGGGCTCTAGGCAAGGTTTCGTTTAAGGCCCGGCTTCCCTGATTCTCGTTATCTCGTTCGCACTTTATCAACCTTTTTAAATTTAAAAATTACTGAGAGGAAATTAAAAAAAAAAACTCATTTTCTTTAGAATTACAATGTCAATTTTTCAAAGTAATTATTATGTTATTATGTATTTATAATTTTTTTTTGGCGGAGAAGAGAATAAACTAAAATAAAAAAAAATTATCTTCTCTCGGTCATTTTTATGTTTAAAAATGTTCATAAAGTGCGAACGAGATATCTGTATTAGGGAAGCGGGCTCTTAAAAAAACTAATAGCAATTCTACTCGCTCAATGTACAAAGGACGAGATCATCAAGTCCCCTTTGGGTTTTAAATTGTTTAAATTTATTTTTATTCTAATATAATAAATCCGGACTACAATCACGTTAATGTAATCCGGATTTATTAAAAGCCTGACAATTACGAACACAAAAAAAGAAATCATCCAAATCGGTCCAGCCGTTCTCAAGTGATGCTCCGTCATACATGTAAGAATTGATTTCTATATATATAACTTTATATAGTATAATATAATATAGATTAGGCAGGCATAGAGCACCTAAAAATTAGGTATATAGACGTATGTGATATGATACTAAACTATGTGTTGTAAGTCTGTATATCATAATATCAAATGTTTGGAGAATTTTTAATTTCTTTTAATTTGTAGGAAAGATCGAAAAAAACTTCTCCGTCAAATAAAAAAAATATAAAAAACAAGTTTCTTAAAATCAAATCGTATCATAAACAGACTCAACATATCCTTGGCTACTTCACACTTAGTGGTTCTATGTCTTTAATAATGTGAAATTGCGAGAGCGAGACAAACTGGACGCGACTAAGTACGTTGAGCTCCATTTTCACTGAATAGTTCGAGCGATCATCGTCGATCGAGAATTTCGTTAAGCTACTAATTGCGCTCTCGCTCGAGAATGGTGCTTTTGGTGCGTAGTGAGCAAAACTATTTTACTCACTAGTAGTTTTACCACAGATTACACCCTAGATTCTGCATTCAGAACGCTCGAAGCGCACCACGCATCCGTCTAAATACACTTATAAGAAATAACTCTGATTGGTTGATTGTTAGGCGCGAGTAGGCGTAACCTTGAGATAGCCAATGAGAACGCTCGGTCGCACTCCCCGCGACCCGCGCCGCGCCTCAAACTTTGGAGACTTATTGTAGGAACAACGAATCTCGTAATGCGGTATCTAGTGTGATGAGTTTTACCCAACAAATGATTCCTCCCGATGTTACCGCACAGTAGACAAATTTAAGTAGCGCGGGAAACTTCGATCTACCAATGGCAAAGCATTGTACCTACTAGGGGCGCTAAAATCTTGCGCCGTTATTGGTCGATCGATATCGCGGCAAAATTGCGCCGCCCGTGCGCCATCTTGGTATAGCGACATTGTACGAATCGTGTAAGCAAGCATAGCAAGCAATACTCTGCCATTTGCGCTTGCAAATAAAGTTCAATATAAAAACGTGTAAATAATAATTTACACGTTCGGAATTATTTGTTGTTAAAACTATGTTTTGAATTCAAAAAGCTGTGAATTAGACAAAAAGTTATATGAGACACGCGAGAGTAATTTGTTTGCTTTTGAACAAAGGCCGTACTTCGAGTGCCCAGGATTCAAACTCGGCACTCGAACACAAAAACGATTTTTACTCTCTTGTTGAACAGATTATCTTTTTCTACGTATTCAAGTAATATACAAATATTTACATTGAACGCTATAATTTTCCGCTGTAAGTTCACAAAAACTGTCAGTACTTGGCAGATTGAGAGTCTGTCACAGACCACATAACCGGTTGACAGCTAGTACCTAATTCCACTGTAAGATAATTTTAAGCGCAAAATAGCATACTATCATCAATTCGATCGCCAATGATTAGCCGGCTGTTCGATCTTCAGAATGCATGAATGAGAATTTTGGGCCAATTGTAAGCGCGATTAATTACCCCGTCCCCCGCCTCCTGCGCGGCGCATGCACGATCAACTGATTTTTTTTCTTTGGTCTCTGTATTGCCAGCTTATATTATATTTCCAGAACGCGCGAAAAAATTGGGAGAGCCGTAGTAAAAACCTGCGGGGCGCAGTAAACTACTTTTAAGATTCTTAGTACTTTGAAATTAAACAATAGCCCTAAAGAAATAGATTTATTGGTACATACATGTATTTTAAAATAATTGTTACATTTGCTTACGAGTTGCGAATGGAACTATTTCACAGCAGCAACAATACGATTAAATTGTATAAAATATTAAAATAATAACTTTCATTTTATAACCTATCACATACTTAATTCTAAATCAGATTTTTGGGATTCTCCGTTTATCCACCCTGAGGTGGATACTCGGAAACGCGTGTTCATCTATTCACCCCAGACGGGGTAAATAATATGGCTGTTTTAGAGTGGATAAACGGAATAACCGGGTTTTTTTAATACAATTTAAAGTACTCCACACATGAGGCGGCGCTTTAAACTGATCGTCGACTAGTCTTGTGCTTTAGTCCCATCTGCCCTCAAAATAGCTCTTTGGGCTTGTCTTTTATATGGGGTTACAAAATGTTGTGTAGCAGGTACATAAGAAAAACATAGTAACTATATACTCCTATGTACCTGCCTATGGCATACAGATTTGTTGTGTGGAGGATTATACTGATTTGTGGTAATTTGTTCATACAACAGAGTAATTTGAGTACTGAAAACTTTATAAAAACAACTGCAAAAACAAAACTCCCAAGTACACGAAACCTAAATTTTCTGTTACGGTAAAGTCACTTAGTAGAATTCATTCTTCGCGAGTAACAGATGTGGGGGCAAATGGGAATAAGCCGATCTCGATGACGCGCAACTGGAATATGAAACCAGTTCCAAACGCGTCAATCCATAACTGGAGAATCTTATTGGAAACATTTCATTAATTTATGAAATATGCAAATACTTTAAATTAGTACATATATGCTTGCTATATGTAATTAACAGATAACAGTAATATAAAGAAATAACTAAATACTTTCAGTTTTCCTTGTTGACTCTTTTAGTCATTACATTCAGTTTCCGTTTATTCAAAGTAGATGGCGTGGCAATCGTAAAACAGTATCTGTCAAAGCTGACGGAATCTCCGTCAAAGTGGTTGTTTACAGATTGCCGCGCCATCTCTTTTGAAACTCATGCAAAGGACAAAGTCGAGTCAAAAAAGACAACTGCTTATCGATTTATCAGGAATCATAAAAATATTTGTAAATTTTTCACGTTGGAAATGATGAGTGCGATGATAAAGGGTCGTATTTATTAAACTTGTTTAATAACCAACATCAATCAAATGTATATTGTGACGTATTTTATAAAGGAAAATATAACTAATTTGTTCGGAAGTCTGGTTGCGCATATTAGGACGGGTCACATCGCAGATAATAGGCAAGATGGCCGTTTCTTATTGCTTCAAAAAAAACGCTGACAATATAATTTGAATTCTTGTTTTTAGGTTACGTTATATTAGTTTTACTAATACTTTTTATAAAGTAAAAGAAAACAATCGTTTATGTCTCTTGTTCAAGACGCTTTTGCAGCCGAAAACGCTAGAGATTTGTTATAAAGTTTGCAGATCATCCCTACGAATTAAGTCAAATAAATCGGTATTGAACTGCCTATCACCAAAGAAAATGTACATGAGGGGAATAATTATCTCCTAAAAAAAGTGTAACCCCGAAAAATTGCTTAAAACTAGATGGCGCTTACGTATCGAGGCTGGATTTTTCAAATGTCAGATAACTGCGGATGCAAATCTGAGGAATGATATGGCAGTTTGACAGCTTTTGTATAGCAGATATGACAAAACGCCGATTTATTCTAAGAATAAAAACTCTTGTTTGGTCGAATCCACCCCTAGTCAGCTAATGTCCAAACCGCTTTAGAAGCTGATTAAAATATGGTTAATATAGATACATAGTATTAGTATATGTCCGCTATTTAAGGTTTAGTTCAAATTAGATTGCAACTACGTAAAAAATATGTTTCAAAATAGCGAGTTTTGTATATGAAATTAATAATTTTACTGGTGGTATTAATGAAAAATATTCATACCAATCCCGTTTTTTCTTTGTACAATATCAAATGAGTTAGCTATCACAAACGTAATAAAACCTTCAAGTAATGATAAACTTCGATGCGGATACCATACTTCCGAACAAACAATTCAACACTTAAACAATAAAAATCACTTTTTCTTCTTCAACTCCTCAAATCTGCGGTTCAGGTCTTCAAAATCGATCTCATCGGGTGCGCTGGCGCTCCCCGGGGCGTTGTTACCGTTATTGCTGGTGTTCGAGTTGTGGCTGTGAGGGACCGAGGGGAGAATCAGGTCGGAGGGGACCGAGGGCAGGTCGGGGAGCTCCGGGAAGTGGGCGTTAGGGACTCGTGAGCGGGGTTGTGGGGTCGGGCCTGGGTGGGGAGGGGGCTGATAGGGTGCCGGGTTACGGTGTGGCGCTGGGCCGGGCGCGGGCTGTGGACATAAACACTTATTAAATAACGAAAAGATGGCACTTCGGTAAAAAATAACGATGGAGATGTCTGTCGCGTTCAGTTAAAAAATAAAAGCTAGAGTCGTTTTAACCACCATAAAAGTAAAAACAGTTTTACACAACTAATAATACATTCCGATCGGCAGTTTTCATTTCCGACAGTAGCCGAACGCCAAACATGTAAATAATCTATATTGAACGTTAAATTGAGTCGGTTATTCCGACTTAAGGTGCAACGTTTCACTCAGCGCGCGAAATTCAAATTTTCTTGCGTTTTATGTCAATTACAGCTTAATTACTCATCGTAGGTTCATGAAAACTAATTTTGCGATAATAAATATATTTTTTCAAGAAATTACACCAATCAAAAATTCAAGTTGAAAGCTAGTATAAGTACATTTCCCACTAAACCAAAAACCAAGATGAAAATCGGCTTATTGAAATTTGTAGCTAAACCAATGTTATCTAGGTAATAATTTTACCCGTAATTTCTTAAAACAACTTATTTATTGGCGCAAAATTGGTTTCAATAAACCCACGATGAGTAATTAAGCTGTAATTGACAAAAAACGCAAGAAAATTTGAATTTCGCGCGATGAGTGAAACGATGCACCTTAAGTTTTAACGTGAGTATTCCCGTTTTATTAGATAGTTTTTCACATTTTTCATAGTTAAATTTCTATTGAACTTTATTTGCAAGCGCAAATGGCAGAGTATGGCTTGCTATGCATTCTTAGATCGGTTCCGCTTACACGATTCGTACGAGACGGCGCACGAGCGGCCGCGATTTTGCCGCGAAATCAATCGACCAATAACAGCGCAAGATTTTAGAGCGCGTAGTAGAATACTTTGCCATTGGTAGATCGAAGTTTCCCGCGCTACTAAAACTGGTCTACTGCGCAGGTACATTAGGAGGCATTATTAGTTATGTAAAACTGTAAATAAAAATAATGCGCGATTTTAAAAATTTTAAACTTGAAACCTGGAGATATCAGCGTGACAGAGAGAAAGCTCTATAAAACCAAAGCTTTCTGATTTTAGCTGATGTGCTGCCAACTAAAAAACTGGGTATTGTAAAATGCGTAGCGTATACTTGCTACTAGATTTCCCTGTGTTGAGGATGCCATGGAACATACACCAGGACAATGACGATGAAAAATGACTGAAGAATGAACCTTGCTTAGCATTATTTTATTTATAGTAGAATACTTTGCCAGGTTTGTCATTCTCGTGATCTTACAGGGCACATGGGTGACACCAGTAATAATACTTGTTCTTTTAATAATAATACTTTGCCAGTTTTTCAACCGCCAAGCAGTTGCGTGTCAACATTACTGTGGTCCGGATTGTAATTACAGGGCATTAAGAAATTTAATATCCATTTTATCAGAGTAACGAGCAAATTGGCTTGACGCGTATTGTTTTGAACTGTTGAAGTACAAAAATTAGGGGGTTTTTGTCATGGGCAGTCGTAACACTTACCAACAGGCGGGCGAGTTGCTCGTCTCATGACTCAGTTTGTAAAAAAAAAACTTTTTTTTTTTTCGCTTAGTGTGTATGTGTTTTGTCGTTGGTTTTGTCTTTTGTCTCTATCTATCAAAAAGTAAATAAAAAGCGTACTTCGTGATGATAAGGATTATGTCAATTAAAATCAAGCTATTTACGCGCAAATTATACTAAAAGCAAAATACTTCAAAATGCAATGAAATGAAAGTAAAATAATAAAAAGTTACCAAATCATGGTGTATGCTGTCGTATGCAGGCGGTAAATTGCTCATTTCCTCCTGCAAACGAAAACAGTAGGTGTCTAGCTATGTTTGTAAGGTATAAAGCTAGGATCTACTAATTATTACTTAAAGGACTTAATAAAATAAAATAAAATAAATTTACTTTAATTTAATTTGCCTTACTTTAATAAAAGTGTGATTTTTCTATTTCGGCCCTTCATTAGTTATGTAGATTAAAAATCTTATTTTTAGCGCTAAAAAACTTCCTGTCTGACAGCTGCAGTAATATTGTAAAAAGCTGATAAAAGCCGTAAATTCTAATTTCTTTTGCTACTTCTTTTTTTTTGTTTGACGAGTGTAGACGGTAGCCGACATTAATCCAGTGAAATATGTTTTCATTCAGCTTTTTACCAAGCTGCAGCAATATTCCGAAACACGTTATTTTTGTTGGTTATTATCAAAACAACAAAAACACACGAATATTTAGACATGCCAATGTTCAAGGAGGAATTACTGTATCACAGCAAAAAAAAAATCGCTCGGCCTCACAGCTCACAAAATACAACAAACCAATGAAAGAGACTAAATAGAAACGCAAGATAATCCATCGGCGATATGAAGTTGCTGGACCTCAACGTGACCTAACTCATACGGCCACATACGTGCACACATACACTCTAAGATAAATAAAGGTTATTGTAGCTGTTAGAAAGTTTCTTAGCGCAGCTCTGGTATATGTATGTTTCGAGATAATACGCGTGTGAAGCTAATAGGAAAAAATGCTGATGGTGTCTGTGCACGTTTCCAGGCCAAACTGGCGTAAGCTTATGTTAGTACACACCAAAGAGAAATTATACAAAAAAATAAGAGTGCAAATGGCCTTAGAAAGATGCATAACACGGTTAAAGTAATTGACATGGACGTTAAATTTCGCTAGAGTTTTAAACTGAGACTTGATCGTCAAAATTTCCCCAAACCCAAGCTAAGTCATTAATTCGTAATGGTACGGAGAAAATCGGTACTTGTTATGAATATTTTTGCATCATTTATATCAGTAAAATTATTAATGTTATAAATTAATTATATTTTACTTGCAAAACACGTTAGGTTCTCAAGAGATGGCGTTGAAAACGTTATTTTGAAAACATATTTTAACGTCGTTTATGGCAATTTTGGAGGTATACTTTTTTGTATGAGATTGTCATTCTTCTCGTATAATTTTTCTATGGTACACAGTGTTCAATTTGGCCTCTGTATATTGTGGTGGTACAGCAAAACTTGCACAATAAGCTATCAACCATGCTACTTGCTCAAATTAGTGCTACTCTAGCTAACTGAATTATTATAAAGCTCTGGATAAGTCAAAACCACACTCCCGCTGGTGTCTTAAACAGGTGAGGATAGTGGAAGGGTGATATTTGACAGATCCTGCGAGTGATAGAATTAGTTACCTGAAGGAAACTGTTGCTCAAGTTTTTGGAATCGACGCCTGGGGGCAGGCTGTAGGGGGGCTGGCTCGGCCCGCCGTATTGCGGCTGGGGCGGAGTCGCTATGAACCCGCCTACTTTACCTCCTGATGGTGTCTGGGAAGAGAAATAAGTGGTTTATAAACTGCCCGGGACTTACCGTCCTGGGCAGTTTATAAATTATAAAAATATGTTTTTCGGGTGTAATTATGTTTTTTTATCTTCTATTTTGCTTTCATGCATAGTGTATTTAGGTTTTTTGTATTAACAGTGTAAGTTGTTCGTTTTGTTTTACACTGATATTATATGAAGTGAAGTAAAATATTTCACAATCACTGGCAAAGGTGTGGTACTTCCCCGGGCGGACTCTGCAAGAGACCTACTAGGTAAAGTCGAACATACGGTAGGATAATTGAAGGGCTGCACGTTGGGCGGCGGCGGGCCGGGCATGGCCGCGGGCGGGTACCCCATGAAGCCGGGCGACCCGATGAAGCCGGGCGGGTTCGGCGGACTGTTCATGTCGATCAGCAGCGCGTCGCGACCTGGACACGACGGTTTCTATAGCTAGGCGTTTGTTTCACATAATTATCACCCAAGTTTTGTCAATGCGGATGAGGAACTTAAATAAATAAATATTGGTGGACGTTTTTCACACAGCGCCATCTAGCCCCAAACTAAGCAAGCTTGTACTATGGGAACCAGATGACTGATAGAATACATAAATACTTTTTTTTTTGTAAATACATACATGGAATACATAGAAATACCCAGACAAAGAACAAACATCCATGCACATCAAACAAATGTTTGTCCTAGGTGGGAACCCACAACCTGCAGCTCAGAAGGTGGAAATCCGCCCACTGAGCCACAAGGTTAGTCAAATGTGCCTAGCTTTTCAATTCTTTCAGAGTGGACGTTTGCAAAGAGTGTGGTCTTGTAAGATTTTATGTCCAATTAAGATTTTGATAATTTTTCGAAATAAAAATTATGTGACTACTTAACTATATACAATTTTGAGGTTATGTTTAATGGATTTTTTAGCAATTTATAACTTTTATTATGTTGTGTAGTTCAAATAAATATTAGGAAGACTTTATTCACAATTTGTTTGACTGTTTTGTCTGTCATCGTAATATATCAGGAAAATTATAATTATATCACTGTAGTCATATAGACTATTATTTAACTGCAATATATGTACTTAAAAATTGCTGAATTGACATGAAGGCCTAATCCCTAAGATAGACCGGTATTTAATTGCACCCAGTTTGGGGAATAAGATAATTTAAGTTTTGGAAAATAAACAATTTGAATTTGACTATGAAAAACTGACGTGGTTTTGATACATTTTGTTTTAATAAACTCTCAATTTAACGTGAGTATTCCCGTTTTATTAAAACAAAATTTGAATTTGTGTCCCTCGGGATGCAAAATACTTTCTTGCCAAATTCCATTGCGATTAAATCAGGTGGTAAATTATAGTGTGATTGAAACTGTATGTCTAAGGCTAGTTGTTATTCTAGGTTTAGACATACAGTTCCAATCACAGTATTATTTATCTCATTATTGTTAAAAATATTTAAAAAAAAACTCTTTCTAGCTTAATACACGGATGTGACTGAGTCGCGTCCAATAACTGATTTCTAGCTTAGCATAAGGCAGGATTCTTTATGCGGTTCATAAGATTACACTTAATCAGGTATTATAAACAATGATTCAAGGATATTGACTTCTGAAAAAGCTACAGCTAGTCTCCAATATTTTGTTCCTTGCTTTACCTTCTTCTGCTTCTCTCATAACTTGCTCATCAGGCACATACTCCACGTTATAATTCTTGGCAATCTCAATCAGGTACTTTTCCACCAGAATCTTGGGTGGGCTCTGTACTGACATTTTGTGCTTTAGTTTCTCGCTAATTGTATTCACACCTTCATTTCTGCACATATCAGCATATATCTTTCCATATTTCGCTGTCAGTAGGTCTGATATTACTTTGAGTTCCTAGAACAAAAAATATAATAAGGCATAAAGGCAGACCGAGAACACCTGCTCACACCCTTGCTAAGTCTGTAAAATTTGTATATGTGAGTGGTGTACACGTATACAACCATCTACCAGAGACAATAAAAATTGCAGCTTCCAACAATATATTTAAATCAAAACTAAAGCTACTCCTACTCAGTAAGGCCTATTACTTGATTAAGGAGTACATAAATGATATTTATAGCCTTTACAAACTTAGTATGTACCTATGATGTACCTAATATGAAATTAAGTGATATCTTGACCTGTAAATTTTATAATTTATTAATAAATAATCTGTAATCTATATATATCAACAAGCCGTAGAATACATTTCTGCAATAAAATTACATAAACCTTGCGACTCTACAGCAAAAATTCCGTGGCGCTGTGCGTGTTAAGAAAACAGTCTGCGAAAGTTTAAAAGCTATATAAAACTGATCTCTTTGTTACCTGTACATCTGTATGCATCCTTGGGGCGGCCCATATGAGGCTGGAAATTGCTTCCGCTAGCCCTTCATCAAGCTCTTTCATCTGAGTGACGAGACCAAACCTCGCAAGAATCAGGTCACAGTACATCTCTACTATCTCCATAGCTTCTACCATGTAGTCTTCTCTGCATATCATAGAAGTGCATGTTTCAGAATCAGAATAACTTTCATTGCATAAAACTGGTAGTTAAGTCAAATTCTTATGGCCTGAGTAGCAAGAAACACGGAAATCCGATGAAGAACTAAACTTCGGGACATGGGAACCACAATCATAATTTAAAGTGCAGCTCACATTGTTAGATGAAGTGATGACAGGTGGACTAAGGTGATGACACCACTCTTTTGTGACAGAGTGGTGGCCAAGGCGGGATAAGCCTCTGCTTATCCCGCCATTGGCCAGATGCTCAACTCTCTAGTTGATATCTGGCTGCAAGATGGGTCAGTGATAATTTAAAAATCGCAGGTTGAACCTGCACCACTGAGGCTGATGGATGGTACAGCAAGAAAGTACCCTATACAGTAGGATAAAGCAGGAATGAAGCAAGCATGCAAGCATTAGCATTTGTGTTAATTGGTTTTTACAGTAACAATTTTTAGAAGTTGTATTCTTAGCCACATTAGTAGAATAAATTTAAAGGTTTTAATTG
Organism: Apocheima hispidaria; assembly: GCA_947579745.1. Lineage (NCBI taxonomy): Eukaryota > Metazoa > Arthropoda > Insecta > Lepidoptera > Geometridae > Apocheima > Apocheima hispidaria. Next base: position 3,782,951 of record OX388151.1, read on the forward strand.
TACTTAAACTAGTAATTTTTAGATGAACAGTCGTTTTGATTACATGGAGGTAGCAGATAACTATGCACTGAAGACAAGTAATTACTACTGTTTAACTCAAGACGCGCGAGTGTAATAAAATGAATCATCCTGTTTTGATGAAATCATTTGAGATTAAGTTATGTTTTTGGGCCTAATATCTAAAGGATTTGATTAAAGAATGGAGTGAATAGGTATGTACCTTATAATATGTTCCACGCGAATTTTCGCTCTTTCACTTTTACCAGACGCAATATATTCAGCTATTTCTTTTCGAGCTTTTTGAGCTAATTCAGTTTTCTTCTTTTCCAATAGTTTTAAACGATTTATCGCCAGTCGGAGGTGGGTTTTGAGTTTGGTGTAATTTGGATTTGTGGAAAACATTTTTGATTATACAAATACTCGTTATTTCGCAAGTAGTAATTTATTAAATCTATTTGTTTTTGAATGATAAAATTAAAAATTATGACTCACACGTCTGTAACTTTTTGATTATATTTCCTGTACAGTGTTGCCAAAGCCGATTTTCAAAAATCATATGTAATGCAAGGTTTATTTAGAATATATTTAGGTTTGAATTGTTTAAATTTGGAAAAAACAATATACTAATAATTTACGAATATAATATATGAATGAAAATATATATATATAAATATTTCAATAATAAAAAAATCCCAGTTTTCTGCTCATTTTACAAACTTGTATGAGAGAGTGATACAATTTTGATATTGAATTTGTAAGTAAAATGTGATAAAGTGTTTATTGATCTGATTACAAATATTACAATACATACTAAGAGTAACGGATACATCCAGCGAGCATGGCAACAATAACATTTGTAATGAGGCGTTTTCCAAAAAAAAAAAAAGTTCTAAAATACTTACTAGATGGCGTAATAGTCCTATCGTTTTACCTGTCATTGTCATTTCTGTCGAAATATTTTATGTTTATTTTTTAAATTATCGTAAGTTTTGGCTCCACAAGTTGTGTATTTAGCCAGTGTCAACTATTGTAATATTTCAAATGAAGTCAAATGCATAGTTACATTACTTGAAATTGTCTAAGTACATATGTGGAGCCAAAAAATACGAGAAAAAAAGGCACACGTATTTTTTTTTGTCTTTCATGTCTTGACAGTGACAGAAAAACCTCAAAGTACATCTAACGCCATCTATTGGGTACTTTTATTACAAGGATTTCTTTCTTTTTTTTTTTGAAAACGCCTCATTTCGTGTCTAATTTGACGCATTTTTTCCACAGATACGATACTGATATTGTTCCTATTATACGGAATAGTAAAAATCAGTAGAACAAGATAGATAGATAAACTCTTTATTGTTCACACCAGATCGTACATAGCTAGGACAGAAAACAAAAAAATATTATACACGTAGATTTACACAAAAGCAGTGGATCTAATACATAAGCAATAGACCTGGCAACAGTAGAGAAACTTCAATGTCAGCTGTCAGTGACATTGGTCAAATTGCTGGGACCCTATTCGGAGAAATGACATTTTATCTCGGTCACTCTCACTCCCATTAAATTCTAAATTAGTGACCGAGATAAAATGTCATTTCTCCGAATAGGGTCCCAGGTTGACAGTAACATTTTTTATTTTCGGTTACGTTTTGGCTCCACGCGTTATTTATTTAGCCAATGTCAAGTAATGTAATATTTCAAGTGAAGTCAAATATTTCACAATTTAAATAAGTCTCAGGCATAGTCTAAGTCCAGCTAAGTAACTCAACTAACGCTCAAGTCCACCTCATGCCCCAGTAAAGTGGTGTGGACTTTACTAAAGGGATTTGGAAACAACACGAAGAACCACGTTTCACAATAATATTCACCAACACTCGTGCGCGTTCACGAACGGTTAATGGATAAAAATCTACCATTTATAGACATTACTCGACTCGAAATAACACAAGTTTTGGAAAATAATACAATGACGGGACATCACTTCTTCACGTTCCCGCCAAAACTCCGACAGTAACAACTATGGTATCATATATACTATGTATAATATTATAGCTATGGTATATATGTACCATATAAATACACCATAGTTTGTTTAAAAATATTATTTGCCCTATGGATCAGCCATTAATTGAATGGCTAGAGCCATTGGTCATACCGCCTTGTCTTCCGCATAATATTTCGCGGCGGCGCATGCCACTAGCTGGTGCGGTGTCGACACTCTGTGGGTGTCGACGAGGCCATGCCGGGCCGACCACGCCCCTAATATTAAGTTGATAATAATTATATAAGATGAAGCCTATGTATATTTTTTCTACTTGGATACTTTAAGAATTCTTATTGAAAACTTTGTCCGAAAAGAGCTCTTTTTGGCATTTTACGAACTGGGCCCCTATTCGGAGAAATGACTTTTTATCTCGGTCACTCTCACTCCCATTAAATTCTAAATTAGAGAGACAGTGACCGAGATAATCTCGAGCGCACAGGAATAGGATCCCTGTAAGGGTCTTAAAAACTAGAATCAAGGCTTCAGTCGTCGGTTCCGCCAGTATATGCGTGAACACACCGACATCATAGCGGTTCAAATATAGGTCGAGCATCAATGTCCCTTTGAGTTTTGTTCCGGAAACTTCCATCAGTAAGTGAAATTTTCGCTCAGCGCGCCAAATTCAAATTTTGGACATTTAAACATGGAAAAACTAGCTAAAGTTTAGCAATAGGGGGTAAGCTCAGCGCTCAGCTAGTATTCGGCGTATACACCGACGGCGCGGCGGCGCGTGCATTTTTGCGGACTACCTATTTTAAATCAATGACAATTGTCATTGAAATATTCTTTTAATACCTATGTAAATAGCCTAGTCTTTCTTTATTTGTTTTTGAACAAACAGTAAATATGACTTTGTCAAATCATTATGTAGGTAAGTAGGTACGTACTACTTTTCTTATCCCAGCATCGATCCATCAACAAATGAATGAAATAATTTTCCATGGGCATCTTAAATTGATTTAAAAAAAAGGAAATAATACTTTATTTTATTCGTGACAGTCGGGAATTATTTTTATTCCTGTTTGTTTCCAGGTTCCAATTCGGAGACAGTCAGGAAATATTTATTCCCGTTCGCCCCCGGATTCAAATTCGGCACAGCCAGGAATAACTCGAAATTTGTCGTAGAGTACTTACTGACGTACTTAGGGTCATTTTTATTCCGGGGACATGTAGGGCTTGTTCAAATGTTCAGTGCGAAGCCGACGCGAATATCCGCATGCCTCGCTATAATTTACCTGACCCCGACATCGTGAGAAAGGGACAGCTAGACTTGGATTTCACGGGAGCAAAAGAAACAAACTACTAAGGTTATAGCGTCTCCCTTTCGCTCCCCAGAAACCCATATATAGCCATCTTTTTGACACGATGTCAGGTCGTCATGTATAGCCACTTTAATCCTATAGAGCGCGATCAGTGCGACGCGGAGCTCGTTCATCCGCGACAGACACATCCTCCGCTCATCCGCGCGCGGAATATCCGCGTCGCACTACTGAATCAGGCCATATGGTTCCTAAGGGATTTTCCTCGCGGGCGAAACCGCGTAGCGCAGCTAGTGACTAATAAAAGACAGATCGTTTACAAAAATCGAATGTTTTATGTATTACAATTCAATATTGTTTTCATTAACTAAACATTTTTGTCGTTTTAAGTAGATAAGTACATCAAAGACCTAACAATACATTGACGATGACGACATTCACAACGTCATGCTCTAAATATCTACTAAACTCGAATCATGGAATTCGACGCTTTTCCGCTAGGAGTACGCAAACCACCTGATGATCGCTAAGCGAAAGAGATAGCCATAACTTATTAGGAGTAAAAATAGAAACAAACAAATAAGCCCTTGTCACTTTTGCTCCCATAAAATTCACATCTAGGTATCCCTTTCGCGTTTCCACACATAAATAGTTAACATAATAACTTGTCAAAAGCATGTCCGGGCACGCATATGATAGGGTCAGAGTGCAGAACTTCCGCACTCTTCTACTGAAAGGTATTTTGAAAAGCGCGACTCTAAGAGCCTCATAAAAACGGATCAAAACGTATTTTTGAGAAAAGGAGAGCTAGACATAAATTTTACTGGAGTATATGAAAAAACTCCTACGGACGACCATACGATAACAACACACAACATATGAAGGTTGTTTCTCTTACACACTTGAAATTCATGTCTAGCTATCCTTTTCGAAACTATCATTTATCAGACCTTTCGTCGGCACATTCCTATTTTCACCTCACAAGCTCGGAAAGATTATGTTTATAATTCGAAATCTGAGTGCAAAAGTGAATTTTATCTTCTGGCGTGAAAAGTTTTTTTTTATTCGAACCTTTCTATTCAATAATTGTCTATACCACCAGGGACCCTATTCGGAGAAATGACATTTTATCTCGGTCACTGTCTCTCTAATTTAGAATTTAATGGGAGTGAGAGTGACCGAGATAAAATGTCATTTCTCCGAATAGGGTCCCAGTCCACAGAAAATGCATTTCATGTCGCCGACCTCATTTTTAGAATAATCGCACTGGGCCCCTATTCGGAGAAATGACATTTTATCTCGGTCACTGTCTCTCTAATTTAGAATTTAATGGGAGTGAGAGTGACCGAGATAAAATGACATATCTCCGAATAGGGTCCCTGGCCAGAAACACAGTATGAAAAAAAAAAAAAACACTTCACTTTCCATCATCCAGTATTTTGCTCGCTGTATGAGGTGAAAAGTTGTGTTTCGCAGTTATTCTGCGTCTCATACCTTTGAAACCCTCGCTGCGCTCAAGATTCGATATTTTAATCAAATTTAGAATGCTTCCATTGCTCAGGTTTCAATAAAGTAAACGCGCCAGAAACAAATGCCTTGCTTAATAAATAACTATTTTTACCTAGTTATAAAAACTTATTTAAGTACGCAGTTAATATTATTTAAATAATTGCGTCTCTTTTGTTTGTGCGAGATTCTTTCGTTTTTGTACAGTAACACGCTAACAATTTGCCTACAGTGTAGGCCCTACACAATATAAAATACTGATTCAAGACAGGTTTTTACCATCAGTAAATAACAAAACTGATATTTAACATTATCTTTTTTTATGCTTAATGCGACAGAATATTCTATAAATACTTTGTTTTTAGGGTGTATCTTAACAAGACACGTAAATATAATTCGGAGATCATACAAATTACAGAAAACCAACAAAGACTGTGTAACAAAACTGATATTAACATTTTTTTGTATGCCTAATGCGACAGAAAGTTCTATAAGTACCCCGTTTTAGGGTCTATCTTAACAAGACACCTAAATAGAATTCGGAGATCATAAAATTACCAGAATGTCAGTTCAACAAATCCTTTATAACAAAACTGATATTAACATTAACATTTTTTATGCCTAATTCGACAGAATAGTCTATAAATACTTCGTTTCTAGGGTATATCTTAACAAGACACATAAATAGAATTCGGAGATCATTAAATCACCAGAAACTCAGGTCAACAACGCCTGTAACTTGACGTGCTTATTACGATGATTACAATAGAATACCAGTTTATTGAGACCACAAAGGACATAACAACAAAAATACATTAGAGATAGGCATAACAAGGCGGTCATATCTATAAGAGTGATCTTTTCCAGACAACCTTCGGATGAGTAAACACGTGAGTTACGTGATGGAGTAAGGACGGTGGCGCCAATAAATTAAATTGATTAAATTAAAAATCATGGCAATAAGGACTTCACGATACTGGCTCTGAAAAAAACCTTAACATAATTGCTTTGAAAAATCAGATTCATTGTCACAGAATTAGTAGAAAACACATAAAATGTGTGTGTTGACCAAATAGAATAATATTACTGCGTTTTTAAGGTGCAACGATTCGCACAGTGCGCCAAATTCAACTTTCTTGCTCTCTCTGCAAGTGGTATATCCGTACGTAAGTTATAAAATCATTGGTACTGGTCCGCCCGGGTTCGAACCCACGACCCCACGAATGTAAGGCGAGCGTGTTCACACTGACCTACCACAGCTCAAATTTTCTTGCATTTTTCGTCTATTACCGTTTCAATTACTCATCAAGAATTTAACACGCAAATTTTAAAGTTGTTAGACAAACGAGTGAGTGAGTAAGTAAACAAAATATTACCTTGTTTATAATTATGTATAGATCTAAAAATAATACTGCAGTGTGTGATTTATCAATACTGTTAAGTTAATTATTATAGCTAAACATAAATAAATTTTAAGCAAATAATTAAGATTACCATTTTAGTAATCTTATAAAAACTCGCAAAGCTCATAGACTGTCTCGTTCGCGCATTTTCGAAAAATTTGATGACATGTTGAAAATGTGTGAAAGAGATATCTTGTTAAGGGTGTCTATACATGGCCTGACCTGACATCGTGTGAAAGGGACAGCTAGATTTGAATTTCACGGGAGTAAAAGAAACAAACTATTAAGGTTATAGCTTCTCCCTTTCGCTCTCCCAGAAACTTATATATAGCCATCTCTTTCAAAGGATGTCAGGTCAGGCCATGTAGCGAGGCCTTAAGTACAGGTACCAGAATAACAATGTTTGCAACTTAATAACAATCTCATTTAAGCTCGTTTGTAATTTTATATTGTCGTACGTATATGTGAAATTCATGTCTTTGTTATTGTCACAAATATTTTCAATAATATTGTTCTTTGACTGTAAATGCAACAACAGCCTCTACACAAGGACATGATCCGATTTGTGCAAAAGGGATGGCTAGACTTGAATTTAATAAGAGAAACTAACAAGGATATCGTTTGTGCTTTTTCATCTCATGAAATTCATATCTAGCTGTTACACTCCCCAGATATCAGATCAGGTTATGTATAGACGTCTTGAGTACATAGTAACCTTTATGTATAGAAAAATATATCATAATATTTTCAACAAAACTGTATAAATATGGCAGCTGTTATACCTACATGCCTAAGCTATACATAAGATATATTAAAATAAAAGTGGTACATTGTAAAAATACGTTACAATAAAAAATCAATCCTTATCAATATCTAAATGCCTACTTTTATTATCCTAACATTCAGTCATTGTCTATATTATTTGAGATGCTAGTTTTCTTATCAATCTTAGCTTGAGCTTCGTAGTCATCATGGAGAACTACCGTAGTTGCGCTAACGCTCGAAGGACTCTGCGAATGTGTGAGATTCGTACGGTTGCTATCCGCTAAATGTTCAAGCTCGTGACTTTCCAAATTCGGAACCCCCGAACATATAGAGCTCACTCTAGAAACGGACTTTCTATCTTCAGGCGGGGGTTCTTTAGATGAATTGCGACCGAAGACATACAACAAGGAGCAAAGGAAGAAAGTTGCGTAAAACCAACTAACAGTCATTATTAGGGCTAAAAACGTGCCTATCTGAGAGTAAGGGAGAAGATGCGATCGTAAAAGGAATATACCAGCAAAAGCTGTCGTCAGCGCAGCGGCGGCTGTTGGCCCGGAGGACGCTGACAGCGCGTATTTGATCCTAGACGCCTTGGTACCACTCGCATTCGTAAAACTTAAAGCATAATGTAAACTGAAATCTACAGCTAATCCTGCCGAAGTTGATATAGCTATGCTTTCTAATATATTCAGTTTCCAATCGCTTAGCACTAAAATAGCTATGGTGACTGTCGAAGAAAATACCATAGAACTTAACGCACAAATACTGACGACAAAACTCAACGTAGCCGGTATGAGGACAACGAAACCTAAGCTCGCAGACAGTAACAAGGCCATGACAGTCCCACTCGCCAGTGTCCTTTGTAAATCATAAAATTCTAGATCAGATAAAAACCATCCGTTTTGCATGCTCTCTGGTGCAGTCTTCAATTGTTCTTGCGTCCAATTCTCGACATGTGAAAAGAAATCATTCATTGCATTGTAAGACATTGAGTATGGGATGACGCTCTCGAACTCCACAACAATGGCAGACACTTTAGGAGGAGAACTACTCCGGAGAAACTTGGGACCTGCGACGCCTGGCATGAAAATTTCACGAGACGTTTGATACAACGATTCTATCGCTTTTATGATACACATTTCAAAAACTTCTTTTTTATACGGAAACTTGGATATTTCACAGCATGGCGTTCTATCTATTTTATCTATATTATCAATACATCTTCTACTCATAAACATTTTAAAACTTTCAATGAAACAATTGGGTAATAGAGGGCCTAAAGTTTGTTGGTAGAAAGGTTGAGCTTTTAATTTTGAACAAAATCTTAACAACCACTTCTGGGAATTTGGATCTGATATAGAAAAAGTGTCATCAAAGATTAAGTGTCCTGTTGATGCTGGATCCATGTGATTCCCATTATCAATAGCTTTTACACCCCATATCCATCGCAACGGCATTTTAGTGCCTGTACTAATATCTCTACCGAATCTTTCAAACAAGAATTTGTCCTTGTAGTTAATATCATACTGCTCAAAAGGATGAGACGTTTGAAAAAGCTGAAATTGCCTAGAATCAGGGAGCTGCAATCCAGGAATATAAAATACTACAACAATACTGCCAATTCCAATACCACCCAATATCAAAACAAATATTATATGCAGTTTAGTAACACATGTTATTATAAATCTATTGAAAGCCACTCTAACTTCTTCCCAATGTTCGACTATGCTTTTGTGTAATATTTCGAACATTTTCCTCCGGCTTGGACACATTTTGACTTCTATAATAAACACTGTAACAGGTAAACAACTTATCATTAGGAAAAAGTTGACTAAAACGGCGGTGCCTGCAAAGACACTGAAACAATTTATGGCAGGAATGTAGCTCACATAAGATGCGAAAAATGCGACTGCAGTAGTCAATGTCGTTATAAACATGGTCACTACAGAATGTTTCATAGTTTCTACTAATATTTGTATGAGGATAGTTTCGCCCGCGCTGCTAATATTCTTTATATCAGCCAAGCCGTTCTCTTCATTAGCGACGACATTGTCGCGAATGAGTTGTTTTCCTACCATCTTCCAAACTTTAACGTAGAGGAATGCGTCATCAGCTCCTATGCCGATTACGATAACTATGACTAGCAAATTCATGAACGGAAAAAAGTTTAGGTTGAAGACATACACATAAAGAAAATATGCAATACCAATTGAATACGTTATGGCCGTGAACAACAATAATGTTAGAGTAATCGATTTAGTGTAAATCCAAACACATAGGAATACAAATAGCCCGCCCAAGCCAATCAGCCAAGTGTCCTGAATCACCCACAAATCAAACAATGAATTTTTGAGTCCAAAATCTATCGCAGGTATTAAAAGTGTGTGGTGTGACAAGTTTGTACTTTGAAGTTTCATGTAGAAAGGCAGTGCAGTGCTGCTACTGGGCAACGGTAAAAACAGCATTACATTTTTAACAAAAGTTTGTGATAGCTCCTGTGGTGAGAATGCATCAGAATCAATTAAATAAAATAAAAGATTGTAAACAGCATCATACTGTGAGCAGTATTTTGGCACCTTACATCGGTCATAGTCACAGGACGCCATCAACGTAAAATTATGGAAGTAGCCAGAACATTTCTTAAGAATGCCAACTGCGTGTTTCACATCTTCACTACTTAACTTTTCACATGAATCTTTGCCAGACATTAAAGCTATATAATTTGGCACGCTCCAGACGGGACAACATAGCTCTTCAGAGTGCGATGACCTTTGGCACATTTTATAATACTCCGCTTCACCCAATTCTATCAGTTTTGATTGATATTGACACATATTTACAACATTGTCAAATGATAGCAAAGATGTGTTATCCGTAGTTTTAAAGACAAGGTGGGCAAAATCAGACATAGGTGGTCCACATTTACCTGTGGCATAGTTATGTTGAACTGGCAAATCGGGACTCAGTTGCATCTCTATTAAGGAAAGCCATTGCTTCCGAGTGTGATTTTTCAGGAATGCAACATTTTCATCTTCATATGATGTATTTTTACCGAAGCCCCAGTGCACATGGATATTAGATATGTTGTATTCTGAGGAATCTGGTCTGGTTTTTTCGTGCCCTGTGCGGTTCATTTTCTTTTTTTTATGTCCCTTATATTTACCATGTCTTCCGCCAGCTCTCGGCCTATCAAGCCTTGTCCTGTTGTGGTAGGTTTGTGTCATCCGAATTTGATCTTCTATTTCTTTTGGATTAACAGCAAGGCGCCGAGAAGGCCGCGTTTCGTCGATGAGGTTTTGCCATGCGATGAAGCGGTGGGCTAAGGTTGTTCCGCGAGTCTCAAATCCGACTATGGGGTCTGAAAATGACGGCAAAGCACGACAAACCAAGGGAATCACTGTGAGAACTATAGATATAGCGCTTACTGTAAAAATAACTAGGTAGGAGTGGCGAACGATAAACCTGGCGTAGGCAGATAACATGTTCTCGTCCTGATTTCACGGCCCGCATAGTTAGTTCGCTACTGCATATCTTTTTGGCGGTGTAATACATTCCAACGTGTATAAACGAGACACGATAAATTAAAAAAAGGATTCACATTTTGATTTTTCCCAAATATTTAAAATAAAATGACAAATGTCATGGGTGATGGGATGGGTGTTTAGTTTTTTATTTCTTTTCTTATATTTTGGCTACACACAAAGTGTATTTAACCAGAGTCAAGTTTTGTAATATTTCTCGTGAAGTACTTTAGTACTTCCGTAAAATATTATCACATGAAACAATTCTCACTCATACTCTGAGTAAAGTAAATTAAGTCACAGTCAAGTCAAGTGATGCCCCAGTAAAGTAATGGAATGAAAACTTTACCTGATGATTAGAGTTTTGGTTTGTAGCAACACTTGGCACGCATATCTGTGACCGGCAGAAGCTTGGCAGAAGGCAGAACAAGAAGCTTGTAGGACCTACAAGCTTCTTGAGGCAGAACAACACTAGAGTTTTCTGAGGGTATATCGACAGAAAGGTAGCGTACAGAAAGGTAGGTACTATACACTTTCGCGCGCAGATGAAAAGAAATGGCTTTAGCGAGCGCTAGTGAAAAAAACCAGATAAACCAGAAATGAGGCGTTTTCCAAAAAAAAAGAGAAATCCTGGTAATAAAAGCACCCAATACATGGCGTTAGATGTACCTTGAGGTTTTCTTGTCACTGTCAAGACATGAAAGACAAAAAAATGTACGTGTGCCCTTTTTTTCTCGTGTTTTTTGGCTCTACATGTGTATTTAGACAATGTCAAGTAATGTAACTATGTATTTGACTTCATTTAAAATATTACAATAGTTGACACTGGCTAAATACACAACGTGTGGAGCCAAAATTTACGATTTAAAAATAAACATAAAATATTTCGACAGAAATGACAATGATTAAGGTTATAGCTTTTCCCTTTCGCTACCCTAGAAACTTACTATAGCCATCTCTTTCAAACGATGTCAGGTCAGGCTGTGTAGCTAGGCCTTAAGAATTTCCATATTGGCAACATTGGCCATATTTTATTGTCTCTGACATCTTGTGATCACAAGACCTTTTCGTTTCTGAGTTTTCTTGTCAAGGCAAAAATTGGGCGAAAAAAGACCGTCCCCTTCGGGATTTACGGGTAAAACAAGCCAGTTTGCTGAACAAATATCTCAAGATGAGATACTTCCTGTCTTACGTGTTCGCGTTGCTGCTGGCGATCGTTATTCCCATCTTCGTGACGATCTACCTACTACAGGGCAAAGGGGAAGAAATCAGCTTCGGATGGTTCCTGGAGAACACATCCCCCTATATGTGGGGGACGTTGGGCATCGCCTTCGCCGTGTCCTTGTCCGTAGTAGGCGCCGCCATGGGCATCCACACGACCGGAGTAAGCATAGTCGGTGGTGGAGTGAAAGCACCCAGAATCAAGACCAAGAACTTGATCTCCGTCATCTTCTGCGAGGCCGTCGCTATCTACGGGCTGATCACCGCTATCGTACTCTCGGGTAGCTTGGAGAAGTACGCGGAGCCATTGAAAGAGCCCTATAAGGGACAGAACTTTGCCGCTGGATACACGATGTTCGGCTCTGGCCTTTCAGTCGGATTCGTCAACTTGTTTTGTGGTATCGCAGTCGGAATCGTGGGCTCCGGCGCCGCTCTCGCCGACGCGGCCAACGCTGCTCTGTTCGTCAAAATCCTCATAGTTGAGATTTTCGGGTCTGCCATCGGCTTGTTCGGGCTAATTGTTGGCATTTACATGATGTCAAAGGCCAAAATGGGCAGTGCATAATGTAAGGATAACAAAAAACTTGTTCATAAGTGTAAGTATTGTAATTTGTAGCTTCAATTATCTCAATTGTAGTATTTTCTGTGTTTTTAAATATACTCTCAGTGGAACCATGTAATGTCTGATATAATGTAAGCGTTAGAAAATATTAATAAAGCTAGTGTACAAGTTTGAAAAATAAAGTCATTTTTACTGCCATTTTACTGAGAATTGCATGCATACCAGCTGACCAGCAGCCACCGAACAATACAAAATGTAAATTAAATATAAATAGGCTTGTTAATTTGAAATTATACATTATTTAAATACTTTTTGGTTTTATTTTCAGTATACTTCTGCATTAGATTGACCATCACCTTTAGACCTCGAGCCATTAATGAAATACAAGACTCCAGTGCTTGAAAGAAAACCTTATTATATCACGAGTAAGAATTTTTGTTATTTCCAAAAGTAAGAATAACATTTTATGTTATTTTCTAGGCCAACTGTGTAACAGTTTGTTTCATTGTGTTGGTCTTGTGAATGTACTCTTTCACCTCCATATATGTGGTGTCTATGATGTGAAATTATATCTTAGACATAATGAACATACTAAGTACAGTAGAATCTAATTATATCGACTTTGATTATAACTAGTAGTACACACCATAGTGAGATCTCTCGACCCCTATAACTTCAAAACCCTTCCTTCGCTTTGCTCGCTCAATTAAAGATTTTTGGTTAGATCAAAAACTGCTTTGATTATCTATGAAACCGAGTCGCAAATTGCATGAATCAATAGATGCAATGAAATACCTCATCCCGCACTCAGTACAGAGAGGTTTTTTCTGCATGTGTGATCAATTTGCTTTATTATCATTGGAATCTGGTAACATAAGTTAATATGGTGTTAATAAAGTTCCAAACCTATAACTATTGCTATAACTAGATTCTACTGTATCTGATCTAGACCAACGGACATGGCAGACCAACGAGAGAAAAAATAAAATATCTCTCTTTCTCTCTCGTTTGTTAGACTGAGTTCCGGCCGTGATATGTTCAGTGGTCTGTTAGGGCTATAAGACAAATGCATAAATGTTTTTCGAAGTTATATAACAAATACTAATTTAGCTGCTAAGATATTGGTGTTTATATTCACAGGATTGATTGGAGTGTTATGTCATTTTAACCAGTAAGATTGTAATATTTATTTCAATTCACTTATACAGTACCCTAATGTTAATTGACTGGATACAAATTGTGTAAATACCTTCTTATTTAATTTATCTTTGTAAAGTTTCTCAGTATTTGACAATGAAAACTGAAATTTTGGTTTAATAATGTGGGTAGAGTTTACCACACATAAATAAAAATAACTCCTTGAAAAAGATATCAAGGCTTTACTCTATTGAGCCTAATAAGGGGATAGAGATCATAAACAATCACAAAGTCATAAACTTCTTTTCACATCTTCGACCAATGCAAAATGAATGGACCACACAACTTTCTTAAAAATATCACGTCGAAACAATTGATCTTAGGCATCAATACGTAATTAATAGTATGTATAGTACATTTGTCACAACAAAGAGAAAACGAATATAATACCATAAATAAATATATATATGCGAAAATTTGGATCGCATGTTTTGACGAATGTACGTCTCGCACTTTTCACAGACAGAGCGACTGAACAAGGTGAATGCCGGCCATTTATTTTACTTTGGTTGAAGTTCCACGTGGTGTATTCAGTTTTGTATCTAGTCATAATGTTTAAACATTCCATGAAGCCCGATAAAGTTCAATAAAATAATCGATGTAATTAAAATCAAACTAATATTCTCAAACAGTTGGTCGATTTCGTAATCCCTACTATCATGGCCCATCAGTAGAGATTATGGGAAATCTGTCGACATACAGGATGTTGTTTGTATTGAAATTCCAACTGACCTGTGCAGGTAAGTTGGTGTGAGCAGGATGGCATGCAATCACCATCGCTACAATAAGGCCCTAGTAATGGAGCATTTGAGTTATGGAGTTTACTACATACTTACAGTAGGCGCTATTATGAATGCAGATGCATTTTTCATTTTCACAATCCCCACCGGTGGACCAATGTAAGGGATAACAACATTTTGTGAACTGTTTCAAACTTAGTTCAAGTTACTGTAACATTTGCCGAGTGGCTAGCCCTCATGTCAGAGTTGTAATGTGACTACTGTGACGATCTCCGATTCACATAGATGTCGATTCTGTAGAACTATTTTCTAAACTGAACCTAATTTGACAGCTCTAAAATTATTGCCATCCTTATCTCGCATATTGAAATGAAAAGAGATGCAGATCATTTTAGTCGTGTCTTATTGTTTTAGTTTAGTTGTAAAACAGAATCGACGCCATAGTATTTTTTGACTATGTGCTTTGACTATTAATTCCTCCAAGCTATAACTATTTGGTATTTTACATACTCTAAAGAAATTAATAGAAGTTTTGGGACACTCTTGAAAAAAAGAACTTACATACATACTTTTTTTTTTAGAAACAGCCTCCAAATTGTAAATACCTGTTGCTTGTCTATACTATTTCCTATGCTGTTTGTTAATTCATATCTAAAAAAGCTTAAATTATAAGTGTTGATGTGAATGCTATAGATTGTTTAATTAAAGATGTGTTAATATTTATTAATCAAGAAAATAATCTAGGCACAAACATTATTTCGAAACAAGTATTATGTCATCAGTCAATGTGTCCGTTCACTGATGTAATTAAAAAATATAGTAAACTTAATTTTGTGCAAGTGTAGATATTACATAATGTTGATGAATAAATAGATAAAAGTTATGTTTTGTTTTATTTAATCACAAGATTTAATTTCCTTGACCTTGATATTAGAAAAACGCATGACATGACATGTGATAAGGTGATAATGGTGATATTTACTTCAGGTATTGCCAGATAAAAAATATCACCGCTATCGCAGCAATGCTATAGACACGGCCTTACTCATAACTGTGTTTTCACCAAAAAAAATTCGTTCGGATTGCAGAAAACTAGGTAAATTTATTGACAAGTTTAGTTTCAAGATAAACAATAATCTTTGGTTTCAAGCAATGTTATTATTTTTTTCAAGATTTATTGTTGGCTGCGTTCGCACTGATTAAAAACTTATCCATTGTAAAAAAGATTTCCTAGAGATTTGTTACGTTTGACGTACGCACTGTTGCTGATTTATGTAACTTGTCTAAATCTTTGTTTTTTATGTTTTCCAACTGGGTCAATTTTTATATGGTTTTTTACAAGGTTATATGTAGGGTAGGCTAGGGTAAATGATACGAATTAATTATCAGCAATAAAATAATTTATTTCATTAAAACAATTTCAGATTTTGTACCGCTATTTTTATATAATACACATTAAATAAACATTGCTTACAAATAAAATCAAAAGGAATGTCAAGTGAGTATAATATAATTGTCGAATTGTCATTAGGCAAAATTGTATTAGTGCAACCAATTTATCTGTAGAGTTCATTGGGGACGACACAGTCGTATTTTGCGAAACAAACTAGCAGCCACCTGGCGAAAATATTTAGTTCCCCCATTTGACCACCTCTACAAATAAATTGGACTGCCTTTAGAGTATAAAATTAAATTAAATTTTCGTTTAATATTTTCCTTTGATAATTTGCTAAAATAAAACCTAAACTTAAATTCTGGGGTTATAAAACGAACTATCCTGCCCACATTTTATTTACTTCTCTCTCTTCTGTGATCCTGCCGTCATTACTTCGGATGAAAACCGTAGACAGTTAACAATTTATGAAGGCCCCTAAAAATTTACCTGATCTGATATCATGCGAAAGGGATAGCTGTATATGAATTTCATGAGAACAAAAGGGACGACCTTAACAGTTTGTTTCTTTCACTCTTGTGAAATTCTAGTCTAGTCTACCTATTCCTTTCGCGTAAATCAAATCAAGTGCGTGTGTAAGACGAAAATTGAACTGTCCTTTCTGAACGTACCTACTTAGGTCATTCTGAATCTGTGTCGAGCGAACACCAGTTGATACGCAAGCGATTATCGACCCTAACATCATGAAATTATGCTAACAAACCGATACAATCGCTTATGAGTCGGACTCGGAATGATGGCACCTTCGAATGTAAGGTACATATTCGCGTGCAAGCGAGTAGCGCGACCACAGTCGCCAACCACGCAAAGGAACCAGGTTATATTGAAATTGAATAAACTACTATTATTTTGTTCCTTCATTTTACACACAATTTTATTATGTAAAATAAAGATTGAAGTTTGGTCTTGAATTCCTTAAATACATTGAATTAAATTTAATTATGGCAATCTGACCTATAGAGTATCTATATAAAGCTTTTCTTTATTTACCTATTCCACTATTTAATCGCTAAAAAGTGTAAAAATCTATTTATTTACAAAATAGGTGGACTCTTCGTTAAAACGCTCAAAACTCACACATTCTCCTTATTGTACATAAAAAATGCAATTAAATACGCAAACAAATCAAATACACCTCGTGAAATTAATTAATATTATAAGGGTGTCTATACATGGCCTGACCTGACATCGTGTGAAAGGGACAGCTAGATTTGAATTTCACGGGAGCAAAAGAAACAAACTATTAAAGTTATAGCTTCTCCCTTTCGGTCCCCCAGAATCTTATATATAGACATCTCTTTCAAACGATGTCAGGTCAGGTCATGTAGCGAGGCCTTTAGCTTACCTAGGTTTTTAACGTAACTCAGTTTTAATAACAAAAGTCCTGAAGCTGACAAAATTTCAACCACTGCAACTGCCCGCGTCATAAAGTTAGCCGCGGTCTGATTAATATTCGAAATGAGCGTCACAACAGCTCAAGTCTCTTGGTTTAAAGTTGAAAATCGCATATCATAATTGGTGAGAAATCGGGAAATTGTAGTTTTTCTTTGCATTTTTTTCGTTTATCCAAAATATACAAATCAAATAACAAAACTAGCTGGTTATAAAGCACTAACTATATATATAATTAGTAAAAGAACATTTGTTGATACCGCTGAAAATTCAGAGCATTTCATTTCAGAAGGATTTTTACAGTGAACCATTTTGCGATTTTTTATTTTGTAATTAAAACACATTTACGAAATTTAATTCGGTTAAACTTATTCTTAGTGTTATTTTGTACCTGCAGTATTTTTTGCACCTGATTATATAACCCCCGAATACTGAAACGTTCGTTAACATTGACAACAGATTAATTCTTATACTGCCTTTGTCTGGCACTATGCAAATGACAATAGGCAGCAATAGACTTTATCTGTCGTCAAATTTAACAAACGTTTCAATATTTGGGGGTAATCTCGTCAGTTCGAACTAGGCGCTAGAAATACTAATTTTGTTTATGCGATTGGACCGCGCCTTAAGAGCACACCAGTTTATCGAAAGGTTGAGCGATTTTTTGGCAAAGCACGAAACGCAGTTCAAAGTTTATTATAGTGTTATCTACTTCGAACACTGCTTATATAAGAATGGCGCAACCTTCTTGATCTGGTTAGTGTGGGCAACTAAATGGTACCCGCCTAACTAATACATCAGGGGCGCTAGTCTCGACTTTTCGCTACAGCAAGTGCTGTAGCGAAAGTGCTGCAATGACGCTGTAGTATAAGTATACTACAGCGTCATTGCGACCGAATTCGGTCGCAATGACGCAAAAATTCGACAACGAACACGAATTGTTAATGAAAAACCGCAAACATAGCGTTGAATTTTGCGTCCCTGAAAACCACGGACGGTGAATCAACGCGAGAAAATAAGAGGAAAACATATTTCTTTCTCTTTCTCTATCGATTTCAAGGCAGTTCACGCGAACCATATTTAGATCTCAGTGGCGTTGAAGTTTTGACAACTCGAAGGTCGATTTCTTTATTGAGTTATGTACTTATTCTTCGCAAATCCAAATAGTGCAATTTATAAAGAAACAAAACTACTTATAATTTTATGAGCTTAGATGTAAATATTGAATTAAAATTGATGATGAAAATACTCTATACATACAAAAATAACTATGGATTCATATTTTTCCTATAGGTATAATAAATATACCTAATAATTACCTTACACACAGATCACACCCTAGATTCTGCATTCAGGACGCTCGAAGCGCCCCACGCATCAGTACAACATAAGTAATCATACACTTATAAGAAATTTGTCTGATTGGTTGAGAGTTAGGCGCGAGTAGGCGTAACCTTGAGATAGCCAATGAGAACGCTTGGTCGCACTCCCCGCGCCCCGCGCCGCCCCTCAAACTTTTGTGACTTTTTGTAGGAACAACGAATCTCGTAATGCGGTATCTAGTGTGATCTTTGACCTTACACTACTACCCACAGTTTGGTTTTTAATTGAAGAATAAAAATATTAGCAAAGATCTTTGGATAGCTTAACGATATAGAAGGGAGTCAATAAATATTCTATAGTATTCAATTGTATTTCCTGTTTGACATTATTATTGACAAGTAGGAGATACTTAACTAAATTTAATGTTGTGTTTATTTTGTATATATCATTGTTTTTTTTTTTTAATTTTTTTCTATGGATCTTTGTAGCTTGTTTTTTTTTTATAATTTGAGTTGGATTCTAAGTGAACTAAGCTATAGTCAGTAAAGATGGAGATCACATTTTGCATGCCTATTTGAAGCCAATACATACTATATTACTATATCACTCTCCGTCTTCCTTTAGACGATAGGAGAGAGTAAGATGGTAATAATTGTATTTATTATTAAAGTTATTTAATTAAAATAGGTATTAGTGTTTGTTCTCCACCTTTATAAATAGCTTCACGGAGATCACTCACACCAAGAATATATCTTTCGTGAGATTTATTTCCTTCGTTCACCTTTTCGGTCTCAATATAAAAACCAGACTAGGCTGTAATGCTAAAAAAATTGTTTACTTCAAAAACATTTTGTACGAAAAATATCTACATATAGTTATTTTTCGTGCAAATTATGTAATATAATGTTAAACTTTCCTTACATACTATTACATTAACTGTAGTATAATAAAAACCGCTCGCGTCTTACCGTGTAAGCTTTTAATTACAACTTAATTAGGTATATACATTTTTATAAAGATGACTTTGGATGTTATACCTACTACAGTTAAAATTACATTCTAGTAAATATACGAAATGCACTACTTACTTAACGTTTGCACGACTCCCAGTTTTACTTCAAAAACAAGATTAAAACCAGATTATAATTTACAAATCTTAACTTAATTGAGTATTTTGTCGCTCAGAGGCGCTAGTCTCGACTTTTCGCTACAACACTTTGCGACCGAATTCGCTTGCTATGACGCAAAATTCAACGCTATGTTTGAGTTTTTTCGTTGACAATTCGTGTTCGTTGTCTAATTTTTGCGTCAGCCGAATTCGGTCGCTACGACGCAAAATCTAACGCTATGTTTGCGTTTTTTCATAACAATTCGTGTTCGTTGTAGAAATTTTACGTCATAGCGACCGAAGTGGGTCCCTATGACGCAAGATTCAACGCGATGTTTGCGTTTTTTCATTAACAATTCGTGTTCGTTGTCTAATTTTTGCGTCATAGCGACCGGATTCGGTCGCAAAGTGCTGTAGCGAAAAGTCGAGATTAGCGCCTCAGGCCTTGGACAGTTCGAACATTGATCTCTGGTCGTTACGCAGCATTCATTGTTAGGATGTGTGTGAAACGTATCGACAGCAATGATGCCATGAGCTAATACTACCTACTATAATTATCTACAGTGGCGGTTTTGTACATTTTCCAAGTACAGGCTGTTAAATTTTTGCCGCTCTTAACTCCACCTACTAGATTTTGATAATTCAGTAAAATAGATGAAATTGTATAAAAAATAGCGCCAAATAGTAGGTTTAATTTAAGGACCGATTTTTGAATATATTTACCACGATATTATTTTTTTAAAGGGCGGTCCCTAAATTTGCCGCCCTTTCAATCTGCCGCGCTAGGCTCAAGCCTACTCAGCCTGCTGGTAAATCCGCCACTGATTATTGTACTATGTGTGTACACAATGACACACACAAGTGAGCATAACAAATGTCTAGCGATTGACTGAGTGAGTAAAGGGTTGCTAAATTTAAATGGATCATTGCGGCGATTTGCCCAAGCATGACCGGGCAAATCGCAGACGTTATGCTTTGAACGATGTGGCGGATAATAGACAGGCAAATCAAGAAATGTCGGCGTATCTGCCCAGGCAGATCTCGATCGGCCCAGTTCATCGATTAGCCCACGACATATACAGGGTTATTTTTAGCTAACGCAAAACCTCTTGTAGGCGTGTTTTCTACATCATTCCTAACAACTTTTGTTCTATAACGTAACATGTTAATAAATTGACCAAAAACAATTATTAACGTTTATATGGAAAAAAATATCCATGTTATTTGTTGGCGCAAATGATAGCCCCTAAGCTTCACGCGGGCCTCCGCGTTCCTTTTGACATATCCGCTTAATGTTATTGCCATTTGGAGCCCCAACCAATTTTTTTTTTTTTTTTTTTTTTAATATGACTAATTATTAAAGTCATGGAACAAAAGTTGTTAGGTATGATCAAATGAAGCTCCAGCCTGATCCATCAGAGGTATCTCAGAGGTTCCTGGTGGTTTCTCTGGGTTCCTGGAGATGATACACGATCTTACGGTTTACTTTAGTTACTGTTTCAGGCCTTAAACTCTAATCAGCAGTTCCACTATTATACGCATATTTAAAGCATAAACAAAACTAAAAGATAAGCTACACTATGGCAGTGGGTACTGATTGTTTACAGTCTTGCTGAAATTAAAACTTAATATGTTCCTACTAATTAATTAAATTTAAAAATTGTGATTTATTAAATTATTGAACTAATTGAGATTCATTGGAAATCTTGTACGCTACTTATTCTTAATGTCATACTCTGGTTTCTGCATCGTCTTCAGTAGTAGATTTCCTAGAAAAGAAAACAGAGATATAAATATTTACATATTTTTTTTCATTATCTTAACAATTTTTAAACTATTGCCATTTGGAGCCCCTTCCTATTATTTTTTTATATATAAAAATGATATAAATAATAAATTAAGAAACGGTCAACGTAGTCGCTGGCAAACTTTTTAGAACCATAGACAAAATGCACAGCGCCACCAACTTATCTTTGAATTGTGTGGGGAGCCACTATGCATAAATTCTAAATGTAACTAGCAGTCACTCTTTGTACATTTTAATTCCGTCATTTGCCCACCATCTGCTGGTAAATCGTTCATTATCGGACGATCGGTGATAGCCTGACAGCAGAGCAGCAGTAAATCGTAAAAAGCTGAAAAACCTTATTGATATTTCTTTGTATGAATATTGGCTGCAACTAATTACTTTAGGTTGGAAAAACTAATATAGCAAATTGAAATTCCTTTTGAATAACAGACTGTATTGTTATTTTCAGCGAAAAGCGAACACGCCCGTTCTGAAAGCGAACGGGCTACTTATAAGTAGCCCGTTCGCTTTCAGATGATCGCTATAGATGATAGTCCTATAGTCACTTTGTAAAGAGTATATGAAAAATAAGGCGCGAAACATACTGTTCAGATACGGCGCAGATGCGTTTCAGACGCGATGTGGCCGGGGATTGGACACGCGACATTGGAATGTTAGTATCTATTCTATCCGTTCCACGCCCACATCGCTTCCCCGCCCCATCTCTTCATACATTTAGTATGAACAAGTTTTGAAGCGACATTCGTTCGCGCCGTATCCGCGCCTTACGTCCGATCAGTATGTTTCGCGCCTTAATGATTACCTCCTCTCTAATGATCGCCGCAGCACCAGCACCGGTTAGCAAAGCAAAAGATGGTTACAATGAGTATTTTTCATACATCTGCCACCATCTAAAGACAACGATACAAGATGAAGGAAGAAGTTGAGTTTATACAAAGTAATTTTTTAAGTAGTGCGCAATTTCTTTGCACTTAAAGATTGTTGATAAATAAAGGATAAGTTTTTTTTTGTTTTACCCACCTTGGTACAAAATTATCGAAATACTTTCAAATGAAGAGACTACAGCTTATTGAAGCTACAGTAGCTACAATAAGCTGTAGTCACCGATACGTGTAGGTACCATAGCTTCTTCTCGCTCGCTACAGCGAGAAGTAGATAGTTAATTATTGTGTTATAGGTTTTTCAATAAATTAATAAATGCAAATAAAAAAAAATGTATTTTTTTAAATTTAATTTGTTTAATTAACGATACTAATTGCGTGATACAAATTTGCGCACTACTTAAAAAGTTATAATGTATACAAAAAATAAAATACAAAATATGCCATGGGTCTGTTCGCCACAGCTTTTTACGCTACCAAACATAGAAAAAGTGTAAATAAAATGATTAAATGTATCTCCCACAGTATTTCACGCTATCATTCAAAGAAACATATGACATTCAGAAAATGTCGATTTTCCCGTGATAGAAGATTTTTCGCATGATTCTGGCAGCACTGTACCACTGATTAATGGTGTATACACATGGCCCGACCTGACAGCGTGTGAAAGCGACAGCTAGATTTGAATTTCACGGGAGCAAAAGAAACAAACTATTAAGGTTATAGCTTCTTCCTTTCGCTCCCCCAGAAACTTATATATAGCCATCTCTTTCAAACGATGTCAGGTCAGGCCATGTAGCGAGGCCTTTAAATACTGTTTTTAGGGTGTCTATACATGGCCTGACCTGACATCGTGTGAAAGGGACAGCTAGATATGAATTTCATGGGAGCAAAAGAAACAAACTATTAAGGTTATAGCTTCTCCGCAGAAACTTAGGCGTCAGGCCATGTAGCGAGGCCTTTAATGCTAGCTGTTAAATCCAGAATACGAACCGTTTGGACATCCCGTTCTCATTCGAATTCGTTCAGAAATTACGGTCGAGAAAATAAAAAAACCATGGGGCGTGTAGAAGTCGAACTACTAACGCAGGTTTTTATTATTTCATGAATTCGTTATTCTCTTAAATATTTTATCTTATACAAATCCGTCGAAAAGTTCGGATACTAGCTCTCTTTATAATCAACAAAAATGACGTTCGTAAACAGAACACCAGAAAATACGTATATTCTGTTTAAATTTCCAAAATGAGTTACAAAGAAGGGTACATTTTAATAACGCTTTTAAGAATTTGGAACGCAACTTGTTCTTTACGTAAGGATATTCATCCATATCACGTAAAAATGAGTTTTTTTTTGAATGCGAAGATACGCCGCACTCTTTAAAACGTTCAATGAATATATGTACCTACCTATTACTTATTTACCAAAATAAAATACCAATTAACGTTCATGCAATTTAAATAGGTATTTATTCGATATGCAGAGGTTACTTACTCGCTTGTCTCTCCCATGCTCGCTAGTGGCGCCCCCATTTGTTGTTGAGGTTCCCCTGTAAAGTGTTATCAAACTTAAAACTATTTATGATCATTTGATGGTATTCATGCATTTTTAGAGTTTCGTACAAAAAGGTAAATAAAAAAAGGTAAAAAGGAATCCTTATAGCAGAATTTGATGTCTATCTGTAGGACACAGCCGGTTAACTCAGGGATTTGAAATTTGACAATACGAACGCCAATAGATAATGTTTAACAAATTGTAGAATGTAATTTTGGAAAAAAAATTAAGTTTTGCCCAATGATATTTTACTAGAGCTATACGACTTTGGCGCACTTAAAATGGCCTCCGCAAATCCTCCTTTCGGACACATTTCATTATAGCGATCTCTTTTACTCCCTTACTTTTTGCATCTTATTTCGCACCTTTGGCGGCTATAAAAAGACTGCAGCGGAGAAGAATTCAGAGCACCATTTTGAAGGCCAAACCTATCTTTAGTAATATCATTGATTTTGGTGTACTAGAGGACAATTTTTTTCAGTTAAATAATGTGGTCATGTATCGACGTGACCACTATGAAGGTAATATTGTATGAAATATATTAGTTTAGGCACATCAAATCCTTTTTCTTTTATCTCTCAAGTTTTTTTTTCTTCTATAATTCCAAAAAAAAAAAAAAAACCCATCGGAAAAATCCTACAAAATAAAATAGATACAACCAGTGTTCGCTTTTTGGGTGATTTCTATGTATAAAAATATCAAAAATTCTAAAATTAACTTGACCATTTGGTCATTAACTTGACGATTTGGTCATTAGGTACGGCATCATATTGTTTATCTCGCCAGGAAGTGGTTTGGTAACTGCCTGACACGTTAGAAACATCTAGTCATGTGACGGTTACCTGCGTGTGCGTCTCGCGCCTGCGCTTGCGCCGCGCGCGTTCCCGCGTGGTCCTCCTCGGCTGGGGCAAGCAAACAAAACTAAATATAAGCGTGACAAGCGAGGATAACGAAAAATATAATGCACACTTGTGCCGTTCCGCTATCACGTAAGCATCGACGGGCGGTTATTGCGTTCGTAAAAAAACTTTAGCTGAAAAAATATATATTTAAATTAAACCAATGCTTAAGTAATATAAGGAGGGGTAAGAATTTGCTTACTAACGGTAAGGTTTGCTTACTCATAGCAAGAGAGGGAGGGTTTTAAAATACTGCTTACGTAATACTTGAACGACCTCTAAAGAACCACACAAGTTGACTACATAGTGGAATTAATAAATATTTTTTTAATAATTGAAGTGCCACAATAAATCATAATTTTATCTTGAAAACACAATTACAATTAAAAAACAATTATTCATATATTTTGTATTTCTTTTTAGCGACGATTTTTAAAAACCTATCACAATCTCTTTATTTCAATTGTGAAGGAAAGAATGGTATCATATTAATGATATGTTATATCATTTCATCGTCTTCCACATAAAAATCAAATATTTTGAACAATGCAATCTCGGCGTCAGCCTTTTAGCATCCCACTGCTGGGATATCAGCCAGACCATACGTAAGTTCCAAAGAACTCATCGGTATTATACCGGATTCGAACCCGCGACCCCACGAATGTGAGGCAACCATGCTCCCACGACTCGCAATGAATTGTGTGAAATTAATTTAAATTGTGGTAGGCCCTCTAGTGTCGCCCTGATGCCGGGGCACTAGAATACGGCATCGGCATCCCCTGCCTGTAGTAAGAGTCTACTGAAAGGGGACCTCTGGGCTCGGGGGTGGTTAGAGGTGGGGCTCGGGGGTGGTTAGAGGTGGGGCTCTAACCACCATCTACCAAAGCGAGCCCGGGGAGAACAACAGCGTCGTGTGGCGGACGTTGTTGTAGGCTTAAACGTCTCACGACAGGTACTAGCTGTCCCGGGAGGAGCTGAAGCGTGGTGCTGAGGGCTCCGGTGCGTTCCCTTGGAGATCCCGGAGCCCTCGGTCAAGCACCAAGGCAGGCCACCGGGGGGGTTTTAGTGGGTATAATCCCACATAACCCGGCTGCACCCCAAAGCAGACGGGTATATTGGTGAAGATTTCCCCCTCGCAAAAAAAAAAAGGCCCTCTAGTGTCAACAAGCTACAACAAAAAATCAACAAAAAATACCAATTTATAACACACAAAAAAAACTAACCTGTATAAGGGAATAAGTATTTATCATGGCCGTGATGTTTATCCGATCCTTCCGACATCCTGTCATTATATTCCCCATACTCTATCTTTCTTTGATAATCATTTTTCAACATCGTAGCTATCCCCGAATCTCGAAAATCTCTCGGTGGGTAGTTTTCGTGTTCTCTAGTCGTCACCCCATCTCTAAAATCTCTTGTGGGGTAGTTCTCGTGTTCTCTAGTCGTTACGCCTTCTCTAAAATCTCTTGTAGGGTAATTCTCCTGTTCTCTTGTCGCTACCCCATCTCTGAAATCTCTTGTAGGGTAGTTCTCGTGTTCTCTTGTCGCTACCCCATCTCTAAAATCTCTCGATCCGTAGATGTTGTCTTGGTTTAGGTATTTAGTGGGACTATAGCCGTAGTCTGAGGTTCTGGAGAGGTAGGTTTTTGAGCCGTAGGGGTTGTTAAGTCGGTACATAGTGGGGGAGATGGGGTAGTTGGGGTCATATGGGATTTGTTTTTCGGTATCGTTAAGACCGTACATTAGTTCGTCTTCCATTACGCCGTATCTGAAAGTTGAGGGTAGTTTCGCATTAGGAAATGTATTTTTAATCTTCTTTATTCCCTCTTATATTTTGGGTCCACACTTTGTATTTAGCCAGTATCAAGTTTCTAAATATTTCAAGTATTTTTAATCTTAGCTGCAGCTTGCGATTTGTCAAATTTTCAGAGCCAGGGTAAAGAAAAAAAAACATGGTTTAATCCCAAAAACACGCTGGATAATAGCTGTCAAAGAGCTTGTGGCTTGGGATCGCAGAGCGCTCACCGTTTACTAAGAGGACGCTGCCGCCCGTAGTTCTGGTCGTACTTACAAGACATACCCTCTGGTGGGTCCCAAAACTGCGACCTAACAAGACAAGATCAAAAAATTGTAGCAAGATATACGGATGATCTTTTTTTGAGTCATCATCATCATCAGCTGGATGACGTCCACTGCTGAACATAGGCCTCCCCCTAGGAGCGTCACACCGAATGACAACGTGTCACTTGCATCTACCGGTTGCCCGAGACTTTCACAACGTCGATGGTCCACCTACTGGGAGGCCTCCCTACGCAGCATCTTTGAGACAATAATACATACCTGTTATCCAAAGGTAGTCTTGATGCATCGACGCTTGCCACGTACGTGTCATGGACGTTCTCCAATATCGAGGGCTTCATTCTGTGCCTGAGGTGGTAGACATCTGACGTCAGATCCGGGTTGGGCAGGGGAAGAGGGTTGGGGGAAGGTGACGCCATTCCAGTGTTGTGTGCCTCGGCGTCCGAACCCGTCTCTTGCGACCAGCGACCCATTTCTGGACGATTTGGTTCTGTGGAAAAGAACAGTAATTAACTTTAACATATATTTTTGTAGAAGCAGCTTTTTAATACACGATGTAAAAAAGAATTCGATAGATGGCGCAAAACGGACGGAGAAAAGACGGAGTAAGCTGACAGATCTAAATGTCACTTTTCAAAATAATGTTGCCAACTTCTAAATCTTGTAATGAATTTGTTCAGATTTTTATCCTTCAAAAGAAGGAAACTATAAATTAAACAAACATTAAATTAATTAACCGTTATAAATTGTAAATTAATTGTTTGATGTATAAACGAATAAGCATTCACTGCGATCAATAATTTAAAGATCTAATATCTCAGGGTGACGAGCGCAGTGCGGTGCCGCGGAGAGTTTGGAACTGTTCAAGCTCAACATTTTGGATGCATTGTACTGTTATGGTCAAGCGTGACGCTTAACATCAGGCGAGCGACATGCTCGTCTCGTCAGCCAGTACCATAAAAAAAACGTTGCATATTAATAGCTCAGATAAATGCTATTTTATTCACATATGACATTATCAGCCCGAAGACGACCACTGCTGCATATAGGCCTCCCCCTTAGAGCGCCACACCCACCAAGAATGTGCCACTTGCATTCACCGGTTGCCCGCGACTTTCACAATGTCGTCGGTCTACCTAGAGGGAGGCCTGCCTACGCTGCGTCATCCGGTTCCTGTCTATTTTATTAAGTTTTATGAAATTATACTATTTTGTACTATCATGTAAATGTAAAAATAAAATTACCTTCTCTTATATGCGAGGGCCACCTCGGTGGGATCCCTAGAGGCGCGCCTTCCGTTATATTCGGTAAGTAGCCACTACTACTGCCGCTAGTGACTCGCTCTCCTGCAAAAAATACTATTTTCAGAAATATTAACTATTTATATTATTTACTAACATTAACTAACCTAACCTAATGCGCCAAAACCTCTCTGGGATCATCCATTAATTACGTGAACTGTTTTTCTTTTAATTTGGACTCCCCCCCCCCAGTGAGATTTAGTGAGATTTGATGGGCCCCCGTCCCCCCTACGTGAGATTTACACTCTAATTGTATTAAATCGATATTGTCTATGCCATTTTTTCTTTCTTTTACAAATCCTGAACTTTTTTTTTACTTTTTTCTTATTCTCGACGTAAATGTTTTTAACAGCCATGATATTTTTTTAACATACAAAATGGAACATTCTAAGAAAAGTAAAAGCATTTTTTTTCTTTTTTTATTGCGTGTTAATTTATGTTTCAAAATTTAGATTTTCAATTATGACCCTCCCAGTTTAAATGAGATTTGATAAGATTTTACTGGACCCCTATTTTGAGCTCACGTAATTAATGCATGTCCCCTCTTTATGTACAACTAGTATTGTCTTTCGCTTTCTAAGTTTTTATAATCATCATCATCATCAACAGCCTGAAGACGTCCACTGCTGAAGAAAGGCGTGAGTTTTTTTATGAAACTGTGACGAGGCGAACTAGTCGCTAGCCTGATGGTAAGCGTCACGCTTGCCCATAACAGTTCCATGCCACCCAGAATTTTGAACTGTAGGACTGCGTGGCATTGTCCTTCGCTCGTCGCTCTGAGATGTTAAATCTCATCAAGATCAATAATTACACTTGAAACATTGTCCTTCAATCCGGAACCCACTAATGTTTGCACACTACTGCTTGACGGTTGAATAACTAGCAAACGGAGACATACTTCCCCCAGCGGACTCTGCATAGGAGTCCTACCACTACAAAATTATCTACAGTAATGTTTACTCGGAGGGTGGTCGTGCGCCCGTCGCGGACGACTGCTCTCGTCGTCGTCCGAGGAGTGACTGGACGCGAGGTCGAGACTCCTGGCGCTGCCCTCGCTCTCGCTGTCGGTCGCCTCTGTCGCCTCTTCCGTCTCGTTAGTCTCCACAGCTGTAGTCGCTTTGCGACGGCGGCGACTTTCCTCTGCGAGTGGAAACTACATTAGGCGCAAGCCACAAATTTTTTTTTGGTCCACGCTAATGAAGTCGCGGGTAACAGGTAGTGCCATATAAACATCGAGGTGTGTCGCGTGACTTGTTATGAACATACATATTAAACATGTTTTGAACTAAGTAGCACATATGACTTTGTTAGTATATCGCAACAACTGGTGCAGAGCGGTCCACTTGGAGATCGACCGAATTATTAATATGCTTAAAAAATTCGTCTAGAGTGTAATAATAGTTCTTACGATATTTACCATCTTTCCTAGTGTGCAGCGAGGAATCGAACCCGCGCAGGTACGCGGGCATGTCGCTAGCACTCGTGTTGTAGTTGGAAGTGGACGTGCTCGTGTGACGAAGCTGACCGTCGCTGCGACTGTGGAGTAAAATACCATAAATTAACGCAACCTAAAAACCTTACATTTTAATTAGCGCAACCTAAAAAATCAAAAAAAAAATGTAACGCACCTAAAAAACCAAATTTTTTATTAACGGAACCTCAAAACCTAACAGTGTAATTAGCGCAACTTAAAAAACCAAAAAGTTTAATACAACCTAAAAATTTAACGCAACCTTTAACTTTAATTAAGTAACGAAACATAAAAACCTAAAATTGTAATTAAGGCAACCTAAAATCCTAACACTTTAATTAACGCAACCTAAAACCGGTCAAGCCTTGTAGGCGGTAGAAGGTCACATAGGAACACACAAACATATAAAAGTACTTAAATACACTAGAGGACACAGACCTCTAGACCCCGCACTCAGGACATCGAAGTGCATCGCTCAAGGGTCAAAATAGACCTATAAGAATTTACTCTCATTGGTTCATTGCTAGGCGCGAGTTGGCGTAATCGATAGCCAATGAGAAAGTTCGGTCGCAGTCTCCGCAACCCGCGCTTTCCTCCAAATTTTCCTAGTTTTTGTCGGAACAGTGATCTCGTAATGCGGTATCTATACATGGTGCTTTTCTGTAATCGACTAGGGAGCGGGTGTGACGATGTTGGATACAAGACAAATAACAACACAACGGAAAAAAAACGGGTTTTCCATAAATTTTAGGAACAGCTGTTTTTCCCCCCGTGAATTTTTAGAAGTCGTAGAACCAAAGTTCTCTTTCACTCTCTAACTTTTCGCACTCTTTGACGAAACTTGCTCTACGTTAGAATAAGCTGAAAATAGACTTCATAAGTAAAATATCATTATACATACCTATAAGGACTAGAACTGGTTTTAGTAGTAGATCTGGAAGTAGTAGATGATGCGGAGATACCGATGTTCCGTAGTTGACGACCCGGCTCTGTGCTGCTGTGATACGCCAACGCAGACCTACAAAGAGATTCACACTATTATAAATGCAAAAGTTTGTGTGTAAGTGTCAAGTATGTAAGTGTGTTTGTTCCCCGTTCAACTCTGTAGCGGTTGAACGGATTTGAATGAAATTTGGTATGGAGGTAGCTTAGACCCTGGATTAACACAGGCTACTTTTTATCTCAGAAAAATATTCGGTCTCCTTAGAATAGGGGGTGAAACCGCAGGGCGCTACTAGCAATTATATAAAAATTAAAATTGCCTTGCGTTTGTCTCGCAAACTCCAAAATGGCTCGAGCGACAATTATTTTTTATTACTGGGGTGTTTAACAAAAAAGAGAATTTGGAAAACCCCAAAGGAACAGTGGAAAAATCGGAATAAAGCAAAATTGGTAATTTTTATGGGAATGTTTTTGGTGGTACGAAGTTCATCGAGTCGTCTAGTACTAAAATATCCTGAGTATGTCATCATTTTCAGATGTCGTTTTCAAAATTTTAAGAGGGTATTTCGAGAGCAAGATATCGCTATACACTTTCGCGCGCAGATGAAAAGAGATGGCTTTAACTAAAAAAACTAGATAATTGCTAATTACATCGAAACCACGAAATCAATAGAAATTCTGTGCCATGCAAACCTAGAAAAAATATCGAGAGAATGTCATGTATTCATATTTTCCCGCCATTACTAGATGACAGACCCAAAAGAAACATATCTCTCAAAATAAGATTTTTAATCTAAATAACTAATGAGAAGCACTAAATAGAAAAATCAATTTTTTATCAATGTAGGCCGTTAAATACCTGTTGGCTGCAGAAATATTATGAGCACTGCTACTGATGATGACAGATGTATCGGCTAGAGGGACTTTCTTTCCCATACAGCGTAGCACAGTCCTGAAAGAACACACAGATTAATTTAATCAATTTTAATGTCATCAATTATTTTATTTCTTCTCACAGTTGTATCTCAATTGGTATTAATGATAGTATAGACCAGGGTATATCCCATAGTATATCTCCAAACTTTGAAGCCATAATATTTTTTTCGGTATGTTGCAAGGGCCATAACAATTTTAGTTTTTCTGCCCACTTAAGCAAACATCAATTATCATTCTGTGTTTTCATTCTCTTCCATTCAACTTATCACAGCAATAGTAACAACAGTAAAACATTGGCTGTCGTGGGCCGGATTGATGACACTAGTCTTAAGCTGTCGCGGGCCGGATTGGTGGCAGTGGCGGGCCGGATTTGGCCCGCGGGCCGTAGTTTGTAGACCCATGGTATAGACAATAGACAAATATTTATTTGTGGAGAAAAAATAAATTATGTACACAAAAGCAAAAAAATATGGTACTAACATACTAATTTACACAACATTGATTTTCGCCACAAACCGGTTCCAACTCAGCATAATACTGGTTGCGAACAACCAGCGCTGGTCTTCCGCTGGAACCGGCGGTGACGTCATCCGCTGATACCGCACGGTACGGTACCGTACTTCGACACGAAAAAAAAAAACAAAGGAACTAAAATCATAGTCGCCATACTGCAGCTGCAGACGCAGTTACTAAAAGACCGAACAAAAACGTGAAAATGCGAAGTAAATTCCGAGACTCAGCATTACCATTTTTTATGGTAGGTACTGAGTGACGATACAAGCAAGTTGATCACCTGATGTTAAGCGTCACGCTTGCCCATAACAGTTCAGTGCCACTCAGAATTTTGAAATACAACTGTTTAAAACTTTGCGCGGCTCTACACTGCGCTCGTCACGCAGATATATATGCTGTTCAATCTCTACGTGCCCAGTATTTTCACTGGAAACATTTCCCTTCAATCCGTTTGTTTCAATGTTTACACACTACTGCTTGGCGATTGAATAACCGGCAAATGTACCAACAAGTTATAAAAAAACTAGGTCTGTATCACGAAGATTGTCAGGAGCTCAAGGTTGTTACATCACGACAATGGTAGAGAATATACTTAATCCTTTATTTACCTGGACTCGTAGCGACCAGTACAAATATTTCAAGTTAGTTATAGCAACTTACCTTCTCAAGTTATCCCGGACGCGTATATTGAAAGCGATGTATCCAAGCGCGGCGACGGTGGCGTGCAAAGCCACGGCGCAAGCAAGTATAGTGCTGACTAGGTTCCGCCGCGGACCTGACTCGCTGCCGAGTATGAGGGCGCTGGCCCAGGACACGCAGAGCAGAGGCAGGCAGATGATGCTCACTGCTAGTAGCATTCTGGAGAAAGAGATCCCTTGCTATTAGAAAAAAGGTCGTTTGTTACGCTAATCATTGATGTAGTCCACGACGGATCACGCTTACTTAAATAGAAAGATTAAAGACTTAAGAGGCTATTTCGAGAGAAAGATTGCGCTATGCGCTTTCGCACGCAGATAAAAAGAGATGGCTTTAGCGTCCTAAGAACCTCCCTTCTATTGCCGTCATCCCCACGCCTGACATGCGGCTTGAAGATCGCAGAATGTTCACCGTTTACTAAGAGGACGCTGCTGCTCGGCCTCCGGTGGTTATGGTCGCAGTTATAGAACATACCAATACCATAGAATAAATATATATAAGGATTAAGATTCCCATGCACTTTGACGTTGAGGGTGGCGCGGATCTTGTTTGTCCTACACATTCGTCTCTTTTCGGTCTAATTGCTAGTTATCCGTATTACCTGAGGTTCCCAAAGCCGGTGACGTGTTCCCTGGCGGTGAAGGCGGCGCGCGTGGCACCGGCCAGGCTCGCCAGCGCGGCCGCTGCGCACGCGCCGGCCGGCACTACCACCCACCACACCACCGCTTCATGGCAGCTCACCCAACAACTGACAACATAAAGTACCTCATTAAAATGCTCCCTAAAAACTGAAAAGTGTGAATTCGTCTCTTAGGAATAATTGTTAATAACAATTAAAAACCCACAAAACAGAAACATAGGTTATTGCAAACTATAAAATAAGTTACAAGTGATAGCTCAGCCTTTTGCGTTAAAAACTGTTTTGCAAAAGGCAGCATCTTCCATTGTGAAGAATGTTTTAAAACGGAAGCTCTCCTGTAATACAATACTGTTGAATTAATACATTTTAAATTTGTCTATAATAAAATTTGTCTACAATATGTCGTGTCAGTAGTTAAATGTTAATGAGTGAGCGTATGTGTGGGTATCGTCAGCGTAAGTAGTTGACAAATAAAGTAGTAAAAACCGAAATTTGTGATAAGTTGGGTGCTTTCGGAAAGGCCTACATCTATTAGCAGACAAACATAGGCTGATGATGATACTCACAAGAGTGCGTTCCCGTACTGGTGCTGATGATGAGTGGCCGCCAGCGCCAGCACGACGGCGGGCGCGCCGTACGCGGCGGCGAGGTGCGCACACAGCCCGCCGTGGTTCACGTCGCGCAGCTCTCGCACTAGCCTTCTTAACTGCCACGCGTCACACGCGCTCCAAGCCAGCGCCGATACCCACCAGTAGTGGAGGGACATCGCCATCAGTTTACACGCGAACTGGTGAACAAAAGTTCCTTTCAAAAACCAACTTGACAATAAGCCTCACTAGTGATAGCACTTTCCATAAGCATTAGATATGGAGGTGATATTTATGTTACAAATTCTAAGAGATGGATCTGGCTATTGCTGCAGACTCATTTCATGTAGAAGGTTCTAGATATAAATCCGTTGGCGAGATAATTTATTATTTGATATTGATCCTCCTTCCATAGCACAGATATTTACTTAAACAGAAACCTGATTCAAATTGAGTTCCTCGGGGGAAGGTTTATTAATTTCATGTAAACCAATGATATTTAAGAAAGGTTTTTACATTCAACGTGGCGCTTTGAATTCGGCTCCGCTGCAGTCTGTTTAAATTCTGGTTGCTGGATTGTATCCTAGCAACTGAATTTCGCCAAAAAGTGCAAAGAAAGATTCGAAAAGTAAGAGAGTAAAAGAGATAGCTATAGTGAAATCTGTTTTTAAAGACACATTTGCGGAGCCATTTTAAGGACACTAATATCGTATCTCAAGTAAAACATCATTCATG
This sequence comes from Apocheima hispidaria, assembly GCA_947579745.1. Taxonomy (NCBI): domain Eukaryota; kingdom Metazoa; phylum Arthropoda; class Insecta; order Lepidoptera; family Geometridae; genus Apocheima; species Apocheima hispidaria. The sequence continues at coordinate 3,817,489 of OX388151.1, forward strand.
TTGACTTATATCTATGATTAAGCTTCCCACTGTGACTGACCTACGCCTTAATTTCAAAGCCTAGAAAATTTAGTTTGATACTCACCTCATTCTGCACCAATGAGCTTCTCGCCTTCAGTGCTATCAGATACAACAGTTCAGCCATAAACACGGTGAACATAAGGTGCTTGTGTATGGAGTTGGAGACGGTGGCGGCGCCTCCCCGCATGAGACACAGGGCGGCCCAAGTGCTCGCTAGGAGGGGGAGAGATATGCTGAACGCGGTGTATGATGTTACGGATTCTAGGAGAGATGGCTCTGGGATGAACTGTGAACAAAGATTTTTCATGTAGGTCAGACGATAAACTACTATGAATGCAGAAAGTTTGTGAACAGCATTAGGGTCAGAGTAATCAATGCTATTTCTAACCACAGATTAACATTAATTGATCATGATTTTGAGTTTTCATGCCACTTACACGGAGATTTTAAATATTTTATCAGTGAAGTTATCAAAGTGACGGATACTGGGTGTAATCCAAAGGCAACGACATGACGTTTCTATTTACATACTTAGAAGATCTCATCCTCTAATTTATCAGCTACCACCTACCTCGATATCAACCTCGTCAACCAAAACAGCAAACGTGGAGAGATGGTTGCAAGTGCAGTTAATAAGCAGAGGCGCGCTGGAGTACGGAGACCAGTCGTAATCGATCTCAGTGTGGCATCCTACTCGAGACCATTCCCCAGACCTGAGAAATGGAAAGATACAGGATACTTGAACATCTAGGATGATTGAATGAACTAGTGATAAAATTATAAGCAAATCAGATGTTTATTGCTCACTTAGCATAGGTTGATTTTAAACGTCCTGTTCCTTACTGATTTATTTTAAAAAAACAGCTCAAAACAAACAGACATTACTTTATCACTTTTAAATTATTCAGCAAATCTTTTTACATCCGTGTCTACTGGACTCTATTTATCTATGCATAAAGGGTCGTACATCACCTACACTTATGTGAAGAATATTAAAATTTAAATAAAAACATAATACTATTAATATTTGAAAACTCTTACTTACCCTCTCAAAGTAGACCAATGGACGCATTGCGGATTAGTCCTCGACCCGAATGTCTCTCTATCTATATCAAGCCACATCTGCAGCCTTATCGGTTTCTTCAGCCTTATGCCGCCCAAGCTTTTATACATCAATTTTTTATTCCCAATATCTTTAGTTGAATTCCCATCTTTTTCTTTATTGTCTTCCGTAACAAGAGCCAACGCTATAGGGCCTTCACTTTCTAGTTTCTCAGCGACATATGTGGATTCGTTCTCTTGCATTTCGTTTCCGTTGTAAGATTTTTCTTGTTTTTTGTAAGCTGGCTGTATGAGGATTGGTCCGTGAGTATCGTGGTTGGCGTGATCTTCGTCATTAGAGTGTGGCCAAGAGTTCTTAGTGAGAGGATTTTGGTTCATGTGATTGTTTGAGTGAGTATGTTTGTTGCCTTTGTTTGCATAAATTATACCTAAAAGCAAAATATAGTTTACTTATTTAGTGCTAAATAAATAATTTTTTATGCCAACAGTAAAGTTAATGTGTCGTGAACCTGTTAATTTTCAAAGAATCAAAATTTTTGATTTTGAAATTTCAAATATTTTAGTTTTTTTTTTACCTAGAAACTTTCCTGATCCATTGGATTTTTTAGGCTTTTAAATCATTTAAGTCATTCCAATAAACTCGGCAGTTTGGTCTGCAGCTTGGAATGCGATTTGAGCGATTAGATATCGATAAATGTTTTTAGTATCCTTACCTTCCATATCATCCATATTGTTCTCTAAAGAATTGTCATCGACAGTCTCCCTGGATTCCTTCATCCATACCAGTTCTGGGACGAACAGAGCTACTTGTAGTACAGGAGAGCCAATTGTAATATTGACTCCCCATCTCCTTGTGACCGACTCATCCATTTGTAGAGGCATCAGGTTGGACGTGTTGCGGGAGTATTGGAGGTAGGAGATTACGGCGCGAGATTCGGTGCTGGCGTCGAGATTTTCTGAAAGTAGGATGCAATAAAAACTTTATTATTTAGAATCTGCATTAGTTTTAAGATTCCAGTCTAGAACCGACATAGACATAGATGTCTTCTTCTGAAATGCTATAAGTACAACAATCGTCCATGAACAGGGAAAGTAGAGTGAAGTAGGAAATATTTTAGCCTGCATTGGTACTTTCATGGCTTATAAAAATATTTCATTGGCATTTTTTAAATATTTGACTCGTTTGATATTTGTAAATATCAATTAATGGGACATTGGTTTTAAAAGCAGATCGATATAATACTTTTATTTTTTCTCTCCTAATACCAAAACATAATAAAGTTATTTAGAAAAAAACGTTTGAACTTAAAAACGGAGCATTAGTTTAACAACTTACCTTGTAAATTACTATTCGTGATCCCGAGCAAATCTAAAGGCAGCAAAACCCGAGTAAACTTGTCAAACTTATTCTTATTCTTCACATAATTGTTGTACTTTGGGAACGATACAGTCGGACTCGTAGGTTTTTTCACTTTCATCATCTTCCCGTTGTATGGAGTTTGTATCGGAGAGTGTATGAATGATGAAGTGTCGGGTAAGACTACTCGCTCGGTCGTGTATGAATCGATGTTGTATCGATTGAGCTGAGTGGGTTCAAAGCCGTAAATAGATTCTGCTGTAACGATGTCTACGCCGATTACTGAAAATGAAATTATAATATTGCCAATCGCCACCATCACACACATATGAATCAATCCGATAGAGCCAAAATGGCAAGCGTGATTTTCATCATATTTAATTATCTCGTAACGATTGAGATTCATTCAAACGCTAGGTTGCTGCGAAATATAATAGCAAGCTAATAGACATAAGATAAGGGTACATTCATTGTATTTATAGTATATTTTATACTGCGGTCAAGCCCCTTTATTAAATAACAAAATTCAAAATACTCACAAACTAAACCTATCTAAACAACGAACTATAAAAGAACAGTTGAATTACCCGGAGACCATTGAATTTCTAAACATAATACAATTGTTCAAGCCCACTATCAGTTGGCAGCGAACCCAGCATGCAGGAGCATTCAAATAATGTATTATATAATTATAAGAAATCCCATTACCTAGGTCACTAGCAACGATCTCAAACGGGCTAGTATAAGTGTCATGTTGACTTTCAGCTAATACTGCGATGTATTTATCAAACTTGAGCAGTAGCAACTCTACTCCATGACCAGTCAGCTCTCTGATACGTTTCCATTCCTTCTCGTATTGTATGTTTAGGATAGTGTTTGCTGAATTTATAAGGTTCTGAAACGAAAAAACGGCGTTGGAGGATATGATGAATAAGCTTGGTCCAAGGGTACTAACCTGCGAGATACATTTTTATTTAATAGACACCGGTAAGACTGTTTTTATTTTGCCATTGAAACTGTTATGCTGTTATGGGTGTAATTTGCGTGAATATATGATTTTAATAATAATAATAATATTCTGATTTTGATTTAAATTAAAAAGAACATAACTTTTTCGTAAAATGGACCTGTAAAAGGGATCTACTTTATCAAATGCCTGTTTCATGTCAATTTTAAATTTAAATAAAAATCCTCATACCCGAACATAATCCTTATCCTGACTATGCGTAAGGTTCAACCCCGCTTGTTTCAATTCATATTGCAGAAGTTCCAATAATATCCCTTCCGCCACTAGAACATCAGCCCCGTAAAGTTCAGGAGTGTTGGCACATGCTGCTTCTAAGTCGGCAGCTAAGCGGACGCCGACAAATGTGTTCACTGATAGTTCACCGGTCTCTATTTTGTGAAGCTGGTAAAAAGAAAGGTGATTAAAAAACATATTTGAAGATTTGGCTTTTAAAAGACAGGAATGAATGTTGACAGCATAACTAGAGAGGAACTTTTCTACAGTACGTAGGTTAATCAAAATCTTATACTGGATCATAATGGTCACAAGGATTAGAAAACTATTGGTCTCAGCTAAACTACCAAATAAAGCTTCACAAAAATACATTTTGTTTGAATAAAACGGGAATACGTTAAATTGAGTCGATTATTCCGACTATAGTTTCGATCATATTCGGTGACCTTTATCAAGGAATGCTCAGAGAGACACGCGCGCAACCTCGTCTTGCCTTGCACTACGGGCTGCGGCGCGTCACAAAAATAGGATTTTTTTATACAACTTTTGTTACATACCTGTTTTCGCAATTGATAGAAGGTAGACGTAGTACAGTTGAACATGTCAGGTTCTTGCCATGGGACCACTTGCGATTCGTCGCACATACGAGTTGCTTTGCCACTAGCTCCTACAAAAATAAAGCATTTATTCGTTTTTTGACATCAAATAAACACAGTTTTTTCTGAACATAATATATTTCTTTTACCTGTAGGACAGTCAGTGATAGCTTCAACCCCAAACTTAGTTCGAGGCCACCACACGCCGCGCGAAAACGAGCGTGGACATCCATCGTACACAACTGGAAGAAAATATCGTTTAATGTAGAATAGCTATAAATGTACCGAAGATATCACGTTTAAGCCATTTTAAGTTATGGTTATATTATTATTAGTTGAATAGAAGGGACACAACCAATGGGAGCATTACTTAACATCTTAACTATAACAGGTCTTAAGAACTTACCAGTCAATCTACAGGTTTTTATGCAATAGTTACCTTGACAACCCGTGTTGGGCGCCACCTCTGCGTAGACATTAGCGCAAGAATCGCACGCGCGTCCGATCACTCCAGCGCGGCAGAAGCATTGTCCAGACAGTAGCTCACAGGAACTGTTGGTGGCTCCAGCTGCATAGCACTGGCAAGGGATACACTCGTCTGATCCCAAGGGTTTGTAGTGGTTTTCCTGTTATAAATAAACAACAAATGGTAAATAAAAATATCATTAATATCATTATTACAAAACCAATAATAAACATTTTCCAGTCCCTTAATAAATAACTACTTAAAACTAAATCAGTCCAATAACCCACACCTAACTGTACCCGGTGCGAAGGTGCCCATAACGCCAGCAACATTGCCGCACTGGATGGCAATGACCGTCTTTTGCACCAGGTAAGTAATTAATAATATAAATTAAGCAGGATTGTCATAAATAAACAGAAATATTATTGTGATAATTGTTTTATAACTGTAGGCACTTAACAGTTAATACAGTAAGAGCTAATGCAGTTTGACCATGGCTGAGAGTTTCCGAAGTAGTTTTGAACAAATTTAAGTGATCGAAAACTGAATTATATAGTTGGATGTCCAACTATATAATTCACACCAGCAGAAGCTCGGTTATTAGCACAGAACATTGTTCAAATTTGCGGATTTTTTTTAGACGAATTATTAAGACACGACACGAGTGTTGGTTTCCAAAATTTATAAAATATGTATAGTTAAGTAGTGTTACCTTGCAGTGGCACTTTCCAGTGCTCTTATCGCAGTGCGGATGGTAACCCTTAGTGACCTCACAAGCGCACGGACCGCACGAAGTCAGTCCCCACCACCCACCAGGACATTCCTCCACGCCTGCTTCTATGCAACTAGAATCTGCAAAAGCATGATACGATTATATATCAAAGAAAGTACTTAACCAAAGTATACTACAACATTGTGTTGAGTTCCGAGGTTATTACATCGGCGGATATTGTGTAGACTAAACCTATTACTTCAGATTGACAGAAGCAGTTATTTCATTCTATTGAAGGTCTAACGGAGATGTTGTTCGTGAGGTTTAAAGTCTTTTGAGAAAAAGATAGAATCATCTAAGTATACAAAATAATAATATAAAGAAGAACAAATCAAGTACGAGCGTGACAACACTCCCTGAGAGGTCACACTACACCAAACCAAACATATAATCAAGATAAATTGTGTTCCAGCTATAGTTTTCTATTATTAAACTAATTCTATGTACCTACAATTTAGTAAGAGTACACTCGTTTGTCGTAAGGCTGACAGCTATCCAACTACACAGGGGAGTAAGCTGCCTGCCGAAATACAGGTGTAAACCCAGCTCGGCAGCAGCCATTCAATACATTTAGCCTATTTAGCCCAAGGCACTAGAAGTTAATATTATGTAGGTACATAAATTATTTATACTGAATAAAGGTAAAACAAAACATTGACGTAGAAAATTGATGAGTTATTTATCCACCATTTCACGAACCAAATATCGTGAATGGTTCGTAAAGTTTGAACAGTGTAGTACGTCTTACGTATATAATTACGATTTATAAGAACTTGATAAAACGCTTTGACCATATCGATAGTCGAAAATACTTTGCAGCCTAATTAATATAACTACCGTGTCCACACACACGCATGATATCTGGTTTCAGAATAGACTCGAATTCTGATTTGACTGGCATTACGCGACCCGCTTTTTTGACTGCTGGTTATCTTCCCGTTGGCGATGAGCACGTTTACAGAGTGAAGTTCCTGTGACTGCACCAAATTTGTAGTGACAACGAAACGCATCACGCACACGTCCTCTCACCAGTAATGTACTCACCACTGAGCATGAATCCATCATCACAGAGGCAGGAGTAACCGCGCGAGGAGGGGTCCGCGAGGCAACGCGCACGCCCGCACGGCTGCAGCTCGCACGCGGACACGCAATGCGGGCCCACTCGACCTACCTCGCATGAGCACGAAGTATGCTCCCATGATGACTCACATTTACTCTAGAAACGAAAAAAATAATAGAAGTCTTGTTACTTAGGATGAAGTTCCGATGTCTGATCGCTCTGAGTTTTGGACCACGCTGCAAAATTTATAAAACTATGTACAAATCACAAAGACTTAAGAATATTGCATCGAAAAAAATATATAGACCAAGTATTAAATCTTGTAAGGACTTACATAAGGTGGACAAATTGACAGCATACAATCAGCTCGTGACTGACATCCGTCTCTGACATTTTCTCTCACTGTTGGCCGATTGAGCAAAGACTGCGCCGTGCCCACTCGTACATCCTATAACATTGGAATAGGCGTTACCAGGAGATAAGATAGACCTTACCCAACAATAGGACAATTCACCAACTTAATAAACGTGGTTTTGTTACATACTATTATTGGATATCAATCGGCCATGTCTATTTACACTTTTAGACAATACAAATCAATTTTATACTAATCTGTCGTATCACACAGAAGGCTACAACATAAACACAGAATCACAAAACAAAAAAAGATAATTACCTGAACACATCCTTCAAAGTATCCCACTTCTGAAGCGAGCAACCCCGCCGTGGTATCAGGCCCGCCTATCAATATTTTCCCAATATACTGTCCTTGTATCGTATTAGCTAACATCGGTAACAGAGCTGTTCGCAGTCCATAGTCGATAGCGACTGAAATGTCGGTGCCGAGCCATTTGATCTCTATACGATGCCAGTCACCGTCCGACAGCGAAGTGGTGGGGAGGAACATTGTCTCACCGTTGTACGAGTAATGGAGTAAGCCGGATTTTAGCTGTAAGAAGAAAGAAAAGTTTGAGATGTTCTCATATACGACTTTTGTTATCATGGAAGCATAAAACATGGTGATGATAAAAGCACTAGGTTAAGGCCAATACAATTTAAGTTAACGGCAAAACTGCTCATAAATAAATGTAAAAAACAAACTATGACGCTTATGTACATGAGAAAGCAACTGTGTTTATCCTTCTCTCAGTTAGTTACGACTTACCGGCTGAACTATCTTGATGAAATTGTGCATGGAAATATGTGCATCATAAGGATGAATATAAGGTTACTTTTTTACCGGAAGACTTGCGGTAAGACCGCTATAGTCAGCTATTTTACTTACATATACATTATATATATGGCTTACACTAATCACCTTCTGTTGAAATAAACTGACTACATTTGATACTTACACTGATCAGTATACTGCTGTTCTGTCCAACTTGTATTGACATCAGGAAGGCGTCTTGTTGCCTCGTTCGTATTGATAAAGCATTGAGCCAGGGCAGCTGGATGGGCCGCAGTAGAGGGTTGAATGAGAGCATGCCATCGCCACTAAATCGCCATGGTGGTGACGTTGCTGAAATACCAAAAATATCAGACTGATCGTTTACTACAGAACATAGTCCAAACAACAAAAAAGAAGCTTGTGATTATGTTAGTCGAGCGGTCAGTAATTTAGTATCTAGCTATGTCCCAACAACAAGAATAGGTACTTGAAATGTTTGCTGTTGGTAAGCCATCCTTGGTTAGTTAGTATCTAAAGGTATCGGATGGTTGACACTGAAATGACGTGATAACATTAAGAATGTTTCCAGCAACACGAGATTGGCACAAAACAGGGAAAATTGGCGAAAGCGGTAAGGGAAGAGGCTTATGCTAAATAAGTTGCCGATGGCAATAAAGCGATAATGTGTAACTGTATCAATACTATTATTTAATGTTTATTAAATTATTTAATATTAATGTTTTATCACTAACTTAGTAACAGACCGAACTAGGATCTGTAGAAGTTTGGACTCTGAGTATCGCGGTATGGAGTGTCAAATATCAGATAGAAAAACTTACGAAAATGGGACATTGACTGGCATAGTCGGGGGAGGAGCTAGTAGTAAAAATATTATAATGTACAGTGGCCAATGTCGCAACTCACATTCAGCACAGTCCTTCCCAGTGTAGCCTTCTGTACAGTCGCAGATGTAAGTGTCCCACAGGTCCTTGCACTCGGCGCCGTTGTAACACGGAGCCGAGCCGCATTGGGAGCGTTTCTCTGGACACCCGGCTAAGGTTCCGTTGTCGGATACAAAACTGGAAGATAGATCGAAGTAAGTATTGTAAACGGTGGCCTTTCGATGTCAGATGGCGAGGCCGATCATCGAGTCGCTCTCACGCGGTAATCCACTCAAAGCTAAAGACATTTAGCATAACGATGTAGGCGACCGATGTTTGAGATTCTTTACTCACCTTATTTCTATCTTATTTATAACAATGATTCGTTATTTTAGGTTGGTCAGTTACAAGTAAGCTTATAATATCAAGATCTTAGATAATATTACGTAGCATAGTGGACGTTCAAATGTTAATAATCAAGTTTATAAATAGTAAAAAAGTTTGATCTTATCGTCCTCTTATTAAAAGGTGAGCGTTCTGCGATCCCCAAGCTGGCAATATCAAGTTTATAAATAGTAAAAAGTTTGATCTTATCGTCCTCTTATTAAAAGGTGAGCGTTCTGCGATCCCCAAGCCATCTGCCAAGCGTGGGGATTATGGCTACCCCACTTTAGAGAGAGGCCCTTCTTCAGCAGTGGATGTCTTCTGGTTGATTATTATGAAGATTACCTGTTCAAGTCGACGAATTTATGGTCGATGTAGAAATCTGATATGCACCCGACGAAGTCTTTGTTCTTCACTTGGAAGCTGCTTGGGATATTCGGTAACCCACCGATTTGTAACGGGCCGGTCAGATCCAAAAACCTAAAAAGATGATAAAGATACTTAAACCGTAGTAACGAGTTCAATTACTATGGAGCTTCGGTAGCCTTATTTGTTGTTATTGTGGTCGACTTGTTATTTTTGTCTTACCTGTGACAAGTTTCGGTAGGGATATCGCATCTTGCAGGGAGGACTTTTCTGGTAAAGTTGGCGCATGCGTATTTGATACCGAAATCTGCTGCTCCAGCCAAGGATAGTGCTTTGTCACAGTCATCCAGTACAATGGTGGCGGTCTGAAAACGAAAAAGAAGTTTTAGAAAAGGTAAGATAGTTTTGGGCCAGTGAAAGCACGACAAACACTGAACCATAAAAGCCGAAGACCGGAAAGTCTGGAAGGAGGGAAGCCTTTGCCCAGCAGTAGGACACTATACTGAAATTAATAATAACAATAGAAAGATGCGCCATCTAGAATTTCTAAACACGTTTTAATAATTTTGGAGCAAAATTATATGGGTAATTTTAGTCTGACACATAGGTTAAGTATTTCTGTTGAAAATAAAAAATAAAAATTATAAATTTGATTGAGAGATAAATTTCTACAATTTATGAGAATTTATAGTATTTTGTAGGTAAGCTTTAAACAATATCACAACTATAGTCTATTGGCTTACTAGTGCTACTAGGCAAGCCTGTATCGAGGAAGCATCGGAAATAGAAACGGATCGATCGCATCATTATTTGTTTTTATTTAAAATTTGTAAGTGCCAGTTGAAATGTCTTGTTCAACAAAATACCACAAAGCTATCAAAGAAATACCATTTTCCTATGGCAATAGTCGTAGCCCTTACTATTCCGATTCCATTTTCCACTCGGTATGCTCCTCCTTCTTCTTTCTGCTCGCGATGTTTTCAACCACTACTTTTTAGTTAATCACCATATTTTTTTAATTTTTTTTTTTTATGAATATATTATAATATATTTATACAAACCATAATTATATGCTGATCAGTGATGTCACCGATCACCAATCGTCAAGATTTTCTTAGAAAAAAGAAGAAGAAGAAGTAGTAGAAGAAAAGAAGCCTTATTATGTAAGTCTGGTGGCTATGGTCATCGCGTGCCCGCTCTCGCCAACTGGCTCGCACCATGCGAGCGAGCTGGATGGCAAACAATCACCATTGCCTTCTGACTCATGCTTTATTGCCCCTAGTGTCTAAAGAACACAATAAGTGCTCTGGTCAGAACACCGTTTGAAGAGTCGACCCCTCGATCCACTCAGTACTTACCCTATTAAAGTACTCCACATCAACGGTATGCCACATGCCATCAGCCACGTTCCCAGCGACGGTGACCTCCACCTTCCCCCCTCCCAGCGCGAAGGTGAACCTAATGCCTCCTCCGCCATCCCGACCCGCACCCGAATTTATAATCTCGAGGGCTATGAAGTCATGGCGCTCGTTGTAACGACCGTTGTAAAGGAGCAGACCTGATGTGGATTGGGTTGCGAATCTGTGAAATTAGACGTGGGTGAATACTAAAAATTTTGTTTGCTTTTCTTTCACTGTGAAGAGTTTAAACTACCCAAGTAGGTGATTATCTTCGTAGTCAAAGTACTAATTACATTGCCGTGCACAGTTTAACACTGTTATAAGTCTCAATTCAGAGTGAAACCGAACTTGCACGAGTGTTGGTGAATAGTATAATGTTGTGAAACGTGACTCTTCGTGTTGTTTCCAAAACTCCATAGAAACCTCTAGTAAAGTCTCCACCACTTTACTGGGGCATGACATGGACTTGACCGTGACTTACTTTGCTTGACTGAGACTATGACTGATTATGACTTATTTTAATTGTAAAATATTTAACATCACTTGAAATATTATAATACTTAACACTGTCTAAATACACAACGTGTGAAGCCAAAACAAAAGAGAAAAAAAAACATATTACTGTATATGCCGTATTTTTGTCGATTATAGCCATAATGAATCTGAAATGGTTTTGAATCCTACAATGTTTTGTGTTCGCTCAATCGCTGCATCAGATTGATGAAAACTTCTATATAAATGTCTAATTGACTAAAAGCGATTTAGTCTACCTAAATAAACAAAAAACTATAAGAGTTTTTTTGCCAGCTTACTGTCAATGCTAGCGTAAAGCCTCGTCGGGGTAAGTCTGGGGCTCAGCCCATTACCGTTAGACAGCTCGTAACTATTCCTCCCTCATGAAAATATATAGGTACTATCGCCAATTGGATCGCCTGTCTTTGGATGAATGATTTTTGTCCCGCCCAATCGTAATTACATGGTTCAGCGCCTTACGCGGTAAATAGAATATTGTGCATTCTTCAATTAGTTTTATCATGTTTGGTATGGCATATAGAACTTCCTAAAAGATGCAACTTACTTGAGCTTCAGATGCAGTCGATTTCTTCTCTTTAGCCCAGGGAACGTCAAGAAAGAAGTAGAAGGGAAGCTCCTCGCCTTCAGTTCGCACATAGCTGTGGTATAAGCAGCATCTATGGAGCACCCCTGACATAAGATGCCCCCTTCCTTGCGAGCCACGCATTGGGAACCGCTGCGGCATATCGTGCCGTCACCGTTGAGGTCGCAGGACGCTTTGGTTAGGACAGTCTCGCAGTTTACACCTGGAGAAAGATTATGAAGCTTAGTTTACTAAGCAGCTCATTGCGGTTAACTCTCCTGAATCATTTGCATCCCAAAGATATAAAAAACCTTAATTTAGTCACAAAATGAAATCAGAATGTTTCTGTAATTTTTGGGGTATGGACGTTGGGACTAAGCCGATGACGCGGCATTTTTTTTTTAGTACCTCTTACTGTTAATAGGAAAAACGAAATCTCCACGTTTCATCAAAATCCGTTGAGCTGTTTTGGCGTAGGATTTTATAAAGGAGCAACTTTACAATAAAAAGGAAAAGAAACGCTTATCTACATTATCTTCCAATGAATTCATCATTCCTATCTGGCGCTATCACCGATTAGCCTGAGACTTGTTGAGTTGATATTTATGGACTTATCTTGAATTTTTTAGGTTTTTTTGCAGAATCCGTATAACTCACATATTTAGTCATGTTTACGTTATTACACTAATATTATAAATACGAAAGTTTGTATGTAAGTGTGTTAATTCCCATTCAAATCTGTAACGGCTCAACGGATTTGGATGAAATGATGAAAAAAAGGGATGAAAAGATGAAATTTGTATGGAGGTAGCTTACCTCCTGGATTTAACATAAGCTATTTTTTATCCCGGAAGTATATACAATTCTCATAGGACAAATGGTGAAACCGTGGGACGCTGCTAGTGTTTCTTTATAACAGTACTGTGTGAAATTCTCAAATACCAAATCTTAACAGCTTAGAAACTCAGGTTGAGAAGTGTAGAGCTTCGTAGTAATTTGATTACATAGGTAATTATAAATAGCTTTTATAAACAGGTAGGGCACTTACTATCATGTCAATAAGCTGCTTATCTTATCACTAAATTGCATTTAAAACAAAAATTAGTTACCTGTAAATCCAGCAGAGCACACGCAAGTATAACCACCTTCGCGACGAACGCACGTTCCATTGTTTTTACACGGCGATGAATAACAAAGGTCGACTTCTGTATCACACATGTAATGCTCTCTCGACCCTGAAACCATTAAGATGTTATACAGACGATTGCATGCGCAAAGATTCCTTACAAATGTATGTAGCTGAAAAGAAACAAAGCTAGTTTGAATAACAAGTGTCAAAGTATCCTGCCTTGCGAGACTCCACCACAAAAACTTTTAAAGACGAGCACGTTTGAACTTCGTAAATTATAAAAAACGCTAAAAAAAGCTGTGCATAAAAACAAAAGTAAGATAACATAGATCGTTCAAAAAAACCAATGGTTTTAAGATTGATTACAATATCAAAGGCTTGATTAAAATCATATCTTTGTAATCTTTCGTTGTTGGTGTCAATATACTTCATTAAAACGATATTATTCAATAAAGTAACGTATTTTATTCATAAATATTGTCAATATAAAGTAGTTAAAACAGAGAAAACTCACCAGTAAATCCTTGAGGGCATTGGCAAGTAAACGTAGTGACCGGGTAGATAGGTCGGAACAGTACTGAATCACTGGTGATGAACCCAGATGCATTCCCAAACTTGAGCACGGTCAGACATTCTTCGTAGTTGAGACATGGTTCGTGGACGCAGACGTTATCGTCAAAAGGTAGTACCTTAAAACATAGTAAAACTTAGTGATTGAATATGCCAATTATTGCTTTTAGATGCATCTTCAAGTTTTATCCTTGGTATATTAGTTTTTAAAATTTTGAATTTGTCAATAGGCGCAGTCCCGACGGAAGTTTTGTCCAAATCCGAACTATTTACGGAGTTGGGAACAAACTTTCTTTGCGATTTTTATGCGTTTATGGCTAGACGTTTGACCAAAACTCATAGGATGTTACGAGTAAGTGTTAAGTTACGGTGACTAGTTGCATATTGTATACTCAAAATATGATACTTGACATCAAGATACTTAGCTAAATGTATTAGCAGAAGTAATCAAACTGATATTATAAATGAGAATGTTTGTAAGTAGGTAAGTGTGTGTGTTCCCTTTCAACTCTATAACGGCTGAACGGATTTAGATGAAATTTGATATGGAGGTTGCTTATACCCTGCATTAATACTTTTACTACTTATCTAATTACTGTTTATCCCATATTTTTGTACGGATTCAGTAGGATAGCGGGTGAAACAGCGAGGCGCTGCTAGTCATAAATGACTAGTAACCATACCTGAACAGTAGCAAGCCTGGCTAAAGTAGCTCGATGCAAGTACACCCGTTCCCGCAAGTGCGTCGGCGAGTAAAACTGAGAGGTATCACCGCCGAAACCAACTTCAGCGTCGGGTCGTTTAGCAGAAAACGACACGTTAAGGATGTTGCCAGTTACGTCTGTGTCATCCTAGAATTTGATGGTGTTACTCAAATAAATAAACATAATTTGTTCAAATGTCCAAATAAATACAAAAAAATAGGTTTAAAAAGCATTAGGACCTTCGTATTGGAAATTTCGAGTTTGGATATTTTGCGTCTTGGACGTTAAGCTTTTGAATTTTCTTTGATTTGACAAAGGGCAAACTGAAAAAACTTACTTGCACACTGAACACATATATATTCTCCTTAGGGCACGGTATAATCGCAGCCAGACCATCAATAAAGAACCCTAACAAAGGTGATAGGAACTGTTCCGCCGTCATATCGTTCAACCTGACTGTTATACTGTTGAATAGCATCTCCTCTGTGATCAAGCGCACTGACAGTTGCATCATTGCTTTCACTTCGTTTACTCCATCTGTTAAAATCAGAAGTGGGATAAGCTGGACGTAGATTTTAACTTGGCCTTAAGACATTATCGTATAGACTTAACATAGAAGAATGATGAACCGTGGGCTTATCCCGTTACTGAAAGCGATAGCGAGAGTTGCGCGAGTGGGACCGCGCTTAGTGCGACTAAGTTGGTACGAGACAGATGGCATGCTCTCGCAATCAGAATCACAAACGATTCAAAGTTAGAGGGTAAGCCCGCAGATTATGGTATGGTATTAATGGTTTTGAGACGACCGAAAAAAATATCGATAGACAACATGATACAAAAGGGGTTGAATTCAAATTTAGCGGATCTTCGGGTTGAAAAGAGTACCTAATTATACAGTAGTGTTTAACTCCTGTTAAACAAAGATAGCGGTCAGAAGATAACGACACATTAATTAAAATAGACGCATAGTTTTTTTTTAAAGTTAAATAAAATAGCAAACCTGAGACTGAAATTTCCATGGTAGCCAACTTCGGTACATTCGTGTTCAGCTGAGGTGAGAGTGTCATAGATCCTGACGTTTGGTTAAGAAGTACTAAATTAGCATTGTTTCCTGATAAAATTCGGTATTGCAACTGTAAGAAATATTATTACATTTCAGTTCAACAAACTTTTTAACACAATAGAAAAACAAAGCTTGAGTCATATAACACGGCTAACAACGAGCAAAGAAACACGAACCCTATGTATTGCTAAGTGCAGAAATTAATTGACCGAGCGAAGCGAAGGAAATATAGCTGCAGTCGTGTAAGGACCAATAAAGCTCCGAGATAAATGAATACGTGTGTCTCGAGGAAAAAACTTCGCTTGCGCGATTCAGAACTCCCTACATTACAATTGCAATCCATACAAAACGTCAAAAAATGCACAAAAATGGATCAACACCATCTAGCGAACTATAGGAAGTAACTTAGTCTCCTTGTCTGGATGTTTGTCGCGTTATCACGGCTAAACGGTTGAACGGATCCTGATATTTTTTTATAAGTAGTTACTGTATATCACAAACCCGTACATAGGATACTTTTTTGATGTCCACGCAAACGAAGTCGCGGGAAACAGCTAGTAATATATATTATCACAAACCTTATCAGTAACATCAGCGTCATACGCCGGCACCCTCCCAAACGGTCCAACAGGGAAGCAGTCCTTATAATTGTTGAAAATAATTTGAAAATCCTTCATCATGGGTGCATTATCATTGACGTCGGTGACCAGTATTTCAACTCGAACGTCGTTCCACAGTGGAGGACTGGCGGCGCGGATCACCAGCTCATATTTTTTTCGCGGACTTTCATAATCTAGGTCAACCATTGTTACTAGTTCGGCCTTGTCGGAGCCTTGGCGAGTTTCGAGGGAGAAGCTTTGGGAATCGTCACCACCTAGAAACAAAAAAAAAACTTTATTTTTTATTTTTTTTATTACTCCAAAAGTAGACAGATATCCACAGATAATCGTTTAGGCTACGTTTTTCAGTCGGGTATTTTGTTTGATTTTTAAAGATATAACTTGTTCTCTATTTACCACAAGTTTTTTATGTGAGATGCTGCTCTCATAGTCACAAATTTAATTAATGTTTCATCATCAGCCAGAAGCCGTCCACTGCTAAACATAGGCCTCCCCCTTAGACCGCCACATCGACCGACAACGTGCCACTTTCATCCACCGGTTGCCCGTGACTTTCACAATGTTGTCGGTCGGTAGTGGGAGGCCTGCCTACGCTGCGTCCTCCGGTTCGTGGTCGCCACTCAAGAACCTTTCTTCCCAATGTGTATGTTACCTTTAATAGAATATTGCACAACAGCATTAGGTCCCTCGTCAGGGTCGTGTGCGTAAACCTCTCCGACGGTGGTTCCTATCGGGCTGTTCTCCGATATGTAGAATGTAAGGCAATCGCTCTGGAACACTGGCGGAGAATCGTTTATGTCTTCGATTTTGATGTGGACGATCACCTGGGAAGGAACAATAAATAAAATAATAAGTAAATAAATATTACTGGAACTGTTTCCTACACAGCGCCATCTAGCCCCAAGCTAAGCAAGCTTGTACTACGGGAATCCGATAACTGATATAATACATAAATACATTTCAATGAAATTAAAAATAAAATAGGATGTTTACGAGTCGATTGTGATGTTCTTGAATTGCGACCACGAACCGGGAGACGCAGCAAAGGAAGGCCTCCCGCTAGGTGGAACGACGATATTATAAATGTCTCGGGCTACCCGTAGATGCAAATGATTTATTATTATTTAGTATCCAAAAAAAATAACAATATTATATTGCAAAATATATTTTTATCCTCGTTTCGGATTTTATCGCGCAAAGAAACACCATTTTCTTCTACATAATTATATATTCTTAATTAACAGAATAACTTACAGTAGAACTTTGCGGCGGCGTCCCCCTATCGATAGCCAACGCTTTCAAGTCATAAGTCGCCACCGACTCCCGATCCAACGCCTTGTTGGTCCTGATGACCCCCGACGCGGGGTCTATGACGAACGACCCGTCTTCCCTGTCCCTGGGGTCGAGCTCGAAGTGCACTCGCCCGTTGAGGCCTACGTCGGCGTCGCTTGCGCCTACTTGCGTTACTGATGTTCCTGATAATTGGAAAAACACGTAAATAACGTACTGAATCTTTATCATTTCTTAAATCACAACGCCATGCTAAGAAGCTTTCTGTCAGCTGTAATAAATAAGGTGCGTTAATAATTACTATAAATGCGAAAGTAACTCTGTCACTCTGTCTCATGCATTATGAAGAGCACTTAATGGATAAAAATCCACCGTTTTTACACATTAACACTCTATATAACACAATTTTTGGAAAATAATACAATGACGCTGCATGGTTTCTTCGCGCTACAAGCTACTAGCACCCAAAATAGCATGCTTAATATTCTATTGAAATTGTAAAAGAGAAGAAACAATATTAATATTTTGAATTGGAACTTTCACTTAATTTTGGCGTTAGATAGGAACGAAAATTTCAACATGTCTGTGCAAAGGCAGAACTCCTCAACCTTCATTGGAGGGTAATTTGAGGGTACTTTGTAATTTGATTGATCAGTTTGAATGTTATCTTACGTACCAACTAGGGCATCCTCCATAATACTCGCGGTATAGAGCTGCTGTTTGAACATCGGCTCGTTATCGTTAACGTCAACCACTGAAATTTCCACGTCTGTCGTGTCAGAGAGAGATGGCACGCCACCGTCACGCGCTGTCACTGTCAGCAGGTATCCTGGGGAAAAAGTAGCCAGGTTTAAAAAGGACTTGTAGGACAAGATTAGATGGAACACGTGACAAAATTCACAAAATTGCCTCTTTATCTCTATTTCTGTACGTCTCACTTTGCCCAAAACATGCGATTAGCATAAATCATGTTAGCAAAGAAATGATTACTGAAGTGCCGATAGTAAAAATTACGTATCAATTGAAAATCAAGACGTTGGTCCTTCGAGCCGGGACAAAATACTAAAATAATGAACTACTAATAGATAAAACTCTTAACGTTCATCCCCCAAATCCAGCATCAGCCGCTCCCGATCCAGTACCTTATTCTAGATTGATCACTGACTCCTGGTAGTGATGGATGGATGGTCCTTCGAGCGAGATTATTAAACAGAAGTGTAGACAAAAAAGCTTGCCCATCCAACAGCTTATTAGCGTGATAGTTTCTAAGTGACGGTCAAGCCTATCAAAATCAACTTATGTCTGTTATACTTAGTCAGAGTTCAAAAAAACACATTATTCAGGAATAGGTACATCCATCTTGTAACAGTCACTAACCGCCAAACTGGGTGTTAAAAACCCATGTCTTGGTCTGGGTCGATGCAATACAGTTTGGTCCTTCAAGCCGAATCAAAAAAGCATATAAAAGGGAGAAATAGCTTACCGCTCATAGTCTCCCGATCCAGTAGCTTGTTGGTAGTGATGGCCCCAGTTTGAGGGTTGATGACGAACTCCTGGTCGTGATGCGCGACGGCTTCGTTGGATATCTCTGAGCTGAGGCTGTATGTGATCTGTGCATTTATACCGACGTCGCTGTCCGTCGCCGATACCACTAGAACGGTCGTGCCGATTGGGGCGTCTTCAAATACCTGTACGAAAAGCAAAATATACTCGTATTAGAATATTTACAGACGAACTAGTTGTTACCCGCGACTTCGTTCACGTGGACATAAAAAAGTATCATATGTCCGTCTTTGTGATATACAGTAACTCATTATCAAATTATATCAAGATCCGTTCAGCCGTGATAACGCGACAAACACCCAGAAAGAGAGACAAACTTACTTCCTTATAGATCGCTAGATGGCGTTGATCCATTTTTGTGCATTTTTTGACGGTTTGTATGGACTGATAAATGTAATGTTGTGAGTTCTGAATCACGCAAGCTAAGTTTTTTCCTCGAGACGATTCGTCTCAGCCGAACGTATTAATTTTTATACCTCGAAGCTTTATTGGTCCTGATACGACTGCGGCTATATTCCTCTGAATTATAATACTAGTTAGGGTTTCAATTCGCTCAAGGAGTTGATAACTTAATGGGTGGCGCCACACCACAGATTGTGTTTGGGTTTAAATCACAATATTTATCTTGAGCTTCCGAATTATTTGTTTCGTAAAAGTTAAGTTTTTAGTTGTTAAATTATAATCACACTAATATTATAAATGCGAAAGTTTGTGCGTACTGTGTGTTTAAGTATGTAAGTGTGTTTGTTCCCAGTCAACTACGTAACGGCTGAGCGGATTTGGATTAAACTTGGTATGGAGGTAGTTTATTATACCCTGTTTTAACACATAGGCTACTTTTTATCCCGAAAAAATATACTTTTCCTATAGTATAGCGGGTGAAACTGAAACCACGGGTGCTGCTAGTGTTAAATGCCTAACTAATCTATTTTGGCCATATGTTTAATTACTATTGTCTATTTATCGTAGACATTGTGACGCTGTTGATTACAGTAAATAAATAAAATGAAGGAATACATTGCAACTATAGCATGGCGGTAAGGTCTTTAGTGTTAGACTGGCTGGCTAGCCTTAAAGTTGAAAATTGGTTACCGTGGTTGTTAGAAAAACATACAATGATACAAAACAAACAGTACCTAAAATGATGTTATTATAATTATAATATAATGTTATATATATAAGTTTTTACGTTTATTATAAATTCAACTTACTCGTATTAGAACTTATAGTACCTAGCATATTGGTCAAAAATTGTAACGTTAAATACGCTTAAAACACTTTTACTGCAGGAAGACGTTAGTATCCGAGATACAGAATATCTTGTTCGGGTGCTAACACTCCATAAATATCTTTATATACTCCACCTAATATGCTAATGTTAGTTTAGTCTATCTACTTAACTATCTATCTATGTATCAAATTATTACTTATAAACAGCGATTTTCTATGTGTACAACTTTTATGAGACAATAAACATTATTATTATTATGTCTTACCGACGCAGTATAAGGAGCATTTTCAAACACAGGAGCGTAGTTATTAGCGTCCGTGATGTTAATATGGACCATCGCTGTGTCAGATCGTCCGCCGGAGTCCGTAGCTGTCACGGTGAGCACATAGCGCCTCTCTTGCTTGAAGTCAAGTGGCTGGGCGACCGTGACCAGACCGCGCCCATTTTGGGACGTGATAGAGAAACGACCGCGCGTGTTGCCGCCTGTTATTTCGTAGTGTAGTCTGGAAGAAAAAACAATTTAATCGATATTATTATTATCATCATCAACTGATCTATAACCATCATCAACTCTCATTTTATAACCATCATCAAACAATCTATTATCATCACTAACTCACCTGTTAGCAAAATACAATTACAATGCAACGGAATTGCATGAGGACCTCAAACTCGGCTAAGTCTGTATCTTGAGGCTCGATAATTGACATCTCATCTATTATCATCTCTAGCTCACCCGTTATCATTGTCAACTCATCTATTATCATCTCCAACTCACCCGTTATCATTGTCAACTTATCTATTATTTTCATCAACTCACCTGTTATCGTGGTCAACTCATATACTATCATCTTCAATTTGCCCGTTACCATTATCAACTTGCCTATTATCATCATCACACACTTATTATTATCATCAGCTCACAAATATAGTTATACATATACAAATTTATAAGGTTGTTCTGTATGTGATTTTGGTTTTATGGTGTTCACAAGTAAAGAGTTTCTATCTATATATCTATTATAATCATTAGCACATCTATTACTATTATTGACTCATCTATTATAACCATTGATCCGTCTATTACCATCATCGATGCACCTATCGTCATCATCAAATAATCTTTTATCGTCATCAACTCACCTACTATCCTCATCAGCGTCAGTAGCCGTCAGCGTCACCACAGGCGTGCCTGGGGGTTCGTCCTCTGCCAATTCTACTTCGTACTGCGCCGGTGAGAACACAGGGTCATTGTCGTTTATATCCTGGATGACCACTACTACGGAAGCGGTGGCGGATCGAGGAGGTGTGCCGCCGTCTGTCGCTGTCACCTGTAAAAATGACTAGTGTTAAAACGTACCCTTTGGTTTTATTCACCGCGATCTCACCTTGAACTTAAAGAAAACGACGAAGCGGTTGAAGATGATGAATCGCCCGCCTGATAACGTCACGATTGCCCATAACAGTTTAGTGAAATCTTGAATTTTGAACTTGAACAGTTCAAAACCGTGTGTGGCAATGCACTGCGCTCGTCACCCTTACACATTAGGTATCAAATCTGTCTGTGCCCAGTGATGTCACTGGAAATATTGCCCTTCAATCCGGCACAGAGTAATGTTTGCACACTACTGCTTGGCGATTGAATAACTGGCAAAAGTTTGCCTTGTAACAAAATATTAGCTCAGATGCTTTGGTAAAAATATAAAAGATGGCGTGGTGTGGGAAGCGTTAAGCCTTGAGCCCACTCATTGCGAAAGTGACAAACCAGAGAATAAAAAGTTTCATACAAACTTTAATACCATTTCATCCCCTTAAGGGTTGATTTTCGAATAATCGTTTCTTAGTGTGCGTTTTCACCCCTCAATAAACATACCCTCCAAATTTCAAGTCCCTACGTCCAGCGGTTAAGGCTGTACGTTGTCTATAGGTAGGTCAGTCAGTCAGACAGTCAGTCAGGACAAAGTCTTATATAGGTATAGAAGATTTGAACTCACCAAGAGCTGGTATTTCGCCTGCACTTCTCTATCGAGCTGTCCAGAAGTGTACACCCATCCGGAGCGCGGATCGATCGTGATGGGCAGATCGTTGTTCCCGCTGTATTCCTTATCTGAGAGAGTGTACGTCAGTTCTGCTCTAACGCCTTCATCCGCATCGTAAGCTTGCACCTGGAATAGTATTCACACTAATATTATAAATGCGAAAGTTTGTGTGTAAATGTGTAATAGGTAAGTAAGTGTATTTGTATCCGTTAAACTCTGTAACGGCTGTACGGATTTGAACGAAATTTGGTATGGAGGTAACTTATACCCTGGATTAACACATAGACTACAGTTTATCCCTGAAAATACTCTGTTTCTTTAGAATAGTAACGTAACAGATTTTTTCCCAGAGACCAGCCCCCTAATTATGGATGTTCCTGATCGTAATAGTGATAGTGCGCGATCGCGATCGCGCACAGTGCGAATATGTTGTTATGAGCGGGATGGCATGCTATTGTTGGCAACACCGAGAAAGCCTGCAGTCTCAGCAATACTGGCCGGTTAAAAAAACGTTTTTGAAAAGCGAAGCTCTGCGAGATGGGAATCGGTGACGTATGGCTTGAGACTTTTGCTGGAGCTTCCGAAGATGGAAGTTGGTTTTGGGTTTTTATGTGTTCATGTAATTTAGTTATTGAGCAGATGGTTTGAATCCTTAAATTATTACGTGATTGTATAGTAGAAGTTTGTTTAAATGACTATGCAAAGAAATTGCTAACACTATCATAATTAGAATCACAAACCTTCATAATAAAGGCACAGTTTCATGCAGTTCTTGTTGTTGTACACTGTTATAACTTTCTAAGGCGAAGCTGTATTACACCGTCGTTGTATTACATTATTATTTGTATTACATCTTAAAATAACTTAGATGACTTCTATAAAGCCAAATCGGCCAATTTCTTCTATCGATCCAAAAAGCCCGATAACTTGACAGATCCCAGCGATGACTTTGATTTGACTTTATATAGTGTATAATTTTATTGACATTTAATATTTGAATCAATGATTTTAGTTCCGACATTTTTTATTAATTTTTTTATTCGCCTTAGTTTAATATTTTTATTATTATTATTTTGTGATTTGTATAAATTTGTCATTGAATTATTAATTAGGTATTTTATATTGTATATTTTTTGATTGTGAGATGGATGTTACTGGCTAGATCGTTTCTAATCTCAATAAACGAATTTAATTTATACAGTTTAGAAATTGTCTAACCACTAAGTTGACATGAAAAGGGTACATCTAGTATACATTCTTATCTATGGGGTCCATATAACAAAAACTAACTTATCAAGTACACCCGCACTGAACTCACCCTAACAATGCTATATCCGATCGGCACGTTTTCACTGACCGACTCCTGAAAGAGAGAGGTGTAGAATCTCGGCGAGTTGTCGTTCACGTCTCTCACGTTTACGAGAAGCTGGGTCGTGTTGGAGCGGGATGGACTGCCTCCGTCTGGAATTATTTTAATTTCAATATGTGAGAAAGTCCTGCCCCTTTATTATGGATGTTCCGGATCGTGATAGTGAGCGTGCGCGAGCGGGACCGCGCATAGTGCGACTAAACTGGTACGAGCGGGATGGCATGCTCCCGCAATCAGAATCACGAACGTTCATAATAAGGGTGATGGTAGCTCAGTGGGAGCACGCTCGCCTCATATTCACGGGGTCGCGGGTTCAAAACCGGCGGGCCCATATCAATAAGTTCTTTGGGAATTACGTAAGGATGACCACTGGCTTCTCGATGAAGGAAAATATCGTGAGGGAACCTACATATTCCGGAGAAGAAATTCGATGAACCCGCACTGGGCCAGCGTGGTGGATATGGCGCAATCATCGATCGAGTGTAGGCCGATATCCCAGAAGTGGGATGTTAAAAGGCTGATGCAGATGTGAGAAACTCACCATTTTTACTCAACTGCCCAAGAAGCAGGTAAGTATTTATGTGAGTATGTGTGTTTGTGTGTTCCTATATTACCCCGTGTAGTCTAAGCGGCTTGACCGATTTTGACAAGTGAGATGTCGTTCGATTCGTCTGAATGATATAGTCTACATTTTGAAGCCGGGCATTTAAAAAAAAATTACTTATTAAAGCTTACAAATCTAGTTTTAGTTTAGGAAATAGCATAACAGTATCGCGGTATTTGTAACTAACCTTGCGCCCTTATAACGAGTCTGTAGCTCCTAACTTGCTCGTAATCCAGCGCCTTCACCAAAGACACGTCACCACTGAGGCTGTCGATGGAAAACTGCATCTGCGTGTTGCCACCTATTATGGCGTAGCGTATCGCCGCGTTTGCTCCTACGTCTGCGTCTGTGGCTCTGCAAAAAAGCAATGGTTGCTTTACATTGTTTTTACCACGCTTGTGTGGTGTGACAGAGAGAGCAATATTTCCGAAATGCTATCTAGCTACCTACATGAATGTACGTACATGTGCCAATTTGACCCCCACTAAGCCCCTTTTGCTCAAGATATTTGCCGGCCATTTCACTGTGTTGGTTCTAATAAGCGCTTTTGGCGTAATTTTACACCCGTTTTCTTTTCTCATAGATGTTTCATATTCATTTAATAATATACGTACGTACGAAATTTACGTATCGCGTTTGCGTACCGCATACAACAATACAAAAAGGTTCGCTACAATAGGTCAATAGAAAGCAATTTTGAAAAAGGTTTTGCATAAACCTAATAAAACTAAACGTAAGTAGGTCATATCATCTATTCTGTGGCACAACGTTGTTCTCGTGCGGCGATTTATCATCGCCCGTACGAGATATTTATTCGTTTTGGCTCGGAGGCGAGTGAAACTATAAACAATATATTTGCGGGCTATCTTAGTGTGTTCGATAAAAATTTATGAACATGCAAATTGCGAGCAGCACATAGAAGATAGAGGCAAGCTGCAACGAGAATCTTATTATATATAGTCGGTTTACGAAGCTGTATAACCCGTTTCAGTTTAAAGAAAATTCTATAGTTTTCCATTTTCTGCTTGTATAAAAATCCACAATTTTTACAAATTAACACACGGAATAAAACAAGCTTTGCAAAATAGTACAAACACGCGACATGAGTTTTGGCGGGAACGTGAAGAAATCATGTCGCGTCATTTTATTATTTTCAAAAACTTGTGTTATTTCGAGTGTTAATGTGTAAAACAGTGAATTTTTACCCGTTAAGTGTTCGTAAACATGCACGAGTGTTGGTGAATGGTATAATATCGTGCAACGTGAATTTTCGTGTTGTTTCCAAAACTCCATAGAAAGCTCTAGTAAAGTTTTCAGCACTTTACTGGGGCATGACTTGGACTTGACCGTGACTTGCTTTGCTCGCCTTTGACTGTGACTATGACACACTACTACTTGACACTGGCAAATGCATAAGACGTGCGACGCCACAATCCTCTTAGGAGGAAAGAGAAAAAAAAAAAACACGCGACATGACTTCTTCACGTTCCCGCCAAAACCCCTGAATCCTTTTTTTCCCCCTGTCGTTTATAGGTACGTCATCACAGTCACAGTCACAGTATACTAGTAAAATATAAATCAATGGTCATCTAAAGGTCACAGTCATTACAGCATACTGCTGAAATAATGATACCCTCTGTAAATATAGGTAGAATACCCAATATTTTGGATTTAGTAAATCTATGGCACCCCGTACATAAAACACACCTTGTTTGGGGAAACAAAACAATATTTGGGAAATATTGTAGGTTTTTGATGGGCATAGATTTTAAGCAAGGATGAGGTGTTGATGAGCAAGGACAAAGTTTTAGATGAGCAAAGATGAGGGTTTTGAATGAGCAAGGATGAGATTTCGGATGAGCAAGGCGAGGATTTGGATGGCCAAGGATAAGGTGTAAGATTCATGCAAACATGAAGTTGGGATCAGCAAGGATGATGTTTTGGATGAGCAGCGATGAGTATCAATAAGGTTATAGATGGATACTGATAAGCAATAACATGTCAACCCACAAAAAATGGATACTGATAAGCAATAACATGTGAAACCACAAAAAAATTTTTTTTTTTAATGATACAGAGCGCTTCTTTTGCTGACAAAGAAGCGTTCTGTATCAATAAAAAAAAAAAAAAAATTTTTGTGCGTTGACATGTTATTGCTTATCAGTATCAAATGAGATTTTCACTACAGCAGAATCCTCTTTAAAATCGAGTTACAGTGGCTTACTTTATCCTGGCTATGACAGGGTTGTCGCTGACGCTGATGTCCTCATCAACGGTAACTGTGTACGTTTTCTCGCTGAATTGAGGGTAGTTGTCGTTGTCATCTTGAATGTTCACGTGGACTGTAGCTCTGCAATCAAAATTGCAAGTTAACAAAGAAAAAAAAATTGCGGCCTTTGTTAAAATGACCCCGCAAAAAACTAGGCGATTGATAGATATCTGAAGAAACAATCTTTGCCTACGTATACAATTAAACGCTTGAAAAACTAGACGCGGAGCTAACTTTGGTCTAAGACCTACTTACTTCTTTCGTAGTTACTTCGTATTCTCTTTAGTTGTTAAGGCGAGGTCCAATCGCAAAACAACATCAAGTAGCATTTTTCAGCGCTTTGTTCGAAGTGACGAGATTACTTAATCAGGTACAAAATATACTGCAGGTAGGAAATAGAACTGAAATTACGTTTAACCGAATGAAATTTCAAAAATCTGTCTTAGTTACCAAATAAAAAATCGCAAAATGTCCCCCTGAAAAACCCTTCTGAAATCAAATGCTCTGAATTTTCAGCGGTAACTAAAAATTTTCTTTTACAAATTAAATATCCAGGCTAGTGGTTTATACGGCGAGCCAGGTAGTTTTTTTATTTGATTTTTATATTTCCGATAATCGGCAAAAAAGCAATGAAAAACTACAATTTACCGTTTTCTGATCAAGTATGATATGCGATTTTCAACTTTAAACCTTAGAACTTTGAGCGGGACAATACTCATTTCAAATCACGATCAGTCCTCGCCTTAAAAGCTAGCGATCACCCAAGTCCAGGGAGCTTATCCTCTTTGAAACGTTCGTGATTCTGTTTGCGAGAGCATGCCATCTCGCTCGTACCAACTTAGTCGCACTATGCGCGGTCCCGCTCGCGCGACTCTCGCTATCGCTTTCAGATTTACGGAATAAGCCCACAGGTTTAATAAAACTTACCAGACGAAATAATATGATGAAGTTTGTTAGTAATATATGTACATTATACTACCGTTTTTCTATTATTGTTTATATTTAAGTTTTATTGTCTTTTGGTGTATAATAAAGTTATATTGTATTGTATTGTATAGTAGTGAGTTCTAACTATGCTGGGTACGCTACAAGCGTAAAATAGGATAGAATGAAGCAGTTTTGAAGAAAATATATATGGTCAAAGAGCAATAGCGAAATTTTATGTTATAAATCTTAGACCGTCTTGATATATCATTTCTACAGAATGTATTAATTTTTTCTACGTTTTTTCAACTAAACAAGTTATTAAAAGCCAGAATAAAAAAAAAACATAAATTTGCAACTTCATTTCCTTCAGATTGTTTTATTAATTTATTAAAGACTTTATTGTTTTATCGGCCTTATATTTATATATAAGCGTCACCATTTTATAAACTAACTTTTTCACTGCTAATTTTTGAGTTGGACTTTACTGAAGAGTGATAAAAACATTCGTGTCATTTCACAACTGTAATACTTTTCATAAACGTTTTTTCGTGTTTTAATCGTGATTAAACACTTTGTAAAACAACACAACATTAACCCTCAATAAAGAAATAAAGAAATTTACTGATATAAACCTATGTATGTGAGTACGCCATTGTTCTACCTACAGGTTCAATCGATCCGTAGTAAAAAACTTCCCTATAAAGAAAGCAGGGACTACAATTACTAGAAAATATGTTTAATACTCTTACATATTTATATCACCCTGCTTGAGACACTGACCTCGGGATTCTGAAACGTTTGTTAACTTTGACAACAGATTAATCCTAATGCTGCCTTCGTCTGGCACTAAGCAAATGACAATGACAGCAATAGACTTAATCAACGTTTCAGAATCCCACGGCGCGGAAGTAAATAAACAATCGTACGATTCTGTTACTTCTCACTATAACCAATTAGACAAGACTAAGATCATTTGCGACTTTTTAAATTTCGATACGTTAGAAAATAATAGCAATAATGAAAAAAAAATTAAAAAAATGTTAGATCAGAATCCACGTAATTCTCTATTCAAATAGCTTTCAAAACAAAAAGTAGAACCCTGTTTAACAATTTAACTAGAAAAACTTTTTTTTTAAAACGCTAAAAGCGTGAAAACACTTTAGGCTTACTACTACTTTTAAAGTACTAATTGGTCGTTGTCATTCTAAAAACCTACTTAGGCCAAATGTTAGTAAAGTCCCAGTAAAACTTTTTAATAAAACTAAGCTAGGAATCATTCGTAACATAGATATCTGGTGAACTTTGTATGAATGAAATGACAAAGAGCCCATTACAGCTAAAAGATGGCAGTCATTCCGGCAAATGAGCTAGTTAATAGCAAAAGAAAAGAGGAATATTTCATAAAACAGTCTGTGGCAATTTTAAAGCTTGATAGAGAAGTTCATTATTTAATTTTGGGAGACGCAATTTCAGCTCTAAATCGCTGGAGTTACGCGCAAATTGACGTTGACGAATCTTGTGGAATGGTTTGGGAATGGCATGGTTACTTGGACACTCGCGGCATTTTAGAAGCATCGCTGCCTCTGGCCAATCCGGCGCGGCAACAGGCCGATACCCGCGTTGTTCTGAGCTCGAGGCAAACTTAATTTTAGGTAGAAAAGGAAATATTATTTTTTTGCAATTCGTCTTTCAAAATTTTTATATTTTAATCGCTACTCAAAACAGTTCAAGCCCTGTTTTCTGAACCCAGTCCCAAGACTCGATTCTAGATTTACACTCTGAGTCTCCGTCATCCTCACTGTAAATGAAGGAAACGGAGAGTTGAAATGATGGATCTGAGCCAAATCAAGTTGAAAACGGCCAACAAATATTCCTCTACATGCAATTACGTCTTTCGCGTTTTAAACTAAGCGGAGAGCGGAGCAATAGTGGCAATGGCGTGGTAACTGGTAATGGTGCGCTTATTGAAAAACGAGTTAAAAAAAAAAAAAAGCTTCATGATAAAATAAAATAAAAATTTCCCACGTTATCTAGCAGGCGCGAAATATCAAACATATGGTGCAAGTGGTCACGTACAAAACGCAGGTGCGGTGGAAGTAGCAGGCAAGCTCGCGGCAATATCAAACGTGTGCAGTTGTTTGTGTGCTCACGTTGAACACACGTTCCTCTCGCTTTCTGGTAAGTCATACATGATACCCGCGCAAACGCCTGAATACGTAATCGCGCCCGCGCCCGCGTCTGCGCCCGCTGGCTCAACGTGCGAGCCCATAGTCGTCGGTGGGTCTGTTGGGGACTTTTTTGCCGACTAGGGGTTAACGTTCGAAAGATACTCGGTCGGGTTTAGGTAATGTGAGGTAAAACCACTAAAACCTCCCCATAGCCTATGTATTGGTGCTTGTCGGAGGACCCGGGAATTCCCAACGAAACGTACCGAAACTATTCCGAACTGCGCATCAGCTCCTCCCGAGACAGTTACATGCTGTCCCAAAATACCTCAGCCTACGACAACGTGAGCCACCCATTTGGGTAGATTTTTTGAAGCCCACCTTTGACTATACCCGAGCCTAGAGGTCCCCTTTTATTAGGCTCATACTACATGCAGGGGTTACTGATCCCCGTATTCTATTCTAATCAGGGCTTGGTCTGTGTTAGCATGTATTATTTTAATTTTATTTTTTATGGAATTTAGTGACGAGACGAGCAAGTCGCTCACCTGATGTTAAGCTTCACGCTTGCCCGTAACAGTCAGTGCCACCCAGAATTTTGAACTTACGTGCTAGAGAGCCTATCCGACATAGGGCTGGCTTGATCGGTTGCCTTCACGATTACAGTATACCGGGCGACCTTCTCTCTATCCAATGGCGCCCTGGTCATGAGCGCTCCACTCCTCCCGTCTACTCGGAACACTTCCTGGGCGTCTGACTGGTTGGTAATGTCATCTACGGACTCGTTAATGTCTTCGGGGTTTAGGTTCTCGGCTGTCACTGATTCTATTGAGTATTCAACCTGAAAAAAAGACTGCGTTAATGAAGTCCTTAATTAAGTAGGTCAGGATAGCATTTTGGAAAAACAAGTTTAATAAATAAGAATTATCAAGGAATACTATAAGCATGACACGCGCGCGACCTTGCAAGTGATTGAAACTATAGCTATAACTATATTTTACGAGAGTATTCCCGCTTTATTGAAACAAAACACGTTGTAGTTAGCTTGACAACTCCGGGCGCTCTTGTGAGTTATGTATTTAGCGTCACAGTATAGTTTTGTTTGGTAAGTTTGAATATTACTGACCTCAGCATTCTTCCCGATATCCTGATCCGTGGCCTTCAGCGTAAGGACGGTAGTGCCAGGACTGGCGCCTTCCCTCACCGACGCTTCGTACTGTTGCATTTCAAACACTGGCGAGTGATCGTTGCAGTCCAACACGTTGATCTGTAAAACCATTTTATGTTAAGTTCATTATGGGATTGATGTACTCCAAGTCCAATAGAACGCTTCAGAGCATAACTTGGCAAGATACACATTGGGCACTGAATACACTATTTTGTTTGTATATATTTGTGTATCGATGTTTCTTTATCGTGAAGGTTGGGTGCCTAAGACTGGAGCCGGTTCTTAGGATCGCGAAAAAACAGGACACGGTTCCTAATATGTATACGATTGTCTCATTTTCACACGACATAAAAAATACAGAAGATTTTGTCGCGGTGCGCATGCTAGGCTTGCTGGATAGCTCATAAGACTAATTTTCAAATAATTAAGATAATTTTATGATCTTATCAATTATAAGCCTATTTAATCGATCCTTTTTCCCGGGTCCTTGCAAGATGTGGAATGCCCTTCCCCCGAAGGTCTTTCCGCAGAGATACAACATGCAACACTAAAAAGGGTCGGGCTGGCAACGCGTCAACAACACTTATACGGCAACATTCAGAGACGTTTAATTATTACTTTTTACGTCACTAAACGTTTTAAGTTACGTATTATTATATATTTATTAATTACTATACATTGTTGAACGTGTCCATTGCCGGTTGTTTGGTTACCATCAGGGGAACGATCAGATTGTGTGCCGCTCTTCCATATTAAACTTTATATCGAAAGCAATTTTGCTCGCAAGAGCAAAATTAAAAAGTAACAATTCTTTTGTAACCTATAAACATAACATAACACTAAAGTCTAATCACGGAATCCATATCGAAGCCCTCGTTTGAGTCCTAATTAACTAATAAATATAAGGAGCAGGCGAAAAGGCACACAAGTAGGTATAACTCGGTATAAAAGCACAATAAAGGGCGTGATTAGGGCCTGATTACAAACAAGAACCCGGTATTAATTAATGGAGGCTCTGGTCCCGCTGTAATCATCTCCTGCTAAAGTTTAATCAGCGATCCTTTAAAACATTCACTAGGAAATTTTAAAGACTTGTGCAAAGTTAAGGGCCGGCTTCACAGCTAATTCACAGTATCTAATTTTTTTAAATATGCGAGCAAGACCACTCAGACTGCCTCAGCGGAAGACAAAAGGCGTCTGTATATATAATTTGAAATCTATTGGAATCCGTTGGTGGTTTTTGTACTACCATAGAAACATAGGTATTATCTTCAGAATTTGCTCTGTAGCTTTAGTTTTGATTCAAATCGGCTGTTTGTGTCTTTCACCTTCGAAAAAATGTACGGAACACCTATTGTTATTTCAGATTATTATTAGATTTCAGGGTTGGTCCCATAGTAAAAGATATCATAATTATGAGTGCAATGATACCCTATAGAATATGTCAGTCGTTTTACCGAACAGCCGGATATCCTAGATTAAAGAAGTTACCTGCAGCGTAGTAGTGCCACTCCTGGGCGGGAAGGTGTCATCCTGCGCCACCACCCTGAAGTAGTGCACATCCAGCCTCTCCCGGTCCAGCCTGGCTTGCGTGGTCACCACACCGCTCCTGGAGTCCACAGCGAACATGCCCGCTGAACGGGAGTCCAGGAGACTAGACATTGAGTACGTCACTGGGCTGTTCTCTGGATCGCTGTAATGATGCAAAAATATTTTAAAGGGTTGACCACTGGTGTTGACGCGGACGGCGACATATGTGTGCACGCACACACTTGCGAATCTCCCGCCATCGCGCCACCTCATAGGTTGTACTGGTGGGAGAGGCTATATAGGCGGCTGCGCAGCCGGAGCGCGTCACAAAGTCCGGTTATAGCTAAAGTCCGGTTATAGCTGTAGAGGCCGTTAGACGCCAACAGCTTAGTCATCCAAAAAAAAAAAAAAAAAAAGGAGCGCGTCACTCTTTTGACCTATTTATCATTATTTTAAATCATTTTCATTCATAAGTTCTCATTGTACCTACCATTCATATTATTACATAAACGTATCGTTGCACCTAACTGCTATTTCATTTCCTCACCACGCACCTGCTGCTACCTATAGGAAGATAGGGTTAGATATCGTACAACTGGTAATGCAAGCACGATTGTCACCACAGTCAATTATTATGCTTATGGCGTATTAAATAGGATCGCATTAACATTAGCAAAAATATGGCTGTTACGCAAGGCCGCGCGTCGATTTTTCATGAAAATCATGAAAATATGTTTGGCAATCAAAAATAGTAATCAATATGACAGTTTATTAAAATATTGTTAGTGTAATACTTAATTTTTTAATCTTAAGATGATAAGATATACAGATATTTGTATAGGGTTTATTTTGGACCCATTTTTAAATGTTTTTTTTCTGTAAAGAAAAGTTTGTCGATACGTGTTTTGTACACAAAAAAAAAAAAACAATGTGACAAGAGAACTGCACAAACATTAGTTTGATTTGATCGTTTTCAAGAATCTTTGACTAATTCAATCAAATTCAAATAGATACAAATAAATACAAAGATTATTTGTATTTATTACTTGCTAAGAGTTGTGCTGTCTGCATTTACCACAACAGAAGTAAACGAATTATAAATTCCAGGTCGAATGGGTAAATATAAAGTAATACCTGCAATTTCTAAGAAACTCATTACCCCGATTGAGACTACGTGACAAACCATCGAGATCAAAGACTCGGTTCCAAGAAATGTAGTAAATTGACACGGAAGAAATCTATCGGAATCCTTGCAATATCTTAAGTAACGTTATTAAGTGCTATTACAAGAAAGTTTCTAAATCTATCGGAAATACGGTTCATTCAGGTACAAAAGACATGCGAGGGAAAATATGAAAATAGCCTTTAGAGAAAATGTTATGGAGAACATATTCAAAAATTCGGTGACCGGCAGGGGCCAAGGATATCCAAAGGAAACATTTAAAATAATTACTTGAATGCTTGAATCAGGCTTATCGTACGCTGTAGACCGAGGATTTAAACCTAGTGTCAGTGGTGTTTTAAGCCGCCCGAATACCTTTTACGAGATTGTAATATGCTATAATCAAGCACAATAACCTTAGGATAGATCTATCTACTCATCACAACCGTGCACGTGGAAAGAAAGCATTATTGTTTTATGATTTCGCAATAATTTTACCGCATTGTGCCATAATGATCGTTTCTAAAAAGATCTATCTCATCATGACAGTAAATTGTATGGATTCGTCCCACCAGCGGTCGCATTGTCTGGCAACGCTCAATGTTTCGTGGCAACGGTTCCGGCCCGTAAAATAGATGAGTTCATAAAAGCTCAGCCGTCGAGCTTACACTCAATTAAAGCGGCACATGGCTGACGCGTACTGCTAACTAGTAGTGTGACGCGCATTTATGATGATTAGAATAATGTGGACATCCTGTTGGAAACTTGAGACGGAAATGGTGGTATTTTATTGCGTTACTCATCGTTCTGCATAAGATATGGATGAGCTTATCGCTTTTGTATTATTTGTTAGCCAACTAACAAAGTGTTTTTGCCACAAAAAAAAAACAAAGACGCAAATACTGCTCAAATCAAAAGCCTGTAGACATAACAACACAGCAACGGCGTGCTGTGCTGCGCAGAATTTAGTACGTAACAGCTTATGTTACGGACAATCGTGGAGACTACCAGCAGACAACCGACTTACCCCCCTCGTAACTTTCGTCTATCGTCTGTCAAAGAAAGAAATTATTGCATATACTCACCGAGCTCGCACTGTAGTGACGACCACGCCTGGTGGTTGCTCCTCAGCCACCGACGCTACATACAAAGCCTGCTCGAAATAGGGTGACTGGTTCCGAAGCTCACGCTTTACCCGCCTCGCTATATCAGTATCGTTCAACTCCTGGTGATGATACACTATCTTCAACCGATGATCTGAATCCACAATGTTTGTCCGTTCACAGTTAAAGGTAAACAAAATTGACACTTTCCACATAGGCTCTTGAATGCAAACATCTTCACTCGCTACCAAATCCCCTTGACTATTTTCGATCATAAACCGAGGGTCGCTCACATCCAGAAACTGAACTTTGCACATTTTCTGCACTGTCTTCGGCAAGAAAGCTACTAATGAATTTATAAATTGCGACTGCTTCAAGCAGATGCCTTGCCATCGATCAGTAGTCGGGATTGAAAAACTAGCATATGTTTCCGTTATCCACTGCTTCGCTTCAGCTATTTTAACATCTATAGCCATATCAAAAGGTACTAGATTTTGAGATCGTTTTCTTCTACTTTTATTCCTTTCTGCATAATCTTCGAACATGGAATCGGACCACGGATACGCCGTTGATAGGACGTTATATTGACTAGACACCAATTCTTCAGATTCTAGTAACCTCCAGTCTATACTCTCTTGATATGCCACATCTCTCTTATCGCGAACTATTTCCTCGTCATATTGCAATGCTGAATCGCTCTGATCGTAGACTCTATCGAAATCTATGTCATACAAATCGGCGTGCCGTCTGTCACAGTCTTCTCCCGTGACTAAAATTCGGATAGGTAAGCTATAGTAGTCGATATCACGGATGCGGTCAGAAGTGGAGTCAACGTAGAAGGTAAAGAGGTTTGGATAGAAGATACCGTCGCAGCGGAGTCGTTTTCGAAGGGTGACGATGCCGGTGGTTCTGTTAACGCGGAGGATGTGGTGGACGAAGTTGGCCGTGCGGTGGACGTCGATGTTGTAGGAACGCTCGGAGCCTAGTTTATAGACGGCGGAGTCAAGGACCACGTAGCCTGGCGGTGCCGAATCAGGGACCAAGACGAGGTAGGCCTGTGTGGCTGCCAGCGCGAGGGCAGCGACCACCACGCGAGTCCAGGCCCGCGCCATTGTAGCCGTTCACCTGCACCGCCGCCGCTCTCGCCAACTGCTTCTTCTGTGCATCTACAACAAACGAACCCACTTTAAGTTGAAACAAATACAACAGCAACTGTGCATGTAAGCGTGGTTGTGACATGTATATTGCCACACCTAAATAAATAGGTACTATTTTCTCCTACACCTTACGTTTTACCACCCCATTTACAGCTTTATATTCTCTCCACATTTGTATCACCCGTTTTGTTAACGCATAAAATTGAGACATTGGAGTCACAGTACGAAGACTATCAAATAAATATACCTTTTTCATTTCATACATAAAGTTCGAGAGGTTATTGCGAAGTGTGCGTCGAAACAGAATATAAATCGCTTGAAAAAATCCTGATATGGCTCGTGGAATACTCTTGTTTATCATATACTTAGGTACGCTAACAGACAGATATAAAAACAACATTCAGAATTTTATTATTTGCAGATAAGAAGAGGGAATACCTAATTGCAAATGATAATGCGAAAGAGGTCATCCGGCAAGAAATATGTATATGTATACAATATGTAGCTTTTAACTAAAATAAACTACACTGATCAGAGGATAATGGGCGAGCGAGCCAAATATCAGCTTGGAACCGAATAGCATCGCCTCATCTCTCGCCGTTCTATATTATTTTTATGAAATTCCTTTGTGCAACACATATTTATCCCGAGACTTTGAAAATACTTTGCACCGTGGAGTTTCATAGAAAAAAATACTGAATGGGTCTCGAGATCCGGCCCCTAGCTGTTATGTGTGCTAAGGCTTTAAACCTTATATGATAGATTCTGTAGGTTATCCAAATAACTGTCTGTAAGCCGAGCTTCTACACAGATCAGCGGGCTAATTCTCGACTCGACTTGAATGATTAAAATTGCGTCTGTCCCCACCAACTTCTCATTAAGAGCGAAAGAAAGCAATTATATCTATTTTCTGAGCATTTATCGCAGGCACAAAATAGATCATATTTTTTCGTTCTATGTATAAACTACACTTTAACGCAAGAAAAAAGGGAGACCGGCCCAAGAACACGCAAACTGAGGCCCCCCCAAATTAAGCCAGGCGGCGCGGCGGCGCGCCCGAAAACAAAATATACAATTTTGAGTGCATTTTGTCGAAGATAAACGTTTATTCAGGGTTGCAAGGGTTTTTCAGTAGGATATCATTTAGTACAGGGTAAAATTCCGGCAACGGTCAAAAGATTAATGGGAACAATATACAACGTGGAAATAGCGTGCTCCGTAGCTTTCCAATTTTGCGCTACGGATTGTTTTGCACCTGGGGGGAAATACAGCACTGCCAACTTAAATTTAGAGCTAAATTAACGTATTTCTTAGCCATTCCTAGAAAATAACTAGTTCCATCATTTCGCCAACTTCACATACAAGCTGTTATCGGTTTCTATAAATTTATAGATGTAATGATAGGAAACAACATTATTTTTAAGATAAGCTCGGGACCGGCGGGCTTATCCTCTAACTTTGAAACATTCGTTATTCTGATTGCGAGAGCATGCCATCCCGCTCGTACCAACTTAGTCGCAATTTGTGCGGTCCCGCTCGCGCACTATCAGTTACGGGATAAGCCCGCGGAATGGAATTACCAAATATAGTAGAACACAATTTCGACAGGGATGGTCGGGAATTTCTATTTTACTAGTAACATGCATTACATACATCAGTATTATATCATTTTGAACCGTAGTTACCGAGGTGTCGTATTAGTCGCGAAATTGTTCAGGAATTTTTTGGCGCACCTGTTACCTGCCTAAATTACTAGCTTTCTTCACATCATTAGGGGTTGATTTTCGAAAAACCCTGAAATACCTTTCTTTATTTTTTTACCGAGTTTCATTGGTTAGCATGGAAAAATATTTTATTTCCATACAAACTTCGAGAGTCCATACACCTTTAGAGGTGGAATTTCGAAAAACCCGTCCTTATTGTTCAACTAGAGTCTAGGTCCTAGACCATTTGAGGAGTATTGGGTCCTTTCACCTCTCTGCCATAAGCGGTTTGGTCTGTGCATTGATTCCTATAAAAGGAAAGTCCCCTAAATAACGTACGTGAGTTAAAAAAAAGTAGGTTTTAAAATTTATTCGCTAAGAGAGTATAGTAAGTACGGTAAGGTATAAGTTTGTACGAAGTTCGACATTTTATTTAGTATTTGCAATGTCTAAGGCCGAGCATCGTTCCCGAGCACTAAGCCGAGGCCGAGGGCCGAGTAACTGCGTATGAAGTCGCCGGCATCAGCTTGTCGGTAATATTTACAGTGTTCTGAACAAACATGGCGTGTTTACAGTGCTGCGCGTTTTTCAGTGATTGGATGCTGACCATCGGTCGGCGGTTTCCTGATTACATTTTTATTTGCAGGGGAAGGTTTCATTGAACGCTCGGCCATTTTCAATTTTTTCCAAAAAAATATATATAGATTTGTGGAATATTAATTTATCAACGAGAATCTACCTTACACCGAATCTACCGCAGATCTGTTTTTAGGGTTCCGTACCAAAATGGTTAAAAGAAACCCTTGGTGAGACTACGGTGCCTGTCTGTATATCACAGCCGCTTTTACAGAAGGCATAAACTTATCAACTATCTTTTTGTCACAAATCTAGAAAACGTGAGGCCAAGTATTAAAAAAATCGTTGTATAATATACCCTATATATTTAAAATTTAAGGTATTTATGATTTAAAAAAATGGTCTGTGGTGTTATAACAAACTTTGTTTCATTAAAATCGGTTCACTGAAACTGGAGATGTTAGGCAATATTTCATAACGCAAAGCAAATTTACATTACTACTGATTATGGCTATCTCGTTCGTACTTTTTCAAACATTTTTTTTGTATAAAAATTACGTAAAGGAAAATATAATCATTATGGAATATCTTTAGAATACCATTGTTTTATAGCAATTTTCATGTTATAATTTTTTATTTAAGCGAAGTTTTTTTTTTACGCACGCACGCACTAAGAACGGCCAATACCTAACCAAACCTAATTATCTTTGTTTTTTTTTACTTTGTTATCTCAACGTGAACTGTTGACACTACGCCGACATTAATTGATATATTATTGTGAAAACTATTAAACTGTTGGAAATAAAGTTGCCAAGTGCGTGATGTGACGCGCTCATAGTGTTCTGTAGCTATGATATTAAAAATAAATAACCGTAATCTCAGGCCGAGTTTTTAGCATGCTAAGTTCTTTTTGCGGTTTTTCCCAAACATTTTGGCTCCACATAAGCACTAACTTTGCTGGATACATCTCGTGTATTATCAAACTCCAGCAAATTACGGCAATTTTTGCTTTAATTTAGTTTAGTTTACGTGCTAGTATTCCAGATTGATCAGATTTTAGAAAAATGTCTCTAGAGAAATCGTGACTGATCAAATCTCTAAAACAAAAATGACCATTTTAGAATTCAATATTTGAAATAACAGGGAATCAATGTAAAAAAATGTTTAAGAAACTCGACTATTTTAAATTGTCAATGAAAACACATTCGATGGTGCAGGTTAATTTATCATTCCTAAAAAATCCCTAAAAAATATTAGCAACAAAATTTCTAACTTTTCACTATAGCAGATGTACTCATATGCCAAACTTTTTAGCGGTTTATAGACAAACGGCCACGGCGGTGCGGCGGCGAAGCTTTACTATATACGACTAGTTAGTTAACTCTCAAATACTATACTATAATAAATACTATAGACGCTGTCGGCAGCTTAAAATGTTTGTGTCTAATGTTTATGTATAACTTGACTTGATATGAACTTTGACTTGAATGTAATCAACCATAAATCATAATTGTTCCTTTAATTAATTAATGTAATTGGTGTTTTGTACCATTTTAATTAATATATATAAATAAATAAATAAAGCGTCATGCCGCCGTACGCCGCGTAACTATGCTTATAGAATAGAGAATACTGAAACGTTTGTTAACTTTGACAACAGATAAATTCTAATACTACCTTTGTCTGGCACTAAGCAAATGACAAAGACAGCAATAGATTTAATCTGTCGTCAAAGTTAGCAAACGTTTCAGTATTCTTTTTTTTTTTTTTTTTAACGCTTATAAGTCTGCGTTTGACCACCAACTCGGGGGTAAGAGTGTTAATGTCGATGCGTTACTCTATTGTAGAACTGATAAGCAGGGCTAGCATGCGCACCGCGACAAAATCTTTTTGTTATGCAAGAACAGGACACGGCTACGATTATGTATACGTTTGTCTCATTTTTCACGACATGAAGAGTAGAGAAGATTTTGTCGCGGTGCGCAAAGGACGTAAGATGTCGATAGTGCTTTAATCTGCGACATGATCGTCACAATTTCAGCTTGACTTGAAATAGAAACACAGGCTAACTCATTCTTAACGGTACGTAGATAAAACGAGACTTGTTATGAATACTTTTGTATTAATAATGTCAGTAAATTTTTTCGTTTTATATCTCATTTGCAAAAGTCGCTAGGTTCTCAAGAGATGGCGTTTAAAACATTACTTTTAGAAACATATTTTACGTCGTAGATATATTGCAATGTAATTTGAAATAAACGTTAAAAGCGGACATATTTATACTAATACTATTTTTCTACATTCACCATATTTTCATAGACTTTTATACCGTTTGGACGTTAGCTGACTAAATACGTAAGCGCCATCTAGTTTTAAGCAGTTTTTTGCGGGTACACTTTTTTGTATTGTTATTCCTCTCGTGTAGATTTTCTTTGCTAGTAGAAATACTATTGTGGTCTCTTACATGCTGACGTCGTCCTCTTGGTGTCGTCGGAACGTTGACGCTGAAGTCAGACGTCGCATATACCATAAATAGGAGAAGGGTTTCTTAGTTTGTAACGGAAACCTAAAAAGGAAAGATAAAACGATTCACGTTAAGGTGCAACGTTTCGCTCATCGCGCGAAATTCAAATTTTCTTGCGTTTTTTGACAATTACAGCTTAATTACTCATCGTGGATTTATTGAAACCAATTTTGCGACAATAAATAAGTAGTCTTAAGAAATTACGGTTAAAATGATCACCTAGATAACATTGGTTTAGCTACGGATCTCAATAAGCTGATTTTCATCTCGGTTTTTGGTTTAGTGAGAAATGTACTTATACTAGCTTTCAACTTGAATTTTTGGTTGGTGTAATTGCTTGAAACAATCTATTTATTATCGCAAAATTAGTTTTCATGAACCTACGATGAGTAATTAAGCAAAAAACGCAAGAAAATTTGAATTTCGCGCGATGAGCGAAACGTTGCACCTTAACCGCGATACCGGAAGTCTACCTTGACGGCGAGCGGAAAAATCAAATTTTTTTTCATAATTTATGTAATAAATATATCTTCGTAATATGATTGCATTCTGTTTTGTATTTATATATAAATAAATAATGAAAATTTTTAGTTTGCCGCGAATTACTCATTTCCTATGTCAATTTTGCATGTAAAAAATTATGTGTAAAATTATCTAGATATAAAAATGCCCACGCTTCGAAACGCTGATTATAACAATTTTAAACAGCCAGAGTGTGAGTCGGACTTACGCACCGAAGGTTCTGTACCACCACGTAATACATTTTCTTACATTTATATCGAGATCCCTAGTACAAGTCCAGACTCACAATTTGCCATTTTGTATTATTTGTTGTTTTACTGTATGGTTAGCAATTAAGTAAGTTTTAATTGACGTCTGTATTTATTACCATTACCTATTACAAGAGAGAGAAAAAAAATTGACAAAAAAAACACAGTTCTTGTAGGTTAACCTTTAATTTTTTACTTTTTTATTTTACACTAGCGACCCACCCCGGCTTCGCACGTGTGTAATTTAGAAAAATTATATACATAAACCTTCCGTGAAAATTATCTAACTGATGGTGAAAACCGCATCAAAATCCGTTGCGTGGTTTAGGAGGAGTTAGCGGGTAGCGGTATACAGACAGCAAACGGCGGATAGCGAGCGGAAAGCGACTTTATTTTATACTATCTAGAGATTTGTTGATAGATCTGCCATAATAACACTTATTCTATGAAATTTTTAACCTTCTACCTAGTACGGTACAAGAGATACAGCATTTTATAAGTCAGACGGACAGACAGACGGCGTAGGCACAGTAATAGGGTTCCGTTGACGCCCTTTCGGTTCGAAACCCTAAAAACAATAAGTTCGTACCAAACAGGATAAAGTCGAACAAATATATAAGTAGGTAAACACGAGTTTGTTTTCATATATCAAATTAGTTTCTGAGTGGTAGAGCTGAAAGTCATCGCACACTAGTAGAAGCGCGTTTAGTGACAAAATGTTTAGTAGATATTTAATCCGATTTTTATTCAGTTTATTATATTTTAATTGCGTAGCGGGTAACGTTGTGGATGCACCTAAAGATGACTATGACGCATTTAACGAAAAATTGTCTGCAGATGACAAGTTTCTGGATTTACAGGACAATATCATGCTGAAACTGGACAGTCTAGTTCAGTTAGAGAAACTCATCAACAAAGCAAATGCAGAAACAGCAAACAATAAAAACAGCTTAACTGCCATAGAAAAAAAACTTCCCGAGTTAGAAAATAACATAAAACTATCGTTGGATATCATTGAAAAGATACCCGAATCTCTTGAAAAAATTAACCAAAGACTGGATGCATTGGAAAAAGCGCCCAAGCTAGGGGAACAAGTCAAAAGCTTAAAAGACGTCAGTGAAAAAATACCTGCTTCTGTAATGAGTTTTTCTCCAAAATTGGATGTCCTGGCAAATTTGAGCTTAGTACTACGATCTAACACAGAGCAGACATTGAAAGCTATACAAATTATATCCGGATCAATAGAAAAAATAAACGGTAGACTTGATGCTTTGGAGAGATCACCTTTGCCACAACAAGATATATCGGGTACACGTGGAAGTAGAACTACTTCAGTGAAAAGTAATAAAGATTTAAGTGATATGGAAAGCATGGCGTCTAAATTAGAAAAAGATTTTATTGCAAGTAACAAGCTTTACAATGAAAATCTACTTAAAAAGGAAAGGATTGAATTGGATGGTATAGACAAATCTATGATTAATCAAACAGGTAAGACTATCGTGTTATCGTACACAGAAAGGAGTAGGATTCAGTATTTGGTATAGGCGCCGGTTACCAAAGGCACACAATCATACACCGACCTCGACGGCGTGGTCGAAGAATCCCAGGAACTGTCCGAAGATCGATTAGATTCTCTCCAAATAATCAACGAGATATTAACCAAACCGCTAGGGCCCTAGGGCCCTTCCAGGCTGCCAGGGCAAGTCTGATGTCCCTTTCTCGGGTGACGGCCCAAGCCGAGGTTCGTACAATAGTGATGCCCTTGCAATAATAGTGCGTAAAAATAGTTTTAGGGCCCAGCGCCATATGAGTTCGCCAAAGTCCAGTAAAACTGTAGAGGCCTGTAGAGGCCAACAGATTAGTCATATAAAAAAAATACTTCTATTCAAAAAGGGTCAAGCTGTGTAGGCTACAGGAGCTAATATAGGAACATACAAACATACATGCTTTATACTTACATAAAAACATATACTCGCATTTGTATATACGCCCCAAAAACTGCACAGGTTGGCTCACTTCAAGATCGCCGTTTGAAAGTTATAACGCTCATGCAAGTTTTAAATCTGTTTTGTTTTCAGATTGCAAATTCTTGTCTCTGAAGAACCAAGAAGTGCAAGTTTTCCAGATGGGCAACCAAACCATGTCTCTGGTCAAGGTGGCGTACCAGCAGCTCGCCACGTACAGGCATGTCCGAAGGGCGGACTTTGAAACTCACATTGCTATACGATCGGCTGGAAACGTTTACGTGTTATTATGGGAGTTTACTATACCAGCCATATCTGGAAAATTACGTCCCGATTATGAAATTGGTATGTATATTTCCGAAGTATAATATCATAAATAGTTTTTTTTTCTAGGCAAGTTCCTTACGTACAAGCCTACTGCTCAATACTAACATTTGGATCACACGGGTACGACTGAAGATCTAAAGATAATCCAAACGAATCTAAAAATAATTTAAAATAATAATCAGGTGTTGTGTATATGTTGTATGTTTTAAAAGGAATTTCCGTCAAAG
Organism: Apocheima hispidaria; assembly: GCA_947579745.1. Taxonomy (NCBI): domain Eukaryota; kingdom Metazoa; phylum Arthropoda; class Insecta; order Lepidoptera; family Geometridae; genus Apocheima; species Apocheima hispidaria. Next base: position 3,861,115 of record OX388151.1, read on the forward strand.
GAAATTTACACAATTTTTTTGTTACCTTGTTGTCTAAATTAACTACTGCTAGCGGTAAATTTATATAATTCTATTAGTAATCTGAGAATAGTGTTGTGGGCTGTATTCAGTTTATTTATGATATCATATTATTATTATTTTTAAACTTATACACTTAAGTGTTGAATATAATAAGGATGTTTGCTGATCCACTATATAAAAAATATATATAATATATATATATATAAATATATACAGCCCACAACACTATTCTCAGATTATATCATCATATACCATAATAATATCATAAATAATAATAATGAATGCTACCACTTGAAAGTGTTGAATATAATACGGCTGTTACATTATAAAAATAAAAATAAAATGTTCATCACAAAAAATATAAAAACGCATATAATTACTGTGTGGACTTATGATGTTATGACCGGTGGATGCAAATTATGGCAAATTGTCGTTTAGTGTGGCTTCCACCACCCCAAAAGGCGGGGAAGCTTCGTCCAGTAGTATACGTCTAAGAGCTGATAAGGAGAAGTGGCATGGCGCTCTAAGGGGGCGGCGCGGCGTTTGTTCGCAATGGACGTTTTCTGGCTGTAGATGATTATTTATACACATTTTTTTTTTGTCAACTTTTTATCACTATGCCCACTATGCCTAAAGCGTTATCGAACAAAAAACCCGGTAAAATTATTTTTTAGTACTTTCAGATTGTGTCATTGCTTGGTACTGAGTTTTCACAAAACATCGGATTTTAATTAGTGTTTGTGTGTTTTTGTTAGTACTAGTGTCCATCTATTTTGAACACTAATTCTATATCTTAATACCCGTCTCTCCAAGGAGGGTTACACAGCTACAGTAGATGATTCAGGGTGGCCCATCGGCAAGTGACCGCCCGAAAAGGTCCTATAATACTCATCATTATGAACAACTTTTACTACGGGACCAACCATGAAATCGAGAAATAAAAATCTGCTGTTGCTTTTTTGGTTGGTCCCATAGTAAAAGTTGTCTATAATGATGAGTACTATAAGCCCTTTTCGGGCGGTCACCTGCCGATGAGCCACCCTGTATCATCTCCTGTAGCGTTTACGGCCTGATCCATTTTCATAAGTGAGGTGTACATAGAATACATTTATCAGTTGGCAGTTTTTTACCTTATTTTCATACTAACATCACTCGGGTTCTCTCGGACAATTTAAGTACTTAACCCCCGAATACTGAAACGTTTATTAACTTTGATGACAGATTGGCACTTAGCAAATGGCAAAGACAGCAATAGACTTAATCTGTCGTCAAAGTTAACAAACGTTTCAGTATTCGGGGGTAAGTACAGTAATTTAAGCACCCAGTTTCGTATCTTTATTATTGTTGATTTACCAAAGACAATACAATACAATATAACTTTATTATACACCAAAACAGACAACAAACTTAAAAAACAATAATATTAAAAAAAACGGTAGTATAATGGGCGACTTTATCGCCTAAAGCGATTTCTTCCAGACAACCTTTGGATGGACAGAAGTATGACTTATAAACTGCGGTCGGTGGTGTAGATACATAAAGACCCTGGCTTTCTTTTACTTACTCAGTATACGAATATACCGAGTTTCATTGGCGTAGCATGTTATTCCGTTTATGCGTAAAACATTGTTATTCCCATACAAACTTTGGTCTTTTTAGCCTTTTCGAAGTGGAATTTTGCAAAGTCCGTTCCTATTGTTCATCTAGGAATATTCATCTGTTCATTTAAGGAATATTGGGTCCAAAATTCACGTCGCCATCATTAGCGATTTGGTCTATTCGTTGATTCCTAGAAAATGGCTTGTTCTTTTCGATATCTACTATACTTATGTTTATTTATTTTCACTTAAGAAAGTACTAGTCTACTATACTTGTTTTTATTTTTTTACAGGTCTAGGAGTAAAGACCAGTTCCAATAAAACAATATCGTCTTTGAAAATTAAAAACTTTTTCTGGAAGGAAGCTACACCAAACATTCTCTCGCCTGATCAATACAAAAAGTTTTACATCAAAATGTATGATGGTAATATTTTGTTGTCTATTTAACCGAGCGAAGTCGCGAAATATTCATATACAAAGTCTGATTTATAGCGTTGGCCTGATCACGACGGACAGGAAACCAACAAGAATAAAAAAAAACTGTCTTTTACTCTGTGACACTAGTCCGCGCGAGCCTAATTCACAGGTCTGTTGTCCAAACTTTTGACATTGCTTCGGACCGATCTGAGCAACATCACCAGGGGCGTAGCTACCACAGTATCAGCCGTACGGGGCCCCCGGGCTACAGGGGCCCCGAAAGTTGTTTCTTTGAAAAATAGTGACCCTTCATTTGGGCCCCGCAACAAATGTTGATATGGGGCCCTTCTATGGCAAGCTACGGACTAAACGGCTAAACATCATCACGGACAATGTGGACGGTTGCTGCCACAGTCTCGTAAAATGTACGGTGGCCGCTACGCGAATGAGCGAGCGAGAGACGCGCGGGGGCGCGAAGGGACGTAAGGGTGGGCGAATGCACGTCACGACACAATCCATCAATCCCGTGACCGTAGCAATGAGTTAACAGACGCACTTGTACGCGTGTCACAAATGCAATTGTGGACTTGTGGTCACGCGGATAATACATGCTTTGAAAACACAGACTTTGAATGGTTCGGTTCGATACAAGTGACATTCATGCGTAACAGTATAGATAGCATCCACACTTGTAGCTTGCTACGCCGTAAAACATTCCCCCGTTACTCCATGCTCAGCAGTTCGTGGGCAGTTCCTTCGGGCGCTCGGGAAGGTTCTATCATCGTGACAATAATCATTATACGCGTGACAATTACCATCCGCACTACCGGTACTGACATGCGTACTTAACACTGTCACGGAGTCATGTCACGGTGAAATGTCCTGCTGTGGACGCAGCTTTAGGGCTACAAACAGAAATTTTCAAAAAGGCAATATTCAAAGAACTAAATTTGTTGACTGTATTTGGTTTTTGGTCAATTAATAATAATAATACTATTATGCTCATAATATTTATGAAGTTAAAATTCGACCTCTGGAATTCATTACTGAATCAAAATACCATTTAAAAAAATATTAATATTTTAATATTCTATTTTTTTTTTGCTATCGACAACAGGGCTTGAGATTCAATGAATTGTTTTCAGGTGCCCTGGAATTTGGCTCCAGATGTGACGAGGCCCCGCTTCACGTTCATAACATGCGCACTCTGCGCAGAGGAAGTATTGTGGCAATTGGTTTCTTATCGTCGTCGACAGACGGAGCGAAGATTCTATTCGATTGTCCTGCTGTGACCTGTGCAGGTAATAAAATAAAGAAATTGTCGTTGGTACCGAGCTAAGCTAATGTCATAAAGTCTACGGGAGCTTTTGTTTGTATGTTTGTATGTATCTGACGATAACTTGCAAATATTTATAAAAAAATTAGGCAAGTAGTTATTTCACAATTTTTAAGATCCAATATGAAAAGAATCGTGAAGCAGGGGTGGCGAGGTCTCATTACAGCGCGAACTACTAATGTGGTACTTCTTATCTCGTCTCTATATCCAAATCAATATTATAATTGAGAGGAATATAGCCGCAGTCGTTACAGGACCCATCAAAGCTTCGTGGCTTTTTATGTCCACGCGAACGAAGTCGCGGGTAGCAAGCATATATTTGGTAGTATATATTTGATACTAATATTGCGTTTTTGTTTTCCAGATTAATGAGAACGGCACAACAACGCAACTGACATTAAGATAAGTTAAAATCTCTAACAAACCATGTATTTAGTTATTTTATTTTGTTATCATATGCCTAAAAACATTTTATAATTCTTAATCTAATTTTGATCACTTGCATAACATAAAAATATGTTTAAATAAAGCTTGATGCATTTCTGACTGAAATTTAAATGTAAATCTTACCCCACTAGCAAAGAACATATAACCTTATAGCCACCTTTTTTTAAAAGTATATTAAGGAGTAAGGCAAGTAAGTATATTAGGTAAATGTAAGCTTACCAGTTTCCTTTTCAAACCTAAAATCTTTCTGGAAGAGATCGCTTTAAGCGGCCAGTGGGCTTATCCCATAACTGAAAGCGATAGCGAGAGTTGCGCGAGCGGGACCGCGCATTGTGCGACTAAGTTGGTACGGGCGGGACGGCATGCTCTCGCAATCAGAATCCCGAACGTTTCAAAGTTAGAGGATAAGCCCGCAGGTTGTTTTGGTTGTTTTGTCATTTCTTGTTCTTGTTTGTGTGAACAATAAGGTATTGTATATACGTATATCTATGTATCCGGTAAAATCCAGATAAGATGTAAAATGTCGGAAAAAGTCGGACAAATTGTGACTATTGTGAAATTGGGTGAACATTTATATTATCAACGAGTTTTTTTTTTTTAATTTTTTTTTTAATTAGGTATACTTCAATCATTATGAGCTACTTCGAGCTGACAATCCTCGCCGCGGAGATCTTTGCGGTAGGCAGGAGGGCGGGAGAAAAATATTACGTTACGACTTTGACCGGAGATTCGTAAAAAAATTGAGCCATAAATTACCATTATTAATTCTGATTGATTTAGATTTATGTTGGAATTATTTACTTCAGTGAATGTTTTTTAATCTTCTTACCTTTAAAAGAGTTGAAGAATCTTTCACTAATGCTGCGGCATCTGTAACAAACAGATATTTAAAATATAATTCATCCATTGCAAAATTCTGTATCTATACTAAACTGCTTATACCTACAGTGTGATTCTTCTAAGAATGCACATCCAAAAGGGGGTAAATCTAGACCAAAAGATTAAAAGAAACATGAAATGGTTGGTCCTTTTTTGTCTAACCTCAGTGCCAGTTATTTATCCTAACTAATATTATAAATTTAAATGTAAAACACACTCTCTGTCTCATATCTGTCTCTTTGTCTCTCTGATGGGTGTCGCGTTATCACGGCTAAACGGCTGAACGGATGAAGCTGAATTTTTGCATAGATATAGCTCGGGTCGGAGACGGATATAGGTTAATTATTTTTTGTAGGTCCACGCGAACGAACTCGCGGGTAACAGCTAGTATAATATATATAAAAGATCAAATCCAGGATCAGATCTAGAATCGTTTTCCAGGAATCTACGCACAGTTCAAACATAAGTGGTGTGAACTGTGTGTAAAATGGACCCTCACAATTAAGCTCACCTTGTATACTGAGTACCAGAAATAAGGACACCCATTACTAAGGATTTATCGAAAATCAACCCCTAAGAGGCGAAATAGGGTTTTTAAATTGCCTATGCGAGCGAAGCCGTGCGGGCGAACTAGTTATGAAATAAAAGCACACACCTAATAAACATTTAAATTGTATTTGTAATGTGAGTGTGCTGCGGAGTCCACTTGGAGAAGTACACCACCATAGCCAGTTTTTCAACCGCCAAGGTAGAGTATGCAAACATTATGTGTTCCGGATTATAGAAGAAGGTTTCTAGTAAAATGACTGGGCAGAAAGAGATTTAAGGGACCGCTCCCTTGATAAAGCTATTACGTTCGCACTTTATAAAAAAAAATATATATATATCATCTTGTCATTTTTTATTTTGGTAAAGTAGAAGGAAAAATCCCGAAAAAAATGTTTTTTCTTCTTGTGACCAGCGCAGGGGGAATGCAAGGCTATGATCTGTTGAAGTTCCAAATCCAATTTCTAGGTGGCGCAACTTGTTGGGCAAGATGACGCAGCATCAGGCAAACAGCATGCTCGTCTTATCACTTGGTTAAATTTAAAATATTTATATTATATTATCGTAAAATTTGTTTAAACTTATCGAATAGTTTGGGGCCAATTTAATAACTGTTTAAGATTCTAACTGCCCGAAGCTGGAACAATTAGAAACTTCCAAATGGCGAGTAATTTTGACAAATGACCTCTGAGCTGGTCGTTACGGGACGTTGAAACTGCTTTGATTAATGAACTTAAATGATATAACTCTTTATTAAACAGTGTAATTAACGATGCAGTTAGTTTTTATCATTTTTCTTTAAAAGCAGCTGCTCAGAAGGAGAATAATATTTTTTTGTAAGTAGGTATGTTAGCATGTATGTATGTATGTTTGCCTCTTCCTATGTGATATTACCGCCTAAACGGCTTACGTACCGTACCGTTTAGGCGTTAGAGTTAGATTATTTTTATCCGGAGTGTCAAAGGGTATTTATTTTGTTGTCGGTTTTTTCTTTAACAAGTAATGACTTGTTTCGAAACTGCTTGTGTTATCTCTAATTTTCCTATAGATTTGTTTGTACTATTGGTTATGTATTTAATTATAACATTACGCTAGTACCTATTTATAAACGCATGCTCTAAAGTAGAATCGCATTAACTGTTAATACCCTGTTTGCTACCGTTTTACCAACGGCTGAATCGATCTTGATGAAATTCGCCACTCGTACTTACAGTATTGAGTTTGAATAAGACCGACACACTTATCTCAGTGACATGTTTGCATGCAACTGCGTAGAGAGACGAGCTAGCTTGAAAGCGTCACGCTTGCTTACAGCAGTTCCGTGTTACTCAGAATTTTGTTCAAAACACTGCGAGGCAATGCGCTGCGCCGCTGTGCGCTGCGCTCATCACCCTGGGACATTATGGCCAGTAATTGCTAGTAAGTAAATACTAAGTATTACAACTCTTGAAAACTATAAAAACAGGTTAAAACCGCGGCACGCATCTTGTTGATCAAAACCGAGAGCACCTAAAAAGCAAGTATTATTTAACTTACTTAAAAGCCCCTTTATAGCTGCATATAACTGATATGTGAATTGGCAATGGGTAGGCCAAATCACTTTGATGAACCGATTACAGGTGGGGCAAAAAGGTTCTTGAGTGGCGACCACGAACCGGAAGACGCAGCATAAGCAGTCCTCCCACTAGGTGTACCTACGACATTGTGAAAGTCGCGGGCAGGGGTGGATACAATTGGCTAATTGTCGTTCAGTGTAGTAGGTCGGTGTGGCGCTTTAAGAAGGAGGCCTTTGTTCGGAAGTGGACGTCTTCTGGCTGATGATGATGGTGATGGCTGACATGGCCATTATGATGCCGCTATAATAATGTATTTTTTTTTTCCTTTAATGTATTTCCAATGAAAACTGTGTTATTGACGTTTTCAAGTGTTGTGCTAACCGAGGGTCTGAATAAATGAATTGAATACTAAATTCTCTACCTCAACCTTCGTCCATCTATTATAGCAACAATTAAATATTTTCTCGAAAATCTTTAATTTTCACATTCCATTGCTGTCCTCTTGTTGAAATTCGTTATTACAGATGATTCTGTATTTCTGCGGCCTTGTTCCCCGACACAGCTAATTTGGTTTGCGGTAATTATACAAACCTATTAATCAGAGAGCGAAATAGGTTTATTGGTTTAGCTTCGCATATGCTACAATTAGGAAAGGCAGCATTTGCTTCGGTATGTCAGAAAATTAATGGTAGTTAGGCGCTTATGCTTAATTACGCGCTTAGACAAGAAGCTACTATCGATAGATTACGCTATGTAGAAAATACAAACATAGAAGTACCTGATGGAAATTACGATCTCTTTCAGTAAACTCACAAGATATAACGGACAACAGTGATTATGGATTGATTTTCATAATATACTCAATCATGAAACACTAGGAGTTTATAAACATGTGACAAGAGCTGCATAGGGAGCTGTCTGAGTCAGCACTCGGCGCAAGCGAGCGAGTGGCCACTCGTGCTTCTCGTCGAGTACATGCCCCCCGTCACCTCGAGTGCCAAGAACATGATATTCTCCGTTGTTATGCTGCCCTGGTACTTTACGCCACGTGCCGTGTCTGTGGTTTACGAAGTTCATTTGGCGAGTTAAGTTTCATACCTATTAATTTGCAAAAATATTATGAGATTAGACAAACACAATTACTTACATATTTACATTCATTCGACGATATGAAAAATAAATGTTTTCTCATACGAATCCGACCATTATCGTCTATTTTTATTTTTCCCAAAAACCCGCCCGTTTCTCAATCCAAACTGTTGGAATCAACTTCTCCATTTCCAAACGGGAAATGAGTGAGTAAATCAACTCAAACTTAGCCTATAAAGTTCGGAAATGTCCCTATTCATCAACGGGCCACGTGAGCAGATTCAAATCGGTTTCGATTCGGTCGCCATCCAATGCCGCCCAAAGAATACCGTTGATACGTGGAATAGAGTGACTTTCAGTCAACATATTAGCGCAAATAGCGCTTATCAATGACAAGTTACTAACGCGGTCTTAGCCAAAGATAGTTTAACAAATAGACCGCGCACGCAAAATAATATAATCTTCAGAATCTCACCGCGTCGGGCGCGTGATGAGGAAATAATTCGCTCTAATACAATCCGAGAACCTACCAATTGTAGGCAATTAATATGAAGAAATTAGACTTTTTTGAGATTTTTTTTACGCTTTATTATTTTCGTGAGAATGGTAAAGGTATGAGCGGACATATTATAAGGTTACCTGGAAGAGATCGATTTAAGCGATAAGGCCGCCAATTGTTACACTAGTGTTAGGTAGATTTTTGTATTATGCATGTAATTTCTGGTGTGAACAATAAAGAGTTATCTATCTACGAGTATCTATCTATCAGCTTTCATCTTTACAGGGTCTCGCATACCTCTGCTTATTGTCTAAACTGTTGCTAAATAAAGTCTGGTGTAATGTCTACAAAATGAGAAGTCGTTGTCGTCACCACACGTTATAAGTCATTGCGTGACTGAAATGCTGAAAGCTTTAAATGGCTATTGGCATTTTTAGGAGTCGTCAATATAAAATTGGGATTTATGTGGACAATTCGTTTCAAATAAAATTTTTGTTTTGAGACGACTTTTTCGTGAGTTATTTACTAATTTGCATTATTTTTTTGAGTTACATGTTGAATTTCCGGGGACCTGATCTTTCTTTCTGTGATTCCCAAGCCAAGGGGAGGCATTTGATCAGCAGTGGACGTTATGGCTGTTGATGATAAAGATGATAATTTAAACTTGGGAATCCTAATTTAATTCAAGCGTATTACGAATTCAAGAGCCATTCTGAGCTGCACTGTGCGCAGGGTATGCCTACTCGTAGTTAGGAACTTAATCGTTTTAGGATAGCCTTTCACATGCAAAATATCTCAGAGCGAGTATATACTTCTATATATACTTTAACTGTCATTTATTCTGTACTCTTAGTATCAAGACGAAATCAATTTTTCCAGTAGTTTTTTTTTCTTTATTCTCTTTTTTTTTGTGGAAATTGGACAACATTGGCATGTCAGTCCCATCGTAACTTAAGCTGTACACACATTAAAAAGGAAATATGTATGTAGCCGTAACATACATTTGTTATTCTAGTTTCAAAATGCGAAAGCTAATAAATGCTGTTTAGAAATAATTTAATTAATAAGCTAGCTAAGATAACACTGTATGTTTTCCGAAAATAAATAAATAAATACACAACTATGAACAATATAATTTCACTCTACAATAAGGTTGAACTACAGCGACTATTGACTTCAGTTGCAAGCATTCACCCGATTTTTCAAAGGTTAAGAAAAACTTTCTAAATTGTCTTTCCCCGAACAAAATCCAATTGGATTGAATGCGAAACGAGATCGTTCGTCTTCTTACAGAATAACGCGTGACAGGCGGGGTAGCATGCAGATCGCGTTGATTTGCCCTTTTATTCGAGACCTTCACGCGTGCTGATCTCGTTATATTGGAGGAATAAGTTTAAAAAAAAAGCTTTTTTTTGTTACCCGACTATTCATTGTGGAGGGTAAGGTTTGTGTTCCTATATTTCTGTAGCCTAAACGGCTAGATTTTGACGAGTGAGGTGTCGTTGGATTTGTCCGGAGTGCCATAGGCTTTTTGCAGTTGGGTATTTTACAAGTTACAAGCTTTTTTTTAACTTGGAATGTTTGTATGTTCGAATCAAATCTTGCAACTGAATTTTAGACCTGCGGGCTTATCCTCTAACTTTGAAACGTTCGTGATTCTGTTTGCGAGAGCATGCCATCTCGCTCCTACCAACTTAGTCGCGCTATGCGCGGTCCCGCTCGCGCAACTCTCGTTATCGCTTTCAGAGTTACGGGATAAGCTCACAGTTGCCCTTGTTCAATTGTGTTGAAATTTTGCATGTCTGTCAAGTTCTTATGACAATACAATATTAAAAGAGCGATCTGATCTGATGATCGAGACGAAAGATGGAAAACGGAACTCCTCAGAAACGAACAATAGATTGATAACAGTTTGGACTCATTTTGTTCAGCTTACAGTACCAATAACAATTGGACAATTAGATTTTATAAAAACTTGTCTGGAAAAATATATTTTTCCACAAAAACTTATTTGTTTGGGTTTTAATAACAATTTATTGGTACGATACGATTCCTGCCAGCGACGTCAGCTTCAAAATGAAAGGAAGAAATCAGATTGGTGGCTCCTAGCCTTTTTGTCATGGCCGATATCGCTAAACTACACACTTCATCAGGAGTATTTAAGGGTTTTTTTAATTACTTTGAGGCCTACACTGTCGAATTAAGAATGGTTCATCATTATCATCATTATCAGCCATAAGACGTCCACTGCTGAACATAGGCCTTGGATCTTAGCGCACCACACCTAACGACAATGAGCCACTTGGATCCAGCGGTTGCCCGCGTCTTTCATAATGTAATCGGTTCATCTAGTGGAGGCCTGCCTACGCTGCGACTTCCGTTTTGTGGTCGCCACTCAAGAACACTAAAGAACGGTTGCGCTGTTTTAATTCAGAGCTAAAAGCGCGCTTTGTTCGAAGTTGGTAAAGCAATAAGTTTAATCTTACTAACTTCAAGCAATTCGCGCTTCGAGCCCGCTACCATAAAGAAATTCAATATTTTTTCTATGCCGCTAGTAATATAGGTTGGTATAATGCATAAACTATCTTTTCATTTCATTTCTTAGTAAAAAAACATTTACGCACTTTTAGAAAATATCAGAAACAGTTATGATTACAAAATAATATTTAAAGCCGATGTCAGGTAAGTTATCGTATAAAATAAAGCACTTCTGAACCATTTTTTTAAATGTAACATTACAGAGAAGAGATAACGAAAATATTACGGAATATCTTAAGAATACTATTGCCAATATTTAAAAAACTTTTTTTCTTCTTTTCGTTTTTTCTTATATTAAGATATTCCGAGATATTTATTTTATCTGCTCTGTAATTTTATATTAAAAGTTGGTTCGGAAGTGCGAGCGAGATAGCTGTATCAGGCGACCCGGCTCCTCGGTTATGAGTCGAGTGCTCTTAAAAAGTAGCCAGAATATTAATTCAATTTGCATTTGAGTCAGAGCCGGCGCTTTATCGGTTTACAGTTAAAATTTTACGAACTTTTTATAATTTCATAATTTTATCTTCCTTTTTATGATCGCGACAGTTTTAATGATGGCGTTGAGATTTTGTACAATCTTTAGCGTTTTATTTTTTAATTCGTTGATTTCGCTAAAGACTCCAGTGGTATAATATAGTTTTTTTACTGTGAAATAGTTTTCGAATGGTAGTTTTTTTTCCCGGACAAGCAAGTGCCTGACTGCCTGTATTATGGCTCTCTCACCTAATTCCGCTATCTCTTTCGCACTTTTTCAGAGCATGACGTCGTGTAAATGTGTATGGTAACTTCAAATTTGTGTTTCGAGCTTTTTTTAAGATATTTGCGAAAAACTCTCCGCTAGGGCTAAACACTTTTCAAAAATTGCTGGACACACAAATTTGAAAATACAATACACATTTACACGACGTCATCCTGTAAATATCTACTAAAATGAAATAATGAAATTCGACACTTTTCCGCTAGGAGGACGCACACTTGAATATGAGCAAAATCCGACCTGGGTTTGGTTTGGCGCGAACTGCTAGTCTTAGCAATTTAATATCATACAAAAATAAAAGTTTTCGCCAAGTTTGTCAAGTCGCTCATACTAACGTTTAAATTCACAACGAATTATGTCTACTTACATAAAATAATAATATTTGCCAATTATGGCAAGCTTACCACCGCGCACCGTGCGCCAGGCAAATTATTAATTTTGATAAGATATAGCAAACATGGCAGAAGCTCAGTCGTAAACAGGCGTGTAGCGACCCCTGGTGGTATGTGCCAGACAGTTTATTGGGATTGCTTGCAATAGATACTGGTAGATAATGTAAAAACTGGTACATTTACAGCGTGGAATGCATAGAGTGAAAAAAAAACCCATTATATACATATTTTTTTTGTTGTACTAAGAAAAACTTACTATAATTATCGTATTGCAAAATAAGTTGTCAAAAGTCTGTCGAGACTATTATTTTCCGACTTTTTAGGATTCCGACTATATGTGCCTAAGAGTGTTTGTTGGCGTCCTTTTTGTACAACGGAACCCTAAACATTTTTTAGAAAGTAAACAATTGATATCACTTTACTACTTATTATTATAGCCTTTTGCTCAAGGAACATAATACTCTCTCATTGCTTTCGCTTACCCGTTTGGGTACTCTGGGTTGAACGGGTTCAACCAAAGAGTAATATTTTTTTTCTCTCTTATGTTTTGGGTACACACGTAATATAACTTTTTCAACTCGGGATTTGTTTTATTTTTTAATTGTTTGGGCGATTATCTATGGACGACTATAATCTATGGATTCTAGTTCTGATACTGCTTTGATAATGAACTCTTTTCTAACTCTAGGTAAAACTTTTTCTCATTTGGAGTTTTGGCGGGAGCGTAAAGAAGTCATGCCACGTCATTATAATATTTTCTAATACTTGTGTTATTTCGTTAATATGTAAAAACGCTGGATTTTATCCATTAAATCGTGCATTATTGTTATTTATATGAATGTCGTGAAAAAATATTGTTTCCAAAATTCCGTTAAACTTCCAGTAAAGCTTCCACCACTTTACAGAAGCATGACTTGGTCTGGACAGGGACTAAAATTGTTAACTTAGAATATACCTGCGACATGTTTTACTGTGAAATACTATGCTTTACTTGAAAATAGCAAAGCTTGACACTGGCTAAATACACTGTGTGCAGTCAACATACAAGATTAAAAAAAAACAAAAAACTTTAATATTTCCACTTTCCCGCCAAAACCAAAACCTTTTTTCTTGAAATCAACAACGTGCCACGGAATAAAAACTCCTAAGATAGCAAGGCTCTATCGACCGCGTGGGGTGATGGGGTCGCCGGCCGATGATTGCAGGCGACGCGTCGCGACGCGATGCCACTTCCATTGTAAATTCTATTGATTGCCCATAATCACATGAGAATGCCGGATGTCGGACAGTGTTGATAATGAACTGTGCTCGGTAAGGTAACTATTTTCACTAATAAACTGGGCTCTAAAGTTACAAAACAGTCACAGTCTCCCGTAAGGGTACTTTCCGCAGAAAAAATTGCTAATCAAAGTACGCATAGGTACAGAGATTTTTCGAAGTGGGGGCGAAGTGTGTACGTTCTTTCGAAAAACTTTGTTAAAACTATTATAACTTCATTATTCCTTTACCCTGTCTCGTTATCTCTGGAGTGTTTGTTACTTTTTCAAAATTAAACGAAGCAGGGATTAATGTTTGAGTGCATTATGAAGACGGCCAAAAGAAAAATTTAATAAACTTCCGCATAAAAACCATCATACTACGGTAGCGGTACATTGTGCAAACCCTCGGAACAGCGATCATTTGTATGTAAAGAGTAATAATATAGGGGCAATTTATATGGCTGGACAGATTTACAACACACATAACCTAAAATTCGCAAGAAAACCAGTATTCAATTAGAACAAACGCGCGCACCATTTAAATAATTTTGTTGTGATTATAAAATACTAGTTGATACCCTCGACTTCGTTCGCGTGGAACTACAAAAAAAAGTAGCCCATGTCAGTCTCAGACACATAAGCCCGTTTAGCCGTGATAAAACGACAAACACCCAGACAGAGAGACAGATAGTTACATTCTTAGAACTGGATCTAACGAGAATGATCCAAATTTGTGCTCCCATAGATAAAGGCTAACAGACAATTATATAATAAAATATAATTTTATAATATACACAGACACTAGGCTTCAAATTAATAATGCCCCTTTTTTTAGGTTGTGTTAACCGCCTTTAAAATACGTAAAAATAAATACAAAATGCTTCACTTACAGCAGCCAATCTTGCACCTTTGATTATATTATTTAAAGCTTGGTACACAGGTAACCAGCGTAACTTTCACACGACATGCAGTGAACTGATACTGACCACAGGTCAACGGCACGACTGCTCAAGTCTCTAGTAAGAGTATGCAAAGTGCCTACACGCAGGCTAATGTAGGCCTTATGTAATGACTAAGCTTCGCGATTTTAGACTGATAACTACTAGTAGTTCGCGGCGAACTGAGACCTCGCGACCCCTATATCTTCACAACCCCTGGACCGATTCAGCTCATATTCGAACTTAAAAATTGTATTGAAAAGATCGGATCAACGGTTCGCAAGTTATCATCGGACAAATATACACACAACCATACAAACATACATACAAATGCCGATTTGTCCCAGTAAACTCTGAGACCTTCGCTTTCGAATTAAAATTCTTCTTGTTCAAGATGGTAACAGTACTATGGAGTTCGCTTGAACGCAATTTTGCCGAATTTTAATAGTTATGCAAGTGCAAGGATGGTGTAAAGCAGTGACAGAGTGGTTGCCGAGGCAAGATAGTCGGAGCGTTTGTCGTCCGGCAGCGAAATGGGTCGATGATATAATTAAAATTGCGGGTCGAACCTGAACCAGACGAGCACCGAAACGATGGCACTGCAAGAAAGAGGCCTATACCCAGCAGTGGGATAAAGTTTGGATAAAGAATGAAGAAAGTAGACGATGATGTTGACGACAGGCAGCGAAAAAAAAAATGCCAAACTTGATCATATTTCTGTCGGGAATCATGAGTTCAAATCAAGTTTTCGATACATTTTCTAGAGACAAAAAAAGGTGAATGAATCTTTAAAAAGCGCTTCTATAATCTAAATTTCTGTATCGGTCATCAACTAACACATATATGCAGGCAGAAATGCGACGCAGCACAATAGAGTACAAGACGCTGTTAGTAGAAATTTCAGCGGATAGCACCAAACTACAAACACCAAAGACAATGTGACATACGTCATCATCATCAGCCGTAGGACGCCCACTGCTGAACATAGGCCTCCCCCTTGGAGCGCCACACTGTAAGACAATTAGCCATTTGCATCCACTTGTTGTACGCGACTTTTAAAATGTCATCAGTCCACCTAGTGGGAGACCTGCCTACGCTCAATTTTCAGTGATCACCACTCAAGATCCTTTCTTCCCCATCGGTTATAGGTTCTTTAGCGATGTGGCTTGCCCACTGCTGAACATAGGTCTCCCCCTTGGAGCACCACACTGTAAGAAAATTAGCCATTTGCATCCACTTGTTGTAAGCGACTTTTAAAATGTCATCAGTCCACCTAGTGGGAGACCTGCCTACGCTCAATTTTCAGTGATCACCACTCAAGATCCTTTCTTCCCCATCGGTTATAGGTTCTTTAGCGATTTGGCTTGCCCACGTTTCAGTTCCATTATGTCATCATTGGCCACATACACTGGTTGAAGACCCTTGTCTTCAGGCACTGCGGCATTTCTTGATGTTATGAACATACTAAGTTAGTTGGTACATTGTCGATTACTAATATATTACTACTACACACTCAAAGACTAACAGATCCCAGTAAGTAGACGCATAAAACACTTCACATCTTTGAGGTCAAAAGATGCCACAGACTGAATACCAGTTTCTTGTCCAATGCACAGGTGCTAAGCATTGTAACTGTTTGTTCAATACGAGTATGCGCGTTTTGAATGCTTCTGGGAAGCCGTTATTGTACAAACAGTTAAGCTCCTCCAGATCCGGCATTTTTCACGGAAGGTGTATATAATTTTTCTAATTTACACTTGTGCGAAGCCGGGGCGGGTCGCTACTAGGTACATATAAAACGCCTATTCACCAGCTTTTCTATATAACCCTACATGTGCTAGAACTGCATTACGCTCCAAAACCTTTCAAAAACAAAATAGTTCAAGCTCTCAATTAGCATGTTTATGAGTATAAGCCAAACAATCAGAACTTTCCAGAACCACAGCATAAATAGTTCTCCAACTTTGTTCCCAAATATTTCACGAAGTTGTTCAGTAAGCTGCACACGTAGTAAATTATCGTGGGATCTATCTTCAGACGTACCGAAGTCTGCCCAATAAACTCCGATACCTGTGGATTTTCAAGATAATTGTCTTTCCTTTGGAGACAGTTCTATATCTATCGAACGAAAGGTTTTTTTTTTCGAAGACTTTTGAATACGTCATTTTAATTGTTCTAGTTTTGATGGTAATTACCTTTTTTATGAAGTAGGTAAGTAATTCTACCACTTTAAATATAATATTTTATACGTTTTCATATTTCATTGCAGATGTATGCAGTTTTTTTTTCATTGCAGATACAACACTGCGTAATTCTATCTTTTAAGGAATTATATTAGGTAGAAAGATCTCATTTTATAATTATCTCAGTCACAGGGTTGTAGCGTAAAATTGTTTGAGTTCAAAACTCTAGGTGGCACTGAACTGTTATGGATAACCCTGATGCTTACTATCAGGCGATTAAGTTGTTCTTCTCCCCACTCAGCCAAAAACATCATAAAAATTAGCTAGAAAGAACAGTCTTACTTGTCTCGGAAAAAATGCACGAAAAATGGGAAATTTCAAATAAGCCTTGGGCGTAGGCCTCTCTCAATTCAATATTCAAACGTGTAAATACTTCACCGTAAATCATTAATTTGATAACTCTTATTGGAATAAATTTTGTTATTAAAATTTGTTCGCTTGACCAACTAAATTAATTGGATTATTTTGTGAAAACCTTTAATTAATCCGTAGAAATCGTTAAATGAAAATACCTGATAAAATATTCACCAAACATTACATTTCATTTTTAAGTTTGTTTATATTTAAGTTGTTTTTATTTTAACCTATAGATTTAGATGATATTTTAATGTAAATATTTTTTTCCTTGTAAATAAACTCTATTTCATTTTATAAATTGTTTTTCAGTATCAGCCTATCCTAACTAATATTATAAATGCGAATGTAGCCCTGTTTCTCTGTCTGTATGTTTGTCGCGTTATCACGGTTATACGGCTGATCGGATCGACCTGAATTTTCGCATAGATATAGCTTAAGGGTCGGAGACGGATATAGGCTACTTTTTTTAATGGTCCACGCGAACGAAGTCGCGGGTAACAGCTAGAGTATTACATACAATACTTTTTATATCCGCCCTAGGCAAGGAACGTATTTATGAAAAGGTATATCAACTTATAAATCTTCATTGAAATTTGAATAAGATTATGAAATAGTTTCTTTGATACAAATACTTTTCTCGAATTCTCTGGAGTAACACATGGCCTAATTTTAATCCCGGAACAATATTTCCGGTTTTTGTAGAATAGCTGGTGAAACCGCGGGGCACAGCTAGTGTTTCCATAAAACTTGCTATAAAACATTGGCAATGGTATTGTACAGTTTTTTTAACGGCTGCTCTTTCAAAATGACTGTACCTGATATCTGTATGTGATAGTTTAATAGCATTTATTATCATCATCGACAGTAATAAATAAATTAACTTTTTAAATTTTAATTCCCATAAATTGGAAATCTTTTTATTCTAGCCATCTCAGTACTGCAATCCAGTTAATCGAGAATGTTCCAAGGCTAGCCTAACGGCGTATATCCCGTACTTAGCAGGGAATTCTCTGAAACCCTATCACTTGTAAAACAGTTTAATTTGAACCTAAACGCCTTCGCAAAAGGACTAATTGACATACGAGTAGCTGTTGCCAATGTGACTGCCGATAACTTTTAATCGTCATTACAATGTGAGCCTTGATCATTGAGCAATAAATTTTTAAATAGGGTGTATTGGCTAACTTATTGTGATAGCACACTACACTAACAACGACACTAGCACAAATTCGGTCGATTAGTTTTATCGATTCCAAATGTCTTAAGGCGAGGTCCAATCGCAAAACAACAAAAAGCAGCATTTTTCAGCGTATTGTTCGAAGTGACGAGATTACTTAATCAGGTGCAAAACCGAATAAAATTTCCGAAAATGTGTCTTAGTTACAAAATAAAAAAATCGCAAAATTACCCCTGAAAAACCCTTCTGAAATCAAATGATCTGAATTTTCAGCGGTAACTACAAATTTTCTTTTACAAATTAAATATTCAGGCTAGTGGTTTATACTGCGAACCAGGTTAGTTTTTTTATTTGATTTGTATATTTCCGATAATCGGCAAAAAAGCAACGAAAAACTACAATTTACCGTTTTCTGATATGCGATTTTCAACTTTAAACCTTAGAACTTTGAGCGGGGCATTACTCATTTCAAATCACGATCAGTCCTCGCCTTAACTAGTTTTATTGATTCTACCACTCTGGCGCAAGTGCCTAGTAAAAAAAGATACTTGAACATGTATGAAAAGTGTACTAGAAATAATAACGGCTATCGCTGTCTTGCTCTATCGATGGCTTGACTCTATCACACTATCTCTAACGGTATTCAGTTGTAGTACATGTTTCATACAATCGCCTTTTTTCATTTTTCATATTTGAAAATGTAAAGTAATGCAGATAATTTTAGTGCTGTCAGAATAATTAAGTTTGGAGAAAGGTACAATTGACGTCGATTCTGTTGTACCACTCACTAAACTAAAGACAGCTCTAAAATGATTGTCATCATTTTGTCACGCATTATAGCAAGAGATACAGATAATTTTAGTCCTGTCAGATTGGTTTAGTTTAGTGAGTGGTACAACAGAATCGACGACAATGATAACTTTACTTCAAATATTACTTTATAAACGTCACGTTTACAGTATTCAGTAGACGTGTAGATACAACCATACTTCTTGCGGTGCAGTGTCGAGTTAGTGAAGTGAACGGTTACCCTTCAAGGTACCAGTTTGTCAGGCTTGATTAAAATTATTTCTTCATTTCTGTCTTCTTTATACCGGCAAGCCGTGTTCGAACTCAGATAAGCGTTTATTGGTTTGGGTTAATATTGGTATTTAATAATGGGGACATTTTAAAACTTTTATATCATGTTGATCTTGATCTTCCAGTAAATTTCGACTTCGATTTCGAACATTAATATAGCGGTATTAGCGAAGTTAAACACAGGAATAAAAATGACTAAATAACTAAATGAGACTGACAAAAGTTTCTGTTTTAATCATATATTTAGTGCATTCTAAGTATATGGTTTAATTTATTTAAGAAAAACCTCGAGTCAGTTAAATTGTGTTATGATAGATGAAGGATGTAAATATGGACAACATGGAGGTTCGACGAGACTTCAACTAAATTGAGAATATTTTTATTCTGCTTATAGAGTACAAAATAGTTTAAAGTTTACTCAACGTGTACTATCAGGTTTTTTAGTTTTTTTTTTAGGTAAGGCTACGAGACTCCGGAAATTGAAATAAATCTATCGACATCACATTTCGAAATTGGTCCAACCATTTTGGCTATAGATGAAGGTCAAACAGGAACATACATTACTTCACTGACGTCTATAGTACTATTAGTCTTATATATTATAGTACAACAACGGTAGTAGTATAATAGCAATCAGTGACATACGTACACCCGAAAAACAACTTTTTTCTTGAGCAGTGGAAACGAGTACGAGTAAACTCTTTTCCGAAATCATAAAGGAACCTTTGTTCTTTGTGACACTTTCATTATTTCCAAATCTTTTGTAAGCCCCAAGAATCTAATATCAAAAATGTTCACCTAACCCGAGATTATCACGATATCACCTGTCATCACGCCACACGTGGTTCTATTCACACCGCACCCCATGCCAGTAACTAAGGTGTATGAGGGCATGAATAAGATTCCAAGCCCCTTACACTTTCAAAGGACCCTTTATGTGATCTTCGCAGGCTAACACAATGCTTTGGGTTTACTCTCGAAGGGATGTGGGTTTGTTTATCTGTTTATTTTTCAGGTTTATGTGGTGAGCGGAGTATGTGTTTGTTAATAGGTGTGCTTTGCTTTTTTCTACTTTTTGGGGAAAAATGTATCGTAATGTCCATCCTCAGGATAAATCCGTAAAGGCGAGTGCCCATCCTTAGGATGCGTTTCCACTAGATACGGGCGAGGTAGCTTAGCGGTGCGCAAGGAACGTGTGGTTACCATTTTGCTTTTATTGTATTTTATGGAACGTCAAGTCGCTCACCTGACATTAAGCTTCACGCCTGCCCATAACAATTCAGTGGCGTCCAGAATTTTGAACTTCAAAAGTTCAAAACCATGAGCGGCAATGCACTGCGCTCCTCGCCGTGAGATATTAGATGTTAAATCTCTTTATGCCCAGTAATTACGCTGGAAACATTGCAATGTTTGCACACTACTACTTGGCGGTTGAATAACTGGAAAAGGTGTGGTACTTCCCCAGGCGGATTCTGCGGAAGAGCCCCACCACTACTACCACTGCTTGTTATACATTGTAAACCGGAGGCGAAAATTCCACCAATATAAGTATTTACTTGGATAGGAAAATGGAGTAATTCTATTGGTGTTTTTTTCTTTGCACACCGCTTAGCTCAAAGATTTCAGGCCTCTGACATTGTTTCAGATCTTCACGATGCATATTAATTTTTA
The DNA here is from genome assembly GCA_947579745.1 of Apocheima hispidaria. NCBI lineage: Eukaryota > Metazoa > Arthropoda > Insecta > Lepidoptera > Geometridae > Apocheima > Apocheima hispidaria. The sequence goes on from OX388151.1 coordinate 3,881,916, forward strand.
CCGGACTGCGCAAGAGTTATTGGGGTGTATGTAAGAATGTTAGTGTTTATGTAAGCTTGTAAGTATGTATGTTTGTGTGTTCCTATATTACCTTCTATAGAAACGGCTTGACCGATTTTGATGAGTGAGGCTATTATTACTACGTGATAGCTCAAAAGTCGGGTATATTGTTTTTTTTTAAATATTATTACTTGTTTCGACGAATTGCAACAAATCTCGAGAGCGCTGCTAGTGATCGCGAAGAAAGTACAGAGGAAAAATTATAACTAACTAAGTATCAAGTATTATCTAATATTATAAAAAGAAAGTTTGTATGTGAGATGTACCTAACTATGTAAGTATGTAATTGTGTTTGTTACCGTTCAACTCTGTAACGGCTGAACGGATTTGAATGAAATTTGGTATGGAGGTAGCTTATTCCATAGGCTTATTCCCTACACATAGGCTACTTTTATCCCGAAACATTAAACGTTCCTGTAGAATAGCGGGTGAATAGTGGTGCGCTGCTAGTAAAATATAATTTCGACATGACTGCATGACATTTTTGGCAAGAGAGCTGTTGTCTAAGAATCTAAGAATCTAAGAAGCAGAATCTAGAACTCCAGACACATTTTTTGGCACCGCCTGTAGTTTACTTGGATTAGGATGTCTAACGACATTCAATTCGATATCAGTATTCCAATACAGATATCATATTTATTGTTGGAGTAGAAGGCAAATCTAGCATAGAGTTTGATTCACATAGCATTGGGTCCATCTGGCTAGGCCCAGAGCACAGATTACTTTCTATAGACACTGCATTACGAGATATTTTCAAACTAGCTGCAATATCAGAGTCCGGACGGGGCTTGAGCCTGAATTATCATAGCAGATGTTGCACGAGTATGTCGTTCGTCGTGTCATAGTCTTTAATTTTTTTCTGTGACACATTTCGCGACAAACACTCGACTTTCTTGTATCTATCTAAGCAAGTGCATAATGATAATAAAACCGTCGAAAAGAAGTTTTTTTTTTCTCTTCTGTGGTCCCAAAGTCAAACCGCAGACTTAGGCGCACTACACACCAGTACAAATAATGTACACCAGTACAAATAATGTACACCACACAAAACATTTATCGTAGACCTACACTTAAATACGAGTGCGCTAATAGGCAATACACCACATTTCCTCAAAAAAAGTGTGTTGACAAATGTCTTTAGTGAGAATTGTGTCCTTAGTGTGTGTTGCGCCTTAATAATCACTATACGTGTATGTACGTTTCTCGAACTGGGAAACTTCCCGCAACTTTCCGCGCGAAAGCTTCCAAGGACAATGAACGCACTCGAAACAGGACGCGTATTGTCAGCCTGACGCATTGTCCTAGAGGGGCGACGGCGAGCGAAAAATCGCGATGCGATGCGAATTGCGCTTCAATACTGAATCGCGCAATCTACGTGACAATGACTTGCGTAGGTGAAGCGGCACCACACTCCAATACTACAAATGCTGTGCCACACATTTATCGCATATCTACATTTCAATGAGAGTGCGCTAATAGAAAACAAACCACATTCCGGTCCAACAGGTGTGCGACATAACACAAATTTCGTACTGCACACAAATGTTTCGTTGGTGTGTGGTGCGCCTTAGTGTGGTCACAGAATAAACACTAGTACTTACAGTGCAGTTGACTTACTCCGAGATAACAATTAAATAGAGACTCGCTACGTCACAATAAAGTTAATTTAGCAAGCACAGTAAAGCGTACGCGCGCAACACGTACGAGAAGGCGAGGATCGTTTTGAAATTTTTGCTCTCGTTAGGTAAGGCGATTCTCACACTACACCACGCATCGTCGCGGGCTATGCATACCAGTTTAAAGTGTCACGTCGCAGCTTGCCGCTTTTCGTCACTCGCGTAGGACAAATGCGTAATTTCAGAATGTTCCACGGTTCCAGACTACTCTACCTAGCTCTTAATTAAGGGGGCAATGCTAAAATGCTTCTGGCGTCGGATAGAGCCCATTCAGACGCGTGCAGATAATGAAGCTCTCTCGCTTATTACAGCTTGTGTTTTTTTATAAACCTACTAGACACGCCGTTTAAGCACCTTCAGTACCTATTTTTTTTTTAAAGAGTTTTAAAGTAACCGATAGTCAAATTGAAAGACTATTGTGTTGTATGCATGATATTTTACTAAAGACCTTACCTTCAAAATGGCGCTCTGAATTCGGCTCCCCTGCAGGCCGCTTACAGCCGCCAAAGAGTGCGAAAGAAAATGCTAAAAGTTAGAGACTAAAAGAGATAGCGATAATGAAATCTGTCCAGAAGGACAGATTTGCGGGGGTCATTCATTATAAGTTCGCTAAAATCGTATCTCTAGTGAAATATCCTTGGATATATGTAACATCGTTTTATTTCGAGTTTATACATATTATATTAACTTATTAATTTACACGAAGAGTATTTGAAAATTGTATTGCTATCGCTCTTTTCCACGTACGTCCTATAGAGAGAGTTAGTGAAATAACGTAATTTTTTTTATGTTTGGGTTTCGGATGAAACCTGTTATCGCTCCCTAAATCTTATCAAAATCTTCCGTTTTTGGCGTTAATAGCTTGAATAAATAATATTGTACGCCAATAGTATATATTTTTTTAATATTTTTAGTAAAAACGACTTTTCTTCGTTATAATTTCAACGTAAAAAAACACCTCACTTTAGGTTTAGGTTTAATAAACATTTATTCTCATAAAGATAAAATTATCACTTACATGAGAATCAATTACATAGAAAAATTTATATAATATAATTATATTGTAAGTCGTTCTAGTTAAGGTAGGTACACAATTAACGCATTGTTAGATAAATAGATATATAGAATAGTTAGTTCATTAATAAACATTTATTATATGATGAGCAAGTTTCGTTTTAAATACGTGAAGAGAGTTTATGTTTTTTAAATCGGAGGGTAGTTTATTATATAGCTGTGCGCCATCGTAACTTATTGTTTTTATTCCGTAGTTCGTACGACACTTGGGTAAGATAAGAAAGCTAGGTACTTTAGGTGCCTATAACTACTAAGATATTTACTCTACAACAGCTATTCACGAAGTACATAACAAGAAGAAAAAAACGAAATCGCGTAACATTTAGGGGTCGTTCCCTTGGAGATCCCGGAGCCCTCGGTCAAGCACCAAGGCAGACCATCGGGGGGTTTTAGTAGGAATAATCCCACATAACCCGACTACGCCCCGAAAAAATCGTGTATCTTGTGAAGATTTCCCCTTCGCAAAAAAAAGGGCTGACAAACAGTTGGCACTTTTTGTATGGACAAGTAATTTAGTATACTTGTCCATACAAAAAGTGCCAACTGTTTGTCAGCCCTTTTTTTTGAAATATATATTATGTTATATTATATTATATTTATATATATTTTTTTTTTTTTTTTTTTGTTTTTTTTTTTGATTTATACTAAATTATTTTCATACAAATGCGAGCAGGATAAAAACATACGATGACAAATTCGTCCAATGTTGCCAACGCAAAGCTTGTACCATCAACTACCTCGAAGTAGGTATGAAAAAGTGATGGCGCAAAGACAATAATGGCTTTCTTCTTTTACAATGCTAAATGCCAGCTTCTTTGTTAGATTAAATTGCGGAAATTTTCTCGTTTCGTTTCTTTTGATTTCTTTGTTCCGTTCCCCCGAGGGCCAGTTGTTTATTTATTGTTTTTGTGGTTTATTGGAAAAAATTGAAAAGAGAGAAATATTATGAAAGACAATAGGAAGCGGCATTGAATAAAGTAGGTATAATATTATTTCGATTACACATATTTACTTAAGCTGGGGCTCTACATGTCGCGACGCGATAACTCGATTAAACTTCGCGCGAATAACGCAATATGAGGATTGACTATGAAATGTCTTCGCGACGATTTGGCTACATAATGACGTTTTCGGAAATTATTTTTTTAGGGTTCCCTAGACCCTAAAAAACAAGAAACCCATATACATTTAAAACTATGCATCTCCAAAACTTAAAAATTTTCTTTTAAAATTATTATTGTGATAATAACTTTTAGATAAGCGGAAAAAACGTTTAAATACTTCAAACGTCTCTTACGCGTCTACGGGCTGTTAAGCTTGTCCCGACATGCTCGTGACAAGTTATTCAATGATACCCCAGTACAGTAGGTTCTCACTTTTTGTTTCATCCCCGCTAACCGTACAAGAGAAAGCCCTAAGAAAATATTTCATTATAGTTAATTTATTAATTCAACGTTTCGATGTTTGCCCTGGTAGCGTAGTGGGTAAAGTATACTCGACTTCGCGGGGGCACTACGGCGCCGAGCCTCCTGATGTGTACTTAATTTCAGCGCTAATTGAGTCATTGAATAAAAAAACCGTGACATTCAGAAGGACGGACAAACCGCAGATTATATATAGATACCGCGTTACGATATCGTTCTTCCGACAAAAACTAACCAGTCAGAAAGCGCGGGTTGCGGGACTACGACCAAGCGTTCTCATTGGCTATCTCAAGGTTACGCCTAGCGTAGCAATGAATCAATGGGAGTATTGCATGTATTTTGACTGATGTGACAAAACGACACGGTGAAACTCAAATGGGTTAATTTTCTATGGGATTCTAAAAAATTCGCAACACCGTACCATAGACATGTTTTTCTATAATGCAACACTGAACTTCTTAATACATCGCAAAACGTATTTTCAAAGGAATATTACAGCCCCATAAATCTTTCACATCTACCCGCAATCACCTTACAAATTACTCAACGAAAACACCATTATCTCTCGACCTGCGTAAATTGTACTGGTAGTAGTGTCTATCGAAATTGGTCGTTGCTGCATCGACCAGTTTTGGGTGACCCATTTGGCTCTAAATGTTGCATGTGAAGAGAGGCCGTTGAGGAATAGTTGTTGGGAGATTGTCCACATTCAGGGGAGGACAATGCGTCCAATAGGACACGAATCACAAAGGATGTAGCACCAAATCAACTAAGGGCGGGCTTATGGTGAAAATGGATTTGTAAATAGAGCTTTCCTGTACATTTGCACTGCATAGTTTTTTTTGCCTTGAGCGAAATCGGCTAATATGTCATCATCACTACCGCTGATTTCATATAATTAATTATCTATAGGCAAAAGTATACCTATTTTCCAAATAAAATATTTTTGGTCATTGCTTTCAAATACGCATGATACCATTTTATTACAAGCTTTTATTAAACTTGCAATGTTTGTATGTACGTACGTATGTATGTATGTATATAAATATGTATGCATACATATTAAGGTCAAATCTTGCAACTCAATTTTAGACCAGTTCCCCTTGTACAATTGAGTTGAAATTTTGCATGCCTGTCAAGTTCCGATGTGTTCCGATCGGAAGGTGGAAAATGGACCTCCTTAGTAATTGGACTCATTTTGATCAGCGGACAGTACCTACCAATAACGGATTTTATAAAAGCTTGTCTCGAAAAATATATTTTTCCACATAAAGTCATTTTACTAGATTATTTAGTTAGTTTATTCCGACCCGCTTTAAGGAAAGTACCTCCCTGGCCCATTCTGTTCTTCTCTGTTTTGCACAATTTGGGTCCATTCCTTCAAGTAGAAGTCCAATTTATCCCTCCTTCTTTGTGTGGTCATATGGGCGGCCATTTTATTTTTATTATATAAAATTCAAAGGATTTTTTTTTTGCATTCATTACTTATTTTCCGATACCAACAAAAAAATATTTGCTAGTTAGTAAGCTCTACACAAAGACACCTTATTTATAAGGAGAATTCTGTGGCTCTACATTAATCTTACAAAGTTTTATTGACGACGGTACAATTGATGCGAACAAAAGGTCTAGTTTTTTTTCTCTCTAAAATTTTGGCTTCACACGTTGTGTATTTAGCCATAGTGTCAAGTTTTGTAATATTTGAAGTGAAGTAAAGTATTTCACAATTAAAACAAGTCTCAGTCATAGTCTAAGTCAAGTAAAGTAAGTCACGGTCAAGTCTCTTCATATCCTAGTAACGTGGGGACTTTACTAAAGGTTTGTATGGAGTTTTGGAAACAACCCGAACAGTCACGTTTCACGACATTATACTATTCACCAACACTCATGCAACGTTACGAACACTTAATGAATAAAAATCCACCATTTTTACACATTAACACTCGAAATAAAACAAGTTTTGGAAAATAATATAATGACGCGACATGACCTCTTCACGTTCCCGCCAAAACTCGAAAAGGTCTAGTTTTCCATAATTTAAACACTTTATTGTGACATTACGAGGGCAGTGAAAAACTAAGAACTTCAGAAATTATTGTAGCAACATGCGGCGAAGAAAACTAAAAGGAAAATCGGTTCTCGTGACTAACACGTGTTAGTTTCTATTTTATTGCCTTTGACTTGTTTTCTTAATCTATATTGAATGTTTTTTGTTTTTTGTACTTCACAACTGTTGAGTTAGAGTAGGGTTCCCAAAGTTTGAATCGTACAGCTAAAATAAATAATAAAATAATAAATATCTGGGACATTTTTGCACACACGGTCATCTGACCCCAAACTAAGCAAAGCTTGTAATATGGCTGCCAGAGACTGATATACGTACATATTTTTTTTTTTAAATACATACTTATATAGATATTAACACCCAGACATAGAACAAACACAAATATTCATCACATAAATGTTTGTCCTAGATGGGAATCGAACCCACGCCCCCAAACACAGAAGGTAGGTTCACTACCAACTGAGCCACCGGGGCAGTCAGCTGTTGAAAGAAAGGATTTAGTCGAGGTAGAATTTCGTCCTCGGATTCAATTCTAAAAATCTTTATATTTATCAACTATCTTGGGTTAATAGAGTCGGGTTCCCAAAGTTTGAATGATAATATAGATAATATGATTTGATATGTTTGATGATAGGTTCTTGAGTGGCGACCACGAACCGGAAGACGCAGCGTAGGTGGACCGACGACATTGTGTAAGTCGCGGGCAACCGGTGGATGCAAGTGGGCCGTTGTCGGTCGGTGTGGCGCTCTAAGGGGGAGGCCTATGTTCAGCAGTGGACGTCTTATGGCTGATGATGATGATGATGATGATGAATGATAATATACATAATTATTTAATGATGCTGTTGAAAGAAACGAAGTGTTACGAGTTATTCAAGGGAGGATCACGTAGTTGGATTTAGTCAAACCACAGAAGAGAGAAGTAAAGGTAAAATTTTTTTCCTCTTCTGTGAGTCAAACAATGGCCGCGATTCCGCCGTGCTCTCACTAAACGTAATTACGCTATCGCTGTCTTTTTGACCTAGCGAAGCGAAGGTCTCAGAGTTTACTGGGACAAATCGGTATTTGTATGTATGTTTGTATGTTTGCGTGTATATTTGTCCGATGATGACTTGCGAACCGTTGATCCGATCTTCATGAAATTTTGTAGGCAAGTAGTTCATTTCAATACAATTTCGAATATGAGCTGAATCGGTCCAGGGGTTGTGAAGATATAGGGATCGCGAGGTCTCAGTTCGCCGCGAACTACTAGTACTAAATAGAAACACAAAATAGAGATGGCATGATATATATATATAGTGCTGTCAAATTAGTCAGATCTTAGTTCTACATACACGGCAATAGCACTAAGTTTGGTTTAGCGGGAATCGACTCCATTGGGCAGTATTTTTACAGCAATCGATTTCTGTAAAAATGCCGCATATTGTTGGGCAGACAGTAATCCTGATCGCGTGTCATCCCGCACGTGTTAATCACATCTTGACACGAGCAGGATGGCATTACATGTCATCAGACTTCCGTAATAAGGCCGCTGGATATATTAATAAACATCCCACTGCTGGGATATCGTTCTACCCTGGAAGGGTGATTTGACCATATCCACCACGCTGGCCAAGAGTGGATTCAGGATAAGTAGATTCACATACGCCATCGAATTTATTTTCCGAAAATTTGTAGGTTTCATCAACTCATCGGTACGGGCTCGCCCGGGCTCGAACCCGCGACCCCTCGAATACGAGGCAAGCGTGCTGATGATAATATTCTTGCACACGAGTAAGTGTTTGTTCGTCAATTTGTTTCTCGAACATGGTTCAAAATTAAAACAGCAACTTATGTATAAAAGTATATTCGCAACACGTTGCAACTAAAATGTATAAAAGTATATTCGCAACACGTTGCCTGGAAGAAATCGCTTTAGGCGATAAGGCCGCCCATTATACTACCGTTTTTTAAATATTATTGTTTTTTAAGTTTGATTGTATTGGAGTATAATAAAGTTACATTGTATTATATTGTATAGTATTGTTAGCATTTCATCTAGCAGTGTTATTTTCTATTCAATAAAAAAAACACGATCCGATGAATCTAAATAAGTTTTCAGACGATGCGAAATTGTAAACGCCAGGTTTTTAAATGTAAATTCTACGGCAAAGAATAATACGGTTCCAATTCAAATAAGTTTATTTGAAAGAAGGTAAATGAAAATATGACGGGGCTTCGGAAATTGTTATTTGAAAGGAATTTTACACAAAGTTCTTTATTGCCGAAAGAAGTGAATGGAATGAGCAAAGTGATGATTTAATCAAGAAAGCTTAGTTTTATCGGCCACAGCTACCTCGCTGGCGCATTTTCATAATTATACATAACTAGCTTTTGCCCGCGGCTACGCCCGCGCTGTTCAACAGGGCTAGCATGCGCACCGCGACAAAATATTCTCTACTCTTCATGTCGTGAAAAATGAGACAAATGTATAATCATAGCCGTGTCCTGTTCTTGCAGAACAAACAGGTTTTGTCGCGGTGTGCATGCCAGCACTGTCGGGAAGCCACTTCAACAAATGATACTTTCTGAATGGAAATTCTTGATTTCTTGGTGAAAATACCAAAATCGCTATATGCTGCTTATAATTTATCTCAATTCCTCATGGATCCTATTAAAAGAATTGGGTTTTAAAAAAAGGAAATAAAAAAGAATTTTCCAAATTGGTTTATAAACGACGGAGTTTTGAGATAACAAACATTTAAAAACAAGTTCAATCGAATTGAGAACATCTGTTTTTGTAAGTTGGTAAAAAGCTTTTCAAGTATCGTTGAAATGTACGATTTATCATTGATATAACAGATCCACTCAATACAATCTGTACTTACTCCTAAAATATCAAAATCGAAAGAGATTTTCCCGACTTCGAGGGCTTCCTGACTCACAAGAGCCCTCCAGCAGTCAAGTACGGGTCGGGCCCTTGCTGGGGCGAATCCTGGGGCACAATCATAGACCTTATACTTCGTATGGATCGGACTAAGACAGCTTTTGCAATGGGGTACCAAAACAATGTTGCGCACAAGTAAGTGTATTTAACACAAGTGTTAACCCAGTCACTAGCCTACTTCGTTGGTGATGCGGGCGTTGTTATTAGAAAACGAATTGGCGTACATACATACATACAAGACAATAGAAAGAGTTCCGCAAAAAAAAAGCCATCAAATTAAACGTAAACGTCACCTTGCACTTACTTTTCAAGTACTAGACATAGTGGGACACAAGTTGTCGGAAGGGCATATTCCCAGATCAGAACCTTGTTTGTCTGAGGACATATCCTTACTTTAGACATCCATGGGCACAATTTGTACTAACGTCCTTCATTATATCATAGAACTTTATCGATGAAAAAAATACTATAATCTCACTTTACTCCCACTTTACTCTCAGTATCGGCGAAAATTCGCTTCAACCAAACATTATCAGTAAATGCAAAGAAAATCTTGCTTCGACAAGATACTAAAGTATTCAAATATTTATTCCGCTCGTACCCTTGGCACTTGGCATTGGTACAAGTGTTTACTGAAAAGCTTGCGATCCCCCCCTCTAAGAAAACCCACCGACTCGCGCCTTGTTATCTTGAGAAACAATTTCGCTGTTCAGCTGTTGAGGGCCGATTGTTGGGTTTAAATGAGGCTGTATAATCGTAGCATTGAAGCACGGTTGTTACAAGTGCTTTGTGAATGAACTAGAAGCACGTAAGCTCAACCCACCCTCCGCATACCTTCTCATTTAAACTCGAGATGTTTATTGTCAGAGAAAACTTATGTTTTTGCGAGACTAAAAACGTTAGATATTATGTAAGGAAGTCGGTTGCAAGAGGTTTATGGCGAATTAAAAATAATCCTAGTCATTCCACTGTTCTTGCAACATAAAAAAATAATCTATCTATATACACATATATATAAATGAACCCCTATTTCTCCTGGTCACGCTATGAGTTGAGAAAGGCTGGAGCGATATTGATGATTTCTTTTTTGTTGTGTTCGTAATTGTGAGGACAAGGTTTGTATGAAGAATTTAGCGAGGACGAAGACCGAGCTTCGCAGGCATCAGCTAGTAATATGTATAAGTAGATTATTTTATTTCAGGCAACATGAATTACTTCAAAAACACAGACCCCATATTATAAGTACCTCACAGACTAACACACATAAATTTATTATTTAAGTTACAACTAGGAACGAATTTTAATAAAATGAAGCGATAGACATCTTCAGGGGATGGCATGGTCTTCCCAGGCGTTTGAGTATACGACTGAAAATCCTCCTAGACATACATACACATCATAGACCAAAACACCAAAACACAATAATGAACAGGTTCTTGCTTGGTTCCAATTCCTTGGTTTCAGAGGATTTACGCTTCATAGAATTTTAGAAACCACACAGGAAGTTATAAGGATGTCATTCAATACCCGAGCTGGTCTTAAAATCCGCTTGAGTGGGGCTTCTGTGCTCCTTGTGACCCAATAGGAAAATAAATTAGGTAAATCATATTAGTTCCGGCTCTGCTAGTAACACAGGAAACATGGCTCCATCAAAGCTACGTTTTCGGTCAAAGCTTTCTCTTTCACATATTTTCAACATTTTTGAAGATTAAAAAACCACTGTTTGGTAATTTGAAAAAAAACAGTCTGTTATATTTAGAACTAGCTTATGCCCGCGATTTCGTACGGGTTTAGTTCTCAGAACTTAGACTCGGCCTTTGCCCACTCAAATACAATGTAAAAATAAAGAAAATCCACACAAAGTTTTATCCTAAAGGTAATTCTTGAAATGCTTTTAAAATTATACCTTTTTAGTGCTCATTCAAACATAACTTTCTAAGGAACTCCTGTGCTTTTCACGCTTCTAGACCGGCCGGGATGATTGTAATATATAAATTTTTTTTTAAATTATTAGCTAACTTTTAACTAACCAAAGGCACGGCAGCAAAAAGAGACAAGTTAAGGATGACCTTATTAGTTTGAGTCCTTTACTCACTTAAAATACAAGGGTCAGGTGCGTGTGTAGAGGCTCTAATAACAAATTACAAGTGAAATACACTGCAAAATGTTCACAAAATATTTCGAAGCGGTGAGTAATCCATACGCTGCAGTTTGCTTAGTCACGCACGAGCGAGGAAAGCTGCCAGTTGCCAGACCTGCCAGGAAAATGGATGAATCACTTTCCTTTGTAACTAAAATATTATAAAGCGCCTTAGCTGCATATCAAACGCGGAACTTCTTATAGAGGGTTGAACAAAGACACGTCAATCATGGCATCTATCAAACAAGTTTCTTACTGAAACGATTGAAGTAAGTGGCTCAAAGAGAATGTTGAACTGATATTCTAAAATGTTTTTTTTTTTCATTAGAGTTTATGAGGTTGAAAAGGATGATAGAAATCATTATTTGATGAGGAAAACTTATTTTTCGTCCTTGATTCGTGGGTTGTCGTGTAAGCTGATTAGAGTATGTACTAGGTTCGTTTTTAGATTCTGTATCTCAAAAGGAAAAAGGAATCCGTATAGGATCACTTCGCTGTCTGTCTGTCAAGAAAAGCCTTTTCACTGGAACGCGTGGTATCAAATAATATTAAGTCTACGATCCCTTGGAGCTATTTTGCATATTTTGAAACTAGCTAATAATAAGGGTACTACAAAAAGTATTTACTTCACGTTGTCCGTACTAAAAACATAAAAAATCAGAAATAAATAAGTGAAATAAAATGAAAATCATTTTTTTTTTCATTACAAACTTTTATTTGTACCCTAGTAGAGCTTTCAACTACGAAGTTAAGTTTGTTCTATAATCCGACTTTGATTGTCTTTAGAGCAGTGTTCGGTTCTTTCATAGTCATATTATTATAATTTTACATAAAAAAAAGTTGTGAGGAGAAGGTGCGCGAGTCCACACTTGTCCAGTATTATTTGTAAAAGCCGAATAGGCATTTGGACACAGAGTGTGTCCGAAAATCGGCGTCCGAGCGGAAATCCAAAGTCCGAACTCATCATATTGATCAACTTTTACTATGGGACCAACCATGAAATCGCGTTTTTTTTTTTGTGTTGAAATGTTAAAAAAATATCAATCAAATTTCTCGGCCTTAAAGTTAAATCCGCGGCCCGTAACTTGATTGTGTACATACGTAACTGGCTAAATCAGATAAAAGTTGTAAGCCGTGTGGGCGCTCCTATACGCCTCTTATATGACCTATATATAACGGCTATTTCTCGAAAGCTTGACAAATTGGAGACCGGGATTATCCCTCCAATGGTCTCTATTACAAGTTTCCTCCCGGGATTATAATAGCAGAGATTTTGGCGGATTCGTGGAAATTACGCAATTTCCTGATTTTCGCGTTCGCTCGGAGTTTTTCTTCTGGCCGTTGATTAAATTTTGAGTAGCAGCGGTATTAAGAGAAACGAAAGTCATAGGTTGGGGCTATCGAGTCCTGATTAAAAAGTATGTGAATTTTTATTTGGATATTATTAATTACTTTCATTAATTTCTACTATTTTATTTTCATTAAACTTCTGTTTGACATAATTAATGGAGTGTGTCGTGTAACTAAGTGTAATCAATAAATGATTTTATTTGATATCCAGAAACAAAATATTAACTACTTGACTTTATGGAGTGAATATTACTTACAATAAGATGAGTTTTATAGAACAGTAAGTAAGTATTGATATTCGTATTCGCAGGAAACAATATGATTTAGCTTAGAGACGTATCAGTAACACTGAAATAAATCCTACCACCATGCTTATGGGGTTGGACTCGCTGACGTCAAAGAAATCAGTGGACTGGACTGTATCCCTTATTGGTTTTGGTAATTACGCATTTGTCTATATCTTGCACCATAGTAACAAACGAACGGCCATCCCGGAACAGCTGAACGAAGGGTTGTCTCTAAGGAAACGAACTCTGACCTTCGACTGTCTTTAGCGATCCCTCGCTTCTTGCTTAGTTTTACATTTAGGGTAATTTAATTTGAAACCTTTAAGGATGATTCAAAGAGTAGACCCCAGATTATTCCAAATGCGTATTGTAATAAAAGAAATGCTTATTCACCAAAGCAATCTTAAAGTGATTGGAGTGAAGCGGGCTAACTTCTTTTATTTCCACATTAGAATTAAAGAAAACTAAACAAAATATACACAAACTACAACTACCTAAACTATTTAGCATACTAAATACACAACAACAACAGTTAGACCAGTTACACACACACACACACACACAGTTGTTGTTGTCACAGTTGGAACAGTTAGATTTACCAGAAATAATTACTTTTTATAAATAAAATAAATAAAAAACTCATTTGTCAAATTGTCATAAGTAGTTTAGAAGTTATGAGGGAACAGATACACACGTAACATACATACATACATACTTAATTAATTACATACATATACAGAACATACTTATTATACATACCGGGCCAAATCATAACCCTCCTCTTTCGTAGTCGAGTTTATACTTTCTTTCCCGTCGATTGGATATATTTAATAGGTTCATATTTAGAAAAAAATATTTTTGTTGATTTCTGTCTCAAAATTGACTACATTGACGCAAAATAAAATGGAAAAACATAAAAAAAAAAAAAAATGTCTCTCCGGAAATAAATATAAACACCAATTTATTATTGTTTGGTAGCTAAACAATAACACAATATAAAGATATCCAATTTCTATGGACATCGATTAGCCCGTCTACCCACATAAATTAGTCCTAAGCAATCCGGCCAACTGTCCCCTAGTTCCATATTTATGAGAAACTAGCAGTGCCCTGCGGTGTCACCCACTGCATATCATAGGAATAGTATATTTTTCCGAGATAAAAAATTGTTAGTGCCTGTGTGTGTTAATCCAGGGTGTAAGCTACCTCCTCACCAAATTTCATCCAAAACCGATCAGCCGTTACGGAGTTAACTGTGAACAGACAGGCTTCCATACTTACATACTCACACACTTACGCACAAACTCACATATTTATAATAATATTAGTGTGATAAATTATATGGTCCATTATTATGCCCCTGAGGTAATATTTAGTATTATGACTTAAGAAAGCTTTCCCTCATTACGCGATCTGTAGTTCGCAAGTTCTACATAATTTTAAATAATAAAGACTAGGATACAATCACAGATACGGTGATACAAGTTTTTATTCGTATTTGCATGAAGAAAACTAGTCTGGGTCATTCTGAGAATTTGTTTAAAACATCTTTAATAATAGTTGTTCGCCCCGAACAGGGACCAGGCGATTGCTCTATCATTAAAGTTCCTCGACCACTCATATTCATAGTTATTTATTTGCATGAATTACTTGTCTACAGAATTTCATGCCAATCGGATTAATAATACGCAAGTTATCGTCGAAAAAATGTACACACAAACATACGTACATACAAAACGCCGATTTGTTTCCGTAGTCTAGAACTTCGCTTCGCTCGGTTACTAAAAAATAAAACGCTAAAGCATTTTTGCATTGTCACTTTCTGTAACTTTATTAATTACTAAGCTTGATCGCATAAGGTACAATAATTTCAAGATATTTTTAAATAAAAGATTTTCAAATATCTTATTTCCATGACAACTGTCCATTTTACCTCGTAAGAGATGGAATTTTGCTAAATCCGTTCTTATTATTCCGTTGATCTAATTATTATTATTATATATATATATATTATATTATATATAATAATTATTTGAACCTAATACTGCTCGTATTAGGTTTAAATAATTTGGTTTTCACGTCTCTATCTTAAGCGGTAAAAAGGCTAGTTTTTTTTTGGATAGGTATTGATAACATAGGATAAGAGAGCAAAAAGCGGTTTGCTCCTCACGTCTGTTTATGTATTTATGCATTGAAATCAGCTACGTCGCACGCAAATCCCTTTACATAATGATCTTTTATTTACATTCAGCTCTAAAAGACAAGCAATAGGGTTCGATATCGATTAGGGCAGTTGAATGTGTGTCTTTTAGAGCAATCATCGGTAATACAAGACTCGCCGACAGGCTGCGCCCGTGTTTAACTGCACGAACGCATTATTTATTTTTGGGATAGTATCTCTACTTTGACACAAACTAAGTAGAGATACCTTTTTAACCGATTGCCCAGAAGGAGGGTAATGTTTTTTCGGGTCTGATACGTATGCTTGTTTATGTGACGTAACGACTCTTGACCGAATTTGAATTGTGCGCGTCTTACCCGTGGTACTACCGTGGTTAGTGAGGTGTTGTTGGATTCGCCTTAATATCCGGAGTGTCATTGGGTAATACCAGGTAATACGCTACATTTTGGAGTCAGGTTTTTATGTTTCTTAAGTGGAAATTCCTTCCGCGAGAAGCCTTCTATCTTTATTAAGAATTTCGCCTTTAACAACTTTGATACTTAGCTAGATTTTTTTCTGAGTTTAAGAAGGACCAAGCAATCTTCATTAGCAAAGTGACTGCCACAAACATTGTGGCGGCAACTTTGTCCGCCTACTACGAAACTTAATCAAACTTGGAAACAAACGAGATAACTACAGAAATAATACAAGGAGACGATGAGATTTTGGCGCCAACGTGTAAAAATCATGTTGCGACTTTGTATTACGAGTATTTTCCAAAACTTGTGTTATTGCGAGTGTTTTAACTCTCAGGACAGAAAAAAAATGTAGTAGGGAGCTCCTGGTTGTTTCTAGGTAGGTAAGTGTGGAGAAAATTTAATTTTAAAAAAAAATGTGTCTATTGCATTGACCTTTATTAAGGGCTCTCTCGGCCCTAATTCACTTGCAGTTTTGAAAATATTTCAATAAAAAAATACTGAATGGAAATAAAAAAAATAAACGTTAATTTATCTTTTGAATATTATTATTTATATTAATATTATTTGTCTTTGCCATGCTATAAAAGTAATTATTATGTAAGCGTTTTCGATTTTTAAGTTTTATATTAAAAAAAATTGAAATAGTGCGATCGAGATAGCGTGATTCAGGGGAGCAAGTCCCTAAAGGTCAATTTTTGGATCTAGGGTCAAGTTTTGTATGAATCATCTTAAAATATTATAGAAAACAACTGAAAAATTCGTCGATAGTCAGGATTTGAGCCTGCAACGAACAAACGGGCTTACGGCCCAGGGGTTGGGGACGATCGCATTCTGGTGATTCGTATAATTAGGTAAGTATTTGGTGAGGAATTATTAATTTGTCGATGAATTTTGTCGATCGCGAATGTATTACCTAATCTTCTCTAGTAGCCGTTTTAATTATGGTCGCTAAGCAAAGGGCTGTCAAAAGTGATCCCTTTAATTAACATCACAGGCGTTTGTATAGGGCCAAGTTAGGCTGGTTGGGGGAAGTTAACGGCAAATGAAGAAAAATCAAGATAAATATACTTTTGATATTGTTATGTTGTTATAGGTTTTTAGTGGTTAAATTCTAACACATGATATGTTTGCGAATGAGGTCTAAAAGTCCTCATCAGCAACTCGTACGCCAGCGCGGTTCGCGTATTGATATACGCTGAAGCTAGCCCCACATCAGGTGTTGTGAGATTTTAATAGACGCGCTCACAAAATTAGTTCGGATATGAGGCTCATGTGACCTCACAGGCAACATTTGTAAATTTCTTGAAAATCCTACATTAGTCTTTTAACTTTTGACTCTTTCAACACTAGGTTTTTATTTCTTTCTCTCGTGTCTTTTAGATTAACCTTTCTGAAGTTCGGCACATTCGTAAAAGCTCAAGTTAAATTGGCTCTAAGACCCCGTGGTTCGCAGTTGCGGTAGGCAGCCTCACAGACAGAAAGCCCCATCCTCAAATTGCGTCTGTAATTAAGTACCCTCGCCAATACGGTTCCGTTTGAGGTTTTATCAGGACGAACTAGAAAGGAGTCTGAAAAATTCGCATACTTGCGAACATAATTATAGTGAAAGGCGGCTCGACCCTGTCGCTACTTGCTCGCAGGGGAATCTCCACCCTAATGACTTGACAATAAGATATCTTTTTTATCGGATCACTCTGATTACTCGTGAAACCGCGCGACTTGAGTTGCAACGTATGTGTATGCGTAGATTATATGAATATATTTAACTTTATATTATTATGATACCGGAATACGATATTGTTGTTCCGATTAAAACTAACCAAAGTTGGAGCAACGTGCAAGTTACGGGGACTGCGACCAAGATTTCTCATAGGATATCTCAAGATTACGTCTACTCGCGACTAATGACAGTATTTTTTAGGTGTATTTTGACCGAAGCGTTGTGCGCTTCGATCGTCTTGAGTGCTGAATCTAGGGATAATATTTATTTGTTACGCGTGTGCAAGGAATGCTTACTTTAGCGCTCATTCCGTCATTCTCGCCATTTTAGAAGACAATAAATAAACTGAATAGTTTTTTTTAAGAATAGTATTATTTATTGGCCTTATAAGATAACATTGGTAGTTATACTGGGTTTAGTTTCTTCCCTATAGTTGTAGGGGCATCTTTATTTTATCTTTATTATTTTGATGTTATATTATTAATCAAAGTTTTAACTATCTGCTAATTAATAATATATTTCACAGTCATCTAACGGATACGTTTACAATCCCACAGCAATTAAGTTTACGAGTAGGAAGAAAGTTGAGAGTACAATCTAACATATTCGAATATATTTAGGTCTGTAAAATCGATTTATTATCGTGTCGATTTATTATCGTACCGTTTTATAACCGAATCGACTTAGATTCGTTCGGGTGGTTCGGCACATCGTGTGAATGAACGAACTTTGTAGAAGGAAACGTGTTTCATATGCGCTTGCATACGATAACTAGTGTTCGGGACGCTACCTTTGGGTCCTCTGTTGTGTTATTTTCTTGATGAATTTGGAAATTCTTGATTTATATTTTTGTTGCACTTCGTTTATTTCTTTTTGTTCTTGTAGCTTCTAGTGGCCGCAAGTGACAGATGGATGGTAATATATTTTTTTTGTTTTTTTTGGCTTGTGTTTTGTTTGTTTAAGCAGTTGCTTAAACAACTAGCCTTGTGACTCAGTGGGAGGATTTCCGCCTTCTAAGCTGCAGGGTGTGGGTTCGACACCCACCAAGGACAAACATTGAAAGTTCATGTGATGAACATGGATGTTTGTGATTTGTCTATATATTCTATGATGTATTTACAAAAAGTATTTATGTATCCTATCAAGTATCTGCTTCCCATAGTACAAGCTTGCTTAGCTTGGGGATAGATGGCGCTGTGTGTGAAAATTGTCCACCAATATTTATTTATATATATATATTTATTAATGCTACGATGAAGCGTTGATAAATATTATGAAGTATTCAACCGACTCTAACCTAATCAACAAATTGACTAAAATTTCTAAAAGCGGGGAAAGCTCAGCGCGCCAAATTCATATTTTCTAGCGTTTCTTGTCAAAAAAAACACATTTTTCGCTAGATCTCCGAACCCTTTAAATAGGTATTCAAATAATTATAACTCTAACCACCGAATACTGAAACGTTTGTTAACTTTAACAACTGTTTAATTCTAATGCTGCCTTTGTCTGGCACTAGGCAAATGACAAAGGCAGTAACAGACTTAATCTGTCGTCAAAGTTATCAAACGTTTCAGTATTCGGGGGTAATAGTGAGGGTATATATCTTTTTATATTTTGATTGATTTCCTGGTTTAGTTGTAAATAAGAATTACCAAATTTTTTGACTACATTTTTTTTCATCTGCACGCAAAAGTTTTTTCTCCGTCAGCCCCCTAATGGATTCACTAATGCTATCAAAAGATTCTCAAGTCTAGACGAAGCTGGATAGCTAGTTTCAATTACACTCGGATACGTACTGTGTACACGGCTCTTTAATAGTTTATGTGTCTGTCCTGTCCGTTCATCTTCGATATTGAAGGGGCTTCTCCCCCTGCAATGTGTTTGTTATAACAACAGAGCAGGGACGTATAGTGCAGACGCCATTTTAGGCTCGAAGGGCAACTAATAACAGGAACAATAGGGATGGAGAGCAAGATTTCACTACTTCGAATATAACTAGCTTTTACCCGCGAATTCGTTCGTGTGGACATACAATAACAAAAGTAGCCTATATCCGTCTCCGACTCTTAAGTTATATCTATGCAATAATTCAGCTTGATCCGTTCAGCCGTTTAGCCGTGATAACGCGACAAACACCCAGACAGAGAGACGAATAGACAGACAGAGTTACGGTCGAATTTATAATATTAGTTAGGATTAGGATTTGCTTATTTTTTACTCGACTGACTAAGAAGGAGGGTAATGTTTTTGGGTTATATATAAGAATGTGAGTATCTAAGTATGTATGTAAGTGTGTGTGTGTGTGATGTTTGTGTGTTCCTATAAGTATATATAGTTTTTTATGTTGGGATTGTGGTGGGAGGTTTTTAGTGGTTGGATGGCGGAGGGTCGATGCTACAGGATTACTCCGTCACTCGACGATGGGTTCCTATTTATTATCTCCTGTAGCCTAAACGGCTTGACCAATTTTGACGAGTAAGGTGTCGTTGGATTCCTTCTTACGTCTGTAGTGACATAGGCATACATACAGATAGACACACACAGACGTTATACAATCGTTTTTTTGAAGCTATCTTTATCTATTTCTTAGAGTGAACTTTTGCTTTCTCTCTTTTTATGGTTCTAATTACAGCCTACGTTCATCATTCGTATCCGCTAATAAAATCTCATTCTTTAAGAATAGAGTATACCGCCGTCTTGTCCAAACAAAAAGCGTAGTCTGATACCCACCCCCTATATGTTATCCGATTTCGATGTTTTTATATGTTATCTACACCGTGGAAAACTAAGCTTGTACGTTTGTTTGCTTTTTATTTCGCAATATCTTCGTTGTTACTGACAATTTTGCGTCGAAAAATACGACGAAGAAAAGTAGTTGTTAGAATACCATAAAGATTTTTTTGGAAAAACAAAACATAGTGGCATAGTTTATCCAAGCCATTGAAACCAAAAACAAAATCTTGCTTTTTGGCGGGAACCTGAAGAAGTCATGTCGGTAGTCATTATATAATTTTTCAAAACTTGTGTTATTTCGAGTGCTAATGTGTAAAAATGGTGGGTTTTTATCCATTAAGTGTTCGTGAACGTGCACAAGTTTTGGTGAATAGTATAATTTTGTGAAACGAGACTGTTCGTGTTGTTTCCAAAACTCCATTGATACCTCTAGTAAAGTCTCCATCGCTTTACTGGGGCTTGACGTGGACTTGACCGTGACTTATTTTAATTGTGTAATATTTGAAATATTATTAAAATATTACAATATTTGACACTGGCTAAATACACAACGCGTGGAGCCAAAAATAAGAGAAACATAAAAAAAAATTTAGGGGGTGATAACAGATTATCCCCGAAACGCTATTACATCAAAAAGTTAGAAAAATTCACCGACTCTATCGCACGCACGAGAAACAGAACAAACAATTTCAAATTTTGGAATGCGCCAAAACCTCGCGGAATGACTATCCTCTTACATAAAATCTGCAGTTTTTCCAGGCCAGTTTTCTGCAAGCTCCGTGTACCGAATCCACGCTGTCCAGCTGTCGCCTTCCAGTACTAATAAAATACCGCCGAACTGCCGCTGCAGAAACCACTTTGTATCGAGAAATGTGATTCCGTCGCAGAATGAAGAAATTGAGAATATCGAATTTATTTCATTTGGAAAAGGAATAATTTGAATTTTGATATCGCATCTTCGTATTCCGTATAGATTTCTGTTTGTCTTTTTGTTTAACTTTGTGATTTCAATTTAAATCGCTGAGGACAAACTCATAGCTTTAATTAAGACCTCGCTACATGGCCTGACCTGACACCGTGTCAAAGGGACAGCTAGACTTGAATTTCACGGGAGCAAAAGAAACAAACTATTAAGGTTATAGCTTCGCCCTTTCGCTCCCCCAGAAACTTATATATAGCCATCTCTATCACACGATGTCAGGTCAGGCTGTATAACCCTTATTAATGTAGCTGTGCCGTTATTTCTAATTTGCCACATATACCGTCCTTCTCTATGATTGGTATTATTTGCTTTTCCATACGTTGTAATTGTTTGGAATTCGAGACGGTTGTCTATAGGGGGAGAAAAAAAATAAAGCAGTCGACGAAGAGCTTTGGCACGTAAAAAAAGTCTGAAAGGCATGAGCATAGATCACACTAGATACCGTACAAAGTTTAGGAAGGCGCGGGTAGCGGTGAGTGCGACCGAGCGTTCTCATTGGCTAGTTTAAGGTTACGCTTACTCGCGCCTAACAATGTTTTTTATAAGTGTATTTAGACTGATGCGTGGTGCGCTTCGACCGCGACATTCACAATGTCGTCGGTCCACCTAATTAATGTAGTAAACCGGTAAAAAACTAAAGTTGCCTAATTTGACTAGCCTTGTGGCTAAGTGGGTGGATTTCCGTCTTCTGATCTATAGGTTGTGGGTTCGATTCCCACCCAGGACAAAAATTTGTATGATGAACATGGTTGTTTGTTCTTTGTCTGGGTGTTACTATGTATTCTATGAATGTATATACAAAAAAAAACAGTATTTATGTATTCTATCAGTTATTTGATTCCCATAGTACAAGCTTGCTTAGTTTGGGGTTAGATGGCGCTCTGTGAGAAACGTCCACCAATATTTTTAAATTAATTTTCGCCATTCCTAAGCGGCACATTAGCGCCCAGAATCTAGTGCATATTCAGTAGGCGCCTAGTCTCCCAAGCGCACTAAGGCGCCAGGCGTCAAAGTTACCATTTTACGGCACCTAAATACTCATCTAAACGATGAATACATGAATTTAACGACAGTTTACGTCTTGGCGACACAATTTATACGCAAATTCAACGTTGGTAGTCTAAAGGAGATTTAGGAAGCTTCGGCATGAAAATTTAAATGTATGGAGTTTGCATGGTGCGGGCGAATTCAGGATATTACCGGAATACTGAATAAATATCGCCTTAAACGTTTGTGTACTTTACTGAGTTATACTTTGCGAAATATCAAACGAGGTTTATTTCCAAGAAAATTTGTTTGTGGTATTTGGCTGTCGGTTTGAGTATTAACGGAGTAAAAGCCTATCTAAACGTAAATAAGTATCTATCTAAAGGTAAATACATTGCTATCTTAACCTAAGTATCTAAAACCTTTTCATAACATTGGGCCCCAATGGGTATTTATTTTAAAATGTGAGCCCTAACCTCAGATAACCTCCTATAGATACCGCATTACGACATCTTTGGGTCGACATCAACGCACCAATATTGGAGGAAAGCGCGGGTTGCTGGGGTGAGACCAAGCCTTCTCATTGGCTACCTCAAGGTTACGCTTACTCGCGCTTAGCAATGAACCAATGAGAGGTTATTCATATCTTAGGAGTTTTAAAATAGAAACCCCAAGAAGGGGGCGTGGTTAGCTGACTTCACGTCGCAACTACTTCAGAGTGGTGGGAAAAGAGCAGCAAGCGCAGCGGACACTTCGTCTCGGTCATTTTGCCCATGATTCCAGGCATAGACGGACGTTGCATACTCGCGTGTCAATCTAGTTACCTGCCTATGTTAAAATCATTGAGATTTCTACTTTGTTTTGTTTTCATTATATTTTTTAAATATCTTTGGTTGTAGTTTCTAATTTCAGAAGTGGGATTCCTATTCCACTATCTGCTCTGGCTATCCCAGATTTTACTTGCTAGAATCTCGCATTCCATAAAATTCGTGATTTAATTTTGTAAAAATGTCTGGTAGAAGTAAACATAAGAGTCGCAAACGTGACCGTACGCCTATTCCTGGATTGGAGCAGCAGCTTCAAACGATTTTAGATCGTTTAAGCACTTTGGAAGGTAGTCACAGGTTCCGCACTGCCAGTGAGGGTGGCACGACAACGCCGAGTGCGCGACCGGCGCATGACGACCCTAGCGAGGCGCCGACTGCGACGGCTCCACCGTCCGATCCTCGCGCACCGGTAGTCCTGGCTGTGCCGTCGAGTCCTGTGTCGTGTGGTACAAGTACAAACTTGGCAGTGCCGTGCTCGAGCGCGACACTCGCCGGTACAGACATGGTTATGGATGAGGTAACAAAGAAGCTCGTGAGTGCAATCAGTGCCATTCCGGTAAGGTTTTAAGGTTTTCATATCGAATTTTGATCCCTCGTTACATGACTTGGATTCGTGGTGTAGTGAAGTAGATCATGTGAAGCAAATAAATAAATGGGATGATCGCGAGTGCTTAGCTCGTGTAGGTAATTGTCTTAAAGGTGACGCGAAATTATGGTTAAACGAGTGGGCCAGTAATGAACCGTAGTTGGTCGAATTTCAGGTGTGAATTTAAAACTTTGTAACCGAAGCGTTTAGACATTGCAAATATTTTGTTTGACGTAATGAAAACTGTCTCTGACAACTACCCTACATATGCGGAATATGCAAGGCGTTCACTTTTACGACTACGCATTGTAAAAGACATGAGTGACGAATTCATTGCGGCGATAGTGGTTCGCTGCATAACTGACGCTCAGATCCGATACTTATGCCAAGTTGTCACCTGATGATTTGGTAAACTTTTTGTTCATCTATGTGAAACCTCATGTAACGCCAATTCGTCCCCGCGGCACTTTGCATAACACTGGTTCGCGCAAACGCGAGCATGATGATTTAAAGGTCACATGTGACCTTGTCGCATGTGTTCTCTTGTGGAGGTATTGGCCATAAAAAGATATCGTGTACCAAACGTACGAAGTCTGATAGGTTAAGTGAGACTCCACCCGTAGGTGTTCCGACTTCAAATATACAGCTGCCGCAGCCTGACCCGTGAGCCTTCTTTTTGCAAGACAATGGGTCACAAAGTGGAGGATTGCTTTGCCAAGCAGCACGCCGACTCTCGTGGCAAATCTAACGTTAATTTTTGTCACGAAATGGTAGACACTTAAGTATCAAGAAAACAATATTGCTACGGCGATGAATCAAGATGTTGCTGTAGACATTCTAATAGACAGCGGGTCGACTATTACCACAGATCACACTAGATACCGCATTACGAGATTCGTTGTTCCTAGGAAAAAGTCACCAAAGTTTTAGGAAGGCGCGGGTCGCGGGGAGTGCGACCAAGCGTTCTCATTGGCTATCTCAAGGTTACGCCTACTCGCGCCTAAAAATCAACCAATCAGACTAATTTCTTATAAGTGTATTTAGACTGATGCGTGGTGCGCTTCGAGCGTCCTGAATGCGGAATCTAGGGTGTGATATGTGACTATTACATTCTGAATCTGTGTCAAAACATTTCCAATGTACTCGAACACATTCTTTCAGTGTTTTGCGTGACGTAGGTAGTCAGGAAGTAGAAACTTCATATCGCACTACGTTGGTGGTCGAGTTCCACGAGATAACTCTAGAAGTAAACTTTCATGTCGTACCCGATAGGTTTTTGAGTACATCAGTTATTGTTGGCACTGCCGTTTTGAATAAAGAAGGAGTTGCTTGATCAGGATGCGAGGGGTGCAGCGCGTTACACGAGCTGTAAAAGTTTTAATTCTATAAAAGGCGACATGCCTACCTATCGATACTGTTTTTCCATCAACCTAAAAAAAGTGTAACTTTCCGACAACGGAGGAGTAGTATTTGGGTCGGACGATCGGTAATGGTCAGGTTAGACCGAGCGAGCACAAGGTTGAAGCACTAGCCAACGCACGAGTACCGAGGAATGTTTTTAGGTCTCGCGGGATATCTCCAGCGCTATATCCCTGGTACTCTCTCTAGACATCATATATCGCGAATCTGACTCGCAAAGCTGTAACCTTCATTTGGGGTAAAATTATAAAAGTTGTTAAGTAAAATTTGACATACAAATAATCTATTGCCTAGAGTCGCTTGATGGTGGATGTTTCTATTTGAGCCGAAATGCAGTCAATATTTCTGAAGCAAACACCTATAAATTGGGCTCCGTTAGCGCGGGCCGCGAACGAAGGAACGCAAAATTTGATGCAAAAGCTCAAAGACTGTGATCTAGACTCATCTAGGTACGTTAAGCGCAATGATTTCCTTTATTACAAAATGGACGGTGAATAGTCGGTGAGCAGCTCACCTTGAACATTACTGTGCAAAAATCTATCAAGTGTTCGCCTTTGTATTTATGTTTGCCTTTGTATTTGTTAGTTGTTGTTTGTGTTGGCAGCGATGGTGTAACGCCCGTAATACGATCCCTGATACGCGATGTGGCTCTGGATGCATCGAGTCCCAATTGCGAAGCATTACGCGAGCTTGCCTGATAACGAGCTTCAGAGTTCCTGGACCAAAACCGCACTCGCCAAGTTGCTTATGTTACCGAGCGGCGCAAGGAGGCGCGCACCTTTCAAAATGGAGATCTGGTGTTTGTGCGCAAGGCAAGGCAAGCTACGGGCAAGTTGGACTTGAGCTTACGCGGCCCGTACACGGTCACGCAAGCGCTGCCACAAATGGTCGGTATGAGTTTAAGCTATTCACTGGCTCTTATGGCAAAACCACACAAGCCGCAGCAGAATACATCACACTCTGGCGCGGGGAATGGACGCCCGATGTATGCACCGCATTCTTTGGTTGTGAGTATTGGTAAGTTTTATTAAGACCCGTGGTCTGTTCAGCAGTGTTGTAATGTAACTGTGCAACCTGAGGGCTCTGCACTTATACAGCGAGTATCCTGCGGGCACTGCTCTACAGACACTTGCATGCTTTACCGTACTGTCCATTCTTTTGGTGTTGGTTCACAATGATGTAATGTATTTGTGCATCCTGAGGGCTCTGCACTCATACAGCGAGCATTGCTCTACAGTCATTGCATTTTCCCCATTCCTATGGTGTGAGTTAGTATTGTCGTAATGTATCTACTACAGCGAGCAACCCGAGGGCTCTGCTCTACAGACAATACTCCATTCTTTTGGTGTTGGTTCACAATGGTGTAATGTATTTGTGCATCCTGAGGGCTCTGCACTCATACAGCGAGCACTGCTCTACAGTCATTGCATTTTCCCCATTCCTATGGTGTGAGTTAGTATTGTTGTAATGTATCTGTGTATCTACTACACTAATACAGCGAGCAACCCGAGGGCTCTGCTCTACAGACAATACTTTGTGAGGACATCGAATAATCCGGCTCTGTTCGATGTTGCGAGGGTGAAGGCCATCCTGAACGGTAAGCCTTCACTGGAGTATGGTGTACAGTGAGCGCTATGCACCATTAAGAGAGGACTACCTGATCAGTACTCCTCTGCTGTGTACCCTGAGGGCAATGCACAGTGGGCATCCTGAGGGCTCTGCCACGCTCGAAGGTGAGGACCTACTCATCTTGGATATTCCTGAGGGCTCTGTCCGAATACTCGTCTTGGATATTCCTGAGGGCTCTGTCCGAATACTCATCTTGGATATTCCTGAGGGCTCTGTCCTAATGTTCTGAAAGTGATCGAGTCGCTCTTACTTTCAGCCTCTTTGTATATGACTGTTGAACTAATCGAAACAATGACTTTCAGGTGATGATGATGAGGCCGATGATAGTAACCAGAACTCATCATGAATTAACGAGCGTCCAGTTGGTGAGAGGTTGACGATGGTCCAGCTTCCGAAGTTTCAATCTCCTATTCTGAGCAAAGTACGGGCGAGGACGCGCCGCCGTCAGGAGAGGCCGTCTTAGGAGTTTTAAAATAGAAACCCCAAGAAGGGGGCGTGGTTAGCTGACTTCACGTCGCAACTACTTCAGAGTGGTGGGAAAAGAGCAGCAAGCGCAGCGGACACTTCGTCTCGGTCATTTTGCCCATGATTCCAGGCATAGACGGACGTTGCATACTCGCGTGTCAATCTAGTTACCTGCCTATGTTAAAATCATTGAGATTTCTACTTTGTTTTGTTTTCATTATATTTTTTAAATATCTTTGGTTGTAGTTTCTAATTCATATGTTTATTTTTCCCGATGCGTGGAGGTCTTTGATCAGCCTGAGTCCGAACTCCCTATAGAGCCCATAATCTATATGGAGTAATCTGCGGCCCTAACTATATACATAACTAGCTGCGGCCCGCGGTTTCACCCGCAATTCTACAGGAAAGGTAGAAAAAAATCAGGATAAAAAGTAGCCTATGTGTTATTGCCAGGAAATAAGCTACCTCCACACCAACTTCATCCAAATCCGTTCAGCCGTTACAGAATTGAACGGGAACAAACACACTTACATACTTTCGACATAATACAGGGCTCATAATAAAAAAGTACCCCCCCTTTTTAAGGTATTTTTTATTTTTATTATATATATTATATTTTTTATGTTAGGGCTACCTCTTTATAATAAGCCCTGTTATCATGTCACCGTCGTTTAGATTACGTACTATACCAAAATTAAAAATGTAGTTCTCATTTAAGCTCGACAATTTATAATTTTTCATACATCATTTATTATATTATATATAGTAAAATTTTATATTATATAAAGTTAAATTTTGCTATAAAATTCTTCCCCGTTCCCCAGTATAATTTGACTCTTGCTTTGTGCAGACAAATGTTCAGGGACATCCATAAAGTCATAGTGCCTCGTTTCCCATTATGCTATTATTAGACCGTGCGACGGCCCTACGAAACTTGAGCAGCGTAACAATGAATTTAGCCAATCTTGGACTCTTAAGCCAATTATTAGCATATCCTGTTATTATACCCGCATTCGTCTCGCCAGGACATTCTAGATGACTTATGATTAGTTAAAAAAGATGTTAAAAGGTCCTCATAAATTGTTAACTCTCTACTAACAGTAGACTAGTACGTATTCCTACAACTGAACACATTAACTGATGATCTTGAGCCCAACTCGTTTGAGGCTGGTGCTACGCGAAAATCTCCACTCTCCTAAAGCATCTTCATACACAAATAAATACACAAACACACAAAATTACTAGCTATAACATTATTACTATTGTATTTCTTTCAATTTCAATTATTAACTGCGCTATAATGTACCCTGAAGGTATACAGTAATCTACAACACAAGCTTTGCTTAGCGTAGGTTCTGTGACCAACTATTTGCTACCGCAAGCCGAATATCCTCGTACTTTCATTTTGAGTAAGGTTACATAATGATGTATAAGTGGATTATGTTTAAGTGTCAATAAGGAATTATTATTTTAATCTCAAGGTCGTGGGTTCGGGCCCCACGTTGGGCGCCAATGTCGCGATACGAGCTGGCCTTGCTACCTAAAGCGTCAGGTTAACTTACCGTCAGTCAAAACCAGCTCGATCACTGATAGAGAAAGGATCACAGGCTAGAAGAACAAAAAGGAACCCTAATAATTGAAATGAAATTATCACTGGCTTCACAATAGGAATAATAATTGTCGGTCGCCCTCTCCCTGTGCTAAGGCTTACCATCATATCTAGGGACTTCCTAGCCACATGCCTATCAACGTCCAACTACACCTTTTTTCGGTCGCCCAGTCCCTGTGCTAAAGCTTACCATCATATCTAGGGACTTCCTAGCCACATGCCTATCAACGTCCATCTACACCTTTTTTCGGTCGCCCAGTCCCTGTGCTAAAGCTTACCATCATATCTAGGGACTTCCTAGCCACATGTCTATCAACGTCCATCTACACCTTTTTTCGGTCGCCCAGTCCCTGTGCTAAAGCTTACCATCATATCTAGGGACTTCCTAGCCACATGTCTATCAACGTTCACCTACACCTTTTTTTGGTCGCCCTATCCCGGTGCTAAGGCTTACCATCATATCTAGGGACCTCTTAGTCATGTGACTATCAAAGTTTATCCACACCTTTTTCAGTCGCCCTCTGCCGGGCTACCGCTTATCGTCATAATATTATATCCATCACATGACTATCTTGAGCTGTTTTATAGAAACAAAATACGAAGATTTCAAGTTTTTCTTAATTGGTTGACGTGTTTAGTATTAAAAAAAAACCTTGTCTCTCATAAAAGTAGTTTTTTCAAATATTCCCTTTCTGCTAGCATACCTACTCCCACTATATGAAATTTTGTATCTCATGACGGGCTGTTTATATTAAACATGTCACCATGCGCATATTCATTACACATCAAGCCTTCGTCCCTTCTACGAGTACATAAAAGGCCAGACAACCTGATAAAGATTTACGACAGGTTATTTGCATGTTATTTTATAAAATGGGAAACGGGAGTTCCATTGAATTAATCCGTCTCGAAAATTTCTTGAAAAAACTGAGTTTGATTGATTTCATTTAAATGTCTGAGCATACTGCAGCCAGTGGTCGGTGGTGACGTCGGTCACCACCGACAACTGGCTCGGTTAAGAAATTGTTTGGATAGAATATTAGGAATTTGAAAATCTTAATATATTCCAGATTTAAATAAATCTATATATATATAAATGAACCCCTATTTTTCATGGTCACGCTATAACTGCTATTTTATAACTATAACGGCTGGACCTATTTTGATGATTTCTTTTTTGTTGTGTTCGTAATTGTGAGGACAAGGTTAGTATCAAGATTTCAGCGAGGCCAAAGGCCGTGCTTCGCGGGCATCAGCTAGTGTTAGTATATTTTCAGTATTGACAGAATAAACATGGTCTTGATGACTACAGCACATCTGGTGAATTTGTGAGCAATTTGTGAATTTGTGAGCCTGGAATGGGAACTGGCTTTCAAGTGAGGCTACCATACACAGCTTAAAGTACATGGCGGGAGATATATGTATAGTCTAGTCATTCGAGCACAAAGTGCTCTACCATCATGCTATAGTTTCTTCAAGATGTTTTCCTCCCACACTCAAGCTTGCTATTTTAATACTTAAGACTTTGGGACTTTGAAACCCACCCTTTGGCGTGGCATCCTACTGCTCCAACCAACGAGCTATCATCGCCTTAAACATTTCCTACTTACTAAAACGCATTTTAATTATGTAGCAGGGAGCTCTTTGAGCTTAAACCTTTCTTTATTAAAAGCGCACTCTTAGACGTCTAGAAAATGCAATATAAAGCTTTGAAAATCGCCCTTTCTCTTGAAAATTCAGTTTTCAATGCTGTCTGCATCTTGGCCTTCAGTTGTTAATGCTTTTAAATCTTGTTCCGTTCCGGAGTTCAAACGAAATATTTAATGTAAATACGTTTTTCCATTATTTTCTGATTGCGAGTGAATGTAGAAAAATGTATTGAAAATAAATAGTGCGGAATCAGTTTTTGGCATCAGACCAGAATACACCAAAAGCAGACAGTAAAACGAAGTCTAATAAATTTAAACTTATTTTTACGCGACTGCCCAAGTAGGAGGGAAATGTTTTCGGGGTGTATGTATGTTTGTGTATTCCTATATTACCTCCTGTAGCTGCGGAAACCAGCCCGCTCACCAATTACCAAGTAAGTACCTTATGTAGCCAAAACGGCTTGGCCGATTTTGATGAGTGAGGTGTCGTTCTGTCGTTAGATTCCGCTTCATGTCCGCATCCGGAGAGACAGAGACTACATTTTGCAGTCGGGTATTTAGTTTTTTTCTAATGCCTTGTCAAATTCTAATATTGGCATCGGTAAAAGGTCTACGGTAAAAGGGACTTTAAAATACATTAATACTACTTACAAATTTTAAAATCTGTATATGCATTATTACAATTTTGAATTTCGAATAAGATTTTCTTGTTTCATACATTTACGCGGGAGGGTTTTAGTTTTAGAACATATATTTTATTTACATATTTAGTGTTTAGTAGGTACAAGGACACCTGTATCCCGTTGTTGCAGAACCATTTAATTTTTTAACATTGTGTTCGTTGTATATTTATGGACAAATTATAAATAATTTGAAATGCACTTATTAAGTACTTTCTTCAGATACCAAACACGAAATATTTATCCCAATTTTATAATTAATCTTATTTTCTTCTCCTTGGGTCACACGTCATATTAAATAATTGAGATCGAACTTCGGCTCAGGTAAGTTCGTTCGATCATGCAATTTTTTTTGTAGCTAAGATAAGTTATAAGCTCCGCACTATTAGATATAGTGTAACGTCATAATTATATACTATCACACCCGCAGTATTAAGACGCTTCGACAGACACCTAATTTGCTAAAATCTGATTAGTTGTTTTTGAGATAAGTACGAGGGACAACAAAACGTGAAAATAGACACCTAAATACATACATAAGCTGGTTATATATAAATAGTATTTTTTTTACATATTTGAAATGTATAAGTAGTCATGAAGTCTCTATTTTGATACCAATCACGATACAATTTTTTTTTTTACATCCAAACACGCGGAGTGTCAAAACGCATATTTTGACAAAATCTGATAAGCGGTTTAGGAGATTAGAGGTAACATATGAACATACATAGACTTCCAAACTCAAAACCCTCCTTTTTCGTAGTCGTAAAAACAGTTCCCAGTTGTCACCACTGGGACAAAGGCGGTGACAACTGGGAAATAAATAAAAAAAAATATCTGGGACATTTTTGCACACACGGTCATCTGACCCCAAACTAAGCAAAGCTTGTAATATGGCTGCCAGAGACTGATATACGTACATAGATATTTTTTAAATACATACTTATATAGATATTAACACCCAGACATAGAACAAACACAAATATTCATCACAAAAATGTTTGTCCTAGATGGGAATCGAACCCACGCCCCAAGGCACAGAACGTAGGTTCACTACCAACTGAGCCACCGGGGCAGTCAATACCACAGAAGAGAGGAGTAAAGGTAAAAAAAAATCCTCTTCTGTGGGAACTACCCGTAATTTGCCGCTTCCAACTAAACCATACTGGAAGCCATCTTGTATTAAACGAAGAACAAACCGACGTGCGAAAAAAGCTCTTATCGTATAAATGATAAGGATCTAAACTTTATACAACACCCATCAGCAAACACAAAGTACTAAGTGGTTAGTATCTAGAATGAATTATTCACGCTGTGACCAGTGCATGTGTTTCCACCCCCTACTAGCTGAGGGCATTAAACTGGGCTATATTTCACTCACTATGTTATAACCACAGATTAGATACAGATACCATTATGTAATGAAATCCAATGGTTATACACTTTTATGTATTTATTCTTCTTTCTTTATAATTTTATTTATATAATTTAGCTATCTTTATATTTATATTTTTTATATTTTATATTTATAAATCTCCTATTTAAAAATCGTATGTCTTACTGCGAGCAGCTCACAGCCGAGACTGCTCGCACTTCTTGCTCCAACTCCCTCTTCGTCTCTATCCCTACTCCTACCCTACAGCGCCATCGTAACTTTCGTACCCGATCTTTAAACAACCAATAGGCGCACACCAAGTCTTTTACAATTCAATTGACCGATTTATAATACTAATTATTATCTAATAATTCTTAATTAATTAACAATCACACACAACTTGTATAATAACACTATTAACTATTCATTATTATGGAATATTGGCGCAAATCACAACAATTACGTGATCGTTGTTCCGACAAAAACTCACTTGGAGGAAAGTGCGGGTTGCGGGGACTGCAACAAAGCGTGCTCATTTGCTATCTCAAGGTTACAGCTAGCAATGAACAACTGGGAGTAAATTTTATAGGTGTATTTCGACCGATGCGAAGTGGGCTTCGATCGTTCTGAGTGCGAAATCTAGGGGTGATCTGTGCTATGTGGCAACTCTTGATAGCCTAGAATAATACTTGATGAGGCTTCGCCCGTACCAATGAGTTCTTTGGAACTTACGTTTGGATATACCACTGGCTTTCGGTGAAGGAAACGTCGTGAGGAAGCCTGCATATTTCCGGAGAAGAATTTCGATGGCGTATGTGACTCCGTTAAACCACCAGCCGCCGCCAGCGTGGTGGATATGGCCCATTCACCCTTCGAGGGTAGGCCGATAGCCCAGCAGAGGTATGTCAAAAGGCTGATGCAGAGGCTTGACCATTGTTGGTTTGTCTTGCTTAGAATTTATAGGCAAATGTATTCAATTTTACTAAAATATATTATAAAATATATTTTGTCCTAAAATGTGTTTTTTTTTAAATCCTTCTTTTCAATACCCCATGTAAGCATGGGTCTGTAATCGCTTGGAGTTATCAAAATCTCACCCCCAATGTTGTGACTTCCGCAAATGAAACGGCGATAGGGTGACAGGAGTGAACTGAAACTGTGAAATTTTGACAGTTCCAAGTGACTCATCATTTTCATTGAGTCCGGAGTTCCGGAAAAGATTTCAACTTACTCTATAAATCAAGCGCCTGGCGTCAGACCTGCAACAATAGAGTTAAAAAAAAGTTAGAAACGAAAAAAAAAACTTATTTCGTGGCGAGTCTCGCTCACACAAGGTTGTTGCAAACGATCAGTATCGGTAGCCACTAAAATATTTGTTTTAGCCTCATTCATAATGACGGATCATTCTCGTTAGAGCCAGTGCTCTGATCCATAATGGATCTACAGATTCTCTTTAGATCCCATTCTGAAATCATAGTGCTATGGAGTTTTTTTTTTTTTCTATATATCCAATGGTAGATCCTCGATGGACCTATTGACAGGAGAATATTTCTACTGACAATATATTTTATTTAATGTTTTAATTAAATTTCGTTTAAGGAAAACTACCGATAAAGTCATTAAATACATTCGTGAACATCGGCGTAGCACAGGGACCGCTCAAGGGTATAGAGCCTAAATAAACAAATAGGTACCTTATCTAATAGGTAAACGCTTCTAATGTTGCCATGAAATAACAATAATATTACAGGCAAGCTAAGTTCCGCAGTTTTACACGCGATCTTTGTGTTCCCACATTTTAGTATGAACCACTTGTCTGTCCTCTGTTGTATATTCATCTCATTATGAAAGACAAGGCAAGTTTTATTTCCATAACTTAGATATGAAGCCAAGTAATATTACCAATAGAAAAACAATATACCCGACTACAAAATGTAGCCTACGTCGCTCCGGACGTAAAGAGGAATCCAACGACACCTCACTCGTCAAAATCGGTGAAGGCGATTAGTACTTAGTACTACTAGTACACAGTAGTAATAATAGTATTAACACTAGTGTATATTCAAGTGATTATTGCACTAATAGTGAGGTAATAATAATTCCCAGCGCCAGCGGAAAATGTGTGTAAATCGAGATTTTTTAAATGTTTTATTTTTATGGAGAATATGTCACGTAATCTAGTTTTCACGTCTTACAATACTAGATTACAGAACCAAAAAAACATATATCCCAAAATAAAAAATTTGATCTACATAATACACTAAATTACATTCTAATGAGGGACACTAAATAGAAAAAATACATTTTTATCAAAGTAACTGAAAATTGAAGCCGTTAACTGAAAAAACGTTGAAATCACAGGTAAACCCAAAGGGCGCAGCATACCGTATCTAATGTGTAAACAAATGTTTGTTCCATGTTTGTTTCGTAATTGTTGAGGCATAAAACTCGATATGGACGCATGGCGGCACGCCGGGCACATGCCTCGTCAAACTTTTACAATATTTCATCTGTACATTGCTAATTGTTTAAATTGTTTGCCTTTGTTATAATTAATTTTACATATAAAATACTGAGTCAGAAATTAAATTTTGCCGATATGATAGTAAAGGCCCTTAGTCGCTTTTTCACATTATTATTGTAGATATAAAATCAATAAGTGTGAGTTTCTAACCCCCGAATACTGAAACGTTTGTTAACTTTGACGACAGATTAAGTCTATTGCTGTCTTTGTCATTTGCTTAGTGTCAGACAAAGGCAGTATTCATATATATGCAATGCATATAATGTTATATCTGTTTATGATAAAATAAGAAGCTTTCTTTTTAATATATTTTTATTTGAAGGATCAGATGGCATCAAAACGAAAATTTCTTTGGGGCATTTCTGATGACATATATTTTTTTGTAAATTTACAGTCTTTCTACAAAAACTTGCAAATTTGCAAATGAGACAGCTGTGACTACATACCACTAAATGTTATTTATTTTATTCTGTTTTTATGTATATATTGTAGGTATCGTATACATTTCAAACAAATATTATTTGTGTTTTTATTTTCACAAATGCTACTAGAATACCGAGCATAATATTTAAAATCGTGCAGATTTGTCGGATTACAATATTTTTTTACTTATTTCAGTGAGTTATTACAGTTATTAGAATATGCAAATTGCCCTAATTCTCAATTTAGATTTTCAGGCAAAGGCTTACATTAATTATAATTTCTACCCTCTATTAGTTGAACCTCTATAAATTAGGAATATTAACTAATCTTCATGGTGAATTTGAATAATATTATAATTTCTATTCGCTTGGGTCTGCCTTATGTTGCTACAAGACGGCCATGGATCCCTCGATGGACGTTTAACTCTTCGGTTTCACTAGCTGCTGATAAAACATAACCGTAAATAAAATATTATTATTTGTCATAACTGAGTAAAAAAACGAAAAACGAAGTTTTTCTGAAATGTTCAGGTTCAGGTTCTGAAATGCGCTGCGACCTTTTCCTATTTTTCGAATATATTTCATTAGGTCCAATTAACGTTTAATAGAAAGCTGATTATCAAAATTTAAGATTTGTGTCTACGTGACTGTGGCAGATGGCATACTCGTACCAGCATGGCGCCGGGATACAATTTTGTCCACCATATTTATCCCGCGAGAACGAGACGGATGTATCCATATTCTAGCTTTGTCACGTTGACGCGAAGACAAAACGGGTGGTCATAACTTTATCCCGGCGCCCGTGCTAGGCCTGCTGGAGCTCAGAATAAAGTTATAGACAAGTACTGACATAACGAAGCCTGAATAAGAAAAAGATCATGTGCTACAGCGTATAATTTTATGTCACTTTCGTTTTTTAAAGTTTTTATTCTGAATAGTTTTTCGATTGAGCACATCCTAAGCGATTGTAAGCAAATAAGTGATCTAGGATGGAGCACGCTTACCTAAGCAAGAAGGTAAATAGTTCAGTCTAGATTTAAGGACTAGATTTTAGATTAAATATTTTAGACTAATCTGGTTTTGGAAATTTGCCAGCTTCAAATTCAAATCATTTAATTCAGACTACAAAGGACCATATTACACATAAAAAAAATAAAAAAAATCAATTACAATAGAACACAAAATTAAATTAAAATTATATTATATTATGTTATATCCCACATGTCAATAGTAACAGAAACAAACAGAAAACAATTTTTGGCAAATTTTCACAACTTTGATATGCGTACAAAACGTCGATCAAAGCGCTTGGTGCGTACGTAGGGAATGTCTACTATGCTGACAGGTGGCCTAAGGACTCTTTTCTTCTCTTTTTCTCCACTTTTTTTAATTTTTGATCCCACACACTTCAGAAAAAAGTTAAAAATGATACTCTAAGTAGAGATTGTGTAACTCGGCCATGGTAACTTTTAGAAGGTAGCCGTACAGAAGGCGAGACAGGGGCACAAATTGCCAAGTTTATTATATTTTTAAAGCGAGGAGGGTACTTTAAAATACCCGGTAGAGCAGCGAGAGTAATCAGACTCCCAGGTTCCTTGAAATGACGGAATAACTGCGGCGGAGCTTTGGGGTGGCAGAAAATGATATTTCACTCCGTCTGTTTACTTTTTGTGTACTTATTTTAATGAAAATTAAAGCTGTTACTTGGTTGTAGTTCTGTTATAAAAAAACTTTAATAATAGGATGATTTCTGGGGTCTGTTCTTTGCGTAGTCTCTGCAGTAATAAAGTAACGATTATACACTTAACTAGTAGTTATGCGAACGGCAGGCCTCGCGAGCACAAAAATTTTTGCAAAACATCAATAATGCGTTTAGTAAAAAAAAAAAAAATTTGCCAGTTTAAACGTAGAACTTACGGTCGCTTTACTCGGTTAAAAATAGAACGTCAATGGTTTTTTAAATATAAATCGTTTAACTGTAAAATGAATGCAAGTTTGACAATCATCAAAGCAGCAAAGTAGATAAGTAATTTATGAAATAATTAAGTTTAAAGAAGTACTAAATTATGCGGAGCTGCACCACAAGCACCTCCTATATGCTATTTGCACGTCAGAAATGGCCGAATGTAATAGAACATTTCAAACGTCAACACCCTGCTTACCTGCATTCTGGCAAATAAAAACTCATTTCATTTCATGCTAATCTCCGTAGTGGTTACAAATTGGAGCCGTTAGGTGTTAAGACATTGGGTCCGTGGGGATTGGACCTCATCTCATTTTCAAAGGTTTATCAGAGCGCCTGGTTTATGCTAAGCGTGATCAATATACTGGTGTTAATCGGCGCAACGCATAAGCATTAGAATACAAGGTAGTTATTCTAAGGCATGAGCATTGCCGTTCAGCGTGGTAACGCCGCCAGCAAGCTCGGTACCAAACTGGTACTGGACGCGAGCATCAGCATTTGGATTGTCTTTAGATCTTTATTGGTTAGATCCATCCTTCTAAGCTCTGTGTAGTTTGTATGTGTTATTAGAGCCTAGTAAAATAAAAAATCCAGTAAAAAAATAAATTAATATCTATACTAATTTCCTAATATTAAATAAGCAAAATTTTGGTCGCAACATTTTATGGCGCTCTAAGGGAGATGCCTATGTTCAGCTGTCTTAAATTGTACGTCTTATGACTGATGATGATGATGAACATTATGTATATTTGTTTATTTACTAAATTTGTTTGTAATCGTGTTCTCGAAATAACGATTTAGGTAATTTCGAGAACGCGATTAAAAACAAAATTAGTAAATAAACAGTCTAAATCGTTCAACATTTTCGAAGGTTTACTTTTGCACTTATTGTGTCTATTCTACGCACACTCACATTACCCCTGCCTCCCAACACAACAATGTTTTAACTTATATTTATTACCTACAGGTGCTTCCGCTTCTTGCAATTACGAAGACAAAACAAACACCTGCGGCCCAGGAATCGAACCAGCACCCCTCGGAATCTCGTGATTTGTCAACGTCGCTCCCCATCAGCGAAAGGCAATAAAGCGATTTGTAAGACGCTAAGGAGCTCTAAGTAAGTAATTAGAATTGATCGCCGCAGTTAGAGTTTGTTGAATTCTAAAGTTTTGTCACTGTGAGGGTGAAGGTAATGACAAAATCATTTAGGTTGTAGAGATAAAAGGAATCAGGATTCCGAATATTTCGACTTTACGTAAAAACCAGCACAAGACATGGTGTAACCATTCACACCCCTATATTTCCACACAAAGTCCTCGTTTCAAATTCCTGACGTCAGCGGCACGCGGGCCATTATGTGGTTGCTACCTTGTTTTTTCTTCACTTTAGACCAGGGGTCTCCAAACTTTGAAGTCTTGGGCCATAATATTTTTTTCGGTATGTTGCAAGGGCCATAAGAATTTTAATTTTTCTGCCCACCTAAGCAAACATCAATTATCATTCAGTTTTCATTTTCTTCCATTCAACTTATCACAGCAATAGTAACAACAGTAAAACATTGGCTGTCGTGGGCCAGATTGAAGACACTAGTCTTAAGCTGTCGCGGGCCGGATTGATGGCAGTGGCGGGCCGTAGTTTGGAGACCCCTGCTTTAGAAAGACGTGCGCAGCGCAAGTGCGTGCGTGCGGGGAGCACACGCGGGCGTCTTCCGCGGCGACGGCGACTTGTGCCAACCGATAAACATTGGCACGGGAGAACTGCTATCCGTACTGCTACGCTGCGGGCGACGAGATAAATTGGCAGAGGACAGTCGCAGTGTCGCTCCCACCTTCCAGCCAATTTATAGCCAGCAATATGTTACCCGCGACTTCGTTCGCGTAGTCCTACATAAAAAGTAGCCTATGTCCGTCTTCGACCCTTAAGCTATATCTATGCAAAAATTCAGCTCGATCCGTTCAGCCGTGATAACGCGACAAACACCCAGGCATAGGGACAGACAGACAGAGATACAAAGAGACAGAGATTCGAGAGTTACATTTGCATTTATAATATTAGTTGAATTTGGTTTAGGTAGTAATAGTATTTCAGCTTAGATAAATAATAAAACCACTTAAACATTCAAATACCTGCCCGGCCAGGAATCGAACCCGGGTCCAAGAATTGCAAAGTAAACGTGGTAAATTCTGGAGAACTAACTAAAGGATTGCTTTCTATTTCTGTCACAGATAGCAATATTTTAATTAGTTTAGTTCTGTCAACAAAAGGCTTCAATGGTGTCGATTCTATTGTATCATTTTCTAAACTAAAGTTATTTGACAGTTCTAAAATTATTGTTATACTTTTCTCACATATGGAAATGAGAAGAAATGCAGATAATTTTAGTACTGTCAGATTGATTTATTCGGCCCCCTAATTACGTAACTTATCGAGACTCGCGATTTAGTCGCAAAATTGACAGTTCCGTAATAGTTAGACAGTCAAATTTGAGACTCTCCATTTAGTTACTTATTTAGCAACAGAATCAACATCAATATTAACTAGAATGCTACGAGTAGTTTAATAAAAAAGCGACAACATAATTTGATTTGTAAGTAATGATATAGTTCATTTTTTTTCCGTTGTTTGCTGCCAAGTTTGTTTCAGCGCTAGTGTAATTCAGTGATAAGTCAAATAGTTCCGGAAGATTTGGCAGGAAACAAAAAATGGAGGTCCCAAATGTGTCAAGGTGGATGATAGATGTTGTAGTAAAAAAACGAATAGCTCGGAGATTTGGATCTTTTGATAAATGTTACCGTTTCCCTACTCTATTGTATGTAAACGCTGAGTAGACAATTGAACGTCTGCCTCCCGCGGTTTTGCCTGCTGTTTTCCAACTCTCCCGTTTCCCGCCGGGATGAAAAGTAACGTGTACCACATCATATACACTAATTCCTTGTCAAATTTCAACGATATCTATTCAGCCGTTCAGTCATAAAACAAACAAACAGACAGAGGAATTCAAAGTTGTCTCTTACGCGCAATTTCACATTATTGAAGATATTATAAATAACTAAGAGTGGAATTCCAAATAGTATTATATACTTATATGAATGTTGTGTCCTTTTATAATAAAATTACAAAAGTTTTAAAGTCAAAAGGACATCGAAAGAGCGAAACACACACACACACACACTATCTACAAAAATGTACAAATGTGCGAGTGAGTATATAGTCGTGTCACAGCTATCTCACTGTCACACGACTATATACCCTTAATAAAAGTATAGTAGTCCCTTAATTCATATTAAATAAGCAAATAAATAAAAAAAATATGTTCAGCAGTAGACGTGTTCTGGCTGATTATGAAATTAGCAATTGTAGAAAATAAAACAAGATAAACACCATCCCGTTCCAAACGAAATAAATTTAAAAATTCAACAGCAAGTCAAGCGCTTATTAATCAAGTCCCAAATCTCCAGTCCACAGTATTCCCAGTAATTAGCAACCGAATAAGATATGAAGGCTGTTGCCGGCGCCGCGCCGGCAGTTACTTGCAATATTTGATTGTGTTATCGCAGTAGGACATCGCGGCCTGTCCTTTTGTGACACACGGGGAGGTAGTCTGGAAAACTTTTAGCCTCATCAACTAAAGTATACTAAATATAAATATCTGGGACATTTTTTCCACACACGGTCATCTGACCCCAAACTAAGCAAAGCTTGTAATATGGCTGCCAGATACTGATATACGTACATAGATATTTTTAAATACATACTTATATAGATATTAACACCCAGACATAGAACAAACACAAATATTTAAAACATGAATGTTTGTCCTAGATGGGAATCGATTCCATGCCCCCAAACACAGAAGGTAGGTTCACTACCAACTGAGCCAACGGGGCAGTCAATACTGGTAGTTCGTGTCGAACTGAGACCTCGCGACCCCTATAACGTCTCATCCCCTGGACCGATTCAGATCATATCTAAACCTAAAGATTGTATTGAACTACTTGCCTACAAAATTTCATGAAGATCGGACTAACGGTTCTTAAGTTAGCGTCGGACAAATATACATACATCTGACGATTTGCTCCCGTGCCTGCGCTTCGCTCGGTCAATTATTCTAATTCTGTTCGAAAATCACTAGACTCGAGTGTTAGGATAGGACTGGGCAGGACGCGTGGTAAAACATAGTGACGGCAGAAAGAGTAAAGCCCTAACGAAATTGTTACCAAGACAGAAAGAGAAAACTCTACTTTGCAGACCACCGCCCCGAAGAGTTGACGGTGGGCATCGTAGAGAACACGTGGATGTGAATAAAACTTACAATTTATATCTTTTAATATGACGGAGGAGATCTCGAGCAACGAGGGTTACGTACCAACCACATAACTTATTTTTTCCCACAGAAGACGAAAAATTTTTAATTCTAGTTTTTTCCACTCGGTTCGGGATGGTTAGCGCGAGTCCGACACGCGGTTTTGTAGTACGAGTATCTGTTGCTACAATGTGACACGTAATATACTGCAAGTTCATAGTTTAGTTTTGAAATAAACCCCGTAACAAAAATAGCGGCATACATTGTAAAGCTATCTATGCCGCTATGTTTTTCCAAGCCATTGACACCAAAAACAAAAGATTTTGTTAAGATTTAGTGGTGATAACAGACTACACCCAAAACGCTTATTTCATCAAAAAGAAAGTTTCACTAACTCTCTCTATCGCACACACGAGAAACAGAGCGACAGCTATACAATTTCAAATATCGCCAAATCCTCGCAGAAGGACTATCCTCTTAAAACGTGGTGATTACTTGCTAACCTCAGAAATACAGAATAGAATAAAAAAATGCTATCCAAACTTCTCAACTGTAATTCTTGTTATCATACCCTCCCAGATAACAGCGCCGAGAGCCAGGACGATATATTTCATACAGTCCCCGACGAGGCATAATGAAGGCATACGACACGACACGTGGTTACAAGTCCAACCCGCGAATTTACGACAATGGTTTAATTTAACCATTTTTTATCGCAATCCAGTTCAGATAATGGAATCCATGAAGACGTTGAGGGAACTCCTCAAATATCTTACACTTACATATAGCAATTTTGGTATTTTAAGTCAAGTATTTGCATTCAGAAAGTATCATTTGGTGAAGTAAACTGTTGAAGAAACCACAGATTGCCTCAACGATAAGTATTTCACGGGTGGCGCCTATATAGAATTCGTTTTTTTTTTCAGAGTATTTTGTAGAAGTCGTTTTTTTTTTGATAAAATTATTACAGTACAAAATATTCAAACACTTCATTTTGCTGCATCATGCTATCTGAAATAGAGTATAAAAACCTTAAGTTTTCCTTCATGTTTGTACGCATTTTCTAAATTCAATGTTCATGTTTCTGTCAGCTATTTCAAGACTTGCAGTTTTTTACGATTCCTCGACGCCTGAGAATAACAGACTCTTTTGTAGAAAGCATTTCCATGTTTTCCGGAATATTTCTTTGAAATAAATGTTGTTCAGTTTATTTATATCAATACTAGCTGTTAGCCGACTTCGTTCGCTTGGACGTACAAAATAAGTAGGCTATGTTCGCCTCCGAAGCTATATAAAGCCGAAGCTCCGTTAAGCTATATATGCAAAAATGCAGGTCTATCCGTTCAGCCGTTCAGGGGCGCGTTGAATTTTGCGTTCAAAATTCAACGCTATGTTTTGCGTTTTTTCGTTAACAATTCGTGTTCGTTGTCGAATTTTTGCGTCATAGCGACCGAATTCGTTCGCAAAGTGCTGTAGCGAAAAGTCGAGACTAGGGCCTTTATTCGCTATCGCACATGAGATAACTTTTCAAAAACGCGTGACGTCATAACATGCTCTAAACTTAAACGCGGCTCCTAATCGTGGCACGACGTGAAGAGACGCGCCTTTAAGAATCTTAGAGAATACCGTTTCATGCGACTAACACGGAGTGAACTTACATGGCGCGTAACAAGCTAGTTATGGCAATAGAGAATAAAGGCCCAGCCGTGAAAACGCGAAAAAACACCCAAGACAGAGAGAGAGTTACTTTGTAATTTATAATATTAGCTATTATAGTTAGGATTAGGATTTACCAGTCGTCCTTACCAGATAATAATGTAAACAAGTTATTTATACGGAATAGTCTATCATTTGTCTATTCTTTCATCTATTTTCTTTTGGTCTATTCTTTTAATTATGAAAATATGAAAAATAAAACATCTTTAATTGTAGGTGCCTAATATATTAAGTTTTTATGTGACTTCATTTTTAAATTCGCATAATTTTAGATCGAATAACAAAATGTTTCAGAAATAATTAATTTTACAGTACGACCTGTAAATTGGTTTCACGGATTAAACTACAATTCATACTATTCACTAAATTAAAAAAAAAAACACAATAGACAATTATGTGGTTTGATACATTTTGTTTTAATTAATCACGTATTCTCTTGTCTTGTTCGCCACACGTGTAATGGCTCGATGAAAAAGATCACCATAATCGGAATACACGACTCGATCAAACATGAGTAATCCCGTACGTTACATAAATAAACATAAGTCAAATCATGGTCTATCGTCTTTATCGCATAGAGCAACTCTGACCTCCGGCTTGGGCCGTTCGAGCCGTTACCGAGTTGCTCAATGGCCTATCGCGTTGGCGTTTTTCTACATCATATCTATCCTATATATGTTCAAAGTACTCATAAAAGCTTACTATAATAGT
The DNA here is from genome assembly GCA_947579745.1 of Apocheima hispidaria. Classification (NCBI taxonomy): domain Eukaryota; kingdom Metazoa; phylum Arthropoda; class Insecta; order Lepidoptera; family Geometridae; genus Apocheima; species Apocheima hispidaria. Next base: position 3,925,858 of record OX388151.1, read on the forward strand.
AGAAAGGGTAATTCAGGAGTGTCATCAGGCACTTTCCCCAAAAGAATGGAGTCAATAATACTTTAGTATAAGTAGCTTACAATACGCGATCGACCCCGAATATAGTACCAAATTATAGGTAGAGCTAAATGAGGGAGCCACCGTCGAATTTTCTAAGCGAAACTCGTAGTCGCCCGCATATTTTTTGTAGTTCGATAATTTGGCCAACTATACAGATAATGTGGTCGATTTGTATATCGCAGGAATCATTCGCAGGCTGAATACCAATGTCTGCATTAGGGTTGTCGAATACAGGAAATTAAAATGGCTAGGGTAGGCTGTTAGAATGGGTAGGGTCTTGTTGAGTGTAGATTCAATTATACCTATTTTACATGTTTAAACTATTGAATACGGCCGTAATTTGAAAATGAAATTGGATAATAGATACGAAGTTTTCATAAGTATCTCTGATATGAAAATATTATAGTCATTTTTCTATCGATTATATCCCACACACACTTTACCTATTCACCCACACTCGAGCACGTACACTTAATGAATAAGAATCCTTTGGTTTTACATTAACACTCGAAATAATACAAGTTTTGGTAAATAATACTTATTAAGGTGCAAAGTTTCGCTCAGCGCGCGAAATTCAATTTTTCTTGCGTTTTTTGTCAATTACAGCTTAATTACTCGTCGTAGGTTCATGAAAACTAATTTTTCGATAATAAATTGATCGTTTCAAGAAATTACACTAATGAAAAATTCAAGTTGAAAGATAGTATAAGTACATTTGTCACTAAACCAAAAACCAAGATCAAAATCAGCTTATTGAGATCTGTAGCTAAACCAATGTTATCTAGGTGGTCATTTTACCCGCCATTTCTTAAAACAACTTATTGTTTGGCGCAAAATTGGTTTCAATAAATGCACGATGAGTAAGTAAGCTGTAATTGACAAAAAACGCAAGTAAATTTGAATTTCGCGCGATGAGCGAAACGCTGCACCTTGAGGTTCTTAGAGCAGCACAGGCCGTTCGGGCCGGTATCGAGTTGCTCAATGGTAATGTTCTAAATCTTTGGAATCCATAAGTATCCATACTTAATCTAATTTTTCAAATATTGACTCTGTACATATCTACCATAAAACCTGACCTCTCTTTTTTAATAGTGAAAGATTTAATACTAGTTTAATAATTAATTCAGTTAAATAGGACTTAAAATTACATAATAATAAACAAACTAAACTAATCTAAAAGAACGCTATCAGTGGGAATTGTTCCCAAAATGCTGGCCCCATTACCACGTTGTATTGCAATACTCAGCCTTTGGGCGAAATAGAGGCCAGCATTTTGGTCACGTGTCACCTCTTATTTTGTTTTGTAAACAAACTTCCCCGCATTGCCTTTTAAGCCGAAAGCCGACCTCAGAATGGGAATTTTGTCTCCAAATGGCAACCCTAGCCTAAATGTACAGTATAATATATCTTTTTCGCCAGTTTTACGTTTGTAATCTCGCGTTTACCGACCGTAAAGGCAACTTAATAGTGCTTCGAATGAAATTGCCGGTTTATATAGTAGTATAGTTATTGGTATAGTGGTATTTTTGATAAAAAAGGCTTCGTATTCGTTTATTTACATAAGCTTAGTTAACATAAAATTGTCAAAATTCTTCGATGATTCCGTAGTCCGGAATACATTTTCGTTTCTAAAACAACAACAAAATAAAGTATTTATGTATTCTATCAGTTATCTGGTTCCCATAGTACAAGCTTGCTTAGTTTGGGGCTAGATGGCGCTGTGTGATAAACGTCCACAAATAAACAAAAAAAAAAAACATAATTTTTCCTGTAAACTTTGCTTGATGCTCTACTGGCTCTATACTGGCGTCAATACATTTAGATTGTCTGCCTGTAAGCTTCTGTGGTAAAGAGAACTGTATGTTTTTTAAATACTTGCCCACATTTCAAGTTTTTATATCCAAAAAAAAACGCTTCAATTTGCGGGCAAAATCTAAGTCAGTTCAGCTGTTGGTTAAAAGGTAAAACACAGGTTAATTCATAATGTGAAACAGAGGACAAACAAAGAAAGCAGTTTATTAATTCCAATGATTAAAATGGCTCTTTCTTAATCCCACAAAATAACGCAAATTTCAAGCCCAAAGACCAAATAAAAGTCAATAAAGACACTTAACAGACTGCATTGCTTTTAAACGACTTTGTAACCTATCGCAGCCACGACAGTCTAGACTTATGTCTGGTGGGGTTTTATCGCGTGCTGTTTACACCACTGCGTTGCACTGTGTGATACCACAGACACTATGTTGTTTCATACCTAGCTTACTAGCAAATAATGGATATAATAAGTCTAGCCCCCGAATACCGAAACGTTTGTTAACTTTGACAACAGATTAATTCTAATACTGCCTTTGTCTCGCACTAAGCAAATGACAAAGACAGCAATAGACTTAATCTGTCGTCAAAGTTAACAAGCGTTTCAGTATTCGGGGGTAACAGGGTTAGGCATTGACATAATTATATGTCGGATACTTCAGATTTTAAGCCGACATGATCTTCGTCAGATATCTTATGGGCGTACTGTGGGTGAGTACGAAATGTGGACACACAGGTTCTTATTTAATTTCCAATTCGATTTCAAGGATTGTAATGGATTGTAAAGTCCCAATTCGATCTATGGATCGGAGATCGGAGATATGACTATGGATATAAAGACCAAAACGACACCATACAAACAAAAACCTGTCAATTCGTTTATGAGGAACATGGATTTAATGATGTTTCGTCCAAGATGAGGAGGTTACATACGAGAGGAACAGGCGACGTACTTACGTGAGACACCCCGAAAATAACCCTTCTTCGGGGTTTTGGCGGGAACGTGAAGTCATGTCGCGTCTTTGTATTATTTTTAAAACTTGTGTTATTTCGAGTGTTAATATCTAAAAATGGTGGATTTTTATCCATTAAGTGTTCGTGAACGTGCACGAGTGTTGGTGAATAATATAATGTGAAACGTGACTGTTCGTGTTGTTTTCAAGACTCCATTGAGGCCCCTAGTAAAGTCTCCACCATTTTACTGGGGCTTGACGTGGAATTGACCGTGACTTACTTTGCTTGACTTAGACTATGACTGAGACTTATTTTAATTGTTTTTCTTATTTTTAAGTGACTGCCAAGAATAACGTTTTTTTCTTTTATTTTTTAGCTCTACACGTTGTTTATTTAGCCAGTGTCAAGTATTGTAATATTTTAAGTGAAGTCAAATAATTTATTTATTATATAAGACCAACAGCACAATAATACAAATTAATGAACATAGATACCTTTATAAAACAGCCAATTAAAGGTCTATTATATTTTAAGTAATATAAACAATATCGTTTTTAAATCACTACTCCTTAATTAAAAAGCAATACAAGAAGGTATACATTTGACTTCACATAACAGAAAAAAAAAAACTTCTTCAAGAAGAATGGTTTTCAGATGAAAATCAGAAAATTGGCACGTCAGAACTAATGATAGCGTACTACCATCACTTTATTCAACCCAAAAACTTTGTCCAAACAAACAGGTATGGCGCCAGGAAGTCCAATAGTTTCCAATTTAAAGTTAAATGTTCAGGAAGCCTTCTATTGGCCTGCGGCGCGGCGTTCCGATAAAAAGTGCTAAGTTACTGCCAACTTAGAAATAACTTAGGATAAGTCAGGGTCGTGTAACTTTACATCTATCTTGGAGTCTTTGTGAGAAGGATTTATTGTTACTTTAGATATAGACGAGTTTGGGGTAAAATTTAGGGAACAGTTTGTTTTCATGTCTGTTGTTTTCACTTTTCTTACAGCTGCGTACGCCCACGATTTATCTGCAAATTTGCAGTTTTACCGCTTTGCTTTGTACTTACCTACAAAAAAATTACTTATGACCATTAATTTGATCAACACAAGTCCCTTGCTAAATTTTATCGAGATCGGTTTAGCCGCTTAGTTTTTAAGAAACATTAAATAGAAAATTATTAAAAGAAAAACTAAATACCCAACTGCAAATAGAAAATTATTAAAAGAAAAACTAAATACCCAACTGCAAAATTTAAGTATCCTAACGCTGCAGGGCGTAAAGACGAATCCAACGACACCTCACTCTTCTTCTCTTTTCCTTCTTGTTCTGGTTGCCAAATTTTAGAGATGGCAACCCTAGATAAGTGTAAGAAGAACGGAAAGAAAGGAGTTTTGGCGGGAACGTGAAGAAATCATGTCGCGTCATTATATTATTTTCCAAAACTTGTGTTATTTCGAGTGTTAATATGTAAAAACGGTGAATTATTACCCGTTAAGTGTTCGTGAACATGCACGAGTGTTGGTGAATGGTATAAAGTCGTGAAACGTGAATTTTCATGTTGTTTCCAAAACTCCAGAGAAGGCTCTAGTAAAGTTTTCACCACTTTACTGGGGCATGACTTGGACTTGACCGTGACTTGCTTTGCTTGCCTTTGACCGTGACTATGACTTGTTTGATAATATCTAGCAAAACCTGAGAATATACATATATACTTGACACTGGCAAATGCATAAGACGTGCGACGCCAAAATCCTCCTAGGAGGAAAGTGAAAAAAAAAAAAAAAAAAAAACGGAAAGTAAGGGTGCATCGTTGCACTCATCGCGCGAAATTCAAATTTTCTTGCGTTTTTGTCAATTAAAGCTTAATTACTCATCGTGGATTTATCGAAACCAATTTTGCGGCAATAAATAAGTTGTTTTAAGAAATTACGGGTAAAACGATTACCTAGATAACATTGTTTTAGCTACAAATTTCAATAAGCTGATTTTCATCTTGGTTTTTGGTTTAGTGGGAAACGTACTTATACTAGCTTTGAACTAAAATTTTTGGTTGGTGTAATTTCTTGAAACATTATATTTATTATCGTAAAATTAGTTTTCTTGAAGCTACGATGAGTAATTAAGCTGTAATTGACATAAAACGCAAGAAAATTTGAATTTCGCGCGCCGAGTGAAACGTTGCACCTAAAGCTATACAAAATAACTGTCCCAATAACAATGAGGTTGAGCGCTGACCATTTTCCGTAAGTACCGCCGCGAATCGCTAATTTTAATTAAAGTTTAACAACAGTAATTCCGAAATCACCTAAATAGAGCACTAAAAGCGTTACCGTCATACGGGAGACCTAACTAATCCAGATGAAGACATTTTGGCCGACGGCCTAATAGCGAGAGATACTGCAAATTGTTTAGCGAGCACAAGCATTCCACGTTCGTAGACAGTCTGTACGAAATTGTTATTAGGAAAGTTTTGTTATCGTAGACATCCTTATTCTTTTGCAAATAGAGTATATCGCCGTCTCGTCCATACAAAAAACGTAGTCTATACCCATGTTTACCGATTTCGATGATTTTTTATATGTTATCTACACCGTGGAAAGCTATGCTTGTATGTTTATTTTATTTTTAATTTCGCAATATGATCGTTGTAGGCACTTACAATGTCAATTTTTTTGCGCCGGAAATGCGACGAAGTATATAGTTTTTTTTTTTAAATCAAAACAGCGTCATGGATTATAGTTAATCCAAGCCATTGACACCAAATACAAAATATTTTGTTAAGATTTAAGAGGCGATAACAGACTATCCTCGAAACGCTAATTTCACCAAAAAGTTAGGAATATTCACGACTCTCTCTATCGCACGCACGAGAAACAGAGCGACAGCTATACAATTTCAAATATCAAATGCGCCGAAACCTCGCGGAAGAACTGTCCTCTCAGCCGGTACCCTGTTTGAGTTTGAATTTCTCTACAAATAAATCAATAATTTTTTACCCATAGTTATTCAAATTTAAATTCAAATCATTTAGTTCAGACTACAAAGGTCCATATAACACATAAAAAGAAATTAAATTACAAAAAAATATAAATAAAACATTCCTGTTCAATTCCGATATTGGATGTCTAACGTAGCCCAGATTTGGATCTTTTCCAAAAAGGTACTCAGAATTACATAGTAAATACTATAGTTTTACCTTTCGATTCGTATTGACTGGTTCCATTCAGATAAAGCCCAAAATAGATTGCGGTAAGCCTCAATAAAAAGTTACGAAACACTGCCTGAGAAGCGGAGATAAAGCTGAAAATACAGAGTACTTGAAAAAATATCGTTTAGCTACTCTGATCGTTTCGATTGTGATTACATATCATTTAATGCTATGACATTGATTCAAAATTGATCTTTTATTACTAAACATTTTTTTAAAAAGGAATGTGCTTCATAATTATTTATTCTTTCTTTATTGCATTATGTACAAGTTCTTCTAAAACTACGTTTCAGCTTACATTATGACATATACCCTGTAAATAAGGGCGCAGCAATATTATGTGGCTGGTCACAGACCATGTCACAGGTATAGATACAGGTAGACATACTACTAATTGAAACTGAAACGTGGTCCTTGACTACTGGCCTTTTGGAGAAACTCAGAGTCACACAGCGGGCAAGTTTTTTTGCGCGATAAGATCCGAAACGAGGATATTCGCCGAAGAACCAAAGTCACCGATATAGCTCTCAGAGTTTGCAAGCTGTAGCGGCAATGGGCAGGCCACATCACTCGAAGAACCGATAACCGATAGGGAAGAAAGGTTCTTGAGTGGCGACCACGAACCGGAAGACGAAGCGTAGGCAGGCCTCCCACTAGGTGGACCGACGACATTGTGAAAGTCGCGGGCAACCGGTGGATGCAAGTGGCACATTGTCGGTCGGTGTGGCGGTCTAAGGGGGGAGGCCTATGTTCAGCAGTGGACGTCTTCTGGCTGATAATGTAATGTAATGTAATACTACTAATTATCAGTCATTATCGTGCGTTGTTATTGTTAATATTTTAGACCACCTAAATAAAGGCTTTTGAAACTACATATAATCATCACCATCAGCCAGAAGACTCCACTGCTGAACAAAGGCCTTAGAATAGGGGTGGCCATGCCGGGGCACTAGAATACGGCATCGATATCCCTACATGTAGTAAGAGCCTACTAAAAGGGGACCTCTGGGCTCGGGGGTGGTTAGATTCGAAGCGAGCCCGGGGAGGACGACAGCGTCGAGTGGCGGACGCTGTCGTAGGCTTAGGTGTCTTACGACAGCTGCTAGCTGTCCCGGGAGGAGCTGAAACGTGGTGCTGAGGGCTCCGGTGCGTTCCCTTAGAGATCCCGGAGCCCTCGGTCAAGCACCACGGCAGGCCACCGGGGGGGTTTTAGTGGGTATAATCCCACATAACCCGGCTGCACCGCATAGCAGACGGGTATCTTGTGAAGATTTCCCCCTCGCAAAAAAATAAAATAAATAAGTGGTGGCCATAATCCCCTCACCGCGAAAAAATCTTGCGGACGAAAATAATAAAAATATTAAAATTATGGCTGCCTTGTCTTGTTTTTGCATGAAAAAGAGTGTAGATGATTTTGTCGCGGTGCGCTCCCATGAAATTATACTAGTTTTTAAAGAATATGCCGTACATTTGTTTTTTCCAGAATCGACAGAAAGAAAACCCACAAAGAAATTCTAAACTCGAGAACGATTGATTAGGGTGCATGACGTCATGCAGGGTCCCATGACGTCATCGGGTGCCTGATTAATGTGGGACCCTCTTCACGCGTGTCTGCTACCACATGTGACTGACGGTGCTGGCGGTCAAGCCGAAGGTTTTACATTTATTATCGACCCTTAGGGATTTGGCAGCCGAAAGCTCTAAAGGCTTTGACTAATGCTTTAGGTTTGTTAGAATAAAAACTATTTTACACGGTTCAGTGGTTGCAATAGTTACAATTGTAAGTATATATGTTACGGCTAGAACCCGAAGTGCGGCTACGCCTAGTTGTAGCCGGTTAGCACTAGGTTTAGCCTCGTACTCTTGGTTAAATCTAGTATAAGTTGATTGCTTTCGGGTAAAACTAGGTCTACCCGGTATCATTCCGGATATAACTAGCTCTAACCGGTTAATACTAGGTGTAGGCGCACTTTGGGTTCTAGCCGTATCATATAATTATATTACGTAAGAGTATCTGCTAAAATCATCGAGCTATAATTATTATTAGTAGATCGATGGCGGAAATAGAATCACACTAAAAATACAAATGAAGCGGTAACTTTGTTCATTGTATCTATTTGATTGTTACCATTTCACGATTAAACAACTAAATTGATTAAAATAAAGATGAATTGATAAATCAACGAGTTAATGTTGGTAACTTTTTGGGTATCATATACAGGGTTACATTGAAATAGTTTATTAAGCCGAAAGGAACTTTACAGGGTTACAATGAAATAGTATACTTAGCCGAAAGGAACTCATAAGGTAGCCATCGTTACGAAAAATTTTTTACAATAGGACTAACCCTGAAAACGCATAAATATCAGCTGCTCCATAGTATTTTTTTCCGCGATTTTAGGGCTGGTCCCATAGTAAAACTTGTTCATAACGATGAACAATGAGCTTACTTCAACTAAGTAAACCCTTTCCGTGTAACCCTAAACCTAACTAATGCTTAGTCATCTGCCTATTTGTCCACAAATAAAGCAAAATACTATCTCGTAGAAAGTAGAGCGTATCTTGGTCCGCGGTTAACAGGTTCTGTACGTGATCGTTTCTTAACCACGTCGCCACAGACTATAAAAAAAAAACAGATGTGTAACTTCGAAGCAAGCGTTGTGTAGTGGTAGGGCTCTCTTGCAGATTCCGCTTGGGGAAGTACCACACCTTTGCCAGTTATTCAACCGCCAAGCAGTAGTGTGCAAACATTGGAGTTCATGATAATTGTTTATCAACATGAGAATTAGTTATCACACTAACATTATAAATGCGAAAGTTTGTGTGTAAGTATGTTAGTAGGTAAGTATGTGTGTTTGTTCCTGTTCAACTCTGTAAAAGCTGAACGGATTTGAAAGAAATTTGGCATGGAGGTAGCTTTATACCCTGGATTAACACATAGGCTACTTTTTATCCCGGAAAAATATTAGGTTTCTGTAGAATAGCGGGTGAAACCGCGGGTTGCAGCTAGTAATAATATCATTAAAAATGTTGAATCTACGAGCGAAAGAGAACCAAAATATTTCCTTCTCTTAAATGTACCTTCGCAATTGCCCATCTCTACACGTTTTAGTCTGTGACCGCTGCAGCCTGCAATTTTCCGGCACTGGGCTATTATCATAGCCTACAAATTATTGCCATTAACTGTAGCCTACAAATTATTCTCTCAGCGAATGTCAATGGTAACCAGCGGCCGATCTGTTTTGCTGTCTCAAATTATAGGCTTAGGATAGATTGCTGCTTGGAATCTTAGTAAGACGTAAGTTTATTGAACTGGACCCACGTTAGGTTAGGAAACTTTGTTATGTAGGTATCTTTTGAGCCGATTTTTAGAGTCCCTATATTGCTCGCGCATTTGTACTTTCATTGAAGATAGATGTCTGAATGTGCTTATGTAAAACGTAAGCATTTATCTAGAGAATAATTTTCATTATAGCTCAAACAAGTTTTCAAAAACTATTTTCTTGCATCTCAGTGTTTTATTTTAGTCGAGGGAAGCGAAAAATTAAAATTTGTATAAAAAGCTAAAAAAAAGTATATTATAAAATAACAGTGTCATTTAATATTAATCAGATAAGTACGTCACAGTTATTGGGAATGGATATTGAGTAGTTTCACTCGAAGAACCGATAACCGATGGAGAAGAAAGGTTCTTGAGTCGCGACCACGAACCGGAAGACGAAGCGTAGGCAGGCCTCCACTAGGTGGACAGACGACATTGTGAAAGTTGTGGGCAACCGGTGGATGCAAGTGGCACAATGTCGGTCAGTGTGGCGCTTTAAGGGGGAGGCCTATGTTCAGCAGTGGACGTCTTCTTGCTGATAATAATAATTGAGTAGTTTTTGATGACAAAACGATAAATCGACAGATCAGAGCAGTAAACCGGAATTTGTTTATAAAAGTTTATTTAAATGCATTAACGATTTTTCCTAATTAACTATGTATCCCATGTTCGTTTTAATGATTACTATTTTCATTAATTTAATGATAATAGATGGATATTAAACTAAATTTGATTATTTTCTCAGCAGTACAACGACGTGTGTGGTCGAGAATGATACAGACCCATTTCTTTAACTGACAGTTATGTTACACTGATATTGATGAATTGGCAAAGTAAAGTCCTACGATTAAAATATTATTCGAGTATGGTTTTGCATTATGATAGGGTTATATTCACAGATCACACTTAAATACCGCATTACGAGATTCGTTGTTCCTACAAAAAGTCACCAAACTTTGAGGAAGGCGCGGGTCACGGGGAGTGCGACCAAGCGTTCTTATTGGCTATCTCGCGCCTACTCGCGTTTAACAATCAACCAATCAAAGTAATTTCTTATAAGTGTATTTAGACCGACGCGTGGTGCACTTCGAACGTCCTGAATGAAGAATCTAGGGTGTGATCTGTGGGTTATATTATACGTTTAGTACTCGGCTGGCTAGCTGGTACCACCCTAAGTGAAAAATCTCCCGCCAAGCACCTACGGTGTATTCCGGCAGTCTCATTTGAGAGCCAATTTCCTTTGTTGTAATTATCAATATCAATCTATCAAGAATTATGAAATATTCTAAAGGAAAGTTAGTTTTTAGTAAGACGGAAGAGCCTAAAAAACCTATTTTTTTTTTAGTGTTTTTTGGTCTCCGTCAAATGAAAAGATATTTAAAAAAAACTTTATGATATGTTTAACCTCATCATAAACAGTAACATCATGTAACAATGCGAGCGAGAGAGCTGTGGACGCGACTAAAACTCACCGTGCCAAAACAAATTGCATAGTCAAATTTTAGGCCGAAAATTCGTGCCCGGTGTAGTGCCCTTGAAAAACAAATCTGGCCGTATTCGTTATCGCAAGCTTCTGAATTATGCATGCTGAGCTCGTGTATGTATGACGGACTTATTCCGACCGAGAGGCCTACAACAATTCCAAAAAAAATATATTTTTGTTAAATTGAATTTTCGTCGCTCTCTCGACAATAGAGGGTGAGCCAACGCTTATTGTAACATAAGAATCTGAATAAAAATATAGACTGTGGTAGACCTCGTTGTGTAGATCAGCTGCTCAAGTTCGTACAGCTTTTGGCTGTTTTGACTTTCTATTATGAGGCAAGGAAAAAAATGTTTCGAAATTCTGTTTGCAACAAAGATCCCACGAAGACAAATCAATGTTTTGCAGATTTCTATCGAGTAAGCGAAAATAACAAGGATCGCTTTTACATAATTAAGGGTAGACTCGATTGAGTTTAATGTATTTGGAGTAGAGTGGACGATATAAGGCAGGATAAAACCGACGCTCAGGCAGAGTGGCGTAACTCAGTAGAAGCTAAATAATCATTTTAGAAGTGAACTGTGGCAATAACATAACATGCATATAACGTTCGAAAACTGTATACATGCTACTCACGACCATATCTTGATAATGTACTCAGTCGCAAGCGACCATTTTGTTGTCACAGCTGTGATTAGTGTTAATCATTATCAGGCTAAAAAATTTCTGATTGTTTAGCAACCTACGAGTACTTAATGACCACGATACTTACAAAAGTTTCATTACGACGACCCCTAACACTGGGTTCTATAACCATAGCCGTGTGGTCTGAATTCATAGAATATGACCTCGTAAACAAACTCTCAGTATCCGTTATGCCGCTGAGATTAAATCCTATTGTCATCTCGTTACATAATTCAGTTTCTTTTAATGACCACGCGGACATTGTGGAAATATGGACCCTCCAGCTTGCATTAAAATATGGTTTAATTTGCATAGAGTTGGACGAAAGCTTTTTTAATGAAACCGAGCGCAGATATTTTAGAGATGGCAGAGAAAGTTAGGATTTTAAAAAAAATACAAATTCAGACCGAAAATTAAATTAAAACTAATAAGAGTAGAACATTTAAAGGCAGACCTTAGCCCAGTCAAGTTACGGGACTTAGTATGGAGGACCCGGACATAATTCATAGCATAAATATACAATTGTGTTTGGTATATGTAAATAATTTGCTGGCGTAGAATCAGTATTAAATTAAATTAAACAGTCTGATGTACGGAACGTGGGGAAAAAGCATTTATGCTTGAGCATATATGTATTATCGTCGCCGACGACTCACTGCCGTGCATACGATCGTCATCTGAAATAGACATAGCGTAAATACGTAGAGACGACATTGCAAAATCTAAAATTTAAGTCTGTTCCGGGTACGCATTTAGTTAATTATTGTATACTAATATGAGAGGTTGGTTCTACAAATAGGTACAGAAAAAACGTCAAACGCTAAATTGACTGGGATACCTAATAACTATGCATAGCAAAGGACGCAGCACAAACTCAATAACGATGTGGTCGAGGACAGCTAACACAACTAGCCTGGAATAGGACTCGCACTCAATTGAGACTGCCGGATCATACTGCTAGGTGCTTTGCAAGATTTCCAATTTGGGATAATTAAGAATACAAAACCGCTCGTCCATACAAAAACCGTAGTCCACCACCTTGTAGTTAACCCACTCCTAAATGTTATCCGATTTCGATGTTTTTTATATGTTATCTACACCGTGAAAAACTATGCTTGGATGTTTCATTTTTTTTTTAATTTCGCTATATCTGCTTTGTGCACTTAAAGTGATATTTTTTTTTGCGTCGAAAATTCAACAAGAAATGTACTTAGAATACCACAAAACATTTTTGAAAAAAAAATTACATAGCGGCATTATAGTTTATCCAACCCGTTGACACCAAAAACAAAAGATTTTGTTTAGATTTAGGGGGTGATCTACCCCCGAAACGCTAATTTCATTAAAACGTTTGGAAAATTCACTAACTCTCTCTATCGCACGCACGAGAAACAGAGCGACAGCTATACAATTTCAAATATCGAATGCGCCAAAACCTCGGAACCTCGGTCGGAAGGACTACCCTCTTAAGCCGCGTACTAAAAAGTACCCTGCCACTGTGCTATGATTTCCTTACGATGTTTTCTTTCCCCGACATTGTAGCTCGCTCATGCTCATTGTTGTGATTTGAAAACATCACAAAATTATACATCGTAAGTTCAAATAAATTAAATGAAAACCATGTTTTTCATTATTTAGTTTTTGTCTAACTTAGTTATAACTTAGTTATAGTTATTCAGTTAGAATCCTGAGCGTAGCGCGAGGGATTCAAAGGCACGAGATATAACTTTGGTGTTTTGTGGCACACATAACATTTCACCTCAGCAACGAGAACATAATATTGGAGACAAATATTAAAATTAAACAACAGTATTTATGTATTCTATCGGTTATCTGGTTCATATAGTACAAGGTTGCTTAGTTTGGGGCTAGATGGCGCTGTGTGAAAAACGTCCACCAATATTTATTTATTTAACTTGTGTGTTTCTGTGTGTGTGTAATGTGTGATTGTAAAAATAATCCATAAAAGATTTCTGTGTTGTTTAGAAAATACAACAGTGGCTCCAATCCCGTTACAGATAAGTTGGCGGTTCTGTCGTATATAATTTGAATTGCTACCCTGTGGGAACGCGGTAGGTATCGCAACAATTTGTATAATCTATTCCATTTGCGAGTCGAGCTTCGCATTCCTAATTACTATCGACGCGCGCGAACGCAGTGAAATAGGGTGGCGACAAAACATAAGTGAATTTTCAAAGCTTTTAATTTGAGTTATGTTGTATACTTGCATAACTATGAATAGCATCCTCAAATCCAAATGTACATTACACTCTAGACGAATTCTTTAAAGATAATTTTGACGATCTACAAATGGACCGCGCGCCGAGCCTGGTATCACGCTGGAAGCAATGCCCTTCCTTCTGGAACACAGTATTGTTTGCACACTACTGCATGGCGGTTGAATAACTGGCAAATACTTCCACAGGTGGACTCAGCAGAAGAGCCCTACCACTACTAAGAAATAATAACTAACTAAAGGTATAGCCAAACCTTTAAAAATCAAAGCAAGCCACCAACACCCAAGGCACTATTATTTATTCTGTGCTCAAGGCTTTACCCAAGTAACTAAATAGAATAGAAAAGAATAAAACGATAGTTAATTAATTCCACGAAGCACTTTGATAGTTAAAGTTAAGCACGCCTTAATTAAAACTACCCTCAATCGAGCTACATTTTTATTACCTCGTTCTTTGTTGTTGGACCACTTTTTATTTTCATGTCTTCAGGCTTTGTAACTTAAACCCTATGAAGAGCTATTACATAAGCTTTTAAGATCTCAAGCAGTATGTTGAGGATCTAGACTGTTGAGAGTTATACGGGTCCCTTAATATTTAAGGGCTCTTATCTCGTAACATCAACTTAACTTTGAAGAACTCTAAATTTGTTTTATAGACGGAATTTTCAGTTTGATTTCTTCTCTCTTCTCTTGTAAACGCTTAGTTTTACCAACTGCCTTATTTTATTTACTACATTTAAAAAACATTTTCTGTAAACCGGCTACTGTCTTGCTAGTGAGGTTTAGTTAATTTGAATTATCTGGTTTCCTGGTTTCCTCGATACAGGCTTGCCTAGTGAGGGAACCGATAGACAACAGTTTCCTAAAGTGTAAAGCTATCATGCAAAAACCTATAAATGTACTGTTATAATATCCATTACATAAGCTGGTAACTGGTTGTATGTGTTTTTGCAGTAAATAAATAATTTTTCATTTAAGATATATATAATTTAGGTACCGTGAAAAGACGGAATCGGTAACTGATCGCGAGTAAATCGGTTACTTCTTGAGAGGCCGCACCATTTTGCAATCCGATTACTTTTCTTTTTTTGATTATTGATATTAAATTCTGCATGAGCCTTTAAGCATCCCACTGCTGGGGTATCGGCCGACCCTCGAATGGTGCCTGGGCCATATCCACCACCCTGGCCCAGTGCGGGTTGGCGGATTCACAAACGTCATCGAATTTCTTCTCTGGAAATACGCAGTCTTTCTCACTATGTTTTCCTTTACCGAAAAGCCAGTGTTATATCCGTATTCCAAAGAACTCATAGCTACGGGCCCGCCAGGGTCCGAACCCACGAACCCCACGAATGAGATGCGAGCGTGCTCTACACTGAGCTAAAACGCTTCTAAAGACTAACCACTGGGAGTCCCTATGTCGGGTATGCCATGTACCACATAGACAATAGAAACGGACAGCTAACACCCAGAACCAGTGAACAAGAAATCGTCATTCAAACATCTGACCGATGTTAAATTACCCAGTATGAATTCCCAAAAAGTGTTCAAAAATGTCTTATCATAACATCCTATTCTAACTAATATTATAAATGCGAATGTAACTGCTGTCTGTCTGCCTCTCTGTCTGGGTGTTTGTCGTGTTATCACGGCTAAGCGACTAAACGGATCGACCTGAATTAATAAGACTTAATGCTTAAGGGTAGGAGACGGACTTAAGCTACTTTTTTTGTGGGTCCACGCAAACGAAGTCACGGGTAACAGCTAGTTACAAATAAACAAAATTGTCGTATTGATAACTTTAAATGTGGCGCATGTGATAAAAACATGCGTTTTTTGAAACTAAGAACTCTCGTCAAATCACATTTGTAATGCTTAATACATTTGTAATGTAACTTAATACATTTGTAATGCTTAGTCCATTTGTAATGCTTAGTACATTTGTAATGCTTAGTACATTTTGTAGTGGTTAGTCCATTTGTAATGCTTAGTACATTTGTAATGTTTAGTACATTTGTAATGCTTAGTACATTTTTGTAATACTTTGATAGACAGCTATAACTAGGTTTTTCACTATTCGGTTCACATGGGATTGATTCGGGTTTCGGTTTTCGGGGATTTCATAGCTTTAATAATGTTAAAACGCGAGAGCGAGACAACTGTAGACGGGAAAAGGGCCTAACTGTAGTCGGGAATTAGGGGAACAGTGAGAATATGCTTTACGGTATCGGATATAACTTCACTTGGGTAAAATATTCTAGACCATAAATGCGTAGAATAGATACGCTATAGTGACCCTCGATATAAATAGCTTTTCTAACATTTCTATGTCAGTTTATTCATGCCAAACGGCTAGGACGAGGGTCTCATCCGTGCATGAAAGTGCGAAACTCCACAAATCGAAAGGGTGACCTTTCCTACAAACTTACCACTTTACTGGGCCGTATTATCTGCGTTGAATTGCAGCAAGAAAGAATGGCTCTTTCGAAACTATTCAAAACTTATATTTTTTTAATATGCCTTTTTTATGGGTGACAGGCAAAGGTGATAGCACGGAATTCTCCTTATAAATTGGGTGACAGGCACAGATCACACTGGATACTGCATTACGTTCGTTGTTCCTACAAAAAGTCACCAGAGTTTCAGGAAGGCGCGGGTCGCGGGGAGTGCGACCAAGCGTTCTCATTGGCTATCTCAAGGTTACGCCTACTCACGCCTAACAATTAACCAATAAGAGTACTTACGTATAGTATTTAGACTGATGCGTGGTGCGCTTCGAGCGTCCTAAATGCAGAATCTGGAGTGTGATCTGTGGTGACAGGTAATGCGTTTGACCACAACTCACCTGACGTTAAATGACGGTGTGTTTTTATTTTCTTTCTATTAATGCATGATTGTGAACAAAATGAGCAAGATTTAAAGTTTTAAGTCTATTGGAGGGATCTTCCAGAATATTCTTGTTAGTTCACATAAACCACCCGAAAAACATTCGTCCTTTGACGAATCCCTGGACACCGCGCGCGTCCAGCCCTCCTGTCATGTGCTTAATTTGAATTATTTCAGGGCAGACGACCGCACACCCCTCAATATTGTACAAAATTCAAGTTTACCCTCCCATGGGACGTGCTGCTACTCCATATTGGAAAAATTCTGCAATTGCTTGAGCGTAACTGCAGGGATAAATTTTTTATAACGTTTTATAAGGTTTATCGCTCTTATTTATGATGCTCTATTATTTAAGTAGCATCTAAGGAATAGCATTTTTTATCCCCGAATACTGAAACGCTTTTTAACTTTGACAACAAATTCTAATGCTGCCTTTGTCTGGCACTAAGCAAATGACAAAGGCAGCAACAGACTTAATCTGTCGTCAAAGTTCACAAACGTTTCAGTATTCAGGGGTTAGTTGTAAAGTTAATGGACAAAAGATTGGAGAGAAATCATTCAAAGGGAGGGGAAATTTAAGGATAGGGAATGCTAAGACGAAAGGGGCTCATAGTACTCATGATTGTGAACAACTTTTGCTATGGGACCAACCCTGAAATCCAAAAACAAAATATCAGCTGTTCCATACATTCTGTTGAGTGTCATCGATGTTTTTCTATGGCACAGCAATTATTTTGTTTTCGATTTCATGGTTGGTCCAATGTAAAAGTTGTTCATAATGACGAGACTATGAGCCCTTTTCGGCTTAGCATACCCTTTCCTTATAACCCTGTATAAACTAACTAACTAAAGAACCTAGAGTACTTAGACTACTTAGTCTAGTACACAAAACAAACAAACAGTAGGTTATCCAGAGACCACTGAAGGTCTAAAGATAATCCACATGCAGCCCTCTACCAGTTGGCAGCGTACCTTTCCAGCACGCCGGCGGCATTATCACATCATCATCATCACCATAAGACGTCCACTGCTAAACCCTTAATGCATTATCACGCTGAATTAAAATTTGCAGATAAAGACTTAGTTATATAAGGCGCGGAATCGACGAACGTGACGTGTAAAACGTTCCTTTTTTGCTCCACCCAATTTTTTTATACATTGAGACGCGTGGCGTAGCAGCTGTGGCAAGTTACGCGCTTGATAACTTGCTAAATCACATGTTTGTCACGTTGCAAAGATGGACATCGGGCCTAAAGCGAAGGACTCCAGCTACAAGCAAACAGATTGTGGTTCGTTCATCACTGATAACCTCGCCGCCTATGTTAAGTGTACTCTTCTCGTTTAGGTTTATTTATTTATCGCCACTTTGCTCTTGATAGACTGTTTGGGACTCAACCTGTCAAATCTGATTATGGTAAACGAGGTGTCAAATACAGCCAGCTTATTTCCGTCAAGCTTTCAACCGTTTTCACTAAATTTCCTTATTTCGTTCACGCGCTGAGCAGAAGGGACGAAATAAGAATGTTTACGAATCTCGATTATTTTCAGCGACATTAGATCATTTTGCGTCGTTAGTAGGTTACAAAGGAAAAAGTGTATATATTTTTGATTTTTCTTACTTTTTTATCTAAACAGGAGGGTTGTTTTTGTTGATGTAAGTATCATGTATGTTTATGTGATTTAGGTTTAAAGAACTTTATTATCAACAAAGACAACATTGTCACTTATGTGATAACATAATTTAGCTTAGATAGGTGTTCGTCGTCGCATTAACTAATTTAAATAGAATGTACAAATAAATAAATGCTAAAAGTAGGTGGGTAGGTATCTAAATTATAACATTGATTTTACCACAGAATTCTCCTTATAAATATTGGATTTTACATTACAAGATTTTGACAAGTCTTGTAGGATTCTTTCCTTTCGTTGGTGTTTTGTTTCTTGTTTTTTTTTTTCATTCCATTTTATACGTTAAAAATATAATATAATATAAATATATAATATATAAAAACACATGAACTCTGATGATAAAGCAAGGAAGCTTCTAAACGTATGAATAATATGAAATATATATTTATAAAAAAATAAAAAATAAAATTTTAATACTGCCAATCCGTCAGAGGCGTCGTAAAATACAAATATTTTATAGCACGTCACAACACTTTTACGAGAAGAAACCGTAAAATACGAAGGCTTTATTACAACCGGTTCTGAAGAAACTACAGCGCGTTATATTTGACTGGTGACAACTTCATACGCTGCGATGTTAATTTAATGTATTTATGTGCATTAACATTTACGCTTCCCAAAATTAGGAAACTGAAAGTTAGGTAACATATGTAACTTATAAAGCCAGGTGTAGCAATGTAGCTTATAAGCAAGCTCGTACGGCCGTGGGCAGCTAGTGACCACGGCCATTGAAACTTGGTCGAAACGTCGAAAAACTAAACTAGATAAACTAAACTAGTTTTAGCATAGTTAAGTCCTGATAACAAACAATGAATTATAGGTTACACACTTTTTTTACTCGATATAATAATGCGTTTGACCACATCCTGCTTTTTGATCTAGGATGGAACACGCTTACCTAGAAGGAATCTGTTTGCTCTATATTTGAAGAAAATAAACAGACTTCGCTAACATACCACCACAAAAAAACCCACTCGTGGGGTGAGATGCCACATGCAGTACCTACATTTGATGTATGTTAGTCCAAGTGGTGATAATGCACATACCATATAACCGGTAGACAGTCAACTATCCCCTCTCACATAAATATTACGTAAGAACAAAATACAAAAATAAATAAAAAATAGAATAAATTCGCAAATTGCTTAAATTAAATTTTGTAATGGTTAGGAGTCTTGCAGAGTCCGCCTGGGGAAGTACCACACCTTTGCCAGCTATTCAATCGCCAAGCAGTAGTGTGTAAACATTATAGTAATCCGGATTGAAGGGCAATGTTTCCAGCGTAATTACTGAGCATAACGAGACATCTCAGAGTAACGAGACAGGGTGGTGCCACGCAGTGTTTTGCCTGCCATCAAAATCGAGGGTAGCATTGAGCTGTTATGGGCAAGCGTGACGATTACCATGAGGCGAGCGATTTGCTCGCATCGTTACACAGATAAAAAAAACTGAGCTGCCATCGTATTACCTTGTCCTGTCGTTGCGGGGCGCATAGTCGCATAAAAGGGTTGTATTTATCCCCACGCTTGGCAGGCGGCCTGGGGATCCCTTTACTTTGCCTTTACTAAGAGGATGCTACTTCCCATCGTCGTGGCCCTTATCGCAGTTACATTTTGAGTTTGTTTGTTTTAGTGGTTAGTATATTCTACGCAATGCACATTTGCAATAATCTACATTTTGCAGTTTTGTATGTTTTGCGTTTGTACATTTTGCGTGTGTTTACCATTTTGCTTGTTGTACATTATAAGACTTTTTTGACATATCCGGATCCACGTTTCGATGCGATACCGCAGTGGAGAAACACTAGCGATTTGTTAGAGATACATTTCGACAGAGGTTTCAGGTTTCACTCCAAACATATCATACCCCTATTCCTGCACATCTCCATTCCTATCCGGATGCCGGATATCCGGGACCCGGATCATTAATCACGTATCAGTTAGCCGGGTCCGGCAGAGCAAATAGTGGTGAGATTCCCTTCCCTAATGGCACTGAAGCGATTAGCTGGCTATAGGTTTACTTAATTGCTGTATTGAGTTGAGTGGTTTAGTTGAGGTTTTGGGAAAGGATTAATACCGATTGTAACGATGATTGAATCTTGTACTATTATTTATTGTGTAATTGAACTTTGTGTTCGTGTGATTGAGGTTCAGTGCTGATTGTAAGACATCTGATAAACATTGAAATGGAAAAGTGCGGTGCGTACTAGGTGCGGTTGGAAGGTTCTTGTATTAATTTGGTGGTAAATTCAAAGCTGATACTT
This sequence comes from Apocheima hispidaria, assembly GCA_947579745.1. Taxonomy (NCBI): domain Eukaryota; kingdom Metazoa; phylum Arthropoda; class Insecta; order Lepidoptera; family Geometridae; genus Apocheima; species Apocheima hispidaria. Next base: position 3,946,458 of record OX388151.1, read on the forward strand.
TTGCTAAGCTGTACTTACTACCGACAACGGCAAACAGTAAATAAATAAAGCTTGAAATTAATAGCATTAGCAGTAGCATTCCATGTGTTGGGGATGGAAATCACAACGACATGGACATCTGAATCCCACACCCAGACCGATACCTCTAGTTCATAAGGCAGACGCGCTAGAAACTATGCCAGGGCGGTCGTCAATAATCAGTTTTTTTAAATGCTTATTTATACCTAGCAGTGGGATAAAGACCGATGATAATACAGTTTGTAACGACCGAGGCAAATGGCACAGCAAGAGTGAGGCCTATACCTTGCAGCTGGATAGAGAAGGCTTTGGAAGATGATGATGAAGACAAGGTTCTGATATTGCACCTAATTGTACACCACGCAATTAAACAAGGTAATAAACCAAGACACGATAACAATATGATATTCAAGAGGAATCACTAACTGTCTCTCTCATTAACAAAGGTAAGAAAAAAGAATAAATAAAAAAAATGCCTATTAGATCACACTAAATAAAATAAGTTTTTGTGGAACATTTAATTATTCCAGATAAAAATCTTTTATAAAATCCGTTATTGGTCCTGTACGCTGATCAAAAATAAACCTGATCATGCGGTGGATGCAAGTGGCACGTTGTGCATCAGTGTGGCGCTCTAAGGGGGAGGCTTATGTTCAGCAGTGGACATCTTATGGCTGATGATGATGCTGATCAAAATGAATCAATCTACTTCATTCCGTTTTCCACCTTCCGTATCCATCATCAAATCAGCTCGCTGTCATAATATTGTATTGTCATCGGAACTTGACAGGCATTCAAAATTTCAACTCGACCAAACAACGGAAACTGATCTAAAATTAAGTTGAAAGCAATCATTGCAAGTTAAATATAAGCCTGTAACAAAGCCTAACATGAATAAAAAGGAAGCTTAATTGAGTACATAACGATATTTAAGAGGCTTTACTAATTGCCTTCTTATCACAAGTCGAACAATTTCGTAACAATTGCAAGGAAGCACTCTTACAACTCGTTAGAAACTTCGCTGGATTGTTGTACAGGTAATAAATTGAGAGACATTCCAAAAGTTCCACACAGGAAAGCATACCCAGTGCTCTACTTAAAGTTGGAATCCACCATTGTTTCTACGGTTTTAATTTGATATGGCTGCGCCAAGTTCGCTCGTTGTTTTGAATTATTTACATAGAAGGAAAATTACAAAAGTTAGGTGACCACGGTGACTGGGTAAGTCCAATTTTCAAAGAGAAGTATTTTTATCAGCAGGGCTAGAATGCGCACCGCGACGAAAGCTTCTCTACAACTCATGTCGTGAGACAAACGTATACATAATCGTAGCCGCGTCCTGTTCCTGCATAACAAAAAGGTTTTGTCGCGGTGCGCATGCTAGCCCTGCTGGTTGCCCTGAAGGAATGGTTTCGGGTGTGTGTAATAACTAAGCTTATGTCTTTGTAAGTTTGCCTGTTCCTGTGGGAGGTCCTACGGCCTAAACGGCTTGACCGATTTTGGAATGCGATGTGTCCTTATCCGCCCAAATTGTCCCGGGTTGTCTCGTAGTACACACAATACAATACAACACAAGCCAACACGCATGAGATAGCCTATGACGGAAGCAGAATGGAAAGTTTGGTAAAGGGGCCACAATTAAATGGGACGTCGCAATACGGTGTCACCTCTAGGACAAAGTACATGACAGCTCAATGTCTGTGACATAATTTACAATCTTTTATTTAACTTGCAGTGTTTGTATGTACATATATGTTGTATGTATATGTACGTATGAATTTTAAACCAGTTCGGTTGTTCAATTGAGTTGAAATTTTGCATGACTGTCAAATTCCGATGACAATACAATGCTATGACAGCGAGCTGATCCGATAATGGATACGGAAGGTGGAACTAACAGTTTGGACTCCTTTGATCAGCGTACAGTACCAATAACTGATTTTATAAAAACTTGTCTGGAAAAATATGTTATTCCACAAAAATTATATTCTTGTTCTATCCGCACACGACATTTCGAGACGCCAGTTTTAAATCACACATCTATATCAGCCTCTAAACATCCCACTGCTGGGATATCACCCTCGAAGGGTGATTAGGCCACCACGCTGGCCCAGTGCGGGTTGGCGGATTCACATACGCCATCGAATTTCTTCTCCGGAAATATGCAGGTTTCCTCACGATGTTTTCCTTTACCGTAAAGCCAGTGGTATATCCCACAGATAAATAGAACATCTGTGAGTATATCCGTACGTAAGTTCCAAAGAACTCATTGGTACGGGACCGCTCGGGTTAGAACCCGCTACCTCACGAATGTGAGGCGAGCTTCCTTCCACGACTTATATAAATCACACATTACCTTTTCTATTTTACTTTTTTTATTGTATTACACACAACACAAACTAAAATCTATACAAAGCAAGATATCTTACATGAGAACAGTTTTAGATCGTAATTCAAAAAAAAACCAACTGAGGTAAATATCCCGTGAGTACTAATAGTAATATAATACGAAATTGTTCATGATCTTGCAGACCGCGATCAGTTTCACGGGTATGCGCAATCTGCATGGGTACGTTTCATTATGTACCTGAAGTATTTAGAGCAGCCAGGCTGCCAGACGCAACCTCTGGGTTGAATCTGGCTGCACCGGGTTTGACCTGATGGGCTTAGTGTGGAGAATATCTTTTACTGTATATTGGTTTATTAGAGTATAAGTATCACATAATCTACATCATTGCACACCCCGTCTTCTACCTCTCCTATGAATCCTCTCCATCCTATGGTTGCCTGGAGGAGATCGCTGTCAGCGATAAGGCCGCCAGTTACACTACTTTTTATAGTCTGTTTATAAATTATGTAAAAATTTGTGTGAACAATAAAGAGTTAATATATCTATCTATCTACTGTTTTAGCATAAAATTAAAAATTTGAGGTAAAAATATCAGTTCCTAACTTATTATTAATAATATCATTATATTACAATTATTATTGTTCAATCAAAAAAAAAAAAAAAAAACACTAAACTCAGGAGCAATCATAAATGCTACCACATACCCGCTGCCACAGTGAGACGCTTGTAATGATCATTTCAAACGGTTATCGCCGTAACTGTGAAGCTGTAATGAATTAGGTACATTAATAACTCCAAACTGTATCATTAAACTTGATAGCTTTGATAATATCAAAACTATTTCGAGCAAGGAAATGCTAACGCAATCTATAATAAATATACCCTTTGCGTATCTTAATTGTATCTTTGTGGATGGTTATTGTATTTCAAAGTGGTATGAGACGTTTGACAATTATTATTTTATGGTAGTTCTAATCTGATGACATAGTCTGCGTCTGATGACTACAGGTAAATTATATTTCTGAAATCTACCAGTAAGAGCGTCTGGTTGATACGACACATGCATGACCAAAATGCTGGCGTTTATCTGGCGCAACGCATAAGCAATGCCATTCAGCACGGTCATTCGGCCAGCATGCTGGATAAGCTACCTAATGGTTGTGCACAACGTGGACATTGGACAGGATTTTCGTCTTTTCCAAATTCATTTTAAAGTCCACCTGTTTAGAAACGCTACTGGGGTCGCTGAGCATAGCATTGAGGTTCTCCAGCGACTCTGCTATGATGACTTTAACTATCATCGGCAAAGCGAAAGTGAGTGATACAATCAGTGACCGCCTCATAATATAACGACCAGTGAAATTGACAAAATATCATTGCCTTATAATATCACTATAGTGGCCCCGTGAAATTACAATGACACAAAAACAGATCATTATTTTGTAAGAAATGGAACCGATTGACAATATACCGTATAATTATAATTATTATAATATCATGGCTATGACAATATACTTGCGACATATACGTTCACCATTTATGTTAACGCCGAACCCGTTCTAGTCCCGTCCGCCCCTGGGGCGCTAGTCTCGACTTTTCGCTACAGCACTTTGCGACCGAATTCGGTCGCTATGATGCAAAAATTCGACAACGAACACGAATTGTTAACGAAAAAACGCAAACATGGCGTTGAATTTTCGCAAAATGCAAAATGTTATACTATGTTTGCGTTTTTTCGTTTACAATTCGTGTTCAAAGTCGAATTTTTGCGTCATAGCGACCGAATTCGGTCGCAAAGTGTTGTAGCGAAAAGTGGAGACTAGCGCCCCAGAGCTTGAAAACGTCTTCCAATACGTTAATGAACAGTTTCAAAAATAAATTCTAAATCAAAATACATTTATTTGCGAAGACATTGTCATGCAATATATAATGTATGTCAAATGCTCTACCCTGAAAGGTATACAAATATATTCAACTAGCTGCGCCCCGCGGTTTCACCCGCTATTCTACAGGAACAGTACATTTTTTCAGAATAAAAAGTAGCCTGTGTTATTCCCGGGAATAAGCTACCTCTATACCAAATTTCATCAAATCCATTCAGCCGTTACAGAGTTGAACGGGAACAAACACACTTACATACTTACACACAAACTTTTGCATTTTATAATATAAGTGTGATGTTATGGTAATTCATTGTAATATGTGTAATTATTTACTTGATTTAGTATCTTTCAAATAGTCATAAACATTATAATAACATTTGTCGGTAGTAATTTTAGTAGTGGTAGGGCTCTTCTGCATAGTGCTCTTGGGCACTACCTTTGCCACTTATTCAACCACCAAGCAGTAGTGTGCAAACATTACTATGTTTCAATAGGTCAATGTTTCCAGCGTAATTACTGGGCATAAAGAGATTTAACATCTAATATCTCATGGTGACGAGCGCAGTGCATTGCTGCTCATAGTTTTGAACGGTTGTATTTTAAAATTCTGGGTGGCACTGAATTGTTATGGGCAGGCGTGACGCTTAGCATCAGGTGAGCGGCTTGCTCGGCTTGTCACCAAGTTCCATAAAAAAAAAAACATTTAATAACAATGTGTTTGAATCTATTAAAATTAAGCAATTTGGCATTTTATGCAAGTGAAATAGAACCCATTTTGCAGCAAGGTTTTTGTTTAAATACTTTTTATGGTCGACAGGCTAGGCTTTAACTTGGTAACAGGTTTGGTACACTTGACGTACCTCTTAAGGTATCACCTTCCTTATAACATATTAGTGACTTCCGGTAAGTTAAGAAAGTAATTTACACCTGTTGACTTGTTTACTGTTGAAATTACGTTAAGTGGAATCGATTGCTTTTGGTAAAATCTTCTACAACTTGCTAAAAACAAGTTGTTGCTTGTATGTTTTATTATCAAACTCTAGATGTTCTCCATATTTTAGAATAAAAACTCAAACGGCTTTTTTCGTAGTTTGAGACAAGCAAATCACTCGCCTAATGGTATGCGTTATCCTTTAGTCCGTAACATTCGGAAAAGTAGAAAAAATATGACAAACAGAAAACAAAAATACTCGATACGACAACGTTCGAATTAAAGACCGAGCGAAGCGAATGTCCTCAGAGTCTACGGGAACATGTCGGTGATTGCATGCGTTTGAGTATTTGTATGTGTGTATGTATATATTGTTCGATGATAAATTGCGATTTTCAAACAAACAACAAAAAAATCACACGCCTAATTGTGCTGTGGGGTGGCAGAAATTTAATAAAATGTGTTGTGTGTCACCCGCACGATGATATGTGGAATGGAGTATAGTTATACTATTTCCATCTCATAGCACGAATATTCATTACACATTCATACATTCTCGTATATAATTGAAACGTATTTCGTAATTACGAGTATTAATTACAATAACAGCTATACCGCACTATATTACCATAAGGTTCAATGGGGTAATACGGTAATACTCGTAGCACAGATGCGTTATAAAGCTCATTTGCCGTTTATTTCATACATAAATATGCAGTATTAAAGTATTAGTATTTAAGTATATGCTTGGCCGACCAAGCTTGAAGTCGCTTTCTTCGGATTAGGATTGTGGTTTAGTTTCCACCCGGTAATATCAAACACATAAACTTTCGTGGATCTGGTACGGCGGACCAAAAGTCTTTTATTTTTATTTTATTGAAAAACAGTTTTTTTTTTGTTCATAAACTTACGTGGATCTGGTACGGCGGACCAAAAGTCTTTTATTTTTATTTTATTGAAAAACAGTTTTCTTTTTGTTAGACGGTACGAACCCCAGATCACAACTAAATTCCCGACTCAGGTCGATCAAATTGCACCAATCATCGATCAAAATACATCTATAAAAGTTTACTCTTATTGGCTCGTTGCTAAGCGCGAGAAGTCGTAACCTTGAGATAGCCAATAAGAAAGCTTGATCACAGTCCCGGCAACACGCGCTTTCCCCCAATGTTGGTGACAATACAATACAACATTAATCGACTTATTCCATCAGAAGTCCTTGTCTTAGCCAGAGACTACCATAATCCCAGTCAACAAATCAATCTCCAATGACGTCACTAGCTCTATTCGTCCTTCGCATGTCTGCGGAGTGTCTGACACGGCAGTAGACACGGTCGCGGTGTCGAGAGTGAAGTGTCTCGGTCCACTAACCAAGCGGACCATACGCCACAGTGCGATATGACAAAAGCTCATCGCATCTACTCCACACCGACCAAACTAAATGCAGTCCCGTACCATGATGTCCTTATTACGATGTGTTAGGCTCAGCCGCCGACGCTTCGCGACTGTGAATCTTAAAGCGCGGCTATAAGATTTGCGATCGTGACCGAACAATCATGGCTGACCCTATCAGTCATCCCAATAAGCGCGTCACAGTACGGGCCCTGGGCGTTAAACCCTTTGTCGTACCACATACTAAGCTAGAATGAACTCTAACTTGAATCATAGCATGGTGGTAGTTTGTAATACTTGGCTGGCTACCACCCACCCTCATGTTGAAAATCTGTTGCCGAGCGCCTAACGGTGTTTCATTTGAGAGCCACACTTCAGGCGTGCTTACTGCTTACCATTCTCGAACACACGCCGTTTCTGAACATCAGCTGAGGTTGTGATAAACCATGTGACACGAAATACATAAATACATCATGCAATACGGGCTCATAAAATACTTTGCTTGCTTGCTTGCTTGCATTACTTTACTTTGGTCGGTCCAGTTCGGTGTCGGGTTGATGTGGTGAGCGATGACCATAATAATATTATGTTTAATTCATGGGTTGCTAATGAAGACATGTGCCGTTCGCGCTATTATTTCACCGCTGGGTTATTTGTACGGGATACTGGACGTAATTAGTGACGTGTTTTCTTTACATCAGCGGACGTTGTAATTTTTGGAAGTTATAACATCGTCGGCTGAAATGTAACCGCGGTTCTATAGTCAAAAATTTGTACTTATTTTGAACTAACTGAACAGGATTCAATTCGTCGTTTCAACACGATATTAGTGATACTTTTTCAAGCAATCATAGTTTCCCGAGGGAAGCGCAGGTCTCAGAATATACGAGAGCAAGTCGGCTTTTGTATGCATGTATATTGGTCCAATAATAACTTGTGAACCATTGATCCCATTTTAATGAAATTGCGTAGGCAAGTAATAGTTCATTTAAATACAATTTTTAAATTCGAATATGGGTAACGAGGTCTGTCTAACTGAGATACTTTTGATGTTATGTATGAGTGACCTCGGGATTCTGGAACGTTTGTTAACTTTGACAACAGATTAATTTTAATGCTGCTTTTTTCTGGCACTAAGCAAATGACAAAGACAGCAATAGACTTAATCTGTCGTCAAAGTTAACAAAAGTTTCAGAATCCCGGGTGAGAGTAATAGATCTTTGTGGACTTGCAGGCAAATGAGGTCTTACCGCAGAGATCAACATGCAACGCTAAAAGGCGTCTTCAAACACCTCTCCGGGCTGGCAATCCTCAACAAAAAACACTATTACCGCGCCGCACCCGCCGCCTGCTTGACCCGCCTCCGGGCTGCACACTGTTCGCGCTTATAATGCACCTACACCGAGATTCATAAAACTACTGAGTGACATACTCTCTCAACAAACCGATCTGATGGATGTTCCTGATCGTGATAGTGAGCGTGCGTGAGCGGGACCGCGTGTAGTGCGAGTTAGTTGGTACGAGCGGGATGGCATGCTATCGCAATCAGAATCACGAACGTTGATAATAAGGGGGCTGGATATATTTTTCGATAAGATGGCAAGAATTAGCACTGTGGTCCTTGCCCATTTTAGTTGCAGCATGTAATTGAGTTGGATTTTTCTGTAAGCTATGTGTTTAATTTGAAATAAAGAAATAAAATAAATAAATAAATTAAATAATAAACAGTGTCATGTGTGTAGTGTTGCAGGTATCCATAGGTGGCAAATTGTTTACCATCAGGCGAATCGTAAGCTTGTTTGCCGATCAACTTGAAAAAAAAAACTTGTCCTTGTTCACTGCCAGAAACTTACAAAACAAAGCTTCAAAAAAGCCTAACTTATTACCTACCTAAATCTAGACGCAAATGGAAGTAATGACTCTCTCTCCCAGTGTGTGCTGGAAATTCTAGCTTTCATAATAACGTGTCAAAGTAATTCCAACACCTTTATGTTCATTACATACGTACGTTCACACTTCAACGTCGTGTCCTAACGACATTCTGCCTCGAAGAGGTTTGTGAAGATAATGGGAGTGAGTCATAGAATAAATAATAATAGTTACCGAGTTCTGAGAAAGCTGTGGTCTAGGTTTACGACCAAGAGTCTGATGCCAATAAGGGCATCAAGTTTACTATGAAGACTGACGTGGTTTTGACACATTTTGTTTTATTAAAACGAAAATACTCACAAATTGAGTCGGTCATTCCGACTATAGTTTCGATCACATGCGGTGACCTTTATCAAGGAATGGTAAGCTTGACACGCGCGCGACCTCGTCTTGCCTTGCACTGCTGAGTATTCCCGTTTTATTAAAACAAAATGCGTCAAGTTTAATCACAGAACTGATAAAGAAACATTTCTATTTTAAGTACCTAGATAATTGTACTTTCGATAATTTTTAACAAAAAAATAATTTAAAGAACTCTGAAAAAATTTAATATCGAGATATTCTTGACCGTGAAATATTGAACTTCTCCTTGTGGAGTTCCGGTGCCCATCTGTGGTCTTCTTCATCAGTTCCACTCTACCAAATGTGACTTTCTGAATGCAAATGCTTGGCTTGCACACTGGCCTTTTGGAAATCTAGTCTAATCGCAACGTAGGCGTAAAGAAATGTCTTCATATCTATAGAGAAACTTAAATCGATCTAGTCATACTGCTATCTAGCAATATCGAAATGTACTTAGTCAATAGTCATAAAGCTTCTAACCCCTTAAAACAATTTTCGTCATCTTCCTTCTATAAAAATGTATCATTTCTCTGAAAAGTCAATGTATCATTTTTAGGGCGCGCTTACTTTCAGCGCTTTCGCTAGTTTTCGCGGTCTGTCTGTCGGTCGGTCTGTGGTCGGTCTGTCTTTTCAGTATCTGACGAGGCGCAAATTCATATTCGTAGGAAACTCAAATATTGTAGAAGTATTTAGCATTTTTAGGGTTCCGTACTTCAAAAGGAAAAATGAACCCTTATAGGATCATTTCGTTTTCCGTCTGTCTGTCTATCCGTGTGTCTGTTTGGGTGACGACGATACGAGCCTGATGGTTCGCGTCGCGTTCATTGCTACTCAACATTTTTACTTTCCAAATTCAAGGTCCTGTGCTATGCACTGCACTGTGCACGTTACCCTCAAATCACATTGATACAAGCGACACTACTTTGTCTCCTTAGCACCATTCATGTATTATTGACACTAATTTAGGATGAGTAGAACCAATAAACCTTTAAAACTCATTAAGCCCTGAAATTTCACTAGAAATATTATACACTTAAATCTATAACGCGATAATGTTTGCATAATACTGCTGAATAATTGGCAAAGGCGTTGTTAACGAACGTCATAAGGTCTTAATAACTGCATAGTAAAATATTACAACATAGGCGGCGCGTCGGTCGTTAACAGGTGTGGTACTTATAAGCCAGACTGCAACACAGTCCTGTACTGTACTGCGACAGAGTTCTAAAGAGTTGTTTCTAAAGGAGCTTGTAATTTGTATTCCGCGTATCGGCTCTACCAACATTACACGGCTCGCGGTGAAGGCAACGGCCGGTAAATTAAAGTAGCACCTTTTGTATGCATGGAAATCCTACCTAAAGTCTTTTGGTGTAGGCAAAATTGGTCATCAATTGTTGTTAATGAACTTTAGCAAAGCAAAGGAATTGCAACTCATAATCTTTAAAATAAAAACTATTTACTAGCAGCCCCCGCAATTTCACACGCTTCCCGACAGCTACCATCTTTTGGGGACAATAAGTAGCCTATTTGGTAATCCAGGGTATAATTTACAAAATGAAATTTGATCCAAATCCGTACAGCGTTGAGGGAGTTGCGTCGAAACAAACATACTGATATACCTACACACAAACTTTCGGGTATATAATATTTATTTGACTAGCTGATGCCCGTAATAAGGCCGATAGGGCTCGGGCGGGACCGAGCCTCGGCCTTCAGCCTCCAAAATGAAAAATAAAAATTACACAATAGAAAGACAAAACTACCACACAACATAATAATATGATTTTCAAAAATCCTTTGTTAGAGCTGACCTACGTTATACAACCTTTTTTAGACCAGCGGTTTAGGCTGTGCTTTGTCTGTCAGTCAGACGTTAGAATTTTAATAAAAGTTTTCGCTTTAAACTACATCCCCTTTTTAGGGTACTTTTTGTTAAAAAAAATTGTTTTTTTACGTAATTTTTTTCTTAACGGCTTTCTCTTGAAATATATTTGAAACAAGACTTTTGATTTATTCGCTATCCTATGATAACTAAATAACAAATAAAACTTAGGTATCTATATAAGTATGTATTTAAAAAATATCTATGTACGTATATCAGTCTCTGGCAGCCATATTACAAGCTTTGCTTAGTTTGGGGTCAGATGACCGTGTGTGCAATAATGTCCCAGATAATGTCCCAGGTATACTAGTAGTTCGCGGCGAACTGAGACCTCGCGAACCCTATATCTTCACAACCCCTGTACCGATTCAGCTCATATTCGAAATAAAAAATTGTATTGAAATGAACTACTTGCCTACAAAATTTCATGAAGATCGGATCATCGGTTGATCGGATGATCCGGATCGTCCGATCTGGACGATCATTTCATGTTGATCGGATCGGATCAACGGTTCGCAAGTTATCATCGGACAAATATACACACAAACATACATACAAATGCCGTTTTGCCCCAGTAAACTCTGAGACCTTCGCTTCGCTCGGTCAATTAGTTACAAAGTATGTGTAAAAACTAGGCGCCGTGCACAGAGGAGGATTTTTTTTTACCTCTAGCTCTCTTCTGTGGCGCCGCGTTACCCTTTAGCAAAATTCTTGTATATCGGACAAACCACGTTCCCTATCCATATTATGTCCAATTAAACGAAGTTATCTTCACATGTGATACTTTACACGCGGGATAGTGTTACTAATACACTTGTGTAATTTACTGTACTTATTAAAAGTACAGTAAGTTACTAAAAGTTTACGTGAGTTACTTAATTTTCAGTAAGTTCTTGTATTGTACGTGTCCCTTATTCATATTATGTCCAATTAAACCAATGCACTTTTATTTATTGCTTTATTGCATTCTTAACAAGCGGCCTTTTTTTACTCATAAACTTTTTTTAATCTACTGTACTTATAAACGAGTCGATTCTTGTGTTTTGAGAGAAACTATGTCCCTTATCCGCATTATTGTGCACTTGTCTTTCGTAACACGCGGGGTAGTGTTACTGTACGCGTTTTGTAGCTTACGTGTGTAACTTGAGTGTTGGGAAGCTTTACAACGGTTTTGATGGGAGAGTGTTTAATAGGTTTTCGTATTCTTCAATATGAATAGTGTATTTTATTAATATGTAAGGAACAATGTCGTTATAAACAGAGGTGTTAGAATAATATAGTTTAATAATAAGACTTCGCAAATATGAAGCTTTAAATTCATCGATCACCCAGTTCTTGGGAAAAAAAGAAAAATCATGCAATTTATCATGCTGTTTTTTTATCGAGAACTATTCATGGCATTGTTTTTTTTTTCTTCAATTTAATCAAACTAGACTATAGAACCAAAAATATGTATTCCAAAATAAGATTTCTAATGTACATGGAAAAAAAAATTAACAGTTTTTTTTTTAAACCTAAAAATAAATTGCTAACAACAGCTATCAGAATATTATACTTATGAGAGACGTCTAATCCTAACTAATATTATAAATGCCAAAGTTACTCTGTCTCTCTGTCCGGGTGTTTGTCGCGTTATCACGGTTAAACAGCTGAACGGATCGAGCTGATTTTTTGCATATAAATATAGCTTAAGAATCGGAGACGGATATAGGCTACTTTTTTTTGTTGGTCCACGCGAACGAAGTCGCGTGTAACAGCTAGTATATTATAAAGTCCAAAGTGCACGTCGTCATAAGTTTCGGACAGGGACCCTATTCGGAGATATGACATTTTATCTCGGTCACTCTCACTCCCATTAAATTCTAAATTAGAGAGACAGTGACCGAGATAAAATGTCATGTCTCCGAATAGGGGCCCTGATCGTCTCAATTAAAATTACACCCGATCGCTGCCTTCTAAGGTTTCATCAAGGGTTTCTTTAATTAAGTGACATGAAACTCTTTTTAACCACGTTCGTCTGGCCCCCTTGCACTTAATTTTAAGCTCTAAGCTGTGTTGCTAAAGCTGAAATCGGCTTAGGAGGTGAAGCCATGAGTCAATTTGCATGCGTGTAAGCCGGTTTCGCGTGTCTCCATTAACTTGGGGTGAAATTGCTGGAGAATTTCAGTGCATTTCGTAATTTTCTGAACGCGATGCATACGCTTATGTATTGATCCAGGCAGTATTTTGACGCAGATATAAATCTGATTTATTATTTCTATGTCACTCTAATATTATAAATGCGAAAGAGTGTGTGTGTGTGTAAGTATGTAAGTTGGTTAGTGTGTTTGTTCCCGTTCAACTCTGTAACGGCCGACGGATTTGAATGAAATTTGGTATGGAGGTAGCTTATACCCTGGATATATAGCACATAGGCTTATTATTTGCGGCCCGGATTGCGCCCCGCTATTTCACCCGCTTTTCTAAATAAACCGAATATTGTTCTGGGATAAAGACCTTCATACCAAATTTCGATCAAACCGGTTCAGCCGTTACAGAGTTGAACGGGAACAAACACACTGACATACCTAAATACTCACATACTTACACACACACTTTCGCATTTAAATATTAGTGCGATTTTCATTTTACCAATATTTGAACCTATCTTTCGAAAACATGAAAAAAAAAACATTTTCTATTTCTTTAAAACCACATGGTATAATGGAGATAAATGCGCGGCAGCTGGCACCCATAGGACCAGCCTCCCTGCGGTCTCTTTGCTCTTGTGTACCTCTTTGTGCCGTCAGACCCAGCTACGCATTCCAGCCTCCGTGTCGAAATATCCAAAACTCCGATTTGCTTCTTTTTTAACAACTTCCAAAAAAAAGGAGAAGGTTATCAAGTCGACTGTTTTATTTTTCTATAGCCATTACCCATAAATGCAATAAAGGAAAACAAGACCCGTAACACATATACATTACTACTTGTTACCCGCGACTTCGTTTCCGTGGACGTAAATAAAGTAAGCTATGTCAGTCTTTGTGATATACAGTAAACTCTTTATTAAATTTTATCAATATCCGTTCAGCCGTTTAGCCGTGATAACGCGACAAACATCCAGACAAAGAGACAAAGTTACTTCCTATAATAGTTCGCTAGGTAATGTTCATCCAGTTGAATGTTCTGAGAGAGTTCTGAATCGCGGAAACGAAGTTTTTTCCTCGAGTCGAACGAATTCATTTTTATACCTCGAATCCTCTGAATTATAATATTAGCTAGTATTAGGATAGTTTAGATGAAGCTTTTTTAAGATCATATCATTATTCGTCTTCAACATAACTACAAATTTTTTAGTTTGTTGAATCAGGTGTTACTTAGTGGAAATCCATCTTCAAACTGTTTCTTGGACAAATCTCAAGTGTTTTTCCACAGCAACATCGCTTTCACGAAGCAAAGAAAATATACACGAGAAGAATGACTAAGACGCTAGCGGCATTACCGCGCTGGATGCCAATGGCCATTCTTAGCATCAGGAACAGCAGGAACGGGAATCACACCGACTTTTTAAAAAAAAGTCAATAATATGCAAACGAAATATCTGTAGGTGCGACGAGATGCGACTAACGGCCTAAAGTTTGAACTAACAACATTCTTAAATACATTCAGTCATCAACAGAGTCCCACGAGACACCTAAGGCTGGGTTGCACCATAATCTGTTATAGTTTAAAAGTTTAAATTAACTATAACTTAAACCATGTAGCTTAGCCAGCATGTGTTGCATCATCGTATCTGTTGTTATAGTTACAGTTAACTGAGTAGGCTTTGTTTGACAGCTTTTAACTATACCTTGTACTACCGATCTATCGTAGTCCGTTAATATTACCGTTACATTATGACGTCATTTTGACCATAGTTAAATGGTGCAGTTTTAACTGCAGTTATAACTGTAGCTTAAAATTAACTGTACCTAGATGGTACAACCCAGCCTAAATGACTCGTTTAAAGTTTCAAAGATATCGTGTCGAAGTTTAAAATGCATGAAATTTTTAATAGTTTTAGGTACCGCTGTTTGGTGGAGGTATGTCGGCGAAGTTTTTGTGATATCTGCGAACAACTTATCTGGTAACTTGAACGAGGGAGCCACCACATCATTTGCCGAACAAATGTGGTAGTCGCCTTTGTAGAATCTTAGTTCCCTCATCTGATCACCCGTAAAGATATTGATCGCACTGTCGACGACGACGACGTTACTGAGTTTCTAGTTGGATTTTTTAATTTCGACAGTTTTGGAATGATTTTTCTTAGTGAAATTGTTTTGACATTTTTTTAGTATTATTTTTACCTGACTACCCAAGGAGGGTAATGTTTTTGAGGTGTATGTAAGTATATAAGTTTAGTGTGTAAGTATGTTTTTGTGCTCCTATATTATTAACCTCCGTAACCCAAATGGCTTGACCGATTCTGACGAGTGAGGTGTTGTTGGATTCCTCTTTAAGTCCGGAGTGACAAAAGCTACATTTTGTAGTCGGGTATTTTGTTATTCCTTTAATAATATCACTTGTTATAAATCGAGAAAACTAAAATCAAGTTGAAATGATCTCATCACATCTTCAGCTAGAACTTAGTCGTCCATTGCCGAACAATGACATCCAGGCCTCCGCACCAAAGATTAGGTTGCCATAATCCCCACGGTTGGCAGGCGGCTTGGGGATCGCAGAACGCCCACCGTCTACTAAAACGCTGCTGCCCGTCCTACGTGATTCTGGTCGCTGTTTTATGATTCCCTGGATCAATAATAAATATACAAATGATGATTTTCTCTTAGACTTGTAGACCTGCACTTGCCTCGGTCAATAAGTATATACCAGGAAAACATTTCCCTGGTTTACAGTCAGCTCTACGATGGGTAGATTAGACGTTGCCTTGGCATCGACCGCGGCCTTTACCCTTGAACCGACGGCGTGGCGTCGGCAGCCTCGTTCGAGCTTATTACTCTTTGTTTACTCACTCATTCACTGACTGAATAATTATTGCTAATTTTTGACATTGTATACGACTATTTTCATTTATAGAAAGAAAGAAAGAAAGAAAGAAAATAATTTTATTTTGCAACAACATTAACATTAAATAAATTGAAGGGTAAAGAGGTGCAATATCATATAACTATAGCTGTCAATGTCATGTGTCACAAAAATGGCCTCCACTCAGCATAATGTTGTTTAGAGTTTTGGCGGGAATGTGAAGAAGTCCTGTCGCGTCATTATATTATTTTCCAAAACTTGTGTTATTTCGAGTGTAAAAATGGTGGATTTTTATTCATTAAGTGTTCGTGACGTCGCATGAGTGTTGGTGAATAGTATAATGTTGTGAAACGTGACTTTTCGTGTTGTTTCCAAAACTCCATAGAAACCTTTAGTAAAGTCTCCACCAATTTACTGGGGTATGACTTGGACTTAACCATGACTTACTTTGCTTGACTTAGACTATGACTGAGACTTGTTTCAATCGCGAAATACTTTACTTCACCTTAAATATTACAAAACTAGACACTGGCTAAATACACCACGTGTGAAGCCAAAATTTAAGAGAGAATGTTGTTTAGCAAACAGCGCTGTTCTTCCGTCGAAGCCGTTTGGTGAAGTCACGAAAGGCTCAAAAACAGTATATATCTAAACGCATTAACTTAAACAGTTACAAACAATTACATTACAATATTAAATAAAAGTCCAACCTGTTTACAGATAGTCATAACCAATTTTTTTGGAAGTATATAAAAGTTATAAATATTTGTTCATAAATAAGATAACCAATAATAAAAATAAAACAAAATCAAGAAAGAAGAATGAAGGTATAACAACTATTTAAATAGCACTAGTGTCATGTGTCAAATTTTCCTGCTGCTTTTGATGAATAATCAAAAAAAATCTTAGCTTAAATCTAAAACCTTGTAAACTTACCTTGTAACCTTTTTGTAGTGGTAGGGCTCTCTTGCAGAGTCCGCCTGGGGAAGTACCACATCTTTGCCAGTTATTCAACCGTCGAGCAGTATTGTGCAAGCATTACTGTGTTCCGGATTGAAGGGCAATGTTTCCAGCGTAATTACTGGGCATACAGAGATTTAACATCTAACATCTCAGAGTGACGAGCGCAGTGCATTGCCTCGCATAGTTTTGAACTGTTGAAGTTCAAAATTCTGGGTGGGCAACTGTTATGGGCAAGCGTGACGCTTAGCATCAGGTGAGCGACTTGCTCGTCTCGTCACCGAGTAACATAAAAAAAAAAAAAATTTGCAGGTTCCTAATCGGCGGCGGTATATTGTTCCAACATCTGGTAGCAGCATATCGACAGCTACCTCTGAAAGCGGCCGAGCAGTGCCGTTGTGTGGCAAGCTGCGGCGTGCTATATACTATTATACTATTTTGATTTTGATTTTTGACATAATTTTTATTTTATTATTTTCTGACTAATTTGTAAGCGTCATGTATTGACGTAGATATGTAATTTGACTGACGCAGGGATATGTAATTTTATTGTTATTTGATTTAGTTTTACATTTATGGGTCTGTGGTTGCTTGAAATAAATTAATTTTATTTTTTTAATTTCAATTGTTCTCTTACTCGTATCTGTGCGTCTACTGTTAGAAAAATGTTCAGTTTACCTGTTGCGAGTTTTTCCAATTGTGTTTACCTATTCGATCGCGTCAACGTTAACTATTGAACGTTGAAATAATTTAAATAATAAATTTTAATTAAACATATGTTAAATTCTTAATTTGCAATGGACTTTGTTGTCCGAAAATAAATATATTTTGATTTTAACTATTATTTGTATGAAATAATAGCAGCGCCATC
Organism: Apocheima hispidaria; assembly: GCA_947579745.1. NCBI lineage: Eukaryota > Metazoa > Arthropoda > Insecta > Lepidoptera > Geometridae > Apocheima > Apocheima hispidaria. Next base: position 3,964,020 of record OX388151.1, read on the forward strand.
TAATGCGAGTTTTTCCGATTGGGTTTACCTATTCGTTCGAGTCAACATTAACTATTATTTGTATGAAATAAGAGCAGTGCCATCTAGTGCGTATTTTTCCGATTGGGTTTACCTATTCGTTCGAGTCAACATTAACTATTATTTGTATGAAATAAGAGCAGTGCCATCTAGTGCGAGTTTTTCCGATTGGGTTTACCTATTCGTTCGAGTCAACATTAACTATTATTTGTATGAAATAAGAGCAGTGCCATCTAGTGCGAGTTTTTCCGATTGGGTTTACCTATTCGTTCGAGTCAACATTAACTATTATTTGTATGAAATAAGAGCAGTGCCATCTAATGCGAGTTTTTCCGATTGGGTTTACCTATTCGTTCGAGTCAACATTAACTATTATTTGTATGAAATAAGAGCAGTGCCATCTAGTGCGAGTTTTTCCGATTGGGTTTACCTATTCGTTCGAGTCAACGTTAACTATTATTTGTATGAAATAATAGCAGCGCCATCTAGTGCGAGTTTTTCCGATTGGGTTTACCTATTCGTTCGAGTCAACGTTAACTATTATTTGTATGAAATAAGAGCAACGCCATAACAAAGCATCGTGTTTTCGACAAATAAAGCTGAATATCCGCCTAAATTCGAGGAAAACTTCAGGGCACAGCTAGTGTGTAATAAAAGCTAGTAATAATAAAGGTCGTTCATAAGTTGAAAAATTCAATTCCAAACCATAATTATAAACTGTATAATAATTTCTCAGAACTCACCATTGTGCGGAGGGTAAGAATGTAAGCAATGCTGGGAAACAATCTGTTAGCGAGACGTTCTAGTGACTGAGTATGGGAATATGTATAATTACGGTATGTGGATGCAGTTCAGCTTTCGGTAAGTACCTGTAATCAAACAATCAAAGTTAAGAAGTTAAAGTTACTTGCCCTAGATAATTGAGAATGCTGTTAAATAAATATTCACACTCGCTCCCCACAAGGCTTCGCTAAGTCAGGCATGTCGTGAAAGTTACACAATGACATGGTCCATTAACACCCAGAGTCAGGGATGTCATGAAACTTACAAAAGACATGGTCCATTAACACCCAGAATCAGGGATGTCATGAAACTTACACAAAGACTTGGTCCATTAACACCCAGAGTCAGGGATGTCATGAAACTTACACAATGACATGGTCCATTAACACCCGACCCAAAGCAGATATATAATAATATAAAAAATATATAATATAAGGTTCTATTTTTAGATTCTTTTTTTATTTTTTACTTTGTTCTATCATATAACCTAGCAGCCCGAATATGAATGCTGTCAAAGTTCAATCGGATTAGATTTGGATTGAAAACACCGTTCGGATTCGGATATCCACATTTCCTAACAAAATCAGGAATAAATCATATGAGGCGAAGCAGGTTGGCAACAAGCTTATTTAACTCGTATCTTCCAATACCCGACCGCACTGAATACCATACTTTGAGGTACATAAAAATATGAGAAAAATCATGTATATCCGAATACGGGCGTATTAATAAATCCATTACTATTGAAACTTGACAGCGACTGGAATCAGGCAGATAGGTAATTTTCACATCGGGTAGAATTCGTGAGTATACTAAATAATAATAATCATAAAATAAACGTTCAGAACGTCTCAAAGTCGTAAACCGAAGTTATGATTATGACAAATGTGCCATAAAATTTAACTATGATAACATCAACCATGTTATTATATACTTATTTTAAAACTTCACTAATCACATAGTTTACGGTTTTTTATAGCACCAATCTGCATTCATTAACGAGGTCTGAGTGGCCGCAGAATTAAAATGACTGTAGTTTTCCCGAACTAAAAATCATTTATTAAGATTTTAACTTGTACAAATTCCCGGGAACGCCGTACCATGCGGCCAACTTAACTGTACGGGTGGACAAATGTCGAAACTATAAGTGTCCTGTACCCACAGGATACTCCGTTTCGTTCAGAAAACTGTTGTGACTCCCCCAATTAACTTTACAGTAAACTCTGTCGACTTATACCGACAACGGGAGACATTTCAGAGAATGGCGGCTTGCACAAGAAGCTGGTGCTCTCACTTCGAGACAGACAACTAGGATTCTGCAAATGGAACTATACTGACACCATTTTGAAATGAAACTAAATAAACCGTGGAAAAATGAAGGCATACTTTTTTATGTAACTGTGATAGAGAAGTAGTGACAAGAAAAGTCATTTTTCAATTGCCCAATAATTTTGTTGACAAGGTGCCGTTCAATCTGGAACACAATAATGTCTGCACATTACTGCTTGGGGTTGAACAGCTGGCAAAGGTGTGGTACTTTCCCATGCAGGCTCTATAAGAGTACAGAAACGATCGTGAATAATTTTAGAACTAGGGCGCTTATACACTTTAACAACGGGATAAAACAAACTTTTCTGTACACACCGGGAATTATACGTAAAACAACTAAAAACAGTCCGGTGCGTAGTGAAACAGCTGTTGTCTGTCTTATAGTTAGAGCAATATCTTTAATTAAAGTAACTTTTGGATACCGAAGATTCAAAAATGGGGGATCTTCATGCACTTGAAGCTTACCAAATTGCCTCGTTTTATACGTTAAATACAAGATTTAAATGTTCTAATTTTAAACAATTTTTAAACGCATTTCATACTTGGTATCTTCACCTTTTCCACCTCAGCCTACAATACGCAAACGGACTGGTTATTTTTATGTTTGCATAATTAAAGGCTGATGTCTTCATTTTTACATTTATGTGTGCGTAAATCGGTAGGTGAATAACTTTCTTAATGACTTCTAAAGACCGTGTTTTACTACTTATAGTTTGGATACCTGTAAACATGGTATTTAGTCCAGAATTTAAAGCAAATGATGTGTAAAAATGCTATTATTCTTTCGTAAAGTGAGGCAGGCGTCATGATAAAGTTACAAGTTTTTCGAACGCTTTTTATAAGATTATTGACGCGTATCGCCGTACAATGGCTTTGGGTTTTTTCTTCAGGATTACACCGCTAATATCATTTGCGTTTTTAGATTAGATGGAGAAGGTTCGTTTTTTATGATATCTGTAGTTTGTTGTACAGAATGGTCAATGATCTTTGTGGTTTGAAGTGATTGTGATTGAAGAGTGCAAATCTATCAACTAGCAGCAACTTTTTTACTTACGTCTTCACCGACATTCACTACATGTGACAGCATCGTTAAAACAATAACGAATCTTTACGATCCAATACTAAATATAGGTCTTCCTTGACACATTATTCTGTCACTCACATTTGGGGACTGCGACATTTTCATTCCATTTGGCCAGTGCATTTGGCCCATGGTCTGCCTACTGATGTTTTTACTCCTCTGAATATGAATTTACAATTATGTTCTAAGACATAATTTCATTTTAATTTTTAACAGTGTTATAGTTGTGTAATTGATGCACTAGCTTCAATCAAAAGTTCGCACTGAGCTCTACCCCATTATCCGCACAAACATTTTCCACCACGACTACTTCAGAGACTTGTACAAATTTACTAGTTGTTCATTGTCATCCCAAAACAAGTTTGTCTAGTTGTCGGCCGTTCTATTCCGAGCCGACTGCAAAGAGCCGGTTAGAGATGTCTATCATAGTTACTCGAAGCGCCAAAGACAGACGCTGAAAAGTCTATATTGAAACTCTGATGGTGCAGTTTTTGTACTTTATACCAAAAATAGGAACGTCTATATTGGAATGGCCCTATTTTTGCTTTTGTCATGGTTCTTCTTTTGTTATTCCTGAAGTTTTTCTTACAACTAACGGTTTTACCCAGAAACATAATATTTTTTTAATGCGCGTTTTGTTTAAAAAGGTTTTATGCCTTGTTTTCGCGCATTACACTTTTAGCGATACGCTCGCTGTTCTTAGCGTTTAGAAAGTGACAAAGTACTTTAAATCATAAATTTGCTTATTAATCGTTAGTAAGTAAGGAGGTTAACGGGTAAACATTAAGCCATTAACCCGTCAAGTGGCAACTTTTACTAAGTTTATGCACGAAAGAAAACAAATTTGATCTTTGGGCCAGAGATGAGATACTTATATTTCTTTTTAATAGTTTTATTAAATTCTTCGATTGAATCTTGTTTAGTAATGGCCGAAGTTTTTACGCTGATAGCCCGACACGTAAAAGTGAATTGGCACTCAAATCTTTATAGCAGCTCTAAAACATTACAGAAGGGGACGAAAATGACACATTGGGTCTAAGGTCAACCACAAGAAAAGTATAGCTGCTAAAAATACTGGAAGACAACAACAGGACGTAAACACAAAAGCATTTGACCACAACCTTGCCTGATGGTATGTGACTTTGTGGTCGTGGATGGACACACCTAGCCTGGAATGGGATAGGTGACTAGCAAGTGAAGCTGCTGGAAATACCTTTAGTTACTTGGCGACAGATTTTTAATTTGAGGGTAGTAAGTAGCCAACCGATTACTAGAAAGTATCATCTTGCAATAGAGCCCTATTATATACTGAAACCAAATAACACTATCATCATAGTTGGGACCAAATCATAGATGATAAAGTAAGTCTGTCCCTGTCCGATGACTAATGTTTCACGAAGAAACAGCTAAACTAAACTTGATGGGCAATGAAAGTAGCACCTGGCGGTTGATGAAAAAATTGGGGAAACGAAATAAGGACGGAACCGCGGGGCGCAGTTAGTTCTAAATAAAAAAATGTTCTTTGGAGCATTGCGGGTGGTTTACAATTTTGTCTATGAGTAAAACAAAACGTGGATTTAAATTAATAATTTTCATAACAGCAGCAGTTACATAAGGCTGGGCATAATGGTGCGGATAAACTCGCAGTTAACTCGACAATGTCTGTCAGGGGTATAGGCAGGGCTTCGGCCATCGCGTCGGTGGTATGGGAGGTGGAGCCATTACGCGGAATGTCGCATTTGTATTCTACTACTGCCCGTTGCGTGTAGCCTGGTGTTGACCATTTTTAACGACTTTAAATACACGTGTCTGTTTGTTTCACAGCCATGGTCGGTTTGGTCAGGGAGTGCTAAATTTTAAACAAAATAACGCCGACATTATTGTACCACTTCCCACAAAAAAAAAAAAATTAACAGCTCTAAAATTCTTGTTACCCTTTTCTCATAAGAGTATGAAAAGAGACGCAGAAAATTTGAGTCCCGTCAGATTAGTTTAGTTTAGTGATAAAACAGAATTGATGTCATTGTTAAGAAACAAAAACTAAATTTACAAATCAATTAAAAAATACACAGCAATCAGAAGATACGCACAGTCAAAGAAGTAATACGGAGAGAAAAAAAGAACGGAGATATGTCAAAAAATTATCAGTCATCCCAAGAAGATACTTGCTGAACACACATGCCCGTTATCACTACCCAGGAACAAGGCGACCTCTAATTAAGGAACTCCTGATCTAAGCAAAGTCCTAAGCGTAATCTTCTGTTTCACCAATCTATTTGTAATAGGTCCCAGACTAGCGTCTATCGCCCCGAATTATCGCGAAACGAGGCGAGATCCGCCAATCAGAGACGCGTATACTTGTCTCTGATTGGCGGATATAACTTCGTTACGCGAACATTCGATATTCGGCCTGCAAGTCTTGGACCGGAATTATGATAAAGGTTGCCAAAAAAATTAACAGGTATATATGGTTTTGATTGTTTGGTTGTCAGCTTATGTTTTTGACGTTTGAATGATTATTATGACCTTACCTAAAACAATAACAATACAACTTTACAGGAATGAGTGAGTGAGCGGGGCGCGGGCTATCAGTTTAAGGGTTGCCTATCATTAGGCACCCTCGAATCGGTGTCTTAGCTTTAGGTAACGCCACTAGTTATCATCTAAAGTTTGGTGGAACGTAATTTTCTTGCCCTAGCCAACTCCTAAATATTTATTCATCTGATTTACGCGACTCCTAGTGTTAGTAAAAACGGGCAACAGAACAAGTATCCAAGTTGGGCTAAAGAGTAAACATATTTTCGTTTTTTACCCGACTACGAAAAAGTAGGGTTACGAGTTTGACAGTCTATATATGTATGTTCATATGTTCCCTCCAATCCCCTAGTCATAGTCATAGTCATATTCATTTATTTCCATTGGAACACATAGGAGTACTTGGACATGTCAAACAGAAAAATTCATTATACTCGTAACGTAACGTACTCGTTTACAAAAATAACATAAGAAGCGTCTGTAAAAGGGCCTTGTCAAGTCTTAAAAATATTTTTCCGTGAGTTACAGGGTATTTTTTAAAGATTTCAATTCTTCGCGTTCAGAGCTAGACAATTTCCAAACAGTCTTATCATTAATATAGTGTTCAAATTTATAATATGCCCTTTTAGTTAAGTAGTTTTTAACGTATTTTTTAAAACTAGATTCGTTAAGGTCTAAAATTTCTTTTGGAATTTTATTATAGCAGAGGATAGCATTACCTATGAAAGATTTACTACTTTTCGTAAGCCTCAGTCGAGGAAAAACTAATTTATGGTTATGATGACGATTTTGTGAAAGAGGACCTCCTTGCTCTTTAAGAGTAATTAGGTTTTTTCGAGCGTACATTATGTTTTCATATATATATAATGAGTGTATTGTAAGTATATTAATCTCTCTAAAAACATCTACTAGTGATGATCTTGGGCTTAAGTTATAGATGGCACGTATAGCGCGCTTCTGTAGGACAAAAACTGCATCAATATCCGCCGCTGCGCCCCATAACAGGACACCATAGCTCATTAAGCTGTGAAAGTAGGCATAATAAACAAGTCGTGCAGTCGCTATGTCAGTAAGTTACGTACTTCCCGGATGGCATATACCGCGGAGCTTAGTTTGCCCCCCAGTACTTCTATATGAGGTCCCCACTGTAGTTTCGCATCCAATGTCAATCCCAGAAATAAAGTTGAATTTACTAGTTCTAGCTTTTTATCCATAAGGTAAATCTCTGTATCAGTCTTAGCAACATTAGGCAAAGTAAATTTGACACATTTAGTTTTGGTAGGATTTAAGACCATGTTATTAGCAGAGAACCAGTTACTGATTTTAGATAGTACCTCATTTATAAAACTGAAGTCACGAGTTCCTCTTTTAACCTTAAAAATAATCGAGGTGTCATCAGCAAAAAGTATTACTTCATTATTTGATTGGGAACTTATCATAAATGGGAGATCATTAACATTAGACAAAAATAGAATGGGCCCGAGTATTAAAAACCGCTTATCAGATTTTGACAAGATAGGTGTTTATCGATGTATTTTCCAATGAGTTTTAAAGTTTTTTTAACCGTAGTCTGATGCCTCAATGAGATTTAATGTGCCATTGGCTATGGTTAAAGGGACTTTAAAACTCATTGGAAAAAAATATACTCTATACATTAAATGGACCATGCCATTTTGAATTTCGTGTAATATTTTCTTGTTTCATACTTTAACGCAGGCGGGTTATAGTTTTTGAACTTTTATTTTATTAATTCTTTTACTTACAGATAAATAACCGAGACACAAAAAATACATTTGTTTGTTGTACTTGTGAAAAAAAAAACTTAATTTTGCAAACAAGAGTCAAGATTAAAAATTTCGTAGAGCACGATGGCAGACTACAAAAAAACACAATTTCTTTTGTAGCCTTCGGACCGTTACGAACAAAATTGAAATTGGCATTAGCCTACTGTTTCAGGTTTTTTTGGGCTTTACCCGCCTGAATAAGAAATAATCTCTTTCATTTCTAAATTCCAGCAAATGCTACAGTATTTTTTTACTAAAACAAGCTAAATATGGATGAGGCAGAATATCTCACCTTCAAACAATGTTTCCCTGAAATGTTCAAACTAACTTGTAGGTAGTAGAATTTCAAAGCTAATGCTTTAATGAATTATTTTTATAGGCAGCATATTAAACAATTTTACTGTACTTACAGTAATATAAAACAAAATACTATTAGATCCTTAAAAATGAAACTTTAAAAAGGCCTAAGCTTAAAAAAATAAGGCTAGAGAGGCAGGAAATTTACATAATTATACTTTTTGCCAGATTTTCAAGAGAGAGAGAGAGAGAAAGAGAGAGAGAGAGAGAGAGAGAGAGAGTCCTAGTATTTAACGAATACGATAGGTACATAATTATGCATCTCTCGGCTCCCATTCACTGCGAGCGCGATAACTACATTGTGTAAGACATCGAATGTTATCAGGCTGCTAATCTTCATTAAATTTTGCAAAGCATCTTATGTGCGACTAGGATATAGAATCCAGAAAAAAATTAGAAATCCCTCTTTAATCTGCGGGCGTAGTAGCTATTATAAGTCTCAACAAGTAATATAATTAGAAGAAAAACAAAATACCAGACTGCAAATTGTAGCCTATGTCACTCCGGACGTAAAGAGGAATCCAACGACACCTTACTCATATTTTCATAGTCGGTTATTCCGACTATAGTTTCGATAGAACTTCGATAGTTTCGATAGACTCAATTTAACGTGACTGTGTAACTATGAAAACTGACGTGGTTTTGATACATTTTGTTTTACAAAATGTATCAAAACCACGTCAGTTTTCATAGTAAAACCTTACTCATACTCCGTAAAAACAGTAACCTCGTTCTTGGGCAGTCGGGTAGTAACAGGTAAGATTTTTAGGACCAACTCAACCAACCCTTGGAAACATTACATACATTAGAGCAGTGTTTTTCAATCTTTTTCATGGCGCGAGCCCCCCAGCAAGTAAACATATTTTGTGACCCCTACCCTGTACTCTGTATTAATTTTATATTACAAATTTATATAATATAATATCAAATCAGTTCATATATTTATAAATAATAATTCATATATTTTTTTATATTTTTTTTTTTTGCAAGTATCGGTTAAACACATAATAAATTATGTGCCTAAAACAGACATCTGTACATCGACTATGTCGCGAAACGTCTCCATTGTAAAGCGATACGACAATAATAGACCCATTGAAAAATTATAATTTCTCTATGACAGAGCTAAGAGCACTGGGGAAAGGTGGGTCATAAATCCGTTTCTACAGGCAAGTGTTGATACCAACTTAAACAAAAATCTGCTGGAATTATCTGCAGATTGAATGTTGCTCTTGGAACTGAAATCCGTCAATTTGAATACCTTTTCGTTAAAAAGAAAATCAGGATACCCAGAATTAACCACAAAAGCTTTGAAGTGTTTGTTTCCATTGGAGACTTCTTGCTTGTGTAATTTGACGATTTCTTCAATTGCCCAAATAAAAGCAAACAGAGAAATCTACTTAATCATTGATTATTGTACAATTTTCAAGCTTTATTTTTTCTGTTCGTCCTTCAGCGACCCCCTCGTCGATCCTTTGTGAGCCCCAGGGGTGCGCAACCTACACTTTGAGAAACACTGCATTAGAAAAAGAGTTAGGCCATAAAATATTGCAAAGTAAAACCCGTTTTACGGGACATAATAAAAGAAAAATAATGGTTCGCGTTGTTATTATATCAGCACAGCTGTTACTTCCCAAACAAGGCTTTAGTATGTTTTATTGTTGGCTTTAAACAATTTGACATTTAACAGGTTGATCAATGGAATGGAAACTCACAAGCTTTACATAAGGATTTGGTCACATAAAAAGCGATTTTCGCAACGATAGCTCCTCCGGGTTTTATCTAATCTTGGCATGGCTATATATATTATGAAATAAATATTTTGTTACCCCATTCATTTCGCTAAATAAAAAATAAATTTTGTTAATAGTAAGTTAATCGCAAAATTGTATTTTAATTTTGAGTGTTCTAATAAACTATCTACATAAAATAAAATAGTCAAATAACAAAAAACTAAATACATAGACAATACCCGATTGCATATTTATAAGCATATGCCTATGTCACTCCGGACATAAGTAGGAATCACACGACAACTCCCTCGTCAAAATAAGTCAACCCATTTAGGATTTACAGGAACACAAAACTTACATATTTACACCCCAAAAACATTACCCTCCTTCTTGGGAAGTCGGGTAAAACTAAACGGGGTCAACAGCGATATAAAATTTATAAACGCAGATTAGACGCCATATCACGTGTGATGAGACCCTTAACTACTAAACGCATGAATATTTGATCCAGAACACGACTGGATTAAAGCCAGCCTGCAATCCAGCGAGCTGTTACTTTATAGATGTAGGTACAATTGTGGATAGACAATAGCAATAGGATTACCGTTGAGCGGAGTTGATCGGTTTAATCTTTCGAATACCGAAACCTCGTGCACCAGGTTATGTCCTAAAACTACGACCACAATCGCCGCATGACGGGCAACAACGTCCTCTTAGTAAACGGTGAGCGTTCTGCGATCCCCAAGCCGCATGCGACGTGTGAGGATTATGGCAACACCATGCATGACAGATTGTCGTTCAGTGTGGTCCTCAGAGGGAGGCCGTTGTTTTACAGTGGATGTTTACTGGCTGTTGATGATAATGATGATGAATACTCATTTCTAAAGCATCCAAAATGTCGCCAAAGGATCCAAAACTTCCCAATTCTCGAGAACATAAACTGAATAACTAAGAAACAACTTCAATCCGAAGCGTCAATCACTTGGGAATCCAGGGTTTATTTAATTAACTTTAAATTGAAGCGCTTTCAGACTTATAATTTTATCCAATTAGTGGTTCATTCCAGTATTTAAAGCACTATAAAGGTTTTGCGTTTGCTAACTGTAGTATCTAAGGTCTATAAAAAATGAACTGCAGTAATTAACGGCGTCAAAAAATTAACTGTGACAAAGTTATCTCATTCGTACATTTGCAAGTTTTTGTAGATAAGAGTGTGAATTTCCAAAAAAACTTTGTGTTGTGTCTGTCTATCATATTTTCAGACGTATTTTAAAGACAGAGCCCAGTCAAAGCCAAAAAAAAATATTTTTTTGCACATAATTTTTTTTCCGCTTCCTACACATCGTTACGACGTCGAGTCGTGGCCATTATTCCTGCTGGGTGAACTGTAGCAAAACAAAAATCAAGAGCAAAACATACCATCTCACGACATGATATAACTCTGATACCGGTCACAATAGCTGTGTAGAGCTACCAACTTACCTATACTGTTAGTTAAGAGAAGCAACTAACTTTTTACATTGAATACTTTCGGTTTTGTTCAGTAAATACGATGGTGGCTCTCCCATTGAACTCTACAGGTGAGTTGGTTACAATAGCTGTAAGACCGGTGCGTCGCGGTCGGGTGCATGGGAACCGAGCCCTGTCTCTTGAACTTACTTAATTATGTCTTCGCGTTTATCGGCGATTATCTAAAGATCGTTTGGTATAAGCAGGCACTTGTTGAAGAGGGGAGAGATCACCATAATTATAAATGCAAAAGTAAGACGTGGTATGGATGACTTAAGACAACATATGTATACTTTTTGATAGTGATTACATCTCTTTCTTAGTTTATTATACTGAGTGCGAGACGAGCAAGTCGCTCGTTTGATGGTAAGCGTCATGCTTACCCATAGCAGTTCATTGCCACCCAGAATTTGAACTTCAACAGTTCAAACCCCTGCGCAGCTACAACGCGCTCATCATCCTGAGATATCTGATGTTCTATCTCTCTATGCTCAGTAATTTCGCTGAAAACATTGCCTTTCAATCCGGAACACAGTAATTTTTGCACACTACTGCTAACGTTTGAATAACTGGAAAAGGTAGCCGTCCGTCCGTCTCTAGCAGCCCAGAGACTCTGGGCTGCTCACAGCGGTGAACACTATAGGAAAGGATTTTACTCGCACCTACTCGTCGTATACATGTATGTACCTACCGTTATGCGTCAACAGTATCAATAGTTAGGTTCCTCCTGATCCCGTCTCTTATTTTCAACCTCAAGGAAGTAATCCCAGCCGTAACGGAGCAATGCGTCGTCGTAAGAAGTCGGACAAATAGGACACAGGACATCGGGCCAAAGGTCGCCCCGGAGACAAATGCAACTCAAGGGAGGCATTGTCTGCCTTGAGGCTGAGGTCAGTTTACAAGAAATCTTTAAAGAAAAGTATTTTAAGATTGCTGAAATAAAATAGAATAATGAAATTGTTACATTTTACGGGACTTATGACGTGGAAATTATGGTGCATAGGTGCATAATGGTGCGTAACTTTCCTTCAACAAAACTAATAGTCCAGTCAAGTTACGCGACTTAGTATGGACGACCCGGACATTATTTATAACATGAATATAAAATTGTGTTTGGTATAATTTTCTGACGTAGAATCAATATTAATTAAGAAACATAGAAAAAGCATGCTTGAGCCAAAATACATTATCGTCGCCGACGACCCACTGCCGTGCTTACGATCGTCATTTGAAATAGACTCTAACATAGCGCAGATAGAGACGATATTGCAAAATGTAAAATTTGAGTCTGTTCTGGAAACGCATTTGGTTTAATTATTGTATATAAATATGAGATGTTGGTTCTACTATTATGTACTGAGAAAAAAACCAGTTATTAGTTACTTCTGGGTCAACCGATAAATTGATTGGGCTATAAACAGTTTTTGTCCAACATTACCTAAATCTGGATGTCTTGTCGCCAGTGAATCAGTTTTGTAGACCGCATCATCTACCATCATCTGCCGTTACCGCATCGTCTATCATCATATTAACGTCAGGTAATTAGTAGGGTCGTTAGTAGGAAAAAGAGGTTTTTGAACTTTTTTTGATTTGAGTTTCAGAGAACACACATCCTAAACAGGTGGATCTAGAAACCAAGCAAAGGAGTTCTTTGTATAACGTAGGTGAGCAATAATAGGGGATTTCTGAAAGTTCATGCTCTATGGGGGTAAATAGTGGCTTGAGAAATTATCGGCAGGCATTAGCTAGTTTACGATACCTACAAACTATACAATTCTAATTGATACAAAGGGATTTTTGCCGTCTGATAAAAATGAGGATGTTATTTTTCTAACGTGCCAAAAGCTTTGTCACTTATGAAATTTTCTTAGTAATAAATCCAAACAGATTGCAACGCAACGTATGTTTGTTCTAATTTAAGGAAGAAAATATCAGCTTCCGCCTTTTCGCACCCCATTCCGGGTTTATCCGGGATTAGAGTGCGGGATTCGCTTCCTATTAAAACTTCCTTTCTGAACCTTTAAACACCTTCGAGTCGAGAGAAACAATCAAACGGATTTCGGGGGATTTGGATTTCGAATTGGACTTGGCCACTTTTAGACGCTTAGTTAGGATTTTGCCAATAAGACTTGTTAGTTCGTTAATTAAAGATCCCTTTTTCCCCTTTTTTTTTTGGGTTGCAGCCGCGTTGTTTGAAATTATACCCACTAAAACCCCCCCGGTGGCCTGCCTTGGTGCTTGAACGAGGGCTCCGGGATCTCCAAGGGAACGCACCGGAGCCCTCAGCACCACGCTTCAGCTCCTCCCGGGACAGCTAGCAGCTGTCGTGACACGTCTAAGCCTACAACAGCGTCCGCCACTCTATGCTCTTGTCCTCCCCGCTTTGGTAGATAGTGGTTAGAGCCCAACCTCTAACCACCCCCGAGCCCAGAGGTCCCCTCTTAGGCTCTTACTACAAGGGATACCGATGTCGTATTCTAGTGCCCCGGCATCAGGGCAATCATTAAAGATAAGTAGTTTCTTAGGGATCTAATTAAAGATCCCTAAGAAACTACTGTCATAGTATAGGTATCTATAGATTAAGGGCATCTTTCAACATCTCAAAGTTTAGATTAGCTACTTTCGATTAGTGTTCGTTTCGTAAGTTCGTACACGCCACTCGCAACGACGATCCAACCGAACGATACGAACTTCAATAATTAGGAACTGAACATACGAAACTCTGGTACAAACTGCATGTAAGGAATTAAGATGAGGATTTTTCGCCGCTTCTCGTTTATACAAATCTCAAAGAAAGAACAATCATCTCACCTTCACTATGACGTGGTTGTTTTTTTTTTTCTTTCCTCCTAAGAGGATTTTGGCGTCGCTTATGCATTTGCCAGTGTCAAGTATACATTTATATTCTCAAGCTTTCTTAGATATTATCAAACAAGTCATAGTCACGGTCAAAGTCGAGCATAGCAAGTCACGGTCAAGTCCAAGTCATGCCCCAGTAAAGTGGTGAAAACTTTACTAGAGCCTTCTATGGAGTTTTGGAAACAACACGAAAATTCACGTTTCACGATATTATACCATTCACTAACACTCATTCATGTACACGAACACTTAACGGGTAGAAATTCACCGTTTTTACACATTAATGTTCGAAATAACACAAGTTTTGGAAAATAATAAAATGACGCGACATGACTTCTTCACGTTCCCGCCAAAACTCTACGTGGTTGTTAATACATTGCAACTGTTTTGTAACATATTCCGTACCTATTCGATATCTTCCAGAAACAACCACGATTCCCGTCTCGTACCAAAAGATATATGAAATCAAAAGTAACGAACGAAGATTCCTACGCAAGGCCACGCTGCTTAGTATGCGATGCACAGCGCTACCGAAGGCATGCGAGCGAGCGATATGCACGAACCAGACTTGGAGTAGACTTATCAGTAGGAACGATACGTTACCGTACCGTGACTCTGCACCATGATTGTTAGGTTTAGTCGTCGACGCTGCGCGACCGCGAATCGTATCGCGGGGCAATAAGGTTCACGGCGTCTTACAGGCCCGTCTTGGCAACAGATAGGCAATACAATTTTTTACCCGATTATTCTGGAAGAGAGGAGAGCGGGAAAGATATATGTTTGTCAGGTATTTGTAAGTATAGGTATATGTTTAGTATTACATTACATTACCAGCCTCCCCCTTAGATCGCCACACCGACCGACAACGGGCCACTTGCAACCACCGGTTGCCCGCGACTTCACAATGTCGTCGGTCCACCTTGTGAGATGCCTGCCTACGCTTCGTCTTCCAGTTCGTGGTCGCCACTCATGAACCTTTCTTCCCTATCGGTAATTATGCCTGCCCATTTCCACTTCAGCTTGCAAACTCTGAAAGCTATACCGGTGACTTTGGTTCTTCGCCGAATATCCTCGTTTCTGATTTTATCGCGCGAAGAAACTCTGACCATAGCTCTGTCCATTGCTCGCTGTGTGACTCTAAGTTTCTCCAAAAGGCCAGTAGTCAAGGACCACGTTTCAGTTCCATATGTCATCACATTAGTTGAAGACCCTCGTCTTCAGGCACTGCGGGATTTTGGACGAGAAGATATCATGCAATTTCTCGAACGCTGCCCATCCGAGTTGGATCCTTCGGGCGACCTCTTTGTCGCGTTGTCGAAGCATAGACAAAATATACGAGTAGACGAAGAATGACAATCTCATACAAAAAAAATGTACCCCCGAAAAAAACAGCATACTAGATGGCGCTTACGTATTCAGTCAGCGAAAAACCGCTACAAAAGCAGATTAAATACGGGTAGTTATTTGGTATAAGTTCGTAATTTAAGGTTTAGTTCAAATTCGATCGCAATATACAACGTCAAATATATATTTTCAGAAATAATGTTTTCAACACCATATCTTGAGAACCTAGCGAGATATGCAAATAAAATATAAAATTAATAATTTTACTGATTAACCATGCAAAAATATTCACAAGTAGCGTCAAGTCAAGCAGAAAGTGTGATAATCATGTCGAAATTCAAAGTACTAGCGACATCTTACGTCCTTATCCGTTACTACAACCAGGATCGGTCGCGCGCGAGACAATCTGGTCTCACGTACGTGGGGCCCATGTAATAAGACAATATTGTGGTGCGTCGCGCGCGAAAGCATTTCTTTATATAATTTCTCTATGGTTTTTAAGTGTTTAAGTGTTTTTTAATCTGTGGGTCGATCATAGTTTGTGTTGTGTTTTGTAGTGTTTCAACAATAGCGTCTATGGTATAAGTGTAGGTGTAGTGTGTATCTGATAGGTGTATAGTATTCTGGACGGATACATAGACGAATTGAACGACAAATCGCAATCCAAAATCGGTCAAGTCGTTTGGCGGTAGGAGGTCACAAACGAACACACAAACATCCATAGGCCTGACACATTACCGTCCTTCTGGGAAAGTCGGGAAAAATACCTAAACATCTGTTCATCTAAAATCGATTTAAAGGGTTCGTGATACAACCGTTGGGTGCAAAGTTACGATAAGTAAATTCAAATACGATTAAATCGAGCTCCTGAAGCACATTAAACAAAGGCGCCGGCCGATGGGGAAGATAAAACCTTATGCCAGAGGGTGGTAGGGAAAAGTTGCCAAGTCACTAATTTGTTCCTTTTTTAATTGAAACTCTGCCTGATTTATCGGAGTTTTGTGAAAACGCGGCTATTGTAAGGACAGGAGTGCTATTTAATTCAATTTAAGTTTTAATGGACTGACTAATAATGTGTTAGAGCAGGAGGAGGAGAATTGTGAGAATATGAAATGACTTTATAACAGAAGATAACACGTCACCTTCTAATATTGAAATACAACACATGGGATCTGGCTGGACTCGGCGCGTGACGGATGACAAGGATAGATGTGAACCCTAAAATATTCGTGCGACCGAGACAGCGATGTTCCATTCAAATGTGGCGTTAGACTCATTTCTGCCGGACCAATCCTAAGAGTTAGCCAAAAAGGGAAAATCTAGATGCTAACTTTGTTTACTGTGAAGGGAAAATGAGCTCTACGATGAGATTTTGTTTGAATATGTTGTAATGAAGAAAATAAAATACTCGAATTGTATTTTTTTTTTA
This sequence comes from Apocheima hispidaria, assembly GCA_947579745.1. Lineage (NCBI taxonomy): Eukaryota > Metazoa > Arthropoda > Insecta > Lepidoptera > Geometridae > Apocheima > Apocheima hispidaria. Next base: position 3,980,781 of record OX388151.1, read on the forward strand.
AAGAAAAATACAATTCAGGTATAAGCCGAGGTATATAAGGCTTATCATATTCAGGATACTTATACCTGAATTGTTTTTTAGACAGATTTTCTAGACAGTAAAATTGGCAGGGACTAAAATTGTATTAATAGTGTGCTTTCCACCGTCGTCCGCGACTTTCAAAATGTCGGCAGTCCCACTGATTAGGAGGCCTACCTACGCTGCGTCTTCCGGTTCCGTACCGGTACCGGTAGATGAAAAATTCAGTGTGGCGCTCTAAGGGGGAGGCCTTTGTTCAGTAGTGGACGTCGTTAGGCTGTTGAAAATGATTCGATGCTTTCGATATTATCAACATTAATACTATTGCCGGACTATCGATAATCAATCGATAATCCATAATTAATCTATCGATATCTAGTGGCCAGTCCGAAGGCAACACTAATGCCAAGTTGCATTCTTCAGCAAAAACAGCTCATCGATGCGTCTAATCGTCGATTCAAAAATTAAAGCCGTCTGGTCTGGCAGGGTGGTACTACGGAACTAATTGCGCCGATTCTCCATCACCGCCGAACCGTGGAGACGGCTGACTTGATTGATTATTATCCCTGCCAAACTGCATGGAAATCGAGCCCTCGAATGGCACATGCAGACTGGCTGGTCTGGTGGTCATTAGGGGTATTGTGTCAGCATTTTGTGATTTAGAACTGCAACTATAGATAGCTATCTTTAACACACATCTAAAAGTGAGAGAAAAATACCCTTGTTATTCTTGGGGCCTCTTTTATCGTTTCCAAGTAAAGTCACAACTAAGCTACTGGCTGGCTATAAAACAGCGCAGATGACGTCATTGCTCAAGTTTTTTGCCGCTCTGTAATTAAAGTCATAAGATCAGCCAGACTTGCGCTGCTGAACCAAAGCCTCCCCTTGGGAAGGGGATGAGGTTGCCATAGTCCCCATGCTTGGCAAGACACTCAGGATCGCAGAAGAGGAGGAGAAGAGAAGAGAATAATCGTAGAACATCTTTCAAAATGTCGGAGTAACCGTCACATAAATTAACTAAGACTAAAGTTAATAAGGACTTTTATTCGACATATAGAAAGAAAGTAGTAATAATAATAAGTAGTCAGAAAGTAAGTAATCAATCAACACTTTGAGATGATGAATCGGAAGTCCAGAGACAAGAAGAAAAAAAGAAAAAAAAATATGCTATATGGCGTGCATATTAAAGAGGCCCACGCCCAGCAATGGACTGATGTGTGCCGATGAAATTACTCATAATGAAAAAAGAAATAAAGTGAGAAAGAGAAAGTAGAGGAATCCTAAGCTCTACATATAACTGCAAAATACCCAAAAAAAGATTACAAATAGAAGACACTAAGAAACAAAAAACTTAGACCGTTCGACTAAAACACAATGCATTTATAGTTAGGCAGAAATAATTTTATTTTTTAACTAACACCCATACAAAGCGAAAAGAGATTGAATTAAAATAGCAATTGATTAATCTCAATACAAAGTCAATCAAACACACACCAAAAATCAAGTCAACGTGAATCAATCAAAGTTCATCAATGTTAACAGCCAGGTACAATGCCATCTTAGATTATATTTAATCTGAAAGTTTAGTGTAAGGAGTCCAAACAAAATTGAATTTCCTCGTCAATATTCTTTCAATTCAAATATAATCCTTCCAAATTGCAGATGATCTTAATGTCCCCTTCAGTCCGCATTTTAATATTAATCCGGGGGTGGCGGCACCCCAGCGTTTGACCCTCCCTCGATAATTGTTGAATGAGTCACAATTCACAACAAGCGACGTCACAGCCACCGAACTATGAATAATACAAGCAGCGTGTCTCGCAGCCGCGGTTTATGAATTTGGAGGTGAACGCTACATATTCAACACATTTGTCTGTTTATGCTATACGGACATTGGTTTTATTTTTTATCCGACTGCATTCCCAAGGAGGGTAATGGTTTTGGGGTGTATGTTAGTATGTATTAGTGTGTGTTCCTTTGATCAATTTTGGCGAGTGAGGTGTCGATGGATTTTTCTTTATGCCCGAATCTCTGGGTTATTTGATTTCTTTTAATTATAATACCAGTTAGTTTATTTATTATATTGAATAGTTTCTTTATATTGGTTCAAAAAAAGTTTATTCTTCTTATGCTTTCGCACATATTATATTATTATTATAAAGTTGGATATTTAGCGGTTTTTTTTAATACAATAAACTGTAAAGTTTAGGAAGTGCAATTTCGATTGTAGTGGATTTATGGATATAATTGGCGCCCAACATGGGATCTTCCACGTAAAACTTAAATAATTTCTAAAATAATGTGTTTGATTTTCTAAATAAAAACTAAATAAGATTTTTAGAAGTATCTGGATCTAGCCCATTTTTCATTTTCGGGTAGAAATGCTGCTATTTTTAATACCCCTGAAAAAAAAGAACTTACGCATATTTTTCAACGAATATAAATTCAGATAATAATTTAGTTTAGTACTGTTTCAACTGAAGTGGGATATAATTAGCGCCCAACATGGGGCCTTTGACGTCAGACTGATAAAGTGGTAAATAATAATGTAAGAGCTTATTCAATGTTCTGAGAAAAGCTAAGAGGGTCGAAATATATACTTACACAAGTAGTTTTGTTAGAATGTTCCAATCGAGCAGTGAATTTGCGTAAAATTTACCTGGAACAAACATAATCGAATGGTCAAACAAAGTTGCAAATAAACAAAATGAATATTTTTTTAATACACTTAGGTGGTGGACACACATACGGAAAACGTTTTGATGATAGAAGCGAATTTTTTTTTTTGAAGTAAGCTTATCTATGCGTAATTTGCAAAATAACTCCCTCTTCCATCCGCACTGTGAGCGAATTCGTCACCTACCGTCAAAGAATATAAAACGATCTGTCTTTTGTCAAAGCTTCAGGGGGGTCCATTAAGGCGAGTGCACACCGGGTCGGTAATGAGATTAGTCGCCGATGTGCACCGGGCTTTAGTGAGAATTAACGACATTGCCGACATGGGGTGGGCATTAGGCCGAATGTGCACGTTTGGGGCGTAACGCACATTTTGAGTAGTGCATGGAGCTTAAGTTAGGGTCAATGATCCTTTCTGGATATTGGACTGACCAGAACAAGGTGCTGACATAATTTGCTATGAGCATATTGCGTGTTTTATGCACAGAATAAGCCCTTATGAATTTATGCCACAGCTTCGCTCGCAAAGCATGTATTATTGCAAATAAATGATTTGATTGATTGATTGAAAGGCTATAGTGATTTCAATATCCCATTTCACCTCTATAAAGCTAGACTAGATTTTTGAAAAATCCTGATACATATTATGTTTATTTCTTTGTTGTTCTGCATAAACAAAAAGAGTTCCATCAGCGTAATGACAAAACCATTTTTAATCCATACAAACTTTGAGGGTCCATTTCAGCCCCTTAATTAATAGTAATCATTTCCGGAACTAATCAGTAATTACATTATCACAAACCCACACAATAATGATGTTACGCAACACGGAAGTTGTCTGGAAAAGCTTAATTACTAATTTCCTTCATGTCCAGGATTTTATGTCCATTTACTACACCGAGCGTAATTTTTACGACCATCCTCTTCGCTATACCGCTCATTCTGTACGTGTCATTCCCTTTAGTAATACAGAAGTGATTGTTACAGTATGGATGGTACAAACTGTTCACTGTACCTATGCTCTATTTTTTACTAGCATGGAAATACTGATACTGACATTGATATCAAAAAGAAAGCAATATTTTGCGCATACGAATACAGTTAAAATCATGAAAGTAGATTCATTTCTAACGACTACTACGTCTGTGATACATATATATATTTTTTCATCACCTTAATAGGAATATTCACCAAGGCAGAGCAGGTAATATTTACGACAGCTAAAATGTGCGTATACTAATGTCAAAACCAAGGATGTAAATTGATTTCTGCCACTATGGTCAAAATGTACGTCTTATGAGAAATCTTTTTTTTTTCTTCATCTCAAAGGAATAAGTACTCTAAACGCTGGCCTTAGTCATTGTTAATTATATTTTTGTTAGCGATTAAATATCTCTTACTGCGTTTATGCGCGTCTATTGCGAACCGTCGTAAAAACGTACAAAAAGTCTTCCAAACTCCCGAAACATCCAGTTTAACTTGCAAAGGCTTTCCGGAGTGGAGAGTTATGAGTCAAGTTCGAAGCTGCAGAAACCAGACAGGGGGAGAAAGAAATATTTCACATAGGTCACAGGTTCTAAATGGAAACTTTGGTAGTTTAGAAATATTCTAAGAGTTTTACAAACGAAATTGGTGTATCAACCTACCTGTTTGATACTTATTTGAAATCGGGAATACAAGATAATTACAGTTTGGAGTAGAGACGTTGGGCCCTTGGGGACCGGGAGCTTCTCTTCTCAAAAACTTAACAGAGCGTCTGGTTGACGCGACGCGTGACCAAAATGCTAGCGTTTATTTGACTCAACGCATAAGGATTGCCATTCAGCGTGGTAATGCCGCCAGCATGCTAGGTACGCTGCCAACTGGTAGTGGGCTTGAACATTTGGATTATCTATAGACTTTTAATGGTCTCTATGATCCAACTGTTATTTTTATGTAGTAGGTTAAGTAGTTTAGGTAGTTGTAGTTTCTATGTATTTTGCTTAGTCAATAAAGGCACTTGCCCGATAAAAAAAAAAAGATAATTACTGTAGTAGCTTTTAAATGTTGCGTATATCGGCGCAATGGATCCGCAAACGCTGTCAGACTCTACCATAGCTTGCTGAAAATATAGTTCATATTCATAGAAGTTACAAATTGGTTTTCCACCAACCAATTTCGAATAATAAAACTCATTCAGACAAAATGAGCGCCTAGCACTAATTGAATATTTACTAAAAATATACGTATAAATTATTTTAGTAAAACCTTATTTCTTTGAAATATAAATAGCTCATTCATTCAGTCAGCATTTAATTTTGTGTTTGTGTGTGTCCTATATTACCTGCTGTAGCCTAAACGGCTTGACCGATTTTGATATGTAAGGTGTTGATGGATTCCTCTTTAAGTCTGGAGTAGGCTACATTTTGTAGTCGGATTTTTGTATTACTTTTATATATAATACTTGTTCAATGTTTGAACCGTATGAGGTGGTCAAACATCATGCCTCTTCAACTGTATGTTTTTTTTTTAAATATTTCATATTATATTACATTACATTAACAGCCAGAAAACGTCCTCTGCTGAACATAGGCCTCCCCCTTACACCGCCACACCGACCGACAATGTGCCACTTGCATACACCGGTTGCCCGTGAATTTCACAATGTCGTCGGTCCCCCTAGTGGGAGGCCCGCCTACGCTTTGTCTTCCGGTTCGTGGTCGCCACTCAAGAACCTTTCTTCCCCATCGGTTATCGGTTCTTTGAGTGATGTGGCCTGCCCATTGCCACTTCAGCATATTCTATAGCTAGCTATATATTATATATGAATATTTATTTCAATAAGTTACCTACAGCTATACAACTGATATGTATCAAAAATCATACCTGGCTGGAAAAACCACATTTTGAGCAAGAGTATATCGAATAAAAAATATTTTTCCGTGGCGGAGGAGATACAATTTCTCAGCATCGTGTAACAGCCTTATATTGTAGATGCGAAACGATTTTCTAGCAGGATGCACGTTGCAACGATTTTATTTATGCGAAACAACACCAATACCTATGTGTTGTTTTGTATAGAAGAAATCATGTCGCATCATTATATTATTTTCCAAAACTTGTGTTATTTCGAGTGTTAATGTGTAAAAACGGTGAATTTTTACCCGTTTAGTGTTCGTGAACATGCACGGGTGTTGCTGAATGGTATAATGTCGTGAAACGTGAATTTTCGTGTTGTTTCCAAAACTCCATAGAAGGTTCTAGTAAAGTTTTCACCACTTTACTGGGGCATGACTTGGACTTGACCGTGACTTGCTTTGCTCGCCTGTGACTGTGACCATGACTCTTTTGATAATATTTACCAAAACTTGAAATATATAAGTATACTTGACACTGGCAAAAGCATAAGACGTGCGACGCCAAAATCCTCTTAGGAGGAAAAAGAAAAAAAAAAGTAAGATAAGTTTTTGAATTATAATTACCTACTTGCTAAATTTATGAAGGTTGTATATATGAAATAAAATGCTTAATTTTATTATACGCTTTGATAATTACCTACTTGCTAAATTTATGAAGGTTGTATATATGAAATAAAATGCTTAATTTTATTATACGCTTTGCATTGCTAAAAGCGCTCAGCAGTAACGGGGTGGTAGACATAATCTAGCATATTTTGTACACAGGGGAGCCCCAGCAGACCCACACAAAAGGTGGCCGTAACCAGGGGCCGTATCCCGTAACTCTGGTGGCAATGGTCATCGCGAGCCGTCCCACTCGCGCAACTTACTCGAACCATGCGAGCGAGCAGGATAGCAAAAAGACCATCGCCACCAGAGTTACGGGATAAAGCCCCTGGCCGAAACACATTTTGTTTGAATCGATTCGGTTGAACGGAGATGGGTTAAACCAGTTTGAAAACACGCGAGTTTTTTTTCGTAACGTACAACAGGCGATAATAAATTTAAGAGGGTCGTCCAGCCGCGATGTTTTTTCGCAGTAGGTATTTAAAAATCGTGTACCTATCGCTCTGTGTCCCGTGCGAGCGATAGAGTTTCAATGAAATTAGTGTTTCGGTAGAAAACTGTTATCACACCATAAATCTTATCCAAATCTTTAGTTTTTGGTGTCAATGGATTGGATAAATAATAATTAACATCGGTACTTTAAAAAAATAAATAAATTGTTTTCTAATAAAATCTGTTTCGTCATAATTTATCTTAAATTGCAATGTGCATGTAGTCTCATCGAAAAAGCTTATTCTCCAAAACCCCACTGCCCCCATCGGTGAGGGTTTCAGGAATAAAGCACATGCATCATAGCATCAAAACAAAACAAACACTGAGGATCGTCACAATGATACAGTTTCAATAGCATTACGCCATGCGTAGATCAGATTATTTAATCCAAGGTCAGACACAGTACACTGATTGACAATAGTCAAGCTTGATATGTTTTTTGGCTTAATAACGATATGCAACGCGAAAAGGTGGATTTCGGCAAAATCAGTTGTAGAGCAATCAATGAGCATATTTATAAAGTCCGATCGTGATAGCATGCCATCCCTGTCGTACAAACTTACTTGCAGTATGCGCTCCCAGTCGCGCACGATCACTACGAGTATCATAATCAGGAATATCCATAATACCAATCCATAATTGTTTGTTTGTTGTTAACTATTATTACTACGTAGTAATAATAGCTCAATGTCGTCTAGTCAGTTTTTTTAATTTAAAGGTCGTTATTTTTAATACTGATCCTGTACGTGTAAGATTGCCTGGATCCATATAATCGATAATAACGCCGCCAATCAGGAACCTGGTACGTATACTACTTACTGTTACGTTTGCTGGGAGGAGAAATGAGAAGAGAGTGAAGAAGAGAAGAGTGAAGAGTCAGTGAGAGTGAAGTGAGGGAAGGGTGAGTGACTGAGGAATGAGTGAGTCATAATACAACCCTAAAAAATAATATTTGATTTTTAAAAGAAATAATTTGATTATAGTGTGGTTTGGTACAATATTTGTAGAGAAAAATATGCAGATTTGAAGACTGAGGAAGATAACTTTTTAGATTCATAGCTCTCCACTATGATTGCATGAGCCGGGGATACCATGGAACAGACAATATCCTAGATGAAGAACTAGATCCAGCGCAGATGTTTCAAACCTCTGCTCTGCCGATATCGGACCCGGACCCTCCTGCTCGTAAGGCAGACGCGCCACCAACTCAGCCAGGATCCCGCTCAGGGCAAAGGGATATGGCTTATAATTGGAGATAGCCTTTTAAAAATTGGTTGGAAGAGGAAGGTGATGGTAAAGGCGCAGAAACGTTTGATTTGTTTTGCATTAAAAGACATTTAGTTGACGACTTCAATTTTACCACTACCTAGGCTTTACTTTCTTTGAACCACAATGCAGCGAGATACACAAAGGAAATACACAGAAAAACGATGTTCAACATTATGAGCAAGAGAACACAGAGTAATTTCGAATCACAAGTACTGCAATCCATTGAGACCAGAACTACAGAACTAATGATGACCGGTGGGCGGAAAATGTCACCTGTATATAAGGCAATTTGCCTGAATTGCTGTAAGTAGTGATAAAATGACTTCCCTGGCGGTGATTGTGTTGGCTGCGCTCGGGCTGGTGGGATGGACCGTGGGGGCGCCCAGCGATCGTAAGTAGAATGATAACATTAAACATAGTCTGTAGAATTACGGTGTTCGTACCAAGATTTTATCAATAAGATGAGCAAGATAGCGAGTAAGATAATCACGAGATGATAAACGAAGCGTCTGCTATTAATGAGAATAGGTTGATACTCGCGAAAAAACAATTGTATTGTGATTTGCGGTTCTTAATTTTTACAAAATGCTGTCGTTATCATCTGCCCCGTTGACGAGACAGGGCCACCAGAGCGGATGGGAGCAAATCATTTGTTTTTGCAATATCTATCGCCGTGCTGTGGTTCTGACTTGTAACAGAATTAATTTTATTTTAACAATACATTCGATCACATCCGATGTTATCTTTCAGAGTATTATAAGAGTGAAAAATGCGCGTTTGATGTGTGTTCACCCATCATCATCAGCAGCCGTAAGACGTCCACTACTGAACATAGGTCTCCCCGTTAGAGCGCCACACTGAACGACGATTGGCTATTTGCATCCACCAGTTTCCCGCGACTTTTACAATGGCTTCAGCCTGCTTACTCTGCGTCTTTCGGTTCGTGGTCGCCACTCAAGAACATTTCTTTCCCATCGGTTATCGGTTCTTCGAGCGATGTGACCTGCCCATTGCCAGTTCTGCTTCAGTGTTTCACTAGCAATAATCCTTCATAACATTATATCCTATAGCAAAAGTTGTAATTTCATAGTTTCTTTGTGCACTGTTAGAGCAAGTGCTTAAATGGTAAGCGATAGTAACTTAAACCAAGCACCATGGCTTCCTACATAGCCAGAGTTTCCCCAAAAGGCAGGGATCGATGCCCAGCGCCGTCTATTCTATAAATAACCAGTTTCACGGTGTACCGAGCACCTACGGGGAACTTTATCAGCAGGCCTAGGCACCGGGATAAAATTTCGTCCAGCATATTTATTCCGCGAGTACGAGGCGGATGTATCCATATTCTAGCTTTGTCACGTTGACGCGAAGACAAAACGGGTGGACATAAAGTCATCCCGGCACCCGTGCTAGGCCTGCAGGAGTACCTCAGGGCCGTGCATTCTTGGACTGACCGATAGAAGAGAATTACCTCGGGATTCCGAAACGTTTGTTAACTTTGACAGCAGATGAAGTCTATTGCTGTCTGTGTCATTTATTTAGTCCCTGACAAAGGCAGCATTAGAATTATTCTGTTGTCAATGTTAACAAAGGTTTCAGAATCCCGCCGTTAATGGTGTCCGTTCGGTTCTGTAACTTAATCAAACCAAATTTGAGAGTTTTAAAATCGTTGCTATCCATATTTTACATAATTGAAATGAAAATATACGCCGATAATATTAGTCGTGTCAAATTAGTTTGGCGAGTGAAATAAACATATACTTAACAGAATCGACATAAATGTCAGACATCTTACATATTATAGTAATGAATATGTTACAAAAATATCAATATCACCCTCATCATATTTTTTATCTGTAGAAATATTAAATGTGTGAGCGAGAGAGAACAAAAATCGGTTTCCACCCCATTGCTAAGTCTTTTCAACCCGTATCGTAACTGAACAACCTGAATAGGTATCTAAAATTATAACAAAACAACCTTCATTTGTCTGGTCTACTGTCCACAGGAAACGGAAGTACTACCATTTAAAAAAAACAATAATACTATTATGTATAGGTACCACAGATTATACAAGGAAAGGGTATGCTTAGCCGAAAGGGGGTCATCGTAAAATACATCCTATCGTGTAAGCAATTAGTACATTCCTTAGACAATATCTTTAGGTGTATCGTATATTTTTTGTAAGACGTTATTTGATAGTAAATACCTAAAATATTTGATCTAGCAAACCATTTTACTCCGCCTCGGTGGATCGTAAAACACACCAAAATTAGATTAAAGCTCGGGTTGCGGGGACTGTGAATCTGCCATTGCAAATAGGTGTTGCTAGGTATACATAAATTGCAATCGACATTACCGCTATGCATGTGTTACTAACACTGCCGGCAACATTACTAAACCAGCTCCCATCTTACCCAAACAAGTTCAACTTTTCAAACCAGTTTCTTAGCTGCAACACCTTCCATCCATATTAAGAAACATTTTCCCCATCAGCTCGTTTTCCCGTAAAACAGGCGAGTACAGGGGTATAGCTATTTATTTCGCGTTAGAAGCGGGTGTTTTTATGGCAACACAGCCCCCGGCAGCGCCCTTTAACAATGAACTTGTGCGTGAAAGAATTATACGTTGGAAACGCCGATAGATGGCAAAATGGGTGTCCGAATATTGGGAGCAAAATACAAATTGGTTTTATTATCAGTCTATGGAATGTGCTATTTTTTGGTAGAGCCCGAGTCCTTTGAGTAAACTGTAGCGTGGATTACATTCATGTATGAGTCTAGCCTGGAGGGCCAAGAATTCTGTGATTCATACACACAGATCACACTAGATACCGCATTACGAGATTCGTTGTTCCTACAATAAGTCAGCAAAGTTTGAGGCGCGGCGCGGGTCGCGGGGAGTGCGACCAAGCGTTTTCATTGGCTATCTAAAGGTTACGCCTACTCGCGCCTAACAATCAACCAATCAGAGTATTTTTTTATAAGTGTATTTAGACTGATGCGTGGTGCGCTTCGAGCGTCCTGAATGCAGAATCTAGGGTGTGGTCTGTGTTCATACATGAATGTAATTCACTGTACAGTGTAATCAATGAACTTCGACACTAACCAAAAAAATAGGCTTTGCGAGGCAAAAAACAGCGACAGCCGAATCTTAGATTTTGTTGAGCGTTCTCTCTTTCACGCTGCCAGAAACAGGAACGAACACACATTCGCATTTGTAATATTAGTCGGGATTCAGTGAAGCCACCAACCTCTACGCCGAGTAGGCAGCTCAAGATACGTGACGTATCGGATTCATTTCAGAGAGTGTGCCCTGGAATTGCACAAGTTGATTCCGCCCGCCTCTTTCTATTATCGGGCGACCAGACAATCGAGACCAAGGAGCAACCCATACATGATGGAAGTGTCCCAAATCCCCACGTACGCGATAAGCACTTCGATCAAATGTTTTTAACCGTGCAGTGAGAATTTATCCAAAAATCCCCTTACCATCAGAGCATAAACACTCAAAGATATTTTACTAAAATTGATTTTTACCTTCAAAATATACCTTTGAATTCGGCTTCGCTGTAGTCTTTTTACAGATCATTGTAACCTAGTTACCAAGTACCGCCAAAGAGTGCGAAATACGATGCGAAAAGTAAAAAAGATAGCTATAATGAAATATGTCCTAAAAGACAGACTTGCGAGGGCTATTTTAAGAGCGCTAAAATCGTATCTCTTGTAAAATGTCATTGACGCTTCCAGAATTTACTCCCCCAAAAGTAAAATGGGTGTCATCAAATCAAGAGTTTACAGGTACCTTCTAGGTGAGCGCCACGTCGTTGCCTATCATCAGACAGCATGTAAGTCAAACGCAAACGTATATAGAATCATCTAAATAACGAATAACCGAATATCTCATTATTTCCCCCAACGTGCCAACTAAAAAGTCATTTAACCGACTCAATTTAATATTATGGTATTCCCGTTTTATTAAAACAAAATGTGTCAAAACCACGTCAGTTTTCATAGTAAGAGTAATTTATTTGTTGTAATTTATTGTGCCTTTTAACACGAAGTAAACAATCAAATAAACTTATTCATGCATCATAAACTCTTTGCTCACTTAATTCCCAACTCCCACATGATGGAACCAGATAAGGCTCTTAAACCAAACCCCGTGGTTATAACAGCCAGAAGCCAGATGGACGGTAAAAACCAGTCCGGTGCCCTGATGGCCCTATAATTGATTCGACTAATACAACCGATTCAGTTTTTTCCCTGACGCTAGGTTCACCATTTTTTTGGAGAAAAAAATGAGAAATGTAATGTTTTTTTACGAATTTTTATTAACGCAATAATTTTATCAAATTAATTTGGTAAAAAATGTTAGATATTTTTTTAGTTTTAATTTTTATTTATACTTGTTACCTTAGTAGGAATATTTGGCATTGAGCAATTCGAATTTCGGACGTTTTGCGATAAGGATGTTTCGCTCTTTAGTCTTTACAATACAATATTACTTTATTATACACCAAAAGACGATTAAACTTAAAAAATGAACATTTTTTTTAACCTGTGGTATACTGGGCGGCCTTATCGCCTAAACAGATTTCTTCCAGACAATCTTTGGATGGACAGAATTATGACTTTGTGAGCTTTGGACATTTTGCTGCCTGGTAATTGTACGCCTTGGACTTAACACTCTTTGGACATTTTGCTCTTTTGACAATTGGATACCCATTTTTCGCTTTTCTCATTTTGCTACTAAACGCAGTTCCATTTTTATAAATCTGTATAGCAATCCCATAACAAACCAACAAATGGAGACAGCACCGCTCATAAATTAACGTTTCTTTTCGAACCCAACGCGTCCGCCTGCATTCTTTGGAGATAATTATTGGTACAAAATAAAAGATAATTTAAAGCCTCGGATAATCACCACGTCCAGTTCACGTCCACGTCGGTCGTGGTGGAGTTCGAACTACTATTAAAATGGCTTAAGCTTTAAAACTCTGCGTGCTTGTTCAAATAGTTTCCCGATTTTTACAGATTCTTGCCCTGTTTGCCCGAACTTAAACCATACCGTGTTTGTTAACTAAAACTAACCACATCTAATTGGTTTATGATCTGTGGCTGAAATGGTAGCTTATCAACGTTTAGTTTGAATAAAAACAGAACACTCGAATAAGTCGGAAGCTTCATTTGAGCGTTAGGTCCCATTCCAAGCTAGGCAATTACTATCAAAGACCACATTATATGAGCTGTGTTCCAAGGTCAACCGTGTACAAGTTTTTCAATTAAAATATGTGACTCGGTTTTTTTTAGTAAATCACGCTTATTTTTATGCTCCTAAGTCATATAACAAAAAACATCCGAAGAAGGCATTCCAAAACCGAAAAACATGCTTTTCTACCAAAACGTTCGGTTTCTTCACTTGAACGCAGTAAATCTTAACCGTTCATGATTTGTTTAAAGCCGAGGAAAGTACACTCAAAAGTTTCAAATTAAATTGATGCTTAGATAAAACAAGAAACTTCTAAGAGTTCTAAGGCAGAGCGATAACAGATATTTTTTAAATCAGTTTAAATTTCTTTTTTCTAGTGATAAATTTCGAGATACTTTTTAAAGATAATAAAGAATTCGGAATTAATTAAATGGCTTTTATCTTTGACCTCTTATAAATCTATTCGTTTTTATCTCGTACACGTGGACTCTACTGTCCAGTTTATTTTTATAACTTACTAGGGACTCAAGAGCGTCAGAATCACAGGTAAAAAACTGTTACCTGTATCTATCCTATTTTTTATCTGTGCTGGTCAAAAACCATTAACTTAGAATATACATAAATATATGAATATCCTCGAGATTCTGAAACGGTTAATAACTTTGACAACATATTAATTCTAATGCTGCCTTTGTCTGGCTCTAAGCAAATGACAAAGACAGCAATAGACTTAATCTGTTCTTAAAGTTAACAAACGTTTCAGTATCCCGAGGTATATCGCGTAAGCAGACAAGTTATGTCACAGCGCCGGGCGCGGGAAGAGGTAATTAACTTCAATTACAATTTGAGAGTCAAGTTGTCCATGTATAGGTGACCCGATTGGCGAGTGTGCGCTAGCTATATTCCCGTGAGGGTGAATACCTACCTACTCATTCACACTCATGAGCTTCCAACCGGGTCTTTCTGTGGTTTTAACAAAAGAACTATTTCTCTTGTAAAATATGTGAGTACTTAGAATCTTCGATTGAATTCGATTACTTATAAGAAGGTACCTACCTGGATACCCTGGCTTCGGGACGGAAACCAATTTTAGTAGATTTCTTTTCGCCCCCATTTTAAATAATTATCTTCCCAATTTTCGAAAAACTTTGACTGCGAACTAACGCTCTAGAGGTTTATGGCAGATTGTGATGTCCCATGTAATTATGGTCACTTTGTTCCCTCAAATACTCGCTAGAGCTCGCTGTGCGATCAAGTGTGATGTTTTATTCGAATAAATAGCCGAGGTGTGTGAGACCACAGTAAAAAAAAACTTCGTGTGGGAGACACCCCGGCCAAATTTATACAAAAAAAACTAAAAGGCAACGAGTGACTGTGAAGTGTGGCATAATGAGATGGACATCGCAATTTAGTGAGATGTCACATTTACACATAGTTCACTATGGCTCAATGTTTTCAAACTGTATTAACCAACAAAAAAAATAAGTTTACAATATTTACAATAGAATAAATAGAACATTGAAGTTGAAATTAAAATTCATGCTCACGCATGTATTTAACATTGAAACAATTTCCTAAAATGAATGTGACCCTTTACGGGTCACGTAGACGGAAACCAAATTATCTAGGGTCGAGACCCAATCTAGGCTGGCTTTGATGAGGTCTACATACTACCACAAATTCTAAATACCTAAGGTGTCTACTAACGCATTATTAATTTTATTTATTTCGCTGAAGAAACAATAGTATCAAAAAAGCCTTATCAGACCACAAAGTAAACGCTAATCCACATCACATCTGGCTTCGTCCGACCCAAAACATGTATAATAACAGGTTTTTTTCACACACAGCGCCATCTAGCCCCAAACTAAGCAAGCTTGTACTATGGGAACCAGATAACTGAAATATTATAATACACAGAATATTTTTTTTGTAAATACATACATAGAGTACATAGAAACACCCAGACAAAGAACAAACTTCCATGTTCACCTGTGTCCTGGGTGGGATTCGAACCCACAACCTACAGCTTAGAAGGCGGAAATCCTCATACTGAGCCGCAAGGCCAGTCAAGAATTGAATTTAATGGTTAATTAAGAATATTCAGCTTATAATATAGAGTATATCTAGTAAAGTTAAGTATACACGCGACAAAACGTATCCGTCGGTCGTTCGTAACATGACAATCTCGGCAGGGACTGGTCACAGAGACATTACCTTCAGCCCCTGACCCTAAAGCTCAATCCCCGTACATTAAAGCCCTAATCCGTGCCTATTCCCAAGTCACGATACAATTTAACTACAGTTATTAATGTACCTACAGATTTTTTTACGTTGAGGTTTAGGGTATTGACTAGACTTTATTTATTCTATGTAAAATAATTGAGTAACATTTAAATATGGATCCTAACTAGTTTTCATTTATGAACGTTTATTCTGAATCTGTTTCCTAGATGACGTATTAAAGATTGAGTTACAGTTATATGATGACTAGCTTTCCAGTACGGCTTCACTCGCGGCTACAGTAATTTCAAATTTCCATATTTTACCTCTTCGGGTGTTGAGTTTCGAAAAATCCTGAGACGTGCTTTTCTTTATTTTTTAAGTTTATTATATTAACCGTTTCTTGGCGTAGTATGAAAACTATTTACTTTCAATACAAACTTTGGGGGTCCATTTACCCCTTTAGAGGTGGAATTCCGCAAAATTTACAAAACCATTACAAGAGTATTGCGCTCAAATTTCAAGTCTCTATCATGAGCGGTTTGGTCTGTGTGTTGATTACGATTAGTAGAAAAGGGCTTGATCATTTATATAATACTAGCTGTTACCCACGACATCATTCGCGGGGACCTAAAAATTTTTTTGCCTATGTCCATCTCCGGCCCTTAAGCTATATGTATGCACTGCATACTATGCAGTAATTCAGCTCGATCCGTTCAGCCGTTTAGCCGTGATAACGCGACAAACACCCATACAGAGAGACAGAGAGACAGAGTTACATTCGCATTTAAAGAGTAGAATGAGATACCTTAGTATCAGCCCGTTAGTCTTAAAAGTTTTGTGGATTATTTACGAATATCGTATACTGTTTGTAAGTTTACTAAGATTAGCCTAGTAGAATGGTCTCTGGCGATAAAGGGATTAAATTTTATAAAATTTATAGCCTTACGAACCCGCTTGCCGAGGGATTGCTTAGCTCAAACAAAGGGCTGGTTTAATTCAATTATGGGTTATTTTTACGCGCAGACTCCACATACTATATTGTGTGTTACTATTGTTAAAATTTTAACGAATGGCTATAATTCTGATTTATGACACCAATCTGTATAAATAGCAGTCTCCAAAAATTTCAGAGAGCTATGTCATGCTTTGTATTACTGCACTACGTTCAGCAATGAACCAACAACTAAAGGAAGGGGATACTTTTAATATCTGTAAGCTGTATGGGTAACGAGTAGCTCTACAGCTGAAAGAAGCTAATTGTGCATCATCTTTATGAACAACCGTAATATGAGATCAAACCGGAAATCGCAATAAATAATCAGCAGTTACTTATGTACATACATATAATATCCATAAATTTCGTTGGGTGTGAACAGTGCGAACGTAATTTTTCTGTGGACTAATAATGTCTTGTTGCGTTTGAGATTTTAAAATTGGTCCCATTAGTAAAAGTTGTTCATAATTATTAAACTGTGTCTAAAATAACCAATCTGTCTTGCCTTTCCGCTACAACGTCGCGTTCAGTACAAAATTATTAAGTAACTAGCTGCGCCCCGTGGTTTCACCCGCTATTCTACAGATATCGATTATTTTTCCAGGATAAAAAGTAGCCTATGTGTTAATCCAAATTTCATTCAAATCCGTTCAGCCGTTTCAGAGTTGAACGGGAACAAACACATATTTACCTACTTACATACTTACCTCCGTTGTGTTTCCTCATAATCTTACCTCATAACCCTCCGTTGTGTTTCGCGTAAAAAAAAACTACCAAGCCAAGAAAAAAGTGGTAAAACTTCCAAGTTTGTTTTAATTAACACAATTTCACTTTGTTGGAACAACCCACGTACATTGTAGTTTTCATTAACCCAGCCAACGTAACTGTAAACTCTCTTGTACAAGAAGTTAGTTTGTACAATACTTGGCAGCAAGAGGTACCTAAAATCTTGTTAGTTGTTACCGAAATTGTAATACGTAACATACGCGACATGCAACCCAGAACTTGAGTACAGGTACAGTTAACGACAGAAACACATGTGCTCGGACAGGGCTGTGACCCATCAGGGTGTCAAAAACACAATAATATTTCTTATGAACTCGTTCACGTTCGCACACATCCTTGAAAAGGCCGGTGCCATGCCAGCACTGAACTGAGTTCATTCATATGTATACTAGCTTGCCCGCTTCGCTCGCATAGACTAAAGTAAATGAACACCCCATTTCACCCTTTTAGGGGTTGGTTTACGAAAAATCCTGAGACATGTTTTTCTTTATTTTCTATGCTCAGCACACAAAGCGAGTTTCATTGGGTTTGCATGAAAAAATATTTTATTTCCATACAAACCTTGAACCATTTTACCCCTTTAGGGGTGGAATTTCGGAAAATCCGTTCTTATTGTTCACCTAGATGGTCTACCCTAATGGTAGCCATTTGAGTGGTATTGGGTCCACAGGTCGCTATCATAAGTTTGGTATGTGCGTTGCTTCCTAGAAAAGCGCTTGTTTTTTTTGTATATCATATAGATTATAAAATAACACCCTAAATAAATGACGGAGTCATCCGATAGCGAACAAACTATTAAAGAAATCCTCAGGCTAATGACGATTACTGTATTTTATTTGCTCATAATTTATTGCCAAACTTCGTTATAAGCATACTATCCTTATAGGGAAGTAATTTTATGTGTATAGGTTAGATTGAACTAGTACTTACTTTTCAGAGTTGCCACCTGCGGCACACGGACTACGTAAGTAGTAGACCTATTGTACCCACTCCGCGCGAAAATAATACGCTAAAAAGAGCCTAAACTCAACAAGTGGATCCAAAAGCCAGTCATAAGCACGGATTGCATAAATAAATTCTAAATTGCTCAAATGTAAGCGTGATTAAGCACCTCGTCCCGCGCCCGACTTCTGCATGCGTAATCAACTATTTACATATCTTTGGTGCGGCAGAAATTTACCAATTATTTAGGCTTTATAAATAACCTAGTAAAAAACTTTGAACAAACCAGATTTTGTTTCTTGTACAGTCAGAATGAAAAGTAGTATTCTCCTATAGAATTACCCGAAGCAGTTAACTAATTCAGCTTTACACGTCCAAATGTGTTTGAGTTATGGATATTTGGTACTAATAATTAATCACTTCCAGGTAATGTCACCTCGTATTCTACTATTCGAGATGAACACGACTAATTGTTATTGTTTAAACACCATGTTGACAGATGTTTGTAATTCGTAAACTTATACGTGTCTGGGAACATTGTCTTGTGTAGTAGAAAACAAGACAGTTATTAAGCTCACCTTTACTATTTCCAATTAAAAGTTTTAAGTTTGGTCGAAAATGAATTACTTTTTACCCGACTGCCCAAGAAGGTGGGTAATGTTTTTGAGGTGTATGGGAGTATGTATGTTTGTGTGTTCCTATAAGCCGGTCTGTAGCCTAAACGGCTTGACCGATTTTGACAATCGAGGTGTCGTTCGATTCCTCTTTATGTCCGGAGTGTCATAGAAGTATATTTATAGTAATAATAATAATACACCGCTCACAAAAAAAAACGTTATTGCGCTTTTTTGTAGCAAATTGTGGCAAACATTATACTAAACCAAACTTATATTCATTAGTACAAGACTTCAACTATTAGTTATTCTGTGGTACAAGTAAACAGGGAAAAAATATACTTTTACTAGCTGCTATGTCCGTCTCCGACCCTTAAGCTATATCTATGCAAAAATTCAACTTGATCCGTTCAGCTGTTAGCCGTGGTATGGATTTTGTTTAATTATTGTAAGTTCTACAATTATGTACAGGAAAAAAAACCTGTTATTATTCATTTTATGGGCTCGGACGAAGCCCATCGCACTGCAAAGCATAAGCCTCCTTCCTCTTTCGCCAATCTTCCCCTTTCCCTTTCTATCTGTTACATATTTTAGTAGCATGTAACAAAGATGTTTCTTTTAAGAACGCGTTATATGTACGCTCTCTTGCTCGCACTATCAACATTTTAAATTAATTATATAAAATTACTGATGACATTAAAAAATATTTTCTAAGCATTTTCTTTCTTTCATCAGCTAACAAGTTTTAATTTAATCATTAATTCGATTTAATCTATAATAACTTAGCAATAGAAAAAAACAAGAAAGAAAGCTATGCTCGGAGTTTCTTTGCGCGATAAAATCCGGAACGAGGAAATTCGTCGAAGAAAATAGCTTTCAGAGTTTGCAAGTTGAAGTAGTGGCAACGAGCAGGCCACATCACTCGAGGAACCGATAACCGGTGGGGAAAAAATGTTCTCGAGTGGCGAACACGAATTGGAAGACGCAGCGTAGGTAGGCCTCCCACTAGGTGGACTGCCGACATTTTGAAGATCGCGGGTAACCGGTGGATGCAAGTTGCAAATTGTCGTTCAGTGTGGCGGTCTAAGGGGGAGGCTTTGTTCAGCAGTGGACGTCTTCAGGCTGTTGATGATGATGGTGATTTTATATAAATAAAAATGTTGACTGTGCGAACGAGAGAGCTAGTTTTACTCAAACGCGTCCTTAAAGAAATTGTATCATAACGTGACCGCGAGCATTATTTTAAAGTCATGCTAATTTTTAAGAACTTTCCATGAAGCTTGGCAACCATTTATGTCTAAATTCCTTTATCAGCGAAGCCAACAATTCTGTTGCCTTTCGTACCTGACTTAGCCCCATTTAGGTACACATTTTATGTTTTTTCTTTTATTGAATATTTCTGGCATCAACTGCTTCATTTCGAACCGTGCTATCCAAAACCAGTTAAGTTGCCCTTAAGGTGCCTCCAAAAAAATTGTTACCTACAAGCAATTAAGTATGTAATCAAAACCATAAAAGCGTGGTGATGTTGTTTTTTTTTTATTGAATATTTCTGGCATCAACTGCTTCATTTCGAACCGTGCTATCCAAAACCAGTTACCCCAAATGTGCCCAATGTGTTAAAGGTGCCTCCAAAAAAAATATTACAACCAATTATGTAATCAAAGCGTGGTGATGTTAGGTTCAAATAATCACGCGATGACGATACAAACATACCAATAATAATGTTCTATCCATATTACAGAAAGGAATCTTTTTGTACTGTGCATTCTAACGTACTACCTGCACCCGGTGGTTTTACCCGCGTGGACGTTCAGGGACTGCAGTTTTTTCCGGAATAAAAAGTCTCTAGCAGGGCTTTAAACGGTACTCTTTAAAAAAAACACGTCTATCAGTTGCTCTGGTGCTGCGAGAAAGAGGAGCAATCAAACCCACAAACAAAATAATAAATTAATATATATCAATAATATTAGTAAGGATAGTTTTTTGTTCATTCCCGTTACATAATAAGTTTAATTTCTCATTAGATTCAAATACAAAAATATGCGTCGTAAATTATTACTACGCATCTTCATTCAAACGAAGAATTACTTTAAAACCTATACTTTTGTAAATTTGAATAAAGGCTTTCATTTAGAATGTATCAGCCCGCCTCCCCAAGGAATCGGAGGTTTAATAATTTTAAAATCCATTTACAAATGGATTACTAAAGCCTCAAGGGGTTGTAACCCTCGAAACTGTGTAGTACGTTTCGCTTGAATAGTTTAGTCATAGGGATCCGATAAATTCTTATTTTACTGCCCAATATATCACGTGACCTAACCTAACACTAATAGAATTAACTATATGGATGAGATTAAATTAAGCAAAATAATAATTTAGCATTTTTTTTTAGTTTTAGATTTTTGATTGAGTAGCTTTACCAAACATTATTTACTCATACTTAACTAACTAAAACATGATGGTATAATTCAAACTCATCTGACTGCTTGGAACCAACTTGGAACGTTATTAATGCTGGCAATCTTATTGGTCTAATTTATAAGCTTTTGCCCGTTGCTTTACCCGCGTAGGTAAAATATCATTGAATTCAGAGATAGTGAAGCTTTTTAATAGTAAATAACTTGTTAAGAGCATGTCGGGCCATGCTTAGTAGGGTTCCGTAGGTGCGTAGAATGTTTGAAGTTTTTATCTGTTATTACAGCATTACTCAAAAAGTAGTTATCACATGTTGCCCAAAATAATTTTAAAAGAATGTTTTTACTAAGATCTTTCAACATGAAAGATTACAAGTTTCTGAGATGCATAGTTTAGAAAACACATTGCAAGGAACTTTGACGGCTCATATTTCGCAAGCAGTACGTTTGATAAAAAAATGGTATAGGTTTAAAATACCTATTCAATGATATCTCACATGTGGGGTAAAAGCGAAATTTAAAAAAAAATTTCATGTCCTCTTTACATGTGTACTATAGCCACCCCATTAGTATAAAATTATGTTTTTCTTATTCTGTCAAAATTGTCACCTTACAAAGACCTATTCAGCGACACCCAACATTGTTTTTATTTTTTGAAACTGTAGGTCTATACTTACACTATCGTTGTGCAAAATTTCATGCATGTAAGATTATAACTTTAAAAGTTATAAGGCTGTAAATGATTCAGACAGACAGACGGACGGACAGACAGACGGACATGACGAACTTATAAGGGTTCCTTGTAGTACTACGGAACCCTAAAAAACAGGATCTATTCAGAAGTTTCAAGAGTTTACCTTTTGTAAAAATATTGCCAATTCAGAAACAGTATATGTTTGGAACCTGAGCGCGTCACCAAAGAAAGACGCTCAAGCTATCTATACTCGTAGAAGATTCTGTCAGAGGGAACAACAACGTTGAAAAACCTAATAAAAAGCGGAGCACGCTTAAATACACGTAAAATAACGGGATTATATTCCAGGTTAAGGTACGTACATACATAGCAACAAACATGCAATGCGAAAGTAACAATCTAGTAGTGCGCGGCACTGTGCAACCCTGTCACAGTATACGGCACTAATGTACATAATATCTCGGTAGACTTACTCAAGTAAACATTGATTTTTGAAGTGTTCGCACACTATCTCTTAATGTTACGGAAATCTTTGTCGGTAAAGACAGAGATAAACACATCTCATCTTAAACTCATCTATCGAAGTTCTGCATAAATATTTTGCTGTACTCGATTTTGGTCGAATTGAGCCATAAATTAACTTGGAACGATAACCGCTTCAACCGAGCGCACGCTGCGAAACGTAAATCCTTAAAACTTACATTCAGAGAAGTTTGATAGGCCTAATTTGTTTCGAATATTTTGGTATAGTCAAAGCTTGGTAATTTAATTTAATTCCAAGATTAATATTTACTAATTGTTGACGTTTACTAAAACCAATTTTCGTGAATTCCAGGTTAGGCCCTCACTTCTTACTAATGCATTTCATAAGATAATATTTTGCGTGCTGTCACGCATGATACCCCTTGTCTACGAAAACATCATAAGTAAATCTGCATATTTACGGAGAAGAAATACGATGGCGTATGTGAATCCACCAACCCGCAGTCCCGCACTGGGCCAGGGTGATGGATATGGCCCAATCACCCTCAAGGGTAGGCCGATATCCCAGCAGCGGGATGTTATAAGATAGATTCACTATCATTAGGTTATTAAGTTTGGAGATCACTGGGAAGAACTTCTTGCGATCCCATCTGCTGCTTAACTTCCTTCTTGCTGTGTTTTTTGGATGTAGCTGAGTCCGGTTCACCCCTTGATTGATTCCACCCATATACGTGTGGTATGTCCGGGGCTCCTCTTCCCATATTTTGTCACAATGTCTAACGCACCTTTACAATCGCGAATCGGGCGTGTCTCCAATAACCATTAATTACAAGGTACCCCGTGTTACAACGCTGAAAGCTGGACCCTCCGTCACGTACGGCAGATAATATTTTCTCTGATTAATGGTGTCATTTCGCTTTTTTGGAACACCATTTGGTTTTTGCACGTATGCTGAAATTTAATCTGCTATAGTCATTATTATGGTTAGCAAGCTCGGCTAGGTTTTATCTGCGACTTTCTGAGATCAGAGTTTGCGCTTTGCCACAAATTTCGTAGGTAAATCATGTTTACCAGGTTACCATGACTTCTTGCTGGAAAATAAAATAAAAAGTCGCGCAATTCTTTTAAAAGCTAAATAATAACGTAATAAAAGCACAGGTAAAAAAATACAAAGAATGTCTCAAATCTACTATGTCAGACTTGAGTTTTTATGATAGAGATAAGTTTTTGGGCTTACAATAATTTAGACCTTTGCTTTCATGGTTGTTATTAATGTGTCTGGGGCTTAGATTTAATCGGAGCGGATTTCGGAATTCATTTGCTATGATTTTATTACTCGCTGGTCATGCGACTTTGGATTAGAACAACGGTGTACGTTTATTTTAGAGATAATGTATTAATTAAATAACGATAATTAACGGGTGAAAAGCTGGGGCTAGTGGATGTAAATAAGTAAGTAATTCTGATTCTAACTGGGGGTGATAAGACCTGAAGCCTTATCCCGTAACTCTGGTGGCGATGGTCTTCATTTGCTCTTCTGCTCGCTCGCATGGTGCGAGTAAGTTGGCGCGAGTGGGACGGCACGCGATGACCATTGTCACCAGAGTTACGGATTAAGGCCCCTGCACTGAACCCGCTTTGGGTGTTTTGTGCATTTCCCCCGCTGCCAGCCTGCCCAAACCAGCCAAGCTCCAGTCTTGAAGAAACATTAGTACGCCGGCTGCAAAGCTCACGCACAGCGTATTTTGGAGCATATTTGAAGCTACGCCTCCGTGGACAGCAATCCGATCCTGAAAGTTCCCTACTAAGCCTCCCCCTCCATTGAAAGAAAGCTATATAATACTATCTTTGAGTGACAAGAAAACTGAGAACTAAGAAACTGCGCGCTATGCATAAGCCTGAATTTATATAATAAAACATTGCAGCAAGCAAACTTATTTAAGTATAATAAACAGTAAAAATATTTTTAGTATTTTCTACGTAGACGCTAACACGGTTCGGTATAAAAGTTTAACGAACGAACACTGCCATTATTTTCCCGGAAGTCGTAAGGAGAAGCGCCATATTCATCGGCGGCAGCGGCCATGTTGGATGTGGCGTTTCGGCGGAAAAAGCCTTCTCGGCATTCAAATAACAAGTCGAATTTTCTTTACATTGTGAAAAAGTTCTTAAAGAATATTTATTGATAAAAAATTCAATATACTATAAACTTTTTTGCATATCCTCATATAGATTCCCATAGCTGAGTAGTTGTTACTTTAATAGTAGGTATAGTATAGATGCTACATTACATTTAAACTATCATAATACTAACAAATTAACAGAACAGAACATTGCATACTAATGTTAACGATTAGTTTACTAATGATGTAATAATTTATTGACCGAGTGAGCGAAGCCAACGAAAGTTTTGCTTTCATCTGTCCGTATGTTGATACTCGCGTACAGGTCGTATTTTTCAGCCAATTGACAAAACTTGGTATTCTACAATTTTATAGTATATTTTTTTTGTCGTCGGCGATTTTTGATTGGAGGGGTATTTCTCAATTCTAAACAAGGACTCAATTCGAAACGAGAATTTCGAATATGAGCAATATCCCAGAACTGAAAAGTCACGACCTTACCTCAAAATTCTTGTCTAGAGTACCGAACGTTTGTGCCAAATTTTATCAAAACCCGCCGGTAAATTGCACCGCAGCAAATGCCATTTTTTGGGGGAAATACCCCTGCAATCGAAAATCGCCGACGACAAAAAAAAGCAATGCATTATAGTTCTATGGTTGTGGAAAAAAGTGTTTTCTCACGAGGTCTACTGTTCGCAGAACTACTAGTAAATAATATTTACAAATTAAAAAAAAATAGAGAGAGGATTGAAAATATCAAATCAATTAGTAAATCAACAGACCAAAGGCACAGGTTAGAGTAGTTTAGGGGCCGCAGTCGTTAATACATTACCGTATCAGTATTTGTTTCAATCAAAAGGAACTTGATTAATAAATCATTATCATTATCAACTTGAGGGCGCGTCTTCGTGAATTTAAAGTACTAGGTATAATATAAGTAGTTTTATCGGTGTTATTACGCTGCTGTAAATTCTAGTAACTATTTTCCCGGAAGTCGTAAAGAGGCGCGTTCCCGCTGCCATGTTGTCCCGCCGCGTGTGTTTTGGCGGGAAACCCTTGACGGCATAACAATGACGCTTTTAATGTTCTATGCTTTTCCTAACATCGTACAGATATAAGGAGGTTCGATACTTTACTAGACTAAGAATATGACTGAGACTTGTTTTAATTGTGAACTACTACTTCACATAAATACTGGCTAAATACATTTTTGGAGCCAAAATGTAAGAGAGAAAAAGGTGGTTCAAACTTATATTTTCTTTTCCATAGATTTGGCTCAAAACATGCCTAATGTATCTAGACAGTATGAAGTTTTGTAACATTTCAAGTGAAGTAAAATGTTTCACAATTCGAACAAGTCTTAGTCATGGCTTAAGCAAAGTAAGCCACGGTCAAGTCCAAGTCTAGTAAAGTTTCCACCACATGACTGGGGCATCCCAGTCATGTGGTGGAAACTTTACTAGAGGGTTCTCGAACACGAAAAGTCACGCTCACTTCGTTATACTAATCACTGAAAATAAAACAATGACGCGACATGATTTCACTTTTTTCTAATAAATTGAGATGAAGAACAAACAGATAATATTGTATACAGGTGTCCTTAGTTTAGTAAATGGTAAAACTGCATAAAGAGCAGTATAGAAACTTAGAAAAGAATATTTGTTTATTGTAATTGCTACAAGAGATCGCTCTATATTAAACGTCCCCCGAATAAACTAAACAGAATTTGTTATTCAAATGAGATGTTACAGAATGAAAATGGGGTTGACTTGACGTGTTATATCCATATTAATTCGACGGAGGCAGTGGTCTGTGAAATTTTATGGTCAGACATACATACTTCATGGATTTATTACACACACAACGCTCTACAATAACTTTGCCTAGATGATATCAACATTTCAATCATATGCGTGAAGTAGTTCATACTTTTAGACATAATGACACACAGACACACACCCCTTCAGATTATGTGTGAGTATCACATAATCTCCATCATTGCATACCCCGACTTCTACCTCTTCTATGAATCCTCTCCATCCTATGGTTGCCTGGAAGAGATTGCTTTCAGCGATAAGGCCGCCAGTTGTTACACTAGTTTTTAAGCCTGTTTTTAAAATGATGTAAAATTTTGTGTGAACAATAAAAAGTTAATCTATCTATCTATAACCTAGATATTAACTTTCGTATAACACAGCAAAAAATGCTTCATTAGTACACCGAAAACAAATTTCGCAACGCATGACAAATTTAGTTTTCATTTACGCTGTTTCATTTTTCATACATTCAGATAAATATTAAGAAAACTAGAATATAAATTTCATAAAACTATACTACATTACTGTCGCGGTCTGTAATGACTGCGTTGCTGGCAACGATGATGATAGCCGAAAGCTCAGCGTAGCGCAGGTCCAGGCCATCACAGCGCGGTCAGCATTGCAGCCCTTGACAGTACTGTATGTAAATTTAAATACCGTACGTACACTTTTACGTTAATCACGTTTTCGATAATAAAACTCTTCTTTTTACGGCACGATAAACGGCCCACATTGAGTGAAATATAGAATGAGTAGTTCCACTCTGCCCCACCAAGCTGGTGGGACAAAGTGGAATGTTTAAAATTTACTGTAATAATTGTAATGCCTGTCAAACATAGAAATAAGAATAGCATGGCCCGCCCAGGCCCGAACAGGACCGCCCGCACACTCTGAATCATGTTTTATGGAACATTTCATAAAAAAACTGGAGCAGAGGTTGTAAAAATTAACTGTTTTCGAAGTAGCGAATAAAATGCCTTAGGAGTTCGGAGTAAAAATTATAAATCGCAAAACAATCTGTACCTCCGTAGACAGCCCTAGTTGAATTTAACAAGGTGCTATTTTGTGTCTGACAGCCTCTTCTGACTACGTTATAATATATTACGATATCGTATACGCTTTCTATGTATCATCATATAAATAAGGTTTCTTAAAAGTAGCAATGTTTTTTTGTTATATGCTGTCGGTGTAAAAAAAAACCGTCTCACCTTTTTTTTTGCGGTTTAATCAGTTTAACGACGACCGATATTTGGGGAGGCTTCGCCTAGCAGTGGACGTCTAAAAGCTGATAGTAAATGTTCATGAAAAAACTCATATTTTTTTCCTGTTAAGTTACCATAGCGAGGAGTACCATAAGTTCCTTTCAATAAAAAATAAATAAATATTACAACAGGGTTTAATATATTATAGCGTAATCTGAAGGCGCATGGAACTTTTTTGCTCAGAACAGAGGGGTGGCATTAACCGTAACTGACGGTAAAGAGGGGAGCCTCGATTTGATGTTTTAAAACATCTCATGTTACAAAGTTTAGTTAACCTCGAGCTTACAACGTGGATGACAATGCTATTCAGTTTTGGGATATTTTTACAATTTTTAACTTACCATTTAACCATGGACTCTCTATTTTACTATCCTGATTTTAATTCTAAAGTACTCAAACTATACAACGTCAAAAATGCACTAAATCGGAATAATGTCCTCAAAGGTGAAAATGAAAGGTTTGTTCCCAGTGAGCTATATCACGGCTTCGAAGGAACAAATTTGGTGTGGAAATACCTTGTACTCTGGACTAACTTTAATCCTATAAAGGTGAGATTCTTTTAGCACGCACGTAAAACCAAGTTTTGCTAACGGGTTAATAAGCACTTAATCCATAAAAACGATAAACTGTTATCAGGGAGATCTAACCAGTCATTCTAAGAAACTTTCTAAGGCGCTTTGGTAGCTCCTGAATATTTTTATTTAGAACAATTTATTGTTTTACAATACAATACGAATTGCTTGCACAATAATTACTATAGTAGGGGATGAATATGCGTTCCTTCTAAAATAGCTTACAGTGTAAGCTCACGACAATTTTTGTATCGCTTGATACGAAAATCGGTCCAGGAATTGTGAAGTTATTGAAGTCGTAAAGTATCAGTTCGACGCGAACTACTAGTTTAATAATATCTAGTAATAATTATCATCGTGTGACCCTAAAAGTGAGCATTCTGCAAGTGTTCCCTGCATACAAACTCTGGAATAAACTATGAGTAGCTATAGTTTATTTTAGGGTTCGTATGCTTCACTTAGATAATATTGAGTATCTGACTGTCTCAGTACAAGATTAGGAGAAAGGGTGTGGCGCGAGTTCAATCTTCATGTATTACTGTATCGAGAATTCCAACAACAGTAGTTGCATCCAAACCAGGAGAAAATGCAAATGTCCAATAACTGAATTCACCACGGGTCGATTAACAAGCTAACTCGCTTGGTTTACCACAGGGCAGGATTTCAGGTCCATTGTTATTTAATATTTAATCAAAATTAACACATCTAAAATCAGAGTATATATTCAAATCCTGTAGCCTGTTTATATATTGTGATATATATATGCTAATAGATTCCAACCACTCCAAACTATAGTACTGCTATTGGAAGCAGACTCGATTGAAAACAAAAATTGTTATCCCCAAAACACATCATGGACCATACGTTTTTAGGATCTCAAAACATTATTTAAAGGACAAAATAAAATGGAAAAGCGTCAAACTCTTTCGTATCCGGCAAGGTATCTAATCTATGAAGCAAACTGAAAAGTAAAGTAAACTCTGAAAAGTAAACTTCCTACATTGTTACAAAGACAGCAAAACTAATTTCAAATATACTCAAACCTCAGATCGATAGATACGAGTGCGGAGTGCATGCCGCGTAGCACCAAGGGTAGGTAATATCTACTTGCAAGGGACCTCCCCTCTGACTCATAAAGAGGGTGGCTATGGCTCCCTCTCACTTTTGAGGGTTTGGTCGATACTGCTCTCTTTTGTTTTCGCACTTCGAACGCACCGTTTCGCCAGACTCGATTTGTGATAGTGAATAAACTATTTAGATCACTGACTTCTATTTCACGCGAAAATTAGTAAAATAGTAGTCAGTAATTTAGACTAGGGTTACTTCGATTAGGACTAAGGTTACTTCGAAATTACCGAAATCTCAAGCGATTTTTGAACTTTCGCAGATTGGTTGATCTGCGAAATTAGATTATTTAATATTGAATACGATCTGTATCCTGGGATATTGAGGTTTCTTAATTTGATCCTAATAAGGGGAACGCTTTTTGCTTCTGAAGATAAGGATGGTTTTATAAATTGACTATGACTAGTGGCGGATACACCAGTGGGGGAGCAGGCTGAAGGACTTATCTAAAATACATTTTAGAAAATCTACGTCGCCTCTTATCGTCAGTAATTGCGGAGATGTTATTGTTCAGGCATTTATAATCTGATCTAGCCCGGATTGTTAGGTTCAGGCGCAGAGGCTGCGCGACTACGAATCTTATAGCCGCGCAATAAGGTTTATGGTCACACAGCGTCGTCGGCTGAACTTGACAATTATCGCAATAAGTGCATCACGGTACGGGCCCAGGTATTAAAAACGATGGTTTACGCTCAGGTTTAGTATGAATGCTCAGAATGGGAGTGGGAAAATGGGAGTCAGACTCCAATCGGACTTCTTTAAGATCTCGCAGATCAGAGTTATGTTCTATAATCGAGACCCGCTTAGAAACTTGGCTGCAATAAAGTGGAAAAAAGCTGAATTGAAACATTTTCATGTAATAGAACTTATTATACATATATCTATAAATAATAGTTTATCAGCTATTAAACTCTTTGAAGCGCGGTTCGAGTGTAGGTATCATGCATAATTAAAAAACAGTAGTAAATTCTTCTAAAAATAATTTATTAACAAAAATATACAATTTCATTAGTTAATACAAAGACAGCAACGCACAAAAAGCCTGCGTTGTAAGAACCCTTTGTAAAGAGCTTACGCAGCAAAATTTATAAAAATACAATCACACAAAAAAAATACTAGTAAACGTTACAATTTCTACAATACGTTTAAAACTAAAGTATAAAAAAAAAACACTGTGCAGTTATAGATTTTGGAAGTCGGTTCGTTATATTTTCGTTATTTTGATTTACTCTGGTTTCATTTTATCGCGTTTCTTTTTAGATTACGTTCAATGAAAGATTGTTATTTAGTAATTTATGCTTACTTGTATACTTTTTAACTTTGCGTAATTGCTCTTTTTTAAAATATGCATATGCATATTGTCATTGCAATTACTAGGATACCTATAGTGGCTATAGGTATTTAGTCGATCATTGACTACAAGCTATACTATGGTATAGTTTCTGTTTAAATTAATGTTACCTATTTTTGTGGTTACCTTTCTTGTCGAAAAATGTTGTGATTCGTGCGTCCGGGCATTTACCTTTCAGCGTTAATTTAATTCCGGTCGGATCATTCTTATGCACGGCTTCCTTTCTTTCTACTTTAAACATTGCTTGGCATGTTTCTCCTTGATGTTTTTTGCTAGGAATATTTTGGCCAACCAAACATGTTGTTTTGTTATAACGTGTTGTATCACCTGCTGACTTTTTAATTTCACGGCTAACACAAGGGTTTGTAGCTATGTCGTTTTGAAGTTTCTCTTGTGAGGTATCCATTTTTAACACGCTTCCATTTATTTTTACATCAGCATAATCATTTGTGGTTCTATTTCTAATAAATTTTCTTACAAAATTATAAAGTTGTTTTACAATTTTAATATTTGCCTTACCTCTTATATCGTGAATTTTAAATACATTGCTGTGCTTGTTGTTTCGAACATTGCAATATGAGAGACGTTTTGTGTTCAAACAAGTGTCGCCCGATTGCAATGGAAAGTATTTAATTGTACCTGTTTTTTTGTGAAGTGTATTTAAAGTACTAGCATGGTATTTAGGTATTTTCACACTTTTCGACTTTCTTGGCTTAGGTGAAAGCTTTTGAGGCTTTCTTTCGCTTTCAGACTTTTTCAAATAGTCTTTGTGTAGTTTTTCTGATATGCCGTATTCTGGCATATCGCGGCTTCCGATTTTAGCATGATCTGTTTCCTTAGAAAATATTTTTGAAGAAGCATTAACCTCTTTAAGCATGTCAGTAACCCTGTCTTGTTCTTTAAGTAATTCATTTTCACTAAATGTCACTTCAGATATTTTCACAACTCTTTCTTGCTCCATGGTTGGAAGGAAGAATGAGTGACTTTCGTCTTTATTAAATTTTTTGTGTGCAAATGGTAGAATGGTTTCCATTTCGTTGTGTAGAAATCGTGGTTCCTCATTTTTATCATCAAGCATTAAATTCTTTAAATTTGAATTATTTGCTGTTGTATTTTCATTCTGTTTATTCATATCGGTGTAAGCTACGTTGGTATTTTCTATTACATTTGCTTTAAAACTGTCAGCCACATGATCAGGGTAGTAACAGTACTTGCCCCGTGGAATAAAAGGTGTCATAGTTTCAAACATATCCACTCTTCCAACAGTGTAACGCTTACTTCTTGATACATGTTGTTGAAATAATTTTGCAGTGCAAAAGCATCTCTTCAACGGTCTTGTTACTGATCCTTTAGATAAAGAGTTTTGTCTTGTCTGCATATTGTAGTCTTTCGCTGTACGCCGCTTGAATTGTTGTACACTGCTTGATGTGTTGTAGGGTTTTTTAGTTCCATTGGAAGTATCTCGCTTAGTTATTTCTGGTTTAGACTTAATTTGTTGCTTTAGAGCATTTTGTAACTTTAATGTACAAAAACAACGTTTCATTGAAATACTAGCACCAGACAATTTTGAGTCCATTTTTATACCAAATTGTGACTTTCTATCAACACTCCTACGTCGACCAATTGACATGTCTTTGCCGGTTTTTGTCGCAGCATCGTTGAGTAACCTTTTTTTTATTAATTTTTCACATTCGTAAGGGTTGCACTCTTCAGGGATACAAATTCCCGGTTCACACTCGTATGGTTTCAATTTATATGGTTTAGTTTTGTCCCCAGATCGACCGCTTGACATGTATTTGCCGCTTTTGATTGCAGCATTTTTGAGTAATCTTTTTTTTATTAACTTATCACATTCGTAAGGATTGCACTCTCCAGGAATACATATTCCCGGTTCACACTCGTAAGGTTTCAATTTATATGGTTTAGCTTTGTTGTAACCATCCTTAAACTTAGGAATAACTTTGTTAATTGGGCTGTCTGTTCCACGTGATACAGTACTAATTACTTTCGCTGCTTTTATGGTTTTGTCTTTTTTCTGTAAAGCTAGAGTACAGAAGCACCGCTTTAGCATTGGTCGTATTCCAGTGCTTTTATGTTTTTTTTTTAACGCTTCTACTTGTGATGGGCTGTTGTAAAGTGTAAATGTCGTAGATTGATTTTTTGTTTTCATTTTATTGTTAGATTTACTGTCGTAGATTGTTTTGTTTTGTGTTTTGGTATTTGGTTTGCCAGAAACAACATCATCATAGGAACCAGATCTTTTCTCTTTGTAAAATTCAATACTAAATCTAAAATTTGACCCAATCTTTACAGCACTTCTGTTTTGTGTTTCTTCTTTGGTATTTAGAATTGGTAATTGTATTTTAGTTTTCTGAGATAATCCTTTGGTATATTGTTTTGATGGGTGTATTTTTATCTTCTGTGTTTTTCTATTGGTATGCTTTTGGCTTGGTGATTGTGAATTTGTAGTTTTGGAATATTGAGACTTTGTATTTATTGATTTTGAATTAAGTTTTTTGATGGGAGGGATTGAGTTCGCGTAATCTGATCTTTCTTTTATTCTCTCAGCGCAGATAGCCGGGTTGCATTGACCAGGGATACAAAAACCTGGTTCGCATTCGTAAGGTTCAAGCTGGTGTAATTTGTTTTTTCTCTTACTTATGTCTGTTTGACTTATTTGTTCAGGTTCAAGGCGACGTATTTTGTTTTTTCTCATACTGACGTTTGATGTCTTTATATTGTCTGTCTGACTTTTTTTTCCAATATATTTAATAACGTCTAAGAACTTATTTTTTTTGTTTAATAGTTTGCAATATGTACATGTCTTGGCACATTTGTATTTACGTAGATCTTGAGAAGTTACCGTATCATCAGAATACTTGTTGAATGCAACTTGAGCAGCCCTACCTTGACTTATCTTACATTCCGCGTCAGTGCCACCAACCATCACTAATGTGGTATCCTGCTTCTTAACGTGGTCATATAATACGGAAGTGCTTTCGGTCAACGCATCTCCACTTATTTCCACAACGGTCAAATTTCCTGATGTTTCAGGTTTGATGTTTTTATATTGTCCTGGCTTAATTATTTTGTTTTTTGTCTCCCTGTTGTCTTTATTAGTTCGAAGTTCCTTATGTACAACAGCATCATTCTGTTTCTTAGAGTGCAATCTGGCTGTGCAAAAACATCTTTTCAGTAATGAACCAGTCCCAGTTGATCCATGTCTAGTAATAATATTGATCTGGCTATTTTGATTACGATAGACTCTTGAATTTTGAGAAAGTTTATCGGAATTCAGAATTTTTTGACGCTTGGCTTGTGTTTTTTCTGTTCTAGTCAAACCCCTATTTTTATCACTTGATGATATGCTGTCGAATCCATCAACTAACGATTTTTCTTTATAAAATTCAACATTGAAACTAAAACTAGAACTTATTCGCACGCTTTGTCGTGACGGATGGCTAACACTATCAAGTACAGGCTTGACACTTGATTCAACTCTTTGAACTGGTCTAACTTTTTGTGCATGTGTCCTTTTCTGTTTATGTTGAATGTGCTTGTTTTTATTAAGTTTATACGAAGTCATACTTGATGCGGATGCACTGCGTAATTTTATGTCGGTATCCACTTCTTTGTGGTTGATTTTTTTAGTAGCAGAAACAGTATTCATATAACTTGGTCTTTTCCTTATTCTCTCGGCGCAGATATAGGGGTCGCACTGACCAGGCACACAAAAACCTGGTTCGCATTCGTAAGGTTCAAGGCGACGTATTTTGTTTTTTCTCATACTCACGCTTGATGTCTTTAAGTTGCCTGTCTGGCTTTTTTTTCCAGTATATTTAACAGCATCTAAAAAATCACTTTTGTTGTTTAATAGCTTGCATTGTGTACATGTCTTGCCACATTTGTATTTAGGCAGAGTTCGAGAAGATTCCTTATTACAAACAGAATGTTTGTTTAATGCATCTTCTGCAGCTCTACCTTTGCTTATCTTACATTCCATATCAGTTCCACCAACCATAACTAATGTGGTGTTTTGCGCTTTAAGGCGATCATATAATACGGAAGTGCTTTCGGTTAACTCATCCCCACTTATTTCCACAACTGTCAAATTTCCTGATGTTTTAGGTTCGATGTCTTTATATTGTCCTGGTTTATTTTTTTTGTTTTTCGTCTTTGTGTTGACTTTGTTTGTTCGAAGTTCTTTATGTTTACCATCAAAATTATGTTTATTAGAATGAAATTTGGCAGTGCAAAAACATCTTTTTAGTAATGAACCAGTCCCAGTTGAAACATGTCTATTATTGATCCTGTTATTTGATGCGGTAACCGATGCGTTCCGCAATTTCGTTCCAGTTCCAACTTCTTTATTGTACAGTCCCTTATTTCTTGCTTGAATTCTTTTTAAGCATAAGTATGGGTTACATCTTCCCGGAATACATACATTAGGTTCACATTCTTGTGGGTCAAGATCCTCTATATTATACATATTTGTTGTGTCCGGTTTTAGTTTTTTGGTATTTTGACCTGTTGTTTTAAAGGTTATAACATTGTTTAATGGAGCTTTTCTCGTGTTCAATTTTATTCCTTTTTGGTGTGTGCCTCGTTTATGTAGCTGTATAGTACAAAAACACCTCTTTTGCTTTTGTGTGATCATCAATCCTTTGTGTTTCATTTCGGTGCCTGATTGTGATCCTTCATCTTGATTCCCAATACTATAACCCTGTGTGTCTTGATTACGTAGTTGTAGAGTACAAAAACATCTCTTACGTTTTTGTGTGATCATTGATCCTTTGTGTTTTATTTCGGCGCCTGATTGTGATGCTTCGTTTAGATTCCCAATTATGTGGCCTCGTGTACCTTTTGCTTTCAATTGCTTTCCTTCCCATGAAGTTCCCGTAAATGCAGAGCTAGGTCTTTTTCTAAAACTTCCCCTATTTGTGTCACCAGAATCTCTGTCTTTCGAAAACTCAATATTAAAACTAAATGTGGATCCTACGCGAACAGTATCCTTTTTATTTCTGTGCGATGTTTGATATTTACGTACGGGTGCAGCACGTTGTTCGAATTCGTGATTCTGTGACCTTGAAATAGGATGTACGCGATTTGTTTCACTAGACACAGCTTTTGGTCTGTTTCCTGTTGGAGTCATAGTTGAAGACATATTCATGAATCTTTTCCTAATTAGCTTTTCACACTCTATAGGATTACATTGCCCCGGGATACATACCCCTGGCTCGCATTCATACGGTTCAAGTTTGTGTCTTTTACGTTTAACTTGTAAATTCATTGCGTAAAAATAATCTTTTTGTGACAACCAGGTACGACTAATTTCATTACTTCGCTTTTTGACAACAAAGGTAGATGTTGAATTAAATGTGTGCGTAATTCTGCTATTAACTCTTTTACTATCCTTAGGCAGATATCCAAGCGTCCGGACGTTCTTTAAATTACTCTTTGATATTCGCTTTCCTCCTTCAGAAGTGAACCTAGGGTTTTTACTATCGATCGTTTGCGGTTCCGTTCGTATATTTTTCATTGACATATTAAGTGTATCATTTGAACATCTGAACAATTTCGGTATACAAGAACATGGAAAAAATTGGATTTGCTCTTTGTATTTGCTGCACTTTTCATTAACGCTACTGGGGAGTGCGTTCACAGGAACAGATCTAAATTTTCTACCTTGTGGTAATGATAACTCACTAGACCATGAACAAGATTTAGACAGTGTCTGTTGATTGATTGCACGACTTCTTGAGCTACAAGAGTAACAATCTTCAGGGGATGTGTATTCTTTGAAAGTTTTTCTTCCTTTTCCTTCTGATACTTTAATACTTCTGGATTTACTTGTAGATGAAGCGATTTGTTTACTAACAGCGTTGTTCCTAGCATCTTTACAATGGATTTTGTGAAAAAACTCTTGATTCCAAACCGATATGCGTGGAGGTATTTTTGGAATTGACGTTACACTATTTGTAAACGTGCTTTCTGATGTATAATTAAAGCTACTGGAAGACTCACTTATGTTAGAAAAATCACTTTGAGAAAAAAACATTCTACGTTTATGAGATTGTCATTAAGAAAGAAAAAGAACTTTGATATCGCGGCTCCACACTTTCGTAAGACTATTGAAATAACATTGTACCTGAAAAATTAATAAACATTAGTTAAGTAACAAAATATTAAGAGCAAATCTGAAATTTGCCCTTAATATTTTACGCGCAAGGCGGTCGAATTCCCCTTCGGCCGTGTACGAAATCGGAGCTTCGTAACCAGTTGTGATCGAAGACTTTTTCGTCCTTGTACGAAACTAGTTGCGATCGACGACTTTTTCGTCCTTGTACGAAACCAGTTGCGAGCGAAGACTTTTTGTCCTTGTACGATACCAGTTTCGTCTGAAGGCTTTTTTGTCATTTTACGAAATAAGTTAACAATATAAAACAATCAAAGAGTTTTGTAATGAAATCTCTATAGTATCTACGTCATCATGCATGCTGTGCTTCCTTAGATATATAACGCATTTTGTTTAAATTTAGTGTAAGATTATGGTGTTAGAATTAATAATGTTGTTATAAATGTGAAGCCTCAATAAATAAATAAATAAATCATTCGGTACGTTCTTACGTTCGCTACGGCGTTGTTTTTACTAGTATGGTTTTAAGTGACGAGCCGAGTAAGCCACCCGCCTGATGGTAAGCGTCAACCTTGTCAACACAATGCGCTTGCACAATTCGGTGCCATCCAGAATGTTGAACTTCTACTGTTGAAAGCCGTGCGATGCAATGCACTTTATTGTAGTAGTTTTGCTATTTTGCCAGCAAAAACATTATTTACCCGACTGACCAAGAAGACTGGTAATGTTTTTAGAGTGTATGCAAGTATGTATGTTTGTGTATTCCTGTATCAACTCCTGTAGCTTAAACGGCTTGATGGGTGAGGTGTCATTAAATTTCCATTTTATGTCTGGAGTGTCTACATTTTCGGTAGGCTACATTATGCAGTCGGTTTTTTCTTGTCGCGAAGTTAGGTTATAAAATACACCTGTGATTGTTTTTTATTTGGTTTTTTTACCCGACTGCCCAAGAAGGAGGCTAATGTTTTCGGGGTGTAATATGTACCTAAGTATGTATCTTTTTGTGTTCCTAACTTCCTATAGTACCTCCTGTAGCCTTAACGGCTTGACTGATTTTGATGAGATGATCGTTGGCCTTCTCTTTACGTCCGGTGTGATATGGGCTACAATTTGCAGTCGGGTATTATGTTTTTCTTCTAATAATTATTCTTCCTGTTGTAGTCATTTGTAAACAAAGACTTTTGAACGCTTTAACCTGTGGTGAAAACGGCAAGTATAAGTTTATGTGAATTATAATAGC
Source organism: Apocheima hispidaria (assembly GCA_947579745.1). Taxonomy (NCBI): domain Eukaryota; kingdom Metazoa; phylum Arthropoda; class Insecta; order Lepidoptera; family Geometridae; genus Apocheima; species Apocheima hispidaria. Next base: position 4,018,729 of record OX388151.1, read on the forward strand.
CTAAAAACACCTCAATAAAACACACAGACAGAGGTCCAACGAGAGTAAATAAGATTGTAATAAAACGGGAATACTCACGTTTAATTGAGTCGGTTATGCCTACTACAGTTTCGATCACATTCGGTGACCTTTATCAAGGAATGCTGTAAGCGTGACACGCGCGCGACCTCGTCTTGCCTTGCACTCAGAATCGGGATAACCGACTCAATTAAACGTGAGTATTCCCGTTTTATTAAAACAAAATGTGGTTAAACCACTTCAGTTTTCATTGTAAAAATCATAATATTTATTTCTTTTTTTCTGTCGTTTGTTAGATGGCGATAGTGCGTATCAAATCACTAAGTCTGTAAGGGATAAAGGTTTTTGACAAGCCGACGACACAAAACTTGTGGTGCTAAGGTGCAACGTTTCGCTAATCGCGCGAAATTCAAATTTTCTTGTGTTTTTTGTCAATTACAGCTTAATTACTCATCGTGGATTTATTGAAATCAATTATGCGCCAATAAATAAGTTGTTTTAAGAAATTACGGGTTACATGATCACCTAGATAACATTGGTTTAGCTACAAATCTCAATAAGCTGATTTTCATCTCGGTTTTTGGTTAAGTGAGAAATGTACTTATACTAGCTTTCAACTTGGATATTTGGTTGGTGTAATTTCTTGAAACAATCTATTTAGTAAAATTAGTTTTCATGAACCTACGATGAGTAATTAAGCTGTAATTGACAAAAAACGCAAGAAAATTTGAATTTCGCGCGCCGAGTGAAACGTTGCACCCTAAGTTTAAAAATTATCGGAGTGCGTAACTTACCATGTGCCAAAAGGCACAGGACACAAGTTTGCCGGAACCATTTACTCTCCGGGAGGCGATACCAATCTTTTGTACATTGTTACTCCATCCGCTACTGAACATTTTAATAGTTACACAATTTATATAAATCTAGAGCTCTTTTTATTATACATCGAATTTCGTTTTTAAGAAAACAATTTACAAAGTTTTTTTTTACAAAAAAAGCCAACGTTATGTCAGATTATGTCCATAACGTATATGTATATGTCAAAGAGAAAAAGGCTATACGCTAGAATATAATGTTATGTTGGAGTTTTGGCGGGACGTGAAGAAATCATGTCGCGTCTTTTTATTATTTTCCAAAACTTGTGTTATTTCGAGTGTTAATGTGTAAAAACGGTGAATTTTTACCCGTTAAGTGTTCGTGAACATGCACGAGTGTTGGTGAATGGTATAATGTCGTGAAACGTGAATTTTCGTGTTGTTTCCAAAACTCCATAGAAGGCTCTAGTGAAGTTTTCACCACTTTACTGGGGCATGACTTGGACTTGACCGTGACTTTCTTTGCTTGACTTTGACCGTGACTATGACTTGTTTGATGATATCTAACAAAACTTGAGAATATATTATGTATACTTGACACTGACAAATGCATAAGACGTGCGACGCCAAAATCCTCTTAGGAGGAAAGAGAAAAAAAAAATGTTATGTCCACTGTAACGTCATCTATTGTTTTTCTCTTCTATTTGGTTCCGCACCTTATTTAGCCAGTGAAAACTTAGGTTATATTTCAAGTGAGGTTTATTATTTCACAAATCTCAATCTAAACTAGTCATAAGTGTGCAAAAAGAATATAACGCTGCGCATAGGGTGGTAGTACCGCGGGCACCAACGGTGTCACCAATTTCAGACACGGTCCTAAACATATATTTAGTACTAACTGTTACCCGCGATTTAAATCGCGAGGACCTACAAAAAAAAGTAGCTTATGTCCGTATCGGACCTGAAGCTATATCTATGCAAAAATTTTGCTCGATCCGTTGAGCTGTTTAGCGACAAACACCCAGACAGAGGCAGAGAGACGTACAGACATACAGTTACTTTCGAATTCATAATATAAGTTAGGATTAGGATATTTAAGGTCCTAATATATGTCATAATTATGCGTACCTATGTTCCTTGATGACACTAATGGTCTTGCTTATAAATTTTACTATGTATTTGTCAAGGAAAGAATTTTTTATCTGTTGGTTTTTATCCTAGGCACGTAACCACTGCTGAGCGTAGGATTCACTTCTTTTCTTGTACGTTCTTGTTCGACCCGCTATTGTCACTATATCCTAGTTATCTTGTAATTAAAAAAATAAATATTGTCGTATGATTAATGATGATTTATTTCAAAAATGTACAATTCCACTATTCGTTATACCTACAAGTTGCAACGCACGAGAGCGCTGCTCGTACAGGACTACACAACAGAATTAATTGACAAACCTAAACAATCGCACAACAGTTAAAATAATCAAAATTATATCCAAAAAAAATGTTCTGTACCTACGAAATGCGTATTAGACCAACTGCTACTAGACCGATTAAAAGTTCTAACTTTTAAATCTATGTTCTTACGGAAACTAACGTCGATTCTGTTGTACCATTTTATAAACTGAACTAAATTTGACAGCTCTAAAAATGTTGAAGACGCTGGTAAATTTGGACCTGTCAGATTAGTTTAAATTAATGAGTGGTACAACATAATCGACACCAATGTCTGGGTCATATAGACTTTATTACAATCTTGGTTTTTTCTCCACGCCCTCTGTTTATTAACGTTATCTAATTGTGGTATTACCTGCCTTGTTGAAAAACGTAGCGATCTGTGCTTTTGGGCGTTTACCTTTTAATGTAAATTTAATTCCAATCAAATCTTTATTTTGTACGGCTTTCTTATTTTCTACTTTAAACGTTGCTTGGAATGCTTCGCTTTGATATTTTTTGCGAGGAATAATTTTGTCAATCGAACAAGCCGTATTGTTATCGAGCGTGTTACCAACAGCCTTATTAATTTCATAGCTATGGTAAGGACATCTAACTTTACTATTTTTATTATTGTCTTGTGAAGTATCTCTTTTTAATCCTATTCCTTTTATTTTTATGTCAGCAAAATCAGTCGTGTTTCTATTTTTGAAGAATTTTCTTACAGTTTTAAACAGGCTTTTTATTACAATTTTATTATTGGTCTTATCCCTAACGTCGTCCATTTCTGATACATATTTACTGTGTATGTTATTCCGAGTAGTGCTATTTGAGAAAGGTTTTTTGTGCCAACATGCGTCGCCTGATTGCAATGGCGAAAATTTGATTGTACTTGTTTGTTTATGAAATTTGTTAGGTGGATTAGCATGGCCTTTAAATATTTTCACACTTTTTGTCCCTCTTAGCTGAGATGAAATCTTGTGAGGCTTTCTTTCGCTTTCAGACTTTTTCAAATAGTCTTTGTGTAGTTTTTCTGTTATGTAATTTTTTTTCAAATAGCGGCTTCGACATGTGGCGTTATCTCTTTGCTTAAAATGTTTACGCAAATGAACGCTAAGGTTAGAAGGTTTGTGTGCGAAATTTCTTGTTAGTTTAACTCTGTCCGGTTTTTTAGGGAACTTATTTCCAAAAATTGTGAGTTCAGATAGCTTCATAACTCTGTTTTGTTCCATTGTTGGAAGTAATAATGAGCTTTCATGAATTTTAAATTTTCTAGGGGCATACGGTAGAATGGTTTCCATTTCTTTGTGAATGTATTGCGGTTCCTCATTTTTTTTCGCAATCATACAGCTCTGTAATATGCTAGCATTTTCTTTAACATTTGTTTTAGAAGTACTAGCAGCATGGCCAGGATAATAAAAATACTTGTCCCAGGGCGTAAACGGTATCATGGTCTCACACATGTCCACTCTTCCAACAGTAAAAGCTGGGAATCGCTTATTTTTTGCCGCTTGCTGCTGAAATAATTTTGCAGTGCAAAAGCATCGCTTTAATGGTTGTGTTACTGAACCTTTACTTAGAGTGTCCTGTTTTGTCTGCACATTGCAGTCTTTAGTTGTACATTGTGCGTTGCTACACTTTTGTGATTTTGAGGTAGGAAGCTGAAACAAAGTATGATTTCCTTGTTTATTAATTCTTTTGAAACATTCGTACGGATTACGTTTTCCAGGAATACATGCTCCAGGTACACATTCATACATATCTAGTTCTGTTTCAGCTCTTCTTAAACGCTGCCTAATTATTTTAAGGCATTCCACCGGATTGCAACGTCCTGGAACACAAGTACCAGGTTCACACTCGTTAGGCTCTAAGAATGCGTAAATATTTGGGTATATTTTCTGTGTTTTAGTTCCTGCGGCTTTATACAACGCAGGCTCATAATGCGGTTTTGGTTTAGCTTCAGTGGAAGTATTTTGTGTAAATTTTTCTGGTTTCGGTTTGGCTTGTTGTTTTTTGTGAGCATTTCGTAACTTTAAAGTACAAAAACACCGCTTCATGCCAGCACCAGACGCTTTTGTGTCCATCCCTTGTCTATCGAATTGTAACTTACGATTAACCCCTGTAGCTCGGCCAGATGACATATTTTTACTCTTTGTTTTCTTTGGGCTTACTAGTTTTTCAAGCGTTGTATTAGGCCGCTCCTCTAATACATTATCACCTTGATTCTTCTCTTTGTAAAATTCTACATTAAAACTAAAATTGGAACCGAACCGAACGCTTTCCCTATTCTGATTTAAAGGCGGCATATACTGTTGTTTCTCTTGAGGTTTTTCGTTTCTTTGAAATAACTGCACGTTTCTGTTGCGTAACTTTTTCTTTTGCGTTGTTGACTGGACATTTCTCAAATCTTTATTTTGAATTTTCGTCGCAGCATCTTTTAGTAACCTTTTTTTAATCAACTTGTCACATTCGTGAGGATTGCACTCTCCGGGGGTACATATTCCTGGTTCACACTCATAAAGCTTCAATTTCAATGTTTTAGCTTTGTTGTAACCATCTTTCAAATTTGGAATAACTTTGCAAATTGGGCTGTCTGTTCCATGTGATACCATATTGATGCACTTTACTTCAGTTTTTTTTATTTTTTCTTTATGAGTTAAGTTCTTTAAACCTAGAGTGCAGAAGCATCGCTTTAACATTGGTTGTATTCCAGCGCTTTTATGTTGTTTTTTTACTACATCTACTTGTGAAGGTCTACTGTGAATTGGAACGACCGTATTTTGGTCTCGTTCTTTATTTTTTTTTGGTTTTATAGCACCTAGGTTGGTAGTAACCACTGTATTATTAGAATCTAATCTTTTGTCTTTGTAAAATTCAATACTAAAGCTAAAATTCGACCCAATCTTTACAGCACTTCTATTCGGTGTTTCCCCTGTGGTATATTTTAAAGGTGATTGTTTTTTTCCTTTATCATATTTTTGCCTTGTTGATTGCGAATTTGTTGTTTTAAAATATTTAGGTTTTGTATTAATTGATTTTGTATTGGCTTTTTCGGTAAAAGAGGCTGTGTTCGATAAGCCCGATCTTTTCTTTATTCTCTCAGCACAGATATAGGGGTTGCATTGCCCAGGTACACAAAAACCTGGTTCACATTCGTAAGGTTTAAGACGACGTCTTTTGTCTGTTTGACTTGTTTTTTCAGTATACTTCATAGCGTCAAAAAATTTACTTTTATTATTTAACAGTTTGCAATATGTACAAGTTTTGGCACATTTGTAAGTAGGTAGCGCTTGGCTAGGAAAATGTTCCTTTTCACTATCACAATGTTTCTTCAATGCTGCTTGAGCCCCCCTACCTTGGTTAATGTTACATTTAATACCTGTTCCACCAATTATTACTACTGTGGAGTCGTGCGCTTTTCGGCGGTCATATTCTACAGAAGTACTCTCGGTTAACCCATCTCCACTTATTTCCATTACGGTCACACTTTCTGATTCTTCAGATTTCATGTCTTTGTATTGTCTAGGATCGTTGTCCCTTTTTTCCGTAGTAACCTTTTGATTACGGTATTTTTTATGCTTGGCGGCATTGTTCCGTTTCTTATAGTGCAATTTGGCCGTGCAAAAACATCTTTTCAGTGTTGGACCTGTTCCAGTTGATTCCTGTTTTGTAACAGTATCAATTTGGTTATATTGATTCCGATAAACTCTGGAATTCTGAGAAGGTTCATCGGAGCTCATAACTTTCTGTCGATCTCCATGTGTTTTTACTGTTTTGGTCAAAAGCTTATTGGTACCGTGTGATGTAGTACTGTCGAACCCATCACCCAAAGATTTATCTTTATAAAATTCAACATTAAAACTAAAACTAGAACCTATTCGAACGGCTTGTGAACGACGACCTAATTGTAGAACATTATGGGCAATCGGCCTAACATTTGAATCAGCTCTTTTAACCGGTGCTCTAATTCTTTTATGTTTATTTTGAACGTGCTTGTCTTTGTTACGTTTATAGGAAGTCATACTTGATGCCGATGCACTTCGTAATTTCATTCCAGTTCCAACTTGTTTATTATTATGTTTTGCTTGTATTATTTTCAAGCATTCGTAAGGGTTACATTTTCCCGGAATACATATACCCGGTTCACATTCTTGTGGGTCGAGATTTCTTATGTCGTGCATCCTCATATCTTTTGTAGTCGGTTTGGGATATTTTATTCTTTTAGTATTTTGACCTTTAGTTTGAAATGTTATAACATTTTGATTTGGAACAATTTTCGTGTTGAAGTTAATTCCTTTTTGATGTTTTCCTCGTTTATGTAGTTGTAGAGTACAAAAGCATCTTTTATGCTTTGGAGTAACCATTGATCCTTTGTGTTTCATTTCGGCGCCCGATTGTGATCCTCCGTCTTGATTCCCAAATCTACGGCCTCGTGTACCTTTTGCTTTTAATTGCTTCCCTTCCCATGAAGTTCCTGTAGATGCAAAGCCAGGTTTTTTTTTAGAGCTTTCACTATTGGTATCACCTGATTTGTCTTTTGAAAACTCAATATTAAAACTAAATGTGGATCCGACGTGAACAGCTTGCTTTTTATTTCTAGGAGATGTTTGATATTTTAGTACGGGAGAGGCACGTTGATTAAATTCGTGATTCTGTGACCTAGAAATTGAATGCACGCGATCAGTCTCACTATACATACAATTTGTTCTGTTTCCTGTTGAGGTCATCGTTGAAGACTTTTTCATTAATCGTTTTCGAATTAGCTTTTCACACTCAATAGGATTACATTTCCCTAGTACACACACCCCTGGCTCGCACTCATACGGTTTAAGTTTGTGTCTTTTAACTTGTAAGTTCATTGCATAGAAACAATTTTTTGCAAACTGATTTGTCCTAGAAATAAATTCATTACTTCCTTGTTGGACATCAAAGTTAGATGTTGAACTTGTTAACCTCGTAGTTTTGCTATCAATTCCAAGAATTCCAACACTCTGCAGTTTAGTCTCTGATATTTGCTTTCTTTCGTCAAAATAGCAGAGATTTTTATCGATTGCCTGTGGCTCCGCTCGTAAATCTTTCATTGACATATTAAACGCAATATTGGAGAATCTAAACAATTTTGGTATACAAGAACAAGGAACAGATCGGATTTGCTCTTTATGTATTCTGAAATTATCATTAATTTTATTGGAGAGTGCGGTCAAAAGAGCGCTAGGCCTTGAACCAGAATATGACCGTTTCTGTGCAATGACTGCACGTCTTCTTACAAACTTGGAACTGCACGAGTAAAATTCACATAACGTATTTTCTTTTAAAGTTTTGCTTGTCTTTTTATCGGACGTTGTAAGGCTTCCAGACCTACTTGTCGACAAAATGTTTTTTTTTATAAATGAAGATCTTTTGCTCCGACATGTTTTGAGAAATTTATTTAAGAGCTTCTGATACCAAAACGAGTTTAGTATAAATATTCTTGTACCAAGTATTATACTTTTTGTAGATCTAGTACTCTTTGACTCGCATGTATAGCTATTCGAATTAAAAGACTCAAGTTGGGTTGTAAACCCCCTTTGGGACGTATACATTGCTTTGTCGTTTAATTTAACTTGTTTTTGTGATTGTCATTTACATCGAAAATGAACTCCCAAAATTAACTTCGAAATCCAACTCCACACTACCACATGACTAGTTACATAACGTTGTACCTGAAATTAATAAAAAAAAAGTCAAATACAACCAAATTGTTTCTGTCAATCGTTATGTATGACATAGGAGGTTCCGGGCAGCCTTAGCATTCTGACACTAAGGCTAGGTTATCTTACACTACAAGCTAGTAGTAACGAACAAGAAAATTCTACATGGATTCCATTGCTAAATTGGAGGGTTAATGGGTTTTCACACCTTTAAAGCAGTTGGAAACCTGGCAATCTGCAGCGCGGTTTTAGTGCCACAATCACAAGCCACACAAATCTTAACAAAGCAGATGCAGACATTACGCAAAATGTCCCATGTTTCTTTAGAATGAGCGAAAGCTTTCGAAAGCTTTGACAGGTTTGTGGAAACACCAAAGAAAGCGCTTGTGCGGATTCTGAGATACTTATGCATAAGCAAAAACTATTAACTGCTAAAATAAGTCCTCTACATCGGCCTTTAAACATCTCACTGCTTGGATATCGGCTTGCCCTCGAAGGGTGATAAGGCGATATAGGCCACCACGTTCACGTTCACATTCGACATCGAATTTCGTTTGTTTTCCTGCATATCATCGAATTTCGGTAATATGCAGGTTTCCTTACAATGTTTTTTTACCTTCACCGAAAAGCCAGTGATGGTATATCCGTACGTAGGTTCCGAAGAACTCATTGGTACGGCCTGTCTCTATTATAGTTCGTTAGTAAGGGCGCGCCCAGGTTCGACCTCACGATTTGAGCCGAGCGTGCTCTGCCACTGAGCTACCATGACTTACAACAAAAATAATATATCGGACAGTGTAACTCACCAAACAAACAATGTACCAGCCAACACCAATAGGCACAAAGCATGTGCTTGTCGGTAGCATTCACAACCCGGGTGACGATGATAATCTTTTCACATATTTACTCCAACTATAATTGAACATTTTACTAATGAATCGATTTCCCCGCAAAATATAACGGTTTGTATCACATTGAATTTTGGAATTTAGCATTAATTTGCGACAATTTTGAAGTCACGTCAAGTTAAAGTGATGTCACGTCTTGGCTATGTTAATATCTATATAAGTATGTATTTAAAAAATATCTATGTACGTATATCAGTCTCTGGCAGCCATATTACAAGCTTTGCTTAGTTTGGGGTCAGATGACCGTGTGTGCAATAATGTCCCAGATTTATTATTATTTATTATTATGTCATATTTTATTTGGCAAATATATTTTTTTTAGCTCATTGCTTTTCGTGTAATATCGATGTTTTATAGTATTAACATTGATTTATATTGAACTAGTAAGTAAGTAAAGTAAGTTAGATAGTATTATTACTATAACTTAAAGACTATAGAACTCACTTGCATGCGAACAGAACTTGCATTTATTTTTGAACTGCAGCACAATGATCTGCTACCGGAAAATAGCAGATTATTTTTGTAATTAATCATTTTAGGAAAAACGCCAGAACTATTCTGAAAATTCTATTCCTACCTTGTAACAGGAACTACAAAACTCAGCTGCATGCATAAAGAACTTTAATTCATTGATGATCTGCTAAGTTCACCGACATTTGTGTTAAGGTGCTCTTAAGCTTTAAGGCCTCGAGCGCCTGGTATGATTTTTTCGAAAAGGATAGCTGAATATGAACTTCATGGGAGTATAAGAAACGAATTATAACTTTAGTTGTCTACCTTGGTTGTTATTATATATTTTGTTAATTTCATTATCATCAGCATTAGCCTGTGTATATTACCATACATTTGTTACTGTTAGACCCCGTCACATGAGGTCACAGACGGTCTAATAACAAAATCACCGATCTTTCTCCCTTTCGATCAAATTGTCATCATTCTATCTAATTTTAAATGCAATAAGGGGTAAGGCTTAGAAAGAAACAAGCCGAAAGAGCTACGGCTAAAAAACCCATGGTACAACCGGCTAAGCGTGGGCTAAATCACTTGACGTATGACGGGCAATGGGATTGGTTGAGTGGAGGACTTCACACAAACTTTCGCATTTATGATATCTAATAAAGATAATGTGGGACGCAAAACGTGAGCTGAATGCGTATTTACGAGTAAGTATAAAGATAAATATTTAGCAATTTATTGAATAATTATAAATCACAGACTATACACACATGCATCATGCAGTACATAGACAACAACACACAAAGGCCCTGAAAGCTTCTATAGCGAATATGCAAGGAGACCATACTGCAATAGCCATCAGGAACAACACTATTTCTATGAATTGTTTCCACAAATTTAGTAAACCAAGTAATTGCGGGTAAAACCAAGGACATTTGTAATAAAAATAAAGGCATGGCCTTTTTCGAAGAGAAGCCATGAAAAGGCTACATTGGAAGTCAACTGGTTCACGTTTCATGTTATTCCTCTTCCTCTGTTCAATTAGCTTCATTCTCTTCTTTGAACCTTTATCACACATGTGGAGAAAGTAGCTTGTAATTGTGTACGTTTCTAGTCTGGCTATCAGCGCTTTAAAGCATGATGTTGAAGTAATTCTTAATTTAACACGTCCTAAAGTAGACAAAACGCCGGTGTCTCGGGCAGCTTTTCTACACCTCATACAACATAGTGATGGCTTTTGTATAAGGGTTTTTATATTCCTACAAGCAGTTATTGGATTTATTATTTCTCTACCAGCTGACCGCATTACGTCAGACGTAGCTACACAACCTAGCTTCCCAACGTCTAATATTGATTCCGATAACAGTAGTAAGTTACTAGCGTCTTTTGATTTCTTAAATCGTTTCATCATTATTTTTTCACTAATTCTTCTCTTTTTCAATCGGATTTTGTCTTGCTTTGCATGTCGTTCCCTGCGTTTCATCTCGTTTCTCAGTTGCTGTTGCATTTTAGTAAGCTTTTTTCTGTTTAAAAGCTTGGCAAACTTTGCTTTCTGTTTTTGTTGCTTTATTTTTACCTTTTTTTTACTGAACTTTGATCTTTCTTTGATATTTTATTAAATATTGAAGTCGTACGTGCTTTTGCTTTGGGACTTCTTTTATATTTAGTTTTCTTGATTAATTGTATACCAGCTATAGACATCTTTTTATTGGGTTGTTTGTTTGGTGTAGGCATATTATATGTACTCATGCTCGGACTTTTAACTCTGCTTTTTTTATTATTTTCAGTATTGTGACTTTTTTTGCAAGATTCGCAAGTCACAGTGCAACATTCAGCACCCACAACCGTATCACGGGCAACCTTTTTAGTAATTTCGGAGCTAATAAATGAGCCAGTAACCGTTACTATTGTACTCTTTTTGCGGTTTTTAGGAACACAAACATATTTTCTCAATTTTTTCCCCCTTATTTTTATTTCAGTAAAATCCTTTTTTCGACAAAGATGCTTCAAATGTTCGAAGTTCTTGGCTTTTAGTACGAAATTCTTAGGTGTGGATTTTGCAATCCGATTACAATTGGCATCGCCACACTGTAAAAGTTCGTGACCCGTTTTTATTTTACCTGGTAGATTAAACTTTACTTTTTTATCTGGACATTCGCCTGTGATTCCTGGGTGCAATATTCGACCTGTACAAACTCTTCTGTAAGTTCTTTTTTGATTTTGTCCTTTTGTATTTTTAGCTTGAACTTTTTTTAGACTCATTGACGTTTTTTGTTTGGATGATGATTTTTGAGATTCTCTTTCACTTTTGGATTTCTTCAAACAATCTAGGTGACAAGGTTCCTTTAGTTTTTGATTCTTAATCTTTTCATATTTATTTTGACAGTATTCTATTTTTGGGAATAGAGTATTATTGCCTTGTTTTATATTCTTGTTACATTTAAGAAGTGTCGTCTGATTGTTACATTTTGTTGAACTAATGTGCTTCTTAAATTTTCCTGGTGCATAAGGTAAGATTGTTTCCATTGCTAGATTCGTTTTTTTACTATCTTGAACAGGTTTTAGATTATATTCTGATTCTTTATTTTGTCTTAAGCATTTATTAGCAGTTATTAAAATAGAACAAGTTTCAGGACACGTTTTACCAACACAACACTTGCATGAAGTTTTTGTTGATTCAAAAGAAATATTTTGGTTCAAATCATTACCACTTTTACCTAATACTGCACATTTAAATATTTTATCTTTTTCTTCGTCATGTTTTTTGTTTTTAATCTGTTCACATATCACATTGCATACATGTTTCTTAATGCCTAAACACTTGTTTCGAAACCAATTAATTATATTTATATTTGTCGCTGGAGCAACCGTGCTAACGCACTGACAGTACTTTTGTTTACCATCTTTGGTGTTCATGCATGGGTTAAATGGTGCGGTTTGTATTGTTTCTACTCGTCCAACAATGATGGATCGTTTACCAAAATTTCCAATTTGATGGAACTTTGCAGTGCAAAAGCATCGTTTCAATGCCTTGCCAGCAGCAGCTGATGCTTTGCTCTCAGTTAACTGTGCTGCTTGTATTTCACTGTCTATAGTCTTGCTATGCGTGGTAGTACGGTTTTTTGAAACAATTTTTTTATTGTTAATAGCGCTGACATTCTGATCATGTACTCGTAAATGACGTGCTTTAAAATTTTCATCGATAAAATACATACCGGTACTAGGGGATTTCAGTTCTTTGAAAAATTCTATTTTAAAACTGAAGTTAGAACTAATCTTAACGCCTTGCCAAAAACTGGGATGCATTACAGGGAATCGTGGCCTTTCAATTATTCTTTGAGGTTGAGATTGTTGTATTTTTTTTCTGTCAGAACTATATAATGGTGTTTGAATTTTCCTCATTTGCAATCGACCACTTTTTATACTGCTTACGGTTTTCATCACAGAATTTTCAGTGCCAATACCGGATGTCTTTAAATTGCGTCTTTTAATTCGTTCATAGCATTCTTCTGGGTGACATAGTCCTGGCACGCAAGTACCAGGTTTACATTCGTATGGCTCTAAATGTGGACGTTTTTTACGTGTTTTTGTTCCTGATTCTTTGTACATAGTGTTTTTATACTTCATTTTAGCTGCCACAGAAGTCTCTACTAAAGTGTTTTCAGGTTTCATTCTAATTTTACCTTTTTGTTGTGTTCCAACTTGTTTTAGTTTTAATGTACAAAAGCAACTTTTTGCTGAATGCTCATCTCCGGGTGCTTTTGTTTTTGTTCTTGGTCTATCAAATTGCGACTGACCATATGCATCTGCATACGCAGATGGACCACTAGTTATGCTTTTACTACTTCTTTGTTTATGTTCCGCAAGACCTTGAACTTTTCTGTCGTTAGTCGGACAAGTTACTATTTTTTTAGTTCCCCTAATAGGAAATGGAGATCGATCTTTGTAAAATTCTATATTAAAACTGAAGTTAGAACCAATACGAACAGCTTGCTTATTAAAAAAGTGATCAGTAAAATATTGTGTTTTCGGTTGTTGTTCCTTTTTAACTAACTGTTTCTTAGTTATTTTCGAGTCACTAAAATCACGGTTTTTAGCAATTTTTGATTGTAAGTCTCGATTTCTTGCTTTTTTAGCCTCAGTTGTAGTTGATTTCTTTTTTTTTCTTTGTGTTGATGTATCATAGTCTCGTCTTAATCTCCTTTTTATAAATTTTTCGCATTCATAGGGATCGCATTTTCCAGGAACGCATACTCTTGTGTCACATTCGTAAGGTTCAAGAGTCGGTAGGCTTCTGTTTAAAGGGTTTTTTTTTCTTTTTTTATCTGTTTGACTAAAAGTTCCTGCATAAGTTTTATCCCTAGATTTTACTGGAGATTCTGCATGCTTCTCACGCCTAGAATTAAAAACCTTCTGGGATAATTTTTCCATAAAAGATGATTGTTTTCTAGTTCGAATTTTAATTTTTGTGGGCTTTGTATTTCTTGCGTGTGAATTAAAAAGTTTAGGAGTACAAAAGCATCGTTCTAGAAAGGCAGTGGTCTTTGTTGCCTTCATTCTTGTTGGACTTTGCACTTGTCCTTCTTGGTCTCTTCTTATTCTCAAATCTTGAGTATATTTTTCTGCTGACATGACTCTCCGCTGTTTTGTATTAGTCTTTTCTCCGTTATTTCTTGCTTGCAGACTTTGTTTATTTGAAGATATCTGAGGCTGATCAGTATTAGATTTATCATTGGAAAATTCTACATTAAAACTAAAACTGGAACCTATACGTAAGGCTTGTCGTGATGAGTGGGAATTATTCTTGACAGGAGCATGGATAGTAGACGTTTGCTTGGGTATAATTTTATGTATTATTTTATTTTCTCGTGCTTTCTGTTTATATTGGGCGTGTTTAGCTTTATTATGAGTTTGGAAAATCATACTTGATGCAGAAGCGTTTGTTGAATCCATCTCAGTCCCAAAATTTTTTGTACCGCGTTTTCTTCTTTTTTTTATTTCAAAGCACTTGTATGGGTCGCACTCACCCGCAACACAAGCATTGGGTTCACATTCATATGGCTCAAGATGAGGTTTTGTTTGTTTTCGATACCAAGATGTGGCCGAAGACGTAACTGTTGCTCTTCTTCGTCTAGGACTACTTTTGTTGTGAATATTATGTCCTGATCTATCTTTTGAAAACTCGACATTAAAACTAAAGGTTGAACCGATTCGTACAGCTTCCTTCTCTTTTCTAGGTAATGTTTGATATCTAGGCAGCGTTTGATATCGGAGTCCACGGCGTTCAGGAACGGCTTTCTGTTCAGGAACATGTTGTGTAACTTTGAGACCTTGTGATCTTGAAACATGATTTAGGCGAGCTGTTTCACTAGACATAGATTGTTTTCTCATTTCTGTAGATTCATTGCTGATTAATCGCTTTCTGATTAGTTTCTCACACTCAATAGGATTACACTGGCCAGGAACACACACCCCTGGCTCACATTCGTAAGGTTCAAGTTCATTTTTCTTATCGTATTGAACTCGCAGGTTCATTGAATAAAAAGTACTTTGTGTAAATGGATGTGTTTGCAACAGATAAGCATGATTACTTGGCCCTTTCCATTTTTTTCCTGACTTAATTTTTTTTTCGCTATCTCCATCAAAATGTTTTGATTTAGGAACTGATTCCGCCTGTAATTTACTTTTTGAAATAGTGGAACAGGTAGCAGATCGAATGTGACTAACTCTTTGGCTTCGTTTTTCATTACCTCGTCTCCTGCGGTTTCTTATTCCAGCTGTACGATTGAACTTACCGCAACACGAGCTACAACTACAACATTTCTTATGCCGTCTAATAGCTTTTGCATTTACTGAATTTATGATTTTACTAAAAACACTTTGCTTTGATCCATCAATTTGCACGATGTCATGTTTAGATGAATCGAGTAACAGATTTAAGTCAGTTTTTTTACTACAGACAATATGTCTGTTGTTTTGTTGACTTACTTTATCATAATCAATGGCCACCTGTCGAAATAGAATATTGAGTAATTTATGGTCCCGCCTGGGGAAAAGGTTAAAAGAACTAATTTTATGTATTTTTGAGTCGAGCAGCATATCACTTGTAAATAGTCTTTGTGACTTATCGTTGTGAGTTAACGAGACAATTTGATTTATGGCTTCACTAAAACTCGGTTTCATTTCGCGCATTGATTCTCAAATATATCTTTTAATAAATCGAAATAAGCCTCAAAAACGTTACTCCACTTGTAAGAAGCAAATTCACGACTTTCCATATAACATTACACCTGGAATAGGAAGAGCATATTAATATAAGCTAGATAGTTATTTAGCTATTGTATGTTAAGTCAACTGTTGTAATCGTCTCGTACATTGATACTTGATCAATCTATTATAGTAGTCTACATATAAATACACGTATTATAATTTTTTAGAACAACAAAAACCCCTGTCTCCCGCCCGACTGCAAAATGTAGCGTATAACACTTTGGATATAAAAACGAATCAACGACACCTCTGCAACCAAAATCGATGGAACCATCAAGACTTTAGGAGATCACATAATAACAGACAGACAAACATACGCACACCCGAAAAACATTACATTACAATTGGGCATTCGGGTAAATAAGAACGAAGTAACTTTAGCTGTGTCATATTCGAGCATAATGTTAGTGCCATTCAGATAAGTACTCAATGGTACTATTTTGTTAGATATCGATATCGTGTAGTGTTTCTGTAGAAAAGGAGTAATATTAGAATAAGATGTTCCTCAATCTTGGAGATACCACGGGCGTGAATCCAAGGCGAGGGTCAGCCTATTTGCAGGATAAGCCTAGTTGTCTGTGCATTCAATAGCAGATACAGAGTTGTTAATGCCCGTCAACTCAAATTTATAGAGTGGTTTTCAGCAGAACGGGGCCCATGCCGTGAACTTCTTATTGCAATGATTGTTAGGTTCAGCCGCCGACGCTACGCAACCGTGAACCTTATTGCGCACATAGACCGCTGAACCTAATAATTATCTTAATAAGCACGGTACGCGGTACCGGCCCTGGGTTATCCCTCGAAAACACAACTGTAAGAATACTTGATAATCTCTAAAGCATATTTAGATCTATAATAAGTCATACAAATACTATATTATACATGGTAAAACTAGCATCGTCGGAGTCCGGACTTGGACTGTTTGTTTTTCTTTCAACGATTTAATGGCAACTATAATCTTTATGAGTTTTGGGCACGGGAAATGCAGCATTGTAATGGAATTAGGATACTCTGAGCTTTGTTGAGATTGGCACAAAGCAGGGTAGATTGGCGAAAGAGGACGAAGGCTTATGCTCTGCAGTGGGCTGAATAAACTGCCGATGACAATGATATCCTGAAGTAAAGATTATTTCTAAAAATAATTTCATTTAGAAGACCTTATTTATAAGAAGAATTCTGTGTTAGAATCTAACTCACCAGAAAGTACATACAGAACTATACAGTACATGTACAGTCCAAATACTTGCCAGCCATCGGAAGGCCGGGAGGACTACGAATTTGTTACATATTCTCTTAACCTATTTCATCATAACATTTTCACCAAACTAGTTATTTGTACGTACACAAAAAATAATTTTAAAATCTCATTGGGTAATTTGATTTGTACAGAAAATTTACAATAGGTACCACATAGTATACATTTATCTATGAGGTACTAGTTGTCATGGCTTGGTCATGGCCATAGATGAAAAATTGTACGTCACGGCAGTGGTCATCTCTCAGAGTAATAACTAAAGCGGTCGTCTATATAGCAGTAAAAACTCTTATTTGTGATCTATTTTCAGATCTCGGCTCAGATAACTTCTCGGGGGATTTCGGACTTTGATAATAATCTAAGTTTCTAATATAATAGCGTAGCGATAGCGATAGCGCAAGAGTTTGCGAATGGGACATTTTGCGCACAAACCGATCGGATATTATTATGTGTTTATTAATTACGTTTTCTTCATATGATTACGATGAATGCAGCATCTTCAAGAATGCCTGAAGATGCTCAAGAAAAGATTTTTCTATAATTAACGTAACGTAGTACTGATATTCACCGCCCGAGATTGATGTCGGATTGTTTTTTTTTTTCCGATTGATTTACCCATTTGATCGCGTCAACGCTTTGATTAACATATCTGTATAATTATATAATCAAAGCGTCAACGTGAACTTCGATTTTTTTATGAAATAAGAGCAGCGCCATCTAGTGCCATCTAGGTGGCACTGCTCCATAGATGAATGTATACACTGCTCCTCGCTCTTAGATATTTTGTAGAATTTGTGATCATTTTCCCTGAACCTGTATAGTAAGTTGTATAGCTGTCTCGTGTGAAGCCACGCCATTAAACTATGTGGAGGTAAATAAAAATAATAATCAGGAAAAATGCATGTATATGATTTTATCAACTTGAAACAAATAACAAAATAATGTGCCAGTTATTATTTCTAAGCACCACATAGACAACAACACACAAACATTCTGAAGATTTCCAAAACTAAAAGGCAGGGACTCCATACTCCTATTGCTAGCAAGAATAAAACTATTTCAACAAACTGCTTCCATACAGTAAGCAAACTGAGTAAATGCGGGTAAAACCAGGGACACATGTAATAGAGAGCAAGACATGGTTTTTTTCGCAATGAAGCCATAAAAAGACTACATGCGAAGTCCACTGCTTCACGTTTCTTTATTTTCTGTTTCTTCTTTGGCATGTTCTTTAGTCTTTTTTTCGGATCTTTATCGCCCATGTGGAGCATGAAGTTAGTAGGAGCAAAATCTTCCATACCCTTTTTTGCCCGTTTGATGTACGGCATCGAAGCAAATCTCATTTTTACCCGTCGCAAAGCAGCTAGTGCTCCGCTATCCCTGAATACTTTCTTGCATCTAATGAATCCCTTTTTAGGTTGTTTTACCATTGTTCTCATCGCATCGCAGGTATTACCTGGATCTGTAATAGTCCTATATACTGCCCGTGTAGCGCCAGCTGTGACATTCATTCCTATTTTACTCAAGTCTAATGCTGATTCCGCCCACAGTAATGCGTTACTGCGCTTTCTAAACTTCCTTGCCTTACTATTCATATATTCATCGTAAGCTTTTTGACGTTCACTTCGAATCTTGTCTGCTATCTTTCGTTCCAATCTAAGTTTTTCTAACCTTTTCATCTTTGCTTTGGCCTCAGCTTGTTTTTTTATGTAATATGCACAGTTACATGTCTTATTTTGACATGTACAAACTCTCTTCTGCAATGTAAGACATCGGTAGCCTTTTTTTAGTAACGTCACCGTGTCAGAGTTAGCTAGTGTGGCTAAGCCTTTGCAAGCTGGGCTTCCACAAACACAGGGTTTTTTGGCTTTCATTCTTAAACTTATTGTTGTTTTTTTATTTTGCCCCTTTTTATACTCTTTGGATGGATTTTTCTTTTTATCATGTGTGAACTTTTCAGCTTCCAATTTTTTTTTTTTCTTACAAACACAACAACGACAAGACTCACTCTTGATGCGACTTTTATATTTATCTTTTTTATTTGAATGTGTGCTGGCTATAGTTTTTTCATCTGCATTTCTATTCAAATCATAGTTAACTGTTGGTTTTGTTTTTTTACCGAATTTACTGCAGTATGAACAAGTTTCAGCACATGAAGCTACTGAGTCTTTAGGTACCCTTTTACTAATTTCACAGCCAACATAGGAACCACTTACTGTTACCAATGTATTTTGTTTTGGATCTTTTGATGAACAAATATCTTTCTTCAATCTTTTGCCGCTTATTTTTACTTCTATGTAATTATTTGTATTTTTTTGATTTTGTTGTTTCTTTTTAGCTAAAGTTTTACGACCGTCTCTGATATCGTCTTTTTCATTTTTGTCCTCCTTATTCATAACGATTTCTGGTGTTAAGGCAAACTTAACCCTTTTGTTTCCATTTTTGGAAAGCTTGTGACCATCGCATAGAATTTCTCTTTCTATCAAATATCCCGGAATGTTCGGGTCTACATCTTTGGGTTGTGATCGATTATATCTCTTTTTAACAACTTGTGTTTTATTTTTGCCATGGGGTATTTTAGCGCTTTTTGACTTCTTTGGTTCAAAATATGGACTTTTATAATATGTCTTTCTTTCACTTTTGGATTTCTTTAAATTGCCTTTACCTCGTGATTCTAAACGAACGTTATCTGTAGAATCTATAAAGTCTACATCAGGCTCGCAATTGGAACTAATAGGGAATAACACACAAAATAAACGCTTCATAAAAGGTTTTTTCTTTATCGTAGTTTTACCCCAAGAGCTAGTTAAATTGTGATCACCAGTAATATATTTAATTTTTTCTTGTTTGTATTTAATTTTTGGGCATAATTCGCTAGAACACACACATGCTGAACAACAATAATTATGTCTGCGATGACCAAGAGCACTTCTGCTTTTATTTTTACGGTAATATTTAGGTTCAAAAGGAAGAATGGTTTCCATGTCTTGTAAATTCCCATTATCACAGATTTGTCTGTCTTTATTTGTGTCTTTTTTTAGTGCTCTATTGAAATTTTCTGCACCAGCTTTAAGAAATTTGCAATGTGTACAAGTTTTGTTACAGTTTTTCTCAGATATTTTTTTGTTTTTTGCGATATCTTCATTAGTGTTTATGTTTTTTCTACTTATTTCACAGTCTATTTCAGCCCCACCCACTGTTACAAGTGTGGTTTCTGGCAAGACTCCACGTGAATCCCATATTACTGAGATATTTTTCGTCAAATCTTCACCACTTAATTTTATCAAAGTGTATTCATCAGTGCATTTGTTATCCGTATTAGCTGGTTTTTTATTTTTGAGTTGCGCTTTTTTTGAATGTTTAAGCACATGCCTTATTTTTTTGTGATTTTTCAGGTTTTTATACTTTTGCTTTGGTTCTTCAAGATTATTCAGATTCAGACCTTCAGATCCGTTGCCTATGTCGTTTAAGAGTTGGCAATGTGTAAAAGTATTAACAAATCTGCATTTAGTCTGTGTACGTTTAACTTTCTTTTCTTTATTTTTTTCTTTCTTTCTTTTGTGAGTGATCTGTGTACTAATTTTCTTTTCTTTATTTTTTTCTTTCTTTCTTTCGTGAGTGATCTGTGTACTAATATGTTTATTTTCAGTATGCAATAGTGTCTGATGTTCTCCTTTAACTTTTACGTCCATGTCAGTGCCACCAACTTTAAAAACTGGGGTTCCTGTAATAGTTTTTTCTGGATCGCGAAGTCTTGAAATAGTTTTCGTCAATTCATGACCACTGATTTCTACAACAGTCAAATCCTTTAGTGTCTCTGGGGCCTTTGGCATTTTTTTGCCCTCTTTTAGGCTTTTAGAGCATTTACAATAGATTGTATTAAATGGTGACAATGTTGTTATTTTATGAACATGTCCAACTGTAACCGCTTGATTTCCCAAGTATCCTGTCCCCGGTTGATGTAATTCGGCAGTGCAAAAGCATCGCTTTAACGCTTTTCCGGTAGCAGAAGCCTTGCTTTCAGCTCCATGATTTGCTTGCATATGTTTATGTCTCAGTCCATAATGAGTGTTAGTGTCTTTTGCGAAATGAGTTTTCCTATTGTCGTTTATTCCTACGTTTTTATTATACATACGCGAAGGCTTTGTAATGCCATAGCTGTTAGGAATAGGGACTTCGTTTGGAAAAACTTTCTCTTTGTAAAATTCAATATTCAAACTGACATTAGAGCCAATTTTAACACCTTGCCAATATTGAGGATGTAGTGACGGAAACCGTGGTTCATACACAATTTTCGATTCATCTTGAGGATGTAGTGGCGGAAACCGTGGTTCATAGACAATTTCAGATTCATCTGTTTGTATTTGCCCTGGTGAACAGGATTGTAACAAGTCACAACCCGTTGATACGCAGCGGGATGGAGAGCAAAGTGGCTCACACATCGTACATTCAGATTTATATTGTTTTCTTTGTCCCTCTATTCTTTCTAAACATTTGTAAGGATCACATTCTCCAGGAATACACACCCCTGGTTCGCATTCGTAGATCGATCTTTCCGTTTCAGTAATTTGTGATCTTAGATAGCGCCGTTTAATGCGTTCGTAGCATTCTGTGGGGTTGCAAAGACCTGGCGCTGGCACGCAAGTACCAGGCTCACACTCATAAGGTTCCAACTGTGAGAAATTTTGGCGTGTTTTAGTTCCTACCTCTTTATAGAAAACAGGTTCGAATTCACTTTCAGTCACCACGGAGCTGTCTTTCATAATCGTGTGAGGTATAAAGTGATCATTTTGAGGCTGTTTATATTTTCCAAGTTTTTGTAATTTTAGTGTACAAAAGCACCGTTTTATTAGAGGTTTTTTTATTCCCACTCCTCTTGTTTCTGTATTTTGTTTTTCTATTTGTGATTGGCGATGAACAAACTTAGCTTGACTACTTGTGATGCCTTTATTTCTCTTTTCGTTATGTTCTCCAATTTCTTGATTTTTGTAAAGGTGGGGCTTTTTTTTAACTTTATTAGCGTCAATATGGTGAGATTTATCTTTGTAAAACTCGATATTAAAATTAAAATTTGAACCAATGCGAACAGCTTGTTTACTATGTTTAAATTGTTCACGACTTATAGTGTGTACTAATTGATCTTTTTTTGCTAAAGATTTAAAATTTGATGTAAATGACTGTGCATACCGATTCTTATTTTTTTTCTTGTGAGGCATCGAATTCGTAGATGATTTTGTTCCGTACGTTTGTGCTGATGTACTTGATTCTTTGAGTAGCCTTTTTTTAATCAACTTTTCACAATCGTATGGGTTACACTCTCCTGGGATACATACACCAGGTTCACATTCATATGGCTGTAATTTGAACGGATTGGCTTCGTAGTTTGCATTTTTGAGATTAGGAATTATTTTGCAATATGGAGAGTCTGTGCCACGCGATACCATACATTTAACTTCAGGTTTTTGCATCTTAGGTTTGCCGTGTCTTCGGTTTATGCGTTTTTCTTCTTTAGGTTTATCAGTTTTATTCTGTTGTTTAAAAAGTTTCGCAGTGCAAAAACACCGTTTCAAAAATGAATTGGTTTTAGTTGATTCATTTCTCGTAGCAGGTTTAGCTTGATCATTTTGATTTTTGTAGACTATTGAATCTTGTACAGATTTCTGTGAAGAGTCGACTCTATAACGATTTTTTTGAGTTTTCGCTATTTTTGATCCTGGTTTTTGCTTATGATAATTATGTTGTGATGGCGAAACTTCCATACTATCGTTTGGGGAAGATTTATTTTTGAAAAATTCTACATCGAAACTAAAATTTGACCCTATACGAACGGCTTGACGAGTTGATGGTGGTAGATGAACAAAACTTTTAGTAACAGGTTTATAGCTTTTTTGTGGTCTTTCTTGTCGTATTTTTCGTTTGTATTGAGCGTGTTTACTTTTGACAGGTTTATAATGTGTCATACTTGATGCGGAAGCATTCTTTGATACCTGTCCAGTTCCAATATCTGTATTGATCCTCTTATTTCGTCTCTTTACTCTTTCTAAGCATTTGTATGGATCGCACTCACCCGGTATACAAACATTGGGTTCACATTCATATGGCTCGAGATTACTAATGTCATAAGCTTTTAAGTTTTTTGTGTTTTGTCCTCTAGTATTAAATTTTATTATTTTTTCAGGAGGTACTCCATTCATTTTAAAATCAAAACCTTGGTATTGGTTCTTTTTATCAAATAATTCCAAGGTACAAAAGCACCTCTTAGGCTTGGGCGTTATCATTGATCCTTTATGATACATTGCAATGCCTGATTGTGACTTTCCATCTAGGTTTCTTGTTGTACAACCTCCTACACACTTTGTTTTAAAGTGGCTTTCATCACACGATGTCTCCGCACACACAACGGTACATGGTCTTCCTCTAGGGCAACTGACAACATCAGCAGATTTATCTTTCGAAAACTCAATGTTAAAACTAAAATTAGAACCAATGCGGACAGCCTGCTTGTGATTTCTAGGTAGAGTTTCATATCGAAGGCCACTTTCAGGAGCAGTTCTTTGTGTAGGTTCTCTAAATTGTTGTTTTTGTGCTCTTAAATGAGGCTGCAATCGAGCTGTCTCACTAGACATAGATTTTGTTCTATTTTCAGATGAAGTCATTGTGGAAGCTCTTCCCATTAAACGTCTCATGATTCGCTTTTGGCACTCCACAGGATCACATTCTCCCGGCAAACACACGCCTGGCTCACATTCGTACTTTCCTAGTTTGTATTTTTTTTTCTCTGATTTCTTTACTTGAACGTTCATTGAGTAAAAAGATCGTTTAATAAGTGTTTTCAATAGATCAGTACGCCTAAAGTCAATGCCAGTATTCAATATTTTCTTGATTATGCTCTCCGATTTTGATCCGTTTTGTTTGACTGATGAAAATTTCGAAGCGTCACAAAGTAAATTAGCAGTTTCAATTTTCCGTTTAGATGTATCTGTATTTTTTTTAATACTTTCCTGTAAATTAATATTTTTGTAAAATACTTGGACAGGCATAACAGTTGTTTCATTGTGTCTTGTATTTCGCTTCTCAGTTCTTTTATTTCGTCTTTTGTTTTGCAGTTTCAAAGTACAGAAACACCTTTTTAACATGGGCCGTATTCCTGTGGCTTTGTTAGTTTGCTCTACTTTAGACGTCTGAGATACGCGTCCCATTACAGATGCCGTATGAAGGTTGTCACCTTTATTTTTCTGTACTGTATGAGGGTTGCCGTATTTATTTTTCCGTACTGTTCGAGGATTATCACCTTCGTTTTTCCAGGTTTTGGATGGCGACGAATCTTTTTTATGCAGCACTCGCTCAAAATCTCTCTGGGAAAATTTTTTCTCTTTGAAAAATTCTATGTCCACACTCATACTTGAACCTATCCGTACTGCTTGACGTGATGTGTTTTTTCGCAAAACTTCTGGTTTTGCTTTTGGATGATCGTTTGAAACGGTATAAGTGGAACGCATGCGACTTTTCCTTGGCTTTTGAACTTCTAAGGTAGATTGAATTTGGGTGTTTTTTGCAGTGGTTATTGAGCTTGTTCCGCTTGAGATTGATTTATTTTTATCCGAGCTTGTTGTCATCCCAGCATTTTTTGATATGATTCCTTCACGCATTTTTAATTTTTTTAAGCATTGATATGGGCCACATTCGCCAGGTACGCAAAAATAAGGTTCGCATTCGTTAGGACTTAAAATTAGTTTATTTTTTACTTTTGTACCCTTTTCAACAGCCATGCGTTTTGCTTCAACGGACGATACGCTTAAACCAGATGTCACAGTTGCTTGGTTGGAAATAGTTTGCTTCTTATGTCCTTCATGCTTAGCAAGTTTCAATGTGCAAAAACATCTTCGTAAGCTATGTTTAGTTGAAGTATTTTTTGATTTTACAGACCTGCTCACTTGAGAAGGTGTGTGAGCCAAACGGATCCTAGGCTGACGTGAGGCTCTATTTATTTTTATTGTATTCCTACCTGGTCCTGTATTTATATTTCTTTTACCTGTAGGTCTGACTGCAAATTTTAAAGTATCTCGTCGTGGAGGATCCCAAGTATTGATGGTACGAACTTCTTGGATATGAGGCGGATCTCGTTTATAAAAGTCTATATTAAAGCTAAACGTCGAACCGATACGAACTGCTTGTCGCCTTGGAGAGTTTGGATCTACAAGCCTTATTACAGGTTCCCGATGTGAGAAATGCTTTTTATCTCTTGATGATATTACATTAGATGATTGCGTTTCTGTTGTTTTAGGAGAAATTAGTTTAGAGGTTTGACTTGGGGTTGACTTCGAACGATGAGGATGCTGCGTGGTGATATGCGCAGAATGGTGGTTTAAATTGCGTTTTCTTATTAGTTTTATGCATTCATATGGATCACACTCGCCTGGAACGCATACCATTGGCTCACATTCGTAAGGAAGTAATACGGTTTGTTTTTTTGCTCGAATAGTTTGCATACTTTTTGTCAGCGACTGGCTTACATGCCGATTATGCGTTTTAGAAGTTTTTGCTTTTGTGCCTTTGGGTTTCAATGTTAGTGTGCAGAAACAGCGCTTTAAATTATACTCGCCAGTTTGAGCATCTTTCTTAACACTTCGACTAGTGCTAGATGCTCTATGACGAATCGGCTTCTGCGTTAGTCTCGTTTCACGATCTCTGTGATGAACTTTACGGTTTTTGACTGTTCTAGGTGCTGATTTATCTGATTTGTTTTTGTAAAATTCAATATTGAAACTGAAAGATGAGCCAATTCGAACGGCTTGCCGTTCATCCTGTGCGCCTGGTATGCGTCTTTTCTCCGTTACTGGAGTGGGGCTAGCAGTTTTTACAACACGTTGCTCAGAAGGACGCTGCACAAACTCTTGCAGAGCTTGTTTTGAATCAGGTATCGAGCCCCTATGAATAGGTTTACGATTGCCCTGCGGTATATTTTTTTGTTCAATTGGAAGTTTTTTTGCCTTTTCTTTAGTTCGCTTTGTAGCTTTCGCAGGACGTTCTTTAGATGTTTTTTCATCTTTCTTAACTTTCACACTTACTTGAGACGATTTGGATGACACTTTACGAATTGAGGTTACAGATTTTGTTTTGAGTGGACCTGGTGGTTTTAGTTGCTGTAAATTTTCTTGTATATGCTCTTTTGAAGTTTTTAATGGAAACTTTCGTTTAGCTGCTGTTGTTGGAGATTGCATAGCCACTTGAGAAGATTTAGATGGTAAGCTTATATTAGATTTGGATTTGGCACCGACAGCCGCAGAGTTTTCAGCTTTTTTGCCGCTATGGTCTTCGGTTTCTTTATCTTTTCTTTTGACATTTATCTCGATAGTTTGATGACGGGCTCCTTTTTGTTGTCTCTTTCGTTTTAGATTAGCGCGTTGGTCTACAGCGGCAGATCTTTTTTTTACATTTTCTGCGGGTATTTTATGCTGCTTGGTTTCCGTTCCCATAGTAATTTTTTCTTTTTTAACTTGAGTGCCTGTAACTTTACCGCCTTGTGGCTGATTTTTCAATATGTTTCGTTTCTTCTCTTTAAAACACTCTAATGGCGTGCATTCTTCAGGGTCACACTCAAAATCACAAGCCCACTTTTCCATTATTTTCTTGTGATCTAAATCCAGATCTTTTGACAGATTTATGCCAAAAGTGCTTTCGAAAAGTCTTAACAGTTCAGCGTCTTTCAATTCCCGGTTGTCTTTTGTTTTTTCCTCAAGTTTTCTGAAACTTCCACTTACTGTTTCTTTTATTTTCTTTTTGGTCGTCTGTATATTTTCTATTGACTTTTTAACTCCAGATTCTACATTTTTCTTGGTTTGCTTCATTTTAGTAATCGATTTTCTAATGGTTTCTCCCATTCCAGACTCTCTTCTGTGACGCCCATTTATTTTATCAGCACGTTTGTTATCATACTCTTGAACCATTGTGCCAGGAGGTAATAACTTTCCTAGTTTTGACCGAGAACGTGATCTTCTTGATAAAGCCCTAGACATACGTTTCAACAGTTTTTTGGAGCGGGGGTTTATACATGCACAGTGATCAGATCTAACATGTTTCGCATTTGCGTGTTTTAAAAGGCGCCGGTCTCTGTGATCTCTGTGCTTGCTGATTTTATGTTTATCACGCATGTCTTGCCGAATACCAGTATACGAATGTCTATGTTGGTGAGCTCTATGTCCTTTTACAGCATGCTCTTTAAGTTTTATAATAGAATCACACGAGCAACAACTGCAACAATCGCTTAAAGGAGCTTTTCTCGCGGCTCCTTTGTCAACTAAATTGACAAGTTGCAATATAGCACTATTCGTATCGATTTCTTGGCCATAATTTTTTTCACGTTTTTCTGGTTTAGCATCAGAGCTGTCATTGCTCTCTGCAAGAAGTTGATTTCTAATATCATCATAGATAGCTCTGGTCCTGACTAACCTATCAAGCAGTTTTTGTTCTCGCATCGGTAGAAACTTGCCCAAGAAGAGTTTGTCTATCTTCGAGCCGCCTGCTAGCATATCTTTAAGAGATGGATTTTCTGAAGCATTTTTATAAAAACAGGAAGAGCAAGAGCATTTTTTGCCTGTGATATCACTGTGAGATGCGTACATTGTGTAATTTTCATTAAAATTAAACTGAACTACACAAGAAACATCCACAAATCCACAACAATCTGGACATCACGTGCAGCATGGACATTACATGAAGCACAGAAACACTTTTCACATGACTCGCGACATGGCATTGCACCTGTAAAGACAACTTCATATTAATCATTGCAAAAGGATCGGGTCCTCCTCAAATCAAAAATTCATAGGAAACCAGTTTAAGGCACGTCGCACCACAGCGACGTTCCAAGCTCGAATGTATTGAGGTTTATATGGGAACCTCGCAACAAGCACTTTTTGCTGCGTTTGAATATCCATCTTACAACACGGAGTACATTTACTTAAGTTATATTTAATTGGGAACGGTTTTTATTTATTTCATTGCCATTGAGCTTGACAGCTTACAAATCAGAGTGATAGATAAGGCCGATAGATATTCACTTTACTCACTGTAGAATTTCGAACGCTGCTATCGAAGTTCGATTGCGTTGGATTATATTTACTTATAACCAAAGGCCCTTTGGATTTTCAGATTTTTTGAAGATAAAAAAAACATTAAGTGAAAAAAAACAGTCAGTTATCTTAAGCATAACAATACCAATGTTTTAAAGTGTTTTTTTTATGTTATCATTTTCTGTTTGGCAAAGAAGACGAAACAAATTTTTCGAGATATTTCCTTTTCTTTCGCCAAAATCACAGAATTCTCCTCATAAATAAGGTCTTTGGCCAAAATATAAAACAATAACTTGAACATTGTTATACAACATTGGAAATGGTTCCTAAGTATTGTCAAGAAAATACGCTGTTTATTTTTTATTACCTCTCAGTGATCTTTTTATCATTAAATTTTTTGAAAATGAGACATCTCTGCCCGGGAGCGCAGTTTCCAGCGAAACGCATACATGTAGCAAACGACCAACCACATTACAGCACATTACGCAACACAGGCCTCCGGCCGACTCTGGGCCGTTCAGGCCGGTACCGAGTTGCTCAATGGGGCTCACTAACTACGAACAACACAAAACGAAATCCCCGCTCGTCTCCCACAGATGACAGCTCCTCTCCACATCGCTCCGCTTCAGTGGAAACGCAGCCTAAGAAGAAGCCTACCTAAGTCCATCAGTAGCCAATGATAATTCTAATTAGATTATAATCATCGAGATAATCTAAGAAGATTCTAGATTAAAGGTAGTCTTAAACTTACAGGCACACACGAAGACGAATAGCCTCGCATTCACAAGTTGGACGTGAACATTACAATAACATTATCTCTCCGCCTGTTGTCTCCACCGAAACATTTCGATGTTTTTGTCTACGAGGTAATTGTCGGCAATCACATTGATTTTTGTAAAATTGACATCAAATAAACTTAAATTTTTACATCAGAAAAATATATCAAAAGTTCTTTGACGCTCCGGTGACAGATTGCTTTGTCAACCTGCAATTAGTGGTGAGCGAACTCAAAATACGAAAGCTCCTTCGTTATTTTTTAGCAACTACCATAAAAATAATTACAGCTTACACAGGAAAATAATCACTATGTTAAGGATTATACAATCGTACAAGTATTTAATTTTTTAGTTTTTTTCGGAAACTAAGAAACTTATTTGATAGAAAATGTATGGAAAATTTAGATTTAATTTAATTTAGATTTCATTTTGCTATCGAATAGTACCTATGAAAGTTTTTTCGATATAATTACGCTAGGGCATACAACATTTATTGACCGAGCGAAGCGAAGGTCTCAGAGTTTACTGGGACAAATCGGCATTTGTATGTATGTTTGTGTGTATATTTGTCCGACGATAACTTGCGAACCGTTGATCCGATCTTCATGAAATTTTGTAGGAAAGTAGTTCATTTCAATACAATTTTTAAGTTCGAATATGAGCTGAATCGGTCCAGGGGTTGTGAAGATATAGGGATCGCGAGATCTCAGTTCGCCGCGAACTACTAGTAATAATACTGGAAGAAAATTTCTTCAATGCCAGGTGTAGTAGGTTCTGTGCCAGTATGCCAGGCAACCTTTGGAAAGTCGCGGGCCGTTTTAGTAGATACCTATAAAGTTTATTTGGTTTTACTCAGTATTGGCAAAACAAAACTTTAATAATATCTTCGCTGAAAATGTACAGATTCTTCCGTGGATATTTTTAGGTTTCCGTAGTACTAAAAGGAACCCTTATAAGTGCGTCATGGCGAGCGAGAGTCTGTCGTCTGAATCCACAGATCTGTGTCTGAATCCTTTACAGCCTTATTTAACTTCCAAAGTTAAACTTACATGCGTTAAGGTGCAACGTTTCGCTCATCGCGCGAAATTCAAATTTTCTTGCGTTTTTTGTCAATTACAGCTTAATTACTCATCGTAGGTACATGAAAACTAACTTTGCGATGATAAATAGATTGTTCCAAGAAATTACACCAACCAAAAATTCAAGTTGAAAGCTAGTATAAGTACATTTCTCACTTAACCAAAAACCAAGATAAAAATCAGCTTATTGAGATTTGTAACTAAACCAATGTTATCTAGGTGATCATTTTAAACCAACATATCAACAAACAACTTATCTTAATATCTTAAAACAACTTATTTATTGGCGCAAAATTGGTTTCAATAAATCCACGATGAGTAATTAAGCTGTAATTGACGAAAAACGAAAGAAAATTTGAATTTCGCGCGATGTGTGAAACGTTGCACCTTAAATTTTGCACAACGACAGACCTACAGGTTCAATTTTTTTTGTACTATTAGGGTAGCTCCCATACATGTAACAAACCGACACCTCGTCGGAGCCCTTTCGGCATTCTTTATGGCTAGCAGAGTTTGTAGTTAGCACAACGAGTCACCATGTAAAATGTACGGGCCGACGCTCCTACATGCCATCGTTACGTACGTCACGTAAGGCTAATGTAGTTCTGGTGTAATTAAAAAATTTACAAGTGTGTATCGTGACACGGTCACGGCAGGGTTCCGTAGTCGACATTAAACGTCATTACCGATTAGTACTACAGGCACCCTTGACGAAATTTAGACGGCGCGGCGCCCCCTATTGGCATTTCTTAGCTTTCTGGCTTGGTAGCGCTCATAGCGTAACTTGACTAGATGTTCCTAACCGAAAGGAAATGACATATTTTCGAGTTTTTCTTTCATAATAAACGAAAAATTAAAAAAAAAAGTTTATAGCTTTAAATGTATTGTTTTATAGTGTGTGTTTTGTACCTAAAAAGTACAAAGTTGTTTTTTTTTTAAAGTCAACTGCATGTCGTGGCACGCTCATGGTTGGGTTCCTAACGTCCAAAGCTATCAATTACCATATTAATCACAGGCGTGCAAAGTTAAAACACCGGTGTTTTCTAGAACATTTTATTTGACTCTACATTCCTATCTACCATCTTTACCTATACCCAGAGAGGTAAATACTTAGGTAAATACAAAAAGTTACTTACATACATACTATTCACAGATAAAAGGAATCTGTGATACTATTACATACCTAGATAAACACAACATAAGCACTAACTTCAGTGCACCTACGCAACCCTAAAAACGAGCACTAAGCACAAACTAATAACAAACCGAGTTTTTGGTGGGAACTTGGTCAAGTCACGTCATTGTAATATTTTCGACTTCTTTTGGGAGTTAGAGGTGGGGCTCTAACCATCTACCTAAGCGAACACGACAGCGTCAGCGCAGGACGAGCTGTCCCGGGAGGAACTGAAGTGTAGTTTTAGTGGGTAAGTATAATCCCACTGAAACCGCCTGCACCCCAAGCAGTCGCGCATCTTGTGAAGATTTTCCCCTTGCCAAAAAAAAAAGAAATCTTACCCATAAAATTAGCATGTCGAAAATTTATTGTACCTTGTATAATAGCCGCATTATCTAAGTAGGTATATAGGTACCTACTCATCATCATCAACGCCAGCTTATTCAGCCCACTGCAGAGCATAAGCCTCCTCGCTCTTTCGCCGATCTACCCTCTACCCATAACTATAATAATAGAAGAACAAGCCTTGTAGTTATTATAGGAAACAAGCCTTTTTCTAAGAATCAACGCACAAGCCGCTTATGATAGAGACGTGAAATTTGAAACCAATACCTACACCTCAAAATTAAATGGTCTAAGACTAGGTGAACACTAAGAACGGGTTTTACGAAGTTCCACCTTTAAAGGGGTAAAATGGACCCCCAAAGTTTGTATTAAATGTATTTCACGCTAACCAATGAAACTCTGTTTACGCATCTACTACTTAATCATAATCAGAGTTTTTTTAAATGTAGTAAAGAAAGAAATAAAGGCATGTGTCAGGATTTTTACGAAAATCAACCCATAGATGTGAAATGGGTTGTTTCATTCACTGTAGCCCTGAGGGCAAGGTAAGCCTCCCACCATTTCCATTAATGGAATGAGGACGTTAGGAATAGTTATCTTTCTCTTTCTCATAGAGACGTAGTAGGTAGGTAGGTATACCTAGGTTACTAATTACTTAAATGTCTAAACAAATTACGCTAGTAGTATGTACCTACTACCTACCCAGTTCATAGAGAAGCTAACAAGGCATTGGCCTATACTTAGAAATAGGACCTTCCACAGAACAAGTCTTCTGTTGCAAGTTGTGACGAAAGCTTGACAAAGTGACAAACCGTAAATGTTCAAACTTAAGAATCAAAAGCAAATTTAATACTTAGATACAATCATCGTGGAGAATAATATTATCCTAGCGAGGTTAGTGACATGCGAGACACCTGCGTGACAGGTTGCAGTCGAGACAACGGAAAACTTACCTCAAAACTTCCAAAAGTTCTTCCCGAGTTCTCCGACCAAGCGAAAGTTCCAAGATTGCACACAACACACAAACAAACACTCAATAACTATTCCAGTACACAATTCCACGCAAAAGTAAGTGATGAATAAGTTATTCCGCGAGTTTGTTAACGGCACTGCGAGCGACACAAAACCACTTGCACGATCGAAGTGCAAAAGCAAACTAAACTACTAAAGCGAAGCGAACGAACGAACGAACGAAACGCACGCACGCAAGTCCTCAGCATTCTCTGGTTTTAAATAACATGTAGTGCCATCTATTGGTATTCTTATAAAACTCTAGCGGCATAATCATGATAGTGACTGATCACTGATTTTTGCTATTGTCGTTGTTTGAGTTTAAGTTGTCTTAGTAGTTCGGGCCAAAAATCACAGATGGCGCTTATCTAGTTTTTTTTAATAGAACAGCCAGCTTAATGTTAGATGAATAATAATAATTCTACTTTGATGATAAGGTAGCTCATACAAGGGATTATACAATACTCAATGGTGAACATTCAAAGAATATTAATTACAGTATATTCTATGTATATAAAATATACTAAAAGTTAAGTAATGTCTTGAGACAGGTAGTCTGCCTTATGAGCAGGAGGTTTATAGGTTTGAGTCCCTGCTAGGCAACTGAATTGTAATTGTATTTTACTGATTCAATTAAATAATTATCTTTTGGTCTGGGTTTTGTTTGCCCAGCACTTTTGTGTGTTCCAAGGCATTCCCGACTCAGGGACACCAGAATCGTAGCTACGAGTGTAAAGAGTTAAAAAAAACCTTCTCCTTACAAAAAAGTAACTATTAGTATCTTATTCTAATTCTTATTCGAGATGGGGGCGATACGTCCTGCACTGACGCATGGGGTGTATTGTGCATTTCCCCCTGCCAGCGTCTACCCCAGCCAACCCAGCTCCTAGAAATAACGGAGCGAGGCTCCGGGCCGCTGGCATAGCTGCTCCAGTGATTTAGATGGTATTGACGATGATGATGAGACCAAGTCAAGCTGTCGGGATGAAATGGATAATGTTGAAGCTGCAAAGCAATGTAGTGGAGATTCTAGTTTAAACCAACAACTTCAAATTGGATTGCAATCTACGATGTAAAAAATATGTTTCCAAAAAAAATCTTTTCAACACTATCTCTTGAGAACCCAGATTTTCGCAAATAAAATACTAAATTAATAATTTTACTGATATTACTAATGCAGAAATAGTCATAACAAGTAGCTTTCTGTTCTTCGCACCCATTACGAATGAGTTAGCTTGGGTTTCACTTTTCAAGTCGAGCAGAAATTGTGATGATCATGTCGCAGTTTGAAGGACTAGCGACATAATACCTTATCGGTACTAAGATTGGGTTAATCTTTTTATGGACATTAGCACTCCTAGTATAATTTCTCTATGTCAAAACTATGGTCGATATAAATGACTCAATTTAATGTTGGCAGTCCCATAATATAAAAGAAAATGTGTCAAATTCATGCCAATTTTAATAGTTTTATTATTTACAGTCCATTATTTTCTTACAACATCAATTAAACACTTAAGCACCATCATCGGAGTCACTTTCTGATTCGCTCGGTGGCCACATTGGCCTATCATCTTCTTTCTCTTTCGAGGCCGATTCTAAAAACTTTTCCTGTGCTTCAATCACACTCTTACTATCCGTACATGCCATATACAACTCTAAAGCTTCTGAATTGAGTTCTAGAAATGAATGCCCCCAAGAAAACTTAGACAGATAAAATTGAGCTTCTTTTTTATGGCCAGTTATGTACATGGCCGCAGCTAGAGCCTCAACGCAGCTCAATTGATACGGTTTGCCATAATTTATTGGATTTGCGGCAACTAAAAATGGTAATAAACGTGGGTGTGGCGATTTCATTCTCCCGAATGGCGTTTCATCTATTTTCGCCCATGAACAGTCTATCACTGCAAGGCCAAACTTCTGGATAATTTCTTTGTCGTTTGGACTGACACACTGCGTGCCAACAGGTGACAGGACAAGCCCTTGAAAGCGCTGGCCAAGTTTCAGATTCTTTATTAAGTTGTGTCTCGAAAGTTTTCGACCTGAACATTTCTTGGGATCGCAGTGGTTTAGGTCCCACATACTGACAGGAAAGGAGGCTGCTACACCTTCACCGTCGGAGCTGTCGTCGCTGTCTTCAGACGATTGAATGCTAAGTTCGTTAAGACTTTCCGCATAGTCCCGTTGAACGTGATGATTGGAACGTTTACCGTGTATTTTCTTGCCTGGTGCCATTTATATGGTTTGATTTGTCAATGAAAAATTTATCAAATCATATATAATTAGAATGTATCTAGCAATAACAGGTAAAATAAAGGTTATTATTAGCAAAAACTATTAAATATTCACGAAAAGACCTCGGTTACCTCCTCTTGTTTTGTTTTTGATGTGTGTCGAGAATGTAGACGACCCGATAATGTACGGCCAGGAAAGCACGACCGATAATTGGTGTACTTGTCAATTATCAGCACGTGCCTATTCCTATTCGGAGATATGACAAATTGATGTCGATTTCGAGATTCCAATCTCGACTGTCTATCGTCTCGATTGCTTCCGACCACTCGATGTATCTCGCACGCTAGCCATCGTGAATATTTCTAAATATAACGTTGAGAATAAGAAATCCCGAAGATAGACATTTTTTCGAGACGATTTCGAATCTCAGCTTTTGAGAATTGAGGTCCAGGAAGGTACAGCCGATAATGTACAGCCGATATTCCGCGTACCTGAGAAAAGTACATGTTTTATCTGGTCGTACATTATTGGGCTGCATTTTATCGGGTTGTGAAATACTGGCCGTGCATAATTGGAACGGGCTGCACGGCCGATAACTTACAGCCTGATAAAAGACGACCCAGCCCATATTGGCTAAAAAACTCTGTTCGTATTGGTCGATGTGTCTATGATCTCTTATGATTCCATGCTTCGTTTGGAGCATGTTCCATGGTTCCGAGTTGTCATAAAAAAATACCTTAACCTACTCACTGTAATCCTTATATTTGAATCGCGTTCAAACGATGCACGAAATGCATAGATGTCATAGACACAGAGGATGTCAGCCAATGAGGAATGGGTTGTCATTTAACAGGCTGCACATTATCGGAGTGAGCATTATCGGCCCGTGTCAATAATGTACGGCATGGTATTGAATACCATGATTGCACAGCCTCATAATTGATGTACTGTTACCTGGAATATCAGGCTGTACATTATCGGCTGTGCATTATAAGGCTCGAGTCGATAATGTACGGAATGATATTTCACAACACGATAATGCACAGCCTGATATTCTATGTACCGGTACACCAATTATCATGGTGTACAATACGGGCTTGGCTATACATTATCGGGTCGTGCATTATTGGCTCCCTTGTTGAGCTTGACAGTTGACATTCTGTTGACACAAATTACACAAATGACAATGTCATTAGGAGCAGTGTTTTTTTTTCGCTTCATCTTGGCGTCGCTTGCCTTTACGTTTAGTTTTTGTTGGACCGATATCCTATATTCACTCAGAAAAGATCATGTATGTCTGCAACAAAGAGAATATAAATACTACGTCTGCAAATGTCATCGAGCGTCGTCGAACGTCTTTACTGAACACGGCCCAGAAGTTACAGAATAGAAGTTTACGTATTCATGTTTTTTTTAAACCGAAAAAAGCTGTGGGAAAAATGGAAACGTCGTTCAGAAAAGTAGGAATTAGGCACAGAATTCTCCTTATAAATAAGGTCTGTCTTTGGAATTAGGAAAATCAGGAGAATTCTGTGGGAAAATCACAGGAAATTACATTGGAGTAAATGATACAATAAACTATAGTAAAAGCACAGAATTCTCCTTATGAAGTAAAAGGTTATCTCTTTATTCTTAGACTATTCTAAATACAATCTAAACTTAAATAAAAGAGCTAAAGTTACAACCAATAAAAAACAGAGCTGTCTAAGATATCTAGCTATCCTTTCCAAAATAAATAGGTCCACTAAGGTGTAGACACGAATCACGAATTAGGTATGATTTATTTATTTTAATAATTTATAAAACAGACAAAGAAAACTTAAAAATACTAACTGAAAACTAAAACCTAAAATAACTGTATAAAAATTAAACTAAAAGACCATTAGTGGAGGGAAAGGTCCCCAGAATGCTGGCGGCACGTTGAATGGCAATGCTCAATTTCTGTGCAAAATAAAAGCCAGCGCTATGTACACCCGACGCCTCCACCAATCGCCTGGCCAAGTCCCGATAAAGCCTCAAAGCGGCCGGCCCCCACGGACCCATCGTCTTCACCCCAAACGGAGCGAACATATTCACCCGGTCAAGGTGTGCATATTTGCGCCGAATTTAGGTTATTTTCGCTTCATATTTGGCTCTACAGACATATCTGGGACAAATATCTGGGACATTATTGCACACACGGTCATCTGACCCCAAACTAAGCAAAGCTTGTAATATGGCTGCCAGAGACTGATATACGTACATAGATATTTTTTAAATACATACTTATATAGATATTAACACCCAGACATAGAACAAACACAAATATTCATCACATAAATGTTTGTCCTAGATGGGAATCGAACCCACGCCCCCAGGCACAGAACGTAGGTTCACTATCAACTGAGCCACCGGGGCAGTCAAGTATAGTATGTATTTAGCATGTGTCAAGGTTTATAATATTTTGTGCCTATGTCTATGTACCTACTGATGATTTCATGCATAGTCTCAAATAAACTAGCCATTAGTTACTGCTACCTTCTCAAAGTGCGAAGAAAAAAAATCTCAGTCGTAGCACAGATCATATAATAAAATTAGTCATAGTCTAAAATGCTCGCAGACATACGTTCGAAATAACACAAGACACAAGTTAGTTATGTCAACGCTTCGAATTCTCGGCATTTTCGTCAATACGGAAAATAAATAGGAACTTTTTTGAAAATTTGTTGAACAAAAATTGACATTTGACGTGGATTCCTGTTTTTTTCTGTTTTTGTCATTTTCTTTTAAAATAAAATAAAATACAGGATCACCTGTATTTCTTATTTTTACGGTCGTAGCATTATATTTTTATCAAAATTGCTTTTAATCGTGGCAGAATGAGCAGCGCCGGAATGGCGGGTAAGTTCAGTTTTTAATGGCTTGAATCCATTGGCATTTTTTATTTTAATCTAAATTTCAACAGATTTCAATTTCATCCCAATCAATCACAATCCGTTCACTCCGTTCAATGGCCCCTGTAATTATGGCCCAATCATATATTTAGTAGGTAGATATATGTATATGGGCCCTATCATACTTTCCTATCGTTATCAGACCTACCTTCGGGTCAACCAACCAAAGAGAATATAAATACTACTTATCAACACTTGAGATCACAGAATTCTCCTTATAAATTGTCTGAGATCGAGAATTCTTTGGATAGTCGATGGTCAATAATTTTTCAATCTGATGAAGCGATTTATGGCACGGCACCGGATCGCTGGGTCGGAGCATTGCCCAGCGCAGAATAGGAAGCTTTTGCCTGCGATTGGTTGTTACCTAGCTACAAATTTACATATTTGTATGATTTTCTGAGCACTAAGAAATTTCATTCCCATAGAGGGCTATGTATGTACTGACAGTTGTAATGTAGGGAGTCCTGAATCGCGCAAGCTAAGTTTTTTCCTCGAGACGAAAGTATTCATTTTCATACCTCGAAGCTTTATTGGTCCTACTCCTGATACACAGATGTCCTGATACGACTGCGGCTATATTCCTCTGATTTATAACATTAGTTAGGATTCGCGAGACCTAAGGTCCCGCGCGAGCCCTGCGGCATCGCGTACGAAGCCGGGGGCTTGTAGTTGTTGTAGTTTTATAGACCTTATAATTATCTATTTATTACGTAGCAAATTTAAACTGAGCTAAAATATTTCACGCTCGCTTTGCTCAAGTATTTTTGTTTGTTTTACGTGTATTTTTGCTTTCACGATCGTGACATATATCTAACTAGTAGTTCTGCGATCAGTATAACCTGACCTCAGAAAAGTACTGACCTGTAACCCCAGAGCGCAACCTTTTTTTTTCATATTTCTTACTTTTTTTTTGTCGTTGGCAATTTTTGTTTGAGGTATTTTCCCCAAAAAGGGAAAAAAAGGTGCCCTTATCTGTGGGTGCCATTTACCGGCCGATTTTTATAATATTTGGCAGAAACTTTCAGTTATTCAGTTCAGTGTTCAATTCTAAACGAGAAATTCGAATATGAGCTAAGTAAGTACATCACTAACAAAATAAAAATGCAGAAAAACAAAGTACCTTAAAACATTTTATAAGTATAATATGTTATAATTTAAAAATATTGAAAAAAACGATAACAGGTTGAAAACTTGCTTTTGAAGAAACAGAGTTTCCTTTAAGGTGCATCGTTTCGCTCAGCGCGCGAAATTCAAATTTTGTTGCGTTTTTTGTCAATTACAGCCTAATTACTCATCGTAGGTTCATGAAAACTAATTTTGCGATAATAAATAGATTGTTTCAAGACATTACACTAAACAAAAATTAAATTTGAAAGCTAGTGTAGGTAAATTTTTCGCTAAACCAAAAACCAAGATGAAAATCAACTTATTGAGATTTGTAGCTAAACCAATGTTATTTAGATGATCATTTTACCCGTAATTACTTAGAACAACTTATTTATTGGCGCAAAATTGGTTTCAATAAATCCACGATGAGTAATTAAGCTGTAATTGACAAAAAACGCAATAAAATTTTAATTTCGCGCGATGAGTGAAACGTTGCACCTCAAGTTATTCATTACAAGACTCAACTTTAACGACCTTGCCAAAAAGCTGTTCTTCTTTTTTTATGATATTGTTCCTCAGATCGTCAAAAGTTGTGGAGGTTTCAAATAATATTTCTTCTTTAATATCTTTGCTTTCAAAATTATTAATATCTACAAAACATGGTGCTTCTTCGCTAAAATAGTCAGCAATTACGAAGGGTGGCATTTCTTTTTTTATTACCGTGCTCGGTAGTGCACTAAAACCAATTGGGGTTTCCGAAGATGATGAGCATGGTTTTTCTTCGCTAAAATCGTCAGCAATTACGAAGGGTGGCATTTCTTCTTTTAATACCATGCCTTCCAGAGCACTATAATCAGTTGTGGTTTCCAAAGATAACTCTTCTAGTTTGATATTCTTTCTTTCCATAGCATCAGTAGGTGTTTTGTTAGGAAATTTTGTTTGTCTAATTTCGTTGTATTCTCCAATATCCTTACTATTCAATGCATCACTAGAAGATTCATCAGGGTACCTATATTGACTAATTTCGTCAAGGAATGCAACGGGTTCCTTTGGTATAATACCAAAATTAGCATTATATACAATATTTATTCCAATGATATTTTTTACATTGGATACGGGGCTATCAGGCAAGTCTAGGGTTGAGTTCCAGATGTCGTAAATTTTTTTCATGCTTTTATTTGACATCTTACATTGCTTCAGATTTCGGTTGATGCACAACGCTCTCTTTCCAAGGGGTGCGTCTTCGATATTATTGAGAGGTATTACTATCTGAGAGTTTTGTTTCTTCTTCCTGGTGTAGGTTCTACAAACCCTTTTCTGGCTCTGCAGATTACTTGACACTACCGGTGTTGTTTGTGGAGTTATATTTCTGTACGTTTCAGTTGGTTTTAAAAGTTGCAACACCTCATCAGCGGATATATTTGTGTCAGTCAAGTATCTTTCGTGTGCTTGGTTTTTTAATGTTGTTTCGTGCTGATTAGAAGATGGTTCCTGTAGGTTTACATCAAACACGTCAGTTAGAGAGCTTAGAGAACTTTTCTGTCTTCTTTTAAAAAGTTCACTTCTATGTGGATAACATATTGCCTTCGACCATTCTGAAGAGTCGTTGTCGGTCATCCATTTTCTGATTTTGGCTTTTATGCTCTTAGTTTTTCGTTTGAGCTCCATTTCTCCGCCGCAGATGATTTTATAGTCAGGATAGACTATCGCCAGCCTAAGAATCAGAGCTTTCGTGTATGATTTTGAAGGTGTACGAAGCACACGAGGTGGCCCGATTTCACAGAACAGATTCCGCAACTGCTCGGCTACTTCGATCGCATTGCTTGAACTTAGCGGCCGCAAGAAAGAGCGTTTTATTTTTAACGCTTTGTAATGCATCACGAACTTTTTATCACCGTCTGGAGTATCAGACACGTCGACCAACTCAAGGTAACCATGGTACATTATACCTTTAGGAGTTTTTTCTCTTTTTATTGCCTTACATGCTCCACACAACTTCAAAAAACAAATTAAAGCACTCTGAGGGACGAGAAGTTTACTGTTTTGCAAGTATTTTTTCATTATTTCTTTTGTGCCGTGCCCTGTAAAAATATGAGCAGCATAGATGACGTCGAAGTAGTCTTCAATTGGTATCATTTGGCAATCATTCCCGAGATAGCTCTTACCGATTATGAGCACCTTATTAGCACACCTTTCTTGAACTTTGTACGTATTACCATAGAATTTCTCATTTTTTTCGAGATCTTTTATCTTGTTTTGGATCCATTCTTTAGTCCGCCATTCGTAGAGACAACCTCGTGAACCATAAATAATTTTTAAAATTTCCTTCTCAAACTGTTTTCGTGTTTGAGAGAGCTCCATCTGTGTCTGTGATGGTGAACCAGTCATTCTGTAGACTAAAGAGAACAATAAAAAACGATGTAATATTTGTTCAAAAGAAACAGGAGGAAAGCGGTTTTTGTTCTCTCTCGCTCAAATCACAATATTATGATTGCGAAGTTTGTGCGTAAGTATGTAAGCGTGTTTGTTCCCGTTCAACTCTGTAACGGTTTAATGTATTTAGATGAAATTTGGTATGGAGGTAGCACATAAGTGGGATAATTTCTGCCTTCTGAGCTGTAGATTATGGGTTCGATTCCCACCCAGGACAAACATTTGTTGATGTACATGGATATTTGTTCTTTGTCTGTTTATGGTTCTATGTATTTACAAAAAAATAAAATAATATATATATATATATATATATATATATATATATATATATAGGCAATTTTTATTCCGGAAAAATATTCGGTTTCCGTAGAATAGACAATAAACAAATTTTTGAATAGCGGAATACCTCTTTGCGCTGCTAGTTTTAAATAAAATAGCTAAAGATGTATTTGGAAATTGTTATAAAATGATTGTCTTTCCTATTTTTTGTACCAAAACTCCATAGAAACCTTTTTAGTAAAGACTTTAACACTTTACTAGGGCATGACTTGGACTTGACAGTGACTTAATTTGCTTGACTTAGACTATGTTTGAGACTTTGTTTTGTTGCGAAATTTATGATTCATTTGAAATATTAACTAAATATTAAACTTGACACTGGCTAAATACACAACGTGTGGAGCCAAAATTTAAGAGAAAAAAAGGGAGGGAAACCCATTGTCACAATTTGGTGAATTTGGTCACAATCATATTAAAGAATATTATAATAAGCCTCCGCAATCTGGCAAATGCATAAGACGTGCGACGCCAAAATCTTCTTAGGAGGAAAGAGAAAAAAAACCTCCGCACGTTTCGCTCATCGCGCGAAATTCAAATTATATTGCATTTTTTGTCAATTACAGCTTAATTATTCATCGTGGATTTATTGAAACCAATTTTGCGCCAATAAATAAGTTGTTCTAAGAAATTACGGGTAAAATGATCACTTAGATAACATTGGTTTAGCTACAAGTCTCAATAAGCTGATTTTCATCTTGGTTTTTGGTTTAGCGAAAAATATACCTGCACTAGCTTTCAAATTGAAATTTTGGTTGGTGTAATGTCTTGAAACAATCTATTTATTATCGCAAAATTAGTTTTCATGGACCTACGGTGAGTAATTAAGCTGTAATTGACAAAAAACAGAACCAAATTTGAATTTCGCGCGCTGAGCGAAACGATGCACCTTAAAATGTTCATTGAGCGAGCGAGAGCGTATCAAACATTACGGTACATTTAAAATGGACAGTGTAGAAGCAAAGTGATCCAACTGACAATTTTGTCAAAATTGGGTACATTTTTGCAAGAACGCAAAAGCTAGCCGTCTTAAAAAAAAACATCTTTATAGGATTACAATACATGAGAACCTACTTACTTTTGCTCGTTTACGGACGTAAGTAATAAATAAAAACGCGTTTTACTTCATATCTCGAAACTTATAAAATGCCAGATAGATCACTTCGCTTCTTCGCTATCCATAAATATCAAATATGATATGAATATATTATGATTATGATTGAACAGTACACAAAATATTACTAACCTCAAAACGTCCCGAGCAAATGTCACGTCACGAACTAAAACGTGAAAACATTTTACGCAAGGCGAACACGGGGGGTTACTCGAAGTGCGGGCGGGCGGGTGCGATGTTGTGAAGCGAACCCGTGAACTAGATGGCACTAAATTACCATAATTTAAATTAAATATAGCGCCATCTAGTTACAGTAGCTACAACTCGGAGGAATGCAGTCGACAGTAAACACGACACCATATAGCTACAATACCTTTGGATTAATTATATTTTCGTTTTTTATTCCTCCAAGATATTTTCTGTGTACAATAGGTACCTATAATTGTAGCTCACTACACTCGACGTCATTATTCTTTGAAGTAGTCTAGTCTAGACTATCTCTATTCTGGTTGAGTAGAAATTACCATGGGTCAATAAAATATTACATATTTCTTTAGATAATTAAGATATACAATCGTGACCTTGATTATGGTTATATTACTGAAATAATAACTAGATAACTATTTCAAAAGATATTAAAGAGATCATCATCCATACTTTGTGATGAAAAATGCTCATGATAAACTTATGTATAACCGGGTTAGTATCTAGTTTAAAAAAGCATAGTACAAGCTTGCTTCGTTAGTGGCTAGATGGCGCTGTGTGTGAAAACGTTCACCAATATTTATATTTATACACATTTTTTTGGGACCTATATTAAGCTAATTAAATATTAAATTACCTAATCAAATATTCAGTTTTGGCGTTATATGTTTTGGGTCATCATTCCATAAAACGTAACCATGGACGAAACATCATAATTATAGCACCACTGTAATACTAAATCCATGAACGTAACAGTTATTATTTTCATTTCTGACAAGTTTGACAACCCCTATTTCTGAAAATAAAAAAAATATACCAAATATTTGTATTTTACTCGACACAATGAGTTCTAGACACAGAATTCTAGATAAGGACACCCCATATGCCAGGGTCGTATTTACTCATCCATCATAGTCATTTCGGTCATGTATAGTTCGATGTGTAGTCGAGTGGAGGAGCCTCAATCGTATGTCACTGAACGAGACTGATAGCCTCCTGTGAAACTGTTAGTTCCAGCATTTGGACAACTCTATTAATATTAGTTGGTAACTTTGTAGATTACAATCATAGTACAAAGTGATTAGGTTTGTTAGGTGTGTCTAGTCTAGAGGCGCAGTGAAATACCTAAATATCAAAATTGAAATGGCCTTGAATAGGCTTGATTCACATCACATTCTGTTCTATCCCGATTTTTTTTTAATGATAAGTACGATGTCTTTAAATATACCTAAACAAAACACAAAGCATGCTGTTCGTACTGCCGGCACTGCCGCCGTCCGGCTATCAATAATAAGTATTTTGACAAGGCATAGGACCAGAAACTGCAGAGGTCCGCAGACCGAAACAGAGCGTGGACTGTATATTACTCCAGTGGTCGGCCTCTTCAGTGTGGTTCGGGGTTGTGATGTTCCTTATTCGGGTTCGAGGAGAGCTTGCAGTAAAACTTCTTGTTCCATATGTACAGATCGACTACATTTATTAAAATTCTTATTCTATGAATATTATTGAACCATGCCATTTTGGTATTTTGAATAATATTTTCTTGTCTCATACTTTTACGTGTGCGGGTTCTAGTTTTTGAACTTATGTAACCCCAGCTATGCATGACATGATCGATTGATA
This sequence comes from Apocheima hispidaria, assembly GCA_947579745.1. Classification (NCBI taxonomy): domain Eukaryota; kingdom Metazoa; phylum Arthropoda; class Insecta; order Lepidoptera; family Geometridae; genus Apocheima; species Apocheima hispidaria. The sequence goes on from OX388151.1 coordinate 4,063,017, forward strand.
TGGTACCTATCATCGAAGCAAGCATGCCATTAAACTATTAAATTCGTAGGCAGGGTGTCCTAAATGTTATCTAAAGCGCGATTCACACCGAACTTAACTAACCTTACGCAAACTCATTCACAAACGCTCGATAAGGTTAATCTGTGCTATAAAACTCAACATCTCTCTGATGAGAAATTTCACCCATGGAAAAGGGGTACGGGGTACCCATTACATATTATTTTCTGCTCACGCCTTTGGCGATGTATTCTACGTAAGTAGGTATATGTAGTTGCGGCGAGCACCGGTGACGAGCCGGAAGGATGATTCTAGAAATCAAATAATTATTTAATGTAATTAATCGCCTCATGAACTTGCTCAGTGGCCGAGCTACCTATACAGGGTTATAAGGAGAGGGTATGCTAAGCCGAAACGGGCTCATAGTACACAATTACACCTCATTAAGAACAACTTTTACTATAGGTAGGACAAACTCTGAAATCGCGAAAAATATATCAGCTGTTCCATACATTTTGTCGAGTGTCATAGACATTTTACTATGGAACAGCTGATTTATTTTCTCGATTTCAGGGTTGGTCCCATAGTAAAATTTGTTCATATTGATGAGTACTATGAGCCATTTTCGGCTTAGCATACCCTTTCCTTATAACCCTGTATAGCTAAAACATCCCAACACGCACACAATCCAAAATACACGCAAAAAAGAAAAGATTGCAGAAAAAATAAGTTTGCTGGGCGGTGGCGCGGCGGTTCACATGCTTGTCTCTAGGAACCGATTCTCAAATAGACAAAAACTGTAGAAATTCAAATGACCGACATATTTATGATGGTGTTAATGAATTTAAGACCCTCGTTTCTAATATATAGGCTGATTTTTTGAAGAAATCGCTGATTTTTTGAAGAAATCCTAAACCATAGGAGATACTAGGAAACCGTCCTAAGAACCATTAGGTATTTTTTTTGTAAAAAAAACCATTTTGGCATAATAATTTTTTTTCGATCAAGCGTGGGTTTCCCCTAAAAAGGAGTTATTTTGGTTTGGTTTGGTTTGGTGAGCCAAACCGCATTTCACGTAAGTTCATTGTATCATAACAGAAAAATCGGATCAGTAAAAGTATTTATAGTTAGTTAGTAGTTTATTAAATATGAATACCTTCTACTGCTCAGTTTTTTCCTTCCAATACAGTGTAACGATCCTTACACGAAACTGAGTCGATCCGCATTAAAATAAAATTGATCAAAACAACTAGTATTTTTGGAGAACTCACGCTTGACCAAAAAACAAACTACGCTAAAATCGTTTTCATACAGAATGGGTCAAACAGATTTCTCGTATATCATAAAGATTCGGATATACTGTCCCAGTTAAAAAAAATCAACCTGTTTACGTAGAAATGTGGAAATGTGTAAAAAAAGGGTTCGCTCAACATAATGATTTAGGTATTCCGTCAACGGATCATAGATCAATAACGTCACAATCCTGAAGAAGTTTTTTTTTTTTAGTTTTCAATATTGCTCCACGGACTCCGGGGTCCGTGCCATTTAGCAAGTTTTACAAATATTTCATCAACTAAAACGGAATATAAAAACTAAAGACTTTACAAAAGGAATATACCAACGAATATGCTAATAAAGAGCTAAGTGCTATTATAGATTTGCGTATATACTCGAGCAGTCCAATCCATCCTGAAGAAGTTAAAGATTGAGCATTTTGCCTTCATAGACGCCTTCATACTTGGTTACGCTAAAATCGCCCGAAAGCCTAAAGAAACTTATAGTAATCTGAAAAATGAAATAGCAGCGCTGCCCAAGATAACGGACCACCGTTGTCAAAGATACTGGGCATGGACACGTAAATCTATGACGCGAATTGACGCTATACACCAGGCTGGTGACAGTCAGAGATAAAAAGAAGATTTGTCGCCACTGCAGAATCGGGAGCATCACGACCACAGATGAATAGAATTCATCTGTGATCACGACAAAAGACAATAAAACTCTTTGATCGTGTATTATTGCAAGAAGCATTAGACCTTTGCTCAGCAGTGGATGATGATGCATATATACTAAATATTTACGAGACATAGTCGACTGTAAACATTTTATCCTCCAAATAAGGAACAAGGTCAGTTAGTTGCAGTCATATATGCGTCATTTGGTTTTCTGTCTCGGCTGAATCACTACCACTGTGCATAATTACCACCAAAACGAACCTAAAAAATAAGACGAAAAATCTCGTTTTTCTTAATTAAAAAAAAAGTTTGTATGGAAAAATTGCCGCGTACATTGAAACTTTTTTTGCTGTGTGAAAAAAAAAAGGTGATTCTACCTAAGTACAAAGAGATTATAGAAAATAAGTTATATGATAAATAAATAATAAAAACTTGCACGATATGTAGTTGTGAATAATTAAAGGCCAATTTTATGGGTTGATCGATATTTCACGCGTGTCACAGCTAGGTATTGTCTGGCATTACTAGGCCAGGGGTGAGCTGTGACAGTCGACTCTTCAATATCTTTAGCAGTTCAGCATTCTAAAAAAGTTGGGAAAGGTAAGTTTTTTGTACATGAGTACTTTTTTGTGGATTTCCTAAACTAAGTTTTCATAAAATGATGCTTGATGGTCTTTTGTGCGCAGCCAAATTTGATGTATACTTGTACCCATCCGCCGCACGCCCCTTATTAAAACGAACTGCAAACAATTGATGGCGGTTACCATGAGCCCAGTTTTTGCTAGTGTCGTCACTGAATCTTTAAAATTCAATGACATGTCGACCCAGGATCCCATTCTCAAAAGCTGACATTACTTCAATCTCGTCTCGAAAAAAATGTCGAACTTCGAGATTTCTTATTCTCAACGCTTTATTTCGAGACATTCAAGATGGCTAGCGTTCGAGATACGTCGAGTGGTTGGAGACAATCATTTTGCATTGACATATCACTTGACCCCAGCGAGATGATCGACGATATTGTAAAAGCGCAGGTCTCAATAACCCACCCCATTATAGTAACGGGAGTGAGGCTGAACGTGATAATTAATGGGAGTGGGAGTGACCGCACACCCACTCGAATCTCGAAGTGAATCTCGAGTGAATCTCGAGTACACAGGAATAAGGTCCTATATAGCATTGACCAGGAGTCCAGGAGTTCCAGGACCCCTATTCTCAAAAGCTGAGAGGGACAAACTTATAATTAAAACAAATACAAAACATGGATGAGAGTGAAACAGCATAGATAAGGGGCTGAAACGATGATGAAATCTATGGCAAATGTTAAAAGCTTTCTCCAAAAGAAAGGAAACAAACAGCTGTTGATTAAACAACCTTGATTTAAGTGTAGTAAATACATAATACAAGTAAATCGATCGTTGTGTATGAATATACGACAAAACATCATTCATTATATTTCTACGTTCCAAATCATTTATTATTTGCAACAACAGCTTGAGGTTCCCGGTGTTTGTTATGTTTGTAGCCACAGGTTACTGGTTTCATCACCATCACCAGCCACAGCCTTCTCCATCCCACTGCTGAATCTCATCTCGAAAAGAATGTCGAACTTCGAGACTTCTCATTCTCAACGTTATCTTTCGAGATATTCACGATGGCTTGCGTTCGAGATACATCGAGTGATCCCAATCTCGAAATCCCCATCAATTTGTCATATCTCCGAATATCGTCCGGGGCCCAGATCGTTGACATTTTCCATTTCATCTTGCCAATGATTCTTTATTATAGCGAATGGGCCACATGGTATTGTTTGCTCACGTCGACTGGGATTGGGACCGCCTTGCGGCACGTCGGCCATATTTTGTATCCCAGCCAAGATAGTACGTTAGCTGTCAAAAACTAAATTGTTTTTGAAGTGTTAGGAAATTACTAGTGAAAGGGATGGAGTTGACGCCATATTGTGTATTCAAAGTGCCGCAAATGACGTGACTTGTACCAGGTCCTCTTTTTTCATTCATCATTGCATCTGGCCATGTATTCTTGTCTCCGTCACCCTGACGGCCTGGACATCCTGGGCAGATGGAGAGAATGGAAAAAGAATGAAATGGAGAATGAAGATGGGATGGAGATGGTTCTCGAATGAAATCTTTTTGTTTGAGCGGAGAATACGGCAGCTGGGTCGGTTCAGTAGAAATTGTTCTTCATAAAAAAAGTTGTACATCAATATACACAATGTACACATAGTTTTTTCTTCTTTATGTTTACATAGTATAAAATAAAGCTTACAAAACAACGCTTTCCGCACCTGTCTTTATATCCGCTAACTCCTAAACCACGCAACGGATTTTATAGCGGTTTGCACCATCAGTTAGATAATTTTTCACAGAAGGCTTATAATATTATATTTTTTCTAAATGACACCCGTGCGAAGCCGGGGTGGGTCGCTATTTTATTTACACATCTCTATATCTCATAGAGTGGCGGTCGCAATTTTCAATATACATGTATAAAGTACAAACCTTTTTCTAGGAATCAACGTACAGACCAAGCCGCATATATGATATATATAATATATAGATATGAGATTTGGACTTAATATTCTTTTATTGGTATATGTGGTCATTACGAACGGGTTTTGCGAAATATCACCTCCAAAGGGGTAAAATGGACCCCCAAATTTTGTGTCGAAATAAAATATTTTTACATGCTAATCTAATGAAACTCGGTTTATGTAATAAGCATAAAAATAATGAAAGAAAGGCTCGGGATTTCTCGAAAATCAACCCCAAAGCAAAGAAGCTTGTGTGTCTTCGTTTCAAACTGCAAATGGAAAATTTTATGACTTATACAGCTTTCCCTATCCCATTAGTGGATACAATTAATGGAAAATTTACCACACCCCAATTTTTAGTTCGAGGAAAAGTGCCCTACCCTTAATACTTAGGTAGATACTGTAATTCGCTAACCCCACCAAAATTTAAACAAGAAAAGCGCTGATATTACCTAGAGATAGGTATTTTTATTCTATCTGCCTATTCACCGAAATCACACAAAAGCTCCATTCTACCCTAAATTGCCTAATCGACTTTGAATTGGTAACTTAGTAATTTAGTATTGATTAAATGGTAACCCCGTATTACCATGGAGCCTTTGTCCCCTGTACGGACCGGCCAACTTAAACGTTCAGATGACCAAATGATGGAACTATAAATTTTCTACGGAAGGCTGTCAGTTTTGCTTAGGAAATACGATAGTGGGTTCTGTCATGTAACTGTAAAGATAAGTTTGTCGTATGTTAATATTTTAATAATCCCATATGATACGGTATCATTTAGGAACAAAACTTTGTCGTGTACGGTTGTGTTGGAAATGTATAACTTAGTGTAATTTGTTCATTCAGGGTCACCTTTACTATCATCACTTCTTTCATGATAAGAGACAATGTGGAGACCAAAAAAATCCGACATTACGGGTAAATAGTGCATTTAGTTTACCTAGCTTTTAAACATTTCTGACAGCTCTATGGGACCCGTGATTAAAATTTGTTGGGCTGATTCACATTGCACTGGGCTAGGGCCACAGAATATAAGTGTTATAGCTTGGGGGTCTGTACTTAACCGAAAGTAGGTCATTATACCTACTCCTCATTATCAACAACTTTTAATGCGGGACCAAAAATGAAATCGCGAAAAAAAAACAGCTGTTCCATTCATATTGTTAATTGTGAATCAGCTGGTTTTCTCCCTGCAATTTCAGGGTCCAATAGTAAAATTTGTTTATAATTACAATACAATATAACTTAATTATACACCAAAAAGACAACTAAACTAAAAATAAACAATAATAATAAAACGATGAAATAATTATGAATATAATGACCTCCTTTCAGCTCCTGTAAACCCTTAGCTCATAGCCCTGTAATAGCACAAACACTAGTACCCCGGGTCCTGACTGATATTGAGAGCCATTGTGAATAGTAAAAAGGGGGGGGGGGGGAAGTTTTGGAGTGCGTCCATGCGATCAACTTAAGGTCTCTACATACTGTATGATTTTGACGCCTGCCTTCGCATTTTCTGAAGCACCTTCGTTATTTGAGGCAAGTAAAGGAGAAATATTATTTTATTGTCTCTTTTACTACCAATAAATTGATGCTAGCAATCATTGTCTTATAATATCAGATCAGGCGTCAGATCATGTCGTGTGTAGATGCTATTATTTTAGAGGTGGAGATGGAGAGTCAAAATTACCACAAGAGGTTAGATTTTTTAAACTGTCTCTAACACGACCAAACACTATAGATAGCTTTCTTCAGAAAATCACTGTCTCGCTCGCCTGAGCATTACCGTATCAATCTATCCTTGTCATCCGTTGTGCGCTGACTATGGCGCCGAGCTAGCCCGAGTCCAACCAGAGCCCATGTTTTGTGACTAAATATTAAAACGTCATGCGCTGGGGTCAAGGGTCTTCTTCTGTTTGAAACGTCATTGATTTCAAAGGTATCTAGAGACTTACTTTATTTGTGATAGATTTTTGACCATTAATTACGTATATTTCTCTTTGTTCACAGCTTGCTTCAACTACGACTCGTCGAAGATCCCAAAGGGTGAAAAAAATATAATGGATCCAGGACGTAAGTTCAAATTGCCATCTTACCTTATCTAGTTACAGTGCGAGATGCCGTCGTCTTGTCCATACAAAAAGCGTAGTCTGATACCCACCTCTAAATGTTATCCGATTTTGTTTTTTTTTTATATATGTTAACTAAGTACACCGTGAAATAGAATGCTTGTGTTTTTTTTTTTTTATTTCGCGATATGTTCTTTGTTTTAGGCAATCAAACTGAACAAAAAAAATTGCGTCGAAAATACGACCAAGAAAAGTAATTGTTATTAGTTTTTTTTTTTTTTTAAATAACATGTATAGAGCCATAGATTATGGTTTATCCAAGCCGTTGACAACAAAAACAAAAGATTTTGTTAAGATTTAGGGGGTGATAACAGACTACTCCCGAAACGTAAAAGTCATTAAAAAAAAATTAGTAAAATTCACCAATTCTCTCTATCACACGCACGAGAAACAGAGCGACAGCTATACAACTTTAAATATCGAATGCGCCAAAACCTCGCCGCAGGAATCTGTCGTGGTGGCCAAATGGAAGAACTAAAATTTGCCACGGGAGGCCATAAGTTTTGATATGAAATGCAACAGTGGCGCCCCCTACTGAGTTGCTATGTAAACTGTTGGGAAATATATTCCTCAGATAGATAAAGTATTACTACTTCCTGTTGCTAATGACGATGAGGGCCGCTGCGGGTTATAGTTTTTCAAATAACTAAGTATATATACCTACTTAGTACTTACCTGGGTATTTACGGACTGCTATTTAATTACCTAAATAGTTACTTATCTATACTTTACTAATAGATAAATTATATTATGCGTCAACTCGTGAACGAGTGCTGCTTGCGGGAGCTGGACTGCTCGGAGTATACACGCAAATCTACACTTAGCTCTGTAATAGTATAAAGATTCTAGTCTTTAGTTTTTATATTCCGTTTTAGTTGATAAAATATTTGTAAAATTTGATTTTAAAAAAAATGCCATTTTTTATTTATTTATATATAAATTATACTAAAAGTGCTAATGTCCATAGAAACATGCGTAACTCGAGATTTTCTTTGCTAATACTAGTAGCTTGCATCGAACTGATCCCTATAATTATACAATCCCTGAACCGATTTTTCTCATATTCAAACTTTATTTTTTTATTGATATGTACTACTTGTCTACACAATTTCATGACAATCGGATTAACGGCTTGTTCCCGTAGACTCTACAACCTTCGCTTCGCTCGGTCAATTATAAAGCCGTAAACTTTATAATTTTGTTGTTTATTTGTTTGGCGTAGGCAGGCCTCCCACTAGGTGGACCGACGACATTGTGAAAGTCGTGGGCAACCGCTGGATGCAAGTGGCACATTGTCGGTCGGTGTGGCGGTCTAAGGACACTGAATTGTTTTGTGCTAAGGGGGAGGCTTATGTTCAGCAGTGGACGTCTTCTGGCTTATAAATGTAATGTAAAAATTTTTTTTTGGTACGAGCAAAGCATATCTACAGGAGTATTTTATCTATGGTACGAGGTTATCTAAAGAACAAATAAACGGCTTCTGAAAAAAAATTTAGTGGAAGAAAGCTACACTATCCTTGAGTGGGTCGTTCCGCGTCGTCCCACCACAAAGCCCAACTTGGTAGGAACACGAGGAAATGTTTTTCCTCGTCGACTATGCTACTGTGATGAAATTACATACCAAAACAGATTTAAAAAAAAAACAGTTAAGTTCAATTGCATTTTGTGAGAATAAACTTATCTTGAAATTCAAATGTACCGACTGTTCAAAAAACTCTCAAAACCGACTGCTCAAAAAAGATGAAAATGTTTTTGGTGTTTATATAATCATGTATAATATCATATAAGTATGTTTGTGTGTTCACATAAGGCGTCCTGGACCTCTATTCTCAAAAGCTGTGATTAAATCTAGTCTCAAAAAAATTTCGAAATTCGTTTTCTTATTCTGAACACTATATTTCGAGATGTTGACGATGGCTAGCGTGCGAGATACTTCGAGTGGTCGGAGGCAATCGAGACGAGAGACAGTCGAGATTGGCATCTCGAAATCGACATCTATAAAATTTGTTATATCTCCGAATTACTCCGAATAAAAGCCCTCGTAGACTAAACGGCTTGACCTATTACAAGCGAAGTGTCGTTCTATTCCTCTTTACGGCTGGAGTGTCATCCTAACTAATATTATAATTCAGAGGAATATAGCCGCAGTTGTATTTATTTATTTATTTAAGCCTATTTATTTCCTGATACGTTTACATTTTAATTACATTATATATTTCAAACTTAAACATTTTACACTTTAACTAATCCTTTTTAAACTTTACGTATTTGTATTTTATTTATATTACATGTTTTGGATTAGTTTGTATCAGGAACCCCTCTCAGGTAAAGGCCTCCTCCAAGGCTTGCCACCTTTCTCTATCCTGAGCTATTTGGATCCATTGTTGACCCGCTATTTTTTTGATGTCGTCATCCCATCGAGTGTAAGGTCTTCCTCTGTAGCGCTTGCCTGGTGGGCCTCGCCATGTCGTTACTGTTTTGGTCCACCTGTGATCTGTGAGGCGCGCTACATGACCCGCCCATTTCCACTTCACTTTTTGTGCGTGGTTTAGTGCATCAACTGCTTTCGTCTTTGATCTTATTTTTGTGTGTCTTATCCTGTGTAGCTTTTTAATGTTCAACATGCGCCGTTCCATTCCTCTTTGACATGTGATTATTTTATTTTTTATCTGATTTGTAAATTTCCATGTTTGACATGCGTATGTCAGGCATGGGATAAGGCATGTGTTCATAACTTTCGTCTTAAGCACTATAGGCATGTCACTTTTAAATATTTCTTTACAGCTCCAATATTTATTCCACGTACTCTTTACTCTTCTCTCTATTTCTAGTTCATTTCTGTCTCTGCTGAATCCAATTTGTTTACCCAAGTAGATATATTGTTCGACATATTCTAACTCATCATTTCCAATTTTTATGCTTGATCTTGTGTGGTTGGACATGACTTTCGTTTTTGTTAAATTCATTTGTAAGCCTACTTGCATGCTAGCCTTGTGCAGAGTTTCAATCATGTATTGTAGATGGTTGCTCGCTTCTGATAGCAATACTAGGTCGTCTGCAAATCTTAAGTGGTTCAAATATTTACCTTGAATATACAAGCCTTGTTTTTTCCAGTCTAATTTGCTTATGATAGATTCTAATATTGCAATAAAAAATTTATTGCAATATTAGAATCAGTCGTATAAGAACCAATAAAGCTTCGAGGCACAAAAGTGGATCAACACCATCTAGCAAACTATAGCAAGTAACTTTGTCTCTCTGTCTGGATGTTTGTCGGGTTATCACGGCTGAACGGATCTTGATAAAATTTGATAAGGAGTTACTGTATATCACAAATTCGGACAAGGGATACTTTTTTATGTCCACGCGAACGAAGTCGCGGGTAACAACTAGTAGATATGTTATAATTAAAATCCATTATATCCATTATATCCGGTCCTTAGGAAGTAAGGAACCGAAGTATTCCATAGACTGATTGTTATATTTTTTTTTTAAAGTGTGGAGTACTTATAAGTACCAACTGCGTTTAGTCGAATAATATGAACCTATCATAATCATCATCAGCTAGAAGACCACTGCTGCTGGGACCCTATTCGGAGATTTGACATTTTATCTCGGTCTCTCTCACTCCCATTAAATTCTAAATTAGAGAGACAGTGACCGAGATAAAATGTCATTTCTCCGAATAGGGTCCCAGAACAAATGCCTACTTTATCAGGGGTTGCCATAATCCCCAAGCCTAGCAGGCGGCTTTGAGATCGCAGAACGCCCACCGTTTATTATGATGACGCTGCTGCCCGTGCTCCGGTGGTTCTAGTCGCAATTTTAAGATTTACCCGGGTCCCTAAAATTATCCAGGAAGGTATAGGTGTATGAAACTATGCCTAGATATTCCAAAAAGATAGAATATACTATTATTGTTAATTGTTTGGAAGGGTAGTAGGTATAGGAACACAGATCACGCCTGTGTAATAGGGAGGTTCCACCCAGTTGACACGCGAGCTTGACACGCTAGTCACCGTATCACGAATCAACCCTACCCTACCTAAAGGGGCTTCAACCCCGGCGGTGACGTCGTCATGTCTGGGGCGTAGTTGAAAGTGGAAAACTACGTACATCCCTAATGGCCCAATTAGTTTTCATAGAAAATTAGGTTACATTACTTTGTTTAATTCGTCGAAAACACTCTTTTGGAATATTACATTTTGAAATTGCTTTTGTTAGATTAATATCACATTTATTTATTACCACAGATATCTGATGTGCTTATTACCTTGTTATACTCTTGTAGTGGTAGGACTCTTGCAGAGTCCGTCTGGGGAAGTACCACGCCTTTGGCAGTTATTCAACCGCCAAGCAGTATTGTGCCATCATTACTGTGTTGTGAGTGTGAAGTGGAATCTTTGGGTGACGAGCTGCCGTGGGTTGCCGCGATTGGGTTAAAGTTGAACCTGGTTTGAACTGGGTGGCACTGAACTGTAAAGGCCAGGCGTAATGCTTCACATCGGATAACAAGGCCAACAAGGCATAGAGGAATTATTTTTCTATTGACAAGGAAACTAATCGCGCATACGATTGTGCAGGGTAATATTTTCGAGAGGGGGTATAGGTACCTGTCTATGGTATCCGCAGACCCACAAACATGTGGAGCCAAGCTGTGGATCCAAGTGAACGGAGCCCTACCACTTACACACGGTCTTAGGAACGATAAACTCAAATCTACTACAGATTTGGTTCTATCATATTTACAGCAAGGAATTTATGCAAGAACAGGAGACGGCTACGATTATGTATACTTTTGTCTCATTTTTAACGACATGAAGAGTAGAGAAGATTTTGTCGCATGCTAGCCCTGTAAGAGGTAGCTACGTACAAATATTTAAAAGAGGAGCGCCAAATTTACATGAAGCGACGATATGATCGACTTGCACGACACAGAAGGGTAGGGCTTCCTTTTCCTGTTCTGTTCCACTGCATATCGTCAATCGTCATGGTCTGTTTCGCTTCTTCAAAATACCCCAACGAATAGGTTACCTACCTACGAGTCAACTAGGCACGGGTATTTGTACTATTATCTATTCTGTGCCACGGTTTACGTTACTTGGTAAACTATTATGTAAAACACCCAGTATTCAGCCTTTTTAGCACGAATTGAAACTTTATGTACATATAGTTTAAATGTTAAATCATATTAATAAAATTAAGAACGTTCATAACTCGGCATCCTGAGATGCTATTGATTTGTAAATGTGAGCATATACCAATCAAAGAGCAAGGATTTTTTAAAATATGGAAATAAAGGCTGAGTTCTGGTGCAGGGCCGACTACTGGGTGTTTTATCCTAAATAAATCTATGGTAGGAACGTGGCCAGGGGGAAAAAAAAATCTAACGACTCTGGTTTGATTTAATCTGTCTGTCAATCAAGATCGTTTTTAGGTTTTTGATAGCCCTTTCGTCATAATTCTAGGCTTGGCCCAGAAATCCCCATAGACAATCCGCTGTGAATCATACTACCACATTTGCATTAGCATCACATTTGAGATGCAGAAGGGGATTATTGGACAAAAATCCAGAAATCCCCTTAGTAGGTACCTACAACAAACAACCGGACTAGTGCGATTCTGATTCGCCCACCGAGGGATCCGTACATTTTTTTTTTACGTAGTATTATATAACTATGAAATCACTAAACATTGCTCTAACAATAACATATAACTTCAAAAACTAAAACCCGCCTACGTAAAATTATGAAATAAGAAAATTTTATTCGAAATTCAAAATGGCATGGTCCATTTTATTGTACATAATATTTTTTCAATGAGTTTTAAATTCCCTTTATCAGTAGTCTAATGCCTTGTACAAATATTGGCATCGTTTACTCTCCTTTTCTCTCACGTTTGTTAGACGACAATCGGCGTCAGTCAACCAACTTGTGACGTTCCTTGTGACCTCTATATTTTTCAATCTGTGCAACATTTTATACATAAAAAAAAAACTGAGCGGAAATTAAAATAAATACGGTTATATGTAACGTTATTCTAAAGATAGTAGTTTTACTTATTTTAAACCAGTAATTTTTATACAAAAAAATGTTGAAAAACTGCGAACGAGGTAGCTGAAACGAGGGGAGGTCTCTCGAAGGATCGATATCAACGGATTTATCAATCGAGAACGTTCTAACGACGTTGGGTTCTTGCCTCTTGGTACTGCACTCAACTGCACTTCTTGCTCCAAATTCTGGGATCGGGAACGGCCTTCAAAGTTCAAAGCACCAAGCCAGCCTAGCCCCGCCGCGCCCGACCAATAATAATATATTTTGTATATACGTAGGCACGTAGGCAAACGGTTGCGGGCTGCGGCACAGGCACGCCATCTGCTCTGCTATGCTGCGTTTGTTCAGTCGCCCACTGATATTGGGGGGCGCGACACGCGTTTATTTTCTTGACAAAATGTCACGGCGGTAAAGCCCGCGCATTGCTTTTAATTGTTTGTTTTGTGATAATGGTCGACATGTATCTTGGAAAACTGAAGACATCGTCTAATAGTGAGTTTTTTAATTCACGTCGCATTCAAGCTTTGCTCGTGGCTTTATTTCGTTAATCAATCATTTTTTTCTGTGCTCGTGAAAGATTTTTGATGGTCATGAGCAGTCTTGTTCAGCCTATGCCTGGTTTTTTCGTATTCTAAAACCTAAAAAATACATTATCATCACCAGCCAGAAGACGTCCACTGCTGAATCAAGACCTCCTTAGAAAAGGGGATGATTGTCATAATCCCCACGAATAAATGAATTCAAAAGATAAAATCAATGTCTTCAGTTTCATACAAAAATAGGACTATTTACACGGAACGGTGTTATTAAGCTGAGAGGTCATTGTACATATCATTGTGACCAATTTTTCTTAACCAAGCACAAACTAGACACCTACCCGAGCTACTGTGCCTACTACACCAGTCCAACCGTTGGACTACCAAGAGACCATTGAGTCTAAAGAAATGCTCAAGCCTACTATGAACATCTTTTACAATGGGACAAATCCTAAAACAACCAAACAGTAATTACTTAGGTACTTAATTACTAATTAATTAGGTGTGAATTAAGTACATATCGATTTATGGATTGATCCTGTGTTAAGAATTGTGCCTTACTATTGAAGAGTAGAATCGTAATTAGCTTCTTTCGGCTTATTAAGTAGTTTCCTACCTATTACATTTTTGTGTTACTCTATCATCGAACTACAAGAAAAAGTAAATACCTAGGTACCTAAACTAAAAAAAACTTTTTTTTACAAGATCGATGCCCTGAATACGCATGGTATCTAGGAGACACGCTGTTTAGGTCAGAAAGAATGAGGCTGATCGATGGAGGATTAAATATTAGGGTCGTAGCTGTGGGTCGTAGGTATCGGAATCGGTGACGGTGGCGATGAAATGTGGTATACTTAGGTATACCTATCATTCGTATCATGTAGGCATTTACCCATGATAGCCTGGAAGAGATCGACCGCCCATTAGAAGCCTAGCCGATAGTACTAGGTATTTACTGTATCTGTGTTTCTATAGCTAGTTACCTACCTACTTTGTGTGGCTTACCTTATCTATAAAGTTATCTATCTATAGTAGAATTTCATAATGTCCCTTTTTAGGGTTTCGTAGTGCAACATGGAAACCCTATAAAAGCGTTAAATCGTACAAGTACATAAAATGTGCCTACCACAATTAAACATTTTTTTCACCGCTCCTCCCCATAGTTAGGGGATCAATAGATATTTTAAAATCTAGATTAGATTGTCTGAATCATTTTTAATTGTAGTATTTGTAAGATATAAAATATACACTGTCGAAGTGGTGATAGGTAGTTGGCAGAAACAGTTCTCATGGCATTGAGATTCATGTTTTTTGACGAAAATATCTACCTGGTTTTTTTTGATACCTGATTACTTCATCTGTGCCTGGTTACCCTTCACCGCGCAACAACCAACAACATTGGAATTTGGAAATTGGTAGGATGTAAGAATACAACCCCGCCCAACTGGTCCTATATACAAGTATTGGCACTATTATTTCTAAACTATTAATAAGTTTTTTCTTATTTAGATATTAGGTAGAGGTATACAAAACTTATAACATTTCGCATTGTTAAACAAATCAAAATAAAACTATTTTATAATTATTTCGAGCACAGCACCATAAACACCTTCTGACCAACATACTTAGTCATCATAATCATCATCATCAGCCGGAAGACGTCCACTACTGAACACAGGTTACAGAACACAGAATCCTTAGACCGCGACACCGACCGACAACGTGCCACATGCATCCACTGGTTGCTCGCGACTTTTTCGCTGCTTCTTCCAGTTCGTGGTCACCACTCGAACCTTTCTTCCCCATCGGTTATCGGTTCTTCGATGTGGCCGATGTGAGTGATGTGGCAGGCCCATTGTCACTTCAGCTTGCAAACTCTGAAAGCTATATCGGTGACTTTGGTTCTTCGGCGAATGTTAACTAATTATGGATGGGCTATTCTGCTACCTCCAATACCGAACCACGAAGGTCGCGTCATTCTTATGCAGGTGGAGCGCGCGTTTTTGAAGTTACATAACAGTGCCAAGTGCGAACAACGCGGGCTTCGAGCTCTGCACAAGAGTGGCTCGACATTAATGAATCGGCAGAGTAGGTCGCCAAATGGCTGCAGAATGCTTAAAATATACTAAGTTTACAGTTCATTGGCCTTAAAAAATGTTCGCTTGGTAAGAACATTGTTTCATTGTTGTTTGTCGGAGGACATTGAAACAAGCAATACCTATCTTGTTATGTTGAGCTCAGCCTTTTTAGGGTACCGAACCAGGAACCCTTATAAGTTCGTCATGTCTGTCTGTCTATCTCAATCCTTTACAGCTTTATAACTTCCAAAGTTATAAACTTATAGGCAAGAAATTTTACACAACGATAGTCTATGTATAGATCGCCATCTTAGCATTTAGCTTCCCAGGGCTTTCCTTCTACTTCGCTTCTTATATTCTCTTTTTTATTTCGACCCCTTTTTACCTTTTTACATGTATTTCGCAAACTTTAAAAATATTTATTTACTATATTTCTATACAATATATTTCCCATACTTATATATGGACAAAAGAGGACGAAATAATTAAAAAAACGCGGTACCTCATCATGTGGGGTGTTGTTGAATAGGTATTTCAAAGATAACAATTTTGTTGAACAAAAAGATCATAATTTTATATTGAAGGGTCCTCCTCCTTTCTCGAAAATAAAAAATAATAAATAACATGCAAATTGCTATAATAATAAAAAAAATAAAAAAAACATTGGCAACGGTGTCTACCGATAGGTAACTGCCGTTATTTTTAATTTTTTTGTTAATATCCTCTTAGTCATTTTTGTAACAAATGTTAAAAAATAACGAACGAGATAGCTGAATCATGGGAGCGGGCCTTTAATTCATTGCCGCCATCATTAAAGTTATGTAGTCTTTTGAATTTCTAAAGCTTTTGTAAACTTGACAATCGGTTCCTAGATGAGTCATGTAAACCGCCCAGAAAGCCTTTTTTTTATTTCCATTTTTTTTTTCTAACTATTATTTGGAATGTAAGTCCTGCCGCAAGGTTTTGGCGCAGTAGGTATTTGTTGGCAGTTGTATTAGTGTCGCTCTGTTCCCCTAGCGTGCGACAACGAGAGTTTACCCATACATAATTTTATGTGAGTAAAATACACGGCGTCTTTAGATCAATACATCAATAATATATTTGACTGTCCCGGTGGCTCAGTTGGTAGTGAACCTACCTTCTTTGTTGGGCATGGGTTCGATTCCTATCTAGAACAAACATTCATGTGATGAATATTTGTGTTTGTTTTAGGTCTGGGAGTTAATATCTATATAAGTATGTATTTAAAAATATCTATGTACGTATATCAGGCTCTGGCAGCCATATTACAAGCTTTGCTTAGTTTGGGGTCAGATGACCGTGTGTGCTAAAAATGTCCCAGATATTTATTTATATTTATATTTTAATAGTATCGCTAGTAATTCAGCAGCATTTCCTGAGATGGAATGATCAGCTGGTAACACTAACAAAAGGGCCGTTAAAACAAATCATGAAGGAAATGACGGTTCAATTTGATTATTTTTGTATTGATTATTAATTCTGGCTTTTACTAACTTACATGTTTAGTTGAAAAACGTAGAAAACATTAGCATATGTTCTGTAGAAATGATATTTCAAGACGATTCAAGATTTATGACATGAAATTTCGCCATTGTTTTTTTTTATGAATTTAGCGTTTCGGGGGAAATCTGCTATCACCCCCTAAATCTTACGAAATTATTTTGTTTTTGACTTTGTCAATTTGTCAATTTTGTCAATGACTTGGATAAATGATGATCCTTGCTAAAAAAAATTGATTTAAGAGAAAAGGTGTTTGGTTTTCTAATAAAAAATACTTTTCTTCGTCATAATTTCAACGCAAAAGTATTCACGTTAGGTGCATATAACAAAAAATAACCTATAGGGTGTCTACACATGGCCTGACCTGACATCGTGTGAAAGGGACAGCTAGATTTGAATTTCACGGGAGCAAAAGAAACAATCTATTAGGGTTATAACTTCTCCCTTTCGCTCCCCCAGAAACTTATATATAGCCATCTCTTTCAAACGTCGTCACGTCAGGCCATGTAGCGAGGCCTATAAGCTTAGTTGTTCCCGATGTAGATAATGTATAAAAAAATATCGAAATCAGATAACATTTAGGGGTAGGAAACAGATGGCACAAACAATAGTAATCGAATTGAAGATTCTGAGTACTCACATATTTTATACATTTTCTCATTGTATAATTAAGACTCGCAAGTAAATTTTTCCACTTCCAATGTAACCTAAAGTCAATTTAAACTAGTTTGTACTCTGCAGGCAGCAAAAAATATATTCATTTTAGTTTAGTCTAGTCGAACCTCCATGAGCACGACGTGGTCTCCTGTAATTGGGGGTGCACCCAGCTTGATGCCTATGTTTCATAATGTGAATGTAATGTGTAACTTCTGTTTGGGATCCATATTCTATAAAATAAAATAAAAATAAAATTACTCTTTAATAGACAAATACTTCTTTTGTTAAGACCAAAGGAAGTACCGTTTGACAGCTCGTGAGGGTTCACGGAAATATTTAGAAGATAGTTCTTCCGCGAGGTTTTGGCGCATTTGATATTTGAAATTGTGTAGATGGCACTCTGTTTCTCGTGCGTGCAATAGAGAGAGTTAGTGAATTTTCCTTACTTTTTGAGAAAATTGGCGTTTCGAGGGTAGTCTGTTATCACCCCCTAAATCTTAACAAAATCTTTTGTTTTTGGTGTCAATGGCTTGAATAAACTATAATCTATGCCGCTATGTTTTGTTTTTCAAAAAATATTTTGTACTATCCTAACTACTTTTCTTCGTTTTCGACGTGCCTACAACAACGAAGATATTGCGGGAAAAAAAACACATACAAGCATAGTTTTGCAAGGTAAAATAACATAAAAAAAAACATCGAAATCAGATAACATATAGGGGTGGGTATCAGACTACGCTTTTTGTATGGGCATGACGGCGATATACTCTATGACGGATCACAGAACACGATTACAAGAGCAGTGGGCTTATCCCGTAACTCTGAAAGCGCGACTAGTGCGATTAAGTTGGTACGAGCGGGGTGGCATGCTCTCGCAATTATAATCACGAACTTTTCAAAGTTAGAGGATAAGCCCGCTGGATGGTCCAAAGCGAGGTTGTCAAGAGATGGCGTTATCATTATGCTTAGAAATATATTTTTAACGTCGTAAAAAAACTAAAATACTAAAACAGTAATTATATATTAGACTTGATTTTTATTTTACAACACAGTAGCCATATTCGTTTCGATCAGTAATATAGTTTGTAGTGGTAGGGCTCTCTTGCAGAGTCCGCCTGGGGAAGTACCACATCTTTGCCAGTTATTCAACCGCCAGGCAGTAGTGTGCAAGCATTACTGTGTTCCGGATTGAAGGGCAATGTGTCCAGCGTAATTACTGGGCATACAGAGATTTAACATCTAACACCTCAGGGTGACGAGCGCAGTGCATTGCCGCGCATAGTTTTGAACTGATGAATTTTAAAATTCTGGGTGGTATTGAACTGTTATGGGCAAGCGTGACGCTTAACATCAGGTGAGCAACGTGCTCGTCTCGTCACGGAGTAACATAAAAAAAAACTGTCATCACACTGATAAAGTGAGGTGAACAACTTGAGGGTGGTAGCTTGTACTCCACCACCATGTTATGGTTAATTAGCGTCCTTCGTACCACTATTTCGTCTATGAATAGTGAATGTGTATAATGTTGTGTACGTACCAACCCACACCATTTTTCGGGTTGTTCTGTACACATTATTAATGATCTTAAAGCTAATGGAAACGAGGTTCTAATAGGTAGAAGTAAGCTCATAGGTATCTATTGATTAAGTTTTATTTAGGCCATAGCCGTATCCACGGTAATGAAAGTACCCCATAGACCACATTTATTGCGTAGGTTCCAGTTATCGTAAGTTGTCTATTTTGTCCCGTGACTTTGACATTGACGATTTAGTTTCATGCACTCGCCTCTCTCGAAACTAATTAACACTCAGCGTGAAGAAATATGTATTACTTGCTGCGCCCCGTGGTTTTACCCGCTATTCTAAAGAAACCGAATATTTTTCCGGGATAAAAAGTATCGTTTGTGTTAATCCAGGGTATTCAGATTTAGATGCAGAACGTTTATTGCTTCCATTAGGGTATAAGCTACATCCATACCAAATTTTATTCAAATCCGTTCAGCCGTTACAGAGTTGAACGGGAACAGACACACATACATAGTAGGTACTTATCTACTTACACACAAACTTTCGCATTTATATTTTTAGTGTGATAACTAGTGTTATTGAGAAATAAAATGATAATTTTAAATAAAATAAAAATGAACCCATATTTTTCCTGGTCACGCTATAACTTGAGAAAGGCTGGACCGATTTTGATGATTTCTTTTTTGTTGGGTTTCTTAATAATAATTGTGAGGACAAGATTTGTATGAAGAGTTTAGCGAGGCCGAAGGCCGAGCTTCGCGGGCTTCAGCTAGTTCTAAGTAAAATAAATGGTTAAAGGGATTTTAGATTTTTTGACAAATAAAAAAAAAAAAAAAAACTCAAATGGGGATGCTATTGGCACGTTCCCGGCCAGAGCTATCTCTCACACATTTTCAACATTTTTGAGAATTAAAAATCACTGACTGGGTAATAAAAAAAAATACACAATCAGTCTTAAAAATAACAACGTCATTTTAATGTAGTAAAGCAATTTCCATTTTAGATTATTTTGACTTTTAAGAGTTTATTTTTCCTTCTACTTCGCCATAATATAAATAATAACATGAAAATTGCTTAAAATATTGGCAATGGTATTCAAAAGATAACTGTTTTTTTTTTTAATTATCTGTGTGATTTCATAATTTAAAAAAAAAAATTGTGCCGCCACTTCGTACGCGTGGGTAAAATTCCGTCCCACTGTTTTCTCGCACTTGTCCTTGTCCCTAACCCCGTTCCCATTCCACTCATATAGAGACTGCGCGCTGCAATGCGGTAGTTATCTATCTCTGCACCAAAAATGCAGAGAAATGTTTACGTTGTTTTGGCATCACTTAAATTCACATTCAGTAATATTTTTGAACAACTGATACATATTATATTTGTGTTATGCTAGTTGTCAGTGGAACGATAGTATCTATCGGCCTCATCACACAAATATGCATTTTTGGAGTCATAGATTTTTAATTGTCCGAGCGAAGCGAAGGTCTCAGAGTTTACTGGGACAAATCGGCTTTTGTATGTATATTTGCCCGACGATAACTTGCGAACCGTTGATCCGATCTTCATGAAATTTTGTAGGCAAGTAGTTCATTTCAAAACAATATTAAGTTCGAATATGAGCTGAATCGGTCCAGGGGTTGTGAAGATATAGGCACCGCGAGGTCTCAGTTCGCCGCGAACTACTAGTAATAAACAATTTCTAATTTAAAACTTTGAGAGACTCGGGTACCACACGTGTGTCCCGGTAGACAAGCCACAAAAGTCCGGGTAACACTCATATCGAAAAAAACAAGGTTTTTTCTCGATGTGAGGGGTAACACATATGGGCCCACACCTCACTCACTTTGTTAGAAAAAATCGGACGCATTTGTGTATTTTTTTAATATGTTGCATAACACACAGATAATGAAACAGCCTTGTACCAACGGCACTTATATGTGGGATCCAAACAAAAACATTGCGACTCCACGGAACAATTTTAGCCATTTTATGGGGACTGTCAACGTGTTAACAAAGGTATTTTGGGTAATTCTGAAATAGTATTTAAATAAATATTGTATCAATTACTTATGTCAAAAAACGTAAAAACATACTTTTCTAATAAAATCATAGATTTACATTTGAATAAAAGTTACCGTTATTCCAATATTAAAGTAGTAAATAGTAAAAAAAAAATTATTTATTTATTTATTCGTGCAAATTACAACTATCCTTACAGGAAATTCCTAATTCAATAGTGTAAGTCAACAACATTAAAAAAAAAAAACTTATCTAGGTCAATTACGTATAAAGTCATTACATAATTAAATTAAATTAAATAATTAAATTCATTACATAATTAAATTTCCCTATAACATAATTCAAATAACATTAATTATTATTATTAATATTGAAGTAGTAGTAATAGTAAAGTAGTAGAAGACTTGTCAACGAGTTTAATGTTTTCTCCCTGGGCCCGTACCATGAAGTACTTATTGCGATGATTTTTAGGCTCCGCCGATGACGCTGCGCGACCATACACCTTATCGCGCGGCGAGACGGTTCGTGGTCGCGCAGCGTCACCGGTTGAACCTTACAATCATCGCAATAAGCATCTCACGGTACCGGCCCAGGATAAAGACATTGACCTCTTCTCTGGCGGCGCAGACAAGTTTATCGATTTGCTGAAAATTTTCTAGTATTAGCAATTGGTATCTAGCATTTTCTCTGACTTTCTTTATTCACACTTTACTATGTATACTTATAAATTATATGCATGTAGTCTGCACCTATAATAATTATTGTGGTGACATTTAGCCTGTTTCTATTGTTTGCCTCCATAAATATTACAATGACGTACATCATGTTGGTGTCTATTAGATAAATAAAATAAAATAAAAAATAGTAAAATAAAATAACCGTAAACTGCCTCACTTCCCATTTTTTTTTTTTTGGTTTTAGCGATTTGCGTTTGGCGTTGATATGTTGTGAAATGAGGTTTCGTGATCGAGTCGCGTGCCAAAAGGCCTCGTTTGGGAAGAATAAATACGTAATACGTAGTGTAGGCGAATCACGCATAATGTTTCACTACGAAATATGATTCAGTTTGAAACAAGAATCGTTGTTTGGGTTGTTTTGGTTAAGTTGTTTTTATTAACCGAGCACAGCGATGGCTTACGAGTATACAGGAGCAAATCAGTAGTTGCATATAAGTATGTGTGTTTGTAACCGTTAATCCGATCCGTTCAGGGACCCTATTCCTGTGCGCTCGAGATTATCTCGGTGACTGTCTCTCTAATATAAAATTTAATGGGAGTGAGTGAGAGAGAGATAAAAATGTCATTTCTCCGAATAGGGTCTCAGGTTGACAATGTCTAGTATGCTAAGAAGTCTCGTGTCCTTTTTCCTCCAGTCCCACAGACTCCAATGACATGAAACGTCCAGGGACCCTATTCCTGTGCGCTCGAGATTATCTCGGTCACTGTCTCTCTAATTTAGAATTTAATGGGAGTGAGAGTGACCGAGATAATCTCGAGCGCACAGGAATAGGGTCCCTGTACTTCCTGAAATTTAAAAACAGTTTTTTTTTAATTTTAGTTTCTTAGAATACAAGGTTTAATGCATTTAAGACCAGCGGGCTTATTATGTAACTTTGAAACGTTCGTGATTCTGATTGCGAGAGCAAGCCATCCCGCTCGTACCAACTTAGAGTGTCTACACACGAAACGATTTGGTCGGTCCCGACATCGCTTGATAGAGATGGCTATATATAAGTTTCTGGGGAAGCGAAAGGGAGAAGCTATAACCTTAATAGTTTGTTTCTTTTGCTCCCGTGAAATTCAAATCTAGCTGTCCCTTTCACACGATGTCAGGTCGGGCCATGTGTAGAGACACCCTTAGTCGCACGATGCGCGGTTCCGCTCGCGAACTATCACTTTCGCGTGGGGAGTAGGGCAACTACCCCTTTCCCCTCCGAATGCCTTCGTCCATCGTCCACTGCTGGACGAAGTTGCTAAAAAGATGATTAGTAACGCATTAAGGGCTTAAAACAATACGTGCTGATTTAGTTAAAACAATACGTGTACTCATCCTAAGATGTTAACATCGTTGTCTTCAATTTCAACTCCATTACCGTCTACAGAAGCATCCCTCCCTAATCAGCTACGACCAGGAGAAACACCCCTACGTGACAGCATTTTAACCCCAGTTTCTTCTCTATTTATATCTACAGTAGCATGGCACCGTCCCCAATCGGCTACGTCCCGCGTGGAAGAGGAGCTGATGCAGCACTCGTCGCGCGCGCTCTCGCAGGCCACGGACCCACTGGAGAAGCTTCGCCTGCTGTGTCTGTCGCGAGGTGCTTCTGGCATTATGGGACTTGGCAGGTGTGAACAGCCCATGCATTGAGCCTGAAAAAACTTAATGATGATATTTTTTTCTCGATTTCAGGGTTGGTCCCATAGTAAAAGTTTTTCACAATCATGAGTACTATGAGTCCCTTTCGGCTTAGCATATAGCTTAGCACTCGACGTATCTCGCACGCTAGCCATCGTGAATATCTCGAATCATAGCGTCGAGAACAAGAAATCTTTAAGTTCGACATATTTTTCGAGAAGAGATTAAAATCTCAGCTTTTGAGAGTAGGGGGTCCTGAACTACGACCACCCGACTCCTCAGAATATACTCGTGGGACATAGAGTATGTATGCACTATAGTCAGTCAAGTTAAGTTTGACGTATGTATTGTGCTTATTACCGTTTTTAACGATAGAGCAAAATGAAATATATGAAAACACGTTTTGTATGGGACGTCTGAATTTTCTACTTCTTATTATTTGTCAAGAAATACGACAATAACACATTCCGTGAACATAGCAAGCTATTAATACGGTTGATAAGATAGAGCCTTTTAAAGTTAGGACGGACAGACAGAACTGCGTAGCCTTAGTAATACTATCTCGTTGACACCCCTAGGCACAGATAAATTACCTGTTATCTGTGGCCCTAGGGTATGGACGGAACCCAAAAACTGCGTTTATTTATTGGAATGGCAATATTGGTGGTTTTGAAACATAACATATAACAATACTAAGATAACAGTTTTCGTTGGATCTTTTTCAGGATTTTCCGTCGCATGGACGACGACGGCAGTAAGCAGTTGAATAAAGACGAGTTTTTCCACGGGATCAAGGAAACTGGACTTGAACTTAGCCACGAGGTATTTTCGTATGATGTTCATATTCTTCTTCTGCCTAGCGCGTATCACAGATCGAGTTTTTTTTTATGGAAATTGTTGACGAGACGAGCGAGTCGCTCACCTGATGCTTCACGCCTGCCCATAACAATAAAGTGCCATTTAGAATTTTGAACTTCATGAACATGAGCGGCAATGCACTGCGCTCGTCGCCATGAGATATTAGGTGTTATATCTCTTTATGCCCAGTAATTACGCTGGAAACATTTCCCTTCAATCCGGAGCACACTAATGTTTGCAAACTACTGCTCGGCGGTTGAATAACTGGCAAAGGTGTGGTACTTCCCCAGGCGGATTCTGCAGAAGAGCCCCACCACTACAGTGATGGCTTTGCTGATGTGTTTTCTTATCCTCACCAGCCAGAAGATGTCCACCGATGGACAATGACCATTAGAAAATAGGCGGTTCTGTGGAGTGAGCTATTAGCCCAGTCAATTTAATTTGAATTTAAATTTTATTTCTTTCCCGTAATCAACAACGTAACATTGTCTATAAAAAATATACTAAAGTTAACTAAAATAACTTAATATATGGCCAAAACAATCAAATATATGGCCAAAACAATCAAATACATGGCCAAAACAAGAAAAGTAATGTGGCCAGGCCACATTTTGCAGACGCTTAAAAAAAAAGACTTGTTTTGCTCTCTGTTATTTCTCACGATAACAAGCTAGGTCACAGATGAACCTGTGAGCTAGGTCGACCATGAGCTGTTGCTTCAGGGAGCACAAGGTCTTTTAGCCAATCGCCGATCGACGACGTATTCCCCTGGTTCTCGATTGCATTTTTTAAAACCGATAAAACATAAACATAGACAATGGTTTATTTGCCATAAAATACAAACAAAACTTAAAAGATAAATAAAAATTACAATTAAAAAACAACATACAAAACTGTAACTATATCTTTTTTTATTGTTCTCTCTGGTTTTCAGGATGCAGAAGATCTGTTCAACCGTTTTGACACAGACAAGAGCGGTTCGATCAGTCTTGACGAATTCCTCGTACACGTCCGAGTAAGTGCAATTCAAAATAATGTATATCTTCATTTTTAACCGACATCCATCCATCCATTTTTTTGGAGTTGTATTTCCTTCAAAAAGCGGGGAAGTCTGCGGCGGCGCCATTTTGATATGCTTTTACCAAATCGGCCGGTAAATGGCGCCGCAGCAAACTAGTACATCAAGTTTTGTAAATTTTGCCAGTTGAAGCAGAAACTTTCTTTCGCTTAGCTCATACGGTCAAAAAGGCCCTATGTCAATTTTGTTCTCCATAAGGTCCTTGTCCATCCTCAATGTGTCAGTGTCACGATAACTGTTCTAAGAAATAAATTGTACTGTATTATTTTCAGCCTCCGATGTCAGAGTCCCGTCGTCAAATCGTCGAGCAAGCCTTCAAGAAGCTGGACAAGACGGGCGACGGCGCCATCACCGTCGACGACATCAAGGGCGTGTACGCCGTCACTTCCAACCCGAGGTAATGTCTTCGTTGCTATAGGCACTTAAAGTGAAAAAAAATATTGCGTCGAAAATACGACGAAGATAAGTAGGTGGGCTTAGCATACGTTTTCCTTATAACTCTGTATATATTACTTTTTTTTTGAAAAAATAATACATAGCGCCATTATAGTTTATCCAAGCCAGATTTTGTTAAGATTTAGGGGGTGATAACAGACTACCCCCGAAACGCTAATATCATCAAAAAGTTAGGAAAATTCATTAACTCACGTTTCTCGCACGCACGAGAATCAGAACAACAGTTAGACAATTTCAAATATCGAATGCGCCAAAACCTCGCGGAAGGTCTCCTTAAATTTGTAGTTGGAGAAATGTCCAAGACGTATATCAATGTATGGGAGATATTTTTTTTCAGTTACAGAGTTAAGGTTGTACGGAAGGCTTGGTGCGAGAGCCGGACTTGCACTTGTCCGTTTTTATTTTTTTATTAGCTTTGTACATGTTCCAATCAATACCATGTAATATTTCGTTTGACTATTTCCAGATACATGAGCGGTGAAGAGACGGCTGACCTGATTATGAACAAGTTTCTGGCTAACTTCGAAACCGAGGGCACCGTCGACGGAACGGTAACTAGTTTTCGCTTAGTTTCTGTCTAATTTTTACCCGACTTCCCAAGGAGGGAACTAGCAAAAACCAGCTGCGCCCCGCGGTTTCACCCGCTTTTCTACAGGAACCGAATATTTTTTCGAGATAAAAAAGTAGCCTATGTGTCAATCCAGGGTGTAGGTTATCGCCATACCAAATTTCATTCAAATCCGTTCAGCCGTTACAGAGTTGAACGGGCACAAACACACTTACATACTTACCTACTTACATTTACACACAAACTTTCGCATTTATAATATTTGTGTGATACCTATCGTTATCTGAGTCTGTTATATCACAATTAACATTAGCCCAAGGTTGTTATAAAAAAATAACCTGTAACTACTGTTAGGTTCATGTTTTTTTTTTATAACAACCCGCTACACCTTCCGGTAACAGATTTGAGTTCGATGACAGCAGGTTGGTCGTACCTCCGGCAACCTTTCTATTATTTCATCGTTGCCGGCTCCGGCAACGGAGGCAAACCCTAAACTAAATGAGCTGAATTATACACTAAAGTATGAGTATTGTTGTTAATATAATGATGAAAAAAAACTACACAAACATAAACACAAGTAAAATAAGTTTTTGTGGAAAAAATATATTATTTTTTACTTTTATAAAATCCGTTATTGGTACTGTAAGCTGATCAAAGTTAGTTCAAAATCGATCAATCAACTGATTTTTTCTCTCTTTCCTCCTAAGACGATTTTGGCTTCGTACGTCTTATGCATTTGCCAGTATACTAATATATTTTCAAGTTTTGCTAAATATTATTAAACAAGTCATAGTCACAGTCAAAGGCGAGCAAAGCAAGTCACGGTCAAGTCCAAGTCACCCAGTGAAGTGGTGAAAACTTACTAGAGCCTTCTATGGAGTTTTGGAAACAATACGAAAATTCACGTTTCACGACATTATACCATTCAACAATTCCATCCAAAACTCCAATCTACTGTTAGTTACTGCGGAGTTCCGTTTCCCACCGACAGATCAGCTCCCTCTCATAATATTGTAATGTCCCAGAAAATGTCCCAGATATTGTATTGTCATTGGAACATGACAGGCATGCAAAATTTCAACTCAATTGAACAGGGGGAACTGGCCTAAAATGTAGTTGCAAGATTTTGCCTTAACATACATACAAATATTGCAAGTTTGTAAAAAGTTGCTTAAAATTACGTCTTTTACCCTTCAAGGAACTGTTTCAAGCTTAAGTCATAGGTAACACCAGCCGCTATTTCAACTTCAATTGATGGAACAGGGCACGTACCGTGTTGTTAGGTTCAGCCGCCGACGTTCCGTGATAAGGTTCATGGTCGGTCCGCGGCTGAACCTAACAATCATCGCTAAGGACCTCACTGTACGGGCCCTGAACTTTTAATAACTTGTAAAACTTTTTTGCGATGTGCGAGGCTAACGCTTACCGTCAGGCGACTGCGTTGCTCGTCTCGTCTCGTTGCATTAAAACACTTTAAATCCTCAAGCCAAGTATCTTTTTTTTTTCCAGGTGACGCTGGAAGAGTTCATGAACTACTACAGCGGTATCAGCGTATCAATTGACAACGATTGCTACTTCGATCTGATGATGCGCCAAGCGTACAAGCTCTAATCTATCCGTCTCCCTCTCTCACTCACACCTCGCACCGAGAGCGACGAGGACGCACACATGTTCACCAATGCACTCTTTAAAACCAATGATTTAATGTCATAGATTATTTTAAAACTGCATGCTAGGTGTGATTATTCATAACTTGCAGGCGCATTACATATGTAATGCATTATTATTTTAATTATATTTTGATTGTACTAATTCGGTTGTTTAATTTTTCCTTCGCTATTGCTTTAGACCAGGATATGTCGTAAAATTGTGACAAAAAACACCGGAGGATCGGCAGCAGCGTCCTCGTAGTAAACGGTCTGCGTTCCGTAAGCCTGTCAAACGTGGGGATTATGGCAACCCATCCCTTTTCTAAGGGAGGGGCCGTTGTTCAGCAGACGTCTTGTTGTTGACGTCATGGATGCTGATGAGGATGATTATTTTTATCTTTAAATCCAGTGCTCGGATCCATATGAGATCTAGCAGGTGGTGTATAACCCTAAAAACCGGTTGGAAGCATGGTAGAACTCTTTTCCAGAGTCAGTCTGGGGAAAGTACCACACCTTTGAGAATTATTCAACCGCCAAGCAGTAGTGTGCAAGCCTTACTATGTTCCGGATTGAAGGGCATTGTTTCCAGCGAAACTTACTTGGTACAATTACACAGAACACACAGTACACAGAATTCTTGCCACAGAATCTCACGGTGACAAGAGCATAGTGCATAGTTTAATAATTTGGAAATGTTGAAGTTCAAATTTTTGGGTGACACTGAACTGAGGGCAAGCTTTACGCTTAACATTAGGTAAGCGACTTGCGCGTCTCCTCAGTCTACCTTATAAAAAGTATAATTAACATACTCAAGTTCCTCATAACATTTTAAATTCGAGTGGCAGCGGGCAGGACACTTGGGTAGATGTGGTCATGGTAGGTGGTGTAGGTCTATGACGGAATGGTGGCCACGTGATGGTAAGCGTAGCCCCGGAAGACCAAAGAAAATAGTACTCTCTTATGAGAGCGGAAGACTGGTGGTGAAACTCCTTCTTTTTCTCTAGACTTGTAGTTTCTTCTGTTTCCTGAGAGGAATAATCTTCTATATTAGTCTATGGCATAAATGAATAATTTATGACATAACTGAAATTTACTTGTGATATGAATTCCGTAGTATTTAATTTATATTCTCTTTGATGAATTCGGTCAGAATTCTGATTTAAAGTTTTATTCTCTTCCTTAAAGTTTTTACGGATTGTTCAGCATTTTGCGATGATATTTTTTCACAGCATACATGAAACAGGGTAGGGTAACCTTTGCCGCAATCGCAATAGGAACGAGAACAAGGTAAAATCATGGCAAAATTAGCAAAATTTTACTTCAATGTTTTACTAATCGATTACTAATATACAGGGATAATTAGTTAGTGGTAACTAACCACAGATCACGCCGTGTAAGTAACACATAACCTCTCTGAATTTGAAGTTTGTATGGAAATAAAAGAGTTGTGGTAGCTCAGTGGGAGAACGCTCGCCTCACATTCCTGAGGTAGCGGGTTCAAACCCGGGAGGGCCCGTACCAATGAGTTCTTTGAAACTTACGTACGGATATACCACTGGCTTTACGGTGAAGGAAATATCGTGAGGAAACCTGCATATCTCCGGAGAAGAAATTCGATGGCGTATGTGAATCCGCCAACCCGCACTGGGCCAGCGTGGTGGATATGGCCTAATCACCCTTCTAGGGTAGGCTGATATCCCAGCAGTGGGATGTTTAAAGGCTGATATAGATAGATAGATATGGAAAAAAAAGCCTTGTATTTTTTTTGGTGCCAATGTCAGCTCCTAAGCTTCACCTGGGCCTCCACGTTGCTCCTCATTTAAAACCGCTTATAGTTATTGTCATTTGGACCACCTCCAAATAAAAAAAAATAAACCTCTATCCAACGGGGTAACGTGGCATTTTGGGCACGTTGCCTGAAATTAGAGATCGTTAAAACTATCTATAGTTCCTAAGGCTTTGATAGTTTATAGGATCTCTAATTGATTTAATGTTATAGTTAGTATGTAGTTATAGTTTATAATTATGTTGTTACAACAAATTAAATATTTTAAATTATTAATATTTGTTGACATTGTATTTAGTTTTAGTTCATTTTAGTTTGGACGTTCAAAATACTTTAATAATTGTGTGAGGTAAATGTAAGTGTATTGTTTAGTTTTTATCTCAATATGATGAGCAATAATAATAATAATCTCATACACAACTTTCAATAATGTCACACCTTTCAGAAATACTTAAAAACAAAAATGTTAAAATTAAATTATTTTTGGAGAAAAAGCTATGGATTATTAAAAGTCATGGAATAAAAAAATTGTTAGGTATGATGTAGAGAATATGCCTACAAGAGGGTTTGCATTAGCTACCTAGCTACCTATAACCCTTTATAACACTGGTTTCACGTTTTCAATATACACGGGCTCGTATGGTGACGTACTTATTAAATAAATAAATAAATATCTGGGACATTTTTGCACACATCGTCACCTGACCCCAAACTAAGCAAAGCTTTTAATATGGCTGCCAGAGACTGATATACGTACATAGATATTTTTTGAATACATACATATATAGATATTAACACCCAGACATAGAACAAACACAAATATTCATCACATGAATGTTTGTCCTAGATGGGAATCGAACCCACGCCCCCAAGCACAGTAGGTAGGTTCACTACCAACTGAGCCACCGGGGCAGTCCACGATTGTTAGGTTCAAACACCGACGCTGCGCGACCATGAACCTTATATCGCGGCGATACGATATATTCAGATTCAGATTATGAATTGCTTCCATAAGGTGGTAAAAAACGAGAAAAAAAACTTCCGTGCTTAAAAACATATTGTTATAGTACAAAGTTTCTTATGAAAGGCCCTGTCGGCCACAGCAAAGCTAGAAAAGAGGAGGGCAATCAACATAAAATAACTTTACTATGAAAACTGACTTGGTTTTGATACATTTTGTTTTAAAATAGCTTCCAGATATACGTATGACGTTCCAACAGGGGAAGGCCCGGTGGCTGACTTATAAAGCGCTAACATATTTAAAAACCACGGACACCGAACCAACGAGAGAAAATAAGAGGATAATATATTTCTCTCTCGTTTGTAAGTCGTCGGTCCGCGTAATCCAAATCCGCAGGTCTGTTAGCACTGTTACACTGTGCAGTGTGCACGGTTCGCACTTGTGCACTGGCCCGACAAACTGACTGATCCAAAAGACACACTATCGCTTCGCTGTAGTGTCCGACCGAAACTGGTTTTTACGACCGAAACCGAAACTTCCTTACAAGGATCATGTTTTGAGGAAAAATTTAAGTAAGTAAAAGTAAAATTAAAAAAAAAAAAGTATTAAAATGAATTTTGAAACTCTGAATCCATAATATTATCACCACTAATGAACTTAAGTAACTAATGTTTGTTTGTTGTTATGTAAGTACCAAGTACCTAACTAATTCATGCTCATCATACAAATGTTTGTCCTGGGTGGGAATCGAACCCACAACCAACAGCTCCGAAGGTGGAAATCCTCCCACTAAGCCACAAGCCACTCGCCAATTTTTGTTTGTTTTTGGTGTCATCGGTTTGGATAAACCATAATCAATGCCGCTATGTTTTGTTTTTTCAAAAAATTATTATGGTATGGAATACCATAATAATTTTTTAACTAAGAAAGAACTACTTCGTTTTAATTAAGAACTACTTCGTCGTATTTTCGACGCATTTTTTTTCACTTAGTCACGATATTGCGTAGTTAAAAAACAAAACATACCCATATGCTAACATACCAAAAAGTCATCGAAATCGGATAACATTTAGGGGCTTTTTGACGGCAGTATACTCTATTCTTCACTAGCTATATCTATGCAAAAAATTAGCTCGATCCGTTTAGCCGTTTAGCCTTGCTGATAACGCGACAAACACCCAGGCACAGTTACTTTTGAATTTATAATATTAATTAGGATTATTGTGATAATTCCATGAACCAAAATACTTATTTACGTATAATGTTATCTGTGGTTATAGCTACAAAATTTTCCTATAAGGCAAAGTTACCATGCATTGGAACCGTTCAGCCGTTTAGTCGTAATAAAGCGACAAAAACCTAGACAGAGAGAGTTACATTCGCATTTATAATAATAGTTAGGATATAAGATACTATTTAGGATTAATTAAGTAGTTTTGCCATATCTTATTTTTCGAATATCTGCGCAACCAACCTTAACGAAAAACAACGAGTTTATGTGTTCATCATGATGAGAGAAAACACAAAACACATAACGGAAGATTCTTCCAGAATATGCGCAGTGTGATTTTTCTATTTACAGGAAATCCATTCACAATGTGTCGCACAGTACACGCAGTCCTCTCAACAGCAATATGCGGCATCCAGATGCTCGTTCGAGTCTTCATGACCATCATCCTTATGCTAGAAAACCTGATCCGAATGATTCTACAGACGCTGTACAACTTTATATCATTCATGCTGCAAATGATCTCTCTCATACCAATATGCGTGGTGTTCCTGGTGACTGCAAGGCTGAAGTGCTTCATGTGTGGGGGCGGGGGACCTTGCCCGGTTAACCGTGGTGGCGCCTGCGATTGTCTTATGTCAGGTGAACAACTTCTAATCTAGCAACAACTTCTCATGTTACTTCTTGTGCAGTTGGGTAGTTAAATCTTCGTTGGTGTTGCAACACAAATGGCACAAATGGGCACAAATTTTTACTGTCGCTGATAAGGGACACTGATAGGTGATCGGTTAGGATCACCAAGCTAAGAGTGCTAATAAAGCGATCTATAATAATATTACTCAATTTCCTGACCGGATTTAAGCCTCTAATGATACAGAAAATATCAGTACACTAATTTAACATTTTATTACAGCTGTGGCTCTCATCATTCTGTTCTTTATTTTCCGTGCGACTGGAGTCCTCGACAAGATCTTCTATAAAATCGGTTACATTCAGTCTCCGCCGCTCGATTTGGTAAGATTCGTGCCAACCCCCGGAGAGGTAACCGAGTGTTCGAGAAACGATTTAGTAATTACCACCATTTTGTCTAGTAAGAATCTGCGTTACATGGATTACACAACAGAAACGGAAACTGAGTCGGAAGAAATAGAGGAGACAACGAAATTGTCTTCGTTGCTAAGAACGGAGCCAGCAGTTAATACAATCACACCATTGATGGAACGGATGAAGGTTGACTCTTCGATAGAAAGAAATTCGGTCGTATCAACGAACCACTTTCTGGGGATAGACGATTCGAAGTTACTACCGAGTCCAATACCAGGGACGGAGCGGCCAAAGCAGGTCGCCTCTACTCAAAAAATGAAATTTACTGTTCCACCTTCCGACGATACTGGAGCCAATAGTGCGGTGGATTTGTATACCCTTCCTAATAATTTCACGACGGTGCTCTACTTCTTGGTGTGATCGAGCAAATTTAACTAAAACAAAAGAGGAATACGGAGTTTTATAAAATTTTTATTTATAAAAAATAAGTCGACTTGAGAACCTCCTCCTTTTTTTTTTGGAAGTCGGTTAAAAAGTGTTGTTTGTATTGTTTGGTATCGTTATAAAATTGTACATTTATATATAGTGAAGTTTAAAAAAATATATTATGAGATAAGAGACTGAATTTTTTTTTTTTGACGTTTTTTGGTTCACAAGATATTCCGTTGCTTTGGGATGCAGCCCGGTTAAGTAGGATTATACCCACTAAAACCCCCCGGTCCTGCCTTGGTGCTTGACAAGGGACCTCCAAGGAAACGCAGTCTACAGCACCGTGCTTCAGCTCCTCCCGGGACGGCTACGACTGTCCTGTGACGCCTCCGCCTTTTTTTTTGGCCCCGATCGTCTAGATGTAATTTCGCGGTATTGTATTATATTCCAATACTTGTGTTATTTCGAATTTAGTTCGTGAACGTACCCGAGCGTTGGTGAATAGTCACAATAGTATAAAGTCATGAAAAGTTTTTCTTTTGTGTTGCTTTTCGCGTTGTTACCAAAACACCATAGAGCCCATGACTTGGTCTAGACCGTTGACTTTGCTTGATTTAGACCGACTGAGCCTTGAAATATTACAAAACTTGACAAACATCTATAGATGTTTAGTTTTAGCCTTTCTTTTTACTCTATTTTTTTCTTTTATATTTTGGCACCACATATAGTGTATATTTATCCAGTGTCAAGTTTTGTAATATTTCAAGGCTCAGTCGGTCTAAATCAAGCAAAGTCAACGGTCTAGACCAAGTCATGCCCCTGAAAAGTGGTGAAAAAGAAAGACTTTACTGGAGGGCTCTATGGTGTTTTGCTAACAACGCGAAAAGCAACACAAAAGAAAAACTTTTCATGACTTTATACTATTGTGACTATTCAAACGCTCGGGTACGTTCACGAACTAAATTCGAAATAACATAAGTATTGGAATATAATACAATACCGCGAAATTACATCTAGACGATCGGAGCTAGTAGCTAGTGCTAGTAGCAGATTAGCCAAATTGCTAGTCTTACATAAAACTTGATACTCTACACGAGCTCTATACTCTCAGAAAGAATAATCTAGAGCTATCTATACTATTGGAAACTATAAACCCAAGAAGTAAAGTACTAAAGTAGGTTAAACTTCTTTGCTAAGCACCTACTCCACCTACTCCTACAAGCTCCCACATTATTCCACTCAGTTACGTTGTTTCTAATACTCCATACACAGCCCAGTCAAGTTACGGGTCTTAATATGGAAGACCCTGACGATTCATAACATAAATATAAAATTGTGTATAATATAATTTGCTGGCGTCGACCCAATATTAAGTTAAATTAAACAGTCTGGAGGTACGGAACATAGGAAAAGCATTTATGCTTGAGCCATAATACATTATCGTCGTCGACGACTCACTGCCGTGGTAAAGATCGTCATCTGAAATAGACTAACGTAGCGCAAATAGAGACGATATTGCAAACTGTAAAATTTGAGTCTGTTCCGGATACGCATTTTGTTTAATTACTATATATTAATATGAGAGGTTGGTTCTACACAAAGATTTAATAAGGATAATTCTGTGGTTCTACAATTATGTACAGAAAAAAAATACACTGTTGTTAATTATTTCTGGGTCAAACGCTAAATTGACCGGGCTAAGAAGCTTCTAGTAAAGTCTCCAACCCTTCACTGAGGCAAAAAATATTTCAAAAAAATTATACGGAAGACAAGGCGGTATGGTCTTAATGGCTCTAGCTTGCTCATTGAGCGAAAAAGTAGAAATAAAAAATGCGCAACGTCAGTGCCTAACACTAAAAAAAGGAAAGATTAAAAAAGTCGTTCTGAAAATTCTGTGTAAGAATGGTACACAGAATTCTCCTTATATGAATGGAATATTTATTTTCATGAAACAGTAGTTAATTAAAACTATACTATAAAAAAAACGAAAAAAAAAATATTTACAAAAAAACAAACAAACCTTAAATGAACACAACAAACAAACTCAAACAAATGTGCTGTTCGATGTAGAAGCAATAGACGCCTGTATACGAGAAATACATCATCGATATCAGTCGACCTAGGCATAATATATGTATCTCTAAAACACAGATACTGTTAAGGAAGCCAGAAGAGCAAGACCAGAATGTGCTGCACAATATACATGACAATAATATGTGCTTTACAAATGGTATCAAGAATTATTTTGACTGTACTCTTTGCTATAGAAGACCTGATAAAGTTGATTATACATGTTATACATAGTTATATATCAGCCGTTATACATTTTTGTGCGGCGTTGCCCGTCTGTGTAGCTCTTTGCTTTGCCAAGAAATGTTTCTGTTCATGGTATTCCTGTTGTAGTTCTTCCGCATGTCGACCTTATACAGCGATCGAGTGCTGTGATTGTAGTTGCATATTCGCAATTGTCGTCATAGCCTTTCTCATCTTTGTTCTTTACTATCACTTCTGTATTGAAGATCTGTTAACCAAGTTCAAAAATATAGTGTCTCTCATACCGCTTGCTGTCGGTAAGGAAAGGGTAGTAGATAAAATAAAAAATCATCTCAATGTGAGCAGACACATGGTTGAAGGTTTAAAACCGAAGGTATGTGAGTTTATTCAAGATATACGAAATAGAACTGTAAGAGAACTTTCTGATAAAACTACACCACGTCGTTACTACGAAGATGTTAACAATGATGAGTATTTATTAAAATTCACTGATATAAATGAAACTTATGTTGAAGATTCATACGATTTTATACCACTTAAAGAAGATTCTTATCCGGGCTATTATGATGTCAATAAAAGATATAAGCATGATAGAAATGAAACAACTTTCAATTTACATAATGACGAACTCAAACAGCCTGTAACGAATACGCATCAAATTAATTTTGCTAGCGGTAAAAATGATTTAACTAATTTTAGTGAAATGTACGACTACGATAGAAATGAATCAGTTCAATATTTACCAAAAGATGATAAAGAACTTGTAGCGGGCACACGAGAAATCAATTCCTCTAATATCAAATATGATTTAGCTTATGATAGTAGTATGAAGTATGACCAAGATAACAACAAAACAGTCTCATATTTAAACCACGATGAAACCGTACGACATGAAACCAAAACTGAAGAAATATTCTCAAACATAAAGAATGATTTAACTGATGTTAGCAAAACATATGATTTCAGTAGAAATGAAACTAATCCATATTTACAGTATGATGAAACAGAGCAACCTGTAATAAACATTAAAGTAATCAACTCTTCTACAATCGACGATGATTTGACAAATTATGCAATGATCAAGAATGATTATAGAAGAAATAATTTACATGATAAATTCAAACGATTTGAAACGAACACAGAGGAAATGAAATCCCTTCACATTAATAAAGTTGTAGCGAACGTTACAAAAAAATATAATCGGGACAGAAATGAGGCTGTCCCATATTTACAGTACGATGAAATTGAGCAGCTTGAAATTAACACACAAGTAAACAATTTCTCTAACGTGACGACGCCGACGGCTTTTAAAACAACTATAATTAGTACGTGAAAGTGTTAAATGTTTATAGTACTTTTTAAAAAACAGTAAATTCTATAAGTTTGGAGAATTCTGTGATATAAGTATATGTATAATTTTTTAGATATCTACGGATTTTATTCCACCATTGTATATCTTAGTAAATGACACGATGTGTGTAGCTTTGCTGCTCTTGCCAAAGAGATCACAAATACTACGGCCCTTGCGACACAAGTTTCTCGTAGAACACACACAGGGTCTACAGACACATACGCAAAACTAAAAAAAAACTTTTTGACAATCATCGGTGTTAGTGTTACATAATTAAAGTACCTATCTTTTTTAGTAAGCATCACTCAGGAAGTTCTAACCGGATTTAGCTAATCCTAGCTAAAATCCTAACTATTCTAATCCTTACTAATATTACAATTCAGAGGAATATTGTCGCAGTCGTATCAGGACCAATACTGCTTGGAGGTTTAAAAATAAATACGTTCGTCACGAGGAAAAAACTTCGCTTGCGCGATTCTGAACTCCCTACTTAACAACTGTCAGTCTATACAAAAAGTTAAAAAATGCACAAAAATTGCCAAATAGGGCCATCTAGTGAACTGTAGAAACTAACTGTCTCTCTGTCTGGATGTTTGTCGCGTTATCACGGCTAAGCGGCTGAACGGATATTGATAAAATTTGAGAAGGAGTTACTGTATATCACAAAGACGGACAAAGGATACTTTTTTATATCCACGCAAACGAAGTCACGGGTAACAAATAGTAATATTCAATACTTGTATATTACTACTTACCTACAATGAATATCAATTCAACGGTACGCAGGTTAATATACGTTAGGTATAGGTTATATGTTCCGTGTCTAGGTTCAATACCAAAAATATAAATAGTTCACACCATACAGAATAGAGAAAATAAAATAAGAAATTGGAAATTGTCTATTGTCAGGTCAGGCCATGTGCCTGACCTGACATCGTGTGAAAGGGACAGCTAGATTCGAATTTCACGGGAGCAAAAGAAACAAACTATAGCTTCTTCCTTTCGCTCCCCCAGAAACTTATATATAGCCATCTCTTTCAAACGCTGTCAGGTCAGGCCATGTAGCGAGGCCTTAACATCACTGACGTCTGTAACATTATAGACGTCAGAGATGCTTCTTCTAAGCGTCAGAGGCTTCCAATCAGTAGAGAGTGCTGAGCCCTTAGACGAAGAGATCCATGGCTGAGCCCTATATTATATTACTCTTTGTGCTGAGATCAGTACAAACTCTTATCTATGTCTAGCACCATAGATAAAAATGTATACTGCGTGGCTAGAACTATGGTTATGTTTATTGTTCAAATCAACATAGTATCATAGATGAATGTATGCATAGTATACATTCATCTATGATCAACATAACCTTTGCCCAAAATAAAATGTTAAAAATACATTAAAAAATACGACACATACTTGTAGATGAGTAAAATGCTGCGCTTTTTAAAATTCGCTATGTACCTTTATAAGCATTCAGTCTTGGGTTTCCAAAAACGAAACTATTAATCGATGTTGTAAGTATAGTAATACGTCTATTTACGTAACTTCGCTTAATAAACTAGACCTAATAATTATTGTGTAGTATCAACTAGGCAGTTACTTATTTTCTTGTAACTGTATCTACCCCTATGATCTTACCTTTACAATTTTATTTTAGTAGAATTTCCCAAAGGTTCGGATATTCTAGGGTAAAAAGTATTAGAGAAACACAGGCACTATGTACCTATTTTATGTTTTACTGTAATAACATTCGTTGTATAGATTAGCGCGAGACAGGTTCCTGTATCGACCCACGATGCAGGCTGACGATGATGATATAACATTAGATAAGAAAGATAGTAACATTCCAAAGGAATTTTAAAACAGGTGATTCTATTTATATTTCTTATTCCAGCGAACCAAATTCAATAGAAATAAATGCATTCTATATCAAGAAAAAACTCAGCGCTAGCACAAAGCCTTTTGTTGCCCAAATAAATTGAAAAGAAAAAATATATAAAGAGTTGATGCTTGTGCTTTAATGGAAAAGCAATTTATTGTATGCTGTGGGAATTGATAAATGCATGCAACAAGCAATGCACACATAGATAACGGTTCCAAGCCTTGTTTGTGCAGGAATTGCGTGTACAAGAGTAAACCAGAATCCTCAAGAGATGACCTACTACATGGGAGTAGAATCGACAAACTTTATTATGATAAATACTTACCGCTACGAGAAAAGAAACTTATTGAGAAACTAGTCCGGACTCGAGCTGTTTACGATGATATTAGAAATAGGATACTTGAAAGTGATACAGACAGTAATGAAAATTGTGGTTGTGTAAATAAGAGAAAAGTTATTAATGCTAGAGATAGCTATCCGGTACATGAAATAGTCAGCCTTGTAGATCGAGGAGAACTTTCATCTCTTAATTCTTCTATTAATCCACACAGTAAGTGTTGTTTATGTTGCGACTGCAAACCTAAAGCCACAAAGCAACCTAAGGTTCACAGGCACATACCAAGTCTTGAAGATGTAGAAGATTATTTGTCAACACATGAAGGAAAAAAGATAAAATCAGATTCGTGTTTGTGTACTTTACAACTTAGTACCGAGAAAAACAGGCTTAAGTATGAAAGTAAACATCTCAAACCAATACTAAAAGCCGAAAAAACGACAAAAGTATATCAGAAAAAGAATAAAAAAGAATACAATAATTGTAAATGTTTTAAGAAACTTCAATCTATAATATCTATTAAACATGCTGTAAATGAAATCGTACAATCAAGTATTCCCATAATGGGGAACAAATTTCGTAACTTAAAAAAAGATTCGATACAACTGTATAAAGAACAAAAAAAGTATGGCCCTTTGGACGATTGGGCTTGTGCGACAGATTTCTGTTCCCCTGGTCGTTGTAAACCCGCAGATTGTTACAAAGAATTACAAAAAAGACTACCAGATTTGGACCATAAAAGAAAAATTCTATTTGCTGATGAAAAAGTACAAACAGTTAAAGAAACTTCGCCGAAACGAAAACGAAAAAGAAAAGCCCAGAAAATAGTTTGTGACTGTAAGCAAAGTAATATAATAAAGTCTGCTGCATCAATGACTAATGTGTCTGTAGCCAAAACTACTTCTACAAACAAAAGTTCAACAAGAACAAAGTCTGCGTCATCAACACAAAGACAAAAGCCACATAAGCGAAGAGGACGCGTTGCTATTTCTAACAAACCTTTACCTTTTCCCAGAGAATGTGACCCTGGTATGTGTGAACCTGGTAATTGTAACCCGAAAGATTGTGCAAAAATATTACTGAAGAGTTCACAAGGAGCACACCATTTGGATCGATGTTCTTGTACACAGTTAAAAACAAAAAAAGAGCCTAAAGCTAAAAAACCCAAAAAAACACCGAAACCAAAAGTAGAGGAGATAAATAGTGATTATAAGTCTACTGCATCATCAACAAGTCTGTTTGTTGTCAAAACTACTACTACAAATAAATCTTCAGTAGCAACAAAGGCAACATCATCAGCAGATAAACGAAAGCTACGCAAAAACCGCGTAGGTGTTTCAAAGCCCTTACCTTTTCCCAGAGAATGCGATCCCGATATGTGTGAACCTGGTTTATGTAACCCTAAAGAATGTGCAAAAATATTACTAAGAAACTCTCAAGCAGCACACAATTTAGATCGTTGCTATTGCACTCAACAAATAAAGAAACGTCCAAAAAAAGAACCTCCTGAAACTTCTTCTATAGAGTGCATGTGTTCGATTAAACAAAAAAAAGAAGTGGAAAAAAGTATAAAAGAAACTGCAACTCAACCTAAGAAAAAAGAGAAAGTCACAAGAAAAACGACACCAGCAGCTTATAAAGTTCAATCAGTGCAAAAAAATATTGATCGTTGCTTTTGCACATTAGATTTGAAGAAAACAATAGGAAAAGAACGTATAATGCCCAAAGTGGACGATTGTGCTTGTGAAAACACTTCTTCAATTTCTACTCAGTCTCTGAAAAGAAAACCTGTGCGTAAAAAGACAAAAATAACTTCTGCATCTGTACCAAAAGCTACTCGTAGGAATGTTCAAACTCGAGTCCCAAAACACAGAAAACCGTCAAAACCAGCGGTAGAACCAGATAAGGAAGATTATTCACCAAAATCTAGAAGCTCTCCAGATGCCCCGGCAAGACAAATGGTCCGAATTTCATCAAGTTTTAGATTTGATATTGAATTTTTCAAAGAAAATAATTATCCCGACACAAACATGGCAGCCCCAAAAACAAAAACAACTACGGAAACTAAAAACAATAAACCTAGAACACCCCAAAAGAAAACCAAGGCAACTACACCCAAAGTTGAACCCTTAAAAAGATGTATGTGTACTCTAGAATTGCATAAAAAGACAACAAAAAAAAGTGGCCTAAAAAAAGTTATAAAATATGAATCCGATGTCTCCAGTAAGTCTAAATCGTCGATAACCTGTGACTGTAAGAGACATGTCTTAAAAAATTTGTTACCCTATGAATGTGAACCGGATTTTTGCAGTCCAGACCAATGTGATCCGTATGTTTGTGAAAAGAGAATTAAAATGCGCTCGAGTACAGTAACAAACACAGATTCTATACCGAGTACTACACATTCCACGACGACCTTAAACTCAAGTTCAAAAGCAATAACGTGTAAGTGTAGCGACAGTAAAGTTAAGTCGAGCACTAAAAAAGCTAATCTTTTAGCTAAATGTTTTTGTACAAAGAGCTTACGTGAGAAACAAAAAAGATGTTTTTGTACTAGGAATTTGTATGAAAAACAAAGTCTTATAGTTATAAAAAAGGTTCCAAAAGAAAAAACAGTAGTGTATACGCAAACCAAGTGGATACCTCCTATAACACCCGTAGACGAAAGCGCTAGCGATCCAATACAGTCCGTAGAGTTATTAAAGAAAAGTAAACAACCGAAACATAAATCACTGGTCCAAAAATGCTTGTGCAAATTACACATTAAACACAAAAAAGATATTCCCGTTGAAGCAAGAACAACAGAAACCCAAACTGCTAAAGTAAATCATAAGAAAGATAAAGAAATACGTGTCCATCCTAAATGTCAATGCATAAAACCTAAGGAGCCAAAAAGACCAAAGCAAAAAACTGCTTCGTGTTATTCTTCAGGATTTGACGAAACTCTCGAAAGCTCAACTGATATTCAACCTTGTAGAACTAAAAAGCGGAATGGAAAATGCGGTTGTGCGGATTCCGGCGATTCTCTGCCTTCGTCATCACCCAGTAAAGCTGTAAGAATAGGTTCAAAAATAAGTTTCAGTATAGAGTTTTATAGAAACAAAAAACAACCAAAGAAAAAACGCGATAAAAGTAGAGGCAGCTCTGCAAATATTATGACCTCAAATAACGTAGTTCGTAATAGGGGCGATGCTGCAAATATTGGTTATGTTCATGTGACTAGAGGCAATCTCGAGAATTCTGGACTAAAGTTACAGGTGAAGAGCCGTATGCAGAGAAGACTCGAGCAGGTCGATTCAGATTATTACGAACCCCCCTATAGAGATCGAGGACGAAGATAAATGGTTAAATGGTACAATATTAGTAAATATGTCAATTTTGTTTGCGTACTCTTTGTACTCGATAAATTATGATTGCTAAATGCCCCATTGCCTCTCGAAGGTGCACTGTTTCTGGTCATTGTTCGTACAATCTCGTTATACACAAGTTTGACGTCACATTAGGTTAGCTACGTTAGCCACGCGGTGAAAAAGTGCTTTAACAATGGATCAGCTCATTTATCTTGAATATTGTAAATAGTAACAAGAATTTTACGTGATGGTCAACATTATCTGCGTCTTCCTAAAAACTTAATTTATTGTCTCTGACGTGAAATTCAGGTTTCAGTGTTCATGTAACGTGAATTAACATAATTTAAATGTATTATTTAATATGCTGCTGTTTGCTTGTATTATAGCCAGAATAAACTTGTGGATATGGTACGGCTGGACTGCCGTCTGATGAATGATTGTAGTTATGGATATTGATATTGATAGAGAGATAGCGAGAAATGTTTTCCACTTATTTTTAGGGTTCCTTATCTCTAAAGGAAAAAAGGAACCCTTATAGGATCACTTCGTTGTCCGTCAAACTCGCTGTCATTTTTTTTTATCAGGGTCGCGTAGAATTAATTAATATCAAATACTTAGTTACTCAAATTTGCACCGGGTACAGTTAGGGGCGGGTTATTTGAGTAATTTCGTTTTAAATATTTAATTTATTTTAAAAATTTAATTTTTGTTTATAAACTTGACATGATGTTCTAAATGAAGTGAAATACATATAATAAATAAATCTAAACATATAAATAAAGAATACTTAAGTCTATAGTCCCCTATAGTTACAAAATAGTCAAGCTTCCAAGTCGGCACAATAAAACAATACGGCCATTTAAGTCGCATATTTCGACATTCGTAAGTAAATCGAAACCTATTCTAAGGTACTTCCCGTTAACCTGTCAACAATCAATGTCTTACAACGGTGAACATTCTGCGATCTCCAAGCCGCCTACCAAGGCGGGGATTAAAACAACCGCCCCCCAATATGGGATCAGTCCCCTCGTCCATCAGTCCATCAGTGGAGGTCTAAAAGCTGATAGTATGATAAGGTCTCAAAGCACAAGTAAAAGAAAAAATCGGTAATTTGTAATTATATCACATAAAAAATCTTGAAAATCTCTTGGT
This sequence comes from Apocheima hispidaria, assembly GCA_947579745.1. Taxonomy (NCBI): domain Eukaryota; kingdom Metazoa; phylum Arthropoda; class Insecta; order Lepidoptera; family Geometridae; genus Apocheima; species Apocheima hispidaria. The sequence goes on from OX388151.1 coordinate 4,106,794, forward strand.
CTATTTTGCTCATATTCGAAATAAATTTCGTCATTTCGAATATGAGAAATAGTAGTTGTATAGAACTATCACACCAATATTTTAGGTGCGAAAGTTTGTAAGTGTTTAAGTATGTAAGTGTATTTGTTCCCGTTAATCCCTGTAACGGCTGAACGGATTTGGATGAAATTTGGTATGGAGGTAGCATATTCCCTGGAATAACATATAGGCTACTTTTGATTAAAAAAAACCTTTTTTTATTACTTTTTATTATTTTAACCGTTCTTGTAGAATAGCGGGTGAAACCGAGGGTCGCATATAGTAATTAATAATTGTAAGAATTGGAATGCGAATTGGTAATTGTATAAAATTGAGTAACGAATGTTTTTTTCCAATATTATCAAATTCGGCCGCTAAATGGCGTCACAGCAACAATCAAAAATCACCGACGAAAAAAAACTACTACGAATTTGTAAAATTCAGGTTGTGCAAAAAAGTTTGTGCTCGCGAGGTTGACTGTTCGCAGAACTATTGTTTGTACAGACAGATCTACTCTGAAGTTTTACTGTTGGACCGCCACCAAACCATGTCTGCGGGTAGGGACAAAGTAGGAACCTCATATAACAACAATGAGGATGAAAGAGGCCCTTATACTGTGGTATAAGGACCTCTTTCATCATCTCTAAGTAAAGTCACAAGTAAGCTACTCGTTGGTTCAAATGGCATGTAATGGGCACATGGACGTAGTACCCAAAGGGACCGCAGACTGCCTACCGTAGAAACGAGCAGAGCAAAAGGCACCACCGTTGGTCCTTTGTTCCTTTCTAGTGTTGACATCGTCGCCGATACAAATTCCCCAACACTTTTCATACTAAGTCATTCCTTAATAGTATCACTACAAAAATAAATTAATTTGTCCTAATCTGTGGTCCTAATTAATTACGGGTGTTTTATTACTGTTCCTTATTTCCTTTTGGGTACTACGTCCATGAATGGGCATGTAACTGTAGCACTAGTTTCAAAATGTCGGATGGTCACAAACTGCCCTTTTTTTTTTAATTTAAACAAAAACAAAATTCACTTGGGACTCATTCGCCAAATAGCACAAATCGGAAAGTAGCTTATCAACACCTTACTTTGAAAAAGATGATGAAAAAGGTTCTAAGTGTAAGAGTGCGTTTCCACTGAAGCGGAGTAGTGCAGAGCGGACCTGAGACGTGCAGGAAAAGCAGGAATCCACCGATCGAATCTCATTGGTCGACTCCGCTCGTCTCAAGTTTACTGGAAACACCCAAGACTTTTTACCGCTCCCCTCCGCTCCGCGCTTCAGTGGAAATGCAGCCTAAGGCCCAGACTCCACCAATACGGAGACGAGACGAGAGGAGAGGAGATGTATTAGAAACAACCAATAGGATTGCGTTATTATTTACGCATCTCGTCTCCACTTAGCTTCGGTAGGGAAGGTTGAGCAGAGAGGAGAGGAGAAATATTATATATGCGACTGCGGCATAAAGTTAATTTTACATTTGTAAGCGAAAGTAGTGTGGTGTTCACAATAAAGAGTTTATATCTATCTATCTGTAGTGTAATACGCGAGGTCACCGCGCTGTCCACTTGACATTGACTTTGCTAATCGAATCCGAGCGGTTGCCTCATTGACGGCATGCGGGCCACTCGCAGGACGACACGTGCGCGGGCGATGCAACGCTCATGCGTAATATTATTATATATTCTGTGCTCATGTACCGGCAATGTTTAGTCACAGAACATATGTTTAGTGTAAAATACAGTAGGGCGCGCGGATGACGACTGGAGACCGCAAGAGTGACTGGCTTTGATTATCTGCAGGGCTAGCATGTGCACCGCGACAAAAACTTTTTGCTATGCAAGAACAGGACACGGCTACGATTATGTATACGTTTGTCTCATTTTTCACGACATGAAGAGTAGAGATTTGCATGCGCATGCTAGCCCTGCTGGTGAACGGCGCGCGGACGACGAGTGGACACCGCGAGGGCTCCTCGTGAACAGCGCGCGGGCAACGGGTTGATGACGAACTTTTGAGACTGTACTGAGCTGGTCGAGCGGTGGTCTGGCGCGGAGTTGATAAATGGACAGCGAGCTTTAAGGGCTAGTGTAGTGCATGGAAATTTGCATGGATAGCACAGATTAGACAAGACAGACAGACAGATTAGATTAGATGTTTAATCTGTGTCATATGTGTCATTATATTGAATAATTTAATAATTTTCATAATTTTAATACGAAATATTCAAACGTGGCACTTGTTAGCAAAATAATGAAGGCCTAGCCTGTTAATTATACATAGAAAAGGTCAAAGAAATTATAAGTGATTGAATCGATATTTAGGATAAGAAGCATTAAAATGAAATAAATAAGAAGAACATATCAAATTTATTGGTTCTGACTATCACAATAATTACCTACGCAGTGCACAGACAACAACACACAAAGAAACGACACGCTTCAACCGCCATTAAACACGGTGTCCAAAACATCACTGCTAAACAGAAAAGACACAATTCAATGAACTGGTGATAGAACGCCAAGCAACTAAGGCACTGGGGATAGAAGTTTGGACAAATGTGATAAACCCATAAACATGGTCGTTGACGAAGCGTCGTCAACAGTGCATGGCGACAACCATGAATAGCTTTTTCATCTCTTTGTCGATTCCTTAATTTTCTACTTTTATTTTTTTTTTCAATTTCGATTCTTTCTTTTTTATTTTTTCCTTTCTTTGCTAGAAATGCTTGATAGAACCCGGTATCCTGAAACGTATCAGCCAATATCGTCATAGTTTCAGAGCCGCCCATGCTGTTCTGCATTTTCAATTTCTTTAGAGCTACATAGTCAGATGTCCATTGATTAACTTTCTTATATGTCCCGGTAGGATTTTGCAGTTTCATCTTGGTGTACATGTATGACTTTTTTGGCTCGAAAATTAATTTGAATAAAATCAATACGGCATTTTTAGAAATATCTAAACAAAACTTTAAAACGCCCAAAAAGAAATCTGCGCAGCAGTTTGTATTCGCCGTTTCTTCTTTGCCTTGAGTTTGAGCTTGTAATGATTTATACTGCTTTTTCATAGCTTTGTCGTGTTTCTTTTTTTTTGCAAGTTCTATGCGATTTAATTTTTGTATAGTACGACCTTCATTCTTAAGCTTACGAGAATACTCCTTGTCATGCTTTTTTGATGATGCTTTTTTCTGTCGATCTTTATTTAGTTTACCTTTGCGTTTTTCAGACGATTTATTCTTCAATTTTTTCTCTTTGTCACGTAATTTTGTTGACTGCTTTGTTTTACGTTTCTTCTGTCTCAGTTTTTCAGCTTGGGTTTGCTGTTTTTTCTTATTAATGTTTTTGTTCTTCGCATTTTTCATCTTCGCTTTTTCCTTCTGCAAGTTTTTATTTTTTGCATCTTTCATCTTCACGTCTTTCTTCTTGACATCTTTCTCCTTCACGTCTTTCTTCTTCATGGCTTTCTCTTTCACGTCTTTCTGCTTCACATCTTTCTTTTTCACGTCTTTCTTCTTCATATCTTTCTTCTTAGTATCTTTCTTCTTATCGTCTTTATTTATTACGACTTTCTTCTTTGGTGTCATTGTCTTTGGTTTTTTCTTCTTTGGTGTTTTGGACAATTTCTTACTTTTACACGACTTTGTACAAACGATATCAGCTTTATTGCGTTTTTGTTTGCGTGAATTACATGATGCGTTAATGCATTTAATGGATTCGTTTTTGAATAGTTTCGGTAACGAAACTAGCTTTTGAGTGAGCTCCGCTAAGTTAGTCTCAAAAAAGTGGCATACTTTTGATTTTCGTCTACTCGGATAATTATTCTGATTACGTAGTTTTAGTTTGCTGGGTTTACACTTAGAGTTGGCGCATTCAATAGATGGATGTGTAAATAAATTCTGTAATGAAACTAGCTTTTCAGCGAATTCCGATAGTAACAAATTATTACTCAATTTAGTTTTCAAAATATTACATATTCTTGATTGTCGCCTGCGTGGACAAGACGGTGGTTTTTGTTCGCGTGACATTCCACATGTAGCGTTTAAGCACTCATTGGGGTATTTGCAGTAGCAAGATACATTTTTATGTTTACTAGTTTTATTTCCAAAAACGGTACATAATTTGCATCCTAGTTTTCGTTTTTTTAATAATATGCTTTGAGCACACGTTGTGTTGTTGCAATCAAGGGGATTATGTTCGCGCTTGCAGAAACAGGACACTCTAACATCTTTGTTATTAGCGTTTTCCTTACACACTCCAGTTTCGCAAATAATGTCACCTTCCAATCGTGCTTGTTCTAAAAGTGTCATATTACGGCACATTTCTTTTGCATTTGTAATTTTCATATTTTTAGGATCCAACTTCATTTCAAATAGAGGAACTGGGTTTATTGTTAATGGGTTACTTTTAAATTTGTTTATATTTATATTTTTTTTATTTTTCGTTCCTTTACAACTTATTTCTGAACAATGTAAAATTCTTTTTTTAAGACATCTGCATGTAAAACTAGTTTTTTTATTTTTTCTTGCTCTATCGCAGGGTCCTTCTTTACAAGGAGCGTCATTTTCATTTTTAAACTTGCACATTAGGCGGTCGTGAGAGGGACAAGCGCAAGAACCTTGGTAATGTACTGTTTTTCCTAAGAGTTTTATTTTGTCTAATGTCTCTATAGAATTTAAGACTGACATATCTATTGAATTTAATTTAACGGCAAAAAATGGTTCTCCTGTTTGATCGTGTTGGTTTTTAGAAGGTTCTGCCTTTATGCCAGAATTTAGTGGTGTGGTTTTGGTTATGTCTGCTTTATTTGCGTCCAAAGAATGAGTTTCATATTTCGCATTCTTATTTTCTTTGCGTGATGATCTCTTAATTTCATTTTTTATATTCACAGGATTGGGGTTTGAATGCACGATATAGTTATCGTCGATATTATCGGCATTTTTGTTTTTATTCTGAACGCATGTTTTGTTATTACACTTTTTAGTATTTATTTTTTCAATGTCTATTTTTATGCCAGAATCTTGGGATTTGCTTTTGATTTTATTTTCTTCATTCATATTTACTGTACGAGTTTTATCTTTCAGTTTGCTGTTTGATATGCGTGACAACTTATTATTTTGATTGTTTAAATTGACATCACTGCAGGAATTGTTATTACATTCTTCAATTTCACTTCTTTTAGTTTTTTTGTCAGCTTTACGTTCACTTAATATTTCGTCTTTTGCTCTTACTTCTTGTACTTTGTCATAATATTGATGACACAAACATTTTATAGTTTTTCTTAAATTCAAAATAGAACTGTTTGTAGCGAAAGTCTCTCTGATGTGTTTTTTGTGAGCGACATCTGATTTATTTTTTACGCTATTTAAATAGACACAATGGTCACACAAAGTTTCATGCATTGTATTACAAATCGTTTGATTATTCACATCACCGCAAGCTATATTCCTTTCTATAGAACGTGTGTGTTTTTTTATTGATTCTTTCGGTTGATACTTAGATCGTTCTGTTGTTCCCTTTTGTTCTTTGTTATTTCTGACTTTTTGAAAATATCTATTACACCAACATGCAGGGTCCTTTTGTTTTTCTCCCTTAGTCCTTTCTTTGTTACATTCTATACAATCACACTTAGGCACATTTTTGGGTACTACTTTTAAACTAATTCCATTGGCCAACTGCTCAGATCGAGTGCAGATAGCTCGACACCACTTCACTGCAGAAGAAGTGTCAATTACACCGGGTCTTCGCTTATGAGGTCTAAGATGTGAACGTCTCCCATCAGACTTGTTTGATTTTACAGGTGTGACATTACGGGATGTATTTGTATTGAAAATGCTTAGACATGATTTTCGCCTGCAAGTTTTGAACATGCTTTCTATTGCTGACTTTTTTGGGTGTTCAGACAACACAATGTTATTGTTAATCTTTTTACTTATAGATTTTGTACTTGCTTCCGAAACGTTTTCCCTTCGTGGCTGTAGTTTTAATGTCGATTGCTGCGATTTCAGTTTACATAGACTGCAAGACAAAATTGTTGGTGTTTGTTTCTCTTCCTTCGATTTTTTCTGTTTTTGTTTTGGTGTTTGTTCATCTTGTTTTCCGTTTTGTTGGCCTAGTTTTGATATTTTCTGCTCTACCGCTTTTATTGCATTTATACATGATTTAAAATTACACGTTTTGTTAGTGCATTTCTTTAATTTAGATTTTTTGGCATTTTCGCACACCGCTACTTCTTTGTTAATCTTTTTACAGAAACAAACTTCACACGCGTCTGGATCTGAATTTATTTTCTGTCTCCGATCAGATTTCTTAGATTTTAAAGGTGTCACTTCATAATAAGACGTTTTTCTGTTGAAAATGCTTAGACATGCTTTTAGATTGCAAAATTTGAACATGCTTTCTTTTTCCAGTTTCTTGGGACATTCACATGAATTGCTATTGTCAACTTTTTTGTAAGAATGTTTTTGATATGTGTCTGTAACCTGTTTTATTTGAGATTGTTGTTGTCTTTCTTTATGCTTAAGGTTTTTTCTTGGTATTTGTTGATCTTGCTTCGTGTTTTTCTGCTTTTGTTTTGATGTTTGTTGTTGTTTCTGTGTTTGTTGCTCTTTTTGGTCATACCTACATATTTGTTGTTTCATTTTTCTATGTTGTTTTTGTTTACCTTTCTGTTGATCTTGTTTTCTTTGTAGTCCTTCGAGCTCTTTGATTTTCATTTGTTCTTGCTTGCAGTTTGTATCCTGTGCAGCAATTTTTTTTTTCTCTAGTTTCGCTGATTTCTGTTTTACTTCTATACTGGTCTTCGATTCAGATTGTTTTATTGGTTTTTTTTTATCTATTTTTATACCAACTTTTTGAAAATATTGACTACACCGGCAAATCATGTCCTTTTGTTTTTTTCTCTTAGCTTTACATCTCTTACATTTTTTGCAATCACAATTTGATAAGTTTGACGGTATAACCGTTAATTTAATTCCACTTGCCAACCGTTCAGACTGTGAACGTAATAAACATCGGCACCACTTCACTGCAGAGGAAGTATCGATAACGCCGGGTCTACGCTTATGGCGCATACGACGTGGACGTCTGCCATTGGACCTGTCTGATTTTAATGGAGTGACATTACGAGATGTGTTTGTGTTGAAAATGCTTAGACATGACTTGAAACTACATGGCTTGAAAATGCATGTAGATTTTTGTGGACATTCACATAATAAAACATTTTTGTCAATCTTTTTACTTGAAGATTTTCTACTTGCTTCTGAAACTTTTTTGATTTGTGGATCTAGCTTTACTATGGATTGCTGAGATTTCGCTTTGCAAAAACTGCATGACGAGAGAATTGGTGTTACTTGCTTTTGTTTAGTTTTTTGCTGTGTTTGTTTTGGGATTTGTTGTACGTATTTTCTACTCTCTTGTTGTACTGTTGATATTCTTTGGTCTAGCTTCACTACCTCCTGTTTTAACTTTAGTATCTCCTGTTCTTGATTCCTTCTTTGCCTCTCCTGTTTATATGATTTTTTTTCGGTGTTTATTTTTTGCTGATTCTGTTGTTTTTGTTGCTGTTGGGATTCCCTTTGTTGCTTTTGTTTTATTTTGCGATCCTCTTGTGCGCAACAAGAGGATTGTTTAATTATTTGTTTAATTTGCTTTTTAGTCTGTTTCTGGTGTTCTCCTTTTTGTTTATCTTGTTTGGCTATCGTTTGGTCTTGCTTTGTTATTTGTTTGTCTAACATATGTATCTGTATCTGTTGTTTTTCTCTTTGTTTCTCTTGTTTGGCTATATGCTGCTCTTGTTTTCTTGTTTGTTCGCTTAGTTTTTTTATTTCTAACTGTTGTTTTTCTCTATTCTGCTCTTGTGTGGCTATTTTCTGGCTTTGTTTTCTTTTTTCTTTGTCCTGTTTTCTTTTTTCACCTTTAAGTTCAACTATACACTTTTCAGAACAGGGTTTCGATTTTGTTTGCTGTAGATCAATTATTTTTTCTTTTGATTTACTCAGTTTTTTATGTTGTTTTATATTTGTTTTATGCTGTTTTACTGTCTGTTTTTGTTCCTTCTTATTTCCAACCTTCTGAATAGATTTATGACACCAACAATTAACCTTACTTGTACTGCATTCACAAATTGTGGAATGTTTAGCTGGATTTTTCTTTCGTTTCACTTTTTTTATAGGCTGTTTTACTGTCTGTTTTTGTTCTTTCTTATTTCCAACCTTCTGGATATATTTATGACACCAACAACTAACCTTACTTGTACTGCACTCGCAAATTTTAAAATGTGTAGCTGTCTTTGTCTTTCGTTCTATTTCATTTATAGGTTTTTCTATTGTAGGTGATTGCCTTTTGCTATAATCAACTTTTTTAAGATATTTACGACACCAACAATTGATAATGTCATTCTGTCTCTTTCTTTTGCATCTCTTACATTTATTGCAATTACAGTTAGGTAATAGTTTTGGTATAACTCTTAAATGTATTCCTTCTGATATTTGCTCAGACCGTGTGCGTACTAAGCATCGACACCAATTTAAGGCAGAAGACGTATTGATCGTTCCAGGCCTATGTTTTCTTCTTATATGAGATGTTTGTGTATTACGAGCATGAGATCTACTGCTTATATTACTCATGCAATTTCTAGCAACCCTAGACATAAAGCATGCACAACTTATACTAGACGCATTACTTTCTTTGCACTGAATTTTGACGCTTTGGGTTTTCTGTATTTTAGAAGTCTTCGGGCTTTTCAGGCATTCTTTCACACAAACATCGCCATTCATGTTTACTTGATTTACTCTTACAGGGCTACCACAATCACAAATTACCTTTGTTGCTAGACATTCGCAACTTACTTTATTTGCAGGATGACACTCGCAAACTGTTCGTTTTGCAGGGCAATGTTTGCAATTGCATTTAATTTTGCTTACAGGGTCAACATCACAGTCGCAAAAAGTAGTCGAGGTACTTTCGCTGCGAGTTGGATAGTCTACGGAAGCACTTGTTGTGGGCACACGCTTACTCTGAACATTCTTCTGCCTGTTGACAACTTCATATTTATCACATTTACAATGGTGTTGTACACCTTTACGAGTTTTGCCACATAGGCAATAAGAATGACGCGATATTCTATCCAAGCAACATCGACATCTTTTTTTCATATTTTTTATTCTTGTTAGTTTATCATTTTACTACCGATCAAAATTTTTCTTTTTGAAGTTCCACTTAAAATTTTGATAGTAATTCTAAATTAATTATATTTCAAAATTTATTCATTAATTTGCCATCTTGAGACCTTCTGTTAAAGTGACATTTTGTGATATTCAAAGCAAACCTTGAGTACTAACTGTTGTCTATGGTTCAAAGCAAGGAATATAGTACTCTCTTTTTACGAGTTGAAGCACTGATTTCTATTTTTACTTAGTAAATATTTATATATTTTTATTTTTAAATCTATATTCATGTACCTACAATTTGTTACGAGTACACTCGTTTGTCGTACGGCTGACAGCTATCCATCTACACAGGGAAGTAAGCTGCCTGCCGAAATACAGGTGTAAACCTAGCTCGGCAGCAGCCACTCAATATTTATAGCCTATTTTAGCCCATGGCATCTGAAGTTAATATATATATTATGTACAATTATATTTACATAAAATAAGTATTTGTGGAAAAAATATTTTTCCAAACAAACTTTTATAAAATCCATTATTGGGACTGTAAGCTGATCAAATTGAGTCGAAGCTCTATCAAACTACTGTTAGTTACTGAGGAGTTCCGTTTTCCGCCTTCCGTCTCCATCATCAGATGAACTTGCTGATATAATATTGTATTGTCATCGGAACTTGACAGGCATGCAAAATTTAAACACAATTGAACAACGTGAATTGGTCTAAAATTCAGTTGTAAGATTTGACCCGAACATACATAAGTACTTACAGCCATACATACAAACATTGCAAGTTAATTAAAAGCTTGTAACAATAAGTTACACTAGGTGGACCGAAGACATTGTGAAAGTCGCGGGCAACCGGTGGATGCAAGTGGCACATTGTCGGTCGGTGTGGCGGTCTAAGGGGGAGGCCTATGTTCAGCAGTGGCCGTCTTCTGGCTGATAATGCAATGTAATGTAACAATAAGTTAGGACAATTTCCTAACACATAACGTATAGTAGTAAAAGTAAGTGTCATATGGGTCGAGTAGCTAGCCCTGGTGTCAGAGTTTACGGCTTGAAGGTCCTTAACTGAAGGACATTCAAGCCGCAAACTTAAGGACACTTAAGGATCTTAAGTGTTAAGACCACAAATCGATAGAGTACAATATTGCAATATCTGAATAATCAAACTAGTCATAGCTTAGAGTAGCAGCGCCTCTCGGTTTCACCTTCTATCCAAGTTTTTACGGGATAAAAATACATTTTTCGGGATGATTTTTTCGAAATTGTTTGATAGATAGATAGATAGATTAACTCTTTATTGTTCACACAAAAATTTTACATTATTTATAAACAGACTTTAAAAAGTAGTGTAACAACTGGCGGCCTTATCGCTGAAAGCGATCTCTTCCAGGCAACCATAGGATGGAGAGGATTCATAGAAAAGGTTGTTTGGGTTTTTTTAAAAAGACTTTTTTGCAGAGTCCGCCTAAGGAAGTACCACCTTGACCAGTTATTCAACCACCAAGCAGTGTGCAAACATTACTGTGTTCCGTATTGAATGTTTCCAGTGACATAAAGAAATTTAACATCTAATATCTCAGGGTGACGAGCGCAAGTCATTGCAGAATTGTTATGGGCATCAGCAACTTGCTCGTCTCATCACTCATAAAAAAATAATCGTAAAAAAATAATTGTAACTATGTCATCATCATCATCATCATCCACAGCCTTCCTTATCCCACTGCTGGGTATAGGCCTCTCTCTTGCTGTGCCATCTGCCTCGGTCCTGTGCTAATCTAGTCCAGGTTCGACCCGCGATGGTGACGATATCGTCGACTTATCTCGCAGCTGGACGGCCAACGCTCCGCCTACCTTGCCTCGGCCACCACTCTGTTACAGCCTTACTCCACCTGTCATCTCTGAACCTAGCAACGTGTCCTGCCCAGCTCCACTTAAGATTCATTACCGCTATTCCGACATCTCGAACCTTCGTTCTCTGTCGGATTTCGGTATTACGAACTCGGTCTTGGAGTTTGATGCCGAGCATGGACCTCTACATGGCTCTCTGTGCTATCCTAATTTTGTGTACAGCCTCATGGGTAAGCGTCCATGTCTCGGCACCATATGTCATTGTGGGCAGGAAACACTGGTTAAAGAGGCGAGTTTTAAGGCACTGCGGGATACGGTGTGACTTAAGGATATAGTCTAACTTTTTAAATGCTGCCCATCCAAGTTGTATGCGTCTGGAGATCTCATTATTTTGATGCTCTTGGCCAAAAGACAGAGTATGACCCAGATACACATAGTTATCAACCGTCTCTAGACTCTCATTCCCTATCGTGATTGGGTTTGAGGTTCCTGAAACGTTCGACATAACCTTGGTCTTGGTCATATTCATCTTCAAGCCTACCTTCAAAGAAGCATCTGCAAGCTGTTGGATCATGTGTTGGAGATCGTCCAGGTTTTCGGCAAAAATAACTAGATCGTCTGCAAATCTAAGATGAGACAGGAAGGTACCATTGATATTTATTCCACGGGAGTCCCATTCAAGCATTTTTAAGATGTCCTCTAAGACCGCCGTAAAAAGCTTGGGTGAAATAGTATCTCCCTGTCTCACGCCCCTTTTAATTGGTATAGGGTTAGTTAAGTCGTGCAACTTCACCTTAACTATGTCTGTGTGTATAAAATGCCACAGATTTGTAATTGGACGCAATATACGATCCATCCGATGCTTATAACACGACGTCAGCCTGTGTCCCGTAGACTAGACCTTACACGACCTTTCATGACTGAACAACTTTTACAATGGTAATGAACCAACATTGAAATCGAGAAAAAAAGCAGCTGTTCGATACATTTTGTCGAGTGTCATTAACATTTTACTATGGAACAGCAGATTTTTTGATTATTTTCCCAACATATCAGGGTTGGTCCCATAGTAAAAGTTGTTCATATCGATGATTACTATGAGCCCTTTCCGGCTTAGCATACCCGTCCCTTATAACTATGTATGTTACCTACTTTATAATTATAGTTATCCAGTTTTAGCTTACAGAGTGAATGAATAGTAATTCAATGAGTATTATTAATGTATTAATTTGTTCATTCATAATTACTTTATGACTTACTAACATACTTAGTTTCCTCTTGGGTTTACCCGCGTCACTTTTCTGCAGAAATAAGTACGTATTTGTCCTATCTAATAATATGTCTCCAAATATAATTCAGCTCAACAGCAGGCCTAGCACAGCGACAAAATCTTATCTACTCTTTAGGTCGTGCAAAAATGAATAAACGTACCTGTACATAATCTTATCCGTGTCCTATTTAGCCTCATTCAATTGTTTCATTTGCTTATAGTGGTAGGGCTCTTCTGCAGAGTCCGCCTGGGGAAGTACCACACATTTGCCAGTTATTCATCCGTCAAGCAGTCAAACATTATTGTGTTCCGGATTGAAGGGCAATGTTTGCAGCGTAATTAATGGGCATGAGATTTAACATAATGTAATATCTCCGGTGTCCCGGGTATGTAGAAAGCAGCATCCTCTTAGGAAACGGTGAACGTTCTGCGATGTCCAAGCCGCCTGCCAAGCGTGGGGATTATGGCCTCCAGAGCAGAACTGACCCGACGCTACACCGAGGACATCCCAGACATCACCCTGCAAGAGATTACAATGGCTCTCAAGCAGCTTAAAAACGAGAAGGCGCCGGGAGATTTATTTATTTATCAATTCCGTTCCATTGGGTATTACAACAAACAAAGAATAATTTATAAAAAGTAACATACTAACTAACACTTATTTATTTTACTAACTTATTTCACTGGTTTCATCACTAGCAATAATAATCACTAGTGATAACAAAAACGACCGACCTTCTGAGAGCGGGTGGAAAACCGGTACTTTTAGTCCTCCAGACGTTATTTAATTCCATCATACTCGAGCTGTTGAGAAGAAAGGTTCTTGAGTGGCGACCACGAACCGGAAGACGCAGCGTAAGCAGGCCTATCACTTGTTGAACCCACGATATTGTGAAAGTCGCGGGCAACCAGAAGATGCAAGTGGCACGTTGTCGGTCGGTGTGGCGCTCTAAGGTCAGAAGTGGACGTCTTCTGGCTGATGTTGTTGTTAACTGTTGTAGATTGCAGAGAAAACATTTTTTAATGTCAACGTCAACGTAATTTTATACAAATAATTAAAATGTTGATTGTGCCATCGAGAGAGCGTGTATTACGTAAATACGTCCTTAAGTTTCAGGTTCCCCGATGAAATAAAACTAGGAATCATGACGTCTCTAGCTGTTATTTTCCCTAATAATTACATAGCTCATTGCAGGGCCAATATTCTGTATCTTCGTTCAAACTCGTAAAGCGGCTGCGCCGTGGAATTCGCATGGAATGGCATTGTTTCTGCCGTGAAGAATACACGCGAATTCCACGGAGTTCACTTGACGCGGCCGCTATACTAGATTGAACAAAGAGGCCGAGAGGGGAGTTTTTTCGAGATGAGATTGAATGTCAGCTTTTGAGAATAGGGGTCCAAATGTCTAACTTCGAGATTTCGTATTCTCACCACTATACAGATATTCTCGATGGCTAGCGTTCGAGATACATCGAGTGGTTGGAGGCAACCGAGACGAGAGGCGATCGAGATTGGAATCTCGAAATCGACATGAATTTGTCATTTCTCCGAATAGGGGCCGGACGTAACCATAATTGTATAATATACGTTATGGGTATAATGAGTAAAGCGAGCTTAAGGATAAAATAGAGTTCAAACGGGTGTCCTAGGTAAGTACCTCCTTCCTTAATATTAAAATGATTTACTGTCAGTGAGTAGTTAGCCGTCGAGCAGTCACCATGTTGTGCTATATACTTGTAATCGGCCTGGTTTTACAGCGTAAGTTTTCCTTGTTGCTATATATTTTACTTTAGTGGATTTGTAATGGATTTATCTGGTTATACGGATCGTTAGTAAAAGGTGTGGCAACATTGAAAGGTACTATGTACTAATCATTAGCAACAACTTTTACTATGGGGCCAACTATGAAATCGCGAAACAAACAGCGAACAGCAACGAACAGCAGATTTTTTTCGTGATTTCGGGGTTGGTCTCATAGTAAAAGTTGTTCACAATGATGAGTACATACAATACCTTACAATATTACCACACCTTTCAGTAACACCTTGTATAAGACATGATGTGTGTAGCTTAATAAATTTTAGTAGGGCTTATTATGAAACTGTTAAGTGTTTAACTGTTAAGTGTGTCAATAAAAGTATACCCAAGCAGTTATTCACTTGTAGTAGAATCCTAGGATGGATTTATACCGCAAAACGCGATTTTTATAAGTATTATTTGAAGCTGTCTCTGTGAAGCAGTGGCGTAGCGTGGGGGGAGGGGGCGACTAGGGGAGACATTGCCCCGAGCGCCAGGTTTCAGGAGGGAGGGTATTCGGTGGGCTGTCGATGGAAACGGCTGGAACGTTTATTGAAGAAACTTTTTTCCTTTGCTTCTTCGTATTGCGGAAACGAACGGAACTAAGGGTACAGATTTTTTTCATATCCCGTCGGATCACGTGATCGTACGGGACATTTTCGCCTGGGCGAAATGACATTTTTATCTCTGTCTCACTCACTCCCATTAAATTTTAAATTAGAGAGACAGTCACCGAGATAATCTCGAGCGCACAGGAATAGGGTCCTTGAGCAGAGAAAGCTTGATATGACAGTACACAATACAAGCCCCACTGAATAATCTAACTGTTCGTTTTGTGTATAGTACTTTAAGTAGTGTATTTTAGTTAGTTGGAATTTTGATTAGTAAAGAATAGTAATTGCCAATAAAAATGTTTATTGGCTGAGAAGGTATTTATTATATATTTTACTTCTTTTTACAGCTTTCACACTAGCCAAAGGCATAACGAAGGAGAATAAAATCAAAATCGATTGCGATAAACCTGAAGTCACAGTAAGTTATTTTATTTATTATATATATACACATTATTTTTACCCGACTGCCCAAGAAAGAGGGTAATGTTTTTGGGGAGTATATCAGTATGTTTGTGTGTTCGTATAAGGCGTCCTGTAGCCTAAACGGCTTGACCGATTTTGACAAGCAAGTTGTCGTTAGATTTCTCGATCGAAGCTTCATAGGCTACATTTTGCAGTCGGGTATTTTGTTTTTCTTTTAACGATAATTATTACTTTTTCCTCTTTCGACTACGCTTACAGGGAAAAGCTATCATGAGGATGAGTTCATTGAACTAGTACCTACTACGTTCAAAGCTATGATGCGTTCATTGAACTAGTACCTACTACGTTCAAAGATATGATGCGTTCATTGAACAAGTACCTACTACGTTCAAAGATATGATGCGTTCATTGAACAAGTACCTACTACGTTCAGAGCCGCTCGCACACAAATGAATATCGCGAAAACAAATGAGTGTCGCGATAAACAATTAACGTGAAAACCAATTAGTGACGTAACAAGTACCTTCTAGGAAAATGTATTCCGGGAAAAGCTCGTCTAACATATTCGTTAGTAGTTTGTTACAGCGAAATTAAAATAATCGACCTCTGACCGACTATTGAGTCACGACGTGGCCTCCTGTAATTGGGGGTGCACCCAGCTTGATGACTATGTTTCATAATGTGAATGTAATGTGTAACTTCTGTTGGGGATCCTTATTCTATAAAATAAATAAAATAAACTGAGACTTAGATCTAGAAAGGTTAGGATTGGGATAAAATCCTTCTGGGCCGCATCATTATTCCTGTGGTCAGACTGGCGGCTACGTCGATATACTTACTTAGTGACCAGGGGCGCTAGTCTCGACTTTTCGCTATGCACTTTGCGACCGAATTCGGTCGCTATGACGCAAAATTCAACGCTATTTTTGCGTTTTTCAGAACAATTAGTGTTCGTCGTCGAATTTTTGCGTCATAGCGACCGAAGTCGGTGTCTATGACGCAAAATTCAGCGCTTTGTTTGCGTTTTTTCGTTAACAATTCGTGTTCGTTGTAGAATTTTTGAGTCATAGCGATCGAATTCGGTCCCAAAGTGCATAGCGAAAAGTCGAGACTAGCGCCCCTGGTCACTAAGTAAGTATATCGACGTAGCCGCCAGTCTGACCACAGGAATAAAACAATTCTAAATCAATTATTATAATCTATAAGGCTACCTATGTCTTGGCTATGTCACATATAAATAGAATTTTACTAGTGGGTTATGTGTAACAAGTAAAAAAGTTTACAGGTAGAGTTGTGTATAATCTTTAGGTAGGTAGCACGAACATGTATACTGTGGGCTTATCCCGTAACTCTGAAAGCGATAGCGAGAGTTGCGCGTGCACACGCATAGTGCGACTAAGTTGGTACGAGCGAGATGGCATACTCTCGCAATCAGAATCACGAACGTTTCAAAGTTAGAGGATAAGCCCGCAGATTCATGGTAGGTAGTTATTCTAAATCACAGAAAAAAATGTGTGTTCTAAATGTTTATATTTCTTTTATTGTTCTCGGTGACGGAATTATTACTAAAATTCAACTTAGGTTGGGATATCAGAAGTTAAATGTTGTATAAGGCTAAGTACATACGTTACTGGCGTTCAATTCAAACGCGATGCAAAAGATCTTCTTAATGAGGCGAATGATAAAATAAATAAATAGAAAAGACAATAAATAAAAAGTAGGTACCTACTTAGTACCTACTTAAATGTCATTCAGGAGCTAAAAACCTTAGACGAAGCATCATACGCTAATTACTGGGCATACAGAGTTTAAACATCTTACATCTCAGGGTGACTAGCAATGCAGTGCAATGCCGCGCATAGTTTTGAAATGTTGAAGTTCAAAATTCAAGGCACTGAACTGCTATGGGCAAGCGTGACGCTTAACATCAGGAGTGACTTGCTCGTCTCGTCACCGAGAAACAAAAAAAATATATAAGGGTATTTATGTTGGTTTTTAGCTCCTAAATTGAAATATTTGGTCAATTTGATATTAGATAAAGACTCAAAACGTATGGAGTCAAATTATACACACATACTTATCTATCTACCAATAAATATAACTGTTCTTGTTTCTTATTCCAGAAAGCCGGCGACAAGTTTTTTGATTGCTTCAATAAGAATGTAACTCAGAGCATTACTAATAATCACTTGTAAGTATCAGGTATCAGTAATTCATACAAACACTAAACCGAGTGGCGGAAAACATTGACATATTCCACTGTTCACAGAGCGAGTTCGTAAGTGCTACACTATATAATTTATGTTATTGTAATGTTTCTGACAATTTTTTATATTGATGACATAATATATATATATACATTTAATTTAATATCTTAGCTACTCTATTGTATTAGGGAATATCCTGTAATGATAGTGTATTGTTTTAATAATAAATAAATAAATAAATTCTAAGCACGAAGTAAACGTCACGACACGAGCTTATAAAACCTGCGATGAGATTATAAACGTAGAACACCTGTTGGACTCAGATTCAGATTATTTGTTAATATATTTAAAAAATTACAGGTCAAGATATCACTAATTTTTTTTAAATAAAATAAATATCTGGGACATTTTTGCACACACGGTCATCTGACCCCAAACTAAGCTAAGCTTGTAATATGGCTGCCAGAGACTGATATACGTACATAGATATTTTTAAATACATACCTATATAGATATTAACACCCAGACATAGAACAAACACAAATATTCATCACATGAATGTTTGTCCTAGATGGGAATCGAACCAACGCCCCCAAACACAGAAGGTAGGTTCACTACCAACTGAGCCACTGGGGCAGAATTTCATATTAGGTACACCATAGGTACACACTAAGTTTGTAACGGCTATAAAATATCATTTATGTACTCCTAAATCGAGTAATAGGTAGAAGTAGCTTTAGTTTTGATTTAAATATAATGTTTTTTTTTTTTTAATATCTATTTTATTTTGGGGCTTTAGTCGCCATGCGATTATGCCAGCCCTGTTGTACAACACTATTACGACCACTTAAAAGGGACTGGAGTCCCTAAATATATTGTTGGAAGCTGCAATTTTTATTGTCTCTGGTAGATGGTTGTATAAGTGTACACCACGCACACATATATGTTATAGTCCGTCTTAGTTTAAAAAGCTAATTCCGGACAGAGATATCGCGGAATTGACAAATAAACTTAAATAAAATAAAATAAACCTTTTACATACTTAAACTAAACCTACATAGTAGATTGGACCTTCTATGATGTAGGAATCCTACAAAACTGTCTGGGCGTGTCATGATCATGACACTCATAGTAAATTTATATACTATGTTAGTAATAAACAATCATCGACATCATAATTATAACAGGTATAATTGTAACTCTTTTCCTGTATCCACAATTCCACACACTTTTTCCTGGAAAAGAAGTAAACATCAGGCTCCGTAGGTCTGATTGCGATGATTGTTAGGTTTAGCCGCCGACGCTGCGCGACTGTGAACCTTATCGCACAGCAATACGATTCGCGTTCGAGCAGGTAAATCACGAAGCACAGTTATCACACTAATATTTATGTGTGTAAGTATGTAAGTGTGTTTGTTCCCATTCAACTCTGTAACGGCTGATCGGATTTGAATGAAATTTGGTATGAAGGTAGCCCTGGATAGCACATAGACCACTTTTTATTCCGCAAAGATATTCGGTTTAAGCAGGCGCCTGGATAAAATGTTGTCCACCAGATTTATCCCGCGAGAACGAGACAGATGTATCCATATTCTACCTTGTCACGTCGACGCGAAGACAAAACGAATGGACAACTTTATCCCGGCGCCCGTACTAGGCCTGCTGTAGAATAGCGGGTGAAACCGCGGGGCGCAGCTAGTAAAGGTCTTCCTTATTTTCTATAATTCCTCTAATCTTTATGGGGCATGTCGTGGACTTGACCGTGACTTACTTTGCTTGACTTAGACTTTGACTGAGACTTATTGTTATTTTAATTGTGAAATATTTGACTTCACTAAAAATATTACAATACTTGACACTAGCTAAATGCACAACGTGTGGAGCCAAAAAATAAGAGAGAATCTTTATTATTACAGATCGTGTGACTTACGTGGTCCACCAATATTCGAATACATACAAGAAGCAAATCTCCTCTGTTACAATGGTACACTCGAAGTTGCCGGTCCCGGCGTTATGAGGAATCCGCCGGAATTCATCAAACTTGTGGAATTCAGCATGAGGAAAGGTGAATTTCAAGGTCAGTGCAGCTAAAATTAAAACACGATGATTCATGAGTGACCTTTATCAAGAAAGGCTTGCACTGCAAGGCAAGACAAGACGAGGTCGCGCGCGTGTCTCGCTTAGCGTTCCTTGATAAAGGTCACCAAATGTGATCGAAACTATAGTCGGAACATATTCATCTGTGAGTCGGAATAACCGACTCAATTTAACGTGAGTATTCCCGTTTTATTAAAACAAAATGTATCAAAACCACGTCAGTTTTCATAGTAAAATAATAATGTTATTATCACAGAATTCTCCTTATAAATCTTTGGTTATTATAATAATGTTTAGGGTTGATTTTTGGTATACGATTTCAAACATGAACTCCAGGGCTGAATTCAGTAAAATCGTCTGACGACGCTCGATGACATAATATTATGCCCCATACTCGTAATATAGTGCGTCGTCGGACGACCTTACTGAACACGGCCCTGGGACCCTATTCGGAGAAATGACATTTTATCTCGGTCACTCTCACTCCCATTAAATTCTAAATTAGAGAGACAGTGACCGAGATAAAATGTCATTTCTCCGAATAGGGTCCCAGCGGGGTTATCCTCTAACTTTGAAACGTTCGTGATTCTGATTGCGAGAGCATGCCATCTCGCTCGTACCAACTTAGTCGCACTATGCGCGGTCCCGCTCGCGCAACTCTCGCTATCGCTTTCAGAGTTACGGGATGAGCCCACAGGTTCGCAAAACAAATCAGCGGGCTTATCCTCTAAGTGTCCTCTAACTTTGAAACGTTCGTGATTCTGATTGCGAGAGCATGCCATCCTGCTCATACCAACTTAGTCGCACTATGCGCGGTCCCGCTCGCGCACTAACACTATCGCTTTCAGAGTTACGGTATAAGGGTTTCTATACATGACCTGACCTGACATCGTTTGAAAGAGATGGCTATATATAAGTTTCTGGAGGAGCGAAAGGGAGAAGCTATAACCTTAACTGACTATAACTTTGACTGCCCCGGTGGCTCAGTTGGTAGTGAACCTACCTTCTGTGTTTGGGGGCGTTGGTTCGATTCCCATCTAGGACAAACATTCATGTGATGAATATTTGTGTTTGTTCTATGTCTGGGTGTTAATATCTATATAAATATATATTTCAAAAATATCTATGTACGTATATCAGTCTCTGGCAGCCATATTACAAGCTTTGCTTAGTTTGGGGTCAGGTGACGATGTGTGCAAAAATGTCCCAGATATTTATTATTATTAATAGTTTGTTACTTTTGCTCCGGTGAAATTAAAATCTAGCTGTCCCTTTCACACGGTGTCAGGTCAGGCCATGTAGCGAGGCCTTAAGCCGCAGGTACCTATATTATACGCCATATTGGGGTAAAAGAACAGCAATAATGTAAAATCATGGGAAGGGAAGGAAACGCGCAGTTAGCATTATTATGCTTTTTATCATGTTTCAGATTTTGTTAAAAACAACGGTGTGCAATGTATAGCAGCGGTTAAAAATAAGATATCTGAATGCTCGAAGAATGAAGTCGGTTCCATGGAAGACCCTAACGCAAGCAACAAACATCGAAAATATGACAATCTGGTGAAAATGATTAAATTGACGATAGACGTGAGTTTACAATACTGAACCCCAAGCATAACTAGAGTCCTCTCTGAGCTAGTCTGTGCTAAACGTGAAGCATCTTCGTGGAAATGAGGGGGCGTGCGTGAGGTTTTTAATCTGAGGTGGTGCGTTAGGGTGTCTACACATGGCCCGACCTGACATCGTGTGAAAGGGACAGCTAGATTTGAATTTCACGGGAGCAAAAGAAACAAACTATTAAGGTTATAGCTTCTCCCTTTCGCTTCCCTAGAAACTTATATATAGCCATCTCTTTCAAGCGATGTCGGGTCGGGCCATGTGTAGACACCCTTAATAGCAATGCTCTGTCATTGCCAGCAAGACTAGAAATGTCTGATACTTGGTAGGTATACCCCACAGAAAAAAAAATGTTTTTTTTAAATCTTCTGTGGAAAAAGAGAAAAAAGAGACTTGCCCCCGAATACTGAAAAGTTTGTTAACTTTGACGACAGATTAAGTCTATTGCTGTCTTTGTCATTTGTTTAGTGCCATGCAGACAAAGGCAGTATTAGAATTAATCTGTTGTCAAAGTTAACAGACGTTTCAGTATTCGGGGTGTATGAAACTTAGACGAAGCAGATACAAGATCCATGGTATGAAAGGTGCACTAGAAATAATGGCGGCTATCGCTGTCTTGCTCCATCGATGTCTTGACTCTATCGCACTATCTCTATTGGTATTCAGTTCTAGTACATCTTCTTCTTCTTCCTCCTAGAACTGGTCCCATTTAATTAGGGTCCTTATCCGTATTTTCCATTTAGTATGGTCTTGTGTCGTGTCAGGTGTTAGTTGAGTTGAGATTAGTTGAGTTAGTTGAGTTGATATTTTAGGTCTTTTTGAACCGTCGTTAAGCAGGTGGCGAGTCGTCTTCCACGCGTACGTTTCCTTATTGGCAAGTCTACGGCAAGCTTCACCATATAATCATTTGGGCGCCTATGGGTGTGGCCGCACCACCGCAAACGTTTCTCTTTGACCTTGTCGACTATCGGGGCAACTTTGAATCTCCCTCTTATATACTCATTACGGATTTTGTACAGGGACCCTATTCGGAGAAATGACATTTTATCTCGGTCACTGTCTCTCTAATTTAGAATTTAATGGGAGTGAGAGTGACCGAGATAAAATGACATATCTCCGAATAGGGTCCCAGTAGTGTGACACCCGCTGACTAGCGTAGCATGCGCATTGTACAGTTTGTTGAGATGGTGCTTGTTGGTCGCCCAACACTCTGACCGATACACTCTCGATACATTCTTGAGATCCTGGCTAATTCAAGTGAACGCGATTAGAAAGCTTTTCGATAACATTTTGGGTTCGGCACTCAAGTTATATAAGTAGTATAAATATATCAAAAAGGTCGACCAGGAATAGGTCTCATGGCAATAAAACAACTCGGGGCTTCTGCTTTGAGAAGTTTCTTTCACTGACTTATTTATACGTTTGTGGTTTCTTGGAATTGACACAAAATCCTTTAAAACAGCTGCCTCAGCGCCTGTATCTCAATTAAATATTAAACTTCATACAGTCTCCTGCGCCAAAGAATCATGTAGCTGTGAACTATTAACTAGATCCAAAACCATCAAATATCTAGGAATTCTATTAGACGAAAACTTAAATTTTAAAAGTCACCTTGTTGCTCTCTCTGCGCGGGTACGAAAAGTTATTGGAATTATGAGGAGTCTGCGTGATGTAGCATACGCGGACACGCTGATGTCCGTATATTTCGCATTGTGCCAGTCTCTCCTAAACTACTGCATTTCCTGTTGGGGTAGTGCAGCTACGACTTACATTATACTTGTCGAAAGGGCGCAGCGCTCTGTGTTAAAGGTTATGATGAAGAAACCAATGAGATATCCCACCAAAGAAGTATTCAAAGACAGCGGAGTTCTTAGCGTGAGACAGTTGTTCATATTGAAAACGTCACTTTCCGTTCATAGATCAGTGCTTGCTGCTCCCGATTATGAGGAAATTATCAAAAAAAGATCTCACAAACTACCTTTTCCGCAAGTAAATACAAGTTTTGCTCGTCGTTTCGGTGATTTCGTTAGGGTTCATGTTTATAATGTCATAGACAAGCATTGTAACTTATTGGGAAAGACTATCTACGAAGCAAAAAGATCAGTCTATAAATTTTTGAAGACACTGGACTACAAAGAGACAGAAAATTTATTAAAGATTTTTTCCTAAATGTTCTAATATCATTATAAAACTATATATACATATAAATATTTTTCTTTATAAATTATAATAAATAATAATATGTAATAAATTGTTAAACTATATTATAATTATAATACATAAAGTATACTATATATATATATCAAATATGTGTCATTGCATTTATGCATTGTAATGTCACGGAAGAGAGGCATAAAATTCGAAAATAGTATAAAATAAAATATGTGATGTGTGTAAAATATGTAAATAAATATAAAGAATATAAATATATATGTGTCAATGCATATTTTGGTAGATATTGATTTTGAATATTGAGTTCGTTTCTCCGTGATACTTAAATTTTCAAAATTTTATTTTATTAGTTGTTTTACTTTACTATTTTACTGTTAACTAGAGGTATAAATCTAAAAAACAAACCGTATCAGATCCCCGCGATACAGGCTTAGCCTAGTGCGGGAATCGCCGTATTAACATTTTTTTTTTGGATATTGCCATTCTTAAATATAAGCCTTGTTATATGCACTAATTTTTAATACCTTGCTGTTGATGTACCTTATGTTTATGTTAATAAACGCATTTATCATTTTATCATTTAATAAAATAATATCGTCGTCTGTCGCGTGGCGGTCTGCCATTTTTAGTTCCGTTGTCAATGCCCTGAAATGCCCTCCAATTTAAAGTTTAATTGTCTTTTAGACTAGAAGATCCACAGAAGAGATCTAGAAGTAAAATTTTTTTCTCTTCTGTGGGTAGATCCCAGATCCGCCATGTTTTGTTTCGGAGTTGGGTTCGATTTTTTCCTAGTTATGTCACTTCCATAGGTGCTTCAGAGGTTTCTATAGATATTGATTTTTGACCTCAGAATAATTAATCTGAGATTTTGACATACGATTACCAACATTAGACTTTGCAACATTGATCTGTTTTTTATTCTTTCTTTCGACCATAGATACCTACTTACAGCAACACGAGTAGTTGAGTACCGGCCTTACCTACCCGGAAGACGTCGGGTCAGGCGGAAGCCGCGATGATCTGAATATTTATCCTTCGAGAAGTCACCCAAGTTCAACCTAGTTAATTTATGCATTCATCACTTTTCAGGAAAGATCGTGCAAAGCGACAAATCGGATCAAACACTGTACACAGAAAGCGATGCGGGATGAGAGCCTTTGCAAGCAACCAATCAACAACGTTCTGTACGTTGGTTCGATGTTTGAGTACATGTCGGCATTATGCTCCAGCGTGGAACCAAACTGGATGGAATCGCACAAACCGCATTCAAAGGTAATTATTATTCTAGCAATATATAGTGAAGAAAAAGAAGTCGCGTGACATAATATCTACCTACCGACATCTAAAGACCTCGATCACAGGTGACCTCGATACATGGCCTGACCTGACATCGTTTGAAAGAGATGGCTATATATAAGTTTCTGGGGGAGAGAAAAGGAGAAGCTATAACCTTAATAGTTTGTTTATTTTGCTCTCGTGAAATTCCAATCTAGCTATCCCTTTCACACGATGCTAGGTCAGGCCATGTGTAGACACTCTAATATGCAGTCACAAAACATGAGAACTGGTTGGATTCGAGTTGGCTTTGCACACGACGACGGAAGACAAGAATAGAGTGTGTGTGAAGTGTAGAATAGAGTCAAGTTCAAGTTTTTCTGGTGGCGACCCAGCTCTGTCTGAGAGTGATTTACCGTTCTTTTGATTGAATATCAGATCATAATATGATAAAATACGGAAGACAAGGCGGTATGGCCTAATGAAAAAAAAAAGTATCGTCTAGTTTTGGCGGGAACGTGAAGAAATCATGTCGCGTCATTGTATTATTTTCCATTTGCTATTTCAAGTGTAAAAAAAGGATTTTGATTCATTAAGTGTTCGTGAACATGCCCGAGTGTTCGTGTACTGTATAATGTCGTGAAACGTGACTTTTCGTGTTGTTGCCAAAACTCCATAGAAGCCTTTAGTAAAGCCTCCAGCACTTTATTGGGGCATGACTTGGACTAGACCGTGACTTACTTTGCTTGACTTATACTATGATAAAGACTTCTTTTGTGTGAAATATTGTGGTTCACTTGAAATATTACAAAACTTGGCACTGGTTAAATACTCAACGTTTGTAGCCAAAACTTTAGAAAGAAAGAACCATATCGTCCGCCATTTTGAATGGCGTCCTAGGTGGCTTATGTATAGGACGGTTTATGTAGGTACCTTATATTTGAAATAAAGTTTATGAACAAAATTACTCATTACGACAAGCTTTTGGTAAATTTTTATAAGCAGATGTCTATCTATTCCAGAATCCGCATATTGTTCCCAATATCGTCAAAGGCACCCGGACCACTCACGCCTTGCTCGTGGTACTGTTAGTCTTGGGCATACTAACAATCTTATACGTGTGCGTCCGCGATTGTCGCGCCCCCGGAGGACAATGGAAGGCGATTAACGAACGGATCTCCATGTCCATAATGAACCGTCGGAGGTCTCTCGTCAACAATGAAGCATGCCAAGGGAACTAGAAAATATAGAAAGTACTCAAATAGAAACTGCGTTATCACTTTTACAATAACTAGAGTTATAAGGCTTAAAAATGAAACATTTATAACGTGTCTCTGGGCTTAGTGCCGACAACCTTACAGAGAGCTTACTGTCCGTAACGGCTTAGCGCATGAACTCGTAGCGCTATCGGGCCTAAAGTATCAAAACTAGGCAGGTTAACTATCGAAAAGTTTTTAGTTATCGTTGTCGACGAGTTTTTTAGGGCACCATAAATGGCTCAGAGGTTAATCTATTAATTTAAATAGATAAATACACTAATATTATGAATGCGAAAGTTTGTGTGTAAGTGTGTTTGTTCCCATTCAACTCTGTAACGGCTGAATGGATTTGGATAAAGTTTTGTATGGAGGTAGCATATAACCTGGATTATATATATATGTCAGCATGGCCATCATCTCTACGTGTTTCAGAACGCAAGCGCCACCTTTGTGACGTTTCGGTAGAGTCTCGGCGACGACGGCGATGCATTGTGTTGAGAGAAAGCGCATGTAGACGCGTGCCGTACACGTCTACATGCTACATCTCATGAAGAAGGTCTACATGAAGGTGGCGAAGGTGGCGCTTGCATTCTGAAGCGCCCCCATTGTAACTGCCATGCCACGTGCGTGCCGAGGAACTGTCTTACGTTATGAGAGAAGCCATTAGTTGAGGTTTAATTTAATGACTACAATTCTGGGATCGGCATTAGAATTTAATCTTATTAAAATATTTCCTCAGTAGGACCAAAATCAGTACAATGAGGCGTTTTCCAAAAAAAAAATGTGGTTCTAAAATACTTACTAGATGGCGTAACCGACCTACCGTTTTACCTGTCATTGTCATTTCTGTCGAAATGTTTTATGTTTATTTCTTAAATCGTAAATTTTGGCTCCACACGTTGTCTATTTAGCCAGTGTCAACTACTGTAATATTTCAAATGAAGTCAAATACATAGTTATGTTACTTGAAATTGTCTAAATACATATGTCGAGCCAAAAAACACGAGAAAACAAAAGGCACACGTACATTTTTTTGCCTTTCATGTCTTGACAGTGACAGCAAAAACTCAAGGTACATCTAACGCATCTATTGGGTACTTTTATAACAAGGATTTATATTTTTTTGGAAAACGCCTCATTACCACTTTTACTACCATCTTTGATAGCGTCACAAGACAAAAAAAATGGCGTCTGTGGATTGTGCTGCCAGTTTGTTTCGTATCTTATTGAGGTTCACACAAAAAAAAAAAAAAAACTTTACTGAATATTCTCTCGCATTAACATGGGGAAGTACTAAGCTATTCAGTACAGAGCAAATTTTATGTTTTGTTGTTCTAAGTGGATAAACTATAGATTTTATTTCACGTCTTGCCGGATCCTTAAAAGCAAAGTGATGAAAGTAATGTGGGGTCGAGAAATTTGAAAGCTGGGCTTTATTATCGGTATGACGGCGTCTGAGTTCTCGATTACGAAGGAATGTTTACAAGTGGGCACTTTAGTCACCCCTATTTCAAATAATTTTCAAGAAGTTGACACAGATTTACCGTCACATAAAAAGTATGAATTAATTAGCCTGCTTAATGACACAGAACATTTATAATAATACTACGTAAATGATTAACTAGGTATTCAAAATACTTTACATATAAATACTTAAACACTAGGTAAGTAGAAATTAGTTACTTTATATTGGTAAAAAACTAAAAAACAAAGTTAGATTCCAAATATCGTGGACCTTTCAAAGTAATAGAGATTATAGAATATTTTAGATGGTCATCGTTGATCGATATATTTTGCAAGCGTAAGTAGGTCTTATTTTGGAAAATAATATAAAGTGGCGACATGTTCGTTTTCACGTTATCACTGTTGTGATTCCATGCTTCGTTTGGACGCGATAGTGTAAATAAGGCACAGAATAAAAATACCTTAGGGTGTCTATACATGGCCTGACCTGACATCGTGTGAAAGGGACAGCTAGATTTGAATTTTACGGGAGCAAAAGAAACAAACTATTAAGGTTATAGCTTCTCCCTTTCGCTCCCTCAGAAACTTATATATAGCCATCTCTTTTAAACGATGTCAGGTCAGGCCAAGTAGCGAGGCCTCTAACCAACTGTCATATTATTACAAGATATAACATTTCCGGCTTAGACGAAGCATCATACAAGATCCATGGCCGTACATTATATTAAACGTGACTTTACAGATGGCAAGCGTTATTTGCGCTAAGGTCTAGCATTCTCTCCAAAAACAAAACGGCAACACCAGGAGCTGACTGAATTCAGTTCATAGATGAATGTATACTAGCGTATACTAGATTCAGTTGTCAAAAACACTGCTGCGGGCTTGTTGCGTCGGGTGTCGCGCTGTTCATAATTTACTAAAATATTCAATATTTGTGTCCATTTGGTTTCCACTTAGCTGACAAATTTTAATTTATCGACTGGCGTGTGGTCCATTTTAATCGCTTGGGAACTGAAAGTATCGCACAATGACACTAAAATATTTTTTACTTTTCGCCGCTACAATCGGTAAGTTCACCTTTTCGATTTGGATTCGTATTTGATCCGGCAGTTTTGCTTTTTTTCGAGATTTCTGAATAACTATTCAGTTTCATCTTCATAAATATTATATCTGCCGTGTAGTTCCAGATTTATTTTTATTCAGATTTTGTGTAGGTACTTCGCAATTTTTTTTAATTTGGTGGTTATACAAAAACTCCTTTTGTATTGTAGCAAAATTATTATAACTACCATGGCTTCAAAAAATTCATTGTCTTGTTTTTTACATACTACTTTTTATAACGTTGATTTTACATATTTTTATAGATACTACATAGTATATAAACTCCTTGGTTTTTACACAAATAATTACGAAAATACAGGATCTTCTCAGTGCCAATGAAGTGTTCAAAAATTCCAAAATTGATTTCACAGAATTCTCCTCACAGATAAGGTTCAGAAAGATGTCCTTTATGTCTGATTGATTAAAAAAAATTTGATCTCGTAACTTACGATTTATGATTGATATCTTTGTAAAAAGTATAAACCTGTTTAAATAAGTACTTATATGTCTAGTTAAATTATTTTGATTTATGGTTAGTTTACCACACACATGGCGATCCTCATTCTACAACCCCACACATTAGGAGTCAACAAATCGACAAACTGTCATCGATCACTATAGAAAGTTACTTTAATTTATTTAATTAAATAAAAATGCGTGTACTTAATTGTAGCTATCCACGAAGCGTTACTTATGTAGGGACACTTATAGCTTTAGAATAAAAACAAACAATACATAGATATACTTAAAATTTCCATCAGGTGAGATTGTGGTCAAACTAATGCCTAGTCCGATGAAAAAAAAAAAAAAAATTGCTATTAACCTATGCGATTTAGTGCCCCGACCAGCTCTTTACATTATTATCTCACCTGTAATGGCAGTTAAGATTATTAAGTTGAAGCAAATCACAGCACTTAATCGAACATTGAATTATTTTTTGCATAAATTACCTTATTTGAACTTCAATTTCACATTTGAATGCCATTTCATTTAATGTTAACACAAATAACATTAATGTTGTGTACCTACCTATTTCCTTATTTGTATTTTACTACCTACATAACTCAGAATTTGCAAGACTAATCTAAACATAAGCACTTTTGCCTATTGTGTGGCTGATCCAACCAGATTTGTTATAAAGTTATAGGTAAACATAGATACGCAAGAAATAGATAATTACCTTAGTATGTTAATGACGTACAACTTCATTATGTTACTTCGTTACGTAACTTAAGTAGTCTAGTAGATTCATTGATTATTTTGTAAATTAATTATATTAGGTTTTGTTTCTTTGTTTGTTATTTGATTGACACAGACTCACTTTTATATAGACTATGTAAGAGCTATGTGCGATTTAGCATTCTATTTTATGTTTTTTTTGTATTTTTTTTTTTTCATGAGCTACTTGAAATTCTAGTAGTTCGCGCCGAACTGAGACCTCGCGACCTCTATATCTTCACAACCCCTGGACCGATTCAGCTCATATTCGAACTTAAAAATTGTATTGAAATGAACTACTTGCCTACAAAATTTCATGATGATCGGATCAACGGTTCGCAAGTTATCGGACAAATATACACACAAACATACATACAAATGTCGATTTGTCCCAGTAAACTTCTTCAGGAGACTTCCCTTCGCTCGGTCAATTATATCTTGTTTCCTTTATTAACAAAACATACAAGTTACATTTCATTTGAGTAACTGAAACAAAGGTGTACTAAAGATTTTTTATTTGACGCCTACAAAATTAGTGTCTAGTAATGCCTTCGCAAATCCTTCAATAGCATCCTTCCTTTTCTAGCTTTAACCAGCGCACAGACTACAGAAAAAACAGTTCCAAATGTTTTGGAGAATGTGTCGCTACCCCCTGAGCTGCAGGGCAAAGTAGACCCCAAGGAAGTAGAGGCGGTGCAAACCAAGGCCCTGAACGAATTCAAGACCCGCTGTGACAAGAATGGAGGGCCCCAGGCGTATCTTAAGGCTCAGGTATGTTATATTAACTATTTAAACTAAATACTAATAGTTTTTGTCCTGAGGGACAAATTAGTTAAGACAGGAACCCGATTTTTAAAGCAGCGCTCCCGACCAGAGCTCTCTTTCACATATTTTTGAAGGTAGAATATCTTTGAACGGGAATTAAAAAATAAACAAACATTAAGTACTTCAGAATAACAATACTAATGTTTTAAAGAATCTTTTGTTATTATTTTTTAAGAAGGATAAAATTCGATTATTTTTCCTTCTCTATCGCCGAGATAGTAAATATTAAAATAAAAATTGCTTTAAAATATTGTCAAAGATATTCTAAAGATAAATTAACGTTTTTTTAATTTCCGCTCAGTAAGTTTTTTTGAGCATGTGCTAACGGCATACCTGAACTTTGGGAGCAGTGGTGATCGGCAAAGTAATCTTGTGGCATGGAATAGTATGTACTATGTACTGTGTTACAAATCCTAACAATAGTGACCTACGGCCGGCGAAGGTCATTCAAGGTCCAAAGCGCAATACTAAAGACGACGCGAATACATTTATTTATTTCCTATGCTACAAAACCTTACCTTTACTGCAATTATCATTATCACACTAATATTATAAATCTGACAGTTTGTGTGTAAGTAGGTTGTTTTGTTCAACTCTGTAACGGCTGAACGGATTTGAATGAAATTTGGTATAGAGGAAGCTTACACCCTGGATTAACACATCTAGGCTACT
The DNA here is from genome assembly GCA_947579745.1 of Apocheima hispidaria. Lineage (NCBI taxonomy): Eukaryota > Metazoa > Arthropoda > Insecta > Lepidoptera > Geometridae > Apocheima > Apocheima hispidaria. Next base: position 4,137,847 of record OX388151.1, read on the forward strand.
TTTTATCCCGGAAAAACATTCGGCATCTGTACAATAGCGGGTGAAAACGCGGGACGCAGCTAATTATTTTATAAATATAATAGAATACCTATTCTTTCTTATTTATGCACCTATTAACTTTTACCTGTGGCATCGTCCACGTGGCCAAGCCTTTTTATGTGACTTGCGAAACTTGATCGGAGCATGCGATGATGCGACACAACTGATATTACGGAATTTATTTATCGATCAAGGTAAGATACTGTACAGAATGGTCCAAACGGTGACGTAAATCCGGAAAATTTAAGTATGAAGGCTTCACGAAAGTAACCCATTCAATCTACCATTTTTCGTAGTTTAGGAGTTATGTATTTTTTATTTTCTTAAGGATTTTCCATATGAGCGGCTTAAAAAACTTATTTTTTTTATATTTTTCGATGATGTTTTTCGGATTTTCCTTCGTCCCTCATCTTAAAACCCACCCTAAAAAAGTTCACAGTCTTCGTTTTTCCTATATACATACCTACCTACTTAATGCAAAAGCGTGAGAACACACGATTGACAAAGCATTTTCTTACATAATTCCATGGAGTGTGTATAATTTTATAGACATCGTGTCTCGGACGTTTTCGGTCTCAGTCACGCATCGAAAAACACAATATTTATGTGATGGCAATTTCGTGCTGAAACATAGTTTTGTTTCTGAAAAGAGGCCTTAAATATGCCCATTACACTAGAACTAAAATACTCATCTTAACGACTTTGGTATACAGACAACAAGAAAACAAGTAGTATAGTCCTCACTCAAAAGGAATCCAACAACACTCGTCAAAATCAGTCAAAGGGCTTCTTGGACAATCTTGGTCGTCTTGGGTAAGAATAAAAATCATGCCTGACTCATTCAGCTAGCCAGACTTCATTTCCTATAATAATTTTTACGATACTTAAATTAAAATTGTCTTTAGTATCATAACTTTTAACTTTGTTCAGCTATTAAAGGTAAAAAAATAATTGTATTCTTCTTCTCACCGTTGTCACCTTAGAAAAAGTATAGGTACAGTATAGAACCTCAGCGTGGCCGAAATGAGACAAAACAACCACTTACAACTACCATTACAAATTTTCGACCAATGAGATTGCAATAATAATTTGCAGAGCCTGAAAAATGAAAATAAGCTTCGGGATAGAAATATTATAACTTTGTACTTTTTTAATCGACTTCCAAAGAAAGGAGGAAGTTTGAAGTCGACTGTTCGTCATTTGGTGAAGTGGAACTGATGAATAGGACCACAGATAGCCATCGGAAATCCACAATGATAAGTATTTCTCCGGTGGCGCCAAGTACATTCGATAGTGTATCCTTTCATAGTATTTTGTTGAAGTCGGTTTTTTTTTGTTAAAATTATCTTCATGAGTTAATACTTAATTTTCCATCCATTTTTTTATAAGGTACAGAGACAGCCGTCTATTGCTTTCTCTGTCTGCGGTTCTCACCTTCCGCTACGATTCGATACGATCTAAGATTGACTGCTCTGAAGGGCACATCTCGGAAAAGAGCCAGTTAGAAAGGCCTACATTTGGTGGATAACAAAGGCGCTGGTTTCGCATCGATCCAGTTGAAAAATGCTCTAAGGGTCAGGCTCTGCCCTCTCATAGAGAATTTCTATTTTCTAGTTCGTGCATTAATAATATATAACTGGCAGCCTTCTATCTAATGCGTACCTAAAGTTATTTATTAGGCTTTTTCAAATCGTTGATCTACAGTAGGAACAATGTCACAGACAATACCGACCCTGGGGTACCACGCTCGCCGACGTTGAAAATTGGTTTAGTCAAAGATTAAAACATCGATGCGCCAAAAACGGCAACATAATGCTATGCTTACAAAGGCAGGAAGCATGCCATTAGTTGCAGTAGCAGTTGAAAAATGAGCTGTAACCGTTGTAACTGTATAAAAATATCGTTGATTTTTAAGAAATATTGTACCTATCTATAGTTTTAAAGATCTTTGAGACCATCAGCAAGTCAATGAATCGATCAATCCCCAGAAAGTTCGGTATCCACATAACGATTATGGTGGACAAGCCCCAGGAACGACTTTGTTACTAAAGTCGTCATGCCAAACCTTATTGAAAGCTATCGAAATGTCCAGCGCATCCACAACGACCTCGGTTCAGATTCCTATGATGTACGGCCTGTACGCTAGAAGATAGTAGACTTGTAATTTACGTTATTTTGAAGCATATATACATATAGCATATCCACGAGTGTAACAATGCTCACCTTGTAATGTTTAACTGCCTAAAAACAAGATCCGTAGAAACAAGCACTCAATTAATTAACACGAACTACTTAATTTGTTTAGTCTAGCTAAACACTATTATTATTTATAATATTGTTATTTATTAGCTCATATAGCTGAACGCAGGAAGTTCTCATAATCAAAATGAGAAGCGAGGTTATTCCCCGAATCATCGAAGCAAATATTTTAACATCATAAAAGTAACGATACAGGTTCCTTGAACAACAGTCGTTAGGTTTCAAAAAAGCGCCCGCGGTATTTATAATGTGCTCCCCTGTAATACAATCTACTATGATCCCCTTTCCTGGTATTTCCATTCCCGATGTATCATCAAAGAGGTACGACCATGAGTCAACATATATACGAGTCGACGTACAAATTGTGATTCAAGCAGCGTGTTCAGGAAGGTTGATATCGTAGTCTAGGCAGTTTAGAGTCAGACAATGGGTGCCTAAATGGGAACGCCCATTATTACTGTATCGTAAGATTCGTAAGGGTACGCGACAAAAGATATTGAAGAGGGTAGCTATATAATTCTATACGTATTAGGTACCTCCAGATTACCTGTGCTATATGTGCTTATCCATAAATTATCGCCGCTATTTCACGTATTGTTCAGCTAGCTAGTAGCAAGGATTTCATTTCAATCTATCTGTAAAAGAAAAAGCCCTTTTCTAGGAATCAACGCACAGACCAAACCGCTTATGATAGAGGCGTGAAATTCGAACCCATTATCAGCCAGAAGACATCCACTGCTGAACATAGGCCTCCCCCTTGGACCTCCACACCGACCGACAATGTGCCACTTGCATCCACCGGTTGCCCACGACTTTCACAATGACGTCGGCCTACCAAGTGGGAGGCCTGCCTACGCTTCGTCTTTCGGTTCGTGGTCGCCACTCAAGAACCTTTCTTCCCCATCGGTTATCGGTTCTTCGAGTGAAGTGGCCTGCCCATTGCCACTTCAACTTGCAAATTCTGAGAGCTATATCGGTGACTTTGGTTCTTCGGCGAAATTTGAACCCAATACTCCTCAAATAGTCTACGTGAACAATATGAACGGATTTTGCGATATTCCACTTCTAAAGGGGTAAAATGGACCCCCAAAGTTTTTATGGAATTAAAATATTTATTCATGCTAAGCCAATGAAACCGGTTTGTATAATAAGCATAAGAAATAAAGAAAGGTAAATCGTAAATCAACCCTTAAAGAGGTGAAATGGGGTGTTTCATTTACTTTAGCCTTTTTTTTGTTTGCGTGGGGGAAATCTTCTCAAGATACCCGACTGCTTTGGGGTGCAGCCGGGTTATGTGGGGTTATACCCACTACACCCGGTGGCCTGCCTTGGTGCTTGACCGAGGGCTCCGGGATATCCAAGCGAACGCACCGGAGCCCTCAGCACCACGCTTCAGCTCCTCCCGGGACAGCCTAGGCGAGCGAAGCCGTGCGGGCAAGCTAGTGTCACAAATTTCTGAAAGCGGAGAATTAGGCCGGGTTGTACCATCTAGGTTAACTTTACACTACAGTCATAATTGCAGTAAAAACTGCGGTTAAGCAGAAAAATATGTTACACCATTTTAACTACATGGTCAAAATAACGGATAACACACGCTGGCTAAACTGAGGCTAAACTTCATGGTTAAGGTTAAAGTTATAGTTCATTTAACTATAACAGTTAGTTTAACTGGGATTATGTTGCAACCCTGCCTAAGTTGTTGCTGCGTGTCATTTTTATCGACACTTTTTACATACCGACATATTTTTTGTGGTTGTGCGGTTATCTAACCTTCCATTGCCTTTTGTATAGCAGCATGTCATAGGCTAAATTATGTAGTCGAATTTTCTTTTTGATAATTTCAGGACATATTTACGTAATACACGCTCTCTGGCTCGCACAATCAACATTATTATCCTAAATTCACACTAATGCGAAAGTTTGTGTTAGTGTTTGGGAACAAACAAATCCAATTAACAATTCAAATCTGTAACGGCTGAACGGATTTGAATGAAATTCGGTATGGAGATAGATTATATCCTGGATTAACACTTCTTTTTATCCCGAAAAAATATTCGGTTTCTGTAGAATAGCGAGTGAAACCGCGGGGTGCTAGTAGTATTATAATTGAGAGGAATATAGCCGCAGTCTTGTTAGGACCAATAAAGCTTCGAGGTATAAAAATGAATACGTTCGTCTCAAAGAAAGAACTTCGCTTGCGCGATTCAGAACTCCTTACATTACAGCTATCAGTCTATACAAAACGTCAAAAAATGCACAAAAATGGATCAACGCATCTAGCGAACTATTAGGAAGTAAGTTTTTCTCTCTGTCTGGATGTTTCTCGCGTTATCACGGTTAAGCGGCTGAACTGATCTTGATAAAATTTGATAAAGAGTTACTGTATATCACAAATACGGACATATGATACTTTTTTTAAGTCCACGCGAATGAAGTCTCGGGAACGATTAGTTTTATTATAAAACTACTGAGGTTGATATTCAAAAATATTTTCTAAAAAAAAATCTTTAACAATTCTGCTACTAATTTACATTTTCATTCACACTTGACTGACAATGTAAACAAGTATTTACGTTGACTTTTATCAGTATAATTAAAACAACGCAAACAAATACGGTACGTCATACTTTAGTGTCACGAATGGTCATCAAGAAAACCTGATTGATGCCTTGAACCTTGTACTACACCAAATTCGTCATATTCGTACCTACGTTATACGTATTTATAAGCTTTTATTTAACTTGTATGTAAGTATGTATATTCTGGGCTCGTACCGTGAGGCGCTTATTGCGATGATTATTAGGCTCAGCCGATGACGCCGCGCGACCATACACCTTATCGCGCGGCGATACGGTTCGTGGTCACACAGCGTTGTCGGCTGAACCTAACAATCATCGCAATAAGCACCTCACGGTACGGGCCCTGGACAAATCTTGTAATGAGGCGCTTTCCGTCAACTATTGTAATATTTCAAATGAAGTCAAATACATAGTTACATTACTTGAAATTGTCTAAATACATATGTGGAGCCAAAAAACACGAGAAAAAAAAAGGCACACGTACATTTTTTTTGTCTTTCATGTCTTGACAGTGCCAGAAAAACCTCAAACATCTAACGCCATCTATTGGGTACTTTTACTACCAGGTTTTTTTGGAAAACGCCTCATTGAATTTTAGACCAGTGGGCTTATCCCGTAACTCTAAAAGCGATAGCGATAGTTGCGCGAGCGGGACCGCGCATAGTGCGATTAAGTTGGTACAAGCGAGATGGCATTCTTTCGCAATCAGAATCGCGAACGTTTCAGTTAGAGTATAAGCCCCCTGTTCCCCTTGGTCAATTGAGTTGAAATTTTGAATGCCTGCTAAGTTCTGATGACAATACAATATTATGCAGCGAGCTGATATGATAGAGACAGAAGGTGTAAAACGGAACTCCTCAGTAATTAACAGTTGAGTGATGGATTTTTGACTCATTTTGATCAGCTTACAGTACCTACCATTAACGGATTTTATAAAACATTTCCACAAAAATGTATTATACCATGTTATCACAGTAGGTTATTTCGTATTAGATTTTTTCGCCAATTCGCGCTAACAAGGTTTAACCCTAGAACAAGTCAAAGTACTCCTAAACATAGCTGATTATGACATAAATTAGCTTGGGATTTTTTATAAGATTCCCCGACACAGGGAAATCCTAAAGAGGGGGTAATCCTACGAGTTTAACGTGAAGTTTAGGTATTTCAGTAAGTTGTAATCACACTAATATTATAAATGCGAAAGTTTGTGTGTAAGTATGTAAGTGTGTTTGTTCTGTAACGGCTGAACGGATTTGGATGAAATTTGGTATGAAGTTAGCTTATTCTCTGGATTAACACATAGGCTAATAAAGCATTCCGATAAATTTAACTGTTCCTGTAGAATAGCGCGTGAAACCGCGGGGCGCAGCTAGTAATTTTATAAATAACACATAATTAATAATAATAATATGTATTTTATTTTATAGTAGGGATAAGTGAACTAAGATTTTTCACCTATCACAACCTTTAGTCATACCTGGGTGGGGATAGGAGTACCAGGCGTCAAATACAGTCTATGCCAGCGGAAAAAAAAAGTAATCTTAAGTAACTAAATTATAAAAGCGAAAGAACTATTTCTCTCTGTCTGGATGTTTGTTTTTAGGTCCACGCAAACGAAATCGCGGGTAGCAGCTAAATAGTCTTTATTATATTTCTGACGTTAAACAAGAACCCAAACACGTTTTCGACAAACTCGTTAAAAACAAAAATGAACAAGCCATTTAAAATGCGATCCTATGCTAAAATATCCGAAGCTCTATTTTTCAATCGCTCGACTGAGTCATGCGTGATTACTAACGCTGCGCGACTGCGAATCGTATCACCGCGCGATAAGGTTCACGGCCGGAAGGCCTTATAGCGTGGCGACACGATTCGCGGTCGCGCAGCGTCGGTAATTCCGCATCAAAAATAGAGCCCTCTTATTGTTTCATATACTAAACTTACTATGATTCTGTATCAATATACGCTTTATAAAATTACGTAATACGTAATTCTAATGTTTAAATTTTCACACAATACTGACATTAGTTCTTATTACTACATACTACTAAGTGATTATTTAACATCATTTCATTAAAATCAGAAAATAGACGCGAAACCAAACCTAACAGCGATATTTTTGCTCCGCTAAATGATACCTTATGTGATACAGTGTAAGTCTAACGATCGACTGCAGCTCGCATTAGCTATGACCCCAAAAGTAAAACCATGAATATCTACTCAAAGTACCTAGAGAAGTGATCATAAATAAATATTTACTCGAAGAAGGTCACAGATTTTAGTTTTTCTAATAATATAGTTAATACTAGCTGTTACCCGCGACTTTGATACCGTGGACCAATAAAAAATAATTGCCTATGTCCGTCTCCTACCCTTATACATCTATGCAAGAAATCAGGTCGATCCGTTCAGCCGTGATATCGCGATAAACACCCAGACAGAGACAGATAGACAGAGTTTCATTCGCATTTATAATATTAGGATGTACTAGGTTGTGGAAATACTGAAAGGTACTGTATGTACTCATCAATATGAACAACTTTTATTATGGGACCAACCATGAAATCGAAAAAAAAATGCTGTTCCATAGAAAAATGTGTCGATGACAGTCGGCAAAATGTATGGAACAGCCGATTTTTATTTAAAGATTTCAGGCTTGGTCCCATAATAAAAGTTGTTCATAATTATGAGTACATACATACCTTTCAGCATTTCCACACCTTTCCGAAACAAGTTGTAGACGTCACTAAAGAAATCTTTCAAATAAAAAATCAAAGTACGGTTGTTTTTGTTAAAATTATTTATATTATACCTACGCCTGTTTGACTAATTTGCGTAATACTACAAGTAGTTTGGGTAGTATTCGTACCAAACCAGTTTCGTAGTTTATTACTATGCAGCATTTTCAACACACATGAACCTGAAAAAAATGTTTTTCTTGTTCTTCTTCAACAAAATAGAAAGTATCAACATGAAATTGCTAGATTGGCAGAGAAAAAAAAAATGTCTTCTTCAAATATGTTTAAAATGGGTTACTCTTTTTTTTTTTGAACTTTGAGAAAACGCATCCGCTTGGTAAGTGGAAGGGCTATGTCGTACTAAAAACCCCACGATATTCCGTCGACATCGGAATGCAAACAGGGCCGCGGGATCGGTCGCGCACTCTCCGCAGCCCTGTTTTGCCGATGTGCAATTGTATACCCCCCTTGCACCAGGGTGGACCCACCTCGTGAGCGAGCTTCCTCCGTCTGGCTCGAGCGAAAAACGCCATCCACTATGGAGGGCCCTAGGTGAGCTGGCTCGCCTCTGTGTCCGCACTCTCCAGAGCGGGTGAGCGAGACGATCTATCTTTCTCATGATCCTACATAAATAAGTTTTATCTAAGAAAGACCTATTAGATGTTTCTGTATAAGACCGACAATCATGTAGATCGTAAATTCAACTTATTATCAAAATCACATTGTTTATTCTATGCACCAACAAATAGAGCACACTTATACTGTATACATATCTAACCACACAACCGGTGTCGATTAGATTCCAATTTACCGAGCGACCTTTGGTCCTCTAATGGATAATTTATTTATAGGCAAAGTTGATACACAAAGATGGAACACTTCTGGCTTCTGATATTTTTTATGGAGCCATAAAGTTTATTTGATCGAGCGAGCGAAGCGAACGAAGTCTGTGCAACAACTGTCAAAATTTCCTTTCATCTGTCCGTATGGTTGTTGATGTTGGTCGTATTTTTCAACGCAACTTGGTGTACAGGTTCTGAAATTTCATAGTTTTTTTTTGTCGTCGGCGATTTTTGATTGGAGCGGTATTCCCACTCCACTCGTCTTGCACCTCCCAACATGTTAGCCCAATTCCAGTCAAAGTGTATAGTAATCTTTTACCGCGCCGCACTATCTCTTTTAGCAATCGTTAAGTATGTAGAACCTGCGCTGCGATACAGGCTTTCGCCTAGTGCAGGGTAACCTATTCCAGTGTTAGCTTAAATGTATTAGCAATGTGTTAGCGTTAAGGGTTTTTGAAGTTGGGTTTTTGGACGATAAAAATATTTGTATTTCCCCCAAAAAGGTTGCTGCGGCGCCATTTACCGGCAGATTTTGATAATATTTGGCAGAAACATTCGGTACTCAATTCTAAACAAGAATTTCGAGTGTGAGCAAAATGGGTCAAGAGGTTGTCAAGGTCGTGAAATTTACATTGCGCAAAAAATGTTTGTGTCCGCGAGGTTTACTGTTCACACAACTGTACTAGTCCATATTCTTCGTCAGAATTGGATTTCTTTATTTTTATGCAAGTGACGAGAGGAGCAAGTCGTTCGCCGGATGGTAAGTGTCACGCTTGCTCATAAGATGTCAGTGCCACCGTGAATTTTGAACTTCAAAACGGTGCGCGGCTATGTACTGTGCTCGTTTCCTTGTGATATTACATGTTCCATGTATGTCTGTTCGCGTAAGTTTATTTTCAAAATCTGAATCTTGTAAAGAATCACACTAACATTATAAATGCGATAGTTTGTGTTCCCGTTCAACTCTGTAACGGCTGATCGGATTTTATGAAATTTGGTATGTAGGTAGCATAGCGGGTGAAACCGCGGGGCGCAGCTAGCCATAATTTTTGATTTGATAAATAATATTTCATTAATTAGCGTTTGAATAATTTAGAGATTTTTTTATATTTTGTAGTTTGACAAACCTACATAATCTCTACTCCCGTAACATTATGATTTTAATTAACTAATTAAGATCTATGGAAAAAAACAAGTTTGATTTAAATCACTTTCTGATTTTAATTAAAAAAACAATGGTATAAATCATGATTTTAAAATAATTTGATTTAAATCAATCAATCCTGGCTGGTAGCCGACACAGTAAATGCTAAAAAATATAAACATTTTCGATTTTTCACAATAATATTGCAGCTTTTACAAACTTTCTTGGCGTTGGAGTTTATAGCTTTTGGTGTCTTTAACAGAAATATAGAAAATTTTATTTATGACAAAAATACATATTAATATATTTAAAAAAACACACAGTATAAAGAATTTATCCCATTTTTGTCACAAACCCGATCCCAGGAGTTTTTGGCGGGAACGTGAAGAATTCATGTCGCGTCATTTTATTATTTTTCAAAACTTGTGTTATTTCGAGTGTTAATGTGTAAAAACGGTGAATTTCTACCCGTTAAATGTTCGTGAACATGCACGAGTGTTGGTGAACGGTATAATGTCGTGAAACGTGAATTTTCGTGTTGTTTCCAAAGTTCCATAGAAGGCTCTAGTAAAGTTTTCACCTCTTTACTAGGGCATGACTAGGACTTGACCGTGACTTGCTATGCTCGACTTTGACCGTGACTATGACTTGTTTGATAATGTCTAATAAAACTTAAGAATATATATGTATACTTGACACTGGCAAATGCATAAGACGTGCGACGCCAAAATCCTATTAGGAGGAAAAAAAGAACCCGATCCCAGCTCAGCATAATGCTGACTGTAAACAATCAGGGCCATTATTCTCTATTACCATAACTAGCTTGTTACGCGCCATGTTAAGTTAACTCCGTGTAGTCGCATGAAACGGTATCCTCTAAGTTTCTTAAAGGCGCGTCTCTTAAGGTGCAACGTTTCACTCAGCGCGCGAAATTCAAATTTTCTTACGTTTTATGTCAATTACAGCTTAATTACTCATCGTAGGTTCATGAAAACTAATTTTGCGATAATAAATAGATTGTTTCAAGAAATTACACCAACCAAAAATTCAAGTCGAAAGCTAGTATAAGTACATTTCCCACTAAACCAAAAACCAAGATGAAAATCAGCTTATTGAGATTCTTAGCTAAACCAATGTTATCTAGGTAATCATTTTACCCGTAATTTCTTAAAACAACTTATTTATTGGCGCAAAATTAGTTTCAATAAACCCACGATGAGTAATTAAGCTGTAATTGACAAAAAACACCTTCACGTCGTGCTACGATTAGGAGCCGCATTTAAGTTTAGAGCATGTTATGACGTCACGCGTTATTGGCAAGTTATCTTATGTGCGATAGAGAATAAGGGCCCAGCGCTGGTATTCTGTTGGGACCCACACCATGAAACGAACACCATGAACGTTAAAGGAACAGGTTCTGTTCTGTTAGTCTTTTTGATCAGCATTTATTTGTCCAGCGATTCAGCGAATGATGATGTAAACCATTTATCTCTTATCTGGGCTTAGTGACTCGGTATCGAAGTAACGAAGGACAAAATGGCCCGAAAAGTGTTTTATCATCTAATTAAGTCCATTATCGTGAGATTTTTTTATTGGTGGTATTTGTAAACATAATCACGCGCAGCTTGAACGCGGGCCCGCGCCGTTTTACCCGACTGTCCAAATATAGTTTTTTTTGGGGCATACGACATCGATGTGAGGACATACGTTGTTTCTGTGTTCCTATATATTTTACTATAGTCCAAACGGCTTTATGGATTTTGACGTGTGAGTTGTTGGATTTTCTTACTTCCTGAGACAGAGGTTACATTTAGTCGGCTTTTTTTTTTAAATTACATTACTTGTGTAATTATAAGCAGTTTTTAAAGGAACTAACACAAAATATGAGGGCGAGCCCGCGTACCATAGATTGCCCCCCCTATAAATACCGCATTATGAGATTTTTGTTATGATCCACAAAAGTTAGAGGAAAGCGCGGGTTGCGGAGACTCAGACCAACTGTTCCCATTGGCTAGCAATGATCCGGTGAGAGTGAAGAGAAGAGTGAGTGAGTGCTGCGCGCAAAGTCAATTTTTATACAGTATTCGTATTTTTATATAGTATGCTAAGCCGAAAGGGAATCATAGTACTCATGATTGTGAACAACTTTTACTATGGGACCAACCCTGAAATAGAGAAAAAAAGTCAGCTGTTCCATACATTTTGTCGAGTGTCACGACACTGTAACGGCTGAACGGATTTGAATGAAATTTGGTATGGAGGTTGCTTACATCCTGGATGAGCACATAGGCTATTATCCCGCAAAAAATATTCTGTTTCTGTAGAATAGCGGGTGAAACCGCGGGGAAACTATCTGTTTTGTTGACTAGCGCGAGCTAAAGCCATCGCTTTTCTTCGGCGCGCGAAACTGTATAGCGCTATCTTTCACTCGAAATACCCTCTTAAGATAGAAAGATCGATACTCTTTCTTGTTCACACAAAATTATATTAAATAACATATAAAAAGAGGCTTAAAAACTAGTGTAACAGCGCGTGGCCTTATCGCTGTAAGCATACGGAAGAATAATTTTGTACGGAAGCCTCGGTGCGCTAGTCAGACTGGCACTTGTCCCGCTGTTTCAGCTCGATGTCTGCTAAACTTATAATGGCTGTAACCAACATTTGAGCGTTTAAAATCCACTGTAGAATAACGTTGGAAAGTTCATAAAAAGGGCGGGGCATTGAAGTGTGTACAGTGGAACATTTCCACTTCCATGATTTTGACTCAACATATTCCATATTGTAAATTCCAGAACGGTACTCAGGAGTTGTCCCAGTGCGTCAGCCGCTTGGTGAACGTGTCGGCGCTGCAACAGGAGGTCGAAGAGGCCAAACCCAACGGCAATGTTGACGAGGTCTTCAAGAAGTAAGTCAATATATGCTCGTATGTCGTATGGACCCAGACACTACGAACAGAACTACCCGAGGACGGGCCGCAGCGTCCTCTTAGTAAAAGGTGAGCGTTCTGCGTTTCTCTAGCCGCCTGTCAATCTCGGGGATTATGGCAACCCCCGCTTAAATGGGAGGCATTTGTTCAGCAGTCGACGTCGTGTGGCTGATGATGATATACCTACTCGTAAGAAGCAAAGGTAGTTAAGTTACGTTACTACACGTTTGCCAGTTATTCAACCACCAAGCAGTAGTGTGCAAACTTTACTGTGTTCCGGATTGATGGGCAATATTTCCAGCGTAATTATTGAGCAGAAAGAGATTAAACATCTAATCAGAGTGACGAGCTCAGGACAGCACTGTCCTGAGCTCGTCACGGTGTTTTGAACTGCTACAGTTCAAAATACTGGGTGGCATTGAACTGTTATGGGAGTTGGCTTTGCTTTCGGGCCATCCATGTTCCAAACCCGCCCGCATGCCCTCTTCCGCCTCTCCGTAGCTTAAGATAAGCTGCGGTCGAACGCTTGGTTTTTTGTAAAAATATATAAAATAAATAGTGAATAAAGTTACGGCTTTTTATCCGACTGCCCAAGAATGACGGTAATGTTTTTAGCGTGTATGTAAGTATGTTTGTGTGTTCCTGTAGCCTAAACTGCTTGACCGATTTTGACGAGGGAAGCGTCGTTGGATATGTCTTTACGTCCGGAGTGACTTAAGCTACATTTTGCAGTAAGTACGGAAAGTACGGTTTCTTCGCAGGTTCTCATTAAGGGTCTTTATTCTAGGACAGTGAAAAAACTTTCCATCGCCACAATAAAAAATAATAACATGAAAATTGCTTTAAGACGTTAGCAATGGTATTCTTAAGATATCCCGTGATAAAAAAAAACTATTTTTTTAAAAGTATATTTAAAGAATGTTGAAAAAGTGCGAACGAGATAACGAGAATCAGGGAAACTTTTAAGGCCTTAAGAACTTTGTATCCAGTTTCCATAAAATCTGTTTCCCTACAGATACTGCGAAAAGAAGCCCCAGTTCGAGGCTTGCTTGAAGGACTTCACAAACAGCTCGGCGGCTTGTTTCTCTGAAAAAGAGCAGGGACATCTCAAGACTGTGTACAACATTTCGCTACAGCTCGCGGAGTTCATTTGCTTCAAGGAAGGCGACCGGATCGCGCGTGAGTTCCTTTTTCCTCAGGAGTTGTCATTTTTCTTGTTCTCACCGACCGTCATCGGGGAGTTTTTGCGCCAAGATTTTAGTAAGATAGATTAAATTTTATTTTTCCGATTATTGTTTTAGTATTCATCGCGGAGGGCGGACAGGAGTGTTTCCAAGACAAGCAGGACGAACTGAGGGAGTGCGCCAACAAGACCATGGGCCTGCAAGATGAATTCGATGTCAACTCCGTGTCTGGCGCCACCATCACTTTCGATGTGAGTACAGTGAAATCCGTTTATATTGACATCGAAGGGAAATGACAAACACGTCATACTAAGCGGACGTCATACAAAGCATTTTGTATAAAATAAACAACCTTCTGTTTTTATTAGGTATATGTATGTATTTATTTTAAAAGAGAGAAACACAAATCGAAATATGTAAAATTTTCTCCTCAATCGAAAATGTTTTACGACGACGTTGAGATGTAATTTTTTTCCACAAATCACTAACAAATTTGCCATACACAATCAGGGTCATTATGATTTACCTATTTAAAATATGCTTGTTAAGATCTGCATGTAATCCACATAATGTTTGCAATAAATGAATTGAGTATTGAGTATTGAAACAATGCGTGACCTTCAACTATCAATTACTCACTGAGACTCAAAATAAAACAAGCTACGCGCCGAAAGTCGTCGAGCGTCATGTGACTCTCCCAAACACTGCTGAAGGTATTAGGAATCATGTCGGTCACTATAGACGGACCTAATTTATTAAAAATGGGTCATAATAAGCGACATGTCACTATAAGCGAAGTCATTATATGCGACCTTGTTATAAAAAGTTTTATATGAAAACCAAACTTCGCTGTGTAATTACTTCATATTAAGCGGTCGGTCAATATAGGCGGAGTCATAATAAACGGATTCTACTGTATTTCTGAAAGCACAGAATAGAAAATAGTTCAATTTTAGCTAGTAAGTTGTGTAAAACTAATTTTAATTATTTTCTGTTACATTACCAGGATAAGCAATGTAAACAGATCTCTGAGCTGCAGAAGTGCGTGGTCGCAGTTCTCGAGACTTGCCCCAAGCCCACTTCGGCTAACATCGTGGAGTCGCTCTTCAAATTCGTCAGGAAGTCTACGCCTTGCCAGGAATTTGTCGTGAGTTTTGACACTTATACGACCTTCACAATACCATAGAGAAATTATATACAGAAGAGTGCCAACGGCAATAGAAAGATGCGTAACCCGATATGTAGTAGGTAACTGATAAGGACGTAAGATGACGCTAGGTGTTACGAATTGCGACATGATCGCCACAATTTCTGCTTGACTTGAGATAGAAACCCAAGCATCTTATTCATAATGACACGGGAAAAAAAGTCTACATACTTGTTATAAATATTTTTCATAACGAATATTTTAATTTATAATTTATTTGCAAAACAGCAAAGTTGTCAAGAGATGGTGCTGGAGACATTATATTATTTTTGAAAACATATTTTTTACGTCGTATTGCAACGGCATATACCAATACTATGTTTCTATATTATACTAGCTTGGCCGCACGGCTACGCTCGCATAGGCTACAGCAAATGAGACACATTTCACCTGCTTTATTTTTTTGCTTAGTACACAAACAGAGTTACATTGGCTTAGCATGAAAAAAAAAATTGTTTTCAAACAAACTCTGGCGGTCTATTTGACCTCTTTAAGGTTGTAATATTGGAAAATCTGTTCTTATTGTTAACCTAGACCATTTGAGGAGTATTGGGACCAAATTTCACGTCTCTATCATTAGCAGTTTGCTCTGTGCGTCGATCGCTAGAAAAAGGCTTTGTTCTTTTATATGATTGTATAGATTACCCATAATTATTGTCGGCTTTTATAGCTGTTTGAACATTAGCAAACTAAATACTATCCGCCATCTAGTATTATACTGTTTTTCCGGTATACTTTTTTGTATGAGATTTACATTCTTCTCGTATATTTTTTCTATGGTTTTACTAACAACACTAACCTTTGTATATATTTTTTAATTAGACGGACGAAGAAACCAAACCCAGGAGTCAGAAGGCCGTAAGTTATAACTTAATGTTTTGGGTAATTGTTGGTGCTTGTATGTTTTGTAGGTAATAGTTTGTGCTTATAGTGTCTTGGTTTTCTGGAAAGGACTATTTTACATTAGCCGATAACGATACAGATATCACTTAAGGCAGTGATGCGCAAAGTATTGATTCAACCAATACTTTGTTGTCGCGCCATGAATTATCATATGCTCTGATTGGTTTTGAGTTCTGTTTTGAGTGTTGCGATTGGCTGTAAGCCTAGTTTATTATGCTGTGATTGGCTTTTTATTCTGTGATTGATTGTAAGTCTGGCATATAAATATAATGCTATAATTGGCTGTAAGTCTGGCTTATTAGGCCGTTGGCTGTAAGTGTAGGTTAATATGCTATGATTGGCTATCTAATGTTGATTAGTCGGGCTTATAGTGATGTTATTGGCTGTAAGATTTGCCTTACTTTGTGTTGTCATTGGCGTCCACCTGTTTTTGTTTTTAAAGCGTTTATTAGTACATGTATGTAGTACATGTATGTAGTACATGTATGTAGTACATGTATGTAGTACATGTATGTAGTACATGTATGTAGTACATGTATGTAGTACATGTATGCATGACTAAAAATACTATTTTAAAAATCTCTTTAAATAATCTTTTAAATATCACACCGGAAGCAGGGCGAGGTTATTATTCGCGCTTACGATCAGACGGCTTAAATTAATTCACGTAATTTGCACCTAGGATTGGCCTATCATCGGCGATCTAATTGGCGAGCTATTACTATTTTGCGCGTAACTATTTTGTGAGGGGGGAAAAGTAGAGGTGTCAACCGGTTAAATGATCTGTGGTGTGCAGTGTTCCTTGACTTCGTCTGGGCCCACATTTTCTAAGTTCGCCGATCAAACGCATCTTCTTCTGCCACAACAGCAATATACTTTGTACTATCTTGCCCGCACAGCTTCGCTCGCTATAGGCTACAGTAACTTCAATACCCCTTCCAGCTTTACAAGCTTTTATTTAATTTAAAATGTTTGTATGTATGTTACGGTCAAATCTTGCAACTCAATTTTAGACCCCTTGTTCAAATTGAGTTGAAGTTTTGCATGCCTGTCAAGTTTAATTCAAAGATGACAATACAATGTTACGAGGGAGAGATGATCTGATCATGGATAGGGAAGGTGGAAAACGGAACTCCTCAGTAACTAACAGTAGGTGGATGGAGTTTGGACTTATTTTGATCAGCGTACAGCACCAATAACGGATTTTATAAAAGCTTGTCTGATTTTTTTTTCCACAAGTACTTGTTTGGGCTCAGTACACAAGCCGAGTTTCATTGGCGTAGGAAGTTTTTTTATTTTATTTCCATACAAACATTGGGGGTTCATTTCGCCCCTTTAGAGGTGTAATTTCGCAAATTCCGTTTTTATTGCTCACATAGACCAGGGATTCCAAAAGTGGTCGACCCCTTGGGGTATTTATAATACTATTGTAACTGCACATGCTTTAAAGTTTTTAAATTAGTAAGTATTTTGTGTCAATAGGAAGAAACTAGAGATAGGATTTTTAAAGTAATTTGGCTATAGGGGTCTGAGGTATCACTATCAGTTCATTTTG
Organism: Apocheima hispidaria; assembly: GCA_947579745.1. Classification (NCBI taxonomy): domain Eukaryota; kingdom Metazoa; phylum Arthropoda; class Insecta; order Lepidoptera; family Geometridae; genus Apocheima; species Apocheima hispidaria. The sequence goes on from OX388151.1 coordinate 4,155,223, forward strand.
GAAAACGGTTCTCTTGCCCAAAATATTTTGGCAATCCCTGATATAGACCATTTGAAGAGTATTGGGTCCAATGTATTATTTTTATTTATTTTTCTATATTATTGATTGGGTCCTTTCAAGTCTCTATCGTGAGCGGTTTGGTCTGTGCCTTGATTCATAGAAAAGGCTTATTCTTTTATTGATTACATCGGTTTATTATCAATAATAATAGTAATATAAATTATCGTTTTCAGGAAACCCCCAAAGATGGCGCTACTACTCTTTTCGTGACGACTGCAACTCTTCTCACCGCGTTCTTCGCCACCGTGTTGGTTTAAACGTTGCTTTACATGCCGCATATTAGTTGTTTTTTTCACAATTATTTAGACTTTAGCTAACTTCAAGACGGTAGAACAAGCTTTACGATTGTGACCCTGCAAATGGTCCTACAGGTTAAGACTTGTGTAATTTCATAAGATGAAATATTAAATAGTTCTTTGACAGATTTTAAATGTTGATCAAAGGAATTTATACCTTAATTGGAATGTGCATGGCTGTAAAATTTTGTTGCGACAATTATAAAAAAAATATATTATTATTAAATTCTGGGTGGCACTGAACCGTTATGGGCAACCATGACGCTTAACATCAGGTGAGCGACTTGCTCGTCTCGCCACCGAGAAACATAAAAAAAAACGGTTCAATGTAATAATTTATTTCATCCAAATATAAAGTTGCTTACCAGCTTTTGACAACTTGACAACGTATTCGGCCAATTGTAACCGGTTTTGCAACTGTGTGCGTGTCAGAAAAGGACAGTGTGTTCCCAGATTTACTATCTAATTTGCACCGTTTGTCAATCTGACATTTATTTATACTATTTTGATCTTAAATGCTATTAATATATGGTACATTACGGAAGTTGTGACCGTACTATGAACACAATCCAATTGGGTACAGGATCCTTAGTAATTTCATTTTGATGACAGATAAACAATTTTTGACAACTCTGTAATTAAAACTCTGTTTTGTGTTTATTTGTTTTAGATCTTATAAGAAAAAATGGTTAGCGTTGCTTTAGTTTAAGTTAGTTTTATTTTACTAATAAGGTTTTATTCACCAACGCCAGATAGGCTTGAATTAGCTAAAAATGTGTTGTCTCATCTTCGCATTGTCACTTGTCAGGGAAAAGATGACGGACACTTAATAAGCTTAGATTAGCCTATTGAACGTTTGTGAATAAGGGGGAGAGACTTTTATACTAACAGTAAATAGTCATTCCATTGATAAGTTTTTTTAATGACGTTTTTTATTAAAGTGTTTTGTTAACTATTAATCGGATCAAACTAAAGTGTTAAAGACATGTATCGACCGTCCTGATCACGTCCGATAATATAATATGGTTATTATTTTTAGTATGTACCAATAAGGCCGGCAGCACACTGCAGCACCAGTCCAGCACGCCACTACTACGACTACCGCTACTTTTAAGGCCCTGATGAAAGTGAAACAGTTTTTTCGCCAGAACCTAGTTAATCGCAAACTAAATGTGAATCTTGGGGCATAAAATATTCGTGATCTAATCCGTAGAAATGCGCTTATATCCTTTATTGCATGACTAACTGCGCCTCGCGGCTTTACCCGCGTTAACAATCCTATTGGAACTTTAGTTTTTTTTTCGGGATAGAAAGTAGCATCATATCACGTTCCGGCCTTTAAAAGGCACCCTTGCAAAAAAAAGTTACTCTGTCGCTGCATGCAAGAGAAACAAATCAAAAAACTTTTACCTTCATAACATTCATAGGGATTATATTTTTATTTTTCCCCTGCCAAACAAAATTTTGCAAAAAAACTATATAATTTTAGCCTATTTTTCCCGTTATCGGCGTTTTAAAACTATTAAAAAACTGGTGGAGTATTCGAGGACGCGTGCTTTACTGTGTGATTATAGAAGGGGCGTTATGTATAACACAAATAACACAAACCGTAAAATTATATCTAGTGTGCGACCGGCCTAATAGTAGGAACCGGTTCAAGGTTCGCAGAATTAGTTTTAAATTTATTTTATTATTGCTAATCTTATTAAACAGGTTTTTAAAATGCCGGATTTTGACTGCGATGCTACTTTTAAGATAGATTGATGCTTACGTGCGTGTTTTTTTTTAATTTGTCGAATCGGTCGTGCAATTAAAACTGACCAATAAAACAGTTTAAACACATCGTTTTCCTATTTATCACTTTCACCTCGGGATTCTGAAACGTTTGTCAACTTTGAAAACAGATTAATTCTTGCTCGCTTTGTCTGGCACGAAGCAAATGACAAAGACAGGAATAGACAATCTGTTGTCAAAGTTAAAAAACGTTTCAGAATCCCGCGGTCAGTTTCTTACATCCAAAATAGATGGCGTGGAAATCTTTGAACTCCTTCAATTTGAACGGCTATTGCTTAAATCTCAATATTATAGTTTAAGAGGATAGTAGGATTATAGTTTATCCTGATTCTCGCTATCTCGTTCGCACAATATAAACTTTCTTTAAAAAAAGTAGCTGAAAATTAAAAATAAAAAAACATGTTAATGACTTTAAAATACCATTGCCAAAGTTTTATAACAATTATCATTTTATTATTGTTTATTTTGTCGAAGGATAAACAAAATATATTGCATTTGTGGCTTTTCCTTAGCCAAATTAATAAATATTAACACGAAATTTTTTATAAAACGTTGGCAATAGTATTCTAAAGACAACACAAAACATTAACCAAGACAATAACATGACATTATGGTTAAGACAAGTTTTTTTTTATTATTTCTTCTCCGTCATTTTTATATTTAAAAAAGTCGATGAAGTGCGAACGGGATAGCGAGAACCAGGATTAGCGCCCCCTTAACGATTGAGACGCCATCTATTTTGGTATAACTGATACTTTTAAGCTGAACTTTTCTTAATTTTTTTCTAATCTGTTTTTTCTGTGTTAACGTCAGATTTCGTTGCACGATCTGTAGATTATAATATACTTATTAGAAAACGTTTTTGAATATCACCCTCAGTAATAAAAATATTGAATGTGCGAGCGAGAGAGCGTGTTTTACCTAAATGCGTCCTTAAACTACAAATTCCAATCTTTTTAAACTGTCCTTGTTGATTGTGTTAATTGCCGCTGAAAAAAAAATATGTGCGTGGAAAATAGTATCAAAATTATTCTTGTATTTTAATAATAATTTACATAAATATAGCTGGCCTATACAGGGTTACACGGAACGGTAGTACTGCGCGGAAAGGATCTCACTGTACTCATCATTATGAACAACTTTCACTGTGAAATCGCGAGAAAAAAACAACTTTAAATGGTACATTTTCGTTTTCAAGTTTAAAAATCCATACCGATATTGTAGTTCAGAGGAATAAAGCCGCAGTCGTAACGGTGCGTTATTCAATTTAGTTATTCAACCGCCAAGCAGTAGTGTGCAGACATTACTCTGTTCCGGATTAAAGGGCGTTGTTTCCAGCTTAATTACTGGGCAATATCTCCAGGTGACGAGCGCAGTGCATTGCCGCTCATGGTTATGAACCGTTGAAGTTCCGGGTGGCATTGAGCTGCTATGCGTGACGCTTAACATCAGATAAGTGACTTGCTCGCCTCTTCACCAAGTGCCATAAAAAAATGGATCAGTCAAAGCTTTGAGGTATAAAAATGAATACGTTCGTCTCGAGAAATAAAACTTAGTTTGCGCGATTCAGAACTTCCTACATTAGAACTGTCAGTCCACGCAAAACGTCAAAAAATGCACAAAAACGGATCAACGCCATCTACCCAACTATAGAAAGTAATTTTGTCTAGTTGCCATTATTGTGCAGTTTTTTATTTTTTGTATGGACTGACAGTTGTAATGTTGGGAGTTCTGACTCGCGCAAGCGAAGTTTTTCCCTCGAGACGAACGTATTCATTTTTATACCTCGAAGCTTTATTGGTCCTGATTATATTCCTCTGAATTATAATATTAGTTAGGATTAAAATTGAGTATATAAAATCCTTTCGGCATATTAACACCGCTTATGTAACCCCATTCTAAAGTACATATCGTTTTATACAATGTATTTATATTATATCTATGTATACTTGCCAAAATATGCGGCCAAATACGACGATTGATGTGCATCCAAACTCTTAGGATTATAAAAAAGTACTGAAGACTATGATTTTACTAGACTGACTTGGCCATTGCTACGCGTAGAGAATTCTTTCGGAGCGGCATGCAATTTCGACTACCTCCATATTTGTAAATAACGTTTGTTATTTTTAAAAACAGATAACTCGACTGCGTAATGTAGTCTGTTAACTCCGGATATGGAAACGAATCTATCGATGCCACGCGATCCAAAATTGGTTAAGCCGTTTTGACGGTAGGCTGTCACATATTATGAACAAACACACTTTTATTCACCCGTACAACATTGTTATAAGCAGTCTGATAATAAAAACAGTTAAAATATTGTTTTATCATTGCACCACCAAATAATTTTTAAAGCTATAGATTCAAGACATTCAAGATCAAAATAATATTTATAAATGCGAAAGTTTGAGTGTAAGTGCGTAAGTATGTAAGTGTGTTTGTTTCCGTTCAACTCTGTAACGGCTGAACGGATTTGAATGAAATTGGTATGGAGGTAGCTTATACCGTGGATTGACACATAGACATACTTTTTATCCCGGAAAATTATTCGGTTTTCGTAGAATAGCGGGTGAAAACGCGGGGCGCAGCTAGTTAACCATAAAACTAAACTAAACCTTTTTTAATAATCGACCATTTACAATAACCAACCGTATTGCTACATAGTTATGATTAATTTTTGGATACGCGAATGTAATGGCGTGCTTTCCGCCTATGTAAGTACATTTTTGATGTCATTTTAGACGCGTCGATGTTGGATGTTTATTCTGGTTTATCAAAGTTCCGCACGGAGTACATTCGTCATCAAAAAGCATTGAAAATGCAATCCCTAGTAATAGAAACCTAATAGGAGGTAAGCTTACACATAAAAGTAGATACAACGATTTATATAAACTGCTATGAGCTTCCGATCCATGGTTACTACAAGGACTATGGCGTTGATTCTGTTGCACTCACTAAACTTAATCTGACGGGACTAAAATTATTTGTCTGTAGTTTAGTTTAGAAGATGACACAACAGAATCGACACCATTAAATAAAATTAGCTTTTTTAAGTCTATTAATTATAATTTTACGTCATAAATCACAAATTGGAGATAATTTTGTAAAATTCTTTAAAACTGAGGAATTTAAGTCCATTTCTATTTAAAACTAAGGGAAAAAGGTAATTTACTTAGGGCTGATTTTAACTGTTATCTGAGCAATAAGTATGGCCGTTTGACAGCTTTTGTATAGAAAATATGTCAAACCGTCATTATTAACCAGATAACAGTTTAACAGTTACTGTTATCTGACGATTGAAAATCAGCCCTTAGAAAGATATTTGTAAAGGTCCGGGCACACCGGCGCGCGAACGCCCAGTGACAGTGCGTGACGTCACGGCCTCGTAAACGGTGTTTGGGCGTCAACTGATCGCTACCGGGATTGTGATTTGATGTAGTCGATTTTCCCGGGCCTTAGGAGTATTCTAAATGCTTGTTGCTTTACCGATAAAAATCAGTAATTTTGTATTTTTGAAAATATATGTATGTTTTAATAGTTTACTGTAAAAATAGAGAACCAAAATTGCATTTGAAACAAGCTATAAGTATTAATAATTAGGAAACTACTTAAGTCTTCCTGGTTCAAACGTTTTGTGATAATCTTTTGTTACCTATTGTATGTATTACTCTATTTGATTAAATCTTTATTTGCTTTATTAAATAAACGGACAGTATGTTTCTCTCAGTATCTGAGTATTTTTTATTTACTTTTGCTTACATTTATTCCTCAGATCGCACTAGATACCGCATTACGAGATTCGTTGTTACTACAAAAAGTCACCAAAGTTGGGGGTGCGGCGCGGGTCGCGGGGAGTGCGACCGAGCGTGTCATTAGCTATCTCAAGGTTAGGCCTACTCGCGCCTAACAATCAACCAATCAGAGTAATTTCTTATAAGTGCATTTAGACTGATGTGGGGTGCGCTTCGAGCGTTTTGAATGCAGAATCTAGGGTGTGATCTGTGCATTTATTCACACCAAAATACATATACGATATGTTGTAATGTGATCTGTACTTACCCTTATAGAAAATATCACCCTCATAGAAAAGTTATCGAAAAAACTTTATACTTTATCGAAAGCAAATCGTTTGACCGATGCAAATGTCGGATATCAGGTGTAAATAGGAACTACATATCATATTTAGTACATTATATCGAAAGTAATTTCGATAGTAGTTACGTTTATATTCAATGTTATTTATGGCCAATAAATATTTCTAATCTCTAAAACGCTCGGCCAAAACCTATGCTATGAAATGTTTTGTCAACTTCTTGCTAACTAGAAGTGTCGCGCTCGAGCGTTATTGTCTAAGAGGACAAACCTCTAAAATTCAGATTTAGTATATTTAAGAGGTAAGTATTCCGATCGTTTATTCCAAAAAAACGTATTCAGATTCACCTGTTTCTTCCCTGAATAGTGCCAGAGAGCGTAATTTAATGGCAAATCAATTGAAATGTCATAGTATAAATTGTTTTTATCGACTATTTAAGGTATCGATACTTTTTTGTTTTAAACTGTATAACTGCGCCGCTAGCTAATGATCGACGTGTGTCAGGACTTGTATCTGGGACGGATCTTTTAGCAACTTTGAATAAATCCATAGACAACATAGACGCGCAGTGTATCTGGCTCAGATAAAGTACAGAGGTTTATTTCTGAGTCTACAGTATCATAATAATATGGATGGAAAACTAGATTTGCTTTAGAGGAACAATCTGGGTTTCCGTTCCAGTTACTTACCCTATGAGCCACGTCAATTATCTTGAAATGTTTAATTATAATCAACCAAATAAGCGTAGGTGGCGCCATTTATGATATACTGTATTATGTATATGTACTTAAACTGTCTGTTACAAACAGTTGGATTTGAATACTCAAAAAGAAAGGTTTCGTGGCTGATTGTTTACTGAAATCAGCGGGTTTTGTGGAGGTCTGTTCATGATTCCGACTGATTTTTCAATCCTGATAGTGATCTCGTGTTTTCCCGCTCGCGCCAGCGTACCCGCATCATGCGCGGGAGCGGGATGACACGATCAAAATGAGATTTACAAGCGGTAGGATGTTAGAGATAGAAGAAGTACTTTTAATATTATTTGTTTTGGGGTAAAATGAATGGCTTAGTGCATTGCGGTGCGAGTTCTGAACTGCTGAATGTCCCAATTCTATCTTGTACTGGACTGCTATGGGCAAGGGTGGCGCTTACCATCAGGTGAACAACTAGCTTGTCAAGTCACTAAGTGTCATAAAAAAAAATATGGTAGTACTATAAAAAAGAAAGGCTGACCCCACCATAATGTAGGATTCTGAGTTGGGAAGAGGGAGACAGGTATAAAAAACGAACTAATTTTAGGAAAAATTAGTTTATTGCATTACATGGCACTATTTGAATGATGTTACTTTTCTTCTATTGTGTTGCAATCCTCAGTTGTCTTTCTGCGAAGGAAAAAAAAGGAATAATAAAAAATAAAAAAAATATAATGTCGTGGATTCCACGTAAGTAAATTCTCCTAAACTTATTGATATTGCTATCTTTTACTAATAGAAACACAAGAAAGAGACAGCATACATTTTAAATCATCTTCAGTAGCCAGAAGACGTCCACTGCTGATCAAAAGCCTCCCCCTTAGAAAAGAGGGATCCTCCGGTGGTTCAGGTCGCAGTTTTAGGACATACCTATTACCTAACCCTCGTATGGTTGACCGAGCGAGCGCAGTCTTTGCAACTGGCAAAATTTCCTTACTGTAAGTAAACTACTCTTTAAATATATAAAAGTACCTGTAATACAATATAAAAAGTACGTATGTACCTTTTTGTGACAAATGTACATACTTTTAATTACGTATTGAAGCTCAGGTTCGATTGTTTTGACCAGGTTATTTTTAACGAAGTTGTGTAATTAGGTAAATCTATTAATTTTACTTTGGTCGCAGCTTACAGGGCGTATTTGTAACTAATCTTGACGGAACTTGGTATACACGTTCTACAATTTCATAGTTTTTATTACCGGTAGCGCGGTGTGGCAGGGCGAGCTCTTGCGTATGTATTTGATGATGGACTCTGCCATGTTGCTCGGGGTCGGGGTATCGCATGATTCCAGCGCAGTCACCGTGCACGTAGTTACTTCATCGATCTTGGCACACTTCTCCTGAAACAACAAACGATAACGCACATGTATGACGTGTATAAATATTAAAAAACATGGCAAACTCTAATCGGCGGAAGGTATAGGAATGCCATCGCACAGATTTTCCTAATAATAATAATTTATTTCTTAAAAATGCACAAAATAACATTTTAATTAGGTAAGAAAGTAAACTTATGTGGCTGTTAGGTGAAACATAAAAAAGCAGGTAAACTGTTGCCGAACTAAGCTCTAGGCCTGTGATTCAGCGGTGAAACATAAAAAACAGGTAAACTGCTGCCGAATTAAGCTCTAGGCCTGTGATTCAGCGGCGACACATAAAAAAATAGGTAAACTGCTGCAGAACTAAGCTCTAGGCCTGTGATTCAGCGGCGACACATAAAAAAATAGGTAAACTGCTGCAGAACTAAGCTCTAGGCCTGTGATTCAGCGGCGACACATAAAAAAATAGGTAAACTGCTGCAGAACTAAGCTCTAGGCCTGTGATTCAGCGGCGACACATAAAAAAACAGGTAAATTGCTGCCGAGCTAGGCTCTACGCCTGCGATTCAGGGTAGGCCCCCTTTCCACGGGAATTGTGTATTATTACTTAAACTAGACATTTTAATATGTTATTCGAAAAAAGTTACCAATGCTTGGTTTGGTTTCCACACGAATCAGGAACGTATTACAACGTACCTAAAAACGGTATACGGCCCAAAAAAAAAATTGCCATTACGAACTAACATATTTTGTTGTTGGAGAATTGACCGTGACGTATATCGGTGTATTTGGGGATATTTTTGCAACGTGTTGCACAAAAAAAGTTGTACGTAACCCTGATGAGTAAGTCAGACTCGAAGTTGTCCGGGTTTACATATATTTTTTTATGATTTGTATGTAGGGTAAGGTACCCTAGGAGTGCGCAGTTTTGAAACAATTGCATATATCTCAAAAGAAACAAAAATTATAAGAACCAAAATACTTTTAATAGTGAGCAAGGACATTATTCTTTGAATAATATCACTAATAAGAAACTATTATATCAGAAATTTAGAGTTATTGCGAATCTCACAGACGACAAAAAACGCGCACTCTTTGGGTACTAGTATCCCAAGAGTGCTCATAAGGTACCATAAGAGTGCGCGCGGTGTCCTAAGAGTCCGCATCATATAATTAACTGCACTGCAAATCAAAATGATAGGCCCCAGTACCCACATAAGAGGTGGCTTTATCATGCCACCTTTCTGCGCAGGTCGTACACAGAATGCAAAGTACTGTAATTGTCCCTTTATAGTTTTTTTTGGCATTTAGAAAATAGGCCGTTTTTTTTCTTACTTTTTGGTGGAATGGCTGCTGGCTTTTTAGTGTCTTTGTCGGTACTCTCTTCTTAGATGTTTTCTGTTCGTCCCCACTATCGAACTCTCTTTTATAAGACGAACTTGCAATAGTTTCAGATGTATTACTACGATTAGTTGCGTCCCATATAATCTTTTATTAAAGCTGGATTCCGGCATATTCAGTAATGCAGCCACATACTTTTTACCCTTGCATTCATATATTAGCTTACTACCAAGTTCAAGAGTATTTCGAGAAATATTTTTATTTCTATTTGGATGATATATTGAAGTAGAAAAACAATTTACATAATAGAAGGATCCAAGAGTACGCAGTTCCATAAGAGTGCGCATGCGCACTCTTGCTGTGCGCACTTTTGGTGCCTGCCCTATATTTTTCTAAGATAATCCTTGTAGCGCCATCTTCTTGGCGCCCGTTGAAACGATGATGCCGGCATATTGTTTGGGAAGTATTTAAACTAAGTTGATCTCAGAAATGATACACCACCTTTGAAAAAAAGTTGCCACACATATTGCAAAACACAAAAACATTTTAGCAAAAGTATTCAAAATAGAATATCTCATTTTTTTCCATCAAAACACAATTAATTTTCACCAAAATTCGTTGACATACTGACCCACGGTAAGCAAACAAAACACAACTGAATTTCGTTCGAATCGTGCGTATTTGCGGGAAATATGAATGATACGTACTCTTGGGAACCGCGCACTCTTAGGGCACCTTACCCTATTTTTTTTTAATTGGACCACAAGTGTAGATAATTAATAAATATTATCATAAATATTATCTATTATTAATAAATATTATCTATATATAATTGACTAGAGTAGTAAATCTCAGGAACTGCCATAACATCCTGCAGTTCTTCAGGCTAGGAAGTGAAAGTCTACTAAAAAAGGGACTTGAGGAGGCGGAAGCAGCCATATACAATAATTTCACTTCCCAGGTCATCAGGGGAACCATGAAAGGACAATATATGGCAGCTTACAGTGCAGAAAGTGGTTTTGTGGCACTGAACGAGACAGAAACGGAGCGAACAGGAAGACCGAAATACACGATACCATCGAATGACCCAATTGTAGTCATCGCCAAGTGCACCAAGATAATGCTGGACGACAAGATCCTCGAGATGGCTAAGAGTGTCGAAGGGAACTCAGATGTCGAGGCAAGCTGGGAAAACTGGGTGATGCCAAAGATACAATGGGTCAACGGAGTTCCAGGATGTGGCAAGACAACATGGGTAATCAGAAACTTCGATGTGGACAGGGACGCAATCATCACCACAACAACAGAGGCAGCAAACGATCTGAGGGTGAAACTATCGTATCGCATAGGAGACCTGGTTAAAACCAAGGTGCGAACCATGGCTTCCTCCCTCGTAAATGGTTTCGGAAGAGATTGCTTCAGCCGCCTTCTGGTGGACGAAACTCACATGAACCATTTCGGAGCTATTGTAATGGCAAGCCGTGCTTGCTGGTGCTAGCGAACTTGTCCTCATCGGAGACGTCAATCAGCTACCTTACATCGACAGAGAAAATGTTTTCGAAATGAGGTACCATCGCCCAAACCTGATCACAAATATCAGTCAGGAGCTGCTTTGCACACACAGGAACCCAATGGACTTCGCGTATGCGCTGAGGGAAATATACTCCGGTATATATTCCTCAGCTCCCCGTATTAGGTCTCTTGAGCAGAGACGGTACAAGGGGGCGCAAATACCCAGCACCCTCCCCAACACCCTTTTCTTAGTGCACACGCAGGAAGAAAAGGAAAACCTCATCATCCAGGGTTATGGGGGAGGCACAGGGTCTCGCACTTACTATCCATGAAGCTCAGGGGCTAACATACGAGTCGGTAATCGCCATTAAGACCAAGCCAAAAATGAAGCTGCACGAGAGCGTGTCACATGCGGTTGTTGCAGTATCGCGGCACACCGGGACCTTCGTCTACTACGCCGACGACATTGAAGACGATGCCATCAGTCGATTCGTGCGTCGAGCGTCGGCTGCGTCACCGAAGACCATTAAAGAGTACAACCTGCAGATGGCCATCAAAGATCGGAACGCGGCGGTGATGGAGGCCCTGGGCCAGGAGTAGGCGATTGAATTGTAAAAAGATAGCGTGTATATTGTAAAAGTAACATTTGTATTATTTATTTATTTTTGTTTCCTTTGTTGTAAGCTTTGTGTGTATACCCCAGAGCAATCACGCTCACTAAAAAGCTTCTTCTTGCGGCGGCGTCGTGTGGCGGGTCGCCCTCTTCCCTTCAATATGGTTGAGGAGAGCGATGGCTGGCACATGCGTCAACTCGTGAACGGGTGCTGCTTGCGGGAGCTGGACTGCTCGGAGTATATACGCAAATCTATAATAGCACTTAGCTCTTTATTAGCATATTCGTTGGTATATTCCTTTTGTAAAGTCTTTACTTTTTATATTCCGTTTTAGTTGATAAAATATTTGTAAAACTTGATAAATGGCACGGACCCCGGAGTCCGTGGAGCAATATTGTAAATAAATAAAAAAAAATAACATAAATATTATAATATATTATATAGATTAAATATTATTTTTTTAGATATAAATAAATATTTATCAGGCCAGACAACACACAGAGATGCATATAAACTTGTTTAATAGTATTAAGTACTTACTTCAAGACGCAGGTTTTGGAAATCCGAGATAGAAAGTTCACCCCTGGCTTTCTCACCACACTCGCGGATGGCCTCCTTCTTGGATAGGAAACATTCAGGTCCCTTCTCTGCAATGAACACTGAAAAAATAAAGAGAATGCAATGTATGAATCTTCTTATCCGCTCTTAGACACGTCCACCGCCGCGTTAGCCTCCTATTGCCGTAATCCCCATTCTTGGCAGGCGGCTCGAAGATCACAGAACTTTCACTTTTTACTAAGTTGACGCTGCTGCCCTTCCTCCGGTGGTTTTGGTGTTTGAGGGCATAGGTACATGGGTCCACAATTCATGAAAATCAACTAGAAATATGGCGAGATTAAGTGATTTGCTACGAAACTAATAAATTCAAAATAATATAAACGTAGAATGTAATGTAAGTTAGAATGTAATAAGTTTTTGTGTAAAATATATATTTTTCCAGACAAGCTTTTATAAAATCCGTTAGTGGTACTGTAAGCTGATCAAAATGAGTCCAAACTTTATAACACTAGAACATGATGATAAAAATATATTTAAAAAGCCGTGTTTTTAAACACTCGAAATAACACAAGTTTTGCAAAATTTTACAATGATGCGATATGACTTCTTCACGTTCCCGCCAAAACTTCTTGTAGTTAGTTATTATCAGTAGTGTACTTAGATGTTCCTTCTAGTTTACTCACAAGCGATCCTGTCGCCGTCCTTGTAGCAGACGAAGTCGATGAGCTGGTCTGTTCCGTTCTTGGCTGAGGGGATGTGCGCCTTCGAGCTGGTGTCGAGACAGGGAGTGAACGCGTCGAGCAAGTTGTTGATGCAACCCTTAATCGCAGGAGCCTTGGCGCAGTACCTATAAATAGCGAGTACAGAAAAGAAACTTTAAATTTGACTGTTTGTGTTCTAGCCTTTTTTTTCTTTTATATTTTGCTCCACATCGTGTATTTTTAACAAGTGCCATGTTTAATAAATTAATGACTCAACTACTCTATTGTATTAGTGAACCACCTGTAATGATAGTGTATTGTTTTAATAAATAAATAATAATACATTTTGTAATATTTCGAGTGAAATAAAAATTAAGCTTTGCTATGGAACTCCATAGCGATTAAATATTAATTTTATTTTTGTGTGTTGAAAATAACACAAAAAGTCACGTTTTGCGACATTATACTATTCACCAACACTCACTCGAAATAACACATGTTTTGAAAACTAATAGATGCAATGACGCGACATCACTACTTCACGTTCCCGCGTAAAAAAATATTTGGGAAGTGTATTACCCACGTTTTACCTGGCTGCCCAAGAAGGAGGGTAATGTTTTTGGGATTTATGGTAGTATGTAGGTGCTATTAATTTTGATTTAATATACCTAGCTACTCGTAATTCACAATCTTCAATTTTAGGACAATAAGTAGGCAACAATGTAATAAGTAAGTTTTTTTATAAGATGAAGATATAAACAGGTTATCTATTAACTAGCTGTGCCCGCAACTTCGTTGGCGTGAATTTTAAAATAAGCTGGAGCCGGAAGTCGCTGGATATTGCATTAAAATTGAACCATAACAATATTGTTTACAGAGCTTCTCTGTAAACAATGTTGCTAGTTAAAATTTCTGGAGTGTGCACAAATAAATATGCCGCATCGCTGACTCTTGACAGGGCCACCTACAGCTGACTGTGACTGAAGCAGCTGTTGGAGAGGTCCACGCCAGCGGTGTGCAGCGTCAGTCCTTGTGTCTTGTTGATTGTCATGGCAAAACTAAGGCTCACTGGGAACTGCACACGCTTGAAGCGGAACGGGAAGTTGTTGGGTATTAGCGGTATCCGAGGGATAAATACGCGTTCCCCGGCACCACTCCCCGTTAAGACCTTTGCTTCAATCACGTTTCGCTTAAGAGCCGTAACTTTAAGTCGGGTACCATTGCACAACTTTGGTGGGCAACAGTATGATGGTCATGATAACGTCTGTCTGTCTGTCTGTCTTTCTGTCTGTCCCTTTGTTACCACATCACGCTATAACTACCGGACGGATTTTAATGAAACTTGGTATATGTATTGCTTATTTCACGGATTAACATATAGGATACTTTTGATTCCAAATTTCATCCCTGACAGGGGTGGAAAGAGTTGGTAAAGTTTCTATGAAGGTATTTTTTTTGTGAAGCTTTTGTTATGAAACTTTGCAAAATGTTTCACAGTTTTTCATAAATCACCCCTAAAGGAGTGAAATTTGGAGTTCAAGTTTGTATTGAGATTTTTTTTTATTCAAGTTTATAATTGATATAATTATACAATACATACTTTGAAGCTCGGAGCTACTGTTACATAGATACAGCGCTACTTTCATTGTTTCATAGATTTATTTTGTTTCTTAGATGCACCTGGAGGCACGGGAAAATCTTTTCTTACCAAAGTTACATTACTATTACTGCTCACGGGATATTAACCACCTAGATAGGTACCTTTCAATATGGTTGCATCTTTCAGTAGCACCCGGTGTATACCCTAAAAACATTACCCTCCTCTTGGGCAATCGGGTAATAAAGGCACTTGAAAAGCTTACTTCTTGAACACTTCATCCAGAGCACCCTTGGGTTTGGCATCCTCAATCTCTTGCTTGAGCGTCTCTACGTTCACGATATCTGTCAGGCAGGTGCTAAAGCTTTGGATAGATGTGCTGATGTCCCCAGCAGCATTGTCTGGAGCATGGACATTGTCGCACTGCTTTTTTATCTGTTCCTGTATTTTCTGCTTCTTATCATCGGCAAGTTCGAACTCGCCGAAAACGCCTAGAAAAATAATAATAAGCAAAGTAAATAATTTGTGTTGTAATTGACCAAGCATTAAGACAAGTAACATTAAAAAAGAATTAAAAATATAATTAATTAAAAAAGACTCAAAATTCCCGACTACAAAATGTACCCTATGTCACTCCGGACGTCTATACGTCTATACGTCTATATGCAAAGAGTAATGTAATATATCTATACAAAATATGTCTATACGTATATGGATTCCTCTATAGGAATCCAACGACACCTCACTCGTCAAAATCGGTCAAGCCGTTTAGGCTCCAGGTGGTAATATAAGAATTAGGAACCTTCGATCAAGTAAAAAAAGGCAGACAACTGAGTGAAGCCGGTATTTAGCTATGCTTCAACACATAGCTAAGGGTATCCATACATGGCCTGACCTGACATCGTGTATAATGGACAGCTAGATTTGATTTCACGGGAGCAAAAGAAACAAATTATTAAGGTTATAGCTTCTCCCTTTCGCTCCCCCAGAAACTTATATATAGCCATCTCTTTCAAACGATGACAGGTCAGGCCATGTAGCGAGGCCTTAACACTGTAGAAATCTTCGTCTAAGGTAGAAATACAATGAGTCTTGTCAATTGAGTGTAATGTTGCTTGCGTAAGAAACAATCTCCCAGTTTAGTGAATGGGTAGGGTATATTCTAGCATTTATAATTATACTAGGTGCGCCCCGCGGTTTAATTCGATATTCTAAAGAAACTGTTTTTTCCCCGACATAAAAAGTAGCCTATGTGCACAGATAAATAGAGCCCTATGTGTTAATCCAGGATATAAGCTACCTCCATCCCAAATTGCATTCAAATCCATTCAGCCACTACAGAGTTGAACGGGAACAAACATACTTACACACAAACTTTCGCATTTATAATATTAGGTGCGCCCTGTGATTTCATCCGCTATTCTACAGAAACCTAATATTTTTCCGCGATAAAAAGTAGCATTTGGTTAATTCAGGATTTAAGCTACCTCCATACCAAATTTCATACAAATCCGTTCAGCCGTTACAGAGTTGAACGGGAACAATCACACTTACATACTATTTATTAAAATTTAATTATTTATTAAAATATTCGGCTCCTGTAGAATAGCGGGTGAAACCGCGGGGCACAGCTAGTAGTTCTATAAGAGCTTCTTTACGCCCAGTCCCTACGGTCCTAATTTTTTTTCGCCTTTACAAAAGCGTGTTAGTAGGTACTTACATTTATCTGTGCATATACATCAGACTACTGTTTTCTTTTGATAACAGTTTGTGATAAGTAAGCAATTATAATATGACCTATCATTATCATCGTGACCTGTGAGCGTAAGTAGCGTGGTATTATCTTTGAGAATAAATATTTTAATTTGAGGTAGTTTCTATGCTGAATTTGGGGGCTATGAACTTAGCTGTTGACGAGAGACATATCGCACCCTTAGTCGAGTAGTGATTCAAGTCAAAATTTTGGTGAATATATTAATTATATCACACTAATATTATCTTTGAGAATAAATATTTTAATTTGAGGTAGTTTCTATGCTGAATTTGGGGGCTATGAACTTAGCTGTTGACAAGAGACATATCGCACCCTTAGTCGAGTAGTGATTCAAGTCA
Source organism: Apocheima hispidaria (assembly GCA_947579745.1). NCBI lineage: Eukaryota > Metazoa > Arthropoda > Insecta > Lepidoptera > Geometridae > Apocheima > Apocheima hispidaria. The sequence goes on from OX388151.1 coordinate 4,171,977, forward strand.
AAATTTTGGTGAATATATTAATTATATCACACTAATATTATCTTTGAGAATAAATATTTTAATTTGAGGTAGTTTCTATGCTGAATTTGGGGGCTATGAACTTAGCTGTTGACAAGAGACATATCGCACCCTTATTCGAGTAGTGATTCAAGTCAAAATTTTGGTGAATATATTAATTATATCACACTAATATTATCTTTGAGAATAAATATTTTAATTTGAGGTAGTTTCTATGCTGAATTTGGGGGCTATGAACTTAGCTGTTGACAAGAGACATATCGCACCCTTAGTCGAGTAGTGATTCAAGTAAAAATTTTGGTGAATATATTAATTATATCACGCTAATATTATCTTTGAGAATAAATATTTTAATTTGAGGTAGTTTCTATGCTGAATTTGGGGGCTATGAACTTAGCTGTTGACAAGAGACATATCGCACCCTTAGTCGAGTAGTGATTCAAGTCAAAATTTTGGTGAATATATTAATTATATCACACTAATATTATAAATGCGAAAGTTTGTAAGTATTAAAGTTGGTAAGTATGTAAGTGTGTTTGTTCCCGTTCAACTCCGTAACGGCTGAACGGATTTGGATGAAATTTGGTATAGAGGTAGATTATTCCCACTTTTTATCCCAAAAAACTTAACCGTTCCTGTAGAATAGCGATTGAAACAGCGGGGCGCAGCTAGTTTTTAATAAAAGAAAAACAAAAAAATGTAGCTTACAATTATCTCAACGAAGTACGGTCATAAAGAGGAATCTAATGACACCTCACTCGCCTTATCGGTCAAGCCGTTTAGGGTATAAAAGGTTATTTATGAACAAATACATACTAACTAAAAATATTACCCTCCGTCTTGCAGCAGGGTAAAATAACATATCTATTTAATTTGAAATCAAAGTGTAAAAAAAAAAAACAGTCGACTTGAGAACCTCCTCCTTTTTTTTGGAATTCGGTTAACAAAGTAAGTTCGTACCCAGTCAGGCCCAGTCAGAACTTTATTGTCGCCGTAAGGTCTTTGACATGACTGAGCGGTTGTGGGCAGGGTTGGATTCAGAACCTCAAAAAAATATTGTCAATGGCAAATATACTCCTTATCTAAAATTGTACCAGGGCAATGTCTATACCTTAAAATATAGGCAATGGGCGAGTATAATACTAGGAACTGTATTGCTGTGATTTGTTATTGGCTTGTTGATAATACTCTTAATTAATATACCTATAAGCTAATTAAAGCTTAACTCATAATTAAATTACTAATTAGCCTAATTGAGCTGATTGTAATTCAATTAACGGACGACTTAAATAAATAAAAAAAAGGTTTGTCATACATCTCTTCGAGTACCTACTTATTACGGTTTTACGAGACGTGCAGGATATTCGTCTAATGGGGAGGTCAACGTCTACCCATTTGTTCGACAAAAAATGCAATACCGTTCAAAATCCTTTGCGTACACGTTCTATTCATCTGTGGCGTACACTCACATTGCAGTCAGATGCGTAGGTAGGTCTAGGTAGATACCCGTACCTATGTAACATGATGTGTTATTGATTGTTGTGTCTGATACAAAGAGCTTTATCACATCGATATGTATCACGTGTAAAAACTAGCTTGGCGCGGACCGCCGTCTAACAAACAAAAGAGAAACAGAGCGATTTTTCTAGTGGTTGGACTCTTGCAGAGAACGCCTGGGGAAGTACCAGACCTTTGCCAGTTATTCAACCTCCAAGCAATAGTGTGCAAACATAATTGTAGTCTGGAAAGAAGGTCTATTTCCCGAGTACCTAATTACTGAGCATTTTCAGAATGACGAGCGCAGGACAATGCCACGCAGTGTTTTGAAATGTTAGGTCAAAGTTTTTGGGGGGCATCGATGTGTTATCGGCAAGCGTGATGTTTACCATCATGCAAGCGACTTGCTAGTCTCGATACTTAGTTTCATAAAAATAAAAATCTTATTAATTTGCTCGTTGCTCTGCGGTCCGTGGTTGTCACGTGTGTTAGGGGCTAGGGCTAATTAGGTATGGATTTTAACATGTTAACAGTGCACACAAAATTGGTCACATGATGAGAATAAAGAATATCGAAGCCCCGTTTGTTTCACATATTGCAGGTGTAAGACAAGAAAGATCGGACTAAGGTCAAGGACAAATGATCGCTAACTTGTGTAGATAGCGATGCACGAGCGCAGCGAGCGCAAGAGTTTTAAATTGTTGTACAACGTTAAAAAGATTATTAGGAAACGGATCTTGGGCACAGTACATAATTTAGTGAAGCTCAAGCGAAGCGAGCGCGAAAATTGTGAACTACTTTGGTCAATGAACGCTTGCGGTAGACGCAAAAATGTTTTTTTGTATGTTATTTGTTCTTTTTTTTTCTTAATACCTAGGTAGTATTTTTGTGGCAGCTGCAGTAGCTTTTTAGCGAGCAGTCACAACGTAGATTTCATAGTGAACTGCTACGTTTGTGAACCGCAATTTGAGAAACCTTGCTATGTGTTTAGGGCATGTAGATACATGTGCAGTGAACTCTGAACAAGACCACTCTTGATCAGTTGAACCAGTAAATTGGTAAATTAGATGCGGTTCGCAGGAAGAGGGGACTTTATGTCACTTGGTCTTAGGTATCCAGGCTAGGATAGTAACACTCGAAATATAAATAAAACCGAGTGCAGTTAGCAACTAACAACAAAATAAACAACGCACTACAACTTACAAAAAAATTACTTGTGAATACTACTGCGGGTACGATTAGAACTTGTAATAAAAATTAGCATCCATCAAAGACAATATGTCAAAAGAGCTCGTAAAATACAAAACTCTATAATAAGAAAATATAATTCATCTAGATATTTGTTACGCTATTTACAAGTAAAGGTGGTGTATTGTATCAAGCAGGCAGAATGAGGGTATAACTGCAGAAAAAAAAGGAATATACTGAGGCACAACAGGTAGATAAGACGTCGATTATGTCCACTCTCTAAACTAAACTAATATAACTAAAATGAATTGCCTCTCTTTTTATTTCAGCAAGTGAATAAAAGATGGCAACAATAATATTAGATCAGTTAAAATTAAATTTAGTTTTTCTTAGCAAATGGTACAACAGTATTTGACGTTAAGCTTTTAGCCTGAAATATATCGCTTTTTAGCAATATGCAATATTTGCACTAAATACTTTTAAAGGCACTTGATACAGTTATGGCCAAGCTAGTGAGTGCATTTGCATAATAAAAGTCTTGAGTAAGCGTCTAGGACTAGGTAATATTTTTTGACATAATGTCATTTATTCTTTTTCATAGCCGGTAATGAAAAATAACTACGTAAATGTATATTTATTTCTACATCACACTAATATTATAAACGTGGAAGTTTGTGTGTAAGTATGTAAGTGTGTTTGTTCCCGTTAAACTCTGTTTTATTTTTTGGTATGGAGGTAGCTTATGCCCTGGAATAACACTACTTTTTATCCTGAAAAATTTAACCGTTCCTGTAGAATAGCGGGTGAAACCGTGGGCCGCAGCTAGTAAATAAATAAATTACTTATAAAAGAGTATAGAAAATCCTTCTCCATAACTGGTTACGAGTATCGTTTGTATGTTCTTATTAACATGTTTGGAAAGGGGAATAAAAAATGTTTTTTCGTAGCTGGTTAAGATACAGGGAGAGAGAGAGAGAGAGAGAGTTATAACGGTAGAACAAACCGAAAAAATAAAATTATTACAACGAAAACTTACCGACTACAAACAAAGCAGCGACTAACGATTTCCAGAACATGATCACTAAGTGTTTAATACAATTACAGTGCGAGTTGACCCGATGGTGTGATTCGATCCGATGTCGGGCGCTAACTGAAGCTCTACAATGCTTAGATCACATTATATATGATGAAGCGGCGGCCTTCTGAGTTTACTCACGAGGACCCGTAGATAAGAGATAGATTAAATCTTTTTTTTTATCGGGAACAGACTTTTTACCACAGGAGGACGGGCATCAGAGTCCTCTCAGTGAGCGGTGAGCGTTCTGCGATCTCCAAACCGCCTACCATGCGTGGGGATTATGGCAAACCCCCTTGCTTATGTTCAGCGTCTTATGGCTGATTATGATGATATGGTGAAGCTGCCAATGGGTTTTAAGTAACTTGTCAAGAAGCATCTCGGGTCATGCTTAGTATTAGGGTACCGGACACGCGTAGGACCGTTGAAGTATTTATCAGTTTGCTTCGCTTATCTCAAAAAGTTATTATCACAAGTTATCATAATGTTGCCCGAAATAATTATAAAATATTTTTTTATTAAGATCTATCAACTTGGAAGATGATAGGTTTCTGAGGTGCATAATTTAGAAATGGCAGGGGGAGGGGACACATTGCAAGCTACTTTGACGGCCAATATTTCGCAAGCAGAGCATTTGATAAAAAAATGGCATAGAAAACCATATTATAAACTTCATTTTAAAAGACCTATTGAATGAGACCGCACACGTGGGAAATTGTTTTTATCCCCACTTTACACGTAGGGGAGTCCCTACCTACGTCCTAACCTAACCTAACCTAACTTTAATATAAAATTTATGATTTTGACATGTATGGGGAGCTACCCTTATTATAAACAAAAAGACAAAACAAAATTTTCTGTGGTCTATAAGACTATCGTTGTGCAATTATGTACATTTGAAAACAACTTTGGAAGTTGTAAGGCTGTCAAGAATTATAAGAACTTATAAGGATTCCTTGTAGTACTACGGAACCCTAAAAAAGGTATATTTGTTGCATGAAAATGAAATTTGGCAACTAAACAATTATGGGATTGAGTTTTGGTGGGAACGTGAAGAAGTCATGTAGCGTCGTTGCATTATTTTCCAAAACTTGTGTTATTTCGAGTGTTAATGTTTAAAAATGGTGGATTTTTATCCATTAAGTGTTCGTGAACGAGCGCTAGTGTTGGTAAATAGTATAATGTTTTGAAACGAGACTCTTTGTGTTGTTTGCAAAACTCCATAGTAACCTATAATTAATGATCAAACGAACTTACCTGTACGTGAAGTTCGATCATAATTATATGATCAGCTTAATTCGAAGCGATTTTTTACATATTGTAGTTCTGTCTCCACGTCACAGCCTTGCACGGTATGTTTAAAGATTATTTTTTCTAAACGTGGCAGCACTGTCTTCCGATTCCGGTCTCTCAGTTGGGAGTATGCCGCCATCTTACTTCATTTAGTTTAAAGAATAAGAAAATAAATAAAATATTTAGTGGCATGGGGTAGGGATAGAAATCGTTTTCTGGGGGGGTTATTATAAATCGCTTCGAATTAAGCTGATCATATAATTATGATCGAACTTCACGTACAGGTAAGTTCGTTTGATCATTAATTATATTTCTCAGCTTAATTCTTTGCGATTTTTTACATATTGTAGGATGTTCAGAGAAAATTAATTAAAAATATTTAAATCATTTATTTTCTTTTTGTGTAGTACCCTTATTTTATAATTATAATTGCTCTTATAGTATTTTATTTATAATTGTAATTATGTACTATTATAAGAAAGAATTGCTCTAGCGAATTGGGTTGATTCATCTGTAACTAGATTTCTATTGTAAAATTTTGCAAATACAGAAGATGAGTTACTCCATCCTGCTGTCTTTCTAATCATTTCTATATTTATGCCTAACCTATTAGCTGCAGAGGTAGCCGCATGCCGAACACTATGCGCGCTGAAAATAGTTGTATCAATGCCACTTTTGTCAAGTATGTCTTTAATCCAGTGACTTAGCGTTTGAGAAGTGACTTTGCCGTGTGGTTTTCTATAACTGATAAATAAGTGATTGTGACTATCAGACCGTAAAAACCGAGTGTTTTCAATATAAGCTAGAAGAGTTTTCGCCGGACAGATTTCAGGTCTATCAGTAAAAAATGGCAATTGTAATACGGGTTGTGGCGCATTTAATCGGGATGTTTTTATCAGATCTAGAATTGTAATACTAATTTTCGAATCAAATATTTGAATGCTATTTCATTTAAAAAGAGACAACGTCTGTACTCGGTGTGCGGTTACCAAAGCTAACAATGTGACAGTCTTTTTTGAAAGTAGTTCTAAGCTTAAATTATCATTGGGCCAGTGTCGACTTAAATAGCTTAATACGTGGTTTGGATCCCAGGTTAAGTTATATTTTGGAGTTGGACCTTTCATGAATCTTTTTAGCCTTTCATCATTAATGTTAGACCCCAAAAGTAACAATAATGCAGACTTATATGAATTGACTGTACCATAGCTAGCACCATTCTCAAAAATTGTAGTTAAGAAATTTATGACAGCCGTGACAGAACAATCTAAATAATCAAAATTATTTTCCCTACAGTAACATATCCAGGCTTTTATGCATCCATCATATTTTTTATACGTATTATCCGATAGAGATGCTAATATAATATCGATTGATTTTGGTGTCATAGATTTGTTTAGTAAAGCGTTCCTGATAACTTGACGGCAACCAGGATAAGCGTCTTGTGTAGCTTGTGGGGTAATCTGAAAGGAGATTTTAGTAATTTTATATCCGGGCCAAAATGTAATGAATCGGATACGGCAATTTTTTGCAGAATTGGAAACCAAGGTTGAGTGGGCCAATGCGGGACAACTACTATACCTTCAGCTTTGTCATGAATAATTTTTTGTAACATTTTTAAAATCATCGAAAATGGTGGGAATGCATAAAAATATACATCAGACCATGAAATTGTAAAGGAATCTATAGCAAATGCATCTGGATCATTTTTCCATGATGCATACATTGGACATTTAGTGTTACATCTACTAGCGAATAAATCTATACTAGGCTGCCCGAAATTCTTAATTATTTTTTGATATGCTATATTTGATAGTTCCCACTCTGTGTCAAGAAATCTTTTACGAGACAACGAATCTGCTTCAAGATTATCCTTGGTGCTGATGTATGATGCGAATACTATTAATTTACGACATATGCACCACTCCCAAATGTCTCTAGCTACTTCATTCAGATGAGGAAACTGAACGCTTCCCATTCTATTTATGCACGAAATTGCAGTTACGTTATCAATACGTATCAAGATTTCACAGTTGTAAAAATCTCTGGCAAAAACCTTAAGTGCGAAAAAAGCTGCTTTTAATTCGAGAATATTTATATGTAAATGCTTCTCATTACTTTTCCAAAACCCATGGGATTCTCTATTTTTACAGTTAGCACCCCAACCAGTTTTTGAAGCGTCTGAAAATATCTCCACCTTAAATGTGTTAAATCGGAATGGATTACAAACTGTATCTATTTGTTCAATCCACCATCTCATATCACTTTTTACCGCAATAGGTAAAGCGATCGATTGCTCATAATCCGGATTATCGAGTAGGCATAGATATTTTAGACGCTCAAATGATTTGGTGTATAACCATCCATACTGTACTGCTGGACATGCTGAGGTCAATAGACCTAAAAATCTTGCGTAATCCCTTAATTTACAATTCTTTACAGTATTAAAATGTTCTAGGCGTTCCCTAATTTTATCTCTTTTATTATCAGGTAATTTAAGTAACATATGTTTGGAATCAAATATAAAACCTAGATATTTACATTCCATTTTCGGTTTCAAGCAGCTTTTATCGTGATTTATTATGAAACCAAGATTTTGTAAGAAATTCTTTGTAATTATTACATTTTGTTGACACTCATCATAATTTCTCTCTATGCAAAGTATATCATCTAAGAAAATAGCTGACGTAAAGTTTTTTGATCGTAAATACTCCATGACCGGTTTTAGTAATTTGGTAAAAACAAAAGGCGCCGTTGATAAACCAAAAGGTAAACAGTTAAATTCATATAGAATATTATTATATTTAAACCGAAGATATTTTTTGTAGTCATTATGTATAGGCAAAAAAAAATATGCGTCTTTTAAGTCAATAGTAGCCATGTGACAATTTTTAGTTATTAATTTTGAAGCGGTTCTATAGTCCTCCATTTTAAAGTGGCACTTCCTTATAAATTTATTCAAGCACTTCAAATTTAGAATAAAACGCTTATCACCGTTTGGTTTCGTTATTAAAAATATAGACGATATGAACTCTTGTTCAGCATGATTACATTTAGAAATGGCGTTTTTACTTAATAAAGATTCAATTGCGTTATTAAAGTCCTCGTGATCCTCTTTATTTTTTGGGTAAACATTAGGACTATCATTACGAAATGGTGTTGAGTGAAATGGAATCTTATACCCTTGTAGCCACTGTAAGATGATAGGATCATCAGTAATTTGGCGCCATTTTGAAACAAAGTGTCGAAGCCGACCTGAGTACTGTACCTCGTTCAATATCTCCTGATGGATCTCGCGGCCTGTGGACGCTCCGCCGTCTCCCGCTGTTGAAAGCTGCTCCTTGTGACCGGCGGCCGGTGTGCAGGCCGCGGTTTCCCTGCATCTGGTCTGGACGGCATTTTTTGAGGCAGGGTTCTCCAGTTTAAACGTTTGTCATTTTTGTTGTTTTTAATAAAATTATTTTTATTAAATATCTGAGACTTTCCATTTCTTATAGGTTTTAGATCTGTGCTTGACTTCTGGACAACCTTGGCTGATTTCAGTTTTTCGGATAACTGTTCACCGAATAATAAAGAGTCCCTTTTGGAGTCTGTTAAAGTCTCTCTTATCTCAGGTTTGATCGATGATATTACGAACCCACGTCGTGTTTTCGTCTCGGCGTTATGACTATCGCATATCAGCCGACATGCATCACTAATAGGTTTAAGAATTTTTGTGTGGTCTGCTTTTGCAAAAATTAGTTGGACTGCTTGTCCTAGTGCAGCTACTGCGATGCCAAGTTGTCTTTGTTTTGACATCATAGCTGTGTCTCTGTTGACCATTGGATCCGCCAAGGCGGCTTTTACCTCTGGATTTAATGTTGGCGCCACTAGTAAAGGACAATTTTCTGGGGTTAAATATTCTATAAGAATTTTTTCTTTTACTTCCTTCGTAAGGCCTTTTGCCAGTATGTCTTGCCATCTTAAGGCCAAGTCTTTATGGACTGCTTTTCCGAATTTAGTATCCGGTTTTGGGGCATCGCCAAGTAATGCGAGAATTTCATCATCAAGCATTTCATCGTCAATCTCAGCAATAACGGGCTGCGACGGGCCGGGTTGCGTATCAGGCGCCGAGGCACTTGACGATGCCAGTATCTGGTTAGGCGATAGATCGCGCGACGGGACAGGTGAAGGACTGGGCGGCGGCGTTCCGGCCGCGCGGTCGGGTGAAATCGAGATCGTTCGTGACGGATCCGTTGTACGATCATCGGCGGATTCTGGAACGAATGTGTCAATTTTTTGAGCACATGGAGGGTAGATTTAAAAGATAACCCAAGTCAGGCGATGCCTCGCATCATAAAATGTGCTTACGATAGGAAATATTACGTGACAGTAGTAACCCTTCATGGTAGTACGCATCACATTTCCTTTTCTTTGGGTATGACAATAACGGAGAAGAAATATAAGTAGTGACAGTAACAACCCTTCATGGTAGTACGCATCACAATTCCTTCTAGTTATACTAATAAATGCACTTAATAAAAAACCAACCTTCTGGATCACTTTCTGATGAAATAATTCGACGTCGACGCTTTTCTAATTTCTCTTCAAGTCTTCTTATCTTAGATTTAATTTTTTGTTCACTTCTTGTAGTTTTTCTTTTCCCCATGATCTTCTTTTATTTTACTGCTGATTGATGTGCGAAGGCTATGAGCACGGAAACACGAATGAAGTAAGATGGCGGCATACTCCCAACTGAGAGACCGGAATCGGAAGACAGTGCTGCCACGTTTAGAAAAAATAATCTTTAAACATACCGTGCAAGGCTGTGACGTGGAGACAGAACTACAATATGTAAAAAATCGCAAAGAATTAAGCTGAGAAATATAATTAGTAATGTCTCCACCACTTTAATGGAAGAAAACTTGGACTTGACCGTGACTTACTTTGCTTGACTTCGACTATGACTGAGACTCATTTTATTTGTTAAATATTGACCTAACTTTAAATATTACAATACTTGAAACTGGCTAAATACACAACGTGTGGAGCCATAACATAAGAGAAAAAAATATATTTAATTATTGTCTCAAGACACTTGCGCTCGTATCGTCACGTTCAAGGAATTGTACGGATGTCACTCGAGATAACCTCGGCTATCGCAACCGTGCACTGCAGCGATGGCTACTAGGAACAACAGATAAAAAAAATCTGGCAAAAAGGAAAATATGCCCGTAAACTTACAGCTCTAGATTTCACCCCCAGGACGAACGAACCACACCACGCATCGGTCAAAATACACCTATAAAAATTTACTCTCATTGGTTCATAAGCGCGACTAGGCACAATCTTGAGACAGGCAATGAGAACGATTGGCCGCAGTCCTGCAAAACACGTCAACTTTCCTCCAACTATGGTGAGTTTTTGTCGGAACAACGATCTCGTAATGCGGTATCTAGGTATCTTATTTTTTTTTTGCGAGGGGGAAATCTTCACCAAGATACCCGTCTGCTTTAGGGTGCAGCCGGGTTATGTGGGATTATACCCACTAAAACCCGCCTGCCTTGGCCTGCCTTGGTGCTTGATCTAGGGCTCCGGGATTTCCAAGGGAACGCACCGGAGCCCTCAGCACCACGCTTCAGCTCCTCCCGGGACAGCTAGTACCTGTCGTGAGACGTTTAAGCCTACAACAGCACTCGACGCTGTTGTCCTCCCCGGACTCGCTTTGGTAGATGGTGGTTACAGCCCCACCTCTAACCACCCCCGAGCCCAGAGGTCCCCTTTTAGTAGGCTCTTACTACAGGCAGGGGATACCGATGCCGTATTCTGGTGCCCCGGCATCAGGGCAAAGGTATCCAGGTATCTAGGCTCAAGCTTATGTCCAATGGTGGACCATGATAGGCTGATTATGATAATAGTAATAATGATGGAGCTGCTTCAAGCTATTCCAGCGATTCTATCTTCGATGACAATAACTTTTATCTATTTATGCGATGTCGAAGCTACATGAAGTTACAACTAGGTAATTATTATTATATTATATAAAGTTAATTATTATTATATAATTTATTTCAGTAATACACACCTACCTACCTACAACTACCACGAGTATGAAAAAATTAGAAGCGCCAGATTACTCAATGAATAATATTTGATTTGGAGCCGCACCTGTGTAGATACTTACAGGGTGCGCCTTCAGATCTTTAGTACCTAAATCGTACCTACGTAATCTCTAAAGTTAGGTGAGTAGGTAAATATTGAAAATTCTTGACATTCATTTGACTGATTTGTTACAGTCATAACCTTTCCTAACTCGGTATATATATAAGTAGTAGATAACACAAACAAGTGCAAAAAAAGAGATTTTAATTCGAGGATATAAGTTGGATCACGAGAGCAGCGAAGGATACTGGAGTAGAATCCTGAGCGGATACAAGGATTGTGATTACATTATTTTTTTCACGAGTTGTATATTGTATTCTACTTTTTAAAATTGACAGCGAGAAAATAAATAGTAGTTAGTATAGAATGCTTGATAGTATGTGCACTACGATAACAGAAAAGAACCTAACTAAAATTGGCGGGATGTTTTTGTTTTAATTCTAATTGGCTCAAAATTTTAATCAGCTCCATTCAGACAGCCAGTAGGTACGAAGGACGTGAAAATACTATCTTGCGAACGCGTGCCATTTCGCGTATGTGGGTGACATCTTGCGTTTATTTTACTTTACATTTTCAAGGAACTGAGTTGGCTCGGGTAGAAAAAATTTGCCGAAACTTACCTGCCTAAGTATACTTACCATAGTTCGTATTTTGTAAGTGGACCACGAGCAAATTTACTAAGGTGGAGCATGGAAAGAAATAAAAGCCCCTGGTACATCCAGTTACCTTGAGGTGGACCACGAGAACAAAAAAATATTAAATCACCCCTGGTACAGCCAGGTGAGCTATGTAGGTGGATCACGGGTGGGGAAAAGATTTGAATATAAACTTATATTCAGGTCCAACATAAAATATATGTCTCAGATAATCTAAGGGCTCGTGCAGGGATACGGGGGGCGTTACGCCGCGCGTGCTTCTTCACGTCTCGCGGGCAAATCAAACATATGCTAATGTATGAGAGTGATCAAGTAGAAGCGTGCTAATGCGCGTTTTGTTTGATATCTAGCGGTAGTCGTGGCAGAGCACTTTGCGGCCACCGCCGAGTGCGACGTAGCTATCCTCGTCGCGTCCCCTTACCGCCTCCTTCGTGTCCTTCCTTCCGCGCAGACGCCGTCATTCACCACGCGCCACTCTACGCCCCGCAGCTTCATTACCGAAAGTACATATTGCCATATGCTTGTCTTTGACCGTACGACACCGCGGGCCCCGCCTGTCACTTCACGCACCGCCTTTCCGTAAACGGAGAAAACGTCCAACCCGCCGCGCTCCTCCCCGCGTATCCCTGAACGAGCCCTTATTATCTCAAGATTTTTCGATATTGGAAAACGTCGCACAATGGCGAGTTAAAATATGCCGAGTGACTTCCACATGTCTGAAGTTGAGTGATCCACTTTTGCTCCTAATGCATAAAAAGCTTTGCCTATAAGCTCTCCTTTCAAGATAAAGGTCAGTAAGTTCATTACAGGTCATTGACCTACTCTAGATAAACACTTATATAAGGTCGTGGTAATCAATAAACAAATAATACAACGTGTTTACAAGTCCATAGATATTGTTTATTTTAAACATTAGTTAAGTATACGAATTATCAATAATGACAATTACAGAACGATCTCTACTGGATGATTAAATGAATCTTTATTTTATTACCAACAATGTTTTATAACGTCCTAAAATTCAAACCATCCAATCAACGATTAGTATTTTAAGCTGGGTGCTCATGCGAGTCGTTACTGTAACCGTTATACTTACAGACGCGGTAACAAGTTTCTAGTTCGTACGTGGCATCCACGTAAAGATTAAAAGCGCTCTTTGATTCGCGGCGAACTCTAACATTCTTTGGCTCGCTAGATTATAGAGATTTGTTTCGAATTGTTTGCGGAAGCCTCGTACACATTACGATTTTTAGTAACAGTCACGTACCGTTGTACGTGCTAATATTTATAAGTTTACGAGTCTGATACTTGCGGAGAGTTGAAGATTAACAACTTATTTTACTCGTTTTTTGATGAGGCTGTAGATTTAACAGCTTTATTATATATTTGCGTAACATGTTAGGTAAACATTTTTTTTAAATATAAAATAAAATATGGACCTTGCCTTACCCTTTTCCCGCTAACCAAGGAATTCAAAAAGGAGCACGCAATATGTCTATGGTCACCTGGTTACAATTTAGGTTAATATGGTTTACACACACGCATGCTAGTTACTGTAACAGCGTCGGTAACAGTTACAGCTCGCATATGAGTATACACAACCTTACGGTTACTTAGATACCTATAGTAAAGCACGAATCGTGATTGGATAAAATTAGGCGGAAAGTAGGACGATTTCATAATACAGACTATGTTCTTAAATTGTAGTGTTTTAATAATTTTAACATTAACATTATGCGATATGAATGCCAATTTTTGCCAGTTTGGAAAAAAAAATATGTTTATGCAAAGCAATCATTCTGTTCGATCATTTAGTTATTTAACTGGCAATAAATAATATCTATGCATTGAATATGGCAGAATGTTTTGATAACCAGCTTATCACATTCTGTATTAAAGTTAATTAATCAAGTCTTATTCAATTTAATATATAAATAAATTGCAAATTACAAAAGAAAAAACATCTAATACAACAATTACTGAAAAAAATTGTTTCTTGTCACACAAGAATGTTTTTACGATAATAAAATCACAGGTAAGTATTACATGACTAAATATACGTTCGGATATTATATATTTTAGGAGACAAGTATTACTTATTTCTCTTTCAGAGACAACATGAGATAACTTTATATGTAATCTCATATTGAAAAAAAGTTAATCGGAGAAAAACAGGAAAGATATTCTAAAAATTATATATAGGAAGTACACAACTCAACATTATAGCTATATATATATATATATATACGATTAGGCGGTTTATGTCTATACATATAGAAGTTTTATATAATTTCAAGCATTATTATGAACGTATTTGTTAAGTCTCGATTCCATCATATTCGAACAAATCTTGTATATTTTAAACTACGAATAACAATACACGGTGGCGGATCCAGATCTTATTTTAGGGAGGGTTCGACAGTTCGTTAGGTCGAGCTGATCACAACTAATACCTAATGTTGAATGTTTAATGTTGGTTGCATCACTTTACGCGATAATATTCAAAGTACATCACTAGTCTCCGTGGATACTTTTGTCCTTTGTATTTGCCTTGCTCCACTGACAATATACGAGGAAAAGTAACTCGGTTTAAAAAAGTTGCTTCTAGCGTCACGCGTCATTTGGAGATACGGAACATCTTTTCTGTCGATAGGTGGCCAAATGATAAAACTAATAATTTTCTATGGAAAATGGTCAGTTTTCGTTCAAAAAGTACGTCAGGAGACAACGACCATTGCGATTCTTAGATAAATTGGTCGCACTCTATCCGTAGTTCGCACGACAACTAGAGACAATGAGTACGGCTTAAAATGCGCACATAGTTACTATTTGCACTGTTTACAGGCTCCTGGCAGCCACATGACGTCATGAGTGAAGTCATTTGAGCGTGCTCACAAGATTGAGGTAGTGCACGGTGTGCGCTAAAAATGCTGTCAAATTCAAATTGACCTGTGAATTCAGTCATTCGAAAAAAATGGATTGAATGCAGGCCACATTCTTCTGTGAAGACAGAAATAAAACTGGCCATCAAATTATGAGACACTGAGACAGATAACCTGAAAAATTAAACTATCTGACATGAGCACGCTTATGAACAGTTTAATTTGTTGGCGCACTATTAGCGTACCATCAATTTAAGCCGATCACAAAAAAAGTTGACTTAGGTATAACATGCAACATGCTTCTTCAAGAAGTCGGTGTTTTTCTAGGAAAGTGCAGTACGGTCGCAGATGTACTGCCATCTACGAGTTAAAAAAAAGACCACCGATTAAAACTATAGTCAGAAATATTCGGTCCCTACATGTAAGTAGCACTCGTTAAAACATACCAAAGCGATATCCACACATTTCCAGCTCAGGGCTGCGTCAGTATTCTGACAGGGGCAGAAAAAATAGCTCGCAACATAAGGTCACAAAAAATGGATGCAAGCAATTTGAACACTGACAGTAATAATAGTAATAATGTATGGATATCGCTTAAAGTGTCAAAACTACGTTAATTCCCATAGTAAAATATTCCAATCCAAAAAAAAAATACCAAGGGCAAACTCCATCATTATTACTTTTTGTTTTCTTTGTTGTAAGTTTTGCGTGTACACAAAGCAGTCACGCTCAGTAAAAAGCTTCTTCTGGAGGTGGCGTCGTGCGGCGGGTCGCCCTCTTCCCTCCAATACGGTTGAGGAGAGCGACGGCTGGCACTTGCGTCAACTCGTGAACGGGTGCTGCTTGCGGGAGCTGGCCTGCTCGGAGTATATACGCAAATCTATAATAGCACTTAGCTCTGTAATAGTATAAAGATTCGTTGGTATATTCCTTTTGTAGTCTTTAGTTTTTATATTCAGTTTTAGTTGTTAAAAATAATTGTAAAATTTGATAAAAGGCACGGACCCCGGAGTCCGTAGAGCAATATTGTAAATAAAAAAAAACTTAAATCCGTTGAATTTACAATGCTCATTGCTCAGGTCTCGTCGTAGTTCTAATTAAACGTTTTAAACATCTTAATTACTTTAGACATTATTATTTACTTATTAGGTAGGTATGTGATTAGGGCAGTTAGTATTTCAAGATTTTCTCGCTAGGCCCTTAAATCTACTGATAGTTTACGTTCGTTATTATTCAGATTATCCTCGTTTTTTTTCAATAGCATTGCTATCGTTAGGTTATTATAGCTCGATTAAAGTTCTGAGTTTCATGTCAACGTCAAATATGTTGGCCGATACATTTTGATATTTTTGTACAGTAGTATCTGCACGAAAATTACAAGTACAGGGCCCGTACCGTGAGGTGCTTATTGCGATGATTGTTAGGTTCAGCCGGTGACGCTGCGTGATCACGAACCGTATTGCCGCGTGATAAGGTGTATGGTCGTACAGCGTCCTCGGCTGAGCCTAAACATCATCGCAATAAGCACCTCACGGTATGGGCCCAGGTTACTTACAGAATGCAGGCACTTATCCTGGAAGCTAAGTGAACGCGCAAATGATGTTACACCTTCAATGTTTCTTGACAATTTTGATATTTATTAGATACTAGCTGATGGCAAAGCTCGGCCTTCGGCCTTCCTAAACTCTACATACAAACCTTGTCCACACAATTACGAACACAACAAAAAAGAAATCATCAAAATCGGTCCAGCCTTTCTCAAGTTATAGCGTGACTAGGAAAAATAGCGGTTCATTTCATTATTTTTATGAATTTATATTATTACATTATATTATATATATATTGATATAATATATACGATTTGTGGCTAGCAAGTAAGTATATAACTATAATATATATATATATACACAACGACAAAAAAATAAAAATGCAAGTTATCTTAGCATCTCACCATTCTCACCTCACTTGCGTTGCGCGGTCACTTAGGTTGCAGAATATATACACACGCAGATGGTCAGAAGAGGGGAGGTGGAGTGTAGGCTTATAGTAGGTACAGGTGTCGATTCTGGCTACATCATTGTCTAAACTTAACTAAATTTGACAGCTCTTTTATCGCCATCTTTTTCTCACATAAAAAATGAAAAGAAACGCAGATATACGTTCAGCTTAGTGAGTGGTACAACAGAATCGACGTCATTATATCGTTGACAGGAGACTCATTACTATAATCAGAGATATAAGTGAGTACGATAAAATATATTAGTCTATGGTAAAGTTAAATATAATTATTGTATCTAATTATATTATAGGTATATTACGAAGCAAATTTAAGGAGCAGATAGTAACAGCGCCTAGGCATTTTAGTAACGATTTGTTCTCGCGTAATATTTTGCCTGTTATTTGTCTTATGACACCAAAGATCTTTAAAATTATACATAAAACATTACCAATGAAACTGTACTAAGCTTGTGCCGACATTTTGAAAAAATATAAACTGTTACGACCCATTTTGTTTTTAAACAGTTGTGAGTAATGGCGTGCATAGTAAGAACTGCATTTTGTCGTCGATTTTGAATCTATAGTTTTAAAGATCTTTGTATGAAACGCTTATTTCAAGTATTAGGTACACTTGTAAATTTTGTTTATCTGTTTATACAAAAGTACACAATATTTCTGATATTCATATTAATAATCAAAAATTTACATACTTCGTAAGTCCCGGACTAACGATGATTTGTGGCTAGCAAGTAAGTATATTAAATACTAATTAAATGATTGAATCCAATTTATCTCTTATTATTGTACAATACACACTTCAATATATCTGTAATACATCTAATAGAAATATCAGCATTTTAGGCAGTGTTTTAAAAGACATGACGTTAGTGGAGAATTATGAATTAAATCGCTGCTTTTTTCGTCAATAGCTAAGTCTAACCTCCGTATACTGAAACGCTTGTTAATTTTGACAACAGAATAATTCTAATGCTGCCTTTGTCTGGCACTAAGCAAATGACAAAGGCAGCAATAGATTTAATCTGTCGTCAAAGTTAACAAACGTTTCAGTATTCGGGGGTAAGTAAGATGTAACTGAATGAGTCATTGTTCAAGAATAATTTACAGATTCACACGTTCGTTCATTTAATGAATGAGTCTTTATACACTTAGGTATTTCAACGTAATAATACAGAAAAAATGTACAGAATGACAGTGTTTTGGCACTGTACAATTTTTATACATACCTAAATTAATAAAATAAATATTTTGAAAGTTATTGTTGACAAAGCCAAGTACTAATATGCGAGTCAGAATTGTAACCGTTGCAGGCAAATCGCTGAAACTACCCGAGTATAGCCAACTCGCTGCGAGACATTCTTACAAGGCTATCGAACCTCGTACACACTACAGTTTCTGCAACAGTAACGTGCAACGGTAACGGTTACGAGCCGCGTCAATGAATCCACGGCTTTAAACGTTTTTGAAAGATAAATAAGGAAGCACTAGGATCGTTTTAACACAAAATAAGTAACGCAGTCGATAATTATAAATATTTAAAAATTAATAATGATCAGGGTACACTGGATGAATCTTGTTCAAAGAAAATGTTTTCAACCTCTGACTATTTCCGTAAAACACAACCCTAAATTTATTGATACAACCTCCTTAAGATTTACGCAATGCATCCCACAAAAAATATAATTATCAATTTATTTAAATTTTCGAAATCATAGCGATGATCGAAATCCAAACGTATACCTTATACCTAGATAAAAGAAAAACACCAAGATAAATGAAATAGGTAATCAAGCTCCATTAAATAAATAATGATTTTAGTAACATTTAGGTACGATGTACGAAATTATTAATAAATCAGGTAATACCATTTAAATACGAAAACAAGGAGTACTTAATTATGTTATAGGTACCTATTCAGAATATTGGAATAACGATTTTGCTTCCAAGCTTATTCAATATACACAGCATTTGTATTCGTATTTTACTTTGGCATTTGGCTGATATAAACTGATCTAATAGAGAAAAAAAAAATATTGATGGACCTTTTTCACACAGCGCCATCTAGTCCCAAACTAAGCAAGCTTATACTATGGGAATCAGATAGCTGATAGAATACATAAATACTTTGTTTTTTTTGTAAATACATACATAAAATACATGGAAACACCCAGACAAAGAACAAACATCCATGTTCACACAAATGTTTGTCCTGGGTGGGAATAGAACCCACAACCTACAGCTCAGAAGGCGGAAATCCACCCACTGAGCCATAATGCTAGTCAATGTTTTATACAAGGTCTTCATGAGTCTTCGATTTGAATGTAATCTGTCTTTAAGAGGATAGTCCTTCCGCGAGATTTTCGCGCATTCAATATTTGAAATTGTATAACTGTCGCTCTGTTTCTCGTGCGTGCGATAGAGTGAGTTAGTGAATTTTCCTAACTTTTTGATGAAATTTGCGTTTCGGGGATAGTCTAGTCCCCTAAATCTTAACAAAATCTTTTGTTTTTGGTGACAATGGCTTGGATAAACTATAATCTATGTCGCTATGTCTGTTTTTTCAAAAAGTGATATTTTTCTATAAAACAATTTTTCTTTTTTTTTTTCTTCGTAGTATTTTTGACGCAAAAAATTGATAAGTGCCTATAACAACGAAGATATTGCGAAATTTAAAAAAAGTCAAACATACAAGCATAGTTTTTACGTTGTAGATAACATATAAAAAAATCATCGAAATCGGATAAAAAGGGGTGGGTATCAGACTACGCTTTTTGTATGGACGAGACGGTGACATCTGTATTCAGCGAAGTGAAGTCCAATGAAGTTGAAGCGGGTGATTCACGTCTTTTAGACCCATTTCAAAGCCGACAATAAACAAAAAAAGATAGAAAGAAACAACTGGTGAATTCCAGGCGCCGGTAATTTTCGCAATTTTTTGGTGCAAAAGTTGTATTTCTTTGATCTTTCGAGCCTGATCTCAATTTTTTATGCAAGAGCGGTATCCCGCATGCATTTGGTCCTTCGAACAAGATATTTACAATTCTATATTCAATTAAGATATGTAATATTAAAAGAAGTCTATGTAAAGAGAAAAATTGTCTATATTTTTTTTATTTTTTTTTGGAATTGAATATTATTAGAGATCTAATTTTACTTTTTTTGACATCTCCGATGTTATTGTATACTGTTATACTAGTGTAGTGTGTATGCACCTATTACCTATCTAAAGTGTGTTGAGTTGGTACATCAGAATAATATTATAAATGCGAAAGTTTGTGTGTGTAAGTAGGTAAGAATGTAACCCCCGAATACTGAAACATTTGTTAACTTTGACGACAGATTAAGTTTATTGCTGTCTTTGTCATTGGCTTAGTGCCAGACAAAGGCAGTATTAGAATTAATCTGTTGTCAAAGTTAACAAACGTTTCAGTATTCGGGGGTAAGTGTGTTTGTTCCCGTTCAACTCTGTACCGACTGAAGGGATTTGAATGAAATTAGTTATGGAGGTGGCTCTTACGCTGGATTAACAAGCTACTTTTTATTCCGAAAAAATATTCGGCTTCTGTAGAACAGCGGGTGAAAACGTGGGACGCAGCTAGTAGTAAAATATATAAACACAAATTGTAGATCAGTTTAAATCAGCAGTAACAGCAGACATTGTATCAAAGCGTTGCAAATTCTATTCTACGTCATTTTTCTATTGTGTTTATGTATCTATAGGTATTTATAGCGTTTTCTGTTTGTTTATGAGTGCGGTGATGAGTTTGATTCGCGCCTTGGCAGCTTTGTATCGTATGTAGTCTTCCTCCCGGCCCTTCTTGTCGTCTCGCTGCACTTTGCGGCTGTTCAGCATTTCGAAACTGTTCTCATAGTCTTTGATGCTGCGGCGTAGTCCCTGGAGATATAGTATTGCTATTGTATTGTAGTGGTAGGGCTCTCTTGCAGAGTCCGCCTGGGGAAGTATCACACCTTTGGCAGCTATTCAACCGCCTAGCAGTAGTGTGCGAGCATTACTGTGTTCCGGATTGAAGGGCAATGTTTCCAGCGTAATTACTAGGCACAGAGATTTAACATCTAACATCACAGTGACGAGCGCAGTGCATTGCGGATAGTTTTGAACTGTTGAAGTTCAAAATTCTGGGTTGCACTTATGGGTAAGCGTGGCGCTTAACATCAGATGAGCGGGTTGCTCGTCTCGTCACCGTTTTTTTTAATATTACTACATTAAAAAAAAAAAAAATGTAAAAAGACAGATTTAGGGCCACTTTCATCAATTCCGAGTAAAGTCTAACGTAAGCCTTTTTTCACGCTTGCCCATAGCAGTTCAGTGCCACCCAGAATTTTGGGCTTGAAAAAAATCTAAACCATTCGCGGCAATGCACTGCGCTCGTCAGCCTGAGATATAAGATGTTGAATCTCTTTATGCCCAGTAAATAGGCTTGAAACATTGTCCTCCAATCTGGAACACATTAACGTTTGCACACTACAAACTGACGATTGAATAGATTTGATAGGTGTGCTATTTCTCCAGATGACCTCTGCAAAGGAGTAAAAACACCTGCGTATAAATAAATCACACTAATATTATAAATGCGAAAGTTTGTGTGTAAGTAGGTAAGTATGTAAGTGTGCTTATTCCCGTTCAACTCTGTAACGGCTGAACGGATTTGGATGAACTTCGGTATGAAAGTAGGTTATTCCCTTTTTATCACGAAAAATGTAATCGTTCCTCTAGAAACCATATATAGCGAGTGAAACCGAGGGGCGCAGCTAGTACCCAATAATATAAAAAACTGTCAAACTACTTAGTTTTAGGAGCTTTGTTTTTTCAAAAAATAAAGGTATGTTAATCAATAATAATTCATTAAAATTAATAATTACACATTTGAGAATCTTGGCCTCGATCAGCGCCTTGGAGAGGTCCTCGAGCCCGAGGCAGTGGAGCGCCTCGTTGGAGGTGGCGCCGTCCTCGCTGGCCGCCGACTTGGCCGAGGACGTGGAGGAGGGCGCCTCCTCGGGGGGCGCGGGCGCCGCGTCGCGCGTGGGCGGAGACTGGAGGGGAGTTTCTACCGTGTCCTAAAATGGTTAATATAAACTACCAGTTCGTGCCGAACTGAGACCTCGCGACCCCTATATCTTCATAATCCCTTAACCTATTCAGCTCATATTCGAACTTAAAAATTGTATTGAAATGAACTACTTGCCTACAAAATTTCATGAAGATCGGAACAACGGTTCGCAAGTTATTAATGGACAAACATACATACAAATGCCGATTTGTCCCAGTAAACTCTGAGACCTTCGTTTCGGTCGGTCAATTATCCTAACTAATATTATGAACGCGAAAGTAACTCTGTCTCTCTGTCTGGATGTTTGTTGCGTTATCACGGCTAAACGGCTGAACGGATCGACCTGAATTTTTGCATAGGTATAGCTTAAGGGTAGGAGGCGAACATATACTACTTTTTTTGTAGTAGTACTAGTACTAGTATATACCCTGTATAGTCGTGCCACAGCTAACTCACACGCAAATTTGCAATGTTTTGTACATAAAGCGTGAATTTAAAAAAACCGTATATTTTATTGTATATGCCTATTATCAGCTTCCCAAAATCCCCACGCTTGGCAGGTGGCTTGGAGATCGCAGAATGTTCATCGTTTACTAACGGAGGCTGCTGTCCATCGTCCGGTGACGCAGTTTGAGAGCCCCCGGGTGCAGGACTTATATTCTAAAGAAATACTTGTGTTGATATATTGAAATTCACATTAAACTTAGTGATTTTATATTTTTAATAATATGAAAATGCACGAGCAATACAATTGTGGACGTAACTAACCACAAGGCACCAAGTGTTTTTACTCACGACGCATCACAGAGGGCACATGCTTTGGAATGAGATGAATTTCTAAATAACAATTTTTCTCGGAAATACCTGGACCGACTTTAATGCGAATATTTGGTAATATGCGGTTGCAGTGTCACTCAGAATTTTTAATTTCATAATTTCATAACCCTATGAAACAGTGTAATGCGATCGTCGCCATGTTATATTAGTCATTATATCTCTTTATACCTTTTAATTTTTATTATATTTCATTTGACACTCATTTCACCCTTCAATCCTGAACACATTAATCCTGTACTTTAACTATTTAGAGGTTGAATAACTGGAAAAAGCAAGTTGGCTGTTAGACCGCATCACCGCTTGACGTCAGTCCAGTTGCCGGTCAAATTATTGCCGAGATAAAAGGTGTGATACTTCCCCAGGCGAGCTTTGCAAGTGTTCTCTAGGAGTGCGGTTTAAAATTTGCACATAGTAACCATTTGCAGTGTCAGCGTGCAAACAGTCGGTTTAAGATGCGCATATAAAGACTCCTGTCAGCCACATGACGTCATGAGTGACGTCATTTGAGCGCGCTCACGTCGCTCACAAGGATGAGGTAGTGCATTGTGTGAACTAATATCAAATTCAAATTGTCATCTGTGAATTCCGATATTATCTGTTATTTATAGAAAAAAATAGATTAAATGCAGGCCACAGTCTTCTGTGAAGACAGAAATGACACTGTGACCATAAAATTATGAGACACTGAGGCCGATAACCTGAAAAATGAAACTATCTGACATAAGCACGCTCATGAACATGAACAATGATCGTAAGCAGTGTGTGTGGTGTTTGCACTGCAAGCGCATTTTAAGCCGCACTCTACGACAGCCCACCCCCTAAGTTACCTGCGACGACTCCGTAGGCTTCTCCTGCGAGTCGCTGGAGCTGTCGACGCTCGAGTTGAACAGCATGGCTTCGTGCTCGAGGATCGTCGCCAGCTCGCCGTTACCCATCACCTGGTGTTATATTACACAACTCTATCACATTTATCACCCCACTAGGTTACCCGTGTCGTGGGTGAAGCTAACGACCAGACCCAAAGCGATATTAACATTTTTCGCGTTATGGCAGAGTGGAGTATAGCGGTCCATGGGAACTGATAGAAAGAATAATAATAATTCTTTACTGACAATTTAAATATAAGCCACTTATACATAATTCTGTAACTTTACTCAGAATGAAAGTACGAGAATATTCGGCTTGCGGTAGCAAATATCTTTTTAACTATGAAAACTGACGTGGTTTTGACACATTTTGTTAAAAAAAAAATCATAAACAAAATCCTCCAAATAATCATATCATATAAAAGAACTGTGAGGGCAATAATTAATTACTTATTCTTAGCGCAAAGGGAGGAGAATGACTGTCGAAGAGAAGGAATGGAGGTGGTCAGTGCGCTGACTTGTGCATTCCTTCGTCACAAGAACAACATCGTGCGGTCGAGAAGAGATTTAAAGACTAGCCCCCGAATACTGAAACGTTTGTTAACTTTGACAACAGGTTAATTCTAATACTGCCTTTGTCTGGCACTAAGCAAATGACAAAGGCGGGAATAGATACATTGTATAGCATAATCTGTCGTCAAAGTTAACAAACGTTTCAGTATTCAATAATCGGAATAGTAATTCCCGTCAAAAACTGTCCACTATCAGTGTTAGAAGAAATCACTTACAGCATCGGGCCTAGTGGAAGCCAGCACCCGTTTCACGGTTCTGTACCGCTCGTAGAGGTGCCTCGCTGCGCCTCGCTCGGCGGAGTGAGCGGGAGGCCTGCCGCGGGCGGCCTCCATGCGGAGTAGGGCTTTCTGCACGCAGGCCTTCTCCGCTGCTAGCTGGGCAGAGTTCCAACTAGACTCCGGGATGGACGCCCGCCCGCCGGCTTGCCGACAGCCTTCCAACCACTGGAATTGGCAGAAGAAATGAAACTCCATTAATAATTAAGAAAATATAATAGGAATCAGACTAATTTTTGACCGAGCGAAGCGAAGGTGTCAGAGCTTACTGGGACAAATCGGCATTTGTTACATACATATGTTTGTGTATATTTGTCCGATGATAACTTGCGAACCGTTGATCCGATCTTCACGAAATTTTGTAGGCAAGTAGTTCATTTCAAGACAATTTTTAAGTTCCAATATGAGCTGAATCGGTCCAGGGGTTGTGAAGATATAGGGGTCGCCAGGTCTCAGTTCGGCCCTAACTACTAGTTAAGGTTAATTCGACTTTTACGCATTATAATTTCAATATCACGTCGCATTAATAAATTCCATGCTATTTGGACGTCATCTTCCTAACAAATCTCTATAGAATCCAAACACACGAACCTTAACTCTTATAAAACACTTAAGTACACAAGGTATGTACCACTTTCTGGTTTCTGAACGCAGACTACGTGTTCTCTTCTATTATCTTACCTCTTCAATGTTCATCACAATATCCACCATAGACTTGTCACTCTTGAGCGCGATCTCGAGCTTCTCATCTCGTTCTTTCTGTTGCTTGGCCGCTTGCACCTTCAGAGAGTACTCGACGGGATCCGTTTTGATACAGCGCTTCTCCGCTTGCAGCCGGCGAAGGGATTCGTACATCTGCGTGAGCTGGACATCGGTAATGCGCTCGCTGGCCGTGATGGGGTGCCCGTTCGCAGCCTCGAACTCTGCCTCGTGTTTGCCGATGCTTTTCTTCAGAACAGCGATCTGAAAAATTAAAAATAAATTATTAATTGACAAATTGTTCAACTTAATTACTATTGTAGCACCAATGCCATAATTCCCAGGGTTGGCAGGTGGCTTCGCAGAACTACGGTGCGACACTCACCACGGTACAGTTATAAATAAATAAAATAAATAAAAAAGCCTTTATTGCAAATACACATTTCAATTACATTTTAATTAATACATTATATTCTTAGTTATGTCAATATTCAATTTTATTATTATTTTATATCCAGTATTATCTGTTAGTCAATTATTATTATTATTTTTGTATGTTTGACATTTAATATTATTACATTGTTGTCAATTGTTTTCGTTTTTGTCTTGTGTATATGTCGCGTCATTGGCGTAGGCCTCCCCCAGTTTTTTTCATACTTTCCTGTCTCTTGCCGTTCTCATCCATTCAATTCCAAGTTTTTGGTTAAAAATATCCTCCCAACGTCTATTTGGCCTTCCTCTGTTTCGTTTCTCTCCCCTTGGTTGCCATTCTATGATTTTCTTAGTCCATCTGTCGTTTTCCATCCTGCGTATATGTCCTGACCAATTCCATTTCAATATTCTAGTAGTTTCTGTCACGGTACAGTTAGGCTATATTAAATCATACACGCACACACACTCACACAAGCACACACACTCACACGTAAGTTTTTTTTTTCTTTTTTTGGCTATTTATTTATTTATTGGCATAGTAATAATGTAAATTCTAAATTAATGTTTACTTACCCTAAGTTTGACTTTATTTTGTTTTGGCACACTTATGTAGTAAATAGGAGAGGCCACTGGCTCCCGACACACAGTCTATGACTAGTTTGGGAGACTCTGGGATCATCAATTTAGTTGTAATTTTTGTAATGCCCAAATAAATTTGATTTGATTTGATTTGAAACATGCTAACTAATATTATAAATACGAGTGTAACTCTGTCTCTCTGTCTATGTGTTTTGCGTTATCCCGGCTCAAAGGGTGAATAGATCGACCTGAATTGTGTATTGTAGCTTAAGAGTCGGAGACGGACATGGGCTACTTTTTTTGAACTTCGTCCACGCGAACAAAGTCGCGGGGGACAGCTATCTCTATACTAGTAGTTCGCGCCGAACTGAGACCTCGCGACCCTTATATCTTCACAACCCCTGGACCGATTCAGCTCATATTGAAACTTAAAAATTGTATTGAAATGAACTACTGGCCTCCAAAATTTCATGAAGATCGGATCAACGGTTCGCAAGTTATCATCGGACAAATATACACACAAACATACAAATGCCGATTTGTCCCAGTAAACTCTGAGACCTTCGCTTCGCTCGGTCAATAAATTGCATTCTATAATTATATTCTTCAACTTTTTTATGTGTACCTTCTTATTAAGTTTCTCGAGCCTGCGATCAGGGCTGGGCTGCTCCCTGCGCAGCGCGTGCGGCGCCGCGTGCCGCTCGACCCTGCGCGCGCTCTCCGTGTCCGCGCACTCCGGCCCGCCGGAGCCCTCGCTGGCGGGCTCGGCGCTCCCGGGCCGCTCCGCCTGGCGGTGTAACGCGGCCGCGTCGAGGGTCTCAGGCTCTTCGGAAACTGAAACAACACGTTTACACATTCATAGACGATGAATGTAACAAGATGATTAGGAATATCCCTGAACATTATGGAAATACTGGATTTTTTATGTTTCAAAGGGTCATTGCAAGAAGCGGTAAGAAGACCCCGCATCGGCTTATTTTATTCATACTAGCTGCGCTCCGCGGTTTCATCCGCATTGAAAATCAGTAACCAAACATTTTTCCGGGATAAAAAGTGTATGCGTATATCACTCTCCGAATCATAAACTATATCCATGCCAACACAACAAATAAAACTAACAAACAAAAAATAAAATCCAACCAACCAATAAGCACACTTTTGTATTTAAAATATTAGTAGGAAAGTAGGGGGTCAGAATGGTTTTAAAAAAGAAAGTGGAAATGATCAACTCTGTTTTTTATAGATGTTTTTTTTCCATTTCGTATATTTTAATTGTACAGTTACAATTCATCTTCATCATTATCATCAACAGCCTAAAGACGTCCACTGCTGATCAAAGGCCTCCCCCTTAGAGCGGAACACTGAACGGTAATTTGTGTTTGGGAGGGCCTGTCTACGTTCCAGTGACAATTATCTTCTTTATACTACATCAAATAAATATTGATTGGCCCGAGTATTGTCGGATCTAACCGATAACTGAAAACTTGTTTAGAAAAGTTATTTGTGAATGAAAATAATTATCAAAAGTGAAAAAATCAACTCACTTTGAAGCTTCTGCACGACGACATACTCAAAGTGCGGTGGCGTAACGCATCTGACGTCTTCTATAGTGACAGAGTGATCGTTCTCCTTGGGCTGCCTCTGGATCCTGACTGGCGGACGTCGTCGCTTCACACCGAACTGTGGTCTGCGCGCGCGAGACAACCGCTCGGCTCGGCGTTCCGACTGGCAATTATGGACAAATCCACTTGGAGTTATATTGTCAGATTCTTATGACTGGGTTTTCCGTGGGTGTGGCCCGAGAACCCAGTCAAATGATATAAGCGAGCTGATTTTCGTTTGTAGCGTGGGAGAGGCCGGGCCGCAATAGGGCGCATCAAGGCGTCGATCGCAATCCACGTACAAAAATACCGAAAATAAGTTCTAAAATAGTACCGAAAACTGATTTTCTCACATCTTTTTACTAAAGCAGAACTTTTCATTGTTAAAACGATTATTTTTTAATATGATTGACCGTCTAGGGGCTTTGAGCACCACTCCGTGATGGTCGAAGATGGTAAACACACCTGGTCTGGAATGGGAATTGGCTCTCAAGTGAACCAGCTAGAGCACACTGTTAAGTAATTTTCAGATTGTAAGCCAGAAAAAACCTTTCTTCACAATGTTTTCCTTCACCGGCAGCTCAAGCTCATTGTTGGGACTTGAAACCACGCCCTGCGGAGTGAGATTTGAACGCTCCAACCACTGAGCTTATCGATGCTTATACTTACCTCTAGGCGGTTGTAATCCTGCAGCGGCGGTGGCGGGAGCGGCGCTTGGGGTCTCTCTTCACTATGCGGTCTTCGCTCCTTCCGCTCGTGCGCGCACCCAGAGTCTCGCCGCTCGCGCCGCTTGCGCGCCTCTCGCTCGCACTCGGGCGCTGCCATGTCTTCCGCCCCGGTCTCCCGATCTCGCTCGCAGCACTGCGCACGCCACCCGAGCCCAGATATTACTACGCGCTGCTCGGTCGAGCACTCACTTTCGTGCCCGTAGCCCTAACAATGAATGTTATGTGGTGTATTGTGCGCTGCGGACTTCATTTATTAAGAAGTTTTGTTGATTTAATTGTGGGCAAAAGCGTTAATGTTTCATGACGATTGTAATGCACTGTGATTTTGGTATCAGTATGGGTCACGGGTTTTTTTCTTGTTATTTATAAATACGGTGTACTTTAATATTTTTCCTCAAACATGGCATTTCATGTGTCAATTATTTGAAGAAGATTCTTCAAGCAATATTTTGTTTTAAAGCCAAGACAAAATAAAAGTTTTTAAGGACAAGGCCTCAAAACTCAATTGTTTTAAGTAATTTGGTTTTGCCTTAATTCCTAAATTTGGTTGCTAGCCAACGTTTTCATTTGTGAAATTTACTCGAAACTATTTTTGTATATTTAACCTCACCATATTTGAAAAATTTACTACAAGCCTTGGCAGCAACGGGGCATTTATGGACTCGGCTACTCTACGGCCCGAATTGTCACGTTCTTCCATAAAAGCCCCTGTTGGCTGCTGCTGCAGTAATGTACTATATGATAATAGTACTGCATATAGGTATACTAGTATAAACCTATATATAATACTATGTATAGGTATGTACTAGTACTCGTAACTAGTACTATTCATATCGCTTAAAAGCAATAAATCTAAAACTAGTTGCTACGCCGACACAGGGTTGATCGATGAAGCGTTACTTCTACAACACGTTGTCACACCTATTGAAGTACACATTTTTAGTCATAGGGGGTTGCGTAAATGAAAAGCATATTTGGACATATTGGACAATGGACAATGGACAGTCTATACGGATTACGTAAGCTAGATTATCGTAAAGCAAGTGTTAATTTTCCAGTAGCCAATTTTGAAAATTAATAAGCGAATATTTATAATGGCTTTTGGGATATATTAACGGTTAGAACTATAAAAATATTAGTTTTGAAATCTACAATTCAATGTAAATGATGTTAGTGAAGCCCCTTTTAAATTGATTGACAGAAATACCTGTAAAATATCCAATTGTACCATTTGCTCTAACTGGAAATACCCCAAATTTTCCAAAAGCTTTCGGCCGTTATGTCGCGATTCTGAAATTAAATCATGTTTTGGAACTCATGCTGATGAATGCGCCAATCAGCAAGCCAGTTTGCTCTACGAACTATTTCATCTTATTTTCAAATGTATAATAGATATGTTGCGGAATGTTTTCAGTTTTTTTTCTCTTTTTGTTTTTATCTTAAAGATATACGAAATAGTACTTACAATGCAATATCTCGCTGCACCGACAATTGATTCCAATATTCTGAATATGCTGTCTCTAGTACGGCTGGCCAGGGTCGTTCTTGAAGCCCCTGAGAGGGCAAGGACCCTACCAATTCACAACTAAACGCAAAACCGGGCTATTGCTTATCCTTTTATGTAAAACAAAATGAAAGAAACAAAACGTAACGGCGTTGCAAATACACGCGCCGTTTTGACGGTATTCTATACACTAAATACACTATAGTCTGTGGCGTTCAGTATGAGACCTCTATTTGATTATGTCACTGGTTCGCTCCAACATGTCGCGATCCCGGCACATATTGGTACGACACAGACAGTCAGTTTTTACGAGTTTCGACGAACTACGGCTGCTTCAGAAAATGCGTAGAGACCAGTCTGTAATTTAGCATTGATGAGTCGAGAGGGGTTTTGGAAAGTGTTCTCTTTCCTGTCACTGTTAATGGGTGCCCGTTGTATCTTCCATGTTACAAACACGACACAAAATGTCTAGGTGAAACTTTAAGGGTCAATTGTCCTCTATCATGGTGACGGATCTCTTGCGAACTGGTACTAAGTACGATTTGAATTCGGGATTTGTAGAATCACTTTTACGGACCTGAAACAAAAAAAAACCTTTACAGAAACAAATATTATTTAAAGATAAATAAATCCGTATGCAAAATGTAGTCTATGACAATCCGGACATAAAGAGAAATGTAAAGACTCCCTCTTCAAAAACAGTCAAGCCCCATGAGGTAATATATAAATATACCTACATACTTACAAACAAACAAAACTACACACAAACGCACGTTACCCTTCCTCTTGGCCAGTTGGATAACAAATTAATATTTATATTTATGACTAAATACATAAAATAAGAATAAGATAATAGACATAACAAAAGTAAGAGCAGTCAAGCCCCATGCGGCAATATATAAATATACCTACATACTTACAAACAAACAAAACTACACACAAACGCACGTTACCCTTCCTCTTGGCCAGTTGGATAACAAATTAATATTTATATTTATGACTAAATACATAAAATAAGAATAAGATAGTAGACATAACAAAAGTAAGAGGATATTTATGGTTAGTCACAACATCGAACCCAACCCAGCATAATGGTAATTGTAAACAGCCAACGCTGGTTTTCTTATAAGGCTGGGCTGCACCATCTGCAGTTAACTTTAAACTACAGTCACAACTGCAGGTAAACCTCTTGTTATAAGCACAAAAAAAGTTGCACCATATAACTATGGACAAAATTACGTCATAAGTTAACGGTAACCGTTAACTAACAAACTAACAAGATTGAACTACGCAGGTTAAAATAAACGTTATAGTTTTCAAAGCTTTCAAATAAAGCCTACTCAGTTATCTGTTACTATAACACCAAACATGATGCAACACATGCTGGCTAAGCTGCAAGGTTATGGTTAAAGTTATAGTTAATTTAAACTATAAAGGAAGAAGAAAGAAAGAAAATAATTTTATTTTGCAACAACAGTAACATTAATAATATTGAATAGTGGGCAGGTGAGCAATACCATATAACTATAGCTAATCAATGTTATGTGTTACAAAAATGGCCTCAACCCAGCATAATGCTGTTTAGCAAACAGAGCTGTCCTTCCGTTGAAGCCGCTCAGTGAAGTCACGAAAGGTTCAAAACAGTAACTTTAACTGGGATTATGGTGCAAACTTTTTTTTTTTTTTTTTTTTTTTCTTGTAGAAATGCGCACACACGCATGCCACGGGGAGACAGTGCGGTTATGTGGGAATCAAACCCACTAAAACTCCGCGGTGTCCCTCCTCCGCCGCTTGTGGCGGGAACACGGGAACGCTAAGCCAATGAACTATCAATCGTAGTAAAAAATAATACCAGTAAACACAATGAGTTCAACGTCATTAATATCGGTATCAAACTAATTAAGTAAAAAGTACTTAAAGTTTTAAATAAGCGCATTGCTCTCGACCTTCACAAATATTTAGCTCCTTAATAATCATAATGACACTGTGAGTGTAAAAAATATTGAATGAGTCATTTACAAAGACACGAATGTTGCGTCTAGTACGAAATATAAAAAAATCTCCTGTGTTTACCTATACGCATTTAAATAAGTAAATTTAAGTAACACCTGCAAACTAGTTGAACCCTATGTCATTATAACAAGGCCTTAATATACGGGTTACTCAGTCCACACACACGTCATAAATTTAGATGTTTTTTTTATAATTTGGATAAAAGTATCCTTTGTTTACCTACATACATTTAAATAAGTAAATTTTACCCCCGAATACTGAAACGTTTGTTAACTTTGACAACAGATTAATTATAGTGCTGCCTTTGTCTGGCACTAAGCAAATGACAAAGGCAGCAACAGACTTAATCTGTCGTCAAAGTTAACAAACGTTTCAGTATTCGGGATAAAGTAATACTGGCAAACTAGTTGAATCCTATGTCATTATAAAAAGGCATTATAATGCTTGCAATAATTTTATTCTACACTAGCTATTAACCGCGTCTTCGTTCGCGAGGGCCTACAAAAAAAAAGTTGCCTATGCCAGACATAGCTCCGACCCTTAAGCTATAGATATGCATAAATTCAGCTAGATCCGTTGAGCCGTTTAGCCGTGATAACGTGACAATCACCCAGACAGAGAGACAGATTTACATTTGAATATATAATATTAGTTAGGATACGTACGTTACTAAATTGCTAAGTTGCTAATCTACCTTTTGAGCATTGAATCGACGGATTTAAATATCTTTGGATAGACTTAATTCCATGATATATGACTTCTAATATTCTACCATATTTTTAACAAAATATTTTGTCAGTTTATACAAATATATATATATAAATAATAGCCAAGTTAACGATTCTACCAATGATGGGTATACGCCCATTAAAATCCTATTACACTAAAAGGCGCTTGTAAAAGCATAGCATAAAGTTGCGGCATAGCTGTTATTACAGCCAGAATGTAAGCACCTTGACGTTCACAGTAAAGGTCAACTTTAATTAGTTTGTTTCTAAAAAATGACGCATGTATTTTAAAACAAAAACAACAGAAAAAGGCTTTGACCAAAGTAAAATGAATGGACGGGCCCAGGGTAAGAGAATTTTGAAGACTAAAGTGAGCGCCGGCGCTCACCTTGCTTCAGTCGCCCTCAGTCGAGAAAATTGCGAGACGTATGCTAGTCAATACATGCAACCCAAAATATGTCCGCAAATATACGCCTTGATATTATAATATTATTATCACACTAATATTATAAATGTTTGTTACCGTTCAACTCCGTAACGGCTGAACGGATTTGAATGAAATTTGGTATGGAGGTAGCTTATACCCTGGATTAACACATATATGATTATTCGGCTTCTGTAGAATAGCGGGTGAAACCACGGGGTGCAGATAGTGACAATATACACGCTCTTTTTTTGAAAAAAATAAAAATTTGCATACATACTTTTAATTACGTATTGAAGCCTAAGTTTGATTGTTTTGACTTGTTTTTTTAAGGATGTCGTGGTGGTTAGGGCCCGTCCATTCATTTCACTTTGGTCGAAGGAAAAGGGTAGCCTAGGTCTAGACAATTCTTGTCCTGATGCTGGGTCACTAGAATACGGCATCGGTATCCCCTACCTCTGCCTGTAGTAAGTGCCTACTAAAAACGGGCCTCTGGGTTCAGTGGTGGTAAGAGGTGGGGTTCTAACCGTCCACCTACACAACATCGTGTAGGTGAATGTCCAGAGGCTGACGTTGTTGTAGGCGTATCACGACAGCTGCTATAGCTGTCCCGGGAGAAGCTGAAGCGTGGTGCTTAAGATGAGGTATGTCAAATTTAAAGATTCACGAATGATGCGGCTCCGATGCGTTCCCTTGGAGATCCCGGAGTCCTCGGTCAAGCACCAAAGCAGGCCACCGGGGGGGTTTTAGTGGTTGTAATCACACAATCCAAAATAAGAATAAAATGTCTAGACAATTCAAACGAATCTAACGACACCTCGCACTTTGAAATCTGCAAATTCGTATATGGCTATTAGTGGTAGGGCTCCTCTGCAGAGTCCCCTTGGGTAAGTACCACACTTTTGCCAGTTATTCAACCGTGAACCAGTAGTGTGCAAGCATTATTGTGTTCCGGGTTGAAGGGCAAAGTTTCCAACGTAACTTTTTTTTATTTTTTATTTATAGCCTTGCGTTTCACTGCCATCACGCCTGATGGTAAATGAGGATTCAGCCTACGATGGAGCACGCTTGCCTAGAAGAAACCGATTCACTCGCGACTTGAAGACAACCAGATCATACTTCAACTACTGGGCAAGAGATTTAGTATCTAGAGAAACGCTACTGAGGTCGTTGAGCATATCATTGAGGTATTCTAGCGACTCTCACTCTGCCATAATTTCTATATCATCGGCAAAACGAAGGTGAGTGATGTATTCGCCATTAATGTCAATAAATAGAAGGGATATATTAACAACAACAAATTGAAACAATCTTTTTGTCCGATCAAAACGTAATAAATTCGAAAATCTGTGACAATGTTTACCAATTCCGCTGTAAAGACAACGCAACATTACGTAATTTAGCCTTCAGACGTCTTTGGCAACTATTCAAGGCCTTATTTGTTTTCTGATTTTTGGACCGGTACGGGAAGGCTAGGTAAGAACGCTTTAAGAATATTATACTATGAAAATTGACGTGGTTTTGACACATTTTGTTTTAATAAAACGGGAATACTCACGTTAAATTGTGTCGGTTATTCCGACTATAGTTTCGATTACATTCGGTGACCTTTATCAAGGAATGCTCAGAGACACGCGCGCGACCTCGTCTTGCCTTGTCTTGTCGTCTCAATTTAACGTGACTATTCACGTTTTATTAAAACAAAATGCTTTAAGAATATTTACGCAAATGGCCTCTTTTACTCCATACAGGTTTTTTTACCCGTCTGCCTAAGCAGGGTATGTATGTGAGTATGTAAGTATGTTTGTGTGTTCCTATATACCGTTCGGCTGGACCGATTTTGACGAGTGAGGTGTCTATACGTCCTGAGTGAAATAGGCTACATTTTGCAGTCGGGAACTTTGTGTTTTCCGGTGTTTCATATTTAATTGCAGCAAGTAACTTAATCTAGTTATAAATAACCTCTGGCAACCTGTCTGACTTAATGGTAGAACGTCTGCTATATGAACAGGAGTTTCGGGTTCGATTGCCGGCCGGGCAGACGTTTGAATGACGAATTTAAATATCTGCTCTGCGTTACGGTGTTAGTTGTCTTTGTGTTAGTTCCATGACAGCCCCGACTCGGGCATGATGAGTGTGCGAAGTTAATTATAATTATTACAAAGTATACTACATAGTATACAGTACTACTATGTGAAAATGGGCCTTATCGTGTAATGGTATATATTTAACAATTTTGACTTATTAATTTTTTTGTTTGTTTTTCACATATAAATATCGTTGGTACAAAACTGTTACATTATCTATGTGTTTATAGCCTACTTAATCAAATTCTAAAATACACAATTGCGTCCGGTGTAATACGTTATTTTTTCCAACAAAGTGAGTGACGTGTGGGGCCATATGTGTTACCCGGACTCGTGCGGCTTGACTTCCGGGACCCAAATGTGTTACCTGGACTGCACGGGCGTAGCTCCGCCACATCAGCCATGTCATTGATCGGTTTTACATAAAATTTTAAATTATTGAAAATATTGCGTAGATTCGACTGCTGATTAAGTGAAACGAAAGACGCTTAGACTAAAGACTAAAGATGCTTGTTTGTTGAAAATATTAACAGCCTACGCTGCCGATTCAAGGAGGCCGCGCCATCTCATGAAGTGCTCAAAAAGCACGTTATTCGATATTTGTAACGTTATAAAATCCTACCAAGTTCGAACAACGCATGCACGCTTCGTGTTCTGCATAAGAATGGCGCAACCTTCTTCCATCGGCAATGTAGGCCAGCAAAGGATCGAATCATCTCATTGAAAGAGAAAGAGAACCTGGGTGAAGATTAAAAGCTGACATTTGCACTAAAAAAATTGGAAAAAATCACACTTTTTTTATAATTTTTTGATTTTGTGTTATCTTCTTTTCGCGATTCCAGGGCTGGTACCAAAGTAATAATTGTTCACAATGATGATTAAAATTATATCCAAGAATATAACGTCGCCTAACCAAACACCCCGTATAGCGGTAAGGGCGTAGCTAACCCTTGCCAAAGAAATGCGAAAAGAAGCACTAAATCTTTTAAACCCTATCGTAAATTTCAAGGTAAGCTCATAAATTAGGCATTTCGTTTTATGGCGAATTGTTACCGGAAACCTCGGAAAATTTGGCTTGGATCCAGATTAATCTAGCTGTTTGTTGAATTGCGCAACATTACATACGATAATATTTACGGTCAGACATCTCCGTTGACCGTTCAGAACAAAATATTGGTATTATGGACTAGTACAAAAATTAGACCACATAAATAAACAAGCACATTTAAGTAAAATTTTAAAATACCATAAGTATTAAATGATGACTTATATTTATTTATTTTTGATATTTATAATATTGTGTCATTTATCTAATATTAATCCTATTTTTACAATTACGGATTGATTTGCCTGTTTGACTGGATCCGGGATCCAGTCTAGGCTTAAAAAAAAGCCTAGACTGGATTCCGGATCTCGGATTTAGACCCGGGTATGTCCAAAAACTACGTAACATATACGTTATTTCCTTCTTTTTTTTAAATGTTTGTAAAGATGAAAGTAAAAGGCTTTTTTTATTTATGTCCTAAAACTGCGACCAGAACCACCGGCGAACGGGCAGCAGCGTCCTCTTAGGAAACGGTGATCGTTCTGATCTAAGCGACTTGTCAAGATTCTGGCAACCCACCGCTTTTCTTAGAGGGGAGGCCATTTTTCAGTATTGGGCGTCTTCTGGCTGATGATAATGAATTAAAATCCTCAAGTTACTACGAAGTCCCTAGACATAATGGTAAGCGGTTTTCCAAGCACCAAACGGTGTTTTTCGGCTACCTGATTTGAGAGCTAGCTTCTCCCATTCCAGGTTACCGCTTTCGACCACAACGTCAGTCAACATCAGTGGGTAGTGGTCAAACGCCTAGTTAAACAAAAGATGTAAGAAGTAATAAGTTACATGACTTAGCCTGGTTGGTGAGACAAATAAATTTAAATGTATCAAGGTAGAAATATAATTCTAAAATTGTAACTTATCAATTTTCAATGAGCCAGGGTGGAAGCCATTTTCAATTAAATCTACAAAGTCAAAGTCAACGTTATTTACTGATAAATATTCATCTAAAATCAAAATAAATTAAAAGCCGTTTTCACATCGTGGAAATACATCGGTTCATTTATGATCACGATTCCAATTAGTTGCATAATGTTGGAAACGTGCAGAGCCAATAATAGAATTAAAAAAAATAGAATAAAATTTATTCGACATAATAACTACATACATAAAGTAAAATATATTTCAATCACATTAGTTAGGCGTAAAAAACATGTTTATCATCATATCTGGTGTTAATCCTTATTAATAAAAGCGGAAGGCGGTTCTAAGCCCGAACTGGCTTTAAACT
This sequence comes from Apocheima hispidaria, assembly GCA_947579745.1. Lineage (NCBI taxonomy): Eukaryota > Metazoa > Arthropoda > Insecta > Lepidoptera > Geometridae > Apocheima > Apocheima hispidaria. Next base: position 4,209,488 of record OX388151.1, read on the forward strand.
ATACTTTACTTATCCGTTTCTGTTAACATCTTTAAAAAAATAAAATAAAAAAAAACGCTGCCATAAAAAAGTTCACAGTTACTTTAACAGTAAACCAAGTTTAATAAAAATAAAACGATGTTTTCACGATGTAGATAACATAAAAATCATCGAAATCGCATAACATTTAGATTTAGGTGTGGGAAACAGGTCCCTTCTTTTAATATGGGTATTTTTTAGTCCCACATAAACCGTCTGCACTCCAAAGCAATCGGGAATCTTGTGAAGATTTCCCCCTCGTCAAAAAAATAAGCCAACATCATTTTTTTTTTTAAATTGTATTGATTTTTTGTTATTTTACTGCTAGAAATTTATTGAGCTATGCGCCCTTGATGCTTTAAATAAATGAATTATATGTATATTATATATATGTCCTTATTATATTATATGTTCGTCTCCGACCCTTAAGCTATATGTATGCAAAAATTCAAGTCGATCCGTTTAGCCGTGTAGCCGTGATAACGCGATAAACACCCAGACAGAGACACAGATAGACAGACATAGAGAGAGACAGTTACATACGATTTTACAATATTAGTTACGATTAGGATGAAGGAGCTATCAGCTCCGACACCGGTCGAGAGCGAATCCCAGCCGTTATAAAATACCGTGAGTGTAATACGGATTTATTATATTAGTCTTTAAATAATGAAACTCGGCTGTGCGATAACATTAATTTAACGAAAAGAGAAATCTTCGAAACGTAACAGTTACTTACGTAACGAAAGATCGACGCAAAAGACAACAGTCAGGAAATTACGTAGCAGACAACTGCGTAGCACCGTAGCTTCGTAGCATTCGTAGCGCGAACTAGGTTACTGCGTAGTATTGTAGGAGGAAACGAGCTTCATACTACGCTTTCTAGGAAAGTACTTTTTTTTTTTTTTTTAAATGATACGTGTGAATTTATGTCGTACTGTCGCACGACTATACGGGCAGAAAGGTCTATGAAAATCCTTTGGTAACATTATGAGCGGGCAGTAAAAGTATATGAAAATCTATTGTTAACGTGTTTTTTTTTTTTAAATAATTGGCAATGTCTGTAGGTGTGTAATAATGCCGAAAGACAAAAAGTTTTTTATCCCCAAGTCTGTAAAATGATACTGACCGCTTGCGTTTTCTGAAGATTAATGTTAAAAACGGAAAATAAAAAAGATTTAACAAATTAAATTCGCACGCGCGGATTGCTTCCTTTAATTTACATTTAAAAAAAAGTTTTATCTTTAATTTTCCTCGGAACTTGGAAGAAAGCGCAATTCCCAACTCGTGTGTTATAAGGTCCTCGGCTGCGGCTCGGGCTACACCCTCGTTGGTAATTGGTGATTTTCATCCCTCGGTGAACAACGTAAGTTTAAAAAAAAATGTAATTTGATGTAATGTTTGGGTAAGAATAGATTGTCAATTCTCTGGAATAAATCGCTCAATGTTACAACGACCCAAAAGACATGGGTCAGGAAACTACGTAGCAGATAACTACGTAGCAGATAACTACGTAGCAGATAACTACGTAGCAGATAACTGCGTAGCATCGTAGCCCCGTAGCGTTCGTAGCACGAACTATGTTACTGCGTAGTATTGTAAAAGGAGGAAACAAGCTTTTTCTTAAGAATGTCCATACAAAAAGCGTAAAATGCAATCATATTTCGATGATTTTTTATATGTTATTTACACCGTGGAAATCTATGCTTGTATGTTTTTTTTTTCTCTTTGTGTGAGTGAGTGAAAGTGAAATTTTTTTGCATCGAAAGTACGCAAATTTATACTCATCGGCATACATTATAGTTTATCCAAGCCAATGACCTCAAAAACAAAAGATTTTGATAAGATTTAGGGGATGATAACAGTATTGCCCCAAAACGATAATTTCGTTAAATAATTCTGGTAAATTCACTAACTCTCTCTCTACCCCATGAACGGGGAACAGAGCGACAGCAATACAATTTTCACTGCTCGGGTAGGGATATGTTGTTATCTAGCTATTATCCGCGACTTCGTTCGCGTGGACGTGTAACAAAAAAAGTAGCCTATGTCCGTCTCCGAACCTTAAACTATATGTATGCAAATTTCAGCTTGATCCGTTGAGCCGCTAACCCGCGATAACGCGACAAACACCCAGCCAGAGAGACATAGAGAGACCGAGAGAAATAGAGAGACCGAGAGACATAGAGAGACCGAGAGACATAGAGAGACCGAGAGACAGAGATGGCGAGAGACCGAGAGACAGAGCTACATTCGAATTTATAATATTAGTTAGGATTGTCTGGAATAAATCGCTCTAACAACAGGCAAGATATGGTCAAACGCCAAACAACATTGGATTTAAAAAAATATATACAGACAAAGAAAAAACAGATCATTAGTATTCAAAAGTATTATCCTAACTAATATTATAAATGCAAAAGTAACTCTGTCTCTCTGTCTGAGTGTTTGTCTTATATCACGCCTAAACGGCTGAACGGATAGACCTGAATATTTGCACAGATGTAGCTTAAGAGTCGGAGACGGTGACAGGCTATTTTGTTTTCTAGATAAACGCGAAGGAAGTCGCGTGTAACAGCTAGTAGAATATAATTGACCGAGCGAAGCGAAGGTCTCAGAGTTTACTGGGACAAATCGGCATGTGTATATATGTTTGTATGTTTGTGTGTATATTTGTCCGACGATAACATGCGAACCGTTGATCCGATCTTCATGAAATTCTGTAGGCAAGAAGTTCATTTCAATACATTTTTTAAGTTCGAATATGAGCTGAATCGGTCCAGGGGTTGTGAAGATATAGGGGTCGCGAGGTCTCAGTTCGGCGAGGACTACTAGTTTATTATCTTCTTCAAAAAAAAACTCAGCCAAGTTAGATTCATTTATCGATAAGAGAAAGCTTCGAAACGTATTCGTAACAGTTACGTAACGAAAGTTCGACGCAAAAGACAAGGGTCAGGAAACTACGTAGCAAACAACAGCGTAGCACCGTAGCCCCGTAGCGATCGTAGCAAGAACTAGGTTACTGCGTAGTATTGCAGATGGAGGAAATTAACTTTAAAAAAATAATTATGCAATGGTTGTGTAGCGGTAGATTGTTAATTATCCTAACTAATACTAGTAGTTCGCGGCGAACTGAGACCTCGCGACGCCTATATATTCACAACCCCTGGACCGATTCAGCTCATATTCGAACTTAAAAAATGTATTGAAATGAACTACTTGCCTACAGAATTTCATGAAGATCGGATCAACGGTTCGCATCTTATCGTCGGACAAATATACACACAAACATACATACACATACCGATTTGTCCCAGTAAACTCTGAGACCTTCGCTTCGCTCGGTCAATTATTTGGTGCATTTTCCATATTTTTTCCTACTACCCTTAAACAGCACTGAACAGCCGTGGGACATCTATGGCTACATTGAAATAAGTGGGTATCTAGCGCGATGCCTTGGACAAAAAATAGTGTGATGTCGACCACCGCGCCGCGCGCAATACACTCATTTGTTATTAATCAAAATACGCCGATATTAAGGTGATTTTGAATAATCTAGCCGACTATTGCGGTCTAGCACAATAACTCAATTTCGTCATACGGATTACCAAAAAAAGTGTCGTGTGCGTACCGAAGGCGACGCACCCCTTACCGGCATTTCCCTGGGGAAAGCAGACAAAGGACAATACAAGTAAGTGCTGTTCCTATCTCTTTCCTTCTCCAAATTTACTCAGTTTTGCAAGCACCACTTTCATCTAAAAATACAGTCCACTCTTTTCCTTAGGGGCTCGAATCGCCCCACCATAATTTGGCGAAACCAGAGGTATAAAAACGAATATGTTCGTCTCGAGGAAAAAATTGCGATTGCGCGATTCATAACTCCCTACATTTCAAAAGTTAGTCCATACAAAACTTAAAAATATGCACAAAATGGATCAACGCCATCTAGCGAAACATAGGAAGTAGCTTTGTCTCTCTGTCTGGATGTTTGTCGCGTTATCACGGCTAAGCATGAACGGATCTTGATAAAAATTTCATAAGGAGTTACTGTATATTACAAAGACGGACATAGGATACTTTTTAAGTCCACGCGAACGACGTCGCGGGTAACAAATAGTCTGGAATAAATCGCTCAATGATATAACATTTATGGCTCAGTTTATAACAGTCGATTAGTATAATTTTGAACGAAGACACATTGCTTGATTTTAGTTGCGACATGTAACAAGTTTAGTGTATTAAAATGTATTTTACAAACACAATATTCAGTGTTGGGTGTTTTTTTTGAAGCGAAACCAACCCTAACTAACAAAGGGATGACTGATTGTATCATACAGCAGTCGTCCACCCACAGATCCGTGAAGCAGTGCATATAGAAACTTCTGTTCTCTATTTTTGAATCTTGTTATTAGAAACTTCTGTTCTCTATTTTTGAATCTTGTTATGTATAACTAAAAAAAAGTGCGAATATACAACAAAAACCCTTATACACAAAGTTTTTTTTTCTAGTGTATTTCACCCTTCATATTTTTCTTAATTGTGGTAACTTTTAATTAGCTCTAAGTTGAATTAGTTATCCTAAAAGTAGAAAATAAAATAAATAAATAAATATTATTACGAAATTTTGTATAAAAAAAGTTTCATTTAGTATTGCATTCTGCGATTTCAGCATTAAACATAACCGCACTTCCTACTCGGAAGCAAATCGTATTCAAGTAATCGTAATTCCGACCCCGCTACGGCGTTCACTTCGAATTGTTGACCCTGTGACCCAGGTTCATTGCACTGAGAGCGCGCTAAATAATTTATTAGACGAAGGTAAGCTAGTGCTAAAAATAAGCACTGGGTTTGTACTATCACTCATTCTGTGACCGAGCCGGAATCGAAGCGCAGATCGCAAATTTTATTTACTTTCGAAAGCTCGACACGAATTTTTTTTTTACGATAGGAAGACATGACAAAAATTTTGTTATTACCTTTGTGACAGAAGGATCGCATTTCGATATTTTAATTAAGAGCGTCCCTAATTGAGCTATCTCGTTCGCACTTTTTCAACTTTTTTTTAAATATAAAAACATAAACACTCATTTTCTTTAGAACAACAATGGCCATTGACAAAGAAGGAGGAAAACATTTTTTGTTTCAAGTTCATTCCCTTCTAAACCAAAATAAAAAATAATAACATAAATATTCTTTAAAACATTTACATTGTTATTCTAAAGAAATTTAGTTTTTATTTTATTAACTTCATTCAGTAATTTTTATATTAAAAACATTTGATGAAGTGCGAAAGAGATAGCGACAATCAAGGAAGCCGGACCAACACAGAAGCCGAGCATACAGCTAAGTGGCGTGCCTTGACTGAGGCCTCTAACCAGAAGTGGATCAATGTGGACTGAAGATGATAAGTACAACTACGATGATGGGAAAAGTCGAGGCTATAGTTTGATTGTAAAACTATGAATCTGGCATAGCTATATAGCATAGCTCGAGCTAGTACAGAAAAGCAATGTATATTTTTTAAATTGGCTCATATTTCATTTTATTTATTTAAATCAGAAATATTTACTGGCCATAAATAACACTAAATATTACAGGCAAGTCACTATTATAAAAATACTTAAGTTTAGAATTAGATTAAATTAGGCAAACTAAGTTATTAATAATTTGAATAATACAATAATATATCATGACAGGTAGGTACATATTATGCATTTAGACTTAGGTACTTAGGTACTTTTGCTGTTCGTACATAAATGAGGATTCTGAAAAGTCCACTGACATGTATTCACTTAATTTGCAGGATTGCTTTCAAAAAAATGCTTAAGAGCCATTTTAAATTTGGGTTTAGTTATGATTTAGTTCGATTATAGAATCAGGTAATTTTTTATACATTAGTATTTTGCCGTGACGGACCTTTTTCTCAACTTTAACTAACGTAGTCCATGGCTTGTACAGCTTTTCCTTGTTTCGTAGGTTGCACTGATGCATATCCTTACTTTTAGTAAATTAGCCTCATATATTTCTAGCAAACTATTATATATGCAGAGAGATATCACTGTCATTATTTTGTTACTTTTTAAGTAGTTTTTTCGCGCAACTACGTTTTTTCAAGCCGTTGATAATTCTAATCGCTCTTTTTTGATAGCTTAAAAATTGTTTTCCCTCATAAATACCAAAGCAAAGCGACAAGAGAGCTGCCGGAGAAGAGATCATACTCAGTACAGTAGTGTGTGAAAACTATGAATTGATGATGAAGTACCCAAATAAAATTATCTTATCCTCATTAGTGACGACACGTAGGTAGGCGAAGTGATGGCACGTTGACTAGGGCAGTGACAGAGTGGTGGCCGAGGCAATAAAGGAAAGAGAACAGTTTGTCATCCGGCGCCGATGGTTCGACGGTACCTATACTAAAAATCGCAGGTTGAACCTGGACCAGATTGGCACAAGACCGAGGCAAAACGCACAGCAAGAGAGAGGCCTGTACCCAGCAGTGGGATAGAAAAGACCGTGGATGATGATGATGAGAGAATTGTTTGGGCAAAACAGCCTCTCAAAGATAAGTTGAAATTGACATAATACTAAAATTCTCAAAAAGTAAACTAATATTTTCCAATATTTCTTTACCCAAGACAAGCGGCTGGTATTTGACCTCGTTTCGAGGTAGTTCGACGATCGCGAGTGGGCGTGCCGTGTGACAACATCAACCACAACGAATTAACTGAAGGAGCCGGGATGCAGAACATTTCCATGTTATCTCACGCCTTTTATTACTAAATATTAAAAGAACTTGCTTCAAAGAAATGGCTTCAAACGAATACTGAGATACCACAAAGTACAGATTGCAATATTGCATAATTTGATCCTAATGGTATGACCTACCATTGTTTTGTGGATGAGTTCAAAAAAGGGTTCATTTGATGGTTAAGTTACTTAAAATTGGAAATTTAGGTTTATTTAGGTTATGACAACGACAATGAAGAAAAATTAGCCTATATAAAAATACGTATTTGAAAAATACTCGACGCGTTTGGTTAAAAAGCCTTTAAGAAAACTTTTATTATACTCGTACTTAGTACTTCCTGAAAAACATATTTAAAACATGCATAAGCCTAATAATGTGACAATGGAGAAATTACTAAATTTCCTATTATATTTATCTTGGTCCGGCATTAAATTGCATCTAATAAGTACCTATCTATTTAATGGGTAATTAACAACCTTTTAATATTAAACACCACCTCTACGTATTGATACAATAAATAAATTACATGACAATTTTAGTAGCACAGCACATGAAAATACAACTCATTTTACAAAATCACACAATTCATAATTAGCAATAAACCTAATAAGAAAACTTAACAGTGTCCCATTCCACAAATGCATAGAACGATTGCATAGGACATAGTTACACCCATCCCAAAAGCGCACTAAGAAAACGTAATCTCATCCGCATTCATTCACACAACTTTCGCACATAGATCTTAAATCGACACAACATAGTGTAATCATGACCTAGGAATATAAAACGACACTTACCGGCAAGGGTTGGAATAAGTCAATTGTTGTTTACTGAGGAAGTGCTTGAAATACACAGAATGGCGTCGGAACAAAGATGGCTGTTCGACCAAACGCGCGCGCCCCTCACAAGTGACTGAAGGGAACTGAAGCCAGTGTTGCTAGTTACGACGTAGTAATAAATACGCTATGGAGTAATAGGTACGCTATTGTTGACGAGAAAGCGGAAATGGGATAAGGTGGTAACTTGAAGCTATAAGGAAGTTCGCTTTCTTATTTTGTTGGGGTGATGAGGTTATTTATTCCTTTCAAGTTTAAGCTTTAAGGATTTTATTTAAAGTTCTCTTTCTCTGGAAAACATTGATTTGGCGCGTTTATCTTTTTGATACAGATACTTTGAATCATTTATTGTATGGCCACACAATTTTCCCTACTATAAAGGACCTATTAATCATTTATTATTAACATTGACATTCATTCTGGTGACTTTTCGTTTAGATAGATAGATAGATAGTCCTTTCAAAAAAGCAAATAAGTATTAACACATTTTTACTAATTATTGTAATATTTCATAGTTGTACGTACTAAAACCACAAATTTACAATTCGTCAAATAACATCATAATTCAAAATAAAATATCAGCTTTTACAATATATTTATTTCCCATGTATAAATAAAAAAAAAATACACGAGGATATTTTACAAAAACAAATGAACAAACAGTTAACTTGATTCAGTTTCAACACGGTCTACTAATCTGGATATATTTTTAGCAAAAATCTGTCAAAAAATATGCCAAATGTGCAATCAGCCTTATGAAGCAACAACACTGAAACAACGAAAGGTGAAGTGGGAGGAAAAGGTGGGGGTATAGCACGGTGGTGTGAAGATAGTGCTGAAAATTATGTCAATAAGTACTTTGTAGAAAAAATGCTTTGTTTAGATAAAAAATCCAAGGGCAAATGGCTTGTCGAGCGTTTAAGGTAAGATTTTTGGACTACTTACTTACGATAGTAGTTCACGCCGAACTGAAACTTCGCGACCCCTGTAACTTCACAGCCCCTGGGACTGCTTTAGCTCAAATTGTATTGAAATGAACTACTTGCCTACGTAATTTCATGAAGATCGAATCAACGATTCTTAAGTTATCGTCGGACAAATATACATACAACTGCCGATTCGCTCCAGTAGACACTGAGAACTTCGCTTCACTCCGTCAACTATAGTCATGAAACAATGTTCTAAGGCTGGCGAGGCACCAAGCGTGCTATGCGGATAGAGTAGTTACACAGACAATAGTCTTAGTTCAAACTTTGTAGGAAATAATCCCAACCCGCGATGACGTCACGGCTCCAGTCTGGACCTGTGCCTATGTTGCTGTTTCTATTGTTAAGTCATTAACGAATCTTATTGAGTATCCCTACTAATATTATAAATGGGAAAGTGTGTTTAATGGTTGGTTCGTTTCATTCCTCTTTCACGCAGCAACGGATAATTCTGAATTTTTGCATCGATATAGTTTCTGGTTCGGAGAGTGACATAGGCTATATTATCCCGGGAAAATGTACGGTTCCTGAGGGATTTTTAACGCGAATGAAACAGCGCAGCCTATTGTTTTATGACAGACATTGTTTACACGGATTTGATGCGTAATTTTTTCGAGACTGTGACTTTTTTTTTTGACTTCGGCGTCGCACGGCTTGTGCATTTGCCAGTGTCATGTTTGTGTGACTTTGGGTGATTGATTACCTCAAAACAGATGACAATCTCATAAGTGTGTAGTTATATTACGAATTAATGATAACGTAGACAGGAATTATTATCATATCTGACACAGTGGTCTACTTACTATATTTATACTGAGTCTTTAAAAAACTACTCGAGAAACTCAGCCAAAACCGCAGTTGAGCATAATTATATCGTAAAAAAAACGTAGCGAAAAGTACGAAAATAAAACTTAGATGCTTCACCAGCGAAAACATCTTGGAGGTCAAGAGGAATGTAGGTACAGAACTTACAGCCACAAAATCGTAGAACTCCCGAAAATAACACAAGAATCGTAGCAAAGTCCGTCGCCGAGAGTATGAGGAAGAATAACTGAAGAGCCCACCAGTGGAGTAGTATTCGTGCGATCGAGTAGAATAAACAAGTCAACAAAACGTAGAAATAACTTGAGAATCGTAGCAAAACTGAACGTGGCGAAATGGTAGTAATATCTGTAGTTTTAATTTTCACGAAGACTTATCTACCGCGTAGATATCATGTCAAGTGTCGTTAAATTTACTCAAACTGGCGTAGCGAATTGTAGAGGGTCTACGGATTCGTAGCCGAAAAACTTTGATTGTTTACGGCGTGGACTGTACACCATCGAAGTACTACGAAATCATAGAACTCTAAAAACATAAAATCGGATTCAAGATTCAAGATATTTATTGCAGAATGTAGGTGGAAACAGTTCTTAAAAAATACAATTATGTACCCTACAAACTACCTCCAGAGGTGTGCAACAATATAAGTACCAAACGTCTATCAGCTCAGTTCGATCTAGAGCAGCGATCATTTTGGTACTGAAATATAAATAAAATAAGTAGATGTCAATTTCACATTTAAAAATAATTTTGTTAGTTCATTAATTAATACAATTTCAATGTCAATTTGATTAAATAATAATATGGTAATTTACAAATTAAATATTATTGAAAAATGTGAATTACCTAGATCATGCAGACTATGAATGGACCAACAAGACTCTAATTTACAAACATTTTTAATGCGAAAGATTAACACCTGAGTATTTTTTTTAAAACACAAAAAAAAAATATAGGAGCGTGGCAGAGGTAGATATACATTTTATGGAAAATAAAAATGTTGTGTCATTATTCGGGAGGAAGCAGGAGAGTACATTTGTATGGAGTAGACTCGCATATTAGTCCTCATAAAATGGCTGGTAAAACCGCGCGATCCAGCTTGTATTATTACGAGCGGTCATTATTGCGGCAACGTTTCTTTGTTTACCAACACTGCTAGTTTTCCATAGATCTGATTACAGAACGAGACGGGGTATGGTTTAGCTAGCGTTGTATCTGTCTGTTTGATCGATACGACCTTGACAGTGGTAGTGGCCCAATAGAGGGGCCCTAGGGAGAGGGAGCAAAATACGGTGATTGAAAATACATATTGAGAACCCTTTTGAGTACTACAGGCTTTGTATCAGGTCGGCTCGTTATTTACCAAAAACTACTTGAAAAAATACAAACTAACTAGTTATTACCCGCGAATTACAAAAAAAAAGTGGCCTTTGTCCGTCCCCGACCCTTAAGCTATACCTATGCAAAAAATCAGCTCGATCCGTTCAGCCGTTTAGCGATGATAACAGGACAGACACCCAGACAGAGAGACAGATAGCCCGAGAGAGTGAGAGAGTTAGTTACTTTCGAATTTATGATATTAGTTAGGATAAAATGAAAGATAGAATTCCAATAATATACTTGTAATAAGTATCAAAAATTATAATATTTCTAACGATATTGTCAGTATCAGAAATGAATATGGTCTATTTTTCGGCGGTATACTTTCTTGTATCAGATTGTTATTCTCTTTGTTAAGATTTTCTTTAGTTACTAGTATGTAGGTACTCATTAACCTAAACCTTGCTTACTGAAGGCGGTCAAAGATGGTAAACACTAATCCTGGAACCTCGCTCCAAAAAGATTTTAAGCCTTTTTAAGCTTTATCGCCTTTTCTCACGAGAAAAAGTAGAAATACGAGAAGAACTTCTCAGAATATAATCAAAGATCTAACGTTACAGATAAACTCGAAGCTCGAGAAAACAACAAGAATAATTGTAAACAGATCCGCTTCCTTAATTGTTTATCTTTTACCAAGAAGATAAATAATAATTAGATACAGTTAGAGCTACTACAAAGTCTACACATTTATAGACAACAAAAGCAATAGCCGTGGTAGCTCACTGAGAGCATGTCCGCTTCACATTCGTGGGGCGTAGGTTCGAACCCGAGCAGGCCCGTACCATTGAGATCTTTGGAACTTACATACGGATATATCACTGGCTTTTCGATGAAGGGAAACATCAGGATGAAACCTGTATATTTCCGGAGAAGAAATTCGATGGCATATGTGAATCCGCCAACCCGCAATGGGCCAGCGTGGTAATTATGGCCTAATCACCCTTCGAGGGAAGGCCGATATCCCGACACTGGGATTAAAGAGTGATGCAGAGAAAGAAATTATCGGAGAAGTACTTATTTTCAATCCAAATCAAATATTGACGGAAATAAAATTATCACCGATAATTTTTGTTTTTACCTACGTGTATCATGTAGATTGTATGATACCCACTTAATTGGATAAAAATTTGGTTGATTTAATGTCTGACAGAGAATTCTATTAATTGCCCTTGATATCCTGCTTTAAACAATAAACTAAGTAATTTTTTTGTTTATTTATTTATTGAGATACGCCAACAGTGAACATATTTTACATTCTTATAATAAATTTCTACGTGAGTTGGTACATGGAACTGATATGATCACCCTTTATAGGCATATACAACATTCGCCATAAATAGTGATTAGACACGGAAATAAAATAATGTAAACTATAATATAAACGGAATGTTAGTTAGAACATATAATATATAACATTTTCTATGATAAAACAAAAATAAAACATAATCAAAAAATTATTTATCTCTAGTTAGAGACTTTACTAGTTGGTTTTTGAAAACAAAGAATCGTTAATTTTTTATTTTTATTTTTGTTTTGTCATTTCTGATCCCAAAATAGATTTTATTCCTAAGCAAAATAAATAACAAAGCAGGTAGTATCACTTTGAATGCGTAACAGTCCCGTAACTCTAGGTTCATCTCTGCAAGTCCTGTAACTACTCACTCACCCCCCAATTCTAGGGGATGAGTGGAGGGGGTAGGGGAGGTCAATATCTCCGCGCTTGCGTAATGGCACCTAACTTTACCACCTTCTCTTTGGTAAGCATTATTTTCAGCTTTACTTTTATGCGGTTAAATAACATGTCCCTTTGGAAAAGTCTACAGTTATACGACACAAAGCTTTAATTTTAGAAGATAAGGTATATTTTAGTAGCTTTTGATAGCGAAATAGGAGAAGAAAGGGATCTGAATAGTTGAGATAGGTAACAAAGGACAGATTTATTTCATCACCTTTCATCCTTTTGAAATACATATAGCTCTTTTTAAACAAAGAGATAACAATCCGTATTTTGTTGTCCAACATTATTTGTTTGATTTTCTTGCTGGTTATCATCATGTTAGCCAGAACACGTCTACTATTGAATAGAACAAAGCAGGGTTTGAAAAAATCCGATTATTATAATAAATATCAAAAAAACGAATGTTTTAATAAATATCCGATATTTATCGGATATATATCCAGGCTAAGAAAAAGAAGCAAATTTTCCCAAGAAAATGAAAATTATTAACGCTAGGAGCGCCAGGGTATCCCTATTTTTGATTACCTCGTAAAATAAACCTTGTATGATATGAAGTTAAGGTTTGAATTTCAATAAAAAGCTAGCCGTACTGGTAAGTTAAAGTAAAGGGGATTTCCCCAACTTTAAATGAAGTTGCAATTATGGGAAACAATCTAAATTATTCTGAATTGTAGTTTTTCGCTACGTATTGCCAGAGTAAACATTAATCTCCAAAATTCTTAGTCCAGAAAACAGGAAAAAATCAATTGATATATTCATTCATTATATATAATGAATGAATCAATCAATTATATATAATGAATGAATATATCAATTGATTGATTCATTCATTATATATAATGAATGAATATATCAATTGATTTTTTCCTGTTTTCTGGACTAAGAATTTTGGAGATTAATGTTAACTCTGTTAGTCCAGAAAACAGGAAAAAATCAATTGATATATATCAAGATAAAAATCAATTGATATATATCTTGATATATATATCATGATATATATCCGCTGATATATATCGGCGAACCCTGGAACAAAGCCTTCCCCTATAGCCTATAGTGCACACTAAGTAACCATTTGCCATTTCCCCGCGATTTTGTTGTCGAGAACCTTATATTTCTTCCCCGTCGGTTATCGGTTCTGCTTTGTGGCTTGCCTATTGCCACTTCAGCTTGTATTGCCCATTGCCCTGAAAGCTATGTCGGTGACTTTGGTTCTTCAACTAATATAGTCGTTCCGGATCAACTCGGACCTATAGATAAGTGAATATTTTTTCACAAAGATTCGCAAGGCAAGCAGACTTTCCACCCGATGGTAAGCCTTAACCGCCGCCTTTAGACTCATCTGCATTACTCGTTGCATTATCGATGCTTTGCCGGCCCTATCCTTTTGTACAATTTTTTTCCACACTTTTTTAATTGATCGTTAGAATAAAATAAGTTGTCAAGAACGTGTCGAGAAACGCATTTATTATAGTAATTTAAGGAGATTGCTTAGAAATTTAAAAAGATTGCATAGTACACAATCTTTAATTATAAGATTAAACTAAGCAACTTTGTAACTTTTTTGTCATAATAGAATGTAATAAATAATTCAATTTTTTTTATAGCGTTCTGATGGGGAGCTGCTATTAATATGCATTTAATTTTAGATGTATGTAAATATCTACATTTCAGGACCGTCACAGGACCGGCATGAGTGACAAACAAGAAGAGAGGTCTACATATGCTAAGCAGTGGGCAATTACGGGCTGAAAATGATGACGATGATGACATTTCATATACTTTTTTGATTTAAACATTATGTAACGTAACATTTTTCCTTTATTTTATCGATTTCTTCCGTCAAATTAAAAGATATCACAACGAAAATTTCTTTATAATATTTCATATTTATAAATCTTTCATAATTGTGTATATAACTGTGATACGAATATAACACGCCCTATAAAATATGTCCGACTCCGAGATCATTAAACTTTGGCTGACGGGCATAAGATGCACTGCATCGATCGTTGCATGACCTAGTTGCAGGTCAAATCGTCGTATACATAATATATATACCTATACCTATACCACTATCGCTCCGCAGCGTAGTTCGGCTCCACCACGTAATAAATAATAGTACATACCTACATGTACATTCAAGTGCAGCATTCACCTCCGATATCTACGATAATAAAATAAAATACTCTCTCTGTGTCACAATAAAGTTAACTTTAGTACGCTCAGGTAGGTAACCTTAGCTTCTTATATACCTGCAGGCACATAAGCGCTTGTACAATAAGCAAACGAGAGTGAATGGCTGTCACTTTCGCACTCGTTAGGTTAGATGTAAAAGTTTTCATAAAAGTATAGATTATATTATAAGGCGGTACTTATAGATAGTAGGCGATTAGAATAATTACGAGATCGTTGTTCCGACAAAAAGTTACCAAACTTTGAGGAAAGCGCGGGTGTCGGGACTGAGGGCGTTCTCATTGGCTTTCTAAAGGTTAGGGCTTATCGCGCCTAGAAAGGAACCAATTAGAGTACATTTTTATGGGTGTATCTTAAACGATGCTTGTTGCGGCTTAATGAGTAGATATCACACATACCCCGGCTGCACCCCAAAGCAACAGGGTCTTGCAACATCCCACTGCTGGGATAACGGCCTACTCTCGAAGCATATGCACCACGTGCTGGCCCAGTGCGGATTGGCGGATTCACATACGCCCAGAAATATGCAGGCTGCCCTTATATCATACGTGCCTGTAGCACTGTATAATATTGTATATTGGCGTTCAGAGGGGAGGCCTATGCTCACCAGTGGACAGCGGTGAGTGATGATGATGATGACAGGCACGTATTAGTGTAGTATTTATTTATTTATTATTACCTCATCATCATCATCATCATTATCCACAGCCTTCCTTATCCCACTGCTGGGTATAGGCCTCTCTCTTGCTGTGCCATCTGCCTCGGTCCTGTGCCAATCTAGTCCAGGTTCGACCTGCGATGGTGACGATATCGTCGACCCATCTCGTAGATGGACGGCCAACGCTCCGCCTACCTTGCCTCGGCCACCACTCTGTTACAGCCTTACTCCACCTGTCATCTCTGAACCTAGCAACGTGTCCTGCCCAGCTCCACTTAAGATTCATTACCGCTATTCCGACATCTCGAACCTTCGTTCTCTTTCGGATTTCGGTATTGCGAACTCGGTCTTGGAGTTTGATGCCGAGCATGGACCTCTCCATGGCTCTCTGTGCTATCCTAATTTTGTGCACAGTCTCATGGGTAAGCGTCCATGTCTCGGCACCATATGTCATTGTGGGCAGGACACACTGGTTAAAGAGGCGAGTTTTAAGGCACTGCGGGATACGGTGTGACTTAAGGATATCGTCTAACTTTTTAAATGCTGCCCATCCAAGTTGTATGCATCTGGAGATCTTTATAATTACCTATAAATAAATAAATACTACAATAATAAACATATTACAATTAAAAGTATCCTTGAAATGAGGTTAAGATATCGTGAGGAAACCTACATATTTCCATATAGAAGAAATTCTGGGCCAGCGTGTTGGATCTAATTCGTAATCACCCTTTGAAGGTAGGCAGATATCCCAGCAGTGGGATGATTAGGAAAAGGCTGATGCAAGTAGATGATGCCCTAGTAAAATATAAAGCACAGAAAGTAGGTAAATTACTCAGTGAACGCGGAAATTAAATTACTACCCATATTACATTACTCTTTGATTTTATTACTGTGCCAAAAGGACTATTTCTATTCTTACCTGCAATGCTGGGTTGCTCACTGCATTTTCAGTCGTTTTACATGGCAATATCTCAAAAAAAAAATACATCTATAAAAACAAGTACTGTTTATTTGTGACAGTTCAATGAAAACTCTACGACATGTAGAATTTAACCTTTTTTTAAATTTCGAAATAGTATACTACTTACTTTTATTTTTACAAAAAGGCGAATACTTCTTAATATTTTTATTACCTACCTTTCTTTTTCTTTAGGATTTTTCGTCAAATGTTTTTTCAATTATTAATTAAGCTCAAACAATAACATAACAAACTTCTTAGCGTATGTACTTTACCAAATAGATTACCTAAAGAAAAAAATAATACTTAAAAAGGTTAAATTGCTATGATCACTGTTTTTGGCGGGAACGTGACTTGTATTATTACTTACATTGTACATGTCACTTACATCTTACAATATTCATAGGCGCTTTTTGCGTCTATGAATATTTATGTCTATACTATACAATAAGCCACGCCTCACTGGACAGCAAGGCCTAAAAGTGGCTATTCATAACCTGATGGCTTATCCCGTAACTATGAAAGCGATAGTGATAGTGCGCGAGCGGTACCGCGCATAGTGCGACTAACTTGGTACGAGCGGGATGGCAAGCTCTCGCAATCAGAATCATGAACGTTTCAAAGTTAGAAGATAAGCCCGCTGACCTGACATCGTGTTAAAGAGATGGCAATATATGTATAAATAATATATTTCTGGAGAGCGACAGGGAGAAGCTACAATCTAGCTAGTTTTACAGCTAGTTTTTTTATTTTGCTCTCGTGAAATTCAAGTCTAGCTGTCCCTTTCGCACGAGGTCGGGTCAGGTAATGTAACGAGGCCTTAACTCTGCGTTCATTCGCGTTGTGATATCTCTGTAATCGTTTCGAATTTCTGTTTTTTTTTTCTCTTATGTTTTGGCTTCACACGTTGTGTATTTAGTCAGTGTCAAGAATTGTAATATTTCAAGTGAAGTCAAATATTTCACAATTAAAACAAGACTAAGTGATAGTCAAAGTCAAGCATAGTAAAGTAAATCACAGTCAAGTCCACGTCATGCCCCAGTAAATTGGTAGAGATTTCTTAGAGGGTTCTTAGAGGTACTTCATTAGAGGTTTCTATGTACTTTTGGAAACAACACGCAGAATCACGTTTCACAAAATTATACCACTCACCAACACTCATGTTCGTTCACGAAACTTAAAAGGATAAAAATCCACCATTTTTACACATTCACACTCGAAATTATCTAAATAACACAAGATTTGGAAAATAATGCAATCACGCAACATGACTTCTTCAAGTTCCCGCCAAAAATCAATTTTCTGTTATAAGTTAACATTCTCTAATGTCAAATTAGTTGCGTCTCTTTTCGTTCTCATGCTTGAGAAAGGGATGGCAACAATTTTAGAGCTGTCACATTTAGTTTAATCAGGCCTATCTCACTGTGAGCCATACATACTTATCTATGCTGTGAGCGCTGGAGGGGCTTCTTTTAAATCTAATCACAGATCGCCACCTAGGTTCCGCTCTGGCCGATCGAAGCGGACTACGCCGCGCCTCGGTCTTAATAGACCTATCATAATTTACTCTCATTGGTTTATTCATTAACCTTGAGATAGCCAATGAGAACGTGTGATCGCAGACGCAATCCGCGCTTTCATCCTTCGGTGACTTTCTGTGGAAACGATTTCGTCTTGCAGTATGTAAGTGTAATCTGTGCATCTAACTAATCCAACAAGTGCGGAAGTGACATGACGACCACTCTCGCCCACTCGCACGCATTGCGTGTCTTTATGCATTTATCGCAAGGACTCTCGCTCCGGAGTATTGGGCGTAATATTTATTTACTTGTCATCTCGGAGCGATTCTTCTGTTCTTCTATTATTAGTAAAGTTATTATTTGGTTTAATTTAAGAAATGGTACAACAGGACACGATTATTATCATTTAATCATAAATTACAGTAAATGTATAACTCTCTTTACAATCCTTAATTGTTTAAATACGTTTATTCAATACTTTAATTTAATTAAATACAATGGACTCACCAGATATCTATAAATAAGATGTTAAATACTAAAAACTGTGAAGCACTAGGATAACTGTAGATTTATTGTTTTCTCTAAGCATTTTAGGAATATACAGCGTGTTTCAAAACGGTTAAGTGAGTAAATACTAAGTGTTCGGAGAGACGACAGACATATTCGAGGATAATTATGATAATTGCAGGACTTTGATTTTTTTGCAATAACAAACTTACATTTGTAGTTGGGGAATTTACCGTGACTTATATCGATGTACGACAGCACATTTTTTCAATAACAAAGTCAACGTTGTCCTTTATCTTTTCGGTAACGCAATGTTCGGTGCTTTCAGTTATATAATTTTCAGTAAAAAAAAGCTGTACGGAACCCTCGATGCGCGAATAAAACTCGCACTTGGACTGTTTTTTTTTTTGTATTATGGGCTTTGAACCTCTAATAACCATAATTATATTATATTACTAAAAAAAACTGAAATGTTTCAGGGTTCCGTAGTACTACAAGAAACCCTTATAAGTTCGTCATGTCCGTCTGTCTGTATCCTTTACAGGCTTATAACTTCCAAGGTTATAAGCTTACATGCATGCAATTTTGCACAACGATAGTCTAAGTATAGACCTACAGTTTCAAAAAATAAAAATATATGATTTCGCTGAGCCCCATCGTGTGGGGAATCGGTGAATCGGTCTTTTAAAGGTAAAAATTTACAAATAATAAAAAAGAAACATAGTTTTATTTTTATGGGGTGGCTGTAAGGAAGGAGACGAGTAATGAATGTAAAAAAAAAAAAAAAAAAAAAAACTCGCCTGGCCCCCACATGTGGGGTATCATTAAATAGGTCTTTTAAAATAAAGTATATTTGCAAATAAGCAAACGAAAAACTTTCGCTTATTGGCGGATTTATATTTTTTGAAACTGCGGTCTATTCTGCAAGCTGAGTGATAAGCTAAGAGGATGTGATTTTTCTTGCCGACCACAGCACGGACAAAAATGTCAAAATGTTGAATTCTATGCGTAAGAAACTACAGCCAAGTGCTTTCGAATTTTATGTACAGTAATCGTCAAGAAAAATGCTTAAATGCTTGAAATAAATGAATTATTATTGTTAAGGCAAAAGTTTATATAGCGTATCACTTGCGTGGTCACTTAGCTTGCAGAATACACACAAAGATGGTAAGAGCGTCATTAACATAATTGTATAACCCACAACCACAATAAAGAAATTTACATTCTTACTTACCTACTTACTTAGGTACATAATTTTATTTCTAAAATAATAGCAATACAATTAATTGTGTCATATCGTGACACGCTCATTGTAGGCTTAAACAAATTAAAACCCTACGTTTTAAGTTGTTGAAGAGGTAATTGGTGATACATTTCTATTTGTTGTTGAAATGCTCTGACATTTTTTTTAGGTAAAATGAGGATTCTACCAATATTCATCTCTACTTTGCCGAACTATTTTTATCAAACGATCAGCTGTATCTGGGTCTCTAGGATACCTAAACGAAGTTGGGAAATTACCAAAAAAAAAGTAGCAACACTGCAGTTCATTATCAGTATGAGATGAGAATGACGATTGACTGGGTCACTTAAAATTTGATTTGACAGGTACGTCAATACTGGTTCTCTTTTTTGGGGGACAGTTTGATTTGCTGATTAGGCGTCTACCCTTTCTATCTTTACTAAAAACTTTCTTTTAAAATTATTTCGAGCAACATGTGATAATGACTTTACGAGATAAGCTAAAAAAACCGATAAATACTTAAATACTAGAAACATCTTACGCGCCTACCACAGATCACATCTAGATTCTGCATTCAGGACGCTCGAAGCGCACCACGCATCAGTCTAAATACACTTATAAGAAATTACTCTGATTGGTTGATTGTTAGGCGCGAGTAGGCGTAACCTAAGATAGCCAATGAGAACGCTTGGTCGCACTCCCCGCGCCCCGCGCCGCGCCTCAAACTTTGGTGAAGTGTGATTTGTGGCGCCTACGGAACCCTACTAAGCATGGCCCGACATGCTCTTTACAAGTTATTTAAGAGAACTATCTCTGCCCTGTACCCGTGGCGGTAAAGCGGCGGCGGTGGTACGGACGCTAATAACGATGCCGGTTTGGGTACATGTTCGGGTTCTGGACGTTTGGGTTGGGCTGAACTGGGTAGCCTTGGGTTATGGACCCGGGTTTCGCCGTCTGAAATGAAAAACGATGTTTTAATCCTTCGCATTACGATTTATAATTGTATACGTGTGTGGTCGATTCTGTTGTCCATTTATCCAGACTAAACTAAATTAGACAGTTCTAAAATTGTTCCCATCCTTTTTATTAAACCTATATTGAAATGAAAAGCGACGCAGATAATTTTGATCTTGTAAGATTAGTTTAGTGAGTGGAACAACCGAATCGACACCAATGTTTATTATCTACTTGTGTAGCAGCGCCTAGACAGTTCAATAGAAACGTTTACAAACTAAGACTTTTGTGTTAAACTAGTTTTTTTTAAATAGAGCTGCTTTTGGCCTGGTGGTAAGCGATTGTGTAGCACTTCGATCTAGACAAAATCTATCGATACTACCCTTGAAAATGCCTAGCTTCTATTTCTCAAGGAAATATTTTTGTAATGCAGCAAGTATTGCTAATCTTTTCTCAGAAGACATCCACTGCTGAACGAAGGCCGCCCCTTCCAATGAGAGTTTGCCATGATCCCCACGCTTGGCAGCCGGCTTAGGGATCGCAGAACGCTCACCGTTTCCTAAGAGGACCCTGCTGCTCGTCCTCCGACGGTTCTCGTCGCAGTTTTAGAACACGCCCGGGTCCTTTTGTATCATGCATATTGTTGGCGACTGGCTGAATTAATGCTTTGTTCTATTTTATTTGAAAATTTAAAAAAAATATATTTTTTATTTTATTTAAAAATTGAAATTATTCTTTAAGCTTGTCAGTTTGGCAGAATCCTTGTGCGACAGAAGTTTCCATGTAATCGTACATTGGTTTTTATATTTAAATATCTGATATTATACCACTTTTCACCGCCATCGTGCTTCTTCATTTTAAACCACGTAATACAGTCCACCGTTCGCTTACACATATTGTATTTTCTCTTCCCCTGAACAAAATCTAGGTTGGGTCTTTGTGTTTGTGTGTGCGTGTGTGTGTGTGTGTGTGTGTCCACGCGTGTTACCTGCATGTTGGCGTGCTGCGGCGCGTGTATAGCGAGGTGTCGCGACACGGGCGGCGCGTACGCCACGCCCGCGCTCGACACGTGCGGGTGGACGGCATCGCTCAAGCCGATCAGCACCTGTGGAGGCCGACACACCAATTACGTCACTAACTGGGAGGTAAAAAAGGTTATTTTAGCCCCAACTTCCACGCTATTCAAGAGGTACAAAAGATGGGCCTTATTCATCGTCATGGTCCTTCCACCACCTCCTTCGGCGTGGTGAGGATTGGCCTCGGGGATTACTCCCCTTCGCCAGAGCTGGGCGCTAGAGGCAATGACACCTGGGGAATATGTTTCGCTGCGAGTATCGCTGCCCTTGCAGGTGGTCTCTCAGCGGCTTTTCAGCTGGTAACGCACAACACTATATGTTGTTATAATATGTCCCTTATGATGACAATTTGGCGCGGTTGGCATTTCCCTCATCCTTAGCTACTTCATTTTCCGAGACGATCTCGCGAGGAAGTGCGCGCCTCGACTTGACTGGGCCTTATTGCGTGTCTGGTGGTCAAATATCGCACCGTGCGTGCGAACGGGATGGCATGCTATCGCCATCGACTTCAGATCCACGTCCTTACTACGTGGATCTTTAGGTTAGTAAGTAGTAGTTCTGCGAGTAGTAGACCTCGCGAGCACAAACTTTTTCCTTTCAATTTCACAGAATGTTTTAGTCGTCGGCGATTTTTGATTTATGGGTTATTTCCACTAAATAGAGGGGAAGTTTGATTCTCATATTCGATACTATATTCTTGTTAAGGTGTAACGTTTCGATATATCAATTAAGCTGTAATTGACAAAACACGCAAGAAAATTTGAATTTCGCGCGATGAGCGAAACGTTGCACCTTAAGAATTGAGTATAATGTAAGTTACGATATTTAACATTACAAAACTTAACACTGGCTAAATACACTAAGTGTGGAGCCAAAATATAAGAGAGAGAAAAACCTTGTGATAAACAAAAAACAGCTGAAATGCAATATATGAAGAAAGCAATATTCTACCTGAGGCGCTTCTTTTTTCGGCTCCTGATGTTGCTGTCCCTCTCTATTCTTCAGGATATCCATATAGAGTTGTGACTGCGGCGCGGGCGCATATAAAAGCCCCGCGTGGTGGGGCGTGTGGGGCGTATGCGGCGTGTGGGCGTGATGAGCATAAAGTAAAGGTGGAGGCCTCTCGCCTACAACTGATGTGGGCATGGTGTAGTATGCGGTGGAAGATGAGCTCCCCACGTTCTGGGCGTATTGAGATGGCTGTTGTTCTGAAAAATTATATTAGTGTTAATCTTGGAACTGTATTTTTTTTTATTTCTAAACTTGCTAAAAATTAAAAAGGGGTGATTCATTT
Organism: Apocheima hispidaria; assembly: GCA_947579745.1. Classification (NCBI taxonomy): domain Eukaryota; kingdom Metazoa; phylum Arthropoda; class Insecta; order Lepidoptera; family Geometridae; genus Apocheima; species Apocheima hispidaria. Next base: position 4,232,422 of record OX388151.1, read on the forward strand.
TGTTTTCTTTGTAGTAATTACAAAACCATTTATAGAAATAGTATACCTGATACATCAGTTTTTATTGTAGATAATAGAAATTTTTATTTTCTTTAACATATTGATTGTTATTTCAGAATTTAGCTCCTTAAGGAAAAAAATCCATCACCTCCGAGATCAGGTCATATATTTATGAGGAGCAGCTCAGATTGCAGGTAGGACTACTTGCTACATTCGTAACGCAAAAAAGATTAAAAGTCAAGATGAATTTTGTTAAGGTTGCTCCACACTCGTACGCGAATCACGCGCGAAGCCGCGTATCACCCGCGAACCATGAGTGTGGATCCAATTCGCACAGTCTTCACGACTTGGCGCCTCATTCTCGTATTTAGTCGGGTTTTTGTCCCGCGACAAAGGGTTCGTATGGATCGCGGCGCGAACCGCGATTTCGCGCCGTGATTCGCGCGCGATTGTGGAGCTGCTATTGGAATTTTAGAATTTTAGAATTGGAATATCAATAACATAAGTAATAAAGTTACAAGAAAAACAAAATACCCAACTGCAAAATGTAGACTCCAGACGTAAAGAGGAATCCAACGACACCTCCCTTGTCAAAATCGGTCAAGCCGTTTGGGCTACCGGCTGGTCAGGACTTATTGGAACACATTCTTACATACACCCCAAAAACATTACTCTCCTTGGGCAGTCGGGAAAAAAATAAGCTACAATAGGGTAGGTCAAGTCTACAATACTGCCGTCCAAGCCAAAGTACCTTATGCGTCTGCGTCGTTTTCTATCAAGCGATAAAAAAAATATTAGTTTTCTTGAAAAAAAAAAGTTATTTTTAAGTATTGGAATTATATAGCCATAGTTTCACAGCTCAGTTGGATATTTTGAAAAATCGTTCACATTATAACATGTAATGTAAAAAAAAAATATATGACCATGCGATGCTTTGGCGACGGACGGCAGAATAAGTGGTGAAGTTATGAGAGCATGATGTGAAAACCATACAATGAAGAACAGATAAGACGAAGAACATCATGCAAAAGTTACAAAAAACTTTTAAAGCACAAATAAAAGGTTGATTTTCTTAGACAAGTGAAAATGTGAATGAAGTAATAGAGACAGCAGTCGTATAAAATTACACTCACTGTTCCACAGTACTGCTCGCATTTGGCGGCCCATGCGTCCATCCTCTACCTCTGTAAAAATATACGCATTATTAAATAGCTCTGTGTTGTAAAACCGTACGCTAAGCTAAGCTTTCATAAGCACATAAACACAAAAAAAAAAAAATGCAATTTCAACTATTTTTTAATTTTCTGAATTACGAGATTAAACGAGGCACCGACAGTTGTAGACGTAAGGACGGCAAATATTTTATATTCTAAATGTGTAAATCCGCCACTGCAGTAAAGAAAATCTGCCAGATTGAAATTTGTCACTTTCGGTGACTTACTTTTCTATGCTTATATTAATGAAAAACATACTGTGGTCCGAGTAGACATGCTGTGGCTTCATAGTCGGCTGGTGAAGTCTATGCGCGTACAGTGCATAAGTGGGGGACGGACTGCGGGTCCGCTTAACGCCAGACTGGATCGGTCCGCGGACTATGGTTTGCTGGGAAAATAAATAATCATGACTTACTACCTACATATAGTCCTCTGTGTCTGTAAGCTTCAGCCTTTAAACATCCCACTGCTGAGATATCGGCCATATCCACCGCGCTGGCCCAGTGCGGGTTGGCGGATTCACGCCATCGAATTTCATCTCCGGAAATATGCAGGTTTTCTTCACGGTGTTTTTCCTTCACCGAAAAGCCAATAGTATATCCATACGTGAGTTCCAAAGAACTCATTGTAACAGGCCCGCCCTGGTTCGAACCCGCGACCCCACGAATGTGAGGCGAGCTTGCTCTCACTGAGCCACCATGGCTCATAATTTCTTCTGTGTAGCTTCAGATAGTCCTCTGTGCTGAGGATATCTACAGGAAAACAAGACCATGGACCATTTGCTACTGCACTGCAATACTACAGAAGACATAAGAAAAAGTTCGGGAACTCAAGAACAAGTAAGTCTCCAACACCACATTTGCCGAAAGGAATGGAGCAGGTATTCCAGCGACCCACGGGCATGGTCCTTTGTTTTAAGAAGCTTGGGTTATTCGGTTATGCTGGCAAAGGGAGTATTGCACAAAACACCCCAAGCGAAGTCAAATTGAATTAAAGGTCCTATAGTTCAAAGTCGCAATTTTGGTTTTTCTGGTCCTACAGACCGAGTCGCATTACGAGATCGTTGTTCCGACAAATAAATCACCAAACTTGGAGGAAAGCGCGGGTTGCGGGGACTGCGACCAAGCGTTTTCATTGGCTATTGCAAGGTTACGCCTTCTCGCGCCTAGCAATGATCCAATGAGAATTTTTATAGGCGTACTTAGACCTATGCGTGGTGCGGAATCTTGTGTGTTCAGTGTTTCTGTCTGCTGCATTTGCTCGTGCCCTATGCACTGTTGAGTCGTCTCATCACCTAGTACAATAAAAGAAATGGCATACATCCTCACCTTGTTCATCATATGTGATGAGAGCGGTGGTGGCCTGCCTTGTGCGGGCGGCGGCTCGCCCTGTCCTGAGCTCGGCATTGAGAACATCGGCATGTTGCCCATGCCTTGAACATTGCTCAGCGGCATTTTCATTGACTGCATCTCACTGAAAAGGTCGCTGGGTTGTGATACCAGTCGTTAGTCGGCAAATAATATTTTATAAGCAAAAATAAGTAACTTAAAGTATTATTCAAAACCAACTCCAACGAGAGGTTAGACTGTTTCTTATAAGTATGTTCCATGATATCTAGTCATATATTATGAACACATTTTTAAAAGGCGGCTCCAATATAATTCTCTTCAACATTCAACCATATGTTTGATGTCCTGTTTGGCTCACAGTTTCGACTTCCAGCAGACTGATGTTTGAATGGCGAATTTAAATATCAATGCAAACTAAGGCTAGGCATCCACTCATCTGTACAGCACATACAGGTCGCACCAAATCGCCCTGAAGTTATGTATACATACAAAAACAGCATAATACTAGATGGCGCTTACATATTTAGTCAGCGAATGTTCCAACTGCTATAAAAGCTGATGAAAATATGGTTAATATAGAAACATAGTATTAGTCATATGTTTGCTATTTCTGTTTATTTCAAATTAGATTGCTATATATGACGTAAAAAATATGTTTAAATAAATAATGTTTTCAACGCCATCTCTTGATCAAAATGAATAATTTTACTGATATTATTAATGCAAAAATATTCTTAACAAGTCATGATTTTTCTCGGTATGAATGAGTTAGCTTGGGTTTACAAGTTTGAAATACAAGTCAAGCAGAAATTGTGACATCTAACATCCTTAATACAATTGAGTTACATACACATCTTTGTATGGATATTAGCACTCTTCTTTACATAATTTCTCTATGCTACTTACTAATCAGTGGCAATTTATAATATATCATAGCTAAGTAAGTAGTAAGAACAAATGCAGAATGATCTAATCCATTCGTTGTGTGGGATCAGATGAGTGGATGCCAAGCTTAAAAGTTCACTATCTGAAATGACTGTAATGATAAAAAGACTAGTGTGTCTTACTTACTTGGTTTCCTTCTGTTGCTGTCGTTTCCGTACCTCGTCCTCATTGAGTACTTTTTTCAATTGCATGAACAACTGCTGTTTTTCCTTCTCTAATTGTTTCAGCTTCTGCTCAAGTTGCTCAATTTGTTCTTTTGTTTCCTCTGCAACACATATGAAACTTAACACAGTGTAAACTTTAATATGAGGATAAGCTTCCCCTTACATATAGACGTGCCAACGATCAAGACAAAGCCTGCCAACATTACTTATTTTTGAACAATATATGTGATGTTAAAGTTATATGTCGTAAGTCAGTAGTAGATCCTAACATATAGATGTGCAAACAATCAAGGCAAAGCCTGTCAACATTACTTATGTTTGATCAAAATGGGTGATGTTAAAGTTATATCTTATAAGTCAGTAGTAGATCCCAACATATAGATGTGCAAACAATCAAGGCAAAGCCTGTCAACATTACTTATGTTTGATCAATATGGGTGATGTAAAAGTTGTATCTTGTAAGTCAGTAGTAGATCCCAACATATAGATGTGCAAACAATCAAGGCAAAGCCTGTCAACATTACTTATGTTTGATCAATATGGGTGATGTTAAAGTTATATCTTGTAAGTCAGTAGTAGATCCCAACATATAGATGTGCAAACAATCAAGGCAAAGCCTGTCAACATTACTTATGTTTGATCAATATGGGTGATGTTAAAGTTATATCTTGTAAGTCAGTAGTAGATCCCAACATATAGATGTGCAAACGATCAAGGCAAAGCCTGCCAACATTACTGATGTTTGGACAATATAGGTGATGTTAAAGTTATGTTTTAAGTCAGTAGAAGAATACTATAACTCCCAGAGTTGCAAGAGTTGAGCAAAAACAGACGACAGGAACAGGACGACATTTATCTCTTTTCATTTCAATATGTAAGAAAAGGATTCATTTCAATAATTTTAGAGTTTTCTAGTTATTCTAGTTTAGACAATGTTATGACCAAATCATCTTCATTTTCATAATAATAACTGTTGAGACAGCACTTTTATAAAACAGGACTATAACTGTCCTGTTTTATAAAAGTTCTATACTAAGCTGTGATGTTGTCACAAAACAAGGACTTCAGTTAGACTCGGATTGCCTCAGTTTTCGTTCAGTGCATGACCATCGACAGCGTAAACTGTTACACTAAAATATTTGTGCAAGCAAGATAGTGATGCTCCAATTAAAGATAAAGTGTGTCCTTACATAGTGTTGCCGGGCCAACTCTGAGAGTGAATCCAGTCTCCTTGTTTGAAGTCGTTGGTAATAAGTACTCACAAATTGATAAACGAAAATAAGACTTACCCAATGTCATTACATCCTGTCTTTCCCTAGCTTCTCTCTCTTTCCGAAGCCTTTCTTCTTCCACTTCTGCTTCATATTCTGGAAATGAAGCAGAATAGCATCAGATGCTTACTACAAATTTAAATGTCATTGCATTAAAATACTTAGTGGTAAGAAAAACAAATTTAATGGATGGCGGAAAGTGGTGATAGTACCTTCTTTTTTTCGCTGTCTCTCTTTTATGATGTACTTTTTAAGTGCAGTCCACATTTTCTGTTCAGCATCGTTTTGTTCTTCTTCTGTGGTAGATGTTACAGCTGGCATTTTGACGCCTTCCTTGGAGATCACAGGTGGATTGTCAGCCAAACAAAACAACAAATAGTTACAATGCAATAACAATAGAGATTAGAGTATACTGCGATTACAATACAGCTTCAGCTTCTAATCTAAATTCTAAATATTTATAGTACCGAAAAAATATTAATTTTTCGAATAGCGTACCGCACAGCCGCAGAGGCGCTGACAGTCAAAGAATATTTTTACTCGGCTGACAGTGTTTCCCATAGATAAGAATGTATACTTGGTGTTTCCAGTATCAATTTTAGTTTTACGGTTTTACCCCTATATTATATTACTCATTGATTTATAAGGAGAATTCAGTGATTTTCCATAATTACTCCAATAATTATTATCGAAATCCTCATGTCACCATGTGCCTTAATTCAAGCCAGTCTGCTTCTAAAAACTTCATGAAACTGTGACGACTACGACTGTACAGCATCGTAAAAACTATTTTTCATCTTCAGTCTCAGAAGTGAGTACTCGGGCTTAAAGGCCATACATGAAGTAATCAGCGGGCTTATCCACTAAGTTTGAAAGGGTCGTACAATACAAAGGATCTCAGCCAATAAGGAATGGGTTGTCTTTTATCAGGCTGTATTCTTTCATTTCTCCAAGGGCTGCATATTATCGGGGTGTGCAATATACGGCATGATATTGTACGTCCCAATATTGTACAACCTGATAATTTCTCCAGGCTCCACACGTTGTGTATTTAGCCAGTGTCAAGTATTGTAATATTACAAGTGAGACTTTCAATTGTGAATAAGTCTCAGTCATAGTCTAAGTCAAGCAAAGTAATTCACGGTCACGTCCACGTCACGCCCCAGTAAAGTGGTGTAGACGTTATTAGAGGTTTCTATGGAGTTTTGGAAACAACACGAAGAGTCATGTTTTTAACTAACATTATAACATTCACCAACACTCGTGTACGTTTACAAACACTTAATGAATAAAAATCCACCATTTTATACATTAACACTCGATCTAAACACAAGTTTTGAAAAATAATAGAATGACGCGACATGACTTCTTCATATTCCCGCCAAAAATCTGCCGTACATTATTGTCTCCCGTTGGTCTCACTGTCAATACGAAGTTGACGTTTTATGTCACTGTCATCTGAAGTTGTGACATCCTCGCCCTCCCGGCTCGTCTATCGGGCTCTTTCCCGTCCCCCGCTCATGTTTCAAAATTACCAACTAAAGTATAATTATATATTTTTATTCTTTTGATCTTGTTGGAATAATTCAAACAAATAATAAAATTGTCATAAAAATAAAGCTCTTTCCTCTGTATCACAAAATCTTAGAAATGGACATGGACGGGCCTTCTGCACCGAAAAAGAAACTAAAAACTGTAAGTTGTGACCTATTTTTATTAAGTACGAGAATCTTTGCCTTTTAACCGTATTTACGTTTATTTTACTATTAAACACAAACCTGCAGCCGGAATAGATTAAAGGTTATTCTACTCTATTGGCTTCAACAGTTTGCCATCCACCAAATTTTCTGATCTATGAATGTGACCCACCGTAGCTATTTGCTTTTCTCATAAACAGCATGTATATCATATTGTGTGAGTAAAAAAATATGGTCCAATGCATATAAAGACCGATGGAGGTGATAGAGACTGATCTGTGAGACTGGCTAACATATCTAAACTGGGGCTAAATAATTAAACTAACAATTTTCTATGGGTGGGAATCAGTTTTGTTTAGAAAGTATGCCAGTTGGTTCCCCTGATCGATTCTTCAATGAGTAGGCCACTCTTTATCCAGCGCACATGTGAACTAGAGACAAAGAGAGCGAGGAGAGAGAGAGAGAGAGAGAGAGATAATATACAGGGTTATAAGGAAAGGGTATGCTAAGCCGAACATGGCTCATAGTACTCATGATTGTAAATAACTTTTACTATGGGACAAAAACCTGAAATTGAGGGAAAAAAATCAGCTGTTCCGTTCATTATGTCGAGTGTTGCCCTGTATAATTGCTGTCACATTTTGGAAAGGTGTTGTTTTTCCTTAATTGTATTTATTTATTTTAGCCGTAGTAGCGCGACAAACACCCAGACAGATAGAGTTACTTTCGCATTTATATTATTAGTTAGGATGAATATAAACATTAATATTTTTATTATTAAGTAAACTTTCAATGGATGGTTTTTACCATAACATTTAAAACATGAGATAATAATACCATTTGGTAAATACCTTTTACATTTTTTTTTACAATTATCATTTAAAAAAAAATGTGTAGGCATGTCCTTATAAGTAATTTCTGTAGTATTCCCGACAATGATACTCTAACTAAAGAATTATGTTTACTGGTAGATAATTAAAAATCATTTATAGTCTGTTCCAAATAGTTTACAAAAACACTTGAATAAATAGTTCTCATTGGACTGTATATTGCGAATCCTTTATATAACAAACCACTTTTACTATTATTTATTCTGGGGTACAGATCGTTTTAAAAACCCAAGGTTATTAGTAAGTGAATGATTTCCAAGTTTTTTTTTTTTAATAAATATGTATTACAACTTTACCTATAGTATGCACCGCACTCCCGACCTTATAACTTCACAATCTCTTAAGCGGTTTTGCTCATTTTCGAACATCAAAATTGTATTAAAATGAACTACTTGCCTACAAAAATTTGTGAAGATCGGATCAACGGTTCACAAGTTCTCATCGGACAAATATACACACAAACATACAAACATACATACAAATGCCGATTTGTCCCAGTAAACTCTGAGACCTTCGCTTCGCTCGGTCAATTATAAATTAGAACGCAACTCTGTCTATCTGTCTGTCTCTCTGCTGGGTGTTTTCAGTGGCAGATTTATACATTTTCCAAGTGTAGGGTGTTAAATTTTTGCCGCTCTTAACTCTACCTACTAGATTTTGATAATTCAGTAAAATAGATGAAATTGTATAAAAAATAGCGCAAAATAGTAGGTTTGAGCCTAGGACGGCAGATTTTAGGGGCTCAAATTTAGGGAACGATTTTTGTATATATTTACCGCGAACTTATTTTTTTTTAAAGTCGGTCCCTAAATTTGCCGCCCTTTCAGTTTGCCGCGCTAGGCTCAAGCCTTCTCAGCCTGCTGGTAAATCCGCCACTGGGTGTTTTACAACTTCGTTCCCGTGGACCTACAAAAAAAAAGTTGCTTATGTCAATCTCCAATCCTAAGCTATATCTATGCAAAAAATCAGCTTGATCTTTTCAGCCGTTTAGCCGATATAACGCGACAAACACCCAGCCAGAAAGACAGATAGAGACAGAGTTACATTCGAATTTATAGTATTAGTTAAGATGATCAAAATTCAGAAAAATAATGCTTTTTAAACGAAAATAAACTCAATGCAAAACCAGCTGGTTGAATGTCTCCATAAAGGCAGGAAAAACAAAAAAGTGACAGCCCAGGTAGACACCCATTGCCCGGGGCCAGTTCTCAGTGAGGTACAACTTCAAAATAAACATGAATAATTAAATTGATTAAGATTTGGATTTTAAATAAACTTTAAAGTAAAAATAAAGATATACCTACCTCGGTCGAAAAACTAAAACCCGACTACGTCTTTACGCGTGTTTTAGTTTGATCGGGTGAATGCAAGCAAAGCCACGACCAACATCTAACAATATAATATGTATAACTATATTTTTGAATTTCATTTGATACCCATCACGGCATCATTAAAACATTTTTTATGCCCTCTAGAGGGCGATATATTCAATTTAATGTGACGTCACGTAGCCTATAACCAGCGGACGATGAAGACGCTTACAACGATACCACATTTGTCAAATTATGATAAGTAGCAATCAAAATCATAACCCTCCGTTTTGCTTCGCGTCGGTTAAACAGCCACCCAAAATCATTACCTACTTGATAACGAAAATGAAAGGTCATCTGTTTAGTGGTCATAACACCAGGGGCTTTATCATAACTCTAGTGGCGAAAGTCCATCGCCCCCAGAGTTACATGATAAGGCCGCTGGCCCTGACCTGTCTCCTACCTTGGCCCATGGCTCTGTACCTGGGTGTTGCTGGAGTCTTTTTGTGTGTTCCAATGCATCCCCGAGACGGAATCTTTGGGTTTATACATTTTATTTAGGTATGTAATTACGTACATAAAATGAATAGGTACTAGGTGGACCGACGACATTGTAAAAGCCGCGGGCAAACGGTGGATGAAAGTGGCAGGTTGTCGTTCGGTGAGGCGATCTAAGGGGGAGGCCTACTTTGTTCAACATTGGACGTCTTCCGGCTAATTATATTGTAATGTTTGTATGTATGTAATTTTATTTATTTATTTATTATTCAATGCTTGTCACACTTACAGCAACGCCAAGGCGTAAGACGAGCCAGCAAAATTCTAGTCATCCTAAGTAAATTAATTAAAATTAAAATTAATGTATATAGTACTAGCTGTTACCCGTGACTTCGTCCGCGTGGACTTACAAAAGAAAGTAGCCTAGGTAAGGGTACTTATGTCCGTCTTCTATCCAAAAATTCAGGTCGATCCGTTCAGCCGCATAACCGCGATAACGAGCCAAACACCCAGACAGAGATAGTTACTTTCGCATTTATAATATCGGTTTTAGGTTTATATTATTAGCTAGGAAATGTCGAAATATTTCTAGGGTGGTCAATTAATCTAACGTCACCAGTAGGTAAAGGGAGACCAACTTGTTATCTACAGACTGAGGGAACCATCATAATACTATGTTCTATACAAAAGTATTTCTATTAAATAAATAAATAAAGTAGCCTCTCAAAAAAAAGTTGCACTAATCGTTATAAACTAGTAGTTCGCGGCGAACTGAGACCTCGCGATCCCTATATCTTCACAACCCCTGGACCGATTCAGCTCAAATTCGAACTTAAAAATTGTATTGAAATAAACTACTTGCCTACAAAATTTCATCAATATCGGATCAACGGTTCGCAAGTTATCGTCGGGCAAATATACACGCAAACATACATACAAATGCCGATTTGTCCCAGTAAACTCTGAGACCTTCGCTTCGCTCGGTCAAATACGAATATTACTAATGAAAACCGACATACTATTGTTATGGATAATTTATAGACCTTTCACATCTCGCAGTTTAGGTAAACAATGCAAAATTAACCCAATTCACGGCCAAATATGAAAAGAAACTGAAAAGAAAAAAATAATTATCATTTATTCAAGTGCAACAATCACCTAATAAAATGCGCTGGCGTTTTATTTACCACTTTAAAATACGGTATCGTTCGCGCGGTCGACAGTACAGAGCCAAGACTCGCGGGTTGCGCGCGTTTCTCGCACCTCTGATTCGTTTTTCGAACGCGTTCGGCGGGAAAATTGTATTTCGGACGTTTTACTTTTATTTTTCTACAATGAGTTTGGAACAAAGGAACAAGAAGGTTTCCGAGACCTTCGAGAAGTACAACATCGCGCAATGGGGGAATGGGATCAACAATGGCAACCCCAGAACGGTTTGTTTTTATTTTTTTTCGATTTTAATTGTATATGTTATTCATTTACCTTCCGAACAACAGATGGTATTCTTCCTTTCCTATAAATATTATTTTTAGGTTTATCCTTTGTGGTACGCGGTAACATAATTACAGAAACAGTTACGATAGCATTTCTTGCTTTCGCTGACTCAACACTCGAAGTTCTACTGTACGTAATAAGTAGATACCAATTTCCTTATAGAGTATACTTTCGCAAAGGTACTTACTAATAGTAGTTAAGCAAATCTTTCTGTAATAAATAATACAATACAATATAGCTTTATTATACACCAAAAAGACAAACTTAAAAAAAAATGAACAATAATATTTTTAAAACGGTATTATAATGGGCGGCTTTATCGCCTAAAGCGATTTCTTCCAGACAACCTTTGGATGGACAGAATTATGACTTAAAAACTACGGTCGGTGGTGTTGATACAATAAAAATAATAATAATATGAAAAAAACCATACATAAAATACACACAATTAATACAAACTATATATATGCAAAATATATATTATAAAACTAATAATACATAATTATACATACGTACCAATTAACACAGAAAGATAATGTTTATAAACGAGGTTTTTAAATATAATATGTTTGGTCAGCTCACAATACACGTGTAGTTCTTATTGCAAGCGCTGAATGTGTAGTATTTTCAATTATTAGCTTGTTTGGATGATTTTTTGATAGTAAGGCGCGGGCGGCGGCGAACGATGTGAATGCGCATAGCGTTCATAGTAGAGTCAAACATTTCGGTCCAGTTTCGAATCATGCTGTATAGTAATATCAAAAGTTAGTTAGTTTTCTGCACGGTCTACTCTACTCTTGTAGTTACATTGTACAATGATACATACTCGAAGTACATATAAGTAGTGATATATCATGCCTTGACAGTATAGGTAGGTAATTGTACACTCGAAAAACATGAAACACGTAAACATGTTGTACGTCGTACGAGAAAACTAGAAAATATAACAGAAGAATATACAGCTAACTAAAAGGTAAGCAAGCTAAGGATTCTAATCTACTGTAAATTTAAATACCTTCGTGGCGCTCTTTTGTATTTCAGCATTGACATTATAATATACCTATCGTAAGGACCGGGCGAACGAATATTTCAAATATTATCGTCTCCATGCTGCCACTGACTTCGAATAGAAGTCACTGCATGCCGCGTACGAGTGTAGCAATATGGGAGCCTATACATGGCCTGAGATGGCTACATATAAGTTTCTGGGGGAGCGAAAGGGAGAAGCTGTAATGTCATTAGTTTGTTTCTTTTACTCCCGTGAAGTTCAAGTCTAGCTGTCCCATTAGCACGATGTCAGGTCAGGCCATGTATAGACACCTTTTTGCGAACTTAGTCGAAGACTATTCGCGTCACGCGTATCTTATGTTTTTACGTTAATTGATATAAATTGTATATTTTGTAAATATCAATGTTTTAATTTCTTATGTTTTTACGTAGGCTAGTAAATAAATATTATTATTAGTATTTACATACGTTAGTAAATATAATTATATGTGTGAATGTAACTATGTATTATATCTAAGAGTAGCCTACAATGTATTTTAAAGCGAAGCAGAGCTGAACTGACCACCAAAAAAGCTATAGATTCGGGTTGTGTGCGGCGTGTCTTGGGAGAGGAGTGTCTTGGACTGATTCCTGGTGTGAGATGACGATAATAATTTAAGTGCGTTTGAACTGAAATTGTCACAATAATCTAAGTAATTATTCAGATTAGGATCTTTATTTTTTATGATTACTCTAATAATGTTTTCAAGCTGCAAACAATCTTATCTGATGTTATAAACTACGTTCTGCTGTTATCAAAATCGAATGATATAATCACAGAGCAATGGGGATATAATATGGCATGTTTAGGACGACAGTGTAACTCGTTCATTTTCACTCTGTAATTGCCAACTACTGAGTCTAGGTCTCACTTTTAGTTATTTCATTCGTTCCTCAAACTATCTTATCCAGGAACGACCCGCGATTTTTACTATAATGTCCGTCCAACGAAGCCGTCTCTTAATTTAGGTTCACAAAGTCATCAAAAAGTTCACAGTCATGTATAGCTGAACCCACAGCTGAGCAACGGCTTTCATGTGATTCTGCCGCTCAGCGGTGTCTTGTTAATTTATAGATGCTTTTTTTGAAGTGCAAGACAGATTTCCTAGAAATAGTAAAAGTGCGTTATTAATAGTTTTGTTTGCTTATTGAATCTTTGGATATACTGGGTTATAAGGATAGGGTATGCTAAGCCGAAAGGGGCTCATAGTACTCATGTTTGTGAAGAACTTTTAGTATGGGACCAACCCTGAGATCGAGAAAAAATCAGCTGTTCCATAGAAAAATGTCAATGACACTCGACAAAACGTATGGATAAGCATACCCTGTCCTTATAACCCTGTATATCTCGATGCATTCTATAGTTTGTTATAATTATTTATCGTTTTTTACCCGACTGCCCAAGAAGGGGGGCCATGTTTTTTGGGGTGTATGTAACTATGTGAGTATGTATATTTGTGTGTTCCTATAGTACCTCCTGTAGCCTAAAAGGCTTTACCTATTTTGAGGAGTGAGGTGTCGATGTATTCCTCTTTCCGTCCGTAGTGACATAGGCTACATTTTGCAGTCGGTTTTTTTTTTCTTCAATGATATTAGTTGTTTATTTTATTTATATAACTTTCTTAGTAACCTTGTACTATTCTGGCGTAGCATCATAGAATAGAAATAGCTATTCCTTTGGTACTACAGATCCATTCAACATTTTATCACGGAACGCTATTCAACGAGTTATGTCCGGTTGTTGTCGGCGATGCGGTGCAACTATGACATGATTGCAATTGTGTTGAGAGGAGAGTAATAAACTAATTTGTATGAGTGTACCGACCGCACCGCACGATATTGCCATACCCAATCAGGGTCATTATGATTTACCTATTTAAAATATGCTAGTTAAAATCTGCATGTAATCCACATAATGTTTGCAATAAATGTATTGAGTATTGAGTATTCACCTTCTTTCTCTCTCTTGTAATTTTCTAATAGTTTCCCCAGTTCCGGGCCAAAAATGTCCCAAGAGTTAGGTACCTATCTAGACTACGGTTCGTTGCTATTTTCAATTGCGTAACCATACCACACCAAACGTTGGTAATTTATGGTATTTTTTGTTTAAAATTAATGTTTTTTTTTTAGAAATCCTCTCTTTCGCCCCTCCTTTTCGCCCTTTTCCCTTATCTAGGGAAGTGTTTTCATGACGCGCCTGGCGCCAAAGTATATGTTATATCCTGGTTCGTCAGTGGGTGCGGTGAACGTAGCTTGATATTGATATTATTTGATAAAATAAGTCTTGACACTTAAGATTATCTGTATCTTTGAGGGGAATATTCCATCTACAGCCTGTCAAAGAAGGCTTTATCTGACACCTGCAGTTAACTACAACGATAGATTACCATTATCTTTATCACAATCACATCACACTAATATTATAAATGCGAAAGTTTGTGTAAGTAGGTAAGTAAGTGTGTTTGTTCCCGTTCAACTCTGTAACGGCTGAATGGATTTTAATGAAATTTGGTATGGAGGTAAATTATTCCCCGGATTAACACATTAGGCTACTTTTTATGCTGAAAAATATTCGGTTTATGTAGCGGCAATGTGCAATATTTTATTATTTATAGTTTTTTTTCATTTATTTATTGAAGGTTTGTTAGCTGTTAGTTGTTAGCAAAACAAACAAAATTAATTTTCACTACTATCAAGTATCAAAATAGCTGGTCGTACCATCGGGGTTGCTAGCTTCTAGATATGTTTGCGATAGTGGCGCCCCTATTCATTTCTACTGTATTTTGCCAATATACGAATTATTTGACGCCCTGTAAGAGGTTGATTTTCAACTTTTAGTGGCAGGTCTTCATTCAATGAATTAATTAGTATAATAGTATTAATTAATTAATTTCGTTAGTCAATGTACGTTGATCGTATTATTACTTAGCACGTAGTGGTTGGACTCTTGCTGAGTCGGCCTGGAGCAGTACCATACATTTGCCTTTTATTCAATATTCAGTTTGGCTAATCAAAGACGAATCCAAAAATAAAATAAATATCTGGGACATTTTTTGCACACACGGTAATCTGACCCCAAACTAAGCAAAGCTTGTAATATGGTTGCCAGAGACTGATATATGTACATAAATATTTTTAAATACATACTTATTTAGATATTAACACCCAGACATAGAACAAACACAAATATAAATCCCATTAATGTTTGTCCTAAATGGGAATCGAACCCATGCCCCCAGACACAGAAGGTAAGTTCACTATCAACTGAGCCACCGGGGCAGTCACACTCAAATGAACTCTAACCATAGTTTAATTTGTAAAAGTGAGTTGCCTGTAATGTTAAATGTTATTTATGGACAATGAATATTTCTGATTTCTTATTTCAACCACAGCAATGTTTGCACTTTACTCAAACATTGCTGGTCCCGATTGAAGGTCAATGTTTTTAGTAAAATCACTGGGCATGTGATTTTTCATCACAGCATGTGCAGTGCATTGCCGCGCATGTTTTTGGACTGAGTAGCACTGAACTGATATGGGCAAGCGTAACACTTATCATTTAGAACTATTCGCTCGTCTCGCTGTCCGGTCGCATACAAAATGTCAAGTATCATTCGCTTTTTTTTTTAAAGAAACCTAAATCTGTTGTTTTTGTTATTTTCCTCGTACCTATATTATGTCCGTTTTATTTATACAATATTCAACCATATTAAAAACACGTTAACGCATTTCCTCTAAGGTTACATTAAACTTAATCAAATTGAAGCATATTGCCTTGAAATACCTACCTGAGGCTCCGCTGCCATGCTGACCCACCTTGACCATGTTATTTTGGTATCTACTTTTATCGTCAACAATATTATGTATCGCTTCTATGCATCGATTATTCGCATTATCTCATCGGTTACGCTGTTGGCGTGGTTTTGCGTAAACATTCTACTTTCACTATGCCAGGCGAGTTTAACGGTCTGCACACGTTTCGGACTAAAGGTGTCTTCTCACGGGTCTGATACGATTTTTGTGAAGAGACATCAATTTCGATTAAATCTGATCAGACCCGTGCGTAGACACCCTATAAGAACCGGTATTATACGCGCATCTTATTTTGAGCTATGTGAATAGGTCCAAGTCGTACTGCGCAGATTCCGACACTTTGAAATGTGTTGCGCAGCCACTTGCGCTAACATCCGAGGCTTCAAAAAAATTTGTGCCAACTGAGTAAAGAACTGAGTAAATATCTAACTAAACAGCTTGAACTCTAAGGCTGGGTTGCACCATAATCCCAGCTAACTTAACTAACTAAAAAATATCTTACTGTTATAGTTAAATTAACTATAACTTTAACATTAACTATGAAGTATAGTCAAGTGTTATCCTTCATTTTGACCATAGTTATAATGGTCCAACTAATGTTTCTGATTAACGGGAGTATTAACTGCAGTTATGACTGTAGATTAAAGTTAATCTATAGATGGTGCAACTCGGCCTAAATATCAAATGAACATTTACTTTTTCAAATCTTTACACAATCATCAAACGAAAACACCAACGGACCCGGGTATGTCCTGAAATTGCGACCAGAACCTCCGGAGGACGGGCAGCAGCGTCCTCTTAGTAAACGGTGAATGTTCTGCGATCCCCAAGCCGCCTGCCAATCTTGAGGATTATGCATGAGCACATACTCTAATCTTTATACTTATCGTGCGAAAATGAGACAAACGTATACGTACGTAACCGTCGCCGTCTCTTTTTGCATGACAAAAAGAGAGGAGAAAATTTTATCCGGGACGCGTGCTGCTCATCGCTTAAGGAGGTTTACCACAACCTCTTAAGCATTCTTATTTTGATCTCACAATAAACGTTCTTTCTCGTTTTGAACTGTAGACAGTGCTATAGAAAAGCCACGTCCCTGCTCCATGAATCGTATTCCTTATGAGTTAAGGTAGCGACCACCACCTCCCAGATGTCTCTTCCTAATTAATGCTGTTCGCCATCGTATTTCTATCCTCAGCAAAAATACAAAAAACAATGCACGCCTAAGAAATTTTGGTTAGATCGAAATCCCTGGTTTGGGACGCCTTACTATTAAAAATGTATTTTAAAACCAACGAAGACATAAATCAATCGTTCATTATTAAATATCTAATATCTGGGACATTATTGCACACACGGTCATCTGACCCCAAACTAAGCAAAGCTTGTAATATGGCTGCCAGAGACTGATAGATATGTTTTAAATACAAACTTATATAGATATTAACACCCAGACATAGAACAAACACAAATATTCATCACATAAATGTTTGTCCTAGATGGGAATCGAACCCACGCCCCCAAGCACAGAACGTAGGTTCACTACCAACTGAGCCACCGGGGCATATTGAATCTGAAGTATTAAATTTTTATTGATCTGAAGAATGACGAGGAAGAGGAAGGTGTTTTAGTCTTAAATGATTCGATCTATTCTATTAACTATTATCCTTGAGTTCAAGGCCTACGTTTGATTGTATATAATTTTCCAATCATTAGATTGGACCCAAATACAATGCACAATTTTATTTCCTGGTTTACCAATATTAGATTCAGTACAGCGCAAGACCGCCGCTATGCGCCTGTTGGCTGTAAGATTCATGGGATCTCGCCTGGCGGTCGGTAAGTTTCTGTGGCGGCGGATTTCTGTTACCAATTTTTTATTTTTATTTTATTTTATAGGCTTGCGTTTGACTACCATCATGTCTGATGTTAAACGAAGATGCAGCCTACGATGGAGCACGCTTGCCTAGAAGAAACCGATTCATTCGTAACTTGAAGACACCCAGACACAGATAACATCTGTGCACCCAGATTATAATTATCAGGAAAAACCCACTCGGGCAGCGCATTCCACTATTCAGCAGCTCGAATAAAGAAAGTGTAATCAAACCGTTTCGTACGAGTTTTTGGTATATCAACCATGAAACGGTGTCGCTTTTTTGAGGTCCTGGCTGTCCGATAGAAGAATGGGCAGGGGGGAATAAGATCATGCAAATCCGAAGCACACTCCCCGAAATGTATCCTATAAAATACCGAGAGGCTAGCTACTTTTCGTCGATTACCAACACTTTGTAGCTTGGACACATCTAAGGATATAGTTCATTATTATATCCAGCACTGTTGTTCGAGCGCCAATTGAAGGGCACTACCGTATCATCCTTTTCTCAAAGCAAATCACGGCACTTTTAAGGACTTCGCTGTGGATAAAGTTAGAATTCTGAAATTTCAATTAGAAGGAGTACTAGCTGAACCACCTCTAACTCCAAATTAAAAGTTTGTTACTAATATTTAACTAGTAGCTCCCCGCGGTTTCACCCGCTATTCTACAGAAACTGAATATTTTTCTGGGATCAAAATTAGCCTATGTGTTAATTCAGTGTATAAGCTCCATAACAAATTTTATCCATATCCGTTAAGCCGTTACAGAGTTGAAAGGGAACAAACACACTTACACACATAATTATATACTTTAAGATTGTGTGTATATCGTTGTAAATATCGCGTGAGTACTAATTTAAATTCCATCGTTTTCCTAACTGGGCCGATTTAAATAAACCTGAATACAACGGTAATTATTCGCATTCGATATGCCCGAAACCGTAACATATTATCTGTTCTAAAAAAATACATTTAAAAACAACTTGTAAAACTAATGCAGTGCTAATAAGAACTATGTTTATTCCTGCTAATATTATAAATGCGAAAATGCGTTTGTTTCTTTGTCTTTCGTTCACGTAGCATCGGTGCAGTTGGAAGGCCCGAGTGTGCCCGAGTTATCCCGTGAAAATTAATGGTCCCTAAGAGATTGTTCTCGCGGCTAGAATAAGTATATATGTATTAGGCCCAAGGAGTCTTTTTATCAATTAGAGTACAGGTTTATAATATCATCGTATTGTTTCAGTGTGCGCAAGTAGCTACAAACGTGGTGGAACAGAAGCACCAAGTGTCCAGAGCCAAGAGAAGCAGAGCCCTCGGCAGCAGAGCGTTTAGAGGCAGCACCGTATGGTTCACAGGACTGAGTGGCGCGGGCAAGACCAGCATCGCCTTCGCTCTTGAAGCCTATCTCGTCTCTAAAGGTAGGGATTACCTAGGAGGACATATCTCTTTGTGTTTTCGTTAGGTTCGTTATGAATGCGGTAATGGATCCGTACAACCGTCACCTTGGCAAAATTAGAACGGGACGTGGTACACTTACAGTTTCCCCTCTGCTAAGGTACATGCCGTGGTGTGAGTGAGTGAGCGACCGGTTCCATTGTAACCTACGTGCAGCTAAAAAATGCATAGCGGCTTCTGTTCACCTATTGGTTTGTGTGCAGCTTTTATTTAAGTGTGCGTTTGTAGTGAAGTCTTGATTTCTTGCATGTTGCAATACCTGTTTAGCTGTTTACCTCACGCCCTTAGAAATGCCACATTTTTTCTGAAATAACCCGATAGCGAGTTGCAGACCGAAAACTAAGCTAACTTAGTTTAGCTAAACTCTCATAGATGACGCAGTTTTTCATACTTGCGCACTGCAAACTTAAGCTATGTGAGCTAACTAAAATATGCGAAGCTAGCCCCCGAATACTGAAACGTTGTTAACTTTGACGACAGATTAAGTCTATTGCTGTCTTTGTCATTTGCTTAGTGTCAGACAAAGGCAGTATTAGAATTAATATGTTGTCAAAGTTAACAAACGTTTTAGTATTCGGGGGTAAGTAAGTTGTGTATGCCGATGCGCAGCTACACGAGCTATGCCCCGTCCCGCCTATCCTGGCGGCCATTCGCACTTCGACTGAGCTTTCGCTTAGTTGTTTGTGTCGACTGGACATATTTCTAGTTTAGCTTAGATTAGCTTGGCTGGCTTAGTTTAGCTTCGGATCGGAATAGCTTTTTCGGTCTGCAACCGCGTATTAGTCAGTTTCCTAGCCTAGTCAAGTTTAGTTTCCTAGCTTATTTCGAAGGTAGTAGGATCTTTATGAGAAAAAAACTTTGTTATCATTGACCTAACGGAGTTTTTCATTCGGGCCTCATTTGTTACGCGGTCAGAGTGACTGAAGCTTTTGAAATGATCTACGTAATGAGATTTTGTTTGTGCATGGGCACCATTGTGCTCGTATCCATTGGGCGAAATTAGCTTGGTAGCGTAATAAGCTATAGGATTTATGTCATAATCACAGGCTTAAAAATGGTGATTGGGTCTGAGCTATTCCTCGCTGACGAAAAAAATACGCGAAAATTGCTTAAGCCTGCCCAATTCAATTCGAAACTATCGAAACTTATACTTTAGTGTTCATCAAAACTATCTACAGTCTTTCTCATCCCACCATAGAGCATACGTCTCTCTTTTGTTGACCGAACGAAGCGAAGGTTTCAAGTCTACGAAAACAAGTGCGCGTTTGTAATTTTATTTGTCCGATGATAACTTGCAAACCATTGATCCTATCTTCATGAAATTTTGTAGCAAAGTCTGCATCAGCCTTTAATCATCCCACTGCTGGGACATCGGCCTACCATCGAAGGGTGAGCTTAGGCGTGGCTTAGGGCTAATCCGCAACACTGGCCCCATACGCCATCGAATTCCTTCTCGGGAAATATTCAGGTTTCCTCACGACGTTTCCTTTCACCGAAAAGCCTGTGGTATATCCGTACGTATGCTCTATAAAACTCATTGGTACGGGCGCGGTCCGGGTTCGAACGATCCCACAAATGTGAGGCGAGCTTGAGGCGACTTCTCGACTTCTTTCGGCAAGTCTTGCAGGCAAATAGTTCGTGTCAATACAATTTTGGTGCAAAATTGGTTCAGGGGTTTTGTGCAGCTCGACGTGTGAACTAGCTAGTTACGGCAAGAATTACGCCATTTACCTCGATCTTACTTACTTATACTGTACTTTTGTACTATAGGGATTTATTGTTGCTTTGGCCTCGAGTTTTATTGAGACAATTAAGTTATTAGTTTATTTAAAGTTGATACTGTAATTAAATGTCTTACTTTATATTGATACCTGCTAATCAAAAGTTATTGTTTTACTGATTGTTGTTGTAAAAGTTGCAATAAAACAAAATATCAAATATTATTTAAGCCAGTGGGGATAATACAGACTTGTCGTACAGCGAAGCCTCGAAACCAGCATCTGATTACAAAATGTACTTAATAGTCTATGACACCAGATTTATAGACGTACTAGTTTGCCGCACGGCTTCGCTCGCTTAGCCTACAGTAACTGAAACACCGCATTTCACACCTTTAGATGTTTTTTTTAAAGTCCTGAGTCATGTCTTTCTTTATTTTTTATGTTTAGTACAGAAATCGAGTTTTATTGGCGTTGCATGAAAAAATATTTTATTTCCATACAAAGTAGGAAGTAACAATGGAACGGAAAAACATACATAATAGAATGTTTCTCACTTCTTAGGATAGTCAGTTAAAAATGATTTTTGCGGAACTCTTTGGATGTTGATAATGTTATAGAGTTCCGCAAGGGTCAGTTCCCATACCGTGATTTCTCCTCATATACTTTTGTAGCACATATGCATATATTTGACTTTGTTATAATCATAATATGTATTTAATTTTTTCAAACATTATGTTCGATATCGTCTCACAGTTGTTTCATATTCATTTATTACTTGTGAGAGTAGGTAGAACAATTTACCTACGTTTGTTTTCAACCTGTGTGAGCAATTATACATAATGCAATTTAACTTGCAGAAACAAATTGATCTCATTTAGATGCATTTTCTTAGCACAATTTTAAGCAATTTGAACTTTATAGTTTTGTAATAACGTCAAAAATATGTCGTAACGCTTGCGTTTAGTAAATGCGAATTTATAACGAACCGTATTTGCGTGTTTTATTATTGCATTATAGGCTTCGTACATGCGTTCGCACAGAAGGATGAGTCATGCAATATAAATATGATATGTACTGGTCTACATCAGTCCAAAAAATCCTTGTTCTACCCGACTGTCCAAGAAGAGGGGTCACGTTTTTAGTTGGTAATTTTGGAGCGTACGTTAGTTGCTGTGAGTGTATTTATGTAAGTATGTTTGTGTATTCCTACATCACGTCCTGTAGCCAAATCGGCTTGACAGATTTTGACAAGTGAGGTGTCGTTGGATACCTCTTCGTGTCGGAAGTGACATAGTCTACATTATGCAGATGGGTTTTTTTTAAAATAATAATTTATTGATAGGTTTGGCATTTGACCATAAAATTACCCGATTTTAAGCGTCGGTGTGGTCGAGGATCGTGTTAACATATAGTCTGGAATGGGAATTGGCGTTCAAGTTAGGCTGCCGGTACACGTTAGGTGTTTAGCTACAGATTTTCAACGTGAGAGTTGTAGCTAGCTAGCCAGCCGAGTATTACAAATAAGATATTTTTGCTTTGTTGTGTGTGTGTGTTGTGTGTGTATATTCCTTTGTATGTACCAGTACGGTTATTCTCTTCTCATCAAGCCTTTCTAAAAGGATTCGATCTACACTCTCTGTAATCCTGACTGTGGATGATGCAGACGGCGAGAGTAGATTTCGAATCCAATCCTTTCTGAATGGCTTGAGAATACGGGGGCTGCTCTGAGAGTGAGCCAACCGGACTTCCTGTGTTGAAATGTCATTAAGAATAGAGCATATCGCCGTCCTGTCTTATATGGCGTAGAGCGCTGTCAATACTAAGTATTTAGCATTCTACCTGTCCAGACAAAAGCGTAGTCTGATACCCACTATATATTAACCGATTTCGATGTTTTTTTTACTTATTATCTACAAATTTTTTTAATTTTGCAATATTTGTTGTTATAGAAGTGAAAAAAATTTGCGTTTTGTTTTGCGTCGAAAATACGACGAGGAAAAGTAGTTGTTATTAGAATACAACAAATATTATTTGAAAAAACAACACATAGCGGCATAGATTACGGTTCAACTAAGCCATTGACACCAAAAACAAAAGATCTTGTTAAGATTTAGGTGGTGACAACAGATTACCCTCGAAACGCTAATTTTATCAAGAAGAAGATTCTCTAACTCTCTCTATTGCACGCACGAGAAACAGCGACAGCTGTACAATTTCATATATCGAATGCGCCAAAACCTCGTGGAAGGCCTATCCTCTTAAGTTTAGACTATTTGGTTGACAATTATGTTTTTTTTTTACTCACAAAAATGTTAGTAAGTACTCGTTACGAGTGGACGCTCCGGTCTATCAGAACTGTAATACATGGATCTATTGAGTTCCACAATACCCACAACAGCCTTGGTCCTATCAGGTACAGCATTATCAGTAACGTGCCTCAACACCGATATCGTGATTGTATAATATAACCGAACATTTTCCCTTTCACATTTATAAATAGAATGAATAACGATTTATTTTGCACTATAACAACTCTTTTTTTTTTTCTCCTGAGAGAATTTTGGCGTGGCACATGTGCATTATCCTGGGTCAAATATTAGAATATTTTCAATTTCATTCTAATACAGTCAAACAAAGTAAGTAACGGGAAAGTCCAAGTCATGCCCAAGTAAATGGTGGATACTGTACTAGAGATTCGATGGGGTTTATAACCACTCTGCTATTGCCTTTTTAGATCTCTTTTGTAAGTAGATTTTAAGATCAGGGCCCCTATTCGGAGAAATGATATTTTTATCTCTCTCTCACTCACTCCCATTAAATTTTAAATTAGAGAGACAGTCACCGAGATAATCTCGAGCGCACAGGAATAGGGTCCCAGTCCTTATGTGCTGTAAGCCATCGACAGGCGTCATTTTTGCTGTTCTCGTGCTATCATTCAGTGTGATGTTACACTCCTGGGGATCTATTTTTGAATCGCTCGCCTTAGTATTTCAAGCGAATTTACTAACGCTGCGCGACCGCGAATCGTGTCGCCGCGCGATAAAGTTACGGTCGCGCGCAGAGTCGGTAATTTCGCATGAAACAATCAGGCGAGCGATTCAAATATAGATCCCCAGTGGCTCGATTTTTGAATCGCTCGAATCGAAATCATACGAGCGTGCTAAAATAAACTTTATTGAGAAGTATCGATAGTATTTATTTATTTGTCATCTCTTAGATAGTTTCTTTTCTTGTACTATTATTTATGCTGTGCCGAATAAGCCACTTCGCCGCTATCAAAGCTTTACCTAGAGTTATAAGCCAAGTTACCAAAATAAACTCATACAATATTCATCATGTAAGGAGCCTTTGGGCGGCCTTAGAACTCACAGTTTATATAGGCTCCTATGGATATCATATTCTGTGCTTTGGGTTAGGACACTAATCTTGTACGAACTTCATCATCATCAGCCAAGAAGTCCACTGCTGAACTAATGCCTCCCTTTTAGAAAACGGGTTTGGGGATCGCAGAACGGTAACCATTTACTAAGAAGACGTTGCTGCCCGTCCGCTGGTGGTTTTGGTTGCAGTTTTAGCACATACCCGGATTCGTTGAACTTTTTTTTTTTATATTACTCGGTGACGAGACGAGCAAGTCGCTCACCTGATGTTAAGCGTCACGCTTGCCCATAACAGTTCAGCACCACCCAGAACTTATGTACTTATCTTTTATTGCAGGGATCCCCGCATACGGCCTAGATGGCGACAACATCAGAACTGGTCTGAACAAGAACCTTGGCTTCTCCAAGGAAGACAGAGAAGAGAACATCAGGAGAGTGGCCGAGGTTGCCAAGTTGTTCGCAGACAGTGGCGTGGTCTGCTTGTGCAGTTTCGTGTCACCTTTCGCTGAGGTGAGTCCGGGAGTTATTGAGCTGGTAAAACTACGAGTACAATAACAGACACTATGTGGTCACTTTTATAGTGGTAGGGGACACTGAGGAAGTACCACACCATAAAAAAAACTTTTCAGGTAATCGTTCTCTATCGTAGGCTGCGCTGCTTATTTTAATTCGAAATGGGGGGTGGTATTAAATTCTACGCTTATTTCCCTCTTGGGGTGTACTACGGGTGTACTTATGCGATTATCTCCTCTGCTAGCAAATAATAGCCTTTGTTCCTTGAAATACCGGAGCGAGGCTATAGGCTACGGGCAGAGTTGCTCCGAGGCTCCACTGTTTAACATCAGGCGTGGTAGAATCTTGATATCATGGACCGTCATCCCTTCCCTTAGAAAAGGAGTGGGTTGCCATAATCCCTAACCTTGCTGGGCGGCAAAACCCGCCGTAAACCAGAAACTACTAATAACAACAGAATTGACGTCATTATGTTTGTGATTTGAGAATCAACGTATGAAAAGTTTGTTAGTTCTCTAACGCGGAACGATATCAGTTGTTCGGCTTAATACTTGTTAAAGTATAACAATGCCAATTTTATTATAATGAGGGTCGTTATCACGTTTTCATGCGGTAATATCTACTCATGATTTAATGAACTTTGACTTGGGTCATCGACCTAACGCCACCTCGGTCCGATTCTGTACAGGCCATAGGGTAATAACAGGATGAGAGATAATAAAGTAGGGAAAGAAGCGGGGCTAATTTGATTATATTTGTGAGTAGATTCGACATACTTTATTAAGTTTACCTACGGGCACAGATTCCGCACTCAGCACTACAGAAGCGCACAACGCACCCGTCAAAATAAAATAAATATATATTGGTGGACGTTTTTTTCACACAGCGCCATCTAGCCCCAAACTAAGCAAGCTTGTACTATGGGAACCAGATAACTGATAGAATACATAAATACTTTTTCTGTAAATACATACATAGAATACAAAGAAACACCCAGACAAAGAACAAACATCCATATATATCACACTAATGTTTGTCCTGGGTGGGAATCGAACCCACAACCTACAGCTCTGAAGGTGGAAATCCACAAGGCTAGCCAAACACAACTGTAGCACAAAATTTTGAAAAACAAACTTTTGATGCACCGATAGAAACTTTCGTGGAAGAAAGTTAAACAAACGTCACAAACAATGACAACTTTATACAATCATTAAAAAAAATACACAATAGACAGTTATTTCATCTCATTTTCTCCTTTAAAATCCAAATATTAACTTTCCCTATTATGTTAGGACCGAGAAGTGGCGCGGCGCATTCACACGGACTCCGAGCTGCCTTTCTTCGAGATATTCATCGACACGCCGCTGGAGGTCTGCGAACAAAGGGACACGAAGGGACTATACAAGAAAGCTAGAGAAGGATCGATCAAGGTATGTATACCTTCATCATGAACTGGAAAAAAAATGGGTTTTCTTTTCCACGCATCTTATTAATTATGTAGATTAGATATATTATGTTGAGATGCATTTTTTTGGTTCTTTCGTCTAGTACTTACAGCTAAGAGGGAAAACAAGATAATTATTTACATGATATAATACTACTACTACTACTACTACTACTATTATTTTTTCCCTTTTTGTTGTCGCTGGGAGTCTTAATGTAGTCTGTAGTGTAAAGTTGGATATCATATTTTATTTTTATTTTTCGATATGAGTTCCTTTTATTTTTCCATGATATCACATAGGGGTACCTGTAACTCTTTAACTATGTTTTCGCTAATAGAGGTTCCGACAATACGGGCCTTGAGCCTAGTGTGGGGCCGCAGGATAGCCCTGGATTATGTAATCTACTATAACTATCGATAGGCATTTTTATGCACACAAACTCTGTATCCAAATAATGTAACGTTTCTATGGCAAATAAACTTTACTTTACTTACTTTAATCTCGGTAAAAAAAAAACCTTGATTTACATACCGCTTTCGAAAGATCTTCGAACCTCTAGTATATTTTCAAGTGTATATTACTCTAATAGTGAGTTTCTCTACTTAATAATATATTCTAGGACAGCACATCACAGAATTTTGATTGATTTCCTGGGTTAGTTGTAAATAGCAATTATTTAATTTTTAGACTAGCGCGCGCTAAATCCATCAGTTTTCACCTGTACGCGAAAGTGCATTGAGCTTTGCTTTTCTGGAAAGAACTCGCTTCTCTCATAGGCTCGTTCGAAAATTTTAAAGATTTTTGAAAATAAAAATATACTACGTTTGATATCTGGTCCAGCTCGCTTTTTTAATTAAGCCGTCTCTTTCGCATTTGCTTGACATTTTTTTAAATTAAAGTGAAAATGTAAAAATAGAATAATCATTATCATTTGAGTCTGTGCAAAAAGAGAAGCGTCTTGGAAGTGAGGTTGCGTCTGTGCTGTGTCATTATTGTTTTGACAACACTGCTCTGTCATTGCCAGTACGACTAAAAATGTTTGATACTTACCCAGTTCTGACTAGTAACCGGGTACTATTATAGGTAGTCTAAAAATAAAATTGTTGTTCACCTTTATTCCAAGACTCTTCTCTTTTTGCACAGACTCTAGAATAAAAATTTCTTAAAGCCAATGTTTTAAAGGCATTTTAAAATGAACATTCTATTTCAACGAAAAATAAAGATAGCTACTTCTTTCCTTCTAATAAGGTTCCGTGTGAAGGACAGTCTTCGATAGAAATGCCCTTAGTAACGAAAATAGTAAGCTATAGATTAGATAAAACAATAATCAAACGATTACCTGACGAAGTGACGGTAAATCTTCCGTTAGATAAGAAGCTCATTCAGTGCAAACAAGTGCACAGACAGACATTTTTATTCCCCTAAGCAAAAGATCGAGTGATTGTGTTAATCCAAAACATACCATTGCGATACCAATGTTGTTGTAAATATGAATGAGGGATATACGGGCTTTCGGTGCACTGATAAAACTAAGGACAACGTAACGTACTTGTGATAGAAATTAAATATAAAGAATTATCATCGCGTCTGGTCGAAGCATCTCGTGACCAAAATGCTGGCCTCTACCCACCTATTCATTTGTGCCTCTACCTTGCTCAAAGAATCGCAATCTCTATTCAACGCGGCAATTCGGCCAGCATTTTGGGCACCATGCCTGCTGGTAGCGGTTTATTAGATTAGGGCTAGTTTTAATTTCAATTTATTTACTATTTAATGTTATTTAAGTTATGATAGAAATTATGTTGAGATATAAATATATTACTAGCTGCGCGCCGCGGTTTCACCTGCGAGGGAATTATCTCAGAAACCGTACAGTTTCCCGGGATTACAAGTATTATTGTTTATAGCGAAACAAAAGACCCCGACTGCATTATGTAGCCTATGTCACTCCGGACGCAAAGATGAATCCAACAATTAATTAATCAAAATTAGTCAAGCCGTTTAGGCTACAGGAGGCAATATAGGAGAGCACATAAACATTCATACATTATATTATTACTTATACACTCCAAGAACATCACCATCTTGCTTGGGTAGTCGGATAATGATACGCTGACACTGTTCAAACTTGTTCTGTGTTTTTTTTATTTATTGCAATTCAAGTTCTAAAAGAACATGTTATTATTTAAATATCGGGTATTTATAAAGATGTTAAAATTACAATATATTAAATTAAGCTAAAATTTTTATTTTAAATGATTTTACTACCTCCTCTCCACATTTTGTTTTTTTCTGTTTTCTAGTAGTTTTGAAGGTTTTCGGGCTCAAAAGGAAAAACGGAATGGCATTATAAAACAAATAAATTTGGCCTATCGAATTCTTTTTTGTTTTAGTACGCGGGACCTTTGTTTTGCGATCGATACAGTCGTCCAGTATTAAAAAGAAAACAAACTGGTGACATTACTATTATAAGACGATGTAAAGTTGTAGCTTATACCATAGTACCTTATACCTCTGTACACTTAGTGGCAAATAAATAATATGAATAGATTAACACCAACATTATAGATAACTAGTTGTTGCCCGCGACCTCGTTCGCGTGGACATAAAAAAAGTATCCTATGTCCATCTTTGTGATGTACAGTAACTCCTTATCAAAATTTATCCAGATCCGTTCAGCCGCTAGCCGCGATAACGCGACAAACATACAGACAGAGAGACAAATACTCTCTATTGTTTGGTAGATGGCGTTTATACGTTTTTGTGCACTTTTTGACGTTTTGTTTGGACTGATAGTTGTAAGGGAGTCCTAAATCGAGCAAACGAAGTTTTTTGCTGCAAAAAAAACTATTCAGTGCACCTCATTAGTTATGTAGCTTAAAAATCTTATTTTGAGAATAATATGTATTTGGTTTTATCGTCTAGTATAGCGAAGAGGGAAAACAATGATTACATGACAAAAAAAAACATTGAAAAAACCTCGACTTACACGTTTTTCGCTGACGCTCCGAAACCCTAGTTTATGTTCTAGTGATTATTGCACTAATAGTGAGGTAATAATAATATCTAGGATGGTATCGAAAAGAATTTTGATTGATATCCTAGTTTAGTTGTAATTAGCAAATATCTCTTTTCATCTGCGCGCGAAAGCGCTATATTTTTTTTTTCTAAATATCCTTGTTAAAAAATGTATTCTTATATTTCCAGGGCTTCACAGGCATCACCCAGGTGTATGAAAGACCCGAAGCGCCTGAGCTGGTCGTCCAAACAGTGGGACACTCCATAGAAGAGTCTACTATGCAAGTCGTACGATTATTGGAGTCAAATGTAAGTTTTTTAATAGATCTCAGTTTTGGCCGCGTATTTCCTGTACTTTTCCTGTACGTTGTAATAATCATATTATTTAAAAAAAAAACAATTTTTAATAGATCTCAGTTTTGGCCGCGTATTTTCTTTACTTAACATTGTAATAACCATATTATTTAAAAAAAAAACAAAAGCTGCAATTTGTAGTCTATTTATGTTATTTCGGGTATAAAAAAAACCACATCGATAGATACAAAAAAATAAAAATATTGCACAGGTGTTCCTTATAGTACGTGCATTTTTTTAAACAAAAGACATATTCTAGAATATCAAAAAAAAAAAACATGTCTATGGGAACAACACTGAAATCGTGAAAACAAAAACGAAATGTATGGAACAAGTGTTCCATACATATATTCCATTCCATACATATATTTTGTTATACCGTTTCGCTGTTGCTCGCATAGTAAAAGTGTTGATTGAATTAGCAAAGCAGAGTTGATTTCTATGCAGGCAATGGTTCTGCGACTGTTTGCCGGATAGCACCAGCCATCCAAGCACGACGTGTGCACGAAAATTTAACAAACACTTTTGTATGAAGTCAAAGTCAAAGTTATTTATTGGTAAATATTCATCTACAAGCCAAAAACTAAAACTGCACTGATATATTTTTCAAAATATACGCACAGTTTATTGATTTACCAGATATATTATTTAGATAATTACAAGTATACATTTATTTATATTGCAAAGGAGACATAGCGGACAACGACGTTAAGAAAAAAAAATTAAATAATAAAAAGGGTAGTCGGATTCAACAGATTATAAAAAGTTGCCAGAATAAAAAAAATACGACAGATAATCTAACAAAAAGTTGGTAGTAATGTTGATAACAATTATATCCTAGACTGTGTCATATAAAGAAACAACCCGTATAACGTAAATGAGTAGGAGACTAGGAAGCATTTTTGAAAATACAATACGGGATATATAAAGCATTTTTGAAAATACATCCCCTAAAGGGGAATTAAAAACGTGTAAGAAAGTTTTTTTTTCAAGGCCGAAAGCGCTCTTGGATCCCTAAACCTTAGTATATAATTTTTTATATTTGACAGCCTAGGCATTTGACCAGAAAGTCACCCGATGTTATGATAATCCCGCGCACTTTGTCGCTACCATCAGCTCGTTCAAGATAATAATGAAAAGAAATATAATAAAAGGCAATAAAATCAAACCGAACATGCGTATACTATCACTTCTTCAGTTATTGATAAATGCTAATCACCAACTCTAGGCCATTACAATAGAAGTCGTGATTCATTAAAATAAATATTTCCTCACTACGCGAAAACACTGTATTTTTCAGTGGTTTTTTTTTACATCTTAATTCAATTTTGTTAACAGACCTTGGGAACTTACAATCTCCTTTCCAATGAGATCGTTTCCTTGAATGGTTTGCCCTTGGTATAACAATAGTTTTAATAATCAAGGAAAACATTATTAAAAGTATCACGTTACAGCGTTTGTATTGAATTAAATCTCAGAATTCATTTAGGAAATAACAGCAGCTGTTCTCAAAATAATTGGACAGGCGTTGTTGAATGATTTCTTTTGTTTGAAATAAGTTATTCATATTCATTTAATGCGTAAGTATTATTTACATGTCAATTATAACGTAGTCGGTGTTAAAAAATAATGTCCAATAAAAACAATTATTAATTAATAATTCTTATTCTTATTCGAGATGGGGGCGATGAGTCCTGCACTGACGTCCCGCATGGGGTGTATTGTGCATTCCCCCCTGCCAGCGTCTACCCGAGCCAACCCAGCTCCTTGAAATAACGGAGCGTGGCTCTGGGCCGCTGGCATAGCTGCTCCAGTTTTTTAGATGACGATGATGATGAGACCAAGTCAAGTTGTCGGGATGACATGGGTGATGTTGCCTCAAGCAACCTAGTGGCGTTTCTAGCTTCTTCTGTGGCTGTACAGTGCCACAGCACATGTTCCACTGTTTCGTTCTGCTGCATGCAACCACGACACAGCGGACTGTCCGTAGCTCCTATTTTGTACAAGTGACTATTCAAATTGCAATGACCGGTTATGAGGCCTACCAGTAGGCGAAGGTCCTGTCGTTGCAACTTCAATAGATTGTTAGTGATTTTTCTGTCGAGGGTTGGAAATGCGGCCTTGGAGTGTTGACAGTCGGCCTTCTTATCCCACAGATTTTGTTGTTCTTTGTCGGTGTGGCGGCGCAGTAGCTCACGTACTTCCATCGCTGATGGTTTGCAGAGACCCACTACGTCGCCGTCTGTTTGTTTCCTTACACCCTCCTTGGCAAGGGTGTCTGCAAGGGTGTGTTAATAATAAAAATTAAATTAATTGATCAAGTACCTAGTTTGGACTCCCGTAGGTTTAGAAAGTCAAGTAGCGCTCACAGCGTAGCTTGGCTAGGTGTTTCTAACAATAGACGGAGCTAGCTTGCTCGCACGGCATCGCTCGCATAGGCTACAGTAACTTCAAAACCCTGTGTCACCTCTTCAGTGCTAATTTTCAAAAATCCTTAGACGTGCCTTTTTTTTTTCCATACAAACTTTGGGGTGTCAATTTTACCCCTTTAGAGGTGGAATTTCGTAAAACGTACTTGCTTATTGTTCAACTTAACCATTTGAGGAATATTGTGTCCAAATTGTATGTTTCTATCATAAGCGGCTCGGTCTGTGCGTTGATTCTTAGAAAAAGGCCTGTTCTTTTATATATATCGATTATTGACCGAGCGAAGTGAAGGTCTCAGAGTTTACTGGGACAAATCGGCATTTGTATGTATGTTTGTGTGTATATTTGTCCGATGATAACTTGCGAACCGTTGATCCGATCTCCATGAAATTTCGTAGGAAAGTAGTTCATTTCAATAAATTTTTTAAGTTCGAATATGAGCTGAATCGGTTTAGGAGTTGTGAAGATATAGGGGTCGCGAGGTCTCAGTTCAGCGAGATCTACTAGTATATACACTAGCTATACTAACTATAGATGGTGTAACGTGATTTTTTGTTGCCCTGAGCCCGGTTAAATCTAGCTACCTAAAAATTAAAAAAAAAAAAAATTGGTAGGAGATCTGGTGGAACCTGCTTGAGTACCTACAGCTACAAGCAATAAAAATGCGCTGATCGTCAAAATAATATTGTCAACTTCGGCGCGCTTTGAGCTTTTTTTTTTTTTTTT
Organism: Apocheima hispidaria; assembly: GCA_947579745.1. Lineage (NCBI taxonomy): Eukaryota > Metazoa > Arthropoda > Insecta > Lepidoptera > Geometridae > Apocheima > Apocheima hispidaria. The sequence goes on from OX388151.1 coordinate 4,265,031, forward strand.
AACTCTTATAAACTCTGCATTATAGTGGCACCAACTCTTTGATGCGACAGTCAGTGGCGTAGGTAGGCGAGGGAGAAGCGTGCCCTCGCCCACGGCCTCGCACTTGAGGGGGAGGCCACGCGCGAGGCCCCACTTTGGGTGACATAAGGCCGAACGCCATTAATTCTAAATAGTACGATTAGTAACTATTCTAAAAGACCCTAAGTATTAAAGTTTACCGAGGCTTTAGCACCAATTTTATCACATCAAAACTGGAAATAACACAAGTTATGGAATATAATACAATAACGTGACACGACTTTTTCACGTTCCCGCCAAAAAACTACTTATATTCTTTCTATATGCTTATAATTACTATTTCACTATCATGAATGTGTTCTGTGTTTGCTTGTGTATTCACAAAAATATGGTAGGATCTCTGCATTGATCTTGGGAATAGGTACTGAAGGAAAAGGGAATCGCTGATGCGACTTCGCCGATGTCAAGATTAGCCCACGCTACGCCGGTGCTGGACTTGAGTCACCCTGATTGCCCCCCTCGGGGAGACATCAGGATTTTTCAGTCCTGGTGTCTACCCTAGCCCAGGGGATATATCAGATACACTATATACTTTTAAAATAATATTTTAAGTATCGTGTCAATCATTAACAAAAGTAAAAAAAAAAAACAATGAACCGATACGATACGGCACTGTCGGCAGTGTAGGCCGCAAAATGGTGCAGCCTTACTCTATGTATATATTACCCTATATAAGATTTCTAAGAAAGTACGTGACGATTATTAAAACAAATGATTAAGCGAAACGAAGCCAGAGTAAGCCATTTTGCGCATAATATTTTCGTGTGAGAGGATCAAAATTATGATCAGGGGAATAGGTACGAGCTGTCAAACAGTTAGATGGTCTGTGCTGTAGCCCTAACGTCAGCCCCTTTGGGACCTGGTAAGGTGCACCATACACCAATACTACAAATGTCGTACATCATACATTTATCATAGACACATTTTATAGACATAGACATATTTACCTTCATATAAATGCGAGTGCGCTAATAGACAACACACCACATTATCGGCCAAAAGGTGTGCGACGCAACGAACAAATGTGTCATCCGTGGTGCGTCATCAACGTTAGTTATCTGTGACATTTTCAGGACATCCTCGGAGAACTAGGCATCAAACCGACATTTTAGTTTGTCTCAGAAACCGCGAGAAAACGGAAATCCTTGTATTTTAATATTCTTACGTTTATTCAACAGAGCATAATCCCCTGCTTCGAGAACAAGAAAGCTGGTGTCGAAGAGCTGTTCATATACGGAAACAGGCTCTCGAGCGCCATTGAAGAGGCGTCGAGGCTGCCTCAGATCGAACTCAGTGAGCTGGATTTGCAATGGGTTCAGGTAGGATATACCACATTTAATATTATAATTGCAAAACTATATCTAGGTTTGTTCCCCCACCAAACATCGGTCAAAAAGCGCGGATAGGCGTTGTTGAGGGCACTACCTTGGGTCGTTATTTTCCATTGATACTGATACGTTTTCCAGTAAAAGTAATCCCTTTCATTCGCCCTTATATATTTTTTTAACTCCTTATTATGGAAGTCCAGTCATCGACCACAGAGCCAGAGAACAAGTGACAGGAGTAGTCTCTTTTTTGGCTTTTTTAATCAGTTTGTTTAAGCAATTGCTTGACAAAACCACCAAGTACCATTGTGTCCTATATTATGTCATATAGGCTAAGGCGATACTAAATTAACATAAAGTGGAAATGAAGTGGAATGGACTGAGCCATTTGTTCTTTGTATTTCTTTTCCAGTGCAATCGTCAAATAATCGAATAAATAAATAAATACTGGTGGACGTACCTAATATGTTTACCTAGGACAGTTGGTCTCTTTTGAATTATTATCATTTATGATTGCATTAATACGATCATATGACGTTTCAAAGTCCAATTGAAATGATATTGTGGTTATGCATTTTTTTGTTGCCAACAGGCTAAAAGTCGCACAGTCAGGCTTTCTGGAAAAAAACATTTCATCAACCCATAATTTTTTGGCGCATTATAAATCATATATTATTGTCCAATTGTGATTAGATTATTCCCTTGCGTGAGTCTTATCCGAAACTTATCGCATCAACTTATCATAATCTTATTGTTGTTTAAATACTTGAAAACAATCGAACTAGGGGGCAAGTATGCTAGTTATCAATAAAGTTCTTATAGACTAGTCAAGTTATGGGACTTACCCCCGAATACTGAAACGTTTGTTAACTTTGACGACAGATTAAGTCTAATACTGTCTTTGTCTGGCACTAAGTAAATGACAAAGGCAGCAATAGACTTAATCTGTCGTCAAAGTTAACAAACGTTTCAGTATTCGGGGTTAGTATGGAGGACCCGGACATTATTCCTATCATAAATATAAAATTGTGTTTTGTATAATTTGTTAGATAGATAGACAATTTTTTATTTATGGAAAAAAAACAAATTGTACATAGTAACCAAAATCAAAAAGGTAGATAACAATATATATAACATAATACACATTCTTTTTAATCACAAACCGGGCAGCTCAGCATAATACTGGTTGCGAACAACCGGAGGGCGCCAACCAATTAGTTGCGCATGTCATCGCTTTGATTAAATTTATCTTAACAATTTTGCAGGTATTGTCAGAGGGATGGGCACACCCGCTCAAAGGCTTTATGCGTGAAACGGAGTATCTACAAGTAAGTACATAGAACTATATCACAGATTAAACTAAATTATGAGTGGTCGCCAGTTATAGTTTTCCTGGTAGTTTATTATAATACTAGCTGTGCCCCGCGGTTTCACTTCTCTACTCTACAGATATCAATTTTTTCCAACTCTGTAAAGGCGAACGGATTTAAATGAAATTTGGCAAGGAGATAGCTTACACCCTGTATTAATACATAGGGTACTTTTTATCCCGGAAAAATATTCGGTTTCTGTAGAATAACGGGTGAAACCGCGAGATGCAGCTAGTAGTTAATACAATGATCAATGGAAAAATGACATTCGCACTTACGAAATGTATGTAACAGCTGATATATTTTTCGCGAATTTTTAAATTTCGTAGGCAATAGACAAATATTTATTATTGGAAAAAACACAAAACGAAAGAAACGAAATTTGTTCGTTATCTTGTCTACAACGTCGTCACAACCGCTCTCTAGCCGATTAAAAAGCCACATGTATAATCTGTAATAGTAGGGATATAACTATGTCTATCTGTGTCACTGTCTGGATGTTTATCACCATATCACGGCTAAACGGCTGAACGGATCGAATTGAACTTATCATATATATAGCTTAAGGGTAGAAGACGGACATAGGTTACTTTTTTTTTTTTTGTAGGTCCAAGTCGCGTTTAACAGCTAGTTAGCTATAATTTACTTTTGTTCCAGGCGCTTCACTCAAACTGCCTCACACTACCAGACGGTTCCGTCGTCAACCAGTCCGTCCCAGTAGTGTTGCCAGTGGACACGGAGTCCAAGGACCGCCTCTCCGGCAGCGACGCCATAGCTCTCACTTACAACGGAAGGCCCATAGCTGTGCTAAGGGCGCCGGAGTTCTACCCGCACAGGAAGGAAGAAAGATGTTCCAGGCAGTTCGGGATTTATAACGCGGGGCATCCTTATATCAAGGTAATAAGGTTATTATTATTATAAGGATTTTTCGTATGTAAATATTATAATTTCATAATCACAAAAACAAACAGTGTGGCAAAAGCTTTATGTCCAAGTCTATTGTTTTGTTCCGTGCGGAGCGCGTCATAATTGGACCGAGTTTGATAATTACTTAAAACGGGTGCAAACTACCTCACATTATAAAAGAAGTTACATTATTTAGAATAGCTTACTTATTGTTTAAAATTTGCGTAAAAATCCTTAAATTGTTAATTAATTGATTAGTTAAGTCTGCATGCTGCGCTTAGCAGCACGAATAAACTATTTTAGTGTATAAGCTCAGTAAGCGAATATCTATATTCTTACGAGATTAAATGATTCTGAAACCGTATTAATAAATAAATAATAATAAATATTATTGGACGTTTTTCACACACAGCGCCATCTAGCCGCAAACTAAGGAAGCTTGTACTACGGGAACCGGATAACTGATAGAATACATAAATACATTTTTTATTATGTAGTTCTATACCATCAGATTTGGTGAACGGCTTGTGGCGTATGATTCCGCATTCCGATATTTTATCATGCGAAATGAAAGATTTTCTATTGATAGAAAGCAAATTGGAACGGTTCGAACCACTCGTTGCGTTAGCGAGCGATATGATTATTTAAAATATGCGACTTTTGTTTTGGGTTTTCGATCGATAGTCTGTCATTTCGAATGATACAAGTGAATGATACGAGCGATTAAAAAAATATTGATTAAAATAAAATAAACATTGATATATTTTTTTTTGAAAAAAATAACGGTGCCAGGTATTTTTCATAGATTTAAAAAAGATATATAATTGAAATAATTTTAAAATGTGTTTTTTTTGTCATTCTGCAACACAAAAAAATAATGAAAAAATATTGCAATAAGAACAATACATAAATGCCATTCGTGTAGCAAGCGAATGTGGCGAATACTTAAATGTGACGCTTTGAAGTGTGTGTTTCCAGATGATTAAAGAGTCCGGCGAGTGGCTAGTGGGCGGGCCCCTGGAAGTGTTCGAGCGCATCCGGTGGAACGACGGCCTTGACTCGTACCGACTCACGCCCAACGAGCTCCGGGAGAGGTTCCTGGAGCTGGGGGCTGATGCCGTGTTCGCATTTCAGGTAAAAAATACTCTGAGGCGAAGTTTTCGAGAGTCGATAATTAAACTCGTTAGATCGTAAACCCTCGCCTACGGCTCGGGCATACATACGCCTAACCGTTCCTAAAAACTTGTAAATGTTGACTATCTCGACGCACTGCTCTCTCGATTACAACGACAGAAATGTTAGTAGAGTAGTGGCAAAGATGCCATACCGGTATTTTTCTTCACGGCAAAGTGTGACCATGTGTAGGTTGAGGGGATAGTTACCCCCACATCTGCGATAGGTGGCAGGTGCACTTTATCACAAACAATGTGGCGCCACCTGTTATTGAATAGCAAAAACAGGCGCACTTACTTTGGTTTAACGCATGAAATGTGGCGCTATATTTTATTAAATATGTCACTACTTTAAAAAAAAATACGCTACTTGAGTTTAAACTTGGAGGTCTCGGCGGTAAGTTGCTTATGCCGTCTTTGTCCTTACTATGTGCGTTTTACACAATATAAAATTGAAAGCTTGTCTCATAGATAGCATAGAGAAATTATGTATAGAAAAGAGTGCCAATGGCCATAGAAAGATGCGTAACCGGATTGTAGTACCTGATAAGGACGAAAGATGTTCCTAGACTTTAATTTGCGACATGATCGTCATAATTTCTGCTCGACTTAAAATATAAACCTAAGCTAACTCATTCGTAATGGTACGGAGAAAAAACGCTACTTGTTATGAATATTATTGCATTAGTAATTTCAGTAAAATTATTAATTTTATATTTTTATGGCAAAACACGCCAGGTTCTCAACAGATGGCGCGTTTACGTTATACATTGCAATCTAATTTGAATTAAACCTTAAATTGCGGACATTTACCAATACTATGTTAACCATATTTCCAAAAGCTTTTATACATTAGCTGACTGAATACGTAAGCGCCATCTTGTTTTATGTTTTTTTTTTTATGGTTTTGTCATTCTCTTCGTATAGTTTTTCTATGTAGATAGAAACTCAAATTATTAGAATAATTTGATTGTTATTTTCAGCTTCGTAACCCCATCCACAACGGGCACGCGTTGTTAATGCAAGACACGCACCGGCAACTCACTGAGAGGGGATACAAGAAACCCGTCCTACTATTGCATCCTCTAGGTAAGCTTAGGACACATAATAAATATACATACTAACTGCGCCCCGCGGTTACACCCACTATTCTACAGAAACCGATTTTTTTTTTTTTAAATTATGTAGAGTTTTTTTTAAACAATAAAAAGTTAATCTTTCTATCTATTTTTCCGGGTTAAAAAGTAGCCAAAGTTTTAATCCAGGGTGTAAGCTACCATCATACCAAATTTCATCCAAATCCGCCCAGCCGTTACAGAGTCGAACGGGAACAAACATACTTACAAACTTACACACAAATTTTCGCATTTACAATATTAGTGTGATAAATAATGTAATTTTCGTCAGGTGGATGGACGAAAGACGACGACGTCCCTCTGGACATCCGCATGCACCAGCACAAGGCCGTGCTCCACGAGCGCGTGCTGGACCCGCGGGCCACCGTGCTCGCCATCTTCCCCTCGCCCATGATGTACGCCGGCCCCACCGAGGTGAGGGCGGCTCTCATGGGGATGCAACCATAGGCGACGGTGATCGCTTACCATCTGGCGGCCCGTTTGCTTGTTTGCCAACTACGGCATAAAAAAAAAAAATATTGACGAAACAACTCGATACTGGTCATACTGAAGCTTGTATATATGGTTTTTATTTATGACTGGTTGTTGCCCGCGGCTTCGTAATATGATGTAATAAAAGTGACCTATGTCCGTCTCTGTAATTTATACAGTAACTCCTTATCAAGATCCGTTCAGCCGTTTAGCCGTGATAACGCGACAAACATCCAGACTGAAATAAAGTTACTATTTCGCTAGATGGCGTTGTTCCATTTTTGTGCATTTTATGACGTTACTTACGGACTGATGTAGGGTGTTCAGAATCGCGCAAGCGAAATTTTTTCCTCGAGACGAACGTATTAATTCTTATACCTCGAAGCTTTATTGGTCCTGATAGGAGTGAAGCTATATTCCTCTGAATTATAATATGAGTTAGATTGAGGCAACATAACTCATACACCAAAGGTCCGTTGTCAATCGATGTGTTGTGGTTTCTAATGTTCTATTCTAATAAATTTGTTTATCAGGTGCAATGGCACGCGAAGTGCCGCATGAACGCGGGCGCTAACCATTACATAGTGGGCCGCGACCCGGCCGGGCTCCCGCACCCCGCGGCCGGCGGGGACCTGTACGACCCGCGCCACGGGGGCATCGTCCTCAAGCAGGCGCCCGGCCTCAACGACCTCGAGGTCAGTGCCGCCGATATAAATAACTAGATGTATCCCGCGACTTCGTTCGTGTGAACATAAAAAAGTATCCTATGTCCGTCTTTGTGATATACAGTATCTCCTTATCAAATTTTATCAAGATCCGTTCAGCCGTTTAGCCGTGATAACGCGACAAACATCCAGACAGAGAGAGAAAGTTACTACCTATAGTTCGCTAGATGGCGCGAGTTGGCCATTTTTGTGCATTTTTGACGTTTTGTATGTACCTACTGACAGTTGTAATGGGAGTTATAAATCGCGCAAGCGAAGTTTTTTCCTCGAGACGAACGTATTCATTTTTATACCTCGAAGCTATATTGGTCCTGATACGACTGCGGTTATATTCTTCTGAATTATAATATTAGTTAGGATCTATGGTGTTACTTAATGTCATCAAGTTACTTTAGATGTTCGTGAATTTAAACACGAGCCTTTTGATTCCCCTTTACGTCCGGAGTGATATAGGATATAATTTTGATCTAATAGCACTTGGTCCAATACGCATTTTGTCAAATACGCAGATAGTCATATTCATGGATAATGTGCAGTCACACGCAAAAAAAATACAAAACCATTCCAAGCTATTAAACTACAAATCAAATTATTATATTTCCGATAAACTTTATTTTTTAAAGGTTTAAATGTAGTAATCCCACTACCTCAAAACCCTGTGAAACTAATTTGACACCTGTCAACTAGACATCTGTCAACTTGACACGTGTCAAGAATGAATAGTAAGTGAATCTGTCCAGTTGCTACGAGCCTTTTTAGGTAGTTAGTGGAGGAGGAGAATAATATGACGAGTTTTTTTATTAATTTAACGTGAAAAAATATATGTGAAGTGTTATTTTTTATGTAAGGAGTGAACAAGATGAGAGGTGATCTTGTATTTTTAATAAGAAAAATTAACAAATATATCATGCTATTAAAAAGTTGTTTATTTTCTCGCATGTACTTGGACTATCTGTGTATTTGACGAAATGCGTGTTGACCAGCAGCGAGTTGGACGAAATGCGTATTGGACCAAGTGCTTTTTGATCACATATCCATCTCTGTATCTGTATCATATCTGTCTTTATGGATCTAAGCACTGGCTCTAAAGGCTAGGCTCTAATGATCCCAATTTTCAGTCGGTATTCTGTTTTTGTTACACTCTGTGTAAGGTAAATGTTTGTTTCCAGATAATCCCGTTCCGCGTGGCGGCGTACGATACCTCGGTCGGCAAGATGGCGTTCTTCGATCCAACGCGGAAGGAGGACTTTGACTTCATCTCCGGAACTAGGATGAGAGGTAATCTTACATTCGTTTCATACGGAGTTTTGGCGCGTCATTGTATTATTTCACAAATCTTATGTTATTTTGAGTATTAATGTGTGGTAAAATGGTGGATTTTTATCCGTTTAGTGTTCGTGAACATGCAGGAGTGTTGGAGAATGGTATAATGTCGTGAAATATGAATTTTCGTGTTGTAGAAACGAAAGTGACAGTCAAGTGTTGTGAGTCACAGTCAAGTCAAAGTCATACCGCGTAAAGTGGTAGAGACTTTTATAGATGTTTCTACGTAGTTTTGAAAACAACAAGAAAATCACGTTGTATGACATTATACTATTCAAATTCAAAATTCAAAAAACATTTATTTCAGATTAAATTTTACCCATACAAGAAAATTAAAACAAATTACATAAAACATTCAAAATTCCAAAATAAAAAAAAATAAAAAAAATATATTAACACATTACATTATGTCAAATTTATTTAAACAAAACAAATATTACACCATGTCAAAATTAAATTAAGATAAGATTTAGAAAATCACCAACACGCACGTACACTAAAGCAATCCACCGTTTTTATACATTAACACTCGAAATAACACACATTTTGGAAAATAACACAGTGGCGCGACATGACTTCTTCACGTTCCTTCCAAAAACAACTCGCTACTTGTTTAAATTTAAACCTTATATCGCGTTACGTACGGCATATTTTAAAATTACAAAATACGAAGTATGTGACAAATTACCAAAAAGTGACACGATATTAGATTCTTATTTCAAAGAGTGAATTAGCGGATATGGTTTCGGAGCGACGGTGTGCTACCCGCGTTATTCTTTAAAGAGATTTATTGGATAGAAAAGTTTTTTTTTTGTTTTAGGACTCGCGCGGTCCGGCAAGGAGCCCCCCAAAGGCTTCATGGCGCCGAGCGCGTGGAAAGTCCTCTCCGAATACTACCAATCTCTGAAAGCCAAGATGGACACCAACTAGACTATCGTATACGATACCTATTGCTTTAAATTCTATAGTTTTATTTTATTGGCATCAATGTCCCGCAAATACTTAACTTTACCTGTAAATAGCGTTTTAGTTAAGACGTAGATTCTGATGTAAAATTCCGTAAAAACTAAACTATCTCATTCATTTCAGTCCATTGGACGAGGACAAAAACACTTTTTGTCAAAATTAGTTTTCAGAACATATTATTCTGGTAACGATGCCGTAAAACGCATTTAAATGTGAACCCTAATAGTATTATTACTTCAGACAGAATTTCAAATGACAAATTTTGGACGAGAACGACCGCAGTCATTGCAATTAATATAAAATAATGGCCCAATTCTTTTAAGTTTTAAGAATTATTACTGAAAATATTATTTAAGTATTATCATAACTTTATTATGACGATTTAACAAAATTTGTGTATACTGTAAAAGTACTTAAATTTTGTAATTTTGTGTGCAATACCAAATTTTTGAATGTATTTTTTTTATTATGTGTTTGACATTCCTATTTTATTCTTACAAATATGTGTAGAAAGTAGACATTCCATCATGTCTACAATATCAATATTTTTGTATTGAAAAATCAGTAATTTCGTGTAATGTTATTTTTAAAAGAGATTTAATTTTTATACATTGATTTAGCAAAATCTATGTACATTCAGTTTCTTGTGCAGCGTTTAATTTATAAAAAAAAATTCATAGAGTAATGTTTGTATAGTGAAAATGTTTGTATTTTTTTAAATATTTTTTTCTTCAAAATATTGTGATGGGACGTATTAAGTTAATTATTAAGATATTTAAACAATTGTTGTAATTATATATTATGGTGCTTGTAAAGCTGATAGTTTAAATATACAAATAAATAAAATATACGTAAATGTTGTTTTATTTTTTGTCAACAGGTTTTCAAAAAGTCTGTCAAGTGTCATAGTAGGGTTCCGCGCTTATGTAAGAAAAGAATCAGTGTTTTCAGTATTTGTTAAAATACAATAAATAATAAATGATATACAGAAATTTCAATTTACTAACTAGCTGAGATAGACTTCGTTACAAAAATGGTCTAAATAGTTTTAAATCATTTCTTGATTTTTGAAACATACTGAAGCCAACATTTATTTATTAGATAAACTGATAACTATTTCCAATCATGTAACATAGTAGTTACATAATTTAAAAACAACAAATTAAATATATAATTATTTTACTCAATAAGCTCTAGAAAATGACACCCATATATGCCAAGGTAAGAAAAAATGTCAGCTTATTTCATTTAAGGGTCGTCACATATATCTTTTTAATAAATTTGTACTAAAACAATTCTGTTTTAGGTTTTTTTTTCCGCTTTTTTGTCGTCATAATCATCAGCCAAAACAAAGGCGTTTCGATTACCATTTACTAAGAACACGCTGCTGCCCGTCCTCCAATGGTCCTCCGATGGTCCTCCCAAGAAATTTAATAACCGAGCCTGGGCCTTTGTATATGGAACCCTAAAAATTAGATTAAATAATGTTCATCTGTCTACCCATACTATGCTTACTTGTGCGAACCAAAGTGGATGTTACGCGGTGTATCTAAAACTTTATTTGAATTTCATGTAATTTGCATAATTATGCCCAATCGCGATGCGTTTACAAAATAAGACTTCTTTTACTTTAAAAAGAAGAAGACGATGATAAAAGAAAAATACGATTTGAGCCTAACCAAAAACCTAACCGTTTGACAGCTCTTCCGTATTTACATCAGAAATATTACGCTCAAAATAGCCAATTACTGGCCGGCTCATCGAGCTCTCCAAGCCGGTCAATCCTGGGCGCCAATTTGCGTGAATAACATTTTGAGCCACCCAATCGTAATAATTAATTACTTTAAATTGAGTCGGTTATTCCGACTATAGTTTCGATCAGGTGACCTTTATCGCCGCAATCCGCAGTGCATGGCGAGACGATGTCACGCTTAGCATTCCTTGATAAAGGTCACCGAATGTGATCGAAACTATAGTCGGAATAACCGACTCAAATATTTAACGTGATTATTCCCGTTTTATTCAAATAAAATGTGTCAAAATTGAATAATTCCCATGAAAATTTGTGTTCTATTTTAATTTTAATTTATTTTCCTGCCTGAGCGATCAAGTGCTTTAGTGTTACGAATTAGTCACAGAATAATTAACGATTTCAATAAAATCACGTCGCTTAACGTAGCAACTATCATACCGATAATTTATTTTACTGAAAAATACAATTACGATAATACTATCAACATTTCTTATCAACACTGTAATTAACATAATCGTATTCAACATTATGTCAAGCGAAATACGCTCTAACAGTATTGTTCGTAAGGTGTAAACTAGTTTTATTGAGACGCATGTTCGTGAACTTATTTACTTAGTATAGGCTGAGCAGCGCACACGAGCGGTCATAATGTTGGTGTCAGTTAAAAAAGTGGCGCAATCGAGTCGAAGCATTCGCTGTCTCTCGCATTACCCTATAGACGAACTTGTATTTGGATTATCTAGTGAGCAACAACAAGTAGGTGCCTATTACTTTTAGATATATACTTAGGAATAATAACTTCGAAAATGTTTACGCTACGAACATACTTACTCTGTTATAGATATACTGACGAAACAAACCTTTTGACCTTTAGTTGATTCCAGTTTTCTCGCTCGAGAATTTGCACACTATTAAAGATATAAAATCAATCAGTGGGTTTTGGAAGCTTTTGTTGTATATCTAGATACATATATTTATTTAATATAGGAAATAGTATTTTTTTTCGATCACAACAGTTTTTGAACATTCTTACTATTAAGTAGGGGAAGTACCTACGCACATAATGGCGTATACGGAACGGCACTTTATTTAAAATTTGGCGGGCTTTGGCGCCAATTTGGCACTTGCATCATGTGGTCCGATTTTCTATAACCGAGGCCCCGTGCAGGATTTTTTTTTTGTAATCAGTCTCAAACAGGTATCGGCCGTTACGAGTATTTTCTCGAAGCAAACAGTTTTGTATGTTTTGGTAAGGAATATTCTTTATGATATGAAAATACCCTATTATCTCTAGTCTAGAACATCTATGCGAATATAAATATCTACTTTGTTAATTATATATTGGTACATTTGTAGGTGAGAACTTTATGTTTTTATTAAAAGAGAGGTCGTAAAACAAACATACAATCAATCTATTAATATATAAAAGAACAAGCCCTTTTCTAGCAATCAACACACCGACCAAACCACTCAAGAGTCATGATTTCTTTATTTATTCTTTCTTTATTTACAAAATAAGCAACTTTACAGTATAATTTACACCAAAAACGTTACTTACTCTACATTTAATATGATTATACATTAATAATGATATAGAGAGAGGTGAAATTGGATACAATATCTATAATATTTTGTCGACACTATGTTATATAGCACCACAGTATGTCACGTATATTTAGGTACATAAATAAAACTATGCTCTACTAGCTGGGCCTCGCGGTTTCACCCGCTATTCTACAGAAACGGAACATTTTTCCGGCATAAAAAGTAGCCTATGTGTTAAGTTAATCCAGGGTATAAGCGACCTCCATACCAAATTTCATTCAAATCCGTTCAGCCGTTACAGAGTTGAACAGGAACAAACCCAATTACATACTTACACACAAACTTTCGCATTTATAATTTACTGTGATATACACTCGACTCTGCTTTGCATCGAAAAATGCGAGGTAGTAGCTAAAAATAAAATAAGAATCATTCACATTATTCTTAAAGAATATCTACAGAGCAAGGAATATAAGAAACATCATTTTAATTTGTTTGACTTATTTTATAGTCGCGTGAGAATCCATTATATTTTGTGTACCTACATGTTATATTATGTTTGAACACACTAATTTATGAGTATACCTAGGCAGGTAAATACAAGAAGATTGTAGGTAAGGTTTTTACCTACAAGCTTCTTGGGTAAATACGTACCTACTTATAAAAATGAAATACAAAATACGTAAATTCAATACAGATTTTAATTCATTTCAGCTCAGAAAAACAGTGTTTGATTTCGCACAAAAAGAATTAGCACCTAAAGCAGCTCGAATAGACCGAGAAAACAATTTTAAGGAAGTCAGGGAATTCTGGAAGAAACTCGGCGAGCTAGGCGCTCTAGGTATGCAACCATCTTAGTTTTATTTATAGGTATATGTACTAGTACAAAGTGCCACTTCACAGATACTGTAGATACAGACGTCTATGTATGTATAAGGTAGATACAACTATAAAGAATACTCACTACTTACTTTCTCACCCATCAGTTTGACAGCTGGACATACACCTATCCCCCAAAGTTTCTCGGGTTTCTTATCTCGTTTGACTTGCAGGGCGTCTTATCGATCCGTGGTCTTCGTCTAGATCTATAGATCTAGAAGAATAAAATATTCTAGTATGCAGCTTTTCAATGAGGCGTTTTCCAAAAAAAAAAAGCAGTTCTAAAATACTTACTAGATGGCGTAACAAACCTATCGTTTTACCTGTCATTGTCATTTCTGTCGAAATATTTTATGTTTATTTTTTAAATCATAAATTTTGGCTCCACACGTTGTGTATTTAGCCAGTGTCAACTATTGTAATATTTCAAATGAAGTCAAATACATAGTTGCGTTACTTGAAATTGTCTAAATACACATATCGAGCCAAAAAACACGTGAAAAAAAAGGCACACGTACATTTTTTTGTCTTTCATGTCTTGACAGTGACAGAACAAACGCAAGGTACATCTAACGCCATCTATTGGGTACTTTTATAACCAGGATTTCTTTTTTTTTTGGAAAACGCCTCATTGCCGTGACGGGAGCAGTTTTTTTATGGTCTTCGAACAAACAGAAATTAAATAAATATAATAACACACAGCGCCATCTAGCCCCACACTAAGCAAGCTTGTACTACGGGAACCAGCGGGCTTATCCTCTAACTTTGATACGTTCGTGATTCTGATTGCGAGAACATGCCATCTCGCTCGTACCAACTTAGTCGCACTGTGCTCGCTCAACTCTCGCTATCGCTTTCAGAGTTACGGGATGAGCCCACAGATAACCGATAGAATACATAAATACTATTTTTTTTCTTCTGTAAATACATAACACCTAGACAAAGAACAAACATCCATGTTTATCACACGAAATGTTTGTACTGGGTGGGAATCACAGATATATAGAACATCTGTGGTGGGAACCGAACCCACAACCTACAGCTCAGGAGGCGGAAATCCTCTCACTGAGCCACAAGGCTAGTCGATTAACCGAGTACCTACCTCTTGCTTGCTCCAGGTGAGCCAAATGACAAGTGGCAAACTGTACTTATGAGGAGCTTGTAGAGTCAAATAAGCTACCACCATGTCTGCACTAATAAACGTAGATAAGTAAGAGGGGCGGATACCACTGCAGGGCCACTAGGTACCTACACTAGACATTTTACATACATACATTTCAATAGGTATCTTGGAATCTAAGTGAGCCGACTATTGTACGAGGTCAAACATTCAGTTGCTTTTTTTCCAGTTCTAATTAAATGTATTCTGTAGTCATGTTTGCTCATACTTAAGTACTTATGGAATCTAAGTGAGCCGACTATTGTACGGGGTCCAGCATTCAGTTGTTTTTTTTTCCAGTTCTAATTAAATGTATTCTGTAGTCATGTTACTCGTACTTACTTACACAGTTATTATGTAATATATAGGTCATTACAAGCACAGATCGCACAAGCCATGGTACCCAATGGGAGCACGCTTGCCTCACATTCGAGCGGTCGTGGGTTCGATCCCGGGCGGGGCGCGTACCAATGAGTTCTTTGGAACTTACGTACGGATATACCACTGGCTTTTCGGTGAAGGAAAATATTGTGAGAAACCTGTATATTTCCGAAGAAGAAATTCGATGGCATATGTGAATCCGCCAACCCGCACTGGGCCAGGGAGGTGCATACGGCCCAATCCAACTTTCGCCCTTCAGGGTAGGCCGATATCTCAGCAGTGAGATTTTTAAAGGCTGATGCAGACAGATCTAGCATTATTATTATTATTTAATCTAATGTAGGTGTGCAAAGTTGTTTTTGCGGTTTTCTTGAAACATTTTGTTTGACTCTTCAAAAGCGTTATCTTGTTTTCAGGTATAACCGCTAACCCAGACTATGGCGGTACAGGCGGAAAATACTCAGACCATTGCGTCATTATGGAGGAATTATCAAGGTGCATTTATAATATAACTAGCCGCGCCCGCGCTAATTGCCCCGCGTTGACAATCCTACAGAAAGTTTTTTTAGCGTTAAATGTAGCATTCGCTCTCCGGCCTTTAATGTACCAATGCAAAAATGCAAACAACAATGAATGATCAATCCAACCCGCAATGAGCGTGATGGATATGGCTCAATCACCCTTCGAGGGTGGACCGATATCCCAGCAGTAGGATTTAAGGAGGCTGATGCAGCGCAGTGCAGATGAGTGTAAGAGGAAAAAACAAAACATTAAACACACTTTTTTAAACAAAACAAAACAAAAATTATTTATTTTGACATTAATTCAGTTTTTACAACGAGTAAACAAAAATAAACAATGAACACGTATTTATAATATTAGTAAGGGTTAGAGGGATAGGTAGGGATAATAGGGATTTGTAGCTAATAGCGTAGCTCGGCTAGATGTTCCTAACCGATCCAATATGGTTCACACGGTCGGTCTTCAGAAAATAGATCTTCTTCGGAAGCGAGAAGTGCAATAACTACGAAAAAGTTCATAAAATATGGAACCATTTTCCCCCACTCCCCGTGCTATGTAAGATGGAGAAGAGAATATTTCTGAAAAGTAGACAAAAACTGGGAAAATATAATTTGTCTCATGCCTCCTATATAGTGCGCTCTCATTCCCCGTTCGCCACAACCTTAATCCTCGTCTACAAGTGCTTTTAAGAATATTATCGGTGGATTTTTTTCTCTTAAGTCTTTTTATGATTGTGTTTTATGGATACAACGACTGAATATCGATTTCAGAGCCAGTGGCAGCATAGCGCTATCATACGGCGCTCACTCGAACCTGTGCGTGAACCAAATCAACAGAAATGGCAGCGACGAGCAGAAGAACAAGTACTTGCCTAAGGTACCTAACATACGTTTTACCACTGCACTACACACCACCGCTTGAAACTTCATCCGCTTTTCATCTGTATTTGGAAACAACCGCGGATCCACCGTTGTGGGTACGATGGGCATGCCCACAACCCTAATAGACTTGTGACGTCACACTCACGTTTATTCTAAATGTGACACTGTGATGTGCAAACAAACATTTACTTTTGTAATTTTCGTGAGCGAACAAACTAACATTTTACAGGTTGTTCATTTACTAGTGTGCGCCCCACGGGATTGCCTGTACAAAATACACTGTACAAAATCTTGGTCAGGGCGTCGTATATTTTGCAAACATTTCCTTTGTAGGAATGAACTATATTGATCACGATCGAGTTCATACTCCGACTCGTAGGTACTTGGCCGATTTTTGGGTTCGGGCTGCGACCACAACATTTTTTAAGGGCAGCGGGCTTATCCTCTAACTTTGAAACGTTCGTGATTCTGATTGCGAGAGCATGACATCTCGCTCGTACCAATTTAGTCGCACTATGCGCGGTCCCGCTCGCGCAACTCTCGCTATCGCTTTCAGAGTTACGGGATAGCCCCACTGGTTCCGCTCATGTTTGGAAATAGCTTATTGTCTGTTTTCCTGATCCTTTTTGCCTCACACCTGCAAAATGTGTAATGCTTCCTTCTGCAATATTGAAATTGAATTATAATTTAATTCAACTTTTTTTATTATCTAAAATATTTATATATCTAAATTCTCCAGTCTAATTTACTTCAGCATATTAAAAAAGCCGAGGTACCTACTATTGTAAGTACTAAATCGTTGTGGTAAATTTTTTTGACCTTTCAGCTTTGCAGTGGTGAACACGTGGGCGCCCTAGCCATGTCGGAGCCCGGGGCAGGCAGTGACGTAGTCTCTATGAAACTTAGAGCTGACAAAAAGGGAGACTACTACGTGCTGAACGGGAATAAATTCTGGATCACAAACGGACCTATTGCTGACGTTTTGGTGGTATGTGGCTCTTTTAAACGGTGTGGCGTAAAGTGTAGATAACGCGCTTCACTTTACTCGAAAACGGAATTACTGAATACAAATTTTAATTCTCTGAACAGTCGTGATGGTAAACCCGTAGATAAGGGTTATCTATTGTTCACGCCACAACCTTATTTGGTTTTCTGTTCAAATCTTTCAGGAACTAAAGTACTTACGATCTAAAACGGACTTAATCCAGAAAACTTTTGTAATATTAGAAAATCTTGGGGCGTAATTGGCTGAATTCCGGAGCACAAGAGCCCAGGGTCAGAACTTTGAAGTTCTTATTGCGATGATTGTTAGGTTCGGCCGCTGTGCGATCGTGAACCTTATAATCACAATAAGCGACCCAGAACTTCTAAGACGGAAATGGCTGAATGACATTAAGGAGTAGAGTGGACTAACTGAGTGTGTCGTGCCTTAAGATTGGAAGAGGTCATGGTGGAGGTTGACGATGATGCATGAAGATGAATAGATATTTAAATCAATATCTAAAATGGTACATCAAACAGTTCTAATGCCTTTTTTTTAAATCTTTTAACAGGTTTACGCAAAAACAGACCTAACAAGCAAACCTCAGCACGGGATCACAGCGTTTCTAATCGAAAAAGACTTCCCCGGGTTCTCAACCGCACAGAAACTGGATAAGCTCGGCATGAGGGGCTCGGATACCGGGGAGCTGGTGTTTGAAGACTGCAAGGTAATTTGAAAAACCCTTTTACTCTCTACTACTGAATTCTCTGTAGGTGATATTTCAAAGCCATAAAATACATCATGGTGACGCAAAAATAACAGCGTACCTACCACAAGGCAGTGTCGTTGGTCCCATACTGTTAAATATCTTTAGCGAGGATAACAGTTTAGGTATATGAAAAAAAAGCCTCAGACTGCAAATATAGCCTATCACACAGTGTGATTCACACTCCGGATGCAATAACGAATCTAATAAAAACGCATCGGAATCAAAAATAGGCATTTACATACAAATATACACAAATGACATTTTGTCATCTTTGTCTAACTCTATCCTCTTGCTCACACACGCTGTCTACTAAAATGAGATCCGTGAGGAGCCGTGTTCTATTTTACGACAAAAAGAGTAAAGTTTGTCGTGTTGAGCAAGCCAGGCCTGCAGGTCATTATTATAGGAGCTCTAAACTTTCAGGTCCCAGCTAAGAACATTCTAGGCCAAGAGAACAAAGGCGTATACGTACTAATGTCCGGTCTAGATTTGGAGAGACTAGTCCTTGCCGCGGGCCCGGTGGGCCTGATGCAGGCGGCTGTCGACGTGGCATTCGAATACGCGCACACGAGACAGCAGTTTGGGAAGAATATCGGCGAGTTCCAGCTCATACAGGTCGGTACAGTGACCGGCAAACATCTTGAGCAAAAAGTTTGTGGCTAATGGGGGAAAAGATGACGCATGTACGTTGAAATCTCCCCGCGCAACCTTCGTTCTACCAAAGAGACCTAAAAATCAACAGCTGCGCAGATGACGTCATTGGTCAAGTTTTTTGCCGCTTACGACGAAAGTACAACTACAATATATTCATTCCTACTGTTACTATAGTTACACTGGACTGGGACTCGGTAGGTATGTCCTAAAACTGCGACCAGAACCAACGGAGGACGGGCACCGGCGTACCTTTAGTAAATGGTGAGCGTTCTGCGATCTCCAAGCCGCCTGCTAAGCTTGGGGATTATGTATTACGACGTCTGGCCAATGGCAACGGGCTATGATGGCTCTGTCATGATCATTGGCTACCTTTTATAGGACACTTGGCTACTTTTTCTACGTTCTTGGCTAAACCTATAAACTCAATAGATTGCGGTTTTTATCTAGCTCGCATCAGAGAGAGTAAGATTGTGAAATGGCATGTCCTGAAAACAATTAAGCATGTAGAATGCTAGCACAGACTAAAATTACATATTAAATGATTAATACTTACTGCAATTGACAATTGAAAAACCGCAAAAAAAACAACTTTGCACACCAAGAACTCGGATCATAGTGATTATTTATTTCTGACATACTTACTTAGTTATGGAACCCTACCATGAGTAGGGCACGACACGTTTTTTTTCCCTCTTATATTCACTTTTCTGTGGTCTGCCTATGAGCGCCGTACTTCGCAAGAGTATGCATCGATTTCATAAGCTGTCAGATGGATCCACTTCCATTAGCTACATTAAGGGATTTTGATAGTTTTCTAAACTAAGTAAATATCTCGAGTAAAATCACGATAAGGCTGCCAGGCCTGTTTTTCATAATTATGTAGTTAAAATGTTATGTAGACATTAAAGAGTATTTTTGGATGACTAAGGTGTTGCCTCTAATCTACAGCTATAACCGGACTTTGCACAATAAAGAGTTAATCCACCTATTTATATTTCTAGGGTAAAATGGCGGATATGTACACCTCGCTGTCAGCGTGTCGCAGCTACCTGTACAGCGTGGCGAGGGCTTGCGACGAAGGCCACGTGAACAGCAAGGATTGTGCGGGAGTCATATTGTACTGCGCCGAGAAGGCGACGCAGGTCGCGTTAGACGCCATTCAGATACTCGGTGAGGAGATAGCGTTCAATCTGCGTCCTGAAAATTATTATTTTTTTCCCTAGCAGTACCTCAGGTATATTTAGGTAGGTCGCTATCGCTACTCTGAGGGGGCTTATCCTGTAACTCTGAAAGCGATAGCGAGAGTTGCGCGAGCGGGACCGCGCGCATAGTGCGACTAAGTAGGTACGAGCGAGATGGCATGCACTCGCAATCAGAATCACGAACGTTCCAAAGTTAGAGGATAAGCCCGTTGGTCTGTTCTGCCAGCAACCCAAGGTCGTGCTGGAGCTTGGCTGGCTTGGGTAGGCTGGTAGAGGGCAAATGCACAAAGCAACCCAAGCTGGATTTCAGTGCAGGTCTTATCGCCCCTAATTGAAATTAGAAGCGATCTGACTTATTTTTATGGTTTTTTTGTTCTAAAATTTTTAAATTCTGAAAATAATGTAACATTTTCATGCAACTGAGTGACGAGACGAATATGTCGCTCGCCTGAAGGTTATCGTCATTCTTGCTCATAATAGTTCTACCGAGAATTTTGAGTTTCAACGGGTAAAAACCCTGCCTGGTACTCGTCACAATGATATTGTAATAAATGTTAAATCTCTTTTTACAAACTTTTTACAACTAAAAGACAGTAATGTTTGTACTTTGCACCATACTGTTTGGCGGATTGGATTATTGGTAAATGTGTGATTATTCACATTCCCCACACGGTACATGGACTCGGAGATAAAGAAAGAAATATAAATAAATAAAAAAAAAAGAGCAAAAGAGTCCTCAGCAAATGAGTTCCACCATTACAAATTACTGATAACATTATTTTTTTACAGGAGGAAATGGCTTTATCAATGACTATCCAACAGGCAGAATACTTAGAGATGCAAAACTATATGAAATTGGGGCCGGGACTTCGGAAGTACGGAGAATGCTTATTGGCAGAACATTGAATAACGAATACAAGTGATATAAAATATAATAGCTACTCATATTATAAAATATTTTAAAAAAAACCCAGTGCAATAAAATACTCTGAAAAAAATACACTATCGACATTTTCTTGGCGCCGCCCGTGATATACTTATTTATGATTAAGAAGCTCAGGTGTGGTCACTGTGGTCTTCTTCATCGGTTCCATCAAATAATAATCTCTGAAATCAAATACTTTACTTCGAAAATACCAAATTCGCTATATGTATGCCTATAATATTTGAGGAGTTTCCTCAATTTCTCATAGAACTGGATTTTAATTAAAAAATGGGGCCAATCTGGAAGTAAGTATATTCTTTAAAATATAAAAAAATATTTTCCCAAATTGGTTTATAAATGACGGCATTATGAGCGAAAAACATTTAAAACAAAAACAGTTGAATTGAAAACCTCCTTTTTTTTGGAAGTCGGTTAAAATATATTATGCTATTGTATACCATATTGCATTGAATTCTGTACCATTTTCTTAACCAAAAGTATTGCCGTCTTATTCTTACATATTGTAATGAAAAATAATGCAGATAACTTTGTTGCTGTCAGATTGGTTTAGTGAGTACAAAGTGGAGTCCTTACTAGTGTAACATTTTCTAAAATTCACTAGTTCTAAAATTGTTGCCATCCTTTTCTCGCATATTGTAAAACCAAAGATAATTTTATGGTAGTGGATAGGTTTATAAGCTTGTTACCTAGCGCATAACAGTTTGTTCCCACAGCCTCACTGTAAAGTCACAGAAGAATCTTAAGAGAAGAATAGGTTTCTTGAGGCAGCTTCAACAAGATGAGAGCATCTCATCTTCATCAACACTACTGTCTACACCACTGGAGCAGCTATGCCAGCGGCCCAGAGCCTTGCTCTGCTATTTCAAGGAACTGGGTTGGATAAGGTAGATGCTGCCAGGGGTAAATGCACAATACATCCCATCCGAGATGTCAGTGCAGGACTTATCCGCATATCGAATAAAAATAAGCCTCAGTTCAGAGGCAGTTCTCGTTCCTTTCACTGCCACACTGCCAGTGTGGGTGAAAGGATTATTAGCTAATATAAGGTTAGCTGGGGAAAATGCTTACTCTGTCGACATCAATAATAAAAAATCTTTAAAAAAAGGATGGAGCCGATCTTGATTAAATCTAGGAAGGAAGTATATAGTGTGTTATGAGGATGGACATAAGATACTTTTTATCTTGTTTTTTTTACTTACCTGAGTAAGTAACTGCAAGCAAGTAAGCAAGTAAGTAAGCTGGAAAAAATGCAAGTCTCTGTGGATTACAGTAAGTCAATTGTTTAAATTATATGTTTAATGAAATTAAAAAAAAAACAGTACCTCTAATTTCTTGTTTTATTTTTCATTCCCACCAAAAACTGACCGAGAAGCTTGTAGATAGGGATTCAACAAAATGCCACCATTTTGGGGGAATGTATAGCATCTGACCCGGTTTTAATAAGCAATAGTGAGCTCTAGCTTCTAGGTATTTAGGATATTTCTCCAAATCAGGTTGTCGGGGGTCCACTTGAGCTGTGTTGTTTAATAACTCATGTTCATGAGGGTATACATATTCTGAATCTGACGGTGAGAATAAAAAGATTTGTTTTTCTCCAACTACTTGTGCCAGCAAGTTCTTTTTTGGGTCATGATGCAATGGCGACACTGTGCCTTTGGGTCCGTACCAAGCATTAATATCCACAGGGTCATTTTTTTCTAAAAAGCAACAATATTCTGGCTCGACAATATCCTGTTTTAACTCCGGTATTTGGTCAAATAGTTGATATTGAGCGAGATAGCCAACTGGCCCATTACTTTGGTATATATATCCTTTTATAAACTCCTCAATAGTCATTAGTTTCTGCGTCCAGTCTGAGTCTGTATATTTACTTCCCAATTCCACGGCCACCGTTCTGAAGCCTGCCAGGTTTATGAAGTAATTTTGGTCTTTCCATTTCGTTAATGCAGGCCAATGATTCATGCAATTGTTTAAAATAACTGGCTTCTCGCCTAAAATATAGTTTTTGTAAAAATTCTCCATGCTCGGACAGTCTATGACTTCTATTGTTTTAGCATCAATCTGCTTAACATCTATTAATGTAGTTTTTTCTTGGACTACATTTATATTAATGTCAATAGGATGTACGGAATTAATGAGAGTGGCACATTTTTGCAAAAGTTGAGGTGCTGCATGAAGTTGGCATCCAAACATAATACCGAAGTCAATTATTTTAAACGATTCTTTTATGATATCTTCATTATCGGAACATTTGATTAGGGCTAATAGCCTCAGGTACGATGCTACAGTGATAGTCTTTCTAATAAATGTTGGCACTTCTTTCCAGTTTCCAATGTTCACTTTTTCATACATGCGGTCGATAACTGCTTGTATTTTTATCGCAGAAGATATATTTATTAACCTCATGTCTTTTAAATAGAGTCGAAGGATCGATTTGCAAGTTACATCAAGATCTACAATTTCTTGCAAAGATGATTCAACCTTGGCCTTAAACTCTTCCAATTCTTTTAGTATTACTGTATTTGTTGCCATAACAAGAGTTTAACAGATTTGTTCGAGGGTTGTACTCAGTCTGGTCCCTGGTGTTTACGAAATTTAGAAACAGCGTGCGTGACTAAGAAATTAATTTTAATCGTCTTCTAACTTTTTGTTTACAACACAAACCATACTTTTGAAACATATGTTTTTGACATTAACGTTTCCGTTTACGATTTATAAGGAGTCATTGTGTCATGTCTTGTCATTCACACGCGCGAGAAGAGAACGAGACGAAGAGATACGAATAGACATTAATTACAATTGTGTTCTGCGTGAAATGAAACGTATAATTGTATATTTTTTTCGAAGTTTTATTCTTATTTTACGAAAATGTTGTTTCTAGTTTACTATTAATTCTTTATAACTACTTCTTGTCAGAAGATGCATCGAATATATATGCTTTTTATCAAATTATGTGATTTATCAAACAATCTCGTACAAAAATAAGACCTTGACCTTTCACAAAAAAACTTACAATATTGTCTATGGCGAATCATATGACTTCCTCACGTCACGTGATTTGTCAGATTATTTACATCAAAAAGTGATACAAAAAAAGTTTTGATAGAAATATTTCGGTAATTTATAAGCAAATATCAAACATGCACGTAAATCTGAGTACGCAAATGCCCTAACATGTTAATTATTACGCAATGGCACTATTTGACAAACTTTTCTCTCTAAAGAGGAGGCTCGATGCAGACTACTGTGATACCACAAACCGGAGCAGGTATGTCAGACAAAATGCTTTTCATTCATTATTTCTATTTTTGAGTGGTGTGGCATGTAAGAGGTTGACGCACGGAGTGGGCACTCGCGTCGGAAGCTGGGAGTTCCGCAGGGCACTGGGTGAACCGTCGCCGGAGTGTTGACGCAGGCGAGTCTGTGTGGCTGTGTGGCTGACAGCGGCGCGGCGAGCATGTGACGACTGCGCGGGGTGAGGGCCGCGGGCGTAGGCGGTGGTCGCGTCACTCTCATCGAGAGGGGCGGGTCGCGTTCAATGTTTGCTTATTATTTACTAGCTAGTCACAGAGACTAGTACACCAGCACATTCCACTTAGACCGGACGGCCGATTACCGTCACTCGCTTATCGATGTGCATTTAGTGAGATCACTGAAATCATTTCAAGTGTGGTGCGTGCATGTGAAAACATTTTCTCTTTGTGGACATTGTAACTTCGCTAGTATCTAAACAGCTGTGTTGACAGCTGATGCGAGCATGAAATAAAATGAAAAATAGGTAATGTTTTTTCCCTTAAAGCATGTGTTTGATGTTTGCGTGTTATAAATACTGAAGTCAGTCAAATAACGTAAGTGTGAAAAGCAGATTGTGGCAGTACGAAAATGTTACATCTGATCTCAATGACCAAACAATTCTTATTGGGGTGATGAGTAGCCATTATATTACTTGACATTAGTTGCTAAACCTGTTTTCAATCGTGCTATCATAACAGTCATAATATATGATCATTATGAGTTAATAATACTTTATGCACCATCCATGACTGTCGTTGGAAGTGAAAGTGCGTACATTGTTTACTTTGTATTCAACACATGAATGGTACGTACCATGTATTGCATCAAGTGCAGTGGCTCGAGATATGGAAGTCTGTTTGTATTATTTCTACCTAACATCGTAAAATAATAAGTTATATGGAGTACAGTTAGGAATATACTGAGTACAGTATTTTTTAAATCAAAATTTATTATAATAATTCTTTGGTGTTCTTCACACTAATATTATACATGTGAAAGTTTGTGTGTAAGTATGTAAGTGGGTTTGTTCCCGTTCAACTCTGTAACACCTGAACAGATTTGAATGAAATTTAGCATGGAGGTAGCTTACATCCTGGATTAATACATAGGCTACTCTTTATCCCGGAAAAATATTCGGTTTATGTAGAATGGAATGTATCCGGGTGAAAACGCAGGGCGTAGCTAGTATACTATAAAAACAAACTAGTATAAAAATTCAACTTAGATAACACAGTAGTGTGTAGTACACAATAAATATATAAAATATATAATTATATAGTTGAATTTATCAAGACACTGACATGCCAATGACCAAAGTCTCTAAATAAAATGAGATTAAAAATTGAAAAAAAATGGTTGAGTGGCTGTATGTATCGTATTCTTTTTTCAGTACACAGTATCAAATATGTTAGTCCGAGATATACTTCTGAGTTACTTTAAGTTCTCAGCTAAATCCATTAAGCTATTGCAGAACGGAAACAAACTAACACAAACACATATTCTCACATTTATAATGAAAATGTGATGTGACATGAAGTGGGAATCTTTTGATTTATTATTTGCATGTCATCATTTGTGGTTACAAATTTGCCGTGGGATGAGCCAAGAATAGCACTTCGGGTGATTTAAGAAGTAAAATATTATTTTTTGAGTGGATTATGCTGGTAATACGTGTTTGGGATGAGTCAAGAAATGGGTGAGACCGCTGGGACGAAGAAGGAACAACCCAAGTAGATGGATGGGCAAATTAAAAAGATGGAAGGGCTATTTAAAAATCTTACAACTGTCATATAAATAACCGTAGCCTAAACTAGTGGATCTAGAAGCGTGACATTCTAAGGTAGGGAAAGGATTTTAAAAACCGTCGTTTTTTTTTTCCAACCCCCCCCCTAAATGCCGAGCTTCGATCTCGGGCCCCGAGGCCCGAAGGCTGAGCACTGAGCAGCGGTGTGCACGAAGACGCGGGCATCAGCTACTAAGTTACAAAATGTTTAACTTTTCGTACAGATAAAACAATGCAGAAATCTTCAGAATTATTCTATTGTATTTTACTCAGGCTATTTTGTTGGGTAGTGTGAAAAAAATTATATGTCATTCATGTTTTTTTTTTGAACCACTTTATGTAAGGGTAAAGAAATACCAAATTAAGTATCCTAAGGACTTGCGCACTTTGAGCTAGCGGGCGCGGGCGCGGTTGCGGGCGTGATATCGTCACCAGGTTGGTCGCCAAACCTTTGCGCGGGCATGACGTGTGACTTACCTGCATCATTTTCAACATTTTCGCATTTCGCATTTATAAATGCGAAAGTTTGTGTGTAAGTAAGTAGGTAAGTATGTAAGTGTGTTTGTTCCCGTTCAACTCTGTAACGGCTGTATAGATTTAGATGTAATTTGGTATGGAGGTAGGTCATTCCCTGGATTAACACATAGGCTAATTTTTATCTCGAAAAAATTAGCCGTTCCTGTAGAATGGCGGGTGAAACCGCGGGGCGCAGCTAGTTATTGACTAAAAAGTCCTCATAGTTTAATAATACTTTATTAGTAGAGTCGAAGAAAATAATTCATCAGTTTTTCAATATTTTATCATAATTATTAGCAAAAATTATTTGTATTATTTGTAATTATTTGTATAATTATAGTAGGTGTTTTATTCACCTATTTACAAAAGCTGAGCACTCACGGCAGTTATACTTTTCAGCGCGCCATATATTCCGTTATTGTGTTCTCTCTACTCTTCTGAAGCTAACGATAACGAGCTGGAGGATGCACGGCGGCACTTTCTGCCCCGCCTCCATCATTCTATGACTGGGCATCTGCCGGCTTATCCTCTAACTTTGAAACGTTCGTGATTCTGATTGCGAGAGCATGCATCCCGCTCTTACCAATTTAGTCGCCCTACGCGGGCCCGTTCGCGCACTATCACTATCACTTTCAGAGTTACGGGATAAGCCCGCTGTTCATAATTTTCGTTAAGAAGTTACAGAAATGTCAGAAACCGCTATGACGAATTTTGTGAATAAGAGCTCCGCTTTAAATCACTGCTGGCCGCACACCTGCTGGCCGCACACCTGCTGGCCGCTCACCTGCTGGCCGCTCACCTGCTGGCCGCTCAACCTATACGAACTTACTTTACGACAAGCCCAATCTTCCAGGTCCTATCAAATAAATCCGGAGCAAGTGCGTCTGCTTCTATTCAAGGAGTGCGATTGGCGAGGCAGGAGACTTCTCTTCGACTCGTCTGCTATTCAGAAGGTGCCCGCGGGGAAACATGACAAGCCGAGCGTTCGACAGGACGAGCTCCCGTTCATCGTGGAGGTCGCTGATGGATTCAGTTATATGGTGAGTTTTTTTTTTAACACAAAATAGCGTCAAGTGACCGTACCGAGTGAGGCAAGACACGAGCGATGTCTAGTACGCTCCTTTTCTGCCTGTCTCGTTGATAGAGTGCGACCGGCATTAGATATGAACATTTCCCTGAGATTGTGGTTTGGTAATTTTGTACTGGTACCACGTTTTTTTATTTTTTTTATTGTCAGTTTAGTTTAGAACTCCTGTAGCGCTTACGTTATTAAAAATTGATATAAAACTTGGATATCGAGCTAAACTACCTTCATAATCCTTACCAAATAGATCCAAAACAAATACCATATTACCCCAAGATTCCGCACTCAGGGCAATCGTAGCGCACCACGCATTGGTCAAAATACACGTATGAATACAGATTTACTCTCATTTGTTAATTGCTGGGGGCTAGTAAGCATTTGAATCCGAACCCATCGACATGATGTCTATTGAGTAGCAAGTTATAAGGCAGGGTAGTACTTAGATAAAAAAACTGAGGGAATGAAACAAACAGGATTGAACTAGGACGCAAAAATGCCAACGATTGAGCTGATAGAATAAATATGTGTCGTAAATAAAAAGGCTTCATCAAAAACATTACCCTTCTTCTTGGGCAGTCGGGTAAAAGTCTTAACTGACGAGCAATGAATGGCATGGACATTTTTTCACATATAATAGACTTGGGAAAAGTATGTATATGTTACGGCTAGAACCCGAAGTGCGGCTACGCCTAGTTGTAGCCGGGTAGGACTAGGTGTAACCACTTACTTTTGGTTAAATCCAGTATAAACCGATTGTGTTCGGGTAAAACTAGGTCTAGCCGATATCATTCCGGCTAGACCTAGGTTCAATCAAACCCTAGTGGCTGATACTAGGTCTAATTCTAAATTCTAGCCGTAACATAATTATATATTAAAAACAACACTTACCCCCGAATACTGAAACATTTGTTAACTTTGACAACAGATTAAGTCTATTGCTGCCTTTGTCATTTACTTAGTGCCAGACAAAGGCAGTATTAGAATTAATCTGTTGTCAAAGTTAATGAACGTTTCAGTATTCGGGGGTTAGCTAACATACACTAAGTACCTACGTATTCGTATTGCATAAGGGTTTATTTTTGGTTGTGTAAAAATAAAACTCCGTTATCGCTATCAAATATACAAAAATAAACCTAACAATAATAATTGACAGATGTTGAAGTCACAAGACATGCAGTAGTCCGCGTATTCACACTTGTGCTAAATTTAGACCACTTATGGATGATAGCGCGTTTGATTATACACTCAGTTCTAAACGGTCCTCATAATACTATATTATCTATACGTATCTATACAATACCCGTGGGACTGAACTGGTTAATTTTAGCTTGATTACAATTAAAAGACGTGATCACATGGCGTATGATGACAATATACTCTTGTTCTATATTTATCAGCTGGCAGTAAATATAATCACGTGAATTGAATGGTTTAATTGAGTCGGAGCGATGTAAACTGTTTAGCTAGGGTATTGTTTTAGGGTGTCTACATATGGCCTGACCTGACATCGTGTGAAAGGGACAGCTAGATTTGAATATCACGGGAGCAAAAGAAACAAACTATTAAGGTTATAGCTTCTCCCTTTTTTTTTTTTTCTTCCTTTTTTTTTTTTATGTTACTCGGTGACGAGACGAGCAAGTCGCTCACCTTATGTTAAGCGTCACGCTTGCCCATAACAGTTCAATGCCACCCAGAACAACTTCAACAGTTCAAAACTATGCGTGGCAATGCACTGCGCTCGTCACCCTGAGATGTTAGATGTTAAATCTCTGTATGCCCAGTAATTACGCTGGAAACATTGCCCTTCAATCCGGAACACAGTAATGCTTGCACAGTACTGCTTGACGGTTGAATAACTGGCAAAGGTGTGGTACTTCCCCAGGCAGACTCTGCAAAAGAGCCCTACCACTACAAAAAACCCTTTCCTTTACTTTCGCTCCCCCATAAACTTATATATAGACATCTCTTTCAAACGCTGTCAGGTCAGGCCATGTAGCGAGGCCTTTATGAGGATTGGAACCTAAGAGCGCTCTCAAGCCGCGTGACAGAAGCGCTGCCCGTCGGCGTCGCCGTCGTGCGGCTTTCGCTCGGCCCGAGAGATGCAAATGCAACTTTAGGTGCGAAGTTTGAAAACTAGCTTTGTCTTTTTCTAACAAAGACATCTCTCCTTACCTTACTTTAGAAACATAAACCCTTTTCACGCTGTATTATTTCGCTTATTTTTATTTCTTCACATAATATACACAATTACTTAACACTTCACTTGCTTCAATGTATCTTATCGAATTATAAGTTGTGTATTATTTCTATTTTTAGCTGAATAACTTGCGTCCGGTAAACAAAACGCCTTTTATGATCTCCTGCTAAGTGCTACGGCAAATGTGAAGTATCTATTACGGGTTTATATCTAAATTTTCGACTTCGAAAATAAGTTAAGCCAAATTTGGTGGTATTAGCACAAATTAGCACAATTGATTTCACAAATATTGCAACCACGTTATATTTAGGTGCAACGTTTCGCTCGTCGCGCGAAATTAAAATTTTCTTGCGTTTTTTGTTAATTACAGCTTAATTACTCATCGTGGATTTGTTGAGACCAATTTTGCGCCAATAAATAACTTATTTTGAGAAACTACGGGTAAAATGATTACCTAGATAACATTGGTTTAGCTACAAATCGCAATAAGCTGATTTTCATCTTGGTTTTTGGTTCAGTGAGAAATGTTCTTATACTAGCTTTCAACTTGAATTTGTGGTTGGTGTAATTTCTTGAAACAATCTATTTAATATCGAAAAATTAATTTTCATGAACCTACAATCAGTAATTAAGCTGTAATTGACAAAAAATGCAAGAAAATTTGAATTTCGCGCGCTAAGCGAAACGTTGCACCTTAAGGCGATAGATCACAGAGGAACATATTAATCACTAGTTGTTACCCGCGACTTCGTACGCGTTGACATATAAAAGTATCCTATGTCCGTCTTTGTGATATACAGTAACTCCTTATCAAAATTTATCAAGATCTGTTCAGCCGCTTAGCCGTGATAAAGCGACAAACATCCAGACAGAGAGACAATTTACTCCCTATAGTTCGCTGGATGGCGTTGATCTATTTTTATGCATTTTTTGACGTTATGTATGGACTGACAGTTGTAATGTAGGGAGTTTTAAATAGCGCAAGCGCAGTTTTTTCCTCGAGACGAACGCATCTATTTGTATACTTCGAAGCTTTATTGGTCCTGAAACGACTGCGGCTATTTTCCTCAGATTTTTAATATAAGTTAGTAAACATTAACTCGAATCGAAAAACTTTTCCCTCCTGGGCAGTCGGGTAAAACTGACGAAATTACCACGCGATCAAGCCGTGGGCGAACGGTCTAAGAATAATGTTTTATTTATAGGCAGTCACGTGCTGAGATTTCGTGACGCTATATCTGTTACAATCACAGTCAATCTGAGAATGCACTCAGATAATGATAATAAATTCAGCTGTTTATCGTTAACCCGATAATAATGCGTTTCAATAGTGATCATAGCTAAACCTGTAAGCCTTATTTGAAGTACTAAAGGCTCACTCGCCTAATACCTATCTCGTTTGCACTCTTCAAAATTGTTTAAGGTTCAACGCTTCGCTCAGCGCGGCAAATTCAAATTTTCTTGCGTTTTTTGTCAATAACAATTTAATTACTCACCGTTCATGAAAATGAATTTTGCGACAATAAATAGGTTGTATCAAGAAATTACACCAACCCAAAAATCAACGTAAGAGCTAGTATAAGTACACTTCTAACTAAACCAAAAACCAAGACAAAAATCAGCTTATTGAGATTCGTAGCTAAACCAATATTATCTAGGTGATCATTTTAACCGTAATTTCTTGATACGACCTATCTATTGTCGCAAAATTCGTTTTCATGAACCCACGATGAGTAATTAAGCTGTAATTGACAAAAAACGCAAGAAAATTTTAATTTGCCGCGCTATGCGAAACATATGCACCTTAACATATTTACCGAGCGGAAAAAAAAAATACAGTCAGTTATTAAAATATTATTGCAGTCAGTTATCTTTAGTTACATTACCAATGTTTTATAGCAAAACACTGGCATTGTTATTAAATATTGTACTGTATATCTTTTTATGGTAATGTTTTAAGGGTTCTAACCTAAAGAGTGCGAAAGTGTCAGAGCGATCACTGTTGCTTTCTCGCTTGTTGCGCTCCATTTGGTATTTATCGCGGATAGACGCTTCGCTTTTCTGGCTAAAAGTATGGTGAAGTTGTGAAAATCTATTTATTTAATTGTCATCTGGCATTGGGACTTCAGAAGTTGCACTACTATTTTATACATAGTACTTCTAGCTACTTATTAGTTTAAGCCATCCAAAGTTTAATTATAAATAATTCTAACAAATTCACATTGACGAATTCCTAAATGGTTGTAAATAAATGCATATAGAATACAGTTTTTCATCCAATCCATCACCAGGGCCCCTATTCGGAGAAATGACATTTTTATCTCTCTCTCACTCACTCCGATTAAATTTTAAATTAGAGAGACAGTCACCGATATAATCTCGAGCGCACAGGAATAGGGTCCCAGGTAACCTTCGCACTCCACAGAAACTCATGATTTAATTCCTAATTCACATCACATGTTTGTATAGTCGGTTATAGTCAAGGCTTCTACTTATGAAAGTAATTTGGTAGCACTTCAATCGGAACTCGGACCACGATCATACTTAAAATTTTTGTTGTGTATTTTTTTGTACATTTAAGCGTCGTTTTTTTTTTTTTTTTAGTTGTGGTTATTATATGGTATACTTTTTATACCGAAATTCGAGATTTCCTGATTTTGGAGACGACGACTTCATATCTCGTAATAAATAATAGTGCTAGTTGAAAATCTGTCTGAACATCTGTCTGAAAATCTGAACTTTTTTGCCAAGCACAAGACCGACCGGAGGGGTGTTTTTCGACAATTGTTGTTTTTGTTCAAATGTCTACTCGTTTCTTCCAAATACTTACCGATGGCTTACCGTTGGCGTCCGTCACGCTGCTAAGTATCTGATTGTGAAAACGCCCTTAGATACCGTGTGTTGAATTTTCGCACAGTTCTGAATTACATAATATCGGCTGCAAATATTTATCACTCACATGATGAGAGCGGAAAACTCGCGATGTTTGATGACCTTATTTAACTTCCATAGTATTTCAACTTGTTTCCGGTTTACTTTTTTTATGAACCGCCAATATCACAGCCCACTGCTGGGATATTGGCCTATCCTCGATGGGTGATTGGGCCACATCCACCACGCTGGTTCACGGATTCACATACGCCATCAAATTTCTTTTGAAATATGCAGGCTTTCTCACGAATGGTTTCCTCACCGAAATAATAGCGAGAATTCAATAAGCTCAATGCGTGGAAGGCATCAGGCAAAGCATTGACGATAATCCGGCAAAAGTTGACTGGGTCTAACGGGTGACGGTCTTAACGCATCTTCCAAGTCAGTTCACAGCGCGTTCGTGCACGTTTCTATTTCACAATTTTGTGTTTTGCGTTTGCGACAACTTTTAGTGCAATTGAAATAAAGTAAAAAACGACATAAATTCACAGAGGTTTTCGTGTAGAACGCGTGCAAGTGCGTTTGTAAAAAGTGCCCTAGCCCGTAACATCTAACCCGCTACTTCTAACCCGTTATCTATCCGAATTTTATCGGCAAACATTTTAAGTAGTATTTTTGTTTCAGTACAAGGGCCCGGAGGAGGATGCCACCGTCCTCGGTGAGATGATATTCGGTGCGGTCGCGATGAACTACAAGAGTGTCTCGCTGAAAATTCATATAATGGATGAACCCAGAAGGTAATTAGTTGCATCTGAATTGGTAACTTTCCAAAAAAAATTTTTACTTTATCTGTGTGATTAAACCGGTGTGATCAAGTACGCGCCTTATGCGGTGGCTTCCAACGTCTGGGCACAGAAGGCTGGCTTCACATAAGATGACATAGACGCAGGTGTAAGATGATCTCGGATCAAGTCGGTCGAAGTATTTTACCAACTTGATCCGAGATCATCCTAAGTACGCGCCTATATGTCCGTGCGCCTGCTACCGCTCGTGGTATGGAGCAATACCTACAGGATTGCAAAAAGTGCGTCTCGGTAATCCTGTGAACGCCAACGTCGTTAACAAGAGACACAAAAAATCTGTGTCTAACATTGGCGTCGATTCCACGTAAACTCGCTAAACTCGCTTGCTAGTATTTCGTTTTAAGCACGAAAAGTTACTTGGATCCCCAATATATTTTTTTAAACCGTGCCGTGTATAGCGAACTATCGATCTGCGACCCTTCAAGTTCAAAGGCTTAATATTTGATCTACTAAGCGAGCGAGACTAATGCATATTCCGTACGTTTGCGCTCGATCAAAAGACCTGCAATTTTTTTGTCATGATGCGCATCATATACGCTGACTAATCATCTTTTTGAAACTGAAATCAACCGTAAAAGAAAGCTCATAAGTGCCATTTCACCAGGTTAATGTGCACAAAAGTGTTCTGTGTACCGACGTCGCGTAGAATCAGCCGCGCGGAACGAAAAACAAGCGATCGGACAGATGCCTCGTCCAGCTCGGTGCGGAATTCAAGCATACTGAGGAATGCGTCCAAACCTCTGAACGTGCCTTCCCTGAGAGAAGACGGGGTAGCGCTCAGCTTCTCCATGGACAGGGGAGATTCTGGTATGTCCTTCACATAAATTCATCTGTTCAATTTTTAAACGTCCACCAATAATTATTTATAATAATAATTATACTAGCTACGCCCTGCGGTTTTACTCGCTATTCTACAGAAACCGAATATTTTTCCAAAAAAGTTTTTTAAAGTGTAAAGATTATAAGAGTCTTACATAACATACTTACATACTAACCACTTACATACTTACACACACACATACACACAAACTTTCGCATTTATAATGTTAGTGTGATTTGTTGGACTTGTCGTCATAGTATAATAACATTCGTGTGGCACTCCGAGATCCGATAGGTACGTGGGTGACACCAACTATCTCATCAGCATGCATGAGCAAGAGCGGAGTGTATAATTCAAACACGTTAGACAAAGATGTCGATACAAGACAACATAACGTAACGTGAAGACGTTATGTGACATGAAGTGTTTTGTAAGGTATTTTGAGATTTTTTCGTTTTGTTGTCGCAGGCTACTGCGGGGATCAGTCATCGTACAGCAGCGTGGGTTCCACGTACGACTACTTCTCTATGTTCGATGCTTGGGACGGCAGCGCGTCGCAGGAAGACTTCTATTCTTTTAATTGTAAGTAATTGTTTATGTAGTAGGGACGGGCAGTAGCGTCCGCATCAATCTGTCCATTCTGCTATCTCCAAGCCGCCGCCTGGATTTCAAATGGAGAATCCTTCATTCAGCAGTGGACGCAGTTTGGCTTGATGATGTAAGTTTATGTACTAGCTTTGCATAGCGCTATTTACTTCCCTTACCCCCGAATACTGAAACGTTTGTTAACTTTGACAACAGATTAATTCTAATAATGCCATTGTCTGGCACTAAGCAAATGACAAAGTCAGCAATAGACTTAATCTGTCGTCAAAGTTAACAAACGTTTCAGTATTCGGGGGTAAATCAGTTTGTTGCGATGATAGCTCAGTGGCTAAAACGGTCGTTACGCACGCTGCAGAGTGTGGGTTCAAACTCCATCAATGGGCTTGAGCTACCGGTGAGTGAGAACATCGCGAGGAAACCATGGAGAGGTGGTAGAGTACTTTCCAGAATAAAAAAAGGATCATGTATGGTAGCTAGCATTAGGATTTTGAATAATAGCTACACTTAATAATTTGAGGTTTTGTTATAAATGTTCACCTGTGTTTTTCCTTACTTTATCAAATAATTGCGTTGCTGGCACTTAAACATATCGTGTATTTCTTGCTATTACATTCACAAGACAAGATAATGTTATCCGGATTTGATTGAATGCGTACGATTTTATTATCATTTTCAATGACCGATAAAGCATTTATGGAGGTTTTAAATGAGTACTCTAAACACCAATATGGCTTCTACAACTTTTTTCCGGTTCCAACCGGTTTATACCACTTCCGATTTTCTGTCTTTGCCTTAATGTTACGTGGGCTTAATTAAGTTAAGATACTCGAAATATAAAAATAAATAAAAAATTGTGAATATGTTTAAAAGCAAATTTAGATATGAATCTAACGTGGGAAGTTGTGGGAAATTATGGCAAGTGGTAATTAGAAAAACGCATTTTCGGTATATGTAATACTAGCTGTTACCCGCGACTTCGTTCGCGTGGACCAACAAAAAAAAAAGCCTATGTCCGTCTCCGACTCTTAAGCTTTATTAATACAAAATATCAGGTCTATCCTTCAGCCGTTTAGCCGTGATAACGCGAGAAAAACCCAGCCAGAGAGACCGTTACTTTCGGATTTATAATATTAGTTATGAATAGGATGATCGTCACAATTTGCGTCTTTTCGTACCCTACATTGCTCCCGTGAAATTCCATGCATTTTCCACAAATTTCCATTGACATAAAGCCGTTGTATTTATTTATTTATTATTAAATGCCTGTCACACTTAGAGCAACGCCAAGGCGTATGACAAGCCAGCAAAATTCCAGTCAAACTAAATTAATTAAAATTACTACAAATACAAAATTCCTTATAATATAGGTAAATACATTTTACACGTCAAATATAATAAAATTGGTCCAAAATATTAATTAATTGAAAATTATAATCATATAAGTATTAGAATCTGGATAGCGAATTCCTAATGTCTGTGGCTCTTATTTTTTCATGACGCGAATTTATGACGATAAAACTTAATTTATTGAGTGACCTACGTACTCCATGGTAGCCTGGTTGGGGTAGATAGCTTTTCGTTTCATTTCAGTTACCTTTATATGTATCTATCCTACCAATACTGCAACAGCCTTTTAACATCCCACTGCTGGGATATCGGCCTACACTCGAAGGGTGAGCTATCATGCTTTACGTACTAGGGGTGTGTCGTGACCCTCGGCCAAAAAGAAGCACCGGAGGACGGGCAACAGCGTCATCTTAGTAACGAGCGTTCTCAAGCGTGGGGATAATAGCCCCCCCTCTCTTAAGGTTCTTCCTTTGTTCAGCAGTGGACATTTTACTCTAGAGACTCTTATTGGACCAATATAGTATCTCTTGTTTGTAGCACTACCTGGGCGAAAGCTCAGTACGTCGAGCAACGGCAGCTGGCAACGTAGAACCTTCCAGAACATCGCGACGCGCTTCGAGCTCGGACACAGTTCACATCACCTCGACGTGCCGGCTGGCAGTGATTCGCAGGTAAGCGTCTATCGGAGTCAACCATGAACATATCTGTGTACTTGTGTCCTTATGGGTCGGTAAACATTTTTTTTTTGCATTTAAGCAATGAGTCTGCATCATCAGGACGGATTCGGGATAGTTCTTATCCAGAAATCGCTTGTACAACCAGGATGTGAAACTAATAAGCTATTCTGCATGCAGTCTTTAAACATCCCACTGCTGGGATATCCTCGACATCGAACTTCTTCTCCGGAAATATGCAGGTTTCCTCATGCTGTTTTTCCTTCACTGAAAAGCCAGTGGTATATCCGTACGTAAGTTCCAAAGCAGTAATTGGTCCGGCCCCGCCCGGTTTCGAACCTGCGACCCCTCTAATGTGAGGCGAGCGCTTCCACTGAGCTACCACGAATTCTCGAATGCATCTTATAAATTGGATAGCATATTATTGTGAAAACAAAAAATATCATTAAAAAAACAAAACTCGATTGCAAAATGTAGCCTATGACGTAAAGATGAATACAACGACGCCTCACTCTTCAAAATCGATCAAGCTTAGGCTACAGGAGGTACTATAGGAACACACAAACATACTCACATACTCTCTCTCCTTTACTCTCCTTCTTGGGCAGTCAGGTAAAAATAAGAGATCACGCAGGAATTTGATACAAACATACACATATACAAACACGATACAACGACACACGATTTATTACAAACATAATTTCAAAAGAGTTGGTGATATAAAATTATATATCTTGTCGAGTGATATAGCATCAGTTAAAAAGTTTGATAAATCAGTTTTACGACAGACGCTCGCTCGTCAACCGTGTAGTTTATGATGTGTGTAAACATATACTTGCAACGAATTCCGGAACGCGAGCCAGTATTTTGGCAGACTGATTTTAGATTTAGCTGTAATATGAGAAATAAAGAACGAAAATTGAGACGGAAAATTAATACGGGCCATTCCGACGTAAGCGATCAAGTCCGCGGTTGCGTTATAGCCCAGTCAATTTTGCGTATGACCTGGAAGTAATTTAAAACAGGTTTTTTTTTTCTGTACATAATTGTAGAACCAACCTCTCATATTATTATACAATAATTAAACATCTGGAACAGACTCATTAACATTTTGCAATATCGTCTCTATTTGCGCTGCGTCAGAGTCTATTTCAGATGACGACCGTAAGCACGGCAGTGAGTCGTCGGCGACTCAAGCATAATGCTTTTTCTATGTTCCGTACCGCCAGACCGTTTAATTTAATTTAATATTGATTCTACGTCAGAAAATTATACCAAACACAATTTTAGATTTATGTTATGAATTATGTCCGGGTTTTCCATACTGAGTCCAGTAACTTGACTGGGCTATTACTTGCCCGCATGCGCATGCAGGCATCATATCTATTCTTGACGAAGTCAAGACTTGAACGAAGTCAAGACTTGACGAAGTCAAGACTTGTCGAAGTCAAAACTTGTCGAAGTCAAGACTTGTCGAAGTCAGAATAAAAGAAAAAAATATTGATTTTTCAGACAAAACGGTAGTTTGTGTGAGTAGTCCAGCGGCATAAAAATTTGAGTGAACAGAACAAAAAACTACGGTTATAGGTTGTTTTTTTTACTCCCTTGAAATTCATGTCTAGCTATCCTCTTTAAAAATCAGACAAGACCCGTGTGGAGACACCTTCAGTAGGTCCAGCGTTGCCAGTACCCATTTGTTTCAATTAACGTTTTAAAAAGTCAAAAAGTAACGTTTTGTAAAACAAAAACATCAACTCTGTAATAGTATAAGTTTTCTTTGGTATATTTCTTTTGTAAAGTCTTTAGTTTCTAAACAAAATACATACATAAATCTACAACTACCTAAACTAATTTTTGGTAGTGGTAGGGCTCTTCTGCAGAGTCCGTCTGGGGAAGTACCACACCTTTACCAGTTATTCATCCGTCAAACCAGTAGTGTGCAAACATTATTGTGTTCCGGATTGAAGGGCAATGTTTCCAGCGTAATTACTAGGCACAGAGATTTAACATCTAATATCTCGAGCGCAGTGCATTGCCGCGCATGGTTTTGAACTGTTGAGGTTCAAAATTCTGGTTGGCACTGAACTATTATGGGCAAGCGTGTCTCGTCACCAAATTACATTAAAAAAAAAGTAAAAAACTAAGGATACTACATAAAAATAAAAGTTAATTCATAGTTCAAGCCCACTACCAGTAGCAGCGCACCCAACATTATGGCGGCATTATCACGCTGAATGGCAATCAAATTAATTAGGTATATATAAATTATAAACTCAGAAACATAGCAGCACTCTTGCTACACGCATACGCTGTTGTATGTATATAATTATGCTTGCTTATTAAACGCAATAACCCTTTATAAACAGACCTTAGTTGATTCCCACATAGCGTTACCAATTACAATAACTGCACAATCAGGTGGAAAGGAACAATGCGCCTACGCTTTGTTTACAAACACATTATCGCCGAGCGCGTGACGGCCCGTCACATGAGTGACCGGTATCGGCCGTCATGTGAGCTGTTATCAATCGCCGTTATCACTAGACAAATCCCAGTAACTCAATTTGTGTCAGTTTTGGCAGATACGGTGTCGTTAGGGGGATTTGCAAACTTAGACAATGTGTTTTGTATTGAATGAATGCATCTTATAAATTGGATAGCATATTATTGTGAGAAAGATATGAGATCAGGCAGGTAATTCATTCATTTGAAAAGTTCGGCAGATGACTAAGGTTGGTGGGGAACATTTGCTTCATACATTTAACTAGTTTTGCAAACTAGAATAAATATCAACACCGAATTAATGAAGTAAATAAAGTTAAATTGAGGCGGACGTAAAATACTGTTCACTACCGTATGTATACCGTTAACTCATACCAATAAGGCTTTTCTTAGTCACAGTCATTGTACCTAATGTAAATACTTATAAAACTTTGTTTGCTAACCAAATTTGTATGCTTTAAGAATATCAATAAGGTTAAAGAGGCTTAAATCGGTACACACTTGTTATTTATACAATAAAGTGAGTATACATAATTTTATACATACGTAATTTTATCATGTTTGACACCCGATGGCGAGCGCTCACGTGACCGATGTTTATACACGTACGTTTACTTGTATGTGTGGTAGGTATAAGGTTTTTTTACTTTTAAACTTTGACGTCACGACGTAAGTTATTGATTTGATATTTTATATCCGTCCAAGGCAACACAGAGCTTAATGCGATTGAAATATTCATTATATTTGTTTGGCGTTAGTAATCAATTTGCATTGTTTTTTTTTGTATTGTGGAGCTTTATGTTATAATATGATAAGTAAACCGTAGCATGGTGGTAGGACACTTACTAGATCTGCCATCCTCTTAAAGAAAACTGTTAATGTTATGGTGTTTCCACTTAAGAGTTATTCCAAGGTAAAACGGACTTTCGAGTTCAACATAATGTCATTTTCGCACAAGTTCGAGCGTAATTATTGTAATTTTTACTGATAGTATTTCTATTATTATTAAGTTATTTTATACTCTTTCTTTAAAGATAGTCAGCGTTTTGGTGTAACTTACTGTTAGCTTACTATTTGTTTTGCAAATGAATTAATTTGATATCGAGTTGTTAAAAACGCTTAAAGCCTGTGTCAAACAACCGCAAGAATCGGAAATCTCGTTGTCGTAAATCTTGGCTTATAAATGTCTGGACACGATTCCCTGTGTACAAATCCTTATTCCGCGAAAATTAGCTGCGATATCGAACAAGTCTGAACTAAGCGAAGGGAACTATTGACAAATAGAACTGCACGAAAATGAGACGACGTCACGTAGTCGTCAATTTTATGCACTTCTATTTTTCTACATCTTGTCGATGCGCTTCCGACTCCGTCTCCGTTTTGTTTGACACTGGGCAAAGATATTTAAAACTTGAAAAGCGATGGCTGGCACATGCGTCAACTCGTGAACGGGTACTGCTTGCGGGAGCTGGACTGCTCGGAGTATATATGCAAATCTATAATAGCACTTAGCTCTTTATTAGTATATTCGTTGGTATATTCCTTTTGTAAAGTCTTTAGTTTTTATATTCCGTTTTAGTTGATAAAATATTTGTAAAATTTGATAAATGGCACGGACCCCGGAGTCCGTAGAGCAATATTATAAAATATAAAAAAAAAAAAACGTGGGTCGAGCCTGGACAAGATTGACACAGGACCAGCGGGCTTATCCTCTAACTTTGAAACGTTCGTGATTCTGATTGCGAAAACCGTCCCTCTCGTACCAACTTAGTCGCACTATGCGCGGTTCCGCTGGCGCACTATCACTATCGCTTTCAGAGTTACGGGATAAGCCTGCGGGATAAGTGGCGTACAAAAAGAGAGTCCTACGAAAATAGACGTGCCAAAATCGGTAACACTATAGTGCAGTTACATAGGTGGGAAGTACGCCCTGTGAGAAATTACGTCGTAACGGTATACCGATATGGTTGGGTTTTATGATTATTTGATTTGAAAATCGGCTCACAATTTTAGTACCGGATCTTATAATAGCAACAGCACTGAACAAGCAATATTATTAAAAGAAACTCAAATACCCGACTGCAAAATGTAGCCTATGTCACTCCGTAGTTAAAGTCCCTCTAATGAGAGGCGAGCGTGCTCCCACTGAGCTACCACGACTTCTCGAATGCAGCATCAATCTCATAAATGGGATAGCATATTATTGTGAAAACAAATAATATCATTAAAATAAAAAGAAAATACCCGACTGCAAAATGTAGCCCATTACGTAAAGAGGAATACAACGACACCTCACTCTTCAAAACCAATCAAGCTGCTTAGGCTAGAAGAGGTAATATAAGAACACACAAACATACTTACATACACCCAAAAACTCCTTCTCGGGTAAAAAGCAAGTCTGAACTAAACGTTTTTCACCAGATATACAGCAACAGTGCTGCAAGTGGGACGACCGAGAGCTTCGCCAGTGGGTCTTCATTACCCCCTCGTAAAAGCAAGCTGGGACTCGCCCTGCTGATATCCGTATCAGACACCGATCAGTTGTAAGTATCTCTTAAGAATAGTGTATACCGCCGTCTTGTCCACACAAAAAGCGGAGTCTGATACCCACCGCTAAATGTTTTCCGATTTCTATGTTTTTTTTTGTTTTACTAGCTGCGACCCGCGGTTTAACCACCTATTCTACAGGACCGGTAAATTTTTTCAGGAAAAAATGTGTTATTCCAGGGAATAAGCTATCTCCATACCAAATGTCATTCAAATCCGTTCAGCCGTTACAGAGTTGAACGGGACAAACTTACCTACTTACATACTTACACAATTAAACAAAAACTTTCGCATTTATAATATTAGTGTGATGCATGTAACAGGTTTGTTATTGCGTTTTAAAGTTGTAGTATTCAGTGTCACTCAGTACTAAGTCAGGCCAATGTATTTTTCGTTCTTTAATACATCATAACGCATACAAATCTACGTCTATTTACTAAGTTAATTGCACACTGTCCGTCACTTTTTAATGTGCAAATTTGGATGCAGCAATTACGTAGCTCGCGCAAGGATATTATTCACTGGTCATGTGATGCGTTTTAAATAACAAAAGATAACGACAGATACCAATGTCAAAAGAGATTTTGGAAACTTTCGTGTAATATATAGGCTTTACTAGCTGTTCAATAGCGTGGTTATGTCATATAGGTCATTTTACAGGTTATCTGTCTTTTTGTCTCATATTTTGATGGCCACAGTTTCATTTCTGTCTTCACAGAAGACTGTGGCCTGCATTACATCAATTTTTTTCGATAAAAAAACACATAATGACGGAATTAACAGAATAGATGTTAATTTGAATTTGACATTAGCGCACACCGTGCACTACCTCATATTTGTCAGCACCGTGAGCACGCTAAAATGACAAGTGGTAACTATGTGCGCATTTTAAACCGTACCGTTGGTTTCAATAGATTCACGATAAGTAATTAAGTTGCAATCGACAAAAAAACGCTAGAAAATTAGAATTTGGCGCGCTGAGCGAGACGTTGCGCCTTAATTTTACGGGCGCTGTCGACTATTGCTGTAATAACATTGTATTTTGTCGTGGAAATTGCGATGTGTCTCGCTTTGCAAATAAATAACACGCGCGGAAAAATCACGTTAAACTATCACACTAATATTATAAATGCGAAAGTTTGTGTCTAAGTGTGTAAGTATGTAAGTAGGTAAGTATGTACGGATTTTGATGAAATTTGGTTGGAGGTAGCTTATTCCCTGTAATAACATATAGACTACTTTTTATCCTGAAAAATTTAACCGTTCCTGTAGAATAGCGGGTGAAACCGCGGGTCGCAGCTAGTATTCAATATAACTCAATCTGTTTGCTTTTAAGTTATAAATAACTAAAGTCTGTTATTTAAACCAGTCCCTTTGTTATGGATGTCTCTGATTATGATAGTGATCGTGTGCAAGCGGGAGTGCGTATGGTGCAAGTAAGTTGGTACGAGCGGGAAGGCATGCGATCACAATCAGAATGACGAACGTGCATAATGAGGGCGCATAACCATAAAGACCTGAAATAATGATATGGAAGTAAAAAGGGGGATTAACCAAAGTAATGAAAGTTGTTAAGTTTAGAGTATACCGCTTACTTGTCCATACAAAAAGCGCCATCTGCTTCGAACCCCTAAACGTTAAAGGATTTCGATGACTTTTTAATATGTTATGACCATCGTCTTTTTATTTTTAGCAAAAACATTTTTTTTTAAACTAAACAAATCTGATGGCTTATCCTCTAACTTTGAAACGTTCGTGATTCTGATTGCGAGAGCGTGCCATCTCGCTCGTACCAACTTAGTTGCACTATGCGCGGTCCCGCTCGCGCAACTCTCGCTATCGCTTTCAGAGTTACGGGATAAGCCCACAGCTTAGATTATTATGTATTAAAGCCATAGACACCAAACACTACAGATTTTGATATGAGTTAGAGATAACAGTTTGCCCCCAAAACGCTAATATCACCAAAATATGTAGTTAAATTAACTAACTTTCTCTATTACACGTACGGGGAAACAGAGCCACAGGAATACAATTTTCAAATACCTACTGCTGCAAAACGACCCTCTGTACGAAAGCTGCCTCCGAAAGATTTCGCTTTAATTAAAAAATCACGTCTTAGCTTTTGACTTACGTTTATTTTCCCAGGGATCTAGTCCGCAAATGC
Organism: Apocheima hispidaria; assembly: GCA_947579745.1. Classification (NCBI taxonomy): domain Eukaryota; kingdom Metazoa; phylum Arthropoda; class Insecta; order Lepidoptera; family Geometridae; genus Apocheima; species Apocheima hispidaria. Next base: position 4,309,447 of record OX388151.1, read on the forward strand.
GTGGAGCATTCGCCCCAACTCCAAGCTTTGGTGTGCCGGCTGCGGCTGGCGACGCTGGCGGCCGGCGCGGGCGGCTCCTTCGTCTCCACGCTGTGCAGGGCTTCGGAAGACGCCGCCAGGTGGTAGGTGCTTTCATTGTACTAGCGTAGGTGAGCCTCTCTACTTGTCTCCTTTTTTTTTTGTTGGATATTTTCATGCTACAGGTGGTGATACCCGCTTGATGACAATCAGTAATTTACAGAGCATTATCGATATCAGAAGCGATAACTGAAGTATCAGCGACAATTTGCATACTTTTACCATTTTAACAACGCCTTTTGGAGAACCTTGAATCCTTTAAAAACATCAAAATTTCAAAGTATGAGTTGAGATATTTATCGGTTTTTAAGCCTTTTTGCCAACGTCCATTATAGTGTACTAGTTGTTACACGCGACTCCGTTCGCGTGGACCTGTATACAAAAAAAAGTAGCCTATGTCCGTCTCCTAACTTTAAGCTATATCTATGCAATCAGCTCGATTCGTTCAGCCGTTTAGCCGTGATAACGCGACAAACACTTAGACAGAGAGACAGAATGATAGACAGAGAGATAGAGCTACATTCGAATTTATAATACTAGTTATGTTAAGTTTTTGCAAATTAATTTTTATCTACGTTTAGAAGTTGTTTGTAAAAGTTTGTAATTTTGCGCCAGTCCAAGGTCTTAGGCGGATATACTGGTTGTTCGGTAAGACGAGGGTCATGTTCTACGATATCATTGTACTCGTCATTACGAACAAATTTTACTATGGGACCAAAACTGAAAACGCAAAAAAAAACGCTGTTCCGTAGAAAAGTGTCATTTACCCTCGGCGAAATGGTACAACTGATATTTAAAGGCGAATTCAAGTTTAGTTCCATAGTAAAAGTTGTTCATAATATGTAACAATATCCCAGAACATGCTCTTCGTCTATCCGAACATTCAGTAATTTAAGAAAATAACTTCATTTTTTTTCCATTCAATATGAAGCTATAGAAGTATAACGCGCGTTGCCCCACAGGCTATCAGATCTCATATACGGTCCGCGACTACTTCCGACGTGGCTGGTGATGGTGACGAGCGACGCGACAACTTCCACCAAGATGGCCGACACGCTGCTCTCGGACCTGTGCTCGGTGCTGGCCGTCGGAGATACGAAGACTACCAACTTGTAAGTGATCATCACGAAGTCAACCCTAATTCATGCTGAACCAAACATCAAACAGATCACACCCTAGATTCTGCATTCCGTACGCTCGAAGCGCACCACGCATCTGTCTAAATACACTTATAAGAAATTACTCTGATTAAATAAATAAATAATAAATATTGGTGGATGTTTTTCACACAGAGCCATCAAGCCCCAAAGTAAGCAAGCTTGTACTATGGGAACCAGAAGACTGATATTATATAATACATAAATACTTTTTTTTCCAAAAAAAACAACATAAGAATACATACATAGACGACATTTTTAATACATAGAATACATAGAAAAACCCAGATAAAGAACAAACATCCATGTTCATCACACAAGTATTTGTCCTGGGTGGGAATCGAACCCACAACCTACAGCTCTGAAGGTGGAAATCCGCCCACTGAGCCACTAGGCTAGTCTAAATTGGTTGACGGTTAGGCGCGAGTAGGCGTAGCCTTGAGATAGCCAATGAGAACGCTCGGTCGCACTCCCCGCGACCCGCGCCGCGCCTCGAACTTTGGTGACTTTTTGTAGGATCAACGAATCTCGTAATGCGGTATCTGGTGTGATCTGTGTGCTGAACAAACATCACTAGCTTTTGATCTTGTTTTTTTTTTTCGCTCCGCACCTTTAATGTATAAAGAAATTATAAAAACTGCACAGTAATGAAGACATATCCTTTGTCTTAACGGCACTTTACTAAAATATCGCACAATTATTGCTGAAGGACGGATCAAATTTTTATCATTTCACACATTGAAATGATAAAGACTCGGATTATTTTAGCTATACCTCTATTTGCTATACCATCAGCCATTTCAAATGATACAAAGCATTAAAAATAAATAACTTTCAAGTCACATTGTCCAATACTCATAAAAAGATGACGACGATCCAACTTTTTTTTTTTTTTGCTTATTTATCCAGTAGATATACAGGGTTAAAAGGAAAGGGTATGCTAAGCCGAAAGGGGCTCATAGTATTCATGATTGTAAACAACTTTTAGTACGGGACCAACTCAGAAATCGAGAAAAAAATCTGCTGTTCCATACATTTTGTAGAGTGTCAAAATGGAAGCATTTTTCAGCTGTTTTTATTTTCTCGATTTCAGGTTTGGTCCCATGGTAAAAGTTGATCACAATGATGAGTAGTATGAGCCCCTTTCAGTTTAGTATACCCTCTCCTTATAACCATGTATATATACATTCTTTCACGTGACTTGTGTTATGAGCGATAAATATATTTTACAATTCTAGAACGTTATTTTGGATCGCAGAACTTGCGACTCGCTTTACAACCGGTTAGATAACTGCGCGAGCATCACATGATTTTACCGGTATATTTTATTAGTTTACCTATTGCATGTAAATAATAGCTACGCGCGAAGGATTTAAAATTAATACTAGGACTTAGAGACTTGTCTTGTCTTATTTTTGTTGGGTTTTTTGTTCCGGTATGTATTCTAAGGAAACCGATAGTTTGATACTTTGAACATTGAAATTAAATGTTGACAATCTCTGTCTTTGAGTGAGTCCTGGTAGCTCGGTAGGAGCACGCTCGCCTCATATTCGTGGTTCGAATCCGGGCGGGCCCGTACCGATGAGTTCTATGGACTTAGTACGGATATGCCACTGGCTTTTCGGTGTAGGAAACATCGTTAGGAAACCTGAATATTTCCGGAGAAGATATTCGACGGCGCATGTGACTGCCAATCCGCACTGGGCTAGCGTGGTGGATATGGCCCAGTCACTCTTCGAGGGTAGGCATCCCAGAAGTGGGATATTTAAAAGCGGATGCAGAAGAATTAAATCTCTGACATTGAAGTAGAAAATCAGACATTTTCTAAAAAAAATAATAGAAATTGGTTTCATACGGAATTCTAATCCGCGCCGCAGTGTCACCGCGAGGCCTCCTATTTTATTGAGATCCTATTTTTTGGTACGAAACCCTAAAACTTCTCTCTTCTTCTACTACTGGAGGTTGCCCATCACCACAGCGAACTTCTCTCTATAGAATAGAATAGCTTGTTCGACGCTTGGTTGTTGGTGGATGTTGAGCAACTGAGACTTTCCTTCTTCCAGCGTTTCGTTTGCCTCCAGCTTCGGCCATCATTATTAGCTGGAGGAGCTGGTACCTCATGTCGCGAGATACGCGACTTTCTATACGGGCTGCAGTTTACAGTTTCGCCGACGCGCAAAAACTACAGTCCACTTAAACACAGCTCAATAAAAGCCGACAATAAATCACTTTGATACATTACATGAGAAAATACTCGACGCGTTTCTTCAGTTGTTTGCTAGACGCAATAAAATACCACTAGTTCGTTACGTAATTACTCAATATTTTTATATCGGGGTCTTCATTAATTGGTATATTTTCCGGGTTGAAAAGTAAACGTCCAATGTACACGGTCAAATCAGCTGATCGCGCAGTGTGTCCTTTTCGTGATTATTCAATATCTCCGTATCTTATCCGTCTCTGCAGTATGATAAAAATCCCTGGTTCTGAACAAGAACAGGTATGTCCTGCCTTTATAAACGACTTGACCGATTTTGAATTGAGGTGTCGTTAGATTCGTCGTCATATCCTGAGTGTTATAGACTACATTTTGTAGTCGAGTTTTTGTTAGGGTTCCGTAGTAATACATAGGAATCCTCATATGTTCGTCATGTCCGGCTGTCTTTCTGTCTGTATGAATCCTTTACAGCCTTATAATTTCTAAAGCTATGAACGTACGTGCATGAAATTTTGTACAACGATAGTCTCAGTATAGGCCTGGAATTTCAAAAAATAAAAATGCTTTCGTATTTGTAACGATGCTAAGGTTGAAATTGCTTTGATGGATGACGGTTGCGTTTGCGCCCCGTCAGATGAGTGTGTGAGCGCCTTAGGCGAACTAATCGCTCGCCCGCCTCAGTTTGACCTAAGCCGAAGCTATTAAGGCTACATGAAGTAATATAGAATGTTTATGTTTATTCAGCTAAGCCTTAAGTCTAGGTTTACAACAGAGATATGACAATGACAAAAATGGTAAGAGAGTAAGACCGAGAAAACATACAAACATACATACTAACATTACCCAAGCCGCCTACCACGGGAGGGGATTTGTCTACTCCCCCCCTAAAGTGGATGGCCTTGTTCAGCAAAGGATGCCTTCTGGTTGATGATGATGATTCCCGTATCATTAAAACAAAAACGATCTGGCATAATCCCAAATGTTTACTTTCCACTATTGTCTGAACTGGAATATATCCAATTGTTTATAACGTTATATGACAGTCGGACGTACTTTAGACGTTTAGGTGACCGTATTGTTCAAAAACGACGCGTGAATGAAATTCTCTGTCCATCCTCACTTTATAAATAACAGGTAGGTTATTTTCGTATCTCGTGTTTACGTATGTTTCACGTGATTCAAATGGTTTTTTTTTAATGGCTTGACGTTCAAAAATTGCCCGTTATTGTTGTGCAACCGTGGGTGGAGAAAATTTGCGGTTAATTACGCAAAGTACGTCCAATGATGCCTAATCATACGCTGATTGGCTTGTTTGTCGTTATTTTTGTCTATAGGTTTTTATTTCTAGACAATCGAGTGGTTTGACTTGGATTAGTCATAGTTTTTATGTTCAAGATTCCACAACCGGGTTGCGAAAACTTAATTTCGGTACCAGCTTCTGTTGCAGAGACAAAAGTTTATTTTCTCTCTTATTTTTTGGCTCCACACGTTGTGTATTTAGCCAGTGTCAAGTATTGTAATATTTCAAGTGAAGTCAAATAATTCACAATTAAAATAAGTCTCAGTCTTAGTCTAAGACAAGCAAAGCAAGTCACGGTCAAGTCCACGTCATGCCCCAGTAAAGTGGTGGGGACTTTACAACACGAAGAATCACGTATCACAACATTATACTATTCACCAACACTCGTGCACGTTCACGAACACTTTTCTTTTTCATCTTTTAATCTTTCTTTTATCTTTATATTTTTATCTTTATCTTTAGTGGGCTGAATCAGCTGCCAATGATTATGATTACGATGAAACGAATTTCTGCAAGCTGCAAGTTGTGATAATTAATTGCGCGATATTCAACAAATTTACTAATGATTTTGTTTGACACATTCTATTCCTATTATTATAATTCAGAGGATTATAGCCGCAGTCGTATCAAGAGCAATAAAGCTTCGAGGTATAAAAATGAATACGTTCGTCTCGAGAAAAAAACATCGCTTGCGCGATTCAGAACTCATTCATTACAACTGTCAGTCAAAGCGTCAAAAAATTCACAAAAGTGGATCAACGCCATCTAGCGAACTATAGGAAGTAACTTTGCCTCTCTGTCTGGATGTTTGTCGCGTTATCGCGGCTAAACGGCTGAACGGATCTTGATAAAATTTGATAAGAAGTTACTATATATCACAGACACGGACATAGGAAACTTTTTTATGTCGACGCGAACAAAGTCGCGTCGTACCGCGGGTAGGAACCAGTTAAAAATAAGTTTATTTGTTTCAGTGTTTTCATTGAAATGAAATGAAATTTATTATCAAACAAACGTCTTAATAGATATTGTACAGAAATTATATTTGCATAAACAGTCTTGGTGTAGATACGTGGAGTGCATTGGTATCCAAACTAGAAAAACCTGTGAGATGGCGTACCATTATAATAATAATAATAATAATTCTTGATTGTCACTTAAACATAAGCCGCTTATACATAATTATGAAACTTTACTCAGAAAGATAGTACGAGAATATTCGGCTTGCGGTAGCAGATAGTTGGTCACAGAACCTACGCTAAGCAAAGCTTGTGTTGTAGGTTACTTATATATACCCTATACCTTCAGGGTACAATACATCACAGTGCTTTAAAGAATTGAATGAAATGCATAAAGTAATAACATTATAGTTAGTGATTTTGTGTGTATGTGCGTGTATGTGTATTTATTATTTGTGTATGAAGGTGCGTGTAAGAGTTTCGCGTAGCACCAGCCTCAAACGAGTTGGCCATTTGACCAGATTGTGGTGTATCTTGTTTCAGCTTTATCAGCACGCTACTAACGCACGTGCTGACGTACCACCTCGGATGGGTGACCACCGTCAGTCCTTACGACACCGTCGACCACCAGCCCCCGTCCGACCCGCGCCGCCCCTACAACGCGCTGTGGGCGCAACTCGCCGACCTCTGCGGGAGCATCGGCTTCCCACCGCGCGCCGCCCGGACCATCATCAGCGGACAAAAGAACACCCAGTTCGTCAACCGACTACTCTCCATCCTGGCGTACTTCCTCCGCTGCGGCGACGTGAAGAGAACAGAGTACCGGTACCAAGAGGACGCGATCAAAGAAACTAGAACCATCAGTGTGAATACAGTCTGTCTCAAAAAGACCGCTACGCAAGACAGGGATGGAGTCAGTGGCATGCCAGTTAATACTCAGAACAGTGGTAGTAGTGTCAGTACTCTAGTTGCGGGCGAAGGCAATCTGAAAAAGACTGCGACTCTCGCGGATTTAAGACGACAGCTCTCTAATAGCCCGGAGTGCGGGAGCAGCTCCGCCGGTCTCAGACCGACCTGCGCCCTTAAAAGGAACCCCACAGCGATGCTATCATCCCTTAAGGCATCTTCCGATTCTAGTCTAAACTCGACGGTTTCCAACGATTCCGCACCGGAGCAGAAGGTCGTGTTCGTTTTGGGCGACGACGAAAAACTCGTCGGCCTGAAAAACAAATCGACCAACGGGAAGAGCGTGAAAAAATCGTCGAGAGTACAAACCGAGCCCGCCGAGCAGAGAGACGAGTGCGATAGAGAAGGCTGCGAAGTGAGGAGCACAGAAAGTCCGTCCAAATGCTGCGGGCAGACGCTTCAACATTCCAAACCCATAAAACATTCCGGTTTTAAGTTCGAGTTCGATAAGTACCCACAGATAGTCACCAATTATATGAAGAGTAAGAATTTAGAGATTTTAGATAGGCACTATATCGGTAAACCGGGGAATTTGAAGTTGGACAACTTTCAGTTCGATCCGATGATCGTTCCGCCGATACAAGAAGATAAATGCGACGCCTGTGAAAAATGTCAGCTGATGGAATCCATGCTCCAAACCCCCACCAACGCCTCCGAAATGGAGTACATGAACGACATGCCTCGGATATCGGAACCGCAATACGCGAAAGAGACAGTAGTGACAGACGAGGACAGAAATCACAGGGAGCTATCGCCGAAGACGTTCGTCAGAAGAAGAAAAGTTAACGTCGTGGTTGTGAATTCGAACGATAACGCACCAAACTGCAAAGCGGAGGGCGCGTCTGAAAAAACAGAGATAAATGAGACTGATCGACCGATGGCCGATAAAACACTAACCATAGCTCATGTTAGTATTACACCACAAACTCCTAAAGTTTCCACCCAAGAGGTTGCTTCCGATTCAACAGATACACAAACAAAATCCGAACTAAGACCGTTACAAAAATCGAAATTAAGATTCACTAAGTCAACGAACAACTTGAAGTCTTTACTGTCTCAAGACTTAGATGATTCATACGTTCAGACAGACAGAAATGAATTAAATTCAACTAATAAATTCAATGCCGATTCGTTGAAAATTGAATCCTCACCGGTCAATATGACTACAAACTTTTCGCAAGAATCAAATACACAAAACAGTTCAATTTCAGACTTAAACGTCACAGTATTAAAATCTACTTCCGAAATATCGAATGGTATGAAACTTAACACAGACGGTGATGCCTCAAATGAAGAACTAACCTATTCCAATGAAATAAAGTTCACAATACCACCATTACTGAAGCCCATAGAGCTACGAAGGCCGGAACAAAGGAGAGTGAGTCGCGAGAGTGAACGAGACAGAGTTGTAGGAGTGAAGAGAGTGACGGAGCTGGCGTTGCCTGAGCTATGCGAGTGTAAACTGAAGAAGCAAAGTTCTGGGTTCGATGGCTCCTTGCTGGGTGGAGTTACTGATCACTATGTACCTGATTTAATTTTACAAGGTGAGATATCAATATAAATGATACACAGATCACACCCTAGATTCTGCATTCAGAACGCTCGAAACGCACCACACATCAGTCTAAATACACTTATAAGAAATTACTCTGATTGGTCGATTGTTAGGGGCGAGTAGGCGTAACCTTGAGATAGTCAATGAGAACGCTCGGTCGCACTCCCCGCGACCCGCGCCGCGCCTCAAACTTTGGCGACTTTTTGCGCACCACACATCAGTCTAAACACACTTATAAGAAATTACTCTGATTTGTCGATTGTTAGGCGCGAGTAGGCGTAACTTTGAGATAGCCAATGAGAACACTTGGTCGCACTCCCCGCGACCCGCGCCGCGCCTCAGACTTTGGCGACTTTTTGTAGGAACAACGAATCTTGTAATGCGGTGTCTAGTGTGATCTGTGACATGATACATACATCAATATACATGATGATGGATGATTTTTTAACTGGCACAGGATGGGTATTTCCTAATCCTTATGAGATAAGGCGAAACTGTCTTAGGAACCATTTACTAATGTTGTATGAAAACGATTTTGCCGTAGTTATTTTTTTGGTCAAGCGTGAATCCTCCAAAAAAAGTTGTTTTGTGAATTTTTTTTTTTTAATGTGGATCGACTACTTCTGTTACTACCGTTCCATACATTTTGTCGAGTGTCATTGACATATTTTTTTTATGGAACAGCTGTTTTTTTTTGCTTTGGTTTATGTATATTATGTTCCTTTGTCTGTTACGGGGTCGGCAGTCACTGCGTGCCAAAAAACAAAAAAAAAATGATTTAAAAAAAAGTAGTGCTGCCTCAATCACTGACCGGATGCACGGTTTCCAGGAACAATCGAGAAGCCTTCCACGTGGGAGGGGGAGCTGCGGCGGGACCTTGACGTCACTTCCTACCTCAACAAGCAGGCGGACGCCATGCCCGTGCAAGCCGTCGCCATCATCGGGGACACTAACACCTGGTAAACAATTGATTGATTTAGGCGTAACTTTTCGACCTCGCAAACAACTATCTTCATATATATCTTCACAACCCCTTGACCGATTCAGCCAATATTCGAACTTAAAAATTGTATTGAAATGAACTTATTGAAATGAACTAAAAAAATGAACCTACAAAATTTCATGAAGATCGGATCAACGGTTCGCAAGTTATCATCGGACAAATACACACACAAACATAGAAACATGCATACAAATGCCTATTTGTCCCAGTAAACTCTGAAATCTTCACTTCGCTCGGTCAATAACCAATCTGCAGTCTTTCCGCTGCAATAATAATAATAATTCATTTATTTCAAGCATCAAGGGCTCATAGCTCTATAAATTCCGAGCAGTCACATTACACAAATTAAATTCAATAAAAAAATTAAAAAAAGCAAATGTCATAAATTCATAATAAAATGTCGCAATGTCGCATCCATTACAATACGAACAAGGGATCGTATTGTTTGTAAATATAATATGTTTGTAATAATAAAATTGAATGTAATATTAACTGAATATTTTGAAAATGAAAAATATTACAATTTTACTATGGAAACTTAAGTGGTTTTGACAAACTTTGTTTTAATAAAACGGGAGTGCTCGCGTAAGGCAAGTTACTAACGTAAGGTTGAGTGCAAGGCGAGACGAGGTCGTGCGCGTGTCACGCTTAGCATTTCTTGATAAAGGTCACCGAATTTGATCGAAACTATTGTAGGAATAACCGACTCAATTTAACGTGAATATTCCCGTTTTATTAAAACAAAAATATTACAATTTTGTTATTTTTTTCTATCTAAATATTATTTATTAAATTTACATTTATAAATATAAAAAATATTTTAATTAAATACTCTTTATTATTTAAACCCCAAATACTGAAACGATTGTTAATTTTGACGACGCATTCAGTGTATTGCTGTCTTACCAGACCTGTAGTGCCAGACAAAGGCAGTATTAGAATTAATCTGTTGTCAAAGTTAACAAGCGTTTCAGTATTCGGGGGTATGACAAATAAAATTGATCCCTTGTTTCTATTGTATTAGACGTGACACAGCAGAGAAAAGACAATACAGAAATTGGTTATTATACACAAAGTTATTTTATACAACGTTTCACAGAAAGGTGCAACAATATTGAAATGCATGTATGTACACATCATTATGAACAAATTTTACTACGGGACCATGAAATTGAGAAAAAAATATCAGCTGTTCCATACATTTTATCGAGTGTCATTGACATATTGACATATTCTATGGAACAGGTGTTTTTATGAGATTTCAGGGTCGGTCCCTTAGTGAAAGTTGTTTTTAGACTGAAATGAAAATGTAGACTGATGCGTGGTGCGCTTCCAGCGTCCTGAATGCAGAATCTAGGGTGCGATCGGTGGAGGCACCGAATGCTAATAATATTGTTAAAAATTGTAGCAAGTTGACGAGTCCATTCTTAATTTTTTATATTTTGAAATTGCTATGAATGCAACTGCATGACAGTACATAATATTAATTCATTCATTCATTCATCAATCCGGTACACAGTAATGTTTGCACAGTACCGCTCGGCGGTTGAGTATTGGACAATGTTATCAGTGAGAATATATATCGTGTGCAGGGAAGTGCGCGTGGTCGGGCGGGAGTGCGGCTCGAGCGGCTCGAGCGGCATGTCGCCGCTGGTGGGCGCCATGCTGGACGCGCTGCCGGCCATGTGGAGGGCCGACGTGCCCGCGCCCCAGGTAACACCTGCATCCATTTTCGGCGGGAACGTGAAGGATTCATGTCGCGTCATTTTATTATTTTCCAAAACTTGTGTTGTTTCGAGTGTTAATGTGTAAAAACGGCGAATTTTTACCCGTTAAGTGTTCGTGAACGTGCACGAGGTGTCGGTGAATGGTATAATGTCGTGAAACGTGAATTTTCGTGCCGTTTCCAAAACTCCATAGAAGGTTGTAGTAAAGTTTTCACCACTTTACAGGGGCATGACTTGGACTTGACCGTGACTTGCTTTGCTCGCCTTTGACTGTGACTATGACTCGTTTGATAATATTTAATAACAATAATAAAAATTGAAAATATGTATGTATACTTGACACTGGCAAATGCATAAGACGTGCGACGCCAAAATCAAAAAGAAGAGAAAGACAAAAAAAATAAAAATGTGCATCGGCCTTTAAACACCCCACTACTGGGATATCGGCCTGCCCTCGAAGGGTGATTAGTCCATATCCACCTCGCTGGCCCAGCGCGGATTGGAGGATTCACATACGCCATCGAATTTCTTCCCCGGAAATGTGCAGCGGGCTTATCCTCAAACTTTGAAACGTTCGTGATTCTGATTGCGAGAGCATGCCGTCTCGCTCTTACCAACTTAGTCGCACCATGCGGTCCCGCTCGCGCAACTCTCGCTATCGCTTTCAGAGTTATGGGATAACCCACAGGTTTCCTCACGAATACCGAATACCGAAACTACTTAGGGTTTGGCCTAAATAAATTTAATCGACATTTATTAAGAGCCTTTCGCGAAAGTTTTGGCGCATTCTGTGTTTGAAATTGTATAGCTGTCGCTCTGTTTATCTGTATGTTTGCGTGCGATATAAAAAGCTAGTGATTTTTTCCTAACTTTTTGATGAAATTGGCGTTCACAAATTGGTAGTCCGTTATCACCCCATAAATCTTAACAGAATCTTTTGTTTTTGTTGTCAATGGCATGGATAAACGATAAACTAAGCCGCTATTTTCGACGCAAAAAAATTGTCCCTTTAAGTGCCTATGAAAACGAAGATGTGGCGAAATTAAAAAAAAAAAAAACAAACAATTTCTTCCACGGTGTAGATAACATATTAAAAAAAAAAACGAAATCGGATAACGTTTAGGGGTGGGTATCAGACAACGCTTTTTGTATAGACGAGGCGGCGGTATACTCTATTTTTTTATTGAGATACGCCAACAGTGAACATATTCTTGTAATATAATTATTTCTACTCTATTCTTAAAGCACTAAATACTACGGTGACTGTGTCGAGCCAAAATAGAGGAAAAAAAAACAAAAGGCTTATATGGTCAAGACTCATTGAAATCTAAACCGTGCCTACCTTGTTTCAGTGTCTATCATTCCTCGAGCACAAGTTGCGCGAATTCTGCGTTATGTCCAAAACGTTAGCAGACATGCTAATGAGCACAGACTTCTGTGACATCGCGACTCTCACCAAGTCTCTCAACATCGACGTGAACGACGTTCCTCTGCTCCTAGCTGTCGCCACGACACACACTCCGCAGGTCGCGACCAGATACGGCATCAGCTACAGGTAGACTGGACCTTATAGCCGTAGAAATAATGGTGACATTTTTAGAATCGCTTATCGCGATGGTAATTTGACACTGCAAGTTGCTGAGAAATTAGGTCTCGGTTTGTAGACTGAAATTTATTGCTATAGGAAAAAAGACGAAATTGTAAAAATGCTGATTATTACGGCATCAGTTTGATAGATTGGACCTTACGCATGAAGCAGTAAAGATGAAATTCACTTTCCAAGGCTCGTAACATCGATGTGAATGACGTATTTTTGATACTCCGCGAATCGAGACCAGATGCGGCATCAGTCAATTATACTCAACTATATTGCTATAATAGTAAAGATGAAATTTCATTACAAACTACATTTGCTAGCGAATTTTCTAGCCGCTTTGATTATGCTTTACGTAGTTCATATAAGGTTAACTTTACCGATGAAAAAAAAAGTTGAAATTACTGTCTATTCTTGTCATTAAACTAGGATTTCTAAATGATGTAAGTACAAATTCATAAAAATAAAACATTAATATATAAAAATCCGATAATGGAAAAAAACACTAACTTTTTACCCGACTACTCAAGAAGGAGGGTAATGTTTTTGAATATGAGTATCGCTTGAAAAAAACAACTGTGTTGGGTAAAATAACAACGTTTATGTATTATGTATAAAAAAAGTATTGCTTAGTAATTCGTGACAACTTTAATTATATGTAAGTTGAAGGGAAAAGTTACATTTATTAGCATGTATTTGCATGTAAATATCAAATAAAATACAAATTCAATTGATTTCAATACAAATACTACAACAATTTCTTACATTGCCCAACTATTTTTATTTTTTTTGTATATTCGCAGTATTACACGTTTTCTAATCGATCGATTTTTGAGAACATCTAATTTAGAAATCTGTACTGATCAGATCGTCCCTAATTTTATTATGGACATAAACAAAATCTCAACTCGTCGGTTAACAAGCAATTTTAAATCTTAAATATTAGGGGGTAAGAAACATATCACAATAATTATATTGCTTATTAAATGTTGTTAGTATAATACCCACATTATACCTAGTGAGATCGCTAAATCTTAAACTTGAACTGTCTTCTCCTCGTTTCTAATAACGCTTAATGTTCAATAGCGTATGTTTTATAAGATTTATGTGTAAACGATTGAGAGATCACTGTGATTATGTTCAATTTGTACAGGATGTAACGAAGCACTGTCCGATCCGTAAGGGTAATTATCCGAAATTGGAGTCTTAAAAAAATATCAACATATAATAACATTAATAACTAGTTTTAGTCTAAATACAGTCGGGTCATTTAACAAAACTGGTATTGTGAATTAAATTTTATTTACGTCATTATTTGCTTTAAAAAAAAATGAATGGAATAACTTGCTTGGCAAGACTTACTGCAAGCAAATAGCTAATAACTTTTGAATGGTGGCACAGATATAGTAATGGAAATGTGGCATTATGTCATTTAATGTCTAAATATTAGTGAAGCTTTGAGGAATTTAGTTTTAATGAAACGGGAATACTCACGTCAAATTGAGTCGGTTATTCCGACTATAGTTTCGATCACTTTCGGTGACCTTTATCAAGGAATGCTATAAGCGTGACACGAGTGCGACCTCGTCTTGCTTTACACTCAGTGCTCTTGCCGAACGTGATCAAAACTATAGTCGGAGTAACTGACTCAATTTAACGTGGGCATACCCGTTTCATTAAAATAAAATGTGTCAAAACCACCTCAGTTTTCATATTAAAAAGCTCTAAGGAATATACGATTCTATTTTGGAAATGACAATAACTAAAAATTCTATGGAAGTATGTTGATATTGAATCGTTGGAAATGGATCGGACATGGTTTCCGTTACAGCCTGTATAAATTATTACGTTTGTGATAAGGGTGTGTGTTAAAGGTTGAATAGGTTTTCAAAAGGCCTGCAAATGTGATAGTCAATACAATGTAACTAAAAATTATTATTTACAATATGTAAAGCTTAAAAGCTTTATTTTATATTCAATATAGTTATTATAAAGCCTTAAGTGTTTACACGAATGAACAAAGTTTTAGATCGTCTTGCCAAAAAGATTGCTTAAATGTAATTTATCATTATAATACAATTGTAAAATGAAATATAAACAACATATCTCGAAAGTGTTGGCATAATTTTTATCATTCGAAAATTAGTAGAAGCATAGATAAAGTAGAAATAAAATGATGAACCAAAAAAAAAGGCAAATGTTTATACATGATGATTATAAATAATAGAGGGCTATAAGGAAAGGGTATCCTAAACCAAAAAGGGTTCATAGTACTCATCATTATGAACAACTTTTACTATGGGACAACACTGAAATCGAGGGGGAAAAAATATCAGCTGTTCCATACATTTTGTCCAGTGTAATTGTCATTTTTCTATGGACACATTTCGTAACCCTCAGCAGGGCTAGCATCGCGACAAAATCTTTTGGTTATGCAAGAACAGGACACGGCTACGATTATGTATACGTTTGTCTCATTTTTCACTACATAAAGTGTAGAGAAGATTTTGCGCATGCTAGCCCTGCGGGATGCCAAAAAAAAAGGAATCGTATCTTGTAATAACGCATGCTTTCAAAACTTTACATTGCCTTTAAATACTCAATTAATTAATAATAGACAGCACCAAATACGCTACTAATTTGCAGTTAATACAATGAAGGAATATAACAAGGATTCGAACACTAATAAGGGGGCGTCCATAAATTACTCGAGGTGTTTTTTAAAATTTTCTGTCCCTCCCTCCCTGGTGAGATGTCGTGAGATTTTATTCAACCCCCTCCCCCATACCCAATCTCACGTGAGATTTTTCTAAATGTGGGTTTCTTACGTAAACGCGTTGGATTGTTTTTGTAAAAAGAAAAAAAAGGACCAAAATAGTATAATTTTTTTTTGTTTAATTCAGAAAAAAAATTGCGTGATATTTGCCGAGACCCCCCTCTCTCCAACGTAAGATTAGATGAGATTTGACTCGACCCCCTCCCCCCCTTAAACATCTCACGTATTTTATAAACGCCCCCTAACTCGCTATAGTCAAAACAAGTTATTTCTAATATATATTTTTTTTAATAAAACGGGAATACTCATGTTAAATTGAGTCGGTTATTAACGTGAGTATTCCCGTTTTATTAAAACAAAATGTATCGAAACCACGTCAGTTTTCATAGTAAAATCTCTAATATTATTCGCTATTTTGTACCTGGCCAGTTAATGTGAATTGCATTATGCTGTGGTCGGTTTAAGGTTTAAACTTCAATAACTACTGTACCTTTCATAACATATCTAGGGAAATATCATTTTGTATATCTCTAAAGAAGAAAATGGCGTCGATTTTGTTGTAGTAAACTAAACTGAAATATCTCTTAATTTTAATCAATGGGAAAAGGACGGGTTCAATTTTAGAATTTTAAAATTTATACCACTTTAGAAAATGTGTACTACAGAATTAGCGAAAATTAAGTCTATTCTTTTGCGCCACTCATTAAAGTTAACTTGACAGGACTAAAATTACTTGCGTATCTTTTCAATTCAATATGCGAGAACGATGGTTGCAAATTATAGAGAAAGTTGTTAAATTTTATTTAGTTTAGAAAATGGTATATCAAAATCGACACTGTTGTTTTCACAAAACATTTGAAAACTTGATGTACTTGGCTTGTTCTTCAAGTTGGTGATATATCATTGTATAGATATTTTTTAAGTTTCATATTTAATATAATATTTTTTTATACGTTAATCCAATAATACATTTTTTTTTCATATTGACTATGTCTTTTACTACCCCACTTATTTTAGTAGTTCACCGTAGGGAGCACAAAATCCTAACTAATATTATAAATGCGAATGTAACTGTATATCTGTCTGTCAGTCTGGGTGTTTGTCGCGTTAACATGGCTAAACGGCTGAACGAATCGACCTGCATTTTTGCATAGATATAGGCTTCGTTTTGTATTGATCCACGCGAACGAAGTCGCTAGTGCTCTATACAGGGTTATAAGGAAAGGGTATGCTAAGCCGAAATGAGCTCATAGTACTCATCATTATGAACAACTTTTACTATGGGACCAACCCCGAAATCGAAAAAAAAAAAACAGCTGTTCCATAGAAATGTCAATAACCCTCGACAAAACGTATGGAACAGGAGTTTTGGCGGGAACGTGAAGAAATCATGTCGCGTCATTATATTATTTTCCATTACTTGTGTTATTTCGAGTGTTAATGTGTAACAACTGTGAATTTTTACCCGTTAAGTGTTCGTGAACATGCACGAGTCTTGGTGAATGGTATAATGTCGTGAAACGTGAATTTTCGTGTTGTTTCCAAAACTCCATAGAAGGCTCTAGTAAAGTTTTCACCACTTTACTGGGGCATGACTAGGACTTGACCATGACTTGCTTTGCTCGACTTTGACAGTGACTATGACTTGTTTGATTATATCTAACTAAACTTGAGAATAAATATGTATACTTGACACTGGCAAATGCATAAGACGTGCGACGCCAAAATCCTCTTAGGAGAAAAAAAAAAAAAAAAAACGTATGGAACAGCTGACTTTTTTCTCTCGATTTTTTCCTTTTAGCCAATTTTCCAAGGGCCTTTTTCATCATCTTCAAATAAAGTCCCAAGTAAGTAAGCCCACACCGACTGTAGTGCAAGTTTCAAAATATCGGAGTAACCTACGGAAACATTTTGACTACTTTAAAGAATTTGACAGAGCAATGGTAAACTATACTATCAAACTTACTCAAATGCTTTATATTTTCCCGGGTTTGTATTTTAACCACAGGCGTTTATACATCTGTGGTTTTAACAGAGTTTATGTGAACTCAACTCTGTTAAAACCACAGACGGCTTTCTCGTGGTCTACTGGGAAACATACAATTTGGGAAGCGGACAATTTGGGAAACTGACTATTACGGATGTGGGTATATTGTTAACATGCATTTTGGGAAGTGGTCTTGTACCTAAAGGCACGAATTGGGTTCACCTGTTTTCTTTCAATGAGTAAATTATAAAAATAGTTTTACGTGTAATTGCCAATTGTTTATACCATAATGTTTATCAGTAACCTCTTTATTAGTATTACGGACGCTAGCATATATATATGGACGTCAGTGATGTTTATCTATCTTCTTGTGTTATAAATATATATGGACTCCAAAACGACACGACCAACTCTTCACTTTTTACCCGACTGCCCAAGAAGGAGGGAAATGGTTTTGGACTGTAAGTATGAGACTGCTGGCCTTTTTGGAGAAACTCAGTCAAACAGCGGGCAATGGAGAGAGCTATGCTAGGAGTTTCTTTATGAAGTAAATTCCGCAACGAGGATATACTGCTGGCCTTTTGGAGAAACTCAGTCACACAGCGGGCAATGGAGAGAGCTATGCTAGGAGTTTCTTTGCGCGGTAAATTCCGCAACGAGGATATTCGACGAAGAACCAAAGTCACCGACATATCTCTCAGGGTTTGCAAGCTGAAGTGGCAATAGGCAGGCCACATCGCTCGAAGAGCCGATAACCTTAAGAGATATAAATAAAACAGACCACGGACTGGCAGACGCAGCGTAGGCATGCCTCCCACATGGTGGACTGACGACATTGTAAAAATCGCGGGCTACCGGTGAAGTTGGCGATCGGTGTGGTGGTCTAATAGGAAGGCCTATGTTCAGCAGTGGATGTCTGTATGAGATGAAGTATGTGAGTATGTTTAGGTGTTCCTAAATTACTTCTTATAGCCAAGACGGCTTGATCGATATTGACGAGAGAGGGTTCGTTGGATTCTTCTTTACGTCCAGAGTGACATATGCTACATTTTGCGGTCGGGTATTTTGTTTTTCAATATACTTGTTTTCACACTTCAATACACGCACTCGATTCTAGCCACACTTATATTTAATTAGCTACATGATAACTCCAGCTACACAAGTTCTTTGAAGGCACCCTTAATTATAGAGTTTTGCAGTCTGTGGGCGTACCTCAGATGACATGATATCTTTGGCCGACAGAACGATCGTCAACAGAGTAACTATTATTGTATTTCCTCCTTTGTAAACGGCAGAGCATTTCATTACGCTTATCGTAGAAGCTGCGCCTTGCAATTGCTTTGTACGTGTACTTTGGATTCAGGAGAATACATAGGTACAATACAACACGATCGACTTTTCTTTAACGGCTATCACCTCATCAAAGCTGCAACGAACAAGAAGGATCCGGGTCGCTTGTTAGCACGCCTGATTCTAAAAATCTATTATCCCACCGTAAATAATCTGCAGATATCTAAAAAAATAGCGTTTTAATGCGATTAGGCAAAAATCAACATTTTACAATTGGTAGTTTAATATATACCTACCACTAAGTTTTTATTATGGGGTATATTTTATTATAGTTTCGTATATGTAGTAGATATACAATTTTTGGTACAAAAAATAAAAATAAAAAAGACAGGCATGTTTTTCATTTGGCATAAACAGATGAGTGTGGTTTTTGGCACAACGCAGCTTTTTGGTTGAGGGCATATCGTTTGCAACCAACTTCACGTTGGTAGCAATGCTAACTTTCGAAATATTACGGTGGTCCAAATTGTTAGGCTAGTCTAACTTACTCTAACTACTTAGTTCCCTCAAAGAAATTGCGTAGTTATACGTAACAAAAGATAATTGCAAAAGTTTCAAACTAACCACGTCATGTTGAAATTGTTCAAAAGTTTCTGTGCCCTTAGTAACACCACCGAATACTTATTAACAAGACACGACATCCCATATGTAACGAGCACTTCCCAAAATATCCGCTTTTCATTTTAAAGTCTATTTAAAATTTCTCTTTTCTCGTTATGACAACTTTTATAAAGACTTATTCTTAGAATGATTATTATTTAACCACCAACGAGACAAACATTTAAAATGATTAGGTACATACAGACAACTTCCTAAAATAGCCGCTTTTTTTTTTTTATTATATTTGTCGATTAGAAGTAGACGGCGATATTAAATAAGTATTTTTATTTATTTAATAATGACTAAAAAGCCATTTTTTTCTGTATAAGCAATACCCAGTACCTAATGAACTTTGTTTTTATGTTAAGACATAGATTTTTTAGTTATTATTATAGTTTTTTTTTATATTGTTCCTAATTATTATACATTAATTTTTATTATTATAAATAATTTATTATATAATTAATTTTTGGGAAACGTAGGTACAATTTATGATGCGGACATTTTAGGAAACGTACAATTTTGAAAAATGACTCCCAAGCTAGACGGAAAGTTTCGAATCGACATTGCAAATCTCCTTCGAATACGGATCGGCTTTCGAATGAGAGCAAAAACCTGATTCCGAAATCCGAGCGGATTCAACTTCGGTATTCGTCGGCTTTTTCCGATCGAGTAGTCATAGACAATCATACCTATCTATATGTTGCAGCGTTTGCAGAGATTGTTTCATATTGGTAGAAAACTGAATCCATGGTAGAAATTTAACTGTTCGAAATCTTAGTTTATTCTAACCACCAATTAGCAAAAACGTAATGTAATGTACGTTGTTTTACCAATGAAATTAATAAAATTACATAGTGCAAACTGCAATCCTGCAAATTGCATTTTAGATTTAAAAATATGAGACTTAATTCTGAAATAGCATACTTCGTAAACAGAAATCTAATAATGTCAAACTTAGTTTTGGCGGGGACGTGAATTCATGTCGCGTCATTTTATTATTTTCCAAATTTGTGTTATTTCGAGTGTTTATGTGTAAAAACTGTGAATTTTTACCTGATAAGTGTTCGTGAACATGCACGAGTGTTGGTGAATGGTATAAAGTCGTGAAACGTGAATTTTCGTGTTGTTTAGAGGTGTAGAAGTTTAGAACATAGAAGGTAAAGTTTTCACCACCTTACTGGGGCATGACTTTGACTTGTTTTGCTCGCCTTTGACCGTGACTATGACTTGTTTGATAACATCTAACAAAACTTGAGAATATATATGTGGATACTGATAACCAATAATATGTCAAACCACAAAAAAAAAAAATTGTTAATGATACAGATCGCTTCCTTGGGGCGCCTACACATGGCCTGACCTGACACCGCGTGAAAGGGACAGCTAGACTTGAATTTCACGGGAGTAAAAGAAACAAACTATCAAGGCTATAGCTTCTCCCTTTCGCTCCCTCAGAAAGTTATATATAGCCATCTCTTTCGCACGATGTCAGGTCAGGCCGTGTAGCGAAGCCTTTGGCTGACAAAGAAGCGTTCTGTAACATTAAAAAAAAAAAATTTTTTTTGTTGGTTGACATGTTATTGCTTATCAGTATATGTATACTTGACACTGGCCAATGGATAAGACGTGCGACGCCAAAATCGGTCATGAAAAGGATCGGTAAGGTCTCGTATGGAACGGTGAAGAAGGAGGGTATGTTGCCCCTGCGATCGCCCACGCTGGCGATTCATTTCGCGAAATGCGAGTAAATGCTCCATCTAAAAATAAACGTAGGTTTTGAAATATACATTAGAAAAGATTTTTAATATTTGTTGTGGCAAATGGCAAGGCGAGCAAATCCCTCGCCTGATGGTAAGCGTCACGCTTGCCCATAACAGCACCCAGAATTATTTATTATTCTGCACTTTAAGTCATAAAGTCCTTCCATACACCTAAGTATTACTTTACTAGGGTTGTTTTATTACTTACTTGTTAATTATTTACCTTGAAATAAATAAAAAGTCCAAAACACAGTAAATTGTTGTAAGAAATCGTCTCTGGCTCTCTAGACGGATTGGTTCCGAGAGCAAATAGCTGTCGGAAACTTTTCGAATGAAAATCAGCTGATGTGTCGATTTGAGCCGTCAAACGATTTCGAATTCGGGCTTGTGAATCGCTGTAAAGCAATTCGAAACGGAAACGTTCCCGTATTCGATCCGAAAAGCAATGGGAATAGCCGCGCTGTATTACTGTTACTATTCGAACAGACACGCGGATTTGGTACGGTGGATGGACGAGGAACAATATTTATCTCTTGTTTATTTGGTTCCCTTGTACCCAATTCGCGCAAGAGTTAGATATTAAACGCACAGCGCAGCAGTGAAAATTCACACTTGTTGAAAAATTACTTAATTTAAAGCCTTACAGAACATAATTATAATAAATAATACTACGGTATCATTGACTACGATTCTAAAATTGTGTTTTGGCGACGACACTTGAGTGCTGTATGATTTGAAACTGTCTTATAATAATAATTAATTTCTTTAACTGAGTTTCAGTAACACATAAAGTAGGTCTTAATACAGACTAGATGCGATCACGTAGCCCATTCAGCAACACAGGCCTCCGGCCGACCCGGAGTTCAGGCCGGCACCGTGTTGCTCAACGACGTCGCTACATAACATTATTTCGCTGAACAGAGCGCAAAACGCTTGCCTGCAAGTGAATTAAAAAAGTTTACTTCATAATTTCCCATTTTGGTTACCTTTTTGGCATCTTTATTATGTACCTAGATGGGGTCCATATATATTTTATTTTATCTATTCTGTTGGGCTGGTTGTCTGTAAAAAAAGCTGTTTAACTTTGCGAAATAATTCCACGGAAGGCATATTTAAAAGTTAGACGACTTCGCCCCAAGCAGAGTTTAGACCGACTTGTTCTTATTTGCTAAAATGCGCGTTTATTTTGTAATTTGACGTGATTTATTGGACGAGGAAAAACCGCTTTGTGAGGAATTTATTTCAATTTTATGCTTTCGACCGAAAAATTAAAAAGTTCGTGGAAGCGAAATCGCTTTAGTACTTAGTTATTTTTCGCTTATTTCGTAGAGTAAGTGGATACCAAGGCTTAGCTGGCTTTATAAAGTTAGACGATAGTAAGAACCTAACGATTAACTGAGCACAATAGAATAAAAAAAAAAAACCGGACGAGAGGAAACTAGACTTGATAATTAATGATTTTAAATTGATTATTAATTATAAATACGAAAGTGTGTCTGTTGGTTTGTTTGCACCTCTTTCACACAGCCAGCTAGATTGAAAGGTCTAAGTCAGCAACAGAGGTAGCTGATCAACCTAATTTTTACCCGTCTGTCCGAAAAGGAGCGTAATGTTTTTGTTTAGTATGGGGTGTACGTGAGTATGTATGTTTGTGTGTTCCTATATTACCTCCTGTAGCCTAAACGGCTTCAACGATTTTGACTAGTGGGGTGTCGTTGGATTCCTTTTTACGTCAAGGAGTGACATAAGCTACGTTTTGCAGTCGGGTTTAGTTTTTCTTTGAATAATATTATACTTGTTTGCATGAAGTTTTTACTTTTCTCTAGAAAATATATGGTTCCGGTGGAATTTTCCACGCGAGTTAACGCCGTTGCCGCAGCTAAATAGATAATTGTTCACCTCACAAGCTCGGAAATATTCTGTTTATCATTCGAAATCTGAGTGCAAGAGTGGCAACGTGGCGCGGGCATGTACCTCCCCATTATTTATTTATTTAATACTTTATTGCACACACATACAACGTATTTGGTACAACAGGAGGACTTAATGCTAAAGCATTTTCTACCAGTCATACCCGTGGTTGAAGAGAGGAAGACGTAGGCGTGCATCAAAAATCACGATTAACAATCTAAGAACATGATTGAAAAGGAAAAATAAATAATGACTATTGCACAGAATTCTCCTTATAAATAAGGACTGATAACAAATTAAAAATTGACAAATATACTTAAGCTACTTATATAAATAGATATAAACTACGTACAGAGGATATAATAATACAATGAATATACAAAATATAGAATGAATAATGATATAAATATATTCATTATCATCACACTAATATTATAAATGCGAATGTTTGTGTGTAAGTATGTTTGTTCCCGTTCAACTCTGGTACGGCTGAACGGATTTGAATGAAATTTGGTATGGACATAGCTTACATCCTGGATTAATACATAGGGTTTAACCACTTTTTATCCCGGAGAAATATTCTGTTACTGTAGAATAGCGGGTGCAACCGCGGGGCGCAGCTAGTTCTTTATATTTATCTAATACGAAATATTTTAGCAGTAGGTATGTTTTTCACTATTTATGTTTTTTTTTTCTAAGAGACAACTTACTCAGCTGGACCACTATTCTCAAAATCTGAGATTCAATCTCGTCTCGAAAAAATGTCGAACTTTTCTTATTTTCAACGCTATTTTTCGAGAGAATCACGATGGGTAGCATGCGAGATACATCGAGTGGTCGGAGGCAATCGAGACGAGAGAGACAGTCGAGATTGGAATCTAGGAATCGACATCGATTTGTCATATCTCCGAATAAGGCCCCTGGTCATACGCACTTATTTGTAACGCGAACTGTAATGTACACATTTAGGTGTTTTATTTATTTTTTCATCAATTAGGTTTTAAGCCTCCAAATCGGCTACACGTAGTTTACGTTTGGCTACCTTTATGTACATTGGAAATCATAATTTTATTATGTCCCTATTCCAAAACAGTATTATTTTGTAAGCATATTAATTACGAACACTTTTTTTGACGAGGGGCGATCACTACAAGATAATACATACCCGACTGCTAAGGGTTGCGGGTTGTGTGGGATTATATACACTAAAACCTCCTTTTGTCACCTGCCTTGTTGCTTGACGGAGGGCTCCGGGAACTCCAAAGTAACGCACCTTAGCTCTCAGCACTGCACTTCAGCACCTCCCGGGTTAGATATGGTGATACGGGGCTAGATTCGAGCTGTCCTAACACGTCTCCACCCACGACAACGCCAGCCGCCAGAAGTTGTCATCCTCCACGGCCTTGTATGTATAATGTACATACCATACTAATTTAAGCGTGAGTTTTATTTTATTTTATTATAGCCCGCTTAAAGTACGCTAACGCCTTGTAACTGAAAAAAGTCTGGAGACTTCTTAACAAAGGTTATAAAAGAACTGTACCCTGCAGACACCGCGGGTTCTTGTAGGCACTTGTCTGGATAACTTAAATGGAATACATTTTGGAAACTCTAGTTAAAAGTTCTGCTTTTTCTTAAGTTTTTTTATGAGAGCTTAAGGTTTCCTTCGAGTGAATACTTATAAAGTTTTTTCAAAGTCTTCATGAATAAGCGATAAAAATAAAGCGGAAAATCATGTCGGGGAAAATACAAGTTGTTTATTGATATCTGATCTAAAAATTTAATCCATCTTGGAAGTTTTTTTTTATTGGTAGGTACTGGCATTTCATTATTTAGACTTGGTAACCGAAAGCACATTTTATAATAATATGTCTAGGTCTAACTTAGATACTTACTTTAATTAGAATTAGAACTTCTTGCCATCGTGTAGTTTGGATATAACCTCTGTTATACGTGAGAATTTTTAATTTTTTTTTAGCTTTTTTTTAGGATTTTGTGTTTTATAGTTAATGGAGCATTATTTTCTTGCTAATGTAAATAAAGAATGTCAAACTGCATAACTAGTTAACGCAGATGCAGATTATATTTAAATTGTATCTACCGAGACACACAGTATTTCTTGAAGAGTTTCCTCAGATATCTCATCAACCTGTTGAGAAGTTGCGTTTGAGCTCAAAGCTCAGGAAATGAGGGTCCCCCTGTTACAATGAATTCTTTTGACGCTGCGACTTTTCTCATTTCGCTGCGCGTTTTTTTTTACAAAGCCCTCAAATTAAATACCTCGCTGAAAGAGATACGGTGACCCGGATGTTTCAAGTGAGTTAAACTTGCAAACAATCTGTTTGGGTGGGTATAAATACCGACTAGTAGGTGTGTTATAACAGTTCTGGTGGAACAAGGAAACCTTTTTGCTTATTATGTCCCACCTAGGCTGCCACATAACACCATAACTTCTAGAGTACATACACTTATAAAGAGATACGATAATATCGTAGGTAGACATACTTACATCACTTATTAATTAGATCTCCATTTTAGAGTAGGTTTTTTTTTTTTATCCCTAATTCAGTTTTCAGACAGAACATACCGGTAGGTAGGCATTTAGATCGAGATATCTATTTAAGTAGTAAGTATCTATGTTGCAGAAGCGGGCCATTCGATATATATACAGGCTTGGGCCCAGAGAGTCCTTGAGAGAGTTCTTTAAATGAATAAATATCTTGACCATGGCAAGCCAGTATATTTACGATAATCTAGTGTATGCTAGGAAACATTCCGGTAACTACTCGTATTTTAAAAATGTGATACGCTTAGCCTAAATACGAAAAATAAGTTTAAATTCATATTTCCCAGGACTTGTTAAAATTGACAAATCTTCCAAAAACAACTGTGCGATTCTACAATATTTTACCAGCGTGTTTAACTAGTCTACTTGAGAAATGTTTCAAAGTAACAACTAAGAAAATGTTCTTAAAAAAAGCATACCATACGATTGACGACTTTTTAAAGGATAAGCGAGCTTGGCAACATTTGACTTTAGAGAATAATAAACAATATTGACTTTGTATAGAATCTGACATTTATTTTGTATTCCATTTATATAATATACTGCCCCCGCGGTTTCACCCGCTATGCTACAGGAACGGTTAAAGTTTTCAGGATAAAAAGCCTATGTGTTATTCCAGGGATTATTCTACCTACGTGCATTTATAATATTAGTGGGATAATTCTAGGGCTCATGTATACCATACCTAGTTTACAGAAACAGACAAACTCATACTAAACCATAAAGCAGGCGAACATATAAGTAAGCCTTGCAGAGTAGCGGCTTCGTAAGTTGCATTACGTATGCATGTCCTAAACAGAGTGAGTGGCCCGCAGGGAGTGAAGAACAAGCCTAAACTCCATAAATATTCCATAATTTGTCTCGCTCAGACTGTTTTGGGAGACATTCGTGCTTTGTTGGTTACACCTACAATCTTACCTAATGGGGAGGGTTTTAAGGTGAGTAGAGGAGAGCGATGGCTGGCACATGCGTCAACTCGTGAACGGGTGCTGCTTGCGGGAGCTGGACTGCTCGGAGTATACACGCAACATAGTAATAAGTATAGTAGATTTTCCTCTCGTTATGTTGTTAGTCTTATATTATATCAGTAATAGTTGACAAAAATTTAAAAGTTGACACAGGGCATGGAACTCGGAGCACGTGGAGCTGCAACAAGAAAAAAAAAAAAAAAGGTGAGTAGAGTATATTCTACTCACCTTTTTTTTGTATTACTTTGTACTTTGTAATAATTTTTTGTAATACGTATATGACATTGGGAAAAGAGGAGCAGAAAATACAGCCCTCCGGCAGCCAGGTGGAGCGACAATATGTTTTTTTTTTTGTTTTATACAGGATATTGGATTAGACGACGGATATTACTTTGAGTGGGTGTTTAGTACACGATTCTGTGTCATCATTTTAATCAGCCCATCATAGTCCGCTGCTGGACATAGGCCTCTCCCAAGGCACACCGCTAAGCCCGATCTTCGGTTTTTTTTTTGTTCAAAACTTTATGATGTTTTTTTTGTTTATGATTAAATATTTACTTTTGCGCATCATGTAAGCCTCAATTATATTTTAGTCTAATATTTCCATCGTATTTACGAACACCCTATATTGTTTTCGAGCATCATACATGCCATAATATTTTTATGTGGCAGCGGCAGCACTGGTCTGCGAAAAAATGTTTTTTTATTTTTATTTTATGTAGAAATCCTGAGTAATATTATAATTCAGAGGAATATAGCCGCAGTCGTATCAGGACCGATAAAGCTTCGAGGTATAAAAATGAATACTTTCGTCCCGAGGAAAAAACTTTGCTGGCGCGATTCAGAACTCCATACAACACGTCGAAAATTCAAAAAAAGGGATCAAGACCATCTGGCGAAGTAACTTTGTCTCTTTGTCTGGATCTTTGTCGTCTTGCAATTGGATCTTGCGTTATCACAGCTAAACGGCTGAATGGATCTTGATAAAATTTGACAACGAGTTACTGTATATTACAAAGACACTTAGGATACTTTTTTTTAAGTCCACGCGAACGAAGTCTCGGGTAGCAACTTTACTAGTAACAAATACTTTAATTTGATCAAACTAACTTGGTTGCTCTATTGGTTGTTAACCACCACGGAGAAAAAATTACGGGTAAAAAAACTTCCCTTATCATTCCGTAAATCGAGATTTATATTCCGAGTATATTGCGTAGAGGTATGTATCAAATTAGATCCGCTCATGTTCATAATCCTTAAAATTGAATTTTGTATTTTCATCTGAAGTAAATGGGCGCGTAATCGGATCTGTTAAATTCATACATTAAATCGGCGCCTGTACAAATTACCGTTCAAGTCGCAGTAAGGATTTTTGGATCAGAATTTACTCTTAGACGACTTCTCAGAACGTAGAGACTTATTTCGTTACAAAGTGAGAACACAAAATAAATAAGCGTCTAATTCTCACTTACCTCGGGATTTTGAAACATTTGTTAACTACGACAACAGATTAACCCCCGAATACTGAAACGCTTGTTAACTTTGACAACAGATTAATTCTAATGCTGCCTTTGTCTGGCACTAAGAAAATGACAAAGGCAGCAACAGACATAATCTGTCGTCAAAGTTAACAAACGTTTCAGTATTCGTTTCAGTTTCAGTATATTTCAGTATTCAGTATTCGGGGGTAAGTCTATTGCTGTTATTGTCATTTGCAAATGACAAAGACAGCATTAGAATTATTATGTATGTATGTACCTACGTATGTTCATAATTATGTTCCCTCTAATCTCCTAAACCGCTTATCAGATTTTGAGAAAATATGTGTCTATCGATGCGTCTTCATACTCCGCGTGTCGTAGGCTATACTGAATTGTACTAAATCTAATATGGCGAAGTCTATATCAAAACTACTATTTAAACAAAACATTTTTTTTTAGTAGAACTATCGTGTTGGTATCATAATAAAGGTCTTCATGCGTTATTTCTAAATATGTAAAAAAATATGTATCAATATATATATATGAGCAGCTTATCTGTGTTTGTAGGTGCCTATTTTCACGTTTCGTTGTTCCCTCGTATCTCCAAAACAACTAATCAGATTTTAGCGAATTAGGTGTCTATCGAAGCGTTCTTACACTGCGGGTTTTATAGGATATGTGACGTCAGACTAAATCTAATATGGCGAACATGATAACCTAACTTCGCTAAAGAATTATATATGCGCGAGTTGAATGCCGAGACTTTGAAGGCTTTTGAAACTCGACAACTGCATTCAACTCGCATTTTATAGGTATCTTTGTACCTACTTAACACTAAAAATATGTAAAAATATAAGTTCAAAAACTAAAACCCGCCTATGCCTAAATTTTAATAACATTTTTTCTTTACATACTTTTTAGTTTTTGAACTTATATTTTTTTATTAATAGCTTGTTCCTTTGCTATTAGTTTTAGAGATAAAAAACAACAGAAAAATAACAAACGAATATTTCCGAATATTACTGAACTAGGTATTGCAAAAGACTTTTGTTTTATTATTTTTCAAAACCAACTGCTTTTGAGTTTTTTTTAATAATTATGTGCACGAGTGTATGCAATATAGAAAGTGGTGAATAGTATCATTTCTTGTTATTTACAAAACTCAGTAAGAAGCTTGCATTAAAGCACTTAACTGAAGCACGACTTGGACTGGTCTGTTGGACTGGTCCGAAATTGGTAGACTATGACCGAGACTTATTTTATTTGTGAAATATTATACTTCAGCTGAAAAGAAATATAACTAAATCTTAACACTGGTAAATATGTATGGAGCCAAAACTGGAGATAAAAAAAGGAATGTCGCTGAAAAATAATACCAAGAAATGAAAATGGCAGAATGCACAGAGTGCGATGCCAAGAAAGAAAAAAAAAAAACAAGAAAAAAAAGCAGCTTTTTACAAGAGTACGGCACAGAATTCTCCTTATAAATTATGTCTTTGGAGTACGGTTTAAAATGCGCTCACAGTGGAAACACCACATACACTGCTAACGATCGGTTTAAATTGTTAGTACGCTCACAGCGCGCCAACAAATTAAACCGATCATGAGCGTGCTTATGTCAGATAGTTTCATTTTTCAGGTTATCAGCCTGTGTCTCATAATTTGGTGGTCACAGTTTCATTTCTATTTTCACAGAAGACTGTGGCCTGCATTCAATCCATTTTTTTCTATAAAAAACAGAGAATATCGGAATTCACAGATGACAATTTGAATTTGACATTAGCGCACACCGTGCACTACCTCATGGTTGTGAGCACCGTGAGCACGCTAAAATGACGTCACTCATGACGTCATGTGTCTGACAGGAGCCTTTATATGCGCATCTTAAACCGACTGTTTGCACGATGGCAGTGCAAATGGTAACTATGTGCACATTTTAAACCGCACTCCAAATTGCTGCACCTGTCAGAGCGGTTCATAGCATGGATCGATATTAGAACCTAAATCGTATTTTATTACTTCAGAGATATAAAAAGGAATAAAACTTCCAGTGCGGAGTATAATTATTTTCATGTCTCGCAACCTTACGTCAGAGCAGCTGCCATGAAAAATATTCGTCTTTTGAAATAGGTCAAGGACCTGTATGAAGGGGCTCGTTTTTAAAGTCACAAAGAGCTTACAAAAGGATGTGGACCGCGGCTTGAGACTTGAGGACGAGCCTGGAGATGCCTTTCAAATGCTGGTGGCAAGGGGTGTTTTACAAGTGCAGGGAACTTTTTACCTTCTTTTAAGTATATGTGTACACGACCTCTTGTATCGGACAATATAACTGAAAACAAATAAAAGAATAACGCATTTTGGTAGTGGTAGGGCTCTCTTGCAGAGTCCGCCTGGGGAAGTACTACACCTTTGCCAGTTATTCAACCGTCAAGCAGTAGTGTGCAAACATTACTGTGTTCCGGATTGAAGGGCAACGTTTCCAG
Source organism: Apocheima hispidaria (assembly GCA_947579745.1). Classification (NCBI taxonomy): domain Eukaryota; kingdom Metazoa; phylum Arthropoda; class Insecta; order Lepidoptera; family Geometridae; genus Apocheima; species Apocheima hispidaria. The sequence goes on from OX388151.1 coordinate 4,339,889, forward strand.
CGTAATTACTGGGCACAGAGATTTAACATCTAATATCTCAGGGTGACGAGCGCAGTGCATTGCCGCGCATGGTTTTGAACTGTTGAGGTTTAAAATTCTGGGTGGCACTGTACTGTTATGAATAAGCGTGAAGCTTAGCATCAGGTGAGCGACATGCTCGTCTCGTCACCAAATTACATTTAAAAAAAACAAAATTTTGTAACAAAAATTATTATGATTTTCATTGTAACTTAATCTTAAAACGATAATGCTATGTACCTTATCATGCTATTAATTGTAACAAATAAAAAAAAAAAATGCACGTAAAATCGAAAATAATACAACCACTCTCGTCACTCAGGCCGGGTTGCACCATCTAGGAGTAACTTTAAACTACAGTCATACAAGTTAATACATGTGTTACACCCACAAAAAAATTTTCCTCTTCTGTGGTTACACCATTTAACTATGGTCAAAATGAAGGATATAAACTTCATGGTTAAGGTTATAGTTGATAAAACTATAACAGTAACTTTAACTAGGATTATGGTGCAACCCACCCTAAGTTGCACATAAAAACAACTGCTAGCACAAACACCCACAAAATACACTTTTTTTTCTTCTTATGTTTTGGCTCCTCACGTTGTGTATTTAGCCAGTATCAAGTATTGTAATATTTCAAGTGAAGTCAAATATTTCACAATTAAAATAAGTCTCAGTCATAGTCTAAGTCATGCAAAGTAAGTCACGGTCAAGTCCACGTAATACCCCAGTAAAGTGGTGGAGACTTTACTAAAGGCTTCTATGGAGTTTTGGAAACAACACGAAAAGTCACGTTTCACGACATTATGCTATTCACCAACACTCGTGCACGGTCATGAACACTTAGTGAATAAAAATCCACAATTTTTACATAATTATTAACACTCAAAACAGTTTTGGAAAATAATATAATGACGCGACTTGACTTCTTTAAGTTACCGCCAAAAACTCCAAAAAAATATTACACTTCGTTAAATAATTATTGGATACGCACAAAATGTTTGAAAATGGAACCATAATCGGGCTTACACAAACGGAAATTTTATTTTTAATAAATGTTCTATCGACTAAAACAGAAAACGTTCTCAATAGTCTTGTGCTAAAGGTACATATAGTTTTATTCGCAGATCGTAGCGAAGCCAGGCTAGCGAAAAGAGAAAATAATCTAATTTTATCCTTTCTGTTACTTTAGTTTCATTTACTGTGAAGAAAATGAGACGAGACGGCGAAGAAAAAAGATTTTGATTCTATTAGCAACCACTTCACTGGGATGATTTAGTAGAACTTCGCTAATATAGCGTTAAATTGATACTATTTCTTATTTACACTAAGTATTTGGTATATTACTTTATTTAATTTGGCATGTAAGTATTATGTATAGGAACGAACACAGAATACGTTCCTTGTGGCGATTCAAAAAATTGGTACAGAACGAAATTTGGCTCTACGTGTTTGATGCATACTGCCAAAGAATAGCACGAGCAATGATATTTTACTAGAGATACGACTTTAGCGCACTTAAAATGACCGCCGCGAAATATTTTCGAACAGATTTCATGATTGCTATCACTTTTACTCTTCAACTTTTTGCATCATTTTTTTCGTTTTTTATGAAGGATACCTACACCTAATGACTTTGTATCTGAAGTGTAAATGTTTGTATGAATAAATTGAATATGAATATGTTGGAGTAATGAGAGGAAAACTGAAGAAATTACTAAGAAAAAAAACAATGGACACAGCTTACATAACAATGACTACATCTTCTACTTACCGCCTACCCGATGCTATCTCGAACCAAGTCAGCGCGTTTTGTATGTTTCTATGGTCTCGTTATGTTAACACAAGTATAATTACTAAATTCCCCTAGGGGTGTGCCTGTTTTGGGAAGCCTAAATGCGAAGGGTGAAAGGCAGACATACAAAGGTTAAACATTAATTTTCATAGAAATAATAATAATCATTAATATTTAATTGCTCTTGCGTTTCAGTGGCTTAACGAGGCAATATACCTTAGTCATCTTGTTTTTTGATAACATTATAGTATAATTAAAGTATTCATTTTATTAGAAATGAATCTCATTAACAACTACTGTTAATTGATATTTATTATTTAATAGCCAACTTTCCAATTTGCACAGAATTCAAATGAAATATAACTGCCCGTTTTATTTAAGAATCACCAGCGGCGGACTGAAAACGGCAAAGTTATTAATCTTAATAAATTATGAAACGAAAGTAATCACTGGTAATTAATTTTAATTACTTAAAACAAAGTCAACGTTAGGTCGCGGAAGATTGAAATTTATTAACTTGGCCTGCGGCTTCATGTCACTTACACTGATTTTGCGGTTTATTACTGAGAGTTTATGTTTAGGCAGTTGATATGATTTCTGTCACTCTAAAATTTCTTAAATCAAACGACATGTCTTCAGTTGGTCTTCGAAGATCAGGTGTCTTCTACTTTATAGGCTACGCTTTATTAACGAAGCAGAATACATATATTATGTACAATTGTTAGAAGATTTTGGACAATGTCGATTTTCTGTGCTGGGCTCGGCTAACTCGCAGCGTGTGGGTTCGTTAGACAAAGTGGGTATTACACCCAGAGGACGTGGGGCAAAGGTTAGGTCATTTCTAAAAAAGAGCGCTACCAGCGCAAGTTGGAAATTAATTGAATACACTTCATTTCGTGTCACTGTCGCATATACTTTATTTGGTTTGATGTAAGGTAATGCTTATAACTCAGCGGTGAAGCCGCTTGTGTTACATAATTTTAAACAACTGATACAAAATGTATATCGTCCGGACAAAGTGTAGTTGGTCATAGCTCCAGCTGTTGAGGAGCAACCAACTAAAAAACACTTTGCGAAATTGGAGTGCAGCACAATCTAACTATAATCTAAAAATATGCGGAGCGTTAGCCGTCCAGCTGCCAGATGGGGCATTGGGTAGACGATATTATTGCCATCGTGGGTCGAACCTGGACTAGACGAGCACAGAACAGAGAAAGATGACATAGCAAGAGAGAGGCCTATACGGAGCAGTGGGATAAGGAAGGCTGTTGATGATGAACTAATAATCTACTTTTAAGGCACACAAATAATTGGATCACCCGTACACCCCGTCCCTTACCTCTTCCATAATAATATCTTCTCCATGCTAAGGTTGCCAGGTAGAGCGATTAGGCTGCCAGTTATTACACCGGTTCTATGTCGTTTGTTGTCCTATGTACCTATACCTAGATATATATAATTTCAGTTCTGAACAATAAATAATTTTCTGTCTATCTATTCTGAAGAAGGCTTAGATAGATAATCCAAATATTCAACTTCAATTTTACTTCACTAGGTACCTCTAATAATAGAATATAGAATTTCAAGTGCTTCTAGTACTGACCCAACTTATAATTAAGTAGCCCCATTCAGCGCTGTAAAGCCGCTATTTAGGGCCTATTCCATCTATTGCAGGTGAACGCGGGTGATATTATCTATCCGCGTCGGAAAACATGTTAACATGTACTGTCGACCCCGTTTATTTACTTTCTTAATAAAATATTCTACCCTAGACATTATTAAAATAAACTAAACTAAGCAAATAAACTAATAAATATTAATACCGATAAAAACTATACCCTTCTATATACTACGAAAAAAAAAGTTAAGTGGTTTGAACTACTGTTTTTTATTTGGAGTCTCAAGAGATTCTACTACTTACAATATTAATACTAATTACAAAGAGGGGTTCCCTTACTATTTGGACAAGGTTGTGTTGGCGTGGCTTCGGTGTTAACTAGTAACACCGAAGCCACGCCAACATTCCGCAGCAGACTCGGCTTTACGTAGAAGAAGAAGAGCTGTTATACACAATTTTTTATATTTGTCTTGTAAATTTATATTTATCAATAAACTACTTTGACTTTGAGCAAAATTGTATGTATTCATTTTGAAAATGTAAATAAAAAGTATTCGTTCATTAAAATACTTAGTTGAAGCTGCGGGCTTATTGTATCTATGCGTTATCTGACACTGTGTAGTAGACAAATAGATAAGGTAGGTTGTACCTATCTATTTGAATTGTTTTATACAGGCATATGCCACAATTAAAAAACAATGTTTAACTAACTCAGTGTTTAACTATGAAAACTGACGTGGTTTTGATACATTTTGTTTTAATAAAACGGGAATACTCACGTTAAATTGAGTCGGTTATTCCGACTATAGACCGACTGACCGAGACACGCGCGTGACCTCGCCTTGCCGAGGTCGCGCGCGTGTCTCGCTGAGCATTCCTTGATAAAGGTCACCGAATGTGATCGAAACTATAGTCGGAATAACCGACTCAATTTTACGTGAGTATTCCCGTTTTATTAAAACATAACTCAGTGTTAATAGCAAATAAACTGAAATCAGAGAAGTCAGTGAAACCACGTCTCGTAGGTACGACCTTTCTTATCTAACCGGTACGCTTCTCCGACTCGTACCGAGTTTAGAGTTCACAGTGGAAACTTGTACAGAGCTCGTACAGAACCACTTTGGAAGACAAGACACAAGCCCGAGTTGTATTTAACTATTTGATGTTCGAAGTTTAGTAACAAAATGCCTGGGTTAATTATTTTGTAATAACTACGCCAAGCGGCTTTACTCGTAGTTTCCTAGTCTTGGAGTGTTCACTATTTTATGTTGTGATAGTTAAATGGAAAAATTGCGATGGAAGTTGGCAAATTCAATCGATGGCATTAAGATTAATTAAACGAGAGTTCAAAAAGAAGTTTCCTTAGAAATGTAAAAAAAACCTGTTTCTTGCAGAATAAACTTAACCTACGGGTCTTTTGCTACATCTTTATCAGAGGGCTGTGGTCCCGTCACGTTTCGTGCGACCGAAACAGATTCGTTTCATTGTCTGGAGCTTCTTATCTTACTTAGAAGGTTGCTTGCGTTTGATGGTGTCACATTAAGTATTATATTTAAGTAGTTATTCTTTTCATAATATATATGACTTGTTAACAAAATAAGTACAAACATAAAATGAACAGTTGGATTGCCCCAATTCCATTGTAGGTGCAAAGTTAATACAAAAATTTCAAGCCCACTATCAGTTGGCAGCGTACCCAGCATGCTGGCAGCATAACGACGATGAATGGCAATTATGCGTTTAAACAGATAAACACCAGCATTTTGATCAAGCATCGCCGTTTGGTTTTGTAAGATTAAATGGCCGTTTTTTTATGAAATAAAAATGAATTTAAATGAAACATTTTTTACTTATAAGATGTACATAAGTATGAAATGATAGGATTTCGAAATTGGTTTTAAATTACTGACGTTACCATAAAAAATATAAAAAAATATATATCAAATAATATCCTCTTCAAACAACTCAATCTTCTAAATAAACAAGCAAGATATTCAAAATAAATCAAACAAGAATAGGGTTTTCCAATTTAATTTGGCTCGTTCATCGCAACATTTTGCGAGCAAACATCCAGTTCAAGCATGACGCGCCAGGGTACAACAAAATAAAAAAGGAAATTATTAACAACACACCAAAAATACATAGCTACGGTCGTAGCACCAGTGTAGTACATCGTAGCTTCGTAGGAGACCTACGACAACTACACTACGTTTCGTAGCATAGCTACATGGTGTTGATTTATAGAAAATAAAATCCTAATCCTAACTTTTCATTATTATTATTAATTCGAAATTAATTGTCTCTCTGGGAGTTATGGCGGGAACGTGAAGAAGTCATGTCGCGTCATTGTTTTTTTTTCAAAACTTGTGTTATTTCTAGTGTTAATGTGTAAAAATGGTGGATTTTCATCCATTAAGTGTTCGTGAAAGTGCACAACTGTTGGTGAATAGTATAATGTTGTGAAACATGACTCTTCGTATTGTTTCCAAAACTCCATTTGTAACCATTGAAACCTTTATTAAAGTCTCCACCGCTTTACTGGGCATGACGTGGACTTGACCGTGACTTAGACTTATATACTTGTGAAATATTTCACGTCACTTGACACTGGCTAAATACACATGTTGAGCAAAAAAAAGAGAAAAAAAACTGTCTTTCTGTTTCTCTGTCAGGTCGGAGACAGACAGTTTCTGACGGCTACTTTTTTTGTAGGTCCAAGCGAACGAAGTCGCTGGTAACAGCTAGTATTATTACAATTGGTTATTCAATGTATAATTAGTATAAGAACACGTTTACTTATTAAAATAAGAGTTTTTCAATACTTATTGCTCGGATAGTTTCTTAGTAGTAACTAGTAGTTTGCACCGAACTGAGACCTCACGACCCCTATAACTTCACAACCCCTGAACCGATTCAACTCATATTTGAACTTAAAAATTGCGTTAAAATTAAATACTTGCCTATAAAATTTCATGAAGATCGGATTAACGGTTCTTACGTTATCGTTGGACAAATATATACACATACAACTTCAGATTTGCTCCCGTAGATTCTGAGACCTTCGCTTCGATCGGTCAATTACCGTTTTTACGATATAAATAAAAAATGAAAAAAACCCATACTGTATCAATCTTCTCTTCAATTTGTATTTTTGAAACCCTCCATAATAACTGAAAATTTAAAGAGGCTACCTACTACGGTTCAAAAGATAGACAGCTTTTTAAAGATTAAAGGACGTACGGCCAAACAAACGGCGTATGCTTAATAATAGGGTCCCGTTAAACCTTGAAGGTCGGAAACGGCAATCTAAAAAGGTAGGTGGATATAATGTACGGCGTAGAGTCAGACAGACAGTATTCATTCATTAATTCCAGGGTTCTTCCTTCTCGTCATACGTGGGAGGTAGGGGACCGGCGTCGAGGGTAAGACAGTATTAACGTGTTATTTTTGTGTACTGTATACCTACTAGTAGTTCGCGGCGAACTGAGACTTCGCGACCCCTATATCTTCACAACCGGACCAATTCAGCTCATATTCGAACTTAAAAATTGTATTGAAATGAACTACTTGCCTACAAAATTTCATGAAGTTCGGATCTACGGTTCGCAAGTTATCTTCGGACAAATATACCCACAAACATACAAACATACATACATACAAATGTACCAGTAAACTCTGAGACCTTCGCTTAGCTCGGTCAACTAACCTTTGGGAACACAGCTGAATTTCTTGACCTCCTCTACTCTGAGACTTCCGAAACAAGTAACGAATGCAACGTACTCATAAATTCAGTTTTCATTTCTCCATAAATCGCATGAGAACACGAAACACCTATTTCACGGTACTGAGTGCTGTTAATAACGTTACCTCCATAATAGCACTCTCAGATAATTATTGCGTGTGAACCAGAACCCTAAGAGCACTTAGTTCGCCTTGATACGACAATACAAGTAGCTTAGAGATCCTTGTAGTGTTTTGTTTCATATCTACATCGTATTGAATTTATGTTGTTTTTTTACGATTGCAATGCTTTAAGTAGTAATGTAGCCAAATCTATTTTTTCTCTCTCTTAAGTTTTAGCTTCATACGCTTTAGCTAGTGTCAAGTTTTGTTAAATTTCAAGTGAGCCACAATACCTCACGCACGATTGTTGGTGGGGTATGACTTTGACTTGATCGTGACTTACTTTGCTTGACTTAGACTATGACAGACTGGTTTTCATTGTTAAATATTTGACTTCACTTGAAATATTACAATACTTGGCACTGGCTAAATACACAACGTCTGTAGCCATAATATGAGAGAAAGAGTTTTGGCGGGAACGTAAAGTCACGGTGCGTCATCGTATTATTTTCCAAAACTTGTGTTATTTCGAGCTTTAATGTGTAAAAAAAAGGTGGATTTTTATTCATTAAGTGGTCGTATAATGCAGTGATACGTGACTTTTCGTCCGTCAAACTCCATAGAAACATAGCACCAGTAAAGTCTCCACCACTTTACTGTAGCATGACTTGGACTCGACTACTTTGTTTGACTTAGACTATGACTGAGACTATGGCTAGACTATGACTTCACTGGCAATATTACAAATTTTAAAACTGACTAAATACACAACGTGTGACGTAAATAAGTACTACAATGCCCATACGTATAAAGATACCTACGCTACGTATCTTAATCAGCGAAAATTGCTCCCTCACCCGGCATTGATTGCAAGTTACGGGAATTTATTCGATCCTTTACGGAAATGGAATTTGAACGAATATCCGTCACACCCATGCCACAGAATGATTGCCTTAACCTAAATTTCTTACTACGTATTACCTTTGCAAAGCCCTCCACTGAATGCAATGAAGTAGCCTGCGGAGAACCATTAAGTATTATGTTAGGAATACAGATAAAATGATAATAATATCTGATTATGGGTGTTTCAGGAAATTAATATTTATGAAATTGGACCTTTGGGAAAGGATCTTGCGAGAATTTGACGGTTAAAGAATTGGGTATAGGGTGTCTACATATGGCCTGACTTGGCATTGTGTGAAAGAGACAGGAAGATTTGAATTTCACGGGAGCAAAAGAAAAAAAACTATTAAGGTTATAGGTTCTCCCTTTCGCTCCCCCAGAAACTTATATATAGCCATCTCTTTCAAACGATGTTAGGTCAGGCCATGTAGCGAGGCCTTTATTCAATGCTTAGGATAGATGCTGGTAATCTGCTAATCGGTATTTTTTTGGTGATATATACCGCATTACAAGATTCGTTGCCCCTACAAAAAGTTACCAAAGTTTGAGGAAGGCGCGGGTCGCGGGGAGTCCAACCAAGCATTCTCATTGGCTATCTCAAGGTTACGCCTACTCGCGCCTAACAATCAACCAATCAGAGTCATTTCTTATAAGGTAATAATAATATGTTTTCTTATAAGTGTATTTAGACTGATGCGTGGTGCGCTTCGAGCGTCCTGAATGCAGAATCTAGTGTGTGATCTGTGTATATAAACTATATATTTAGTACTAGCTGCGCTCCGCGATTTCACCCGCTGTTCTACAGAAACCGAATATTTTTTCGGGATAAAAATTAGCCATGTGTTACTCCGAGGTGTAAGCTACCTCCATACCAAATTTCATTCAAACCCGTTGAGCCGTTACAGAGGTGAACGGGAACAAACACAAGTGTGTTATACATACTTACACACTTACAAACTTTCGCATTTATAATATTAGTGTGATTACCTCTCTAGAACTGGCATGAGAGTGAGAGAGACCGAGATACCGTTTAACGTGCGAGCATAGGGTACGTGTTGCGGTAAGCAAATTCCGTGGTTCAGATTCCACCCACAAGAAAGAACAAAATATTATAACTCGGAGTTTCTATTATTCACTCTCCGGGAGAATATAAATGCACGAAATTTGGGAGACTCTTCTAAATTTGTTTAAAGGAAGTAGAACATTTTGTAAAGAAAATGCTGTAGAATTTTGTCAGTATTCGTGTTTGCTACATTCTGTTTCTAGAAAAATTGGTGATTTATCAATAAATTATTGATGTGATTTGCCCCATTTACGCTAGTATACATTCATCTATGATTTGCCCCGTGCTGTGCTGTGCCGCGAGACTGACCCCCGAATACTGAAACGTTTGTTAACTTTGACAACAGATTAATCTAATACTGCCTTTGTCTGGCACTAAGCCAATGACAAAGACAGCAATAGACTTAACCTGTCGTCAATGGTAACAAACGTTTCAGTATTCGGGGGTTAGTGCTATTGATATGATTTTTTAACTAGTTTTTTATATTATAAGAATTAACCATCAGATAGATTCTAGCTGTTAATTATTTTAAAAGGTTGTTGGCTAAAATATACTTAACTAAGAGAACAGCTGTAAAGTTTTACGTAAAAGTTTTTTTTCTCTCGTGTTTTAGCTTCACACGTTGTGTATTTAGCCAGTGTCAAGTTTTGTAATATTTCAAGTGATGTCAAATATTTCAGAATTAAAACAAGTCTTAGTCATAGTCTAAGTCAAGTAAAGTAAGTTACGGGCAAGTCCAAGTCATACCCCCGTAAAGTGGTGGAGATTTTACAAAAAGTTTCAACGAAGTTTTGGAAACAACACGAAAAATAACGTTTCTCGACATTACACTATTCAACAATTTTTACACATTAACACTCGAAATAGCACAAGTTTTGGAAAATAATACAATGACGCGACATGACTTCTTCACGTTCCCGCTAAAACTCCCAAGAGAACATATTAAGAACTAAGAATAGCACCAAAATGCGAAAAAAAGTCCGAGACGGCTAAGGAGGTTTTCTGAGACAATTCCAGTTTACTTTGCAGCGTTAAAAAACATACTGAGGAAGAGAAATCATTACGACAACTGAAGAGTGACGAGCATGTGACGAGTGAGCAACAGAGTTTTGTTCGCTGGTTTTACGCACAAAAAGCAACCTTTTCGAGCGAGAAAGGTAAGATAAGATAAGATAAGATAAGATAAGATAAGATTATTTATTTGCATACAACATGGGAAATATTATACAACACATGTATAAAACATGTTAAATTTATAATATAAGTGGCCACATCATGCTGTGCCGGTTAGGCGTACAAATGTCTGGGTGATGGCGCTATGCTCGTACAAATATTCAAAAAAATTACAAAAAGAATAATACTAAATAATGCAAAACGTGATACATGTCAAAATTTTAAATAGCCAAAAAGCAGAATAATAGGATTAAATAAAATTCCGATGTCAAAACAAAAATACAATATAGATATAAAAATATATATCATTAATTAGAATTCTTTGATTAAAAAATCATTAATTGTATAATAGCATTTCTTCAATTCCTTTAATTCCTTCAACAGTTCCTTTAATTTATTCTTAAATAAGTTAGTATTCAGGTCCCTGATTGACTAGGTGAAAACTAATTTCGCATAAGATCAACCATTGCGAACAAGCCAATTGTGCTGGACTAGACTGAGTTAGCTCAGGCCATTCTATCACAGAATGTAGAACAAACTAATTACTCGACTGCGACAGTGTTCCTATTCCTTTGGGTTTCCGAAATGGTGGAAATAAGTGTCCCGAGCTTCGGGGGATTTGGGGAAACTTTCACAATTAATCCTTATCTCAATCACTTGGAAAATTTGGTATAAATGAAAGGTACTAGTCGGGTAAAATACTCTGTTGGTTCTATAATCTGCCTGAGAATGTTATCTATTACGCTATTAAAATAAAAATGCCCTTTTTTATTTTAATAGCGTAACATGATCGACACAGTTTCTGCTCGACTTGAAATAAGCCCAAGCTTACTCATTTCAAAAGTGACGTGTTATGAATATTTTTGCATTTTTAATATCACTAAAATTATTAGTAAGTTAGTTTCTCAAGAGATGGCGTTGAAAACATTATTTTTGGAAATATATTTTTACGTTGTATATATTGCAATCTAATTTGAACTAAACATTAAATTGCGGACATATACTTGCGGATAGTACTATGTTTCTACATTAACCATATTTTCATCGGATTTTATAACAATTGGACCATTAGATAACTTAATAAGCGCGATCTAGGTTTGCTTTTTTTCGGGGTACACTTTTTTGTATTAGATTGTCATTATTCTCGTATTATTTTTCTATGCTACCACACTCAAGTTGAACATCTGTCGCGAAGTACCTACGGGCTGCTCCGGCAGCCTCTCTTGAGAGCCAGTTTCTATTCCAGGCTATGTGTGTTTACGATCTACAACCACATACCATCACATAACATCGTGAGTTGTCGTCAAACGCCTAGCCTGTCAACCATAACAAACAAAAACTATAAGTATCTACGGACCACGCATAAATTTCATCGCACGCCCAACACTAATCATAATATTATTGTAGAATAGATGCCACAATGCCTGCGATTTCCATTTCAATTAAAACTGACAATGGCGGCACCACGTTGCCTGGCCACAGCTAAACAATGGCCCAATCACTATAATGCCTGGTAGAATTTATAATGTGCTATCGATTGAACAATAATAAAAGCTTAAGGCTGCCATTGACATCATATTAAGCCAATTGCCAAAGTTAGAGAATTTTGAATCCTTTAAAGTGATCGCCGGTGCTCAGTCTGTGAAAAGTTCGAGACGTACGTTCGAATGTCAAACGTTTCGTGAGCAACTAACCCTTTTTTCTCGTAGATATTATATTAGTTATCTCTTTCTTGTGGCAACTCATACATACTTGTTATTACACATTGAAGGCTAAATTCGATTGACGACATTGTGAATGTCGCGGGCAACCGGTGGATGCAAGTGGCACATTGTCGGTCGGTGTGGCGGTCTAAGGGGGAGGCCTATGTTCAGTCTTCGTCTTCTGGCTGATAATGACTGCCCCGGTGGCTCAGTTGGTAGTGAAACTACGTTCTGTGCTTGGGGGCGTGGGTTCGATTCCCATCTAGGACAAACATTTATGTGATGAATATTTGTGTTTGTTCTATGTCTGGGTGTTAATATCTATATAAGTATGTATTTAAAAAATATCTATGTACGTATATCAGTCTCTGGCAGCCATATTACAAGCTTTGCTTAGTTTGGGGTCAAAAAAAATAAATAAATATCTGGGAAATTATTGCACACACGGTCATCTGACCGTGTGTGCATTACTATTTACATTAGTAATGTAATGTAAATAGGTAAATAAAATGTTCCAAAAATATTTTTCAATGTCACCCTCAATATTATTTTATAAATAATAATGGTTATTGTGCGAGAGCATGTTTCACGTAAACGCGTCCCACCTGATTCTCGCCATCTCGTTCGCACTTTTTCAAGATTATTTAAAATATAAATTACAGAGAAAATAAAACTGAACCTAAGTAAATCGATTTGAAAGGTTTATGCATGTTACCTATTTCTCTGCCATTTATTCCTCTGTATACTAAAATGATAACACAATGCAGATAATACTTGAACGGTTAAAAAAAGAGTGCCTAATTCATATTTAGGTTTTTTATTACGCTTTCACAAGAGCATATAACTAAATCAAATATGAAAAAAATACCCCAGATGAATAGAACCAATAAGGTCATCTCGAAGAAATACCTATTTACGAACTTTCTCATAATAAAATTGAAAATTGTAGATAACAAGGACTTCTCAGGCAGATTATAGAACCAACAGAGTATTTTACCCGACTAGTACCTTTCATTTATACCAAATTTTCCAAGTGATTGAGATAAGGATTAATTGTGAAAGTTTCCCCAAATCCCCCGAAGCTCGGGACACTTATTTCCACCATTTCGGAAACCCAAAGGAATAGGAACACTGTCGCAGTCGAGTAATTAGTTTGTTCTACATTCTGTGATAGAATGGCCTGAGCTAACTCAGTCTAGTCCAGCACAATTGGCTTGTTCGCAATGGTTGATCTTATGCGAAATTAGTTTTCACCTAGTCAATCAGGGACCTGAATACTAACTTATTTAAGAATAAATTAAAGGAACTGTTGAAGGAATTAAAGGAATTGAAGAAATGCTATTATACAATAATAAAAATATATTTCCAAAAATAATGTTTTCAACGCCATCTCTTGAGAAACTAACTTACTAATAATTTTAGTGATATTAAAAATTCAAAAATATTCATAACACGTCACTTTTGAAATGAGTAAGCTTGGGCTTATTTCAAGTCGAGCAGAAACTGTGTCGATCATGTTACGCTATTAAAATAAAAAAGGGCATTTCAAAAAAAAAAAAAAATATTAAAAAAAATATTATTATCACTTCATTTATGAAAAGTATTCTTTCTACCGCTAGGTACTTCAAAATTCCCCTTATTGCAATTCGTGATGGATTTTGAAGCCCCTTTCAATGGATTTTCTCTCGGGATGAAATAATGTTAACGAATGTTTTGCTTGCCTAGGGCCTGTTTACAGAGTATTTTGGTTTTGCATAATTTATTCGGGTGGGATTCAAACCCGCACCGGGATTGTGGTCACTGGAGCAGGTGTTTTCTTGTTTGGGTGTTTTTTGGTAATATTTGTAGATGTTACGGGCAACACACAAGCTAATCCTAATCTTAACTAATATTATAAATGCAAATGTAACTCTGTCTTTCTGTGTGTGGGTCTCTGTCTCCCTGTCTATCTGTCTGTCTGTCTCTTTGTCTCTCTGTCTGGATGTTTGTCGCGTTATCACGGCTAAACGGTTGAACGGATCGACCTCAATTTTTGCATAGATATAGCTTAATGGTAGGAGACGGACATAGGCTACTTTTTCTTTTATCAAAGCGTATGAAGTCGCGGGTAACAGCTAGTATACTTATATGGGTAAGCCTCATATCAGTGCACTGAAGCTGCTTATCAAGCCTTATACAGTTATCTCTTACGGCACAACTTCCCCAAAACGTTATCTTTACCGTCTTCGGTCACGTATAACGACGGCTGCAAAACAAGGAAAACGCAATAAAACATAGATGGCATGGAAATTAGGGCGGGCAATTATTTTTTTCATTATCCTCTGGAATGCAAAGCTGGCTATTTGTTGATAGACATTACAAATGCGGGTACTTTCTAAACATAAACTTTTTCTTTACTAAAGTTTTTATTTTGCTAAGCGAAAAGGTTCAATTTATTTATTTATTTTACTAAAAAACTTATTTTAATCTTAGGTTATTTCATAATTTACAATACTGAAAACACTGCTTCTTTTAATTAAAAGCCTCTGGTTGTCACGTAAGCAGCTGTACTAATGATAAAATCAACTGTACAATCACAAATAAGCATTGCCATCCAGCGTGGTAATGCCGCATCAGCATCCTACGCTACCAACTAATAGTGACAACTGGCTTGAACATTTAGATTATCTACCTTCCTTTAATGGTCTCTAGATAATCCAACTGTTATTTTTATGTAGTAGGCTAATTATAACTTAAATTCGCGACCCGGACTATTGAAGATACATACAAATGCCGACTTGTTCTCGAAGACTGCGAAACCTTCGCTTCACTCGGTCAGTTAAATAATTAACAGTTTAGGTGCAACCTTTCACTCAGCACGCTTAATTCAAATGTTTTTGCGTTTTTAACAATTACAGCTCTATTTCTCACTGTTGGTTATCGTCGTGATCGGAGCAAATGGAATACACCAGTCTGATGCACGTCTGGTAACAAGAAGTGAGCATTACCGCTGTATTATAAGTTTTTCTGTATTATTCTGTATTTCTATATTTATTAATAGGTAGTTTTACTTTTTTAGTATGTAGGCAACAATACTGTTTGTAACACCCTGTAACAGGATGTAATTTATAATTTAGTACATTCTGAAAAATGTTACCATTACGCTTTATGTGGCAATGTATACTTAAATAAATAAATAAAAACTGCTGTTTTTTTTTTATTATTTATAGGCTGTCATCGCGTCTGATGTTAAACGAGGATGCAGCATACGATGGAGCACGCTTGCCTAGAAGAAACCGATTCACTCTCTTGAACTCGACTTGAAGACACCCAGATTATAATCTGGGTGTCTTCAAGTCGTAAGTAAAAGATATATTGTTAGTTTAGATTCCGATTGGGCTAAAGTCTTGGCTTTGATTGTAAGTTATTACAATTACTCAGATGGGGGTTAGAATGTCGCACAGATTTTGGTACAACAATAATTTTGTTTGCGAGAGCTATTGTGAGCATTATGTTAGTGTTTCATATAGGAAACCAAAAAAAAAGGGATTTCAATGAAGTTTCTTCCCCATTTTATAAAGAGTCTTGTAACACATGCCACTGCTTGAGCCAGCTACGTAACAATTTATACAACATAGCAGCAGTATGTTATAATGCCCACCTCTACTGCTAACTTTACCTAACAATTTAATTAAACAGTTTTCAAGCTTAAATGGGTCCCTACACAATACATCAGACTGCACTTAAACAAACGAAGAACCCCTTTCAACTTCAGCATAATTACTGGTTTGGATTCCGTGGATGCAGAAGCCATTAAGAAGTTTAAGTTTAAGCGCCTGTCTGGAAACCCCTCAACTGTTTCCATTAAAATAATGATAGTTGTTCTAGTGGCATTGAGTGATTGTTGTGGCATACGATTTATTAGCAAAGTTGTTTTGTAAAAAGTTGAATGGGGTTTGCTTTCAGACTGCTTGCAGAGTTCTACTTATTTCAAGTTTTTGCAATTGTTTGATAATTAAACGCTTGAAATCCAAACCAAGTTTTACAGGATCAATTTTCACATTACTATGTTTTCTTTTTACCGGACTGCTCAGATGAAGAGTAATGTTTTTGGAATGTATGTAAAACAAGTTTATTTACAAGGAAAATTAATAATTACTTACAATAAAATATATCAATTAAAATTTGGTACTAGGTGTATGTAAGTTCACCTTGATGCTGGGGCATGACATCGGTGCCCCCTGCCTATAGTTAGAGCCTAATAATAGGGGACCTCTGGACTCTGGGGTTGTTAGGAGTGAGGCTGTAACCAGGCCAGGTGCCTGGCTTTGTCGTAGGCGAAGACGTATTAGGAAAACTCGTATCAGTCCCGGGTACCCTGCCATTTCTAAACTATGCATCTCAGAAACTTGTAATCTTCCATGTTGATAGATCTTACTAAAAAACTTCAAACGTCCTACGCACCTACGGAACCCTACTAAGCACGGCCCGACATGTTCTTAACAAGTGATTTACTTTTCAATATGCCAGTAATGACATATGGAACTGAAACGTGGTCCTTAACTGCTGGCATTTTGGAGAAACTCAGAGTCGCACGGTGGGCAATGGAGAGAGCTATGCTCGGAGTTTCTTTGCGCGATAAAATCCGGAACGAGGATATTCGCCGAAGAAGACTTAATACATACTTACCTACTATGTCTGGGTGTTAATATCTATATAAGTATGTATTTAAAAATATCTATGTACGTATATCAGTCTCTGGCAGCCAAATTACAAGCTTTGCTTAGTTTGGGGTCAGATGACCCTGTGTGCAAATATGTCCCAGATATATAAGTATGTATTTAAAAATATCTATGTACGTATATCAGTCTCTGGCAGCCAAATTACAAGCTTTGCTTAGTTTGGGGTCAGATGACCGTGTGTGCAAATATGTCCCAGATAATTATTATTATTATTATTAACTATTTGATAGAAAGAATTAAAATCTTTTTTGTTATATTATAATTGGTTTAAGGTGAATACCTACTCCACCTTCTCTGAAAATAGGTTTCCGAGTCTAACTTGCAAAGGTTTTGCCATAGGCGCTCAGATCAACATTAAAGGCATGTCGTCAAAAATTTTTAATACAAGTGATCATTACGAAAAGCATTTTGAGAGGTTTAAGAGGTAATTTGACTAATTGGAAACCTATTCAAATTTTGTAATTTCTTTTTTCTCGCTAATTAGAGAGGTTTGAGGATCGTACCCGAAAATAACGATTAAGTTTCAGGGTTCGTTAATTGCAAACGTTTTTTCACAAAATTGTAGAGGAAATGTTTTGTAGATTTTTTTCTTTTGCCAGAGCCGAAGATCGGGCACGGCATCGGCATGTCTCTGTCCAGCAGTGGACTATGATAAGCTGATGATGATAGATTCTATATGCTTACAGCTCAATATGCTTAAGCGTTCCTGGTGATAGGTATAATTATTGTTTCTGTGAGCACATTATTATAAAAAAGAATATGCCTCGATCAATCAATGTATTAGGCTCAATTTATATTACTTATTTTACATAACCCACAGCTCCTGAAACAAATACATTTGGACAAAGTGAAACTGACAGCCAATAATGGACTTACAACTTATGAATCTAAGTAACTTTTATAAAATAAAAAAATCACTAAATAGGTATTTTCTATGAAATAAACTTAAATAAATATATTTACTAGTAGCGACTTAATTCGCATGGACATACAAAAAAAAATAGCCTATGTCCGTCTCCGATCCTTAAAGCAGTTTAGCTGTGATAACGCGACAAACTCCCAGACAGGGAGACAGAGAGACAGAGAGACAGAGAGACAGAGAGACAGAGAGACAGAGAGACAGAGAGACAGAGAGACAGAGTTACTTTGGCATTTATATTATTATTTAGGATTTGGATACATATAACCATAGATTTGTAATGTATTCACATACGTATTATGTATTTGTTTGATTTTATCTAAACTGCTTTTGCTTATGAAACCAAATTTGCTGGTGTGGAAAATGCATAGAGCAACACTGGTTTCCGGCTCTGTTCGGGCCGGTACCGAGTTGCTCAACGGGAAACTATTATGTTTAATGGATACAAGACTTGCGGTCGTGACCTCAAGGTAGCCTTGCTATCACTATGTCAGATCATTTGATTGTGTGAGGTGGGGTGGGCGAGTAATTTCCGCTCTCATGTACTGAGAACAATACCACCCTGTTCTAGGCAAATCTCATCACACATTCGCAATGAATGCCTTAGATACGGATCACTTATTCACACGACTTGATTTATTTTAGATCGTTTTACTCCACCCTCGTCCACATCGTCGCTACCATAGGCAAGTTGAAGGTCAAACGTAGAATCTATTTCAAATAAAAAATAAAAAAAATAAAAAAAAAATTGTGCAAAGGATGGCCATTGTGGCCTGCTAGCGTGGCAATGCTGCCAGCACTATGAGATGTATGCACCGGGTACAGTTAGAGGCGGGTTATTTGAATGCTTTAGTTTTAAGTAAGTATTTAAGGAAGGAAGGGAGGGGGGAGGCCTACGTTCAGAAGTGGACGTCTTATGGCTGATGATGATGACGATGATCAGGTGTTTAAGATAATGGTTTATTTATTAATTACTAGTTGCACCACGCGGTTTCACCCGCATAAAAAAACCCCAGGAATCGTACATTTTCTCGGGATAAAAAGTAGCGTGCAAAAATTTAGGTCGATCTGATGCTTTGTTGGTGCGCGAAAGAGGAA
The DNA here is from genome assembly GCA_947579745.1 of Apocheima hispidaria. Classification (NCBI taxonomy): domain Eukaryota; kingdom Metazoa; phylum Arthropoda; class Insecta; order Lepidoptera; family Geometridae; genus Apocheima; species Apocheima hispidaria. The sequence continues at coordinate 4,358,746 of OX388151.1, forward strand.
CAAAGAAACCCAATAAATTTTCGCATTTATAATGTTAGTAGGGATTTGTGTTGTAACTTGAAATTCTGTTATAATATATATTAGATATGTTATAAATATTTGTAATAAGGATACAATGAAGTAAGGAATTATTTTATCAATCTTTGCTACTTCCCTACAATAAACCTGCCAAAATGTGTTAGCCTTTCACAATCCCTGTCTTTGGAACAATCTCTGAAAACTTGAGTTTTAATAGTTATACGCTCTTTGCAATATGCAGTGCGTCAATATTGATAAATATTAATTACCAAAAATGGTGAAAATCGATCGATACAATGAATGTAGACGAGAAAATGTAGAAGCGCTATTACGCTATAATTTTACGTTGGTTGCTTTTTGAGAGGATCATCGCCGCACGACACTTTTTGCTTTGAAATATTGGTGTGCTGTCTATCAGTTGTAAGGTTAAAACAAAATAAAAAAATATTTTTATAAGATTAATTATTATTTCTAAAGAGAGAAACTAGTTAAAATAAGTATTATTCTTAAAAGAAAAAAAAAACCGCAGAATGTAGCCTATGGTACGCCGGACATAAAGATACCTTACTCGTCAAAATCGGTCAAGCCGTTTTGACTACCGGAGGTTATATTATAAGAACACACAGGCATATAAGCATACTTACTTATATAGACTTTCATACAACCCTTATCTTTACACCTTCACTAGTGTCTAGGTAAAGCAACCGCTCCGTTCCGTTTTGTATTGTAGGTTAAATTTTAGGTAGTGTATTTTATTCTTGTGTATTTTGTTTAGCTTATAAAGGCACTTGCCCATTAAAAAATAAGTACCCAAAAATGATTTAACTTCTATTTAGGGTATTTAGTAATTGTGAATCGATCGGTAAACTCAATGTGTACCTCAATCAAAGTTTTATCTCCGACTCAATTTACTACAAAGCGCAGTTTTAGAACCGCTATCCCACAAAGTTGACCACAGAGTGCTCTTGACACGTCGCTGTCAGCTGCAGATGCGATCGCAATGGGTGGCGTTCAATTAAATTGTTGGATTGTTTTACTACGTAGTGGATAAATATTGGCCTGAAACATACCAATTTTTTTTTTTTACTTTGTTATTTTTTAGAGTTTTACAGCATAGCAAATATAGGCCCGACCGGTTGGTCTGAAGCTGGGAAGCTCTAAGTTTGAATAAGACGCAACGTATGCTACGTATGCATACGTCGATGTGGAAACGTAGGAGTCCATAGGAGGTAGGAGTTTTTTACAGCGACTAGTTATTCAGAGCTACATTAGATCCATGTATGAGACGTGAAAGTTAAAAAAAAAGTAATGTAAAGAAGAAAGCTAGTCGTCATATGAAATGCATGGGCACTGACGTGTCCAGATCGGCGCACGCGTGTGTGGCCATACGTCGCGCCGACCAAATGTAGCATTACCTTTAAGTACATATCTACCAATAATATGTACAGAAGGAAAGCTATGTTAGGCCGAAATCTATGAAGAATTTTCTAATTTCCTAATGAAGAATTTAACTGTTCCTTTATTTGCTAATACTGCGTTTCTATATTATCACATTTTCATCGGCTTTTATAGCGGTTGGGACATTAGTTCACTAAATACGTAAGCGCAATCTGGGTTTTAACCAGATTTTTCGGAGGTGCACTTTTTGTATGAGATTCTTCTCGTGTAGATTTTCTTTGCTTTATAGAGTTCTATGCATTTTGTCGCGTGTCAATTTATAACCATGTTTTATGGAACCGCTATTTATTTTTAGAGTTTTCAAGATTGACCCAATCGTTATAGTTGTTTAAATGTTATAAATGTTTGTACACTAACCCTCTTTCGACTTAATATTTGTATTTCCTTCTGTCGGCTTGGTGACGCTAAATCCCAGTCTGAATCAATCGAAGCAATCGAAGCGTGCACCAATTATTCCCAGTGAGATTTATCTCAAAATGGCTTAATTGCTTTATTGGAAATAGAAATGCTATGTTCGGGCTTATAGACCTTCCTGATTTAAAATGATAATTAATGGTGACAGGTTAATTGACTGAAAATTTACCTTCAGCATCTGCTGGACCCTTCATAACATTTCTGATTTCAGGTCGACAGCAACTCAAGACAAGGGACAAAAGGGATGTCTGTTGTGGTAGAGGACTCATTGTAGATTTCACATAGGTATCTAAACTGAGATTCAAATAGGTGATGCTTGTGAAATCTGCGGGCCTATCCTCTAATTTTGAAACGTTCGTGATTCTGATTACGAGAGCAAGCCATTTCGCTCCTACAAACTTAGTCGCACTATGCGCGGTCCCGCTCGTGCAACTCTCGCTATCGCTTTTAGAGTTATGGGATAAGCCCACTGCATTAAATGCCGCGGCATTAGATAGACGATTAATTAGATGAATACAAAGTATACGCTGTACCAACTATGAAGTGAATATTATCTAACACTTGCAAGTCAGATATCAAATCAACAGCGCTGGCAATGCCAAAGAATACTATTATTACTAACGTGGCAAGTCTGGTCGCATTTTAGAAATACGTCATCAGTACTGAGCAAGTAATGTATGGAAAAGTGGACATATTTGAATTATTAGATAACTCTTGACTCTTGACTTATTTTTTGACATTTATAAAACTTGCTGACATTATTATTAATCATAATTATTTATTATTAGTACTTATTTTTTGTTGTGGCTTTTGATTAGATATTTGAAATTATGTAGGTAATTATGAACTAAACATTTTGTAAATTTGACTTGCCCAGTGTAACTACCAATGTTATAAGGCCAATAAACGATTCTATTCTATTCTCTAGTGATGAGTAGGAGGCAGCGTTGCCTTGAAACGCTGATCATGTATTTGTAAAGATGAAGCCTGGGCCCGTACCGTGAGGTGCTTATTGCGATGATGTTTAGGCTCAGCCGAGGACGCTGTACGACCATACACCTTAACGCGCGGCGATACGGTTCGTGGTCGCGCAGCGGCACCGACTGAACCTAACAATTATCGCAATAAGCAACTCACGGTACGGGCTCTGGTCAATCCGGAATTCCCGGTATACCATTTAACCAGGGACAAAAGCAATGTTCATAAAAGTACCAAAAAACGATAACTCGGTAATTTGCTTTTTTGCCTTTGTAAAGTCACCTTAGTATATTTGAACAATGAAAAACTAAGTTTACTGTATAAGCTTAATCCGTTGTTGGTGTTGAAAACTTCTCAGATTATCTTTCCTTTTCTACTAAACCTTACGTTTGGAATACTTACGTTAAATTGAGTCGGTTATTCCGACTATAGTTTCGATCACATTCGGTGACAAAACGTATCAAAACCATGTCAGTTTTCATAGTAAAATTCTTTATTCTTCTTCTTAACTATGAATAATCGACTCTATAACAGATAACATGTGATGTGATATATGTGTAGATGTGATAACGATGCTGACAGATTTAATCATTGGCTCTCCACTTGGAAGTCTGTGGTCTGACTCTCAATTTTGTGCAAAGAATTAAATATCTACCTACTAGCTTGTCATTTTAATGTATTTCTATTGGACACGTAGGAGCACTTGGACATAGCTTAAATGGTACATTTACCTGAATTTAAACGTTTACTAAAAACCTAAGTAGTTTAATTATAGGCGTGCTATACAGCTATCTCACTCGCACGTGTGGATTTTTAGTGTGTCATTTTCCAAAAAGTGCATGTTTTCTGATTCTATCATACATATAAAATATGTAAAAAAAAAATAGATTTTGAAATATTTTATTTCAAAGGAAAGGACTGAATCAACATTTTTTTACATAAAAATCATAGAGAGGAAATAAAACAATACATTTAATATATTATTTAGAGTATTGCCAATGTTTTATAGTAATTTATATGTTATTATTTTTTTATTTCGGCGAAGGAGAAGGTAAACACATATATTCGTTTTATTTTTCTCCTTCGCTAAGATAAAAATAATAACATGAAAATTGTGATATTAACATTGGCAATGGTATTCTAAAGATAATAAATGACCTCTTTTTTAATTTACTCTCTGTAACTTTTACATAAAAAATATTGAAAAAGTGCGAACGAGATAGCGAGAATTAGGGAAGCCGTATTCACCCCATAAAGAAATTATTCACTTCTGTTTAACGTAAATTCTTTATGGATCATTATTTTTATGACCCATAATCCTTCCGAAGTTTCATTAAGATCCATAAAAATATTATTTATTGTGACAGATGTGACCGATTTCAGTTTTATAGTTTGGCTAAGGTCGCATTTTATTTACGACCGGCAAGGATATTTTGATGAAGATTTCACAATTCATTAATTACCTAACTACGAAAAGCCAATTAATAAAATTCTTACACTGACTGAATGACAAAACACACGACCCGATAATGCACAGCCTGATAACCCATGTACCGGTAGACCAATTATATTATCATGTTGTACACTACGGGCTGTACATTATCGGGTCTTCAATTATCGAGTTTAATTTTATTTTTATTTTTTTCTCTCTTCTTTTTTCGCTCCACAAATTGTCTATTTAGCCAGTGTCAAGTATTGTAATATTTCAAGAGAAGTCAAACATTTCACCATTAAAATGAGTCTCAGACATGGTCTAAGTTAAGCAAAGTAAGTCACGGTCAAGTCCACGTCATGCCCCAGTATAGTGGTGTAGACTTTACTCGAGGTTTCAATGGAGTTATGTAAACAACACGAATGAGTCACGTTTCACACCATTATACTATTCACCAGTCGAAAAAGTTTTGAAAAATAATACAATGACATGACACGACTTCTTCACGTCTCCGCCAAAACTCTGCCAAAACCGGTAGGTTGAAATAGAAGCATATACATTTTATTTATACAAGCCTTTTCTAGTTCCTTATACAGGCTATTCTGGAACTCAAGTCCGATTCTCAAGAGTGCTACCCCCATGTTAATTCTAAGCAATTTTTACTAATGGACCAAACTAAAATCGCTACAAAAAAGTAGCTATTCCATATATTTCGTTGAGGTTGCTAATATAAAGTTGACACCCTTGCGGATCCGAAACGAGTTCCAGAACATACTGTATAATGTAGGTGAACACTAAGAAAGGATCTTTGAAATTCATCTCCTAAATGGGTAACACACGACAAAACGTAAGCCAATGTACGTACAGACAAGGAGTGGAATAAGCTGCCAGCTTCCTTGTTTCCTTAGAGATATAAGGTTTTTCTAGCCTTTTTAAGCTCAGCTTTTTAAGGTCAGAGTGAATAGGTATTTTCTAGTCTGCGTGCTTAATCTTCGACCACATCATCGCTTACCAATTACAGACGAGGCCTTAGCAGGACCGCATACAAAGTCACGGGCAGCAGTTAGCCTTGAAATTTGTATACGCGAAGTTTGTCTATGCTTCGATGATACCATAATAATCATAAAGTAAGCCGGTTAGCGAACAGTCTCAATAAAAAAAAGGCTAAATTTATTTCTACTACAAACCGCTACGCTTTCGTAGAATCACTGTAAACGCTCGTAGAAGTTCGTAGATCTACGAGATACGGAGTCTTATTAACGGCACCTAATAATGGCTAAATATCTTCCACAGCTGTGAGAAGCCAGGCTTGGTTGCGTCAGAGAGCTTGGAAAAATTACACCTAGGTTCGCTCTACGCGGCTGGGATTTCTGGCGGGATCTTGCACTAATTACTTGTATCTTTATCCTTAGCTTTAACAATCGAAAAAACTTTCGAACGTATTCGATAGCAAAATTTATTATAAATGGAAATCGAACGTAAATTGAAACTTCAACTTCAATGGAAAATACATCGGTGACGAGACAAGCAAGTCGCTCACCTGATGTTAAGCGTCACGCTTGCCCATAACAGTTCAGTGCCACCCAGAATTTTGAACTTGACAGTTCAAAACTAAGCGCGGCAATGCACTGCGCTCGTCATCCTTAGATGTTAGATGTTAAATCTCTGTATGCCCAGTAATTACGCTGAAAACATTGCCCTTCCATCCGGAACATAGTAATCATCATCATCATCATCAGCCATAAGCCGTCCACTGCTGAACATAGGCCTCCCCCTTAGAGCGCCACACCGACCGACAACGGGCCACTTGCATCCACCGGTTGCCCACGACTTTCACAATGTCGTCGGTCCACCTAGTGGGCGGCCTACCTACGCTGCGTCGTCCGGTTCGTGGTCGCCACTCAAGAACCTTTCTTCCCCACCGGTTATCGGTTCCTCGAGTGATATGGCCTGCCCATTGCCACTTCAGCTTGCAAACTCTGAAAGCTATGTCGGCAACTTTGGTTCTTCGACAAATATCCTCGTTCCGGATTTTATCGCGCAAAGAAACTCCAAGCATAGCTCTCTCCATTGCCCGCTGTGTGACTCTGAGTTTTTCCAAAAGGCCAGTAGTCAAGGACCATGTTTCAGTTCCATATGTCATCACTGGCAACACACATTGATTGAAGACCTTCGTAACACAGTGACACATTAATGCTTGCACACTACTGCTTGGCGGTTGAATAACTGGCAAAGGTGTGGTACTTCCCCATGCGGACTCTGCAAGAGAGCCCTACCACTAACATACACATTGAAATGTCCCAAACATTTTCTGTCATATACATAACGAAAGTTTTTTTTTAAATAGTTATCCTAGGTTGATCTGTTCTGTGTCTAAGTTTATGTTTACCACTGATTTCTATTTTACTAGTTAATACGAAGTATTATAGATAGTATTATATATCAGTGTGTATTTCATCTTTTATATTTCACTTGAGCGACTAAATAATTGCCAGAAAGTGGCAATTTGGTCAAAATGAAAAAAAAAAACACAATTTTTATCAACACAGGTGCGCTTAGCCCTGATGTAATTGATAACAGATATAAATGACAGATAAACAAATCACACTAGCATTCTAAATGCGAAAGTTTGATTGTCTGTTAGTTTATTTCTTAAAATTTATAATTCCCGTAGGAAAGCAGTTAAAACCGCAGGCACACTTCCGACATTAAATACGATTTCTTCATTTCAAATTCGTGACTTCAGCGGAACACTAGGGTTTCTAGGTTTCTACAGGGTACAGGCGCACGTGGTGCGAGTCCAGGCGAGAGTGTAGGCGGCGCGGGTCGGGTAGTACCGTACAGCGAGCGATGGCAACCCGTGATTTTGGCACGGGAGTACTGCTAGAAATACTGCTACGATGCGGGCAACGATATTGACGAAGGGTAGTAGTGTCGTTTCTTTACGTACAGTAAGTTCACAGTTGTTTACCTCTGACATCTGTGTGTATTTTCTTGCTATGATTTTTTTACCCTCTTTATGTTTTGGCTCCATACTTTGTGTATTTAGCCAGTGTCAAGTGTTGTAATATTTCAAGTGAAGTCAAATATTTCACAATTAAAATAAGTCTCAGTCATATTCTAATGTACTCAAGCATAGTAAGTCACTATTTTACTTGTCAAGGTGATGTACGTACGATATTCCGACATTTCGACACCTTTCGACGATGGAGGTCATGTTGAAAACTTCTTGGATTTTTCTGTTGTGTTGGTGAATATTAATCTCTTACATTACATACATTACATTATCAGCCAGAAGACGGCCACTGCTGAACATAGGCGTCCCTCTTAGTGCACCACACCGACCGACAATGTGTCACTTGCATCCACCGGTTGCCCGCGACTTTCACAATGTCGTCGATCCACATAGTGGGAGGCCGCTTCGTTAACATCTTAAAAAGGATTAAAAGTAGAGGCAGAAAAAACTTTGTAGTTAGAGGTAATAACTTTACTATGTACGGACAGACTGTACTACTGTAATAGGTAGTATTTTTTGCCGCAGGCATAGCTAGCGGAAAGTATTAAACATTAATAAAAATATACGGCGTAAATTGTCATGCTAATTTGACTAACGTTATCATAATCGATTTCATACATTTCACACCTAAAGTGCGCTATCATAAAATAAATATTTGTGACGCTTAATACGCTTTCATAAAAATAGGTTTTCGTTTTAGACAATGAAAATATGCTTGCCCAAAAAAATGAAATCAGAATCAGTAATTTTTATTGTCAAAATTATTATAATTCGGTACAATCACTAATGTATCATGCTATGGTATCATATAAGAATAAACAAAATTATCTCGTCTCATACAAAATAATAAAAGAATATAACGTATATATGTATATTTATTAATTTTAATTTTGACATTTTTTAATTTTGTATTTTATTTTGATCTAATTGGTAAGTATATATATATCCTGTTAATATTAAAAATCAAATAAATAAATTGAAACTCATGACTAAAGTAATGAGTAAAAATTAAAAAAAAAAAATGTCCGTAGGTGTTAAATAAAAATACGTGTTCTATTTTAAAAAAAGTATTTTAATATTAAGAAATAAAGTAAATTAACTTACTTGGTTGAGTTAAGGCTAGACTGAGCAGACAGAGGAACTTTAGCCACACAATGTAACTTATTCCTCCACAATTTTCTGGTTTTCGCATTAGCAAAAACCCAAAACATTACGCAGACTGCACAATGATACATTGTGCCTATATTAAATATTACTAATAGAAATGTTGATGTTATATTGAAAGTGACATAAATTAATTTATAAATGTCCACAATAGCTTGCTGGATACAAAATGACCATAGCAATAAATTCATCACGATCACCAAACGAGTATTATTCGTTCTGTTCCGATTACTATTATTGACATTTTTCGATTTAGTCAATGACTTTAATATCATTATCAGTATGGTAGCATTGGCAATGAGTGCAGGCCATTTCACAATCGCAAGGTACAAGAAATAGACCACGACATCCTTCTTCCTTCTTTGCCACTTATAAAGCGTGTGCATTACTACCGTCACAATTATCGGCGTGATCCAAGTAGCGACCGACACTTTCCAAATATTATAAGTCTTTGGATTTAAAACGACCACTAGACTGTGGTACATCTGACTGCTGAAGACATACATCCACGCCACAAGCAACACCTCCGAGTAGATCATCATCACTTCGTCCATATAAATAATACACTGCTTCTCAGCACATGTATTAATCAATAAGATCCGAATATCGTAGAAATATCTTACGAATGTATATAAGCATCTAGCAAACATGAATTGTATTAGAAGTTGATTTTTGTGAGTATCTCTCCATTCTTTAAACATAAAGGCAGTTATTATGAGAAGCAGTAATGCCAATATGGACAAAAACATTCCAAATGTGCTGATGCCGAAAGAAGCATTTGTCAAGATGTATGTATTATTGATGGGCGCAAAAATTGTACTGCCGTGTTCCAGTTCGAGATACATATTGAATGGCGATTTATTTTACGCTTTATCTTCTCTTATTTAAGTGTTATTTTCTTCTTTTCTTGGAACAGTATGTGGGTTCGAATTTGAGTCTACTTTTTGTTCTCTTCCGTAGCAAATGCTCATGTCGACGATTCCACATTTCCTTTTGTTTCTGTTATCACATTTAGAAAGTGAGATATATTGATTTATCACTTTTGTATTTCTTGTCGAAGAAAATAGAACAGATTAGTTGATTTATAGCATAGATTGGGATTAAAAGTAGAAATAAAATTACAAACATTTAAGCACTATGTTTTGATCTTGAGTGACAGAATCCACTACAAAAAAATTGTGTTAATACGTTTTATCATTTATTGATTAGATTGTCGTATGTAGTCACAATGCTTATTATCATAATTATAGATAAACGGGATTATTTAGAAGTGTGTTGATAGCAATAAAACAAGATAATAGAAACACAGAGAATATATTTTATCAGATAGAATGCCGACAGGTCAAAAATAAAACTCACATTTGTGAGGAGTACGAAACGATAATAAATATTATAAAATTCTATACAAATAGTTAACAAGGTGTCTAACGATTTAGTTAAAGTTTATTGCAAATTAATGACGCTATAATAATGATGTAAGGTTCTAAAATTTGACACCCAATGCAATTTCGGCCTAAAATTTGTTCATTCGTTTTGAAATCGTACACCATTTTTTCTTTAGTTCTTCGTATAATACAGATAAAGAAAGCGTGAAATCTCAGTGAGCTTTTGTGGAATCGTTTTAAAAGAAGGAGCAAAGTTTTCTTAGAAACAACTACGAGCGTGTGCATCTACTTATTAAATATTATTGCATCTCCTAAATATTTAACATCTAGTACCACAACATTTACTCTTTTATTAGGAAAAAAAACTACAGTATTACAATATAAATGAAACATTACGAATAATTAAATTGATTAAGCCTTTCCTGGCGTCGTTTGAGATTTTTACGCCAAAACAATATTTCTAAAGCTACATAAAAAGTAAACATGTTTTTAATTAAAGGGTGCTTAAATAACAACATTATTTTCTAATTATTCATAAGGGTAACATGTACTTTGATTAATATGTGTACATATATAGAAGTCTTTTTAAGGGATCACAGTTTGGAAACGCTAAATCGATACGTCGCTCGATCGGGGAGGTACTTTACAAGTAGATCTACATTTAATTATTTTATATTACTGTTACTTTAAACTTTAACAAAAGTCAAAGATAAATTATAGCACTAAGCAGCTTCAGCTGTTGCAACATCTAATAAAAAACTTTCGCTTTAACGTCCAAATGAGATATAGTTTTGAACATACATATTATTCTTTTTTGCAAATTACCATCTTAGTAATAATTTTGTTTGTGAGAATTTCAAATATATTGAACTAATAAACCATGTTTGCAAAATGAAAGCAGAAAAGCTGAGGTGAAATTTAATATTCTATAAATTTAATCAAAAAAATTTAATATAGGTCTGGTGAAGATTAATTACTATATGCATTAATGTTTTTCTTTAATAAAAATTACTACAGGTGTACATCAAGTATACTAAGCATGTAACAGATTTTTTTAACAGAAGGTTCTACTGTTTGTAAAGGCAGATCAAATGGTTTTCTAATTTTCTAGCAAAACCTCTACCTACCTACTCGCACTAGAGCCCAGGTGCTCAACATTTAGCTAAGTAATGCATTCGTATAACGAATATTGCTTCTTTGATCTAAGCCACCATGTCGCAACATCTACAAAAATGACAAGACTTTCGAAACAATACAATATTATCTTTTGAAACGTGATTTAATTAAAAACTAGTGTACATAATAAAACACGTAAGAGGTCAAAATGATCTATGCTTTAAAAAGTAATTCTGAAATACTTTAGTTATTTAATGAAAATTACTATCGATAGAAGCTAAAACTAGAAGATCACATTGCATAGAGGCTAGAGTCCTAAAAGTACTTATTAATACCTGCTTATACTAATTTCGATTCAACAAATAAATCTAAATTGGAAACTTTAATATAAACATGAATAACAACTTAAATTAAACTTATAATCTCCAACGATCCAATAAACAATTTAATGAATGAAATAAACAATTTAATTAATTTGCGGTAAAATAAAATGAGGCCAGCTAACGCGGAGTTTCATTATGGTAATTAAATAAACGACTTCAATTTAAATTTCTCCAGCGCCATTCCCTCATTCGACCATGTGTTCTGCAAATAACGATTACGTGATAAGTACTATAACTAATTTAAAATATGGGATTTAAAATTTTAGTTTTTTTTACTAGACCTGTTTCGATCACGACCGACCAAGTCAAAACGAGCAGCTCGCGACCCATGCTTGACCGAGTCAGTCACCGCTATCCGAAACACTCGATCAATTTTGACCGACGGGTTGCGTTACTGTCGGACTTAATTAGACTCTACGATAATAATTATATTTACGGTAGTAAGTACACGTAACTGCAATGTATCTTGCGTTCTTTCGATACTGCCAAAAAATTACTAGGTGTGTATGTCCTTAGTCATAGGGATATTTTTTCTTTGGCATTTAGAAAGCTAAATGATGATAGAAACCAGTAGAAAGTTAGGAAGAAGCCGTTTCGTGAAAGCCGGTTCGTGGCCCACGGGCTTCATTCGACAATGTTATGTAAAAACTAGACCTGTGTCATTCCCCGCGACCTGGGTCGATTGTGACCGAAAACCCAAGTGAGCCGTACAAATGGATCATTCGACCTGCTCACTACCCGAACCTCACTTAGCTGCATAATATTGTAAAATCAGAATGAAAACATTTTCTTCTTAATTTCACAGTAGTAAAATCGGTTTCTGGTACTTATTCGGTATTTGACACTTCTTATAGCTCAATGTCTATACCTTGTTACACTTCAATTAAAAAAAAAAAAAAAAGCAAGCAAAGGTGGTCGAAATTTAAATTTTAGATATTATTTTTTTTTTTGTGTAAAGCATAGTATAAGTAGGTACCTAAATTAGTTTTATAATATTGTATGTATGTTCCATGTTTGGTCTATAGCCAAAAACAAAACAAAGAAAGTTTTGCAGGTTACCAATTAATACTATGATAGACGCTTAATGATATAATTCTGCAGATGAATTGAGGATGAAACAAATTTTTCCTCAAAAGACGCCAAGTAAAAAGGATATAGATTGAAATTGAAACCAAATTACTTAATTTTAGCAAGTTAGGAGAAAAAGGAAAATTTCTCATCGAGATCTTAACTTTTTCGTTTTAACCGAAAGTTATGAAACTTCAAAAGCTGTGTCAAAAAAATGTTGATTCATCTGGTAAGAGCCCTTTGACAAGGTAAAGCTTAAGCAGATTTTTACGCAAGTACGTACTATTAATATTTAGTGAGCTCGAGTGTTCTTTTTGTGAATTTTGACACCTTTAAAGAGAGTCGGGGGACCACAGCTGAACTAAAATTCGTGAAAGTAAATAAAGATACACCCTATTACAGAGGCGGGATCTAAACTTTTTAAAGCATTGTGCGATCAGTCGTCAATATTTACCCGCGTTGCTCTAAGGGCCTTCGCACATAACGATATTCGCATGCGTCGAGTATCCTATGCGAGTCTCGGACACTAGTCGCCACCAAGAGTGCGGTTTAAAATGTGCACATAGTTACCATTTGCACTGTCAGCATGCAAACAGTCGGTTTAAGATGCGCATATAAAGGCTCCTATCAGCCACATGACGTCATGAGTGACGTCATTTTAGCGTGCTCACGGTGCTCACAAGAATGAGGTAGTGCACTGTGTGCGCTAATGTCAAATTCAAATTGTCATCTGTGAATTCCGATACTCTCTGTTTTTTAAAGAAAAAAATTGATTTAATGCAGGCCACAGTCTTCTGTGAAGATAGAAATTAAACTGTGACCATCAAATTATGAGACACTGAGGCCGATAACCTGAAAAATGAAACTATCTGACATAAGCACGCTCATGAACGGTTTAAATTGTTGACGCGCTATTAGCGTACTAACAATTTAAACCGATCGTAAGCAGTGTGTGTGGTGCTTGCACTGTGAGGGCATTTTAAATCGCACTCCAAGTATCGCACACAACTGGTACAACACCATACGATACCGGTATCCTACATGTCCGCTACTAGTCTCGCGATACGCGCCTTGTCGCTCGCCCGCGCCTCCTACAAATCGTGGCAAAATGGCGGCAGATCAGCTGTTCAATTATAAAATTGTTGAAGAAATAGAGACATTTGATAAAAATAATATAATTTTCTTAGTTTTCAGAAGCGAAATGTACGAACCTCGGTTAGCAAACAAGTATTCTATAGGTATGCGACTGAAGTAGCGTCTCTTGCGAGTATCGTATTGTATGACGAAACTCAGATTTTGCCTGTCAGGTGGTTCGAAAGTTTAAAATACCTTGTTCCTCGACCGGCGTGTGTTCTTCGTCAGAGGAGTCGAAACGACTCTCGATTAACGAGCTCTGCTTCGCCAACGTCTATAAAAAAAACATTAGTTTTACACTTTTTTTGGTTTTTTATTCAGACTTCATGGCGGTCCCGTTAAATATACTACATAAATTAAATAAACATCTGTTGGTCACTTAAAGGAACATTAATTGTACTTTTTTTTTTGGTTCTTATGTAAACTAACAATGTATAAAATAAATATACTACATAAATTAAATAAATATCTGTTGGTCACTTAAGGTGACTCACATAGTTGAACAGATCTCTGGATGCGTCAGAGTTAGGTTCTGCTGGTAACTTATTAAATTGTCCAACGTCCAGTCTGTTCAACCGGTAAGTCTCGAGTGCCTAAAATATACACATAAGATTTCGACATTTTTATGCGGTCCCAATGGTTTATTAACCTAAAAAGAAATTCGAAAGTTTCGCTCTGCTCCTTTCTGCTTTATTGGATTTTATGTTTCTTCTCTGCAAACTGAAATGGTCTCCGGCGGCGTCGCGCGAAAATTATTACCTGCTTTAGAATAAAGTAGAAAATGTACTAAAGCGAAAACGGCGAATTTTGTAAATACTTTGTTTGTCTTGGACTGAGGCTGATCGAGACCGTATTACATTCGTGTATTTGAAGTTCCTATTTGAAATAGTAAATATTCATGAGTAAAAATTTAAGTACGAAAAATGTACTAAGCGTACTTTGTTGGAGCGCCGTCGCGGAGGCGATACTTTGTTCCACAGAGCTTCCAGTTGGTCGAAGTGCTGCGACTGTGCGATGGCAGCTTCTTCGGGGCCCAGACTCATCTAAACAAAGACCAGCTTGTGCTTAATTTTTTTTTTTTCCTAAAAATGTCTATTAGAGTTTTACTTCGTAATTATATTTTACCAGCATAGCATTCGCTCGCATACGCTACAGTAATTCTAATACCCCATTTTACTTCCCCAGGGCTTGATTTTCGACAAATCCTGAGACATGTCTTTTTTTTTAAATGTTTAGTACATACACCAACCGAGTTTAATTGGCGTAGCATAAAAAAATGTTTAATTACAATACTAACTTTGGGGTCCATTTTACCCTTTTAGAGGTGAAATTTCGGTAAATTCGTTCGTATTGTTAAAAAAAAAAACATTTTAGAAAAATTTGGTCCAAATTTCACGTCTCTGTTTGGTCTAGAAACAGGCTTGTTATTTTATATATATATATATTTATCAATAAGATGAGAATTTTAATCTGCCTCATTATAATTGCGATTTCAGTGACGTGCTTTTGTCAAATCTACATTTAAGATACCTAGTTATTTATTTAAGTATTTATTGTTTTTGCTGTTACCTGAGAGCCCAAGTCCTTGTTTTTCGCTTCTTGAATTTTTGAAATCTCTTCCATCGAAGCGGACACCGAGAATCTAAAAACAATAATCGTTACAAAACTTTGTGTGTATATGCGTAAATAGTAATACACATTTGCGCATTTACATATAAACTTTGTGTGTTTAAATTATTAGGTAGATAGAGCAAAGTTGTATGAAAAATAGGCACTGGGTTTTGGCAAGCAGATTTTTGTATGCGTAAATGCGTAAATGTAATGTGTATTAATATTTACGCATATACGCGTAAATAGTAATACACATTTACGCATTTACATATAAACTTTGTGTGTTTTGTGTACATATTTATGAATGAAAGTAATTAAGTACGGAGAGTTTTTATTGCCGAAAAATATGCAGGTGCTGTAGGATAGCAGGTGTTGCCGCGATTCTCTATAAAATCATTAAAAATACATTTGGAGGCTTATGTTTTTGGGGCCGTTTCCTGATTGACAGAACTTACATAACACCGACTAATAGATTTTCTGAACGCATGATTAATGATTACTTGGAAATATTAAGATGAGAAAAATTATTAGGTAGATAGAGCAAAGTTGTATGGAAAATAGGCACAATAGTGCAATAGTGTTTTGGCAAGCAGATTTTTGTAGTTGCTTACCTCCGTTTGAGTCGCTCGTCGACCTGTGCCATCATGGCTGCCGACGTGAGGTGTCCGTACTTCTTCTGCCAGGTGTACGTGTCCAGCGAGACTTCCTTCTTCAGCAACCTTCGCATTGGACGCTTCGGAGCCAGTGGCCGCAGTTCTAAGAGGTGATGTGATTAGGTGAGCCAATTTAAGAAGGCCACATATTCTTATGAAGAGTTCAATGTGTGTTTAGTTTGAAGATTATAATGTTCTATATGTATATACATAAAATTGCTTAAGCTGACGAAATTGCTAAAGTTGCCGGCCAGTGGCTTTTACTTGCAAAAGATCTTGCAAAGCTTGAAATTAAGGACGGAGATTATGGACTCAAGAGGATCCATAATTAAAATTACCTATCTAAATATATTTTTTAAATCATGATATTGTAATTTATGGAATTAATAAGCTTCTCTATTTTTATTTTTATATATATACATAATAATCTTCTAACATCGAAAAACAAACAAACAAGTGCCAAATTGTTTCCATCGGCAATAAATTTTTTCGTGAAACCAACCCTCACCGAAAAGTCATTTCGTATTATAGTTCTATCGGCGAAAGATTTTTTCATAAAAGTGACATTCGACTAAGAGGCAGTCGATGAAGTACTCCATCGGTGAAGGGTGATTTGGCTTAAGCTCTCTATTGGCGAAAGGTAAACAAGTATTATCATTTAAAGAAAAACAAAAAAAACCGGCCTGAAAAATGTACTTTATGACGTTTCTGACGCAAAGAAGAATCAATCAACACCTCACTAATAAATAATATGAGAGAAGTAACTTACGGTCGGCATCTTTGGTAGGCGCCGCGTATGTCGGTATTTTTACGTAGGTCGCAGGTGTATTGTGTAAACAGATTATCGGAAGGCAACCTGTAGAATTTAACCTTGTTTTAGAACAAAGTACAAGAACAAATGTGTAGGAACAAAGAGCTATGGAACTGACTTTAGTACTAAAAAAATACAAAGATAATTTTTTCATAGATTCGAGTGTTTAAGGCATTGTGAGAAGCCATTGCACAAAATTTTTGTTAATATGATGTAGGGAAGCTGCCTGCTAAATAGTTTTAGGTTACTTAAAAATAACTCTGTATTTCTTGCCTCTATCTAAAAGATGGACGACAATCCTCGCTCCCTCGCTGGTGATCTGAACACCGAGTAGAGGCACGTGCAGCGCCAGAGACGTGAGCGCGAGCCCTCGCTTCGTCTCCCAGATGATGAGGGTCTTGTCTTCCGCACCTACCACCAAAATACAAACTCTTTATCTTGCCTTACCGTGTACCGATACCTCAGAAAAAAGAGAACCAATATAGTAGATCCTTTCGGTTACAATGCACTGAAACGTTTTAAAAAATATTACGTGTTTCCTGAGAGATAAAATGTAGGGCTTTACAAGTCCAGAGTGAATATGTATTTTCTAAGTCTGCGTGCTTCATCTTCGAGCACAAATCTTCACCGAGTTTGTGGCAGAAAGCGACACAGGTAGAATGTTATCTTTTATCGATGAATATACTAACTTTTATTAATTATCTAGATTCTAAATGTGCCATAATGATAGTTTCTGGTGACAGTTTCCAATAGCTAACCATGGAACTTTAAACAGAACAAGACAGAAAATTTAATTTAATACTTTAGTTGTCTCATTTTGATGATGTTTTGCGTTTACTTTACTATTTGAAATAACTCAATCGCTCGGGACTTTGCATGAACCGCGCAAACTGAAAACAAACTTTGCAAGCTCAGGTCTCCTTCAGACAAACTTTTGTATTTCAAACTCATTTTACAAGCAAATTACTATGACAATATATTACTATTACAATACCTCACGAAAAAAAAACTACAAAAAAAACTATCAAGAGAATGAACAATTGAACATTTATATTTAGCACAGTAATTTATTTGTATACGGATAAAATTAACTATTCATTTAGTTATACCATCGAGTAAAACCACGAGATTCTAGGTCTTCAATTAAGTAGATGTGCTTACCAGATACTGCAATGGTGCCATCGCCTGTGACCTTTACACACGTGACTTTCCCCAGATGTCCCGACAAGAGATGTAGGTCAGATCCTGTGTTGATGTCCCATACGATGAGGTTACAGTCCCAGGAACCAGAGATGACTTGAGTTTTGTTTGTGATTGACACAGCTACGCACGTCACTATGTCTGAATGACCGACCAGCACCTGCGGGGAAATATGATAAATTGTAACCTTCTGCCACAGAATTCTCCTTATGAAGGCCTTCTGCATAAACGGTCGATTAGCTAATCTAGTTTTTTAAATGATCCATCACCTGCTCGGTGAAAAGAAATGTCTCCTGTGAAAGCGAGCATTTTTTTAGAACATTTATAATTCTGTATTTTAAGATATGGATCGGCACCATCTGAGCTTAATAAGTGGCTGGCGCTCAAATTCACAGCCGTGATAAATTTCAAGTGATGATTTAACTAGCGTTTCTAAATACATTTCTCAAGGATAACGGGGTCTCAGATGTTTGACGCGAACTTAACTATTTGATTGCCGTTTCAGTATTCAGGTGTGAGAACCTTAATGTCAACCCATTTAACTACGCCACCACAATTGACATCACGACAAAAAAACAGCTTTTCCATACAGAAAGGTTATTGAAAATAATTTGTTAAAGAATTTGATCACAAAACTGGACGCATTGTCTATAAATAAAACGAACTAAACAAGGAACTAAAAAGAAAAAGAAAAAAGTAGACGATGTCCGCCTCCGATCCTTAAGCTATATATATATAGAAAAATTCAGGTCGATCCGTTCAGCCGTTTAGCCGTGAGAACGCGACTAACGCCCAGACAGAGAGTCAGAGTTACTTTGGCATTTATAATATTAGTTAGGATTAGGATCGAGAAAGCGGGGTCACCAGAGGCTTACCAAAAAGTTAACAGGAGAAGTCATATAAGGAGATGCACTCGCTGGAGAGAACACTTTAAATCTACACTCAAAACATTCTGACCTCATTCTTCTTCCATCTGCAACTAATCGCATTCAGAAACAGCTCTCGAACTCTAGAAATATCTTAGCATATCGAGTAAATTTCTTGTATTTTCTTTCAAATTCATAATTAAAACTTGCAAGTAAATTTTTGCACTTCCAATGTAACCTAAAGTTAATTTAAACTATTTTTACAGCAAAAAATATTTTCATTTTAGTTTAGTCTAGTCGAACCTCCATGAGCACGACGTAGTCTCCTGTAATTGGGGGTGCACCCAGCTTGATGCCCATGTTTGTTTGTGAATGGAATGTGTAACTTCTGTTGGGGATCCTTATTCTACAAAATAAATAAATAAAAATAAATATATCTTGTAAATGTAAGAGGTGGGAATAGAAATTACGAAACAAGCATCGTTAGGTATGTTAGCGTCATACCTAAATTAAATCTTGACATGAAATCATCATCATCAGCCAATACGTGCACTACAAAATACTAATATTAATAATGTTTCATCTTATGTAATAGGGTGAGTTATGTGAGTATTTATTTCTTTGGTTGTTAGCCCACGAATATTTTTCAATGGTGGCAATGACTTCGCAATGAAAGATAAATGTGACTAAAATAAAAATTTGAAGCGAGTTCAAACCCTGAAATCACGAGAATACCTCTCCAAGTGTGAGATTTCACTCACGTGTATTCAATAAATACTGAACAAATTGCGCAGGAATGAAATTTCATTCAGTTTACTCTTAGAATTTTAAATTGTGTTGATATTTTTCTACAATTTGTTAAACAGATTGCTTTCAAACCGTGTATACAAACAGCCACTTTAAATATTGGCTGGCAGACAATCGAAAGTAAAAATATTATTCTTTTGTATTATTATTAGCTCTTCTAAACTATAGTCATCATCAGAAGACGTCCACTGCCGAACATAGGCGTCCCCCTTAGAGCGCCACACAGACCGACAACGTGCCACTTGCATCCACAAATCGCCCGCGACTTTCACAATGTCTTCGATCCACCTAGTTGGAGGCATCAAGGAATTGCCTTGTCTTGCTCTTGCGACCTTGTCTTGCCTTGCACTCAAGGCAAGACAAGACGAGGTCGCGCGCGAGTATTTCCGTTTTATTAAAACAAAATGTTTTCATTCAGCTTTTTACAATCGACTGCAGCAGCCATATCTAATCCAAGCATGATCATAGTCAACTATAAATGCGACATGACTCGATTATTTTAAATGCTTCATAAAAAAATCTACGTTGAGTAATTAAGCTGTAATTGACAAAAAACGCAAGAAAATTTGAATTTCGCGCGCCGAGCTAAACGTTGCAACTTAAACGCATTGAACTATGACGTCACGTTATTATACTCTATGGTAATACTCGTATTGCAGAGCGGAACAGAGCGTCCATCTTCCTCTCACTCTCAATTTTCACTATGCTAGTAACACATATCTCAGAAATGTATTATCTGATTTAAATTATGTCATCTGTATTCGTGGTTATTGTACCTACCAACCAAAGTCGGTTGACGTATATAGTACTAGCTGCACCCCGCGGTTTCACCCGCTATTCTACAGAAACCGAATATTTTTAGCTTATGTGTTAATCCAGGACGTACGCTACCTCCATACCGAATTTCATTCAAATCTGTTCAGCCGCTACTGAGTTGAACGCGAACAAACACACTTACATACTTACACACAAACTTTCGCATTTATAATATTTTTACAATCATAATTTATAATATTAGTGTGATGCTCGCATGCCGCTATCGTCACGAATTTGAAATGACGAGAGTACTCTGTTATAAGTTACCTGCGATAGTTTCCCGCCGTCCAGCTTCCAGACTTTGAGCGACATGTCCATAGAGCCCGTGACGACGTGCTGCGAGTCCGCTGTGAGCGCGAAGCAGGTGATGCGCTCGGCGTGAGAGATGGAGCGCTTCTCCTCACCGCTGTCGCCGCCCGCCAGCGTCCAGATTCGAATGGCGTTGTCGCCGTCTGATAGTACCTATGGTCGAGACAATGGGACTTCAGACACGGGTATGAAAACAAATTTAGCGTTTTTTTATGCGGTGCTTGCATTAATATAGGATGTAAGCCTTTTTTTTCGTGTCGCGGGACCCCTGTTATATAGTACACTAGCGGCGCCCCGCGGTTTCACCCGCTATTCTACAGAAACCGAATATTTTTACGAGATAAAAAGTAGCCTATGTGTTAATCCAGTGCCTAAGCTACCTCTATACCGAATTTCATTCAAATCCGTTTAGCCGTTACAGAGTTGAACGGGACTACTTACATACTTTCACACTTACATACAAACATTCGCATTATAATATTTTTCGCATTAATAATATTAGTGTGATAGTCCTGCAAAGAAAGTTTTTTATGGGTCGCGTGCATACCACACCTCTCCCTATCAACGTACTGCTAAGATCTCCGGGTCTGAGTGAGGCTTAACAATTCGGAGATTCTTTGAAAATTTGGTTTTATCTATTGGTATTTGTAGCTCTCCTAAATCTTGGTGGAATAGACGGGTTTTTTTCCTACCTCTGGGAATACAAAAAGAAAAAAAGAAAAATCATTTATTGACTTTTCGTACCTAAATCGCTGCACCCAAATCAGCGATGTAGGTTAAAAAATGTGATTATCCATTATGATTAAATCTTTTACATCATTCCATAATTCCTTATTATCAATGATGAAGCATTTCCTGTTTATATTTTATTTGCTACTGAATATGTATTTAGCACTAGCTAATGCCCGCGAAGCTCGGCCTTTGGCGTCGCGAAATTCTTCGTACAAACCTTGTCCTCACAATTACGAACACAACAAAAAAGAAATCATCAAAATCAGTCCAGCCTTTCTCAAGTTACAGCGTGACCAGGAAAAATAGGTGTTAATTTTTCTATATAGATGATACAGGATGACCACATATTGTGACTATTTGAAGCGCCTTTAAAACGTATAATTTATGATATTAGTTTCGGTTTAGGCTACATGCACCGGTTACCCGCGACTTTCAAAATGTCATCAGTCGACCTAGTGGGAAGCCTGACTACGCTGCGTCTTTCGGTTCGTGGTCGTCACTCTAGAACCTTTCTTCCCCATCGGTCATTGGTTCTTAGAGGAATGCGGCCTGCCCATTGCCACCTCAGCTTGCAAAACCTGAAAGCTACGTCGGTTACTTTGGTCTTTCGGCGAATATCCTCGTTCTGGATTTTATCGCGCAAAGAAACTCCAAGCTTAGATATCAGTGAACTTACCGCATACTTCATGTTGAGCGTGACATCTATACAGGCAGTGGGGCCCGCGTTTGAATGGAGCACTATCCCGGAGTCGACGAGCCAGACGTGGACATTCCTGGACCTGTCTCCGGACATCGCTCGTCGCCCGTCTGACATCATAAGTAGAGTTTGTAGAGCTGCGCTGTGGCCCTGGATAGGAGAGAAACATTGATGTTCCAAAAGTACTCGGTTAGCATCATTTTGGGAGGGTTTGTAAAGACTTAGTAATCCACTCATAAAGCGATGATTCAAATATATATAATATATATGTCCGCCGTTTACACAGTATAATAAACCATCTACAAAACTGTTGTCCTTCTTACTCTGGGCTTAGTACTCGTACTGCCGTTCCACTTAGCCATAAATAAATAAACAAAAAAAGTGTGCAGATAATGATACCACAAGGAAATCACTGACCTTATACGTCAAGGACGAGGAGTTATCAGCTAGTTGCCAGACGACAACCGTCCGGTCTTCCGACCCACTCAGCACGATCAGATTATTGGGCGAAAAAGTGACACAGGTGACATGTCCCATATGGCCATTGAAGGTCGCTTGTAGTCTATGGGTAGACAGCTGCCAGACTCGGACTAAGCCACGGGCGCAGCCACTGGCGGCAAGTTGACCGTCTCGGGATACTTCTAAGCAGCTAATCGGAATAAGCTCGCTTTGCTCCGCCTGTTAATGAAAAAAAAATATTGCTCACTCAACACACGTTGGGGCATTTTGAACAGAATATTTTTTTTTCGATTTTTTTTACCACTTGGCCTAGTCTTATACCTTTCTCTATTCTGTGGTCTGCTCAAAACGTACAATACAATACAATATAGCTTTATTATACACCAAAAAGACAAACTTAAAAATTAATGAACAATAATATTTTAAAAACCGTAGTATAATTGGCAGCCTAATCGCCTAAAGCGATTTCTTCCAGACAACCTTTGGATGGTCAGAATTATGAACGTAAAGGATAAACAAACTTAAAAAGGCTTACAATTTTACTGTGAAAACTGACGTGTTTTTGACACATTGTGTTTTAATAAAACGGGAGTACTCACTTTAAATTGAGTCGGTTATTCCGACTATAGTTTCGATCTCATTCGGTGACCTTTATCAAGGAATGCTATTTGTGTGACGAGCTCGCGACCTCGTCTTGTCTTGCACAAATCAATTTAACGTGAGTATTCCCGTTTCATTAAAACAAAATTAAAAAGGATACCTGCATGATAACTTTTTAAGTTCTTTTATTTTTAACTGGGTAAGTGAATATATTAACTAATTAAATACATACAAACTATTTAGCCTACTGCACAAAACAGACAGATTTACCAGATACCATTGAAGGTATAAACATAGCCCAAATGTTCGAGCCCACTAACAGATGCAGAGTACCCAGTATGCTGGCGGCATTACCACGCCGAATAGCAATGCTTTTGCGTTGCTTGCTAAGTTTTGATGGAACAAAGTTATATGGAATTGAAAACCTATCTAATAATTTGTAATAAAAATAAATCATTTTAAGGCTCTAAAATATTATATAAATTTTACAATGAGAAAATTGTTGGCCCTAAGTTTGTTACTTTAATTCTAATAAGTAAAATAATAACTCTAGTAATTACAATCTTAGCTTATTTACTTTTCCAAATAGCGAGAATAATCTTTTCCATCTCCATTGTGAGAACTCTATTCATTTATTTTCCAAGCTTTGATCAATCCAAATAATCTAAAGACCAAATGGTTGTCCAATCTTAAAATATAATATTTCAGAAGGCTAATAGTAAATTCAGACGACTCATTCCAAATTCTCAACCTTCAAACCGGTTAGTTATTATTGGTTTAAAGATTTTGCTCCGTACAGCTGTAGAAAAATCGCTTATCATCATTCCTTCTAATATGATTGATTTTATAAAGAGATATATTGTTTAAGGCCGTTTCGATACAATACGCACTCGCCCGCAGGGTGATATTCGAAAATGTTTGGCAAACATTTATTTATTACGGAAATTTGACATAATCATGTCGCTTATATTTTTTTAAATTTTAAGCTTACCTATATTTATAAATAACTGTACAACTTTTATAATTACACATTACCTTGTCGTTAATTTCTATAGATGTTACCTAAACCTGTATACATTTACTAGGACAATTAACCCATCTTATTTAAAAAAAATAACGCAAATACTTTGTTCACTGTTTACCATCAGCTATTTTAAATCACATAAAAACGTGTGAACGAGAAAGAACGATAATGGTCTTCCTGCTTATTGCAAAATAATTATTGCTTAGTTTAATCTTTTATTAAGATTAAAATAAACATGAAGTGTAATATATAGTTATTTTTTCCTGGTAAGTGTGCCTTTATTACCCGACTGCCCATGAAGAAGGGTAATGCTTTTATCTAAAGAAAATACATACAATATCAAGCAAACTAATTAGCTTACTACAAAAAACAAAAGTTTGGGGTTCAGAGACCATTTTTAGTCTAAAGATAATCCACTTAGCACCAGAAAATTATCCAGCAGGCTGGTGGCATTACCACGCAGCACAAACTGCGTCAGAATTTTTCCCACGCTTTTACCAGGCAGTTTGATAATTTTGAAAATATGTTATAATTGTAGAATCAGAATCAGAATATGTTATTGTGCAAACTGTGTTAGTATTTATCAGATCTTAAAAAATAGGTTAGGTCACAGCTTCGTCCATAATAGACAGAATTACCTGCAGTACGCTGATGTTGGTTTTCGATTTAGTCTGGCGCCGTTTCATTTGCTTCGTCGGTCGGAAATTGGTCAAGTGATCCTCAGTGTGGAATGAAAAGATGGTTACCCGATGACCACCTGCGAAATTGATGACCCTTGAAGTGTTTCCATTATAGGGCGACACACACTTGGGCCAAGGGTCGAATACCTATATACACGTACCTAGGTTATTCTAAGGCCATTCAAACACAAGGCGACGCCTGTACTGATTCAACGTAGAGACCTCAGTCCCTCTTGTTTGTTATTAAAACATAGTGTTAAAACGGAGATAGCAAATAAGCAACTAAAAAAATTGGATTGAAAAAAATTACTTACTAACCCCCGAATACTGAAACGTTTGTTAGATTTGACAACAGATTAATTCTAATACTGCCTTTGTCTGGCACTAAGCAAATGACAAAGACAGCAATAGACTTAATCTGTCGTCAAAGTTAACAAATGTTTCAGTATTCGGGGGTCAGTGACATACCCACAGTTCGCTTGAAGCTTGAGCTTAGTAAAATAATCGATAAAGCATTTAATGTCGGCTTACGTTTATCATACAAGCGCAATGCTACACGTGTCGCCGGCTTGTGTTGCCATATGTAAGAACGGCCTTATATGCCTATGTATGTATATAGTTAGGCTGCTCAGTA
Organism: Apocheima hispidaria; assembly: GCA_947579745.1. Taxonomy (NCBI): domain Eukaryota; kingdom Metazoa; phylum Arthropoda; class Insecta; order Lepidoptera; family Geometridae; genus Apocheima; species Apocheima hispidaria. The sequence continues at coordinate 4,384,211 of OX388151.1, forward strand.
ATTGTTGTTATTAAAATTAATGACTCCCAATCCGAGTATATAAGACGATTCATACCGCAAGTTTTTCATACTTTGGTTAACGCTAGAAATTGTTGTAACGATTTTGCAATACGTGTCTCTCAATATCTCTAATGTAGAGAAAGAGAGAGCGAGAAAGCAAGAGTGAGAGGGCAGGAGAGAAAATTAGAGTAATGTTGAATCTGTATTTTTGTAGTGGTAGGGCTCTTTGCAGAGTCCGCCTGGGGAAGTACCACACCTTTGCCAGTTATTCAACCGCCAAGCAGTAGTGTGCAAGCATTACTGTGTTCCGGATTGAAGGGCAATGTTACCAGCGTAATTACTGGGCATACAGAGATTAAACATCTAACATCTCAGGGTGACGAGCGCAATGCATTGCAGCGCATTGTTTTGAACTGTTGAAGTTCAAAATTCTGGGTGGCACTGAACTGTTATGGGCAAGCGTGACGCTTAACATCAGGTGAGCGACTTGCTCGTCTCGTCACCAAGTAACATAAAAAAAAAAAAAAAAAAAAACTATCACACTCATATTATAAATGTAAAAGTTTGTGTGTAAGTATGTAAGTAGGTAAGTAAGTATGTAAGTTGGTAAGTATGTGAGTAGGTAAGTATGTAGGCGTGTTTGTTTCCGTTCAACTCACTAACAGCTGAACGGATTTGAATGAAATTTGGTATGGAGGTAGCTTATAACCTGGACTAACACATAAACTACTATTAAGTAATATATATTCCTCAAATGGTCTAGGCGTGAACACTAAGAACGGATTTTGCAAAATTCCACCTCTAAAGGGGTAAAATGAACCCTAAATTTTGTTTGAAAAAAAAAAACATGCTTCGCCAATTACAATCGGTTTGTGTACTAAATACAAAAAAAATAAAGAAAGGCATATCTGAGAATTTTTATCAACCCCTGAAGAGGTGAAATGGGGTTGAAATTACTGGAGCTTAAGTAATAAGGCGAAAAAAATCATAGATAAAAAAAAAGCAGATTTCCAGAAGCATGTAAAAACTCGGTAGATATTAAGTCTTATTATGGCCCGAATCATGATTCTTCTAGATTACATCTTTATTAATTTTGTTGAATACATGAAAAGAAAAAAAAAACATCAGTTTTAAAGAGAAGTGACGGTAGTACTTACCCGAAGCCAGTAAAAAATGGTCTTTATCAGCAACAGCTAAAGCTGCTAAATCGTGAGCAACGGCCAGCGTACGAATGAGCTGAGCGCTGTGTAGACTATACAGATAAATCCGCTGGTCCGAGCAACCCACTGCTATTCTCGAAGAGTCGTGAGCCACGCAGAAACATTTTACCTAAAATGTATGACACTCTTGTAATCTTTTATGATGAAATGAACGGAAACGGAACAGGTGTTTTTTCGCAATTTCAGGGTTGGTTTTATCGTAAAAGTTATTCATGATGATATCCTAGAATACTTCCATCGTCTGTATAGTTCAGTAAAGAATATACCGGGAGACTTTTACACTGCTAAGAAAATTGGTTGCAGTTGCATAGTTTAGCCTTCGGTAACGTTGTTTTACAAAGAGTTTTACAAACAAAGTTTAAACAAAGTTTTTAAAATAGCAACAATTTAGTATATCCTCTGTATAGATGCAAGCTAAACAATTTGCAAAGTAACCATAGCGCTTCTACGACATGTCCCTGCCACACCATAAATTATCCGTTTCGGTTAAAAAGTCACCCGGTATACTTCTTTTATATACTTATACATCCATATACCTATTTTTACCAAATGGACCCTTATATTTTTTAATTGACCATGTTATAGCCTCAACCACAGAATAAAATTTTTCTTCAGCTTGAAAATTAAAATTTTAGTAGTTTAATTAACCCGAAGTCTATCGAAGTAGCGAGAATTAGGCTTATACCATACACACCTACCTACTTATATGATTATTCCTGATAATTTGTTTTCAAAGCCTGGGGAACGTTAAAATGTTCTCATGATTGTGCAGTTTAATTCGCAATATACTGCAGCTGATATTTATTACTGGCGCATAATAGATATTGCTAAAGTTCAGAGACATTTGTCTCTGAACTTTGACAGTTGGTGATGTATGGCGATAATAAATCTTGGTTGAAAGTGCACAGTTACAAAGTAAGTAATGGCGCGGACAGTGATCGGCATGGCTGACGATGTATCTATAATATTGCAGAATGGAAAAAAAATATAGGTGTATATAAACTACTTACAGTGCTCATATGGGTACCTATATCGGAGCCGAAATTAAAACCAGATTTGATGGATCTAGATGGGTATGAAATCTGCTAAAGCTACAGTGAAATATTGAGTTTTGTAGCACAAATACCAATGTTGAACATTTTTCAAATTTATAGACTTTTATGTTATGTCCAAGGCCTTCTCTTGATATGCGGCTTTATTATGTTATTTATCTTATAGTGGAGTTCGCTTTCTCGAATAACAGATTGATTGGGCTTCATGAAACCCAGTCTGAGCTTCGTGAAGCCTGGCTCTTTCATGAAGCCCAACCTGGATTTATTAAAAGCGGAGACCATTGCCAGATAAGTTACGAAATAAGGGTACTAGCTTTACTTTAATTACCTATTCACATTTTTGTAATAACGATATAATTAGCAGCAAATTTTGACAACATCATTTTTTTTTTTGTTTAATCAAAAATATCAAGAGCGAAGTCTAATTTTTTGAAGAAAAAAATGTCAATTCCAGAGTGTTTATTGATTATGAAAAAGACAATTGAGCTTTGAATACTTTGCATTGCATGGCTTGTTAATAATTTTAGTAATCAGCTTTGTTCAGATTATTTACTATAACTTATAGGCTCCTACGATTTGGATTTTAATAATTTTAATCATGAATGTTTGTTGAATAGAATGTATGCATGTTTGTGGTTGTGCGCTGGAAAATCTTTCCGTACAGCGTACACTGAGCCATGCCATGCCATGCCAACACCACAACGCCGCCAGTGCTGGGTTGCCAAAACAGATTAAGCAGCCTCGGGTAACCAATAAAGCGGGTATTAGTTATTTGGCATACAAGAAAGTCTTGCTTCAACTGTAACTGCCTATAACTTGAAACATAGTTTTAAAGGTCGTTATTCCACGTCATGTTAATCCATAAAATGTTAATGCCGTCGAGGCACAGGTAACTGAAGTCGTAAAGCGTAATAACAGACGACGTAAAATTGGAGATGGCTATAAATTAAGCTGTCAATGTAACAATGTTTCACGCGAGTAAGCAATAGGTGCCGTCGTTCCAATACAGTGTTTTCGAAGTGGGTCCACTTGAACTGGTCGTTCAGAATAAATATCGTTAAAACACAATATGTGATGATAGCTCAGCGGTCAGCGCGTTCAGATCGTTATTTTACCACTACACCAACTACAGTTGGTGCTGGTACAGTTGGCTACTAATGCCACATAAGCTTTGAAAGTATTAAGCTTGCCCCACATAGACGCGTCCTACGTTGACGGCCGCGGTGGTTATTAGCAGACGCTCAATTACAATCCTCGGTTAAATCATTGCGGCGCCGATGACTGTGCTTCTGCTGAATACTATCCTGGCAGCTTCCGCAATTATGCAAACAAATTCGTAGCGGGTCTTACACACAAATAAGGCTTAAGTTACCAGCTTAGGGCCGTATTCAGTAAGGTCATCCGATGACGCTCAATGACATTTGCAGCATAATCGTAATGTCTTGGAGCGTCGTGGGACGACCTTATTGAACACAACCTATTGCATTTTTATTTAATTTTTAGCGGTTTCCTATATAACATTCACAAACTAAATATCCATACTTTCTAAGTATCACGTAACTAGCGAAATAAGTAAGGGATAGCCTCGAGGCACTTAGTGGGAATCACCAGTAATCCATTTTCCCTTGTAACGAATAAGTGAGGAGAGCTTAACCAATTTAGTGGCCCTCAATTACTAGCTGAGTGGCTTGAGAAGCCAGTAGTATTTACGGTCTATAGCTTTTCCGAGTGCTGTCTCTTTGCCGTTTACTCGTTTGCTTTTTACCTCGGTGATTGATGTTTTTGTAGGGATAAAACTGCTGTTGAATTTATGGACCAGCGGGCTTATCTAACTTTGAAACGTTCGTGATTCTGATTGCAAGAGCATGCTATCCCGCTCGTATCAACTTAGTCGAACTATGCGCGGTTCCGCTCGCGTACTTTCACCGGATCAGAGTTACCCGCTGTTAAAAAAATAATTATATCGGAATTGCATTTTTTTTCCAATCACATTTTACGGAGAAAGAGGTGGCTTATGGCATGCAGCGGGCTGAATAAGCTGCCGATGATGATGATGACATTATTACGATTTGTTTTAGGTAGGTTTTTTTTTGTTCATATACTTATTTAGGAGTATTTTACCAGAGTGCCAAAAAGGGAGGATGTTTTTCGGATGTCTGTGTGTACGTTTGTTCCTATGGCAGCATTTTGTTCGGAGTTTTCGAAAGATTCGTCTTTATGTCCAGAGCGTCAGAGGCTATTAAATTTGATGCAGTCGAAATTTTTTGGTCTCATTTCAATAGTAATTATATTCGTTGAGAAAGTTTATTTTAAAGTGCTTCGTAGCTCTGTACAGCTATTGAAACTTCAAAATGTTTAAATAGATATTGCGAACTTTGAAGACAAAGATTCGCGATTGCGAAGGAATGAACAGCCATTGTTCTGGTGCAAACTTGTGAGACAAAGTAAATAGGGCATGCTTGGATTTCTTAATGAAAACTTTTGTCGGTTTACCTATTGTGTTAATTGCGCACTAAATGAAAACTTGCAGAAAACATTGATGCGGGTATAAAATTTCAGAGTAAAAATTACGAATAGACCGAATAGATTATCTCAATTTTACATACTTATTTAAATTCGAGAATTACTATACATTCCGAGAATCATCTCCGCCACTTAGTTAAAATGTTGTCATTTCAGATTATAACAATTTCTACGAATTTCGCTGGATGATGTTTTCAAAATATTATTTTACCCAAAAGGTTTCAACTGGATTAATTGGAAAAACAATGGGTTTGTTGTTGTCAAGTTAATTAAATATTGTAATTTGTTTTTACTCTTCGTTTGAAGCTCGCCTTTAGGGTGTGTTTGCCAAGTTTGATGACGAGTGTGTTTGGGTTCATTAAACGGTAGTAAATTCTGATCTGGGTTATTTTAAAATTAATATAATAATAAATAATAATAAATAAAATAATTAATAAATAATATAATTTAAAGCCTCCCAGTGGCACCTTGTCTACATCATACTTTAGAAACTTTTGCTCCATGACATTTTTTTTCTAAACTTTGTTTCCCGTATCATTAAGCGTGGAGTGCCCTTGGATTTTCCATAGAAAAATGTCAATGACGATCTATTTCAGGGTTGGACGCATAGTAAAAGTTGTTCATGATGAGTACTATAAGCCTTTATCGGGCGGTCACTTGCCGACGGGCGACAATGTATACCTATCCTCGGGATTCTGAAACGTTTGTCAACATTGACAACATATTAATTCTAATGCTGCCTTTTTCTGGCACCAAGCAAATGACAAATTCAGAATCCCGAGGTAAGACAGATTATAGTATTAGAATTTAGAATATGAAACAGGTATTAAACCCAACCCAACCAACTTTACGAACTGTCTCACATTCATTCTACTGTCTTTTATAATTGTTTTCACCATCGTTTTTACAAGACAACGCATAAACAGAGTAGTCATTTAATTCCTGTTTATTTTCTATTAGATTTTGTCCGCGGCTTCACTTGTGCTCAATAAGTTCAAAACAAAACAGTTCTGACGTTTAGTTGCGAAACGGTAGAAACTAGCAAATGAGACAGAAAGACAGAGGAAGGTAATTTTAGCATCTATCATACAATGAGTACAATATAAGTAACTTTAATTGAAACCAAAAACACAATGAAACTTAAACAATAATGGAATATCCGACAGTTTGATACATTATTATAATGATTTACACGTTACGGCATTTATAGCTTCAAATATGTCTTTTGGTTGATACGTATTTGCATAACGTATATACCGTTCTATATAGCATTGTTACTTTTTAAATTTAATCTTAAGAAGATTTTGATACTCGAGATTCAGAAATTCCTGTCGTGGTGTTAATACGCTGTTTTATATTATTTAGGTATATAAAATAAAATAAGCCATGTATTCACGGTATATATTCTACGGCACAAAGTCGGGAGATATGTCTCGGCGCATTCACGTAGATGTGCCGTGACATTGTCGACCGCCATTTCACTAGTCCACACTACAAGTTGCGGTCGGTATGTCGCCCGAGGATGTCACACTACTGCTATATTGCGAGTCTCGGAACACATCGAACGACAGTCGCGCGATTCTAAGGTCGCGTGTTCACGCTCCGAGAGCGACGCAACGCGACATGTGCCACGACACGTGAATGTCACGTGCGATGTCCGGCAATGCTCCCGGGTCATCGCCCGACACGTAGAAATCGTGTCGAGCGACAAGGTCGCGCGACAAATGATTAACAAATAATTAAGTAACAAAAAATTTAACACCTCCAAATGTACTAGTATTTAAGCAATAAAGTTACTTATTACTATTGTGATTACGGTTGCCAACAATTTTTAAAGGAAATGAGGTATTTCAGGATTGAGCATGGTAAATAGCTATAGAAAAAAAAGTAACACAAACTTTTATTTTTAAAATTGTATTTTTGAGTACTTTTAGCATTTAAAAAGTTAATTGGGAAAATAAAGTAAGTACATTCGCGTGTACTTCTATTGAAAAGTTTGAAGTACTCGGATTTGAAATAACGTAAGACACTTTATTATAGAGTACGGTTGGTAACCCTAAGTGTGATCTCACCTTGCCTTTATGCCTTCTCAGTACGTGTAAGTGCGTCCCAGTGATGAACGTTCGCACGTGCAGTTCGTTTTCAGTTTGGAGAGTGATAAGGAACACGTTGTCATCCGTTATTTCCATTGCGTTTACCTTTGGTAAAGAAACAAAATAGTTTAATAATTGCTACTCGTACTTTTTTATGGTTTATTTAAATACTAGTTGCGACCCGCGGTTTCACCCGCTATCTACAGAAACGATTAAATTTTTGAGGATACAAAGAAGCCTATGTGTTATTCTAGAGAATAAGCTACCTACATAGCAAATTTCATCAGTATCCGTACAGCCGTTACAGAGTTGAACCGGAACAAACACACTTACATATTTACACACAAACTTTCGCATTTATAATATTAGTGTGATAATAATGTCTAAATAAATATTATATAACGCTTCACATTCATTGTTCCCCAGCGCTACGATTCCCTATAATTACATCGAGGATGGAACACATACAAAGACACGAACTACTAACAGACCTAGATTATATTTTTATTGTTTTACGTATTCACACTTAAATAGCTGTTCGGGCGGGAGTCGATCCTGGGACCTCCTGGTAATAAGGCGGACGTGCTTATAACTTAGCATGAAATATCTGTGTAACTAAGTCAGAAAGCTCGTCAAATTCTATAGATTTAAGAAGATTAGGTATTTACGACTAACTAGTGATACTAAAGAATTTGACATTGACACTGCCAAGTTCATCTCAATGGTAGTAACAGGCGACAGAAATAATTTATCTTTTGTCTGAGAATAATCTCGCGGTGTACTGAATCTTTTACTTTAGCGTATAGTCGAAGAGATATATTTTGGTTTGCCTGTATATTTTTTGTGGCCATACTCAAACGGTATGAGTTACATAATTTATTTCAAGTCCAAGTAAAACTTAAGTTTAGGGGTGGGCGTTATACCATGCAATAGCCAACACAATTCCTTATTATTTTCAATCTTACGACACATTAAAAACATCAACCCGACTATTAGAATAATTGTTATAAAATTACTTTCTAGCTACCACAAGCAGTTACAAGACCCCGTAAAAAACAGGAAAGAAAGTTAATTTAAATCAAAATAGTTTATTTTTCATCCCAACATTAAACATTAAAATTATGCTCAAAACAGCTCCCAAATAAAAATATTGTGGTCTATGAGACGTTAATATATTTGTAGTCTGAGTGGTATTTTATCGTCCAACTCAATTATTATTGCAGTCAACGGCAAGACGATAACTGAATTGGCAACTAAAATAACGATATAATTTGTATTATAACAGTTTAAAACAACAGTTAAAAAATAATAATATAAAAATAATAATAAATTGTAAAAATACAACGGTTATGCCAACCTCTACTGTAGTGTATGCCATGTTATCTGACATAATTATACGTTTATGTACAAATAAGTAAGAAAAATATGATCATAAGCTACCGTGGTCTTACTATATAAAATTTCTTCTGTAGCATTTTATGAGATCGATTTTCTTTTAGATTATCTCTCTTAACGATAAAACGCGAAGCTTGCATCCTGTCAGCGAAAATGGAGTGCTTATTTTATGTAGATTAGTTAAGATCATAATATACCCATTTTCCAAGGAATGAGTGAATTATAAAAATCGAGATCCATCAGTGTTCTAAAGTTACCGGTACTCCGATGGCGACGGTGCTGAGCAGCGTGAAGTTCTCCACGTTCCACGTGCAGACGGTTCCGTCTTGCGAGCACGTCACTACGATCTCGCCGTCCTGGATCACCTTCACGCCGGTCACGGGCCCGCGGTGGTGATCGATCTTTGTTATCTAAGAATAACCAACATAAAATAAAGTGAAATATTTTACAATTAAAACAAGTCTCAGTCATAGTCTAAGTCAAGCAAAGTAAGTCACGGTCAAGTCCAAGTCATCACCGGCAAAGCGTTGAAGACTTTTCTATAGAGTTTTGGAAATAGCACGAAAAGTAACTTTTCAAGACATACTATTTACCAATACACCAACACTCGTGCACATTCACAAACACTTAATAAATAAAAATCTACCGTGATTACTCATTCAAAATCGAAGTAGCACAAGCTTTGGAAAATAATTAATGACGCAACATGACAACAACAACATGACTTCTTCACGTTCCCGCCTATTTGCACCGTGTTGGTTCTCATTAACAGTGTCTTTGGTGCTGTTGGCGTAATTCGGACAGCGACCTGGTTAATAACGAGAGAAGTAGCCACGAACTGGAGAGTGACTGTAATTGTTGACTTAGACTATCAGTGAGACATGTTTTTATTGTGAGATAATATGCTTTTCTTGTAAAATTACGTACAATAGTTGACACTGGCTAAATACAGAATTTGTGGAGCCAAAATATAAGACAAAAAAAATGTACATTATAGGCAAATGGTATTCCTTTAGATACTCACGAGCGCTCCATCAACGAGCGAGGAGACAATGACGGCGGAGTCTTCACCGCCGCTGATCACAAGCGACCTGTTCACGATCGCGCCAACGCACAGCACCGGCGCTATGTGCTCCCTAAAGTACAATCCTCAGTTGAATGCTGATTTATGGCCTTACAGTGCACATACAGACGTGATTATTCTAATTGAAGATTTTTGCGAAAGGGAAGGCTAGACTTGAATTTCATGGGATTAAAAAAAAAAAAAATTACAGAGTTTGTCTCTTTTGCTCAAGTGAAATTCATATCTAGCTAACTCTTTCACCTGACATCACATCAGTGCCAGTACCGTGGGGCGATGTATTGCGATGATCGTTAGGTTCAGCTGACGACACTGCGCGACCACGAACCGTTTCTCCGCGCGATAAGGTGTATGGTCGCGCAGCGGTTTTCGGCTGAGCCTATCAATCATCGCAATAAGCACAGTACGGGCCCAGGTCATGATTATAGGCCTTCATATCGGCACCGCGAATATAGTAGCTAACGATATATACATTTGACGCTTAGAATAATTATATAAACAAGTAATATTAATAAAAAGACAATACCCGACTGTAAAATGTTAATCACTCCGGGCGGAAAGAGGAATCTAACGAAACCTCACTCACTCGGTCAAGCCGCTTAGGCAACAGGTGGTTAGGGTATATACGCACAAACGTACATACTTATATAATCACACAATTACGTATACCCCAAAATACTTCCCTCCTTCTTTGGCAGTCGGCTAAAAATTGGTTGTCAACATAAAGTGTCAAATATACATTTATAGAATCGACAAAACTGATTTTGAAGAAAACAAATCTTAGTATCAATCAATCACTCGATAGAATGATCGAAAAATCTGAACTCTAAAAAATTTAATCACAGGTATCCATAGGCGACGGTGATCGCTTACCATCAGGCGGCCCGTCTGCTTGTTTGCCACAAATGGCATAAAAAAAAAATTGTTTCCGTTGACGCCATTTTTCATACATTTCACTAACGAATAGATACAAAATTGTTTATATACACATATTTAATACAACTGCCCTTTTACAGCATAGCATTATTTTTTGTATGTGACGAGACATATTGTAAACGGTGTTGAGTATTATGATACAATAAAGATTATACCTAATTTTGATATCGTGTTTCTTTATGTCAATAAAAATTTCTGATTCTTATTCTGATTCAAGTGCATTTTCCATTATATTTATGGTAGAAGAAAAACTCACAGTATCTTGGTCTTGATAGCCAGCGTGTGCAGATCCCACACCACGACCGTGGTGTCTTCCGACCCCGTAAGGAGGTACTGTGATTCTCGCGTCACGCACATGCATATGATTTTACCGGAATGACCTGTGCAAAGAAGTAGTTAATTAAAATAAATAATAATAATAATAAACATTGCTGGACGATTTTCACACACAGCGCCATCTAGCCCCAAACTAAGCAAGCTTGTACTATGGTAACCAGATAACTGACAATTTTTATTTTTATTTTTTTGTTGTTAATGCAAACATCGAATAAATAGAAACACCCAGACAAAGGACAAACATCCATGTTCATTACACAAATGTTTGTCCTGGATGGGAATCGAACCCACAACCTATAGCTCAGAAGGCGGAAATCCCACTGAGCCACAAGGCTAAAGGCAAATAGTTTTTGCCTGAGGCAAAGTGATAGATAGGGAGGTGTTCATGTAAACAACTTGCGTTACTTGCCAGACCTTCCGTTATTTCGAGTATCTAAAATTAATAATGAGTATGAAAGAAGGGTTGGGATATGCATCTTAACTCAAACATTAAATAGTCTGCCCAAAACATGATTAGGAAAAATTCATGGCAAAAACCTTAGAATAGTCAAAAAATTTATGAAAAAATATTTCCTATTGAATAAATATAAACAATGTTTCGGACAATCCTCAATGTAATAAGTAAGTAGCTTAATGACAGTTGAATGTTGCCATTCAGAAGCAATTTAAAAAAAAAATGCCTAGTACATAATCTTCTTTAATTATAAAATTAAAATAAGCATAAATATAGATTTTTTGTAATATTGGAACTAATAAACAGTCTAAATAAAAAAATAATATATGTGAACATCCTAGTGCCCTTTATTGGGCACTGTGTGTATTTTACTGTGTGCAATTAGAAACTAGAGCTGTAATGCAGCTAAGTACTTAGTTGGCGCCGACACCGCCGTCTAATACTAGAAATAATGTTGTTAAAATTGTAACAAGTTGACGAGTCCATATTGGAAGCATTCTTAACTTTTTGTATTTTGTAATTGTTATAAATGCAACTGTATGACAATAAATAATATTCATTCATTCATTCATTCATTCATAACAAGCGTGACAGAAATGCAGAGAAATATATTTTCCTCTTATTTTCTCTCGTTGGTCTGCGACCGTTGGTTGTCAGGTGTGTTAGAGGTCTTCGAAGATTTATTAATCAAAAGCTCAAGAAGACTAAAAACTTAAAAACATAAGCAAGTTAAAGAAAAAAACAAAAATTCCGACTGCAAAATATGGCCTATGAAATTCCGGAGATAAGAGGAATTGAACGACGCGTCACTCGTCACAGTCGGTCAACCTGTTGAGCCTAAAGAACACACACAATAAATATAAATATATGATTACTTATATACCTACACCTCAAAAACATTACGCTCCTTTTTGGGCAGCGGAGAGACTTTTTGGCTTATTCGTAGAGTATTATTTTCATCTCACTTAATATAAAGTCAAATATTGAAAAGCATAGCTCTCGACTGCCCGAAAAGTAAAATAATGTTTACTTTTTATCAATCCCTGGCATCGGTCGATCAAAATCTAAATTGCAAACATTCTAGCGCATAGTCTAGACAAAACATTTCAGTATAAAAAAGCTTAATAAATGTAGTCTTGCAGTTTAATTAATTCACGCCATTTACATTGTTGACATAACCTTTGTCTTCTAAGAAAGAAAAAAGGTCTACGAAAGACGCGCCGGCTACATAATAAACTTAATTATATTTACGTGACGCACAAATAAAGATAAACAATATAAGCACGCTACGTTTCTGCGTAGACTACGATGGTCCCTAAACGCAGAGGTAATTTTCGTTAGTAGATAAATGCAGGGTCCGTTTGCGGCTTGCGGTGCTATTAGAGAGAGTATACTGTTATTTTTGCCTCTACGAAAACCAATGAAGTGTTAGAATTACTGTTTAGAATAAATAACGTGTTGTATGCGGCATCACACATCAATACTAAGTTATATATCTGTTTAATAGGTACTATCGTATAGATTATACTCTTTGGGTTCTTTCAAGGTACATAACACTCTCTAACGAGAGTTCTCTGTATGAACATAAAATCGAATGACTGATTATCGAATTAATCTCGACAGGTCAAAAAGCATTAAAAGCACATGAGTTCCTTATAAAATTTATGAGAATTTAATGTGAGAATGACCACTAAAAAGTTTAAAAGGCATTTCAGGTATTAGCCTAGATGATGAAGCTTTGTGTGGAAGTTCGTCATTTTTATTTTGTATTTGAGAGCCCAATGTCCGAGTATCAGTTCGAGCCTTAAACCCGCGTACGAAGTCGCGGGCATCAGATAGTGTGTTATATTTATAGTTCTTGCCCTAAATAATGAATGTGTTATTACGTGTTTATACTAGAACCCTTGTTCCTTTCACGTTTTGTTGATTCACTCCAGCCGGGTTGTTGGTTGACCTTTTTGCGGGACTCAAATGTACAGAACTTAGCGAGTTACGGAAACTGGGCTTTAATGTTAGCTTTGGTTAGTGAACTTATAATTAATAGTAGAATGTTTTAAACGATGTTAAAGCTTTTGAATGTTTGATAAAGTTTAATAGCTCGGTTAGGCTATTAAGTTCTCTTTAACTATTAGTAAAAAAAATAGCACTTGTAAGTTAATCGTGATATATACATCGTGTACAATAAATGACAGATATAACTGCTAATTTTCTTTTTTGGTAATAGTCCTTTATTTTTTAAGGTATAGGTATTTTTTTTTCTTGTATACATTTTTTGCTTACGATTTTTTGTGAACTTTTCTTAACATTTTCGGAAAAAAATATATTGCTTTAGATGAGTCAAATATCCACGAGTAAGTTTAAAAAGTCATAATTTGTAGAAATGGCATGAAATTAACTTAGTAGGCAGTATACATGACCAATCGTCAATTACACATATCCTTCATTTAGCAGACAACCTATATATCTAAAAATGGTGAGTCGAACATAGCGTCCCATTGTGTTTGGTACTTAGATTGGTGCTATACGATGAAATCTCAACTAACTGTCAGCGTGCCTATACGTGGAGAAGTCTTGTGTTCTGAGAGGCTCTCATAGACGGCGCGAAGTTTGACACCATTTCCTAGTGCGGATCGGCTTCCACTGAGTTCACAATAATGCTTTGCGTAATATACGTCTTCTATGCACTACGGAGCCGGTACTACGCCCGGTCCATACAAAGTTACGGACTGTTACTGTTGACTAGACTGTTACTGGGCCAGAACATATAATGCAAAGAAGAAAAGTACTGTACTTCGTAGTGGATGGAAAATTGTCGATGACGGTAATGACGTTACCAAACGCGCTCAACAATAAGCAGAAACAAAAAAAAAATGCCATGCATCACTTTTTTTTTCTAGTTTTTTGGTTTAATCTGAGCATTATGCTTCTACCGCGCGACAAAAAATTAAACTGACCTTTAAAAGTATGTACTTTAGAGTTGGACATGACGTGCCACAGCTGTGGGTCTCCGGTCTTCGGTGCCAGCACTAAGTGTTGCCCCGATGGCGCCAGCTGAAGGAGGTTCACTCCAGAGCTCTGGGTCGAACCCGCCACGGAAACCACGCGGACTGTCGATGCTATTGGTGGCTGGAGCCTGAGTGGAAAATAAAACAGAAAATTATTCTAAATTGATTAGAATAATAAAAAAGTTAATAAAAATAAGTATCATATCACTCCTGACTCACAAGTTGCCAGTGCTTAATACTAACACTAAAATGTAATACACAATGTAACACCCTAAGTTTAATTAATGGATAACACCAATTACTGTGTATGTTCAGTAACGGTAACTGTGAAGGAATTAGGTTTTATAATTCAGCTCATCTAAGTAATATAAGACTCTAAGTCCGACCTAACCAGGGTTGAACACTATGAGAAATATAAATATCTTTGTATTTTTGTCGGCAAATTCAAAACACTGCGCTACTGTACTGTGAATAGCGCAGTGTTACAAACGAAACCAAACCGAGATCCCTCTAATCAGGGTACAATCTAGTTAGCAAAAAGCATCATTTCAGCAGCAATAGGTAGCTATATAACTAAAAAAGCAGGCGAAACAGTCTCGTAACATTTAATTCCCCTGTTTCGTCCGCAGGTGCTACGGCGAGCCAATTCAGAAAAGTACCCAATTGAGGGCGTTTCTCTAATTGAATAATATAGTACAGTGGAATTAGCCGTATTGATCTTTGCTCGTTCCGACACGTGCTTAGAATTAATTAACGCCTTTTTGTAGTGTTTTGTGTAGCTAGTTAGGTTTGCTACTAAGAAAATGCGTAAAGTAACCTTAGCTGTTAGAGGTAAGTAGATGGGTAGATCGTGCCACAGGTATTTCACTCGTATTTCTTGCAAGTTTTTGTAGATGTAGGTTTTGCAAATTTTATGTGTGTATTTTGTGACAGTTACTGTCCTTGTGAAAAGTCTTGAAAGTTCAGACTATACTACACTACTACGTTACACCTTACATTTAATAATATTTTTATATGAAAAGATGTGCGAGCGAGACAATTGTGGGCACGACTTGGGCTGTAGTAAATTATTTGCTAAATTAAAGTAGTGAAATCCTGTTCTCGCTTAATGAAATGACAAAAAGATATTCAGATAATTTTAGTGCGGTCAGGTACAACAGAATTGACATCATCGGCTGTTGAAATCATGTGCTTGTTAATTTAATAACTCAAGTTTGTGACATGCACAAACTTTGTTTCACAAGCCGTTCAGAATAATCAAATTAATCACTCACTTATTCGCGAGGAGACATAATTAATGTAATAAATAATTTTATAATGTTGCAAAATTCTACTCGAAATTCGGCTTGAGACAAAATTTGTGACGTCATTGAGAGCTTTGGAATAACATAATAATTTACGTAGTCTATACTTTATCAAGTTTCAATGATAAAAGCTTGTCTCATTAATTCGTCGATCTGCTATTGCGGTTTGTTGTGCTTCCAGGCTTGACAGTTTTTTACTTACTTCTTCGACATTACATTTGCCATGTCTCATATATTTTTTCTGTAGTGGTAGGGCTCTCTTGCAGAGTCCGCCTGGGGAAGTACCACACCTTTGCCAGTTATTCAACCTTCGAGCAGTATTGTGCAAGCATTACTGTGTTTCGGATTGAAGGGCAATGTTTCCAGCGTTTCCAGTAATTGCTGGGCATACAGAGACTTAACATCTAACATCTCAGGGTGACGAGCGCTGTGCATTGCCGCGCATAGTTTTGAACTGTTAAGTTCAAAATTCTGGGTGGCACTGAACTGTTATGGGCAAGCGTGACGCTTAACATCAGGTGAGCGACTTGCTCGTCTCGTCACCGAGTAACATAAAAAAAAAAACTTATTGGGGCCAGGAAAAACAATAAAGGCATTTAAAAAAATGTTCTTATTCGTTTTCCTGGTCCTCTATTTTCTTCTAATATTTCTTTCTTTGATAGTTTTCATTATTGGTCGTGTTGTATAAAAGGTGGCTAAGGTGGTTGTATAAAAAATCTTGCCTCTCTAGTCTCGCTAGAAGACTTCTCTTTCTCATTTAATATTAATGTAATACTTCTTTCCTGCAAGGCTGGCATACACACCGCGACAAAATCTTTTTGTTATGCAAGAACAGGACACGGCTACGATTATGTATAGGTTTGTCTTATTTTTCACAACATGAAGAGCAGAGAAGATTTTGTCGCGGTGCGCATGCTAGCTCTGCTGGTTTGCTGTTAAAATCATTCTTTCAAACAAAACTTTTCAAATGCTTCAAGCTTGTATCACATGTTTTTTTTGAATTAGGCAATGATTGACAATTATAAATATTATTTGAAAAGGCAAAAGTAAGTAATAATAATAAGTACCATCATGCAAATGAAATAAACTTAGAATCATTATTTTCCGCTTGACAATCTACGAAACAAAGTCAATAAAATGTATCTCTTTGCCCATAAGCAGAGTTCAACAAAAAAATAAATACAAGAATTACCGCATTTATAAGAATTTAGTATCTGCATATTAAACTAGATAGGCACTAAAATTTTGAACACATTTCTGACTTGTTATTTTTCGACACGAGAATAAGGCTCGTGACAGGCTTTTAGTGAGACGTTATAAAAATAAATAATGAGTTGGTGAAATGGAAGAACTAAGTGGTTTTTTTTTTGCTGCTGAATTTGAACATGAGAATTTTTATTTTCAAGCCTTTTTCAACGTTGTTTTTTGTACAGAGTGAATAAATTTTAACCATAGCTTTTCTAAAGTCACATTAAAAGGTTTTCCATGTAGGTAGGTCATCACGTATTTACATACACGTATTTATTTACGAGTACTTTATAGTAAACGGCCTGATTTTACTATGAAAACTGACGTGGTTTTGATACATTTTGTTTTAATAAAACGGGAATGCTCACGTTAAGGTCACCGAATGTGATCGAAACTATAGTCGGAATAACCGACTCAATTTAACGTGAGTATTCCCGTTTTATTAAAACAAAAGGCTTGATTTTACTTTAGTGAAACACTTTTGCTTGACACTGACGCAGGTTAAATATCTGTAAGATCTTATTTTTTGCTAATTTAATTTTTAAGCTAAGTTGTTTGTGATTTCGTATTTTAAGGGTTAAGTATTGAATCGATGCTATAAATTATTTTGCAGACGGATAGCTGGCTTTCTATGTGTTCAGGGAAAACTTATTGTCTTTCTAAGGGAGTATGCTCCCTGAGAGACAAATATAGATTAAGTGTGTTTTGTTTACTGTAGTAGAAAAGCAGTGGAAGAAAAAAAAACGCATTTAGGTTTTTATAAATACTAGTAAACTTCACAATCTTCATTTCAAAATTTAGATGTTTGAAATAGTAAATTGTTACACAAGGGATTTACATTGTACGTGACATTTTACACATGACAAAAGTTTGGCGCCCAACGAGCGAAGCAAGGAGGGCGCTATTAGTTTGAGAGTGTAAAAGATCAACTAATTGCGTGCATAAATATTCTAATTTTCATCACTAGTGTACACAAAAACAACCAGCGTAGACAAGAAAAAATCTTGAGAAAAATCAGTTTATTCAGTGAAAATTAGGAGTTAAGTTTGAATAGGTTTACACCACAGAGGTTTTACATGTTGTTGTTAACTTGATTTCACAGCGTATAATATATGACGTCTGTGTTTCACAGATTATAAAGTTTCTAAGATGGTACGGACCTACATGGTCGAAGAAAATAAAAAATTAAACTCAATAGTATTTTTTTACATGGGACTAGTTCGATTTTTAAATTATTTTTAGGGAGGCGAAGTGATATTTTCTGCCCGAATTATGAGTGATCAATGACCTACTTACCGAGCGCTAGTGACGAAAAACATTTTATTTAGTTCTATCCCTCAGTGACATAAAGGTGGAAGCTTCTCAAAGATCCAGTTAACACTTCGCTGGGTTTCGCTTCCGTAGGATTCTCTCGTCTACTGCACATTCACATTACACTGAGCAAGAAGAGTCATTGAACATTAGTCGCACCGAGACACTTTCCGGGAATATTAGACGAGCTTTTGCATTTATAGCGATTCTCCACTTCTAGTTTCTGAACCATTTATAATTCAACGTTGTATTTATCTATATATAAACCATACCTAAAGTAATCTAATGACTAAGGTTCAAAGATCTTTATTACTATCACAAGAAACATTTCGTCTCACTTACTCACGCGATATCTTAGAATTATCAAAGTAATGTTAACAGTTGTGGCAAGTGGCTATTTTAAAACTATCTTGGATCAACATAATTTTAAATGGCTCTCTGAATTCAGTTCCGCTGCAGGCTGTTTACAGCCACCAAAGAGTTCGAAAGAAGATGCGAAAAGTTAGAGAGTAAAAGAGATAATAAATAATTAAGCTATAATTAAGGGATAATTTTAAGTACGCTAAAATCGTATCTCTAGTAAAATATCATTGGGGTAGATACATAATAGTATAATAAGAAAAGCAATACAAGTATGTGAAAAATAATAAAAGACACGACATGCTATGAATATTTGTCAAATACATGTATTTTTTGCATTTTCTTAAACGTTTGTGCAGATTTAGCTTCCTTAATGTTTTTTGGGAGTTTGTTATAATATTGTACTCCGTTATATAGAACGATTTTCTGGCCATAACCAGTCCTAGATATTATATAGACTTCATTAGAATATCTTTGCACTCATATATTAAAGCAACAGGTATCTGAAAAAGATTAAGTATTGACGACGGATACTATTATTAAAATATATAAAAGAATAAAATAATTTATTGATTTAACACGAGTTTCGTAGCACTACTTTTTTTTCTTCTATTATTTTTTGGCTCCACACGTTGTGTATTTATCCAGTGTCAAGTATTGTGTAATACTTCAAGCGATATTAAATAATTCACAATTAAAATAAGTGTCAGTCATAGTCTAAATCAAGCGATGCAAGTCACTGTCAAGTCCAAGTCATGCCCCAGTAAAGTGATGAAAACTTTACTAGAACCTGCTATGGAGTTTTGGAAACAACACGAAAAGTCACGTTTCACGACATTATACTATTCACCAACACTCATGCACGATCACCAACACTTAATGAATAAAATTCCACCATTTTTACACATTAACACTCGAAATAACACAAGTTTTGGAAAATAGTTTAATGACGCGACATGACTTCTTCACGTTCCCGCCAAAACTCTAGCACTACTTTCCTGTTATCGAATTAATAGAGATGCGTGAATATCGGAGTTGGCATAAAGACCTTTCGATCAAAAAATACCTCTTCTCACTTATTACCTCTAACTTTTATTATATGGAAGCGAAACAGGAAAATCGAGACGTAATATTTATGAACAATTCTCATTCCAAGCTGAGAGTGTCGTTATTATTCACCACAGTTTCACTAAACATTAGGATAGCTGTAGTCAAACGCCTAGCTTATTCATCATAAAAAAAAGGCGAACTTACCATCCATTAAGCGGTACAAGCAAAGGTTTGTCATATCCGTCGCACCAGGCCATTGCAGCGGTCACTAGAGTAGCTAACACGCCACGCCGCGCAACCGCCGGCCTCAGCCACGCGATTATCTGGTTGGAGAAAAAATATACTTAACTAAGAAAACAGCTGTAAAGTTTTACGTGAAAGTTTTTCTCTGTCGTGTTTTGGCTTCACACGTTGTGTACTTAGCCAGTGTAAAGTATTGTAATATTTCTCAAATATTTCATAGTTAAAATAAGTCTCAGTCATAGTCTAGGTGAAGCAAAGTAATGTCCACATCATGTCCTGTAAAGTGGTGGAGACTTTACTAAAAATTTCTATCGAGTTTTGGAAACAACACGAAGAGTCACGCTTTACAACTTTATACTAATAACCAACACTCATGCACGTTTACGAACAATAATGGATAAAAATTCACCATTTTTATACATTGACTCTCGAAATAAAACAAGTTTTGTAAAATAATACCACTGTATTATTTTCACACGACATGAGTTTTTCACGTTCCCGCCAAAAAAACTCCCACGTAGCGACACTGAAAAACTGGGCCAGGAAAGTAAGAGGATTGATGGATAGAGCCGTCCCACAATGGACTCTTTGTCGTACTCAGTAAAACCACAAAAAAAATGGTAAAAAAACTTTTCAAAGACGCGTTTACGTAATACACGCTCACTCGGTCGCACAATCAACTTTTTTTATTTGTGTAAAACTAGCAGATGCCAGTGACTTCGTGCGCAATAAAGCTCAGCTTACGGCCTCGCTAAAGTCTCCATACAAGGACAAGCCTTACAATTCCGAACACAACTCCCGCCCGGTATGACAGTATTATATTCTTTTCTTGTGGCAATGTGACTACACCGCTCAGCTGTCTATTATTTTCTCCGTCTAACGATATGTAATTGTGTAAAAATAACTTCAAGGTAGCCCAAGAGTTTAGGTACTTTAACTTACACTAACTTATAATTACATTATAAACGTCAAGATCTCTTCAATAGCGCAAAACTTCAGAAACTTTATTAATCAACACCTCTTTAGTTAAGCGTATTTCAATACTCCGCAAGTCAAAATAGTAAATTTCGAAGTTGTGCCAACAGCGGTTTATTGAAACTCGTTAAAGGGGTTTATGGCCTACTGACGTTGGTGGATCAAATATAATGGACGTTGGACAAATGCCTATATAGCAAAATTGATTGGGTATTCATTTTAGCCGGGGTATTCCCAGCTAAGGCGTATTCTCAGAGTCGCACAGCGGGTAATGGAGAGAGCTATGCTCGGAGTTTCTTTGCGCGATAATATCCGGAACGAGGATATTCGTCGAAGTACCAAAGTCGCTGTTTTAGCTTTCAAAGTGTTCAAGTTGAAGTGGCAATGGACAGGTCACATCACTCGAGGAACCAATAACCGATGGGGAAGAAAGGTTCTTGAGTGGCGACCACGAACCGGAAGACGCAGCGTAGCAAAATGTATGGAACAGCAGACTTTTTTCTCGGTTTCTGGGTTGGTCCCATAGTAAAAGTTGTTCATAATAATGATACTATAAGCCCTTTTCGGGCGGTCACTTGCCGATGGGCGACATTGTATAACTTTCCGTACTATGTTTAATAATTACCTGAGCCCCAAGCTGCATAGGATCTCTGGTGAGGATATCGCTGGCTTTCCTCACTGCTCCGTAGACAAGCTCCACGTCCCGGTCGAGGATGTAGCATCGCACGTGTTCAAGAATACAGCGGAGGTAAGATATTGTTACTGTTTGTACCTGTCGAAAAATTGCTTACAATAAAATTTGTTTTCAAACGTTAAAAATAAATGAAGTTTCCATTCTAAGTTTATGTTTTATTAAGTTTATGGGAATGTGAATTGATTTTGATGACTTTCGTATTTTATTGAAGTCTGGGTGCCAAGTGCGAGTTTTTCGAATTGCGTTTACCTATTCGATCGCGTTAACGTTAACTAAGATTAGTATGAAGTAAGAGCAGTGCTATCTAGATGGCGCTAGGGGGCGCTGCAATAAACGCAATCGGAAAAACTCGCACTTGGCACTCTGACGATGATAATAAAATACTCCGCTTGAAGCAGAGAAATAGCGCAACCTATTTTTTAGTGTAGGGTAGGTACCTAAAAATAATAAATATTTCATTATGAATTATGATTGTTAAATAATCACAATAGCTTTCAAATTCATTGTTGCTTTACAATTATTATTTACCTAAAAACATTTAAGCCTTTATTCAAATTTAAATTAAGTTAATATTAAATTTGTTTATTGAGACAAAAACGACATAATCAATTACATTTATCTCTCAGAATATCAAATTTCATCATATAAATTATGTTATTTAAATTATTAATTCATATCGATTCCATTTGTCATAATAGTTATTATCATTCCATTATAGCATTGAGGATAGATTTATTTAGTTCAGTACAGATGTCGCCTCTTCGGCGTAGGTGTTCCGGATCTTTGTCCAAAGTTTTCTTCCCACAGCTCTATTCTCATTCACTCTGTTCTGTATCAATTACTACCTAATTACTACCACATTAATCACACCAATTTTATAAATGGAAAAGTTTGTGTGTAAGTATGTAAGTGTGTTTGTTCCCGTTCAACTCTGTAATCGCTGAGCGGATTTGAATGAAATTTGGTACGTAGGTAGCTATTAGCCTGGATTAACACAAAGGGTGCTTGTACCCCGAAAAAATACTCGGTTTCTGTAGCATAGCTGGTGAAACCGTGGGGCGCAGCTAGTAATAAATAAAGCTAAGGAAACTTTCAAACAATTATTTTAGTGACGCGTTTACGCAATACAAGTTCTCTCGGTCGCACATTCAACAAAAAGCAAAATTTTGTTATTACATCAAGTTTTAGTTTAATTAATAATTCGATTCCAGCATAATAAGCTTCGAAAAGTAAGATAATAACTGAGCAATAGAGACGTTCTGTTATGCGGAGCAATTGAAAAAGGTTTTTAAAAAAAAGGAAATTTATTTCCCTATACAATTATTTATATTGGAAAAGAAAAATAGGAAAAACACTTGGAGAAAATATCTTTTGGCAACCGTTCGGGTCGAGCTCTCTAAACAGACTGACTGGATGACTGACGACCCTAGAGCTGTATCGCTAATTCAAAAGTGCAGCTCAGCCCTAAAGCCTACATTAGACGGGCATAACACCTCCCCGTTTGAAGTCTCCTTTAAACCTCTGTTCTAAGGGGAGCAAAGTGGGTGGAACCGATGTCGGATGTCTGTTCGTCTGTCGCGTCTAAGTTTTGAGGGGTAGGTTGAGATGGTGATTTAAATTGTGTCAACTCGTGTGAACCGCGGTTGCTGCCAGATTTACAATATTTATTAAATATTTTAAAACTAAAGTATGCTACCACAAGAATACATAGTATAATAGTGATCGACGAGTAATGTGTCCCGTATTTAACCAAATGAGGCTCAGTTTTTATCTTATTTACTTGGTTTAGTAATGAATCTATTTTAATGTTATTTTTAGAATGAAATTCATCCAAGTCTATATTTTGTAATGAAATAGGGGATACATTATCGACGAAGTCATGAAATTTGGTAATATTACAACAGGTGTCCTTAATTAGGTTGAACTCGGTTAAATAGTTAACGGGTGAAGAGACATTATAAGAGTTATGTTTCGGTGAAAATATTGCGCTTTTACAATGTCCGGTACACCCGTTAGGAATAGTAAGAATCCCTAAGCCTAATATGTCTATTTCCAAAAATATGGAGTTTACACAGTTTATAGAGATTTTACTTGGTTTTGACTGTACATAAAGCCATTTGTTATTTGATAAAGGTTTCCATAAATCTAGGTTGCCGAAAATAAACTTTGTTTTGCACTGCTTTGGTTTTTCACTTATCACTTTTGACAGTAATTCACTTTCACACGAATATTTTGCATCGGTTGCATAAATGTTCATGACGTCACATATGAAGTTTCCCGGGGCTATTGTCTTGCATTTGTCCAAGTCGTCGAGGTTGCAATAATGTGATTTGTCCTTGGTCATTGCTATATATTTATTTTCAGGAGTTATCAAACTGAACTTATTAAATATATTATTGTCATAAGGTGTAGGTAGAGCTATATTATGATAAAGCATGTATTCAGTTATACTAACTAATGGTACTTGTAGTACAAACACGATTCTACCATTTAAGTAGTAGCAAACTAACTTAGAAATACTTAAAATTAAATGTATGCTATTTATATCTAAGTTAACAGGTAGTTTTAGATCGTTGGGCAGGTGTCTGTAATTGTCGACAAATTCTCGGTATAACTGCTGGGGTGTCATAATTGCTGGGTGTAGAACACTTTGACTGCTAAATAAAAGGGCGTTAATAATATCTCCCAGTTGGAAAGACAAAACAAGTATTGCCGTTTCAAGGCTAACGAATATTTCGTTGACATTAACAAGTATTTGTAGACCATTAGTTGTTTCTGAAATGTTTTGTATGTTAAGCGAGAGTTTGTCGATGGCTTTACTCAAAATAGCTTCGTTATCTTTTATTTGTTTCAAGGTTTTATTGTAAGTAGTTAATATAGATTTAGTTACTAAAATGTTTTCTTTCATTAATGAAACAAATTTATTGTCATTCTTTTGTAATAATCTTATCGCTTCGTCATACCTCAGAGCGTCATTCTCGTCTAGAGTGCCGAAAATCTGTTTTAAAATGGTGCCAACACCTCCTATCCAGGCATTACGTTTACTACGGTTATCTACCAAATGAGAGATGGATTCGAATTCCTTGACTACATCTTGATAACGTACTGTTAAAGGTTGTAATAAATTGTGGCATTCTATGTTAACTTCAATAATTCGCGTCTGACTACACAAATACTTAGCAGTTATTAAGGCAGCTCCAATATTTTCGATGTGCGGGCTAAAGTGAGTAATATCTATTGGTATTAAGACTTTAAGTTGGGCACTATTGATCCTTAATGTTCCTAAATAATCGAAAAGGAGACCTGCACTTGCATTGATCGGCTGGACGTAATCTTGTTGCGATTGACCTTGGGTCGGAGTTCTGCAAATAATAAACAAGGCAGGTAGGTATTTAGTGTTTCAGGTTTCTATGATGACTTGACAAGAGGGTACCAAAAATCGAGGGTAGCTTATACCTAAATACTTATCTCTATTTCTTATTTCTACTCCTTCCTGATTTCTGCAATAGTTAATTTTGGCTGTAGGTAAACCTTTAATAGGTACCTCTCAGCCTTAAATATAGATAATCTAAATACCTATCCTACAGGAAAACCTAGTTACCTACTATGTCTTATACTATTTTATTTACAACATAGTTATACTTTGTTTATAAGTCATTTGCGGCATCTGCTGGTTTCACCTGATCTACATGATGCGTAACGTGACGCCGGTTGATAAGTAATGTAATTGTGTTATTTCCGTTTATTTTTACTATTTTATAAGGGCCTTTCCAGAGAGGAGAAAGCGCTTTTCGCAGTCGAAGATGGTTTTTAAGATACGCGTATTCGCCTACTTTGTATTTGACTGGGCGAGTGCGGCTATCGTAATATACTTTTGAGGATTCTTTGGATTTCCTTATGAATTCCAAAGCTTTTTCTCTTGAATACTTCAGTCGGTTTTGTAACATGCGTACATAATCAGGGTATGTAGCGCCAGGAGCTTCGTTATAAATAGAGTTAGGTATGAATGGCTTGCTTCCGAACATCAATTCGTGAGGAGTAAAATGTGTTGTACAATGGACGGATGTATTATAAGCAAGCATGGCGGTATATATATATCGTGGCCAATTTGATTGATCTTCGTTGATGTAAGATTTTAAGTACTCTTTAAGGGTTGAGTGGCTTCGCTCTAGAGCGCCTTGAGTTTGTGGATGGTATGGGGATGACCACAGGTTTTTTATTTTGAGGAATTCACAAGTCTTTTTAAAGAGATCTGAAGTAAAATTTGTGCCTTGATCGGTGAGAATTGTTTTAGGAATGCCAAATATTGATATATAATGAATCAGGCACTCGCTAGTTTCTTCAGCTGTAGTACTACGAATAGGATATGCGCTGGAGAATTTGGTAAGGTCGTCTTGAATAGTCAGGATAAATTTCAATTTTGCAGGGCCAGCTTCCGGGAGAGGACCAACAATATCAAGAGAAATTCGCTGGCCTGGGGATGTCGATGTACTGGTTATTTGCATTGGAGCGCGGTTAACTTGTCTAAGAGCTTTGTTTGTTTGGCAAGGCTTACATTGTTTCACATATGCTTCTATGTCGCTACGCATTCCTTTCCAGTAGTATGTCTCTTTAATTCTGTTGTACATCCTTACAGAGCCTAAATGACCTGCAACTGGGATATCGTGGTTTTCGAAAAGTATCTTTTTGATTTCTGTAGGTCCCCGATTACGTGCCCTAAGTAGGCAACTTCTTTGTGAAGAAACTCGCATTTGTCGGGTTGTAATTTCAAGTTAAAGTCACGTAGTCGGTCGAAGACGGTCTTTAAGTTCTCAATATGCGTGGTTAGATCAAATGAGTAGATAACTATATCATCTAAGTATACATAGCATCTTGTGCCCTGCAATCCGGATAGGCATGTGTTCATAAGTTTTTGGAATGTGGAAGGTGCGTTTTTAAGCCCAAAAGGCATTCTGTTGAATTGGTAGTGGCCCTGAGGTACCGAGAATGCAGTTTTGGGTGCGTCCTCAGGAGAAATCAATAATTGATGGAAACCGGAAGTCAAGTCTAATGTAGTGAAATATTTCGAGCTACCTAATTGGTCGAGGATTTCAGAGATTTGGGGAATAGGATAGGTTTCTCCTATTGTTATGTCATTTAATTTCCTGTAATCTATTACTACTCGCCACTTTCGTTGCCCTTGTGAGTCTAGCTTTTTCGGGACTACCCAAATGGGTGAGCTCCAAGGTGACGATGATTCTTCAATTATATTTTCATTTAACATTTTATTTATTTGGGTTTCTACTTCGGTCTTGTGGCATTCTGGAAAACGATAAGATTTCGTGTGGATTGGTATATCTGAGGTTGTTTTTATTTGGTGCTTTAGAGAGGTAGTGAAAGAGAGTCGATCATTTGGCAAGTGAAAAATGTCAGAGTACTTAGAGCAGATGTCGATAAGCGCATCCGATTCTTCTTTGTTCAAATGTGAGATACGTAATGACTTTATTACTTCAGCTGTTCGTGTTGAACTATCTAGTTGAGTGTGCGGTATTTGTGAAGCGCAAGGGCTCAGAGGTTCTAGTCGAAGGTTTAGGTTTGAGTTAATCCTCACAGGATTTTCTGACGTGTTGGCTATGGTGACGTTGACTCTTTTGTTATCCTTTACCTTTACTATACAGTTGGCGATTAATAGAGATTCGGATAGGTGTTGATCTAAAATCATTCCTTCTTGTAATTTGGAATTTTGTACGGTACATTCGATTACAGTTTCTGTACGTGGCGGAATAACATAGAACGGGTCGAAAAAATGAATTTTCACGTTGTGGTTTCCTACTTTAAGTAAGTCTTCATTATAGTCGATGTTACATCCGAAAGATGTGAGGAAATCAGTTCCAATAATACCATCGTAGGGGAGGTCTATGTCCTTAACCATATGGAATTTGTGATTGACGATTTTCTTTTCGGTTAGTTGCAATTTAAGGCGAAAATGGCCTAATGTGGGTGTCGGTTCGTTACCAGGATCTATTCCTTTTAAATTGATTGGTTCGTTGGTTAAGTTTGGTTTATTTTGGACGCATGACTGTTTAACTAAACATATAGCTGAACCGGAGTCTACTAAAAGAGTGAGTGGTATATCTGAAACTTGAGTGTTTACCAGAATGTGAGGCAACAATCTTTTAGTTGTATCTATATTGATTTCAAACACTTCTTGGTTGTAGGTTTGTGTCTTGGGGATTGTGGATCGGGCGCTTGTTTGGGGCTGATTACCCGTGTGGCCTATGGGTTTAGAAGTTTTGGCGCTTGCTTGGGGCTGGTTACCCGTGTGGCCTATAGGTTTAGAAGATTGGGCGCTTGCTTGGGGCTGGTTACCCTTGTGGCCTATGGGTTTAGAAGATTTGGCGCTTGCTTGGGGCTGGTTACCCGTGTGGCCTATAGGTTTAGAAGATTGGGCGCTTGCTTGGGGCTGGTTACCCGTGTGGCCTATGGATTTAGAAGGTTGGGCGCTTGCTTGGGGCTGGTTACCCGTGTGGCCTATGGATTTAGAATTATATTTAATCTGGGGGGTAGGAGTGTCGGCTTTAGTGTGTTGTCTCGGGCGACACAGTGACGAGACTTTTACTCGTTTAAATCGTTATCAGGATTGTTAGAGGATGGGTCTACTTCATCGTGGTCGACAACATCTTCGCCTTGTTCGGCGATAAAGTTAACGCGAGGTGGCCTGTAGGGAGTGTAGGACCCTTGGCCAGGGCCTGAATTTTGAGGAACCTTGAATCGGTTGTTGTTGTACTCCCTCTTTCGGCATACTGAGATGTCGTGTCCCGGTGTCTTACAATAACGACAGAAAGGTGCAGAGCCTGAGGTTTGTGGGGACTGAATTGAACTGTTCCCGGTGGCCCTCTGTGGTGCTCTGTTGGGCACATACTGGTTGGGTCTCTGTGAATTAGTATTATTAAAATTCTGTGGTTTGGGTTTCGTGTTGATGTTGTCGGGTGTGTTCCTTTTGTAAATGCTCTGTTGGATTCGTTCTTCGGATATGGCAAGATTTATAGCTTCGTTTAGGTTCTTGGGTGACCTGCACCGGACGATATTCGATATACGTGGAAGTAGTCCCATCTGGAAATGATGAAGAGCTAGGTCTTCCATTGCTGCGACTCGGCCGGCAACTTCTTTCACTTTGGTTTCCGAAAGAGTGATTTCGGTTAGCAGTTGCGATAAACACGTTTCTATTCGCAAGGAAAATTGCCCTACGGTTTCCTGTAGACTTTGTTTACTTTCTTGGAGATCAGTGAGTAGATGAGAGTAGTGTTTCCTTTCGCTAAATTGTGTTTTAAGGAATTCTTTAAGTTGATCCCATGTGGAGAAGTTTTTGATGGAACAGGCGATTTCCGCTTTGCCTTGTAGTTGACATAGAATGTACTTGAATAAAATCGGTTTTTGACTGTCGTTGGCTAATTCATAAGCATTATTGCAATTTACTAAGAATGAGTTCAATTTTTCCCTCTCTCCGTCATATGGTTTTATGAATTTTAACAAGGTATTCATCTCCATCTCTAATTTGTTAATGATAGGGCTACTTTTAGTGCTTCTGGTTTGTGGCCCAGTAGACGCGGAATGACTTGCCTGATCAGCTATGGGTATATTTAAAGTGAGTTTAGTTCTGGTGTCTTCAGTTGCCATAATGTAAATTAACTTAACCAGAAATGGTAATACACATGAACACAGATAACAATTAAGCAGTAATTTCTTATACTTAAGGTTAAGGTTGATCAAAAGATTGAGAACTTCAGGGTTGGTATTTAGTTAATTGAAAAAGATTGACAATCTCTGATTTCTTAACAATGTTATTTAAAACAATGACCAAGAACTCACTGCAGTGTGTAGGCGTTGGAGATAAGCGCAACGAGCACGGTCAGGAACATTCCGACAGATAAGACGTGACGGCTGCGCGTTGTGACGAGACGAATCGCTGCTTAGGGTTGTCCGGATTTCGGATGGATGATGGTTTATTATGGGTCTTCGATGTTTGTGCTTTCGCTGGAGGTTTTTGTCTGCGGTTCAGGATGCAAACTCTCCTCCAAAGCAAATGATTCCTCTTCTTTCGGGATCAAAGGGCTCCGCGGTTAGTACACTTTATTGGTTGATACACTTTTATTTCACTTTCGGGATCCGGAACGAGTCTGCTGAGCGGTTCCACTGGGGCACTGAGGATTTTCCGAATCCCACCGCTGCCACCAAATGTTATGCGGAGCAATTGAAAAAGGTTTTTAAAAAAAAGGAAATTTATTTCCCTATACAATTATTTATATTGGAAAAGAAAAATAGGAAAAACACTTGGAGAAAATATCTTTTGGCAACCGTTCGGGTCGAGCTCTCTAAACAGACTGACTGGATGACTGACGACCCTAGAGCTGTATCGCTAATTCAAAAGTGCAGCTCAGCCCTAAAGCCTACATTAGACGGGCATAACAGTTCGCTTAAATAAACAGAAACTTGCATGAGTCAACATGAAAATAATTAGTATAAGATATTTTAAATCCTAACTAATATTATAAAAGCGATTGTAACTCTGTCTCTCTGTCTCTCTGTCTGGGTGGTTGTCGCGTTATCACGGCTTAACGGCTCAACAGATCAAGCTGTATTTTTGCATAAATATAGCTTTTTTTATTGTTATTTGTGCAGCTCCATGGACTCCGGGGTTTATGTCCTTTGTCAGCTTTTACAATGTTTCGTCAACTATTATGTAAATAAAACTGAGAAGCCTTAAGAAGAGAGAATCCCTTATTCTACCACCGCTTATGTGGTATTTACTTTTCATGTTTTTTATTTCATTCATGCCTCCAATTTTTAGCAAAATACTAGCAGACTTGCCTACTTTGCTGTTTGATATTTACAGCATAAAGCTAAGCTTAGCATTTTTCCACGAAAAGTAGGAAAGGAATATTTTTCGCGAGTAAGCCTAGATAACAGGCTCCGAATGCCTCTGCATTGTGCAGCAAAGATACCAAAAAATTTTTTTTTTGTTGCTGTTGGCTAATAAAACACTTTTTTTTTAAATTCATTCTCAAAAAATTGCAACCGTGCGAGTGAGATAGCTGTGACACGATATAATACATTAACAAGTGAAGTAAAAAAGGAAAATGTCAAGTAGCTATCTAGAGTATGGATGCTCCTCATAATACTTAAGCCCCCGACCGCTGCACAGGTCCTTCAGTTGTCTGTAGAAAAGCCTTCAGTGATTTCCTATAAGTTCTTATATTTACACAATTCTCAGCAGACAAGAAACGCGAAAGAAAAAGCTCCAATTAAGCTCCAAGCGACAATGGCTTGGAAAAGAATACCAGCTGAGCTTGATCGTATTTCAGTTAGAGCTCGATTGCTTATTCCAGTTGATTTGTGCTGTTGCTCTGTTGCTCTGACCTAACTAAAATTTATTTCAAACGCTCTCATCCGATACGATTTTAGCTGCATTAAAATTAATCAAACAATATAAATGTAAAAGTATGTGAAGTAACAGATTACTACTTATAAAATCTATGTATACGAGGCCTTAGGAGATGTCTTTCTGACCACAGAATTTAAATACCATTAATACCATAATTCTAGGGTACGGCATCTACTTATACGGGGTTACTTATAAGGAAAGGGTATGCTAAGCCGAAAATAGTACTCATAGTAAAGTATAATAGTAGTAGTATAGCACTCAACATTATGAACAACTTTTAGTACGGGACCAACCCTGAAATCGAAAAATTTAAATTTGCTGTTCCATACACTTGACAAAATGTATGAAACAGATGATTTCTTTTTCGCGATTTCAGGGTTGGTCCCGAGTCAAAGTTTTTCACAAACATGAGTACTATGAGCCCTTTTCGGCTTATCATAACCCTTTCCATATAAGCATGAATAGGGATAATCTGTGTTTTGTTGTACGCCGAGTGTCTCACATTTTAGTCACCCAAAGGTCTTTGACACGTGATTCAAACAAGCGGCATCTAAAGTATAACATGGTAACTGAAACTCATCCGCACTTAGTTGTAGATACCACTCATCTATTCGAGGATTGACCAAGCACAAAATTGCTAGCTGACCAGCACATAACAAAAAAACTTTAATCGAAGAAAAAATCGTATTAAATAATAGTTAAAAATAATATGCTAAAATGTAGTTTTAATTTACACCCGATTCCATTATGCTCTTTTGTTTTTCAATTATTCTCTATGAAATACGTACCACGTTTATTAATTTATTTTTGCACCAGAGGCACAGATCATCTAAAGCTTATCTGTTGAAAACGTAGAGCTTTGCACCGAGCATAACAAAACAAAAATAGCCTAAGAAATTATTGTATGAATGTTCATCCATTACAGATTCATTAAAGTCCTTGATTAATTCAATCAAGATTAGACCTCGTTGTTTTGTTGTCTAATTGCCTAACTCTGCAAAACAGGTGTAAACTCTCCAAATAGGTACGAGGTAGGTGGTTTAGGTAAAGGTGTTCGAAGTTCGGGTATAATGCGAGTTGGCTAACTGCGCGATAGGACGTAATGACGGGCTACTGCGCTATTACGCTATTACCTACGTTTGTGAAGTGCTGATATTAAAGGAAGTTTTTGGGCAAGCTCCCAAGTAGTTTTAACAGGTAGAACAAACCACATTCGTTTCAGCTGCAGCGCATGTTGATCGTGAGTACTACGACTGGTAATACTCGGAACTGGAAGAACCATTAAACACCAAAATAAGATCGCAGGTGGTGCCATACAGCTGTTGCGGTCAAAGCAGCGTGACACTTTATGCGCGGACGGTTGTTTTGTTGTTGGTTTATACAGTTGTGGCTTCATATGTATATGAAGCCCTCTGACACCATCTCACATCAACACTTACCTGACACTTGACATAACAAGCAATTTTCTCACATTTAAATGTGTCGTTTTGTAGTATTGTATTGTATACCTTCAGTCTGATAATCTTTGTAAAACACTTAACACTCTTAACCACACCATTGGAAAACGCTGCCTTTTGCAACACAGTTTTTAACTAACGCAAAAGGCAGAGTCACTTAACTTGTAAGTAAGTAAACTTATTTTTATGTTTTGCAATAAATTATGTTTTAAGTTTATTTCTAACTGAAGCAAAGTGTTACAATTTTATTTGAAGTTTAGGTCTATTGTTTTGTCTATTTTGTCTTTATATGTAATCCAATAGAAGTGGTCTGATTCTTTATCTTATTTTATTGGAAATAAATAATTTGAATTGCAAATACTCACGTCCTGTTCTGAGCCTATCACGCGTTCTGTATGTAGATATTCCTTTACTTAATTAAAATTTTACCAAATAATAATATTAAGCCTAATAAAAATAAAAAACAACACAAAAACGTGCAAAAATAGTATTCCCTGTGAAACACCGTTTGGACAAAAACCTTTATAAAATATGTAAAAAGAAAAGTCCATTTAAAGAATCTAGAAATTTTTTCAGCCACAAGTAGAGCAAATAACTACCATTCCTCAATGCATGGCAATCTACCATTGTTCATTACACTAGACTAATTCAACACCGGCTATCAAAAAGTAAAGATAAGTTTTGATATCTGTGTCATAAATAATCATCATTAACCATAGGAGTTGTAAATAAAGGATGTATTTTTAGAACTGGATCAACGGCACTTAGATGACAAGAGTATCTTAATATCTATCGATATAACATAGAAACAAAACACGACATTACAAAAAAAAAAAACAGCTGTTCCTTTTGTCATGTGTGAATTACAATTTTCTATGAAACAGATTTTGTTTTGAGATTTCATGATTGGTGGTATATTAATATATATATATATTATATATGTATATAGATAAATAGGTCCTCTGCCACTGAGACATCGCTGATTCACCTCTCAAAATACACCCTGTTTAGGTAGTGTACAGTACATACAATAGAATTTCATTTGATTAGCATCGATCCCTGTCGATGATCCTTGCAGTTTTTTTATTGTTTACTCAATATTCGTCTCTTCTGTACACAATACAGGGTTCAAGATTAGCTTCGGCTCAGTCAGTTTGCGAGTCGTTCAGTGAAAATAAAAAAAATACTTACAGCAGCGAGCAAGAAGTCGAAGTTGCAGACAGTAAGGTCCTTCAGCTTGGAGAAGTCTCCGGCGAGCAGAAGATGGAGCCACGACTCTTCGACGTGTCGCTGAGTGAAGGCGGCCGCGGTTCTACTCGCGGAGTGGAACGGGGTTGAGTCTAAGAGGGCGTCGTCATCATCCGGTGCACAACCTAAGAAAAACGTTACTTAGTAAGAAGCTGCTATACGCGGGTTTTCATGTAATTTATAAGAAAAAATTACGTCCATCTTGTTTTATTTTATGTAACTTATTGACGGGATGAGCACGTCGCTTGCTTGATGGTAAGCATCACGCTTGCCCATAACAGTTCCATACCATCCAGTACTTTGAGCTGTAACAGTTTACTACACTGCGTGGCATTGTCTTGCGCTCGTCACTCTGTGATATTAGATGATCTCTTTATGCTCAGTAATTACGCTGGAAATTTGCCCTTCAATCCGAAAAAAACAGTGGTGTTTTGCACACTTCTGCTTGGCGGTTGAATAACTGGCAAAAATGTGGTACTTCACCAGACAGACTGCAAAAATCCTACAACTACAAAAAGGCACGCAACTATCTTCGAAACATCATAATCGGTGCACACCTAACCGCACACAGACGCGGTCTACGGTTGTGGCGGTAGGTCACCATGCTTGGACGTCCGCATTAATGACCACGATAGCAGGCCGCATCTGTGTTGGGCAAGCTGTATTTTTAAGCTATCCCAAACGTATGAGTCTGCATATGAGTTACAATATAGCGTGGTATATAGTATTTTTTAGGTAAATACATTGCCACACTTATGCTACACGTCTCTACAATCAAAGCGTTTATAATAGAGCAAAAACATAGACTACCAGACATACTACCCGATACCGGCCAACATTCAAACGCTATGCGATTGATTGAAAACTCCCATGCACTCGAAATTTTTACCGTAGCCACCTCGAACTGCTGCTGGCTGATTTTCGGAATAGGCATTCATATAGTTTGACAACTCATAGGGACGTATCGTTGGAACTCCACATCCATTACCTATCTTAAATGTGATGTTTGTGCGTTTTGTGCTCAATTTGTTCGGTGAAGTACAACGTGCTGTCTGCTGAGATTCTATTGAGCATTATTCCAATACTAAATAAAAAATATAAGCCACAAAAACATACCATTTCCTAAAATATATTATTTAGTTGATGGAAATCACGTCGCGTCGTTGAGCTCATCAACGACGATGATGAAGTCACTGAAAATTCAGAAACTCTTCACATCAGAGTTCTCAGTGTCATCACCGTCGCTGAGAAAATCTGCCAAGAGTGCGACGAGGTCCAAACGTGTATCTTGCAATCTCAAAGTGTAGAATATAAACTTTTGCCAAACTGATAAAATTATCGATTTTTCGAGACTTACAGTTACCGCCATTGAGGAAGTTGGCGAAGCACAAATCCATCAATTCATCGAAGTATGTCTATTGTCTAAGCACCTAAATACGCTCTGTGCGTTTACACGGCTTTACTTACAGTAGAACCATTGTTTGTGTCTACAGTTTTTAAGCCAGCCAAAAAACTTACCAAATTCTTGAGCAACAGTGACGTCTCTTTTATCACCGTCGCCGTCGTCGAGAAAGTTGGCAAAGCGCAAGTCAGCTAAGAATAAGACATTTCACTACATAACTACGTATACTCTTATAAATCTTAGTTTTTATTAAAGTTTTATTTTAGATAATTTAAGCAAGTTACCAACTACTAGTCGATATCGTAAACATTCTCATAAAAATTGGCAAAGTGCAAGGCAGCGAGCTGAAAGGTCTAAGTGAGCATCTACAGTTTATTCTCACTTCAAATAGCAGCAATCTTATTTTATACAGTTTTAAGATCAGTTAGTAAACATACCGAGTTCTTGAGCATCAGAGTTGTCAGTATCATCGCCGTCGTTGAGAAAGTTGGCAAAGTGTAAGGCAGCAAGGTCCGAGTGAGCATCCCTTAGCGCGCTCTGCACTCGTACATATCTCCGTCTCGCTCGCGCGCCCGCACCCGCCGCGCGCCACCCCCATGTACTCCGTCCAGAAACCACATTCTCTGATATTAAGGGCTCTAGAATTAAATTAAATTTGTTAAAATGATATACAAACGGCTGAAAATATCAATAACCTATGCGTTATAAAATTTAATGCGGTTATGTTAGGCGTAAAGCGTACATTGTCATCGCCAGCATGCTGGGTACACTGCAAACTCGTAGTGTTTTGGATTATCTTTAGACCATCAATAGTTTCTGGGTAATCCAACTGTTCATTTTCTGTGGTAGGTAGTTTACTAAGTTCGCTTTAGTTTGTTTATTTTGTTGTGTAGTATTTTGTTTAGTTAATAAAGGTTACAAAAAAAAACTTGTTCATTTCATAACATACCAAAAAACATATGATATCCCAAAAATCCGTCAGCTCCTCAAGTTACTTTATCTAGCAAACAAAGAACACGAACCACACAAGTTACAAAACAATCCAATGTAACACGTACTCATCATATATTTGGCGACACACAACGTAGAAAAGTTAAAGTTTGCGTCCTTCAGCGTAATAACAGCGGAGCTGTTGCTCGTAGGCATCAGAAGTTCCAACAGCTCCAGTTCGGTCAGCCCGAACTCAGAGCAAGTAATGTAGCCTGCAAACAATAGAAAACAACTGAGCGACGATCTTCAAGTTTCTACTGGTAATTGAGGTACACAAGCTTACTCGCTGTGTTTCAATATAAGTTGGTCGGGATTAACGATATGAAGTTAAGTAACGTTAGTTACACAACTTTTGTGGTTAATGATTTTGTATGAGGCTGGAAGCTGTAGCTTTATTTCACGAGGTTTTTGTTGCTAATTGAAGAAAGTACGAGTAGGTTTTAGATGCGGAAGGTTAATGTTTCGTTTTTCGTATTGTCAGGCCTCCTACACATGGTGTGATGTATTTTTTTACTGATTTTCGACTCGAATCACGTGGTTTAGTACTA
Organism: Apocheima hispidaria; assembly: GCA_947579745.1. Taxonomy (NCBI): domain Eukaryota; kingdom Metazoa; phylum Arthropoda; class Insecta; order Lepidoptera; family Geometridae; genus Apocheima; species Apocheima hispidaria. Next base: position 4,420,557 of record OX388151.1, read on the forward strand.
GCTCCTCTTGTAGAAAAAATAAAACTAAAATAATAATAATAAGACAACCTTAAGGGCAACTGGGAAAACTATAATTTCGATGGCAACTGGGATTTTTATAATTTTACCCACAGTATTTATGCTATTTGAAAAAATAGGATTATTATTCGTTTTCATGAAGTATTTTTTTTTGAGGATTTAAAATTTTGAATGACGCCATTGTTTACTACTATAGCCGAAAAATAATGAAGAACAATTCCGGTTCAAGTCGAAAACCACTTTCAAAGGTATCGTGTCGCACCATTTGTGGAGGTATTTTTACCTAAAATGAGTAAAAACCACCTACTTGCCAGTTTGCTAAACGCTTTCGCGCCAAAGACGACTTCTAGATTATCGAAGGCACTATCAATGTAATCTCCATGACTCTTATTTTCTGCAGATTCTTCAATCGCATCTAGAAAGTAATAGCAGTTCTGCATTTTGAACTTTTCTTTCTGCGCTGGAGTTAGCTGCAGCTGTTCTAAAGGCACCGCTGTTGTACACACTAAGAATACGTTTCTCGGTAAAGACATTGGAAGCCAGGACAGTCCCGTCACAATGTCACATTCTAACGGATTCACTCTGTGAACATTGTCTATAAATATCAGCAATGTCTCGTTCTCCATGTCTTCACATCTCTTTAGTAAGCTTTGAAACCAGTTGTTTATGTATAAGGGGTCGAAACTCGCGTCTTTTGGTAGATAACCTTCTGGTATGTTCAGGATTATCGATATCTGTTGGCACATCACTCGCAACAGCTCTAGGTTGTAGGCCGATCTTGGCGTAGCAGCCGAAAATCTTATTACTCTAAGTACAGGCTTTGGGAATATTTCCTCACATTTGAAGTATAGATGCGTCAATAGAGTGCTTTTTCCTGAAGCGTCGGGTCCGTAAATTAGTACAGGTGGGTGTCGAGTTCGGTTTTCGTAATTATCCTTAGCGTTACTTAAAATATTCTTTGCCGCGTCTTCGATTTGCTTAACAGTAACCTTATACAAATGATTATGTTCTACGCATATCCTAAGATGAGTGATGTGTTCCTGAAACACTTCCTGAAAAATAAACATATTAATGTCAGTATCGAAAGCTCAATATTATAACTATACATAATGGGTTATTGAGTGAAAAAATCGACTTTTAATTAAAATACGTCAATGGCCTTTGATCAAACGCAACATTGGTTGTCTGGCTTAAGTCTACGTTCCAAAAATTAAAGAAAATAATGAGTTTAAATGTATCCCGCTATAAATCAGTTCGATGGACATTAATCACTTCGGAATTATTTATAAAATCAACAATCTCTGATAAATTACCTCGAAGATGGATATCTAAAATACCAATATCGCCTGAATAAATTTCCTTTCAATGTCACTTTTATTCCATCTGCTTCTTAAATTGCTATCATGACCCGTGTTAAAATTTCAGTCAGCGCTTTCTCAGGGCATTTTTCATTTTGTCGTGAAAAATAATTTAAATAAATTTACACAAAAAAACATTTTTATTTTTTATGTAACTCCACGGACACCGGGGTCCGTGACTTTTGTTATACTTTACTACAATCTTGTTAACCTAAACGAATTTAATTTAGCTATACACAATACAGGAAATTTAAATAATAGTTAACTTAATCTAAGGCGTCTAAAGTTACAACAATACAACATTGTGGATTGTGAAGTGGTAACCAAACCTTAATACAACAGAAAATTCCTAATCATTCTACTAGTTTTTTTTCAATAACTTTTTAATAAGTTGAAATCAATGATAAAATTAAAACAAGAGTATAGTATAATCATAACGTACTAGTAAGTTTAGTACATGTTAAAATGTTCGAGCTACCTACCTATATGTAAGTAATAGGCTAGTTTTGTTTTTAGATAGTTTTGGTAAAAATAAATGATTGATTGATTGATAACATTACAAAATTACAATTTCTATCTCTTGAGAAATAAAAATAGGAGATATCAGACAGTACAGATGTGTGAAAGGAAACGTTTGGGAAAATTAAGACCCAATGTCTAAATGACACCCAATTTATAATATGTAATATTATCTGTTATATACGTCACCTGTACAGTCTTTTTCCTTCCCTTCCCCTGATCGGGTTCAGTGCTGACGCTGTCGTCTATGAGCGAGCCCACAGCAGCCTGAACTTTTTCCCTGAATGGAGCTAGCTTTTCCTCGTTATCTGAGGCACCCTCTGTTCTTGACGAGTCTGCTGACGACGCCCTGGTGAAGGAAACGTTTTAAATAACATTTTCAGCTCTTTTTTAAGGTGACTAGCCTTGGGTGGATTTCTGCCTTCTGATCTATAGTTTGTGGGTTCGATTCCTACCCAGGACAAAAAAATATGTGATGAATATGGATGTTTGTTCTTTGTCTAGGTGTTACTATGTATGTATATTTAAAAAAAAAGTATATATGTATTCTATCAGTTATCTGGTTCCTATAGTACAAGCTTGCTTAGTTTGGGGCTAGATGGCGCTGTGTGTGAAAAACTTCCACCAATATTATTTATAATTTTGAGAGTCGTATAAAGTTTTGGGTATGTGTGAGGTTCCCTTTCCCTTTGTTCTTTGTAAAAAACGTAACCCGCAAGTTAGGGAGTCATATGTAAAGTCTCTCAGATCTCATCAGCGTTGACGTGCTAGATAACGAAAAAGTGATTGGTTCGTGCCCGAATCTCAGTCGTTCTGCGTCGAATCCACATAAATCGTAAATCATCCATGAAGGAAAAACACCCAACTAGATTATAGGTAAACACCAATAAGCCAGGAATGGTTAAATCCTTTTCACGTACGCAATTTCGCCGGAAAAATAAATGGCTTTCATGAACTTTCCTGTGATTTTTACATCGGCCAATTTATTCGGTTTTGTTTTGCGTCAGTTTTGTTTGGTTCATTTGGCTTTACAGAAAAGATGGGCTCGATAAAAGAGACATCATCCATTTGTTTCAGCTAGCTTATGTGAGCTGTGTACTGTGAGCTATGTATTTCAGTAAACTGCGCAGTACAACTTTGTTTTATTTTGCATTTTATTGTCGCAATTGGGCAATTTTCAAGTACCTCATTTAATATTGGAACCAAAAACGAAATCCTAACTAATATTTAATTCAGAGAAATATAGCCGCAATCGTATTAGGACCAATATAGATTCTAGGTATAAAAATGAATACATCATCAGTCACAAGACGCCCACTGCTGAACATAGGCCTCCCCCTTAGAGCGCCACACCGACCGACAACGGGCCCCTTGCATCCACCGGTTGCCCGCGACCTTCACAATTTCGTTGGTCCACCTAGTGGGAGGCCTACCTGCGATGATAATAAATAATAATACGCTCGTCGCAAATAAGGAATCAGCTGTTTCATGGAAAATTGTCATTCACCCTCGACAAAATGATTTTATGGAACAGCTGATTTTTTCTCGATTTCGTGGTCCCAATTAAAAGTGGTTCGTAATGATGTACTTCGATGAGTACTTGTAATGATATTTTAGAATATGTCCGTCGTCTAACTGAATACTCATTATACGAGAAGTAATAAAGAACGTACCAATACTTGAAAAATAAAATGTCACTAAAAATAGATCCTAATATACATCCATAGTATAACCGAACTCTATATAGTATTTATTATGAGTTTAGAATATTTGGTTGAATGCCTTTAAGCCAGTTCGTTATCTCAATTACTTTGTACCTAACTAACGTTTGTTTATCAAATTTGGGTCAGTTCGGGCGCCGCTACTGCAATCTATGGCGGGAATTAATTGAAATTCTCGCACAAATCATGCCCGATGGCCGGAAAACCGGCCGCCGTCTCCGGCCTACCTTCGTTCTACGCCTAATTAACTATGACTTATGATTCCCCGCTGTTCTCTAATAATGGAGGAAACAGCTACATTAGGGCCGAACACGCAATTCAATAAATAGTATCGCAGTATAGTTTACCGGTTGTTAATTAAACGTTGAGTTCGGTTATTAGACAGGCTAAGCGTGTAAGTAGCTTTTTTCTACATGTTTTGTTTTTATCGATTGAGTAAAATAATAATTGAGAGGGATAACAAATTAAATACGAATTAGCCAACAAGGGACACCATAATGTTCAAAGCAGTACCTCTTGTATCACGAATTAAGAAAACTAGATGTTTCTCTGGCACTCGATGTTTCTCATGAGCTTTTATTGAATTCAAGAATTTCGAACCGAAGAAAACCCCCAATTATTGGTAAAGAAATATAACAAAACACATAGTGACGTCCAAATCCATTTTTTTTTTAAATGGCTGATTGACCTTTTCCTCGAACTGTATAAATAACCAAATTTTGGACAAATATATGTCAATAAGTGTGGGTTAAGGTCTTTTTTGTAAAAGGAAATCATTTTCCTCCTTCGATACTTTTGTTCAAAAAACGTATGGTTTCGGGAACTGAAGCCCCTAGCCCTCCCCCTTTTTCAGTCACTGCAAATACACATAAGACTGAATAACTCACTCTAGCCTTATAATGTGTCCATCTGGTAGGGCATTCTCGAGCTTTCTCTTGAGGTCCTTTAACCTGGACTGTGACAGCGCAGCGAGCTTGGACTCGTCAGGTTCAGGATCGGGCACATCTCGGAATACTGCTACAATGCCTTTTGGATGGACACCGTTTGAGAGCAGCTCTGGAACAAATTACGTTGATGTTATTACAAGTACTAGTACAAGTACTACTACGAAGCGTATTTTCTGTCATTTATAAATCACACATAAAAGTGCCAATGGAACTCTGACAATTAGGCAAGAAAGAGGTGTACTACAAGCTTTGATCATAAATATGTGCGCAAGAAAATTTGACAATAATATTCATGGAACACAAGTTATATAACCACACTAAAACTTTTAGGGTTCAGTAGCAAACTAAGGAACCCATATTTCGTGTGTCCGTCAGTCTGTCTTCGTGTCCGTCTTTATTTTAAGGTTTTTTTAGGCTATAGCAAAAAAAATATAAAAAATTGAGATTGACATATTTTCCGTGATAAATTTACTGGAAAAGACACGTTTAGGGTGGGTAGCTCTCAACTTAACATAATTTAATTATTAATTTTTAACATATATAAATACATATTTCCACTATCCTGATAATATTTAATTGTAGCTTGTTGATAGTGTAGCTCCGTTACATTTACGTATCGTGATGAAGATGATGAGTAAATTGAAACTATAAAAACACTAACTAACACTAACACTAACGAACAGAGATATTGAATCTGTCGATTCACCCTGTGGCAATAGTTTGCCCGTAATTGGCTGAGACGGGCAGAACGAGATTGGTTCTATTTTTTAGTTTCCGATAATAGATTTTCAATACAAAAGAAAAAGAAAGAAATGCCAGGGCTTAACTTAAGTGATACTAAAAATATTTAAAAAAAATTGCGAGCCGTGTATATGACGTATGATTATTTTACCATAAAATGTAGCTTTAAACTCCAAAAACAGAGACGAATCTAACAAGACCTCACATTAAAAAAAACATTCCAACCGCCACGGCCATTGAAACTTGGCCGAAACGTCGAGGTATATAAATAAACTAGTTTTAGCGTGGTTAAGTACCGATAACAAACATTAAATTATGTGTTCAAACCGCGAAAGTTTAAAAGTTACTTTCCAACCGTTAAGGCTATATGAGGTCACATAAGAACTAACACGTAAACCTGCATTCTCGTATGCTAACATAGACCCGAGAAACCGTACCTTATCACAAAGTATCACAAAGTATTTATTAACGTGTACAATCTATAATTTTAATAATTTATTGAAAAATATCACACCTATATATATATGTACATTGTTACTGCCTATTAATACCGGCACGTTGCTTCGGTTATCTAAATCGCAGCAAATCCAATTAAACCGTTGTTTAGTGTAGGTAATCGGACTATGTATTTGAAACCGGAAAGCTGGCAAAGTTTTGCTATGAAAAGCTTTTCAATAGATAAAACGAAACAGAATTTCAGATGTAACGTTCCGAAAAAGTAGCTTAACTTTTGTAATAGACAAACAATTCTACAGAATTACTAAACTTCTACTTTTGTCGATGTATTCTTTTATTTCCTAAGATCCATGTTTATTTCGGTTCGCTCTTAGAGAACTCGTAGAACGTACGAAAGCGTAGCAACTTGGTACTTTTACTCAAATTTGAGGACTGAGATTTTTTAATAAAAAAAATATGTTTTCTTTTATGAAACCTAACGTATACGTTGCACACGATAATTGTAGATGTTGCTTACCTACTCAAAAAACTAGCTTTACGTCTATCGACATGAAAAACAATTTGATGTTGATGCCGAACGTGAAGATAAACTATAGATATAATAACTTTTTCAACAAACCTTTTTTTTAAATCTAGATTAAAACCTCCGTTCTAGATTCAACAATAGACTAGTTATCGTCTTAAAATGGAAGAAATCTTAATAGCGAAATTTAAAGCTTCACGGTGAATAAGCCAGCATTCAAAATTAACTAATTCGATTTATGTTATTATTAACCGACTACCCAGAAGGGGGAATGCTTTTCGGGTGTATGTAAGTTTTATGTTCTTGTGTGGCCTCTTATGACTGCTTTAGGATTGCAAGACATCGTTCGATTCGTCTTTGTTATATCCGAAGTTTCATATGAGAAATTAGCCAAATAAATTTCAGTCAGGTTGGTGTTTCTTGTTTTGATAATACTTACTAGCAGCACCCCACGATTTCACCCGCTATTCTACAGAAATCGAACTTCTTTACTGGGTTAAAAGGTAAGTAGTCAATGTAGGGTATAAGCTACCTCCGTACCAAATTTCACCCAAATCCGTTCACCTGTTTCTGTGAACGGGAACAAACACACTTACATACTTACATAATTGCGCAGAAACCTTCGCATTTATAATAATAGTATGATAAGTCAATGTTCTGCTGATAGTTTATGACCTCTGGCCTTAAGAACCCTGAATATTATACTCTTAGAGCAAACAGTTTGTTTTTTTAGAACAGAGTTAGTATTAATGTTATACGAGCTAGTCGTTCCGATCATAGCGGTTATTTCTTATAATTGCTATTGACAGCACTAAAAGCAGCATATTCACTAAACCATTATATTTATTTTTGGTATATATATAAATAATATAAATTAATATATATAAAACAGAAGCCACAATACTTTTTCAAAGTTTTTTTTTTTTTTTTTTTAATGTAGTAGTAATGGTCTCGTAATTCAGATTTTCTTTTACTATGCTTCCTAGGCAAGTGTGCGACATCTTCAACCACACCGTCTCTTTCCATCAGGTGAGACTGTGGTCAAACGAATACCTTATCCGAATAAAAAAAAACTATAATCATTATTATGAAAACTGACGTGGTTTTGATACATTTTGTTTTAATAAAACGGGAATACTCACGTTAAATTGAGTCGGTTATTCCGACAAGGCAAGTGCAAGCAAGGCATTGAGTGCAAGGCAAGACGAGGTCGCACGCGTGTCTCGCTGAGCATTCCTTGATAAAGGTCACCGAATGTGTTCGAAACTATAGTCGGAATAACCGACTCAATTTAACATGAGTATTCCCGTTTTATTAAAACAAAATATAATCATTACATTACTTTCGTACTGGAAAATTGATGTTTTCTTTCCTAGAAACTACAAGGGAATCAAGGTGGTTCTTATCTCCGGCATTGAAATGTCGCTTTTAATATCACAAAATGTTTCGGATGCCGCAAATTATCAGCTGCCGACAACAATATTACGGTTCCCTTTCAAATTTTCGGTGGTTTATCCAATACTCTATTGTATTAGGGAATCTCCTGTAATGATAGTGTATTGTTTTAATAATAAATAAATAATATTGTATAATAATTTTAGTTGTTTATCTAATTATTAAGCGTGGCTGTGATAATTATTAAGACATGCACAAAAGATTTATGTTCTGCGCAAGGCTTAGTAAGCTGCCAATTATGATGAAACATTGAAATATCTAATAGCTATGAGTATCTGTTTTCAAGAATAATAGTAATAATAATAGTAACAAATTCATGACAATGCAAAAGGCCGCGATACTGAATACGTGTCGGAACGTGCGAAAAATTTTGCAGGATGACCTTTGTACAGACATAGCACCCGAAGATGATATCCACTTGGCGTAAGCCCGTGGATCTCATAATCACCGAGCTCATAAGAGTTTCGAGACAGAAAATCTCTCTACAACAGTAATAATAATAATAGGTAGGTAAGCTTAGGAAAAAGCTTTGGAAGTGGAACTAAAAAACTTTGCTTTACTTTCTATATCATTTCATAGTAAACTTACCTAAAGCGATTTCACACTGGATTTCCACGGGGCTCCGCAGTAGATTGGAAACATCGATCCCTTTTGCCAGAGCGTCTAGTGCGATCGAATTGAACGCTTTCTGAACTTCTGAGAGACGGTTCCGCTGCTCTTCTCGCTCAAGTAAGTCGCTGAACCTGAGTACAGACAAAATTAACGGCTTATGTTTGACTTATATATTTTGATATAGGAAAATATAACAAAGTATAACAGTATAATATAATATAACAGTCCAAAGATTTGAGGATCATTTATGATCATCAAAATTTCATCATGTACAAATTTATTATTTATTTCTTTATTTAAAAATGTGGTAAACCACTTTAAAACATACCACATAACCACATTACGTAAGTATACCTCCAATTAGGCTAACACTCAGATAGATAACAGCCAAAATATGTGGTAGGCACGTCTGCCTAAACCACAGGCTGTAAACTTTCAACATAACCCGGCAAACATACCTACATTTATTTCAGATTTTAGTGTAAAGGCCTCTGTTACATATTTAACCAACCCAGCTGTGCGAGTAGGAGATAATAAAAGGGACCGGTAAAACAATTAAAAGAGCAACTCATGAGGGATAATTATAAACTAAACCACACTCTTACGTCATAAGGTTTTAATTCACAAATCTGGTTGAATAAATAGGGCAAAGTTATGTTCGCAAAGCTTAAACTTACCAAACAAATGGGACACCCGAAACCGCAGTTAACAATTTCGCAACGGAATACCAACAGCCATTTTCAGATAGGTATTTAATGTGTTTGCTAACTACATTTACCATTTCAAATAAGGTATTATTATTGTGATCAAATTTAAAAACTAAGTTTAATTTATATTATCACAGAGCACAGCTATTATAGTCGGAACTTTTGCTTACTGCCTTATATTGTTAATATTCTTTATTCCTAGCTAGCTAGCTCCTAATTGACTAGCCTATAGTGTGTATTATACTCTGCTCTTGCTTTAGAATGAAGTCCTCCTGTTGTACCAAATACGTTGTATGTGTGTGCAATAAAGTATTAAATAAAATAGATAAAATTTATTTATTCTTATCAAAACAATTCTAAAATTTAGAGTGACAAGATTTTTCCACAAACGCCTTGCAAAATGTGCAAAGCCATATCTTGTGAAAATTAACTTCATCTAGTCTGGTTGAAGGAAAAAGTGATCAAAAAGCCTCTACCTTACTCAAAAGGTGATCATCGCCAAAACATATATATATATATATTTTTATGTTACTCGGTGACGAGACGAGCAAGTCGCTCACCTGATCTTAAGCGTCACGCTTGCCCATAATAGTTCAGTGCCATCCAGATTTTTGAATTTAAACAGTTCAAAACTATGCGCGGCAATGAACTGCGCTCGTCACCCTGAGATGTTAGATGCCCAGTAATTACGCTGGAGACATTGCCCTTCAATCCGGAACACAGTAATGCTTGCACACTACTACTTGGCGGTTGAATAACTGGCAAAGGTGTGGAAAAAAAAATACATGGAGATAGAACCAGAATTTTGGAAACAGACCTTTGCTTTTATTTAATTCTTCAGTTTTTTACTGTAGCGTAAATTTGTGAGTTATTAATTATTACTAATATTATATTTATACGTGTATTATAGGCTAAATAGGTTTATGTTGTTTGTATTCGTTTAGACATTATCAATATTTTTCAGTGTGAATTATTAAGTAGTTTCAGAGACCTTTTCAAATAAATTTACAAAGTCACTTCGTAAAGTTCTTTTGTCCAAACATTGCCCAACATAATCTCCTGTTTAGGATCATAACGATGTGTCGACACGATAAGAAAAACTTTGGCAAACGAGACAGCTGGAAATTTACGTCAAAGGGACTCGAGTGAAATTCTTTTGGCTATTTTCACGAGTTTCCTGTTGATCGAATTACTTAGCTAACAACGTGTCTCGGCTGCCTTGAACTGAGATCCGGTATCAAATTGCTGAGCAAATTAGGTGTAAAAGTTTGGCAAAATGTAGACTTTGATGAGAGTGTTTTGTTATTTCCGATAATTTGATACTGATATAAATTAGTTCTCGACCTGTTTCTGAACCCAGTCGGAAAGGATTCGATTCGAGATCTTGATTATTATACTAGTAGTTCGCGGCGAAACGAGACCTCGCGACCTCTATATCTTCACAGGCCCTGGACCGATTCAGCTCATATTCTAACTTTTTTTATTGAAATGGACTACTTGCCTACAAAATTTCATGAAGATCGGATCAACGGCTCGCAAGTTATCATCGGACAAATATACACACAAACATACATACAAATGCCGATTTGTCCCAGTAAACTCTGAGACCTTCGTTTAGTCAATACCTTAGACCGCTCGGTCAATAATTTAACATATATTTAATTAATTAATAGATACTTAACATTTCTGATTCTCGTATACAAAAATATTATTATTTTAAACATAGTCGTTGTCATGAATCTTTAAGGAGAATTTATTTTTACGGATGTGGCAATACTGATTATTCATATATTATATTGCGAAGTTTTGGCGGGATCATGAAGAAGTCATGTCGCGCTATTGTATTATTTTCCAATACTTCTGTTATATCGAGTGTTAATGCATAAAAATGTTGGATTTTTATCCATTAAGTGTTCGTGAAAGTGTACGAGTGTTGGTGAATAGTATAATATCGTGAAACGTGACTTTTCGTTTGTTTCCAAAACTCCATAGAAGCTTCTAGTAAAGTCTCTACCACTTTACTGAGGCAAAAAAAAAAAATAGAAAAAAAAATACGTAAGACAAGGCGGTATGGCCTTAATGGCTTTAGCCTGCCAAAAAATGGGCGACTAAAAAAAACAATATTATATTGCGGGTAGAAAAACTTAAATACAGATCCGGACTTACTAAGAGAATAAAGTGGTTGATCGAGAAAAATAATGATTACATCGAGGAATTTAATGATCAAGTGGAGTTTGGAGTTTTACTAGACATCTACGACACCCAGCTGCACTCTGAAGTGAAGGTCAAGCTTTCAATCTACACTATCCGTCTCCACCATTTATAGTCAGAATGACAGAGACGAATAGTATAAGTCTCGAATATATCCATGATTATAATTATTCATATCAAATATATATATAATCAGACATATAATAGACAGACAGATGATATGTAATCCCACTTGCGACCACCATTTGCATGTGTAAGAATAACAAAAAGGAAGGTAAACATCCCTTATTCTGCACGGTTCGCAACGACGTCCTTACGTCCAATCTTTACCTGTCCCGCGTCCGCCAATAAAAGATAACCTGTAGACCTGTAGGGCCTCCCAGAGGTGCAGAAATATTTATGTGAGAGGTACAGAAACCTCTATTTATTTAATGACGGTACTCTAACTTACTCTATTTCTCAAAATAAAGGAGCGCCGTTCTTCTTTTCGTAGATATAGATAGATGGGTAAGTAATATATATTCCCATTGAATTTTTTCGCGAGATTTTGGCGCATTCAATATTTGAAATGATATAACTGTCCCTTTGTATTTCTTGCGTGCGTTTGTTAGTGAATTTTCCAAACTTTTTGATGAAATTAGCGTTTCGGGGGTATTCTGTTATCACCCCCTAAAACTTAACAAAATCTTTTGTTTTGGTGGCAATGGCTTGGATTAACCATTATCTATGAACAATTTATTGATTTTTCAAAAAATGATTTTTGTATTCAAAAATAACTACTTTTCTTCGTCGAATTTTCGACGCAAAAAAATTGTTTGTGTTTAAGTGCGAACGAAGATATTGCGAAATTTAAAAAAAACAACATACGAGCATACCGGATAACGCATACGGATTTCCACCTTATGAGCAGGTAGGTTGTGGGTTCGATTCCCACCAAGGACAAACATTTATGTGACGAACATGGATGTTTGTTCCTTGTCTGGGTACTTCTATGTATGTATTTACAAAAAATAAGTATTTATGTATTCTATCAGTTATCTGGTACCCATAGTACAAGCTTGTTTATTTTGGGGCTAGATGGCGCTGTGTCTAAAAGCGTTCACCAATATTTATTTATTTATTTAATTAGGTTATTTAGACTATAGTTTCGATCACATCTAGTGATCTTTTTCAAGGAGAGTTATTAGTGAGATGCATGCACGACCTCGTCGTGCCTTGCATTCAATTTAAATTGACTCAATTTTAGGATTCTCGTATTGCTGAAATAATTATCGAAACCACGTCAGTTTCCAAGTAATTGGGCTCACCGGAATCGACAATTTCGTGCCATTCAAATCGAACAGCGCTCAATTTAGATCGCGATTAGACTACATACTAAATTGGAAAGATAGCTAGTGCATATTCCTCTTTACAAAAATATTATGCGCAGAATAGCATAACCTCGTGAATGTGATCGCCTATAATTGGATTTAGTTTGAAGAAGTCAATCATAGAAGCAGATTGCAAAATTTAGAAATTTTTAATGGCATAAATTTTGAGTAGTACCTTAAGTGCGATTTGCCTCGTCTTTTACCATTTATTCATGGTATTAAGTGGTTTCATTATCTTTCAATAAGTATTCTGAAATTTTGATTGAATAAATTTAGAGCAGTCCAGTGTAAGTGCGATTTGCCTCGTCCCTTATACCCAGCGCGGTGAGTAGTACATTGAAGATTATTTTTTTGTACATAGTATCATGTGGTTATACTGTCTTTGACATGTGACCCAGTTAGAATGATCGTCATCATTAGCAGCTCATTCCACTCACTGCAGAACACAAACATTCCTTTTTGCAAATGTCGTCAATGAATCCAAACAATTAGGCTAACGGTGAAGGAAAACAATGTGAAGAAACCATAGCATGTGGTAAGGTACTTTCTAGTACTCTGCTGGCTAGCTACCACCCTTAAGTTGAAAATCCGTTGCCAAGCACCTACGGTCTATTCCGGGAGTCTCAATTGAAAGCTAGTTCCCATTTCAGGCTATGTGTGCTTACCGTCTTCGACCACACCGTCACTTCTATCGAGTTGTCTACGGCTAGCCCGTCGACCATAACATTGAAATGTCGGAATACGTGTTTTTGACATACGTCGGAAGCTCAAATCCTGTAATGCACTGTATCTCCAAGGTACACAATAAATTATTTATTTTACGAGCCCACTGAGTAATCGGATCTCGTTCGAAGGAAACTGGCCGTAAACTTCTATGGCCTAAATAGATGAGACGTGAATAAAGATGATCAAAGTCCTCTTTCGAATACTATTCGACCCATAAAGATAAGATGAGATGACAATACAAAGTGCTTGTAAAAAGAAAGGAAAGCTGTTATAACTTGACGGGCAAGTAAAGAACTAAATGGACTGGATATGGGGAAACACGGTCAGAGGTTTGGGTGTGGTTTGGGAAACACTAGATTATTTTATGTCTCTCGTTGACATCTTGATGATGAATAATATACATAATAAATATAGCTAAAACACTAATTATTACGTACTCTTGGCGAATTTCTACGACTTTTCACAAGAGTTACTTTAAAATTTACTTTATGAATGTCGAGTTATTTTTAGCTATTTATTTTATAGATGCAAGACAAGAAACAAGACTCGCTCCTAAGCTTTCTCCGAGTCCAAGCATTCGTTATCATTTGAAATTGCGTATTTTTTTACCATTAAATTTTTTTTTTTTTTGTATGCCACAAAATTATTTTTATTTTAAGAATTAAAGACTTTGTGTTAGGGTGCGAATCGAATCTTCCTCTTTTCCTATGTAAGGAACAATCATTACATTTTTACGAATTGTTAAAAACGATATTTCTCTTTAAAAAAAAAGTAAAATATAGTGGAATTGCGCATATTTCAAAAATAAAAAGATTAGGTGGAACACGGTCATTTACATTCGCTTGGATAGTTCTATAACAATTAAAACACTTGTATATAGTTCTCCTCTCTCTCTCTCTATTCTACAAAATAAGATTATTGAGATATGAAGACCTATTTAAGTACGGACTGAGATAAACTACAGTTTTCCCGTATTAAATTCTGAACTCGTGCGTGACTGGGCCCTACCAAGCGTATACTCTGATTTGATTGGTTTTCCCTTCATGTACGATAAAAAACAATCTGTGGAATCTTCATGAAATATTTATGAAATTCACGAGGAAACTCCATCGGGTTCCATGACCTTTATTCCAATACCAACGAAACATAAAGTTGGAACGTGATTGATTTGGAAGGTGGGGCACACCTTCGACAGTCAAGGTGGCTAGAGATAAGAGTTAGAGTTTATAATTTTATGAATCAATACTAGATTTAATCAAAACCTTTTTTTTTAATATAGCGTAAGTATTCTAAGTTTGGCTATTAACTCGCTTGGTGATAACAGTTACAGTAGGTTAGTTAAATCAAATGGTACATATTGTATTAATGTATTTATTAGTAGGCTATTTTGTAAATATACTTCTTTTATGTACAGTACAACACTTTACACACACAAACTATATTATAGTATATTATTCTACACACAGTTTTAATTTATGCGTCGAGTACTTCCAAAATGAAGCTGACATGTTGGTGTAACATGCTTGCATTCATTTAAGGCAATTTTCCAGCTTAGGATCTGAAGCACTGCAAATATTAATATTATATTTGCATCCCTTACTTTATCTACCTTACTTTATTAAATTTGTGACATATAACAGTAGGTTAGTTACGACAGTAGTCCAGTAAGAGCATGCTTTCCATCTGCAGTAAGTACAGCGCTAAGTGTCCCGGGCACTTAGAATTTATGTTTATGAATCCCTTTTGATGTCTTCTTCTTTTGTTTACAGTTCTTTAGTTTTCTGTGTTATTTTTTTCTGTATTATTAGGACCTAGCAGCGCTCCGTGTTTTTAACGGCTATCCTAAAGTAAGTTATTTTTCGGGGATAAAAGGTGGCTTTAGTGTTACTCCGGGGCTTAATCCACCTTCATACAAAGTTTCATTCGAATCAGCTTTGAGTTGAGTGGAAACAAAAGCACTTTCCCACAAACTTTCGCAATCCTAACACTATAAATTCGAATGTAACTCTGTCTCTCTGTCTGTCTGTTTATCGCGTTATTACTGCTAAGCGGCTGAACGGACCAAGCTGAATTTTTGGTTGGTTAGTAGACGGACTTTTTTGTATGTCTACGTGAGTATACTATATACTACAATATAACTGTGATTATATGTAAAGCCAATACACAAGGAGTTAAGGGTGTAGCAATATTTAAAGGTATGACTTTTTATTGGACTGGTGTAAAGAAAACTATTAAATAGATAGGTTCGAATTTTAAAAACTCTTTAAACGCTAGCGGATAAAATGCAAAAGTGCATTTTGTCGATCATTTTATTGATCACTCAGATTTCGAATGATAAACAGAATCTTTCCGAGGTTGAGAGGTTTTTTTTTTTTTTATCGGCTTGCGTTTGACTGCCATTACGTCTGATGTTAAACGAAGATGCAGCCTACGATGGTGCACGCTTGCCTAGAAGAAACCGATTCACTCGCGACGAGGTGAAAAAATGTTATTGTGGAAACTAACATGTTTTTCTTTTTTTTGGCTCAATTAGACGCGATTTTAATCGATTTTTTGTTTCGGTAAAACAGAATAATAATAACGAATAAAACGAAATAATTAATGATTATAATTATCATAAGTACCTTTTTTAAAAATCAATAAGGATAACAAGCCCAAAAAACTTACCACTTATCATCCCCCTCCAGGTGGTAATGGCCATCTCCGTTGAGCCTATAGCAGGCATGGACGAGGTCTCCTCGTGGTGAATCTGTTTTGACCAGCTCTTCGAAGGTGTCCGCTGGGATCTTGAATGGTAGCACCGGGAGGTAAAATGAGGCGTCACCACCGATGAGGCACTGTTCCAAATTAAGTAAACAAGTCAATAATCCGACTGCAAAATGTTGCCTATGACCACAGATCACACTCTAGATTCAGCATTCAGGACGCTCGAAGCGCACCACGTATCAGTCTAAATACACTTAAAAGAAATTACTCTGGTTGATTGTTAGGCGCGAGTAGGCGTAACATTGAGATAGCCGATGAGATCGTTTAGTCGCACTCCTCGCGACCCGCGCCTTCCTCAAACTTTGGTGACTTTTTGTAGGAACAACGAATCTGTTAATGCGGTATCTAGTGTGATCTGTGTCTATGACACTCTGGATATAAAGAGCACCTTGACGACACTTCACTCGTCATAATCGACCATGCCATTTAGGCTACAGAAGGTAATAGAGGAACACACACACTTGCATACACATTTACAAACGTACATACTAACTACACCCCAAAAACATTCCCCATTTTACATTCTTAGGCATTCGGGTTTTTTTTTTGTAAAATCTAACCAGAACACAATTAGGCCGGGTAGCACCATCTAGGCTAACTTCGAACTACAGTCATAACTCCCGCTAAGCAGAAAAACGTGTTGCTCCATTTTAATGGTCAAAATGACGGATAAAACATGCTGGCTCAACGTCATGGTTAAGGTTAAAGTTATAGATAATTTAACAGTAACTTAACTGGGATTATGGTGCAACCCATTCTAATACCTTGAAGCCGCACTTCGCGTCAGCTATTATCTTTCACACATTTTAAACATCTTTGAAGACATAAAATCAGTAAGTGAGAATAAAAGAAGTCAGTTATCTTTTCCAATATTTTATAGAAATTTTATATTATCATTTAGGCGACGAAGAAGAAAATAAACTCAAACGTTTGTTTTTTTTTCTTCTTCTTTGTTGAAATAGAAAATGGTAAATAATTACTGACAGTTTATTATTTTTATTTCCCACTCAGTATTTTCTTTTTTTCATATATTTTTTTTTATTATGCTATCTGCTTATGAGGGAAGCAGGCTGGGAGGCGCTGGAAACGAGCGACTTGCAAATTACACTACCGTATAGTAATACTAAATTAACAAAGTAGTAATTTAGTATTCTTTGCTAAATCGTCGTAGTAGTTTAGTGGGAGATTGCTCGACTTATATTCGTGGGATCGCGGGTTCGAAACCGGGCGGGCCCGTACCAATGAGTTCTTTGGAACTTACGTTCGGATTTATACCACTGGCTT
Source organism: Apocheima hispidaria (assembly GCA_947579745.1). Taxonomy (NCBI): domain Eukaryota; kingdom Metazoa; phylum Arthropoda; class Insecta; order Lepidoptera; family Geometridae; genus Apocheima; species Apocheima hispidaria. The sequence goes on from OX388151.1 coordinate 4,437,971, forward strand.
TTCGGTGAAGGAAAACATAGTGAGGTGCATAATTCCGAGTATGAAAAATAAATTTAATAGCCGCATACTAACTTGGCGAGCACTCTCGCGAGCCGCGGAACGATTTGCCGCGCGAAGCAGCCACGGTCTCGAGTATATTGCACGAAGCTGCTGCGCGTGGCAAAGCCGGTCCAATGTTTTTAGTTTCGCTCAAGATCGACATGAGGCCGAACGTACGAAAAGCTGTCGCCGCCACTGCGTTTGTACTAATTCTTCGACTTATACACAAAAAGAAAAAAAAACCTAAGCGTGTCCAAAAAAGATGTATGAAAAATGATTACACGCTGGGAACAAACTCTTTGATGAGTTGTGCTTCGATGATGAAGAAAGCAATTTTACGAGGATGAGTTAACGTGAATTTGAAAATCTATACTCCAAAATCTGCAGCAAGTAGGACCTGGACCTCAAAAGCTGAGATTAAATCTCGTCTCGAAAAAAATGTCGAACTTCGAGATTTCTTATTCTCAACGCTATTTTTTCGAGATATTCACGAGGGCTAGCGTGCGAAATACATCGAGTGGTCGGAGGCCATCGAGACGAGAGACAGTCTAGATTAGAATCTTGAAATCAAATTCGATTTGTCATATGTCCGAATAGGGGCCCTGGCCCCGCTCGCTTGTCAAAAACACGTCGGTCTTGATTGTTCGTGGCAAATGTACCGAGGCGCCTTTGAGAAACGACAAAAACCGGCAACGCTCGGTTAACGTCGCGGCACGCTCGCGCTAGGAGGCGCGTGCGTTTGCTTCGGTGAGGCACGTCCTGACTGACCGAGCATTTGGTTCACGCGGTTGGCCTCGCGAGGTTGCTCGCCCAGTCAGCACGCGGCTAATGGCGTATGTGAATTTGCGTCGTGGATATGGCTCCATCACCGTTCAAGGATATGCCGATATATCCCAGCAGTGGCATTTTAAAAGGCACTTGCAGATTGTTTGCTACCACACTAACTGACGGGTCACCGATTTCGGGTTTCGGGTCGAATTAAACTAAATAATTTGGTTTTAGAGAGGACACAATCAAAAAATCATCATGAACAAAGGTAAACAGTTTTCAATACAAACTTCGAGCACAAAGCAGGATTTAGAAAGGATTACACTTAAGAATATCGTCGGCGGTCTCATTTCCCCGGACTTTAATAATAGGCTCTGCTCTGTTTGTTCCGAGTTTCGTTACCTTAAGTCGTTTGTTTGCGGAAAATCTTGGAGAAAACCGATTGGAATCTAAGAACGGTATTATTTATGATAAGAAAAGGGGCGAATTCGAAAAAACGTATTCGATAACATATTGGTAACATACGATAGCTAACAAACCTGACCACCATGGACCGCAGACCAACGAGAGAAAATGGGAGGAAAATATATTGCTCTCTCGTTTGTGAGTCGGCGGTCGGCGCCAACTGTGTTGATATACGAGTGTTTGCACAAGTAAACCTCTGACGCACGTGATTACCACGGACCGCAGACCAATGAGAGAAAATGAGAAGAAAATATGTTTCTCTCTCTCTCTCGTTTGTCAGACGGTAGTTGTGTTAGCAGTTTCGTTAGCGTATCAATAAAAGAACTCTTTGTCTAACAGAAAGCCTTATAAGTTTATATTTTTTTACGTTATAAATAATTATTCAAAAGAGTACTTACATATTATTATTTTTTCTCTTTCCTCCTAAGAGGATTATGGCGTCGCACGTCTTATGCATTTGCCAGTGTCAATTATACTTATATATTTACAAGTTTGTTATATATTATCAAATAAGTCATAGGCACAGTCAAAGGCGAGCAAAGCAAGTCACGGTCAAGTCCAAGTCATGCCACAGTAAAGTGGTGAAAACTTTACTAAAGCCTTCTATGGAGTTTTGGAAACAACACGAAAATTCACGTTTCTCGACATTATACATTCACCAACACTCGTGCATGTTCACGAACACTTAACGGGTAAAAATTCACCGTTTTTACACATTAACACTCGAAATAACACAAGTTTTGGAAAATAATAAAATGACGCGACATGATTTTTTTACGTTCCCGCCAAAACCAGTACTTACATATATTATCTTCGCTCCCGATATTATTTATATTGTGATGAGTTTAAACAGAGAAATTTAAAATCTACTTTGTTATATCCCATTGTTTTAATCTATTTTGACGTTGTCAAAGTCAAATCAAATTTTGTTATACGAAGTGAGGCGTCGACTCGCAGTGGATATTATTTTAGACTGTACCACAGAATTCTCCTTTTTAAATGTCTTTGGATAACATTAAAAGTAATCTGCTGAGATGCTAAGTAATAAGTATAAAATTATATTTTTTTTTTTACAAAATACCCATTTCGTTGAATGTGATAGGTAAATTCATTGGTGCGCCTAAATTTCCTGGGTCCAAAATATTTCCCTCATTTCTTTCCGGACAAATTACCTTTGAGTTGACCTTAACGTTTGTTGAGTCAGTTCAAACGAGATTTAAAAGATCACAAAAAGCTTGTTTATTATTTTGCTTTGATGGAAATGACGTTAGTAAGCATGACAATACATTCTTATAACGATTCGTACAAAGACTTATGTAGGGAGGATACGATTAGTACAAAGACTTATGTAGGGATTCTGTGGTTTTTGTAGGTGAGCAACAAAAGCGTAGTTAGTAATTTATACGAGTCTGTACATATTGTAGTTTTACCTAAACACTAACCGCTTGAAATTACTTAAAATTAGATTTTGACTTTCGTTTTTTGTGAGCACAGAAGTTTCTCTCTCTCATCTGTATTGGCTCTCATATTGTCTTTGTAAGTAATTATTCAAGTTTTTTTTGTAAATGTTATTATCTTTGCGATTTGCACTTTAAAAAGTTTTGGAAAATAGCATGTGGCTCTCTCTTTCTCTCGCATTTTTTAGACGGCGGTCGGCGCCAACCAAAATTTCGCATTTTTTAGCATAGTTCTGATACACAGAATTAACAGTGAATCAAATAATTTTGTAGGTAGCTAAAGTAGCTCTTACCTTTTCCTAAGCGTTGGCGCATAGTTCGTCCGATATGAAACTTTGTACTTGCTTAACTTTGACTGTGACTTGTTTTGTGAACACCGTGAGCACTCTAAAATGACGTCATGTGGCTGACAAGAGCCAATAAATGCGCATCATAAACCAACATTTTGCACGCTGACAGTGCAAATGGTAATTATGTGCGCATTTTAACATGTACTCCTAATATAAAATTGAGTTGCAAGATTTGACCTTAACTTGCATACATACATGAAAAAGAAACAATAAAGTATCTTACCAAAAAATATCCCGCTTTAGATGTTCGGTTGCAGCATCGTATCTCGTCAAGATGAAAACGCAGCAGTGCCGGATTGTGTTCGTCCCCGCCGTCGGTCCCATAGTGCATATCCACAAACTCGATCTAGGCATAAAACATACAACCATATTATTAAACAGCTCTCTCAATACTCAAATTGATAGGCTAAAAAATATATTTATTTCAATTTTATAAGTGCTGTTCACGCTGAAACGTTGACCTCGCGATACCTCTATATATTTTCTTCACCGTGGCAACCTTCAAACCTTCAATCCCTGGACCAATTTTGCCAATTTTGTAAGTAGTTTCTATATTTTTTTTCGATTATAACTTGTGTACGGTTGATCTGTTCTTCATATCATAAGTTTTAGTAGAAGAAATATTTTTCCAGACAAGTTTTTATGAAATGCGTTGTTGGTACTGTAAGCTGATCAAAATAAGTCCAAGCCCCATCAATCTACTGTAAGTAACTGAGCAGTTCCGTTTTCCACCTTCCGTATCCATCATCACATCAGCAAGGTGTCATAATATTGTATTGTCATCGAAACTTGACAGGCAAAATTTCAACTCCATTGATCAAGGGGAACTGGGGCCTTATCCCGTAACTCTGGTGGCGATGGTCTTCGTTTGCTATCCTGCTCGCTCGCATGGTGCGAGTAAGTTGGCGCGAGTGGGACGGCACGTGATGCCCATTGCCACCAGAGTTACGGGCTAAGACCCCTGGTCTATAATTGAGTTGCAAGATTTGACCATAACATACATACATACAAACAATGCAAGTATTGCTAAGTTCATGCAAAAACAATTTTCAACTTTGAGTACGAGCCAAATTGGTCGAGGAGTTTTGAACATATAGGTTTCATATGGGATACAAAAACTACAACACTAGTAATGTTGTAATAGTAGTAGTAGTGGAAAGAAAACCTAAACCCAATATGAAAGTTCATTCACAATAGCAATAATAACATGTGAAACTATTAATCTAATAAAAACATTTGATAATTTCTATCTTGACTTAACTGGCTTCATAATGTCGTTTGTTTGGCTAAAAATTAAATGTCTATTTTTATTTGTACTTTTTTAAAGCGTTAATAGATAATAATTTGACGACCGCAGACAAACTACACATAACAACATTTTGTGTAATGAACAAACGGAGTAAAGCATAATAAATACCTACCCGTCATACTATTATTCAATTATTTAAATTATTGATTGCCTAATTTAACTCTAAACATAGTTTAATTTGTTAAAGTGACTTGCCTGTAATATTCAATGTTATTTATGGCCAATAAATATTTCTGATTTCTGATTAACAACATATCTCTCTCTTTCTATCGCATTTATTAGACGACAGTCGGCGCCAACCAAAATTTCGCATATTTTAGCATAGTTCTGATACACAGAATTAACAGTGAATCAAAGAATTTTCTAGGTAGTTTAAGCAATCGTATCCTACACTCTACGCTACACCATTTGTAACCTTCATCTGGTCTATCTCACTTCGAGGACGAAACATTTAGCTAGAGCCCTGTAGACGGGGCCACTATCACATTCAACCAAACGAGTGCTAAGTGTCAAGCTAAAGTAACTCTCGCCTTCTCCTATGAATTGCGCATCAGTATTTATCGTGTTTTGCTGTACATCCTACAATTAACTTACTTGCTCGAGTCTTTTTTAATTTAAAAACTGTCATCTCGGAGTCAGTCTTTTGTTCTTGTATTTATTTTACACCTAAGTCAACAATTCTCGTCAAATATTAAATGGATACTGATAAGCAATAACAAGTCAAGCCATAAAAAAAAATTAGTAATGAACGCTTCTTTGGCTGACAAAGAAGCGTTCTGTATCATTAACTCAATTTTTTTTTGTGGTTTGACATGTTATTGCTTCCAAATGTAGGTATCATCAAAACCAATTAAAGCCCATGAATAAAATAGTAAACTTATTCTCAGCTTCACCGTCAGCTTATTTTCCTCCGATAAACTGGGATCCAATCAAAACTAGTTCGAAATGATTTCACTGCATCAATTATGAACAATTGCCTCGCGCCGCTGAAGTTTTGAAATCGGTTCGGAAACTGATTTATTTTTAGTTCGGGTAGGTACGTAAAAATAGCGATTCATCCACTGCGGAGAAGAAGTAAATAACTGAGTTATAGGTTCACCCTTGGTTGTTTTTATGCGTAGAGAAGGCGCATAGCCAAAAAGACTAGAGCCTGCTCAGATGTATTCATCATCATCAGCCAGAAGACGTCCTCTGCTGAACATAGGCCATAGAGCGCCACACCGACCGACAACGAGTCACTTGCATCCACCGGTTGCTCGGTCAGACGCATTATAGAGTCTTTAATGTTATTCCCTATCAGTCTGTTCTTATGTATCTATGAGCTCCCTCATAAAATTCAGCCATCACCATTAAAGGCTCTTTTCATAACTCTGGTGCGTGATCACTATTTAAAGACTTCATTATCCACCACTCGTTTATGTTAGGCTTGTACTTACATATATAATTTATATATTATGTAATACGTATAGTATTAAAACATATATACCATTATTAATTGTATTACTAAACCCTTTTTGTACGTTTTTAGTGTTATATTTATTCGTATATTATATTCAGCTGCCACTTGTCAAAAACACGAAAATGGCGACCGATATTTGTGCATTTTTAATATTGTTCTCAATCGTCATTATTTAATTTTTCTTTTTAACTATATCATGTCCATATTGTTAATTGTGATTTTTGATGCACACTTACATCTCCAACTTTTTCTCTCCACGGGGATGACTGGTAGAAAATGCTTTAGCATTAAGTCCTCCTGTTGTACATAGTACGTTGTATGCGTGTGCAATAAAGTATTAAAATATATATTTTTGCTTTTGGAATTTTCGAGAGCGAAATAGAAAGCAATCATTATAATTCATCCCTTCACTGGAGAATCACCGCCACTGGTGGCCACTTTCAAGTAGTGTAAATAGATTTAAAAAAAATATACAACCGAAGGTCTTAGGCGCTAATTTATTCCATAATTATCTCGGGCTCTGGGGCTGCCACGTCAACAGTGTCACGTCGCAAAGTTCCGGAATTTGTAATACCTGAAGCAATTTCATCACGAGCGTTCCAAAATTCCGCAGTAGGACTTGTTAGACGGAGCATTTCGTACAATCTTTTCGATAGGCGAGTAGGTACGCAGAATTAATTGAAGAGTTTTATTTCAAACTAAGGTATTTAATTTTTTTGTTTGTTTTATACAGTTCTAACTAACCTCTATATGTCGATCGTCATAAGTGGACTGCAGTTCCGGCCCAACCATTTCGAGGATCTGACGCCTTTCTTCGCGGAAATCTGTAAAAAAGAAAGTTTTTTCACGCAGGCTGAATAGGACGAGAAGCCTTCGCCAAGCCGTGATTAAAAAAGGAAAAACTTTTTCCTACAGCCAGCAATGCCAACTTGCAACTTTAGAAACAATTTGAAACGCTAAAGTTTTGAGGGTTTCCGCATTTTTATTTGATAAGTTTTCTTTTGTATTTTGTTAGATCAATTTTATTTCATAGTGTTAATAAGGTACCTATACCATAACCCAAAGACAAATACCACGTAACAAAATTAAAAAAGTCACGTGAGGGCTAGACGACTTGCAGCTTTGCCGCGTGTGTAGTCATATAGCACATACACTCGCTTGCCTCACTTCACACAAAACGTATCACTGTTATCCGAAGAGACGAATATTTTGACAGAGTGCGGGCTAGAATAAATTGTCGCTTTGCCGCCCTGCAGCCCTTATAGCATTACCGGCGCTTACACTCGTTTCGCTCACTCCATACCTAAACGTACCATTGTAAACTGAAGCGATGTATATCTTGACAGCGCGTGGACCGGGCCACTTGTCGCTTTGCCGCGTGTGGCCCTGCAGCGCTTGTAGCACTGCCGGATCGGGAGCGCTCATTGCGCTCACCTCACTCGCCTCACCCCGCGCTTGTCACGCCTTGCCACGGCATTCTGCAAATAAAAGACAAAACAAATACATAAAAACACAGCTAGAAATATAACAGAATATATATGTGGGACGCGACTTGCGTTAACACAATAGCACCGTCACATCTTTATGAAACACGGAGTAGGGCTAGCGCGGCGCCTCATTCATCGGAGCAGCAAAAGCGGCGGAACCATAACGGCGGCTACATATATTTGAGCCATTTGGAGTAAAATCCCACATTGGTTCTGTGGGAGCCTGAGCTCATCATAGTTTCAAATGCCTATCAGAGCGCCTGGTTGGTGTAACGCGTGAGCAAAAAGCTGGCTTTATTTCGCGCAACGCATAAGCATTGCGATCCAGCGCGGTAATGCACTTACCCCCGAATACTGAAACGTTTGTTAACTTTGACGACAGATTAAGTCTATTGCTGTCTTCGTCATTTGCTTAGTGCCAGACAAAGGCAGTATTAGAATTAATCTGTTGTCAAAGTTAACAAACGTTTCAGTATTCGGGGGTTAGACACATAAAACAATTATAGAGGTAGGGACACTTAGTTGATAGTTAGTACGAGAGGAACCGTAAAAATAGTTTTTCTAAAATTGATAAAAATATGTAATGTGTGTAATAATGAAGAAAACCTAAAATTAGGTTGAATTATTTCTTCCTATTTATTTTTATTTTGATAAATTTTAACTTGAAAGGCTGCATGCAATATGCTACAATCAAACTAGGCTCAATACTAGAGGAACTCTTTTCTACGATTTACCATTTAAATAAAACCTTTAACTTTTCATAAAAACACATTTTTAGAACTGCGATGTGAATTGTTAACGTATATTCAAGTCGATTCTAATACTTCTCTACCTCTTTCACACAACGGGCTTTTCCGAGTAGATTTATGGCACGTACTTTAGCTGGTAACGGCTACGGTGGTAGACATTAACGTGTAATGAACATCATTTATGTTAACCTGAGAATTAAAGTGTTCTAAGTACGTGTAAATATATGTAAGTACTGGATTTTATTTTAGGCCTATGCTAGGCTAAGCAGCGACGAGCTATCTTATGTAGAAATTTTGTAATAACTAATAACTTAGCCGGCTTAAAGCTGGAAGTCATGTGATAGGCAGAAATCGGAAGCAGAGAGCTTAAGACGGAGCTAGGAGAGGCCTAAGTCAATCTGAAGTCACACAAGAAAATACACTATAAATGTACATACTAAGTATTCAATCAAGCTAAGTATCACACACAATTACAAAGATAACTGTTTCGATTTCACCAAATACTAAGTATACTTTCTTGGCTCCCTAAGTTTCTCTGAGTAAGCAATCTGAAGCAAGAATTGGGTCTGCAATTCTTGCTAATAAGTTCTCTAACTTATAATGACGATAGAATCATGGTAAGAAAGTTATTATCCTCATACTAAAACTTTTTGAGTTGAGCTCACTATGAGTATAAATATACGGGGTTTACTTTACAATATGGTTTGCAGTTCTCATAAAAAATCTGTGTAACCTTATTGAGTTGATAAAACTTTACACTCGACTTTTAGAAGAGTCCTTTCCCACGACGGACCGAAAAAGGTACCTGGGATCCCATATGGATCTGAGCACTGGATCTAAAGAGTATGATCCTATTATTTGCCTTTGCGGTAAGTAAGAGGTATTTTATTACAAAGGGTGGCAAACATTTTTTTTTTAAATATTTTTGGACGTTTTTCATACAGCGCCATCTAGCCCCAAACTAAGCAAGCTTGTACTATGGGAACCAGATAACTGATATAATACATAAATACATTATCTTTTTTTATAAATACATACAAAGAAACACCCAGACAAAGAACAAACATCCATGTTCATCACACAAATGTTTGTCCTGGGTGGGGATCGAACCCACAACCTACAGCTCTGAAGTCGGAAAACCTCCCACTGAGCCACAAGGCAAGTCAAATACAAGCTTTGCGCCCGATGGTAATCGGCAAACGCCACTTATAAACCTACAACATTAGTGGCACTGCAGGTCTCTAACAACAAAATGCGTGATGCAAAATGCAAACCAAACGTCTGTTCTTTTTTATCACGATTTCATGGTCGAACATTTTCGTTAGACTAGACCGCAACTAGACTTCAACTCGCTCAGATCATTAAATACAAATATATTTTTAATAAGCCTTTTTTAAAGTTCCATAAACTCGTTGTAAAATTTTGTTCGCCATTCTGAATCGCACTCAAAAAAAAAATATTATTTAGTTTATTTCTCCATAATTAAACATTTTTCTGATTCTGCCAAACTGCATAGTAGTTTATAGGTAGTGTAACTCTTATTGTGAACATTTTCCTAAGTAGGTACTATGTACGCGTAGTATGTACTAGACTTAAGTAATTATAACTAAGTAGTAGGTATATTATTATATAGGTTTCCTATTATTTATGACATGATTAGTTATTATTTTATTGGAATATTTACGAAGAAATTCAGGATGAGCGCAATGTATAACTTCACCATTTAAAAAGTTGCTCGTCATACGCGTGCTTAATTCAAATATTCAAACGGAATGACAAACTCTCGAGTATGTTCAAATTTCAGTACAATATTCCGCGGTGTAATGTTGTACTTATGTAATTGATGAAGCATGAAACTTTCCTTATGAACATCAGAAAAGTGCTCCCCAAAGTATCTTTAGGCACCAGTTTGATGATAGTTTACGTCTGTTTATAACAATAATACAAAAGTCTTAGATAAACTTTCTTTTATATATCACTAGCTGCGCCCCGCGGTTTCTCCCGCTATTCTACAGTAACCGAATATTTCTCCGAGATAGCCTATGTATTAATCCAGTGTATAAGCTACCTCCATACCAAATTTAATTCAAATCCGTTCAGCCGTTACCAAAATGTCCACGAAACACCGCCTTTGCACACTAATAAAATAAAATGACCGGCGCCGGGAACTTACCAGTACGTTGGTTTAATGTAGACTACTCATGTCAACCGGGTGAAGAAAGGCGGGAACGCATTTCTTCTGACAGATGACAGGTGACGTTGATAATAGCGAAATGCGTGAACAGAGTTGAACGGCAACAAACACACATACTTAATTACGTACTCACATCCTTACACATTTACACACAAACTTTCGCATTTATATTAAAAGTGTGTTATAATTTGAAGGAAAATTAAAAATATCAAGCAAACATTCCTAAATACTTCTAACTAGCTGCGCCCCGCGGTTTCACCACTATTTGTTATATTTATTATTATATTATATTTGTTTGTTTTTTTCGTTAAATTTTTCGGGATAAAAGTAGCCTATGTGTTAAACCAGTGTATAAGCTACCTCCATACTAAATTTCATTCAAATCCGTTCAGCCATTACCGAGTTGAACGGGAACAAACACACTTACATACTTACCTACTTACATACTTACACACTTACACACAAACTTTCGCATTTATAATATTAATGTGAAGACGTAATAGATACAAACTAACAACAACAGCATCTATATACCGTTATAAATAATAGGATGAATCCTGTGATATACCCCTTAATTGAGGGATAAGCTCTCTTGCTACATTAACACTTAGCATGAGCGTCATTACTATGCTGAATTATTCATTGTGTTGAGGCGTTTGCAGACGCACAATATTGTTCTGGGCCACCCTGGTGCTCACAACATATTGTCTCTGTCCCCGTCACTCTCACGTCTAATCCATTGAGAGAGACATGACAGAGATATCCAGTGCTCAAGATTGTATCTCTGGAGTAGGTACAATCTCTGACATCTATAATAGTATAGAAATAGATCAGTGGGTACTATGAATCTTGTATATAAATACTACAGAATTCTCATTATAAAATAAATACCTTAGCTGAAGCACAGAATATAATAGAAGCGCAGGTTGTGAATGATGTTACCTGTTTGGAACGAACGCGAAAATTATTGAAAACTAGCTGTTACCCGCGACTTCGTTCGCATGGACCTACAAAAAAAAGTAGCATACCATCTCCTACCCTTAACTATATCTATGTAAAAATTAATCTTGCTCTGTTCAGCCATTTAGCCGTGATAACGCGACAAACACCCAGATAGAGAGACAGATTGGCAGACAGACAGAGATAAAGTTACTTTAGAATTTATAATATTAGTTAGGAAGTTAGGATTAGGATGATAGGGTCGAATTTCAAAAAGTCTTTCATCGCTAGTAAAGTCTTTTGCACTCAGATTTCGAATGATAAGAAGAGTCTTCCGAGTTATGAGGCAAAAAAAATATTTAGTGGGTCAGACGTCTTCACAAAAAAATAGGGTTTTCCCCCAAAATTTTGGTTTGGTTTTTGTTTTCTACTGCTAAGTTTTGTAATATTTCTTAAAAATAGTCTCCGACAACATTTTCAGTCACAGTCAAATCCTAATCATGCGTTTTAATAAAAAAAAAATATCAAAGATTTTATTTAAATAAGCTTTAATAACCCCGCTGAGAACGATTTACTACTGTACTAAAAAATACTTCGAACTGCAAGTGGTTTATATAAGGTAGGTACGGTACTGTTTTATTAAGCGTGAACGAGCCATTGCTTGCTCAGAATAATCTAGAAGTAAGCACGCAGTTTTAAATTTATCACTGGTTGTATCACTGGTTTAAAAGTTAAGGTGTGTATCTATCTATATTTTTTTATAGTACACTTATCAATACATGGGAATTAAATATTGCTAAACCGATTTATTTTCTCACTCCATAAATAGCTGGGTGTTTAATATAAGATTAATCTACTAATTATCTTTCAACGTAGTTTATATTGTAAAACATAGTTATTTATTACGTAATAATATTTTTTTATTAGACTTATTACACATTAGTCATAAAATCAAGATTTATATTTTTTCAATTCAATTCATTTATTTTCGGGCTTTAGGTACAAGTAAATATACCCTTTGCGACGTCATGAACAGTTTAACAAAATTATAAAAATTAACATTAAAATGCAACATGAATAGCGGCTGTAAAATATTATACAATCCTAACTTTAAATAGATATTGCTTTATCATAGTTAAACGACTGAACGGATCGACCTGATTTTTGCATATATATATATATAACTTAAGGATCGGAGACAATAAGGGCTACTTTAATTGTCGGTCCACGTGAAAGAAGTTGCGGGTAACAGCTAGTATTATATAGAGTACGTATTACGTATGAAACATCAATAATTATGCTTTCATTTCTGCTTGAGACAGCTCAAAGAACATTATACTCTAATGTATCTGTAGAGCTGTATAGATGTAAATATATACATAATTGTTATATCTGTGGTTTTCGATATCCTCGGATACGGATATAGCTGGAAGTGACACAGATTCAGGCACACCTGTAGAGTGTATACCGTACCGTATCGATTGAGTTTTATACGGCGCACAGGGTTACTTTTTGCGCTTAAAAATATGCGCACTCTAAGCGCATAAATGTCAATGTAATATGCGATAAAATATGCGCTGAGAGTGCGCATATTTTATCACCCATTCAGTATTGTTATTAGAATGTATTTCACAAATAAAATAGGTACATTTTTCCCCCCTAAATTTAAAGTTACATTGACATTTATAAGGAGAATTCTGTGTTGACACCCGAAATGATAATGAACAATTCACTATCGCATCTTGGAAAGTTACAAGGTCTAGCTATCAGACATAAGCAAATTAGATATCGCAAACTCGTCAATCCGTAAGATTGTTGCAAATTTACCTACAAACAAGCACTGTTGCATGAACAATTTCAGAAAAAAATATGGAATAGTGGATTACTTTGAGTAATGTGGCCATGTTTACCGCTGCTGCCGTGGATAAATTCATATATTCCTGATAAAACTTTATTCTATATTCCTGATAAAACAAATATAAACATTTCAAGTAACAGTTAACAATGATATTTTTTTTTGCAGGCGATTGTAGTTGATTTAACAAGATGCTACGAATGTACGCATGTTGTCTACGCGCCTAATGTAGCACGTCTACGAAAATTATTCCTTTGGTCTTAAACAAGCGTCTAATTTTAACTAAACTTTGAGCGTCTTACATTTAAAAATACTGTTTAGTTGGACGAAAAAATCAGCCATTCCATCGGCACAATGTATTTTCGATGTCTAATAAAGTTAAATTGTATTGTATACTAGTTGTTACCCGCGACTTCGTTCGCGTGGACATAAAAAAAGTACCCTGTCTGTCTTTGTGATATATAGTAACTCCTTATCCAATTCTATCTAGATCTGTTTAACTGTTTAGTGCGACAAACATACAGCCTGAAAGACAAAGTTACTTCATATAGTTCGCTAGATGGCGTTGATCCATTTTTGTGCACTTTTTGACGTTTTGTATGGACTGACAGTAATTGTAATGTAGGGAGTTCCGAATCGCGCAAGAGAAGTTTTTTCCTCGAGACGAACGTATTCATTTTTATAGCTGGAAGCTTTATTGGTCCTGATACGACTACGAGAGGTATATAGATACCTCTGAATTATAGCATTAGTTAGGATTTCATCGAAGGTGAATGCCATTTTTGTACGGAGCAGATGTTTTTTTTTCGGGTTTAGCAACAGTTATTTATTGTTACGAGTACAATGAGGGTCTAGAATAATATATGTCTGTCATTAAACCGAACACCCATTATAGTAGCTATACCTACCTAGTTGAAAATTTGTTTTTTTTTATGTTTTACTGCTGTCGAAAACCCCACTTAAACCAGTGCAGTGAGGTCCGTATTATTTCCGCACAAATACACTGATTGCATGAACATTGTAAACAGTTTTCTGTAACTTTAAATTATCAAAGTGCATATCTTTTTCCAAAGATAAAATAAGTTTATTAGTTTATTTGGTATCAGGATTTTTTTGCATAGATACTAAAAGCTAGAGCGTCACACGACGCTCCTGTGATGTGCACGCACCTATCGATCGCAGTTTACACGTCATAGCCTGCTAAAGAGACATTGCCGGTTATTGCCTTATTACCATGAGTGGGAGGAATGTACGATGTATATTGTGATGAGTCTATGGATGTGGGTCTGTGTTTGGAACGTGAAACAAGGCTATTGTTACGCTTTCAATTCAATTCTGCAAGCCGAGTGAACGCGCAATATTGAGGTGATATGTTGAGCGAATGTATATTTTTCTTGCCTCTTACTACAGAGGAATACCAAAATATCAAACTGTATCACTTATCACTTATTATTTGTTCTTAGCGCATCATTAGCGGGGTCACTTTGCTTCACGATTAATTAAGTGCAAAATAGCATACTCTTGTTTTTAATATCGCGTATGATTGGCCGGCCATTCGCCAAACATTGGCCCAGACAGCATTGATGATTTTTGAACCACTCAATCTTAAGCCCGATTATCTACCTTGTCCGGCGCCCACCGCAGTGAGTTTTAACTAAAAGATAATTTTTCAGCATGTACGATCAACTAGCTTTATCATCTGTGAGTACAAAGAAAAGAGGATCTGGGCCAGACGAGCGGAGTTTAGTGGAGTCCATAGTGGAGACGAGAGAGATGAGATAAGTTAGAAACAACCAATAGGATTGCGCTATTTTCGAATATCGCCTCCACTCAGCTTAGGAGGACACGGTTGAGCAGAGAGGAGAGGAGATGTCTCATATTTGTTTAGCGTGAACAGAAGGCGACGTGAGCTGAGCCTCGCAAGCTGGCGGTGGCGCGCAGCAGAGACGAGAGAAGATATGAGTGGCGTGCGGCGAGCGGCACCGCTAGTTCTCCCGCGTCGCACTACCTGCCCTCTGCGCCCACTCCAATCTAACCTCGCTAGTACGCAGCTCAGCTCAGAACCGGTGGATACACCCTAGATCTAGATACACCCATACTTTCGTCTCCGCTTCGCACATCTCCGCAGATCTCCGCTTTGGTGGAGTCTGGACCTAATGGCCAGCAATGGGCCAACGCATGCCAACGATGATGATAATGACGAAATAATGCTGAAATTTTGCAAAGCTGTACAGTGCATCAAGAACCACTTACATAGACCATCTTCATCCTAAACATTGCTGGAAATTATAAAATAGAAGCCATCAAAGAAAGACAACCGCAAATTGTACCCCCCGCAGAACGGGGAGGCCCCAAACGTTCCCTCTAATCTACATTAAGCGTCCACACCTCCCTAATATTAGGGGTATATCTTTGAAAGTACCTAATCCTTGAGCGATGGTGCACGTAAAGATAAAAGAGAACTCATTTCATTGACGATGACGGGTCGAAACCCAACATTAGTCGCAACAATACTAGTAGTTCTGCGAACAGTACGTGTCGCGAGCACAAACTTTTTTCCAGAACCATAATTCTACATTAATCAAAACTTGCATTTTATCCTATCCATACTTTTTTAGTCACTTATGCCGTGTGATGAGCCAATAATAGCACTTGGGGTGATTTAAGAAAAACATTATTTTTTGTGTGAACTGGTAATACGTGTTTGGGATGAGTCAAGAAACGGAACAACCCTAATCTTATCGACCGAGCGAAGCGAAGGTCTCAGAGTTTACTGGGACAAATCCGCATTTGTATGTATGTTTGTGTGTATATTTGTCCGATGATAACTTGCGAACAGTTGATTCGATCTTCATGAAATTTTGTAGGCAAGTAGTTCATTTCAATACATTTTTTACGTTCGAATATGAGCTGAATCGGTCCAGGGGTTGGATAGTTGGATAGTTAGTTGGATCTGTGGGAGGACTGATTGTATCAAATAGCAATGATCCTCCCACGGTTGGCTGATGATGATGATGACGTATTTTTTTTCTTGTTAAAAATTATTTATTTTGTCATCGGGATTCTATCCCCCGTGGATTTTGACCTACGTAGGTTGTACAAGTATATGTTGGGATGAGGAATGTAAGCGTTGCTTCCGGAAATTAGGTCACCCTCGCTGTGGGCTTGTTTTAAAATTCGCTGAAACACCCTTTTCAATTCCGGAGATGCGTAGGCTTACGATGAATTTTTTATAGCTCTTTTATTTGCTAATGAATTCTGCTGTGATGTTCTTTTTGTTGGAAGTAAAACTTAGAAACACTTCTATGCTTTGTATCTTTTATAGATAAATAGATAGATAGATAATTTTATTCAATGGCTGAATTACAAACATCATATAATTAAATATAGGAGCTGTGCATCACACCGTATTTCGTCATTAATACAATTTCAATAATCAATTTCAAATAACCTAATAAATTTAATATAATAAAATTAATTCAATTTAATTTATTTTAAATATAATACATTTTCGTTGTAATCGTAACAACATTCAAATATTAAGCGTTCATATTATTAATATAAAATATAAAATATTAATAAAATAAAATAAATATAAAATATTAATATAAAATGAACATGTTTTTTTTTTTGGAAAGCATTCTTCATTTATTTATTATGAAATGCTTGCGACAATTACATCAACGCGGCGTATGACGAGCCAGCAGAATTTTGAAATTACTACATACTAAATTACTTTTTACAATTGTCGAAAGTTATATCTTTTCTGAAAATGAAGTGGATAGCGATCAAACGCAAGTGTTATTAAAGTAAATATTTACGATTTTGCAACGGAACCAAACCTAAAAATTTGGTTAAGAACCAACCACAGAAGAACTTTTAATCAGGTTTTACGTATTTATATGAGACATTGGGCCCTTATTTTCTATCGCACATAAGATAACTTGCCAATAACGCGTGACGTCATAACATGCTCTAACTTTAAACGCAGTTCCTAATCGTGCCACGACGTGAAGAATCGCGCGTTTAGGAAACTTAGAGAATACTGTTTCATGCGACTAACACGGAGTTAACTTAAAATGGCGCGTAACAAGCTAGTTATGGCAATAGAGAATAAGGGCCCTGGGGCGCTAGTCTCGACTTTTCGCTACAGCACTTTGCGACCGAATTCGGTCGCTATGATGCAAAAATTCGACAACGAACACTAATTGTTCTGAAAAACGCAAAAATAGCGTTGAATTTTGCGTCATAGCTACCGAATTCGGTCGCAAAGTGCATAGTGAAAACAAACTCTTACAACGAAACATTAGTAGGTACATTCGAATGGCAAACGTTTAGTTTCCTCAATTACCAACGTCTGTTGAATTCCCGGACGGACATCCAAATTCTTGTGGTTAACGACATTACATTATCGCGCCATAAACTCAATTCCAACCCAAGCCATTTTGGACCCTCCCGGGACCGTTACAGCGCGTTTGTGCTTTTAATGTCATTAAGGCCTGGCTAATCAGAATGTTTACCACAATGGGGCCAACCCACAAGTTAAGAACAAAAAAAGAAGAAAACCAAAAAAAAGGCCATGTACCAAAATTGAATTTACGTACGACGTACGAAACGGTTAGAAAATGTTGACATTACATTATCAGCCAGAAGACGTCCACTGCTAAACATAGGCCTCCCCCTTAGACCGCCACACCGACCGACAATGTGCCACTTGCATCCACCGGTTGCCCACGACTTTCACAATGTCGTCGGTCTACCTAGTGGTAGGCCTGCCTACACTTCGTCTTCCAGTTCGTGGTCGCCACTCAAAAACCTTTCTTCCCCATCGGTTATCGGTTCCTCGAGTGATATGGCCTGCCCATTGCCACTTCAACTTGCAAACTCTGAGAGCTATATCGGTGACTTTGGTTCTTCGGCGAATATCCTCGTTTCGGATTTTATCGCGCAAAGAAACTCCGAGCATAGCTCTCCCCATTGCCCGTTGTGTGACTCTGAGTTTCTCCAAAAGGCCAGTAGTCAAGGACCACGTTTCAGTTCCGTATTTCATCACTGGCAGCACACATTGGTAGGAGACGAATTGTGGTTGACGAAATGAAGACATTGGTGGAAGAACAAAATGTTTATGATGAAAAATACCCATAAAATTAGGATAATTTACTTTTTATTATAACGAGACTGAAATTTAGATATTTTATCAACTACCAAGATAACTTACAAATGATGCTAAAGATTATAAAGATTTATGTTTTCTACGCCCGGCTCAGCATTTCAAGTCGGATTTACCTTAATCTCAGAGGCTAAAAAGGACTAACGAACTTAAAATTTGTCGGTTAATCATATTCAATTTTTTTTGTAGCAAAAGAGTAAAGAGTAAAATCTACAGGTGGATCCAGAAACTAATTAAAGCACACGGAGACGCCCGAGGGAGCGAGAAGTAACGTGGGAGATAAAACTAAAACAGCCGAGGATTAACTCTAGGAGAGGGTCCCGAGATTAATTTTCCGAGAATTATAGGTATAAAGCTGAGATTACACATTTCATTATCATAGTAGTACGATGAGACTTTGTTACGAGACAGTATATTTTACATTTTTATGAATGTACTAGCTGCGCCCCGCGGTTTAACTCACTATTCTACATTTTTGGAGATAAAAAGTAGCCTATATGTGTTAATCCACGGAATAACCTACCTCCATACCAAATTTCATCAAAAGCCGTTACAGAGTTGAACGGGAACAAGCACACTTACATACTTACCTACTTACGCACAAACTTTTGCAGTTACAATATTACTATGATGAATGAATGAATGAATGAATGAATAAACCTATTAGAGTAAAGTTAAAGGCGGAATGTTTTGGCCGCCTGCGCTGCCTATTCAAGAAGGTTCAAGCTGTGTTTTACTGTGTTTTGTTTTACGAAGCTTACGAGATTATATAACACACACACACACACACACAGGTGCATGCACACACACACACACACACACACACATGCTTTACTTCGAGATCTGTATATGACTAGTAGCCCAGTCAATTTAGCGTTTGACCCGGAGGTAATTAATAGCAGGATTTTCTTTTCTGTACATTATTGTAGAACCAACATCTCATATTAATCTCTAGAATATATAAAAGTGTAAGGAAAAGTGATAGGTAGATCAATTCACAGCCTAAAGTACTGAAGCCGGAGACGTGAAATTTGTACAGTAGTTTTCTATTACTGTGTAACTTCCCATTAAAAACGCAATATTTCATTAATCAATTTTTAATATTTAAAGTAAAATTTGACAGTCACTGTAAATTAATTTCTAGGTTCCTTATAGACAAGATAATGTTATCAAACTTGAATTTAAGTATATATTTTGTGACTAATAATATCCCATAATTTTAATTTTTAATTCCAATCCAATTCTGTTATAATCATGATAATGAAAATAAAATAAAATGATCACAGAAGAAATGTACAATCACCATATTATAATTATAAGTCAAATGGAAGGAACTAACTACCAAGACATATTTTATATTTTATGTTATGAATTATGTCCGGGGCCTCCATACTAAGACCCGTTACTTGACTGGGCTATAGAGAAAACTGCTTGAATTGGTAGTGTTAGCCGCCAAAATATCTGCCTCCAATAGTTTTATACGCTAATTTTTCTACACTATAATTTTTTTTTTTTTTTTCGTTGTGGCATTGCTCTTCTGCAGAGTCCGCCTGGGGAAGTGCCACATCTTTGCCAGTTTTTCAACTGTCAAGCAGTAGTGTGCATCATTACTGTGTTCCGGATTGAAGGGCAATGGTTCTAGCGTAATTACTGGTCACAGAGATTTAACATCTAATATCTCAGGGTGACGAGCGCAGTGCATTACCGCGCATGGTTTTGGACAGTTGAGGTTCAAAATTCTGGGTGGCACTGAACTTTTATGAGCAATCGTGAAGCGTAACATCAAGTGAGCGACTTGCTCGTCTCGTCACCAAATTACATAAAAAAAAAAAAAACTAACTCGATGAACGCAACAAAATCACAGCCTTTTCCAGCGACAGTTGACGATAAAGAGAGGTAATACTGGAATTACACTGTATTCCAATTTTCTCTTCTTTGCTTAGCATAATCCTGCCGAGTTTCAGCGCGTACGTGGATTTAATTAAATTCTACATACATGACGTGGAAGTGACGTCACGACGAAACATTTTTTCATCGCTCGGATAATCCTGCAGTAACCCACGTAGCGGAGATGATAAAATTTGCGTTCGCTACAATTGTTGGCTGCTAACAGGCGTAGGATTTGCTTTACGTGTTCAAAAGGCAGCTTGATAAGATTTAAGGAGCGAATTCTTTTTTGTAACGAAGCGAACGAATGAACACGAACGAGTAATAAGTAGCACCTAACGTAAGTTTTCTTTGGTATGTTCCTTTTATAAAGTCATAAGTTTTTAGGGTTCCGTAGTACTAAAAGGAACCGTTATTAATTTGTCATGTCCGTCTGTCTGTCTGAATCCTATACAGCCTTATAACTTCCAAAGTTATAAACTTACATTCATGTAATTTTGCACAACGATCAAAGTATAGACCTACAGTTTAGAAAAATAAGAATACTATTTATTTGTAAAATCAGGGTAGCTCCCACACATGTAAAGAGGGGGTAAAAAAAAACCTGAACCCCATCATGTGGGGAATCGTTGCATATGTAGCTTTTAAAGCTAACAATTTGCAAAGAATAAAAAATCATAATGTTATTTTTATGGGATGGATGTCATGTAAACCGGACATGACGTAAAGAGGGGATCATAATTTTTTTTCGCCTGACCCCCACATGTGGGGTATGATTGAATAGGTCTTTTAAAATAAAGTAAAGGTTTCCTACACCATTTTTTTTGTCAGATGTACCGCTCGCGAAATTTGTGCCGAAAAAGTTGCTTACAATGTATCCACCCCTGCCATTTCTAAGCTAAGCATCTCAGAAACTTGTAACCTTCCATGTTGATAGATCTTAGTAAAAACTTTATTTTAAAGTTACTTCAGGCAACATATAATTATTACTTTTTGACAAACGCGGTAAAAACGGATAAATACTACAAACGTCCTACGTGCCTACGGAACCCTACTAAGCATGGCCCGACATGCTCTTAACAAGTTATTTATATAAAGTTTTAGTTGATAAAAATTGTAAAAGTTTACAAAAGGCCCCAAAATCTGTGAGGCAAAACTTGAACATAATACCACAAAAAAAAACCCGCTTGAATCTTACAGCTCGACCCCGGGCTAGGCATAGGTTTCACACACAGAATCAGATCAGCTATTTAAAATGCATCATTCAAATTTCTGCCAAGCCGGGAATTGAATCCGGGACCTCATGCTCATAAGACTGATACACTACCAGCTAAGCCATCGTTTACAGCCTTTGACCTACATTATTTACTTTTATTTCTTGACAGCACTACAATGGTGCCACCACGTCTATTCTACTATAGTATATACGATATAGACGTTAGCATGTGCCATGAAAATAAAGTGTGACGTAGAAAGAAATTTGTTTTTTAGACATTTCAGTTTAAGCGACTATATCATTAAAAAAAAAAAATTGTAAGATCCATTTTAATTACAAACTTACAACTACGAATATATACATAATATATAATATAATATATATGTATATACATATATACAAAAAATATATACATATTTTTAAATTTTGTAGTAGTCAGATTTGTCCGTTATCGGTAAAAATCAAGCTTCTTTAATAAAGCTCACAAAAAATATGTCTAGTTCTCCTCAACTTTTTCAAATAAAACGTGTAACAATTCTAACAGGGACCAACGTCCCTTGTACTGAAATTTTCGCATTTTTATGTTTTTATTTTTTGCAAACAGAACACGAAAATACCTTCCAATGTATCCAGTGAACCAGGTCTATTGTCAGATCGCGTGTGCCACGCTACTGAGTTCGGCCTAATAACCATACAGACTGAATTGTAAAAAAACGCTGCTGCGATACTCTATACATTTATTAATATACTAGTTTTAATTACTCTTATTAATAGTTATAATTAACTAGTAGTTCTGCGAAAAGTAGAATTTTTTTTGCACAATTTCTATTTCTTCTTGAATTGGTATTTTCCCCAAACTGAACCTTTGGGGGAAAATACCAATGTAATAAAAAGTCGCCGACGACAAAAAAAATTCTTTGAAATTTCTACTTACCTATGTATACTTAAATTACTTTTGAATACATTTTAGAACATGTATAATACAAAGACAAGATTATTTGAAAAATACGAACTGATGTATGCGAGTACCTACTAACATCCATACAGACAGATGAAAACAAATTTTGCCAGTTGTTGCGAAGACTTCGCTCGCTTCACTCGCTCTGTCACTCAATGAAGTACGAGTAAAAATCTGGGTAGAAATTTTATTGGGTTTTTAGCGGGAACGTGAAAAAGTCATGTCGCGTCATTGTATTATTTTCCATAACTTTATTTCGAGTTTCAATGTGTAAAAAACGGTGAAATTTTATCCACTGTCTAAGTGCTTGTGAACGTGCATGAGTGATGGTCATCATCATCATCATCATCAGACTTATAGTTTGCTTGACTTAGACTATGACTAAAACTTATTCTACATCACTTGAAATATTACAAATATTTTGTAGAGCTAAAATAATAGAAGTAAAAATAGTTGCTAGTTTTTTTTTTCATTTGTTATTTAATATGGGAAGCATATAAAAATAAATACAAACCTACAGCGTATATACAAAAACTTAACCCGTTACCTATTGATTGCGAAAACAATTAATTACAAGAACAGAAATTTAAAAAAAATATGTGGGGGAAAATTTCTTACTTTTCGAGTTCTTGGTAATGTTAGGTACTTAAATAGAAATAGATTTAGGGAATGTTCAATAACTCGAAAACCGTGAGACTTTTACCTAACACAAATTTGAATCTTCTGAACAGTCATGATGTATCATGATTCATCCGCAGGTAAAGGGCTATTTATTTATTTATTTATATATAAACATACAAAACAGAATGCAATCATATTAAGAATATTATTATATAAGTAACATTTATAGATCTGTATTACATTCTAAAACTATGTATGCCTAGTTGCGTTATATTAAATGAATCTGAATCTGATATTGATCAATAATTACTCGAGATTTGTCGTGTTAGTTTTAGCATCGTCATAGTTTAATGGCGGACAAGTTAGCGTTGATTGGCATTTTTATGGAAATCGTGACACGCCTATTAAATAGCTGTGCTATTTATTATGAGACAGCTTAGAAAAAAATTACTCGCTGTAATATCATATGGATATATAAAATAGTTTAGAGTTTATATATATTTTGTTTATTTTGGCTTATCAACTTAGACAAAGTTTTTGTCTTGAATGAAAAGAACCAGCTAGGTTATGATTTTTGTTACACTAATATTATAAATGCGAATGTTTGTGTGTAAATATGTAAGTATGTAAGTGTGTTTATTCCTGTTCAACTCTGTAGCGGCTGAACGGATTTGGATGAAATTTGGTACGGAGGTAGCTTATTCCCCGGATTAACACATATTTTTTATCTTGAACAATGTAACCGTTCCTGTAGAATAGCGAGTGAAACCACGGGGCGCAGCTAGCGTACCATAATTTTACGTAAAATTATGGCCGCTATATTGTGGCAATACCTCTAGTAATAGAAAATGTATCTCTAATCTAAAAAACTAATCAAAAGAACTCTTATTAAGCTTATTTATAACTTTACTAGCTGCGCCCCGCGGTTCCACCCGCTATTCTACAGAAACCGAATATTTTTCCGGGATAAAAAGCATATGTGTTAATCCAGGGTATAAGCTACCCCCATACCAACATTCAAATCCGTTCAGCCGTTACAGAGTTGAACGGGAACAAACACACTTACATACCTACACGCTTACACACAAACTTTCACATTTATAATACTAGTAGTTCGCGGCGAACTGAGACCTCGCGACCCCTATATCTTCACAACCCCTGGACCGATTCAGCTCATATTTGAACTTAAAAATTGTATTGAAATGAACTACTTGCCTACTTTCATGAAGATCGGATCAACGGTTCGCAAGTTATCATCGGACAAATATACACACAAACATACATACAAATGCCGATTTGTCCCAGTTAACTCTGAGACCTTCGCTTCGCTCGGTCAATTAGTGTGATTTACTGCAAGATCCCTATCATATTATGACTATTATTTCTCTGTTTTATAGTCCGACATGTTTTGCCGCAAAACTTTTATCCACCAAGGACCTAAAAACTGGCGTGATAGCTTTTACGACAAAAGTTAACGACTAGAAATCCATGGCATTCTCTATCCTACTTATGTAAGCACGTATTTTACGTGAAAATTTATAGCTGCGGAGGCAAAGAAAACTTTTACGCCCTTGTGTTCATTTTATGTCCTAAAAAAGAAAGTGGGCGTGTAAAATTCATGAGGTGTCTATAATCCACCATCTTTATGAGGTTGTTATGGCGTAGTCTATGGGCTTTGTGTAGAGCGGTAGAAGGGGTAGACTGGTGGACGGTTCGACATTGAAACTTTGGTGTTTATGGTACAGAATCAATTTTTTTTTTTCTGGTGGGAGCAAAAATACGGAAAATCTGGGTGGATTGCCAGAGGTAGTGGACCAGTCCAGTATGTAGATCCTGTAATAGATAGATGATGATGATTATTAATTTGACCAACTAATGCAATTGTAAGAATTTAATCCTAACTCACATTATAAATTCGAATGTAACTCTGTCTCTCTGTCTGGGTGTTTGTTGTGTTATCACGACTAAACGGCTGAACGGATCAAGCTGAATTTTTGCATATATGTAGCTTTAGGGTAGGAGACTGACATAGGCTTCTTTTTTGTAGGTTCACGCGAATGAATTCGCTGTTGACAGCTAGTATTATCATAAACCAGTTTAGTGGGGACGTTGCGAATTTAAATTCCTAACGTCCCCACCAAGCGAAGCGAGGTCTCAGAGCCTACGGGAACAAATCGGCATGTGTATGTATGTTTGTATGTTTTTTTCGGGCCGAACGGTGAAAAAGTACAGGCAGTAACGAAGTATAAGTTACGCTTACACGGGATATTTTAAATTATATAAGGGAACAATCAGAGAGAGAGAGAGAGATAGAGTTGGCGTCGCTTCAATTGTGCTATTTTCTAAACTTACCTGACAGTACTAAAATTATTTATTTTATTTATTATTTCAATATTTCTGAGAACAAGATGTCACCTATTTCATAGCTGTCGAATTTAGAACATTTAATAAGTCTAAGTTCATAAAGACCACTTCCCATAATGTGCGCTTTTAATTTTTATGTCTATTGGTCGACTTATCATTATGACGATTGACGACTTTTATAAAGACACCCCCGAATACTGTATAAGTTACGCCTACAATGTATGAGTAACTTATACTTCGTTACTTTCTGTACTTTTTCACGGTTCGGTCCGAAAAACAAAAAGAAAATAAAAGATCAAACAAACAGCGTCGCTGGGGATGCCGGGAATTTAAATTTCCAACGTCCCCAGCAAGACGTTTGTAGTGAGGTCATTGGGTATTTAAATTCCCAACGTCCCCACTGGTGGGGAAGATATTGGGGACGTTGTAAATAAGCCAAAAAAACCCATTAATTACCAAATTTATGATCAACGTGGATTATGTATCCAGAGTTCAATTTCTCTTAAGTTACTGAAACGAGTGGTCTCACAGAAACCTTTTAGCATGACACATCGTGATAAACCCAGCATGGTGATATGGCATTTTCTAGCTACAATCCTTCAAAGTTCCCTTCAAAATCTGTCGTAAAGCAGCTGACGCTGTATTTTGGCTCACTTGAAAGCCAGTTCCCATTCCATGCTAGGTGTGCTCAATATCTTAGACCAATATCTTCACTTAAAATCTGGTGACTTCTGGTAAACGCCTGTCAACCATAAAAAAACTGGGCTTAGACGAGGCTCGGTTAAATATGAATAAAGCTTGTACCTACATTCAAATATTTTTGGCAAATGTTGTGCCGAAAAAAATTATTTTCACGTCAAATTACGACATCGCCTGCCTAAACAATGTTTCCTCAAAATCTTCAGATAGGGTAAACAAAGGCCCCAGCATTTTCATCACCAAAAAAGCTTTTCGATTTTGCAATATCTTTCGCTTGAGTAATTCAATCATCCCTATCATATTATAGGTATCAACGCAATGGCCTGGCGTTTAACATTTCAAAATGGCTCGTTTCTTTGCACGTGAAATGGCGGAAGTTGCCGGTTATGTGGGGCTGCAAATCCCTACAACTTCACAACCTCTGGATCGATTTTGCTCATTAAATATGAGCAAAATCTTTTTCAAAAAATCAAAAACTCTTTTTTATTGAACTTAACCCCTTGCCTACAAATTTTCATGAAGTTCGATTCAACGGTTCGGAAGTTATCGTCGGTCAAATACACAACCAAACATACAAATATATAAACATACATACAAACACCTCGTTGATCGTCCATCTGCGAGATGAATCGACGATATCGTCTCTATCGCGGGTTGGATCTGGACTAGATAAGCACAGGACCGAAGCAAATGGCATTGCAAGAAAGAGGCCTATATCGAGTAGTGCAATAAGGAAGGCTATAGATGATGATGATGATGACATACAAACAAACTTGCTCCCCTATACTGAGATATTCGCTTCGCCCTCCAGCAAGCCAGTCGTCCTGTACTATTTGGAATCCCAGAGGGTAGCAAAATGGGTCGATATTAATGCGTCCGCAACAGGTGCGCCGGTCCGCGATATTAAGCGAGCCCCCGTGTTAAGCACTTCGCTAATGAATTTCGTGTTTTACTCTATTTTTCTGTTACCATTTATTGACGCAAAAACGTATTACGGCGGTTTTCTGTGGTACATTTTGAAATTCAAATGATTGGACATCCTGGCGGATTATCACCATTAATCTGTAATAGACAAAAAACGCAAGAAAATTTGAATTTCGCGAGTTGAGCGAAACGTTGCACCTTAAGATTTTCGCTAGCATTTGTTAATTTTACCGGTCGCATATCATGCGCTCTATTAAATATATGATTGAGATGAGCCAATACCAACATTAATTAATGAATGAAATTTCATGCGTTCGTTAACCTATTCACCAGGGTCATTCATTCACTTGAAACGTTGCCTCAAGTATATTGTGTATTGCGGTAAAATAACATCCTTTGCGACACTTTTAAAACATTTATAAAAAGGTTTTCAGAGAAGCGACCTTTTTGGGGCATAGCGCTATATTTTTTTGGAGGTAGTCTTACACAAAATGCGTACGTTTTATCGCCATTTAAACATGCTGGAATTTGTGCTTATAGAAGGTCAAGAACAATTTGCTTTTAAAAACCAGCAGTGTGATTACTTAAGCTGTCAAGCATAATCGTAATGTGGTTGCGATTACAAATACGTAATCAGTGGAACTAGGACGCCTTCACTCGAATATTACCCACTTCACCTGTTTTGTAATTATAAAAAAAATATTATAAGTACAAGGCAAGAGCTTCACGAAAGCTTCACATCTAAGTTCGTATGATATAAATCCATAATAAAATTCATTCAAACTGACAATGCCTAGTGTCCTAGAATGTCTCATAAGCTAAAAAGTCTAGTGTCCTATTACGTCCAGTCCCACAATGTCCAGTGTCTCCTAATGAATAGTATTCAATTTGACGTAAAGCGAAATAGTCCGTTCGGAGAAAAGTCTGATGTTTGAACAATACACCTGCACCGTAGCTACCACATACTTTGAAACATACTACATATGTGGTAGCTACAAACGAATTGACGTGCAATTCAATCTTATTCAATTGGTAAACAATTGCAATTTCACACACGTACAACGTAAAACGTTTAAAATTCCAACTTGATTGGATGAACAGCATACCTACACTGCAGTCGCTGTCAATTCACGAATTCTATCTTTGGAATAACCATTTGAGAGTGATTGCGATATGCAATCAAAAACACCCACACATGAATTTCATGCACTCAAACCTGAAATAGGAACTAATCAAACTCGAAGCCATTTCCATCGAATCGAAATTAATCTAACTATAGCTACGTCCTTTGGTTCCTGAAACCTGAAATTTTATAGTTTTCCCGTATTTTTCAAGGAAAGTTTTTGTTTCTCTCTCTCTCTTATATTTTAGATCCACAAATAATCCACATAGTGTATTTAGTCAGTGTCAAGTTTTGTTATATTTAAATAGAAGTAAAATATTTACCAAATTATATACGGGATATTTTAAATTATATAAGGGAACAATCAGAGAGAGAGAGAGAGAGAGAGATACAGTTGGCGTCGCTTCAATTGTGCTATTTTCTAAACTTACCTGACAGTACTAAAATTATTTATTTTATTTATTATTTCAATATTTCTGAGAACAAGATGTCACCTATTTCATAGCTGTCGAATTTGGAACATTTAATAAGTCTAAGTTCATAAAGATCACTTCCCATAATGTGCGCTTTTAATTTTTATGTCTATTATGTCAAACAGATATACTTACATACATTTCAAAAACATTATCCCTACTTCTTGGGCAGTCAGGTAAGAATAAGGAATTAATAAAAAATAAACAGATCTCTAATCAAAAATGCAACCAGATCTCTAACCCAGATGCCACATCTAGAAGCGCTCCGATCGTTAGGTCCGTGTTATGTCGTAGCTTGTTTCTATGTTCGGCCTGTTGACGTCTCGCTACACAGTTAAATCACGCAGCTGAGGGTAGTTTTTGAGATTCTGTCGTGTTATTAGTGAGTTTGTTTTCGTTCTTTATTTTATTTCATGTATGCATATAATTATTATATTATTTTTAATTCCCTCACTGTTTCGTGTTATATTACGAGTATGATTAGTGCTAATACGTGTATTATGAGCGTAGCTAGTGACTGACGCTGTTACTTTTTATACCTAGTTCCAAACTTGTGTTGTGAAAATATCGTAAGTATTTACAATATGCAATTTAATATTATATTTACAATGTATTTACAATTTATGTAGACAGGAAGGGGCTGATATCCTAAATACAGGGCAACCTAGTTAGGAGTTAGTGTTCAGACTTGTACCTACTCATCTTTATACTACATTTATTTATATACATATATTTCTTAAACTAAGTACAAATAAGTTACTTTTGTACTTGTTCGTTTTTAAGCCTCTTTATTTTCTTTTAAATGTTTGTAATGTTGTGTGAACAATAAAGAGTTATCTTCTTCTTCTATTGGTCGACTTATCATTATGACGATTGACGACTTTTATAAAGACACCCCCGAATACTGAAACTTGTTAATTTCGACAACAGATTAATTCTAATGCTGCCTTTGTCTGGCACTAAGCAAATGATAAAGGCAGCAACAGACTTACAAACGTTTCAGTATTCGGGGGTTATTCTTATAATAATTATATCTCCGAAAATGACCACATTTTAAAATGCTTTTAGGTACAAACAGACAACTTCCCATAATATCCGCTTTTCATATATTTATTATATGGGTCGTCTTTTTTTTTTTTTTTTTTTAAATAATAATGACTAAAAAGCCAAAAAAAAAGTGTGAATCGGGCTCGCCGGAACTGAATAAACCTTTTTTTTTTTACCTTTGTAAGTCTGCGTTTGACCTTCAACTCGCCTATTGGTAAGCGTCGATGTGGCCGAAGATGAAGCAAACTTAGAAGATGCCTATTCACTCTGACCTTGAAAAGCTCTAGATTGGTAACAAGATTAGATTTTTTAGATTGGCTAGATTGTTAGTTAGAACCCTCTTTGCAGGAGTCGATTCGCACTTAGCTGACGTAAGTAAGTAGATAGAGCGAAGTATGGTTAAAAAAAAATAGTCTATCCCAAAACTGTAGCCCCATCAAGCCCCTACAGTCCCCCGAACAACAAATCAGCGCCAAAACACGTCCATAAAAAGCACATTAACGGCTCACAAACATTAGGCCGGTTCATTACCGGCTATATTTCACGGGTAAAGAACCGTCTGCACATTAAACACCCATTTTGAGTCGTACTACCTTGGCTTAGAGACGGATAAATCTGGATCGGTACGAGTAAACGCCACCTGTCCTCTTTTTCTCGGACGATGTCTTAATTGTAAAAGATTGCAGGTGTCCTGGGTCAGGCCGTAAGTAGAACATAGCAGCCTTCATGCGAGGAAAGCATTTCAGCCTTTACTGGAATAGTTTCTTCCTGGCTAAATCAATTTTAGGATTACCGACAGTTGGAATACAATCCAGTGAAAGATAAGCGGATCTATCGATGTTCGGATAAAGGTACAGTTATGCTTTATCCGTTTCGTTATTTTTATGTTTCGTCTTGTCAAAATTAAATTAGCGATTAATTCATCCATTTCGTCAAGTACAGTTGCGTTTGCGTTTTATTAGTATTTGTGTTATGCTGACGATATATTCGAGCTATATTCAATTTTGATTTTTGTAATTTCTTAAAAGCCAGTCATTTAATTTGCATTTTTTTTTAATGTGACTAAATTTTGATCTATTGAAACCGACCTTTATTAATTAAACAAAATCCAACAACGACAAGGAGTTGGCAGCGTAGCCAGCATGGCTGGTGGCCACGCTGTATGGCAATGATTAAAAAAAAAACCCAGAATTTTTGTCAAGCATTTTTGTTTTTTAATGAAAGCTTCGATGGCCTATCGATGGGCCAAGATCGTCATACAGTGAATTTCTGATGGAAAACGCAGCCAGTGGAAGCCTATATTATAACGCTGTTCTGACGACCTTGATGCTTTCCGGGAGGGTTGGCAGGAGACAGAAACGGACGGTTATTTGTGTAACATACGAGTTGAAGTTGTTAAAGTTCAAAATTCTGGGAGCACTGAACTGTTATGGGCAGGCGTGACGCTTAACATCAGGTGAGCGACTTGCTCGTCTCGATACCGAGTAAAAAAAAAAAAACTCTGCCTAACAATGGAACATAATGATAATAAAAATGTAAAATTGAAAGCTCCTTTAGAAAGCACCTCTGTCGGTAGTCGATTGGAAATTACGAGTGCATTCTTTCTATACTCTAAGCCGCTACCATTAAAGAAGTTTTTTGCATAGATAGATTACTCTTTATTGTTCACACCAGAAATTACATACATAATACAAACAACTAATACTACATACATACACACTATCGCATACGTTATATATAAAAGCTACGCAACGAGGATATTCGTCGAAGAACTAAAGCTGCTGACATAGCTTTCAGATTTTGCAAGCTGAAGTGGCAATGGGCAGGCCATATCACTCGAGGAACCGATAACCGGTGGGGAAGAAAGGTTCTTGAGTGGCGACCACGAACCGGAAGACGCAGCGTAGGTAGGCCTCCCACTAGGGGGACCGACGGCATTGTGAAAGTCGCTGGCAACCGGTGGATGCAAGTGGCCCGTTGTCGGTCGGTGTGGCGCTCTAAGAGGGAGGCCTATGTTCAGCAGTGGACGTCTTATGGCTGATGATGATGATGATTAAAGCTACAGAGCCGTTCTCAGTCTTAATTCTGCATTTTTATGTTACCATCGTCACACGCTAACTCCTCGTCACGTCGGACGTCGCCTCGCCGTCGTCATATAATTCTTAATTTCCTTTTGTCCGGGGTTCGTAACGTTTTTTTAATTGCCTTTGTATATTTTCCGGGAAATTGTGTTTTGAACAAGGTGCTATTAGGACATGAAGGTGATTTTATGTTTCGTGTAAAAAGAGTTTGAGTTTAAAGTCAGGTACCTACACACATCTTGGTCCACGTTATGACGTCTATATTCGTTTTATAGTTTAATGCTATAAACTATGTGGCGACCAAAAAAAAGCAGTCTTCTAAAAATCGTAATCTTTTCTCTTTACAGAAATTCATATATTTTTTTCTATTTTTTGTCCAATGGGCTCGGCCGTACCGTCTTGTCTTCCATATTTTCCAAAATGTTTGCCACCAGTAAAGTGGTGGAGGCTTTACTTGAGGTCTCTGTTTAGTACTAGGTTCTGTTTCTTAACGTTATACTATTAATCGACACTCATCCACGTTCACTAAAACATTTAATGGCAAATAATCTACCATTTTCGATCAATCGTCAATCAATCAAATTTTTTTTTTTTTCTATCTCGTGTGGACGATAAAGAGTTTATCTATCTATCATTTTTACACACGAGCACTCTAAATCACAAAAGTTTTGGAAAGTAATACAATGACGCGGCATGACTGTTTCCAGTGCAAGCACTAATATAAAAATATAAATATATATAAACGTTTATTTTAACCAAGGTTAAAATAAACATTTATAGAGAACTTGATAGACTAGATACTATTTTCCTCTCCATCCTAAGGTGGGAAGAGATCGCTTTCAGTGATAAGGCCGCCAGTTCTTTCACTAGCGTTTCAGCCTTTTTATCCTTAGAATGTAATATCTAATATGGACAATATAGAGCATATTCAGAAGGATGCTTGTATCATCTACTTAATATTTGACAACAAATAACATTAAATGACAGTAACAACATACACAGATAAGATAATTCAATGCCGAAATGCCGATACAGTTACAGCATCAATGTTTCACAACACTGAACATGACATATACGACTCAGTTTTATCGTTACTCTCATCTGAATAACATAGCATAAGATTATTATGAATAATGTATTTACTATCTGAAAACGAACTGCTGTATCACCCCTAAAATTTATTACTCTGGGGCCGAAGACAGCTGACGTTCATAAATATTGAGACGTTCTCGCGAGGACATCGTTAATTATAAAATTATTTCGCCTTAAAACGGTATTTACGTCAAACTTTCAGATGTACACAAGAAAATAAATAGGCCTTTGAAACAATAATGCAAAACTTTTACATAAGTTCAGGGTTTTGTTTGAAATTATGGAAGTTTGTTTAGTAAACCAGTCTCGTGCGCGGGAAGCGGAATGATAGCGAAGTGAAGAAAATTATTTTATAAGCTAACTAACTAAAACCACTAGCTGTTACCAGCGACTTCGTTCGTATTGACCTACAAAACAAAAGTAGCCTATGCCCTCTCCGACCTTTA
Organism: Apocheima hispidaria; assembly: GCA_947579745.1. Lineage (NCBI taxonomy): Eukaryota > Metazoa > Arthropoda > Insecta > Lepidoptera > Geometridae > Apocheima > Apocheima hispidaria. Next base: position 4,471,143 of record OX388151.1, read on the forward strand.
AGCTATTTCTTGCAAAATCAGGTATCAGGTCGATCCGTTCAGCCGTTTAGCCGTGGTAACGCGACAAACACCCAGACAGAGAGACAGATAGAAGAGAAAGACAGAGAGACAGAGCTACTTTCGTATTTAAAATATTAGTTAGAATTATCGTGTAAACATTAATTTAGCAACGGTCTGGTTTCGGTGGGTGGAATTTGTTTTAATAACAATGGTTGAAGTAAGACTGCAGATAAAAGTTAAGCATACGCTCTCGATACTTTGATATAAAATACGAAAACAAACCTTTGCTTTCGTATTTTTCGGGTCAGTCGGCATCTACGCTATTGGTAAGTTTTGAAGATATCTACTGCAAATTTCCAAATGACAATTGTATTTTTATTATATATACAAGGTTACAAAGAAGGGTATGCTAAGCCGAAAGGGGCTCATAGTACTCATGATCGTGAACACTTTTAGAATGGGACCAACCCGTAATACGAGCAAAAATAATCTGCTGCTCCTAAAATTTTGTCGAGTTTCTTTGACAGAGAGTTTCTTTGGAACAGCTGTTTCTTTTTTCTTGATTTCAGTGTTGGTGTTGTGTTAAGAGTTGTTCATAATGATGAGTACTATGAGCCCCTTTTCGACTTAGCATACCTTTTCCTTATAACCCTGTATAATATTATATTACTAGATGTTGCTCGCGACTTTGGCGGTTAAAATTTATATATTTGTTTATATACTGCTGTTACCCGCGACTTCTTTCGCGTGAACATAAAAAAAGTAGTTGATTGATTCAGGCGTAACTTTGCGGAAGTTCATTTTCAAACTGTCAAAAATAACCAATATGTAGTGTCTTTCCGCTGTAACGTCGCGTCCAGTACAATAGGAATAATGAACAATTGTTTGTTTTTTACCTAATATGTATTTAAATTTTTATTAAAGTTTTAGAAAAGAAGTATATTGCAAATTATTTATTCTAAATGTTAAACAATTTTTTGAAAAGAAGAATATAACAATTTTGAAATTATTATCCTAAATTAAGAAATAGAGCAACACTGGCGTCCAGCTGGGCTGTACCGTGCTGCGCTACGTCTGAAAGCAGAAAAATATATATGATTAAAATTTTGAAAAGAGAAGTATTAAATTTTAAGAAAGAGAGCAGCACTGGCCTCTGGCTAGGCCGTACCGTGTTGCGCTGTGTCTGAAACAGAAAAATAAAAAATAAAATAAAAATGAATAAGTCTAAATCTGTTGCTCCCCAACAATGAACAATGTACAAGTTGCTTTTCGGACCAGCCACAACATGCGACGGCTGTGTAACGGTAAAGATGCCATAAATAGGAGTAAGAAATCGGGTGTCTACAAGTTGACCTGTGATGCGTGCAATGCAGAGTACGTGGGTCAAACAGGACGCAATTTTGAAATCCGTTACAAAGAACACGTTGCCGCGTACAGAAACAACCATCCAGAAAAATCAAATTTCGCAAAACATCTTTTAGATACTGGACACACCCTACACAACAACAACACATTCAAAATTCTCCATACTTGTGAAAAGGGTTTTCGCCTGAGTGTCCTGGAACATTTGGAAATATTTAAACACGAACATACATCTATTGCATTGCTGAATGACCAAACATGTGTCACCTCGCCTTTACTACGTTGCTTCGGTGCCGGTGCACCCCGAGCGGTGACGCAATCGCTTCGACCAGGTAGCCACAACGGTATATAAGCGGCTCGCGCCACGGCGCGTTACTTAAAGTCCGGTTATAGCTGTAGAGGCCGTTAGACGCCAACAGCTTAGTCATCCAAAAAAAAAAAAAAAAAAAAAAAAAAAAGGCGCGTTACTCATTTACGGCCGTGCGCTCGGAGAGTCAACACGTCCTGATGATGCCTCGTGCAGAGGCGAAACACGTGTCGAGACAGTACTCATAGGATATTGGTGATATTTTTTGTTTTTTACTTTTTTACTTTTATGTTATTATATATGTTAATGCTCTGTGTCCACTAATTTGGTGTAATATTCTTATTTTGTGTTAAAAACTATTGGGGAGCAACAGATTTAGACTTATTCATTTTTATTTTATTTTTTATTTTTCTGTTTCAGACACAGCGCAACACGGTACGGCCTAGCCAGAGGCCAGTGCTGCTCTCTTTCTTAAAATTTAATACTTCTCTTTTCAAAATTTTAATCATATATATTTTTCTGCTTTCAGACGTAGCGCAGCACGGTACAGCCCAGCTGGACGCCAGTGTTGCTCTATTTCTTAATTTAGGATAATAATTTCAAAATTGTTATATTCTTCTTTTCAAAAAATTGTTTAACATTTAGAATAAATAATTTGCAATATACTTCTTTTCTAAAACTTTAATAAAAATTTAAATACATATTAGGTAAAAAACAAACAATTGTTCATTATTCCTATTGTACTGGACGCGACGTTACAGCGGAAAGACACTACATATTGGTTATTTTTGACAGTTTATAAAAAAAGTATCCTATGTCCGTCTTTATGATAAACAGTAACAAATTAACCTTAACAAATTTTATCAAGATCCGTTCTAGTTCGCTAGATGGCGTTGATCCATTTTTGTTCATTTTTTGAAGTTTTGTATTGACTGGCAGTTGTAATGTAGGGAGTTCTGAATCGCGCAAGCAAAGTTTTTTCCTCGAGACGAACGTATTCATTATTATACCTCGAAGCTTTATTGGTCCTAATACGACTGCGGCTATATTCCTCTGAATTAGAAAGTTAGCATTAGGATAGGGTAGTTAGGATTACTGTTCTTTAGTTACTCCCTTTCTATTTCTATTACCTTACTTCAATGTACAGACACACTTTTACTGTTATATTATATGTGTAGAATTATAGATATAACTACAGAAGAGTCACACAGAAGAATCACACTTATAAATGCAAAAGGTTGTGTGTAAAGGTAAGTATGTAAGTGTGTTTTTTCCCGTTCAACTCTAACGGCTGAACGGATTTGAATGGAATTGGTTGAACTGATTTGGTATGGAATATAGCTTATACCCTGGATTAACTAGCAAGTAAAACATTAACAGAGATTTTTAGAATTATTTTCGGTCTGTTTGTTTGTTGGCGTACATCTCCGGATCTACTGAAAGGATTTTCATGTAGCTTTCACAGATTCACAAAATGTAAGTATAGTATTTAGTACTTATATAAGTATGTATGTTAATGTTTTTGTTAGTGTGTGTGTAGCACCTGACTACGCGGTTTGACGGATTTCGAGGAAGGAGGCCAGAACAGTTCAGTGCCACCCAGAACACAGTTCAAAATCACGTGCGGCAATGCATTTGTTTTGAATGCATTGCCGCACGTTCCATATCACGTGCGGCAATGCATTCAAAACAAATTGAACGTGATTGCAATTTTGATTTGAATACGGCAATTACTGATGGAAGTTTATACCTTAAATAACTTTATATAATATAATTACTTATATTCGCGAAAACGTTTTTAAGTAATACCATTTCTGTCCATATTACAATAACTAAGTTGTCACGAACATCTAAAACCTAATTTCTTGTCCTTAGCGAAATTCAATAAACGCGTAGACAAAATAAAGAGAGATTCCAAAATCTAATATAGACAGAAACGAATAAATTTATTAAAACGGAATGAATCATAACGCAATTTAATAAAACCCTAAAAAGGGTCGATAAGGTTGACGGATCGTTGCACTCGACTCGTGATTATCTCAAATTACTTGATAAAGAAAGCGTTCCATTTTCGTGCCTAATGTCCCAGCAAACGTAATGATTTATTAAGTACGTACTTACCTAAAACAAATGACTTAATAAATTACTTTTATTTGGTCATAAATCTTTGCTAACAAAAAGTTTAGAATATACATTATAATACTTTACTTCTATGTACCTTCTTGTTCGAGAGCAATATTTGTTGTTGGACATTATGTAAACTATACTCGGGTATGGTCATAAATAAATATCTGAGACATTTTTGCACACACGGTCATCTGACCCCAAACTAAGCAAAGCTTGTAATATGGCTGCCAGAGACTGATATACGTACATATATATTTTTAAATACATACTTGTATAGATATTAACACCCAGACATAGAACAAACACAAATATTCATCACATGAATGTTTGTCCTAGATGGGAATCGAACCCACGCCCCCAAACACAGAAGGTACGTTCACTACCGACTGAGCCACCGGGGCAGTCAAGTCAAGTTCATAAAACTGCGACTAGAACCACCGGAGGACGGGCAGCAGCGTCTCCTTAGTAAAGATGTACTAAAAGACTACGTAATATTAGTTAATATCTTCACAAATACTAGTTGATTGTAATATATCAGGTGTGAGCAACCTTTGGAAAGTCGCGGGCTAAACTTTCGAACGTTCGTAAAGTCGCGGGCCGTATGCAGAATAAATGTCTTTGAGTATTGACAAATTAACGATTTCCTTTTAATAAAAGATGACGTTGAATATCTTCGCTAAATAGATTGTACGGTTTCCACCGTGGATAATTTTTATTTAATTATGGCTTTCAGCGGGCATCGCGTTTAGCTAAGGTGCTGAGGTCTTTTATTAATTTTAGCACGGCTGTTAAGTGTTCCACGGGTCGTATCAAATGCCGCGGGCCACATCTAACCCGCGCGTCGGACGATGTCTAATTGCCCATACGTGTGATTGACAAACACAAACCATAACTTTATCTACTTGTAGTACTCATACTCGTATATCCGATTATAAACACATTGCTATTGAAACTCCGACGATGATTATGATTGAGCAGATATAAATCTTTTGGCTTTTTTGGCTTCTGTTTGGAACAGGCATATTACCTGATGGATTTTTAATGATAGTTCTCAATCTAATTTAAACCAATGTCGAACAGGCGATTAAATTACCTAGATTCTACATTAGTATTTTTTTTAAATATTTTTTTCTTCAATTTATTTAGGTAAACAAACATAAACATAACTTAGTAACGTACCTCCGTGATTGAATTTGTAAATTATCATCATCATCATCATCGTAAATTGTAAGCACTGCCTACTTTCGATACGATAAGTATGCAGTCTCCCAATAAAATGACTGTGATACTCAGATGAATGTAAACAGCGAAACTGAGATGCTCCTCTGCAATGGATTGCAAAAACAAACATAAAATGACACCAAGTACTTATACGCGACAAATAACATGAGCAAAAGTGGCGTAATCGGAGAAAAGTTGGCGCATGTTCAAGTTACTGGAAATCTCCCCGCGAAACCTTCGTCCGCACTGTACCGACTGTTGCGCAGATGACGTAATATTTCAAGTTTTAGCCGCCAGCTGTACTCTTAAATTAACACACAACAGAAAACTATAACTTATCACAGCCGTGACAATTTTAGGTGTTAATAATATAATATATTTTATAATTCTTACTATCAAATCCAATTTATTCCTCCTGAAGCTCTGAACTTACATGCAATATCGGCTTGTGTGTTAGACGTGAAACCGTGACCTAATTCTGTAATAATTACACCGCACGGTAGCGTACGTGTATACGCGAATTAGCAATTTCAAGATTGATGGGAAACTCGAAGATATTGGGGCATGATAGCTTTGAAATATAAACATTTCTTTAAAAAGGCCTTTATTTTATGGGGACCGAACGACTATGGCATTTAGATCGCATAATAAATGAGAAGCCTAACCGTATCGATTTTCATTAATGAACCACAAAGTCTACAATAAGAAAATGTATATTCTGGGACATTTTTGCACACACGGTCATCTGACCCCAAACTAAGCAAAGCTTGTAATATGGCTGCCAGAGACTGATATACGTACATATATATTTTTTAAATACATACTTATATAGATATTAACACCCAGACATAGAACAAACACAAATGTTCATCACATGAATGTTTGTCCTAAGTGGGAATCGAACCCACGCCCCCAAACACAGAAGGTAAGTTCACTACTAACTGAGCCGCCGGGGCAGTCAAAAAACCATAGCAGCACATAAGTCAATATTATGCCCTTCTATGGTATTATTTATGTTATCTTTAAAGCTTTACCGATTTTGGAATTAGATTATTATTTGAACTTGTTTTGTTTAATTTTATACTAAAACAACCCGTACAGAACAGCGCACGTTAATTTCAAATTCGTCCGACTGAAAAGCTGCATACCGATTCAGTGACGTTTGAGGACAGATAAACGTACACAGACCACAATACTGTATAAACCAATACAACTATTACTGGATATGCGATAATTGATAACATATCATGCTGTGAACATCTGGGGACTACATCTGTGCGCTGTAACAAGTGGCGAAATAACTGTTCGTGATTAATAAAGCCATCTACTATGCTATACCGTATGTGAATTGTTCTGGAATTACTGCGCTATTAACGGTTATAGTTTTGTTAACGGTTGATTGTGAACTAAAATAGGACTGGCGTGTTTTTATTTCACTAGATTTTGTGTGTCGGGGCATAACAAAACATGGTAGATTTTCCTGTAAAAAGACCTCGCGGCCAGCTAGAGCTCCCCTGATTCAGCGATCTCTTTCGCACTTTTTCAGCATGGAATAAAAAAAAGGTTAATTTATCTTTAGAATTCCCTTGCCAATGTTTTATAGTGGCATGATGTACAATGTGTTTTTTTTTTGTCTAAGGATACGAAAAAAAAACATGAAAAAACATTTTTATTTTTTCCTTTTCGTCAAAATCGAAAATATTTATACTATAAAAAAAACAATTAGTAGATTAACGTTATTATTTTATTTTCACTTAGTAACTTTTATATTAAAAACTGGTGAAAAGGCGCGACTACTTTTATTGAAACCTGAGCAAGTGAAGGATTCTAGGATTGATCAAATAATTCAAACATAGAATCCTGAGCGAAGCGTAGGCTTGAAAGGTACGGGACGCAGAATAACTTTGCTGCCGAGCGAAACACACAACTTTTCACCTCACTACAGCGAAAAAAATGCTAAAATGCTAATATGCAGTCGTCGTGCTGGCCAGTGCGATTATTCTAATAATGAGGTTGGTGCAGTGGCATGAAATAAGTATTAATGCATTTTCATTGGACTGGCGATATAGAAAATTATTGAATAGAAAGTTCGAAATTTAAAAACTCTTTCTAAGCTAGCGGATAAAATGTACTTTGCACTCAGATTTCGAATGATAAACAGAATCTTTCCGAGCTTGTGAGATGAAAAAAACAATCAAAACATCTAATAGGCTCTATTCAACATCAAAAGCTCACACATATAACTCGGAGAGCAACACATTTTTAAAAACGAGTTTGTAAATAAACGTAGCAATGAATCATACCGCGGATCCACCGGTCTATAAAACTGAAATAGAATAGAAAGTTTACGTTAGGTTCGCGTAGTTTATTTTGACTATTGTTACTTTTTGTTTCAGTCGACCCAGTTTGGATTTTAATAATAGTAAAGCTGGTCGAATAGGCGTTTGAAAAGAGTTTAGTCTAGTATTTTGTTATTAGCGGCGCGGAGTCCCGCGTGTTTGCCTGCGTGAAAGGAGACTTGGAAACGTTATTAATTACGGAATTTAAAAGTATCAAAACAATTTTAGACACATTCTTGTAAAGGACTTCATTACGATCAATATTGCTGCACTAATGCACTAATGCAAGCCGAAGTGGCAATGGGCATGGGCAGGCCATATAGCTCGAAGAACCGATAACCGATGGGGAAGAAAGGTCCTTGAGTGGCGACCACGAACCGTAAAATGCAGCGTAAGCAGCAGTAAGCAGGTAGAACCACGACATTGTGAAATTAATACACTTTGTCATAACCACTCTTAATTTAAAAGTCCAAATTTTAACGTCCAGTTCGATGAAAAATACACAGAATCCAAACAGCGACACACCCATTCACCAACATTCGATGAGAAATGACTTTCTAACCCACTTCCAAAAAAAGTAGAGGTTCTCAAATATAATGTTTTTTTTTCCCCAGAACTCCGTCATTTATGAAACGATTTGGAAAATTATTTTTTAATTTGAAAGGAGATCTTTCCAGATTGGCCCCAGACCATAGGAGGCCACCGAAACTCCTAAATAATATGTATTTCAAGGGTGGCAAATAAACTCGATTATAATAGTTAAGCGACTATGACGAGCAAATTTAAATATATGGTTCTGATGTTTTTTTTATTTTATTTAAAATTGTTAGAGGTACATTTCTATTTATTTTAACTTATGCGAACTAATTGAAATTGAAAAATTGAAAATTGAAAAAGTTTTATTGGTAACAAACGTTAAATATCAAAAAACAGTAATCATCGCTTAGTTCCATATAAATAAACCAGATTGATAAGCATTGTTACCCAAGCTAGGAATAAACCTGTGTTATGGTGTAACAATGCCCTCCGCCGGACAGTATATACCAAATAATGTTGGTTTACAGTATAAGTAAAAGAAAAAAAAGAAAACTAGGATATAAAAGCATGCAAAACTAACTACATTGTATTTAAAAACTAAGGGAATTGGGGGGGGGGGGTAGGTATGTGTAGTGTAACTGAGTGTGTGTGTGTATCACCTCTGTGACACTCAGGACCTCATTAGAGTCAGGGTTCACAGAGGTGAAGTGAATGACTGTATGTGTGAGTGTATGATAGTGAGTAAAAAAAAAAAAAAAAAAAAAAAAATAAAAGAAAACCTTTGATATTTAGGACACTTTCATTAATATTTTTTCAGTTGATTCGTAGTCTTGCTTGAGCAACCAGTTTGTGATAGTAGTTTTACAGTTATGTCTATTCATCTGGTGCAGCTTAAGAATTTTGTTAACTTTGTTGTATATGAGAGAGCCTTGAAATTGAAAATGCCTTTGTGCGAAAGTTGTGTTGCAGCGCTGTATTGCGCAGATGTTTTTATTGGTTTTAGAGAGTGCAGTAAGTGTTACATTGCGCTCTATATACGTCATATTCTTGTGATAAGCAAGAACAAGGCGAAGAATGAAGAGCTGGCGGACTGTCAGAATTTTGCAGTCGGAGAAAAGAAGACGTGTTGAATATCGAGAGCGTTTGAAAGTCATGACCTTCAATACTAGTCGTTGTGCTCTTTCTAATTGTATGACTTTAGTTTTACACGCGCCGCCCCAAACTGATATGCAATACCCTAAAACTGATTGACAGATTGCGAAATAAATTGATCTGAGCAATTCGAAGGAAGTGATCCGGCGTAGGTTCTTGAAGACCCATACAAGTTTCCTAAGGCGACATGAAACAGCTTCGATCTGGGGTGCCCAAGTTAGCTGTTCATCAATAATCACGCCAAGGTACTTAATCGACTTCACTTGTTCAATAAATATGCAATTACATGTATTATTAGGGGAGTTATTGCAAGTATGGGCTTGGATTTTAAAAGAATCTTTAGGAGATGTGAACCTTTTCAGGATGCTAAATGACATAAATTTACTCTTCGTATAATTCAGGGTAAGCAAGTTGATTTTAAGCCACGATATAACGTCTTTCAGTCCCTGTTCTGCGTAGACTCGAGCTTGTTCCCAAGTTTTGCCTTCAAATACCAGCGCTGTGTCGTCTGCAAAAGTAAATATTTTGCCATGCAGTGGATTATAGGAGCATAAGTCATTTATGAAGATTAAAAATAAACTAGGGCCCAATATGGATCCTTGGGGAACCCCATAAGTGACAGTTTCGTCGTCGCTAATCATACTATTAATACTGACACGCTGAGTTCTGTTCGACAAATAATCTTCAAAAAGTTTCAGTGCAATACCTCGTATCCCAATCAGTTCTAGCTTTTTTAACAAGAGGGGAGTGGAAACGGTATCAAAAGCTTTAGCCATATCTAAGAAGATACCAACACATTTGTTCTTCTTGTCCAAGTTACTAACAATATAGTCGGTCAAGCCAGATACTGCTTGTTCAGTGGATTTGTTAGCTCTGACCAGGCGAAGCGAAGGTCTCAGAGTTTACTGGGACAAATCGGCATCTGTATGTATGTTTGTATGTTTGTGTGTATATTTGTCCGATGATAACTTGCGAACCGTTCATCCGATCTTCTTGAAGTTTTGTAGGCAAGTAGTTCATTTCAATACAATTTTAAAGTTCGAATATGAGCTGAATCCGTTCTGGGGTTGTGTGGTCTCAGTTCGGCGCGAACTACTAGTATATAGAGTTTAACATTGTTATGTCCTTTCATTACCTTACCTATCTAATGCAACTTTATTTGCACGTAACGTGTTAACACAGTGACCCACATTCCGGTACAGCGACCATTTCCAGACAACGCTCGGATAATTTGCGTAAATCGCACTAACGCTACATGATTAAAATCGCTAATTAAGCCACGTATTGTCTACTTAAATCTTTTTGTAGTGTCATTGTGTCAGTTATCCAACCGCAAAGCAGTTTGCAAAAATTACTTACTGTGTTACGGATTTAAAGGCAACATTTCCAGTGAAATTACTGACCGTAAAGAGGTCTAACTTCTAATTAGAGTCATGTGGGGCAAGCGTGTGCACTTAAGGTTTGGAAAGTCACAACGTTACAAGTTAAATAAAACAAAACGAGATGGTTACAAAGTGTTTACTAATCTATAATTTTAATAAAGAAGCAGTATTCGTCAATGGCACTAATCTTTCGGAACTAAGCGAACAAACATAGTCGAAATGCTTACACTTACCCTTGTATAGGGGTAAGTATGCGCAACATACAAATTAAGAGCTTCCAAGCTATTTATTATAGTGAGACTTAAAAACAAAGTCTTAATTATTTATAGTGATACCTTAATAAAGATTATAACTTTTTTACTGAAACCCTTTAAAATTAATATATTGCACCATAACCACAAGCTACGGCAAAAAAACGAAGCGATGCAGATTAAGTGTGTGCACGCGCACACTTACACGTCAAGCATGTGCGCACTCTTAGCCCAAACCATCAAAACTGGAATCGATCAAAATTGTTCATAATTGTGGCGTAACAACAATTCAAACGTAATCTCCAATAACAGCTATTCACTATTCAAACGGGATAATTAAGTAGCGCCCGTTAATATATAACAAACTTTCAAAGAAGAAAAAAAACAAAAGTTAAAATATTGTAATAATCAATTTCACTTACCTGTCGATACAAAATATCGCGCCGGCGGTCTTTGACAAATCTGCGTTGTGTATAACGTCACGCGGGGCATCGAGGAGGGTGAATGGCGTCCCTCAGTTATAAACTGTTTTCGAGATATTTAGCATGCGCACACGTAACCACTACTTGCCCCACATGACTCTATGTCAGGGTAACGAACGTAGTTCATTGCTGCGCAGGGTTTTGAACTGTCAATGTTCGAATTTCTGGATGACTCTGAACCGTTACGGGCAAGCGTGACGCTTGCTATCAGGCGAGCGACCTGCTCGTATCATCACTCAGTACTTCAGTACTACAAAAAAAGCGAACAGACAGTTGTGAAACGACAACTTTAGGGACAAAATATTCACCTTAATATTGAAATAAATCCTTTGGGATTCACATAATCATAACAAAAGTGACACAAAGTGAAAGTGAAAAAATGATAAATGCAAAACGAATATGTCCTTGAAAAAGATGTGAAGATTCCTTAAAAAAGATCATTGGGTAAAATCGAAACTGAAGTCGGAATAACCGACTGAATTTAACGCGAGTACTTCCGTATTATTAAAACAAAATGTGTCAACACCACGTTTCTTTTTTTACCCGACTGCCCAAAAACTTCGTTTTTGAGGTGAATGTATACCTCTCGTCTCCGCTTTGCACATCTCCACTTCGATGTAGTCTGGACCTAAAGAACGTTTCGAGTGCATTGGTAATATTAGCTACAGTTCAAACATCATTTTCGATTTCATATTTTCTCATTTTCCATTACGTCACGGAACATTTACATAAAAATAAGAGTAAGCAGGCAAGCCCTCGTGCAGTTTGTCACAGTCTAATGCCCGGGTGATACGATTGACAAAGGATCGATTCGGTTACACGACCGACAGTAATTCGATTAGACATGACGAAAAGGCGTGAAACTGACAACGTCAGCAACAATTGTTTGAATTGAACATAATAATATTGTGATATGTAAATATACAGAATTGTTTTAAGAAGTCCATTTCTTCCGGCTGATGATGCCAAACAAAGGCCTTCCTTATACAAAAGGGAAGTGGCTGCCATAGTCTCCACGCTCACCGATTACTAAGAGGACGCTGCTGCCCGTCGGGTGGATGTGGTCGCAGTATTTTGGCGAAGAAGGAAAAGTCGAAAAAAACTGTCTCTTCGCTACGCTCGGTAAATAAATTCTTCCTCTAAACGACAAACAGTACCTAGATGAAGCATTAAAAGCAATGTGTCCCTAAGGACAGACACTTTGCTCAGTCCCGAAATTTCGCTACGTTGCGCTTTGCACTAAAAGCTGACGAAATTCTCCATTTTCTATCTACGTAAACGTAACCAAACAACCTCGAAAACAAGTATATTTGCACTAAGTCCTCCTCTTTTATGTCGTTATGTCGAAATAAGCTTTTATTCGTTTGACTTTGAACACAGATAATTCCCTATAGAATCCGCATTATCAGATTTTAGTTCCAACAAAAAACGAACCAAGATTGGATTCCTCCAATTTCGATTATGTCGCAGGTTGCTTAAACTTGGACAGAGCGTTCCCATTGGCTATCTCACAATTATGCTAACTCGCCGCACCACATACCAATGACACATTTGTGTGCAGTAAGACATTTGTGTTACGTCGTACACTTTCTGGCCCAGAAAGTGGAGCGTTGTTTATTAGCGCACTCGTATTTAAATGTAGGTCTACGATAAATGTGTCTATGATAAATGTATGACGTACCATTTGCTTTGGTGTGTGGTGCGGCTAGCAGTGAACCAATGGTAATACATTTTAACATGTGTATTTTGACCGCTTCGTGATGCTCTTCAACCGTTCTCAGTGCGGAATCTATAGGTCATCTGTTACACTGAAACTTAATTTTGCAATGCTGCTGTATTACTGTTAGATAAAAGATCAAAAGAATGAAAACAAGAATTCAAGAGCATTCGATCGTACAGTACGCAAATTGGAATTGTAAATAGTACGAAGTGAAACTGTAAACAGCAATGCTTCTAATTCAATATCAAAGATATGGAATTCTTCAATGTGGTGTTGTGCTCGTGAAAACACTGTTACAAATCATGTTTACTTTTTGTCTAGGCATTCAGTTTATAGAGCAAGAACAAACTATTTACTGTGGATGTTTTAGAACACGCGCGCAGTTGAGAAATTTAGAACTAACTTTTTGCTGGAAATTAAAAACAAAAACAAAATGTCCACTAGCAAAATGAAGCTTATGTCACTCCAGATATAATGCGAAATCCAACGACACCGCACTCGTCAAAATCGGTCAAGCAATTTAGGCTACAACACATATACTTACATAAATACTTACCGTTCGTACAAACCACTGCATTCTCCATATTAAATAGGGTCGTACAAACATACACCCCAAAAACATTACCCTTCTTTTTGGGCAGTCGGGTAATTTTTATTTGTTGTTTCATTGAGAAGGTTTAAGGTTATTATTCTAAGTCCATTTGTATTGTTTCCAAAATACTTGTGTAAAAACGGTGGATTTTTATTAATTAAGTGTTCGTGAATGTGCACGACATTTGGTGAATAAATAGTATGTATAATGTCGTGAAATGTGACTTTTCGTGCTATTTCCAAAACTCTCTAAAACCCTTTAGTAAAGTCTTCACTACTTTTCTGGGGCATGACTTGGACTTGACCGTGACTAATTTGCTTGACTTAGACTATGACTGAGACTTCTTTTTGTTGTGAAATATTGTGATTTACTTGAAATATTACAAAACTTGACACTGGCTAAATACACACATATGTGGAGCCAAAATCTAAGAGAAAAAAAGCTTTTCTTCCGCAAAGTAGCGCCTGTGTCAATCATCCATAGTTGCATGATACGTATATTTAAGGAGTGCAGAGTGCCTAGTGCAGTTTTTCCAAATGCGTTTACTTACTCGATAGCGTTAACGTTAACTATCTAACTAGGTACATCTGAAATGTAAATGTAGATATATTATACTTAATATTAAGGTGACGTGTCCAAGCGAATGTAAATTCCTGTGGAATAAAGATTTTTGACTTTGACTACAATTTGTATGAACTAAGAGCAGCGCCATCTAGCGTCATCGTGGCACTGCTATTTCATACAAATCATAGTTATCGTAAACGCGATCGAATAGGTAAACGTAATAACAAAAACTCGGCACTCAGCAGAAGTTCGGTTTACCCAGTTCAATACCAATATACTGGTATCTCAAGATCAATAACAGATACTCTACACATCAAACTACACACAAAGAAAGAATAGATGTTTTAGAACCGGAGATAACACTCAGCGCGCGAGTAGCTCCGGATATTACGTCTGCGGTTCTGAGAAAGAGCTATTGAGAATACAGCGGCCCTTACAATTTTATAGTTCAGCGGTTCTCGTGAAAAATAAAAAAACCAGTTACATAACACGAATATACAAACCAGATAAATAATTAATTTAATTTAATATCACAAAATCCTGTAAATTTTGGGAGCCTGGAAACTATTTACTAAACCTCATCATCATCATCATCTCAGGACGTCCACTGCTGGACATAGGTCTCCCCCTTAGATTTCCACGAAGAGCGGATGAAAGCGGCTCGCATCCAGCGCGTTCCTGCGGTCTTTTTACTAAACTAAACTTTATTATTGCTCAAAGGATTGCAATCGCAATTCCAAGCTGCAATTCGGCCAGCATTTTGGGTACGAAGCCTTCTGATAGCGGTTTATTAGATAAGTGTTAGTTTTGTTAATTTTCTATTTCCTTGCACCTAATAATATTATATATCTACCCCGCAGCATCATAGCGATATCACGGTGCAGAGATGGTGTGGTATCCGCGGCGGAGTTTTTCTAAAACATCCTAATATTCCGTTTGCATTTACCTGTTTATCTAAGCTTTATTTCCTAAATGTATCTCAGTGACGTAAATGTAAGTAGATATGCCTGCATATTTAAAAAGCTTTTACACGAAGACACACGACTCGCATTTAAGGAGGGCTTCAATTAGAAAGCATTAAATAGAATAAGGGACGCTGAAAGGTTCGAATCTTCTCGATCTAAGAGCGTACGCAACCTTACTTTGGCTATTTTTGTCGAGTTTTTTTTTTGGCTTTATTATTTATTTTAAACCTATGTTGACATGCGACGTTTAAATTTTGTTCAAATAAGTACGCAAGATATAAAATATGTATTTGTAACTAACTCCGCCCTGTGGTTATTCCTGCTATCTTAAAGAAACCGAAAATTTCCGAGTAAAAAATACACTAAGTACCTAAATGGTATATTTATTTTTTTCCTTTCAGCTATAAGAGCTATGCCAACTCACACACTACGTGCAGGGAATTTTAGCATTGATATAATATTTGTATGATGTAATTTATAATATTCCATTACGAAACATCAAAATTGACCCTGTAAAAACTAACAAATAGAAAAACTTGATACTGGCTAAATACCCTCTGTGTGGTGCCAACATATAAGACGAAAAAAACCTCTCTAAAGATCGATTGGGCAGAAAATATTCATCGAGGACATAGAGAAATAGAGGCGAAATGTGCACTGATTACTTGGATAATTTTCAACTATTTGTTCGAGGCGGGGTGGAGCGTTGTCAGCCGGGCTGGCAGTAGTGTCACAGAATAGTGCGACCCCAGTTTTGTTTGTTAATAAGTTATGACATTGAAAAAAAAAGACAGGTTGTTTTGACATCATTTGTAATGAAATGTACTTATTTGTGCAGTAAGCGTAGTAGCGAAAGTCTTCGAGTCTACGACAGCAAAGCAGCAGCTGTGTGTTGAAGATTTTTTCCGCCGACGTATTATCTACATGAAAGTTTGTAGGCAATAGGTCATTTCAGTACAATTTTAAAGTTCAAATATAAGCGAAATCAGTAAAAGGATTGCGCAGTTATACATTTACGAGGTCTTAGTTCGCCGCTAACTACAAGTTCTAAATAAGTCCAAACTCGGCTGTAAAAGAGCAACTGTGCGTTAATATAATTATGTCAAACATTTGAGGATACGATTACTAGGTACTTAAAAAGTATGACGGCGTATCGAGCCTCGCATGATTGAGATACTTCAGTAATATTTCAGTGGGCTTTCTATTTCACTTTTCAGATCAGTTTTTCGCAGAGGGTAGCCCTCAAAAGGGATTGACGAGAACTTTTATCGGTGGAGACCACTTAAGAATTTATCCCAAACTGAACTAATTAAGCGACCCCGATGGCTGACTGCTTAAAAGGCCGTGTTTTTGATAATAATGAAATCGTTTACGAAACTCAACAAGACTATAACGTTTGATTGGTTTAATGACGTGTTGTCCCCCGAATTTGTTTTTAAGAACAAAAACGGTTCAAATTTTAGCTCCATACTTACCTTTTTATCTGAATAATTAGATACAGGGTTGGAGTGTGCTAAGAAGAAACGAGGTCATATTACTCACCCTTATTTCATCCTTATGAACAAATGGTATTGTGAAACCTTACATGAAATTCAAGGAAAACATCTGCTGTTCCAAACATTTCGTTGACAATTCAACAACGTTACAATTCCACTCCTTGTAACGATTCAACAAGAAAAAAAAACATAAGTGAGTGGGTCTTTTGGAATTAATAATAATAATTTGTGTATGAAAAACTATTTATTAATTTAACCTTCGACAAGGTAACTTTAACAACAGTTAATAATGGAACTCTTATTCTAGGCACCTAATGATATTATAACTTTAATGATATATATTTAACCAACCTTAGCTCACTCTAGCAGGAACCACCACACTTCGCCACCATCAAATATCGCCTTGTTAACCAGAAAATGGTTGCCGGAGCGTCCGCCAGTTTCATGTAACAAAAACCAACTAAACCAGGCGACGGTGGCGCGCACAGAAGAGAGAAGTAAAAATTTTTCCTCTTCTGTGGTGGCGCGGCACACCGGCCGGCTAGTGACTTAAGAAGTTTAATCGGCGTAGTACTTTTAAGTGATATGTACCTATGTAACATGAGACACGGTGAGCTTAAATAATTATTTATCTATTGATAATATTACTAAAAACATTAAATATATATGCATAATGCGGTAAGTTCCCTAACATAAGAAAGCCGCACCTTCGCACAATAGGCTGAAAAGGTAGGTGAATAGGTAAAAATAGTGGCCAGTTCCATTGTTAATAAATAATTGATTTCCCGCCCGCCCTGGTCACATTAGCTATTCATACATACCGGCCCGTATTCTGGTAAAAGTTTCCAAGTTCACTAAATCATTGGCCGGGTTCGTTAGAACAATAGTAGTGGTTAAATTAATAGTACCTAACTACGAATACCTAAGTAGGTATTGACTACCCCGGTGGCTCAGTTGGTAGCGAACCTACCTTCTGTGTTTGGGGGCGTGGGTTCGATTCCCATCTAGGACAAACATTCATGTGATGAACATTTGTGTTTGTTCTATGTCTGGGTGTTAATATCTATATAATTATGTATTTAAAAAATATATATGTACGAATATCAGTCTCTGGCAGCCATATTACAAGCTTTGCTTAGTTTGGAGTCAGGTGACCGTGTGTGCAAAAATGTCCCAGAAGTAGGTACTGATAATTGAAGAATTAGGTAATTTCAGCGAAATTACAGGGTATAAAGATATTTGACCGAGTGAGCGAAGCGAGCGATAAGTAGTATCTGCTTCAACTGGATAAATTTGGTTTCATCTGTCTCGCGTACGGGTCGTATTTTTCAACCAATATTGGCGAAACTCGACTCAAACTGGCTCAAACTCAAACTGGTTTTTGATTGTAGGGGTATTTCCCCCAAAGAGGGGGAAGTTTGCTGCGGCGCCGTTGATCGGCCGATTTTGATAATATTTTTCAGAAACATTCGGTACCAAATACTAAACATCAATTTGAAAATGAGATCACGTTTTTATTTAGAGGTCTCAGAAAAGTTCCAATAGCTTTAAATAAATAGGTAAAGTCCAATTTCAAAAATGTCTTTTTTATTTCAAACCCTTTCAATTGATAATAATTCAAAATAGCAAATGCATAAACATCATACTTTAATAAAAACTTTTTTTTAATACCCGTCGTTTCGACGTACGGTGAGCTTAAATAGGGTACGTCCGAAGGTTAGCTATCTAGGAGTAAACCAATAATCTATATACCCAGATGCTCTAAAATATACAGCTAGGTTAATATACCTATTAACATAAACTTGTAAATTAGTCATTGACGTCACGACTCTATCGCATAAATAGCTATTATCACGACTCCAGTTTCTAAGCCAGCAGCATGATTATGTTAGCTGTCACTCGCAATAGATCGCGATTGTGCCATCCCACTCTCGCGCTTGGCGAGATTTTGAGCTCGATTTCTACCTAGAACCTAGACAGATGACTCAACGATGTTTTGGTAAAAAACATAAATGGAACGTAAACGAATAAGATCACTAACATCATTGATATTAAGACGAAATATCCTTTAACATTTATTTGACACAAAAATATGTTTTTACGTCTCAATAAGCAGCTAATTGACACTTTAATTACTGAGCACGGTTTTGCATCGGTGTAAATTTAGCTTTAGATGGCGCGATCTCGAGTATGATTGACAGAAATCATAATCTAACTACTGATTTAGAGCAGCAATTCAGATGCAAATTCTCTAATATTGAAGCTATTGAAACTTCGAACTTTATCTTAAGATTAGATATTAGTTCATTGGCCCTTCGGGAGTTACCTACCTGGATGAGAGACTTCCCTGTCCTGATTTGACTCATTGTATAAAAAGTTTTTGTTACATTAAATTTAACCGGTAGATATAAACCGGTTAGGAGTAGAAGCAACAATTTAGGTTTCATTGTTGGATTCGTTCGTTCATCAATCATCATTGTTTCATGGACGTTACCTTTCTTGTATTTTAAGAACTTATCGAAACGGCTAGAACAATCAATCGATCAGAATACCAAACCAAATCAAATACTTGAACAATAGATTTTTGTATTGCTACTTATTTACTCACTTTGAAATATTGACACGCGAGGCAGAGCGACTCCTAGACCAATCGAAGGATTTTTTTTTCTTCTCTTTTTTGTGCTCTGAATACTTATGAGTTTTTGGTACGCAGGAGCGCGAATAAGTTTGAAGTACATGGTACGTAGTGAAGTCGAATAGGCTTTTCTCTGTCTTTAAACGGAATATTCCTTATCCTCTACATCAGCCTTTTAACATCCCACTGCGGGATATTGGCCTACCCTCGTAGGGTGATTGGGCCATATCTACCACGCCAGCTTATGTGAATCCGCTAACCCGTTAGCGGATTCACATTGAATTTCAAATCATGTCCAATGCCCTTGCAATGGTAGTCGTTGGGAACGATACCCTCAAAATTGTTAACCACTATAACTACCTTGGACAGATTGTTCTGTTAGGTAGGTCCAACTTGGGCAAAGAGGTCGCCCGAATAATCCAACTCGGATGGGCAGCGTTGCGTGATATCTTCTTGTCGAAAATTCCGTAGTGTCTGAAGATAAGGGTCTTCCACTAATGTGTGTTGCCAGTGATGACATATGGAACTGAACCGTGGTTCTGAACGGCTGGCCTTATGCAGAAAATCAAAGTCGCACAGCAGGTAATGGAGAGAGCTATGCTCGGAGTTCCATAGCGCGATAAAATCCGGAACGAGGATATTAGCCGAAGAACCAAAGTCACCGACATAGCTCAGGGTTTGCAAGCTGAAATGGCATTGGGCTGGCTACATCGCTCGAAGAACCGATAACCGATGGCTAGGAAAGGTTCTTGAGTGGCAACCACAAGCTGGAAGACGCAGCGTAGGTAGGTGGACTGACGACATTTTGAAGGTCGCGGGTAAACGGTGGATGCTAGTTGCAAATTGTCGTTAAGTGGGGAGGCCTTTGTTCAGCAGTGGACGTCTTCAGGCTGATGATGATGATGTTCCCATGTTGTTCTACATGCACAGACGCTGCTGTAGATTTTTTCATAGAAATGAAATATTAATGAGTCATTGTTTTGCTTCTCATCTAGCACTGAGAACGTCTTCTTAGATGAATGGCATTGTGGATGTAGCTAAACATGCCTAAACCTATACGGTTCATGAATGAATAATTAATGCTTAACACCATCCATCTAGCTTTGCAAGGACGTTGGTATTGAATAATTATTTTCATGTACAGACGTCTAGAATATAGAGAGCATAGAGAAATTATAATTACGAGTGCTAATGTTCATAGAAAGATGCATAACTCGATTGTAGTACTGATAAGGACGATGACGCTTGTGCTTTAATTTGCGACATTTATTTATTTACATCAATTAGCACCGAACACGAATTAAGCTAATGAGAATTAAGATTAAAAAAACATGCGAAACAAATGTCAAATATACTTAAATTACATAAAATCAAATCAAAAATATGTCAAAATATGTTAAGTTAAATTAAAACTAAAAATAATAATAATAATAATATGTCAGCAGATTAAATGTCAAACAATAAAAAAAAAAAGGTAATATAGGATTGATTAAATTGATATATGTCACTGGCTTAGAATGCTGGACTGTCTATAACACGTTTTTTCACAATATGTTAAGCATTCTGACAATATATATCTCCACTTCCCCGCAAATACATAAAACTCCGGTGCTGCAGCGAGGAGGGCATTCAGAGCAGCGAGGGATCGCGGTATCGGGGATGTCTGGTGAGCGGCTGTCCTACACCTCGGGCCAGCAAACAGTTTATGTTTCCTGCCCCGAAGGTAGCTGTCGGGAACAAATAGACGACATAGCCGTTCACAAATATCCGGTGCATCTATTTTACCCTGCAGAATCTTACACATCGTTCCTAATTGCTCGTGTGCTCTCCTCACTTCCAAGGAGTTATATCCCAGAGCACCATGCAGAAAATCTGTAGGATACAGGTAAGGATAGTACCCAAACTTACGCTTGTATAGGTATCGGAGGAAAGCCTTCTGAACCCTTTCCAGCACTAGAGTGTACTTATCCTCATGCGGGTGCCATACACAAGCACCGGCCTCTAACTTGCTCCGGACCAATGCACTAAAGATAAGCTTAATGACATCTATATTATTAAATTCTCGAGAGTTCCGCAGCACGAAACCAAGCCGCTGGTACGACTCTTTAGCCACCGTAGAAATATGACAATGGAAAGTGAGCGTTTGGTCGAATGTTACACCCATAATCGTCACAATTTCTGCTTCACTTGAAATAGAAACCCAAGCTAACGAAATAAAATAAAATATTTAACTCATTCGTAATGGTACGAAGAAAAAACGCAGTTTGTTATGACTATTTTTGCATTCATAATATTAGTAAAATTATTAATTATACATTTTATTTACAAAACTCGTTAGGTTCTCAAGAGATGGCGTTGAAAACATTTATATAACATATTGCAATCTAATATGAACGAAAGCTATAGCGTACATAAACCAAAACTATGTTTCTATAATTATTTACCATATTTTCATAGGCTTTTATAGCGGTTTGTACATTAGCTGAGTAAATACGTAAGCGCCATCTAGTTTTAAGCAGATTTTTCGTGGTACACTTTTTTGTATGAGATTGTTAATCTTCTTGTGTAGATTTTCTTTGGTATATAGTTACGATAACATAAATCAATAGATTGATATCAATAAAATGATAGAGAACCCTCAACTTCAGAAAAATATGTTTGCTAATCATATTGACGATATGACCCAGTAATATCCTAAAATTGCGACCAGAACACCCGGAGGACGTCCTGTTTCTAAGCGGTGAGCGTTCTGAGATCCCAAGCCGCCTGCCAAACGTAGGGATTATATGACACTAGACAGAGACAGATCATCGAGGGATTTTAATGGATAAACCCCACACAGCCCGGGCCCAATGCAGCCGCGTATCTTTCGGAGACAACTGTGGCTATTTTTATAGGACCCGTTATAAAAAAAAAGCCACAGTTACTGACGGAAAATTGGTAAAATATTAAAATCAAAGTTTATTGACACATGCACCAAGCACGCGTTTAGAAAACAATATTTTTCAGGAAATTAAAAGAAATAAACAACTCCTTCGGCAGATTTATAGCGTGGGTGCTATCAACTCCCTGCCATCTCTCGCTGACCTTTGCTTTACTAGAGCAAAATCTTGACTGGACTTTGACTGAAATTCACATAGAAAAAAATATTCAAATACTTGTTTTGATTGTGTAATATTTTACTTTGCTAAAACAAACTACTTGAAACACAATAAAACTTGACTCTAGCTAAATAAGTGCAGCAGTGCAGAGCAGAGAGAAAAAAATATGTATGTAATTGAAGGGATATTTAAACTGTAATGAAAAACAGCTATTTTGTAGGCAAGCGCTTAGTAAACACCTATTTTAAAACCGTTTTTTTGCAAAAAAATCCTAAAGCGTTGCTTTTAGATAGAATATAGGGCGATTCAACTAAAAACAAATCAGAGGAAAATTGGCTTAGAAATCTAAATTTATCACTTGGAAGATATATTTTTAGTTTCAAATGAAGAAAGATGGCCACGTCAGCTCGCGGCACAGCTGTTTTTAATTTCGTCTCGTTGCATTTGGAACGTAAACGAAAGAAAAGTTATGCAGTGATAAAACATTTTATGTGCTATTCGTATTCGTGTGCTTTGCGAAAGTTTAATTTTTTCATTTCATGAAATTTGTAACTAAAAAACGTCTATATTGTAAGTATACGACCAGACCAGAATGCACAAGGTTAATAAAAATTTAATACGAAAACTTTTTCCATGGCTTTTGTTTTTTTAACATTCCATGCATAAAATATGTAGGTTATGGGTCTAAGTGGCAATAACTATAATGCTTTTTTACGGTCGCAATAGTAAGAAAATAACGAATAGGCCTAGGTATTTTCCTTCATCCATATTGGTTATCGATTATAAAGCAGATATAGTAATCCACCAAGATCGCAGCACTGCTATAGCTCTACTGTGTCTAGATTTAACGTTTTTTTTCTCATATATTTTGGCTCCATACATAGTGTATTTAGCCAGTGTTAAGTTTTGTATTATTTCAAAAGAATTAAAATATTCTACAAGTCATAATCTCTTCTTCACAGTCGTGATTTAAGTTCTTTCTTCATGTTGAAATAGATAGTAATGGTGTAGCGAGGGTAAGCTTGCTGTGTATCCAATAAATACGTTGTTAAATCTGATCTGTCGTAAATTTGGTCATTCAATTCTAATAAAGCATAGTATTAGAATTATTATCACTCCACATAATAAAATAATATGCCGCCAACCGTTTTTCTTTGTTGAATCCATTTATGGCAAGATTTTATTCTCTCAAACGGCCAATTCAATTTAGAAGCAAAAACAGTGCCATTAATTTATATGGTTGGTTGTTATATTTTAATAGGTAGGCTCGTTAAGATGGAATGGTAATTTGAAACATTTTTGGTTTTTTATTTTTGTTAATTGAAAAAAAAAAGGTGGATATTATTGCTCAATGATAAAATTATGATCACCATCATCATCATCTACAACTTCGTTTTGAACCTTAACTGTATTTAAGATTATGAAATAATAACAAAGCCTAATTATAAATTGTATTCAGAAGTTCTTTAATTTATTAAGAGCTCGCTCCGTTATAGGCTATTTCGTTCGAGCATTTTGAACATTTTCTATTTTGATGACGAAGGAAAAATGTTTTTTTCCTCTGCCAAATAAAAAATAATAACATGAAAATTGCTATAAAACATTGGAGATTGTATCGTAAAAATATGTCTGTTTTTTTTTTAATTCCCATCATATTATTTATCTTTTTTTTTATGAATAAAGATAGGTCATTGATCGTGGCCTTAACTAAATTAATCTATCCATACTTGTATGTACGTGCTTTCAATTTACTTACTCAAAATCTTATTATTTTCTGATGGGAATTTATTTTTAAAATCTCTCCCGCTCTGATTCCCCATTTACTAATAAAAAACTAGCTCATCCTGAAACCCCTGAGCTAGTCTATGTGTTTCCAAAAAACTTCAAAGAGACGTGTAGGTAAAATAAAAATAAATCATGCCCGGCCACCAGAGAATAAATAAATAAACTCCGTTTTCACACCTCGGTACGTAGAAAATTTCATATTATCTGGTAGTTTGCTTTTTATTACAGTGTATGAAATCCAATTTATGATCGCTAGACTAGAAGATTTTTATTTTGAGACTTCTTACTCTTTGTGTCACATTAGAATGTGACACATTATGAGAAAAAAACTGACCTACTGTAAAAGCTCCTTATAGAAGCTTGCAGTAAACCATCTACCACTTTACTGAAGCATGACTTGGACTATAATTATTGAATGACATGATTGTCTTATTTTTATTGACATACTATGCCATGTAAAAATTACAATAATAACAACCAAATCAGGAAATCAATCAAAATTTTGTGATACGCCATCAATGATGAATCACTGTATCTACGCTATCCTATAAATTATTACTACCTCTTTTGGTTTAATAAAACGGGAATACTCACGTTAAATTGAGTCGGTTATTCCGACTATAGTTTCGATCACATTCGGTGACCTTTATCAAGGAATGCTAAGCGAGACACCTATACTACCTCACTGTTAGAGAATTAATCAGTTAATTACACACTTAACCCCTTACCAAGTGTTTAGTCCTGTTCGCTCTTTCGAATTAGAGCTCGATTGAAAAAGACAGAAGACTGATCAACTGCTCCAAGATTTCTCGTGTTTATTAATAAGGGCGTTAGGAGTTTGGAGTTCTAGAGAAAAAATTGTGTAAATCGAGGACTTTTCAATTTATACTAAACGAAAGAACCAAAAAACATATATCTCAGTCAAGATCTTTAATTTATATAACTAATGTGGTGCACGGACAGATGGTTTTTTATTTTTCAATTTGGCTTATTTACTTGAATGAATTTACTTTATAGTTTTGCCCCGCGGCTTCATCCGCTTAGAGGTGAATTTCCGAAAAACCCTTTCTTACTGCTCCCCTACACTATCATAAGAAGCTATTGGATTAGGTTGATCGTTGATTTTAAGTCAGTCAGCGACACGACGGTTTTATTATTGCATTTACACGCCACCCAATTTCTTATCAGAGTACGTAAAATATCTCAAATCCCCAGATTTACTGCTATCGGTCATCTGGGACCGCAATGTTGCTTACGTACGCCTACTTTGCCACGCAATTCACGTATAAAACCCAATTTATCAGTGAAACAGTGAGTAGTGACGTCGTTAATCACATTGTTTACATTTCTTTGTTTAGAGATAGCCCGCAATAGACGTGTTTGCGATCCGTCATCGTCTACTGAAGTAGTAGCTACATTTTTATTTGGCGAATTGCTAAGAGCAAATTGTTTTTTTTTTTGGATTTTTTGAAATTGATAGAAAGAAAAGAATGGAAACTGAATTTAAAAATACTATACACTTAAAATAATCATAAATAATTATTATGAAAATTACTGTCTCGCTAAATGTTCTGTCAGTGAAAAATTGAAAATAATATGAAATAATTAGTATCAACACAGATAAATCTTCATTCAAAAATTTCAATAATCCTGTTTAGTTAACCTCTTCGATTCCTTCACAATCTTGAGTAGTTTACAATCTCACTATTCCAATTCTACGAGCTTGGCTAGTATTTACTTCGCTAGTACTAGGTGTTTTTTTAAACGTTTAATTGCAGCAAGTAGTTT
Organism: Apocheima hispidaria; assembly: GCA_947579745.1. NCBI lineage: Eukaryota > Metazoa > Arthropoda > Insecta > Lepidoptera > Geometridae > Apocheima > Apocheima hispidaria. Next base: position 4,496,949 of record OX388151.1, read on the forward strand.
AGTTTTGTAAAATTATACATGCTTAGGACTATGTATAGAAGGATCCTCTAAATAAAGGTGTCATTAGGACGGCAAATAGACACAACGATCAAATGAGTTAAAAGTTTCTAACCTAACTTATTCATATTTTGGTATCCCAAATGTCAAAGCTTTTAGTGCATGAACTGATTAACAAAAGTGAATAAAAAATGTTTTTTGAGCACAAAAAAACAACGCGCAGTGAGTTCTATTGTTTTTTTCGGCTTTTGTATAGATGCGATTTTTCCATATATCTTAAAACAAACTGGTGATGCTATCATGGATATTCAGAAATTAAAATTTTAATTTCGATTTCCGGACAGCCTCATCGTGGGTCCCCAAACAAGCATCGTCATTACTAGCAATCACCTACTCATTACTGAACATGCTATAAAAACAGAGTGGGAGTTAGGCGGTCTTCCAGGAAGAGCCTTCTAAAACTTAACGCCCTAATTTCCTTTCCTTTATTAATAATCTAGGTACAAACCCAATTTCTGCTGGGTATACTATTCCAATTTATGCTTCGACCCCATCCTGAGCCCGAAGCCGGAAATATAATTATCACTCGGAAAATTATAAGGTCGGAGGAATTTCTATAGCGATTTTGTAGCACACTTGAGAGGCTTTTGATAACCTTTCATCGTGATGCTTCAGGATATATTTCGTCATTAGATTACACCATTAGGTTACGATTATTAATTTTGATTTTATATAAACATGGACAAAATAGTTCGTATTTTCGTTTTTTTTTATTCTTAGCTTCAGAGAGCAGGAAACTTATTTTCATTCTCTCTCGCTCGCATGTTCAATATTTTAAAATGACTGAGGGTGATATAGAAAGATGTTTTTTTTTGTTACTTTTTTTTTCATTGTAACATTAAAATGTCTTAAAATTATTCTAATTTTAATAAATGAAAACTTTACGTTAACGTTATTTGACATGTTTTCTCTGTTGCCGAGTTATTATAAAACATAAATATAATAAGCTTAAAAAAAAATTGTAATTAAAAAGTAAATGCTGCAAAAAACGTTGCTGAATTTCACTCCAATTAAGAAGCTATATTTTCTATTCACCTCATTGGTTATGTAGATTGAAATCTTTTTATGAGATATATATCTCATAAAAAGATTTCAATCAGATTTTAGTTAGTTGGATACATATGTATCCAACTAACTAACTATCAAATACAATAAGATGCTACTCGAATTACTAATGTACCGAAGCAATGATGTTTATGTTCCATTAAATTGCTTCAGTACACCAAAAATTCGGGTAACAAGTTTTTCCCACGAAGCTATGGCTGATTCTTTCATAAGATCATCTAAGACATATGGCGACACTCTTAGAAATGTACACAATGCCTTATGTTCATGTCTGAACCTGGTGAATTCCGAACATTTTTCATTAATTTTACTATGAAAACTAACGTGGTTTTGATACATTTTGTTTTAATAAAACGGGAATACTCACATTAAATTGAGTCGGTTATTCCGACTATAGTTTCGATCACATTCGGTGGAATGCTAGGCGAGACGAGGTCGCGCGCGTGTCTCGCTTAGCATTCCTTGATAAAGGTCATCGAATGTGATCGAAACTATAGTCGGAATAACCGACTCAATTTAACGTATTCCGTTTTATTCTTCAAGAAGATGTTTAACTGTCTGAATTGAGTTATTATCGCATGGACACCTATCCGAATCAATTATTTTAAAACGATGAAGATATGACCGGTGGAAGCCATGTCCAGTGATGGCTTGAATAACGAAAAAAGATGTATTGATGTATTTTTGAAACTTGAAAAATTTGTCTAAATTGGGAAATAAATTGCGCGTTTGTTGGCCCCGTACAGAGCTTGAGTAACGTGTTTCCCACGTTTTTCTGTTAACTTTACACAATTTATGTTTTACGTAGCAGATCGAAAAGTGTGAATTATTCAGGTGATATATGTAATATGTACTTGTAAATAAATATATTAATCATTATTATTTTTGTCCGTATTTTGTCCGTACAAAATATTTGAATTATAAATATCTAAAAAAGTAGGTTCTTTAAAGAAGTAGATTCTGCTATATATAATAATAATAATAAATATTGGTGGACGTTTTTCACACACAGCGTCATCTAGCCCCAAACTAAGCAAGCTTGTGCTATGGGAACCAGATAACTGATAAAAAACATACATACTTTTTTTTGTTGTAAATACATAGAATACATATAAATAACCAGACAAAGAACATACATGACACAAATGTTTGCCCTGGGTGGGAATCGAACCCACAACCTACAGCTCAGAAGGCGGACATCCACCCTCTGGGCCACAAGGCTAGTATTTAGTATGTTATGTATATATTATTAGATAATTTAATTTTAGTCATCTTAGATTGATTGTGTTTAGTGAGTGGTAAAAATAATCGCCAAGAATTTAAGACCTTATTTAAAATAACCAACTCTATAAATTAATTAAATTAATTGCCTGAGTCAAATACACACCTGTATCATTTTTAAGAACTGGATCTTTTTTATTCGGACCAACAAATTACAATCAAACGCTACAAATTACTATACGTTACATATATCCTTACAAAAAAACATTTACACACAGGCACAGCGGAAATAAAACCAGTGCTGGTTACGTCCATAGTCATGTGGCATTGACTTCTATCGAATTCGGTTGTCGTTAATCATCTACTCACGCGAACCGTTACTCGGTGAAGTCCTTTTCAGATTATGCTATTATACAGCATACACGAGTATAGATTCCCCGAATGGCCGCTTGTCAGCCCGAATGTAGCGCAGCGTATATATAAATATATCCAAATATAAATATATTATGCAGACAAAGCGCCGCCCGCTACATGGTGGATAAAGCGTTTCCATTCCAATTGTAAATACATAGCGATTGTGGAGCTCTCTACCAGAGTCTGTGTTTCGCGAAAAGTATGGGTGGCTACAAATTTAGAGATAGCAGGCAGGATCTTGTCAAATGCAAACCAATCCCTGCATCTGCATCAACCTTTAATCATTCCACTTCCTGGGATGTCGGCCTACCTTCGAAGGGTTACTGTAGCTCTTCATTGTGTGCTATTTTAATGAAATTTGATGGTCAGTAGTCAAAACTTACAAACTATGGTCTATACAAACGTAGCCCAGTCAATTTAGCGTTTGACCCAGACGTTATTAATAACAGTATTTTTTTTTCTGTACTTAGTTGTAAAACCAACCTTTTATATGAATAAACTATAATTTAACAAAATTTGTATCCGGAACAAACTCAAATTTTACATTTTGCAATATCGTGTCTATTTGCGCTATGTTACAGTATATTTCAGATGACGATCGTAAGCACAGCAGTGAGTCGTCATCGATATTGTATTATGGCTCAAGCATGAATGATTTTTCTATGTTCCATACCTCCAGAATGTTTAATTTAATTTAATGTTGCTTCTACATCAGCAAATTATAACAAACACAATTTAATATTTTATGTTATGAATTATGTCCGGGTCCTCTATACTAAGTCCCGTAACTTGACATGCTAGTAACGCGTATCGGCATTATTACAAAGAGATCGCTGAAGGAACACCGTTTTATACGACGTAGTTGTATCATGATATGGTGATGTACTTATGATGTACTTATGATGATGTAGGATGCGTAGTCTGAAGATAGCTAATAGTTAGCCGATTACGGTACTTATCGCGCGGATTATGCAACTCTTCATCGTGTTTATTGTTCACGTCACCGCGTATCTCGCGCCGACCCACACATTAGTTGTAGTTTAAGAGGTGAACGTCATCTTGAGTACTTAACTTTAAAACTTGACAATCGTTGTATTACCGAACCTATATCTCACTCCGAGCGCAAAGCGTTACTTGCTATTTACTATACAAGTAACATAATAATTTGTAACACGAAGGTCATCTGCATTTTTTTAGATATTAATAATAAAACAAAATTAAAATCTTATTTCATTCTACGTAGACACACTTTCTCTTATTTTTTTACAATGCAATTGTGTAACCTTAAGTTTTGGATTAGCCAACCTAACTTACTTTACGTTTCACTTTTGTTTAGAACAACGGCCTAACTTGATAAAAAAGAGGTTTCTATTAGCACCACATTAGTTATGTAGATTAAAAATCTTATTTTTAGAGCCAAGAGATTGAACATGATTTTATGACGTTTTCACAATAAAAATAAAACATTGAAAACACCTCGATTTACATTTTTCTCTGGCGATCATAACCCCAAGTGTAATTCAAGTGATTATTAGTTATTATTAGTGAGGTAATAATAATATGTAAGAAAGCATAGAACAGAGTTGATTGAGCAAATTTTTTTGTTTTCTTCAGAAATTCATAAAATAAATAGTTTATGGCTAATAAAAATCTTTTAAGTTAACTAGAATTATTGTTTTATATTTTATATTAGGATCATTTTGGCAATTTTTTTTTTGCATTTTTTTTGTTTTTTTTTTTTTGTATACGAATCTCTTATTTCTATTGTTCTAGAAGCAATATCGCAGCGGAAAGATACCACAGATTGGTTGTTATAGATTCAGTTTGAAATCTACAGCTTTTATAAATTACTGCAGCTGTATTTCGATACAGAAAGGGCTAGTTCACATAACGATCAAACTTACACACTAGCTAGTAAAACATTAACATACTTACTTTCACTGTAAGTTACAAAGAGAACGAACAACGCATACTGAACTATCTATGTTTTATGTTTACCTATATGTATGCCGAATTACAATAATATCTGAATAGCTATCAGCTAAACGTCATCGTCGTTTTCTAGGTCAAATCGACCCCTCATATTTAACTTGAGAGGTGCCAATCATTCTGAGTTAGGTCTTTGATGGGGATACATTCTATTCTGTACAATGATATCCTCACAAAACTTCGCTTTTCTCTATTTACGCGTATGTATTTTATAAGGCTTTTATTGATTAAAGATATAAATGATAAGGATATAGGCAATGAACTGAAACTAAAAATGAAAATAAATACATAATAAAATTAAATCTAAATTGAAATAAATAATCATGATCCCGTTAAAATTATTCTTATATTTTGAGAACACTGTACAGTTTAGTTTCCCTTGTCTGTAACATCAATAAACTGTAGTCTTGCCAGTGTAAACGCTTAAAACCTTAGCCATAATATCCACCAGCTCCTACTCTACAATAGTACCTACTTAGAAATGGCCTACTTACTAAATAATAAACGCAAAAGATGAACATATGTTTTAAGAAGAGCAAGAGCATTTAACTCACTTGCAACCTTGTTGTCTTTGATAGTTTTAGTGTTGCCCATATTCTAGTTAGTTAGGTATTTAATTACAAATCTATAGTGTCCCATTGACAGTCGAAGGGCAACCTTTTTCGAATTATTACGGTCTACCGCTTTTGTATACCTGTGTCCTTTTCGGGCTCTAGGGGCGCCCTAGCTTGACCTGTCACATCATATTTTATAAGGTCTGTGCCTCTATAGTAAAAATGCTTTTTGCAAAAATACCAATAAGTACACTAATATTCCAAATTCGAAAGTTTTCAAGAATGGAGGCGTGTTTGTGTTCTCGATACCTACGCTGTAACGGTAGAACAGACTTTAATGACTTCTACTAGTAGTTCGCGCGGAACTGAGACCTCGCAACTCCTATATCTTCACAACCACTCGACCGATTCAGCTCATATTTAAACTTAAAAATTGTATTGAAATGAACTACTTGCTTACAAAATTTAATGAAGATCGGATCAACGGTTCGCAAGTCATCATCGGACAAATATACACACAAACATACAAACACGTATAAATGCGTTTTGTCCCAGTAAACTCTGAGACCTTCGCTTCGCTCGGTCAATAATGGAGGTATTAGATTATGCCTTGGATTATCAAATAGGCTTATATCCCGGCTTTTATCTTTTTATCCCGCAAAATTGAACCTACTTTTCCTGTAAGATCGCAGCGGCGGCAGCAAGCTTCTTTCATAACAACGTCGGTAACAATATTATAGTAAAATAAACATACGTGCAGATCAAATATTGATATAATTCAAACGTTCAGTAATAGTAATACGTGCGGAAAATACAGTAATTTTAACTACAAATATCCCTTATCATAATAACAATTATTAACAATCTTTCAGTCATGAAAGACGTTGCAGGAACTGTTATTGCGATAAGGTTATACAATTTTGCACGTTACAGTAGTATATATCTTTCTTATCTTCTTTCAATACTGGGAAGTTAATTATATTTGAGATTATAATTTTACAATAGGCTTAGTTATACTACATGCTCCACGGTAATAGGTACGTTCGAGTTACGATATTGGCTTAGAGACTCGTAAGTACCTACCTGTAGTCGTGTAGTATAACTAAGCCTATTGTAAAATTATAATCTCAACATAAAATTTAAATATTTAATGCAAAGTACAATAACATTTACGAAAATGCTGTTAACGTGTAGGAAATGCTCAGTTTTTTATCGGAACTCTACGTTTTTCTGCTACATTCATTGGTAACAAAAATAATCATTATCTCCGGCTAACTTTTAAGTGACAATTATCATAGAAAATCGTTAAAAGATACATAATTTACATTATCCTAAACTCACCCTAAATTGAACCAAGTATAGGAAACCCTCTCGCCTGTTCAAAACAATCTGTCACTGTTCGGCCTCAAAGTCCTGAAGAAAAAAAACACTAACACATGCGACTCGCTACCGAAAAAAGCGTGTGACCCAATTCGGGGATTTGCATAAAAGTTTTAATTCATAAAAGGCTTTTTAGGGCTCGTGTGATGCGAGGAACGGAACGGCACGAGTGCAAGGCGCGGTGGTCGGAGGCTGACTGGCGTGGTGCGAGGCGGGCGCGGGCGGGCGGGGCAGGTGGCCGGCTCGATCGCGTCTCCTGGGCCCGCGGATGCGACGAGCCTAGATATCCGCAGCGGGCGATTTCCCGCCGCGATCCGCCAACCGACCTACTCGCGAATTGAGCTCCTTTCAGGTTGGGCTTTGGAATTCGGTTTGTTCATTTTAGAGCACCGTGATTTTGAAACTGATTTTTCCTGTTTTAGACTTTGCCGACCGAACTAAATTTTAAATTAATAGAAAACTGCTGCAACATGTTCAGCTTGACAATGTCCCTGACTTCTTTCTGCAGGTAGAAAAAAAACTCAGGCAATTGAGATAATAATCCACGATAGACATTTCTAGCGCCAGCACGAGACTTTGCAAAGCTTTGCGCTTACGGAATTCTTGAATTCGATCAAGCTTAGTCAAAACGTGTTGCATTAATTTTAGACGTAATTTATAGTTCTACTCAAATTTACTTTTGGTTTATTTATAGGCATATACATAAAAAAAAAAGTTTATGAAAATATATCATTATCTTGGTTGTAACTTTTTTTGGAATAAATAAGTGATCATTTAATTCCGACATGAATTATTATTATTAGAATTATTAACACCTATCTTAAGAGCCGGCTCCTCTGATTCAGCTGTCAGGTTCGCACTATTTCAAAATTTTTTTAATAAAAAAATTACGGAGGAGTTTAAAAAAAATTGATCATCTTTAGAGTATCATTGCCTTTTATAACAATTTTCATCTTGTTATTTTTTAATTTACTTGAAAAGATTGTTTTTGTTCTTCTCTTTCGCCAAATGAAGAAATAACAACAGAAGAAGGGCGGCCCCTTGTGTGGGATGCGACTTGCGTTGACACGATTTGGCCGTCACATCTTTCTGAAATACGGAGTATGGCTGGCAAGGCAGGTCATTCAGCAGATAAGAACAAGCGGCGCAAATATGCTAGCCTCGGTAGTGGTTTACATATTTGAGCCATTCGGAGCTTAGAGACTTTGGGCTCTTGGGGACTCATCTTATTTTCAAAAACTCATCAGAGCGCCAGGTTGACGCGACGCGTGACCAAAATGCTGGCGTTTATTTGGCGCATAGCACATGCATTGCCATTCAACGTGATAATGCCACCAGCATGCTAGGTACGCTGCCAACTGGTAGTGGCCAACATCATTTGGATTATCTATAGATCTTTAATGGTCTCTGGATAATCCAACTGCTATTTTTTTATAGGCTAAGTAGTTTGTAGTTAGTTTTTATGTATATAAAAAATAATACATATATGTTTATATTTTTATTACTTCTCTCTTATTTTTATACTAAAAAAATGTTGAAGAAGTGCGAACGAGTTAGCGAGAGCCAAGGGAGCCAAGGGGGCGCTCTTTTCTGTTGTGTGTGGCATTAACATTGTATTTTGCTATACTTTGTTCACAGAAATAACATTAAAGGCGAAACACGTTTTCTTTTTCTCTGTCCTTACTTAACATTTAAATCAGAAGCATAACAAAGTTAAGTGTTACACAAGGAATTAAAATGACGTTTTGAAGAAAGCCTGAAAATCCGACGACTTGTTAATTTTCCGGTTTAAATTAAAACTTTACGGGAATCTTGAACCATTGTTCTCGTAACGTGTTAATTTAATGTACTAATTATGGTAAAAGGCGGCCTATTTTCGTTTAGTTATATCCGCTTTTTCGTATAAAAGGTGATTTTTCAACTCTAAAGGTCCTACCACTACCTTTACCTGTACCTAGGTACCTAGGTAGGTATCATTCGGATTTAACTAGAAAGAAGGCATTGAGCCAATTTAAACCTCCTAATACAAAAACATCCCGCCAATTTTACCGCTCTTTTCTGTTATCGTAGTGTTATAGTAGATTGTTACACAAGGGCTGTAGGTGATCTTTTACACACGAGATATTTTGGCGCACGAGGAGCAAGTGAGTGAGTTTTTTTTTGTTATAATAAAATATAACAAACTAATACCTAACAACTTAAAACTAAAACAACTTATCTGATTTAACTTTTCGTAAGAACAATTTTAGGTGCAAAGATAATATAATAATATTTATTATATAATAAGATATATGATTTTTATGATTTATTCATACAATTTCTTTCTTTTCTTTCTTCTAAATCTACTTACTTCTTCTCTGTCTTCTCTTTCCTCTCTTTCCTCTCTTTCCTCTCTTTCCTCTCTTTCCTCTCTTTCCTCTCTTTCCTCTCTTTCCTCTCTTTCCTCTCTTTCCTCTCTTTCCTCTCTTTCCTCTCTTTCCTCTCTTTCCTCTCTTTCCTCTCTTTCCTCTCTTTCCTCTCTTTCCTCTCTTTCCTCTCTTTCCTCTCTTTCCTCTCTTTCCTCTCTTCCCTCTCTTCCCTCTCTTCCCTCTCTTTCCTCTCTTTCCTCTCTGTCCTCTCTTGTCTCTCTCTTTCCTCTTCTCTTTCCATAGATAAAATTGTCTATTTAAGACTATGTATTATGATTTATAAATTATACTACACAGTTTCTTACCAAAATCATAGAGAATTTTAAATTCCTATGCCTAAATATGAATACAAATCACATATTCCACTAGTTTCTATTCTTTCACTCCGAAAAACGTTATTGTATAAAAAGGGTGCAGAGGCGCACACCAAAAACAAATTTACCCCACCACAGTCAATATTTGTGATTGATTGACTCCTCCCACACTTGGCACCGGCAACCATCTGAAGTAATATTCCGGCATTTTCATGAGAAAAAACTGATTGAGGAAAATTTCGTTCCGTGAATGGAGAACGGTTTTCCGCGATTGGCGATTGCGAGTTTTGATAGATTTTGTTTCAGTTTCGGAATGTCTGATACTCCTACTAAGTTTCTTTTCCATTTTTTTCCAAGTTATTATTCTAAGTTAGTTATTATTATTATTCCAAGTTAGTTATCTATTTAGAACATATTTAGATGTTTAGTCCCAAACCAGTCATTGGCAAGGCGTTTGGTTTGGTTTAGTTTTAATTGCTTCAACTAGGTAGTACAGTCACAAAATCACACGTAAGTACACTAATATAAGAATTCCAACAATAGCTTTAATTAATAGATAGATACATTAACTCTTTATTGTTCACACAAAATTTTACATCCATTTAAAAAGAGGCTTAAAAACAACTGGCGGCCTTATCACGATCGATCGATCTCTTCCAGGCAACCTTAGGATGGAGATTGATTAATTTAATTGGTCAATGAATCGTATGAAAGACCCCAAATTCACGGCAGATAAGTTTTATACCAATAATGGTACAAAGAAAGCCTACATCTTACGCCATTTGTTGTTTTTTTCAGGAGGTGTGAAGCACAAACATGACGTCAACACCAGGAATAGACTATGGTAGTGCTGCGAAGTAAGACGATTATTAGTGCAAATACAAATCATTTATAAAGGCATTGTAAAATACAGCTACAGCCTCAGAGACTCCCAAAACGTCAGAGAGCGTCAGGAGCCAGATGCTATACCTGTTGCCAAAACAGAGTAAAATTAATATACGAAATTATATAATTTTATCTTATTATTTATGCCAATAAATTGCCATATAAAAAAATAAGTACATCTACTAATCGAATTCCAATACCTTTTCAAAACTAAAAAGTCGCACTGATCTTCATGAAACTTGACAAGAAAGTAAGCAGTGTAAATAGCGAAGAAAAAAATAAACGTGTAGACTATAAACTTGTTCGTAAAACCTCAGCACGAAGCTGGTAACATTATACTGGACCGAATGAGGCGTTTTCCAAAAAAAATAAAAGTTCTAAAATACTTACTAGATGGCGTAATAGACCTATCGTTTTACCTGTCATTGTCATTTCTGTCGAAATATTTTATGTTTATTTTTTAAATCGTAAATTTTGGCTCGACACGTTGTGTATTTAGCCAGTGTCAACTATTGTAATATTTCAGATGAAGTCAAATACATAATTACGTTACTTGAAATTGTCTAAATACACATGTGGAGCCAAAAAACACGAGAAAACAAAAGGCACACGTACATTTTTTGTTTTTCATGTCTTGACAGTGACAGGAAAACCTCAAGGTACATCTAACGCCATCCATTGGGTACTTTTATTACCAGTTTTTTTTTTTTTTTTTGGAAAACGCTTCTTTGGATGACTTCTTTTTTGTTGTGTATGTAATAGGCTACTTGACAACTTTTGGAAAAGTATTGCAGATTATAATATATTGCTTAATGAAATACTACGAATACGAATGAATATACATGAACTACAGTAAAATTTTTTCGAGTTCAGTTGAATTTTCGGTAAAAATCGATGCTAAAATTTAAATAAAAAACTTACGCGCCAAAACGCGTATCTGTATCATGACGCCGGCCACGTGACGAATGACGTCACACCAAAGTAAACATCCGCAATTTTAATAGCGAAAGTGGATTTATTGTCTTTGGTGTGACGTCACTATATATACAACCGCAACATGTCAGAGCGTTTCCGATTACGTTATCAAATCTAAGAAAATAAAACTATTTACTCTTTTTTACCAAAATTATGTTTATTTTGTTCTGATGATTTATAAAAGTTGGTTTTCACGCTAAAATTTAAAAGGATTACATAAATGTGTAGCATATTTTCAATGCAGTCAAAAAAGTCAGTCTATTGTCAGCACAAAGTTTTTAGCGAAGCCTAAAGCCGAGCTAAGTCGCGGGCTTCAGCTAGTAAGTGGGTTATAATATTTTATAAAATACGACTTCTTAGCTCTACGATTAAATTGATGTAATTTCGCTATCGAAAACCCGATTTCTCACACTAAGTACCAAAATATCAGTGATTGATCGACTTCTCCTCGACACTTGGCACCATCGAGGCATCGACAACTGATTGATTCCAGCCACTTGTACTCACTCAACTGTGGAGTTTCGCTTACTACCATGTGATTTGGGGAATGGTAGCGAATTGTTTAATGTTAGCTAAGTATAACAGTTTATTCTGTGCTTGATTTTTGCACATATATATGCTATTATGCCCAATCACCAGATCGCCGATTTACCGTTTGCAATCACCGGTTGTGCGCGACTCCCACAATGTCCACGGATGCCCAATACTCAAATGACTTTTGTGGTCAAATCCTATCAAAATTAAAAATAAACAAGTATACATATTGTTATTAATAGAAACAAAAAATACCTAACTGCAAAATGTAGGCTACGTCACACGAGACTTAAAAAAGACCTCACTAAAACACTACAACTACAACACTAAAAGACACCTCACTCCTACTTCAGGCTAGAGGAGGTACTGTAGGGACACACAACCATACATACTTACAAACACCAATGCCTTGCACTGCTCTTATTTCTGGGCAGCCGGTTAAAAAGATAACTACCACAATGTATAATCTATTTTAGTACACAAACAATAATGGTAATTTTCATGCCTTATTCAAATAAATACGACGCCATAGCTCATGTTTGTCGTAAACAGAGTACTATTCCTTATTACGAGTATGTTATGGCGTTATGCCAAAACGGTGCATTTCCATCGCAGAGCACGTTGTTATGCTCGTATGGAGATTATTACGACGGTTATTGTTCTATGATTTGGTATTATTTCCCCATTTGGTATTGTTTATCGATGTTTTTGTACTTCTTCATCAAACGATACAATTTTTTCTTTAGTAGGGTATTTCTGTTTCCACATTTTAACTTCGTTGTGATGCAAATTTCTATATTATTTTGGGTAGTATTTTGTTTTTATAAAATATTAATTTTTCACAGACAAAGATTCCCCGTCATTGGTTGTTTTTCTTTTAATTTTCTCTCTAAAAGCCCGAAACCACTGACGTTTATCGTTCTTGTATTAATGACGTGTTGTTCAGCAGTGGCTAAACATCCGGCTGATGATGATTATTGATGTGATAGCTCGTAATTTTATTTCGTAATTATTTTTTTTCTTGGGCGTAGCCTAGTATATGACCTGCCACCTGCCCTATGACGAAAGAAACGACTTGCTTCATTCTACTATGTGCACCTTGTTTATACAAATGTCAGGTAAATCGATATAGAAATATGAATCGATGTGTTCTCTCTTGTTATCTAATTTGTAAAGTCATCTGCTGAAAGAGATGGCATCATCATCATCAGCCGGAAGACGTCCACTGCTGAACATAGGCCTCCCCCTTAAAGCGCCACACCGACCGACAACGTGTCACTTGCATCCACCTTCCTCCAGAGGATACCTTCTTCCGGCTAACGCGCCGCCTTGTTAAGGGCCGTAGTTTTGTACTTTGATTCGTTTGTTTCCAGTTATAGTCGCCATTTTTTGGGCCGGTATACTTTAGGTATGCAAGTTTATTGTGTAGGTACTTCAGGTCCTCTGGTTTCTTTCGTCGTAGCACGCCACTTGCCACTTGTTGTATAGTCCAGTGAATTAAGCGTTTGACCCGGAACTAACGAATAACAGGATTGATTTTCGTGTACATTATTGTAGAACCAACTTCTCATTACGGATAGTGATCTGAGCTCTGATTTTTATCTGTAAATAATTTATAATAATTGGTTGTAATTTTAGCTCTTTTATTTAAGTTTAGATTATTAATAATATTATAATAATAATAATTTATTATATATTATAATATACATTCAATAAATTATTAATAAATAATACAAAACTTGAGAGTTCCTAAATAAATAATACACATCTTCCCGGAACACAAAATAAGGCTGGCGCGGCGGCTGGATTCGCAGAAGATCTCAAAAGGGGTAAATATAATACATTGGACAGTTGTTATATGTTAGAGCCTTTTGGGGTCGAAACCTTGGGGCCGTAGGGACCGGGCGCCAAGAAAATATTTAAAGATCCCTCTTCTCGTCTGGTCGAAACAACACGTGACCAAAATGCTGACCTCTATTTCGCCCAAAGGTTGAGCATTGCAATACAACATGGTAATGGGGCCAGCATTTTGGGAACAATTACCACTGGTAGCGAGCGGTCTTTTAAATTAGTTTATTTTATTTAAATTATGTTTATTTTCTTTTGTGTAATAAAATTATTTAATTAGTTAGATTAAACGTACTTTGTAGTTAGCTTTGCAAAGATTGAGTAACCATATTAAAGAAAAAATTATTATATCCGGGTCCTCCATACTCCGTAACTTAACAGGGCTAGTGTCAGATGATGTGTCTCGTCACTTAGGCTTCGGGCCTTAAGGCATCTTGTTGAGGTTATGTAATGTGTAATATAGTTACCTACCCATTAACTCGAAATAAATACATATAATATAATAATATTTGTTTTAGGAATCATTATTATTTTTGAAGTATGCGTTTATGCTGTGGCGGTGTTAAAGTGTTAAAGGCTTAAGAAATATTACCAACTAGCTGAAACCCGAGACTTCGTACGCGGAAACCAACAAAAAAGAAAAACGATGTTGGTCTCCGACCCATAAGCTATATCTATGCAAAATTCAGCTTGATCCATTCAGCCGTTTAGCCGTGATAACGCGACAAACACCCAGACAGACAGATAGAAAGACATTCGCGAGTTACATTTGAATTTAAAATATTAGTTAGGATTTCACCAACACAACAGTCGCCACAAAACGCCCGCGTCAATTAATTCTAGCTGAAACGCACAACTGGCGAGCCTGTTCACTGAATAAATGAACAGCTCCAACCTGGAAAGAACCACCCCTCCCAATCATTCCCCACCCAAGAACAGCACAGCTCCACAAACTTTTAACAGATTATTTAAATATTCAAGTATTTATGTACTTCCTCGAACCAATAAACTTGAGAGTTACTAAATAAATAATTCAGGAGGCGTTTGAGTGTTAGTCAAACTTTTTCGTTCCCAATAGCACTTTTATTATGCTAAGAGGATCGTGGATCGCGGATTAACGACCACTGGACAAAGACCCTTAAGTATTTGTGAATGGAAGGGATACTGATTAAATAGTTGCTTATGCCAAGTCTTCTTAGAGTGGCAGGCTTTGTGGTTTTCTCGAGCACAAAGCGTTTGTGTACTTTGAAAGTTATTCATACCTCAGCGACTTGGTAAACGGATTATTGAATGAAAGATTCTTGGAAGTGAAATGTCTTGTTGCTAAAACAATGGAATTATTATTATTATTTATTATAGGTATTTATTTTTTATTGCCGAGTCAATAATACCCTAGAGAGAGAAATCTATAGACGTGTCTTATTCCTATTGTGGGAAAATCGCTATTTTAAGTTTACCTACCATTATCATCAGCCAGAAGACGTACAATGCTGAATATAGGCCCCTTAGAGCACTAGGGTTCGCCATAATCCCCCCCCCGCGTGGCAGGCGGCTTGGGGATCGCAGAACGTTTGCTAAGAGGACGCTGCTGCCCGTCCTTCGGTGTTTCTGGTCTCAGTATAAAGACATATCCGTGTCCGGAGATATTAGATGTCAAATATTTTTATACTTAGCAATTATGCTGGAAGCAATGCGTTCAAACCTGAACACAATAATGTTTGCACACTACTGGTTGGCGGTTCAAAAACTGGCAAATGTGTGGTACTTCCCCAGACGGACTCTGAGAAAGAGTCCTACAACTCCATAAATATCATCCTCAGTAATTTTAAATAATTATAAAAGTTGATTGTGAGAGCGAGAAAGCGAATATTCTTTCAAACTTGTCTTAAAAATTACCACAACCTCTTCAAAAATATAATTGCGCACGGTGTCCCAAACCTCATTATAAGAATCCTGACGCATGTCTATAGATATCCCTCCATCGAGTATCAGAATGCTTTGAAAGCAACGTTCGTTACGATTAACAAGCCGTGTTGTGTCAGTAACGAAGCTGCTTCAATCACAGCCGTCGAGGACCGATGCTTGCTGAGTGATTTTGAATTGGGACAAAATACGAGCATAAATTAAATATAGGCATACAGACGAAAAGTTTCCTCCAGAGGGATATGGTTAACTAGGATAGTATTAAAGACAGGGGTTGGTATAAAATAGAGAAATACCGATTATTTGGACCGATTAGTCCAAAACCGCACTTTATTACACCCAACATTTCACAAACAGAAACACTTACTTATTGTACATCACTATTCGTTCACTCACTTCGATTGTTTGATTCAAAGCGAACGCGATTGTGAAGCGATTAGATGCGGTGACACACGAATTCTAAGCGATGCTGTGCGACGCGGCGGCTTTAGTACGCTCGTAGGACACGTGCTTCACGTGCATGCGCTAATTGTCCCGCCACCGCCGCCGCCGCATATGATTCGCGTGAAAATACAAAGCCAATTGATCGAGTTCGCTTCATCTCGCGCCGCACCGCACCCCGCGTGCCTTTGGTCATGTAAGCCACTTCAATAGGTAGCGCCTGTTAGTTGTTTTCGCGCAGCGCCGCTTCGCGCTCGTCAAGATCTCCTACGTAGGACGCCGCGTGATCATAAATTATTAATCGTTTTTACTATCCAACCGATATTTACCTGAAGTTAAAATCATTACGCCATCAAAAACTCGACTTGTCAGCAAATTTCTGAGCTGCTTTAAATTCGTGAGCGCGGTTGAATTCGCGAAATTTACCTCGAAGCGACTAAGAATGTCGACAAACGAAGTAATTTGCATGACATTATGGAACGAGGAGGCGTTTCAATTCGGCAGCTCATAAGTCGCAGCAATCATTTCGACTCACACCCTCATTAAAAGTTCGCCTCATTTCCCTCTAACAGGGAAGGACCTAAAGACGAATCAAGTTTGAAAGGCGTTCGGCAAAGATAAATTAACTTTAGGAGATAGATTGAGAGTCGCTTAGAGAAATTCCCGGAGACAATAAATAAGTCACAACAAAGAAACGTGAATTTTATTAGACAAAGAGGACAGAGGGATTTGGAATTCTGTACTCGCGGCCACACATTGCTCTATTCACGCCTCTGCTCGTTCATTTCTTTTACGTCTTTGGCCTTGCCGTCGCTCTATCTCTATCTATCTCGGCGGTACTTTGATTCGCGCTCAAAAAAACGACAAACGTGAGTAGCGGGCAAGGCGAGAAGCATAATGAGCGGCAGGACGAGAACTTCCTCTCGGAAGTGACAGAAGTAGGCCTCTCTGCCTACGTCCATCACCAATCGTCGAATATGTAGCCGCAGCATTAACAAAAATCAATAATACAGAGATTTAGCTTGTCGTTTTTTTTTTAACGCTACTGTATTATTGACAAAATGGAACAATTTTAGTGCTGTCAAATTTAGTTTAAATTAGAAAACGGTACAATAGAATCGACACACCGAACCTTTGTCTTAAGTTTAGGTAATATTAGTTCTGCTAAAATACTTTTTGTAAAGTTAAAGATAAAGAATTGTAGGTACTAGACACGATATTTCAGCGGAAAGAGAATACAGATTGGATATTATAGATTCAGTTTGAATTATGTTCTGTAGTTTTGTATTGTAACACTTATGTGTTTCCTATTTTACACGCCATCCTCGATTCGGTCCTCTCAAGCAGTCTCGTTAATCCCGGCGGTCTCATCGGAACTTCTCACTTTTGCCGACATTATTATTCCTGTCGCGCGACCCTTTTCAAATTGACTTTCAGGGTTCCTATTCTAGTACCTTTGAGATTTTCTCGGACAGTCTCTCTCTCATGATCTTTCTTACGAGAGAGACAATGACTGAGAAAATCTCGAAGGCGAAAGAACAGGTCCTCAAACGTAGAATTGGGGTTGGAAATCACTGAGGTGTCCGTGGGACGGTAAATGGTTCGTATCTTTCTTGGGCAGACCTTTTTAATGAAGGAGGTCAAAGCACATTTGAAATTGCAATTATACTTTAATTAAACACGAGTTGTTGTACTCAACTTTTTTGGGATGAAAAATAAGAAAAAAACAAAAAAAAAATTGAAAATAATTACAAAAGTTTACATTTTAAAATTAAATTTTACATACATACATTAACATGGACCTCGCTAGACAGTTGGGTCAAGGGCAAGATGCAGAGGGTGGTCATCCTTGACACGGTGCGAATTGTTAGGAGGTTCGACCTGTATTTTTGCAGGGATATAGTATAAGGGCCGGAGAGTGACAAAGGCTACTTTATACGGGGAAATTGTACGGTTCCAGGGTGATTTTTCATGCGGGCGCAGGTAGTATTCAGTATATAGATTAATTAGCTGCGTCTCGCAGTTTCACACGTGTGAAAACTCCCTTGGGAACCGTAAATTTTCCTGGGATAAAAAGTAACATTTAACACTCTCCGGCTCTTATATCCATGCATTAATTCATGTCGATCCGTTGCCCTGTTACTGGTTGAAAGAGGAACAAACAAATGAACTAATACACTTTCGCATTTATAATATTAGTAGGGAGTAGAAAATTATTTCACCTTCTAGCAAATGAACTTAATGAATTTAAATTCAGTTATTACTTTATAGTGACTGAAGGGAACCGAAGATTTTCGAGTTTACGGGAGCATATCAGCAGTTGTGTGTATGTTTGTATGTGTATTTGTCCGACGATAGCTTGCAACTTGCGATAACTTATTTTTTATCGGGCAAGTGCCTTTATTAACTAAGCAAATTACATACAAACTACAACTACCTTAACTACTTAGCCTACTCGATAACTGCGATAACTTGATGTTCATAAAATTTTGTAGGCTTTTTGTAGGTTCATTTCAATAAAAAAAAGGATTAGCAAAATTAGTCCAGGTGTTGTGAAATGATTAGCGGTCGCGAGATAAACAAAAGTAAATTAAAAAATAATATATATATATATATATATAGAAACACTTTATTAGATAAATTACTGTAAACTATCGATGAAATTAAAAAAAATATAGCAAATACATTGAGAATAAATATTATTTTTCCAAGATATTGCTAATGTTCGTGAACTGGGGCGGTTGCGTGCAAAAACGGGAGGTACCTGGTGGTTCTTTTTGCGCACGGAATAAAGAATGAACCTACTGTACACGCACATTGGTTAGTTCATTTGAAAACCTTTTACCTTTCTTTTCTTTTTTTGTTATACAAAAATCTCAGGCCTTTATCCTGCGTTGTACGGGAACCATGTACTAAATTCTATGTAGTTAGCTAAGGCCGGGTTGCACCATCTAGGCTTACTTTAAACTACACTCATAACTGCAGTTAAAACTAATGTGCTGCACCAATTAAACTATGGTCAAAATTATTGATATCCCATGCTGGCTAACCTTCACGGTTAAGAAGACAGTATGCCGCCGTCTTATCCGTACAAAACGTGTAGTCTGACACGCACCCCTAAATGTTATGTGATTTCGATGTTTTTTTATATGTTATCTACACCGCTAAAATATATGCATGTATGTTAGTTTTTTTTTTCTCAATATCTTCATTGTTATAGGCATTTAAAGTGACAACTTACGTTGAAAATACGACGAAGAAAAGTAGTTGTTATTAGAATACTTAATAAGTAATTGTTAATAAAACCTTTTGTTTTTAGTGTCAATGGCTTGGATAAACGATAATCTATGCCGCTAAGTTTATTTTAAAATGTTTATGGTATTCTAATAACAGCTTCTAATACATCACCCCTAAATCTTAGCAAAAACCTTTTGTTTTTAGTGTCAAAGGCTTGGATAAACGATAATATATGTCGCTATGTTTTTTTAAATGTTTATGGTATTCTAATAACAACTTCTAACACATCACCCCTAAATCTTAACAAAAACCTTTTGTTTTTAGTGTCAATGGCTTGGATAAACGATATAATCTATGCAGCTAAGTTTTTTTTTATTGTTTATGGTATTCTAATAACAACTTCTAATACATCACCCCCTAAATCTTAACAAAAACCTTTTGTTTTTGGTGTCAATGGCTTGGATAAACCATAATCAATGCCGCTAAGTTTTTTTAAAATGTGTATGGTATTCTAATAACAACTTCTAATACATCATCCCCTAAATCTTAACAAAAACCTTTTGTTTTTGGTGTCAATAGCTTGGATAAGCCATAATCTATAACGCTATGTTTTGTTTTTTTTTAAAATGTTTATGGTATTCTATTAACAGCTACTTTTCTTCGTCGTATTTTCGACGCAAGAAGTTTGTCACTTTAGGTGCCTATATTATACAATGAAGATATTGGGAAATTTTAAAAAAATACGAACTTACAAGCATATTTTTTCATGGTGTTGATAACATATATAAAAAATCATCGATACGCCAATTTCATCAAAAAGTTAGGAAAATTCACTAACTCTCTCTATTGCTCGCACGAGAAATCAAGCGACAGCTATACAATTTCAAATATCGAATGCGCCAAAACCTCGCGGACGGACTATCCTCTTAAGGTTAAAGTTATAGTTAATTTAATTTAACTATAACAGTAACTTTAACTGGGATTATGGTGCAAGCCTTAGTTGAGTTATTAGAAAAGTTTTGTGTTAAACCTTCAATAACTTCAATGGTCCAGCTGTTTTTGAAGAGTGTAGCATTACTTACGTTCTCCTTTTGTTTCTGCACAAGTTTTTTTATTATTATTTGGAGTGACAAAACGAGCAGGCTGCTCATGCGATGTTAAGCATCACGCTTGCCCATAACAGTTTAGCGCCACCCATAATTTTGAACTACTGGATCATTATTAGAACGCTCAAAAAAGCGTGACAGGGCCGGAAAAAAAGGGTTGCGGTTCTAAGTACTACGCACTCCATAAGATCTGTAGGTGCGAGCGAGATAGACAGATAAAAATTGTTTACGACCCGACGACTCAGGTGACAATATAATGCGTTACTATTTTTTTATGATATTCCGCACTCTTTTCAAGGGTGTACTAGGATTCCTTGTGTCGGTAATGCCATAGAATACACACAAAGACAAGGGTAACTAACACCCAGAGCCAGAGCAGATATATATATATAAATTCATCATTCAAAAATCTGCCCGGCTGGGTACGCAACAGGAATCGATCGGTTGACCTCCTGCTCAAAAGGCAAACGTTCTACCATTGAGACAAATATGTCAGCGGAGGACCAGCGCTGGTTGTTCGCAACCAGTATTATGCTGAGTTGGGACCGGTTTGTGGCGAAAAACAATGTTGTGTAAACTAGTATGATGACTAGTACTAGTACCTTATTGTTTTTTTGCTTTAGTGTACATAATGTGTTTTTTCTCCACAAATAAATATTTGTATATTGTCTATTGTCATTTAATTAATAAACGAAATATCTGTAACTTTCCACAAAATGGTGTCACACGATCAAACCGTCCGTACGGTTCTTTTGTTACCGTAAATGCTCTAACTGAAAACCTCTATACGGCGAGAGCTTAGGTCGTCTCGACCTTGTAATACCTACGCTACACATTACTGTATTTTTCTGTTCTATATCGCAAACTTAGAGTATCTTTTTTCAACTTTAATGAAGCGGACAATCATGTTTCGCGAAAATGTTACAAAATGAAGCGTTTTCCAAAAAGAAAAAAACCTGGTAATAAAAGTACCCAATAGATGGCGTTAGATGTCACTAGAACTTTTTCTGTCACTGTCAAAACATGAGAGACAAAAAATCTACGTGTGCCTTTTTTTTCTCATATTATTTGGTTCCACATGTGTATTTAGACAATTTCAAGTAATGTAACTATGAATTTGACTTCATTTGAAATATTACAATAGTTGACACTAGCTAAATACACAACGTGTGGAGCCAAAATTTGAGATTTAAAAAATAAACATAAATTATTTCGACAGAATTGACAATGACAGGTAAAGACATAGGACTATTACGCCATTTATTAATTTTTTTTAGGAACATTTTTTTTTTGGAAAACGCCTCATTGCCAAGCGAAAACACGCCTTCTTTGATTTTAATTATTTTTTTAATACGACATTTTGTTTTCCTGCCCATTTAAAATACCTACCTACAGCCACACTATGCACCTTGCGTTGCCGCGAATATTCATAAGGCGGCTACAGACAGCTCTACTCACTCCTCTCCTCGCTCTATCTCTCTCGCGCTCAAAAAACTGACAAAATCGGGAGCGGTAGGCAGCCGATCCGACAACTCCCAGCCACTGGAAGTATTCAGTATTTGGTATTTGCTGTAGGTGTATGATTATGTACCAAATGTGTCACTACACAATCATACATCGACCTCGCCAATTTAAAAAATCGAAAGTAGTCATGACTTGTGTTTAATATTATTTTATTTTATTTTTAAATTATGGGTTACTTGCCTGAAATAAACGTTTTTCTTATTATTATTTTATTATATTATAAAATCGGTTAGATTCTTTCCAAATAATCAAACCACTAGGGCCCCAGGGCACACCCCTACTGGGGTGCCAGGGCGATTCTGATGTCCCTTTTCCGTGAGACAGCTCAAGCTGAGGTTTGTACCGTAGCGGAGCCTTGCACTAGTCGCCCACGTAGACCCGACGGCAAACCAGGCCTTTGGATCGCCACAAGTCCGGTAAAGCTGTAGAGGTAGTGAGAGGCCAACAACATTATTTAAAAAAAATATGCGGCAGGATGACTAAAGTGGCCATACTATGTACCTACTCTACTTCACTAGCTACTTTCCTCACCACTCGAGCAGTAGTGGCAGCATCACGAGTTTACGGTCAGAGGCTCAACTTTTGAATGGCTCGTAAAATATTTCGCACGAAAATATCATGCGATATGACTGATTTTCGAACGAAACCCCAGGCAATACCAATCCTATCACTCGCTAATGCAACGATTGGTTTGAACCATTCGAATTTTTATATATAAATAATTTCTTTCATTACGCATAATATTTTCGTGCGAAATCCTACGAGCGAGCGAAAAATAGAGTCCCCGGTCATTTTGATACTGTCGACTTATTAACAGACACCCTGTGAAAAAGTCGAAACGAAATAAAACCTACCTCATCCATATTTTCATTTCAAAAAATCATAATCGTCCTTAGGTCAAACAGTTACATAAATAATCATCCATATTTTATGAAAAGCAATCACTTTTACCAAATATTTGTTGGCACAGTAGCTTGTAGCTAGTAGCTAGTAAGGGCGGCTTGGGCGCGCCTAGACTGACACCCGTGAACGATGGATGGGTAAACAAATGATAATGGAATGGCACGGAGCGGCCGCCCATTACTGCGGCCCTGGGCTACACCTGGAAAAATAAAATTTAAAAAAATAATTGTCCCTACCAAAAAATATCGCAATTTGAAAAATTTACTTTATTTCATAAAATGTAATCAAATAAAACCACCGGCCACCGGGTGGGTTTGTTAGCCCAGTCAAGTTACGCGACTTAGTGTGGAGGACCCGGACATAATTCATATAACATAAATATAAAATTTGGTTTGATATAATTTAGTGACGTAAAATTAATATTAAATTAAACAGTCCAAAGGTACAGAACATAGAAAAAGCATTTATGCTTGAGCCATAAAACATTATCGCCGCCACAGAAGAGATTTTTTTTACTTCTAGGTCTCTTTTCTGTGATCGTCGCCTATGATTCACTGCCGTACTTTCGAACGTCATCTGAAATATTCTCTAATAGCGCAAATAGAGACGATATTTCAAAATGTAAAACTTGAGTCTGTTCCGGAAACGCATTTCGTTTAATTTTTATATAATTATATGAAAAATTGGTTCTACAGTTATGTACAGAAAAAAAAAATCCTTCTATCAGTTACTTCTAGGTCAAGCGTTAAATTGACTGGCTACATTCCGCTTGTAGTGGTAGGACTCTTCTGCAGAGTCCGCGCCACACATTTGCCAATTATTCGTCCGCCAAACAGTAGTGTGCAAGCATTACTGTGTTCCGGATTGAAGGGCAATGTTTCCTGCGAAATTAATGTTCACACAGAGATTTCACATCTAATATATTAGGATAACGAGCGCAGTGCATTGCTGCGCAGGGTTTTGAACCGCTGGAGTTCGATATTTTGGGCGGTGCTGAACTGTCATGGGCAAGCGTGACGCTTAACATTAGGTGAGCGACTCCTCTCGTTACTTAGAATAACAAAAATAAAACAGCACGGTGCGAGTGACACATAGCTTTTTAATAAATTGCGGACACCTCACATAGCGCAATGAAATGTCGAAATATTTTGTACCTATGAAAAATTCTTGTTTACATAATTAAAAAATATTTATACACTTCACTGCGCTTAATTTGTGAACATTTTGTATCTATATCAAACCAACCAGAAAAAGAAAAAAAAATACTGTATTCATATAATATCTGCATGGCCATAAATATAACTCAAGAACAAATAGGTAGAGAATTAACCAACTAAGCCAGAAGGTTGTCTGTTATGTTTTTACTTACAAAGAAAACTCCGAATTTTTTTTGAAAATAGAATACCATACGTGCAAAAAATCCGTTTAAAAAGTTGCATACGTACTTGACTCGTACGTTTCTTTATAAATGTACTGGGATCTCTTCACTGGCATCTATTTTACCAGTCTGGTTGTTACATGCACGAGTGACCCAGAACCCTAAATATAATAAAATGGAGCAGCTTCGAAAATATTTCAGCAGTAACGTCAGACACGCTGACCTCTTCCACCTTTCAATATCATTTTCCAGTTCAATTCTTAGCGTTCTCTTGCCTCGGTTATAGTTTTCAAGCAAGTAATTTTTATTTTAAATTTTTTTTTGCTGTAATTTATTACATTAGTACTGAAGAATAAGTTACCATATAATAGACTGTTGAAGGATTTATAAATACAGAAATATTAATTTCGTAACAAAAAATACAGACACAAAAGAAACATAATAATAAACTAAATATACACGTAATAGACAGGAAGTGTACCTATATATTTGTCACGAAACCGGCCCCAACTCAGCATAAGCTGGCTGTAAACTGGTGTATTATTTAAGATAATTCAAGTTATTTTTTATCCAGTTTGTAGTTTTTCGACGTAGATAATGAGGTACCCTCTCGTAATTATAAGCATTTTACATTGCATTTAAAACAATGTCAGTAAAATCTTATTTTCGCGTATTATATACCTTAAATGATCACATAAGTGTTCGTCTTTTCCGCTTTAAGCTGTTTTCTTCGGTTAGAAAACTCAATAGATTCTTATTATACAGTTAATAAGATAGTAAAATGTAGCTTTTGCAAGCTTTCTGCCCCGTCGTTACTCGAAGGCAATTTGGTTTCTTTTCTGGTTTAGTTGTGTGGTTCACCAAGTTGCATTCAAGAAACTTTAACTTAGGTACAAAGTGACCTTCAAACGTCCTACTCACACTGCCACAAAATGCTTATCACTCGCCTATCTTTTTACTACGTTAGGCTCACGCTTAAGAAGATTTAGACGACTCACGGACGATAAAATTTCAACTAGGATTCGTATAAAATGCTATACGTTTTTGTGTCTATTCTAGAAAAGCCAATTTTTATTACAATTTATCGTCATGTCATGTCATATCATGGCTTTATGGATCTCATGTTGGACAGAGGCCGGTTATTTAGTACGCATTATTTCCATTCCTGCGCCTCTTTTACCCAAGTCTTGTCTTGGTTAGACCCTGAGGAGACATCACCACGTCATTTCGCTCGTCTAATTATTTGTCTAATTTATCTTTTATATTGAATTCTCGCCAATATTTCAACTTTTAAAGAACCACTGCTAGGCATAGGCCTGTTCTTTAAAACACCATTCCTTCAGATTCTGCGCCGATCCCATCCACGACTTGCCCTGTAGCAGTAAGTAGCATTATAATCAACATGAGTCGGAAGACGTCCACTGTTGAACAAATGCCTCTTCCTTAGAGCGCTACGTTGGACGACAATTTGCCATTTGCATCCACCGTTTTTTTTTTTTTTTTTTTTACCGATTGCCTGCGATTTTCACAATGCCGTCGATCCACTTATTGGGAGGCCTAGCTACGTTACGTCTTCCGGTTCGTGGTCGCCACCCAGGAACTTTTCTTCAACATCGGTTATGGTTATTTGAGCGATGTGGCATTCCCATTACCACTACAGCTTGCAAACCCTGAAAACCATGTTGGTGACTCCGGGTTTTACGGCGCAATCCGACCGCACGACCGCATTTTATAATAGTTCTCTCCATTGCCCGCTGTGCGACTTTGAGTCTCTCCAAAAGGCCAGCAGTATAGGACCGCGTCACATTTTCTTATGTCATAACTGACCAGCCAGTAAGTATTTTTACCCCAAATAGCAATGTTTATCAGGGGCACTAACCAAAGACACTGGCCACAGTAGGCTTGTACAAATGAGGACAACACAAAAGCACATAATAAATAATAGCTCAAAGCAAGGGTCGATTTATTTCAGCCGCGCCTATAGAAATAATTTCGAAATAAACAGCCGGAACAAATGGGTTCGGGGTTTGTGATCATTGTTCTGCTTTATGCGAAATGATTCAGAGCTGGATTTTAGGAATGAGAGAAAGTGATAGAGAGAGAATAAATAAGAAGTAAAAGAGTGTAAACACAGAGAGAGAATAGAGAGAATTGTAATAGACAGGAAATGTGATCTTGCGTCAGTGTTAAGTCGATTAATCACAGAGGAGAAAAAAAAAGTGCTATTAATACAAACAGTAGGCCAGTAAAAATATATCTTTCAAGCAAAACTACGTGTTTATTTTTAGAATTAGGTTGTACGCACGACTTTCTACGCTTAGGGCCCTGGACCGAGGCTCAGCCTTTGGCCTTTTAAGTACAGATTAACACTGACGAACTTCCATACAAACTTTCATCCCTTAATTATTAAAATCTCTTTTGAAGTTTCAAAAATTAATTCTGAATGCTTACCTGTGAATAAAAGCAACTCGCGCAACAATTTATTCTTCTAAATCCATTCGTTCAGGCTGGGCAGTTAGCCAATTGTTAGATTATAAAAGTAGATACGAGTACCGCCAAGCAGTAGTGTGCCAACATTACTATGTTCCGGATTGAAGGGCGACTGTTTTCAGCGCAATTACTGCGCATAAAGAGATTTCACATCTAATATCTCAGGGTGACGAGCGCAGTGCATTGCCGCTCATGGTTTTGAACTGTTGAAGTTTAACATTCTGGATGGCACTGAACTATTATAGGCAAGTGTGACGCTTAACATCAGGTGAGCGACTTTCTCGTCCCGTCATCAAGTTTCAGTAAAAAAAAGTACAGTCTCTACAACTCGCAGTCGCAGAAGCCATAATCCCAAGAAGTTTACACTTACAAATCTACTTGAGTAGTTTCCATTCTACATTATTTGGCACAGAGGCATTTAGCTTAGTTGAAACTGATTTTAATAGAAACGTAGATTAGTAGTAAGCGATAAATTTTACCATCAATTTTTTTAGTCTGTTTACAAGAAGAACAAAATTGGTTCATGAGCAAAAATTTATCAATTCAAAAAATATAAACAGACTAGCTCCTGCCCGCGGCTTCGCCCGCGTTTTTCTGGGAAGCAATAATCCATTGAGTTACTATAAATAAAATAAAATAAAATAAAATAGCCTTTATTGCCCATATTTGCTTACTTATGATTAGGATCTTATTTACTAATTAAAACTATTTGGGCACCCAATTTTGGTGGAAGGCCTCCTCCATACAATGCCATGCGCTGCGGTCTTGGGCTAGTCGAGTCCAGGTGGCGCCTGCCACCTCAACAACGTCATCGCACCATCTTCTCCTGGGCCGTCCTACTGGTCTCATTATGCTTCTAGGATACCAATGGACAATTCGCTCGCTCCATCTTCCATCTGTAGCTCGAGCAAGGTGTCCTGCCCACTTCCATTTTAGCCTACAGAGCATCTTCACAGCGTCTATGACTTTGGTCTTTTGCCTTATTTCCACGTTTCGGATTCTATCATTTAGTGTGAGACCAAGCATAGAGCGCTCCGCCGCTCTTTGGAATGTCGCTATTTTCTTTATTAATTTTTTAGTCAGGGCCCAAGTTTGACAACCGTACAGTAAGGACGGTAATATGGTGTTATCCATCAATTTCTTCTTTAGATGAATTGGAATTTTGCTCTTAAATATGTCTTTATGAGACCAGTATTTCCTCCATGATGTCGCTATGCGTCTGTCTATTTCCTTTGTAGTTGCATCTTGGAACGATATCGTTTGTCCTAGATATACATATTCGTCAACGTACTCTACGTTACAGTCATTTAGTTTTATAGGTTTCATATCGCCGTTCGTCATAATCTTTGTTTTTGTCAAGTTCATATGCAGACCTATTTTTCTGCTTTCTGTGTTTAAAGTACTTATCATATGTTGTAAGTCTCTGTGAGATTTTGCTAGGATTACAATGTCGTCTGCAAAACGAAGGTGTGTGAGCAACTCGCCATTGATATTCAGACCATATTTAGACCAGTTGAGTTCCCTGAACATCGATTCTAGAATGGCTGTGAACATTTTTGGTGAGATAGGATCACCTTGTTTCACTCCTCTTTTGACGTCAAATGGAGGGCCAATAATCTCTGTTTTTATTTTTGCCTGGTAATTATCGTAGATGACTTTTAGTATTGCTACATATTTTTCGTGTATACCTTGCTCTTTTAGACTTGCCCACAGATGTTGGTGTGAAATTGTGTCAAAGGCTTTGGTATAGTCGATTAATGCTAGGTAGATTGTTTTGTTGTATTCGTTGCATCGTTCTATACATTGATTCAACGTGAAGATATGGTCAATTGTCGAGTAGCCTTTTCTAAAACCGGCTTGTTCTCGTGGCTGCTGTTGGTCTAGGGCTTTTGTCACTCTGAATAGTATGATTGATGAGAATAACTTATATAGAGTTGGGAGTAAACTTATAGGCCTATAGTTGTCCATGATGTTCGGATCGCCTTTTTTGAACAAAAGCGTTATGATGGAGTAGTGCCAGTCCGCGGGAATCTCCTCATTTTCTATAATGTTGTTAAACAAATGTGTAAGTTGTGGCGCCAGAGGCTCTAGCATTGCAATGATTGCGTCTGTCGACACTCCATCTTCTCCTGGTGATTTATTTTTCTTCAGTCGGTTTATGCCGTAATCTACTTCGTCGGTTAATAGCGCGGGAACAGGTTCGGAACTTTTAATACACGGCTCAGAGTAAGTTTCTTCACTTGAATATAAGGTTGAGTAAAACTTAGTAGCAACGCTGACTATGTCTCTTCTATTAGTGGTTCTTTGGCCAGTCTGGTCGTT
This sequence comes from Apocheima hispidaria, assembly GCA_947579745.1. Taxonomy (NCBI): domain Eukaryota; kingdom Metazoa; phylum Arthropoda; class Insecta; order Lepidoptera; family Geometridae; genus Apocheima; species Apocheima hispidaria. The sequence continues at coordinate 4,525,917 of OX388151.1, forward strand.
GATGGTTTGTATCCATTCTTTTTTTTTATCAAATTTCTTCCTACTGTGCTTTGTAGAACTTCGATTTTCCAATTCTCTTTCTATATTTTACATTTTAATATTTTTTCTATTTGATATTATTTTCTTTTTTATTGTTTTATGTAAATGTTTTAATCGGTTTCTTTGTGATTTTGTTCGCGGATATATCTTTTTTAAATATTCTCTTTCCTCGATCAGTATTTTTATTTCTCGATTTAGTGGTTCAGACTGTATTTCTTCTTTGTTTTTTGGTAGCATTGTTATACATTTTTTTATTGCTGTTATTGTAGTTTGGTAGGAGCTGTTGATATCATTTTTACTGATGTTTGGTAATTGTAGAGTCATTAGATTTTTAAGAGACTCTGCTTCTATTGGTGTATAGTTATTATTTTTCTGTCCAAATCCACGGCGATTTTTTCTAGTTAGGTCTATACAATAAGTCATTCTTAGCAACCTGTGGTCTGATGAGTATTTAGGAGTAAGTACTTCAAGGTTATAGACTTTGTATTTTTGCTTCACGAGTATGAAGTCTACTTCGTTTAGAGTTCTACCATCTGGTGATTTCCACGTCCATTTTCTCTTTGGATGTTTCTTGAAGAACGTGTTTGTTATAGCGAATCTGTTCTCGTAGCAAAAACCAAGTAACGTTTCACCTCTTTCATTTCTCTCGCCGTAACCGTAGGGACCACAAACTTGTTTTTCTTCTTCTAATGGTATACCAATTTTTGAATTAAAGTCACCCATTATTATTGTATCTTTTCCAGTTTCTATTTGAGCTTTTAGCAAGTCTTTGTAGAATGCTTGCACGACTGATTCTTTTGATTTTTCTGTGGGTGCATATGCCTGTATTATATTAACTATATTTGTACCGATTTGGATGTCTAATCGCACGACTCTATCAGAGTACGTTTTAAAGTCAATGATACAATTTTTGAGGTATGAAGCAACGATAAATCCAACACCGTTTCTTCCTTTTATGTCACCTCTATACATTAATATATATTTATTATTCTCTATTATGCATTGTCCACATATTTTGACTTTGGTTGAGTACTGTACGGTTGACGTTGGTATTGAGTTACTATGGAAGTTAATAATTATACTTATCACACAGAAACTATATATTTTACCGGGATAGCTTATGTGTTAATCCATGCCATAAGCTACCCCGAAACCAAATATCATCAAATTATGTACAACCGTTACAAAGTAAATTAAAAACAATATACTATTTCCAAAATTTTAAATATATTTATTTTTATGCTAAAAGGAGGTGATTTTGAAAAAACTGTGAATGTGAATACCCGTATCCTTTTAATTTTTTTTGTAGAGTAGTATACCAAGTTTGGTATTAATCGAATCAGAGAAAAAATATACAAACTTCAACACCCCATTTCACCCCTTTAGGGGTTGATTTTCAAAAAATCCTTTCTTAGTGTGCGTTTACCCTCCTCAATAACATATCCTTCAAATTTCAAGTCTCTACGTCCAGCAGTTTAGGCTGTACGTTGTCTATAGGTCAGTCAGTCAGGACAAAGCCTTTTATAGGTATAGATAGATTATGTGCAGCTATTAATTTTTTTTCGATTTCTAATTACCTCTTTTTAACACGATTGCTGCAATCAACGGTTTTTCATTACTTTTCATAAGCTTATGTTTTAAACAATAATTATTTCAAAATATACTTTTAAGCCTCTGACTTTCAACATACGACAAGCCATTGTGAAGTCTTATTGTCCTTTAAGCTATTGGTGTCTTTGTAGTCGTTCTTTGAGTACTATTGTCTTGCTAGCCGGTTGTGAATCCTTTGGAAAATCAACGGGATTGGAATAGAAAATGTATCTTTAATCTACTGCTCGGTATGACGCTCGTAGCTTAGTTTAACTACAAGCCGATCTAAACAGATTAGCATCGATATTGTTAGGTTCGGCTTAGGTAACCAACCACAAGTGGTAGCTACAGTGATTTGTAACTGTTGACACAGACTCAGATGTTTGTTCTCTAAAAACTTTGCCACTAGAATTGGTAACTCTGCCACATTTACTTAAACTTAACTTACTTAGTTTGGTGTAGGAGGCTATGTAGTTTAGGTGGTTTGCTATAATTAGTGTGTATTTTATTTAGATAGTTAATCATATTTTGCAATACGAGGTGACGTTAAATTCGTTTTGCATGTCTATAAGGTATAGGTTCATAGGTTCATAGGTTTCAAATTGCAGTCGGGTTTGTTGTAGAAAACCGGTAAATTTAAATAATAATACTCTTAAAATCGATATCAGGTGGCATCGTCCGGCAACGTCCGTTCATAAAATATCAAATATACTTGTAACCAAAAAAACAAAAAAAAAATACAAAAAAACTATCCCAGAAACCTTATTGTATAAAATACGATCCTGATATAAGATATCGAAAAAAAAATGCCCAATAATATATTAAAGTATACGTCCAAATATCAAAAGCTCAGCTTGGGCACGATAAAGCTGCGTAAAATAGTATTCTGTTTGTATGAAATAAACTGTTCTGCTGTACCTTTTTCCTAACACCGAAAAGCTATAAATTTTCTATTTGTAGTATGACAAAACAACTATTGTGTCATGATTTATGGGCACAAATGTATGCAGACCCAATTCTTTTGTATCGAGGAAAACCTGTCCCTTAAAGCCGGGTTTACGAACCCCAGTTATTAAGGAGCCAGTACGACAATCAGAGAGGACTTGTGAGCTTCTGTAAAAAAGTCAGATCTAGTAGTCGAAACTTTCAGTTACAATACTCAATATTTTATTGCAACATATGTGGATACATGAAGTTCTTAAATTAACATGTTTCAATAAAGTAATACATATGACCCTATTTGGGTATGACAATAGTCATGTCGTTAACATTATCATTAAAAAACAAAGCACTATGCTAGTCCTAAGTCATGTAGAGCCATCTTCTTTTACCTTTCCTATGTTCTCTATGCCGTTTTTACGATAATTTATGATAAACAAACTCAAATAAGTTTTTGCGCAAAATATATATATTTCCGGACAAGCTTTTATAAAATCCGCTATTGGTTCTGTATACTGATAAAAATGAGCCCAAACTCCATCAATCTACCGTTAGTTACTGAGGCGTTCCGTTTTCCACCTTCCGTATCCATCATCAGATCAGCTCGCTGTTATAATATTTTATTGTTCTGGAACTTGACAAGCAAGCAAATTTCAACTCAATGAAACAAGGGGAGCTGGTCTAGAATTCAGTTGCAAAAATTGACCATAACATACATACAAATATTGCAAGTTAAATAAAATCCTGTAAAAAATAGCTGCGCCCCGCGGTTTCACCCGTACATTTTCCCGGGATAAAATATAGCCTTGTCACTCTTCGACCCTTAAACTATACCCACGTAAAAAATCAGGTCGATACATTGCTCTGTTGCTGCGTGAAAGAGGAACTAACAAACCAAGAGGAACTTTTTTTTAAAATTATTTTTATTATTAAAAAAAAAAAAAAACTAACAAACCAACAGACACATTTTCGTATTTATAATATTAGTAGGGATAAGGTTTTTGTCGGAGTGAAATTCAATAATATTTTTGTAGAAATTTCTTTATTATTATTACATGTGTTATGCGTGCATGTTGTCATGTGTTACTCGAATTCTCAACTTAATTTGCGCATGTAACATTATTATAGTTGAAGAAGGTAACAAGGATAATATCTTGTCGTTTTTTTTGAAAGAAAGAAGAAGACAGAAAACAATTTTATTTTGCAACAACAGTAACAGTAATAATATTGAAGGGTAGGCAGGTGAGCAATATCATATAACTATAGCTAACTAGTAGTTCGCGGCGAACTGAGACCTCGCGACCCCTATATCTTCACAACACCTGGACCTATTCAGCTCATATTTGAATTTAAAAATTATATTGAAATGAACTACTTGCCTACAAAATTTCATGAAGATCGGATCAACGGTTCGCAAGTTATCATCGGACAAATATACACAGTTTAGCAAAAAGCGCTGATCAGCCGGAGCCGTTCAGTGACGTCACGGAAGGCTTAAAACAGTAGTGCAACGTAGAAACAAGAGTCACTAAACATATTAACTTAAACAATTACAATATTAACTAAAGGTCCAACCTGTTTACGGTTAGTTATGACCAATTTTTTGTTTTAAAGTTTTTTTTGTTATAAAATTTAAATACATGACATGTCATGTAAATTTTAAATGGATCAACATGAGTATTAATTTAAGTTATTTAAATAGTAATACCTATGTTTCCTAGCTAGTAGTGTTGTTTGATTTTTATACAAAAAAAAACCGGGCAAGAACAAATCTATCTCGCGTACATAGGGTTCCGTGCAATTGATTTTTACGTAAAATTATATAACTATGAAGTGTTATGTTTACTATGAATAAACGATTTTCACCTCGCTTCTTGCCAAATTTCATAATTGTAGGTCAACGGGTAGGACCCTATAAGTTTTGATTTATTTGCGAATGCTAAATAGCAACGGGACTAACGGAACCTAAAAACTCCATTAAACTGAGTATTTAGTTAGACGACGGTCATATTCCAGGATATATTTTTAGGTCAGATATTTCTACGGTACCAACACTTAGATCGCGAAACGCGTATCAGTTGCTCCATACATTACGTCGAAGGTGGACGACATTTTTCTACGGAACAGCATTTTTTTTTTGATACAGCGTTGATCAGATAGTAAAAGTTTTTCATGACGATGAGTACGATGAGATTCTGGAATATGTCCCTCGTCTAACTAATTACCCAGTATACCCGCCAAGGATCTGTTCTGATGAATACATCCTAACTTATCATAACTAATACTATAATTCGAAGGAATATAGCTGCAGTCATATCAGGACCAATAAAGCTCCGAGATATGAAAATGAATACGTTCGTCTCGAGGAAAAAACATTACAACTGTCAGTCCATATCAAACGTCGAAAAATACACAAAAAGATCAACGCCGTCTAGCGAACTATATGAAGTAACTTTGTTTCTCTGTCTGGATGTTTGTCGCGTTATCACGGCTAAACGGCTGAACGGATCTTGATAAAATTTTATAAGGAGTTACTGTATATCAGAAAGGTGGACAAAGGATACTTTTTATGTCCACGCGAACGAAGTCACGGATAACAATAGACCTTATAGGCAAAGCATATAGCAAAAACAGCATCAACGCAAAATTCGAGTTAATCTCCAACAGGCGAATTCAAAAAGCTCATACCATTTTAACGTTTCATAAATGGGGAAAAATTACTCTCTACAGCGTGTCGCCTGTCACATCAAAACGTTATTTTCCTTTTTTACTGCAGACAATTTAATTTCCGGCATAATAGCATGAAGCGCGGGGCTGCCGTGGGTGCTTATTAGGCAATGACGACGTCACGAATCGAAGGCGAAACTGAAGAAAATTGGGTCGATGACTTCAGGTACAGAACTTATACCTATATTATTATCTAAACTTAAAAATACAAACTAAAACTAGATATAAAATTAAATACTTAAATAAATTAAATCTAAAATATCTTCAAATAAAAAACCGCATTTCGGTCGCTGTCTGCGGGTAAGGAGCCCAAAAAGCTGGCGACATTACCCCGTTGAATTGCCAAACTCACCCTTTGACCGAGGTAAGCGCAGAACTTGTTAAATTTTTTCTGAATATCCCAAAAAGACAGTTAGCTCAATTTAATAGAATTTTCAGCAAACTTACCTACATGTAATATTGCACCTACTTTGTTAGGTGGCATCTTCTGTATTTCTGTGGCTTTAAACAATCGATCCTGGTGCTACGAATGAATATAAGTTAAAACTATATCACGACACCTACTATTTTAACTCTGCTATGTTGGCTAGCCTAGTGGCTCAGCGGGAGGATTTCCACCTTTTGAGCTGTAGGTTGTGGGTTCGATTCCCACCCAGGACAACATTTTGTGTGAAGAGTATGGATGTTTGCTCTTTGTCTGGGTGTTTCTATATAATCTATGTGTATTTACAAAAAAAAAAAAAAAGGTACTTATGTATTCTATCAGTTATCTGGTTCCCAATATAAGCTTGCTTAGTTTGGGGCTAGGTGGCGCCGTGTGTGAAAAAAGACCAGTAATATTTATTATTTATTAATACTAATCTATGCACTACTTAGGTAGTTCAGCAAAATATTCTCTGCGTGACATTCGATTTCAAAAATATTCATAATTGACAATGGAATAGAGTTTTTTTTATTTGCGAACCAGAAAATAAAACATTAAGCAAAGCATTTACCGGAATTTATATCCTTCCTATCATTTGTATTCTTGGAGGCGGATAGCTTTACCTAATCTCGAAATAATGAGACGTTGAAGATAAATTGTACAAAATCTGGATAAATTATTCGTAAAAATGTTCTATTTTCTATTCTTTGAATTCGATATGTAACTGTTTTGTGTGTTTTACCGTACGTAAGGCGGAGGTGGTGGTGGTTTTAGAATTAAACTATGACTTTTAGTCATATATGACGAGGTTTCCATGTGTTATCACTCATAGTTTAGGTTGACAAAGTCCTAATCGATCACTGTTTATAAGCAACAGAGGACAAGGTCCTTCTTCGAATGGGTGATCAAGAATGGCATTTACAACTGAGCTCTAATGTAGATTGGATGACACGTTAAAAATTGTGAGTCCTGGTTGTTTAACTCGCTAAGCCATATCAAGAGCCTTCAGGAGACTTAAAAACTCCGATACCACTCAGCCACTTTCTCTATACGAATTTACTTGTTTTGACAACAATTTAAAAAGTTTTCGCACTTTACGGCATAGTCAAATGACATGAAAATCCCTCATAATGTCAGCCTTCATCATACAACTCTATTTTGATACCAAATTTGATGTTAGTTGTCGACACATTTCAAACAACCCTGGATTCCTTGCTTACGACCATTGGCTATTAGGGTTGCTACAGGGAAACTCCATTAGGGTCAAATTATACTAAGCTTTACAATTATATTATGAACTTTTGCTTTCTGTTAGTGGACTGTTTTGGGGATGCTGCATGCGTAGGTACTTAATTTTTAGCGTGAGCTAAGCAAATCACGTACAATAAAATAAGTGAACTTAGAAACATAACTGCTAAATACTACTTAATTTATAAACGATTTTTTATTTTTTATTCGTGTTCATGTCTAAAAAAACATGATTACAGATATTACAGTCTTATTTGGTCCGATGACGTCATATCCTATGGAATTAATGGGACAGCAACTGCGTGAAAATATTTTATAGTCGAGTCGAATCCGGAGGTAAATAATATACTACAAAAATAATATACTGTAAAATAGGTGTTTGAACCTTGTCTATTAAAGCTTAAAGAAACTTCTATTTTAAGCTTTCGTAAATAGGTCAGTCCTCTAGACTTACTTTCTAACTCGGTGGATTTCCAGCCTCACCTTTGGTCAGTACACCACAATTCCATTACACCTGCCAACAGGGTGAGGTCATGAAAGTTGCCATATAAGATTCCCAATCTCGTCTGCAGCTTAGACCTTTCCCAATAAATTTCTAATCAACAGGGCCTTTTTCAATAAAAGCACGATCCGGGAAAATTCGTTCCGACGTGAAGATTCACATCTGTTCTTATATTGAAACATATACGCCTGATAGGTATGTAGTGAAAGACTGACACGAATATGTAAAAATGGAGTTTATCAAAGAAAGATAATAATATTATTCGACATGACAACAGTTACAAATAGATAGGGATACATTCACGAAACAGGAATTTATTGTTTCCATCGAGATATTTAGGATGTTATGGAAATCGCGTTCGACCCACAAGATTGCTAGTGTTGCTACACCCATGTTCATTCTGGACAACTTTTACGACGTAACCAAAATTGAATTGCGAAAAAAAAACAGCATTTCGTTGAGTGCGAACGATATTTTTCTATGTAGCAGTTGATTTATTTTCTGTAATATCAGGTTTAGTTGCATAGTAAAAGTTTGTCATAATAATCATGAGGGTAGCACCTAGAGCACAAACTGTATATCTAGTGACTAGTGATGGTGATCCGGACATTGCTTGACATAATTTCATTTTTTCATTTCATTTATTTATTTCTATAAAACACATTCAGAAAATAGATATAGGTACATTCGTTAACAAAATAAAGAGGTAAGGTTGTTGCGGTGGGCCCCAAACTAGGCTAGGCCTGTAATGTTAGATACTTGTAGATTGGTGCTCTAAATATGTTGAAATCTCTACCAACTGCTTTGCATTGCCACGTGCCTATACGTGTAATCTGCATGTGTGAGAGGTTCGCCCGGTTCTTACGAAGTAATATCTGTGTCAATGATTGTAACTGAATTATTATTAACGAGTCTGATCGAAGGACGTCTTGCCAAATTGCTGGCATATGCCTTTGTCTACTTTGCTCAAATAATTTAAAAGGGAATTCAACGCGATAATTTGCCAGCATTTTGCCACCACGATTCCTGCTGGTAGCAGTTTATCAGATAATAGATTAGTGTTAGTTTTAATTGGATTTCTATTTCCTTTTTCATATAATATCTTGAAATATACATGCAACACTTCATTATTAGATATTCTATGGATAATTATAATTTCCTAATACCTTGAAAATGTACTAACTAAGTGATGATGCTAAACTTAGATACTAAACAAATTAAAAAATGCAGCAAATGAATGAATGTGAAAATATCTTCAGTTTGATGCCTTTTCATGATAAAGTTAATATTATGGTAACTGAATATAATTTAACAAGGAAGTAATGTACCTTTTAGATTAGTTATTTTTTACGTATTTGTCGAGTTTAATAAGTACTCAGTATACATTTTAATATTTTATTCTTAGTTATATCACAAAGACGAAATAATTATATGACATTAAATTGTTCAAAATAAAGCGAAACACCGCCTCGTTTTAAACTACAGCTACGTCAGTACATTTACAACTGCGAAACTCCTACCGCGAGCTAAGAGCAAACTTCCTACTAAAGTTAGATTTATATCCGACATAAGCACTATCCAGACAGCGAGAACAAATGCACGCAAAGATGTGGGGCAAGTGGGTTTACTTAACAAATTGTGGACCGTCGAGATTGCTGGAAAGCCGAGACGTCCCCTAAGTCTCGACAACACAGAGAAACACCACCTACTCGGCGCGTATAAGACCCGTCGTCTTTTAAAATTCTACTGAGGGACGAGATGGCAAGTTTCTCGCCTAACGGTAAGCGTCACACTTGCCCATAACAGTTCAGTACAATATAGAATTTTCTACTGAACTGTTCAAAATCATCTGCGGCAGAGCCCAGTATGGGTGTTAAATCTCATAAAGCTCAGTAATTTTAATTGTAACATTGCCCTTGACCCCGGAACGCAGTAATGTTTGCACACTAAGTTAAAAAAAGCTAAATATCTGTCAAAGCTGGAAATAGTATGGTGTTGGTGGCGACATAATATCTGACAACAGTAACTGGTGAGCTAAGTATTTCGATTACCTCTAGATCTTCAATAGTCTATGTGTAGCCCAACTGTTTGAGTGGTTAGGTAGATTGCGTTGTTAGTTTAAGCACTTACCCTTCAGAAATACTCGTAACATCTACGTCGTCTTGTCTCAAATATGGTCGAGGAGTCCAGCCTGTCCAATCCAGTCCAGTCCAGCAACTGCCTAGCAAAAAAAGAGACTTAAACATGTATGAAATGTGAACCAAAAAAAATTGCGGCTATCACTGTCTTGCTCTATCGATGGCTCGACGCTTTCGTACTATCTCTATCAGTATTCAGTTCTAGTACATGTTTCATACAATCGCCTGTTTTCATTTATCTATATAGAACTCCCGTCTCTTAAACATAGTAAACGTAGTGATGCTATTCTCTTTGGCCGGGACAAGCGTCAACTCGTGAACAAGTTCGGTTGAACGTTCACGAGTTGACACATGGACTGCTCGGACTATATACATAAATCTAGTAATCATTAACATCATTATTGAGCTCCGTAATAGTATAAGTTTTCTTTGGTATATTCCTTTTGTAAAGACTTTAGTTTTTTATGTTAAGTGTTAGTTAACAAAAACTGATAAGTTTATCTAACAAAAGGCACGGAGTCCGTAGAGCTAAGTACAAAAAAAATACTTTAAATGTATCAAATAAAATTACTAACAAGTTTTTCTACTGTGTAGTATAAGATGAATAGGTTTTTACAGTGCAATCCATTCTAGCTCCAATAAAAGGCGATCCATTCTGATCGTCCAATAGAACCGCCACGTGCCTCGCTTCTCAATACACTTCTTGAAATTCAAATATGCATCGTTAGATCCATCCCCTTAAGGAAATGGATACTCCATTCCGAATAATTCCGGTCACGACTTTAATTTACCTTGAATCATTTATTTCTGTTTTCAAGTCGGCGTCGCATGCTTTAATGCTTTCTTTGACACAAGCGTCCTTCCGGACAGTTATTAGTAAATGAATATTTATTTAGGACGCCAGATGGCATAGGGAAGGCTTTTGGTTTTTGTCTCCGCAAATATTGAAATGAAAAACTGAACTAGTAGGAATATTAAGATAAATCCAGCCTAGCGAAGAGAACACGATGACTTAACGTTTATCAAGAATTTGTGTGATAATAAGTGATTTTTACAAAATTTAACCTTGATTTCACAAAATTTAACCTTGATTTTTACAAAATTTAACCTTAATAAAAACCCTAACACCGAGTGACAGTCAAGAGACAACCTAAATAGGTGGGTCTAGAAGTGTAACGGTCAGGAGTAAAATAACAGGAGTAATTCTTTTTTTCATATAAGTACCTATTGTTTAAAGCGCCACCCGTACATGGTGTAAATTTTCCACGCACAAAGCATTTCGATTCAACATTTATCCTCATAGCGAGGATGTGGAACTCTAACGGAGTTCTGTTTCCCGAAAATTACAATACCACCGTATTGTACTTTTCGACTCCGGAGTGCGAGTTTTTCCAAATGCGTTTACTTACTCGATCGCGTTAACGTTAACTATAATTTGTATGAAATATGAGCAACGTCATCTAGCGCCATCAAGGTGGCACTGCTCTTACTTCATACAAATTATAGTTAACGTTAACGCGATCGTGTAAGAGTAAGCGTTTTCGGAAAAACTCGCACTCGGCACTCCGTTGTCAAATCTAAAGTACCTTCTTGGTAAGCGTGCTCCAACCTCGACCACATAACATTGCTTAACATCAGGCAAGATGTGGTCAAACGCAAACTTATTAAAATAAAAAAGAATAAACTATGCATGGAAGTTCATAAATAACCTTCTTTTGTATTTGGGAGGCCAAAGGCCAACTCTAGGTCTCGTGCCTTAACCTGGAGGTCGACGATTGTGCAGTGCCGCATACGAAGTCGTGGGCATCAACTAGTTTTTCATATATTGTTTATAGCGCCACATAAAATCGTAGCTACACAAGTAAAGTGCTTCCGTAAAACCGCATCCTCGCCTTAAGCGTTGAACTATGGGCGCTAAAAGCATTCTTGGCCACAAAAAGGTAGAGTCATTATTAAGAAGCCTTCACTCCACACACGACCTCCAGAGGCTGAAATATGACGATGGCGCTTAACGACACGAATTTTCCATTAAACTTTTAAGAACTTTCTGTAACCATTCACATCTACTCTTTTAAACGGTTTTTAAACTTTTAATTCGTTTAGCTGGCATAGTTTAGAATTCAGATAAATGATCCACTTGATTGATAGCTTTGGCGTGTTGTTTAAGCCAAGGTCAAAGTAGCCAGTGTTTACACTATTTGTTAACTCATTGGATGCTAACAAAAAAAAACTGTGCCTGCTGAATGCCAAGTTTAGTAATTTATTTACAAAAAATCTATAGGGATTCTTTTAAATTAATGAAAATGTTTATTGTCTATTAATAATGTGATAAAATATAGGTCTTGATCCTTGGTGTAAGATTTAAAAAATCTTAAAATAGATTGACTTATTAATCAAAAAACTTTTTTTGGATGAATTTTGCCTAATTTTTATAACATTTATAAATGTACTCATTAGAAAAAACGTGTAAAAATTTCAAATGAGTACGAATTCATAAAAAAAAAACTTTATCCAAACGCAAAAACATTTGTCTTTAAAAAAGTTTAAAAAAAGTAAGTATGAAGTTTTTTTAAGCGAACCTATTACTACTATGGTTCCCTGTGTGTATACTAATAATTATCATTTTTTTTTTTAATATAAAAAACTAAGTTTATAAAACTTGATAAGACTAAGGTAAGCTGAACTTATGAAACATGCCACTACTGGCAGGCCACTTCCCGAAATGCTGGCCACCTTGCTGCATTATTTTAATTCTTTGGGCAACGTGACGGTACGTTGCCCAAATAATTAAAATCATTCATACCCCACTCTTTGGTATTTTTATACAAATTTCAAAAGCCATTGTAATATTTTTCTTGTTAAGTTAAACTAATCCGTATCTGTGTAAGTAATGTCGTTAGTCGCGTATCCCGTTTATACTGCTGAACGGATCTTGATACAATTTGATAAGGAGTTACTGTACATCACAAACACGGACATAGGATACTTTTTTTTATGTCCACGCGAACGAAGTCGTGTGTAAAAATTACTATTTTAATAACTGGCAGTAGGACAGACAGCCTAGTAATCATATTTATTCGTAGCTTTCTCATTTATAGTTGTAGATAATTGACACTCGTTTTACCATCATATGTCATCACTCTATTATTAATGCGAAAGTTTTTGCATGTATGTGTATTTGTTCCCGTTCAACTATATAATGGCTGAATGGATTTGGACACAAAGGCTTTTCATCCCGGAAAATATTCGGTTTTTGTAGAATAGCGGGTGAAACCGCAGGGCTCTATTATACAATAAACTATGGCAGTCCCTTTCCCATCCTGAGGCTGCCAAAAACATCTGTAGGTATACAAACTTTTTACCGCAGAATCAATATCCGTTACGACAAAATTGATTTTCCGCATTTTCATCTTGGAAGCTGCCGCAATACGTGAGCAAAGCTGTGGTACGTGATCATTACTACTGTGGATACTTGCGCAAGCTGACGTTATGCCGAGCCCGCGTAGGTAGTAAATTCTTGACAGGGAAAAATAAAAGATAAACTGAAGATGAGTAGACGATCAACTATAGTTGATTAAAGTGAGTATGTCTCGTTTTTATTCTTTGTTTTATCGAAACCTTATAATAAAATCGAAATTAATAGTAATATTAAAAGAAAAAAAAAACCGACTGCAAAATAATCTGTGACACTCTGGACATAAAGAAGAATCCACCGACTCGTCAAAATCAATCAATATACATAATTACATTTAAAAAATCCCCTTCTTGGGCAGTCGGGTAAACTTTGACCTCCTACCCCTTATACTTATTTTCGCAATTCAGTCGATATTTCTCATAATCAAACCTAAAATTTGTATCTAAATGAACAACATGGATCAATGGTACAAAATTTATCACCAGACAAACGCCAGTAAGTTCCAATATATTCTGAGACATTCAAACCTTCACATCAAATTATAATCATATCACGTCATAGATTAGGTTTTGGTCTCTCATACAAAATTTAGAATTACTTTTGTGATGAGAAATTGGAGTTATATCATCTCTATTCGTTTATAAATCAAGCTATGAATAAATCGTTCACTTCATTTTCAAAGAGCGACCTCTCCTTTCTGATGTCGACAGATCTCGGAGGTTCACCTTCCCAGAGTTCAGGTCCCATGTCTCGGTCGAGTTGAATGCCAGCGGGGGCAAGCGTCAGTAATGAGGGGCATTCAGTCGCCCTTCGTCGTCTACCGCCCTACTTTCCATGCAATATGGCTTTATTCTGACCGCTGATAGGTAATTTGCTCCGCTCGGGGAAAAATGCTGAGAATCGCAGAAAGGAAAGGCTATTTTTTGAATTGAAAGAACTTGATTGAAAAAGGATGGAATGGATGTTGGGCTCGATGGCTCGTACTTGGTGGGCCCTTGGGAGGGAAAGGTGTTCTAGGTATTGAATTGAAAGCAAAACTGATTGGTCGAATCGATGTTTTAATATTTTAGGAATGCTCGTTGGCCGTAAATTTAAAATTGTTATTTGAATGATGTTTGAGTAAATTTTGTTTTTGCTAACCAATATTGAGTATGTATTATTTGTTTCGCTACCATCAGTTTTTGTTTTTGGTCTCGGTAAATTTTGAATTCATTTGGTAAGTAACAACATGAAAAATATATTCAGGGGCGAAAGAAAATCGTCAATTCGTGTTTTCTGACCAATAAACCAGCACGTTAAAATTTCATCCAGCGAAATTTTACATTCAACCATAAAGCAAGGTCCCCAAAATGGGTCTCTAGGGAAGGGTGAACATTACAGTCATTTTATGGAAAACGAAAAAAGGTTTTTCGTTTCGGTTTGGAACGTAACGACATCATGACGAGTCGGGACAAATGAGAAATAGAGGGACAAAATGGGACTCCGAGATCTTATCAATCATTTGGGCAAGCTATTTTTCACTTACTCTAGTTTACTAGTACATTGTATTTTGGTCTGTGGGATAGATGAAACGTAAGCGATTTTTAGATGCGCTATTTATTTAACAGAGCTATCTACACTAGGCCTCGATTAAAAGTTGACCTAAAAACCGCCTGGGGAAGTACCACATCTTTGCCAGTTATTTTACCGCCAAGCAGTAGTGTGCGAGCATTACTGTGTTCCGGATTGAAGGGCAGTGTTTCCAGCGTAATTACTGGGTATACAGATATTTAACATCTAACATCTCAGGGTGACGAGCGCATTCCTTTGCCGCGCTTAGTTTTGAACTGTTGAAGTTCAAAATTCTGGGTGGCACTGAACTGTTATGGGCAAGCGTGACACTTAACATCAGGTGAGCGACTTGCTCGTCTCGTAACAGACTAAAAAAAAAAAACAGTGTTTCTTTACCTCTGGTTATATCACATACACAGAACAGTAGCAGTAACAGATTGTATCGTCTCACAATGCAAAAGCTTTTATATCATCAGACTCGTCAGTTCAAAAACGTATGTTTTAGAACTTTAGATTTTGGTACAATGTTGGAAAAAGTCTTGGAAAAGCTTAAAAAACCGCAGATAAAACTTTGAAGGACAGACTCTCATTTAATGTATAAATAGATACCCATCAAAGGCTAAGAAGTTTACCAATAATTGCTCTTCACCGTGCATTAAGGCGCTTACAGTCACGGAACCTGTCCCCGAGGTATTGTGCCATTAACAATTTGGGCAACACCATTAGGCCAGCCCTGGGTTCACGATAAATCATCGTTTTTCGACGCGGCCCGGACAATAGGGCTACCACCGTTGTTTACATTTATGAACCCTTGTGTAACTATTTCATCCCTTGCCTCAAGTTTTCGAGTTTGTATTGATCTCATCATCATCAGCCAGAAGACGTTCCCGGCTTAAACAAAGGGCTCTTCCTTAGAGTAATAAACTGAACGACAGTCTACAATTTGCATCCACCAGTTGCCCGCAATCGCGATGGTGGCATCTGCGTAGTTGCAACATCCAGTGTATAAGCTGTGTTTATTCTGCAAGCTAAGCAGCAGTGCAAGTGAGGTGAGCTTCTGATGGAACTAAGGGAACTGGTTTTCTTGCCGATTACTACAGTCAAATGTTGTAATATAGCTGTTACCCGCGCCTTCGTTCGCGTGGACTTAAAAAAAAAGTATCTTATGTTCATCTTTGTGATATATGTATAGTAACTCCTTATCAAATTTTAATAAACTCAGCCGTTTAGTCGTGATGGGAAGTGATACATTCAGACAGAGAGATAAATATCGCTTTTTAATAATACTACAGAAGATACACTAGATATAGATTACACTTGATATTTACAATTCCTTATTTTTAAATTTCTCTGCAGTAATAAAAGAAAAGAAAATTCGATTCTATTCTGCACATCCGTGACCCCGAATTATAATACAGGTTGATTCTGTTAATGTGCACTTAGTTAACAGAAGCAGCCTGTATTCAGAAAATTATAGTCATGACTGTGCAGAATAGAATCGAATTTTCTGACTTGTTTGTTTTTATTATATGTTAAATCTTGTATGACCAGTAATTTCGCTGGAAACATTGCCATTCAATGCACAACAGAGTAATTCTTGCACACTAATGCTAGGCGGTTGAATAACTGTCAAATAATAATAATAATAAATATCGGTGGACGTTATACACACAGCGCCATCTAGCCCCAAACTAAGCAAGCTTGTACTATGGGAACCAGATAACTGATAGAATACATAAATACTTTTTTTTTGTAAATACATACATAGAATACATAGAAACACCCAGACAAAGAACAAACATCCATGTTCATCACACAAATATTTGTCCTGGGTGGGAATCGAACCCACAACCTACAGATCAGAAGGTGGAAATCCACCCACTGAGTCACAAGGCTAGTCGTGTGGTACAGTGTGTAAAACAATTAAAAAAAAGTTTAAAACAGTCTCACCACTACAAAAATACTTACTAATATAATAAATATGAAATACAATTTAAGATAGTTATTCGATTGAACGATTTATTCTCATGAATCGGCATTCAGACGTGCTGAAGTTTGTCAACGCTACCTCAGCTTATAATTACAATGATCTATCAGTGAAATACGCTTTAAGGTGCGTTCTAGTTAAGCTGGACACAATTAATTCGTAATCGTTTTAGTATGCTTGTTAGTATCTAACAGAGCTAACTTGGGGAGCTTTAGTAAAAATACAAACATTATCCTTATAGAGTAGGGACTAGGCATTGCATTGGAAATGCGTCTAGTGTTGCAGATGTTCATAGGTGGCAGTGACTACCATGGTGCCCACCGTGTGCTCACCGCCACATGTAAGTGGCAAACAGGTGATAGCCTCCACTAAAAAAACATACATATTTCAATTATTTCAATGTGCATTTAATTAGCATGCTAGCTAGCTAGCATAGCAAATAATATTTATGAGTGAAGTCTAAACTACTTATATACGCTTTAACACTTTATCCATTTTCACAGAATTCCATAAAATTTCGCCAATAAGATGATTTTAAGCCAACGTTTTCAAATCTATAAAAAAAATTGCGAAATACCTACAATTTTTATAAAAGAAAAGGTAAAGTACGAAAGTCTTTAGTTTTCAAATTAAGTTTTTTTTTTTTTTTTTTTCTGTTTTTAGTTGACAGAAATTGTTAAATTCGACAAAAGGCAACGGAGTCCGTGGAGCAGAGCATAGAATAAAAAATAAACCTCCACATTTTTAACGACTGACGCACATAACGAAACTCCGCCTTAAACCAGACTGAATAATACAACATATTCTAGATAGATCTGCTAGTAACTTACTTTTGTCTTCTAATCAGCGCAGGATTATTATAATTTGCACTGAGGCGAAGGGATTTATATTCTAGAGATGCTTTGTTTGATGTTAAATCATTTACTTTGTCTCGTTTCTAATGAACAAGCGCTGTTTCTACTACCACGGGCAAAAACATTTTCGACAAATTTACTTTGGCATATTCTCGAGTTAAAATTTGCATAGAATTAATTTCAGCGTGTTTTACCACATTGTAAGCTGTTATTTAGAGAGTACTCTTTGTTTTCTTGCTCTTTCACTCACGTACTCAATACTCGTACTTATATAGTAATACTCGTACTCGTATTATAAGACAAAATCTACAATTAAACCATCAATGATGATGACCACTTGATACATTTTACCAGCAAAAAAATTTACACCTGAAAAATTATACAGAATACAGAATTTTTTATTCATGACAAACACATAAGTACATAAAAAAAAAAGAAAAGGAACTAACAATTACAAAATTAATACCTATGGTTTGTCACGAAACCGATCCCAACTCAGCGTAATTATCTCCTGCGTAATAACCATCTATAACATAACTTAAACTTTTGAATTGTTTCATTCACAGCTGGGCAAAGGCTTCTCTTTACTTTTTCTAGACTCCTACTTCGGCTCGGGTATGGTTATCTTGCGAGTTGAACTCGTCGTTGAAAAGAGGATCATTTTGCTTCTAAATAATATGAAAAGGAAAATAGATCGAAACTTTCCGTTTCACTTAGAAATATATAATCGTTAAGGACTTTATAGTCGTGCCTCAGTTTTCTCACTCGCTTTATTCTATCAGATTCTACAATAACTTTTTCTAGTATATTGTATCTATCTATCATACTATTAGAGAAGTTTTAAAAATATTTTTAATTTAATATATATTTTTTTATATTTTAAATTTTTTTTTTTTCATTTCTGGGTTCACCCTCAAATTATTGGGGGGGAAATGCTGTTTTTTTCGATTTCCTCCATCTAGTTAAAAATATATATAAATGAAAGTTACTCTTCATTTTTAATCTTGTGGTAAAGAAACTAAATTCACTTTATAAATATCAATAAAATACTAAGAACTCTAATTACTAACTAAGTTTAACCAAAAAAGTATTTAGGACTCGGACACCTTCGAACGACCAACCTTTTCTGGCCGTTCAGACTTTAAAAACTTGCTTATATCGAAATCAAAATCACTCGTGTAACTTCATAACTCAATAAGGGCAATATTCTTAGGGAAATTAAATTACACCGCGATTGGTTTGATGAGTCTTTTGATTTATCGCCGGAATTGGACCGACCGCGCGGTAATGTCCTCGTTGAAGGCTTAATTGAATCGAATCTGGGCTTTGATTTATTACTTCTCCCACTTTTATGCTTTTTAGTTAGTATGATAAAGAAGGGGTGACGTGGCCACACCAAAATTCTTTGCACCATTTGTGTAGTGACAAAACACATTTGTCCTATCAAATAAAAAAAAACGACGAAGGAGAATCAAACTTTAACTAAATTAGTAACTAATAAGTTAACGTGCCTTTCAAATTTTTACTTACTAGAAATGTTGAATTCCAGATGGCTTATTATACATACTTTTGTTTCTGACATTAAAAAAACCTAGAAGTATTATGCCAACAAACACGTTTATCCGAATTTGTCCCTCAGCTGTATACTCTCTTCGAAGTATTAGTTAGTTTTTCGAACTTTATTTAGCCATAAATTTAACTACCCAAGTGTATAGAAAGGATTTCTCTACAAGTGTTTTGCAATAAATAAAAACCAGTCACTAACTAGTAAAAAGTCGGGTAAAAAGAAAAGAGAAAGAAAGCGAAAAAGATATTATTTAAGCATATCTTAGTGTCAAAAAGCGAGTTCAGCAGACCTAGCATAAGCACCGCAACAAAATATTCTCTACTCTTTTTGTGGTGCAAAGACAGGACACAACTATGATTATGTATAAGTTTGTCTCATTTTCGCTAGACATGAAGAGTAGAGAAGTTTTTTCGCTATGTCTGCTGGTCTGAGACTCATGTCATTTCAGCCCAACAAAAAAAAAAAAAAAAAACAAAAAAAAATTACTATCCATAATTAACTTATCAACATATTATGCATTTCTTGGGGACCTCAAACTCCGCTAAGCTTGTATCTTGAGGCCCGGTGGAGATTTACCTGCAAGATATTAAGCGCGCGCTAACAATTAAAAAAAAAATAAAAAAATAGAGGAATAAAATTACAATTACATTTTAACATTAAATTATTTAAAAAAAATTGCGAAAAGTCGCTCGTCGATTTTTGAAATAAAAATAGGAATCAATGTACTATAATATCAGTTTAACATATTAATTTTATAAATGTACTTACCTATATTGATAAGCAATAGTTACAGATGTTTACAATAGAAGCGCATATTTTAAAGTTATCTTTTATGCCCTCAGAAATATAATCAATATTAACATAATATTTTTTCTCATCCATAACCTGCATTTCGGATAAAAACCGTATCTGTAATGAATTTAATTATTATCATCCTCGGTAATGAATATTGTTTTGAATTTCAATCAATGATTGAATAATGATGAAATTGAATGAATGCACTATGATTGGATAAAAAGGTATAAATTAGAAAAATCACAAATTATATCTTGCATGAAACAAAAAGCGTAGACAACAATCAAGAATAATAGCTATCCGGGACGGAGGCTAAGCACCATTTGTCATTGTTTCGTAACAACTGTGCGCAATATTTTGCCTATTTTTTATTTTTTTCCAAACTTAATGGCCTCGTGGTCTGGAACATCATTTATCAGACTTTATAAGGCTTCTGAGGGGGAAAAGAAGCAAGTTTACTTTCAAGCATTTCGTAAAATGTTAGGTAGGAACTACTAAATACAGCGCTAATTTAAAAAAAATGGAAAGAAAAACATTCATATACCAGTGCAGTAAAGTTTCAAATAAACAAACTTAAGTCGCAACTACAGAGAAACTCAAATTTTAGTTTTCGATTTAAAATTTCCCGTATCTTTTTTTTACCGCCACGGAAAGCTTAGAGTAAATGTATTTTTTTAAATTTATTTTTTGCCATATGCGTTCGCCAAAATCCGTTAAGGTTGTAGGGGCCAACACTGCCCAATAACGTAGTAAATTCAAAAAATAAATAATGGAGTCTATAACAAGCTAATCAAAAAATCATAGCAGGTTCTAGTATTTGTGAATGGGTAATCGATGCAATTTATGTGCTAAGCAAGCTCGCATTCAAATTTATAAAGCCGGCATACTAGCATAAACTGGAATGAGTGAGACATTTCGAAACAATATCGGAAATATATTGCGTCTAGTCATTTTATTTGGCTCTAGAAGTCTAGAAATACGTTTAGTATGACGGTGTAAACATTGAGTAACTCAGTAACGTCCCGAATTGTCTTTTTCGGAATTAATTTGCATCATCATTGTCACCCAAAAGACGTCGTGGTAGTGGTAGGGACCACTACCACGACGTCTTTTGACTCTTCTGCAGAGTCTGCCTGGGGAATTACCACACCTTTTCCAGTTATTTAACCGCCAAGCAGTAGTGTGCCGCGCATGGTTTTGAACTGTTGAGGTTCAAAATTCTGGGTGGCACTGGACCGTTATGGGCAACCGTGAAGTTAACATCAGGTGACCGACTTGTCACGTCACCAAATTCATTTTTTTTTTTGGTACTGTGTCTGAATGTGGGGTGTGTATGACTGTATGTGTGATTGAATATATTTGACAACCACGTCAGTTTTTATAATAGTAATAATTTTTACGTTAACAGCGAAACGTAGAGCTTTTTACATTACTTCCTAATACTAACTAATATTATAATTCAGAGGAATATAGCCGCAGTCCAATCAGGACCAATAAAGCTTCGAGATATGAAAATGAATACGTTCGTCTCGAGGAAAAAACTCCGCTGGCGCGATTCAAAACTCCCTACATTACAACTGTCAGTCCATACAATACGTCAAAAAGTGCACAAAAATTGATCAACGCCATCAACGCCATCGCTATAGCTAACTATAGGATGTAACTTTGTCTCTGGATGTTTGTCGCGTTATCACAGCTAAACGGTTGAACGAATCTTGATAAAATTTGACAAGGAGTTAGTAATATATCACAAAGACGGACTTAAGATACTTTTTTTATGTCCACGCGAACGAAGTCACGGGTAATAACTATTATTTCTATATATTAAAAAAAAAGTGCTTCGTTTATACGAACACCCATTACATAGTTTACCGTTGTAGACTCTTATCAAGAGCCGATTTATGCTTATTATCGTGTCAGCAAAATCAGTTTTATGGCATTAGCAAAGAGATAGCATTAGCAAACGACTAACGTTTTGTGAAAATGTTATGCCGGTATACTTTTTTTAGTCTGTAAAACACAAAAGAAAAAAAAAATGCAAGTGACAACACAGACCATAAAAATAAAGTACACATTTATAAGAATATTGGATTATGTGAAAAGTTTTCAGAGGGCCCCAAACTAGGCTAGGCATCTTGCGCACCCTGAGATTTTAACAACATTATTTACGTTTGCGCATCGGCACTTTAGTTAATTCAATCGTCTAAAAGGAAAATTAGGACGTTACTTTCATTCGTCCGGATTTTCAATTAATCGATTAAATACGCGTTTAGGTAAAAGCGGAACCGTTATTCGTACTAATTTACAATTCTAACCATGGCTTACTTACAAGGGCTTCGGCTGTTTTAATTGTATAAATTGGGAACTAAACTCCGAACGGAATAAATTTCTTGCGGATTTAAGGATTGTGGCTTGAAGCTGGTGGATTCTTTTCATACTTTTAGGCTGACGGAACTCGGAAATTTTGGGTATTTCTGAAGTTTAGACGTTCCAACTTTAACAACTTTTGAATGAAGTTAAAAGTTCGAGGAACACTTAAGTTACTGGTCAACTTTTACTTTAAATCTTTTTTTTTTTTATTGGCTTGCGTTTTATTGCCATCACGTACGTTACGAAGATGCAGCCTACGATGGAGCACGCTTTATATTTTTCCAAGTGCCTCGCTACAATTTCTTGCTTGCTTAGTTATTGTATTCAAAGAGACCAATCATGTGGAAAAGTTAACATACTGAACGCACACAAATTTCGCACTTGTTTGGTTTCTTACATCAGAACATTTGCTTGACTCCCTTTTTATGTAAAAATCAAAGTTTTATCTTTCGTATGAGTACACACAAGATGTTAGAAACATTGGGAGCGTCCTACGGTTCAGTACACTTGGATGCACACTTAAGGACTCACTCGAGTTCATACTAGTACAGTGCATGCCAATCGAGCTATGCTGAGGGCATATTACTATTGTGGACATTGTGCAAGGCGCATTCAGTTGTCGATGATGTTTGAAGTGTTTACTTCTATGCTTTGATAAAATCTAGTATGTTGCCCAGTTAGCTGAAGCTGAGAAGCTGAAACTCAGAACCACTGGGAATCTTTCGACTATATTTTAGACTAGCAGTGCCTCGCAGTTTCACCTGCTATCCTACAGAAACCATTAAATTTTTCGGCATATAAAGTAACATTTGTGCTAATCCAGTGTATAAGCTACCTCCATACCAAATTTCATTCAAATCCGTTCAGCCGTTAGAGAGTTGAACGGGAACAGACACAGTTACGTACTTAACTACTTACATACTTACACACTTACACACAAACTTTCGCATTTATAATATTAGTGTGACTAGCATGCGAAGCAAGGGAACTTTTTCAATGGAACCAAATTAGTGGTATGCTCAAGTGCGAGTAAACTTAGTACGAATGTCAACTTAGTCGCACAACAACTTCTTTGATGAGCGGCCGTCGTATACGAGAGCGGTGCGACGTAGTCAGTGGCTAGAGAATGTTGCAGCGTATAAGGTTTATACAGATGTCGCATTTTTTTTAAAGTACTAGTTTTTCTGGGACGCAAATGTGTATGGGCATATCCTCACTTTTATATCTTTGTGTATATAGGTTTAATTCAATTTTTTTCAAATCATTTAATTCAGACTACAAAGGTTCATATTCACATAAAAAGAAATTCAATTACAATTAGAACACAAAATTAATTATATTATATTATGTCCTACATGTCAATAGTAACACAAAACAGAAACAAACAGAAAACAATTTTTGTCAAACGGAAAATACAAAATTAAAAAAAAAAAATGTAACATCAAATTAAATAAAGTAAAAAAAAAAGGTTTTGAAATGTAAAATTAAGTAATGTAAACTATGTCAAATCTTTCAATTAATTATTACTACTAACATGTAACTTAACCGCATGATTAAGTACAGGACAGTCAAATCGGCCTGCTATAACGCGCAGGATGCTGTTGGTAGCACCGCACACAATCAAGGCATCCAATGTCAAAAAAAGTTATTTATTATAAGTATAATAATAATATTTATGTACCAAAAAATAAGTACAGAGGTGCTTAAATACACAAGACTTACAAATTTTAACAGTTGGTGGTTCCGTACTATATTAGTAACAGATTAGTGGTGAACCCCAAACTAGGCACAAGGTCTGTTTCTTGGGGCTCGAGTGCGAGGTTACCAGAAAAAGTACAGTGTATTATTAAATTCTACAAGATAAAGTTAACAAAGAAAAAAAATGTGTTAGGAGTTTAAGTGTACGTCCATAACTATTATAAAATCAAGGAGAGGTCGGGCCGAGGCTCGGAGCGCCGTAACCGAGAGACACTTGACCCACCTCGGGTCTATTTGGGTCACAGTTTTAATTAACGACAATACACGACCTCTATGCTGGTGATACAATCTATACCTACTATTAATTATGTGTAGGATCAAGATATCTCTGACACTCTATCGGCGTTATTTATTAGAACGCAGTGACTATTATTCGTTGCAAATATTGGACTATTATTGGTATATTCAGAGCTCAGTGAATACTATTATTTTCGGATTTTGGACTGTGATTGGATTATTACTACAATGCAATTTATCTGAACCTATGTAGGCCTTGACCTGCAGGCCAAGCGTGCGCACCGCGACAAAATCTTCTTTACACTTTTTGTCGTGCAAAAACACACGACACAGGACATAGCCACGATTATGTATATGTTTGTCTATTTTTTGGGCAACATGAAGGGTAGAAAAGTTATTAAAAAAATATATAGTCTACTAACTACTACTAATGTTTATTTATATTATTTTATGTTTGACAGGCTAGGTGTTTGACCACAACTCACCTGATGTTGAGTGAGTGATGGCGTAGTCGAAGATGGCAAGCACACCTAGCCTGGAAAGGAAACTGGCCTTCAACTACGATGTACTGTGTGTCTATTTATAGTTCTAATAAATATGTAATAGTTCTAATAATAATACTTTTTTTTTAACTCTCTACTTATCCTGGAAGTATTAATTTTACCAGGAAAAAAGTAGTTAGTTAAATGGTTCAAAAGCCTTTGTGTTAATCCAGGATATATGCTAGCACCATACCAAATTCAATTTAATTCCGTTAATTCGTTACCGAGTTGAACGGGAACAAACACACTTAAGTACAAACTTTCGCATTTATAATAATTAGTAGGATAAGATAGGATGTTAAAAATTGGTATAGTCGCTTTATTGTAAATATTATCTATTTCTATCTTTGTATAATAGTTTGTACCATACAAACTATAAGACAAAGAAATACAAAAAATATAGTATATAATACAAGAAATAGACAAAAAAAGGAGATCAAAAACCTCGCAAAATAATTCGCTTTCATTAATTCAGCCAGAAAAACGGTAAGTTTTATCTAGAACATGCCATGCACCACTTACTACCATGCCACCTCGTTTTACGATAAAACTTCACCGCAAATAATGGATGCCAGCAGCTGTCCGTAAATTCTGAGATAATGTGAAACACAACACATGCACAGCAAGAACAAAACGCAGACGGCCGGCCAGATTGGATATAAATAATTCAGTAGCAGATTGGGTAAGATTTGTATATCCTAGGGCCTCTTTCATCATCTCAAAGTAAAGTGTTGATTAGCTACTTTCTGGTAAGTGCAAATTGGCGAGTAAAAGTCCTAAGTGTCTTTAGTTTATGTTGGTTAGTGTTCCATGAAATTGAAACGGTTCTTGAGTATTATGCCACGCGGTCGTAATCAGTGCTATCTTCTTTTTCTTGAATATTTTAAAGTATACTTTGTGATATACGGTTTTTTATATTTGCCAATCTAGGTATTGTTGCAACGCTGTTGTTATCGTTTCGTAATGCTAGGGCTCTTTTGCAAAGCCCGTTTGAGTAAGTTCCACACGTTTACGTTACACGTCATAACTGGCAACATCTCGTTGAAAGTTATATTTTTACTAGCAGTGCCCCGCGGTTTCCACAGAAATTGAATATTTTTCCGTGATGTTTTTTTTTTGTTTGATTCATTGTAGCTCCCTCAATACCAAATTTATCTAAATCCGTTCAGCCTTTTCAGAGTTGAACGGGGACAAACACACTTACATGATTTCGCATTTATAATATTTGTGTGATTTGTATTATTTATAGGTATTTTTGACGTTTCTAAAGTGTATCCAAGTGTACCTTATTGAGACAAAGACCTAATGAAATTGTAGAGCAAACCGCCAGTGTGGTATTTAATATAAAATCTACACTTGTCTACTTTCTACAAGCTCTACGACGCCGTAGCAGATTGCTACGAAGCTACGGTAACGCCACAGGATTCGTGATCGCTACGAACACAGAAGACAGGTAAAAAAAAATCCTCTTCTGTGGCTACGAACGATCTTACCGTCCCAGTAAAACTTAGATACGGGTTATTTACTTCCTTTTGAGAATATTGGGTGGAACCTGCTAGCTGATGAGATGATACATTTTTATATTAGAAGTTTGAATAGGTATCCATAATCATCGTCATCAGCGAGAAGACGCCCACTGCTGAATAATAAAGGTTTTCTTCTTAGTGGGGACATAATCCCTAAGGGTACCACAGAACTCTCACCATTTACTAATATTACGCCGCTCCCCATTCTCTGGATCTTCTCGGATCTGGTCGCAGTTTTTTTTATTTTTTTTTAAGTATTGGTGGACGTTTTTCACACAGTGCCATCTAGCCCCAAACTAAGCAAGCTTGTACTATGGGAACCAGATAACTGATAGAAAACGTATTTTTTTTTTGTAGATACATACATATAATACATAGAAACACCCAGACTAAGAACAAACATCGATGTTCATCACACAAGCGTTTGTCCTGGGTGGGAATCGAACCCACAACCTATAGATCAGAAGGCAGAAATCCACCCACTGAGCCACAAGGCTAGTTTAAGACATAGGGCCTAAAAATGTATACACGTCAAAAACTAAAATGCTATCCCGTGCAATTATTTACGTTTTTTCCAAGTTGCACGGCGAGCGCGCTTGTGTTTCATTATTGTATGAGATACGTGGTAGGTGGGAGCCGACCATTACCATGAGTGCTTTTTTCCATAATAAAATATGACGTCACGCCTGGATAAAAGCTTTCTGAGTTATTATATTGTCGAGCAAAAAAGCTAGGACAGAATAAGCAAGCGCATTGTACATCGACTGCACTTTTTTTATAACCTTTAGGCATGCGTTTGACCACAATCTTACCTACTGGAAAGCGATCTTTTTTTTTTTAAAGATACGAGATGTGCAATTCCCTCACCTGATGTTAAGCGTCATGCTTGCCCATAACCGCGCTCAGTGCTTATTATTATTTATTGCTTATTATTAGCTCAGTGCCATCCAGAATTTTGAATTTCCAAAAGCTTAAAACCACGTGCGGCAATGCACTACGCTCGTCACCTAGAGACATTAAGTGTTAAATCTCTTTATGCCCTGTAATTGCGCTGGAAACAATGCGTTTCAATCCAAAGCACAGTAATGTTTGAACACTACTGCTTGGCGGTTGAATAACTGGCAAAGATGTGGTACTTATCGAAGCGAACTCAGCGAGAGTCCTACCACTACAATCATATGGCCGAAGACACGCTTGCCTAATAAAAGGTACCTATTCACTCTTTTCTTGAACGGCCCTGGATTGTATCCCCTCGGAAAGACCTAAGCAGGTAATGAGTTCCACATGACACCTCTGCTGATCTTACTAAGAAGGCGGATTGAAAACGCTTAGTACGTTTGAACGGTACGAGTATTTCCACCATACGGGTGTCTCTTTTTTGTGCGTCTGGTGGTCTTGTTGAAGAACGGTGATGGCAGGACTGTCTTGCAGCTCATGTGTACACTCATAGTAGTGTATTCTGTAATACACTTTTTTTTTTACTCGGTGACGAGACGAGCAAGTCGCTTACCTGATGTTAAGCGTCACGCTTGCCCATAACAATCCAGTGCCACCCAGAATTTCGAACTTCAACAGTTCAAAACTATGCACGGCAATGCACTGCGCTCGTCAGCCTGAGATGTTAGATGTTAAATCTCTGTATGCCCAGTAATTACGCTGGAAACATTGCCCTTCAATCCGGAACACAGTAATGCTTGCACACTAATGCTTGGCGGTTGAATAACTGGCTAAGGTGTGGTACTTCCCCAGGCGGACTCTGCAAAAGAGACCTACCACTACAAATACTGAAAGGCTAGCCATTTCACGCCGGTGTGACAGGCCCTTTAGCCTATATTTTACCAACAATTCGTTATTAATGAGGCTCTTAGCACAGATAGATAATACGTTATATTTTGTTCAACAAGAAAATAAAGTTTTTTTTTGTGTTCTAGTGCCGAGGTTGAACCGAGCAGCGAAGGATTCTATAATTTAATCACGAGCGCAGTGAGCTATAGGGCAAGTGTCTTTGTTTTCTAAATAAAATATAAATTAAGCGAACTACACAAAATAAACAGTTGATTTGTACAGAGACCATTGAAGGTCTAAAATAATCTAAAATAAATGCTCAAGCTCACTACCATTAGGAAGCGTACCAAGTATACTGGCGGCATTGTCACGCTGAATGGCAATATTGCGTTGCGCCAGACATGTACGCTAGCATATTGGTCACGTGTCGCATCAACCAGACGCTCCGATAGATTTTTGAAAATGAGATTAGCTAGGCCCCACTGGCCCTTGCCCTGATGCCCGAATACGGCACTGGTATCCCTTGCCTGTAGTAAGAGCCTACTTAAAAGGGACCTCTGGGCTCGTGGTGAGAGGTGGTTTTCTAACCATCTACCTGAACGAGCGGTCAAGTGGCTGACGCTGTCGTAGGCGGAGGCGTCTCAGAACAGCTCGTAGCTGCTCCGGGAGGAGCTGAAGCGTAGTGCTGAAAGCTCCGGTGCGTTCTCTTGGAGATGCCAGAGCCCTCGGATAAGACCGAGGCAGGCTACTCTGAGTTTAAGTGGGTATAATCCCACATAACCCGGCTGCACCCCAAAGCAGCCGGGTACTGAGTGGAGATTTCCCCTGCGTAAAAATATGTCACCGCTGACCCAATCAAAATTTTTGTTCACAACACAAATAAGAAGATGAACCTACAAACATTACAAGTGACATCAAAGAACAGAAAAATGCTGTTACCGAACTCGGCGCAGAAAAGAACTATCCGCCCATTGATGAATGGATACATTATGAGATTGAATGTTATTGATTTTCTTCGAAAAAGGCACAAAGTTGTATGTGAACAACTAGATATAATGTTTGGAGATATCCTTCAATGTTTGATGTTTGACTTCTACAAATCTGAAAAGTAAACTTACTTTCCTACTAATACAGTTTTAGTAAGTTCGTGTGAGTTCGTATGAGATAAGTGATTAAGTGATACTGTGATCAGCACTAGTGTGACCACAGTAACGATTCAGTATAATGCAGTTTTTAATTATTAATATCTAGGTGTAATTTTGACCGCCACTAATCTGATGTCAAGTGACGTGACATCATTAAACTATTATGTAATACGAACTAAATTGTGGTCACTTTGCCAATTTGAATCCACTAGTTTCCTACGACTTTCACAATGTCGTCAATCTATCTAGTGGAAGACCTACCTACGCTATGTCTTCCGAGTCGTGGTCGCCACTCAAGAACCTTTCTTTCCCATCGGTATCTTTGCTTATCGTTCTGCCCATTACTACTTCAACTTTCAAATCCTGAAAGTTAAATATGTCGGTGACTTTGGCTCTTCGGCGCATACCCTCGTTCCGGGTGTTATTGCTCAAAAATCGCTCTCCATTGCCGTTCTGTGACTCTGACTTGTTTGAATCTTGCTGTATCAGCCTTTAAACATCCCACTGTTGGGATATCAGCCTACCCTCGAAGGGTGATTAGGCCGTATCCACCACGCTGGCCCAGTGCGGGTTGGCGGGTTCACATACTCCATCGAATATCTTCTCCGGAAATATGCAGGTTTCCTCAAGGTGGTTTCCTTCACCGTAAAGCCATTGGTATGAATCAATGTATTGAATCATAGATCATTTTAATTTACCTCTTACAGTAACTCAGCATGCCGATCTTTCAGCACGCCAGCATATCGGTGAGCTAGTTAATTCAGAAGCGATTGAATAAAACCTTCCCCGTACAGTTCCCTGTGGTTCCATGTCACAGCCTAACAACATCCAGTTAGTGCGATGTGAAACTTGCGGCGCGCAAACTGAATCAGTGAGCTTGATTGCGTAGTCGTGGTGTGACTGGGGCTGTGTGATTCAGTAAACAAGGTACCAAGGCCTGGAAGAGATAGCTTTTAGTGATAAGGCCGCCACTTGTGGCACTAGTCTAGAAGATAGGTTTGTGCCTGTTTTATTATTATTTTGAAGTAAACAAAGAGTTTCTATCTATCTACCAACAAGCATAGCATATGACTTACCTATATTTAGAGTAGTCCAGGACCATCGCAGGATGGGCAGCAGCCACAGATCACACCCTATCATTCACGCATCCAGTCTAAATACACTTATAAGACATTACTTTGATTGGTTGATTGTAAGGCGCGAGTAGGCGTAACCTTGAGATAGCCAATGAGAACGCTTGGTCGCACTCCCCGTGACCCACGCCTTCCTCATACTTTGGTGACTTTTTGTAAGAACAACGAATCTCGTAATGCGGTATCTAGTGTGATCTGTGGCAGCAGCGTATACAAGAGACTAGCTGTTACCCGCAACATCGTTCGCGTGGACCTACAAAAAATCAGCTGATCCATAGAATAATGTCAATGACACTCGACAAGTATAAAAAAATATTAGAGTAACAACTGATCATTGTTGTTCTAAAAAACAGCTGTTCATACATTTTGCCATATTTCTATAGAACATCTAATTTTTTTCTCGATTTTAGGGATGGTCCCATACTAAAAGTTGTTCAAATAATTCATATTCATATTATTTAGATGTTACAACTTATGCTAGGAACAATCGCAGACCCGTCGGGCACTGCTATTGACAGCCTTGTGGCTCAGTGGGTGGATTTCCACCTTCTGATCTGTAGGTTGTGGGTTCGATTCCCACCCAGGACAATATTTTTTGTGATGAACATGGATGTTTGTTCTTTGTCGGGTGTTACTATGTATTCTATATATGTAGTTACAAAAAGTATTTATGTATTATATCAGTTATCTGGTTTCCATAGTACAAGCTTGTTTAGTTTGGGGCTAGATGGCGCTGTGTAAAAACGTCCACTAATATTTATTTTATTTATTTCTGCTAAATACCTAGGAGGCGTGACGGAGTAATGTGATGAGTGATAATGAGTATTTATGATGATGATGAGTAACTGTGAGCCATTTTCGCTTAGCATACTCTATCCTTATAACGCTGTAGTTATAATCAGTCTTTTTCAAGGACTGATTTAAGCACAATCACACTAATATTATAAATGGGAAAGTTTTGTGTAAGTAGGTAAGTATGTAAGGGTGTGTCCGTTAAACTCTGTAATTGCTGAGTGAACTTGAATGAAATTTGATATGGAAGTAGCTTATAACCTGGATTAACATATAGGCTACTTTTTATTCCAGAAAATATTCGGTTTCAGTAGAACAGCGGGTGAAACCGCGGGGCGTAGCTAGTACACTATATAACTAGAATCGAACCGCTCATAATTTTGATGTTATGTTTTATAGCAGGAATCCTTTCGTTAAAGTTTTTATTTCTCTTCTTTTTTGGCTCCACACGTTTTGTATTTAGCCAGTGTCAAGGATTGTAATATTTCAATTGAAGTCAAATATTTCACCATTAAAATGAGTCTCAGTCATAGTCTAAGTCAAGAAAAGTAAGTCACGGTCAAGTCCACGTCATGCCCCAGTAAAGCGGTGGAGAGCTTACTCGAGGTTCAATGGCGTTTTGGAAACAACGCGAAGAGTCACGTTTCGCAACATTATATTATTCATCAACACTTGTTCACTTGTTCACGAGCACTTAAAGGATAAAAATCCGCCATTTCTACACATTAACAGTTGAAATAACACAAGTTCTGGAAAATAATACAATGACACGACATGACTTCTTCACGTTCCCGCCAAAACTCCCAAAGTATTAAGTTTAACTACTGGAGATCAAGTGGAATAGCATAGCTACAGGTAACATGTTCTAGCACGATGGGGATTATGAATAATTCAACTCGAACACATCAAATTCCGTACACGCTGGAATATTGTACTGGGGCTTCATTTTTGTTTTTTTTTCCATGATTTCGCACGAAAATATTGCGAAATGAAAGAGTTTCTATTAATTGAGAGCAAATTCGAACGGTTAAAACCACTCGTTGCGTTAGCGAGTGTTATGATTGTTTCAAAATCCGACTTTAATTTGGGATTTCGTTCGAAAGTCAGTTATTTCGCATCGGATATTTTCGTGCGAAATAACATACGAGCGATTCAAAAATAGAGTCCCTGTACTGTGATCAGTGAAGATGTTTTGTGTGTTGCCGTCTTTAGGTCTCAGTCTCGCAAAGTGATCTAAGTATAATTAGGTTACAAACAAAATGTAGTGGTAGGACTATTTGTAATGGTAGGACTCTTTTTAAAGTCCGTCAAGGGAAATACAACATTACTACATCATCAGCCAGAAGACGTCCACTGCTGAACATAGGCCTTCCCCTTAGAGCGCCACACAGACCGACAACGTGCCACTTGCATCCAGCGGTTGCTTGCGACTTTAAAACAGTGTCAGACTTTACAGTGTCGTCGCGTCAGTCCACCTAGTAGGAGGCCTGCCTACGCTTCGTCTTCCGGTTTGTGGTCGCCACTCAAGAACCCTTCTTCCCTTCGGTTATCGGTTCTTCGAGGGAAATTATTATGGCTAATATGAATTATTATGGCAGTAGTGTTCAAGCATTATTGTGTGCCGGATTGAAGGGCAATGTTTCCAGCGAAATTACTGCGCACAGAGATTTAACATCTAATATTTCGGGTTGACAAGCGCAGTACATTGCCGCGCACGGGTTTGAAGTTCAAAATGTTGGGTGGCGCTGATATGCGCAAGCGAGACGCTTAACATCAGGTCAGCGACATGCTCGTCTCGTTATATAAGATAAAAAAAATAAAAAAAATATGCGATCTAAATATTATTTAGGTAAAAGAATTTGTAGAAATAAGTTCACGTAATTTTATTGCGATTGTTTATTATTGTCACGAGCATGTTCTTGTCGTGTTCGTAGGCGGTAGCATTGGCGTATTCAGACGAAATCACGTACGATAAATCATATGAGGGACTAGCAGCGCCCCGCGGTTTCACCCACTATTCTACTGAAACCGAATATTTTCCACAATAATATAATATTTACGTATTATTTTTTTCTGGGATAATAACCTATGTCTTAATCTAGGGTATAAGCTACCTCCATATTAAATTTCATTCAAATCCGTTCAGCTATTACAGAGTTGAACGGGAACAAGCACACTTACGTACGAACTTTCGAATTTATAATATTAATATTAATGCGATAAATGTTCTGTTCAATAAAATACACTTTCTCGACGCGAATTGTAATTTAATATTACACAATAACGTTCGTCTTCTATGCGATCTCGCGTCGTTCATACGATTGGATCACAGATAGCCCACTATAGATACCGGATTACAACATTTTTGTTCCGGCTCAAACGCACCAAAGTTAGCGGAAGGCAATGAGAGGGAAATTTTATATTTGTAATTCCACCCATGCGTGGTGCACTTCCACCACCCTGAGTGCTTATTCTATTAGAGGTAATCTGTGGATTGGATCGAACCCTTGTCACTACAAGTACGAAGCCGCATGCTAGTCAAAAAATAAAATAAACTGTCGACTTAAGAACCTCCTCCTTTTTTGAAGTCGGTTAAAAACAACGTGCTTATTACCCAGGTTCCTGAACCATTCTAAAAAAGTCCTACAACAAAACACAATGAGCACATAAATTTTGGCATAATACTCCGAATAAATTAACCTAACAATGACCTAATGTATGCGAAGCCCCTTATCCCAAGTTATGCTGTGGCATGACGCGGAACGTGGAGACAGGCTAACAGGAGCAAAATTGCATGAAAATTATTTTAATGCTGAAGCAAACCTGACTATTTAGTACCGGTTAGATAGAGAGGTAACGTGCGTGCGAGAGGCACATAATGTGTCATCACGACCAAAACTAAATGGTAGTAGTAATAGACGTAAATTGACTATACAATGGTCAGCTTAATAACGTAAAAAAAATGCCAGTATTTAGGAGTCTTGTGTGTCGACGTGAAAGGATCATTATTACCTTTGCGGTAGATGTAGATTTGATAATAATGGTAGATTTTTATCTATTATGTGGTTACCAAGGTACCAATATATAAAGAGGAGAGATTTGATTGTTTGTTTTTTGCATTGAATAGGCTCCGAAACTACTGAACCGATTTGAAAAATTCTTTCGCTGTTGGGAAGCTACAGTATCCCCGGGTGATATAGGTTATATTATATTTTCAAAAAAATTAGGGATCTTTACTAAAACTCCAATAATGTAACCCAAGATGTAAAAAAAATACCTTAAATTTATACCATATACAATATTTTTATTTTTTTGTTAAATACCCGTGCGAAGCCGGGGCGGGCTGCTAGTCTTTAATAAAGAGCTGAATCGTGTCTTTTCGAGTTGTCTCCAAAACTCCGTTGAAGCTTCCAGTTTTAAAGTAACGTGGGGCTTGACCGACCGGGTCAGCCAGAATCCGGGCAGGGAAAAATAAATCTATTAGGTAAATAAGGCTTAAAAGCTGTTAAGCGCCATAAGTGGATATTGAGGTTATTACAAACGGAAAACTTTATTGTGCTCGACAATTGTACAGCACCCGCCGTATTATAGAAATAAGATTTTCTAGTTACATGCTCTGCTTCAACGAAATCCAATTTATATTTCCTCGAGAATATTTGAGAGCTGGTTCAGAAGTCTATTGTAAAGTTAAATAGCGAAAATTTAAATTTTCTCTATTGTACGTCTGAATTTACGGCATATTTGGATTATACTTTCCTTTTTTTTTGACGAGTGTGAAATCCTTACTAAATACCCGACTGCTTTGGGGTGTAGCCGAGTTATGTGGGACTATACCCACTAAAACCCGTCGTCTGCCTACGTCCAGGTGCTGACTTTAAACTGAAGTAATAAAAACTTCCACTGTGCGATGAATATGGTATTTCCTTGTCCAGATGATGGCCTTAAACTGACGTCCAGCAAAAATTGACTTCAGTGGAACGTTATTTTCCGATGAATAAATGACCGACCTTAAGATAATCTAAGAATTACGTCGCTTGTACGTTTGCTAACGTCATTTAGCTACTTGGGCTCCACAATCACATTCTACCTTTTTTTTGAAGAGGGACAATTCTTCACAATGATACTCGACTGCTTTGGGGTGCAGCCAGGCTATGTGGATTGCCCCCCGGTGTCCTGACTTAGTGCTTGACCAAGTGTTCCGTGATCTAGAAGGAAACGCACCGGAGACCTCAACATCTTGCTTCAGCTCCTCCTGGGACAGCTACGAGCTGTCCTGAGAGTCTTCCACCTACAACAGCGTCAGCCAATCGACGCCGTCGTCCTCCCCTTGCTCGTTTGAATAAATGGTTAGAGCCCACCTCTAACCACCCCAGCACCCAGCGACTGGAACACAATAATGTTTGCACACTACTGCTTGGCGCTTGTATAACTGGAAAAATGTATGTGAAATGTCGTAAATTTTCGC
Organism: Apocheima hispidaria; assembly: GCA_947579745.1. Taxonomy (NCBI): domain Eukaryota; kingdom Metazoa; phylum Arthropoda; class Insecta; order Lepidoptera; family Geometridae; genus Apocheima; species Apocheima hispidaria. The sequence continues at coordinate 4,561,446 of OX388151.1, forward strand.
AAGTTTCTTAAAATTCAATTTTGAATGTAGTAGCGCATTCAACGCGTCCTATTTGATTCGGATTATTGGGACACAATGGATGGATGTAAAATCCATTAGTGATCCACCGGTATGTTGTAAAACAGTACCTTTTCCATCCACATAGAAAACTTTATCCTGTCTGATATCATGCTCGTCCCATTCGATAAAAAAATTCCCATTCCATAATTTTCGAAATCAACTGACTTTTGAAGTCAAAGCATTGAGATAGAATGAAATTGTAGGTACTAGTAGAACCATTCTGGCGCGCCCAATATTTTCCCTGTCACTGTCTCAATTATTAGAAATATCTTGAAAAAACACGAATAAAAGCTAAAAATAGCGTCAATAATTTTGAATTTCCTTAAGCAGATGAGTGGGAAGTAGTGCGAAGATTTCAGGATTACTTGAGATCAGGTACTGCCAAATGATAGTATTGTATTATATCTATACTATTGGGAATCCGGCTTGCGTTGAATACGCGGCTGACGTGGTTTTTATTCGAAAATGCAATTGGCTTTATCGCTAAATTTACAAACAGAATATTGTATGAAGCTTTTGTAAACGCATCAAATAGTTAGCAAATAAGTTTGCAAACATCTATGTATGTAAAAATTTTTAGTTTTTTTTTTTTTAGTTCTTGGTTTTAATTTGGTGCTAATAATTATTTTTATACCTAAGTAATAATTATATTCTAGTTTAATTTTTTGTTTCTTTAGTTTACTAGTTACTATTATCGAGAACTATAGTTCCTATCAGCTCTTAGACTAATGTAATGGACTAATACTACTAAATGTATGGAACAGCTGATATTTTTTTCTTGATTACAGGGTTGGTCCCATAGTAAAAGTTGTTCACAATGATGAGTACTATGAGCCCTTTTCAGCATAGCATACCCTTTCCTTATAACCCTGTTTACGTGAAAACTAATAAATGGCGTTTAGAAATAATATCATTAATAAGTTAGCTAATATAACACTGTACGTTTTCCGATTATAAATAAATAAGCAACATCCACACCAAATTTCAGGCAAATCCGTTGAGCCGTTACAGAGTTGAGTGGGAACAAACATAATTACACACAAACATTGGCATTTATAATATAAAAGTATTAAGGGTGGAGTATAACATAAGTGTGATGTGATACTTTTCTGTCCAAAAAATTATTGCCAAAAATGTTTCCTCGTTTCGTCTCAATCAAGATCTCCCGAAAACGAGCGTACAAGGAAATTGAAAAAGAGTCGAAAAAATTATATAACAACTGTAGATAAGAAAAACATCCCCAAAACACGGGACGGGACAAAGCCCGTCAAGAAATGGAATTGAGCGGAGTGCCCCAAGGGCCTCTATCATACGTACATATTACAGATAAAAATGACTCTGAAAACGGGAGAATTGGACCTTTCAAATATTTATTTACGGTTAAATTGACAGGTCGGACGTGATGTACCTACATCGATCCCGTATAACAATTTTTTTGCTATTGTTGAAGAGAAAAGTCAGAAAAAGGTTCCTTATTGATTCACTGAATATGACATGTATAGAACAAAGGATTGTGAGTTTCTTATGTGTTGAGTTCTTGAGTTGAAAGCCTACTCTTATTTTCCCTAACTTTTTTCTTCCTAAAAAATATTGGAACATGAAAGTAACGATATAAGTATATATATAAGCTAGGTAAGTACAATGAAACATGATTCAGCACTTCTTAAACCTTTTATGACAGCGAAATGCCTCATCATCGGTACCAACTCGTGCCTGAAACATCACAAAAACACCCACGAACAAAGCAAATTTCGTACAAAAGCAAATACTGATTTTTAATATAATATCCATTGCTCTACCCTCTAAGTACTTGACTCATATCCTTGAAGAAGGTATTTTTTTTATGATTGACAAGCTAGATGATTCGATCACTTACTTGGATGATCTTGATGTGTTTAATGATTATCTAACAGTTTTCAAAAACAAACTAGTAAAGTCTCTAACCAGAGATAAATAATGTTTTGATTACGATGTTTTATTTTTGTTTTATCATAGATAATGTTACATGTTCTAACTAACATTCCGATTATATTATAGTTTACTTTTTTTTATTTCCCTGTCTAATCACTATTTATGGCGAATGTTGTATATAAAGGGGTGATCATATCAGTTCCATGTACCCACTCACGTAGAAATTTATTATAAGGATGTAAAATATGTTCACTGTCGGCGTATCAATAAATAAATAAATAAATCACAAGTCACCTGATGTAAAGTCATGGCGCGGTCGATGATGGTTAACATACAAGTGAGGGTGCCGGAATACAACGAGATTCCAGGCGCCGTTTTTCAACTTGAGGGTGGTAGCTAGCCAGTCGAGTAATAGAAAGTATCTTCAGGTCGATCAACCACGATACCCTATAAAATTCATTTATTTTATTCTATTTTAATTTTGAATGTAACTTGTTTTTTCTTTGTAATAACGATTCACTTTTTGCTGATTAAAATTTGGTTGTCCTTATGGTCCAAACATAGTTTCATTTTAATACCATCTTAGGAAGTATAAGCTATGGTAGCCGTGTATAAACAAGCCAGTACATCCTACTACCGTGCTATGGTTTCCATATGAAGTTTTCCTTCATCGACGGTAGCTCAAAGATCATTTTTAGCATTTGAAACCACGCCCTGCGACGTGCGATCCAACCCACAGAAAAGAGAAGTAACTTTATTAGTATTTTTTTTCTCTATTGTGGGATTTCCATACAAATTTGCCTTGATAGCCCTTCTAATCAAAGTTAACATTTTTTTCTCTTCTGCGGATCAAACCGCATTAAAAATTGAGCTGGCATCGCTACAAAACAATTTATTTTACGTAAAATTTTATTTTAATTTTAACATTAGAAATGGCAATAATCAATGAAAATTAATCCATCTATGGCGATAATATAAATACTTAATTCACTTACTTATTTACTTACTACACTTACTTAATTACTTACTACACTTACTTATAATAAATCCGGTGTATACTCATTTTATGTTTATTTGTTGGTCTATAAATTTTAGCGTTTATAATATTCTTTAGAAAATACAATTTTTATATGAATATTACAGACAAATCAGTTTCATTATAATTGTGTATATAAAAATATTCCCTCGAGCTTTAAATTTCTTTCTCCCCCGCGAATCGGACCCTGACCAAAAGTACCAAAAAATATTTTTAAGTTAATATTATATTTATTATTATTTATTTATTATTAATATTATATTTAATTATACTTGGTTCATACGCTTTTTCCCTCATACATTGTGAATGCACTTACGTCTGGGGTTCTATGTTTAATTGCTAGTACGATATTTCGCACAAAAATAATTTGCGAAATCATGCAAAATTACTGACTTTCTAACGAAATCCCAAACAAAAGCCGCAATTTTCAAATAATTATATCACTCGCTAACGCAACGAGTGGCTTAAACCATTCGAATTTGATTTCTTTCAATTACGCATGGTATTTTCATGCGAAACTATACAAGCGATTCTCAAATAGAGCCTCTGGGCCTGCAGCGTAACGTATTCGCGAATAGTATAGCGGTGCGATGTTTGATGACCTGTTATCAGCAGGTAGACATTTATCAAATATTTCTCTGTCTCGAAAAGTTATCAACAACGGGTACAAGAAACCTTGTCGCGTTTCGGTAAATTCCGTGCATTTACCGAGCTTTGAATATTGTCTAGTTTTCAAGCTGTACGACGTGGCCCGTGAAAGAAAGTGCGGACAACACGGGATTGCGGATGTCGTCCATTTCTTCCCTCCGCTAATTTCCGGCCGATATTGATCAAAGGCGAGTATTTTGCTCGTTAAAAGTCTTTAATTATCTTATGTTTATAATAAGTATGTAGGTATAAATAATAATAATAAGTATAGATGACTTGAATTCATATACTATGTTATTTTTAATAGACTGGCTACCTCCCAAGCAAGCCCTTTCCAACATCTTTTTTTTTTTTATATGCTTGCGTTTGACTGTCATCACGTCTGATGTTAAACGAGGATGCAGCCTACGATGGAACACGCTTGCCAGCACGCTGATGGGCAGCGCATTCCACTGTTCAGCAGTACGAATAAAATCATGCAAATCCGTAGCACACTCCCCGAAACGTATCCTATAAAATACCATCAATCATACTCAAAAATTTTTGCTTCATGACTTTTAGTAATTTGTAATTTTGTTCAGCCAAAAGAACAACATTGAAATTGGGGCTCTAAATGATAATAATATAACGCGGTTTCAATTGAGAAGGAACGCGGGGACTTTGCACCGAAAAAATTAAAGTCTAAAAAGTTTCATGAAAACTTATATATATTATTTTTGCAGTGATATAATATTTTTGTGAATAACCCTGTGAAATTTCTTCAACTATTTGTCAAAGACAGTTCGAAACTTTTATAAGTACAAGATTTGTAGGTAAGGTTTGTAGGTAGGTACACGTGGTAGCCATATTACACAGGTCATGTCCTTTACCAAAACTTAGCCAATAATTCTGTACTTACAAGCATCGGCAAATAACTTCTCAATTCCTGCAGAGGTAAACTAAAACTGAAGCTTCCAACTTGGCGAATTATCTCCGTCTCTACCAACAAAGAGCTCAGTTAGTGCTCTTTGTAGGTAGACACTGATATACGAATGTCAAGAAAACGAGGGCTCACGAGCGCAGGTACGTATTTGTTGAGTAAAGTTACGCGGTAGCTCTACATCTTTAGATAAGAAAATAAGGGAGATGTGCCAAGGGGCGTGCTATGTGCGAACGTTTTTGGCCTTAAAACAGACCAGATGAACTTTTTATTTAGTCAAACTCGACTACTAGGGCTCAGTTTCGCTTCGTTAGCATTTTCACCAAATACCTCGTTGTTCGGCGTTTGTTTGCAAAAATAACGGATAGCGTCTCATTCACAGGTAAATAATAAAATATTATTGTTTTTCCTATTTAAGTACATGGGAAAATACGGAGACATTCGAACACTAACAATAATTGTAGAATGTTAAAAATTAAAATAGCAGACGGCTAAATGTTTAGGTTTGAAATGTCTAAAATCTTATTGTAAAAAATTCAAAATTGGATATGTCAAATATTTAAAACACTAAATGATTTGAAATTTTAATGGTCCATAAGTCTAAGTTGAACCTGAACACTAGGTTTGGTTATGTTTGAACTGCGACAACAAAACGCGCGAAGGTGCCGCGGCAGCGGCTGGCTAAGTATAATATATAGGTTGTATAATTTAAATATTAGTCATTGTCACTAAAGTAACTAAAATAATAATTATAATGGTCCTAATATTAGTCATTTTCACTTTAAATCTTTTGAACCTACGCATTTTGAAACAAGACTTTCTGACCACATGACATTATATTTTTTTGACATTATGAAGTTTTGGCTTTTAAACCATTTATTATTTAGATCTTAGACATTTTGAACCTATATATTTCGTCGTTAGCTATTTAAACTTTTAACATTTCAGTACGTACCCTCTTAGGCTACATCGTTTTAATGAAGCGTTAAGTGGTAGGTACCTAAATGCGTGAACAAGCGTAGGTAAGTATTAAGTCAATACTTAACGCTGAGATAATATTTCGTTGGGCCTACCTATCCATACTTTAATAAGTACCTACTTTCAGGATTTACCTTCCTCGATGTACTCGTACCCTACTTACTCATGCCAATGAAAAGTAAATAATATGTCCCTTTGCAAAGGGACCATTTTCAAACGTATCTACGTTTCAAATACCAAAAGCATAGCTGTCGACTATGGCGGCGTAAATGAAAGTGTGTTATTCTGCCTTTCAGCAAACGTACAAAAGTTTTATTACAGCTCGTGGAACTGTTGAGGATCCGCCTATCCGAATCACAATCTTTTTGTTTTGGCAAGAAGTGTAAAGTGAAACAAACGTTGAAATTGGCTTGGAGTATGACTTTACCTTGCCTGATGTATTTATACCGGTATGGTGAGAGATGCGTCTATTTTAAAGTGAGGGATAAGACCTGAACTCAACCCCTGCTTGGGGTGTTTTGTATATGCGTGAAAGCGTTAAGAGGGCGCATACCTTGTTTCTCACTGTCTCGTTCGCACTTTATCTACATTTTCTAATAATATTTTTTTAATTTGGCTAAGGAAAAGGCAAAAAAACAAAACAAATGCTTTCTCCTTCTCTTTCGCCAAAAGAAAAATAAACTAACATGAAAATTGTTTTAAGACTTTGTCAATGGTATTCTAAAGTCAATGACAAGTATTTTTTTAAATTTCTTCTCTGTTATTTTTATATAAAAAAATGTTGGTATTATAGTGCGAACAAGACATCGAGAATCAGGGTATACGCCCCCTTAACACACGTCACAATTTGATTGGCTCCGAACTTCATCTAACAAACGAGAGAGAAATAATGTGACTCAATAAGATATTGTTATTAAAAGTATTTCTGGTTTATCTCTAATTCCTTAAAATGTATTATACAGTAACTTTAGAGCAAACCTAGATAATAATATACCTACTAGTTATAATTACTTAATTGACATACGTATACATAGTACCTACTTAAGAAAATGTAAACAATGAGAGTTACACTCGGCCTACAAATATTAAAATATTAATATATAATATCAATTAGATTTTTTCCATAAATAAAATTTTGTCTATTGTCTATTGTCAATTTATTACGAGATAAATTAATTCATTTCTTTATTTCTCTGTGTTAAACTAGTATTTCACTGAAATTTAATTAATATCTTCTTACATTTACCTGTCTATTTTCTGTATTTTCCTAGTTAGATACAAAATTACGATTCGAGTAGGAACAGGAAGTTGAGTTATTAACATAAAAAGTACCGAAGTTTGCGCTACCGACCGGTACGTAAAAAACTTTAAAATTAGTTACGAACAACCTTTCCAGACCAGATCAAGTGTAAGTTATCTTGTAATAAAATCTTGTGTTTGATTATTCATTTTTTTTATACCCAAAGCGAGGGACTCGTACAACGTGACTCTGGGAGAGATGCATGTGCCCTTCTCGGGAATGCTCGGGGGCCCGGGGAAAGGATTCCGCATCGGCATGGACCTGCTCGATCAAGGCAGGATTGGCACGCAGCGCACGCTGTCGGTGAATCGGAATGAAACTCTCTACAGGAGTCGGTGTTTCTCGAAAAGTACAATATGGGTATGATGGAGCATGTCGAACTAGAAAATTCTATTCACTCAAGCCTAGAAACCGCCCATAGATTGTAGCTAGCATTACTTAAAATATCTTTAAATCTAGAGTGAAAAGGTAGGTAAGTGTGCTCCATCCTAGACCACATCATTGCTTAACATTTGGCAGAATGTGGTCAAACGTCAGAATGTTATAATTGAAAAATAGAGGATAGTACTGCCGCGAGATTTTGGCACATTCAAAATTTGCTAAAATATATGCTCGCATAGATGGCAGAGATTTTGCTACCACATCCTGTCAAAAAAAATCTTTTTTTAGAAAATTGAGGTATCTATACTTAAATCAGCTCCGAGTATCAGGTACTTATCTACTATCCGTAACATATTATTGAATCCAATACAGAGCTCTGCGCCCGACAAATTAGACATCTCCAGACAGCTTTCAATCGGATGTGGAAATGAAGTCGGTATCGCTTCCAGAGTTATTCCGAAAACGAGCTGAAATTCACACAGAATTGTCCAAATCAGCTTAAACGAATGGAATCCTCTTTAATATAAATACTTACTAACTTAACTATATTTTGTAGCCATGATAACTCAGTAGTTAATAGCGTTAGGCGATTTTCACACTGCGCCGCGCTCCGCGATTTTACGCGGTAGCGCTTTTTAACGTTGTACTGAAATGTTTTAGTTTGTATAGAAAACACGCGCGGTGTAACAAACCGAAACCGCCTCTCCACGCGTCGTAGCACGGCGCATTTGTATGAGCGTCTCGCGCCCCGTCGCGTTGCGCGGTGCAGTGTAGAATCGCCTTAGCGCGTTCAAATCGAAAGCCAAAGGGCGTCGTTTCAAATCCCAGAGATGAGCTTGAGCAACCAGTGAAGGAAAACATAGTGAAGAAATCAAAGCATAAATCTGTCACCAAGCACCTCAGTGTATACCGGCACATTGAGAGGCAGTTCCTATTCCAAGTTAGGTGACATTCGTCGTCATTTAACATCAGGGTGATTAGTGCGCCTTATGCCTGCCTGTTGGTCAAACATAAAAAAAAACTGTAAGTTGTAGCTATTTTTACTGGAAATAAATCTACCTACGTTTGATTATCAACTCCCTGATGGTAAGCGACGACAGTAAGGCGAGGAAGGGGCATGACACCAACCACTAGGTTAGGTTATGTTTGAAGCGAGCCGAGAGAGCGAACCGAGCGTGCCACGCCAGCGGCCTGTAAAGCCCTAAAAGTAAGAGTCCTATAAAGCTCAGAATGTAGTATCAGTTTAGTTATTTAGTATTATTATTAATTTAGTAGTAAACATTTTACAGTAATATATTTTAAAACGGCCGTTAAAATTGTAACGGTCGGTGATCGTTCGGTAGTGATTGTGATTTTACATGACAATAGTATAGAGGCAAACTTTACGGAGTTAATTAACTATGTTTGGGTAAGCAATGATTTATCTAGGGTAAATTACTTTTATAGGATAACGAGATGTTAAATATTTGCATGGCGTTATAAATTAAAATGTGGTTAAAATATTGGTTATCATTTACAATTTTTAAGTTAACAATGATTAGTTTGCAGTTTTTATATTTGCTTTAATATTTGGGTATAATTTCACGTGGAGCTTAATTTTGGTGCTCATTTACTATTTTTTGCAGATACAATTTGCCACCATAAAGTATTTTTTTTGACGTTATATTTTACTATACCTGGTGATAACTTAAAGATAAGCCTTAAGTATATCTAAGTAAGGCTTTCGTGAAATCAATTTCACATGAAATAGCTTTACGTTACAATTCTTACAATTCGAGCGTGTTGATTTTATTGGCTGGAGTTGATTTAAGCTCACAAATTCGTACGTGCGTGGCTTTCAATTTACGTGCTTCTTTTGTGTTTAAATTGTAATCCACAGACCTTACAATATGTTAACAGTACAATTCGTACCTGTTCCCCCTTCCGAAAATATATTCCTATAACGGATAAAATAGCTTACTCGCTATTTTGATCTTGTATATGGTAAGCGTAAATTACATGGGTGAATTTTGAGCCGCTCAATTGAAATCGCGATTAGGTACGCCAGGCGGGATGGGTTGTATTTAAAGAGTTGTTTTTTTGCACGCGCAATCTAATAGCTTTATTATCTTTACCTTATACCACATATCACACCCTAGATTCTGCATTCAGGACGCTCGAAGCGCACCACACATGAGTCTAAATGCACTTATACGAAATTACTCTGATTTGTTGATTGCTAGGCGCGAGTGGGCGCAACCTCAAGATATCCAATGAGAACGCTTGGTCACACTCCCCGCGCCTTTCTCAAACTTTGGTGACTTTTTGTAGGAACAACGAATCTCGTATTGCGGTATCTAGTAAGATCCTAAGTAGTAGATAGTAGTGCCTTATACGCACGTTTTATTATCTGCCTATATACTTTACTGCCTATTAATAATGTCTTAAATTTAGAGAATAATTGAATTTGAAGAACCTAAATAAAAATTGTCTAAGTATCTATTTAGGTACCACTGTAGGCAAATGTTCGAAAAAAAAATTTTTTTTTTTCATCGGGCTAGGCATTCGTTTTACCACAATATCACCTGATGGACAACAACGATGTGGCCGAAGATGTAGCACGCTACACCTATTACGGTACGTACCTATTGTCATTTCTTAAATCTATATAATATCTATCTACCTAGGTAAAAGTGTATGATCATGGTCAATACAAGTATAGACTGCATTTGTGCATGCATGTATCTATACCTAAGTATGCATGCATGATTCTCCTTATTAGTTTACGTCTTTGGGTATAGTTTGCTCAAATCAACTTGTCCGGCAGACGCAGAACCACCGACGAATATTTTGTGGGGCATTATTATAATCTTCTCCCTAGTTTATTCCCGCTCGAGCAAGAGTCTGCTTTCCTACTTGTTCTCCTCCACTTCTTAGCATCTAGAGTAATAAGTTGATTGACCCTCATTCATTTCTTACGACGCAAGCCTTGGTCAAGGCGGCGCTTTGACCGGCCATGAGGTCACAAGTCTTAAACCTTGCGGGTCGGACACGAGTTTCACAACATTCTGTATAATTTTAATAACAAGCAACAAAATAAATTTAGGATTTGAGTATATTCGGAAAAACCTAGTAAGATCTTTTTAGCCAAACATTTTTTGTTAGCTTCTCACTGAAGGGAAATATCCTAAGCGAAAAAGAGACCAAAACAAAAAGTGGATTCGTATTAATAGGTACGTCTTCGAGATAACTTTAACAAAGAGTAAAAATCACTTTGCGAAAGTGAAGATGCGACGATTCCCTTCAAACCAATAAAACTCGGTGCAAACGTAAAGTCTTCAAGTATCGGACCCTAACAAGGTGTCTTGTTTTTTATAGAGAACCTGAAGAATCTGGCTTTAGGAAGGGGACAAAGAAGACAAAGTGCTAACGTCGTATTATTTATTTTCGTCTGTGTTCCAGCCGCCCGGTACAGATACGAGCGGCGTATATCGTTACTTTAAGTACACGTATGTAACGCTACCTTTACCAAATTGTCGAAATACTGATATCTGTGGGGTCGAAGACCCCGCAACACAAACTTACTGCGGCACTGGTTATGTGAGAACACTTTCCAAGCTAAATTACAAGCGACAAATTAGACTAGCTAGGTAATATACTCTTAGGACAAACGCTCGCATTCATAACCCACATCTATAAATCCGATTGTTTTTTTAATAATTTCAGCAAAATTCCTTAGGCCTCATCTCCTAATAAACAAAACGGTCAATGTAAACATTCAATAGTTTCTAACAAGTGCGTTTTATAATGAAGAATACAGTTAACGAGTATGCGATCAACAGTAGATATACATATATTGAGTATATTTGTATAATGTATAAGAATGAGGGTATCTCTCAGAACCATTGCCGCTTGAAGCCACCGAAGCGTGCCGTAGTCACTACACACTACTGACCGCTACTTGCGGGCTACCGGGCTGTCGAGCGACACTTCAAGCCGATCACAACATTTCAAGTGTTATTTAGAACCACTTCATAGATTGATTGACGAGTTGAAGACCCAAATTTGTTCTTCTTTCACACAGAAACAGAGCAAAGGATCGAGCTGAGTTCCTTCTTGGATATAACTTATGGGTCGGAGAGAGACAGGGTTTCTTTTTTATCCCGGGAAAATAAACAGTTCTTGAGAGTTTTTTTTCAATGCAGGTAAAACCACGGAGCGTAGCTAGTACAGAAATAAAGACATGATAAAGCAGTTAAATATGCTCTACGTTTGGGTGATAGTTGGCCGTGTCTTTGTTGGTGTTCCATAGCATCCCTAAACAGAGAAACCTAGTGGGGTGCTTTAGGAGTGTGAAATGTTTTACGTTTAGTGTTGTGTTATAAACACTCACTACTCCCTTTAGATTCCGTACTCAGAATGATCGCAGTGCACCACGGATCGGACAACATACATCAATAAAAAGTTCATCTCATTTGTTTAAGGGCCAAGTTTGAGATAAATAGGAAAGCTAGGTCTCATTCCCCGCAACCCGCGCTTCCCTTCAACTTTGATGCATTTTCGTCGGATCCACGAACGCGTAATACGGTATCGAATAGCAAATAAAAATCCTGTATCCTCTATGCTAATAGTAATCTGTGTTTAAAAATGTACTTAATAAAGTATACAACACATCTCTCGCAACGAAACGAAACAGATAAGCAGCAGGTCCTATTTTGTGGGACAAACTTGCAAGTCACTTTGTGCTTAGTTTCACTTTATGTCAGTTTATGTAGAACTAGCTGACGCCAGCGACTACTAACGCTATGCCCGACCTTCAGCTTCGCAAGTTTGGAGCACGGGACCAAAACTGGGCCGTCAGCTTCGCATTTACAAAGACAAAATAGCGAACTTTTATACAAACTATCATCCCCTAGTTAACCCCCTTAGGGGATGATTTTTCAAATATATATTATTTGTGCTCGTAGTTATTTATCCTTTGCAAAATGTCATGCTTATAGTGCGTTGTCTGTCACTCAATGAAAGAGTTTTATTAAGTACCTAGACTATTTACAGCTACGACCAATTAATCTCAATCAATTAAATTAATCCAATTAATCTAATTTTCAATGCTCTCTCCACAGATTTGATACTATTTCTCGCTCACTCTAATAGATATTTGTAATATTTAAATAACACAATAAACGAGCTGACTTTGCAGTTTTGAGTACAGATTTAGGGTTCTCGTCAATCAATCTTTGAAATTAGGTTTCCACTACAACACTAATAGCCTTCCTAGCTACGCTACACTCACAGCACGTGCAAGGTTTCCTATCCAATAATTGTTCTACATTAATAATTACAAATACCGCTGTCTCTGATTAATATATATCCACAAATGTAGCGCAGTAGGGAAGCTAAATATTACCCGAATCAGTTAGAATCGATGGAGATTTTCATCTTATTCACAATCATAACAAACATTGCCTTAAGGATTCATTTTAATCATAAGATTATATAACCATTCATTCTAAATAAACTCAACCATTGCTTACTTATCATTAAAACACGCGTTTATTTCCATCGATAAAAACTGTTTCTGAAAAACTCGATGATGGCTCGATATTTACATTTACGATACATTATTTAAAAAAAAACGTCGCTACATTATTATTGATTTGCGGCCTTCGTGAAGAATCGATTTAATCGTACATGAATTCCCCAATACCGATAATCGATACATAAGTAATGATTGGACAGGCCCCTGTGAAAGATGATAGACTACGAATTATTTATATATTGATGAAAATGTAAGGAATTCACGTACGAAAGTCGAGCTGACCGAAATGTACAGAGAACGAAGTTACTCAACAAAATTTTGCTAAACTTTCATATTAAAAAATAAGAATCCGTAGAAAAAGTAAAACGTATCAAAAACATTTTGTGTCCCATATCAGTCATGTTATTTGTGCAATGCTAAATTATAAAACAGTAATATTATAACAAAATTAAGTCTTGAAGTGTCGCTCAAAAGTGATAATAATACCGTATAGCCTCCGACAGACATATAAACAAGTGTATAATTAATATATTTCTATTATAAAAATGGACCAATCATGGCAGTGAATGGAGGATCAGTGCTGTCATTGGTCGATTTCTCACCACTCTTATATGTCTAGCAGACGCTAGTTATAAGAACTGAGTTGCTATGTTCAAATTGCGAAAGTGCACATCGATTAATAAAAAATGATCAAGCTAATTCGAAACTTGAACATGGCACCCCTGATCTTGAGAATGCGACCGATCCAAACGGATACCATTCCTTCATAGAATTAGCGACTCGTAAAAATGCTCTAAACACTATTTTATTTTAATATTATAATATAATATCGTTACAATATTTTATTACGTTATTTAATGAATGAAATATATTTTAAATAGTTTATTTTAATCGTAACATTGAAGTAAATGCATTTGCTAGATTTTGGTATAAATGCGCTCTTGAGCGCGGGAGAAGACGTCAACACACTGTATCTGGCATTTTAACACTAACGCATGAATTTTATCGTTAATATTCAGCCATTTTACCTGGTTTATATACTCTTTGGGCACAACACACGAAATTTCATTTAGCACGTCGGGAAAAAGGGTAGACTAGAGAGATCGGCTTGTGTACGGCTAAAATCATCACCCGGTTCCTTAAAACGTTATCTCTGTCACACAATACGATGTCAATCTGATATCTCCATTGAGCACTTAAAACTATTCCATTTATCAAGTACATAAAATTTTATTTATTTTTCTTTTGTAGTCTTTACAACAACTCTTTAGTACATATTTTTTTTGAGTGAATGCAACCGACCTCTTCTTTGTGGATCTTCCCACAAATGACGAATCAGCGTATGTAACGGTAATAGCCTCTACAGACCTGCTAATTTGGTCGCCGCCGACCGCTGTCTAAGAAACGAAAAAGATATATATATATATTTTCCTTTTATTTTCTCTTGTTGGTCCGCTATCCGTGGTTTCAAGTGTGCTAATATTACCTATAAGATAGTGCTATACAATAAATGCCACAATCTTATTTCCCGTCATGCCACCTGAAAGCCCGCGTAATGTACATCCAATACAAACATCGCCAAACTTCAAAGCACAATTGTCAGATGACAGTGACATTGACATCACCTCGCGCGTCACTCGGAGCTGTCAGTGACGTAATCGCTGGTTCTACGACGGATGTCCTTCGAGCAAGGGCTACGCTACTCTGATATGGTCTCAGTCTCAAGACAGTCCGTTACGTCTGATCTATGATACACTCTCCTACCCGAGCTACTTGATGGCCTCTATTTTCGACATAATCTGATGCCTGATCTGATATCATGCGACAGGATAGCTTTACATGAATATCACTAACATAATGGAGACAAACTGTTACGAGGCAAGGGACATATAGTTTGTCTGTTATACTCCCATGAAATTAACATTTAGCTATTATGTCTCATGATATCAGATCAGGCATCAGAAATCATGTCATGTGTGGAGGCCTTGACTTGTGTCCACTGCCTACACAGCATAGACAAAGTTTACTGTGTCTATAATATTCACTCTTATGTTCTACGTAATTCTTAAGCATGTCCCACATAGACGCAGCCTGTGACGGCAGCCTCGGTGGTGGACCGTGGACGCCCAGTCATCGTCCTTGGTTTACCGTGTTGGCCACAATGATTGTGCGTCTTTTGATCGGTACCGTAGCCACTTTTAGCATGCCGCGTCTGTATGACGCAAGCTTTATGCCTTCAGCTATATTATTCAGCTAACTATATAATTTATGCTCTTTGTTTTCCTATATAAATTGCATCCGTGCATCATAAATTGTTTATGCTTTAAAGTCTTCCCGCGCCTAATTTTATGACAACTTTGTATCGCCAATATACCTACTTGAAAAGTTTAAGTCCATTGTTTTATTTTGTTATCCTACTCATCGCCAACATTGGCAGTTTATATTCAGTCCATTGTAGAACATAAGGCTGCTCCCTCTTTCGACAATCTTCCATGTTTTGTGCTAATCCATCTAATCTTTTGTTTTGTGTGTTTTGTCCATGTGTTGCCGCATTTTTTTTAAATATCGTCATGCCATCTCTTTAACGGTCTTCCGGGGCTACGATTACCATCACTTGTTTCAAATTACCAAGGACATGCAGTAAACTAAAAATCAAAGCAATTTTGGACGGGTACTGCGGCGTCTCACATATGATAATTATTTATACTTATATTAATTTCCCGTAGATTAAAAGTAGTTACTAACTGCCGTTGTATTGAAACATTTGTCAATACAACGTAAACTTTCTTAGTACTTTTTTTCATGTCCAGTTAACAGCACGTTATTGACTAAACTAGGTGAAACTAGGAGGATTAAAAATTAGACTAATGTGTACTTTTCAAGTTCAGACGGTACAAAGTTGCGTAAAAAATTGGCACTGGGTTGATCTTAATGTCTTTTGTAACCTTCTTATACATTAAATCAATGTTCTCTCGATTGCACGGCCTTTTTAAGGACATAAATATTGTTTTTGTGTGATATTGTACCCATATAATTATATGCCTTTTTAATCTTTTTATGCTTTTGTATCAATTAATTCAACTCGTGCCATTATAGCTTTCTGTCTTTTCTAGTAAGTATTGCTATTATTTCGTGACGCCCGTATGATTATTACTACGATTATTACTCATATTTTCTGTTCGTTATGATAATCACAGAAATGCTTGTTTTATCAGCTCCATTTCCATGTTAAAATATTCATTAGATTGTTATGAGTTATTCAAATATACGAAACAATCAAAATTCAAATCTATTCTCTTGTAACATATCAACGACATCCTAATACAGAATGATTAACTATTTTTAGTCAAAATTAAATAGTGGTTTTTTAAATCTTGGATAATTGATTAAGGTTATGATTCGATAGGTGAGGGATAATAAAGTTGAATGAAAGTTATCTTTAGATCGAGCACTGGTAGGAAGGTATGAAAACCAGTCTGTTCAGTCTCAATGTAGATGAGATTGATTGATATTATTAGAGTTGTATTATGTATACTTTATCATCGTTGTATGAATGTGTGTGTTTCTGTAGGCAGTGTTACACAAGCCCCTGATATGTGGGATGGCGTGTGTAGCGCTCGGTCCCGCGGCGCCGCTTTGATATACAATGTACAGTGAAGCGCGGCGACCGCGGCGCCTCAGCTTACATTCTCACAGTAATATACATCGTAACTCGCTATATATATAACAAGTGCCCCGAGAGACGATCCATCTCATCGCACGATTAAACTTCATTGAATTCCAGCAAGGGAAAGGTCACATATCGATTAGGTGAAATGAACGCTCGATTGCTGATCACCTCTCGAGTGTTAAACTAACGCGCACCACGCTCGCAGATTAAACAACATAATAATATACATTCGAATCGAAGCCTCGATTCGATTAAGAAAATTGACTAGAATGTATCAATTCACTAGAGGATAACTAGCGGCTAGTCTGTCTCACTATATAGTCGCGATTTCGAACGCGTCTTCTTATAGATGTCTCGAAACTGTACTCAAGTTAAGACTTGTAGATGTTGATTTTAATTTGAGCAAGTTAATTTCCGCAAGCTTTGTATGATTGAGGTGACACTCTACCTAAGCGGAGTGAAGGTATGGTAAGAATAAGGGATGTATAGAAGTAAACCTCAAAAAATTGCCCAATGTAAATAAAAACAGACAGATAATGCCTGTTAATGTTTTTTAAGGTAGCCAAAATGATAATAAATGTTGCTCCGGATCTGGTGCGCATGTCAATTAAGAGAATAAGAAACACTGACGGCCCGTGACAGCGGCAGAAAGAAAGTTGAGAGTACGTTTGGAGAGCCACTTGGGGTCATTACCTAACGGGCTTCCTACGTGAGTTATTTTTCCTTGTGTAACTTCTATTATTAGTAAAAGGAATGCTAACCAATATCATTACACATAATTGACATGACGTATCTAACGATATCAATTTTGTGTAATTTTATTTGTTAACATTTTGCCGCTCCGCTTCGGTAGAGCGCCACCTTTACAGGATTTGATAAAATTCACACGTACAATCAATTTCGGACAATTCTCGCTAGTTTAAGCTCTTCACTCAAAAAATCAGTTCCAGAATTGTAAGTTCCTCGTGAGACAGTCTAACCGTGCGTGGAAAATATGTCCGCGGCGCGCCACGCCTCCGCCTCGGCCTCTTCGTCGTAATGCTGTAAGAAAGGGTTCGTGGCGGAGTTGTAGCGTGGACTGAGCGCGCCCGAGTTGAGTGTAACAGCCAGGCCAGCCGACGTGCCCGGGATGGCGGCGCCGCGCGGGGACTCGCGCGCGCCGGCCGGGGTGGGGCCGCGAGGAGAGTCGCGGGGCGAGGCGCGAGGGGACGCTCGCGGCGAGTTTCTTGGCGAGTTTCTCGGCGAGTTCCTCGGCGACGGGCGATCGCGCTCCCTCTCCGGCTGACGCAGTATGGAGGAGACAGAGCCGGTGTGTTTGATGGTGTCGGCGGGGCTATGGCTGCCCGAGCTGGTGCTGGGCGAGGCGGGGGAGGGCAGACTCGGCGCCGCCCGCCGCACCCCGCCCGCGCCCCGCCCCGCCGGCGACGCTGGACGATATTGGACGCCCCTGACTGATGAGAGAACCTGCAACATATAATATATTCCTGTGGACATGTCCGCGAACCCAACTCTTTCGAGCTATAAGCGGCAATGTTGCACTTTCACAAACACTTAAATTACACCATCATATAAATAAGCTCATTATTCCACTGTATAGTTCATATATAAACTGTATATGTAGAGCTTATCTGCTTTGGCAGCCAAGTTTCTGTTAGTCTTGTCCTGCCTAGACCGTGCTCGAGAAGAACACGAATATTGAAAGGAAAAAAAAAATCAAGACGAGATTCTAGTTTTCGCCCGAACAAAACTATCGACGAAATTAAATGATGCGTTTCAATATTTAGATAAGTAGCTTTTGGTCCAATCAATCTCTCTGCAGGGAGATATGGAGTGCAGGGTACACGTTGTGTATTGAATGGAGTGTAGGGATATGGAGAGTATGGAGTGTAGGGGAGTGTGTGGGGGCTGTCAGTGTGGAATACATACATGTGCGGGCGGCGAGCGGTCGGGCGCGGGCCGAGCCGAGAGAGCTGGCGGCGGAGATGCTGCTGATGCTGCCGCTGGAGGCCGATATGGACTGACTGAGGGCGGAGCTCGGCCTGCCAAGCGAACAGTGTAAAGTGAGCCCTATTTAAGTAGAATACTTTGCGACAGATTTTCGACGCAATAGTGGTATTTTATGTTATGGCCAAACAAGTACTATTAAAGTACTGGACATTATGTTTGCCTTCGGTGGAAGTAAAACTATGTAGCAGTAGTGTATATTTTCCCAATTTAGATGCATTACCTTGGGGGAGGATGGCTGAGGCCGCTGGCGACGCACTGGCTCTGTTTCCACGCGTTCCGGTTGCTGGCTCGCCGCGCCGAACTGTCTACAAACATACATGCGTTAAGGCACCGTACCTTACTTATGAGCGATGCAGACGCAAATAAAAAAGTATATGTAGGTACATAGGGAAGGATTCCAAAATATCAGCTCATCAGCCACTCGTAGACCAGCTCTCCAATACGCTCAAATACACAGCTCATTTCTACATTATTCATACAAACTGCTAGAAAGTTGTACGAATGCATACTATCAATAAAGGCGAAATAGTCCTTGGTTCTTTATAAATTTATAAAGATATATCTGATTTCATACAACTGCAATAACTAGACAGTTCTATGACTATGTTGAAATAGTGGCGACTATTTTTAAATAAACGACCATTCACTTGACTTCATTCATTTCTGCCCTGGTGGCTCAGTTGGTAGTGAACCTACTGGAACGTGAATGAAAGGCCGTGGTTGACAGCTGACTGGTTTATTACCTTACGAAAACTACCCACATTATAAACCTCACATCTTTCCCCCTTAAATCAGTATTTAATAATACTTATGCAATATACATACCAAGAAGAATATAAAGAAAAGCTAAGAAACTAAGATACCTAACTAATATTGCTGGTAGGTATCCGTATCGGTGATACCTCCAGAATCTTAGTAGGTATTATACACAAATAAACACATTCTAGCACTGACTCCCCTACCGTTTGGGGTGAGTGCGATAATAATGCCTCAGAGCTCGGGCTGTCGCATTTGGGGGCGGAGACGTCGGTGATTGTGCGGAAGTGGTCAACACTACTGGCAGAGAATGTTCGCCGGGAGAACGACCTTCAGCCTTATCCGTCGTCTCTGACGTATCTTCCCCCGTCGCATCCTCGAACGTGTCGTCAGCGTCGCTTCCGGGGTTCGAAGCCCTGTCTTTATTCCCGGAGGAGTTTAAATTCGGTCTCGAAAGCGAATATCTGTTTTTGGCCTGTATCGGAATCACCTGATCCTGATGTCTACGCCATTCTAATCCGTTACCAACATCAACTTTATACGAGACCGGCCCGGTTTTTTGCGTCACTTTACCCTCAACCCATTTTTCATTTTTATCCGAATATCCGCGAGCGAGTACCGGATCCCCTATCTGAATATCTCGATCCTGACCTCGCTTGCTCGCGACCTGTCGTTCCTGCGCGGCGCGGACGACGGCGCCCACGTCCGGGCGGACCGCGTCGAGTCGTCCGCGCAGCCGGCGCCCTAGCAACGCCACAGCTGGCGCAACATTCGTCGTCGCGTGCTCAACATTCCGGTATTGAAACAGAAATTTGCTCAGTGCTTGTGACACATTTTCACTTTCGTGCAAAGCTCTTTTAATAGCTTTCTTAATCGTTTTGACCGCATTTTCAGCAGCCCCGTTCCCTTGTGGTCTATGCGGCGCTGACGTCACGTGCTTGATGCAATTTTTTTTACAATATTCCTGAAAAGGCGACGATTGATACGGTGGGCCGTTGTCGGTGACCAGCAAATTTGGTAACCCAAATCTAGCAAATAACGATCTGAGCACTGCAATCGTCGATTCAGCATCCGTGCGATTCATCGCTATGGCTTCTATCCATTTCGAATGTGCATCGACTACGATTAAGTACTTCTTACCACCACATTCCGCGAAATCTGCATGTAAACGCTGCCACGGGTTAAGAGGAAATTCCCACGGGTGAAGGGAGGCCCGCGGCGGCGCATCGCGCACCAAGCGGCACGCCGTACACGACCTACAAACTTCTTCAATCTGCTGGTCTAAAGTAGGCCAGTAGACATAGGATCGCGATAAGTTTTTCATTTTATTTACCCCCAGATGCCCGTCGTGAATTTCATCTAATACTCGGTTGCGTAGTGTCGGCGGTATAATCACTCGATATTTGTAAATAAGGCAACCAATTTCGACCAAAATGTCTTGCTTTCGTGCGTAATATGGTTTCATCTCCTCTTTGTAGTTCGTCCCCGACGGCGGCCAACCGAACATAACGTACCCTTTAATCTTACATAACAAACTATCGCTCGCAGTAGCCTCACTAATTTCTTTAAAATCTACAGGCATCTCGTCGTGCACTAGGTTAACATAAGTAACCGGTTCCTTATCAGAAGGACGACGCTCGCGCGGAAGTGGCAGTCTCGATAGCGCATCGGCCGGCCCGTTATCTTGCGATCTAATAAATTTCACCGAAAAATCATACGCTGCTAATCGAGCTGCCCAACGTTGGAGTCTGCTCGCGGCCGTCTGTGGAATTCCACCTTTCTCCCCGAAAATATAACTGAGAGGCTGGTGGTCCGTGCGCAATTCGAATCGCCTACCAAACAAGTACTGATGATGTTTGGTTATTCCAAAAAAAATCGCAAGTGCTTCTTTATCGAGCTGGCTATAGTTTTTCTCTGCCGAGTTGAGTGTGCGCGAGACGCAACTAACGGGCCGCTCGCTGCCGTCCGGATACACATGAGCCAAAACCGCTCCGAGACCATAAGAAGAACTATCCACGGATAGTATGAGAGCTCGCCCCTCCTCATAATGCGCGAGTACCTTCTCGCTCAACAGTACACGTCTCGCCTCGATGAAAGTACTTTCGCATTCAGAGTCCCATTTCCAATCTGCTCCTTTTTTTAGCAACGCATGCAGTGGATGCAACAATATGCTTAGATTGGGAATGAATTTTCCGTAATAATTTAGCATGCCGAGAAAACTCTTCAGCTGTGTCACGTCAGTCGGTAGGGGAGCATTGAAAATGGCCTCTGTTTTCTTAGGATCGGGTCGTAAGCCGTTTT
Organism: Apocheima hispidaria; assembly: GCA_947579745.1. Classification (NCBI taxonomy): domain Eukaryota; kingdom Metazoa; phylum Arthropoda; class Insecta; order Lepidoptera; family Geometridae; genus Apocheima; species Apocheima hispidaria. The sequence continues at coordinate 4,582,931 of OX388151.1, forward strand.
TGTCAATAATAAATCCTAGGTACTTTACACTTTTCTGTAGAAAGGCACATTTATTTAACTTCACCGTAAACCCCATGTTACGTAACCGCTCAAGTACCGCTCTAAGGTTCTCCAAATGCGATTGGCGTGACGCGCCTGTCACGCATATGTCGTCCAAAAATACTACCGTATTTGGCACGCCCCTTAAAGTCTCTTCCATAATTTTCTGGAACTTTTCCGGTATGCATGACAACCCGAAAGGAGTGCGACGGTATACAAAAGTTCCCATATGGGTTGTGATCGCGGTATATTTTTGTGAATCTTCCGATAATAATAACTGTTGGTAACTATTTTTTAAATCGATTTTTGAGTACTCCTCCCCGCCACTGAGTGTCGCAAACAGTTCCTCAATTCGTGGCAAAGGGTACGGATCGCGTTTTAATTTAGGATTAACTGTTATTTTATAATCCCCACAAATTCGTATATCCCCGCACTCTTTTATAACCGGCACAATGGGCGTGCCATATTCGGAGGACTCGACGCGGTAAATAGTTCCTTCGCATTCGAGCCGCTCGAGCTCTTTCTCGACGGGAACTCGCAATGTGAGCGGAACCGAGCGCGCGCGCACGTATACCGGCATCGTATCGGTGAGCTGTAGTTGAACGGTTCTCTTACAAGTACCAAGCTTATCCGTAAAAACCTGTGGATATTCTGCTATTAATCGGTTCGTCAATGGCTCATTTACTGCTTCGATCTTATTCAATTTGATAACAATATTATTTATTTGCAGAGTGCGAACCCACTCTCTTCCTAACAAAGGGCGTCCTCCGTTCCGAATCACGTAAAGTTTGCAGTTATTTACCGCAACCTCTCCGAATACTAAATGTACCGAGATCGAACCTAACGACTCCATTTTTGAACCGACATAGCTGCGTAAATTCAAGTTATCTAGCTTTAATACTTTATGAGGAAAATACCGCCGATAGAAAGTCTCACTGATAGTCGAGATCCTACTACCGGTATCGACTTCGAACTCGAGATGTTGACGATCGACTTCAACAGTAATAATATATGGTGCGTCACCTGTACCGTCCACTTGTATGTTGAAGAAGTCCTCGCTATCGTCGTCGTCACTCACATAATTGTGTTGGCCGCTCACTTGGCCCGCTTGGCCTCCAGAACGCACATCTTTGCACATCACCTTTAAATGACCGCGTATACCACACTCGTCACAATTGTAGCGCGCGAACCGACACCGATCCGGCCGATGCTGCTTGCCGCACCGCCAGCAGGCGCGCCGGGACGCAGCCGCGCGTCCGCCACCCCTGTAGGCCGCGCCCCGGGCGCTCGCCTGATGCAGGCCCTCGCCTGCCACGCCGCCGCCTTCGCTGACGGCGCCTGCGCTCGCCGCCGCCGTAGCTCCGCTTATCTCGGCGTGCTTCTCGGCTGCCTCCAGCGCCAATGCCAACTCAACCGCCTCCTTGTATTTAATGTTCTTTTCGGCAAAAATTCGAGAGCGCATTGTCTCGCCGGCTAGGCCCGACACAAATTGGTCGCGAAGATTCTCCTCTAATGACGCACCGAAATTGCATGTAGCCGCTAAGTGCTTTAAGTTTTGTAAGGACATCGTCAGCGTTTCGTCGCCATTTTGTCTCCTTAACCGGAACATATGCCGTTCGGCTATCTCGGAGCGTTGGGGCTCCAAGTGATCCGACACTATTTGCACTAGCTCGTCAAAAGATTTTGCTTCTGGATGTACCGGTGAACACAAATCACACATCAGGGAATACGTTGCTTCCCCGACCACAGTAATTAACAACGACACGCACAATTCTTTTTTGACTTCGTTTAAGAGAATAAATTGTTTTACGCGACGAACATACGCGGGCCATTGTTTGGAACTTAAGTCGAATGCTTCTAGTTTCCCAATAGGCATTATGAATCGCTTATCATTCGACACAACACAATAAAATCACGCGTGAAATCGCCTCGTCGCCAATGGAACGTGAATGAAAGGCCGTGGTTGACAGCTGACTGGTTTATTACCTTACGAAAACTAATACCCACATTATAAACCTCACACCTACCTACTGTGCTTGGGGGCGTGGGTTCGATTCCTATCTAGGACAAACATTCATGTGATGAATATTTGTGTTTGTTCTATGTCTGGGTGTTAATATCTATATAAGTATGTATTTAAAAAATATCTATGTACGTATATCAGTCTCTGGCAGCCATATAACAAGCTTTGCTTAGTTTGGGGTCAGGTGACGATGTGTGCAAAAATGTCCCAGATATTTATTTATTTATTCACGGAAAAAAAAATACAACCATATTGCTGTACTGTTACGACAATTTTTTCAAATGCACGACTGTAAGTAATGTCGTGCATCGCGCCTATGTAAGTACCGTATTTTGTTACCGTTTTTGGCGCGTCGATGCTAAATCTAGTTTTTGAGGACTGTGTTGGTACTATATTATTATATAGGTGTCTTCCAAAGAACTGCAAGTGTCTTTAGGAAAAGCGTGCTTTATCGTATAACTTACCGACTTAATATAAGGCAAGTAGCTAGACAAACTAAAGCCTGTCTTATAATGAAATGGCTGTTACCCGTGACTTCGTTCGCGTGGAGCTACAAAAAAAGTAGCTCAGCGCGACGCACCACAATATCGTCTTAGTAAATGGGCCCCACGTGCGTGAGACCAGATTGTTTCTCGTGCGACCGATTAAGCTATATCTATGCAAAAATTCATCTCGATCCCTTCAGCCATTTAGCCGTGATAACGCGACAAACACACAGTCACAGAGACAGATAAACAGAGAGACAGAGTTACTTTCGAATTTATAATATCAGTTAGAATAGGATTAGGATAACATGCTCGAATTCAATTTTGGATGTAGGTTTAAAGTGAACTAAAACATTAGGCAACATCAAACAAACATTAAGAGAAAAAACAACATAAGAGGTGACATTACCTGAACGCTTAGGCGGCGGCCAGATTTGCAGCAAGCACTGCAACACATGAATCGGCCTCTGATAGTCCAGGTCCGTCGGCGGTTGCGACTGTAGCATCAACGGCGGGGCTAGCGCCACTGCTAAATGTTGCGGAGACATTTTATTCCGGTCTTGGGCCGCAACGACTAGCGCTAGGTGGTCTAGAAGGAAGACCAGGGTGGCGCGGGCGGCGCGCGGGAGACATTCCACGATGGAGGCCATGAGACGGGCGTTGCCTTCGCGATCGTCAGGTAAGCATACTCCTGGAGACAATGATCGTTAGTTATTATATTGGGGTTTTAGTTCTTAGGTAATGAATCTGGAGGTTTCTTGTTTTTTTTTTGTTTTGGCTTTTGGAATTGTTTACTTATTTTTTTCTTACCCAGTGCATCCAAAGTCATCTGATAAAGACACCGACTGAACAGCGGCTGTGGCAGCTCCCGCAAATAGTCCTTTAGTAAGCCCGTAATAACATTGATATCAGGCACCGAGTCGGGAGCCAGCTCAACGCTGCGAGCATTTCGCTCGAACGCTTCACGGAGAATGCGCTTTTTACTCGCCGACCCGCAAAGGCGGTAGAGACCTGGAAACGGAAAGGGCTTTGAAAAGAGGTGTAGCTCGATGAAGTTTGAAATGCTCGATTGGTTTCATCTGTCAAAATACATTACATTACATTAAATACATTGCCCGAGCAAGTCGGCGTTTGTTTGAATATTTGGATGGTTTTTTAATTTATTTATTTAATACAATATGACTCCACGGACTCCGTGCTCCGTGCCTTTTATAAAATTTTACAATTATTTTTATGAACTAAAACTGAATATAAAAACTAATGACTTTACAAAAGGAATATACCAAAGAATACTTATACTATTACAGAGCTAAGTGCTATTATAGATTTGCGTATTTGCACAGTCCAATTCCCACAAGCAGCACCCGTTCACGCATGTGCCAGCCATCGCTCTCAACCATATTGGAGGAGTATTTGTATGTTTGTGAGTTTTTGTATATATTTATCCGACGATAACTCTAGTATCTTTGATCCGATCTCCGTGAAGTTTTGTGGATAAATAATTCATTTTGATATAAGTATAAATATCAGCAAAATGAGTCTAGGGTTTTATAATTAAAGCGACGTCTTAGTTCTAATACGAACTTACTGATAATGATAATTCGTCTATATCCACCTAATGCCTAGGTCTAGTCTACGATTTTTTGGCCCTAAATGCAAAGAAACGGAACTGTATAGTAGGGTGTACTTATTACCCTCTGAATCCCAAGGTTCAGTATGATGATGGCATCTATGATGATGAAGGGTATACTAATTGCTATCGTTGTATCTCGTTCGCTCGCGCCTCGTTCCCGTGTTCTCAGTTGCGTGTCGGTATTTTAAGCCGGAGTTAGAAATACTCCTCTGTTCTCGGTATCGAGACAAATTAACATTGATCAGTCGGTGTAGCAACGATAGTTTATAGAGTCTTACCTATGATATCCAGCCCACGACGCTCGATTTCCTCCACACAACGTCGCACAATCAGCGGTACCGGCGGTGCGTGTGGTACTCTGACCTCCCTCGCCACCACCGCTTCTAGTTCCGCCCCGAAAAGCGGTGGAGGAGAGACTCTTCCTGCCGACGGCCGCCTTCGGAATAGTTCGTGCGGTTCCGTGTGTCGAAGCCGAACGTATAAAGTGCCACGTGGCTCCATCTACAATTGAAAAAGGTATCAATCACACAAATATTATTTCGTCGCCGCAACCTAAATCTTTGATATCATTAAAAAGCGAAATCCTTCTCAATTTTGGATCAACTTATCAAGTTTTGTAAAAGTGGTATAAGATCATGCACAATCCTATGGTAGGATTTATGTTTATTCATTTATTTAATTCTGATTAAAACCAAGGGGAGGATGTACTTATCATTATTAATAACTGCTGCTTTTATTAACCATTGCAAAATTAAAATTGCAAAAAAGTTTCCAACATATTGTTAAGGGGCCGGATGCTCGGATATTTCGTGGTAATCTAAAGATAGTAAACGAATATATTTATTTCCGCTCTGTAATTTTTATGTTAAAAACCCATGAAAACTGGAGAAATATAGAAAATTATTGAGTGTCACAAAAAAGGTGTTTTCAGTTGCTTACATCCCTATACTAACTATACGATTATGTTAATTCATATCTCATCTAATCGTCTATCCTGTTCTCCCAAAAGTACCGACACTTGCACATCTGACTGTCTTATCTACTATCTCGCTTGTATTTTGCAGTACCTTGAGTGCAAGTTGGTGCGAGGGCGAGCGAGACAGTAGGTCCGGCAGCGTGACGGCGCCGCGGTAGCAAAGCTTGTGCCTGTGTTGAGGGTCCCACGAGTACACCAGAACATCCAGCTGTCTGTTATCTACTAGCTCCAGCTCGAACGATTCGTCCCAGTCGAACTGAAGCTCGCCAGTCCGGACCTGGAAGTAAGGCGTGCTGATGGATAAAAGTGGTAGAAAACACTGTTTTAGACTTTCGTGGTTGTTTACAACATTACTATTAGTACTCACGGGATATTTACCACGGTTATTGTTTTTGTTCGAGTTCAAATTTCAATCGAGGTGATGGATTTCAACTTGCCAGTGCGTGGAATCCAGTGTTAGGTGCCCTGATAAGTAAAGGTACGCGTCCACAATGTGACCAAAATACAATGCGTAGTGATACTGTGAGTGTGTATTGTCGAGAGTTGCAATCGAGTTCTAGTACCAGTGGTACCCGTAGCAAAAGACTGAGAAAGGGGGTAGATCGGTTTGTCTGCTCCTAAATTTCGTAACTTTTTTTTATCATCCACCCGCATCTTCAGTCTACCCGTGAACATGGCGCATGCAACTGTGCCGAAATATCGGGAACTCAACAAAAACAATAACCGTGGTAAATATCCCGTGAGTACTAATAGTAAAGTGGTAGAAAACTTCTTAAAATAAACAAACAATAAAACAACAGAGTAACAAAGGTGGAGTAAGGCTGTAAAAGAGTGGTGGCCGAGGCAAGGTAGGCGGAGCGTTGGTCGTCCAGCTGCGAGATGGGTCGACGATATCGTCACCATCACGGGTCGAACCTGCAATAGATTGGCACAGGACCGAGGCAGATGGCATAGCAAGAGAGAGGCCTATACCCAGCAGTGGGATGAGGAAGGCTGTGGATGATGATGATGATGAAAACGACAGATACGCTATCTAGAGAAAAACTTGTCTAAAGTGTTGTAGCTGAACTACACCACGTTTAAGTAAGGAGTCACGTTCTCTTGTGACTTTTTAACGATCTGTGTCATCACCCAAACAGTATAATGGCCACGCGACGTAAGGTTGAGCTTTCAATGATGATGACGATGATAATAATCATAAGCTAATTAATAATAACGCTAACAAGCATATCAATCATTTTGAGAAGGAAACTCCCAAAGAATTGGAACAACGTTAACAAGAAGAACTGAGTGTTAGATGGAAGTGGACTATTTAAGTAGTGATCTACATCCGTTCATATTTAATAAACCACATTATCACAGACTTAAAAATGCCTATCAAAAACAAATATCGCAACACTCACCACAGTCCTAGCTTTATGCACGCGGTCACACTCTAGTACACAGTACAGATCCCTCGGCGCGACGGGGTGCTGAGGGTGCGCGGAAATTAGCCCCCCTGGTGGGGATCCAGGGGATCCCGCGCCACCGGGTCTTAACCCACGACCGGCCAGCAAATGCACCCATAGCATGCCGGAGACACCCGCGCCTCCAGATATACGAGATAAACCAGTCATGGACGCGGAAAGACCGGCCGAGGGTTTCTCAACTTTGTATTTTAGGAACTCTGAAATAAAAAAGTTTTGGTAATGAGTGGAGTTAAAATTGGCGTGGAGATTTGAGGAATAAAGATAGTCATCACATAAAATAAAACCTCTTGATTTTTTTTACCAGGGATTGCCATGTGGTTTTAGACTAGGTGTGTTCATCCTCGATCACTTAACATCAGCCGAGTTTTTGTCAAATGCCAACCCTGTCACAACAAAACTATAATAAAATCTTCATATATAGGATTGTTTTAGTCTAACGAAAAAAATGTACTACTTATCTCACCATTAGGATTGATATCCAAATGCCGCTGGTGCCTGGACCCCGGTGTCGGCACAGGACTCGGGTTGGGGCAGTTAAACCTTGACCCCAGCTCCAGTAGTTGGCGCACGCGGCGTGCAGACGGCGAGCCTCCAGCTCCCCCCGAGCTCCCCGTGGCTCCCCCTGCTACACCTAGTTGTTGGGAAGAGACGGAGCGAGCGGGGAGATGTCGGGGGCGCTCTACTCGGCGAGCCAGGCCGAGCGATGAGCCGAAGCGGCTACCACTTTCCATCTGCATCAAAACAAGTTCACAATGTCATCGTAGGAGGACGGCAAGATTGAATACGTAACTGGTTGGTAGGTACGGTTGGTTGGTACGGGTGGTACAGCCGGCTCGTTATTTGGTAGTATTAGTCAGGCTAGGTAGTTTAAAAAGTTAGGGTGTCTACACATGGCCCGACCTGACATCGTGTGAAAGGGACAGCTAGATTTGAATTTCACGGGAGCAAAAGAAACAAACTATTAAGGTTATAGCTTCTCCCTTTCGCTTCCCCAGAAACTTATATATAGCCATCTCTTTCAAGCGATGTCGGCTCGGGCCATGTGTAGACACCCTTAGTTGGATTGTACTGGTACTAGGGTTGGTAGGGTAGTTAGGGTATGTACGTACGTTCTTGAGCGCGTCGTGTATGTTCTCAGCGGAGTAGTGCGTAGGCAGGCGCGGCCGCAGTGTCTCGTACAGTGCTGAAGTCGAAGGCGCGCGGGAGAGCCACGCACGGTACTCGTCTGACGTGAAGATTGATGGGGACGATGGGAGACGACCTAGAAGATTTAAATTTCTTTGTTGGTCAAACTCAATTCAAATTATATTGACAAAGAATTATACGAACAAAAGCAAAACTGTGACAAATAAAACAAGATTGGTTAGGCTGGATTACATTAAATGCAGAGACAAAATGAAGGTAAGCCACAGATTAAAAAAAATAACACTTTGCTACAGTAAGAAAATTAAATTTAATGAGCTTCATAAAGTGTAAACTAAGCATTAACGTGTGTTTCAGAGATCTGCGGTATATTGTCGACGATAAAAAAGTAAATGTATCAAAGTGTATTAAAAAAAATATTTGAAGGAACTGTAATAGCTCAGAAACTGGTCAGGATCTCGTCTCAACCGACGAACAGTACCGTGAGTGCAAACCGGACTTTACTGTCGGGTCCACCTGTTAATGAACACCACGTGATCTTACCTCTGGAAGAACGAAGATCTAAACGTGAATGTGAAGACAATGGCTCCGGTTCGTCTTGCAGTATACTGCCCGCGCGTCGACTTAGCCCCAACCTACGAGAAATTATCTAACTTAATTCCAGTTTTATGAAAAAAAGGCTATTGTTTTTTATATGAAATGGTAGACCAGTTTTTGTGACAAATCTAATAGATTCTTTTTTTATTAAATAAACAGACATATTTTTATATTAGCTGCGCCCCGAGCTTTCACCCGCTATTCTTCAGAAACCGAATATTTTTACGGAATAAAATAGCCTATGTGTTAATCCAGAGAATAAACTACCTCCATACCAAATTTCATCCAAATCCGTTCAGCCGTTACAGAGTTGAACGGGAACAAACACACTTACATACTTACCTACTTACATGCATACTTACACGCAAACTTTCGCATTTATAATATTACTGTGATGAACAAATGTAATCCAGGTTATTAAGACCAATAAACTACAGTTTTCTAGATGAATAAACAATGTCGCCCATCGGCAAGTGACTGCCCCTAAAGGGCTTATAGTACTCATCATTATTAACAACTTTTACTATGAGACCAACCCTGAAATCGAGAAAAAAATCTGTTGTTTCATAGAAAAATGTCAATGAAAAAATGTATGGATCAGCAGATTTTTTTTCTCGGTTTTAGGGTTGGTTCCATAGTAAAAGTTGTTCATAAATACTATAAGCCCTTTTCGGGCGGTCACTTGCCGATGGACCAACCTGTTTAAACTTGTATTTAGGGGAAAATGGCGGACGTGATTTCGTTTGATTCAAAATTGAAATTATTTCCCACTTATGGACTTCAACCAAATAAATAAATAAATATTGGTGGTGGACGTTATTTACACACAGCGCCATCTAGCCCCAAACTAAGCAAGCTTGTACTATGGGAACCAGATAACTGATAGAATACATAAATACTTTTTTTTTTTTTTTGTAAATACATACATAGAATACATAGAAACACCCAGACAAAGAACAAACATCCATGTTCATCACACAAAAATGTTTGTCCTGGGTGGGAATCGAACCACCACCCACAGCTCAGAAGGCGGAAATCCACCTACTGAGCCACAAGGCTAGTCAAATACTTACCAATATACACGGTGCTTTATAATCGGCCAGGGAGCGGTTTTGAAGATGTTTTATACGAGATAACGAACTTTTGTTCTACTTTAAAAACTCATGAAAAAAATATCTGCCGTTCCATCCTTTTTATTGGAAGATTCGCGAACAATTTGTATGGAACAGCAGATATTTTTCCGTGAATTTTCAAATGTTGATCAACAAATTTTTTTCGTAATCTTCTATACAAAATCCTCGCGACCGCTCCCTACTCGATTAAAAAGCACCATATATTGCATTAGTTACCTCATAATAATTATGAAGAGTCAAGATTATTGGCACAAAAAATTCTCGAACTTACCTTTGCCCCGTCCCTCTAACATCCCTCGGCAAGGAATTGAATTTGGAGCCGATGTCTCTGCCCAGCGTGCTGCTCCTGTACCCACTGAGTCCCGAGTAGTATGGAGCTCTGGAAGGCGCGGTCGCCTCCGTGTCTGAAGAATAGTCGAGGCTTCTGTTGCGTCGCGATGTACCGAATTTGCTGTACGATGAGAGGCCTAATCCGGTAGTACCGTAACCTACAAAATAATAATCATCATCATCATCATCACCCAGAAGACGTCCTGCTGAACATAAATATATACAAATATGATATTGCGGCCTTTCAAGTGTGTGAGTTACGGACAATATACAAATGAACATCACAATTTTCGATTTCTATATTTTGGTTTTGTTTCCGGGCATCAGCAAGAATATAAAGAAAACATAGCTAATTTTAATTATTAAGTAAGTTTTGGGAGTTTTATGCAAGATGATTTTTAATATGAAAAACGAACAAGATCAGTTTTAAATAGAAAAATGTGTAAAATGGAACATGTATTTTCACTAGCAGCTTCCCGCGGTTTCGCCCGCTATTCTACAGGAATCAAATATTTTGATAAAAAGATAAAATATAAAAAAACAACGGGACTTATCCCGGTGTTTTTTAAAGTAGCCTGTGTGTTAACCTACCTCCATACCAAATTTCATCCAAATCCGTTTAGCCGTTACAGGGTTGAAAGGGAAAAAGCACACTTACATATTTACACACTTAAGCACATACTTTCGCAATTATAATATTAGTGTGATTCTTACCTGCTCCCAAAGCAGAACTCAAGCCTGTCCCAGACAAGCCCGTCCCAAGACCGGAGCTAGTCAGCCCCGAGCCAACTAGACTCGTTCCGGTAAGGCCGCTCAGGCCCGTAGAGGACAAGCCGGAAGGAAGCCCGGGGCCCCCCAGGCCTGAGCCACCCAGACCGGGGCCTCCTAGACCAGGGCCCCCGAGACCAGTGCCACCCAAGCCGCTAGTAATACCAGGCGTCATGCCTACTGCGCCGAATCTTTGTTGGTATCTTGAGAGACTTGATGCTGGAAAAAATCATGGAGGTGCTGTTGATTTATGAAGTCGCCCTACCGCGAGGTTTTGGTGCAGTAGATATTGAACACTATCCCTATTGATATTGCTGTCCCTCTGTTGCCCGTGCATGCAATATAGAGAATTAGTAATTTTACATACATATTTTGATGAAATTCACGTTTCTGGGGAAAATTGTTATCACCACTAAATCTTATCAAAATCTTATGTTTTTGCTGTCAAAATGTCTTAGACAAATAATAAACTAAGGCTAGGTTTTATTTTATAAAAAAAAATATTTTTGTTATATTAATAAAAACTACTTTTCATCCTCATAATTTCAAATCAAAAATTTGTCTCTTTAGGTGCGCATAAAACTACAAAGATATTGCGATAATTCGAGAAAACATAATTTTAATTTATCTATTAAAAAATCATCGAAATCGCTTAACATTTAGGGGTGGAAAACAGTTGGCGCTTTTTGTATGGACAAAAGTATAGGTGGTATACTTTAGTCGTAACGACTATACTTTCAATTTTAGAAATATTAGCGCCAAATCTCGTAATTTTCGCGCGCATGGGAATTTCAAATTACACGTATTAAATTTATGACGTACGCAACACGCATCAAGTACTTGTACGTCAGTTAAAAATCAGTTATGAAAATTGCCATTCATATTTATTTCTTCTATGGTCATATTGGTCATACCGGTTCCTTAGCCTCCAGAATAAGCTTGAAATTTTAATATTTTGCTTCCTATTGATTCTACAAGTTTTAATCCAAACGTCCAAGTAGCTAAACATATTGTACAAGTCAAAAACAGTTGTGGCGTCAAGTTTATAAACGTCAAAGATTATAAATATGATAGTAGATATGACAGATGTCAAACTAACAGACTACAAAGTGAAAGGTGTCAACAGGCAGTCAATGATCGAGACGTCCAAAACGTTTAAGAAGCCTTATCAACGATCCAAGAGAGTTTTAGTACCTCCTGAAGCAGCGGAAGCTTTCAAACTGGAACGCAATAGCGAATGTCGTCCGAAATCCGAGTGCGTTTCGGCCCGCGGCAATTGTTGCTCAGAGCCCGACCGCGGGACACGCCCTCCAAAACGGGTGCTGAAATAACAATATTTCAACTTTATATTGATAGATTTTAAAGCTGATACTAAAAAAAAAAAGATTTCTAGAAGCAGTAATTAACTGTAAGTTGTTACATATTCAAACTTAGACATAACGCTACACACACTCATACACTTAATGGGGACACTAAGATCCCACGATACAGGTACCATTAAACGCAAACAAAGACGTGGACAACTAATACCCATACTCAGAGCAGATATTTGAATTAATTATTCAAAATTTTAAGCCTTTCTTTCATACCGTGACAATTGCTTCAAACGGTTAAGAGAAAGGGCTGCGTCAAGGACCATCAATCACCTAAATATTGACAACGGCCAACGGCATCTCCGGTCAGTCGCTTATTTTGAGCCTGAATGATTACTAGATTCGCTGTCGTATCTTACCTTCCGCTATCAGGTTGGTAGTACGAATGCACCTTTTCCGCGAGACTATCCAGAGTGTTAGGGTACGATCTCTCGTATGGTACGTAGTGCGCTGTCGAAGATTTGGGCTGCTCCGTTATTACAGGGGGCGGTGGTCGGTAACTGTCAAAATATATAATCGTTATTTTTCTTGATAATAAGAGGATAATTTGTACACATGAAGTCCTTAATGATTGACATAACACAGAAAGAGCCTTTATGATTAACTGTAACTAACTTTAATGTCGAGAGGCAGAACTCTGTGTCGCGTGGTAGAACTCCCGTGTCGTCGAGTGATTGTACTCGCCTCCATGTATAGTGGTTGATGTCACCTCCATCTCGAGTGGTTGAGTTCGCCTACATGTTGAGTGGTTGAACTCACTCCATGTCGATTATCGAGTGATTCAGCTTGCCTATATGTATACTCCATGTCAAGTGGTTGAGGTCGCCTTTATATATAGGGGATGAAATACTTAGTGTAGCTGATTTTTCTATTTTCTATTGGTTAGGCTCGCCTCAATGTAAAGCGGTTGAACACACTTCCATGTAAAGTGGTTGACCTCAATTCCCTCTTCTCCATGTACATTAGTTGAACCCACCACCATGCAGAGTGGTTGAACTCACTTCCATGTAGACTGGTTGAACGCATTTGTATTTAAAATGAATGAACTTTTCTCCGTATAGAGTGATTGAACTCACTTCCATGTAGAATGATTAAACTTACCTTCTTGTGGAGTGGTCAGAGGGCTGGTGCAGATTGTAGTAAAGTTCTATCGCTTTGGACTAGGGCGATATCGACCCCAGCTGCAGTCAATTAGGCACTACTGCCCGCAAATAGCTGAACTCACCTCCACGTGGAGTGGTCAGAGGGAGGGCGCGGGTTGTAATAGAGGTCTATCGCGTTTGATTCGGGTGACATCGGCCCCAGCTGCAGCCGACTGCGCTCTTCTCTGCCGTCGCCGACTGGCCGCACACTACTACCCGGTCCACCAGTAGACCGAAGGGTTCCGTGCCTAAACAGTTGAAAAGAGTAAGTCAAACATGTATTATATTAAGGTCTCGTTAAAATTTCAATCGAATCAATAATTTTAGTTACTCATAGATAGTAGCCAACCACGATCCGTCGGTTAAATATTGTTTAAAAGTAGCAAGTGAAAGCTTTTTCTATGAAGCGTTACAAAATAAAAACACCTCGCCAGGCGTTTGGTTTGGTTCGGTTCTCTTGTGTTTTGATAAGGCCTTTTGGACATCATCGTCATCATCAACAGTCTGAAGGAGTCCATTGCTGAACAAAACCCTCTACCTCAGCCCACCGCACTAACGACAATTTGCGATTTGCATCCACCGGATGCCCCGACTTTCAAAATGTCGCCATTCCACCTAGTGGGAGGCCTACCTACGCTGTGTCTTCCAGTTCGTGGTCTCCGCTCAAGAACCTATCTCGGTCAGTTATCGGTTCTTCGAGCGATGTTGCCTGCCCATTGTCACTTCAGGTTGCAAGCCCTAGAATCTTCGATTACTTTGGTGCTTCGGCGATACCCTCATACGTGGGGCCTTATCGTGTAACTCTCGTGGCGATGATCATCGCTTGCTATCCTGCTCACTCGCATGTTGCGAGTAAGTTGGTGCGCCACCAGAGTTACCAACGCCACCAGAGTTACTTGATAAGGCCCCTGTATCCAAATATCATTGATTAAATCAATTTTAACAGATTAATTATACTAACTGCGAGTAGAGTCCATCGACTCGATCCCTATCCCTATCGTCGTCGTCCCTGCAGTCCCGCTTGAGCACGACGACTGGCGGCGGCTTGTGTTCCGTACGAGGCATCGACGGCGAACCAGGGCCTGATTTACCTGGAACGTTACAGCAAATGTTCATTTTTAACTAACAGTCGACATCCTAGGCTCAGACTTTGTAGTTCTTGTAGCGTTTGTAGTACTTTCCGCAATCATCAAAGTATTTTATGTCCGTCTTACTATTACATTACATACAATTTTCTAGCTAATTTCATCCATATTAGGTATAATCATTGAGTCATAAGAAGGTTACATACAACAAAAAGAATAAGATAAGAATCGTAAGCATCGTATCTTGATATGAGTGGTTTTTTTTTCCAAGTTTTCAACAAATACAGATAGACAAAAAAACAAGCAAAAAAAAACCCAAATTTTCTGCGCAAGCAAAGAATGTACTAAGTACTAAATTAGAACAATAAACAAACTATAGAGAGACGTCCTCACCTTTCCTCTGCCTGGTGCAGAGCAGCAACCTCCTCGGTATCGACATGATTATCACCACGTCGTCCAGCGACATCCGCCTCACATCGACCAAGTTTACCGCCAGGATCTCGTCGCCCACCTGAAATTACATATACATGAACAAGTCACATCACAAAACACCCGACTGCAAAATGTGTGTTTAATTTTGAAATGCGTTCGATAAATTCTTTTTCATTCCTGGAATGTATACCTTGACTCTAGAGCATCGCAGACTCCAGCCGGGTCGGTCAAGCTGTTACGCAGGGATACTTTAAAAGCCTGTTTTGCCTCTACCGGTACAGCCGTATCAACTCTGTGCTACTCTGTCTGTATATCTGTCTGTCAAGACCCTTTTTCTCAGGAAGGCATGAAGGTATCAAATTGAAATTAATATCAGATACTTAGGTCTGTAAGAATCAAGCTTCTAAGTCAACGCAATAAACAAATAATTTTACTAAAACTGCAAAATTTAGCCTATGCACACCTCACGTAAAGAGGAATCTAACGACACCTCGCTCGTCCATATCGGTCAAGCCGTTTAGGGTAGTAGTACAGAAACACGCCAACGACATACTTACTTACTCACATACCTACATACTACAAAGATTACTCTCATTCTTAGGTAGTCGTATCATAAGAAAACTGTATCAGTTGGATTCTTAGGCCTGACCTGACTCGGGCTACCAAAAACCGCAAGGTCGATTGAAAAGTCTAATACCTAAGCGATTTCAGCCAGACTGACTCTCTTGAACGCAAAAAACATTTACAGGACGCTCACACAATACTTCCACATGCATTGCGCACTCATGACGATTAAAGCACACCAGGAATCGGCCAAAGTACGCGTGTAAAAACAGCACTCGCAGTGCTACATTGATAGGAACGAGGTTTCTTGGTTTTAGTCCCCGTAATCATCGCTTTCCTCCAACCTAAGTGCGTTTTTGACGGAACAACGATCACGTGACTGGGATATTTGGGCAAGCTAGTTACGCAGCTCCCTTGATTTGGACAGGGATATAATCCAAACATCAAGTTTTAAAGTCAAGTTTTTTTTTGTAGTTTGTTGTATATTTAGTAACGTTACATACCTTCAAGCAGCCGCTATTATAAACAGCGGACTCCAAAGCTATCCTAGATATGAACACGCCATCTGTGCGCCCGCCACCATCACCCTCTCGTATGTACAAGCCCAGGGTCTGTCCCGGACGCTTCACGATCTCTACCAGTTGGACTACGTGGCGGTTGTCCTGGGAAATGACAAAATTTGTTGACATACAATACATACCAGACGTGCAAAATAAACAGAATAGAACAATCATGCCTAAAGGATTTCTTGAAAAAGATCGAATGTGATCGAAACTAGAATCGGAATAACCTATTCAATTAACCCTAGATTGCTAATCTTCGTCACATCGAAAATGCAGTTTTTGATAACGCACTGCAAAATTAACCTGTGCGATGTTACGGATGCGAGCGCTCATCTAATCACAGTTGAACAGTTGCCCCCTCAGCTGACAGTAGTGCTTTTGGCGTAAGAAGGCCTTGTTTTTTGCGAGGCCGAAAGCCGTTCTAACTCGTGGGCAAATTGTGGCAATTCTGAAAAACCAACCACATTGCAATACCGTTCCACTTATTTTACAAATGCGCGACTGTATGGGCTTGCCTTACGCCTATGTGAACAATGAATTTGGTTGCCGCTTTTGGCGCGTAGATGTTGAATCTGTTGTTTAAATGATGTTTTAGGTGGTTGCAAGGGTTGGTTTATAAAACGGGTATAAACGAAAACGTGTCTGAAACGTTTGAATAACAAATTCAGTGAAGGCTTCGAGCACATTAAACCCGATGTCGGCAAGCCGTTGAAATTTATAGTGTGATAACGAAATCAATAAATACGAGGTCCTATGACGTCTTCGATAGATTTTAATACAATATTAAAAGCTTTATATGCAGTGCTCTATTTGAAAAGATATCGGCATTATTAAATTGCAATACACCAGTAGCACTGCGATATTTTGCCCGTGATATATTTCGGTATACAGCGCAGCGTGAATGGAATCTCCCGCAACGAAAAGCTTCGCAGTATTATACGTATGTACATGTAGGGTTACCTCGGCACTGCACATCCCAACAATGCCGGTCTAAATTGCGTTCGCATTCCCCGAGATCTGGGCCAGCCCTGCTCAACAATGAGGTTCACTGGAGTAGCGTTCTTTCACAGGGTCCCGTACTAGGTTACGAGCCACGAGCTGAGCATTCAGGTCAATGGAGCGGAGAAATTACCTGTTACTACAAAAAGAGAGCGATGTGTTCTAATCACCGCGAATCCTCTTTGAGAAAGCCAAATGAGGCGATTTGGTATTCAGAAGATGCGCATTTTAAGCAGAGGCAATATCGACGGAGATAATGGAGTAGGTACTTCCATAATTTAACGTTATAATTTATCTTCATTTTGATGCCTTGACGTACAAAGGGCCTCGTTTGGAGGACTAATGGTGGGAAAATCAAAACATATCCTGTTTGTGAATAGGAATTTAGATCGAGTTCGAGACCTGAGTTCGATAGTTTTGGCTTGTTATTTTTAATGAAGTTGTGTGGTTAGGGCCCGTCCATTCATTTGACTTTTGTCTAAGGTTGTAACAATTCTGTGTTCAATTCTGAATTCTGTGAGTTGTAAATATAAAGTCAAACATTAAAGCTCAATTTCACGTCTGTGACATCCTGAAAAAGTTTAGGATCACCGCCACAAAACTGCAGAAAATTGACAACAAATAAAAGTGTTATCACAATGTATGTCGGACTGGTACGAACTAAATAGAGCCAACGTGCAGACGAGCCCGCTGTATATTGAGGTTCATAATAAATTGTTAACCATAAATTGAATTCGCTAACATTTTAAAACCCGTATCTACAGTCGTGGTAGCTCAGTGGGAGAACGCTCGCCTCACATTCCTAAGGTAGCGGGTTCGAACCTGGGCGGGCCCGTACCAATGAATTCTTTGTAACTTACGTACGGATATACCACTGGCTTTACGGTGAAGGAAAAACATCGTGAGGAAACCTGCATATCTCCGGAGAAGAAATTCGATGGCGTATGTGAATCCACCAACCCGCACTGGGCCAGCGTGGTGGATATGGCCTAATCACCCTTCGAGGGTAGGCTGATATCCCAGCAGTGGGATGTTTAAAGGCTGATATAGTAGTAGTAGTATCTACAGTTGCTTGCTATAAGTGGAGCATTGGCTTGTGTAAACTTATCAGAATGTGACTTTTGTTTGTGACCCATCAAGTACCATAGTTAATCGACTGTTCGTTTGTGTCGTCCTGCAGGTTCAAATCTTGCAATTGTTTTTTTTTTCCAGTTTCGATGACAATAGATGATTATAGTACCATTGATCGACCTGGAAATCTGGAGTCGTCTAGTTTGTGTTCGTTTGTTATGTTAGTATGAGCACTTTCCTATACAAACCATCGTATTATTCGTTCAACTCACGAGTCGAAGTTCAGTAAAGCTTGAGAATGGCCACTGGAGTTTCTAATTCTAATCTTAACTAATATTATGATTCAGGGGAATATAGCCGCAGTCCAACTTTAGGAAGTAACTTTGTCTCTCTGTATGGATGTTTGTCGCGTTATCGCGGCTAAACGGCTGAGCGGATCTTGATAAAATTTAAGAAGGAATTACTGTATATCATAAAGATAGGATACTTTTTTATGTCCACGCGAACGAAGTTGCAGGCAACAACTAGTTGTAAAAGGATTGGGTAATTGTTCGGGTCACAGAAAAGAGAAAGAATCTCTTGCGGTCATGTTTGAGATTCACAATATATATATGTGTACGATCTTGAATCAGAGAGGGCGAGAACCATCTCGTACAGTTATGTTACATTAGGTTAGGGTTTTTAGGTTAGGTTGATTTGGGAAGTAAAAAAATTTTTCTTCTGTGGTTCGGCTTCATTTGTTTTTGTTTTTTTTCATGAGCGCTTGTCCTTACACAGGCTAACGAGCAAAAAGTCTGTTTTTAAAAAGGTAGTTAATAGCAATGAACTATGTGAAATGGTAGAATACCTGTAGGGAGAAGAATTTCCTCGCGGCTTCGATGTTGTTTCTTCCAACTTGTCTTAGTTCGAGTATTCGTACGATCATCTCACCCCGCCGCTCCACCGCCTGTGTAACAATTTGTTGAGTATATACATAATTATATACCTAATACTTTCGACCAAAGCAAAATAAATGGACGGGCCCAAGTAAGAGAAATTTGAAGACTTAAAGTGAGCACCGGCGCTTAGTTTGCTTCAGTCTTTCTTAGTCTGATAAAAGCGCGAGACGTACGTTCGAATTTCAAACGGTGGGAGAGCAACTGCTAAACACCGGTGTCCCTTTTTTTTGTAGATATTATATTAGTTTTTTTTTTTGACAAATAATTGTACTATACATACTTTTAATTACGTATTGAATCCTAAGTTCGATTGTGTTGACTTATTATTTTTAAGGAATTTGCGCCATTCATTTTACTTTGGCCAAAGCCTAATTCAGTATAATCTGATTCAACAAGCATGATGAAACCTATAACCCAACGTATGTAAATGACACTGAAATGATGTAATCCACCAACTAATATAAGACAGACACCCCTGATAACCACAGACCGCAGACCAATGAGAGAAAATATATTTCTCTCTCTTTCTCTCTCGCTTGTTGTTGCTTAGGTACCTAGTGGTAGGACTTTTTTGCTGAATCCGCCTTAAGAAGTACCAAACCTTTGCCAGTTATTCAACCGCACACCATTGGTGTAAATATAACTATATCCCGGATTGAAGGACAATGATTCCAGCGAAATAATTGGGCAATAATATCTAGGGTGCGAGCGTGGCACTGAACTGTTATGGGCAGGCGGCAGGCGAATTATCCGTTTCATAACTAAAATTTTTAAAAAAGGCTTCTGTCCGCACCAATTTAGTTGTTCTAAGACTTCGTGCATTATTATTATCGTAAGTTTTGGCAGTACAGATTAAAAGTTTCAATTTTTTCTTTATAAGTATTAATATTATATTAATTTTTAAAGCATAATGAACAACTTTGTCATGTCTCCTTGTAAATATAAACGACTGTCTTGTAGATTTACGTAAATGTATAAACATTATATTTATTTTAATGAGAAAATAAGATAAATATCGGTAAAATACCATTATCGGCAAAAAGGAGCTTCTCAGAAAATACAAGGTAAAAATCTCTCTTAATAAATATTTTCTGAGTAAACTGAAATTCCTCAAGAAATGTTGTCTTACAGAAGCAATTTTTTCCCAGAATCGCCTTTTATAAATCACGATTATTCGGCTCATTAAAGCATCGCCAGTATTTTTCCGATATGTTCACTATGCCGAGTATTTCTTATTACTTATTTAGGTTTGCCGGGACCGAAAACGGTAGAAATTTTACGGTAATTATTTAACATTTGATAATATTTTATACAATATTCGGTTAGTTACGTATCTAGTACAATTTTCAGTGGAACTCTTTCATCGTCTTTAAAATATTTATATAAAGTGTTTATTAGCTACTTTCCGATTAGTACTAATTGGCGAGTAAAAGTCCAAGGTAACTTTTGATTTTGTGACATTTTGAATCTAACTTCAGCTATTTGCCACATTAACAGGTGAGTAGCTTACTTGGGACTTTACTTGGAGATGTTATAGGAGGCTCTTAGACTATGCAGGGAGATTGGATACGCTCTGAAAGGAAATGATCTGCAACTCAATCACCCTATAATGTTCACGGGTAGTACCCGAGAACATCGCGCAATCGACTGCCGAAATATCGGGAACTCAACACTAGTAAAAATAGTGGTAAATATCCCGTAGGTACTTACTAATAATTATGTAACAGCTAGTAGTTCAACGAACAGTAGAACCTCGCTATAGCACAAACTTTTTGCACAATCAAAATGTGTCTGTCTGTTTGACCAATATCCATACGGACAGATTAAAGCAAATATTGCCATTGTTGCAAAGACTTCGCTCACTTCGTTCGCTGGTCAAATAGGCAATTTTTTTACCCGGAAAACGTGCGATTTTTGTAGCACGCTAGTAAAACCACGGGAAGCAGCTGGTAACATTATAATAAGTGGGTATTGAAATAATTATGATGGGATCTCCTAGATTCTGCATTCAGGATGCTCGAAGCGCACCACACATCAGTCTAAATACACTTATAAGAAATTACTCTGATTGGTCTGACGTAGCCAATGAGAACGCTTGGTCGCACTCCCCGCGACCCGCGCCTTCCTCAAACTTTGGTGACTTTTTGTAGGAACAACGAATCACGTAATGCGGTATCTAATATGATCTGTGGATGACACCTTCAGAATTTAGCATCATAATATAGTACATTCAGTCGCGCGTTTTCGGAACATGTCTACATGACTTTGATTCTAACAAGAGTCTTATTGACCGAGCAAAGCAAATGCCTGAGACAAAACACGTCTATGTTTGCATACTTCTGCATTTGTATGTTTGTGTGTATTATCCAACGATAACTTGTTGATAACTGTATAACTGATAACTGTTGATCCGGTTTCGTAATGAAAATTTGTAGACAAGTTCATTTCAATAGAATTTTGTAGTTCAAATTGAGAAAAACTTACTACTAAAAATAACTACTTCATAGTAGTAGTTACAAACCTCGAGCGCCGCTGCCGTGGTCTGGTCATGATCGTTCTCCACCATCTCAATCTGCCTGAATATTTCATTGCTAACTCCTGATACCTGCAACAGAATTCAAATGACGTCGGTTATATTTTATAGAACGAGCTAATCAAAAACCTAGTCGACCTGTATTATTTTTTTTCTATTATTTGGGTGGTTTTCACTATAGAGCTATCTACCTATCTAAAGGGTTCATCTGGAAGGCAAACAGATTAACAATTTCAAATACATTATTGCTAGTTTATCCCCCGAATACTAAAACATTTGTTAACTTTGACGACGGATTAAGTCTGTTGCTGTCTTTTCATTTGCTTAGTGCCAGACAAAGGCAGTATAATAAATTAATCTGTTGTCAAAGTCAACAAACGTTTCAGTATTCGGGGGTAAGACTTTAAGTTATAGTCACATTAATATTATAAATGCGAAAGTTTGTGTGTAAGTATGTAAGTGTGTTTGTTCCCGTTCAACTATGTAACGGCTGCACGAATTTGGGTAAATTTTTGTATGGAAGTAGTTTACTCCCTGGATTAACACATAGGCTGCCTTTTATCCCGAAAAATTAACCGTTCCTGTAGAATAGCGGGTGAAACCGCGGGACGCACCTAGTATTATATATGCGAAAGTTTGTGTGTAAGTAGGTAAGTATGTAAGTGTGTTTGTTCCCGTTCAACTCAGTAACGACTGAACAGATTTGAATTAAATTTGGAATGGGGATAGCTTACACCCTTGATTAACACTTACGCTATTTTTTATCCCGGAAAAATATTCGGCTTCGGTAGAATAGCGGGTGAAACCGCGGGAGGCAGCTAGTAATAACTAACTGATATTATTATCTAGCGATCCCCCCTCGAACTTTAATTCCATCTTTTATACTGTTTGACGCCTTTGATCAAAATACACTGCTCGCGCATTAATTTAGATTATTGCATATTCCAATCAAAGAACCACGCTACATTTCAGATATAATTAAATTTTAAAACAATAAAATCTCCGTTTACCGCTCCGACACAGTAATAAAGTGCTGCTTGATGTCCAGCCAAAAATGTATCGTGGGGAAGCATTAATTTAACCCTGTCGAGTGCAGGTGGCGCGGTTGCGGTCGCGGTCACACGTCGCTTTATTTACTAAAATATTAATAAAATAGCAACCACAATCAAAAAAGTTTTTTTAAATGACAAGCCTTTCGCCTAATGATAAGCGATCACCGTTAACTCTCAATAAGAAAGGCAATTCAGTCATTGGCTATGCTTAGTCAACTAACTTTGATCAAAATTAACCCATCCTTATCGCACCGCCCGCGCCGCCGCTTGTTGCTGGACTCGTCTGGCACATGACAGACATGAGTGGATCAGGATGGAGGAGGCCTATGTCAAATGACGAACAACCCAATAATAATACTAATCTAAATAAAATTATGCAACCGCAATATCAATAATATAAATTTAATAATTTAAAATATAATAGTGACAAAATTATTTTTTATTATATATATTTGACCGAGCGAAGCGAAGGTTTACTGGGACAAATCGGCATTTGTATGTATGATTGTATGTTTGTGTGTATACTTGTCCTATGATAATTTGCGACACATTGATCCGATCTTCATGAACTTTTGTAGGCAAGTAGTTCATTTCAATACAATTTTTAAGTTCGAATATGAGCTGAATCGGTCCAGGGGTTGTGAAGATATAGGGGTCGCGATGTCTCAGTTCGCCGCGAACTACTAGTTAATATGATTCCAATGTTATAGATTATTTTTTTGGGATTAAAGACTATTTGTTTTGTTTCTTTTCTTACCTTGCGGAAGTCGGGCTGCAGCACGCAGGGTGGCGCATGGTTAGCGCGCGGCGGCTGTAACGGGCCGGGCGGCGGTGGCGCGCGGCCCGGCGACGCCGTCAGGTCCGGCGCCGCGCGGCCATTCTCCTAAACAGAACAAATTATATTACAAATAGGAGAACCAAATAAACAATCAAACTACACGCTACACGCTCTCTCGTTCTGATGATTAAAATATTTAATTATACAGGCTGGTACAAACGGTGACGTCAATCCGAAAAATGTAGGTTCCTCATGAGCGGCTTTAAAAAAAAAACTTTTATAAATAACTAGCTGGCTACTAGCTTATAAATATTTTACCCGGTATTCTACAGAAACGGCAATTTTTTTCGGGATAAACATTATGTGTTAATCCAAGGAATAAGCTACCTCCATACCAAATTTCATCCAAATCCGTTCAGCCGTAACAGAGTTAAACGGGAACAAACACACTTACACACAACTTTTGCATTTATAATATTAGTGTGATTAATATGGGGAAAAAAATAATTAAGCCAGTGTAATGGAAAATGGTTGAAAAAAAATACAAAGCTCCTAACTTGCGAAAAATCGTAGAACATACATAAATATGGGGTATTTTCGTGAAGCCCTTGGTATGTGGAACCTTAATTTATCAGGACGTTACCGTTTGGACCAACCTGTATATTGCACCGCGGCCTAATAACAATTTCTCGTGTATTTATTGCCCTGCCTGTAATGTTTATAAGGAAGTGTGTAATGTGCATCGACGCGGGTATTTCCGTTTCCGACGCGGCAATATCGACGCCACATCCTATCGGGGCCTGGAGTAGGTCAATTGAAAACGTAATTACCCACGTTGGAACTAACGCTGCTGGCTGGGAAATTATTTTATGGGCTGTCGTTATCTAAAGGTACCTATCGCCTGATATGTGAGTCACCCTATAGTTGTAATTACGTACTCGTGCTTCGTTTGTGTTGGTTTAGTGTAGTAATTAGTATTATTTGGTTTAGTAGTGGATATCACAAAACTAAATTAGAGAGATGAGCAATGTTTTTTTATTTATTTATTGAGATACGCCAACAGTGAACATATTTTACATTCTTATAATATATTTATACGTGAGTAGGTACATGGAACTGATATGATCACCGTTCATAGGCATATACAACATTCGCCATAAATAGTGATTAGATGATGATGATGATGATGATTAGTTATGAGCTCAGTGGTTGGTGGGTTGAAATCCTAGCTATGAGATTGCACTACTGGTAAAGGAAAACATTGTGGAAATACCATATCATGATCTTCCTAGGTCACCTTCAACCTGGAAATCAAAGCTATAATATTTTTTCAAATAATACGAATATGTTCCGGCAGCCTCACTTGAGGAAACTTCAGATTATCTTATCTTGGTGATGATTATTTATATTTAAAACGGCTACGGAACCCAACCATAAAGACACAACACGCACTCAACATGACTTTACTCAGTAAGTAGGTACTTTTTCTGAATGATGAAGTCTACTAAGTAATGTACGTCATCAACAATCCCTTCAATAGGGAGACGGAGTGGGAGTGACAGTTCAATCAAACTCTGTTTGCGATTCTGTCTGTTCATATTTACTAGGAGATTTAATATTAATCGGTTTTATTCAGCTTTTTTTTTTATTTACTTCTTAGATTATTTTTAATCTGAGTTGTATATATATTTATGATTTATTTTTACTTAGGGGTTTATTTCAATTTATTTATTATTTAAGTTAAATAAAAATTCATCTGAGTTTTACTTTTGTAATTTTAAATTGAGAATCTAATTCTCAATTCTGACTTCTCATTTATGACATTATGTCATTTTGCGAACGTGACATTACGCCGAGAGGCTAATTCTTTACCCGAAGATAGCTAAACCAAAGCTATTGTATTGTTTTTAACGTGAATGATTTTATGTATATTTATTTATTTATTTCATTACAACTATTTTTACAGGATAGCACCTAATACAATAGTGTAGTTATGTCAACATTTAACATTTTCAACATATCTGTACATATATATCTACATTCTCAACGTTTCAACCGAATTTGACAAATGAAGTGCCCGCTTCCGTCATAGGCTGTCGTTTCCACATTTACGACATTGTTACTCAAAAAAAAAAGACACTAAACCAACTAGACCTCTGTCGCTAGCTTAAATAGCCAATCAGTGAACAGTAACTTTAGAATGTAACATTTTAAAAAGTCGCATTTTATACGCTTTTAATTAGCTTGCATAATGTTTGTATGTATGTATATTAAGGTCAAATCTTGCAACTCAATTTTAGACCAGTTCCCCTTGTTCAATTGAGTTTGAAATTTTGCCTGTCAAGTTCCGATGTCGATACAATATTATATTACGACATATCTAATCTGATGATGGACACGGAAGGTGGAACAAGGAACTCCTCAGTAACTAACAGCAGATTGAGCTTGGACTCATTTTGTAGCGTACAATACAAATAAGAGATTGTATAAAAGCTTGTCTAAAAAATATTTTTTTCCACAAAAACTTATTTTCAATAACCATATCACAGCCCAATTCTTAACCAAAGATTTTCATACGTTAGAATTTTGGCGGTCGATGGTGCGGAGACGGCGGGCGTGGACGCCGCGGGGGGCCGTGACCCAGTTCCAGGCACCCCGTCCCCCTCGAGTACGCGCGGGGTCACTGTACTGCAGTTGCAACCTCCCGATTACCACAGGGTGACTGGACTTATCCCGCACGATGAGATACATCCCGCTGTTTGCTTTGTTTTATTCCACCCTCGACTCATCGGGGAATTTGTGGATTTACCATTTGGCTATTTTATTTTATCTGTGTTATTTTTGTGATGTTGACATTGATTTTGTTGTACCATTTTCTATATTAAACTCGTTTTTGTTGTGAAAAATTCTACTTCACTTGAAGGATTAAAAATCTTGCACTGGCTAAATACTTAATGCGTGAAGTTAAGATTTAAAAAAAAACAGAATCCACGTTATTCATTCACGTGTATTTTAGTTTCCAAGAGATAGTTACGATTATGGTTTCAAGACACTAAAAAAACCTTCGCCGCAAAACCATAGCAGCGAAACCGCTACTAGTTTAAATGTGAACGATACATCGTTTAACGTACAGCATAATTTAAAATTACAAGCTACGGTCGTACTGTGACAAATTTCCAGAGATTATATTTCGAATTTTTTCATTTTAAATTCTGCTCTGAGTAACACTATGATAGATTCTTACTACAACGAGTAGCGCTTTCGCGGTTATGATTTTCGAAGGTGTGCTACCCGCGTCAAGTACGAATCACGATAGTCTGTATAGTTAAAACGGTTGAAGATTACGATCATAAATATCCCATTTTTTTAATATAGTCACATTTGACCACAAACTCACCCGATGTTAAGTAACAGTGTGATCGATTATGGTATAAACTGACGCCGAAGATACAGTTTTGTGCTGGCGTAAGATTTTCAACTTGATGGTGTTAGCTAGACTGTCGAGTACTAAAATGTACCCTATCACCATGCTATGGTTTCCTCACGATGATTTCTTATGAAAACCTTTTTATGAAAAAAGTAGCAAGTAGTAGTAGTGAACCTTATTTTTGACCGACTTCAAAAAAAATAGGGGGATCTCAAGTCGACTGTTTAAAAATGTTTGTTACACAATTACGAACACAACAAAAAAGAAATCATCATAATCGGTCCATCCTTTCTGAAGTTATAGCGTGACCAGGAAAAATAGGGTTCAGATTATTGTACTAGGAATGGATTAACATTCTGATGTTGAGAAACAATATGATGTAAGGTAAACCTTCCGTAAATACACTTAACCCTCAGGAACTCATCTCACCCGGTTTTGAGTTAGGCTGTTGACGCTTACGTAGGGATTGGGACTTTTAACCCATACTCGCAATCTCGCATATGTACATGTGTACGTTCAAAAATAAAACGTTAAAAGGACCTAATTTCTACGGATACAATGTTGAAATTTTGTTTTAATAAAACGGGAATACTCACGTTAAATGGAGTCGGTTACTCCGACTATAGTTTCGATCACATTCACTCAGTGCAAGGCAAGACCAGGTCCCACGCGTCACGCTTAGCATTCCTGGATAAAGGTCATAGAATGTGATCGAAACTATAGTCGTCATAACCGACTCAATTTAACGTGAGTATTCCCGTTTTATCAAAATAAAATGTAACAAAACCACGTCAGTTTTCATAGTAAAAAAGGTTGATATTGTATATCTTTTTTTTTGGGACAGTTAGAGGGTTAATGTGATTTTGATGAAAGGTTTGATAAATGCTCAATTTTTCAACTTGACTCTGATTGCCTAGGGGTCTGATTACTACCCTTCCGGCATTCTATAATTACCTACCCGGGTATGTCCTAAAACTAAAGTACGGTAAAGCTGTAGACGCCGAAAAGCCAATAACATAGTCATCAAAAAAAAAAACATAAGATTAGAGTATACCGCCGCCTTGTCCAAACAAAAAGCGTGTCTGATAGGGTCCTAAATGATATCCGATTTCAATGTTTTTTTTATGTTATCAAGGCCGTGAAAAACTATGCTGTAACTATGTTTTTATGTATGTTTATGTTGTATGTTTTTTTTTAATTCCGCATTATTTTCGTTGACAAAGGCACTTTGAAATTTTTTTGCGTCGAAAATACGACAAAGAAAAATAGTTGTTATAAGAATGCCATTTTTTTTAAAACAAAACATAGCAGGATATGAACAAAATATGGCAATAAATATAATAATGGCATAGATTATGGTTTATCCAAGCCATTGACACCAAAAACAATTTTTTATGTTAAGATTTAGGGAGTGATAATAGACTACCCCCGAAAGTTAGGAAAATTCCCTCTCTCTATCGCACGAACGAGAAACAGAACGACAGCTATAAAATTTCAAATATCGAATGCGCCAAAACCTCGCGGAAGGACTATTATCTTAACCACTCGAGGACGGGCAGCAGGGCCCTCATAGTAAACGTGGGGCTATGGCAACCCCCGACTAGGGGCAGGCCTTTGTTTAACAGTTGAGGTATTCTGGCTGATGATGATAATGATAAATTATCGGATCATAAAGTTATCTTTCACCATAGCCTAAATTCAAATGATTTTTGGCTGTAAATTTAGGCTATGGTGAAAGATTGTAGCTTGCTACGAAACTCGTAGACAATGCTACGATGCGCGTAATGTGCTACAAAACTCGTAGCTCCATCTGCAAGTTTAGTAGACAGCCGTTTTGTGATGTTTCGTGAAAATATTGAAACTGATTTTACATTATAAAGTTTTGAATAGAACTTAATTTTGTTTAGAGCAATAACGCCGCGTTTTGTGTATGAAATTACTTTAAAAATAGGAACGGAACATTGCTTCTAAAAGTTTTACTCGACTACAATACACTTAAGAACGACCGAATCAAAATTTTGTACATTTACATTTTCGTCTATTACAGTTAATATTGTTATTCTACCAGCCATCCCTTTTCATCCTCACGCGAAAGTGTATAGCACTTCCTATTTTGAAATAGGCCAATAAACAAAAAGCTTAGTTATCAGTTGCTCTTCAATCGATAAACACAAATTTGAAAAAAAAAACGATTACCCGTGTAATCTATAGGACGTGACTTTTTCCACCTCTCATGTTTGCAAAGCAATTACATGACTATCGCAACCCATCATGTAACGAATAATCCGATGCATAGCAAAACGTTAACAAATGTACTATACGCAAATACAACCTTATTTCAAAGTGATAGGAATGATTTTTCAGTTGACTTCACAATAAATTGATAGGGTATGCACACAATGTTAGCTTGAACCGCAAGTCCGTTGCGCTAACATTTCGATTTATAATTTATCTGTGAAGAAATAAGAGTAATTTTTCAGTGTTGTGTATAATTTGATAAGACGTTTTATGTTGGAGAATATGACGTCATGCAATATCTTCAGCTTCAGAAGAAATATTGGTAGTCGTAATGAATATGAATTAATTTCTCTATGAATTTTTAAACAAACTTATTACTTCCACGAGGACCAAGATTTCGTCTTTTCTCATTGACTATTTCAAATATTTTATGGGATTAGATTTTTAGATGTTGAGGTTTTAGAAGTCAAAACCCTGACTAGCTTTTGGCTCAGTTTCCGCCTTCTGAGCTTTAGGTTGTGGGTTCGTTTCCCACCCAGGACAAACATTTTTGTGATGAGTGTTTGTTACAAACATGTTTGTTCTCTTTCTGAGTGTTTCTATTTGTACTCTATGTATGTATTTACAAAAATGTGTTTATATATTCTATCAATTATCTGGTTCCCATAGTACAGCTCGCTTAGTTTGGGGCTAAATGGCGCTGTATGTAAAAAAACGTCCACTAATTTTATCATTTCCGAGGCAGCCTGGGCAGTAGTAGTAGTAGTGTGCAATACTGGAGACATACATTTCAGGGTGATGTTCGTATTGCCACTCAAGATTTTAAGCTGTTAAAGTTAAAAGTCTGTAGTTTTTATATATTCAGTTTTGGTTAAAAATAATTGTAAAATTTAAAAAACAGCTGTTCCATACATTTTCTCGAGTGTCGTCGACATTTGTCTATAAAAAAGTAAAAGTTGTTTATGATGCTGAGTACTATAAGAGCCCTTTTCGGCTTATCATACCCTTTCCATATAGCCCTGTATTATTAGTTAGGTAAGTTAGTAGGTAAACTAACATTAAAATAAGCTTATTAAGTACGTGTATACAACAGGGTTAATGGTAATTAGCGCAATACCTCTTGTAGGCATGTTCCCTATATCATACCTAACAACTTTTGTTCCATGACTAGCCCAAAAAAAATACATTTTTTTTATCATAAGTACAAACTTTAAATATTGTTTTTGTTGAATTTATTAAGTTTTGTAAAAAGTCATAACACCGTTATTAGGAATGATGTAGAGAACATGCCTACGAGAGGTTTTGCGTTAGTTACCAATAAGCTTGTTTAAAGATATTATAACTAACATTCTGTATCTTGAGTTCTACAATAAATATTAAAAATCGTTTCCTTCTTGCCCCATTTTCTTGACCTAAACAGCACTTGGTTAAAAAAGTAATATCCAGTGTGGACGAGATTCATGCCCCTCATTATTCTGGTCTCGTCTCTTTGGAATACCCTCGAATAGCCCAGTTAAGTTCAGTAACTTTGAATAAATCATTGTGTTGGCCCGATAAGGCACAGAATCGGTCTAGACTTCAGCTGGAGCCAATCGTTCAAAATAAATCTAATATTTCAAAGTAACTCGGATTACTTTTTCATAAATTTCTTTAAATTATATAATATAGAAGAATTTTTTGAAGGACAATAATTTATAAATTTTAGTTATAAGTCGTATAAGTTATTATTATTATTATTATTCTGTATTATTCTATATTTATTAATAGGTAGTTTTACTTTTATAGTATGTAGGCAACAATACTGTTTGCAATACCCTATAACAGGGTAAAATGTGTAATTAAGTACATTCTGAAAAATGTTACCATTACGCATTATGTGGCAATGTATACTTAAATAAATAAATAAATCCCAAACTGCTATTGAAGAATATTTTTTTACAAAATTATCTGTTTTTGAGGTTCTGTAGCAAACTAAGAATCCTAATTACTATTATAAATCAGAGGAATATAGCCGCAGTCGTATCAGGACCAATAAAAGGTATAAAAATGAGAACGTTCGCCTCGAGGAAAAAACTTCGCTTGCGCGATTCAAAACTCCCTACATCACAACTGACACCATTTCAAACTTAATCTATCCACTTATACGTATTATTCTATTGAATAAACCAGGAATCAGAAAAAGTTTCTGAAATATTTTTACAGAGTTTTATCGGGTGACTGTAAATAGCTTCTATCTCTTGGGCGTTACTCTGACTCCAACCCTCAACTTTGGTTATTACATTGAGTCAAAGGCTCAATTAGCTGCCAAAAAGCTGGGTATCCTCTCGAAGGTGCGTCGGTATTTCACGCCGGAACAGTTGCTTTCATTATACCATGCGCAAGTTCGGTCGTGCATGGAATACTGCTCGCACCTTTGGGATGGATCGGCTAAGTACCAGCTCGAGACGTTGGAATCAATCGAGAAGCGTGCCAAGAGAATCATTGGCGATGACTCCCTGGCGCGGACCAAGCTACAAAGTCTTGGTCATCGGCGAAAGGTAGCTAGCCTCTCGGTATTTTATAGGATACATTTCGGGGAGTGTTCTTCGGATTTGCATGATCTTATTCCCCCCTGCCCATTCTTCTATTGGACAGCCAGGACCTCAAAAAAGCGACACCTTTTCATGGTTGATATACCAAAAACTCGTACGAAACGGTTTGATTCCACTTTCTTTATTCGAACTGCTGAACAGTGGAATGCGCTGCCCGAGTGGGTTTTTCCTGATAAATATAATCTGGGTGTCTTCAAGTCGCGAGTGAATCGGTTTCTTCTAGGCAAGCGTGCTCCATCGTAGGCTGCATCCTCGTTTACCATCAGGCGTGATGGCAGTCAAACGCAAGCCTATAAAAAATAAAAAAAAAAAAAAAAAAAGCTTAGAGATGTTGAGAAAAAAACCAGTGAAAGTGACCCATATTTAGCCACCGCAAAATATGGGTAAGCCAGGACGTTCAGTAAGCTTCCTCTGCTTCAGCCTTTAAACATCCCACTGCTGAGATTTCGGCGGATTCACATACGCCATCGAATTTCTTCTCCGGAAATATGCAGGTTTCCTTACGATGTTTTCCTTCACCGAAAAGCCAGTAGTCACAGATCACACCCTAAATTCTGCATTCAGGACGCTTGAAACGCACTAGCATCAGTCTAAATATACTTATAAGAAATAACTCTGATTGGTTGATTGCTTGTTAGGCGCGAGTAGGCGTAACCTTGAGATAGCCAATGAGAACGCTTGGTCACACTCCCCGCGACCTGCGCCTTCCTCAAACTTTGGTGACTATTTGAAGGAACAACGAACCTCGTAATGCGTTATCTAGTGTGATCTGTACCATTAGTATATCTGTACGTAAGTTCCAAACAGAACTCATTGTTACGGGCCCGCCCGGGTTCGAACCCACGACCCCACGAATGAGAGGCAAGTTTGCTCTCACAGAGCTACTACGGCTTTCAGTAACCATTACACAGACAAATATTCGTGCCGGCTAGATTAACAAAAGCTTGTAAAGGTTAATCGGTACATTTAACATGAATTGCATGAATCACACTAGGCTTTCCTCTATTACCCACCTACCCACGCCATAATAAATCCATTCCTGTGTAAACATCTGAAGCGTTCCTTTCACGACCACTCCCATCAATTTCAATTCGTTCATGCATATTCGAATCAAAGCGGTGACGCCCCGGAAAAAGCTCCACTCCACGTGAGGGTCCATATATCCATACGTGCCTACATACATACCTACAGCTAACACGGCACAGAGCATGAAAATTTCCGCTCTCATTTACGAACACTCGCAGCAAACGAAATCATAAAAAGATTTTTTCAAGAGCTGAGCTGAGTAAACTGCGCTCTGATCTCCAATTAACGAACCTTACAGAGTCAAAAAAAGACAATCCGAGACATACATTAAAAGACGTTCGGGTCGGCATACGACGGCTCCCAGATCGATGGTGAAACGTACTCCTAATCGATATGACCGTACAACCGCTTCAATGGACTGCGCGCGCCGACAGACTTACGTAACGCGCAGAAATGACACCTGTTGCTTAATACTACCACCCATTTATAACCCAACTGGAGCGAAAAGTCCTTTACATGTTCACGCCGCGCCAATTCAGTGGTGGCGTTAAATTTGGGCGGATAATCGGAGTCATTGCACCGCAGCAACCTTCGACGCTGCACTCAAGGGTGCATAGTAGTCGGTTGTGGTATACGGTGTGATAATGATCTTCGTTAGCGTTATTGGTCGACGACGTAATGAAGGGTCAGCTTTGTAGTAAACCACGCGGTCACAATTTTCTTAGGAGTTAAGAACTCGAGCTAAATTGTTCTATAAACATTGTCGGGTCACGTTGACCTAAGAAAATAAAACTGGTACTAAGAGAGTGTTACATATTTTCACAGCAATTCGAATCTCTTGAGTGGTTCCTTCAGGGATTTGCTAAATAAATACGGTCGTCATCATTTTCTTGAATAATGTTTACTGACTTGGTAATCAAACAAGTAATAATGGTATTCATGAATACACCCACGTTCGTTTTTATTTATTGACAGAAATATCGTAACCTTTTTGCGTGAACCTACTCATTGACATTTATACTGGATTTACATGATGACGCGGTGATCCCACGAGATAAGTGACATTTACACTGAATTAGTTAATTACGTTTCTAAAATAGCATTTGTTCCAGGCAATGTGTTGCCTCTTCGAATTCGTTTTTACTATTATTATCTATTAGTTGCTATCCGCGACTTCGTTCGCGTGGACCTAAAAATGTATCCTATGTCCGTCTTTGTGATATACAATAACTCGAATTCTTATTAAATTTTATCAAGATACGTTTAACCGTGATAACGCGACAAACATCAAGACAGAGAGACAAAGTTACTTCCTATAGTTCGCTAGATGCCGTTGAGCCATTTTTGTGCATTTTTTGACGTTTTGTATGGAATGGCAGTTGTAATGTAGGAGTTCAGAATCGTACAATCGAAGTTTTTCCTCGACACGTACGTATTCATTTTCATACCTCGAAGTTTTACTGGTCCTGATACGACTGTGGCTAAATTCCTCTGAATTATAATATTAGTTAGGATTATCTACCTTAAAGTCTCTCTGCTTAACTAATTTTAACTTAAAATTATTGTACTCGTTTTGTAATTACGGTGTGGATTTCTCTGTAGACCGGATTACGG
The DNA here is from genome assembly GCA_947579745.1 of Apocheima hispidaria. Taxonomy (NCBI): domain Eukaryota; kingdom Metazoa; phylum Arthropoda; class Insecta; order Lepidoptera; family Geometridae; genus Apocheima; species Apocheima hispidaria. The sequence goes on from OX388151.1 coordinate 4,616,953, forward strand.
TTACTAGCATGGTAGAAGTATGGAGGGGAAAAAGCATAATGGCATAGGCAAGAGTGAGGGCAGTCGATTGGAGAGAGCGGGGCCGTGAGCACCGTTAATAGTAAATTAATACTGTTACTCTCCTCAAATGTACCAAAACTATCAAGTTCAAGAATAAAAGTATTAAATGAAAATTGAATAAATATATGATGTCTTCAGGAAACCCTAGTTTTATTACACTACTAATAAATTTTATAAATATGGGTTAGGTAATCTTTGACACTTGAGTAAGACTTACTTCAAGATAGATCTAGTCCAAACATTCTCCCAAGTACAAGTTGAATAGAAATCGGAAGATATCAAGGCTGTCGTCTGTCTAGACGAGCGGCGACAGCTAACTGGGTGAGACCTACAACCATTATTAATATGTCATCTGAAGTACAACGTAGATATTGCTATTGAACATGCAAAAGAAGTCATGTTTATCTAGATGACCTCCTCGTATCGTCTTTCTACTTTGAAATGACAGGTTGACCTTAACAATTTCTTATACTTAACGAAAATCACAGACGCTTGCGAAAGTCTGAACGAGCGTTAAGCTAGAACCCATTAGTTAGCAGTCTGACGTTCATAACGTAAAAGTAGTTACGAGCGAGGGGTCTAGGAATTGGTGGTCTCAATTGATTCAGAAAAGGGTTACTTACAGTTTTCCTAAACTGAGGGATAAATGTAAGCAAGAATTGTAACCTTGTTTTACAAACGACATTTCTTTTAAATCAATACAAGTTTAACTTGTTTGAAGTTAAAGATGTTGAATGATTTATGCGCTGAGTGGTATAAAATTTATTGAGTATTTAAAGAAATATTTTCAAAAAATAAGTTCTAAACAAAAGCCTATACAATTTTCGTCGATATATAGAAGCAGAAACATTCAAAACACAAAGTAATGGTTTCATTTGAACTTCATCACACCGAAAACGCCGCGTTTACTTTGATGCGGTTAATTTATTCCCAACGTGTACCTATTTACATGACAAAAGGCTTGTGCTATAAACAATACCTACAACTTTACTGGAATTCCTTTGACGAAAGGGTTACATCACCAGACTCCCTTAACTTCTGGCGAAATCGCGAGTATTAAATGTTTATACAGTTCGTGAGCGTTGTCTAAGTGCTTTAATGCCGACATTATTCAAAATTAAGATATTTGAGACGTGTGTGGTTAATGAAAGCGTTGACAGTTCGCATAAGATCAAACAAAACCTAAGTTAGTGTTTTTGAAACACATCAGTAAGTATAATAATATAATAATAACTTTATTTTCAGACAACAAAGATCCCTAAGTTATGTTCTTCTGTACATTTCAATGAAATTAAAATTAATTATGATAAATTGTAAATAAACCTTATTTATTATGATAATAAATAAGGTTTCAGCTGCCGTATCGCTCTATTAATAAGTGTTCGAGTTAAGATCTACATTAACCACTTGCGTCATCTACAATCAGAATGCCTCGGAATTCTGAAACGTTTGTTAACTTTGACAACAGATTAAGTTTATTGCTGTCTTTGTCATTTGCTTAGGGCCAGGGGAGTGTAAAGTTTCGAATTAAATCTTTCCGAATGGCGAACATGAGGGAAAGACTACCTTCTACGTATATACGTACTCGTAATCTGCTTTACATATACATATTTTACAAGAAATGCTTATTTACCTACTTTATTCAACGCTGTAGCCAAAACTTTTCTTTTTTAACAAAGCCTGTATCAAATTAATTGGTTATAGTGCCAATTGCACTTTAATTAAAATGACGTGATGATCAAGCGCGATTGTACAGCATTATTTGACTAAACAAATTATAATAACTTTAAAACGGTAATTATAACTCTTATCTGTATCAAAATAACCAGGCTAGATACGTAACAGTAAATATTAAGAGATATGTGAATTCTCATTTTGCTTTGCACGGATTTTTATAACTTTACTGAAACCTTATTTTGTGCAGAATGCTGCATACGTCTGGACAATATTCTGAATGAATGTCATTTAATTTCTTTTTAGGAGAGTGGTAAATTATTTTAATCAAATTTACTCCCTAATTTTTGTCAATTAAAACTTAATTCGTTTTAATTAATTTTAAAAACCAGATTTGTAGGAGTACCAGTCAGGAGGTCGAATACCTTAAAGACTGAAAAGATTGGAAAATTGCATAATTATTATATCTCTACATTTGAGTAAGGTTACTTACGACGTCCTCTCCAGGACGTGTATACCCGTTCTCGCTGTCTCGTTCGCACTATGTGAACATATTTAAATATAAAAATAACAGAGAAGAAATTTAAAACATGTCTAGTCATTGACAGAAAAGGAGAAGGAAAAGCATTTGTTTTGTTGTTTTTTTTTGCCTTAGCCTTAGCCAAATTAAAAAATAAAAACATGAAAATTGTTATACAACATTGGCAAGGAGTTTTGGCAGGAACGTGAAGAATTCATGTCGCGTCATTTTATTATTTTCCAAAACTAGTGTTATTTCGAGTGTAAAAACGCTGTATTTTTACCCGTTAAATGTTCGTAAACATGCACGTGTTGGTGAATGGTATAATGTCGTGAAACGTGAATTTTCGTGTTGTTTCCAAAACTCCATAGAAGGCTCTAGTAAAGTTTTCACCACTTTACTGGGGCATGACTTGGACTTGACCGTGACTTGCTTTGCTCGCTTTTGACTGTTCTATGACTTGTTTGATAATATTTAACAAAACTTGATAGTATAGATGTATACGTGACACTGGCAAATGCATAAGACATGCGACGCCAAAATACTCTCAGGAGAAAAAGAAAAAAAAAACATTTGCAACGGTATTCTTAAGTCAATGACTAGACATTCTTTATAATTTATTTTCTGTTATTTTTACATAAAAAATGTTGATATAGTGCGAACGAGACAGCGAGAACCAGGGTATACGCCCCCTTAATTGACTCAGCATCTACTAAGATTTGTTAAGGACTTAACATTGAGAAAATATGTTTTTTCTATGTCGCGTACCTACTTCTCAAGAAATGTACATTAGGGATTAAATTTTTAGGTAATATGTGTTTTGAGTATGGTCAAAACACATATTGTAAACACATGTTGGTCCGAAAGGTGACGTCACTCCGAAAAATTTAGTCTCTTCATGCCAAGGGCTTCACGAAAATACCCCATATGTTCTACGATATTTGTAATTTTATTTTCTTAAGGGTTTTTCAAATAAGCGGCTTAAAAATATTCTAACTTTTTGGGTGGATTTTCCAAAGAGAGACGAAGGAGAATCCGAAAAACACATTTGACAAATCCATGTAGGTAAAACAGTTTCAAGGCTCGAGCTAAGGGCTGGCTTTCATGATTGTCGCTATCTCGTCCACACTTTTTTAACATTTTTTTAATATCCTTGAACACCATTTCCAATGTTTTATATCAATTTTCATGTTATCATTTGTTATTTTGGCAAAGGGGAAGAATAAAACCACATTTTCGAGTTGTTTTCATCTAATGGTTTTATAATGAAATTCCGTGATCAATATTTTTTTTTAATTTCCTCCGTTATTTTTATGTTAAAAAAATGTTGAATAAGTGCGAACGAGGTAGCGAGAATCAGGGAAACTGGACCCTTAAGGGAAAAACTGCTTACAACATGGGTGTGTAACATAGTGTAACATAGGTGTAGGTAAGTATCTATGATGATGAATATTATAACCATCTACTGACAAAAAGACTGTTCCAATAACTGGTTTTCACGAAAAAAAAAACCGGCTTCCGACACAAACTTGTTAAATTGTTACTATACCCGGCTGAGTGTGGGATTACCCATGACGGTAAGGTGTCAAATCCATAGGATTATGTGAGTCACAGTCTCGTGTTATTTAGCCTGCATTTGTTTAATCATCCTAGTGAGTCAGAAATCTCTTAAGTAGGTACGACTTACTTTCTTGAGTAATTGAAAGCGTTTGAACGATCTTTTTCCGAGGAAACGTTAAGGATTTCAATCCGCTTATCGGTTTGTTTTACTTTGCAACCTTCCGAGTCTTCTCGGAAGGTCTTAACAAAAGATTGTGAATTTAAATAATTGCTAAACATTTTGGGCAAAACATGAACAAAAATGCAAGATTTTTAATGTTTTCTGAGAACTTATTTACTAACTAAGCGTGTTTTTTATCTCCTATCTTTCAATTTTACCTAAAAATCCCACCTATGCCACGAAAGTGTTCCTTAGTCTCCTTACATCTAAGTGTGCCATTAATGGCACTTCGCTCACTTCCCACGTCTGTCCCATTATGAAGTTTTTAACACGTTATGTTCATCTTTTGGTGGCGTGGTAACTAAATTGACGTTCCGTACACCGGCCGATTTATACTTGACTTTAAAAAGTACATTTGAAATTCTACTTCACTTAAATCAATTGGGGCTCATATTTGAATGCTTTGCTTTTATTCAATTCAATGTAGAGCTGGTGCTGTGACCGGTCCATTCCTTAAATAAATACTTATAATTTCATTGCATATATAACAATTTCACAACACAAAGAGATATTGTATGAATTGATTGATTTTTGTACCTCCCAAAGTATAATTAAGTAAAATATCAGAAATTATTAAGGCTATTGTTGTATATATTGGTGTATTGGCTATTGGTTAAGGGGGAGACCTTTGTACAGTAATTAGACTCTTCTGGCTGACGATGATGATGATCTTTTTCTTCTTCTTTTCGTGTTAGTGCTTCTAATTAAAATATTGTGAGCAGCCCAGTATTCAAGAAACAAATTATTTATTCTTGTCGATTAAATAGTTATTTATGACATTATATGTATCTATGAAAGTCGATATGTGTATGTTTATTTCCTATGGACTCCAAAACGGCTAGTGGGTCTAGCCGTTTTGGAGTCCATAGTTTTTAAGAAATTTTTAGGCAATCTTCAGATTAGCCTGATCCTGTGATGTTTGGTACCAGTACGAAGCCGGGTGAATCGCTAGTATAGTATATTATATGACAACTACTAACATAACGACATGGCATAACATCGCTAGAAGATCCGATAACTGATGGGGTAACTCTTCAGTGGTGACCACGAACCGGAAAAAGCAGCGTAGGTAGGTGTCCCACTACACCGAAGACATTCTTAAAGTCCCTGGCATAATGCAGATTCTCGTTCAGTGTACCGGCTGATAATAAGTATAACCACTAATATAACCAAATATATTTTCATTTTCGTAGTGAATTGAGATAATTGAGATAATCCGTTGTTGTTGGCGATAAAAAGCAAAGTTTGCTAGGTACCTACTTTAGAGAGACTCGATAACGCAAAAACCTATCGTTGAAGGCTCGTTCCGCGAAAGAACAAAACTATAACAAATCTGTATAAAAAGTTCTTGTCCTACTCGCAATGCTCATCATACATTACGTGAAGTGTAGGGGGAAATGGTCTTTGATGTGCTGTAAATAGGGGGCATGTTAAGAGTCCAGATGTGAATGCTCATTAAGCCGACTTCACGCGTCGCCAGCAGATGTTTGAGCCCGCCTACTCTCGCTCATACTCTATAATTTATGCTATAACAACTTTCCGTAGACGAAATCTGTTTTACTTGTTTTCTTGGAAAGTTATGGAATTTAAAATTAGATTTACTTTACTCAATTAATATTTTTTTCATTTGTAGATATTTTATATTTAATTTATTTAAGTGTTTATTTTAATTTTGTTTCTAGTTTTAGTTTGTACATTTAAGTTTAGATTTTAATATACTAATTCATTTTTATGTAGAACTCAAGCTTGACCAAAATAAAAACTCAATTAATTATTAATATTTATACTAAATTAATGTCATGGGTCAAATATACAGGATTATAAGGAAAGTGTGTGCTAAGTCAAAAAGGGCACATGGTACTCATCATTATGAACAACTTTTACTATGAGACCAACCCTGGAATAAAAAAAAAAATCAGCACCTCTATTTTTGGAAGTCGGTTAAAAAAATATTAGCGGTGGTGCTGTTTATTCCAAGGGTTTTTTTTGCATGAAATAATGAATGAGTCACCATTGGGAAAATGTAACACTAATAATAAATAAATATCTGGGACATTATTGCACACACGACCATCTGACCCCAAACTAAGCAAAGCTTGTAATATGGCTGTCAGAGACTGATATACGTACATAGATATTTTTAAATACATACTTATATAGATATTAACACCCAGACATAGAACAAACACAAATATTCATCACATAAATGTTTGTCCTAGATGGGAATCGAACCCACGCCCCCAAGCACAGAACGTAGGTTCACTACCAACTGAGCCACCGGGGTAGTCAAACTGACACTGACTCTTAAATTCTTCACAAAGAAAGGTTTGTACTTCCCTCAAATTATTTAAGTCTCACTATAAGTCCTAGTAAAGTAGTAGTTTAAGTTATAGTTTATTTAAATATATTAAATATAAAGAGTAAAAAGTTTAAATGCCACCTCTGATTTAAAAAAAACAGAAGTACTCGTAAGTAAGTTAATATTGACACAACCTTCGATGAGGTAATTTTAGAAGGCACCGACTTCAAATTAAGAATTATTTTAAGTAGTTAAGCTTCGTGGTAGGTTCTTAGTTAAATTACAATATCCACGGTCGTTGATTGAAATCGGGCGTTATATTGCGGAAGTCCGTCTTCAAACTGTATCTTTAACAAATCTCTAGTGTTTTCCCGCTGCTATATCGCATCTATCCGAATTATCTATTTTAGTAATTACTTCGTACGCGTTGTGGTGGGGCTTAGCCTTTGGCTCAGGATTGGAGCCTAGGACCAAAGCTCGGCCTTTGGCTCGAAATTAGAAAGCAGAAACTTAACGGACGACGCGAAAAGGCATTGAAAACAGATAGAGTAGCATTTTTTTTATTATTGACCGAGCAAAGCGAAGGTCTCAGAGTTTACTGGGACAAATCGGCATTTGTTATATACAAATGTTAGGTTTAATAATAATGCGAGTGCTTGATTTGACTTTTCTAGTCCGTGATTTGACTCTGCTGTAGTACTTATTAAATACACTGATATAATTGTTGTACTGACTAAAATGGAAGGAGGGAAAAGCCATGGCTGGTTGTGGTCGGGAGCGAGGTGGGCATTCCGTTCCGTGCAGCCTACAAGGCAGTACATTTATTTGCCTACGTCGTTACTCTGCCCTAACTATGTACTTGGGTATTTATAAGTAAAAAGTGATTAGCTTAAGTGATTTAGTATATCAGTGGTTTGTAGGACAGTTCTTGAGAATAAGAGTGAAATTACAAAGTGTCAACCCGTGTATGGAGTTTTAATACATATCAGAAGTGGTAAGTGCCTACTTTTAATTTCTTATTATCGAAAGAAAATTCCAATTTTAGCTATTATTAGCAGCAATCTTGTTTATCTTAATTCAATCACAAAATTGAAATAATAAAGTCCGTTGTGAATTTTGTTAAAAGGCAATATTTAAATCGTAAGTCTTAGCTTAATATGGTTATTGTAGCTAAAAAATACTTCGCATTGATTGGTTAGCTAAGATTTATATTAATTATTTCGGTAACTAAATCTATCTACATACATGTGAATAAAGTTGGTATAGTCAAAATACGAATCTGTATTGTTTCAAATAATATTATCTAGTACAATAGTGCAGGATTATTATCCATGGAATTGTTTTGATTATGACCCAGTTTCGAACTAGATTGATGATTTCTTTTAAGAATGCTGATGTGATACTGTCTAGTGATAGACAATATTGTATTGTCTCTACGCTTTCTATTCTATACAGCGGTAGTGTTAATGCTTTACGAAAGTTTATCACCTTTGCTTACATCCGTGTGATGCCGAGAAGGGCCAATAGTAACAAATAGTTGACTAGTTAGTTGTTTTGCAAATAAGGCAATTCCCGCTATAATATTATATTATTGACTAAACACCGCTTCTTTTTCTGTTCCGAGTTGTCGATAAATGAGACCGCGGAGAACCACTTCTACGACAACTTTAGACTCCTGATCGGGTGTCTTCGCAGCGACTAGAAGATGCACAGCGCAGCTTTAGTCGCAGCCCACATCGAAGCCGCAGCTCTACGCGTGAGCGGGAGCGCTTACGAGAACAAGAGCAAAGCCTTCACCAGGAAAGGAAGCGCCTTCGTGAACTTGAAGATCAATACGATATACATGAAGCGAAGCCGACTGCGCTCTGTAGAGCGCCACGAACGGCAGCGCAGCGTCCACCGGTGCCAGCGTCTCGAAAGAAGCAGAAGCAGCGACAAAGCAGAGGGACGACGTCCAGCGGAGTCGAAACTGTCGGAAGCAGCCGCGCAGCCTTCAAAAAGGTCACAAAGTCCCTCCTTTACTACTAATGATATATAAAAAATTCTTAACACTTTTAAAGAATCAAAAACACAACCGTCAACTTCAGCAGCACCCATTCACGCGAGTACTAACCATAAACATTATTTGCCAGACTTTGACCCTTCATCAAAGAATCAGAGTTGACATTAGGATTAAAAAGGTGAATGAGTGCGCCACAGTTTACGGATGGGATGATAAAACTAAGATCCATTTTGCTATGCAAAAGCTTCAGGGATTGGCCAAGGTTTGGTACGAAAGCCTCAATTCAATCTTTTAACATGGGCATAATGGAAAGAAAATATAACTAAAGCTTTTCCTTATGAACAAAACTATGGTCAATCCCTGGAGGAGATGCTTAGACGAAAAAAATAAATTTAACTAAACAATAGAGGTTTACTATTACGATAAGTTGGCTTTATTGAACCAATGCGAAATTGACGGCAAGCGAGCGGTAGATTGTATAATACATGGGCTTAGCGGCTTTAAGATGTTCACATCCTGATAAGCTGTTACAGTTTCTGATAAGCAACAAAGAAACATCACAGCTTGCAGATCGCAATGGTTACAGCAGCAAACAAGGTACTGGGTTAAACGCTGGTAATACGTCAAATAACAAAACTGGCAATAAGACTATTAATTCTCAGGCTGATGGTATATTCTGTTTTAATTGCAAAGAAGTGGGTCACCTTACTTAAGGTGTCCCAAGCCTTTAGTTCGATGCTCTCAATATTTTCGTGTTGGTCACAAGGCAGAAAATTGCAAAGCCAAAGCGGACGAATCGCGTAGCAAAGATAATGTCACAAAGAAAACGATGAGTATTACTAATTCTAGTCCAAACTCAGTTTTTCAAAGAAGTCTTTGTAAATGAGGTTTCGGTCAAAGCATTTATAGATTTGTTGACTTGTTGACAAGGTCTACTGCCACTTCTCTGGGGATTGATTGTGACAATACTTCTTCTGTATTGAAGGGGTTTGGTAACAATACTGTGCCACCATCGGACAAGTCTCAGTCAATTTGACTGTCGATGGAGTTAAGGCCACGGTTCCATGTCATGTAGTCAATGATAGGTATCTGGATGTTCCGTTGCTCATCGGACAGTCATTCACTGAGCAGTCGCATGTGGTGGTCTATAAAAATGTTGACAAGCTGCAATTTTTCAACATTGGCCATGACATGCCTTTCTCTCAGAATGACGCCGATGACAACTACGTTGTTAAAATCCTTACTACTGATTGTGCTCACCTACATGGGCCAGCCTCAATTAAGGCTTCTGTCGAACCCCACTTCGATGCGAGTGTATTGTATATTCATCGCTTCATTCTTCAGATATGATTTAATTACCAACTGTAGTACCTCCATTTACTAGGTGACTTCCGCACAATTTTTAGAGATTTAAACGATTTAGTGACTTGAAACGTATTCCCTCGTGCCGCCATCTTATGGCTTACTCATTCCTCTTTTGTGCGCGGTGACTTTCGCACGTCTCATACTTCACCATGCCGAAAAGAAGCGCGCAATCAAAAATCGAAAGATATGCAAGAAAAATTAGAAGAATTGAAGAGAAACAGAAACGCCGTAAAATTATATCTCCACTAGTTTCATCATCGGAAGATGAAGGTAAGTTTAAATACATTTATTTGGTGAAAATAAAGGTGATTTTATACAATCGTAGTTTTGGTGCGCATGGGATTGACCGCGAGTCAATAACAATGCCGTTTTCAAAACTAAAGGTTCACAAACCACAAGCTTATTATGCGTCGGGGTTGACTGCGAGTCTTCAACGATGACATTATGTGCAGAAAATACGTATACAGCCTAAAATAGGTGTAACGTTCCTCTGCGCACCTAATACAATCGTTACACGATTAATTTTCAATGATTTGACTCTTTTATTAAAAATACCCACAAAAAAAAAAAAATACTTAATTGCAAATTGTAATTATAGGTAACGAAGAAGACGAACATGTCACGGAAAATGCAGTTACGATTCCAGAACCAATGCCAACTGCATCGGAAGCCGTGCAAGTTGCAGGTTTGGTGTCGGACTCTTTGCCCCAAAACGAAGACGAGGAAGGACCTCAGATTGAAAACACTGCCATCTCCGATCCTGTTCTGGACCCAGAACTATTGTCTGCTCTCGGCGAATCTATGTCCGACACTCCCGACTATGGCGAAAAAATACACGATAATTTAACAAAATTGTGGCTACCTTTATTAAAAAAAAAGGAATACCTAAAGACGATAAGGCCAAAATCATCAAAGATTATTTGATTCCCGATAATTGTAGACTCTTACAAGCGCCAAAATTAAATGCAGAAATTTCTGCAGCAGTGCCGGACATGGTACGTAATCGAGATAAAACTCTTGCCGTATCACAACAACAGCTTGGTGCGGGAATTACTGCAATAAATAGAGGTATAGACATGCTCTTGAGAACCGAAGACAAAGTTCAGGCCATGAAGCACCTCAGCAATGGTTGCCGAATACTTTGCGATTCACATCACCTAGTTACGCAAAATCGCGTTAAACTTATTACGCCCAGCCTCGATAAATCCGTCTTGCACATGATAAACGAGTCTGAAAGGGACGAAACCTTATTCGGTTCGTCTTTATCCGAAAAAATTAAAGCTGCAAAGGCCATTGAAAAACAAGGCCTGCAAATAAAAAAGCCGAACAAAACACCAAAACCTGCTGCTCCTCAGCCCAGCGCTCGACCTTCTACGTCCTACCAGGGAAACTGGTATGCGCCTCCCCGGTTCCCGATGAACAGAGGGGGGCGGGGAGCATACAGGAAGCCAGCGCCGTTAGGAGCCCGTCGCCCGTACTCGGCGCCCGCTCAGCAGCCACCGCGTGCTACTTACCAGGACAAGCCCCGTGCATCAGCAGCAGCACCAACTCGCCAGTAGAACAGGTACACGCGGGTAGACTTACCCACTTTTTCAACTATTGGTTGACAGTGACAAACAATAGCGTCGTACTGGACTGGATTAAAAATGGTTTCAACATACCTTTTAAAACGACGGTTAGCCAGACTAATATACCTAGAAACAATTTTTCCCATACCGAAAAATTTGATATGTTAGAGGCCATCAACAAATTACTAGCCATAGGTGCGATATCAAAATGTAATCCGACTCATGATCAGTTTATATCTAAGATATTTCTTACGCCGAAGCCTGACGGAGGCAAGCGGTTCATACTTAACCTGAAACTACTTAACAAGTTAATTCATAATGAACATTTTAAGATGGAAGACTACCGAACAGCATGCAAACTGATACCACGCTATGGATACCTAGCTACAATCGATATAAAAGATGCATTTTTTCTTGTACCTACGCGGCCTTCCGACCGAAGGTACCTAAGGTTTCAATTTCAACCGAATAATTCGACTAAAATATTGACTTATGAATTTAATGGCATGCCTTTCGGTTTATCCGTCGCACCACGAGTTTTCACAAAGATAATGAGGGAAGTCATGGGCTATTTAAGAAGTCGCGGTCACAAGTCTGTGTTTTATTTAGACGACATCTTATGTATAGGCGATACATATAATGAGTGCGAGAACAACGTTAACGAAACGTTGAAGTTACTTAATAACTTAGGTTTCGTAGTCAACTACGGTAAAAGTAACTTGTCTCCACGACAAAGTTGCAAATACTTAGGGTTCGAGTTTGATTCAAAAAGCCTTATCATCAGCCTTCCCTCCGAAAAAAGAATCAAAATCGCTCAGTTGGTGAACAAGTTTACAAAACTACCGTCTTGCACTATTCGCGAATTCTCCCAGCTTATTGGAATTCTAGTTGCCGCTTGCCCAGCCGCTAAATACGGGTGGATCTACACCAAGATCTTAGAACGACAAAAGTATCTTGCATTGCTTAAGACCGATAATTATGAAACTAAAATTAATCTGCCTAGTGTTATACTAAATGATTTATACTGGTGGTCATCAAATATTGATATCACTTTCAACTTTATGACACAACCAAACTTTGATCTCGAAATTTATACCGACGCTTCCAGAACTGCCTGGGGCGCAGTCTGTAATAACAATACGATCAATGGTAAGTGGAAAGACACGGAAAAGGCGAGACACATCAACTACTTAGAATTAATGGCCGCCTTTCTCGGCCTTAAGTCATACGCTAACAAGATAACTGATAGCGCTATATTACTTCGAATCGATAACACTACTGCAATCAGTTACATAAATCGCATGGGAGGTATACAATACCCTCATCTAAACGACTTGGCCAGGGCCATTTGGCAATGGTGTGAGCAGCGTGGTCTATGGATATTTGCATCGTACGTAAATACCAAAGAAAACTGCGCAGACGCCGCATCTAGAATAGTAAGTCCAGACACGGAATGGACACTTTCCGATAAGGCATTCCAAAATATCGTCCACCACTTCGGCCACCCCGATATCGACTTATTCGCATCACGGGAAAACGCGAAATGTACCAGATTCGTTTCGTGGAAACAAGATCCAGACGCAGTATCGGTAGACGCATTCACCTTGAATTGGCAGTCAAGTTATTTTTATGCTTTCCCGCCATTTTCCCTAATGTTAAAATGCCTTCGAAAAATAGTCGACGATAAAGCTAGTGGTATTATAGTTTACCCTTATTGGCCCACACAGCCATGGTTCCCACTATTGCAGAACCTAATAGTTTCAGAGGTTCTTTATTTCAATCCCGAGAAGTACCTTTTACAATCTCATTTCAGGGAACATCATCCCTTACACAAGAACCTTATCCTGGGTGCCGCGAGGCTCTGCGGCAATCTTTCATCCGACGAGGCGCTTGCACAGACTCGACGACGCTAATGGTTACGTCGTTCTCAGACAGCACCGTAAAACAATACAATACTTCACTTAAGCTTTGGTGGCAGTTTTGTAATGCTAACAATGTGGATATTTTCGAACCCTTAAAGACGTCAGTACTTACATTTCTGACGAAACAATTCAACGACGGTTGTTCGTATGGTAGCCTAAATTCCCACCGTTCCGCTTTGTCCGCTCTAATAGGTAATAATATAGGTTCGGATGAATGTGTTAAGCGTCTTCTTAAGGGTGCCTACAAGTCAAGGCCTATTAGACCAAAGTACTCCAGCACTTGGGATCCCCAGTTAGTATTAAACCATATATCATCATGGTTTCCTAATAATGGCTTAACACTAGAAAAGATAACTAAAAAACTTGTTATTCTGCTAGCAATATGCACTGCTCATAGAGTCCAGACGCTTTCCCTCATTAAACTCGAAAATATAACATATTCTGATAGTGGCGCCAAAATTAATATTACCGATATTATAAAAACATCTGCACCGGGCAGGGACCAACCAGTTTTATTCCTGCCTTACTTCAGGGAAAATCCTAGTATCTGTCCAGCCACTGTTCTTTCAGACTACATTTTTAAAACTAGAAATGTAAGAACTGAAAATACAGGTAGACTTCTATTAACTTACAAACGGCCACACAAACCTGCAACAACACAGTCCATCAGCCGATGGGTGAAGCAAGTCTTATCGGTAAGTGGCGTCGACATAAGTGTGTTCAAGGGACACAGTACGAGGCATGCCTCGACTTCAGCGGCAAACTCCGCCGGAGTTAGCATAGAAACTATCCGCAAAACCGCGGGCTGGACTAGCTCCTCTAATTCATTTGCTCGTTTTTATCAACGGACCATACTCAACGAGGGTGAATTTGCCCGGTCCGTTTGCCTACCGCTAGAGTCGAGGCATTCAATTACCTAATTAAAATAATATAATTACATATGGTAATTACAAGAAAATATTATTTTATTTCATGTTTGGTTACACATTGTCATATTAATGGTTTGATTGTATACAATGATAAATAATAATACAATGATCTTATCTAATTAAAACAAGTGTTATGTTCTAAATTGTATATTTAATGATTATTAATCCTTAAATTATATACGCATATGTCGTAAAATAGTATAAGTTAGTTTTTGAATTAAAGTATAAAACCATAATGAATGTATTATTGCTTTTAATTTCAAAACTTTCTGCTCTTAACATCTACAGTTGGTAATTAAATCATATCTGAAGAATGAAGCGATGAATATACAATAGATGATCAAACGAACTTCAGAGATGTGAAGTTCGATCATTATTGTATGAATCGCTTCATTCGAAGATATGATCACCCTCCCTCCCTAAAACGGCCCCAAATAAAGAAAGTTTTGCGCAAATAGTTTGACTCTAAAAGAATGAGTAAGCCATAAGATGGCGGCACGAGGGAATACGTTTCAAGTCACTAAATCGTTTAAATCTCTAAAAATTGTGCGGAAGTCACCTAGTAAATGGAGGTACTACAGTTGGTAATTAAATCATATCTTCGAATGAAGCGATTCATACAATAATGATCGAACTTCACATCTCTGAAGTTCGTTTGATCATCTATTTTATTTTATTTATTCTATTATTGTTGGATAGTAAAGTTATCGGGAAGCCTACTCAACAATACTCAGTTTACGGGGGGGTTTATCAGGTTAGGGGAGGGATTGTCCCCATAAATGTGGCACCAATTTCAAAGTCATGCATGATTCCGGAAAGAATCGTAATTGGTCGCGCTACTAAAATACAAATGGCTACTGAAAAAGAGTACATTAACGAAAGTAAAGTTAAGATAGGTGACACAAAAGAAGAATGTGATAAAAATAGGCTGATGGATTTGCTTAAGCAATACAATCATTGTTTCGCTTCAACTTTGAGTGAACTTGGTTGTACGGACGTTGCCGAGATGACTATAGAGTTGAATAGTAATCGCCCTATTGTTTATCGTCCCTATCGACTCTCTCGCAAAGAGCGCGAACATGTCCGAGAAATGGTCAATGAGTTGCTGGATGCGGGAATAGTCCGGGAATCCGTGTCGGAATATGCTAGTCCTATTATATTAGTTCGTAAAAAGGATGGGAAGCTAAAAATGTGCATTGATTTTCGAATTTTAAACTCGGTCACGGTAAAAGAGCACTACCCTATGCCTAACATCGAAGACGAAATCGCACGGTTATCGGAGCAGGCATATTTTGTCGTATTGGATCTCATATCGGGCTATTATCAAGTACCCATTTCGGAACAATCCCGTCCGCTTACATTGTTTGTTACACCATCGACAGTACGAGCCGCAGGCCATTTGGTTTAGCAAACGCTCCCGCAGTTTTCCAGCGGATGATGAATAAAGTATTAGGTTCGTCACGCTATTCCGAAGCTACTGCCTATATTGATGATGTATTAATATATGGAAAAAGTGTTGATGAATGTTTGATCAGACTAGAACATGTTCTTCAGCTACTGGATAAGGCAAATCTTATATTAAACCTTTCCAAAAGCGAATTTTTGAAGGACCAAAAGACCTGGTAACCAAATGATACAATGTGTTCTTGAATTTTCTCATCCAACGAATCAAAACTCTGTTCGCCAGTTCCTGGGACTGGTTGGATATTTCCGCAAATTTATTCGGAACTTTGCTGTTATTGCCCATCCCCAGAAAAATTGCTAAAAAAGGCTGCTTCGTGGGTCTGGACAAGAACAAGAAGAAGCGTTCAGTGACCTGAAAAGCAAACTTGTTGATCGCCCAATTCTCGCGATCTACGATCCAGCAGCTGAAACAGAACTTCATACCGACGCCAGCAAATTTGGTGTCGGAGGAATTCTGCTGCAGCGTTCGCATAAAGACGAACTTGCGACCGGTAGCAACAGTGATAGTTCTTTAGTTGAAACAGTGTTATAACAATAATTTTGAAGAGAATCGTCACTTTTGCTACAAGGGCCCCTAACTAGGATATTTTATTTTACCACAAAAGTGAGTAAAATGCTTGTATTAAGTAGGACTGTTAAAATAAGTATGTAGTAATGTAACTATATATTTTTTTTTATTAACGGATCACATGTCTAAGTAATTAATGTGGATTGATTTATCGTTCAGCGATACATATAAAATATGAAGTTGCGTTTAATCATTTATAAATAAAATACATGTATTATCAAACATAATACATGTATTATGTTTGATGGGCAAGAATTGATTGGTTTGCACTATAGACTTATTTCTTCCGTAAGAATTGATGGGTTTACGGATAAGAAAATAGAGAGGATACTGTGGCGAGAATTGATTGGTTCGTCACAATATCGTTTAATTGGTTTCACCCGTAAGAATTGATTGGTTTGCGGGAAAACTAACTGTGAGAATTGATTGGTTCACAGAATATGTAATTAGAATATCATAATAAATATATATCGTTTAATTGGTTTCACCCGTAAGAATTGATTGGTTTGCGGGAAAACTAACTGTGAGAATTTATTGGTTCACAGAATATGTAATTAGAATATCATAATAAATACATAAATAAGAATAATAATTATGTATAATATGTAGGTTGTCAAAGATGGAATCATTAGATTTGAGAAAATCTATACAACTTGATGTATTTATTCATTTACTTATTGGTTAACATATTTTTTTTTTTTTTTTTTTTCATTGATTTCTCGCCTTGACTGGCCATGTGTTAGGTTCTCCTGGCAACGTGCATGGGGGCATGCACGAGGTCAGGACGGACGAGTGTTAGGTTTAATAATAATGCGAGTGCTTGATTTGACTTTTCTAGTCCGTGATTTGACTCTGCTGTAGTACTTATTAAATACACTGATATAATTGTTGTACTGACTAAAATGGAAGGAGGGAAAAGCCATGGCTGGTTGTGGTCGGGAGCGAGGTGGGCATTCCGTTCCGTGCAGCCTACAAGGCAGTACATTTATTTGCCTACGTCGTTACTCTGCCCTAACTATGTACTTGGGTATTTATAAGTAAAAAGTGATTAGCTTAAGTGATTTAGTATATCAGTGGTTTGTAGGACAGTTCTTGAGAATAAGAGTGAAATTACAAAGTGTCAACCCGTGTATGGAGTTTTATTACACAAATTAACATTTGTTATGTTTGTATGTTTGTGTGTATATTTGTCCGATGATAACTTGCAAACCGTTGATCCGATCTTCATGAAATTTTGTAGGCAAGTAGTTCATTTCAATACAATTTTAAGTTCGAATATGAGCTGAATCGGTCCAGGGGTTGTGAAGATATAGGGGTCGCGAGGTCTCGGTTCGGCGCGAACTACTAGTTTATTAAGGTTTTAGTATGTTTTCGATTGTTATACATTCCGAGCGTGGAATAGAATATAGAATAAATAGCCCCTCTTACATGCAAAAACAATAATTGAGAGAATATATATTATCCATTAACATGTGTCGACTTCTCGTAGTCAAAAAATGCGAAATTGAAGCATAGCAATATGTATTATAAATTAAAATTTCGATGATTAATAAAAGCAGTTAATCACATCAGCTGGACATCGTGCATCATCATAAAATTGCCTCTCTAATTGACAGATAACTGTTATATCTAGCATCATATAAGATCAATTTACTATAGTTATTGTCATATATAATTCATTTTATTAATCTGTAATACTGATAATTATCTCGCTTGTGATTATTTAAAACATTATACTACTGGCAACTCGGTGCTACAGGTTGACTAAATGAATTGAAAAACAGCCTGTACGTGTGAAGGTGACATTCAGACACGGGTACAGGCTGGGTCGAAGGAGATTGAGCCAGATACGAGACAGTAGTGACGGAGCTTGGACGCAATTTGGACAGTTAAGTAATTTTTTATTTAGTTGATTGTGAGTTTAGGGTTTCAGTTGAGTTGATACCAAGATTGTCGTTGATGTGCCATGAATATTAATGATAAACAAAACTATTACAAATTAATTTAGTACAATTAAGATAACTACTGAATATCATGGCAAGATGTGATTAGACTATTGGTATGATTAATAGATGATGCATAATAAACATAAATATAAAACATAAACATAAAATAAATGGTAATAAATAATAACAAAGTAATAATGGTATTGTTTAATTATAGCTTTTAATATACACACTTAATAGTTTCAGAAGTGGGATAACCATGCCCAAACGTACGAGAGAAGCAACTCGGCGCCAACGAGATCGATCTGAGAGTCCAGACTCACTGTACGCTAGGAAACGATGGAGACCGAGCAGACCGTGAGAGAACACAGCCGAGCAGGAGTATCCAGATACAGACGAGGAGTTCCACGAGCGTCGCAGGAGGGAGCATTTTGGTGAGCCCGTTCCTTATATTATAAATAATGAACACTGCACGACGTTGCCCAAAAAAAAAAAACACGCATAACAACAGACCAAATTGTGCCCCCTGTGGGAAAAGTGGCCACTTATCGGAAAAATGTTACTTTAAACCAGGGCTCGCCGATATATATATCAATTGATTTTTTCCGTCTTCTGAACTAAAAATTTTGGAGATTAATGTTTACCCTGGCAACACGTAGCGAAAAACTACAATTCAGAATAATTTTGATTTGTTCCCAAAATGGCAACCTCATTTAAAGTTGGGGAAATCCCCTTTACTTTAACTTACCAGTACGGCTAGCTTTTTATTGAAATTCAAAACTTAACTTCATACCACATAAGGTTTATTTTATGAGGTTTTTGTGTTTGGGGGCGTGGGTTCGATCCCCATCTAGGACAAACATTCATGTGATGAATATTTGTGTTTGTTCTATGTCTGGGTGTTAATATCTATATAAGTATGTATTTAAAAATATCTATGTACGTATATCAGTCTCTGGCAGCCATATTACAAGCTTTGCTTAGTTTGGGGTCAGATAACCGTGTGTGCAATAAATGTCCCAGATAATTTTTATTTATTTATTTATTTAATAAAAAAAGGGAAATTCCCTGGTGCTCCAAGCGTTAATAATTTTCACTTTCTTGGGAAAATTTGCTTCTTTTTCTTAGCCTGGATATATATCGGATACATATAAAAAAATCGGATTTTTGATGTTTATTATAAAAATCGGATTTTTTCAAACCCTACTTTAAACCAAGCACGTCCGTGGTGCCGGTAGCGTCACTCAAGGAAGAAGTCAACATGATAGCAGAGGTAATATATTATTTTAAACGATATTTATTTTAAACGCGTCAACATAAATAGCGTCTGTGGATTAGATTATTTTGATTCGGGAGCAAAAGTAAACGTAATGAATCAAAATATTTTTCGAAAACTCGACTTACCCATGAATAATTGTGATACCGTGATTGGGGGATTTGGGGGTAGCCCAATTATTGCTTAAGGTGCACTAAAAATTGATGTTCAGGTGGAAGATAATGTTTTGAAACTGAGTTTCTCATAACAGACTGCCAAATGGGCAAAATGGACATGATTCTGGGACAGCCTATAATTAATCACAATGATTACATCATCACTATTTCTGGAACCGACTTCACGATGCAAAGAAAGAAGCATCCTGATTGTGATATTTTAAGAATAAATACTATACCTGAAGAGAATGTCAAAATGAAGATACGTTGCGCGAAAGACCTAATAGTACCTCGGAAACATATTATGTTAATAAATGTAATATCAGATGGTCAGCTAAAAGAATCTCTTTTCATCGAGTCGTGTAAGAGAACTTATATAGGCAAAGAATATACTATACCAGCATGCTTCATCGATGGGGCTCAATTCAATCAATTCTTCTTTATTTCCAAATAGGTATTAAAAATACTCTTATGGATAGTCATCATTAGATATAACTAAGTTAAATAAACAAAACGTCACAAATCACAACAAAAATTATGAGCACTACAAACATTTGTAGGCTTAAAATAAATGTCAATAGTAATAATAATACTTAAAATAAAAATAGTAGCAGATAAGTAAGTCTATTCCATTATTAAAATATTACAAAAAAAAAAAAAAAAACATCATTGTGTTTCGATTATTATAAAGTCAATGACATTTTAAGTCAAATGTCATGTCAAAATCTATATTTCGCCATTAATATTTTCTGCAAATCTACAAAAGAAACTGTTCGCAAACTTAAAGAAAATATAGTTGTACATACAAGGTCAAAAAAGTTCTCGGTAATGATAGATACATCATCTCTTCTATAAAGGGGACTAAAGGGTATAAGAATTATAAAGCAACGGTTTCGTCTGATTCATTGAGAAAGTTGGTAGATAATGATAACGAAATGAGTACAAGCGATGAGGAATCGCAAGTTGACTGTACAGAAGAACTAGTAGAATTACTAGAAGGATAAGGGGTAAGGAGGCTGAAAATAAAGGTAATGCACTTAATTATGGTACAAGTAGGATCGCGACAGGACTCATTGCGATGATGGGCCGCCTGAAGGGCGATGAGATAAACAAGGGCCATCACGGAAGCCGTGGTGATGATGGGCCACCCGACGGGTGATGAAATAAATAAGGGCCACTACGGAAATCGTAGTGATGATGGGCCGCCCGACGGGCGATGAAATAAATAAGGGCCACTACGGAAATCGTAGTGATGATGGGCCGCCCGACGGGCGATGAAATAAATAAGGGCCACTACGGAAATCGTAGTGATGATGGGCCGCCCGACGGGCGATGAAATAAATAAGGGCCACTACGGAAATCGTAGTGATGATGGGCCGCCCGACGGGCGATGAAATAAATAAGGGCCACTACGGAAATCGTGGTGATGATGGGCCGCCTCATGGGCGATGAAATAAACAAGGACCACGACGAAAGTCGTGGTGATGGTGGGCCGCCTCATGGGCGATGAAATAAACAAGGACCACGACGAAAGTCGTGGTGATGGTGGGCCGCCTCATGGGCGATGAAATAAACAAGGGCCACCTCGGAAATCGTGGTGATGATGGGCCGCCTTATGGGCGATGAAATAAACAAGGACACCTCGGAAACCATGGTGAAGATGGCCGCCTTATAAGCGATGAAATAAACAAGGGATCACCGTGTCGATTGTTGAGCACAAAATTTAAAATTAAATAAACTCGGGTCATTATGAAGAAAGGGGGGATAAAGGGCCGTCCTACTGGACGATGAAATAAACAACTAAAATAATAAAATAATTTACTCTATTTCATGATTAACAAACAATTAGATTAAATAAATGATTATACGGGCCGTCTTACTGGACGATGAAATAAACAACTAAAATAATAAAATAATTTACTCTATTTCATGATTAATATTAAACAAACAATTAGATTAAATAAATGATTATACGGGCCGTCTTACTGGACGATGAAATAAACAACTAAAATAATAAAATAATTTACTCTATTTTATGATTAATATAAAACAAACAATTAGATTAAATAAATGATTATTTTGTTGAGACAAATCAAAATTGTACAAATGTTACTAATTACATGCTGATATGAAATTCAAATGCATGATACAATGAGAATAACACGATTATTACTACTTGGTACTATAATGATAATTTACATGAACAAATAAAACTCTGTTAAAGCATATGATATATTATGTACTAAGATAAAGGTTTAACTTCTATTTTACAGATTAAGTGACGGCTAAGCTCAAGATAGCTGGTTCTAAATTTGCCATGGATCAATTACGTTATCAAGGTACCAGATAAGATGAAGAACAAGAACACAAAATGAGTTATGTTAATAATAATAATTATATAATAGATAATTAATATAGAGAAGGAAAAATGTAATATTTATAATTTTAATAATAATTGTTACATATTTTTTTAAATTTTAGTTAATGAATAATAATTATTAAAATTATTATGTTTATAATAATTACTGTA
Organism: Apocheima hispidaria; assembly: GCA_947579745.1. Classification (NCBI taxonomy): domain Eukaryota; kingdom Metazoa; phylum Arthropoda; class Insecta; order Lepidoptera; family Geometridae; genus Apocheima; species Apocheima hispidaria. The sequence goes on from OX388151.1 coordinate 4,639,011, forward strand.
ATAGCTAAATCAGAGTAGGTGTTCAGAATTCAATTTGCGTGGTATCAAATTTTGTCAGGATGGACGAACTGTTATATCTAGCATCATATAAGATCAATTTACTATAGTTATTGTCATATATAATTCATTTTATTAATCTGTAATACTGATAATTATCTCGCTTGTGATTATTTAAAACATTATACTACTGGCAACTCGGTGCTACAGGTTGACTAAATGAATTGAAAAACAGCCTGTACGTGTGAAGGTGACATTCAGACACGGGTACAGGCTGGGTCGAAGGAGATTGAGCCAGATACGAGACAGTAGTGACGGAGCTTGGACGCAATTTGGACAGTTAAGTAATTTTTTATTTAGTTGATTGTGAGTTTAGGGTTTCAGTTGAGTTGATACCAAGATTGTCGTTGATGTGCCATGAATATTAATGATAAACAAAACTATTACAAATTAATTTAGTACAATTAAGATAACTACTGAATATCATGGCAAGATGTGATTAGACTATTGGTATGATTAATAGATGATGCATAATAAACATAAATATAAAACATAAACATAAAATAAATGGTAATAAATAATAACAAAGTAATAATGGTATTGTTTAATTATAGCTTTTAATATACACACTTAATATAAGTGAAGCGACGACCAAGGCTTTTAACCATTAACGTCCATGCTCACAACGTCCCGACGGTACACTCAGCTACAGAAGCTTTGACAGGTCGATATACAACGTGTTACTGAAAGGTGCAATTAAAAGGTTCATCATTATGAACAACTTTTACTATTGGACCTACCCTGAAATCGTGAAAAAAATATCAGCTGTTCGATAGAAAATAATTATATTTAAATGATATCCGATATAAAAATTAGTAAGAACTTCAAAAAAATTGTAAGAGGCTCGATTTGATATTCGAAAAAAACATCGGCTATGGCACAGACGTAACATTTTGAATCGATCATTCTTACAAAAACAGGCGTTTCACATTTGGTAAGGATGGTCGATGAAAATTCTGTTAAAATTATGATAATAATGCACACTCAAGATTTTCGGGAACTACAGCAGGAAAAGAAACCATGTAGAATTGTAGAAGAACAACTATCGAAAAAGTAGCCGTATCGAATTCCATACAAATCTGAATTTGGCGGTTAGTCGTTCGAGTGCTCTAGGTAGGTAGGCGCCAAGAGATGGCGCTGCTGTTAAAAACTGAATATTGCTAATCTGCCTCAATTTTAAGGAGCACGCGCACGTGAGGAACTACAATCGCAAAATTGGACGAATTATTAGACTGAAAAATTGTACTTCCTGGCCATAAACATTTTAAATAATTGATTTTGCGCCAATTAGAGGCTAAATTAGACCTGTGTGAACGCCCAGATCAAAATCGTAGAAGCCGTCACTTTTGTATGAGAAACGGATAACATTAAAGTCGGATTTCTATAAAATTCGATACAATACTTTTTTAATAGTAGTTCGCAAGTAAAATTCGTGGGTTCGATTCCCATCTAGGACAAACATTCATTTGATGAACATTTGTGTTTTTTCTATGTTTGGGTGTTAATAACTATATAAGTATGTATTTAAAAAATATATATGTACATCTATCATCTCTGGCAGCCATATTACAAGCTTTGCTTAGTTTGGGGTCGAATGACCGTGTGTGCAAAAATGTTCCAGATATTTATTATTATTTATTAGTTATCTGGTTCCCATAGTACAAGCTTGTTTAGTTTGAGGCTAGATGGCGCTGTGTGTGTAAAACGTCAACCAATATTATTTATTTATTCACTCTTAAGAATTTTACACTATAGTGATGCTGCTGACTATACACACGAAGATACTAAAAGGACCGTCGGGAAAACTAATTATTATCGTCGGGAAATGCCGTGCCAGAAAGCTTGTCGGAATTTTAAAACAGGCTTTTTTATGCTCTTGCCATAAATAACAACGTTTTAATTTGATACATTAAACACAACAATCATAAATGGTTTTATTGCTGTTCTTGGGCGGGGTAGGACGTTATATTAACTGTAGTTTAATATTAATTAGGCAGTAAAAACATTGGCTTAGTGGTGTAAAGGGAGATCGTTTTCTTGATTCGTATTTATCTGATTAACTGATAAAGTAACTTGTATTTAGTGTCAAACTAAATGAGGACCGCGACTTCGCGCGTGGTGTTGCACGGCCTTTGGCTTCGCAGGCTTAGGGCTCGGGACTGAGGCTCTAAATTCAACTTGCGTATAAAATCACATCACAATATTAAAATGCATTTTATTTTGTATAAGTTAGTTATACGGATTACGATGTTATTTATTATGGAGGTAGTTATAACCTGGACTAACACAGGCTACTTTTTATTCCGAGAAAACATAAGATATCGTAGGATACCGGGTGAAACCGCGGGCGCTGCTAGTGAATTATACCGGCCAAACGGTGAAGTAAATCCGAAAAAAAAATAGGTTTCCCATATTATTGATATGGGACCCCGTGATTTAGAAGTTATATTTTTTTTTCTTACGGATTTTCCATATGAGCGTCTTTAAATAATTTTGGAGTGGATTTTTCGATACTGTTTTTAGGAAATCCACCTCTTCAAAAAATCCACCTAAGAAAAGTATATTTTTTTTGGAATCCTCTCATATTATGGAAAATCCTTATAATAAAACTCGTTGCCTATGGCTGCGCGTTGTCCTTCAATTAGTGACAGATTTTGTTAGGAAGAATAACGAAAAAAAAGCAAGCAAGCAAAGCAAAGCAACGCCTGGCCATACAAACATAAAAATAACATTTTCAGCCCTTGATTGCCCATAACTGAGCATAAATCTCTCTTTTCATGCGCCCCTCCCGGTTCTGCATACGCAGCATAGGAACATATAAAATGTTAAGCAAACAAAAACCAAAAACAAACAGTTCTACTTTACGAAAATAAAGTCGTTTGAAGAACTGTTTGTTTCCGTTTCCGTTCCCATAATGAGGAAACAAAATAGACGATTCAACCTTCAACAAGCTAATACTCCTAAGTGAGACGAAGCATCCGTATATCCACTTCCCAGACCCTCTGTGTACAGATCACACATGAAGAGCCGCGGAACAAAACGCTTCGTCTTAAATCACTATAGTCTCTCAGTCTGACGCCTCACCAGTCTCCTCCCTCTCCCCTAGCCACCCAGTCACTGTGAGCTTCGCGTAATGAGAAGCGTTGAAACCTAAAATTTGGTGCCAACTCAAACTTTAAAGAGCCCTAGACACTGAAGCACTAAAGCTTAAAAACCTTAAACTTGGCAGACGAAAATAAACCCTGCTTCTCACAGATACGGAGCGATGTGACTGTGAAATATCTGTGACAGACTTGAGTGCCAAACAGCTATATTGCTATATTGATAGAATTTTTACGGTCCCATTTTAAAGACTCTTTTATGAGTGCCGTAACCCGATTTTTCAATCGGGAAGGAAGTCTTGTTTTACGTATCTTTGCATTCTGGGTCATGTTTGTGAACTTTCCATAAAACAATATAAATAAGCTTTTATGATCGATCGGTAGTCTTCTGTTAGTCAATTTACCTAGTTCTAAGTAAAAGAAAACTAGCTGATACCCGCATCTCGTTCACGTGGAATCAAATAATTTAATTTAACTAAACTAAATTTGAATAAAGTTTGATCCCATTGAAGTCAAATAATTATGAGATATAGCCGACGAAGTTAGTACTTATGAAATCAAACGAAAATTTCGGAATTTACATTCATTTTTAGAAGAGCTACGGAACCCTATCATGAGCGTGTCAAGACATGCACCTGAAAGCTTTTTAATTTTATAGCTTCGTTTTTCATTACAGGTTTCTCAAGTAAAAGTAAGAAATATTGTTCTTTCAACGGTTTCTAACAAACAACACAACAACAAAGTGTATTACTCGCGAAATCCTACTATACCCTAGACGAATTTTTGAGAGACAAAATAATTATGGAATAGATTGACCCGCTCCGCACGATATTGCCATACCCAATCAGGGTCATTATGATTTACCTATTTAAAATATGCTAGTTAAGATCTGCATGTATTCCACATAATGTTTGCAATAAATGAATTGAGTATTGAGTATTGAACAATAACATACAACAATTTCGATTGTTACTCTAAGAAGTATTGTACAGTTTAAAAATAATAATCTTATCGTACCATTTTGAGTGTTACTCTAAAATAAAACCACTACTCAGTAATCTGTAATCAACATTCATAGACAGTTCGAATGCTATGATTACTATACAATAAAGGTTGTAGGTACGTTTAAATTCCCATATGTAGACGAACGCTGATGGTTTAATAATCGTATCGAATTTCCATATGTTGGAGCCACGAGCTAATTGCTAGATAAGATATGAATCGAACGGATAACTATCGGATAACACGTGACACCAGAACCTAATGTTGAACAAAAGTTAAGATACAGTGCGTATTAACAATAATCTTTGGATTGCTAACGTGTAGACCTACAAAGACAATTTTTTTAAGGAACCGGCAGTCTTATGACAGAGACAGCTCCTTATGTTCACGTAAACCCTTAGACGAAGCATCATACTGGACAGACCCATGAGACGTTGCCGCTCCGACGTTCACATTGTCATGTTTCTCTTTTTATTTCACGGGTCGTCGCATAGATTAAGTGAGAGAGCTATTGTAAGATTGGCAACCTCGACCGACTTGTGACCGACTAGTCGGTCACAACATTGCAACCCGTCTTACTAAAAAAGCAAATTGTATCAAAATATCGCTGTGAATACTTAATATTGTTATACATAGTGGCATTATGGCGTGTTGTGCTGTGTATTGTGCATCGAGAACAACGAAAGGGGGAGTAAAAGATCCAGAATTATCATTTCACACGTAAGTCTTTTGTAGCGTTTTTTACCTAAAATAACCAGAATCAAAGCTAAATATTCGTTTCACTTAAAGAATATACATGTTTGAAGTCATACAACTATCACGCAGTGTTATTTAGTAATGAATTTAAGCATTAATTTAAGATAAATAAATGCATTGTTTTACGTGTTCCTGCTAGTGAAGTACCACTGCACGTTTCAAACTTTGTCGATATTTGGTCGATATTTATCTAATAATATTCTTGTAATATCCTACATATACTACATTAAGTGAAACATGAACCGTTATATCCTTTCCGCGTTTAATCGGCTTGATACGTATTCTATCGATAATTAATTTTAATCTTTTTGAAGCTTTCGCGGCTTGAAATGTATGATAATTTGTACCACTGTTGTGTCATGGTTAAACAATTAATTAAAATAAAACATTTTGTTATAGGTTTCCAAAATGTCCGGAAATCAGAAATCAGTGGAAAAACGCTGTGAGGCGCGAAAACTGGGAGCCACCTAAATACTCTCGACTTTGTTGAAAACATTTTGAAAAATCTAGTTTTATGACTGGGCTGTCAATTAAAAAACTAGGAAGAATAAAAGAAACTAGGAGACGGTGTAGATACTTATTAACTTTCATAGTTACTATATATATTCGTACTATTTACATGGCAATTACGAGTTTCGATGTTCAATAAAGTACATATTTTTGCAAACATTGTGTTCTTAATTTACAAATTCTTAGTTTTGTACACTGTACATTTTTATCGATAGATTCTGCACTACATTCACTTCCCTACTCACTAAACGCGCCAACAGAAAGTGGACACGCTGCCAAAGCAATCACTCTATCCAGTGTGATACAAGATCCATGCGTAAACCGTTCGCGAGCACCTAGAAAAAAAAGTTGCCCTTGTCCGTCTCCGTCCGGTGTTGCTATATATATGCAAAAATTCATCTCGATCCGTTCAGCCGTTTAGCTGTGATAAAGCGACAAAAACCCAGACAGAGCGACAGATGGAGAGACAGCTTTCGGCTACTTTCGAATGTTTAATACTAGTAAGGATAGTATAAAATAAAGATGCTTTCCGCGTCTGTCTGCCTGTATATCCGCTAACTGCTCACTAAGCCACGCAATGGATTTTGATGCGTTTTCCGGCTAGTTAATTATTTACGGAAGGTTTATAAATAAATATCATGAAACTCTTGCTTTAATTTACACTTTTGCAAGAAGCCGGGGCGGGTCGCTAGTTAGTAATAAGCCTAACTGGTATTAAATGTACGGTTACGACTATGTCCCAGCTCGTGCTACGGCGGTAGCGCCGTAGCACGAGCCACGGTCTACGAGCTCCGTAACCGTAGGGTTACGGGGCTCGTAGACCGTAGCATTCGCTACAATGTTGGCTTAGACACCATTTAGTAGTTGTTTTAAATGTCACATAAATATGACATATGTACATAGAACAAAATATATGTATGTACTATGTCCATATTAAATTTTCGGGGATTAAATTCAACAAAAAATATGCAAGTAAAAACAAAAATGATCCCTCAACTCAAGATACTCTTAGAAGCTGGGATTAGATGATTTTAAGATTATTGAAATAGCTATATTTTTTAGTATTGTTAACTTTAAATAATGTAAATTTTAATTTGTAGTGGACTTTGTTGTCCGAAAATAAACACATATTTTTTATACCTATCTAATATTCCAAATGAGGTCACTTGCAGTCGCTTATCACTATTCGGTCACAACAAATATTCTTCATAGTAAAGTTCAGTTGTGAACACGATGTTCACGAGTGTACTTACTGTTCATGATATTATGCAAATAAATTGGCATTAAATATCTTTTGAACTGAAAGCGAGAATCTGTAAAGGCGGGCCAAAATCTAATTAGAAAAGGTCTGCGCAGATAGATTGTTACAGGATGGTATGGTTTTCGAGATCTAAAGTGGTTAGCACTAATCAGGCTGATCGCGCCACATTTCAACCATTTCATTTGAGTAGCATCGTGGCTCAGTGGGAGGATTTCCACTTTCTGAGCTGTAGGTCGTGGGTACGATACCCACCCAGGGCAAACATGTGTGTGATGAAAATGGATGTAGGTTCTTTTTTTTTTTTTTATATGATTTTAATGAAATCAATTTATGACTTCTTTTTGCTGACATGTAACTTTCTTCTGTTATTAATAAAAAACTGAAACTGAAACATTTGGGTGTATTGTATTCTATCTATGTATTTACAAAAAAACTTAAGTATTTATGTATTTTATCAGTTATCTGGTTCCCATAGTACAAGCATGTTTGGTTTGGGGCTAAATGGCGCTGTGTGAAAAAGTACACCAAGTCCACCAATATGTCCCTGATAATCTGTCAAATCAACTCGGATACATAATACGTCAAATTAGGGGCATTAAAATATATTTTAAATCCGTGATAGGTACGGAGCTGCTCCTAGCTCTTCTAAATGCATATAGTTAATAATTAACTATAATTCAATTCAATAAGAATCGATTCCCCATACCAGCATATTAGAAATTCAATGTCCGTGAACTCTGACATATCGATAACATTACTAGAATTCCTGTTTTATTGTTTCCATTCAAGAGCAGTGACAAACGTGGTCCGACGTCCACCCACGGACCTAGTCTAATGACGTCATCATTCACACATACACAGTACATAATTATATCCTAACATTATAAATTTGAATGTAACTCTGTCCATCAGACTGGGTGTTTGTCGCGTTATCACGGCTAAATAGCTGAACGGATCAAGCCGAATTTTTGCATAGATATAGGTAGCTTAAGGGACGGAGACAGACAAAGGCAACTTTTTTTTTGTTGATTCACGCGAACGAAGCCGTGGGTAACAACTAGTGGGTCATATGCAAAGGTGTCCATCTGTGATCTGTGACTTCACCAGATGATACTTTCTGAATGATGAAAATACCAAAATCGCAGTACAATATTTGAGGATTTCCCTGAATTCTTATGGATCCCATTATCAGAACTGGATTTTGATAAAAATCGTTCCAATCTGGAAGTATCTCCTTTCAAATACAAAAAAAAAAACAAATCAGTATAAATGACGGAGTTCTGAGATAACAAACATAAAAAATTAAAAAAATCTACCGAATTAAGAACCTCTTTATTTTAGACGTCGTTTAAAAACTAACTTACTTCCGTGATTTTTAATAATTTGTTAACTTTTCTTCCATATTTTAGCAAAAATGTTCTAATTAGGCATCTAAGTGGCAATAACTTTACGCGGTCTCAAATGAAAAGAAACTCGGCGGTCAATGCGAAGTCAGGGAGCTGATTCTGGCACTTACATAATTGCTTGATAAAAACTTTGTTTTTTCTAATCAATTTAAATTACATTACATTATCAGCCAGAAGACGTCCACTGCTGAACATAGGCATCCCCCTTAGACCGCCATTCCGTTCAATTCAATGTGCCACTTGAATCCACCAGTTGCCCACGACTTTCACGATGTCGTCGGTCCACCTAGTGGGAGGTCTGCCTACGCTTCGTCTTCCGGTTCGTGGTCGCCACTCGAGAACCTTTCTTCCCCTTCGGTCTTCCTAATCAATTTAAATTAAGTTATTTCAAAAACCATGGATCAAATGCTGTTAAATATGATATGCATGCCATTGAGAGGTTTTTAGTTACCAATTTCCAATACCAAACAATAGTAAATAAATAAAACGGTTTAAATAAAGGCTTTGTCAACTCGTCAGCTACAGCAAAGTTAGTGTCAATAGAAAATCAGTGACCATTCGCTCTACGACCCCACAATACTATATTATTCAGAGTTAGGGCTTTGATTACGGTAATGTTTCTCTAACCACACGCTTTTATGTACTGACCTGTAATTTTCTTGTTTCTAACGGAACAAACGGCATGATTAACTAGGTATGATATTATTATACTCTTTGAGATATGGTGTGCGTAGAAGGCAGCGTAGGGGGTAAACGGATCCTTTGTGGTCGAAGTATAATAATTTAATAAACGAAAAACCCATTTCGTCATCATCATCAGCCAGAAGACGTCTACTGCTGAGCAAAGGCCTCTTCCTTAGAGCGCTACACATCCACCGTTCGCACGCGACTTTTACAATGTTATCGGTGAACCTACCTACGCTGCGCCTTCCGGTTCTAAAACCAAACTACATTACAATTTTGTAGCTATAGGTAATAACTCAGTAGTTAACGCATTGGCATCGCAAGCCGCAGGGCGTGGGTTCAAATCTCAACAATCAGCTTGAGTTACTGGCGACGCGAAATATCGTGTGGAAGCCTTGCTTGGTGACTTCCTGGCTAGCTATCATTCTGCTCAAGTTGTTAATCTGTTGCCTATATATGACAGTCGTACTTGAGAGCCACTTTTCATTCCAGGCTAGAGTCTACACGGATGCACAACATTTTAGACCAAACCGTCAGCTAATGTCAGCTGTGTTTGTGGTCAAATGTCATACGTAACAAAACTAACTATTTAAAACCTTTTGGAACACGAGTAACTTCATTGTATTAGCAAGCGGGTTATATTTGATCAGGCAAAGTTTACTCTAAAGTTTGGATTTCAGTATAGATTACTAATTAATTAAAGCTTAGACAAACGTTATCTTTACTGGGATATTCAAAATTTCAAACTGAATATGAATAGCAAGCGTAGCGCAGTAGTGAGAAGCAGCCTTAATGAGGAACTCTGGCATGGAACACTAGCAAATATTTTCAGCTTGAGGGTGGTATCTAGCCAGCCGAGTCATATAAAGTACCCTACATTCTTGCTTTGGTCATCTCACAATGTTTTCCATCACCGGTTGCCCACGCTCATGGTTGGGTTGGAACCCAGCCCAGCAGCGTGCGATCTGAGCGCATTAACCGCTGAGCTATCATCGCTACAAAAGCTTTTAGTACAACTCTACTATACTCAAAACAAATTGAAATAGTCTCCACTACACTGAAACTCCATTAGTTTGTTTATAAATAAGCCACGTGGCCTTCGATCGCCCCCTTTGGCCCAAGTGACCTACATATTGTTATGCGACATAAGCCTATAATACACCTTAATTGTTAACTGTTTGCTTCAGTCACTACTTGACGCATGTTTACCCTTAAGTTATTAGATAATAGACAATTACACAAAATAATTAGGTCACAAAAAAATATTTAAAAAAAAACGGCGAAAAATAAAAAATAATGCACCTACTATATTGTTTTATTTTATCACACAATGGCCATGATGCCGTTTGTAGTTTTGGTCAGACTATAGTTGCCTTAGACTAGAGTGAGAATCGCTCACTCTAATCTAAGGCACCTAGCCTGAATTTAAATGAAACACTAACTCTTGACGACCCTTCCTAACTTAGTTGATAACGCGTCTGCTTTTGAGCAGGAGATCCCGGGTTCTAATCCCCCGGTCGCGCAGAAGCTTGAATGATGAATTGAAATAATATTTCAAATAAAAATAGATATTATCTATTCTGGTTCTGAGTGGTTCTTGTCCTTGTGTGTCGCGTCGTGTGTTCTGTGGTATTCCTAATACAGGATTCATTAGGAACTGTAATGGTGAGCTGAGTGGGAAAAAAACTATATAGAAGGTGGTAGTAAGCAAGACGAGCAATACAAACTTTAAGCATGCTATCTATGGCATCATCAGAATATTTTCCTACACCCAAAAGCTCAAGTTCATTGTTTGAAGTACCTATACATTTAGGTATATAATCTCAACTTTATTACAAGATCTAACAGTTTGAGAACCGAGTGTCAAAATGCTTGTGAGCAGTAGGTACTCCGAGACGGCTAAAAAAATAGAATTTGTATTGACGAAGATAAACATATAAATAAAGTGTGGATTAACATAATGATTATATTTATTTAATGTTCCAACAAAACGTATTTAACATGTTGTATGGTATCTCATGTTGGCGAGCGCAGTGAATTGCCGTGTACGCTTTCGAACTGTTACAATTCAAAATTATGAAGCAGTGAGCTGTTGGCAATTGTTACGCTTACCACCAGACAAGCGAAGTGCTCACCTCCTATGTTTGGCACCATTTTATTACGGCAACATTCAGTTGCATTAAGCAATTAGTGCATATGAGACGTAGGTACAGGTACCATCTAATGCCCGAATGATCGTAGAAATCACACCAAAAAGTATTTTAGTACGTACCCATGGCAGACTGACAATCATAAATTATAAGGTTTCCTTGTTGTACTACAGAACCCTATATAGCTAAACTTGAAGTTCTAGTGTACAATTTCTCATTTCTATAAGAGCTTGTATTGTATTCTAAGAAGACCACTATCGACTATAATACAATCAACTTAATGTTCAAATACCAATCGAAACATTCCGTTCCAACAAACTGCAAACAAATTACTAAGTCATTCAAATCAATAATGAAATTCATATAAACTAAACCTTTTTGCAGTTCAAGGTGCCGTGGAACTCAATAACGAAAAACCTTAAAAAGTCACGAGTAATATACCTAAAGCTAACGACCTGCTGTAAGATTCATTCTCAATGTCAGACGTAAGACATTAAGATTGCCCTTTGGTTCACGTACTCTGAGGTCATCGAGGTAACATCTGGGCTTGCTCTGATGACCAAATCATAAAGGTCTAGAAACTAGATCTCACGTGATCTACGAAATATTGCGTGGCGTAGTGTCTTTCATCTTTAACCCCTCAATAACGGAGTTAGACTAATTTAACACATTGAGACACTCGCACCACCTGAAGCTTTACACATAGACGCTTTGGACTCGGAGCGTTTAGACATAAAAACAATTAAATTGGTGTGGGTAACAAATGCTCAGTCTTATTTTCTGCAAGCGTGGAAATCAGTTAAACTTTTGTTCCGAGTGTAATTTGTTAAATGTTGCATTCAGTCCAAGTGCAATGCGGTCCAAGTTGTTGATTTTATTTTATACAATATGGATCCCCAAAAGAAGTTACACATTACATTCACATTATGAAACATAGGCATCAAGCTGGGTGCACCCCCAATTACAGGAGACCACGTCATTCTGATGGAATTTCGACTAGTCTAAATTAAATTGAGAATATTTTGATGCCGCTTATAGAGTACAAAATAGTTTAAATTGGCTATTACTTTAGCTTTACATTGGAAGTGGAAACGTTGATAGAAGTAAATTCGAACGGTTCAAAACACTCGTTGCGAGTGATATAATTATTTCAAAAGTGCTAGTTTTATTTGGGATTTCTTTGAAAGTTGCATGATATTTTCTTGCGAAAGATCATACTAAAATGAATGACCTCATGTGATCTGAGTGACAGAGGAACATAATTATATTAATTCTGTGTGAAAAACGTCCACCGTGATGCTTCGTCTAAGCGTCCACCAATATGTTTAATGACATTTCGTACATTTTGACAGTTGTGCAATCAGAGGCTTCATACACATTAGATAGATAGATAGATAGATAACTCTTTATTGTTCACACCAGAAATAACATACAAATGAACAAAAAAAAAACAACTTATAACTAGTGTAACAACTGGCGACCTTATCGCTTAAAGCGATCTCTTCCAGGCAACCTTAACACATTAAGTATGATATTTATACGGTTTGTACCCGATGTGAAAATATATTGCACATTGTGTGATGTATTGTGTTATATATTGTGAATGTAAATGTAAGTAACCAATGACTTTTAGATATTAACCACAGAATTCTCCTTATAAATGTCTTTGGTATTAACATACTATACTGTAGTTTTGTACTCAACGTACCTACTTTATGTAGGTGTTTTAGGGGTGTGGAATGTAGGTACACTGTAGGGTTGTTGTTCGATAGTTATTATTAAAGCAAAGGAAAGGATTTCACATTGCTATGCAAATTCATTTGGGTTTTTAATGTAGGTATGTATATTAGCATCAGAACAGGTTGACTCAAAAAATGAGGATTATACAAGTACTCAAACAAAAAAGTATAAGTTTTCTGCGTTAAAACATTAAAAACCCGACAACGGCATTTCGTATAATTATATTTGGCAAACTGTTCATCTGATTGAAGAATGCCTCGATGCTAGCAAGCGCAGGCAAGGTACTGGCTCCGTGTCACAGATCACACTAGATACCGCATTTCAAGATTCGTTGTTCTTACAACAAGTCACCAAAGTTTGAGGAAGGCGTGGGTCGCGGGGAGTGCGACCAAGCGTTCTCATTGGCTATTTTAAGGTTACGCTTACTTGCGCCTAACAATCAACCAATGAGAGTAATTTTTTATAAGTGTATTTAGACTGATACGTGGTGCGCTTCGAGCATCCTGAATGCAGAATCTAGGGTGTAATCTGTGTTCCGTGTAAAAGTGTGAACGCGTCGCCGGCAATCGCTGGCGCATGGGTTGCGTCTAGTCAGCGCTGGCATCCTGTAGATCAGCCTTTACTTATCTAGCAACACCTCGCTTATTAAAATCAGTTGAAGCGTTGAAACATAGTAGTAACATACAAACATACATAGATCCATGTTAAACCCAAAATCGTTCTTTTGGCTTCGTTGTTGTAGAAAAGCTATTTGTTTGGCCGGAAGACAAAGTAATTAATTATTTTATTTAGGTTATAATTCGTTTAGTTATAGGCTTATATTAAAAAACCCGGTAAAACAAATAAATAAAGTAAATAACATCATCTACATTTAAACTTCTTTTACAATTTTTCACATAAGCTATAACACCAATTTTATAAAAGTCGATACAGTGCATAAGCGGCTTCACATTTCTACTATAACGGCGCTGTTATGCCGTTGCGCTTCCAAGATGGCGAGACGTTGCCAGAAAGCATACAATTTACGACTACCCTCAAAAAATAAACTTAAGAGAACATTGGTATAAAAATGTCACCACTGAATTATAACATGCAATACATAAGGTTTTAGGGGTGTATTTAGAAAATCTTAAGATTTGTGAATACAGGCATTGGAAAAGGATTAATATAGACTTTGCCCTTCCCTCTTGTTCATTCTCCTTTAATATCGGCGGACAATAGTCGATAGATTTAAATAGGACGCCCTTCGTTTTACCGCCGCTTCACTAATCACCGCCTCTCAATTACTGATTACCGCCATCGTACAGTAATTAACTAATGGATTTGATAGACTGTGGTTAGGTCCATTGACAGGTCGCCTCATCGATGTCTAACCAACCTGATATGGAAAACACTTTAGCTGTTGATTACATTTTAGTCTATACAGAGATTAGACGAGATCACAAAGAGTAGCTGAAGCAGTTGGTGACTGAAAGGCACTGGATTCCTCGAAGCCCTTCATAGTTTCAGGTTAAGGGTGATCACAAGAGACTTAGGAGATTAAAAAGGCACGGTGTTAGCGGTGAGACGTTAGCGGCGGCGGGGTCGTCGAACGGCGTCGGCGTCGGGCCGGGAGGGGCGACGGTTTCGGCGCGCGATATCGATCGGATCGCATACCTTCCTGCGGCCGCAGCAGAGCATCCTCCGAGCGCGCGACTGTCCGCCCGGCGAAGACTTCAACCTGGTAAGTTTTCGCCACTGCATGGGTACAGGTTAGCGCGGCGCTTGCGGCCGCGGGGCCGAAAGCTCGCGCATCGCGTCGCCGGCGAGACGCGGCCGGAGAGCGCGAGCCTTCCTCGCGAAGTGCCCGCTGAATGCCCGCGCCTGCGCCCTGCGCTACGCCGCCACCCGCGCCCCCTTACTCCTCGCGATTAATAATTCCGGCTACGCTGCCAGTGCGTATGTGGGTTAGTTTTTTGGCGATCGATGTGATTATTCGGTGCGAGCTTCCGACAGCGGTGCACCCGAGACGAGACGACCTATTATCGCATTCTGACATCGCACGGCCGAGCGGCGTGCCTATTGTAGGTGGCGGCCGATCTCACACAATACAATATGGGGCAGACATTATCAGGGACTTAATGTAGGTCACTGTCTCTTCTGAAACAAATTATAAGGTGTGCTCGAACATGCGTCGCCTAGAATCACATTATCGCTAGGTACGTTAATACATATGTATTTACATACGATCGGTACCTATTGTGGTTCATTAGATAAAGTTCTCAATGAAGCTGTAAATGAGTTCATTACCGTCTTTTTTTTTTACTTTCGCACCATTTATGTTTATTTTATGTAAGTATTCGCTCTAATTTAGTACATTTAAAAAAAATAGACAGGTAAGTGCATCAGCAAGATTGAAATCTTAAGTACAACCCATAATCCATCTAAATTATTATATCACCCATCCCTTGACGAACTGATTATGACACCCAAATTTTATTTCCAAAAAGTTCAGTCGACCAAGTTTCCGCATAAAATCTGTACTCCGGCACTCAGCCTGCTAATACATATTTGACAAACCCTCAATTACGGCTGTCATAATAATTACAAGAGCTAAAAGTCAAGCGTTTTAAAGGACCGTGGCTCACGGGCGGAAAAGACGGCGACTAAATTGCTCGTGAATTGTTTCACCAGACCAAACCAGACATAATGCTAGTATATATTCATCTATGACATAATGACAGTGTTATTTATTTGTGTACTAAACAAAACGGTAAGTCAGTTTGATGAGCGTTAGGATTTAACCTATTTTTTTTTCTTCTTTCCTCCTAAGATGATTTTGGCGTCGCACGTCTTATGCATTTGCCAGTGTCAAGTATACATTTATATTCTCAAGTTTTGTTAGATATTAGTTATTATTACAAGTCATAGTCAAGGTCAAAGTTGAGCATAGCAAGTCACGGTCAAGTCCAAGTCATGCCCCAGTAAAGTGGTGAAAACTTTACTAGAGCCTTCTATGGAGTTTTGGAAACAACACGAAAATTCACGTTTCACGACATTGTACCATTTACCAACACTCGTGCATGTACACGAACACTTAACGGGTAGAAATTCACCGTTTTTACACATTAACATTCGAAATAACACAAGATTTGGAAAATAATAAAATGACGCGACATGAATTCTTCACGTTCCCGCCAAAACTCGATTTTACCTATGAATTGCACCCAAATAGGCACAATAATCGAGGTAACAAATGTAAAGTCTAAATTCAGCCGGTATGCCGAAGCTTAACAGCATAACTGGATATTTAAAAAAAAAAAATTACTTTTTCTTTTCAAAATTAATGTCAACCTCAAATTTAGTATTAGGATTTAAACACAGAATTCTCCTTATAAATTGGATTTAAAATATGGAACTTAAAGATTTGCATATTATATCCATATACTTGAAGCTGAAAGTAGTCAGGGTTTTACAGCTGCTAGCTGTCCCGGGAGAAGCTGAAGCGTGGTGCTGAGGGCTCCGGTGCGTTCCCTTGGAGATCCTGGAGCTCTCGATCAAGCACCAAGGCAGGCCATCGGGGAGGTTTTAGTGGGTATAATCCCACATAAGGCTGCACCCCATATCGTAAGGTAGCTAGGTTCCCCCTAGCAAAAAAAAAGGTATCGAATTACAAGACTCGATCGAACTTAGTATAGTATATACTAGTGTATAGTATAGTTTTGCAACGAACTCGGAGTCGCTCTACGACGTAGCACCAACAAGCTCGCAAGTTTGCTCGGCAGCAGAACACGCTTACAGGCGATAATAAGTCTCCAGCCGGCGCCGGCTCGTGTTCAGCCGCACAAAGGCTTTCCAAACCACATGCGGGCAGGCTCTAGGGCCCTTGCCAAAGGGCTGTGACGCGTGTAACCCGCGGTATGCTGTCAGTAGAGGTACGGAACATTTGTGACGTGATTCCCTAATTGAGGGGAAATTAGCTACGAAGTTAGGAGTGGGATCTGGTTTTCAGAAGTTTTGTGTTTATGTTACGGTTTTTTTCTGCAACTTATTGATGATTCGAATTCGTCGCTCGGCTGTTGGTAAGCTTTACGCTTGCCCATACAATTAAATACCACCCACAATTGTGTACTTCAACAGTTCAAATCCCTGCGTGGCAATGCATTGCGCTCGTCACCCCTATTAGATAGACCGAGATATTAGATACTAAATCTCTTTTTGGGTAGTAATTTCGCTGGAAATATTGCCCTTCAATCCGGAACACAGTAATATGTGCACACTACTACTGGCGGTTGATTCTGCAAGAGTCCTACCATTACAAAATCAATTGTATTTTAGGTAGTACCTACACATTACTAAAATCAAATGTTCAAATTAATAGATACACATAGGTAGATACGACTAGTTGATTAAATCAGTTTTTTTTTGTGGAAATCTTTAATACTGTATCTTTAATAAACCTGTTTGTGTTTTTTCACTAGAACACTAGAATATTGTTAAAAATATAAACTGGAAAAAAACACCATTTTAAGTAGAACCCACACACAGCGGGCAATGGAGAGAGCCATGCTCGGAGTTACTTTGCTCTATAAAATCCGGATTTAACATATTCGCCGAAAAACCAAGTTCATCCATCACTCGAAGAACCGATAACCGATGGGGAGGAAAGGTTCTTATTGAGTGGCACGAAACGAAAAACGCAACGTAGGCAGGCCTCCAACTAGTTTGACCGACGACATCGTGAAAGTTGCAGACAACCGGTGGGTGCAAATGGCAGATTGTCGTTCGATGTGGCGATCTAGGGAGATGTTCAGCAGTGGACGTCTTCTGGCTGATGACGATGATGATGGTGATGACGTTGAATCCAGCAAGTATTCGAATTTTCCGCTAGTCCGAAGAATTATACTAAATCAAATACACTAATAACGTCAACCATTACATGCTCCCACAAACATGTCTAACATTTACATGTTGCTAATTAAGGCCTTCCTTCGTATAAACAGTTGTCTCGTTTGCGCATTTTCACATTATTGTTAATATACCTAAGTACCTATAATTATACCTATAATCACAAAATTTACCTACCTCATCATCAGCCAGGTGACGTTCACTGCTCAACAAAGGCCATTTGCATCCACCGGTTGTCTATGACTTTTATAATATCACCCGTCCACCTAGTAGAGGAACCCACCTACGCCTACCTACGCTGCGTCTACTGATTTGTCGTCACCACTCAAGTAGGTAGGTACACTTAACCAAAGAATATCTACATTTATCTATACTATTACTTAATAGTCATTCTAGTCAAGCGTTAAATTAAGATTTTGCAGTGTTGCCTCTTTAGCTAAAGCCTCCTCCGGTTTTGTTTTATTCAAAGTTTGAAAAGCCTCCTCCAGTTCTTCCTTAGTAAGAGCTTCAACAATAGAAAATATTTTATACAGAATGTCGGTCTTTTCAGGTCGATTAAAATGCAAGCTTCCCAAATTGAGCTATAGCTGTACTGAAATTGAGCTATATTTTTATTTCACACCACTCAACTCAATTTATCGTTATAATTCTACAAGAGGGGGGCTTTCGGCGGCTTGTCGTCCGTCGGCGACAGAAACTAAATAAATACAACTCCTACTAAATTGCCGCAATCAATTCTGGCAAGCGAAGGGACTCCACGCCATTTCGAAATTAAGGGCTACGATATGCAGATTTCCACTATTTCTAGTAATATTTTTTGCTATCAACCGTAGAGTAACAGCGCAACGTGAATCGGCGTGGAATCTCGTATTTGTAGCTTGAGGGTTGTTACCATCAAATAAAAATATGCTCTGCGAAAATCTCCTTATTTACAAACATTGGATAAATCCCGTATGAACAAATGGTGAGACAGCATAGTGCACTCGATCGGACTAGGTATATTTTTTTCCTATTGGTCCTATTAAGGAAGCCACGAGCCGACCTTTTTTTTTGGTAAAGTCGTCCTATCGATACGATTTGTTGCGTTTAGGACAATTGGTTCCACCCTTGAATCGAACCAATAGTCCCAAGCACAAACAGAGTCATATTTCTTTTTTCATATTTTATGAAAATATAAATTATCTCGGTCGGACTTTCAGTTTCCACATTTATTCGTGGTCTTCTAATAGGATCAGACTAAGTATTTTTTTTTGCTATTGGTCCTATTAAGGGAGCCACGAGCACTATCTTTTTTTTTTTTGTAATATGTCATCCGATCGATACGATTTGTTGGGTTTAGGACAGTTGGTTCCATTCGAGTGTGGACAGTTACCCTCGAGTAGAACCAATAGTCCTAAGCATAAACAGAGAGTCATATTTCTTTTTTTATATTTTATGAAATAAATTATTATACATATGAATGTCTTGGTCGGACTTTGAGTTTTCATATTTATTCGTGGTCCTATTATAGGATCAATAGTAAAAAATAAACACAGCATACTTAAGCCCTAACAAAACTTTGCTGAATGAAAAGTGCCAAGCGGGAAATGTGATCATCAAAATTGGTCCAATTAGTTTGTTTTGGAAAATAAACAAACAAACGAATAAATACTCCTTTCCGTTTGTAATGGTGAAAATTTGAGAAGGTTTTTGTTGTTGGGAGAATAAAGTGAATAACGTCTTTAACTCGGCCGAAGTAAAGTCAATTGGTTTTCCCAAACGTTAGATAAATAGATAAGTGGGATTAACTTAAGTGCTTGCTAGATTTATCGGATTTTATGCTGGTTTCTGACTGAATATTTTATCTGTGCCAATTCTTTTATTTATTTATTAATGTAGTATCTACTTACTAGTTGTTCGGCGAGGGAAAGGTCATATTCTAAAATATCATCACTCGTCAATCGTCATTATGAACAAAACAACTTTTACTGTGGGACCAACTCTGAATTCACCCAAAATAAATATACAAATTTGCGACGGCTGTTTTATTTTTTTCGCGATTTCGTGCAATTTTAATTTTAATACAGTAGATTAATGATTGATAATTGCAGTAGGTAGTATTAAGTATATTGTACCACAATTTAAGTTTATTTATTAGAACCATTATTATTCTGGAATCATCTCACAAACCCTTTTACGCCCAGTGCATCGCCTGCGTCAAAGATAAAACTATATCTAGATAGGTAACATCGACGTCAGTACTTAAATGTGTAAGTGGGACGCATCGAGATAACTAACAGGAAAATAAAATCAATACTCGCTCACTTCAGCTTCAGTAAGGTTTCTAGAAGTTTCTAGGAATCTAGATCATAGATTAAAATGTATTCAAGACT
This sequence comes from Apocheima hispidaria, assembly GCA_947579745.1. Lineage (NCBI taxonomy): Eukaryota > Metazoa > Arthropoda > Insecta > Lepidoptera > Geometridae > Apocheima > Apocheima hispidaria. The sequence continues at coordinate 4,658,937 of OX388151.1, forward strand.
AAACACAAGTAATATTAAAGATAAACAAAATACCTAACTGCTAAATGTCACTCCGGACGAAAGAGGAATCCAATGACACCTAACTCGTCAAAATCGGTCAAGTCGTTTAGGTTACAGGAGATAATATAGAAACACACAAAAAACATTACCCTCCTTCTTGGGCAGTCGAGTAAAAACCGATCCGGATGGGCAAATTGGTAGCTGGTGTAAGCTACCATAATGATACCATTAGGAACGATCAAAGGAAAATGAGGATAAGTATTTTGGAATTTACTCAAAAATTCTTCTAATTTGGTCATTATTTTGACAACATTCTTTGAGCAAAGTCGACCTTTCAGCGCTACTTGAATAGACGCCGGCAAAGTTGTATGGAATTTCATTGCTGGTGAGTTTTACCCCCGAATACTGAAACGTTCGTTAACTTTGACAACAGATTAATTCTAATACTGCCTTTGTCTGGCACTAAGCAAATGACAAGGGCAGCAATAGACTTAATCTGTCGTCAAAGTTAACAAACGTTTCAGTATTCGGGGGTTAGCCACATTGTCGAGTTCTGTTTCAAGTGTTGTTGTTCAAAAATATTTTATTCAGACTTTAGCTGTGTAATATAGGCAGCACAAGCTTCATTACCTAATTTAAAAAAAGAACGTGGGAAGATTATTATCTTCCCACTTCTTTATTAAGCACAACCTTCATTGCCAAATTTAAAAAAAAAAAGTGGGAAAATAATAAAGCAAAAGCGCGGTGCGATGAAAATGTATGCAATTTCCTATATTGTTTTCCATCAATATTCGTGATATTTAAATTAAAATTGTAAAAATGAACTCTTCAAGCGTCGAATCCTCCAATAAATTACTCGCATTGTTTGAGTAAAGCACTATACAAGCCTTGGTGCGCAATTTCTGTACTGCTGGCCACTCTATGACGGCCTTGGGCTAAGAATAGCTGCGCTCTCAGCCTTCAAGCTTGGTCATCATTGCAGCCCTTGCTGTGTGCGCTGTAAAGGCCTCGACCTTGCAAGCACAGCTCTGCTACACCGGCCTACATTTTCACGCTCGTCTATAACAGCTTCGGTTGCCACCGATGTAGTAAAGTATGCCTACTAAATATTACGTAAATTTAAATTAAATATCTTATCTTTCACTTAAAAAATTTCGACATGTGGTCATTATTTTGAAAACCTTCTTTGAGCAAAGTTGGTCTTGACACGCTACTCGAATAGGCGCCAGCGAGTTGTGTGCAATTTCATTGCTGGCGAGTTTTAGCCATCAGCAATTTCCTTTGAAAATCCATGATTGTAGACTTTTTTTTCAAAAGGTATAGCCGCGGCACGCACTCCTTACATTCGATGGGTCGTGGGTTCGAACCCAGGAGCGGCCCGTACCAATGGGTTCTTTGGAACTTACGAAGGGATATACATATACCACAAGCTTTTCGGTGAAGGAAGACATCAAGAGGAAGCCTGCATATTTCTGGAGAAGAAATTCGATGGCGTATGTGAATCCGCCATCCCGTACTGGGCCAGCGTGGTGTATACCTACCTAATGGCCCAATCATCCTTCGAGGGATGTATAAAAGCTGAAGCAGTAAGCAGTTTCAAACGGTGCAGTGCTGGCCATGCGATGACGACCATGAGCTAAGCTTAGCTACGCTTTCGGCCTTCATGCTTGATCATCATTGCAGCCCTTGCTGTCCGCGCTCTTATTCCAGCTTGTCCATCAAGGGACATAGCTGACCGCGCTGTGTGATGGCCTGGACCTGCGCTACGTTGCGCTTAGCCATCGCTTTTCATAGCTGCCAGCAACACAGTAATTTCAGACCGCGACAGTAATTAAACAGAAAAACAGAAAATTTCAATCCTATCTTTAGTTCGTATCATGGCCAAGACTATTCTCCTTCCGCACAGACATCTTAATTAAGCCAGTTAGTTCACGCTCTGTTACAAGTTTTTATAATCATTATGTTAATTTAATGTTCAGTGCGATCACCTTATTTGTAGCGGTGGCCCTATGAGGGAACTAAATATGGTCAATGAATGACTGCCAGATTTGTTGATACAATACAACGGAGGCTCCCTCAAACAATTTTACAGATAAGTCGGTAACGCTTAACAGTTACCTACGACAGAAGTCATTTCAGAAAACTATGCAGTTGCAGCCGGTTATTCAAATTCAACATTTTTCAAATGACCTATTTGGTAAGTTACCTTGGTATACCTTGGTTAAGTTCTTTGGGTTGTACTTAAGCCATACTGACGATATTATTATGACGACATACAGGCATTTGGTAGATCCCTATCTAAGTAAAAGATGATATGTTTAAAGCCACGCATAATTTTACTATAGCAGCTCAAAACACTGCGTGGTGGCACTGTCCTGAGTTCGTCACTCTAAGATACTCGTAGGTAATAGATGTTAAATCTATTTAGGCTCAGTTACGCTGGATATCCCTATGGTATTGATGCTGATGATGACTGATGATGGACTTTAGGATAGAATAAATAATAAATAAAACAATTTGCAAATGTATATTTCAAGAATCATTATTTTACATATTCATTCGTGTGCCCATTCAAACTAAAAAAAACCGCAAAAAATCGTTAGATAAAGTCATTTGAAGACTATGATTAGATCTGGATTTGTATCCCATCTCTTACTATTACTTAATATTTTTTCGAAAAGGCTTCCACAGTTACAGAGAAGTTTCTTTAAAATGGTAACCATAGAAGCCGTGGAGTGGCCCGTTTAAAAGGTAGCCTTAGCGCTCGTGGTTTACTAGAAAGATAAATGTCTGGTCTCATATAGGTGAGCGCAGACGTTAACAGCGCTATGTGACCCGCACCGTTTACGAGGGAAGAAAAAGGAAATTCTCCCAGCATTTCCCGGGAGTGTTACCTGAGGTACCTGTTATATTTTACCCCCTTAGAGGTGGAATTTCGCAAAATCTTTTTTTATTGTCCACATAGACCAGATGAAGACCAAATTTGATGTCTCTATCATAATTGGTTTGGTCTGTGCGATAATTTTTCTCGGAATGTAACATAGATAGAAGTTACACCACTACGACACGGGCGCGTTGGCGGCGTCGGCGCTTCCTACAAACTTTGTCAGGCCTGACTCCAACAATGGATTCTACGTTCGGCTTTTAGATCTCGCCCTGATTTCAAACTACATTTACACTAATTACAAATAATTAGTTCATAAATATCTAGTTTCAAACTATGACATCGTGATATCTATAAATAACTAATTGAGACTAAGGGCCTCGCTACATACATTACCTGACCCGACATCGTGCGAAAGGGACAGCTAGACTTGAATTACACGGGAGCAAAAGAAATTAACTAGGGTTAAAGCTTCTCCCTTCGCTCCCGAGAAACTCATATACAGCCATCTCTTTCACACTATGTCAGGCCAGGTCATGTATAGCCACTTTTACATCGCATCACATCAGGGGCATTTTTCGACGCACTGTTTGGTCTCGGTGTCCCGGAACAGGCCAAGGTTGCACCAGCAGTCGCAGTAGTGCTCTCGGGAAGTATGTGCGCTTCTCCTCCCGCAGATCACTTCGAATGAGCAATCCGGACCTGGGTTGTACTGATCCGGAGGGCATTCCGCTGTAATAGAGTAGGTATAGTGTTAGAAATGAGCCAAAGATCACGCATCGGAAGCGCGCTCTCTACGCCAAGACGTTTCAGAAATTTTTGAGCATTCATACGATCCTTTTTTTCTCACAAGAGTCTCAAGTCTACGGGACCACATCGGCAGATGAATGTATGTTTGTCTGTATATTTGTCCGACAACATAACTTGCAACCGTTGATCCGGTCTTCATCAAATGTTGTACTCAAGTTAAGTACCTAGTACTTAGTTTGTTTCAATACTAAAAAAATATATTTTTAACTTAGATTATAAGCATACACTTCGGCGCGAACTATATTATACTTACCTACAGCTAACTATTAGTATTACAGGGTTATAGATATGCTTGGGGTGTAACTTAGCCGAAAGGAAGTCATTGATCATTGTACTTATCCCACATGCAGATTATTATATAGAAACCGCATTACAAGATCGTTGTTCCGACAAAAACTCACCAATACTAGTAGAGGAAATCGCGGGTTGCGGGGACTGGGACCAAGCGTGCGAATTGGCTAGATAGCCAATGGTTGGTTGGGCAATGGAAGATTACGCCTAGCAATGAACCAATGAAAGTAATTTTTAGGTGTATTTCGACCAATGATGGGTGCGCCTGCGCTCTCATCGTTCTCAGTGCGGAATCTAAGGGTGATCTATGCCTTCTCTTCTGATCTTTATGATCAACATTTAATAGGGGCTAAACCAGAAATCGCGAACAAAATACCAGTTGTTCTATCTATATATTTCGTTGACCCATTCTTTTTTATTTATGTTTTGATATATGAGTTTTTTTTCGCGATCAGAATTTGTCCCATAATAAAAGTTTAACTATGAAAACTGACGTGGTTTCGACACCTTATTTTAATGAAACGGGAATACGTTAAATTTAATCGGTTTTCTTTATCAAGCAATTCTATGAGCGAGCCGCGCGCACGACCTCGTCTTGTCTTGCAATGACGCACGCGCGTTTCGCTCATAGCATATGCTTGAGAAAGATCCTGAATTTGATCGAAACTATAGTCGGATAACCGATAAAACTTAACGTATAAACGTTTTATAAAAAAAAAATGTTCCTAATATTATAAATATCTATATAGGTACCTACAATACAATGACCTTCTTTCGGCTTATAGGTACTTACTTCCCAAGCTTATAGCTTTGTATTGATAGATATCTTATATATAATTATACCAATTAGGTGACTTCTAGATAAGACAATGAAAACAGCTATTAAAATGAGTTTTTTTTTAGATTTCCCGAAAATATAAAAATTAATGATGTTGCCGCCTTTACATCGCTTTTGCTTTCAAACGGTTCTTTTGTGACTACGATTAATAGTGTAATTGTACCTAATTACATATTAGATAGGAATATTTCTAGCTATGCGTATATCATCTTTTTACCCGACTACGAAAAAGGATGGTTATGACTTTAACAGTCTATACAGAGTTATAAGGAAAGGGTATGCTAAGCCGAAAAGGGCTCATAGTACTCATCATTATGAACAACTTTTATTATAGGACCAACCCTGAAATCGAGAAAAAAATATCAGCTGTTCCATAGAAAACTGTCATTGACACTCGACAAAATGTATGGAACAGCTGATATTTTTTTCTCGATTTTAGGGTTGGTCCCATAGTAAAAGTTGTTCACAATGATGAGTACTACGAGCACCTTTCCTTACAACCCTGTATATGTATGTAAGTTCATATGTTCCCTCTAATCTCTACCTTAAGGTAGTAGATATGCATGTAGGGGCGCCAATGATCTATAAAAATTGCGAATATATTGCTATATGTCATCTCAGACCACATTCCCCTAGAAGCCTAGAAGAAAAAAGTATCTGTGGGCATGAAGACAGTATATCTACTTCATGATGACGGACTAGGGATGCTTTACCAAGAAAATCACAGGAAGCAAGTAAAGTACCTAATAAATAAATCGGAATGTTTTGTACTAATTCCAAGCTCGAAGTAATTATAACGTGCATAATCACATCCAATGATATCCACAATTATAATTAATAGAAGTTATAGTATACATAGGTACCTAGTATTTTGTTTATGCCTACTGCAACTGAAGGTAGGTTGGTATTTTAATCAGTGTCTTGCGAAAACCGCATCGCATTGCATGTTGCAAAAAAAGAGTTAAAAATAATATCACAATCGTGGAGTCTTACCGTTGGGCATCGTATGGTAGGTATGATTGCATCCAGAGAAGTCCGAATTATGTATTTTACGAATCTTGTGAAACCAAATTACCTGAATACATTGTTTAGATACATTCGTAAAATACATAATAATACTTTAATTGAAATACCTTGCTTATAACAATATCTATATCCATATCTATACTATGTTTGATGCTATACATATATTTTACGTTATCCAACCTATTGAGACGAAAGATGCTTTGTTCGACGCTGCCTTGGGGGTATTGGCACAAAAGACGATTCATAAGATATACTTAGTTGCTCAACTAAGCAGAGAGATGGATTTTATACAAGTAATGTAATGCATACAGTACATATACATATGTAATGCAAATGTTTTGAGAATGTAGAGGTAGGTAGGTACCTAATAGTATTATACATAATAATTATAATGAAGGTGGTTTGTAGCTGCAATCATATAAAAATTTAGCTGCTGGCTATAAAATAAATTGAACTGTACCTAGTTGAGTACTCACTTTGTATGGGTTTTCTCAGCGATGCGATTTATTCTATTCATCTTCAGTGTTATTAGAAAAAGGTATGCTTTGCCGAAAGGGCTTCATAGTATTCATGATTGTGAATAACTTTTACTATGAGACCAGCTCTGAAATCGAGAAAAAAATATTAGTTGTTCCATACATTTTGTCGACTGTCATTGTCATGTTTCTATGGAACAGCTGTTTATTTTCGCGATTTCAGGTTTTGTCCCATAATAAAAGTTCTTCATAATGATGAGTGCTATGAGCTCTTTTCGGCTTAGCATACCCTGTCTTTATATCCCTTTATATGTAGGTATCTATCTATTTCTATACCTACTTATTCTAGACTTAAGTAGTTACTTATTGTGTCACATTAATATTGTACAATACAATATACCTAGATAAATACAGGTCGAAAAAATAAAACCCGACTACGTCCTTACGTAAGCTTTAGTTACGAGCAAGAGTAAACTTTTTTTTTTAATGTGCTAATTAAGCCCTTTCATTTGATACCCAACACGGTATCATAAAAACATTATTTTTTGCCCATGTGTTTATGTCCTCTAGAGGGCGCCATATTCAATTTAATGTGAGGTCACATACCTAGCCTATAACCAGCGGACGTTGAAGACGCTTCCAACGATACGTCATTTTGTCAAATTATGATAAGTTGTTTAGATTAGAAGTTATGCGGGAACAGATAAAAACACAGACATACAGATACCAGTAAAAATCATAACCCTCCGTTTTGTTTCGCGTAATCGGGTAAAAACTGTTGTATGTTTGTAAAGTAGGTATTATACTTTGTGTTCCTTTGATGAGATTTATTCTATTCATCTATAACTATATAAGATATACTTAGGTAGGTACCTACTTCTACTATTTATTTCTTAAGTAGTATTTTTGATTTATTCAAATTTGATATTACATTAGTATTGTAGGTAGATACATGCAAAGTATGTTTTTTCCTAGTCTTCCTTATCGTCTAACAGATGTGGTTGAAATTTGAGGTCAAGCCAAGGTAAGATTCTAATGCTCTTGCTCGCGCATTTTCTCATGATTAAAGATAATAACTTAACGTTACTTCTCTCGGGGGTCCATATTGTATAAATAAATAAATAATATTATTACAACGTTACCTAAGTGAAAATTTCCATAAAAACCATGTTGGCCGCCTGAGGAGAGACAGCAGTCTTCTTAGTAAGCCGAGAGCGTTCTGCGATCCTCATTCCCTAAGCACCTTGCCTACCGTGGGGATTATGACAACCCCAATGGGAAGGCCTTTTTAGGGTTCCATAGTACTACAAGGAACCCTTATAAGTTCGTCATGTATGTGTCTGTCTGTCCGTCTGTCTGTCTGAATCCTTTACAACCTTATAACTTCCAAAGTTATAAACTTACATGCATGAAATTTTGCACAACGATAGTCTAAATAAAGACATACAGTTTCAAAAAATAAAAATCTTTTTTTGTTTTTGTAAAATAAGTGTAGCTCCCATACATGTAAAGTGGGGATAAAAAAAAACTTGTAACTTTTTTTTAAAATTATTCGGGCAACATTTATTTTGATAACTACTTTTTGAGATATGCGGTAATAACGGATAAATACTTCAAACGTCCTGCGCACCTACGGAACCCTACAAAGCATGGCCCGACATGCTCTTAACAAGTTATTTCAGTAGTAGGTCTTCTGCCTGATAATGATTATGGATGGACAAGAAAGACTACGAAAATATTTTTATTTAAAATGTTTTTAGTAAGTTTATATGTAGAGTAAGTAACGTTTTGGTATAAATTAAACTGTAAAGTTGCTTATTTTGTAAATAAATAAATAAATTAATTAATTTTAAAGAAACTTTCGATTTTAGAGATTAAGAAAAACAAAGAAATGTTTTCTTTAAGCTCTTTCGTCAAATTAAAAGTAAATGACTTTTAATTTAAGACTTTTTTGACTTTAGCAAAACGAAAATTCTGATTTCTCATGTTATGATAAACATATACTAAAGGCCACTCCACACTCACACGCGAAACAAGTGAGTGTGGATCCCATTCGCATGTTCTTATCCTCGCGTTCGCGCCTCGTTCCCTTATTAAATTTTGTAATTTTGTCCCGCGACAAAGGATTTGTATGGATCGCGGCGCGAACCTTTGCGAATGTGGAACTTTGCCGTGACTCGCGCCGTGATTCGCGCGCGAGTATGGAGCGGCTATAATGTAGGTACCTACATACATTTTTGAAATTCATACTATCTATAAAAACTTGCAAATGTGCGAGTGAGGGCGATTGTGCCCCAAGGGCTAATTTTTGAATCGCCCGTATGATATTTCGCACGAAAATATCGTATGAAATCATTCTCTGTCATTATATGTCATTTCGAACAAAACCCAAACAAAAGTCGCATTTTTAAATAATCATATCACTCGCTGACGCAACGTTTGGTTTGAGCCATTCGAATTTGCTTACTATCAATAGAAAATCTTTCATTTCGCATGATATTTTCGTGCGAAATCATACGAGCGATACAAAAATAGGGCCCCTGACTCCCTGACATTAATTTCGGAAATTACAGTTCCTAATAAATCTGTAGGCTTAGCCAAAGTTGAGGCTGTGGTAGAAGGCCTTGGCACGGCAATTATCTAAAAATCTTTTTAGTACTGGGTTTTTACTCACCGGCAGAATAATTAAAATACACAAAAACAACACACAAAAGGAGCCAGCTCTTCATGTTTACGCGAAACCGACTGCCTTGTACGAATATTGTACAAGTAATGAATTATCATCAACTAACGACGTTTATTATGACCTTGCTTCAACTCTTTTATCTCTGGTTGCGCTATTAAACTAATTTGTATACAAGTTAATGAAGTAATGAAAAACCTCTTCAGATGCAATTCAATAACGTTTTAATCTGTTTGGAATAAATTATACTTATTTATAACAGCTAAACTGGGAAATAAATTCGCTAGAACGCGAGTGAAACTCGCTCGTTAAAGGTTGCGTAGTGGTTGCGTACTATAGCTACCTTCTAGTCGAAGTAATTTTTATTTTTCTTTCCAAAATTAAAAAAAAAAAAATATATTTCTGCCTGCTTCGCTATACTTGCTTCTTATTCCGATTTTTCCGATCTTAGAGTAAATAATTATTTTAGCCTACTCAGGATTAATAAAAACTATTCGTGATAAAAAATTGTATTCATCGCTTAAACTACGAGTAAGAAATATATTTCGTACGATACCCCGCTTGACTACATAACGCAGCGTTAACACATTTCCCCCATTCAAGACCTCATTTTTAGTAAAGGTCAAACAAAGAATCACGAAATTGTCTGCAGCATGTATGGGCAACGAGAAAGAGAATCCTCGGGGCAAACGTTACCTAGTAGTTCCTGGGAAAAAAACGGCTTTGACATGCAGACAGAAACCTAAGTCTCACCATAATTATCAATAGATAGCCTTCTTTTCTACCAAACCCTAAAAATATCACACAAACAGACAGGGACTCAGTCCATAGAAGGTAATACCTAGCGGAGTCCGTCTGTAAAGTACGACCAATTTATTTGTAGGTTTAGGTGGAAGAGCCACAATCGTATTAATCACTAAAACAAATACAATACTGTTTAGTTTTGCTCACTTGGCCACTTCTACATTATAAGTTGGTCGCACTGTGTAGTTACTGCTAAAGTTTTTGGCTGTTTCTGCATTGCGGCAGTTGTGCAGTTGTTTATTCTGTAGTGGTAGCACTACAGAATAAACAAAAGAACAAGGCTCAAAAGACTCAAGAGAATGACAAGAGATGACAATTAAAAAAAAAACAACGCGTGCAAAACGGTGAGTGATCGCTCTGTCACTTTCGCACTCGATAGATTAGATATAAAAGCAGCATCGCCGGTGGCTATATCCAGGCTAAACGCTTGGTGTTTGAAGTGAGAAAATAAGAAACGGTAATAAAAAAAATACAACTTTATTACTGTTTTTCTTAGTAATTAAAAAAACAATTAGTATTTTCCCCTTATAGCTCCAACAAACGAGCGCAAACTAGATTTGATATTTACAGCCATTCAAGAAAACCCTAAGACTGAACACAGTTTGAACATTTTGATGAGGAAAAAAAACGCAAGAAAATTTGAATTTGGCGCGCTGAGGGAAACGTTGCTCCTTAACAGATTGACGACGGAACACGGACCCTAGACCAACGAGAGAAAATATATTTATCTCTATTTCTCTCGTTTCGTTTTCTCAGCGCCATCCTAGTTGTTACGTATGTGAATGCAATAAAATTAACCATAGTGCGATACTGCATACTCATTTTACAAATGCGCGACTATGACTAATAACGCCTTGGTAAGCACTGCTATTTGTTGCCGTTTTCGTTGCCGTCTACCAATTATTTTTTTTGTATTATTGCCACAATGTAAAGTAAACTGTTGGGAATGCTGTATAGTTTTAAAGATATTTAGTGAAACCCCTAATAATTTTAATTGAATTGAATTCCATCTGCACTATATCGACTCTTTTGATTTATCTTCCCAAATAGACCTGCGGGACCTACAGAGTCTCAGAGCCTGGTCTAAAAAGTAATTTGACCTTTGATTTTCTAATACTAAATATCGTCAACGCCGATAGTACCCTTAGGGCAGTCCAAAAGGCACTTCCTCGTTAGTAGATTCCTGAATGTGCCAGGCTGACACCAGCAGATGCACGAGTGTTCCCGCGTTTGGGAAATCAAGCTGAATAGGCCGCGAGGCGAGCAGAACGGCTCCATGGAGCAGTCTGGCCCAGGGTAGAACTCGCCTGCTGGGCATACCGCTGAAAAATTTAATATATTTATAAAAATTATGTATCTCGAGACTTGTCAGAAAAGATGGTGCCGTTTGGGTTGCCGGTGAGACTAGATCCGTGGGAGCTGGCCAAATGGTGGAAGCAGCAAATGACCAGTATGCTAGCGTCTATTTTGGGCAAAACTTAGTGGTGCCATCCAGCGTGACAATGCTGCCAGCAGTCTGGTTACGTCCTTTCTCCCAAGGGGGTTTTTGTATTTATTTTTAAGTTTGTTGTTAATTTAAGTTGTTTTTAATTTTAAGATTCAACCGTTTTGGTAAATAATACAATGACGCGACATAACTTCTTCACGTTCCCGCCAAAAAACTCCTCCCTCCAGTCCCTCCGACGGTAAAGTTGTCTTCCCCATTGCGTTTACCATAGTAAATAAGAGCAGCGCCATCTAGATGACACTGCTCTTACTTCATTTGATTATTTTAATTGATTTCATACGATTAAAAAAATACGTAAAGGTATTTTTCATATTATGAGAACGACATTTTACGCAGCAGTGGCATGAATGTGGTGGATGATGATAATGGTTGTTAAAAAACAAAAAATATAATTAAAAAAGAAAATTGATTAAACTTACCCAAACAGAATGAATGAAATGAAAGTAGCAACAGACAGAAAACAAAAATGTAAGCCATCATCTTGCATTGCTCTCGCCATTTGAATGCACTTATTATCAAAATCAAAGCAAAATATATATGTAGACATAAATGTATTTACAAAATATCTTATTATGTTTGAATTGTTATTAGTCGGTTATAAGACATGGTGTCATCCATATCTGTACATTTTATAAGTACCTAAGTATTTAACTTATACCACTGAGAGAGACACTAAGTCTGTACTTCTGTGTACAGAGTATTAGATCTCATTATCATAATCATACAAAATACGTTTCTGGAACAGACTCAAATTTTACATATCGTAATATCGTCTCTATTTGCACTATGTTAGACGTTAGTCTATTTCAGATGACGATCGTAAGCATGGCAGTGAGTCGTCGTCGGCGACGATAATCAATTATTACTCATGCTTTTTCTATGTTTTACGTACCCTCTTTTTCCACATTGCTCAACTAAACTGCTCAACTGTTGTTTAATTTAATATTAATTCCACAAAAAAAAAAAAAGTTCTGAAAACATATGAATTTAATATTTATGCTATCTTTTATGTCCGGGTCCTCCATGCAAAGTCCCGTAACTTGACTGGGTGGTGGATTTAGTATTCAAATTAAATAGCTACAAACCACTTGATTAATGGTGGTAACATATACAGCATGGCAATTTTTAGTTGTTCTGCTGTTGTTGCCTCAACCTTGCCCAGGGATCTTCCAACATGGAAGGATGCAGGTAAGCATCTATACTGTTCCTGTCTTGACTCCGACTGAAGCTGTTGTTGCTGTCACTCTGGAAAATTACAATAGGTGCTAGACAAAGTAAGTCAAAATGTAATTTATTCCACAGAGAAAACCCAGTGCTTTACAGAGCATCCAATCCAGCCTAGCCCAAAGATTAGGGATTTTTTGTCGGGAGAGAACCTACAGCCAACATAACAAGACCTCTAGTCAAGCAATTACCCTTAAAAAGTAATGATTTAATTCATTCAGTCTGGTAACATAATAGATGAAGAGGCAAGAACTAAGAATATTTTGAAAAAGTATACCACAGTATACCACAATTAAGTGGTGTTATCAGTCATTCTATTATAATAAGACTATACAATACTTTGCCTAGATACAAAAAAGCAAATAAATACTTTATATCACTCTTTTCACTTTTTATCATTTTAATTTTTATCACTTTTATTTTTATTTTGTTTTTAAACAACAAACTATAAACACTGAATATATAACCTTATAGACTATAATCTGCTCAAGCAATTACCAAAATCAAAATAGTTGTTAAGGTTTAGTTAATGATGAGTTCTCCCCCAAACGCTAATTTTGTCAACCAAGAGTGTGGTTTAAAATGTGCACATAGTTACCATTTGCACTGTCAGCGTGTAAACAGTTGGTTTAAGATGCGCATATAAAGACTCCTGTCAGACATATGACGTCATGAGTGACGACATTTTAGCGTGCTCACGGTGCTCACAAGAATGAGGTAGTGCACGGTGTGCGCTAATGTCAAATTCAAATTATCATCTGTGAATTACGATATTCTCTGTTTTTTTATAGAATAAAATGGATTTAATGCAGGCCAGTCTTCTGTGAAGACAGAAATGAAACTGTGACCATGAAATTATGAGACACTGAGGCCGATAACCTGAAAAATGAAACTATCGCTCATGAATGGTTTAAATTGTTGGCGCGCTATTAGCTCTGCGCTCTGCCTATTGAAGAAGCTGGGTTGGGGGAATCGGCAGAAAGACACAACATATTCAAAAATCATGAGAGCTTACCCCAAAGCTGCTGTTTCTAGAATTGTTCCCCCATCGATTATTTTGCCCACCCCGGCGATTTTTACTGTGAAATCTATTATTTTGACGACCACTATGATTTTGATTTACACCTTGGTGATAATGCGATTTGCCTTGCGGTGTGCTCTGATTAAGAGGAATAAAGTCGTCTGACATTTTTAACTTTCAGGCAGCCTGTAAACGGGTATGAAATTCTCCAAGTACAATTAATAAAATCTTTGTATGCAATGCACCAATACACAACAAAATTAAGTTTTATTTGAGAAAATCAAAATGTAAAAAAAAAATATGTTTTGTTTTGTAATCCAAAGAGAATAAAAACAAATCGACATCAAAAGATAGGGTGTCGATAATATACAGCCCAATAAAGTACGATCCGATAATGTACCGCCTGGAATGTACGACCGATAATTGGTGTACCAGGCTGCGAATTATCAGGTCGTACAATATAGCGGGCTTATCCCGTAACTCTGAAAGCTATAGTGCGCTATAGTGCGCGAGCGGGACCGCGCATAGTGCGATTAAGGTTAATAATTTTAATTAATTAAGAGATTTAATTAAGAGCGGCATGGCATGCTCTCGCAATCAAAATCACGAACGTTTAAAGTTGGAGGATAAGCCCCGCTGGCCGTACATTATCAGCACGTGCCAATAAAGCAACACCAGGAATGTACAGCCGATAATCCGCGTACCTGAGAAAAGTACACATTTTGTAAAGTTCACATCCTGGTCGCGCTTTAACCAATAAAGCACGACCAGGAATGTATAGCCAATAATGTACAGCCCAATAATGTACGCTCCGTAAAACGTGTACTTTTCTCAAGTACGTGGAATGTCGGCTGTACATTATGGGCTGTACATTCCTGGTCGTGCATAAAGAGGCGTTTTAAAAAAAAAAAAAACTTCTAAAATACTTACTAGATGGCGTAATAGTCCTATCGTTTTACCTGTCATTGTCATTTCTGTCGTAATATTTTATGTTTATTTTTTAAATCGTAAATTTTGGCTCCACACGTTGTGTATTTAGCCAGTGTCAACTATTGTAATATTTCAAATGAAGTCAAATACATAGTTACGTTACTTGAATTTGTCTAAATACACAAGTCGAGCCAAAAAAACACGAGAAAAAAAGGCACACGTACATTTTTTTGTCTTACATGTCTTGACAGTGACAGAAAAAACTCAAGGTACATCTAACGCCATCTATTGGGTACTTTTATAACCAGGATTTCTTTTTTTTTTTGAAAACGCCTCATTGTAACATTTTAAATGAAGTCAAATACATAGTTACATTACTTGAAATTGTCTAAATACACAAGTGGAGCCATAAAACACGAGAAAAAATAAGGTACACGTACATTTTTTTGTCTTTCATGTCTTGACAGTGACAAAAAAACCTCAAGGTACATCTAACGCCATCTATTAGGTACTTTTATTACCAGGATTTCTCTTTTTTTGGAAAGCGCCTCATTATCGGTCGTGCTTTCCAGGCCGTACATTATGGGGTCGTCAATTATTGGGCTGTATATTATAGACACAACCTCAAATAGTGGTGTCCCGTGTTGGATCTGTCACTGGTTTCAACTCGATTAAGTTGCTCTGTGTTGGATCTGTCACTCATGTCGAACATAACTTGTATATTTTACTGTTGTTACCTTTCGTTCCATACATTTTTGTACCTGATTTTGACAACAAACCACTTGACAACATACTACAAACCACTTGACTACATACCATTACATTGCGTTTCGTTTTACACATTTTCTTTTTATCGTAATTAATTCAAAGCTCATTTCCTAGATCTAAAATATTGTAAAAGACTTTAGTTTAAGCCCTTTAAGCACCCCTAAAATCAAATCATCATTCAAATTAGGTACCGGATATCTATAGCTAACCCTTATGCCAACCACAGCTCAACATAGCCAATGTGTGAACGTGACCAATTTGATCTCATCTGGAACTCTCCATGAACATCTGTCATTTTAACATATATCAATTTCGCATTTGTGTCAATTTCACACACAGAATATGAATCTGTCTACGCTTTCACATCTTCAACTTTCACAAGTCCCGTGTAAAGCCCAAGACCCTCACCCTACCACCCTACAAAATAAATAAAAAAGATTTTAAAAAAAAGCCACGTAGCTTTGAAATTAAGTAGTATAATAATAACTGTGCCCAATTTTACGTTGAGAAGTTGTGACATTTTACTAATTGTGTTTTGTTTTTTTAATACCACAGAACACACAGACTATGCCATAGGAACTGATTGTGTTAAGAGTAAAAAGAAGCATATGACAGTCTTAGACTCTGGCCTTCAAACATTATCGGTACAACATTTCAGGTTAATCCGTTGGTTGCTTCGTCTTGGAGGATAACAAACAAACAGACTCTCAGTTTCTTTCCTCTAGCATAAGTTGGAAAATCCAAGTCACACATTGTAGATGCAATAAATATTATGAATATGAATATTTTTTACTAAAGATTTGCAGATTAGCTGCATTACTCAATTTAGTTAAAATGTCAAAGGCCAGAGACGGATGTACGAGTTGAGAGAGTTGATCGAAAAGAGTACAATTAAATAATATAAGCAAAGCACATCACTAGTTTTTGTCAAAATTTTCTCTCGCTGTCTCGAGATATGGTTTTGTCGAAAAATTGATTTATTTTTAAGGAATAAAATGTCCCGCTTACAATTCCTTTAGATTGTTTAAAACATTAAAAACTATATCACTTAAATTGACCATAAATGTGTGTTGTTACAAGATGTGGATTCCGTGTAAATCGTCGAAATTAGCAGTCGGTAAGTTGACGTTTTTTTTATTCGATCAGCATTTACGCTGCACATCCTGCCTATACCAATAGCAGCGGAAATACAATATCATCCCATGAATTTTAACCATTAAAAACCAGGAAATAATCGTAAGTATCGTCTGATGTTTCTAAGCTCAGATATAAGTAATGTGGTGCGAAATGTCTTTGCTTTGTTATTGATTTGTGCTTACTTGAACACAAAGGTTTTGTTTTTATTTCTTTTTAGTTAGTAAGATATACTAGCCTGGTCGTGATATTATTATGGAAACAACTACATTTCATATATAATCACATAAGCAATTTCTTAATCAAATAAGTCTTTTCATTTACTGTGCGATTATCCAGTTCAGTTTTCCCGCATTTTTAGGGTTTCGTACCTCAAAAGGAAAAAATATCCTTTAGAGGACTACTTCATTGCCGTCTGTCAATATATACTGTCAAGAGCGCAAGGTGGTATCAAGTTAAAATTAATATCAAATACTTAGCTTGAGTTAGGTCCCTTAGAGCAGTAACAAAATCAGGCTTCTAAGTCAACAATCAAAAGATATGGCCATTTATGCTGCATATTTTGACATTTGCAAATAAATCAAATTCTTTAAGGTAACATCTTGTTGATCTAGAAATCATGAAATTTGGCAAGAACTGCAATAAGCAAAATCTTACAGCACAAGTATAGGTGATGGTCCTGTTCATCAGTTCCACTTCACCAAATAATACTTTCTAAATGAAAATACTTGACTTGTTGATGAAAATACCAAAATCGCTATATGTATGCCTTAACACAAAATGGCACAAATCTGGAGTTATTTTCTTTTATTCTATCAATCAATATAATTATAATCAATAGAAAATGTTCTTTTCTATTGATAGAAGCAAATATGAACGATTCAAACCACTCATTGCGTTATCAAGTGACATGAATATTTAAAAAATGCCACTTGTAACAATGTAGTCACAATACAGTACACTACAATAGGTACATAAACAATATGCCTGGTGAAAGTTGTCATAAGATTTTGAGTACTGGAAACAGAATAAAATTAAACTAGTATGTGAATTTGTGGCACAGGTAAAAGTTGTTATTATTATTGTAAAAGTAATAATAGCCATTCTGGCAAACTCTGTTTTCCTTCAGATTATGATTGATTGTGTTTATAATTTCAGCTGTTTACAATTGGAAAGGTGATGTGCGGTCTGGATTGCCTCTTGAAATTGGGGAAACTGTTCAAATACTTGAAGAACATGGAGGTAACTATTATTAAACTTTTGTATTTGAACTAAAACTACCAAACAATTTCTATGCCCATTTCCGGAAATAACTTTGGCAAATGATCAACCTCTTTTTAAAATGCCATATAGCAATTGGGTTATAGCAGTGGCCACAGCACTGGTGATTATGTCATACTAATCAGATATCATTATAACTAGTTTTGTTTTCATAGTTTCAGTCTGTATGAATCTGTCTTTTCAAATTTATTTAAAATTTAATATATTGACTTTATTTAACTATTTGTGACAGAATACATTCCATAATATCCTAAAGCTATGTTCAAAACACCTATACTTTTTGGCGCCGAATCTACTAGCTATGTTGCAAAAATACACACCTTTCATAGTATATAGTATCAGTCATTCAGTCCTACCAACTGCATGCACCAACTAGTTGAGCAGAATGGAACCCAATGAAGCCTTTTGTACCAATATGTTTGACAGAAAACATTCTGTGTAATTATCAAAGCAGCTATAGATTTTGGCGCCGATTCTATCACCTTTCTAGTAAATTTACACATCTGTCATAGTACTCAGTCTGTATGATAGTAAACATTTTCAGATTCACCACCTAGTTTGTAAAGATATACACTAATATACAGAAGGTAATGATTTAATTTTCAGGCTGGTATAGAGGCTTCAGCTCTAAGAACCGTTCAACGTGGGGCATATTTCCCGCCTGTGTGGTCTCTATAAGGCCATGTACTGTGAAAGGATCAGGCGCGAATGCTTTAGCAGAGCTGAAAGATGACCCACTGGTGCGAGAGATTGCCTGTGTACTGAGAGAATGGGCTCGCTTGTGGAAGAAGCTCTACGTGGTATGTATATTAAAATAGCTGCCGCCTACTCTGTGCTACATTGTGCTATTATTTATTCTGTCGTTTTGCACACTAGATTATGGTGGTTTCGTTCGTTTTCAGGATAAAAAGAAGCCTTTACCATAGTTCAGGATATAAGCTACCAAACCAAATTATTAATATGCATGAGCTGCACTAACACTAAGAGACTTCAGCAGAAGTTGCCAAGTTCAGCAAGATTTAAATGATCATTTTAAAGCATAGATTAAAACTTATCAAACGACAATGCATCAGATGCAAAGAATTTATTTTTATCGACGTAAATCATTATTTTCATCATCGGTGCAGTGTGGTCTGTGCCATTGTAGAGGGAAGGAAGACGACACTGATGCACTGCCCAGCATTTCGCGGTAGTATTGCCGAGATAATTTATCTGTACTTTCCCGTAGAGATTGATGGCCCTCTGCTATCAACAACAACAACAATATTAAAATCTTTAATTTTTTCATAAAAATTAGACCAGTTTAAAAAAAAAATTTTTTGTATCAAACCTTCCAGCTTTTATACTAATATACTATATCAGCCTTTAAACATCCCACTGCTGGGATATCAGCCTACCCTCGAAGGGTGATTATGCCATATCCACCACGCTGGCCCAGTGCGGGTAGGCGGATTCACATACGCCATCGAATTTCTTCTCCGGAGATATGCAGGTTTCCTCACGATGTTTTCCTTCACCGTAAAGCCAGTGGTATATCCGTACGTAAGTTCCAAATAACTCATTGGTACGGGCCCGCCCGGGTTCAAACCCCCAACCTCAGGAATGTGAGGCGAGCGTTCTCCCACTGAGCTACCAATACAATACCAGCTCAGCTTTTATACACATGGCTGGAAATATTAAAACATTACAGACAAATTATCTGAGTCCTGCTTTAACCAAGTACAAAATCATTAGTCATACACTTACACAAAGTATATTTTATGTACATGGCATTGCAGTCAAGTGCCCTTTAATTATCATATACCAGTATATAGCATGCTATAGTACCGTAGTAAAGTATGTCATTGTCGGCCTTATTGCCAGCAGATAATAATAACTTTACAATGTGGCTCATAAGCTCATTACGGCGATAACCAGTTTTTTGTACTTTACATGATGCCATAAAGTTTGATTATCTTGAGTTGCGTATTGTATAGTAGCAGTATCATCTTATTACCTCATGGATGTCCATTGCTGGATGAAGCTGGCTTGGAGATCATGGCAGTATACTGACCTTAAATTACTAATTAGTATTTTAAATTGGGTGTCGGTCGTTACACAGAGGCTGGCCTTCTTTTCTTTTTGGCTTTAATTTATGTGGGATGTGGTCATCGAGATAAAGCTCGATCAATGGAATTTCTTTCTTGTTTCGGCTTTATATCTCTTTATATTATTGCTCGTGGCATTAATAAGCAGTGGTAGGGCTCTCTTGCAGAGTCCGCCTGGGGAAGTACCACACCTTTGCCAGTTATCCAACCGCCAAACAGTAGTGTGCAAGCATTACTGTGTTCCGGATTGAAGGGCAATGCTTCCAGCGTAATTACTGGGCATACAGAGATTTAACATCTAACATCTCAGGGTGACGAGCGCAGTGCATTGCCGCGCATAGTTTTGAACTGTGGAAGTTCAAAATTCTGGGTGGCACTGAACTGTTATGGGCAAGCGTGACGCTTAACATCAGGTGAGCGACTTGCTCGTCTCGTCAACGAGTAAAAAAATAAAAAAATGCTATTTTACTATGAAAACTGACGTGGATTTGCGTTAGTATTCGTTTTCAAATCAAAATAGTTTATTTTGCAGAAGATGGGCATCCTAACCAATATTATAAATGCCAAAGTAACTCTGTCTCTCTGTCTGGGTGTTTGTCGCGTTATCACGGCTAAACGGCTGAACGGATCGACCTGAATTTTTGCATAGATACAGCTTAACGGTCGGAGACGGACATAGGCTACTTTTTTTTGTAGGTCCACGCGAACGAAGTCGCGGGTAACAGCTAGTTATCTATATATTTAGAAGAACAAGCCCTTTTCTAGGCATCAACGCACAGACCAAACTTATTATGATAGAGACTTGAAATTTGTACTCAATATTCGTCGTGACACACGCCCTATATTGTTAAGCACATGACAACAAAAAAAAAAAAAAAAAAAAACATACAAACTTTGGGGGTCCATTTTGCCCCTTTAGAAGAGGAATTTCGCAAAATACGTTTAATAATTTCTTGTTGTTCACCTAGACCATTTGAGGAGTATTGGTTTTTAATTTCACGTCTATCATGAACGGGTTGGTCTGTGTGTTGATTCCTAAAAGGCTTATTATTTTATATAATAACTAGCTGCGGCCCGCGGTTTCACCTGCTATTCTACAGAAACCGAATATATTTCCAGGATAAGAAGTAGCCTATGTGTTAATTCAGGGTGTAAGACAACCTTCATACCAAATTTCATTCAAATATGTTCAGCCGCTACTGAGTTGAACGGGAACAAACACACTTACACACAGACTTTCGCATTTATAATATTAGTGTGATGAAGATGGGTTTTTTTAAATATCTGGAAATTGAAATACGCTTGGTCACCAATTCGCCTGAAGGCAAGCGACTGGGTCACTACACCAGGTCATCTATCTTTACGTACTCTCGTGTTCCAGGAACGAGAAACGTACCGATTCAGCGCAGTAGCAAAGGTTATGCGGGAACTGCTCAGCGGGCGACGGGCCTTACTGGCCGGGACTCTGACGCAAGACCAGACCAGAGCGCTCAGACTGAAGCTCGTCGCGAAACTGGACTGGGGAAATAGGTGAGTGCTTCATGTTCACGGATAGGTTTTGAAATCGGTGGTACCCTCTCTCCGAGGCATCTCCAGAAATCGGCGAGAACCTTTGTCTCTGCGTTAAATTTCTAGAAGGGACCGAGACGCGAGCAACCCAAACCAAACCAAACTAGAGCGTCAACTCACTATGTACGAGGTTTGTCTCGGCAAATGTACAGATGGCATAATAGGTTTGCTACTAGACTGTTCAACTTAAAGCTAAGGAAAAAAAATAGGCGAAAATACTTCAGTACTTGGCACAGTCCTCAAGCAAGCGTGCTACGTCTTCGGCCATATCGTCGCTTTCCATCAGGTGAGACTGTGGACGAAAGCTTGCCTAGTCCGTTACAAAAAAAAAACTTAAAAAAAAGGCAAACGCCGCGCCTAAGGGTGTGTGCTCAAAGGGAAACGACTCCGTGGTAAGTTTCCTAGCGGTCGTCTGGCTAGCCACCAACCGTCGAAACGTTGTCGCCAAGCCCTTAGAGAAGTAAACCGTTAGTTATCTTTACAATGTAGCCAATAGGCTAGTTGACTGTTTTTATGACCCAATTTTTTTTAACTGATCAACGAAAACAAAATATAAATCTGTAAAAAAAGAAAGTTATATGCGTTATCATTTTACGCTAGACAGAGAGCGCACTATATATTGAAATATAATATCACTGATATGACCGATCACATGTGCAATTAAAATTCTATACTTGGCCTTGTGGGAATGGGACAGAAAATTCCCTCTCAATCCCTGTCAAAAACTTATAACACTGGTATATTTTCAGAAATTCATTAGCCGATTTAAATGGGTTTTTTTCAGTTCTTTTATTTTTTTAATTATTCAGTTAGTATACAATACATAATTATCATGCTTAATTTTTTTACTATTTATTATTAATTAGTCGATTATATACAATTATTATTATTACAAATTCACAATTTTTCATAAAGTGTAAGCTGAATTTGACATTAACATAATTGTTAAAGTCAGATCTTTAATTAATAAATCTTTAATCTCATGCTTAGTTAAATTTTTAACTGTTTTTTTAATATATGAAATGCCAGTTAACTACACTATTGTACCTGCCGTCACGAAAGGAGCTGAGACTCTGAATAGTAGATAAGTCATTGAAGTGATGTTTCTAAAGCAAGTAAGCGTCAGTTATGGTTTTCACCAAATTAAATGTTATATCGTCGATGTTTTCGATGACTTTAAACTTGTAAAGTTGTAAGTAAGTCTTCCTATGTAAATAAAACAATATATAAATAACTTTATTCGTATAATTGAAAGCACTATCTAAATACAGCGGATGTGTCATTTTATCAGCAGTCTTCCATGTTGAATACAATTTTAGGAATGATTTTCATTAACTTAATCTAGATCATTCATTTATGGAGTAAAGATATGTTTAAATAGAAAACTTGGTTGGAAGACTAAACTAGAATATGAATAAGAACATTAAAAAAAAAACTTAAAAGTAAATGCCAGAATCGGCAGATTTAGTGAGAATTTCCAGAATGGCACTTGACAATCCTCAGTCACAATAAAGTTCCGATTATTGACATCAATACTAAGGTAAAGGTATCACTGCGATGTAGGTAACCGAGGTCGTGGTGCTCGCCAGCATGCGAATATCCACCTTAATCGACTGACTATAAGGTAGCATTAGGATTCATGCGCAACCGCGAGACTGGTCTCGCCACAAGATCTCAGTGCTTTCGAAATGCTACCGTAATGTATTTACTTACGGTTCATAAAGTGAATATTTTTTAGCGAACGTGCCAACATCGCAATTCCGCCTTTAACCACAAATTATAGTTTATAACATGATTTACATTGTGTAAAACATTCTTACATTTAGTGAAGATTTACTGGGTTGCCAGTATGACTACTTACAAAAGTTCCTACTAGGTACATTTTATTTTTAGAGCTAAACTAAGAACAGACAGCGTTGAAATATGTTTTACAGATCGCTCTTATAATGATCATTACCTACATGTGTACCTAGCTGCGATAGGTATTATAATAACTATTAAATAAAACTTAGTTATACAAGTTCTTTAACTTGTGTATTCCGCAACAATATAAGCCCTATAAAATATGCATTAAATGTTTCATTTAGGTATGGAGACGACGAAAAAAAAAAGTTTGTACTTATACTAACGCTTATATACCCTTATATTTTTGAAGAATAAATTGTATAAAACGAACTTATTAATTTGTATAATAATGAATTAACGAGACCTTCAAAATTACGTTGTATCTAACTAACTTATAAAAGATGAAGATATTCTAAAACATAATTAATATTTTATTTTACTAACTCACTGTTTCAGTATAATTTCATCGTCCCACTCATCCCTTATATGTATAGTTTTTATTTTTTATATAACTATGGCATTATATAAGAGTATACACCTTATTTGAAATCGGATGTTCTTTTAAAGTCACGTATTAAAACTACATTAATGTCTTTTGATGCCTGCAAGTAACAGAAATTCATATCATCCTAAAACCTTTCGTGAAAAGATCAGGTATGGGTTAGTAAATAATCAATATAATCGTACAGTACGCCGTTTTTCAGTTGTGTGACAGAGAAAACACCAAAACCAACGATTGTCGATTTTAACCATGCCTCTGTCTTTTTGAAACTCTAAAAAGCCGCGTGCTGTAGTTTACATTACGTCATGAAAATGATATGTTTGCCAAAAATATAATAAAATTCGACTTGCCTCACTTCGTTCTATTATCTTTTGAGATAGGATCCACAACATGTCAATAATTACCATCAATGATTAATATATCAAAATAAGATCTTTATTTTGTACCTCAATAAAAGTAGTAAAAGCAAGGTAAAAGTTACATGGCAAGTAAAATAAAAGTACTACTTAGTTCACTAATGAGCTTAAAAAGGAATGTCGTCTATAGGTTGTATAATGTATACTTTTTTCTAACTCAAGATATGTACTTACAACTTGATTACACTAGTTCGTTTGCGTCTATAAGAAATAAAATGCATTTACATTAAACTAACACAACGTAACCGCATGCAGTCATACAATCATCAATAAAATGACGGTCTTACACAGGTGACATTCGTACAAAACAGAGAGCAAATGAAAATCGAGAAGAACATAAAAGCTCAAACGAGTTAAGAGATCCTATATCGCTTAAAATATCGTACATCGATCACTATCTAGGCACAAGTCGGGCAAGTCCCTGTTGCTTCATTGGCCAAGAAAAATAAGCCAAAATACAATCATTAACATGACTTCGCATCGCACTATTATGACCCGTGATTTGATATCTTGTCTCAGATATTAGAAAATAATATTCCTTATCCTTCTCCTTCAACCTTATCCTAATCTCTAGGTCTTTTTTAAGAACCTTCAATCGGCTTATTATTGCTAAAATGTCTCGTTTTCGCGTATGACTCTTGTCGTCAGCGAAAGATTACAGAACACTTTATAGAGCTTAACAAGCTTTCTGCTAAGGTTTTACTACAATTGATTTAACAATCATTCTGTATAAGGTTTTGCTACAATTGATTTAAAAAACAACACGGAAACTTGCCCTCGTACGCACGTTCAACGTCGCCAGTCGCCTATGTCTCGGTTTCCTTAGAAAACTTCTCGATGCTTGGATATATTGGTGCCATCTCTAGGGTAGAAGGCGCCGATGGTGCGTTGGAGCCTAGGTGGAGTCTTCGGCACAGCTCGTCCAACACCTCTCCAAACACACGCAGGGACATGTTCTGGCCGAGTAGATGGAGCAGAAGGAAATCACCAACCTGTAAAGAATTAGTATGAAAATAGGCTTTAATATAGGCGCAAATAGTACACAGATAAACAGTTTGTATAAGAACGCAAAAGTGTAGGAACTCCACTGCACGCACAGCATAGTGTACTTGGGGTATAGTGTAGTGTAGTGGTGGTGGTATTCAACCTCCAAGCAGTAGCGTGAAAAGATTACTGGGTTCCGGATTGAAGGGCAATGTTGCCAGCGAAATTACTGGACACAAAGAGATTTAAGATACAATATCTGGGGGAGGAGCGCAGTGCATCGCCGCGGATGGTTTTGAACGGTTAAAGTTTAACATTCTGGGTGGCACTGAATTTTTGTGGGCAAGCGTGACCCATAACATCAGGTGAGCGATTCGCCAGATAGTATAATAAAGGCGTATCCCTCAAGTGTGTTCCAAGAGCTCATACGCATACGCCATACATGCAGTGAAGTACCTACCGTTTTGCACGTTTAGTAGCTGTTTTTTCCGTGTAGGACACTTAAGATGACTTCTAGCCCCATTTTAATCCAGCTAATGCACGAATACTTAGATTTGAAACAAATAACTGGACGCACTTCTAACCTGTGTGATGTTAACATCAATTGTAATGGTAGCATTCAAACCTTGACCTTCAATAGATTGGATGAGTGAGTAGGTAGAGTGCGAGGGGGATTTAATGTTCGGAAGTGCATGACGTTTAAATTGATTTCTCGATTAAAAATGCACCTGCTTATTTAACATTCAGCGGGGTCATGGTTAATTTATATTACTTCTGTTCAAATATGGCCTATTTTCATATAAAATCAAGTTTCAGATGCATAATTATACCTGTATAGTAAGTTCCAAGCAAATCGGTTTCTTCTAGGCAAGCGTGCTCAATCGAAAACCGCATCAGTGCTTTGGAAATATTTAGTCTTAGTAAAATAAAATAGATGTCACTACACACCTGTGTCTTCCGAACGAGTGCTTCGACGCCGTTAGGGCTGCCGAATCGGAATCTCCTCTTGAGTATCGTCTCGCGAGTGCTGGGGAGGATAATCACGGCTGCGGAATATACTATCGCTAATCCTGACACCACGGATAGGATGATGAACCTGAAAGAAAATAATGAAATTAGTAAAACCTTTAAAAGATGATTTCTGTAGCCATTACATTATGCCACGCATACAGTTACAAGTTTAATTACAACAAAGGATGAATTATTTTATAGCGGATCCCACCTTAGACCATCTCTGCTCTTCGGTGAGCCAATGTAAAATAAGCTTTGGTTATTTCGTCGAATACATAAAAAAGTGCTATATTCATGAAAAATTCAATGGTGACGTTGGGTAAAAGTCATCCAACCGTAAAATAAAGTGCAATACACGATAAAGCATTACGAAATAAGGCAACAGTTCCTCATTGTGATAATTTTTCATTATAAGCATTTATAGTAGACCACCAAAACGAAAATAGAGTCATCTTGTCGTGTCTAAATTGGTGATTGAATCAGCGATCACGTCAGGTCAGGTAACAATTGTCGTTGTGACCCAAATTAAATGAGTTGCGCAAGAGGCCAGTCTTGTAGCTTTATTATCAGCCATATGCAGGAAATTATTACTAGTAATTACTGTTTCTCTTGTACAGCTAAACTGCTGAAAAAGTTTTCATCGCATCGGCTTAATGAAGAACGTGAACACTCATAAAAGTCCAACTTCTCTATACCTAGAATAAACTAGATATTTATTTTAAAAAAAAGAGTAGGAGTGGAAGGGCAGTTTCGCGTCATGTTTCGCTCCTTTGATTTTTATTTGCATTTCCTTATTTTTAGTAGAAAAGTGGGTGTTTATTGTCAATCTTATGCAATTGAACTTTGACTTTGCAACTTCACTGCAGATCGTAAATTACAAATGAGTAGGCTTACCAGAACCACAGGAAGATGAAGATTTTCTCATTCAGGATGTTCAAGGCTAAAACGCAGAGAGCATCGTGTCTCTGGATCGATCCTGACGCACCAAACTTGTGGAATGTGCACTTTGTCAATCTTGGGAAGACTTCGATCTAAAAATAAAACATCATTATTAAATGCCAATTATAAAAATTGCTGAATGTGTCTTCATTCTATTGGTATTGATATATATAGTTATTCAATCCACAAAGGCAGTCCAACCTTTAGCTTATTAATTTAATTTAAAGTGCATACTTGCGATGTTCTATCGTTTGTTACTAATTTTCTATGATGCACACTAAGATATCTTATACGTCAGAGTGCAGAACATTACCGTGCAGGGTTTTGATTTCCGTTTCCAAAATCTGAGTGACATTGAAACGTAGAAGGAAATCGACACTTACAATCAGAAAGAGCGACTTAGCCGTATCGTCACTGATATATAAAAGGTTACAGTGACTTGTCTTGTCTGTTAGGTTGAGCAGCTCAAGAAAGTGATGACGTGCTTAATAATTTAGATAAAAGAGAAATCGTATTAAACTTACCATAGGATCAGTTCGTTGCTCTTGATTCATATTTGAAAACTTGATCACATCGCTACCGTAAGTCAAGAAGGCGCCTCCGAGGAATGTGTCCAGGAAAAATATGTTTCCGACCTGAAAAATGTTGACAGGTTAGAACTCCATAAGCTTCCCTAGATTTTTTGATGTTTACTAAAAAGCAACAGCAAGAAAACATATAATTAATTATTTAATAAAAAAACATTAAATTAAGGGTTTTTGCTCCAGAAATTCCTTTTCCGATGGCACTTTTTTTGAACCTGCAAGTCTACACTGGAAAATGGTTTCCACGTTCCTTACACAAGCCTAGAATGTATGCCACCGCCTGCTAACCCTCCCGAAATACGTCAGGCTTGTAACTCTGCTTATGTCCTGTTCCAATCAAAATCTATCGTTCGATTAACTTATGCACTACTTGTTCAACCCAATGCCAATCCAAAAGGCACTTACGAAAATGGATAATAAGATTTTAAAAATTTGTCTACTTACGACATTGATAAAGTTGAGCACTTCGCAGAAGAAATACCCAAATGAGTATGAATTATGCATATGCAGAGTATCCAGCAGGTATTGGACTAGACGCAACTGTGAACAAATATAAAAATATATGTTAGGAACCTATCACAAAAATAAGGCGATAGTTCTAACAAATTTGCAACATTGATGCTATAATATTGATGTACAACGTACAATATACCTAACATTAAGCCTAATATAAGTACTATACCTACTAAATAAAAACACAGATTATCCACATATAGTTAAGAGGTCTAAAAATTACCTAAATGCTCAATGCAATGGTGGAATTACCATGATGAATATAGGGAATATTCTGATATATTGTAAAACTATAGAATAACAATAATATCCATATTTTTGCTTTTACATTGAGAAGATTTAAACGCCCTCTTTTTGGCATCGTTGTATACAAAGTATGCCAGTTCTATATAAACTGCAGATTACCAACGATTCTTGCGGTCTTGTATACACGCACTATTAGAGACGTTCATCAAGTTTAATTAAAGGTAGACTTATCTCAATTGAGTCAAGAAACTACGATTTGATGCTCGCTGAACCTGCTAATTGGCTCCTGATTAGCTAATTTACAATGTGTACAAGTCATGTGATAGTATAATGTATGAATATAAAATTACGAGTATCATAACTAAATATATAGTTAACTTTTTACACCAGGAATAACACAACAAATACGACTCAGAAGTATTGATATACTCATATCAGATATCGAAATGATATGAGACAAAATACTTCTATTTTATACCTTTACTATTTCAACTCTCTGAATATTTTCTCATGAGTGCTTCCAAATTCAATTAACCATAGCAAATAATTGTCATTAAAAGTCTTACCTGACGATTGGACTTGTCGTCTGCGATACAAGCGGTGGTGCCACGCATGCCATCTGAGATCATACGGACCTTGCCCTCTTCCCAGTTCTTCCAGATCCAATGAGGAATGTAGAATAATATACCCTGAAAACGATACCGTATCGTTTAGTAATCGTACAAAACAACCTGAAAAATTCAACAAATTGTTTTCTTTCTATTAATGTATTTTCTACACCTGAATATCCAGATAAAAGAAGCCAATTGAGGCCACTCTCTTCATTTATTATCTGGCCATTTTAAATTATTATCAATTCAAGATTCGCTTCTGAGATGGTGGACAGACATTTCACTTTGAACAGAGTTAATCAAGCAGACACCGGAAAGCATTGTAAAGTTGCGTCATTAATTTACGCAAGCTTACAGCGGCACTCCTTTTGCAAGAACTGAGACGTTTAAATAACTTGGAGCGACATAAAGCTGACGATAAAGTTTGTCAATCATCATGTCACATACCCGTTGAGTATCAGATAGTTTGCAGAGCACCTATTAAAAAGTAGAGTGAATTTTCTTCTAAAACGTCATGGTTCTTGGCCATACCTTTGCTTACTTTCCGGCAAGCTTACAGCCAAACCCAGAACTATTTTCGATTAAAAAATAATCCTGGAAGAATGTCGCGTTTTAAACAAAAAACGTTCTATTCTGAAATGCTGCAATGATTTAGGTCCTTCACAATTATCACATTTAACAGTAGAAATAACGAGTTAAAAACTGCATTGTACTAAAATCGAAGACCCGATTATCTGTCAGCCAAACTAGATTAATTAAGCTACTAAAAAGCCCTCGTTTATGTTATTGTCTTAGTTGGTTTTTCTTTCACTCTCTCCTCATGGGCTTTGGCTTGTCATGCCTCTATTTTGAAAGTCCTCCCATATTACTTTACTAGGTAGATAACTCTCTGAATATAAGAGGCCTATGCCGAAAACCTCACCTGGAAGAAGAGCATAAATGGCACCCACTGGTAGTAGGCATGGATTCTTTTCTCTTCGTCGTATTCGTTTCCCAAGCCAGGATGTACGAGGCCTTTGTGCTCAGCTTTAGGAAGCGTGAAGGTGTATGTGATCCAGCAATACGTGTTTAGGACGTGTCCAGGAATTGCTCCGTCACTGATACAGGATATTGGCTCGCCTGGAACATACATTTGAAAAGGTTAACGGTGAAAGCAGTTGGCAGTGGCTAGTAGCTTAAAGTCGAAGATTGAAATGAAAGGTCGTGCTTTGGGGTGGCCTGTATCCAGCAGTAGACTTGGGATGATAATGCCGACGATGAACACTGCTTGAGATCATAGTTCAAGATTTTATTTATGACCTACGAATTAAGTGCAGGGGCTACGATTTCATATTTTTATAGACATGAGACATGACATAGGGCTCTTTTGCAGTCCCGTACACCTTCAACACGGCATTATTTAAAAAAAAAAACTTCATTTCATTTATTTAATTTAATTTGACGTCACATAACCAGCGGACGATCAAGACGTTTCCAGCGATACTTCATTTATCAAATTATGATACGTATATAGTTAAGAACAGATGAACTTACATACATATCCACATACAGCTCAAAATCTGTCGGGTAAAGGGTGTTTCGCTGAGTTACGCAAACCGTCATCGCCAATCGTCGTGACTCGTTACGTAGAATCTGTTCCTTGCGGTTTTGTTTGAGAAATTTGATGACTCACCGCCGCGAGTCATAAAAAATGATCTTTCACCATATTATTATATCTTTAATTATAATTCATTAGGATTTTTGCGAACCGCTTCTGTTCGTAAGTGCGTAACGGTATGGTATCCCACATGCCCTCGACAATGGCGTGGCGCGGCTGCGGATGATGCCAATATAGTCCTTAATGACGATGCATCTGCCCCCGACTACCTGTAGCAATTGCGGCGGCCGTGACTCCAATCACCTTGCCCGTCGTGAGGGCTTGGCTTCTATTAGAATTTATTTTCCAATTTATGTGGAGTTAATTGACGTAAGTATAAATTTTATCATTTCATTTGTCGGTGTATAAGGATTGTTATTAATTAGGCACTTAAGAAAAACTTAAGAAGTATGTAAGTAGGGTAAATAAAAAAGTTACTGAGTGACCAGCCCTAATGTCAGAGATAGGCCTCCCGAAGACATAGCAGAACGGTTTTTGTGACAATTTTAAGTCAAAGAAAAATATAAAATCCGTTTGCACAACATATTACACTCCGACACTGTACATACAAATCCAACGACATCTCACTCGTCAAAAATCGGTCAAGCCTTTTAAGCTACTAAAGGTAAGAGAAAAACAAACATACATACTTCATGCACCTTCTTTCATGGGCAATAAATTAATGCAGTCGGGTCTTTTTCGTAAATAAAAAAAAGACCCGACTGCATTATAATTATACACACTGAAAAGATGTAAACAAGGCGTATTTAAAATTAAATTATGAAATTTACTCTCAAAGGGTCCATGAGAGGTCGGAAGCTACAAATATTTCACGATCAGCTTTAGAAAAGCCTCCGACTTCATGTTTTGATTGTATATCGTGTAATTTTAAATGTTATTTGGTACATTTTCTCTCATGGACCCTTTGAGATCAAATTTCATAATTTCAGTATTTTTTCGGTATCATAATAGTAAGTACTGATAGCATTCAACTTAGTCTGGATATCAAATAAAAGTATGATTTTTCGCCATTGTTAATTGTACCATAGAATAAATAATATAGTGTGCATAAGTTTGGTTTAGTATTACGTTTGCCACAATTTGCTACGAAAAAGTGCAACTTCAATTTTTTGTGATTGTTGTATTATTATTATATATATAAAATGTAGCAGTGACAGGGCGATAGGAGAGATAGGAGGATAGGAGATAAAGACGATTCCAACGACACCTTGCTTGTCAAAATCGGTAAAGCCGTTTAGGATATAGGCCGTCCTCCTTCTTGGGCAGTTGGGTAAAAACCGGTAAAACTCAACAAGAATTAACTTCTTAACTTTAGTATAACTTCTCACATCATTATGCATATTGTACCTATATGATGAGTGGTGAATAGACAGAATAGATAGAACACCGTCACTTACACTACTGTTATCTGATATATTCCAGTTAATTCCAATATAATTATATTGTAGCATTTGTCAGTGTGCACGACCGACTTCAAACTCACGGATGTAATAGGCATTTGTACAGAATCCTTTTGAAATGGTTTTCGTCGAATCAGCTGACACATTCTAAGTCATCATATTACTTTAAATAAATAAGTAAGCACACATGTCTTCTACGAATTAAAGATGTGCTTTTTTAAATTACGTTGTTATTTTCCTTAAAGACGTTAATTTCTCAAAAGTATTGTATTTTGATACGGTACATTTTTGATATAGGTACAGTTATTTTCATCATCATGAGTCATGAAAGTCAAGGCATCAAATTCTCAGTCACATGCTTACTATAATTGCTTCATTACGAGCATTTAGCGTCGCTCGGCAAGGCAAGTAAGGCTTGATGTCAACCTATGGCCCATGAGACATGAGAAATATGACTTTGTGACAGACTTCCAAAAAAAGAGGTTCTCAGTCAGTTGTTTTATTTTAATGTGTTACCTCTGGACTCAGTTATAAACCGATTTGGATATTTTTTTTTTATATGAAAGGGGATACTTCCAGTTTGGCCCCATTTTTATCAAAATCCAGTTCTGATTATGGGATCCATGAGAAATTGAGGAAACTCAAATATTATTAGCTTACATATAGTGATTTTGGTATTTTTATCAACAAAGTCAACCGTTTGCATTCAGAAAGTATCATTTGTTGAGGTGGAACTAATGAAGAAGACCACAGATGGCCTTCGGAACTCCTCAACGATTTCACGGATGGCGCCAAGATAATCTCGAGTATGATAGTTAAGCGACCAACCCCCGAATACTGAAACGTTTGTTAAATTTGACAACAGTTTAATTCTAATACTGCTCATGTCTGGCACTAAGCAAATGACAAAGACAGCAATAGACTAAAATTTAAATAAATGGCTCTGATGAAGTCGGTTTTTTAATTTAAAATTATAAACTGCTACCATTCACTATCTCATACTAATTTAAATAATGACCAACGTCGCAAGTTATTTATTAAATATTTTATAGCAAAAATTAAAATACCTAACAAAAAAGTAACATTAGGTACAGTAATTCAATGATCAAATAATATACAAATATTCAAATCAATCAATAATAATTAATTAAAGCATGTCAACATAAAACTGAAACTTAAACTATTTTAGGTAGGTTGTAGGTATAGGTTTCCTCAACAAGTCACTTGTTAATTCGTACTTTTGTTTGTCTTTACTGCGCTTCTTTTGTCTGCAGTCTCTATATCACCCGGAAGACGATTGTAGACATCAGTTGGCATGAAATTATGAAAGATTGGCTAAATAATGGACGTGTTTTCAGCCATTCCTACGAACAATCATAATTATCTGAGCAATGAAAAGATACCTCTTGTAATAATGCACGATAAATAACAGGATAACAACTATAATGCCATATACACCATTGTTTGTTGACGCAGACGCCTCAGAATTACTAAAACCATCAGGTTGTTCTAGTTATGGTAATTGTACTATGATTACTGCAGTAACGAATGGCCAGTAAAAGCGATAAGAAATTTTACACCACGAGTTAGCAGAGCCTGATATTCCAGTTATAACCGACAGACCCAATAGTGGGTCACGGTGAGCCTCAACATGTATGTAAAATGTCATAAGCGTGCAGTTCTTGTAACTGCACAAGTTTTGCTCGTTAAGATCTCATAAATCGCTCGATGACTAATCCAGGTCACAAACAAAGCAACTTATCACGCAAAAAAAGGGCATTTAATGTAATGTTATCTTTACTTTTGCGCTTTATGGAATTCTAAACGCTGTTCACCCGCATTAACGTTATATTAGCTTTAGATAATTTCGGTCACGTACTCTCTCCGGGACATTTGTTGAACTAGAAACTAGGCATAGTAACAACTTATTGTTATCGCATGCAACGGAGTTTTGATTAGGCACATGCACCAGGACCGTAATGCTTATACCGAACATGTAGGTCTCATAAACTGTGATATCACGAACTGCGACGTTGCAGATTGAACAACACCTGAATAATCAATTGTAAGCTTTCTTCGTAAACAATACCAATTTGAGGCAGACGTGACTTTAATCTTAAATGAATATGAAAATACACTACCTATGAAGCTAGAGAGCTGAAAACAGTAATATAGCGAACGATGCTTATTGGAAAGTCACAGACAATGAGGTGTGCCCCTAATGACCTGACTAGTAATGTACTTACGTCAAAGATAATAAAACCACTTGACCAATGCAGAAAAAAAACTGTTTCTTAAGTCTGATCCCCTCGTAGGCTATCTCATATTCGACGTTTTAGAAGATAAAAGATGAGTAAGAATGAGGAGTAGGTACATATCTATTTAGACGAAGGAGAACAAACAATTTTTAGTTAATTTTCCGTCGTCAAAATAAAAAAAATCTACAAATGGCTCTTAAACATTGGCAATGTTATTGTTATTACGTTATCTTCTAACTTATCTGTGTCTTCGAAAGAAACCTTG
The DNA here is from genome assembly GCA_947579745.1 of Apocheima hispidaria. Lineage (NCBI taxonomy): Eukaryota > Metazoa > Arthropoda > Insecta > Lepidoptera > Geometridae > Apocheima > Apocheima hispidaria. Next base: position 4,693,501 of record OX388151.1, read on the forward strand.
TATATAGTTTTTAGATTCCCACTTTGATTTTAATCTTCCAAAATACTTTACTAACTAATGTTGAAAATGTGTGAAAGACATAGATCAGAGCGGGAGCGCAGCCACCGCTTCGGGCACGTGACGGGGTAATTAATTGTGCTTGCGATTGGGTGGCTCAAAATTCATCCATGAAATATGTGCGTAATCATAAGCGATCGAATTAGCTTGTTATGCTATTTTGCGAATACATAAAAGCTGTCTACCGCTTACATGGTCTGTGATCTAACGTAGTTACGTACTTGTTAAACATCGTAATTGTTCAACGCTAACACGGAAACAGATTCGCTAAAAATTGTAATCTTCTAAACGAGAAGATAAAGATCATGTTCGAATAATGTAATATGATAATAACAAGTACAAGAGGCTATTAAGTAGTTTTGTTTGCGTTAGTAGCTCATCAGACGAGGGGCACGCGATAACGTGAACATAAACAGCATTTATGGAACGTGTTCCAGATGATTTTGTGGCCACTTGACTTTGCTTCGCACTTGGGTCGCATATGGTTACGGTGTCGTGGCTATTGTCGTGGGAGAATCGCCTGTTAATCGCCGAATTAACGTCACCAAGTAATTAATTAATGGCCTGTACTTCATCATTGTCATTAGAACTAAATATCGACCTTGTTAGTGAGCATGAACGGTTACTATGTACCTAGTACCTACAAATTCTACGAGTAGGTAAGTTCATCAAACACATTGTTCACATTGTCAGCTGTTAATGCTGTTATCGCATTCTGTTGCAACATATTAACGATAAATAACTAATTGGAAATCTTTGTAAAGTCGAATCACCATTTGCAAAAATAACAAATTTTTCCTATGATTTTTATTACTTGCCATTTATAGACATGCTATTGATGCGACAGTACTTTTATGGTCTGCAACAAGTTCACATTGTCAGCTGTTAATGCTGTTATCGCATTCTGTTGCAACATATTAACGATAAATAACTAATTGGAAATCTTTGTAAAGTCGAATCACCATTTGCAAAAATAACAAACTTTTCCTATGATTTTTATTACTTGCCATTTATAGACATGCTATTGATGCGACAGTACTTTTATGGTCTGCAACAAGTTCGCTATTTGCCCCACTGAATCGAATCTTATCACGTACGTTTACGAGCTCTCGTGTTTGTTTGCGATACCAATTTGTGATGACGTCTCAATTTTAGGTGACTGTTACACATATGGGTTACCTGTACAATGACCCATAAATGATTCATTCATTTTTACGATTATAAGATATCTGTCTGGCGGAAGAACCGTTATTTCCACGCCCCCGACTATAGGTTAGTCGATTTCGGTCAATAGAACCTAGGTCATGATACCGATTGTGAAGTGCAATAGCCATTTTAATTAGCCAGTATTTTGAGTTACGCTGAACTTTCACTAGCTTTCTTTACGCGCTGAAGTAATCCACATTGTGAAAGTACATATTTTACTGTAGCATCACTGTAAGAATAGTTTTACTTAATTGCGTTGGTAATTTTGTACTTACGTTTCCACAGAACGTTATTATTATGCTTAATTGTCTATTCAAATTTTGATGCAAATTGTGTGTGACATCGAAATGAGTCAAGGTCCTTTTAAATTTAATGTTATTTTGTATGTCAAGTGAACTTCTCTGAGCTGTGGTAAACAAATAAAATGACTTATTTAATTTTGAACGGCTCTATCGCGATGGAGTAGAATTTGGAACCCAATGTACGTAAACAAGCGCAGCTGATAGGAAATGTGTCATCAATGTACGAAATCAAAGGGAGCACCAAACATGGGTAACTTACCGATAAGATTATTAGCTGTGACGAGTATGCAGCAGAGAAATAGCATGGCAGACGTGATTCTGTAGTGCATTCGGAATACCATGTTGTCGATGATAGCTTTGTCGATCAGGTAGCGGACCTTGACGAAGCCCGCCACCGCTGACGCCAAACCAAACACCGCCATCTTGACTCGCTTTGTTTACCAACAATATCTGAAACAAACCGTGAAAGTTTTAACTTACAAAGAAAGACTATTAATAAACGTCGACACTATTAACTGTGACAAGTGCCATACGCACGTTGCCCGTACCGAATTAGAACTTCAACGGTAAACTTGATTGGTGTTTTGATTGTACCAATGTGTGCTACAGCTGTCTACCGTACTCGTATGTTTCATGATACTATGGCTTTATTCTTTTGTATATGTGTTGCTACTACCGGTTGAAGAATGGGGACACGGTTTCCCAACTTTTTGCATTCGTTAATTCAGTGAACCGTTAAGTGAAAATCAAGTAAAGGCCTGTCTACTCGGTCCTCTCAATCAATGACCTCAAACATAACTCGCCCACGCTCGGCGACTCTTGGCTTCGTCACTTTTTTGAACTAATATTTTTTTCTTTATGGTTTGACCACTAAAAGCGTCATACGTATGTGAATGAAAGGAATCTTCATTATTTACTTAAATATTTTAGTGGTCTTTGTTTGCCCAAAGATCCAACTTCGCCAGCGTGCTGGGTAGACAAATAGGTGAACATGATATGGAACAATTCATGATAAATGGATCCAACCTTGACGAGTCTTGATCCCGTTCCTACGCGGTGTCTTGTATCCAGCATTTGCTATTTAGGTCGCTCGCGGGGGACATTTGTAATGCTAGAAGATTGTATGAGAATGGATCGATATTGATCTTAATTGGCTTGATGGTTCTAATTGTGGGCAGTTCTGATTGTTTTATTTCTTATTCGGGCAAGTAACGCAACGGATATGTTTCAAAGAATTTGCTAACATAATCGTAATAGCTGCTAGGATCGGCTGCGGTTAAAGCGAATGGTGCGCCTGTGCAGGGCATGTGTCGGGTCGTCGACCGGCGTTGCTCGTGCGCCTCCTGCGTTTTGAACCCCCCTCTCCCCGGCTGCTTTACCTCGATCGACCCTGGGCAGATGCATTGCTTGGCAACGCGAATTTTACGAGAAAACCAGTTTGCTGACGACAAATTTTTGCCGATTTTGCACGTCTTGCGGCTCGCGATATTTAAAAAGCGTAGATTCCGTGAAACTCGACGTGGTCTGCATGTCATATTTAATTATTTACCATGCAAACAATATTACTATTCTTAGACTTGCCTTTAGTATTGTTCGAAGCAGTGCTATTCCTTTTATCATCCAGCGGAGTAATAACGTCATATCCGATATATAAGTAATTAATAATTACTGAAAAATCGTTATTTAATTCCCGAATGATAATACCAGCTACTTTTAGTGTCTAATCGTTGTTTGCTGGTATAGTAACTGATAATACAGTAGGCAGGATGCCAAAGAGTCGGGACTATGGAACATTCCATAGATTACGACCGACAGCTTAAGCTTACAATACCTGGCAGACAACTCCCTGATTCTTTGGTTTCATGGTCTTGTCTTTATTTCTGAGCAATTTTTTGTAGACTGTTCTTAACTTTGTTTAATTAATTTACATTAAATATGTTGTAAACATGCACTTGTAGAATTTAGATAACTATTTATAATATAATGAACTCGTGTTCTCTGTGCCCAAAGGTTAACTGCGTAAGAGCTAGTACTAAAGGCATCTTTTATGCTGTTAATAAAATGATGAGCACGAATCCAGAACCCACCCAGACGTCGTATCAACTTAAATAGCTCGGCACGCGTCGGAGATGAATGCACACTAATTGCGACTGATGAGCGCCGTCTTCGTAAAATCATCCCGTGCCTGAATGTTTTCACTCTGCATTTTATCTAAGCTGTTGTGTGCACCTGATCGAGGAAACTCACTAATTTCAGAAGCAATTTTAATTGATATTACTTCATTCGGTTCCACTTCTTTATCGTCCCAACTGATTCTAGATATTATTTGTAAAACGTGACTGTCTTTTTTGAACGTTCTAAATATTATGTAACCTGGAGATTTGCTGAGTGGAAGTGAATGTTCGGTTTGTCGCCTTCGTTGTAATTTACCCGTGTGTCGGCACGCTCGCTCGCGGCTACCCGCTACCGCCGGTTGCTCCAGCCGGCCAATGACGTATCACATCTAATATAATTAACTCCCATTGACTGCGCGAGCGTCGGTGGCATTCCAGCATCATTGTTTACTTCTTAGACAAACGTGAAAATGGAAGCACGTGGTTATTTTCGCCACGTGAACGCAAATGAACTATCAGTGCTGCAGCGGTGCCGAGATCCAGTTTGCATACTTCACTCTAGTGTATCGGGTCGCCTTCATTATGATTATTAACTGTATCCATGCGGAAATGAGCTTCTATAATCTGTCTGTACCTACACTTACGGTTGCTTTGCAACTTAAACTAAATAAATTCCATAAGCTCACAAACACATTTGCTCAGGCGCAGAAAATATTCTCAAAGAATTCCAGTACATCAATGACATTGTTGACCTTTGCCGATACCAACGAACAATATAAATTTATCATTATTGAGGTCATTTTATGTAGGTACCACTCGTACACGTATCTACATAAGTAACGTTCGATTCGTAAACAAAAACGCACGTTGTAAAACTGATGCGGGCTAATCGACATCGCGTGTAATGAACAACTGTACTGTAATCGGTATTCGAACTTTCGCACTATCAATATTACATAACGAATGGCTTTCACAGTCGATAAGAAAAAAAAGTCTTGTAAACATAATGCACAACGAACCATGAAAGTTAAACAGAAAAGCTCTTAGAAAACGACCGTGACTTTATTGTTGATTCATGTCAATTTGTTTAAAAGCCTGGGAAACGGGAGACATTATGCGGACGCTTACGGAATATCGAAACATGTTTGCAAGTTCATTATATTATAAAAGGTTATCGCCAGGCGCTCTCGCATCATCGATGCAGGTGGTACAGGAGCACCGTGACTCGAATACCGAGACCCCAACCGAAGATGACCCCTTTTGTGACACCGTACTGAACAAACATTCACATGCCACCTGTAGGGAAATCGATCGTTTCAATGTATGCATGCGACTAGAAATCCAAATGCTTCGAACGGTAATCGACGCTTTGGAAAGCAATTTTCAAGTTGACCTTCGTAACAATCGCTTTAGCTGCGATCATAGGTTGCAATCTTTTAATTTGAAATTGATTTAATTTTTAGGAAGTACCATACAGTTCAATTTTAAATAGCAATTAGTTATCATAGTAATACATTAATCGTACTTTTAATTCTAGCTAGAAATAATGTAATATAGTAATGTTTTGCGAGTTCATTAAATCACTTTTATCAGTAAGTACCTACATACTGAGGTTCCTAATAGGTCTGTTATTACGTATTAGTGTTTTTATTTTTTATTATTTTGCGTCCTTGGCGCGGTATCTTCTTTATTGAACTCGTGGACCGTAAAATATCACGTGTGTACTACAAATCCGCAACCATACCGTCAGATACATTCCTTGTTTGAAACAACTATTGTCCAAATACCAGCTACTTTAGTCCTTGAAATGGTAGCAGTTGTAGAAACGTTTATTCCATCTGCCCAATCGTGTGTCCATTCTACTCAAATAAGTGGTCTCGGGCAATAAAGATCCTTCCCTTCCCCTATCGCTCAGGTAAAGTAAAGGGGACACGAGACTACCTGTGATTGTGAGAAACTTCATAACACGGAATTCATAACTGACTTCATTCATTAACTGAGTAATAATAAGTAGAAATCTCGACGAGATTCACACATTTCACACCCGCCATTTCTACCTCAAGAAAGCGGGTGAAATGAAATGGGATGACTATGCATAAGGCTTTTGTTCCCGCACATGTATGCTGTCAAACGGCATTCCTCGCTTCGTCGATATGAGTTAAGCGCTTCTCGATCCACAAAGCTTTTGTGACACAACTTACCTTTTCAAACTTAACAGTATCTCTAAAAGGCCACCAGCTAAGTTATTCGTGCACAACACTCACACTGATATGTCTAAGATTATGCTATCACAATGATTCAAAGTCATGATATTATTCTGGATGTGTCAATAGAGCAATTGGGGTAAAACGAGTGGCAAGTGGGTTCCGGGTGCGAGCGACACACCAGCCGCTCGCGGGTCAAAAAGACAAACTGGTAAATGCCTCCTGCAAGCGCGGTGCCGCGCGGCGTGGCTATATTGAAGAGATCACTGCGTGCGCGCACGTCTCGTTGTCTCCTTCGCACTCGGTTGCTCCGACCGCTCTCGCGTATCTCTCGCTCGCACGTCAAAATGCACAGTAGCTAGTAGCTGCGAGAATCTCCGTTGAACGAGTTCTGTCTGAGGGTCTTGACTCGGTCTCGCCTTTTCTTCGTGACCGATACTTTTTACATGCTATTTTTTCTGACAATATTACCGCAGGTTTTAACAATCGAGGATCGCTTGCGGCTGTTAATTAACACATTGTCGGCCGCAGTGGTTAGACGAAATAACTGTCCAATAACTAGGCATTTATGAGGTTTGATAGATGGCTTTGTTCACATAAAACGGTTTCGCGATCTTGATAAATGGGGGCGTAAATTACTTAAGTACATTTCGCGTTTAGTATTTGTTACCATTCGATGTTATTCTAACTTATTATTTAAGTAATAAAAATGCAGATTTATTATGCAATTGCATAATAAGGACAAAACCAAATTATAGTCTAATAATTATAAAAGCAATTAAATACTACAGCCAAAGATCTTTTAATCTATAGATATAACTTTACGAATGTATGGACTAAAATTGTGTCGACGATTATAAATTAGATATTTTTTTTATTTTTTTTTTTTTTATTTTTAAAGTTAGGAATGTTTTTAATATGCGCGACTATGAGTATGAGTATGCGTCTTCACGCTATCTAAGCACTGTTTTATGTTGCCGTTTTTGACGCGTCGATGGTGAATCTATAGTTTTAAAGATCTTAGACTTCAGCTATACTTCAAAAATAATGCTTATGTAATGAAAGAAGGTTTCGTTGAAGTCTTTTGTATCGCTGTTTTTCGTCTGAGTCAGCCTCTAGATAAACTCGTAAAGTCGCGTACGTATACTAAACTCGCAAAACTATCATCTATGTCCTTGGATTAAAGTTGAATAAAAATAAAAATTAACGATGATGCCATCTCCAATTAAATTGCGATGCGCTTAACTTTATTTTTTTCGAAACTCGCTTTGCCAGTTTGCTCTGTCATGTTCATGTTGTTAAATCTAATGGATTCTAGACGAGAGGTCTCAAGGTGCCTAGCTATAGACTCATGAATAATTTCGTTAGGTGAACGACCTAAGCTTGTGTAGGTGGCAGATATTATTTAACTTTAAAGCGTTCGTTTCGTGTCAATTGGCCAAAGTTGTGTGAGCTAGGAATGCATAAGTTCTCATTATGTAACGCGGTCATAAAATTTGGCTATTGAATAAATTGGCACAGTATGCACTGTTTACCAATGATTATGAAAAAGCTCTATGATTTTTTATTCTACAATAATTACAAATTTGTTTAAATACGTTTTGAGTTTACACCCTCTCCCAAACATACCTTTTTTTTTCTAACTACAGTAACATGACAATTTTAGTCTCAAAAGCATCTAAAGGAGAATGAGGGAAATTGTTCTTATTGTTCGCCACTAACGAGCTTTATGTAAATGAGTATTCCACTAAGCACTTACTAAGTAACGTTAAATAATGACAGAAACAAATTAAAAATGTCAGTAAAAAGTTCCGGTTTAGTAAAAAATTACAATTTTGGATGGGTAACTGCAATCTTAACTATCTTCCACTTCCGAGATTTGTGTAGAGGCAAAAAAGATTGCGTGAGAAAAAGATGTGGCGTAATACTAAAAAAAAATAAAAATAAAGCGGACAGAAATCTTTTTATTTATAACAAGCAGACTAGAAACTAGAAACTCCATGGTGTGTGGTTGCTAATGGATATTGTACCAAACTCCATGGTATTTCCGATCGTTGTCCTTTAAACTAAGTATAAGACAAATATTTCATTATCTTTTTCTCATACCGGTCTAAAAAAGTTAAGCACAGCCAAGTTGGCAGCCGGCTTTTTTTCTTGCCTCTGCTAATGTTATATCGCCACACGTCACTCGTTGTCGTCTCACAACTGGTTTGATGACCTTTCCGAAGTGCACGTCGATCGGCCCATGGCTTCTTATCGACCAACCTGGCATAAAAACTAAGATGATAGGTACATCGAGAATAGATTAATATATCGCGGACATCTATGAAAGTTTGAATGAAGATTTTGATTGTTATACTTGTAGGTTACTTACCATATTGACAGCGATTTCATGACAATGAGATCGCTTTTGTGGTATATCCACCCACTTATTTCCCTGAGAAGATATACGCTTAGTTTTATTATTCAGGCACGTCGTATAGAGTGACTTGCTTCTACGCTGTGCTTTGTCAACTGTTCGCTAACAAGAGTATCACTCGTAAAAACCAAGGCGAAAATGAGACTAACCTGAAACTCACTGATAGCAGAACAAGAAATATATAAACTAAAATAAAAGTAAAAGTCTAAAATACAAACAGCTAATTCTGTAATTTTCTAGACTAAACTAAATTTGAACAGCTGTAAAATTGTTGCCATCCTTGTCTCCCGTATCGAAATGAAAAGAGACGTAGATAATTTTAGACGTGAATTTGACACGTTTTATTTTAATAAAACGGGAATACTCACGTTAAATTGAGTCGGTTAAAAGACGAGGTTGTGCAAGGCAAGACGAGGTCGCGCGCGTGTCACGCTTATCATTCCTTGATAAAGGTCACCGAATGTGATCGAAACTATAGGAATAACCGACTCAATTTAACGTGAGTATTCCCGTTTTACTAAAACAATATATATCAAGTATTATTTGTAAAGCTCCTTACTTTTAGTTACACCGTTACTAATATCAATAGTAAATATTATATACCCAGATAACTATATCACAAGTCGTTTCGATCCAGCAAATAGTATTTAAATAAAAACATGACAAAAATAATTCGATCAAATACGACGAAAATACGGATGATTTTGTTGATGATGAGGATGAGTTTGTTAATCGTCTGGTAAAAAAAAAACCCCTGAGAAAATAAATAATAATAATACGCATTTCTCAATTCGACTAACATTTCTTATTTTAGCATACATACATTACATTATCAGCCAGAAGACGTCCACTGCTGAACATAGGCCTCCCCCTTAGACCGCCACACCGACCGACAATGTGACACTTGCATCCACCGGTTGCCCGCGACTTTCACAATGTCGTTGGTCCACCTAGTGGGAGGCCTAGCTACGCTTCGTCTTCCGGTTCGTGGTCGCCACTCAAGAACCTTTCTTCCCCATCGGTTATCGGTTCTTCGAGTGATGTGGCCTGCCCATTGCCACTTATTTTAGCGTCACATTAATATTATAAATGCGAAAGTTTGTGTGTAAGTATTTAAGTACATAAGTATGTAAGTGTGTTTGTTCCCGTTCAACTTTGTAACGGCTGAATGGAATTCGGTATGGAGGTGGCTTATACACTGGATTAACACATACCTATGCTATTTATCCTATAGGATAGCGGGTGAAACCGCGGGGCGCAGCTAGTTCGATTATAAAATAGTTCTTCATATCAGTTCTTAGACGTCCACTGCTGGACTAAGCCTCCTCCAAATTGGAGGATTGTTGCCATAGTCCCCACGCTTCGCGGGCGGTTTGGAGATCGCAGAATGTTATTTACTTAGAGGTTGCTGCTGCGCGGCCTCGGGTGATTGTAGTTCGCAGTTTTAGTACACACCCGGATCACATAAAATTTATTTTTAAATTATTTTTATACAAAACCAACTTCATACGTATTTCTGCATTATCATTAATTTACCTAGAATTGTGGACACTGATCCAGTGAACTAGTTATTTTTATTGTTCTTAAGGATAAACGACTTTCATACAAAACTGTCGATGCCTTTTTAGGCGTTCTACTACGATTTTGAACTGGGCATGACTTAACATAGGTCTAATTTGGCCTCTAAGTATCGCAAAGTCGATAATTTAAAATGTTCATGGCTAGGAAATACCATCTTTCAACCCAATAATTACGACAAATTTTACGATTGTAGTGGTGTGTTCTTTACATGCGAATCATGCGATCATGGTGTGCGTGAAATATTGATGTGTGCGTGCGTCTTGCAAAAATCGTGTACACTGGTTGTGCCGCGCGCGCGTCACGCGGTTTACGCGACGTTGCCAGCTTGTCGGTGCGTGTGTGAGCGAGACTAGGTATCCTTGCCTCGCGGCTTAGTCCGCGCGCAGCCTTCGATAATTGCGACGTTGCGAGATTCGGTATCGGTGTGCAGTGCAGTGTTTGATTTGGTTACCTAATCTATCTATACCAATATTATAAAGAGGAAAGATTTGATTGTTTATTTATTTCATTGTTTGTTTGTTTGAATGGGCTCCAAAACTGCTGAACCGATTTGAAAAATTCTTTCGCTGTTGGGAAGCTTCACTATCCCCGGGTGACATAGGTTATATTATATTTTCAAAAAAATTAGGGATCCTTACTAAAACTCCAATAATGTAACCCAAGATGATGTATTTCGCGTGCACTGCGAAAACTATTCATGATGAAAGAATAGTCTATACCAATATAATAAAGAGGAAAGATTTGATTGTTTGTTTGTGTGCATTGAATGGGCTCCGAAACTGCTGAACCGATTTGGGAAATTCTTTCACTGTTGGGAAGCTACACTATCCCTATACTATACTATATTTTATTTTTAAAAAAACTGGGATCCTTACTAAAACTCGAATAATGTAACCCAAGATGTAAAAAAAATACCTAAAATATCCTTTACATCGCGTGCGTTGCGACAACTATTGATGATGATAGAATAATCTATCTATACCAATATTATAAAGAGGAAAGATTTGATTCTTTGTTTGTTTGTTTGTTTGCATTGAATGGGCTCCGAAACTGCTGAACGGATTTGAAAAAATGTTTCGCTGTTGGGTTTTCGGCTTTCTTAATTTTTTTTTTTTTTTTGTGACTTGACGCGGGTGTAGGGGTTTTCGTGTGTGTATTATGGTTTTTATTTTTTTGTTGGGTGCCCGTGCGAAGCCGGGGCGGGCTGCTAGTAACCTAATAATAACGTACATAATTATAATAGAATGCAGCAGACATCATCGTTGCGCTATAGACGCCATCAATATTCTGGCCAAAAAAAGAGCACGAAACGTGTTCGTGCTCGGCTGAAATATTATCATGGCGAAGGTGTTTCGTAAGTGCCTACCTACCTAATTTATAAATAAAAAATATAATTCGAGACTTCTTGCCCATTTTCATGGCGATGGGGGGATTTCTACCCTTCCAACTGCGATTTTCATTTACGGTCATAGATTTTAAGGATCATCATCATCATCATCATCAGCCTGTTTCCTATCGTACCGAGATTTCTTACCCATTTTTCATAGCAATGGGGGAAATTTCTACCCTTCCAACTGCGATTTTCATTTGCGGTCATAGATTTAAAATTCATCATCATCATGATCAGCACGTTTCCTAACGTATCGAGACTTCTTGCCCATTTTCATGGCGATGGGGGGATTTCTACCCGTCAAACTGCGACGTTCATTATCGGTCATAGATTTTAACCATAATCATCATCATCATTAGCCAAATTGCTACCGTATGGAGGTTTCTTACCCGTTTTCATCATGCTCCTCCTTTTTTTTTAACTTTACAAGTCGACCTAAACGATCTAGCCATACCCAACTGCAGGACCGCCCCGCGGGCCGCTCGCGGCCCGCGCAGCCTCGCGAAATATATATTTTGAGGACTTTGACATAGGTAACCATTTATACATTTTTAGGGTTCCGTAGTACTACAAGGAACCCTTATAAGTTTGTCATGTTCGTCTGTCTGTCTGTCTGTCCGTCTGTCTGTTTGAATCCTTTACAGCCCGCACCGGCTTCGCACGGGTGTTTGACGAGGGAATGAAAATTATAATGCACACGCAGAACCCTTCTATTTGCGTCAAGTTGCAGAAAAGAAGGAAGTGTAAGGAGGGCTGAAAGGCTGCCCAGCAGCGGGGGGATTTTTCGGGTCGGTTCAGTGGTTTCGGAGCCTATTCAATGCGGGCAAACGGGCAGTCAAATCTTTCCTCTTTATAATATTTATTTTTGGTGTGACTAACTAATAACCTAAATGAAAAAATTCTGAAAAACTTCCTTCTTAGTGAAATAATAGATTTTTTGTAAAAGGTGCCTATATAGGTACAGGAACCTATATAGGTAGGTGGTAAGGTGGTAGATAGAGGTATATGAAAATCTTGGATATTTCATGCTGCGCGATTGAAATATGTACATAATACTAATAATACCTACCTACCTACCAACCAACCAACCAACCAACCTACCTACCTACCTACCTACCTATTAGTTAGTTAGTTATTTTTGTGTGTGGTGTTTGTTGTGTTGTTTGATAACTTATTCTGTAAAAAAATAGCACAAAAGGAACAAAAATCTACAAAAACAGTAATTTTCAAATGAGGATTCGATCCGGGGACCTTCGTCTCATTGATACACACTACAAAACGAAGCATAATGAAAATCCGTCCACTCGACCGCTCGGCCAGTCGATCTGATAGGTGGAATGCCGAAAATCGGGTACTAAATTTCGTATTTGCTTGTAACCGTTTTGAATTCGCATGTGATTCGGTCATAGATTTAAAATTCATCATCATCATCATCAGCCTGTTCCATATCGTACCGAGATTTCTTACCCATTACCCACGCCCCGCGGTTTCACCCGCGGTATAAACTCTGTAACGGCTGAACGGATTTGGATGAGATTTGGAATGGAGGCTACCATACCTAAATTTGGCTACCTCCATACCAAATTGCATTAGAATCCGTGCAGCTGTTACAGATTTGAACGGGAACAAACACACTTACATACTAACATACCTACTTACATACACACAAACTTTCGCATTTTGGTGTGACTAACTAATAACCCCATATCTAAAATTTGTTGGAATTCAGCATTTCTGAGTATGGGGCTCGGTGCGCGCTCCATCAGTGCTGCCAGGAAAAATAATGCAAAATTTCGGGGAAAAAATTCACCTCAATAATGATGATGAATGCATTTTTATGTATGATCTCGTTGCGCGCACGCTCACTGATCCCGGGAAAAATATTGAAAAAATTCTGAAAAACTTCCTTCTTAGTGAAATAATAGATTTTTTGTATAGGTATGGTACCTATATAGGTATGGTACCTATATAGGTATGGTACCTATATAGGTAGGTGGTAAGGTGGTAGATAGAGGTATATGAAAATCTTGAATATTTCGTGCTGCGCGATCAAAATATGCACATTATACTAATAATACCTACCTAGCCACCAACCAAGCAACAAACCTACCTACCTACGTACCTACCTATTAGTTAGTTTTGTGTGTTGTGTACACACAAAATAACAAATAACAAACAACAGTACCTACTATGGACTAAATTAATCTAACCCGGGTCTAAAATCCATATTTTTAGTCGCAGAATAATGTCTATCGACGCGGAAAACACAACATTTTTGGGTATTGCATATTTTATTAGGTCATTTCATTAGGTATTAGGTATGTAAAATTCGAAATTAATTTGAAAAAAACCGAAAAAAAGTGGAAAATTTGTTCGGAAGGTACCAGACTCGGTGCCTTTAGAACCCCCGATATGGGGTTATTCCAGGGACCCAGTTATTCAATCGTCAAGCAGTAGTGTGCAAAACATCACTGTGTTCCGGATTGAAGGGCAATGTTTCCAGCGTAATTATTGGGCACAGAGATTTAACATCTAATATCTCAGAGTAATGAGCGCAGTGCATTGCCGCGCATGGTTTTGAACTGTTGAGGTTCAAAATTCTGGGTGGCACTGAACTGTTATGAGCAAGCGTGAAGCTTAACATCAGCTGAGTGACTTGCTCGTCTCGTCACCAAATAACAAAAAACATAAACTTACATGCTTACACACTTACACACGAACTTTCGCATTTTAAATATTTGTGTGACAATATTAGGTTTATGTAGATATATACTTTTATAAGTTTCGTTACTAATTTTGAATAAGTTTGTTTGTCAAGAAACCCACAGCAAAAATTAAAATAAATAGTATTCTCGAAATTAAATTATAAAAAATAATACTACCTAATTTTAGGGGTTCGAACCCGGAACCTCACGAGCGCTACCTAATCAAACTGATGACTTCGGCCACCGAGACGATATTCAGTGCAACGAAATTTCGTATTTGCTTGTAACCGTTTTGAATTCGCATGTGTGCGTAATGTTCATGCGTGCATACAGGCGTTGAAGATTATTTGAATTTTCAGTCGAGTGCAGCTATTAATGGGCTCTATTATTTTTGAGATGTGTTTATAACAATAGTAAGAGGTCGCAAAGTGAATTAAAACTGGGGCAGATTACCTCAATTGAGTTTTCAACGACAGCGCCATCTCTTGGCGCCTACCTACCTAGCGGACTCAAACGAAGCACCTTAAGTGATGAAATTACTCAATACAATTTATAATATTATGCGGTCTTGTTTACTAGAACTGCTCAGTTATTAAGGTTTTGTTTTTTTAATTATCATCATATCATCATTTTTATTGCTGTTATTTATTAGTATATTCTCGTTATCATTATTAATATGTAATAATAATACTTTGTATGTCTATAATTATATTCGTTTATTAAATAGAGTATAAGTGTCACATAATCGCCATCATTGAACACACGTCTTCTACCTCTTCTATGGATCCTCTTCATCCTAAAGTTGCCTGGAAGAGATCGCTTTCGGCGATAAGGCCACCAGTTGTTGCACTAGTTTTTAGGCCTCTTTTTAAATGTAAAATTTTGTGTGATCTATCAAAAGTTTATCTATCAATCTATCATCAGATTTTCGTCTATTACAGAATTTTCCCTCAATGTTTAGGGGTGCTTGTCCAGTTTCTCCCAAATTTAGAACTATCATGTTATTCATAAACATAATACTTTCAGATTTTCTCTTTGTAGTAGAATATATCAAAAGAAAAACACCAATAACTTGACTCATATTTAAAGGTCATAATCCCATGTAACTAACGTCTGTAGGTAAATTTTTATGTTATGCATGATCAGTCTTGAGCTTTGTCTACATTTATTCTTGCATGTAGCATTTGTATAACAAATTGCCTAACAACTTCTAGGCTTATTTGCATTCAAATAGGGTTTCATTTTGCAAATTTAATTTGACGCAAACCTATCTGGCGCATGAGTTGAAAGCTTAGATTACAACGGCTGTTACGTGACCGATTATCTTCTCTCTAATTTACCATTTAATATAAATAGTTTTCTGTAACGTATCATTATACTTATTTGCTAACTTAGCCGACTCAATTAAATGCAAGATGATAGACAACCAAATTGCAATCGTTTAGAGCTTTATTCGGAACTTGTTATTTGTCTCTAACTTGGTTGCAATTTTGAAGACGCGTGGCGAGAAGCGTAAAGGCCTTTGCAAACCAGGTCGCTCACGCAATGGCAATCAATAGACGCCCAATCACAGTCTGCAACGTCACCGTCTCGGGAACCGTGATTGGTCGTTCCATGATCGTTGCGTTGCACGGATTCTTTGTACTAGCTAAACCCTAACCAAACAATCAATTAGGAAAATATCATTGATAAATACTACAGTTTGATATGTTTACGGCTGACCTTCAGATAGAGCGCAACTCATAATATTTAAGCATCCACTCGTGAAGCATTTTCCTCAATATGTCAAATAAAAGCCTTTTGCTATCGGCCTGTAGTTTTTATCCGGTTGTTGCGCCTTTAATACCAAGAATCCTTTTATGTGATTCATAAAGTTCACACGGTGTCGTAGACGTTTAACCATTTAATTGTTCTCTATTTTTACAAGGAAACTTGCCATTGGCTTCACGTTGAAATATGTAATTTAATCAGAGTTTTAATTTGCATTCATAGAGAATCTGGACGTTATATATATGTATAGCGCGTCCCATAGCCTAACAGGATGTTCGCAAGAGATAAAATACTTTGACATAATGATAAAATCAAGCACATAAGCTCTACAAAACCTGAGTCTAGGCTTCAGACGCTTTTGAAATGATGGGAACCGCGCTGTAATGTTTATGATAAAAATGTTCTGTGTAAAGTGGTCTTCGATGTGTTTTTAAATAGTTTCCTTGTCTACGGCGATTATTCTGAAGTCCGGAGCGTCGTATTTTTATGGGAAATAGATCGATCATAGATTGGCAACCAACTCAAAAGGATCTCAAGTCCGAACCCGATGAACTCAAACCTGATGGTAAGCCACATTGTGGCTGGGGATGGATAGCGATGAGGGAGAAATCTTTTTTTTTTAAACTTATAAAGCCTTAATATAGAAACAATATACAGCAACGAATTTCATTCTTTGATTGGGTGAAACAAAAAAGGAACCGGATGAAATAATGTGACATTAACTCTTCAATTAGATACAATGTACAGGGTAACACGGAACGGTGGTACTAAACCGATAGGAGCTGATTGTACTTATAATTATGAACAACTTTTACTATGGGATCAACATTAAACTTGCTGACGAAAAAATTCTGCTGTTCCATACATTTATTGAGTGTGAATAAAAAAATATCTATGGAACAGCAGATTTTTTTCTGGCGTTGTCATGTTAGTTTGTAGTGTCCCATAGTAAATGTTGTTTGTAATGGTGTGAGTACAATGAACTTCTTTCGGCTTAGTGTCACCGTTACGTCTAACCCTCTGAAATACAATCAAGAACATTTCAATTTTTTACAGAAAACTCGGTCTGGAGTTAGTTCCACGTCGAGGAGCTGAAGCGGTAGACCCGGAAGACATAAGCCTCGTCGAACTATACAGAGTCCACGTCGAAAGCGCTGAAACGGCTGCCGCGGTAAGATTGCATTTTGGTACTAAATCGTATTTTCTGGCCCGTACATTAAATCGACTAGATCTGCCATCGTATTTTCAACTCATTGGAATTAGATTCGAATCATGGATACGATTCCGTCTCCGTCATCTTGACTGTAGTTGTTGCCCGGGTGCCCGGTGACGGTGCCAGTATGTATGTATGTAGCCCTTGTTAGCCGAGCGAAGCGAAGGGAGTCTAGGGGAACAAATTGACGTTTGTCTGTATGTTCCTATATTTGTATGTTTGTACGACAAATTTGCATACGGTTGAGCCGATCAGGCAATTATGAAGGCAACCATTTTTCTTAAATGTATTAAACAGCGGCAATCTAGCTTACGGTCCGCCTGATAATAAGCGGAAACTGCCTGTGAACACAAAATTTAAGTTTGACTACGATCGATCAAAGGGTTACAAATATATACGGGTCGCGAGGTCACAGTTCGGGATAAACGACTAGTATTATTTTTAAGTTGAATTCTTGGTCTAAACAGCTCTGCGGGATCTGTAGAACAATCCTGCCAACTCTGAAATTATTTTCTTTGCTGGATAGACATCTCTGTTGCAAAATACATAGATAAACTGATGTTGAATGGGCTTGGGTTTGACCTTGCCTCACATCCTGCTTTTTAGGCGCCAGGACTACTGTCACTTGAGGCTGTGGGCTGGTAAATAATATACTAACTAGGTACTAATAAGTACCTACCTAGTAAAGTATCTAACCATAGATAAATAATGTTTTGATTATAATGTTTTATTTTTGTTTTATCATAGAAAATTTTATATGTTCTAACTAACATTCCGTTTATATTCTAGTTTACATTATTTTATTTCCCTGTCTAATCACTATTTATGGGGAATGTTGTATATGCCTATAAAGGGTGATCATATCAGTTCCATGTACCCACTCACGTAGAAATATATTACAAGAATGTAAAATATGTTCACTGTTGGCGTATCTCAATAAATAAATAAATGATTGACGAATAAAATAAGAGTAGTCACCCTTGACTCAAAATAAGAGTAGTCACCCTTGACTCAAAATAAGATTAGTCACCCTTGACTCAAAATAAGTACAACAGAAACACACACCCTACTTTTCTGTTTCGGTAAAAAAGTCACCTGGTTAACCTATATGTTTATTCCAAGGCACTATGCCTATTATCACTGATTTTATCACTACGCATTAAAGTTCAAATTTCCAACGTCAAATGTTTCTCTTGCACACTGGACCAGATTTGCCAGTATATGAGGAACCTAAAATGCTGTTAAAATTATATAAGCGTGTATTATAAGTATTGGTTTATGTATTATGTTCATTTCTCTCGTACAAGGGGTTGGCATAGTCTCTGAGTGTCTTTAAAAAAAGTAAAGATTTAAAAAAAAAATAAAAAAAAATGCACATAGTAAGAGAAAAGGAATGTCGGACCGATCGGCTTCATGAAAGAATGTATCGCAGAATGGAGCTTGCGAATCGGTGAAACTGGTTATTCGGTACCGTTTTTACCGATGGTGACTGTCTCCAATAAATGGTTGAGACTGTTTCTTTAAATTATGTTCTTAACGTTGTAACGTTGTAAGTAATATTGCGTTTAGATTTTTCGTAGTGAGTAAAGTTTTTTGACTAGTGACCACAACTCACCTGATGAGGGTATGGTCGAATATGGTAAACATAATAATGTTTAGTCTAGAACTAGTAGTTCGCCGAACGCTATAACTGCGCAACGCTTAAACCGACTGTTCATTTTCCAACATAAAATCGTATTGAAATGAATCACTTGCCTACAAAATTTAATTAGGAACCAAAACTGAAAAAAGGCGTGGTTTTTCTATTAAGCGCACCTCACAGTTAAAGAGATCTTATGTTTAGATATAGCCTTGTGGCTCAGTGGGAGGATTTCCGACTTCTGAGCTGTAGGTTGTGGGTTCGATTCCTACCCAGGACAAACATTTGTGTGATGAACATGGATGTTTGTACTATGTAAATAATAAATAAATAAATATCTGGGACATTATTGCACACACGGTCATCTGACCCCAAACTAAGCAAAGATTGTAATATGGCTGCCAGAGACTGATGTACGTGCATAGATATTTTTTAAATACATACTTATTTAGATATTAACACCCAGACATAGAACAAACACAAATATTCATCACATAAATGTTTGTCCTAGATGGGAATCGAACCCACGCCCCCAAGCACAGAACGTAGGTTCACTACCAACTGAGCCACCGGGGCAGTCATGTCATGTCATGTCTGGGTGTTTCTTTGTATCTATGTATTTATTTACAAAAAAAAAAAAAAGTATTTATGTATTCTATCAGATATCTGGTTCCCATAGTACAAGCTTGCTTAGTTTGGGGCTAGATGGCGCTGTCTGAAAAACGTCCACTAATATTTATTTATTTATATGTATTTTGTTCTATCGTGTAGTCTAAGAGGTAAAACACGATTCCACCAAGATTCCATAAAATTTTCTCGATTGAAAATCATTGAAATACCCTCAATTTACACACATTTTTCACTATATCTCTGAACGTCCGTTGTATATTCGATTAATTATTATTTTAATAGTGAGGTAATCCGAACTACTATTATAAATTCGAAAGTAACTCTGTCTCACTGTCTGGGTGTTTGTCGCTTTATCACGGTTAAACGGCTGAACGGATCGACTTGAATTTTTGCATAGATATAGCTTAAGGGTCGGAGACGGACATAGGCTTTTTTTTGTAGGTCCACGCGAACGAAGTCGCGTTTAACAGCTAGTATTTATATATACCATCGGCCACGTGATCGTAAGCGTAGCCCTGGTAGACCGATACAGCGATGGCGTGACGACATCCAAAAGTTTTGCGGCAACACCTGGACGAGATTGGCACAAAACAGGGTAGATTGGCGAAAGAGGGAGGAGGAGGGAGGAGGCTTATGCTCTGCAGTGGGCTGAATAAGCTGCCAATGATGATGATGTTGATTTTTATAAATATAAGGTTTGTGTTTCTAGCAAGTAATCGAGTATGTTGCAGAATAAACAAGCCACAATTAAATGGGACATCGCAATGTAATGCGGCGTCACCTCTATGAACGTAGGACATAGTATTCATCCATCATTATCTTTCACACTCTTCCTTATCCCGCTCCTGATTAGCTGTATGCCTCTCTCTCTCTTATGGTGTCGTTGCCTCCGTCCTGCGGTAATCGGTTCCAGGTTCTATCTGAGTTCGTGTATATAGTTAATATTTTTTTATGTTACTCGGTGACGAGGCGAGCAAGTCGCTCACCTGATGTTAAGCGTCACGCTTGCCCATAACAGTTCAGTGCCACCCATAATTTTGAACTTCAATAGTTCAAAACTATGCGCGGCAATGCACTGCGCTCGTCACCCTGAGATGTTAGAAGGGAAATCTCTGTATGCCCAGTAATTACGCTGGAAACATTGCCCTTCAATCCGGAACACAGTAATGGTTGCACAGCCTCTGCAACAGAGCCCTACCACTACAAAAGTATCATGGTATTGACAATATCGTGTATACAGGATGTGTCGTATTGAATGGATAACCATTCATTACGACACACCCGTAGACCCATCTCGCTGTTGGACGATAAAAGCTTCGCTTATATTTTATATAAAAATAAATAAGAATGTAGAACTGGTAGAGAAAGTACCTGTAACCAAAGACTTGGGGAAGTACAGAAGGCATTTTTGCAGTCATTTTCCTCAAGTAATCGTAATGGCGCGGACGCTTTTAATAGCAAGACCAAGTCTAACATTTTTTCACGAGATATTTAGTCAATACTATTTGGCAGTAGTGAAAGTTGTATGCGTCATAAAGATGAACACGGCTTGTTCTTTGTCCCGGAAAACCGAAAGGCCTCAAAACAATTGTAGAATCTCATTCCAAAAGATGCAAAAGAGATGTGCATTCATGAAATTATTGGAACTAGAATGTAATGATACTTAATGATTTTTGAGCCTTTATTGTGTTGTTATGATGACAAGTTTAAGTAAGTACTGCAGGTTGTTAGAAAGACAAAATCAATAATGGAATTAAAATAATGTAGGTAATAATAAGCATTCATTTACTTACTTATGGTTTACTTACATATCTCATTAGCTGAATCATCATTGTCCGTCTCCGGTTACCAACTTATTCGTAAGTGTTGCCAAAAGGAGAAACTTAAAACTTTTCAACGGATGGCGGTCCGCTATGATTCAGAAAATATGATGGTGGCTCCCTCACTGAATTATATACATAGATAAGTTCTTCGCTCTGTACAACTGGGCCCCTATTCGGAGAAATGACATTTTATCTCGGTCACTCTCACTCCCATTAAATTCTAAATTAGAGAGACAGTGACCGAGATAATCTCGAGCGCACAGCAATAGGGTCCTTGGCACTATGCAGCTGTCACGCAAGCTTTGCTTGACACAAATATCTATAAGGGAATCGTAAGTTCAGCAAAATGTTTTCTCTTAGCCACGACCAGAGCCTCTATTCTGCCACGGTTGAATTTATCTCGGCCTCCCTCATTAGAAATGTCATGAGAGCGATAATGACAGACAGAATCTCGGCCGCGCGAGAATAGGAACCTAGTTATTTAACGTTCTTACATGGCTTTATCCTTATCCGTTCCGAGATACATACTTGCCTTGGTTGCTCTTAGATTGCCAGGTGTTTTATGAGATCAGGTTTCACAAGTCGCTTACAAGGTTTTTTTTACATATGTAGTTTTGCGGTTTTATTCTTTCGATATTTGATTATATCTTTTTCTTAAACAAGCTCATATTCGTAGAAGAAAAGTAATGTAAGCGTCTTGGAGGCAATAGCATGTTGATGGATAAAGGTAGATAGTATCTTTGACTTTTGGTAACTGTCTTAGACTATATAAACCTCTGATCATATTTGAGTGGCTGAATATTGTAATTGTTGGATTCTCCTATCGAGAGCTCCCACCCCCGACTTGAGAATAGAAATGAGATCTGTGCTTTATGAATAAGTTTGTTACTACAAACTGTATTCAAAGGTCACAAAAGATACCAATTGTCTCTCTACGCCTTTTAATAAACCTATTCGTTGTACGACTTCGACGACGAATAATTTTATTTGTTGTATCAGAATTTATTTTAGGTGTAATTTTTTGAGCAGTTTTCCATAGACATGACATGAAACGTCATACACACGATAGAATAGAGCTGCGCCACGCGGTTTACATAATCAAACATATTGCAACATTTTGCAAAATGCAGCCACACACACACACACAGGCACATACACAAACACACACAGAGATTTGAAATAGAAAGTTGACGACATCTCAGATTTCAAAATCGGTAAATGCGTTTAGGCTATACGAAGTCAAATAAGAACATACTAACATACAGACGAAAAACATTAACCTACTTTCTTGGGTAGTCCGGTAAAAACAGAAGTTTACGTGCATTGTTATATACCTATAGTACTGACTAACTAAAGAATCGCTTTGGTTTCATTTCCACAGTGGCGAGGCACATTGCGCCGCGCGGGCGGTTCAGGCAGCAGTTTCAACTCCGGCACCCTCACAAACAACCCCGCAAATGTTGCGAGCACCACCACCGTCCAATCCCACCACCTCATGTGCAGTATGCGCGACTTCGGTCACACGGCCGGCGGCGATGAGGCGGAACTACTCTTATGGCTGCACGACGCGAGAAGAGCCCAACCCCTGTCGGAGAGATTTCGGGTCAGGATAGCGAGGGATGGGTTCTCGAACTACGTGGACAGACTGCACGCGAATAGCACCCTTTTTGCTGTAAGTATTCGTTTAAAGTTTCTTTGTATATACAAGCTTTTCATGTGGTTACACGATGCGAGATGTAGTCAACCAGTTTACAAGTAGTTCCGGGTCAGGATAGCGATAGGAGTTCTCGAACTAGGTGGACAGACTGCGCGCGAATAGCACTTGTTTTGATGTTAGGGCCGTTACACACGGCGAAGCGGCGGCAGCGGCCTGCGATGCCACTGTATTATGTAACGCTAAGACTTGTATCGATCCTTACAAAAGGCGCGGCGCCGCGGTGGCACTACGTGTACACCTGTACGGGTCCTAGGACCCGGATACAAGTCCTAGGGTGACATAACACAGCGGCACTACAGCGGTGGCACAGCCTGATGACGCTGCGGCATCATGTGTACACCCCCTCAGTGTTCAGTGTATATTATTTTGAGTTTCCAAAAGCTTTATCTATGGTTATACGATGCAAGGTGAACCCAGCCGCTTTCCAAGATGTTCCAGGTTAGGAAAGCGAGGGACGGATTTTCAAACTTGGTGTACAGAGTGCATGCAAATAAGCCTTTTTGCTAAAAATAAATCAAGTTATGGATAGTCTTAGATACCACCTGTTAATAATTACTCATTATAATCCATAAGGTAACATGACGTAGGCTAAGCTAGCAGGGCCTGCGGATATGACTGACAAGATATAAGTATGCATGTATTTACGAATACAATCATTGTATAAGGGTTCTATTGGAGCATTGATGCTTGTATTGTCGCCGTAACACCTTGAAACGAGGATGATTTGCTTGAAAGCTTTCAAGTTCAATAGCAAAAAAATTACCCCTGCAAACTAAATTACACAATCTGTGACGGGTTCCAACAAAAGCACCATTACTCGGCGATTAACCAATTAGGTGTCTAATTGGTGCCAAGCCGAGCGGAACGCACCAACTGATAATTAGTCTGTGGCCCACACGTCCCGCTTTCACGATGTGCGAAGGTTCGTCGCACTCATGTCTTCCGTCTTTAGAAACAAGGGAAGACTGCTGTGAGCTGAGACTTGCCTTACCTGTTTTGTGTTTTAATTGACAGTTTGATCGACATTAGTTGCCTGAGCCAGGTCTCTGGCCAGGCCAGAAAAACAAGTCACAAGGAAAATGGCAGTATTTTTTAGGTTTTTCAGCTAAAGTTAAACATAATCGTTCTTATAATTTTTTGATATGGGAGTGACAAGTCCTACACAGACGTTTGGGGCTCACTATTTCACGTAAAAATATGCTTATGGTAATATTATAAATGCGAAAGCAACTCTGTCTCTCTGTCTCTGCGTCTGGGTGTTTGTCGCATTATCACGGCTAAACGGCTGAACGAATCGACCTGAATTTTGCCAAGACGGACAAAGGCTGCTTTTTAGGGTTCCGTACAAGGAACCCTTATAATTTCGTCATGTCCGTCTGTCTGTCTGTCTGAATCCTTTACAGCCTTATAACTTCCAAAGTTATAAATTTAATGCATGAAATTTTGCACTACGATAGTCTAAGTATAGACCTACAGCTTAAAAAAATAAATAAAACCTTTTTTTGTATAATAAGGGTAGCTCCCATAAATGTTAAGAGGGGGTAAAAAAAAATATCTCTGCATTCCATCATGTTGGGTGTCGTTGAAAATTACAAATGTTTTCAAATACACTTTCGTTTTATATCTTTGAGTATTTATAGTGTGACGGAAACGAGATACTAAGTTTTGGTCGATGTCTTCCATCTTCTGAAACATTCTGACAGAACACGTCTTGGATATTCGCACTCTATCTATAAAAACTATCAAATGTGCGAGTGAGATAGCTGTGGAACGTCTATAAGTCCCTTAAACTAACTTTTTTTTTTGTGTTTACCAACTCCATGCCTCTCCGTGCATTGATTGATTACACAAGAAACATTTCGCAAAGCTGGCGTGTGTTCATCGCGAAACCCCGACAGGAATGCGTGTCTAGACGCTGGCCGTCTATCTCGAAACCAGTTTGGAGCCCTCGCCTTTCCTGCATCCATATACGTCTATCTATCGCAAAAACATCTTATACACGCACTTATGTAATATTCTATGCCGGCTACAACTTTGCATAATTAGAGGTATTTCCAAGGGTATGTTTTGTACTTTAACGGGCTCTTGTCGAGCAAACTTGTCGAATGAACTTTAGTACGTTGGTTGGCCCTAGGCGCTTACAGTTAGTTTAAGCGTCGAGGTACAGTTAACTCATTAGTTTGTCATAGTTTCAGATAGTGAAGGTTGGGTTGACAATCATTCGTACAAATAATTGTGCGCTAATGTTTAGTGACGTATACAGGGTTTTAAGGAAAATGTATGCTAAGCCGAAAAGGCCTTATAGTACTCATTATTATGAATATTTTTTACTATGGGACCAACCCTGAAATCTTCGCGCTGGTTCGCGCTAATACTAAAACTATTGACGTTGGCGACACCTATTGGACATCTGTGATATGTTTGAATAGTGAGTTCGTACGAACAAAATTCGCGCTAACTATCGATGATCGCGTAATCACGTTCAATTGGGACGACGCCTTATGCAACACACCGCGAAAATATCCGAAGAGTAGCTGTATCTACACGTGGCGTATGTTGTCGTATTTATCTGTACGCCTAGCATAACATTTTTTTTTTTTTTATATTCGATAAGAAAAATTTTGAAAAGAGTCTAAGCTTTTTTTAGGGCTATTGGGCTAAGTGTACGGTTTACGCGATTCGGGTAATACCCAAGTCGCTTTGTATCGCGTTGCTTTTTGTAGCTAACCCAGGACGATGGGTAGGGCGTGTTGTTGATTGACCTTAATTTTGAATTTCCCAGGACCTATCGGCGACGGACCTGACGCGCGAGCTGTGGCTGGTAGCGTGGGTGGTGCGCGTAGGGCGGTGGGCGGGCGCGGGCACCAGCGGCAGCGGGACGGGGGAACGAAAAGGCCCTATCGCGAGGAGACCCCTGGGGGCAGGCGTGCTGTCTCTGGCGGAGTTTCTACGGCAGCCGGGGCAGCATCCCGCGGAGAAAGAGTATACGTTTAAGGTAAATTAAGTTAGGTGATTACCCAGGTGATCATAGTGCAATGCACCCGCGATGGCGACTCTTTAAAGCCTTTGATCACTCGTTAATGTAATCACCTAGGACATCATAGTCGACTCCATTCAAATTATCAATCACACTAATATTATAAATGCGAAAGTTTGTAAGTAGGTAAGTGTAAGTAAGTAAGTATGTAAGTGTGTTTGTTCCCGTTCAACTCTGTAACGGCTAAACGGATTTGAATGAAATTTGGTATGGACGTAGCTTACGTCCTGGAATAACACATAGGATTCTTTAGAATAGAGGGTCAAACTGCGGAATGCAGCTAGAAAACCTATAAATATTCAACCTATAAATTATCTAAAAACAACCATTTCTTTCTAAGCTTATTTTTTTATAAATTGGTAAACGAAATAGACTTAATTTCTTAACTTTTATCGAAATGGCCTTCGCCTTCCAGATCTGTTGGACTTCTTGAAGGCGATGAACATTACCAGGGACCCTATTCCTGTGCGCTCGAGATTGTCTCGGTCACTGTCTCTCTAATTTAGAATTTAATGGGAGTGAGAGTGACCGAGATAAAATGTCATTTCTCCGAAACTCTTTTCTTTGACTGCCGGTCGGATTTTGTTATCTTTTCAATTTGAAATTTTGTAATGCTCGTATTGTTTGTAGGTCTACCAAAGTGAGGAGAAAGACTTTCATCAACTACACGACATGTTAATACGAAAGCAAACAAATAAGTGCAATATATTACCTGGTCAACCAAATTATGGTAAGGACGCTGTAAAGTTATCGCTATGCTTTGTTTCTAGTCACAGATCACACCCAAGATTCTGCATTCAGGACGCTCGAAGCGCACCACGCATCAGTCTAAATATACTTATAAGATATTACTCTGATTGGTTGATTGTTAGGCGTAACCTAGAGATAGCCAATGAGAACGCTCGGTCGCACTCCCCGCGACCCGCGCCGCGCCTCAAAATTTGGTGGCTTTTTGTAAGAACAACAAATCTCGTAATGCGGTATCTAGTGTGATCTGTGTTTCTAGTGGAATATCGGTTAAAACCGCGGGGCGCTGCTAGACACACTAATATTATAAATGCGAAAGTGTGTACGTAGGTAAGTATGTTTGTTCCCGTTCAACTCTAACGGCTGAACGGATTTGGATGAAATTTGGTATGGAGGTAGCTTATTCCCTGGAATAACACATGGGCTTGACAAAATGTACTGTTTCTGTAGAATAGCGGACAAAACCGCGGGGCGCAGCAGTAATAAATAAGTAAAAAATACTTGTGAAAATCAGGCGCTGAATTAAATAACGCCAATGAATTATTTCATTAATAAAAACTGTATTGTAAAAATAAATCATATGTGAATGGCAGTGGTAGATATACATTTTATACCAATTTTTTTTTCTCTAGTGTCATTATTTTGGGAGGAAACAGGAGAGTACGTTTGTAGTGACTGAACGGTCGCATAGCATGCTATCTTCTTAACTCTGATTGCGACAATTGACGCCATCTACACTGTTTATCTCGCAAACTTTTGCATGACGTCATAAACAAGCCCTTTCAACAAAACTGTGATATTTATTGGATAACATTTTCTATTACACAGGTATAGTAGTAGCCCTCCGACTTCTAACCAACTCGGGCAGTATAACAGAAGCGGTGGCGTCGGGCGCCACCGTGACAGCCAAACGCGGCTTCCCCGACGTCATCATGCCCGGTGACGTTCGGAACGACCTCTATCTGACCTTGGAAAAGGCGGAGTTCGAACGCGGAGGGAAGAGTACGGCGAAGAATGTGCTCGCTACAGTCAATGTTCATGATAATACTGGGCAGGTTATCAGTGTGAGTATTGATTACTGCGGTATAAAGCATTCAGGGCGATAAAAGAATACCGCTCGGTGTGATTTGAAGGTGTGTGTGCTTCATCTCGAACTCATACCAGAACCCCTATTCTTATAATCTGAGAGTCAAAAAAAATGTCGAAGTTCGAGATTTGTTATTCTCAACTCTATATTTCGGGATATTCACGATGGCTAGCGTGCGTGATCGAGAGGTCGGAGGCAAACGAGACGAGAGACAGTCGAGATTAGAATCTCGAAATCGACATCAAGTAGGTATTCCCTGGACTTGTACGCGGAGGTCTCAAATAAGAGGTAGATAAGCAATTTGTTTTATAAAAAGGGTATATGGAGTTGATTCTCCTTAAAATATTAGGAAGGCTAAAAACAAGAGGTAGCGCTTTTCAAAAAAACGCCACACAGCACGTACAAAGTACTAGAATATGCTAAATAAACGTTATATGCCCTTATCAACATTCAGTTTGAACCTTAGGTTTTTTATGGAACGGAATGACGAGACAAGCAAGTCGCTCACCTGGTGGTAAACACAGACCACACAGAATTATTATTGAATTTGAATTAATTTTTAATGGTCATGGCAAGGCCAACTGCAAATGACAATGGGGAGTATGTAGACAATACTCTATGTATGTATCTGTATGATATCTGTATGTATCTGTATGACAATGTAGACTCTACACTAAAGAGATTTGCGTAAAGGGACAAACAAACTTCGACAACTACATTAAAAAAGCAAAAGGGCCTACAATTATGTAAAAGATTAAATCCGTGGTGTGTGGATGTTGTGGGACGGTTAGGGCAAGCTTCATAAATTTTACTACTAGTATTAGTTAGGATATTATATACTTTTCAGGATTGCGTATGGGGCGCTAGCGGCAATGGCTGCACGTCGTACGAGTCCCTGGTGCTATACCACAACAACAGCCCCGCGTGGGGGGAACAACTCCGCCTCACAGTCCCGCTGGAGACCTTCACTCACGCGCACGTCAGGATTGAGTTCCGACACTGTTCCAGTAAGTATTACAACATAACTGTTGGTTGAAGGTGTGTAGTAAAAAAAGTGTGAGTATGTGTGTTTTATCTTTTAAGCGAATTTGTATTCTTTTAAAAATTAATATCTTAAACCGTATATAGGAACTGTATGAACAATTACCCACCAATATTTTTTGTTTCTTCCAAACTTTAACTTCAGTATTGTTGTAATTTATCTATTAACGTTTTACTAATAGTTAATGAATTCTTTATAGCTAGAGATAAAAACGAGAGGAAACTTTTTGGTTTCGCATTCGCAAGACTGATGGAGGCAAGTGGCGCCACGCTCAGAGACGGCGCGCACGAGCTTTACGTGTACAAATGTGATGATCCGTCAAAGTAAGTATTTAACCTCGGGACTAGCCTTGTGGCTCAGTGGGTGGATTTCCGCCTTCTGATCTATAGGTTGTGGGTTCGATTCCCACCCAGGACAAACATTTGTGTGATAAACATGGATGTTTGTTCTTTGTCTGGATGTTTCTATGTATTCTATGTACGTATTTTCAAAACAAAAAAAAAAGTATTTATGTATTCTATCAGTCATCTGGTTCTCATAGTACAAGCTTGCTTAGTTTGGGGCTAGATGGCGCTGTGTCAAAAACGCCCATAAATATTTATTTTATTTATATTTATTCTGAAACGTTTGTTAACTTTGTCAACAGATTAATTCTAATGCTGCCCTTGTCTGGCATTAAGAAAATGACAATGACAGCAATAGACTTAATCTATTGTCATAGTTAATAAACGTTTCAGAATCCCGAGGTGAGTGTACAGATAGACCGACAATCCATAACAGTTCATATAACAATTTTGATCGCAGTGTCGTAACACTTTCAGTGAGGTAGCTGTTACAGCACGGAGGCACGGTACATGTACGTGTTACGCCCCTGGTATCCCTTTCTCGCTTAAAAAAATATATAATTTCATAACAAACTTTCCAATGCTATGCAAGTGCAGTAACATTATCATTCCTAGTTGGATATAGCATTTATTAGCAGTTTTTATTGTAACGCAACTTGCTCATGTTGTTAGACGATTCTGCTGTACCATTTTCAAAGCTAAATTAAATTTGACAGCTCTAAAATTATTGCCATCCTTTTTCACATATAGATTATGAAAAGAGATGCAGATCTTTTTAGTCCTGTCAAATTGGTTTAGCACAACAGAATCGAAGCCAATATAGAAAGAAGAAAGAAAATAATTTTATTTTGCAACAACATTACCTTTAAATAAATTGAAGGGTAAGCAGGTGAGCAATGTCAAATAAGTATAGCTGTCACTGTCATGTGTCACAAAAATGGCCTCTACTCAGCATAATGGTGTTTAGGAAACACAATATATTTATTTTTTACTACAGAAACTTTCTTAATTAATAATATATATGTTTATATAATTATTATGTATTGTGTTGATTTTGATTTTTAAGATTAGAGAAATTAAACCCATTACACCCTGTCAGGTTGGTAACAGCCAGCTACCTCTCCTTGGCGTCATGTTCGGGCGACTCCGCTCGGCTTCCGTCCGCAAACGGCGTCGTACCCACTTTCCAAAGAAGCTCCAAAGAAAATTGTACCATTAGCACACTACTGTGTTCTACTAAACTTACTCAAAACGGTAAGGGTCTTAAACAATATAAAATTTAAATAAAAATTTAATTTAATATACACCTAGTTACTACTTAGTACAATGCACTTAGTTCTGATGGGATATTTACCATAACATATTTTTAATTGGCTGTTACACGCGACCTTGTTCACGTGAACTTACAAAAAAAATTTAGCCTATGGCCGTCTCCGACCCTAAAGCTATATCTATGCAAGAATTCAGGTCGCATTATGCGAAAGTAACTATGTCTCTCTGTCTGGGTGTTTGTCGCGTTATCACGGCTAAGAGAACTCCGCTGCCCGCCCTCCGATGATTCTGGTCGCAGTTTTAGAACACGACAGGATGTACTTTTTCAGAGGATCTCCTAGCCCTGCTACAATGGCGCGCGCGACCTGAAAAAGTGCAAGAGACGTTACTGCGAGTGCTGCGACTCGGCGACGGGCTGAGCTGCGAGGAACTCATCAAGTTCCTGCGAGACGTGCTCGACGCGCTCTTCGCTTTGTTCTCCACCGAGGACGGGAACAGGTAATTGCAGATTCAAGTGGGGGTAGTTAGTCAATCATATTTTGTCATACATTACATTATCAGCCAGAAGACGTCCACTGCTGAACATAGGCCTCCCCCTTAGAGCGCCACACCGACCGACAATGTGCCACTTGCATCCACCGGTTGCCCGCGACTTTCACAATGTCGTCGATCCACCTATTGGGAGGCCTGCCTACGCTTCGTCTTCCGGTTCGTGGTCGTGGTTTTCACGACAGCTGCTACAGGAATCTGGATTTCAATCGGGAGGTTAATTTTTGGGTATCTAGTATTTCAAAACGCATACTTAATTTGGGCGAAGACAAAGTATGTTTATCATAAGTGAAAGCATTATAGAGAACTCTAAAACACGCGACCGCTTCTACTTTGTGGATTGTGGATTGTCGTGTGTTTTGTGGACCTAAGCTATTCACGATTATTAGAGCTTTTGTCCTCAGAATAATACTAGAAAGATAATCGATAAAATTGTTGATAGAATCGCGATTCGCAACTATGCGTAGTGTCACTCACGTATTAGACTGGCATGTTTATCTTTTTATTTCTAGCACCCCACACTCGGGTACAGTATTCCTGGTGCTGATATCGATATGCAGCCTCCTCGACGAGAGCCGGTTCCAGCACTTCAAGCCCGTCCTGGACGTCTACATTGAGGAGCATTTCTCTGCCGCGCTCGTTTACAAGTAAGTGTTGTATAGAACGAACTTGGATTATTGACAGCTCTGTGTAATTCTTGAAACGTCGCAATGCAAGGCTTTTTCGATGAAAGAAACGTGGTATTTCTAATTTATTCAGGTCTCTTAAGAGTTTTGACATTTGTAAAGAGGACTTATTATTCATCTGAAGAATAACGGGTGAAACCGTTCACCCGCTATCCTTCAAAAACCGAATATTTTTCCGGGACAAAAAGTAGCCTATGTGTTAATCCGGGGTGTAAGCTACCTCCATACTACATTTCATGCAAATCCGTTCAGCCGTTACAGAGCTGAACGCGAACAAACACACATACTTACCTACTTACATAAATACACACAATCTTTCGCATTTATAATATTAGTGTGATACATTTCCAGGGGCCTCCTCTCGTCCGTCCAGCATTGCGCCGAATGGGCAGCCGGCGCCGAAGGGCAGGAGCCAATCAGGAAATGCCTGCGGTCCCTCGGCGCCGTGTTCCGGCTGGCGGTCCGCTCGCGGCGGCTGTTCGCGCGCGCCACCGGCGGCCAGTACGAGGACAGCTTCAGGCGGGACGTGAGGGCGGCCCTGCACGCCCTGAAAGCGTTCGCGCAACACCCGCATAGAGACCATTTGGCGCCCGCTCAGGTATGCTTTTACAGGCTGAGCTGAGCTGGGGCGCTAGTCTCGACTTTTCGCTACAACGGTTTGCGACCGAATTTGGTCGCTATGACGCAAAAATTAGACAACGAACACGAATTGTTAACGAAAAACGCAAACATAATGAATTTTGCGTTCAAAATTCAACGCTATGTTTTGCGTTCAAATTCAATGATATGTTTGCGTTTTTTCGTTAACGATTCGTGTTCGTTGTTGAATTTTTGCGTCATAGCGACCGAATTCGGTCGCAAAGTGCTGTAGCGAAAACTCGAGACTAGCGCCCTTGGCTGATTATATAAGCAAAATCGGTCTAGAGGTCGTCAAGATATAAGGTCGTGCGGTTTCAGTTCGCGATATCGTACTGAGAACCCACGACCTTATATCTTGACAACCTCTTGACCGATTTTGCTCATATTCGATATTCTTGTTAAGAATTAAGTACCGGAAGTTTATGCCAAATGTTATCAAAATCGGCCGATAAATGCCGCCGGCCAAAACTTCCCCGATTTTGGGGGAAATACCCCACCAATCACCGCCTCACATCTCCGTTTTGAACTCTATATGCTAAGCCATCTCCTCTCTACTCAACCGTATCCACTGAAGCTAAGCGGAAACGAGATATTGGTTGTTTAAAACTCATCTCCTCTTGTGTTGTATTCGCTTCGGTGGAGTCCGGGACTTAGTCACGTCAAATTTAATAAAATTTAGCGGTGTTTAGATGTTTTTCTTTCTTACCATCTTAGAAAAATTATGAAAAAATAAAATTACTACTCTATATCCCATAGATGTAGAATAATTTTTTGGAAATGTATCTTATTTAACACTGTAAATACCGTCAAAATGTGGTTTCAATTGCACGCTCTTTCGGTTTCTTTTTTAGAATAGCAGCCTAAATGTGATTTCTAGGTAGCGCTAATGACGTCATGGGCTAGCGTCGCCAAAGAAGTGTCGTCAGCGCTCGGTCCCGTGGAAGCGGCGCGAGTGACCGCGGCCATGTTGGACGCCCCCGCCGCCAACGCGCCGCCGGCCCTGGCCAAGGCGAGGCTGGCCGCCGCGCAGGACACGCTCAAAGGACCCTTGGGACAAGACCCGGGTAAGCCTTACTTAATTTTAACACTAAACCGAGTAGCGGAAAACATTGACATATTCCACTGTTCACAGAGCGAGTTCGTAAGTGCTACACTATATAATTTATGTTATTGTAATGTTTCTGACAATTTTTTATAGTGATGACATAATATATATACATTTAATTTAATATCTTAGCTATTCTATTGTATTAGGGAATCTCCTGTAATGATAGTGTATTGTTTTAATAATAAATAAATAAATAAATAATTGTCTAAATTTTATATTGTTGATTTTCTGTTTTTATGTAAAATGTTTTTAGTAAGTTTTAATGTAGAGTAAGTAACGTTTTACTAAAAGTATACGGTAAAGTTGCTTATTTTTGTAAATAAAGAATTGAATTGAATTAAACTCACTCAACGCCGAACCGGCAAAAGCCAAGACATCGAAATGCGAGTCCGATATCGTGTGACATATTCATAGATTACCTCTGAAGATTCCGAATTCAGGAGGATCGAAGCTCACTCGGATCGGGCAAAATACACATAAAAATTCGCTTCATTGGTTCATGCGCGTGTTGCATAGGCGTAACCTTGAGACAGCCTATGGGGACGCTTGGTCTCAGCAACTCGTATGCTTTTCTCGGCAAGTACTTTATTACTTTTGTTATTGTTTTTATTTAGTTTTTACCATTAGTGTATGGGATAATGCACAAATAACCCCTTATAGATTCCGCACACGACGACCTTAGCGTACCACGCATTGGTCAGAAATGACTTATAAAACGTCCCTCTCTTTGGTAATTGTTGTGCGCGGGCAGGCGTAACCTGACAGCCAATAAGAACGCATGGTCTCGATCCCCGCCAACCACGCGCTCCGCCAACTTTAGTGACTAGGTCGGATCATTATAAGCCATAGCTCAGTCAATTTAGCGTTTGACCCGGAAGTTATAAATAACAGGGTTTTTTCCCGGTACATAATGTAAAAGTAACCTCTTAATCGCTATACAATTTTATATCAATATACAATTATTAAACAAAATCCATATCCGAACTCAAATTTTATATTTTGCAGTATCATCTCTATTTGCGCTACGTTAGAGTCTATTAGATGACGATTGTAAGCACGGCAGTGAGTCGTCGGCGTCAATAATGTATTATGGCTCAAGCATAAATACTTTTTTTATGTACGGAACATAAACCTCAACCTCCAGTCTGCTTAATTTAATTTGATATTGATTCTTAGTCAGCAAATTACACCAATGACAATTTAATATTCCCGTAACTTGACTGGGCTAACAGAAGACGTCCACTGCTGAACAAAGGCCCTTAGCAAAAGGGATGAGTTGCCATAACCCCTACGCTTGGCAGGTGGCTTGGGGATCGCAGAACGCTTACCGTTTACTAACAGCTTGCTGCTGCCAGTCCTCCGTTGGGTCTCGCAGTTTTATGACATACCGGGGTCCGGGCACTTGGTCGGAACAAACATCTCATAAAGCGTTACGTGTATGGTATAATCTGTGTCCCATCAATTCTTAATCATACATTGTAATCGACAGAAGCAAGAAACATTGTCCTAACGACCGCGTGCCACCACCTTCGAGTGCACTTAGCGCGTCGCGACGAGCTCCCACAATGTGCAGAGATGCTCGGAGAGTTAGTTGCGCTTTTGTGGAAGAAGGAAGACCCGGACCAGCCCGTGGAGCCGGACGAACTAGACCCGGACGTGGACGTGCTGTGTCTCAACACTCTGGACGTGCTGGTGGAAACTGTGCTGCATCTGATTGGCGGCAACTCACCGGTTTTGGTAAGTTACGTCTAACATATTTTAAAGCGAGAATTTCAGTTCTTTAGATATTCGCATCATCCTATAAATTAGTCCATTTATTTTTGCCAGCATTTTTAGACCTTTACTGAGTTATTGGTAACTAGGCAACATTTAACCCCTCGTCGGCAGCTAGCATCATCGGCATCATAGGTAAAAACTTTTGTTCCATGACTTTTAATAATTCGAAATAAGGGCTCCATACGACAGTTAAATTAAGCGGTTTCAAATGAGAAGGAACGCGGATGCCCGGGTAAAGCTCAGGGGCTGACTTTTGCACGAAAAATATACGAGGAGAAAAAAAGCCATACGAATCTTTTTGGTGAAAGTTTTGGAGTTTAAAAATAAATTATAGAACAAAGTTGTTATGTATGATATCGGGAAGAAGCTTACAAGAGGTTGTTAGCTAGTTACCAATGATCCTGTATAGTTTCATGTTCCCCAGGGGTCCATGGTGGCAGGTCTACTTGGTGCTATGGAGTTGCTCAAGCCGATACACTACCAAAGACTGTGGAGTCATCTAGCGCCTCACCCTCATGATAGGAAGCCGCTAAAAGACTTCCTGATGCGAGCTTTCCTCGTCTTCAGACATTTGATTGAGCAAGATGTGAGTAAGATCTAATTGTTACTTATAACGCGAACTATGCGCTTGCGTTCTTAGACTGTTCGGTTTGTATAGTATGGGAGATAGGTAGAGGGGACATCTCTAACAATTTCGCACATTTTCATAATATTAGTGCAAGTAAAATGGTTCAGTGTAAATTTTAGAAATGCTATCCTTTTTAACCGACTTCAAAAAAGAAGGAGGTTCTCAATTCGTCTGTATGTTTTTTTGTATGTTTGTTACGCCATTACTCCGTCAATTATGAATTGATTTTGATATAGGTCATCAACAAAACACACACACAGATATACATAGATGTAGTTTTGATTATTTGTGCTGAAGGGACTCTGCAAAAGTTTTGATGATTTCCTACTTTTTATTAGTTTATAAATAAAGGTGGAGCTTTGAAGTTGTTTTTGTAAAAATATATTATCCACACCAAGAATGTGTTTCACTTTTCCGTATTTAAAATGTTATAAACACATTTTCGTCGTAAAATTTAAAAAAAAAAGCGGTTATTTCGTTGCCTAAATTTCGGTATCTTCTATTCAGTCGTACCAACATTTTTCCAGAGAGAGAGAGGCCAATGTTTTTCTCTTCGCTTCGCAGGTGTTCCCCGCCGATTGGATGGTTCTCAGAGTTCAGAGCTGCAAGGTGTTGTTATCAGCTCTACAGGACTTGTCAGCGCCGCTGCTCGAGAGATTCTTAGGGGAGGAACCTCCCCAGTTTGATTCTCAGGTAAAGTATGTCAAACTAACAAGGTCTCATTTCCGCCTATCACGAATTTATAGTTCATATACTACACATCATTTAACACACCATCTCTCACATACATTTTCTCACACACACTACACATAAACACGTCGTCTCTGCGAACCCTGACTCATACGAGGACTTGTGTATCGCAGCGACGACAGACACACACATACAGTTTGATCACGTTTATGTGCCCTGACTTTAATGTTTTTACTAAAGTTAAGATTATTTTTAGTGTAAAACACAGATAAATAGTTGTATTTATCTATGGTGTAAAATTAGTTACATTGTTAAGTAACTAACTGTAATCTGTTTTGGCCATATATTTGATAACTTTAAGTAGTATATTTATAGATATTGTTACGCTGTTGATTACAGGAAAAAAAAAAATGTAACTTGTTGACCGAGCGAACTGTTGGAGCCTAGGACCAAAGCTCGGCCTTTGGCTCGAAATTAGAAAGCAGAAACTTAACGGACGACGCGAAAAGGCATTGAAAACAGATAGAGTAGCATTTTTTTTATTATTGACAGAGCAAAGCGAAGGCCTCAGAGTTTACTGGGACAAATCGGCATTTGTATGTATGTTTGTATGTTTGTGTGTATATTTGTCCGATGATAACTTGCGAACCGTTGATCCAAATTTCATGAAATTTTGTAGGCAAGTAGTTCATTTCAATACAATTTTTAAGTTCGAATATGAGCTGAATCGGTCCAGAGGTTGTGAAGATATAGGGGTCGCGAGGTCTGAGTTCGCCGCGAACTAGTAGTTTATTTTTTGTTCCAGCTATGGTCCGGGTATATGGAGCTGGGAGTGGCGCTGGTGACGTCAGGCGCGCTGCAGCCGGAGCGCTGGGCGGGGCGCGGGCCGGACCGCGCGCGCATGCGCGCCGCCGCCGGCATGCAGGTGCTAGCCACGTGGAACATGCTCGGTCAGTCGCGGCATACCTTCACTCAGTGACTGCACTATCCTTTCTTAAGAGTGCGGTTTAAAATGCGCTCACAGTGCAACTCTGCTAGCGATCGGTTTAATTTGTTAGTACGCTCACAGCGCGCCAACAAATTAAACCGATCATTAGCGTGCTTATGTCAGATAGTTTAATTTTTCAGGTTATCTGTCTTAGTGTCTCATAATTTGATGGCCACAGACAAAAGACTTTTGCCTGCATTAAGTCCATTTTTTTCTATAAAAAAACAGAGAACAACAGAATTCACAGATGACAATTTGAATTTGACATTAGCGCACACAGTGCACTACCTCATCCTTGTGAGCACCGTGAGCACGCTATAATGACGTCACTCATGACGTCATGTGGCTGACAGGAGCTTATAAATGCGCATCTTAAACCGACTGCTTGCACGCTGACAGTGCAAATGGTAGCTATTTGCGCATTTTAAACCGCACTCTATCAAAGTGTTGGTAGACGCTTGGAAGCTCTGCACTCACTCTCATGCTTCTTCAATCGTTCTTGGTCCTTCGTGATCCATCGTGTCGTCGCGACGTCGCGTGGTCGTTAATCGAATGTTGTTTCTGCATCGGCCTTTAAACATCCCACCGCTGGGAAATCGGCGTACCCTCGAAGGGTGATTGGGCCATATCCACCACGCTGGCCCGGTGCGGTTTGGTGGATTCACATGCGCCAATCGAATTTATTCTCCGGATATACGCAGGTTTCCTGACGACGTTTTCCTTCACCGAAAAGCCAGTATATTCGTACGTAAGTTTCAAAAAACTCATTGGTACGGGCCAGCCCAGGTTCGAACCCGCGACCCCACGAATTTGAAGCTAGCATGCTACCACGGCGAATGCTGTTTACCAGTTTTTAAAAGCTTTTCTAGGTATAAAATACACGATAAATTATAGTTACTGATAAAGGGGTCGCATCGGCAGTGCATTCTCTATGCCAAACCGTTCTTGATATTTTTGAGTTTCCAAACCATTTTTCGCATTTTGAAATAACATACCGAACCTAAACTGGCAAGCAAAATAAGCAGGAATTCAGTGTATATAATTAAATAGAAGTCACTTAATTGCAGTTAATAAAAATTATATTAAAATAAGAAAGAATACACAATCGAATTGAGAACATCCTTCGTTTTTTGTAAATCGTTTAAAAATAAGAGTTCATCATCATCATTATCAGCCATAAGACGTCCACTGCTGAACATAGGCCTCCCCAAATAAGAGTTACTTCGCCTTAACTTGTCGTTGGCGTTCAATGATTAATGCGCCCAAAAAACTGTATTTCAAATATCAGGATGTACATTTGTAGGGGTATTGTGGTAATAATACTTGCTAGTAAGACGACATCCATAACCTCATCCCATTTCTCCAGGTGCAGCGCAACTGCACATGTTGCCAGGCGCAGTCGGTGCCCTCCTAGAGATCACTCTCGTCGGCTCACTCCGCCGGCCGGCACTCGCCGCGCTCGTCGCTCTAATGGCGGCCGAAAGGGCGGCTACGGGCTCCGCGAGACGTACTGAGGCAGCGTTGGTTGACAAACTAGACTCTTTGGTCGCTGAGAACAAGGCCGACGAACATTATAGGAGGCTGTTTGATACTGTGTGAGTATACAATGGTTTTAGTTCTAATTACGACTGAAAAAATAGCTGCGGGTTAGGCGCGAAGTACTGAAGGAGCATTGGTTGACGAATTGGACTCGTTGGTCGCTGATAATGAAGCTAACGAACATAAGGAGGCTTCTGCGGGTCTGGTTCTGGTTGTAATGGCAAAGGCCAATGAGTCACCATAGACTCGGCACTGTACTGAGGACTGTTTGCAAGCGAAGATTGTATTGAAATTGTGTTTTTTTTTACATTCATAACATGTTCTTCTGTACATGCTACTAATCAGGGAGCACTTGAGTTCTGTGTAAGTATTGGAAACTGTATTTTATTTCCATCGAATAATATTCAAACTCGTGTGGTTCAATTGTATTATTTTTGCATTGCGCGATGTCGATACTTGGCCAACTTGATTTAACTGAGTTTGAGAGTTAGCCTAAACTAATAGGTAATTATATCGTTTAATTTTATTATACCATGATTATCATAAACAGATCACACTAGATACCGCATTACGAGATTCGTTGTTCCTACAAAAAGTCACCAAAGTTTGAGGCGCGGCGCGGGTCGCGGGGAGATTGACCAAGCGTTCTCATTGGCTATTTCAAGGTTACGCCTTCTCGCGCCTAACAATCAACCAATCAGAGTAATTTTTTATAAGTGTATTTAGACTGATGTGTGGTGCGCTTCGAGCGTCCTGAATGCAGAATCTAGGGTGTGATCTGTGTTATCACGTAAGCTTAGGAAAGGGGGAGGGACTCAAAGTTGGTTAAAGTAGTAATACTAAACTAGTTAGGTAATATTTAAACGGCAGCAATGAGCTTGACTCGAAATAGAGAACAACTTTATCACAAAAGAGAGGAGGCCTATTATCTAGCAGTGAATCGATGTCGATACAGGTTGATGATGAGACTGATGCGTTAGTGTACGGCAGGCTGATGGTGAGACTGGTGACTGATGTGTTAATGCACGGCAGGCTGATGATGAGACTGATGACTGATATGTTAATGCACAGCAGGCTGATGATGAGACTGATGACTGAAGTGTTAATGCACGGCAGGCTGATGATGAGACTGATGACTGAACTGTTAATGCACGGTAAACTGGTGTGAGATTGATGACTAAAGTGTTAATGCACGGCATACTGATGATGAGACTGATGACTGAAGTGTTAATGCACGGCAGACTGATGATGAGACTGATGACTGAACTGTTAATGCACGGTAGACTGGTGTGAGATTGATGACTAAAGTGTTAATGCACGGCAGACTGATGGTGAGACTGATGACTAAAGTGTTAATGCACGGCAGACTGATGGTGAGACTGATGACTGAAGTGTTAATGCACGGCAGACTGATGATGAGACTGATGACTGAAGTGTTAATGCACGGCAGACTGATGATGAGACTGATGACTGAACTGTTAATGCACGGTAGACTGGTGTGAGATTGATGACTAAAGTTTTAATGCACGGCAGACTGATGGTGAGACTGATGACTGAAGTGTTAATGCACGGCAGACTGATGATGAGACTGATGACTGAAGTGTTAATGCACGGCAGACTGATGATGAGACTGATGACTGAAGTGTTAATGCACGGCAGACTGATGATGAGACTGATGACTGAAGTGTTAATGCACGGCAGACTGATGATGAGACTGATGACTGAACTGTTAATGCACGGCAGGCTGATATTTATATATATATATTAATTAAAACGATACAAAACACTAATTACATTAATTAATTAAAGGAACAATTATGATTTATGGTTGTATACATTCAAGTCAAAGTTCATATCAAGTCAAGCTGATGATGAGACTGATGACGGAAGTGTTAATGTACGGCAGGCTGATGGAGCGCGTGTCGACGGAGGGGTGGCGCGAAGCGGGTGCGGCGTTTGTGGGATGCGTGACGCGGTTACTGGAACGATTGCTCGACTACCGAGCCGTCATGCAGGGAGCTGAACACAGGGACAAGAGGATGGCAGCTACGGTCAACTTACTTGTAAGTAGTGGTCGCTTGAATGTGGTACTGTGGGGCCACAGAACAAGCTACAATCGCCACAGGGTTGCATGAGGAAGCTTCAACATCATCTTGAACAGCTTGACTTGTTCTCGTCTTCATCGATAACACCACTGGAACAAGTATGCCAGCGGCCCAGAGCCTCGCTCCGACATTTTAAGGAGCTGGGTTAGCTCGGAGAGACTGGCGGGGAAATGCGCAATACACCCCTGTGCGGAACGTCAGTGCAGGACTTATAGTCAACATGTCGAATAAGAATAGTCGCTTGAATCAACTCCTACCGCCATAATGTTTGTTTGACTATCACTATCACAAGAACCCACTGTCCAGAACATAGCTCTAAGCGACGAACCTGTCAGCTGTAAGGCAAATTTTTTCTTAAGTATTTCAACCATTTGGTTGTAATTTTTTGGTTGAACAGTAAAGATAAATAAGATCTGCAAGAAATATTAGTTGGTTATAATTTTAGTACTGAGCTAAACACGAACGACCTAACCGTGACTGGCTCTTAGCTTAGCCAGCACCTCACTTCCCATTCCAGGCTCGCCTTGTATACCATCTTCGACCATACCGTAACTTAAGGTCAAGCTACAGGAGGTACTTCAGGAACACTCAAACATATTAACATACACCACATAAACATTTCCTTCTTTCTTGGGCAGTCGGGTATAAAAATCCAAAATGACTACGATTTAATAAACAAGCCTCAACGAGTTTTTTTCTTTAGAAAGCCATGAAGAAGCACGTTTCAAATATGCAGTTTCTTTTTAAATCAATGATTATTTCAGAACTTTTACAAGAACGAAATAGACCGTAAAGAAATGTACCTGCGCTACGTTTACAAGCTGCACGATCTACACATCGCGTCGGATAACTTCATCGAGGCTGGATGCACGCTTTTGGTAACAAATATCTTGTAGTCTAAACCTATAATAGACCGCCTTATGGTGGACGAAGCACTGATGAACCATTTTGGAGCCATAGTGATGGCTTCTCGGCTGTCTGATGCTGGCGAACTTGTCCTCATTGGGGATGTCAACCAGTTGCCTTACATCGATAGAGAAAATCTCTTCGGAATGAGGTACCAACGTCCAAACCTGGTAAGCAACATAAGCCAGGAGTTGTTGTGTACGCATCGGAACCCGATGGATGTTGCGTACGCTCTGAGGGCAATATACTCAGGTGTATACTCCTCAGCTGACCGTATTAAGTCCCTGGAGCAGAGAAAGTTCACGGGTTCCCAAATACCCAACACCCTCCCCAATACCCTTTTCTTGGTCCACACCCAGGAAGAAAAGGAGACCCTAGCTAGCCAGGGCTATGGGCGAGGCGCGGGGTCACGAATCCTAACCATCCATGAAGCACAGGGACTTACATACAAATCAGTTATCGCAATAAAGACCAGGAGTAAGCTGAAGCTGCATGACAGCGTCTCGCACGCGGTTGTAGCCGTTTCGCGGCACATCGGGACCTTCACTTATTACGCCGACGACGAAGTGGACGCCATCAGCCGCTTCGTGCGGCGAGCGATGGCAGCATCACCTAGGACCATTGCAGAATACAATTTGCAAATGGCCGTTAAAGACCGGAACGAGGCGGTAGTGGAGGACCTGAGGCTAAGACTCGAACTAAATGTATTGCAATAGAATAAGATAGGTTGTAAGTATTGTGTGTATATTCAGAGCATTCACGCTCGCATAAAGGCTTCTTCTTGCGGCGGCGTCGTGTGTCGGGTCGCCCTCTTCCCTCAAATATGGTTGAGGAGAGCGATGGCTGGCACATGCGTCAACTCGTGAACGGGTGCTGCTCGCGGGAGCTGGACTGCTCGGTGTATACACGCAACATAGTATTAAGTATAGTAGATTTTCCTCTTGTTATGTTGTTAGTCTTATATTATCAGTAATAGTTAACAAAATATGTAAAAGTTGACAAAGGGCATGGACCTCGGAGTCCGTGGAGTAATTAATATTATAAAAAAAAAAAAAAAAAAAAAAAAACCTATAATAGCGTAAGTGAACGAGCTGATTTTCTCATTTAAATACGCAATAACTGAATAGACTTGTGTGCAGGCTCTTATTAGAGTGTGCGCTTGTAGCCACTCACAAGGAATGGCAGATGTTTTTGTGTACAAACCCGGGCTTGTGTCATTCCCTAGCTCTAAAATCTAAGTGGCGAAATGATGGACCTTTATATTATATGGATACTTTAAGCCCTATCCTTAATCACTATGTCCTTTTATCCCCAGGCACAGATCACACTAGATACCGCATTTCGAGACTCATTGTACCTACAAAAAGTCACCAAAGTTTGAGGAAGGCGCGGGTCGCGGGGAGTGCGACCGAGCGTTCTCATTGGCTATCTTAAGGTTACGCCTACTCGCGCCTTACGATCAACCAATCAGAGTAATTTCTTAAAAGTGTATTTAGACTGATACGTGGTGCGCTTCGAGCGTCTTGAATGCAGAATCTAGGGTGTGATCTGTGTCCCCAGGTCAAAGATCATCAATATCT
The DNA here is from genome assembly GCA_947579745.1 of Apocheima hispidaria. NCBI lineage: Eukaryota > Metazoa > Arthropoda > Insecta > Lepidoptera > Geometridae > Apocheima > Apocheima hispidaria. The sequence goes on from OX388151.1 coordinate 4,736,994, forward strand.
TTGACCAGCAAACAAATATTAAATTGGTAGAAACCAAGGTGTGTACTCTGTGCAAAGTCTCTGTTCATTTCAGAAGACGAAACAGAAGACAACATAAAAAAAAATATGATGGACCATAAGATGTTCTACGGGGTGCTGCCAATTTTTTTGGCTACCTTTCAACCTTCAACTGTACGGATAATTTGGTCGGACTAGAAATAAAAATAATCGTTTTCATTTCAGTTGTACGCAGAAACGCTAAGCTGGGACAGCGACCAAACCGGCGTAGACTCGGAGTTCCCAGACATGCCCGAGTGGAAACGGAAAGAGGCTATTTACAACCAAGTGCTGCAGTACTTCGACCGCGGCAAGGTATAGCTAAAACACATATTGCAATAGGTACGAACTGTTAAATATGGTCAGTGGTTACTACCCATCAGTCAGTCCTCAGGTAACTGTGTAGTTCGGAATCACACACACAAATACATACCCCATCTCTGCGAACCCTGACTCTTACGAGGACTTGTGTATCGCAGAGATGATACACAAACACATACATTCTCACACCCATTCATAAATCACTCCACACCCACACAAGAAGCTTTCAAAATTGTATTTTAATTTTAATTTATTTATATTCATTGTCACATTTTTTTCTGGTCATGCATGCAAAAATCTCTGAAATACAATTTTTAGCTTAGTTCAGAGATCCAAAGCCCATATATATCTTTAAGGTAAATGTAGGAAATAAAGAAATTTTGTATTTGTATTTATTCGTATTTGTATTAACCGCGCCAAATCTGCGGCTCATCCTTCAATGAAATAACCGTCTATAATAATATTTGAAGTCTTGTTTTATTGCCAATTATTTGATTGCAGTGCTGGGAAAAAGGCCTGCCCCTGTTACGGGAACTGGCCACACTGTACGAAGTGAAGTTATGTGACTACGCTCGCCTCGCGCACTGCCTGCGCACGCATGCTACCTTCCTCGACGCAATCATGGAACAGTTGAGGCCCGAACCGGAGTATTTCAGAGTCGGCTTCTATGGAAAGGGCTGTCCACTGTTTGTTAGGGTGAGTAAAAGTTATGGAACTAAACAGGGCTATGAGGAAAGGGTATGCTAAGCCGAAAGGGGCTCATAGTGCTCACTACAACTTTTACTATGGGACCAACCCCAAAATCGACGAACAAAATCTGCTGTTCCATACATTTTTCTATAGAACGGCCGTTTTTTTTTCTCGATTTCTGGATTGGTCCCGTAGTAAACGATTTTCATAATGACGAGTAAAATATATTTGTGAAATAAATTATGTGAATTTGACTTGTTTTGGTAACAGCCAAATCAAAAAAATACCCTCGATAAGATTTTTTGCCTTTTGCTCTGAATATTTTAATAATGTGAATTGTTTGTTTATACAGAACAAGCAGTTCGTGTACCGAGGCCACGACTACGAGCGTATCGGTGCGTTCACTCAGCGTCTGCAGGCGGAGTACGTCGCGGCGCACATACTCATGCGGAACACGCCGCCGGACGACACCATCATCGCTAACGATGGACAATGTCGGTCTCAATTATTATACCATTGAAAGTTCTAGCAAACTTCTAGTCTGATTTTGAGCAAACTTCTATTCCGATCAGGGTTCGCCGATGTATATCGGCGGATATATATCAATTGATTTTTATCTTGATATATATATCAATTGTTTTTTTCCTGTCTTCTGAACTAAACATTTTAAAGATAAAACCCTGGCAACTACAAAAAAAAACTACAATTCAAAATAATTTAGACTGTTTCTTAAAATGGCCACCTCATTTAAAGTCGGGGAAATCCCCTTTACTTTAACTTACCAGTACTGCTAGCTTTTTATTGAAATTCAAACCTTAACTTCATATCATATAAGGTTTATTTTACGAGGTAGTAAAAAATAGGGATTCCCTGGTGCTCCTAGCGTTAATAATTTTCACTTTCTAGGGAAAATTTGCTTCTTTTTCTTAACCGGGATATGTATCAATAAATCGGATTTTTGATATTTATTATAAAAATCGGATTTTTTTCTAACCCTGATTCCGATTTTGGAGAAATTTTCACAAATTCTAAATCTTTATTAACGGCCTAATTTGATGACAAATGTGATTTTTCTATTGAGTGTCCCACATTAGTTATGTAGATTAAAAATCTTATTTTTAGATGTATGTTTTTTTAGTTCTGTAATCTAGTATTGCGTGGGAAAACATGATTACATGACATTTTCTCGATAAAAAAATCCATTGAAAAGACCCCCATTTGCACACATTTTTCGCTGGCGCTCGTGTGTATATAGTGTAGTGTAGTCTAGTGTATATTCAAGTGATTATTACACTAATAGTTAGGATAGGTACGGTTAGGTAATTAGTATTTTGCTTAGTTAACTAAATTTAGGGCTATTGTTGTCTTTTACTAATAGAAACACAAGAAATAGATAGCATGCATTTTAGTTCTGTCAAACGAGTTTACCGATTAAAGCCGCGAAGAAAAACGTACACTAGCGACACTTAAAACTTGTTTTAAATCGGCACCCGCTACGGTCTTGTCTAAGTTTGTATGGAGAACTAAGATCTGTCTAATTTGACAGCACTATAATTCTTGCTATCTCTATCTTGTGTTTCTATTTAGTAAAATACAGCGATAGCTTAATTGCGTTTAGTTAGTGCACGGTGGAATTGACATCACTATCCAATATTTATGTTTTTTTTATCGACGACTCTTGTTTTTTTTTTTTTTCTATTATTTTTAAGTGTGCCTTACCTACTTGCAGATATACAGATCTGCAACGTGAAGCCGGTGGCGTCCCGGCGCTCGTGGCCGGCGGGCGCGCCCGACCAAGTGAAACGTTTCTACGCTTGCAACGAGGTCGATACCTTCCTCTGCGACAGGCCGCTGCAGAAACCGCCCATCGACAAGGACAACGAGTTTAAGGTACTGCACTGCATCAGCCTTTTAACATCCCTCTGCTGGGATATCGGCATAACCTCGAAGGGAGTTTTTTTTTTCTTTCGCGTTATGAAAGTTTTTTTTTTTTACTATTTTGTAGAGCCTCTGGATAGAAAGAACAACATTAGTGACAGAAAATGTACTGCCTGGGATTCTACGATGGTCAGAAGTGGTTTCGAGATCCGTCGAAGAAATACCCCCAGTTGAAGTAAGTGAAACATTCTTCAATTTATAAACAGTTTTTTGTCTCGAAATTTCAAATGAATGTGACTACTTTGGTTGTGCTTTTAGTTTTGATCTGTTTAGTTTATCAAGGAATGCGACTCGAGCTAAATCTTAGCAAACATCTAAAGAAATTTCTGTACTGATCTGTTCTCTGGTTACATTTTCTTGTAAGCCGTAAAACAGCATTTACCTTCATTTTCTTTAAGAATCCGAATTCTCGAATTTCTTTAAACATTGTAATGCCGGCTGTACACAATCTTCCAGAGCCTCTCGCCGAGTCGGAGCGAGGAGGCCTCTGGAAGAGATACCGTGTACAAACTCGTCGTATCAAGTGAAGCTGCATTCCGAGACGAGACCGAGCGAGACGAAACGAGAGCACAATGTACACACTCACTTTCGGTCTGTTTCGGCGAGTGCGTATAGCCGGCATTAAAAAAGGTCTCCGTGCCCTTTGCCAGCTTTAATGCAGCAGAGACAATTTAAGCTGAGGAGGAGGATCCCCGGAGTCCGTGGAGCTATAATATAATTATTATAATTTTTTTTTAAAACCCGGTATGCGAAAGTATTATTTTTGTTAATACTTGTCAGTTCGCGTGCGAGACGATGTGCGCGACGGAGCGCGAGCTGCGCAGCCTGGTGTCGCAGTACACCGCGGACCCCGCGCGGAACATCAACCCCTTCTCCATGCGGCTGCAGGGCACCATCGACGCCAACGTGCAGGGAGGAATCACCAAGTACGAACAGGTGTGTACCACACAAATATTATTGAACAAGTTGTGCGCGCATACAGAGAAATATATCTTCAAAATTCGTTTCACCGCCCAATCGTCGATCAATTTTTGGTGTTACAGGTATCCATAGACGACGTTGATCGAATACCATCAGGCGGCCCGTCTGCTTGTTTGCCACCTATGGCATTAAAAAAAAAACCAATCGATTGGGCGGCTCAAAATTAATTCACGCTATTGCTTAGTCAAGGGCGATCCAGTTAAGCTATTCACACTCATAGAGCCCTCCACTAGGATTCCCTGTGTCGGGGAACACACACAAGGACGTTGACAATTAACTCCCACGGCATTAGCTAATTAAAAGTCTATCATTCTATAATCTGTCCGGTCGGGAATCGAATCAGAGACCTCATGCTCCTAAGGCAGACGTGCTAGTAATTAAGCCAGGGTGGTCCAATAGGCGAGTCTATTTATTTTGCGCGTCATATTTTCTTGAGAGAATAAGTACGAGATGTCAACTGAATTTCAATACCTCTATTGAATACCGGTATTGAAATTATTATTGGTATTGAAATTGGAATGACTAGCAGCTAGGCCAGTACATTACAGCGATGTAATCTGCTAAAAATTGTGGCTGCTCAGTGGGAGCGCAGTCGTCTCATATTCGTAGGGTCGCCGGTTGGAACCCGGGCAGGCCCGTACCAATGAATTCATTGGATCTTACGTACGGATATTACCACTGGCTTTTCGGTGAAAGAAAACATCGTGAGGAAACCTGCTTAGTTCCTGAGAAGAAATACAATAACGTATGTGAAACAGCCAACCCGCACTGGACCAGCGTGGTGGTCCAATCACTCTTCGAGGGAAGCCGTTAACCCAGCAGTGAGATTTTACTGTAGCAGTGGACTGTTCCATACATTTTGTTTAGTGCTATTGACATTTTTCTATGGAACAGCTGATATTTTATTCGTGATTTCTGAGTTGGTCCCATTCTAAATGTAGTTCATAATGATGAGTACTCTGGGTCCTTTTCGGCTTAGAATACCCTTTTCTTACAACCCTGTATAGAAACAAAAACTCTGTCAACGGTTAGCTTCACGTCTCACACTTCACTCAGCCAGCCCCTTTGTAATGGGCATCAAAATAAATAACAAATCACTGAACTCAAAAAAGCACGTATCGCGAGATAAACATATTTTTTTAAATTTCTGAAACAATTTTTGTTAATAAACTAATTACTCCATAAATGAGTATTTTTATAACAGATAAAAATATAGTACTGTTACATAACTAAAACATTATAGTAATTGCTGTCCCTCTCTCTACTCTTCTACTTCTTTAGCTGTACTCACAGATCACACCCTAGATTCTGCATTCAGGACGCTCGAAGCGCACCACGCATCAGTCTAAATACACTTATAAAAATTTACTCTGGTTGATTGTTAGGCGCGAGTAGGCATAACCTTGAGATAACCAATGAGAACGCTCGGTCGCACTCCCCGCGACCCGCGCCGCGCCTCAAACTTTGGTGACTGTTTGTAGGAACAACAAATCTCGTAATGCGGTATCTAGTGTGATCTGTGGCTGTTCCCGACGGGGTCCACAATTGTGATCAAAATGTAAATCTACCAACTAAGTACCAACATACATTGTGGAATGCTAAAATATGTATGAATATGATATACAATGCCTTGTTACTGACCCTTCTACGCTATCAAACGTTAAAAAGTAACGAGAGTTGTGAATAATTTGTCAGGCGTTTTTAACATCGGAGTTCGCAAGAACAGCCACGCCGAGGGAGGCGGCGGCGGCGGGCAAGTTGCGTCGACTAGTCGCGTCGCAACTCGCAGTCGTCGACGCCGGGCTCGCTCTACACGGGAGACTTGCGCCAGAAGATGTAAAGCCGTTGCACAGGTAAGCTTACTATTCTGGCTAGTCATTGAACTATGTTCCTTTATCCCCAGGTCAAGATCATCAATATCTTTGACCAGCAAACAAAAATTAAATTGATAGAAACTAAGGTGTGTACTCTGTACAAAGTCTCTGTTCATTTCAGAGGACGAAACCGAAAAAAAAAACAAAAAAAAAAAAACACTTGGTTTGATGGTACAACAACGCTAAAGCAAGCGGTGGTTGTCAAAGCTACAGATTATTCGCATGGGCATTTATCTTCCTATTTCTACAGGCAAAAGTCGTAATATAGAATAGGAAAGGTAAAGGCACTAGGGCCTTTTGTAATCACTTGTATTATGATAATTCTGTACAGTATTCGCAATAATAATACAAGTTCATTTAGCGTATCACCTAATTTACGCGGTCATTTTGCTTGCAGAATATACAGACCATGATAACCTAGAGGTACTGATAATAAGAGAATAGTCCTTCCGCGAGGTTCTGGCGCATTCGATATCTGAAATTGTATAGCTGTCGCTTTATTTCTCGTGCGTGCAATAGAGAGAGTTAGTGAATTTTCCAAACTTTTCGATGAAATTAGGGTTTCGGGGGTAGTCTGTTATCACCTCTAAATTTTAACAAAATCTTTTGTTTTTGGTGTCAATGGCTTGGATAGACCATAACCTATACCGCTATGTATTGATTTAAAAAAAAAGTTTATGGTATTCTAATAACAACTACTTTATTCGTCGTATTTTCGACGCAAAAAAAATTGTCAGTCGAACCCCCGAATACTGAAACGTTTGTTGAAATTTGACGACAGATTAAGTTTATTGCTATGTCTTTGTCATTTGCTTAGTGCCAGACAAAGGCAGTATTAGAATTAATCTGGGGTTAGTGCCTTTAACAACGAAGATATTATGAAATCGAAAAAAGATCAATCATATAAGCATAGTTTTCCACGGTGCAGATAACATATTTAAAGAAACATCGAAATCGGATAACATTTAGGGGTGGGTATCAGACTACGCTTTTTGTGTGCACAAGATGGCGGTATACTCTATTCTTAACGCTTCTTCAACAGGCGATTAGTTGAAAGATTCAACCAACTCCGGCAAAACTTGGGCCCTGGATTAGCGCGAGCGAGACGGCAGCTCTCCGAGAGTATTGTCAAGTGAGTATTTTCGTAAACCTAACAATCGATCGATAAATAAGCGATCGAGTCATTTTTCTGCTTCTCGTAACGTGTATAATTATTTCTGATTGTACCTTATTTCAGTACACCTTTACCGCCTGTTCCGGCGTTGGACAAAAGATCTCAGAGCATTCAGCAAGGCGATAACTATTACGAGGACGGACATTTGTACGATAAACCGGTAATACTTCAATAACTTATAATAAAAGTAACCGTTGTCTTTATCATTTTTTGAGTGCTGTTTTTACCAGTCGTGGATTTGATACTTTGTGCTTTTTAATTGGCTTTTAACTCAGACTTTTCACTTAGACTTTAAAAATTAGTGTAAAAATATCAGCTGTTCCATACAAAATGTTTGTCGATCTTGCAAAATGTATGCAGCTGTATTTTTTCTCTCGTGAATTTTCAAAAATCGTCTAAAAAAAGTTGTTTGTTATCTCGTATACAACATCCTCGCAACCGCTCCCTCGCCGATTACAAAGCACCGAGCTTCGTTCCACTTCCACCAAGGAATAACAAAAAATCCAAAATTCCATATTCACAAAAATATGTAATTCCAGTTATCGATAGAAGACTGCATGGAGCAGCAGAGTATGATGTCGGCGAGCGTACCCGCGGGCGACAACAGGGAGTGTCCCGACGACAGCTCCATGGTGAAGTCGGCGCCGCCGCTGCCCTCGCGGCCCAAGTCCGGCGACCCGCGGAGCCCTACCAGACCTCCACTCGATAAATACAGGTAAACATTGGATTTCTTTTTTCAAAATAGGTTTACTTTTCAAGCATATTGGAATAAATGCCTGCCTGCCTGGAATTAATGTTTTTTTTTATGTTACTCGGTGACGAGACGAGCAAGTCGCTCACCTGATGTTAAGCGTCACGCTTGCCCATGACAGTTCAGTGCCACCCAGAATTTTGAACTTCAACAGTTCAAAACTATGCGCGGCAATGCATTGCGCTCGTCACCCTGAGATGTTAGATGTAAAATCTCTGTATGCCCAGTAATTACGCTGGAAACATTGCCCTTCAATCCGGAACACAGTAATGCTTTCACACTACTGCTTGGCGGTTGAGTAACTGGCAAAAGTGTGGTACTTCCCCAGGCGGACTCTGCAAGAGAGCTCTACCACTACAAAAACCACCTGGACCTGATAATACAGCGAAGATTTGGAACTCGCTACCAGTGTCTGTGTTTTCCGAAAAGTATAATAAAATAATAAATAAAGTGTCTTCAAATCTAAAGTAAATGGGTACCAAGCTATGTGGTATTAACTATATTTTCATCGGATTTTACATAAACATTAGCTGACTGAATACTTAAGCTCCATCTAGTTTTATGCTGTTTTTTTCAGGGGTACAGTTTTTTGTATGAGATGCTAATTCTTCTCATATTATTTATCTATCTTTAGGAGGGATCTTGTCCCCAAATTATATAAGGGGATAGCTAGAACTATTGCAACTGATAGGAATATGCAAGTATAAGATATATAATTACTTTTATTGCCATAAAAAACCTCACAATAAATAGAGCCTCAAAACGAAAAAAATGTTTCATAAATAAAGAAGTTTTATTTTCATGCTCCGACATCCATCTCTGTCCTTAGCACTGTATTGAAATGTGATGTCACGTTTCACATGCGCCATACAAATTCTACGCTTTGCGAGTAAGAGACAGCAACCTCTTTCAGTGCCAACCGAAATCTTTAAACGCCTATTATTCGGATACTATCGGAGGTTGTCGTTTTTGTCGCGTTGGTCGTCCAGTTGCGTAATAAGTCGACGACACCGTCACCATCGTGGACCTTGTCATAGATAGTGCGCGAGCGGCACCGCGCAATGTGCGAGTATGTTGGTAAGAGCGGGATAGCATGCTATCACAATCAGAATCACGATCGTTCATAATGAGGGCATTGGACTAGATTTCCAAAAGACCGAGAGATAGCAAGAGCCTACTGGCCTATACCCAGTAGTGAGATAACGGAGGCTGATGATCGGAGGCTACATAAAATGTAGGTCATTAAAATTTTTGAGGTTGTCACTCTTAAAAGCGAGATCTAGGCTTGGGTTGTGTAGCTATAATCTTATCTATAATTTTCAGAGACTCCATCGACGGAGAGTACATTGAGACTCGGCGGCACAGCCGCGCCTCGTGGAGCGAGCCAGGCGACGCGCCGCCGCTGCCGCCTCGGGTCTCGGGTAAACTATCACTTATTACTAGTAGTTCGCGGCGAACTGAGACCTCGCGATCCCTATATCTTCACAACCCCTGGACCGATTCAACTCATATTCGAACTTAAAAATTCTATTGAAATGAACTACTTGCCTACAAATTTCATGAAGATCGGATCAACGGTTCGCAAGTTATCAGCGGACAAATATACACACAAACATACAAACATACATACAAATGCCGATTTGTCCCAGTAAACTCTGAGACCTTCGTATCCATAGGCGACGGTGATCGCTTACCATCAGGCGGCCCGTCTGCTTGTTTGCCGCCTACGGCATAAAAAAAAAAAAACTTTAATCTGCGACACGATCTTTTAACGATCGTCACAATTTCTGCTTGAGTTGAAATAGAAACCTAAGCTATCTCATTCGTAATGGTACGGAGAAAAAACGCTACTTGTTATGAATATTTTTGCATTAATAATATCAAATTATTATTTTATTTTCAAAACTCGCTCACAAGGGATGGCTTTGAAAACATTATTTTTTGAAACATATTTTTTTCAATCGCAAACGAATAGGTCAAATTATCTTAAAGGTCGGGGATTTAAAATCCTGTGGGCTAACACTCCAATACTTCAGGTCCCAATTTAAACTAGTCATACGCAAGAAGGTTTTGCGAACAACTTTATAACTTCTGCAAGTAAATATCGTCAGAAAAATCATACGAGCAATTCAAAAATAGATCATCCTGATTTGGACACTATTTGAGCGCTGATCAGATTATTTATTTTTCCTTGCAAATAGTTACGTCCACCAACCCGCCTGATAGAAGCGACGATGCGACCGAGGAGGGAGCACGAAAGTAAACGAAAATTGAAACTTTTTCAATTTTTTCAATTTTTCAATTTTCAATTTTCAATTGATATTACAGCTTTTTACAGCTCTCATAAATTCATTTAATATTTATTTGAAATGTTTCACTACATTATATATATATATTTTGTTTTCTTAGATTTAATATATTAATATATTTAAGATATTTACTTATACTGGACTGTATACTTCTGCCATTTGTGAAAACTGTTAAGGCTTGTTTTTTTTCTTATCTTGTCGTTCTATCCAAAAATTAAATAAAATGACTATGTTTTTTTTTTTTAATCAGGCGATAAGCGTTCGTGGATGGAGGCGCCGCCGGCGGTCCCGCGCCGAGCGCGCGCGGGGGACGCGGGGGACGACGCGCGGGACTCGGGCGTCAGTGTCGACGCACACGCGTACACTAACGCAGACGAACACAAACACTATAAAGGTAACTACGATTAAAAGTACCATGAATTAATTAATTCATTGTACTTTGAATGTTCATATTATAGTATCTTGAAGGAAAATAATCTCGGCTCATAAAATTGTTCATAGATTTAATGGATGTACAAAATTCACAAAAAAAAAGTGTCCTGAGTTTGTGAATCTTAGAATACCGAAAAACTAATTTAAATCCTGTTTCATCATATTATAACAAGGTCTTATTTATTTTTAGCATAGATTACTCATTAGTTTCTACTTTGGTCCAAACTGCGAAAAAAATGTGTGTAAGTACGTAAGTGTGTTTGTTCCGTTCCAAATCCGTTCAGCCGTTACAGAGCTGAACGGATTTGGATGAAATTTGGGAAGAAAGTAGCTTATACTCTAAATTAACACATAGGCTACTTTTTATCCAGGAAATAAATCGTTTTCTGTAGAATAGCGGGTAAAACAGCGGGGCCCTGCTAGTACACCTTTAAAAATTTACTCTCATCGGTTCATTGCTAGGCGCGAGTAGGCGTAGCCTTGAGATAGCTAATGAGAATGCTTGGCCTCAATCCCCCCAACCCGCACTTTCCTCCAAATTTTGTGACTTTCGGCCATTTTCAAGCGGTACGGCCATTTTCGACCGCTGAATGGACTTTCCATTTGTCAAGAACACCAATAAGCGTAATATTATTTTGTTAAAGATCTCGACCTGGCCGTTGAGTCGTTGCGCTACGAAGATATAATTTCAATGATGTCGGAGCCTCTTCGAGTGGACGACGGCGAGACTCCGCCCCCCATCCCGCCTAAAGGGCTCGGCCACCTCAGCAGCTTCGACTCGGGCCACCACGAGAACACCGAGTCTCACTGCTAACAAGGACAACTAGTAAGATTACATTAATTTAACGCACAGGTAAGAGTCTGTTAGACATTGAAACTCCATAAAGCGGTAAAAGCTTTTCGGAAATCAATTCGTGGTATCGTTTCGATCAGAGAGTTTCACGGTAGAGACTGTCAATCAAACTAATATTGTAAATGCGAAAGATTGTGTGTGTGTTCCCGTTCAATTCTGTAACGGCTGAACCGATTTGGATGAAATATACTTTTTGTCTCGAAAAATGTAACCGTTTCTGTAGAATTGCGAACACTGTGAAACCGCGGGGCACACCTAGTATGTAGTATAAAAATCAACGCACAGGTAAATGTTTATTATAAACATAAGATTCATATAGAAATGGCCTACAGGCTGATACTAAAGCGAGAATCCATACTCTATTATTTTTATATTAGATGCCAGAAGTAACGCCTATGATAGCATACATCTGCATTAGCCTAAATCCCACTGCTAGGATATAGGTCTACCCTTGATGGATGATTAGGCCTCCACCACGCTGGCCCAGTGCAGGTACAGTGCAGTGTTGATTGCCCTATCGTATAATAATAAGCCCGCTATGGTTTATTAAAATCTATCCTGAGGATGAATCCATATAAATAAAAAAATAATGGTGGACGTTTTTTTCACACAGCGCCATCTAGCCCCAAACTAAGCAAGCTTGTATTATGGGAACCAGATAACTGGTAGAATACATTTTTTTTTTTTTTAAACATACGTAGAGTTCATAGGAACACCCAGACAAAGAACAAACATCCAAGTTTATCACACAAATGTTTGTCCTGGGTGGGAATCGAACCTACAACCTATAGATCAGAAGGCGGAAATCCACCCACTGAGCCACAAGGCTAGTAGTAAAAGCAGGACAGCGAGATGCTCACTAATAAAATTAACTAATTGTATAAAAGTAATATCTTAGGCTATGTTGTACCATACTCCCGGTTAAAGTTACTGTTATAGTTTAAATTGACTATAACTTTAACCTTAACCGTGAAGCTTAGCCAGCACATGTCGTCATTTTGACAGTAGTTGAAATGGTGCAACACATTCTTCTGCTTAACGGGAGTTTTAACTGCAGTTATGACTTTAGTTTAAAGTTAGCCTAGAGTGTGCAGCCGGCCTTAATTACGTTACCTCAATTTTATAAAATGTTCGCTGCAGCTACGGCGGAAACTTGTCCTCAATGTCGGGCATTCAGCGAATCTGAGTTCCTTACCCCCGAATACTGAAAGGTTTGTTAACTTTGACAACAGATTATATCTAATAGCCAGTATTAGAAGTAATCTGTTGTCTGTCACTAAGTAAATGACAGAGGCAGCAATAGACTTAATCTGTCGTCAAAGTTAACAAACGTTTCAGTATTCGGGGGTTAATATATCAGCTTGCAATTAAAGTGTGCATATCACTTTATCTGAGAAACGCTGAATCCAAGCTGGACGCAGTGCACATACGTCCTTAGAAAGTAACTGAGTTTTTTTTTTGTAAATTGTGAAAAAGTCTAGATTGTATATATTGTCTAGCTTCGACTTCGAATCGCTTTATTTCAATCTGTATAATGGCCTTGACATTGCAACTTTTTCCCTTTTGTGTAGAAGCGTAGATGAATTATTTGAGTTATTGTATATATTGGAAATATTAAGCAAAAAATAACTCGCTAAATAGATTTGAAAATTTTGCAATGAGGATCTTTACGGTTTTTTGCAACGTTGTGCACGTTTTTGAGACTGGGGAGCAAAAAAAAAACCCAAAAGAATTAAGTATTCGACTCGTCTTTTTTGTATAATGAATAATTATAATAATTGTCAATTCAATACATGTACATGGGGAGAAATTGTAATTTTATACATGGCCAAATTAACAAAGTCCAGAACAATGCTATCTTTGACAGTCATTTTTATAAACTTACATTTATTGTTGTCTAGAGCGAGAGTATAAAAGTAATGAATTAATGATATGTAATTTTCAATGCAAGCTAAGTTATTAGTAGTCAATGCAATTTCATAAGTTTTTTTACAATGACGCCTACAAAATATTTATAGCAATGTCTTCAAGTGTATTGCTAGTATAATATTTGATTTTTGAAGCGTTTACCAAAATCATTTCTCGAATGCTAACAAAGCACTTACGTCCTTTGTTGTTAATTCATTTTAGTATATTTGCTATTTTTAACAACTACTTGTAGAAACAAACTATAAGGTAATCTATTGCTTGGAAAGTGAATTATTTGAAGTACGTACAGGGCCCGTACCGTGAGGTGCTTATTGCGATGATTGTTAGGTACAGCGATGACACTGCGCGACCGCGAACCGTATCGCCGCGTGACAAGGTGTATGGTCGCGCAGCGTTCTCGGCTGAGCCTAATAATCATCGCAATAAGCACCTCACGGTACGGGCCCTGGAGTTTAGTTGGGGTAGTAATATTTATACAAGTATATCGGGGCCATATTACTGGTGATACCAACCAATTTACAAGCATAGTGACGCATTAGTTTTACAGCTAACCACAGACTAAAGACTTGAATAAACTATATAGATATAAAGCAGATCTCCGAATTAATGCAATTATTACATAAAACGGCCATATCTAATTTACAACTATTCTCGTTTAAAAATATGTGTCGTGTATTAAATTATTTGTGATAAAATATAATGATTCCAAAAAGTATTATTTGACATGTCCTAATTTTCGATGCAACTATGCAATTTTTAAGAATTTTAACTGTAGTATTAAGTTTCATAAATAATCCTTGTTATAAATGAATAACTACTAATCATTTCGATGTATAAAATAGGCAATTTTATGTGTAGATCATGTTGTGTATTACTTTGCTCAATCAGATCAAGGGCAATAATTATCTATATTTATTTAAAAAAGGTGTTGGAGTATGCATATATTTTGTTTTAATTAGTCTTAAGCAAACGAGAAGTACTCGATTAATGCCTTTGTTACCGACTTCCCAAAAAAATGGAGGAGGTTCACAAGTCGACTGAATTTTTGTATTATGTTTTCTACAAAACCGAAAAACTTAATCGAGTACTCGCTTGCTCCCGACGAGCGAACTCAACAGCCGCTACATCGATATCTAAACGAGTAATCAATTTTACCGAAATTATTATTTGTAATTTCCGTCATCACATCAAGTAAGCACATGCTTGCTTGATACGTCAATAATTTCTACGCAAAGCATACAAAAATCTTCACTTGCTATAACAATATTCTAACAATACCCAATACTATATCTACGTCGATTATGTTGTAATCTGGCAGCACTAAAACATATCGAACTCTTGTAATTATCTAAATGCTGGATGGCGGAATATAGCGCTCTGTATTTAATGTTGATTCTACCTTGTATACCTATATACCTACGCAATAAAATCTTTTTTCATATAGATATGTGAGTAAGAGATATGTCACTATTTTTAGAACTGTCAAATTTTGTTGACTTTCGAAAATAGTAAAAAGAATAGACATTTTCGACGTACGTAGTGATTGCCGGCTATATTATACATTTCTAAAAATGATTGCTCGTTTAGGGGTCAGATGCAAACTTAGATTTTATTAAACTAAATATAAACGGTCTTATTCACAAACTTTCGATAACCTTTGATAAAAGTTTATTTCATCAGCAAGAATGTTAATAATAATAATATATTGTTCACTTAGGGGAGAAAGTGACCGTTTACCAGCGGGGGTGTAGTTTGAGGCCCGAGGCGAAGCCGAGAGCCCTTATATACACGAGTTGGGCATCGCACTTTTTTCCGAGTGCTACATAGTGCTATAGACTACACTTAACTTTAGACTACAAAATAACATACAAAACAAATTGAAAATTCATATAAATAAAGAAGTCGAAAGCAAGGAACCCAAGACATTTTTAATTTTTTTTCAAGCATTTGTCCATTATAATTTTTGGACTTGGCGATAAAACATTTTGTCATCTGGCATTATTACAGACCTACATAATAGTAGGCAAATTAAAAAAAAATACAGCGAGTAAACAATGGATTTTCATGTAGGTTTTCTGCCCGCTCAGCGCGTCAACAATGGATTTTCATGTAGTTTTTCTTTCCGCTCAGCGCGTCAACATTTGATTTTCATGTAGTTTTTCTGCCCTCTCAGCGCTTCCACAGTGGGCTTTCATGTAGTTTTTCTGCCCGCTTAGCGTGATAACAATGGATTTTCATGTAGATTTGTATCTGCCCGCTCAGTGCGTTAACAATGGATTTCATACATTTTCGTGCCTGTTTATTGTATGACAGTTAATCACGTACTTTCTTCCTCATTAAAAAAAAAGTAATACGGTGTTTTCCTAGAAAGTGTGTAGGATAAAATATATTTTGACTAAAATCCCTTATACTATACCCCCCTTATACTTGCGTAATTCTCATTGTGATGGCATGCCATTCCGCTCACACTAACTTACACTATGCGCGCTCTCACTTGCGCACCATCACTATAACAATCAGGAACATACATAATAAGGGGGCTGGCTGGTGTTTATCGGACTTTGGTGAATAAGACTGTGACTACTGTGACTAGAATAGATTGCGTAATTACAATTATTTTATGTTTAAATCTTTTAGCTGTATCTGAGAGAAATGCAAACCTCTTGGTGAAATTTTATTACACCACGCGCCGTTTAGAAACACTATACATTTTACTAAACGGCGGCTCATTGTTTTAGAAGTTATTTACTGAATTTATTATTTTATTATACAATTTATGAATTTTCGTACTAAGTGTATTGATAAGGTATTAATGTTTTTATTACGACGTTGACTGTAAACTTTTTAGCTACTGCTTTACATTTTTGATCTCTATTGACTTCAAAATTTTGCACAATCTTTTACTATTATTATGTATGTAATTGTGAAAACTATTTGACAATTTTTGATATTAACATTCAGATTTTTGTCGGTGGATTTAAAAAGGTCTTAAAAACTATTTTCCAGTTGCGAAGTGATATTTTTGATTGGGTTTTTACCAACAACTGTTATGCTATCCGTAGCGATTAAGGTTACATTTCCAACGAACAATGGTGTCGATTCTGGGGCGCCATTCTTTTAACCAAGCTTACCTGATTGCTATAAAATGATTTGCGATTATTTTCGTATTTCAATTTACGATACTTAAGTGGGATAATAATAGATTTTAAATCCCCGGTATTGTGGCGCTGTCTCAGTCATCCTGACTGTTAATGAAGGAGAATGTAGCTTTCGAGAATCGAAACCTTTCTGTTTGAGCTCAGAGTACGGCAGATGAGATGTTTTGTTTAGAAACAGCTTATCTGAAACGATATCAATTATCTTGATTAATATTTAAAAAAAAAACACTTTGGCAGTCCCGGGTACTAAATGTATCACCACATATGGTTCTCACACTTTGTGGGAAAAAATTGTGTATTACACGGGACGCATTTGTGTATTTTTGAATATAGTTTTAAGTATAGCATAACACTTAGATAATGAACCAAAAACATTAGGACTCCACGGAACAATGTTGGCCTTTGTATGGGGACTGCCAAAGTGTTAATTTTAAATGGTTATTTTTATATTACTTTTATAAATGAAATTGATACACTTATTGATATATTATTAGCTGCGTATAGCCTGGTAAGAATTATTTGATTATATATCCACTTCTAAGATAAATAATGTGAATTCCATTTGAAAACTCTTGTAAGAAAAAGGAATTGAGAGATATCAAGGTATATAACAAAACTAAACTGTCCTTTCTATGCAATATTACTATCTTTAAGGTTATTTTTTTTAAGGTTTACATACAAGAAATATTGGGTAACCTCAAGCTTGTTTGGATTTTTGACTGATATTGGATTAAATGGTACTTTATCATGGCGAAACACGGAGCGTATCGTTTAAAAAAAAACCTTGGAAATATATGAAAACTATTTTACTTTAAAATCATTATAATTATAATAACTATTTGTTATAATGGAACAGTAATATTATACCCAGCCGCCTTGATATTGTTCTAAATTTTGTGTACTTTAAGACCTACATGAATTAAAAGCTATAAACATTTAACTAATCAAATGCACGACGCGTTATCATTTCATTGACCACACGTCACGAGCTGCAAGAAATACGAAATTGTCCATTTCCAATAAGGCAATATGATATTCCTAAACAAATTCTTCCCATACCTAATGATGTGTTTCGTA
The DNA here is from genome assembly GCA_947579745.1 of Apocheima hispidaria. Taxonomy (NCBI): domain Eukaryota; kingdom Metazoa; phylum Arthropoda; class Insecta; order Lepidoptera; family Geometridae; genus Apocheima; species Apocheima hispidaria. The sequence goes on from OX388151.1 coordinate 4,754,517, forward strand.
TACAAAAAGACTGCGGATAAAATATCAAGTGTCAATGCATATTACGGGTCAAGGGATACCGTTTTCAAATAAATACAGAACAGCTTATCTGTGGTGGTACCGTGACCAAAAGTTGTAACTAAAAAAAAAACAACAAGAGGCTTTCCGTTTAGCTTTGGAAATACGACGGTGGCTCTACTACTCTACTTTGAAGATTAGCCACTCTGCACAGCGATACGCCCGTGTTTCGTTTTTTTTTGTATGATGCGTGCTCATTATAATCGGTTCTCGACTTTAGACCAAGAGTAGCCGCGGAGGCGCAATAAATAAACGTGAACCTAATCTCGTTAATGTATAGTTGAATTTCGAGACACAAAAACAACGAACGCGTCAACCAGCGTTATAATTATATAGTCTGATGTTTGTCATTTGAAATTCCGCTTTACGAAACGAGAGGTAACGTTCTTATTGCAAAGTTTTTCCGCCTACACGACAACTCTGTGTCAATTAGCGAAATCCTTCATGTTACATAATTATTAGCTTTGTAGTTCGAACCAGTTACATGACTTAGATATAGGTCCTAGTGTAATTTGTATCGTACCAAAAATTTCGTCAGCTATTTTTATATTTAAAAGATACTATCTCAAATACATTGGTATTAATTGTAAAAGTTTTATTTTTATTGCGATTTATGTAATTTGTACTGTACTGCAAAGGTTTTAGAGTTGTGGATAAAGAATAGATCTGTAGGAGGTCAGATGGTCGCCAAATGAAATTATTCAGTACAAAATGTAGTGTGTTAACGTAAGGGTATCGACGCTTAGTGGTGTAGCCATCTCTATCGGATCTTGTATCTACGTAAATGGACGAAATACATTTTAGTTGGAAGCATGGAATTGTGTTTTTTTAATACCCTATGACCACCACAGTCGTAACTATATACTTGACACCCTACAGCGGCCTTTACGATAACTATGTCAATGCTTGACAAGAATGTTGGTCTATAAAACCTTCTAAAACTTCCTTACTAATTATAATTCAGAGGAACGCAGTCGTATCAGGACCAATAAATCTTCGAGGTAAAAAATGAATACGTTCGTCTCGATGAAAAATATTCGCTTGCGCGATTCAGAACTCCCAACATTACAACTGTCAGTCCATACAGAACGTCAAAATAGCACAAAAACGGATCAGCGCCATCTGGCTAACTGTAGGAAGTAAATTTGACTAGCCGTGATAACGCGACAAACACAGAGAGACCGAGTTACATTCGCATTTATAAGTTAGGATTGTATAAAATTATATTTCTTTCTTTATTTCGTACGTAGGTTGAAAGTTCAAAACTTGCAAGCTTTTCTTTTCGAGATCATAGAACGAAAAAACAAAACAATAACACACATAATAATGGGTAAATGTTGTAGTGATATATTATTTTTTTGTGCAAAAGTAGGTAATTTTTACAAGAAAATTTAACATTCTATGTACGACTAATACAAAGTCTAACGAAACTGCGAGTGCTCTTAACAAAGGTTTAACAATGTGTTGCCATGCTAATCATTTACCGTATTTACCCATAGAATTTCTAAATAATAAGCGCTCTTTGCCTTACCTAATTGTAGGTAGTCAGACAAGACACACCGGCACGCCTTTATTAGTGAACACGGTTTACAAGGCATTTGTGTGTCGACGATGCATCTAGCATCTAGCATGATTCTGGCGCGGATTCTGTTGAATCAATCTTACAGGATTAAAATTATCTGGGTCTCTTTTCATTTCAAAGTGTGTAAAAAAGATGGCAGTTATCTCAAAGCTGCAAACTACTACCTATTATAGGCACTTGCTAACTGAACTGCTCATCACAGACTACAGTTAGGAATCGTCAGATATATCCCGCAGTTGTACCACCATGTACACCCGAGCCGATAACTTTTCAATAGCGCCGCCCACTGCCCTTAATGGACCCGGTGATGACAAAATTTGACACCATAATGAGAGGGAAGCGACGGTCCACACATCCAAGTCCAACACGATGGATGCCTTCTTGGAATAAATGCTTCGCGTAATTACAGAGTTCTTAATATTCTTACAACAGTTCAAAATGTCTCGTTCTTGCTTCTTTATTGGGCTTGCTGGCCAGTTAGTCTGGTTTCTCTCGACGGTTAAAGTAATCAGGGTGACATCGATACCTTGATGCCAATTGGAAGCGGTGCTGGTGCCATGTCCAAGAATTGTATTACTGTAACTAAAGCGCTGCCGGTGTGGGCAACATTTGGAAAGACGCGTACCAAACTTTCGACCATTCAAGAAGCCGCGGGCCGTAGGGACATAACATCTCATCTCCATATTCTCTCTACAGATTCTAAAATGTGTTTTTGATCTGAGAGATATGGGTGAATATAGGTGAAGACGTGGATTTATGAGAACATATATTCAGTACCTATGTATTGAAGGTACATTTCTCAAGTACCTGCCTATAATTAGGGACAAAACACGTAGGTAAGAAAAATGCATTTTCACATTTAACTCGTAGGTATATAAATTTACTTTTTAAAAACGTTTAACTAATACATGCACTGTACCTACCTGAGTAAGGTTGAGGCACGTCTTGGATTTCACTGTAATGGTCGCATAAGAAATCAATGTTCCCTCGAATGCGCTGTTTTACAGAAAGTAGCTGGAACGCAATCCATATTTTTGTGAATGTCCGAATCTGTAACGGTTTTCCAGTAGGTAACACCAAGTAAAAATACTTATATACTTACAACTAATATGTATAATGCCCGGAAAATATCTTGAAAAATTACGTCATCTGCGCAACAAATAATTTTCCGTCATCTTCAGCCGTAAGACGTCCACCGATGATCACCACACCGAACGACAATTTTACTGACCATTTGCATCTATCGGTTGCCCGCGCTTTAACAATTAGACTTTGACCTAGTGTTAGGCCTGTCTACGATAACGTCTTCCGGTTTGTGTTTGCCTCTCAAGAACCTTTCTTCCCCATCGGTTATCGGTTGGTAGTTGGTCGGTTGGTTGGTTGGAGCGCAGCGAAGGTTGCACGGGGAGATTTCGACGTATCGTACTTACGAGCACATGCGTCAATTTTTACCCGAAAGCCCAAGAAGGAGGGTAATTATACTATGAAAACTAACGTGGTTTTGACACATTTTGTTTTAATAAAACGGGAATTCTCCGTTAAATCAAGTCAAGAGGTCGCCCGAAGAATCGAACTCGGATGGGCAGCGTTCAGGAAATTGCGTGATATCTTCTCGTCCAAAATCCCGCAATGCCTGAAGACAAAGGTCTTCAATCAATGTGTGTTGCCAGTGATGACATATGGAACTGAAACGTGGTCCTTGACAACTGACCTTTTGGAGAAACTCAGAGTCGCACAGCGGGCAATGGAGAGAGCTATGCTCGGAGTTTCTTTGCGCGATAAAATCCGGAACGAGGATATTCGTCAAAGAACCAAAGTTGCCGACATAGCTTTCAGAGTTTGCAAGCTGAAGTGGCAATGGGCAGGCCATAAATATTACTCGAGGAACCGATAACCGATGGGGAAGAAAGGTTCTTGAGTGGCGACCACGAACCGGAAGACGCAGCGTAGGTAGGCCTCCCACTAGGTGGACCGACGATATTGTGAAAGTCGCGGGCATACGGTGGATGCAAGTGACCCGTTGTCGGTCGGTGTGGCGCTCTAAGAGGGAGGCCTATGTTTAGCAGTGGACGTCTTATGTTAAATTGAGTTATTTTACGTTTTAACTTGACTATTCCTGTTTTTTTAAAACAAAAGGAGGGTAATGTTTTTGGGGTGTAGGTATGTAAGTTTGTAACTATGTGTGTGTACCTATAAAAGGTTTGACCGATTTTGACAAGGGAGGTGTCGTTGGATTCTTCTTTATGTCCGGGAAGTTGCACTTTTTCGTAGCACATTGTGCTAAACTTTTACACACTAGTACAAGAATTGAACTTTTATTTATTCTGTGGTAAGTATGACGATATGAGTAACAAATTAACAATAGCGAAAATCATACTATTATTGATTCCCAGTCAAGTTGAATGCGGTCAATACGAGAGCTTATTATATATTTTTTTAATTCCCTCACTACCCCGCCATTTACAATACAATACTTACCTACAGTAAATATTATTGTGCATAGCTCTGTACAAATAGATCTTAAGATCTAAGAGGCTCTCGCTAGACGGTGAAGGGCCAGATGCAGAGGGCAGCCATCCTTGACATGGCGCGCATTGTCAGGAGGCTCCTCACTCTGCAGCCATAACCGCCGGTAGCTTAGGCCCTGCCTCACTGTCGGCAGCACTCTAGGTTAAGGTTTTTTATAGCATTTTTTTTTAATATTTATATTATAAAAAACCTAAATTTACGAAATAAAATAAATAAATGGAATACCTAATAATAGTTTATTTCAGGTTTTTTTTTTTGATAATATAAGTTTAAAGTATCTATAGTTTGTATCCTTGCGGACGTACCTACAACAATTTGATGCGTCCCTACTTATGTAGATGCGCACCACTCAACCACGTACTTTTGCTCAAGATATTTGTCGGCCGTATACCTTTTAGTATAATATATTTGCTACAATGTGCATGCTAGTAAGCTTAGGTACATACTCGTATACGATTTCATCACATTTAAAAAACAAATGGGTTCTTTTGCGGCTTGTTCAGTTCGCATTAAGTTTAATTTCATTGCGCGGGCGCACCTGCGTACAATTTTAACAAATGAATTCATGAAAACAATTTACAATACCACAGACAACATAATACTTCGCTATAAATCGTGTGAAATACCAAGGATCTGTATGCTTGTTAAAACATCCTTGAGTTGTATTCCTGAACATGATCTGAACTATTGCGTGGATAATCTCTATTGGATCTGAATCAAAGGTACATATGGGATACATTCACCCAAAGATTTTCTACAGTCCACATTCACGACTATTCAAACTCTTTCTTAGCGGTACATAAAAGTAAAATGACTTTTCCCCGTATTTTATGTATTTTTTCCTAAGTTATAAGATTGTCAAGTGTCAATGTCATTTCTTCTAGTATTAATTGTTGCTGGTGCTGAATTCCGAGGAATATATTAAATTGTAGATAAATTGTGTCTTCTTGTTACGATGGCTGTTGCTTTACCTTTGGAGTCCAACCCAGAAACTATGACCAAATATCTACAGAAACTCGGCGTCCCTGATAAATGGCAAATGGTTGACGTGATGGGCCTGGAAGGCGAGGCCTTGCAGTGGGTGCCTCATCCGGTCCTCGCCGTTATCCTGCTGTTCCCTCTCTCGGAAGTGTATGAGAAACATCGTCGCGCCCAGGAAGCTGAGATCAAGACCAAAGGCACGGAGCATCCGAAAGACGTGTTCCATTTGAAGCAAATTCTTAGCAATATATGTGGAGCCGTGGCTTTAGTCCACAGCGTGGCCAATAACATACCCCATATTGGCTTAAAGGATGGACTCTTGAAAACCTATTTGTTTGAAGCTGAAGGTCTAGATGCCGCAGCCAGAGGAGCGTTGCTCGAAAATTCTACTCAGATTTGGGATGCTTTCAATGATGTAGTGAAAACTGGGGGCGGGGCGAGCGAGGGAAGCACCGAGACTGTCAACAACCACTACGTCACCTTTGTGCATAGGGATGGAATGTTATTTGAATTAGATGGTCGCAAAGCTTTCCCGATTAACCACGGAGCTACCACTCCACAGCGACTGCTGGAAGATGCCGCGAAGATCTGCCGTGAGTTCATAGCCCGCGAACCCGGCAACATTGGCTTCAACGTCGTGGCGCTTGTTCCGGCCCAGTAGCAACACATTTTCTCCAAAAATTTTTTCATTATTCATTAAATATCTGTTGATTACCGACATTGCCGGCCAGACCTTGATAAACTCATAAAATTTACTTGCACATGGAGTTTTATGAAATTCGTTATTTTGTAAAGTATCATGGCTAATGAAATAATCGCGTAGCAATGACGTGAGGAGCTGAGCGGTGGCGTCACGCGATCCTTCAATATGGCACTACGAAAAATGGCGTCCATTAATTCCGTTCATTAGCAAATACCGGTAAACACCGAGTTTGCCGCAGCCGCCACACGGGTCTCGAGATTAAAGTCTTTAATTCATAATTAATCTCTTCGTCTGTAACAAATCGCCAGTCTGCGCGCGAAACAATGCAGCCACGTCTCAATTAAGATATCTGTGCACACTCGAAACACGGCTCCCGCATTCCTCCTTAAAATTCTCTATCTTCGGAAACTAATTAAAAATTCGCCTCGACTCCGTCGCCTGGTGTCCAATCGGGACGATATAACTTCATTTAAAAACGAGCAATCTTGTCGAAGATAAGGAGTGGCGAGAAAACAACGAAGAGCAGCGCTCGCCACACGCGGCAGCGTCGCGGCCGGACAAAAAGACCAACCAAAGAAAGAACTCCAAACTTTTAAATGGAACGCGAGAGAATTCTCCGCGTTAACTATGTCGATACTGGGAAGGACGCAACATCGGTAAGTCACGTCACCAAATAAATGACGCAGCCTCTAAAATAAATATATACTAAATATTGTGTAAATAAAGAAAATAATGCGACGGGGACCCGAAATGCTTTAAATATTCAAATGAAGCGAGCCGAGGTGAAATACGAAGGTGCGCTCGCTCGAGTTGAGGCCAATTAAATCGGTGCCACTGAGGTAGAAATTAAAAACAAAAGGAGGATGACGGGGGTCCGGCGCATTTTTCTCATGAGTATTATTAGCGCGATGTCAACCCACAAAAAATGGAGTTAGAGGGTTGTCGAGCCATGATCTCTATCGATAACATCCCGCGTTTTGTATTGTTTTGATAAGTGTGATGCTGCTGAGCTCGGACGTTTTGTTGACATTTTATATTGCCCATACAAGGGTGATTGATACGGGCGCACTTGGGCTAATAATGCAATCCTTTTCGGAGTTTCCTTCGTTCTTGTTCCTTTTTACAGACTTTTATTTAAGTACCTGTCAGTTCACCTTCAAATCAATGTGATGTAGGTTGGATTCAGATGTCCTTACGCCAATTGGTTTCGAATATACACACATGTGATTTGGATAAAACAAATGTATTAGATAAACCATTTCTGGCACTGGCTCTTTGACTTTTTTTTTGACAATGCGCACTCTCCATAGTTTATACTATATAGCCATATCTATTCATCATCATCTATTCAACAGCCTGAAGAGGTCGACTGCTGAAAAAAGGCCTCCCCCATAAACAGCCACACTGAACGGCAATTTGCAATTTGCATCCACCTGTTTCCCGCGACCTTCAAAATGCCGTCATTCCGCCGAGTAGGAGCCCTACCTACGCTGCGTCTTCCAGCTCGTGGTTCCCACTCAGGAATCTTTCTCACCCATCAGCCATCGGTTCCGAGCGATGTGGCCTGCCCTTTGCCACTTCAACTTGCAAACCCTGAAAGCCACGTCTTAAATAGATATTCGTCTGCAATAAAATGGATAGGACGCAGTAAGCCGCGCGAAAGAGATCGTTCTTAGTTTTTTTTTCTTTAAGGCTGACCATTTGCCTGCCCACTCTACCGATTCAAGAAGAACGCGCCATTTTTATGCGTGTTGTTCGTAGTTGGTAAGGTTATATACCTAATTTTACTTTTCTTCAAATGGCAGTGTAGGCCACCAAATGGTTTGCCGTTAAGTAATTTTATCCTTTGTTTGTAATTTTTGATGTTAACAATAAAAATGGTCTATTCTGTCTACATCATATTTATGGCAACTTACTTTTGCATCTTTTTAACTACCAAGGGTTTGCACGTTTCGTTTAAAATTACCGTAACAGCGTCTGTGAGTGTTGTTTGCGATCCCCAAGTGGTAATTAAGACCCTTCCCAGAAGGAGGTCTTTGTTCAGCAGTGGACTTCTTCTGGCTGATGACGATGATGATGATTTACAGCCTCACGAAACGACTTTCTCTGCATACGGTACACAAAAAAGAATACGTCAATCAAACAAGTGCAGATGATTAAACGGGTAAAAAAAAAAAGTGAACTCGTTGGACTCGGTCATTAGTCATCAGAGCCCTGGTGAGAACAGATTTAATATTTACCTATAAATCAATTACGGACATGTGGGGGTCTTACCACTTAACGCTTACTATCGTACTTGCTCCTTTTATGGGCTACAATGACAAATCGGCTTGGAGGTTTTTTAGCGCTTGTAGAGAGTTCACTATATTTTTTCTGCTTTACTTTTTTTTTTTCTGTGCTATAAGGTTTTCAAGATGCAAATATTTTTCAATTTGTAAATGTTCTTTAGAGCTATTTTATTATCTACCTATAGGTCTAAGGAAGTGCCAATAAATCTATTAGCGTCTATGTACCAAATCCAAATTAAAAGTATGTACTTTTAATTTGGATTTGGTACATACTTTTAATTTAGCGTCCAAATTTAAAGTACATACTTTTAATTTGGACGCTGAAGAGAGAGAAGATACAAAAGCGAACATCTACCAGTGTCATGAAAGTACGCTGGTGGATTTCAAAGAATAATTATTGATGGGTAGTTATCTGGGTTTGAGGTGCAAATTACGTAACTTACCGGCATAATATTGGCTTATCATCATCATCAACCATTTTCCACCTACTGTTGAGTAGGTATAGGTCTCCTCTTCAGCGCGCCATCTTTTTCGGTTTTGTGCCAGTCTCGTCCACAGCTTCCCTCCTGCCTTAACGATGTGCTGCGGTCTGTATTGGTCCAAAACAACTTGTTTTTGTTGGTATAGTTTCTAATAAAGGTATAGATCCTTGGCTTGGAAGTTTATGTATAGTTCAGTTTATTAAAAAAAAAAAATACACTCCCTATGGCTCCACGTAGTTATTGAGAGCATAATAAATACTTACTAGAATCATTGATTCCATATTTATTTATTTTTGTGCTCCTGGTGAAGTACCACACCTTTGCCAGGTATTCAACCGCCGAGCAGTAGTGTGCAAGCATTACTGTGTTTCGGATTGAAGGGCAATGTTTCCAGCGTAATTACTGGGTATATAGAGATTTAACATCTAACATATCAGGGTGACGAGAACTATCTACTACCTGTGCAAAACACCACATCGCGTCGGTCGTTCATTTGCTGTGTGAAACAGGAACAAATAAATTAACAAACATACCTATTTTCTCATTTATATTATCAGTAGTTATGGATTTTAACAAAAAACTATAATAACAATTACTTATTCTGTAATATTTTTTCAGCTCTCCTTATTTCCATTTAAGGTAACGACGCCAATGATGGACACTTTAAGGATAACATATTGTGTCTTATCAAAATTTCTCGTCATGTAATGAATATTAGAGACTCACTTAGATAAAAAAATATGTTCGTATAAATTATGTACTTAAGTACCAACAAGTTTTTCACTTTAAAATATTGTGAACTGAAAAATTTCCAAGTCACTTCCTTATCGTCTGAAGGCAAACAAATATGGCAAATTTACTCAATGAAATGTTTCCGACAAGCACAAAACTGAATGTTTAAAGACACTATAGGCAGTATTTAAAGCAGCATTGTGCAGGCCTCGCATGACAGTGTAAGTAATAGCCTCAGCCGCAGCAGGGGGCCCGCCGCAGCCACCGACGCTCATCACTATTCAATAAGCTCCATTTATTGAAATTACATAATTTGTGTGTGAATAATGACGATTGTGATGAATCTTCGTGGGCGATGCGAGCGACTTAAACGCGATTAACTTTTGACCGCAATACGATATTAATAAGCTGTCTGTACTCAGCTTAACGACTTCACACTGTTGAACCTTATCGTTTGAAGATAGATGTCGGTTCATGTATCTACTCCTGTTAGTTCCTACGCTCACATGCACTCATACTACATAATGACATGGAAATAGGCTCTGGATAAGCCGTGTGGGGCTCCATTGATTTCTGACATCGTTTATTTGAATGGATATTCTGTTGTTTAGACGTCTTTTGTAGATTGGTGTTACAAAGGTTACACTGGAGACGGTGCTTTACGAACGAAATGACGTAAGAATATAAAGACAACGTATTTTTCTAATAAAAATCAAACTAAAGCCTTAGTTTATATTTCAAAATCATTTACCGTTTTAAGCTCGCAAAATACCAATTCGTATTTTTATATAATAATAATAATACCTAAATAAATAAATATTGGTGGACTTTTTCACACACAGCGCCATCTAGTCCCAAACTAAGAAGGTTGTACTATGGGAACCAGATAACTGATAGAATACATACATTTTTTTTTTTGTAGTTTTGAACTGTTGAAGTTCAAAATTATCTGTGGCACTGAACTGTTATGGGCAAGCGTGTCGCTTAACATCAGGTGAGCGACTAGCTCGTTCGTCACTGAGTAATACAAAAAAAAAAACATATTAGTAGCAATGTTTATGCAATTTTTAGACCACATTGATATTATAATTAAAATACGGCTACCAATAGTACCTAGTAGCTAGCAAAATTTGCTCTCATTTGACAGTGTCCTAAGACTATCTATTTTCTATTATAATATTAATATTACTTATCTAAAGTGTAAAATGTCTAAAAGTGTAAACCGTTTAGGCATTCAAATTGTCACTTATAGTAATTGTGGTATAATGAAAAAACAAAAAATTAAAACAAAAAAAAAACAATTGATCCTTATTCCAATTGTACGCGACGTTGCAGCGGAAATACACTACAGATTGGTTATTTTAGACACAGTTTGTGGTATAATGGTCAATGGTAAGATGAAAACTGTAACAAACTATAATTTGTTACATGGTCAACGTCTTCCATCTCATGTTAGACGTCGACCACTAAACGTTTACGAGTTCCAAGAAAGAACAGAAAACAAACGGGACATCGTATAAATTAATCTGAATACGTTACCAGTGATTTGAGTACGCTGTTAAAGATAGACGAGTATGATATTAGGGTAGTCGGTACCTCATAATATTTTTTATTGATCGTTTCTACGGTTTTACTGTATTGTTTATTTCTGTTCTCATTCATGGTAATATATAGAACTCAATAAAATTAGTTAAATAGTCAGACCTAGGTGCCGTACAAAACATTAAAAAAAAGACAAAGAAAATTTTGCGTGGATGATGAATTTTACTAATTATGTATGAAATATTTATAAAATCCGACGTCCGTGACTTGATACGCTTAGGTAGCAGGTGTAATAGGACTCGGGATCGAGACTAGGTTTTCAGACTCGCAAATATAAAACTTTCATCACAATTAACCATCACCCGATTGCCATAAATCGGATGAATGGTATAGGCAATGATATTTTACTAAAGGTACGATTTTAGCGCACCTAAATGACCCCGTGAATCTGTCCTTTCGGACAGATTTATTATAGCTATCCTTTTTACTCTCTAACTTTTCGCATCTTCTTTCGCACTCTTTGGCGGCTGCAAACAGGCTGCAACGGTGCCGACTTCAGAGCGCCATTTTGAAGGTAAAATATATCTTTAGTAAAATATCATTGGTAATGGGAGACGATTCGAATAATATGCGTCAGATTCCACTTTCAACAGCGCATACGAGACAAGTAAGAAATAATCATTTTTATAATTACAGAAAGACAAGGGCTTAGGTACTTATCATGTTAGGTTAGGTACTTTTATAGGTACTACCTGCGCCCCGCGGTTTCCCTCGCTATTCTATAGGAACGGTAAAAATTCAAGATAAAAATTAGCCTATGTGTTATTATACCAGCGAATACCATCCTTCATACCAAAATTCATCCAAATCGGCTTAGCCGTTACAACGTTGAACGGGAACAAATACTTACACATACTTACACACACACAAACTTTCCCATTTATAATATTAGTGTGATGCGCAATGCGCGTGGAGTTTCTAGCAACGTTATTGACGTTAGGTTAAGACTTTGATCTACCGTTCTCGCGTTCCCGCCATAAGCGGCGGAAGAGGGACACCGTGGAATTTTAGTAGGTTGGATTCCCATATAACCGTAGTGTCTTCACGTGGCAGTGCAGTATGCGTGCGCACTTCTCCAGGTAAAAAAAAGGACTTTGATCTATAAGGCAGTTTTTTTTAAATGAAACTGTAAATGAAGACTGATAATGTTTAGAATTTTACTATAAATGAAGTAAGAGTTATCGTCTGTAATGTTGGTAAGCGTCCCGCTTGCAAAGACTACAGATCAAAGCCACCCAGAATTTTGGAGTATACACGGTGTTTTTTTGTTCACTGTGACAGTATGAAGAAATTCGAAACCATAAACGAAACTTTTCAAAAGTTGAATTGACCCAAAATTGTGTATTTGTGTTTTTAATAAGATTCATTTCGGTAGCCTGAGAAATTAAGTAGTTTAAAATTAATATATTTTTAATTAACAATGTATGGAATTTTTGGACAGTTTACCGTCCAGGAGGTCCATAAAAGAGTCATCGGTTAGAATTCGGCAGCGGACACCTGCCGTGAGGTAACTCCCTCGTTTACCGCTCAATGAGCATTAAATTATTATTAAAGTAGCCGTGGTAGCTCAGAGCGAGCACGCTCGCCTTAAATTCGTAAGGTCGTGGGTTCCAACCAGGGCGGGCCCGTACCAATGAGTTCTTTGGAAAATCGTCGTAAGGAAACCTGCATGTTTCCGAAGAAGAAATACGATGGTGTATGTGAATCTACCAAACCGCACTGGGCCAGCATGGTGGCCTAATCACCCTTCGAGAGTATGCTGATATCTCAGCAATGGGATGTTTAAAGGCTGAAGCAGTGGGCTTATCCCGTAACTCTGAAAGCGATAGCGAAAGTTGCGCTAGCGGGACCGCGCATATTGCGACTAAATTGGTACGAGCGAGATGGCATGCTCTCGCAATCAGAATCATGAACGTTTCAAAGTTAGAGGATAAGCCCGCAGAGTATTAAATGGGAAACATCTAAGTATGTAGGTACCAAAATATCAAATCTCCCCATCAGCCTAGTTCCCATTTCAGGCTAGGTATTTACCGTCTTCGACTAGACAGTCACTTAAAATCAGGCTGTGGTTGAACGACTATTATTACGGGTAGACAGTAACTAAAAACCCTTAGTTTTAGTATTTTTTCCTCAAAAAAATCCTGGTAAAATTAATTAACTAAACAAAACGAAAATATAATAATTGCACAATTGTTTCTGTTCTTTTTGTTTTTTTTTCTATTTTGTTGGTCTAACAAAAAAAAGTTTTCTATTTTGTTGGTTTGTTGTTGGGTTTTGTTTTATTGTTTGAACTATTGTTATGAAAACACTAAGTTAGTATATACTTCGTACTAGAAAGAAGAGTCACTACGCTTCATCGCAATGTTCTATTTATATTGAGTAACCTTCTTCCCTTCACTCAGTCACAAAATAAACACTCGCTGTACGCTTATTGGCTGATTAAGAAGAAAACGGATCTTCATCTACTTTATAGTGCAGGGCCTTACCGCGAGCTGGTTATTGCGATGATTGTTAGTTTCAGCCGACGACTCTGCGCGACCACGAACCTTATCGCCGCGTGATAAGGTGTGTGGTCGCGCAGCGTTGTCGGCTGAGCCTAACAATCGTCGCAATAACCACCCCACGGTACGGGCCCTGGTCATTATACTCATTAGAAAAAATACTCCAAAATGAAGATGCCTTGCTCTAATTGGCTACGTATCATAAACTAAAACAAAATGCATGTAATTACCTACGTTTTAACGTTAGAGGTATTATTTTTCGTGTGGATTTTTGAGCAGAAAATAATGATCATGAGGATCATTCCAAGATGCTTACTGTTTCGTTGGTACTTTGATATCCTCTATAAACACCCACTCAAAATATTTTTTGTGTCAGGTCGTAGCATTTATTTTTAATTTTAATAAGTAAACCAATATTAACGAACAAAAATATTGGCAGTTAGTGAGATGGCCAAGATTGGCAAAAGACATTTTTTTTTCGTCATACACTTTGTTGACCAGTTGACCTGTATTAATATTGCAGTTACCGATATCACCTCGTTTTCATGCCAATCATAAGGCATCATTTAAATATTTCTGTTTATATTTATTCCTTTAAAAAATCTGCTGCCAAATTAAAACAATATTTATTTGTATAATTATATTCTCTTCGAGCGATAAATAAAAACACGTTTTGTAGTGCTCAAAATCAAATACCCATATTAAGAATGCAAAAGTATTTTGTAAGATTTTCGTTGCTAAGTACATGATATGTATAATACCTACTTTTTTAAAATCTTCTGCTTCCAAATGAATTATGTAGAATAATGTAAAGAAGCAGGAGAAACAGATTTTGTAATTAGTTTTATTTTTTTGTGATTTGGTGAATCTTTTCAGTACAAAAAAAGTTTTTATCAGCCTCAACCCGTGGTTTCACTTGCGTGTAAAAAGGAGCCTATGCCACTCTCCGACCCTTAAATTATACCCAGTTGCTCTGTTGCTGCGCGAAAGAAGAACAAACAAACCAATATACGCACTTTCAAATTTATAATATTAGTCTTTTTGGTATAGTCTACACCCACACATTAGTATTCTTTGCACATACGATGGTGATTTTTTAGTTCTTTGTCAATTCCAAATATTTTAATACATTACATTATCAGCCAGAAGACGTCCACTGCTGAACATAGGCGTCCCCCTTAGACCGCCACACCGACCGACAATGTGCCACTTGCATCCACCGGTTGCCCACGACTTTCACAATTTCGTCGGTCCACCTAGTGGGAGGCCTGCCTACGCTTCGTCTTCCGGTTTGTGGTCGCCGCTCAAGAACCTTTCTTCCCCGTGGGTTATATTATATATATCGGTATATAAATATTAATATATTCACTTTAGTATTTACGTATAGCTTTCACAAAGTTCCTAGAAGCAGCATCTATGGTAGTTAATTGGTTAGTGGGCAGTGGTGGGGCGGCAGATTAATGAGCGGCTACCGTGCTTATCGCAGCATCTGGCGCATGACTGATCATCTGTCCTGCGCTTGCGCCGGTCACTTGGCTAGTGATGCCCAATGGGATTTTATCGATACAATTGTTCGTATAGAATAATGTTGTGTAGCTGCGACCAGCACCACCGGAGGACGGGCAGCAGCGTCCTCTTGGAAAACGGAAAACGCTTAGTTTTGCGATCTGGCTGATGATGGTGATTAGTAGTTTTACCGTTGGTTTTTTTTTAGTTGTAAGTGTTCCTTATTTTGCTACGTGGTCCTAAAAAGCCGTACAGAAATTGTTTACTTACATATTTTATTTAATGAATGAAATGCGATATTCCGCTGAACATTTTATAAAACAAAAAGGTTTTATAAACTAATTACAGCACCATTTACAAATTTATTATCTACAGCATTATCTGGCTAGGACAGGATTTGCTACGAAATCACTTATTTCAAAGCATAATATTATGTAGAGGCATAATATTATGCTTCATTAAATAAAATATGTAACTAAATAATTTCTGTACGGCTTTTTAGGGCCACGATGCAGATGTCAGTACAATAAGCAAATAACTTGAACAGTTATGTCATCGGCGCATAAGCCGATTTCCAGGTCTGGCGGGCGAAGGTTGCGCGATGAGGTTTCGACGTACGTGTACATGCGCTAACCTTTCACCCACGTCGCTTTTTGCCCAAATATTTGCCGGGTTCTATACCTCTTACATTACATTTTAATTAGGAAAGCCCTATATTTAATCGATACAAACACAATAATATCGATACAAATTCCTGGCATACCACTGCCATCCCTACCAGCCAGTCGTGATATGACAGTGGTCCACATAGCTTCCCAGAAGTCATACTCACTGAATATCTTACGAGCGCTGCTCGAACCGACGCTTTTTTCTCCGCACCATAGTTTTATTGGGCATTGAAATATTTTCGTTTAGATTAAACGACGGCAACCGAGATCGCTACATTAGGATTAATGTCGAACATCAGTAAAGGTCCCTACTAGGAATTGTGGGAATCGGATATTACGGCCGTCATCGTGGGGAATTGTTTTTTGATGGCCGATATACCTACGGATAAAATGCCGACCTACCGTGTTACGGCAGCCACGGGATATCATCTATTGACTATTAAAATAATATAAAATTGTAATAGGAACTGATTAGTGAGAAGTTCCTTAACGTCGATTTTAATATTTAAATGACTTCTGATTTTCTTTTATGACCCTTTAAAAATTTAGGTAGGTTCCAGTTACAACGTAGGCAAGGGGTGGTATCTTATTTTTCGTGGGAAACAGCATCATTTGAATTTTTGATTTCATCATGTCTCTTATACTGGGTTTTTGGTAAGACAACGCACAAATACTAGGATACCATTGTACTCGTATAATTAGAAATTAGAAATATTTATTGGCCATAAATATCATTGAATATTACAGGCAAGTCACTTTTACAAATTAAACTATGTTTAGAGTTAAATTAGGCATAATCAATAATTTAATATTTATTTTTTTTGTATTTAGAATTTTCTATTCTTTCTTTTAAGTTATAGGTTACGTGCCTGAATATAAACATTTATTATTATAATAATATTATGACAGGTAGGTATTTATTATGCCTTACTCGGTTTGTTCATTACACAAAAATGAGGATTCCGAGAATTTTATTGAAATAATTAAATATTCACTTAATTTGTAGATCGAATTATTTCCAAAGAAATGCCTAAGAATCTGTTTAAATTTGCTATGATTTAGTTCGGTTATATAATTAGGTAATTTATTGTACATTAATATTTTGGCGTGACGGCCCTGTTTCTCAACTTTAACTAACCTAGCCCGTGGTTTGTACAGTTTCTCCTTGTTTCGTAGATTGCACTGATGCAATATCTTTATTTTTTGTTAAATTAGATTCATGGTATTTTTAGCAAACTATTATTTAAGTAGAGAGATATCACTGTCGTTATTTTGTTATTTTGAAGTATTTTTTTGTGGAACTACAAATAGCTAGTGATATCATAGTATAGTAAATAGGTTCAAATCGCAACGGTGTTAAGGTAAGGAAAGAGAATTCCTATCCTACACACTAGTATGAACTTCAGGAAATCATTTTCCTAACCTTCATACTGTTTGTATAACAGTATGAAGGCTAGGATTTTTTTTTCCTAACCGTCACAGCAGTGTGACAGAGCAGTGTGAAGGTTAGTCGGTCACGGTTTCTTTAAATCGTTGATAATTGTAGTCGGTTTCTTTTGACATCTTAACACTTTTGTAATATTTACAGCATTACCCCAGATTGTATTGTGCCAATACAGACAGTATTACCAGTCTGGTCTACTTTGTGTCACCAATTGGGTGTATGTACCCTCAGAGCAACGCTTCCTACTTGTGGGCTTATCCCGTAACTCTGAAAGCGATAGCGAGAGTTGCGCGAACAGGACCGCGCATAGTGCGACTAAGTTGGTACGAGCGAGATGGCATGCTCTCGCAATCAGAATCACGAACGTTTCAAAGTTCAAGGATAAGCCCCCGGTCCGGCCGGAGGACGATATGATCGTCCCATCACTCAGGACAATAAAAAAAGTATAATTTACCTATCTATACATCAACTTAGTGACAGGAAGATTTCATACTAGAGATGGTCACCTTCCAATTTTATGAATGAAAAAGCAAACATCTCCAAGTCAATAAACATAAAAGATCTAAAAATGTCTTTGACTCCGCAGAACAGGAGCGTGCATAAGCGCATAAATTAATTGTTCATTTAAATACAAAGACTAATTTAATAAGTGACCCGACTCCCAAATGTCAAAGCGATTCAAATAAAAAACGACAATGAAATATCGAAGAAGGATGGCGCTCCGTCGAGTGGGTAGGGTCACCACCTAGTCTCAATTAATGATTGAGAACTTACCTTTAGTTGTTCAAACTCTTGAGCACCAGCTGATTAAGAGCAAATATGTTTTTTTTTAAATTACTATTAAGGTCACACTCCCTTTGAGATCTATCCACACATATTTTGGAAGGTAAGAAAGATAAAAAAAAAGTGAATAAAAAAACAGTTGTCTTTAGATGTTTAAAATGCGAATATTAAAAAAAAAAAACTATCATTTTCTATTTTGATGAAGAAGAAGGAAATAATAAATATTTCGAGGTTTTTTTTCCTTCTCATTCGGCTTTCTGTAGTTCCTTAGAATAGTTTGATTAAGCTATGTTTAATTTTTTCGACTTATTCATCAGTTTTGTCGAAGCTATCGAAGGTATGTCATCGTACTTTAAGCATATGCCATTTATTTTAATGTTATATGATATATGTTATATTTTAATGAAATAATGGAAAGATTACCGGAGGTACGGTTAACCTATTGTCATCAGACGCAAATCTGTTACTGGTAGAGTTCCTAGATTGTTATGAAAAAAAAAAACCGAACATACATTACGATTTTTTCTGTACGCGAAAGGGTTTTGAGTTCTTATATTTTAAAAACCTAAACCTATCGTTATCTAAGTCGGTTCGGTTTCCAGAACCAGAACCACCAGAACGGCTACCTATAAATAAATAAATATTGGTGGAAGTTTTTCACACAAAGCGCCATCTAGCCCCAAACTAAGCAAGCTTGTACTATGGGAACCAGATAACTGATAATAGTTTTTTTTTTAATACATACATAGCTTACATACCCAGACAAAGGTCAAACATCCACGTTGATCACGCAATTGTTTGTCCTGGGTGGGAATCGAACCCTCAACCTACAGCTCAGAAGGCGGAAATCCACCCACTGACCCACAAAGCTAGTCACAAGGCTAGTACGTGGTTGTCGTAAAACAAAATCGATGCATACAGTTATCCGACTCGGGAATTACTGTTTAGTGCTTCGCCCGTCCACCTCCGGCAACCGATCCTGTTGCCGGCTACAGCTGTGGAGGTACTTCCTACCTACTTACATACCTAACTAACTATTTATCCCAAACATCAAAAATATGAAGGCCTATGGGACATGGTAACCCTACTATCAGAGGACAGAACGCCCAGGCTGGTGTCATGGGAAATGTGACTTTTTATACTCCAAATAAATTGGGAGTCATTTTTTAAGAGGCCTGTTTTTTGTGTATCGATCCTGTACAATGGGTGGACAAGAACGCCTGTTAGGTAACATTTTTAACATCATTATAAGTGAAAAGCAGTGACTGATGATGGGAGTTACTAACTTGTTACTGCTTGGCGATGCTCACTGAGCTTCCAGGAAATCAGTTTGTGGGCGATATTGTTTACTTTTAAATCTTGTGATGGTAAATAATCGTTTTTCCTTTCATAGTAAATGGCCTTTCCGTTATTAATCCGTTATTCGAATGGGTTGATCGCGATAACTACCGTATCTATTTACTGCAAGAAAAATAATGTTTTGGATTTAGTAAGCTTCCTATATATAGTATTCCACCTTACCTACACATTACAATGCGAGAAAGTAGTAATGCCTTTCCATTCGAATTATTCGCAGACTTACAATCCTTTCCATCCCAAGGTTGCCTGGAAGAGATCGCTTTCAGCGATAAGGCCGCCATTTGTTACACTAGTAAAAATGTTTTGTTTTCTCTCCTAGTTATGTACGATCTGGTGTAAACAATAAAGAGTTTATCTATCTATCTATCTATTCTTTTTTTAACATCAAATTTTGTGGTAATTTCAAGAAAATAAAAGTGATTGCGATCTCATACTGGTAGACAACAAAAACCAATAGGTATTCTACTTCCGTTCAATATAAAATATTTTGTTTAAAACTGAACATTCCTCATGGCTGAGAGGCCGTGGGAGCCTTGAAGGCTCCTGGGGTGAAGGTTTCACCCCAACTATTACTTAAGCTGTACCAGCTGAGGTTTCGTAGAAACTGATGTGTTGTCTGTGGCCCAGGGCCGGCGCAGTAGCGCCAAGCAGGGTCCCCCGCAGATATGTCGTACAAAACGTCAACTTTAATTTGATATCGATGTTATTTTAACGTACCCAATTATGGTAATCTATTGCTTAGAACCTTATAAAAGAGCGCTATATTAAAAACGAGGTAGAGTAACCAAACTTTTGTGATATGAAACTTGGTTGTTGTATAAAAAATTACAAACTCTGGGCCTACCAATTCAACAAATTATTATTAACATTAAAGTATCCTCCCAAACTTCGGACGTTGTCCATATCTCAAACAAAATATGCAAAGCATTCTCTTAACGATCTCTTATTTTTTATTCGGAGTTTTCGAATTCTAACCTCTAGTTACAAACTGATCGTGGAGATTAGCCGTTCGATGTTTGACTTTTTTGGCCGCACCCGTAAAACTACCATAGCCGACTACGATATTTAACCATCGACAGATAAGTATAATATCTGAGACTGTCTCGAACACAGCCGGTGTATCGATAAGGCATGATAAAGTAATGGCCGAGATACACGCCGCTGCTACCGAATCTGATACCGAACGGTAGCCGACACAACGGTCACTCATACGACCAAACGCTATTCAGTTTATTGAATTCCATTCTAATAAGCGTTAGATTGTCATCTCGCTCCATTAGTTAGACCAGAGGCTCGGATCGAGAGCTGTCACTCCACAGGCTAATTTTATGACGCGCCGAACGCCTCGACACTTTCAGCTGAAGGGCTAATCTAAAAGCCATCAATACGCCGTTATCTAGAACGGCGGCGGTAAAGCAAGTATACGATCCATAAATGAGTCCACAAATGCCGCCTCTGAAGCCCTAATAGCCGCGTCGATATCCACGAGGAAGAAACTGCCAATATTTATAACGCTAAACATAAAATACAACAATAAAACGAAAAGCGTCGACGCGCAAAGGTTTATGCTAATCGCCGATAAAAATATAATAAAACTGTGACTCGCGGTCCTGACGTGCCGATATTAAAAGCAATGCAATGTTTTTGCATTTTACAGACCTCTACGCCTTCGTAATTAATCAAAAATGTCGACCTGGCTGCTATAAAATTGAACACACCAATTAAATATCATGACATGATTTTTAATGACTGTTTGTTAATTGTCTACGTATTAAGTACCCCCGGTATTCAGGGACAATAGATTTCTACTATAAAAAGGAATTTTCAGAGTCGGTCAAACAGAACAAAAAAAAAAGAATTGAAGACTAACAATGTTTATTTACTTCCTGATGATATTAGTATCGACTAGCTTTTGCCCGTGGCTTCACGAGCACTGTGAACAAAACATAGCATATGTAGCTTGCTAGTTTTTTTTTTTTATCGGACCAGCGGGCTTATCCTCTAACTTTGAAACGTTCGTAATTCTGATTGCGATAGCATGCCATCCCGCTCGTACCAAATTAGTCGCGCTATGCGCGGTCCCGCTCGCGCACTATCACTATCGCTCTCAGAGTTACGGGATAAGCCCGCCGTACCTCGTATAGACTCGTATTTGTAATTTTATTCGTTATAGTGGCACAAATAAAAACATTACAACGTCGAAGACTACAAGACCAAACTGCGGCTCCGGCCTACCAAACCGCTTGTGGCTTGTGGAAACGTGAAATATGGACCCAATATTCGTCAGTCTAGGTGAACAAAATAACGATTTTTTCGAAATTACACCTCTAGAAGGCTGAAATACATTCAATATTGTATGAAAATATTTTAAAATATCCTGCTACGCGTGTACTGAGCATGAAAAATTAAGAATTAAGCGCGTCTCAATATTTTTTTAAAACCATTTCTTAGAGAAGTGAAATGGGGTGTCGAAATTACTGTAGCGCATGCGAGCGAAACGTTGCAGGCAGGCTAGTAGATAATATACAGTAGAAGAGATGTTTAATTATAGTGTAGTTTAGTAAGAGTATATAGATACTTGGTATCCAATAAGCTGCAGCTCATCTGATGTACAGGTAGCATATCAGAATCATCTACGCTGCTCGCATCCATTTCGATTATTGATGAACGCAGATCATTTTTCGAATTTCGCCGCCGCCCGGACAGCTTATTGACGGCTGTTTATTTATCAATGTCTGCTGAGCACTCGCCCATTGCAAATATTTATCCAGAAAGAGGCTTCAGGCTCATAAACTTCAATTAAAATTTGTACCGCATCGCAACTCATAGAAAGTTACAAAAAAATAATCGAAAGAAAGCCCGCTAGTTCTTTCGCATGTATCAGTCGCATTACGTTTTTGTCATACGGCATCATCGATCGCATTATCATTTCATAACAAGACCGACGGCAACTTTGAGAATTCGCGTTTAGTATTACAAAGACAACATAGTTAATTGTCGTCTAAAAAGCAACCTTTGTAGGAAAAACCATCGTGGCGTATCGAAGCCCGCGATATTACGATTAATTGATGCTAATTAATAAATTAATTATCCATGTTAATATTGCGCTTGAGCGACTCCAGTTTTTCTTCTGCCACGTTCGTTCTCGTTCGAGTTTTATATTTTTATTGCATAGCGAAGTAATCCCGTTTTTGTTAGATGGTCTCGCTACGACATCGGACGGAGCTTGGCCCTCTTCGCTTATTTGGAATTAATTTATTGTTATTAATTACGAACATCACGTGAACCGTATCATCCTAATTGGGACTGCGTTATGACAACTATTCATGTGATAATGATTAAATCGCAGCGGCGTATAATTATAATTTATGTCATATTTATTATTTTATCGCAATAGTTAATATGAAGCTCGATGTATATGGGGCTTTAATTATCAGGCTTTGATTGATACTGAAATGACTTATGAGTCTACTTACGTTTGTTTTTTAATATTCGAAGAATTTCTTAGTTTTTTCGAGCGCACGTGGCTGGGCATTATTTAACTTGTTCTCAGTGGAAAGACTGGAAAAACCTAGTCGGCACGCGCCGGCGTCCATTGAAGTGTCGACGCGTACTCTCTACGTCTTCGTCACGTATGAGACACTGAGCGTCTTTACTTGGAAATGCACTAAGTTTCAAGAACACGTAACAACCCGTTTTCTACCAAATCTAGATTTTGAAATTGCAGTACGTGCTCCGCCAACAATATGTAGGCGTAGTAGACTATTTCTACTCTGTTCAACTTTCCGAGAACTTACTTCCTATACCTATCTGATTTTGTAAAGTAAGTTATCTACCCCATGAGTACCGTACGAAGAGATAATCACATCATTTCTAGCTTATCAAGCGTAGATCCAGACTTTGCGACGGGTAGCGACGGGTAAAAATTGAAATATAACTGGCGAAGTCACCATAGCTTATCTACACCATGAAATTTTTGGAAGGTTGTAAGTCTGAAATTGCACGAAGTTCTCAGTTAAAGCAACTTACTTGGAACAATAAAATTAAAACAAGAAAAATAACGAATGCAAACATGAAAGTTACAAAAGAGATTAGAGCAAATCATAACAGAGTTGCGACGAAAACAAATTTTCTTGGCTCGCAAGAATTTACAAGGAAGGCGAGCCGGGCCGAGCGGCGCACGCGTCCTCCGCGGACATAAATACAAGCTCCGAGCACCGGCGTATAATATAACGAGTATAGAAGGCCAATTTAACAGACTTATTGTCTCCGAGCGACTACAATGCGAGACACGGAGAGACGAAAAAGGAACACGAAGCGCGGGGACCCCGAGTCTGCCGATACAAAACAATGGTATTTAATCAACGATGATAAATGCAGTATTCAAGCACGTTTTTTAACGATACTGCCGTATTGTTTTGGCAGGAGCTTACCGCTGAATACGGAGATAACTCGCCGCAGAGAGTGGCTTAGCTGACAAATTGGAATAAAAGGAATATATATTCGTGTTGGGACCCGAGGAAACCTGTGATGCGGTGGATATTCAGGCGTATCTGCACGTATTCGAGGGACACGAAAGCACGTGTCTATATTTCTGGGAATGATGCTATCTTAGCGAGTTCTATCCCTGCAGCTAAGAGAAATCTTAACTTGAAACCCATGTGTAAGTGCATGGCTTCTAGGTACTTACATACTTGTATACCTACAAGTATAATGAGTGTGCAAGTATGTATGTATGTATCTTCGTAGGGCTATATTATTATATAGTTGTCTATATCCAGCACCATTGGTAAAAGTACAGTATCTGAAGCACAGAAAAGAGAGAAGTATTTTTTTTTTCTCTTCTGTGATCTGAAACATAGAGAAGTAAAACAATACAAAAAATGGTGATTAAGTAAGTGGACGATGAAAATAATTATATCCTTCTATGTTCTGTGGATGCTAACGGCTGGGCAAAAAATTGCCCAGCATTTTTTTTTTTTTTAATTGGTTGCCACAGTCGACCTCCGGGTCGACCCAGACGAAGGTGGCATGAAGAGCTGAGCACGCACGACAAAAACACTGAATAAGCAGAGCCAAGACCGATAAGGCTGGAAGCAGGGAAGGGACCAGCAGCAGTAGGACCCTCTATAAGGCTGAAAATAATACGTAATGGTCCTATGATTCGGGCAGAAGAGGTTTTAGATTTAACTGAATATCCCCTTCGTAGTCTTTATGGCTTCGCCTCCGTCACTCGAAATATATTAGCGATGCGAACACACCGCGATGCAAAGTTTCTATAAATCAAGTTATTTTGTTGAGAATAACTCGAAGAAAACAATCGGCATCTCGTGTTGCATTGTCGAAGGTAGTGTTCGGGGGCCGTCGTAAATTTGTGTGGTAGCGCAGCAGGACGCCCGTATTCAATCTGAAGGACTCGACGACGGATAGAGAAGTGTTTTGATTTATATTGCGCGATTGGAGGACATGACTCACCTGGTTCGCTTCGTGTATCGGTTAAAGGACAAAGCAGGCGGTGTTGAGATTTGTGGAGGAAATGGAGTGGTGTGTCGTGTTTAAACTAAAACTATTTTCTTGACAAACGGAGCGCTCTCTCACTCGCACAATCAATAATTAATTAATTAAAATTACTTAGTTTAATGAAAAATTTTTTTGCAATATTATCTTCGTTCTCATCCTTATTAAAATATTTAAATGTTAATTTAATATCACAATTTAATTGAAACATTACATATTATAATAATAACTGAGCAATAGAGAAAATATTTTGCCGTTCATATAATAAATTAAAACGTCTCTAGATCAAAATTATAGTTAGTATAGTACATATTACATAATAAAATAAATATTGAAAAACATAAACGTCCCTCTTAATCCTAATCCTAACTAATATTATAAATTCGAATGGAAGTCTCTGTCTCGGTGTTTGTCGCGTCATCGCGGCTCATCGGCTGAACGGATCAAGCCGAATTTTGGCATAGTTATAGCTTAAGGGTCGGAGACAATCAATAGGCTACTTTTTTATTGTAGGTCCACGCGAACGAAGTCACGGGTAACGGCTAGTTAGTTCATATAATTATTTTAAAAATAAATTGACAATCGAATGTGCAAGAAAGAAAGAATGAAAATAAGCTTGCAGAAAGCCTTAGCATGTCAGAAAAATAATAATAATTTAAAATAATAATAATAATTTGCTGATACTATCGTATTTTCAACAGTAATACACTACCAACAGCAGAACACTCGTTATCTAAATTATACTCACATAATTCTTAATCTAAGCCATTTATGAATGCTCTAGAATAAAATGAAACGGAAAAACCTCCCAATTACCTCTACGCAACGACGGCAGCCCCTTATCACATTAACTCCAAACACGAGGGAAACAAAAAGTCCAAATTATGTGGTGGACAAGTTTAGTAAAATACTGTCTTAAGTAATAAAAAGATGAGTGAAATGAAGAAAGATTTAAGAGATGTTCGTCCCCCGCGGCTATTCGTACTGATATGAATCTATACGTCTTAAAAATGGCACTAACGGTGTGCTTCAGCTTGATAACATTCCGGGACAAAACTGCAAAAACAATTATGTCCTCGGAGAATGTTGTATTGTATTTTAGAAGTCTTTTTGGACTATGGCGGTGGTGCCGGCATTATGCGTGCCGATAAATATTTATGCAATTTATTCATATTTCTTTAGTGCTCCGAATGCTGGGAGGTTGCAGACAGTTTTGTCAAAGGGCTCGATTTTTATCGGTTCCGATTAGCCAAGCTCATCTTGGTTCACAGCTTTACTTACTCGCCGCTTTAATTTCTGGTGATACAATATATTGGATTTTACTGTGAAAACTGACGTGGTTTTGACACAATTTGCTAAGCGTGACACGCGCGCGACCTCGTCTTGCCTTGCACCGACTCAATTTAACGTGAGTATTCCCGTTTTATTAAAACAAAAAATATATTGGATGTTTAATATACTGAAATATTCTATGATACCCCATGATTGCCTGCCTTTGCCAGTTATTCAACCGCCAAGCAGTACTGTAGCGTGCAAATATTACTGTGTTCCGGATTTAAGGGCAATTTTTCCAGCGTAATTACTGAGCATAAAGAGATTTAACATCTAATATCTCATGGTGACGAGCGCAGTGCATTGCTGCTTATGGTTTTGAACTGTTGAAGTTCAAAATTCTGGGTGGCACTAAATTGTTATGGGCAGGCGTGAAGCTTAACATTAGGAGAGCAAGCTGTTGTGTAATCTATTATTTCTTGTCAATCTTCGTAAAGAACGCAAATTGTTTTTTTGCTACTTTACCGTTGGGTGTAGGAAAACTTTGCAAAGAAAAGTAAAAGAGCTACTCTGAGGTAGTTTTCTTTTCGCTTTGTACGAAATGACTTCCTATCACGGCGATAGTGTCGTGACCGCAGTAGTACATGGACGTCAGTATAATATATAGAAACCAGGAGTGTCGCTGCGGTCATGCTGCACTGTTATTGCCGCCTACTGCCGAGCTCTAAGTAGTTACTTTAGGGACGATTCATACCGATAGGCGTGCGTTGGGGCGCGTCTTAGACTATTTTACAACTAAAATATCCATACTGTAATTGAAGTTTGCTTTGTTATGAAACATAACATGCATCTTGGAGCCGGAAACCGTTCTGTGGAAGCCGGTCGGAGCTACGAGCATTTCGCGTTATCAATTATTATGAACTTTAAAATTATTTTATTTTACCGCATGCTGTGACGCGCGCCGTTTGATGTAAAACGTACTTTATTTCCATACAAAACTGCATTTCCCAGATTTTCACTTCAAAAGCTTTACTAACATCTTCAAGATTAAATAGATATTATCAGAAATAGCAATAAAGTAAAAATAATTTATAAAAAAGATTAGCTTTTACCACGTCGATTGCAAAATTCTTAAATTTTTAATTTGCATTTAATTTTTAGGTAACTCTCGTTTCGCGACTGATTCGTGTCGTGATTCTTTCTTCAGTCCACATCGGTGCATCAGTGCTGCAATAAATAAGTTTGGTGCCGACAAAAAGTTGGAAATGCAGAGACGCGCCCGGCGGTCTCTGCGGCAAACTCATATTCTGGACATTTCCTCTTTTTGGCTTAATATGACTGTTTCATTTTGAGATTTTTTAATAGGTTTGGCTCTTCGTAACAAGGCTCATATTCACAAATTTCGACTATCAATCAAATAATGGCTTTTGTGACTTCAACACCAAATCCGCCAAAGTTTGATACATTATGAATTGTGTGGAAATAGAAATACACGAATGAAACACTGCTTTCTTTTATCTAAGAGCATGCATCATGCATGACAGACGGTGTAAATAGTTTCACACTTTCGTTGGTGGCTATACTTAGAATACGCATGTGTTAGTGTCGTGGTTAGTATTTAGTCGTGTTATGTACTAGTAGAACTCTGGCAGATTCCAGGGAATTACCGCACCTTTGTCAGTTATTTAACCGCCAAGCAATAAAGTGAAAAAAAAACTGTGTTGTGGATTAAAGGGCAATGTTTCCAGTGAAATGACTGGGTACAAAGAGATTTAACATCTAATATCTCTGAGTGTAGAGCGCAGTGCATTGCCACTTATGGCTTAGAACTGTTGATATTCAAAACTCTGGATGGTACTAAACTGCTATGAGCAAGCGTTAGCTGAACAAAAGGTGTGCGACTTACTCGTTTTGTAATAAAGTACCTGCCATTAAAAAAAAAGTTCATGTTCTTTTTTAAATGTTAGTGAGATGAGCAAGTCGCTCGCCTGATGGTAAGCGTAAGCTTGCTCATAACAGTGTCCAGTTGTGTGTTAGGTGCCACCAAGAATATTGAACTTCAACAGTACCAAAGAAAATCTACTTCTCTATGACAGTACAAAGCCCTGCGCGGCAATGTACTGCGCCCGCTAAAATCGATATTATATAAAGGTAGGATTGGTGCATACTTAAAATGAATGTTTCTTCTCCCTTTCTCCATATTGAATAAACAATATCCCGTTCGAAAAAATCGCCTTATTCCTTCGAAAATGTACCAACCATTGGCAAAGGTGGCTACGATTACCTACTTTAGTTCCGATGCTATTGCAAGAAAAGCCCCAGAAGTTTTTACAAATCATTGTTGGGTACAAACTTAAGTCAGATTAAAAATCATAAGAGTTGCTAAACCCCATGTTTGGTAGAGAGCTCGTTTGCGTGTCGCGCGACATTCCTCTGTACCTATCAGATGCGCACGCGCACGTGAAGGAATCCAACTGACGGATAGGTACACAAATGGACCTGATCAGGCCAGACTTTTCTCAGATTGTTTGATAGTGCTTGCTTAATGTTAGTTATTTAATTTTATTTCGAGTATATTTGCCCTGAGTAGAGCTAGATAGGTTTAAATACTAAAGAAAAGAGTGTCACCTATATTTTATTCATCTCTAATAACAATATTATTATGCTTAGTTACTTTTGTAAGTAGTAAAGAAAAAAATAGGTTTTCTTAAACTAGTAGATAGAAAAATAATTACACATATTTTTTTTTCCACTTCATCTCTTGGTTTACGACTTCGGTGAAGATAAAAAACACTATTTAACATTAATTCATTATTTAACAGTATTTTGTTTCTTGACAGCTTAAGCCGTTGTTTTTAGACTATCAGCAAATCGGTTTCCAGGCGTTAATTTTAAGAAAGCTAACTCGAACACATCTGTTGGCAAGTTTATCTGTGCGTCCCAGTTCGTAGAATCGTCGCATCTCGACGTATGTCCCCAGTCTCCACGTCCCGGCCTAGGGCCGAATGGCCCGTGCGTGGGCCATTTCGGAGATCGAGCCTTTGCGGCACGATAGCTGCCTACGTGTGCTAGGCAGGTTAGGCATTTGCCTTACAATTTTTCTGTAAGATTCTCGCGTTGCTTGAACAGTTGACTAATGCTTCTATTTTCGTTGAATACTTGCCTTTAGTTGTCACATAAGACAAAACTGCAGAAATGGCTCAAGTGTGATATAACACTTTGGTAACCTTTACCTACCTAATACACTTGATGTAAATAAACGGTAAGCAGTTTTGTAACCCTAAACTAAAACAGGCCTACAAATACTTATCGCGGAGAAATGTCTGCAATTTCTTCGCGAGGTCACTCAGCAATGACCATCGGCCAACTAGCTCATCGGACTTTGAATAATTTGCGATGTCGCGCAAAGCCGCACTCTTTCGCTGCTCAGCGGTGTTAGCAATTGTCGCGCGGCTTTGCGATACCATCGCCGCTCGCCGGCGCCGCCAGATCTAGATCGCGGCGTCCGAGCACACAAGACATGCACTCGATGGATAAAGTCCTCAACGGATCGCACCCGCACAAGGTATGCCTTTGAAAAACGCAGCGCAAAGCGTTCGCCGTCGCCGGACGACGCAATGGAATCCTAGCACGATCGATGCGATGCAACGACGTCTCACTTTGTTTTTCTAGTTTGCAAATAAATAAGGATTGCAGTTAAATTGTTGACGTTAGAGGCGATTGAACAAGAATGTCGCCGTTCCAAATCGAATGCACTTTTGCGTCTTACTAATGGTTGAAGTAGGTATGTAGGTATGTATAAAACTGAGTTCGATAAACTCAAAAATACAGGGCTATTAATTAGGAATTAGATTTCATCGAAAGACTGGCAAAATAACAGTCCATGAGGGTCAGCTCAACGTTTAAATCCAAGGAATTTAAGAAGCAATGGCCAACATCATCATCAGCTTACATCAGTCCAAGCACTACTAAGCCTGTGCCTTTTGTAAAGTTTTCTCGCTTTCAGCCCTCAATGATTAGAGTTGCTATACACATTTTATAATAAAAACCTGACGTGATGATGATGGTGAGGTGGTATGATGATGTACCGAGGTGATGGTATACATCGTTTGACATCAAAAATGTCTCAAAAATTCATTTCTCGTGTTCCTTGTAATTGTAACAAAGGATTCGAGGTGTTTTTAAGCAAGAAATTGAAGTTTTTATTTTAACTGAACTGGAATGCTATTAAATTTCATTGAGACCAGAAATTTGTCACCCGCTTGTGTCAAATATGGCACATAACTGAACAACCGACTTGAACATTTATTTTTTGTATATTTAATTTTATTACAGTTTGCAATGGACGATCGAACATTATGCTGCTTTTGGAGCCCGGCAAGAGCTGGATATCATTTAAAATTTTATCACTTGCTGATGGGTATCAGTGCAATTCAGTGTTTTCATATTTGTTCAGCTCATGCATTATATATTTTTCAATTTGTTTGTAGATTTTATAAGAATCAAACATGCCAATGTGTATAACGTACTTACCTACGCTCAATAAAGTTTATTGCAACGTAGGTTAGTATTTTGATAAAGTTTACAAACGTGCTTCACAATTTATTTAAAACAGTTTTGGTCCTGCAAAGGGTATTTTAACGTCAATTTCTTTTTGTTCCTATAAACCGAGAGACTCGAGCATTCGGTTTCACCAAAAAAGTTCCTATAACCTTTGGATCGTCTCCAAATTATAGTGTTTAAACATTTTAATACAACGCTAAGAATTGTGCGTAAAAGTTATAAAACGAAGAGCTTTTATAATATATGTAACACTGCCTTCTGGCGGCCATTACTTAGGTCCGGGCTTGTTATTAAATTCGGCCTTATTTATTTATTTATGAGCATCTTTCATGAGTACGTTGTCTTATATGCTGGATTTGGTTGATCGCCGATAAGTAGACATTGTGATCATTTCATAAATAGGAAAAAAAGTTATTTATGTAGGTTCATACCAAATATTTGAAAACTTTGTAATAAGAGCTATACTTACCTATATTCTTAGTTTTAACATGTTTGAGTTATTTGGGACTAATATATGAATGTAGCCGTATTTAGCTCCCGGTTTTGGACTTTAAACTGTCTGATTCAAACAACCGAAAATCACAAAACAAACACCAATAAACGTTCACACATGCGGCGTCGATTATCTCGCGATCATAACGCCTAGGTGTGATCAAAGAAACGAACTCTCCGAACTTAATTACAGGCGAGGCGATCACATGAATTATCGATTTGGGAATATCCATACATCGGTACAGGTGCCCGGCTCCGCCCCACCCGCGGGCCTACACACTTATGTCCACCACTCCTTCACATGTACTTTCCTACGGGCGGCGGGTACTTCATTTCGCATTCCCTTCGTTAGGTTAACGACCCGCTTAGATTTAAAATTCGAATATGCAACGGACGAAGAAATGTCCTATCTAGTAGATTTATCTTTAAAACCTACTCGGCTTTCTCGGGTCGTTTGCAACATTAAGCGGGGTTGAGTCGCGGTGCAGTTGTAGGCAGATGCATCGTGCACGAGTCGAGTTTTCCAATAATTTCATACGAACGAGCTCGATAGCCGGCGCAGTATTATATCGCGATCCATCTGTAGCCGAGGGCTGGATGCTATGTACCGCGGCCCTTATTAAATGCAAAATATTACGTCTCTACATAACTGAGATCTCGTTAACATTGCATTAGCGATATTTTATAAGTGATCGATGCCCACGCGTGTAGTGGAGTGTAGTGGGTGTGTAGGATATTTTAGTTGTACTTAGTACTAACGTGGTTGCTGATGTTTAAAAATGGGTTAGAACTGTCGTAATAAAAAAAGTCTTTACGTCTTTTTAGGACACCAAATATGTTTTTTATTCTGACTACTTTTAATTTGACGACATAGAAATCGGTAGGTTGCAAGCTATGACATTTCGAACAGAAGAAGACGCGTGATGTTTTAATATTCGGTCACAAAACGTGAGCTGTGAGTGCCTAGTGCGAGTTTGTCCAATAATAATTTCGTTACTAACCTATTCTATCGCGTTAACGTTTATTATTAACATTTGTATGAAGTACGAGAAGTGCTATCTAGGTGGCGCTGCTCTTATTTCATACGAATCATAATTAATGTTAACGCAATCGAATAGGTAAACGTAATTAGAAAAACTCGACTAGACACTCAGCATGGTTAGAATCGGTCTGACTCGAAGCATGTTGGATGACAAGGATACAGTGATACTCCGGTATATTTGCGTTTATACATGTCCTCCATACTCATGCACGTTACGGAACACTTAATGGATAAACCTCCATTATTAAACATTAGCAAACGCTAGAACACAAGTTTTCGAAAATAATACAAAGCGACGACACGTTTTTTTCCACGTTGGCGATGTTTTATTGGTTTATAAAATGCGCGCTAACACAGAATCGACGTTAAAGTCAATTAATCCGTTATATATAACGTATTCTCCAGACTGGTTCACGTTCCGGAACACTTAATGGATAAACCTCCGTTATTTAACATTAACAAACGCAAGAACACAAGTTTTCGAAAATAATACAAAGCGTCGACACGTTTTTTCCACGTTGGCGATGTTTTATTTTATTGGTTTATAAAATGCTCGGTACCACAGAATCGATGTTATAGTCAATTTGCTCAAGATCCAGGTCGTGGCTTATTTCTCATCTACATTTTGTTAATAACATCTAACTAAAGCGCTCACTAAAGATCAGGTTCTTCACCTCTGTATTTCTAGTGGTACTAATAATTTTCCTTTACTTAAGATTGGCTTCTTCACCTCTTTATTTATAGCGGTACTAATCATTTTGCTCTTCACATATCTCAACAAGGGGGTTCGAGTCGCGATTCGCGCCGCCCAGCGTTTGCGCACGTATAGGGCGGGGTGGGTTGATCGCGATCTTGCGCGTCATCCTTCAAGTTGCATCGATCGTAATGGAATCTGTACGGTTTACTGACAGTCTTTTGTTATGAGTGGACTGATTAACAACCTTTATCACCACTATGGAAGATGGTGAACAATCGTTGGAAAGCTTTTGTCTGTCATCAATCACCTCAACCTAATAGTAGATTATGCACCAAGGGGAAAAAGCAGTGTCTTGCGTCACGGGCGACAACAACGTATCGAATCCCGAGCGAAACTCAGGATTCTAGAATTAACTCCCGAGCGTAGCAAGGGAGTTTTAGAGTTAAATCCTGAGCGCGGCAAGGAATTTAAAACTAGAATCCCGAATGCAGCCAGGGATTCAAGGTCGCCCAAGACGAAGACAGCTTTATCCCCGAGGAGTACCTATACTCTACTATTATACACATGCTGCGAGAAAATTAATGTTAATGAGCAAAATGAATAATAAATAAAATAAAAAATTAATGAGCAAAGTGAATAATAATAAATGTGCGTAATTAGTAATAATAACTAATTTGATTTTATTACAATTTAAAAATTTCTGAAATTTGTAATTTTATACCTCTTTTTTCTCCCTCTTTCGATTTTAGTATATCAGACGTTTGTTTATAATGATGAGTACAATGGAATATCTTAAAATATGCGTCGTCTCTCCGAACATCCAGTATTGTTTCTTTAGATAAGATTATTTATTTTACCTTGATTATTAAGTATTATTTTCAGGAGTGTCCAGATAGTAAAAAATCGAAAGGCGTTCACAAATTGTAAAACAACAGCTTAAGTGTTTTGAGAATGCTTATGGCGGAAGTTTAATTGGTACACAATTGGGTGTATTTGAAATAGATTAAAAAAGTGTAATCTTCACTAGGCTAGAGACTAATCAACCCGAAGGAAATGAGCGGTTACTAACACTACACATGTCACAATTACACCAACGCACCTGCGACCAACTCGAATCTACATAAAACGAAATAGCCCCGTGGAGCCGAAGACGATACGCCACGGAATTCTGAATATCCATAAACGTAGCTGCCAGCATACCGAGGGCCATACTTAAAAACAAAATTAAAGGGGATAGCCGTACGATAATATGAATTAAAAATAATAAAACAAAAAAATAGGAGTCACGGATCGCCCCGAGTGAGTTTTTTTACCGAGCGATGCCTGCGAACAGACCGCGCCGTATCTCCTGACAATATCTTTGACGAGTTTTTTTATGCGGCATTATTTTTAAATGAACAGATTATAAATGGTTGTTTGGCGATTTAACGCCCAATCTAATTAGGCAAATGATATGTGTTTTCGGGTAAAGATGGATGGTCGATACTCTCGCTATTATTGATTGATTTATAATTGGGTTGTGTGAGCTATGTGTCCCGTGCATTGACCTGCCGTAGATAATGGCATTAGATAAGCACTGCCTCGAGAAAGAATTACTGGAGGAACAAGGTATGCTTATATTAACTGGGGCAGATGTAGGAGGTTTGAATCAGTTGCCTCCAGCGTGATGGTGCATGTGGGATGATTGGCAAAATCAATATCAATTTGTACACAATGGGCATGTTGTTGAACTATAATAATTTTAGCCATGAGTTTGCATTTAGTCTGAGTAGATATAAGTTGAGTTTGCTGAAGTTACTAGCTTTACTACAACTTATTTTTTCTTGCTATTGAAATCTAGACAAAATAAGTATCGTAACAGTAAAATTACTAGGCACATGGAGATTTTATAATAATTATATCACTGCATGGGTAACGAGCGCAATGTATTGCCACGCATGATTTTCAATTGTTTAAGTTAAAAATTCAGAGTTGCACTGAATTATCAAAAAAGCAAATAAAAATTAAATAACACTTTACTTAAATAAGTACAATTAAATAAATAAAACTTGTATTTTTGTGAACCTTTTGTTCTTTTTTGTTTTTTTCTTAGTAATAAAAAATAAGGGTTAGGAAAATAATTCATAAATAATATAACAATTATTTTATTATTATTTATTAATAAATAATAATAATAATTACCTGAGTAAATACTTACTTGCCATTTTCAGACTTTAACTCAAATAAAATATGTTTTGATAAATGGCATTTTTCTATAACTGATCGAAAACTGTTATCTGAGTAATAATTACCCGCCATATGTATTCATGGTAGAAGACGTGGTAGCTCAATGGGAGCACGCTCGCCTCATATACGTGGGGTCGTGGTTACAAGCCCGGGTGGGGCTCCGTACCAATGAGTTCTTTGGATTTAGTGGTAGGGCTCTCTTGCAAAGTCCGCCTGGGGAAGTACCACACCCTTGCCAGTTATTCAACCGCCAAGCAGTAGTGTGTAAGCATTACTGTGTTCCGGATTGAAGGGCAATGTTTCCAGCGTAATTACTGGGCTTACAAAGATTTTACATCTAATATCTCAGGGTGACGAACGCAGTGCATTGCCGCGCATAATTTTTAAACTGTTGAAGTTCAAAAATCTGGGTGGCACTGAACTGTTATGGGCAAGCGTGACGCTTAATATCAGGTGAGCGACTTGCTCGTCTCGTCACCGAGTAACATAAACTTACAAACGGATATACCACTGGCTTTTCAGTGAAATTCGTGAGGAAACCTGCATATTTCCGGAGAAGAAATTCGATAGCGTATGTGAATCCGCCAACCCGCACTTGGCCAGCTTGAGGGATATGGTTCAATCACCCTTCGAGGGTAGGCCGATATCTCAGCAGTGGGATGTTTAAAGGCTGATTCAGTGCAGAATATGTATTCATAAGATAACAGTTGTATGCCGTAAAAATGAATTTCTTTTTTTCTTTGTGGATTTTTGAATGTTTGAATCAAGATTTTCAGTAAAACCACTAATGTTCTTATAAATCTCTGATAAGCCTTGGTTTTAGATAAGTACCTACTTAGAGTTCAAATTTGCATAAAGTAATAAACCTTATTTTTTTATTTTCAACCTGTAGGTCCCTGTAGGTATCCCACTGCTGGGACACTTGACAGCCTTGGGACGGTTACGATTAGGACGATACAACATTGGGACCCTCCTTACAGACAGCCTGGTCTTAACATTTGGTGATCCGATGCTTATAAGTACCGATACTTACTTACCTATTAATGAAAAAATATTATCAATCACGATTAGGGCCAATAAGAAAAAAATATTGCCATAAATAAGGTCAATAAGTATTGGTGCGTTGAGCCCAACTTTGGGTAAGTAACTGTAAAAATTAAAAAGTTTTGCAACACTGTAGTGTCTTAAGGCAACATCATAATTTAACTACGCAAAAAGTTGTGTCTTAATAAATAAATCAATGGTTTTTTTCACATCCATAGCTTAAGGAGCCGAGGCGGGAAATCGGATGGAAGTTGAGGGCGAAACTTTTAAAAAAGGAAACTGCTCTTGCGGCTGCGTCGGCGGCCGCCATTGGCCGAGACGCGGGGGCGGGCTGCGTCTCGCGCGCCATTGGCCCGCCGCCGACGCACTGTAGGCGCGCTCGCTTCATTTCGACACACGAACAAATAGATTTTTTTAAACAAAAGCAATTTTCCTATTCTTCTTGTTGTGGCCGTTTCTATAGTTTGTTTTTACTCGTTTTGTATTGTTTGTGGTCGAGTGCGCGACAATCCGCTGCCGGTTAATTCAGCGATATTAGCGACGGGCGACTCCTCCGCGCATTGTTCTCGATGCAAATTTTGTAAAAACAAGTGACTGTTATGAAAAACGAGCACGCACTAGGTGTTGCAAGTTGCAGTGCGAGCTCGAACAGGGGAATGCTAATTAACGCTAGATATCTTTCAATGTGCAGCGATAATAGCAATGAGCGCTAATGTAAAACCATTCGAATTTTCCTAAGATGATGATATCAGTTTTATACAATGCTTGTTGTTTATCTTTTCTATCATTACGTGAGAAATAGTTAAGGAACGTACCTTTTAAAGTCAGGTATTTACTCATATACGTACCCAAATCTAAATTTTACATTACATAATCGGCTTAATGAGTTTTTCAATTGGACGTCTTCTTGTTTGTAAATATATCAATCCTTATCTTAACTAAAAAACTTTTTGACAAGAAACTATGATTATTTACCCGAAGACAGCGACCTAAATACGGCTTTTTATTTGTAGATATTTAGATTTAATTTATTTAAGTATTTATTTTAATGTTGTATCTAGTTTTAGTTTGTATATTTAAGGTTAGATTATAATTTAGCTATATAATTAATTTTTCCTATACAGATATTAAAATGTATAATAAATTCTATATATATAGCACAGAATTCTCCTTATAAATTTATAAGGAGAATAATATATAGATATATAGATATTTTAAAAAACAAAGCTTTAAAAAAAGTAAGTAAGTCTAGTCGTTTTTTCCTATAACTTCAACTACCTTTCAATCTTCATTCAAGGTGTTTTAGATTGAAAGGGAACGACGTCAAGGGAGCGAAATTGACTTTATGGGAAAAAAATTGAAAAACAGACTATTTCACTAGTTTGTGTCTAAAGTACCTAATACTTACAGTAGATAAATCGCTTCTAATTTCTGCGACGTTGCATATTAATATTATTTACCTAGTTAGAGACTTCATTTCCTGTGTAATCTGTGATCAAATTCATACCAAATTAAAATGCAATTTACATCCATAAAGAGAAAACAAATCGTGAGCATGAATATCTCCATGATTATATTACAAAAAAATTGTAGCATTTTGTATAAATCCAGTAAAATATTCCACAGGTGCAATAAGAGTCGTGCTACGTATAGTCTTTGAATAGTAATATCTAGATTAATATCATATTTTAATCTGTATCAGTTTCAACGTGAACAGAATTTAAAATTTTATGGGATCCATGTACACGGTACTTACTTATAAAATATCCCTATCCCTATTTCCTTGTCCTTACTAGCTAATATTATAAAAGTGTAAGTGTGTTTGTAGGTTTGTTTCTTCCTCTTTCACTCTGCATTAAAGTCACGGATCAACCTGAGTTTTTGCATGCATAGAAGCATAGGCCGGACTGTTTTTTTTTTCTCTTTTTGATGACTATGCCGTTGGCCTCTACCGGC
Organism: Apocheima hispidaria; assembly: GCA_947579745.1. NCBI lineage: Eukaryota > Metazoa > Arthropoda > Insecta > Lepidoptera > Geometridae > Apocheima > Apocheima hispidaria. The sequence goes on from OX388151.1 coordinate 4,792,543, forward strand.
CTCTACACCTTTACCAGACTTTAGACGAACGACTTCATCAGACTTGCCCTGGCACCGGCAGGGGTGTGCCCTGAGGCCCTAACGGTGTGATTTTATCTGTTTGGTTGTTTGGAGAGAATCTAACCGGTCTTCTAACAGATCCTGGGATTCTACGACCACGCCAACGAGGTCAGGGTTCATATATTTTTGTATGCCTTTGTTAATCGGCGCCTATACCAAATGCTAAATCATTCCTGTCGCCGGGAGCTGTCGTATCGAGGGTCAGAGTGTGACATGGGCTATTTTATACCCCGGGTAAAAGTACAGTGCCTGAGACATTCTCTATGCATGTGAAATCACGGGGCGAAGGTATAGTAAGAAAACAAACAAGTTACTTTTGTACGTAGCTCTACCTCTAGTTGATTGATTACCTATCAGATACTTTGCAGAGGGCAGTGGTAACAACTTACTTAAACGTTTTCTCAGTATAGGCTGCTTTACAAATCCACAAGTTTGGGATCTACATAGCTTGAATATTCTTTAAATGTCAAATCTGGTCTATCAAGAAACTCATAATTCAAACCAAGAAGTCTAAAATAAACACTTTCTGTGCCTAAAAGATTAATTATTGTCCAAACCTTCTCAAATCGAATCCATCTTCCGTAATCCATCATTATAATCACTCTAACAGTAGCACATCCATCACCGTACAACAAACTGAGACGCAAAGCATCCCAATATCGAACCGGAACATCATGAGAAAACGTCCGAATCCTCCAGAGAATAAAGACTAGACATCCCGAGAATAAGCACGAGATGTCTCGAGAATCTGGATGGGCGAGATGTTCTAAGATTGAGTCCATTTTTCGTCCAAATTGCGGCCTTTGTTATGCAAAGCGCGGAGGCGCCGTGTGCGGGCCACAATCGCTCGTTTGTGCCCTGCGCCCGTGTGACACTGCCTTATCGCCCATCGCTCGCCACCACAGTTTTTACAATGCGCCTAGTGACTGATTAGAATATTTCATCAGTCTCAACTAGGCTTTACCCATTCTCGTTTAATTACCTGCTCCTAGTTGGTGGTGGTCGCGCTGGGAGGTCGTTACATAATTTTGTATTACCCTGGTGTTGATGTGCGCGCGTATTGGTAACTTCAGATTAAGAATACCTAATAAACTCTTTATAAACTCTTACTTTAAGTACTTAATCTGAAGCTACTCTATTCCACATAGCATGGTACGGACCTTTTCCGTCACACCGGAACATTCCTTTATATGTATATTCACATTTGTGAATATAACATTTCTTCGTATACCTTTATTTGATAATTCATTTATAATACAAAATATATAGACACACTAAATTGTGTTGTGGGGAGTTTGCATTTCAGTAAAAACCCATGCGTTGCTAAGAGACAATATTTATTTAAGTATCCAATCCTCATATTCACAGATGTAAGTAAGAAATATTTGATAACAATGTGCTTGATGGTATGTAATATGCTCGACTTGATGATCAGGCTTAATTTTTTTTTCTGATACTTACATACTTAGTCATCTATTTGCACAGATAAAGGTTAGCTATTATATGATGCATCGGTCTGAAATATCGTGTCACTCATTAAACATAGAGTGGGCGTTTTAATCTACAAAACGAGACCTCATTGATTTTCCTACATTATCACTAATTGCCATAGGAAAACCAAGCCATGGTATAAATTCATCTGTGTCAGTAAAAAATTCGACTTTGTCGCCCTTATAATTTGGATCTGAAGGTTTATACTCGCCTGAGGGTGAGGTAGGGTTCCAGCAAAATGTTTCACTTTAAATGATTCACTCGGGTTATCGAGAATCTCTTCGATGCATCATATTTGTCCGAGCTTTCGTCATCGTAACGCCAGTAGATCTGATGATATTGATATCAGGGTCTAATATAAATATTAGCGAATTCACCTGTCTAGCAAAAAACGTGCTAATTAATTGATGAACACCTTGTTATCTATCAATTAAACTAAAAGTATAGTTATCAACAAGTTGCCTTCTAGATAGAGCCATAAATATCTATAGTTTTTTTTGTAGTGGTAGGGCTTTCTTGCAGAGTCCGCCTGGGGAAGTACCACACATTTGCCAGTTATTCAACCGCCAATCAGTAGTGTGCAAGCATTACTGTGTTCCGGATTGAAGGGCAATATTTCCAGCGTAGTTACTGGGCATACAAACTCGAAAAGCATCTACTAGTCGTTGGCAATCTGGACACAATTTTTATTTTGGTGACGTTTGCATTCAAAATATGGTGTGCCTTGCACTGTTAGAGACTCGCCTACCACCTCGATAATGGCCTTGTAATTTTTCGTCTTAATTATTCTTTAAAAAATCTGCAGTGAAATCCAATAGTTGATCCAATAATGCTTGAACTCCAAAAAAAAAACTGATAATTGGACTGAGTGACGTGACTTAGGGCCACCCCATGTCCAGTAACGATCAGTTGAGAACTGAAGACGATGGTGACGCCAGCCATGTCTACCGTGCTTACCTCCAAATAATATCTACTGTCAAAGATAAGAAAATCCTATGCACTTCAGCCTGACTATGCCTTTGCCGCAGCTATTCACCCACCAAGAAGTAGTGTGCAAACATTACTTTATTCCGGATAGAAGGGCAATGTTTCTAGTGAAATTATTAGGCATAAAGCGATTCATGTCTAATATCTTTAGAATGACAAGTGCAGTGCATAGCTACGCAGGATTTTGAATCATTTAAGTTGAGAGTTTTGGGTGACACTACACTGTCATGAAAGCAACTAGCCCGGCTCTTCTGATCGTTTTTTTCTTTTATTCTGATTGTAGCACATGAAAACAAATCGCAAAAGAAAATATGTTTTTTTTAACTTAGATACTCACTTTTTTTGGGTCATCCAGATCGACGTACTAATCTCTCTTATCAGCCAAGCATACCTTATTTTTTCCTTAAAAAATCTCCCTTTCAAAGTTAGAAATAAGAACAAAAACCTAAGAAGACCATTTTTAGGTTTCCGCTGTTTTCAATGATAGCAAGTGCTGCAGGAAATGATCGATCAGCGCGGACAAGTTGATTGGAGCCAGTTGTCTCCAGTCGCGTGTCTGAACTCTAACTCAATTCAACCACGATTAGCGAGTGTTGAAAACTGGGCCTTCATTTTTAAACACGCGCCAGTTTAAAAGGGTCCGTTTTACTCTGCAATATGGCCTGTGGTTAGGATTGATTACCGCATAACAAACCTTAAAAGTTAAACGTTAGATGTGTCATAATCATAAATGTAAAGTATGGAAAATGTTTAATGTCAGAACACAAAGTTTGAAACACTATGCTATAAAATAACTAAGCTTAAAAGATTTACGTAATCATGATACTTAATATTCTGTAAATGGTTACAAAGTCTGTATGAGTACTGGTGGCCCTCGAAATAAGCAATGTTTGTATCATGGTGGCCCCGCAGCAAACGCATGCAGCATTTTTTTTGTTTGACACTATTTTATCAAAGCATACTACCTACCTATGTATTTTTATAATCTAATATATGATTGTGCTATTATTTATTATGTGATTTAACTGAATTTTAAAGTGGTAATACATCATAATATTACTGTTTTATCTGCAGTAATGTTATACCCAGAACCCTACCCAGAAATTATCATTCTCGCTTCATCATATCTATATAAAGCATGTATTTTCTCTATCAAGTAGATACTCGTATATTACATTGAGTTTTTGTTTTTTTTTTTGTTTATTTGAGGCAATAAACAGTGATATATTATTATTATTATTATGATATATTAACTAAGACACTAAAGATTAATTATAAACTATGCCACCAACAGCATTATCCACCAATTACTAAAACATAATATTTGCTGGGGTAGTTGCCAGAAATAAATATCTAAAATCTTAAATTATGTGCACGGGTAAATTAAACAAATGATAGTTATGACGACATTAAAATAAATTATAGGTAGCTACATACATACATAGGTACATACATCACACATCACAAAAAGAGAAAGATAAGTTAAAAAAATAAAAACTTTTCTGTGAGGTACATCAACCTTTTTATTTAGTAAAAATAATGAACAAACCGATACAGAAAATGAATGCACAAAAATATACGTAACAAAATGTATTACACATAACTAATGCACTAGAATTCCGGAAAAATCGCGAAGACCCACGAACCCATGTTCAAAATGTAAATATTATCAAGGTATGCAATTAGAGTTAGTTACATGCGTATATTCCGGCAAACATTTCAAACGCTCGCATATTTCATCCGCGTACATTTCTCGTCGCTCATAAATTTTGCAACTATTTCGATAACAACAAATTTAAATTTATGCCCGCGGTATGCATTTTGAACGTGTAAAGCGGGCTTCGAGCAAAAAACATGGCAGTGCAGCGCTTCTAATCTCACGTGATCACAAGTTTCTCATAGACTTTCTACGAACATCTGGTACAAGGATTTTTTCATACATTTGGCTGTTTTTTTGTGGCTAGACTAGATGAAACTATAAAATATAGAGTATGTACTTTTGAATATCGTAAAGCATTAAAATTGTGGTCGAAGGAGGCCTTTTTCGACTGGCAAACAGATCTACAGAAAATAAGTAAAATTCAAATAAGAGACTAGATTAAGGTTTACATTAAATTTAAGTTTTCTTTGTATTTTTATCATATGATTGTAGTGTGGATCTGAATAAAAGGTCATATTATTATTATTATATTATAAAGCATTAAAATTCTACATTATAGTTTTTGACTGATCGAACGTGTAACTTTTCATAAATTCCGTTATAGCTTACTTTTTTTTTGCTGCGGGTGAGTAGAAACTTCTTTATTTGTGGCTTTATTAAGGTATTTAGTTTCAATAAACGGACGCTTTTTTCGGCTGCATTTTATTTGGAATAATATTTTTTTATATATTTAATAGACGGCGTTTAACGCCATCCGGTAAAACGTCTTGCCACTCTTGTTTTATATAAAATAATAGTGATAATGATTCTTATAAAAACTTAACGCTGTTGTCACTTAAAGGGCACATTATAATTTTCTATTAAATAAATTAAAGCTAAATGAGTTGTTCACGCCTCTTCTAACAAATTTAATCAATTACCTTGTAATGACGTGCGATTCGCAATTATAATGCTAATATCTTGATAGCATTCATAAAGGAGACAACACCTGCCTCTAGACTTCGACAACTGTGCTAATTAGGTACTATCTGTTGACTAAGAATTTATTGACATTGTCCTTTAATACGCAAAACCTCTTATCTTTGTCAGCTTAAAGTTCAATTTAGAGTTAGTAGGTGAAATTATCTCTAGATCTGAATATTTATTATATTCTGATACTATAAAATTATAATATGTGAATATAATATTTTCAAACTGAATAAGTAATGTACTAAAGACATCAAAATTGGAAGCATACCGTGTTAGGATAAGTTGAAGGGTATCTAATTAAGATGGTATTGTATTTAATTAATCATAGTTATCCAGATGATAGCATCGGAACTTGCGAGCCTTTTTGTATCGGGAGCGATGGCATATAAAATAGTAATTAATTAATTTTAAACTCATTTGATTAAAATTAATACTTCAATTTGAGTAAATTATGGTAAATTAGGTAAATTAGAGCACAAGCATAAAATTACATGGAAAAAAAATGATCGAACCTACTTTCAAGTATTTTTAAATTATAAAGTTAGAAAAAAAAAAAATTTTTCAATAAAAAAATAATTAAGCTAATTGTGGCCTACTTATCAGCACATTTTCAGTGTTTTCCGCATATCCTGGTGTAAAAGTAAGTCTCTCTGATCTTATGGTGCAAGCAGTTGAAAATTTAATTGAAATCGGATAATTCTGTCTAAACAAATTAATAAGACACCGAAAATAAAAATTCAACGAAAAAATTTAAGTTTTGGTAATTAATAAATAAAAACAAAAAACAAATCAGTCTCGAAAAATTTTAAGTTTTGGTAATTAATAAATAGCTTTTATTATTAAGCTCAGATCGGTTCAACCGAGAGTTACTTTTACAACTTATTATTATTATATCTACGAAGTAACAAAGCCTTTTTCTAGGAATTAACGCAAAAATCAAATGTTTTATGATAGAGATGTGAAAGTTGGATCCAATATTACTAAAATACTCTATGTTAACAATAGCGAAATTTCACCTCGAAAGGGGTGAAATGAAAAGTGGAAGGGATCCATCCCTTCCACTGTCCTTTCCTGTATGGATTCCTATCCATACAAACTTTGAGGATAAGTTTGTATGGAAATAACGTTATTTTAGAAAGATTAAACGGGGTCTTGCAATTACTGCAATTGCAAGAACCTAACTTCTGTGTTTGGGGGCGTGGGTTCGATTCCCATCTAGGACAAACATTCATGTGATGAATGTTTGTGTTTGTTCTATGTCTGGGTGTTAATATCTATATAAGTATGTATTTAAAAATATCTATGTACGTATATCAGTCTCTGGCAGCCATATTACAAGCTTTGCTTAGTTTGGGGTCAGATGACCGTGTGTGCAATAATGTCCCAGATATTTATTTATTTACTGAAGCCTATGCGAGCGAAGCTAGTGTGTAAATATTAGTAAGATTGTGATAATTTTTCGATTATTAATTTTTGTTTTAGGATTCAAGGTGAACACCTCTTTGCATTGGCGTTTCCTGGCAGTTAGCTTTTCCAGTGTTGTAAATTTATTTTGCTCACCTTACATAATGCGATTGCATCGACTGCTTTGCGCCCTGCGCGACGGCACCCGACGCGACGCGACGTTTCGTCGCTCCGACGCGCATGCATTAGCAACTTCGCATGCAAAACTGCACACACCATGAGAATTATGTTATTTACTAAAAATGTATATCAAATAATCAAAATATAGGGATGGTATTCTATTCCATACAAACGTATTCTCCTGTTTCCTCCCTGAAAAATGACACGCTTTGTTCAGGCGTTCTTTTAGTATTTTAGAGAATAATTTTTTTCGTATACAGAAAACTTTTTTTTTTATAAAAAATACTACCACCGTGTGTAGTAAGTAGTACCATGGTACTACTATTATACCATGTTCCAATGTTTTTTTTTAGTTTATTGAAAAAAAGGATGTCATGTAGGTACCTCTTAAACTGCGACCAGAACCACGGAAGGATGGGCAGCAGGACTTCAAAGTATGCGGTAAGCGTTCTGCGATCCTCAAGCTGCCTGCCAAGCATAGGGATTATGGCAACTTGTATGGGAGGCCTTCGTTCAGACGTGCTCTTCTCGTGATGAAGTGTGCAATGTCCTGCTCGTAAGTAGCCAACCTATCCGAGGAAATGCCTACACTGAGGTTTTTATAGATTAATATAACCAAGTAGATTACTAGTATTATTTTTACGTATTTTTTTATTAAGGTTCTAGCTTTTGCCTGCGCTGTGAACAAATCAATCTATTTCACTCAAGGGCAGCGTTTTACCAATGGCTGAATTTTCAGAGCCCGTTCAGTAGTTCCAGCGATAAATATGTAGTACAAAAAATATATATTAATATACAATAACCAAAAATGGAACGCCATTCTCAAAACCTCTTAATTATTACGGCCCAGAGTTATTAAACCCTACGAGCTGGCAATTAAGAATTAAATTTTATGTGGCGTATTGGAAGCCTCTATAAATCGCGTGACTCTCAACATTTCCTAACCCAAGCCCGCAGTTTTCGTCGCACAATCAGTTACTGCCACAACGTCCGTGCATCCATCGAAACTCATATCGGTCCTGAATCGGCCTGTTCCTTCGCAGGGATGCATCGCTAGCTTTTTCATAATGTGCTATAGAAACATTTAGATACGCGAAAATTGACCGATACCATCGAATTCGTAAGCAAAGGCGTTCATTTCGCGTAACTTCTGTACAACATCTGCATCGAAATTGTTTTTTTACTGTTGCACAAACGACGCGCGTACACGCATGTTCAATGCGCATGTCCAATTATAAACGCAATGGCAAGTAGTTTTACCAAATCATTAACATATTCGCTTTTAATTTTTGCTTTAATTACTATTGTTGCGTAAAATATATCTGTGTACTTTTATAAACCTATATAGAATGATACTGATTTGAAGATTATTTTGTTCTTTTTAAGTCCAACGAGAATGGAAATAAGAAACCATTTCAGAAAGAGAGGTAGAACGTTCGAGAGGACGAGGCAAGAAGAAAAAGAACATAAATAAACAAGTACAGTAATAGAAGAAGGCAACAAATATAATGCCGTACTAAAAGGTAAAGACTGAAGTTGAAGTCCATCAGAAAAGCTGTGAATCATACAATAATAGCCAAGCTCATAAAAACAACGAAGAAGTACCTATTGCCTATTAGCATGAAATTAAATGAAAAAATGCTAATTAAGCGGGATAGCATTAATAAGTAGGTAAACAAAAAGAGACAGCTCACAGAAAACTGCTTAATAGAACCAGCAAACTCCTATTCTACCCAACGTTTGTATTGATTGAACCATTTTTCAAACAACCAACAAGGCAATTAAACAACAGCAATGGGATTTTATTCAGATTCATCAAACCAATTCGAAATCATAATTGATCTGGCATATAAAAAAATATAGGGCTGTTAGAGGGAATAGGCGCCAAAAATATAAAACTAGAACGATGACTGTCCGAAATACTCGGAGCCGAAAGTCAATTAACGAACGCGCGGCACGTGGAACCAGCGCACTGATAACGCAGTATATGCTAACAATGCTTTATTAATAAATAGAAGGAAAAAAATACTTCGTCATTAAATAAATAAAAGCGGAGCAGCACAAGCGGCGCAAATATTCTTACCGTGGTAGTGGTTACATGTTTGTATCCGTTTGATGAAGAGACATTGGGTCCGTCACGGCCTCCCGAAGCTTCCCAGCTTATGTTATTTTCAAAAAGTGGCACGTTGTCGGTCAGTGTGGCGCTCTAAGGGGGAGGCCTATGTTCAGCAGTGGACGTCTTCTGGCTGATGATGATCATGATGATAAATTACTGTGGTTACTAGTTAAGTAACCCAAATCCCCGACATCAGATGCAAATACCAATACTTGGTCAACTTAGTCCAATAAGTTAGTAAATAAAATTGTAAATGGTGAAGAAAACCTTGAAATTTTAAATCAAAAATCTCAGTAAAACTCTATTTTTAGCCCTCATACTTTACACATAGCAGTCTAGTAAATGCGGGATTCTTAATTGACATTAATTAAAAAAAAAAAATAAGAAAAAAAACCTTAGGTATCCTGTTTTTCACGTATACTGCTTAAATTTGGTTGTAACGGTAGGTCCCAGTTGTGCTCCTGTCCACTTTCCGATATCGCTCCAATTTCTGCAATGCAGCTCAAAATGCTTACTCATTGGGATTGGTATTATGAAAATCTTTATTTTCTCAATGAAAGAGACAGTTACGGACTACGGTATCACTTTTGACTATGATTATAAATCATCAATGATTAGATCGATTAATCGGGTTTCTTCTTTATCTAAGTTTTTAACGCGCGTGTTGTTCGAGGGACATCAAAATTACTCTCTTCAGAGCACTCTGTACGCCCTTGTACACGAGCTGCCTGTCGGTGTCATTTCTACGCAGTAAGAGTACAGCGCTATTCGTGTCTAGTATAATAATGCGTTTAGGGTGCTGATGGGGCTGCCCCGGTGCTGCAGCGCGTCAGGGATGTTGGCCAAATAACGTGTCGATTGTTTTTACGGCTCTTACATTAACTGGTCCCATTTCAAACTGGTCCCGTGGGATCAATACGACCATGCGGAAACGGTGCACATCCCTGGCGCGCAGGGTCCGGGCCAGCCCCAACACCATCCTACATTTATTAGCAAGTAGGTTTGACTGTCAGTACATGAACCACTGCTGTATGGTTCATGTACTGACTAACGAACACCATTATTAACATTAACACATTTTATAACACCATTATTAACATGTATTATTGCAAATAAATGTATTGATTGATTGACCAAATGGTAAAATGTATTAATTTATAGAATATTGTATCTTTTTCGTGTCCTTCTTCGTTATTTCTATGATATTATAATGGTTGAAATAAATGATATTTGATTTGATTTGATTTAACGTTTATAGTACCCAACCCTCTTTGAGGGAGGCCTGTGTTCAGTGGACGTCTTCCGGCTGACAACGATGATAGTGATCTAGTACATTTGTGTAAGTATTTTAAATCTTAAAAAAATATGTTTTATTTCTTACCCACTCTACTTTACTTTTTTTAGATACTTAGTCTATTTAGTTCCATAAATAAGTGTTTAGTACTTATTTGTTTCTTTTTTAGGTATTTGTTTTTGGCTGAGCGACGTGTACGAGAACAAGATAGCTTTTGATTGTATTCCTAACGTCCTAACTAATACTAAAAATCCGAAAGTAACTCTGTCTGTCTGGGTGTTTGTCGTGTTTTCGAGTTGAATTTTTGCATATATATAGCTTAAGGATCGGAAACCGACATAGGCTACTTTATTTTGTAGGTCCACGCGAACTAAGCCGCTGATAACAGCTAGTAATATATATAATAATATCTATCTATTGATGTAAAAACTAGCTGTTACCAGTGACTTCGTTCGCGTGGACCTACAAAAAAAAAGTAACACATGCCCGTCTCCAATCCTTAAACTTATATATGTAAAAAATAAGGCGATCCTTGCAGCCGCTCAGCCGTGAAGACGCGACAAACACCCAGACAGAGAGACAGAGTTACTTTCGCATTTATAATATTAGTTAGGATTAGGATGAATCCCCATTTCCATTGGTCGTGCCATAACTTGAGAACGGCTTTCGATGATTTCTTTTTTGTTGTGTTCGTAATTGTCAGGACAAGGTTTGTATGACGAGTTTAGCGAGGCTAAGGGCTGAGCATCATCGTGTACGAAGTTTGCGGGCATCAGCTAGTATAAAATATAAGTTACCCGCCTACGTAGAAGTATGAAACAAGAAAATATTATTACAAATTCAATTGGCGTGGTGCATTTAATGAACATAGTATTTTTCCAATGAGTTTTAAAGTCCCTTTAACCGTAGTCTGGTGCCACAATGAGTTTTAAAGTCTTTTGCCTTGACATGTATATAAAAATACTATGTATTAATTAAATGGACCACGCCATTTTGAATTTTGAATAATATTTTCTTGTTTCGTACTTTTACTTAGGCGGGTTTTAATTTTTGAACTTATATTTTATTTACATATTTTTAGTGTTAAGGTACAAAGATACCTACAAAATGGGAGTTGAATTCAGTTGTCGACCTTCAAACCCCAACAAAAGCTCGGCATTAAAGCCGCGCGGCATATATATTAGGTTATAAAGTCCGCAATATTAAATTTGGTGTGACGTCATATATTATTATATCCTACAACCCCTAAAATTTGTATGAAAATAAAATATATTTTTCATGCTAGCCAATGTAACTCAGCTTGTGTAAAAAGCATAAAAAATAAGGGCATGGCGAGGTGAAATGGGGAGTTTAATTTAGTATAATAAATATATTATAAGCCTTTGCGAGTGAAGCCACGCAGGCAGGATAGACTGTATAGTTGTCCGATGATATCTTGTGAACCGTTGTTCAAACGATATTGGAGAAATTTACAAGCAAGTAGTTCATTTTAATATAATTTTTAGGTCCGAATTAAACCGAAATCGGTTCATATTTAAGTTGCAAAGTTTTGAAGGGGTCGCGAGGGGCGTTCAACTACTCAAATGAAATAAACTAAATAAAGCTATCAAACGTAGCTATCACTAATTTCATGTCAGAGCATATTTTATTAAGTTTATGTATTCGTAGCACTTTCCCACTTGCACAAGTAGACGCGGCGAGAGGCGAGGCATCGAATATCGTTATCGCCACAACAATGAGTTTCTGACTCGCTGGCCATCTTCAAAAGTAATTCGTATTTTTCAGTGACGCTCTCGGAAAAGCCAGCTCCGCTTACAATGGCGATTTTACGTGGTTATTTTAGAAGTCCAATTTTGTTGAACCGATGGGTTTGGTTGACTGCAGACTTGTAGACGAACCTACGCCTTTTGATTTGTATTTGGGTGTGCAGTTATACTGACCAAAAAACCATTTCTATTTTTTGGCACGTACATCAAAATTATTTTACCAAGCTTTTTAAAAGTCGATTTACTTTTATTTTTATGTTGGGGGGAAAACGTACGTATAAAAGGATAAAAGTTCCAGTACTTGCATAGAGGTTTTTTAAGTGGTCACAGACTTATAGTTTTTCCAATTTTTTCTTAAATTATCGTTGTCCTTTCGATTGTTTTTATTTATCGGCAGTTTACACCACAGTGGTTCCTGACATTGTCGTCACCAGGCCGACTGTGGGGTGACCTGCGATTGTCTCTTTGTTGTCATTGATTATTATAAAACCGTGGGGAGAAATGCCTTATGAGTTCACGCAAAGTATTCGAATACCTTTTTTTTTAATACTATAAGTATGCGAAAATTATGATTTTATTAACTAAGTTTGACATGTAAATTGGCTTTACGAATTAATTGACTATGACTTTGACTATCAGTAAAGAGTAAAATCAAATGAAAATCCGATACCTAATCAATTGTTGCCTGGTTAAATTAAAGATTTTAAAGTAATTTTTTAATTACTTTGAGTTAAACTAATGGATCAATAGACCAGTTAGTGATATCTTAAAGGTTAAAGTAAAGAATATGTTTCATGAACAATTTTATTTGCCTATTATCCTTTTTTATATAGGTAATTAAACATGTAAGATTTGCAACCGAGACAGCGCGTATTGTTTTCAAGTAGCCTCATGTTAATACTAGCTGCGCCCCGCGATTTCACCCGCTATTCTACAGGAACGGTTAAATTTTTCGGAATAAAAAGTGTAAATCCAGGGAATAAGTTACCTCCATATCAAAATTTCATCCAAATCCGTTCAGCCGTTACAGAGTTGAGCGGAAACAAACACACTTACATACTTACACACATACACAAACTTTCGCATTTATATTAGTGTGATTAATTTATTTCAGATCCGACTGAGTCTAATTAGAGATGATAACAAATTTAATTTCCAGTAACACGTACATTCACGTACATTCGTACGTTACATTTCCATTTTTGTAATACTTCATATTCATATTTATTTTAGCATTTCACAATGTATGTTGGTACTTAGTAGATTTACTTTTTGGTCACAATTGTGGACCCCGTCGGGTACCAGCTAAAGAAGTAGAAGAGTAGAGAGAGGGACAGCATATACTTAAAAGTTGTTCTAAATTATCTGCTCTATCATACATTTTTAGCGTTTCGTTTTCTAATGTCCATACCTGGCGACCTGAACCCCTTTTAGGGGCCAATATATTTTCACCTCTCTGACATTGGAGTTGCGCCAGACTAGTCCAAACATGGAACCATACATTGTATTTTAATTAATTGTTATAGCCCCAGCGCGAACTAGAACGGGCCTTAAACATGAAAACTTAAGGGTGTCCCGTCGTAAACTTGACCACTGCCAAGCTCTGAATAAAACTTAGATAAATTTCACTTAACTGCTTTTTTCACTAAATGTTGAGGCTTGCCACTTCCTTTCCTTTCTTTCCAATACCTCTTCCTCGGCCAAACCACAAGCCTGAAGACATTCAAATCGCGCGCCAAAAGTACAGTTACACCGCGCCGCCAGAGGGCGCAAAGAAGGAAGATCATCAGTGTGTTAGACTGCAACAATACCGCATGTGCCGGCGTTTCTTTTTTTTCTTCTCTGTTCCAAGAGTGGAGTGCCAATATCACAGGACATTTTATACATACTCGGGAACGACAATCTTTGTGTGTGTCGTGCGACGCGGCAATTTTATTGTGCAAACCAAAAACTGTGGTGGAATCAAGAAGCAGCGGATCAAAGGCCGTGGTACGTACCTAAACTACCTACTTTTCCCTTCGTCTTTTCCCTCGCAAGCCTCCAGAAATCGAAATACAAATTTCATCAACTAAACTCATCCTTCCACAACGGAAGCTTCGTCATAGTGGTCCATTTCGAGCGCGAATTCCTATGGATTTTGGGTTCAATTTCGTAAGAAAACTCCAATTTCACAGTCTTATTTCATCAAAATATAACTTGTCCTACCTGGATTTCCTACTTATTCATCAATCAAGTATTGATTTACAGCGTTTACGACACAATTTAGTGTTTTTTGTGCTCAGAAAAACCGATTAAGTATCATACCTACCCTCTATCGATCGTTTATAATAAGTTTTCATCAAAATGGTGGTTGAAGATGCTGCGCAATTAGCATTGCTTATTACTCGGAAAGAATACATTTATCGTGAAATACAAATTTTATATGATTTGTCGACAGCGATTCTGAAAGATAGAACTAAAAAGCTCGGCGCGTTTAAAAGTAGGTACAAACGCATCGAGTCAATTCGTTCAGAGTTCATAGAAGTAGTAAATGAAATTAATGTTCTACAGTTTAAACTCGATCCCAAACACACAGTCGATTACCAGTCAGTAGAATCATTCGATACGTTGTACTACACCGTCCAAACCGCGGCCGAGGAACTATTGGCGCCACCGGGCGATGCTACCGCCGCCGCCGCCGGCGCCGGCTATCCCGCCACCGACGGCGTGGTGCATCGCAAGCCGACCGCTCAAGTTAGGCTGGGTAAACTCGAGTTATGTAAGTTTGACGGAAACATCGAGCTCTGGCAAACATTCTACGACACGTTCTTGTCTTTAGTACATGATAATCAAAACTTGAGTCCAATAGAAAAGTTCCATTATTTGTTAACTTGCCTATCTAGTTCGGCTTTGTCAGTTGTCAAAGGCGTTCCCGTGACGGCCGATAATTATCCAATAGTTTTCAACACTCTCGTGAATCGATTCCATAACAAGCGATTATTAGCAACCAACTACCTAGATAAGATTTGCACATACCCTTCAATGAAAATGTGTAACTTGAATGAGTTACGTAATATGACTAGCTTATTATACGAATCGGTCAATGCCCTCAAGGCAGTAAATATTGAAAATTTAGGCGAATTTGTGCTATTTTATTTAGCATCGCGAAATCTGGACTTTGACACACGTAAGCGCTTCGAGTCTCAAAACAAAGAGTCGATACCTACTTTCGACAAATTGTTACAGTTTTTACAGGAATATGTTAAGGTACTGGAAGCTAGTGAGTCGAATGTCTCCTCTCGAGTGGTCAGTCAGCAAAGAGTCCAGCAGCCGCGGTCACAACCTGCAAGGACTTACGATATGCGGCAGCGCAACAATAATAACACGCCGCAATACCGAACCGCTTATCACACGCTATCGCCGGGAAATGCAGGGATGTACTCTGACGCAGGGCCGCACTCAGACTTTGAAATTACCTCATACTCGGATATTGATAGTGGTGCGGGCTACAATGCAGGGCCGTACTTGGAAACAGATCCGAACTCTGAACCAGGGCCGTACTTAGATTCAGTGCCGGCTATGTATACGGGGCCCTTCTTGGATTCTGGCCCTTATTCGAATGTAGGACCGTACTCAAACTCGCAAGAGGAGCAAGGCATTACAGGGACGTATTCAGCTGCAGTTTCCTATCATAATGCGACTAAATTTCCTGATTGTGTTTGTTGCGGCTTTTCTCATCACGGGATTTACAAGTGTCCGTTATTTCATGCCTATAATATAGCGGGTCGGTATAACGTGGTTAAGACAAAGAAGCTTTGTGTGAATTGTTTGCGCTCGTATCATAGCGCAGACAAATGTCTCTCTAAATCCAATTGCACGAAGTGCCACGCGCGACACCATTCACTTCTTCATGATCCAGCAAATGTCGTAGCCCCATCGAGTAGTACTAATGCCGAATTCGAACAATCTGCACCTGTGATTAATCCAGCGATTACCATGAGTTCCACAAGCACAAGCGTGCATGTAGGTCACAGCCGCTCTTTGGTGGTTCTTGGTACTTGTGCCGTTCGGGTGCGGGGTCCCGGGGGCCTCCTAACTATTCGTGCACTTATCGACAGCGGAGCTCAGGACTGTTTCTTGACTACCGCTTGCGCGCGGCGTTTAGGGTTACCACTGCGTCGATGTAATCTTGCTGTTGCGGGTCTGGGTCAAAATATTGTGCATCAAATAAAAGGTGTGACGTCATGCACTATACAGCCACGAGATGCCGACAATCCGAGTTTCGATATCAGCCCTATCGTAATAGATACGATCACGAACCAGATGCCAGCTGTGGAATTACCCTCGACAGTCCGAGAAGCTTGCAAGCATCTTACATGTGCTGACGAGAACTTCGACAAACCCCACGAGATCGACCTTCTGCTGGGAGCAGAGTTGTTTCACGAACTTTACGACGGACAGCGTTTAGATTTAGGCCCAGGTTTACCGGTTGCATTACACAGCGTATTTGGTTGGGTTATCACCGGTAAACTCGACTCAAACTGTCTCCCACCACCAGCTGCCACGTCCTTATTGGTGTCTACGCTCGCCTTAGACCAAGTTGTAAAGCGTTTCTGGGAAGTCGAAGAATCGCCATCCGCTGCTATCATAAACCCAGATGACGATAAATGTGAACAGTTGTACTCAAATTTAGTCAAACGAAATCCGGATGGCCGATATGTCGTACCGCTTTTGCTGAAAGAACCATGCGATTTTCTTGG
Source organism: Apocheima hispidaria (assembly GCA_947579745.1). Lineage (NCBI taxonomy): Eukaryota > Metazoa > Arthropoda > Insecta > Lepidoptera > Geometridae > Apocheima > Apocheima hispidaria. Next base: position 4,809,209 of record OX388151.1, read on the forward strand.
CGAGTCGTATAACTCTTCGTTAACGAGACTGCTTCGACTTGAGAAGAGACTCGCTCATCAAACTCAATTACAAGAAAATTATGTGAATTTCATGCGCGAGTACTCTAGTTTAGGTCACATGCGACTCGTTGAAGGTACGGAAGGCGGGGCACACATTATTCCGCATCACTGTGTGCTAAGACCACAAAGTACTACCACTAGCCTTAGAGTCGTTTTCGACTGCAGCGCAAAGACGTCCAATGGTACTGCACTGAATGACATCGTATACACGGGGCCAAAGCTGCAGAATGACATAGTAGATATTATAACTAAATTTCGAATACCTAACATCGTATTCACTGCAGATATTGCCAAGATGTACAGAAACATCGACCTAAGACCTGAGGACCGAGAATACCAACACATTCTCTGGAGAGATGCCCCAACTGAGCCTGTTCGTGAATACGAATTAAATACAGTCACATACGGCGTGAGTAGCTCACCTTATTTAGCCATCCGCACCTTACACCAACTCGCAGATGACCATGGGATGAAATGGCCTAAAGCTGCTGCTGTACTCAGACAGGATACGTTTATGGATGATATTGCCGCTGGAGCGCCTTCTGTCGGTCAAGCTTTAAAATTAAAAGACGACTTAATTAATCTTTTAAGCTGTGGGAAATTTGAATTAAGAAAATGGAGTAGTAACTCATCTGCATTCATCGCCGAACTGCCTGCAGAGCACTGCCAAGTACCAAAATCATTCTGTGATGAAAGTAATCAACATACGCTTAAAATTCTAGGAATTCAGTGGGATCCTATACGAGATATGTTTACTTATTCAGCGTCCGAAGCTAATTCAAAATGTACGAAGCGAGCGATGCTGTCCGATATTGCCCGCCTTTATGATCCAGTCGGGTGGTTAACCCCTGTTGTTTTAGTGGCTAAACTGATTCTCCAAGATCTCTGGCGACTCCAACTTAATTGGGATGACGTAGTTCCGAATGAAATTCAACTTCAATGGCGTAACTTTTGCGTAGAACTACAATCCTTACACAAAGTTCAAATCCCTCGTCAAATAGTAATACCAAAAGCAACTCAATTCGAACTCATTGGGTTTTGTGATGGATCGACGAAAGCTTACGGATGCTGCATCTACTTACGATCATCTGATGATTGTATAGCAACCTCTCGTCTGCTAATCGCGAAATCGCGAGTAGCACCGTTGAAGGTATTAACGGTAAATCGTCTCGAACTGCTTGCGGCTGGCCTTCTATCGCGTGTACTAAAGCACATGTTTCAGTTGCTTCAATCTAGGCTTCTGATTACAAGAATCACTGCGTTAACGGATAGCAGTACTGTCTTGGCTTGGTTAAATACTCCACCGTACAAGCTCAAGACATTTGTGTCCCACCGCGTTGTGAAGATCATTGACGAAGTGAGCGTAGAAAAATGGCAACACGTATCGACTCATGACAACGTTGCTGATTTGTGTAGTAGAGGCTTGAGCTGCTCGCAGCTAACGGCGACCCCGAACTGGTGGTCCGGTCCAACGTGGCTAAGTGCTTCGAGCCGGATTTGAACCAGCGACCTATGGATGAATATGAATTTGGGGCAAAACTGCGTGAAGTCCGAGTTTTATTGGTTCGCAGGCTTTTTGTTTTAATATTCTTTGCGTTGGTAATTATTTCTTGAGTCACGTGATTTATGGGTGAGATTTATTAATAAAAATAATTAATTCATTAATTTTATTAAATTAATTTAGAGATTTATGAATCGAACACAAGGCAATACATTTTTACAAAAATCAAAATTTGACCAACTCATTAAAAAATAATAGAAGGGCAAAAACTTAAATCTAATATCTATACAAAATTTAATCTGTTTCGCCTTTTTTGACAATTCAGTTAAATTTTTTGTCAAATATCAAGACAATACCCGCATCCAATCCGTAAATCGTAAAACAAATATTAATTAATTTTTATTATAATTGTAATGGAGGAAAAAAAACACCATCATTATCTATCAAGAATAAAGCCATTTTATAATACCCATTAAGTATTTGAAACGATAATACAGCGACGCAACAAAACACATTCGCCCTATGAGTTTAGTGATCATAACTAAAAGCCTTCCTCCAGTAAAACCTGCAACCTCGAGTATAATTAAAGCAAGCGTCCGCCGCCATTACCATGCAAATAGTGGGTAAACGCGACCCGGACACGACCGTAGCCCTTAACTTTCAGCTTTAAATGACAGTATTACTTGCCGCGGTCTACCTGTACGATTGCTACAAGATCTAAGATAAACGGTTCTGTTTCTGTAAGCCATTGGATCATGCTTCTGAAAGTTCCATTGTTTTAAATGCACAGATTCAATCCACAAGCTATTAATCCCACAAATATTTGTGGAATGTATAGCTTGTGGATTGAATATTCTTTTTTGTATTCGCTTACTTTCGTTGCAATGGTATAATTTACCTACATTTCTAATTTTTAAACGGTTGGTATTCGAAACTGTCAAAAGTACCCACACATTTTCGTCATTCTTCTTAGAGGACCCCTTCTTAAAAAATCTATTACAACTGTGTTAATTTTTCTTGTTCCGCGTCGAAGCGTTATTTGTAAAGGTTCTATTAAATCAATCCGCCACAAGCAACACGCCAAAATAACCGGACAGCATGCAACGATCGATGTTTTCCTTTCACCGATGACTGGCCTCCAAGTCAACCTTTGACATTGCCGTGATGAATTACGAATCAAAGCTCATCGGTCTAATAAAATGTATGAACAGAGAAAATTAACTAATATCATACCAGCTGCGTCCGGCAATTTTTTGTTTTAAACTTTTTCAGGGTTTGTACTAAATCCATTACCGATTTTTACCTACAGATGCGCTGCATATTGCCGGGGACTGAGGAAGATGATACCACGACTTCGTCATGGCAAGGCAATATTTCTGGGAGGAGTAACGAAACATGGGTTTGATCAAGAATTTAATAATTTCAGATGAAATTGACTATGAAAAAGTATGCAGCAAGGTGAAATTGAATGAAATTTATTTGTGTTAACAAACGTAAAATATGAATAAAATGATCATCGCTCAGTTCCTTAAATAGTAAACCAGATAGATAAGCATTATCACCCAAGCTAGGAATAAACCTGTGTTATGACGTAACAATACCCTTCGCTGGACAAAAAGGCCTGAATCATATTTAAGTATAACACAAAATAAACCAAAAGTAGAAAAATTATACAAATAGCAAGCAATATGTATCTGACTATTGTATTTGGGACTAAGTGAAATTCTGATTTAGGGTTGGGGGCGAATGTGTAGTGTAACTGAGTGTGTGTGTGCGTGTGTATAACCTCTGTGAAAGTAGATATATATCGGTTAAAGAATATTTTTTAATTCTTCTAAATAAAGGTAAAATACTACTTCTTCGAAACAATTAGTATGTAAAAACAATACAAATTTTTCGAGAATCTGCGTCCATTGGTGAAACACCGAAATTCCGCTTCAAAATAGGCACATTAGTATGCAATCTGAATATCTGCTCGAATTCTTCGGAATTATTCGCACTTTATTCATTCTGGGAAATTAGCATTCTTATACATAAGAGGAAATGCTTTGGAAATCGATTTACTTACTTATTTCGATATAGATTGTATTTTTATATTCTTTTTTGTATTGCTTTTCAGTTACGTTACCATTTTATTCGGATTCGATGCGAATATTTCATTATTGTGTATGAAAGAGAACACAATAGTATTTAAGTATTCTCTTTGATACACAAGGTAACATTTACAACAATGATTATTATAGGCCTATATCAAATCGAAGGCCACCGCCATCATGTTTTGATCCGAAAATTACACGTTGCACCCAAATATTTGACTGCCCGTCTCGTAATTATTGTCTAATGAAAAGTAATTAACTGGCAGAGGTGGGGGGCGGGAGAGGGATATTGACAGACAATGAGAACAATCATAGGTAACAGTTAAAGAGGAGGCGCTGAGTCAGCAAGAATGTTGAAAGACAAGATTGTAACTAGCTTGCAGCGCGTGCGGCGTAGAGCTCCGAAAATATATACTATGGAGTACCTTACACTTTGAGAGAAATACTTCACATGCTGCACACTCATAGCTAAGTTTACTTGTGTCAGGGATGCTATAAAACTTAGACAATGTAGACATGGACAAAGTAGGCGTAGCGACTGCCCCGGTGGCTCAGTTGGTAGTGAACCTACCTACTGTGCTTGGGGGCGTGGGTTCGATTCCCATCTAGGACAAACATTCATGTTATGAATATTTGTGTTTGTTCTATGTCTGGGTGTTAATATCTATATAAGTATGTATTTAAAAAATATCTATGTACGTATATCAGTCTCTGGCAGCCATATTACAAGCTTTGCTTAGTTTGGGGTCAGGTGACGATGTGTGCAAATATGTCCCAGATATTTATTATTATTATTATTATTTATACATAGAGTAGATAAGTAGAGACGGTTAAAAAGTTTCGAAAGTCAATTATAGGAGCTTAAAAATACAACCACTGTTTGCATGAATACCATAAAACCTGACTGCAAAATAATTGTAGCTTATATCACTTACCTATGACAGGCTTACAGAGGAATCCAACGACACCTCATTCGTCAAAATCGGTCAAGCCTTTTAGGATACAAATACACATATTTACATGCTCACATAAAAACGTACACCCAAAAAATATTAAACCCCTTCTACCGGGTAAAAAATGTGAACACCGATGGCAAATCAAAAAACATAGAAATAGAAAAATGAGTATGTACTTACATAAATCTTTTTCCCATATAAGTATACAAAATCGTATCTAAGATGTAGTATTTAGGTAATCTCTTTTGTCAATCTTGTGACCACTTTCATTATCTCTCACTAACATCAAAGGCATTTGATTAGTTTAGAAATGTGCAAGCCTACAAGTTTTAAATACCTCCTCCAATGAAGCATATTCTGTCCGTTGTTCGGTTAGTTAGACTGCAAAGACGCCGACATAACTTCATTGATTAAAGTTCATGCTCAACGGACGAGAGTTACACGGCTTTGGCTTGAAATCGTGCTCATAGTTAAGAAGAATGGTAGCTTGGCAGCTAATGTAGAGGCGACAATTTAAAAAGTATTTTTTAGCCTCACGTCAAAAACAGGGCATTCCCTCGTGGCCCAGTTAGGTTGCCAAACTGATTTATGCTTGTTTATGATTTATTAAATTTCCTCGTGATCAAACTACTTGAAAATAATCTATTGACTCAACCTGTACTGTCACGTCCAAAGTACAGTCATATGCGCAAATACTTCGTATCCAGCTTCGTAGCTCCCAAGTATTTTTATGCACAATGCATATTTTTATTGAAAGCGCTCAGCTAAAAACTATTTCATGCATATCATTAATAAGCTAGCTAAGATAACACTGTACGTTATCCGAAATATATATATATATATAGCTATGCAAACACCTTCCACAAAAAAGAAATCCTTAATTGGCGTTATTTGGCGCAATAACCAATCGAGTCACTTGATTGCGGGCAGCGGGCGGTGGCGAGGGCTGCGCGTACGGTGCGCACGCGGCGACGCGTGAAGATTGCCGATAGCCAACCGCCGGCACTGCCGCTGCCGCCTGCCACATGGCGTGCGGCTGTGCCAAGCACCGGACACGCTGCGTGTACGCAATAGACTGTTGCGTGCTGTTTATATGTTCACAATTAATTGAAATATCTTGTTTTAGCAAGACTCGGAATTAATTTAATTCGACGCCTAAGGGCCTGCCTTTTCAGAAATTTACTCGTACCTTCTTAGTTGTAAAAAAAAAACAAAAAACGTATGTTTTAGATGGTGACTTGTTTGTTTGGGGTCAGAGTGTTTGAGTTGTAGTTACCAAAGATGTCATGAACTAAAGGAGGTTAGAATATGTTCTTAAGAGGAATCATCAATTTCTAACAAACCCAAGCAGAAAGAGTGACTGTTCGGTGTGATGCATCCAGTTACAACTATGGAGCATCTGCTCGTGTACAATCCTGTAATCTAGATGACATTTAGGTATGAAGCCAATGCTTCCGCAGTTTCGGTAGCTTGCTAGGTCAGGAGCTATTATTTAAATTTGAATTGAACCTCTGACTCGAAAAGAACAAAAAATTCCAATCAACACTCTTCAGCATTTTTCTAAAACATGCAGAAGGAAGGTTTTAAATTTAGTTACATTCCTGATCCATTTTCTTTCGTGGCACATGTTTGCCCTTGTTTAACTTTATAGAACAAAAACGCGTACGATATTACTTTATCTATTGTAAAATCATAAGCCAGTTAAATAGTTTTTTGTCAGGCAAAGCTGCAAAATTGTTTTTTGGCGCGAGTACCTGAATTGAATCCTCGCGCCACTACTGCAAACTATTTAACTGGATTATGATTTTACAGTAGATAAAGTAATATCGTACGCGTTTTTTTTTTGTTCTATAAAGTTAAACAAGGGCAAACATGTGCCACGAAAGAAAATGGATCAAATAATAATAATGTTGTATGTAACTAAATTTAAAACCTTCCTTCTGCATTTCTTAGCAAAATGCTGAAGAGTGTTGATTGGAATTTCTTGTTCTTACGCAGAATAACTTTGCTGCCGATCGAAAAACACAACTTTTAACCACACTATACAGCGAGCAAAATGCTAGTATCAAAGACAAGGAACATAATACTCGAAAGATCAAAGAGAATATAAATACTTAGGATAATGAAAAGTGAATTGAATAAAGAAGAAAATTTTTAAAAGTTTTTTTTTCATGTAGTCGTCGTGCTGCCTACTGCGATTATTCTACAAATGAGGTTGGAGCACTGACACAAAATAAGTATCAATGCATTTTCAGCGAAGAAAATTATTGAATACATATGTTCGAATTTTAAAAACTCTTTCCACGCTAGCGGATAACATGCACCTTAATGATAAACAGAATATTTCCGAGCTTGTGAGGTGAGAAATAAATTTTCCTGCAACGCTAGTACGAGTAAACTTTTTTTTTTCTAGATCGCAGTAATCGTCAATCACGGAAAATTATTCTAGGACCACCCAAAAAAATCAGTGTACTTACCTAAGTTTACCTAATCTACCCGTATTTCAAATAATATACTTTGCCAAAGAAGGCCAAAGTTCCGGCTAACGTCCAAGCTTGGTCTCACTAATTGCGCTTGCCGATTTCACACATCAGCGATAGGTACCTGCCCATTGTTCATTAGTGACGAAACTCAGAACAAGAGGGCAATCAAACCGAGGTGTGTCGAAGTCTCAAATCAAATTAATGGCACACATTCCCACATGCAACCATCTGTACACTACAGGGACGTTTCTTGGCCTCACAAATAGCGATAATGTTATAGGCCCCAATTGCTAAAGTCCAAAGGCCTGCCCAAAGCTGCTTTTCTTTATATGAGACGAGCAAGTCGTTTGCTTGATGGTAAGGTCAAGCTTACCCATAACAGTTCAGTGCCATCCAGAATTTTTAAAAGTTCAAAACCATGCCTGGAAGAGATTGCTTTCAGTGATAAGGCCGCCAGTTGTTACACTACTTTTTAAGCCTCTTTTTAAATTTATGTAAATTTTTGTGTGAACAATAAATAGTTAATCTATCTATCTATCATGCGCGGCAATGCACTGCGTCACCTCCAGCGTACTATTATTATAGATATGTTCTGTGCCTCGAGATATAAGATCACAGAACAATAATTTAATAATACCACGTAAATTTCTTCATAGCCAGTATTTTTACTTGAAACATTTCCCTTTAATCTGACACAAAATAATGTTGGCACACCACTGCTTGGCAATTGAATTACTGGCAAAAGTCTGGTTCTTCCCCAGGCGGACTCTGCAAGAGTCATACACTGCAGCTGACTGTAACTGGATGCAAAAAGCTGAAGACCGATACCTATGAACGGCAGCGAATGGCGGTGAGGCCCCAAAAATAATTTTATCCTTAAATTATTTTTGGGGCCTCATCGTTAAGGATATTGTTGTTGTTGTTGTTGTTGTTTAAGTCGCGGGCAACCGGTGGATGCAAGTGGCATATTGTCGGTCGGTGTGGCGGTCTAAGGGGGAGGCCTTTGTTCCGCAGTGGACGTCTTCTGGCTGATAATGTATGTTTTGTAATGTAATGTTCCAATAATGATTCATCATTATTTATGTAGATATATAACTTAAAGATGACTGAACCTTTGTAAAGTATCTAAGGTAAATATTTTGAATAGGGACCCATGAGACTTGTTTTCAGGGGCCCTGCACTAAGTTTAGCAGCCTATCCATATGCAAGCTCAAATAGTCAAACACAGATCGCCGATACATTACGAAACCTCTTACCGTTAGTAGACAAACTAAAAATTAAAACAGCTAAACGGGCGGTGGTGAGGCGGCTAAGCAGGGCAATTGTGGCGCGCAGCGGGCGGTTCGGCTTTCATTATTTTATAATAACTAGCATCTACCTATGGAGGGATCGAAACCTCCGTGTCATCGTGAGGCGATGGCCACTCTTACCGAATTAATTGCTACGTTCTGGGCGGTAACGTCGCTCGAATCAATCGAGCGTCTGCGAACTTTAATAGGCATTCTGTTAGAATAAGAATAAGAATTATTTTATTGCAATACTGTGAACAAAGATGTTCTTAGAATAGGGATATTAATCCCTACGATTATTATTAACTGAGCGAAGAGAAGGTCTCAGAGTTTACTGGGACAAATCGGCATTTGTATGTATGTTTGTATGTTTGTGTGTATATTTGTCCGTGTTTTGTGTTATTTTTTCGTAATATTATTATTATTATTTGTTAATTTTAATAATGGAATAGACTTACTTATTTAATACTATTTTTATTTTAAGTATTATTATTACTATTGACATTTATTTTAAGCCTACAAATGTTTGTAGTGCTGATAATTCTTGTTGTGCTTTTGTGACGTTTTGTTTATCTAACCTAGTTATATCTAGTGATGACTATCCATAAGAGTATTTTTAATACCTATTTGGAAATAAAAATGAATTGAATTGAATTGATGATAACTTGCGAACCGTTGATCCGATCTTCATGAAATTTTGTAGGCAAGTAGTTCATTTCAATATAATGTTTAAATTCGAATATGAGCTGAATCGGTCCAGGGGTTGTGAAGATATAGGGGTCGCGAGGTCTCAGTTCGGCGAGAACTACTAGTTACTATTTTTTTACTAATTGAACATTAGTTCCAACAGTGGACCGCCAGGGGAAGTACCACACCTTTGCCAGTTATTCAACCGTCAAGCAGTAGTGTGCAAACATTACTGTGTTCTGGATTGAAGGACAATGTTTCCAGCGTAATTACTGGTAATATCTCAGGGTGATGAGCGCAGTGCATTGACGCGTATGGTTTTGAACTGTTGAAATTTAAAATTCTGGGTGGCACTGGACTGTTATGAGCAAGCGTGAAGCTTAACGTCAGGTGAACGAGTTGCTCGTCTCGTTACCAAACTAGATTAAAAAATATTAGACCTATGTCGGGTGTGCAATATAATATTACCTTAATGACATAGGTATGTAGTTCTTAATCACACTAATATTATAAATGCGAAAGTTTGTGTGTAAGTGTTGTGCTTATAAATAACTACTGAGCCTAACGCGAGCAGTAGGCACTTTAGTTACAAATATAAGATTAGAGATATCATATTTTGTAGCAGATTAAACAAGTTTGTGCATAATTTCAATCTATGTAAGTACCTATTTTTATCAATGACAATGCTGAAATTACCAAAAAAATTAAGCATCAAAGATTTAAAAAACTATAGATACAAATTAAATGAAAATTCAAATTACCATAAATATTAAGTATCAAAGATTTTTAAAACTATAGATTCAACATCGAAGCCCCTAAAATCGGCAACAAAATGCATTGCTTGCAGTGCGTTTAGCATAGAAGTACGCCAATACTCACAGTTCGCGTTTAAAAATAAGTTGTAGTGGTTTTATGGTCAATAGGGTTTTTGTGAATAGTCGTTTATTTGAAAAGTGGTCCACAATTTTAATTGGTATAGTGTTGAATGTGTGTACATAATTCTGTTTATTTTTCAGCTAAACACAATAGTTCGAAAGTATACATATAAACACGAAACTTCTAAAGTTTTATCCTAACTAATATTATAATTCAGAGGAATATATCCGCAGCCGTATCAGGACCAATAAAAATGAATACGTTAGTCTCGATGAAAAAACTTCGCTTCCGCGATTCAGAACTCCCTACATTACAACTGTCAGTCATACTAAACGGCAAAAAATGCACTAAAATGGATCAACGTCATCTAGCAAACTATAGGAAGTATCTTTGTCTCTCTGTCTGGATGTTTGTTGTCAATGCTAAACGCCTGAACGGATCTTGATAAAATTTGATAAAGAGTTATTGTATATCACTTAGACAAACACACATAGATGCTTTTTTTTTGTCCACTGAAACGAAGTCGCGGGTAACAACTAGTAAATAATATGAGTTCAATAATCAGCGATAAGGTAAAAATTGTGTCATAATACATAGTAAATTTTGTGTCATAGATGACGTTGGTTTTTGGCGAAAAGCAATTACATCTGACCATAAGTTGAGGTTTTTCTTGTTATTGTTGTGTTTCAATACAAACGATGTGGTATGAATATAAACTCGGGATATATGAATATAAACCCTAGGTCATGATACTCATAATTCCTACTTCTTAGCGTTCTTTTTAAGGATTCCTTACTTATAAAACCTCATACTTATCGTAGGCTGCATCCTCGTTCAACCTCAGACGTGGTGGCAGTCAAACGCAAGCCTATAAATAAAAAAATTAAAAAAACTTTGTCGTTACTTATAAATAAATATATTTACAACCATACTTAGTACAAACGTTTACACGCGAAACGACGCGTGGACCTACGAAAAAGCCTAAATCCGTCTTCGACCATTAAGCTAGCAAAAATTCAGCTCGATCCGTTTAGCCGAGATAGCACAACAAACACCCAGACAGAGAGACAGAGTAATTTTCGAATTTATAATATTAGGATAGTTGCAAAAACTGCTGAAACCTTAAAAATACCATCGATTTCAGCGGTATATGCAGATAAATCCATTAATCAGTAATACGAGTCTAGGGGTGGGGGTTTACTTACCTTTGCTTACCATCACGTGGACCGCCAATTATTCGCCGATATTTTCATTTTTTTATAAGTACGTAGTCCCATTCTGAGATTAAACAAAATAGGCACCCAGAAAATTGGCATGTTTCAGGGCATCCTGGCCGCACCCACCTGTGAGGCGGCGAGGACCTTGTATGCCAGGGTCTCGGTCATACTGTTACAGCGTAGGGACTCCAGTCCCTTTTAAGTGGTCGTAATAGTGTTGTAAAACGGGGCTGGCATAATCGCATGGAGACTAAAGCCCCAAAATAAAATAGATATTAAAAAAAAATAAAAATAAAAGTTTATTTCCTATCATCTTCACCATCAATTCCTTCAGCTAACAATTTTGATGACGCGATGCTGGCAGCCAAGAACCGAAAAAGTAAAACAAAGTGCTATCGGCGGATATTTCAAATTACTGTTTCAAGAGCTTTTTATTTTTAGTTACTTAAACGATCATTTCGCACTGGCGCATTATAACAAGGAGCCTTCTCCAAGGATCAAGATCGGGCCTCGACCGGGCGCCTATTCCGTAACATCTGTACCGATACCCGATCCGATCCAGAGATTATGCTAAATCGTTGTCGAGACGTGTCGAACGCACCTATCTCGAATCGATATAAATCATCTTATTAACTATTGTTTCGGTAGGTGTGGTGTGAACGAGTTGAGATGCTATCGACTTTCTGATGTGTTTTAAATTAACATAATAGGTTTTGTGAATGGATATCGCCTTTATGTTTGTTGTGGGAAAAGCATAACGTCGCAGGTGTCATAAACTCCTAGTAAAATGAGTTTGAGTAAAATACACCAAAAAAAAAAAAAACGATCATCAGTTCCGAAAGTAAGGCCACTTTCATCATCTCCAAATAAAGTACCGAGTAAGCTACTCGCCGGTTAAAATGTCAAGGAACTGTAGTACTCGTTTTAAAACGTCGGAGTAGCGCTAACCGTCCCATAAACTGAACAAAAACTGAAATTAATTGTGACTCTTACTGGCACTAAGAAGTCTAATCAACACTTTACTTTGAGAAGATAAAAAGTGCCCTAAGTGTAAATAAAGTGTTCGAAACAAGCATATTTATTTCGTTTAACATACTCGCCTAGTGTATTAAAATTATGTCTATCGTCGACGACTTGTTAACCTTTGTCGATGGTAGTATGCTATACTACGAGAGAAACAAGATAAAACTAAGTGCATTAGATGTCGTACATTTATACGATCAGCTATTTGTATACAAAACTCGTGTTTTTTAGATAAGGGGAAAACCAGTCCCCGAGTATAGACGTGGTTGTTTTCATTAGGCTGGGATAGTGCATTACTTTCTAATGATAAAAATAAATATTTATTGCATTCCAGAATCGTGTTTCCACGTTTAGGCCATTAGAGTTGGGCTCATTTAATATTTTAAGTAATTTTCAATTAGATAACACAAGTGTTTAGATAAAATCATCTAATATATTTATTTAGAAAGCATTTCATTCGAAGAAAATCACTTTCGTTTCGGCTGATTGATTAGCTTTCTCGCTAAAAGATGCCAAGTCTTCGATATAAGTGTTTGCTTCTAATAATCGTATAGACAGCCTGGCCCTAGTGTCATAGAAGTCCCGTGACAGGCCAAGCTAAAGTCCATAATTAATAGCGTAGTATACGCATTCGAGTCACACACTGCAGAACGTGGGCTTAAATCACACCAATGAACTTGACCTACCGGTGAAGAAAAACGTGAGAAAAACCTTTATGTTCGTTTTACGCCATAATAAACGTGAAAGAAATAGAAAAAACATTTATCATTTTGTTGCATTGGACAAGTAATTTTACAAATAAACACAATAATAAAATCAATAAATAGCAGAATTATTATCTCACAAAGAAAAAATACAAACAGAATATTTAATTAATAATATTGAAATTGTTAGCATTGAAAACAGAAAACAGAATAATAAGATTGAAACTCATTTAAAGAACTATTATATTATTTACCAAATAATGTAATAGTTCTGGGTACCACTTCATTCGCATTTATAATATTAGTTAGGAATAGGATAATTATGATTATGGCGAACATTGCTATTATGTATCTACTACGTACTAGACGCGTGAAATTGCGATGTTACCGGTTATTTGTGGTCAGTTTTCTTAACTTCTTGTCAGTCACTAATATTACAGCTTTGTGATCATGCGTAGTGTTGTATAATTTGCCCGATATATAAACTTACCTACTACGAGACAACCCGAGCATATTTAAACGAGTAAGGTTTTTTGCTAGCGGGTTTGATCGTAATTTGGCAAAGTGATCACAATTAAATGGGATGTAGCCTTTCATTATCTCTTCTGTTCATCCAGTAGGTAAATAATCCTGCATTTTATCTATGCTAGTAGGTAATACACTAAAGGCAACCTACATAAAATCTGATAATGCGGACGGTACTACTATGAAACCTTTTGACCTGAAAACCACAGCAGATGTTAGGGGTTAGGTGCTGGTGATGTGCAAAATTTTTTGTCTGGAAGCCGAACCAGTTATGGCATCAGTATCAGAATGGCTCAGTATTGTCATAATCATTAACTGTCATAAGAACCACGTTATCTACCTATTAAATGTCAACTCAGCTCAGTGTTCTCATAATTACCACGTTACCTACCTGTTAAATATCAACTCGATAATAAAAAGCTTGTCAATCTGAAAATCGCGAGGTCTCAGTTCGGGGCGAACTACTAGTGTTTTAGCGCTGCAGCGAACTTTAGTTCTAACTCACCAGCATTTGAACAAATGGTATTCATGTATGTTCTTGTCTATCGGAAGAATTTATGTCAATGGTCTGAATCTTGTTTGCCTCGAACTGAGATCTGGTCATCTCTGTAACTTTACAACCCCTTGCAGATTTTGACCTTGTTCAAAGACAAATATCTTGATGTATTGCCTATAAAATTGCTTGAAAATCGGATCAACGGCATTTAAGTTATCGCGAGACAAAATTCAACATGTACGACGAACGACGAACAGAGATAATCGATCTGTTCCCGTAGATCCTGAGGCCTTTGCTTCATTGGGTCAATTAATTTCTCATGGAGAATCGTAATTCAAAGAAAACTATTACCGATTGTCTGTTTATCCTTATTCCCGATACATCACAACTTGTTCACAGTAAGTGCCTACTCATTTTAGTTTGTCATCGGTAAAAACAAAGAGTTGAACGGCCGAGTAGTACACCGAATTAGTATGTAAGGTGCGCCGCGGCGGCAGACATGAGAACCGAGCTGACTCATGCAGATACTTGCTATCATCTCACGAATGGGGGCCTGGCTCTTGAAACTTACAAGCCTTGTCATAATATTAGATAGGTCTTTGTATCGTGAAAATACAGCGCACTGAAACAGGTGAACTTGGAGAGACATTGCGTTTTTCAGTAATATAATTTTTTAACTAGCTGTTACCCGCGACTTTTTTCGCGTATACCTACAAAAAAAAAATGCCTATGTCCGTCTCCGACCCTTTATTTATATCTATGCAAAAAGTCAGGTCGATTCGTTCAGCCGTTTAGCCGTGATGACGCGACCAACGCCCAGACAGAGACAGAGCTACTTTCGCATTTATAATATTAGTTAGGATTGTGAGGATAGTTTAGATCGGTTTATTGGTAGTGCAAACGGTAATATTATAGATTGTAAAAATACATACATTTCTAGTAATAATAATATGAATATACTGTAATATTAATCATTTTGAAAATGTCATATTTCGTAGTGAAAAAAACTTTTAGGATTTACGGCTTGGATTAGATACATACTAAATACGGCTGCTTTTACTGTGGGACCAAATCATAAATCGCGGGGAAAAAATCTGCTGTTCCATACATTTTGTCGAGTCTCATTGATATATTTCGCGATTTCAGGCCAGATAAATGATGAATTTATATATCTGATTTGGGTCTGGGTGTTAGCTGTCCATGTGTTTGTGTGTGCTCCATGGCATCCCTAGCTGGCTCTTGGCTTCTTGTATCGACAATAAAACATAGTAGAATTGATTTGTTCCTAGTAGTTCGTGCCGAACTGAGACCTCGCGACCCCTATAACTTCACAACCCCTAAAGCAATTCAGCTCATATTCGAACTTAAAAATATTACTGAAATGAACTACTTGCTTACAAAATATAATGCCGATCGAATTATCGGATCTTAAGTTATCGTCGGACAAATATACATGCAACTGCCGATTCGCTCCCGTAGACTCTGATATCTTCGCTTCGCTCGGTCAACTAATAAAATCATTTTACAAGTTTATCGGCTCAAATCTGTAACAGGACCTGTAAGATTAGTAAAGCTAGGCGTAGAAAAGGAGTAACGACGCCGGACTAGAGGTTTGACTGCATTTACGCAGAGGGAGGAGCAACCGGATGTTTAAATCTAAGCTAGGTAGATAATTTATAAGTTGTTTCTCAGCTCTGCTGCTTCGTGCAGAGTAAAAAATATTTTCAAACAGCTTAACGATCGAATATTTAATAAAGTATTGTTTTTTAGACCAATGAATCCATAGCTTGAACTCAGTGGTCATAAAACTGTGTTTCATCGTTCCTAAATAAAACTCAAAAGGGTCAAAAATAACCTCTTATTCTATTATTGCCCATTCGTGTATTACTCAGGTTTGCATAAAAATGATGACATTATCCACAACTTAGGTGAACAAAAGTGTATTTGTCAACCGACTTCAAAAAAAGGAGCAGGTTCTCAAGGCGACTGAATTTTTATTTAGGTAAATCAAAAGAATACTCATATATTACTCACTAGCTGCGCCCCGTGGTTTCACTTGCTATTCTACAGAAACCGAATTTTTTTTCGGGATAAACAGTAGACTATGTGTAATTCAGGGAATAAGCTA
This sequence comes from Apocheima hispidaria, assembly GCA_947579745.1. NCBI lineage: Eukaryota > Metazoa > Arthropoda > Insecta > Lepidoptera > Geometridae > Apocheima > Apocheima hispidaria. The sequence goes on from OX388151.1 coordinate 4,825,250, forward strand.
CCTCCATACCAAATTTCATTCAAATCCGTTCTGCCGTTACAGAGTTGAATGGGAACAAACACACTTACATACTTATCTACTTACACTCTTACACACAAACTTTCGCATTTATAATAATAGTGTGATAAGTAGTTTTAATAGTTTCCTACAGATAAATCACGAAAATATTTATAAGTATTTTTTATCAACGATATTCAGCTTGAATGATTACATATTCATGTGTCAACCAATACTTTTGCCAAAACGGAAGCGTTTAAAACATCCTGTATATAACACAATACAGCCTGCTGTGCGTTTTTGTAGGTTATTAATTGCCTCAATTTAATTTCTATGTTATCCTTGTTACTTTTTTGGGTCGTAGTGAATCGCATATTTTGTAGACCCATAGCGTTAGAGCTGCTTGAAGTGTCGGATTAGTATATACATACATACATACATAGTCCACAATACAAAATAAATTACTGTCCTAAAAATAAATATCTAAATATCTGGGACATTATTGCACACACGGTCATCTGACCCCAAACTAAGCAAAGCTTGTAATATGGCTGCCAGAGACTGATATACGTACATAGATATTTTTTAAATACATACTTATATAGATAATAACACCCAGACATAGAACAAACACAAATATTCATCACATAAATGTTTGTCCTAGATGGGAATCGAACCCACACCCCCAAGCACAGAACGTAGGTTCATTACCAACTGAGCCACCGGGGCAGTCAATAGTTATAATCATCAATTTATAAACTTAAAAACCTAAAAATATGTCTGTATAATTAAAATTGTAAGTTTGCATATCTGTAACCATTACAATGTTACGGCATGGATATGGAGGAGCGGGGTCTTCTGATACAGGTATTTTTTTACTTAATAGAAGATCCCAACCTACCTTTAGTTAAGAAAGTTTTTGGCTACAGAAATAAATATTTTTTCATTTTCATCTAATTTTTTTCATTTCATAGACTTTTAATAGGGGTCCAAATATTACTTGATACTTAGTACTTCTTCTCGGTCATAAGGCAGGTTGACAACTTCGACCAAAGTAAAATTAATGGACGGGCCCTAACCACACAACTTAAAAGTAACAAATCAAAACAATCGAAATAAGCTTCAATGCTAATTAAAAATATGCGTATATTTGTCACAAAAAAGTTATTTAGTTAGTTCTCGAACCGTTTCACATGCATTTCACTTTTCACAGACTGAGAGCGACTGAAGCAAGGTGAGCGCCGGCGCTCACTTTAAAGTCTTCAAAGTTATCTTTCTTGGGCCCGTCCATTCATTTTACTTTTGTAGAAGGTTCGCAATCAGCTTTTTAAAAAATACAGGTACAGTGTTAGTCCGAACGTTTTGCCCACCATCTTTATTTCCGTCCACTTCCTGAATTATCAGGTAGCATTATCAGGTACATTTTGCGCCTTCCGACTTTAACGCTGACTTACGCTGACGTACCTAGTACATTGAAAAGCTAAAATATTAACCGAAATGTAAGCACACCGTAGAGGTCCAAACTTTACTAAATTTCCTCACTGACACTTATGATCACATGAGCTGTGGTCAAATGTCTAGCCTGTCGACCTTAAATAAACTTTGTATCGTAAGTTTTTTTGGCTGAAAATCTTCGGCTGTGAAGTAATCGCAAATGTTCATTCAAATGAGCGTACTCAGGTTGAATGAACGTCTTTCTACTACCATTTCTAGCTGAACATACATCCGTCACCCGCCTTATTTAGAGTTGGTGCCTACGACGGGAAGTGATTGTCGTAAATATGATTAAGCTTAGGAAACTTACTTGCAGCTATTTTCCTTATAATACAATCATGAATATGAATTTTACGACAAATGATTATACCTCCGCTCTGTTTTTGTAATTTATCGAGACTCTAGATGAAAAGGTTACTAGACGTTATTGAAAACTGCTCTAAAAGTATTTATATTATATAATTTATAGTAAGATATTAACCCCCGAATACTGAAACGTTTGTTAACTTTGACGATAGATTAAGTTTATTGCTGTCTTTGTCAGTTGCTCAGTGCCAGACAAAGGGAGTATTAGAATTAATCTGTTGTCAAAGTTAACAAACGTTTCAGTATTCGGGGGTAAGAACATTAAAATTTTGTAATAAACTTAATAAGATTTAATAAGAGAATTAAGGTTCATTTCTTTGGACACGTATTTTTTTTTTACCCCTATGGTATCTATATCTATCTTCAAATGTAAGGTCTAAAACTACCCAGCAAAGATAGCCAGGATTTAAAAAAAAGTTCGTACTGCATCCCTTAGTTTTTCCACGATTTTTTCTGGGGTAAGCGTTGCCTATTTTGCTTATGACGCTCACTACTTCCGTGGCCGATTTCCTCATAAATGCAAAAGTTTGTGTATGTATGTTCCCACTCATCTCCGTGAAAGCCGAACGCATTTAGATAACATTTGCTATATGTAGTGCTAGATGTAGTTTATGCCATGGATTAACACATAGTTTTTATGCTGATTTGCCATTTATTACTTATTCCGAAAAAACTACGCACGTGTTGCTGTAAGCAAGCATGTGAATTCGTGAGGTACAGTTTGTGTTATTTAATCAATATGAAATACGCCACGAATAGAGAAAGGAAATTTTGTAACCATGCTATCTCGGTGGTTAGCGCGGTCGGATCACACGCTGCAGGATACGAGTTCAAATCCCAACAGTGAGCTTGAGCTACCGGTGAAGGAAAACGTCGTGATTAAACCATAGAATAATACTTTTTAATACTCGACACCTCAGTGTGTTCCGGCAGCTTCACTTGAGAGTCTGTCTACTCTTCTCTTACCATCTGCGACCACCATCCCTTAAAGCGCATATTAAACGACAACGTGCCACTTGCATCCACCAGTTCTTCAACCACACCGTCAATGAATATCAGGTAAGTTGTGGTCAAACGCCTAGCCTATAATTCTATAAAAAAATACAGTTCTTTGGAGATATCCATGCGTTTTGGTCCTGCCAGTCCTGTCATATTTTAGTTATATTTTGCAGAAGTAAATAATTATATAGTCTGAATACCTACTAAGGCTATAGCAATTCGTCATCAGAACTGCCATCGTAATTGAAAAATGCCTGTTCCATTTTTCACATAAGCCATACGACATTAATTCCAACGGGCAGCTGTCAAGCTCGCACCAATAATAGCGGCTAATAAGTCATAATGTTCCAAAGTTAATTCTCTGAAGATCTCGGATAGCGTCTCTCGTTAGCACTATCTACTGGGGGCGTGTTAACGCTTGAACTTGCGACTTGCTCTTTATACATCCAATCACCTTAATACCCACTCTGATCAACTTAAAATAGGTTTCAGTTTCAAATGGAGTGCCTTCGGGAGTACCTCTAGTAATTTCCTAGTTCTAAAATGCTGAAAATAACTGATTGTAAAAGTGAGACGGTATCGATAAATTCCCAATTAGAAGGCCATCTTAGGTTTTATTGAATTTAAATTGAGGATCATTAGGAGCTTTGGATAATAAGACTCTGCATATAGTTAGCAATGAGGTAGCAAAATCTTCCAGGATACATAGCTGACATTTACTTATTTTGGTATTAACTTGCTGACAATACGAGTTAATAAAGCACAGACAATGTTCTCCAGGAAAAGGTAGAAAATATAATAATAAGACACCTTCACCACTTCTGTTTATTGAGTTGCGTATGTGCGATGTCTGCGCCACGCTTCCGCCACGCCGCCGCCACTCGCCTCAATCGTTCGGACGTAGACGGCGCGTGGCGAGGTGATGCGTTTGCTACGCGTCTCTTGCGTTTTGTACGCCAAAATACGCGCCACGCCCGAGCCACCGCTCGCCTCTTGTTAATAAATCAGGTCTTATTATACGCTCAATTTAAAATGACGATAAAGGATTCCGCATATACATATATATATGTATATATATATATATATTGTAATCTGAAATCACACTCAAAAAGTACCCACCACGGACACCACGGATAATTATAAAGGACAACACTTAACATTAGGAATCACATCTGTTAAAATAAGCAATTATTAATTTAGTTATTATCGAATTGAATCGAACTGCTAATTGTATCTTGCAAAACCATCCACCTTCTCAGCTTACCAAAGTCTAGTCAAGCTTCCCTCCCTTCACGAGTTTCGACGCACTGTACCGTCTAGTGACCATTTTTCACAGCCTGGCTTATCAGCCGTCCACGATGATTAGTTATGGGATTGTTTAATAAATAACATCTCATTACAATGGCATCTCGCAGCCGACAATGAGATCGCGTTGTATTTCACGCGCCCTGTGAGTCGCTGCAGAGGTGTAGCGAGAACATTGGCGCGGTTGGTTGAAATCACAGAAAAGAGAGAAATAAACAAAATTTTCTCTTCTGTGGTTGAAATAATAGACATGTGTAGCGTCTATTCTGTTGGAAAAGACAGTTCTTTAGTAACTAACGCAAAACCTCTTGTGGGCATGTTCCCTACATTAACATAACAACTTTTGGTCCATGACTTCTAATAATTTAAAACCCAAATTATAAACAAAAATGTTTTTTTTTTTTAATAAATAATACAGAATTAAACACTGTTTTAGACTTTCGTGGTTGTTTACAACATTACTATTAGTACTCACGGGATATTTACCACGGTTATTGTTTTTGTTGAGTTCCCGATATTTCGGCGCATGCAACTGTGCCGAAATATCGGGAACTCAACAAAAACAATAACCGTGGTAAATATCCCGTGAGTACTAATAGTAATGTTATACAGAATTATTGCCGTTATTACAGCGAATTTATTGTCAGGAAAAAGATTTATTTATTTATTTATTATTAAATGCCTGTCACACTTACAGCAACGCCAAGGCGTATGACAAGCCAGCAACATTCCAGTCAAGCTAAATTAATTAAAATTTCTTAAGATATGTTAGTCCTGTCAACGTATTGTGATAGACGTGGGAGTGATGGACACAGAAAATATCGATTACAATAGAATTATCTTTACATTCCGTAGTAGGTTCTTTGAACTAGCGATGACTCGGTTTTTTCCATCATATTCATTTTCATTTTTAGTCAGATTAAAACAAGCGATAGTTTTTGGGTTAGAATGATGCTTTGGATTCCTGAAATAAATGACTTGATGCGCCGTAAGCTTGTTGGGTCGCTTTGAAATACCCAGCATCTAGATTCAGCCCTGGACAGGGCGTGTTGGTCGTGAGACCGCGGGCGGGGGCGTGTGCGGTCAAGCGCGTGCGCCGATAAATGCGCCTAACTGCGCCCCGGGCGTTTATGTTCTGTTTTGCGCACTTCTAAACTTCCAGTCTAATTGCATTTCATAATTATTACATGTAGGACATTTGAGCACGAAGGGACCTTGATTTAGTAGGTCCTGGGCCCGTACCGTGAGGTGCTTATTGCGATGATTGTTAGGTTCAGCGATGACACTGCGCGACCGCGAACCGTATCGCCGCGTGATAAGGTGTATGGTCGCGCAGCGTTCTCGGCTGAGTCTAATAATCATCGCAATAAGCACCTCACGGTACGGGCCCTGGGCAGCGAATAAGACTGGACCATGAATGGGCCCAGACTTTCCTGTCATCTTTTTATTACGGTCACATTTCAGAATACTGTCCATCTACTTTTTCCCAGTGTCACTTTAATTATCTTAAGCTATAGATAAACAAGAAATGGCATAAATTGAGTTATCAACTGAGCTGAGAAATTTAAAATTCTCAATATTATTGAGAAGCTAAATTTGAAAAAAAAATAATGATTTTTATTCAGTGTTTGTATTCGTCATTAGTTATGTAGATTAAAAATCTTATTTTGAGATATCTTGTTTTTTTTTTGTTCTATCGTCTAGAATACCCAACAGGAAAGACATAAAACTATTACATTTTCTCGATAAATAATAATTGAAAAGACCTCGATTTACACACTTTTTGTAGTAGTAGGACTAATGCCGAGACCGTCTAGGGAAGTACCACACCTTTGCCAGTTATTCAACGGCCGAGTAATATGCATCATTACTGTGCTTCGGATTGAAGGGCAACGTTGCCGTAATTACTGGGCATAAAGAGATTTAACATATTATATCTCTGGGTGACGAGCGTAGTGTATAGCAGCACGTGATTTTAAACTATTGCGAGTTCAAAATTCTGGGTGGCACTGAACTGTTGGTAAGCGTGATACTTAATATCAGACAAGCGACTCGCTTGTCTCGACAACCAGTACAACATATTTTTTTTTTCTGGTTCTCCGATCCCCTATTCTACGAGTATATTCAAGTTATCAGTACTTGTTACACTGATAGTGAGATAATAATTTCTAGGATAGCGTCGAACAGAACTTTAATTGATTTCGTGGTTTGGTTGTAATTTGCAATTTCTGTTTTTTTTACGAGCGTGCTCTAAAATCATCTTTATTCATCTGCGCACGAAAGTGTGTAGTACTTTTTTTTCTCAGAACAGCCTCTTAATATAATCTTCGATTTGTAACAAACTTTAATGAGGCTCACACCCTTTTTTCCATTAAAGCATTTAGTCAGAAGGTGTTAAGACAATTCTTCCAACATACTAGTTTATCACCCGAGTTTATCGGCCGCTTCGTTAGTAGGTGCGTCTGTTTTAATAAACACCGATATAATTAAATGTTGTACTTGAGTTGTTTATCGGAGCCCGAGAGGCGCTAGCGCTCCGCCTTCCAGCGCCCTGCTTGTTATAACCGTAAGGTATTAACGAGCTACATGCACCGAGTGCAAGCAAATGTAATAGGTATATGAGTGTGCTTCAAAGGATGCTGTAGATGTGTTATCAAATATTGTATCGAAAAAATGTACTTATCATATTAAGTTTTTTTTTTTGTTAAATCAAAACGACCACTGAGCCTTCATCTCTACTACATATTACACAACTTATGTAAGTGAACTTTCGGCGGGAACGTCAAGAAGTCATGTCGCGTCATTGTATTGTTTTCCAAAAGTTGTGTGGTAGATTTTTATTAATAAATTGTTCGTGAACGTGCATGAGTGTTGTTGAATAGCAAAATTCGTAAAACATTACTTTTCGTGATCTGTTCAAAACTCCATCGAAACCTCTAAGTGTCCACCACTTTACTAGGGTTTGACTTTTTCTTGATAGTGTCTTAATTTGTTTGACTTTGACTATGATTGAGACTTGTTTAATTTTTTTTTTTCTCTTCCAGTATTACAAAACTTGACACTGACTATACTATGTGTATAACCAAAATATGAGAAAAATAAACCACTGTAGGTAAGTACTCGCATCATTGCACACCCCGTCTTCTACCTCTTCTATGAATCCTCTCCATCCTAAGGTTGCCTGGATGAGATCGCTTTCAGCGATAAGGCCGCCAGTGGTTACACTAGTTTTTAAGCCTTATTTTAAATGCATGTTAAATTTTGTGTGAACAAGATTAACTCTTTAGAGTTAATATATTTATCTATCTACTCGTCTAAGTGCGTACTAATTTTGTCTCGTGTATTTTTACTGTTCAACAAAGAAACTCAAAGATATTAAAATAAAGCAAAAGCCCGACACCGTCCCCGAATAAGGCCAAGTCATTGAAAATAACTCCATAACGCTATTAGGCTGTAACCGCAAACAAAAATGCGAATTCTTTGAAACCGCGAACGAGTTTAAAGGCATTTCTGTTCCAAATCTGAAGCATATTGCTAACAAATCACAGGCGAATGGGTCGTTTAGCCGCCATTTGTAGCCTCCAGGGTGGGGGTGGTAATTGTGTTTACAATACAACCCCCTTCGCCTCCACCTTCCGCTCATTTCTCATCCTCAAACATCAGGGCGCTTAGCGATTTCACCTCGGGAAATCTTGAGAGTAGAAAATGCCAGGTCGTATTACGAAATGATGGTTGTATTTGTTTTCAGCGCCATTATAATTTGGCAAGGTATTATTTTGTTTTTTTAATTGACGGTTTAGGCTTACTCTCACAAGGTATGCGAGATCGCAAAATGGCTGTAACAAATCTGTAATTTTTGTATTTTTTTCAGAGCAGTTTTTGAGTATTTATTATAGGGTCCTTCATAATAGCACATCCAACGTATCCATCGTATCGTATCTTCCAACGGTTACTTTCCAGAAATTGCTTTTAGCGATAAAAAAACCCAGTTCTTACACGAGACTAGTGTAAGAACTGGGTTTTTTTATTTTTATTCAAAATCTGGTGCTAACAATAAGGATGTGTCCATATAGATGGACAACTCCTTATCGTTAGCATCGCCCACGTAACATTTGTTAAACTATGAAAACTGACGTGGTGTTGTCACATTTTGTTTTAATAAAACGGGAATACTCACGTTAAATTGAGTCGGTTATTCCGACTATAGTTTCGATCACATTCAGTGACCTCAAGGAATGCTAAGCGTGAGACGCGCGCGACCTCGTTTTGCCTTGCACTCAACGCGAGGTCGCGCGCGTGGCACGTTTACCATTCCTTGATAAACCGGTCACCGAATGTGATCGAAACTATAGTAGGAATAACCGACTCAATTTAACGTGAGTATTCCCATTTTATTAAAAAAAAAAAAACTTATTATATACTATAGTTCGCGCCGAACTGAAACCTCGCAACCCCTATAACTTCTCAACGCCTGGACCAATTCAGATCATATTCGAAATTAAAAATTGTATTCAAATGAACTACTTGACTACAATTTCATGAAGATCGGATTAACGGTTATTTTCGGAAAAACATACATACAAACATATAAATATACGAACGCGTAAACAAATAAAGAACGTCACTCTTCTCACGATTTTTAGCGCATCCGCTTGCTCCTAACCATCATGAACAGAACAGCAGCCTCCACCAGAGTAGGGGGCTAACTCATACCCCTAATGAAACACTCAAATTTATTGTCAATTCATGTTTATGTAAATTCACAGCAAAACTATAAACGAATTAACATCGAATTTTCTTTGTCTAAAATAAATAACCACTTCAAAAGGGTAGGTATTTAGTAGGTGGAGGTTATCGTGTACTTAACGGGACCAGCGATCGTTCTCATGAAAATATCATAAAAAATAATAAACAATTTACGTTCTGCGACACGCTCTCTCCCTCATTACACCTTTAGCTTTAGGGTCGCTGTTTTACTTTGAGATATTTTGGAAGGCATAGAAACTTATACTTACAGACACGGGTATGTCTTAAAACTGTGACCAGAAACACTGGAGGACGGGCAGTATATAGTGTCATCTTAGTGAGGGCGAGCGTTCTGCGATATTTAAGCCGTCTGTCAAGCGTTGGGTTGGGTTCATTTTATTGGGATACAAAATCTATACATAGTATAAAATAAAGTCGCTTTCCGCGTCTGTCTGTCGGCGCTAACTCCTCCTAAAGCACGCAACGTATTTTGATGCGTTTTTCACCATCAGTTAGACAATTTTTCAGGGAAGGATTATATATATAATTTTTCTAAATTTACCTGAGCGAAGCCTGGGCGGGTCGTTAGTATGCAATAAAGAAATAACGAAGAATGGAAAAAAGATAAAACTATGCATCCATTGTGTGTACTTTGACACACACCAAGTTATATTAAAATCACATATAAACACATACACAAACTTTTGCATTTGTTATAATAGTGTGAATAAGAATCGGAAGTAACCAGATTACTTAAACTCTACTTTTTGTCTAGTTCAATGTCCGCTTATATTCGTAGTACGAAATAGCACTCGTAGTAGTTAAATCGTACAGCTTATAAAATACTAATGTAATATTTACGAATAAAAAAACTGCCCGGTGAGAAGTAATCCCAGTATCCCTCTAGGATTACACGTTTTATCATGACAGGCTGCTTAGCAGGTGAACCTCGATAGTCACTTTATCGGTTTCTATACCTTATTGTCGTGGTTATATTATCTAGCCGTATTATTTTCGAGCAACGCTTGCCTGTTTCTAGATTTCTCTTTTTTTAAATTGAGGCAAATTGCTTTAATACTACTTGTAGGTTTGAGTTATTCTTACTTTTGTTCGATCACATCCGTGTCCGGAGGCGGCCCGCTACTGGCGGTACGGCGTGTTGCAAAACCACTATTTCAATTTCTGGCATAAATTTAAATTTAATAAATATAGGATTTCAGTTGGAAATCAAAATTTGCAGAACTTGAAGATAAATATTTCCATATAAAAACTATGTGCATATTTGGAAAATTCATTAATGAAAAGTTCTTTTAGAGTTTTTTTTTTCTTTTTTAGCCTGTTTTCAGGAGTTTATATGATCCAGTAAAATACATCCTATCGTGTAACCAATTACTACATTCCTTAGAAAATATCTTTGGGTGTATCGTATATTTGATAGTAAATACCTAAAATATTTGATCTAGCAAACAATTTTTCTCCACTTTGCCTCGGCGACTCACCCTATGGAATTTTACAACTTTGATGCCCACGCAATCTCGTCAAGTGCTTACACTGTGTAAGCACGTTCAGAGTTTACAATAAATCAAATTACTGACTATATAATAGATTTCTATTTTACAAACTAGTAAGTACATTTTAAAAAATACGGTTATCAGTAAATTTCTTGTTCTATTTAATTATTCTATACCTAGATAGTCTTAAATCAGTATTCATTCAAATGCACACTCGTATCCAAATAATTATCCAGAACTGAACTGGTTCCAAACGTTGAAAAGCAACGAATGTATAATTCTCGGAATACCTAACAAATGTTAAGTTTTTTCCCTTGTCCGAGCAACATGGCCCAATTAAGGAGGGACACACGACCGATGATACACGAATCCACTCTCTCTTATAATTTATTCGCTAAGGATTTAGTTTTGTGCAGCGTTTTTTCCGATCGGAATCAGGGTCGTAAACACCTTGTTTAGTCGTCTCCGAGGCTTTGATAAGCGATCCTACTCGGGGATTATGCGCGATATATCGATAATAATCGACGCATCTCTAAGTTTTATGGTTTTGAATAAAATTATGTAATTATAAATATGCGTGGTGGACACATTAAGATAAGGAGCATATGAGGTTCAACTGTGAGCTATGGTAGCATTCAAATGTTATATAAGGTTTTTATTTTACGTTTTTAAAATAAGTAAGATTTTATGCGGGGCTTTTGATGTTTTTAAATTACAAAGTAATTATTTTTATACGCTGAATATTAACTAACAATGTAGTGTTACCGTTGGTGTACCGAGTGATACTGTTTTGAGCAACAGTATTCTGGCAGATCCCTTATCGGAAGAGGCCAGTTCAAAATAGTGATAGCTGTAAAAACCGACCCGCAAGAATGGTCATGTTTGAACGAGACAAACCTCTAATAAATTGCGGGAGCTGGACTGCTCAGAGTATATATGCAAATCTATAATAGCACTTAGCTCTTTATTAGTATATTCGTTGGTATATTCCTTTTGTAGTCTTTAGTTTTTATATTCCGTTTTAGTTGATAAAATATTTGTAAAATTTGATAAATGGCACGAACACCGGAGTCAGTGTTACAGTGTTAAAGTGTTACAGTAATAGATCCATGTAATAGTTGATTGTTGTGATAATGTAAGTTCTCCATAAAAGCTCTGAAAGAAACATCTGCATTCCTGAAACATATCCTATTTCTACATTATCTTATGTGTGATCTGCATTCCTGAAACATATTCTATTTCTACATTATCTTATGTGTGATTATTTTTATTCCTCACACCCCAACGAGGCATTATATTCGTGTTGGCTCCGTGCACTTCGATTCTCGGAACCCTTTAATTGCATACACTCCAGCGCAGATCGAACGTTTAAAATCGATTTTTTTATTCGATTTATTTCATGTGAGCCTCGAGTTGGAATCTTGTTCTTATTTCGAGATAGTGAATGTTGTGTTTATGCAAATTTTACAAGAATCTACTGAAACTTCTCAATTAATTAAATAATTTAATTTTGTCACGAAAACTACCGAACACAAAAGATACAAGAATTTACAAAAAAGTGGAAAAAATAATGGAGTTTTTAAAATGTACCGGGTTCTGAAGACAAATCTAATTTGATCTAAATCTGATTAGAACACTATTTGACATACCGAAAAAGAAACCTAAAAGACGTGTTTTGGATTCCCAAAAATAATCTGATTTAACGAAGAAAAACAACATCTGAATATCCATACGGCACAAACACAATGCAACATAAGAATAATTTTTAATTGGATACATAAAGAATAGCAGACCATTAGTCCCAGTTTTGTATTCCAACGAGCAAAATTGTCACATTCCCGATGCAGACTTCGACATACTCTTAGAAAATGTTTTCACACTTCTGGATAAACAAAACTACAAGCGGTTTTAAACTTTATTATGTCTAATTTAAAGTCTGAAATTACTTAAATCAAGAAATTAATCGAAGTAGATATAAAATCAGTCAATTTAGAAATTTCTAGTGCAACATATTGAGTCGAAATTTGTCTACTTAAGGAGTTCGATTAGAACCAGTCTACTTCGTAATTTGGTGTTTAAAATTGAACTTTGGACTTAAGTCCCAAGATTTGTTTTTGATTACAGTTATAAGTTTAAATTCGCTAGGGAGCTAGTAATATTCGTGAGCGTAATGAGGTGAAACAATTCGAAATACATAGATGTATGTACGAGTAAATATAGACTTTTGTTAGAGAAGCTTGCTAAAGTGCACGAGAGTTTTGTAGACGAGCCACATATTATAACATATGACTCTATCTAGAATAATAACTAAAATAGTGTTCGTACTTGTCCCTTTTCCGCTTGGCTTATGTTGGGAAGCGCAATAAATATTGCAGATATTTGTTGACTTCTGGACACAGTCTCGCTCAATGTCGTCCATTATGTTGGTAATAGACCGCAAAAGTAATTCGACCGACGGCCGTATTCGACGAATCACGCTATTTAGAGATTTATTTTTCACCTATTTATTTATTTATTTTCTAATAAGTGGAATGACGGCGTATTACATAAACTTCTAGCTCATAAAGAAGGTTTTGATTTATTTTAGAGTATCAACATTTGCGGCTTAACGGGCCGTATTTTGTTATTGCGTTGACTTAAAGGAGCTTGATTTTTTTACAGCTCCAAGTGACCGTAGCCGTACCTATTTGATATTAAATTCAACCTGGTACCTCCATACGTTCCTGAGAAAAAAGATTTTGACACACATACAAATGGACAGACGGACAGACAGACAAACGGCAGACAGACAGGCAGACTGACGGACAACGAAGTGATCCTATAAGAGTTAAAAAATGCAGCTCCATATTTGACTCGGCTGGTATGGAAAATAATCTATGAGATACGTGGGCTTATCCCGTAACTCTGAAAGCGATAGCGAGAGTTGCGCGGGCGGGACCGCGCATAGTGCGACTAAGTTGGTACGAGCGAGATGGCATGCTCTCGCAATCAGAATAACGAACGTTTCAAAGTTAGAGGATAAGCCCCACGGTCTCTATGAGACCGAGGACAACGAGGCCGGCAACCAAAATTCTAGATTGACACCTATAATAGGATAGTAGTAAGTACTTATGTGAACACATAATTAAATTTATTCTAAAACGTTTTAAAAATAAGATATAGTTATCAAATACAACACATTTTTTACAAAACAAGTGTACATAAATCGCTATAAGCTTTGTTCTATTTTCACATTGACTACTCATTTATCATTTACTCACCCTGGAGGGACAGAGAGAGGTACACGTTTATACCTATAATAAAAAGGGACAGGTGTACCCAACCGTTCGCATTCGGAGCAAGGTGTAGATCGATCAGGTGTATTTGTTTAAACAAGGTGCTCCAAGTCTCAAGGACTGAAGGCAAATTAAAAGTATTCTAAGTTGAAGCGAAACTGTTATTATGTAAAAACAGTTAGTTGTAAAACATTTTATAGATCCTCGAGGGCTTTTTGCAGCTTACATTCATTTCTTATACAACTTTTTCAAGCTTTTATGTATGTATGTATGTATGTTAAGGTCAAACTTTGCAACTCAACTTTAGACCCCTTGTTATTTATTTATTTATTTATTCTAGTGGTTAAATTCTCCGTATGCTTATTAAATATTTTTAACACTCCATCAAGAATCAAATGACACAATTATTACCTACTAGCTGTTACCCGCGACTTCGTTCGTGTGGACCACATAATTCTCCTTGTGGACCTACAAAAAAAAAGTAATCTATACAAAAATCTCCATCCGTTTTTTTTTTCTCTTTCCTCTTATGAGGATTTTGGCGTCGCACGTCTTATGCATTTGCCAGTGTCAAGTATACATATATATTTACAAGTTTTGTTAGATATTATCAAACAAGTCATAGTCACAGTCAAAGGCGAGCAAAGCAAGTCACGGTCAAGTCCAAGTCATGCCCCAATAAAGTGGTGAAAACTTTACTAGAGCTTTCTATGGAGTTTTGGAAACAACACGAAAATTCACTTTTCACGACATTATACCATTCACCAACACTCGTGCGTGTTCACGAACACTTAACGGGTAAAAATTCACCGTTTTTACACATTAACACTCGAAATAACACAAGTTTTGGAAAATAATAAAATGACGCGACATGAATTCTTCACGTTCCCGCCAAAACTCCCTCCATCCGTTTAGCCGTGCTAACGCTATAAATACACAGACAAAGCGACAGATAGACAGACAGACAGAGTTACTTTTGAATTTATAACATTAGTTAGGATGAGCACTAAAAAAAAAAAAGGGTTTAAAAGCATTTCGGGATAAAACTTTGTGTGGTTGTTCGTAATTTTTAATTTCTATTTGAGAGCACAATGTCTGAGTCTCAGTTCTGAGCCCTAAAGCCGCGTACGAAGTCGCGGGCATCAGCTAATCGTAAATAAATTTCTTAAAACCTTGGCAGTTGGGTAGAAATAAGTTCTCAATTTTTAAGTTCAATTAGACCCTTTGTCAAGTGTGTTAGAGCAGAAAATATTTTGTCCAATGTCCAATGTCAAAATCCTTCAGCTGTTACCTAGTAAAATGTATCCACGTGTAATACGTACCAATAGAAGTACTACTGTTGCATGTAAACGAGTAGTAGTGCCGGATAAATCCGCGGCCTAAGGTTCCTACTTCACTAATAGTAATTTAAGGTTTATTTTTTATCAGTAATCTTTTACTGATAAACTTTATTTTTTACTTTATACTGCCATGAGTAAAATGCAGCCTTACATAAGCCTAAAAATACTTACATAAGTGATAAAAATAAATGAAATTAATCTCTACACTACTACACTCTACTATACTTCATAGATATTTAGCTACAAGCTTGGATTTTCTCTAAAATGATCAGCCTGTACACTAATTGGTGTTATCTGGTCAGGTGCGCAGACGCAGCGCACGTGCGGTGACGCGCAACCTGTGCGGATCGGGTTGCATACTATATTCACAAATTTGATCTTATGGTAGCATTTTATTGTTTGAAATTAGGCCTTTAGCATCGGATAATTTCTATTATTATATCTATATTACGGTATTTTACTAAATTATATATATTTATTATTATTAATATGTATATATCCTAATTAATGTTAATTAATGTAAAGCTCTGTCTCTCTGTCTGTCTGGATGTTTGTCGATTTATCACGGCTGAACGGATCGACCTGAATTTTTACATATATATGCTTAAGGGTTAGTGGACGTAGGCTACTTTTTTTTTGTAGGTACACGCCAACGAAGACGCGGAATTATATATATTTCTGATATTCTCAGAAAAGAGGTATTATTTCCATAGCAACCTCAATAGATGGCTTTTGGAGCGAAAACGAAAACCTTGTCGTTTGATCAAGAAAAAGCTTTGTACAAGCGTTTTTGCTGCTTTCAAGGTCTCTGTAAACCAAAGACATTATAAGTAGAATTCTGTGCCGTAAACATATTTTTTCCGGAAAAACAGAAAAGATCATTTTAAATCCTCAAAGTCACGAGCAACGCAAATAAACTTTATCATATATCCTTCAAAGCGTAGATCGCATAATCTTTTGACAATTTCAATTTCATTACTTTCAATAATGATCTTTTCTTTGTCTTTTCAGGACTATGGCGTATATAATCATCTTTAATATAATAAATGCGCAAGTTTGAGTGTAATTGTGTTTGTTCCCACTTAACTCTCTAATGGCGAATTTGGATGTACTCTAATACGGAGATATCTTATAACTTAGATTGACACATAGGATTGATCATATGATCATCATCATCATCTCAGCTACAGGACGTCCACTGCTGGTCCCCCTTAGATTTCCACGAAGAGCGGATGGAAGCGGCTCGCATCCAGCGCGTTCTTGCGGTCTTTATCAGGTCGTCTGTCCACCTTGTGGGCGGACGTCCTACGCTATGCTGCGTTCATAGGATACACAGGAAAAAATATATGGTTCCTGTTGTATAGCAGCTAAAACCACGGAGCGATGCTAGTGTAGAATAAATAATAATTAACATACTAGCTGCGCCCTACGACCCTATTATGTTAATCCAAGGTATACGCTACCCCCGTACCAAATTTCACCCAAATCCGTTCAGCCGTTACGAAGTTGAGTGGGAACTAACACACTTACATACTTACATACCTAGGCTCAAACTTTTGCATTTATAATATTAGTACTGATTGAAATAACTCGCAACGGCTAGCTAGTAAGCTTTATTTTCATCACTTGCCTTTACTTCCCTCAACAGAACTCACTTAATTCCAAGGAAAGGTAACGAAAAGTACAAATTTACAGTTCCCTAAAAGATTTTAACCACAGGCATTAAGGCACCTGTGCCAAAGCTGCGAGTTTACGCCGCTCATTGGGGCCGATTGTGAACCGCTTCCGACCGCTAGTGCTGGGACTGGCTTTATTTGATTCATCGAAATAAGAATAACGAAAACACAAGTTTCGGAAAATAATAAAATGACGCAACATGATTTCTTCACGTTCCCGCCAAAACTCTTTGTACGGTGTTTAAATATATTGATCGGTGGATAATTATTGCGCTATTTGAGTGGCTAGGTTTTAGGGTGTCTACACATGGCCTGACCTGACATCGTGTGAAAGGGACAGCTAGATTTGAAATTCACGGGAGCAAAAGAAACCAAACTATTAAGGTTATAGCTTCTCAATTTCGCTCCCCCAGAAACTTATATATAGCCATCTCTTTCAAACGCTGTAGCGAGGCCTTTGGTGTCAAAACTGTCAAAGTCTCAGAGTATTATTTTCTCTTTCTTATGTTTCGGTTCCACAGGTTGTGTATTTAGCCAGTATCGTTTTGTAATATTTCAAGTGAACTACAATATTTTACGACCTAAAATAAGTCTCAAAGTCAAATAAGTATAAATAAATCAGGCAAAGGTCACGATCAAGTCCGAGTCATGCCTCAGTCAGTTTCGAGTTTCAGACTTCATCATTTTATGTAGGCATGGCGAAGCCATTGGTTTTGAAATCTTAATGAAGTGCTGGTCGATTTAATTTTCTAGGGTTTTCAGCAGGAATAACTAAACATCACATTGTAGTAAATTTTGAATGATTTCGTTGGCATAACTAATTGAAATATGTTTTCCGTTTTCGTGCCAGGCAAGTTAGATAAAGACATTAATATTTTAGTTAGGTTTAATTCTGTCATCAAAAACATGTAATATTGTTCATGCTGTCTACATACAATTTCCATGCAGTGACTAAATATACACGTCTAGGTTCTAAAGTCCCTCTTTTGTTTTGTCCCGATCGTACTACAAAAGCTTCACATCACTACTTCCGTTCGAGCACACTAACGGAAGTTTGGCCACGCACCTTTTAGTGCCTACAATAGGCTCTTGACCCGGTTTTGGGGCATTGTTTTGTGGGTTGAAACCCAATAGAAAATCAATATTTTGTCACCGTTTTACTTTGCCACTTTATTGAATAAAATTAACAGTATTAGTTAATAAGGGACCGATTTCTGAGAGTCATTCAAAAAGTACATAGATACTTTAGTCAATCACATCACTAATATAATAACTAACTTACAACGAACTTATCTAACACCTTAACTTACATAACCTTAACTTAAATTATAAATTTAGCATTTATAAAAATGCTACAGTTTGTGTATAAGTACACTCAACTCCGTAACGGCAGAACGGTTTTTGATGTAATTTTTGCACGAAGGTAACTTACTAAGATTAATACAAGTTACCTACTCCTTATCCCGAAAAAAATATACGGTTCTTGTGGGAAAGAGGGTGAAACCGCGGTGGTTGCTAGTTAAAAATATAGGCCACGGATAGTAAAAGCTGAGGGGGCTTCTGTATTTCATTTTGCATGGATTATGCACATTGACCAGATTTATGTACTTTTCAAAATATGTTTCTAATCTTGATTCACAGATGCTATAAATTCATAACGCTTCGTCATCCTATGTTCCCCACTTTATTTCAAGCCCTTCTTTCTGCTTGCTCTACATTCGTAACTACTGTAATAAAACTCGTTTCCATTTAGCCCATAGCCTCCATTGTTCTAAATCTAGCTAGAGCACATTTAGTAAAATGCCCGCATAAATCCAATGTTATTCTGGCAACATTGGAAACAACGCCAGCCGTTTACGGAATAAGTAATTAGAGGGAACGAAACGTGTGGCAGACAAAACGCACGCGACTGGAGACAAGGTACCGTTAAGGCCTCGCTACATGGCCTGACCTGACGTCGTTTGAAAGAGAAGACTATATATAAGTTTCTGGGAGAACGAAAGGGAGAAGCTATAACTTTAATAGTTCGTTTATTTTGCTCCCGTGAATTCCAAATTTAGCTGTCCCTTTCACACGATGTCAGGTCAGGCCATGTGTAGACACCCTTAGTTATAATCAAAGCAACGATAGTCAGTAAAAGTAAGGGGCTAACTTGGAAAAAAAACATAAAACATTCTAAATGTTAAAATTCAATTCAATACTCAATACTCAATTCATTTATTGCAAACATTATGTGGAATACATGCAGATCTTAACTAGCATATTTTAAATAGGTAAATCATAATGACCCTGATTGGGTATGGCAATATCGTGCGGATTTAAATGTATGGTGCCTTAAAGCTTGCATTTAATAAATTTAGAAATATCTGTAATGCTCCTAAAGTACATTTTTCACTTAGGTTTCTACTTGTTAAAATAAATTCATTATGTTTATGTTATTGTATAACTAGAAAGTAGTGTATACTAGCTTAGTACCTTTGTACATTTTCCCGAAATAAGGATCTTTTGAAATTGAAATTGAATTGAGCTTCCCGCACGGCTGCCCCCGCGTATATGGATGAAACAGTGAAAACTACCCATTATATCTCCATAGGGGTTGATTTTCGAAAAATTTGCTTATTACATAAACCGAGTCTCATTGGCATACTTAGCATGAACAAAGTTTATTTCTATACAAAATTTGGGGGTTCATTTTACCCCTTTTAGAAGTGGGATTTCGAAAAAACCGTTCTTAAATTTAATTTTATAATATAACTTTATATAATATGATTTAGTTAATTGTAATGTTCACATAGATCTTTTGAGGTTATTGGGCTTAAATTTTACGTATCTGTTCAGCAGTTTGGTCTGTGCGTTGATTCCTTAAAAGTTCAATCCATAAATATAAAAGAACAAGCCCGTTTACTTATATATTTATAAGAGTCTTTTTTTTATTTAAAGTTTTAAATAATTATAGTTTATTAGAAACCTATATTCGCCATTGCTGGACGAAGTCTACCCCATATTGGAGGGGGGTAGTTGCCATAATCCCCACTCTTGGCAGGCGTGAATTATTACTCTATGAGCGACGATTGATGGTGAATTTCAACAAGACAAATAATAATTTACTTTTTCAAACAGATACCCAAAAATGAGAAACACGCTCAATTGGCACTTGCACGACACGACTTTTGTAGTTTTTATGTTTTTTTTTTTATTTTATTTTTTTTTTCTTAGGAAAACTTACAGCTAGGTACATCATTAGTTAAGTTATTTAAGAATAGAAGGCCAATTAAAAGTTTTCACAGATAATAAAAAGAATAGTTTATTATTTTTTATTATTATTTTTTTTTTTTTTTTGGTCCTATTTTGATGAAACTTGGAGCGTACATTAAAATTAGCAATAGAGTCATTATTCGCGAGAATCTAGACAATTCTTGTCATGGCTTTTTTAGGAAACTCAATCAAAATCACGTTTGAAGTTTAAGAAAATTGAGTTGGAAATGCCAATTCAATTTTCTAAAAATCTATTTATAGCAACCGAAAGTATACAAAAAAAAAAAAACAGGTGTATGGTGTATGGTGTCAGGTATCAGGTGTTTGGTAGTGGTAAGGCTCTTCTGCAGAATCCGCCTGGAGAAGTTTACCACACCTTTGCCAGTTATTCAACCGCTAAGCAGTAGTGTGCAAAAATTACGGTGTTCCGGATTGAATTGCATTGCCACGCATGGTTTTGAACTGTTGAGGTTCAAAATTATGGGTGGCACTGAATTGTTATGGGCAAGCGTAAAGCTTAACATCAGGTGAGCGACTTGGTCGTCTCGTCAACAAATTCCATTTAAAAAAAACAGTTGATAATTTTTCGCAAATTCAGTTATTTTGTCCCATGGTAAAAGTTGTTCATAATGATGAGTAGAATGATATCCTAAAATATTTATGTTTAACCCACAGAAGAGAAAAAAAAATACTTCTCTTTTCTGTGATCCAACCGTAGAGTACCCCAGTACTACCCAGTATTACCCAGTATTACCCCAGTATTAGTCGATAAAGAAAACTTGGCTTCTATTGACTAACAGAGTTTATTATTTTGACTACTAAAATGAATTACAATATTGTGTTAAATAAAGACAGCGCTACACAATCAATATTTCGTCAGTTTTCACGTCACCTGCCCCAACCCTTGCTACACGAAGTCCGTTACAGTGCTCGTAATTAGCATACTTTAGCCCCACAAAAAGATTATTACTGACCCCAATACTGGACTTAATATTCAATACGTTTACACCAAATAATAATTACAGCAGTTCGTCTGCCGAATGCATTAAAGAGCCTTTTTCTTCGAATATATTAATATTAATGCGAGAGGGGGCGCAGGCGCAGGTGTTTTCAACGTTATTAAGTTACACACGGACAGAGTAACATACTTTGCTTATCGTGATTAGCTGCGTCCATAAATAATGAAAAATACTTCTACTCTCGAGACTCTCGGATTACTCGGATTTGATGGTTGACAGAGACTGACGTCAAATGCGTTTGGAGTTTGATCGATATTTTAATTGTAGATTCATTAGTGTGCCCAGATTCACGGAAGCAAATAATTTTAGTTTGGTTTGGTTAACTGAGTGATAAAACGGAATTAACGTCAGTGTCATCCCATATTTAGAACCTAACTGGTTATTTGCCGATCTATGTACACAAACGAAATCTAAATCCAATTTTCAACTAGACAAAATCTCAATAAAGCTTGAAAGAGTCCAAGACCCTAAATCCTTTAAGGGGCAGTCATAGCGAGCACTGGCCCGTGAGTAAGGGATCGTACACACTCGAGCGCGCGCCGATCCGCCTGATCCGGGAATCAATCTCGGACTTACCGCGCTTATCTAGCTGACCCCGCGCCCAACACTAATGTCACGATTCACGTCATTTGCGTTTGTTTTTTAGTGCTAGTTTTTTTATGGAAGAGAGTGGCTTCTTAGTGATACGAGAATCTTACTTAGTAGTTGTTCGCCTCGAACTGGAACCTCGCGACTAATGTAACTTCACAACCATTTAACTGATTTAGTTCATTTTCGCTTCGCTTTTAAGTTTTTTTATTGTTTTAAGTTTAAGGTGCAACGTTTTGCTCGGCACACCAAAACTAAATTTTCTTGAGCTTGGAAAATTACCTGTCAATTACTCATTGTGGGATTTGTGGGTTTTTTGAAAACTAATTTTGCTCTAATAAAGAGGTTGCATCAAGAATTTGCAACAACCAAAAAATCAAGGTGAAAATTAGAAGGTATAAGTACATTTGTCACTAAACCAAGATAAAAATCAGCTTATTGACATTTGTGTGTTAACCAATGTCATCTAGGTCATCATTTTAGCCGTAACTTCTTGCTGCAACCAATTTTCTTACGCAAAATTGCAATCGCAATTTCAATAAATCCACGATGAAAAATTAGGCTGAAATTCACAGAAAACGCAAGAAAATCGGAATTTGGTGCGCTAAGCGCAACGGTGCACCTTAGAACTCTTACAGAAGATAATGCTAACCATTTTAAGAAATAAACATGAATGAATTACAACAAACCAAGGAATGTTTACATACACGTTACGAATCAACGTTAAAATTTAAATATTGTACCCGATCATTAAACAGAGTAATAAACGATGACGGAACCAGTTCCATCTGATGTTAGAATCGGAGAATTCTGTTCTGAGAACTACTCCTATTAGATAAGAATCGGAGATCATTTAAATTAAACAAGAACGATTAACTTCCAGACGACGCGGACGACTGGACCCCGCGTCGAGAATCTGAAGGAGCTCAAGTTGAAACAGTATTGCTTGTTCAAATAAGTATTAGATTTAATTGATGCCTTGGATTCTGAAGCCCCTAACTAGATAACTACACAAAATGTATATATATAAAATGGAACAGTGCAGCGCCTCTATCGTGCTATATGGAAACTATACGAATGTTATTCACCCGAATGCCCAGAAGGAGAGTAATGTTTTTACGGTGAATGTAAGTATTTATGTAAGTATGTATGTTTGTGTATTCTTATATTGCCTCCTGCAGCTTAAACCGCTTGTCCAATGTTGATGATTAAGGTATGTTTGCATTCGTTTATCAAGTTTATCTTAACTAGATAACTACACAAAATGTATATATATAAAATGGAACAGTGCAGCGCCTCTATCGTGCTATATGGAAACTATACGAATGCTACTCACCCGAATGCCCAGAAGGAGAGTAATGTTTTTACGGTGAATGTAAGTATGTATAATTGTGTATTCTTATATTGCCTCCTGCAGCTTAAACCGCTTGTCCAATGTTGATGATTAAGGTATGTTTGCATTCGTTTATCAAGTTTATCTTTATGTACGGAGTGGCATAGGCTGAATTTTCCACTTTGGTAATGTGTTCTTTATATCTTTATATCTTCACTGAACGGAACTAAATAGTTCCTAAGTTCCTGCAATTTTACTCAATTCGTTGTAGTCAGTGTCCAATCAGTATCTTTAAGATTTGTTACAAAGGTCTATTAAATAAAGTTATGTTATCAAAAACTTAGATAGACGTAAGTTGATTTAATAAAATCAACAATACAGCGCTTTATTAAATACTAGCTGTTATCCGCTCACGTGGACCTTCAAAAAAAAAAGTAGCCTATGTCCTTCTCTTACCCTTTGCAAAAATTCAGCTTGATCTGTTCAGCAGTTTAGCCTTGATAACGCGACAAACACCCAGAGAAAGAGAGATAGACAGAGAGACAGAGTTACATTCGAATTTATACTATTAGTTAGGATTCAGTTCCTTGTATCTGGTATTACACTCATGTATCTACGAGTAAAATATCGATCAAACTCAAGAGCATTTGACGTCATTGTCTGTCAACGATCAAATCCTCTTTTTATTTCAATATGTGAGAAAAGGATAGTAAACATTTTAGAGATGTCAAATTTAGTTTCTCGCGGCAGTCGCCCGCGCCCTCGTTGGCTAACTCTCAAATTCGAATAGAATCAAAATCGTGGCTTAAACAAGTAATATTATTTAAAGAAATCACAAAACACGACTGCAAATTGTAGACTATGTCACTCCAGGCATAAAGCGGAATCCAATGACACCTCACTCGTCAAAATCGTTCAAGCCGTTTAGGCTTCAGGCTTCACAAGCAAACATACTTTAGAAACTAGAACTAACTGAAACGTTAGCCACTTTCTGGGAAAATCGGGTAAAAAAATAATTCGATTATTCAAGGATAGGTCATTATTATCAACAGCCTGAAGACGTCCACTGGTAGACAAAAGCCTTAGAGTGCAAAACTGAACGAGTATTTAATTTCACAGTGACTCAAAAAATTTGGTACCTACAATTTCTTGTAGCCAGGCAGGTTTTTTATTAAAACTTCTAGTCTGAAACAAAATATAATGATAAAAGTTGCCTAACTTGAGCATAATTAGTTCTAGAAAGTAGGTAACACTTTTTCAGTATAGCTTTACAAACATAAACACAGTCTTCCTAGTGTTGTGGAAACCAGAAACCAGTAGAACAATGGGCAATATCAATTTTATCTTTCCCAAGCTTTTGCAATTTGTCTCAAACGAATGAGATCCGAAACTCCTATTTGATTCAGCTTATTCCTTCGTGAATGAATGCGGAGTTCCCATTAATTATATGCATTTCTTTTATGGATGCCTAATTATGGGTTGCGTGGATTAACAGTACCTGATTAACAGTGGAGTTGCTTTAGGAACATTTTATAGAATCGAGTTGAAAAAAAAAGTGAAATAATTGTTATATTTTACATACATCTGACACAGGTAGCTACTTACCTTACCTACATTCCTCGACCTGTATATTAGAAGTGATTCCTACCTCAATGACATTTCTAAATGGCTGTGTTGAAACTAAATCCAATAACTGCGTCGGATTCTTTGAATCTTTGAATGTCTTTGAAGATGTAACATCAGTAAGTGAGAATTTTCAAAAAAAACCCCGTATGTTGTGTATGTTTATAGGCAAATTATAAATGTAAAAATCTTTAAATTTTTACATCTTTTAATTTCAAGGAAATTTTCAAAAAAAGAACCGTAGATGGTTTTTGCGACCTTTTTCGTCGAATTAAAAGATAACAAAACAAAAATATTTACTGTATTTCTAATTATAATAATATAATAGAGAGATAACACATATAGTTTTTGTAAATATACTTTCTATGTACGAGAGCTTGCAATTAAACGAGTGAGATAGAAGTGGCAGACCAATCTATATCTACAGACCCATTAAATAATGATTTTATTGCTCGATAAAACATTATTTTTAGTTAACGTCCAACAGCTGAGAGTCTTACCATTACGAATTTGCTTTTGAAACACCTTTCGTAATTATTTATTCGTGTCTCCATACACATTTCAGCTTACACCCGTACAACAGCGTTTACGGTCGTAATTTAAGCGAAGTGCGAAGTTCCATCACATCGGGGGGTAGAGGTAACATTCCACTGTAGGTGTAAGAATATTCGTACTGGAGTGTTGCCTCTCGAATATTCCGCAGTGTTGCCGTGACCAATAAATCCAGCAGAGTGATGGCGCGGTTTTTGTTGGGCGACATTTTTTCCCGCGCTAGCGGCGCATTTATCACCGGCCGAGCCACGCTCCCTGTTCGTGGTGACTTATGCCAGCCAGCTCAAAACTACAAACGGAGTTCCATTTTCAAATGTTTCCTTTGAATTATGTTAGCCTTTTTATCACCTTCTTGGTAAAATTATATCTGAGAAAGTCAGTGAAAATCTATGCTTGCTCTATTACGATTAAAAATGTTACAAGTTTTTGCGATTTATTGAAGCCATACAAAAATCTCACGTTGAACCTATATTTATACTTGCCATAATGTTATTTGCCATCTGTCAAGATCAAGAACCTCGGGCTCAGAACCAGCGAAGCGCAAACGCTTACAAACTCGCAGATACGAGCTAAAAAGATCAAACTCAAACATGATTGTGTACCAACAATGGGCCTCCCTTGAAATCCGGTCGCAGCAACCGCAAATAAAACCGACTTATTAAGTGAGGCCTATCGTCGCGGCCCGGGAACCGTTTTATAGGTACTTTTATCCGATGTCCATTCTTCTGAAATGCGATTAAAATTGAATAGGTCCATATGTCGGTGGCGCGGCGGCCGTTGCGACTTGCGTCACAATCACACGGGCGGCTGCATTTTCAATTTGCCGCGAGATAAGCGCGACTTTTGGACGACTTTTTCTGCGGAATGGCGGAATTGATCCCGTGACTTATGGCGGACGTGGCGTAAGACGAAGTAATTGGATGGTCAATTGATTTACTTTCCAATTTACGCGACTTTGCCGGGACAGCGAGTACTACAATGGATTTGCGATGGATGCTTTTAGATTTTTATTTTATGGCTATGTGCATGAATTTTCATGAGAGCGTTATTTGTTTGAATTCTAAGTGATTTCGTTTGTAGTGATCTTCATAAAACGAATATCAAATATTTGTCAAACCTCACTGTCACAGGCCAAAAATATTTCATGAAATTTGAAACATCATCTATTCACATAGATATAAATTTGTTTAATGAAAAGATTAGAGTAAAATTATAGGTAAATAATGAAATATACAAACTAATATCAATATTGATAATTTATTCACAATTTCATTTAAAATACACAACTTCACAATGTTTCGTTTTAAAAACTAAAATTTTAGGTACGGGATATCGTTTACAGGCTTTTTTGCAGTGACATCTATTTCACAATGTACCCGATGGTCATATAATGAATTAATAAATTTTCCACCATATTTCATATACACTTTTATTTACATTGCAGGTTTCAGTGACGATGGTTGTGAACACAGCAAGTCTACTAGTGCTCTTAGTAAGCAGAATATTAACTAAGCATTTTACTTTACAGTTGTAAATAATAATATACACTGGATCAATAAACATATATATAATTACATAGCTCTATGTTCAAATAGACTTGCGACTGGAATATACTCGTATCTATTATTTTTAGAGAGTTGATAAATTGTTATTCATAAAGAGACTGACATATCCACAAGCATCCTCCCTTCTTTATTTATGGCCACTCATTATCCTTATTTTTTTAACTGTTCGATAAATATATCTGATACACAATGTATATATTACTAATGTCTGGAATTCCATGATAAGTTTATAAGCCAATGTTGTGACCTGCTATTTCCTTAAACAAAATACTCCATCTACTGATATCCACAAGTCAGTTCTGAAATAACGTTATTAGTCAATCTGTTATTTACAATTGTTCTCCAATATCCTAGTACATAAATTACTATTGCATTTCATTAACAACTAGAAATTAAATGTACAAAACACTGTATCTTGCCTCGACGCATCACAATTCCTATAGCGTAACGAATCAAAAATTAAATAATTACTAAAAAAAAAAACTTTATACAGAAACGAAAAATTATATACAAAATAGACAAAATTGTTTTGAACTATTGATAACTAAGCCGCCTTACCCGGTCTTCGGCTAACATTATAATACTGTACAATTTCGCTAAATTATGTAAAACACTCTTAAATTTAATACTTGTAGGAAAATGATCACGGAATATCAAAGTCTTTTATTGGGGAACTTTCACTGGGACACGTCATTAGATATGTTCAATGTAAACTGTTTGTATGTATATGCGTACAAACATCAATTCTGTTGCACAGTCTTGTTGAATTTTCCGATTTTGCGTTATAAGTTTTCACGAATCACGAACTATATCACTGCTATAACGTACTCTTTTGAGTATACGCTGAAACTGCTCGCTCAGTGCGGGTTTTTCCGACCAGGTTCTGTCCTGCAGGACGGGTCGTGGGGTTCCACGTCTAATAAAAATGCTTATCCGATAAGGGAACTCTTGGATGCGGTTGACTTATCACGTGTACTCACTCCTCCAGCCAGTCTGTAAAGAGGAAACAGAATATTAAAATTTGGAGCTGAACATCTGTGTCATGGTGATTTTATTCTATAACAGGCTTTAGTACCTAAAGAAATCCCAGTTATTTAAAGTATGATAGTGTTTTTAAACATTTAATATTTTTATCTATTTTCCAGGTTATTTAATGCAAAAAAGTCAAAGCCTTTATCATATCAAGAAGTAAACGTTAAAAACTATGAAACGTTTTGCAAATTTTTAACATTCAAGCGAAAAAAAAACGGTTTCAGAAACATTGTTGAGAACAAGCACTAGTATTTTTCAAAAAAACGCGACTTTACAATGTAGCCTATGTCATCATTCTGAATCTAACGACACATCGTAATCCAAAATCGGTCAAGGCATTTAGGAGGACTGAAATCACCGAAGGACAGAAAAACATACATCTATATAATTAGCGGCTGGACTGATTTTTCTTAATTGTCAGGAAAAGGTTTGTATGAAGAGTTTAGCGAGGCCGAAGGTCGACCTTCATCGCGGGCATCTGCTAGTTAAACAATAAAAATTCCCAAAGACGCGATAGAAAACCCTAAGAGCTTACCATAGAATTAAGCTGCGCTAGATGGTGGTGGTGGTAAGGGTTGTGCGAGGTCGGGGGTGGGGCGAAGCCCTGGTGCGGCGCGCCATACCAGTGAGACATATGTGCCGCCGCCGGGTGCACAAGACCCACTTGATGTTGACCTATTGAACAAAGTACATTTAATTTAAACCCTGTATAATTAATAATAAAAAAAAAAAAAAAAAAAAAACGAAGCACATTTAGTTAGTCATTATAATAAGTATGTGAAGTGTGAGCACTATATTTTTTTTTTAAATAGGTGAAACACGTTGTACTCGTAAACAAATTTTTGATAACTTTTAAGATATTTCACACGCAAGTTTACTTATGAATTTGTTCCCAAATAAGAGCAGAATGATGAATCAGTCGGAAACTCCGATTTTCTCCAGTGATTTCAGTTTGTGTTTTTATATTTTCTTTCATCGGCTTACTGCCAACCACATCCATTCAACCACATCAACTGCGCATCACATGCGCTCTGCTCATCAGAACTTTTTTGGAAAACGAAATATTTGACCGGAGCCCTAAAATAATTGAGTTTTAAAAGTTATAAGTTATTAAAAGTTTTATTTGTATAAATGCATCACATCATGTTAAGTGACAATGTGGTCAGGTAATACAGACCCTAAGCATAGGCATGAGCGGCTTCTAAATCTAAAATTGACTCACCGAAGTCCATAGCCGAAGGGAAGGCCGACCCTCCGAAGCCCTTTGAAGCGTCTCCCAGAGGTTTGATCATGTCGCCCATAACACCGCCCAGCGCCAGCGCGCACGCGCCGCCGCCCATGCCCATGCCGCCTTTCTTCTTCTTACTTTTGCTGCTGAGCTTGCGGTTCCGCGTCTGGATGCCTTCCTTCTTCATTGTTAGGGGCCGGTTTACCTATTGACAAAGAAAGGTGAGGATTAGTACTGGAACTACACTCCGCTGTAGAGTTTTACACAAGTCGTTCAGAATGGCAGACCGACTGACTAGAGACCGATGTTTATTTACATGGAGGGTTTGTTAGAAGAACTGGCACGATTGTTCCTAAATTGGGGGTTGCTAGTGTGAACGAACGAGGATATTCGCCGAAGAACCAAAGTCACCGATATAGCTTTCAGAGTTTGCAAGCTGAAGTGGCAATGGGCAGGCCACATCACTCGAAGAACCGATAACCGATGGGAAAGAAAGGTTCTTGAGTGGCGACCACGAACTTGAAGACGACTTTCACGAAAGTCGCGGGCAACCGGTGGATGCAAGACTAAGTGGCACGTTGTCGGTCGATGTGGCCGTCTAAGGGGGAGGCCTATGTTCAGCAGTGGACGTTTTCTGGCTGATAATGTAATGTAATGTGAAAAATGCTAAATAAAAATTCAAGACGATGTCATTTAATAATGGCGATGCGATAATTATGGTAGGTCATCGTGACTACTTAAATACATTATGCTGTCCGTAGTGCTTGCATTTCGTATCAAATTTGCAATATAACCTAATAACAACGTAGTAGCAGGTGATAATTGAGTACAATCTAGGCGTCCTATATTTCAAGTATATTCACGTACCAACAAAATTGGCCATCTCGTACGCGCATGCAGCACGTATCCCTAATTGAAACATCACAATATGCCGTACGTTCATAAATCGTAATCGTACCATGTTGAATCACACAATTTTTACTTATTCCATTTTATTGCTCTGACACGACATTTTAGCGGTATGAAAAAACGTATGCGGCACCAATTTTGAATGCTAACTAGGGACATAAAGGCTCGCCGAAACCATAAACTGGTATCACAATAGTGTTGTGCGAATGTTCAACTGTTCTGTTACCGGCAGGTGGAGCGCGTAGTGCATCCTAATTAGTGCACTGATGCACTTCCAAGTGATATTTCGTTCGGTGGGAATTGAATTGAAGGTTGCAACTTCTTTAGGTGAAGAACCTAACGCTTTCCTCTCGACGAGGAATCGAGCAGACAACATTACCATAAGGAATGACAATTTACATGATCGGACGCTGGCGTTACTCCTGGAGACTCATCAGCAGTACGCACGGTATCCTCTTTGCATTACTTGTAAACTGTAATTGCGAAGTTTTTACGCTGTCTTACTAAGTGGGAATAATTACGTGCGCTAACTCTACCACCGTTCAATATTCATGAGGATGCGTCCAGTATTTAAAGTCTTCTGACGTACCGGACTGAGGTTTACAAATTGACTAGTCGTAAAGATCCGTATCTCTTACATGTATTTAGATAAAAACATTAGTATTAAAGTTCATTTCAGTCCAGTAAACAAACTTAATGTCGACAATTTCTCTGCCGAATTCTCGGGTCAAGTATCTCGGTCAGTCTTGCATCGTTGTGTTTCTTAGAAACGTGCGTCACGAAGACGGACGGACGGACGGACAATGAGTTATTCATCGCGTTCCAGGGAACTTGGCGCAGCGGCATGTGGGCCCTAAACGCACGATTGCGTTGCGCCCGCGCCGCTCGGTGCAGCGCATGACCTGCCCTCGCTTGTTTCGTTTTTTGGAGAACGCAATTTGGTGTTATTTGAACTAAAACAGATGTGACACTGCAAATATGAAGCAAGGCTTACTCGAAGGTACAAGACCATGATGAGTAATATCTACCTAAGATTTTCGTATGTTACCTGCATATTACTTACTGGGAAAATTATTCTTGATACATAAATAGCTTCTCTATTCAGGTTAATGAATGGTCAATCTGGTGCACAGACTATAAAATTAGCACAAATTCCTAGTATGTACTGTTCAGAACAGCAGCTATTATTGTTAAGTCTTCATTAATCTATTGCAAGTGCGGAGCATCGGCGGTGCGTGCCAATTCCCGGCGTAATGCGTTCCCGCGAAGCGCCCACACAGGAGACGGGCGCATACCGCGCCGTCGACGCGCCGACACCCCAATTGAACCAATATAAAATGCATTAACATCACTATTGCACATGTCGGTACTTCGCAGATTCAACGGAATTAGGTCAAGTCGAAAACCTTAACAAGTTATTTTTAACTATTCGAGCGCGACGCGTGAAACGGTCTGCTAGTTTTTATTACTTTGAAGACCTATTGTGAATAAGGAGGGAATTATTCAAATTAACTTGGCGGTTAGCGAGAGCGGTAATTATACGCGAAGGTTGAAAGGACACTAGTATTTTTCAGTCGTAAAATATCGTTATTGGTCTACCTACCTCCGCTAATTTACGACCTCAAAAAGTAATAGAAAATTTAAGTACTGTTACAAAAATATGTATATAGGTATTTTAGATGATGAGAATTATGTAGGTACAACAAAAAATTAAAGTTAAAGCTAAGGATAAATCCTGGTATATACTTAACAACTAAATAGTTTAAGTAAGGTACTGTTCAAGTATAGAGATATTAAAAAGACTATGCATAGGTTAATTTTGTGTGTAATTCATTATCTGCCGTACTTTGAATGTAAAGTTGCTTCATAATAAGCCTCTTTAACAAGTTTTATTCCCCAAGAACTTAAATAAACCTTAACAATAGCGACCTAGCTCGGTATGCAAAGCACGTCGCTTAGAATATAGCTCGGCCATATCAGGACATACGGAAGACGATATAAGCACAGCTACCAACCTACCATCCTAAACCAGTGTACCAACATGACAAGACGCCCGCCATGTTGGCAGAATTGCTTAATAACTGGCTATTATATCAGGTTAATTAAAGTCTATGTGCAGGTATGATATACTCCACAACAGGTAGGTTGTTATACATTACATGAAGACAATTCAGCCTCTGATAATATATGGCAGCATTTTGATTTGATGGGTGATTGCAATCACGCAAATCAATAAAAATACAGTAGATTAGATGATACCCGAAACTTCGTCCGTATCACATAATAATTCGTTTAATATTTTTACCATTAGATAAATTTTGACGTATTTGTAAGTTGTTCAATCTTATCTCCGAGCTATGAAGCTAGTTTCATTAGGTATATTTGAAGTTTCTGAATGTATGTTAATAAAGCAATTAAAATTTGAGGTCGTCATAAATCTAAAGGCGTTTTATGGAAATTATGAATCATACCAAAATACTACGAAATTCTCGTACTTTTCCTTTTAGATTAGCATTCGCCTCACGTTATGGTAGATTTTCCGCTGTTCCACATGTGGTACAGTCACATCCATAAAGCTGTACGGCAATGAGCTGCTTTCCGGACCACTTCTAAACAAAACTCGAATTTTGCATGCAACATGCTGAAGGTACAATTGTTGCAAAAACATTCCTGAATAGGTAGCGTTACATGTGCCTGTTTGAATTAAGCTCAAAAAAGCTAAAAATAAAACCGCAGTGACTTAATTACAAAAACTTTAACAAATCATTGCGAAGATCGGTCGTCGTTCATCTCCCCTTCTAGCTATTATGCAGTTATTCAGTAGATTCCTAATCTTTATCAAGCTACTAGAGCTTGAACAAAACAAGAAAGCGGTATTTTAATTTATTCAGGAAAAGCAGTTATAAACAAGGTGTCATGCAGTATGTACTTGGACATAAGTTCCGTGGCGTGCGAGTTCCGCATTTGCATTGTGCACCCGCCCTTATGAATCGCACAGGGTATACGAATAGGAAATCTCCAATTTATACTCTGCAATTTATCCAGTGGTTTTACAAGTGGTTTTACTACGCTGTTGGTGTAGGCGGCAGAGCCTATACGTTTTGATGCGATCTAGAACTGTCTGGTCTAGAAGCAAAGTATGTCTCTGTATTTTTTCATAAAGGCTTGTAGCAATTGTATCTACATTTTAAAGAGCAAAAAATAATAAATTATGTATCCATTTAAATAGATAAAATACTTACCGATTTGGCATTGACGGCCTTCACTGCTCGTATTCCAAAGCTAAGTAAATTCCAACGACCTTTAACTTAAGCATGCCATAAACCTAGAATGTACAATGATCTATATTTGAATGCAGCTTTAATGCATGTCAACATGCAATTACCTACTCTACCGCAAACTGCTATTGTTTATATTAAAAATAGGCATTAATTATTAAAAGAAAAATTAAAATCACAAAAATACGCGACTGCATAATGTAGACTATGTTACTCAGGATGTAAAGAAGAATTCAAAGATTTCTCACTCGTCAAAACCGTTTAAGCCGTGCAGGCAACAAGATGCCTATTACCATATAGGTATACACAAACATACTTGCATACTTATTATACTTACATACACCCCAAAAACATTACTCTCCTTTTTGGGCAGTCAGGT
This sequence comes from Apocheima hispidaria, assembly GCA_947579745.1. NCBI lineage: Eukaryota > Metazoa > Arthropoda > Insecta > Lepidoptera > Geometridae > Apocheima > Apocheima hispidaria. The sequence goes on from OX388151.1 coordinate 4,858,720, forward strand.
AAAAACAGAGCCATTACAGGAAGATAAACTGAAAAAAATGTGGTTTTCTATTCCATGTTCCTCGCTAGTTATATAGATTGAGTTGAGATATATGTTTTTTAGTTCTATCGTCTGTATACCTAAGAGGGAAAACAAGATTCCGTAACATTTCCTCGATAAAAAAAAAACATTGAAAAAGCCTCGGCTTACACACATGACTACTGATAACAGACATTGTCGTTAGATTTTTTTAAACGCCTAATGTAGGTGATAAAGTAAAAAATTACGAGAGCGTGTCACATGCGGTTGTTGCAGTATCGCGGCACACCGGGACCTTCGTCTACTACGCCGACGACATTGAAGTCGATGCCATCAGTCAATTCGTGCGTCGAGCGTCGGCTGCGTCACCGAAGACCATTAAAGAGTACAACCTGCAGATGGCCATCAAAGATCGGAACGCGGCGGTGATGGAGGCCCTGGGCCAGGAGTAGGCGATTAAATTGTAAAAAGATAGCGTGTATATTGTAAAAGTAACATTTGTATTATTTATTTATTTTTGTTTCCTTTGTATACACACAAAATTACATTTTGTGTGTATACCCCAGAGCAATTACGCTCACTAAAAAGCTTCTTCTTGCGGCGGCGTTGTGTGTCGAGTCGCCCTCTTCCCTTCAATATGGTTGAGGAGAGCGATGGCTGGCACATGCGTCAACTCGTGAACGGGTGCTGCTTGCGGGAGCTGGACTGCTCGGAGTATATACGCAAATCTATAATAGCACTTAGCTCTTTATTAGCATATTCGTTGGTATTTCCTTTTGTAAAGTCTTTAGTTTTTATATTCCGTTTTAGTTGGTAAAATATTTGTAAAACTTGATAAATGGCACGGACCCTGGAGTCCGTGGAGCAATATTGTAAATAAAAAAAAAATGAAAAATTATGGTGATTATTACTTTGATAGGCTTTTTTCAGCTAGTTATCTATGTTATTTATATTCTATTTTTGACTAGCGCGCTAAAGCCATTTCTTTTCATCTGCGCGCAAAAGTGGATAACGCTATCTTTTTCTCGAATAAGCAAGCAAAGCAAATTGCGTTGCTGAATTGCCATTATGCAACGTAATGTTAATTGGATTAACAATTAGATTCTCTTGAGAATGCGAACTATACAATTTAAAGACCGTAGACGTAACATTGTCTTATCCTAATTTAAATAAAACACGCAAATGTTCGTAAATTCACATTGCACGTACACCACTTAATGCAATAAGCCTAGGGAGCATAGAATTTACATGTGATTATTCATTAGTATTTATTACATCGATTGTTGCATTTAAATTGCTCATGGGACTCTAAAAGTAAAACAGGAACAAAGTGACATCAAAAAAAAACTGACTACCTACGAGTAGTGGTAGCTACAAAATCACACACACATGGGCACTGACACACATAGCATGGCATCACAGAATTCTCCTTATAAATAAATGTCTTTGCATGGCATATAGCACACGGTGCATCGTTGTTTTGTGTCCTTGAAATATTGAAAAGAATTGGCCTTGGTGCTATCGTCATATTTTTATGTACCTGTCGCACTAATATTATAAACGAGAAAGTTTGTGTGTAAGTGTGTAAGTATGTAAGTGGGTTAGCTTGGGTGGGTGTGGGCTTTTTATTAAAAATATAACCGTTACTGTAGGATAGCGCGTGAAACCTCGGGGAGCAGCTAGTAGGTAACATATGAACAAAGTAGGTAATAATGAAATACCCGACTGTAAAATGTATGTACCCTATGTCACTCCGGACTCAAAGAGGAATCAAACGACACCTCAATCGTCATAATTGCTCAAGCCCTTTACGGTACGGAAGGTAATTAGGTAATTATAGGAACATACATACGTACTTTTTTTTTTTTTAATTATTCATTACACAGTTACATTTTTTTTAAGAAAAGGATTACCGCGAAACTACAGTAAGTTTGTCGTGGTATCCACATTCGCAATGCGCTGCCATATAAAACACAATAACATAAAAAATGTGAGAACTGACATACTAAAAAAAATAAAAAAATAGTTAATTTATAAATTAGTACAAATATCTTAGACAACAAAATAAGCCTCAAACACCCCAAAGCCCTCTTCTTGAGCTATCTATTGTAACTATTTAGTTAGATACTATTCTTTCAGAATTTTAGTAATCATGATAGAACAAAAATAACAATGTAGGTTTGTAACAGGATTAATTAATTGCGTTCACGAGCTTGCGAATAGCAGCAAGGACCTATCACACTTATATTATAAATGCAAAAGTTTGTGTGTAAGTATGTAAGTAGGTAAGTTACTGAGTTAAACGGGAACAAACACACTTGTGTAAGTGTATTTGTTCCCGTTCAGCTCTGTAACGGCTGAACGCATTTGAATTAAATTTGGTATGGAGGTACACCCTGGAATAACACATAGGCTACTTTTTATCCCGGAAAAATATTCGGTTTCTGTAGAATAGCGAGTGAAACCGCTGGGCGGAGCTAATCTATAATATTTTTACAATTTAGTTAGGATTATTATTTTGATATGTGAGTAATGGTAAAGAACAAGGAGCAATGTAGTTGTAACAGGATGAAATTTTTAGCATTGCGTTCACGTGCGTGCGAATAATTACGCTACGTTTCTAGGACGGAGAGTGCACAAATTATAACACTATCTGCGCATCTTTCATACAAATACTGCCATAAAACCACTCAAATGGGAAAATAACAGGCTCAGTGTACAATGCCATGGAAAATACACGCACGGCCTGCAACTGCAATTTTTCCGACCGCTAGAGAAAGCTTTGTGTCGTTAATTGTTGGAAAACGGCAAATTGGTTTGTTTGTCTGTCATAAAGGCCTGCCATAAAAGCCTGCCATAAAATCTGAAACTTGCTATCGTTTTTCTATGCCTTTTGATTTTAGCCAACTGCCCAAGAAGGAGAGTATTTTGTTTTAATAAAACGGGAATACTCACGTTAAATTGAGTCGGTTTTTCCGACTATAGTTTCGATCACATTTGGTGACCTTTATCGAGGAATGCTCAGCGAGACACGCGCGCGACCTCGTCTTGCCTTGCACAAGCAGCAATCCTCTTGTCAGTGCACAAACATACCTGTATTCCGGATTGAAGAGCGATGTTTCCAGCGAAATTATTGTAAATAAAGAGATTTTACATGTAAAATCTCAGGGTGACGAGCGCAGTGCATTGCCGCGCATGGTTTTGAACCGTTGAAGTTCAAAATTCGGAGTGGCATTCTGGGTTGGCACTGAACTGTTATATGCAAGCGTAACGCCTAACAAAAGGTGTCAATATATTTTTTTAAACAAGTGTTCAATTATCCAAAAATTAGAGCAACGCGTCATGTCTCCATTAATCAATTAATACTGAAAAACCGAATTAGACAAAGTTCTATTTACAGTAAATAACCTAAGGAATTAGCAACCAATTACCGAACAATAACTGTGCAGTCATTTTATTGTAAAAACTGTAATTGCTCTATTGAAATCGATCGCTACTATATACATACTCGTACGAGTAATTATGTGTTTGACGTTTTTGTCTTTCATTTAGCGAACAATTGAACGTTTAATTCTTCGTTTAGTTAATCAACGATAAGTGTCTTTTTCAGATTCTTGTTATACAGGTGGTCCAAGCGGTGACATACCAAGGGCTTCATGAAAACACCCCATGATACGATTTTTCGTAGTAGAATTATGTTTTTTTTTCATTGCCACTTGAGCGGCACAAATTCTAACATTTTTTGAACGGATTTATCTAATGTAATTTTGGATTCTCCTTGTTCGTACGTAATTTATTAGTTAGGGTCCACATTGTTTTAATTTTCATACTCTGGGCAGGTAATTATTTTATGTCCATATGAACCATCGATAAAAGTAGATTATACACCAAGGGGATAAAGCAGGGTTTATGTCACGGGCGACATATTGAATCCTGAGCGAAACGAAGGATTCTATAGAATTAACTCCCGAGCGTTTGAGGGAATCCTGAGTGCAGTGGCGTACTCAAGGTCGCCCGAGACGAAGACAGCTTTATCCCCGAGGAGTATAGTCACATCCTGCGAGAAAATAAAAACAAGGAAATTAATACATTTAATGTACGTGATTAGTACTAATTACTAATTTGATTTTATTTCCATTTGTAATTTGAGTGTTGAGTTTTGATATTTAAAATTTAAAATTTCACACATCTCATTTTTACATTCGCCAAGTTACATAAGCTGCCAATATACCTTTCCTTGCCAAATAGCCTGCCTAAACGGCTGGACTTCGACTAGTGAGATGTCATTCGATTCCTTTACCCTGAGTGAGTGACATATGCTACATTTCGTAGTTGATTATTTTGCTTTTCTTTTAATAATGATTACTTGTTATTCACCAGAAACATTGCCCTGCAACTCAGAATACTAGTGTTTGCACATTACTGCTTGGTAATATAACTAATGAGTTCAATTCCAAAGACAAATTAAATATTGCTTAGAAATACATTTTGAAAAGTACTTATACCCAAAGGCAGTTGTAAATCGGAACGTGACACCATAGGTGGGATTTCTATAAACATTTATGCGAGTGACCAGCTCACATGTTTCTCAAGTTTAACTAATACTACACCACCCACTGTCTTTTGACACAAATTTTAAGTCATTAATCTATCGAACAGTGAAAGTATTCCCTATAACAGTATTTTGATAATCTTTATCAAGTAAATTTCGTTGAAAAAAAGTATATTCAACTTTTCTTACGTAATGAGCAAGGTATAAAAATTAACAAGGTTTTAGTATTTCATATTTACTGATTACCTGCTGAAAAATGATTTTGAGTTTTATGAATTGCGTCATTTGAAAAAATTCAATAAAAAAAATTACAATTCAAAATGTACTTATAGCAGTACTTATAGACTATTGAAACGTATAGGTAAGTAGAGAATTGATGGGTGTCTCTACCACTTTCATCATCATCAGCCTGAAGACGTCCACTGCTGAACATAGGCCTCCCCCTTAGAGCGCCACACCGAGTGACAACGTGCCACTTGTATCCCCCTACTTTCACAATGTCGTCGATCCACCTAGAGGAAGGCCTGCCTACGCTGCGTCTTCTGGTTCGTGGTCGCCACTCAAGCACCTTTCTTCACTGGTTATTCTCGAGTGTCATCACTTCGAGTGATGCGGCCTGCCCATTGCCACTTCAGCTTGCAAACTCTGAAAGCTATATCGGTTGGTTCTTCATTGAAAATCCTCGTTCCGGATTTTATCGCGCAAAGAAACTCCGAGCATATAGTTCTCTCCATTGCCCGCTGCGTGACTCTGACTCTACCACTTTACATACAAGAAAATCTGGTTTCTTGCTGTCACCAAGAACATACTTGAGAAATCATAATTTCGTCACCAAAGCTTAGTCATTGCTTTTAATGTACCTTAAATTCTACACAAAAAATCACAATATTTGTTATCATAATCATCGGCATTATGTGTTACCATAATCATTAGCTCACATGATTTCACTGATTGATCTGTTAGGCCTCTCCCTAAACACGCTACATAGCCCGAGTTTCGATCTTGACCTAGCTATATGTTCTAGTAGTAGCTAAGGCGGTTCTCACACTGCTCCGCGCCACGCGACGGGGAGCGGGATGCAGTGCAGAGCGAAGCGCGCTGCTCGGAAAGACCTTTTCGCGGTGATATACCTACCCCGCGAGTTTTTCATACAACTGAGACACTTTGGTACAGCGTTAAAATACGCGGCCCTCGCACCGTCGCGTGGCGCGGAGCAGTGTGGAAGTCGCCTAACGTAGCTATAACTACAGCCTGACAAATTTTGACATACTTAATGTTTGATACAATTTATGATAACACATGATCACGATGATTACAGTATACATATACAATTTAAGTATATTTTTTCTTTTCATTAAACTAGCACTGGAAACATAAAGATTGTAATTAAATGAAATAAATGCTATTTTAACATAGTAAGATAGATAGGTAGAAACTCTTTATTGTGTACACCAAAAATAAAAAGAACACATGTACAGAACTATCTTATACTTAAGCTAGTGCCACAAGTGGCGGCCTTATCGCTAAAAGCGATCTCTTCCAGGCAACCATTAAGGTAAGCTTATCTGTAAATCGCAATATAAAGAATAAACATTGCAAACGAACAATTTTGATCTCAAAATAAACAAGTCTGTTCTCAATTGTGCGCAGCGACGTGAGTCGGTGGCAATGAGGTGGCCACACACAAGCCCTCTACTCGGAAATGTATATATATATATATATATATATATATGTAATAAGACGACTAAATTAGTAGCCCTTCTCGACTCATTTCAGCTTTTATCACAAAGATTTACTTACGCAGGAAGCGAAACTTTTCAAACTGCCGGGACTTTATAAATAAAGTATAAAATTATTATATACAAACCTAAAAAAAAAACCTGGTGTACAAAAAACAAATGAAACAAAGACTCAGGTTTCAGCTAACATAACTATTAATGTTGAAACGAAATGAAATTTTCTTAGTTATGAAGCAGCTCACACATGTCTTCGAAGTTATTCTGAACTTGTGTTTGATTGCATCAGTGAAAACTAATTGACTAATACGAAAAAAGGGTTTGAAAATACGCCCCTACTATTATTATACTGTAACGTTTCCTAATGGTTCAGTATATAATTCAATTATCATTACGAAAATTAATTTAACATCATAGGAAATATTAACAGAATTAAACGCTTTTATGTGAAATAGTAAATAATGCGTCTATTGTGGGCGATAGCGTTACAAAAGATTATAGTGGTATTAACATAAATACTGCAATATAAAATAAAAAACATAAAAATAAATGTAGACGTATAAAGGTTTGAATAGACGAGTATTCCCACAAGATCTGACACAATCAATGTAATCAAAATCATGTGCACAGCAGGAGGTAGCCAGTGGACAAATTTATTGATAAAATATTCAATAGCCTGATGCAAAACTTTAACTTTTCAATACCAATACTTATGTTAACGAACCAAAATAACTTGTTCTAGTTAACCATAAATTAACTACGATATTTTATGATGTCCGAAATAGCCGTCTTGTTTTCTAAGACCCACGAATTCTTTCAGTTGCGTATAATTTGTCAATAAAAGTCGGTAAATTAATAGTTTAGGACATGTTGTCACAATTCACAACCTCATTATCGAATGTTTAGTGTGGTACTTAAACAATACGTGGCCAAAGAAGCCAATTGTTTACTCTGTTTTAAGTAAGTAAGTTTATAATCAATATTATCATCTATAAGCTCTTTATCTACCAATGCTGGATATATCTCTATTGCTTCGGTCTTGTGCTAGTTCTCTGGGCTTGTTTTTTGTAGTGGTAGGACGCTTTTGCTGAGGGTCACATCAGCATGAAGAAGTATCACATCTTTGCCAGCTATTTAACCACCAAACAATAGTGTACAAATACTACTGTGCTCTTGAAGGACAATATTCCCAGCAAAAATATTGGGCACAGAGATTTAACATCTAATAACTCAAGGCGACCAGCGCAATGCATTGCCGCGCATAAATTTGAACTATTAACGTTTAAAATTCTGATGTCACTGAACTGTTGTTTTACGTGAACCTTACTAACAGACGGCTCGTGTCATCAGCTCAGCATCAGTTCATCAGTTGCATTAAAAAGCCCGCAAGTTCAGCCATATTTTTACCACATGTTATTATTATTACAGTTATTATTATTGTTTCGCCACTGGACGACCGATCTTCTCCTATCAAATAAATATAAAGTAAGAATCAAATTCTACTCAGGAACCCCGAAAATATCTAAATTTGTCTCGTCTAGTTGTCGCGACATTAAAAAAGTGCCTTTCGCTAACGGGTGAGTTGAATAAGTCGGTATCTTCTTTATGTTATTTATGTTATTGAATTAGTTCCGCGCAGTTACGACGTTTTTTAAATCGTGCGTGCGGGCGCCTGCGCAGGGTTGGTTGTTTCACTTCACGTGAATTAATGCATGGAGAGTGAAATTGTTAATTTTAATGGCCAAAGCTGAGAATGCTGCAAACAAATTTATTCTAATTCCAGAGTTTCGGATAAGTTCAAGGTTGGTTGTTTCATAAAATGTAAAAAATGTCGGTAATACAAACTATGCATTACTGCTCAACTTTGCAATCTAGTAGAGCAGAGGGTATTACCCACTGCTCAACTATTCATAGCTGAGCAATTACCAGTTGAGCATTTAGTATTACCCACTGCTCAACTTGATGCAGCTGAGCAATTTAGTTGATCAGTAGGGAAGGAGCGAAATCAATGCATGCAGAGTGAAATTCTCAAAGCCGAGTAGTCTCGGCTTTGAGAACTCTCGGCGAATGAAGAAACCTAGATCTAGAACCTTAAACCTAGAGTTTCGGATAATTTAAGTTTTCCTTTTACATTATCTACCTGAAAAATATTATTGGTTTGAAACTAGTAATAAATCGTCTGTAAAATGATTATTTTAATGGACGAAGTAACCTTTACAGAAATAATATAAATGTCACGTAAAACAAATTAAATTTGGTTCCACATCTGGGTCTTGGTTATTTATGAATTTGATAAAATCATTTTTATCAGTTTGATTTAAAACAAAGATAAGCGACTGGTTTGACTACTCAAAATATTCTGGTTATGCTAGAGAACTTTGAGACAATTATAATGAAGTTAATGCGACGAAGTTAATGCCGAGAAATATTAAGTCTTAGAGCGGATTTGCAACAATTAACAATAAAATATCGAATTACCGCTAATGTTTTGGAGAATTTTTCTATACGCTGTCTTGTTTTGTATAAATTTAACTGTATTTATCTCATTATTAGCATAAATTAAAATGTTTAAACCATCTTCATAAGTCAGCATCAAGGGGATTATGATAAAAAATCTGTATTTGCCACATCACGTTCATAGTAAGTAATAGTGTTATATAAAAGAACAAGCGCTTTTCTAGGAATCAACGCACAGACCATTGCGCTTATTATAATAAGCGCAAACGTGAAATTTGAACCCAATGCTCCTCAAATTATCTAGGTGAATAATAAGAACGGGTTTTACGAAATACCACCTTTAAAGGGGTAAAATGGACCCCCAAAATATGTATGGAAATAAAAAAAAACAAGGTATGCCACTAAAACTCGGTTTATGTACAAATAATTAAAAATTAAGAAAGGCATTTCTCGGGATTTTCCGAAAATCAACCCCTATAGAGGTGAATAAATGGGGTGTTTAATTTACTGTAGCCTACGCGAGCGAAGCCGTGCGAGGAACTAGTTAGTAATAAATATTCATTCATCCCAACTAATATTATAAATGCGAAAATGTGTTTGTTGGTTTCCTTATTTCTCTTTCACACAGCAACAGAGCAAAGGATCGCTCAAAAAATTTGAGGTATTTTTCCACGCCGGTGAAACCGCGGCGTGTAGCTAGTAAACAAAGGATGAGCTAATTATTATGTGTTATGCCACAGTGACGCAACAGTTTAGCCGTTAGGAAAAAATATTCCTCGTAGCCAAATCAGTTCGGCAACCTAGTTAGGGCACGAGGAAACACCCACTATAATTAGGTTGGTGCTCTAGGACTAAGATAAAGATTACTAACGTGATAAGGGACGTGCCTAACTTCGCGTGAGTTGTCGATGAAGAGCGACGAGTAGCGGTTACGAGAATGATTAAAATGATTAAAATAAATACGGTCCGGTAGTGCAGTCGGCGCCGACAGCTGCTACTTCGGAGATAATTGAAACGACGATTTATACACCCGCCAAATTTATCGACATCGACGATTTACAGCGCGGTCACAATGTATTTCACTTATTATTTTAAGGACCAGTTTATTTTTTATGTTAAGGAAATCGTTCATTGAGCTTATTGGTTTGGTTTGATAAATAAAAATTAATAAAATTGTTGTAAAACTACCACTTGCTGCTTTTTTAAATAAACGTGTCAATTGCTTGTCGTAACTAGTTCAAGGTTTGATTCCGCAGCTATGTTAGAAATAAATAATGATCCTCAGCATCATAGGCAAATTTATTAGCGTCCAAAGATGTTTCTGTGGTATTTTTTTTTTTGTAAAGCTCGTTTGATTATTTATACCTAAACATTAACTTGTATCTTGTAAACATTTACCCTTCGGCCGTCTACGTAACTAAACTTCAATAAGATGTGTTAAGCTTATAAGTAATTTCATTCTCTGTGTTTTTATACCCACTGTTCTCGTAGGGCCACTATTAAAACCACTAAAGTTTTTCTATAATTCAATACTTTAATATTTTCCCTGATAGCGGGTATAATTCTATAGTCTCTGAATAAAATGACCGTGATATACAATTTGTTACGGAACTCTAAGGCAGTTCTCAGTTCTCACTGCTCTGTAATCTCATACAAATGCGCTACCACCACTCCGCTCGGAGACGCGTTTTCAGTGTGTTGTACTGCGCGTTTTTTATACAACCCGAGGCATTTCAGTACAACGCGTTGTTCAGTTAAAAAAAGTGACAAAGTCGACTTTTTTTTCCACAAAAAAATAATCGTCTCACACTTTATTTATATTTTTGTAGTAAATTAGCCTTTCAAAGTCATCATCTTTTAATACAAATAATGTTCTAATAAAACACAAATAAACCAATACAGATTTTATTGAGTCATTAAGTATTCAAATCTTGGTCACAGTCCAATGATACATATCTAATCTCAATTTGCTAATTGAAATTAATATTACGTTATGCAGATACTTATCCATGAATCACTTCTAGTCAATTATGTCACTATCTTAGATGCAATTTTTTTTTTTTTAAACTTTGATGCATTTGATATTTTAAGCAGTTGTAATATAATTAAGACCGCGTTTAGACCAACGTGTCTTAGCTCTGTGTATCTTATTTCACTGAAGCTGAGATAAGCTATCAAAAATTTATTGGTATGTCGAAAACCATCTGGCGAAAAAGCATAGATATTTAATCTTTGGAAGGCTGCATATTGTTGCACTTGTAACTTGTTTAATCGTACGGAGGCAGAGGTTCGCAGAATGACAATAGATTTCTATGACACCATTAAGGCCCTAGTGATGTGTGATGCCCACGCAATGAAAAAGAATTGATAAATAAATAAATTATTAGATTAGATTAGATATCCTACAGTGCCACTTGTAAACACACATTTTTAAATACAAACACCATTGCACGCTTTGTAGGCGGACTAAGAACGCACGCCGTTTACTTATTCGAATATTAATTTGGAATTTCACATTTTATGCAAATCCATAGCATAAGTCTACTCAAAATTAGCTGGCGGCAAAGATAAGCTGGTCATAAATTACAATTTGTCATAATTACTTTCTACTTATCATGTCAAATGCCCATGTTGTACCCATACCGGTAATCGTTGGGAACGATAATCTCGTAGTTGTTGACCATTATAGCTTTGGACAGACTGTCCAGTTAGGTATAACTCCAACTTCGATAAAGAGGTCGCCCGAAATATCCAACTCGAATGGGCAGCGTTCAGGATATTGCGTGATATCTTTTCGTCCAAAATCCCGCAGTACCTGAAGACAAGGGTCTTCAACCAATGTGTGTTGCCAGTGATGACATATGGACATAAAACGTGGTCTTTGGCTACTGACCTTTTGGAGAAACTCAATAGCGGGCAATGGAGAGACCTATTCTCGGAGTTTCTTTACGCGATAAAATCCGAAACGAGGATATTCCCCGAAGAACCAAAGTCACCGATATAGCGGTCAGAGTTTGCAAGCTGAAGTGGCAATGGGTAGGCCACATCACTCGAATAACCGATGGGGAAGAAAGGTTCTTGAGTGGCGACCACGAACCAGGCCTCCCACTATGTGGACCTACGACATTGTGAAAGTCGCGGGCATCAACCGGTGTATGCAAGTGGCACGTTGTCTGTCGGTGTGGCGCTCTAAAGAGGGAGGCCTATGTTTAAAAGTGGACGTCTTATGGCTGATTATGATGATGACTACTTATGCAAATTCTAAATAAGTTATAATATGATGATAATGATATTTTACCTAAGATAGGTTTTTACATTCAAAGTGACGCTCTGAATTCGGCTCCGCTGCAATCTGTGTACAGCCGCCAAAAAAACCGAAAGCAGATGCGAAAAGCTAGAGAAAAATAGATAGCTATAATGAAATCTGGCCGAAACGACAGATTCGCGGGGGCCATTTTAAGTTCACTAAAATCGTATATCTAGTAAAAATTCATTGGTACTTTATAGAATTTTCAAAATCGAAAAAAAAATACAAAAAAGAAAACATTTAAAAAATTCACATTAAACTGATATTATAATAGAATGTTAAAAGTTTACCGGTCGTAAATTCATATTAGGCCTTTCATTTTTTCTACCATCAAGATAAGCTTAATTCTAAACGTTGACAGTAAAGTAGGCATACGTGACAATATGTCATAAACTGCAGACTTCAAAAACAATTGTGGAAACATATACATTATAATGTTTCGCGCCTGTGGCGTCGAGCCTGGTCCAATTAGAGTCTGGTCCGCTTCGCACTAAATCTCTGACGGCGTTCGATGCTACCACGCTACACTAATTCACGCGAGCACCCAACGAGCTCGATCATCGTAACTGTCAAACACAAGTTATGGTCAAATATGTATTGCTGCATTTTGGTGTAATCTGGGACATATCGACTTCAAGATGATTCAAAGCAAGAAACTCTACATAGATAATCATCTTCCGCTAAAATGGAACATTAACACAAATCTTTCAAATTTATCGACACTGTCTCATCACTAAAATGAACGAGTGCTGTAAAATCAAAGCTAAAAAATGGCAAAAGAGCAAAAGGATAATACTATTTTATATTTGGTAATAATCGTTTGTGTTTTCGGCGGTTCGATACAAGAACAAGTCGAATGAACGGCGCGTGCGCACACATCACCTGCTCCTAAGGCCCGATAATTATTCCACCACTTATTATATGATTATAAGACTTTTTTGGTGCTTTCAATCAAATTACACCTTGACTGGCCACTTTGTACGAGTGAGATGTCATAAACTTTTTTTTCGACCAGTTATTATAGACCGGTGCGGTAACGGTGTAAAACGAAATTTTATCAATTTAGTTTTTACGAATCTTTGTTCACTCTTTGTTAAGGACTAAGACTAAAAAAATGGTAGAATTAATATACTTCCTATGTGATGGCTGGGTTTTTTTTCCATTTGGATACGGGAAAAAATCAAAAAACAATACATACTTGATTTGCCTAGATACTGGCTGTAAAATTCATAATCCGAAAAAATTAAACACAAAAACGTTGCGCTAATTCCAGTTCGAACTGTCATCGCGATCACCTAGATGATAAGAACGGTTGAGATTCTAAATTTGAATTCGTGTAAACTGCCTCACATTTCGCTCAAGCGCATCGATGGCAGATAGCCGAGCATAAATAAATAATTAGAAGGAGAAAAGAGGAAGTAGGGACGCGAGGGGGGCTCGGATAGTTTCGAGATGGTATCGCGGCAACCGCGCTTTGTGTCAAACGTCAGATCATTATCTAGAAGATGTTTACAGATGTACTGGAGGGGTAACGGCCCAAACCGCTCTCGACGCGATCAAGTAAGTAAGCTGGTATAGGTCGAGATGGTAGCATTAACGCACGGATGAACTCCCCATTACTTAATTACCTGTGTGTTTTAAATGTCAGATACCAATATTCGAAACGGATTAACTAATTAAAATATTATGCCTTCTCATAAATACCAAGTATATTCCCTCTACGAGTTTATAGCTGTATAATTAGCGTCTGATTTGTGTAAACAAGGCCGAGAGTCGTAAAACGCAGTAATATTAATTATATGTATTGATCAAAATTTACTTTTGGCATTACTAGCTGCTTCACGCGGTTTCAGGTTACTATATCATAAATAAAACGTATATAATAACACGCTAAAATATAAGGTACGTTACATATTCACGTTATAATCTAGATACAAGAACATTTACATAATGTACATCTATTTTATCTAATCCAAATCCACTCAACCGCATCTGTGGAGTGGGCGATAACTAAATTTTAACACTCAAACTTTCGCATTTATTATATTGGAGTGATTGGTTAAAATTAACAGCTTAATAATAAAGCGAAGTATTTGTGGATTCGCTCGTAGATCACGCTAGATGGCGCTGATAAGGATGGCGGAGCGCCAGATCTGCGATGATCTCGGTCTCGGCGTTTCATCGCCTAATTACAACATTAACGTGAAGCGTCGCCTCACGCGGTCTTATCGCCAACATTCATCTATTTGAAACTTTTAATATGATTAATGATTTATTTTATATTTGGCTCTAGGTTGATTATAGACTAGGAGATCGAAATTTGTGCTGTAATTTCAATTGTAAGCTGACTACAAAACTAGATTTAATCAAATATTGCAAATGTTACTAAAAGTATTATGCAAACCGATATCGCTACTTTCAAGAAATAAACTAAAAAAACTTGCTACAATGAATATCACAAATCGCCGCACAGTCTCGAGTGACAAAAGCTTGCGACAATAGCAATTGCGCAAATCTCCACCCCACCGAAGCTCAATAATTTTTGTTTTGTAGAAGGACATAGTCTTATCGCGCGGACGATCGCCCGTTGACGTGCAGCTGCCATTTTCGTTCCTTTTTTAAAAGCCCTCCATAAAATAGAACGTAAATGGAAATTGATTTGATGTGTGTTGTCCTGATGATGACGCCTAGGCTTGCGGTATTTTGTTATATTCTTATATTTTGAATTGCGAACTTAATAATTAAAATTGTAAGTAAATCATTTTAACATGATGAACATGATGATGATAAAATATGCCTGAATGAACATGACATGACGTTAATAAATATTAACGTCATGGTTTTGTTGACGGAAATTCTGCACTTTTAGGTAACCGATGTATTCAAAGTGCGTTAGATCTGTACCTAAGTAAAGAAGTTTCTAACTTACCTTCGTGAGATAGTCTCGCCTAATCTGCTATATACGAATATCAAAGTTAAACATTTAAAGCAACATAATACTTATACAAAACATTTACGCAGTTTTGTGAATAATTCTCACATTTTCACAAAATTTATTACTAAGTAAATCAGCCGGGGTTCGCTCCATAAACAAAATGGGAGTTTTAATCTCATGAATAAAAACATACTATTTAGCGCTCCACTCGCTGCGTCTTCAGGTCTAGAGAAGTGTTTAGCGGACGATCAACAATTAACTTTATTTTGTCGGTAAGAAGAATCAAAGTCGCTTATAAACTTCATCGGGTATGTTCCTGTTTATCAATGTAGGGTAGTTCTACGCAAACGCATTTCCGGTCCAGCACTGCCGGGAAAAAGCAATTTAAAACAAAAAAGAGAAAAATAGTACGCGCTTCGCGCCACTCGGACACTTCCGGTGGGCGCCATTTTTTCTGTATTGCCAACTGATAAAATCTTTCCGGCCTACTGCGCGAACGACCGCTTTATTTCTTTTATTTTGTTCTTTTTTGGCAAAATTAGGCTCGTTAATTTTGGAATAGCTACTATACTATACTAACACGTTTAGATAGAAATATATCAGACGTATTTAGATTACGATCTTTTTAACTTGTCATAGTTTTTTGTTTTACCTAATCCTAATGACGTACTGGCGGGAAAAATTATACCCATTGATTATTTAAAATATTCACTAAGCATGCCAGATCATTTTTATGACTTCATTTCAGGTTCATTCAAATTCATACAATCTGTTATAATTAAATTTAATGTTTGTTTTTTAAATTATTCATTGTTGTTTGCAACAGTATTTTAGTACGACATAAGTGCTTTTTTGTGCGTGAATTGTCAAACAATGATGTTTGACTACCAGAGTTACATTAATTGTAGAAAATAACCAGAAAAATCGGTGAATGTTGAAGAAGGAACTACGGTCGCGTCTAATTGTCGTAACAATGGATATCACAATTAGTGTAGAGCAACATTTGCATCGCCACAAAATTCAACGGTTTAACTTATGTAAATGGGATGGCTGTTCGATGTTGAATATTCAAATTGATGTCATTATAACATTCGGCCAGCCGTTTGGCCACCAGCCAGTTACCAGCATGGGCGAATATCTAATGTAATGAGTAAATTAAACTTTTCTTCCGTTTTTTATCTCGCACGAGCGAAAGATTGGCTCGAGTTGGCAGCCATGTTTTGAAGTGTTTGGTGGCGGCAGAGAATTTTAAAAAGTTTTGTTATGCTTTTTGAGGTATACTGATGTCGATTCCCGCTAAACCAAATTTAGGCCTATTGCTGCATTTTACTAATATAAACACAAGAAATAGATAGCATGCATTTTAGTTCTGCCAACGAGTTTACCGATTAAACACGCGAAGAAAAACGTAAACTAGCGACACTTAAAACTTGTTTTAAATCGGCACCCGCTACGGTCTTGTCTTAGTTTGTATGGAGAACTAAGATCTGACTAATTTGACAGCACTATAATTCTTGCTATTTCTATCTTGTGTTTCTATTTAGTAAAAGACAGCGATAGCTTAGTAGCATTTAGTGAGTACACGGTGGAATTGACACTATTAGATACCTATTTACACCAATTTAAACAAAATTTAGGTGCTCATGAATAATTGGGGCTAAAGATAAAATATGAAGAAAATAATTAAATCTTCGAAAATCTCTATATAGAATATTTGATTACTCCTTTTTTATTATTTATATTACTCAATTACTAGAATATTTTGATTTTGTTCATACTTTTATTGTCGGTCTGCAAAAGATCTAGCCATCGAGCATTTATATAATTTTGATAGGTAAATATATATTTAAAAAAAAAAAAAAACTGTTCAGACTGTACTTACCATAAAACGTCATAGTGGGTATATATATTTATTTGCCCGAGCGAAGAGAGGCTAGAAACAGTACTAGGAAAAAGGCTTTGACAAAAATCCAATTTAAACAAAATCAAGGGATTATACAAAAATACTTTTTCACCAAAACTATAACCATACTTGTTGAAAGTTACAAATTTTAATTTTAAGAACATAAACGTAAACCCTTTCAGTGCGAGTTCAAAACCTAGATTTAATCTTTGATGGATTTTCTTCATAATCGGTTTTTCCCATAGCCGTCGTCGTCCGAAAAGAATCGCTGGTTAATTTATTCTATACCTATCTGATTTTAAAAATAGAACAAGATGGAAATAATAAAATTAAATATTAAACAGTTATTTTGTAAATGGGTCTTGGCTCAATGTTTGCGTTAATAATAAAATTTCAAAGATAACGTGTATTTGAACACTGGTATCAATGGAATAAATTTACAATATTTTATTTCAAGCAATGGTTGACTCGTGTCCTTATGCTTTATGTGATTATATAACCGGTGTTAATACATGTTCTTAATATAGGATAATTGAGCTATAAATTTCTGAGTTAAACTTACTACTGCTTGCAATTATATTTTACGAAAGATAGGTTTTTACCTTCAAAATTGCGCTCTGAATACGGCTCCGCTGCAGACTGTTTACGCCAAAGAGTGCGAAAGAAGATGCGAAAAGTTAGGGAGTAAAGGAGATAGCTATAATGAAATCTGCCGAACAGACAGATTTGTGGGGACATTTTAATCTCTAGTAAAATATATTCAATGATATTTTTATTTTTATTAGTAGCTTGTCTACTAATAAAAGCTTGTCTACTGTTTAGGTGTTACTGAAAGGTGCAACAATATTGAAAAGTATTTATGTATTCTTCAATAGAAACAACTTTGCCTATGGGACCAACACTATAATCCCGAAAACAAAATCATCATCTGTTACATAGAAAAATGTCAATGACACTCGACAAAATGTATGGAACAGCTGATTTTTTTTTCACGATTTCTGTCCATAGTAAAAGTAGTTCATGATGAGTACATACATGCCTTTCAATACTGTTACTTATGTATTTATATTTATTTTTCATTACAGATTTCAATAATTCTCTGTATATGTTTTCATATAATATACACTATAAATCAATTGCCTTGCGTAAGTCTCGCAAAACTTGAAAATGGCTCCACCGATTTGAAGAGGATACGCACGCCCGAAGTTTCATGCAGGTGAATAGGCGGGGCGCAGCTAGTCGTCAAATAAAATATAAATTAGATAAATATATACATTTATAATGCGTTGTATTTTTATTCTAACATTATAGGTATCCAACCTGAACCAAAGAAAACCGGCAGAAAAAAGAGTGACTGTCAAATTCCCTCAGATGGCTGAACAAAACAGCACTTTAGCCGAAAAAAAAAAGAAATAAAAAAGAAAACTAGAAGAGCGTTCTCGATTCAAAAATTGAATTGATCGCCCCATTGTATTCCAAATGTATCATTTGAGCTGTTATTATGTGCGCTCTCTAGCGCTATACAACTGGTAATCCAATACTTTTGTATGGAAGGCACTTAACGCGCGCCTCAGGTACGAAATGTCGCATGCGGCTAGTTTAATTTGTTTACAATTTTATATTCGAGCCCTTGTTTAACAAGGTTGTTTATAGGCTTAATTTGCATCATTTATACAGACTGATTTTTTTAAGTGGTATAGTTTGGGCATATCACTTATGGAAATCCTTATGAGATACGGGAAAACTGTCTTAGGGACCATTTACTTATTTTGTATGAAAACGATTTTACGATTTGACTAGTTATTTTGGTGATCAAGCGTAAGTTCTCCAAAAAACGAGTTGTTTAATCATTTTTTTTTAATGCGGATCGACTCAGTTTTATGTAAGGATCGTCTTATTGTATTGGAAGAAGAAAAATAAACGGAGCAGTTAGTCAAATTGAATAAAATACGAATGCCAGTTAAAATCTAAATGTTTAGCTATATCTAAACATTTATTTTCTTTATGATAATTTAGAGAACTTCAATAAAATGACGAAAGAAATCGAAAGCAATCAATATCGACCACAAAAAGTTACGATTCATTGAGACCATCAGAGGTACACCGAAAAAAAATTGAATACCAACCACAAAAACCTAATCGGCTATAACGTGGAGGAAGTTGCGTATAAACGAGCGTGATAAATTAAATAAACAAATTTAAAAAAACCGCTTCGAACATACGGACGGGTCGCATTGTTGGTATTGCGGTTGGCAGGTACGGAACCCACTCGCGAGAAGTTTAATCCTATTAGGCTAAATAAATAAACATTTGCAATCGAATATAAAAATTGCAATACCCAGAGCAGATGGCCCTAAACTCAAACGCGATGAGAAAGACAAGGTTGGTCCAGTTTTTTAAATATAAAAAAGAAAGATCTAAACCTATTATCACCTTGACTATCTACAAATAAAGCTGTTCTCAATATCAAATAGAATATGTCAAAATAATTATAAATTACAGCCAGTTATAGGTACACACATAAAAGCACAGAAGAACAGAATAAAAAACAAATATTGGTCTGAACCGCAACTCGTTCCCACATCAATCACCACATTATCAGAAACCACTAAACAAGAACTGTTTTATTTAAAACAATATTAAAAACCACAAAGGAACAAGGCTGGTCCGACCGACCCTCTATAAGGCCAATTGGTTCTTATGGCATTTGTAACAGTCGTATAGGGTTTGTAAAGGATACTTTGAGTAAACATACTTGAGTATTGTTTGTTAAATGTATTGATACCAACGCGGTAGAACGATTTTGATACTTTACACAAAACTTATTTTCTTAAAGCCTCCCGAAATTGATGTAGGTACTTCATGCAGGAACTTAATGAAATAATTTTGTTAACTTAAGCACACAACAAGTTTAGATTTAGATACATATGGGTTATTTGATTTTGTGCTGAATTATGTAGGTGTACTTAAAGTATTATGTAGAACGGTAAGAGTTTTTTGACGATTTCTTGCATTATTTAATAGACTGATAAACAAACTTCCAGGAAATAACTTTCACTGTCACCGTGTGACTGATTTGATATCTTATCGATAATTTTATTCCAAATGTATACTTTACGATAACTTTCAATTTTATGTAAATAAAAGATGGCGAGATTAAATCAACAGATATTATCTTTCCAGATTAAATTAATGTAATTTCCTATGGAAAAGTCTGTATAATGTACGTTTCCTGTCAAGCTTATGGTAGTGTTCCGTAGGATTTAGAGTTAGAAATAAATCATTATCATATTGTTTCAGCTAAAGTTTTCATTTGTCATATCATATATTATCATACTGCTTAAGC
This sequence comes from Apocheima hispidaria, assembly GCA_947579745.1. Taxonomy (NCBI): domain Eukaryota; kingdom Metazoa; phylum Arthropoda; class Insecta; order Lepidoptera; family Geometridae; genus Apocheima; species Apocheima hispidaria. The sequence goes on from OX388151.1 coordinate 4,878,974, forward strand.
TGGAGTGCAAAGGGCAGGCCGCATTGCTCGAAGAACCGATAACCGATGGGTAAGAAAGGTTCTTGAGTGGCAACCACGAGCTGGAAGGCGCAGCGTGAATAGGCCTCCCACTAGGTGGACTGACGTCATTATGAAGAACGTGCGTAACCGGTGGATGCAAGTTATATTGTAATTGCAAGTTGCAAATTGTCGTTCAGTGTGGCGGTCTCAAGGGGAGGCCTTTGTTCAGATGTGGACATCTTCAGGCTGTTCAAAATGATGATGATGATGATGATGATCTGCGGATTGTTTCTGCGGTTTTACCGGAACATTTTGGTTGACTCCTCCTGAGTATTTAACTTCGGTCAGCGTATCTTTGAAACTATTAGAATCCAGTAAGTCGTAATTATATTTTAAGAAAAACCGTTTCTGGTACCTTACAATGATTGTGACACTTAAGAGAGCGCTTGCGCTGGTCTTCGCTATCTCGTTAGCACTTTACCAACATTTTTTTAATACAAAAAAAAAACCGAGAAGAAAAAAAAAAAAATTACTTTTGCATGTCATAGCAATGTTTTGTAACAATTTTAGTGTTATTAATTTTTAATTCTAGTTGTTATAAAACATTGGAAATGTATTCTAAAGATATTAACAAGACATTTTTTTAAATTTCTTCTCTGTTATTTTTATATTAAAAAATGTTGATAAAGTGTGAACAAGATAGCGAGAACCAGGGTAAGCGCCCTCTTAAAGAACTGATTTTCAACATTTTATATTTAGCCTGGTACCGAGTTTAATTACGAGTATCAAACCTACTCGTAATTAAACGTATAACAAATTTAAGCGCATACATACATACATAAATCCAAAGATGTTTGATATAGGATCAATACCTTTTAGACACGTTTTAAAAAGTGACGCGCCGGCAAATCACAATGTGATCGTGATTTGTTACAAGAATCGTTTTATTTTTCAACGAAATCGATCAGGATGTTCGTATCTTCTTGGGCTCCAAAATAGATCTTATAAATGTTTTGACATAAAATCATATAAATATTCTTACCATATAACTGAAATTAAATCTCATTTTCATGATTGCTGGAATGAATATTATTAAAAATAAATTCAAATTGTTATTGCTAAAGAAGATTCTATGCGATCAGTGAATATATATTTCACTGATCGCATAGAATCTTCTATTCACTGATCGCATAGAATCTTCTTTAGCAATAAATCATATATATATGGAGTGAAATATATATATATATATATATATATATATATATATATATATTTCGTGAAATATATATATATCGCATAGAATCTTATATATATATATATATATATTTCACTCCATATATATATGATTTATTGCTAAAGAAGATTCTATGCGATCAGTGAATATAGATTCTATGCGATCAGTGAAATATATATTCACTGATCGCATAGAATCTTCTTTAGCAATAACAATTTGAATTTATTTTTAATAATATTCATTCCAGCAATCATGAAAATGAGATTTAATTTCAGTTATATGGTAAGAATATTTTTATACAACACCATAGGTGAGATGTAAACGTTAGTACATTAGCATGAATTTTAGTCAAATCTATATTTATTTATTATTTAACACACGGCGTCGAACGGTGCAAAGTCAGATTCTATCAGTTTTAAGAAAACGAGAGGTATTTTTAACGAAATTGCAATTTTGTAATCTGTCATGCCTTTCAATTTAAAATATGGAAACTGTAACGGGTGTATAAAAATGTATGAGAAGGCAGGTACCGTGTTTGACAAACGCTACTGCCACATTCCCGTATTATGTCCCCGTCATTATACCTTCAACATCTGAAGTAGAGGCACTCCCATTCGTTCCTTTGTCGCTCCTTCCGAATAATTAGGGCGCAGAACACAACCGCTCCGATACTTTAAGCGACAATATAGTATACATTTCACTAGAAAAAATCTCGAGAGCTCTCATTGAAGGGTCCCGGCTCGCTGACAGTTAATTTTTGTCATTGTTGCGCTCTCGAAACACATTTTCTCCTGTTTCGTATACTAATGTATCGACGGCTGGAATTGCACGAGTGTTTCTGTTTATTGTTTTCTCGCAGGGGAGCTGCGAGGGCCGTGAGAATTGTTTCTTGAAATTTCAACTCTACATCTTGTCAAGTCGATCATCATCATCATCATAAGACGTCCACTGCTAAACATAGGCATCCTCCTTAGAGCACTACACCGACCGACAACGGGCCACTTGCATCCACCGGTTGCCGGTCGATCACTTACGCATTTATTCTAAAGCAAGCGTAAACGTGTTTCGATTTGGAATCAAATTATACTACGATAAGTTATGAATGTCATTAAAAATGCACCTACTTACTAACTATAGTTTCTGCTATCTCAAATTTTAATGGTAATTAAAACCAATTTCTCGATTCAACACCAAGTAATACTACGATAAGTTAAGAATGTCATTAAAATGTACCATCTTACTAACTATTCCGTAGTTAATAGTTTCTGCTATCTCAAATTTAAATGTGTGTTTTAATTTAGTAATACATTAACATGTTAATTTGAAACCATTAAATTTTATCATATTTCTGAGAAAGATTTTGCGTTGTTATCAATTAATTAAACCACTAAAGTCTCGAATCCTCGGTGTAAAATTAATCTGGCTTATCAGCAGCCGCATTCAGATGTACAATTTTATTTAACCATTTATGGATGTTATCACAATCGTAATTCATTTTGAGACAATCGCTTTGGGTTTTATGACACATTAGCCGGGCATAGGGGGCCGCGGTCCCCCGGTTATCTGTCACCAAGATACTGTCAAATGATCCTGTGGGACCCGATCCCGAGGGTCACCCGAGATTGACTTTTGCAACTTGCTTTATTTTCACAGAGAAATGAACCGAAATAAACGAGTAGGCGAAATTTTTATGATATTTTATCGTTGTAGCCAATGAACTTGGTAAATATATTTAGAAAAATGTGGATATTCGTTTACCTATTACTCTTATTTCTATTGCCTTCTCCTCCGATTCCTCGTCTACTTATTTAGCACAAAAAATCGGTTTTCTTTTTATGACTTTTTATCTTTGGCTATAATTAGAGTATCGCAGTCAATGAACTTCGAAAATTTATGTAAAAATGTAGATTTTCATTTAAATTTTTAATTTTTAATTTATTAATTTTAACATAAAATTTGTCAAAAATTATGTGAATAACGCTTTTTATATCATCATATAATATCTCATTAGCTCATCATCATGATAGGCAAAGAATAATAACAAGCTTTAAGCAAATTACCTGACATATATATTAAATAAGAAATTGTTTATTATTAAAAATCTACAAATGCTAAACATTATGAATATTTAAAATCCTGAGTATTGAATGCCCGATTAGGGAAAGCTGATAGAAATTTGCAAGGCACCTAGCACGTAATGTATCAGTAGCTCAATAAATATTTCTGTATTTGAATCACTACATGACGAAGCCTCCTCTCTATTGGGGAGTGGTTGCCAACATTTAACATAACCCGTCAATGTATATACCACTATTAAAGAAATAAATTTACTTTATCGCAACCAAATTCACTGCTGATCAGATTTATGAATGCAGATTTGCAAATATTGCTATTTTTACATTCCAATACTTTAAATTACATTCATTAATCGGATCGTAAAAAATAAAAGCCGTGTAAATAATGAAAATGCTTTAGTAAAAAAATAGTTATGTCTATAAAGACAGAAGTGATTTCCATCATCTGCATAATTACTTAAAACACGATTCCGATCACGATAATAAAATATTTTACGATAACATCTATGTTTCAACACTGCCAGCATCAAAACAGAACTAATATTGGATGTCGAATTTCGCAATTCACATTAATCATTAGTGAATATTTTAACAAATCAGTCGAATAATTTAATATGAAACAAAATATCACTCAATAAACATGGGAATATATTAACGCACATTTTAATATATTTACAATGACTTCAATGAGACGTAACCTATTCATAATACAGAATATATTTTTGGGACAAACGTTAACATGGTTACTGACACCTCTTGACAAAGTAAGAAATAGTAGGTCTACAGAATAATTTAAAACTTGTCATATAAATCACTGTGTACATGGTGCTTTTTAATCGTCAAGGTAGCGGTTGTAAGGTAGCGGTTTGGCGGTTGTGTTATATACAAAATAAAGAACAACTTTTTTCTACGAAATTTGAAAATTGAAGAAAAAAATCTGATGTTCCTTACATTTTATCGCAAGATCCAAGAATATTTTGTATGGAACAGCAATTTTTTTGTGAATTTTCAAAAGTCGTAGAACAAGAGTTATCTATATACATATATAACATCACAACCGCTCCCTAGATGATTTAAAAAAACGTCACATAAGTACGAATTTTTTTTTGTTAAAAATTCGTAAGTAATGCTAGTTGTTGTGATCATTATGAATGTGCAAAAGTTTATAGCATGACCTTATAGTCATAGTCACTAGACCCAGAAGAAGTATTCTTATAAAAAAACCTGGAGCCCATTTAAACACAACACATTTAGTAGGTACTCACGTTATGTAGTTTGTAGTAGAGTCCGCAAGCGTTGCAGACTGGCTCGCCGTTCTGGTTGCGCCTCCAGAGCGTGGTGGTGGTGGTCTTGCAGTTGGCGCAGGATGTCCCCGCACGCCGCGCCGCGCTCTGCAGCGACTGCCGACAACACACAACACTCCTCTATTATAAACAATCTTTAACTATCCGTATCTACACATCTCTAGCTCCTCTCACACACGCCAAACTAAACCAGACTCTTTCACAGAAACATGTTTCGCTACCAAATCCCTATGATAAGATCGGAATATTTAACACGCTATCGGAACTCTATGACGCTAATATCCAAATATATAGTAGAAGGTCGAGTTTCTGATTTCTGGTTCTAATTAAGCTGATAATATACAACCTGTTAACGCTGGTTTAATGATAGCTCTCAAATATTTAAAAAAGTTTTAGTTGTGATTCTGATGCAAACAAAAAATTTGGCTTATAAAATGAAAAGTCTCATTAATATAAGACAAAACAATGAACGTGAAATACGACAATATATCGAAACAAAAGGGACGCGACAAAAAGTGAACACTCGAATCGAAAAAGCGAGGTAGCTAGCGACGGGCCCTCTTGCACCTGCCCATTACTAGCGTCAATCAAATAAAAAATATCGACGGCATGCGGTGGCCGTTTTATACAGTCCAAAAGTGCTGCACTCAATTAAAAATGCATTCGTCCTAACCCGACCCGAAAATAAAAAGATACGGCGCAATCCTACTCATAATAAATCCATTAATTTGTCATGTCGTTTATCGAACAAAAAGATGCTCATAGCGTATTGGTTGGAAGGCTTTTGCTTCGTGTGTTCGATTCCTGGTAACTAGCATCGGATATTACCAAAGATTATTGAGACTGCGGCGAGCGTATTGTCCGATAGTGTCTGTGTTGCGCTCAGACGTTTGTACAGACAAGGTCAAAAATGTCAAGGAAATATAAATATTTGCTGCAGGAATTTAAGCCAATCTTAGAGAGTTTTAGGTAGTTCGATAGACTCGCTAGCTTGTAAGTAATACGCAATACTCGCTAGGCCGAAAAGGTCTATTTATATTTATTATTTACTAAGAAGTAAGATTTACTAAAGGGAAGAGTAGCATTTTGTTTTAAAGATGTTGCTTATTTTTGCAACATATACTATGTAATGTAACATTACTCGCTTTCTTCATTCTCGTTTTGCTTAAAATTTCACTTCGTTAAGTAAGCTTCAAAAGATTTCTGTGACCGTCAGTACCATCTGAATACCTAAATATTAAATGGTTTGCGTGAATATTTGCCGCGTCATGGCTGCCTTTGTGCCAGAATGGGATTAGTGCTGGCCATATTAGCTGGGTCCACAAACGGACCCACTGGTGGGAGTGGGAATGACGTGCGTTTAGAGCAATGAAAATAAATGGTGTAAGTAGCAGTGATGGATCGACGTATCGGCATTAAGAATATATGATGTCTATACATATTCAAATTTAATTAGTTATGTATCTACCTCTATAAAATAGATGTTGATAACTGATATCATGCAGAGTTGGACCATTGACCTAATCGTTAGTTTAATGCGGTAAAGGTGTAAATGTAGAAATGGACATTGATTCTAATTCTGTGTATTATAGCATAGACGTTGATTCGTATTTACTCATATTTGTGATAGCCATCATATAACATTAAGAAATTTGTTTTTTTAAACTTTTGTGAGGGTTGAAAAATTAGTTTTTAGCGTAACTGCATCACGTAAAATAATATTTAAATAATTATTGGTAGTTAAAGTTAAGTACTAACTCAATCTCAGTAACGTCAGAATGATGATCGCGAACATAAAGTTGCAAGAGGAATATTACTGGTGAGTTTACGACTCAATTACCCAAATCCGATTTTATAATCTACTGATAAGGGTTCCCATCAACTTATAAAGGGTGGTGCATGACGCTCGGGGACGGACTCCCAGGGGCTTTCCGAGCGCTCAGCTAAGCCGATTACAGAAGTCACCACCCGCCCTACAGGGGGTGGTTTTATTTCCGTGGAAAAACGGCTGTTTACTCGTAATTTTATTGGCGAATTACTTTCGCTCTTCAAACGCTGAAATTGCTGGAAAACGCCGTAAATTTTACGAGCAGGATTATTTTTATTTGGGTCATTTTTTATAGATCCGACGGTGGAGGAAGCTGAATGAAATATGCTTTTATAATGGAAAGCTGAGCTATCAATGAGTAGGGCTCATTTGCATTCACCGTAAATATTGCCCGTATCAGGTTACTGTTAACAGCATTCACGGAACATCAAACCACTAAATCATAATGGAAATATCTATAGCTACAAATCGTGGAAGATAGATTATCATAGTCTAGGATCACACACAGTCACATGTCACGTGATCACATGTCTACACACAGTGATTGTTTAAAAATGTTATTAAGCCCATTATATTGACATAAAAGCATTGTTAATTAAGCATTATACGAATCCAAACAAGCAACCGAGCTAGAGGTCTAATTCATCATCATTGTTGCTCGTACATCTTCATTCGAATCAAACTGTCACTAGCATATTCGTCCAATACTTTAACTTCAATATGCAGCAGGAATAAAATTCCAAACATGTCCCAGACCACGAAGAGGTTTATTAATTGTTATACCCATTTCACTGTCAACGACATTCCATTCGGATCGATATCTTACATACTCCCAACAAAAAAACACAAACAAACGGATAACGTGCCGACAAAGATAAAAAACCATCACAAACAGACAAAATCCAGTACATTTATTGTTGTGTTGGTACTTTAATTCTCAGTGTAGTGTAAACTCAAAGCATGCGCTGTGACAACGCAGAAGCTTCGTACTATTGTGTCGAGACAAAACATCCCCTTTGTAGTGCATTGTTTGAAAATATAACGATTGTTCCGTTTATACTGACCGTATTAAGTGGACGATTTAAAGTCCGTCCGCACTCATCAATGCAGTATCAGGGACGTTGCAGGGCGTGCTTCTTCAGTGTCCAAGATTTATCGGTACACACATTTTATATGAAATCATACGTCCAACGTCATGCCAGCGCCCAGGCCCTGTCGCTGATATGACTGTGTAAACGAGTTCACATAAAAATAAATATATACCGATATATTTTGACAGTCTCACGGAATACGGGCCTGTCACGTCCCTGAACTGATGTGTGTGAATGGAACTTTAGCGAATATATTTAATGGAAAGAAACTTAAGCTTCATAAAATGAATACGCTTTGTCAAGTGGATTGCGCCAAAGTTCAGGCTCCATCGTTGTTAATATTACAAACCAATGAATATTAAATTATCAACATTTACACACGGAGCAGCTTAATCTCGCGTGGCTTCACACAAACTGCTAATTCAATAAGCCACCACCCGCATTAAAAACATATTTCCATAACGCCCGCTGCGATCCAATCAGCCTTATCTCCCCCGACCCCAAACACCTCCTAATCAAATCAAATCACAGCCTCCTTCCCTAATCTATACCTATCTACACTGCAACTCGAAATTATATCACAAAGAGGGATACCTATTACGGCCCCTCATATATTTGCGAACACAAGCAAAATTTATCCCACCCGGAAGGAGCCCTCGTAGTGTACATAACTACACGAGTTCGTATCCGGAAAACATGAACCCACACACGGACGCGCGGTCACATCGACGCACACAAAGCCGCGTATCAGCATATCTACGCCATCTAGATCCCACTATGAGAGCCCCCAAGGGGGAGGCAATCCATTTACCGAACCTGTCTCGCAGCTCAAATTTTCCTCTTATCCCCATGAGACTAGAGATCACAATCGCGCGGCAAAAACGATGTTTTTAAAGGTTTACACGGCCCCTAGCAGTGAAAGCGCGGAATCGATGTAGCCTTTACCCCTCGCCCGCACCAGTTTTTCCGGCGCTCCGTCCTTATCTGACCGGGGCGATTAGATAAAGAGAGATAGAGCGTGAAAATAAAGATTTTCATCGTGTTCACTCACACCACGCTAGTTTCAGTTATACAATTATTATGTGGCGGTTTCGTGGTGTGAGTATTTCATGTGCGTACTGTAGAGCGGCGTGGCGGCGGGTATGGCTATAGGTAGGTGTATAGAGTCGGAAGGGCTCCAGGAATAGAGCGAGGGTCAACATAACTTTGATGTTGTGGGTAGCCTATTCAAAGTGCTGCGTAGTTTACTTATTCATAACGGGTATCTACTATCTACGCAAAACCTTTGAAGAGTTTCTTTAGCATCGGCATCCTGAATATATTCTGTTGAAGTATAAAAAGGTGAAAAGCTTGGATAAATAGTCTAGTTCACGAGTTTTGGATCGCACCACAACATTTATCGAAAGGTAATGTCTGAGCATTGTCTATGTCTATGTCCTCATAAAAGAAAAAAGGCGATCGTAACTTTTTAAAGTTTTTACACGAAGATGCAGCACCGCCTCCCCTCGCCCGTCCCGAAGAAGCCATGTTAGGCAATTCACTAACGATTTATTTGTGTGCAGTTCTCGGCTTGGACGACCGCTTCGATTACCATGTAACAGGCAGAAATAGGTCTCGCGTAAATTTCATTACTTTTAATTCGGCGCTATGTAGATCGAGCTTACGGAAACGTATTGGAAAGGCGGGCGGTATTGTACACTCGGTGTTCATGGGCCGTCGAGTTTTATCAGTCCGTTAGGATGACAAAGCGTGGCGGTTGGGCAATAGAAGCCGTAGCTCGATAGCGATCGCAGTTAGCTCGGATTGACACATCAAACCTCAGTCGCTGCGAGATTACCATCGAAATACATCGGAGTCGTAATCGACACGCCAACGTCACTGCACCGCCTCATTGCGCTGCCAAATTTCTTTTCTTGGCTTTCGAACTGTTTGAATAATAGTCGATCAGACGCGCGCCTTCCAATTCCCAAGTATATTTAATCAAGATACTTAGATTAAGGTTAACGTGACTCGTAGAAAACTGCTTTAAACTACAACAATTTTTACTTTTTTAACTACTTTAGTTCTTGTAGACAGATTTCGTTGAAGTCTTTTGTATGGACAAAAACTTAGGGAACTCTTAAACATAATTATCAAATTTAAAATATAATTATTAATGAAATTCACAAAGTACATGATGCACACGATACCTACATAGAAACAGATTAAGTATAGGTACCAACCATAAAATTAACAATAAGTTTATTTTATAGCTATTGAAACAGGATGTGGTAAATTTTAAAATATTTACAAGTGTAATCTATAAATATAGTTACTGGAAACTCCAATAGATGGCAGCACTAGTAATGAAACTGGCCAATATAATTGCTACGTAAAGTTTGGCTTATTGAAAACTTAATATAAAACTTTTATTTCAATTTAAATTCTAGAAAATCGTAGTTGAGTAATTTTAGTAAAAAATACATGATACAAAGATTTTATAGTTATATTCTAGTAAACTGTTGTTTATAGGTCTAGTATAAAATTTTCTTTTATTCTATGGAAAAATACAAAAAGAAAATTATATTAGATGTTAAAAACCATAAAGAAATAGATACGTGAGCTAATATGAAGGGTCGTCGTGCACGTTTATGATGGATGGGCAAAGTCTCCATCGTGCGCCTGAGGTGAAGGTCCGAGGTGATATCTTTATTATATTATTCATCTATGGGTATTAAAACGTTTAGGTAGTTGTTGTTTTGTATAAAAATGGTGCTTATAGGAATGATCTAATATGATTTCCTAGCTATTGTGCACGACTTCGTACGTACTCTGTTATTTTTTTAGTATTTTGTACATAAATGTAGCTTTTTAAGTTTGCAAAAATCAAGTTTCAAATTAGCACTAAGTCACTAATAAAATAATTTGATTTAAAATGACACTTTGTTCTCGAGAGATATCAAAGTAGAATAACTATTATAAGTATAAAATATGTAAGCATGTAAGATAAGCAGCTGAGTTTAAAATTATGCAACAAACTTAAACCATAATCCATAAACAAAGCGTGACGGCATGCGGCAGTTAAATCAAAAATGAAAACCCGAATTATGTACCGGAGGCGACTAAACGTTGGTAATTTTGCCTCGTATCGCTTCTTATAACGCGCGGATTTGCATTCAATGGGAAGGACACTGTGTGTCACTACGGCGTCCATGTGTGTGACAAGATGACTGTGTATTATTAAGGTGCTTCACATCTGATCTGATATAGCAGTCCGAAGCGCTTATCTTTGAGATATTTGCATCTCAGTATAACGCATTATTGGCTACCTATGAAAAGAGGAGATTTTAAATTTTATTATAAAATAACATGCAATGTGCTTTTTTAATTTTAACATATCAAAGTAAGTCAAGGAAATTATAGTACTTATCTATCTTGTTGTTATCTGAAATGTAGTCCTTAATTACGTCTTGCATCACGCTACGTTGTTTGTTTTTCAATTTTCGTTTCTTATAGTCACTTGCTTGGTCTTTTGTAATGACTCTATTTAGAACGATAAGCGTTGGTATAGATGACGATGCTTTAAAACTAACCTTTAGATGAGTGAAGTTGACTTCTGAAACCCAACCAGCTGGGTTAAAAACCAAATTCTTTAAGGAATAAACGTAAAATAAACAAAATGCAAATATTTATCTAATTAAACAAAAAAAACGCTGCTTCTCAAAATATTTGTGGATACAAGCCTCTACGTCTACACTGTGTAATCCACAAAGCTTGTCGGAAACCTATTTGTGTAAATATTTCGCTTCAGGACTTATCTTGGCTGATTTGTATTAACGTTCAAAATCGTTTATTGTATGACGAAGCTTATCATTGAGCGCATACATATATTATCTTTTGCTTCTATTTTGACACAGAGTTAATAATTTTTTTTTTTTTCAATGTAAATATATATTTTTTTGCTTGTTTTTTTTTTTTTGTATTGGTGGCATGGTCTATGAATGAAGGCTAAGTGTTACCTGTACAAACGTCTATTCAATGGACTAACTTTTAAAACACATTCAATTCTTTTACATAGCATCGATATTGATTATGAACTCGTATTTTCTGTTTGTTTTCGATTTTCGACTATTCACATTAAGCCTTGAATTTAAAAAAAAAAGGCTTTAAGTACAACTCTCTTTCAAAAGAAATAGCCTATAACTCCTCGATTCGCCATTCCAACGACCAATTGCAATTTCAATACAAACGTCAAATCATCAACCGAAGTGCTATCCACGAGTACATTAGCGTTCTGGATCAGCTGCCGTATTTACGACTTCCACCGCCGCAGCTTTGCCTTACATTGCACCTGTTTGTTTGATTAATAGCTTAGGGTAATCTGTCTGTCATATAACTGTGGCGCTATCCACACTTTCAAGGTAGCGAGCATTTTCGCTGGCGCTAAAAGTTGCGATTGTAAAAATAGTCAACGATAGCGCACTGTCGTCAAGTGTTAATCGTTTCGCATTTCAAAATTGAACTGCGGAGTGCGCTGCGTGTGTGTTTCGTGGTCTATATTGATTCAGATGCTAGTTCGAGATTCTCAGGATGAGATGTAAGAATCGTTGCCAATAGGTGGGTGTGGGTGCAGCGCTGGGAGTGTGAACGATAGTCGCACGGGGTCGAGGGTCAGTTCGCGCAGTTTAGCACCGCGTCATATTTATAATTACCGCGGGCGTGCGCTCACGCATATCCCGGGCTGCCCCATCGATAAATCAAACTTTTAAATCACCGGTGGGCGGACCCACTCCGCCGGCCAGCGCCGAATAAAATGAATTAAAAATAAAATAAAGAGGGGGCCGAACGCGCCCTGAGAAAATTTAAACATATTTCGCTTTAGTTTTTTTAATTAATACCTTGTTAAAATTTAATATTGAGGGCGCATGCGTTATTACAATGGGTGTGCGCAAGATTTAAACTCGCTTTCGGTAACGTATTGAGCTGACCGACCGTTTAATTGGATCATTTTTTAACAAGAAATGATAAGCGACGATGAAGTATGGGACGAGATCATTACACCGACCTCTCGCTCGCGCAAATTAATCGCATCATGCTGCGGGAAATTATAAGGATCATGCTCGATTCAATTATTTTGGGCAACGCCTTCTGAAACTTCCCGGTAACGGTTCAGTTTTTAGATTTACATAAAACCCAACTTAAAAGATACTATGACGTCAGAAAAAGCTACTGCTACGGTCTTCAACAATGATTAGCCAAAAGTATAGAGTCACCGACCCACATCTGTCCTGCTCCCTAACATGCGTGATTGTTTTTTATCCATTTATAATTACACAATCTCCACTAGATTAACCTCGAAGGTCAAGAATCTCCATCTGGTAGAATCAGCCAATACCGTATGCGCCTTAGTACCGTGCCGTAATACGAGACTTTTAAAATTCCTTTTAATGATGAAGAAAATGACAGAACATTAACAGTGGCAAGGTTGTTAAATACTGAGTTTATGAGGTTGGTCGTACGAGCCTGCTGTATGTCGGTAGTCGGCCACGCACGCGTCACTGCACTGACAGCTTCTCATAAGTTCGGACATAATGTTGACTGGTACGTTTTTAATAATTCCTCTGAAAGACCGCCTGCCGGTACGAAAGTCAGAAAAAATGAGGACTGATCGACTTCTGTACTTTTGGAGTTAAACGTTTGAGAGCATGGTCATGAACCCGCGCTCTGTTTGATCTTGTAAAAGTCAAAAATACAGGATGTTCAGTTACACGACGGACTATGATATCATTGTACTCATTACGAACGACTTTTACTAGAGGACCAGTTACATGGAATCGCGAAAATAGACCAGCTGATTTAAAAACTATTTATTATTAGTTTTATTAATAACAAACGTTTGGATCTTTGGGAGGGAAATAAATAAAAAAAAATAAAAAAAAATAATAAGTAAATCTTGGCATCAAATAGCAATCATCCTTCCTTCCGTGACCCAGTGCATATTTTATTTTTTTTTGTTATTTAGTGTATCTTTAAAAAAAAAGTGCATAAAATACCTGATGTTGATTAAAAAAACAGGACACAACCTTATTTATATATAACACGCGAGTCAAATTAATATACTTAACTAAAATCTATATTTTTACTGTGAGAAACGTCTACACGAAAGTTGTAATAAATAGAAATAGCATTTTATTCAATCAATATGTGTATTAGCTGATTAGTGGTGTCGTTTACTAGTAGTGGGGCAGGTGTTCCAGGGGTCGACTGAGGTGGATGGCATTTTGCTTTATCACTACCACTTACTAGGACTCACAACCAATAAACTACAATAGCGCCGACTCTAAGCTACTTAAGAAAAAAATATATATATGTCGGATCCGGATCATTATCACGACTTCTATTACTAAAAGAGAAGCGCGCCAACGTCGTCTCAGTTGGCAACTACCTTAACAACATCACCTCTGTGTCTTCGTTCGACTGTGTTCGTCACTTCTATACCGAGAGCCGTGGAGTGAAGACGTCTAAGAACTACCCTATCGTCTCGTTATTATGTACCTGCTAAATTAAGTTGTTTGATTGCTGTTTATGGTTGGAAATGGTTTAAATAAAAGCCAGTGTGATTCCTCATTTCGCACGAGTACCCCCAACACGCCCACAGGATGTCTGACGATGATGATCGGCCCCTAAAATATTCTGATGCCCCCGACATATACATATAAAAAACCTATTGGATAAATATAAAGAATGTTTGGGGGGTGCAAGCCCGGACAATCCTCAATGAATTAAGTAACATAGTGACAGGTAAATGTTGTCAATATAAAGAAATTTAAATAGATTTCCTAGTACACAATCTTTAATAAACAGTTTACATTTTAAGAGACTGACCCCTGTACATGCGATAGAGAGAGAGTGAATGTACCATTTAAAAAAATGAAATTAGCGTTTCTGGGGAAAATGTTATCACCCCCTAAATCTTATCAGAATCTTTTATTTTGTCAATGACTTGGATAAATAAAAATCTAAACTGGCTATCGCTATCAGGTTTTGTATTTACAAAAAAAAAACAATAATTAAAAGCTTAAGGTTTAAAGCTAAGATTAAAAAAGCTACTTCGAATCAAAATCACACGTCATATTTAACATAAAAAAATAAAGAAAAAAGAAAATGTATTTCTAATGTAGCTGAAATAGCTATACACTGAAAGAACCTGCTATATATTACTTTAAACTAGCAAGGTGTTACTGAAAGGTGCAAAAATATTGAATGCTATTTATGTACTCATCATTATGAACAACTTTTACTATGGGACCAATCATGATGTAGAGAAAATAAAATCAGCTGTTGCATAGAAAAATATCTATGACACTTAACAAAATAGATAAAATAATAACAGTTGTTGTTTTTTTTTTCGGGATTTGATGGTTGGTCCAATAGTAAAAGTTGTTCATAATGATGAGTACCTTCAATATTGCAACACCTTTAAGTAACATTCTGTATAGGTATACTATATTTTAATATTTTTGGTCACTAAAATACGGCATTAAACTACAATATTTTGCAAAACATTGTACCTTATTTAGTCACACTAATAGTATAAATGCGAAAGTTTGTGTGTAGGTTGGTAAGTATGTAAGTAGGTAAGTGTGGTTCTTCCCGCTCAACTCTGTAACGGCTGAACGTATTTGGATCAAATTCGGTAAAGAAGTAGGTTATTCCTTGGATAAACACATAGGCTACTTTTTATCCCGAAAAATTTAACCGTTTCTATAGAATAGCGGGTGAAACCGCGGGGCGTAGCTAGTGAAGAATAAATTATTTGATTTGTGAATAAGAAAACGTGCGAGCGAGACAACTGTCAACTAGTTTCCATACTATAACTATTTTAGGTATTATGTATACAGGTCTACTTCAAGACTCGTCGGTCAGTTTACTTAATAGCGTATAATATTTTAAAAAAGTACCTACCTACATGGTGATGTTGGTGACACTTTGAAATGTAAGAAAGTTACAAAGTAACTTTAACGACTGACACTGTGCCGGTTTCTTAATAACTCAAAATGTGGTTCCTCGTAAATAAGAAAACAGTGAAATTACACGAAATTGTGCGAGATTCACTAATAAATGTCAAGCAGGTGTCTTTAGAATCGTAAATATACTTACAATTAACTATCTCAAATTACAGTTCCGTAAACATAGTAATGAAATAAATAAGAAGTTGAAATATTGAATTTACGGTTGAATTTAAAGTCATCGAGAACGTCGGTAATAACAGACAAGGTCATTTGATATGCTAAATGTATAAAATATTAATTTCTTGCTAGAAAAATAATTCTAGTAAGACATACTAGTTATAATTATTGTTGTTAGTGCTTAGTTACTCAGTTAATTCATTACTTCATTCGTGTAACCTCTATGTGGTCACAGCGACCGTGAAATGACATTCTGGCAACAAATTAAGCAGTTTGTTCGAAGCATGTTCGAAGTTATCTAAGAATTTATCCGTTTTATTTTTAAGTCACTTGGGCGAGAGACGCTCGACTAGAAATCTCAGTTTTAATTAATTAACGATAGGTGATTCAATTAAAGACATTGTCTTATTCAATTGCATGCATCGCATTACCGAGAATTTGTGGTATTACATCTGCTCTACTCTTTACGCTGCTAAAGCTAAAAAAATAAGAATATAATAAGTATATATACGTATATATATAATAAGATTGCGTAAAGTGTAGCGTTTACACCCGCTATTTATCATAGGAACAGTATAGTTTTCCGAGATAAAAAGTAGCCTATCTATAAGGGTATTACTACGTCTATACCAAATTTCATTCAAATCCGCTTAGCTGTAAGGGAGCTGACTCTGACAACAGCAAATTAAAAAAAAAAATGTAATTATTAATTTACAGCCATGAAGATACGACGGGAAGTCGGGAAGCAAATAACAATGCCCGAATTAAAGCTGTAAGGGACTGAGCCCGCGAGATGTTTCGGTTCGCAAACAAGGGTGGCCCAACATTAAACAATACGGATTAATTATCGGCCGAAATCGAAGACTCAAATATACCTGTCACCGGTGTAGACCGTCGCGGACCAATTTATATGGGCATCGAACAATGGTAAAAGCGGATAACACAATGGCAAACGGGCGCAAAATGAGAAAAACCGAAGCGCGCCCGGGGTGGGAGCTAAACGCGTACACACACCGACACGAAACTCAGGAAATTTATTATTTTAAAGTATAATTTTATTGATTCAACATAATTAATTTCAATGTAGATCCTACTTTAATAATAGAGCTTATCTGGTAATGAACTTCACTTTCACGAATGCCAGACGGCACATGAAAGCCAGTCTAAGCTTCGTGAAGCCCAGTCTGGGTTTCTTGAAAACGAAGCTTTATTGTAAGTGTGCTGGTAATGGACCAGAAAACTTACCAAAAAACGAGCTGGTCTATATCTATGCTATAACTATGCTATATATATATATATCTATGCTACAGTTATTATATCGCTTTATCTTTAACTTGTTTGTTTAACTTGAATATTACACTATTTTATATGGAAGTGGACTTTCTTTTAAAGAAAGTAACCTTTTCTTTTGTATTTGTATGAGCCGTACGCAAAGCAAGGATCACTTATATGCAAATCTACAGGGTTGAAATACATGCGAACAGCGCGGAGCACGCGCTCGCGGTGACGAGCGGACCACCAGGCGGCGGTGGCAGCCCTGATTCACGGACATCCGATCCAGGGCTGGCATCCCTCACAGATAACAATACAGTTAAGTGGGTGATATAACTTTCAATGAAACTGATTTATACTGCGTGTATTATGAATGTCTAGTTACACAGAGAACTTAAGATTTCATTAGCCATATTAGACAATATAAGCGTGATGTTAAAATAAATAAAAACAAATTTTTCAAGTTATATATGAAAATTTAGCAACAGAGCATTTTTTTATAAGCATAAAACGTACGTATTTGAGAACACTTTGTTGCTTTCATCTTCCTCCCAGTTCCGAGACAGCCCTGAAGCTCCGGCGTGGCGGCAGCGACAAGCGTAGCATTGTTAGGCAGAGGCCGCCCTCGGCCTGAATAAATACATTCATATTGCCACTCTAAATATCCGAGATCGATGCTCTGTACTCCCCAAATGCCGACAAAAGCAAAAACGCTAACAGTTAATGAGCTATGTTTCATTCATCGAGTATTGTGTTACGTAAGGAGTAAGGTATAATATGGATAAAGATCTAAAGGTAGAATTTACAAAAACGAATAGATATCAAAAAAAATTTCCTCTGTTTGTTTCCCATACCAAGTTTTTCCTTTCTCAGATTCTCGTCGCTGCAAATTGTCAGAGACGCTGTGCGATCAGTTGAGATCGTTAACACTAACAACTTACTCTATCGACCTCCGGGGTGTAATCGCGCAAAATCTACCGCATCGCGTCGCATTCAGCGCGTCTAAATGCGCCCAAAATCGAAAAAACATGGCGCTAAACCGCGAATCCGTTTGTATTTAAACGCCGAATCCGAGATTCCAACTCTCAAAAAAGCGACCACCGCTCGGTCATTTAAATTTTTCCGAAACTTGAACACAATGGAACAGCTTCAGAAACTTTGTAGCTTTTTGCTCTATTTTTAATTTTAAATTATAAAAAAGGCATTCGGTTCGGCAAGAGCTGTCACATCATTCCAGCGCTGCTAAGTGATGCCGGACGCACGTCAGTCCCCTGGATATATTTTATTTTCGTACGAATCGGACTCACTCGCCTTGTTTTTTGTTATCATAGTTGTCGTAACCGAGCCTCGGACCTAAGCCGCGTATTTTATAATTGTTTGTCGTGCGAGCTTTTTCAAATTTAAACATTTATACATATACGATAATAACATATACGATTTTAAACATTTATTCAGCCGAAACGTTTTAAAATTATTTTGATCGCGATCTTTTTAAATCATAGTATATTGATTTATGAATATTATTAAAATATTGGAATGGCATTGCAATTTCATGACTATGAATTGTAAAATTTGTCTTATCAAAATGTGAAGGCCGATAAAGATAGCATCTAACATCTAATTAGCCCGATATTTATTGCTCCCGAACCTAATATTATAGTTGCTCGATTGGTGATCTATTAATATATTTGCCCTAGATTACTGAAGCATAGTCTAGCAAAGGAGTGTAAAGACGAGTGCTCACTGCCTGTCGGGATCGCGCGATTGACGAGAGACCGCCTGACGCTAAAAGGTCTATTGTATACGAAACGCTCGTTACGGCTCTGCTTCCAACCGGTCTTTAACACGCTCGGACAATGATCACTTTATACATAGCACCCATTTATCTTGCGGCCGAGTAAGAACATAACCTGTATTAGCTTTATTGGCCACTATTTTGTCTTGTTTTAGCTCTCCGAGGATCATGCACCACCTAACCCTCATAAATAATTAAGTACAAAGATTATGGTACGTTTGAAAAGTTGTGTAAAAATACAAAGTACTTACCTACTATTAGATTTTGTATGAAATCCCAATAGCTTTTTCTAATTAGAACTCTAACTTTTCCTACCATTTAAATTTATATAGTATTCTATTTTGAAAACTAGACACTATAATATAAAAGATTTTTGCTAAATCAAAGCTTATTAAACATCTCACATGGTAAGTGCTGTCACAACCGATAAGGCTATCGCAGCGCGATTCTTGATCTTACATCTCGGATAATATCGGATTGCGTCAATTACCCGATTCTCTGTGATCGTGCGATACATACAATTTTTTTGTGTGTAACGACCTTTATTTTTAGTCGAGTTGAAAGATAGCAACTATATCACCATTTATACACGTCACGTAAATAATAACGGTACTATTTTTATTACCTTGGTAAGTTTGGTCGAAAAGGGTAGCAACGTAGGAAATCCAAGCAGAGACCACACCTTGATTCTATATTAAGCGCACTTGTGCTGTAGCCTCCAAAAACATGTTCAAAAGGTAATTAAACTAGCCATATTTTGGCACATTTTATAAATAAACACTCTTTGTTTTATATAATATAAGCTTATATATATATATATATATTATATACTAGCTGCTCCTCGCGGTTGCACCTGCTATTCTACAGCAACGGTTTATTTTTTCAGGTTAAAATGTAGCCTGTGTCAATCAAGGGAACAACCGACCTCCATACCAAATTTCATCCAAACATGTTCAGCCGTTACAGAGTTGAACGAGAACAAACACACTTACACACAAACTTTCGCATTTATAATATTAGTGTGATAGTAATCCGTGTTAATCTCATACTGTGCACACGACGCGCTACGTAATCCCTCAAAGGTCCAGTGCCAGTGGCTATGAGTCAACAGCTTGTGTGAACTGACGACCGATATTGTAAAGTAGGTATAATTATTATGTAACCGATCGATAAAGCCATTAAGAAAACTGGTCTACCATACCCACAATCAGACCGGCCGCGTTACTTTTGGTAAAAAATAGCAAGTTTACTGACCTACCTCTTCGTTTTTACGTTGAAATGCAAATATTTGAGGATCTCTAGTCAGAACAAAACAGATGTTTTAAACGATAAAACTTTACCTATATTAGAGTTTCATTAACTTGTATATTCGTAGAAACTTATACCTACTTATCAAAACATTTTTCTTCTTTTTGACCTTTTTGATGTCGAGCTTTGTTTTTCGTAAAAATATAATTAAAGTATTTAAAAAACCCTGTAAATTATTGTCCAAAACCGTTAAACGTTGTTCTCCACGCTTTTTTCCTAATTGCATTTCCATGGAATGCTGCCAGATTATGAGGAAAGCGCTTGTAAAGTAATGACCACTCGAGTAAGAAATGACTATGGACCCGGGCATGTCCTAAAACTTGGACCAGAACAACCGGAGGACGGGCTGCAGCGTCCTCTTAGTAAACAACGAGCCTTTTGCGATCCCCAAGCGTGGATATTACGGCAGCACACCCATGCACAGGGAGGCCTTTGCAGCAGTAAACGTTAGTGCTGATGATGATGATGATGCGTACATTATCTTTGCCTGCGAGTTAAATTAAACCTAAACAAGCGCACTGCGGATACACGGAAGCAACAGGGAAATCCAGTGGCATGTTCGGGACGTGCGTGGGACGCGACTGCTATTGATAAAATGGTAAATGATCGCCATTGCACTTCGACAGAACTTTAGGCTTCTAGGTTATAAAGTGCTTAGGTTAGATAATATAAAGCGATGCAGTCAATACTACAATAATATGAAAGATTAAATTATGTGATCATTTTATTTTCAAAGGCATATTTATTTATTTTTTTCAGTGCAAGGCGGAAGGGTAAAGTTGCCTATTAATACAATAATATACCTAATTTATTTATTAACTCTCTTCAAAGTTCATGTTCGCCTGCTAATATCTTTTAAACGTATTTACGCAACAGATATGAATTCCTAAAAACAGGAGGTAACTTTTTTTTGACTACACAGTACACGAAAACTGGTGCGAGTAAGACTTTTTGCAAAAATCCCACTACGTTCTCTACTGGAAGCTATCTCTTCGGATACGAGCAAAAAAAGGAATAAGTAGCAATATGCTCACCAGCTCGCTGGTAGCTGATAACCGTCATTAAGCACCTCGATCGTGTGTCAGAAATTCGTCACTTTGTTTTTGTCGATCGAAGCAAAGCAATTAAAGGCATTAAGCAACCGTTTGAATGGCACCACATACAAGCAAACTACCGTATTACGTTATAATCTGTATTAAGCCCCGGCGAGACTGACAGACGCGTAAGTGCCTCCGCTACCGAGGCACAACAAAACCAAAACGCGATCTAATAAATAATGCGAAGCGCCTATTGACTTCCTCTCGACAATTAACATGGCAGGAAGCGCGGGCTGTCATTACCCCGTCAGCGCTGGCACCGCCAAATGTTCCAAAAAGCATTCAAATCACAGTTTACGCTCTCGGAACGCAATTAGGATTCGAGTGTATAAAATAAAATAAAAGTAGCAGTGTGAGGTGGCAGCCTGCAATTTACCGGTGCGTAGTGGTAGCCGGTCAAATTGTCGGGTGCCGCTCTGTTCTCGCTGACTAATGACGCCGCTCCCGGACAATGCCAACTGCCTGCATAACCATCGTGTTTAAGTAATCATGATTTTCAGTTATCGATATCAGGAACATATGCCGCGGGACATCAACAATTATTACTCTAATCACTGTGACGTCATTTTATCGTTGATGAATACGATTTCAAGCTGCTTCATTTAATGTTATCTGGTTTAATAAACTTAATAGACGTTACTAATTAAGGATACACAATATTACTGTTATAAATTGGCTAAGGCGTCATGTCGGATAACAATAACAACAATAGCTGTGTCTGGGACTTTTATGGACTATTTTTATTTTACTGGAAAAATACACAAAACTCGTGGAACCAAAACGTACGCACTTATTAAATAACGCCATCTCTGAACTAGTCCGTATTTTTAATCGGCCCTGTAAAAAGGCCTCAGTTTAAATAAGTTGCCTATTTACGTACCTACGTACGTAGAACGTTAAAATAACCAACATAAAATAATGAGTATTTCTAACGTTTTTTCATTATACTTAGCTATTGCCAACCTTAAGTTAGGTTGAAAAGAAAAATAAACTAAAGTGTTGATTGCACTAAGGCTAAGCCGAGATGATTGCGAAGCAAGGCTTGCAATTTGTGGCTTTAAATCAAGGAAGACGTCTCGAATGGTCAACTGCTACCGATAAATAACAAACTACCCCGCGAAACGGTTAGTGTAACAAGAGAAACATTCATATTTCAAGAACACAATCACCGTTTTTATTAAGTTATTACAACGACACTGATTGCACTGATCTAATGGTGATCTCTTAGAATAACTTGATCTATTACTAGAGTGAGACCTGAATAGACTTGTAGTTCTGCGAACAGTAGACCCTACGAGAACAAGCTTTTCTGCACAACCACAATTCTACAATTTCATAAATAAATAAATATCTGGGACATTTTTGCACACACGGTCATCTGACCCCAAACTAAGCAAAGCTTGTAATAGGGCTGATATAGATATTAACACCCAGACATAGACCAAACACAAATGTTCATCACATGAATGTTCGTCCTAGATGAGAATCAAACCCACGCCCCCAAACACAGAAGGTAGGTTCACTACCGACTGAGCCACCGGGGCAGTCATAGAATTTATTTCGTCGGCGATTTTTAATTGGTGGGGTATTTACCCCCAAGATAGGGGAATTTTGCTGCGGTGCCAATTACCGGCCGATTTTGATAATATTGGGCATAAGCTTTTCGTACTCAATTTTTAACAAGACTATCGAATATGAGCAAAATCGGTCAAGATCGTGAGGTCGTGAGTTCTCAGTTTGATATAGAACAAACAATTTTTTTTTACAAAATTGTAGAACCTGTGTACTGTTACTTCTTTTAGATTGATACTATCGTTTGAACGAACTCTTGGCTATATTAGAGTCCCTATTAAAGTTATCTATATAGCTAGCTTAGGTGGTAGTGCATCTGCATTATGAGCAGCAGATCCCAGGTTCAGTTCCCGGCCGGACAGAGGTTTCTATTATGAATGGGTTAACACTGGGACAAATTACATGTATTTGTGAGTTTGGTTGTTGCAAAGGAGCTTTTTGTGTTAGGTGCCATTTGCATTATTCAGTCTATAGCTTAGTGGAATGGATAACTAACAAAGTAACAAACAAGTCAGGCAAATGCCAAATCCGTCACAAATGACAAGCGTATAGAGCTACGAAGTTTTTAAGGATTTAATTCGTAATCCCTCAGCTTGTCCACAAAGAACACCTAAAAATAGCCCAGCAATCAATTTTACACGCTTCGTCGCGTGAAATCAAGTGAACTCTTATTCAGAATGGCTATTTACTTGACTGCCTGAATCGATTGACCAGCCTTAAGGTAAGGGTAGCCTCTATACACGGGCTTGATTTGATTTTTGCGTAAAGGATTGCTAGAAATGGATTTCATTGGAGTAAATGAAACAAAGTGCTATGTTATCTTAGCAGTTTGTTCGTTTCTTTAACTCCCATGAAATTCATTTCGAGCTATCCTTTTCGAAAAAGTTCAGATGATACTCGTGCCTTTATGTTTTTACTCGTGCCTAAGATGTTTTTGCCTTTATTGTAAACCAAACATCACATTATTTTTAGATTTTTAAAACACGATTGTTTTAAATTTTCAGTGAAACGAGAAATGTCCAATATATTTTGACAAGAACAGGGCCATGTTTTGCTGATTGTACTCCATCATAGGAATTTATGACCTCCCACCGCATGTTTCCTTAATATTAATATGGACATTAATTGTGTCCCAATATCCTGCCCATAAATGTCACAACCACTGGCGCCTAGAACAGGTAGACCAACAAACTATAAAAATACACAAAAACTTACAATTCCCTCACACAATGAGCACAGGCTCACAAGTATAAAAAATCGATAATTTATAACACGAGGCCACCGGTATAAAAATCCGGAGAATAGTAATTTTTCTTACAAAATTTAGTGATATGTCAAACCTGTTCGACGTGGCAAATAAAAATGTACGATATGGGTAGAAAAAAAGGTTAAAGACTTGGGTTATTGCTAAAACAAGGGAAGGTTACCATATCAATCAATGCGTTGACAAAAGTTAGTTTTTTTGTTTGAAACCGTGGGATGAAAAAAGGGACCCGTGTTTATAAAAATACAATAAAATTAAGACGACCGTTCCGCGGACGCAGACATTATCCACCTGCAGCGTTGCTAGCATATTCTGTAGTTTATGATATTCATTATCATAAATTAAGTAAATAGCATTAAATCAAGACTGTCAACACATTACAATCTTTTAATATAAAAGCCATTGAGCTCAATGGTCAAAGCCAATAAACGACTTGCTTATCAATCGCTTTATTGTAGTCATTACCAGTTGCTAGATTGTTTATGTGACACCTTGATTTGAATAAGTAAATCTATTGCAAGCATTAATTGCCTTAAATTTTACAGATACATAATAAGTACATTAAGATCTCTTTAGACAACGCTATAATATTTATTCTGGTTTTCATAATATATGCGCTCAACAAGAAATTTGTTTTAAATTTTTATTTATCTGTGTTTCTTCCGTAGCACCTCTCGTGACCGAGAAGTTGGCAAATATCTTTATAGAACAGATTGTATTATCGAGTTTTATGCGTAGAGGAGTAACATATTTACAGCGTCGTAGGAAAGCGATGGTGCGATGAAAACTATGAATTGATCGTGACATATTATAATTTAGTCTGAAGAGACCTTTATTTAGGTTCTCAGGGAAATGAATCCATCTCAACTGAGTGTCCGACACCTGAGTATGTGAGTCACGAGCAGGTAGAATGGAGTGAGAAGGTACACCGAACCCCTGCTGGGCGCGCCCTGTGTCACTCGGGCGCAGGCCTACCATGCCCGTAGTAAGCTGACCAAGCTTTTTGCGCCAAAAAGACTAGGGCGTATTATATTGACACATCATTATTGACATTTTTAAATGAATTACGAGCTCAGTTTGTCATATTTTGGTCTTTATTTTGACAGGATTCATAGCTTTGATTCTCACATTTTTTGCAATTTTTCATCGTTTCATAAAAGATTTTGGCTTACCTTTTACATAATATATATAAAATGCATAATAAAATTACTAGACCAACAGAAATGAAAAAAAAATATGCTAAGAATTTTAAAACCACTGACGTCTATGATATTGCTGGCTTACTTTAAATAGAAATCAGTAGTTAAAACGTAACACCTAATTTTTTTCAAGGGACTAAGACTAGGAAATGTTACGGATCTAGATAATTTTAGGCCAGATGCATTATTAAGCAAGATAAACGAATACTGGGAAGTTTGGCGCCAACGTGAAAAAATCATGTCATGGTGGATTATGAACTGTTTATCAATGTGCATAAGTGTGGGCAAACCGTATAAAGTGGTGAATATTGTCTTTTTGTGTCGTTTCCAAAGCTCTGTAGAAGCTTGCAGTAAAGCTTTCATCACCTTACTAAAGCGACTTGGACTAGACAGTGACTGAAATTGTTGACACAGACTATTATCCGAGACTTGTTTATTTTTATTTGAAAAATTGACACAATACACTACGCGTAGAGACAAAAGAAGTAAGAATAAAAAAAAGAATGCTGCATGATTTTAACAACTGAAAAATACTTTATGATAAGTCATAATTTCGCTCTTGATTAAGTAAACATTGCTCTTAATTTAGTATTGTCATTAGTTTAAATCAGTCATATTAATTCAGCAGACCGTTATGATTTCCAATCGTAAACAATAATGCAAATTAAATATACAATGCCATAAACAACGTATCACATTGTGTCTTGAGCTGGTGACTACGAGATCCGCCTTTGGTATCCTAACTCATTTGATTTTGCGAATTTATATTTTTCTTAGAAGGCATGTTTTTGAATTATATTCTTTTGCCGTTGCGAAGAGTAAGCGGTAACGATAAATAAAATAAAAACGCTTCATACCTATAGCTCCCACTAGGATTCCTTTTATCGGGGATGCCATAGAAAACACACAAAGATACAGACAACTAACACCTGGATCCGGCCCTCATAATATATATTATTCATAATTCATCAATCGAAGATCTGCCCGAGCGGGAATCGAACCAGGGACCGTGCCGATAAGGTAGATGCGCTACCAACTTAGTTTGGAGGTTCTTTGTAAGCTAGTAGCTCTGTCCAGAATTAAATTCAAGTTTACTACATCGTTTCATCGACGAGTGCGTAAGCGTGAACTGTACAAGCTAAGTAGAAATAACTTATTTCGCCCAGTAACAAAGTTCTTTGTAACTAATAAGTACAATAATATCAATACAACTTTATTAAAAAATTGTGTCAATGATTTTTATATAACCAACTATTCTGAAAAATTTACCATATTATTTGTTATTCTGTTACGGCTCATTTTTTAAATGTTCGACTGTTAATTATGGGATGAGACGCCTAAGCAAGCACTGGATCTTGTTTTTGTCACGTCTATGTTAAAGCTATGGTTTTAAAGTTTTTTCCCAATACTAAAGATAAGGTTAACGTCCTTGACATGTAGCACCTAACCTCCAAAGCAAAAAGCAAATCGGCCAAAAAAAAAAGAAAACCTGACACAATAAAATTAACTGTCTTAACATTTTAAGAGCATTTAAATTTTTTAGTCGCAGGAAAGCCGTCGCTTGGGCCACATGGTCGTCGTTATCCACGATTTATTCGACGGCCAGGGTGATCGATGGTCGAGAGTTGTCCCTGCCGAGGCGACCACTACCGTAAACTGCGACCACCGTATCTTTAGAGTTCATTTGGAGCGCTACCACCGTATTCCCAGAAGAAAGCCGACAGCTAACCGTAGAAAATGTTCAGTTCTCTCATTTAGCCACCTTTACAGATAAGTTGGTGGTAAGCATACCACAGCCTGGCCCGTAACACGGCCCCAATCTCAAACTTAATTACATCGTCAACACGCTTTGTAACAGTCGAATTTAAAGCTAAAGTACTGAGATTAATAACACTGAATTAAAATCTTTGTTCATACCATTTAAATTCATAAGAGAATAACACAAAATAAAATTCCTTTAAACACACTGGTTCGCATATTGCTTTTGAGAGCTTGTTTTGACACGATACGTGAGATATTATGAGGTGTGCCATGTTCCTGGCCTGGCCTTGCGTGGCGACGAAGAAAAGAAGAAAATTTCAAGTCTAAACATTTATTTATTTATTTATTTACATCAATTAGCACCGAACACGAATTACGCTAATGAGAATTAAGATTTAATAAAAAAAAAACATGCGAAACAAATGTCAAATATACTTAAATTACATAAAATCAAATCAAAAATATGTCAAAATATTGTTATAATCGATGTTTAGCAATAAACCTTTTTTTTAATTTATCACGCCACGCGATAGTAGATCAAGCAGACAGTGTGGGACCGTCTTCCTGCGCGAAGAAGGCTATAAGAATTCTCATTGTAATAGTTTATTTGGCACTAGTTCGGCTTTTGAATGCCAAATAGGAGAAGTTCTATGACCGCCCGTTTTCTGCTCGTCCGTTTAAATTTAAATACTTAAAGTATTACATGTTCGTCGTACATATGTCATTATTTATTCATTGTAACGATATGTCTGACAATAAAAGTAAATTGGTGACTACTTTTACATTATTGTAACTGACCGAGCGAACCGGAGGTCTCAGAGTCTAAGCAAACAAAAAATAAAAAAGCGTCTGTAAAAATGTTTGTCCTACGATAATACCTAATAATTTACCTAGTCTTTAGTGAACTTTTTGTCAATAACTTTTATGTTCGAGTTAAAACAAGAAAAGTGTATAAATCAAAGTGTAATTAAGTATATGCTACAAGTTAAAATGTTCAACTTTACTTACCTACTTACTACTTACTGTTTTGTTATATAAAATAATAATTTATTGCATAGCATTATTTTTTGTATGTGACGAGATAAATTGTGAACGGTGTTGAGTATTATGATACATTAATTATTGTACCTAATTTTGATATCGTGTTTCTTTATGTCAATAAAAATTTCTGATTCTGATTCCTAAATTTAAGTAATAGGCTATTCTTGGTAAATAAGATTGAGGTCTCAGATCGGTGCTAACGCTTGTCAGTATGTAGATGTCTTATATGGCACTGATTTAAAAACGAACAGTAGTAACGTATTCGTTTGTATTATTTTTGAAATAGTCATTTAAAATAGATAGATAAAAAGATTATTTAAAAACAATGAAACGTAATACCATCTAATAAAACCCTGGCGACTCTGCTACTGCATTGTCACTGCCACTGAGCGCATCAATATTTACTACCACATAATTATATACTAGCTAAGATGACAGCACTATAGTAAAGATGACAACAGAATTCTGAATTCGAAGTGAAAAAAATTTTTGGTGTCGCTATTTTTTAAACGTCTTTGCTGTTTAATCGCCTTTTTATACTTTTGGAATTGATCAATCTGTTTTTTTCTCTATGTGTCTATATGTAGTTTACCGAGTGCGATGTAACCCTTGGCGTCCATCGTAAGACCCTGTCCGCGTGGTGTTTATAGGTGTGTTTTATTTATAACTAGCTGTTACCCGCGACTTCGTTCGCGTGGATCCAAAAAAAAAAGTTGGCTATATCCGTCTCCTACCCTTAAGTTATAACTATGCAAAGATTCAGTTCGATCCGTTCAGCCGTTTAGCCGTGATATCGCGACAAACACTCAGACAGAGAGACAGCATTTAAATTATTAGTTAGGATCGTATTAGCCCCTCGGAAAACTTTAATTAAATAATTAATAAATCATTTGGATCTAGTTTAGAGTGTATAATTTTTTAGAGTTTTTTGTTTGTTTTGGTTTTTTACAACTTAAAAAAATACTAAATCGTGGTTTTATTCTAACTATAGTTTTATTTAAAGTACATTAATTACCTATCTTTTTGGAAATTGAAATATAGGCAAGATGGGCACTTAATTGAGAAAATAAATACATTGATGTCTATTCTATTCCATTTTCTAAGCTAAGCTAAATTTGACATCACGAAAATTATTGGCATCCTTGCACACATACTGCAAAGAAAAGAGATGCTTATAATTTTAGTTCTGTCAGATTACATGTCATTGTAAGAATGGTACAACAGAATCGACGCCATTGTATAAGTGTGGGACAACGAATATAATTCGTCGGTGTAGGGTAGATACTTAAAAATCTCAGCAGACGTTATTTCAAAATAAAGTCATTGCTTGAAAAAGAAGGAATTGTAACACAGATTAAAAAATATTCTACGTAAGTTGTTGCTTATAAACGACAGAATTATAAATGTTTTTCTTACGTTAGCTTCGCTGACTTGGAACTTATGTCCGTTTCCACAGAACAGAACAGGTGGGCACGCGCACACTTTACATTTCCATAACTTTTATGATTCCACGCAATTTATTGTCGACTTATCTCTTTACAAAGAGTGCCGACACAGAATGAATACAAAGATTGCAATATCAGAGTGACTTGTACTTTTTGCAAAACTATTTTTCGACTGAACACTGTCCCGGAACGGTAACATTATTTCCAGAGTTGATTTTCCCTATTCGCATGGCTACTTTTTAAAGATCTTTCTAAGCGGTTGATAGAAAGAACAAACGACCAAAGGGCTGGTGATTACCTCGGCCAGAGAATTCAATTGCTATTCAACGAGGTAACGTCACCAGCCTTTGGTTACCCTGACCGCGGATAGAGACCTGAGTAATGAATTAATTTATAATAATTTTGGTTGTAATTTTAGCTCTTTTATTTAAGTTTAGATTGTATTAAGTTTAGTTTTGTTTGTGTTTTTTCCCTATTAATATGTAAGATAAAATTTTGGAAGGTAAGTACTAGAGAATCATAATGGAGAATAATGGAATTATTGCAACTTTATAGATTACTATTTGTTACCCGCGACTTCGTTCGCGTGGACTTAAAAAAAGTATCCGTCTTTGTGATGTACAGTAACTCCTAATCAAATTTTATCAAGACCCGTTCAGCCGTTTAGCCGTGATAACGCGACAAACATCCAGACAGAGAGACAAAGTTACTTCCTATGGTTTGCTAGATGGCGTTGATCCATTTTTGTGCATTTTTTGACGTGTAGTTGTAATGTAGGCGGGCAAGCGAAGTTTTTTTGCTCGAGACGAACGTATTCATTTATATACCGCGAAGCTTTATTAGTCCTGATACGATTGCGGCTATATTCCTCTGAATTATAATATTAGTTAGGAAGTTAGGATTAGGATTATACATTATTTTGTGCAGTTAATAATTCACTGTATGTATAATTTATTGTAATTGTCATTAATGTAATTTTATGACTCTCTTGAAATTCTCAGAATTGTATTTGACACCGCCACCGAGTATGTCCTAAGCCAGAACTGCGACCAGAACCACTGAGGGACGGGTAGCAGCGTGAGCGTAAGCGGTGAGCGTTCTGCAATTCTCAAGCCGTCTGCCAAGCGTGAAATTATGGCAAAAACACCCTTTCCCCCTTTTAATGGTGAGGCCTTTGTTTAGCAATTTACTTCTTGTGACTGATCATGATGATGATTTAAATTTTGCAATTTCGTTCAGAGAGAAGATATTATTTTTTTGCTTACTTATTAAAAATGCTATTTAAATGTATTTGTTTAAGATCACAGCAATGATGCTGATTGTTTGGTTTATTATTTTGTGGGGATATATGATATATACATATATACTTGCAAAATATCTAATGACGAAAGAACCGTTGGGTTTGGTTTAGGACTTGATACCATTTAACACGGTTTTGGCTAAATTATGTAAACATTAAAATTTTCGTTCTTATTAAGAAAAACGTATAATTAGCATTAATCTACGCTTATGATTGAGATGCGTGAAGCTTTGTTTCTGCAGACAGATCGCTATCTTACCTGCTAATCCAAACGCTATTAAGGTGCAACGTTTCGCTCAGCGCGCGAAATTCAAATTTTCTTGCGTTTTTTGTCATCATCATCATCATCATCATCTCAGCCACAGGACGTCCACTGCTGGACATAGGCCTCCCCCTTAGATTTCCACGAAGAGCGGATGGAAGCGGCTCGCATCCAGCGCGTTCCTGCGTCGTTGTGTTTTTTGTCAATTACAGCTTAATTACTAATCATAGGTTCATAAAAACCAATTTTGCAATAATAAATAGATTGTTTCAAGAAATTACACTAACCAAAAAAATCAAGTTAAAAGCTAGTATAAGTACATTTCTCACTAAACCAAAAACTAAGATAAAAATCAGCTTATTGAGATTTGTAGCTAAACCAATGTTATCAAGGTGATCATTTTACCAGTAATTTCTTAAAGCAACTTATTTAATGGCGCAAAATTGGTTTCAATAAATCCACGATGAGTAATTAAGCTATAATTGACAAAAAACGCAAGAAAATTTGAATTTCGCGCGATGAGTGAAACGTTGCACCTTAAAGTGATATATTATACTTAGTTACCAATTATAACTACTAATACTAATGGTATATAAGTATATAAGATAAACTTAGTTAGCAGTTATTCTTTGTCGATAATCGAATAAGCCGTTTGCGCAAATCTTAGCCCAAGCAGCCAGTACAGAATATATCCAATCACACGAATGGAATATTCCATTAAAATTCATTAAATAGTTTTTTTTAAATTTCAAGACTTTTCCAACATAGAAAACACCCATAATGCATAATTACCACATTCTGAATACTTCAGCGTGTTAAACCTACCCATGGGTTATAAGGAAGGGGTATGCTAAGCCGGAAAGGACTCGATCATAGTACTCATCATTATGAACAACTATTACTATGGGACCAACCATGAAACAGAAAAAAAATGAGCTGTTCCGTAGAAAAATGTCAACGGCACGCGACAAAATGTATGGATCAGCTGGGTTTATTTTTTCGCGATTTCAGGGACGCGGCCATAGTAAGAGTTGTTCACAATCATGAGCACTATGAACCCTTTTTGGCTTATCACATTTTCTTATTTAAAAGTGTTATCCATAGTTATTATCGCCAGCTTTTTGGGCACCTTACCCGCAGACAGCGACCTAAATGCAGTTTTTTATTTGTAGATATTTTAGATTTAATTTATTTAAGTATTTATTTTAATTTTGTATCTAATTTTATTTTTAGTTTGTATTTTTAAGTTTAGATAATAATATAGCTATATAATTAATTTTTCCTATACATATATTATATAAATAAATATAATCTTAAGAAATAAATTGGTTATTAAGTTTTTTATGTCCACTAAATTATTACATACCACTTTGTGAACGCTATTGTTTTAATAAGTCAAGGCCTTACAAATTATGTTTTTAGAAGAGCAAAGAACGACACAATTTAGATTTGTCCAAATATTCCCAGTTAGGTAATTAATTAATGTATGTCAAGTGCACACGAATAACGGGGCTAGTTCATTAAATATCATTAATTGAGAATACAAACTTACTTTAAGTTCATTTAGATTGTTTAAATATTAGAAGGTCACTTAACTTTGTAGTTATTCACAAGGTGTCTTGACATTATGTATATTACAGGACAGTCATATATATAGATTTAGATGCCTATATTTTGTTATTACTTTTGCTCGAATTAAGTTATCAATTAAAATCAAATTTTAATTTTATTCTGAACATTTAATTTAACTTTAAATAATTCTACTTCGAAAACAAAAGTGAGCATCTGAACTCGGTCTGCATTAACGGTAAATCTTCACCACAATGAATCTAAATATTAGACAGTTACAACTTACAACATCCGGGTTTAAAAACCATGACTGGGCTAAGCAGCTACAACTCTCAATTGTTTTTCGAAATTGCTCATATTATTTACCGACCGTGTTATTTTGTAGATTGGATCAGTTTTTGACAAATTGAAACAGTCATTATGTACGCAAATAAGGTAATAAGCTGTTCGCATGTTGCGCGGGCCCATCGCTAACGCGGTCCGGAACGCTGCAATGAAATCATAACGCTCGGAGTTTACGTAATTTGGCCAACAAAAGGCAAATATTCCAGGTCATTCCGCTAGTTTATGTCTGTGAGACGGATATTAAGTAAATTGTAGGTAGTATTGCGCGCACGGGCCACTCGTTAGCCCCCGTCCGCTCGCCGCATGCCGGCCGCGGGCTGACGTGACACCGAATGTCGCATTGTTTCACTTTTATGCGTACCCGAGCTTAGATCAAATGTTAACAAGATTTATAGCGGTCGTAGTGGACGTCGAGCTCTTTCGTCGAAACGTTCAACTTTCATATAAGAGGCCAATTTGTGTGAGTCTTAATGCTGTGTCGTGCCCGTGCATGCATGCTCCGCCTTTTTATTACTGCCCCCTAACTGTAAACAACACCCATTCTCGGCGAGATTGTCTCGGAATACTATTTGTAGATGGTATGCTATAATTTTATCTTTAAAAGCGACTTAAAAATGTAGTATGGTGGAAACTACGCGCCCAGTGATCGTAAAAAACTAGATTTTAATGTGAGGTCCATAAACGGAGTCGTGATCTCATCATTCTTGAAGCCTTTCAACTGCTCTGAAAATATTTTATTTTTTTAATTTGGTGTGTATAACTTGATTGTGGTGTAAAAAGGTCAATGAGCTTCTAATCGCATGTAGTCGCCTTTTTTATCTTGTTCAGATTTGTAATTCTTTAAAAAGATCCAGAAAACTTACCATCGGCTAGCTAACAACACCTCTGCAGTCGAAATTTGGCAAATTTAGCTCTTCGATAGATATAAATGTCGGCAATTTGACAAGTTTAATATCAAATTTGGACTCGGGCGATGTTTTCTGCTATAGCCAAAGATATGTTTCAAAAATTCTAGCAAAGAGTACGAGGCTCCTACTGTCGTCCCAAATTAGCGTACAGTCTTACAGTACACAACACACAAATTGGTCGGATTCTTACACTCACCAATCTTCGTTTAGGCTTGATCAGCGGTCGGTTCTGTCCGTTCATCTTGTAGTAGAGTCCGCAGGCGTTGCAGAGGTAGTGTCCGGTGCCATCTCGCCGCCAGAGCGGGGTGCTGGTGGCTCCGCAGTTCACGCACTCTCGACCCTCTGGGGGAAGGAATACGGTTAAAAGTTGCAGGGCGTGGGATGAGTTGAAGACCTATTGATATTACGATTAATTCTCACTAGAGGCAGTAGAGGTACTTCTTGATATTAATTAACGATAAAAAAACAGCTATTGTCATTAATAGTCAACCGTTTAATGTTTCCAGTAAAAATATTCGGGTTGATCAAAATTAAATAAAGTGTATGGGTACCAAAAGTAAAACCAGAACAGTGTTTTTTTCCAAAACTTTTTTAATGATATTAACTTTAAATTGAAAAAATATTATTTTGATTTGTTAAGTAAGAGGGTGCGTAAACATAACAGAATTCTTAACATCGAGAGCAAAAAGAGTGAACAAGCAAAATTAATCACAAACCCAACATCAAACAGAACGTGGCAAACAAATATTGAAAAATAAGAAAATATTCACAAGCTTAGGGTTATTGAGGTAGAATTTACCTGTCTCCTGGCAGGCTGGGAAAGACGAGAGAAAATCACATTCAGAAACATTACATATATAATTTAACTAACAAACAAAGCATGCTAACACACACTAAGGCAGTTACATAAACAACTACAAATCATCCTTCCAACAAATGCTTATCTCGACATCAGCGTAATTGCAATTACTACGAAAATACTAAAATATTCAATTAACCAGGGAAAGCGCGACGAGTGAAACTCGAAGAAAAAATATCAAGATTTTTTACACGCAAAGGAAAACTAGGAGAAAGTTACGAACGAGCTAGAGCCTAAGCTACGGTTAGTCGACGCATGCAAAACTCCCTCACTGGTAATTTTCTTCACAACGCTATCGTTATAGCTTCATTAATAAATAACAGGTACAAAAACTCGTTAAAATATTCATGTGATAATTAAAAATGGTTTCGTAACTACACTCGATTGTTACTAAAACTGCAGCAACAAAAGCGAGTTGCTATGAAAATAAATGGCTGTTGCAAAAATAGTCGAGAGCTAGACGCGAAACAGAGCATAACCAGAGCTATAAAGTATTACCCACATGCTAATTTTCGCTCTATGTAACGTACTACGTCTGAAACAATCTTCAACGCAAGCTATGGCCCCTCATCCATGAACCAGATTGAATTGCAAATCGCAAACATTAAATATGACAAGATGAGTTATATTTGACACATAATAAATTAAAACTAATAAAGCGGAGAAGATTAATGAAAATAGAAAAATGCATGCTTCAACTGTTCCATGCTGCCTGACCCCAGGACGAGCCACCCTCCAGGAACACGTTCCGTCTCAAAGAAGCAATCTGAGCGAAGTGGTTAGTGAGAGGATGTTTTCACATATGGGATGCGCGTGCGCCGCCCACAATCTCTCTCTAAACTCGATTACACGATCGATGATTTACAGAGATCGAATTAAGAAGCGCATCTCGTTACACCTTCGCATCCTCTCTTTAAATATTATATTATATCCAATACGAGTTATATTATAGGATCTATCTACCATCGCTATGGGAAAATCGACACAAGCATGACTCGCGAACGTCCTACCAATAAATTATCATTAACTTTGTTTATTTCTATGAATCACGTTTATCGAGTTGCAGATAACATCCAGCGATCTGTTAGATACGTAGATATCTATCAATATCTATCATAGTCAAAATGTATCTAGATCTGATTATATTAGCCGAGTCTCCAGACGCTACGATGCATAGAATAAATAATCGCCTCGCCACAATAAGGAAGGTGAAAGTGCCGGACTATAATAGAAAAAAATACGTTAAACGAACCGAAAATATTTTACGAGCTTTAGGCAGTGCAGCCATTCATCTTTTTTATGTAAAACCAGATCAAACCCGGCAATTAAATCGCCCGGACCTTATCGAAAACTTATTGCGATCGGCCGACGACTCACTTTTTGGACTAACCCTTTATATTTTTTGTGAGATCGATAAACCTGTAATTTGCTCCGTAGTTTGTAATAAATAAACACCAATAACGATTATTAGGAAAAAATAACAGGATATTACTTGAGCTGCGAAGTTTTATTACCGCGTCTATAGTTTGATAGTGGTTCGGTCGAATAGTAACGTCTCTATTGGTAAAAACGTTTGTGAAAGTGCGGTGTGCCGCGGGCGGCGACGTTTTCAAGATTTACAGCCGCCAGCCTCCCATACCACGTCGATATTACACGTATTATTACAGAGCACACCGTTTCTGATTAATTACTATACGATTTAATTGTTCGATCCGGTTTAATCGTAATGTTTTAATACGTTCACACTACAAGAATTATTTCTTTATTCCACTTCTGATGGCGGCTCGGCGGTTTCTCCTCGGGACGTGATTTTGACGTGAAATAAAGATATCGCTTATTGCCGTTCGTAACGGTTTACGTCCAGAGAGAGTTCCTGCTGAAGAGCCGCGGAAGTATAAACTGGAGCGAAAAACTTCAGCATTTGTTCAAATTAGAATGCGGCTGTCTCTTTATTGGGCGGAGTGACATGCGGTCGTGACGCGGCGGCGCTACGTGACCGCGATAAAAGATTTTCATCTGCCATATTTACGTAGCCGAGTGGGACGGTTTTTTATTTTTCGAGAGTCTCCAGACGAGCACTCTCGGGCCGGTCGAGAACCCGCGGAGTTTTCACACGGCCCATTCGCACGGGGAAACTCACCTGAAGTGCCAACACTGCACCTTCACCTCGAGTGATGTTGACCCCCGAGCTATTGATGCGTTCCTAACTCCGGAACCACCCCGCTAACTCAGAGAAAGGACAGAGTAAAAGCAACCACAATCACGAATAACGCTAATGTACGCCCCGGTAATGTAATTTAAATTAAGGACTAATTTGCTCCCGCGTACCGTGACGCTCTCTCGGCGCATCGGCCCATCAACACGTAACGGTGAGGCTATTTTGCATACAAACCATTAAATTATTGCTCAAAACTTATTCTTTGTTACTCCAGAGCCACGGAGGTTGTTATTACGCTTTAATTATATACCAGTATGCAAATAGAAAAAAAATAATGGAAGCTGATGGTCTCGCCGGAGGTAAATTTTTATTGAGCATTGTGTTTCCAGGAAACGTTTTGTGGTGGTCTAAGCAGAGATTTCACGAGCTATTGGCCAGGAAAGGTGTATGAAAATGTGTGTTGTCTAGCGAGCGTTCGTGATCGCAGCAGATAATGATTAAACAATCGGTGAGGTGAGCAGAAATGAAGCAATTTTTCACGGCGCGCTCTCCGACACGGCCGCAGTGGTGCGCCCGGACGAGCGGACGCCGCGCTGGACGGTCGGACGCACTTATTTGCATTCGTTATTAGCACACTGCGAGATAATTACTTGTGACGAGCGATGCAACCCCGCTCGGCTGCAACCAGCGCTGCTCAACAAGATGTAATTATTATACCGGTCATATCATGCACTCTGTTAGCGGCGCGACGTTCGAAGCGACCGGTTCACTAACTTGTTTTCTAATCCCAGCTCTATTTAAGGTGCAACGTTTCGCACAGAGCGCGAAATTCAAATTTTCTTGCGTTTTTTGTTAATTACAGCTTAATTGCTCATAGTAGGTTCATGAAACTAATTTTGCGATAATAAATAGATTGTTTCAAGAAATTA
This sequence comes from Apocheima hispidaria, assembly GCA_947579745.1. NCBI lineage: Eukaryota > Metazoa > Arthropoda > Insecta > Lepidoptera > Geometridae > Apocheima > Apocheima hispidaria. The sequence continues at coordinate 4,916,758 of OX388151.1, forward strand.
GTCCAACCAAAACTTCAATTTGAAAGCTAGTATAAGTACATTTCTCATTAAACCAAAAACCAAGATTAAAATCAGCTTATTGAGATTTGTAGCTGAACCAATGTTATCTAGGTAATCATTTTACCCGTAATTTCTTAAAACAACTTATTTTTTGGCCCAAATTGGTTTCAATATATCCACAATGAGTAATTAAGCTGTAATTAACAAAAAACGCAAGAATTTTTTTATTTCGCGCGATGAGCGAAACGTTGCACCTTAATTACAGTTGGAGGATTCTCGATTTGCATGACCCTATCCGGCGTTACCTTATTTATCCAATTTTTATATATTTACATGTTTTTGTAGATCGTTATTCGTCCAATTTAGTAATTGAATTAATTACTGGTCTGTTGCGGATGTCCAACGTAAATATGCAAATGTCGTGTGTTGCAATTGTATCCCACAATGTCGGCAGACCGGAACGAATTTACTACACCTACCGCACTAACCAACTTTATAAAGTAAAAATATACATTAACAGCTTGTTTCGAAACGTTAGGTGTTTTTACTTGATAGAATTAATTCCTAAATCATAGGTACGTGTTACAAGAGATACAACTATCATTTATCATTTTTCTGGCAATTTAGTAATGTGTCTTAATATAGCGATCTACAATGTAGTGTGATTAATTGCTTTGGCGAAATAATAAGGTATGTGGTGTGCTGGGATGTTCATTCCTGTGCTCCGCGGTCCGTGGAGGACTGGTCACGTAGCTAATTGGTTGTGCAACACGCACCGCATACGAACCGCTACCACGGCCCGCAATACCAAATCGTAAGCTGACTATATTGTATTTTGTAAGTATTTTGATCTTATACTCTCTTCTGTTTGGGAATGCAATATTGATTTAAAAGTCAAATTGGATTTAAAACGCAATCGCGAAAAGAACTCAGTCTCCACAGACAAAGGTAAAGAGACTGTTCAGCCGGACCAGTGCAGGTGTTTACCTCAGGGCTTTAAAATAACACTCGTCAGCCGACAAAGCAACATTCCCATTGTTTCCACACAAAATCACTGAATTTGAATACGATCCGAGTGAACGTAACGTTGTTTTAGAAAGTGTTGAATGGTTCCGCTCAATAAATAGGCACGATATAATAACATTTTGCGAATCAAACTGACCGTTCGTTATTTTGCATTGCCCTTTTCATGGCATGCTTCGAATAAAGGCAATGCTTGAGATCACGATTTTTCGATCAATCGACTGAGCTTAGAGATTGTATTGATTGTGGTAAAAAGAACGAAAAATATTGAACGACGTCTTCCAAAAAATATAAACTCTTATCAACAATCCAACCAAAATCCAAGAGAAGAAAATTCTGTGACTAATCTAGAGAAATTGATTATTCTTGAATTTACTCCTCAAATGTATGTATGTTTGATGTTCTGTGCATTGACATGCACTGCCAGATTCACAACTAAGCCCTTGGATTATTTAGTAGGCGCATAATTCTGTGTTCTAGTTGACCTTAAGCAAAGACCATTTGCGATCAATCCCACTAAAGACGATATTACTCGCTTGTTTTCGCTAAGCCAATGAAACTTGGTTTGTGTAATAAGCATGAAAAATAAAGAAACGCATGTCTCAGATTTTTTTGAAAATAACTCCTATAGAAGTGAAACGGGGTCTATCACATGACGTAGCCTATTTGAGCAAAGTCGTGTGGGCAAGCCAGTCTTTTTATAATTTTGCCTGATAGCCAGCCCACTGTATGGCATAAGCCTCTTCCCACTTTCGCCAATAGCTGATTTGACGAGAGTGTCGTAACTAGTAAGTAGCTCCGATTACTCTAGCCGTAGACCAAGAAATATAGATACGGCTCCTGGCAATAACAATTAGCTCTAGCGTCAATGTAAGTTACAGAACGGCTCGAGGTCAACCGATCGCGCACAATAGAATGGTCTGCATCCGGCCACCGAGCATTATCATAATGCTGCTTCCACTGAGAACCTTTGCATCTATAGCCTTTCTATAGCACCTACTGAACAGACTGTAGTTCTATATTAGTACTTATTATAAAAAAACTGATTTGTATTTGTTTCTTCTCACGTTCGAGTGCGGCTGCGGCGTAGGCAACGGTTTGTGATCGAAGCCGGTTTGCACTTTTGCCTCGTGAGATAACAAATTTTGACTCGTATAATAAACCTACGAATTTAAGTACATTGTTATACTTAGTTATAAGTCTAATTATTGAAATTATCACACTAACATTAATCAGTGGTTTTTATAGTTTGGAGGCAAAACGAAACGCCGTTATTGCTGTCACACTGCTGTCTTTCCATATGCATGTCACAGATTGCTAACTTCAGAAACGGAATCAGTTGCTGTTTGAAATTGTGCCACACCACACACTATATTTAAACAACAAATACTGAAAACTCCAGTTCACACGACGGTAAATACGAGTACGTAATGTATTACTTATCAAAAACGTATTTACACTTCTACATAATTGGGTTCAAAAAACATAACTGCAAGGAATAAACTCGTTAGTCGGTTGAACATACTCTGATCCATCATACAATGTATTCTAAATTTAAAATCAGTCCGCTCAAAATGCAACTAAATTGCATAGGCATACCGGCAAGGTAGGAGTTAGACTCGGGCACCGAGGGTTCCGTACCAACACACATTATGCTAACTTTAAAACGAGTAGTATTAATAAAAGAAAATCAAAATACCCGACACGACGGTACATACGAGTACGTAAGTAAATATGTTCGTATTATACACCAAAGTCAAAGTCAGTCAAAGTTCTTCAGTCACTGCAGTCGGGTAAACATCTTTGTTTGTTTTAGTCCCAGCTCACAAACTTCATTGTGAACCGGAGTTTTCAGTATTTGTTGTTTAAATAAAGTGTGTGGTACAATTTCAAGACAGTAACTGATTCCGTTTACGAATCTAGCAATCTGTGACATGCATATGGAAAGACAGAAGTGTGACAGCAATAACGTCATTTCGTTTTGCCTTGGTTCTTAGGTAAAATAACTATAAAAACCACTGATTATGTTCCTCTATAACCTCATATAGCTAAACTGACCTATTTTGACGAGTGAGGTGTCGTTTAATTTCTTTTTATGCCCGGAATGTCATAGTTCTCATTTTGCAGTCGGGTATTTTGATTTTCTTTAATAATGCTACTCTTTTTAAACGTATATACCGTATTTATAGTAGCATACTGTGTGTTGGTACGGAACCCTCGGTGCCCGAGTCTAACTCCTACCTTGCCGGTATGCCTATGCAATTTAGTTGCATTTTTAGCGGACTGATTTTAAGTTTAGAATACATTGTATGATGCATCAGAGTATGTTCAACCGACTAACGATTTTATTCCTTGCAGTTATGTTTTTGAACCCAATTATGTAAAAGTGTAAATACGTTTTTGATAAGATTAAAATTTATTACATCCACGCGAACGAAGTTGCGTGTACGTTAATACTGGACTTAGCACGTCAGTAAAAACTATAGCAGTTCCCATTATTACAATAATAAAAATTATAATTTTAATAGAACACTCGAGAAAGGTAGAAAAAATACCCTACTTACTCGAAGAACTACTCAGTATTATCGCGCATGAGTGTCAAGAAGATTAATTATCTGCGCCATTTAGCTTTGCTAACATTGTAACTAAAATTAATTAAATTAGTGCTTTTAAAGTCGATTTCCAATTAGGAAATACGAGTTGCACGGTCCATGTTTTTGTTGCTATTAATCGACTGATTAGGATGACTTTATACTGCTATAGCAATTATCGTTGAACAGCCGTTTATTGCTGCAAGTGACTTTTGGGGTCATTCAACTGTGAAACTGAAGTTGAAGTAGCAATTGCGAGCAATTCAAAACATAGTTTAATACACTTAACTAAATAACTCTCCTTGGGTAGTCAGTTAAATGGTACCACCGGACATTATGTACTTATTTTTTTTATCAAAACATGGAAGAGGTATTTAACAATTTTCTGAAATAAATACCATAACGTTGTACCATTTTCTATAGTAAACTAAATTTAAATATCTAAAATTATTGGTTTTTTTTTCTGTCGTTGAAATGGAAAGAGGTGCACTTAACTTTAGTGCTTTCACATTGGTTTAATCTCGTCAATGTTACAGATGGTAAAGGTAACAGAACCGAGATTTTTATCATCCTAACTAATATAATAAATGCGAAAGTAGCTCTGTCTATCTGTCTCTCTTTCTGGGCGTTTGTCGCGTTATCACAGCCAAACGGCTGAACGGATCGACCTGAATTTTTGGTTTGATATAGCTTAAGGTTATAGGTTAAAGTTAGACCATTTTTTTAGCTCCACGCGAGTGAAATCGCGGGTAACAGCTATTAGTTCATAAGTGTGACTTTTAATAACTTACAGTCTTTTGTTTTTCTTGTTACTGGTTAGTATGCAGTGTGACGCACCCTTAGGCTAGCCGGTAAAATTTGACAAAAAAGGTAAAGGACAAGGAGCGAAGGGCTTAAATCGAGTTGTTGGCTAAATACTATCGATCTTTACATTGTAATTATTGTACAAAAAGACACATAGACTATAATATATATATACATACATATTGCAAATGGAGAACGTTTCCCCTTCATTTCTTTTAAGCACACCTATGCTACATTTTATCTATCTTTCACTCTATTTAATTAAGATAACCAATTTCATTACGAACGTAACGTAACTTTCGGTGAACGTTCTGCGATCCCTAAGCCGCCTGCCAAGCGTTGGGACCCCGCTACCCTTCTTTAAGGGTAGGCCTTTAGGTTCATCAGTGGAAGTCTTCTGGTTGATGATGATAAGATATGATAAGATAACGTTTATTGCTCAGAACTGTGTACATAGGTGTTACAAAATTATTAATTTAGACAGTTTATTATCCTATCGGACAAGTTTATCCTATCGGACGATGATGAAGCAGAGTTCATTAAAATCGTTGGAAATTAAACAGATACTTTGACACACACACAGATTGATATACTATTTAAAAGACAATAAATTACAAAATTTATCAACGGGTTCAGTCAAACAATTCAAAATATGCGTTACGTCAACTGATCCTGCGGGTTCGGTTGGAGCGGGTCCAGTTAACTAAGAGCCAAAAATTTATGTAATCGTTGTGCAACAATTAACTTTTAAAACAAAATCTTAATTAATGCCTTTCTCTATTTACCTCTACATCCATTCGCTTTGGTATCACACGGAAATCTCAAACAGCGAGACAAGTCTTATACTCCGAGTGACATGGCAAGTCTATTATCTATGTTAACTTGATAAGTCAATTACCCCGACTCCTGAGTTTTTCAATATGATTGTAATTATCTCGTGAGAATAGTGTTTATCTACATCGCGACGCTACTTCTAAATTACTAAATTTCACTAAACATCGAATAACTAACTTAGTTACGGTAGTAAAGTTTGGACTTTATAAGATGACTAGCTCTTACCCGCGACTTCGTGCGCGTGTACGTAAAAAGTATCTTATTATCAAGATCCGTTCAGCCGTTTAGCCGTGATAACGCAACAAACATCCAGACAGAAAGCTTGCTATAGTTCGCTAGATGGCGTTGATCCACTATTGTGCATTTTTTGACGTTTTGTATGGACTGACAAAGCGAAGTTTTTTCCTCGAGACGAACGTATTCATTGTTATAACTCGAAGCTTTACTGGTCCTGATACGACTGCGACTATTTTCCTCTGAATTATAATATTAGTTAGGAATCAGGAAGTTAAGAGTTAGGATTCTATGAGATGGCGATCTTGTTTCGTTCCGGGGAGTTTTGTAGGACGTGGCGGTGGACCGGAATTTATGGAGAGAATGGGAGAACTTTTGAACCAACATGACCTTTTGAGACTATGGAAAACAATTAACAGTATCCGAACATAAAAGTTTCAGGTGGGTCCTTTGTTCTGAATTCCTTTTTCATATTTCGTTTTTGCTAACTTATAATACAATAAATTTGGTATAAATTGTAAGTTAGCGTAAAGTAAGTGTTTGCTGCTAATGAAGGTGTTCAAACTGTGCATCTAGTTTCAATGTGGGATAGTGAGTCTACATAATCTTGTGCACTCGTTACTCTAATAAGAGACAATAAGCGTCAGACGCGTTGGTTCCCGTCCATTGTCAATTTTTAACAAGTACGCGAGATAATTACATTTTCAAAAATATAAAATAAAGAGCTATTATGCGTTGCTAATACAATTACTGTTGAGTAATTCATTGTTAAATTATGGCTGTTGCGGAATAATATTTAGGTATGTTTCTGTTGCGAAAACTTGCATTCAATTTACGATTGTAACAGATTTTAAAGGTCGAGCTATTAATAATTCTAGTAGGATACGCAGTAGTTTTGCTGCTTAATGCAGCATTGTTGTTAGCACTTAATGGTATTTAATGATTAGTTCATATTTCACCTTGTCTGGCTACTATAAGATCAGCCGTTTATAATAAAAGGCAAAACTTATCGCTTAACGATTTGTCAATTGCAATACACAAAATGTAGATACGATTATTTGATTGCATTACCCAACCGTTTCAGAATGTTTTAATAATTTTAATCCCTGAATGCATTTTGCTGGTTAAAAATAAGTTTCTTCTACTTAGACAATGAATAATGACAACTAACACAGTCATTATGTTTCCACTCTAATTTCTTAAATTAATAGAAATCTACTTAAAGCGTTTGTTTAATTGCTCACGGAGCCACACAATAGTGGGTCGCAATTAAGTAATGAGAATCATCGTGTTTGGTCAACATCAGTCGAGGCCGGCGCGGAGGTTCACATGGAACAATGTATAGCCACAGTGACTGTCTAATTCTGAACTAAATTCAATATGCGCTTCTTTATACTTGGAACTTATTTCAGACAAGGTTTAAATTCGACCTATTTCATGTTGCCGTTTTGCAAGAACAACAGCACCGTTTGCGCACTCCATCGCGTCTTCTGCAAAAGTCAATTCAATTAGTATAACCTTCACCAGTTAAAATAGCAGTTAGTGCAAAGACAAGCAGTTAGTATCTGTTACATCGATATTCCGAGCTCCGCGGCGGCGCGACGCGAGGCGTGGTGCCGATACCGTGTGGATGAAAACGAGTGCCACAACCCTTGTGAGAGAGCCACGCTTATCCGATCACATCGACGACCGACTAACCATGCCGTTTGGAAATGCCAAATGAAATATTAATCTCGACTCGGCTATCGAATTAATAAATCGCAATTGTCGATGAGACGATCTCTATTGAGATTCTAATTACGAGAAGAGTATCGTGGTTGCCATCCCGGCCTTCGATTAGTCTCGAACGGCACTCCGCTTATTTGATTTGTTATCTGATTAGTTTAGAATTTAAGTGAAAGCTACGTTACGATTGTGACTTAAGTAATTGCTCTCCGTAACAGTATTTTTGCACTATGATACGGAGAGCGGATTCAGCGGTGGTGGTGCTGGGAGTGTGATCGGACAAGCGTGGAAAGATGTCGTGAGGTGTCGCGGTGCGGGAGATGTGCTGCGGGCGGGCCGCGGACTCACCGGCGCTAGTTCGCGTCTTGTTCGGGCGCGGTTTACTCTGCTGCTGCGCCCCACTATACCCCTTCCCTTGGTAGTTGTAGTAATCGCCGGCGGCGGCGTTGTACTGTGCGTTGTATTCCCCGGAGGTCTGGCTCGACTCCTGGGGGCACGAGTCCGGCGGCGCACCTTCGCGCTGTTTCGAAGGCGGCACGCCCATCATGGGCTTAACGTCCCCGCACAGCGGTAGCTCCTGCTGCTGCTGCATGAAGGCGACGCTCATAGCGGTGGCGTGCGCGACCGCCGCCTGGTAGTCCTGCTGGCCGAGCGCCGCCGCCGCCACTGAGTCCGGCGTCGAGTCCTTGGGTGGCGTGGGCGGGAAGGAGAACAGCGGGTGCGGGTGGTGGTGCTGCGCAGGTGACAGCGGCTTGTCTGCTTGCGCCGCCTCCTGCTGAAACCCGCCGCCCCACGCGCCGCCGCCCAGCGCCTTCGATTCCAGCCACGGATGCAGCGGCGTGTGGAAATGCGGCCGACAAACCTGCCCGCTGCCGCCGCCCAGCGACCGACCTGTGTAACAACATCATACACATGTCACATTCACTACAACTTGAAACTCAGCTAGTACTCTCATCGAGACACCCTAAGATTTATACGATTACAAACGGTTGCATATTCCAAAACTTATCATAAGGTATCGTATAGAAATAACACGGAATATACGGTCTCGGGGTGTCTCGGCGATAGTTTACAGTAGGTAAAAGAACACAGTTTAAATGACCATTAACGTGATCGAGAGATCTAGCTAGATGGGGTGATTGCGACACCATAGCATTAAAATTTGTCGTCATTACAGTGAGCAACTCAAAAATGTTTTACAACCTCATCCGACCTAAATTAATATCATTTAGGTCTAACCACCGGTCTTTCACACGACATCTTCATTTACAACGTCGTAATCGGGCCTATGAATATTCTTGGCTGTAATGCGTATTTGATAAACAAATAATGGAGGCAACTCGGTTCTCGATGGCTGCGTCCGTGAACAAAAGGCCTTACTTTTCCGAAAAGTTTCAAAAGCGGAGTATCACAACACTGGGCAATTAAAATTGTAGGCCAGCTGGAAATTTCATTAATTATGTACACAGTAGTGTCAGGTTCTGATTATACTCTTTGTTGATGTGTTTTCATACGTTCATAATGCGTGTTTTGAATTGCTCTTTTAGGCGATGCTTAATGAAATGAACCTCGCTAAATTTTCACAGCTGATGACAGATGGATCGTCGTAGAGTATAAATTACAACCCTTTTTTATTTCTACGACTACATTTAGCAATTATTATTTATTCGTGAAAGCAAACATATGTACGGGTACGTTTTGTCATCGTGGGGTGGGTAATGATATCTGTGTTGAACGATCGTGGATTGGTGGAGTTTATATGAGGGAACATCCCTTCCCGTTATTCCCTGTGGTACGCGACAGGGTGCGATTTCAGTATCCCGTAGCTCGCTGCGGGTAGCTAATACCAAGTTGCTTGCACTCAACTTCCTGTGAAACTTATGTTTCAAATGAACCCTCATTTGAAAAAATATTTTCGCAACTACGGGCAACTGTGTAATCTCTCAATTTGATAGGTAGATGCGTATCTGCTCTAGGCTTTTGTTACCAAACAACCGATAACTCCGAAAATGAATCGGCCTTGCTATAAAACAAAGCAGCTGTATGTTTTTACAGGTTCGTCACAAGCAGACAATGTAGATTTAGTGATGTAGATACGCATAAGGCCCGCATCACATGCCAGGTGTAGATCACGAGATTATCAGCGATCCTTATCACAAGGGCACCCGTACGCCACGACTAGTCGCAGACGGAGGGCGAATGAACTCTACGGACCCTGAATGTCGAAAGTAGTTAAATAATTAGTGAAATCTGATTGTGGAGATAATGTTCGTTTTCGAGAATGCCAGCTACACTGTATTTCAGAAAGTTGTGACTCGAATCTAAGCAAGGTAACGTTGTGCTGATCACTTAGCTGGTTGCTCCCTCGTTAGAGTAGTACTTATACTCATAATAATCGAATGTCGATTTGTAGGGTCATTACGGTAAACAACACAGCATAAAATAATAATGAATTAGTGCCGGCTTCACATTGGGCCGAATACATACAACGTTTTGACAGCGTCCGCGACAACGGGAGCCACCCCTCGCGCGTTAGGCCGCGTTCACAATAGCCGAGCGATGGCGGCCCGATAACGTGCGTATGAATAATTCCTGTTATCGCGCAATCTCGCCACATGCCCTACCTGCCCCCCTACCACCATATCCAAAAACAGCTCTACCGTTCGGAATATTCACCCTGTGCGGTACTGAACGATCGCAAAGTTCGCCCGTTGAACATCTTGGTAAGAGGCGGCCACCGACGCTTTTTATTTTAATCATTATAGGGCTGCATTTTCGGCCATTGTACTAGATACTCAGTTTGTGTGCCACTAAGCCTTGATTGTTATGGGATTTCGTGTTTTACAAGCACCGGGGCTAATAGAAAACAAAAGCATTAAATAAAGCGGAAATTAAACTATATTTAGATTTTGCCATTTATGTGAGAACGGGTCGATGGTGAAGATAAGGGTTAATAAATCCGAGTGTTTTCATACCTATCTATTCATCCATTCATCCTATCTTTAATGCGAAAACCTAGACCACATGCCTCTGTAGTAATAATACACAATTATTGTTAAAGATATAAGGGTGTCTTAAATTCATAAAATATTGTATTGATCTGTAGCCTCCGAGTTAGATTTCCACAAACTTTCATATCATCCACTCTCATCAACACAAAATTAACAGAAAATTGTATTAAATCAAATCATAAACCAATCATGGTACGTTCCCACAGCCGTCGAGACAAAACACCGGAATCGAACCCCCGACCCCTGGCCCTAAGGCAGATGCTGTTCGAGATCTTATCACCGCCACGCCACAGGGTATTGCAAGTGTTAGCTTGACGATGCACCCGTCTTGTTTACTCTCTGTAACGGCTTTTATTTTCACCCCTTTTAGATGATTGCAATTTTTGCGATAAAAACAATTTAATAATACCAAACTACCTACCAAATTTTGATAACTTTTGATATAAAATGTAAAATACTTCTGTGATATTTTGCCCGAAGTTTTTGCTAATTAAGTATACCTAACTAGAACATTATAATTTCCTGAAAACTTCAACTGAAGATTTTGATAACGTAAGTTATCAAAATCTCTAATAAATATTTTAAAACACGTCATTGTTACCTTTATTCCTCCCCTAACATTCACAAAACATGAGGCGTGGCTAAATCGAAACTGAGCTCCCTCTTTTTACGTTCCTTAGCTAGCGGCGAAAATTGCCCCTTTCGGTTGAAATCGCCTCGTAACTGGTGCATATGTACGCAATAAACTAATTAGGGAGAAGTACGCAGCGTGACGTCTTCCGGTAACCGCTGGAAATTCTCCCCTAAAGCTTCCGCCGTTACAATGGTAAAGTATGAAGTTGATATATAATGTTGCGATGTTGAAATCAGCTGAAAGTCCATACCAGAAAAGCCAAAGGAAACGTGAGAACTTTCTCAGCAAGCCCAAGGTCACACGCACCGCGTCGTCCAGTCTGCCGCGTTTATTTGCGCGCCGTGACATCACTCGCATCCGCATGAGACCAGCGTGCCCGTGCGTGTACACATACCTTTACGACAACCAATACGTACGCCAAGTTATCCCTTCCCCTTATTGTATTTAGACGTGTTATCCTTTGTTCTCGCGACAGATCATTACGTGCTCGATCATCAGTGCGTGAGCGACCTCTATGTACAAAGTGATAGAGGCTACATTCGACTACAGGCGACCTCTGTGAAATGTCCGACGTGTTAGCGAATGATAAATGTAGGCGTCGATATCGCGTATCGGATCTCTCCGTTCGCACGCCGAATTAATTTTAATTTATTGATCGTCGTATCGACGACGAGTATTTTAGTTGCCTACTAACGTCGCAACGCTGCTTTGCTTTTAAAGTGTTTATTTACAGCGCCCGCCTGTAATGTTGCAGTATAAAATATTGAATGCTGCGTTGAGCGGTTGAGCGTTTACAGACCGTATTCAATTTGTTGCAAATCTGCGCGTAGTCGCTGTGACCACCGCCTTACCCACGCTCTCTTGAATCTCGTGAAACATGCATCGATCGTTTTGACGTTATCAAGATACAAAAATACTTCTTTTTTTTTAATAATGGAGTGTCCCTATAATAACTACTACTCTTATCAATGAAACTTGCCCCAAGCAAATTAGAATTCAGCCGGCATACTTATAATTTTTATCATTTAATGCAGTAATGCATTTCAAAGCGGCTATAATGCATATTACGATGGCTTTTTTATGACTAGTGGTACAAAAGTCTCACCACGGTAGTTAACTTTATTATTGTCTGTAAAAATATAAAATCATTTATTGTAAATGAGTCTCATTTCGAGGCAGTGTTTGTAAAATGGCGGTCATCAGACGGAAAATGTTCGGTTTGCTAATTAACCGGATTTCCCGTAACGGAGCCTTATTATGAAAGCATGCAAATTATATTTTAGCTAATAAAACTGCTTTAGCATTATTTATTCTGATGCTACTCATCTAAACCTTTAAAATATGGCTCGCGAACTTCAGACCTTCGAACCTTTGTAGCGAAGCTTCAAGTACTCAAGGTTCCGAAGCGCCAATCTCCGGTTTAGCTTCTATTGTACCATCTATCAACCAGTGCACGTTGCATGCAAGCTATAAACCCGCATTTAGAGGTAGTGACTGAATGTAATATGCAGTTTTGCGATCGATCAAACAGCGCCGATCCGTGATCGACTTTAGAACGTCAATGAACTTTGGATACCAAATTCAGGTATGTCGAACGAAATCGAGTGAACGCAACTACGTATGGGAGTCAGTTAGTTCTCATACTCGTACTCCGTGTGTGTCTCGCGCTGTCCATTTACTTCTAATTCTTTTTACTATTAAAAATATTTAAGTATCGACACGGTCGCGTTCCGAATGTAAAATCGAGCTCGCGGGCGGTCACACATCATGTTACCTTCTGATTGGATTATAATGCTTTTATATTACAATTCTTATTACGGATGGGTGCTACCGAGCGGCGTGTGACAGGCGACGTGGGGAATAACAACTAGTGGCAAACGAACGGAAAAGCTGTCTGGTCGACTCGAACGCGTTGCGACGTCGATCGAGCCGGTGCTAATATCCGGGATAGATGCCGCTAAATATATTTAGCGTGTTTTCAACACATTAGCTAATATTTAATTAGAGGTTTGTACCCTCACGACCCCTGGTTCGACAATTTTTTTCATTTTTAAAAACTGTGTTGACATGTATGACTCGCCTACAAAATTTTATCAAGGATAACAATTTTCAACTTTGTTCGCAAGTTATCGTCAGACAGAATATACACACAAACATAACAACTTGTTTTCGTAGTCTGAGACCTTCGTTTAATATTTGTTTGTTGCTCTTCTATGCTTTCGAGTATCGTTGAATTGAAAAAGAATTTGCGAGGCCGAAAGTCGAGCCTCGGTCCCGAACAGTACCCATGCGAGGCCGAAGACCGAGCTCCCTTGTAGGCACTGTAGACGCGCGATCTCATAGTACAGGCTAGTCTATATATAGTAAAAGCAGACCCGCAAAACGACAAATATTTTTATCGTTCGACCATTACAACAGATTGGTTCCTTTTACGCGTAAAATACTTGTAGAAAATCGATAGGGATAAAAAAAAACCGAATAAGATAAAACTCAATTACTCAACTTGTTCTTTTTTACTTTGTTATTCTGACATTCTACATTTGATCTAATTTCTCCGAATGTCAAATAATATTAAGATTGATTCGCTTTCGATTGGACACCACGGCTAATCCCTCGGATTAGAGTTCCAATAGTATATATGCGTGTCGACGTGGGTGTCTGATTTATACCATCAGACTTTCGTTAATACCGCAAGAGCCTAATGCCCATCTGCACTAAACTTTGAATGCTCCTAAGTTCATACTTAACTTTCTAGGACGTACCTAACAGTGAAAAATGCGTTGCTCCAACTTAGGAGGCTGGTAAATGCGTAAGACATGTCGTAACCTTATGACACCGATTTTGCATGTCATAAAGCTAAGCAAGGACTTAACAAGTGTCAGTGTCAAACAAAACTGTATGTCATAGGCAAGGATTCCGTACTATAGCGGATGGGCTACAAAGTATTGTTTGCTCACGTAACTTGGGAGTGCCTTGCGGCACGTCGGCCATGTTTTGTATCCCAGCCAAGCTACTATGTTAGCTAACAAAAACTGTCAAATGTTTTTGAAGTGTTAGGATATCACTAGGGAAAGGGGTGGAGTTGATGCTATATTGTGTTTCCAAAGTGCCGCAAATGACGTGACTTGTAACTGGTCCTGTTTTTCTTTCGTCATTAGTTATAGGTACCATGGAAATTTATCATTATTTCATTCATTTCATTCAAACTTCAGTTGTAGGTCACATAACGTAAACTGGTTGGTGCAGAGGAAGTTGATGCCTAAGTCCGACTTAGCTTAGGTGATGCCTAACTAGGTTTTATCTTTAATGACTTTAGTTCAGACGGGCATAAGTAAACAATACTACCGAAATCTGTAAATTTCTATCATTACTCGATTTAGGCCTGGGACCCTATTCGGAGAAATGACATTTTATCTCGGTCACTGTCTCTCTAATTTAGAATTTAATGGGAGTGAGCGTGACCGAGATAAAATGTCATTTCTCCGAATAGGGTCCCTGTTAGGCAACTTGAAATGAAACTGATAAGCAAAGCCGCACGTATTGGACTCTCAATTTTTGTAGCACGTAGTTCCTTGAAATATTTTCTCGTAGTTGACGTCAATATTTTATGCGGAACTAAGAACCTACACGACTGTGTTCTTCTTCTAGCTTAACTTCTCTTAGTGATGAGGTACATCGTATTTTTTTGACATTTCTTGAAATGTAAAATCCTAATATTATAATTCAGATGAATATAGCCGCAGTCGTATCAGGACCAATAAAGCTTCGAGGTATAAAAATGAATACGTTCGTCTCGAGGAAAAAACTTCGTTTGCGCGATTCAGAACTCTCTACATTACAACTGTCAGTCTATACAAAACTTCAAGAAATTCACAAAATTGATCAACGCCTTCTAGCGAACTATAGGAAATAACTTTGTCTCTCTGTCTGGATGTTTGTCGTGTAATCACGGCTAAACGGCTGAACGGATCTTGATAAAATTTGATAAGGAGTTACTGTATATCACAAAGACGGACTCAGAATACTTTTTTTATATCCAGAAGTCGCGAACGAAGTCGCGGATACCAACTTGTTCATAATATAATGTTCTATTCAACAAGGTAATAATGTCACCATCCTTTTCGGTACACCCTGCCCACGGATAGTGACCTGAACTCTGTATTTTGTCTGTATAGTTTATATTTCAATTTTGTTTTTCGTTTTGGTGTCTATAAGTTCAATTAACAACGTAATTGGTAGGTTAGAAAAAATACTTGTTGACCGAACGAAGCGAAGGTCTCAGAGTTTACTGGAACATATCGGCATTTGTTTGTATGTTTGTATGTTTGTGTGTATATTTGTCCAATGATAACTTGCGAACCGTTGGTCCGATCTTCATGAAATTTTGTAGATAAGTAGTTCATTTCAATACAATTTTTAAGTTCAAATATGAACTAAATCGGTCCAGGGGTTGTGAAGACATAGAGGTCGCGAGGTCTCAGTTCGCCGCGAACTACTAGTATAAAACAAGTTGAAAGAACAAGGTCTATCTCTTCTCATGGAGCGCGACACCGTGAAAGGCATTTCTTTGCACTCAGCGCATGTAATGCGACGCGCATGCGCCCCGCATACGCGATGCGCCTTCTCGTTTGTACCCCTACATTGTTTTTATTTTCTTACGAACTCATCACTTCTCATTAAGTAGCGTTTGAAGAATAACTTTACATCACTAATGTCCGGACACGAATTATATTGTTATTGCATTTTAATAAATTTTCATTGTTCCAGGAGTTGTCAATGGACCACTCGGGGCGTTTCCGAGTATTTAGGAAGGAAGTAGCCTCCGTGTACAAGTATGGCTATCGATTATGTTTTAAGGGCTTTTATTAAATATCACTTCTTAGAAAAGTAACAGTGAATTTTCTTAGATCATGAGATAGCTTTGTGTAATGTGAAATAAAGTATTCAAGAATGTTTTGAACCGTTTATGGACTCAAAAACTGACTGGACTAGCCTTGTGGCTCAGTGGGAAGATTTCAACCTTCTGAGCTGTAGGTCGTGGGTTCGATTTCCACCCAGGACAAACATTTGTGTGATGAACATCGATGTTTGTTCTTTGTCCGGTGCATCTATGTATGTATTTACAGAAAAAAACTGGTTCCTATAGTACAAGCTAGCTTAGCTTGCTGAGATGACGGTGTGTGTGAAAAACGTCCACTAATATTTATTTATATTTATTGACTTATTTAGTTATTTCATAATTGCCAACTCGGCACGATCGACAGCTTTTCGCTGTCTCGGTTTTTCGGTCTACGATACGAAACAGTGACGATATATCTACTCGTACGAAAGGCAGTTAGCAGTGACCACTCTTATAAATCAAGTGTTTATATTAGGTAACATCTCTGCTTTTGCCAATAAAAAAATAAATAAAAATGATTATGACGTCGACGTCGTAAACTGAAGCGACGTACCTACATGCTACATGTAAGTTTGAAAGAAACCTAATGAAATAATCTCCAACATATTAATGACTATACTGCACTATAGTAAAATTAACAGAACCTATTATCGAGTGTAACGTAGTGGAAGCAAATACAGTATACAACGTACCTACCCACTGCTCGGTACCACAGTACTTTTCTATAATGTCACTGCACTCATTCAGTAATTGGATAATCTGTGGTACCGCCATGGTCGGTAGATGCTATTGTTTGTCTGTGGTTCTACCATGTCGGTTCTCTTGATCACGAGCGTGGCTTACCGCGCGGTCACACCAGTCACTCCTCACGGTCATATGCACTCATTCTTGCAGGTTCACTACTGGCTCGGTAACTCGGAGCTCTTTGATGTGGTTGCTTTTTTGTCGGTGCCAGTTGATACGATTGACTGAAGGTATTGTGGTATTTGCGATATCAATTAGAGTTGATGTGATCCTTTCTAAAGTAACTGACTGGCTGTTTTAGACAAGCATTAGGTACCAATGTTTTCAAGTGGAATAAAAATTATGTATAACTAGCTGTTACATGCGCTTTCGTTCATGTGGACCTACAAAAAAAGTAGCCCATGTCTGTCTCCGACCAATAAGCTATATCTATGCAAAAATTCAGTTCGATCCGTTCAGTCGTTTAGCCGTGATATTGCGACAAACATCCAGACAGAGAGACAGTCAGACAGAGAGACAGACAGAGAGGCAGAGTTACATTCGCATTTATAATATTACTGAGTTAGGATTTGGATTAGGAAATATAGCTTTATAATACCTACTAGTAAATTTAACGAGGTTACTAGTGAGGTAAGCAATTAAATCGGATGTCTAGGGCCGATGATGACGATGATTATGAACTGTGTTTATTTTTAGTGCATTCAAACAAAAAAAATTGAGCTTCTACAGACATTAGTATTTCAAACTTATCGTTTAATTTAAAATCTCTGGCTAACAATCACAAGAAAGCTTTTGGCGCCAAAACTAGGATTTCCGAGTGTTGCCAAGGTCCTTCGTCGGTACATTTTATAATACGATGCCATAAAAGTTCAGTGCCACTCAGAATTTGGAATTCTAACAGTTCTACGAGATCACTGAACTTAATTGTTACGGGCAAACAAGACGCTTAACATCACGCGAGCGACATGCTCTTCTCGTCACTCGGTATGATAAAAAAAAGTATAAATAAGAACCTCAAATAAATGGACAACTAAGCCCTACTTTTAAATGGCTACGCTTTTCAACATAGCGTTAGATAAATGTATATAGGTATAGATAACTTTGAATAAGGCCAGTAAATCGCTGGAATTGACAGCATAACCCCAAGTACCGAATAAAACTACAGTAAACTGAGCCATGACAATAACACATAAAGTTCGCACTAAACACGACGCGTAACGTCATGATTCCTTTAATTAATGACCGAGAGACGATCACGATGAATGATCTAAGGAAAATCTTATTTTCATAATATTGTGTTAATACTTGGATGTTTTATAATGATTACTACATTCTCTTCAATAGGATTTGTAGGACCCAAAGCACGGAAACTTTCAGAAAACTTTACTTGGCCAGACTCGGGACAATACTCCTTTCACATAGCATAGTGGGTGCGACACGTGGGTTTCTACTGTGCTAGAGCTAAGTGTGTGAATATTTGGAACCTATACAGGGTTATAAGAAAAGGGTACGCTAAGCCGAAAAGGGCTGATAGTACTCATCGTTATGAACAACTTTTACTATGGGACCAACGATGAAATCGCGAAAAAAATATCAGCTGTTCCATACATTTTGTAGAGTGTCATTGACATTTTTATATGAAACAGCTGATATATTATATTTTTTCTCGATTTCAGGGTTGGTCCCATAGTAAAAGTTGTTCATAACGATGAGTACTAACAGCCCTTTTTGCTCTGAAGTGGTCGCAATTCAGTGTGTGTCACCCGCACCATGACATGTAAAATGGAGCTATAAGTATCCCTACCTACTTGACAGATAATAGAATTATATTAATATTGAGTATTTCCTGACTAGGTAAATAATAAATGTAACTGTTGATTCAATGAATTCGATCAATAGATCTTAAATTTGTAAACTTGTTATACGCTTGAATTAACCGGCTTGCCAATGCAAAGTGAACATATTTGTCATAAGTACCACTTATGACAAAATTACTATGATTATTTCGTCATAACAC
The DNA here is from genome assembly GCA_947579745.1 of Apocheima hispidaria. Classification (NCBI taxonomy): domain Eukaryota; kingdom Metazoa; phylum Arthropoda; class Insecta; order Lepidoptera; family Geometridae; genus Apocheima; species Apocheima hispidaria. The sequence goes on from OX388151.1 coordinate 4,935,275, forward strand.
GATATTTACAGGTACTTATGCAAAATTGTTTTATACCCACTAAAAGTAACCTACATGTGTAGCGTACTTATTCCAAATCCTTACCACTCTATCAATATGATGATCTATCTATATGTCTAAATTTTAACACAAAAATAATATATTTTTTGTGTTAAAATTTTGTCATATATCTGAGCAAAAATGTGTCGTTTCGTGTGAACAATGTGTCATAATAATTAATTGCAATGGACTTCAAAAAACAAATAGATACTCTTCAAAGATAAGCGACATATATTTCTGCATATATAATTAGTAGACATCGCATAATATGCACTAACAAAATGGAAAAATAAGCATACAAATATGCTCTAAAAAATTTAGGTTTATTTTTGGTAATACAATCAATTGGTACCATATAAATTATTTGAATTCACGCATAATTCTTATGACAAAACACTACCAGGTATTTTTCAATAGGTATTTTCTAAGGCAAACTTGTGACGTTGTCATCTAATATTAATTTATAGGGCAGAAACTCTTGATATATGCATTAACGTTTTAATTGCTTCAAGACCGAGGCTTAACAGAATTTAATTTATTACGGCCTTTTCCTATATAGAATCGCGAAGGGCGCCTCGCTGCCAAAATAAGCAAGATCGGCAAGATATTACAAAATTATGCAATGACGCTATAAATATCGAGATAATAATATAAGTATTTGCATATGCAAATATGCGAATGCATATAATCCGATGCCTACTAACAGTTATTAGCTAAAGAGACCATTATTTTACGTAAGAATGTTCTTTCTGTGTAAACCTTAGTTTCAATGACGAGCATTAGGTTAATGTGTATCAGAACTATGAGGATGAATTGAACACCAAAATACTGGGTAAGGAAGAGATGACGGACATATTCTATATTATCATTTTATTCAGCATTATGTGTTTTTTTTTACAATGGGACCAACCATGAAATCATGAAAAAAAGATTCCATACATTTCGTCGAGGATGTACATTTCTGTATGGATCTACTGCTGTTTATTTTTACGATTACAGGATCGAACCCGTAGTAAAAGTTGTTCACATGGAATTTTAGTAGGGCTATGAGTGTGAAGCGGTATTTATTATTTATTAGCTGATGCTCGGGACCTTGAAAACCGTTTGAACCTTTTGGCCTTGAAACCCTTGCCCTGACAATCACGTAAACAATATAAAATAAATCATTCAAATGGGTCCAGCCGTTCTCAACTAATGATTCGTCATACATGTGGCAATAGATTTCCATATTTATATTTTCCGAAGCTATGGACGCCTGGACAACAAAGTATTCAGGAGAAAGCCTTCCCGACAAACTCCATTTGCAGAGGCTTTGGGCTTTGAAGCATAAAACTCAAGAGCTTCTTAATTATCCAAAATCGCTGGGGAATCGCGCTCGACTTCTCGTCGTAATAGGGAGCCGGGATTTGGCTTCAGGCTGTGCAACCTGCCAACACTGGGACACGTATCGCATGTGACGACGGCAAGAGACCTGACGGAATGTCATTGATTCCATGGAGCCGTGGAAGGCCTTGGGATGCCGGAATGCCACATGCATCGACACGCTAGCAGCGTCCCACGATTCTTCTACCTCCAGGGCGGCAGGAGCAGCGGCAGCAACAGCGGAAACCCATAAAAGGCGGAAGTATGAATCCCTTTGGCGACAGATGCTTATTTCTGCCTTTTGGGGTAGAAACATTGGGTTCTTGGGGTCCAAGCGCCAAGCCAAGTCTTTATGGTAAAAATCAAACTCCAAACCTCCAAATACCAATTTTTTCTATAGTGATCAAAGTACAATTCTAACAATCTCACTTATTGGGTTGCTTGCGAAATTACAAGCTGGTCCAGGCTGACCCGACAATCTTGACAATGGACGAGTGTTCCTGTAATGCCTATAATGACGACAGGCTGCTTACATAACCGCTCGTGACTTGCGCATTACGGTACCGGAGAAAAATACGGGTACTGCAGCTGCCAGGGACGGACTTGCTTGAAAATGTGGCAAAGGATTTATGTTCACGGATATTGTCTCATAAAGGCTTTAAATATAGGACACGGAATTAATATTCACTGAAAATGGTTAATATGGTACATTTTGGGAAATTCTGAATAAGTATTCCAACTGTTATTTTTATGTAGAAGGCTAAGTAGTTTAGGCAGTTGTAGTTAGTAGTTAGTATGTATTTTGCTTAAAGGCACAAAAAAAAAGTATTCCAACTTGAATAGCACTGAATCTATTTCACGACATGGTATCATTCACTTGATTGGCTTTTAAGTGAAAATGTGAACGAATCAAACTTTTTTACCTTTATATTGGTACACAGCTTATTTAAAAACACTGATCCAAACAAAAATGCCACGTTATTGTGGCAATTTTTACTGGCTCCACTTATTTTACAAACTAATTTCAAAGTTCATCATCTTTATTCACGTATCGCTTAGTAAAATTCTAACTGCTATATTATATTTTAACCAATAAAATGCATTGCCTCATTCGATATTAAACGAGCTTATTTACAGGCATTTATTCAATTATAACAAAAAAATAAACGCGCATTGAAAGTAGCAGACCTTAGAAAAATTATAGTGTTTAAATCGAACATCAAGTAAATTAAAAGTTGGTATGAAAACGTTTATAGCGCCATTTATATTAGAATAAGATATTAAATCAATAGAGAAGTGTAGTTTTATTAAAATACGGAGGAAAGCTGCAGTCACGCGATGTACGGAACTTCTAATTATTATAAACAAAAATCGATTTGTTTTGTACTCATAGATATCTAATATTTATAAACCAATTATAACTTTTTAATATCCTTAATTGGATAAATTATCGACCTCCGCATTTCCACCGAAGCGCACATTAAAATTACTAATCATAATTTCAATTTAGGCCAGTAGACATATTCTATGAATTTTTGTCATGCTTTGTGATAGATAGGACCACATTACCTTTCAACTATTTCAATACTACTGCAAAGATATTTGAAAAAAAAAGGATGTGTCTCTGTCCATCCCTGCTCCAGCAGTGTCTAACTAGTTTGCGGATGGCCAACAACATAACTTAATACCGAAATAAGCTCTATTTCATAACAACCAACTAGTTTGCTGGTAGGTACTTTAACGTGTACTCAATCTGTGCCCTTGGATAACAAAGAAGTTGAACGTGGTTCTTTTAGCAAGGGCAATGGATAGGGCTTGTTAATTCTAAAAGTTTGTGCTTTTCGCTTTTCTTTTACTACAATGTCCAGTTACTACAATTTTATATTTCGTTTAGTATTTTTTTGTCCTATGAATAAATTCACCGTGCTGCCTGTAAATTTTTACCCGACTGTAGGAGCGTAATGTTTTTGGGTGTATAGTATGTATGTTTGTGTGTTCCTTATATGACGTCATGTAGCCTTTTGACAAATGAGGTGTCGTTGTATTCGTCTTTATGTCCTGAGTGACGTAGGCTACCTACATTTTGCTGTTGGGTTTTTAGTTTTTCTTTAGACAATTAGTTGTATTGGCTATAGGTTGAATCCTATAGCTGCGTAACATGACATTATCCATATTTGAAGAGTTTTTCCTCAGTTTTCATTCATTCATGTCCTTCCTTATTGGATGCACAATCTTATAATTATCTTATATCTTGCACTTATATGATCTATGACTAATTTCATCAAATTCGGTGCTACAATCTTTTAGTAGCGAAACTTAAACACATAATTAAGCAGAGGTAAGGGTATCGATGGATGGGCGATGGAGCGAGCGGATCCTACACTGGTATCCCAGGGAAGGCGCCTGGTCAAAAGGACGGCCGAGAAGAAGATGGCGGGATGATATCATCGAAGCGGCTGGAATCACCTGGACACGACTGGCACAAGAGCGACGACCATGGAACTGTATGGAGGAGGCCTTTACCCAAATTTGGGTGCCCAAAGAGAACATTTAAAAGAAAAAATATATATATAGTATTATTAGTAAATTCAAATAAATATGTAAAGTATAAATGTAAGAAAAATTTAAACTGGGAATAAAGGCTTTATTATTATTATTATTATAAGGGTATCGATCATGCGGTCATGTGGACTAGACTATATCAACCAGAGCTGTCAAATTTAGTTAGCTTGGAAATTGATACAAAAAAATCGACGTCATCACCAAACTGAACCAATCTGACAGGACTAAAGTTATCTGCATCTCTTTTAATTTCAGTATGTGATAAAATGATAGCATTAATTTTACAGCTGTCAAATTTAGTTTAGTTTAAAAAATGGTATAGAAATCGCAGAATAAAATAGTATAGAATCGACGTCTTTGTCACAATTATTAGTTAGTGTAGGTAATTATAGACAAATAATAAAAAACGAAAGTTGAAAAACGGGTCCTTAGTAAAATTTCTCTTCATTCGCTGGTAGCATGTACCACTCGCTCAATCTTCGTATTTATTACCATCGGTCAAATCTCTGACTGACAACTTTGTAACATTGCAATGTAATAATAATAAATCAAATGTTACATTACAAGCTACTTACCAGCCCACTACCTTCACTATATTCTGTGGTTTTATAGACATTATCATCAGTACTCGCGATGACCGATGACAGATCGCGTCGACCGGCGCTTGAGACTTGTTTATAAAGCTAGGTATCCACAGATATCGCTTAAGCTAGGTATCCACAGAAAGACAACAGACACATTCTAGGATATCATTGTACTCATCATTATGAACAACTTTTACTATGAGACCCACCCCGAAAGAGCGAAAAAGAAATCAGTCCATTGAAAAATGTTATCGACCGACGGCTAGTAACGCCGTAAATGCCATTCGAGTCACCTAGTATCCGATACGTTACCGTGGTCGCCTCAGTATACGAACGGCCTTACTACACTATTGTTAAACAATTTATGGCCAAGACCAGGAAACTACTGCACTGGGCAGTTAGCGAATAGGTAAAATATCATAATGTACAGTTTCATTGTCTCATAATAAGGTACTTTATTTATCAAGAGATAACCTTGCGAAGCGAATGCATAACTTTGCTAACACACCGCAGACGAATTAGATAAAATAAGAGGGAAATATTTATCTCTCTGTTTCTCTATCGTTCGTTAGACGGCGGTCCCCGCGTGTCATTTTCGCAGTTTAGTTAGCACTGCTAAATCAAATCCTGTTTGCTTTACTGCTTATAACAATAAATTGCAAGAACTATTCACTAAGTTGAATAGAGAAACATATTGTGCCAACAAAAAGTCGGTTAATGAAATGTCGCATTCATTTACATCTTAGTTATCTGCAATACTATTTACGTCATATTCGATCCGACAGCTCCCCGCAACAGGAAGTATACAGTATTTGGTATAGACGTTAGTTACCAAAAGTAGACAAACACCGACCTCGCCGGCATGGTCGAAGATCGATTAGATTTCTCCAAATAATTCTTAATTCATTTATTTCTTTCAAAATATATAATAACAATTAAAATGTGATCAAGTCATATAACAGACACTCTATTTTCGCTTTCAGCATGCAAGCAAAGTTACTATTAATAATCAAACAGATAATAATAAAACCGCTAGGGCGCCAGGACACACCCTTTCTGGGGTGCCAGGACATGTCTGATGTCCCTTTACCGGGTGACCGACCAAGCCGAGGTTCGTACAGCGCTAAAAAATAGTTTGTAGGCCCAACGGCTGAACAGGACAGTAGAGGCCAACAGCCAACATCATTAAAAACACAAAAACATGTTATCATATTATAATAAATGTATAATTATATTCATAACGGACATAAATTACTAAATAACTTATTAAACTGATAAAAATCATCGATTTAATGATCCAATCCAATGAAAAATAACTTAAGCTACAACTATCATAATTTCATTTATTCCTCTTGTTCTACTTACCCATAAGTAAATACCTAAGCTTACATTACCTACTTATACCTGTAGGTATATACCTAAACTCATATGAGCTACCTACCTATAGGTTAGTACCTTAGCTCACGACCTATATCAGAGCCGCATTGTGAAAAACATTTTGACAGACCTAGCTGCGCATAAAGTTTCGAATTTATTAAAATTGACTTTAGCTCTAAATCTTTACATACTTCATGCTTCAGTTATAGGTTGCAATAACTGAAGCATGGAGTTTTGGCGGGAACGTGAAGAAATCATGTCGCGTCATTTTATTATTTTCCAAAACATGTGTTATTTCGAGTGTTAATGTGTAAAAACGGTGAATTTTTACCCGTTAAGTGTTCGTAAATATGCACGAGTGTTGGTGAATGGTATAATGTCGTGAAACGTGAATTTTCGTGTTGTTTCCAAAACTCCTTAGAAGGCTCTAGTAAAGTTTTCACCACTTTACTGGGGCATGACTTGGACTTGACCATGACTTGCTTTGCTCACCTTTGACTGTGACTCTGACTTGTTTGATAATATCTAACAAAACTTGAAAATATTTAAGTATACTTGACACTGGCAAATGCATAAGACGTGCGACGCCAAAATCCTCTCAGGAGGAAAGAGAAAAAAAAAAAAAAACTGAAGCATGTCAAGTGAAGGTTCGATTTTTGTAGTACAAAATGCCAACAATCGTCATATTTTCAACTTTATAGACTTACTAGCTGTTCCTACTGCTACTACTACTTTGTTTAATAATTTTAAAAAAGTAGTCCGTCTCCGTCCCTTAAGCTATATATATGCAAAAATTCAGGTCGATATTTTAGCCGTGATGACGCGACAAATACCCAGACAGAGAGACAGAGATACATAGAGAGACAGACAGACAGAGTTACAAACGCATTTATAATATTAGTTACGATAGTAAGGATAAATATACCTATGTCAAAATCCCTTTTGTAATTAGATTTTACTGCATTTACTTAAGGGTTAGAACATATTCTAAAGTGACTCATAATGATAGGTGTGTCCTAGATATTCATTGCATTGAATCGGTTAAATTTACTATTTTATCAGTTTTATATAATTATATAAATAATACAATTTACTTGACTTATTGACGATATTGATACGTATCCGGGTAATTCGGGTCAGTTCGTTACTTCTCTATTTTAAAATCTTTTAATTAATGCTGAGGTAGGCTAGTATTTTGCTATTACAATAGCTACAAAAAATGCATAAAATCGACGTAGAGCTAGCATACGATAACAAAGAATAAACGCGGAGCGCAAGCTATCGAAGGCTGACTGATGTCTATTATCGGGCCAGCGTAGCTAAACCACTCATTACCAGTGCCTAGGTATTGATCACAGGCAGCCTAGGCTCAATCGTACTTGGGCTATCTAGCTCGTTGGCTAGGCGGTATTGATCATACGCGATGCCGGAACCTTGCAGGTGCACTACAGAGGGTCAATGGGTTTTGCTCCGTCTACCTATACCTATATTTCCTTTTTGGTAAGGTTTCTTCGTTCTTAGTTGTAGTTAATTAGTGTAGCTATGTTTTCAATAATTATCGACTTAAAATTAAAATATGCAAATAAGTTTTTGATTATTCAATGCCTCTCAACTACATTTTCAAGCACAAATTCCAAATCCCATGTGCTACACAATTGAACATCTGACTTATTACCAACTAATTAATAACTACCGTAGACAATTTATGCCAGTACTTAAATACGCATTTAAATTGTATTTTTAATTCACTCTATTTGAATATAAAACCTCGAGGTTAAAAAGAAAACGAAGGCAAGCGACCGTGGCGCGGGGTCCACTCGCGTTACCGCCAAAGATTTACCATTGGAATTTAAAGAAGTGACAGTTCACAAAATCTGCCTATTCTTAATGATTAAATGCAACAATGGCTAGAATGGTGCGTATGTATAATACTCTGTCTAAGACAGCCGTTTTTGACATATTTGGTGACCATATTAATATATTTAGGAAGACTTTGAGGTCTCTGACTATCTGACCAATGATGATAATTCATATAATGACTTTTAAATTTAAATTTTTGACTTTTATGTAATGACTTAATTCTATTTATAATTGTAGTACCTCGCTCTTTATTATTGCATGCTGTCTTCACCTGTAAGTATTGTGACATTTAGTTTTATTTTATTTGTGTATATTTTTGACATTGTATTGGTGTACACAGTGTAGGTGAACCGAAATAAATAAATAAATGAGCACACTATATGGAAAATTAAGAAATGAGAATCGCTAGATGGTTTTTTTAAATTATGCGATTAGAAAATATGTACTATTATGTATTTTGTAATACTTTTGTAACACATGTATTTCAAGCATAATTATTTTTAATTGTGTATTTATGCTATTTGCATGAACAATCAGAGATAATGATTTAAGAAAAATTCGTAAGAATATTTTCGTCCGTATTTTGTTTTCGTTAGTATTTTCGTCGTTGTATTGCAAGTAAAATGAAAACATCACTAGTAAGATCAATGGTGTCATAGGATTCAGTAGCATATTGCAATCGGTTAATAAAGCTCAAGTACCCAATGCGATGCGTATCTCGATCTGAAGGTAACAAAGAAAGACAAATACCACACTTTCTCCGCACAAAGGAGTGTCCATTCTTCATGTGAGTGCGGTAATGAGTCTATGTTACTCGAATCACTGGGCTCCATAGTACACGATCCCACTGCAAGATTTATTTTCAGATACTTTACTTATCACAGACCATTAATCCATTTAGCATCAATCATTTACCAATTAGTGATTAATCCTTTAAATAGCTAAACAAGTGTAAACTCTTCTTAAACATTTTTATTAATTGTAGATCTGTTAAAATTATCAGTCAAAAATTAAAGCCAAGTTGTACCCAAATCAAATTGTAGAGCACGATTGAATTACTGAATTTTAGCATTCAACTTAACTTGAGACATTTGATTTCGGAAAAAACTCTTATACGATACGAAAGTTTGAGTGTACTAAGTTTGTTCCCACTCAACTCCGTAAAAACTTAACGGATCTACATAAAATTAATGATGAATGTAGCATATATACTGGCTTAACAGGAAGGCTACTTTTTAACCCAAAAAAATATAGGGGCCTGTAGGATAGCGGGTGGAACCATGAAGCGCTGCTAGTAAAACATATAAGCAAATAATATAATCAATCTGTAACTTTGAAGTTAAACTTAAACTCTACTCGTAAACATTTCATGCAGTGGGATCTCGTACTACATCGGTAGCAAAGACCAGTGAGACATAAATCATTCGCAGCCAGGAAATCATTCATCCTTTATTATGCTGCAAAAATAAGCTTCCACTCGGAATGGACCGATGTTTTGCCCTAAATGTACTTTTTCTAGTTGTACCTTTTTAATGAAAACATAAATTGCACGTTAAGTGCTTAACAGACGTGTTAATTTGAATTTCTCATAAGTTTGATAAGTCTGACGTTCATTTTGTAATTTTGTTTTTTGTGGTTCCATAGCAAACCAACGATCCATTTTCGCCGTGTCCGTCTATTCGTCCATCTTTATGGCACGATATCCTTATTTAGAAACTATGAGGAATGCATCAACTGAGGTTTAGTAAACAAACATAAGTATATCCGCTACCAGGGAAAATAATATTGAAATGTTGTAAGTCGTAACATAGTTGTGAGGGTTCTCAAAGCATTTTCAAAATCACGGGTCATTTTTTAAATACCACTACCACTATTCCACGATTGTGTGTGTTCTGTGATTGTACAAAAGTAAGTCTTATGTGATATTTGTATTATTTTCTTATATCAACCTGCTTTGTCATAATCGTGAACCAATAATTAACCTAGGTCTACCCAGCCGCTTCCAACAAACTCATTACTAATCTGTACTTCTGCTAACAAGTTATTTTGTTCCGAGCACGATTGCCATTACTGGCCACAGTTAAATAAATAGTCACTTCGTTATTCGAGCCTAATCAATTAAAAATAGAATAGCAGTTCATTGGACCGTTCCCATGGCATTTTTGTCATAACTTCTGCTTGGATCGCGTTCTACGCAACCGCATATCTGTGTATGACAAATCGTGACAAAACCACCGACTCATCTACACTGTTTAATCTTTGACCATGTTCCAAAACACCTGCCAATTGATAATATACTTTATCTAGTTATAATAAGGGGTCATAGATTGTTGTTTTTTGTTTTTTAGTGGCAAAGTTAAGGTGGTTTGTGGTGGGCAGAGATTCATGTGGCGCAGACGCATGCCTGGCCGTCTCCGCGTCCATCCATCAAGATCGGCGCGCATCACCTTCAGGCCGGCAATCGACCGGAAACTACGGGCCCTTAACTCACCTCGGTTTAGGGACCTAATTAAATTAGAGGACTTTATGTGAAGGCATTCGTAACGACAACAAAGGAAAACAAAAAGAACGAGGAGTTTGTTACTAAATTATAGTAACAGATGTTAACGTGTAACTGTAATACGAGTAAATAATAACCTAACTTAGGACAAATAACTTGAATGCTCATTTGCTATGTTTAATATTTAGTACTCTTTGTTTTTTTTTCTCTTAAATGCTAGTTCTACACATAGATACTTTATTTAGCCAGTGGTAAGTATTGCAATGTTTCACGTGAAGTATAATATTTCACAATAAAAAAAACATTCGATTTGAGAACCTCCTCCTTTTTTGGGAAGTCGGTTAAAAACAACGTCGACAATTTCAGTTACGGTACATATGAGAAAGATGATATACGAGATATACGAATGCATGGCACGAATCATGCAAAATTCTTCATTAACAATGTTAAAACAAAAACCCGATAACAAAATGTAGTCTTTGTACAGGACATAAAGAGGAATCCAACGACAACTTCTTCGTCAAAATCGATCAAGCCGTTTGGCAACAAGACATAATAGAGGAAAACACACATATATATAGGTAGATACTTATATGAAATACTTGTATACACCCCAAAAACATTACACTCTTTCTTGGACAGACGGGTATATTTTTATCTATCAACCTTGTTTTCTGAGCCGACTATAAAACAACATTCGAGCTATCCACAGACTATTGAAGGTCTAGAGATAATACAAATGCTCAGGCTCTCTACAAAAGTAGTAAGCAAGCAGGCGACTTTGAGATTTGTGTTATGTATAACAAGGTCCATTTTAAAATAAATTAACTTAAGATTCCCTGGAATGCAAATTCTTTCATATCTACGCTAAACTGAAAAGGCTTACTCGTATAATTATTAACCTTAAATCGAAAAGAATCAAGTAATATGATAGTGATGGTAGCTCAGTGATTAGGGAGTTCGAATCGTACGCCGCAGGGCGTATATTCAAATCCCAACAATGAGTTTGAGCTGGTAAAATATCAACTTCAAAAAGCATAACTTGGTGTAGAGTGCCTTCTAAGTACTACTCGCCTGACTAGTTAGCTGGCTGGCTAGCACCTTCAAGTTGAAAATCTGTCGTCGATCATCAAACGGCTTGTTCCGGCAGCCTCAATAAAGCCAACTCTCATTCCAGGCAAAGTGTACTTACCATCTTTGACTACACCGACACATAATATCAGATGAGTTCAAAGAAAAATACATAAAAAATGTAGTTAGGTGGATGTAACAATAACCCTTCATCCTTGCTACAATTTAAACGCCTATAAAGTCAAAACGTGGACAGTTTTCATCATAGAGCAAATGTAATCGAACATAATTCATATAAGCTAATCTAATCTATCTATTAATGAAACTGCCAATAATAAATCCGATAAAGTAAAATCAAGTCTGAAATCAAAACATATTCATTAGCGACTAGTATTTTTATAAGCTTTTTGTCAATAATGCTACCTAATAATAGGTACATTTTTTGTGCATACTTCGTAGCGTCGCTTCCGAACATGTCGCGTAGATTCATTATCATACGAACGATATCGCAAATATTTGTAGTCCTTGTCCTGCTCTCTTGTGATCGTATATTCGTCCTTGTTGCACGGCCGTCAGGATAATATCAAATATCAATATTTGGATGCAATCAATCAAAGTTAATCACGCGAAAGATATAAAAGTAAAATGAATACATTATCGGATCAGGGCGACGCGTCGTACGCACTGGATCGAACCGTACTAACGATTGACTATTTTTGTGTCTGATAATGAACGATTTGAAAAAAGTATGGGAACTTGTTTGCCCATTGTGCTGTACATTGATGACGTAAGCGGTTTTGAATATTAATTAACTGGTGTCAAAAAAAAAGCGTTTGACCAGTTCGAATCGAATCAGCTTGTGAATGATACGATCGTATTTTGGAAGTCTCAATAATTATTTTGTTAGACAAGAGGTTTGTCATTACATTTCCATGTATGATTTTAGGGCTCCATATCTAAACGAAACCCTTATTGTTACGCCGTGTTCTGTATGTCACGGTCATTTTTCTTAGAGACGATGCAATAAGTTCGCGCCAATCTTATGCAGAGCTCGAAGTAGGCAAAAGTTGATTAGGTTATAAAATATTATCTTCTTTGAAAAGGAGTGCGTCGACCTTTGCATAAAAATGGCGCGAGCTTATTCAATAGGCAGTGTAGACCGCCAAATGGTCCACTCTTAAGTGAATCAACACACTTTAGTACCTAAACAAATAGTTATTTATAATTTATACAAGGAAAAATATTAAAAAGATTATTAAGTGACCTTACCTCAAAACCATACCATGAGGTGTCGGGACACGCACTTGACACTTGACACACTAAAACACCCGCAACTCTTTTTATGTATTTTTATATTCTATATATTGAAAAATTCGAAGAGTATAATATTCAGGGAATAAAACGGAACTTCAATAAAGCTCGTTCGAAACAGGTTCCATCTAAGAATTTCTGTCTCAGAATTTTTGAGGAACAAAGCTTGGTTCAATTTAAAAAGTTAACTAATTAGGTCAATGGTTCCGTAGCCAGTATCGATCGAGAACCGCCAGCTAAAGTTTTAACTATGCCGTGCCAGAGTCATAGTTAGTACTAACTTTGAACAGTTAGTAGGTGCTTGAGTCAATAAAACTAACTGCTAGTGTTGTTCGGAATAGTTGTTTGTTTGTGGACTCCAATGCGCATAATTGGTATTGATTACTACTGGTTCTCCCAATATTTACTTGGTTCAGTTTATGTGTATTTTAGAGTTACATGTGCACAACGACTTACAATATCGTATATTCGTTCGTATTTCAGCCATAATAAAAATAATAGTTATTGCAATCCCATATAACATATCTGAATTATCAATTAGTCTTAAGTTTTTTTTTCGAGTAGAAAATGTCACTTTACTTTTATAACTTAAATAACATTAAACAATAAATAAATTGAACTTAAAATACCTTAATTGAACTTAAATATACCAAATTGGTACTAACTACAAAGTACGTTTAATCTAACTAATTAAATAACATATACAGAGAAGAAAATAAACATAATGTAAATAAAATAAGCTTATCTAAAAGACCGCTACCAGTGGGAATTGTTTCTAAAATGTTGGCCCATTACCACGTCTTAAAATGTCTCATATTTTATAATGTCTAATTTAGTTTATATCTATCCGTTCTTTTTTATGTATCTGTATTATGTCTTGTTTTTCTGTTAAGTATCTGTGTTATCACGATAAAATCTTTCGGCAAACAGGCATCTTAAACAAAATGAAAGTGAGGCCCATAGGCCAATTTATTGTTATCCTATGGTCAAGTTCAATAATCGTTGGACCACTGGCCCTAATAGTAGCCCGTGGTCCAATTCTTAAAACAATAGAGCTCGACCAACACATCTAAACGAAAGTTTAAAATTATTGAAGTACAACCGCTAACTTATTCTCGAGCATCAAGTTTTTTCAAATGTCTCTTTCTCTCATGGACATTGGAATGACTGGAATAGTAATAATGTCTATGACTCTAGAATCAGTCTACTAATATAAATACGCGTACTTTTTATAATAGAACATGGCCACTGTTCAACCGCTGTTAAATGTATTGTGACGGTTAATAAACGCCGCTCTAACGGGACACCATCACTTAATTAATCGTGAGTTGCTTACTGCTCGTTCGTGTTCGATCCCGACATAGAATTATAAAGATTTTCATAGATAAATTGTATATCTAGGTATTGATTGCTGCGTAAGTTCCATCTATTATGAAAAATTGAAATGTATAGGTGTATCAAAAGGCTTTTAAATGATAATCTACAGTTGCTCAGCCGACTGCCCAAGAAGGGGGCTAATGTTTTGGGGAGTATGTAAGTATTTATGTATGTATGCTTATGTGTTATGTGTATAGTATTTTCTACAGACTAACGGCTTAACCGATTTTGATGAGTGAGGTGTTGTTGGATACCTCTTTATGCCTGGGCTATATTTTACAGTCGTGTATTTCCTATTTCTTTTTGACCGAGCGAAGCGAAGTCTCAGAGTTTACTGAGACAAATCGGCATTTGTATGAATGTTTGTATGTTGTATGTTTGTGTGTATATTTATCCGATGATAACTTGCGAACCGTTGATCCGATCTTCATGAAATTTTATAGGCAAGTAGTTGATTACAAGACAATTTTTAAGTTCGAATATGAGCTGAATCGGTCCAGGGGTTGTGAAGATATAGGGGTCGCGACGTCTTAGTTCGGCGCGAACTACTAGTAGTAATATTACTCGCCAAAGCTCAGAGAGCAAGTAAACGGTGTATAAGAACTTTTTTATAACGCTTCCGTTTCCGCTTTTAGCTCCCTACTAAATTTACCTATGTCGCTAGCGCCCTATCAACTAAGCCATAACCCCTCCTGGCTAAATTGATAGAGCGGGGAGGAGGCCTACCGATTTTATAGTTTGAAAACACACGAGGGGTTTTAAATATAGTAGGTATAGTAATATTTTTAGGATATTAAATCGCGTCTTATCAATAGCGGCAATGAAACGGGAGCCCGCGCTTTTTATCATACAAGGAACTGTATGAGGCAGTACACACCAAATATGCTGCGAGAAATCAGATAATTGCTAATTACAACTAAACCAGGAAATCAACGAAAATTCTGCTCTATACTATCCTAGAAAAGTCTTTTCAGTGATTGTTTTATCGAGAAAATGTCATGTCAACATTTTTTAGCTATACCGGACGATAGAACCTTAAAATAGTATATATCAACAAAAGACGAATACTAAGATAATCTAATCTACGTAACATAACACAACGGAATAGCAAAACCCAATAATTTATTTCAGTTTCTTTCAACATTTTCAAGCTCCAAATATCGAATAGAAGCAAAAGTATCGACTCATAGGCACGGCCAGCGAGATGGGACTCGGTTGAATCGAGTCTGGAAAGTTAAGCTCGAATACCTATTCCATTTCCGAGCGAACGCGCAGATCTACGGCGCGGAAGCGTGGACGCGATACATTCGCGCACATAAGTATATCACATGCGTACATAAATGCTGTAAGATTTTTTATTAGTATACACAAATTCTGTGAAAAATATTCACTAGCGTACACAAATGGTATGGAAAATATTCACTGTCGCATATTCTTTAATAGTTACGAGATGATACGTGCCGAGATTACCTCAAGAGAGAAAACAAAGAAAAGTGCGTAGAAGCTGCAGCAGTGGTTTGATGCAGGCTGATAATAATGATGATGACAGAAGGGGGAAAATATTTATTATGTACAAAAGTGTATCATGATAATAACCTCGTGGGATCGTTTTAATTTTTCTGTTAAAATATTTCCATTGTACATAATTATGGTCGTTCCAAAGTTGCTGATTTCAGAAAATACTCCATATGTATCTTACTATTTTTTTTTAAATCATGGTTTCGTTGTCATGGAGAATTAATTTGAGAACGAGAATGGTAACAAAAGCGGGGCATACATTTTTAATTCAACAACACAGCAGCGAGGCGTTTTCACCTACTGCTTATGATAAAAACATACAGTTCTGTAAGTAAAGTTACAACATAGTGAGTAAACATACTTCTAACGTTACTTTGAATCATCTAAACCAACTTTCAACTAAGATGTCAACGTTGTGTTGCAAACTTTATGAATAAGATTAATTAATTTACAAAATTCTCTTCAAATTTGTTATCGCGAGTGTACAGAAAATTACGAAAAGTACTCAACTTGTGTATGAGCAAGATAAAGCCATACGTTTTCTTGCCTAATTCAATTGCTTTATAAACTGTTTCTACACTTTTGCATGCTACAGTAAAAATGGGTTTATGTCTAAGTACTCTCGTTGCTTAGTTGGTATTTGGTAACACGGTTTTGGAATCGATTTCCGACCTGGGGCTCTATTTTTGAATCGCTTGTAAGATTTCACATATCTAATAGTATCATGCGAAATAAAAGATTTTCTATTGATGGTTTCTATTCTATTTCTAGCAAAATCGAATTGTTTAAACCACTCGTTGCGTTAGCGAGTGATAAGATTTCTTCAAAAATGCACTATATGATGAATTGAATCAATATATGTTTTCTGGGTCTGGGTGCTAGTTGTCCTTGTTTTTTTGTTTTTCGTGGCATCCCCGACACAGGGAATTCTAGTTATGAGCTTTGAGTGTGGAGCGTTATTAGATAGCTATAAAATGGGTTACGTAAATATTAAAGTAAGCACAGACATAGAGGCTTCCCTAGATTTTTTTCTTGTAAATTTTTCACTCATGCAGATGTTCAACAACCCATATCTCCTGCGAGGGCTCCTGTTGCAAACTGCTGGGGGGAAATAATTAACGGTTGATGGCAGCATTATTTCGTGGCATGATTGCCGTGCGCCTGACTTTGGGCACAGAATAAATGATAGTCACTGTGTAAGTTTGGGTGGAGATGTCGCGCTGCGCCGGCGCAGGCCCCGCCCCCGGCTAATTGCGCCAATCTGCGACGCCGCTCGCACACACACGCACTGACGCATCATGGCAATAATATGGATATGACAAACGCTGCATTCGGCAAATAAACAATGTAAATGATAATGCAGCCGTAAATACGGGAAATTATGGGTGAAATAATTATACCTGCACATATCAAATTATGAACAAAGAGCTAGGGAGATGTACGTACATTATAACGTACGTTTATTTACCTGCAATTTACTCTCAAATTCTATAAAATGAACTTGATACGTAAAATAAATTCATGTTAAAGAATTGGACAAACTTGAAACACACAGCGACATCTAGCCCCAAACTAAGCAAACTATATGAAACAGTCTAGCAAGTAACTAGCCTGATTGTAAGCGTCACGCTTAACTATAACGGGCCAATTCCACCGAGAATTTGAACTTCAAGAGTACAAGACCCGGCGCGGCAATGCACTGCGCTCGTCCTGATATATTAGATGTTCAATCTCTTAGTGGCCAGTATCACTGCGAAGCATTGCTCTTCAATTCAGGCAGAATCTGCAAGAGTTCTATCACTACTTAGATACAACTCCTAGGGTACAATCTTTTGTCAGTTGTTTCACTGCTTGTGAACGTAGACTTAAGGCTTAGCTAGAAATGAAGTGCTGTATTACTCTCTCTATCCACTATGTCTCTCATAGATGCAAACATGGGGAGAAGGAAAATCAGAATTAACAAAACGAAGTCAATTAATAGAAGCCTCCATAGCCATACCAGCCATACCAGCCAGACGGATGAGCCAGACTTGGTTTATGACCACCATTTCCATTTGTTTTAGCCACAGACAGTAATTGGAAAAATTTCATTTTCTCCCGTCTAGTGATGTAAACTTGCGTTGGACAAATAAGTAAGTGCCTAGTACAAAAATAAAGAGTACGTTCAATTTAAGTCCAACGAATCACACATATATTATCGTATACCTATAGTTAAGTACGTAAGGTAGGTTGATTAGAGCCAGTTTCAATTCCAGGTTAGACGTTTTGTTTAGCATCATCGACCAACTTTAACGTCAGGTGAGCTTGTGTGAGTATAGTCAAATGCCTAAAAAATGCCTAGGTCGGTTTTCTTTCAGAAAAGTATTTTCTACTACTATTTTTTATTAATTTCAATGTACTTAGTTTATTGAATGACTTAATAAAAAACTACAAAAGTTCTTAACTCCAAAATAGCTTTACGATAGACATTAAACGTAGAAATAATTTAGAATCAATAATTTAAAAAAAAAACATGATTATCACTCCTACAAAATGTTTATTTATAAAAAGTATTTTTACTAAGATTCTTTACTTTATGTAAAAGGTATAGAGTCGAATGCAAGTCGCTTATGTCGTGTGCTCTGATGTTTGTATTTCTGTGTGTGTATGGTCGTGTGCTCAATAGGTGTGAAATTGGCGATGAGTAGCCGATACAGAACTCCGTACGCATTCGCATTGAATAATTCAGTTGTTTTATTTGTTTCCTTAACATGCACCCGTAGAACCTCTTCAATTAACTAGATATAATATTCAAATAAGTATAAACAGGTACCTGTAACTTCTCACTTTCCATATCTTTGTAAGAGAGCCGCTCCCGATTCTCCCAATGACCATTAACGAATTGAAGGTGTTATATTACAGAAGTTAAAGAATAAAAATAACCATAAAATGGAGTCTTTCCATCTCAAAATAAATAATTTCCAACGTGTCATCAATCGCCTCGCTAAGTAATAAATTAGAAGTGCGCGCGTCAAATCGGAGGCCCTTATCGAGTTACATGGGCAAACCTGTTCTCGTGGTAACCATCTTGTCATTCCATTGTTTATAATTCGATGTCCACATGGTTCTCTTGGAATTCCTTACGATCCCGAGCATTTTTAATAGAAATTTTAATTTTATGTCAGGACATAAAACTGCAAACCGTAGTGCAGTGCACGGTATGGTAGCCGGCGCGTCAGCCAGTAATAAAGTTCCTGGCCAGAGTGAAAACGATCCGAGTTGTCATCGTAGCAGGTTTATGTGCGATTCGGTGCGCTTAAAAATACTTTTTACAGCTCCCAGGACAACGCTCGAGCGACCAACGCGCCCGCAGACCCAACAAAGATACTCACATGACACATTCTATTTATGCACAAGCTTATTACAAAAGTGTACTGTAATATAAAACTGCATTATTTACAACGACCAAGAAGATAACATAAATGAGCTGGTATTCCGTTAATAATTTTTTATTTACTTATCTTTAGTCGGAGATCAATGTTTCACATAATTTTATATGTAAGTAACCTAATCGAAGCCGCCGCACTCGGAACGATGATTTTACCAGATTCAGATGTAATCAGAGCGACAAGAAGCCGCGTCGAGGGACGTACACGATAACAGAGTGGGTTTACAAAACGGGCCGAATGGTTCGCCGGCGAGCCGAGGGCGACCGGCCGCCCGGGCCTCGCCCGCCGCACATAAACTACGGCACATAACTGCTGTGAACGCGACGAAATCAATTCCCAGTTCCGATTCCGAGAAGTGACACAGTTTCTTAAGTGTCACGTCACTACCGACCCACCGCCAAATAAATTCTAATCGTCCCGCTGCAGGCGCATGCCAATCTAGTCTCTATAAACGCCTCGCTGTAGATGAACTTTTGTACGTGTCCAGCGCCCATACGTGTAGTTAAAATATAAAGAAGAGCCACCTGTCTCCACGAAAAACTTTATAGCCGCCATAAAATTAAAACCTCAAAAGAAAAACAAAAACTATGGAATCTTTTTTTTTCTGTAACGACTGGGGCCCATTTTAGATCGTGTTTACCTAAGCTGTCACCTCACAGAATGGCGATTTTGACTGGTCCGGCTTTCAAATTAATTGTGGAGCTCGGAAGAGATATGGTCCGATGTGCGATAACGTCGAAGTTCAGGCTGCCTACCGTCCGTGGGAGCAATTTGCTCGGCTCTGACAGATCAGTCGCTGGGTCACATTTTTAATTGGTATGACGTCCAGTTCTGGTAAGGTTTTCTGGATATTAAAGTTGCATAAATTAGCAGTTAATTAAGAGAGTCGTAAATTAAGTAGATGAAAGACTCACCGTGCGAGCCGACGGCCGCGGAGTAAGGGGCGTGCATTTGCTGGTGGTAGTATCGGGCGCGGCTGTGGTGCCCGCCTTCGAGCGGGGAGTGGAAGAAGCCGTCTCCATTCGGCTCGGCCTGGACGTCGCCGGCGGCTGGGCTGCCGTTGACGCGGCTCTCGTACCAGCGCTGCTGCAGGGCGCTCGCGGCCGCGCCCGACCCGCCGCCCTCGCCGCTCATGTCCATGACCGCCCCACCGACCTCACAAACCATGCATCGTTTTTATACACACGCACTGTAAGTCCACACACTTATCCGCATCTCCAATAGTCAAATTCTTAGTAAGGGCGTCGCTCGATCACTGGGCGAGTGTAACCGAACTCAGTTTCAACATTTTGCAGTGTGAACTATCGCGTTGCTATCTCCGGTGCGAAGGCCAGTTCATATTGCCGGTATCTGAAAAGATTAACAAGGTTTATATAACTGCCGTCCTGGAACATGTAGCGCTTTATCACATCCGCAAAATAATTTAATAAATTAATTAAGACGGAAGACAGAAACATGAATTGAATCTTTAAAATTATTGATACTGTATAGATATCGCAGAATTCGGGGTAACCGTCGTTTATCAGGCTGCTACCAAGTTATCAGGCCCACGATTCGATCGCATCAAAGAATCAGTGCCGGTGTTTTGTCCAAAAAAGACAATCAATTAAGATAACAGTGGTGCGGTATCGGAGACACCGCGATACCGATACGCTCCCAATTCGATTAGCTGATAACGCGCGACAACACTCGATACCGCCGCGATAACGTACATTAAGCGCTGTTGCCCAACCGAGCTGTGATTTTTATTACCACTAAACTCGCTAAAGATAATCTACTGCGTTAATCTATCTGTCACATTCAGGCTAGTTTTTACACTACTGGTCGAAGCAGCAAAATAGGTAAGTTCAGGGTTTTAGAATACATTTGGGATTCTTTCAAAAAGACTGAGGGTTTGAATGGGTTTTTTTATGGTAGGTACTGAATAATGGAATGAGCAAGTCGCTCACCTAATGCTAAGCGTCATGCTTGCTCATAGCAATTCAATGGCACCCAAAATTTTGAACATCAGCAGTTCAAAACCCTCCACGAGATATTCTCTTGAGATATTAGATGTTAAATCTCTATGTGCCCAGTAATTTAGCTGAAAACATTGTCTTTCGATACGGAACAGAGTAATGTTTGGACACTACTGCTTGGCGTTTGAATAACTGAATACTTCCCCAGGCGGACTCTGCAAAAAAGGCCTACAGCTACAAAAAAAAAAACATTCCTTAGAAAAAGGTAATTGAAATCACAAGAATCGTTGAAATCTAAACGCCTAACAATTTATCATTAATTCATTCTGTTACATACTTATAAGACCTACCATCTCAGTTTCAATGGAACATGAACGCTTGAATCATCTTATGAAAATAAATCAGTTTGTAATACTTTATGCAACTTTAATATTAGTTGTTCCCATTTTTAATAGCCAACCTTCAATTCAATTCATCTTAATTCTTTTTTTAGTAAGTGTAATATAATATTTATTATGTACAACATAAAAAACAGACAATTAAAGAAAACTTAAAAATACTACCTAAAAACTAAAACCTAAAATAAGTATAAAAAATAAACTAAACTAAAAAAATACCATTAGTGGAGGGAAAGGTCCGCAGAATGCTGGCGGCATTGCCACGTTGAATGGCGAAATAAAAGCCAGCATTCTGGACACCCGACGCCTCCACCAATCGCCTGGCCAAGTCCCGATAATGTGTTCCCATTGAGATTTATGGATCCTTATTCATGCGCATATTGCGCATGCTCGTGAACTTTGCTTAGATAGAACAACTGAAGTCGTCTATTTTTTAGTGATCAATTATCATTTAGATTAGGCATGTCAGAACGAATTGCGATAATATCGATTAACGACGTTATCTATACGCCTTCATTATTAGTTAATCTGGCTTAGCTATAACAAATCTATATTATTTGTGTAAAACAATTTCATTTTATTTTTATTTTAGGTTAAGTCTGAATGCATACATTATTATTCATTTATTTTTATTTCTTTGAGGAAACGGGGTTTTTTTTTTTTATACGACATCGCTTTTAAATAGCAAATAAAATATTATATTCAATATACCTTAATTCATCAAGATAACACTATTTAGCTTAGACATTAAAATATAATACAAACTAATTCAATACAATAATTTAATGTTTTAGGTTTTTGCGGAGGATATACTTTATCTGTAAATATAATCATAAATTTATTATTTTTTCATGTAGATCAACACACAGCCTAACTAAACCATTAAAGATAAAACCAGGTTGACTGTAGTTTCTTGTTATGATATAACCACTTACTAAGAAATATTTTTTTGTTATTCAAAACCCTTAAATGAGTGAAACGAGAGTTCACGTTTGAACGGAAATCCTTTATTGGTGCTCCTGTAACAATACTTTGTAAATATCTTCTAAGATAATAAATTAACCGAGATTTGTTTTTTTTTTTCAAAATTAGTAATTGGTTGAACTTTAGTTTAGCGTATGTATGTATGTATGTAAACGATGCCATGATGTAAAAGCATTAATCAAAGAAAATATTATCTATCCTTGTTCTTATGTAAACTATGTGTAACTCACTGGCTTAAGAACTATATATTAATTAATAATCATAATGTAACGAATACCACATATTTTATCGATTTTATATTTTATTTTATTTTAATACTTACATACAGACACATACAACGTATTAGGTACAACAGGAGGACTTAATGCTAAAGCATACCCACTCCTCTAGTGGTGGTATATTGAGATTCATTTAATGTAACGCCACGAGGCATACATAGTTTTAGAATGTGATACAGATCTCTAAAATGTTACTTAAATAATAATCTAAAAATTATTGCACTCTGTTTGTATGCACACATTAATAAATAAAATAAGCAACAATATTTTTTCTAAGCATTTTTCAAAAAATTGGGGATGTCGTTCTAAAAAATTTCGTATCAATAAAAAAATTAATGCCACGATGATAAAACTTTGTCTATGTGCCAATGGGTAGTTACATTTTGTTTATGTACTATATTGTTAGTAATTAACCGCGAAAGTTAAAATAATGTTTTTACATTTCAAAAGAAAGCAATAAACAAGAGTTTTTTATAACTTTTGAAAAGCATTCCCTAAGTGTGAAAACCTTTACAAATGATTAAAGGACAGTACTATCCATGGCTTTCCTTTTTCTATATCAACGTCTAGTAAGATGTCAATGTTTGTGTTCAGATTTTTTTTTAGCCACGTACAGTAAACAGTTTTATGTAATCTTGATAACAATACTTTGTAATTATTTCATAGATCCAAGCGGGCAAATCCGCTGGCTAAGAGGTAATATGTCATGTTATAGATGTTCGGTTAAATGACGGACATTCTACTATGGTTACAAATGATTATAGGTACTCATTAAGAACAACTTTTACTATGGGACTTACTTTTACCGGACTCGAAATCGTGAAAAAAGTATCCGTCTAGTACGACAATACATTAAAACATGTCAGTGATCTAATCGAACCAAAGCAACGAAAACAAAAAAGCTTGGTCACCAAAATGATAATGGTAATGGTACTTTTATAGTATGTAATTATCATGTCGAATAAATGATAATAAAAAAATCGATAAATGATAATGGTACTTTTAGTATATAATTATTATGTCGAATAATTTCTATTCTATTCTATTCTACTTGGCACTGCCTAGGGGTAATCGGTAAAGGTATGACCAAAATGGAGCACCTCTATTTGGGAGAAATCCATTCACGTTCATATGCGTCTAGATGGTTTACTCGTATTTTTAATCGACTTCCAAAAATAGAAGTAAGTTATCAATTCGATAGTTTATTTTTATGTTTGTTCGCTAATAATTCCGTCATTTGTGAACCGATTTGGAAAATTATTTTTTTAGTTGAATAAATATACTTGCAGATTGGTTCCATGTTTATCAAAATCTAGTTCTGATGGTGGGATCCATGAGGAGTTGAGGGAACTCCTCAAATGCTATAGTAATTAATACCCGTAGCGATTTTGGTATTTTCATCAACATGTTAAGCATTTGCAATTCAGAAAGTAGGTATCATTTAGCGAAGTAGAACTGATGAAGAAGATCACAGATGTCCACGGGAACTCTTCAATTATAATAATTTAACAGGTGGCCCCAAGAACATAGAGTATTTTGTTGGAGTCTTTTTTTTTAAATATATAATTGTTGTAAGAAGCACTTGTTTAATTATCTACATACCAAAACTGTATGTATAACGAAACTCCGGAACACACACACTCTCTTACCCTAACACAGCTACACACAACCAACATACAAAACAGCACAATATTGAATATGAACTTCGACAAGGTAACGGCTGACTCGGTCAGCTATCAACATACCTTTATAGATATCATCTTCACTTCAAGTAGTTCTAGTCACCAGATCCAAACTAGCTTATGATACTCTGGTGACCGATAAAGTTATTGACGCATTACAATGACGCAAATTTCAATTTTATCTCTCCAAAAAGACACCGTTAAAAACAATAATCACGACAGACGAAGATGATAGGAAGTTTACTTGGAGTGTAGGTATTTGTCAGATGTTATCTAAGTACCTAGTGACTTGCAACACAGCTTGCAACTTGTTGCTAAGCGATAAAAGATAAACTTGTTCAAAAATATTACCAAATACTTCAAAAACACTGGAATTGCCCAACTTCTACAAGATGTCACAAAAATCCTGTCTTACATTACATTGACACTACTCGGTAGGTATTGATGTTATCGGTGGGAATTGCTGTGGGTGGCATGTAAATACTATTTTGAAGCCTTTCTTTGTACTAAATACTATCTCAGTGTTTTTTTATACCAAATAAAAAAATGTGATTATATTTATTATACAGGGTTGTAAGGAAAGGGTATGCTAATCCGAAAGAGGCTCATAGTACTCATGATTGTGAACAACTTTTACTATGGGACCAACCCTGAAATCGAGAAAAAAAACAGCTGTTCATTTTGTCAAGTGTCATTGACATTTTTCTATGGAACAGCAATTTTGTTTCTCGATTTCAGGGTTGGTCCCATAGTTAAAGTTGTTCATAATGATGAGTGCTATGCTCTTATGAACTTTTCTATTCAAAATATTAATTTAAATAAATACAAGGTAAAAAAACAAACAATTGATCCTTATTCCGATTGTACGCGACGTTGCAGCGGAAAGACACTACAGATTGCTTATTTTAGACAGTTTGTCACTCTTTTGTCTGTCCGTCTTTATGTCACAGGTGTCTATTTCGTAAAACGAATAAGTTATACAGACTTGAAATTAGCATATTTTGCATAGAATGTAGACCCAAAATGGATTACTTCATTATTGTAATTACAAATTCCATAAAATTATTATTCGCGAATGATGAATTATTTCCCATAAATGAGAAATAGTCAAAAACTATACATATATATAAGTCGTCAAAAATTGTCAGGCGTCCAGTTTTGTTACGAGGCTCGAAAAATTAATGAGCTATATAATTTCAGTACACCTCTGTACCATATAATACAGTAAAACAACAAATACTGACAATACCGATTTATTATCCAATTTGTGATCAAAACAAACGATTAAGTTTTTGTTTTCATAACGGGTTGTTGCGGTGTCTAGGTAGGACACGAAACATTTAATACAATTCATGTTATTCTGCAAACACATATCACAGAAACATTGTGTGGTAGTACGGAACCCTAGGTGCGTGAGTCCGTCTCGAACTTGGATGGTTTTCTTTTTCACGTTTTGTTGCGACGTCTAGATTGAATGCTAAATATTTCATAACATTACTTACGCGTAGTGTAATAGTAATAGTATGTATTCAGTTCGGAACCCTTGGTGTGCGAGTCCAACTCGCAGTTTGTCGCTTATTGTCTTTAAATAACTGTCCATAATAAGTTTCTACCAAAATGAGCAAAAACACCAATGTTATCAAATGTGAAATTAATTCGAGGACTTAATATAGAATACTGAAATAAGACCGTGGCTTATACTATACTTGATCTTGAATGGGACTATGACTAAACTTGGTTGATAATATTTATCATAACTTAAAAATATTAAAATTCTTGACACTGGCAAATGCAGTTTTTTTTTGGCGGGAACGTGAAGAAGTCTTAATATGGCGTCATTGTATTAATTTCCAAAGCTTTTATTAGATTATTTTTAGAGTGTGTGAAAATGATGGATTCGATGAACGTACACGAGTGTTGGTGAATAGTATAATGTCGCGAAGCTTGATTTTCATGTTGTTTCCAAAACTCATAAAAACCACTAGTAAAGTCTCCGCCACTTTACTGGGGCATGACTTAGACTTGACCGTAACATACTTTGTTTGACTTGACTATAACTGAGACTTGTTTTTAACTGTGAAATATTTATCTTCACTTAAAATAGTACAAAATTGACACTGGCTAAATAAATTACGGGTGAAGCGAAAAGAAAAAAACAAAGCACAAGACGAGGGCCAAAATCCTCTCAGACAAAAGAAAAAAAAGCAGGTACATATACGACTATATGTGTGAAGATAATTGTGACAGACTCGTGATCGTTTTATTATGCGATACAGAAATATTTATCATAGATCAAATTATCAATAATCTCACCAATATTCCACGCGCCGGCGCCGATAAGATGAAATCTCCGAACGATGAGAAATCTATGATCTACTATAGAGTGCCACAGATAAATACAACCATCAAGGCCGCTATCTGACCATAGACTGAAAAAACGGATTTACTGATAATGAAACGAAATCAAATATTTTATCGTAAATTACGCTGATTTTGGTTGATTCCAAGTAAGTCGTTTGATAAACGCAAGATAAGTTTCGGTGGCACAAACAAAGTAAGTGGAGTTTTTTAAATCTGTTCACAAGGTAATTCTCGTTACCAAGGCTATAGGCACTGTCGGCCCTGCAGGTGTCCGAAATCATTTCAAGGCGCAACGAAACGTTAGTACAATCGAATAGATAGATATAGCTACTTTTTTTTTCTCTTTCCTCCTAAGAGGATTATGGCGTCGCACGTCTTACGCATTTGCCAGTGTCAAGTATACTCAATTTTTTTTCAAGTTTTGGTGAATATTGTGAAATAAGTCATAGTCACAGTCAAAGGCGAGCAAAGCAAGTCACGGTCAAGTCCAAGTCATGCCCCAGTAAAGTGGTGAAAACTTTACTAGAGCCTTCTATATGGAGATTTGGAAACAACACGAAAATTCACGTTTCACGACATTATACCATTCACCAACACTCGTGCATGTTCACGAACACTTAACGGGTAAAAATTTACTGTTTTTACACATTAACAATCGAAATAACACACGTTTTGGAAAATATTAAAATGACGCGACATGTTTTCTTCCCGTTCCCGCCAAAACTCTCTATAGCTACTTATCTTTATACAAAGCATGCCTTCATTTTTTTTTTAAATGTATTAATGGTATCGCATTCACAATCGCTTAATTTCACATTAATAATCAATTTTGTGATATTATCTAAGTATTTGTTTTATTTGACTGCCTAAAAATAAACACTAGACAAAGAGGCACCTTTTAAATTGGTTTGGAATTTTGTTCCTGATAGTTATTCATATTCATCTCCAAACATAATTATTAGGTACTAGCTGGTGGCGCTGGTTCCCGCGACTTTGTACGTGGTTTAGCATAGGTTGGCGTTCGGCCTCGCAGGGTTAGAGCTCGGGACCGTTTTGGCCTTCGGACACGCAAATACACAGCAAAATTGACGAATTTCCATACAAACTTTAATGCCATAATCATTCTTTCACTAGTTGAATTTTCATTTAGGTATCAACTGTATATAAGAGGCTCCTATGTACAAAATTGTATGCTGGCTTAGGCTGTGCCTTTGTTAGTTCTTAGAACTCTATTAAAGAAGAAAAAGAAATCTGTATCTTTCCACGCTTTGTTACTGTAATAACATTACGTAATTAAGAGGTAGTGGTACTTTTTATACCAGTTTTCATAAATGTTCATTACTTTTATTAAAAAACTTGCAAGTTAGCCAAATTGAAGGTTAGCATAACTGAAAGTAGTAGCACTAAAACAATAATTATTATTTAAGCAGTTTGTCTATCTTAAGGTCAATCTAGAAAAAAACACATTCATGTATTCAACGACGCATGCTCTATATCACATTTCATGCAAGAAGTATTGCACTAAAAATAGGCCTATCTCTCCGATCGCACAGTATCGGCACCGGTAGCGCATCTCAGTCATAAGTCACCGGTTATTGCCTATAACTCGGTGTATTGATAATATTCTGATTTTACACCCGTCATACAAGTGAATTATAACTCTATGATCATAAGTTATATGTGGGGTAGCAGTTGAGCGTCGTAATGTTTAGGGAAATTGGTTCTATGCGACACGGGACGTTGTGATCTTATAGATGAATCCATAAATGCATATTAATGTAAGGAAGATAAATGTTGTATTAATAAGTAGTTTTTTTTCCTTTATTAACTAAACAAAATACATACACACTAAAAAATCCTTAACTATCTATCCTACAACATGAAAGTAACAGTTGAATTACGAGTACCCAGAGACCATTGAAGTTCTAAACATAATCCAAATGTTGAAGCCCACTACTAGTTCTCAGCGTACCCAGCATGCTGATGGCATTACCACACTGAATGACAATGCTTATTGCGTCACGCCAAATAAACTCCAGGTTTTAGGTCACGGCGTCGCATCAATTAGGCGCTTCGCTAAATTAAAAAAATATATGAGGTCCCGGCCCCCATAGATGATGACTTCCGTATAAACTTTCATCCCCAATTTAACTCTCTCAGAGGACGAATGTACAATACGGCCTAGTTGTTTAAGCCTTGCAAATCCGGGTCTCGGCTACCTCCAGACCAAATATCATCGATTTTTGTTTAGTAGTTACCAAATAATTAGAATACTTTGTACACACAAACCTACCTACAAACCAATCCAATTTCTATTCCAATCTCTATCCCATTTTATATTTATTTATTTATTTATTACAAAAAAGCTATTTGTACCCAAAGTGTTTGTAGATTTCATTTTAGCTTACTCATGAAAAAAGTTACGAGTTCCGAACAACTCTATTTAATCAAGACATAAAAACCAGCTGTAGAAATAACTTATCAAAAGTACTACATTGTTATCAAATATTGACTCGGTCTTATTTAAAAAACTCGTTAAACACAAATGCAAGATTTTACGATCATATTATCCATATCGGAAGATAAACAAATTAATTCGAGCCCATCTCCGAGATACGGCGTGAGAGTACACTCTGGTTATCAAGCTCGGAGCTATTAAGATTAGAACCAATTAAGAAAATTGATTCCCTTCGGACCTCCCGACCCGATCTTAAAAAACGAAGGAAGATTTTATCGAGTTTTGGTTGTATTGAATCGAATCACCTGATTAAAAGGGGAAATGTATGTAGGTCGTGCGTGTGTTTTGACATGTTTTTGTAACATAATTAACATTAGGAGAATACAATAGACGGCTAGACGCGGTGGGCTCAGTACAGCAGGTATTTTTTTTTTTTTCTTCTCATTTATTAAACATACATAGCATTTTTTCTGAAAAACTGCCTACAAACTGCTATGCAGTTTGTAGGCAGTTTTTCAGACAAAGTTTGTTTGTATGTATGTTTAGAATCAGAATCAGAATCAGAAAAAATGCAGAGTGAAAAATGCAGAGTGAAAAAATGAGTGAAACAAACTCTCAATGAATGAAATGAATGAATGAAGGAAAAGGATAAAGCTATATTACTTTCGTCCAGCAGTGTGTTGTCGGTTTTTAAAGTTAACTAAGTAATTGCTAAACAACAAAATATTTATTATATTGCGCTTTGTGAAGATGCAGAGTCTATCTTGGCATAGTTTTACATTAAAATTATTTACGGATTTGTGTTTGTTCCATAGAAAAATGTCAATGTCACTCAAA
Source organism: Apocheima hispidaria (assembly GCA_947579745.1). Lineage (NCBI taxonomy): Eukaryota > Metazoa > Arthropoda > Insecta > Lepidoptera > Geometridae > Apocheima > Apocheima hispidaria. The sequence continues at coordinate 4,965,220 of OX388151.1, forward strand.
TAAATGCATGGAACAGTTGTTTTTTTTTGTCATCTATATGTACTATATGTATATGTCAACTTCTTGACCTTTATGATATATAATAATTAATATTACTTCCATATTAATGATCATCAATATATTCTTTATAAAAAATTACGCATAATTAAGAAATAAAATAGAATATCAAGAAAAATCGGAGTAGATGGTTATCTTTTATGCAAAATTTGATACAATGTAACATGCATTTCATCAAATGTTGGCCAAACATATCTAGCAAATAAGCAAATGTCAGAGTTTCGACCCTGATCTTTTTTTATCGAAATCTTAGTAAAATTCCACCGTCAGATAAATTAACCAAAACTTCTCGAACATCCAGAAATTCCACCAGTGTGCACCGTGCGAAAATGTGCCGCATAAATGTTTCTCTCTGTGGACGCACAGTCGCATATAAATGTAAGCCTTTTTACAAAACTGTATCTCTTCAAATTGTTAAGCAAAACGAAAGACTATCCTATCTACAATAATACCGGAAATTGGTCGAACTATGATTGTACATCCTAATCCTAGCTTCCTAACTTATATTGTAATTCAGAGGAATATAGCCGTAGTCGTATCAGGACCAATAAAACTTCGAGGTATAAACATGAATACGTTCGTCTCGAGGAAAAAACTTCGCTTGCGCGATTTAGTTCTCAGTTCTGGCTCAGTTGGGGCACGCTCGGTACGAAGAGCAGAGATTTTGTCGCATACTAGCCATTTTGCTTGTTGTACATTATAAGCCGGAGGCGCCCTGCTGATGTGATTTGATCGCTCCAAATGAAAAAAAAAAAGAAAATTCTAAAAGATAGATAGATATAGTCGAAATCTCATATTACTGGATCATGAGACATTTTTTTCCGTTGGAATTACGTTGGGAAGTTAAAAATCGATGATAAAACCGTGCTTGGAATATAAAACGTACTAAATAACAAGAAAATACGAAAGTGTGGGACTTAGTTAAAAAAAATATATATTTATAAACCGTTTATTACTCATAAATATTTCAATCTACAATCCACAAAATCTACAATCATGCTTAGTTTTATCTTAATTAAAGATTGTGAACTAGGCAATTCTTTTAAATTTCTTTATATTGACAACATTTAACTGTCACTATGCTACTTAATTATTATTTAAATACACGTTTGAAGGGTTGTGCAGCCAACATTGTACGACTGAAGGAATTTGTTTAATAAATTGATAACTTTTATACTTTATCTTTCCTGTTACTTTTTATCCAAAACATATGGGTGGTTCCCACTAGTATTCCCGATTACTTCAACTGATGAACTCGTGGCAGCTTTTCTCATAGTAGTTCTACAGTAGCGTTGAATTACTGGGACAGATAACTCCAACTACTTCAACGATTAAACTAAGCAGGTGTACTAATGAAATGAGCGGTTCAAAGAAGTTTTCCCAATAATTCGACTTTTAAAATAATTATCGCAGTTGAACTACTGGGACAATAGGTAAGCTACCACTTGTTCAACATTTGAGCTAATGGGGTGTACGGTAGTGGGAACTACCCGAAAATGTTTGGGCCTCGTAGGAGAGGAAACCCGCGGAGCGGTACTAGTGTAAAGATAAACGTACAATCTTTGACGGGAGTAACAAACTCAAGCATTATTTTTGTTTCTTTTTTTTTTTGAAGACATGCTCCCGATCGCCGGCCATGATCGATGCCTTTTAAAATGAACACGGGATTGAATAACTTATCGAGACTACTTTAAAATCCTACCTTTTTCAATAAAAAACCTTTTAATTCGGCTGATTGGTGTTTATTCTGAGATTTGAATATTTTATTCATGAACGATTTGTTGATAGTGTTGTAGTCGTGATAGACAAATGGGCCAAAGATTAGTTGTGTTAGATGTTTTCTACGGATTTCAAATTGCCTAATTTACAAAATATATATAATAATTATTATTTTTTATTAGAACAGTTTTAGGGAAAACTGTTCTAATGAATGATAGCTCATGATACGTAAGAGAGTATTATAATGATTAGGTACTCACTTATCTTTATAAAGGTAAGGTAGACTTGTGAGTTAAAAGTATTTTGCATGTTAATTTATTTCATTTACGAAAGCGTCGGATACAGAAATTTTTTGAAATATTTAAAAAAAAACTTTAATATCTATACCATATAATAATTTTACTGGCTGTCAGATTCCCTCTGAATGGTCATCAAAAAACCTAGTCGGCTTTCATGACGCCCAGTTTGGCTTCATCAATCCCAGCCTGGCTTTCATAACGCCCTGCCTGACCTCATCAACCCCAGCCTGGCTTTCGTAACGCCCAAGTCTGATTTTCATGACGCCCTGTTTGATTTTCATGTGGCTTTCAGTATTCTCAGCCTGACTATAACACGCAGAGTGGTGTTAAGACTTCTTGATGACCAGACTATGCGAATCTGATTAGAAGACAATAAAGCTGATAAGGCATTGGTCTAAGCATTTAAATCGCAATTTAAGGCTTTCTGTATCTTTAAAAATAAAATGTTTAATCCTTTTCGTGCATTAATATTTTTGTAGTTAAATTTGAATAAGATCACTGGTATTTTAAAGCAGCGTTGTTAACTATGACCCAGGCAGAAATTCCACTACAAACATTTGCTAAGAAACGATACAAAACCATAGCCAAATAAAATAACTGTCAAAATAATTAAATTACCACTTTTCTACTAATTATAAAAACATTTAAACTCTTTATGTACTCTACCAATATTTCTAGGACTAAATAAAAACTGGCCAAGTCAGAAATACCATAAAAATAATAAATACATTTGTAGAGAAAAAAAGTTAAAGACACAGGATACCAAACCAGTTTCGAGTCAATCGTCTAATTAATAGTAATTTCAAATATTGTGTTGCATTAGTATGTCTGTCAATCTGCGATACAAAATAAAATAAAATTTCTCAAAGTGTCTAGAACCATAGGTGGACACTGACTCATTAATGTATAATTCTAGATTAAGAACATTTTCTCACGGTCTATTTTGAGGGGCCTTCCCACAAAATTGAGAAATACCTTATCAAGCTGTGAATAATGGCATATTATGATAATTTTATGCTAATCTTATATTTGATTGCAATATTTTTTTTAGTAAATTTGACAAGTGGACAGGATGTTCGTTACGACACACATAGAGCTCCGGCGGAAATGGCTACTTGCTCGCTATACGCACACAAGGATAGCTTATCGAAGGTTAATCGATAGAAGCGCTTGCGCATCTCGGCCCGCATTCAAATTTCGAACGCGAACTGTCATGGCGGCCAAGCGAACGCCTAAAAACAACAGAACAACCGATATGAAAACGAAGCGAGGTGACATTGACATTGATTGGTCTGTGCTTGTACTCGTTTGAAATTTAAACAAAGAATTGGCGGTACATCGGCATGTATTTATAAACTGTGTGTCTTTGGCAACCAGAGCTGCATGCGTAAAAATAGGATTTACATATTACATACATACCTTGACATCACATTATGTAAATATTATGTGATACCCATAAAGATTGTTTGTTATAGTTTTAAGCTTCTCACATCACATTTGTTTCAATTTTAAATTAAGTGTGGGTTGTGATTGACAAAGACTTCTTAGAAAAGTTGCCTTCTTAGGAAGGTAACAATAAAATTTCAAGTACTAAGAAAAAAATGTGTGTGCCTGTCAAAGCTAAAATAAAAAATGCTGATAAACTAAATTAAGTTTATTTTATGCGATAATAAAATTAATTCCATAGCTAATTGATAAAACACTATAACCGGGATTCTAAAAGCCACACTAACATTTTATGTAAAGATCTAAGCGAGATTTTATTGATATTTGCCATATTAATAATAAAAATTTGTGTATTAAAAAAACTATTTAGATCATAATAAAATACTTTTAAGATTTCAATACCTTAGTAATTTATTGAATGAATATTTATTATGATGAATGATAATTTATTTGTCATACAATTTTTTTTTTTGTTCTGATGCTCGTTTAAATCTTTTGCGAGGGAAAAAAATGAAAGCTACGAAGCCGGTTCAGCCTCAATTTTGTAAGTGCCAATCAATTATCCATAAATTAATAAAAAAAAACAAATATTGATCAAGTTTCAAAGACCGTATTAATTATGTATACCTAAGCCGTGATAAAATCTCAGTGACATTTTAATATACGGCTGAGATGTAAGAGATAATGTTATCTACCCAAATGGACTCTAGAGATAAGAACTTGATTAAAATTATGATAATACAGTCATATTAACATCTGAATATCATTTACATCCACCAATATTTATTTATTTATTTATTTCGTAGTGAAATCAACGCTATTGGAATAGGTACTCAAATAAATTATTTTGGATGTTTCTTTGTTAAAAGTATTGTTTACTAGGCGCGGCTGCACTTTGCCGACGGGCGCGCGGTAAATCTCAACTCTTTTTAATATTAAAATGGAAAATTATGATAAAAATATTTTAATATGAAATTATATTTCAATCTTTTATCACGCTTGAATCTATGAATCATATATAACATATAACATGATAAGAAAAGTGGAGTTATGCTTATAAAAATTAAATAAAAGAGATCTAGAAAATATACTTGACATTTGGCCCACCCCTCTAAGTATACATATACTTAGGAAAGTTTAATAAAAATTTCGCATATATGTTACTATCACTATTTATATCACATTACATATATATTTATAGCGTGTTTGTAGTTGACACAAATTTTTGTATGTCTTTTGAATAAGTTATAATAAAAATCGAAGTAACCAAATACCTCAAATGTCCTCAAGTGATGGGTATCACAATGTCGATCACTATCACTATGTATCACTGTAAATACTGGCCAGAGATATAAACACACTATAATCATCAGCTCCATTCCGTCCGCATATTCATTGTTATCAAAAAAACGGGAAAATTGTAATATCACAGGTTGACCGATTGTTGTTAGTATTTTGCACTGGGTTAGATAACAAAAATAGTGTATTGTTGGAGCGCAAGCGCAAGCGAGTGGAGGCGTGCGGCACGTGATGCGGCGCCGATGGGACGCAACCCGACACTAAACCAGTCGTGTCACTTTTTGTTGTGATCGCGCGGAGTGAGGCGCGCGCGCGCTCGGGCCGCCGGCGGTTCGCGCCGAGCCGCCATTGGCCGCGCGCCGGCGGGCGGCCGCGAGGGCGGGACTTGCTACACCGATGGGAGTGTTCCTTTTCAAATTTTCTTTTTCTCTTTTTGGGCGGGATGTACGGTGGTGTGCGTTCAGTCGCCGCACGCGCGTCGCGGGTGATAGATGGTGGTGGAAGCCTGCTTCTGCTGGAAGATGCTGCCCGACGGCTGGCTGCAAGATTAATTCACTCACCTATTGTAATGGTTTTATGACACGGGACATTTTATGACGTATCGTCAAAGGACTTTAATGCAATTTTTTTTTCAGCTCTAACAGAAAATTTATACAAGGTTATATAGAAAGGGTAACTAAAGCGAAACGGGCTTATAATACTCATCATTATGAACAAATTTTAATATAGGACCAACTATGAAATTCAGAAAAATAATGTGCTGTTCCTTACATTTTGTCGAATGTCATTGACATTTTTTTATTTTCTCGATTTCAGTGTTGGTACGGAAAAAAAACGCTACTTGTTATGAATATTTTTGCAATAGTAATATCAGTAAAATTATTAATTTTACATATTATTTGCAAAACACGATAGTTTCTCAAGAGATGGCGCTGAAAACATCATTTTTGGAAATATATTTTTACGTCGTATACAATTTGTCGTCATTTTTCTTTCTTTTTTTACATTATAATTTGAACTAAATCTTAATTGCGGACTTTATACCAATACTATGTTTCTATATTAACCATATTTTCTTTGGATTATATGGCGGTTTGGACATTATCAGACTGAATACGTATTAAGCGTCATCTAGTTTTAAGCAGATTTTTCGGGATACACTTTTTTGTATGAGATTGTCATTCTTCTCGTGTAGATTTTCTTTGGTATGTATACAAATATAAAATTTGGCTAAGTGTATTTCTATAAATTGTTATGAATCTAGACTAAATTAGAAGTAAAGGTTAGTTTTCTATTCTTCAAAAAATTACTTTTAGGTGTAGCTAAGTACCTACGTAGGTAGGTAGATAGGTAGGTAGATGTTTTATATATGGATTAAAAACGCAGAGATAATTTATTACCATCTTATAGTTTTGTTAGATTCAAAATTAAAACTAGCACGAGTGTCGTTTTAACAAATTGTAATACAAAGTATTTACTCCATTGAAAGAGGTCGTGCATTTCGTCGTGACGTCATTAGCCGTTAAGGCGCAACACTAGCGAGTGTTGTTCCGACGGGTTTATAGCGTTTGTAGGGTGAGGATAAAGGTCGTCTTGAGTTAGGATACCGCATCTTAAGAAGATATTGGATAAGTTCCTATTTAGGCTAGGTGTAGCTTCTGAGGTGACAAATAAAAAAAAAAAAAAAAAAAAAAAACCGTCCACGTCAGAACCTCGTTTTTTTTTGGAAGTTGGTTAAAAATGGTTCAACTGTTCTACCTGAGAAATGATCACTGATTTCAAATCAGCTTACTCGATTCATTATAAAATATATATCCAATGTATGGTAAGTAACCCTTCTCCACACGTTCAAATAGATATTCATATGTATCTACTTACCTATATCAACCTACCTACATCAGTTTTCCTGCAAGATTTCAAAGGTACATTACCACATAAGTATATATGAGTACAGAGCTATTTCCCGGTCCCCACGACACCCACACATTTTCTAAGCGGGCAGCCAGCCTGAATAACATTTAACCCCTTTCAAATGTAAAAGCATTACGGAATGAAAAAACAGCACTTATGTACCCCGCGACTCAGATAAACCATCTCTCGTACAAAGAGCACAAAGATACAATGCCTCTGAAAGGGTTCAAGAACGCACTTTTAAATTAACTATAGTAAACTCGAAAATAACACAAGTATCCCCCAAACTCCACGCAATTTTCATCCCTAATGAATTCCTACTTCGTCGCAAAGTCGGCGTTATTTGCCTGATTGAGAAAAGTGATTTAATGTATTATCTGTGCCGGTGGTTCTATTTAAAATAGGTCCGTTTACATTTTTCCTTTTCATGTCATTGTCTCTGGCCGGAGAGCGCTTGCAACCGTCACGTTCCAATTTTGAAAAGTGTCGGAACAAAATGGTAGTCGCTTTGTGTCGTGCCCTCACTCTGCTCCTGACTGGCTTGAGTTTGGTAATTTAGCAGATGTTTTCTACCTTTGATGTAGCCTTCTCTAGCGTCTACGAAACGCGGCTTTGAATTTCAGACTTAATGCTTATAACGTTGTGCACTACCCTTTTAATATTTTACTTAAACCACTACTTCTACTTACTACTTAATACTACTTTTCTTACTACTTAATTTTATCTTGTGAGCTTGTCATAGACAACGGTACACTATCGGCTCTTTTTGAGCTTTTTAGAACATGATTCGTAATTATTCATACCGCATACCGACGTCAAAAGCAGTACGAGCAGTCATAGATACAACCGCACATCAGTCCGGTAACCAAATTGTAACATCACCGCGCCTTGTTTACAACTCGACAAAAAAGAAATAATAACAAAAGAGCCGAATTTAAATTCCAATCGAACTTTGACACATGTCTGCCACCATAAACAATGGAAATTCGAATCATCGTTGCATCGGGCGGGGCGGCGTTGTAATGCGATTGTGGCGTGATGTCTATGGCCACTCCATCTATAAATAGGAGCCTTTTCTCTCACTTTTTCTTCACAGAATCTGAGGCGAGATCGGCCGATAAGCTATCTCGTGTGAGACGGTCTCAATATCCACAGATGGCCTTGCTCGAGTTATCTCTCTGGATATTTTTGACATTTTTTTTGCTGGTGATTCTTTGAAAATCTCTCTTTGTACTCTAATAGGGACATTATTTTGACGTGAAGCTCGCCGCCGAAATATTGTAAACACTGATTGAGCACAGATAAGTAAGACAATCAGAGTTTTGTACTCGGATGGGATGTTTTTGTGACGCGAATTAAAGTCTTCTATATGGATGTACCGAGAAGGCTTTGGCAGCTGTATTTTTTGTGAATAAAACACACCTGTAGTCTTGCAATGATTTTCCAAATACTACGTCGGTTTGGTTAAGTCCATTAAGCATAGAAAACTTGAACTACAGTTTTAGTTACAGGTGTACCGAAAATCTTGGCCGATCCCCGAGGGCTAAAAAGTATTAAAAACAATAAATATAAAAATAAATTATTATTAAAAGTATTTTTTATTTATTATATTTTAATATTATTAATATTTAAATAATATTATATTATTATAAAAACATACATATAAAATGAGTAAGCATGAGTATTTTGTTGTTAAAAAAATGTTTTCCATAGCGGAGGAGTGAGGCCGATGGCCATCACACGGCGAATTCTCGTCAATGAATTATGTTCCCGCGACACCATGCCCGCAGCGACATTGCCCGGTGTGCTTTTATATCAGGAAAATTCTCATAAGTGCCGCAAAGACTTAATAGGTCCGACGTACGACACTCGTATGTCTTGACTCTGGTGCCACTGGAAAATGGTAGGGAAATACAGAAATATTTCCTTAGCAAAACGCAGAAATAAATCCTACCTAAATCGGCCTACTTTTAGAAAAACTTGTCAAGAGACTTAGGTAAGATTTATACAGTTTTATGTCGTTGACTTACACTTGCAGACGTTGGTAATGGTAGGGCTCTTCTGCAGAGTCCGCCTCGGGAAGTACCACACCTTTGCCAGTTATTCAACCGTCAAGCAGTAGTGTGCAAACATTACTGTGTTCCGGATTGAAGGGCAATGTATCCAGCGTAATTACTGGGCATACAGAGATTTAACATCTAATATCTCATGGTGACGAGCGCGGTGCATTCCCGCGCATGGTTTTTAATTGTTGAGGTTCAAAATTCTGGGTGGCACTGAACTGTTATGAGCAAGCGTGAAGCTTAACATCAGATGAGCGAATTGAAAAAAAAAACTATTGAGTTAGAAATTTCCCGTAAGGATAGTCGTAATTTGTATGAACAAATAAATTAATGTCGCTTAATAGGGTTCCGCAGACGCGTATGACGTTTGAAGTATTAAACAGTTTATTCCAGATTGTTAACCTTAATACCTGTTCAACGACACACCCACAGAAAAGATCTAGAAGTAAAAAAATATTCTCTTCTGTGGACACACCACATGATCGGGTATAGCGAAATTTTTATTCATCCCCTCTTCTTTCTCCTTTATAAGGAGCTTTTTTATTTTTATTTTTTTTATGTTACTCGGTGGCGAGACGAGCAAGTCGCTCACCTGATGTTAAGCATCACGCTTGCCCATAACAGTTCGGTGCCACCCAGAATTTTCAACTTCAACAGTTCAAAACTATGCGCGGCAATGCACTGCGCTCGTCACCCTGAGATGCTAGATGTAAAATCTCTGTATGCCCAGTAATTACGCTGGAAACATTGCCCTTCAATCCGGAACACAGTAATGCTTGCACAGTACTGCTTGGCGGTTGAATAACTGGCAAAGGTGTGGTACTTCCCCAGGCGGACTCGGCAAGAGAGCCCTACCACTACATAAAAAACCTTTACCTTACTACCTTTATCTACCTACCTACCTTTACTATATAAAAAAAAACTTGAAATCTGCACCATCAATCATTGTACTATCATTGTGAAAATTTCGTGCATGTACGTTTACTGCCCCGGTGGCTCAGTTGGTAGTGAACCTACCTTCTGTATTTGGGGGCGTGGGTTCGTTTCCCATCTAGGACAAACATTCATGTGATCTACATTTGTGTTTGTTCTATGTCTGGGTGTTAATATCTATATAAGTATGTATTTAAAAAATATATATGTACGTATATCAGTCTCTGGCAGCCATATTACAAGGTTTGCTTAGTTTGGGGTCAGATGACCGTGAGTGCAAAAATGTCCCAGATATTTATGTATTTATCATTTTGGAAGTTATAAGGCGGATCTTCTTGAACTGTTTCCTAGCAATTTGTGATGTTTTTCGAGTTTGTAAAATTCCATTATCTTTTTTGCTTTGTTTTTTTTTTAAATTAAATTTTAACATCAAAAGGATAACTTTAGATCACGTGTCGATACCGAATAGCCCTCTTGTAGAATGGAGAGAGTACACCATGTTATATGGTTTATAATAATTATATTATACAGAAACGGTAATGATCAGGCTTTATATTGTCGTAATCTTAGCTTCTGGAGCTTGGGTCTTAATTAAATTGATTAGTAGAGTAGGGACAGAGCATAATGTTCCCAGTAAATTAGAAACTGCTTTAGTTCCAACTCTACACTAACTATAATAAATAATTTATTAGAGCTTTGTTATTAGGGTTGGTGTACTATGTTTTAACACATTAAAATGACAGAATATTTTTTTACGTAGGTACTAAAGTGCATATTTTTTTTAGTTTCTGTTTATATATATATATTTTTTAAATTAAATTATTTTTTCTTTTTTTCTCTTGTTTTTTGGCTTCACACGTTGTGTATTTAACTAGTGTCAATTATTGTAATATTTCAAGTTAAATCAAATATTTTACAATTAAAATAAATATCAGTCATAGTCTAAGTCACGGTCAAGTCCACGTCATGCCCCACTAAAGCGGTGGAGACTTTACTAGAGGTTTCAATGAAGTTTCGGAAACAACATGAAGAGTCACGTTTCACAACATTATACTATTCACCAACACTTGTGCACGTTCATGAACACAATCCACCGTTTTTACACATTGACACTTGAATTAACATAACTTTTGGAAAATAATACAATGACGCGACATGACTTCTTCACGTTCCGGCAAAAAACTATATTTTATTTTCACTTCTCATGCTCTTGCAGTTATATCTATGCTTATAGTTATATCTAGTGATAGTGATATCTAGTGATCCATAAGAGTATTTTTAATACCTATTTGGAAATAAAAATGAATTGAATTGAATTGCAATTTGACAATATTAAACTTTGGAAGTGGTTGTCACAAAGTAAAAATACTTATATATTAACACTATGAAAACGGATGGCGTTTTGACGACGGAAATACTTAGACACTAATGTTAAATTGACTCGGTAATTCTATAGTTTGATTCAAAACGAGGTTTCAGACTTTCGCAGTTGCTACCTAGCTACATCTTAATTAGTATTCACGGGATACTAAGCCCTAAAATCCGTATGTCTACCCGTGAACGTGGCGCATGCAACTGCGGCGAAATATCGTGAACTCCAAACTACAAATCGTGGTAAATATCCCGTGAGTGTTATTTAAAATGTATTTTTGATTCACAAATATATGCTTAGTGCTTTAAACATCTGTCCAACAATAATTAAAAGGCACTAGTATTGTAGTAGGAATAGCCCAAATGAAGCAGTACGAGGCCATATCAGGCCAACGCGAAGTTCGGCCCGATCACGCCACGATGTACTAACTGGAGCTAGTACAACGTGGCGTAAATTACAGTTAATTAAATTTGCCGATGTTTTTCAACTGAATGAGTCATGCAAACCAAACCTTACAGGTACACCATAAATAACCAATTTATTATTTTAATACACGCCATTAACTGAAAACTGCAAGGTTATACTCACCGATTAAAAACACAAAATCAAAGCCGATTCGAGTGAAGGATTAGCCGATTCGAGTGACGTTCGTTCATTCAGCTAGCGCTAGTATTAGCTTTCAACTGCTATTTTCACCGTATAAGCACCTGTGAAGCTCTATTTAGCAACTCTTCTGGATCTGTTATAATGGTGCTATAAGGCGCCCCTTTAGAGCTTTAGCAGCTGCAAAAGGTCTGAATAGCACAATATTTAGCTACTTCTGGCAACCTCTAGCTATAATTCTATACGCTATATAGCTCTTAAACCACTACCTTGTGCTCCTTAGGACAGGTATTCGTAGATAAGCAGCACGATCGCATTTCATTTACATTTAACTACAACACACTTGCACCCAGGTGCTAGTTTCGGATTTGTTTACCTCACTAATTCTCTTAATTTTTGAACGAAACTGAACCAAGAATATAATATGTGAAAATCGAAATTTAAACCCATAGATTCAACAAAGACTCATTCGAAAAATGAGTCTTAACGTCAAGGCAATGTAGTTGGATTTTCAGAATGGTCATTTATAAAAAAACATTGCCTCAATTTTTCAGCAAACCCAAAAGTTTATTGGTAGCTAGCAGTGCCCTGCGGTTTTACCTGTTATACCATAGGAATAGTATATTTTTTCGAGATAAAAACTATGTGTTAATCCAAGGCATAAGCAACCATACAAAATTTCACCCAAATCCGTTCAGCAGTTACGGAATTTCCCGGGAACAAACACACTTACATACTTACACACTTACGCACAAACTTTCGTATATATAATATTAGTGTGATGTTGTCTATAGTTTACAGATCTTTAAGTGTCTTCTAAATTCAAAGAATCTAAGAGAATTATACCTACACAATATTCTTATGAAATAATTAAACAAGTTGATCTCAAAGAAAAGCGTATGTATGTAGGTAATAGGTATGAAACTTTATAGCTAGGGAACTCAGCTAAAAGCTTCTTTGTATTTTACTGAAATTAAGTTGGGTGGACTAAGCTAAGTTTTAGATGTTGACATGACATATAAACTCATATTCAAGAGTTTAAGCCACTCGTGTTCATAAATTCTCCGTGTTTGACCAATCTGATAAGACTCTGTTTTCACGTCGAAGTTCGTTAACTCGTTCGAAATATTTTTACCTAATCATCGCCGAGTAATTTATTTGTTCTTTGCATTCATAATTATTCAGTTAGTGCATTTCGTGTTGAAAGTTTTAGTATGTAAGACGTTTGGCCGGTTATTCACACAAACTGGGTGTAGCTAGGCTTGATTGAAATGTGTAATTTTATTAGTTAAAGCTTGGTTGTTCGTGTTTTGTATATTTTAAATCTGTTTAGAAAAATGAAACGTTTCAGCTCAGTCTAGCTTCACACACCTCAGGCGGATTCTCGTCCTGAGATTTATTTGTGAATTTTTAAAGTTTTCTGCCATGACTTACGGACAATTACACTTACTTATATGTATTTTTAATAATTTTATTATTGGCGTGATAATCATTTTTTTTTTCGGATTTTATCGCGCAAAGAAACCTCGAGCACAGCTCTCGAATTAGAAATGGTGGAAAGCAGCAGTGCCCAGCAGTAGTATCTAACAAGTCAAATAACAAGATATAGGTCGAAAACTAAAACCCGACTACGTCCTTACGAGCAACAGCTAACAATAAATATATATTTTCAAATGTGCCAACCATCCCCTTTCATTTGATACCCAACTCGGCATCATTAAAACAAATTTACAACTATATACATCTACAATTTTTTTTAGTCCTGTTCTCTAATATGGCGCTATAATCAAATTTAATGTGATGTCACAATAACCTGCGGACAGTGAAGACGCTTCCAACAATGTCTATTATGTCAAACTATGATTAGCAGTTCACGGCGAACTGAGACCTCGCAACCTCTATATCTTCACAACCCTTAGACCGATTCAGCTCATATTTGAATTTAAAAATTGTATTGAAATTAACTACTTGCTTACAAAATTTCATGAAGATTGGATCAACGGTTTGCAAGTTATCATCGGACAAATATACACACAACCATACAAATACCGATTTGTCCCAGTAAACTCTGAGACCTTCGCTTCGCTCGGTCAATAAGTAGGTAGCTTAGAAGTTATTAGAGAACAGATGAACATAAACACATAACTGTCAAAATCATAACACTTCTTTTTGATTCGCATAGGCGGGTAAAGATAGAGATAGGTATAGGTATATTTGTTAAGTTTTGCTGTGACTGTAACGCGTTTCGACATTTATAAAAGTCACTCATAGTATTTACAAATAAACACAATAAAAGTTCAAAAACCTGGATGACACTTCAATGTTATGGGCAGGTCTTTCGCTTACTATCAGGCGAGTGACTAGAAACATATTTTAGAAATACCGACAAACCAATAAATATCCTATGTCTTTATAACAACGCCTAATTTCGCTTGCAGCTACAGCTCTTACTGAGTTGAACGGGAATAAACACATATACATACTTACCTACATACATACTTACACACTTACGCACAAACTTTTGTATTCATAATATTAGTATGATGACGAGATCAAAATATAAAATAAAGTACCAACAATCAAAGCAAATACCTACCTGAAAATCAAACGAAAGGAGAAACAAAACAAAGCAGATATATTTCCCGCCTATAGACCGTCCAGCTGAGCAGACAATCTCCGTACCTATCCCTTATCTGTGCAACTTAGCAAACAAAACATCGCAACCGGCAATAAGCATAAAACAAAATCGTTTCGACCCCACACACGCGTCGCCCGAACACTTGGAAAAATCCCTATGGATTTTCCGCGCGGGCGTCGAGGGCGCGGGCGGCGGGCCGAGGGCGGGCGGGGAAAGGAACGTAAAAGAGAAAAGCTGCGAGTTTTTATCTCGGCGCCATAAATTTTATTCGTAGCGTGATTTAGTGCGCAGATTGCCCCCCGCGTCTCGCCCTCCACCCCGCGCCTACGCCTCGCCCGGGTAAGGCTGCTAGTCATTGTCAAAATTATTGCACCCCTATCTACTGAAGGTTTAAATATATGTCCCCGACACGTAGTTATGCCTACAACCCGTTCCTACTTTCAATATGAGACGTGCCGTAATTTTAAGGCTCTACCACTATCAATAAATCAGTCTACATGTCTTCCTTCTTTCGTATTTCGATCTACGGAAAAGTGGATATAATATCAAATGGTTTTTGTTAAAAAATAGGTACACTAGCTATTTATGTATTAGGTCCATACGATTAAAAGTATTATTTATGTTTGGTTGAGATAAATTTGCTTAGTGTAGTGGATAGGTATAGTTATGCAAGCTAAAATTGATTTGAATCGCAATGAAGTTTCCACTTGATCTATTTGCAATATTGCCACAACACTGCATATGAATCGAGCTGGCAGTAGAATAATGCAAAGCCAGTGCCAGGCGCCATCTAACATGAATAAAGGTCGAAAAAAAAACCTTCGCCGTCCTAATCCTCCATTATTTTTTCTCTAAGAGTAAATCTTACTTATTTGTCAATACTAAGCCACAAAGGCGCCCAAATACCCTCACACTGGGTAAAAAGAATAATACACGCCTCATAATAGTGGAGCAATTCAGGATCTGTTAATATTATAATGCGCTTTTGTTGGCAATTCGACAACTCACTTCGCTTTTTCTAGGCTTTAGTGGTTTCGAGTTGCCGCGAGCGTATCTCGCGAAAGTGACGTATTTGTGACGATTCTGGCGAATCCCAGATCGGTATCTTTAGGGCGTATTTTATGTAAACACGACAAATTTGTGCGTTGGAAGAGTATAGGCGAGGCAGATGCGGCTGCGTTATTTTTATTGTCTGGTGGCAGCCCGTACGGAGGCATTTGATCCGGGACGCTCACTCCACACTGTGTCTTATCTCGGATCTGGTTTTATGAAACCCTAAATTTACGACTGCGGTCGAGGGTGGGGGGATGGTATTAAGCCGACTCTCGACGCTTCGCTGCGACAGACACTTTTGTCAACCACAATTCATGGCGAAGCACGTTCGGCAAAAATTTTGCGTGTCAAATGACTGCCTACTTTGGTACTCAAGGTTCGATTTATGTCGCGATTACGCAAAATCGAGTGTTATTGTGGAACGTTTTATGTTTATAACCGCTGCCTATGTAGTTACACGAGTCTTGAATAACATTGAACACGAAAAACACCTTAAATTTCGGGAAACAACACAATTATGATAGATAATCTATGTCTGTCACGGTTGATACAAATCTGAAAAGACATTTGATGACCTAAAAATGTTATAAGTATTGTTTCAAAAATCATTTCAATTGGATTATGTACTGTGGTTTTGGCATATTGTGATTTGCATTTATGTAGAGATATTTTAATGGTGTGCATGAACACAACGACAGTTTGTTGACATCATGCGGTATAACTATAGTGAATGCACATTATATCAAGAAATCATGTAGATATTACAAAAAACGTCACACAGTACAATGCCCACAATAATTTCAGCATGGATATCAGCATCTTAATTAGCAAAGGAGGCTGTTCTTAATTGCGCGCTCTGGCCCCGACCGGGTTAGCCCAGATACAGGCGGATCCTCTATAAATTACGAGAATAAATCCCGGGAAAGAAAAATTGCCCTCTGGAGCACATAATTCTTGCCTTGTCACAAGCCCTCCTTATCTATAGCCAATACCGGATTACAATGCGATTTTATTTCATGCTATGTTCGCTTGAGCTTCCTACTTTACCTACCTTTATATCTGAGGGAATGTGAGTGAGATGGGTGAGTAAGGGTTACGTGAACAATATATGGGCACGAAATTTAACTGCTATGTAAAAACTGTGTACTTTACCCATGGATATATCCTCGTAAATCTCTTCTATTACGCTTATGGTATCAAGAACAGTGCCATGTTATGTGTACTCATGGCATCTGTTAACGGCGACAAATCATTGCAAAACTCGTATGATAACATGAATACTACATGCTCGTACTATCCACTACGCCATAAAAATATTTAACAATATCTTCTAATGGACAATGACAAATGATTCCCTTTGTCCAATATTGAGATGTCACGGCGTCTTTTGTAGGCAATAATCGAATAATTTCCAAAATATGGTAGATAAAGTATTTCGAACGTTTTTCAACGAAATATTTTGACAGGGTAATGTATGGGCAGGTAAATATGGGATGCGTGACGAGCTAATGATCCTATAATCGTATATAAAAGGGAACAAGAGTGACTCTACTATTTTTTTTTTTGTGTAGTCTTGTGGCGACCGTTTCACTTTTAATGAAGGAGCTTAGTATACAATTGTTCGAGAAAATCTTAACTTTTCTTTGTTTTAGGTGATAAAGTATTGACTAAGTTTTTGTTAAGTAAAATAAACAAAGTCATGAAAAGAGAATCGCGTAGATCAATATCCTATATATATTTATTATATTTCGCGATTCATCAAAAGCAATTCGATTGCCAGCATCACGCCTATTCTGACCAAGTATTATACGATTTTCCATAAATTGCATAACAAATGCGGTGACACAGCATTGTATTAGGATTTATTATTTTCTTTTGTCATCGACATGGTAACACTGGGCCACAGTTAGCTGCACAGTGGGCAATAATAGCTGTTTATTTATTTTGTGAGAGTATTTGTGTGGCAACCGATACATTGTTGTGTTTT
Organism: Apocheima hispidaria; assembly: GCA_947579745.1. Lineage (NCBI taxonomy): Eukaryota > Metazoa > Arthropoda > Insecta > Lepidoptera > Geometridae > Apocheima > Apocheima hispidaria. The sequence goes on from OX388151.1 coordinate 4,982,600, forward strand.
GTGGCCACTTCAATAGGTTTGCAAACACTATACTGCAAAGTGAACGATCAATATCTTTGTGTGATCATTTAAAACTGCTTAAGCGACATGAAAAAGTTTACTGCAGGACAGATTCCTATGAGATAAAGGTGCTACTGAATTTGTTGTTGTTATCGATAAAAATTCTCAATCGCTCTTGATATATATCAAAATTGTGACTGGAGACAATTGGGAGATGTGAGTATAGGTTTTATGCGCTTTCGATATGGATTAGATACTAAATAGTAAGTTCAACCAGCAAATGTGTAGTTTTGTTATTGTAAGTACGAGTAGAAATCTAAAAGAGATGTTCTAGTTGATTTAATCCTACTGTTTGCACATTCCTTTTGTACATAACAGTACAAAAGAAATGTGCATTTATCAGTGGATTTCTCCTTTGTATATTTTCAAAGGACGTTAATCCGGTCTTCTTATTTCTCTTGACAAAAGAATTTTAATTATGTTTGCGCAAAAATATTTTTCTACTTCACTGCAACTCGAGATTGGTTGCTTTTGGCACTTGTTTCACTGTTTTTTGTTTTTTTTTTTCTCTAACTGCTTTGTGTTTAATTTAATAAAATACTAGGGAACTCTTTCATCATCTAGGTCCCGAGTAAGCAACTGGTTTAAAATGGCAAGTAACTTTAGTACTAGTTTCATAATGTCCGTGTAGCGGTAACCTTCACATAAACTGGCATGGGACTTACTTGTTACTTGTCGTCACGGCCTCTAGACGGACGTCTACCATTGACTGTTTTCATATATTCATTCAGCTAACCCGGGTATGTCCTAAAACTGTGACCAGAACCACCGGAGGTCGGACAGCAGTGTCTTCCTAGTAAGCGTGGCGTCCTCTCCACACTTCCTACGAGGGGCATCTTTCAGCAATCGACGTCCTCTGGCTGAAGATTCAGCTACCCGCCCAGGAGCTTTGTTTTCATTTAATTTTGTGAAACTGACAAAAGTTAGGTACTTGAGACTTTTACTTCCCATTTAGCACTAATCAGAAAATAACTAATAAATATTATATCTAATCTAATCGACAACTACACGTCTCTTAAATAAAATTGGTTTTTTTTATTAGGTATTCTTATTATATTCCTAGCTTCTCAGTATATTTCAAGTATTTAAATATTCGAACAAACCAAAAAATATAATTGTAATTTGACAGCCTACGCAAAAAATTACGCGTTGCACCACCCAGCGCGCACCGACTTTATCATGACTACCGTCCCTACCCCACGATCCCATGCTCTATTACTCCCGCTACCATTCGCTACGGCTCTGTATGTTTCCAAACACAAGAACAGGCATATTTATTGCAATATTAGATATAATTTAACGATGTGAACGCATCCCGAGACTCCCTTTATTCGGTCAGAGTTTAACAAGTTCACAAAGATTTTGGAACTTTCTAATCGTTTGGGCGTGATGGCATAGGTAATTGAAATTGCGATTTTATGACACGTTTTAATGTGAGAACATGTTGGTGGGTTATTTATCGCAATCAATTTAATTTAATGAAAATAAATACCAGATAAGATTTAGACCTAGCGATACCGTGAAGACATTAACTTGTACAAAAATATCTAGGGTATAAAAGAACTTCTAAGATATTTTTCGCAAAATAAATAAATCTTACGCTGGCAGTCTTATCTTGCTGAAAGTAAAACGTTTCCAACAGGGATTTATTCCAGAATATAAGAAACTAAAGTTTAACTTGTATTTTGCTAACCGCAGTATGATTTTCCTAAACTAAAGTTTTATCCTATTTTTATATCGGAGCTGAATGAAACAACAAACAGTGCAAAAACATTTTTTAATGCCTTCTTATTTCTGTCGTCGTTCAACTAGGTACTCTCCTTTTTTCTTCCACTATATTATAAAATAATGTTTTTAGGCTTTTGGTAGGTACCTTTGCTCTGTGCCAAACCTAAGCTTTCCCAACAAGCCCCTAAATCGTTTAATCATGCATAAAGCAATAAAACCGAAACAGTTTTGTTTGGGGCATTGATTAGACACGGCTCATTATTGATTCGTCCCGGGTAAACTCGAGGGCTGTACGCAAATTGGCTATTCCGTACCAAACTACACTAAGCTATGAAGGGAGGGTTGACATTGTAAAGTTTCGGGTATTTCGATACGATTCATTATATTCCTACTTAGAAAGTGTGTTTCTATCAAAATACTCACAACAAATTTAATCAGCAAAAAGTATAACAAGAGCACAACATTTTCACATAGCATTTATCAAATTATTTCAATCATTAGAGAAATCATTAAAATATGTTTAACTTCCACGTTAGCAAGAAAAGAGATAACTAATTGTTGTCAAATAACCAACATTTACAAATTCCAATTTAAGAAATAATGGCATGCATAAGCAATAACATTATCATTTAATTACCCGGCTACCAGCGTTTTAATCGATAAAATAACCTGATAATTACTTTAAAATGAATAAATAAAAGATATAAGACCCGAAATATCCTTCTTCTGGTCAGGTCCAAGTAGCTTCTATATTATGATTCTTGTTGTAAACATGTTTAATAATTATTGATAAATTATCCAACTGGATGGCATTTACAAAATCACGTTGACTTAATTTACGGTAAATTTATCGCAATTTCGTTAATAAGGGTTGTTTATGCAGCAATTTTTAGGCAAAAATATCCTACGAATCCAAACGAGAATAGATGAATATATTTATTTATAAATATGCTTATAAATTGATTATTTAAATATGCAAACTTCAATAATAATGAATTTAAAACAGCCAAAAATGCGGCTTTAAAACTTCAAAGGTTTTTTTTATTATTTAATTATATATTTATTATCTAATTCATTGTGCTAGCATGCACTGGTCGATGGTAAAAGAAAAGCTTATTGGCAAGCCACCAAAACTTGACCCATTATTATGTATAACTATGGTTGCCCATTTTCACGTTGTTCATAGACTGCCAAAGCATGTTATGACTACTATTATAATACCAACACAACAAGACATGCTCATGTAGCAGCCTCTAGAGGTCAAATAAATCTTTACATTGATTATCAGATGTTGTTAAATATAATAACTTATACAATTATTTTTAAAAAATCAGTCAAAAGCTAAAAAAGGTATAAGTAAAAAGTTGTTGTTTTTGTTAATAAACAAACTATCTGCAATAAAACAAACTAATACATTCAAACGTACTACTGTTATTTAAAAAAAAAGGGATTCTAAAGATACAGCTCCCACCAAAATCGGTCCAAGCGTTCAGAAGTTATGACACCAATACATGAACCCTAAAAACATAACACTCCTTTTTTTTGGGCAGTCATGTAAAAACTGAAGATGTATAGAGCATCTTTGTAGAAGATGCTTTAAACTTTCTTCAGTTTCAATATTCAGCGACAATTCTCATTTGATCAGAAGCTTAGGTCAATCACACAATGCAACAGTCATGTTTAGCTGATCTAATTATCCGAAGCTGCTTTATCCGTAGCAAAATACTTGTCTTTCGATATGACAGATGATTCTAACCGAACGCCTCTAACTTTTAGCACTGAGATAATAAGTTACTACTTACTAACTTATGATTTACACTTAACATCAAAATGTTTACCTCCATGAAGTAAACCTCAACATGTCCTCAAGCTCGCCCTGCAGTGCGACACAGGTAAAAGCATTAAAATTAATTAAGGGGAGCGACCGCCCGCGTGCTACCGTCCCCGCGGGGCGCCGCGTGACGACTTCATGCAGTTTCCTGGAACTTCCCTGGACCATGGATACCTGTACGTGACGCTACAGCCAGAGGTCAAAGTTCAACTTCTGAGTTTAAAAAAAAAAAACAAACTATCACTTTTGGAGTTTGAGCACGAGTTCAAAACTAAAGCTAGGCAAAAATACTAATAATTTGGATAAATTTAAGACTTTATAATAATAATAATATCCAGAAAAAAATAATTGAAATTATAAACCGAAGTACCAAGTAGATGATTATGTTTTATTGTCAGGTCAATTCAATGTTTTAATTTGATAAACTTAATATGATTGTATGTGAAAGCTAAACCTCCTGTTTTGTCGGTGAAAGCATTTAGTTCCAGTGAAAACGATTTAAATAACAAATGCAAACCAAATCTACAAGTACCGATGCGTCGTGAATCTTGTGATTTGTGCGAGGAGTTGAGTGACTAGACTACCCACTGCGCGTCTACCTGTGCAAACACTATCACAATAGGTGCTGGACCTTACCATACCACTCGCTCGCTATGAGTTATTACGGCTGCCCCTTAAATATTTCATCGATTTTATTGAGGCTCCGATGTCAACCCCGTCTCGACGATAGCTATAAAGACTGTCGTTATTTTTTGTGCAATGATATTTGTGCAAGGCTTGTTTATTTACAACAGGGAAGGAATTACGGCGAAAAATGCGTGCATACATTAAAATAAACTCAATATTAGTGATAAGATAATTGACGTGTTACGACGAATCAACTAAACCTTTTCCAATAATAATAGGTATTTTTGTACCAAAGACTATCTAGTTTGACGTTCTATAAAGATTACGGAAGGTTTTGGCAAAGTTAACCCGTGCTCACCTGGCGTCACCCGCGACATCTTCCCCACTGATAAAAACTCTTATAAAGAGATAAATTATTACGTTATGGCTTTTTGAAAGAGTCCACTGCTGCTGAGAAATGACAATATTATTAAAAAGTACGCGTCTTTGTCACAATATCTTTTTGTATTCAATATATTGTCGCCATAATAAATGTTGCCCCTTTATGGGTCGAGTATTGTGCTCAGAGCCTTTGTGGACATTATTAAATATATTTTAAAGAGTTTTATTAATGGTAGGCGTCGTAAGGCGAACGTTTGATTTATTTTTTCGACGCGTGTACAGCGAGCTCGTTTGAAATGCTTCAATCATGAGAAAAATGAACGACCACCTTAGAATAACAGTTTTTGGAAATAGAACCTGATTTTGTTTAATAAAGGAATCTGCATTTTTCTACGAAGTAATATTTCGAGTATCAATAGTTTTTCTGCTCATATGAGTAGGAATTATATACGAGAAAAAAATATCCCTTGTACTCCTTGTTTATTTTATCCATATTGGTATACTAGCTGCGCCGTGCGGTTTCACCCGCTATTCTACATAAACCGAATATTAGTCCGGGATAAAAAGTAGCCTATGTGTTAATCCAGGGTGTAAGATACCTCCTTACCATAGTTCATTCAAATCTGTTCAGCCGTTACAGAATTGAATGGGAACAAACACACTTACATACTTACACACAAACTTTCGCTATTATAATAAAAAAATAAAATAAAAATTGTTTTAAATAATTATAATATTTTATAATTTTTTTTATTATTTCTACTGTACTAGACGCGATAATGCACCGGAAAAATACTAGACGTTGGTTTGAAAATGATCTTCCGAAAAGTAATTAGATCATAAATTACTTTCTTAGAATGCAAACTGGGTTTTGTAAATCTTCGAAAAACCGTGCAAAAACTTTTGCCGGTATCACTAAGTACAGGATTCGTGTGAATCCTTCGTCTTTATCATGACCATACAATACTGAATCATAATAAAAGCCGAATAAGACGAAAAAAAATAATCTTGCAACAATCATAAAACTCGCGAAAAATTGAGATATCGGATTCGTTGTTTTGAAATATGATGCGTTTACCTCGTTCGAGTGTCTTCGCACCTTTACAAGTTTGTAAAATCATATTTATTAAATTGATTGTGTTTATCTTTTTGTATAGGAGAGATCTCGTTGCAGAGAACAGGTATGGGCCACAATCACGTTTTTTCCTTCGCCATTGAATGTTATAAGATAAGTCTGCTATTATTATATTCTTAGCACCTGCGAGATGTTGCGTAATGAAAATTGTATGGTATGATTATTTTGATATGCAAATGTGTCTAGGACTTTAGAATGTGTGAGGTGTCGTTTTTCGAGTAACTACGAAGACTCACAATAAGCATTGAAAATCCAATGAATAGGTTTTTTTTTATAAAAAAATCTGATGTCTGTCTGAAGTTTTTATAGCTTGAAGATAGATAGATAGATTAACTCTTGTTTATCAAATCAAACCTATTGTTTACACAAAATTGTACATAATTTAAAAACAGGCTTAAAAACTAAACAACTGTCGGCCTTATCGCTGAAAGCGATCTCTTCCAGGCAACCGTAGGATGGAGAGGATTCATAGAAGAGGTAGAAGACGGGGTGTGCAATGATGGAGATTATGTGATACTTATACTCTAATAAACCAGTATAATTATAACGAAAACGAATAGATAGAACTAAGATAGAGTGTGAACTACAAAGAAAAACCTTGGTAATTATGCAACAGTCACAAAATTATTATACAAGTAAGTAAAACCACGAGTTTTGGCGGGAACATGAAGAATTAATGTCGCGTCATTTTATTATTTTCCAAAACTTGTGTTGTTTCGAGTGTTAATATGTAAAAACGGTGAATTTTTACCCGTTAAGTGTTCGTTAACATGAACGAGTGTTATGAATGGTATAATGTCGTGAAACGCGAATTTTCGTGTTGTTTCCAAAACTCCATAGAAGGCTCTAGTAAAGTTTTCACCACTTTACTGGGGCATGACTTGGACTTGACCGTGACTTGCTTTGCTCGCCTTTGACCGTGACTATGACTTGTTTGGTAATATCTAACAAAACTTGAGAATATATATGTATACTTGACACTGGCAAATGCATAAGACGTGCGATGCCAAAATCCTCTTAGGAGGAAAGAAAAAAAAAAAGTAAAACCAATTGCACCCTGCGTGATTTGAAATTCTGTTTTACATCAGAAATAGTATTTTTTTACGCGATTAAAAGTAGACAACTTTCATAATAGTTTAGGTCTGTTCACACGTCACCAACTTTCGCAAGTCTTTTAATTTATCCTAAGTAATATTATAATTCAGAGAAATATTGCTGCAATCGTATAGGGAGCAATAAAGCTTCGACATATAAAAAAGAATAGGTTCGTCTCGAGGAAAAAACTTCGCTTGTGCGATTCAGAACTCCCTACATTACAACTGTCAGTCGATAAAAAACGTCAAAAAATGCACAAAAATGGATCAAAGCCATCTAGCGAACTATAGGAAGTAACTTTGTCTATCTGTCGGGATGTTTGTCATGTTATCACGGCTAAACGCCTGAAAACATCTTGATAAAATTTTATAAGGAGTTACTGTATATGACAAAGACGGACATAGAATACTTTTTATGTCCACGCTAGCGAAGTCGCGGGTAACAACTAGTATTTTTATATTTTATAAAAAAAAAAAAAAACTTACATTACACTAAAAAGTGTAAAATAAGTTTTCAACTTGGATTTTAGGGTAAAGGGTAGAAAATTGTAAAATTAGGATTTGACAGTTTGGTCAAATTCTGTTCCTTCATAATAGTGATATGGTAAAACAAAATAACGAGGCTCTATTGATACCCGATTCCTAGAAGCTGCATGGCCAGTCTCGGAAGTCGTGTAGGCCAATAAATAACTAAATAATATCACGTGGCGCTTAACAAATGGCCGAACCGTGCGTTGCCACCGGTAAACTTTATTTACCAAAGATGTGAATTGTAAACAGAAGAGAGTCATAACACACATAAATTAGTAATGAGATTTGTTAGTTGGTTGACATTGGTACATTCAATACTTATTAAAAATGAACAACAAAAACATAGAAGGTATATTTGGCGACTGAAACTGGTCCGAAATAGGTAGAACTAACGTAGATTTACACATAACGATACCACAAAAGAAATTATACAATGGTACCATTTTCGAAACTAAGTAAACTTAGTTTTACATCTAAGATTAATAAATAAATAAATAAATATTGGTGGACGTTTCTGACACAGCGCCATCTGGCCCCAAACTAAGCAAGCTTGTATTATGGGAACCAGATAACTGATAGAATACTTATTTTACTTTTTTTTTTTTGTAAATACATACATAGAATACATAGAAACACCCAGACAAAGAACAAACATCCATGTTCATCACACAAAATGTTTGTCCTGGGTGGGAATCGAACCCACAACCTATAGATCAGAAGGCAGAAATCCACCCACTGAGCCAAAAGCTAGTCATAATTATTGGTCCATTGTAGCCATTCCTTCTAACATACTACAATAAAAAGAGTCGCCAATAATTGTTACATGTCAGATTGTTTTAGACACTGATACAACAGAATCGACACAAGTTAATTCTCTTAAAGTATAAACCCGAATGCGCACTCTACTTATCTAAAGACAAATTTTTCTTAGGGATCAATCTTTTTGACACTCCATTCTAATTGTAAAGGTGCTAGAGAAGGCCAACCGAAAAAGAGAGCTGATGATCTTGGTCATGAGACGTAAAGTTGCCCTCTTCGGTCATATGCAAACAAGATTCCTGTATAAATTCCCATGGTTGATCCTCTGAGGTAGAGATTAAGGGAAGTGGAACCCAAGACGTCCGCGATGGAAGTGGCTATATAGATGAGATCAAGGAGTGGACTGATTTACCAGCATCTTAAAGAACCAGCATGGGATCACAAGAGTTTTGCTTACTGGCTTCCAAACTTCAATAAATAAGGCATGCAATGATGATGACCATGAAGTTATTCTGATGCTGATGATTAGTAAAGTGGCCCCTTTCGAGTGCACATTAGCGAGAATCACACTGCATAGTTTCAGTAATATAAGTGAATTGGGCACAACATAAAGGCTGTAAGGCTGAGAAAAGTCGCCTCTACGTCACTGACTCTATGTCAGGACCCCCGCGATTAAGCAGCAACTGTTGTGTCTCTCCTGCTCAGTTCTATCATTAATATCAGCTTTACTCTACCTGAAATTATTGTGATATACAGTATGTCACATACTTATTACATGCAATACTTATAGCTTAGTAAATACTAGTTGTTGTAGTGCAAACTAAAATATTTTTTACTGATTAGCTCAATCGCTTGCTATATGTATGAAGAGACATACTTAATAGGTTAATATAATTAGGCAGAAAAATGGTTATAGGTAATCAATACCTATAAATATTTAATCGACTGAATGAGCGAAGCGAACGTAAGGTTGCAAAAAGGTTGGTTGGCAAAATTTGCTTTCTTCTGTCCGTATGTTATAGACAAATATTTAAATAGACAAATATTCATTTGTGGAGAAAAAACACATTATGTACACAAAAGCAAAAAAACAATAAGGTACTATCATACTAGTTTACACAACATTGTTTTTCGCCACAAACCGGTCCCAACTCAGCATAATACTGTTTGTACTCATGTCCAGGGCCCGTACCGTGAGGTGCTTATTGCGATGATTGTTAGGTACAGCCGACGACGCTGCGTGACCATACACCTTATCGCGCGGTGTTACGGTTCGCGGTCGCGCAGCGTCGTCGGCTGAACCTAACAATTATCACGATAAGCACCTCACGGTACGGGCCCAGGTCGTATTTTAGGACGAAACCTGGTATACAGATACCAAGTTTCGTTAAGATTGGTTGAAATGCTGTTGAAAATGAAAGGCGGAGCCATTTACCGGCCGATGTTGATAATCTCGGAACTTGCATGCAGGTCGTATTTTTCAGCCATTCATGACGAAACTTGGTATACAGGTTCTACGATTTTATAGTTTTTTTTTTTTTGTCGTCGGCGATTTATGATTGGATGGGTATTTCCCCTAAAAAGGGGTGAAGTTCGCGGAGCACCATTTCCCGTCCGATTTTGATAATATTTGGCAGAGACATTTGGTACTTAATTCTAAACAAAATTTTTGAATATGAGCAAAATCGGTCAAGAGGTTGTCAAGATATGGCAAAATGTGTTTACTCTACTCTCTCTACTCCACCTTACTCTGTGTTTGTATCATAATTCGAGTACTTGATTTTAAACAAGAATTTCGAATATGAGCAAAATCGTTGAAGAGGTTGTCCAGATATAATACCGAGAGGTCTCAGTTGGGGACATCGAACTGAAAAGAAATAAAAAAAAAATGTTGGACGTTTTTCACACAGCGCCATCTAGCCCTAAACTAAGCAATCTTGTACTATGGGAACCAGATAACTGATAGAATACATAAATATATATTTTTTAAATTACATTCATAGAATACATAGAAACACCCAGATAAAGAACAAATATCCCAGTTTATCACACAAATGTTTGTCCTGGGTGGGAATCGAACCCACAACCTATAGATCAGCTGAGCCATAAGGCTAGGCAAAATCACAATAACAATGTATTGTGCAAATAACTCTGTGCTCGCGAGGTCTATCGTTAGCAGAACTACTAGTTAAGTAAGAACCGCTAAACCTCTAAGTAGAGAGAATGGCACTGAATTAGGTTATTATGTTACAATTACAGTTATCAATCGCACAGGGACCCTATTCGGAGAAATGACATTTTATCTCGGTCACTGTCTCTCTAATTTAGAATTTAATGGGAGTGAGAGTGACCGAGATAAAATGACATATCTCCGAATAGGGTCTCAGATACTATGCGAAAATGTGTAAGTGTTTTTGTTCCTCTTAAAGACGGACAACTTGGCTGCCAACCAACTTCGAGCAAGGTAAGATTATAATTTTGCCAGTTTCGAACAACGTGCACTTCGAGCTCTGCATCTGAATGGCGCGAAATTCTTGAATTGGCTGTGTAGGCTGCTAAATAGTCCATGGAACTTTGTAACGGCTGAACAATATTGATGAAATTCGATAATAAGGTATTATCCCTGGAATTTGAATGTTTACTCTACCTACACATATGATATAATATATTTTATATATTACTAGCTGCGCCCCGCGGTTTCACCCTCTATTCTACAGAAACCGAATATTTTTCTGACATATAAAAAGAAACCTATGTGTTAATCCAGGGTGTAAGCTAACTTTATACCAAATTTCATTCAAATCCTTTCAGCCGTTACAGAGTTAAACGGAAACAAACAAACTTACATACGTACATAAAAAGAAGAAGAGAAGAAAAGAGAAAGAGATAGAAGAAAAGAAAAAAGAGGAAGAATCTGAAAAAAATAAAGAATTCTGGAAGAGATCGCTTTTAGCGATAAGCCCGCCACTTGTGGCACTAGCTTATAACATAGTTCTGTACGTGTGTTATTATTATTTTGGTATACACAATAAAGAGTTTATATATCTATCTACATACTTACACACTTACACACAAACGTTCGCAATTATAATATTAGTGTGATATAAAATATTATTTGATATATTGTTTATAAAGTCAATTTAGTATGTATAGGAAAAATTAATTATATAGCAAAATTATAATCTAAACTTAATACAAACTAAAACTAAAACTAGATACAAAATTAAAATAAACACTTAAATAAATTAAATCTAAAATATCTACAAATAAAAAAACGCATTTAGGTCGCTGTTCAATTAAAATTAAATTAAGTAAAAAGCAATAATAAAATGTACTATAAACATTTGAATTACTGAAATTAAAAATACTTAATAAAATATTATGTATATATGGATACTGATAAGCAATAACATGTCATGTTATTGCTTATCGGTTGACATGTTATTGCTTATCAGTATCCATATATTGTTATTGAGGAAATGGTTATGGTACTTGCAGGTATGTTTTGGTGTGAAACCGCAATTTACGTAAAAATGCTAGAAAACGTTTTTTATAAGTGTAAACAAAGGCATGAAGCAGGACTCTCAGCCCTTCTGAAGCGTTGCCAATAAGATTTTAAAGCCTATTTAGATAAGTTAATTGTTATTTTCAGATCATAGCTCAGTTAAGTAGACAAAAGATGCAACGAGCCAAGATCCCCACTCAGACGCTGTTATGATTTCAATGGTTTTCGAGCCCTCCCTCGCGTTATGCTTTATATTTATGTAGTAATTCATGCCTTAGACAACTTACTTTAGTGATGTATAAATTTGCTAGATTTTATCCGTTGCCATGTAGTTGTTAGTTTTTTTTTTTTCTCATTCCTCCTAAGAGGATTTTGGCGTCGCACGTCTTATGCATTTTCCAGTGTCAAGTATATATATATATTCTCAAGTTTTGTTAGATATCATCAAACAAGTCATAGTCATGGTCAAAGTCAAGCAAAGAAAGTCATGGTCAAGTCCAAGTCATGCCCCAGTAAAGTGGTGAAAACTTTACTAGGCAGAGCCTTCTATGGAGTTTTGGAAACAACACGAAAATTCACGTTTCACGACATTATACCATTCACCAACACTCGTGCATGTTCACGAACACTTAACGGGTAAAAATTCATCGTTTTTACACATTAACACTCGAAATAACACAAGTTTTGGAAAATAATAAAAAGACGCGACATGATTTCTTCACGTTCCCGCCAAAATTACTAGTTGTTAGTTCTTACACAATAATAATAAGAACTGTCAAGTGAGTGTCCACGATACACGAACGATGGGGTAGGTAAAGGTTTTATTACATAACCGCTTTCCAGCTGTTTCAGCTACTCCTAGAAAATATATTTACATCATTTTAATACTGTCACTGGTAGCCGGTATAATTATCTATATCAATCTATGTAATCAGCCTGTACCTATCCACTACTGGGTATAGGCCTCTAGTCGTTCACAATATCCTTTCCAGTCCTGTGCGAGCCTAATCCATTGGGTTCCAACTTCCTTTACAATGTCGACTGACCATCGGACTGGCGGTCTGCCTAGAAGTCGTCGCCCGTTACGCGGCGACTGCTTTGGACTACCTGTCCAATCCTGTGCTGTCCTGTCCTGATTGATAATTATCAATCAGGAATACATGCACCAAATTTCAACACCTGGATTGTATGGATTTCCATATAACAGTTTAGACGGACGGACAGACAGTCAGACAGATTTCTTAGATTGCTTCGGTACCCTAAAAATTGCTAACTTACCTATAATAGGTCATATTTAGAGCGAGGCCTTGTACCATGTCTTATTGATTTTCTCATACTAGTAGTTTGCCCGGAACTATGACATTTTATGATTCATCTTAAACAGATTATAAGTGTCTGCGACAACACCACCCACGTCGGCGACTCTCGGTGGTCTGTCACTACTCACCTTCCCAGCACGTGCCTCAGTTTACCCTCTCCATGGCACTCCACACTTCCTGAAGCGCCCTCTACTTCCATACACTCCATCGATAGTTGCGCACACGCAGCTGCGCACGCGCTCTTAATATACCTTTGTTTTACCTAGTTGAGCCAACCCTGTTGCCACCCTCGGTGGTCCAATTATAGTAAACGTTCCTTACTAGAAAATATTGTTTGTACTAGCAAGGAAAGTAAGCAAAAATAGAAATACTACGCGTTTTATTTAAATACCTGCATCCAACAGTATAGCTGTTCTGTACCGAGAGATGTGACAGGCGCTAGTGCAGTAATTATGATAGATAGTTCAATAATGCTCCCAGTAGGTATTTCCCGGAAGTGTTGTCAGAGGCAACGTATTGGGAGAGTACCGGGGCATTCCTGCGCAGATCCTGGTACCCTCCATCAGGCACAGAGGCAGACCATCGTATGGATTTCAGTGGGTAAAATTCTACACACCCGGCCGCACCACAATGCGGTTGAGTCTCTTTAGAAGAGTTCCCGCCGGTAAAAAAAAGTTGCTATTATTTAAATAATACAGGCTGTGATAATATTAATGAAAGAATACTGTACGTGAATTTCTTGCCATAGTTATTTATTTATATGAAATCTCTCGTATTTAATACCAAAAGTACGACCACATATGCGCAAGCGCAGCTGCTTAGCACGCGTTCCTAATGAGTCTTTGTTTAAACTTGTACTCACCCTAAAGCGTTTTTCACCGTTCTTTTAAAAGTGTCAACCCTGTTAACTATTGTGGCCCGGTGGTCTCAGAATTAACATGTTGATTGCCTCTTAATGACTTTCCTGTTGTTGAAACAACAATAAGAGCTCGAGGGCTCGTGTGGTCTTATTAATATTGTAGCTGTTTGAACTTATACCTTACACAAATGATGACTAAAAGCTATTAAAGACATCCCGAATGTAATTTTTTAGCATATCGAAGTCTAAAATAAAGTATAAACAATGATGACCAATAATTTTATTTTATTTTTTATTTTATTTTATAGAATATGGATCCCCAACAGAAGTTACACATTACATTCACATTATGAAACATAGGCATCAAGCTGGGTGCACCCCCAATTACAGGAGACAGCCTTTACCTGCTACCAACGTCACACAGCATCTTATTACACTATCACATTAAATTTCACACTAATTATACGTTTGCGGAAATACCCATGCCTGGTTTAATCAGTTCATGACGGCTGCACTGATCTTGAAGAAAATTAGCAAGAAAGTACTTGTTAGCCCGAAAAAATGGAAGAAAACGGAAAAGTCGGTTGTCTACAAACTACCAACCTAATTAGTATACAAACTCACCTGATGTTGAGTGATGATGTACTAAAGGATGGTAAACACACCTAACCTAGAATGGAAACTAGCTCTCAAGACCCTACATGCCTGGCGGCAGATTCTTCAACTTGATGGCGGTAGCTAGCCAGCCGAGTAACCTACTATAAAGTACCACACCACGATTCTATGGTTTCCTCACCATGTTTTCCTTCACCGGCAGCAGGTCATTGTTGTGATTTGAACTCACGCCCTGCGACATGAGACTCGAACGCGCCAAACACTGGGCTATCATCGATGCAGTCACTGATATCTTAGCCAAAGTGTTTTACATTCAAACAAACCTTAACCATCACAATCAACTCTAAAATTAGACTGAAAGTGACATTACAATAAAACAGGGCCGTTGTTTGATAAGTAAAAATAAAATTTGGCTTTTGTAAATAGAGTAAATACAAGCAAGGGCGCTCGTTTGAAGTCTCGGGACAAAGCCGCCCTGGAAGGGGGGTTGGGGGTGCTAGGGATGCCACAGATAATATCAGCATGACCAAACTGCCATAGACAGATAAGGCTCTGCGTGTGTGCGCCCCGAATTTTAATAATACAGATGCGGTTAAGCTAAACGCTTAATTGAATATTTGCTTGTAGTAGTTTGTGTAGCTTTCTGGGATGATTTAAAGTTTCTCGGTTTGCCTTTTAGGGAATAACAGTTAGTTAATAGTTGTCTATAGATTGTTGGTTGCTATAGGTATCAAAAGGTATTTAAACGTTTATTATCAGCCTATCAGGTTCCCACTGCTGGGACGCAAGCCTTCTCTCAAAGAGAGAGGATGGGCTTATTGTGCACTCGTCGTTGAACTTTTAAGGTTCTTTGAGGTTTTCCTCGCGACGTTTTCCTTTAACATTTTCGACGGCATCGAAAACTGCACATAGTTTATATAAGTCACTAGTGAAGGGCCGAGGGTCGAACCGGGTGCCTTTTGATTGTGAAGCGCACATGCTACCGCTTGGCCACCATCGCTCTAACCCCCGAATACTGAAACGTTTGTTAACTTTGACGACAGATTAAGTCTGTTGCTGCCTTTGTCATTTGCTTAGTGCCAGACAAAGGCAGCATTAGAATTAATCTGTTGTCAAAGTTAAGAAGCGTTTCAGTATTCGTTTCAGTTTCGGGGGTCAAAATGTTATTTTTATCGCTTTAAAAAAGTTAACATATTTTATGCGAAAAATTTGTTAGGTAGTAGTTTATTTAATTGTCTTTTTATACACCAGAAAGACAATCAAACTCATTTTTTTTTTAAACTGGTAGTATAACGGACAGTCTTTATCGCCTAAAATGATTTCTTCCAGGCAGCCTTTGGATGGACAGAATTCTGACTGAAAAAATACGATCAATGGTGTAGATACATAAAATATATATGAAAATACATACACAACCTACTACCTACATAAAATATATATAATAAATACATATTATAAATATTATTATATAAATGATATACTACAAAACTAATAATACATAATTATACATATGAAAGATAGTGTTTATAAACGAGGTTTTTAAAAATAGGAAGAGATATAGCCATACAGGCAGCTCATTCCAGAGCAGGACAGCTTGCACAGCAAAAGCCTTGCAGTAGGAAAGATTGGAGTGTGTAGACATAGATATCTTTAGTTGGACGGCGCGAGAGGAACGCAAGGAAATGGAGTGAGCTTGAATATAATTATTTAAAGCGTTCCTTCAAGTATAGTGGGGTAGTTGGATTAAACAGAATTTTATATAGAAAACACAGGATATGAGAATTACGGTGAATGCGGATAGGCAGCTATTTGAACTTTTGACGGAATTCAGAAATGTGATCACATTTGCGTAAACCATACATGAACCGAATGCAGAAATTTTGTAAACGTTTCAATTTATCAAGTTGCTCTTCGGTTTAATCCAGATCCAGCTTGCGTCGGCGTAGTCCAATATTGGGAATAAGAGGGATTTCACAGGTGTAGTTTTAGTACGAATTGGAATATTAGTATATCACGTTATTATCGCTAAAAATATATTTACATGACAGTGTATTTGTAGTATTTTTTTGAAGTATCTAAAAGCCACATACTTAGTGAAAGATGCCATCAAACCTACAAAAAGCAAGAAAATCAACTAAGTAGACATTATCAGCGCCCTGAAAAATGCAGAGACGGTTTCGGTCGATACTGAACCCCTCCCCCAGGTGCGACGAGATAATCCAAGATGGCCGCCGAGATAGGACGTGACGTCACAGCGCAGTGCCTCCCGCCGCGGCACCCCCGGCGCATCCTCGAGGCCTCTCGCCACCCTCCTTAGATCCTTTCAGAAATCCGCTGAGTACCGTCTACAAATTTCGTAAGGAAAACCCGCAGATGAGCTCAGCTATTCTCAAGCATTAATGTTGTATTTTTTCAGCATTTTCTTTACGGTATTTTTTTTTGCGTGCTCTGTTTTAATATTCTTACCAGTGATTTTTTTCTTATTGGAAAGATATTATGATAGACCTTCAGCTTGCAAACCCTGAAAGCTATTTCGGCGACGTTGGTTCTTTGGCGAATATCCTTCGTTCCGGATTTTATAACGCAAAACGAAACTCCGAGCATAGCTCTCTCCATTGCCCTCTATGTGACTGTGAGTTTATCCAAGAGGCCACCACCAGTTAAGTTTCAGTTCCATATGTCATTACTGGCAACACACATTGGTATAAAGCGACTCTCGAATGCTGCCCATCTGAGTTGGATTCCTTTGTCTAAGTTGGACCTACCTAACTGAACAATCTGTCCAAGGTAGTTGTTATGGTCAACAACTTCAAGAGTATCGTTCGGTACGACGGAGTACCACAATGGACATTTGGCATGATTTTCGTCTTGTCCATGTTCGTGTTCATTATAAGCCCCATACCAAAGATAATCTTCACGAGAAGAATAACAATGTCATACAAAAAAGCTTGATTTTTCTTCCGTGCAAAAAAACGTAGCCTCGAAAAATCTACTTGAAACTAACAATAAACGACGTAAAAAATATACGTTAAAAATAATGTCTTCAACGCTACCTCTTGAGAACCTAGCGAGTTGTGCAAACAAAATATAAAAATAATTATTTAACTAATATTATTAATGGAAAAATATTCATTATAAGTCGCATTTTTTTCTCCGTAACATTACGAATGAGTTCGCTTGGTTTTCTATTCAAGTCGAGCAAAAAACGTGATTATTATGTCGCAGTTCAAAGCACTAGCGACATCTTAAATCCTAATCAGTTACTACAATCGGGTTACGCATCTTTCTATGACCATTGCCACTCTTTCACTGAACGTTAGCTTGGATTTCAATTTCAAATCAAGCATACATTGTGCCGATCATGTCGCAGATTATAGTACTAGCGACATCTTACGTCCTTATCAGTACTACAATCGAGTTACGTATCTTTCTAAGAACATCTAGCAGTCTTAGTATAATTTATCTATGCCCATACTCAGAAAATTTGCACAACCAAATTTTGAGAAATGGCACTGAACGAAGAACAGATGCGCCTTTATGTCTTGGATCTTGGTCAAATACGACAGTGGGGCTGTTTGCGTGTGGGCACTGCCTAGTTTTCTGTTTTTTTCATTGTACTTACTTGCTATACTGTTTTTTTAAGATTGTTGCTATTTCTTTGCGCACCGTACTCGGGGGTGGTTAGGCGCTATGTGCTCTGAGCTATGTAAGGGGTTATCTCTCCTCTCGGCTCTCTATCTAAATCTGTATTATCGCTCCGCCGCCGAATAATTATTACATGTACTATTTATACGTACAAATATACTAGACTAGACTGCTTAACTCAGATCTTCGATGGAGTTGCGCTGCTTGCGGCTGAATAGATTTGGAAGATTGAAATATTACCATCTAGGTTGAAGGATTTTAAAAGCGAAATACTGCGAAAACTAAATAAAACAGATATTTTTCTTTTGCACAATATCATAGCTATAAAGATAATTATTAATTTAGGAAACAGTGTCTCAAATCCGAATAAGACTCATATTAAATATACTTAGTTAAATTAATAGAATCTATGAAACGTAAATTAAATAAATACAATTATAAAACTATATACCTAATACATACTTACCGAGTCATTGGCGGCTGGAGTAAATAAGCAGGTAGAATAGTATATTTAAGGTTATTTTAAGGCTTTGCTTAATCGGCATTTTGATTTAAGGCCCCACTGGCCTCAAGTGGACCGACGACATTGTGAAAGTCGGTGGTAACCAAAGGATACTATTTTTATTTTTTTACATCGGACTAGGCATTCGTTTGACCACAATCTCACCTGATGGAAAGCGACGATGTGGTCGAAGATGTAGCACGCTTGCCTAGGAAGTACCTATTCACTCTTTTTTTGAACATCCCCGGATTGTATTTGTTCGGAAAGGTACTAGGTACTAGTGGCAAGTTGTCGGTCACGTTGTTGTCGATGTGGCGCTCTAAAGGGAGGCCTTTCCCGCTGATGATGAAAACGATGATAATATTTATTTGGATATGCCCTTTGAGTACTTTTTTATGAAAATGATAACAAACAACATCAAGAACAGCTATTTTGCCATCTACTAAAAATTCTACAGCCGCGAAATGTCTTTTATCAAAAATGTAAACGTAACGATTGCGCGTCTCCGATGAGGTCGATAAGGCATACCTTCCGTCACTCAGTGCCGAGGTATGAGGGTCGGAGGCATTGTCTCCGAGAGGGAAACATGATTGCTCTCCGAGGATTAACGAGGATTAAGCTTTTATGTGATTTGCTGCTGAGTGTGGAGCGAGAGGCTTGGAGAGTCTTCCAAGTGGCGGACGATGCTGAAAGTGTCTGTACAGATTATTTAGGAGAGCCGTTGTAAAGACAGGCAGTAACCTGACTTTGTGACGTAGCATTGCTTTACGACAGGCACGGTGTGGTCAAACGCAAACCTATCTTCTACTACCTAAAGCTAATTCCACAATAGTCTCACTCTAATCTGACTAGCCTTGTGGCTCAGTGGGAGAATTTCCACCTTCTGAACTGTAGGTTGTGGGTTCGATTCCCACCCAGGACAAACATGTGTGATGAACGTCGTTGTTTGTCACACCCAGACAAAGATGTCTGGGTGTTTCTATGTATTCTATGTATGCATATACAAAAAAAAAATGTGTTCTATCAGCTATCCGCGGGCTTATCCTCTAACTATGAAACGTTCGTGATACTGATTTCGAGAGCATGCCATCCCGCTATCCGAGAAAAGTATAGGTATGGTTCCTGTAGGATACGTGAAAGCGAGAGCACTTAGTAGAGATATAATTACCTCAAACTAAAAACTATACCAGCAACCCCCCCCCGCTTTCGCACAGGTACCACATAGGATAACCCGCTGGGTTAATCTGAAGATTGTCTGAAAATTTCATCAAAATCAGTCCAGCCGTTTGTCAGTAACATACAACATACATCGCCTTATATTTACATATAGATTACTGGAATTGTCATGAAAAATATCCATTCCGTATAAGTAGAGAATCATATTCCCCTCGTATATATTTATCTTTGCTAACCCATACTAACTGAATATTAACAGTTCCTCGTAAATACATTTTATCCCAAATCGACAGCAAAATAACCATAATATCTATCTGGGAAAATAACGCAAGGCATCCACACACGGGCGTCTCGCGGCGGAAATGGCGTCTAACCGGATATTGTATCGCGCCTTCATCTCCGGCTTGCTTCCGGTTCCGCCCGCCCGCACCCCGCTCGCCCTGCGACGCCTAATTACTAGGTTACACGTTACCTACATGGATATAGTTCTGATTTCGACGGAACCCGACTCGTCTCCAAATAGATTGAAGCTACGCAATCCATATTGAAAGGGAAAATGGAAACTGAATTCGTGTGTAGTACATCGTTTTGGAATTTCTTTCATACGCGGCTTTTACAAGTTAGCATAATAATGGGTATTTATAAACGGCGGTCTAGTCTAGTCTAGTCTACAACAGCATAGTCATTCATAAAATTAAAAAAGCTTGTAAAAAAAAGTACAAGAAATAGTGATTTTCAAAAAGTAGGTTTAAAAATTGAAATATTGTAGCCTTCTATAGTAAATTACTGAAAGCGAAAATTCTGAAAATGATGAAATGAAATGATAAATATTTTGATATATATCATTTCATATACATATATTCTGGGTGTCTTAAAGTCGCGAGTGAATCGGTTTCTTCTAGGCAAGCGTGCTCCATCGTAGGCTGCAACCTCGTTTAACATCAGACGTGATGGCAGTCAAACTATAAATGATAATAACTAAAAAAAATAAATATAATATATTGTTGGATTAGTCCCATCCGGCCCGGTGGCCCGGTCCCGGTACCGGGCGGCTGGGAAAAAAAGTTCCATATCATTGTCATGCAATTAACCGATCCACGACTTTTATTAATATACAACAAGATTGAATCAATTAAATCTAATTGTAGTGAATTTGTAATTTTCATTAATGTGAATTATTGATCGCTTAGTTATAAAACCACCATGTGTAGCCTATCCCTATCTAAATATATTTATTCCTGTTATGTCCTTTTTGTGATGTCAATAAAGCGTATCAATATCTATACTTTAATAAACATTAAAATAAACGTTATGACATTTCATTAAGTAAGTACCTACGTTTTGCCAAACAAATAAAATATAAACAAATATTCAGCAGCTGTACATCTACATCTGTAACGACAGCAGTTTATACATCAAAATCCATTCCAAGAGCAATCAACACCATCCCTGTTTCATCAACACAGTAAACAAGCCACAAGAACACGACAAACAAATGTCTCTGACAATAAGACCCCATATTAGACCCCAGATCTGAGCGCTCTGGGGACAATTAAAATCAAATGCACCTTCTGTAATAGATGTCAATAGAGACCACAACAGTCGTTAATTGAGAGAGAAACTTGCCATCTGGACATGCTGTTTTAAGTGTTGAGTAATGGCCAAATTGATTTGTGTCTTTGTTCAGTTTTATTAACTTATGGTTTAGTATTATCCCAAAATATATTTATTGTAGACCAATATTTTTGAATTACAAGAAAAAATATTGCGTTATCTACAGCCCTTATCTGCACGCAATAATTAAAAAAAGAAAGGTTTTTGAAAAATTATCCTAAAAAATAGGCAATATTCATAATAGGTGTATAGTAGGCTAACTAATTGGCTTGGAAGAGATCGATTGTAGCGATAAGTCCGCCACTTGTGATACTAGTTTAAAAGTATTTTCTGAATGTGATTTTGGTTTTCTGCTGTTAAATAAAATAAAAAAACAAGAGTTTCTATCTATTGTTGCTATGCACGGAGTTTCTTTGCGCGATAAGATCCAAAACGAGGAAATTCGCCGAAGAACCAAAGTCGCCGACATAGCTTTCAGAGTTTGCAAGCTGAAGTGGCAAAATGGGCAGGCCATATCACTCGAGGAACTGATAACCGGTGGGGAGGAAAGGTCCTTGAGTGGCGACCATTGCACGAACCGGAAGACGCAGCGTAGGTAGGCCTCCTACTACGTGGACCGACGACATTGTGATAGTCGCGGGATGCAAGTGGCCCATTGTCGGTCGCTGTGGCACTCTAAGGGGGAGGCCTATGTTCAGCAGTGGACGTCTTACGGCTGATGATGATGATCTATTGATGTTTGTTCGCCACACTTTTATTCAATAATCTAACAACAAATTTGGAAGTAACCAAGTAAGTATAAGTATATACCAATTCCCTGCAGTAATATTTTAATTGTAATAACTTTTGCATTATGACGTAAACAAAAAATTCTGATAGGTGCTAGCAAGATATGTTGAAGTAGTACCTATATTATAGATGAATAGATATGAAAGTCCAAGCCGATGTGTCATAATGTCATTATTACGACATTCCTGGAGGAATGCCTTAATAAAATAGGGGGAGCTTTTTAAAGGATTGGCCTTTATTCAGCAGTGGGATGTTTAAGTGCAAAGAGACAGATACCAACTCTACAAAATTTCGGATAAAATTATCTTTATTAAGGCGTGAGCTAACCCACCTCAAGTTAAAATATCCCGATCAGATAAACCAACAGCCCTAAAAGCACAAACCCTAAAATCAAATCCGTGCGCTATCTGCCACAGTATCCTCGTAGACTAACCATAGACAATAGCCAATGTCATATTTTATCTGGGGAGGAAGTGGGTATTAGCGCCCTTGATGCGCGAGCGCCGCCGCGACGCGTGCTCTATTGTGCAACGACACTTCCCCTTTGAAATTGTCTCTGGTCTGTCAAAGTGGAAATTGGCAATTGTTTATTTTTTGATTAAAAATTTAACCTGTTTATTATGCGCAAATGTATTATAGTTATTTACTGTCCAGCTTTAATCTCAAAGGACGTAATTTTTTTTTATTACTACTAATAATGTGTGAAAGTATCTGCTGAATAAAAACTTAATTATTAATAAGGTGAATTCTGTGCTGCTGAAGGTAGGAAGCAATCAAGCAGAATTGGGCCTGGCCAATATCTTGACACATCATGTTGCTTAAGGTGCAACGTTTCGCTCATCGCGCGAAATTCAAATTTTATTGCGTTTTTTTGTCAATTACAGCTTAATTACTCATCATAGATTTATTGAAACCAATTTTGCGCTAATAAATAAGTTGTTCTAAGTAATTACAGGTAAAATGATCATATAGATAACATTGGTTTGGCTACAAATCTCAATAAGCTGATTTACATCTTGGTTTTTGGTTTAGCGAAAAATGTACTTATACTAGCTTTCAAATTGAATTTTTGGTTCATATAATGTCTTGAAACAATCTATTTATTATCGCAAAATTAGTTTTCATGGACCTACGATGAGTAATTAAGCTGTAATTGACAAAAAACGCAATAACATTTGAATTTCGCGCTCTGAGCGAAACGATGCACCTTAAAAATGGACAACGGGGTTTACTATATTTATACATGGATTAACTTTCCTGAGAGAAAACCTTGGAACGTTGTCTTTGTTCCGACAATATATTGAATTATTATAAATAGATTCGAGTGTATTAATCGATAAATAAATATAGGTTAAGACAGCCATCTCATTTATCCAAAAAATACACTACTATTTACATCAGCCTAGCTCCTTTTAAAACTCCTTAAATATCCTTTTTATTTTTTTTCAAAACGCTTGTTCATTTATCATCCTAATAATTAATGTACTTAATTCAATTTATGAATGACTAATTGCCGATGCGCCTCGTAACTCACAAATGTCATGTTTTATGTCTGATCTATTTTGATCGAAGTGCTCTCGTGTCATAAATGATTAATATCAAAATAATATCTTAATTGACTGCAGATGCACGTAATGTAAATTTTGTCGTCTAGTCTATATTTATGCTCGCCTAGAAAAGGTACAGATACATACCTGCACAAGTAGCTATGCCTAATTGGTAATGATAGCTATGGTGCGCATTATCGCTGTAAGAGATCTCTTCCAGACAACCTAATAATTGAGATTCAAATAAGAATTAGAACACGGATGTCCAAGTAACTTTGTTTCTATTTTAATATAATAATGTTTATAAAATACAGACAGTTCAATTTGAAATTTCGCGTAGTTATTATGCATTTTTAAAAGCTTCTTTTTTTACGTGCTTTAATTTTTTCCTTATGCCTTTATAGGTAGGTTACCAACAACCACTACAAACAATACGTATAGGCAGTATATAGGTAACCAGCCTATTTTTACCCGGGTCCAGGACCTGGGTAAGGCCTTAAACAGCGTCCAGCACCACCGGAGGAAGAGCAACACCTTTTACTTACTAAGGTAAAGTTGAGCGTTCTACGATCTCCAAGCCGCCTACCAAGCGTGGGGGCTATGCCAACCAACATGGGGGAGGCTTCATCCAGCAGTTGACGCCTAAGAGCTGATAGGCTGGACGCAGCTTATTTTACTTGCATCACGCACTAGTTAAATATTGCTGTCCCTTATGTAATGAATACTTTCGTCTCGAGGAAAAAACTTCGCTTGCGCTTTTTCAGAAGTCCCTAAATTACAACTGTTAGTCCATACAAAACGTAAACGCCATCTAACTACAACAAGCCATCTAGCGGACTATAGCAAGTAACTTTGTCTCTCTGTCTACATATTTGTCGCGTTATCACGGCTAAACAGATCTTGATAAAATTTGATAAGTTGTTACTGTATACCACAAAGTTGGACATAGGATACTTTTTTTATGTCCACGCGAACGAAGTCCTGGGTAAAAACTAGTTAGTAATAAACTAGCTTCCCACTGTTAATTAGGTGTGCACATTGTTTCCACTCTGTCAAGTTTCTCATTCATACACAATTACATCTGTTATTTAAAGCTAACTGGTGGCCTACCCTCGGAGAGCGATACTGAGGGGTCCGCACCCAAGGGATGAGGACAATAGTTGCTGCTACTGGTTAAAAAAAACAGAACTGCTTGTTTGGAAATCACAGGCACTGGTAAAAAGGTTTTATTTTTCTTATGTTTTGCCTCCACACGTTGTGTATTTAGCCAGTGACAAGTATTGTAATATTTCAAGTGAAGTCAAATATTTCACAATTATATAAAATAAGTCTAAGTCAAGCAAAGTAAGTCACGGTCACGTCCACGTCATGCCCCAGTAAAATGGTGGAGACTTTACTAGAGGTTTCTATGGAGTTTTGGAAACAACTTGAAGATCGTTTCACAACATTATAATATTCACCAACACTCGTGCACTCGTGCACGAACACTCAATGTATAAAAATCCACAATTTTTATACATTAACACTCGTTATAGCACAAGTTTTGGAAAATAATAGAATGACGCGACATGACTTCTTCACGTTCCCGCCAAAACTCCTGATTTTTTCTTAATCCCTATTAATTTTATAATATTACTAGCTTTCCCGCACGGCTTCGTTCGCCTATGCTACATAAAAATTAAATACCCCATTCCGCCTCTCTAATGGTTGATTTTCGAAAAATCCTAAGACATGCCTTTCTTTATTTTTATGCTTAGATATTACACAAGCTAGGTTTCATTGGTTAGCATGAAAAAATTATTATTTCCATACAAACTATGGGGTCCATTTTACCCCTTTGGAACTAGAATTGCGCAAATTCCGTTCTTAACGTACACCTAGACCATTTGAGGAGTATTGGGTTTAAATCTTACGTATCTATCATAAGCGGTTTGGTCTGTGCGTTGACTCCTAGAAAGGGGTTTTTTCTTTTATATAGATATATAGATGACACAGCGAGAGCATTATTAGATCGAAATAGGAATGCCATGAGGTTGTGGTTTATTTGTCAAATCTCCAACGTTTCAAAGTGAATTGGGTTAGAATACCTATTAGAATTTCAAATAATTTATATTCGGACAAAAAAGCAGTCTTTGTCAAACTTTGAAAATGGCTTGGTCGATCCTTTTAACCGCTCCAGTAGACAATGAGGATTCCATAAATCAATCTAACTTTCAAACAAAGATCATAACTCTCACGCAACGACTCTTCTGGAAAACTTAAATTACTCTTTTTTCCGCATTAGGAGTGCGAATAATCTTCTTGACGGGCTGCGAAATTGATGGCGTCGAAAAAACCGCCGACTCAAAATCCGACAAAGTTTTTACGTCAGTCGAGTTTCACTTAGAGAAGTTTCTACATCCATTTAGAAGTTGCTCCTATACGACAAGCTGACAAATTTTAATGAACCCAAGAGGGCTGCTAATGTCTGCGAGTTTGGTAATGGGAAAACTTCGAAGCCTCGCCCCTGCGAGCGTCGAGCCTCGCCCGAACAATTTTTACACGTTAATTTCTATTGTTTTCTCGACATATTTACCGGAGCAATTGCCTTAACAGTTCGCCAAGTCACGTTACGTGCGCTCAAATTGTTTCATATTAATTTAATGGAGTTAAATTATGTTTCCCAAGCCGCGATCGTTTGTAACTGTATATCCCTGGACGCGCAATAAAACGCGCAATCATTTCGACGTGTGCCATTCCAACTCTTTCAACAAACGACATTATAAATTTCAAGTTGCTCAGTGACCAGCGAAAAAATGCATTAGGGGTAGACGATTGTGATTTAAACGGCACAACCCCCGCTTGAGGGAGGTCGGAGTCATCCATCATACGCTTTACATATGTTTGAATAAAGCCCGTGGGAAAAGGATTTCCTCTCAGAAGTCAACGAGAATTCTGCAACATATTAGGGTGACTATGATACTCGTACAATTAATGAATTTCTTGAACGAGCCGGACTAAATAGAAAAACTGACTGTGCAATGCAGAATGCAAATAATATAGCTTTCTCCTCTTCCTTTATAAGTAAAATACGATATTATATTTATTTTTGGTTGGAAATTTAAGACTACCGAACCTTCGTTTCCGTCAACGCTGCCCATTATGCTTTTTTATTGCATCTTGCACATCTATGCGACCTTTTGATTGAGACGCGACCATTACGAATTATGATTTCTTCTAGTTTAGTTTTGCGTTTCAGGCGCTCGGACGACATCTTAAAGCTGAGTATTCACTTAGTATTATTATATGTTCTGTGGTCACGTTTTATACGCTTCCCGCATGTCGTTGACGCGCAGGATGCAGGTTTGGCCATAGATTTAGTTTTAAATACCAGAATCAGAACCACTGAACGGACTCGGTATCTACGGAACACAAGTTAAACCCGTGAGAATATAAGTTAAAGAATATATTTTAGAAATATATCCTAACTACGGTTGACTGCGTGGCCAAACCACACTACAAATAGTGGATTAGGGCAGTTTGGCAAACAAGGCGTCGCCGTCGTGTGCCAGCACCCTCAAACTAATGCCGTATTAATGTCTATTACTAGCTCTTTGTTCTGTGCAAAGATTTATTTAGCTTTGGAGCTGACGATCGGCTTTATCCGCTAATGCGACGACGGCTAAATAAGCCGCTCGCTTTCGCGTGCTTGTAAATGTATCGGTAGTTGTAGTAAGTAAGAAGAAATTAAATTATTATGACTTTGTTGGATTAATAGGTACGCGTTTGTTGAACTATAAGTCGGCTAGGCAGAAATGACGTCGATTCTAATTTACTATTTTCCAAACCAAGCTCATAATTTGACAGCTATTAAAATTATCGCCATTCTTATCTCACATATAATATTTTTAGTAATAATTTATTTCATGTAATATTTATTTTGGAAATAAACCATTAATATATATCGAAATGAAAATTGGTGCAGATCATTTTAGTCCTGTCTGGTTGGTTTAGTTTAGTGAGTGGTACAACAGAATCGACGCCTGCGGCATCAATTCTGGTTGTAACACTCACTAACCAATCTGACAGAACTAAAATTATCTCCATCTCGTTTCATTTCAATATGTGAAAAGGATGGGCACAATTTTTAGAACTGTCAAAATTATTTTGGTTTAAACAGGTATAATTATTGTAAAAATAAAAAAAAACCGTCTGCAAATTGAAGCCTATGTCACAAAGGAACCCAACGACACACTCGTCAAACTCGATCTTACCAGTTAGGTACTTACACTATAGGAAGTAATACAGGAACATACAGTAGTGTGTAAACATTACTGTATTCCGGATTGAGGGACAATTTTTCCAGCGTAATTACTGGGCACATAGAGATTTAACATCTAATATATCAGGGTGACGAGCGCAGGGCATTGCCACGCATGGTTTTGAACTGTTGAGGTTTAAAATTCTGGGTGGCACTGAACTTTTATGGGCAAGCGTGAAGCTTAACATCAGGTGAGCGACTTACTCGTCTCGTCACCAAATTCCAGTTTTTTTTAAAACACAGAACTAACAAAAAAATACATACTTACATACGTAAGTACAATCCACCCAAAAACATTACCCCCTCGGGTTTATGGGTAAAAAGGCTACAAATGAAGGCAGGCTCATTGCCCAGAAATGCTGGACAAATGCAACTCAATTCGAAGCCGTAGGTACCAAATGCCCGAATAGATTGCACTACCGTTTTAAGTACCCATACAGCTTATCTGTGAGTACCTACCCGGACTGAAGTACCGGACGAGAAAACATGATTGAATTCTAAACATAACAGGTACACAGTTTTCTCGCAAGAGTCAAACATTCAAATTCTGAATATCAGTCCGAAACAAATATTTTCCTCTTATGTTTTGGCTCCACACGTTGTGTATTTAGCCAGTGTCAAGTATTGTAAATTGTAATTTCCTCTTGTTTAA
The DNA here is from genome assembly GCA_947579745.1 of Apocheima hispidaria. NCBI lineage: Eukaryota > Metazoa > Arthropoda > Insecta > Lepidoptera > Geometridae > Apocheima > Apocheima hispidaria. The sequence continues at coordinate 5,011,269 of OX388151.1, forward strand.
ATTTCCAAATTGTAATATTTCAAGTTATGTCAAATATTTCACAGTAATAATTAAAATAAGTCTCAGTCATAGTCTAAGTCAAGCAAAGTTAGTCACGGTCAAGATCGCGTCATGCCCCAATAAAGAGTTGGAGACTTTACTAGAGGACCCATGGAGTTTTGGAAATAACACGAAGAGTCACGTTTCACAACATTATACTATTCACGAACACTTGTGCACGTTCACGAACACCTAATGAATAAAAATCCACCATTTTTACACATTAACCTTCGAAATAACACAAGTTTTGGAAAATAATACAATGACGCGACATGACTTCTTCACTTCCCGCCAAAAACTCCAAAAACAAATATTGTCTCCAAGGAGATGGCACAGGGTCATTGCCAGCGACCAGTGATCGATCTTGCTAGCTGTTCGAGATACGTTACCAACCGTGGGGGAGTCTTATCGGTGAGTGCGTGACTACTTGCATTCGCACCCCTGACCTGCGCCTACAGGTTTCATTATGGCAAATGAAGCAGAAAAGACAATAGTCAGTGCGTTTCTGGTGCGTGACTAGTGATATTTTTGCATCGTTTAGGTGTCCTTTATCTTGTTAGTAAGGTAAAATGCATACGTATACGCAAATAACACTAAACTTATTAGGCAGGTACCTAATGTGTCACTGTCAGCTTCGTGTAGCTATTATTGCCGTACTTACTTCCCGAGGTTCCATTTATAGTGGTGATTAGTGAAAAAAAAAATTTTTTCTGTTTTGATAGTGTTATTATGCTACGCGTGATATGAATATCAAAAAATTTAGCCCAAAAGATCCCTCACATTTCAAAATTACTCAAGTTTAGGCTTCAGCAGGTCACGTAGGTATATAGGTAGATAAATACTAACTTACTCACTTACACTTACAGACACTAGAAGAAAATTAACAACATTTATTGGGCAATCGTGTAAAAAAATAAGATAGAAAATAAATGGTCTAACGCCTTATTTATAGAGCACAGCAAAATTCAAAATGATTATTACATTTTGTTCCTTCCTTGGTATGTAAATACTGTTGTGGCTGGCGAGATAGGATCACACGGCGCAGGGCGTGGGTTCAAATCCCAGCAATAAGCTAAAGCTGCCGGTGAAGGAAAACATAGCATGTTGATAGATAGTACTTAATAACTTAAAATGGTAATAAGCTAGCTACGCTACCCACCCTCAAATTTAAAATATGTTGCCTTGCGCCTAACGGTGTGTTCCAGCAGCCTTACTTGAGAGCCAGTTCCCATTTCAGGCTGGATGTGTGTTAAACACATTCAAACCGCATTAAAAAAAAAAACAAAATAGCTCATTTGAGGAACTTACGCTTGACCAGAAAAATTATTATGCCAAAATGTTTTTTACAAAAAAAGAACCTAAGGGAGTTTTGGAGGGAACGTGAGGAATTCATGTCACGTCATTTTATTATTTACCAAAACTTGTGTTAATATGTAAAAACTGTGAAGTTTTACCCGTTAAGTGTTCGTGAACATGCACGAGTGTTGGTGAATGGTATAATGTCGTGAAACCTGAATTTTCGTGTTGTTTCTAAAACTCCATAGAAGGCTCTAGTAAAGTTTTCACCACTTTACTGGGGCATGACTTGGACTTGACCGTGACTTGCTTTGCTTGCCTTTGACCGTGACTATGACTTGTTTGATGATATCTAACAAAACTTGAGAATATATATATGTATACTTGACACTTGAAAAAAAAGAACCTAATAGTTGCTAAGACAGTTTCCTTGTATCTCCTATGGTTTCGAATTTCTTCATACTATCCCAGTTTAAAAAATCAGCCTGTACTTACTATTATGACCTACCTACCTTATTAGCTCGATATTAAATACCTATTCTGCCCCGGTGGCTCAGTTGGTAGTGAACTTACCTTCTGTGTTTAGGGGCGTGGGTTCGATTCTCATCTAGGACAAACATTTATGTGATGAATATTTGTGTTTGTTCTATGTCTGGGTGTTAATATCTATATAAGTATGTATTTAAAAATATCTATGTACGTATATCAGTCTCTGGCAGCCATATTACAAGCTTTGCTTAGTTTGGGGTCAGGTGACCGTGTGTGCAATAATGTCCCACATATTTATTTATTTATTTATTCTATCTTTGCTGACTATCTTATAGAGCAGCTAAGGAAATTGGTATCGGTTTCAACCCCACGCTTTTTCAAGCCACAAACGATCTCATTACCGTAGTTTCACTTTACACTTCCTGCTCATTCGTGTGCAATCTGTAGTGTGCAAATCCGATAATCTCATTTCGGCGGCAGTGTGTGGCACGTGGCGCCACGTGTCATCAAATCGAACTAATCTCCTCGCCTTACGCGTAGGCCGTCGCGGCGCGCGTAAGGTACGGCCTAAACGCGGGCCGAGCGCGTGCGCGTTCCGATAACGCCAAGAAACACTATTCATGCTCGGTCTTTGTTGCGAACAATCACTTATTTATTTATGATATTTGCCAGTAACCTGCACCCCCGCGTGACATAATGCGCACTTAACTTAGCTAAATCTCTCTCTAAAATAGGGGCGTTCAATAGTTTGTGTAGCACATTTGGAGAAGCTGAACGCAACGAACCAATCACGACAAATCGGCGTCTTTCACGGTCAAAAAATACCTACTTTATATATATAAAGTGACAAACAATCACCGACCAATATAGGTGACTGCACTTAGTATTTTTAACGCCCACTACCGTAGTACATTAGGCCACGTTCAATAGAATATCTGTAATGTATACGGACTTCGCGTGGCGCGTGACTTCTCTAGGTCCACGGGTACCCGCCTACAGGCATTAAGGTACAACGTTGTGCATAACTACTTACTCATCGTGGGTTCATAAAAACTAATGAGGCGTTTTCCAAAAAAAAAAATAGTTCTACAAGTAAAAAAGTTCTAAAAGTCTCGTTTTTTTTTAAATCTTTCCTCCTATTTTTCGGCCCGTATTGTACGACCTGCGGACTTATCCTCTAAGTTTGGAACGTTCGTGATTCTGATTGCGAAAGCATGCCATCTCGCTCGTACCAACTAGTCGCACTATGCGCGGTCCCGCTCGCGAAACTCTCGCTATCGCTTTCAGTGTTACGGGATACTCAGTCGCTACTACGCTTTCAGTCTCACGGTACACCAATGCGGCGTTTTCCAAAAAAAAAAGAAATCCTGGTAATAAAAGTACCCAATAGATGAATAGTTAGATGTACCTTGAGGTTTTCCTGTCACTGTCAAGACATGAAAGACAAAAAAATGTACGTGTACCTTTTTTTTTCTCGTGTTTTTTGGCTCCACGTGTGTATTTAGACAGTTTCAAGTAATGTAACTATGTATTTGATTTCTTTTGAAACATTACAATAGTTGACACTGGCTAAATACACAACGTGTGGAGCGAAAATTTACGATTTAAGAAATAAACATAAAATATTTCGACAGAAATGACAATGAAGGTAAAACGATAGGACTATTACTTGGACGAAACATCATACAAATCCATGACTATTACGCCATCTAGTAAGTATTATAGAACGATATTTTTTTTTTGAAAACGCCTCCTACTTGACACTGGCTAAATACACAACGTGTGGAGCCAAAACATAAGAGAAAAAAAACTATCAATACTTGACAATCTTGACATGAGTTTTGGCGGGAAGAAAAGTTTTTTTGGGTGAAGAATTCATATCGCGTCATATTATTATTTTCTTAAACTTGTGTTATTTCGAATATTAATGTGTAAAAACGGTGAATTTCTACCCGTTAAGTGCTCGTGTACTTGCAAGAGTGTTTGTGAATGGTATAATGTGAAACGTGAATTTTCGTGTTGTTTCCAAAACTCCATAGAAGGCTCTAGTAAAGTTTTCACCAATTTACTTGGACTTGACCGTGACTTGCTATGCTCGACTTTGACCGTGACTATGATTTGTTTCATAATATCTAACAAAGCCTGAGAATATATATGTATACTTGACACTGGCAAAGTGTGACGCCGTTAAGACGTGCGACGCCAAAATCATCTTAGAAAAAAAAAAATGACATTGACACTGGTTAAATACACTACGTGTGGAACCAAAACTTAGGAGAGAAAAAAAAAAGATTGCGAAATAAAATAAACAATAGGTTAATCATTTTATTTTTAACTTCTTATATACACTCATATTTAGAAGGAGAATTCTGTGACACACATTTAAAATCTATTTCTTCTTCAATCAATCACAAGCTAGTAATATATTTTATCACAAGCCATTTCGCCAGAACAGAGCTTAAAACGTAACAATGGGCGATGAGGACGAGTACGCCTGTGTAAACAGAAGTCAGTTAAAAATCAAGGATAATTCTGGAATCAAAAAGAAAAAGAAGAAGAAATCCAACAAGGAAACAGAAAAAAATATCCAGAACGATTTCAAGCAGCAATTTAAACAGAATACAGAAACCAAAACTAAGGCTGAGTTAGCATTCCAAAAGATGCAAGAGAAAATGGTAAATTGACACAAAATGTTGCTTGTTTTGTTTTTTAGATTTACATTGCTATTCTGCAGGTTTAACTAATAGGACTGTTTATCAATTTTAGTGTTTCCTACGAAGTCCTATTAATTAGTTTGTGGGGATAATAGTATTCTAATGTGTAAATATTTAATTAATGTTACAGCAAAAACAGCGAATCCAACAAAAAGCTGAAATGACTCACAAACAGAGAGTGGAAAAATTCAACCAACACTTGGACAGCCTCACGGAGCACTTTGATATACCAAAAGTGTCTTGGACAAAATAATTTCTTGTTGTTTTGGCGAGGAATTTTAAGCAAACCAGCATGAGTTATTTAATAATGTTCTGTATAGAGGGTTGATCTGCATATTTGATACATAGAAGTTCTACCAATCTAACTTTAATTCTTCTTTAATTAAATTTCATTCTGTTTTAACTACAGTATTTTTATTTTGTTTAGTTGCAAAATGACTAATGGTCTCAAATTGTCCAAAGAGTGTTAAGTCCAAGGCACAAAATTTTAAATTGTTATCCGTTTCAAATGATAAAGTATAATCACTATAATTGTATTATTATGCTGTAACAGCTTAAAGCTTAAGTTTTAGCTATTACAGCATACATAATCATAGTGTAACTTGTCTGTGTTTCTAACTGATCACCGATGTTAAGCAACAGACAACACATTCAGTCTTCGGATGGGTAACTGCAAGTGGATTTACTACATCTCCAACGTGGGTTTGATGGAGATCCCTTTGCTTGGCATAAGTTTGATATTCCTATTTTACTTTGGCATAATAATACTTTTGCATATTAATTTGTTTTTCGGCATACTGTTTAAGTAGGCAATCTTAATGGTACTCATAAAAATAATTGGTAGTAACTCATCAGTAAAACCCAAAAAAAAGGTGTTTAAAAATTGTATTTACTTATTTGTAAAATATTTGATTTGTAAACACTGATAAAACTATATGTATAATAAAACTAATACATATATTATGTAACCAAATAAAAGAAACTGTCATATAAATGACAGTTCTTAGTGTGAACATGAACACATAAAATTGTGCTACTCAATATAACTTTGGGTACAATTTTAAATTGAAATGTGTTAAAATAAACTTTTCATCAAAAATATTGCGTAACTCGATATATTATTGCAGTATAATACATAATATTATATTCTAGAAACAATTACTGTTAATAGTGACATTTCTTAAACTATTTCCTATCCTTATTTAAAACACAAAAATCTTTAAAACTATACATTCAACATAGAAGCGCCAAAAACGGCAACAATATGAAGTTGTTACTTAACGGAATGCACGCAATTTCTACAGTACCAAATTTTATAATCCTCTTTTATCGTAGTCGGGTAAAAAAATATTAATCGAAACTGTATAGCAATATTTTAGTACACTTTTGTTGGTGATTTTGTATTTTTAGCTTTAAAGACCTTTGTTACTAAAATTTTATTTCGTAGTGTTGATGAAATATAATGATTTAATCCATAAAACATTATAATCCTTTTTCCATAGTCAGGAAAAAAGCATTACAATCCATTTTCTATACTGAACTTCATATAAACATATATATAAATTTTGTTGAACATTGATTAAATGTCCATAAATATAACATTTTAAAGCACATACAAGTTATTTCAACTATACGAAATTTAAAATAGTCATTGTTAAAAGAAAAACAAAGAACCCAACTGCAAAATGTACACCTCTGAATCCAGAAAGAGGCATCTCACTCATCAAAGTCGGTCAAGCCGTTTAGGCTACAGGCTAAGCCGTACTTCATACTTACATACACACCAAAAACAGTAACTTCCTTGGGCAGTCGGGTTGTAATAGATTATTTTTAGTAAGACAAGAGAGAGTTAAGATTTTAGATTCACTAGGTTTAAGTAATTGCACGACCGAAATAGAAATAAAGTTGTAAAAGATAGAATAAACAAGAAACAAAGGGATATTTAAGACACAATTTAAAAATACCTATAAATAAAGGCACTTAACTTAAAATGAGTCTTTCAAAAAATTGGGAATTAAATCTGGACGGATTCATTTTGAACACTTGATATGACTTATCCATTACTTTAATTATGACTGTGCATTGAACGCCAAAACCGGTGGAAACATATTGTGGCGGTGCACAAAAGTTTATTATTATTACTATAATGGTGTCGATTCTGTTGTACCTCTTACTAATATAATCTGCCATAACGAAAATTAGCGTAGAGCGTAGAGCTGTCAATTTTAGTTTAGTCTAGAAAATGGCAAAACAGAAACGACACCATTGTCATGAATCTTTTCTAAAACGACCAAAAAACTGCTAAGTACTTATTTTAATTCTTCAGATCATTATATAGCCCAGTCATAAATTAAACAGTCTAGAGATATGGAACATAGAGAAAGCATTTATATGCTTGAGCCATAATACTTTATCGTCGCCGACGACTCACTGCCGTGCTCACGATCATCATCTGAAACAGGCTCTAACGCAGCGCAAATAGAGACGATATTTCAAAATGTAAAATTTGAGTCTGCTCCGGATGTTCATTTAGTTTAATTATTGTATATTAATATGTTAGGCTGTACAATTATGTACAGAAAAAAAAACCTCTTATTAGTTACTTTTGGATAAAACGCTAAAATGACTGGGCTAGTCAGTCTAGTTTAAATAAGGCACATGACTATTTCAATAGAGATAATATAGCTGTTGCTCCGAATGTTATAAAGCTAATTCTAAGCACAGTAGCGTGATTGCTACTCCAGAAGGAGAATGTGAGTACTTTGACATGGTTGGTCTTGACTGCCCATGGGTCGCTTCCGTCGTCAAAGTTCATGGGGCATTGGTCTCGCTCTCTCTCGTACTCTTCCATCTCGACGGCGACTGCGGCGCCCTCTGTGTAGTTCCATGACGTCACGTCCTGGTTCAAGTCGCAATACGGCCCGAGCGCTTGGGACATGAGGATCCTGACAAGGAAAATGTATTAAGATTAGAGTATACCGCCTACTTGTCCATACAAAAAGCGCCATCTGTTTCCCACCCCTAAAATGTAATCCGATTTTTATAATTTTTAATGTTATCGACACCTTGAAAAATTATGCATAAATAGGTATTTTTTCTTTAATTATGGTATTATCTTCGTTGATATAGGCACCTAAAGTAAGATTTTTTGTGCGTTGAACTTATGATGAAGAAAAGTAGTTATTATTAGAATATTTAATAAAATATTGAAAAGGCTTCACCTTTTTTTTTTCTAAATTACACCCATGCGAAGCCGGGGCGGGTCGTTAGCTATCTATAACACGTTTATAAAGAATTCACTTCTGAGCCACAGCGCCACGATGCCCATTCCGTCACTCTAAATAACTTTGGGCAATATACCATATGTCTATATTTTAACAAACTAGCTATACTTATTAAATATTGACACGCGGAAAACTTACCTGTTTAGATCAGCTCTCTGATACACCCAGCATCTATACTTCGAGAACGGATCCAGTTCATCGTACGTTATCAAATACGATTTGAGATTCTCTTTCCAGTAGCCGATGCATTTCATCCTGTAATCAGGATCACTGTAGATATCCACAGGTCGGCCTAAGTAATCCACCGATAGACAATAGTTCTCCTTTATCTGTATGACTTTTTGGTCCTTGTCGCAGACCGAGAAGTCACTTATGTTTAATTTACAGTGCAGGTTTGGTCTGGGGCTCAGTGTGACACCACCCAGGATCCTCGTTTCAAATTGAACATCTCCTCGTTGGGTGAATTTGAATTTGCCTGCGACTGGGCATCGAATCGGTGCTGGATCCTTCTTGAGGAATATATCGTAGCGCCATTGCTGCTTGTTAGGGAACTGCACCCAAGAGCATACAGTGTGGAAGTTGCTTTGAATCATCGCTAGCCCTTTTCGATATCTGAAAAATTTACAAGTAAACATAAGTAATATTTTAAATGCAAAAGTCACTTTTTGTGCCCTATATTTTTTATGAAATTTGACAAGGAAGTTGTGATCATGAAAGCATCAGACGTGAAAACCACAGAACGGACCATATGGTCTGCAAACCACGGTTTGAGACTTAATCTATGACAGTTATAAAGCAGTAAACTTTGGAAAAGCCATAGACAAAACCGCCGTCTGTCCACCGTCTGGCCAAACAAAATTCAAAAGTCTAATTATCCTTGAAATGTGCGAGATAACATGGACGCCAGTAAACTATAACATTGACGAATAATGCGATTGACATTTGAATGTCAATAACCATGATATTGGTGATTCTGGTGGAAATAAATGATTTTACTGAAAAATGATTGTCTTGAGGTCATTATTTTTACAACCTTTTTTGAACAGTCCACCTCTGCCAACTCTACGTGACTCTGTGACAGATATTAGCGTCTCATGATTTGTGGACGTTCTTACAACTTACTGTAATGTATGACTATTGACTAACCTGATAATATTGTGATGTTGTGGTACAAAATCAAAGCAAACATAATCCTTTTGACAGCCATCTACAGTGAGTCGAGCCATCATTACTCTGCTATCCCTTTGCTCCCTGAAATTTTTCATATTTGAACCAAGGTTATTTCATTATAAATAAGAAATAAATAATAATACTAATATTATTAATAATTACATTATAATTAAGTAAGAAAGAAGATTTATTATTTCTTTTTCTGAAAGAAAAGATTGTTTATTGTTGTCTATTTTTTTACAGTGCTCTATTGCGCACATTTACTAATACTATGTTTCTATATCACCCATATTTTCATCTGCTTTTATAGCGGTTTCAACATTAGCTGACTGAATACGTAAGCGCCATCTAGTATTAGGCTGTTTTTGGAGGAACACTTTTTTTAATGAGATTGTCATTCTTCTCATATCATATTTCTATGGTTTTTCTCAACTTTAGTATAACTTCCTCCCGTTAGAGAGCATTATGTTCCTTGGTTACACCCATGCTATCAAAATTCGTTGTTAGCGTTGTCGTTGTTGTGAACTTAAATGTGATGTGATGTGAGCTGGTATTATAATGATTTTAATTACCTGCACACATAAATTGTTTTCCTAAATCTCCCTTCGTCAGGATAGTAGGTCTCAATGATGTGCGTTTCATTTATAAATAAATCTGCATCAATGTTGGCCGTGTTGATCCATTCGCCAGAGAAGTTTTGTGGCAGCCTGCATCCAGGTTCGACAACTTCAGCCTGAGGTAACATGATAACGCGTTTATAAATAATGTGTTTTCACATTTTTGTAATTGATACCTAAAGGTCTAAAGGACACTTATCTCGAACAAGAATAAGGTCTAAATCTGCAGCCAGAATCATCAGATGGTGAGCAGCAGCATCCAATTCATAAAAGGTGAGTGTTCTGCGATCCGTAAGCCGCCTGCCAAGTGTGGGGATTATAGCAACCCCCCCGAGCGATAAAGGGCGAGGCCTTTGTTCAACAGTGGACGTCTTCTGGCTGATAATAAATTATATGAATTTGATCCGCATCTATTTTTTACTGGACTGCCCAAGTTACATTGTAGTGTTTTAATAATTTACATAATTAACTTACTTTGACAGGAGTGACCCTGTATCTTTCGGGAGATTTCTCAACAGTCTTCAAGGTGTTGCACTCAGGAGTGATAGAGGCTCCAATATACAGATCATCATCTCTATTTTTAAGGAAGCAGCGGTACCTCTCATCTTTACGAGACTCTTTGGTGTTGGCCACCGCAAAGAAGTGGTTTTTGTCCACAAACCAATGCCCTGAAAAGGTTTTTATTGGAGTATGTTTAGAAACTTTGGAATCACAATTTATTTATTTATAGGCGAGCAGCATAGGCTGATGTGCCTATATCACACAGTGTTGAAACTTAATATCGTCATCAAGATATCAAAGATAATACTCGCTTGGCAGTCAGAACTCTCGCCGTGAGACTCGCAGAGATCATTCTCTACTACATTGCATATTCACTCGCTTCTAGCTACTTTCTAACTTGATTGACAAGATAATCATTTGACAATAGTGAACCATGTTCACTTATCTTTGACCACACTGTCACTAGCCTGGAATGGGAACTGGTTCTCAATTATTCATTACACTCACCCAAACAGCTGTATTCAACAACACCATCAAAGCTGTTAGACATTCCAGGGCACTTCCTGTATGTAATGTTGAACTTCTGGTTTGTGATCAAGAACTGAGTGCCGGCTGTCTGGCAGGACTTGATCTGATTGCCAGGATGGTTGCATTCACCTGTGAAACGGAACCTGTTCTGGTATGCAAAATGCCACACGCCTTCCAGTGACGAACGACAGTTGACCTAGAGTTTAAAAAAAATAAAATAAGTAATTGTTACTAACATTCCTAGTAAAGGTGATACACAAACAATAATACCCAGAACAGACATTCAAATTCATCAGTCAAACAACTTCCCGGCTGGTAATCGAACACCTCCTCATTATAAGGCAGCCGCGCTACCAACTATGCCAGGAGTCTAGACATGAGTTAAGTATGAAATTCAAAAACACAACACACTCATTGTCTAAATTTTGGGTCTATACTTAATAAAGTTGATTCCTAATTACTATTACTACCATCCATATGATTTCAAAAGATGTATTTGATTTATACTGCTGTATTTATAAAATATAAAGGAACCGATAATCTTAAAGCTGCTGATCACATATTACATATTATTACATTACATATTATTATTATTACATATTGCACAAGGGGAACTGGTTTTAAATTCGTTTAAATAAGATTTTAGCTTAACATACAAATAAACATTGCTAGTGAAATAAATGCTTGTATAAAGCATTTAAATCATCCTTCGAAATCTGTTCTCTCCATCAAGAGTAGCAATGCCACAGACAAACAGACATGGCTTCAAAATCCAGGCACTTGTGGTTGTGGTTGGTGGCCTGTGCTGTACCTTATGGGCAAGCTTGACACATGGCAAGCAAATTGTTTGTTTCGATTATCAAAATCAGAGTAAATTGTAGCTTTACTTTGGATAAATAAACAATATGTATAAACTTACAGGTACATAATTTTCTGAGAACAGAGTAATGAGATTCTGATCGGGGTTCAGGCCTTTACAGACCCTCTCTACCGTTGGCTCTTCGTTGGGTCCTAGATCCACACATGGGGTCTCAATCTTCTCCAACACGTTTACTGTCCTTACCAAGAGTTTTACACAATAATAGCAATTCGTGTATTGGAACACCATTGTGTAGTTAACTCGGAAATCAGCTTTTATGTTAACGCACACACCCCTAGAAAAAAAGGTAGTCTCTATAGTTTTTGTCACTGTATGACAAGCACGTGATATACTTATAGTATATTACGGTATTAACCACGGTATTAACGGTAAACCCCATCATTTAGGGGTTTACTTGGAGTGCAAGTTGATGGTTACTTTTGTGAATCACTATTAAAATGTTGCTTACTTTCCCGTCATTTCACTGGCGTTGATATCTGTGAGAGTTTGTTTGCCATTTTCAAAAGAGAACCATGTGTTCCTCAACACAATTGGGATTGTACATTCGGAGTAAACAGAAGTTACTGAAACAAAATTCGTTACTTTAGCACTGGGCGTTGACCGCTAGAATGAATGAAAACTCGGTTATTCAACGCCGGACTTACATAAAAACAATAAAATGGGCAACGAGGCAAATATCAGCGTATATCGATTCATTTTTGATAAAGTTCTATGTAAAAAACATCGAAATTAATATAAAACAATATATATTCTAAAACTTTTGTTCGTTTTGCAGCGGATAGGAGGGAGACAAACAATAATGTACGACCCGATAATGTACAGGATAACAGGAGGCTGTGCATTATCGGGTCGTGAAATATCATGCCGTACATTATCGGCACGGGTATTTATTGTCATTTTTTCCCTCCAAGGTACAGCCGATAATTTCCAGCCCAATAATATACGACCAGATAATATACGGCCTGAAATGAACAGTACGCGCCGTACATTATCAGCACGTGCCAATAAGGCATAACCAGGAATGTACAGCCAATAATGTACGGCCGATAATTCGCGTACCTGAAAAAATTACACGTTATATCGGGTTCACAGCCAATAATGTACAGCCCTTTAATGTGCGACTCAATAAAACGTGTACTTTTCTCAGGTACGTGGATTATCGGCTGTACATTGCTGGTCTTGCTTTATTGGCACGTGCTGATCATGTACTGTCCTTATTGTACGACCTGCGGGCTTATCCTCTAACTTTGAAACATTCGTGATTTTGATTGCGACAGCATGCCAACTTAATCGCACTATGCGCGGTCCCGCTCACGCACTATCACTATCGCTTTCAGGGTTACGAGATAAGACCGCTGGTAATTGGCAGCCCAGTACACCAATTATCGGTCGTACATTCCAGGGTGGAGATTATCGGGTCGTACATTATTGGGCTGTACATTATAGACACCCCATGGAATAATAATAAACGGCTGTTCCTTGGAGGTATGCCATCCAGTGTTGCCGCTTTGTCATTTTTAATGCTAAATTTGGCACTATTTGAAATCAGAAATCAGAAATATTTATTGGCCATAAATAACATTAAATATTACAGGCAAGTCACTATTATAAAAAAAATACTTAAGCCATTAGTTTGAAAAATTTGTTCTTACCATATTGCATATTTTTAGCATTTTTCGGGTTTTACATGTTTGCGGTAGGTAGCAACTCTATAGAGTAGCTATACATGACCTGACCTGACATCGTGTGAAAGGGACAGCTAGACTTGAATTTCACAAAAGCAAAAGAAACAAACTATTAAGGTTATAGCTTCTCCCTTTCGCTCCCCCAGAAACTTATATATAGCCATCTCTGTCAAAAGATGTCAGGTCAGACCATGTATAGCCACTCTTAGGGTGTCTATACATAGCCTGACCTGACATCGTGGAAAGGGAAATTTGAAATTCACGGGAGCAAAAGAAACAAACTATTAAGGTTATAGGTTCTCCCTTTCGCTCCGCCAGAAACTTGTATATGTACATCTCTGTCAAACGATGTCAGGTCAGGCCATGTAGTGAGGCCTTTATGCTCTAACTTTGAAACGTTCGTGATTCTGATTGCGAGAGCATGCCATCTCGCTCGTACCAACTTAGTCGAACTATGCGCGGTCCCGCTCACGCAACTCTCGCTATCGCTTTCAGAGTTACAGGATAAGCCCACTGATTAAGTAATGTTTTGTTTCATTCAGACAATAACAATTTTCATTGTAACGACCGACAGTTATAATAGCTTGAAAATAAACTGTTGTGTTTGTTCTGTGTGCCTGCACAGAGATGCTTATGTTTATAGAAACGTACACATGATTTTGACACAGATTACAAGTAAAACAAAAGTAATTATGTGATAAAAACAAAATAGATTACAGGGGCAAGACAGTCGATTGTGCTGCCAATAAATATTGATTCTGAAGGAAGCCCATCCACATCACAACTATCACAAGCATAAGATAAAGTTGATGATATTCAAATATTATTCAATGATTAAATATCTTAAAGATAGCACTGTACATTAGCTGCTCACAAAAAAATATTTTCATTAGCAGATTGAAGTGATTACTAGCAAGAAGCTTTACCCTACAATCTTCTTGATTACTAGTACATTTTTAGCATTATTGGCGATGAAATCTAGAATTTTCTACATAAACAAAACGGCAACCCTAATCCCTTCCATCCATCCATTTCATTTCAAAGATCGTCTCGTGTATTTGTCAAATAGGTATTTGTGGATTTTGTCGCGTTGTGTTTTGTTTTCACATCTCATGTAGATTATAGGGGAAAAAAACATTTTTCATCGTTAGTTGACGTTTATATTTGTGAGCAATTTCATTATTACAATATACATACTGACAAACAAACACTTTACTGTAATTGCTTATAGTGTACAATATTTACTTCACTATTCGCAGCTCACAGAAATGGGACGCCGCAAGTCAAAAAGAAAGCCTCCGGCAAAGCGAAAGGCCATTGAGCCCTTGGACCAGCAGTTTAACTGCCCTTTCTGTAATCACGAAAAGTCTTGCGAAGTAAAAATGTAAGTTTGTCATCAACAACATGACCATCCTATTGTTACAAATATTTGCACCTGCATCACATAATTTTTTATAATTTCAGGGATCGAGCACGAAATACAGCTAGGATACAGTGTCGAGTCTGCCTAGAAGATTTCCAAACGACCACTAATGTACTTTCTGAGCCAATAGATGTTTACAATGACTGGGTGGATGCCTGTGAAAGCGCCAACTAACAATTTGTCATATTTAATTATAATATCTATAATTTAAGTTTTTATTATATAAATGTAATCTCCAATAAATGTATTTTTTTTTAAATTGTGAAATACTACTGTACCTTAGTTTTTTTTTACCAAAGTTAATATTCCAATTTGTAGCCTTGGTAACTGCAGTAGGTAGAATCCAGTTATTTTTTTATGCCCAGTGACTTTATGAGAATCATGTAGGTATTGAGTGTGGTAAAGTCATGGTAGCTCAGTGGGACTCGCATTCATTGCGGGTTTGAATCTTGGTGTGCCTATACCAATGACTTCTCTGGTACTTAAGTATGGATATACCACTAGGTTGTCGTAAAGGAAAATATTGTGAGGGAATGTGCATATTTCTGGAGAAGAAATTCGATTGCATATGCCAACGTGCACTGAGCCAGCGTGGTGGACATGGTCTAAGCACCCTCCGAGGGTAGCTGGATATCCCAGCAGTGGAATGTTTAAAAACTGCTGCAGATTGACTGTCCATGATGAAAAACCAGTTCTACGAAATACAGCCACTGCTGTTACTATATCAAAATTCTACTATAAATCAGTGTATTAATGCAATGATCAAAGCAAGTGATTTAACTGTTAATTAAATTAAAAATTATTAAATAAAATATCTCTGAGATAATTTACATACTTAGTATTTTTGTGAATATTTTGCTATTCCAGAAAATAAAAATGGCTTTGGTTGCTCTTAAACATTCGTGAATTTCGAAAACTATGATCAGTGTGGGATTTCGTAGTTTTTTGTACCATTATTTCATGATGTTTAGTTAGTATCGTAATTGTCACTATACTACGCAAAAATACCATAATTGTATTTTTCAGTGGGCTTATCCCATAACTCTGAAAGCGATAGCGAGAGTTGCGCGAGCGGGACCGCGCATAGTGCGACTAAGAGCGAGATGGCACGCTCTCGCAATCAGAATCACGAACGTTTCAAAGTTAAAGGATAACCCCGCAGGTCCTTCCTTCCTTTTGTTTTTCAATATTACCAGTATGTAATGTATGAAAGTACTACCCACAGACTTTTTTTACTAAATACAATTTTGGATTTTCTGAACCATCGTGGTCCCCTATCCGTAGGTAAAGGGTATCCATTCATTATAAGCCAGACACAACAGGTGAATCATAAGGAAAAAAAAATTGAGGTGGACCACATAAAGAAATAGTAGCGCCTGGTTACAGCCAGCACCACGAGCAGCGAGTGAGTTATCGTTATCTCTGCCTACCACTAGTTAGTTTTATTTCTCATGATAGTTCAGGAAATGTTTTTACAATATTAAATGCTTCATGCTTGGCTTCCTTCTAGGATTTCCTGTGTTGGGATGGCATAGAACACAGACAAAGACAGATATAACATCCAGAACCAACTGATATTTTAAGTCATTATTCAATGTGCGAAAAATAAAACCACCACATAAATGTCATCAAAGACTATATTATTATAACTAACAATTATACTTGTACATAACGACTATGTACTACACAGCTCACATAACAGAATACACGCATGTAACAATATAGCTATTATATATAACATTGTTTATTTAAGCATCAGAGTCAACAGTAAATTCCATAGTGAGTATCACTTTAGGGATGGAACACAAACGATACGTAACTACAATCTAATCATAGTTTAAGTTAAATAAATAAATTAAACTCACGTTTTTTTTAAATTAAATTTTTAAGTTATTATTTGGTTGTTAATATAATATGTTTTGATATGTTTAATGCACACCAAAAATGAAGAACTTCAATATTGTTTTCTTTTACTATGTACCATGTGTGTTTTGTCCATAAAATTGTAATTAACAATAATATTAAATTGCTAAACAGTTTGTTGATTAAATAAATATATGGATATGAATACATTGTCAATAAGAGTTCAAAAATATGTATAGTCATAATTCTGTAACAGACAAAAACATTGAAATGGAATGTACTTATAACTACATCAAATACAGTAACTGGTAAAACATTAACTATACATAATATTAGGAAAAAAAGCAAGCAATAATTTCACGCCCATCGACTCTCCATCCTCCATTTTGATAAAATTGTTGACAACAATAAAGTTTTCAAAGAATCTTTCTGGGTATTGATAATCCTTTATAAAATTGATTTTTATGTATTAAATTACGAAATTTCCGTGCGGGTATAATTGACGGCTTTCATCTACGAGTAAGTAAGTAAGTACATCACATAAGTTAAATTGTACTACCGCGCGCCACTAATCAAAGCATTGCATTCTACAAATAACAATATTCTTTCGAGAATATAATACTATAGATTTCTTTGATACTATTATAATATTGACAACATCACCTTAGAACTAGCATTAATCATTTATCGTTGATCAAAATACTTATATTTACTAACAAAACAGGACAGCGTCAAGCTGCATCACATTTCAATAACGAATCGTAATAAATAAATAAAAATCATCTATGTAAAAAAATATAATACAATGTAGAGAAAAATTGAGCTATTACCTAGACTTACAACCCAGGGATATTTATAACCATGTCATCGTTCGAGAGGGAATCAGTACTAAATCGCAACTAAAGAAAAGAAATGTATAGATATTTACAAAAGCTCAAGTCGCAAGGGACATGACATGGTTACCGAGCCGCATACCACCGAGTCCCCTCTGTGCACGAGCTGTGTAAAGGTATAGAGGTGTCGGGTTAGCTCACTCACTCACTCCATCACTCGCCGACGCAACCGGAAACCGACTTTAGGACTTGTCCCACCGCCGACGATGTTTTTTTTTGTTTA
Organism: Apocheima hispidaria; assembly: GCA_947579745.1. Lineage (NCBI taxonomy): Eukaryota > Metazoa > Arthropoda > Insecta > Lepidoptera > Geometridae > Apocheima > Apocheima hispidaria. Next base: position 5,028,874 of record OX388151.1, read on the forward strand.
TTCGCATTTCTGGGCAGGCTAAAGCCATTAAAGCCATACCGCCTTGTCTTCCGTATTTTTACCTATATTTTTTTTGCCTCAGTAAAGTGGTAGAGACTTTACTAGAAACTTCTATGGAGTTTTGGAAAAGTCACGTTTCATGATATTATACTATTCACCAACACTCTTACACTTTCACGAACACTTAATGGATAAAAATCCACCATTTTTATGCATTAACACTCGATATAACACAAGTATTGGAAAATATTACAATAGCGCGACATGACTTCTTCATGATCCCGCCAAAACCCCCGCCGACGATGAAAGAGAAGCGAGTAGAGCTAGAAACGAGTTTATAGTTCCGATAGTTTTAGTTTTGTCGCTGGGCTATAGCGAGTGTCCGAGTGCGACGGGCGATTATTCGCTCTGTAGTAGAGAATGATCGCTGCGAGTCTCTCGGCTAGTGTTCTGACCGCCATGCGAGTATTATCTTTGATAGCTCTTGTCGCTGCGACAAACTAGTGGAGAGTGATTTCTCGCCGGCGGTGTGAACAGTCAGCGATCATCTATTAATATATGTCTCTTTTATTCAATCGGAATCTACATCTATCATTCGATACTTCCGAGAAAATAGTCGATAGTTCGGCGGTGAGACGAGTGCCTGACTACGGCGGAATCTACACGTGACGATAAATAAACTTTATAACACTTGTGATACACATTCAAATCCATATAACATTTATAATGCATACAGAAGCTTAATATTCTTTATAACATCGATAAATAGAGTAAAGATTTTCAGAATTTTCCCATGTCTATGAAGGAGTCGTATTGTTCGAAGCCGTCGATGTCGTCTAAAGCGACCGCGTTTTTAGTAAAATCGGCGTCGCAAGTCGCCGTGTCGTCTGAACTCTCGCTGTTACTATCGATATACTCATAAAGCAGCCTGGGTCTGTTGAAAGCGCTCGTTTCCGGCGTCTCGTAGCTTACGGTCGAAGCTTCAACGTCATACGTCATGACGTCATACGAGTGAGAGAGCAACGCGTCATCGTACGCGACCCTCGCTTCTAAATGAGACGAGCTCGCGTCCTCGTACGCGACCCTCGCTTCTAAGCGAGACGAGCTCGCGTCATCGTACGTGACCCTCGCTTCTAAATGAGACGAGCTCGCGTCCTCGTACGCGACCCTCGCTTCTAAATGAGACGCGTCATCGTACGCGACCCTCGCTTCTAAATAAGACGAGCTCGCGTCCTCGTACGCGACCCTCGGTTCTAAATGAGACGAGCTCGCGTCCTCGTACGCGACCCTCGCTTCTAAGCGAGACGAGCTCGCGTCATCGTACGTGACCCTCGCTTCTAAATGAGACGAGCTCGCGTCATCGTACGTGACCCTCGCTTCTAAATGAGACGAGCTCGCGTCATCGTACGTGACCCTCGCTTCTAAATGAGACGAGCTCGCGTCCTCGTACGCGACCCTCGCTTCTAAATGAGACGCGTCATCGTACGCGACCCTCGCTTCTAAATAAGACGAGCTCGCGTCCTCGTACGCGACCCTCGGTTCTAAATGAGACGAGCTCGCGTCATCGTACGTGACCCTCGCTTCTAAATGAGACGAGCTCGCGTCATCGAACGCGACCCTCGCTTCTAAACGAGACGAGCTCGCGTCCTCGTACGCGACCCTCGCTTCTAAACGAGACGAGCTCGCGTCATCGTACGTGACCCTCGCTTCTAAGCGAGACGAGCTCGCGTCATCGTACGCGACCCTCGCTTCTAAGCGAGACGAGCTCGCGTCATCGTACGCGACCCTCGCTTCTAAATGAGACGAGTTCGCGTCATCGTATGCGACCCTCGCTTCTAAATGAGACGAGCTCGCGTCATAGTACGCGACCCTCGCTTCTAAATGAGACGAGCTCGCGTCATCGAACGCGACCCTCGCTTCTAAACGAGACGAGCTCGCGTCCTCGTACGCGACCCTCGCTTCTAAACGAGACGAGCTCGCGTCATCGTACGTGACCCTCGCTTCTAAGCGAGACGAGCTCGCGTCATCGTACGCGACCCTCGCTTCTAAATGAGACGAGCTCGCGTCTTCGGTGAAGCGACCGGAGTCGCCCAACTCGGAGACGTTCGGAGACAGAGTTAGGTTGCAATGCGGTAGCGTCGAGCTCTCCGTCTGCACGTGAATACCGTCCTCGGCCTCAGGTAAAGGCGTCGATTCACGGAGGTCCTCCTTCAAAGACACGGAGTTGTCTTCAGACAGTTCGCCGTCAGCGTTGAGCGTCACCGAATCGTACGCCTCCTTTTCGATCAAATGCTCGAGATCGTCGACGCATTTCGTCGAATCGTCGCTGCTATCCGAGATAATGAGTTCCAAGCTCCGGTCTAAGATGCCCGTATCCGTGCAAGTGGACATTTCGTCCTCGAACACGATTTCCACGCTTCTGATTCTCATTAGAGGCATTTTCGCGGGTGATATTTCGTTGCGTTTCGCGGTCATGCCTCTTTTATGAGAGACGTCGAACGATTCCGTGCATTCGCTGATGTCATCGTAGTCTATCTCGAAGCTCCGCAGGTCGGAGTTGCAAGGGGAGCTCTCGGTCGCTCTAGGGCTGTGGCTCCGGTGAGTGTGTGCGTCGTGAGAGTGTGACTGAGTGTATGTGGTATGCGTGTGTAATCCCTAAGGTTGAAGTGAATCTTATTGTATAGTGGTGCCGAGGTCTAGGGCGCCTTCCTCCTGCATTTTCGTGAGGAATTTGAACACTCGAGATTCCTCGTCGGTCTGTTTTACCATGTCGATTAGCGCTAACAGCTTTTTGATGCCGATGAATATCCTGTGAGAGGGAAAAATAATGGATATAGAATGCGTACTTATGGCATTGAGAAATTATATAACGAAGAGTGCCAATGGCCATATAAAGATGCGTAGCTCGACTGTAGTAACTGATAAGTACGTAAGATGTCGCTAGTGCTTTAAACGAGTTACAATATCAGCTTGTCTTGAAATAGAAACCCAAGCTAAGTATTTCGTAATGGTACAGAGAAAAAACGCTACTAGTAATATCAGTAAGATTATGAACTTTTATTTGCAAAACTCACTAGGTTCTCAAGAGATGGCGTTGAAAAAAATAATTTTTGGAAACATATTTTTACGTCGTGTATTGAACTAAACCTTAAATAGCGGACATAAAATATACTACTAATATGTTTCTATATTAACCATATTTTAATCAGCTTGTATAGCGGGTTGAGCATTAGCTGACTAAATACGGTAGGGCCATGTAGTATTATGCATTTTTTTCGGGATTACACTTTTTTGTATGAGATTGTCATTCTTCTCTTATAATTTTTCTATGCCAGCTGTTAATCCAGACCATGCGTGCGACCATCCCACACAGTCTCTTTACATTCCGCTTATTCGCGGGGTCAGGACAGTGCCACGCAGTATTTTTAAATGCTATAGGCAAAAATTATAGATGGCATTGAATTGTTATGGGCAAGCCAAAGATTCCACCAGGACAAAAGGGAGTGGCGTGCCTCTGGAGGCCTATGTCCAGCAGTGGACTATGATGGCTGATAATGAAGATGACGATCCCACACCAGCGCTGTGGCGGCAGAGATTTGGCGACAGTTGCTGTCCGTGTGTAAATCAAGTTTAAAGATACACTAGCTTGCCCGCACGGCTACGCTCGCATAGGCTACAGTAAATGAAACACAAATTGTCACATCTTTACGGGTTGATTTTCGAAAAATCCTTAGAAATGCCTTTCTTTATTTTTTATGCTTATTACATCAACCGAGTTTCATTGGCGATGAAAAAATGTTTTATTTCATACTAGCTTTGGGGCTCCGTCCATATTACCCCTTTAGGGGTGGAATCCATTCTTATCGTTCACATAGACCATTTAAGTAGTATTGAGATCAAAATTCTCGTCTCCTTCATAAGCGGTTTGTTCTGCGCGTTTATTCCTAGAAAAGTGCATGTTCTTTTATATAATATATATATATATATATATATATAGATATTTCGATCCGAGTGTGTCCTAAAACAACGACCTAAACCACCGGGACGCAGAACAAGCAGCAGCGTCCTCTTCGTAAACGCCGCCTGCCAAGCGTGGGGATTATGGCAAGTCATTCCATTTTGTAAAAGGGGAGGTGTTTGTCCTGCAGCGGACGTGTTGGGCGATACGTACTTGGCCCCGCGCATGTCGTTGCTGATCTTCTGCAGGTCGCGCTTGGAGAAGGCGTCGCTCTCCTCGAGCACGCGCAGCACGTGCTCGGGCCGCGACAGGTTGGGCACGTGCAGCACGCCCGTGAACGCGGACAGCACCTCCATGTCTTCCAGGACTTGTCTGGACGAACATACGAAACATCGTATTATTATATACAGGGATAATTATATTTTAATTTTTTTATTTGTCGCTTAATGATATTCTTGGCAAAGTTTTTTTAAGTTTTATATTTCTTTTTCTGCTTCCACGAATAGTACAAAACTAATGGTAACTATATGGTATACTAAGCTGAAATAAAAGCTAAAATAATAATTTAATGTATTGTTTATTGGCAGATGCATTTTTTTAAACCGATTGCAATTCAAATTTTTGTTTAAATCACAACTTATTGTACAGTGCGCTAATTTTGTGTACCTAAAAACAAAAAAAATAAATAAAGGATACGTATTTTTTGGTTTTACCGCACCTTGGTACAAAATTATGGAAATAACCTCAGCACAGCCTCAGCCTCGGCTACAGCAAGAGCTGTAGTCATGGTCACTGTATTCGTGACTGTACTACGAACGCCTGCGATAATTGTAGGTACCTATATCGCTCGCTACAGCGAGAAGTTGTTAGGTAATTATTCAATTATAGGTTTAAAAAAAAATGGCATTTATTATTGGTTTAATATGTTATCATACGACACTGATTGCATGATAAAATAAAAATTTGCACACTACTTAAAAAGTTAGCCTGTATAAATGCGAAAGTGGTTTTTTTTTCTTGTAATGATTACCTTCGGCTGCTAGTGCAGAGGATCAGCAGCTTCCGTCCTTTAGGCGGCTGCTTCTTGAGCAGCACGAGGAGCGCCTGCAGCGTGAGGTTGGAGTACCGCGGCCCGATGGGGCCGTAGTCCAGCAGCCGCTCGATGTTGTCCACCAAGATGCACGACAGGGTGGAGCGGTACGCGTCGTCGAAATACTGCGGAATTACGACGAACACAAGTCAAAATATGGGAGACTAACCCCCGAATACTGAAACGTTTGTTAACTTTGACGACAGATTGTACGCGTCGTCGAAATACTGCGGAATTACGACGAACACAAGTCAAAATATGGGAGACTAACCCCCGAATACTGAAACGTTTGTTAACTTTGACGACAGATTGTACGCGTCGTCGAAATACTGCGGAATTACGACGAACACAAGTCAAAATATGGGAGACTAACCCCCGAATACTGAAACGTTTGTTAACTTTGACGACAGATTGTACGCGTCGTCGAAATACTGCGGAATTACGACGAACACAAGTCAAAATACGGGAGACTAACCCCCGAATACTGAAACGTTTGTTAACTTTGACGACAGATTGTACACGTCGTCGAAATACTGCGGAATTACGACGAACACAAGTCAAAATACGGGAGACTAACCCCCGAATACTGAAACGTTTGTTAACTTTGACGACAGATTAAGTCCATTGCTGCCTTTGTCATTTGCTTAGTGCCAGACAAAGGAAGTATTAGAATTAATCTGTCGTCAAAGTTAATGAACGTTTCAGTATTCGGGGGTAACTTGCCCGCACGGTTTCGCTCGTTTTGTGTGTATATTTGTCCGATGATAACTTGCGAACCGTTGATCCAATCTTCATGAAATTTTGTAGGCAAGTAGTTCATTTAATAAAAAAATTAAGTTCGAATAAGAGCTGAATCGGTCAAGGGGTTGTGAAGATATAGGGTTCGCGAGGTCTCAGTTCGGCGCGAACAACTAGTATTATTAAATTGTTTATTATTATTCATTAGTTTGCATAATATAACTCTAAACATAGTTTAATTTGTAAAAGTGACTAAGTGAGTAAGCCAGTAATATTCAATGTTATTTATGGCCAATAAATGTTTCTGATTTCTGGAAACCTATCTTGAAAAAAAAAACGTGTTAATAAAAAATATTATTTTACATACTTTTCTAATCTGCAAGCACTTGGCGGTCTCGGTGAAGCCGACCATGTCCTCGGGCGAGCAAACTTTCACGAAGGGGAAGTCTGACACCTTGGCGAGCTGCGCCGCCAGCGCGGTCTTACCGCTGTTCGGCGGACCTTCCAGAAGCACTGACACTAGACCTGGGGAAAAATTGCATTGTTATCTTAATATAAAGAGGATTAGCGTAACAATAACGGCTTGACCGATTTTGACGGGTGAGGTGTCGTTGGATTCCTCTTTACTTCCATTACAAAAAAATGGATTTAATGCAGGCAAAAGCCTTCTGTGAAGACAGCAATGAAACTGTGGCCATCAAATTATGTGACACTAGACCGATAACGTGAAAAATTTAACTATCTGACATAAGCAATTAATTTGTTGGCGCACTGTGAGCGTACTAACAATTTAAACCGATCGTTAGCAGTGTTCGTGGTGTTTGCACTGTGAGCGCATTTTAAACCGCACTCATTATCTACACCCTGGAAAGAAATGCTTGTTTTTTTTTTTTTTTAATTCGCATTATCTTCTTTGTTATAGGCACTTAAAGTGTAATTTTTTTTTGCGTCGAAAATACGACGAAGTTGAGTAGTTGTAATTAGAATATCACAAATATTTTTGCAAAAACAAAGCATAGCGGCATTGATTATGGTCTATCCAAGCCAGTGACACGAAAAACAAAAGGTTTTGTTAAGATTCAGAGGGTAATAACAGATTACCCCCGCAACGTTAATTTCATCAAAAAGTTTAAAAAAATCACAAACTCTCTCTATTGCACGCACGAGAAACAGAGCGACAGCTATACAAATTCAAATATCGAATGCGCCAAAACTTCGCGGAAGGACTATTCCCTTAGCAAAGTAACGCTAAGCAAAGTAACGAAACTACCATAAGTACAATCTGTCAAGATCATACCGCTCCACACCGCTCATCACTGCACTGCACCTCTCTCAAGTTCAAACGCTCACTTCCTTCCGTTCATTCATTCAGTTATAAGTAACGTACAAATAAGTAATAAACTCCATAGAAGGCTCCAGTAAAGTTTTCACCATTTTACTGGGGCATGACTTGGACTTGACCGTGACTTGCTTTGCTCGCCTTTGACTGTGACTATGACTTGTTTGATAATATTTAGCAAAACTTGAAAATATACAAGTATACTTGACACTGGCAAATGCATAAGACGTGCGACGACAAAATCCTCTTAGGAGAAAAAAAAAAAAAAGAAGTAATAACTTTATTTGAGTAGTATGTACATACCGCTAGCCTCGGTGGCCCTCGCCTGCTGTATGTAGAGCTGACCGTCTTCCAACAGAGACGTTACCGGCGTGCCCCAGTTGGTCACGCCGCGCGCTAGGAAATGCTCCAGCGCTTCAGCCGCTGTACCAAACGCCTACAACAACATACATCAAAAACATTTTTTTTACTGGTAGGGAAAAATAAAATAAAAGATAAACACGAAGTCCTAGAAACTGTGAACGAGAAAAGAATTCTCCTAGCAAATATGAAGATCAGAAGACGCAAGATGGTTGGCACCTTAAGCAGGGTCGCCAAGCATACTTTATAATAAAGTTTTTCACTTTATTTCAAGTCCAAGTACTTTAAGCTTTTCGATAGCAATATCATTCATCTAATATCACAGGACAAGCGCAGAACATTGCCGCGCAGAATTTTCTGGTTGGCACTGGTATAGGCAAGCGTGGAGCTTACCATCAGGCGAGTGGCTAACTCCCCTCATAACTCAAAAAAATTAAAATGTTAAGTGAATTAAACATAAGAACTTATTAGGTAGTCTTCGAATAAAATTTTATCGCTTTTTACGACTTTTGTCATGGAGAATTTTTATGTTTTGCAAAAGTATGAAAACAATATTTTTCGAGATAAAAAAAAACGAATACACGCACTGTGGTAGTAGATGATAACGGAAACATACTTACAGGTTTGATATCATTCTCTAGCGCATGTAAAAAGTCCCCCCTCTCGACCATAAGTTTCTCCATCGCTTCAGGGTCGACTTCGACCTTGCTCGACGCCTTGATCAGTCGGTTCATGGCGGTCGACTGAGCCGCACGGACTAGACCTTCCAGCTCCGCACCGGAGAAGTTCTTGGTGCGCACCGCTAGATCCTGCGGGCGGAAATGGTAATTAACACCTCTGAGACAATGTATAAGATTATCCATGTGAGTTTTTTTGGTCAGGTTGTTTTAAAAGTTTGATCAATAATATTTAGGCTCAGATAACAGCACTCCCCTAAAGAAAAGATTGAAAGCACTCCCCGTATTGAAAAGATCTTTGATCTGAAACAAAGTTTGAAGAAAGCTAGCACATAATCAAATCGCTTACTCGCGTCTAGCAATGAATCAATGAGAGCAAATTTTTAAAGATGTATTTTGCCTGATTCGTGGTGCTATAGGGAATGATATGTGCTTTAGGCTAGACGCCGACCTAAAAAAGCTATGGTTATGGTAACTAGAGGTAGTTTAAGGCCTGTTAAGGTTACTCTACTGATGATGACTTATTAAGTAACCTATATTAGACATTATCCGTGAAAGAAATAGTCTGGAATGGGACAGATTTTCAAATTTAGTGTGTTAGCTAGGCAGCCAAGTACTAGAGTGCACGCTTTATTAGACATTCTCCGTGAGCAGAATATAGTCTGGAAAGGGACAGACTTTTAAATTGAGGGTGAGAAATAGGCACCCGAGCATTAGAAAGCACCCCATATTAGACATTCTCCGTGAATAGACTATAGTCTGGACTGGGTCAGACTTTTAAATTCAGGTGATAAATAGGAAACCGAGTACTAGAAAGCACCCACTATAGTTTCCTCGAGATGTTTTCTTTCACCGGCTGCTCAGCTAGTTTAGCAATTCCTGTTGTGTTACTCACAGCGCAATCAACATCTTCAGCGATCTTCTTATACTCCCTCATCCGTTTAGTGTGAATGTTCAATATCTGCACGCGGCCCTTTTCATCAGGCAGGCCGATCTCCATCTGCACCTCCAAGCGCCCCGGCCGCATCAGGGCCTCGTCTATCATGTCGCGGCGGTTCGTCATACCGATCACTAGGATGTTGTTCAGCTGATCCACGCCTGTACGAGCAAAGTGACTTATTTTATTTCTGTGTGTTAATTGGCACGTATGTATAATTAGTTTTATTGTATATATTTTACATATAATATATAGTTTGTATTGATTATGTGTATTTTATGTATATATTTTTTTCATGTTATTATTATCTTTATGTATCTACACCACCGACCGTAGTTTTTAAGTCATTGTTCTGTCCATCCAAAGGTTGTCTGGAAGAAATCGCTTTTGGCGATAAGACCGTCAATTATACTACCGTTTTTAAAATATTATTGTTCATATTTTTTTTAATTTGTCTTTTTAGTGTATAATAAAGCTATATTGTATTGTATTGTTACTTTTGTGACGCAAAAAAATAAACTTTTAGACATTCGCGGTTGTTTACTACATTTAAAAGTTTTCTATCCAATGTAACTTTCGTTATTTTTTTCATACACCGGCGTTCTTCAGTCTACCCGTGTACATGGCGCAAGCAACTTTGCAGAAATAAAGAGAACTTTAAAATAAGTTTTTTAGAAAAATATTTTTTTTCTAGCCAAGCTTTTATAAAATCCGTTTTTGGTAAACTGTAAGCTGATCAAAATGAGTCCAAACTCCATCAATCTATTGTTAGTTACTAAAGAGTTCCGTTTTACACCTGCCGTATCCATCATCAAGATCAGCTGTCATAATATTGTATTGTCGTCGGAACTTGACAGGCATGCAAAATTTCAAACTAGTCTAAAATTGAGTTGCAAGATTTGACCTTAACATACATACATACAAACATTGCAAGAAACTTGTAATAACAAAAATCTTGCTGAATATCCCGTGAGTTAGAACATGCATTTTGTTGCTAGGAAATACTTGTTAGTCGGAATTTGGACTCGTTTTTCTGGGAAAATAAACTTAGTAGTAAAGGCAGACTTAAAACTAACTAAAATAAACAGGGTTATTGGTAACTAACGCAAAACCCTAACATTTTTGGTTCTATAACTTTGTAAAAAAAAATATAAATTCAACAAAAACATTTTATAGAAATTTGTATGGAAAAAATATATCCTTGTATTTTTTTGGTGCAAATGTCGGCTCCTCTCATTCTCCACGTTCCTCCACGTTTCAAACCGCTTAACCGACAAAAAAAAAATGTTTTTATTTTGGCAGTTTTCTTTTATACGAATGATTAAAAGTCATGAAACAAACGTTAGGTATGATGTAGGGAACATGCCTTCGTTTGCGTTAGTTACCAAAACCCTGTATAACTGAAGGGAGAATTCTGGTAATGTCAGTTGACATTGACATTGGGGATGCAAAAGAAAAAAGTAAAAGTTGCATTGCGCTGTTTATAATGTGCGTACGGTACGGAGAATTGTAAAGCCAGCTGTGCACTCTCGCCAAGACATCCTCTTGTATTTCTTGTTAGTGGGACACTCCTGTCAGAGTGTTCGTGGTTGGTACGACAGCAGCACATGGTGCGTCTTCAACGTCGTCGCTCTTTTCGGCGGCGATCACTAATCTAGCAATGCTTATCCATTTTAATCTGAGCAACAGCCTCCCGAGTTCATAAACCGTTCTTCACAATACAAAGCAACGGCCTTTGGGGTCCGAAGAAAATGCTCATATGGAAGCAAAACTTACGCAGATGTAGATGGACTGATCAGCTCCGAGAGGGGAAAATGACGTTTCATGATGTGGAGCAGATGACTGCCAACCGGAACAGCTGGAGACGAGCCGTCTCGAGAGGGAGACGTAAGAACAATGTGGAAGCCTCACCATCGATCTTGGAGAGTAGCTGGTTGACGACGGTGTCGTGGACGCCAGTGTTGCCTCCCACGGAGCCTCGCGCCTTGCAGATGGCGTCGATCTCGTCGAATATTATGATGTGAAGCCCGCTGTTAGGGCCGCACTGTCAAACATTTTGAATGCTACTACTACTGATCGTGATGTGCTGCAGTCCTTTATAAACTTAGTTTAAAATTAAAAAAAAAAACTTTTAAACTTTTCTTTTTGGTGGTGGTGTGTAGACGTTTTACACACATAGCGCCATCTAGCCCCAAACTAAGCAAGCTTGTACTATGGGAGCCAGATAACTGATGGAATACATAAATATATATTTTTTTGTCTGTAAATACATACCTAGAAACACCCAGACAGAGAACAAACATCCATGTTCATCACACGAAAAATGTTTGTCCTGGGTGGGAATCGAACCCTCAACCTATAGCTCAGAAGGCGGAAATCCTCCCACTGAGCTACAAGGCTAGTTTTTGTTTCGCCTTTTGTCGTTGATGCCATCCTTTTCTCACATATTAATGACTTAGTGAAACTCGATAAAAAGAGACGACCAGAATTTCTTAAAAATATTGATACAATAAAATTGACTTTTTAATCTCAAACTAAATAAGTTCTCTAATATTTCATACAAACTTGGACTGGATAATCATATTATCTCCACATAGTATAAAATAAAGTCACTTTCCTCGTCTGTCTGTCTGTATATCCGCGAACTCTTCCTAAACCACGCAACGGATTTTGATGCGGTTTTCACCATCAGTTAGATAATTTTTCACGGAAGGTTTACACACAGGGTAATAAGGAAAGGGTGTGCTAAGCCGAAAAGGGCTTATAGTACTCATCATCATGAACAACTTTTAGTTTTTTAACCCTGAAACCAAGAAAAAAAAATGAGCTGACCCATAAAAAATGTCAATAAAAAAAAAGTATGGAACAGCTGATTTTTCCCCTTTGCAATTTCAAGTATTGTCCCATAATAAAAGTTGTTCACAATCAGGAATAGTATAAGTCCCTTTCGATTTAGCATACCCTTTCCTTATAACCCTGTATATAAAAAGAGGCAGTAACTTCACATCCTTTTTTTTCTAAATAACACCCGTGCGAAGCCGGGGCAGGTCTCTAGTAAAGAGAAGTATAAAGAAGTATAAGAAGTATAAAGAAGGCAAGGCAAGACGAGGTCGCGCGCGTGTCTCGCTGAGCATTCCTTGATAAAGGTCACCGAATGTGATCGAAACTATAGTCGGAATAACCGACTCAATTTAACGTGAGTATTCCCGTTTTATTAAAACAAAAAGTAATTGTATAGTTGTTTTACTTTTACAATAGTCCAATAATGTAAGAAATCCTTTAATCCCCCGCTTTATTGTTGATTGAAATTTGAATCAGAACGACAAAGTCCCACGCGGTCATTGCACCATCAATACCTACCCGCTTCTCTTCTTCCTCGGCATCAGCGAAGAGCCTCCGGATGTTGGCCTCGCTCTCGCCGACGTATTTGTCCAAAATCTGGGGTCCATTGACGATCTTCGGCTCGCGAGCGTTCAGCATGTTTCCGATCTGTCGCGCCATCAAGGTTTTACCAGTACCGGGCGGGCCGTAAAGGAGAATGCCCTTCACGTGCTTACATCCTGGGATAGAAATAGAAGTCATTTACTTGTATCGCTCTAAGCTCGATATGGTGAAACACAAATCACATCCTAGATTCTGCAATCAGGACGCTCGAAGCGCACCACGCAACAGTCTAAATACACTTATAAGAAATTACTCTGATTGGTTGATTGTTAGGCGCGAGTAGGCGTAACCTTGAGATAGCCAATGAGAACGCTCGGTCGCACTCCCCGCGACATCCTCAAACTTTGGTGACTTTTTGTAGGAACAACGAATCTCGTAATGCGGTATCTATTGTGAACTGTGGTCATACAATTAAGCAACCAATAGTCTGACAATAAAGTTTCAACGTAGAAAAACCGGTGACTCGTCTCTTGCTCTCTCTCAGAACTGGGGCCTTATCGTGTAGCTGGTGGCGATGGTCATCGTATGCCGTTCCATTCGCGCCATCTAACTCACACCATGCAAGCGAGCGGGATAGCAAACGATTACCATCGCCACCAGACTTAAAATAAGGCTTCAGTTCCGACAAAACAGCGTTGTTTTGTAACGAAAATAAATGGGTTGCTCATGTTCTTCTTGGTACCTAAATGGATTATTCTTATAACCTAAATGGGTTGTCCTTGTAACTTATATGGATTGTCCTTGTAACCTAAATGGGTTGTCCTTGTGCCTAATTGGGTTTTCTTTGTAACCTAAATGGGTTATTAGTGTCACCTAGTTGGATTGTTCCTGATATCCTAATAGGTTGTTACTGTTACGTGAATGTGTTGTAGTTGTTACCTAATTGCTCAACGACTTCAGGCGGGAAGACTCGAGATGCGAACGCTCGCCGGAAGATGGCGTTGAACTCCCTGTCCAAACCGCCGATGCCCATCTTGCCAAAGTCCCAGTCTGGGTTGATGATAGACTGGCGAGGTTGTTTTCTAAAGAAAAAAAATTGTATCATAAGAATCGTCATTATAATAATGTTTTTTTTTTCGAGCAGCAGCCGTCACGATTTTGTTTTTATGATGTAGTAAACTAGATTTTATTTCTATAGTTTTTACCATAGAAAAATTATGTGAAGAAGAATGCCGATGACTGTAGAAAGATACGTAAAGCGACAGTAGTAACTGATAAGGATGTAAGATGTCGCTAGTGCTTTAAACTACGACATGATCATCACAATTTTTGCGCGACTTGAATAGAAACCCAAGCTAATTTTAGCTCCGTAATGGTACGGAGAAGTAACGCGACTTGTCATTAACAATTTGCATTAGTAATATCAGTAAAATTATTAATTTTATAATTTGTTTGTAAAACATGCTGTGTTTGCAAGAGATGGCGTTGAAAACATTATTTTATGTACATTTGTAACATTTAACTAAACTTTAAATTGCGGAACTATACCAATACTACGTTTCTATGAAACATATTTTCATCGGCTTTAATAGCGGTTTGAACATTATCTGACTAAGTATGTAAGCGCCAGATGGCGCTTACATACTTAGTCAGATAATGTACCTCTGAAAAAACAGCATACTAGATAGTATGCTGTTTTTTCAGAGGTACACTTTTTTGTACAAAATAAAAAATTATAAGAATGAAGAATGACATTTTCATTCTTCTCTTATAATTTTTCTATGGTTTTACGAATTTACCCCTTAGCCTTCCCGACGAGGTTGAGGGCCGAGTTCTCCGCCTTGTCGAACTGAATGCAAGCGTCGGGCAGCAGGCGGCCCATACGCGTGCGTCGCGGGATTATCTTCTCGCCCGACGCCAGCGCTTGCACATCCACGGCTGAGGAAAACAGTCTTTATTTCATAGCAATTACAATCAACTTTGAATGGGCATAAACAAAATGTTAGAACGACTAACTTGTGTTCTCTCTCTCCTTACTCCTAAATGCCAAAGGATCTTATACCCAATTGAATTGTGGTCATAAAAGATCACAACTTCTGTAATGAACCATATCACGATGTCATTTACAATCAAAATAGTATCAAAGTGACAGCTGATCCAAATTAGTAGTAAATCTTGGAGCTCCCTGTCCTTTTCTGGAAGGCACGCCCCTGTGCAAAACGGTTAGTAAATATCCGAAAAACTGGGTTCGACAAGTGTAAGGACGTCATTTTTGGATGATACATTATTAGTATATAGAATTAGAAAAACACAGAGTTTAATTGGGGGGACCCAATTAAATTACTTTAAGTAACTTGAAGCCAAATATCGACGATATTTCACGTCCAAACAATAAATACATTTGGTCCGCCTATATGCTTGAACTATTTTATGGCCTATCTGTAAATTTATTTCGCCCATCTCTGGGTTAGCTCATCGGGAACTCCAAAAAACAAAATCGTGGTAAATATTCTATGAGTACTAATTTGAATGTACATTTTTGTTATCGTAAATACCTTCCAGATTCTTGACGACGAGCGAGAGCACCTTCTTATCCTGGAAGGCGAACGCGAGCTGCTGGCCGACCGTGAACACCTGGTTCGAGAACTGGATCAGGAAGTCGCGCGCCATCGACTCCGAGTCGTACGGCTCCAGTGAAGTCCTAACGGAAAAATACTTTTTCTTTTTACCTCCGGCGCAAATGTGTTATGAGCTTAACTAGCTCCCAAAAGGAGGAACCGATTTTGAGTTAGTTTATTTTTGTTTCACATGTGAGTTGACATAAAACATAATTTATTGCAAAACATAAAAATAGGTTACATACAAATGATAGCTCTGCCTTTTGCGTTAGTTAAATCTGTGTTCCAAAAGGCAGCATCTTCCAATGGTGAGGTTAAGAGTGTTTTACAATGATTATCAGACTGAAGGTATACAATACTGTTGTAATAATACATTTGAATATGAAAAAATTGTCTATGTTATGTCAAGTGTCAGGTAAGTGTTGATGTGAGAGAGTGTGTGTGGGTATCATCGCTGCGAAGTCCTCATAAGAGTCAGGGTTCGCAGATGACATGAGCAGGTGAATGTGTGTGAGATTGTTCTTAGCCGTGATTCAAGAAAGTCTGTTCAGCCGTTTGAAGATCAGCTCGTTTCTAGTTGTGTTGTGTTGTTTCTAGAATGAAACATGCTTACCTAGAAGGTACCTGCTTATTCTTGTTTACATGGATAAGTGTTAAGTAGTAAGTCGAATGGAGCCCATTGTACTCATCATTATGAAGAACTTTTACTAAAGGATCAAACCCGAAAGCGCGAAAATATTTCAGTAGCTGTGTTCCAAACAAAATTTTGTTCACACGACAAAGCGTACGGAGCAATTTATTGATTTTTAACTTTGCTGTTTCAGTGTTGGTTCCATACGAAAAGTTGTTCATAATAATAAGTACAATGAGCACCTTTCGGCTTAGTACCACCGTTCTGTGTAATTGTGTAAATGGTAGCCACAAGACAAAGGAAGAAGGAAGAGAAAGGAGGTAGAGGATGGTGGGTTTTGTCTGTCATCACATCCAACTGTAGGTATATCTATGTCCCGGTGATTCATTGATGATAATAACTGTGATAATAGTTAAACTAGTTATACAATGACGTCACAACGTAGTGCACCAGTGATATAATTAGATAGTAACAGTTCGCACTCACGTTTTCTTCAGCATAAAATCCGCCTCCAAGGTGACGCTGCACAGACACTCTGCTTGCTGTGGCTTGAATATCTTCACGTCTATAGTCTGTCAAGTTACAATTACTTTGTGTTATTGACTTTTTTAATGAAATGGATGATATTTTGTGCGTGGAGTAGAAGGAGCATTAGAAGTTTTTTGTCCTACAACAACAATGGCAAAGCCAAGTCAGAGGCCGATAGGCCGCCTAATAACTCTGACATCATGGCTAGCCACTCGGCCTACACCAACTTTCTATAGAGTAGAAGCGTATAGCATAGATGTTTTAAAAATAAAAACAGTTTCCACCGAAAAATCACCACAAATCAATCTATCCTTTGGAGGATAGACAAATCAATCTATCCTTTGGAGGATAGATTAATTTGTAAGAATAAATTTTGTTAACAGATGATTTTGAAAATTAACCTGTCACATTCTATAGTTTTTGGTTTCCATGGTTTTTAAGACTCTCTGCTCTGTCGTTAATATAGTAATTTCCTACGTAAATTAATGCTTAACTATGTAGAACAAAAAATTGATCCAAATCCGTCCAGTTTAGAAGACATTAACTCATAGTGAAACTTATTGCAGATATTAGATATAACCAGAACAAAAGAAAAATAAAATCCGTCCAACAGTTCAGAGACATCCATATACTCAAGCATTCATATTTTTAAATTTTTGTTATATGCAAGAAAGATTTAAACTTAAATCAGTCACCAACAGTCACTAAAACTGTGAAAGTGAGTTTTTTTCCATAAGCAATATTGTACCTTTGCTGAGCATAGGCCTCCCCATCTTCATCTATCAAAAAGAAAATCTAATCTATCAGAAACTATTCCAAAAAACAAAATGCAAAAAAATTTAATTGAAAATGTTTGGATTCCTTAATATGAGTATGGTTTAAAATGCGCACATAGTTAACATTGTCAGCGTGCAAAGTTGGTTTCTGATGCACATTTATTGGCTCCGTCAGCCACATGACATCATGAGAGACGTCATTTTAGCGTTCTCATGGTGCTGACAAAAATGAGGTGGTGCATGGTGTGCACTAATGTCATATTCAAATTGACATCTGTGCATTCCGTCATTCTGTGTTTTTATCGAAAAAAATGCATTGAATGTAGGCCACAGTCTTCTCTGAAGACAAAAATGAAACTGTGCCATCAAAATAAGAGACACTGAGACAGATAACGTGAAAACACTATTAGCGTTCTAGCAATTTAAGCCGAATGACATCAGTGTTTGTGGTTTCTACAATGTAAGTGCATTTTAAACCATAGTATTAAGAGTCACCTCATACCTGGCCTATGGAGAGTGTAGCCCATTTTCTCTGTGGTGCAGAGAATCCAACAGTTCCCCGATCAACACCATTGTAGAATCTAGTGCTGAACACATAGCTCTGGGAGGGGCCTGTTGATATTTCAACGTGCCTGCAAAAGTCAAACATCATTATTTGATGAATTTATCATCATCATTTTTATTTCTCAAGGTGCAAACTACAGTTTTATGCACTATCCTACAAGAAATGTTAATTTTGTAGGAATAAAATGTCATCATCATTATCAACAGCCTGAAGATATCCTGCTGGATAAAGGCCTCTCCTTTACAACACCACACTGAATGACAATTTGCATCCACCCGTTGCCCGCAACTTTCTCAATGACATTGTCCACCTAGTGGGAGGCCTAATGCATTTGTGTGGATTTGAGTGGCAACAAAGCATTGTGTGTATGTTTTATTCATACACATTTTTGCAATAATAATATTAGTGAGATTCTAGCTACCACCCTTAAGTTGAAAAACAACTTTTGGCCTAGCATGTAATGGAGTAGCCAATCTAATGGCAGCCTCAATTCATCGTCATCATCAACAGCCTGAATACGTCAACTGCTGGACAAAGGCCTCCCCCTTCGAATGCCACATTGAACGACAATTAAATTCTCAATTGAGGGCCAGTTGCTATTTCAGGTAAAGTTTGTTTAGCAACCTTGATCACATCACATCACAAGAGCAAAAGAATATGGGTTGGACTTCCTTACTTTGTGTCAATTGGGAAGTCGTCTTGATTGATGAGAGCGCAGTTTGTGATGGCCAGCTCGTCCGATGGACATTTTGCTGCCTTCATTCTCTAGAAAGGTAAAATTTAAAAAAATTACTTATTCTACTTAGATGGTGCCTACTTTTCACAACAGATTAGGTTTTTATTTATCAAAATATTTGTGGGATAAAAATGTATCATTTCAAACAAAACCAAATCAATTTAATTGTATTAAGTGAATATATTCGACGTTTTTTAAACCTATTTCCTGTAGGATGATAATTTTAGTCTTCAAAGAAAATATCGAATAGTCTGTTAGCTGAAAGGTTCACGTTACGGCTGGCAAGCAATAATAAAAAGATTATATTACCTACCATTGAAGACATTGTAATTTTTTTGGTTTTATTTTCAATGCAATAAACCCAAACGAAACACGAATGACAAATGATAATGATTCACGTCGACTGAATTGAATTTGACATCACACAATGAAGCCGTCACTTTACAAAGTTTACGATATTTTGTACCGAAGTGAAAAATCAATACTGAAAATCGTGGACCGACCGCAATACCGACCGTGGTGCATTGAATGCTGCCATAACACGAAAAGATATTGATTACCTATTGATACCGATTGTAGACCATGAACTGAAATTCATAGAAATCAAATGCCGAATACTCGAAACAAAAAAATAAAATCATAATGAAAAGAAATAACTACGAATATTTAAATATTTTTTCAATAAACCGTTATTTTCCGATAAATAATCGGAAAATGTATTCTTTGTTACATATGGTACTTCATTTCCACTCAAAGGGCGTATGGTAGGGATTGGGCTGTTGTTGGATCAAGACCAAGAGATTTATATATAGCCATCTCTTTCAGACGATGTCAGGTCAGGCCATGTAGCGAGGAGGAATGTAACCATCCAACCAAAGACCAAACCAAATTAAAAATAAAGTGTACAATTTTTTATCTATGAAACCAACAACTTTTTTTTTTACAAATGGCCGTATCGTTGAGTTGATTGTGTTGTGTGACGATTTTCGTAATTGCGAGCAATTACATGAATATCCAACGGCAAAAGTGTTTCAGCAAACTCATAAACATTATACAGTGTGCCAATTATAATAGTTCATTGTTGTTATGATGGGTGACAAGAAATCTTCTCAGCTCTAACCAATCTGCAATTCTGTATCCAAATAACCTCATTTCTAAACTAAAAAATGGAGCTTCCTCAACCACCGCAAGGTAATATCGCAAGCAATACAGGAATTTCTGTGTTCTTGTCACTTATGGAATGAAATAAAAACAATTTTATTGCTATTTATTATTATAGATCAAGATCTACGCAACATAATCGATAAACTCGCCCAGTTTGTCGCAAGAAATGGTCCGGAGTTCGAGAAAATGACCAAGACCAAACAAAAGAACAATCCGAAGTTTAGCTTTCTCTACGGCGGCGACTATTTCAACTACTACCAGTACAAAGTGACGACAGAGCAAGCAAGTAAGCATAATAACATGTCAAATGGAAGATGATAAGTTATGCTGTGATTGCGTTGTGATGGATTTGGCTATACCAATTTACTTACGAACCTCCGCTGTTTATAGTTCTAAAGCAATCGGCCGGTGGCCAGGCTGCGGCTCCCGCCGGGGCTTATATGGCACAGAACAGGCAATATGTAATGCCCCAACAGGCCGGCGCGACTCCCGCGCAACTCGGGCTCGCGGCGTCGATGGCGGCGGCGCCCGCCCTACAGCAGTGGCTCGCAGCTAACTCTGCGCCCGCCTCCACCTCACACCCCAACCAACACGAACTGGATAACTTCAACGCGCAGATCACCATGCTCAAAGAGCAAATAACACAATCTGAGAATAATCTTAATGCTCAGCACACGGTGAGTCTCTCACATAACCGTGTACATACATGTACACATACACACTATACGTGTGTTTACAATATGGGCAGACATTTTTGGCATTAGTCTGCCTATGAGCTTAGAACATTGCTATTCTTGCATGCCAATATTCACATAAACACATGAATAAATATTTAGATTTCTATTTATGGGTATTAATTTCTAAAAAAATAATAAAAAATGTGTTAAATAATTTAAAGTGAAAATATTTTGTTTACAGGCTTCAATATTCTCTCACATTTGAGATATAGGAACAGACGTCTAATACTAGCTTTTATAGTCAATTTTACTGTAAAAATATCATTCACACTGTTAGTTTTTCAATTATTTGGTTAATAAGATTGTTTTTCGAACATTCATCTTTAAATAGGCACCTAATTTACTCTTAACACTTTGAGTTTACTAGCTACATATTTCATTTGCGACATCTATTATTGGAATGTAAGCTAAAATCTTGATTCCTTTTAGGTGTTGATCCAGCAGCAACAAGCTAAAATCAATGAGTTGGTCAGCAAGGCTCAATTGGAGACCATTCAGATGATGGCAGAAGACAACAACATCAGTCTCTCTGAATTGGACACCATCCTACAGCCAATCATTGAGACATGCACCAAGGATAGCATCTCTGCAGGTAATATGATTGTAGCTGCAAAGAGCTATAAATTAAAGATAACATAGAACATAGATTAGAGACAACATAGACACACTGAAATGGCAACAAAATGCAGTGGTTACATAGGCGGGAAGCAAGCCATTAAACACATTAGAAAACCCTCTGGGGTGCCAGGGCAAGTCTGATTCCCCCTCCCCGGTGACTCCCCGGTGAGGTTCGTACCGCAGCGGTACCCTTGCGCTAATCACCTCCGCACCTAATAATAGTTTTTAGGGCTCAACGCCATATGCGTTCGCCAAAGTTCGATAAGTTGTAGCGGTCTACATGGCCAACAAAAAAGGACAGAAAAATTAGTCTAAACTCATAATTACGATTTATAGCAGTATTTTCTTTAAAGTGATGCTTTTTTCTGTTTATCAAATCAAAAATGTTCTCATAGTCCAGCAATTAACGTACCACAGATCACACCCTAGATTCTGCATTCAGGACGCTCGAAGCGCACCACAGTCTAAATACACTTATTAAAATTTACACTGATTGGTTGATTGTTACGCGAGTAGGCGTAACCTTGAGATAGCCAATGAGAACGCTTGGTCGCACTCCACACGAACCGCGCCTTCCTGAAACTTTGGTAGGTAGACTGGTAGGAACAACGAATCTCATAATGCGCATCTCATCTATCACATGTAAACAATTAGTGTGTCAATTTGGTAATATCTTACAGTGTATACATGTTTGTTATAGGAAAGGGCTGGATACTGCAGCACGCCACTTCACACGACTCCGGAAAGGTCATATCACAGCATCTGCTGAAAAAAGTGACTCAATCAGGCGCCGCGTTCTCACAGAAACTTCACATCATTTACTTGGTGAATGATGTCCTTCATCATTGGTTAGTTACCTTTCGATATCTGTAGAGGTCATATAACATTGCTTTTCATCATTGTCACTAATTATATCATTTTTACCCAACTAGCAAAAGGCAGGTTATGATTTTGACTGTCTATGTAAACTTATCAAATTTTCAATGTACTTTTGATTTTAATATGGACTAGTAGTACTTAAATTCATTAATATAGTTTGTTTCTTGTTCAGACTACTATTATTAAGCTGTTTTAATATAATTTATGTTTATTATATACATATTAATTAACTATTATCTATCATGCACATTAGAAACGGTCATTAAAAAACTATAACAATATTTTTACCTGTTGACTCAAAAGTTTAGACAAAACTTTTGAGTCAAACCTCATACCTCAAACCATGCCTTCGGTATGAGGTTTCAGGTGGATCAGACAATTGTAATTGCACTACCAATGCTATACAATACAAAAAAGTTGTGATCATAACATTTATTGATTAATTATTATTTTCGCTTTCTTTTAGCCATTCCAATTCTATTCTATAGTAAAAAAACTTTGGTCTGTAATTGTATATCTGTACCTTACCCTTAATGATAGTGTATTTATTTTTCATATTTAATTCTGGGGAATAAAAATTATGTGTTTGTAATATTTCGATTACCCATTCCTCCTATTTCATTCATAATACAACTCGGTGTCTATTATGCAATTATTCCTAATTACAGTGCACGCAAAAACGCAGAAGATCTCAAGAAAAATTTGGAAAGTGTCGTGGTCCCAATGTTTTGCAATGCCAGTATAGGTAAAATATTTATAATAATGCCCTCGAGATAGGACTCTGTTTTATGCATACTCATCTATAAAAAGCATCTTGAAACATGATCACCTGTGGTTTGCAACGTTCAGGTAAACTCGCTTAGTTTTGATGGCTTGTACGACAACAGTTTCATTGTTTTGCTGTTTCAGCCGTCACAGAGGAGCAGGAAGCTAAGCTGAATAAGCTGCTCCGCCTCTGGGAGTCCAAATCCAATTATTTCGAAACTGCCGTCATTGAGAAAATGAAGAGTCCCACCAGCTCGTACCAAGAATACCAGAACAATCTGATCTCTCAACACTCGAATGCTATAGCGCATTTGACGCAACAGACTAAGTCTACATTCGAAAAGTATGTATCTCTAAGTAAATTTACTTCCAAAATCTCCAAACACATTCACTGACATACTATTTTAATTTTCAGCTACAAAACACAGCACCAAGCGTTTGTAGCGCACTCATTGCAACAGATACAACAAATCGAAATGCAAAGACAGTCAGTTGAAATGCAAAATAATCAAGAACACGGCAACGACAATATGCACCAACAGAACAACATGAATAACTTTCAAAACAACAACTTCAACGAGCAGAACTTTCAGCAGATGGGCAGTTACGATCACAACTTCGGTTCTAACAACCAGCAGTACGGCAGCGAGAGCGGCGACAACTACGCCTCTAACAATAGCATAAGCGGAAACGAAAATAGTTTCGACAGTCAAACGTTCGATCAAATAACACAGAAACAGAATGAGACAATAGAAGAGCCCGATTTGTCAAATCTTCCAAATGTGAACTTCTCTCAGCCGCCGCCAGGGTTCCCGCCGCTCGATAACGCGCTCCTCGCATTCCAGAACGGTCTTCCGGATCTTACAAAGCCGCCCCCGGGCTTCCCGCCTTTCCCTGAGATTAATAATGAAGATTTGATGCCCTCGGTACCGTATTTCGAACTGCCCGCTGGTTTGATGGTGCCACTCGTTCAGGTGAGTAATTTTTTTCGAACTTGTGTTCAGGTGAGCACATATTTAAATATATATATATATATATATAATGAGATCTAATACTGACTGAAACATGTTTTAGCTTGAAGAAGATAAATATAGGTCACTAGACCCGGCTAAGATCAGACTGCCCCCGCCCGCGCCGCCCAACGACAGGCTGCTCGCTGCCGTCGACGCTTTCTACGCGTCGCCCAATCACGAGCGACCCAGAGACAAGTAAGAATCAGAATCAGAAAATTTTATTGACATAAAGGAACACGATATCGAAATTAGATACAATCATTATTGTATGTTATTACTCAACACCGCTCACAATATGTCTCGTCACGTACAAAAAATAATGTTATACTGTAAAGGGGTAATTGTATTGCAAACAAATTTAAAAAACAAAAGAGTAGGTATAAGTATTATCTGTACATGTGTGTATTATGCAACAATCACTAAACATTTCTTAGCAATTTGTTAGAGTGGCTATACAATTATCCATAGCCTGACCTGACATCGTGTGAAAGGGACAGCTAAACTTGAAATTCACGGGAGCAAAAGAGACAAACTATTAAGGTTATAGCTTCTCCCTTTCGCTCCCCGAGAAACTTATATATAGCTATCTCTTTCACACGATGTCAGGTCAGGCCGTGTATAGCCACTCTTATGCAGCTAAGGAGAAAGCCACAATCATTTAATGGTACACGGACGCAGGAGTAATCACACCACGTCGTGGCGAACCGCCACCACCAATATTGCCAGTATTGAACCAATACTGGCAATGGTGTGGACTCTGAAAAAGAGTCCTTCCACTACAACAACATTTTGAATCAGTGTATATTTCATATGTCTTGTCATGCTATGCCATCGCTGAAAAAATACAGTTACACAGTACGGTGTTTTTTTTAATTTTAATTTATTTAATACCAACATTTTACAATATTAGGTACATCACAAGTTGTCTTAAAACCTAATTTAGGTTTGTCTAGACAACTAGTTCACGCCATTTACAATTTTTTTAAATATGTAGTCTAAATAAACAATACTATTACAAAAAATAAAAACAATATACATATTAATGTAGCTGAGCGTTGCGCGCAAACACACAAAACAGCTGGGGTAGGCGTTTACCAAGTACTTCTCGCAGCAATAGTAAAACCGGTTCCACTGAGCACCTACTCGCCCGGCCGTCGCAGTGATCGCGCGCAGCACTGTCATAATACAGGGTGTAATACGATTAATTTTCTATAGATTTAGGTAGTAGTTTTTTAAAATACATTTAATGTTTAATTGGGTTAATTTATTTTTTATTTTTTGTTTGTTTCTAAGCCAAAGTTCAATTGTCAGTTAGTTGAGGGTCGAACGTTGAACTCGACCCACACAGAATGTAGGGATTTGCTTTGGATAAACTTACAACCGAAAGTTCGCAGGAGCAATTAGGAAACCCATTCGACATACATCAATATCTTTGATCGAGAGTTCGTACGAACAATATTCGCGCGATCTAGCGAAGGGCGGTGCCTGAGTATCAATGCAACTAATCTTATTATGGCGGTCACGTTAGTAGGACATAACTATAATAGGATATCATTATTATGTATTCTTCTGTACGTGTTTACGTTTCTTATTATTCGTTTCAGTGAGGGCTGGGAAAAATTAGGTCTATACGAATATTACAAAGCAAAGAACATAGCGCGAAAAATGAAAGAAGAAGCAGTCATCCAAGGCTTCAGAGAGAAGTCGAAATCACCCAGCCCGATACCTAAGGACCTGCAGAAACAACCCACACCACCAGGCAGAAGATATAGGTATACCTAAAATGTATCCAACTAACTGGCTTAGGAAACTAAATGTTTTTGCCTTCTATACCAAGGGCCTTACTTTAAAAAACGTTGCTTTATGTTAATCAATTCATAAAATGGTCTTTTTGCTGAAGTGAAATGACATGCACGAAAACGAGACGGACAATTTTAAACATTTTGTTTTATAAGTATCATAAATCATTATATTTATAAGTTCTCGGGTAAAAATACAGGCTTCGAGTAATTCTTTCAACGTTGCTTTGATCCAATTGCAAATCAATTTTCTTTGGCTTTAGCGTCCAGGTTTCCCATAATATTTTAGTGACACCCTGAAGTTTGAACTTTAAAAGGTTCAAAACCCTGCGCTGCACTCGTAACATTGGATTATCACTATAATATGCTCAATAATTTCACTGGAAACATTGCCCTTTAATTCGAAACACTGTAATATTCACACACTACTGCTTGGCTGTTTAATAGCTGGCAATGGTGATGTACTTTACCAGGCGGGTACATTACAAATAAGTGAGCGAACTCTACTGAAAGTATTTGTAGGGTTTTTTAAAACAAGTTTTGCATGGCGACCCATATACGGGCTCTTAAATAAGTCGCCATACTACACAAAAACCAAGCTAACTTGGACTAACTAAGGTCTAGTATATTTCTGAATTACATCATCAGCCGGAAGACGTCCACTGCTGACCATAGGCCTTCCCCTTAGAGCGCCACACAGAACGACGGTTTGCAAATTGCATCCACCGGTTGCGCGCGATTTTCACAATGTCTGCCTACGCTGCGTATTTCGGTTTTTGGTCGCCACTCAAGAACCTTTCTTCCCCATCGGTCATCGGTTCTTCGAGCGATGTGGCCTGCCCATTGCCACTTCAGCTTACAAACCGTGAAAGCACAGATCACACTAGATACCGCATTACGAGATTCGTTGTTTCTACAAAAAGTCACCAAAGTTTGAGAAAGGCGCGGGTTGGAGGGAATGCGACCAAGCGTACTCATTGACTATCTCAATGTTACGCCTACTCTCGCCTAACAATCAACCAATCAGAGTATATTTTTATAAGTGTATTTAGACTGATGCGTGGTGCGCTTCAAGCGTCCTGAATGCAGAATCTAGTGTGATCTGTGCCTGAAAGCTACGTCCTTCACTTTGGTTCTTCGGCGAATATCCTCGTTCTAGATTTTATCGCGCAAAGAAACTCCTATCATAGCTCTCTCCATTGCCCGTTGTGTGACTGAGTTTCTCCAAAAGCCCAGAAGTTAAGGCGTAACGTTTCGCTCAGCGCGGCAAATTCAAATTTCCTTGCGTTTTTTGTCAATTACAGCTTAATTACTCATCGTAGGTTCATGAAAATGAATTTTGCGATAGTAAATAGATTGTTTCAAGAAATTACAACAAACAAAAATTCACGTTGAAAGCTAGTATAAGTACACTTCTCACTTAACCAAAAACCAAGATGAAAATCAGCTTATTGAGATTCGTAGCTAAACCAATGTTATCTAGGTGATCATTTCACCCGTAATTTCTTGATACGAACTGTTTATTGTCGAAAAATTCGTTTTTATGAACCTACGAAGAGTAATTAAGCTGTAATTGACAAAAAACGTAAGAAAATTTGAATTTGCCGCGCTGAGCGAAACGTTGCACATTAAGGACACCGAATTGCATCCACCGGTTGCCCCAAAGTTTCTGAATGAAGACCGTAATTATTCTAATCATGCTTACAGATCAAAGAGCAAGACACCAGAGAAGAAATCGCCTGTAAGGTCACGGTCAAGATCGCCTTCGCCAAGGAGAAAATCCACCCACAATCGCAGGGACAGGGAGCGAGAGAGTCAGTACATAGCAATGACTTGCAAAATCTACTATATCATTGTCTTTTTGATCTTTAGATACCTAATTTATTGGAAACATAGATCGCATTAAGAGATCATTGTTCAGTGAGGAAAGTGCGGGTTGCGGGGACTGCGTTCTCATTGGCTATCTCATGGTTATGCCTACTCGCGCTTAGCAATGAATCTCTATTGGTCTATCAAGGTGTATTTACTCCTCGTCCTGAGTGATCTGTGATTGGAAACGACAGAACTGACCTACGAGATATTCTCCTTCAGAATAGGAAATATGCATGTTTTTAAAATAATTTTAATCTACTGTTTACATCGTCCTATCATAGCACGAAATATTATGATTATTTTTAAAGTAATATTTAAAGCACTTTTGCTAAGCATAGCTGTAAGAACGCCGCCGTTTTTTGCTTACTATAAGTGTTCCTGTTGGGGTTCTGATGTTCTGTCTCTTCTTTTAAGAGATTACAACTTTGTACTCTAATTAATTTAATAACTTTAGTACTAAGCAATTGAAAATTGAAAGAAAAGGATGTCCTGATCAGGACATCCTTTTCGGTCCTGCGCGAGCTTCATGCAAAGGAATTTATAAATTATCCACCGGATATATTACATAAAAATATGAACTGTGAATTAATCTACTGTTGCTACAGGCCGCAGAAGATCGAGGTCGCGATCGCGTTCCCGAAGCAGGTCGCGCGAACGCGAGCGCCGGGATCGCGACTCGCCGCGGTCGCGCCGCGTGGAGCGCTCGCGGTCACCCACGCCACCCAGCTTCATGTGAGTTCCTTAAAGGCCTCGCTACATTGCCTGACCTGACATCGTTTGAAAGAGATGGCTATATATAAGTTTCTGGGGGAGCGAAAGGGAGAAGCTATAAGCTTAATAGTTTCTTTTGCTCCCGTGAAATTCAAATCTAGCTGTCCCTTTCACACGATGTCAGGTCAGGCCATGTATAGACACCCTTATCCCGAGCACTTGCTAGATGCCGAATGCCTCTCCCCCAATAGCCCAGTCAATTTAGCGTTTGACCCGGAAGTAACTAATAACAGGGGTTTTTTTTTCGTACATAATTGTAGACCCAACCTCTCATATTGAGATACAATAATTAAACAAAACGCGTATCCGGAACAGACTCAAAATTTACATTTTGCAATATCGTCTCTGTTGGCGCTAAGTTAGAGTCTATTTCAGATGACGATCGTAAGCACGGCAGTGAGTCGTCGGCGACGATAATGTATTATGGCTCAAGAATAAATACTTTTTCTATGTTCCGTACATTCAGACTGTTTAATTTATTTGAATATTGATTCTACGTCATCAAATTATATCAATCACAATTGTATATTTTTATTATGCATTATGTCTGGTTCCTCCATACTAAGTCCCGTAACTTGACTGAAGTATTCCACTGGAATACAACATGCTGCACTTAAGCGCGTCGTCGAAGTCCTCTGCAAAGCGGCGACAACACCATTTGTGTTGCAGGTGTTGCAGGCGGTTTGCTTACCATCAGGCGAAATGTCAGCTCAGTCAGTCATGTTTTTCGTCATGATATCTGCCTTACCCAGCAAATGCAATTGATTATCTGGCCCTTGTTGGTACAGCATTCCAAAACAAGTACCTAAAAACATATACCTATTTCACCTAGGGCTTCTAATTGATCGAAAACCTTATCACGTTAGTAGGACGCAACTTAACGCGAGATTGGCCGCAGAGATAATCGTCTGAGCGCGATTCTAATACATAATGCATTTGCAGGGGAGGCGTGTTCGCGAGCTCATCAGGAGGCATCGACCCGACGAACAAAGGCCACCAGCTGCTGCAGAAGATGGGGTGGAGCCAGGGCGGGCTCGGCGCCTCCGGACAAGGCATAGCGGAACCGATCAGCGGCGGCACCGTCAGAGATAAACAGGATCAGTATAAAGGTAACCATTACACTGCATTACACCTTTTTCTTACAGTTAGCGGCAAACAACTTGAGCAATGACGTCATATGCGCAACAGAAAACAAAAACTCTAAAACGTCTTGGTCCTAGACTGTACGTTTTTGATGTATTGCTATAAAATAAATAAATAAACAGTTGATTTTTAGGTCTCTTTGGCGGAACGAAGGTTGCGTGGGGGTATTTCAACCTAACATGTCCCCCACTTTTTGCTCTAGACGTCAATTTAATAAAACGCCAAACTGCATTTAAGCAAAATACCCAAACCAGTTAATCAAAACGCATGTACGCAAAATCCGAGGTAGGTATATAAATTTATGCTCCTTTTGATGCAAAGGACCAAAGCAGGTCAGAGTAATCCTGCCTTGTTTATTTTGGGCACAAATAGTATAAAATTCCAATATTCTCATCACAACCTGACATTGATCCCATCTTGATCTTATGTCCACACATCGGTTGAATAGACAAAGATAACATCCGTAAGTCGCATCTAGGCTTTAACTCATCTGATCCTCATCAAGATAAAATATGTCATGGCATAACTAATATTATAAATTTCAAAGTCACTCTGTCTGGGTATTTGTCGCGCTATCACGGCTGAATGGTGCGATTCTTTAAGCATCGGAGATGGACATAGGCTACCTTTTTTTGTAGGTCCACGCGAACGAAGTCGCTGGTAACAGCTAGTCTGAAATATGCCTCATCTCTATGCTGATCATCAATTTCAATTTTGGCGTTTTATGGAAAGGAGCCAATATTTCTCTTAGTTCTCCTGGACTAGCATGCGCTCCGCGTTACGAGTTTATACGGCGATAGAGAATAAGAGCCATGGACTAGAAGCCGCACCAAGACAAAAAAACATACCCATTTCATCATGTAAAGCAATTGCTCCACTGTTAGTTTGTCTGTTTGTCTCGTTAGAGTCACGGTGCGCATACTAAACCTACTGATTTCCATTGCAGTTTGATACAATAGAATTCTACAATGCTGATTTAATTATTACAGGAATCGGCGTCAACCTGAATGATCCTTATGAAAACTTTAGAAAGAACAAAGGAGCAGCATTTATAACGAGAATGAAGGAGAGGGCACTGGAGCGTTCAACATGATCGCTATTATAAAGACTCCATGTAAATGTGTACAATTGAGATTGAGTGAATGGGATGATTTATTTTATCTAAATCAGCTAAAATAAAATACTATGAAATATAGTGGAATATTTTAATTTGCCTTAATAGTTACTAAGCCTTAGGTAACAAGCACAATATTGTTGTTTTAAAGCTCAAAATCATCCTCATAATTATCTTTAAATTCTGATAGCTTATCTAAGCTCTCGCTGAAATCGGCAGCTTCCAAACCATTCTCTTGAAATTTGTGTAATTTCACAAACTTTATTCTACTCACTTCTCTGTGCAATTTCTCTATCATATCTGTCAAGAAGTTACCATTATGATAACCAGCTATAGCTGCACAACTTTGTACTTTCTTATCATTATTCTCACTCTTCACAAGGCCATATTGATTTAAGTTATCCGAGAAGAATTTAGGGAACGGTGTCTTTAATTCTAAAGGCTTTTCACAGATTGTCATGTTAGTAGCAGAAAGAAAGTTGTTAGCCTGGAAATATAACTCGAACATCTCTTTGACGCTGTTGCACCTGTATGCGGGTAGATTTAACTGTTCTTTTGCTTGATTGAGAGGTGCTTTCAAATATGACTCTGGGATTCCTCTCACAGTAATTAATTGGAAAATTTTATCAGATGCCAATTTGCAACTGGGCGTAATAGTTGTAAAAATAGGTCTTGTAGTTTCATTCAAATATTCAATCAAATATTTTGATTCATTAAAAGCAAATGGCATTCCCAATGATGCTGCTGCCATCTTTCTGCCATAGCCTGTCATATCTGCACAAATATCGGACAAAGTATATTGATTGCTTTTGTGTCTGTATTTTTGACTCAATGTGTCCATAGCTGATGCCAAGAGGGCTGAGGAGTGGTAGAACAATTCAGGGTTGTAAGAGATATGGTCAAAGAGTCTAGGGTTTCCTGGTTTCCTCCAGCCCTTCTCTCCTGTACAAATAGGAACAAACATTGTGGCATGTTCACTTAACTCTTGTATAGACAACGCTATGTTCACTAGTCTAGTGGAGTCTTTAAGTGTAGACTTGTCTCTCTCTTCTGGAGACGTAGGATTATTGTCAGGAAAGTGAGATGCAATTATAGGGTGAGCTAATATTGGTTTTGTGTATTCCTCTGCTAGTTGCTCTATGCAGCTCAAAGCGAGACCTCCAAAGCCATCAGTGCAGTCGAAGTTAACATGGAATCCCTGCATACTGTCGCATTCTTCGACATATCTTCGAATGTTATCATCAAATGCATTACCATAATCTGACTTCCATATTGTTTTGCCGGTGTTGAAAATATCGAAGCTTTGCTGTAAAAAGTGCAATTTTTAAAATCCAACAATTAACTATAAGAAATTAGGAAACACGAAATATGCTGCCAACTGGTAGTGGGCTTGACCATTTCAATTATCTTTAGATCTCTCCATTCTTCATATCTAAGTAGTTTAGATAGTTTTTTTCTCTAATGTTTTGGCTCCACACATTGTTTATTTAGCCAGTGTCACATTATAATATTTCACATTTAAAACAAGTGTCAGTCATAGTCTAAGTCAAGCAAAGTAAGTCATGGTCAAGTCATGCCCCAGTAAAGTGGTGGAGACTTTACTAGAGGTTTCTATGAAGTTTTGTAAACAACAAAAAGAGTAAAGTTTCACAACATTATTCTATTCACCGATGCTAGTGCACATTCTCGAACACTCGATGAATAAAAATCCACCGTTTTTATTAGACATTAACACTTAATATTATTTTTTAGTTTGTGTTATTTCATAAGTCTTGAAAAATAATACAATGACACGACATGACTTCTCCACGTTCCCACCAAAACTCCATAGTTGAGTTTGTGTGTATTCTGTTTAGCTAGACAATAAAAAATATATAAATAAATTTTGCAAAGTAACTTACATTTTCATCATGGCTATATTCTTTTATAATATTAACTGTTCTGGGGTGAACTCTGGGATAAAAGTAGTCTGTCCATGTGTTAACATCATCTTCAAGTTTATACTCTTTCATTCCCACTGTTGACGATCCTTGTGCATCAATATCTTTTAGATATTCATTTTTGTTTGCTGGCGGTTCTTCTATCTTCTCTACATTATCCCATGGAATGTGCTCAACCTCCTCCTCGTGTAGGCCTCCACTTTCAGGTAAGGTTTTCAAAGCACCTTTAAGATCAGCTATGAGTAGTCTGGGAGTGTACGTGATCTCGCCTTTTGCTGTTTGACCCTCTCGATACAAAATATCATGGTTTACTTCATTTTTTACTGTACCAGTGTAGTCGAAACCTAATTCTTGCTGATTCCAAAAATGTGCACCCACAAAATTTGAATAATGACCCAATTGTAATGTTAAAATTTCACGTGTAGACATTTTTTATACGTTCGCAAAAAACATAAATTTAGTATTTATTCTCAATAAGCTTAAAAAAAAATTGTTACAGAAAAATGTATAAGGAGAATTTTTTTTTTTTTTTTTTTCTTTTTCCTCCTAAGAGGATTTTGGCGTCGCACGTCTTATGCATTTGCCAGTGTCAAGTATACATATTTATTCTCAAGTTTAGTTAGATATAATCAAACAAGTCATAGTCACTGTCAAAGTCGAGCAAAGCAAGTCACGGTCAAGTCCTAGTCATGCCCCAGTAAAGTGGTGAAAACTTTACTAGAGCCTTCTATGGAGTTTTGGAAACAACACGAAAATTCACGTTTCACGACATTATACCATCGCCAACACTCGTGCATGTTCACGAACACTTAACGGGTAAAAATTCACAGTTTTTACACATTAACACTCAAAATAACAAATAAGTAATGGAAAATAATATAATGACGCGACATGATTTCTTCACGTTCCCGCCAAAACTCCTAAGGAGAATTCTGTGAGAAAAATATTTATTGCGGAAAGTTGTGGGAGAGGGGGGAGACAATAATGTACAGCCTGATAATTGGTGTACCAGTACATGGAATATCAGGCTGTGCATTATTGGGTCGTGAAATATCGGCCGTACATCATCGACACGGGCCGATAATGCACAGCCGATAAAGTACAGCCTGATAAAAACTGGTTAGGTTATTAGGTTTTTTTTTTATAAAAGCCTGGAAACCTTCTGTTTTGTCTTGTAACATGACACAAGGTTAAAGGTATTTTAAATCTGTGTCCTATTTACACTATCCAAACGAAGCATGGAATCAAAATAATCATAGACACATCGACCAAAAACCTGAGAAAAATACACGTTTTATCGGGTCGTACATTATCGCACTATCATCGCACACATCGGACGCAATAGTGTAAATAGGCACAGATTAAAAATACCTCTAACCAACTAACCAGTTTTTTTTTTTTGCTCCCATGAAATTCAAGTCTAGCTGTTCCTTTTGCACGATGTCAGGTCAGTTAATGTTCATTATCGCCACGTGTCAATTATGTACTGCATGATATTGTACGTCGAATTTTATACAGCTTGATAATTGATGTTCAGTACATGGAATATCAGGCTGTACATTATAGCCTGTGCATCAAAGGCCCGTGCCGATAATGTACGGCATGATATTTCACGACCCAATAATGCACAGAGTGATATTCCACATATCGGTACACCAATTATCATGCTGTACAATACGTGCTGTACATTATCATTATATTATCATCTTCATAATACTCTTTGTCTCCCGGAGTTTTTGGCGAGATCATGAAGAAGTCATGTCGCGCTATTTTATTATTTTCCAATACTTGTGCTATATCGAGTGTTAATGCATAAAAATGGTGGATTTTTATCCATTAAGTGTTCGTGAACGTGCACAAGTGTTGGTGAATAGTATAATGTTGTGAAACGTGACTCTGCGTGTTGTTTCCAAAACTCCATTGAAACCTCTATTAAACTCTTCACCGCTTTACTCCCCGGGTGTAGATAATGTACAGCCCAATAATGTACGACCCGATAATGTACAGCCCGGAATGTACGGCCGATAATTGGTGTAACGGGCTGCCAATTATCAGGTCGTACAATACAGGCCGTACAATACGGGCCGTACATTATCAGCACGTGCCAATAATGCACGACCAGGAATGCACAGCCGATAATGTACAACCAGGAATGTACCTCCCAATAATGTACGACCGGTAAAACGTGTACTTTTCTAAGGTACACGGATTATCGGCTGTACATTATTGGCTTTACATTCCTGTTCGTGCATTATTGGGCTGTATATTATCGACATCCAAACTTCTCAATGTCAATTGTCAATTTTCAAAAAAAAAACCTTGTTTTTTTGGCACCACACTTTGTATATTTAGCCAGTGTCAATTAACGTAATATTTCAAGTAAAGTCAAATATTTCACAATTAAAATAAGTTTCAGTCTAAGTCAAGCAAAGTTAGTCACGGTCAAGTTCACGTCATGCCCCCAGTAAAGCGGTGAAGAGTTTAATAGAGGTTTCAATGGAGTTTTGGAAACAACACGAAGAGTCACGTTTCACAACATTATACTATTCACCAACACTTGTGCACGTTCAAGAACACTTAATTGATAAAAATCCACCATTTTTACACATTAACACTCGAAATAACACAAATTTTGGCAAATAATACAATGACGCGACATGACTTCTTCATTTTCCCACCAAAACTCATAAAGTAAACGTTTGTAAATACTTCGCTATCGTTTCCTTTTGGCTAAGATCAAACCTAGGAAATAAAATCATATTATAATATTTTCAATTTCTACAGTTATGCCCTCGCTCGTTCCATGTATTTGTAGACACTGCGTTCAGCCCGTAGGTATTAGATGCAAAAAAGTTACATGGTACCAATACTATAATAAAGCAACCAAGACAAAGTAGATAGTTTCTTACTTTAAAGTGTGGTCACACCTTTGGATAAAAATCTTTAATTTCTTCTATTACCGCATGGCCACGACCGGGGTGAGTCGAAATAGCGCCCGAAAATATAGGTCTTGAAAAGGATCCGTAAGGTCTCGTATGGCACGGTGAAGAAGGAGGGTATGTTGCCTCTACAATCGCCCACGCTGGCGATTCATTTTGCGAAATGCGAGTAAATGCTCCAACTAAAAATATATAAACGTAGGTTTTGAAATATACATGTAGATTTTTTTTTTAATATTTATGTGGCCGGTTGCTAATTTCTCAGACACAAAGCCCTCTACCATTGTGTCGAATACCAAGTCTTTGATATTTTTTCTGAAAGTTCCTTAGACCCCCAGCTACCTGACATTCGTAGCGCAAGTGGTGTGAAATCAAAGAGTCTTATAGTCGAGCCACGAGGAGAATCTCGTCACCACGATTCATAAACCAGAGCTCGTTTGGCAGCGCTATCTAGTAGGGTCTGTCGATTCTTTGCAACCCCCTGATATTGCTTGCTCATATTCTTTTTTTTTTTTATTGAAACCAACTACTTGCCTACAAAAAATTACGACGATAGGATCAACGCTGCCATCGGCAGCCACGCCCATGAACTAAGCCAATGATAGGCCCAGCAGCATGGTACGAGATAAAGTCGAAAATGATAGTATTATGTGTTTATGAATTCATTTATTTTATTACAAAAAAGTTATTAAAAATCATTCAACATACTTTTCTTAACACAAAGAGTTACTTAACTATTTTGCGTACTAAACTTATCTAACTTATTCTTATTTACCTACTTGGATGTTGAATACTGGCAGTGGAAAAATACATTTTTGTTTCTTCGTTTTGTGGTACAAAAATTAGTGGAACTTCTGCAAGTGGTGTATATAATAGGTAATTTTAGTAGGTAATCTAATTTCGCTACAGGTAATACAATTATTGCTATTTATTTTACTGATTGCCTTTGATCATGCATATTGAATTTTGATGTTGGTACTTTCACACTACAAAACATCTAGGTTTCCTTAAAAATGTACTACTAAGATAAATTCATGAAACACGTTAAAAAATCCAGACATTACAACCACGCACATTATTAGTACAAAAGCGAAATTATGTGTTAAACTAAAATTTTATTTACACAATTGCACTGTTGCATCTAAATGTAGAAGTATACAAAGAGCACCTAACTTAGTCACCTCTTGGAAAAATCTAATAGATTCACAAAGATAAATATATCCCATCGAGATATATTCCGAAAATAACGTGTGATCATTGAATGCATACCTTCCTCCATAATAACAACTATATTTTAATTTCTAATTAAATGCCATCACAAATTATGCAATCTGCTAGAAGACCATAGGACAGTTTGCTCATTAGCTCTCAACGTAGGACATCTGAACAGAATAATATGCAAAATTCTCAATTTACAATATGACTTTTGCTAGCAAATTTGCTGAAACGAACGCTTCTTAGGAAATTTTGGAGACCGACGTTCCTAAAACTAATAATACAATTATAGCACATAAACTTGAGAATATTAGGAACGTCTACCGTTACATCGACGATGTAAACTTATAATGAAAAAATATTTTTCACTGCGCAAGTTTAGTGTACATCTTAATTTTAATCCACAATTCAAACATTCGAGAGATCTATAGTAACACAACCGACGTCTACATTCTACCTCAATAAAACACACACGAAACACACATTTACACGGTTTTTGGTTGTTAACATGAGCTGAAATTACTTATCTGATAGAACCAACTGAGAAATATTCAAATTAATTTGTTGTATGAAATTGTCGAAATATATCTACATACCTTATTAAGAAGTCTAGTGTTTAGTACATACAGCAAAACAATGTCTGGTCAAACATTTCCTTTGTAAATACATACTAAGCAGTGGACTTACTTTACTTACGTAGTTGAGATTAGTCACAAAATCATTAGAAATTGCGAAAACACTCGAATTCGCAACAACTAGAGATTTTTCTTTGCAATGCAGACAGGCATTCAAAGCAACGGCATTTCAACATTTTTGAAGATATTAACAGATAAAATAGTAAATTTACTTTTATGTGAATAGTAAGCTTTACTTATATCAGAAATATAATTTTGATTCAAACAGGTTTTCACACAAAAATAATGATCCTAGAACCTTTTTATTTAGATTTATTGTTTGGTAACTTTTAGAATCAAAATAAAAAATTATCAAAATATTTGTAATGTTAATTTCGATATAAGTAAATTCCTATAGCTTATCTTTTTATATAAGACATTCTGTCAAGATGTATCTTTAAAAATTATGAAATGCGCGAGCGAGACAAAGGCGCGCCAACATGCGCTTTAAAATACGAGTTTCAGAAAAACTATACTAAACGTGGGCTCTTATTCACAAAATTCATCATAAAGGTTTTTGAAATTTTTGGTTTACTGTGAACATTGTGAGTAACCGCCCAGTTTAATAATTTTCGATCCGTACATTTATAAGAAAGGAATATTGCTCTTGCAAGAGCTGCCAGAGTCAAAAAAATTAAAATAACTGACATCATATTATGTATTTACAAATTTTACCAGCGGTGGGAAAAATTTAAACATTTATTTACCCGCTATTGTTATCGCCAGTGTCGAGACATTTATGCTACGCTTACATACCTACAAGTTTGTTAATTATATGAAACTATTGGAGACTACGCTATCAGACTGTTATTAGACCTGGTAAGGTCGTAAGAAAGTCATGAGATAAAAGCTAGATTACATTCTACTTACATATACGTTACTAAGTATTATTTTATCATGTGTCAATCCAGCGGCACTCTTTGTACTAACGGTACGGTTGAAAAGCAACCACTTACAAACTAACATTTGACACATTCAAACAACAATACGATACAAAATACATACAAATGACATTTCAACTGGTCGGCTATTACACTGAACATAATTCATAAATAACCTGAGACGTTTCAATTAAAAGGAGATTATTTTTACAGTGTAAGATATTTAACAAGTGTTCCATCCGTGTAAAAATAACGTAAATACACTTATCTGGTACAGACTATCACGCTAGCGACCATATTAAACTAGAATAATCATTAAAATTATTTAGCATTCTAATCATAACTCACAGCTACTTTAAAGATTACACAATACACCGGGACCGGACTTAGACTGGACTCGGTCGGGGCCATACACCCAATACCCATGTGATCACAGTGACATGTGTTCCGACAAGCTCACATTAAACGCATTTTACCCTTCGGCCTTGTTAGCAACTAAGTTTCGCAACCAGTTGTAAAATAGTTTTTTTATAAAGTAGATTGATAAACTCTTTATTGTTCACACTAGATTTTACCTAACTATGAAAAACTAGTTTAACAACTGGCAGCCTTGTCGCTGAAAGCGTTCCAGGCAAGGGACATGTTCCAGGCAAGGAACATGTTCCAGGCAAACTTATGAAGGAGAGGACATACAGGCTATCGTCAAACTTGTCAAATCGCATGTCACTTCACTGAAATGGGTTTTGGGCTTAACGGCATTGAAATGTGAGCCCTATGTGTGGCACGTAAGGGCAGTTTCAAAGTCGATTGTGTGTCGTCCAACGACACTCGATGTCATTTACATCGTACTATCGTGTATTCATCTATTATGTAAAAATCTAATCATCTCGGAAGAAGGAGAGCTAATCATGGATACCTATTGACAGTAGGACGATTAGATTGTCTGAATATAACCAGGGACAATAAGCAGTGTCCGTGGTCAGATTAATCTAACAGACCTATTTGAACACAACCTGAAAGTAAGTCGGCGACATACGATCCATCTTACTAAACACGGCCCAGGATTTGAAATACTTAAATTAAAAAGACTAACTTCAACATAATACTTTTTTCAGAAAAAAAATGCACTATGGAGATGTTCTTAGCGCCACCCGTGATATAATTATCATTGAGGAGGTCCGGTGGCCATCTGTGGTCTTCTTCATCAGTTCCACTTCACCAAATGATACTTGAATGCAAATTGCTTGACTTATTGATGAAAATACCAAAATCGCTATATGTATGCCTTAATATTTGAGGAGTTCCCTCAATTCTTCATGGATCCCATTATCAGAAACAGAATTTTGATAAAAATCAGACCAATCTGGAAGTTATATCCTTTTAAACAAAATAATAATTTTCCAAATCGGTTTATATAAATGACGGAGTTCTGAGGTAACAAACATTTCAAAAAATATATCAATTCGAATTGAGAACCTCCTACATTTTTTGAAAGTAGGTTAAGAACAGTGGCCCGCGTAGACCATTAACAGACACAATGTGCCTTCGATTTTTGTTATTTTTGATGCTGCTGTATGCTATACGACATAGGGCTCACATCACAGAACATAATTTTAACAGCTCACATTTCAATTTCCCGCGCTTGGCCGCGGTATAAATCTTAATCATTCGAATTTATTACCCGATTTATCAAAGTGGACTGTTATCAAAACAGTTATTTTACTACTCCATATTGTAATGTTGACCACCGCAATATTTTATCGATCACATTAGTTTCGCTGTCACACGAGTTGACGATTCCGGAGAAGTTTAAATGAGCGCTACTCTGTTGACGAGCGGAGTTTTCCGGCGGCTTGTGTGAGATTGCGTGGTCACTGCTTGGTATACGAAGTTGGATTTCGCACGTTTAGCGGGGTGAACTGTAAAAAAAAAACCTTCATTAATATATATATTAATTAATATATATATCATTAGTGGTAGGGCTCTTCTGCAGAGTCCGCCTGGGGCAGTACCATACCTTTGCCAGTTATTCAACCGCCAAGCAGTAGTGTGCAAACATTACTGTGTTCCGGATTGAAGGGCAATGTTTCCAGCGTAATTACTGGGCATAAAGAGATTTAGCATCTAATATCTCAGGGTGACGAGTGCAGTGCATTGCCGCTCATGGTTTTGAACTGGAGTTCAAAATTCTGGATAGCACTGAATTGTTATGGGCAGGCGTGAAGCTTAACATCAGGTGAGCGAAATGCTCGTCTCATCACCAAGTACCATAAAAAAAAAACATATTTTAAACAAAGCGTTAATTTTACTGATAAAGTCCGGTCTAATTAGCAAATTATGAATTAACTAACTTGCCGCACAGCTGCGCTGGCATAGGCATGAATGAAACATCACATTTCACCTATTAGGGGGTTGATTTTCGAAATATTTTGAGACATGCCTTTCTTTAGTATTTTTTTCTTTTGTGTCTTTAGTACACAAATCGAGTTTTATTATGGGTGTAATTTGCCTGAATAAATGATTTTATTAATAATAATTGGCTGAGCATCAAATATTTTTTTAGGGGTAGAATTTTGCAAATTCAAAGCGGTTCTCAAACTTTTTGGCGACGGAACCCTTTTGGAAAACGAAACATTTGATGGAGAAACAAAATAATCAAAAACTGGTTTTATGTGAATTATTTATCAAAAATCATGTAGGTAGGCCAATATCACAGCAGTCGGATGATAATAGGCTGATGCAGATCATTTTCAGTAACATCGTTTTATATAAAAACTTACTGGTATATTTATCGGCCATCGATAAATTGAACTTGACGGGTTTTGTGACATTAATATCGATTTCTTCATACGAATGTTCCAGTACCTGAAATATATACAAGCTAAGTACAATCATAGCAGTAAAGCTTCAGATATTTAGCTGCTGATAAGTAATGTAATTATTGACTATGTTGACTATGACACTTTTCAATTTCCAGTGTAATTACAAGGCTCCTACTTCATATTATATCTTACAAATATATTAAATGCTAAAGTTTGTGTTTATGTATCTTTGTTCCCACTTAACTCCGTAACAGCTGAACGGATTTTGATGAAGTTTTGTAAAGAGGCTGTTACCTTGCCCTAGAGTAACATCTAGGCAATCCCGACAAAAATAAAGATTCCTGAAGGATAGCGGGCAAAACCGCGAGGCGCCCTAGAGATAAAACAATAAGCTAGCACGAGTACGATGTAGTGCTGTTATGGATGGAACTTTTGGCAGGCATTTTTGTGTTCATATCTGGTATTTCAAGGAGCTACGTTAGAGAGAATATGCACAATGCACCGCAATCGGGACAACATTACATAACTTATCGTCCCTTGTCGTAATAAGAAATGGATCAAAACAGAAAAACGATAAATATAGTACTACGAGTAATCTCGCAATGCTGTTAATTTTGGTACCTACAGCAAAACAACTAATCTTGTTTAAAAATGTTTAACCAAGGGCGCTCGAAGTACGTACAATCTGAAATAATATATTACCGAGCTCGAGATGGCAAGAGGGTCGGTGTTGAACTGCTGGCATACCTCAATGTCGCTGAGCTCCTCCCCGGAGTGGTGGTCGGCGATGTAGGAGGTGAGCGACGAGGGCCCGGTGGCGAGCAGCCGGTACGTGCCGCCCACCATGCCCGTGCCTTCTACCACCTCCTCCACTTCTAGCTCCTGGTCCGACATATCCTGGAAGACAGTTTCATAAAGATAATGCCGAT
The DNA here is from genome assembly GCA_947579745.1 of Apocheima hispidaria. NCBI lineage: Eukaryota > Metazoa > Arthropoda > Insecta > Lepidoptera > Geometridae > Apocheima > Apocheima hispidaria. The sequence goes on from OX388151.1 coordinate 5,070,486, forward strand.
AACAGCGAATAAGTAAGAAATAGAAGGAAACTGTTTTGAAAGAACATCAGCGCCACGGAACCGAATTATTGTAACTGGTGCTTTATCCGGGTATTACCATTACACGTAAACGTGCAAACTATTATGCTCCTATGTACAAATATTTGGGTCGCGGGATCTTTTTACGTCTTCATAGTTCGATAATTTCTTTTTAAATTGAGTCTGGCCGGATGAAGGGTTAAATAAAGAACGGCCGAAGAGGTTACGAAAGGGCCAATTGAAACAACACATTAATTAAATGGAATAAGACCTCCGGGTTCCTTTAAGATTACTGCATTCCCCTCGAGTTCATATCTAAGTATACACATAAAAACCTTTTAAAAATGTGTGACAGGTAACTGTAGTGTTATCTATTTCCTGTCGGATAAGGTGCAACAGCGGCATTAAATATTGACTTAACTAAAAAAATCGTACCCTTATTATTGTTTTCTATGAAATGTATGTATCCACCGAACATGAGAAATTTAGCCTTTAGTTTCACTTGATCTGACTGTCTTATCAAGATCTACAGACATTCCGCGTCGGAGTAACGGAAAGGACGGAGGTGATGACGATCCTGTGCCGTGTTGATGTGTGCTGCGAACATAATACTTGGTTTATCGACTGCAACATACCTGTTCGATGATAGTTTCATCGTCGCCCTCGTCCTTGACCTCGGGGTCTATCTCGAGGTCGGCGTCCATCTCCACATCGGCGTCGGCGTCCGCTTCGTCGTCGCCGTCTGTGTCGGCGCTCAGCCCGCTGTACTTCATCTCGCCGCGCTCGAGCGCTTCAAGATTATCTAAAAATAATTAACGAAGCTCGTTAGGTATTTGCCCTTACCGAGAGACACGTACATTAAAAGCCGTCGTATTCACTCAATGCTAACCCGCATATAATTCTAAAACTACCGCGTTATCATTATTTTGGTGACGTACTGTACAATTGCAAGTGGCGGAACACCCTCGCCCATTGGGCGAAGGCATTTACACTTACGCCAAGACATCGAAAAATCATATGTATTGTAAAACTGAGATGTTTCGTACGTAGAACAAAAATGTAACATGCTACTTTTTGTGATATTCAGTCCTAAATTCCCAGTGCTTTTGAATCCAAATTTTTCCTAGTGGGTACCAAAATCTTTGAGCATTTTATAAAAGTATGTTGCTTACCTGGATAAACCATTGCTTTCTTTATTGCTTGCGGATCTTTCCTTGACCACTTCTGAACTTCTTCATCCATTTTGCCTATTTTCGAGGGATTCATTGCCCATAAACATCCTGGAAAATTATAATTAAAAAGTTAGTCGTGTTTGAGGAGGAAGTTATTTATCTATTTCTTCTGTTTGAAGAGTTAGTAAGACACATTTCATGCGTTTATTCGACGGCGCAGAAGAAAAGTAATATTTTTCGGATTTACTAAATATGTACTTCATTATGTATGTTTGTGTGTTTTTGTGTGACCTCCAACCGCCTACACGGCTTGACTCTGATTTTGGTCCGAGATGTTTAGTCAGATTCGTCTGTATATTCGTAGTGTTACAGGCTATATTTTGGAGTCGTGTTTTTTATTTTACTTTGAATAAAAACACTTATTACCTTTTCTTTGACTTCCATTCGTTGAGGGTTTTTCGATCTTTTCAAAGCATTTATTAAGACTAAGATTATGTCTCACGGAATTCTTCCATCCATTAGGTGCCGTTTTGAAATATGGAAAATGTTGACTGCAAAGAAAACAACATCAAATTTAGTACTCGTAATGCCAGTCACGCAGGTTCTCGATGAGTTATAAGATTTTGCACCTAATCGTTAATTGAACTAAGGTCACTTACCACATAAAGTTGTAGATTTCTGATACGGGTAGACTTCCTGTCCTCGAATTTTTTAAAGCCATCGCTATTAAACATGAATACGAGTACGCCGGTTTCGGGAACTCCCCCGGAACTGTTTTAATATTGTTATTGGCCGTTGAAGTCACGAACTTCGAATGACTAGTGTCCAACGTGAATGCGCCGCTCACTGAAGTTTTAATTATTTGCCTACTACTACTTAATGACGAATTATCAATTAGAATAGTTGCTTGATTCTTATTGCCATTAGTTAACAGTGTCCTTGTGTTAATTTGCGTAGGGTCTAATATATGAATGTTTCCAGATATAATAGTTTTATGATGCTGCCCGACCTTATGGCTCGTATTTAATATTGAACAGCTTTTGTTACCGACTTTAATTACTTCATTCTGCGCTTTTATTCGCACGGTCTGAGGTAGCTGTTTCGTCTTTTCCAGGTCTTTTAATAAATCTTTTACCACACCCTTTTCATTTTTCCTTACGAGAATCACCATCTGTGTCGCCTCTTCTAAATCCTTCTTCTTTGTGTCTATTATTCTTTCCGGGATCTCTTCTGCAGTTTCTATTACTTTTTGCACTTTGATTGCGCTGGGTGAGAATGTGAGATGACTCTTTTCTTCCTTTGGGCTCGGTGGCGCTGTGCTACTATTCAAATCGCTATCCGCGGCGGCAGAGGTGAGCATTATATCGGAACTGTCTTCTTTTACCGCACTTTTAACAGGGGTTTCGGCAAAAGTAGACGGCATGACGGAATTGGGATTGACCATTACAGCGTTGGCTTCGGACCCGTAAAGATCCAAGTTGTGTACGAAACTGGACGAATTGGTAATCCATGTGGAGTTATCCGTATCCATGTCTAGTAAAGGCGGCATTTCTGAGAAATTTAATCCTAAAGAATCCTGAAATGAAATTACCGACTCATTATAAAGATCAATTAACACGAGAACCTAATATTAATAAGATAAAAGATAATGTTGAAGATACTGACATAGTCTGTTATACTGCCTAGATCTGTTGCTATTTCGTTCTTGATATCCATGTCTAGCATGTCTTGGAGTGAGTCTGTGATGTACAGATCCATATTTGAGCACTGCAACAAAAAACTATCATAAATTTTCTAGGCAAACTGCAAAGAAATCAGATAAACTAACTTAGACCTACGAGTAATTATGGCTTCCATTTGGCGCCCAACCAAAGGGCCCAGTTTATATATTCGCGCCAAATTTTTACTCAAACAGGCAGGCACGTCATTGAAGTGAAGCGGCGGGTCGGGAGGCGACGGTATCGGTACAATGAAACCACTACGTAGTACAGAAACCTGTTTCGGTCATGGCATGGTATGCGCTGCCCTGAGACTGCGACGTAAACTGCCTTGTTTACAATCCTTTCAATGAATTTGATGGCGATAAATTTCACATACGTTTAGAAATAGTGCAGTGACTAAGCGATTTCTATTAAGTTGATTAAACTTTAGTCATTGTAAAAGAAAAGGTAATATTTATTTATGAATCAAACATAAATGCCTAGCAAATGTTTCGGCTATATTCAATAAGAATGTACATATGTAAGTTTAATTGCAGGTAATCAAAATGGTAGAGTTATCTCGTCCAACATTGGATTACGTAATACTTAGGTATTTATACCACATGGAAGACTAGTTTTTACCTGATTGCCCAAGGAGGGTAAAGTTTCTGGGGTTTATGGTTATATGTGAGTAGGTAAGTAATTATGTTTGTGTGTTCTTATATTACCAGCTGTAGCCTAAACGGTTTGACCAATTTTTACGAGTGAGATGTCGTGAGATTCCCGTTTATACCCTGGTAATATATATATATACCGTCTAGTGACAACAGCTACATTTTGCAGTCGGATAATAATACTTAATTAGGCAGTTATTATACCCAGTAAAAGTAGTTGAGCAACGGGTATTATTTTAGATCAAGAGTTTTTGTCTACGTGAAGACCTACACCAATCGAAAGTTCGTTACTGGAGGGAAGCGTGCACAAAAAACACGGGCACCTGTTACCAAACGGAACATCGGAAGGCTTCCAACATTCAGGACGATATTTTTTGTCCGTCCCTACCTACTTACTAGCCTATAAATAAACTTGTTCTGGTATGGAGTGCGTGATCCATCAGGCCACGGTCTCGCTATCAAGTTTACTTTCATCTTTTACTGCGTCAGGAAGATGTTGTACGCATTTATGTATAGTAGACTGATAGTAACAATTGATTCATTCTGTGCCGATGGTCTGTCTAATTAAACTATATATATTTATTTATTAGTTACATAGCATACCAAATTAAGTATAGCATTAGTGATAGGCCTTGCTTACACAAAAATCGGTTTTCAACGTAATTAGGATCATGAAAATTATTTCCACGAGATAACCGTTTTCCGTACCTATATTTTGTAAACATTCATTATCAATTTGAGGAGTGCAGTGACTGATAAGGAAACTTGTTGTGATTTTATTTGTTTAGGGTTGGCATACGGCAGTTTTTAAACCACTTATATATTTTGCTTATCAATAGAAATAATTGACTACATACTAGTAATATTAATACTACGTACCTAAGTAAATCTTATTATATTCGCCAGAAAACATTTAATCGTATCTACTAAATATAGGTAATTATATTATAAAAAGTTAATTATATTATAAATGCGAAAGTTTGTTTGTTAAGTTTGTTTGAAGTTTCCCGTTCAATTCAATTTGGTATGGAGGTAGCTTATATCCTGGAATAACACATGGCTACTTTTTATCCCGGAAAAATATCCGGTTTCTGTAGAATACCGAGTGAAACCGAGGGCCTAGCTAGTAGGTAATAAAGTATTTTCAAGGCAACATGTGAATCATTATTTTGTGAGTCGAAGGTTTTTGTATTAATTTATCTACACGTTTTTTGGATACTATAATCTCTAAATATACATCTCTTCACGTTTTCACCTCTTGAATTTAATGAACTAAAACTAATATAAAACTAAATTACTATAATGATAAAATATATTATCTTAGAATAGATAATCAATTGCTTCAAAATACATTAAAGGTGTAGAAAAATTTAACAAAAAGACATTACAATACTAATGTCGTCTGTATTGATTCCTGTCTGTATGGAAATATGCCTTGGACCATCCACTCATCCTGAATTTTTACTGATCGGCAAAAAATTACTTTAAAAAACGCACCAAATAAATCTACCGAGCTCACTCTTTGCGGGAAAGAGACTTCCAAATTGGGGTGGCAGAAAAGGATAGCCATACAAGATCGAATGAGGGCGAATCAACCCCTAATGACGGCAGCCAAGGCACGTAGGCCGCTGCCCAACTTTATGGATGCATTCAGGAAGAATGAAATATAATAATTTTGAGAAAATTGAGGGTTTGATTTATTGACTAAAATTCCTAAATAAATTTAATGGTTATTTAATGAGTCAACATTTTTGTCGTCAGCAGCAGCAGACTATAGGCAAAAGTAACCGAGTAATCACGCAACAGACAGTCGTGTCATAGAGGGCCATGAACTCGGTCTTTAATATTTTAGAGTTCATCTCGCTTACGTTGCGTTGCGTAGGTACCGATTTGACTATGTATTCGAGAAAGATAGTAATATACCTACTTATTAGGTAATCTACCTAGTCTGTTAGGACATACTCGTACAAGGTGAACAACTTTGCCAAAGTAGAACTTATTTTAGATTTGAATTTTGTACGCACACCAATGATATTTTGAAGTACCTATCTCGATACTTCCATGTACGTGCCCATATTCTAGTACAAACTTAGCTGATTCTGTTTCATGGTCCCAACTATGAAATATAATAAGCTATATTAATCTATTTTATCACGCAAAATTCGTAGTCCATTTCACCCTATCATCAGTCGTTGTATTGATTGCTTAGCGACAAGTACCTAAATAAGCACACCATCATTAAAACATTCGGTGGGCTGTTGTGGGTAGTAGGCCGTGAAGACGAAAAATGTTTATAAAAAAATGTAGACTACCTATGTAGGTAGGTTACAGCATACTATTTGTATCATTAAGGCCCAGCTTCCGATTCTCACTAACTCGTTCGCACTTTTGCAACATTTTAAAAATTTATATATATTTTTTTTAGAGTAAACCAGATAGCGTGAGTTAGGGAAGCCTGCCTTTTATATGCACTGATTTACTGCTTGGCTATGTATCTACTCTGATGGATGGATGATAGAAGAGCTGGCGGAGGCGCCGCGAGGGGCCCGTGTCCTCGAACCTGACCGCGCGCGTTCGCCTTGAACTCTCTCGTGGTCGGCTCTCGCGCCGCCGCGCGCCACTGGTCGATGCTCGCAGACGGCCGCGAAAACTACACAAGTTTCGGAATTTTTTATCTTCATGAAATCTACATACAGACGTAGTATGAGCAATACATCTTCAATGCATTACCTATATTGACCGAAATAGTTTGTTACAAGTCTGCAAAAATGAAATTGGCGCGAAAGAGTTCCTCCCCTTGTTTTATAATGCGCGCGCAATAGGCTCGCTGGGGGGTGTGTATTGATTGCAAAGCACCCCACAACACTTCAGCTGTTCCTCTAACTTCCTGGATTTTAAGAGGTTCTTTTGTATTGGCTTCTAGTTCGTCGGCCACCTCTTATGGGTAGTAGATAGTCAATCAACTTTCACGTGTGGTTTATGGCTTTTTGTGAAGGTGTTTTCACAAATGCGCCTATAGATACCTAGCTAGTTGATGGAAGCGGAAGTAAGGAAAAGAGACATTTGTCTTGCAGTAGGATATTTTGGTTTATGTGCCCAAGTCACATAGGCATAACATAACATATCCTGGTGATATTTATATAGGTACATACAAGTAGGTAAGTATCTAAGTATCGACCGTTGAATTCGTTTCCCCCCTCCAATCTGCTTTATGGTTGAGTGTTCAGTCTTCACTCACACACACATAGAAACGGGATATACCGTACAGTGCAAGTTGCAATGGCCTGCATTCACAACTACAAGCAGCAGCGGCGGCGCACTCATTGTTCAACCTTTTGAAATTCTCGCTCGCACCAAACCAACCGTGGGAACAATGCCTCGTGGAACTATTAGGATAAAATGAAACTTATAGTACAGGTTAAAATTATAAAAATGCTCGATGTGCTTGCCTGGAACTTCTCTAGCAAAAACATGGTGTAGGTATACTTTATTATATCCATTTATATAGCATACAATTCCAACCTTGTAGCCAATGTAAATTCCTAAATCATACCTACCTATCTAGTTGTTGCAAAATTGCTGTTGTGGTACCTATGTAAGCGTTTTTATTCCCTAGGTATTGAAAATGATAGAACAAAGACATCGTAGGTTCTACCAGGGCTCGATTTTTAAATCACTCGTACCTATTATGATACCTACTTCGCACCAAAATATCATGCGAAATGACTGACTTTAGAACAAAATCCCGAACATAACTCGCATTTTTTAAATAATCATAGCTAGGCTTAGAATAACTTATTTTAAGTAGGTAGTGCGAAATCCTACGAGCGATTCAAAAATAGAACCCCTGGGTCTATTACGGTGGTAATAGATACTGTTTCATTCTCTGAGCAAAGAATATTATGATAATTTATAAATGCTCATAACTAGCCTTGCTGCATCAACCACTAATTAGCTACGACTAGCTACACAACAAGAGCAAGTTCTCGTGCTCAAGAGTTGTCTATCTATAACTATCAATCTAGAGGTAGACCTGGCGGTGCGTACCAATATTGCGGAAGCCGGTGTCTGGGGGCACGGCAGTGCCCCCGCCAAGTCGAGCTTGGATAAGACTGCAGCATAGGACCAGAATCTTTATTTTAGACCCGCACGTATGATTTCGCACGAAGATATCATACGAAATGAAAGATTAAATTCGAATGGTTCAAACCACTCGTTGCGTTAGCAAGTGATACATTTCGCATCATCGATATTATTATACCTACGTTTCGCATGATATATTCGTGCGAAATATCATACGAGCGATTCAAAAATGGCGCCCCAGGAATAGTGGCGAAACACTGTGTTTGACCTCTATCATAAAAGTGGAAACCTAAGTAGATAAATGGATTCATTGACATTGATTGAGAACTTCACCTTTGGTCAGCAGTGGATGTCTTCCTGCTGATGATGATGATGAGTAAGAACTTACGAGAGTTCAGCAGATACGAAAATAAAATGATTAAATTGATAGCAGACTGAGAACATAATAAATTAGACCTACTAACTGAGCGTAGCAAATTGACGGGTAGTGCGCGCTGTTTCTTCCTCGGATCAGCCATTTCTCATGGAATGGCATACCTATTATATTTACGTAGGTAATCACGAGGTTACGACACGGTATGCCATACATAACAATATCGAATGGATGAGCATCATTGGCTATTAGCAATAATACAAGTCAATGACTAGCATAACCAAAAAACAGTTCGATTCTAAGGGTTCGATCAATGATATACCCCCGAATACTGAAACTTTTCTTAACTTTGACAACAGATTAATTCTCATACTGCCTTTGACTGGCACTAAGCAAATGACAAAGACAGCACTAGACTTAATCTGTCGTCAGAGTTAACAAACGTTTCAGTATTCGGGGGATAGTAAAATATATCATTGGGTTCGATTTATAAATTATTAGAAATTAGTTGTTACACGCGACATCGTTCGCGTGGACATGCAAAAAAAAAGTAGCCCATGTCCATCTCCGAACCAAATATTATATGCAAATGCAAAAATTCAGGTTGATCTGTTCTGCCGTTAAGCCGTGATAACGCGACTAACACCCAGACAGAGAGACAGTTACTTTGGCATTTATAATATTTGTTAGGATGTTTACGACATAATCCTCACCAAGCTACCTTTATAGCTCTGGAACTGCCTGAACTGAACAGACAGGTATAAAGTCACAGTTCAGTGGAAAAAGAGCCACGGCAGATGTGACGGACTAACAAAGACTCAATTGCCAAGGACGGCACGAAGAAGGAAATCAGAACTGTGCAAACTGTGTAAGCCAACGGCTATGGAAACACGGAATCTGCTAAGTCTCTACACAGAAAGAGCTGTCATTTAATTTTGCTGGAGAAAGAGCTTTTGACAGCCTTGTGGCTCAGTGGGTGGATTTCCACCTTCCAATCTTTAGGTTGTGGGTTCGATTCCCACCCAGGACAAACATTTGTGTGATGAACATGGATGTTTGTTCTTTGTCTGGGTGTTACTATGTACAAGCTTGCTTAGTTTGGGGCTAGATGGCGCTGTGTGAAAAACGTCCACCAATATTTATTTATTATTTCTCCAGCAAAATCAATGGAATAAAATGACGATTTGCAAACACGCAAAAGAGTTCTACCCATCGATAGATAAAAAATTACTAATAAATGACTATTTAAAGTTAACTAGGGCGGACTTTCGTCTAATGATAAGTATTATCACAGAATACTGTTTGCTAAACTATCATTTGCACAAAGTTGGAGCTACAGATAGTTCTCTATGCTGAGGCTGTCTCCATGTAAATGAGACCGTGGAGCATGTGCTACTGCACTGCAAGGCCACAGAGGACATACAAATATGGTCGAGACTCCTTCAAGAAACTCAAAAACAAGTCTCCAATACTATAACATTAACAAAACAGGAGTAGAACAGGTATGTCAGCGACCCAAGGCCTTCTCCATTATTTTAAGAAGCTCGGCTGGTTTGGGTAGTCTGGCAGCGGGGTTAGTGCACAAAACACCCCAAGTGGGATGTCAATGCAGGTCTTATCACCCCAAGTTAGAATTAGAAGGTATCAACTTCCGTTGCGACTAAAAGTACAGTATTGATAATTCATTCATTATTTAAGGGAATGATGAATTACTCCACAGCTTTTGTCTGTGGAGTAATTTCAATGATTGACGACATCTTCTGCCAGCATTTTCACCTCCTTGTACAACATGACATCTGACTTCTTTTTTATCTATTAAGGTTCTCCATGGCCTTCCCGTTACTATGATGGTTTTCATAAGTTTGTCATGTCGAGCAGGTGGCCAAACATCCTGCCTCTTTTCAAGACTAGATCAGTTAAATAAATTTTCATTTGCAAATATCACGGAAACGTGAAAATTCAATCATTGCCTATTTAGGCACTATTGATTAATGAATGTTTCACTACTAGGCCATGATGCGTAAAAGTTTAAAGCTAATTGTAAGGTTTTATGCTGTTATGAACAGATCTAAATAGTAAAAAATGATATGATACAAGAATCAAAAAAATCCTTCCAGTGTGATGCTCTAATAGGGAGGCCTTTGTACAGCAGTAGAAGACTTCTGGCTGGTGATGGTGATAGCTGACCAAGTGAATGTGTAAGAAGAACCAAACAAAATGTTTAGCGAGAAGCCCTTAACACCTGTGCACACTTAGAACTTAGCCTCTGACAAGAATTATAATTAACGCTTTAACAGTCCCCATAAAAAGGCTAATATTGCCCCTTATAGTCCCAGCAAAGTTTTCCAACAAAGTAAGTAAGGTGTGGGGCCCATATTTGTTACCCGGAGTTGTGCGGCTTGTCTACAGGGTCTTGTCTACTCACATTTGGTACAAGGGACTGTCAGTCAACTGACAACATTTAACATTTATTAAGTAAGTAACGATTTCTATGGAAATATTTTGCACGTCAGAAATTACCGAATGTAATGGAACATTTCAAACTTTAACACCCTGCTTACCTGCGTTCTGGCAAATAAAGAATCATTTCTCATTTCAGTGTTAAAGTTTTAAAAAAAAAATACTTTTATGAGACGGGTTGTGAACAAATTAGAATGAAGGTACACACAACCTGCATGAGATTAGCCAAAAAGAAATCTAGACATTCATTTCAAGGGATAAATAGCCTGTGACCGTTTGTAGTAGTAAATATAATTTACTCCAATGAAGTTTGTTTTGCTATCATTTGCGCAAAAATTAGATCAGGCCCGTATATCAGTAGTAAACAGAAAGTCAAAGAGTCTGTTGTTAAAAAGTTTGAGTTAATCTCGCGCGCGATATCAGATTTTGTAAACAAAAAGTGAGACGTCTAGCATCCCTAATCTTATTCAGAAGGAAATCACAATCACACAATACGATGACAACAAAAATTTCACATTTTAGCTAGCTGTCCTTGTTCTTCGCCAAATTAACACTTTTGAAGGAAAGAGACAAGCATAATAATAACGATCTGTCATTCATTTGTCGTTACATTAATAGCTTTATAATAATTTTAGCATTGTTTGTTCTATTATTACTCAGATTTCCATCATTTACTTCAGTTAGTACGTAGCGATCACAATAATTATATTACACAGCGAGACCGACCCAAAATGAGCGAGACAATTAATTTCCCGCCACTAAAGCAAACAATGTTTTTGTGTGCATATTTATATGACATAATTATTGCTTAAATGTGAAAAACAATACAGCTGACTGGTCATTATTGCTCTTAGATAACGTTTGCAATTTTTGTTACGCAGATTGTAAAATAACTAAGGTTACAGAAAATGACACTAAAAAGAGCGGGACATAGCTCGTTGGACTTTCCCATCATTACTGTTTTCATAACATGGGTGTTGTAAGTGGTGTTTTAGCTTAATAATAACACTTACCGAATATTTACTGATATAAATATCCTTGTGCTCGATAGAGAAATCCTGAATTTCACACATTTACGGTTTTTATCGTCATTAAATTGACAGATATCACCACTCACTCCACAACACCATAATGTTTTACTATTCTGTGAAAAAGTACACAAAGAATGTTGTGGTTTTCTATTGGTGGAATTATCCCACGTGACCAATTTTGAATGTTTCCTATTGGTCCGAGCAATGACCCCGATTGACGTCAATGATCGTTTGAGATACTTAATATTGTAGATATTACTAATTATGAATTTAAAGTAGTATTTCATGAAATAAAGTTACATTGCATTTTTTTCGGAACTAAAAACTCTAAAATATTGTAATAAATACTTACTTCATTTCTTACCTGATAATCATGGCGCCCCATTCACAACAACATGGCGGTTTGTTTACACCGGCATGATAAGGCGGGAAGTTTTGCTGTGGTGTATGCAAGTCCGAACTAAAATATTTTTTTTTAGAAATACATGTCATAGTTTCAAGAATATTTCTATTGATTGAAATATTATAATTCTAAAGTTATTTCAACGAATAACGGACAATAGCGAGCACATGGACGATACCATTTTTAGAGCTACTAGCGCTCTCTAGTGCCGAAGATCTGAACTACCTAACGAAATGGCGGGACATTCAAAGATTAGTTCCCCAGTCCATCCATTAAATCATCATGGTTAAAAAATATAAGGATAATGAATCAAAGGAAAACGAGAAAATGTTGTAATCTACAAGATAAATTAAAAAGATCAACGTTCATACAATTAAGCAACCTATTTAATTATAACAACATCATCGAGGGAGGACAAACAATAAAATCATAGGTATTATAGGTAGATAGATAAATGCTATGAATTTAGAAATTGGCCACAAAATAAAAATATGATAAAAGTTCCTAACTAAAACCAATAAACTAATAAAACAACTTATCATAGAATGAAACTATTGTAATCGTGTCCTTCACGTCGCTATTCGTGTTCGAACAGCGTATTCGCCGTGTATGATCAAATAATTGTGTGTCGCTCAAATATCATGAATACACGCGAATAGCAATAAATCATATTTTAATCCTTTGATGTGTCACAAAAACAGAGAATCGGGTTGTTTGCGTATTTGCACATTCGTCTCGTGTTCGTGCAAATAAGGTTATATAGACAAGTCCTTCTCACATCGCCGTTTTAGGGCAAATAAGGCAAATACTTCACAAGAATAGCGATGTGCAGTGCCACACTAACAACGCGACAGGACAGTACATTGAGTAATTCAAAACAAAAGAAGAAATAATTAAAAAAAATATTCTAACAAAACAAGTAAGTATAATCTTGATGGTTGATTTTTAATATAGAATAACTTTAATTAAATTACAGTTAGAATATGGCAAAATTAAATGTTATCAAACGACACTGCAAACATGGTAAGGCGGACATTTCTCACTTGAGTAGACAAAATCCAATAAATAACGGCTACTTAAAACTTTGCTAATTTATCTTTCCTTTCCTTTTTGAATTGCTCAACCCTAATCTTCTTTGCTTTCTGTTTAGCCAGATATTTGTCTCTAAAATTAGTCTTATTAGTAGTTTGAGCGGCGAATTGAGTTTCTTGCGGCAACACATTTATCTTGAACTTGCTTGTGTACCCTGTTCCAGAAGTTACGACTGTGGGCGTGAAGGGCAGCACTTTGGGGTTTTTGATTTTCTTCTTCTGCTGCACGGGAGATATAGAGTCGTTCAAATAAATGCTTTGCTCTAAATAGGTTGACGGTTTGTTCTTCCTCCGTTCGCCTTCATCCACTATAAACGGTAAGGTAGATATCGCCTTTCCCTGCTTCTTCCTGGATCTCTTCGACTTGGGCTGCTGAGCCGTAGGCTGATCATCTAACTGGTTGACTATAGAATCCGGTAATCTCGGCACGTGGATCTTTTCGAAAAAGTTCCCCTTAAAGACCTATAAAAAATAAAATAAATAAATATCTGGGACATTTTTGCACACACGGTCATCTGACCCCAAACTAAGCAAAGCTTGTAATATGGCTGCCAGAGACTGATATACGTACATAGAATTTTTTTTTTTAAAACGTACTTATATAGATATTAACACCCAGACATAGAACAAAAACAAAAGAGTTGTTATATAAATAAAGTATTTACATTTGAGTAATAAAATAACATTAAATATTAATGCAAATAATCATCATAATCATCTACACCTGAAGACGGCCTTAGAGTGCCATACTAAACGACAATTTTCATCCACGGGTTGTAGCCAAAGTAGCTACACTAAAGTAAGAAAGTAACTGTCTGGGTGTTTGTCTCATTGTCACGGCTAAACGGATCGTGATGATTTTTTGCATAGATATAGCTTAATGGTCGGAGACGGACATAAGCTACTTTTTTTTGGGTGTTCAACGCAAACAAAGTCGCGGGTAGCAGCTAGTTTTAATATGCCGTTTTTTAATGTTTGTTTTGTCTTTTGTAAGAGTCGGTAAAAAGGGGATCTTTGGGCTTGTGGGTGGTTAGATTTGTGGATCTGACCTCCCACATACAAACCCAAGCAAGAGGTTGGCGCGGTGTGGACCGTGCCGTTATAGACGGAGAAAAGAGAAATGCTACCAAAGCGAGGGTAATGTTTTTGGAGTGTGTAAGTATGCTTGTGTGTTCCTATAGCCTCGTGTAGCCTAAGCGGCTTGACCGATTTTGACATGTGAGCTGTCGTTGGATTCCCCTTTACCTCAGGAGTGACTTAGGCTGCATTTTGCAGTCGGGTATTTTGTTTTTCTATTCTTAATATTATTTTATGTTTTTTTTTTCCTTGATGTTTTTCCCTTACAGGTAGCTCATACTCATTGATGGGATTTGAAGCCACGTCCTGTGCGTTCGATCCTAACGTACAAGCTGGCATGAAAACATTTGTCATTTTTACCTTAGTTTTTTTGTGAATATCGTCATCTATAAGTTTCCTCTTATTTGATTTAATGGTCGAGCCTCCTGAAAAACAAAATGTACAATAAGATATACTGACGAAAGAGTATATGTTATTAATAGTAAACAGGCACAGATTACCCCCCATAGAGTCAATACTAGGTACGAACGTAGCGTAGCGAATCACACGGTCAATAAACACATAAGAAATTCAATCTCATTGGTTGATTGATAAGCGTAATCTTGAGATAGTGGAACCTGGTTCACTCTAAGTCCCTGCAACCGTTGCTTTCCTCCAACTTTGGCGCGAATTTGTCGGAACAACGATCTTGTAATACTGTAACTATAGGAGATAATCTGTGTAACTAGTAAACTATTATAATTATGTAGTATTTATATGCCACAAATCACACTAACATTATAAATGCGAAAGTTTGTGTGAAATTATGTAAGTGCGTTTGTTCCCGTTCAACTCTGTAATGGCTGAACCGATTTTAATGAAATTTGATATGAAGGTAGCTTATAACCTGGATTAAAACATATGCTACTTTTTATCCCGGAAAATTATGCCGTTTCTGTAGAATAGCTGGTGAAACGTTGGGCGCAGCTATAGTAACTTATACACTATAATTTTTACCCGTCTGCCCGAGCAGGAGGGTAATGTTTTTGGAGTAAATGTAAGTATGTGTGTTCCTATATTTTCTCCTGTACCCTAAACGGCTTGGCCGATTTTGACGAGTGAGGTGTCGATGGACATTCAGAGTGAAGTAGGCTACATTTTGCAGTCGGTTATATATATATTTTATACTATGTTGCTTCACGAACTCCGGGGTCTGTGCCTTTTATTAAATTTTATAATTATTTTTAACAACTAAAACTGAATATAAAAACTATAGACTTTTCAAAAGGAATATACCAACAAATCCTAACACTATTACAGAGCTAAGTGCTATTATAGATTTGCGTATATACTCCGAGCAGGCCAGCTCCCGCAAGCAGCACCCGTTCACGAGTTGACGCAAGTGCCAGCCGTCGCTCTCCTCAACCATATTGGAGGGAAGAGGGCGACCCGCCGCACGACGCCGCCGCAAAAAGAAGCTTTTTAGTGAGCGTGGCTGCTATGGGGTATACACGCAAAACATACAACAAAGAAAAGAAAAAGTTTTTATTTTAATCATTTAAATATGTAGTTCGTTAATTGTAATTCATATTACCTTGACTAGGGTTACCACCTTCATCAGTTTGAGAAAATTTCTTCTTTTTCTGTCTCTTAGACAATTGGATTTGGGCTGCGAAACGAAAATGAATTGCTATATATACAGGATTATTGGTAACTAGCACAAAACTTCTTGTAGGCATATTCTCTACATCATACCCTACAACTTTTGTTCCAGAGTTTAAAACACCTTTTTGCTACCTCCATGCCAAATTTCATTCAACGCCGTTCAGCCGATAAATGCGAAAGTTTGTAAGTGTGTTTGTTCCCATTCAACTCTGTAAGGGCTGAACGGATTTGGATGAAATTTGGTAAGCAGGTAGCTTATACCCTGGATTCACACATAGGCTATTTTCGGTTTCTGTAGAATAGCGGATGAAACCACGGAGCCCTGCTAGTTATTAATATAACAAAACTAATGACTTCACATTCAAATTGGACATGTCAGCCCAGGTCTGCCCCGCGCAACTTTGGTGGACACCGGCCCTAAGACGGCAAGTACTAATAGCGATGGTGCAAAAAGGTATTGAAATGTAAACCTTAAATCGTGTAGCATAAACCACAATTTCAAAAGACAAACTTCGAACGAAGAGTACTTTTTGTGGCCATTCGAAGCAAGACTATTATTTTTGATTGCTTTTCATGAAAGTCCCGCGGCAAACATCGGAACTAATCCAATCCCTTTTACGCCACCTTTCCGTCGCGGGGTGACAGCGCCGCGTCTGGGAGGCTTCTTTCACAAAAAAGACTCTTTTGCGTCGGTAAATTCAGCTATATGTCACTCGATATAGAGTTCACATTCACAGGCCGCCTCCACGTCACACATAGGAGCTTTGGGTCTTATGTCTTCTTAGTTACGACGCTTAGGTTGTTAAGGAGTTAAAACTATGTTTTTACTGCATGGATCGAAAACTTACCGCCAGGAACTTCAGTGCTATCCGAGCTTTGGTCATGTTTCCGTTTTTCTGCTTTCACTTCACGTTGATCTGTGTTAATATCTGTCAAAATAAACAATACGTGATAAATTAGTTTCATTGAGTTTCGGCGACACCATAAGGAGGAAGTCAATTCCAAAGACATTTAAAACTATTGATATCGAGTCTAGAGTAGAAAACTTACGAAAAAAGTGTCTCAAGTTTACATAAATTTAGATACATATTTGTCGTCGATTCTGTTTTATCTAGGTTGTACCACTCATTAAACTAAACCAATCTGAGAGGATCTGCATCTCCTTTTTTCTAATATGTAAAAAAAGGATGGCAATCATTTTAGAAGAACCGGAAAGCCGGAAGACGCAGCGTAGGTAGGCCTCCCACTAGGTGGACCGACGACATTGTGAAAGTCGCGGGTAAACGGTGGATGCAAGTGGCCCGTTGTCGGTCGGTGTGGCGCTCTAAGGGGGTGGCCTATGTTCGTCAGTGGACGTCTTTAGCTGATAATGATGATGATGAATCATTTTAGAGCTGTCAAATTTAGCTTAGAAAATGGTACAACAGGATCGTTGTCATAGCGACAAGCTAATTCGATACCTATATTGTCATGACAATGTCGAATTTAGCTTGCAATACTTATAGCCAAAATTGCACAGATAAAAAAAAAAGTAATCATTATTATTTGATAAAATAGCTTTACGGTTTGAATTTCTTTGATTACGACATTTTTCAGCGCTGACCCGAAATCTACAACTTTAAATATCTTTGAAGGTATCAATCAGAGTGGCGCAACAAGTTATGCCTTTTATTTACGACCAACGAGTTGGACCCTCGACGACTGGTTTTAGACTCGAGTGTCGTTTAGTTCCATCTGCCATCAAGGTTGCTATCCTCTCGGGGCATTACCCCATAGTCCAGTCATTTTGAAGAGGCATGACTGTAGTAGGAATACAGCCGTCGTAAATATGCGATTTAAATCCACAGTCAAAGGTTTAAAACTCCATTTAAAAACTCGTTTCATCATACAACCCCGAACAAAAGTTCTAAGCTGTTTTGAATTTAAAGCCGCTTTCCTGGCAAGATATATTTATTTCGCACATTTTCAACACATTTGCAGTTAAAAATTCGTTGTATGAAAAAAAAAAGCTTTATTCGTTAACCTGGGCCAGCGTGGTGAAAATGGCCCAATCTCCCTTGGAAGGTAGGCCAATAGCCCAGCAGGCAGTTAAAGGGAGGTGCAGATGAAAAAAAAAACCTTACATTATTTTTTTGCTTTTCCATCGTCAGGAATTAATGAATTAAAGATAATATCAACATAAAAATTGCTGTAATATCTTTGCACCGAAATTTTATTCTATAGATAAAATGAATGAATTTTTCTATCTATATAAAAAAACATGGCCGTTTCTAGGAATCAACGCACAGAACAAACCGGGTGTGATAGAGACTTGAAAATTGAACCTAATACTCTGCAAATGGCCTATGTTACAATAAGAACGAATTTTGTAAAATTTCACCCCTAAAGGGCTAAAAATAACCCCCAAAATTAATATTTAAAAAAAAATTTCATGCTAAGGCAATGAAACTCGGTTTGTGTCATAAGAATAAAAAATAAAGAAACGCGTCTGTCATGATTTTTCGAAAATCATCCCCTAAAGAGGTTAAATTAGGTGTTTCATTTGCTGACACCTACGCGAGCGAAGCGGACATGCTTTACTAAAAAAAAGGTCCAGAATTGAACTGCACCATGGAAATAAAGCTACCTTGATTACAACTCAATTAATACTACTATACAACTCGATTTTAAAATGGAT
Organism: Apocheima hispidaria; assembly: GCA_947579745.1. Classification (NCBI taxonomy): domain Eukaryota; kingdom Metazoa; phylum Arthropoda; class Insecta; order Lepidoptera; family Geometridae; genus Apocheima; species Apocheima hispidaria. The sequence continues at coordinate 5,088,889 of OX388151.1, forward strand.
TTCGATAGTGTCGCGTGTATACTGTATAGTGAGTTGGTTGGGCCTTAATAGCTTACAAGCAGAAATAAAGATGTGTCCACACAGATCTGATCTGATTTATTCGAAATGGACATGAATTTCATGGGAGTAAGAGAAACAACATATAACCGTAGTTCCTTGTTTCATTTACTCTAATTAAATTTATGTCTAGCTATCCTCTTCATCAAAATCAGATCAGGCCTATGTGACTTGAGACAATAGACCATTGATTTATATCACACAAGTACGTATTAAAGATGTCAGTGCAATAGACGGATAATAATATGTACCTGTTTGAGGTTTAAATTTTTTAGTCTTCTTTTTCTTCTTCTTGAATTTATTTTTGCTTTTATTCAAAGTGTCGTCATCTTCTATGGGCTCTGAAAATAAAACAACGATCAATTAATTTCAAAATGAATAGTATTGTAAAGTATATTTCTTGTAAATAGCTAAAGATTATTACTAAAAACCAAGTTTTCCTAATAGCACAGAAAAAATATACGAGAAGAATGACAACCTCATACAAAAAAGTGTACCCCTGAGAAAATAGCATATACTATATAATATACTAGATGGCGCTTACGTATTTAGTTAGCTAATGTCCAAACCGCTATAAAAGTCGAAGAAAATATGGTTAATATAGTATTGGTATAATATGTCCGCTATTTAAGGTTTAGTTCAAATTAGATTGCAATATACGACGAAAAAAATAGGTTTCCAACGCCATCTCTCGAGAACATAACGTGTTTTGCAAATCCTATCCTAACTAATATTATGATGCTCTGTCTGGGTGTTTGTCGCGTTATCACAGCTGCATGAATCGACCTGAATTTTTGCATAGATATAGCTTAAGGGTCGGAGACGGACATAGGCCACGCGATTAAGTCGCGGGTAACAACTAGTAAAATATAATATTATTAATTTTACTGATATTCCTATTGCAAGAATATTATAAGTAGCTAATACTAAGTAGCTTTTTTTCTCCGTACCATTACGCATAAGTTAGCTTGCGTTTCTATTTCAAGTCAAGCAGAAATTGTGTCATGACGCAGTAAAGCACTAGTGACATCTCAGATGATCTTCTGAGCTGTAGGTTAAGGGTTAGATTCCCACATAGGACTAACATTTGTGTGATGTACATAGATGTTTGTTATTTGTCTGCGTGTTTCTAAAAACGAGTGCGCGTGCGTGTTTAAAAAAAAAAAGATATTATGTATTCTAACAGTTATCTGGTTCCCATAGTACAAGTTTGGTTAATTTGAGGCTAGATGGCGCTGTGTGTGCAAAAGTCTATTAATACAGATTTATTTATTGTGAGTAATAATAATGATAATAGTTTTTTATTCTATGCTAAGCTTAAGCATAACAACTTGGCCCATATCACAAATACCTTAATCTAAAATACATATAGTTTATTCCTAACTAATATTATAATTCAGAGGAATATAGCCGCAGTCGTATCAGGACCAATAAAGCTTCGGGGTATAAAAATGAATACGTTCGTCTCGAGGAAAAAACTTCGCTTGCGCCATTCAGATCTCAATACATTACAACTGTCAGTTCATGTAAATGGTCAAAACGAAGTAACTTTGTCTCTCTGTCTGCATGTTTGTCGCGTTATCACGGCACACTTACAATACACTCATTATATATATATGAAAACATAATGTACGCTCGAAAAAACCTAATTACTCTTAAAGAGCAAGGAGGTCCTCTTTCATAAAATCGTCATCATAACCATAAATTAGTTTTTCCTCGACTGAGGCTTACGAAAAGTAGTAAATCTTTCATAGGTAATGCTATCCTCTGCTATAATAAAATTCCAAAAGAAATTTTAGACCTTAACGAATCTAGTTTTAAAAAATACGTTAAAAACTACTTAACTAAAAGGGCATATTATAAATTTGAACACTATATTAATGATAAGACTGTTTGGAAATTGTCTAGCTCTGAACGTGAAGAATTGAAATCTTTAAAAAAAACCCTGTAACTCACGGAAAAATATTTTTAAGACTTGACAAGGCCCTTTTACAGCCGCTTCTTATGTTATTTTTGTAAACGAGTAGGTAAGTTACGTTACCAGTATAATGAATTTTTCTGTTTGACATGTCCAAGTGCTCCTATGTGTTCCAATGGAAATAAATGAATATGACTATGACTATGACTAAGCGGATCTCGATAAAATTTGAAAAGGAGTTACTGTTTATCCCAAAGACGGACATAGGATATATTTTTTTTTATGTCCGTCCACGCGAATGAAGTCGCGGGCAAGAACTAGTATTATTATGTATAACAATAGTACTAGGCAGGTATTATCTAGGACGTCTGTCATAATAATCGTGTCATGACGTGTAATGGTGTACTACCCGGCTATGTGAGCAAAGCCTTTTATTATTCTTGGGCTTTTGGATGTAGAAAATTTAATTTGAAAGATGTTTGATTTGAGATGACGAAGCTATACCAACTAAAACTGTTGCTGTCCTCGTCTAATAGACTGCTGTGACAAAAATAGCGATATTGTTAGTATGTTCAAATAAAGCCTCCAAATCCGAATTTACAATTCGTTTGACAAATTATAATTAGAGGTTTATATTGTTATAAGTTTATATAATATAATTACATACCTGGATTATCAGATTTCTTCTCACTTTTAAATGATACTTCCAAAGGAGCTTCATCAGATTCTTCTCCTGCAAGAGTAAAACACATTCAATGACAAATAAACAAATACAGCTCACTGAAAATATCTTATAAAAGACTAAACAATATGGTAAAAATGGAATTTGCTGCTATCCTTCTCTATCTTTAAAGGTGTAAAGAGACGAAAAGCTGTGCCGTCATTTTAAAGGCAAGTAACCGATTTTCGTTCACATTAAATATTTATAATGATAAAAAATCACTGACAGTGATATTCAACAATGTTTATGCAACATTTTCTTAATTAAAATGTCATTAATAATTTAAAATGTCTTAAGCTAATTCTCATGATTACTCATGCATGTTTTCATTTATTTAAGCAAACGACAAGAAGTTTCTCTATTGCTCAGTTTGGCTTTAACATGTCAGCTGTTGTATTAAAGAAAATGTTGCAAAAACATGTTGCACCACAGCTTCTATATTACACCCATAGAGGTTTGTATAATAAAACTCGCGTATTGTGTAAAAACAGCCCTAATATTATACACTCGTTTTAAATCATAGTAGGACTGTGTCTTGTACCTGCGTTGTCCACAGTTTGCAAAGTATCAAGTGTCTTGAGTTTCTTCGTTTTCTTTTCGCGCTTCTGTGGAACATCTTTTGTTTCTTCAGAAACAAAATTAAAAACTTCTGAAAAAAATAAAAATTCAACATTATATTTACTTCGTCTGTTGACGATGGAAGTGAGCTTTTGTCAAGTTCGTGACCACTGTACGAATTTTTCTTCTGAATAATACTAATAACTGTAATTAAGAAACTAATTTACAGAAACGGAATATCTCAGGGTGACGAAAGCAGTGCGGTGCCACGCAGATTATGTTGAAGATCAAAATTTTGGGTGGCATTGAACTGTTATGGGCAAGCGTGACGCTTTACATCAGGTGACCGACTTGCTCGTCATGTCAGTCAGTGCAAAAAAATAAAATAAAAAAATCACTCTTCTTTGATCGAAAACCCTTACACAGGTATTTTAGTCCTGCAATTTAGTTTATTTTTAAGAATGGTGCAACAGAATTTTAGTTACTTTTTTTTCTTGATATTTTCCTACGTATTCAATAGGTAGTCCATGTCACTCTCCGGTCCTTACAACTATACCCATGCAAAAATTTAGGTCTATCAGTTTCTGCGTGAAAGAAGAATATCTAATGATACTTTCGCATTTATAATATTAGTAGCGGTAGGGAAATAGGTATTTACCTGCATCCTCGATAGTTTGAGATACATCCAAGTGTGATTTGTTTTTCTTCTTTTTTTTCTTATCGCTGTTTACAGAAGCATTTACTGGCGACTCTTCGGGTGCATCCTCGACAGTTTGAGAAACATCCAAGTGTGATTTGTTTTTCTTATTTTTTTTCATTTCGCTGTTTACAGAAACATTTATTGGCGTCTCTTCGGGTGCATCCTTGACAGTTTTAGAAACATCCAAGTGTGATTTGTTTTTCTTATTTTTTTTCTTATCGCTGTTTATAGAAATATTTATTGGCGTCTCTTCGGGTGCATCCTCGACAGTTTGCGAAACATCCAACTGTGATTTGTTTCTTTTATTTTTTTTCTTATCGCTGTTTACAGAAACATTTACTGGCGTCTCTTCAGGGGCATCCGTGACAGTTTGAGAAACATCCAACTGTGATTTCTTTTTGTTATTTTTTTTCTTATCGCTGTTTACAGAAACATTTACTAGCGTCTCTTCAGGTGCAACCTCGACAGTTTGAGAAACATCCAACTGTGATTTATTTTTGTTCTTTTTTTTCTTATTGCTATTTACAGAAACATTTACTAGCGTCTCTTCAGGTGCAACCTCGACAGTTTGAGAAACATCCAACTGTGATTTATTTTTGTTCTTTTTTTTCTTATCGCTGTTTACAGAAACATTTACTGGCGTCTCTTCAGGTGCATCCGTGACAGTTTGAGAAACATCTAACTGTGATTTCTTTTTGTTCTTTTTTTTCTTATCGCTGTTTACAGAAACATTTACTAGCGTCTCTTCAGGTGCAACCTCGACAGTTTGAGAAACATCCAACTGTGATTTATTTTTGTTCTTTTTTTTCTTATCGCTGTTTACAGAAACATTTACTGGCGTCTCTTCAGGTGCATCCCAGACAGTTTGAGAAACATCTAACTGTGATTTATTTTTCTTATTTTTTTTCTTATCGCTGTTTACAGAAACATTTACTGGCGTCTCTCCGGGTGCTGAAAATGGAAAACGTTGCAGGCTGGTCTTAATCAAATAAAAAACTTTTGTATTTTCAAGTTAAAAACTTATTAGAAATAAGTTCAAGAACAAGCTAGTCTCAGGCAAGTTTTTGGGCCACAATCCTTACACTCGGCGGTTTGGGGATCGCAGAACGCTCACTGTTTAGTTATCAACTAGGTAAAACTTTAGTAATGGCGTAAATAAAAACATACCTGGCGACTTATTGCCATCCTCCAAATTGTTGACAGAAACATTTTGCTCTGGTTTCTTTCTTTTATTTTTGCCACTGTTTTGAATAGAAATGTCCACGTCTTCATAGGCTCCTTTTGTATCAATAAAGAAACTCAAGTTTGTGTCATTTGGTTCACCTGCAACATAATTCACCCGAATTTATAAATGTATTGGGGTTGGGGAGGAATATTTTGAAAAGCTATAAATGAACTTTTTTCATTTCACTAACAGTTTTTGGCACAGCCCACGCGTATAGACAACGATAAGGTGTCTAATGGTTTTTACTAATACAAAAATGAAGTGTAAAAATATGAAATGCACTAAAATATATACCTATTGTTTCATGAAGCTTCGTCTTTGCTTCTGTTCTCTTCAGAGGTATGTACTCGTCGGTTGGTTCTTCATTTTTGTTAGGTTTAAATTTACTATCATTAACATCACTGTCATTACTATCTTCTGGGAACAACAAATGCATATCGATTGAGTCAGAACTATCACCATCATCTTTCTTCTCTGAAGCTGACACTTGATTCATGTTAGTTGATTTTCTTGTTGCTTCTTTGTCAATTTGAGCTTTAGGCTTCTTAGATTTCTTAGTTTGTGAGAGGTTTAGCTGGTCTATTATAGGCTCTTTAATTTTGTCACTCGGTTTCTTATTTAAATTTAACGACGTATCGCCCGTTTTGATGTTTTGTTTGTTATTGGTTTTGTTCAGGTTTTCAAGAACAGAATCGTAGTTTTGTTTTATTTCCAGATTTTCACTAATGTCGGAATCCGATTCTTCGTCTTCATGTGCTAGAGTTGCTTGCAAAGGATCTGTGGTTTCATTCGGGTTAGCCACAGATGCGTTGATATCGACTTGGACTTGTTCTATGTTGTCCTTTATCAGAACAGTTGACATGTTGAAATCTTTTTGTGGAGTCTTGGGCTCTTGTTTGATTGCCACTGCTAAGGGATCATTCCTTTCAACTACGCTTTGATTTTGAATAGTGATTTCTTTCTCATTGGGATTATCCTCACACACGGATTCAGACAGTCGTTTGGTTTTTTTCTTCTTAGTATGTGCAGTCTTGTCAGCATCAGAGTTATTCATACCGACATCTTGACTGGAATCAATTCTGAGTCTCTTTTTCTTTTTTGGTTGAATTTCTACTTCTGCTTCAGATTCAGATGATTCTAGTTTTTTGCCTCTGGATTTATTAGACTTTGAGTTTGAGCTGGACCCGTCCAGTTGATGACGCGCTTCGTACATTTCTCTTGACGCGTTTTTTTGTTCTTTACGCTTGCGTTCGTCGTATTTCTTCTTCGATTTGGCTGTCATTTTCAATTCATTGTCAGTGAGTGATAGGTCATCACCCGACCCACTAAGCAAATCATCGTCTTCTTCATCTGAACTTACAACGAACGAATCTTTTTCATAATCAGAGTCATCGGAGTTTGGTTCCGATTCTAAGGTTTCACCTTTCTCCATTATTTCATGATCCTCTTCATATTGTTTTTCTTCCCCATCTCTGCTGTCTCCAGACTCGTAATCGTCACTTGCTTCTTCTGCCTCGTCATCAATTATATTGCTTTTTTCCTTCGAATCATCATCGGATTCCTCAGATGATTCTGAATCATGGCTGACATTGGATATCATTTTCACAGGTGTCTTGCTCTTATTAGCTTTTGACGAGTTTTTACTCTCAACATTGGGACTTATGATTGATGTATTGATTTGCATTGCCAACTTTTGCAGTGGTTTTTGATGCAAAGGAGTACTGGTCAAGTAATTAGACTGATTTTTGTCTAATGCTTTACGAATGTTAACAGACTTGCTAAGCTCATTGTCGGAGTCATTTGGCGTCTTTGATGCATAGCTAGTTTCATTTCTAGAAACATCTCTGAGCTGCGATAGTACTAAAGTGCTTTTATTTTCATTAATATTTTCTGAGTTTTGTGTATCTATTTCGGATACAGATTTTCTCTTTGATTTATTTGAACTTTCATTTACTTTCTCTTCGACTTGAGAACTAGTTGAAGATTTTCGTTTATCGTTATCAGAATCGACTTTTGAAAGCGACGACTTTCTCTTTGATTTGTTGGATTTTTCAGTAAAGTTATCATTTTCATATAGAATTGATATCGACGACTTTTTTTGGGATGTTTCAGACATGGACGACTTATCCAAAGCATCTTTGAAATCGTTCTTTTCTTCAGAAGTTGCAATCGACGATTTTCGCTTTGATTTATTTGAATCTTGTTCCAAATTAATTGAAGTTCTTGTAGATTTACTGGGACTTTTATTCTCATAAGACGATTTCTCATTAAATTGCGATGAGTTCTGTTTTAAATCAGACAGTTGGTTTTCATCTTTGCTTGAGTTTGATTTATCGGAAAAGTCATTGAAGGTTACGTTTTCTGGAATGGTTTCATCAATATCCATGGGTTCGACGACGAAGCTTTCACTTGTTAATCTGTTTGGAGTAGTTTGTTTCACAACTGGAACACATTGGTCTCCGCCGTCATTCTTTTCACCTTCTCCGTGATTTTGTATGTCTATGGTAAGCTTCCCACTACTGCTGTTCGAATCAGAATCTTCCATAAAAACAATTGAGTGAATATCTTTAGTGGGAGTGTTTCCGAGAATCTTAATAGTATCACTACCATTCAATGCCTGTCCCGACTTCAGGATATGAATGTTTTCTTTGTTTTCCAAAGAAGTATTGTATATTGATGCAGATTTGTTGATAGATTTATTTGGAGATTTTATATCAATTTCTTCCATATTACTGTCGCCAGAAGCTAATTTAGTTGGGATATTAATATTTTCTGATGGTATAACATTGGCTGCTATAGTTGTCCATGATTTAGTTCTTTTTCTGTTACCTTTATCATTGCCTGACTCTTCGATGGCTGATACTGATTTGTTAATATCAGTAGTTTTTTTTTGATTTGTTATAATCTCATTTATAAGTTTGGCACTATTGAGTGAGAGGTTTTGTATTTCAGAGTCTTTTGATTCAGGTTTCCCGTCTGTATTGTCATGAGTATTAGAGGTAGCTTCTTTTATTGGGGTTAGTCCATTTAAAGAAGACGAATTATCTTCAGTCAATTTAGAAGCTTTAATAAATGCATTGTCATTTTGTTCTGGCTTATTATTATCATTTTGTGGTTTGTCAGTAGTATTTGTGCCTTTTTTATTCAATCTAGGACTTTTTCTAAGAGGGGTTGAGTTTTGACTAATGTTAAGTTTAGAATCTTTCGAAATTTCTTGCTCTGGCTCCTCGGAGATAACTTCAGCGACCTGCGCTATGACTTTGTCATTGAAGCTTGCGACTGCTGAAATTCAGAATAACAGTTGTAAGAGATATGACTAATACTAGCAGAGTTCCTTTTCACTAGCTGTCCTACAGTAACTGTTAATTTTTCCGAGATGAAAAGTAGCATATGTGTTATTTATATCCAAATCTGATCAGACAATAAAGAGTTGAGTGCATATTCCCACCCACATAAATACACTCCTCAAATACACAAACTTTAGTTAGTTTAATTTATAACACCAATGATTACATCTGAAGTTTGCAATTATTGATTTAGTAACTTTATCATACATATAATTAATGATCTACAATCTATATCAGACAGTATGAGTTGTCCCTCTGTGTATATTCACTATGAATGGATGAATTGTGTATGAACAACATAAATACAAAAAAATAATATTATTAAAAAATAACAAAATACCCAACTGCAAAATGTAGCTTATGTCACTCCAGACAAAGAGAAATCCAACGACACCTAACTCGTCAAAATAGGTCAAGCCGTTGGGACAGGACGTAATAAAGGAACACACAAACATACTTACACACCCCAAAAACATTACCCTCCTCTTGGGCAGTCGGGTAAAAAACACAGCTAGAATTGCTGGGCGCAACTTTGTAAATGGTCATGTGGCAGTATGAAAAAACAAATCGAAGCAAAAAATCTAACCTATTTTTTCGACACTGGATGTAGAGTCTATTCTGGTTCTCGTTCGTCTTGCTGGTGTAGATGTAGATTCAGTGTCACTTCCTGAAAAAAAAAGGGGCGGTTAGTATCGGCTACACTACCGTATTTTATTTTGCGTTATTCAGCTATAGTATAATTTAAGAGAAAAGAAATGTAACTCATGTTTGTATCGGAATCCCTAAGATGGTATATAGTGCCCCGCGATGCAGAATGAGGTGTTTCATCTGGTTTGTCCTAAACTTTCTCCATCTGTATCTGTTTCAACCATCACAGCATCTGGACTGGGCAACGCAATCAGGTGGCCCTACAAATGCGCACAACGCGACACTCGTTTTGTTGATGATTTCTGCCGCTGGTTTGCTTCGGTAAAGTCTTTAGTTTTTATATTCAGTTTTAGTTGATAAAATATTTTTAAAATTTGATAAATGGCACAGAACCTGGAGTTCGTGGAGCAATATAGTAAAATATAAAAAAAAAAAAACATAATTTTCAGCCTATAATTTTCCTTGCCTCTCTTCTTGTACGCCTCCGATCCCGGTCCTGTGTCAATGTTGTCCAGGTCGACACGCGATTTTCACATTATCCTCGCCCACAGATGAATAGAACTAGATACCTAGTCTAGGACGAGCCTAGCGCGCAACACATAAGTTTTATAAGACTTATATAAGACGCCGCCCCAAATATTGAACCTCAGTTCCGACCAAGTGCCAGAGCTGTGCGTGCGTGCGTGCGGCTTACAAAATAAAACGGTTGTTTTATTTTCCTGACAACCAACAGTAAACAAAAATGACTATCTGTGCAGTGAAATTGTGTGGAAAGTCATCCGCGCACTCAAACTACAAAAAAGACGGAATAACTTTTCATCGGTAAGTAAAATAATTCAGTTTTACAAGACATAGCTGAGCTCAGCGTATAATGGACACGTCGTCACTTATCCCTTTTCCTCATTGCGGATATCCCATGCAGTTGTCCCTTTCTGGCGAACGCACGTATAAAGTAGTGTTGTGACTCATTAAACAAAACGCAGACTTGCATTTTCGATGTTCACCATACCGTAAAGGGATTCGAACACTGATGAATTCTAACTAACTAAACTGTACACTCGGGACCTTCTGCTTGGACTAAACTCGACAAGCAACGAAATCACGATAGAATCGACCGGCAGCATCTAGCATGTGCCTGAGACTGTGGTCTTAACTTGTTAAGAGCATGTCGGGCCATGCTTAGTAGGGTTCCGTAGGTGCGTAGGATGTTTGAAGTTTTTATCCGTTACTAGCTTCTGCCCGCGGCTTAGCCCGCGTTTTTCTGGTAAACAATAATGGCGTTTTTGTCAGTAGACTATACGACGTAAGTATTTCAAGGTTATTAGGTGTATGATTCAGTTGTTAATTTCGATACCCGGCTAAATAGATTTTTTGATGATGAATTGAAGTAACTGAGTTGATTCTGGGTAAACTAACATTATTTTTCGGACCTAACAAAACGCGTGATCTCGAGAAAATGTCACATTTTAGAATAACACATTCTATTGAAACGCGCAAAGAAAGCAGGGACCTCGAAAAAAAACATTCGACTTTACAGCTCGATCTCGAAAAATCCGCGAGTGCACGACACTGAGGAAGAATTAGTACTTTAATGGTGTTGTGTAGTAATGTTATGTTAGTGAGTTGAAATTCGAGTGAGTGCGATTACTATGGCAGAGCGGAAGTTCGCTATGTAGGTAAGTACCGATGTTGCCCTACTGCCACAGCCTACTGCTTACCCCATCACTACGGAACGTACTAGCTCGGTACAGTGGTGGGCGTAACCTTGATGATAGCCAATGGGAATTATTTGTCACGCTCCGCGCACCCCGTGCTTTCCTCAAACTGTGGCGACTTTTGATCGGACCAAAACCCGCGTGACGAGGTATCTGGTTCATCTGTGTCCTCGCCCAAACGAGCTGGGAGGCCATCCAATGGCTCGTTTATTGGTATGAGGGCACCAATCTGTCAACGTTTTAGTCCACTTGCCATCACTTTGCCTGGCAACCTGTCTTGCCCAATTCCATTTGAGTTTTGTGATTGCAGTCCAAATGTCACGAAACTTTAGTGCGATGCCTGATTTCAACTTTTCTAACTCGGTCTTATAATTTGATGCCGAGTGTGGCACGCTCCATGGATCTCTGTGGTACTTTTGTTTTGAGCACAGCTTCATGTGTAAGCATCCACATCTTGGCACCGTATGTCATGGTAGGCAGGCCATACTGGTTATAAAGGCGAGTTTTCAGGCACTGTGGAACAAATTTTACAAAGTTTTATTTTCAAAGCAACTTACCAATCTGCGAGTTCCTTCTTAATGCCCTCTTTGCTCGTGGTGAGTCGCTCACAATATTCTGAGTGGCTTCCAACAACAGGCTGGTGTTGGACCGAATCCTGGTGCTTCTCCGGGACGGTGTAACTGGCTTCTCTTCCATTGGCTCTGCATCTTTGGTTGATGCTCTGCGTGTTGCTTTCTTCGGCAAACTTTCAGTTACTGCATATCAAAGAATAAACTTTATCATCTTAGAGAGAGGATTAAAAATTACTAATTATTATTCATAATATTTTGAATTACATGTCTGTACAACTGTGTCGATACAATATAGTCCTTTTTACTAAACAAAAGGAGATTCATGCTACGCATATAGGAATGTCACAGAGTCCCAAAATGGCCGCCTATCAGTTGTAGCACACACAGTTGCAGTCTTAAAAACAAGCTACTAGCTGCTGTAAAAAAAATTAGGAGCTCTCAACAGAGAAATTTGATTGTACAATGTTAAATAATAGAATAAACATAGAATAATTGGAGCATGAAAATGACACTTAGCTGAAAATTTGCTGAGCATCACAAATTAAATATTTTTGTAACAAATTATGCTAGCATTTTTAAATTTCCGTCTGTTACTATTTACATGACTTAAACTGAATAAAACCTGAGATGAGATTCATTAAAAACAACAAACCTAGTTAAACCACAGGCTGCAAGCAGTAAATAAACTTTAATTTAATAACAAAATGTTTACACTCATAGCTCCATCATCTGCTCACAAGTAGTCCCTGTCATGGGTACTATGGATCACACAAAGTCATGGACAAGTGACACCCTGACCCAATGCAGATATTAAAATGCATCATTCCAACACTTAAAAATCATAACATATCATTGAATATTTACCATTTTCATCAATCAATTCTAATGCCGGCTTTGCTATTCTTGTGCTCCTCTTCTTGGTAGGTGTAGACGGTGTTAAAGGGGATTTTGCACCTTCGGCTTCAGTGGACAGCCTTCTCCGTAAACGGGTCACTGGAGCTAAACAAGTTTTAATGCAATAAAAGTAAAGTACTGTAAATAATTTAAAATAGGTATGTAAATAGTTACAAAACTAGCAAACTTATAACTCAGAAATCAGAACTTATATTAGTTAGCATGCACTATGTGCATTGAAGGTTTACCCAGCAATTTATTTATATAGGTACCCGCATTTTAATCGAATTGAGAGGCTTTCGTAGGATTACATACAGCTCTACTTGTATTTTTATTTAAACAGGAATATCCAAGCTTGAATTTTACTAAATTTTATTTATCTACAGATTTTTTGCGCAGATGCGTCGTTACGTGTCTTCAGTACGTATTACAGTAGGTATGTATTACATGTCGTATGAATACGAAGCGGTCAGAAAATTCGCCGTTTGAGGATATACCTACTGAACTAAACTCAGCAAATCTACAATTCAGTATAATTAAAGAAAAAAAAGCCGACTCGGCGTGGAATAAAATCAATGTTATCGGCGTTCTTAGCTACCATGCTTTCACACGTTTTTTAATGAAGGTGGAAATTTGATTGTTGAACAGTTTTTGCTTACCCTTGGCACCCAGTCCTTCATCCATAGCTTTTAATAATCAAAACACACCAAAATCTTCTAGAAATGCTTTGAAAAACACGTGCACGATTTATAACTGATTTTTCGATCACACTTCGAGGCTATTGGCAAAACAGCTGTTGAGACGCGCGATGAACTGTCAAAAACATAGAATAAATAACTATTATCTTTGTCTATGGTTAAACCGACAAAAGTTTGTTTCGGTGGTTTCGGTCATCAGCAGAGAATATGGCAGCACCAGTGTAGGTTTCCATTGTGCATTTTATTGTGTTGCGGTATTTACCGGTTTCTTCACCATGCGGAGTCATTCATTCATTCAGCTCTTTCAGTTAGATTCCGGCCTCTAGGCGCTACGGCGCTAGTGGGCGTATTATTAATTTATTATGAAATAGGAAGGACTGGATGCATGACATAGACTGGACAGTAACTCAGTAGGGAGTAATAGTATTCTGTGAAACTGTAACTGAAATTGTTGACTTAAACTTTGAATGAGACTTGTATTTATAGTAAAAGAATAAGCTTTAATAAAAAAATTACAATATTGTACACTGGCTAACCCCGTGTGCGTCAACATGACCTTTTTAAGTTGGCGCCAAAACTTCTAAAAAAATCAAAGAGGTTCAAGAGCCAAATCCTTAGATAACAATGAGTGCGGCTTAAAGCCTAAGTTCGATTGCTTTGACTTGTTATTTTTTGGGAAGTTGTATGGTTAGGACCCGTTCAAATATCCAGATGTATGTTTCACCCAAATCTGAATAGTTTTGATATGAATGAGTCACAAATAAGGTTGGATATTTTTTTGTTGGCCATTGTAGACTTCCACTGCTGTACAAAGACCTCCCATTTAGAAAAGACGTGGATTGCCATAATCCCCACACTTGGCAGGCGGCTTGTGCATCGCAAAAATGCGCCAGTACCTGACTCTTATCTATGCGCAGAACGCTCAACGTTTATTAATAGGACGGTTTGGGTCTATTCAATGTATCTACATTATTCGAAGGTACCTAGTTCTCAAGTAATTCAAACCTTATAGCAAAGTAGACAGCTACTTTATGTACCTACTTGAAATCACAAAGACCTACAAATTACTTTTACGACCCCCCTGGCTAGTTGGAAGCACATCTGCTTTATAAGCAGGAGGTCCCGGATTCGATTCCCGGCCGGGCAGATATTTGAGAATTAAAATATCTGGGTCACAGATAAATCTATGGTCTGGGTGTTACTTGTCCACATCTTTTTGTGTTCCATGGCATGGCCCACACTGGGAATCCTCGAGAGGAGCTACGGGTGATGTGTGAAACGTTATTTATTTAGTTGGAGGAATATTTATAATACTAGACTACCTTTTACTGGCACGCATTAGCAATCCTACAATAATAATATGCATTTCTCTTGATGCCATTATACTTTGCAAAGGTGACACCGAACGGAGTCCCGAGTTAGGGTTAAGTGGGTCCGCACTTAAAAAGACATCAAGGGTACAGAAATGGCATTATATCTTCCTGATGACCCCTCTCTAGAAATTACGTTCAACGACGTTAACCCCGTTTCTGCCGTTTTCACCTTACCCCCATTTTAGAGCTGCTATAGTATAGATCTAAGTACAACTATAAGAATTGTATGATGCCTTTGACTGACCTGAGTGGATACCTATTCCGCCAAAGGCTTTTCAACATTATTGTACTTAGGTGGTAGATGAAACTTACCTATTTAGGCCCCTACGGTACCTACTTAACCCGAACTACGAGGATCAAAGGCGATATTTGAATATCTGTCTACCTACATTACGATCCTTCTTAGGTACTTAAATAGCTGATATAAGTAAGTTCCAGACGACATGAAATAATACTTTAATAATGGTAATGTTCATTATCTATTGTTTTATTCGTTTTAGTTTATTTAAATACTCTTTTGTTATCTAATTTTAAATTCATTACAACCATTTTGTTTTCGATAGTTCCTTCTAATTTAAAAAATATTTAATTAAGAACATACCTATTTAATTAAGTAGGTAATAATATATTGCAATATATGGGTCCACTGTTAGAACTTTTATTTTAAGAACATCTTTGTACACAGTATTGCAATAAAATAATTCTTATTCTTATTCCTATCCGTAGCGCTCATAGTGTAGCGTGTTTTTACCGATCAGGGGGCATCTTGGGTTGGGTTGGGTTGGGTGACCGACCCAACCGGCTACAATACGCTACGAACATGGTTCGGATGTATTGATGAATGAATGAGAATTGGTACGAGATAGATACATTTTCCCCAGAAAATACGAAACAAATAAAATGGCGCCAAAAATGAAATATCGCTAGTAAACTCGTAACTTAATATTTTCACGCCTACTCTAAAGTTATTAAAATCTTTTGTGGAAAATCGTTCTTTGTGCGCTGGAACAGGAGTTTCCCAGACAAAGCTGTGGGTGACAAAAGGTGGGACCCAGGGCGCCGAGATCAACCGTTGCCATGGAACAATACCAACGATGTTTCTACCTGACCTTATTCAAAGATGACTATCGTAATCAAAATTATTCGGACAAATTTGTAACTAACGCGAAAATCAAAATGAGCCTTTCGTAAGTAGCTATAAGTACACAGCAATGCAGTATCATCGTAAAAGTGTTTATAGTAACATTTGCACCAGCTTGTTTGTCTAAGTTTAGTAGTTCCTCGTAACAACACACTCCGTCTTTTAGATGAGTTCCTTCCTTCTATATAAGCAGATGAGTCTTCTCCAGGTAAAGGTCTTGTAGTGAAGACTTTATGGAGAGTCCGCGTGGGAAAGTACTAGACCTTTGCACAGTTACTCAACCGCCAAGCATTAGTGTGCAAACGTAAGTGATTGAAGGGCAATATTTCCAGTGAAATTACTGGGTATGATGATACTTGGGATATCTCAGGGCGACGAGCGCAGTGCATTGGATTGGAACTGATGAAGTTGTCATTTTTTGATGACAATAAACTATTATTCGTTTACAATCAGGCGAGCGATTTGCTCTCGTCACCCAGTTGCATAAAAAAGAGAAGTGAAGCAAGTGAAGAAATCATTTTGTTTTAATAAAACGGGAATACTCACGTTAAAACAAAATGTATCAAAACCACGTCAGTTTTGAAGAGATCACATTTAACGAAAAAGCTTCCTGTTGTGGGTATACCTATACGTCGTTTTGTCCTATTCTTATTATGTTCATTAAGTTACCTAGTAACCTACATCGTACGGTAAAACGATACCTATGTAAATATAACAAATAAATAAATATCTGGGACATTTTTGCACACACGGTCATCTGACCCCAAACTAAGCAAAGCTTGTAATATGGCTGCCAGAGACTGATATTCGTACATATATATTTTTTAAATACATACTTATATAGATATTAACACCCAGACATAGAACAAACACAAATGTTCATCACACGAATGTTTGTCCTAGATGGGAATCGAGCCGACGCCCCCAAACACAGAAGGTAGGTTCACTACCAACTGAGCCACCCGGGCAGTCAAATGTACATCTACTCTGTAGTCCCGCAAGAGGCAAAGTAAAACTTTGGCGAGCGAGCGAGCCCAGCGCTGTAGGGTCGAGTCGGTCGCTCTACCATGAAATTGGTCCGCCGAGTCTCGCCTAAACGACGCGATAATTTACAAGTGTGCTCATCCACACTTCTGTCTGGTAAAAGCAAAACTTTGATATTAATTTTACACTCTATGGTAGTGAGGTGTGAAACAATCAGGTGGCCCTACCACCTACGCAACCTACGCGTATTAAATGAACTAAACTCTATAATTAGAACCTAAAGTCCTAAATGTAATAAATGTTAATAATCACACTAATAATATAAAAGCGAAAGTTTGTGTGTAAGTAGGTAAGTATGTAAGTGTATTTGTTCCCGTTCAACTCTGTAACGGCTGAACGGATTTGGATGAAATTTGGTATGGGGGTAGGTTATTAGCTGGAGGCTACTTTTTATCCCGAAAAAATTAACCGTCTCTGTAGAAAAGCGGGAGAATCCGCGGGCGCAGCTAGTCATCTATACGAGTTAATAAGGCATTTTTAACAACTAAATGAGACTGCCGCCGCAACATATCTCTTTTTTACAATTTACAGGCAAGTGACTGATAACTCATATGTTGCGCGGAATATGAACTGGCTCGCAAGTGAGGCGGTCGGAACACACCGCTATGTACTTGGCGACCGATATTCAACTAAGGGTTTTATCTAGTCAGTCGATAACATGGATTTAGCATCTGTTTCGTCCAAGGTCGATAACTAGGAAGTATCCTATCACCATGCTCTTGTTTTTTTTTCCTCACTTATGTTTTGGCTCCATACGTTGTGCATTTAGCCAGTGTCAAGTATTGTAATATTTTAAGTGAAGTCAAATACTTGACAATTAAAACAAGTCTCAGTCATAGTTCAAGTCAAGCAAAATAAGTCACGGACAAGTCCACGTCATGCCCTAGTAAAGTGGTGGAGACTTTATTAGAGGTTTCTTCGGAGTTTTGGAAACAACACGAAGAGTCACGTTCACAACATTATACTATTCACCAACACTCGTGCACATTCACGAACACTCAATGGATAAAAACCCACCATTTTTATACGTTAACACTTGATATAACACAAGTTTTGAAAAATAATAGAATGACGCGACATGACTTCTTCACGCTCCCATGTTATTGTTTCCACAGCTAAAATATTTGTAGCGATGAAAAATAAAACAAATAGACCTATTAAGGTGCAACGTTTCGCCCAGCGCGAAACTTAGTAAATACTTACATACATAAAAACATAAAAAGATATTTATAGCGTACTAGCTGTTACCCGCGACTTTGTTCGCGTGGACCTACAAGCCTATGTCCGTCTCCGAAAATTTAGCATGATCCGTTCAGCCGCTTAGCCGTGATAACGCGACAAACATCAAGACAGAGAGACATACAGATAGCCAGTTAGAGAGACATAGCTACATTCGAGTTTATCATAACTATTAGGATTAGGATTATAGAATCCATAGGTTGGTAGGAACTTGCAGGGTAGGCACCTTCTCTGTGAACCTCATTTTGATGAGCAACATTAAAAAAAAAAAAACTGTTGTGTAGAACATAAAGAACGGCGCATAATCTCGTCATTTGTTGTTTGATGTGCCCGAGCTTTTCGACTTAATGGCGGAAATAAGCTCCGTAGAATGAGAGGAATGCGCTTTCGAGTGTTACGGAGCTGCGCGGATCGAAGGCTTGAAGGAATCCCGTAGTAACTAATCGTAATCTATGGCACTGGGAATCCGGCAGGACTTTGATGTTGGCAATTACCCGCCATTTAGATACTCGGGTTATGGTGAACGTTGACGACGTAGATCAGCGTGATAGTATGCTGGGTGTAACGGAATCGAAGACTGGTGATAGTGATGGTGATTGCTGATACCAAAAATAAAAAAACGCTGTATATTTTTTTTTTTTTCTCTTTCCTCCTAAGAGGATTATGGCGTCGCACGTCTTATGCATTTGCCAGTGTCAAGTATACTCATATTTTATCAAGTTTTGGTGAATATTGTCAAATAAGTCATAGTCACAGTCAAAGGCGAGCAAAGCAAGTCACGGTCAAGTCCAAGTCATGCCCCAGTAAAGTGGTGAAAACTTTACTAGAGCTTTCTATGGAGTTTTGGAAACAGCACGAAAATTCACGTTTCACGATATTATACCATTCACCAACACTCGTGCATGTTCACAAACACTTAACGGGTAAAAATTCACTGTTTTTACACATTAACACACGAAATAACACAAGTTTTGGAAAATAATAAAATGACGCGACATGATTTCTTCACGTTCCCGCCAAAACTCCCGCTGTATATTTTCTTGTTCGCAATGTAATGTAAAGCCACATATCACACTAGATACCGCATTATGAGATTCGTTGTTCCTACAGTCACCAAAGTTTGAGGAAGGCGAGGGTCGCGGGGAGTGCGACCAATCGTTCTCATTAGCTATCTCAGGGTTACGCCTACTCGCGCATAACAATCAACCAATCAGAGTCATTTCTTATAAGTGTAACAATTAATTATTAAATAACAAAGACAGCAATAGACTTAATCTGTCGTCAAAGTTAACAAACGTTTCAGTATTAGGGGTTTATCTAGTAACTACTAAAAAAAACTTCAAATCTAGAATAAGCAGTTACCTTCTAGGCGAGCGTGCTCCATCCTAGGCAGGCCACCAGGCAGGCACGATAGATAGATAGATTAATTCTCTATTGCTCACACAAAAATTTACATAAATTTAAAAAGAGTCTTAATAACTAATGCCTCAACTGGCGACCTTATAGCTGAAAGCGATCTCTTCCAGGCAACCTTACGAAGGAGAGGATTCATGGAAAAGGTAGAAGACGGGGTGTGCAATGATGGAGATTGTGACGGAGACGGGGGTGCACTGTGCAGGATGTGGGGAAACGAAAACCTATTTTGAAAATTAAAAGAGTGTTAAAATATTAGCTCAGCGCCTAATTTTACAATTTTTACGTAAACAAAGACATGCCGTAAAAAAAAAAACAGAATTTAGTCAAGGGTATGGTGTATCTTTTGACTGTGGAACTAGTAGGATAGTAAAAAAATAAAACGAAAAATGTTTAATTGTATATCTAATTTCATTAAAGTGAACGAACTACTACCGGAACGAATTTGTGTGAAAGTTAAGTAATTATTTAATCATAATTGCTTGCTTGTCATGTGAATTAATCTTACTATACTTAATTATATAATGATTACTACAAAAAGTAAGATTTATTATAAGCTGTATTTTATCTATGGTATAAGAAACAAGTTAGTGGTAGGTAATATCCCAACTTAATTAAATAAACAAAGTAGATATCACATTGTTCCCATTCCTATAACTATAGTACACTTTCAAGTATGCAAGTAAACTCTCAAATCGTATGAGAGCAGGAGCGGGCCAAGTTTCCACTCACTTGCTCGGATACACTCAGTGACAAAAGCTGATTAACAGTTATTTTTTTCTCCTCTTAAGAGGATTTTGGCGTCACACGTCTTATGCATTTGCCAGTGTCAAGTATACATTGATTAACAGTTCAGAGGGAGTTTTTGGCGGGAACGTGAAGAATTCATGTCGCGTCATTTTATTATTTTTCAAAACTTGTGTTATTTCGAGTGTTAATGTGTAAAAACGGTAATTTTCTACCCGTTAACTGTTCGTGTACATGCACGAGTGTTGGTGAATGGTATAATGTCGTGAAACGTGAATTTTCGTGTTGTTTCCAAAACTCCATAGAAGGCTCTAGTAAAGTTTTCACCTCTTTACTAGGGCATGACTTGGACTTGACCGTGTCTTGCTATGCTCGACTTTGACCGTGACTATGACTTGTTTGATAATATCTAACAAAAGTTGAGAATATATATGTATACTTGACACTGGCAAATGCATAAGACGTGCGACGACAAAATCCTCTCAGGAGGAAAAAAGAAAAAAAACAGTTCCTTTAACTAATTATTCAATACACCTCCAAGGTTGACGGCACAGAAAATAACCTTTATGATCTTTATTCAGTATAAGCAATTTATGAACATAATATTAAGTTTAAGTGCCTTGGTCTAAATAGATTAAAAGTATTGAGTGGCTGCTGCCGAGCTAGGTTTACACCTGTATTTCGCCAGGCAGCTTACTTACCTGTGTAGTTGGATAGCTGTCAGCCATACGACAAGCAAGTGTACTCGTACTAAATTGTACGTACATGTATATTAATTTAAAAATAGAAAAGTATAGCTGGAACAATTTATCTTAATTTTTTTTTCTTTCTTTCGCACTTATTAATTAAATGTGTGTTGTAGTATGTATGTGTAGAAAAGAGAAAAAGTAAAAAAAAATCTCTTCTGTGGTTGACGGACATTTACCAAATTAAATTCAAAGATTTTTTGAACGAGAATAAAATTTATTGTTCTCAATTTACACGCTTTGAGTAGTATTATTATTATTTACAGAGTTAACAGAGTTGTGGACTTGGTTCTGTCCGACGACCGCGCGCCGGCTAACAAACGAGAGAGACTGGAAAATATTTTTTGTTTTCCTCTTGTTTCTCTCGTTGTGTCGCGTATCTTAATAATGTTTTTTTTTTTACATTTTTTTCAACTATTTCAACTTTGAAAGTTTTAGAAATATCAGGAAAATTAAGCATTTAGAGTAATTTTGTTAAAATTTAAATTTAAATAATTTACCAAAGTTTTTAATTAAAAAAAGTTAAAATTCGATATTTACTTTTATTCGAAAATATAGACTTGTCTTGTGACTTGTTTTGATTTTATCGGTACGCGCAAAAATGACGATTATTTCTATAATTATTTACGTTTAAAACAACTAAAAACAAGTTTTATTATTCTTTTAATGCGTTTTTTACAATTATTTGTTGTTTTTTTTATCTTACATTCAAAATCGAAGTCTGAAAATTGAAATAAATACTTATTTCTTTCGGTTTTTAGAAATCTTCGAGGGGTTGTAGAGTGGTATAGAATATTTTTTTTTGTTATTTTTTCTGTAATCTACTCAAAGACATACAGCTTTTAAGACCTCTTCAATAGTGTTTTTTTTTTACGTTTTACCCTATTGGCCATAGCTTTCTATGGCTATTGTTTTCTTTATATAATTGCTTGGGCCCATTAGATTCGTCTAAACGAGTCCATTTTATTGTAAAGCTCCTTTTTTTAGTAACTGAGTTGATATTGTTTACAATTAAATAAAAACCGAGTCCTATTGCCATTGAACTCCGCAACACATGATTGGAACAAAATAATCGTCGTTGTTTAAATCTCGTCGTCGCATCGAGAGGGCGCCACCCTCGCGTAGAGCTTTTATTTATTCACAAATATTTGTTTGCTCGTCGGGATCATCTTGTTGAGGGCCCATGCGCCATATTTTCGGCTTTCTTGAAATGGTTCGCTGTCCTATTGTTCTTTTATTTAGGTACCTACTTACGGAGATCAGAACTCATTGGTGAACGAAATGTTAAATCTTTTGAAAATTATAGTTTTTCTTTCTTTGTTTTTTATTCTTTCTAAACTTACTAACTTACTTTTTAGTTTTCCCTTTTAGCAAAAAACTATTTATATTAATCTATGCTATTAGGTATGTTTTTTTTTTATCTTGTATACCTTGTATGTAAGTAAGCTTAAGGCGCAGCAATATGTATGGGGCTGGTCACATACCATTCCACAGATAATATATACTAACTGCTGAGTAATATGTAGACTACCTATGTAAAATATATTTATGTTGGTAGATACGTATTACAAATATTGCTAATTGTTAAACTAAAAATAATAATAAATTAAAAAATTGAGAAGGGTCGTTTAAAAACAAACCTATATATAAATATATATAGGTTTTATCCGAAAAATGTAGGTTCCTCATACCACGGGCTTCACAAAATTGTATATTTAGGACTTATGTTTTTTTAATTATCATAAGGATTTTCCATTCGAAAATTGTAACTTTTTTCGGGATGGATTTTTCGATGTTGTTTTTCAGATTATTCTTCGTCCCTCGTCATCCATTAACGTCACCAATTAGATCATTCTGTATAATATTTTATTGAAAAAATGAAGGTACACTGAAGGTGATATAGCAAGTAGGCTTAAGTTTAAGAGTGACTTATTATCATCATCATCAGCCGGAAGAAGTACACCACGTGCGTACGGAAATCGTCGTCCGTAGTGGAACAGATAGCTTTCAGCGATAATGCCGTAAGGCGCCACACCGACCGACAACGTGCCACTTGCATCCACCCGTTGCCCGCAACTTTCACAATGTCGTCAGTCCACCTAGATCCCACTAGGCCTGCCTACGCCGCGTCTTCCGATTCGTTGTCGCCACTCAAGAACCTTTCTTCCCCACCAGTTATGAGTTCATTGAGTGATGTGGCCTGCCCATTGCCACTTCAGCTTGCAAACTGAGAGCTATATCGGTGACCTCGGTTCTTCGACGAATATCCTCGTACCGGATTTCATCGCGCAAAGAAACTCTGAGCTCTCTCCATTACCCGCTGTGGGACCGCGCAAGTTTTTCTTACTGATTACCTACTGTAGAAACATTTCTAAATATCTATTGATCACATTTGGATGTAGTTTCTTATCCTAACAATTTTCTAACAATTTGATATTTTCACTGTTCTCTGTAGAAAAGGGCATGAAAATTACAAGTCCACTTAGCGAATATCCTCACTCGCGCGTTCTTTGCGTAATTGACTCGTACGCAGGATCTAATTCTCTACAAGTTCATTATGATATGACGCTGACTGTAGGTGCAATGCTCTATTACATTGTAAGAGGTGCATGCGTCACTGACATATTCTCTCCTGCACTAATCTGGTAAAGCATTACCTTGTCTTGAGAGTGTCTTGAATAATTTAAGTTTAAAACTAAGTTCTTTAAATAAGAGTAAGCTGCAAAAGACAGAGAGTAAAGTGTGCGAAGTTCGACAGTTGCATTCGTTTTTTATTAACACACTATATCTGCATCCTGGTTTTGTTTGTGTTTTCTGAAATAAATATTATCTATACTTATTAATACTTTATCATTTTATTACACACCTGCCACATGTCACACACTCAACGAAATAATTGGAACACCTTCAATTCAACCACATAATATTAAATATACAGAGTGTCCGGAAATCTGTGGCCGAGCCTAAAAAGCGTGTCGCAAAATTTATTTTGCGACGCTTTTTATCACCATTTATTTTGCGAACCGCTTTTTAGGCTCATTTTTGTAAGTTGGTTTAATATGCAGTTAAATAACTAAGTAATTCGCTACTGCATATACAGTGAAATATAATTAAAAGCTACGGTACCGAAAACATACCAACCGAGTGCAAGCGCGCCTCACTGACACTCGCTTCTCGCAACGCTCTTGCTCTAATCTTGTGAGCACTTCCTTACCATGTAAGTGCGGATCGTGTAATTCAATTTGAATGCTTCACTGAGAAAGTGCCCTGGATGTGCTCTATTCATTAAACGGCTGCAAGAACTCTTTGAGACTTCAACTTTTCTTATTCAATTTGGAACAACTGATCTTTTCGCGGTTTCAAGGTTGGTCCCATAGTAAAAGTTGTTCAAATTGACAAGTACAATGATACCACAGAATATATTTGTTGTCTAATCGAAGGTAATCAATATATGTTGCCAGAACATTATTTTTTCCAAAAGTCCCTTCCATTGGCGGACTTCCTAATTTCACACTTGTCCTATTTGGTTTACATTAGGTTTTCCTCAATCTCTGTTTAGGTAAGTATAAAAAAAAACCTTGTGTTTTCGTTTAGCTTTGAGTACATTTTCATTGTTCGTAGCATTAGATCTTATTTTTTTTCTTCTGGTTATATTGCAATTGCATGTGCTTAATTCCCGTTGCTGTTTAATTAACGTAGTCTATCATGAAATCTACGGAGCGTAAATAAACTAAATGTCTTAATTAGCTGTCGGCGAATCTGAATGGCAGCTACCTGAGTGTCATACACTGGAACATTAGAAAGGTCCATCATCCAACCGTGGACGATTTAGGCTACTGATCTTTACTACATTACTATTAGTACTCACAGTATATTTACCACGATTTTTATTTTTCTCGGGTTCCCGATATTGCATGTTAATATTAAATGTCATTGCAGGTTAAATATCGGGAATTCAACTCCAGTTTAGAGCTTAAAACAATCTCTCGCACCGAATAGTAGAAATTACGAAATAAGAGTCGTGTAGCTCACGTGCTACGGCGTAGCAAGTTGCTACAGTTAAAAGATAATCTTTGAATACGTAGTTAGCCAATAGCAAATGTTTAAAAAAAAATTGACTTAAACTACTTGCTTTGCGTGTCTAAAAAGTTGGAATAGCCAGTATAAGCAGTTGGAATATTTATTTTCAAATTAGATTAGATGTAAGATGTATTATGTTAGATGTAAAGTATTATAGTAGGACTAGATGAAATAAATCCACTTATGTGCATCGACTATTTGTAAGATAGTGTTTCTACTGTTTATTTATATAGTGCATATATATTTCTAGTAGCAAAGATTGCCCGTTTTTAAATTATTTTTGCAACTTTACATTTTTAATTTTCTATAGGTAAGTAGTAATAACTTATGTGTGTGTGATCTTACTTGATTTGTATTACTTACTTCAATCAATAAATTGTTTTATTTCCACTAAAAATTTATTTTAAATTTTTTGCTATAGCAACAAAAAATAAATATTACGTACATTTACAATGTCGGAATGTACTAAAAGCATTACAAAAGTATAATTTTACATATATCTAGGTAACATCGTATTTACTAGGTGTTTTCGCTATTTCATTCTAAATCTTTGTGACCAATGGTAAAATTTCAATGGAGGGATACGTACGTATTCGTCCAGGATCCTTTTCAATAAAAATAATAATGTAATTAGTTCACAATAAACGAAAATAAATCGAAATAGTAAAAGATAGATAGATAGATAATCTCTTTATTGTTCACACACAAAAAAGGGGTTCTTCGAACCTAGCTGCAGATTCATGCGTACCAAAAACCTGCTATTTTGTGAAACCGATTGAGATCATACAAACTGCGTTACGGCCAGCCAGCAAATTAGCAGTTACTTTAACCCGTAGCCTTTGAAGTTTCAATTTTAAACTGATTGATGCTAGCGGCTGGATGCGGTCAGTTCTCTCGCCGATGCAGGGCTAATGTAGTGGTTACTGGTTAGAGCTTATTGAACGAGCTTAGTACTCCAACTGTTTGGTTCATACACACATTGTGCCATTTAGGATTAGGTAATTATGTTCGTTGTGCTGCGTATTTAAGGGCTGAATATTGTTGCCACAGCTATTTCACTTGCAGATCTGCAAGTTTACCTACATAGAGAATGAATTTACAAATATTGTGTTTTGTATCTACCTATCGCATATGGGTTAGAGAAATTTTCATTTTGATATATTTTACTCTGTCGGAAGAGATCCGAGAACGATTATTATCGATTTTCTCCGTCTAAAACTAAAAAAATATCAAAACGAAAGTTTTATTAAAACTATTGATTAAAAACAGATAACCTGTTCTACGACATTAGAAATTATTTAAAGTTAAACGACTCGTAATTTAATATCTGTTATTATTATTATTATTAAAATTATATTGACAATTATTAATGGAATTAACTTAATTTATATTATTATTATTAAACTTGTGTTGTCAATTATTAATGTAATGTAATGTGACGTGTAACTGGGTGTTATCAATAAATGATTTGATTTGATTTGATATTGTAATCATATGATAAATAAACAAAAAATATACTTTTTAAAAATTCGCACTTAGTGAGTTTATATTTTAAAAATGCAAAAAAAAAAACTACCGAAGACTGAATTATTGTAAAATATTTTTTGAAGTAGTGCAAAACCATTTATTGCAATCCACAAACACGCCATCGACTTGGCAGGCTACTTGAGTTGAATCCCACAAAACCAAGCTGCACCCAAAAGCAACCCAAAACCAAAGTTTGTGTAGATTTAAATAAAATAAGCAAATAGGCTCGGTAGTATTATAAAATGAATAAGGAGGTAGCTTATGGTCGAGTTTACATCTGTAACAGAAAGTGATGAATGAATATTTCAAATATAGGTAACAACGAAATTTAAAAAAAAAAAATGCAAATTACTGATTTCACAAAACCTTTTGACCCTTCTCCGTATTTACGGTAGCCCATATCCACAACATAAATTCGCAAAGCATATGCAATGTGAGAAGTCAAAGTTCATTTGGGTAACTTTCGTACAGTATTGGACTGGGGCGGTTGGCGCCGTCCCTTTTATACGAGAACTTGCCACATAAATTAACGAGCAGAGTCAAGGTTAACGTTACAAGTTACCGGAGTTGGTGAGGAAGACTCATGTTGTAGAGGTGCTGTAGTTGTAATTAAAATAGATTGGGTGCGTCGGTACCTTAGGTCGCTACGCTTGATTCTCGACCCTATTCAACACACCTCTGCAACTTGTTACCATTTGTTTAATTATACTTGTTTGAACCGGAACGAGTATGTCCTAAATTGCGACTAGAACTACCAGAGAATGGGCAGCAGTCTTCTTAGTAGACGGTTAGCTTCATGCGATCCCCAAGACGCCTGTCAAGCGTGGGGATTATGGTAGCCCCCCCGGCCCCTAAGAGACGTCTTTAATCAGTAGTGTAAGTCTTCTGGCTGATGATGATACTTGTTTACTTAAGTAAAACTAAAAATGTATAAGAGATGATTGTGTAAGTTTTGTACCTATTTGTAGATTTATAGCTAAGAAAGTAATAACTTTGTTTTTTAAAACAACGTCCATTTTATAATCTTTTTCTATTTGACTGATAGTATAGTATTTATGGATTCCAGTATTATTGTGAGAGACTGAGAATGCCTTCCTAACTCGCAGAACTGATACTAACATTTGGAATTTGAAAGCGTTTAAAATAACGTTAAGCTTTTAGTCTCGCTAATTAGTTAAAGCTGAACACGTGGCAGAAACCGAGTGGTATCCAAGTAGTTTCCTTCCTGACATATATTATTTTATAAGATACACAGTAAGTATTATAATAACATAAATACGAAAGTTTGTGTGTGTGTTCCTACGTAACTTCGTAACGGCTTAAGGCCCTTAAGTTCCGTCGACATTATTATCAGCCGCTCATTTTCAAAAAGGATATCAATTTTATTATGCGTTATTTTTCATAACATTAAAAATGCTTTATAGAAACTTTCGCTTTGATGTCGTTTATTTTGACAGAGTGGATCGAAAAAAAAACGAAAGTGATGATGTTCGACCTCTTCCATTAAAATAAACGACATTTAAACTAAATTGGATTTCAAACATCTTAGATGTTACGAAAACTTGCAAATCTGCTATTTACAAAAACTGAGATTTTGTGGCCCTTAATGGATTTGGATGAATGTGTAGCTTATATCCTGAATTTAAATCTTAAGCTCCTTTTTATTACAAAAAAAAAACACTTCGATTACAGATGAAACCGCAGAGCGATGCTAGTTACTGCTATACATTACAAACATCCAAACCTAGCTAATTGACCAAGCTCCTATGTAGGAGGGAACCGCAGGCTATGTAGGTAATTTCGAAATAATAAACATCAGCTTTTAGAGCTCTTTTGCTTTTGTTGCTATCTGTAAATTGTATTTTACCTGACATGTATCACATATATTACTGCCTAGTTATCTTCTATATATAACACTCTAAAACAAGAAAACGGCTGGACTGATTTTGATGATTTCTTTTTTGTTGTGTTCGTATTGTCAGGACAAGGTTTTTATGAAGAGTTTAGCGAGGCCAAAGCACGAACTTCATCCCGTACGAAGTCGCGGGCATCAGCTAGTCTGTATATATAAATTAGAACTGTCGTTCGTTAGTCTCGCTAAAACTCAAAACTGGCTAGACCAATTTTAATAATTTCTTTTTTATAGTATTCATAATGACAGGACAAGGGTATATGGAGAGTTTAGCGAGGCCGAAGTCCGAGCATCATCGCGTACGAAGTCGTGGGCATCAGCTTGTTTAAAATATAGTACAATTTTATATTGTAGGTACTTTCCAAAGACATAATTTATAAGGAGAATTCTGTGGTACTTTCCTATGTAAATAAAAGATTCTTGTTCCTTTGAGCTGATTTCATCATGTAAGTTTAATATTACTCGTGAATGTGACGGTGTTAACGAACTCGTAAGCGTAAATTATACCAAATAAATAGTACAAATTAGTGATGAAACGAATATTCGCATTCGCATTCGCGAATATTTGCATCTTTTTAAATATTCGTATTTGCATTAGTTTATGCGAACTTTTGCAAATGTATTTGGCAATGAAAAGTGAAAATAATTTTTAAAATGACAATGCAACTTAGATTTACAATATGTTTTTTTTATTAACTACTTGAACTTGCAAAATAAACTAACGACTATATGCTAAAAATAATTAGCAGCTAAATTCAGTCAATAAGCGAGTAATAACGGGTTCGTGCGCTGCATTTATTTCACTAGTAAGTACACTGGATATGCTATGCCATTAAAATTACATTTCTTTTTTGTGCCGATTTGAAGTGACTCTACGAGGATCCTGGTACAAAAATTGACACAATATTTATTATTGTATAAAAAAAAACGTGAACTGGGTCATTTGCAATAAATGATAATAATGTAATAATTTAGATACCTACCTACCTACTTTCAGCATTTATTTATTTGTACATTTTATTTAAATTAGTTAATACGACGACGAACACCTATCTAAGCTAAATTATGTTATCACATAAGTGACAATGTTGTCTTTGTTGATAATAAAGTTCTTTAAACCTTAAACCTTAGTTCCGAATTCGTAACTTATTGCACCGGTCATACAAGAGGTCTATACAAACGACATCCCAACAGCCGCAGCCACTGCTCCATCTACACAACATCACCTCGCTTCACGCACGACCACTCGGTACGCCGCAAATGCGTCCGCTTCCTCGGGAAACAGTACCACGTAGCGAAAGTGAAAGCGAAAGATGACACGAGCCCTGAAGAGCACCCGCTAGAGTGGAGTAGCCAGCAGCGGCCAAATCGTGACCGTGGGGTAGATGAGCAGCCGTCAGGGCAATGAGCTGAACAGCTTTTCCCTACAATGGAAGAAATAAGAGAAAGTGGAAGACCAAAAAAGTTTTTTAGTTAGTATATTTTTAGGTTTTGGCTATCAGCGCTAGAATAGCGAAATCTAAGATTTTGAATTTTAGAAGTTGTCATATGTTGTTACATTACAGCATCTGTCAAAAGCTAATCCATGGAGAAAAGTCAGTGACATCGTGCAGAATTTGGCCGGTCGTAAACGCACACTCAAAATGTAAGTAATTGCATACCGTTGGCACCATATTTAAAAAGCCGATATTCGCATTTGCTAAGGTTGGAGTTGAATATTCGCATTCGCCTACGCGATTGTGGGAAATCAAATATTCGTTATATCACTAGTGCAAATAAATGTTAAAGATGTAAAAATATAGAAATGTTTCACTTTAAGTAAGAAACTTTGAATTTCAGCACAACATTATTACAAACCACAGAATTCTCCTTATAATTTGTTACAAACCTATTACTGTCTCAAAACTAGATGCCTAATATTGTGAGTATAATAACTTTTTGTGGAAAATTTAAATTTTTTCAGGCATAGAATCCGGTATTGGTACTATACGCTTATCAAAATTAGTCCAAACTGCGTCATTCTACTGTTACTTACTGAAGAGTTCCGTTTTCCACCTTCCGTGTCCATCATCAGATCAGCTCGCTGTCATAATAATGTATTGTCATAGAAACTTGACAGGAATGGAAAATTTCAACTCAATTGAACAAGGGGAACTGGTCTGAAATTCAGTTGCAAGATCTGACCTTAACATACAAATATTCCAAGTTTAAATAAAGTTTGTAATAAAAATAATATAACCTTAGGTTGTTACTTACATAAGTATTTTCTAAATATTACCATATGAAAGGCTAGGGAAGAAAGAGAGGAAAGAAGGGCGAGAAAAGAAGACCGAGGAAAGAAAGAGAAACACATTTTGTTATCATATATGTTCCTATTTCAGAATGCTGATCTGCTACGTGCATGACGTGGTCCCCAGTAATTGAGGGTACACACCGCTCAACGTAATGTGTAACCTCTGTTGAGGATTCATATTGTGTAAGTAACAAAAATATAAATAAAACATTTAAACTTATATCGCAACTAGTTGCGAAGAGAACAATAACTCATTTACAATTGGTTGCGAAACTTAATCGCCAACGCGTTCGAACGATTCATTTCATATTTATTTTTGCCTTAAACTTATGTTTTATCTGGAACATCATCCTCATCTTCTAAATATTTCATTATTTCTGTCACCAGGTAACTTTTATTTCCAGGAGACCTAAATTCCGGCGCTCGTCGAGGGCCCCAGAGAGCGACGCTTGAACTAATTACCTATTAATTCTCCTGGCGTGGTATGCACGAGCGCATTATACTGTCATTCAGAGGAGCCGAAAATTTCATGATAATTACTGTTTAGATACGAAATACTGTTATCATACAAAATACCTATACCGGTTACAACGTTGACGTAATATAGTTGTTTCTTTTAATTATATGAGAGAGGAGGCGAGCAAGTACCTCGTCTAATGTTGAGCGTAACACTTTCAGTGCCACGGTGGCACTGACGTGACGCTTAACATTTGACACCAAGAATCTCGAAAAAAAAAACCACGAATATTAAATTGTGATAACGTTTTAAGAACCGTTTTTTAAAAACATGACGCATTTTCCAATTATTCGAACATATTTGAAAAGTCTGAAAAAATAAACCTAAAAAAATTGTTGTTTCAAATAGTAGCTCACCGACTGAAATTACTTTTAAAATGAGCAATAATTACTGAAATTGAATTTATTTTTTGAGATATACTAGACCAAGGTAAGCCAAGCAAAACGTTCCGATAAGACCGCAAAAACAACGATACATGCTAAGAACTGGGCCTATGATGATGATTATTTATTTCTAACATAGCTACGAAAGCCTAACATGATCGTGTCATATCACGCACTTATTATTTTCTATTATATAAATAATTTAACATTTTTTAAAAACTTTTTTTTTTGTTTTTTCTATTTTTCTTTTATATTTCACTTTTAAAATAGCTTACAATTTTAAAAGTTTTTTAGCTTTGCAGAATTTACTAAATAGCCGTAAACCTTTTTCGCATTGCAAGAAGGAGGTTTCGTTGCAAAGCTATAATTTAGGAGTTTCATCCACCCAAAAGGTATTCCATTAAACCCACTTTGTTAAGTAGTAGTCTGCATGGAACGTGAACAAATAGCGTTTTTGTGGTCCTTATGTAGGAAACTTGTATTTTTTGTGAGTCGGTATGCGTTGCGGTCGGTCTGGTCGTACGGCGCTCAGAGGGCGGACGCCGCAAGCCAAACAGTACATAATGGCAAATGTACATTTTGAACTGAAAGCTTTATGCCGTCTTTTTTATTTTGATAAGCACGACGATATTATATCTGCTTTTGATTTAAGCTGTGGAAATTTTTCGTACTGAATATGTGCCATGGCAGTCATGTTGACGGTGGATTGACTATTTTATTTTTATTCGAAATAGGCTTTCGTTTGATAGGATTAGTTCCATCAGCCATCAGACTGAGTAATGCAGTTCTGTACGTAAAGAAACGATCTTATTTCATACTGAAAACCACAAGTACGCGGATTTTCTTTACATAGATACGTACAATAGTACTAGGTAAGTACTTCTATCACGGACAGGACGTCGTGTAAGCGTTTATATTCTGTTAAAATTCCTCTCAGTCCCGAAGATTGAATCTAAGAGCAATTCGCTGTAAATAATGGTGTTGCACAGATATTAGGACCATTTTAAACCGCATGCACACACAGTGTTTATTTTTTTTTTTTTTTTTTTATTTATTGGTTTACCAACAGGATGAAACAATTAATCAACTAATAATAAACATGATAATACATTAGGACCTATGTAACACCCCAGTAACAGGTAAACTCTGCATGTTTTTAAATTTGGACATGAATACACTCGCTGGGATCACAATAAAAACAATATGTGATCCTGTACTTATACAACACATCACGTAAGGGCTAGAGTAGCCCTTTTTTTAAACTTAGGGAGGGAATCCATAAAGAAGTCAATTCCGTGCTCTGACCAAAGCCAGTTAGCAGATCTCAACATTCTTGTTAACGGGCTGTATTCGCCCATTACAGTTCTACGTTTTTGAACGGAGAAGAACTTGTATTTAAGTTTGTGGAGGCGATGGCCAGGGCGCGGAATTAAAAATTTAATAGAGTTAAGAATCTCAGGGGTATGCATATAACCGTTTAGAATTTTGTACAGGGTAATAGCATCAGCTACACGACGTCTATCGGCCAGTCTTTGCAGTTTAAAATATTCCAGTCTGTCATCGTAGCAAGTAAGCTCACCTCTCTTGCCCAGAGATCTGGTCAAGAAACGCAAGAAGCGCTTTTGTATTCTTTCAATGTTTTTTCTGTGGCATTTATGGTGAGGGCTCCAAATACTAGGACAATATTCCAAGTGGCTGCGAACTAGAGACTTATAAAGTGTAATTTTGACTATGGGGTTCTTGAATTTCCTGCTATTACGCCAAATGAAACCCAAGGCTCTACTAGCCTTTTTTATTATAGCATTGTAATGAGGTTTAAAAGACAGATTTTTATCATAAATGACACCCAGATCCCTTATTACATCCACTTCCTCCAGTGTGGTTCCATTCAACACATACTTACTAGGAGTAATAATGCGTTTCTTAGTAATTTTAATGTGTTTGCATTTAGCTGTGTTAAGAGGCAGTCTGTTCAACTGGCACCACGAGTTAAGGTTATCAAGATCCTTCTGCATTTTCTGCGAATCACTAACATTGTCAATCTTTTGATAAATTTTCAAATCATCGGCAAATAGTGAAAACTTGACAAACTCGAAGATTCTAGAGAGATCATTTATGAAGGACAAAAAAAGTATCGGACCTGCATGAGAGCCCTGGGGGACTCCTGAAGGAACCAGAAACGCTTCAGATTCATGGCCGCATATTACGACTTTTTGATACCTATCAGTCAAATAGCTACGGAGCCAGTCCAACAAACGTCCACTCACGCCGAGTGCGGAAAGTTTGTCAATCAGGATTTCATGGTCCACTCTGTCGAATGCTTTACTTATATCAGTATATACAACATCGACCTGCTTACCTTGATCAACTAGGGTTGATAAGTGCTCGCTATATAATAGCAAGTTGGACAGAGTGGACTTTCCCTTTTGGAAACCATGTTGTTGATCAATTAATAGATGTTTAAGGTGGAACGATAGAATCGGACAAATCAAGCTTTCCATTACTTTTGCAAAACATGTTAAAATTGAAATCGGTCTATATTCTTTGATATTATTTAACTTCGAAGATTTTGGAATTGGGATGACATTTGCAATCTTCCATGCTGAAGGGAATACACCTGAAGACATTGACTTATTGTAAATCAAACTCAACGGAATGCATAATGAGTCAGCACATTTACTAATAAAGTATGGTGGGATGAGGTCAGGACCGGCACCCTTGGTAGGGTCAAGTCTCATTAAGGCTTGTTGGACCGAAGATTTAGTAAAAGTGACATGAGAAAGTATATTAGTACTTTGCTCCAAATTAACTGTATTGAAAGGGGTACTGGATTTCGGCAAGTAAACAGAAGAAAAATGAATTTTGAACAGCTCGCATATTTCCTTGGGGGAAGAAGCAACTGTACCATCAAGGAACATTTTGTTTGGGAAGGAAGTCTTACATTTCTTTTTGTTTGTAACATATGACCAGAAAGATTTTACATTTTCACCCTGAAGTAATGACTTTTCAATTTTTTTTATAAACAAACTATAATCATGATTGATTGTACAGTGGCATCTTCGCCTCAGAAGCTCATAGGAAAGGGTATCTCTCGGGTTGTTATATTTCTTCACTTTACGCCTGAATTTCTCCTTTTCTTTAATTATCTTGATCAAGCTAGATGAGTACCATGACGGATAAGTTCCATTCATGAACCTTTTTTTAGGAACACACTCTTCAATAATGGTATCCAGTTTCCCTTTGAATACAGAAGTCATTTCATCCACAGTAAGGGTATTATTGAGAACAGTTCCCCAGTCAATGCTGCCAATCCTGTCCTGAATTTCCACATAATCGCATTTATAAAAGTTAGGTTTAGTGAATGGCTTAAGTTTTAAGAATTTGGGAAGTTGACAATCTAGCGTTATAAGTAGTGGTGGATGAAATACGTCAATTTTAGATAAAGCAATAGTTTCATGAACCACCCTAATATGAGGGATATTAGATAAAATCAGATCTAGGACTCTGTCGTCTTTATAGGGTATAAGATTAAATTGTGTTAAGACGTTAAGGGACATAAATTCTATCAACAAGGCGGCCATAGTAGAGTAGAGAGCATTGTTAGGGATCGCCGGTGTGTAAATATTACTAGTATTATCAGGATCTAGAACCCATGAAATGTCAGGCAAGTTAAAGTCCCCAACCACTAACAGGTCTTTATTTGGAAAGTCAGAGATAGCGTTGTTAAGATCCAAAAGTAACGACTTAAGTTTTCCTATATTCGCAGGAGAAGGCAAATAAATAGCACATAAATAAAGATTCACAGTTTTAAAGTTTAGATTAACATTGACTGAGACCCATAGTACTTCACTGGTACAATCAATGAGTTGCACATAAGAGGAACTTATTCTTTTTGTCACCGCTATCAACACTCCACCACCTGACAACTTAAAGCTATTTTTATCATTGCGATCAGTTCTATACACAATATAATTATCATTCAAAACCTCGGAATCAAAGAAGCCCTCATCCAGCCACGTTTCAACCAATATAATAACGTCGTAATCACAGCTCAGACTGGCCAGATAGAGATCGCTAAGCTTACCCCTAATGCTTCTTACATTTTGATAGTAAATACTTAATGAATTCATAAGTTAAATGAGATGTTTTAATAAACTACTTTTGCCGTGAGAAAAAGATTTTAAATTAATTAAATACAACAAATATGTAGGTACGTAAAAACGTACAGGAAAAAGTAAAATTAAGTGAAATACAATGTAATGTAATGTACGGTACAAATTTTAAGCCATCCTCCCACGGAATGACTTAGGGAGAAGATACCCAATTATCTAACTCAGAGCACACTCCATAGAAAACAAAATGAACAACATAAAAAGAAAAGAGAGGAAAAAAAGGTGGGAGCCTTTCTCTCCTTTCTCCTCTCTATGGCCTATGTGGCCTTAGTGGCACCCTCTACAGGTATCTCAACACACATTCCTCATTAACTGACAAAATAAAATTCAATTATCAACCCTTTGCAGATGATACAAGACCTATCGGAGTAAAAATTACATTAGTCAGGATTGAATACTACAATATTGTCATGCACCGAACCCGAACAACATAACTCTAAGCACAGTGAAAGTGAAGGCATGTGAATGCCCTCACATGGACTGCGCTCAGAGCCACGTCGTTCGGGAAATTTCGGTTCGGTTTCGACTCAAAATATCAGAAAACTCAGGTGAACATATAAAAATCTAAGTGAGACACAACAAGGCTAGAGCCTAAGTAAGACACAATAACCAAAAAAAAAATAAAAAAAAAAAACATGTCTGGAAGGTGCCACAAACATCGTCCACATACAATTCTATAACATAGAAGACATTGAGTGAGCAAGTAACTAGCTAAGAGTTAAAAACTAGGCCTAATCTATTGAAACAAGAGATTCACAATCTTTCACCCAAATTGCTGGAGATGTTTCGTTCTTACGCATGAAAATTCGACCATTTCTAATCCAGACAAACTTAATACCCTTATCCTTGGCTGCCATACGAGCCCTTGCATGCAGTTCTTTGTTTAAGGGCGATAGATGCTCCTGGACAAAGACGGCAGTTTTGATTTCGCTTGCAATGCCAATATGGGCGCTGTTAAGCTTGTCCTTCGGGTTTGACTTGTTAAACCTGATATAAGAAGCGAGGAAGTTATCTCGGACGCGTTGTGATGGCAGTCTAGCTATAATGGACTTTGGTCTAGTAGACTGAGTATTAAGCTTGGCAACTCGCGAACAGTGGAGTATATCCTTATCTTCCAATGGACATGAAATAGTGCTTGTGCTTGTGTGTTTGTTCCGTTGCTGTGTGAGCACAATATCTAGACTCTAAATATACGATGCTGTAAACGATTTTAAATTTTCAGTGCTCCGTCTTAAAACTTATGCTCCGTATAAAACTATTTTTAAATTGTTTATAAATGTGAAAATGGAAAGACGATACTTATGAAGAGGAAACCTATTCTAGTTCGGATTTTGCTAGATTAAAGAAATAGCCACAACAAACATGTTTGAACTTCACGCTTTCACGCTCAGTAATATTATTTAGTAAAAATAAGAGTGTGTAATAAATACGTCGAAGCGACTTCGGGTAAAAATATACACACTGTTTACCAATTTATTTACTGTAGATGTTTATACTAACCCAGGAATTCATTTATAGATACATTTTCAATAAGCAATAAAGAAAAGATTTTTTTTTTTATTATTTACATTATACCACAAAGACAGTATTACAATAGGCAAATAACCAACCTGAAACCGTGTGTAATAATATTTCCAAAACATTATTCGTGCAGTTAACAGCTGTGATGTTTGAGGCTAGATACTTTGGCAAGATTATGCGTTCATCATCATCATCAGCCATAAGACGTCCACTGCTGAACATAGGTCTCTCCCTTAATTGTTACCATAATACCCACGCTTGGCAGGCGGCTTGGGGATCGCAGAACGCTCACCGTTTGCTAAGAGGACGCTGCTGCCCGTTCTTCGGTGTTTCTGGTCTCAGTTTAAGGACATGCCCGGGTCACCGGAGATATTAGATGTTAAATCTCTTTATGCTCAGTAATTACGCTGGAAACAATGCCCTTCAATCCAGAACTCAGTAATGTTTGCACTACTACTTGGCGGTTGTTTAACTGGCAAAGATTATGCCTTGAAAGCGACAAATTCACCCTCATTCAAGTTAAGAACGATCATTGGCATAAAACAACTACGGAACAGGAATTTGAGCGTAGCTTCAAATGTTACGTTGATATCTCGGTTCTCGCGATAATTCAACGATGTCGCGAGTAGCTATCCAGCGATGCTGCGCAGCTCAGCGCTCTTTAAGTATCATACCATGCCTACTTTGCTAGTTGTAGATTTGTCCACGGACTGGATGGATATATCACAGAAGATAAACATTTTGACTCTTTCTCTTTTCTGTGGGATATATATATATATATGATATATATAGATGGTTCAGTCTCGACCGCACAAACCGACCGCCATTAGAAAAGTGCCTCGCTTTGACAGTTTGCAATTTTTTTTTTTTTTTTTTTCCTCCTAAGAGGGTTTTGGCGTCGCACGTCTTATGCATTTGCCAGTGTCAAGTATACATATTTATTCTCAAGTTTAGTTAGATATAATCAAACAAGTCATAGTCACTGTCAAAGTAGAGCAAAGCAAGTCATGGTCAAGTCCTAGTCATGCCCCAGTAAAGTGGTGAAAACTTTACTAGAGCCTTCTATGGAGTTTTGGAAACAACACGAAAATTCACGTTTCACGACATTATACCATTCACCAACACTCGTGCATGTTCACGAACACTTAACGGGTAAAAATTCACAGTTTTTACACATTAACACTCGAAATAACACAAGTAATGGAAAATAATATAATGACGCGACATGATTTCTTCACGTTCCCGCCAAAAAAAAACTCCAGTTTGCAATTTGACAACCGGTCGGCCGCTCGGCCACTAACTCCATCGAGCGCCGGCAGAGGGTGCTGGCGTCCCGGATACGACTAGATTACGACATATATATATATTTTTTATGGTACTCAGTGACGAGACGAGCAAGTCGCTCACCTGATATCAAGCGTCACGCTTGCCCATAACAATTCAGTGCCACCCAGAATTTTGAACTTTAACATAGCCCTGCGCGGCAATGCACTGCACTCGTCACCCTGAGACATTAGATGTTAAATCTCTGTATGCCCAGTAATTGTGCTGGAAACATTGCCCTTCAATCCGGAACACAGTAATGATTGCATACTACTGCTTGGCGGTTGAATAGCTGGCAAAGGTGCGGTACTTCCCAGGCGGGCTCTGCAAGAGATCCCTACCACTCAGTAAAACATAACGATGATTTTTTTTCATCAAAGTATATTGTTTGTGCGAGTTTTTAGTATTAAAGACGTCAGTGGAGTTTAGATAAATGTTATACCCGGTCCTTTACCATATACATATTTTGGTTGGTTCAGTATTCAGTTATCAGTGCAGTATTCGATATGCCCTCTACTATAATAAAGTTGGTGAGCGTACCATGGTTTATCGCATACATTTCGGAGCTACATTTTGTTAGAAAAATTTAGCAGTTATCGTAGTTTAACAAATACCTGAAGGCGCCGTCTTTTATTGAATTGAATTGGTCACCATGTCAAGCTAGTCCATCTATGCTTTGGTTCTTCTCTGAGGTTTCGAGGGAAATTGCGATTTAGCGCTAATGTTTGTTGCATTTACCCACTTGATATGCGCTACGTTCGTGCTATTTCATCGAATAGTTCGATACCGCGAATGGAATAGTCAGGTATTTGATAGCGTAAAAACAAAGTAGGCTTAACATGTTTTTTGCCGGCTTGGATTGAAAAGCTACCTTTGAGGTGGATATTCCAGGAACGTTTGCAATTAACAAACTAACAATTAACTAGTTTACCTCTGTTTAAAACAAACAAAATAAAAACTGTAAATGGTTAGCTATTTATAATTTTAAATAAATAATTATAAGATACTTAGGTTGAAGAAAAAATAATGTGAGAGAGAAATTAATGCAGACACAGAAAGGTAGCGTACTGTGCCAACACCTGAGTGCACCTAGTGGTATGCGGGCAGGAAGATGGCGACTTTTACATTTGATGTTCCAGCCATTAGTTAATTTCTTTCCAGCCCTACTTTAGCCTATATACATTTTACGATGGAAACTCTTAACCGTGTTGTTTTTTTTTTCGATAACATAAAAATTCTACGCGTGCCCTTCGTTTTCGCTCAGTCTACTTACCCATAATTTTCTATGGCATTGTTACCTAAAAATATTAAGAATTATCGGCACGTATTTATTTTACGAAGCCGCGCCGGTTTTGTGACGAATTTTTAGATTCGATGAATAGCCCGAAGAGTGGAATAAAAATATTATGAGACGTTATTTTGTCGTAAATATTTTATGATTTTCCAAAAAATTGGTAACTTTCAGGGAAAAGTGAAGTTTAACGAAGCTCTTAACAACGTAATCTCAGAGGAAGGAACGCGGATATCGAATCAATTTTGTTTCTTCTCAAAGAAGCAGTGTGTCCGGAACAAATAGAGCAACTGCTATTATTGAAAAGGAATATTAAGGACACAGATTCCGTATGTTATATGCATGAGCGGGCGGAGTTTTCGTACAATTTTCAATATTCGATATGAGTTCAATAAGAACCGTGGGCGTGGGAGGCACAATAGCGACGCTTCGGTAATAGCCTACGCAGTGCAATATGCACTGCATATATATCAACTATCTCAGTGCCAATACAGCACATAATATCCACGGTAGCACATAAATAATGATATATGTAGCTGTTATTTTGTACTTCCGTTTGCGATTTGCTTTCGTTTAAAATTTATGGAAGAAATTAATACTAAAATCAAAATTCAAATTAAATTAAAATTATCAAAACATACAAAAACTGGGACACAATGTATCTTGCTGTATTTCTTAGTTTGTTATGTATCTATATGACTGACTTACTAAATCGAACTGCCAAGGTCGTGTTCAGTAAGGTTGTCCGACGACTCTCGATGACATTTGCAGCATACTTTTAATGTCATGTTGCGTCGTCGGACGGTCTTACTGAACACGACCCAGGCGTAAACATAAAAGGAGATCCACCTACTGGAGGTCACGCTTTGCACGACATATCGGTATACGAGACATCTTCTTATAGTGAAACTGATTGCAGAATGAATCAGAATTAAAGATGCTGTATTTCTGCTATCGACTGCGGTATATTAACTGTAATTGACGTAACGATTGACGATTCAGAACAGCAACCAGGGCCGCCTCTGAAGTGGAATTAAAACCATCGGAGCATCGGTACAGTATCGAGGTCTGCAGCTCAAACGACAATCCAATTATTGTGAGATGTAGCACCGCCAATCTAGTAACATTGGGATCGTAGATTGTACAAATAAAAATAGCTTTTAATGAAACGAATCGATACCGCTTCGAGTCCTTTGGGACATTCTCCTGAAAGAGGATGTGTCTATGTGTTGTTCGTCGTTGAGTACTTGAATGTGTTATAACGCATGGGCAATCATTTTGCAGGTCTCTTGGAGCGGAATGGAAATATAGCGGAGTCTCACCGGCTCCGGGAAGCCAACAAACGGTGACGGCACAGGGGAACAGTTTCATTTCCTTTCGCACATATTCACGAAGCGACGAACAATATCTCAGTAACAATGGCTTCGTAATTTGGACGAGATGGCGCCCACGGGACAATACGTCAAGTGACTCATTATTGTGGAGAAAGGCTTCGGGCAGAAAAATCATTCTTCTCGGCTCGCGTATCCCGCCAACAATGTGAGGTGCGTGCGTGTGAACTTAGAGAGCACATCGCGCTCTTGTTTACTGCTCGCAAACATGATGCCAACGGGATATAGTCTTTACTTCGTCGCGATAAGAATGTGGTAACTTCGTGCGATGTTAACGTAGCAAAGTCCGGCATTGAGAAGCTAGGCTGCGATTTCCACGCGCTCGATGCGACCTTTTGTTCGGCGCAGCTTTACATTGTTATTGTAAGCCGTTTTTCGTAAAATATGTAATCAAAATGGTTGGCCTCATCTTGCGCTGTACGAGGATAGCTACACCGGTATTTTGATACGAAAAATTTGGAAACAATTTTCTGTTTTTCTTTTGATACTTCCTATAATATTGTCATATCAGATTTTGTTCTACTTTTTATACGGTACCTACCAAAAGGGTGACACAAAGATTGTTCGATAACTGGAAGTGCAGTAAATAAAAAACTAATCAAGATCATGAGAAATACCTGAATAAATGCTTAGTTTGAAAATATACACTTGGGAAGTATTTATTACTAAATTAGGGGCTTATGACACATATAATGTACATTGCATAGAAGACCATAAATTATGAATTTAGATTTGCTAAAACGTTATAAAAGATGTATTACTTACGAAATTTTACTATTCACTAGACAAATTCCTTACAGATATAACAATTATTGAATAGATCAAAACGATCCGCACGATATTACCATACCCAATTAGGAACATTATGTTCCTAAAATGTGCTAAAACCTGCATTTTATTATATGCGTAGCACTGCGAGCTTCAATCTTTGCCAGCTTGCATAGATGTTGCCAATTCGTTAATTTTGTATTTACCTAAATTGTTTGTATTTAGCATGAGATAGATTTCTTACGTTCCCACAAATCATTTTATTTTATGTTACGGATACTTATTTGACACTACCAAGGATGACTATGTGCTATAATATATATATCACCCTTCGATGGTAGTCGGATATCCCAGCAGTGGGACGCCGGATACTGTATCTACGGTAATGTTCATGGGAATTGAGAACTTCGGAGTTACAAGGTATGGTCTATATTGATATGACTGAGTTGTGGGACATTCTGCGTGGTCTATTCCTTCCCTTGTGGTTAACAATCGGAGCCGCGGAGGGCGGATACAGCATGCGGCAGGTACGAGTGTAATCTGCACAAACACACGTAGTAATTAGCCAGCCCATGGCGGGACAAAGGACACCAGGCGAGGCGTATCTTGCTTTTTGAACCGCGTTCCTACGAAACGTAGCCATGCGTAGAATGACGCTACGCCGCCGCTACGGCGCTATTCACGTAGCTATGAGCTACGCCGTAGTGATATTCTGATTACCATCGGGAATTGGATTCAGCGCAGAAAATTCTGGCAATATACGGCCCGACTTAGCTGGTTGCACTTCTGCCTTAAGAGCAGGTACTCCCGTGTTCTATTCTTGGCCGGGCAGATGTTTTAACGATGAATTTAAATATCTGCTCTGGTTTTGGGTGTCTGTTGTTCACGTCTTTCTGTTCATTCCGTGGTACCGACACAGGGCACCTTAGTATATGGGTGTAAAACTTTATTAATTGAAACTCGAAGGACATAAACGGTAATAATATAAGTCAAAAACAATCCAGCATTGGATAATAATTAGTTGTAATAATGCAATATTTGACCGAGAGAAGCGAAGGTCTCAGAGTTTACTAGGAAAAATCGGCTTTTGTATGTATGTTTGTATGTTTGTGTGTATATTTGTCCGATGATAACTTGTGAACCATTGATCCGATCTTCATGAAATTTTGTAGGCAAGTAGCTCATTTCAATACAATTTTTAAGTTCCAATGTCAGCTGAATCGGTCCAGGGGTTGTGAAGATATAGGGGTCGCGAGGTCTCAGTTCGCCGCGAACTACTAGTTAAATACCAGTTTAAGTTGAATCCTAGTAATAAACAAACTTAAACTTACTTCATGCTTTTTTCACTTTAAAGCATTATTTATTTAACAAGCACAACGTTTAACACAAAACTTTAAAAAAGTTAAGACAATGAATATAGATTTTATTTACAATAATTTATAGTATTTGTAAGTTTCTAGAAGAAGCATTAAATTTTAACATATATTTTTATAAGTGAAGGCCAATAGTTTATGAGATATAAGAAGAAAAGTTAAAGAAGGCGTCGATTCAATGTTTTCAAGACACACACTTCATAATAAATTAAGGATATATTTCTCTAATAGCCATTCTTATTAAAACTAGAATCAAAACAACGTGTTTGTGTGGGCAATTACTTCCCAGAGGCAAAGGTCGATGTCAAGCTAGGCCACATCAAACAAATCGGAATATTTTTCAGTTCGGCACGTTTTTCAACAGTAAATATTTGAGCGCTTTGAAGGCTCTACGCAGAGCGATGTTTTTTTAGTTACCGACGTCGTTGATTTTTATTTTATTGTAAATACTTAGTAGGTTAGATTATGCATTATTTTGTAAAATAAAATTAGCAATTGTCGTACCACAGTGCGCTACGCTGGCCCTAGAAATAAATTAATACGCTTATTACGTACGAGTTTTTTTTTTTAAATATGAACTTTTGGGTATTTTATTATGTTTGACAACTAGGTAGGTATTTTACCAGAACCTTACCAGTGGTCAAAGATGATAAACTCACCTAGACCAGAACGGGAGCTGGCTCTCAAGTAAGGCTACCGGGAAATACCGTTAGATGGAGCTTGGAGACAGATTATCAGGTAGAGTACCTTGGTGTTTGGTAGATAGTACTAGAAAATGCCCTATTATCATGGTATGGTTTCCTCAAGATGTTTTCCGTCATTCATTGTGATACATAAAGTAAGTCTAAAGTATATAGTACTATTTTATTTTATATTTAAGTACTGACAGCGCAAGCAAGCCTATTTGATCCAGGTTATAAGCTAAAGGTCTTTTCAGCCGTTACGGAGTTGACTAGGACAACTACTACTTCCATACTTACACACAAACTGTCGCATTCATAATATTAGTAAGTATTCCTAATTGTACTTAAAATAAATAAAAAACTCGATAGGGAAATATATTAGCATCTGCTTAAATTCTAGTTCGTATAAACTATTAAATAGTCTCTAGAATCGAGAACATTCCGTATCTTATTTAAGAAAAAATGAAAAATGTCTTCAATCACACCACACACGTACAATCATTCCCAAAAAGAAAGAAATCGTACTCGCGCATATTTGGTATAATAACTGAAATGCCTCGGCGTGTGATATGAAAGGACGGGAACGT
Organism: Apocheima hispidaria; assembly: GCA_947579745.1. Taxonomy (NCBI): domain Eukaryota; kingdom Metazoa; phylum Arthropoda; class Insecta; order Lepidoptera; family Geometridae; genus Apocheima; species Apocheima hispidaria. The sequence continues at coordinate 5,133,466 of OX388151.1, forward strand.
CAGGAAATCGGTACAATGTACAAACAGTAAAGAAACTTACAATCGAACACACGTGCATCAATCACAATGTGGTCGATTTTACCAGAACTAAATAAAATAGAACGCTGTTGCCCGTCCAGAGCCACCGGGCTCTGGTTGCAGTTTTAGGTCATCAGGTATGACCTAAAACTGCGTCATATCTATAGTTTTAGGAAATTCACACTCTCTTCAATCTGACTACGCCGGTCCTGGGAACATAAATCGCGCTTACGATTAGGCGCTTCAAAATTTAAGCTATCCGAGTCAACGAATATCCGGTTAAATTGTCAAGTTTAGGTTCTTTTGAACGTATTATTCTTGTGAGAGGGGAATAGATATGATCTGTCTATTGGTTACAGTGACTGTGATAAATAATAATAACCACTTACAACGACGCTGTATTTTTTGTATTGTATTTTAATAATTCGTCGTCTAATATATTGCCTTCTTTTTTCTCTACTATAGCGGATGGGCCACAAAGTATTGTTTGCTTACGTCCCATGGGACCGCCTTGCAAGCGAGTACGTGAGCTGCCAAAAACTGTCAAATGCTTTTAAAGTGTTAAGGGCTCGCTACATGGCCTGATCTGACATCGTATGAAGGGACAGCTAGACGTGAATTTCACGGGAGCAAAAAAAAACAAACTATTAAGGTTATAACTTCTCCCTTTCGCTCTCCCAGAAACTTATATACAGCCATCTCTTTCACACGATGTCAGGTCAGGCCACGTATTGCCTTTAGGAAATCACTAGTGAAAGTGGAGTAATGGAGTTCACGACATTTATGCGCCTTAAAAGTGCCGCAAATGACGTGACTTGTAACAGGTCCTCTTTTTTCTTTGGCAATAAATAAAAATGCAGTTTTGTATAGCCTGTTTAGGTTTTTTATGTCACTCAGCAAGAAAAATACAAAACTAAAAATACTGGCTGATAAATGTTCCAATATGACACAAGTGTCCTTACATGTTCCTTACTGTTAGTTTCCATCGCGAAATAGGTGTCGGCAGATTGATAGAGGGCTTTCTCTGTCACGACATCGCTCGCAGATGAGACGCGTTTTTCACGTTTTTTTTTCGACTTTTCGAGACCAAGCCATTGTTAGCGCGGTTCAAAGGGTGGTGACGTGTGTCGCATGATTTCGCTGTTGGCATGAGTGCCCCCTCAGGGGCGACGACAGGACGAATGTGCTCCATACACGAGTTACGTGTTCATTACCCATCGGAAGATGATGGATGTCTATTTAAATATTTCATCAAGAATAATTTTGGGTAAAGTACCCACCTACTTCACTTTTCTTATTTTTAGGGTTCTTTATCCAAAGGAAGCCATCGGGACCCTATTACGAAGCCTACGCCGCGTGTACGTCCGTCTATCATACCTTTAAAGGATTGTATCTTTTGTAGCCGGTAGCCACTTACATTTTTCAAAGAATAGTTGTTAATATTTGGGTGAAAAAATACGTTTCTTGTAGAAGACTAATTGTTGTTTTGTTTTTTATATCTACAAGCATCACACTTTTAAAGTGGCCAGTGACTAAAGAACTAGTTAAATATGTCGTAGTAGAGCTAATTGCCACAAAAACTGAACAAAACCAAAGTTGTTAAAGTTTTACTTGCATAAGACTAATCGGAAAGAAGTTGATCAAAATTTTACTATGAGATGATAAAAGAGGCTATTCGTGTGATTAGTGTGATTCAAATTAAATTAAAAAAAAAAAAAAAAAAAAAATTAGGTTGTGATAAAAATAATAAAAACCCTAAAGATCCAGAACTGAATTAAAGGAAACTCAGTTTAAATTCATAACATAAAATAATTTATACTACGTGGTAGGAGGAACCCTCGGTGCGTGAATGCTTGGCCGGCTTTTTGTTTAACTGTATAGCGGCAACGTTAAACTAACAGTCCGGCACTGGAGCCTGGAGGAGGAAATGTTATGAGTGCATAAATATAACAAATCCTTTGGGAATGTACTTACTTGAACTTAAGAGATTAGATGTTGCTATGGCTAAACTTAACATTTGTTGAATAAACACTACGAACATCACATATAAAGATGTGTTACGCAGAAATGTAGGAAATATTTAATAACGTTCACGCTCGAATGACAAGGAAAAGAGGATTGATTTTATTCCCGCCAGTATTTCGCCATATCTTTATTGGGCACATTTTTTCGATTTGTTCTCGTGTCGGCGATTCGGATGTGATTTATGGAGCTAGTGTTGGAGTGGTGCAGCTGTTTGTGTGGTACAAGCGTGCTCGTTTACTATATCAGGGTCTAATGTGAACGAATCCGCATGTCACTGTAACTAAGACCAAAACTCGAATCACAAAACAGATTCCGATCCGCGGATTTTGCAAGAATATCTATATCCTTATAGAGGTGCAACCGCGAGGCATTGTGTGTTTACGAGAGTGATGGAAATAACTCACCCCTTCTCGGACGGATATCTTATAATATATTTACTTTAGTGTGAAATTCCTTTTCAACAACAGGAGAAGCGTTAATGAAATACGAAAGTTGAATTGCGATATCGGCGGGTAATACCGTGAGAGAAGCCGCGTTTACGGCTTATATGAGCTTCTCCGTAGCACGCCGCAGCAGATGCTTATGCAACGATATCATATCGTAATCCTGTAGAAAGGAATCGGGTCAAAAGGGGCTTTCAACTAAATTGAAAACAAACCTAGCAGCTTAGTTTCACGGCACGTATATAACATTCTTGTCTAGGCTTCATAAACATACCCACATTCCGTACTAAAAGTTTCGAAGAGTATTTTAATAAAGCCAGCTTCAAAATTTTATGCAGCTCGTAACTATTGTTGTTGGTAGAAAGCTGCGTGTAATATCCATGCTCCGCAGTTCATATCATCTACAGACTCGAAACAATCGTTTTTCAAGCATAATGAAAATTTCAACATGTATGCACCTCGTTGCATGCTCGGATGGTTAGTATTTCATGTAATTCTCATTGCGCGACTGACTGGCTGGCTTGAAACGAGAATAAATATTGGTACAGCAAAACAGTAATTTTAAACACTAAATCAGAAGCAAGAAGCTGTAACTAACTTTAAATTGGGTTGCGGCTTAATCGAAGTGCCTCATCGATAATGCTTGAACCGGAGACCGGTTATGACACAATAGCGTCCAGTAATGGAGTGGTGTAGCGGCGGGTAATAACATCTACGTACTCGTAGAACCTGCCCTCGAGCGCGCCGCTCGCGAGTTCTGTTTGCGGTAATTAGATAACTTCCAGATGTACAGTTGCTCTTCATGCGGACCGCTTCTAACATGACTACTTCATCCTCGACTTTGATATAGCCGGGACTATCGCTGAACCTAAGTTGGACACAAACTGGGTTACCTAACTTCAATTGAAATCACAGGTGGCTTAGCCATTGTAAATTCAACAGACATAATCTCGTGTATTTAAAGTATCGCCTCACATTACAAGGGATATTCATGTTATTATCATAACAAGCTATATTTCCATTATAAACGCCAACATCGACAATACGGTCCCTCGCTGGGCAGGATTTTTTGTTAACAAGGGTATTATGCGACTTAACATGTTCCGGTGGAATACGTACCTATATTTCTGTGACCTTTGTCAGCGTTTTCTGAGCTCGTTTCGTCGCTAAGGGCCGTATTAAGTTTTCCATAATATGTGTAATTTACGGTTAGATGACGGACCTATTTATTCTAAGATATAATAGTAATCATTAAGGTAAACAACTTTCATTAGGGAACAAACACTGAAATCGCGAACACGCGCATACACTTTAAAAAATGTATGCTGCCGCTAAAGCATGCATTTATGATTTAGTAATATCTGTAATGCTCCTTACTGCGAATTAAAATGTTAAGTCTATTCTATATTATCATATTGTAAATTTTTCACATAGGTTTGTACTTGTTAAAATAAATTATATGCTTATGTTATTGTACAACTAGGAAATAATGTACACTAGTTTAGGGCAACCTTTGTATATTTAACCGAAATAAAGAACTTTAGAAATTGAAATTGAATTGACTGAAATCGCGAAAAACAAACGGCTGTTACGTACATTTTGTCGGGCTATTCTACTAGTGTCTGCCAATCGAGGGTGAATGTCATTTTTTGTAGAACAGCTGTTTTTCTTTCTTATGGTTTCATGGTTGATACCATAGTTATATATAATTATGTTACGGCTAGAACCCGAAATGCGGCTACACCTAGTTTTAGCCGGTTAGAACTAGATGTAGCCAGTTACTTTTGGTTAAATCTAGTATTAGCCGAATGATTTCGAGTAAAACTAGGTCTAGTACCCGCCATCATATCATTCGGCATCATTCGGTATCATTCAGCACAACTACAACCGGCTACAACTAGGCGTAGCCCCATTTCGGGTTCTAGCCGTAACATATATACCATAGTTCATAATGACAAGTACAATGAAATCTCAGATTTGTATGTTGTCTAACCAGACACCTAATATTAACATATCTTTTATGGTTTATTATTAGAACTTAAATAATTATCTGTAATAAGTGCACCTGTTATAGTGTCTGAGGAGGCAGGACACAGAACAGCGAAGACTTCTGCAAGAATTAGACGAGCGTCATTCTTTGTGTACGGACCCGAAACTTCATTACTAGACAAACGACATATATGTCCCCTCTTCGCGCTGCGAGTAGTCACTGTATTATTGTCGTCAGGTCACAAGGGAAATTACTTAAAGTTATTTCTAAGAATTTCCACGATGTCGTGTCGTATATGGAAGTGGTTGTATCAATGTTGTTCTGGTCGTAAACAAACTGACTATGGATCCTATAACAGACTGGTGACAGATAAGAAAGAGGATTACCTACTTATATATTTTGAGCAACAAAATCTGTTATATAAAAGAGAGTAGAGCCACGTAAGCAAATCTTCACCAAACCCGTACAGTTATTTCCTCATATTTTGTGGGATTAGTACTACGAGTATGTGTGTAGTGCGTAACCCATTTTTATGCAGGATCTTCAGCATATAAACGACGTCCTCGTTTTACCGTTTCTGCTGAGCAAGTTATGTGTATCTACTAGTTGCTGGTTGTTGTATGAATAAATCACTCAATATGAAAATGTAGTGATTTGGGATGAGACCGGCGTAGATTGGGGCACGGGTGCCATTCCCGGCACGTAGGGCAAACTTCCCCAGCTGGCTTCTTGAAACTTTACAGATATTTGTCAGTGTGCGCGCGTCCGCGTGGCCTTACACAAAACTATTCAATTCCGATGCACAAACTTAGTTTCGAAGACGCAGGTTGCAAAGTTAAAAACATTACTATCTATGCAAATTCGTTTTCTGTTCTCGTTTTGTGATATAAACTACTGGAAATGTTTTATTCGTGCGTAGTTCTGTGGAGAGATCGATAGTTATGGAAAATAACATATCCTGTTATTTATCTATGGTTATGGCAAACGATAAACACATTTAAATATCGTAGTCAATTAGTCATGCAGAACAAACAGTTGTTCAACAACAAGTTGGACAACTGTTGAGAACCAGTTGGAGAAACAAAAGCAAAAAAAAAACAACAAACAAATAGTTATTTAATGATTAGCATACTGTCACAGGCACTGCAAAAAAACCGTAAAAAAACGACGCTCTTCTAAATGTTGGTGCTGTAAATATACGAATACCTAATATGAATAAAACGGACGAGTTACTACTAATTATATTGATGTACAAAACCACGTACTTTTTAATTTGAATCGAAAGTTCTAAATAAGAGTCTTCTTCAGTAATCCCTGCTCCTTCATTAAAGTTGAGCAAGGCGACTAAGAGTCCGCGTATCAAAAGTAGCTCGCTGAAAGCTTAAAGTCTTTTGAACGCAGAGGATGGACTAAAGTTTCCCAGTTCCGACTCCAGAGATGCCTTCTGTGTGCAACATCACGCAACTTTAATTAAAAATATCCACGACTCGATATACACAATTTCGAAACGCGCCGTAACTTTTTATGTTTATTCGAAAAAATCCCCATTCGAAATGTTTGTTTCGAGGTTAACGTTTATTCGTTACGATTTTTTGGGCGGTAATATCTGTAGGTATGTATTATATATCAGAAATGTATAGAATGCCATTTTGTTAGCGCGAGCATCTTTTGACAACCTCTTAACAAAGTGGTGACGCTGTATACTAGTTTATTTACGCGACAATCGAGTACAAAACATGCTTTGTTTTGTCCCAGATAGAGTACAATAGCCTGATCCCGCAGAGCTAAGCTAAAATTACTACTAGTGATATATTGACGCCGGTCCCTTTTTTGCCTCTTAGGAGCACCTCGATTTATGGACCCACAGTTTTTTATGAGCACCCATGTGAGTAAGGAAATAATAAGTACGAGTAAGTATAGGCTTGCGTAACCGAGAACATAACCTTTAAGCTGAGATGCTTCACGGTTACAATTACGTAACAAATTGATTCATTACTTACGACGAAGTTTTCCTCTGCTTTTTACATCGTTGTATCATTACCTTTCCCAGTTTGCGTCTGAGTTGACTAAGAAGTTATGACAAATAGATACCTTCTCATAATTAGCTATGTTCTACCGTTTATTCGTTCCTAAATCAAGGCTTAATCGTAAATATATAAAGAAAGATCACATTCAATAACATTAGAGTAAAAAGGATAAAGAAAGAGTTGTTCTTTGATCGGCGAAAACTAGCGTAATCCTTTCGAGCGATCTTTCATATCTGCGAGTCACGTGGCTCATCAGTTTTAGCCATCAGTTGTTTGGCTTTTGTTAAAGCCAAACAAGGCACAAAGGGAGCGACAGATAAACTGTATAAATCCTTAGGCATACAAATGCGAGTGTGGACGTACATAGCTACAGCAGGACCAACTGGGCCAACTGTGCCATTCCGTATTCTATCGCATTTGAATATGAACTACATAGTAAAATTATTTTGGTGGCAAACGGCACAATTTTTTTTTAATAACAAATTAAGTTATATGTCAAAAATTTCAATAATAAAAATTAAATTAAGTTCATAAAACAAAAAAATTAAAAAATTGATATTCAAGGCTTGCGTATTTGAGGCGTTTGGCCTTGGCGGCCGCCTCCACTCCTGCGCCAGCCGTCTGTCGGGTAGCGGCGAGGTGGTAGGTAGCAAAAGTTCTCACACACGTGGCAACTGGCATCCCAAATTAGGCACCTCATCGTGAATCAACGTGAGGCCGTCATATCGTTTGCTATGCGAGCGCGACAAACCAGGAGGTTCCAGCACACACAAATAAAATTATAAATTTTTAAATACGTGTGTATCGGTCCAAAGGTTATGAAGTAATATAATGTCTTTAGTACCCAGTGTTCCCCTTATGATTATTCTGAGCTACGCTACGGCCTGACTGCGGGCTCGTAGGGTGAAGGGATCCGTTCGCTGATCTCTTTCGGAGGTTATCCCGAAGTATCCTTTCGTCTATCATCTGGGAAATACCCTATTATTTCGCTACCAATTCGCATTGTCAGCATTCGCTAGCGTTTTAAAGGATCGACGTGGATCTGTGTACGAACAATTATATTAACATTAAGAATATTATACTTTACTTAATACATTTTCTGTGTGCCAATTTATTAATTATGAAAATAACGTTTTATTTGTTACTACGAGTATAATTTAAAAAAAGTTTCGGTTTAGGTTGCATGCGATAATTTATAAGTTATAGCAATAGTAGTAGATGTTAACTATCTGAGGATAACTAGTAGTTCGCGCCGAACTGAGACCTCGCGATCCCTATATCTTCACAACCCCTGGAACGATTCAGCTCATATTCGAATTTAATAATTGTAAATGAACTACTTGCCTACAAAATTTCAACAATCAAAGATCGGAACCTCGGTTCAAACGAGATCAACGGAGATCGGATTAAGGGTTCGCAAGTTATCATCGGACAAATATACACACATACATACAAACATCCATACAAATGCCGATTTGCCCCAGTAAACTCTGAGACCTTCGCTTCGCTTGGTCAATAAATTTGATTGTGTCCATACAGATACTAATCTACGCGTGTAATATACTTTTATATCAAACGTCCTAAAAGCTTTTTTCAATTTGGAACAATTTGTACTCATAAAATTACTTCTAAACTTCCAAAACGAAAACGTAATAAACCACCGTCAAATAAAAGCTCACAGGCCACAGCTAATGTTTGCTCCATCCACTCCCAGATAACAGCAGCATTGGAACCGTCTCCTGAATATTTCAGCTGCTTATCTCCCCCGCTTACTTACCGCGCTGCGAAGGTATTAATTCTTTTGAATATTCCACGGCAGCGATAGTGATCTTATTGAGGCCGTTTTTATGTACGTAAATTATTTGAATGGATATTCGCGTTTGTATGCTTCGTTGGTGCGAACGGTAAGTAACGAATATGTGGAGGAATTATTTGTAGTTTGTTAGAATTTTGTATAAATAAAATAATCATCAAGAGCCCGAAGACGTCAACTGCGGAACAAAAGCCTTCGTCTTAGAGAGCTCAGTGTGGCTTATAACTTATATCCATCCGCGACTTTCAAAATGTCGTCAGTCCTCCTAGTGGGAAACCTACCTACGCTGTATGTTTGTGGTCGCCGCTCAAGAATCTTTATGCCCCATTGGTTATCGAGCCATCGGGTGATGTAGCCTGCTCCTTGCTACTTCAGCTTGCAAGCCCTGAAAGCTACGTCGGTGACTTCGGTTCTTCGGCGAATATCTTTGTTCCGGATTTTATCACACAAAGAAACTCCAATAGCTCTCTCCATTGCCGTTTGTGTGTGAGTCCCTCCTAAAAGCCAGCTGACAAGGACCACGTCACAGTTTCAATTGTCATCACTGGCACACACTGGTTGAAGTCTCTTGTCTTCAGACAGACAATAAACAAACTAATAGCAAATAACATTTATAGGAATCATGCTATATGGAATCATCTATGCTAATAACTATAAATAAAGGTATAGAACATAGCGTGAAATAACAATCTATTTCATCATCAATCAATTAGCTCATGAAACAAATTTTCCCCAACATGCTTTTGTATCCTTTGTTATAGGATTGTTGTGAGGGATGGTTATGTGCTACAAAATAGCGGAGACCAAGCGGGAGGTTATTAAGTGACAACTCCGCTAATTTCCTAAAATATCGGATGTTAACTTTTAAAATTTCATAATGAAATTAAAAAACAATAAATCAAATGCAATTGCATTTATACAAGAATTTATAATCTCATGACTCAAACTAAGAGCAACATTCAAATTAAAATCATTTCTTCTACCCGTGAACATGCTACCCGTGAACATGGCGCATGCAACTGTGCCGAGATATCTGGACCTCAACAATAGTAGAAATCGTGGTAAATATCCCGTGAGTACTAATAGTAATTCTAATATAATGTTGTGAAGACTAGGCCAACCAGTGGATGCAAATGGCAGATTATCATACAGCCTTTGTGTAGTAGCAGACGTCGTCGTCTGGCTACATATTTAGCCCATCAATTTGGCCGGCCTACAATAATAACGGAGTCAATGTAAACAAACTGTGTCCCAAATCCGGGTGCAAATTCCTAAAGCCATCGATCTGTTAGCTTTTGGCAGTGGCGCCTACTCCCCGGAGGCCGAGATTTGGCGGGCCTCCAGCGCGGCAGCACATCATCCCGACACAATCTCGCACTCCTTCATGTGCAATTGTGCACGGGCAAAAACAACGATCTGGTGGCCACCCTGCGAAGAGTTACGGTCATTTACTTATTGGGCTTACGTAGGATTTATATGTGGGAACAACTCTCACGATGACAACGGGTGTATTTCCAACATCACATAAAAATATTTTTTTAGCAAAAAAAATATATTTAACTACAAAATATTTATATACTAGCTGCGCCCCGCGGTTTTTTTTTCGATTTCAGGGTTGGTCCCGTAGTAAAAGTTGTTCATAATGATGAGTACTATGAGCCCTTTTCGGCTTAGTATAGCCTTTTCTTACAACCCTGCATGTTTGTTCAAAAATCAGAAGAATATATTTAAATTTACTCGAAAATACCTAAATGCAATGCATGCAAAATAGAAAAGAAGAGAAGTAGACGGAATCTATCAAATTGTGTAATAAAAACAATTTAATTGGACTCGTTTACAGTCCCGTAATGTATCTAAAATTAGCGTCATTAAATATTCATATTCATATATATTTTAAGAATATAATAGATATAATATGATGAACTACATATTTCACTTATCTTGGGAACAAAAAGCTAAGTCAAATGTGCCTGCAATAAGCATTTTTTTTATTTAAGAAAATATTAGATTTTAGTCGAAGTTAAACCGTTGTGCAAGCTGTTTATTTTAGAGCAAGTTCGTGTTGTATTTATTTCAGCTCAGCGCCCTTTCTGTGATTCAATCAGCAGTAAATTTTCATCGGACTCCTACCAGGACTTACAGCGTAGGAATAAATATTATTCTTCCAACCATTTTGTGGGTAATAATGAAAAATTGTGATGACAACATCACAACTTTTCATACTTGGGTACTTGGGTTAAATTGCATGAGATTCCTTTGTACATTGACCCAGATGGAGAAAAAGGCTATCTATGCAAGATGAAGGTTTACATAAGCGAGTGCATAGTGTGGCGTATGAGAATATTTAGGTACAGATGACTAAGTAATGCGTAATTTTGTATGTAAAATGTTTAACAGACAAAATTGAGATATTACTTCAAATCAAATTTATTTAGTTTACATAAAACTATACATTTATAAATCATTCTCGCTAACCAACAAACTGAACACTAGCACGTATCTTTGTGGATATAGTTACTACTCACGTCAGCGTTTTGTTATGCACAACGCTATCTCCAAGATCTGGATTATTCCGAGCATATAAGTAGGTCATTTTCATCTGCAGCTTATTCAACACCCTGCAGAGCATAAGCCAGTTGTAGGTACTAATAAATCAATTAAGATTATGTCGAGACGCTTTAAAACGAATTAAGTGAGTGCCTCTACCTAAACAAAACTGTGTTGAAAGAGGAGTCTGCTCTTTTATATGTAGGTACATTTTATACGTACGACGGGTTATTCAACTTCAAAATTTGTCGCAATAAACAGGGTAATTTTTTAAGTAGTGCGCAAATTGTGTGTAGGTTCTTAAGTTTGTTGAAAAATACAGGATACGTATTTTTTGGTTTTACCGCACCTTGGTACAAAATTATCGAAATAACTTTAATTGAAAGTAGCTACAGCAGGAGCTATGGTCTTGGTCACTCTATTCTGACTGTACTACAAACACTTATGAAACCTTTAGGTACCTACATCACTTCTCGCTCGCTATAGCGAGAAGTAGGTACGTAGGTTTTCAGATATTTCGTGTTCAATAAATTAATATATGCATAATGTTATTTTTTATATATTATGTTCTTTTAACGATACTGATAACGTGATAAGCATTTGCGCACTACTTACAAGCTTACACTGTATAATTTGAATTATAAAATGAAATTGACTTGTAATTTATCAATAAATAATGTCTATGTCTAATGTCTCTGTGCTGCCCATAAAATGCGCTTTATTATATTAACGATTAATTTACTTCGCTAAAGCATTCACGTTGGCTGTACCTTAATTTAATTTGTCCCTTAATTTATGCGAGAAATCTCAAATGGTCTCGGAGAAAAAATCTTTGTGCTGTCATATAAATTGTAAGTAATCGAATCCTATTTAGTTAAGTAAATTATTAATTATGTAAAAAATAAAATGTATGTAATTATTTTTCGCTTAATTTTTTTTTTTTAATGTCTGAAATGTAAAATATCTATTTTTTTATCGGGCAAGTGACAAAATACAAACTACAGCTACCTAAACAACAAAGTCAACTAAATAAAACGAATAGTTGGATGACTAATATATCAAATTTAATTTATTAAAAAAAATGTCAAAACCACGTCAGTTTTCATAATTACATAGTGTTTTTTTTTCATAACTTGTTTTCATCGGTATGATATTGTATATTATCTTGAACCGCTATTAAGCCTTATAAATGCGAAAGTGTGTTTGTTGGTTTGTTTGTTGTTCTTCAGAAGCGTAGCGTGCCTTGGCGGGGCCCCGTATGAAAAATTGTTTGGGGGCCCTTAGGAAGGGTAAAGATTTCTCAGAAAAGAAAAAAAAAATGTTTGCATAAAATTAAAAGAAATATTTATTCATCATAATTATCTATCTGTCACTTTTTCCTAAATTTTTCCAAACAATTCAAATTAAATATACACTCTCCTTGCCTTTTTTTCGGCAAGCTGATTTTTTTAAATCATTTAAATTTCTGCCTCTATCGCCAATAGTGACAGGTCTGACAGGCGTTCCTGTCCCATCGAAGTTCTTAGGTAACTTTTTATACAGCCCGCGATAACCGATGTAGGGTGTTGCCAAATTTTTGAACGCACGCTTTACGCGGGAAAATAGAAATTGCTTTTTTTGACTGGTCATTACTGGAAAAAAAATTTGGGAAGTTTTTATTAATTTTTGCTTACGCACGTTGGGGGCCCCCGTGGCGCGGGGGCCCCGTATAATTGATACGGCAGATACGGAGGTAGCTACGCCCCTGTTGTTCTTTCCCTGCTTTTTTGCATGGATATAGTTTCAGGGTCGGAGAGTGACATAAGCTACTTTCTATCCCGGGAAAAATTTTCATGCGGGTGAAACCGCGGGGAGCAGCTATTATTTAATAAGGTTTATCGTGATATGATTGTTAACTCATACATAAAAATAATGTCTATTTTCAATGCAAGAATAAAGATTTTTTATTATTGTAAATAACGATCAAAATTTCGAAAATGTGTCGACCTTTGTAGGCTCAACTCTGTGAGCTTTACAAAGTTTTTGAAAACTTCGCCCGACTAGTTCGATCACAATTTACTGTGACGCTCTCGGCCCTGTCCCTTATAAAGCTCTTCTTAAGTATGCCGTCTATTTTAGGAACCTTCACTTTTCATAAAACTTACTTCCCATTTTCGTTATAGATGTAAATTAAACCAAAACATGACAGGAATTAATAACTTCTCCGTGGCGGGAAGGCATATCTTCATATCAGACCACCAAAAACAAATTTCTAATTAATAGGTAGAGGTATCACATTTTTTTGGAAAATTATAATGAGTATAATGAGAGAGAGGAACATTACTAACTGAACCGGGTAATAACATGGTATATCAATATTTTTTTAGCTTAAAGTAAGTCGTACCTATCTACGAATTCCCTGTGCCAGTTTAATTATCTATAGCGGAAGACCACCCATTTTCCAGCTCATACGTTTTCTTGTTCATGTTTGTTATTTATAATAATATAAAGTGGACATTTAGGAATAAACAAAGCCGTGTTCGGTGTTGCCAGTAATCTGGGATAAGCTCCTAATTTCTGGTGGTCGCGATTTACGCGCCGAGTCGCCGACCCTCATACCAACACCGCGACTAATTCTATAAATGAGAAAACACATTATTGGAGATGAAATGAATGTAAAGACCTTTTAAACCTTTTCCTGACATAATGGTTTGCGCTCGTGGAATTATGTTAATTGCATTTTACGGTGCAAAATTCTGATTTGGAGATTTAAGAGTATTTAGGATGGTTTATAAAACGGACACTGGACCTATTATTGTGTAGGGAAGTTAATGTACAAAATTGTAGTACTTATTAGCTGTAGGGATACATTTTTCTGTTTTGGACTCCATCGTTTGCTTTTTTAGCGGCATGCTAAGTATCTATCGGTGGCCAGTGTTGCCAAATCTAAAGTTTTTTTTAGCGAGTGAAAAATGATAACATAGGTAAATGACTTTCAAAAGTCAGAAAGTTATTGTGGCTGAATTCTTTATAATATTAAAATATCATTATAATCTAAAAGTGAAGAACTGCTAAGAAATTGGCTCAAAATTCTTTTATCGAGCGGAAAATGAACGAGCCGTTCCTGAACTATTCTCATTCGAGGTTGCGAGCGACCTCGCTCGCTTGTAAATGGAGGCTTTCTAAACTCTAATCGAATAAAGCTTAAACTTGAAAGCTTACTTTAAAATACTTTATAATAATTTATTAAACTTAGGTGCTCTGAAAGTGAAAGGGCAGACACAAAGGGTTTCACGAATTGAAACGGTTGTTTGATTATGTGCCTAAGTTTAATAGGCAGTGAAATGCCTATTAAACGCGTTCAAATTTGTGCAAACCAATGAATTATTGTTAGATAAGTTTCGTCAAAGTTAGAAAACAAGATCAAAAAATAAATTAAGGTGTGTCAACATGTCAACGCAAAGTATTTTCAGTTTTTTAGATAAAACATTACAATATACTTATTGTCTGCACAAAGGCAATAAATGAGAACTGAGCGGATTTACTTCATTATATGAGGGTTTTGATTCTATACCCGTCAATTATGTTTATATGTAACCAATACAACACAACACAATACAATATAATACAGCACAAAACAACATAACTTTATTACACATCAAAAAACAATTAAAGTACCATATAGTTGCTCTACATAATAGTATTGTAAGAAAGTTCCAGACTAGCCTAGGGTATTATGTTTTTATGGTGTCAGCTCAGTCCCATTAAAAAAATGCTATACATAAATAACGACGCCTTAGCCGACATACTCGTAAGTGCGGTTAGCGAACTATATCCTAAATCCGCCAGATGGCCGGGGCGGAGATTCCCTGAACTACGAGGCAGGACTGAAAGTTACTTTTCTCTACGAGGCTACGTGACTTGACGACGGATGCAAAGCCTACTAGTTTTTTTTTACGATTTGTTTTGTAAAGACTTTCGAGATTCGGATTCGGGTAGAATTTGATGCAAATTCAAATGAGATAATACCGTTTTTTTTAATGTTACTTGTACACATTGAGCTCTTATACAGAGTTTTTACAGGGTGGTCAAACGGTGACGTCAAACCGAAAAATTTAGGTTCCTCATAACAAGGGCTTCACGAAAATACCCCATGTTTGTTCTACGATTTTTCGTAGTTAAGAGTTATGTTTTTTTTATTTTCTTGAGGATTATTCATATTCTTTATTTTTACTGGTGGATTTTTCGCTGGTGATTTTCGGATTCTCCTTAGTGCCTCTTCGAAAAATCCATATTAGTTTTTATTAGTGAATAGTTTTGTGGGCAAAAATTGTTAAAATTTACAGAAGGCTCGGACTCCGGAGCCCACCTTGAAGTTAAGCAAGAAAAAATAAACAATCTGTTTTAGACGATCGCGGTTGTTTACTACATTTAAATTAGTACTAACGGGTATTTACCACGACAACACCCCAATCGGAATCGGATATCGAGAACTCAAAACTAATGCAAAAATCCCTTGAGTTCTAATTTAGACGTACATGGTTTTGCAGAGATTGTAGAGCTATGCTCTCAAAAGTTCCGCTATCTAGAGGTGAAGTTGATGAATCCATTATTGTCTAAGGAAAAGTTACAACACACCTTTATTCTATTCCAGCGCAAGTGCTTACATGAAACTTAAGACAACGTTGCTGCCAGTTAGCCACTTGTTATAAAACTAAACTTCTCACTTCGCAGCGTCGATTTATAACTTGATATGTTTGAAACTTTTAATGGATAAGTTTTTTACGTCTTCTTCGAATGAGGAAATATAGTTCTAATTTTAGAACGTGACGAATTCGGTCTTTTTCGAGAGGTGTTCTGTGCTTAAGCTCAGTTTGTTATCAAATAACATTGAATATTACGATACAGTATAATGTTAGGGACATATTGAGTATAATTAGACCAAGCTGTCGGTAACTAACGATGGATAACAAAATCCTACGCCAGATTATTTTTTCAGCTAATATTTTGTGATAAAATAAGTGTTGTTTTCTTGTTGCGTAAAATTACTTTATACAGCCAAATTGGAGATTCCAGGAACTTGTTATTTGAGCCTATTAAGATATTACTGGCAATTTTGCGGAGGAACTTTTGCTGGCGATTATAATAGGGACATAAACAGATCGTTGAAGCTTGACAAGTAAAATTTTCAGCTGGTGTACATAATATGTATAATTTTCATTCAAGAGTGATTTTGTTTAAACAAGTGGAACAGATATTAACTTACTGAAACTTTTGTTACCTTTGTTTATGCGTGGTACTTAGGTAATAATTATCATCTAAAGTCAGCTAGAAAGTCTCATAGTTATTAAAACAATTCAATTTAATATTTTGTCGGTTATTAATTTTACTTCAATTTCTGACTCTTTTTTAAAATCGTTTATTCATTAATTTTTAATTTCAAGCAAAGGAGTACCGATATACTACAGTATGTTTGTCGCGGTATCCACATTCGCAACGCGCTGCCACATAAAACACAATAACATAAAAATACGCAAACTGACACTAAAACAAATTTAAATAAGTTAGTTCAAATAATTATGACAACAAAATCAGCAGGCATATATTATCCGACAAAATGACACACGATTCTGACTCGGGCGCTGTTCACTGCGTTCGTAGAAAGAATGAAGTGTTCATCGATTCGTTCTTCTGATAGTCTTTCCCAATGGGTAATGTTTCAACGACGGCCGCGAAATAAAACCAAATGCGCCACTTTCGGTTGTGATAATATGATCATTGTCTTTTCTTTTACGTTTGTTGGTATACGTTTCGGACCAGTAAAGTAACATTATTTGCAGAGCAAAAGCAGGTGATTACAGCTCAGCGGGTCTCGTTAGCGACCATCGGCGTGGCGGGCACGTTTTCTTTCGATGGTGCCGTTGCTACTTCAGACCACTTAGCTGTTGTTAAAAATAACAACATTTTCCGCGACTTGGTTCACTCCTTACAAAGTAATAACTACTGTTTTTTAGAATACTTTGAATAAGTATTATACAGCATTATAAAGAAAGGGGAAGGAATTATGCTAACTTGAAAAGGGCTCATAGTACTCATCATTATGAACAACTTGTACAATGGGACCAACCATGAAATCGCGGAAAAAAAGCTGTTACCGTTGCGTTGCGTTGCTGTTGTGTTGTTGTTGTGTTTATTTTTGTATATAAAATATTAGCTGTTATTTACATTTTGTCGAGTGTCATTGACATTTTTGGTCTCATACTAAAAGTTGTTCATAACGATGATGAGCTCTTTTCGGGTTAGCATACCCTTTCCTTATAACCCTGTATAGTGCGTAGCACATGTGGCCGCGAATCCTGCATATTATCATAGCATATGCCTAAATCTAAAATACGTTTGGCGGAGGTGACCAATGACCAGAATGCTGGGGCCAATTTTGGGCAAAAACTTAGCATTACCATCCAGCGTGGCTATGCTGCCAGCATTCTGGCCACTCTCCCCTCCACCAAGGGGCTTGTAGATTAGGTTTTTGTATTTATTTATTTTTGTATATAATTTAAGTTATTTAATTTTAAGTAGGTACTTAAGTAGGTTATATTTTATTAAATAAAGTTACACGTGGAAGAACTTTCTGCATATACACGTGTAGACGTGTACGTATTTTATACTAGCTGATGCTCGCGACTTCGTACTCAGAATTACTGAGACTCGTACTTTGTGCTCTCAAATACGAAGTAACAATGACGAAATTCTATACAACATTTTATCCCTTAGGTATAACACATAGCTGAAATGCTTTAAACCTTTTTTAATACTCATCATCCTCATCATCATCAGCCAGAAGACGTTTACTGCTGAACATAGACCTCCCCCTTAGAGCGCTACCCCGGCCGACAACGTGCCTCTTGCACCCACCAATTGCCAGTTGCGTTGTGAAAGTCGCGGGCAAAAGTATAATTTTACCTATATTAGTCACATTAGGAAAAACACAGTAAGCCCGTAATCTGTATCAAAGACATTGCAAAAGGTAAATGGCTCATAAAGCCACTCGATCGACATGGATCCGCCGGAGTGCCCCACAGGGCCGCGTTTCGCCAGATACTGCGACGGATTTCGCTGAGTTAAGCCAGCGTGATCAAGTTTAAAGGTTAGTTATCTATACCATTCTATACTTATAATAAAAGTGTAACGAGGGGATTACTGTACATTGAAGATATTTTTGAAAATATATTTTTGTAGGAGTATCTAGGAGCAACAGAGCCCAAAAATTTAGTTTTCAAAATTTTTGCCTGTCTGTCTGTCTGTCCGGGATAAACTCAGAAACGAAGGCAGGGATTTACGTGCAGTTTCTTTAACTATATTCTGTGGATTCTGGCCGCATAACATAGGATTTATTTCATCAAAATCGGTGGAGGAATATTGAAGTTATGATGCAATTTAGGAAAATATAAGAATATCTATTATAAGTTAAACCCCGGAACATACGGGGCCCTTAGTGCACAGGGCTCAGCTTAAGCTGGTTCTTAGAGTTTGTACAATTAAGAGATGAGTTGACTAGCGGTTTTCTTAAAAAACGGTCTGTGGTGTCTTAGGCTTTATAACAAACTTTGTTTCATTAAAATCGATTCACGGAAACTGGAAATATTACGCAATAGTATAAAGCCCATTGATGGCGAGATGAGTCTTCGTCTGAATCGCGGTGGCGATTTTATCCGTGTTTTAGATACCGTTTCGTTGTTTTTTTTTTGATCAATAGGTTCTTTCTGTAATAAGTAAGAACTTAAAATCGAATGACTGATTAGATATCGCAACCAACCCGCATCCGCAACCCATCAAGTGCGAAATGCACAGCACAGGAGCTGCTTAGAAAAAGTGTGTGAGTCATTAAAAAAGGTTTAAAAAGCATTTCTGGTTATACATAGAGGATACAAACTATATAAGCAAAATATACAAACTTATACAAACTAACTACTATATAACTTATACAAACTTTGTTTGGGAGTTTGTCACTTTTACTTTGTATTTGCACGGGAAATGCAGAGTATCAGTTCTGAGCCCTAAGCCCGCGTACGAAGTCGCGGGCATCAGCTAGTCGAGAATAAACCTGCAGTAAGTAATAACGTAATAGTGACGGATTTCGTTTGCAGGATACGCCTATTATTAAAGTATACCATTGGTATAATATACTATGTAAATGCTCACTAGAAATGTTTTTTACGCCCGATGCATCATTTATGTAGGACGAGTTTATTGTGTATGAAAAAAAAATTGTTAACGATCTTGGCGTATGAAGCTAATGTGGGTGCGAGTTTGTATATAGTGTAGCTTCCCAACAGCGAAAGAATTTTTCCAATCGGGTCAGTAGTTTCGGAGCCTTTTCAATGCAAATAAACAAACAAACAATCAAACCTTTCCTCTATATAATATTGGTATAGATAAATGTGTGGATAGGAAAAGCGTGACTTGAATTTGAATTGAAGTATTTTTTATTAAGTTTAATTTTCTCTACAGTAAGTTCTAATCTACGGGGAACAACACTTCAGTTGTCGCAATTGTTTGAGTTTATGGTTTTGTTTAATAGCAGTCGAGCAGTGTTTAAAGCGAGCAAATTATTACACACTAGCAGCCCACCCAGGCTTCGCATGGGTATTTAACAAAAAAATATAATACACACACATAAAACCTTCTATTTGCGTCAGGTTACTAAAAAAAAAGAAAATTATAAAGAAAGCGAAAAAGCGAAAGAAACAGCGAAAGATTTTTTCAATCGATTCAGTAGTTTCGGAGCCTATTCAATGCAAATAAAACAAACAATCAAATCTTTCCTCTTTATAATATAGCTATAGATGTTCTGCAAAGTCGTAGTATATTATTTTATTCTATCATCAATAGTTTTCGCAGCGCACGCGATGTAAAGAATATTTTAGGTATTTTTTTTACATCTTGGGTTACACTATTGAAGTTTTAGTAAGGATCCCTAATTTTTTAGAAAATATAATATAGCCTATGTCACCCGGGGATAGTGTAGCTTCCCAACAGCGAAAGAATTTTTCATATCGGTTCAGTAGTTTCGGAGCCTATTCAATGCAAACAAACAAACAAACAAACATATATTGGTATAGAAAAAGCGATAGTACTTCCTCAGCGGAAGAACTAGGATGGATATACAAGGTGACGACGCAGGCGGGCGCGGGTAGGCGCAGCGCCGGCGGCGTCGCGTCCTCCAACTGTCTTCTCGTAAACAGCGCTTCAGCTGTAGGTAGCCACTATTGTTTGCGCCTAACAGACGTTTTATCTCCGGGTTATTAATCTGCCAAATTAAAAGGATTCCATTGTCTTCAAGAAATGTAACGCTGTCTTTTTATATTACTTTCAATACTTACAAAATCCTCGGTTCCATTACTTTGTGTTTTATTTTTACCGTATAATACACGTAATTAGGGGACAATCGGTCAAATTATTACCATTATAAATTCCATGTTCTCAACGAGAAAAAGATCCTTTTAATACGTACTTAAATCATTTTTATTAACTTGAAAAGGTTGGATTTATACGGGGCCCTGGTGCTTGTAATTTGCGAGGCCACTTCGAAATTAGGGCTCTTTTAAGATTATCAAGAAAGTTCAGGTAGAAAATAAGAAAGGTCTTTCTATGTTTTTACCTTAGAAATCTGTTTGTTCCAGCGAATTTCTAGCAATAATCAAATTATATTAACATGTCCATATTTTGTAAAATTTCAAACATCTGCTAATAGTTTTTGTGTATGTTGTTCAATAGTGAGCCGTGCTTTCTGTGTACAATTGTATCGTTCAAGGGTAAGTATTTCTATACTGCCCCGGTGGCTCAGTTGGTAGTGAACCTACCTTCTGTGTTTGGGGGCGTGGGTTCGATTCCCATCTAGGACAAACATTAATGTGATGAACATTTGTGTTTGTTCTATGGCTGGGTGTTAATATCTATATAAGTATGTATTTAAAAATATATATATGTACGTATCTATCAGTCT
Source organism: Apocheima hispidaria (assembly GCA_947579745.1). Taxonomy (NCBI): domain Eukaryota; kingdom Metazoa; phylum Arthropoda; class Insecta; order Lepidoptera; family Geometridae; genus Apocheima; species Apocheima hispidaria. Next base: position 5,154,314 of record OX388151.1, read on the forward strand.
CTGGCAGCCATATTACAAGCTTTGCTTAGTTTGGGGTCAGATGAACTTGTGTGCAAAAATGTCCCAGATATTTATTTATTTATTTATGAAGCATACGCGACTCAATAAATGACCTTGCTTAAATGGTAGCTCCCTTTTGTTTTTTAGGACTGTGACGTCATAATGGCAGCATAGGTGATGTGATTTGATAGATAATTATAGGAAGAGTATAGCAGCAGGAGAAACAAGACTGGCTAGAGTGTATACGATAGCGTAAAATACAACGTTCCATATGCCAATAGTGATGTTTGGATACGAATATTGCGGCCAGGTGTAAAAAAGGATCAACAGGATTTGAGTAGTATTTTGGAGGATGTTTATCATATCTTGATGGAGTGTGTCCGGAACGAAGCACCTAAACGTATAATTTTCCATGACAGTTCCATTGGATTATGTAACTCGTACCTGACTCATCCAACAGCAGACACGACAAGAGGGATACTAAACATGGTCAAAATCGGCTTAGCAAACGAACAACAATAATGTACGCTGGTGAAAACGTAATAATAGTGGCGACATTTTCGCGAAGAAAAAGCACTCACAAAAAGGTAAAAAGAAAGTAGTATTTTACGTTAAAAAAAACATTTCACCATCAATCTGCGTCACTTCGACGAAAGTAACTGTAAACTTCGAAATTAATTTCATATCGGAAGGACGAGGGATGCTTCGACTAAATGAGGTAAATATGGCAATAACGAAAATATGAAGCCAGTCGAGCTTCAATATCTATAAAGCTACAGCCCATGAGGAAAATTCTTTAATATCTAATTTTTGGCGCCACAAACGGCCAAAGTTTCCGCAGTTATGGTCAGTAAATATACCATCATTTACCTTCATACGAATATATGAGGACAAGCCGTTGAAAGAGTGCTTTGAAAATGTGTAATGGCTCGTCTTAAACTTTTGTGGCTTTTTATTTGAGGCGGAGAAAGAAAATTTGTTAATATATATATTTAGGAAATTCTTATTTAATTTTTATGTCAATAATATTATTTTAGCAAGTGTGCCGATAAAAAAATACCTTTTTTTATGGAACTTGGTGACGAAATGAGCAAGTCGCTCACCTGATGTTAAGCTTCACGCCTGCCCATAAAAATCCAGTTCTACCTATAATTTTAAACTGCAACAGTTTGAAACCATGAGCGTAAATGCACTGCGCTCGCCACCATGAGATATTAGATGTTAAATCTCTTTAACTAAAAACCTTTGTTGACTAAACAAAATACGTACAAACTACTTAAATGTAATATTAAAAAGGTTTGGTTTATCTCTGTCTAAAAATTACTAAGCGATTAGCTTCTTACATTAAAGTTATTCGAACCTCGCAGCAATTTTCGTGTTAGCCGAGCTCCCTTCGGTTTTATGCAAATTAGGCAGATAACATTACTGTTTCAAAAATGAGAATGTCATCTTTTTCTCTTTATGTTATAAATCTAATTTGAAATTGCTTTTCAAAAATCATTTAACTTGCTAACGCCGCGAATCTGGGAAAACATAAATCTTTTATAATTAAATTTCGATACAGCAACACAAATTATATACCTGGATATACGAAATGTTTGTTCGCCTTTTTGATAAGTTATTACAACTTTAGGGATTACATAAACACATTTACTTCTGTTTGTCATACTGCCCTGCTTACAATAATCGAACAAGGTAGGACTGTCGTAGGCAGGTCTACGACTACGTTCTACGTCTAGGTCTACGGTGTAGACCTGCCTACGACATTTTGCAATGATTTGGTAATAACATTTATGACGAAAAAATTGAGATTATTATTTCCTCCAATAGCAACATAAATATCTCCCTCGCTTCCACACTTCTCGTTTCGGTTTTTCCCCAATTCCTCTCATGAATGTAACAATAGCCTCATGAATTTTATTGCGCTCGGTGCGGCCGGCCGAGAGCGCACGATAATACAAGTAGCAGGAATTGCGGTCTTCACTAGTCATAATTGAATTACAAATCATACGTTGCATGGAAGTTGAGAGGTGGCCGGCGGCCGGGCGCGAGTGCGGTTGCGGAACATTGGTCCGTCACCGGCGATCGAGTCCAATATTCGGCGCAACATACCACCGCAACTTGGATATTGCACGCTCCATCCGTGCCAATCCACAGCCGCAAATTGTGAACGTGCCTGTCCCGCGGCTAATATAGATACGAAACTCATTCGGAGCGAAAACCTCCATCTACAGATGCGGCGACGTCGTTAGCAGATCGAAAATCTATTACTTATTGACACGATGGCTGTTTCCGCCGAATCGTGGGCGGAAAATGGAAATACGATTTCTTGTATTAGGTAGTATGTTTCGCTAACATATTACAGATTGGCTTTTCTTTTTCCTATTAGCTGTCATTTGACATGAAGTCAATTTCTAGGGTTTACTACTTGGACGAAACATCATTAAATCCATGGTTTACTAGGTACTTGTGATGTTCAATTAAATGACTATTAATAGCTAAACCAATGATATAGACCGTAATTAAGTAGAGCCTTACACGCATTCACGCATTAGCTCGGGTGAATAGTTAAAGCTAAAAACAAAATGCAACCCAATCATGGCACGTGCTGCGCGGTGCACCGATTGATCGTACGGCCAGCTAATTAGACCCCAACGTAATTAATGGAGTAGCTGTAGGTACGCCGGACGGTCCACTTGGACCGAATGTCGGGAAATATTTGCTTAATGACGGCTTTGACGAGCGGCCCACGCCCACGCTGCTCTAACACACGCGACCGAAATCAAGCCCAATTTCAATAGAGCTGCGTGAACGAGGTAGCCTCGATTGGATGCTACACAAGTTAAAAGCTACTTATGCTTACAGCCACTTTTATCTGTGGGAGGAGTGATGGCATAACAACCATCCTTCCATAGATTCGTGAACTAATACATATTTTTAATATTGTCTTTTTTTTGTATCCTTTCGTATATTGTAAAACCTACCATAATAAAAAAACGCGAATAAAATAGAATTTATTAAAAAATAGCCACTTGTTATTGTTAAGATATTTTGCACCATAGGGTTAACATGCACATATTCCTTTTATTCGGTGCCGCGTATTGGGAAAATTTATTGGACACTAAAGTTTTCATACACTTTTATGTTTTCGACAGATTACGGCACCAGCAGTTTGCCGAAGCCCCGATGTTTATAAGTCCTCGCCTTAAAGGGACGCACAAAATTGCTCCTTTTTCTTAACAATGTTTGACTTGCAAAATGTTTCGCCAAAATCAATTTATAGCCGGGATGTTTTCTGGACTATGTAGGAAAGCGATCAGAGAACGTCTACTGAGGATTAATCGAACGTAAATTAATACGTGAGCTACCTTTCGTTGCAAAAAGTAGAGGAGAAACTTGATAACAAAATAAAGTTGTACAGGCAGCGGCATGGGCGGACGCTCCAGTCGGGGCTCGCTCGGTGCACTCGCTTTCCGCTCAATAAGCGCCTGTTACTCGCACAAGTTTCGCTCTCACTCGTCCAAGCTCCGTACTCCGTACTAACAACTTTCGTCGCAACTTTTTGGCAGAAAGCTTCATTTGTCTTTCATCGCATGTCTCCTCGTATCCCTGGAATCTATTTAGGATTAAAACACGGAGTACCACCGAATAGTAGGTAAACCGACAATTTTATAAAATTTTGTTAAAGCAAACAATTTTGTATTCCACTCTTTTATTTAAATAAGAAGGGTAAGGAGATTTATTATTCTTAGCTACCTATTATTCGATTGTCTGTTTAATAAGATGGGAACACAATGGCTGGGTAGGTAATTCCGAGTCGAAACGCGTTTGTCTCTCCAGTGAATGGAGTCTTATTTAGCGGGGAGCTGACATCTTTTGTGGGAATTCAAAACGACGTGAAGATGCCACTGATTTATGTCTCACCATTATTCTTACTTAGGCGGCGTAAACACATGCCTCGCGCTCCTCCGGCCCCTACCGCTCATACAGGGCGAGCGTCAAATGAAGAGGCAAGCGACATCTTACACGACGACATTATTTTTTCATAGAATGGCACAATTTTTCACACACGACTGAGTAGGGCGGGCCTTTTTATAAAGAAAATTTCAACACGAATACCTGGCACACAAAATACATAACACGCAGACTTTTATTATACGCGAGGATAAAAGAACGTGAAGGCGAATAAAAATTGCGAAGTTAAACAGTTTCTAAAATGAGGATCTAGTTTTTAGTTTGGAACATCCGTCTGAAGGTGAACTAGACGGGAATCTTGGCAACACAAATAGTAATAAGCTCGAGAAGTCGCTGAAACTCCGCCGAGCTTTCGGAGTCTTGGCAAATATTACGGCAAAGCGACACTAACTTGGATATTGTTTGTTGGACATCCTTCTGACGAAGATTGTACCGCAACGCCCGCCGGCTTCTACTTATTTCCTGCCCACTACCTTGATGGCTTCCGATGTGGATACTTCTTGGTATCAAGTTAAATATTAAAAGATTTCATTACGGTAGAGCCACTTACAAGTAATTATATAAGTTTTGGCGATAACGGAAAAATAACTCAGTATTATTATAACTTGTGTTCTTACGAGGGTTAATATGTAATATGAGTAATAGTGGTTTGTTCATAAGGTGTTCGTTAACATGCTTGAGAGAGGGCAAATCGTAGAAAGTGGTAAATCGTGTCTTATCGTGTTGTTTCTAAGACTTCCTAGTAGAAGCTTCCAGTAAAGCATCTACCACTTTACAGAAGCAGGAATTGGGCTGGACTGTGGCTGAAATTATTGACTTAGAGCTCTGAGCTTAGACTACGACTGAGACTTGTTTTTGGTCGTGAAACACGACCGTGAAGTGAAGTGAGCGACCGTCACTTATAATTAATCTATGCTTTTACTTCACATCAAATGAAATGATCGTGAAACACTTAAACTTCACTTGTTGATTGTTCATTTTTATTTTATTTTATTGTGAATATTTACTTGGTAGGTTAGGTTGTAAGTAACGTTTTGGTTCGAACTATAAAGTTACTTATTTTGTAAAATCAAGAATTTGTATTTGAAATATAACAATACTCGCAAAGTACAGTATCTGTGGAGCCAAAAAAGACTAACAGAAACAAATTAAAAACTGTTTGTCAAAACGATTGGTTCATTTTTTACTAGAGACAAATGGCATACCTAAGTACTACGATTTTTACTAATACGAGTAGGCACAACTTACATAAATTTACGAAGCATTTATAAAGAAAAGACAAAAACAATACAAACTAAAAATATTTTTTTAACAATGAAAACTGACGTGGTTTTGATACATTTTGTTTTAATAAATCGGGAATACTCACGTTAAATTGAAACCTGTTAAAGGTCACCGAATGTGATCGAAACTATAGTCGGAATAATCGACTCAATTTAATGTAAGTATTCCCGTTTTATTAAAACAAAAAATATTTTTTTAACTTTACGGAGCACTAGAAAAGCACCCGAGTGAATATCAGATAGATAGGAACACGCCAGAGAGCCTCGCAAGCTCATCAAATACCCGTTATCAGCTTTGCACTAACAAATCAGGGTGCCGAGAGCGAAGACTTATTACAGCATCAGGAGCTTTGGAACATCAAATCCTTATTACCCAAATGTAGATTTCAAATTAAAGACATCAGAGAGAGATTGTCCCGATCTTTGAGTAATAAAGTTTGTGTCGACGTCTCATCATAAAATTCACGAATTGGTATCTAAGTATCTCTGCAGCTGCAGAATTTTGAATCCATACTCATATCGAAATGTGAAAGTAACTGTGTAACACTGTTCTGTGATTGTGACCTTTTCAACAATAATTTGCTGAACTATGATCCTTATTAAGGCGAGGACTGATCGTGATTTGAAATGAGTATTGTCCCGCTCAAAGTTCTAAGGTTTAAAGTTGAAAATCGCATATCATACTTGATGAGAAATCAGTAAATTGTAGTTTGTCATTGCTTTTTTGCCGATTATCGGAAATAGACAAATCAAATAAAAAAACTACCTGGTTCGCCGTATAAACCACTGGCTTGGATATTTAATTTGTAAAAGAAAATTTGTAGTTATAGCTGAAAATTCAGAGCATTTGATTTCAGAAGGGGTGTTCAGGGGGTCATATTGCTATTTTTTATTTTGTAACTAAGACAGATTTTCGAAATTTTATTCGGTTAAATGCCTATTATCTGTCTGCAGTATTTTTTGCACCTGATTAAGTAATCTCGCCACTTCGAACAAAGCGCTGAAAAATGCTTTTTGCGATTAGCCCTCGCCTTAAATTTTGCAACGAAGTAGTGTAAATCATATAATGTAGGGCGGACAAGAAGACTTTTATCCCGGGTGCGAAAATTGGCAGATTGCGGATAAAGCCGTGATGTGCAGCTATAGTACTGCTAATGTATTTTAGTTTGCTAGGTACTAACTACATTCGTGGGTGTGACGGGAGATGCAAATGCGCCCCAGCGCACTCCTAGACATTTTTATTGCACCTGGAAGAGAGTTAATATACCTTTATGTAAAGCGCTTTAAGAGCTTTAATTTTCATTTCAGTGGGAGTTTATTAAAATCGCTAAGACATTTATTCAAGCGAACGGCTCGGTTAGCCGTAAAGTTTAATCTCTTGTTACTACATTAGTACAGTAGTTTATTTTAATTCCAAGAGAAATATTTGTCTACCACTGGTAAGATAATTCTAGAACAGATAAGTTCCTTAGTGTCAACTAAGCCGTGACTTTTATCGAGATTTTCCATTATCTATAAATTATGTATCATCCGAAGATGTGAATGAAATGGAGGTACTAAAGACATTTCAAAATAAAAGATCTATAAATGCTTATAATAGTATGCCTTACTTGGTGAACGGGCTTTATATTGCAACTATACCGCATAGTGGCCTCTTTTGCGTTTCATCCCGGCTGCAGCTAGTCCAGCCATCCAGTCCAGTCCTCCAGGAAAGCCAGCGCTAACGCCTGCGCAGGCTTCTCGGAGCGTCCTCTGTGAGCCGAGAATCGATGTACACTGTTCTGCACTTAAGCAGCATATGCGCGGCCGTTTCTTCGGCCTCCATGCTTACTCTGCATAGAGGGCTGTCTATAACCCCAACAGTAAAAAGGTGTTTGTTTAACCTGAACCTGAACCTCTTCTTGCCAGAACTTCTTCTTGCGGCTTGTCAGCCGCGTAATTCTCTCTGGATCCGCTGTGCCCTGATCCATTGGAGCGTAATATTAATGTATTTACTTAACTTCCTCCAGTAGCTTGTGACACTATATGGTTACCTAATATTATGCCTTATACTAAGATATCGTTTTCGATTAGATGCTAAGAACTGGCTGGGATGCTAGGGTAACGTTAACACGTCAATTTACCGTGGATTTGATGAGCACAGTAGCGTATCGAGACGGGGTGGTATCGGGCGGCCGGGCCTTAATCGCAGATAAATGAATTACTGATCCAACGAAGCTTCGCAATCCATCAAAGTCGGCAATTTTGAAATGAACGTTGTATAATCAATGGTTGGTTATGTTTTGCACATCATACACTTAGTACCTACCCAGTTGATCTTTCAGCCTTTCTAATATCAGGCCTTTGTACGTAATAAATCGGATTGTGTCGTTTTTATACGGAAAAAAATTGCTAGAAGGTAATACTATCTCGTCCGGAGTGGTATATACCTACTTGTCAAATTTATTTCCCATAATTACAGACATAATATAATAGCAGTAATACAATTAATATTTTGGGTAGGTAGGTTAGATTAGGTTACTATATAGGCATTTATTATGACTAGTTTGCTGAATGGCGTTCATTGGATTTTCATCATATTTGGTACGAAATTCCAAGTTTTATTGCCCATTTATTAGATGACCTAGCTGCCTATCTTAGAAACTTAGCAGATAATTCTTGCACTAAATGCATTTTGTGTTAAAACCGTCACGCGGATCTATTATGTAACAACGCGTTAGCAATTACATTTCCTCATGTCAATTTCCAGCGAGACAGCGTTTGATAGAGCGAGGCGCATCCCGCGGCCGGTCCTTAATCGTAGCTAAATGAATTACTGCTACGACGCCATCTATCACTCTCGGAAATTTTAAGATAAAAGCAATAGGAGCAGCTTGCCGCATTTCGAGAACACTGTCCTAACTTTTACACAATGAAATAAATGTATCTACCTATATATAGGAAGGTAGGCACTGAAAATGAAATTTACATTTGGTGGGTATCAGTTTATCCTTCATCCACTTGCAAGCTACAGAGTAGTACGTTATTCTAGGGGTAACCTAAATTTTGCTTATCTATGACAACAATTTTGAAAATAATTACTTACAAACACATTTAGTAATAGGTTAGTCTAGGTATGTATATAAGTCCCCCCCGGTGGGTTCCCGCCTTGTCGTGGCGGGGGGGCTTAGTAACCGTGGACTGCTCACCCACGGTGAATCTAAGAGGAACCCGAGGCGGGGCCGCTTCTCTGGGCTTTCTACCTAAGCCCACGTTGAAGCGGCCACAGTAGGTTGCGGGCTGTATGGGCAGCACCGCAACTGAGGCGGGCTGCAGTGGCGTCGTGCTGGCGACACTGCAGCTGAAGGTTGGAGGCCGCGGCGGGAGAGGACTGTTGGTGTGTCGTTGCCACTTTCCCTACCTTCCGCGGCCTCGACGGGGTCGCCACCGTCAGTTGGCGAACGCGGTGGGGTCGCAGAGGAAGAGGAGTGTCAGTATGGTGGATCGCCGCTCTCCCTATCCTCTGCGACCGAAGTGGCAGGCGGCGGGGCCACTCAACTGACCCGTCGCAGGGGGACCTCGGGTGTCCAGACACGGGGTCGTCTGGCGCCCATCGGCCGGCTTGGTCCCCGGGAAGACGTTGCGGCCGCCATGTGTCCTGGCGTGTCGCGACGGGGGGAGGGTGCTGCACCCGACCCCGGAGGAGGGTCCGGAGACGGACGGCCGCGGCGGGTTCGCGGTCGTGTGCGAAAGCGTTCCCGTGTTCCCGCCACAAGCGGCGGAGGAGGGACACCGTGGAGTTTTAGTGGGTTGGATTCCCACATAACCGCACTGTCTCCCCGTGGCAGTGCGGTATGCGTGCGCATTTCTCCACGAAAAAAAAAAAAAAAAAAAAAAAAAAAAAAAAAAAAAAAAAAAAAAAAAAAGGTATGTATATAAGTATTAAGAGTTAGAGCTGATTGGGATTAGATTAGATTATTGGGAAGGTATTCTAATTTTGTTACTATTAATTACGATTTAATAATATGATATTTTACATCAATTATTTGTTACAGATTAATTAAAATGTTTGTAAGTTACAAACTTCCTATCTCAAATTGAATTAAGTCATTGTATCAGATAATTAAAAGAGAGGAAAAAAAGGTTTTTTTTTTTCTGGTTTTGTTAAAATAGTGTATGTAAAGTTAAAAATAAGTAAAGGCAGATAATTGTAAATTTAGCATAACTAGTTGTAGTAAGTACTAGACGCGATATTGGAGTGAAAAAACACTAGATTATGTACATAAATTAGTTTAACTAACTGTACCAATAGTTCAGGCGATAATTTCGAGTCCAAACACTAGTATCTACCTACTTAGTGTAAGCTTCATTTAATATATTTTCAATACAGCTGCATGGCACTTAACTTCAGGAAAATTAACTAATTATGTTAATATATATCCATTTAGTTTACTTACCTAAGAATTTATCTACGCGAAGGTAAACTACGAGGCGTCGTAATCTAGAAGCTACCCTTGTTCCTGGCTGACTCGGACAGGTAACGTATGGCTCACTTTATCGGATGCTAGCAGCCATTGCAAACAAATTTTTCACCCAAAAAACTCGGGGAAAATAAAATATGAGAACGACCAGGGACCGCTTCCGTGACGCCCCTCATTCATCTGGCGTAATCGGACGTCGCCAATTCAATTACAATATTAATCGAATTAAAATTTATTGCACCCAAGACGAAGCGCTTTTCCGACGGGGAGTTTTATGAGGTTTTTTTTAGTATTTCGAGTTCCAATTTGCGTCGTTTTAAGAATCACTGTCGCTGGTATTATTTGTTATTTCTTTGGGAGAGCGCTTGGGAGAGAATACGCGCGAGAGGTTTTCCAGTTGCATGTTGAAACATTATAAATAATTTATAGTCATTATTAGTACTTCCATATTGGTTGTCGGTTCTTCATGCGATGTGGCCTACCCATTACCACTTCAGCTAGCAAACCCTAAAAGCTATGTCGGTGATTTTAGTTGGCTGTGAAAGTCGCGGGCAACCTGTAGATGCAAATGGTAGATTGTTTTGTGTGGCGCTCTTAGTGGGACGCGTCTTCGTTCAGCAGAGGAAGTCTTCTGGCTGCTGATGACGATGATTAATTTAGTTATTAGGTACACATAAAATAATTTGTAGGTAGGTATTAGTGGTACCAAGTATACGTTTTAAGGCCCGGCTCCACCAAATCCAGTCACAAACCGTGTCCGCTGCAACAAACGTCTAGTAGTACCTAATGGATAAAATAAGTCAGATTGCATACTTTACGATAACATGCACACATACTGAAGTGTGAAATCTTCCATATATTAGTAGACAAGTACCGCACCGAGATGGACTGCTACTGGATTCGATGTGCTCAAGCCCTTATAGGATTCTTACACCAAACTTACAATACTTTATCTATCATTACAGCAGTATTAGAGAAAGCAAAAGAGAGTACAATATATAATAAAAACAAGAATGCTTTATTGTGGTCCTTCTGGTTATGATGCTATGTGACAGACTGACGATATTTGTACGTTAGGCAATAACTACGTACACATTTCTGTCATGCTCCTATAAAATACCGTTGAGATCAAAGTTTATTTGCAGACGGTCTTTTGTGATCGCAAGTTATTACGGCTGTATGTATAATATTATCCGAAGCGGGTCGTATCGAACAATACGGTGCAGTAATATATTTTTCAAGACGCTCGGGGCGGTTACCTACCATTCTACAGAATTGCATTCTGCTTCAGCGAACCTCATGCGTTACTGCAAATATACGCGATAGGAACCATTTCTGTAAATGTCATAGTTCCAGCCAGTATTTGTCTTTAGATTCGAGACTTGGAGTAAAGAGGCAATAGAAATACATAGATAAGTTTAAATCATTTAATAAAAATAAGTGATGTATTAATTTCTTACATAGAACACATTTTAAGAGCAGTCATTGGCTGTATTTTTACGATTGATTTAAATAATTAAAATATTAATTACCATGAAAGTTAATGTATTAGTACTACGGGCGATTTAACAGTTATCTAGGGCAGAGGTTATTGCCAACAAACACAACCAAATATGAGTTTTACCCTCGTCACAATTATGAAGCGAAATAGTATAAGACCACGTTACAAAATAAAGTTAAGTTTATGCCAAAATTTAAAGTACATCCACGTAACGAATCCTAACATTGTGAAACATCGGAAGTTTTATTAAGATGCCAAAAAGAAGCACATTGAAAATATCTCCAAAAAAAAAACAATAAACATTTCATAGTTCATATTTACAATAAAAACATTTATAATGTTAAATACTATAAGTATTCAAATATTGATTTCGTTATAGTTACAATTTTCAGTACTTTACTATTTTATGACTTTTTTTTTTACAAGATTTATGTACTGACATCTATGACAACAAAGAGAACGCCCTAGCTTACAACTGATTCCGTCTATACAACAACGAAGTTACTCATAACTTCACCTCGCGAATAAATTTATGTATATCAAAATATATACCAAATACATTTATTGTGTCGTTAATGATATTATTTTACTTCATTTAAAATATAGCCATATTTTCAATATGTATAGTAAAATTTCTTATTGCTAACACGGTACGTATCTGAAAAAAATTATAATTCCGTGAAATATTCGGATATGGACAATGTACTTACCAAACGAAGCAAACAAAACAATGTACTTAAAGTTTGTATTACACTAAAAGTTATGTCAAAAGCACTTAACATAAAAAGACTAGTTCTTTCTTCTATTGTCAAATAGGTTGCCATAAAATCGCAACAACATCGACTGCTGCCAGCATTTGCGTATGGCACAGAGAAATGGTTTATGATCAATACGTCTAAGTAGCAAAACGTGCAAATATCCGAACAAGTGGCAGGCGTCCAAGAACGAGGTGAGGTTGAGCTCGATCTCACCCCGGCCTTAACTACATCGCAATCTTTTGACACCTGTCACTTTGAGATCCGTCACTATGACATAGTAGATGTTTATAAATTCGGATGTTTTGTTCTTTACGGTTCTTATGATTGCTAGTTTATCGATTTTGACTCGTTACTTAGGCGTAATGAAATAACAAAGAAATAATAGTAAACGGTAAATTAGTGCTAACGCTTCCTTCTGAAGAGTGAAACTAACTACCTACTTAAATCATTGCATCAGGTACGTATACTGTTATGAAACCGAACATCACAATAAGCGTGTAACAAGGGCCCGCAACAAATGGCATGGAATGAAATATGCAACCACTGAAATAACAAATGATATGATATAAAATATGGAAAACCTTAATCGTCAATTACAACGGCTCAAAAAGCTCGATGACATAATCTGTGACTGGAAGCAATGAAATTTAACTATTGGCGTTAAAAACAAATGTCAAATAATTCGTCCATTTCAGCGACTATTAACGAATAGCACCTAAGCCGACGCGAAGGACCGCGCCGGGATACCGACCACTTCAACATGGCTAAGAAAGAACGTAAATTGAGGCAAGCAAAGTCACACCGCATCACTTCAACGGGAACACAGTTTCGTTACACCAACTCCACGAGAGTCAAATTAAACTAAAACAACAACATCCGTATCGATTGACACAGTTCACGAACGTTTTAATATCACTCTTCAAAATATATACAGGGATCGAATCGATACACAGAGATATCTCAACAAGGATAGGGGCGCTCTCATATAGTAACACTCTTCAAAGAATTCTCAAAGTTTGTAACGTACTGCTCAAGGGATGAGTACACAAACTTTAATGAGTCCTTGTGGTGTGTTGCCGCCCGAGGCGGCCGGGGGGTGGCGCTGCTATCCGTTGGAGGAGAGGTCTTCCTTGAGCCAGCGCGGCACCGGCCGGCCGAGCCGCACCAGCAGCTTGGACAGCGCTGTGTTGTGCGCCGTGTAGTACCGCTTCAAGAACTTGGCCGACCGCTCTTCCATGGGCGGGTAGACTCGCCCTTTAGACTTGCCCAGGCACTTTGTCCGATCGTTGCCGATCGCTTGACAGAAGAACCCCTTCTTCGCGTCGTATCTGCAAAGAGGTGAAAATCAAAATATGCGAAAACATTACAATTCGGACTGTAGCGCGTACGAACGAAAAAAGAAAAGATCGTAATATTTTTTGCAATGGTTCTCGATAGTAGCTGTATTATTCAGACCGATCCTCGTCTGACATTCCCTTTCTCGTTCTTATACATTATTCCACGAGACTTTTAATAATTTCATCATCCATTTGGCTGAGCGTCCGAGGCGCATATACCCAGTTGACTCATCTCGGTATTGCTGTTGTGGGTGCTAATAGTTTTATTAACAAACCCCGGTATATGTTATTCAATAAGTCCAATTTCAAATTTGGGGCAAGTCGTAAAGTGAGCCGCATATTTCTGTGAATTCATAACGTACCATACAAAATTAACCTCGGTAGGGTGATTTTGTACAATCATTTTGAACTTTACATTTATTAGGAATTTTAACGGTTTCTTTTCATTTCACGGTTTCACACCCAACAAATATCAGAAATGTTTCTGAAAATAAATGCACGAATTTCTTTTGGATGTTATTCTATATTAAATCAAAATATCAACTGAAGCAAAACAACACCAAGCACCGGTATTAGGATTACGTCCCAATCTAGATGTTTGTCTCAGACTTCCTATAGACCCCCAGAGATATTCCAGAAAACGATTACGGACTCAGCTACGAAACAATAGAGATTATTGGACTTCGGAACAAATCAGAGGCGATTGCGACATAAGCGAGCCATGGCTTGGGTACAACCACAGGTAAATTATATATATGAGAGTGCCAACGGCCATAGAAAGATGCGTAACCCGATTGTAGTAACTGATAAGGCCGTAAGATGTCGCTAGTGCTTTTAATTGCGAAATGATCGTCACAGTTTCTGCTTGATTTGAGACAGGAACCTAAGCTAGTTCATTCGTAATAGTACGGAGAAAAATCGCTACTTGTTATGAATATTTTTGCATGAGTAATATCAGTAAAATTATAAAATTTATGTTTTACTAGCTGCGCCCCGCAGTTTCACTCGCTAACTAAATATTTTACGGAATACAAAGTAGCTTTTGTGTTAATCCAGGGAATAACCTACCCCATACCAAATTTCATTCAAATCCGTTCAACTGTTATAGAGTTGCACGGGAACAAACACACTTACATACTTACCTACTTACACACAAACTTTCGCATTTATAATATTTGTGTGATTTGCAAAACACGATAGTTTCTCAAGACGTGACGATGAAAACATTAGTTTTGGAAACATATTTTTTACGTCGTATATTCAATCTAATTTGAACTAAACCTTAAATTGCGGACATATACCAATACTAATACTATGTTCCTATATTAACCTAAAAATTATTAATTAATTTTCAATCGGCTTTTATAGTGTTTGTAACATTATGACGTAAGCGCCATCTAGTATTATGCTGTTTTTCGGAGGTACACTTTTTTGTATGTCATTCTTCTCATATAATTTTTCTATGGTACAACTAAATAGAGTCGCGCTTCGGAAGTATTAGAACATAAACGGCGACGTTTCGAGAGAGCTTTGAAGTGCAACATGCTTTAGTAGATAGCGTACTGCGAGCCTTTATTAGTCCCTGCGACGCTACTGGGTAAAGTTGCGCGCTCGAGTTAAGTGGCTATAGTGTCTAAGTTATGGTCAATTGCAGGGATACGTACCTGGGTCGAACGGCTACTGAAATATACGTTTATTAAGTCGACGGATATTGAGGAGCCCATTCAAGGTGTTGTAACCACCTGTACCTGCGGGCTTCGTTAACGTCCCGGTATGAAATTACTACGGAATTACTTGGATATGTCCATTTCACAAAATTATTCAATTATTTAGTCTTATAATAATGAAAATGTAAACGTAAAGTTGAAATAATTTTCTAAAGAGCAAAGTAGTCATCGATCGGAAGAGGATTAGGACCAAAGGTCGTATAATCCATCCTAGAAATTGTAATTAGTACTATAGGACCTTTTAGTTTTTAATCTCAGATTATTCCATTAGCAAGCAAAGAAGATAGTAGCTCGAGTTCTGGTTGAATAAATAACAATTTACTTTAAAGCTTTCTGCTTTAGTTTTCCTGGGCCCGTACCGTGAGGTGCTTATTGCGATGATTGTTAGGTTCAGCCGACGACACTGCGCGACCACGAACCGTATTACCGCGCGATAAGGTGTATGGTCGCACAGCGTTCTCGGCTAAACCTAACAATCATCGCAATAAGCACCTCACGGTACGGGCCCTGGTAAACAGAAGAGAAGAAAAGGTGAGGCGCATTAAAGATAAACAAACCTGAAACTGGATGTGAGTACGAATCATATAATATTAAAATAAAGTGAAATACTTAATTAACTCACTTAGCACTCATCAACGACTAAAATTATTAGGGCCTAGTAAAAATATCAAATTTTTGAAACATTTTGCAAGACTTTACAGCCAACTGCGCGAATTGTATTGCTGCAGAGTAGGTGCTTTTAGTATTAGGCGGCTGCAGTATGGTAACTCAAGTGAGCATTGTTTCTGCGGTTTTTTTTTTATATTACTGATTGGCGAGACGAGCAAGTTGCTCACCTGATGTTAAGCGTAAGCCCATAACAGTTAATTGCCACCCAAAATTTTAAACTTCAAAACCCTACGCGGAAATGCACTACACCGTCACATTGAGATTTTAGATGTTAAATATTTTTGTGCCCAGTAATTTCGCTGTTAACATTGCCCTTCGATCCGAAACACAGTAATGCTTGTACACTATTTCTTCTCCAGGTGGGCTCTGCAAATGATTCCTACCACCACAAAACCTTGCAACAACGACAATCATGGCAACGATATCTGGCAACTGTAGTCAGTAAGATGTACTCACTTGAGAAGCTTGTTGTAGTCCACGTGCGGCGATATCTTGAGGAACTTCTGCAGTGTGTTCATGACGGCGGCGGGCTCGGCTCGCAGCGCGCTGCCGTCCATCACGTGCAGCTGGTGCGCGCTGTACTCCGCCAGCCACCGCTCCAGGTAGTGGCTGTACTTACCCGGGTTCAGGCAACGATTCCTGTACAATAAACTCTCTTTAAGTTGGGACAGCAATGGATCAACCACTGTGAAGAGCAGGCAAAGACCCAAAATACACGCAAAGCAGCGCGTGGCAAGAGCAGGATACTTGGTTCGCGCTCTAGTTTATCGCAGTCACTCTCACGACATGTGTAACAAGACAGACAGTGACCGAAATAACTTGGAGTGCGCAAATATACCGTTCCGTATGCTCTAGTAACTAATATTTAAAAAAAAAAAAGCACCCGACTTTAGTTCAACAACAATGGGTGTATTGTTCTCTGATATAATATTTACTTCCTCCTCACGATTAGATATACTTCCTCAAAGTAGAACAATAAGATCCATCAAACTCCATCCAAGCCAAAATCTAAGTACCCTCTATCCTTCTTTGCAGAAGCAAACTTTGTCAAGTAGACAAACGGGTCGTACGTAATAAGACTATGATGTATCGACGAAGTCTAAATATAAACACTTGTGGCGGTACGGCTATGATAAGTTGGTGGGATAAATCGGTTTCATGCTTATTGGTCCTTCGAGCCGGATTACGTAAGAGCTACGCGCCTTACGTAGCTTACGTTTATTTGTCACATATTTTTGATACGACACGCCACTATAGAAAGCTTTATGAGAGAATACCCTGATCTATCTCAGCCTTTTTACCCATTATATTTTATGGTAGAATAAAGTTTCCAACCTTTGTCAAAGTTGAATGGTTTTTTTTTGTACAAAAAAAACATCGTTGTTGTTAAAGTTTAATCAGCGTATAATGTTTCCGGATACAAAACGTAATTGGAATTTACTTTCCAGCTCAATGGATCTGAAATGGGTTTTGGTATTATTATACCAGTGTGATTCAAGATTCCTTTATTTTCATTCCGACATTCGAAGAATTGGTAATCGAATAAAAACGAAGGAAACTTTATTCAGACACTTGTTTTGTAACTGTATCCGAATAAACTACTGCGAATTGAAATAATAGCTTATGTTTTGAGTTTTTGATAAAATATAGATAGATATAGATATAGATAAAATTTAGACAAAAATATAGATTTATTACCAACACATGGTATAGTATGAATATGATGGTTTTGTAGTGTTGGAACTCCTTTTTGTAGAGTCTTGGGAAGTATCACACCCTTGCTAATTTTTCAACCGCCAAGCAGGAGTATGCAAAAATGATTGTCGTTATTTTTACTGTTGCGTTGTTGTTTTTTAGTGAAATTCCTGGAGGTAAAGATATTTTACAATAAAACCTCAGTGTGACGAGGGCAGTAGTGCATTACCACGCAAGATTTTAAATTGTTAAAATCCAAAATTCTGGATGGCAGTGAACAGCCGATACAGGTAAGCGTCACTATTACCATTAAGCGAGCGAACTGCTTGCATATTTAATCAGTTACATAAAAAATAATGTTTCGTCTAGTGCAAAATTCTCGAAAAAAGTGTCTTGAGTTATGTTTTATAATAAACGAATTAAAATCCTATGTCGTCACGCCTCATTTTGTTTGCTTGTATACTTCTAGTATTTAATTAAGTAATTCACTAGTTTTGTTTACTTTTGGTTCGAAATTTTCGAACCAAAAGTAACGCGCCCAATATTCCTGTTCGCTAATCAATAGTCAAAAAATATCTTACTGCATCGTACTGAGGTCTTACCTGAGGTCTTTGAGCGGCTTCGGCGCAGAATCATTGGCCGAGATGACTGTGTGAAAGGTGTAGTTATTCGCAACTGGATCGCCATGTGACCGGATATGCTGGTACCACGAGTACGCCCTGAATAGAACAATAAATCGACTATGGGCAATCGGTCAATGGACCCTTCCAACAACACATAGATCACTCACTCAGGACGATCGAAGCACACCACGACACGTGTCATAATACACCTATAAAAATTGACTTTCATAGGTCATTGCTAGGCGCGGGCAGGCGTATCACTGATACAGCCAAATAAATAAATATTGGTTGGCGGTTTTCACACACAGCGCCACCTAGCTCTAAACTAAGGAAGCTTGTACTATGCAAACCAGATAACTGATAGAATACTTAAAAAATATTTTTGCAAATGCATACATAGATTACATAAAAACACTCAGACAAAGAACAAACATCCATGTTCATCACACAAATGTTTGTCATGGGTGGGAATCGAACCCACAACCTACAGCTTAGAAGGCGGAAATGCTGCCACTGAGCCACAAGGCTAATCAAAGCACAGATAACACTTAGCATTACGAGATAGTAGTTCCGACAAGAAGTCACCAAACTATTCGAAATCGCGGGCTACGGGACTGCGACCAAGCGTTCTCATTGGCTATCTTCAGGTTACGCCTACTTGAGCACAGCAATGAACCTAAGAAAGTATTTTTTAGAGTTTTGGCGGGAACGTGAAGAAGTCACGTCGCGTTATTATATTATTTTCCAAAACCTGTGTTATTTCGAGTGTTTATGTGTAAAAATGTTGCATTTTTATTCATTAAGTGTTTATGACCGTGCATGAGTGTTGGTGAATAGTATAATGTCCTGAAACATGACTTTTCGTGTTTGTTTCCAAAACTCCATAGACACCTTTAGTAAAGTCTCGATCACTTTACTGGGGTATAACTTGAAAAAAACAGTGATCTGCTTTGCTTGACTTCGACTATGACTGAGACTTGTTTTAATTATGAAATTCTTTACTTCACTTCAAATAATACAAAACTTGACACTGGCGCTATAATATATAACCCGCAGGTGGAGAAACCAGTCCTCAATATTACGACATGTTAATCATATTGACCTAAATACGAGTGCCGAGCGTCAGGCATGTCGAAAATTGTGGAATTTCGTTAATTATGATATTAAATAAATGGTCGTACGATAAAATAACGCGAATAATATTATGGAATCAAGCCGGAAATATGCAAGGTAAAATGTAAAGTAAATTTGCCCTGCAAGTAGTTTCATTGATGACGGCATTTATTGTGGCTGTAATTTAATTGATGATGGCTTTATAACTATAAAAAATATATACATCCTAACTAATATTATAAATTCGAATGTAACAATGTAACGGACATAGGCTACCTTTTTTTTATTGGTCCACGAGAACGTAGTCGCGGGTAACAGCTAGTTATAAATATTTCAGAGCACTATTAATGCATTTTTTTTATATGCTATTCAGCTGCCAAATACCGTTTTCTGGACAGAAGGGCAATATTTCCAGTGAAATTACACAGCATAAAGAAATTTTACCTCTGATATTTCAAGATAACGAGCGCAGTGCATTACCGCGCATGGTTTTGAAGTTCAAAATCCTAAGTGGCCCTCAACTGTAATGATCTGATAGTGAGCGTCACGCTTGCCTGACGCCTGATGGTGAGCGTCACGCTTGCCTGACGCTCACCATCAGGCGAGCTCCTCGCTCGTCTCGTCACTGAAGTATACAAAAACTTCCAATGTTAAGTGACATTATTCTAAGGCGACATATTATGTTTATTCTAGCAATTTAACTTTGAAATTCATCTAAGATAAACGTTTAAATCATTCATTTATTACAAAATCCAAGTTTATAATGAACAAAGCGGAATTTATTATGCATATTTACATTCTGAAGCGAAAGCTTACCCGTAAAATGAAAGTCAACAGACAACAATTCATATTACGCTACGTTTCTCGTAGTGGTCGAGTTAATGAAATTAAACAATGTTCCGCTTTATACCTATACTAGCTGTTACCCGCGACTACTTTCGCGTGAACCAATAATATAACTTTTTAAGAGCATGTCGGGCCATGGTTAGTAGGGTTCCGTAGGCGCGTAGGACGTTTGAAGTATGTATCCGTTTTTACCGCATATCTCAAAAAGTCGTTATCACATGTTGCCCGAAATAATTTTAAAATAAAGTTTTTACTAAGATCTATCAACATGGAAGCTTACAAGTTTCTGAGATGCATAGTTTAAAAATGGCAGGGACAAAGACGATGTAAGCAACTTTGTCGGCCTATATTTCGCAAGCGGTAGATCTGATAAAAATATGGTGTAGGATATCTTAACTTTTTTTTAAAATACCGATTCAATGATATACATACATGTGGGGGACAAGCTAATTTTTTTTCCATCCTCACTTTACATGTATGGCAGCCTCCCCATAGAAATAAAATTAAGATTTTTTATTCTCCGCAATTAGTTGTAGTTAAGTAATTTTTTTTACCGGTCTTTACATGTATTTTACTATACTTATTTTACAAAAAAAAGTTTTATTTTTATTTTTTGAAACTGTAGGGTTATACTTAGACTATCGTTGTTCAAGATTTCATGCATGTAAGTATAACATTGGAAGTTATAAGGCTGTAAAGGATTCAGACAGACATGACGAACTTATAAGGGTTCCTTTTAGAACTACGGAACTCTAAAAAGTAGCCTATGTCTGTCTCCTATCCTTAAGCTATATCTATGCAAAAATTCAGGCGACAAAAACCCAGAAAGAGAGACACGAGTTACTTTGGCATTTATAATATTAGTTAGGATTGTTTATTATCTGCCAAGTTTACGCTCGCCGAGTATCATTTACTTTAAAACAGCCGGCTGGTAATCGCAAAATAACTCAAATATCAATTTGCACTGCTTTCGTTTCCGACCTAAGCCAATCCTCGCAGGCAATCCTTTGTTTACTCTTTCAGTTCTTTTTCGTTGCTTCATTTAGATGTTCATTTTATTCACATTGCGTGTTTCAGAACGGAGCAGCTTTATTTAGTGTTTGTACCAATTATTAATTACAGTTGGAAGTAACAAATGGCGAAATAAAAATGCAAAACGAGCTTGATAACAGCGTGAAAGTTATTGTGGAGGGTTTTTATTGTCAGACGCGATAATTCAGTGGAAGAATGGAAGGGTTATTATTAGTTTTACGGTTACTGGCCGACGAGCTATCTCAACTTTTATTTACGGCATAGATTAAACCGTAAATATCAGATGACTTTCAACCCAGCAGTCAAGGTGTTCAGAACGCTTTGCTCCAACTTCTAGTTAATCAGGATTACATTTGGAGCGACTTTGCGAATGAGCCTTCTAACAAACCCAATTAAAAATATTTTCCGTCTAGTAAACTTGATGTTAATATGTTTTATAATATTCTTCGAGAGTAAAAGTTAAATTACGAACTGAAACATTGTAGTAGCAGGTTGTTCCGCGGGGATAAGGCGGATATTAATGGTCGTATACACTGTTCCTGCAGTGCGATGTTGGTAAAATAATTACGGTGATTATTTCGACGTGAGTAGATTACTCGCCGGCGTGACGTGTTATTTTCTACACTAGTTGACAAAGTTATTACGAAAGCTTGTTTTCGTACAGAAGTAATGAGATTTAACTATCTTGGTAAGCAGAAGCGAAGATAATCGCATAACACAGTCGATTGTCCGCAGAGGTCTTATCCGGGCAACTAAGCAGGGACCCTATTCGGAGATATGTCATTTTATCTCGGTCACTCTCACTCCCATTAAATTCTAAATTAGAGAGACAGTGACCGAGATAAAATGTCATTTCTCCGAATAGGGTCCCAGCAAACGAAACGGCTTCATACTCATTGATTCAGCGTTACGATGTCTTTATTTCAAGAAATCTTACCTCTTGGAAGGCGATATAAGTATAGCGATGATCTTAGCGTTGGGCAGGAGGGCGTGCGCGCGGCGCGGCACGAGCTCCCCGTCGAAGTAAGTCGCAGACTTCTCGAACGTGATCTGGGTAGAGTTGCTCAGACTCGGCGGGAAGAAATTTAGGTACCTGCCAACAATCGACCTTATTATGACGGAGTAAGATGCAAAATGAGTCGATTTCGGTTGTATACGGTGCGTAATACTAATGAATTTGTGCCGTGTGACCGCGCGGTAAATGAAGTCGACCCTTTTGAGACTGAGGACGTTTGATCGCGCAGACTATATTTAGGTCCAGACTTTGTGACCAGACAATAATTTCTTATGTGTCTGCTTTTAGTTGATTATAGAGTCATCATTCCTCTCATTTTGATCACGTATTCCGTATACCTAATCAAAATACAATGCATAAACAAATGACCTCTGAAATAGTCGTTTTCAAATCAAAGAAAACATAATTATTTACAAATGAATGAGATTGTTAGGACAACATATTTTATACAAGTACCAACAACTCTTATTTATTAATTTAAGGTTTTTTTTATACTAATTATTTAAGATAGTAGCGTTTCCGTAGAACTTACTGTTAGCTTACTATTTGTTTTGGAAATAAATAATACTTACATAAGCACTCGCGACTGTATATTTTTATGAATCTGGGTGTAAAACGAGCTATTCAATCGCCTGACGGTAAGCGTCGCGCTTGTCCATAACAGCTCAACACCCCCCAGAATTTTTAACCACAGCAGTTCAAGAAACTACGTGGCACTGCCCTGCGCTGTCACTCTGAGAACTATATGTTAAATCTCTTTATGCTCAGTAAAAATCACGTTCCGTAACTAACGAAAGAAGTCTCGCGTTTACATTTCACGGCTCAGTTCTGAGACGATTGGTTTTCAGTCGATGAAACGAAATGATTTTGGTATCTCTGTTATTTTTGTAGATATTTAATGGATACGTTGGAATTATGCTTTATGATGTCTATTTTCTCAAAATAATATACATTCGCTTAATAGAGAAAACACATGCTTTTCTAACTGTGATCGTTCTATTTAAACTTCTATTCTGCCTCGTATAGTATAGTATGTGCCGAGTACACATACGCTTCTTATCTGTAACCGATATTAAAACACACATTCCCGGTTATCTCGCGAGCGAGCGGTCTAATCTAGAGCTTCCCGAGCTGGAACGCGGAAGTCGATGTGCCGGCGCGAGCGGAACGAGCGGCGTATCGATAAGCTACCGACTATACCCGCATCGACTAATAATCCAACATTACGCCAATATTTAACCGATTTCTACATCAGTACCGCATAGTTAATTAAATCATATTTATGATTTAACCACCGTAATAAAATTCCGTACGTGTTCATAAATGAAGAATGCTTCGAAATGCGATACATACTCCGCCTATAACATGTTTAATACATTATTTATTTAACGCGAATGAAGACATGAAATGTGCTCGTTTATTTATCGACTATAAAACGTCCCCACGTAACGTATAATAATTGGCTTTAATGAAAAACACTTTCTGTTTTCGCGTGAAAAAAGTATATTTTCACTTTATTACTCGCCGGTATCGAGTATCTTTTTTATAAGTAGTATCCGCGGATACATTTTATCGTGGATTTATCGCGCGACAGAGAGACGGCTACGAGTTACGAGCGTCAATCTACGAAACCGATAAATTGTTTTTTCAGCTCGATCGGTCGGAATTAAGCCGCGGAAGAATAGACGTCCGGACAAAGGCTTCCGTTGCTCTAATTTACCGAATTTACCGTTAAGCTGGAAGGAAGGGTTGATTGGATAAAGATAGCGTCCACGTTTGCAGTATATCGGTGCATTGGGTTTACGGGAGCTTTCGGACGCTTCTCGATCGCAACAGTTAGAGTGTAGAGTGTAAACTTCCTCGATGGAATGGCGTCCGCAACTTAGTTGTTTTCAGTTTCAGCTGGAAAAGTAAACACTGAGATGGCGTTCATAAAACGCGCCGTTGGTTATACAGGGTTACAAGGAAAGGGTATTCTAAGCAGAAAAGGGTTCATAGTTATTCATCATTATGAACAACTTTTACTACGGAACCAACACAGAAAAGAAATCAGATTCCATAGAAAAATTTCAATGACAATCGATAAAATGTATGGAACAGAACAATTTCATGGTCGGTCCCATAGTATTAGTTGTTAACAATCATGAGTACTATGAGCCCCTTTCGGCTTAGCATAGCCTTTCCTTATAACCCTGTATACGGATTTTATTCACTTATTTATTGTGATTGATTTTTCTCAGTGTAAATACCTTACGGATTTTATTGTGGCTTTTACCTTTTCGCGGAGAAGACGAGTGTGAGCGATAAAACGGTTCAAAGTTTTCGTCAAAGTATATTTGTGTATGAGTTTAATGTTTAAAAATAAAATTTATTGTTTCAATTCTGGGGCTAATTGTCTCCAAGGCTAAGGGTGATCACACTAAATATATTATACAAGCGACAGCATCTCTATGCATATAATTATATATATATCTCTCTCTTTCTGTACGTCTCGCTTATGTTACCTTTTGACGACTAAGAAGAATTATCTATATATATATTATATTATATATAGAATTGATCTTGATGCCGACTATTATCGATTAAAGAGTTTTTTGGTGTACAACACTTTATAAGAAGCGTTATGTAATGCGAGTATTATACCATGTTTGTATTCAACTGTGATATTAATAATCTTTCACCAATAAAATATCTGTCTCTAATGAGAACTTGGCATCAAAGAAGTATATTACGAGGAAGCGCTCGGAGACTTTTTATCAAAGAAATCAAGTTAAAATTAAAAATCGTGGCTACAACTGCGTGTCGCAGCTGGTAATAACAGTATCTTACCAATCAAGACCCTTGAGGTAGTTGTTGTTGTTAAAGAACTGCAGCTCTTCGTACGTGGCCGGGCTGGGGTGGTTGGGCACGAGCGCGGGATGCATCGCCAGGAAGGTGTAGAGCGCGGTGCTGCCCGTCTTCTGCGGCCCGATGACGAGCACCTTGGGCAGAGTGCCGCACCATTTGTTCTTAGACCATATGCGCCTGTGGCGGATGTCGTCGCACGGGTTCTATAGTGAATTAATGAATATAAGTAAACGGACGCCCTTTACTGAAGGAGATGTCAAAGCATAATATATTAACAATAATAATAATATTTTTTATTGGTACAATTAATAGTATGATAAGGTACATAGTATTATTGTTTTCGTAGTATCATCATAGTATCATAATAATTTAAGTTACAAAATTTGTTGTTACAAATTACATTTACATTTGGTATTAATCAGTTAAATTGTCGTGTCGTTTCGTTAAAATATTATAATATAACATCTTAATTTTACTATCCATTTCTTTCATCAATCAGAGATTGTACTATTATCTATTCTGTGCCATCGTTCAATACTCTCAAAATCATAATTATAATAAAAGAGAAAAACTCTGAAAATAAGAATGCAGTCACGACCGAAAATGTACCTTCCTCTCAAATTATAATACGAACTTACAAAAAAGTATGAATACTTCGAATTGAAAGATGAGTACCTAAGTATAAAATAAGCTTTTATAAAATACGTTATTGATACTGTACGCTAATCAAAATGAGTCCAAACTCCTTCAATCTACTGTTAGTTACTGAGGAGTTCCGTTTTCCACATTCCGTATCCATCATCGGATCAGCTCGCTGTCACAATAATGTTTCGTCATCGGAACTTGACATGCATGCAAAATTTCAACTTTATTGAACAAGTAGAACAGGGGCCTTATCCAGTAACTGTGGTGGCAATGGTCATTGCGTGCCATCACACTCGAGCCAACTTACTTGCACCATGCGAGGGAGCAGGATAGCAAACGAATACCATCGCCACCAGAGTTACGAGATAAGGACCCCAGGTCTTAAATTCAGTTAAAAGATTGGATCTTAACATACATACATACGAACATTTCAAGTTAAATAAAAGCCTGTAAAAAATAATAAAACTTGGGACGAAAATAAAATGGTAGAGACAATTAAAGGTGTTTCATACAAACATTGTAAGTTAGATAAAAGCTTGTAAAATTACAGACGATCATCTATACATAGTATAAATTAAGGTCACCTTCAGCGTATGTCCGTATATCCTCTAACTCCTCCTAAGCCACGCAACGGATTTGATGTGTTTTTCAACATCAATTAGCTAATTTTTCACTGATGGTTTATAATTTTTTTTTTTAAATGACAGCCGTGCGAAGCCGGGGCGGTTCGCTAGCTTAATATATCCTAACTAATATTGTGATTGCGAATTGAATTGTGAATTGAACTGTCTCTCTGTCTGGGTGTTTGTCGCGTTATCACGGCTAAACGGATCGACCCGAATTTTTACATAGATATAGCTTAAGGGTAAGAGACGGACATAGGCTACTATTTTCTTATTACTACACGCGAACGAAGTCGCGGGTAACAGCTAATTATGTATAGGATGTACATCATCGACCTATATTATACAAGTGCGTATATGCAATAAAGAGAGGCGCGTAGTTTTAGTTTCATAAAACGATCTATAAAATTTATCCCATTATATATTTTACTGGTTCTCCATGTGTACAATACAAATAATTCCTGTAAACGAGTGGCATTTCGGCCGCTCAAATATATTTTAATTGTAGATTGACATAAGCCACGCAACAATAAATACATTCGGTTCCAATGAACCGATAAACAACGCGCTTACATCGCGCTCGCGTTCCACGATGATAGGTACATTCAATATTATTTTATTTTTATACATCGGTCGATACATACGTGTCTCTGCGAACGAGAAAGTATTAGAACTTGCGGCATGCATATTGTTTCCGAGTCTTTGTCTTCGTGCGACACGAAATGTGGGGTTATACCAGGGACTATCTACTATAGCAGGGACCATATTCCTGTGCGCTCGAGATTGTCTCGGTCACTGTCTCTCTAATTTAGAATTTAATGGGATTGAGAGTGACCGAGATAAAATGTCATTTCTCCGAATAGGGGCCCAGATGGGAACGAAGAATTGTTTGCACGTCAGTTGGGACCGCCTTGCGGCAGGACGGCTATGTTTTGTATCCCAGCCAAACTAGTACGTTAGCTGTCAAAAACTGTCAAATGTTTTTGAAGTGAAAGGACATCACTAGTGAAAAGGGTGGTGACGCCATATTGTGTATTCAAAGTGCCGGAAATGACGTGAGTTGTAACAGGTCCTCTTTTTTCTTTCGTCATTGGGTTATACAGACACATATCACCCGTAGATTCCGCACTCAGGAAGATAGAAATCCATCGCACATCGGTCAAAAAACACTTATTAACTCTCATTGATCTATCGCTAGGCGCGAGCAGGCGTAACCTTGAGATAATGAGGACGCTTGGTCGCAGTCCCTGCAACCCTCGCTTTCCTTCAACTTTGGTGAGTTTTTGTCGTAACAACGATATCTGCGGTATTTAAGTTACTGCGGTTCATAGTTTTAAGTCAAACGAGTCTAAAGCATCTATATATTTCTCTTAAATTTTGGCTTCATACGTTTTTGATTTAGCCAGTGTCGAGTTTTGTAATATTTCAAGTTTGGTAAAATATTTCACAATTGAAACAAGTCTCCGTCATAATATAAGTCGAGCAAAGTAAGTCACGTTCAAGTTCAATTCATGCTCCCGTAAAGTGGTGGAAGCTTTACTAGAGGTTTCTATGGAGTTTTGGCAACAACACGAAAAGTCACGTTTCACGACATTAAATTATTCACCAACACTCGTGCACGTTCACGAACACTTAATGAATAAAAATCCACCGTTTTTACAAATTAAAACTTGAAATAACACAAGTTTTGGAAAATAATACAATGACGCGACATGACTTCTTCACGTTTTTGCCAAAAACTCCTAAAACATATAAAGCCGCAAGGGCTTTAAAATCGAAGGCCGTTTACGTTTCGTTTACGGCACACATTTCAATTTCATTTCATTTAAGTCTTTTTTTTTTAATGTCTCCGCGATAGTTTTCTAGTCTAGTTTATGGAGACGTATTGAGGTGCGCGCAATCTGCGATGCGATGACCTTCTCCATCTCTATCTGAAAAATCTCCCGTGCACACTAGGCCTTAGTATACGTAAGACGGCGACAGTTACAGGTATTCAAAGGGCAATGGATGTTTCTTTAGGATGCTATTTTCTTTAATCTGCAGAGAGGAGGATTGTACGAATTAACTGGAGCTTTTGACGCTGTATAGACCCACCCCTGGCTTATTCAGTTAAAAAGTTGAGATAAACAGGCAAAAAATTCAGTATTTTTCTTCGTAGCACCTTTCTCCACTTTCCTGAATTCTTAATGAGATTTTCAGTGTTCCGTATAATTTGTAAACGAAGTACGTTCATTATATTTGCGGAGACGTTCCCGCATCATTGTTAGATCCTATCCAATTAGCCAATGTAAATATGGACATGAGATAAGTAAAATTGCCCCAACTTTACGGTCGAAAGGCATCGGCTCGGAACAAGGAGGCCCGCTGCCAAACTGTTACAAAAGTTAATTGATCCGACGACAATAGCGCCCGGACCGAGTTTCCAAAGGGTAACATTCCGTTTTATTTGCGTCAAAAGACCGTTTCCTAACTTTGTTAAATAGAATCACTGATTAATAGCTTTCAGAAGCTGGAAACGTCAACGGCAAAGATTTAACTTTGAGCCCAGCCGAAAGGAACAACTGTATAGTGCATACTTTTTAGACGAATAAATTGGGTTCTGTTCCCCGGGCTTACTGTTAATTTTCGCTCGGGATTGAGATGGATTTAAATAAAGAAAGGTAAAGCGGACCGAAATGGATGCTCCCATTTCGGCGTTCGTTTTGATGTTGAAACAAAGATTCGAAACGGTCATTTTTTTTGTTGAAAACGTGTGTTATTGACAGTGACTCGTTATCAAGTATTCGATGCGATCAATGATCGAAATACAGGTAAGGCTCGTCAATTATAACGTTAGCACATGCGTGATCGATGACAATGCATTATTCGAGTGCTGCCTATTCCTGGACAGGCAAACAACACCTTTGTTTGACTAAACCGGTCAGAAAACTAGAATAAGTAAATAGGCGTTGCATAACGTGAGAGTTACTTTTCAAACTAGCTTTGCGTGATTTTCTTATCGAAAAGTAAATGTAATAGTTTCTCAGAAGCATTCTTTATTTATTTTAAGAGAATCACATACGCCCAGTTTTCCTCATATCTAGACAGACGAGTGTAATGTGGGCTTGACCCAATTCATGTCCATAAGATGGTTAGTTTCAATTAAGTGTTACAGAACAGACTTGGCATGACTTTAATTAATACCACGAAACTCGAAGAACAACAAAATTATTGTAGAGAATTTTTTTTTGTCGTTTATCCATTCAATTGTTCGTGTTTGTGCCAATATGATATAGCTTCTATAATTTGTGCTATAGAAGAAAAACAAAAGCTCCGACTGTAAAATGTAGCTTATGACCAGAGAGCGGAATGTATAAAGACAAAAAACAATTGAAATGTTATAGAGATGGGTCAATGTTTTTTATCGACTATTCAAACTATCGATACTTTTTTTATTTCTTTTAAACTGTATAACTAGCTACACCGCTTGTTACTGCTTTTGTATTTTGCTTAACTAGTCGCACCCGCTGTTTCACCCGCGTGCACAATGATGAAAATGGATGAAAATGGTGAAGTACCCTATGTGATGAGTCACATTGTGCGCTATCATATCACACCAATATTATAAATGCGAGTGGTAGAGTGTGTATGTTTGTCACTTCTTCACGAAGAAACGGTTTTCGCATTTTGATGAAACTTGGTATATAGATACTTTAGGTCCTGGAATATCACTTAAGATATTTTTCAACTTTGTCCACGCGGGTGATACAGCAGGCGCAGCAAGATAAGCAAATACAGTTAAAAACTAAAAAGTATCGCTAGCTTGAATAGTCGATAAAAAACAATGAACCATCTCTATTACACTTTAATTGTTTTGCCTTTAGATTCCGTTCCTTGCTTATGACACATGTAACGTTGTACATTGAATGGATTATGTACAGAATCGCGATGCAAAGTAACTATAACAAAATAAGCACGGATCCCTAAGAGCCTGCGTTGACCGACACTCGAGAAAGGTCAGAGAGGTATATAAGGCTCGGGCGGCTGCAAGCGGATTTTCATTCCTTATATTCAACACCGAAGCGTGGATGTTTGTAATTCTAACGCAAAGTGCTAATTCTACATCAACGAGAGTCACGCTGGGGTGAGCTATGATCATTAATTTCTATAATTTCTTCCAAAGCCTTAAAAATAAACTAGCTATCATCATTAATTCCTATAACTTCTTCCAAAGCCTTAAAACAAACTAAAGTCTAGATTTATCTGCATTCTATGTGTGACTATAGTTTCTGAATTCTCTGGTTTTCTAATTCGTGACTACAACTATGTATTTCTGTGTGATACCTAACTCATGTAAAGATGTTCTGCTTGCTGATTGCCATGTACCTATAGCTATACCAATTTGAGCGAGCTGGTCGCAAGTTCTAAGCACCTACCACATGGGCGCACTCTCGCCTCGTTCTCAGTCACAGCAGCTTATTTCTGAACAAGAAGCTAACGCTGGTTTCTTTTCAGGTGTCTCTCTCTACACTTACTCTTCTCTCTACTCTCTCGCTCGGAATCATTGTCATCTATAACCTCGCTGCATTTCTGCTACGCCCTCCGGGCTCGCAGCTTGCAGCAGTGGCTGCCTACTACAAGAAGCGTGGCCGAGCGGCATGTGGCTCCCACCCACAACTATCTGCGGGTGATCAGTTCTGGCCTACGTCATCATCGCACCACCTGCGCTGGCAGAAGATGCTACGGGCTGCAAAAGGCTGTGAACGAGCACTGTGTAGGGCTAAGACCAGTAACCTCTTCAAACTAACTCAATGAGTGAGCGGTTGTGCAACTCATGTAAAAGTACCTAATAAATTGTACAGTATTAATGAGTATACGACTTTAACTCACAACCCTATCGGCCACCTAAGCCTAGGTAGGTAGGTAGGTCTAGCTAAACCTACCCGAAGATAGTATCATATCCTAAACGCAACACACTCCAGACATAAAGAAGAATCCAACGACATCTCTCTCATAATCCTCGTTCTTGGGCAGTCGGCTAAAAATATCATTCAATTCGTCGTAGATACTAATCTAATAGCACTGTTTGTAATACATTTTCACGACTAAACGGTTTAATCAATCTTAGAAAAATATGTCGAAAGAAGTAGTGTGCATCAAAGAACAAACACAGGGTACTATTTATCCCGGATAAAAGCGCAAAAAAACTGGGAAACCGGAAGGAAAACCGCGCTGCACAGCTATCGTCTAGTAATGAGGTCGCAGCCAAAGCACGTCCATAAAAACATTCGTGTCAAACACGGCTTTTTGCTTGGAAGTTGAAATGGTTCATGAAAAGGTTATTACTATAGAAGTTTACCAAACGCATATAGCAAGGAAACCGACTGGATATTTTCAGGATATTTCCCAACCTAAAATGGCGGAAAGATCTTTGTGCGGCAAAAGAGAAAAGAAGATTTTCATGATTTTTGACCGTAATATTACTCTACTTTTCTTTGTAGCGAGCGATATTTTGTGGAAGTTTTTAAATTTGAGGTCGAATATATGATTTTACAAATATACCCAGCAAGTTAATTTGCCGTGATATAGTTAAGGCTACATAATAAATACTCGACAGAATTCCTCACTTTCTACTCGTTACATACGAGCTTTGCGATTACACTACGAGTAGCACGAGCAAACGCAACGTTCAAATAAATCGAAACAAACTCCTCAGTGATCAGATATGACGGAAGCTCAATCATCTTCAATCGAGCGTACAGAAAATATTTTTAGGCAAATATAGTTAACTACACTATTTATATTGCTTAACAACAGTATAGGTTGTGTTTAAATGACGCTTACATATAATCTTTAATCGTCAATTTCTAAACACGCGACAATAAGTCAAGATCCGCCATTACTCCAAAAACTCCAGACGTTACAGACATCCAAAAAAGGTCCATAAAGTATAGATAGATAGATACTCTTTATTGTTCACACCAGATCGTATATAGCTAGGACAGAAAACAAAAAAAAAACAAAACTAGTGCAACAAATGGCGGCCTTATCGCTAAAAGCGATCTCTTCCAGGCAACCTTGTGATGGAGAGTATCGTAGAAGTTGTAAATGACGGGATGTGCAATAATAGAAATTATGTGACGTGAAAATTATACTCTAAACTACACTAAATACTCGTAAAGACATATTACAAACTAATAGTAATACATACTAAAACATAAATAACTTATGATATGTAACTAAAATATACTAATAAATAACATATGGTGGTAAGTGGTAACCGCCGCGTATGGACACCTCCATTACCCGGGCCATTGTCATTGCGTCGCTTAAATTTGAGGACTCCGTAGAACCTTCGTTTGTAGCAGCTTCGACTGTTACTTGGTCGCGAATAAGCCACCGTGCTGAGTGTACATTTACATGAACGGATATGTGATTATTTTTATTCAAAAAACGCTGAGCAAGTGTAAAGATGCCGCTAGATTGCAGTACTTACTCCCCACAGTGGATTGAGTTCGTCGGGCCGTAGCTGGAAGTATTTGTCCGCGAGCGCGAGCGGCGGCGCGGACGCGAGCCGCACGTTGGTCCAGCACCGCAGGAACTTCACCACCGACTCGAACGTATATAGCGCCAGTCGATCGTTGCCGTAGTTAGACATATGGGTCATGAACACGTTGATCTGGTGAACAAACAAATCAAATTACCCTTCATACTCATAGTTGGATACTGATAAGCAATAACATGCAACCCACAAAAAAATAAAATTGTTAATGATACAGAACGCTTCTTTGTAAGCCAATGAATCGTTCTGTATCATTAACAATTGTTTTTTTTTGTGTGTTGACAGGTTATTGCTTATCAGTATCTAGTTTAGTTTTCCCCGTGCCGCGGAAAAACACAAAGACACGGACAACGTCCAGAACCAGACCAATAATTTACACAAACATCCGGGACATCCTGCACATGAAGCAGTCGCGCTACCAACTAAGCCAAGAGGGTACAGTACAGTGTCTACAGGCGCCAGCAAATGAGGCGTGAATCGAATGATTTGAAGTCTTTCGTTTCCAATTCAAATATTCTATTGTATTTTTATTTCGTGTTCTGCATCAGAATATAATTCAAATAAATCACATTCGATTATAGCAAATTATAAATAGGAAACAACGCTAATAAAATAAAGTCGTGTAAGTGCGTATCGTGACACGTTAATTGTAGGGTTCTTGAGAATAGTTGTTTAAATTCCCATTTCAACGATACCCCAGTCGATGAGGTAGGTAAACATTTCCGCGCGAGCGGTTACAATGATGTAATCACACTAATATTATATATGAAATTTTTGCTTAAGTGCGTAAGTATATAAGTGTGTTTTTTGCCGTACTACTCTGTAACGGCTGAACGGATTTGGATGAAATTTGGTAGGTAGCTTATACCCTAGATTAACAGATATACTATTCTGTAGAATAGTGGGTGAAATCGCGGGGCGCTGCTAATTATGATATATGTGCAGCAAATTTAAAGCAGTAGTCCTTCATTGTTTGAATAAAATGACAGTGACATACATATAGACATGGCGAAACTATAAGGGCCGCTACGGAACCCTAAAAATGATCTTGCAACATTTAAAATATCAAGTAGTATTTTCAGACGGTTTTAACCCGCAGTTAAACGCGGGACCCGCTGTGCTTGTTTCAATTCAATTTGCATTCAATTGGTCGCTTAATGATGATACTCCATAAATTAATATACGTCGATAAGTGCCCTCCGCGGGTAACGCCGTATCATGAAGCCTATTTACGTTTCCTTTGTTCGGTTTTGAAAGTATCGGATATTTATTTATGTATTATTGTAATGTTTTTTTTTTTTTTCATTTTGCAGATGCAGATAGCAGGGTTGTAAATTCCCGTATTTAAATTCAATTTGCATTCAATTCGTGGTTTAACGACTGTTGGTTTAACGTTATCCAGCGGATATTGGTCGATAACTGCTCTTTGCGGATAAAAACAGCGGATAGCAACTGTTAAATTCTAACATGTTTCTACTTAATACAAACTACTGTTTTCTTATCAATATTTACAGGATTGTCCAAACAGTGACGTCCATATCCGAAAAATTTAGATTCCTCATACAAAGGGTTTTACGAAAATATCCCATGTACTCGTATGTTCTATGATTTTTCGTAATTTAGGAGATATGTTTTATTTTTATTTTATTAAGGACTAGGTGTTACCGGCGACTTCGTTCGCGGGCACATAAAAAAAGTATCCTATGTCCGTCTTTGTGATACACAGTAACACCTTATCAAATTTTATCAAAATCCTTTCAGCCGTTTATCCGTGATAACGCGACAAACATCCAGACAGAGAGACAAAGTTAGTTCTTGGCAATTTTTGTGCATTTTTTGACGTTTTGTATAGACTGACAGTTGTAATGTAGAGTTTGGAATTGCGCAATCAAAGTTTTTTCCTCGAGATGAACGTATTCATTTTTATACCTCGAAGTCGTATCAGGTCCAATAAATAGTCCTGATACGACTGCGGCTATATTCCTTTGAATTATAATATTAGTTAGGATTGTGCTATGAGACGCTTAAAAAACCTGTATGGATGAATTTTTAGGTGGTGTTTTTCGGATTCTCTTTCGTCCCTCATCGAAAAATCCACACAAAAAAAGTTAGAAATATCTTAGAACATACATGAGGTTTTTGGACCAATCTGTATTTTTGATGCACTTCTTTTTGGTTCGCGAACAATTAAAAATTCCAAAATTTAAGAGATGTTCTAATATTGGATAACTTAAGCAGATCGTCGATTATCGCCTGGAGAGCAAGTCGCCTAACGGAGATCCATTCTAGTGCAAAAAAAAAAAGAAAAAATCTGTATTATGTATAGAACTTATACTTTCAGTTGTTGTTAAGCAATGCCTTTTTGTCTATACAGCTAAAATAGCGAACTGCGAAAGCATCACGCTTTCGTGTTCAGTGCTATCCATAATATCAATTGTAGTATGTGGTTCCTCGCTATTGCACTTTACCGATGGTAGGTAATCATGATGTCTAACTTACAGGATTGTTGATGACAGTCTGGAAGAGCTCGCCGCCCTGTATGGAGCGGTCGAGCCGGTGCCGCCCGCCCGGGTACCGCTCCAGGAGCAGCGTGTGAGTGAACAGGCCGCACGTCTGCCGCGGCAGCACCATCACGCCGCGGTGGCGGAACCCACGCCGCAACCTGGTACGGAACATCATTATTACTACAAAAACAGTGCAACGGGCTTCAATGACTTAAGAGCCATGGCATACTCATGAAACAGGCCGCGGACACAATTGTTCTCTTTCAATGCAATTATTAATAGGACACAAGGAATAAAATGTGTGTCTCGCGTCTCATGACATCGCGCCATCTCGAAGTTTTGTATCGTATTATTAGGACACTAAGGTTGAAATTGCTTGGGTAGAAAACGATTGCGTTCGCACTTCGCGTTCTCATGAGTGTGGATTGGGCTTCAGTATCAGCCTTTAAACACCCCACTGCTGGGATATCAGCATACCCTCGAAGGGTGATTAGGCCGTATCCTCTAGGCTGGCCCAATGCGGGTTGGCGGATTCACATACTCCATGAATTATATTTGACATTTGTTTTGCATGTTTTAAATTTTAAATCTCAACAGCGAAATTCGTTTTCGGTGCTGATTGATGTAAATAAATAAATAAATCAAATTAATTATCTGTATGTAAGTTCCAAAGAACTCATTGGTATGGTTTCATCCGGGTTCATCCCACTGAGCTACCACGACTGAGATTGGGATTAGACTGATTTTATAGTGACGCTTTCGGCCTGCGTCTGACCTGTACCGCGCTGTCAGCTGGCGCGGGTCAGACGCGTACAAAAAAAACGTACAAACTTTTTTTTATTAGGTTTTGTAAAAGTCTTGGAACATTTGTTGGGTATAATGCAGGGAAGGTGCCTGCCAGAGGTTTTTGGTCAATCAAAAATAACCTTGTGCAAGAACCAATACACTCAAAAGCATTGCGACGACGGCCCTTAAAATCAGCTTTAGTTTTCCGCGTGTTGTATAAACGTACTACGAGTATTGCATAAAGAAAAGGTAGTCGATGCCGCTGCAGCCAGGCGCGGTTAGTTTTTACCCGACTGCCCCGAAGTAGGGTAATGATTATCGGGTGCATGTTCGTTTGTCTGTTTCTATGAGACTTACAACCACCTAGACGGCTTATGGATTGCGATGTATCGTAAGATTTGTCTTTAGATCCGCAGTGTAATAGGCATCATTTTAGAGTCGTTTTATTTTGTTTTTCTTTTATACACGTAATAAGTTATCAGGTTTCTTACTACTTTAGAGTATAATATCCGAGACGAGGAAAACTTTCAGTATATTTTGGTAAAGTGCAAGTTAACACGCACGCAGCGGACTAGCCCGTCCTAACACGTACGCTCTACGCAATCCCCAGCGGACGATTCGCCCCGCTCTTCGTTTCATTTCACATACGAAACATAAATTAACATTCTACTGCGATAATATTTTCACAAAATAAAATTATCGCCGCGGGACTAATAAACAGAACGAATGATTATCATCGCTATTGATAGGTAATAAATTCACCGAACTCGTATGACTATTTGCGGAATATGAGCTTAATAAAATGACAAATGACTAATTACTTTTGCTATTTATTGTTCGTGCGAATAGTATTCAGGAGTAATAAAACATTATTTTCGATGCAAATAAGTTCATTAAAATTATAGCACATGTGGCACAATTAAATTGGACATCGTAATTCAGTGCGGTGTCACTTCTAGTAAGAAGTACCTAATAGCTCAATGCTTTTTTTCAATTACTTTTTTATTTCCATACAAACTATAGCGGTCTATTTTACCCCTTTAGAGATGAAATTTCTCAAAATCCGTTCTTATTGTTCACCTAGAGTTTAGACCATTTGAGGAATGTTGGGTCCAAATTTCACGTCTCTCTATCGCACGCACGAGAAACAGAGCGACAGATAAATAATTTCAAATATCGTTGCGCCAAAACCTCGTAGAAGGACTATCCTCTTAAAATCGTGAGTAGCTCAAATTCCCGTTCGGTGTTGAGAAATACACTATTTTGAAATCCCGATAATTATGTCTTTAATTATTGGTATCACATTGTCGGATGTTGGTATAAGCGGCATGGAGAGATATCCGGACCGCAACGCAACGTTTGTGGTTCGCAGGAGTTTGGCCGCCGCCATCCACCGCCGCAAACATTCCCCGCGAACATTGACGCTTACATCGCACGTTAGTGTCTCGCTTTAACGTCTAACTATCGTCGCAATAAAAGCGGTAAAATGTACACTTTACGGTCCCCGCGAGGTTTGGGCTCCAGTTGAGTTTATTTCATACTTTACGGAACCGTAAAGCGCCTAATATAGCGACAGATAGACACTGTACACCACACTTCATTGCCTCCATTTAGGAGTGAATAGCGACGTATTATATGTGTATAATATACTGATATCATCTACATTTGTAGCTGTTATATACCGCAACAGTATTAATTCCTGTCAAATCAACACAGAATCAATTATACTTGGGTAGCACCAAAAGCGACGTGGCTACAATGACGTTATGTTATGGAGGAACGAGATAAGCTTCACGCGAAACAGTATTCAAATCATAAACGAACTAATTAATTGCATCACTGTACACAATTATCGTCTGATTTGAACTTACTGTTTGATAAAGCCAGAGATTCACAACAGTCGCAATTTAGTTAACGATATCATATAGATTTTATATTTATGACATTACATTTTGTAAAATAGCGAAACATCAGTTACCTTCATAAGGTAACTGATGTTTTATGCGAAGTTATTCGGGTCGGTCCATTTTATCGCGATCACGGGGCTATCGACATGATGGATAAAGAGATTAAACTAGTTTGAACACGAGTGGGGTACCGTTCTTTGAGTATCGTTACTTTGAACGAAGAGTATTCTGAAGATTTGTGTTTTATGTTAAATTTTAACAGTAGTGGTCCTTTTTATCCCATTACAAGAAAACAAAAAACTACGAAAATCGGTATGTGTTCTAATAAAATTTAAGATATTTATGTCATACTCGTACTAGCAGCACCCTGCGGTTTCACCCGCTATACCATAGGAATAGTATATTTTCCGGGCTAAAAAGTAGCCTATTTTGTTAAGCCACCTTCATATACCTAGGTAAAGAAATTTAATTAGCTTATGCTTATGCACAAGTTATCATCGGACAAATATACACACATACATACAAATGCCGATTTGTCCCAGTAAACTCTGAGACCTTCGCTTCGCTCAATACCAAATTTCATCTGAATCTGTACGTTACGGAGTTGTCTGGGAACAAACAAACACACTTACATACTTACACACTTACGCACAAACTTTCATTTTCATTCTTTTAACATGTGAAAGAAATAACACACAAACCTAGCTTGATGGGAAATTGTGTCAGTGCTTTATGGAACTTTATCAATTTATTAAGTATGCTCTCTTTCTATCTCTGTCTATCTGTGTGGTTTAGCCTTAATTTCATACAGGGCCCTGTCCTTATTAAACTTATTTTCAAGTGCATTTGAAAATTAATTGTATATAATGGCATTGAGAAAAGAAAAGACCAGTAAGCTGACCACCGGCCAGATAGATAGCCGGGCTCTAAATGTGGATGAGATCGGAGCAGGATAGAATATAATGGTGTATAAAATACGAAGCTTTTGTGCTGTAGTGGATCATGCTGAGGTGATATTGATAATGATACGTACCTAGCCGGCCTTAGATGTGGGTATTCCTCAGTGCTCGTGACTTTAACGTCCCACACCTTCCTCCAGGCTTCGTAGAGCGGCTCGTGCACGGGGTACACCCCCGAGTGGTGCGGAGACACGGAGTAGCACGAGTTTGTGGGGATGCCGTGCTCGAGCGCGAACTGCTTGTTGAGCATCATCTCGGCTTCTAGGTGGGACACGTTGTTGTAGAGGTGGGGCTGTTGGTGGTTCCACATGTGGCAAAACCTGGTGACAAGCGGTATTTTATTATAGAAGACTTCTTTGATTGCCAGGATAATGACATAGTTAGTAGGCTAGTTCCTGTATGTTCCTTCTTTTTCGTGCTTAACACGTTATGTGGCTAGCTCTAGTTCAGAGTTTTTGGATCGCCCAGAGAATGGATATGTCATGGTTAAGCGAGTATTATCATAGCTAGAATAAACAATTAGAGGACCTATAAAATGTATTTTTGACCAAGTGAACCGTTCATTATCCGGAATAGATAGTAGATTTTAACTCATTGTATGCTTTGTATGACATTTCGTATGGGAGCAGCATACACATGCTGCTCCCATACGAAATGTCATACAAAGCCGTTACGGAGTAGAAATAAAAATAACACACACATTAATGATTTTTAATATAAAAACTGACGTGGTTTTGATACATTTTGTTTTAATAAAACGAAAATACTCACGTTAAATTGAGTCGGTTATTCCGACTATAGTTTCGATCACATTCGGTGACCTTTATCAAGGAATGCTACCCGAGACACGCGCGCGACCTCGTCTTGCCTTGCAAGACAAAGCAAGTCAGTGCAAGACAAGACGAGGGCGCGTGCGTGTCTCGCTTAGCATTCCTTGATGTACAGGAATTTTGCGACAATATATGGACAAGCTTGACGCTAAATAAGGCTATAAGCCCTGCAGTGGTCAGAATGCATCATCGGCATGATGATGATTGGACTAAAGTATGTCCCTATTTTATACCATCATGAATTCGTTGGCTACCTATTTCCGTAGAGTTCAAAATAGCAGACGCACGCAACCTATGATTATAACGATAATTTTGCGCCGCTTCTAACATTTTTAAATCAGAAGCTATTATTAAAATCTCAGTCGGCCTTGTGGGCTCTTATCAGTTATAATAAATTAAATGGCTTGACATGAGAACCGCGGCGCGAAATTAAAGTCTGGCCGTTTTATGGTTTCCTTTTATATGATGAAGGTGGTACAGATCGATGTAATACTTCACCTGTAGCAATAAACACGAAAACGACGTTTATTGACGACAACATATAAATACACTTTACAGCCACTTATGTTAATCAGACGAGCTAGATTTCTCTACTTCAATTATAACAAATTACAACAACAAAAAAAAAAACTCAGAATTTAATTTAAAAAAAAAAGATAAATAAAAAGATAAAATATAATAAAAAATATAAGAACGATGGGGAGTTACTACGTGCAATTGTATTTTATTTAATTAAGTCTGACAACGAGCCGCCGCGCCGCCACAAAACCAAGAAACTTTTCGAACAACGAACAAAGTTACGTTCGTATGACAAAATGTATATTTGTCTGAAATCATCATTCCTAGCCCCGCACACTGTTCCACTCGCGCTTCTCCTCGCGATATTCATCTCTTTTACGTTATTGGCCTTGCAATCGCTTTATCTCTATCTATCTCGCCGGACCTTTGACTCGCGCTCAAAAAGCCGACAAAATCGGGAGCTGCGGACAGGGCCAGGAGCACGAGTAACATGACCACATGCCGTCGCTGCCTACTTCCTTAGCCACCTAGTCGAGTAAGGGCGGAAGGCATAATCTCCACGCTTGCCAGGCGGCATGGGGATCGTATATCTCTCGCCTTTTACTAAGAGAACGCATCTGTACAAGTACATGATGTATAATGGAAAATCTAGTATTTTTATTTTATTTTGACTTACCATGTGAAATGTTCTCTATTCTTGAGGAGTGAGTCGTCTCCTCTGTTCTCCAAGGCTGTGCCGTGGTGGTAGTATTTGGCGCTGTAACCGAGGTTGAACCTGAAGCCCGGCACCAGTCGCTGCAGAGCGGCTTGCGACGCTAGCAGCGCCGCTACGTCTTCTTCGTGGAGACGAGTTCCTGCCAAAAGATCGGACGTTGAGTAGTGGTAGGTTTTTTTCAGAGTTCCTTCTAAAATTTGTTACTTTTCTTGTATTTGTCTGGCTACTATAGGGCTCATGTTGAAAATCTGTCGCCACGTTGGTTCGGCAGCCTCACTTGAGAGGCTGCCGAACCAACGTGGCGACTTTTAATTTTGCGAATTTTGCGTCATAGCGACCGAATTCGGTCGCAAAGTGCTGTAGCGAAAAGTCGAGACTAGCGCCCCAGGTCTCAGCAGGCGTTTAACGTCATTTCAAAATGTTACCAAATTAAAAAAAAAAAAACTATAATAATCTAGTAACTTATTCCAATTCAAGGTAACAAGCAGAATCCGAGTCAATATGGAGCGGTCCGGTTACCCAATACGACATTTTATTATAAAAGCTTTTCTGACTGATTTGATGGATATTGATGGTGAAGTCAAAGGTACAGGCGTTTCCGCATTGTTAACTATTCATTACCGCTATTTCGGCAAAGTAAGTTTTTTCCCTCCGGATTATAATGTACAATACGCAAAATGTACAAACTAACAAAATGTACAAACGAGCAAAATGTACAAACGAGCAAAATGTACAAACGCATAATGTACATTAATGCAATGTACGTTTTGCATTTGTACTATGCTTAGAATATACAAATGCAAAACGTATACCGTACGTAACGTAACGTAATGTAATACCTATTGTTTTTTTGTTCAAATGTACATTTTACGTCTGTGTATTCTGCTAGTTTGTACATTTTGCGTTTAGTGCATTTGCCGCTTGTACATTCTTCCAGATATACTTTAAGGAAAAATTTTTTTTTTGTTTGATGGATCCGTTTTTTGTTTTTTAAGAGAATGATAAATTAAATACTATCTGAATGATTTAAAATCTTGTTTGTACTGATCATGTCAGGTATCCCATCATGTGACAGGCATAGTGGATTTTGTACGTTTGTGATTATGTTACAAGTTGGGTGTTGTACTTTTTTCGTACTGTACATTTTGCGTGTTGCTCATCCAGCATTTGTACATTTTGCATGCATGCAAATTGCTTCACAATTTCAGCAGTCGCCATAGTAACGTCTAATCGGCACACCCATCTGTTAGGAGAGTCTAACGAAGGGTCCATTTGTCGAAAACAAGAATTGACAGATGGCCTCGCCCGCGCTAAATGCACGTTTACACGTAAACAGATTTATTGCCGCGTGTTCTCGTATTGCAATATAAAGTCGTACGTGTATTTAGTCTTGTCGGATGCATTAGGATGAGTAACGAGAGTCTCCTAGAACATCACGTATATGTACTTATTTCTTGATAGTAGTTAATCTACATTAATTGGGAGGGACATTTGGGGAAAATATTCGATGTAAATAAATAGGATACCAATAAATATACAAATTTTTGCATTCTGTTACTTTTTTTTTCTTCTGCGCGGCACAGCTGAAGCGATCCCGAGGTAGATCAAAAAACGGTGGATAGTATGAATGCTGTGTAGAGGAGAATTTGAGAAGAATGGTAGAGTTTATATTTATGAAAAAGACAATCGAAAATAGCCCGGTAGTGGAAAGTTGTAGAGGAAACCAAGTACTATAGAGAGAGAGAGAGGGAGAGAGAGAGAGAGAGGGAGGGAGAGAGAGAGAAGGAGAGAGAGAGAGAGAGAAGGAGAAGGAGAGAAGGAGAAGGAGTCCTAATAAGAATTATCTTTTATATTTGTATTGTATTTATATTTCACCCGTCAACGACGAAGGGAATCAATTCAGAAGCCATGAGATTTGATGTGTTATTACTATTTTATTTAATAGTGCATTCAAATCGAATGTGTATTTTATCAAGGGAATAGAAAATTTAAATCGTTGTTTTAATAACAACTCTGTATAGATGTATTGTCTAACTATTAACCTACTATGCGCATAACAAAATCAATTATCAACGCGGCACTCATTGACATTCAGCACACGACCTGTGGCACTAATAGCATTTACATATTCCTTGCATGCTAATTTGTAAACGTGAAGGTAACACATTATTATGTTCGTTGTACAAGATGTACCAACATCTAAAGATGCAATACGCTCAAGAGAAACTTTTTATGCTGATATACATTTCTAAATATGCATTTGGGGAAAATACTCGATGTAAAATAAATAACATACCAATACATTCAGCATCCGTTGTTTCTAAATTTTGCCAAACAAACAAAGAATAGACCCGAAAATCAGTACAAGTATATTTGTCGATAATTCTCGCGATTGATCCATTTTTTTTCCCGATATTTTAATGGAATTACAGAAAATCATTATTTAACTAACCAATCGAACAAATCGGTGTTTGTTAGTTTGTTTTTTCGTTTGATGATAACTTTAGTAAATTAGATCTAGTCTTTATGAAATTTTATTGGCAAGTAGTTCATAAAAATACAATTTGGAAATTAGAATATGAGCAAAATCGGTCAAGGGGTTGTGAAGATTTAGAAGATACTACACGTGATGTCATATTACGGGTTGAACAACTAGTTGAATTAAATCTAACTTAAATTTCTAGGTAATTAATGACAAAGAAAATATCCAGTAACTCTTTTATAAATGTCTCTATTAAGACGAAGACACTAGATGTTCATTGTTATTGTCATTTATAAGCAGCACTTATACTATTTTCACTGCCTAAACTTAATACTATCACACTACACTAGCTCGAATAGGGTTGTCCTATTGAGTCTTAAAAAAGAAAATATGCTTGTCACAAATATTATTAAGCATTTAAGTGGACTTACATCTTACACATACCCTACTCATGGGGGCTTGCAGAAAATAGGAGTAGGAAAACCCCTATAATAATCAAACAGATTCAGCGAACGAGAAAACACGTCAGCAAAACTCACGGAGGAGATTGATTACTGTCATAGACATGTCTGAGTTATCGACAAATAGATAAGTCTTTTGCTATTTCATGCATAACCTATTAAGTAATTCGAGAAGAATTTCAGTGAATCCTAGTTTATTTTCGTGTACGAATCATTATCAAAATAAACAGCTACACTTTTTCTTTGATTGCTACTACAACCTCTTGTATCACGATTATATCTATTGTACAATGATCTCGCTCACTGCAAGATAAGTCATTAAACATGTATGCTTGATACAAGAATCAAATCGAAAAATGGCATACTTATACTCACTGATATTCGGAAGCACAATAAGAAATTTATCGATTTTACCGCAAATTTACGACT
Organism: Apocheima hispidaria; assembly: GCA_947579745.1. Classification (NCBI taxonomy): domain Eukaryota; kingdom Metazoa; phylum Arthropoda; class Insecta; order Lepidoptera; family Geometridae; genus Apocheima; species Apocheima hispidaria. Next base: position 5,198,596 of record OX388151.1, read on the forward strand.
ATTGGGGTGATGATTGAGGAACGTTGGTTGTTACTTACCCCTTTCGCCGACGAATATGTCGTCGATGTCGACGAGTATCCACCGGTCGAGGTTCAGGCTGAGCTGGCCGTGGCTGAGGTAGCTGAGCGCGTCGAGGAATAGCAGCCGGTGGAGCCAGAACTGCAGGCCCGAGCCGAACAGCACACGCTGCACGCCGTCCAACCGCCCGTGGTCCTGCACTACCGTCGCCAGCGGCAGCCGCTCCTCTGCTAATAACCATTTGATTTATTGCTATCATTTAACCAAGTTATTATTTTAAAAAATGTCTTATGGTTGACAGTCTAGGCTTGACCCCAACTCACCTGGGCCGCTATTCTCTATCTTCGTTCAAACTTGTAACGCGGCTGCGCTCCGTGGAATTCGCATGAATTGGTATTGTTTATGCCGTAAGAATACCATTCCATGCGAATTCCACGGAGTTCACTTGAAGCGGCCGCGTCACGAGTTTGAACAAAGTTACAGAATAAGGGCCTTGGCCTTGATGTTTAGTGACGGTGTGAATGAAGACACACCTAGCCTGGAATGGGAACTCCCAGTAAGCGAGGTTACGGTTGGCATGTGGGGAAAAATGTGTAGGAATGATTAAAATTGACAAGCTTCTGTTTTGTGGAGCGTTTTCACTGTCAGTCTGATATCTCAGTGCTGTGTCTGTATTATTATTAAGTTTTTTTTATGTTCCACTTAAGTGATACAATTTTATAATAATATGGCTATGTACTGTTCCTTATTAAATAAACTAATAATAACAATAAACTCTAAACGGCTTGACCGATTTGACAAGTGAGGTGTTGTTGGATTCACTCTTGTCCATAGTGTCATAATTATATCTTGCAGTGGGATTTTATTTTTCTTTTAATAGTGATACTAGTTATTTATTAACTTTTAACATCTCACAAACATCATCTCAACGAACAACATCGAACAACAACATCTCTTTCGCACTAGGTAGACCGACGACATTCTGAAAGTCGCGGGCAACCCGTGGATGCAGTGTGGCGCTCTAAGGGGGAGACTTTGTCTACCAGTGGACGTCTTCTGGCTGATGATGAATCAATTGGTCGAATTTCGATTGTTAACTTTCCTGTACCTAATTTCTTTGTAAACGACTCATGATTTTGGCTGTTTTGTCATCAAGATGTCCGCTAAGAGCACCTACAAAGAACACACACTTGTATAACGGTAATTGTGGCGGCTCTAGTCAACTCTAGTGTAATACATAATGGGGTAGATTTGACACGCTATGTTTCGGGTGGTGTTATGTGCGGTCACGGGCGAGAAGTGTGATTTAGATTAGAAGCAGCCTCCTTATTATGGATGTTCCTTATTGTTGTAGTGATCGTGCGCGAGCGGGAGCACGCATGATGCAAGTAAGTTGGTACAAGCAGGATGGCGCGCTATTACAATTATAACCACTAACGTACATAATAAGCGACTTGGTTTGTATTTAAAAGAAATAAACTTGCTCACAAAAGAACTATAAACGGATTCGATTAGTCTATAATTCATGGTATAGCCAAAAAAATAATTTAAATAATCACTAAATTAGCGACGTACTAACTGTCAGTTTTTTTTCACATGGATGCAAAATGTAAATATACTTCTCATACATCCTAATCCTAACTAATATTATAATTCAGAGGAATATAGCCGCAGTCGTATCATGACCAATAAAGCTTCGAAATATAAAAATGAATACGTTTTTTTTTTTTTTCTTTTTCCTCCTAAGAGGATTTTGGCGTCGCACGTCTTATGCATTTGCCAGTGTCAAGTATACATATATATTCCCAAGTTTTGTTAGATATTATCAAATAAGTCATAGTCACGGTCAAAGTCGAGCAAAGCAAGTCACGGTCAAGTCCAGCTCATGCCCCAGTAAAGTGGTGAAAACTATACAAGAGCCTTCTATGGAGTTTTGGAAACAACACGAAAATTCACGTTTCACGACATTATACCATTCACCAACACTCGTGCATGTACACGAACACTTAACGGGTAAAAATTCACCGTTTTTACACATTAACACTCGAAATAACACAAGTTTTGGAAAATAATAAAATGACGCGACATGAATTCTTCACGTTCCCGCCAAAACCCCAAATGAATACGTTCGTTTCGAGGAAAAATCTACGCTTGCGCAATTCAGACCACCCTACATACAACTGTCAGTCCAAACAAAAAGTCAAAAAATGCACAAAAATGGATCAACGCCTTCTAGCGAACCATAGGAAGTAGTTTTGTCTCTCTGTCTGGATGTTAATCAAGGGTAAATGGCTGAACCGATCTTGATAAAATTTGATAAGGAGATACTGTATATCACAAAGACGGACATAGGATACCTTTTTTTATGTCCACGCGAACGAAGTCGCGGGTAACAACCAGTGATAAATAATTAAGAGGTAATATGGCGGCCTACACTGGTAAAGGTTTATAAACCTTACCAACATCGAACAACGCGCGATTCAAGTTCTGCATAAGAGACTTTTGTTGAATCGGCAATGTAGGCAGGCCAACATCTCTCCTTAATATTTGGTTTATATTTATATTGCATATTGGTCGTATGTAAACCGCCGAAGAAAATAACTTAGCATTTTTATTGGCATCGAAAGCAAGCCCAATTTTATGATATTCCGATGTCTCATTGCTATGAAAGCTACATCGGTTGCGACAGTATTCAATGCAAGCAAATGTGCTCGTGCGATTCCACAATCTATTTACTGTCGCCGGCGCTGGCCGTTCAATAATTTTACAAAGCTGGTCAACTTTGCAGATATTACATTTAAAACTTTGATATTAAATCTCGCATTAACTCAGATATTTCTTGAGCAATGAAAGATTTATTGCCGAGATAATTTAATTCAATTTGTAGATTCAAAGTAACGGCGGATGGCGTCAGGATGTCGTCGAGGGCTCTAGACTAAAGTGACTATTTACTTATGTATTCTTCGAACGCACTTCAAATCCACATAATCATGTTGATTCGCAGAAGCATCGCGTAGCATCTGATTATTTCAATTATCATCACCGACAGCTTGGATTCTTCGAATCGTTAGCTGGCTACGTCTAAAAATAAGTTTATAAAGTATGTCATGGGTCTCCTTCATTAATTAGCCCGGAATGACAGGCACCTATTAATATTAACTAATGCTATACAAACGAAACAATTAGGTGCTATATTGTGTCGTCGTCACTACGATATATTTTCAGTACGATTTGAAAGGATATATTTCCAATACCAAGTAGGTAAGTATCGGAAAAATATTGTTCCCAAATATTCGTTTCGTCCGACACGACGAGGCCTGATTTGTGATTTACAATACAGGCTTTAATATTTATACTTGTACATTATCTAGAATTACTTACAAAGAAAAAACGTCTGCTTTAGAAACAGCACGAAGACGACAATTCCCTCTGCTGGTAGATTTAAGACGAGTTTCATTAGAGATGATCTAAAATTCTAGATCAATCGCCTACCTAGATGAATTCTGCGCTTCCAAAAACCTTTGACATTGTTATATCAGTTTGCGCAAAAATTTATTACAAATTAAAATGCCATCCCTACTAATATTATAAATACGAACGTGTGGTTTTTGATTTGTTTGTTTCTCTATCACGCAGCAACAGAGCAACGGAGCGACCTGAATTTTTGCATTGATATAGTTTGAGGGACGGAGAGTGACACAGAGGTTACGTTTTATCCCGAGAAAATGAACGTTTCCAGAGGGATTTTTCACGCGGGTGAAACCGCGGGCGCAGTTAGTATTAAATAAGTCAAACGTCACTAGACGGCATCAAGGAAAATCAATCAAAAGCTTTGCAGTAAGGTGAACTGATAGAACCGTATGAGGTGTTATATCAACTGAACTGTGTAGAGTTCAGTGGTTAAATTCAAAGCATTAACATCTTGTTGTGATGATAATGATGGTTATAAGAAAATTAGATATAGATATTTCAGATAGATTATTGCAGTTTGATACAACAAATAAATAAATAAATATTGGTTGACGTTTTTTCACAAACTGTAATAATGTGATTTCTATAACGTACTTTGAGCGAGGCGTGTGTTCAGCGGTTACGTACCGAAAGTGCCGGAAAAATATACGAGTAAATCGCGGGATATTTCTCAGAGTATATTTTTGCATATTTCGGGTGAGAATGTTGTTTGAAGAGGGTCCAAAAAGATCTGTAAGCAGATCAATTAACACTGCCATAGCAAAAAACGGTGTTAGATGAAAAGTACGGACAAGGGAAGCCGTCCCCAATAAATGGGTCCAAGGTCCTAGGAGGCAGAAGAAGATAGTACAGAAGTGAACTTACCACCGGATCCATATTCGTTCTGCCTGAGCGCCCACGCCACTGGCTCGTACGTGGTGCTATTGGCTCGAAACACAGTCCAGTGTTCGCCGGGCAGCGCGCCCCAAGCTGTCTCGCCGGCCCGCGCCAGCCGCAGCACAGGCGATGCCGGATTCAACGTTGCATCCTGTCCATAACACGGTATTGAAGAAAGCTGCATGACTCTACATTAAGTGGCTTTATTAATGCTGTATAATTTTGCGGCTAAAATTGTCAATACAAGAAGCTCGCGCCATTCTTATATGCTGAGTTTGAAGAGCAGGTTGTTCGAATTTGGTCGGTTTATATAACCTTACCAAATTAAAACTTTGAGTAATGCATAAGAATGGCGCGACCTTCTTGAATCGGTAGTGTAAGCCGCAAAATTATGCATTACTAAAGGGAATAACGCAACGTAAAATTCCATACAAATTTCTGGGCGCTCTGGTTTCTCGGAATACTTGTACAAGTACAAATGTAAAACCCATCGTTCATCTGTGAGCCCGGGGTGAGCGAGTATATAACACACATACTTTTTGAAGAAAAAAAGAAGAAGAGAATAATATACGCAGATACCTTAAGCCGTATCCTTAATCAATATGTCCCTTTATCCCCAGGTCAAAGATCATCAATATCTTTGACCAGCAAATAAAGATTAAATTGTTAGAAACCAAGGTATGTACGCTGTGCAAAGTCTGTTCATTTCAGAATACAAAACAGAAAGAAAAAAAAACACAAAAAAAAAACACAGTGCTACTAATGCTGAAGCATGCAAAAGAAAAAAAGAAACGGAATTAACAATTTGTAGCAATCATATACACAAATGCTTAGGGGATTTCAATCAGGGAAATAGCCACAGGGGTGTGAGATTGATTCGGGCATTTTAACAGGTTTTTAATTTTATTGTGCTTCTCCTAAAACGAGTGGATATTTGCGTCGAGGCCGCACGGTTCCTCAAATAAAAACGCGCCTCTACATTTTTGGCGGAGCATAGTTCAATAAAATTAAATTCAACGAAAAAGCGTCAAACAAATAAAACACGTTGTTAAGCACAATTAGCTATTATTTTGACCCTAGGTCAATGTACAAAACTACTTTAATCACCCACGTTATAATGATGTGAGGTGCGTCCTTGTGAACCCATTATAAATAAACACATTAGGAGCTGCCTGCTGGTCGTTATGATATCAAACATGAAATGCCATTAGACAGAATATATGTTACTATTACACTGCAATCCGAAAAGGGGAAACAATAGATGCAGCCGCTCTGTAAACGTAATGTGGAGTAGTATTTGGCCCCGTCATAATATCTGTGCTTGCTGTACCTAAGCGAATTGGAAAACCGTGCTGACAGCAATATTGCACTTAAGTTAGAGAGATGTATGGTACTCAATGTGTTACTGTGTGATACACATATTGTGTCACCGATGTGTGACATCCGTCTACAGAAGTCTAAATTTAGAGCCTGCAGTGGAATCGTGCATGCTCCAATTTCCCGAGTGTCTCGCGTGCCCGAACTGAGATTGGTATATGAAGGTCAGGAAAGCCATGCTTAACTGGTGTCCTTAATCAAGAATTGTGATAAGTAGGTCTCAGTGTCGTGACTTTACCGGCCGCGTGCACGAAGATAGACATAAATGGGATGTGGTGTTTCTCTTACCTTAAGCCTTAAGTTGGTATGCATGAAAAGCGGGAATCCCTTTAGCTGCGCTCCAACTAAAGTTTCCTCGCCGGGCGTTGCGAAACCCACGACCCCGACAGCGTATTCGCGACAGTACTTGTCGAGAAGCTCTCGATTCCACTTGTCCATGTTCGCATATTTCGATAACGACTCGAACACGATCACGCCGTATCGCCCCTTGTCCAAAGTAGTGAGTACGGGCAGACTCTTTCCCGCGACTTCCACCTTGTACCTATTGTCGACAGACAAAATTCTTTTAGTAAAGTAATAAAAAAACAACACGGAATCACGGACATATTCTGTGTTTCGGTTACAATTACGCACTCATGAAAAATATCATGACCTCTTTAAAGCTTTCGGCCCTCTAACAATATGGGGCGACACCAAAAAAAACCTTAAATATTTTAAGAGTACGTTACTTCAGCGAATAGATAAATTAGCAGCGTGTTTACGTGTCTCATTATCATTATTCAAACTGAACAGGAAACACTAAGCGCGACAGAAGGCCGTGTTAATTGAATTGGGAATAAACATGTTCCCTAGTAATTTATTTTATTAAATTGTTTAGGGACATAAACAATTCGAATCTGCAGAGAAACTGAATTTTTCAACGTTTGTAACATTGTCGGTTCGTCCTTACTTGCCGAGGTTTTCCCGTCGCTAACCGGGTTATTTTATTCCTTTGCTGTGACTGGAAGTTGTTATAAATTGCAGCAAATTAAGCGCAAACAAAATGAAAAGTCAGAACTATAAATCTTGCTTAACAAAATTAAATTACGGCTGTTGAATTTAAGCATTAACATTTAAAAAATAACTTCAAATAAAGAGATAACGTAACAAATTCTTATTTAAGACTAATTGAGATAGAACCTGTTACAGACCGATTATATAGAAATAATAATAATTGGAGGAAGGCAGGGCCACAGTGGCAATACGCATTCATTGATCAAGGTTAACGTAAAATCAATAGGCTGAAAGCAAGGAAGTCATTTGTAACGCTCGACTACATTTTTAGCTTTGAATTTGCGATCGTCTCATGAAAGAACGGTAAATTTAAGCAACAAAAAAAAAACGCTCTGCATAGGTACCAATTATTTGTACTCATTCAAAGTTTATTATTGAAATGTGAAACATTTGAAATTCAAAGTTATAAACCTCAGTCGGAGATAGATAAGTAATCAAGGCAATGAAGGTCGACCCTTGTCATAAAATTGTACAATAGCAACCGGCGGCGACCTTCCCCACAGTCAAACGCCAAACGGGCGATCCCAAATTGATTGGCAATATTGAAAATTAAACAGTCAAAACATTATTTTTGGGATACTATCACCGTGCTTTTATGCATATCTGTCAGAAATCAGTCTTTGAATGGAGCTTCGCTTATTAGAAACCAGGACTGAAAAAATGCTTTGAACGATACGCTGAAAAAGGAGTAGTAAGTAGCGTAGTATCGAGAGATTCGAGTGTCGGCCATTCATTTCGCTCCAGTTAAGGCTGGTTTCAATTTGGCAGACGGAGAGCACTAGAGGTCGGGTACAGGGCGAATGGCAACTTGCAAATAGCATTTACCTACTCGTACTGGTCCGCTGCACCGTCTAATGTACGGTGCACTCGTTGGCAACTTTGCGTACGTAATATCGAACGCGTAACGTGCCTTATATTGGCCGCTAGTCGGTCCATACTTCGACGATGCAACTTTTAACAATTTAATGCGAATGTTGTTGTGAAAGTCGCATTTATATGCGAGTTCGTGACATGAACGCAGTGTGTTGAACTTGCACTAATACATGTCTCATTAACTTAATTAGTGACCTACGAAAACAGAAGAGAACGCTTGGTATTGCTCGGTTTAAATTAGGGCGCTCGAAATAGCCTACTTTGTCCGTGGACCGAATGCGACGAGGGCTAATTCGTGATAAGGGAGCGCGAGTAAGTTCAATAAAGGGAAGCAATGTCACGGCGCGACCCGCCCGACCTGCCGCCCCTTAGAATAACCAGTTATCGTTAAGGCCTCGTCACTTACGGTTATTAGCGCGAGAAGGAATTTAATTTTAACATTCAAATGTTAATATAATAACGAGTTAGGTAATAATCTACGCACCAACAACAGGTATGTGTGTGTACAAGAGCAGTGTGTTAGCAACTAAGTGTATTTACCAACCACAAACAGAGTTAGAGAGCGCGTTTACTCATGTGTCTAACACTGCTAATTACATTTAAGTTTGGGCCATATGTTGGTGTTAGAGTAAGTGTGATGTGGGCACTGCTTTACTGGAGTGCCAGTGCAATCTATAAATGTTATACCTAGCATATATATATGTATATAGATAAGATGCTGCGACTCGGTTTCTAATAAAGGTAGCGCGGCGCACTAAAAGCGCGAGAAACTGAACTAACGACAGCACCAACTGCCAAGCTCTGCCAAGTTAAACAGCTTTTGTGGGTTTATAAGTGTCATTAATAGAAGCCGAAATAAAACGAGAATGCACTTTATGGCACAAAATAAAAAAGGAATAGCTATTTACTGAATGCGGCTTGATCGTACTCACAAAAACACAGACTGTGCCGAACTGCAATAAGGCGAAGCCGTTCCTGTAAACTTTTGGTCTACGACTCTTTAAATTGGGCTATAAAGATGAAATTCACTTCCCTCTCGGTATTTTATTAGAAAAGCTTTTCGTAAATCCAAGTTCTTTTTATCGATACCTAATCATTAAGCGAATCTCTGTCCGCCTGTCTAGTCGGTCAAAACTTCCTCTTTTTCTTCTTTTTTTCTATTATTATTTTGGGTGAAGTACCTACCTAATCGTAAGTGTACTCCTTTCAGGTATTTTTTTATTTCCACGTTCCCAATTTGATGTCAGACTAAAAGGACAAGTCTGGAAGGGTGCATTGAGAGGCTAATAGCCATTAACGCTCTATTAAAAATTCGATTTACCCCTCGTGCAATATAAACCGAAGTTTACGAGGGGCGAGAGTTCTAAACGGCGCCCAGTCTACATCACACAGGGGTCAAGTGGGCGTTAACAATCAAACTACAAACAAGCACGGCGCATATGACGAATTGCTTGCAGATGCTTTTGTTGGAGCTTCGAGCTATTCAAATTACGAGGTTTCAATGAAGATTCATTCGATCAATATTGTTTAGCGAAAACTATCATTGTTCAGACCACAGATGGTCGAAAGTTACAATTGCAAATTGCCGAAGGATTTGTTGATTGTAATAAGTTTTAAGAGGAGAATCTCCAGCGAGATTAAAGGCGGGTGTCAAAACGTCTTAACGTACAGTAATTAAGTTACTTTGACACAAACGAGCATTAATGGAGAACGAGGCGGCGAAGATAGGGGGGCGGGATGCCGCGGGCTCTCTCTAATGGCACTACTAACTGTCGCCACAACGCAAAGACCCATGGCTCACTGACTTTTCTTCTGCTTCCAGGTGCTATGATTTCACTTTAAGTTTGACAAAGACAACAAAATATTCCTTTTATTCTCTTCCTATTATTTATTCTGCACTTATGGAAAAAGAAAAATAACTTCGTTAAGAAAATTATATCACATCCCATTTACCTGCAAAGTGTAGTCTATGTCAAAACGAAAATAAAGAGGAACGACACCTCACTTATCAAAATCGATTAAGCCGTTTAGGCTATATGAGGAAAAATAGGTCACACAAACATACACCCCAAAAACATTACCCTCCTTCTGGCAGTCGGGTAAAAAAGACTAAAACTAGTTTTACTCAAAGTCTGCTCTAATTACGTAGAAGTATCTATTCTATGAAAGCTGATATAGTTTCCGAACTTCTCTCTAATTGCATCGTATTACTAGGTCGAGGTATCTATTCTATCTAGCCCATATAAACTATACAGAATCAGGTCAATAGAACATAATGCCCTCGCACACTGCACATGAACTATTGACTGATAGATATGTTTCTTTGTAGTACAAAATTATATTCTTATGTATGTGTGCGCCAAAGATAATAAGGGTTCAATATCAATTACGCTTTTTTTCCCACTAGCTTTTACCCGCGACTTCGTTCGCGTAGACCCACAAAAAAAAATTTAGGATTACGATAAACAAACAATTAGAATTTCTTGATTTCTGGCCCAAATTCTTCACGAAAATTTGTCTTCGGTCGTAACCGCACCGAATCACTAACTTTGACTAGGTATACCATTAAATGTATTGAGAAGGTTAGTAACATTATTAGGTTTTACAATCGACAAATTGCAATTTTTGTTTACAGATAATTTGATAAATTAACCGCGGCACCGTTGAATTACTACCACATTTTGAAATTATTGTAATTATGTTGTTTCTTCCATAACCATGACAGGACACAACGCGAGTTTTTTAAAAATATTTAACTGGATAGACATTTCGTCAGAAAATCGCCTGATGTGAAGTGAAGATGTGCTCAAGGATGGCAAACACACCTAGCCTGAATTTAGCTTTAGCATGTTCGATGAAATAACAAATCTATATAATCTTTGCAGGGCAATTGTATTTTCATAATGTTGTTAGATATTTATACAAGAATATCTTATAGCAAAGTTTTCTATTTATTAATTGAAGAGATTCGGAACACAGACCAACGTTTAGACTAGAAAATCAAATATTTATTCTCATTTCTAAAGAAAAACACATTTTTATAAGAGTGAAATATTTTGATTCGATCACAGGAATGCCAATCGAATGTTTATAGAAGCGTAAACAAACCGATAACGCGAAAAAGTATTTGGAATTTGTGCTGTCATAATATCTTAGGCTCAGTCATATATTCCAGTATATTTTAGACCGTTTTTGTTTCATTTGTTTTTTTCATATAATTATTCAGCATTCAAATAATCAATTAAAGGACATGCCGTTAGTTCAAATTGCAAAAAAAAATGCGTTAAAATCTCTGATTGAGTTAATAATGGCATCATCATGATTAAGTGAAACTAGATAGGATAATTAACGTTTATTTTCAGGTTTTGCCAGGTCTAAAACGTACGAAAATTTGGGGCTACTATGCCATTGCTCATTGTTAAACTTATTCACAAAGGTTTTTGCAATAATAAAAAGATAAAACGAATATATGTTTCATTGATATAATGCTACACACACACTCGCACACCTTGCAATGATAAGTAAGTAAGTAAATGGATTTAAAATCTGTCAGCGCAGAAAGCAGTTCCTACGGTTACCTACTTGGCACCAATTGCATTATTGCAACGTTATGTGCAAGAGAAATTTTCACATCATTATTATTGTGGAAGTGAAACTAAAGAACTTTAACTTTGTTGGTTGTTATGGTAGGACTTTTCTGTAGAGTCCGCTTGGGGATACTGCAGAAGAGACTCTGGAGAAGATACCACACTTTTGCCAGTTATTCAACCGCCAAGCAGCGCTGGCGCTGTGTTCGGAACAAAACTAAAAATTCCCAGAATTTTTAATTAGCACTGAACTGTTTGACGCTTATCATCAGCCGAGCGACTTGCTCGTCTCGTCACTTAGATTAAAAAAAAAAACAGTTTTGTATAGACTAGTTTCAGAAACGAATGAAATCCAAATCATAAGTAATGTATTTGAATCTAAGTTTGTTTCAATTCCAACAGTCTGAGTATAGAAACAGATTTATCTATAAAGTTGTCCGGAACAATCCTCAAATATATATCAGAGAAGGAAAAATATCGAAGAAAAAACTAGTATCTGACCCGTCAAACATTTCATAAGCGAGCGTAGTTCCGAAGGGGTACGGGATGAAACCGAGTATTAACCCACCAGAAAAAAATCTCGCCTGACGAAACCAGGCGGCATATTCTATAAATATGTTGTATACACAGGCTGAAGAAAGTCTCATTGAAATAAATTCCAAGTTTGTGGAACATAGAGTATGGCTTCGCTAGTTATAGAAATCAATTTTGTACGAGTCGAGGGTAGTACTAGAAATGTCGAATTCTTTCTTGATTCGGATGTGATGGAAACATAATAATATATTGCGTGTTCTTTTCCAGGAATCACGTATCAACTACAAAAGTTATTTCGAAAAGTCAGCTTATCAATTCTCTAGAAAATAAGGTCAATAAGTTATTACTTAATGAATCGATAGCATTGCTTTGCGTTGCTTAAGTTTATATTTATACGATGACGTTATTTCTACACAAATATTTACTAGTAGTTCTGCGAACAGTAGACTTCGCGATCACAAACTTTTCTGCGTAACCTCAATTCTACGATTTCATAGATTTTTTGTCGTCGGCGATTTTTGATTGGTATTGCTTTCATCTGTCCGTCTGTTGGTTCTCGCGTACAGGTCGTAGTTTTCAATCAATCTTGACGTAACTTGGTATACAGGTTCCTCAATTATATAGTATTTTTTTGTCGTCGGTGATTTTTGATTGGCGGGGTATTTCCCCCAAAAAGGGGGGAAATTTGCTGCGCCGCCATTTACCGACCGATTTTGATAATATTTGGCATAAGCAATTGGTACTCAATTTTAAACAATAATTTTATTTTATTTAGAATATGAGCAAAATCGGTCACGAGGTTGTCAAGATATAAGGTCTCGAGTTCTCACGTCGATGTCCCGAACTGAGACCCAAATGCTAAAGAAACCTGCATTAAACTTCCCCCTTTTTTTTGGGGAAAATATAAAATTATAGCCAATGTCACACCGGACGTAAAGAGAAATCCAACGACACCTCACTCGTCAAAATTGGCCAAGCCGTTTAGGGTACAGCAGCAGGGCTAGCATGCGCACCGCGACAAAATCATTTTGTTTTGCAAGAACAGGACACTACTACGGTTATGTATACGTTTGTCTCATTTTTCACGACATGAGGAGTAGAGAGTTTGTCGCGGTGCGCATGTCAGCCCTGCAGGTAATATAATCCCACAAACTTAGTTACATACTCCAAAAACCATGGATTTAGATGTTTCGTCCAAGCCAAAAACATTGACAAAAAAGACATCCATCCGACATTGTCAAAAAAGTTGACATTTTGACACACTGCTTTGGTAGTACTATTTTTATAATTAGGTTCTAAGTAAATTCTAAGTTACCACAGAATTATAAGTACTACCTTTTAAACTAACTAGACTAAGTGGACTTGGAAGAGTTAAGAATTGTCAATATTTGTAGACTTTCGCTTTGCGTTCCGAATACGGCCAAGCAAGATAAAAAGCGATATATATTTCGCTGACGTCTACCCTTTTATAAGAAAAATGTGTCGCTGTACGAAGTATCGAAACTCCCTGTACTAGCGGCGCGGCGGTAGATAGGTTTCCTGACTCCATCCGTTCTCGAGCGCAGTACATCACTTCGTCCGCATATTAGCTGTCAACGGGTTTCAGCGATCGCCTCGCGCTCGAACACGGAAAAATAAACAAATAGAGGCGAGCACCGACCTATAATAGCCATCAGGCGAGCGTACTCGGTGAATATTTGCGTGTGAAATGTGAGTAGACAATTTTTTGAATTATTATTGTTGTTGGAGTGGAGCTGGGGAATGTTTTTTTTAAAGAAACTCGATGTGGGGTGCATTATTATGGTCGATAAAAAATTAGCGATACTTAAAATTGTCTTTGTCTTTCTTTGATGAAAGTCGCGGGCAACCGGTGGATGCAAGTGGCACATTGTCGGTCGGTGTGGCGGTCTAGGGGGGGGGGCTATATTCAGCAGTGAACGTCTTCTGGCTGATAATGTAATGTAAAATTGTCTCATCCTTCAAGAGAGAACGCTGACTTTTAATAAAAAGCTGGTGAAAATAGGAAAAGTAATGTTTTCCTGCACTAGTAAAAAGAAATAAGTGATTTTTTGTATACATATAGCTTAAAGGTCGGTTCGTCTCGAGGGAAGAACTTCGCTTGCGCCATTCAGAACTCCCTAAATTACAGCTGTCAGTCCATAAAAAAAATGCAAAAAAATGAATCAACGCCATCTAGCGAACTATAGGAAGTAACTTTGTCTCTCTGTCTGGATATTTGTCGCGTTATCACGGCTAAACGGCTGACCTTGATAAAATTTGAAAAGAAGTTACTGTATATCACAAAGACGGACATGGTATACTTTTCATGTCCATGCACACGAACGAAGTCGCGGGAAACTGTTAGAAATATCTTCTTCAAATAATGGACACATATGACCTACCGTATTCGATTGGCTACGAGTAGCTCGGCTATGTCCCGTCCGAGGCGCGAGTAGGCCGACTCGACGATGACCAGCACCTTGGCATCGATGCGCAGTCGCGCGTCCGAGCGGTGATCGCGCGCCGCCTGCTGCTGCGACACCAGTAGCGAGCATTGCGACAGCGGTCGGGGAACTCGGTCGCGCCACACTAGGCTGTCGTACATACACACACAATCAACAAAGCGTACAGAAACAATCGACATGCAATTCTATAAATAAACTCTTGAAATATAGCTATACCACCACCTGTACGTGAATTTCTTTCCATGCAGTGGTTGCCTGGAAGAGATCGCTTTTAGCGATAAGGCCGCACTAGCTTTTAAGATAGTGCTGTACGTTTGCTGTTATACGGTATTGTGGTATATTTTGTTATATTTCGGTGTACACAATAAAGAGTTTCTATTTATCTATCTATACACAGGTATGGAAAGTGTAGAAATTATAAAATTAATTTCGAGGAACAGGTCTACGGATGCATACGCCCCAGCATTTATTTATTCAGAAGATTAATATAATCAACCAATACGCTCAGGTACTTTATCCAACCCCAACGACATCAATTCGAAATCCTCAAACAAATAAATCAGTTTACCAATTAAATTAGACAAAACCATCGGGCCACTAAGTAACCTAATAACATTATTTAAAAGAAAATCAATCAAAGGCTGCCAAAGTTAAAGCCGCATTCCGTGGAGCCGCATCAAAGAACCATTAAGGTTTATCTCAATAGCGTAAAATAAATAAAGGCAGGAATTTGTGAAAATATTTTATCCGTAGGCATTAGAGGCCCCGTGAACCACGGTAGAGACTTGCGGTCTCTTTGCTTTAATGAAAGTCTCGCGCCTAAATCAGCGCGAGGAAACTTTAACAGTCAGCTGAAAAGACATATTGGGGCAAACACGGCTCTTATTTACGCGCCCGTTAGTGCCCGCGAATGCTTTTATAATGACCCAAGTATTTAACTATTTGAAGTTGTAGAGTACGAGCGCAGCGAGCAAACTTCCCGATTTCCATTAATTACGTAATACTCGAGGAAATGTAACGATGTCGAAAAGAAATGCCCTTTGATGTCGAGATTTCTAGTAAGTTGGTATTAAAATTACTTACCAGAACTTAAGTAGATTCAGATGGTTTATTGTTTCCATTGAATACAAGGTGGTCAAAAAATTTGGATTTTAGTACAAAGTAACATAATGGACCCCGTCGGGCACAGCGAAACTAAAGGAGAGGAGAACAGCTAAAAAAAATGTTTGTAATAATTAGATTATAAAATTAGGTTGCCAAATGTTCAAAAGTAGGTCGAGTTCTAGTTAAGATTATGCTAAGTTTCATAACTTTAATTGCGCTGGCCTAATAATGGTCTAATTTTAAATAAATGGCCAGAGGACAATATGCTTTTAAATCAGCAAGTTCCCGCGCGTTAGCGAAGCTGTCTGCTGCCATTAATTAGCTAGAACACAAGTTTTGCTATAAATTGTACGAAGCGACGAAACTTGCCGACTCCTTCGTTCGTCTTGCCTCTGTGTAATTATAAGCCGATAAAATAAAACACTAAGGCCGTAGCTGCAAGATATTTGCCCTAATTGCGTAAAATCATGTAATAAATTATTCTTAAATATTCAGCTCGCTATCGTTGTTTAGCTACGAAACAAAGGGCAAAAGTGAAGGTGGCGCTCGTCTAATGTTAAACGCGTTTAATACTTCAGCTACGCAATTCCTTTTTGTTATTAAATGACAATTCTGCGCATAGCATATCCTTAACTTGACACGATCACGATAGGGTTCCGTAGCTATAGATCGAGCTCTTATATCTCTTGTAGTTTTCCAAGACATTTTGTTGGACTGCTCATAAGTATTAACTTAGTCGGCTATATTTCGAAACTATTAAACTACAGTAAGACTTATTTGTCCCGTGTTTTTCTGAAGTTTTCGGGTCGTCTGTCTGAGCCCTTAGTCTCTGAATAAGAGGACATTGACATAAAGAGAGACACGGCGGAACTAAAAGGGTTTCTTAGGTTGCTACGGAATCCTAAGAATAACCTGTATGTAAACTGTCCGAGTCGCTTGTACTGTCGTTTGCCGTTTTTGTTGAGTGAGCGGAAAGGACACGGAAAATGAGTGTTCCCTGAACGTGTACCTCGACAAAAGGAGATAAGAATGTAATGAGTTTATGCAAACAATTTACTTCATGGTAGGTATATGTAATACACGGATACAAATGTGGAATAAAATGTTTGTTACATAAAAGTTTTTGCATTTTTCTTGAAGAATATCGAGTAATATGTATTTGGGCCAAACACGTTATAAGATAACGTTATCAGCTAGTAAGACTTCTGAGTTTACAGCTGATCTTTGGCACTGCCATGACATCATTTACTTATCATTTCAATGTTTCGCAAATAATAATAGTCGTTACATTTGTATAATTTAATTAAGTTGTAAATTTGCAAAATTGTGCATAATAAGTAAAAAGTAATTAATTAGTATAAGTTTCAAACCAAAAGGCGTCATGCCCATTACTTTGTTCAGCAATTTTCAAAACGCATAACATAGAATTTTCCCATAGCTTTCCATTTTCACTCAACAAACTGCGAAGCAATAAATACGGATTAATGAAATATATTTCGCTTTGTTTAGCAACAATGTGCTTTGTGGAAATAAAAACATGATTCATAACTAATCCCAATATAGTTACAGTTGGTTACATCGACGGGAGTCGTTCGAAAGCGATAATTTCATATTATTATTTCATATTGGCGACGTGTATGCGACAGATAGGGAGAGAGTAAATTTGATTTTATGCGAACGATGCAAATTTTTAAATAATAATTAATAAAATTCTGGTCTAAAAATAACAATATGGGCAGATATTGTTATTATATTCTGGGGAAGGTTCTGAAATACATATTATGTATTTTAGATATTGGTTTGGCAGCCAGTTAGCGTCAGTTAGACTTTTATTATTCCCACAGTAAAAAAGGTTGTGAAATTTTGTGATTTGTTCAAACACAGCCTACCTATCTTCAGCGGTTCGTCAGTTTCATTGTTGTATTGAGGCTATTTCTTGCACTGGCAGCCATATTTTTTTATTCCTTCAATCAACAGGTCACCCCCTATCTGTTACCGTTTTACTTTTAAGAGTAAATTTGGGTTTGCGAGACACATTGGTGCTCATATCCGGAGCTAGCCGGGTTCGCCATTGACGGTTACGTCAAGGAGGATGATAATGATGTTACCGTTTTTAAAATCTCTGGGGTTTCTTTTTTCCGCGATCATCGTTTCACAAGAACTTTAATAACATAAGGAGTTTCTGATTAGGCGTTGTTAGAAACCCCGAAACAGCATTCTTATACTCGTTACATGATTTGTTATTTAGAAACACTGAATTCTCCCCTTTATGTCTTTGTTTAGAACATTTGGGACAGTTTTCGTTTTAATAGTTCTACCATTGAACTACTGGGATAAATAGAACAAATTTAATGGGAGTTACCGTTTGTTTCTGGCCATCCGGACAGCAGCGAAAGTTCAATTTTAGGCTCGCCTATTTGACTTTACTACCTCTACAGAAATCTTGCAAGACGACTTACTTTCACTTGACTTATTAAACGCCTCTGAATTTTATTCCAAACCTGAATAAACAGCAAGATAATTCATAGATCTTTTCGATGTAACTTTCGTTGTCTTGTAATCAAGTCATATCAATCATGTAATGCATTTAGCTCTAGATAATAAATTAATTTAGTAAGTATTATGTAACATTAACTTATCGTCTGATACTCACCTAGCTAAAGGTACTGTAACGTAATAAGTATAGAAGAATATTGTGAGGACGGTGAGCACCATAACACCGGCGACGCATTTCTTGACGTTGACGCGGCCCGCCAGCCAGTAGCAACAGCGCTGGGCCTTGTGCGCGTGGGCGAACTCCCCCACGCCATTCTCCAGCAGCGGCGCCCGCGCACCCCGCCCCTCTCCCGGCATCCTTAACATCTATCACTATATTTACACAAAAACACTTAGGCCTCTAAGGGATCCGCGGAGTCTCTATCTAGGTACTCTAACGGCTGCGTTAGTCCTCGGCGGTGACGTTTTCTGTCGCCACTTGCCGTGTTTCCACATCTCATATGTGTGCGGGGGGGTGTGTGAGTGCGCGTGCGCTGGCGGAGGGTGCGCGCGGTCGCCGGCGGCCATCGCGGTGCGACGCTCGCGTCCGTTCCCGGGTTAAAGAGGCCGCGGACGCATGGTGGCGGCTTGTGCTCATCACGGCGACGGAGGGATCTGCGCGTGGAGAGCTCACGGCATCCGCGTGCGAGAGCGACACCGGCCGGCGGCGGAGGCGCGGGGCCCGCCTTGCGCTCTCATCGGTAAAGTCTGAAACAATACCAGTAGTGCTATTTAACAAATATAACAAGCAACTTAGCTTGCAGAAACAAAATCAAAATTACAGATATCACTACACGTAGAGCAGGGAAAAACACTCATCAATTTTAAACAAGTTTAGATACAAAATTGGAATACATTTTCAGCCGTAGAGATATTTGAGTTCGTCAGTCCGTGAACCGTTCACATATGGCCCTATAAATTTTCTCTTGACGTTATTTCAATGTAGACTTACATCGGAATACTTCTTAGCGGCCCGAAACAAATCCGCTCAACCGTCAAATTGGACGAACAATCCTCAAAATTCTGAATTTAATTTGATCAGAAAGTTAAGTAATGAATGCGAAATCCGATATCTACTAAAATGAAACGTGTCTGATCTCTGCATCATCGACATCAAAGTTTTTTTTTAAACTTTTGCTTTTGCGTTTGCTGATACTTAATTTATTAGTAACATTTGATTGTTCAGTGTAATATTTGAAAAGAAAATATATGCATAAGAAATGCCGCCCGGAAATGTTGGCTATGACAAACAATCATACTACCACGGACTATAGAAGTTTCACAAATAACAAAAGTAATTTAATAATATTAGCAAAGGCTAACATGAATGTGCTGGGTAGATGTCATTGGCTAGGTGATTTCTGCTTACATTCATACTGTGTATTGTGGGCATGTGTTATATAAGGTTTTCGAGAATGATAGTATTATCTATGGCAAACAAACGAAACCGTAATCGAGCCAGACCCAACGTGCGGGTCCGTTTGCCCGAAAATGCTAAACTCGTAATATAAAATAAAAGTATTTTTATTTATTTTAGACAAAATTGTAATAGGCAACTTAGGTAGACGTAACACATTTAACAAAGTATAATTATGGATAAGAATCAAAGACTTATGAAAAAGGGAAGATTACGCATTCGTAGTCGCTTCTTAGAAGTAGCGAGAAAGTCGGCGAGCATAGTCTGGAACGCAGACGCGTACGGAATCCGAGATTGTGCGACCCTTTGAATATTAACTAGTAGATGACCCGCTCGTAACCGGGCCACGAATCTACAAGGCTACTCGAAAGGTTAATTCAAACTGCTCACTGTCGGAACGTGCTTTATTCCCGCGCCCAAGATAAAATCGTTGGGACGGAAGGCAAATTGAAAAAGAAGCAACCTAATTTATTACCTTCAGAGCTTTTCTTTCTCACATCACATTCATGAAAGCTATGTTTTACAACCAGTTACGACAATAATAATTGAGTAATATTGTGTTACATTATCAGCCAGAAGACGTCCACTGCTGAACATAGGCCTCCCCCTTAGACCGCCACACCGACCGACAATGTGCCACTTGCATCCACCGGTTGCCCGCGACTTTCACAATGTCGTCGGTCCACCTAGTGGGAGGCTTGCCTACGCTTCGTCTTCCGGCTCGTGGTCGCCACTCAAGAACCTTTCTTCCCCATCGGTTATCGGTTCTGAGTTCGAGTGATGTGGCCTGCCCATTGCTACTTCAGCTTGCAAACTCTGAGAGCTATATCGGTGACTTTGGTTCTTCGGCGAATATCCTCGTTTCGGATCTTATCGCGCAAAGAAACTCCGAGCATAGCTCTCTCCATTGCCCGCTGTGTGACTCTGAGTTTCTCCAAAAGGCCAGTAGTCAAGGACCACGTTTCAGTTAACAATATTGTGTTAACTAATGTTTAAAATGTAATAATTGTACAGTGATGTAAAAAGACTTGCCTTATGTGACAAATCAGTTATAAGGCCAATAAATGATACTATTTCTATTTCTAAGCCACCCTGTTTTAAATGACAGTGCTTACTTATTTACATGTCCTGATAGGGGGCGAATCCGTTCGACTAACGAAAATATCTACCTCTAATGAAATTTGAGTACATGGGTAGTCCACTAAGAACTGAGCTGAAAGTTGCTCAGTACGATACGATGGCAAAGAAAAAATACTGACTGCAAAAAGAACGAGTAATTATGTAGTACTAACTGCGTACCGCGGTTTCGCCCGCGTGGAACATTCCTCAGGAACCTTATCATTTTCCGGGATAAAAAGTAGCCCTCTGACCGCTAAGCTGTATCCATATAAAAATGTAGGTTGAATCGTGGCTTTGTTTCTGCGCGAATAAGGAACAAGCAAACTAATAGACCAACAAATTTGGTATTTATGATATTAGTAGGTATTTTGTGGTAGGCAACCACGGTCGTGATTTTCGTAAAAGGGTTGTCCATTAAGTTCTGAGCAACTTTCAATATGCCAATTAAATAATATGTTATCGGTAGAAAAATACAAATTAATAAAAAAAAGTATAGTGATCGGACCGAACACTTTTTGTTTATCATACATAGGCAAGTACAATCAAGGTGGTGGTTACTGGTACATCAAACTTCATTCATTTTGGCCCATTGGTCCATATATAGCAGCTATGAAATAACCACAATATAATCAAATTGAATCTGTATTCGAATAGATTTTTCAATAACTCAGAATTGCAGTTTCACGATGCGATCGAATAATTGAAACGGGGTAGGAATATTAGTTTGGCAAAAACATCAAGCCTGTAAAAACGCAAATGGACTCGTAAAATTTGCTGTAGCATAATAAATCAAAAAATATCCGTAGCATTCAGTTTAAACCGAAACCCTTTTCAAATATCAATTTGGAAAAATAGGATTGCTT
Source organism: Apocheima hispidaria (assembly GCA_947579745.1). Lineage (NCBI taxonomy): Eukaryota > Metazoa > Arthropoda > Insecta > Lepidoptera > Geometridae > Apocheima > Apocheima hispidaria. Next base: position 5,219,888 of record OX388151.1, read on the forward strand.
TTATGGATAGGCGTAACTATTTAGTGCCCGTAAGTGAATGTAGTTGCTGAAAATAATAAAATATTTCGAAATTGTGATTCAAAACCAGAAACATTTTACATTTCATATTATTAAACGATTTAGGGTATAGCTTGTTACTTTTTACCAATATTAGCATTTATTTAACTTGCAATGTTTGTTTGTTTTTATGTATGTAAATATGTGAAAATTAGGCGCCGAGTCGGACAATGCAGCCTTGACCAAATGATAGATTTATAGTAATATTGGGCATACTTTATTAGCGCACTTCTAATATTCAATTAATGAAATACAGAAACTAAGATGCATGAATGGCGTTACGTGAAATGACCGTAAATTAAACGGAGTCCATCCGCCGCGTCGGAATGCGTAATGGTCGAAAACAATTAATAGAATAACCCTGGGACCTTTTCGCATAAAATAGTAATTGGAATGACCTATCTGCAATCAGAATAGGGTTTTCCCTAGTGGGTTGGCCGTATAAATCTTTTATCCAGTAACGATGAATATTGCAAGCACATTCATACCTTATATTATAAAATATTGTTCGTAATTACAATCAAGTTTCTGTACCTACGCTTTGTAGCTTCAAAAGATAAAGTTAGACTTATCGAAAAACAATCCGCCCTTCTCGTCGGTTTTTTGTATACGAATTGTGTTATCGTCATTTATCCACAAGTTTCCACGTAATTTATAGTCTAGAAAGTTTTGTGATAACACGTAGGTAATCCTTGTTCACGAGTTGGTCGGGCACGCACGGTTGTGATAGGATCGCACCGTTATATCGGATCATAAGACAATGCTCTCAAAGCAGAGACGGAGGGACCAACTTATTATAACTTTGCTCGTTCACCACACCTCGTCGTCACGGACCCTTTAGGAAGCCCGCATAATAACGTCGCCGTCGGCATCAAACTTCTATAATGTGAGGATCACTCCGCTGAAATATTGGGCCGTGTGAATCAGAGGACTGACACCGACAATGACGGGGGTCCGACGAATACCATTTAATGTTTTCCAAGTGGACGTTTGGGCATTACATTCGTTCTGCGGTTGAACAACATTGACATCTGTGACAGTTCTCTAAATGGAAATGCTTTTGATATGAATTTAATTTACGTATTGGAAAGGCAGTCTCGAGGGATAGAAAATATTGGTATCGTGTAAAATAATTCTTAGAAACAAGGTATATTGTACAGATAGGCAGTTTAAATAAATGTTGATAAGTAACAAGTACTAAATAATTAAATTCATCGAAACAAGACAAAGATCTCGTCACAAATACATTCACATTTATTGAAAGTCCCTTTTTTATTAAATAAATAAAGGCCAAAGGTTGCAACATTAACATCGCCATTAAGGCAGAGAGCTGGAAGCCGCAAATCGCCCGCATATTTGGTCAAGATTAATTGTCCCTAACATCATCTGTCAAGCCATTCCATGGGTACGTTTCGTAGACATTTTGTTTGGTGAACAAATAACTCTATATTTCCGTCTTGTAACACGTAATTAATAACACACTTGCTGGCCGACCTGCTATTTTTTTTTGTTGACGTAAGTAACTTGTAACAAAAATAAAGAAAAATATCCAATTGCATTTGCTTAGGTTAAATAAGTTAATCTAGACTGGTATCCATAGTTCTGCAGAATCTTTCACACGAGTAAACGAAAGAGATGGCGTTTTGAAATGTATTTACTGAATCTTCTCCACCTGGTTGTTGCCTATTTCATTTGCTAAATGCAAGCTGCCAGCGAGCAACAATCGAGCACTAATTGTGATTCCACTAATTTGCATTGGTGCACCGCGCCCGCGCCTTTAGAGATTAACTTCTACATCCACATTCTACAAGCATACGGGTAAAATGAAACTGCCATTTCTACTTCATCAGATGGGACTTCATTAAAACTGCGCAATTGTGCATTCATACAACAACTTATAATCGAGTGTAGACTCGATCATAAGTTGTTGTATGAATACAAATAATTATTTGATTTGATTTTATTTAATGTCATCCTTATCGATTTCGGCCACGGCGACTAAGCTTCCGTAAGTTAATAATGATACACTAATTAATCGTGGGTCACGTGTTCTCGTGTGGCTTATATATCCGATCTTTGCAGTGAATGTCCGAGAACAGTAACTGCAAGTCAGGATACCATTAATATAATTATAGTATATATATGAGGGATGTTGATTCCTGAGTTCGTTACGTTTCCAATCCAGCTCACGCTTACATTCGTCTTCAAACGCGTGGACATGACTCTGCACAGCTCTTCTCCACTCAGGCAGATTTTCAGCTCCCAACAATAATCAATAATTAAGTTTTTCGTGTCTCTCCTGAACGTCTTTCAATCTTAAAAACTGGCCGCCAGGTGTCCGCTTGCCGTCCTGAAGTTCAGATAAGAAAACGCGCGACGCCACTCTCTCGTTGGCCGTTACATACATTACGTTACTTTTTTGGTTTTGGCTATGGGATTTACCAGAGTAATGGAAAGTTAGCCAAGTACACCGTGACTGCGTATGGTAAAAACCCAATAAAATAGTAGACATAATGATATAATTCTCACGAGGCATAGCCTATGATGGCTCCGTCCGCGCTTGGACTCATCTCAACTAACAAGGAAACGACTTCTGATTGTACATACGACACCCGGAACCGAGATGAAATTCCTTCAGTATCTGCAGGGAGATCTCGCACGTTCTGCTCGTGAATTGATCAAAGGCAATCAATCTGAGCTTCCATTTTGATTATAGGCAAGTAATAATCGACGCTCATTTGCAAGGCTGTGTGCGTCTAGGCATCAAACAGGCATCTCCAATTATCGGAACATTTGCTCCACTAACTGCTTGTTACTGATGAATGTTCTCTCACTAATAATTAGGAGATACACTTAGCAGAAGCTGATCCGCATACTGTATTAGGTTGAAATATAAATGCAGGAGCTATTATAATATGCAATCTGGCCTTGACGTTTTTAAAATAAACTGCATTGCTTGCATTAAATTATGCAAGTGGCACTAGCTTCACCAGATTACAGCAAATTTATGCAAGACATTATCCGAGGACAACAGCGTCGCATAACAACGCCTTCGGTGTCCGAGCGCACAGGCTCGTCGACGCCTTTATGAAAACCCTCGCCGTGATATATGGTAGTGTGGCGACACGATATTGCCACTCCGAACGTGTTTTATATGCATTATCATATTTTTACTGCCATTACGGAGGCAGTTCAAAGTATAATCGCTTTTTCGTTTTAAGTAAATACAATGGTTGTTTTCCGCTAATGAGGGCGCGGGCGCGAGACGTGGTCGCACGATAATCTACCGACCATTAGGCCCGACCACTCGCTCGCAAATCGTCCGCATATTTTGGCCAAGATTAATTGTTCTCGAATATCATCTATCACGGTGAGCTCTATCGTGACCGTCGCCGGCAGTGCGTACGACGTTTTATTTGAAGCACAATGGCTCCCTAGAGCACCACAGTTGTGGTACTTAAATTTTTGTTAGGATATAATGACGCCGTTCGGAGAAAACACGTATAATGTTTTTGCTGATCGTGGGACCTATTATTTTAATTCTATTTAGTGCCTTCTTAGTGTAAGAAAATTACGTGTTTTTTTTTACGGCTATAAAATTTTAAGGTATAATGTGTAAATGTGCTAAATAACATGAACTGACTTTAATGTCAGAGCGAGGGTTGAGCAAAAGTGGTCATTATAAGACTAAAAGTCTTTTGTAATGGCAGCGGTCATAATACTTAGCTACTACTTACTAAAATAACGTAATAGTTTACCATTTAAGCATTTTAATTTCACTTAGACAAATAAGGGCGATTACAGACTACTTAGAGATAAATCCCTAGTTAGAAACCTTCGCCGAGTTTATTTCGCAACAGACAAGAACAAATTGAGTCAATCTTTTTTTTTGCCAGTGACAAAAAAGCGAAACGCCTAGCGTTTTCAACATTTTCAACGTGTAAAGTTAGAATATCAATCAAGCCGACCTTTTTTCAATGACGCCACCGCAAAGATCTTTCAGAAGCAATTTTTCGAGTAATTTCGCTTTTAGATCCGAGGTGTCTATGCGATTTTTATTGAGCGATAAGCTTTTTTAGAGTTTGATAAATCAATTGATCAGCTAATCAATGGTTTTATGGTTATTTTTGAACTTATAAGTTTTTTGTGCAATCCTAACTAAATATTATAAATGCGAAAGTAGCTCTGTCTCTCTGTCTGGGTGCTTGTCGCTAAACGGCTCTGAACGGATCGACCTGAATTTGGCATAGATATAGCTCAAAGATCGGAGGCGGACATATGCTATTATTTTAGGTTCACCCAAACGAAGTCGCGGGTAGCAGTCAGTAAAATACAAATTTTGATTATTAATTGACAAACTATTGACGACACTACCAAGCTTCAATTATGTTCCAAATTACTATTTGAATGCTTCTTTAATGTGCCGGTTAAAACGGCTGGAAAACTAGTTTAGTGAAGATTTAACTCTCTTAAATACTTATCCTTGAGTCTTGAGTGATAGGTACTTGCAAATAACTCTAATGGTGTTGTCTGTGAACGCATTCCCTGTTTGCATTGCCAGCCGCAAAGGTATTGTCTAGCGGGCGCAAGGAGTTGATTAAAGAGCCGGGCGCGGCACCAATGAATATTCAGTGCATAAGCATAATGCGCCCGCAATCTTACTGCTCCGCCGACGACGCTGTCGCAACTGCAACGCTGCCCATTTCTCATCTTAAATGGCAAGAGCAATGCGCTCGCTGCACTGTCTTTTCATAATTTCTATCTAGCTACAAAGTTGCCAGGCTGCTGTTCCGGCAGTGAGAGCGGCATACAAAAGTGAGGACAAAGCGTGTGAACGCCCGCAAACGGTGAGCGATTACGTTTAAAATTCCCTTTTAAAGATATTATCACCGCAACGTTTTCCTTTGCTTTTCTTTAAATTGTTTTCGACTATTTGCTGGAGGAAGAGCACAAAAATAAACAATCGGAAAGCGGCATTCTGTATTCAAAGCCAAGGCTGATTAAAAGGATAAAATGACAAGAATCTTTTCTTTTATCCTATACAATTTTCGAGTAAATAAAACGACAGATGCGTTTCAAAACACAGAGTTTCTTGCTACTGATATAAAATAAAGATCTCCTTAAAAATGTTCCTTCGAATTTCTTAATATCATAATAACATTTAAAAGTTTCAAACTTCAGTCAGTTTTACGAGTCCGGCAAGCACGTACCGTAAAGCTAAAGAGTAGTTAGGACAGAGGAATGACGACCTCAGAGGTGCTTAAAATATCATGATGCCGCAACGCAGCGATAAAAAACAAAAGTTTCCGAGGAAAGAATTCCATCCAATTGTTTTACACACCGTGGTATTTCTCATCGCGAGTGGATTTGTGTTGTGAATTGGCGGGAGCGATAACGTGACCTACTCTTGTAAACTGGCAACTGGCAGGCGGCATAGAAAAAAGGACTACACGAAATCCGGACACCACAACTTCTGATTACGGCGAAAAGATGTAGTGTAGGCGTAACGGATGTATGAAAAGGTTTTTGCAGCCTGAAGTTTATCGACGGAATATCAGATTAATTTATGGGAAATTTATTTTACGTAAATATGATACTGCGAACGAAAGAAAAAATATAGTGATGATATAAATATTTGGGGCAAACTGCCAATTGAACTTATGCATTTGAACATTAATATTGCGTAAACATTGATAAAAATAGGTAGATATTGATTAACAAAAAAGTGTTGGTATTACTAATTGTCGTTTAATTCAATACAATACAATAGCTTAAGGACTTAACAAAGCGGCAAATTTGTACCGAAAAACTTGAAAGTATACCACGTCTGTTTTATTATGTTACCCTAATAGTTTCGCATAACTAAGGACATTGCGTAAATTAAGAATTAGAAAAAATGAGATTCAGTATATTTTTTGGAGCATTTTTGCGAATATCGTTTTCATTTTCAGTTAACGGCATATCTTTGAATATGTGGAACTAGTAGGCTTATATAATAAAGCAAATAATCCGAACTTCCTAACTAATATTATAAATGCCAAAGTAACTCTCTCTCTCTCTGTCTCTCTGTCTGGGTGTTTGTCGCGTTATCACGGCTAAGCAGCTGAACGGATCGACCTGAATTTTTGCAAAGATATAGCTTAAAGATCGGAGACGGACAAAAGTTTATTTTTTTTTGCTATTCCAGGTTTTGTAACAAATTTTGTTTATACAAATTTCAAGTAATGTCGGTACATAATTATGCAGATTAGACGCTGAATTAGATCTTTAATGAGTATGTAAATAGATACTACCGCCAAACTATCCGCTTGTACAACAACAACAAAGGAAGCGATGATTCACCATAACTTTCGATATAAGCCTGGAAAACGTGGAAAATCACACAAGTAATGTGCGATGAAATCATATTGCGTGCGTGCGATAGCAGTCACCGTGGATGTCGACAGCTCGCCAACCTCGCACCCATACAAATCAAAGGTAAAAAATCATTTGTAGAAGAATCATTAAATGTTTTAAGTGCTGTTGGTAAAAGCAGCACTTATAACGGAAGGTCATTAACTAGTAATTACATATAAACTACCAACAAAATAAGTCAACTCACCCTTCAAGGTAAAATAAAATATTATGCTTCAGCAAGAACAAACGTTCAATAAGTTATAGTAACAGCGGCGCTGTGTATAAACACGTAAATATTTAGATAATAAAGAGGAAGCAACACTTATTGTCACACATTTCGTCGCGAGTGGCGGCCGGGACGCGACGCGCGATACGTCCTACCTTTCGCGCGGTTCGGAGTATACTGAAGACCGACCGATTACCGTTTCTGCCCGACTGCAAAGAGTGCAAAGGCAACTAGCGATCGGCTCTCTCGGTAGGGCGGGCGCTACGAACGGGCTACGCGCTACGAACTGGCTACGCGCTACGATACGCTACGCCGACGATAGGAAAACTGGTAAACGAAGCACTTCGCTTGTTTAAACTAGTTGTTTGTCCCTTACTGTGACTTCGCAACCTGATAAACCAAGGTCACAGTCACAACCCCTTGACCGGTTATGCTCATTTCGGAACTTAAAGATAACATTTGCATGAACTAATGACCTCCAATCATTTTACGCAGATCGGATAAACAGTACGGAAGTTATCGTCGAACAAACGTATAAATATATACAAGCACCAATTAATTCCTTAACATTTTAAAACCTTCGCTTCCCTCAATCAATTAGACGTACTTGGCTATTTAGGACTAACGATGAATTTTATATAAAATTTGCCATTTTATTTAAAATTAATCGTTCATCGCCAAGTTAGCTACAGATTGAATTTATTGCAAGACATAAAGAGGAGATTGTTTATTCAGCTCCCAAGCCCCAGTTTCCATTAAAGATAATAATCTGAGACCATAAAAATTATTCCGTGAAGAAAAATTAGGCTCGCATCAACCACGACAGTCCATCTATTCTGCTCTGGGCCCCTAAACGCGATACAGAAACGCGTAAAACAGTGACTGATTGTGTTACTATTGTGGTAATAGTAACAAGAACCTTTTTAGTCACAAGGAAAGAAGACAAATAAACGAATCACGCGTCTTCATGCGAGATTGTTAAATTGCATGTGTTTTCATGTCTTACCTGCTATCCTTTGAAACCAAAAATGAGAGAAAAAGTTTTGGAATATAATATTACCCGTCTTTTCTGTTTTTCAATTGATGACATTAAGAGAGAAAAAGAGCTAAGCTACTGATAATATGAGGGTACAAAAGCGACAATGCCCGACCCGATTAATACTAAGCACGCCAATAAATATTGATAGTAGGTTCTTTGTCTGGCACGGAAGATTCGTTCGCCTTTATTAATGGCACGCTCACGTTTGCTTGACAAATGACAAAGGTACTTCACCTCCATCGATACCGTTCCGGAATCGCATTCCTTTGTTTCGGGTTATTTTATTGGATGTCTGCTCGGGGTCGGTGTGTTACATTCATTCGATCTAAATGGCTCTTCCATTCAGTCTGCATTCTATTCGTTAGGGCTATGAATTTAATATGGGCTTGTAGCATTTACGTAAAGGTTACACGCACGTGATACATTTTTAAAAGGCATTGGGATCGAGGAAGAGCGAGTGTAGTCATTGCTAATGTCAAATAAGGAGTATAAAGGTTCCTACATAATAAAAATATAATCAGGGATTTACGAGAGTATATATATATATATGTCTACGTGAATGGTGTCAAACGCGACAGATCACCCGTGTGTAAACGCGACGGACTGACACTGATCCTCTCTAATTAATATACAGAGCCTTAGCGAAAGGTTCAAACGTCCTCAATGTAATCCGATGCTTTCGCTGACATAGCCTTTCAAATGTCAAAATTACCTTGAAAACTAATTTATGAAAGCTTATCTAATATCGGCGAATGTTGGCTTTTAATCTAGCCGATGAATAATATATGATAAACTTTTAGGTCATTAATGTTTTGTTGAATAAAATAGGTACCACATACATATTTATACATTTTTTTTTAAAAGTACGATTCGTACTTGAAAAAAGTCGGTATCTATTCGAATTCCGAATTTAATCGATTTTAACGAAATTTAACAAGTACGGCACGAGGAAAGACAAAGCTGTTATCAGCGACTTTGCAACCGTTTTCTATATTCTTTCTCATCAGTAAGTAAGTCATATAAAAGAAACACTGAAATACTTTATAGATCTGCTACTGAATGTATATCCTGAAAGCTCAACGCATTACAACAAATCCTTACCTCGCGCATTTTCTAACGTAAAACATGAAACACGTTAAGCATTAGGAAACCGTCTCTGGCGGAGAATCTCTTGTCACGTAACCAGGAAGCTCCGCACATTTCACAGTGGTGGAGTCGGTAGAGCAACATAAGTGGCGTTTAGGAGCAAACGCGATATGCACAACGTCACATCTTGAACTTTCAGCCGACCGTCGACCGAGAAAAGTGCGCTGTGCCGTACACACACGCAGAAAAGTGTTGTTTTATGACTCATGCTCTTTTACTGTCGACTCACGACTGTCTTCCGGAATTTACATGAGCCTTGTAAGAATATTTCGCTCGCAGGCTTACCTAACCCTTTTTATTAGCCTATTAAACTCAACAAGGTCTTTAAGGAAACGATAAATCATCGAATTATCTATGTAATGACTGCTTTGTAATAAAATTGGGTTATAAAATTTATTGGTATCGATTTATTGTTTAGTCGTGAAACGTTTCACGAAAATTTAAATTTGGAGCAGTTTAAGATTGCATTATCAATTAAAAGATACTCAGGCAGATGGACTTAGCCGTCCAGGCTCGTTCGTCAAAACTTATAGAATTAAATTTTTCCTAGGGAGACTAGGAAGAGCATTTTTCGGCTTGCAAAGGCGTTTTAGACTCGTTTACCAGAACTCGACTACAAGTTGGAGGTAGTATGTTAACTTGGATTTGACCACCTTTAAAAAAAAACGGAATATATAAATGAATAAAAAATATGAATCATATATCGCCTATTGACTGATATGAGTAGATTTCTTAGTTTAATATTGTAGAAATCCAGTTAAGGACATCCTGGTTTCGGCGAATCTGATGCTATTTTGGCTACACTACAATACACTAAAATATTTAATATATTTGGCAAGGCAGAAATTAGCCCTAACACTATTTATAACCAGTGACCAGTGACCAGTGAGCAACAATAACACGAGAAATGTATTTTTTTTTTAAAACGTCAGTATCAAAACGTTTTATTGTGACATAAAAGCAAGATGCGTGTTCAAAGAATGTGATAAATGTTTTGTGCGAGGCAAGTGGGGAACGTCTGTGGAGATCGTAAAATGTATCGACGCCGGTAGTGGCGATCGCGTGTGCGGGCTCACGCTATCGGCAAAGAATATTCACCTATCCCATCCTTAACTGCTCCTCGCTTCTATGATGCGATAATAACGTTTTCTCTACTTTTAGAGATTTTTGATATAGAGATAGAGTTTAAGGCCTTAGTCCCGTCCACATTTGACGCGCTAATAGATTAATCCTAACTAATATTATAATTTAGAGGAATATGGCCGCAGTCGTAACAGGGATACGTTCGTCTCGAGGGAAAACCTCACCTGCGCGATTCAGAACTCCATACATTATAAGTGTCAGTCCATACAAAACGTCAAAAAATGCACAAAAATGGATCAACGCCGTCTATCGAACTATAGGAAGTAGCTTTGTCTCTCTGTCTGGATGTTTGTCGCGTTATCACAGCTAAACGGAACGAACGAACGAACGATGATGAATGAACGATCTTGATAAAGTTTGAGAGTTACTGTATATCACAAAGACATAGGATACTTGTTTATGTCCACGCCAACGAAGTCGCGGATTTCAACTGGTGAGTATATAAAATCACCAAGAGTGCATTTTTATGCATTTTAAAGAAACTGTCTTTTAATTTGATGGAAGAGCGTCCATCAAATTAAAAGACAGTTTCTCTTCCATCAAATTAAAAGACAGTTTCTTTAAAATGCATAAAAATGCACTGAAACGAAAAAATAAGATTTTGTCTATCTTATCTGTCAATTTAAAAGATAAACGAATAAAGTATGTATGATATTATGATAAGACAATACAACATATAGTTTTTGGAAATTCCATCTTACTATAAAAATGTGCGAGTGAAATAGCTGTGGCACCACTTTACCCCTTGAAATCACAAACGATTAGTATGGCCGCACAACAAAGATACACGCAACAATTAAGTCGTCACAAATGTTGCGCCACATGTAGCGTAAATTATTTGTATCGTCTCGATAATAAGCCAATACACACGTGTCCCTGGTGTGCGTGTCTACGTCCAGCTGGGGCGAGTGGCACGTGTAAAATGTAGCGTCACAAAATGTCGCGCCAAAATTGTCAAATCTGTAGTGTGCGGTCGGACTTAGATCGATCACTGAGTTCCGAGTTCCTCGACTGCAAGTTACTTCAGTTTTGTAAGCTTCTCTAATGCGATAGAACATGTTCATGTTTAGTCATCCAGTTTTAACGCCATCGAAAGTCATCAGAAGACAACTTGCGTTAATCACTCCCATCTCTATGCCACTTGAAATAAAATCAAACAATTTTAAGAATGATATGCTTCGAAGCGCTAGAAAGGGTCGTCTCCCCAAGGCGCTGACTTTTCTTTTCCCCTTCATGTTTAAATGGTGAATATATTTCACGCTTTCCAAAACTTAGTAGCTGTGGTCCACTTGAACAAAGTGTAAGAGGAAAACATAAAAGGCCTTGTGCACGTGACTGCTGCTAACGCTTTACGGATTTATTTTCTGGAAGGGTTTTCGATGGCTTTGGCCATGTTCATAAAAAATATACTTCTACAGAATCAGAAAATTGTATTGACGTAAAGAAACACGATTTCAAAATTAGGTGAAATCATTATTGTATCATAATACTCACTACCGTTCACAATATGCCTCGTCACGTACAAAAAATAATGCTATGCTGTAAAGGGGCAATTGTATTTCAAACAAATTTAAAAAAAATAGAAAGCTCGATAGTATAATTTTGTTATAATTACCACAGAGAATTCTGCATTATCGTGAGGAAACCTGCATATTTCCGGAGAAGAAATTCGATGGCGTATGTGAATCCGCCAACCCGCACTGGGCCAGCGTGCTGGATATGGCCTAATCACCCTTCGAGGGTAGACTGATATCCCAGCAGTGGGATGTTTAAAGGCTGATATAGTAGTAGTATGCTCCATTATCACACGAATATTATAAATAAGTAAGTGTAAGTATGTAGGTAGTGTAAGTTGGATGAAATTTGGTATGGAGGTAGGTTAAATAAAAAAGTTCCGAATAAAAAGCGAATAGCCTATGTGTTAATCCAGTTTATAAGCTACCTCCATACCAAATTTCATTCAAATCCGTTCAGCCGTTACAGAATTGAACGGGAACAAACACACTTACATACTGAACCGCTGATATCTGAAAAAACAGGTCACAACTAACAGGTTTTTAATTCTGATTTCCTAAAATACACCCCGATAATTCTACTAACACTTAAATTTAACCCTAATTAACGAGCATTTTCATACACTGTACGGATATTGAGACCCTGGCCAAAAACTTGATTTTTCTCTAAACGTTGACTTGGTTTTTTTTTCTTTCTCGGAAATAATTTTAAGAACGTCTTTTTTAATGGCTTTCAATTTTAATTAACTCGTAAACCATTTATTTTTGTGGAACTAATGTTACGCTTAAAAGATAGCCGAAGATCTGTTTAAACACCCCTTGAAAGGAAATGGTCTGCAAATCAATCACTCTGTATAACGGTTTTACGTTGCCTTATTCGATTTACTTATAACTTCACAAAAAACACACACACACTGCGTTTTATAGTAAAGTTACTATAAAACGCAGTTTTGCTAATGGCAATTGGCAACATAAAATTAAATTATAACCATAACTAGCTGCGCCCCGCGGTTTCACCTGCTATCCTACAGGAACGGTTACTTTTTTCGGGATTAAACGTAGCCATGTGTTATACAGGGAATAAGCTACCTCCATACCAAATTTCATCTAAATCCGTTCAGCCATTACAAAGTGGAACGGGCACAAAAACACTTACATATGTATTTACATAATGACACACTTACACACAAACATTCGAATTTATAATATTATAGTGTGATTGATCTATGTAATATTCACACGAAGCAAGTTATATACAAAATTGTATAATACACTTAGGTATTTGATGTATACATTCTCGAAAATCATCAACATTATTACCTACTTGTTTATGACAGAGACTTACACTTGCATACTTAAATATGAAAACTTTACACTAAAAACCTATAACACCAAACCATGTGACAGCCGATGCAACATTTTACCGGATCAATGAGTAAAGTTTCTCGTAAGTAGGAGTACAACAACAGAGGGGCTTTTAGCAACCTCGCACTAAGGTGGAGCTGCTCGGTACCTTCATTTATGAAAAGCTTTCAACTTCGACATGGTTAACGGGAAGTTCTATTCAAATCGCCTTTCCTTCGACAAGCCTTTACATAAATCAAGTATTGTATAAGCTGTTTTCTCTACAGCTCCAGTAGATTTGTGCAGGAACAAAGCTCTATCTGGTCATACAGACAGGTGCGGGTTACTTCCACTGCCTTACATGACAAGGCGTCGTTATACTATAGATGGACTGATATCAACGAACTACCAGCTACGTTTTGTGAATTTATGACACGGTAACATGACCGGTAGCTTTTTATTTGAGAAAGTTCATAAAACTAAAGTAAATCAAATATCTTTATGGTATAAAATAAAACTGCTCAGATTTCGCACTTCTACGTCCGTAGCTTAAAAAGACTACGGAACCTTAAAACTACTTAAGCAGTTGTAATTTATTGTTGAAAATATATCTCAAAATCCATGAATATTGTCGGTATCCAATCTATGCAGGGATTGAATGGCTGTGAAAATAGATATGGTGCATGGTGTACTACCTCAGTGCATAAGCTAGCCCCGGGCGCCTTCGCTATCGTTCGCTGTATGTCATGACGGCGGCAATAAGAAGCTCAGGGAAAGCTGGGATCTAGCACTGGGATACGAAACGTACGATGCACTGTATTGTACGTGAAAATATACATTTCACCTACGAAATATATTCAAGAGCACCAACAATGTTGTGCGGCGATTGAATCTGCAAAAATCAATAGGACAATGTAGTCCTGTATAAGCCAGGGAAAACTGTTCCTCCGAGCGGTTGCTACCTCATCTTGACAAGAGTGTAATCTTACTTAGGACATAGAACTGAACTCGACTCAACAATTTATCGGAAAGCCATAGACATTGTAATATTATAAAAGCTAAGAAAGTAAGTCGAGGTAAAAAGTAAAGATAAAGACGCGACGACAGCTTAAAATTATCTGCGAAATATGTAAGTATTTCTTATACTGACTACCTGGAATTTCAAAGGCAAAGCCCGTAGTGGAGTGCAACGAGCAAAACTTTTTTCATAAAAGTACAACGAGCCAGTGGGCTGCGAAGAAAGAACGCCAGCAAGTGAACTTGTCGGGGTTACTTATTAACTTTAATAACTTTACTGTTTTGTATTAATGATTAGGGACCTTATTTCTTGTTGCTCTAAAACTTTCTCAATCACGGCACTGGACGTTATAGATTAGTTAAAATTAAATAACAAGTACTTCACCCAAAACGTTAAATGAACATTATTATTCAGGGAACGATCGTAATTGGATCTCAACGACTTACAATTATTAACAAGAACGACGTCATTAGGCTGGGGACTTAGCGGGACTATGCCAAGAATGTGGGTATAAAAGTTTTTTTCATAAATGTGCTAAGATCCTAGTGGAGTGAGTCACAGCTGACAACGCCCGCGGCGGTACGAGGGCGTGCGGGACTTTCTGGCAGATGTGTTAAAACGGCGAAATGTGAATTCTATCCTTGCTCCATAGCCAAAGGCGATATGAATAAAAGAAGTGTTGTTTCAGCCTAAAATGAAATCAGTTTTCTTCTCTATTTCCAAGGGAAATTGCAACAAAAGTGTCTGATACCGTTACTGTGTTCGACAAAAATGTTACTAGAGCATAGTCATTTCCAAGCCCTAATTAGAAAAATAAGCATTGGTTAAAATGAGATTATTTTTAACAAAAATAATGAGTATTACCGGTTTCTAGGTCAGAACGTACATTTTAAAATTAAAATAATATTCAAAGTACTGTTACGAAGGTAAATTAATTAATAATGGAGCCTGAAGAGGCTCATTGTTTGTACAATATCACAAAATAAATACTTATAACTCAGTAGTAAATTGTGTATAATAGGGACAAGCTGACAAGTTATGAGAACATGAATACGTTGGGAGCTCAATAAATCCCGCACATCAAACAACAAAAGTTAGTCTCACAGGCATGCCCGGGGCACAAGTACCCTGTATATATGTGTATTATAATTGGATTCGTTAGTATTACAACAAACGGATTGTCGTGTCAAACTTTGTTACCGGCGGGAGTAGGAGTCGAGTCGAGTCGGTGTCGTTACGAGGGATATTAGGAACAAACTACAGCCCACTCCGGTTCATTACCATAGCTCGGCAGCTACGAGCTGCCACCAGGCATTGGAGTCCGCTGCTCAAATGGGAACCACACCTAAGATATGAATAGTTTAATACTCGTTAAAAGTTTTGCCGTCTCGATCATTCGCTTATAATTCTCATTATTGTATTTCATCGAAATGCACTCGTTAACATTCAAAGGCGCGTGTTTAAATGTCATCAAGCAATATATGGTCGAATTAATTGTTGAATTGCAAAAATAAAATAAACGGTGAATAAATCATACACAGGCATTGTGATCAGCGATGCACATCGTGACACCGCAGGGGAGTGACCGTCGCGAAAGTGAAAACATTGATTGAAAAAATGTTACGCTAATCAATCACTGCAGTGTAAAAGTAAGAAGCACGTGTGTTACATCGCATGTTCGCTTACTATCGCTTTTAGTTAACAATCAGAAAGAAGGCCATACGTTCCACAATGTTTATTTCAATAAGAGCCATAAAATATAATAGCGCGGAATATTAGACACAAATCTCGAACAGACGTCGCCACTTAAAATAAGCTGGCACGATTTCAAGTGCCGCCAACCTGAATGCGAAGTATTCAGTTCATCAAAACCAGATGTTTCAGAGTCCTATGTAAACACTGACGTTTCTGTTTGGTTGATTATTCCTATTATATTTGTTTGCAAAACTCCATATTAAGTACATTTGGAACAGCCACATATTTGGTGGTATTTTAGCCAAATTCCTTGCGCAATGTTTGTTCCACTGTTCTCAAAGTTACATAACCATTGTATAATTATTTTAACAAATTCTAAATTGCGCTCGTAGGAAAATCGCTATTTTTAATTTTCCTACATTGTTTTATTTATTTATAGGTTAATATTTTAAAAATACTAACAGATTATTTATTTTGGTTTTTAGACAATTTTCTTGGTTTTGTCTGCTATTTTCCTTATAATATGTTTGAATCAAAGACATAAAGGGGTAGACACCTAATCAGCAAATCAAACTATCCTGAAAGAAAGCACACCAGTATTGACGTACCTGTCAAATCAAATTAAGAGCTCCATACAGTTGTCATTCTCATCTCATACTGATAAAATATCCGAATAATCAGACAAAAGATGGTATAATGTGCAATAAAATCTTGCCGAAATTACAAGGATTCAAAGAACACCACTGCCACATCCATCTACAAGTCCTAAAATATACTTTTAGGATAAAAAATCAAAATAATAAAATTATTGAATAATGTAAACAGAATAGTCACTATGACAACGTTATGTATAATAGTGTTGCCAAATATTTTTTTGTAATTTCCCAACTTTGTTTACGTTTCCTAGAGACTCAGATACATTATAATATGTAGCTGATCTTTTGATAAAAATAGTTCGGCAAAGTAGAGATGAATATTGGCGGAAACCTATTAAGGTTTCCACTAATATTAATTTACCTATAATACATAATTTTCATAACTTTGCCTAAAATATGTGTCGGCGCATAATTATCAACAACAAGCCTACAATGAGCGTGTCACGATATGACACAATTGTATTGCATTTTTTTTTAGAAATAAAATGTTGTACCTTCCTAAGAATGTAAGAATGTAAATTTGTTTAGTGTGGTTGTGGGTTTTTGGGTCTGCAAGAAAAATGCACATTCTCTTAGGTTTTCAGCTTCACATGTGTGTTACTTGAGGTTGCAGAATAGTCAGGCAGTTTCAAAAAAGATAAATCCGCTAATAAGCAAAAGTTGCGTATGCGTTTATTTGCAAATTTAGAGGATTCCATTTCCATCGTAATAAATTGAAAATAAAAACTTAACATTATTTAACTTAACAATAATGTGGATGATAAAAAAAAAAGTATAAGAGCCTATTTAAGAACCACTGTGATACAACCTAAATCACACCAATCAAAATTTATTTACCCGACCAAATAGGGTAATCACTTTTTAATGGAAAGCCTCAAATGTCATGACAAAAAAAGACTGTCAAAAATTATAAGCCATTTCAAAATCGTGTTTGTATGGAGACTATCCTTCTGGACCTTATTTATAAGGAGAATTCTGTGGTTTGAATAATCAATTGTTTATTATTTTCTAAAGAAATCAGAAAATAAATTGTTTGTTTACTAATTGTTTGAAACATTGTCACCTAAATGTATCAAATTATTTATTTTTTATAAGTCTATGTCCGTTAAGCTACATAGGTTATTTCATTATTCTTAAGGTTATTTCTTAAATCTCAAATAAATTCTCTTTTATACAAGATTTTTGGCCGAATTTTATATTGCGATCTCTGTGATGAACTAAATTTCAATTTAGAATACTTATAAAATATAATATATATAAACTTATAAAATTTAAAATAGCGATTTTCCTACACGCTTATCGCAAGCTTGGTGTAATGATTGTGGGATTCCATAGTTTTCATGACATTCGTAAATCGCCCATACGTACTTAAGATTTGTTAAAATTCAAAAGTCAAGCATTATCAACCATTTAAACATAGTGATCTAAACAAACAGGAGACATTGGCCGCAGTCCAAGTGGGCTGGGCGCCGGCGCTACCGGCGTCGCGGCGGCACTGGCCCGAGGCTATTATAGCTTTATCAGCCGCATTGGACCGCTGATTCCTTTAACCAGCTGATTTACATTCAAGCTACATAATTAACTAGTTTGTCCTCGGATGTGTCTTAGCGGTTGTATTACTACCGGCGGCGACAAGAAGGAAATCAACGGCGTTTTTTCTCAATTTTCTCATTAGCTATTTGTCTGCCAACATAAAATTACAACAAAGGTCTCGTATACAGTGTACTTAATGCCACCGTAATGATGTGATTATGCAAATATTTCCCCCTTTCCATTTTTATCGCGGAAACAAATTAAGGTATTCGAAACCTATGCAAACTCTTTTTATCCGATTAAAACGAGTTATGTTAATGAGATCCGTAAAGGATAGATGGCTGTTTATACTGTTAACTCTGTCGGTTATTCATGGTTTCAATTAAAACGTGGCTTAGCTAGCTCACAAGTTGCGCAGTTATAGAGGTCCTATTATCTGCATGAAATTTGAGTCGCAAACCGCGCCCCCGCAGCCCGCTGTGGCGGGTCGGCATAACTCGACCCTAGCTGAAAGCTTTAATTACGCGGAGAGAGCTGTTCACGCAGGTGACTCCTTAATTACAGGCTCGGAATTGAGCTGCCCATTCAACTGACACGTTTGCAAACGGATTATCATGACCCATATATCTGACGGAACTGGCCGCCGCGGCCGCCCCGCACCCAGTACCCTTTGTCTAAAGCCGCAGGATCATAAGTCGTATTGTTGAAGCTCATTGGCCGATGAAATGGAATTACATTTTCTGACATTGGGCTGATCATCAACTTTGTCTTTGCGTTTCATTTCAGGACTCTTATGGCTACGTTCCGTGCCACTTTCTCACTATACGTTCGTGATAATCAAACAACACAGGGTTAATGAGTTACCGAATAGCATTTCTCCACAGAGTAATTGAAATCATCGATACCTACCCAGAACCGTTCCAATCAACAAATTGCGCTAAACCAAATATTTACCACCAATTACCGTATTAGTAATCAACAATAACGTTTCTAATTGAAACGTTATATTTTAATACAAGTGTCTCTAATGTGTTTGTTGAGCGCGGAATTAGCATTCAAGCAGGCGAGTGTTTCAATAACGGAGAAACCCTCTCAAGTTTGAGACGGTGCTCGCTCAGTTGAGATAACAACAAGCACAATTACTTAAATGCAAACGACTTTTATATGAATTTGATGTATGGAACTGGGGGAGAGGAGATATCAGAATATTCATTTGACACGGAGACAATTCAATGAATTAAGAAGTTGTGAAAGCTTTTAAAGTTTATAAGAAAGTTGACGACACTAGTCCTGACAAAATCTAAGAATAACAACTCAATCGGAGTAGCTCTGGAAGACTATTTGACATAGATCTACAAACGTACTTAATAGGACTTGATCCAATACGCCTTTCGTCCAACTCGCAGTACAACATCAAAATCCTTAAATAAACGGAACATGGTACACTCTCCACTGATATTAAAGCCGCATTATTTCGGCCAGCGTCCGTCCCTCGTGAATCCAATTTGTGCCTTCGAAGCTACTTCTCCAGTAATGAGATTTCGGACTCGATCTAAAAAGGTCATTTAACACCTATCGACTATCCAATAATAGACATGATTTAGTGGACTGATACGTTAGACAAACCAAAAGATTTTTAATCAGCATTGTATTACTGTCTGTGATGTCTCGGATTAAACATAATTCTACCTATTTTCTTCTTCTATCTATCTCACTATCGAATAGATCACTTTGAACGAATAAGCGGCAGAACAACAGATCTTGATGAAATACAAGGGAGGAAACGATACCTCATCGAATATTGTATCGTTGAAAGAAGATTGAAAATAAATTCGTGGTTTTGAAAACCATTTCTTTAAAATCACGACCAATAAGTGTGTAAGTGTATTCGGTTTTACCTCAGAAAAATTGATTTTACTGATTAAAATCTGAAAGAATTTTCCGGAAACATAAAAACAAAAAGAGTTAATCTGATTTAATTGAATCAAGGTTAAAAATAAGTTAAGAACATAGTCGACCTAACCGCAAATACCTTCAACTGCACACTAAGAATTCGGCCGTGATGATGATTATTTATTTGTAATACAGCTACGTATTACAGTTACGTACAAGTATTTATTTGTAATACAACCGTACCGATGATTTTTTTAAATCAAAATAAGCTACTGATTTTTTTAAATCAAAATAAGCTAGCTTTTGACCACATTATGAGGACGACAGAGACACAACTTTGATCCTCCAGTATGCGGGAAAACAAGGAAAACGCGAATAAAACTGCGGGGCGCAGCTAGTGGATATAAAACGGAAATGTTTTTTTTGAAACTGTGCAGATCTAATTAGTATAAATAAGTGATTATATGATAAGCATATGGTAAGCACTTTATCCACCGACGTCGTGGACCTCCAGCCATTTAGTTTTCCCAGAAACATCCAACGCAGAGCATGAGTATTTCAGGTCAGAAATGAAATATGGGAACCGCAACAAACCAATAAGAAGAAAAATTCTTAATTAAAATCTGATTTCTTAATGGGTATCTTAAACAATTTAAATTAAAAGTTATGTATATAATAATATTTTCAGTTTTATTTAAAAATGATTTTGTACAAATGAAGATAGCCTGCCGTCGACTAACGCTTTGTTTCGGTGTTCTAGAACTGATATGATATATTCGGAAATTGTTATTTTTTGTAAATACCTAAGTATGATGAGTAAGTATATGTTATTGTGAGAGAAACAAACGTAGCGGCTTAGCTTCAAGAGCCCCGTCTGCGTCCAAAAGTCCGTCACGTGCGCTCGGTAAATAAAACACTATCTAGCTAGAGCCTCCTACTCCCTTACTCGCCTGCGACCAAAGGCGGGATGACAAATCTCATTTCGCATGCAAATTTCTCGGGACCTCGTCTTGGCGCGACCTCCTCGATGTTTATTTTAGTGAATTATAATCTTACCATTTAAACCTAACAGTCAGTAAAACGAGCGCCAGATTTATGTCGACACTCGGGAATTTCGTGACCCATTTAAGGTTATATTTGCCATTTATCACGCGCGATGACGAGTAACAATAGTAAAGGAGGAGATTCCACGTTTTATTGCATTCGAATAGGTTGGTATCAGGATAGATGGATGGGGTCCCCGGCGCTGGCGTTAGCTGATGGCGGAAGAGAGATTCGGCCGAAGAGCGCGGACGCACGCTGAATAGCAAAGTAGTAAATCAGTTCATTGTTGTGAACGGCTGAATATTCAGTTACCCACGGCGTTTTCGTGAATAGCATTTGTATGTAGATAAGTCGGTGAAAACGTTCCTGTTCCAGTCACAGATACTGAGAATGATCTAGGAATTCCAGCAAGTTTCTTCACACAACCACATATTTATTTGTTAATAACATAATTTTTTTTGAGAATTGTATTTTATGCAGTAAAAAATTATAAAATGTTAATTATAGATTATTTTTAAGTCGAAAGGCTTTACTTACCAGTACGTTTTCATTTGGTAAAACGCAAACATTTGACTTGGAGAAAACTTGTACAACAAAAAAGTTAGGAGGTTCCGAAACCGTGTTCTCTCATGCATTAGCGTGAGGAGCGTTGTGTTGACTTAGCGTTCCGTTTTGTTTAACCAAGATCTAGAGAGGCTTTTCCGACCTCACCGCTCCTTTATCCTGTGGGCACTTAACCGACCAACACACCATAACTAGTTTATGTGTTTTGCCGCTTTGAATTTACATTCATTCGAGGCGTTTACATTCAGAGAATTACTTCACTTTCACGCGAAAACAATAAAGCCTTATCAATCAAACAAAGAACAGTTTAATAATCATTGGCACCAATGCTCCGGGGAGAACAAATGTTTTGACTAATTTAATATACCGCAAAGGAACCCGAAAGGTCAATTCTCACGAAGTTTTCAAGACGGAAATCGAGTTCCGAACTAGCTGCCATTTCAGTCGTATCGACCTGAATACACCGCTGGAAGTTGTGCCGTGTCATTGAATAATTCTAAAAAGGGGCTGGTTATTGGCGGCAGAGATCGAAAAACGTTGAGTGGTTGTTTTGATGTCTCTCTCTCGAGGCTAAATAGCTTTTATTTCAGGCATGAACACGGGAGTAAACTGGCACGAGACGGAAATCGTAGTCAGCGACGTAGCATCATCGCATCGACGTCGTAGGATTGGCCCATTACGCGGGACCCTATATCCGCCGCGAAATGAAACGTGATTCTACTGCCAATATTGTTTGTGCTCATACGGCCCTAGGCAACCCTATCGTACTGTGCAAAGCCGTGCAAGCATCAGGCTTGTGACACAAGCCTATTAGTCGATAAGCGTTAACAATTATTCTTCTATAAGAACTATTACTGGATTTTGCGTCGAAATTATATTTTGAGCCGGTGTAGTGACCAAAGTCTGCAGAACTTTAGAAAAAGTACTAACTTTATTAAGAAGAGCGTCAGAATACTTTTTGCATTACATAATTACTTATGTAGGTATGCAAGATATTCGTAAATTAATTGCCGAGTTATTCGGTGATCGATAAGCCAAAATATGAGTTTATTCAAACTTTGCTCATGATTTATACATCCTACCTTTACGAGCTTTTGGTAAACACAATGCGGATACTTGACAAACCTATTAATAAACCTAACCTCTATAATTTAATGTTCGGTTTCCAATAGGCGCAAAATGTAATCGAATCGAAATTGATTTATAGATACGCGGCTTGCATTAATTGGATATAATAGATTATTGCCGCACTTAGATAAACTGTCAATAGTAGGCATACCATTAATTACAACCGCTCTACAGTAGTTTATATGCACTGTTCAGACTGTGACCTAATATACTAGACGCAATAATTATTAACTGTGTAGTATAATGAGCTTAATTAGTGTTAGGATGCTCAACGTGCGCTATCATGTCTGATAATAGTCTTTAATCACAAAAGGCTTGCTTCAAGATGGTTGATATAAAGTATATAATTGGAAGTGGATATAAAGTAGGTATATACTTGAAAAAAGTAATTGGATTGTTTTACGCTTGGAAAAACGTATAAATAAATAAATGGTGGTCCTTTCGGTGGAATATTCAAAGACTTCATTGAGCTAATTTAGGCAATAATAGTGCATAGTTCTTCCCTAACGATGCGGGGCGATGCTCATCAGACTGGCTCGTCGCCAAAGCAAGGCCTCACACCAACCAAATTTCCACACTTTTTTAACAAAAACAATACTTCTATTTTGTTATATAAAATTTCCGCATTTCGAAAATCAATTGAAGCATAGTAGTTGCCCACACGACCCGTATATTTGTTCGTTTTGTCAAACCATTGTAGTACGTGCTGCGAAGAGTTTGTAATGGATGCGATCCTGCGGCACGTTTGCCGTTACCACGAAATCGCGCAGTTTTATTCCTAGCTGGTGGTTTAGACGCTTTTAATGTGTATAGCTTTTGGGATTTTATCTTTCGATGTGGCTTTCCATTTCCCATTTTCGTTTAATAGTACCTGTAAAACTTTACTTTTATTACAAAACATTGCAGGATATAATAAAATCTTTTACCGTAGGTGCGTATGAAATGTGACGAAAAATCTTTTCGCTGTCGAACGTCGCGCTTTGCACAAGCCGTCTCTCTTGAGAGAAGCAACATCCGAATTAAACTCCTATTCTTTACGCCAGCCTGCCTATGTAGCAGCAATCACAAATTTCATGAGAAGTTCTGTGAAATTGTGTAGAGTTCTAAAATTAGGAACATTACTTAGCTTCTTTGAGCGGTCTTGCGGCTAAGAATCAGGCGCGGCGATATCAAATTTTCGTTGACGAGACATATTGCAAAAACAATTGTTGAGAAGAAAGGTGAGTTATGATCTTAGTAAAGAGAGAGAGGACTGGCGAGTACATTAAGATAAAGCGCGTTGGGCGGCAGCCAGCGTCTCAAGTGTCCTCCTCGCTGCCAAGATTGCCAGCGACGTCGCCCTTCTTACCCTGGCGCTCCACTACACTCGCAAACACCAATGAATTCGTTAACAACACTACTGAGAACCAATTAGTTGTTAATCAAAGTGAACGTCACAGACAAACGTTATCGTGAATTTTAAAATATGTATCTATATATCAACATCTCTGAGTTTCACTTTCTTGTCAAGCACAGTGTCGCAGCTGGTTGCCTGAATAATTTTACTAAGCCATCTCGGGGTTCGTCAAGTGTAACTCCATCGTAAATTCTATGAGACGTGCCCAACGAGTACTTACTTGGACGAATTTTAATTAAAGTATTTCCAACGAATTCTTACTTACCCGTCCTTATATTAAGTAGCTCAATTTTCTTCTATCAAAATTAAAAACTACCGAGTGCGAAGCCATTCTTGTGTAAGTTTATTCCCTGAATTGCTTTCACCTTTATTCCGAGGAAATCTAATTTCAATGCGAATCTTGAAAATTAATTTCATAAGTATTTACTTAACAATATTAGTTTTTTTGTGTATATGCAGGTTGTTACCGAAAGGTGCAACAATATTAAAGGCAAGTTTGTACTCATCATCATCGTCATCATCATCATTATGAATAACTTTTACTATGGGAACAACACTGAAATCGCGAAAAGAAATAATCTGCTGTTCCATACATTTTGTCGAGTGTCCCTGACATTTTTCTATGGACAAGTTATTCTTTTTCGCGATTTCAGTGTTTGGTAAAAGTTGTTCATAATGATGCGTACATACATACAATCCAATACATACAAACAATACTGTCAATATTGTTGCACCTTTCAGTAACACCATGTATAAGTGTGGTCCGGCTGCGAGATAGCGATATTTATAAAATTGCGAGTCGAACCTGGACCCGTTTAGCACAGGACCGAAGCGGATGGCACAGCAAGAGAGAGGCCAGAAGTACCCAGCAAGAGAGAGTAGGGAGGTATACCCAACAGCGGAATGATGATAAATATAGGTGCAGAAACAAACATCCATATGCGTTCTATTCGTTAATTATTCGCTTTACCTACCTAAATCTACCACTCGCGCTATGCAATCGGTGTCGTCCTTGCGTAAGGATCTCGAATATCAATAAAGCAAGTTTCCGAATGCGCAATAAAGCGTTGAAGCAGCGGAGAGGTCGGAGTGGAACTGAAGTCAGCAGTTTCTTTGAAGCGCATCTTCGGATAGAGGGACAATAATGAATTCGGGCTCGTGAAGTGCCGTCATTGTAAAGACAGTGTGCAAGCTCTGATATCGGCCGAGACCGATTTATAGATACTATAGATTACAGGATATATATTTTTAGCTCCTACGATACATTTGAAAGAGCTGCAAGATCTGCAAATAGCAAGACCTCAAACATAATCCGAATGGTTTGGGAACTATTTTATCATCGTTGTATTCTTTATGAGAATAACTTTAACAGCACAAAGTGATAGCATGTGAATTGAGTAATCACCAAAATTGATTGTATTTGGGACACTGCACAGATAAGTATTTTGTGCCGATGGAGGGGTCCTTGAACGTGCCTGTACGCTCCACTTTGCACTTCCGCTCTTATAAAGCGATTAATGGCAGCGCAATCTTTGAGGAGGTTGACGATCAAAATAAGGAGAATAAAATCCAATCACTCGATCTCAAAGACGTCGATTCGCATTCATCGCAGCCTTTGTCAAAAACATCTTTTATGTGATCACTCTATGTATGGATTTATTAGTTTTTGTTGGCTGAACCTCTAGAATTTAAATTAGCGTTTATGTAACAAGTTCGACGCCGTTAGCTGATTGAAATAATATTTATAAAGTTGACATAATAGACTAGAAAAATAATACTATTAAAAGAGGATTTCAAACCACGACAATTATATATTCATAAAAATTTCAAAAACTTCTGTATTCAGAAGTTTAACCATCATCATAATCCAGAAGACGTCCACTACTGAACAAAGGTCTCCCTGAACGACAATCGCCATTTGGATCCACCGATTGCCCGCGACTTTCACAATGTCGTCGGTCCACCTAGTGTGAGGCCTACCTAAGCTGCGTCTTCCGGTTCGTGGTCACCATTGAAAAACCTTTCTTCCTCATCAGTTATTACGGTTCTTTGAGCGATGTGGCCTACCCATTTCAGCTTGCAAGACTTGAAAGCTACGTGGGCGACTTTGGTTCTTCGGCGAATATCCTCGTTTCGGATTTTATCGCTCAAAGTAACTCCGAGCATAGCTATCTCCATTGCCCTCTGTGACTTTGTGTTATCAAATATAGTCATATCAAAATCAGAAGTTTACATACATCTAAAATAATAGTTCTATTTTTGTTCCTTTTCATTATAGAAAAAAATAACATATTACTTATATGTAATAAATAAATAAAGGATATGGAAACTAATAGTGCACTTTATAATCTCAGTTAAGCACTTTTTGTAGAGAAACGTTCGGTTTCCAAGTGTTAAATCAGTAATCGTGGGATTCTGCTGAAACGAAAATCTGTAGAAATGCGAGTCTGGAGACATGGGAATCTGTAGACATGGAATTGTTTCATGTATAGCGGGCAATTGCCGATTACAAAGAAGTCATAGAAAGTTGTAGATTGCTCTACTATAAATTAAACTGTGGTGTAGAATGAATGAGGCTAACGTTTGATACTAAGTAAATAAAAACTTTTTTTTTAATGACAAGCTAAGAGAATATAGATTTTATAACAATAACAACATCAAGAGAGTTTCGAAACACGCAGTATGGCAGAGTTCCGTAAGCTCGCCCACGAAATGATCGTAACTCGACGAGCCACTTTGACAGGGTAAATAAGCCTTACAAGTAGTACACCAGATAAAAAATGTTGCATGATACCGTAAAATGCACAATTACCTACATAATAGTTTATTTATTTATTCTAATCTATGTATAATATCATGATATCTATTTTCATGTATTTTGATTGGTATTATGTTTAAGTTCTGAGTACGACGACATCCGGACGGACAGACTGACGGACACAACGATCTTAGCCGCTTCTTGTTGTACTACGGAATCCTATAAACTTCGTTATGAGCTATCAAGTTAGACGCTGCCACGTCACGCCAGACAGCTCAGGAAATACACTTCCTGGCTTATAAATGTATTCCTCTGAAAGCGCTGAGGTAACACGCGCAGACTTTTGGAATCATTCTTCTTTTCAACGATCATGAATTACGGACCCAAAAAATCTGCGTCAGATTATTCTTTATTCATTCTAATCGCTCTATGGTTTTATCATACTAATATTATAAATGCGAAAGTTTGTGTGTAAGTATGTAAGTGTGTTTGGCTGAACCGATTTGAATGAAATTTGGTTTGGGGGTAGCTTATAGGCTGCAATAACACATTGGCTACTTTTTATCCTGAAAATTTTAACCGTTCCTGTAGAATAGCGGGTGAAACCGCGGGGCGGGGCTCTCGATTTTCGTATAATCTTTTTTAGAGTTTATATTTTGAAAAAATTAAAAAATGTTAATCTAGACTACATTTTAACTGTTTTACAAGTATTTTTGAAGTTTTTCATCCATACATTTGAACTAGGGTAAACGAACCATAATAATTTCCGGGAAAGAAAGTAACTTTTGTGTTGCCGGCAACCTTCACACCAAAATCCACTCAAATCCAGTCAGCCGTTACGGAGTTCGATAAAAACAAACACACTTACTTAATACTAAAATTTTCTTGTTTGTACATTTTTCATGTACTTATTAATACCAAACATAATTAAAAAGAAGAAAATAAACGACGTGCGTTATGTAGCCTATGACGCTTCGGACACAGAGGAATCTTACGATACCTCAGTCTGTAAAATCGGACAAGCCGCTAAGCTACAGGAGGTAATAATAGAAATATGCACACAAACTTATACAGGGTTATAAGGAAAGGGTGTGCTAAGCCGAAAAGGGCTCATAGTATGCTATTGCTCATCGTTATGAACAACTTTTGGCACGGGGGCAGCATTGAAATCAAGAAAGAAAGAAAAACAGCAGTTCCATAGAAACATGTCTATAACACTCGACAAAATGTATGGAACAGCTGTATTTTTCCTCTCGATTTCAAGTTGGTCGCATAGTAAAAGTTGTTCACAATCATGAGTTCTACGAGCCCCTTTGGGCTTAGCATACTCTTTCCTTATAACACTGTATTATACATCAAAAACATTACCATCTTTCTTGGGCAGTCGTGTAAAAACACATGTACCACACATATATAGTTTGGTAGTGCTATTTGCGTTTACGTGTTAAATTGTCTTACCCGGTAATCACATTACCCGGTATCCTGATGGTCGGTATTCACGAGGAAGCGTGTCCTGTAATTTGCAGGCCACGGTATCATTACATGGCGCATGGGAGTGTTGTTGTGCCATTAGTCGTGCCCCGGCATAGAGTTCAAGCGAACATGCTATCAAATAGCGCCTCGGACATCGTATTAGTTACGCGTACGCTCTATGAATTAAAATCGACCGGGTAACCTGGCGAACATCTTCGTTATCTTTATTCTTATCGAATCGCTGTGACCTCAGGATACAGGTATTCCTAGTCTGAGGAACAGAGAAGGAACCCAGGTACATAATTATTTAATAGCTACTCTAAAAATGACTTAACATTTAGTCAATCTAAATCAATAATGTTTTGATGTCTACCCATTAAGAGGAACGCTACACATAGGAATTGATGCAATAAACTTTTTATTATTACTAGTAGTTTGCGACGAACTGAGACCTCGCGATCCCTATATCTTCACAACCCCTGGACCGATTCAGCTCATATTTTCAGCTCGAACTTAAAAATTGTATTGAAATGAACTACTTGCCTACAAAATTTCATAAAGATCGGATCAACGGTTCGCAAGTTATCATCGGACAAATATACACAAACATACAAACATACATACAAATGCCGATTTGTCACAGTAAACTCTGAGACCTTCGCTTCGCTCGGTCAATTATTTTTATGAAACTTTTTTCGTTTCTCTCCGACGATGGAGGTGAAATTGGCACGGACTGGAGTCAAGTTCTTACTCCAAGGATAAAAAAAATCTTACTATCCTGCACGTTTTCACTATGACTACCTTTTTATTCTTACATCTCATCAGAATATTGACATTAAACAGGACTGGATAACTCGACTTTGTAGAAGTACCTTGATACGTTTAAATAGATGTTTTTAGGGTTCCGTAACGAAGCGGCGAGCACGAGTCAAACGGGGCTTGCTCGGTCTCTTCGCGATAACTAGTAAGCAGATAGTTCTCTTCAATATTATTTTACTAGCTGATGTCCGCGACTTCGTACGCGGGTTTAGGGCTCAGAACTGCCTTTGACCTTTCAAATACAAATCTAAAAACGACGAACTTCCACACAAACTTTTATCCCTTAGGAATACCTGTATATTACCTGAAATACCCTTAGGTATGATACCTGAAATGCTTTCTAAGCCTTTTTTAGTGCTCATTCTCACTAACTTTTACAAGGAACTCCTGAGCTTTTCACACTTCTTGACCGGTCAGGCGGGACGAAAAGACAAAGACAAGGCGTATTTAAAATAAAATTATGAAAATTACTCTCAAAGGGTCCGTGAGAGAAAATGTACCAAAGAACACTTAAAATTACATGATATAAGACCAAAACATGCAGTCGGAGGCTTTTCTAAAGCTGATCGTGAAATATTCGTAGCCTTTATTTGTAGCCGCGACTTCGTTCGCGTGGACCTACAAAAAAAATTAACCTATGTCCGTCTCCAACCCTTAAGCTATATCTATGCAAAAATTCAGCTCGATCCGTTCAGGCTGTGATAACGCGACAAACCCGAGACAGATAGACAGAGAAACAGAGTTACTTTTGAATTCATAATATTAGTTTTGATTTAATAATAACATAACTACGGAACACTATCACGGGCGTGTCACGACAAGCACTCGACAGTTTATTTTAGAATTCCTTTGACATTAATCGAGCTTCTCGAGATTCATATGAAATCGAATCTGTATCATAATAATTTCAAACAAAGTAAACAACTAATAAGTTGCCAAAATATTAGCAAACTCGCAAAATTATTACGTGAAACAATTTCAACCCCAAAAGGAGCGAGCAGCGTGAAAGTTTCACAGATTAAGACAGAATTTCCACTTTTATTTGTTTAATGAGCAAACATAAACAAGAACTTGTTCAAAGGGTGGAAATGTCTCTGCTTAACCGCCGCGACCCGGATTTCGTGCCAAATATTTATTTTAATTACAACTCGGTTCCTTCAAAGACCGAGTTAAATGTCTCATCCGCTTTCCGTGTCAATATCTCGAATTAATTTAACATCTGCAATTAAGTTATAATGACTCTTTAAATAGTTTCAGCGCTTATTTAACACGGCGCTTACATAAAGGTCGAGTGCCAACGGGGAAGGAGCGAGAATAAAACGAGCCGAGTATTCAAAGCAGACGTGATTTCTCATGAACTGAATTTCACTTTACTCAAAAATAGAATTGATTAATCCTGCTAATATTGTCGTTTTATGAGGGAGACACCAAATGCCTAACATAAATATATATTTCTTTTAATTTTAGCAAGTTGACGAGTCCACGATGGAAGCATTCTTAACTTTATTATATTATGTAATTGTTATGAATGCAACTGTATGACAATAAATAATATTCATTCATTCAATGAAAATTTGAAAAAAGTGAACGTACATGGCGTGGAATGTCGATGAAGTATTCCATCCGGATATTAGAGCTTTAAAATAACTAGCACTGAATGCATCTGAGACCTAGTTTTCAGCGTCAGGGACGGGAAAGAGTTTACTGCACACTGCTAGAATAGCACAATCGGACATAGCATTGAGAGCGATGTTAATTAAAACTAAACGGCAGGCCCACGAGACAATGGGTGCGCGGGACACAAAGAGATGGGTCGCCGCCTGAGCTGCTGTCAACTACAACCGCTAAGTGCGCTCTAAGATTACTCCCCGACAAGTTTAGCACTAGTGGACTTAGCTTGCATAATTGAAGGATGGACGCTGGGGGATATGAACTTACGCGGAGCTTCGACTAAAGGAAACTTATTCTATCAGCGACGACAGCGCTTATTGCCTAGAGTTATTGAACGCTTTTGATTTTGTAGTGGCATAGATCTTTAAAACTGTACATTCAACCTCGACGCGCCGAAAACGGCAACAAATGCAGTTCTCGCATAGTTGGGAAGCACAACATTACTCTCACAGTGGCGCATTTGAAAAATGAATCGCAAGCTCAAGGTCTAGCTAAATGATCGGTTTTTCAGAATGGTCGTTTATTTAAAAAACGTTGCCACAATTTTAGTACAGCTATATTGGTTACTATCTGTTACCCGCGACTTCGTACGCGTGGACCTACAAAAAAATATGGTCTATGTCCGTCTCCGACCCTTAAGCTATTTCTATGCAAAAAATCAGCTTGATCCGTTCAGCCGTTCAACGCGACAAACGCCCAGACAGAGAGACAGATAGACAAAGCGACAGAGTTACATTCGAATTTGTAATAATAGTTAGAATATTGAACCTATACTTTTAAAGATCTTAGCTTAGTGCTTACAAAAAAATAATGGAATTGGAGACGTAGGCAAGTCGATATCGAATATGGAAAAGCTGGCGCGTATATGCGCATCTGTCGGCTGGAGAGTTCGAATGCCACGGTTGCAGAAGCGCAAACTAAGAAAACATCTGCGCATAAATTCTGAACACGTCCGGCTATATAAATTCATAACTTTGAAACGAAGCTCGAAGAGGAGACAGACGGCACGCCGGCTCTCTAAGAATTTATTTAATAAATTAATTGAACCAAAACGAACGAAACGACTTGAATATTGAGCGGACGGAATCTGTTACGTAAAAACATGGATTCCATTATGGTAATAAAGTAATGAGATAACGACGGCGCATTTAACTGGTTCAAACTGTTGCTATTTAAGAAATTGCGCGTAGCAAACTAGTAGAAACACAAGAACATTTTATCCACATTTACGTCAACCATTACGCGATTTTAGAACTTTTGTTCCTTATCTTATATCTTATATATCATATCTTATATTTTATTGAATATTCTAAACTGTAAAAAAATGGCATGGCGCATCCTAACTAATATTATAATTCAGAGAAATATAGCTGCAGTCGTATCAGGACCAATAAAGCTTCGAGATATAAAAATGAATAAATTCGTCTCGAGGAAAAACTTCGCTTGCGCGATTCTGAACTCCCTACATTACAATTGTCAGTCCATGCAAAACGTCAAAAAATGCACAAAACTTGATCAACGCCATCTAGAGATCTATAGGAAGCAACTTTGCCTCTGTCTGGATGTTTGTCGCGTTATCACGGCTAAAAGGCTTAGGGATCTTGATAAAATTTGATAAGGAGTTACTGTATATCACAAAGACGGATATAGGATACTTTTTTATGTCCACGCGAGCGAAGTCGGGGGGTAACAACTAGTAATATATAAAACTGTAGGTATATAAGTAACAAACATAAATAAACCTCAAATTTTCTTCAAAGCACATTCGCGCTCCGAGTCGCAACGGCAAAATGCACGTTGCATCGGAAACCTAAGTTACGTCAGCAGTATATCAACGAAATATTTCCAGGACATTAGTTGTTCCGGGCATCCACTTTTCCAATAAACCGACCGACGGAGTGCATGACGTGCTGAGATTACTTATAGCCTCCGGAGCCGACGCGCGACGGCCAAACAACAATATTTGTTGGAGGTAAGTACGGGACACTAGATTAATTTTTCTCCGGGCGTTTTATCCAACCACGAAAACACAACATATAGAGAACTAGTTGTTACCCGCGGCTTCGTTCGCGTGGACATAAAAAAAAGTATTCTATGTCCGTCTCGTTTTATCCAACCACGAAAACACAACATATAGAAAACTAGTTGTTACCCGCGACTTCGTTCGCGTGGACATAAAAAAAAGTAATCTATGTCCGTCTTTGTGATATACGCAGTAACTCCTTATCAAATTTTATCAAGATCCGTTCAGTCGTTTAGCTGTGATAACGCGACAAACATCCAGTCAGAGAGATAAATTTACTTCCTAGACATCGCTAGATGTCGTTAATCAATTTTTGTGCATTTTTTGACGTTTTGTATGGACTGACAGTTGTATTGTAGGGGGTTCTTAATCGCGCAAGCTAAGTTTTTTCATTTATTCATATATTCATATTTATACCTCGAAGCTATATTGGTCCTGATACGACTGCGGCTATATTCCTCTGATTTATAATATACTTAAGTTAGTATTGATAAAATTAATTTGATGTTGTTTGACATCAGGGCAGAGGAGTTTTAAAAAAAAATGGACAAGCGCGAGTCTAACTCGCACACCGAGGCTACCGTATAAACTAAGTTTTGAAGTTATCATATATATAAAAATTATCTCCCATACATGCATCGATATACGTCTCGGATACAGATGGACAGACAGACAACGAAGAGATCTTATAAGGGTTCCTTTTTCCGTTTTGAGGAACCCTAAAAAATTGTCTAGATAATTACGAGCTAGAAATTGCGACACAATATAAAACTATGGCGGCAAATTAATCAGTAGTTTGCAATACAGACTTTTAAATTATAAATTATCCTGATTTTAGTTTATTGATTCAGGCGTTACTTGGCGGATGATCATTTTCATATTGAGTCTACAGAAAATGAGTTTTTTGTGGGGGGAAAAACCTGACAAGCTTTTATCCGTTACTTGTACTGTACGCAGATCAAAACGAGTCCAAAATCCATCAATCTAATGGTAGTTACTGAGGAGTTCCGTTTTCCACCTTCCGTCTCCATCATCAGAATATTATATTGTCATCGGAACTTGACAAGCATGCAAAATTTCAACTAAATTGAACAATGGGAACTGGGTTAAAATTCAGTTACAAGATTTAACCTTAACATACATACAAACAAAGCAAGTTAAATAAAACCTTAATTACAAATTACATCATACAATTTACAAAAATCAAGTTTCTAATGTCGTTGAAATACCAATACGAGGTAGAACCCTAGCGGAACAGTAACAAAAGGAAACGAAATGAGATCTACTGTACTTAATTAGACGATTGAAACCTTTGACTCAACTTCCTTTGTATGTTCATAACAAACGAGGTATACTCGAAACTTCAAGAATTGTACTCGAAGCGTTTTAACAATGCTTCTTCCGTAATAAATAACGATCTATGCTGAAAAAGAAATACAAATTACCGATTTAACAATATAAAAATTCCTCCCTTTTTCCGTTTCAGACTAATGTGTCAGAAAGTTAATCTTTTGTCATATGAAATGTCTTCACAGCTTTTTTTTTTATGTTACTCGGTGACGAGACGAGCAAGTCGCTCACCTGATGAAAGCGTCACGCTTTCTAATAACAGTTCAGTGCCACCCAGAATTTTGAACTTCAACAATTCAAAAATATGCGCGGCAATGCACTGCGCTCGTCACCCTGAGATGTTAAATGTTAAATTTTTGATCTCTGTATGCCCAGTAATTACGCTGTATACATTGTCCTTCAATCCGGAACACAGTAATGATTGCACACTACTGCTTGGCGGATGAATAACTGGCAAAGGTGTGGTACTTCCCCAGGCGGACTCTGCAAGAGCGCCCTACCACTACAGTGAATAATGCAATATCAGTGAATTTACTTTACTAAATAAAAAACTTCAAACGAAAATGGTAACTAATCAAGGCTACATCGTGTTCAACGAGTTTTCAATAAAAAACTTCCCTCCTGATGAGAAGGTTAAGTAGCGAAATGTCCAACACTGCGAAACGTCTAATAAGAAGTAAGACTAATTAGCAAAATGTCCAAGTAGCAAAACGTCTAACTATCACATGGTCTGTATAGCAGAATTTACCTCATGCCAGAAAAAAACTCGATTATTATATGTTCTGTGAGCTAACTTTAATACTGGATTGGACTTACTAATTTGGAACAGTTTGTGTACGTTGTTAGAAACTTTGATGATCGTGTTCGGATCTACATAGATAAGTACTCGAGGATGCTAGATGCTGTGTGTGTAATATAGAAGAAAACTGAAAAAAAAATTGTGATTTTTTTAAGATTTGCCTAAGATAAGTTTTGCGTTAGGTATCAATAAGCTTGTATATCATTTTTTTAAATTACATCCGTAAATTACAAGCTGGGCGGGTCTTTAGTTAGTATACAGGTTGGTCCAAATGACGTTAATCCGAAAAATTTAGGGGTATTTTCGTGAAGCCCTTGGTATAAGGAACCTAAATTTGTCGGATTGACGTCACCGTTTGGACCATTCTTTATTCAAATGTTAATAATATTTTCTAGGTTAGCATAGCACAGAATTTATATTGATTTTCTGTTTTCGTTGTAATTAGTGTATTTGATTTTTGCACTAGCGAGCCCTAAATCCTTTTTTTCATCCAAGTGCGACAGTATACAGCAATATTTTTTCTTCAGAGACGAAGCAGAAAATAAGCGCTTTGGCAGACGACGCAAAAACTTTGTTGCGCATTCAAAGAACGCAGCGCGGTGCGGTGATTGCAAGGAATTTTAATATTGTGGCCTAGTAAATAGAGTTCAAACTTGGTATTTAATTGACACCAGTACGCAGCTTCCTCGCGGCCGCCGCAAGAAAGTTTTCGCGTTGAGCAAACGCGCCCTAAGCCCATTTTTTGGTGTGTCAAAAATAACCTAGTAGGTACTCTACTATAATGTAAGTAAGTATACTG
The DNA here is from genome assembly GCA_947579745.1 of Apocheima hispidaria. Taxonomy (NCBI): domain Eukaryota; kingdom Metazoa; phylum Arthropoda; class Insecta; order Lepidoptera; family Geometridae; genus Apocheima; species Apocheima hispidaria. Next base: position 5,255,372 of record OX388151.1, read on the forward strand.
TGATCTAGTTGTCAGAGGGCGTGATAAAAGGTTGCGGTAAGCCTAATGGTCGTACGTAGGTATACCGTAGGCGTTTGAAACGATATCACAAAGAGTTTTCGGTTTCAAAATCTTTATACTCTTTGAATTGTGATTATGATGAGTACATTAATTATAAGCCCCGCTGAGACGTTATGTACATAACATTTTGCTAATGAAAGAAGCTATCTATACTTATTCAAGCTATATTGTCTGTGTATGTCACACATGGGTTCACGTCACAATGTGGTAAGTAATAACACTACAGTAAAATAACAGCCGCATTGCGAAATGAAAACACAGCAACAAATGGGACATTATCTGCGAGAATAATGCTCGGACATTGCGCTATGGACGCATATGGCAGGGGCTCATTAACGCGCCGTATTCGCACCGACGGTCGCCTAACTGCCGCAATCCAGGTCTTAACGAAAGGTAATTTACCAGCTGCCACTAGCTGTTTCTGGCCATCTACCACCGCCATAATATCGCCATTATGTCGCGGACATGAAAAGCAAACGCATAACTCTTTATGCTTCCATAATCTACATCCATTACTTTTTTTTAATGGAATTTGGTGACGAGACGACCAAGTCGATCACTTGATGTTAAGCTTCACGCTTGTCCATAACAGTTCAGTGCCTCCCACAATTATTTTATTTTATTTATTTATTTAAAGAAACAATTATGAAACTCCACAGTTCAAAACCATGCGCGGCAATACACTGCGCTCGTCACCCTGAGATATCAGATGTCAAGTCTCTATGTGCACAGTAATTACGCTGGAAACGTTGCTCTTCAATCCAGAAAATGTTTGCACACTACTGCTTTGCGGTTGAATAACTGGCAAAGGTGTGGCACTTCCCCAGGCGGACTCTGCAGAAGAGCCCTACCACTACAAAAAACAAACGACATACCCCGAACAAACAATTACACACATATCCAGAATTATATCTAGAAAGCCGCTAATCTAGCATGAAATTACTCAATTGAAAAACTTAACTACTTTAGAAAGTAAAGTGAGACTATAAATGGAACAAATTTTCAGAGCAAAAAAAGTTAAAAGTAATAAATCAAACGTTGGCATAAATAGCGCAATATAAAGTGTCTTGTACACAGTATCGTTAATAAAATGGCCGGTATAAAACGAACATCTGAGATGATTACGAAGGCCGTGTTTTCTTTATCCCGGCTTAAATAAGACAAATATTCTTTGTTACGCACGTGTATTCGGTCTAATAAATTCATCTAGTTACCTGTGGCAGTGATAAATAGACACCGTACAATTATAGCTCCGTCCTACCCGAGATCTGGCTGAATAAATATTGCACAAGCCAAGTGTGTTTTATGTGTTCAATTAACACCTCGACTGCTTTCCACTGTCTCTTTTGTAATTTTATCTGTAGCGTTTACAACCAGGCGCCGAAGTCTCGGTTGACGTTGAGTAAATAGACACGTAATTTTCCATACCCTGATTAAGTCGTAAAGATGAAATCGGGTTAATTAAAACGGTGGGCATGCCGTAGAAATTGCTGCGGTCTCGCCGGGAATAAGGATCGGACGTAACGTTTCGGGTAGAGCTTTTGGTAGAGCTCGTAGCTACATACGCGGAATAGTCTGGGCAACAGGGTTATTATAACGAGAGGGACGGTTATTATAACAGGAGGCGGCACAACTGCGGCGGGCAGCTTCGTTAGAGCGGCGGCGACACGTGTAATAAGATAAAGTAACGCCCAGGACGTAGAACAAAGGTGTTCCGACGGCGCCTGGCCGCGAACAATGGCGACAACATGCTCGCAGCGCACTGTCCTGTTAAACCACACTCTGCAACACAATGAAAACGAACCACGTAGGTAACCTATACGTCTGCACTACCAGATACTCTACGCATCGCAGAAGTGTAGATAGCAAAAAATATTAAAATTTGTTCTAGGCGACTCTAGTAGCTTTTATGTTACAATTAAAGCTTTCTAGACCAAGACAATCTCGATATAGCCTGTCTAGCGTCTAACAAGAACTTGACGATGATGTTATTTGACGTCGAGTCTAACAAGAACTTGACGATGATGTAATTTGGAGTCGAGTCTAACAAGAACTTGACGATGATGTTATTTGACGTCGAGTCTAACAAGAACTTGACGATGATGTTATTTGACGTCGAGTCTAACAAGAACTTGACGATGATGTTATTTGGAGTCGAGTCTAATAAGAACTTGACGATGATGTTATTTGACGTCGAGTCTAACAAGAACTTGACGATGATGTTATTTGACGTCGAGTCTAACAAGAACTTGACGATGATGTTATTTGGAGTCGAGTCTAACAAGAACTTGACGATGATGTTATTTGACGTCGAGTCTAACAAGAACTTGACGATAATGTTATTTGACGTCGAGTCTAACAAGAACTTGACGATGATGTTATTTGACGTCGAACAATCGAACTTGGAAAAAACAGAGATTCGAAATATATGTAAGACCTGGACTTGACCTGACCTGGATAGGAAAAATCCATTCCCGTCAGAGCAGCATTAAATTATGAACGGATATCCAATTCGGGCTCCTAAAACCTACAGAAATTTAAACCCCCGAAGGATTTATTTCAAACATTTATTTAGATGACGACGTCTTAATTTTAAGCATCGGAATAAAATAACCCTAGAGGCCGCCATTTAAATTGTATCCTTAATTATAAGCAAATAATGATTGTTTCGTTGTGAGTCAATTAAAATGGGGCTAAAGTTAATAAATAATGAAAATAATTAAAGTAAAGAACTCATTTTGTTTTAAGCTTAAAATCACAACAAGGATTTCACAGGGGCAGCTAATTAGAAGCTATTAATTGTATATTATAGACTTCGTAGAGGGATATAAAGGCTCCTTTACCAATAAATTTGTGAGCTGGATGGATTTCTGAGAGATTCACCCACACCACAACATACATGGTCCGTAGATTCAGTAAACAACACAATTCCAAACTGTTTGCAGGTTAGATATACAGTACAATGACATGATGTGGATGCCTATTAAGTAACTAACTAAACAGATATAACATCGAATAGAACCTAAGTACAAATATAGACATTAAACTTGTATTTGATCAAAAGGTATTTGATTCGAAGCAATTCGGTTAAACTGGCGTATTTGTCTCTACATTCCAAGTGTCTAAGCTCGGCGAAACGTGGAATTCGGAGTGTCAAGGCAGTTGACATTTCTCCGAGTAGGTATTCTAGTGACTAGGGTGGTTTTGAATATATTTGATGTTGTCCATCTAAGAGGGATAGGGTTACAAATAGCAGTAACCACGGTTTTGAATCGAGCCACTGAAGCAATAATGTAACATTAAAAGCTGATGAGTATATAAGTTTCATGGGTTTCTATTTAAACAGAATTGAGAAGCACTGAAGCATTAAAGGTAGGTACGATACCTTTATAAAATGACTACATTTTATCCTAATGATTATTCAAACTGGTCTCGACGTAATTTATCCGATTAATAGAAACGATCTTAATAGGAATAACCTTATCTTAATTCCCATCAAGACTTACGTGACGAATTGTAGGGAACCTGTGAGAGAAAAAAAAATTCAACTCATTGACAGCAGTTAAAATGCGGATTGCGATTAGAGCATAAAAAAGATCATAAAGTGTGGGTGTATTCACGTTTAGTAGGCTATCGTCAGCCGCAAGCCACGAGAGGCTCATATTTAACGTTCCACGCTTATCTCGACGGTGAGGGGGAATACTGCGCTACAATATCGAGCCTATCTTTCTACTAATGGCCTACATGTGAAAGGTGAATTGCTCCATCCAAAGCGAAACGGCGGGTAAGCTACTAAGCGAAGACGATGGATGGAGATTAATTCACTTATCTGTTCCTTGCTTGCCGGCGATACAGCTCTAGAATAACAGAGCTTTATCAAACGAATAAAGTTTCGGATTCAATTAAGAATCTACATGTACACTACAATCATTCGAGAACGGGTTCATCGTATAGATGAAGTCACGAAGTCACATAGAAACGATAATTTGGGCCAAGAACTACACAAATGACGGTCCTTTGGTAACCGGAAGCCAACAAAAAGCTACTTTACACGAGTAGGTAATGTTTAGGAAAAGCAAAAAGTACGAGAGGCGTGGCCATCAATTCCACGTTATAATAGGCCACGGTAGTATACCGCACCGAACGCGTAGCCGATGTCCATTACGATGAAACATGTTGCGCTAATTAATGGACACAGTCTATTATTGTGCGGAACTCGCGTCCGCCACGTGGTGACGTGAGGCGTGGTGAGCGCGCTTCTATAACTCGATCCTTTCATTAAAATTGTGTTATGCACATTACGTTTCAGTTTCATGTGGTAATTCATGCTAACGAGTAGTGGCGCGCGTGCGGGAGCCGATTCGTAATGTTTGTTTACGTTAGATAGGTCTAAAACGCGTTTCTTCGAAGGAAACTTAAGAAATGGAGATTCAGATAATTTTTTACCCGACTGCCCAAGAAGAAGGGTATATCTCCTATATATAAATCTTGTAGCCTAAATGGCTTGACCATTTTTACGATTGAGGTGTCGTTGGAGGTGCCTTCTATATGCCTGGGGTATATTTATAGGAACTGGTATACCTGGGTTTATTTATTGGGACTGGCCATAAATATAATATATTTTGTAGTCGAGTATTTTGTTTTTCATTTCATAATAATACTTATTTCCCCGTTGTGATACCAGTAACAATTCAATAATGTACGTACGTTTTAAGTAAGATAAAGCTTGATTATTATTGTGCATATGTTAGTGCAATATCCAGTATACTCGTACCAAACAAGCCACATTTTCCAACCTAGATGTTCTACAATCTGCTATCATTTCGAAGTTAGAAATTCGAGTTATCTCCACGTTTGTGGCTCCATTTCTTGTTCTTGTTTCATTTTGCCGGTGGGTGTTCAGCGGGAACATATGCCGGCTATTGTATTTCGCTGTGATTAACTCGTTTTATTGCTACGCGATTCATCTTATGCAGAAGTTCACAGCACAACATTGGAAAATTAAGGCAACGCTCGAAATTATGATCACGCTCACTCAAAGTGAAGCTGGTTTTGGAGCGCACTATTATTTAAATACATTTTCGACGTGTGCTGTTTGTTATTTATTGCACATATTTCATTGTTTGTTTAGACACCGCCCAGATAGCATCATTCAAAAGAAACTACCCGGGACAGGAAGATAGTGCTCAGTCATGGAATGGTAACTAAGTTTAGGGATAGATACATTTATGTGGATTAAGGGTTTGGGTAAATAGGTCGGTATTATGAGGAGACGAGCTACGGGTGTTATGAATTATGCGGTCGGTGGAGTGATTGAGGAGTAGGCTGTGTGCGGGCTATAGGTGCGGCGACGGGATCCGACCGGCGCGGCGGCGGCACCTGCGTCCGTCGCGACAAGCCGCCCTAATGGCCTGTCGCGCGTCCATCCGCGCCGGTGATTGATCGACACACCCCCGTGACGTGCGCACACATCGCTTACATCGCCTCCGCGATATCGCGCGTAATCCATCACATATTCCAAATTTGTGCCATAAATGTGAACGCCGATGCGGATTTATGCTCTATGATCTACGCAATTCCAACGGGAAAGAGGCTTAACTGTAGATGCTGATATATGGTTTACGGTCGTACCTTTTGCGAGTCGGAAATTTTAAATTAGAATAACTACTATTATAAATGCGAAAGTTTGTACGTAAGTGTGTAAATGTGTAAATATGTAAGTGTGTTTGTTCATTTACATTGTTACATTACAATTACATTGTTGAACGGATTTGGTATGGAGGTAGCTACTTTGTATCCCACAAAAATCTTCGGTTTCTGTAGAATAGCGGGTGAAACCGCGGAGCGCTTTTATTCTAGAAAAAATGCATTTTCGGGTTTATCAATCTAGAGTTGCAGACTTAACGTCGCCCGAAATCATTTTTTAATTTTACCGAGCAAACAACGGAAGTAGTCCAGTAAATTTTAAAAGAAAAGACTGTTCTTAAAAAGTCCGTATCTGAAAAGCGAAGATCTTGGAGCAAGTACTTATTACTTCAGACAGAAGTGTCGTATTTTAGCATGGTAAGTACAGATTGCATTTGGATTTTATTAGAAAACTTCGGAGCTTCTACTACGGAGATAAAAAAATAAATTTGTATTTCCGTTTGTTTAGGGATTTCTTACTTACATTAGGAACAGGAAAACTCGGGCATCTGCTGTTACAGACTTTTTTGGTAATAAAATATAAGCGAACCGTAATTTACAATGTTGCTCCGAGGCACGTCAGGAAAATTATGTTCTACACGCGCAGATTTATTTATCTAAATTAATTAAAGTATACTTCCGCAAAATCAGTTTACGGATTTACTAACTTTGCACCATCCACTTCGAAACTCTACACCGAGTATAAAGTTTCCATCTAAAAGCTACCATTAATCAGAATTTGTTTAATCGTATCGTTTCGTTCATTTTGGAGAATTGGGTAATAGGAAGAACAATTCCCAAACTAAAGCTTTTCATAACTAAGACAGTAACTTCTACAAGTTCGTACCATCTGGCTCTACGACTTGACAAAATGAAGTTAAAGTTAAAATCTGTCTATAAACTGCTGTAAGAAACTAGTATTTCACGAAGTAAATTGAGTTTAAGAATTATGACCATGTCGTAGAAGAAATTTCCTATAAAAAGACAAGGTTCGTAATTAAAGTGCGAAGTTAATTCTCTCCGTAGAGACCGGACTGGCGCTTGCTTGTATTCAATTAAGTGATGAGATAATGGTGTTGCACCTAAATTTATAGAGAATGATTTTCGATGCACTATTGTGAATTAGGTATAATCACCAATTTACATCGTAATTTTTTTAAATTATCTATACATAGTATAAAATAAAGTCGCTTTCCGCGTCTGTCTGTATATCCGCTAACTCCTCCTAAACCACGCAACGGATTTTGCTGCGGTTTTAGGTTTAATAAACATTTATTCTCATAAAGATAAAATTATCACTTACATGAGAATCAATTACATAGAAAAATTTATATAATATAATTATATTGTAAGTCGTTCTAGTTAAGGTAGGTACACAATTAACGCATTGTTAGATAAATAGATATATAGAATAGTTAGTTCATTAATAAACATTTATTATATGATGAGCAAGTTTCGTTTTAAATACGTGAAGAGAGTTTATGTTTTTTAAATCGGAGGGTAGTTTATTATATAGCTGTGCGCCTTCGTAACTTATTGTTTTTATTCCGTAGTTCGTACGACACTTGGGTAAGATAAGAAAGCTAGCGCGACGCGTGTTTCGCTTTGTTTTAGTGAACGTTAGATTAGTATGGATCGATTTCGTAAGGATTTTTCGCACGAGAATGCATGTGTTATAAATGAATAACTGTTTTAAGTTCATAATTTTGGTTTCTTTGTAAATTAATTTAGTTGATGTTAAATATGGATAGTTAAATAATAATTTGATAATTTTGTTTTGAAGGATTTGTAGTTCGGTTAATTTAGTTTTTGTGGCGTTGCCCCAAATTTCTATTAAGTATAGCAGATGCGGTTTTACGAGTGAATTGTAAATGGTGTAGCGTAATCGACGTGGAACACACCGGACAATGTTACGTAGAGAGCCAATTCGTGATGAGAGTTTAGTTTTAATATGTTGTATGTGTGTGTTCCATGTCAAGTTGCTATCCAAATGTAACCCTAGGTATTTTTCACTGTTTTTTTCTTGTAGAGCAACACTATTTATTTTAAGTGGGTCATAGAGCGGGACGTGCTTGTTCTTGGGTTCTTTTCACCATCATATTTAGATAATTTTTCACAGAACTTTTGTATATAATTTTGCTAAATTACAATTCGCTAGGTCGCTAGTAAATATTAAATATAGGTGCGACAATAACAGAAAGCTCGAACTACGTCCATAGCAAATAACGGAAAGCATTGGTCCGCTACGCAAAACCCCCGTTTTGCAATAGAGCCAAGACCGGCCCGTTCTAGTGGAAGTGATCAATTTTCTCAACAATTTCACCGTCATCTTAAATCTTTTCAGAGTCACAAAACATTTAGCCAATTCAGCGCACAGGCCTGCCCGTGATAATAGAGCCTGTTGGCTGCGAGGGACATCGCAAACATAAGCCATTAGCGTATTGTTAGCGTCCTTTCAACCGCCCCCATCCATTTCCAAAGGTTTTTGTCGGGCATCTTCAAGTATTCTACGAACTATAAGTAAATAGCAAGAGATCACAAAACGCAAATATTAGCTTCTTTTGGAAAATTAAAGAGATAATATGAATTAGGGTTTTAGTTATCTACCGTACCTAATTAGGCTACATCAATGTACCTACTACAGTAATTTCGGTTCATATTAAAAATAATTACAAGGGCTTATTGACTTCTTACACTAGATTTATAATAAAAGGTAACTATTTATAGCTATGTGATAAAAATCACCGTTTATATAAATTCATTTGGAAATAGGCTATACAGACTATACGATGTCATAATGTACCTACAAGATGATCCAGGTACGCGTTCATGAACAGGTCGCGTGCAGCCGACAGACGATAGCGGGCGTGAAGCCGGCCATTCTCTTCGGAACAAAGCACAGCTCTCCTGATCTAATCAACGCAACAATACACCTCGTATACCTTCAGCGAGGTAACATACCCGCGCAATCAGGAGCTCGGCACCCGGGACCCGGCAGCCGTTACCGAGTGCCGACACTCCCGATATTTTAAATTACAAACAATATTACACGGCGCGGATACAAACGAGACCTTTGTAGGCCGTGTGCGCCCGACAGCTGGTTTAGATAACGTGTGGCCTCTCTAAAATAAAGCGTGCCATAAACGATTATACCAACAATGATGACCGCTCCGGCTGCCCACGTGAACCATCTAAATGCTGTTGGATTGGGGTTGTAGTGTGTTATTGTTCTGCGTCGCTTTCAATAAATATAGGTACACAAACAGAGTTCAAGCATCACGCTCGCGATTAAACTGAATGGAATAGCAATGGAGACGCGCTAGACGAAACAATGAATGCATGAATGGCTTCATTCAAATGAGAAGACACTTATGTTTTAATCATTGCGAGTCTACGGAGTGTTGACCTTATTTGACATTACTATTGCTTAAACATAAAACCAACATACCTATTACAACTACGATCTGTACAAATAGCCAAACGTTTTGTGTATTTTGTAAAAGATCTAGAGCAGACCTTATGTCGAAGTGTAGGTGTTTAACATTAACGTTGATTTTGGCGCATTGCTTTGATCTTCGCCCTTCAATACTCGTTAAACCGATTTTTAAATTTCTTTGATAAGCTTCATTCACAGTTTAATCAGCGCCGTGGAGCAGAACCGATGATTTATTTAGTTTAGTTGACTAAGTAATAGGAAAATCATAACTTTGTGATTTCATTATCATCTATTTGTACCTAAGTAATTCTAAACACTGGCGACGATTCCGTCGAATGTTTCCCTAAATGATTTTCTTCTTCTACAAAATTAAATTTTATAGCACATTTCTTAAGTTTTTTTTTTTTTAATTTTTGTTTGATATGTTACTAAGTATACGTTGGTTTTTAAGCTTAGAATATCGTCCATGGGTGGGTGAATTGGGGTAACCAGTGATGCCCACCCAAAGTAAATAATAAATAAACTAAAATTTAAGTGTCGTTGCCCTTGTCTATTCCATTGAAATCAAAAAGTTACATTACAGACAATTTACAAGCTCTCTGAAAAATGATGTCACACCACATACTTAGCATCTGACGAATCGAGCATGGCGCCGTAAAAACACCACGATCAAATTTTTAATGACATCCTGGCTAAATACACTTTCCGCCATAACAATGAGAAACTTTATTAATCAACTATGACCACAGACTGGGAGCTGGCGAGTTTGGATTCCAAATAAAGCAACACTAGAACAGGCAGTTTCTGAACACCCTTCCTTTTGTTAACTTCTGATAATACTTGAAATGTATAGATTAGTAAGTAACGGAATAGAATCCCTCTTGTTCGTTCCGAGCTACAGGAACTATCGGAACGTAATAGGCGGGTCAAGTGAGTGACAAGCGTGCAAGATAATGCTCTTGCCGCCAAACAAAGCTCTGGCGCCTGATTTAATCAACTATTCTCTACCAAGATCCAGTGTAAGGACCTGCTCGAATGATGACAGATAGTAAGCGGGACGTGACGTTAAATCTAAGTGTAATGCATAGCGATAAATTATGTGTACGACCAATAAATTGAACATGGATCATGAATCGAATCCTAATTTGATAGCAACGTAAGCCGCGAGGCCGCGATTTCAACGAGTATAGAATCCGATAAAGGTTCCATTCCTCTTTATTCAAGATAAGTACCTATTTGATGCTTTGAATGTAAGTAGAAAAAGGACTGTAATATTATGATATTTCTGTCTGTAAAAAAAATATTAATAAAGGAAAAAAAACCGCTTGCAAAATGTAGCTCAAAAACCGCATGTAAAATGTAAACCTCAACCGCATGTAAAATGAACACTCCGGACATTAACAAGAATCCAATGACGCCTCAATCGTCAAAATCTTCCTAGCCATATTATGTATAGTACTACCTACTAGCTGATGCCCGCGACGTCGTATGCGACGGAAGCTCGGCCTTCGGCCTCGCTAATCTCTTCATACAAAGATGTTTAATAGTTATTTGAAATTTGGGGCGGAGACAAATCCAACATACCAAAGATCATAAAACTCGATCCGGCCTTTCTCGAGTTATAAATGTTGTAACTCGCCCGACACACAAACATATATACTTAGGAGGTAGGTAATATAGGAACACACAAACATACATACCTACTTACAAACTTACAAACACCCAAAAATTAATTTACCCTCCTCTTGGGCAGTCTGGTTTATCCTTTACTGTACACTTTTTAGGAACTGCTTTCAAACAAGTCTGGTTTATCTAAGGTGGCAAAAGGTTATCCCAGTTTTCTTACGGTCTCAAAATGTTCAGTAGCAGACGATGTATAAACACGATCTTATAAGTGAACAGGAAGGTAATGTAAAATGTTTACGACGTGGCGGTGAAGGAGAGGTGGATACGATATTGAGACATTATACGTGGCTTAGAGCCTGCAGAAGGGGCGAAGTAAACTAACGACGCGCCATCGCAAATTACGAGCATCTCTGAGCATACAAGCGCTAGAAGCGCAGCCTTGTTTAATTATGGTTTGTTACCTCTCTTGCCTATACAACTAATGTGGGTTGAACTCTTCCAGGGAATACAAAATTGTAGATAGCTACGTAGTTTACTGGACATAATATATCTCTATTTAAGTAATATTTTTAATAGGCCAACAGTTTTATCGCAAAGAGTGCTTTTGTTGCGTTGGAGTTTTGTACTAATGTAGGATACCGTTGTAATAAGGAATAACTACAGGTGTTTTTAAAAGTATTTGAACTCAGAACTTTGATCTTGAGTAATTTCACTTTTTTTTTTTAATCGAGTGATAGTTGACCTTTTTGGCAAATTTTCTTTCTATTTTACAATTTATGAGCTCTGAACGAATTATTTAGTCCTAATTTAATAACTGCTCCTAATTTTGCTTTGTACAGCCCGAAAATGGATCAGAGACCACACTCAAATAAAAAGGTCCAATCTAATACAGTTTTTTTAAAGTTATGGTGCTTAATAGATAAAACAAGGAAAAATAAAAAAAAATGGGCGTCTGGCTTTTTCTTTTTTTTTTGGATCGGCTACTGTGCGGAAACGCGGCAGCCGGCGCCGGTTCTGAAGGGTTGTGCTAGCTGGCGGCAAACGCTACCCGATCTAGCTCTTAAACGACTTCCACGCTCATTATGAAACATAGCAAGGTTTGGGTTATCCTGTATACTATCAGCCATTTTTAGAAAAAAATAAATGGTCCATGTAAAATTAAAATTTAAAAAATTAAAATCCATTCATATAAAATCCACTCAAAACAATTATTTTTTTATTAAATCCAAAAATGCTTAAAAAAAAGCTCATTAAATTACTTAAGTGTAAGTTTCACTGCTTTTTTTATTCCTATGTAACATTTTAAAAAATTTAAAACTTCACTTGACACTATTAATTTTATTAATATTACTTTTATTTTATTAATTTAGTTATAATTTGTAAATGTAAATGTTAATATATAAATGTTTCATTGTGTAATTGTTAGTGTAACCAATGAATGTGTAAATTGACCTAATACATTTTGCTATTTACTGGACTGCAACACTTAATATGTTTTTCTCTTGGAACACAGTCAAAATGATGTTATAATAATAAACTTTATACATACAGTATGCAAAAAGTAAACTTGTGATTTGGCTTGTACTTACTAATAACATACAGTAGAATCCGATTATAAAGAGGGTCAAGGGTACATTTCTGTTTTTTATTAATTATAATTGTAGATATTGTGGAATGATTTACACCGAATTCCTTCGAAATAGTTACATTCGACTCGCCGGCTTCTAAGCTTTGTATTATTACACTTTTTTCTTCAATAGAGAAACATTTTCGATTTGTAGAAGCCATTATTGTACGTGTACTCACTCATTACCTGCAAATTAAGTACTGCCCTAAAATAAACAGTGACATTCCAATCAGCGATGCAAGGCGGAGCAAGGGGGGTGCGCGGGGCGGAGATATCTTTTTACCTACGATTTATATGTAAACACGTCAACGCTCATCATTGTAACCGAGTACTTGTAACTAATGTTTGCTTTAAATAAGTCTATACCTTTTATAATATAGATATTCGCGTAATATACTCGGGAATATACCTAAGGTATTATATGAGAATGTTTCAGTTTGTTTAAATGCAAATACTATGTTTGAAATTCCATCATTAAAAGCAGTTGGTTGTTGTAAGCGGAGTCATAATAAACAGATGTACTTTCATGGTGGCTCATATTAAAACCAAACGTATGCCTATACTTACGTCGCTAAAAACTGTTGGTTGTTAAATGCGAAGTCGTACTAAACGGACTACACTGTACTTTTACTTAATTTACCAAATAAAGTGCCTGTATTAACAAAATACATAAAATAAACTACTACTAATACTCATTTTATTAAGCCGAGTGCTCATTTTCCAGTAAAACTTACAGTTGGATTACCTGGGGATCATTGAAAGTCTGAAGATAATTTAAATGCTCGAGCCCACTAGTGTCTTATTTTTCAGCATAATACAATGCTTGTGTTGCACTATAAAAAGTAAATAGATAATAAAATTGATGACACTGCTTAAGCAGTCTTTAAACTATAAAATTTAAAGATGTAGTTAGTGAACAAAATGATTATTTTAATGAGCCCATCAAGATACACGTGTTAGTGTGTAAAACGAGTTTAAATGAATTATAACAACACAATCATTAATAGAGCACTCACTCAATCATTCATTAGTGAACTGATGAGGTAACAAAGGTAAATAATTTTGGAATAAATACAGAAGAGAATGTACATACGTTTTCCTACTTGTACTTCTATCAATGAGATAATCATAACTTTTATTGGTAATTTTTAAAGAAAGATCTATGCCAATGCCGACTAAGTATAAGTTTTCTAAAATAAAAATGCGTGGAATGCCAGTTTACTCTACCTTTTGATGCCTGCTCACTGTTGACTTGACAGGTGCTTCAGCCTCCAGGTTTACTTAAAATCAACACTAAACTCAAATGACCCAAATATTTAATTATTGAGAATAACACTAACACTACTATATACTATCCACTGTTTAATAATTTCACTTTGTTTTTCGAAACTTTCATGAACAACCAAAAAAATATCAAAAAATGCGTATCTAGGCGTCTGACTGTCTGTATCAGTGTTGCCCGTTGTCTTTTGTAAAAATAAACGAAAGAAAGCGTCAAAAAATAAAATAAAAAATAGCTCTGCCTCCGCACATTACAAAACTTGACACTGGCTAAATACACAACGTGTGAAGCCAAAATGTAAGGGGGGAAAAAAAATATCAAATAAGAACCGTAACGGTGTCTATACATGGCCTGACACCGTGTGAAAGGGACAGCTAGATTTGAATTTCACGGGAGCAAAAGAAACAAACTATTAAAGTTATAGCTTCTCCCTTTCGCTCTCCCAGAAACTTATATATAGCCATCTCTTTCAAACGATGTCAGGTCAGGCCATGTAGCGAGGCCTTTAGAAGATTTTTAATGTCTTATTTATTTATATATACAGTCAGTATTTATCTTGGACGAAACATCATACTACAAGATCCATGGTATTTATATATACAGTCAGTACGTCAGATATGAAAAAACATGTCAAGGATGGTGGCCAAGTTGTCAGAGGGTAGGGCTCGGAGCCAGTGGCCCGACTACGCCTCTGAAACTGCCAAGGACCCTATTCCTGTGCGCTCGAGATTGTCTCGGTCACTGTCTCTCTAATTTAGAATTTAATGGGAGTGAGAGTGACCGAGATAAAATGTCATTTCTCCGAATAGGGGCCCAGAAGGCGCGCTCGGTCTGAGTCATCTGCAGGTTGGTAAGAAGAGAGATAATAAGAAGAAATAATAATAATAAGACTTAGTATATAATTATAGGTATAATAAAATACACTAAATTGGGTACGACCTCGCTACATGGCCTGACCTGACATCGTTTTAAAGAGATATAATATAAGTTTCTGGGGGAGCGAAAGGGAGAAGATATAACCTTAATAGTTTTTTCTTTTGCTCCCGTGAAATTCAAATCTAGCTGCCCCTTTCACACAATGTCAGGTCAGGCCATGTATAGACACCCTTACAATACTTGTCTTCTGTGGAGCCAAAAAATGAGAGAATGATATATCATTGGTTGTCAGTGTCATTATCGGTAACTATTTTGCTGTCAAAGTCACGGTCATATTAAAAAATAATAATAACCTCAAAAACTAAATAATAAAATTTAAGAAGAGCTATACAATTTTTAATAATGAACATAGCTGGCCTGGCTAATCTTCTAAAAAGTACCGTGACTTTTTGTTATCGATCTCACAATGCTATTAACGTTGCCGCAGCATCTCTTTTCAGAAGAGATTTACATACCACCAAACCTGCTCTCGATCTAATGGAATTTTTCGATGATAAAAGGAATTTTGGCGAAACAAACATAAGAGTCGGTAGGTCATGGAGATTAGATGAGCTGAGGATCAAGTCTAATACAGATTTGCACAAACTGTGGTATGTTCTATTGAAAGAACGCAACATGCTTTACACTATGGAATACGAATGTAACAAACACATGCGACTATTTCCAAACCCCGAAAGAATCGATAAGGTACAGGAATCCATGGACAACATTGAGAAAGTCGTACGGGAGCGTAACATCGCATATTACAAGCTGGAGACAGGTGAGACCGGTGAGCGACCTGTTGAAGATGTTATCAACCAAATTGGTCTGCAAGAAAAGTATGAAAAGAAAGAGCATTACATACCTCGGTTCATGAACTCAAGATGGGTGGCTCCGTATCTTGAAAATGGATACATCAGCAGCTATGCAGTGAAGAGATTTTTAAGACTTTACAAAGAGAAGAAACACAATGAAATTAGAAAAGCCCGCAACAGGGACTTTAGCCAAGTCCAGCAACTACTGAAGCGCTTCCCGAATTTAAATATGGACAACTTGAAGGCAGAATATCCAGATGTAGATATAGAAAAAGCCAAGAGAACAAAGAAAGCCAGAGGTCACTTTTTACCTAAGAGTACGGTTTAAAATGTGCACATAGTTAATATTTGCACTGTTAGCCTGCAAAAAGTTGGTTTAAGATGCGCATTTATTGGCTCCTGCAACATGATGTCATGAGTGAAGTCATTTGACGTGCTAACGGTGCTAAGAAAATGAAGCAGTGCACTGTGTGTGCATATGACAAATACAAATAGACATCTGTTCATTCCAGATTCAGTGTTTTTGATCGAAAAAAAATATGGATTTAATACAGGCCACAGTCATCTGTGAAGACAGAAATGAAACTGTGACCATCAAATTATCGAGACAGATAACCTGAAAAATAAAACCTACCTGACAGCATGCTACTGAACAGTTTAATTTGTTGGCGCGCTATTAGCTTACTAGCTATTTAAAACAATCGATATCAGTGTTTGTGGTTTCTGCACTGTGAGCGCATTTTAAACCGTAGTCTAAATATTAAATAATACCTAAGTATATTAGTAATATGCATTATAATGTCTTAAAACACACATTCTGTTATGTTTATTTTGTTTCTTGCTTGATCAATAAACCACAAAACCATAATGATAAAATCATTTGCAAGTGCTTGTTCCTGAAGCATTGGCATTGAGCATGATTTCCTTATATACTTAAATTATATCAGTCTTTGATATGAGGTATGCCATAATTAAAGAAAGACAAATGTGATTGAACTACTGCCTTATTGAATCAAACCATTTACGGCAATTATTCAGGAAATTTATAAACAAGTTACATGATTATTTCAATGATTACTTAATTAGTCCTAGCTCTCTACAGGGCCAGATTTTTGGGCGCAGCTATCTCGCTGAATGTTTATAGTGTATATGGTTGAAATCTTAAAAATATTCAGATGGTTTTGTTGATAATTTTTATAATGACCAAAATAAATTGAAAAAATTGTTTATCCCATTGAAAACTTGTTTAGAACATTTCGGAATATTGATATCGTAAAATTAAAAAAAAAAGTTCACAATAATTTTATATCTCAAACCATGAAATATGCAAGCGACGGTTGCCTTGCGCCTAGATATCATGGGATTTAAATCATTTTTAGCTTCTTACCACTTACAAAATCACAGATTCAAGAAATTAAGGCACATTCAGTTGCAATAATTATCCATTCTTTAACATCATGGCACAATCATAATGGCAACTATTACTAAACTAAAAATCTAACACATCAATGTTCTCAAAAACTTTCAAAATATCAGGAAAGTCACCGTGGCTCTTCAGTGCTTGCAATAGCAGCATAAGCTCCTTCAACATTTGGTAAATAGACCTGTATTTCTTTATAAACTGTTCTGTCACAGAGTAAGAGTTCAGTTCAGGAAGAAAGGGGTTGATGGTTACATTTGTGTCATCAAGCTGCACAAGTTTTTCATTCAAGCTATCTAGAGTTTCCTGAACATCTCTGACACTATAGGCATCTAAATAAGCGTCTAGTGTAACAAACAAAGTTTGCACGACATGGTTTCGGTTCGGTTTCTTACTTTTATCTAATTGTAATTCCATCTTAGGGTAATAAATGCTTTCAGGATCCTCAGATATGTCCTCAGATTCAGTTGCCCATGTAGTGATTTTTTTCGTCAAATATCGCAGTATCCTCTTTATTTTAATTGGCTTGGGGAACTGGTCCTTTGATATTTGTATCTCACATCCAGCTTCAGGGAACTTGTTCCATTTGGATTCTTTTATAAAATCCATGAGATTTTTGATGATGCAGGTTTCTTCAGTTGAGAGTAATTTTTTGAGATGAATAACTCCAATAAGGTTCTTCATGAATGCCGGTTTTATCATCTCCAATATTCTGACTATTGAGTCGTTGGGCATATCTGAGAATTTTTTATTTATTTATTTTAAAAGATTTCGAACACAACAACAATCGATGTTGTGTTGGGCAAATGTCACATCTTTCCCAACACAACATTATCACAGTAAATTATAATAGCAAAAGTATGTAAATAATATCTTACACTTCCTGTCTTCCCAAGGGCTATTAAATGGAGTATACATATGTAAACTTTTATGAAAAAAAAACGTATAGAAACGTGTAGAAACACTCAATAAATACTTATGAAACACAGACCTGAAATGACCTTATAGAACTCGATTGCAAATGCTGAGCAATATTTCCCTGTGTTTGGATAGTCACTATTGGAATTGGTCTCGCAGATATAAAATGTTTGGATAACAGCATTAATCCAAACCTGAAAAAAGACACAAAGTTTTACCTAGTTAATTTGTTACACATAATTTTCTTCGATAAAATTCCCAATCCCAGTCTAAAATTCAGTTGCAAGATTTAACCTGAACATACATACATACATAGAAACATTGCAAGTTAAATAAAAGCTTGTAAAACAAACTTTTTACAGCTGCAGATCTATGCTTATATATATAATTATATATACTATAAGTTTTTATGGAAAAATATAGCTTTTATAAAATCTGTTATTGGTACTGTAAGCTGATCACAATGAGTTCAAACTCCATCAAGCTGCTGTTAGTTACTGAGGAGTCCCGTTTGCCACCTTCAGTGTCCGTCATCAGATCGGCTCACTGTCATAGGGACTTGACAAGCATGCAAATTTCAACTCAGTGATATAATAAAAAAATATTTTTTTTAAACTAGTGGAACTGGTCTAAATTCAGTTCCAAGATTAGACCCGAACATACATACATAAATACAAATATTACAAGTTAAATAATAGCTTGTAAAAATAGGATAATATTAAGAGGTTAAATTAGAGAACTACAGAGTGCAACCACAAATTATACAGATAGTTGAAATATACAAAGATATAAGTAATCCTACAATACTTTTGGTGAAATAAGTAAAAATAGTATATCTATGATAGATACTGTCATAATCTTGATATGTTTTTCTGGGTATTGCATATGCACCATTTGTGCAAATATCTTCAGGATTTGCCTGCAGTTGTTGTTCACAGCTCCGGTGTACAAAATGTTGTTAGACCACAGAATATAAGCCATCAGTGGTTTGTGTGATCTCATTATGTGGCTCCCCGAATTGTGAGTATACCTGTAAATTGTAGAAGATCAACACTTACATATTTATACAAATATTTGCTAAGAAATCATGATATAAAATTCTCGCCCAATTTTTTTCATCATCATCTTCCGTCCCTTATCCCACTAGGTAACATAGCCCAAATCCGACCTCACGTGGAGTATTGCTCGCATCTTTAGAATGGAGCACCCAAGCATCAAGCTGAGCCTCTAGATGCATTACAGCATAGAGCTTTTGTGCATCTGAATTGTCAACAATCCCAAACCCACCAAACACCTAGAGCTGCTGAGCATGCGCAGAGAGATTAGATCTCTTTCTCTATGGGTAGTGTTCTGAAGAATTGTTCGACCTGATACCGCGTCGCGGTTCTGTCGCCGCGCCAGCCGCTACCGCTTAAAAGCTCATCCACATATCATCGATCAATGGAAATTGCACACCGTGCGTTTTACGCAATCCTTTTTGCTTCATACCTGTGGAGTCAATTGTGGAATGAGCTTTCACAGTCTGTATTTACGAGTAACTATAAAATGGGGTTCTTCAAAAAGGCTCTGAATAGTCTTAGAAGGCTGGCAACGCATCTGTGAAGCAACTAGTGTTACAATGGGCGACGGTGCTCGATTACCATTAGGCGGCCTGTCTGCTTGTTTGTCACCTATGGCATAAAAAAATCCAATTGATAGATTTTACGTGTAAAAGAAGAAAATAATAAAGTTTGAGTTTCAAATCAGTTTCCTGATGCTGGGCTGCTGCTGATGAGGGCTGCTGATGCTGGGGATATATGGATGATTTTAAATATCCATTCTATGGCTGTGTGTTGATTATGTTAATGTATTTGTGTGTGTTACATGGCGTCCCCAATAAAGGGAATCTTAGTGCCAACTATTATTGTTAATTATGACCATTAAATCATATGAAGAAATTATAAACGATTATTACCCCAACATTCATCAATTAGGGATTTTCCAAAGAAGAAAATATTAAAGTTCTTCTTTTAAATAGCATTATTTAGCTTCTTGGAACATACCTGCAATGCCATATAGCCAAATCAAATTGCAGTAGTTCAATTATAGTTTCCAAGACGACCATCAGTCTATCAATTCTCTCAGTTCTTTCTAAAACCTCATAAATCTCGAACTTTTCTTTCTGCCAGTGAAGCCCTTTGATACTCTGCTTCATTTCTTCGGGAATGTTTTCATACTTGTCAACTAGACTTTCGTCTTTACTCTCCGAACTCATTTCATACTCGAGCCTGTTCATACAGTATTTCACAATTCCTTTGTCGCAGCCAAACTCATTTCGGTTTGTGAATGTTTTTTCTTTTAGATTTAATGGTGAGGTGAGAAAGTTGTTGTAACATAGCCGTAGTTGTTTTTTTAGGCAGGGTGGGTGTGTGCTAAAGTTCTGCATTAGAATCTGTTGGCATTTTGATATTAGATAACTGAGGGTGTATTCCGCATCGTCATCTTCATGGGCATTCTGCAAAATGGTAACAACACAGGCATTGTTCATAATTGTTTAGTGTTGCAAATAAATCTCTACATAATCTTTACATTTTATAAAATAAAGTTGCTTTCCACGTCTGTCTGTTTGTCTGCTAATCCCTAAACTATGCGACAGATTTTGATGCTGTTCACCATCAGCTACATAACTTTTCAATGAAGGTTTATATATAATTTTTCTAAATTACACCTATTGTATTACGCTATTTACACCATTACGCTATTGTATTATAATTGTATTTTATGTAATAAAACTGGATTACACTCATGGTAATTTATTGGTCGAGGATCGGTCGGTTGCACCTGTACGATTATATTACCTGCATTCGCAAGTCTACTGCATACCTTTGCATAAGAATACAGGCTAATGTATGACAAACAATAATTCACAGTGCCATTAGCGTGGCCAAATTCTCGTTAAACCGCTTAATACAAATTATTATTATCAACATTACGAACTAACAGCTTGTAAAGAACAGATTACTTTGTTTACATGCTCTGGTTCACCAACCCTACCTTCCGAGTATGGTTGGTATAGTGAATATTCCTTCTCCATTTCTACATCATACATCACCTATTATCTAAATATTACTTTTTCTTTAATTTTAAATAGGTTTGCAATTAATCACTTCGCTCACACCACTAAGTAAACCAAAGTTACACTAGTAAAAATGTTTTGTTTTCTGTCCTAGCTATGTACGGTCTGGTGTGTACAATAAAGGGTTTATCTATCTATCTATCTAACCCCACAACCATTTTATGCTTCTTTATTATGAACATCTGAGCTTTTTTTCATAGCTCTCTCTTGGTTTATTTTACTTATTTATTTAATACTTTATTGCACACACATACAACATAATTTTTACAACAGGAGGACTTAATGCTAAAGCATTTATACAGGCATGCATACAGGCATTCTTTCATTCATTCTCTTTCATTCTTTCATTTTTCTTTTAGCATGCATACAGGCATTCTTGCCTAGTTTGGGGATCGCTGGTAAAATATATATTGTATAATGTAAGTTTTCTGGTAATAAAAATTATTATTATTATTATTATTATTATTTTCTACCAGTCATCCCTGTGGTTATAATCACAATTAACAATAATCTAAGAACATGATATAAATGAAATGGAAAAATAAACAAATTTATACAAAGATATAATAATTGTTTTGTTTAGGTCATTTAGAACAACTTGTTGATTGATTCAGGGGTTACTTTGCCAAAGTTCATTTTCAAACTGTGTCTATAATAACTAATCTGTAGTGTCTTTCCTCTGCAATGTTAGTAAGTTGGTTCAAACTTTATGGCAGCTGTAAAGTGAGCTGCGAGCGAGACTCAGTCCAATCTGCTTCTTTGACACCTGTGTACAACTACTTTTTTGCTATTGCATTGTCTCACGCTATATTCACAGCCACCATAAAGTTTGATGTCTACTATATAGGTGATTAGGTAATTTAGTACAAGTTTAAGGTGTTTCGATATCATGGTTTAGTATTAAAATATAAAATATGATAAAGTATTATGTTAAAATATGTTTACCAGCATTATCTCGACAACTTCTTTGAGAACATTCGCTGAAAGGTACTGTGTGGGAGTTATAGACAAAATGCACACTTCTAGTGCTTCAGACCACATGTTAGCTCGTATGTCTATCATGAATGCTTCTTCCACATGTGATAACATTTCTTTTACGTCAGTCTGTAATATTCAAAATAAAAATATTTCATTCTAAGTTCATAGAAAATGTATGTACTTTTCAAGTATGGCATGTAAACTTTAATCATCATCATCAGCCAGAAGAAGTGTTAAATGCAGAGCGAAGGCCACCCCTTTGGAAAAGGTGTGCCATAATCCAAAAGCTTGATAGGCAGCGTGGGGATAGCAGAACGTTCAGTTATACATATAGTTTATGCCTTTACCTAGAGGACGCTGTTGCCCACTTATTTTTTTACTATGTCCCACTTCTTTATATAAATGTTATACATCAATTTATTTTGCTATTGGGTCAAAATTAAGTTACACTGTCGCCAAAATTTGTAGCACAGTTATATTTTTGAAACTTACGCTTTTACTGTCCTGATGTTTACAAACACTGTTTGTCATGCACGACGGCAAATATAACAGAAGTAACCTTGCTCTGTGATCAAAATAAGCTTTGTATGATACTTGTTCACAGGCAGTAACGAAGTTCTTCCTCCTCTTAGCTTGGAGCTCATCATCATGATTTTTCACTGATTTCGATCGTTTGCTAGAACTTCCTTCACATTCATTTTGTCTTTTTAGGTTGTTGGACTCAACAGTAGAAGTTTTCGGTTTCTTTTTTCTGGGACTCATCTTAAAGTTTTAAAAGTTTTTGGAAGTAAAAACAAAAATAATTGAATTATTGTTATTGACAAACAATTCACCCATTTGCCCGCCACTAGTGATGTAAACTGGTTTTTATGTTTATAAAAAAAATAATCGGTTTTTATAGAAACCGATAAATATCGGTCTTTATTTTAAAAACCTATTACAATCAATCACAAATAAATTTTCGAGATTTTGATAATAGGCGACATTTGAGTTGTCTTAGGGTGTCTATACATGGCCTGACCTGATATCGTGTGATAGAGATGGCTATATATAAGTTTCTGGGGGAGCGTAAGGGAGAAGTTATAACATTAATAGTTTGTTTCTTTTGCTCCCGTGAAATTCATGTTTAGCTGTCCCTTTCACACAGTGTCAGGTCAGGCCATGTAGCGAGGCCTTTATAGTACATCACCGAATATCCCGCTTTGATACATAACTAACTTCACGGCACTAAAACATTTCAGTTGCGCTTAGATTTGTATTGTTCTCATCACATTTTTGCGAAAATGCCTAAAGTTACAAATCCATTACTAGAAATTATTTTGAGAAGATTGACAATATTAGTGCAACGTGTAAGCTATGTGCTAAAGTAATCGAACTTGAAGGAGGAACTCATATTAAAAATCAGGCTACAGAGGAGGTGGATCAAGGTGAAGATGGCGAGCAGTTAAGTTGTTAAGGCATCTACAAGGGACGTCTACTGAAAAATACTAAGCCTATGATTAGATATTTTTTTACTGCACTTTTTTTAGGCTAAAAACACCTTGAAAAAGGTTTTGTTTTTAAAAGTAATCGGTATATACCGGTGTTGAAAATCGTAATCGGTTCACATCACTACACGCCATTTTTTTTTTGTTTATTCGCCCATTTCCGGGCAGGCTAAAGCCATTAAGGCCATACAGCCTTGTCTTCCGTATTTTTTTTTTCCCTATTTTTTTTTTGCCTCAGTAAAGTGGTAGAGACTTTACTAGAAGCTTCTATAGAGTTTTGGAAACAACACGAAAAGTCACGTTTCACGATATTATACTATTCACCAACACTTTTACGAACACTTGATGGATAAAAATCCACCATTTTTATGCATTAACACGCGATATAACACAAGCACAGAAAAGAGAAGTAAAAAATTTTTCCTCTTGTGTGAACATTATGTATTGGAAATTATACAATAGCGCGACATGACTTCTTCATGATCCCGCCAAAACTCCTCACTACCCGCCATGAAGGACAAGCTTCTTGCCTAGAAGCTTGTAGAAGCTTTTTTTTTCTCTTTCCTCCTAAGAGGATTTTGGCGTCGCACGTCTTATGCATTTGCCAGTGTCAAGTATACATAATATATTCTCAAGTTTTGTTAGATATCATCAAACAAGTCATAGTCACGGTCAAAGTCAAGCAAAGAAAGTCACGGTCAAGTCCAAGTCATGCCCCAGTAAAGTGGTGAAAACTTTACTAGAGCCTTCTATGGAGTTTTGGAAACAACACGAAAATTCACGTTTCACGACATTATACCATTCACCAACACTCGTGCATGCTCACGAACACTTATCGGGTAAAAATTCACCGTTTTTACACATCAACACTCGAAATAACACAAGTTTTGGAAAATAATAAAAAGAAGCGACATGATTTCTTCACGTTCCCGCCAAAACTCCTTGTAGAAGCTTCTTGCTTCTTGCTACCCGCCCAAGAAGATTTTACCTACAAGCTTCTTGTACCCGCCATCACCAGGCAGTGCTGCCAGTGCCAGGTATCCGTACCGTAGAAATTATATCATAACAATATTATCTTTGGTGCCAGGTCTAATTTCAGCCCGGCCAGCATTATTCTAGTTCCATTCAAGTCCAGCGTTCAATGCCAGCAAAGAATCTTACGTTGGAATCCTACTGGAATATTGTAAATCTGGCTCAGGGTTAGATTCAGAACTTGTCTTTGTACTTGTCTAAAATTAATCGACTTAATATTATTGCACAAATTAATCAAATTGAAGCAACATATCGTCTCACTCAAGCTCATTCCCAAAATAAATCCATTTTATTTTGTCAGAACTCTTGAAATCCGTATATTTAAGTTTAGATATAATATATAATAAGTCAATTTAGAAAACACTTACAAATATAGTCAATTAAAATTACAAAAATTACCCACCCCTAACTGTACCCGGCGCAAAGGTGCCCATTACGCTGGCCGCATTGCCGCGTTGAATAGCAATGGCTAACCTTTGCACCAGGTACGAGCCGGAGCGAGAGTCACCGGACTTCTCTTTTATTTTACGTCCTATCTCCCAAATCAGACTCTTGGCCTCCGAGCCCCAACAGCCCAACGTTTCCATGGCAATGGGCACAAATAAGTAATGCGGCTCCATCGCCGCGTACTTCTGTCGCTTTTTAAAAGCGGCATCCTCCGCTGCGGCTGACGGTGCGTGGACGGTGCGACCCAGATGGCTGGCGGCAACAGTGCTGACACACGTGGCATCCCATACCAGGCACTTGCCGTTCTTCCAGGGCACCAGGGTCAGCCCATCCGGCCTCTTGCCATCCAACCTGCATAGACCCGGAGGCTCCAATACACAGGGGACGTTCGCTGACACAAAGGCTCTCCGGACTATATCATTGAGAGCATGGTGCCGCGGAAACCTCCCTGTGCAACGACGACAACTCAAAGCGTGATGACCATCGGCCTCCACCATGGAACCGCAGGTGCATCTATGGGGTTCACACACCTTACAGCCCAAGCGAAGAGCCACCGCCACACGCAGAGAGTCATCATCCAGCAAAGTGCCCAGGTGAGGTGAAGGTAGCGCGTGTAACCATGCCCCCGACTCCGGTTGCGACACAGCCCTGAGTCTGGCCAGATCAGTCCCCGCGGCACCCTCCAGCAACTGTTCTTGGATCCTCTTAGCCGAGATATCATCCCAAGCACGTTGGACACGCGGTGAAGCAGGGCTTGTTGCGCCCGCGCTGAGGGCAGACCAAGCTGTCGCAGCGTCTGACACAAAAGGTATGCTTGTCCCGTCACCATTGGAACGTAAAATTATAGTGACAAGGTCCGCCACCCCATGTGCCGACGCCAAGAAAGCCGGCAAGCCCACATCACGCACACACCGCACCCCGAGACCCCCGTATCGGATGGGAAGAGCTGCCTGTCTCCACTGAGGCTCACAAAGAGAGACATTTAGGATCGACTCAACCGCTGATTTTAAAGCCTCGTCAAATGAAGAGACTTCTTCAGGACAAAGCCAGGTAGGGGCAGTCCGCAAGAGATACGTTATTTTGGGAAGGGCGAAGCACATGCGCAATAACACGATCGCCACATGCGCGGAAAGATGACTGAGACGTTCTTGAGCATTCAGGAGAAGCTGTATGCGAGATGAAATGGCTTCTGGCACACCATCAAGAAAAATAGGAGACCCCAAAAGAGTGAAAGAGTGAGAAGAAAGTTCCTTGAGGCCAGGCAAAAGAGAACTGAAGCGTGAAAAGTGTGTACGAGCTCCAATGCTGCAGGGGAAGAATTCGCATTTAGAGGGATTCACCTCCAGACCCAGTTCTTTGAGGCGTGGAACAAGAGCCTGTAGATCCTGGTGGACGTCCTCCGGTGATCCCCCAAGGGTGCCATCATCCAGGTACCACAAGTTCAGAAACGATTTAAGTTCTGATATAACCTTGTGGATAGCTAAACTGAAGACGAGAGGCCCCAGCGGATCCCCCTGCTGCGCTCCCACTTGTGAGGAAATGAGACTATCATTAAAGAAAAGATTAGAGGGAGAATAATACACTTGATAAAGAAAGGGGTACAGAGAGGGAATTTTATCCTTGACCTCGCTCAAAAGAACGTCTCTTTCCAGGGTATTAAAAGCGTTGCATATATCGAGTTTAAGCACTACGCAATCCGAGTGCTCAGGGTTCATGACGAACGCACGAGTGGCGTGGATAGCAGCCTCGCACCCTCGTCGCGTCCCGAAACCTAGTTGGTGTGGCTGCAAATACTCCGACATAGCCTCTCTTACGGACCGGCACGCCAGCTTGGCCGTCAACCTCCGGAACACGCTGCCGATCGCTATTAGTCTTAGCCCCCCGTCTTTTTTCCTAAGTGCACAAAGAGAAGCTCCATACAAATAAGGGCACACCAGCGGATTCAGCTGACCACTCAATAGAAAGTTTGCAAGTCTTGTCAAACACACTAGCAAACGTTGACCGTTTTCACCCGCGGGACCAGATGTAAGCTCTTTTAAATGCCCGGGACGAATCCCGTCCAAGCCCGCCGCAGAGCCGCTGTAGAAAGAGCTCAACGCTAAGGCAACGTCCTCCACTGACGCAGTTACCGCCGAAAACGACGAATCTGGCGCCGACGGAAAGTTAAGCAAACGCGATGGGGTCGGGTGCTTGAGTTCAAGGGCGCTCAACGTACCGGGGTCATGTTGCGCGAACGAGTCATCGGAAACCAGAAGCCGGACAGCCCCCCGAAGGTCACCCTCGAACACTTTAGACTCGATGGCTTTCCGAGTCCCGCGCGACGCAGGATTTCCGAGTCCCGCGCGACGCAGGATAGTCTTGAAATAGTAAAACATTTATTTATTTATATAAACATAAAAAAAACAGAATGCAATAATGTTACCTATTTAATAATCTTAACATTATTGCACATATTAAACACAGTTTTTTATGTTTTACACAGTTTTACACCCACGTGTAAAACTGTGTAAAATATGTGGTAGGTTATGATTAAAATTAAATATAGTTCATAAACAAGCGAGTTACATAAAGAACACATTAGAAAAAGGATAGATATTAATCAATTAGGACATCTAAGATATTAATTCACCAAATTGTGACAATTTTATACTAGTATACAATTTTTTTGTATACGCAGAACGCAGAACGCATCCAGTGTTTATTCACTCTACTTGGCCGCAGGTGCCTGCGGCCTTAGCGTGCAATTATTTTGATGATCTGTTTTTTTTTAAATATGGTTTTACAAGGACGGCCTTCATGAAATCCAACCTGAGCTTTGTGAAGCCCAGTCTGGCCAAGGAGAATATAACCACTACTTAACTACGTTTAATTCAAAAAAGTATAAATTTTAATGCATAATATTATGCTTAAAAATGTATTTACGATGTTTTATTAATTTTTTCTGGCCCTGGCATCTTGGGTTATCATTATTGAGCTTGTGAGTCTGGGTAGCGTGACGGTCAGCTTAGCACGGATTTAAAATCTGTCTGTACCAATAATCATTATTTAAAAACATTTACTTCGACATATTTATTCAGAATGTTACTACCTATCTTTTATGATATATTTTTTTGTCTGTGAAAGAAAAGATACCATTTACACTACCTACTATAATATATTTATACTTTATTTATACCTATAATAAAAATTACGTATGTACTTAGGTATACTGTAAAAAAGTTGGGTGTACCTAATTATGTTGAGGTGAACCACGGTCTACTACAGTAGGTACTTATAGTTAAAAACCTATCAATCTATCAACAACTAACAAGGCTCCAAGGTACCTTAAGTTTAATTGAAAAAATGGCAAGAATCTACGCAATATTACAATCATTGTAACGTTCGGCTGCGTAGCCGAATATTGAAAATGATTGATTCATAGCTTGCCGCAACTGTCCGGGTCGATCACGATTGCACCTATTCTTTTCCAGTTGTGGTTGGTATAAAACCACATCTGCGGACCCCACGGCATCAGTTCCGCAGGGATCTTGGACTGGACTACTATCGGCAGACATGGCTTTTTTATTCAAGGTAGGTCTATAAATAATTTAGCTATTATCAGTGTATATAATTAATTAAATGTAATTAATAACTTCAGTTTTTTTTAAAAATAACAGTAAAATTATATGTATTTATTTACAGGGAAAAACATTGAAATATCTAAGTAAACTGCTTAAAATTAATCAGACAAGCTTTTATGATATCCGTTATTAATCCGGTGCTGTAAGCTGATCTAAATGAGTCCAAACTCCATCAACTTACTGAGGAGTTCCGTTTACCACCTTCCGTCATCAGATCAGCTCGCTCTAATAATATTATATTGTGATCGTAACTAAACCGACATGCAAAATTTAAATTCAATCAAACAAGAGGAACTGGAACTGGAATTCAGTTGCAAGATTTAATCCGAACATATATTACATACTTACATACTTAAAAACATTGTAAAACTTATATGCTGCTTTATAGCCCTTTTTTTAAAATAAGTACTTATTCAGTTTTTATATTCAGACATTAATAATTAATAATTATTTAAAAAACTCTATATCTAAGTAGTGTGCTTGTCCCAAGGAATGTTACGTATCTAGTTTAAAAATTCCTTGGCTTGTCCTATTTTTCAATCGTCAGATAACTGTTATCTGAGGAATAATATGGCTGTTTGACATATTTTCTATACAAAAGCTGTCACAGCGCCTCATATATTCCATTATTATATTAATATTTTTGATATTGTTCTCACTAAAAATGTTTTTGAAAAAGAACGCGAACCTGAATAACGTCAGAACCGATTTGAATGAAATTTTGTTTGGGGATAATTCTGTGGTATACACAGAATTCTTCCTATTATTGGGGTATACCACAGAATTCTCCTTATAAATAAGGTCCAGAAGGATAGTCTCCATACAAACACGATTTTGAAATGGCTTATAATTTTTGACAGTCTTTTTTGTCATGACATTTGAGGCTTTCCATTAAAAAGTGATTACCCTATTTGGTCGGGTAAATAAATTTTGATTGGAGTGATTTAGGTTGTATCACAGTGGTTCTTAAATAGGCTCTTATACTTTTTTTTTATCATCCACATTATTGTTAAGTTAAATAATGTTAAGTTTTTATTTTCAATTTATTACGATGGAAATGGAATCCTCTAAATTTGCAAATAAACGCATACGCAACTTTCGCTTATTAGCGGATTTATCTTTTTTGAAACTGCCTGACTATTCTGCAACCTCAAGTAACACGCATGTAACGGTGAAAACCTAAGAGAATGTGCATATTACTTGCAGACCCAAAAACCCACAACCACACTAGACAAATTTACATACTTACATTCTTAGGAAGGTACAAAATTTTATTTCTAATAAAATTGCAATACAATTGTGTCATATCGTGACACGCTCATTGTAGGCTTCCGTAGGGTTTTAAGTTAAGTTGTTGGATAGGGATTGGTGAAACATTTCTATTTGTTGTTGATAATTATGCGCCGACACGTTTTTTAGGAAAAATTATGAAAATTATGTATTATAAGCAAATTAATATTGGTGGAAACCTTAATAGGTTCCCGCTAATATTCATCTCTACTTTGCCGAACTATTTTTATCAAAAGATCAGCTACATATATCTGAGTCTCTAGAAAACCTAAACAAAGTTGGGAAATTACAAAAATATCTGGCAATACTACAGTTCATTTTGTCTTAGGGATATCAATTCTTGCAGAAAAAAATCGTATACGAACCGATTCGAACCGATCTCGTATTAGATTCTTCAATTGGACAAAAAAAAACGAACTTCGATTAAACCGTTGATTATTTTTGGATCAAGTATATAGTCAAATAAATTCCACGTGAATGCCTTATCGTTCAGACTCTTAAAAAAAAACTAGAGGCGATGGAGCATTCTCAATATTTACGTGTTTGATCGTACCTTTCTAAGGGGATGCCTTTGTCCAGCAGTGGATGTCTTATTTGGCTGATAATGATGATGCAGCCAATTAATCGTGTTTTAATCCGATTGAAGTGATTGTCAATTGCTAATCGACGAATAAAATTATCAAAGGGCTGCGTCAATGACCGTCGCCGGTCTTCTTTACAGTACAAGAAACAATCCTCAATCATGATAGATCAAAAAAATATTTTTCATTTAATAATCGATTTTTGGACTAACCGAAATTCGATTGACATCCCTAAACGTCGTCATAGCGACTATTCTGTTTACATTATTCAATAATTTTATATCCTATTAAAGTATATTTCAGGACTTAAAGATGGGTGTGGCAGTAGTGATCTTTGATTCCTGTGAATCCTTGTAATTTTGGCAAGATATTTTTGTATAGTTTACCATTTTTTGTCTCATTATTATGAGATTTTATCAGTATGAGATGAGAATGACAACTGTATGGAGCTCTTAATTTGATTTGACAGGTACGTCAATCTGGTGTACTTTATTTCAAGAGAGTTTGATTTGCTGATTAGGTGTCTACCCCTTTATGTCTTTGGGGTATACCTATACATACTAGATTAACAAATTGTTTAAGATAACGTGTAAAACCGCGGGTCAGTGGTGGTTACTTTTATATTATTATTAATTATCAATAAGGGATATATATACTTCCTTATTTATCGAGATATAAGGACTTACTCATTGGTATATTATTTCTAATTACGAATAATAAATACATCACAATATTGCATCGGAAGTAAATGAAAAGGAATGCCTTTGATCTTGAAAAAGCAAGTAGGTATAGTAAGTACCAAATAAATATTTTAATGACTACCTTCACAAACTGACGCAGACTTGAAAAAGGTTTACGTTTACAGTATCAAATTGCCTTTAATCGTCATTTCAGACATCAGCCCCAAACCAAACAGAATACAAATGACCCAAACGATCAAACGATCAGATGGTCCCAAACAAAATTCTCTAAAGGTACTTCGGTAATAATTTTAAAGTGTACTTGTGTAACATGCAATAATTTTCACAAAATAACAATAAATGTCGACTTAATCTTGACCCTGATTCAAAACAAACATCGAAATCGATTAGTCACCCGATTCGACTCGGCGTCCCAGCTTTCTTTGAACCCTAGATATTATTTTTCATTGTCACTGTGGCCACAGTGGTTGAGTAACGAGATAGTAGCCGTCGACCGTGAAGGTCGCAGCTATCGTGATAAACAGACAAAATAAACTATGAAATCGTCGGCAAAAAATCAGTGCTTGGAATTTATCTCTACGAGTTTACGGGGAACAACTACATTCCAATATCCAATAATAGATAAAAATCTTTGTATAGTGGTTCAGAGTCCGCCTAAGGAAGTACTTACCTTTGCCAGCATTCAATCGTCAATGTCTCCAGCGAAATTACTGGGCTTTAAGAGATTTAACACCTCATACGTCATGGTGACGAGCGCAGTGCATTGCTGCGCATGGTTTTGAACTGTTAAAGTTTAAAATTCTGAGTTGCACTGAGCTATTATGTAAGCGTGACCCTTAACATCAGGCGAGCATCTTGGTTTTATTGTCACTAGACAATAGACATAGTATATAAAATATAGCCATAATAATATGTGCCTGATGGTAGGTCATACCAGTTGCAAAACCATCCAAATTGTATCTAGTATGATTCCCGATTTATCGGTAGTTCCTCAGACGAGCTAGTAGTCGCTCACTTGATGCTAAGCGCCATGCTTGCCCATAACAGTGCAGTGCACCCCCAACATTTACCTGCCTGCCTTTCAGATTCTCACTCCTCTAGCGTTGGTATCGCTTGCGTCATCAGGCAGGCCTGGCGGTTACTCCTACAACCGCTTCAGCGGACCAGTAAGCGGCCAGATCGTAGAAGTCCAAGTACCCGCGGCGCAGGGTATTCCGGCTCAGCAACACGCGGACTATGGCTATGATCATAACACAGGCAAGATCCATCCTGATACCGCCAAATATGCACATTTGAAGACCGTTGATTATGTGGTAAGTACAGAAGAAGTTAAACAACAAAAACTATTCCGTGCACCTCATTAGTTTTGTAGATTAGAGATCTTAAGTTTAGGTAATATTTTTTTTGTTCTATCGTCTTGTTTATATATAATTTTGAATTTAAAAAAACCGTCTTCATCAGAACCATTTATTTAAATTTGCGTTGTCATAGTCGCTTAAATATCATAATCGAGATTATTTCGGCGCCACTCATGAAATTAGTATCATCGTGGATAGTTATTTATTTTGTATCAATATCTTATACTATTGTATGTTCGTGATGAACAAAGCTGTTGTTACCCATTTATTTACCTTTACCATCTTTGTACACAGTTTACACAATAAAGTTTTTCTGATTCTGATTCTGATTCTGGTGGCAATCTGTGATCTTCCTCATCACTTCCACTTCACCAAATGATAGGTACTTTCTGAATGCAAATGCTTGACTTGTTGATGAAAATACCAAAATCGCAATATGTATGCCTATAATATTTGAGGAGTTTCGTCAGTTCCTCGTGGATCCCATTATCAGAAGTGGATTTTGATAAAAATTAGATCAATTTGGAAGAACATCCTTTCAAATTAAAAAAGAGTTTTCCAAATCGTTTCATAAATGACGGAGTTCAGAGGTAGCAAACATTAAATAAAGGAAAACATAAATTAAGTAGGTTCGAAAACCGTCTCCTTTTTTGGAAGTCGGTAAAAAGGGAAAATATTGTTACATGACATTTTCTTGATAAAAAAAAAAATCATTGGAAAAGACCTCGACTTAAAAAAAATATAAAATATAATATAATAAAATCGCTAGACCGCCGAACCTCATATTCAACGAATTATTACTTTAATACTAAAGAACCGACTTCCCAAAAAAAAGGAGAAAATTCTCAAGTCGACTGTATTTGTTATATAATAAATTATAGGCATAGCACAGAATTTTGGTTATTTTCCTTTTTTGACTAGCGTGCGCTGGTTTCAGCCATATCTTTTCATCTGTACGCGAAAGTTTATACTAGTGTAGTGTGTACGTATAGCGCTATCATTTTCCCGAATTAGCCCCGAAGGCCTTGAAATTAAATTCAAGAAATTTCTGATGATGACAAAAAATAGTCAAAAAGTGTTTGTATATTTTGGACCCACACGTAGATCGCAGAGGAGGAAAAATATCTACTTTTAGCCTGAATTATTGTACTATTGTCTTATATTCGACAAATTTCGAATATTGAAATCTTGAAGCCAGTTTTATTTCCTATAGGCAAAACCCGACTACACTTACGCTTACGGAGTGGAGGACCCCCACACTGGGAACCTTCAGAACCACAAGGAGCAGAGAGACGGGGACGTGGTCCGGGGAGAGTACTCGCTCGTCGAACCTGACGGCTCCGTCCGCCTTGTGCGATACACTGCTGACCCTAAAAATGGCTTCCAGGTACGGTGTAACTGTTAGGTATATTGCAACGCTTCTTACATTTATTTGGCTCATGGTACATGAGATGGGTCAGTCAGCGGCAGCTGAATGATAAAGGAGCTCAATATTTGCGTTAAAAATGACGCCAACGCTGAAGTAGCGAAAAAAAATCAGCTGTTCCGTACATTTTGTCGTTTCCCGATAACCTTTTTCCTATGTCTAGACAACTTGACCACAACTATACCACGGTGTGGTAGAGGACGGTAAGAGGACACACTTTTTTTTCCAATGTTGTATTATTCGCATAATATATGTTTTTTGAATACACAGCAACATTGAAAAATTTAAATCATACGTTTCTACATGCACTGGTTCACGGATCCCTGGGAGAACGATTGCTATTTGATACAATCAGTCCTCCTACAGATCCAAAGAGGACACACTTGGAATAGGAACTGGCTCTAAAGTAAGGCTATAATAGTAATAAAAATTACTACTATTTAGCTCAGCTAATTTAATGTCGTGTTTTCGACTCTAGCATTCATATGTATAGAATTGTTACCATTTTGTTCACCTCGATGCTCTTACAAACGAAAGCGTATACAGAGGATCATTGCTTTCCACTCCTTTTTTGGTTATTATCTAGATTTCAGAGAGATTTTTACACCTTTTAATTTAAAAGACCATTTCCATAGTCTCTCAATGTGATCTACATTTTTTGTAGTCGAAGTTCTTTTCAAAGGTGAAGAAATAAATAAATAATCATGAGACCTAATACCTACATTTACGTAACGTAGGTTTCTAGCTGAATGACATTGATACTTATTGTTGCAAAATTGGACACTATTGTGTGCGATTGTTCAAGTAACCCAGTTTTATTATTATTACCTGTCTGACAACCAGTTAACAGAGATATAGGCGTACAGTAAGTAACTACAGTCAATCCGCAACGAAGGACGTACCACATTCTTTCTCCCAGAAGCCCAAGTAGGTGCGTAATGTTTTTCAGTTGTATGTATGTGTGTTCTTATGTGAATTTCTGTAGCCGAAATGGTTTTTAAAAGGTGTAATGTCGTTAGCCAACCCACTCTGGGCCAGCGTTGTGGATATGGCCTAATCACCCTTCGGTGGCAGGCCGATATCTCAGCAGAAGGTTGTTTAAAGGCTGATGCAGAATGTCATTAGGTTAGCCGCAATTTTCGGAGGCTATACTTTATGGTAATAATTCGAATACATCGCACAAAAACAGCTATTTTTATCAAGCCATATTGATAATCAGTGTGTAATAATAGAACTAACATGCATACACTTGAATTGGAAGCGGTAAAGAGAAAGAATGGGATGCAACATCGACGATTGCTCTAACTACATATTGCGTAGAATTGGTGTATAAAGTGTGTAATATTTTGCTAACTTTTTTCAGGCTACAGTTCACAAAAAAGCAGGCGGCCAGGCGCAGCAGCCCGTCCATTATGGTCACTCGAAAAACGAAGAAGATGACTCCAGAGAATACTAGTCCACTAGAACTGACTTTTTTAGTGTAGTGCTTTGTTACCTCTATTTATTTGTTTTATTGTTGATTAAAAGAAATTGTTGAAGTTGAATACATAACTAAATATTTTATTATCAATAAATATTATAACTAAGTAATACATTTATAAAAGGAAATACTTAACTACAAAACAAAATAAATTAAATAAGTATTTACGCAAATCATTAAAAGTATGCTATTTAAAGATTTTTCTGATATGTCCAATGGAAAATGGAAAAATTATAGTATGAGTTTAATCGCCTGATATCATCTGAAGTGACTGAAGGTATCGCAGCTCAAAATATTGAATCGCGAATTACACTCACGAACACTTATTATTTCTGAATATCGGTAGTTCATGAAAAATTACAATCTAAATCAGTGCCAAGAGGTTGCGCAGGGTAAGTCTAATTTTGGATCGTTACGGCAACAAATAGTTTTTTTTTTAATAGATTAAGTTTCAAAAAGGCAGGTCCGCTTCATAGCCTGACGCAGGAAAATAAAATTGTGGTATTTTGAAAATATTGCTGTTGGAATCTCATTGTGTGCATTTCCACAATACTGACCAAGAATATTTCTCATTGTAGCGACGGCTATCAACTCCGTCACATATCTACGAATGTACATAAAACAAGTATCTTGGACGTTGGGAAAAAGACAAAATGCCAAACAAAGAAAAAGAAACCTTACAATTTTACAACCCTAATTTATTTAATTTTAAGTTGGAAGATTGTATCTCTATCTACTCGCACAAATACAAATTTAAAAAAAAATGCATAAAGAAGATCCCATTCCGCAAAATAGCTTTATCATCTTCGACCAAAAAGTTCCTTAAAATCAGGTGAGTTGTGGTCAAAGGCATCAACCATAAAAACGCTTCATAACAAAATCTCGCCAGCAATAGCGGTGAAGTATTTTCTCTTCTCCCCTAAACTTGAAACTTACAAAATAACTGAAAACTTAAACCGTTGTGCAAGGCAAAAACTAAGTAACAAATTAGCAATTTAATTTACTTCTGCGATTGGATATTTAGTACGCAACTAAGAGGTTTCAGCACGTGATAATAAGCATCCACGGTTACCGTGACCGAGTCTTTGGTAAGAACCTGAAATGTTAAATCTAGGTTTTAATTGGATAAGCACTAACTTTTTACAAGTATACTTGAGTCCTAGTTAAACTCATTCAAACTATTGAATAAGTTCTTAGTTATTTTATGTTCTTTACTGTTATATTTATACGAAACATCTATTACATTATTATTATCTATATTACATTTGTCTTACCAGACATAAGGATTACAGAAATATAAGCAGTTGAAAGACTTTCTCGATGTATGTAGCAATATCGTCGATTGATATACAACATAAAAAAGCTTTCAGCACAGAAATTAGTCAGAAGGAGGGGTGATCCTTACCATTGTTTAGGTACTCTCATCTAAAAGTAGAGATATAGCCCCCCGAAAATTTGTGACAACCCTGTATTTATTTAACGTACTTGTATCAAGAATCATTTACCTCTTGCCTAAGCAAGTCTAACGTTTGCGTTTTGAGATCGATCAGCATGACGCTGTCAGTGCAAGGCTCTACCCTGATTATTTCGGGGCCCGCCGGGGAGTCCGACCTCACTCTCCCGAATCTCAAGATAAACTCTCTTATATTGTTTTACTACCTAGAAACTGTTCCTGCTTCAAAACATGAATTTTTGAGACTTGTATTATCCTAATATACTGGGTGTTGGGCTTGATGACGGAAATATGTCAATGTATTCATCCGAAATTTAAATACAAATGCTTAAATTATTGATCTGTTCGATCATTAATAAGAACAACATATACTGTAAACAAAAAATAAACAGCTGTTACGAAATGTCGTGCACCCTCGAGGAAACGTATGGAGCAACTGTTTTTTTCTCCGATTACAATCGACAATCTTAATTGAATCTCCCTAATCTGTAGGGTTTGTACAACCCTGTAGGGTTGTACAAACCCTACAGCTGAACCGATGAGTATAATGTATCTTGGAATATAATTACTTATGTACGTTGTCTTGATGAACATCCAATAAAAAATTGAAGGTCATGTTGTAGTATTCAAAAAACACTTGGTTTTTTCTAAAGGTTGTCACAAAACTACAGCGTGATCTAATATTAGCTGCTACACCATTGGATTGCCTTTTGCAACTCTGTGTTTCAATTACTCAAAAGGTTTAATATAAACTGTTTATTATTGGTTGTCTCACGCAAAAATGTTCGGAGAAGTCGCTATCAGACATCTTTGTTCTAAAGAAAATATTCTTTACGGTTTTGTTCAATAATTACAGAGGCATTTACAAAGGTACTTAGAGATAATAGCTAATTTGTTTCACTTTCCCTAAAGCAAAACAGCAATATAAATGGGAATGAAATTATCATAAATATCGCAAGTATTTTAATTAGTTTCTCTATGTATGATTCTTTTTTGATCTCTGCTACTTACCATAATTATAATTAGGTAATAAGTACAAAATTCTCCCTATTATAATATAGGTAAATAATATTTTAATATCTTTAAATAATAAAATTCTTCTCTTTTTCTCTCTTTCTTGGCCCAGAGCTATAGCATACCTGATTAAATAATCTAACTACAGCAAGAGTAAACACCTATATACAATGTAATAGGAAAATTCTGTTATTTATTTATGAAGAGAATTCTGTGCCTTTTATAAAAATATTTTATCGAATTTATCATAAAGTACACGAAGTAGACAGTCATTGATTTTCTTGTCTCTTTAGAGATAATATTCGCTATTCGTAATTACGTTACCTCATAAACCTGTTGGTATAAGTGGTCTCTCTTGAGCTTAATCATAATTTGAAGAATCGGGCTGCATATTATTTTAATAGATGCACAGAGACTTACTACAGAGAACTAGTACTAACTAGCTTGATAACTAGTTGACGTAAGAGTTGCCGTCTTCAGTTAAGTCTTATTCGTCAAATAGAGAAAAGTAATAAAGCCGATCCGTCATTAAGAATGTTTTTAATGGCGTTCTTGCAATGTTATTTTTTAATAATTAAGGCTACGTGTTAGGCTGTGGTCTCTGCCACACACAAGAGTTTTTTTTTTCTTTCTCTTTTGTTTGCTGCCAAATGTTTAGTATTGTCTCTGTTAAGCACTACAAGTTCAACCTTCTTCGGTTCTGGCCTCAGGTTATTCATTTAAACTTGTTTAGTTTTTAGAAAAAATATTTTAATACATAATAATATTTTTTTGAACTTACAGGAATAATCATATTTAATTTTATGCTTTATGAATCGAAATTATTTTCTGAAGTGACGACTAGAGCGTTTAATTATAAAAGATTCTCAAAAGTATTAAAACATTAGTACTCACGGGATATTTACCACGATTTTTACTTTTGTTGTGTTCCCGATATTTCAGCAGAGTTGCATATGCCATGTTCATAGGTAGACTGAAGATACAGGTGGATGATAAAAAGTTACGAAATTTAGGAGCAGACAAACCGATCTACCCTTTCTCTCAGTATTTTGCTACAGGTACCAAATACGGGGTAAATATCCCGTCAGTACTAATAGTAATGTAGTAAACAACCACGAAAGTCTAAAACAGTGTTTTAAAAAATAAAACTTACGTAGTATGCATGTGCGTGTTTGTGCTTTGTACAGTCAAATCAAGTGTATTATCCTTCTGATTAGTCTAAAACACTGTAAATATTTCAGTAAATTATTAAAACTAGTGTACATTAAATAGGTAAAGCTGCAACAGGGCTGGGCGCCGCCCGCGCTGGTACCTGATACGAGGTGCTTTGGCTACTAGGCCCTGGTCCGCCCAAGAATGTCTTGAGGAAGTCCAGCGGAAACGGAAATATAATCGTAGAGTTCTTCTCTGCTGATATCGTGTTTAGAGACTGGAGGTAGCGTAGCTGAAAACAAAGCGAGTAGTTGCTAAAGTTATTATTTAAAGAAAAACATATAAACCCGACTGCAAGATAACTTATGACAATCTGGACATAAAGAGGAATCACTCATCAAAGTCGGTCAAGCCGTTTAAACTACAGAAGTTAATGAAAGAAGAGGAACACACAAACATACATACTTGCTTACTTACATAAATATTTAATTACTTACATACACCTCGTAAACATTAATCTTTTTCTTGGGCATCCGGGTAAAAAGATTGAGATCAAACTTTTAAAACACACTATGTTGAAAAAAAGGAGGTATTCATTTATTGATTTAGTTAATTTTGTCTTTTATAAGATTCGCTCTGTTGACTCTATTATTTATAGGCGGCAAGCATTTCAGATTTTGACGAAATCACAACAAATAAACAGACCAACTATTGTTATGGATGTATTAAAAATATATGATATATGATAGACTATAACTGATGATAGACTATTGCCGGTGATTTCGTATGCCTTCAGCCTTGACCTCCAAACAAAAAGTTTCAACTCAATCGGATGTGAAGACTAACATAGGCATAGACATTATTTTTTTATAAATAAGATTTTACTTAATATGTATATACTGTATTTTCGACCTCGGTAGCGTTTCCCAACAGGGGGGGCTTAAAATGATCAAGTACAAGATGAAGTTGTTGACCACTATAACTACCATTGACAGCTTATTCAGTTAGGTGGGTCACACTTCGACAAAGAGGTCGCCCGAAGAAACCAACTCAGATGGGCAGCATTCGGAAAATCGCGTGATATCTTCTCGTCCAAAATCTCGCAGTGCCTGAAGATAGGGGTCTTCAACCGATGTCCTTAACTGCTGTTCTTTTGGAGAAATTTAGTCTTGCAGCTGATGATGATGACACTGTATTTGTAATAAGCAGTTGGTATGTGAATGTGGAACGTACTTGTAACGCCATAGGATTGTCAATCATCACAAGCGACGCTTCCTTTAGCGCCTTGGATGCTTTTATTTCACCTTCAGCTGCGATGATCTTAGCCCTTGCTTCGCGGTCGGCTTCGGCCTCGGCTGCCATGGCCCGCTGCAGCTGCACGGGAAGACGTACGTCTTTACTGAAATCGAGAAGGGTGGAAAAGTTAATGGTATAAAGTCATGTTACACAAATCTAAGAAAAAAAACGAAAACAATCTATAAAAAAAATATCAAAAGAAAAAAGTTTCAGGTTTTTCTAATAATTCTCGAATTACTAAAAAAAAGTACTATTTCTTGTGTCCTTAATAAATAATGTATCATCATCATCCACTGCTGTGCCATTTGCTTATATATGTCCTGTGCCAATTTAATCCAGGTTCGGCCTGCGACAAGCTGCGACGATTTTCTTGGGGTTATTTTCGTTTAAGACAAGTAAATTGGCACAATTTTTTTTTTTTTGAAATACGATATAATAATTTTTATATGAAACCAATTTAAGCGTAGCGTTATTATTATTACTTTACACGTATTTTATTTTATTTATTAATAGACCAACAGCACAAAATCATAATATAAAAATAATCTTAAACAAAAATATAGTACAGCCAATAAAAGGTCTAAACATATAACTTAAGTAGGTAGAAACAAATCGTATTATTATTATGCGTATATATAGGTACTATAAAGAAATAAACTAAATGATGTTTTACAAATAGTATAAGTGTATATATATGTGTATATTTCCCCTCATTTCACCTTGAAAGCCCAGGAGCTAACGGCTTTCCGGATGGATCTGCATCATGTGGCAGATGGCTTCCAGGGCCCGTACCGTGAGGTGCTTATTGCGATGATTGTTCGGTTGAGCCGGGGACGCTGCGCGACCACGAACCGTATCGCCGCGCGATAAGGTGTATGCTCACTTAGCATCGTCGGC
Source organism: Apocheima hispidaria (assembly GCA_947579745.1). Lineage (NCBI taxonomy): Eukaryota > Metazoa > Arthropoda > Insecta > Lepidoptera > Geometridae > Apocheima > Apocheima hispidaria. The sequence goes on from OX388151.1 coordinate 5,296,483, forward strand.
TGAACCTAACAATTATCGCAATAAGCACCTCACGGTATAGGCCCAGGTCAAACAGTTGCCGCGCCAAGTCACACGCCGAAGACATTCCGTAGAATGTAAGTAAATTAAATGAGAACAAATAAAAAACTGAATAGAGTAAGATTTAACTGTACACTTACATTTCCACTCGTTCCACTTCGACACCCCAAGGTTCAGTGGCTTCGTCCAGGTTGGCTTGCATCATGTGGCTGATGGCTTCCCGGTCAGATAACAGCTGTGCCAAGTCTCGCATCCCGAGTACATTCCGCAGAGTTGTTGCCGCTAGCAGGCGGGTCGATCCTCTGTTATCAGCGTTAATTTAATTTAACAACAGATCTAATCTCACGTGGACGACTTCATTATAGTGCCTCGTAGGATTTTGAAGTAAATATGTTTGGGTTAAATTGCATGAAATAACCTTTCCATCACCTGGGTTGACTCTCCTGGCTTAGTGGGTAGCGCGTCGGTATGAGCTACAGGAGCAGGAGCCTAGACCCAAAAAATGTGCTGAGCATTAAATTCCCGGTTCTTTGGGTCTAGGTCTAGGTCCAAGTCTTTGTGGCATTTCCGACACAGGGATACTTAATATGGAGATAGAGTTTAAAATAGCAATTATCATGTATAGTGGAAAAAAAAATTGTGTAGTAGTTTCTAAAAAGTAGGTCATAGAATTATCCAATATGACATTATTAAACTGTTTTATAGCTACCTATTCTAGTGACTGTCAGAGGACTGATTGTATCAAATAGCAATCGCCTTCCTACAGATCCGTGAACCAGTGCATATACAGGGTTATGAGGAAAGGGTATACTAAGCCGAAAATGGCTCACATCACTCATCATTATGAACAACTTTTACTATGGGAATCGAAAAAATAAAATAAGCTCTTCCATAAAAAAATGTCAACGACACTCGACAAAATGTATGGAACAGCTGATATTTTTATCTCGATTTCAAGGTTGGTCCCATAGTAAAAGTTGTTCACAATCATGAGTACTATAGGCTCCTTTCGGCTTAGCATACTCTTTCCTTATATCCCTGTATATACTTCTGTTCTCTATTTTTGAATCTTGTTGTGTATTTAAAAAAACAAATGCGAAGTATTATATATATAATTAAGTATACCTTGTGGGTTATTCTGATAAATGGTTAGATAAATGAATACATAGGTACTAACTACGAACCCTGCATCAGCCACCCTCACGATTGCATTTAGTGGTTCTTTTATCCTGTAGTAGACGACTGCGTCCACGGCAACTGTCACGGAATCTCTCGTTAGTACCTGTAAATTAATTTATGCTTATTAAAAAAGACCGACAATTGTAACTGGTGAAATTCTAATATATCTATAATGATGTTCATAGATAATTTTATGTTTTAACCCAATAAAGCTAAGGTTAGTTTTTGTTTTATATGTCACCAAAATCTATATTATAAGCCGGCCAAGCTGAAAAATATTACGTATTAATATTAATTTAAATTGTATAATACACCAAGCACCATAGCATCAAAGCTTTTATAGATGGTTTATTTTTCGCTGTGCAAGCAACGGGCTATACTAAAACTGCGTCCAGGATCGCGGAGGACGGGCAGCAGCGTCATCTTAGTAGATAGAGAACTCTTTATTGTTCGCACCAGAAATTATATACATAAGACAAAAATAGACTTAAAACTAGTGTAACAACTGGCAGCTTGTTCCAGGCATCCTTAGGGTATGCTATTATAAGGGATTATGTAACAAAAAAAATATATTTATAAAAAAAAGACATACCTACATAAAAAGACTACATATCTACCTAGTCAAAGTTAATGCTGAGCGTTCTGCTCACCAATGATAATCCCCAAGCCGCCTGCCAAAATTCCTGCTTGGGATTACGCCACCCCCGTTTGAGAGGAAAACCTTGTGATAATAAATTCTGGCTGATATTCATGATAAGCCGACGGACTCAAGATTCTAATCCTCTATACTTATACCAGTGGTTACTAGTACTTATACTAGTAACCGTCACCCCGAGGGGATCAATAAAGTACGTTTTTTTCGTTTCGGGCATCGGACACCCGCACCAGCTCGTCTTTGGGAGACGTAAACACCACAAAAGCACAAGATAAGCTTTTCATACGTTTTACTCTTAGCGTCTTAATAATAACTCAAAGCAATTACAACGGTATTATCTCTAAATCTAACGTGATAAATGTTCATCAACTTTTCAAAAACAGTCATTAAAGCTATACAGCTTACTGTGAAGACTCTGCGAACATTAGCTATACACAAAATTAATAATGATTCGTGAGTGTAACAAGGTCAGTCAACAAACCATCTGGCCTGCTGGCTCTCTTTAGTTTCATGTAGATAAACAGAAGCGACAAGGTAGGGTGTTACACTGTCTTGATCAAAGATATTACAATTACTCGTGGAAAATTTACAAATTACAAACAATTATCGTCTAAAATATAATATACTAGCTGTTATCCACGACTTCGTTCTGTTATGCCCGGGCTTCTAAGGCCTTAGTGCTGACCCAGCACTCCTGAATCAGCATCATAGCATCAGAGTCTGGAGGGGTATTTTAAGGCAGGCACTCTGTTCTGAGCTTTCTTCAAGTGCGGTTGCCTAAGGGTATTTTAAGCCCTACTTATAATTAATTTTAAAAAGGGAATAAAACCCTTCGTCTTAATTTAGTTTTTTTTTTAAACTCCATTTCCTACCCGTCGTGTAACAGTTCGCATGGATCAGCAAAATAAAGCCCATGTCCATCTGCGACCTTTGAGCTATATCTATGCAAAAAGTCAGCTGGATCAATTCAGTCGTTTAGCCATGATAGCGCGACAAACACCCGACAGAGAGACAGATAGACTGATAGACAGAGAAACAGAGTTATATTCTAATTTATAATATTAGTAAGGATCAGAATTTTCTAATTTGAGTAGGGATAAAACTTCACGTTCTACATAGCATGCCCGATTTACTCCGTTGAGAGAGAGGAATTGATTTTAATTTGCGATTGAAATTATTACAAATTATATTTATTTGGATTGTTTTCTCTTGTTAATCTTAAGAGATTCCTAAATACATATTACTACTAAATCTACTACATCTACAAAATATAACGTCCAACCAATATAACTCTGCACACTTCTAGAACCCTCGACTACGTCTTTGTCTTACATTCGCCTACAGCAGGCCCAGCACGCGCGCCTGGATACAATTATGTCCACCATTTTTATCCCGCGAGAACGAGACGGATGTATCCACATTCTAGTTTTGTGACGTTGACGCGAAGACAAAACGGGTGGACAAAATTTATCCAGGCGCGCATGCTAGGCCCGCAGGTTCGTTAAAACCAACCTAGCGCACTTGTATTTTTTTGTACATAGGTACTCACGATAACCTATCAAATATGCGCATATGAAGTTTCTTCCATAGGATCGAAAGTCACAAGATCTAAAGGAAGAAATAAAACGTCACACGCATAGTTCTCTAGTATTCCCTGTATCGGGGATGCCGTGTAACACACACAAAGACATGGATAACTAACACTCAGACCTAGAGCAGATATTTCAATCCATCATTTAAACATCTACCCGACCGGGAATCAAATCCGGGACCTCCTGCTTATGAAGAAGACGCTTTACCAACTAAGCCTGGAGGTTCGTAAGCTTTTGTTGTGGATTTATTTCAAAGATCAAAATTTTAATTTAAAATTTAAATTAATATTTTGATCTTTGAAATAAATCCACAACAAAAGCTACTAATAAATCCTACTAATAAATCTTATTCTGGTAATTTATTACCTATAATTTTATCTTATTGTTTGCCTTTTAATCGTTCGACGAAGAAAAGCTGAGAAGCATCTGTTCACGAATGCTCGACGTTGGACAAGCCAAAATAAACTGAGCAGCGGTTATGATATTTACCATGTACACGTATTTACGGCCAGGTAAATAGAGAATGATCGATCGACTAGGAACCAAGGTTTGAGGTTAAAACTTTTAAACAATTATGTAGTTTTGAAAAAATGTTTTTACGAAGATTTTCAGGAAGTTTATAATTTATAATATTTCATATACTTTTTAAACCATTTTAAAACTTACAAACAATTCTTAGTTATCGAAATTGTGAACATGGTATATGACTTCACATTTGTTACGGCAAGTGGGACTCGTTTAGTTACAAATTTGTCGACTTACGGAACCAATTTTATTTTTTACTTTCATATAAAGCATTGGTAATGACGTATACTATGTTTCTATGTATATGTGTATGTATTGTGTACATATAAGTACATAATTAGCTAATACAAAAATCTAGTAATCTTTTTAAAATCTAAAAGATTTTAACGCGTTTTGCATAGGGTCTAATTAAATATATACATACATTATTACCGTTGCTTTTTTATGCAAGTAAAAACGAAAATTGTTTCAATAAACGGCAAATTTGATACGAATGTTTCAACTGAGTAAAGCTCAATAAAATTCTATGTTTCCGCGGTTTACCTTATCGTACATTGATTCACCGCTAACGTAAATAAATGCAAGCTTTGTGTACCATGTGTTTACAGTGAAACCGGAATTTTGGGTATGGCATTGGTATTGAAAACTGTTAACCTATTTGCTAACATTCAACCGTCATTCAACCGGGTACAATTTAATTGATGTGGCCGTAAACTATCAATCAAAGTTTTACGAGATGCTAAACATTCGTGTAAACCAATTGTCTGGAAGCTGGCGACCTAATAATAGACCCTGTTTTTCGTTTTTGTCCCGAGATTGGGGTCGTAATTTTGGTCGGAATTGAGATCAGCTGGTTAATTTCGATGTTAACATGCTTCAAAGAACTGCTGACTTCATTGCAGTTACAATCTGATATTAAACTGTATATCTACGAACAGACGGAGATTTCTTTGCTGTAAATAACCTGGCGATGAAAAATACAACATAACGTTACAAAGGCTTCTAAAAAAAGAGTAACTACTGCTTGGCGGTTGAATAACTGGCAAAGGTGTGGTACTTTCCCAGACGGACTCTGCAAGAGAGCTGCGCCACTAAAAAAATCTGATCCGCTCATGACATACGTCTGATTTGGTTCCATACTTTTAATTTAGACACCTCTATAATGTTCATGTTAACACAAGAAAAAAATAGTTTGTTATATACTAATTGACTAATTGAAATGTATACTTAAATAAACCTATATCAAAATAGTTGTGCCTAATACTATCAAGCCTAGTGTTTTTTTATATTTTATATTAACGAGCTCATTCTTCAGGCACTTAGTCATGACTGCGTCCGCCTACAGCTTGATAAATAAAACCTAATTTGACAGTGCTAATGAACATTCCATGTAAGTAATTGAAAAATTTCAAAAGCAGATGTGGGTTAAAAGCTGTTAATTTACTTTGAAGCTAATTTAGACATTGTTGGTGGTTAATGCAGCGATGATGTCATGGGTTAAGCACCTTTATGTTCTAGTTAAGTATTATTGTTAAGTTCGAAGCTTGAAGCTGTCTTTTACAACGGTTTTATTAGTTATTCCGAACAGTTATATTTAAGAGTAACTACATAGTGTGTGTAAAAAGGGTCAAACTCAAACTCATCAGGTACAGTATGAGATAAAAACAGTCATCAAAGGCTGAGTACGAGATGTTGAACATTAGTTACCTCTTGTGGTGGCACATCAAATGATACAGTCCTCAAGTCAACTTTCCTGTATGTATCTATGCAGGGCAAAACGAAGAACAGTCCTGGACCTCTCGCTCCGCCTTTCCTTAACCTTCCCAATCTGAAGATTACTGCACGCTCAAACTCTTGGACCACCTGTTTATTTTAAAACGATTGGTTTAGTTGTCTTCTATGTTTTTTTTTTCATAACATTAAATACTTATTAAAGCTACGTTTCCACTTTCATTAATTCATTTGCTTTGAGCGAATATTTCATAGTTTGCTCTTTATAATTAGTGTTTTCTTTTGTGCTAACGCTCGTTCGCACAATTTAACGTATTTTTGCTCAGAACTGTTTAGAATAGTAAGTGAAAATTCAGCTTTAAAATAATAAATAAACCATTCACCTTGAAACATTCGAATAAAGAAAATGGAAATGTGATGACGACAAGCAGGAACGAAAGAAACGTTGCGCATCTCTCTATGCATCCCACGGAATCTGGACTCGCTGTCACAAATAAAAAAGACCCAATGACACATTTCCTTTCAAAACAAAATTTGTAACAGAAACAATCCTAACAACACGGCTGACATACACGACTATACGTACACGAACAGTTTTCATGGCGTAAAAAATAAGCGCACATCAAAGTTTGTAAGCTTTTTTTGCAAGCTCGCACTCGGATTGTCAAGTTACTTACGCATTTGTATTGTGATAGCGCAAGAAGTACCCGTATCGCAATCTAAAATATTTAAATTATAATAGTTAGAGCTCATTTAAGTAGAGAAAATACTTAGAAACGCACAATAGTTCGTCTAATTACTCACGGCTCGGTACGTTGTCACGTCTAGTGCTAAAAGCTCTTAGTTCTGAGCGCATTTTATAGTAACTGGATGCTATTGTTTTATCTGATTGAATGTTATTGATATATCGGATCAAATAATTAAAAATGCCAATAACAACGCTTGATCCGAACAGCTATCACGAACTGCGCTGACATACGGACCGCCTTACTGTCAGAGTCCAGCTGTTTACACGACCCAAAAACTAAACCGATCGCAACTAAAAATATAAATTACAATGCGATGTTCCACAACAATAAGAAAGCTGTAAATCACCGTCGATAGCGATTAGTCAAAATGTATTTACGTATTTCGAGGTAGCACTCCACTTCCCCCGAGTCCTTGTCGTAGCAACCGAAATCCATGTGGGACAAGATCTCGCGGTATGTTAATCGCATTGACTTAAAGTTGAAATGTAAAGTGGTCGTGTCTTCAAAGCGGAGTCTTTATTAGAACTAAGGTGAGAAGCGCGGAAGAGCAGGTTGTCGATAAAAATAAATAAATAACGCACTTTCAGACATATCGACGGGCGGCGCGGGCGCTCCGTGAGCTGCGGTGCTCCAAATTGCGGGATCAGGCTTGCGGGAAGCTCTTGCCTGGATAATGCCGCACTGAATAATTCATAAGCGGATGTTTGGATAATCAATATATGAATATCTTATTGTTTACAGAACGGTAATAGTCCATTGACTGCGCGGCAGCGTTTATGAATTCGCATCATTTTAATGATCTACGCTGTCTTCTTTGAATTGCATCTCCAAATTAACCGATAGCATTATATGATATGATTAAGCGCAATCATTGACAATTAACTCTCGAAATAATGATCGTTCTGACTCATACAGAAAGCAATGTAAACTCAACTATTTTCGTTTCAAAACATCATTTATTATCAGGCTAATTAGAAAAAAAACGTGAATTAGATCGCTGAAATGCCTGCTTACCAGGTGCACGTCGTATCTGTACCTAATGATAAAACATTACTTATGTGGTTACATAGGTTACAGAAATAGTTTATGTTTAGGCGATTTGTATCAACAATTTATGCAGTAATTTGGCAGAGAAATATTAATTTCGAAAGCAGTAAATTTGTATTCAGGTCACAGTTCGGATCTGACTGCCGCATAATCTTTTGATCTCGATTGACGTCTGTACAGTTAGGTATTGTCTTATTTTTGGGCTACCTAACTACACTGTAAACGTTTTATCTACATAAAAAACCTAAAATTAATGTTAGTCATTAACTAGTCTATTTTAAAATTGTAAATGTTCCTTTGTGATCATTGTTTGATAGATTATATTTAAACACCTTACACACACACGCACAAACTCATTATAAGTATTTTTCAGTTTTTCGTCTTTTTATTCTTTGATAACTATATAATATGATAATGTGAAGGGACTCTACAGTTAGTTTGCTACTTGCTGCAGTACTATTTAAATCAATGAAGGTTGATTTAAGGTTTCAATCATAGATGGATCATACATAGTCACAGACATCTAGAATATTACTTACTAGCTATGATTATTTAAAATAGAAATATATTATATTATAAATAATAATAATATTTATAAAAATGAATCGCCGTTCGTTAGTCTCGCTAAAAATGAAAAACGGCTGGACGAGTTTTGATGATTTCTTTTTTGTTGTATTCGTAATTGACAGGACAAGGTTTGTATGAAGAGTTTAGCGAGGCCAAAGGCCGAGAAATAGAAATTATTACATTACATTATCAGCCAGAAGACGTCCACTGCTGAACATAGGCCTCCCCCTTAAAAAGAAATAGAAATAGTTAGTGAATTTTCCTAACCTTTTGATGAAATTAGCGTTTCGGGGGTAGTCTGTTATCACCCTCTAAATCTGAACAAAATCTTTTGTTTTTGGTGTCAATGGCTTGGATAAACCATTTATAAGGAGAATTCTGTGGATAAACCATATGTCGCTATGTTTTGTTAGTTCAAATTTTTTTATGGTTTTCTTATAACAACTACTTTTCTTCGTCAACAAACTGTCACTTTAAGTGCCTATAACAACGAAGATATTGCGAAATTAAAAAAAAACAAAACATACAACATTCACGGTGTAGATAACATATAAAAAAAAAAAACATCGTAATCTGATAACATTTAGGGGTGGGTATCAGACTATTCTTTTTGTATGGACAAGGCGGCGATATACTCTATTCTTAAAACTAGAGAGTAAGAAAAAAAAATAACGGTTCCATTTTGTAGTCGCTAAGTACATACCAAACTAAACGCAGTCTCTTATTAATTTTTTCATCAACATTATTTGTAGTTTTGTAGTCGAAATGTAACAATTTTCTCGTGTGAAATTGTTGCTACAACGTTCTGGAAACATAGAAAAAATATTTGTTCGTATAATTTTTATTATTTACCTATAGTTTTGGCAACACATGAAGATGTTTGGCAGTTTCATGGCACCACTATCTAATAGTATTAAATCAATAAACTTTACAAAGATGGTATACTTATATTATGTATGTTATTAGAGAGGAAAACTATGATTTTATAATCGACATTCTAGCCTAAAATCACAGTAAATTAGTATCAGTTTATGTAGCTACTCACTTTGTCTTAAACGACGGCTTCACTTAGTACCTACAGTCGCCCTTAGGCTATTTCCGTACCATTTGATATCAGTTGATCAATGTACTCATAAATCAAAATTTATGGGTACATTGATCAACTGAATACTATATACTTTACTGTATCTGCTTGCAAATACTGCTGGATTGCAATGCGCATTTTATATTTATTGCATGCCTTAAATATCTTATATTTACTAATAAGGCTAATAATAGTCTGATCGTATTTGCTCATCAAAGACGGCCTTATTTCAATAAGGAGAATTTTGTGTTGCACATAGATAAATTGATAACGGGACCTTACCGATAAGGAGTGTTTAGAGTTTTGGTTTATTAGGCGTAGGTTGCGCACAAAAAACAATTTACTTTTTAGGACACAAAAGATGTCTATTGAGTCCTGAAAACGAACTCTACGTAGGGTTTATAGCGCATGGAAGGGCTTGTTTTATATTTATAAGTCGTTATAGAGCCAGCGTAGTAGAGCCAGCCGGGAGTCGGTATGTGTGAGTCGCGAATGGGCAATATAATCGCCTCATCCATCAACTAAATAATTAAAATAATTTGCCTATTCAAAACATTGGGTATCTGAAATTGATTTGATAAAAGGAAATAATCGTTATTTTCTAATTTCGATGTAGTTCAATTCGTCGCCTCATTTAAATTCGGGGACAGACAGGAAATATTTATTCCTGTATTACCCGGATTCAAATTTGGGGACGTTTGGAGATTTTTTATTCCAGATTGTCCCCAAAATTGTTCTGTATAGAATGAGGGGTCGGACAGGAATACCTCGGAACCTCTTGCTATAAACTGACGCGCTACCAACTTAGCCAGGAAGCTCGAAGCATCGATCACTTACTCAATAATTCATCCCCATCATCATCAGCCATAATACGTCCACTGCTGAACATAGCTCCCCCCCTTAGATCGCCAAGCTCAAAATAATTATAAGAGTAAACATTTGACAATCTTTCATCATAGTATCCACTACCCAAATACTCTTGAGAAATATTCTAATTACTATTGGAAACACAGCTTTAGTGCATTTTAAAAGCAAATTAATTATTATTTTGTAATCTATTATTGGTAGAGCTTATTAAATTTCTGCATTTATTCCATAACAAAAAAGCCGTCGGAGAGCAGTAGATAAAACACACATGCTGCTTATTAATCAGATAGGGAGCGATTTTGAGGATGTTCTATACAAGATAACGCACAACTTTTGTTCTAAGACTTTGAAAATCCACGGAAAAAGAACGCTGTTCCATTCACTATATTGCAAAAACCACGTACATTTTATATGGAACAGCTGCTTTTCTTTCCGTTAATTTTAAAAATTATTCGCGGATTAAAAAGCCAAACGGAATAAAGCTGATTATATTATACGGAATAATAACATCATAATGAAAATAGTCCCATAGCACATTACAAAATTCGATTTCTCTAAGATTGCCTAGGCGTCAACGTTTGCGCAAACTTATCGTGTGGCATTATGCCTCTAAGGAAACCTGACGAATCTCTTTCCTAGTGTTGTATCAAAATACAGGCGCAATTTAAGTTCGGGGAAAATTTGTTACAGATTATGTGATTAAAGTGCCGGATGCATATAATTATTTTTTGGGATACGTTGCAGTGGGAAGTTAAAATAATAAATCAAGAATAAATCGTTGTAGCGATCGATCTTCCCCTTGTCCGTAATTAGCATCATTATTCATTCTGGTGCAGCTCGGGTGCGACTTCCCAGACAGGATATTGTACCATATTTTATCGGCACGTAGGTAATATTACAATCTGTGGATTTATACCGACAAAAATAAGAATATTTGTTTTGATTTGATAGGTAAATTTAGTGAATCGTCAAACTAGTATTCCTATGTATACAATCATAATAATGAAAGAGCAGTATGGTGCAGAGAACCAACCAACCGCGTATACCGGACGTTATGGAAATTCGACGTAACAAATGTGATCACATGCGATTCTTGAAAATTAGGTTTAAGAAAGATCGGTGGGTTATTTTATGGGAAAGTGAGTTCGCAACTTTCAAAATAAAATGCAGCGCTTGTAACCTTGAACTACAATTTAACGGTTCATGATTTTATAGAAATATCTCGGTTGACTGGCATAGACTGCTGATTTACAAAACGCTGGTCTATCAAGGTTGTAATAAATATTTTTTATTGATTGCTTAAAATACAAGCAAGTATGTGCAAGTATTATGTAAGTAAATCGAGTATTTGTTTCACTTACATAAAAGTTACAAGAAATAGGAAAATTGCAAATCCTCATGGTACTAAGTACAGTTTGATTTGTGTGAGGCCCTTGGCACTGTACTACTTCAGTTCCGCTGACTCTTTAGCGGTAAGGTTGAGAACAGTAGGCCTCAATTTTAAATAGAATTATTTTGATGTCGTTGATCGTAGGCGAGTAAGTATTTGAGTAAGTAAGGTTGCCTGGAAGAGATCGCTTTAAGCGATAAGGCCGCCAGTTGTTACACTAGTTTTAAGTTGTTTTTTTGGTCATTTGTATGTTATTTCTGGTGTGAACAATAAAGAGTTATCTATCTATCTATCTATCTATTTGAAAGAGAACCTTAACGGAGAATACGGAATTGTTGCATGTTATTCACAGTGTAGTTCCTCCATTCAAACAAGCAGTTTCTCTTGCTAACTCTGGTGTTAGAGGTCGGAGCATTGGCTTCTATTGTACTAAAATAGAAGTCAATGGCCCGAAGTTAAATCTTGTAATACTGATCTCTTGTGTAAAATCTCATAGAAATCTAGAGATACTTTAATTTCTTATTAAGGCGGACGATAATGTTTTCGATGTGAATGTAAGTATGTAAGAATATATAAATATGTAGGTATATTTGTTTGTACCTATTTTGCAGCCTATACGGCTTTACCGATTTTGAAGAGTGAGGTCACGTTGGATTCCTCTTTACGTCCGGTGTGATTTAAGCTACATTTGCTAAGCTACTTACTTAGCTCTAAATTAATTGACTCTTTCGTGCTTTTCACTTTTCGGTGAATACACTCAGTGATTATAGCGATAAATTTAAAACGTGTGAGGGAGACAAAAAATATGGACGGTAGTAGGGGCTTTAAATTAGCAGCCTGGGTACGCTGCCATCGGGTAGTGGGCTAGAACAGTTGAATTATCTTTAGACCTTCAATGGTCTCTGGGTTATCCAGCTGTTCGTTTTATGTAGTAGGTTAAGTAGTTTGTAGTGTATATTTTTTTCAGTTACCTTATAAAGGCACTGTCCTAAAACTGCGACCAGAATCACCAGAGGCCATCCCCTGGAGCAGTCCTCTGTCAGCAAAGTCCTCCTAGTAAAAGGTGAACACTCTGTGACCTCGAAGCCACCTGCCAAGCGTGGAGATTATTGCAACAAAATAGGGGGTAGGCTTCGTCCAATAATGGACATCTAAGAGCTTTTAAGTAATAAAAGATTTGCCCGAAAAAAATAACTTACGATTTTAATTCCTAAGGACTGTTTAGAATAGAGTTCGTGGACCTTACTTGCCTAATTTAGCTGGTTTATGTAAGAGATAAATAAAGTTAAGAAGAAAAATAGCAGCAATAAAACATAAGTCTCTGTCGGCACGGTTAATGGGCGTGAGCTCACAAACAAGAATGTAATATTAATTTTGTCAGATGTGTACTGAACTCCAACACATTATCCGAACTAATATTATAATTCAGAGGAATATAGCCGCAGTCGTATCAGGACCAATAAAACATCGAGGTATAAAAATGAACAGTAAAAAAATAAAAATTTGTTCCTATATTTTATCACCCGACTGCCCAAGAAGGAGGGTAATCAAATTGGGGTGTCTGTAAGTATGTTTGTGTCTTCCTGTAGCCTAATAACGCCTTGACCGATATTGACAAGTGCGGTATCATTGGATGGACTTCTGTTTACGTCCCGAGTGTCATAGGCTAGCAGTCGTATCAGGACCAATAAAGCTTCGATTTATAAAAATGAATACGTTCGTCTCGTGGAAAAAACTTCGCTTGCGCGATTCAGAATTCCCTACATTACAACTGTCAGTCCATACAAAACGTCAATAAATGCATAAAAATTGATCAACGCCACCTAGTGAACTATAAGGAAGTAACTTTGTCTCTCTGTCTGGATGTTTGTCGTGTTATCACGGCTAAATGGCTGAACGGATCTTGATAAAATTTGATAGAGTTGATAGTTACTGTATACCAAAAAGACGGACATAGGATACTTTTTTACGGGTAACGACTAGTATCCAACAGTATATCCAACTGGTTACCTGGTTGGTATATATTTTACAAAATATACGACTGATAGGGCGAAGTTGCAGATAAATATTTTGGCAAAATCAACAAACAACCTGCAAAACAAACAAAACTGCTGTGTGCATTGTATTTCTTAAATATAGTTTTATTATCTTCAACTGGCCAGGCATTTCACCACAAACTGACCTTGTTGGTCGAGGATGGCACTGGTAGCATTCCTTGATAATGATCACCGAATGAGATCGAAACGACAGCCGACTCAATTTACCGTTTATTAAAATAAAATTGGCCAGGTTCCCAGTCGAGAACTAGAAAGGACTCTACAAACGTACCCTTATATACGTAGAGTACCGCTACGGTTTCCTAAAGATGTTTCCTCGACCGGTAGCTTTGGATCTGAACCCACAACCTGCGGCATGCAACCCAAACGCGTTAACCACTGAATTATTGTCGCTACAAATAAATCATGTAGTTAATTAATTTTATGCTAAATCAAACACGTTTAGAGTTTCTTCACCTCTATATCGCGAAATGTAATGCTATTGATGTCTTATTTGCCTTAACACCCATTTAGGCAGGTTGTAAACGAGTTTCCGATTTGCGCCCGCTAGGAATCTATGTGTCATTTTACAAATACTTGATTTTCCTATTTTGGATTATAAATGTAATATTTTGCTGTCACCAAACTAATCGTTAGGGGGAGGCCTATGTTCAGCAGTGGACGTCTTATGGCTGATGATGATGATGATGATGATGAAACTAATCGTTAAATATTTACCTACTAGTTGTTACCCGCGACTTCATTCGCGTGGATATAAAAAAGTATCCTATGCCCGTCTTTTGTGATATACAGTAACTCCTTATCAAATTTTATCAAGATCCGTTCAGCCGTTTAGCCGTGATAATGCGACATACATCCAGACACAGACAAAGTTACTTCCTATAGTTCGCTAGATGGCGTTGACCCATTTTTGTGCATTTTTTGACGTTTTGTATGGATTTACAGTTGTAATGTAGGGAGTTCTGAATCGCGCAAACGATTTTTTTTCCTCGAGACGAACGTGTTCATTTTAAAATTTTAATTTTAATACCTCGAAGATTTATTTGTCCTGATACGTCTGCTAGCCTATGGCACTCGGGACGTAAAAAGAAGTCCATCCAAAGATACCGCACTCGTCAAAATCGGTCAAGACGTTATTAAGCTACAGGAATACATAAACATACTTACAGACACCCCAATTTGATTACCCTCCTTCTTAGGCAGTCGGGTAATACAATATAGGAACTAACTTTATACCTTTTTTGCGTGTGGGAAATCTTCTCAAGATATCCGACTGCTTTGGGGTGCAGCCGGGCTATGTGGGATAATACCCACTAAAACCCCCCCGGTGGCCTGCCTTGGTGCTTGACCGAGGGCTCCGGGATCTCGGCTCGGGAACGCACTGGAGCCCTCAGCACCATGCTTCAGCTCCTCCCGGGACAGCTAGCAGCTGCCGTGAGACGTCTAAGCCTACAACAGCGTCCGCCACTCGACGCTGTTGTCCTCCCCGGGCTCGCTTTGGTAGATGGTGGTTAGAGCCCCAAACTCACTTTATTCCTACCATCGATATCTGTATAGACTAATGCCACTGGGAAAAAATCCTTTGGCGATCTAGGTCTCTATCTAGACATAAGCCGGCCAGAATGTTGACGTTTATTGGGGGCAATGCACGTGGTAATGCCACTAACATGCCGAATACGCTGCCAACTGGTATGGCATTGAGAATTTGGATATCTTTAGACCTTTAGTGGACTCTGCGTAATCCAACAGTCCGTTTTGTAGTAGCCTATGTTTATTAGTTTTGTTACATTATTTTAGTTTGTATTTATTTCGTTTATTTAATAATGGTTAAAATACATTAGTAGAATAATGTGACCAAAAAATATCACGTCAACTGTAGGTGTGAAAAAGGTGACCTACCAAAAATTTCTTACACGTGGGTGTAAAAATGTGAGAATCAAACATTTCATGTCAACCCCCACTGATGAAAAAAATACGACCTGACAAGTGACTCCACAAAACTGGTGTTAATTAGGCAATTTTTTTTTGTATATGTTTATTTTGCTTTTCGCGTTTTTGTGTTTTAAAATATCTTTGCAGAGAAAGTAGTTAGATATGAGAGGAAACAACAGCTTAATTTTATCAAAGAAGTCTAATTGATCATTAAAACCTACGTTGTACAGCACAGTACGTAAAACAATATTCATGGAATAATCAGCAATTCCATTCATGAGATCTGTGGGCGATGGTGTGCCTCCATAAAGTTGCCGATTTGGTAATATAACAGTACTAAATCCTTTTGCAAGTTTTAGTGTGATCATAATCTTCATAATGTCGATTGTTATTTTGCTCAAAGGGAACAGTCAAAGTGCCCGGCTTTCTTTATAATATTTATTGCTTTATTTTTAGTAGATCTGACTTTATGATGGAACTTTACTGTGTGTTAAGATTCTATTAATGTTTGTACTGCCCAGCTAGACAAGAAGATAGCAGTAGAAGAGAAGAAGGTGCACAAGATTCCATCGTTGCCGATACCTCATTTTTGGAATCTGAGTTTTCTGTGTTTTGTCCTTCGACAATAAATCTGGGATTCTGTTTAAAATTATAACTAGTCGTTTATATTTTTCCCGCATTGTGTCGCAACATAAGGTAACCTTTAGCGACTTTTTATACGCGGGTTTAGGGCTCGCGACCAAGACTCAGCTTTCGGCTACACAAACAAACAGTAAAAATTACGAATTTCCGTACAAACTCATTCCTTATTTAAATGTTCTTCGTTATTTTCCTTGTCCTTCTTTTATGGGATTAATTTTCAATTGCTCACTTGAATCGATGCTGTGCATTATATAAGTCATAATAATTGAGGTCGCGGAGGCCTGTCAGTTGTTAAATTTCTATTAAGTAGATCTTACATCCATTCTCACTAGCGACGTGTGGTGTCGCTAGGTTCAAAGCCTCCGCACTATCTTTCCTTAACAGTTTCGTCACAAAAGGCGATGCGTTATCCTGTCGTGTCGCACTAATGGCATGACATCACGTCGCGGATATGGGTGAAATTGCCTTCACCCACAAACTGCGAGTCACCCACAGATAAAGCTTACACACAACTCACAAGTTTACGAGACCGCTGTTGTTTTCGCCAGGTGAAGCCATTTTAAGGAAGCTCTCTCGTGGAAGACGCATGTGTGGACCGCTACAATTGCCTTACATTTCTTTTCTGTGGTCAGTATAAGAGTAAAAAGTGTCTCTGTTTACTTATGGTGTAACAATGGACTTTCTATTAAAGGTAAGTGTTAATTTATGTTACTGAACGGATAAGTAAGTTTATTTAAAAGTTTATCAGCCTTCAGAGTCTAAATAAACAAGGCGGACCTGTTTTGCGGATTGCT
Organism: Apocheima hispidaria; assembly: GCA_947579745.1. Classification (NCBI taxonomy): domain Eukaryota; kingdom Metazoa; phylum Arthropoda; class Insecta; order Lepidoptera; family Geometridae; genus Apocheima; species Apocheima hispidaria. The sequence goes on from OX388151.1 coordinate 5,313,312, forward strand.
ACATTTACTATTTGTAGTGATTGTTGTATTTGCATAAGGTGTATATAAAAGGGAGTAGTTTAGTAATGGTAATTTTTAGAAATTATAATTGTATTTTTATACTTAATAGAGTTTAGTCATCATAATTTTAAAACCATGAAAACTACCTAACATTTGCCTTACCTTTAACTATTTATTTCAGATTCTCTTCACCTCTCTATTGTTTCGGTGTTATGTAGAGTCAGCCAGACTTCCTAGACTCAGCGTAGCAGAGAAGTCTTCGAGCGATTATTTTTATAATAATATTGAAGGTGAGGTATAGCAACAGTTTTTAATAGCTTTATTTAGTTACCTCGAACGATATGGATAAAAACACATATTTCACCCTAGTCCAGCATAGAAAAACTTTAGGCTGTGAACTTAATTAGTAAACTAGAAACTAATTGTTTCAAAAACTGTTAATCATTTATCTTGATCTAGTCTTAGATCTAATGTAGACGGACATTGAGAAATTTCAAATCGTTATTATTCGTGTGCAAAGCAAAGAACAAAATATCTGTAAAACGGTTGTGTAAAACACCGTGCCAAAATATTATAACCAAAAAATTAGAACTTCACAATTTTATCTCATTTATTTTTTAAGTATATAACATAATGTTTTTTTATTAAAAAAAACGGCTTCATTAAAAAGTGCTGTATCAATTTCGATTTCTAAATATGGGATCTCTATAGTATCACCTACCAAACATAAAAATAATCATTAAAATCAATTCATAATGTACGGAGTAATCACGTAGCAAACATACATATGTAAAAACATAGTTGAATTGTGAACCTTCTTTTTTGAAGTCAGTTAGTAAAAAGCAACCTTAGCGTTATCGGATTTAAATAAACACTATAACTGATGAGATGAAATCTAAATAGGCTCGAATGCGGTTAACGCGTCGTCATAGATGAGCCAGAATTTTCGCCGAACTTGCACCACTGGCTGAACCAATTTTCTATTTCAGGGATCCCTGGCGCCTACTCTTTCAACTACGATATCTCGGATGCTGTAACAGGCAACACTCAGTTTCGCTCTGAAGAGAGGTTCCCGAACGGAACCGTTTCCGGCGCCTACGGTTTTGTTGACGCTTTCGGCGCTCCGCAGAGGTTTCGATACATAGCCGATCAGGCTGGATACAGGTAAGAAACTTCAGTTTTCTTTAATTACATACCTAATTAGTATGACATTGACAATCTTAGTAGCAACAATATTATCATCATCCCACATCTTTCTATATAGCCTTGGACATCTGCTAAAGAGCCTATCTTCATCCTGTGGTTTTTTTCTTCAGTTCCGTATTATAGTCATTTCACCCGGTTCAAAGGACGTTCCTCGCTACGTTTTACCAATTTAAAAAAAAGATCATAATGAGAATTAAATCTGACCCAATTTTGAACACACTAAACTTAGGTATACGTATAGGTGTATAGGTTTCAAAAAGGTTGGTACATACCAATACAAAATGGTCACTTGTGCCCATGACTAGGTATGTACTCTTTGAACCCTCAGTGCTACTATATCATTCATCCATTAGAGACGTTAGCAGCTAACTATTCTAACCAAATATCTTAAAACTACAGATTTATCTTTGACGCGCCAAAAAGTAACAAAATGCAGTGCTTACAAAGTTGGGAAGTACGAAACTACTTGAGTCGTAACTGTATATTTTCTGAATGGTAGTTTATTTAAAAATTGTTTTTAAAATAGTAGTACATTTTTATTGGTAATTATGTATCCATAGTTTTAAAGATCATTGATTGTTACTTTAATTAAATTCAGCTGTATTTTGGGTTACAAACGAATAGTTAAATCTTAAGTAGCTAAGGCACAATCTGCTCTCTAATTCCACAAGGCGTTGCTTTAAACAAAAATATTTGCTTACAGAGTTTTTAAAGAAGATCGCTTCAAGCCTTTCCACGGTCATCAGTCTACACTGAAACCAATAGACAAAGTAGCTGTTGAGCCTACCGAATCATCTATAACATGGAGTCGACCAAAGAAACCCAACAAGAAAAATAAAAATACTCAAAACCAAGCTGGGTTACAAAAGTTTAACAATGGAAACAGAAGATATAACCTAATTGGACCCCCTAGTCTTTATGTGCCGTATTATTAATCAACTTTTCTTTAAAATATTTAATTCTAAAGCTTCGGTCATACTGAGGCAAGTCCCGCTGAGGAATGCGGCACGCGATTCGCTCGCGCTGATTGCGTCAACTAACATATTATAAGGACGTTCAAATTGGTGCCGGAGTTGTAGAGGAAGATAGGCGGGATCGAGCGTGATTTATGAAATGCTGTTGAACATGGAATTATTTTTACAAAAGTAAAAGAAAACAATATTCTTAATACAAAATAATAGGAAAAAAGGTAGGATACGGGGCGCAATGGGTCAGCTCATGGACTCATTTTCTTCTCTTCTTCCTCAAACCTTGAGATTCTTCTTCAGCTACAGCTAATAAAAGCAAAACCTCACCTTCGATATCAAAAGACATATTTTCCTATCGAGAAACTTAAAATAATGACGCGTGGGAATATTCGTGTCAGTTTGAGAGGCTAAGCGAGCGAGCAAATCGCGCCGATTCGCGTGCGTCCCGCCTTAGTTTGACCGAAGGTTAATGCTCATGAAATTACAAAAGAACATTTATTTGTGCTTATAGCATGGACAAAGTTTATTTAATTATTTAAATTATTGGATCACAACGTTTTGCGTTATTTTGGCGAATTAAGAAGAGCAAAGAGGGTTTAATACTAAAAAGAGTTGATGTATAATTAAAAAAATCTGTAAAAAAATTGTCATTTTCATAGAATTCTCCTTATAAATTTATGTCTATAGCAAAGACATTTATAAAGAGAATTCTGTGGTATTTGGTCATTTTATTGATTTATCTAAAATAATCAATTTATGAGGAGAATTCTTTATCAAGTACCTAAAGAGTAGTGTGTCCCTGATCTATAATCAATAAGAATTCTATGCAAATACATAGTTACAAGTTTTTAACATACAATACAATAAGTAACTATGAATTGAAATAAAATGACTGAACGTTGGAATTTTTCTTTCGTATATTTGGTTTTATTTCTACATGCAATCTCATGTGAGTACCTCCCATAATCTAAAACTACATAAAAGTTTAATATAGTTCAAGCTTGTAAAATATGAATAAGTACCTACACACACTAATTCTGATTTAAATAATGTCACAGAACCCAATTTTTTTACCGAAATATTATGTACCAAACGGTACCTTAACATTATATATGTTGCAATCATTAAATCAATTCAATCAAGTCAATTTTTAATTGCCAAAGGATATTAACCCCATAAATGCGTCGTCATACCTTGTACGTCAAGCCAGTAACTAACTCGAAGTACAGGGATTCCAAAATCACTTATATTTACATATTAATGTATTTATTTCGAGATTTCGTTTACCACATTTCTTGTCAAATAATGATGCGTACCTACATCGTATCGCTTGACAGGTAGAGACGACTATATGGCGCTCATTGGTTCGCCAATAGCCAGAACTCGGTAATCATTCATTTAGTTTCTACTTAAGTCATGGTTCGTTATTTGTGGTTGTTATTGTTTTTATAGTTGGTAAATTGTTCTTGATGTTATTAGGTATCCCGGTAGATCAACTAGTTAGAGAACCAAGGAACGAAGTCCAGTATTCTAACGGTACAGTCGTGGGCAGTTACTCGTACATGGACAGTGTGGGCAATCCTATCGCTGTGAAGTACTATGCGGATAAAACTGGCTACGGGTATAGACAATTTTTATTTTTCTATTCGTCTATCAGTTGTCTACACAATCAGAGCTGTGTTAATTTTTTTACACACGACTAAACTCAATACCATATCTTCATAGTTGACAAGCCATCAGCTCGAACTAAACGGTTTGACTCTTAACTTATGCAAACTGCCAAGATGCTTTACCATCATCCTTGTTTCCTAACAACTTAAACCTGGGTATCTTCATGTTGCAATGCAGCCGCAGAGCAGCTATCCACTAGGCGACGCGTGGCCAAAGAAGTATGAATGATTCTATCAGTCATCTGGTTCCCATAGTACAAGCTTGCTTAGTTTGGGGCTAGATGGCGCTGTGTATAAAAGCGTCCACCAATATTTAATATTTAAATGTTTTATACATATGTATGTAAAAAAGATTTTATTTTATTTAAAAAATCAAATATATATAGAGCATGTGCTGTGCACATTGATGGAAACTGTTAAGCGACAAACTTTACATTTTTATACATGCAAAATTCGCTAAGATATTTTGCTCCTGATTTAACGAAATTACCTGTTATAATAATGGGACCAATCAATTGGTATTAGCAATTATAATAGTTTATACAAAGAAACATCGTGTTTTCTTTTCAGAGTGGAATTAAATAGTTTTAAAACACTGAAGCTTATGGATACGAGTACTACCCAAGAAGCGTTACAGAATCCTAAGCCTGTAAATGACTATATGGAACCTATGAAGCCCTTGCTAGACTTAGCAGCGGAAATAATGAACTTTGACCACGAAACCAACAAGGCTGCAACAAATGAAGATACTACTACAAAACAGTCTAACACATTTAGTCATATGGAACATGTATCGAAGGTAACCAAAATGAATACTCCAGATTACGAAAAATATTATCAGAATGAGGTAAAGGCTCCGAAGCAATGCGAGAAAGATAAAGTAAGAGTATATTTGGCAAAAGAGAAGAGAAAGAAGAAAAATGCAGTAGAAGACTCTAATACCAAGACTGCCACGCATTGTGGAAGGCTTTGATAAAACATAATGTACTTTCTCTAATGCAAACGAATAAATTTGGTACTTTACAATAAACTTTCATTTTAATGTATACAAAGGTAGAATGATTTATCTAACTCTTATTAGAAGCTTACCTACCTGAATTTTAACAGTGCGGTTGATTGGGAAGCACGCTTAAAATATTTCGCATTTAGGCAGATTCATTTCAATTTTTAAGGTATCTTGTACCGAAATGGCAATTTCCTAACATTCTGTAAGCCTGGAACTTATGAATAAAATAAAGGAAAACCTGAAACTTATTATATAATAAAAAAGTTATAAATTTTGAAATAACTAAGTTGTTGTGCGCTCATATTTTTCTTTCATAATTTTATAGTTTCTGTGGACTATTATCATTTGTGAGTCTTTTCAAAAAGAAGGAAATATATCTCTTTGTCTGCTACAATATAATTCAGTGGCAGATCCAGAATTAATTTTCGGTAGGGGCTTAGAGCCAGTTTCGTCGAGGAATTTAAGTAAATACTAAATTCTGGACAAATAATTGTGTAATGTTGTAAGAGTTGCATCACTTAACGGGTTAAGTTTTATTTTTCAAAGGACGTGGCTAGTCGCTTTAGACCTTTTGTTGCAAGAAAACTTACTTTGTTGCTTTAGCCCCTTAGCCCACCCTTCTGAATCCGCAACTGACAGAATTGATCCAGCTTAAGGTGTATTGGGATCATTTCCGATGTTTTTAGCGGCGCTAACGATGCGTGGAGAATAGGAGATGGAATTATGTAATGATGTATTGTTTTGTATGCTGCTATTGTTTATAGTCTGCGATGGTTATTCAATTTAGTTAGGGTGTTGACTATTCATACTAATAGGATAAATTGTATACGTAGGCATAAAAAATAGTTTCGCTTCCTAATACAAGTCTTTATATCTAATGACCATAATTAGTTGTTATCGGAATCATAGTACCTACTTTTTAGTAGGTATCATACTACATAACCCGATTGCACACCAAAGCAACTGGGTACCAAAAGTAATGAAATTGGTAAAGCGAAGGTTTCTTAGGTAGGTAAATACCTAAACCTTTAAATTAGCTCTTAGACTGCAACTGCATTGATCAGTGAGTGTGACACTTACATTTTTGTATATTGATCTAACAGTACCAACACAAATAATTAAGGAAAGAATCAATATAGACCAAAAATAGTTTCTAAATAAGTAATAAGTCAAGGTCGGTCTGAATCTAATATAATAACCAATCTGTAGTGTCTTTCCGCTGCAATATCGCAAAGCCTATAAACACTACAGTTTAGTTATTTTAGATTCAGTTTGAAAATGAACTTCCGCAAAGTAACGCCTTTGAAAATTATTCATCCACCAAGCGATTGTGTGCAAGCATTATTATATTCGGGATTGAAGGGCAATTTTTGCGAATTTACTGGGCACATAAAGATTTAACATCTGATATCTCGACGAGCACAGTGTATTGCCGCGTAGGGTTTTGAACTGTTGCAGTTCAAAATTTTGGGTGGCACTAAACTATTTGGGCAAGCGTGACGCTTAACATCAGGTGACCGACTTGCTCGTCTCGTTATTCATTACCATAAAATACTGAAAAACAACTATAAGTCTATCTCCAAAAACTCACAAAAACAGCAAAATTAAAGTAGTAGACTTTATGATGGTTACATTATGATATGAAATTATAATTGTATAATGGCTGCGCGTAATATATTGTAAATGTTACTCGTAATTCTGTTACATTTAGTAATTGGCTATGATTAATTTTTTTACTGAAGGTTGGGCCACTGACTTAATTGTTTGGAGAATGACGTCTAGAATTGTTTCGAGAATGACGTCACTCTCGAGTATTATGTTCCTTGATGACGTCTATAATACTAGTACCATATTATAAGGTCAGTGGATTTGGTGCTGTTTTGCCGTAGTTAGCCATAGTTAAAAGTTTGCAAGTTTGTAAACTAGGAATATGTCAAAATGTTCTTTTTATTTTTTGGTGCAAAATTCAGGTTCCTGCCACTCCGCCTTTAGGATCAGGAAGTCAAGCAAAAAGGAAGTTCTACATTACCTACATTCGCAAAAAAAGTTACGGTTGAGTCTGAATAAATGAAATCACTTTCTTTCATTATCATGTTATTATAAACTATAGCCAGTTTGAGTAAGACCACCGCATTTACTTGTTTATGGCCATTCATAACGATCATTGGTGCTACCATTGTCACATAATTAGGTGGCGCAAGGAAAGTGGGCTACTCGGGTACGGTGCTCTTTCGTAATATCGTGACTAGTGATACATATTGTTATCGATAAATTAAAATTGTAACGTATTTGTAGTAGGGATTGGATGAGTTGATATGTCGATAGTCTTAAATATAGAGTTGATGAGAAGTTAACATATTTCCTTAACATTATCTATTACGACTTGTCAACCATATAAACATGGTAATGTTAATCATGTCTGATACCTACTCACTTGACTTGTGTAGAATGTACGTGGAGTCTAGGATGAATTACTGGCCTCGTGATAGTAAGCGTAGCCCTGAAATACCTATACAGCGATGCCTTCGGCTAGATTAGCACAAAATAGGAAATAATGGCTAAAGAGCGAGAAGGCTTTGCTCTGCAATGGGCTGAATAAGTTGCTGTTAAATATGTAATGTATCTGATTATAAATTAGCCCCAGTGGCACTCTCCTTTAACACAGATGTGGAAGGAAGATACAAAGAGCGGCATTGTCAGGGAACTCATAATGCTCACACAATAGGTGTATTGCTTCTCGACGATCCAGACATAATCCTAATTCGCTGTTTTTTAGACTAGACTTCCTTGGATTAGATCATCAGGAATAGTTGCTTATCAATCAGCTTCTTTTCCATTATTCTCATTATTTGATGAATCCTTATCATCATCATCAGCATCCTCAGCCAGAAGACGTCCACTGATGAACATAGGCCTCCCCCTTAAAGCGTCACACCGACCGACAAGGTGCCAATTACATCCACCGGTTGACCGCGACTTTCACAATGTCGTCGGTCCATCCAGTTTACAGTATTTTTTTTGATGAATCCTTAATATATTCAATATAGTTTAACACACTAGAATTAATTCAAAGAACCTATCGAGTGTCTTGTATGATGCTCGACTGCACAATGCTCTTCGTATTGCATGCTGATGATAGGCGCAGCTCAGTTACAATGCAATACAAGCGGATAGGCGTAGCCGTGATATAACATGATGCATCTAGAATAGAGCATCTATTTAGATGCACTTATAAACTTAGGCTGCTACAGGTAGCTGCCAGTAATAGGTACTTCACCGGGCAAGCCTTGCGAAATTGTCACGGTATATAATTTTCTATCCGGGAAATGTAAGTACTTACCTAATCTATAAGCAACCGCTGAAATCTATAACAGTGAATGTAGTACTTTGTTTTAGTGTGGACATTCGCTTGTTGAGCTTGTTATATTTCTATGATGAACATACAGAAGGTATAAAAAATAAATATCGTCTATCAATTAGGAAAAGAGCTCATAACTTTTAAACAGATTTTCATCAAGCTTAGAGAATCAGTGATTCACAGTAGTCTGCGCTTACAAATAAATAGCCGTTTAAAAATCGATCCAGCCGTTTCTGAGAAAAATGTTAACAGACGCACAAAGGCGTCGTACCCCAAACGCATATAGCTTTTTCTTTCCATCGTGGGTAAAAAAAAGCCTGGTTGAATGGAAATGAAAAATCTTTTACACAGGAATACTTTGTCTTAATTTGTCGGAGACAATCTCTCTGGAACTACTGTACCATTTTTTAAGATTCTTTCACTGTTAAAATACAACATCCCTGCGTGGCTGTTTTACAAACAAAAAAGCTAGATGTTTCATATTTTAGATAATTATAGCCACAGACTAAGATAAAAGTAAGTAAGTAAGACAGTGTAGTAAAACTTCAAATGTTTTGTCAATTGTTCAGTATCAAAATAAAGTTGTATTTAATTATTCCTGTTTTTCATACTACACATTTTCTGAACTTATAGAAATGTTAAGAAATAGATCCGAATGCTGACTTGTGCACACATTTGTCACAAAATATATTTGTTAAAATGTTTTTTCCTATTTCCCTATCGGTGTCTGCAACTGCCTCCACTCTTCCTTCCCTACATATAAGCTCAGTGATGTTTTCTCTTTGAACACTCCGTGGACGGCCTTCGACACACGTGTTTCATACATTATATGCTCTATTGTTTATTTTCGTAGTTGTGTCCGTTTTTGGTGTGTTGGAGGATTTGTGAGAAAAGAAATACATTGCGAAGATGACTCTTATGGTAAGAACGGTGTGTTAACTTATCATAGCAACTATAACATTTGCTCTTACTTACTAAACACAAGTATTAATGATTACTGTCAAATAAAATAAATTAAATTGCAATAAATACTTAACTAGTAAAGTGGAGGCCTATGTTCAGCAGTGGACGTCTTCCAGCTGATGATGATGATGGCCAAACTAGTAGATTGTTATAAATTGAACTCTAACTTAATAATATATTTCATCATCATCAACAGCCCGAAGACGTCCACTGCTCAACAAAGGACTCCCGCGAGCGCCATACTATGGTCATACTGAATGTCAATCTTTCATCTGCTACCGGTTGCCCGCGACACATTGTGCATTACATTTATCAGCCCCTAAGTCCAAAGGGAACGATAGCTGTCTATAATTTTTTTAAATAGCCGTTTTTTTACATTGTATTGATATACATGTATTAGGAATATTTTATTAAAATACTGGAATACTCACTTCATACGATATTATCATGTTTGTTGTGAATATAAACAACTTGTAGATTTAATCGCCCTTACAGCTTATTCGAAGTAAAAACAAAAGTGGGTATGTCCCATTCCCATAGCTAGCAAGAAAACGATAAAACGTCACTCATTGCTTTGATAATATTGAAAGATTGTGGGAAAACTGAAATAAAATAAAGCTTTGTGAAGGATACGACGCATATATCTATTGATAACGATAACCATAATTATTATTCTTCTACAAAAAAATATACGATTGTGTATATTATATATATACTGTTACGGTACGGTTATATACTGTATATTATACTACTACTACTAATACTATTACCATAGAAAAAATATAAATATAAAAAAGAGTGCTGATGTCGATAGAAAGATGTGTAACTTATCAGGGCCCCTATTCGGAGAAATGACATTTTATCTCGGTCACTGTCTCTCTAATTTAGAATTTAATGGGAGTGAGAGTGACCGAGATAAAATGTCATATCTCCGAATAGGGTCCCAGTAAGGACGTAAGATGTCGCTAGTGCTGTAATCTGCGACATGATCGTCGTAATTTCTGCTTGACTTGAAACAGAAACAAGCTAACTCATTCGTAATAGTACGAAGAAAAACACGACTTGTTATGAGCATTTTGCATTCATAATATCAATATAATTCATAATTTTCTATTTTATTTGCAAAACTCGCAAGGGAGAGCCTTGCGAGTTTTGCAAATAAGAGATGAGATGGCGTTGAAAACATTATTTTTTGAAACATACTTTTTACGTCGTATATTGCAATCCCATTTGAACTAAACCTTAAATAGTGGATATATATACTATGTTCAGTTATTATCTTTTTTTTCCTTTAAGGATAAGTAGGGATATTAAATTATACAAAATAAGTACAAAAGCACGAATTTTAGTCCGCTATGGCATCCACTTCCCCAAAAACATATTTTTGATATACCTATTTACAGATTATACTTGATCATTTAGATATTTATCAAAAATTATGATTTGAAGTAACTCGAATAGATAGATTTATTACATATCTTATCTATTACGTAGAGAGTGTGAAACAAGTTAGTGTGTATTCAATGTTTAGTATGAGGTCGTTAAAAAAAACAAAGTTTTAGTCTTTAAAAATTGTAAGGCTATAATAAATATTCTTTGGTAGAACCGCTTCGTTCTTCAAAAAGTTTGTTTGAAACAAAATATTTTCTATAAGGTTCAAGATGATACTTAGAAAGACATTGATCACCTAAGAATACTCTGAAGCAAGTGTTGAGATTTTTCTTACATCCTCTTCACTCCCTGTATTCCAGTCGACGCTGATGTCCCTGTCGCTGGTAGTCTGCACCTACGGTCGGGTGTTCACGTACCTTCAGCCAGTGAGAGCGGACCTCCTGCCAGCGTCCACTGTCGTTCACGCGCAGCCGAGACTGGGCTACGAGCACCAATACCAACCTTTAACAGAGGATGAACACGTTGATTACTATGTGAGTACTTACCTGCGAATGCTATAGATAGAGATAACTCTTTAATATTTGAGTTGCGCCGCGAAAATATAGATTGATAGAAAAGGTCTCAATGCTTATTAACAACTGGACAGTTCTACAAATTGATAAGGATTCTCAACTGGACAGATAGAAATTTAGGTCCCCTACCAGGCAAGTATTGAAGTAGTAATTTTATAACGAGTTCTTTTTATTAGCATGATGAATTTTTGTCCGTCTACTTGGATCAACAGCTCGGCTCCACATATGGATCCGCGGATACCTTTATCTCCTCATAAAGCTATTTTAAGCTTGTGGGGATTCAATATAAACATTATTTTATATGCCTCTTCGATCCACAAATGCGGGGATCCAAAAATAATAATATTTTTCTATGCCACTTGATTCCACAATCCGCTAACTATCAACGCCATTTTAGGACCTTTCTTCTTTTCTCTTTCTTATTGATAATTCTTATTAATTTATTTTGATATAATTAACTAAGTAGCTTAGAAATGTCTGTCGATTCAAAGTCCGGTAGAGCTGCAGAGGTCGGAAGAGGCCAACATCATAGCCATTTAAAAAAACAAATTAAACGTTTGTTGATTCATGTACCCTTTCCGCTACTTGCAAATAATCAGCTCAGTTCATGTGCCAAAGTTTTCGTTATCCAAACTCAGAAAATATAATAACCGCCGTGTAAAAGTTTTAAATTTGCTAAAAAAAATACCTATTCAATTGTGCTACCGACAGCGTTAAATGCTTACAAACAGTTGTTTACGGTTAACTCATCATGTATTACACTTTCAGGAAGCTATTTAGCTGGTAATCTATTAGTAACGATGATTGATATCGCTTGCATGATTGTTTTTCGATATCGCCGCTCAAAAAAATATTTATTTTTAAAAGTACGGTTGCTAAAGGGTTTTTTTTTTTGGTAGAGGAAAGTTCGACAAGACCTCTTCATATTCTTAGGTGTTTTTTCTTAGATTTTCAGAAATGTTGTGTTGTATGGAAGTAGCGAAAGTAAACGTAATCGTACACGAGAAAGAAAGCATCGGTATCGGTACAAATTCTCACTTCGTACAATTAATGTTTTTTTAGTATTTTGTACAGTATCTTTGACATATTATCAATTCGTACAAACATTTCTTGTCGGGTCTTTGCTTATCAAATTTAAAAAAAAGTTCTTTTGTACGCTTTAAAAACAGCAGTAGATAACACACACGGTTTATACTACATACACGAAAACATAATACGTGTTAGGAAGAGGTAATAAATCTGTTGAATACCTTCCGATTAGCAATTATCATCGTTGTTTTTTGCGGATTGCAGAATTACTGCAAAATATAATGCAAGCGCAGAAAGTGATGGTAATTTTGATTGTTAATAATCGTTTACCGAAATTATTTTATAGCTTCATTGCATAATGCTGAGCTTAATATTATGTAAAATAAGTTTAGTATGCAACGACAACGATTATTGCAGCTCTTAATTAATTGTACTAAAAACGTTAACTGTACTACATCATTAACATAAGTTACATAGGAAAAGTTACGTTCCATAGTAATGTAACTTTTCCATAGTGGAAAAGTTATACGTGTATGTGAACGCAGTCTATGATATAATAATAAACGTAAACACCTACCAAATAAGGTAGCAAAATAAGGGCAGATATTTTTATGCTAAATACCATGTCTATTGCTTCGAGCTAAAAATATATGTGAAGATTTCGGCTCAGTATTGAGTATCTTATATTTATTATGTAAGGGCTATTCAATTATATCTACTCGTATGTTGTTAAATTTTCTAACTTTATGGTATGTAAGCAACATGGTATGTAACAAACAATAGAAAAAGTAAAGTTGACAAAATAATTGCCATACCTTTTTGTACCGGAACCACAGCGGATTACGGCGTCAGTCTTCTCAATGGTTATAACCGCATACCGCTTATGTATTCGTACAAAAACAAGCACAATCAGTTACATACTAAGTACGTAAGCTGCATCTTTTAACAAGCAGGAATTACAGTAGAGACAAGATCGCGTTTCTTGAGAGTGTTACGCTTGTGACGTCTCGCGGCAGCTTCGATGGCGGCTCGTGGGGTGTGGTCTAATGCATGGGAAAAAGTGTTTTAATTTTCGTTTTTATGTAAGAACAGAATTGGTTGATTTTGTATGCTTGTTCTTCCGGTGCCTACTGGAGACTGGTCTTATATCAAGCGACATGTTTTTTTTAACTCTTATAAGTCTGCGTTTGACCACCGACTTGCCTGTTGGGATGCTGTTGGATGTGTCCCAAGATTAAGCATGTAGACTTAAAAGATACCTATTCACTCTGACCTTGAAAATCTCTAGATTGTAACCTTCAGGAAACAAGAAAACCGGCAGTTTATTCCACTCCAATCCGTAGAGCCATGTACGGATTAAAAACGATATTTCAAAATATTTTGTACGTATCCATGGGAAATCAACAGTGTAAGGATGGTAGTGCGGCTTCTTTCTACTTGTCCCGTAGTAAAACAAAACATAAAACACACTCTCCAAAATGAATCCTGTACAAGATTGACAGACTGGCTACCTTACGGCGGTGTTCCAGGCTAAGAAGTTTTTGGACGAAGTACTTATAAACAGGGTTATAGGAAAGGGTACCTATGCTAAGTCGAAAAGGGCTCATGGTACTCATCATTATGAACAACTTTTACTATGGGACCAACTCCGAAATCTAAAAAAAAGTACAGCTGATCCCAAAGACGTAAAGGGGTAGACACCTAATCAGCAAATCAAACTATACTGAAAGAAAGCACACCAGTATTGACGTACCTGTCAAATCAAATTAAGAGCTCCATACAGTTGTCATTCTCATCTCATACTGATAAAATCTCCGAATAATCAGACAAAAGATGGTATAATGTGCAATAAAATCTTGCCGGAATTACAAGGAATCAAAGAACACCACTGCCACATCCATCTACAAGTCCTAAAATATACTTTTAGTATAAAAAAATCAAAATAATAAAATTATTGAATAATGTAAACAGAATAGTTACTATGACAACGTTATGTATAATAGTGTTGCCAAATATTTTTTGTAATTTCCCAACTTTGTTTAGGTTTCCTAGAGACTCAGATATATTATATGTAGCTGATCTTTTGATAAAAATAGTTCGGCAAAGTAGGGATGAATAATGGCGGAAACCTATAATTAAGGCTTCCACCAATATTAATTTACCTATAATACATAATTTTTATAATTTTGCCTAAAATATGTGTCGGCGCATAATTATCAACAACAAGCCTACAATGAGCGTGTCACGATATGACACAATTGTATTGCATTTTTTTTTAGAAATAAAATGTTGTACCTTCCTAAGAATGTAAGAATGTAAATTTGTTTAGTGTGGTTGTGGGTTTTTGGGCCTGCAAGGAAAATGCACATTATCTTAGGTTTTCACCTTCACATGTGTGTTACTTGAGGTTGCAGAATAGTCTGGCAGTTTAAAAAAAGATAAATCCGCTAATAGGCGAATGTTGCGTATTCGTTTATTTGCGAATTTAGAGGATTCCATTTCCATCGTAATAAATTGAAAATAAAAACTTAACATTATTTAACTTAGCAATAATGTGGATGATAAAAAAAAAAGTATAAGAGCCTATTTAAGAACCACTGTGATACAACCTAAATCACTCCAATCAAAATTTATTTACCCGACCAAATAGGGTAATCACTTTTTAATGGAAAGCCTCAAATGTCATGACAAAAAAGACTGTCAAAAATTATAAGCCATTTCAAAATCGTGTTTGTATGGAGACTATCCTTCTGGACCTTATTTATAAGGAGAATTCTGTGAGCTGATCCATAGAAAAAAGTCAATGAAATGCATGGGACAGCTGTTTTTTTCTTCTGATTTTATAACATTAGTCTGGGTTGCGCCAAATCTACCAGCATTGCATTGAAGGGTGAAAGTTTAATAATGTCATGAATAATGTTATAAAATCAGAAGAAAAAAACAGCTGTCCCATGCATTTCATTGATATTTTCTATAGATCAGCTGTATTTGTTTTTAGATTTCGGAGTTGGTCCCATAGTAAGAGTTGTTCATAATTATGAGTATGATGAGTTCTGTAAGTATGATCATCATCATCAGCCAGAAGATGTATCAGATGAACTTTTCTCCCTTGGAAAAAGGAGGGGTTGCCATAATCCCAATGCTTGGCAGGTGGCTCGGAGATCGCAGAATGCTCATCGTTAACTAAAATAATGATATTGCCCGTCCTCCGATGGTTCTGGCTGGGCCCAGGTAGTTATGATATTGTGACTGAAATTACTCTCGTAGTGTGAAAACACTTTTCTTCAGAATATGATAGCAAAGGCATATGAATATAGTACGCCTACAGCTTGTGGCTTGCAACAACTTTTTGCATGTTGCGCAAGCTTACGTCTTGTATAAACAGTTTCACTGCACGCGACATAATACATTTCCGATAATACAACTTCGTCTATCTTCTATCTAAATAAAAAATAATTGTTGTTCATTTGTAGGCGCAACACTTTACAAGGACTGGACTGATTTGGGAATATTTTGTTTATATAATGTTTGTAATAGTCCGAATTAGGGTTTAATGAAAAGAAAAATTGGAAAAGTTTTGTGAAAAACAAGCTTCGGTCCCGAGTCCTAAGATTGAAAGCAATGCATACTAAAGGCGCGGGCATCAGCTACTCATAAATATATACATGATCAAAATTTATTAACCCTTTCTGTAGCATATCTGAATTGTGAATAATTTACTCATTGCGTCATATAGTTTTAAGAAAATTTTGTGCTTAACTGCAGACTCAGAATAAAAAATATCTATCCAATTTCTCTTGATGTGCACTATATATAAGTAATCGTTCAACAAATTGTGTCAAATGCGGTTGTATTTTTTTGTAGAAAGATATGAATACAGCGATGAACGGATAGACCAAAATGCAGAGTTATTTTCTAATTCTAATTCCAGTATTTTCAAATTAGTGTGAATATATTTTGTTAGGACAGTGTAATTGATATTACTGCACATGTAAGTGTGCTTACGGTTAAAATTAATCGAGGGAAAAACACAGTGGAAAGCGGAACCGTGCCGGAAGGCTTGTGCCGGATTATTTTCTACGCAGAAGAAGATAGTATAAATATTTTTTTAATTTGCAGGCCTACCCGAAATACTTCTTCAAATACGGAGTAAATGACTTCCACACAGGAGACATTAAGACCCACCATGAAAGCCGGGACGGCGACGTAGTCAAAGGTAATTAGCGTCTTTAGTCCATGCTACCTATCTAACTGATTTTTACCCAACTGCCCAAGAAAAATTGTAATGTTTTTGAAGTGTATGTAAGTATTTGTTGTGTTCCTATATTACCTGCTGCTGCTACTATATTATCGATTAGGCATCGGCTAGACCGATTTTGATGAGTGAGGTTTGTTGGATTCTTCCTTACACCCGGAGTGACAAAGTCTATAATTGTTTTGCAGAAGGGTATTTTGTTTTTCTTAATAGTCTTAATAACAGCTGTCCTAACAAAATTCATTTTCCAGCGTTCAAAGATCAAAATTCTACATGCTCTTTATTGCTTGCTAAATTAATTTTAATTTTGTCCACCTGAACAACTGTTTATAAGATCATTTTAATTTAGTAATCCAAGGCTAATCAGATAACATCGACGTTCGCGGACAATTACTTTTTGTATTCAAAAAGATCGACCTTTGACCACACAGTGTCTGATGTTAAAAGAACGTAGCGGTGCAGTCTAGTTCAAATGTCTGTTCAAATGCTTACTGTGGATCTAAATAATACCATCAGGCCTAGCATGCGCTACAAAATGTTCGCTACGATTTTTGTTGTACAATAACATGACACAGCTACGATTGAGTCTACGTTTGTCTCATTTTCACACGACTTAAAGATTAGAGAAGAATGTTTCGAGGTGCGCATACTAAGCCTGCATGTCCTACTTAACACCATGAGGACAGATCCTGGCATGCATTTCAGCAAGCTGTATCTCGACTAGGAACCGCCTGAAATAGCAACAATTTTGTCTCTATCTACTGCAGGACGCTTAACAATGAGTGGACAAAAAGAAGCACTGAAATTGTTATACATTTCTTTCTGAGCATGATCCAGCTTGAATCGTAGCTTACCAATTAATGTTTTTGTTATCAGGACAATACACAGTGGTAGAGCCTGACGGTTCTATTCGCACGGTGGACTACACGGCTGACAAATACAATGGGTTCAATGCTGTGGTGCACAAGACCGCGCCGATATCGCAGCACGAGGCCGCATTTTTAAACCATCATTGATATTCAACATTGAGATGATTGACAAGAGTAATTTTGAATGTGAAATTCAAGAGAAATAGAAAAAATGGTCTTCTTATTTTTATCTGGCTTTGATTAGGCAATACAAAGTATTGCACGCAATAGCGGTGTTGTAGTGAGTGTAAGGGCTAATATTATTTTATTAGAATTTATGAGAGACATGTTTAAAGGTTTAACAAGCCATGTTTAAATACTAATAAGGATTTTAAGGAACAACAGTCATTTATTTAAAAGTCTATGGTTCTAGTGACGAACGAACATTTGACAAAATTTCAGACTTGCCATGGACCACAACTGTTTGGGGGTAATATACAGAGAATATTACTTATTTAATATTTTTCGGATGGCTTCTCCACTTCAGGTGCTTCCATGGACCACCAGTGATCCGCGGACCGCACTCTAAGAACCACTGTTTTAGATGGATAGGCTTCATAAGGCTTGGAAATTTTGAAAAGAGTAATATCAGTCATATTTACCTATATGAATTTTCTAGCTTATTAAGTAAAGTTAAAGATTCAATTTTCATATTAAGTGTGATGTTAAGTTGTGTGCGTTTATTATAAAAGCTTGGTTACTTATAGCTTGTTTAAAAATCATGTTTGAAGTGTAATTATAGTGGTAGGTTGTACTTGTAATGGTAGGGTGTTTTGAGGAATAAAAAAAATGGTTGATTAGTCTTTATAATTATACTAGCTGCGCCCCGCGGTTTCAACCGCTATTCTACAAAAACCGAATATTTTTCCGGGATAAAAAGTATGTGCCTATGTGTTAATCCAGGGTGTAAGCTACCTCCAAACCAAATTTCATTCAAATCCGTTCAGCTTCAGTTTCAGTTTCAGTTTTTTATTAGTAACAAAAAAAAGTTACATGTCAGCCAAAAAATAATAATAAAGTTACATCAAGTAAATAGTCATAAGTCATAAATTAATTTCATTAAAATTATATACATTTCTCAATTATATAAGTGCATTCAAATTAAATTCGATTAAAATTAAATAAATTCCATAATAAGTTTCAGCCGTTACAGAGTTGAACGGCAACAAACACACATACTTACACACTAGCACACAAACTTTCGCATTTATAATATTAGTGTGTTTTGTGGCAGAAGTATTTAACGAGCTCTAATCGTAATTAAATACTTTACGAATCAAACTAACATAAATGATGAGAGCCTTAGATCTCTTAACATTATTACTTATTGTGTAATTTATTTTTACGTTACTCCATGTACCTGAATTATTAATTACGATTTTCTGAATGTACTTAGATGTATTAGGTACTGGTAATTTATAGTCGATTGTTTGATGTAAAGCAAACCTGTTAATTAAATTGTCCATTTTTTTATTTTATTTTTTTCTTGTAACAATGACTAGTAGTTCGCGGCGAACTGAGACCTCGCGACCCCTATATCTTCACAACCCCTGGACCGATTCAGCTCATATTTGAACTTAAAAATTGCCTACAAAATTTCATGTAGATCGGATCAACGGTTCGCAAGTTATCATCGGACAAATATACACGCAAACATACAAACATACATACAAATGCCGATTTGTACCAGTAAACTCTGAGACCTTCGCTTCGCTCGGTCAATAATTCTCTGACTTATGTATTCTCTTACAAAAATGTTAAAGCTACATTCGTAATCGACCCATATACCGTATTTTCCCTATGTAGATTGATACTTTGACTCAAGTTAAATTGAAAATTATAGGCAGATAATCTTTTTCGGGGCGTATATTTTGCAAAGATTAAGCCGTTGGTAGTTTAATAACACCATTATGAATTAGTTCAAATAAAAAAAAACAATAGTGTGAGATATCAAGATGTAATCCTAGTTTGAAATAAGAACAAAGAGTCTTGTAAATTGCTTCCTACTTGATCCAACTAACTAGTGTGTACTTAATCTGTGAATACATCTTTACAACTGTAAAAGTTTTTTATACAGCTTGCCTCTTGTTTTTTACTTTTGCTTTTCCCACGTTAGATGGCGCCGGCTCTCCTATTCAGCCTGCGCCACCATGCTTTGTCTCTGTTCTGTCGAAGAAGTAACTCGTCTGCACAACACACTGGGTTAGACGGCGATAATATTTATATTATATAAAAAATATAAAAACTAAAAATAAAAAAAATCTAATTTTTTTTTTTTTATATATATTATATATATATATATATATATAATATAATTATAAACCATCGCAAACCAACACTACAACACCACCTATAAATAAATAAATATTTAAAAAAAAAATGTAGTACCTAATAGGTACAATATTATATTTAAATAAATATTTCTTATCTTAAAGTATATTATTATCCTTAAATCTTAAAATTTAAATTAAATTTATACTGGGTGTTCGGTTAAACGACGGACATATTTTTAAGAGAGTAAGTTTATCTTAGAGAGCGAATGACAGTTTTCTATAAAACAGCAGATTTTTGGCAATTTCTGGGTTGATTCAATAGAAAAAGTAGTTCATAGTGATTAAAGTTGTTCCTGATTATAAATTCAATATTAATTTTAAGATTAAAATAATAAATATAATTTAATTTTTAATTTAATTTAATTTTCGAGAGTAGCTCAATTCATCAGTCCATCAGCCAGAAACCATCTACAGCTGGAAAAAGGCCTTCTCCTTAGAAAAGGGGTGGGTTGCTATAATCCCCATGCTTCGCAGACGGCTGAGATCGCAGAACGCTCACCATTTACTAATAGGATGCTGCTGCCCGTCCTTCGGTGGTTCTGCACACAGTTTTAGGACATAACCGGGCCCACTCAAAGCTCAATTACAATAATAAAATAAAAACGCCCGATCTTTTCTGATTGTGATTTCATGTTGTTTTTTGGCATTGGTATTGTGAGAATTGGTTATACAAATTCAAGTGAAACCAGACAGTAGGCTCTACCAACCTTGCCAAAATTAAACTTATCAAGACATAATTGCGTTCTAGCCCTTTGTTGCTAGTAATGGAAACAAATGGACATTATGCAAAACACCCCGTTATCAGACCGTGTAATCAAAACATTTGATACAATACGTTCCCAAACGACTTTATTTGTGAGCGCTGTAGTGAATGGGGTAAACCAGTAATTTAAATGTTATCCACAGCAGAAACGTAGTATATTTAACAGAGGTACTATGAAAGAACATGATGCAGGGATAATCTTTTGATGACTGATGTATCATCATTATCGCAAATCAGCCCATTGCGTCAAAAAAAAATCGTCCATATTTCGATGTTTGCCTATCGGCCACCTCGTGGCAGCCCGCCACTTATTAAAAACAGCGCCAATACGAGGTGGCCATGCTGCCACTCAAGAGACTAGAAACCGCGAAAATTTCTGCTATTCTAGTTCAATAGAAAAAACAATGACATTCACATGTGGCGCTGTTTTTTTTAAAATGTTTTTGGTGACGAGACGAGCAAGTCGCTCACCTGATGTTAAGCTTCACGCTTGCTCATAACAGTTCAGTGCCATCCAGAATTTTGAACCTCAACAGTTCAAAACCATGCGCGGAAATGCACTGCGCTCATCACCCTGAGATATTACCCTTGTTAAATGTCTGTGCCCAGTAATTACGCTGGAAACATTGCCCTTTAATCCGGAACACAGTAATGTTTGCACACAATTGCTGGATGGTTGAATAACTGGCAAAGGTCTGGTACTTCCTCAGGCGGACTCTGCAGAAGAGCCCTACCTCTACCAAACTGTGTATGGAAAGGTCTATTTTTTTGTCATTTCAGGGTTGATCCCATAGTAAGAGTTATTCATAATGACGAGTACAATGCTAGCCTAAAATGTGCCCGTTGTCTAAGCGAACACATGAATAGAATATGACATATATAACATAATATAACATAGGAATGAAAATGTACACTGGGTATATTTTAATTCCATCGAGTAGCAAGGTTGATACTTTCTGTTTTTGATTCAAAGACTCGGAGGCTCTAGTTAAGGTCTGGGAAGATCTTTTCTATCTTTTATTTTTTACTAGAGGCACTCGTGATTTCACCTGCGTGAAAAAATCGTACATATTTAAAAAAATAACCTTTGTGCGATAATCTATCTCTCTGCCAAATTTCATCCAGATCATACATCCCGGATCATATATACAATTATACATATATCCATCCATCCAAACTTTCGCATTTGTAGAATAGGATTTTCCATTCTTTTCTGATGATCAGTTATCGAAAACTACTTTTTTATGCAAGTATCAGCTACTATATACCTATCACTAATCATTTAGGAAACACGCTTTAACTTCCGTTTGTTGATGAAAGTAAGCAAATATTTATTTAGAGGACTCTTGCATTGTCTTCGGTGAGGATATCCGTAGATGCACAGCACCAACAGACGAAACACCTGCGGAACAGATTGTGATAATTTGTTTTACTTGCTTTGATTTTGTACGCTTGTTTATCAATAAAATAGAAATTAATACAGAGTTTATAATTAAGGTAATTAATAATTGTTATATTAGATCATTATTATTAACCATAATTCAATATAAATTAACTAAGTTTGTTAAGTGTCGTATATTTGACATAGCTATGCAGAAACAGCATAAGCATCCCAAAATGTAGGCTTTATAAGCTCCGTTTACAATTTAAGCACATTTGCACATAATTATTATTACGCCAACACCATAATATTAAACAAGCTCCATCCTGCATGTAGTGCAAGCATGCATGCATGCATTGCAAGCCACGGCGTAGGTTAACCAAATTCTGTGTCACGCACTCACTCGCATAACTACGCTAATATGGCATAATTGGGGTTACCTGTGCTGTGAGCTAAGTTCACACGCCTTTTCATTAAACCCCTCATACCAAGAATTTTCTACTTACAAGGACATTCTTTACTCATAGTCTATCTTTGGAAGATATTCATAATCTTATACTAGGTGTGCGGTTAGATGACATACATATCTATTCTAGGGTGTTGTTGTCAATAATGATGAGTAATCATTGACAACTTGTCAATAATGATGAGTAATTATTGACAACTTTTGCTAATTGACCAAGCCTGTAATCGCGAAAACAAAATCAGTAATTATTTAGATACAAGCTTTTATATTAAAGCTAGCTGTTACCCGTGACTTCGTTAGCGTGAACCTATAAAAAAAAGTAGCCTATATCCGTCTCCGATTCTTAAGCTATATTTATGCTAAAATTCAGCTCGATCCGTGCAGCCACTTAGCCGTGATAACGTGACAAACACCCAGACAGAGAGACAGAATATAGAAAGTGAAACAGATAGACAGCGAGACAAATAGACAGAGATATTGTTTTTTTAAATCAGACGTTATGATGCATTATATCTTAACTTTCCTAACTTAATATTATAAGTACTTACTTAATAAAGTAATTACTTATAGTATTAAATACTTAATAAAGTAATTACTAATAATATTAAATACTTAATAAAGTAATTAATTACTTATAATATTAAATACTTAATAAAGTAATTACTTATAATATTAAGTTAGGAAAGTTAGGATATAATGCATCATAGCGTCTGATTGAAAAAATATTTTTTTTTTACTCTTTGAAGTCATCAGAATGATAGCAAATTGTGTGACAGAACAATTTGCTGTCATTTAACAACACAGATGACGTCTGAGAAACTGGACAAAGTAGAAAAATGGACCAAGTCGTTCCATGCGACTCTACAATATAAGCAATGGTTGTCAATTTCACATTTATATGCAAAAATTCAGCTCGATCTGTTCAGCGCGTTCAGTTTCACGGCTGTTTAGCCGTGATAACGCGAAACTGAACTGAAACTGAACAAACACCCAGACAGAGAGACAGACAGACAAACAGATAGACAGGGAGACAGATATACATTCGTATTTATAATATTTGTTAGGATAAGATGTTAGGTTTATTTTTGGAACAAAAAGATGAGCTACCCTTGTCCATTAACCTCGCTGATTTGTCACCATTTTAAATTTGTTAAAATAACTTTGTTTTTTTTCGAACGCAGTTGTATAATTTAAAACCTAGTCCCAAAAACCATAGTTATTATGAAAAATCAACCATTTCCTAACTCGCAGATCTTAAACTAAGTACAAGCACAATCATTTATAGATGTTCCTTTATGGAATTCCTTAACCGTATAGTAGTTTCAGTAGCACCGACTACATCATTTATGCTTTCATAGACTAAGCTCTATAATGTTTTTTTTATCCCCTTTCACCCTTTGAGGGTAGGCCCAGCAGTGAGATATTAAAGGCAGATGCAGAAGACGGCAGATATCTGTAAATGAATTCTATAACCATAAAGTAGCACTACCTACAACATAACATACGCTCCCATAGTCTATGTAGAAGTATTCTATGTTGAAATCAAGATACGTGGTATTGCTACCGTGCGAAACTTTTCTCAATTAGCCAGAACAGTACCAGCCAGCCTCAGTCCTCTAGCGGTAGAGGAAAATTCATTTTCGGACGCCATTTCGGCCCCGCCTGTCAAGGCTGGCGTACAACAAATAAGGGCAGTTATAAATGCCTGTGAACCCTGAGCTGTTGTATTCAGAGATCAGACACACCGTGTAACAGACGTCTATAATTACCAAAATTATTTAATTGTTAGATATTGTGTAAAAGTGATAGAAATGTGGACGTATCGGTGCATCGTTGCGGCGGTGTTGGTGAGCGTGGTTCAGGGAAAGCCAAAGCTCACGGTGTTCGGTCCTGGGTACGATGTGGGACCATACGAATATTATGTAAGTATATAAGTACCAGTAACTATCTCGTACAAGAAAATCAATATCTCTGAATTTTTCAAATGGTTAAAAAAAGAGAGGACTTTGTTAATCTAGCAATGGGATTACAAAAGATTGGATGAAACTGACAAAAATGTAGAGACTGAAATTTTATTCGAAACTTTGCATTTCAAAATACCATAACTGTTCACGTTAAATTAAAGATCTTTTGTTTAATTGTCGCCTGCAGACTAAAGAATATACTTAATTTCATGTAACTGCTGAGCCTGATCTGTTAATGGACGCTGTGAGGTACTTATTTAATGGTACAACTCCTGTTATTTCAGGATTCTCCTAAATATAGTTTCAACTATGGAGTAGCAGATCCCTCTACCGGAGATGTCAAATCACAACATGAAACAAGAGAAGGGGATGTAGTAAAAGGTGCGTATTCTATTAATTTGTATTTACATTAATTTTAAAAATCACTATTATTAGAATGTAATGAGATTATAAACAAGCAAAAGCAATGTAGCTCAGTGGGGGCACGCACGCCTCACATTCGTGGGGTCGTGGGTTCGAACCTGGGCAGGAATCTTACCAAGGAGTTCTTTGAAACTTACGTACGGATATATACTACTGGCTTTTCGGTGAAGGAAAACATCGTGAGGAAACCTGCATATTTCCGGAGAAGAAATTCGATGGCGTATGTGAATCCGCCAACCCGCACTGGGCCAGCGTGGTGGTTATGGCCCAATCACCCTTTGAGAGTAGACTGATATCTCAGCAGTGGGATGTTTAAAAGCTGAAGCAGAGCAGAGAAGAAGCACTTACCATTGAGGATATATCTACAGGTTTATAAGTTTGGGGTGCACAACGCCGAAATTTTACTATGGGACCAATCCTGAAATTGCAAATAAATATTCAATTGTTCAAAACATTTCGTTTGGCAGTGAATTGTATTTTTATATTGATCAGCTGTTATATTTACGCCATTTAATTTTCTGTGATGGTCCCATAGCAAAAGCTGTTCATAATAATGAGCTTAATTACTTCCTTTCGGCTTAGTAAACGCCGAGCTTATAACGCCTGTATATTATTGAAAAAGTAATATTATTGTTATTATGTCTTAAAGTAAAAGCAAAAAAATAACTAGAGAATAGACAAATATTAATATTTAAAAAAAGAAAACCGATAAATTTAGAAAATGTCTCATAATTTTTATATGGCTTTTATATAAAAACCGCATTTAAATTGGTAAACCCTTGTGCCACAGAGAGATATACGATGCCACAGACAGACACACCGTCACACATACTTTTCAAACCTATAACACACCTCTTTTGTTTGGGGCCAGAAAAAAAAAAAGAGGAAAAAAGGAGCAGGATAGCACCTGCTGCAGTTGGTCCTAAGGTCAAATTATAATTTTATTGTTTGATCTGTACAAGAATTTGATTGTTGTTACATCAATTGAAGTTTTTAAACACTTATGTTCCTTATGTGCCTATAATATATTTATGCATATAACTGCTATGAGTGAAGACTAAAATAATAATAATGAGAAACCAAGGCTATTCTAAGATTTGCAAAAATGGATGTAGGTTTCATCTAGCCGTACCTGTAACCCGGAATAAAAACTAACTGCCCATTGTCCCATTATCAACCTTCAGCTATAACGGTTTGCATATCGTAAAACGTACAACATCGCCATATAGGTAAACATTTCTAAGCGAACTTTGTTTTCAATGGCGTGCATTGTTCTCTTAAGTATGCCTTAATTAGTGTTATGTTAGTACCAAACTATGCAACACCACGATATTTCTCATGACTGACTTTTGAAATTTGCATCATTTTTACTTATCGTTAAACAATTGAACACTACCTCGAGTTATTTACTTATAGCAGTTTTCATAATATTCATAAAAATATAAAGTTTTAGCTGTTTCCTGCGGTTACTACTCCCTTTGTGGTGTAGAACAATTTAATGAGCAGTTTAAGAACAAAAACTGGTTGATTTACCCACTATCTCCTGGGCACGCGCATCACTGATGACTTTTCACATTCTGATAGGTGCCAGATTCTGATAGGTGACCACATGCTTACTCGATGTAACGGCGTGCGCGCGGCGTGGTAAATGATCACATTAAAAACTTTATGAAGTAGGTATACTAGTCTCCGAAATGTAGAAAGAGTTTTTTTTCCGGAAAACCCTCAAAATTTCATTGAACTCGGCCTATAATAAAAGTTATTTATTTAAAACATTGACGCGAAACCCTACCTTAAGTATGTCATAACACTTATTTTGCTTCTAAAGTGATTACTGATTAACTAATATTACTAATTTTCTAGGCCAGTACTCCTTAGTGGAACCTGACGGATCCATCCGCACCGTCGACTACACAGCGGACCCTGTTCACGGCTTCAACGCAGTGGTCTCAAAAGTTGGGCCCAACGTTCACGAACCAGTCCACCCAATCCAACCAAAGCGCTTTGGGCCGATTCAACAAACTGGCCATATCCCGCCAGGTGGTTCGATTCAACATGGTGTTCCAATTAATATCGGGGGCCAAATCCAACACGGTGACGCCAACCAACCGATCCAACCAGATGGGCTGATACAGTTTGGCCCAGGGCCATCACCACAGTCAGTGCGGTACGTGCCGAGGCCCATCCCGGTACCGGTTGAAGTGCCACAGCAATTATACAAGCAACAAATTTACCATCAACAGGAACCGTTTTGTAAGTAACTAAATACCTCCAGTAACCGGCTTATTAGATGTAAGATAGGTTTTGGTTATATTTTAATAATCTACATTATATAACAAAGAATCGCCGTTCGTCAGTATCGCTAAAACTCAAAAGCGACTGGACCGAATTTGATGGTTTCTTTTTTGTTGTGTTCATTATTGTCAGGACAAGGTTTGTATTAAGAGTTTAGGGAGGCCGAAGGCCGAGCTTCATCGCGTACGAAGTCGCGGGCATTAGCTAGTAATTTAATATTTGTCTCAGTGATTACGGATTAAACGTCGCCGTCCGTCCTAATCCGACCAGGATAGGGTTTGGGCTACTCAATTATTTTTTCAGTAAATAATCTGTATAAATAACTAGCTGCTACCCGCGACTTCGTTCGCGTAGACCTAAAAAATAATGTACCCTATATCCGTCTCCTCCCCTTATAAGCTATATCTATAAAAAAATAATTCTCGATCCGTGCAAGTCTCTCTGCCGGTCCCTGCATCCACTGGCAAAATTTGCTTTCAACTGTCCGTATGCACTCGCATGCAGGACGTATTTTTCAACTAATGTTGATAAATCTTGGTATACAGGTTCTACTATTTCACAGATTTTTTTGGTCGTCGGCGATTTTTGACTGTCAAGATAACGAGGTCTTGGTTTCGTCTCGAACGGAGACCTTACGACCTTATATCTTGACAACCGTACAAGATAAAACCATGCAACGAACTCTCTTCTCCATAAAATTTTCATTGCCACCTGTGAAACAACATCACTTTACAATTGCGAAAATTACGCAATATCATTATATCTGTACAATTACTGTCAGTAGCTAGACTACGATTTGTGACCCTATTGTACTGTGGCATTGTCTTCCAGCCGCTTTTTACGATGGTTGTGTAGCTAGGAAAAAATAGATTGAGAAGCTTGGGAGAAGATAATTTTGTTCAGCAACACGTTCGTACCTTCAGATAGTATGCATTTAATAAACCATTTAATTTGGCAACCTCTAACTGTAGGTACCTACTTTTATAATAAGTTCAATTTTGGAAATACTTTAACTACGTTCGGAGTGCCTAGTGCGAGTTTTTCCAAATTCACTTATTCGATCGCGTTAACGTTAGCTGTGGTTTGTATGAATTAAGAGCAAGAGCATCTAGTGCCATCTTGATCATCATCATCATCAGCCGGAAGACCATTCACCGCTGTACAAAGGTCTTCCCCTAAAAGGGGGTTGACATAATTCCCACGCTTGGCAGGTGGCTTGGGAATCGCAGAACGCTCACCGTTTTCTAAGAGGATGCTGCTGCCCGTCGTCTTGTGGGTCTGGTCGCAGTTTTTGGATATACCCGGGTCATCTGCTGCACTGCACTATAATTAAATTACTTTAAAATGTCTTTGTTTCTATTTTTCAGTGTACCAAAAGCCACATCAGCATTATCCGGAGTACGAAGGCTTTGATGTAGAAGGAGGACACTTTCCACCACCAGAATTTTACTAGATATTTATAATTTACCAAAGTAATACTGATACGCTTTAGAGGTTAAGTAAATTAAAAGATTGAGAAGAAATTCTATGCGTTTTTAGTAGAAGTGAAGATAATAAATCGTAAAACAAAAATCTAAAATTTGATAATTTATTCCATACTTTCTTGCTTGGAGAAATTATACTAAGTGCTAATGTTCCATACAAAGATGCGTCACTCGATTGTAGTACTGATATGGACGTAAGATGTCGCTAGTTTTTTATCTGCAATATGACTGTCACAATTTCTGCTTGGAATAAAAAATAAACCTAAGCTAACACATTCGTAATGGTACGGAGAAAAGCCCCGACATGTTATGAATATTTTTGCATTAATAATATCAGAAAATTATTAATTTTATATCTCATTTCCAAACTCGTTAGGTGCTCCAGAGATGGCGTTGAAAATATTACTTTTGGATCTTTTTTTACGTAGTATATTGCAATTTTATTTGAACTAAACCTTAAATAGTGAACATATACTAGTACTATATTTCTAATAAACCATATTTTCATCTGGTTTTATAGCGGTTTGGACATTCGCTGACTAAATACGTAAGCGTCATCTAGTTTTAAGCAGATTTCTCAGGGGTACACTTTGTATGAGGTTGTTATTCTTCTCGTGTAGATTTACTAAGATTTCTGCATAATTAAAAGTTTGCCGAAATCACAATCACTTCAGGCGATGTTGATGTTTTGATTAAATATAACAAATTAGAGTCGGAAACTTTCAATCACATTCGATGGCCTGTTACTTCTTGTGTGCTCGATGATGATGATACCTAAAAATACTAGGTTTAAATTCAGGCTGAGCGTGATTTGTTTCAACATCATTAACCTCAGCAGCACTTTAAATCTGCAGAAATTATGGTCAAACGTCTGTTTATAACAAGAAAATTGCCTATGTACGTCACTAGCAAACATTATAATTATCAAACTTTATTTTAACTTAAATTAGCAGTTCGCTCTTGAGAAAATGGCTTGTATAAAATACGCAGGCTTTTAGGTTCGATCCAAGGCTCCTACAACATTTTTATTTGCAAATATTAAACTAGTCTATAGCAGCGAAAAAATTATAGGGCGCTGTATTTACTTTTGCGTATTCTACAACTCTGTATCTACGTAATAATAAATGCTATTACAATTTTATGGAGCAGATGCAATTTCAATCCAACCCGTAATGTAGGATTTTATCAATGTCCATCAGGTCCATCGAGTAAAGAGCGACACAAAAGCACAAGAAACAACGTACTTTACAACTCGTTACATTTACATATTTTTACCTCAATAGCGCGAAAATACTAGTACAAAATGTAGAACAAAAATAAATGATGGTTGTCGAGCATTGCTATGGAGGTTTTATGAGGAAATGCCATTAATTTAAAACCTCCATTGCAATGCAATGCAAAGCAATGCTCCATAGCCAACTCGATTTGTTTTTTTTTCCTTTGTAAGGCCACTTGTAGTGCCACTTATAGTATTGTCTCTCCATTGAGGCGAAAAGTTGAATATCACCTGACAGTAAAGATTCAAAGCCACAAGAAAGAAATCTTGTGACTTGCTTGCTTGAATTAAATTAAATGAAAAAAACAGCCAAAGGCTTTGGATTCTTCAACTAGTAGGTATCTAAAGTCTCTGAATTATTTTAGTTAAACAATTCTTCTCAGGTATATAATACGATGTTAAGGGCCAACTTCGTGCCTTTGATCAATAATAAATTCTTTTTAGATAATACATTACAATATGCTAAGAATGTATTGTTCAAGTACAAATCGTGCGTGTCAATCTAGGATTAAAATGTCAGACTCATCTTTAATGCATTTTTACCTACCTATTCTTAAATGCTTGGCCTCTGAATCAGCTATCTCGTTCGCACTTTTTAAACTATTTTGAAACACAAAAATTACAGAGAGGAATTTATAAACAAAAACTGAATATTTATTATCTCTAGAATACCATTAACTACATTTTATAGCAATTTGCATGTTATTATTTTTTAATTAGGCAAAGGAGAAGAAAAAACTCAAAATAACTGTTTCTTTCCTTCTCCTTTGCAAGATTAAAAACGAATAAAACATTGACAATGGCATTCTCAAGATGTAAAATTGTTAAAATATCAAATTTCCTCCTGTGTAATTTTTATATTAAAAAATGTTAAAAAAGTGAGCAAGAATTAGGGGAGCCGGGCCTTAATGAAAGGGCCTAAAGCTTTACTGAATAATTATAATCTCCCTTACGCTTTTTCAGATTACTAAATATTTTAATCACTAATTATGAATTGCCAAAAAGTAGATGTGTCCGTTTTTGATAAGATTTCAAATATGTTAAAAAGCATTCGTTTTAACTAATATTATAAATACGAATTTAACTTTGTCTCTCTGTCTGTCTGTCTCTCTGTCTCTCTGTCTCTTTGTCTGTCTGTCTCTCTATCACTCTGTCTGGGTGTTTGTCGCGTTATCACGGCTGAACGGATCGACCTACATTTTTTTAACGACATCCGTTGTTAAACGAAGCCTTCGAGGGGAGTAGTGCCATAATCCCCACGCTTGGGAGGTGGCTTGGGGATCGCAGAATGCACACCATTTAAATACTCAGAGGACGCTGCTGTCCGTCCTCCGATGATTCAAGTGGAGACTGAACCCAAAGAGAATATTATAACTACGTTTAAGAGACGGGAGTTCCATAGAGAAAAATGAAAAAAGGCGATTGTATGAAAAGTGCACAAGAACTAAATACCGATAGAGATAGTGCGATAGACTCAAGACATCGATGGAGCAAGACAGTGGATAGCCATCATTATTTCTAGTACGTTTCATACATGTTCTGTCTAATTTTTTTACTAGGCAATTGCGCCAGACTGACTCAACCGATCATGCCTCTTAAATTGTTAGGTTGCATGAAGATTTTACGCAAAGTACTTTGATGTTGTACCAAAAAGCCATTCGTGAACTTTTGTTACAGTTGCGTAGCGTTGTTAATCTAATCACATTGAAGCACTAAATCTCACTCAAAGATATGAAATTGAAAATTTCTATGTAAATGATGTAAACATTTTGGAAATCGAATCAAACTCGATCCACAGAAACTTGGAAATGTAAATAAATATTGGTGGACGTTTTTCACACACAGCGCCATCTAGCCCCAAACTAAGCAAGCTTGTACTATGGGAACCAGATAACTGATAGAATACATAATTATCAACACTTTTTTTTTGTACTTAAATAGAATACATAGAAACACCCAGTCAAAGAACAAACATCCATGTTCATCACACAAATGTTTGTCCTGAAGGGCTAGCATGCACACCGTGACAAAATCTTTATGTTATGCAAGAACCTGTTCTACTACTACGATTATGTATACATTTGTCTCATTTTTCACGATATGAAGAGTAGAGATGATTTTGTCGCGGTACGCATGCTAGCCCTGCTGGGTGCGGGAAACGAACCCACAACCTACAGCTCAGAAGGTGGCAGGGCAGAAGGTGACAAGGCTAGTCAAAGTGAGATGGAGCTGTTGCACGACCTATTACATGTATGTTTTTTTAATCTATTGAAATATATTAAGCTACCTAAATATGACGACCACAAAATATAAACAAACCAAAATATAAATATGATCTTGAGTGGCGACCACAAACCGGAAGACGCAGCATAGGCAGGCCGCGGTACGATATTGTGAAAGTCGCGGGCAACCTGTGTTTGTAAGAGGCAGGTTGTCGGTCGATGTCAAATGAGCCTATTCTTTGCCTTTTGGAAGATCGATGCCAACTGGTAGACGGATTATCGTTAGACCTCTAAATGGTCTCGGGGTAGTCCAACTTTTTGTTATAAAGGCTGTCCCAGAACTCAACGTCAAGCGGGCACGGGGCAAGAAGGGGGTCATTACAGTTCCAGGAAAAATAAAATAAAAATTCCATATCAGTTGGTCTAGTTATAATCGGCAAATTTATGAAAAAGAGGAAATTCGACACCTTTATTCATATCTTTAGTTATTCTGACCTCAAAGTTAACTATTTTTTTTGTTTTTTTTACTAAAGTGGTCTTTAATAAACATATCAATTGCAATCACAAATCAAACAAAAAGAGTTGCTAGGTTTGTTAAAATTATCGTATTTTCTTTGAGTTGTGGTTGAAAAAATAACATCACCTAACTATAATTAGGATGATATGATTCTTTTTCTAGGTTTTTCAATGTAGTAAGCAACGACGAAAGTCTAAAACAGTATTTATAGCTACATTTAAAAGTCAAAGGTCTCATTTACACCAAATAAATAGTCACCCTTTTGGTTAGAAATTAATTACAGACAATAAAGGGGGCAATAAATTAGAGATCTACCTAATAATTAACATTGGACAAAACCACCTATAACTTAAATTTATGATTTAAGTATTGCTTTAACAACTACTTAAATTCGTTGACTTTTAATTACACGTTTTTTTCATGTAACGGAGTTTAAAAGAGTACAAATTAGAATTTTTGCAGGAACATTACTTCACTAAAATCATTCTGCAATGCATTGTTCAAGTGGTCATAATCTTAGGACCAATTGCGTAATTTTAGTGCAACTTTGGTGCAATTGTACAACGCCTCTAGCAATTCGTCTAGTGACATTAAAAAGTATGAGAACCGAACCTTTCAAAATGATCGCTACGACATCCATCGTCAATTCGTCGCTTACATCTTGCGAATGATTCGTGGAACCAAATCGATTAGACATAATAACAGTTTATTTTCATCGAAGCGTTGCATTTTTATTTACTGCATGGTTGTATAACTTTAATTGTTATCTCCGATTAGCTTAAAGTGCTGAACTACGCAACTGTAACAATAGTTCACGAATGGCTTTTTGGCACATAATCAAAAAACTTTGCGCAGCATAGTCATGCAACCTAGGGGTCATTCAATTATCACGTGAGCCTCTAAAAGGGGGGGGGGGGGGTCGGGAAAACCACGAAATATCAAAAGGGGATAGGGGATGTTAGTGAGGCCCGAATTCTAATGTCGGTGAAAAAGTTGCTAAAACACCACGTGATTAATGGACGACCCCCTAATAGTTTAAGTAGCTTGATCGATTCAGAGTCCATCAGAACCAATGGAGGACGGACAGCAGCATCCTTTCAGTAAATGGTGAGCATTTAACGATCGCAAGCCGCCTGCTAAGCGTGTTGTTCAGCAGTGGACGTCTTCTGGCTGATGATGATCGGTTCATAGGAACAAACTGAACGTCTGGTACATCTGTATTATACAAGCCTCAATTATAGTGACTGATAGTCACTATGATTGAGTTCCACTTCATCTCCAAGACAATTATAATTGACTTGGATATGAAGCATGACATAAAATATCTGATAAATATAATGGACGTCTTCACTTCCTATAAGTTTCGTTTCAGACAACGTGAAGGCACTTCCTATTCGCTTCCTATTCGGATCCGAGACATTCCAATTTTGATAATTAAGATAAATGGCCTTTGAAGGAGTTTACTGGTCAATTTGAGATGGTATCGATCTATCAAATGGGTTCCGTCCTACAATTACGTGCACTTAGAAAACGTACGTTATGGCTCTACTCATAGAGATATAAACTTACCTACCTCAACCCTACCTTAAGCTATACCTTCAATCAGACGATTCGTTAAGGTCCCGCTCTCTTAATTCAACTGTCTCAGTCGCACTTTTACGACTTTTTTAATATAAGTAATATAAAAATGACAAAAAAAAAAACAGTTTACAGAATAAAGAATAATGTTTTATACATATATTTTTTTTAATTTATTGAAAAATAAAACATGGCAGTAGTAGATAAAAAAAACTATGGCAAAAAAATATTATCTGTAGTGATTACTATTCAGGGAGATAGCACTGTCTATTCCATACAAATGTATTCTCACGTTTGTATGCATGGAAAAGACAGTCGCATAGTTACCTCTTAAGGCTGGACCGTTTTGCGGCCTACACTGCCTATTCGAGAAGGTCGCGCCATCTTAACCCTTGGGATGCCTGGTGGGTCTTACAGACCCTTTACCTACCTTAGGGAATCACATAATATTATAAATGCGAAAGTTTGTGTGTAAGTATGTAAGTGTGTTTGTTCCCGTTCAACTCTATAACGGCTAAATGCATTTGAATGGAATTTGGAATGGATATAATTTACACCCTGAATTAACACCCAGGCTACTTTTTATCCCGGAAAGATATTCGGTTTCTGTAGTGGGAATAGCGGAAAATATGAAATCTATAGTTCGGAAACTCTCAGTAGCTTCGCGAAAACACGACCTAGACATAAAGAGTTATTTTTCCGCCCATACCTCAATCTGCAGCGCGCTAGCGTTTGAATAGCACAAATACAATATAACTTTATTATACACCAAAAAGATAATTAAACTTAAAAATAAACAATAATAAAAAACCGGTAGTATAAAGGGCAGCCTTATCGCCTAGCGAACACGTGGGCTAAATGCGTTCCTGGCCGGTTCCGGACTCGGGTTTGTCCTAAAACTGCGATCAGAACCACCAGAGTACGGGCAGTGGCATTGTCTTAGTAAATGGTGAGCGTTCTGCGATCCCAAACTACCTGCCCAGCGATGGGATCATGGCGCGCGTTATTCGAATTTGGTAATATTCTGAGTAAAAATATTAATTAATTGCTATCTGAAAGTCAAAAATATGATAATATATAAACAGGAATAGTTTTTACAATCGTTTAAACGTCGATGATCACAGACCAGACAGTAAATTGACATAACGAATGATAAAGGCCAAAACTGCGCTCCAGTTCCGCCCATATATGGTATCTTCACAAATATCCTACAACGTTCGCATGTCCTTTAAAACAAAAATACACAGACAAAAATATGATGTTTCGAAAGGAGCCTCTGACAGTTATCGTTACACAGAGCTGGTATTTAAATAACACAAGTTAACATTGGTACAGTGTAAGTTTCGTCGCCCTTGACTTTTAAGATCGCCTCTGAGCTTCCGATGAACGACAAATAGACTTGTGACATGATACGGCTATTATAAGTGCGTGATGTGGAAATGAGTACATTTCGCTTCTAGGTGCATGGCATATTGTTGTAGAGTCCGTCAAATATAATAGGCTATATGACTGTTTTGAAAATATGCTACAAATTGATGCCCTCCTTGTAAATTTCAGCGTGAAAAACAAACTTTTATTAATTGTTAGAATCAATTAAGCAAAATCTTGGTAATAAACGTAAATATTTTTTTCTGTTTTACGATCAAAACACGTGATCGTAAACGCTCCGTGACAGGTTGCATCCCTAGTGACGTCACATCAAAGTAAATAAATATGTTCATGTTTTCTATGAAATAACTAGCAATCGATACACGATTGCTAGTTATTTTGGTGTTATATACTTTAAAAAAAAAAACGAGAATTTCAATAAGTTTTGTCAAATTATCCAAATATCGTTGTTTTACTTGCGGATGTTTACTGTGTAGTGACGTCATGCATCACGTGACCGGCGCCATGACACAGATTTGCGTTTTGGCGCGTTAATATTTTATTCAAACTTTAGCATTGATATTTACTGAAAATACAACTGATATCGAGAAAATATCAATATAATAATATGAAAACTGACGTGGTTTTGATACATTTTGTTTTAATAAAACGGGAATACTCACGTTAAATTGAGTCGGTTATTCCGACTATAGTTTTGATCACATTCGGTGACCTTTATCAAGGAATGCCACGGAAACACGCGCGCGACCTCGTCTTGCCTCGTCTGCAAAGACTGCAAAAATATAATAATAATAAATTACATTTCATTTAACAATGATCTGCAATACTTTTCTAATAATTAGTATTCAATTAGCCTATTGTGGCAGTTCAAGTTGATTTCTTCTACGGAAAGCGTGTTTTATCGAAGACCACGCATCAGGACAACTGGCGTCAAACGCAATACTATAAAACGCGAAAAAAACAGGAAAAAAACCCTATCATTTTTCCCGAATTTTTGTTTGTTTCTCAATCTAACTCACATTTTCAATTAACCTTTGAACTTATTTATTTATTACTATTAGTACTCACGGGTTATTTACCACGATTATTATTTACACCGCGATTTTTATTATAATAATAGTAATGTAGTAAACCACCACGAATGTCTAAAACAGTGTTATTTATTGATATTTGTAACTGGATAGTAAATTATGACCTCAATTATAAATTTATCACATTTAAAGATAAGATTATCTTAAATATGTATCAGTTAAGTTACCTAACGATTAATGTGAAGTTGCCAATCAATGAATATATTAGTCTAAAAATATATGTTTGAAGCAACACCATCTTGAAATAGACATAAATGGCAGTAATTTAATACACGATCACATAAATATATCTAAATCTGATAAAACTTTGCATTATTTCTTTAGCATATAATTTCCATCAAATGTTGCAAATTTAAAATAGTCTGGGTGTGCTCAATTGGTAGTCCTAAGCCAATGCCCCACCCAATAAAAAACTTTCTACCCTGTTTTGTGTTAATCTCGTCCAGGTGTTGCCGCAAAACTTTTGGATGTCGTCACGAGTAACAACCATGAAATAGTCATTATTCACCAAGGGGAGAAATTGACCGATAACCAATGATAGGTCTTCAAAATGGCACGGCGCTCTGAATTCGATTCCCCTGCAGTCTGTTTACAGCTGCCAAATAAAAATTTACAATTTTTACACATTAACACACGTTTTTTTAAAAATATTTTAATATGTATTTAAGTCATAAATATTTTTTTCTGTATTTCTGTATAAATAACACATGTTTTGGAAAATAATACAATGATGCGACATGACTTCATCAGCTTTCCACCAAAACTCAAATAACATTTTATTCGTTGTCGAGTCCAAACTCCATCAGTGTGATATATATCATCATATAAAATGGAGTAGCATGATTTGACCTTAATATACGTACATACAAACATTGCAACTTCATTATAAGCTTTTAAATGAGAAAATCTTTAAAAAAAAACAGTGACACAACGTAAGCCTACAGTTATTTAAGCTTACAGTTAATTTTACTAGAACCGAGTCATAGAAGTTCCTCATCTACATCCTTTTAGGGTTTTACCTTAACCATTCAAAAGACATTTAACAGTGGTTATAAGCGACAATTACCACCAGGACAAATTAAATTAATAAATAAATTATTAATACCTGTCTAATTGAATTGTAGCAATAACTAGCTTTGTTTTACATCGACATACAATAATTATTATTTCTTTGCAGTTGCAATAAAATCGTGTTCATTTGCAGGCTGATGATATGTATTATTCTTGTTGAAGATTAATTAAAATAGTTTAAAACTGTGTCTAAAATAACTAACCTGTAGTGTCTTTCCGCTGCAAGAGCTTTGCTTTGCTTTTGTTGCAGCGGAAAGACACTACAGATTGGCTATTTTAGACATAGTTTGAAAATGAACTTCCGCGACGTTACGCCTGAAACAATCAACTAAAATAGTTTACCTATAGAAGTTTTATTATATTAAAATAATTTCACTAAACTAGGGATTTGCACTGAGATGTTAGATTAATAAATACCTACAACAAGCTTACCGAACATCCGAACATCAAGACTTTCTGTAATCTATATATTAAATTAATATTATATAAATGTTTTATTTTTCAACAATCTTTAAGGTCAACTATTTAATCAAAAAGTACTAAGTATATTATAATCTAAACTTAAATGTACAAACTAAAACTATAAACAAAAATTAAAATAAGTACTTAAATAAATTAAATCTAAAATATCTACAAATAAAAAACCGCTTTTAGGTCGCTGTCTGCGGGTAAGGTGCACAAAAAGCTGGCGACATTACCCCGTTGAATCGCCAAGCTCACCCTTTGACCGAGGTAAGCGCCAGCTCTTTGGTTAACTGTAATTTCGACTAGGCGAAAAATAAATATAAATGTTATTAATCTATATTGTATATACTTCTGTACCTATATTTAAAACGTTTCATGATAAGGGGAAAAACCTAATAAATACTTCAAACGTCCTACGTAACCCTACTAAGCGTGGTCCGTTAGTTTTCTACCTTATAATAATTAGCTGTACTAAAATATATAGTTAAATAATAAATATCAGAGTAATATCAGAGACATTTTTTGCACACACGGTCATCTGACCCCAAACTAAGCAAAGCTTGTAATATGGATGCCAGAGACTGATATACGTACATAGATATTTTTAAATACATACTTATATAGATATTAACACCCAAACATAGAACAAACACAAATATTCATCACATAAATGTTTGTCCTAGATGGGAATCGAACCCACGCCCCCAAACACAGAAGGTAGGTTCACTACCAACTGAGCCACCGGGCAGTCAATGATCAAATTTGTCAAATTGAAGGCAAAATAACCGTTATTTTAATATGACTAATACACAACTAAAGTGTTTCTCGTTCGTAAAGCAGATCAGTCGTGTATCGTGAAGCGGCCGACCCTGGGCCGGTCGGTGCCGTCGAGTCTTCAATTAGATTTATCTTCATGCCATCTTGACAGCACGGGGCTTGAAAATTACATCACAATCTTAACAAGATATAAAATTGAAGTAATTGTGATATATAATTAATTTATGAAGCTTTTAAATTCAAGAGCGTTGCGAATATTAACATTAACTTATAATCTGCCATAACACCATTCCATAATTATATAGATCAATATAAATATGTAACATAGGTAGGTGTATATATGTACAGCACGTATCATGAGTACCTACTTTTCACACATAAGTACCTTCACAGTTAAGAGTAAACGAATATTAAGACTAAATATTATTTCACCGTAGATATTAAAATTGTCACCTATATATTAATCCTAAGCTTTGGAAATACCATCTAGGTTCAAAACTACTTAAGGAAAATGTATAAAGTTGGACATTCGATAAAAAAACAACGTCGAGACCTATTTTTAATATTGAACTCCTAATTTCAAGTAGAATTATTAAGGTAAATAACGGTGTAAGGCCTTCATGTTTGATATCACTTTAATTCACATGCTTCTAGGTTACTTGTAGTGCGTTTCTATGTAAATTACAGGTACTTCTATGCAGGTGTTATTTATGAAACACGTCTAAACCTTGGTAAAATGCATACTTATATCGTTTAGCCTATGTGGACTAGTCTTTATAGTACTACGCATAAAGTCTTTAAACTTAAACTCGATATGGTCATTACAGACAATGTTGCTTGCTCTAACTTTAATTTACTTTGGTTCTTTGGAGAGTGGGTGAGTGAGCTTCTTTCCGTAACTCCTTGAAGTAACTTTTTCTTAATTTAATGTTTGTTATCAGGACTTAACCACGCTAAAACTAGTTCAGTCAAAACTAGTCAGCTCGTGACCACGGCCATTGAAACTTGGCCGAAACGTCGAGGTATATAAATGAACTAGTTTTAGCGTGGTTAAGTCCTGATAACAAAAATTAAATTCTGTGTTCAAATCGCGAAAGTTTAAAA
Source organism: Apocheima hispidaria (assembly GCA_947579745.1). Classification (NCBI taxonomy): domain Eukaryota; kingdom Metazoa; phylum Arthropoda; class Insecta; order Lepidoptera; family Geometridae; genus Apocheima; species Apocheima hispidaria. Next base: position 5,353,238 of record OX388151.1, read on the forward strand.
GTTAACTTTTTCTTAACCTTTACCTTCTATTTGTTATCTCTTGATGTTTTTACGCCTGTATCTAATGTAATTGAAATACATGTTACTTTACTTTATGTATGTAATTATTATGTTGAATAAATTATATTCTATTCTATTCTTAATGCAAGTCATACGTTATTCAATTGATTTAGTTAACGCGGTTCACTGACCGCTTTAAGGGCATCTGCACACTTTTTTACTGTGCAATTTATTTGTAAGCCACGACAACACTGCGTGGTATATTTACAATGCCATGCCATTGGAGCTGAGTAAGTGTGTAATTCTTGATATAAAAAAAATATGTTAAACGTGTTGGCATGAGATAATGTCGGCACTTGTATTTATTTTCCAGCTTGGTACGTTAATATGTTCAAGTTAACGATGAGAATCAAATCAGGGTCTAAGGTATATTAAGTAGGTATCATGGAATTATCTACTTGCAACATTGAATGGAATAATAAGGGTGTCTATACATGGCCTGACCTGACATCGTGTGATAGAGATGGCTATATATAAGTTTCTGGGGGAGCGAAAGGGAGAAGCTATAACCTTAATAGTTTGTTTCTTTTGCTCCCGTGAAAGTCAAGTCTAGCTTTCCCTTTCACACGGTGTCAGGTCAGGCCATGTAGCGGGGTCTTAAGCTGGATACATAATTAAAAAAAACCCCTTAAAATATACACTATCGAGAAATACTTATTATTGTGGAGTTCTGGCCATCTGTGGTCATGACTATAATATTTGAGGAATGACAGAGTTCTAAGGTAACAAATATTTAAAAAAAATAACAATTGACTTGAGAACCTCCTCTTTTTTTTATGAAGTTGATTAAAAACCGTGACTTGCGATCAAATTTTTGTCAAATTTAACAAATTTTGTCGACCAAAACTTAATATAAAACTAAAGACTTTACAAAAGGAATATACCAAAGAAAATGAATACTATTATTTTAGTGTTCGGTGCTACTTGTTACAAGATTTGCGTATATGCTCCGAGCAGTTCAGCTCCCGCAAGCAGCACTCATTCACGAGTTGACCCATGTGCCAGCCACCGCTCTCTATATTGGAGGGAAAAAACCACAGCCACAAGCCACACCATCACCAGCCACAAGCCACAACCACCGCCCCAAGACGCCGCCGCGAGGTAAGACTTTTTAGTGACTGTGAGTGTTCTGGGTATCCACGCCAAAATGTCCTACAACAAAGAAAATGAAAGAAAATGTTCGTCCACCTTTTTTCTGCCAGGGCGCCGTCACCGCCGTATTCCGTTCTCTAATAGCCATGTGCAGGGTGTAGTCCTTGATGGTCTGAGGTGACGCTGCCATCACTCGCCGAACGAAGCAGCTTATGACATCTTCCTGGTCATCGGCGTAATACGTAAAAGTCCTGGTGTGCCGCGAGACTGGGACGACTGCATGGAGAACGCTATCGTGTCTCTCTATTTGGTCGGGGTTGATGCAATACGCAGGTATAATACGATTTACAAACAGCCAAGTTGGTGGTTAAACGCGGACTTATCACATTCATACTAATATTACAAATGCGAAAGTTTGTGTATGAGTGTGATTGTATTTGTCACTTCTAAGTTATTGTCCTTAGTTGTTACTTCTTCACGTTGAAACGGCTGAACGGATTTGGATGAAGTTTAAGGGGGCAGTTTATAACCAGGATTGTATTGGCTACTTTGTATCCCGAAAAAAATAACTATTCCTGTAGGATAGCGAGCGAAATCGCGGAGCGCTGCTATACGCGATAAAGAACACAGAAGCAACAAAAAAGTAACACATTCAATAACGCATGCAAAAGAAACAAAATATCAAGCAATCTTATTCATTTTCTGTTGGCCGTTCTGATTCTCAGAATATATTTTTCCAGCCGTGTCTTGTAATGTACCTAAATACTTTACGCCATGCTCGTACCATCCTGAGGTTTCATTACCATATCGTGCTGATGCTGTTTGTGCCTTTGAAGTTTTTTTAGTTGACAGCCTTCGGAGTAGGACTAGTTTTTGTTCGACAACAAACCAAGTTATGGTCAGGTGTGTAGAGGACGATGTTTGTGTAGCAAAATAATTGGAGTCTTGACTTAGAATAACTGAAATACTTAATATTACTGCTACTACTTTATTATTGAAAAATTACTTGAGAATAGTATTTTTTCATATTTTTCAACTTACGAGTAAATTATCTTGCTGAGTCACTATATTAAGCCAAATAAAAATTTACAATTTTTACACATTAACACACGTTTTTTTTAAAATATTTTAATATGTATTTATGTCATAAATATTTTTTTCTGTATTTCTGTATAAATAACACATGTTTTGGAAAATAATACAATGATGCGACATGACTTCATCAGTTTTCCGCCAAAACTCAAATAACATTTTATTCGTTGCTAGCATCACAGATCACACTAGATACCGCATTACGAGATTCGTCGTTCCCACAAAAAGTCACCAAAGTTTGAGGGAGGCGCGGGTTGCGGGGAGTGCGACCAAGCTTTCTCATATCGAGTCACTATATTAAGCCAAATAAAAATTTACAATTTTTACACATTAACACACGTTTTTTTTTAAATATTTTAATATGTATTTATGTCATAAATATTTTTTTCTGTATTTCTGTATAAATAACACATGTTTTGGAAAATAATACAATGATGCGACATGACTTCATCAGTTTTCCGCCAAAACTCAAATAACATTTTATTCGTTGCTAGCATCACAGATCACACTAGATACCGCATTACGAGATTCGTCGTTCCCACAAAAAGTCACCAAAGTTTGAGGGAGGCGCGGGTTGCGGGGAGTGCGACCAAGCTTTCTCATATGGCTATCTCAAGGTTAACCCTACTTGCGCCTAACAATCAACCAATCGGAGTAATTTCTTATAAGTGTATTTAGACTGATGCGTGGTGCGCTTCGGGCGTCCTGAATGCAGAATCTAGGGTGTGATTTGTGACTAGCATATACCAATGCCAATGCTACTATAAGTAATATATTAATTTGTGAAGGTATACTGAGAGTACGTTCGAGGTAAGATCATTACATACTATTTTATAATAATCGTAATATGCTGTAAGTACTTAAATAAGTAAGAAAATTATAATTTCGTAAAACGTAAAAACAACGAATGCAACAATCTGGTCTGTTCTTGGTGCGTTTGTCTCACTTAAAAACGTTCTGTCCAATTTTTTTATCAAGTGTTTTCAACATAATCGAAAAGTTATTCATGTGAAATGAAAGATAAAAATAATGTTTTACTAATTTTGTAATCTTTAAAAATATAGCTTTAATAATCTACGAAACAGGCTCGGCTCGGCATTACCACGCTGAGAGGCAATGGTTACGCATTGCGTTAAACAAACGCCAGCATTTTAGTCACATGCCTAAATTTAGCCAAGAATTTGTTAATCAAACGCTCAATCGATTCTTTTCTACCCAACAAAAGTGGTAAAAAATATCGATAAAACCAGTCTGACTACCAACAAAAACTAACGAGTAGACGAGATGCCAAAGTGGAACGATTGAATCCTTTTCATTAATATAACTAGTAGTTCGCGCCGAACTGAGACCTCGCGACCCTTATATCTTCACAACCCCTGGACCGATTCAGCTCATATTTGAACTTAAAAATTGTATTGAAATGAACTACTTGCCTACAACATTTCATGAAGATCAACGGTTCGCTAGTTATCATCGGACAAATATACACATAAACATACATACAAATGCCGATTTGTCCCAGTAAACTCTGTGACCTTCGCTTCGCTCGGTCAATTATTATTGAAAGAATTCGGGCTCATAAGTCAAATAGGTTATACATGTTTCCTTCTGTGCTGCATTGAAGATTAATAGCGTATCCTTGAACAATCTTTTACATAGGAAAATAGAATAACTGGTACTATGTCAAGTATTTTTCAGTTACCAATCTATCTTCTATATATATAAATTAAAATGCTGCACGTTAGTAAGCGCATCAGGCTGGACTGAATTAGCATTTTTTTTTGTTTTATTAATAATAAATATAAGATAATAATATTAATAATCGCCCGCAGCGCGATTCGCTCACGACACGTGCTTAGCTTCCCAAGCAACTGCAACTCCAGCGCCAATTTGTTGACGCGAACGGCGCCCCGCAGCGAGATTCGCCTCAGTTTGTACGAAGTTTTATGTTATACCTAATGAACTATTATGGTTAAACGTAACGCTTAGCATCAGGTGAGCGACTTACTCGTTTCGTCACTCAGTAATATCATAAAAAAGGTACCAGCAAATAATACAAGCTATTACAACATAGTAGTACATTTTTGAGTAAGTACATTTCAGGATTCTGAACTGTTGAGGTTTAAAATTGAATTGGCACTGAATTGGTCTGACGCTTGCCATTGCTCATCTCGCATTTTTTTTTTAAGAAATTTGATGGACTTTTTCGCTCAGCGACCACATCGCCCTGTGATTCACACGGTACACAAAAAATATACATAGACTAAATAAATAAAAACACAAAATTATATTTTTAGGCCTAATTGTCTCGTTACTCACTTGTTTTAAAGAAAACGAAAGAGAAAGAGACTTAGGTATCTAAAGTATAAAGAGAATATTTAGTTTTTATACAATGGCTTGTGCTCGTATAGGAATGACAGCTTGATTTCTACCAAAAGCTAGTTTATATTGTGATGTTGACTTACCTTTACCTAAGGTTAGTAGGTTTTCCTGGACCTTGACATAATAAGTATTGAATCTAGCTAACTTGTGTAAATTTACATTCTGGCGTGGAATGACAACACTGCTGATGGAATCTTGTTTCCAATCTTGAAATTTATCATATTTGGTATCAATTCTGTGGTATCACTCTCTAAACTAATCTGACAGCACTTAAATTATCTGCGTCTCTTTTTATTTTAATATGTATGAAAAGTATGGTAAAAATTTTATTTTTGTTTTGTGGAGCTACTTATTTTATCCACCTTATTGTGTTGTGTTTTAATGTTAATTAAATTTTAGAGCCAAAAATGTTTGGTGTCTTAAGGGCATATATTAAAATTTAAAAAACAAAGTATTAATATACTTTTAATGATTTAAGTTTGATTAAATAAGTTTCATTACCAATTTCACATACTTTAATTTAATATCAAACCGATCAAAACCAAAATCGAACAGATTTTTCATTTTCGTTCGAGCTTACGAAATTTATTTCAACACATTATGTTTTATATTAAATAACGAAAGTTACAATACTTAAAACAACAATTGTCCTTGGCAACAGTTTCTTAAAGGAAGTGTCTCCGTAGCCGTAGCCGGCAGCAAGAGCGGTTGCCGGAGGCGGACGGGCGAAGTGCTAACAAGAAATTCCTGAGTCGGCTAAATCTACAGCTGTAGATTGTTTTGTTTTATGGCTACCAGGAAACTGTCCAGTTGTGATATATCCGACTCAGATAACGATAGATTTAGGTTAATTTTTAAATAAAAACTCAAAAGTACTTTCTATTACAGAAAAACAGCGAGCCAGATAAACCTTCCTGTAACAGATCTGAGTGTGATGACAATAGATTGGACGTAACTCCGGCAACCGTTCCTTTATTTCATTGTTGCCGGCTACGGCAGTGGAGGCACAGCCGTTCTTAAATCCAATCAAAATTCGTTTTACCAGATTCGTCGAATTTTGGATGCATGTAATGAAGTTTTGTATGCCCTCCGAAACGTTGCTCATTGCGTATTGCGGCAATACTATTTGAGAACGCATTGCGCTGATTTTCAATGTATAGTTGCAATATTTCCTTTGAATCGTGAGTAAAAAACGGAGACGTGAGTCTGCTGATCGTCACGAGGTGTTGTGGCAGGTTTAGGAATCGATCTATTTTAGAATTGTTAAGTTTGAAGGACGAAGGTATTATCAGAATGAAGCAGGATTTTCAGGTACTAAAACCAGGTACTATCTATGGACTTATGAAGTTCTCTTTAAAACATGCGTGTCTGTCTGTGTTTTTCTCGCAACGCAAATACACAGACACGCATTGTGTAATCATAGAAAATAATATAATAACATTATTGACCCGGATATGTACCTATGTAATAAAACTGTGACCATGACCACTGGAGGTCAGGCAGCATCGTCTTCTTTTGGCCTTTACTCCCCAGTTCAGTGGACATCTATTAGCTGATGATAATAATGATATTGACATTCCACACAAGATGAAATCATAAGACTAAAGGTCTTATCACCAAAAAGCAATAACTTCCATGCCTCTTTGGATAAATGACCTATATAAGAGTCCGCATGACATGATGAGCAATTGCATGAGCACTCGTTTTTAATAATGAAGTCGTCATTGTAAGAATAGCGCTATGATAATAGTCACTGATCGATGAACAATTAAAAAAAAATTAAATAGTGCTATAAATGGCAGCTACTGGGTTACTCGTTATATTTATTAAAGGTATGTAAAGTAATTTTAATACTTCAACGCTAATTTGATTTGATTTTACTAACTATATTTCGACTACATTAAGAATGGTGATTGCAAAAAGATGTTGTTCAATTTATTTCAAGTTCGATCCCAATATTTACGATCAAAATTCAATGACTTTTAATGTTTTGATGGAGATGATGATTTGTTAATTATTTAATTCAAATTTGATTGGTCGCTTTGCCCTTGAATAACCTAATAAGAAGAGGAAAGGATTAAAAACGAGATTCTTATAGAGCACACGCGTTTATAAAAATAACAAACGTGTACAACGTAATTAATATTTTGTTAGCGTGAAAATATTAGTTTCTCGTAAGCGAAACGACAAATTTGTTTTTAACCAGCTATATACGATACAGGAAATTTCTTTATTTTTTATAATAATATGAAGCCTATGTGTTAGTCCAGTATTGACATAATTTTAAATGATTCCGACTCCATGGTGCGTACAAGTAATACTCCGCACCACTGTGAACTCAGTCGAAGGCGAATCGCAGTAGAGAGTGTCGCACGCACCTAATACAATAAGAACGCTGCAATTCCATTAATAGAGATTTCAACGGATAGCGCGAATCACTCTGTGGCGCGAATCTACAAATATCAAACATAATGGGATGCAATGTTCGAATCACCTTCTCTAGTCTATAAATTTATGTATTATATCGATGAAGTCCAGGTATATAATTCATAAGTACCAAATTTACTGGTAACCCGTTACGAAGTTTAACTTTTGTATTTATTTAAAGTGTAATTGATTGAAGTTTATTGGTCATTTTTCTATTTACTTATTTCGGAATTACTGAATATTTGTCCCAAAAATCTTTACATAAATATGATACCGATGCTGATCTAATACCTGCCCAAAGTGCATAGCATTTCAGTTACAGAATTATGGCCATATTAGAGCGTATTACGCTCCGCCCCAACCCTTAATAGGCGGTAGTGGACGTCTTCTGGCCGATGATAACGATGATCAATTCGTGATCTAGGTATGGGTCACGATTTAGTTAAGTTGCAACACTGATGCACTGGGGTCTCATTAAATCTGGTGTATAACCCTAATCCGTATTGCGAAATTGTACGCCACAGTCTGCATCTGTCAATGTTGCAACGTGTTCGTACTTATAGCCTTAACGTAAAACAATTTCAACTAAATTTGGGAAAAAAATATACATAAGAGCAAGATATTAATTTAGCTTTTCATTGATATTCATACGAAAAGTATTTTTGCAACATTTTCTTTATTATAAAAGTGTCTTATTCATTCTTATGTCTTATTCTTTATCTTACAACTTTTCAATTATTTAGAGTTTTTTTTGTTTATAATGCTCATTGATTAAAATATGTTGTATTATGTTTAAATTAAATTTAAAACGTAAGTTACAACTTACAACTTTTCAATTATTTAGAGTTTTTTTTGTTTATAATGCTCATTGATTAAAATATGTTGTATTATGTTTAAATTAAATTTAAAACGTAAGTTAAACCGTAGTAAATAAAATTTTGTAGTAAATAAAATGTTTGAGGGTGCTATTCAAAATAACAAAACAAACAATTTAATAAAATTAAAAATGTGCTTTGTTTGAGCGAGAGATCAAATATTGTGTAAAAGGGGCCGCTTCAAGTGTAAAAATAATAACAATGAAATTCGATTGCTAATATTATCAATAATTGTGGCTCGTGATGATGATGATTATAATTGCGCAAACTGTATTAAAATGTTTGCCTTTTTTTTCCGCAGCAACAGATCATCAGATCTACAGATCGTCGTCATGAAGAGGAAAAATTAACAGTTCATGTGAGATTGCCTAATCGGTTGTAACCGTGGGGCATAGTTAGTATAACATACCCTAATCCTTTAAAATAAATATAACCATCTAAAATAGCTATAGCCTTAATAAGCTGCGTTGAAAAAAGAGTAAGTTTTGATTCCGTTTATATTACTAGGCTTTGATGTTCCATCATGTACTTTTTGATGTATCTTTAAAGCATAGAGGCCTTATGAGATTATCTTAGATTACAATAAGAAACCTTTATTAACGGTTAACAAGATCTTGCCATTTTCTCCAGAAGCCGATATCCAAACTAACCTATAACCACAGAATATGCACTAATTCACTTATTACAAAAGATATTGACTGACGAAGGAATCTTAATTTTACCCTGGCTAGAGCCGTTGTTTCGAATTTCCGTACACTAATTCGTTTCTATACAAGATAATTGTACGCTGTTTAGTGCTAAGCAGAATCGATTGCACCACCGGCATATTGTACCTAATATTTCAGTGCGAATTTCGCCACGTCCATCATTAACTTCAGAATGCTCTGATTTACAAATGACGCCTGGCAATGTGTACTATTGGAGGTTTTCAATAATGACCATCAGAATTGCCAAGCGTCAAGATAGAACAGATTCTGAAGATTGATTAATGACAGTTATCGATAGCCAAAGGGCATAAGCTGTAGAGTGTCCAACAATATTCCGTTAGTATTCGACGTGCTCCAATACGTTTTAAGTGATTGGTTCAAAGTCGTAAGAGCTGGATAATGATCATATCCTAACTAATATTATAATTCAGAGGAAATGTAGCTGCAGTCGTATCAGGACCAATAAAGTTTCCAAGTATAAAAATATCAGAACAACCGACTTAATGTAACGTGAGTATTCGCGTTTTTAACCAACTTCTAAAATAGGAGGAGGTTCTCAAGTTGACTGATAGTTATATTTTTGTTTTTATATCAAAACAAAAATGTGTCAAAATCACGTCAATTTTCAATATTAGAATATATTATACAGAATCGGTCTCAAATGTTATAATGTTCTTCAATCGTTGAGTGCGTAATCTATTCGATTAGACAGCAATTAATCTAGTTTTACTCCTATTACAATTTATATTTAATATTCAACTTTATAAACTAGTTTTTACCCGCGACTTCATTCGCGTGGACATACAATTTTCATATATCCATATTTGTCATAAAGGTTATCAAATTTTATCAAGGTCTGTTCAGCCGTTTACCCGTGATAACGCGACAAACATCCAGTCAGAGAGACAAAGTTACTATCTTTAGTTTGATAGGCGGCGTTCATCCAATTATGTGCAATTTTTGACTTATTGAATGGACTAGCAGTTCTAATGTATTTATTTAAGTATACATTGCCACATAATGCGTAATGGTAACATTTTTCAAATTATCACATTCATATCATGTATCATCGGTATCATACTACACATTATACCTTGCTATAGGTGTTGTAAACAGTATTGTTGCCTACATACTGAAAAAGTAAAACTATCTATTAATAAATATAGAAATACAGAAAACTTACACGACTTATGTAGGGAGTTCTGAATCGCTCAAAGGAAGTTTTTTGCCCGTGACGCTCATATTCAGTTTTATACCTCGAAACTTTGGTTACTCCTGTTACTCCTGTGGCTATATTTCTCTGAATTATAGTATTGGTATGGATGGACGATACAACCATCCCATATATCCACGATATATATTTTATGTACTCACATTTATTTCGCGGCCTTCATTACACATTACGTTTATTACCATTTATAGGCTTACACATTAGTTTGCCGTAAAATCTAATTTGTAAGTTGTGAAAGCCGAAATGAGTCGTAGATATTAAAAAGTGAACGTTGCTTGAAGTAATAAATAATTATTGCTCTATGATACAAAAAATAGTTCAAATTATGAAAGATGTCATTTGGTAAGTGTTTGGGTTAGAATGAGGCCAAAATTAATATGGCACAATCGATTTATATTCGAGGTGCAAGGTGTAAACTACGTGAGCTGCCTTCATTAGTGATCATTCCGCGAATGAATTTCGTCTGAAGTAAATCTTTTTATTCCATATAAGAAGCGAAAATTTCGTCCTGATACACGAGCGGCATATTATTATGATAAGATAAGCGGTGTGAGGCGTGAAGTAATACAATGTCGTAATCACAATCAGCTTAATAGTCTCTAGGTACTTCGACTGTTCGTTTAATGTAGTTGCTAAGTAGTTTAGTTTTAGTTAGTATCCTAATCCTAACTAATATTATAATTCAGAGGAATATAGCCGCAGTCGTATCAGGACTAATAAAGCTTCGAGGTGTTAAAATGAATACGTTCGTGTCGAGGAAAAAATATCAGAAGTCCCTACATAACAACTGTAAGTCCATATGAACGTCACAAAATGCACCAAAATGGATCAACGCCATATCTAGGAAGTAACTTTGTCTCTTTGTCTGGATGTTTGTCGTGTTATCACGGATAAACGGCTGAACGGATCTTGATAAAGAGTTACTGTTTATCACAAAGACGGACATAGGATACTTTTTTATGTCCACGCGAACGAAGTCGCGGGTAACAACTAGTAATTAATTAGTAAAAAATGACAAAATACATAAAAGAAAAAACCCATGTATTTATTGCAAGCCTCAATCGTGTTTTACTGAATTACGATACAGATAACATGATGGTATCAACACACTTTAAGCTACATATATAAGCAAAAGCATTGCCATTCAGTGTGGTAATGCCACCAGCATGCTGGGTACGCTGCCTACTGGTAGTGGGTTTGAAAATTTGGATTATCTATAGACCTTTAATGGTCTCTGGATAATCCAACTGTTCATTTATGTAGTAGGCTAAGTAGTTGTAGTTTGTATGTATTTTGCTTAGTTAATAAAGGCACATGCCCGTAAAAAAAACGTTATGTGTAGCTTCGTTACCATATTGAAAGTTATTTTTTGAAAGTTATGGAACTGTGTGTCGTGACCTAGCAAGTTGCTAGCCTGATGGTAAGCATCACGCTAGCCTACAACCCAGAATTCTGAACTAAGCGCCTCTCTCAAAACATTGCGTGGCACTGTCCTGCGCTCTTTAGATGTTAAATCTCGTTATGCTCAGTAATCATGCTGGAAACCTTGTTCTTCAATCCGGAACACAGTAATGTGTATACACTACTGTGTGGCGGTTGAATAACTGATAGACAATGTGAAAAACGTAAACGAATTAAGGAAACGTCTCAATACCATTAATTTTATATGTCACAAGCAGGTCACTCACTATGAAATGGTCTTAACTTTTGACTCGAGGATTGTATTAATCATTCTTTATACACGATCAAATATGCTTACTTCAATGACTTCATCCTTTAAAGGGTACATTTAAATAGCAGTTACTTGTTTAATGACATCTCCATTGACTGCTACTTTATCAAACGACAGCAAAATGGCGGTGGGCGGTCTTTGTTGTCAGAATGCTGTCCTCAAATATTCAGAACATTGAATGGGAGGCTATGCGATTTGTTATATTTACATACAATAAAATGTCGAATTAAACAACAAGGGATCGTAGAGAAACTGTTTGGACGGATTAAGCTTCTTGTAAAATTGTGGGGCGTGTCTTTCGGCCCAATCCTGAGACTAAATTGAATATAAAGCCAAGGTAGCACAAACAGTATATAATACCGCAAACAAATTATTTTCTGCCGTTTTTAAATAGCATGGTTATAAAAACTATCACAATTCTCCCTTTTAGTTTTAATAAAACGGGAATACCCACGTTAAATTGAGTCGGCTATTCCGACTATAGTTTCGATCACATTCGGTATTCCATGGCAAGACGAGGTCGTGTGCGTGTCTCGCTTAGCATTCCTTGATAAAGGTCACCGATTGTGATCGAAACTATAGTCGGAATAACCGACTCAATTTAACGTGAATATTCTCGTTTAATTAATGTATCAATACTACGTCAGTTTTCATAGTAAAATTCTCCCTTTGTATGATTCTGTTATTATTTAGAATGTAGAATTGTAGATATGATAATGGCTATGGTTCCATTATCTCATACCCTCTCCAGTCTCCAGTGTTCAACCTCTTCTATAAATCCTCTTCCCTAAGCTTGCCTGAAAGAGATTGCTCTTAGCGACAAGCACGCCAGTTGTTAAAGTTGTTTACTTACTATCTTTTGTTAGTAATTACTGGTGTGAACAATAAAGGGTTTAACTTTACATCATTAAACCAAGTTTATGTAGTATATATATATACTACAACCACCAGAGCCCCAAGTGATCCCCAAGCGCCTGCTAAGCGCGGTGGTTATGGCAACCCCCTCTTTTCTCAGAGGGAGGCCTTTGTTCAGTGCAGTAGACTTCTTCTGGATGTTGATGATAAATTAATGTGCATAGCATGGACATTCACGGTATCAGAAAATAATTATGAGTCTTGCTTCCAAGCTCTGACGTAACTATAAATCAAAATAATTGTCATTAGTATATACCTGGGATCTCATCCGATACTCAATATCACGACGGCTGGTACGAATAATATATTGAAAGATATCTTGATGACATTTGGCCGTGGCTTTTCTATGTTTGGAGATGTTACGTCATAAATGTTGTATTGAATCTTATAGGCTTTATTTATTTATAGGCATATATTTCGTAAGTCAAGATAATCGAGTGATATGTAGGTATTGTAATCCTATTGTACTTACTTGTTATGCGTATGAATAGGTTGGTTACCACTGATGAATAGTTTCCGTTTCACCTTTATGGTGTTGAATTGATCCCTGCTAGAAAATATATTGTATTTGCTATGTCATAGTGAGTAATGGTTTCTATTGTTTGTTATATTATGCAGACGTTTAATTTTATTTGATTAATGTCAATATTGATACACAACACTGGAGTAATTGTTAGCATCCATATTATTGAGATCACAGAAGAGTTTTTTTTTAAACTATTGTGATAAACTTCATTTCTATTATCGATTGTGGATTTAATTTATCATCATTAGACTCCAAAGATTCCAAGTTTTTTTTTGCAAGATTTGTATATAATTATTATCCATGCAAATAAACTTTCTCTGTATGTTTGTTCAAATTTCATGGCCGATCCACTGAATTTATTTGTAATAAAAGGAAGAAAAGTAGTCGATATAAAAATGCATCATGAGGATGGCTCTATACATTTTATCCCGGTAAAGTCAGGACAATTTAGGGCATATAAACAGAACCATCGCGTACGCACATTAGCATCTATGTATGTTCTTTTTTATGCAACGGGATGACGAGACTGGCAGTTCGCTCGCTTGCGTCACGCTTGTCCATAACAATTCAGTGCCATCCAGAACATTCAACTAAAAACAGCTCAAAACTTGTAAAACTCTCTTGTACTAATCCCTAAGTTTTCCTCTGACAGCCAAATTATCTACATCCCCTTTAATTTCAATATTTTAAAAAATAATAGCGGTTTTAGATCTGCCAAATATAGATTGAAAAATTGTTAATTTAACGCTTCAAGTCTTACAATTTATTTTTTGTTCGACCATTATACGTAGGTAATACATATATATACATATATATATATATATATATATATATATATGTATTAAAAACAAACAGACTAGCTGCACAAACAAGAGTCAAACGCGTTATTGGTTTTAAGATGTCGTAAATAAATGCATTTAAAATCTACCCGTTAAATTATAAAATTGACCATATAAAAAGTTGAATAACACCGTTTGTTAACTGCAATAGTCTGATATTTGGTATATTGTAACGGACCAGCAATCGTTGTGAAATTAACGAGATAATCTTAAGACATCTAAACGTTTTAACATTTTGCCAAATACCAACCTGTTCTAAAGCTCTCACGTACTCATTCTTTTAATTTACTGGAACCATCGATCATTTTATTTTCTTGACAATGTAGGCCTATACTTAAGTCTAATTAAGTAATTAAGCTCGCAAAATATCAGCCCACTTTTGTCGGCCTACGTTAGATGTATGCAATGCATTCATCGCACAATATTTATAATAGGTTATAACTATTTTGTTTATTATACAAAGCAATAGCATTGACGATAATTACGTCATTAAGTGCCATAGATTTTAATTCATGACTTATAATGGGTATATTCGCAATAGAATTTGTGCTTTTACACCAGTATAACTTGATCTCTAATAGGTCTAAGCTTATCCTTTATTTAAATCTGGCACTCCTAATAAGACGAAGGTCAGTCTCTCTGGACTTGAATTCGATAGGTGTCAGGATGATTGACTAGCACATTCGCATGTGCTAGTAGCGTAGGCGGGCGCCAACAGATTTAGCTCATTACACTTTGCTATGAAGCGATGAATGCATACTTATTGCATAGTAAAGTAAATGTTCTATGTATTATTTTAGTCATGAATATCATAAGGTGTATCCACATATTACCCCCCTCTAGATTCTGCACTCAGGACGGACAAAGCACACCACGCACCGATCGCCATCTACAAAAATCACAACCAAACCTATAAAAAACGTATAAAAACCTATAAAATAACCCTACCTATAAAAGCTTACTCTCATTGGTTCATTGCTAGGCGTGGGTAGGAGTAACCTTGAGATAGCCAATGAGAACGCTTGGTAACGGTCGCCGCAACCGGTCAATGGTGTCTATGTTTAATCTGTGGGTAAATCACATTTAAGAAAGACGTCTTACATTGACCACTTTATAAAAAACTTGTTGTTACTCGCGACTTCGTTCGCGTGGACATAAAAAAAGTATCCTATGTTCGTCTTTGTGATATACAGTAACTTTTTATTAAATTTTATCAAGATCCGTTTAGTCGTTTAGCCATGATAACGCGACAAACATCCAGGGACCCTATTCGGAGAAATGACATTTTATCACGGTCACTCTCACTCCCATTAAATTCTAAATTAGAGAGACAGTGACCGAGATAATCTCGAGCGCACAGGAATAGGGTCCCAGGTAGAGAAGCAAAGTTACTTCCTACTGTTCGAGACGTCTCGAGACGGACGTGTTCATTTTTATACCTCGAAGCTTTATTGGTCCTGTTACGACTGCGACTATATTCCTCTGAATTATAATATTATTTAAGATGGCAATTATGCAATACTTCAGCTGAACATCCAGGGAAAAAGCACGGTGAAGTACGAGGCAGGATACTAAGAATAGACAAGAAGAGTGGCTTGGCTGCAGGTCTCGTCGCATTTCATACCGGTGTAGGCTACTCTTAGATATAATACATAGTTACATTCATACATATAATTATATTTACTAACGTATGTAAATACTAATAAGTAATAATATTTATTTACTAGCCTACACCGGCACCTTCCAAAGACCACATAAACTGATCTGGCCATTTGATCTATTGAACCTCTTGGCTTAGTTGGTAGCGCGTTTCGGTTATGAGCAGAGGTCATGGTGTCTATTCCCGGCCGGAATATTCTTTGAGTGTGTTCAATAGATCTATTTCTACAGTACGTATTGAGTAAGTCATCGAGAATGGCTGTAAAAAAAGAATATTTTGTTTTATTCTAGTGCTTGCATTCTAGTGATTATGATATTTTAATGTTCCTTATTAGTATTATTTCATCTATAGCTAGTTCTCTCGATAAGTGCTACAACAGTTACTACGAAAATGTAGCACACACGTCAATTTGGAGGCATATTTGTATTCGAACAGCAAATTGTTTTAACTACTTATACCGTCTCAAGTATATTGGAAAGGTGTAACTATTAATCCTTTGAAACGTGTATTAATACTTTTGACAACGTTATGCTTTCACAATCTCTGATTAATGAGTTTCCTAAGAGCGATCACATTGACAAAAGCTCGCTGTCAGAAAATAATGTGAGTTTGAAAAGGCTTTTGTATCGTTACTGTAAAGTGACTAATACTGCTTTCTTCACTTGATTTGTCAATGGTCCTAAGCTGTGCAATACTTACGATTTCTAAGAAATTCAGTGTGATCCTATCCTTAGTTCCAAATAATGTGAGTTTGAAAAGGCTTCTGTATCGTTACTGTAAAGTGACAAATACTGCTTTCTTCACTTGATTTGTCAATGGTCTTATGCTGTGCAATACTTAAGATTTCTAAGAAATTCAGTGTGATCCTATCCTTAGTTCCAAATAATGTGAGTTTGAAAAGGCTTTTGTATCGTTACTGTAAAGTGACAAATACTGCTTTCTTCACTTGATTTGTCAATGGTCTTATGCTGTGCAATACTTAAGATTTCTAAGAAATTCAGTGTGATCCTATCCTTAGTTCCAAATAATCTGAGTTTGAAAAGGCTTTTGTATCGTTACTGTAAAGTGACAAATACTGCTTTCTTCACTTGGTTTGTCAATGGTCTTATGCTGTGCAATACTTACGATTTCTAAGAAATTCAGTGTGATCCTATCCTTAGTTCCACCTTTTACAGAACACATTTTAATATTTTACTTGACGAGACGTCGACAAATACAAACCAGGAAGTCTCAAAATCACGACAGAGCCAGTTTGCTCCTATGAAGATTAAATGTTAAGAACTGTGACATTTTCCATTTTTATCGCGCGTTTATAAGTACTCGTTAATAATATAACTTGTTATTACACGGTGAACATGTTGTTGATTAAAATTTCCTTTAAAATATTAAAATATATTTTTGTTTGTTTTTATGCAGCATTGCCATGTCGTTACAAAATATTTCAGTAAAAATAAATGGTTATAAGGACATGTCTTGATTAAAAATTATTTAGAACAGTTGCACTTTACCATACTGTGGGACTTTTACTTAAGTTGCAACGTTTCACTCATCGCACGAAATTCAAATTTTCTTGTGTTTTTTTGACAATTAAATCCTCTTAAGCCTCGTACGATGAGTAATTCATCGTAGGAGGCTTAAGAGGCTCTACCTACCATATGAAACTGCTAATTTTTACGATGGCTAAAATAAAACTATAACAACTACTAACAATTAAAAAGTATATAATTTATTAAGTTTTATAATTAATTCAGTTAAATAGGACTTAAAATTACATAGTAATAATAAACAAAATAAACTAATCTAAAAGAACGCTATCAGTGGGAATTGTTCCCAAAATGCTGGCCCCATTACCACGTTGTATTGCAATACTCAGCCTTTAGGCGAAATAGAGGCCAGAATTTTGGTCACGTGTTGCTTCGACCAAAGTATATAATATATATTTTGTAATTCGTGTAAAAAAACTACCATAAAATGAAGTAAATAAAGCGTTATAAATAAAAACAACGCTCTATATTCATCGGAACATAAAAACTTGCATTTAACGCTACTGCAAATTTTTATGTTATTTACCAAAACAAAATTACTTGTTAAAATCAAAATCCATTATAACTACTTTATTAGATGTCGATCCTTGTTCTTCAAACTAGAGGCAGTGCCATTCAATCTCTTAAATATTCATTTCCTCGGGCATTTAAAAGAAACGGCATAATATTATGTATATAGTATATATTATACATGCGAAGGTTGGCGTGGGCCAAGTAATGACGGGTACGAGTAAAGTAAGGCTCTACAGCGAGCGGGCTTCGTATTCAAATTACTAAAAATATGAATGGGTTTATGGTAAAAGACTGTTTATTCGGCTTTAGATTTGATATCATTCAGAGTAGATGCTTATTATCAGCCAGAAGAAGTCTACTGCTGAACAAAGGCCTCCCCCAAAGAGCACCGCAATGAAAGAAAATCTGCCATTTCCATCCACTGAAAAGTTAAATCAAAGCAAACTACAGTAGCTGCTAATTAGGAAGTACTAAGTGATGGAAAAGCTAAACTAAAGAAACCTCTATCAAAGCTGATTGAAGTATAGATGGACTCTTTTTTTTCAAAAAGTAACTGCCCAGTATTAGACTAAATAAATTATTATCATAATAAAACGTCTACAAGTTTTGACCAAAAATGAGACGTAAGATTCCAATCTGATCAGCAATATTTTCCTGACTCGAACAGAAACAAAACGTAGAAAATAAAAAAAACCTTAAATTTTGCTGTTTTTAAACAAATTTTGTAGTTAGTCGCGCTCAATTGGACTGCATCCTATATTAAAATGGCTCATCGCGGTGGCGGGTGACCAGTTACAAATTATATATGCACCTAATTGAGAGCAGTCAAAGAGCTGTACTTGGATTTTGCTACATTTTGAATAGCAAATAGGCATAAACATCATTGGTACATCGAGTGACACTATAAAATGTCTACTAAGAGTACGGTTTAAAATGCGCTCACAGTGCAGAAACCACAAACACTGATATCGATCGGTTTAAATTGCTAGTACGCCAATAGCGCGCCAACAAAGTAAACCATTCAAAAGAGTGCTTATGTCAGGTTGTTTAATTTTTTAGGTTATCTGTTTCAGTGTGTCATAATTTGATGGCCACAGTTTCATTTCTGTCTTCACAGGAGACTGTGGCAGCATTAAATCATTTTTTTTTCGATAAAAAACAGAGTAACGGAATTCACAGATGTCAATTTGAATTTGACGTTAGTGCACACCGTGCACTACATCATTTTTGTCAGCATCGTGAGCACGCTTAAATGACGTCACTCATGACTTACCCATGAACTTTTTGCAAGCTGTCAGTGCCAATGGTAACTATGTGCGCATTTTAAACCGTACCCTAAAATCTTCCTGTGGTACTACTGGATCGCTTGGTACTTCTACTTTTTTTTTAACCCGTGGTAACCTGTAGTACCACGATTTAAAAAAAACTTAGGGTAAACAAGGTTCATGAAATAAAATTACTGGTATTCCTATGTTTGAGCATATTTTATATAACGGGCACAAGGTATTAAGTAACTATCCATTTTACTCATTTGCTGATTGGAATTGAAATTAGTAGTTCTATCTGTTAAAGTTCATTAGAAATCCTATACATAATTAGATGAAGTTGCGCTTGAAATAATTAATGTCCTAGCCTAGTAGTTATTTTGTAACGTTGTTACTGTACAGCTTGGAATCCAAACAGTTACTTACCTAAATGTTACGAACTAAGACAGATCATCAAGTAGATGCTACAATTTTTTTTTTTATCCTTTAATGATAAAAAAAAATATCATTAAAGGATAAAAAATAATAATTATAATATAATAATAATAATTATAATATTATAATTTTTATTTTTTATTTTTTTATTAATGATGAAAAATATTTTTATCATTAAATGATAAAAAATGTAAAAATGATAAATATTACCTTTTGAGATGTGGACTTACCGCCGCTTCGCATCATTGGGACGGATAAAGTTACTAATAATCTAATCTTTAGACCATTTTCGAAAGAAACTAGAGCTTACCTGGACCATTAAACAGCGAAAGATCGCGTAACTCGGACATGTTTTGCGGAGTGGCCGGTATTTTCTCCTCCAGATCATAATAAGGGCAAAATACCAGGGAAGCGTAAAGTGGGAAGCTGCAAGCTGTTGTGGCTTCTTAATACCTTGGCGTGGACGGGTCCACGCCCTGGTATTAGGAATTTATACTCAAAAAATAAATGAATCAAAAACAAAATAATAGCCCGTACCATGACCTGTGATAGTAATAATCTTTCACCAATAAAATATCTGTATCTGTATCTGTAATTGTTCTACACACTTAGTTAAATGTTATCCATACTATGAAATCTAACAATCAAGTACCAGCCAGGTGGTAAAAAGTATGTACACTTTAATAAAAGCAGTAGCAACATTATTTATTTTATTACAAATTGATTTCCAAATGCAAGATTATGAACATGTTCATCATCGGATTGAATCGTAACTGGCTATTAGAGATGAATAATTTTTGATTAGTAAGAACTTGCAGACGTAATGGTTAATAATGCATGCCTTTTAAATTAAGTTCCAGTAATAAATGCTAATTTTGCCTCTTTGCATTAAAATTAGAAGTTACATTCATGATGTTGTTGTCGTTGATATTGCCACCAAAACTGTTTTAATGTCTACTCATAATCATCATCATCATCAACAACAGCCTGAAGACGTTCATTGCTGAAAAAAGTCCGCCCCCTTAGACCGACACACTGACAGACAACTTGCATTTTGTACCCATCGGTTGCCCGCGACTTTCAAAATATCGTCAGTCAACCCACTAATAACTACCAAGGTAATATTTACTCACTACTTGCTTTTACAAATAAAATTTGTTTTGGTAGTGTTTCGTGTACCAAAAAGGAGAAGTAAAGCATCATTATCTCAGTAATACTTCTCTACGATTTCAACTTCATTAGGTAACAAAATCACAGCGACAGCTCATCTGCTTATTAATGACGTGCTAATCATCATCATTAGACATAATAATCAGAAGTCTACTGCTGAACAAAGGCTTTCTCATAAGGGGGGTGTTACATAGATATATAACAATAACCTACATAAACATTAAACTATGGCACGCGAGTGAATATTACTCATAATTTTGCTAGAGAACAACACATTATTATTTATTGATTTACGAGTAAGCCGAGATGCAATTATTTAGAAGTTACGGGTTCGGACATTTTGCTAAACTTCTACCGGCTGTGCTGTCGATGAAAGTGCTTTATTGCAAATTGGCCGGCAAGTTTTGGCGATGTGCCTACCCTCTAATTTAAAAATATAACGACCTATGAGCGTATTATTATGTTCCTGTAAAATGATCATTTGTCGATAAGAGATGAGATTAAGCATGCGACTGATATTAAAATGTAACAAAAACATTTATAAGGAACTCCTATGCTTTTCACGCTTCTTGACCGGTCGGGATGATTGATTGTGATTTGCGATATCCTAATCAGTCATTCGATTTTGTGGTCGTAAGATCAGGTCAGACAAATCGCCGAAACTGTATTTAAATCATGGATACATTCGTCACCGCGATTCAGAAGACTCGTGTCGCCATCTATTAGCGACCCGATGTAAATTTGCTTTGCAAAGGTACTCAACGTTCTTAAATATTGCGTAGTATCTCCAGTTTCTGTGAACCAATTTTAATAAAACAAAGTCCGTTATAAAGCCTAGGACACCACACCATTTTTTCGAAAACCGCATGTCAACCCATCTCTCAATTCTACAAATTCTCAAGATAATCAAATAAACCAGCTTAAGCTGAACCTTGTGCACTATGGATCCGGTATGTTCCGTGGTTAAACTTGTATAGACATCCCCATATTTTCCTAAATTGCGTGATAATTTCAATATTCCTGCACCGATTTTGATGAAACAAAGCCTATGTTAATGTTTGCTTTAATAAGATAGCAAGATGTAACATTTTTGGTTATAATTTCACATTAATATTGGGTTTTAATTTTGGTGATCATTTACTATTTTTGGCAGTACATAGTATATTTTTGATGTTATATTTCACTATATCTGGTGATCAGTTAAACATAAGCTTATTATTTATTATCTTTCATCATTATTTTTGCCTTTCTTGCGTTATTTTATAAACTAAAAAATATATTTGCATCAAATACTTGCCTACAAATAATTCATGATGATCGAATCAATCGCACGTAAGTTATCGTCGAACAAACATACAAGCATTAGTTTGTTGTCCTAGAATCTAAGACCTTCGGTTCATGCGGTCACCTATGCGATATACTTTCTGTGTAAAAGAGGATTTGAGTAAGAGCGAACGTAAAATAGGGATGATGGCAGAGCAGAGTGATAGAGCAATGGAAAATAAATAGGCCACCAGCAAGAGCAAGATAAGGCGATGATAATGCTAATTAAAATTTTAACCAATTTAAGCAACATGCATTCCTTTGTAGATGGAGTAAGAAAAATATGATTCCATAGCTACAGTGTCCTTACCTATCAGGTGTCGATTACCAGCCAAAATTAAGTGACACATAGATGCATGTTTTTCTTCTATTTTCTACTTTGATAATTATTTTATGAGATGAACACTGTATATTAGGTAAACCAGCAAGCGTTTTGTTTTGTTACTATTATTGTCTGTAATAGTTATACGTATGTTTAGCGTGATTTATTAAAATGACCTTTGGGGGTCACTAAATTAATAATACATATCTGAGTAAATATATGTGAATATTAATTTGAATAATTGCAAGGTCTTTGATACGTCACTTGCCTTGTTTACGAGCCTATAGACTATACCTGACCTCGCAGATGAAGATCTATTCGCATATTAAAATATCTTGTTAATAAAATTACATCAAATTTGAGCTATTTTTAACTAAAATATTCAACTTCTAGCATTAAATTGCTAGAATTAGATATTTTGACCTAGATATCAATATGTATAAAAAACATTTTTAGTAATCGTGTAATTTATATGAGAAACGTTTATATGAGGTATAAATATGGTGGTTTGACAGCTTTTGCACAGAAAATATATCAAACCGCCATATTATTCCTCAGATAACAGTAAAATTATCTGATGATTGAAAAATCAGCCCTAATTGACTTATAAAAGTGTGTAAATGTGTACTGTTAAGCGCTTTCTGAATACGAAATCGCTCTGAAAACACTTATTTTTGAAGTTATGTACTTCTGTAAATACATTAAATTATATTTTACAAAAAAAAAAAGGTATGCATTTGTCTATTAAATGATTGACCAAAGTATTATTGTTACATTACTTACTGCCATAGATGAAATACAGCTTGCCACTAAGAATCCACAGTTGCTATAAAAACTCCCTTCGCAATAACCTGTTTTTCTATACCAAATATTTGTTCCGCTGCTGGATCAAACGGCAAACGGCAGAGTCTATACGGGTTAACAACTGCCTAATTTGCAACTTGCATCTTGAAGTGGCGTAATAAAGTTGGCTTTGTGATTTTGCTTCGCTGACAGTGAAAGAAATTGCTTAGCGAATCCTCACTTTATGAGCCGTGACAGTCGTGGCCTAAATAAACTTGAGCGTGACCGTGAAGTAGGTACCTACACAAATTGAAATTTCAAGTACATACCTACTTCTAAAATAGGAAATGCCCTTATCAATGTTTACCGTGGCGTTTTGGCGGGAACGTGAAGATCTATTATTTTCCAAAACTTTTGTTATATCGAGTGTTTTAATGTATAAAAATGGTGAATTTTTATCCGTTATTAGTGTTCGTGAACGTGCACAAGTGTTGGTGAATAGTATAATGTTGTGAAACGTGACTCTTCGTGTTATTTCCTAAACTCCATAGAAACCTCTAGTAAAGTGTCCACTACTTTACTGGGGTATGACGTGGACTTGACCGCGACTTACTTTGCTTGACTTAGACTATGACTGAGGCTTATTTTAATTGTGAAATATTTGACATAACTTGAAATATTACAATACTTGACACTGGCTAAATACACAAAGTGTGGAGCCAAAACGTAAGAGAAAAAAATATGTTTACCGTTTCCTTGTTCCTTCTATAATTCATGTTCAGTTTAACAGTTCTAGCTACATGGATTTTCCACGAACATAATAACCTAAGAGTAATGCTTGTTAACACATGGTCCTAATATGCGAAATATTATACAAGTCGTAAAACTTAAGCCAAACTTAATAACTAGAAATTGCGGTGCATTAAATTAATAAGGCCGGAATTCCACCGAAACCGTGTGGGGCGAAGATGGGTTGAACTATGCATTTTTTTTTGTATGAAATCAAGTTTAATTTGTGATTCGTATTTCATTTAAAAAATCATATACATAACAACTCATTTTACTCCACACAGCGTCAATGGATACCCGCCCTAACTTTACAACAAGGTAATGTAGAATAAAATATCCGCAGAATTACACCCAAAATGCTAACCAGCTAAATCATCATCATTATCACTATCAGCCAGAAGACGTCTAGTGCTGAACTAAGGCCTCCACCTTCCGAGGGGGATTGCCTTAATCCCCAAACTTCACAGGCGGCTTGGGGATCGCCGAAATCACACCGTTTACAAAGAGGACGCTACTGCTGGTCCTCTGGTCGTTTTGGTCGCAGTTTTAGGACATGCTTCGTCCATATTCTTGCAAAAGTTTTTAAAATGTTTTAGTGAAATAACCACCTAATGATTTATTTTCCCTATTTGTCTATAACAACATAGTAACATTTTTATTGTTACCTACATAAAACTACCCTCCAAAATATGTACGACGACAAGAATATTCATTACTATTTTAGCTAAATTCTCATATAAGTGAAATTGTTTCTTATGAGAAAATAAATATCTTAAACCCCGTCTATAAGCTGTTATTAGCGATCGTGTGGTGCCCGCACGCAAATCCGCGCTTGATTGGTTTCGTGCTAGGATTTAATTAACTTGCAGGAGGCTTCATTAACTGATGATTATGGTAATCGCCTTATTAAGTGTTTGATTCATTTTATAGTTGTGAACATCTATAGTAATTGTATGTTTTTTGGAACGAGTGGGATCAACTTGTAATTACTGCCCCAGCACAGCCTTGTTAAAAATAAAAATCAAAATTATTCTACAACCAATCTCACATCGTGTCTTATACAGAGCTATAAGAAAAGGGTATATGCTAAGCCGAAACGAGCTCATAGCATTCACATTATGAACTACTTCTACTATGGAACCAACCTCGAAAAAAAAAAAAACAGCTGTTCCATACATTTTGTCGAGTGTCATTGACATTTTCCTATGGAACAGGTGATATTTTTTAAAGTTATTCATAATGATGAGTACTATGAGCTCTTTTCGGCTTGGCATACCCTTTCCTTATAACCCTGTATAATAAAGTAAGGGAACCATTGTTTAAGTTTAAAAAAGTATTTTTTACAAAACTAATGTAACCTAAACTAAAACAAAATTCTAATTTACTTAAACGAAAAGTATTATTAACCATTATCTATTTATTTTTTTTAAACTTTTCAATGTATATCTGTAAAACAATTTGATTATTGATTTAAAATATAAATAATTGTAATGAAATATAAGAATAAATTTGTTGTTACATAATTATAATGCGCGAGGTGTCATCAGGACGTGTTGACTCTCCGAGCGCACGGCCAAGAATGAGACAAAAATAAACTTACACGGGAGCTAGTTTTAATGAAACAATTTTTTTTTTTAAATTAGATGTGCAACTCCACGGACACCGGGACCGTGACTTTTGTTATATTATTTACCTATAATTTTGTTAAAAAACGAATTTACTTTAAATATATAGCTATAAATACGCAATACAAGAAGAGGAAAGTTTTCAAATCTTAACCTAAGGTTAAAACAATTTAGTCATATTATTACTGAAACCGCGTATACACACAAACTATGTGAATAAAAACATTTGTTATTTATTTTTAATTCTTATTTTCATATTAAAAAAAAAAAAAAAAAAAAAAAAAATATTGCCTTAAAAACGACAAACGAGAGTTTTGGCGGGAACATGAAGAATTAATGTCGCGTCATTTTATTATTTTCCATAACTTGTGTTATTTGGAGTGTTAATGTGTAAAAACGGTGAATTTTTACCCGTTAAGTGTTCGTTAACATGCACGATTATTGGTGAATGGTATAATGTTGTGAAACGTGAACTTTCGTGTTGTTTCCAAAACTCCATAGAAAGCTCTAGTAAAGTTTTCACCACTTTACTGGGGCATGACTTGGACTTGACCGTGACTTGCTTTGCTCGCCTTTGACCGTGACTATGACTTGTTTGGTAATATCTCACAAAACCTGAGAATATATATGTATACTTGACACTGGCAAATGCATAAGACGTGCGACGCCAAAATCCTCTTAGGAGGAAAGAAAAAAGAACGACGAACGAGAACTTAGATATTTGTAGTTTTTTTGTATTTTAAATATTGAAACATGCTTTGCTATTCCTCAACTATCACGGCTGCAAAAAAATTAAAGGAGTTTTATTACTGTAAACAAATACTCGCGAATAAATTCACTTCAACATTCTTCATAGGCCATTGTAATTGTTTTCCGTATTTACGTATAATTTGACACTTGTCTTTCACTCAATACTTAATTAATTGCGTTAAAAACAAGCTCAATGTGAAAACTTGGACATAAAGTAAATCTTGAATTGTAAATATATTAGTACAATATTGTCTTGTTTCCGTAAACGTCAAGTTGTAAACAAAATAAACATAAATTACAACAAAAATAAAACATCAAATCAAGTACTCAAGTAGACGTACTCAAGCACTTTTCCTTCCTTAAACCAAAGGTTCATCTTCCTGCCTTTTTTTAGCTCTGCCTATTACACGTTAGATGCACTATACTACTACCTATCCTATTAATAGGGATATAATATACTAATGTAATATACTAATATTATATACATACAATAATATCAGGGATATTAGTATTTCACTTACCCCCGAATACTGAAACGTTTGTAAACTTTGACGACAGATTGAGTCTATTGCTGCCTTTATCATTTGCTTAGTGCCAGACAAAGGCAGTATTAGAATTAATCTGTTGTCAAAGTTAACAAACGTTTCAGTATTTGGGAGTTAGTCGCGAACTTTGGGAGTATCGTGGTGTGGTCTCTCAAAATCATGAACTTTTCTGATTTCTTTTGGAATTTCATGCGAAAACAATTGATTCTGAATTACGAACATTCGAAGAATAATGGTTCGGTCTTAAGACATTTCGAAGTTGAGTTTGGCAGGAAGTCGCACTTATATTACTTTTGCATTTAATTCACGAAATAAGGCTTTAAGTAAGCATTTATGTCACTTAAATAAAACTAGTAGGTAGTTCTGCGAAAAGTAAACCTCGCGAGCTCAAACTTTTTTGGACAATCTCAATGTCATGCACTTTATATATACATACTAGGTTACTACTACATAGGCTTCTACAGTTAATTAAAAACCCCATTTCAGCTCTTTAGGGATTAATTAGGTTTTCGATAAATCCTGAGACATGCTCTTTATATTTTATGCTTAGTACACAAACCGAGTTTAATTTCCTTAGCATGAAAAAATATTTTGTTTCCATTAAAACTTTAGGGGACCATTTTACCCCTTTAGAGATGGAATTTCGCAAAATCCGTTTTTATTGTTCACCTAGATCATTTAAAAAGTATTTGGGTCCAAATTTCACGTCTCTGTGATAAGCGGTTTCGCCTGTGCGTTGATTCTTTGAAGAGGAAGCCATCTTTACACAGATGTTATAAAATATTAATGGCGACCTATAATATGTGGTCTTCTATGACTTCGCGCATTGTTCACCGATAAGTTGAAACTTTGTAAGTGCTTACGAAGCCGAAGGCCTGAGAGGCCGATGGCCGATGGCCCCGTATCAGCGACGGCATTGCTCCATCCGCGACGCCATACGTCACGGGCATCAGCTAGTAATATTATAAGAACATCCGGAAGTAGACCATGGCAAGGTGAAAATACGTCTAGTACAATTAAATACAGAAGAAAACAAATGCGGTTTAGAAGATTAATTCTTATTAGCACAAACTAACCTAAGGCGAGAATGTTCTTCCTTCAGGAACCATCAAGGAAATTTTGGGGACATTGGGATTATAGTCCGGAAGAGAGTCCCCGCTCCCGGACTTTCAACTCTTTCATTCATCAACTTTCATAATATGAAAGTTCTTTGTAATGTTTGCTGCTAAAATATCCCATTATATATAGTAGGAGTATTTTAGCATATTATTAGTTCAGTATAACATAAACAAGTGATATCGTAATATGCTAAACACTTAGCCTTAATAACGCCAGGCTGAAAATTAAGACAACTAAAACGCTGATAAATTGGCGATAACATACATTTATGCCAAGGTTCGGACACTAGCTGACGATTAGGGCGATTGCTTCTATAACTCATAAGAACTATACTACAAATATTCTAAAACATACCTACACACACTACTTCACTAAAGATGCTTTCGCTTTTACCCGACTGCCCAAGAAGGAGGGTAATGTTTTTCGGATGTATGTAACTATCCGAGTATGTATTGTATATACTACTGTAGCCTAAATGACTTGACCGATTTTGACTAGTGAGGTGTCTTTAGAATCTTTTTTAGGTGGAGTGACATTACTTGTTATCATCACATAAAACAATTTTGATCGTTTTCTTTTACGAGATTGTTATGTCAAACACGATTTGATATATGTATTATCTTATTTCTATAAGCGACACCAAATATGGTATAATAAACACAAATTGTTTAATTTAGAAGCGTCTACATATAATAACATTTTATTTTATGATGCGAGATCGTGATTGACCGTTACATCTATGCATTATTTCTTAGGTAACAATATCTCGTTAAAATTAGACATGCGAGCGATATTTTCAAACAAAAAGCTGTCTGACGTAACAAAACTTTAATTTAAGCGAAAAAGCGTTTATTGTCTCGCAATTTTCTGTGATAGCTGTTTAAAAGTGAGCTTATCCATGGTAGCTATCGGTTATCAGGCGAGCGTCGTGGAACGCGCGTGGAGGAACAGTTGATGCTCGCGCGTCGAGGAAGACACATCCGTAGCTAGTAGACTAGCGTCGCGTAGTGACTTTGTGATCGAAAACATTACGAGTGCTTTAATAATATTGTAACTTGGATCAACGCGAGCAGTCGATTTGAGGGGTGCGTGCGCTTTTCTATCATTTATAAGAAGATACATTTTCTTGTGTATTTTTCCTTTCAGTTGCGTCGAGTTTTGTGTTCATGACAATGCTTTTGCCATTATCACGTCTTTACGACTTATACGTGTATAGCAAATATCTTGGGAATGATGAAGTCTATTGGACACGTGGGAAAAGGAAAATTGTTTTATTATTTTTGTGGCATCCGCAACGTAGAATATGATAGAAAAAATATGTGTATCCTGGGTTATATCAAGTACATTTAAACTTGTTTTTTTGTTTCGAAAGGAATCGTTTTAAATAAGATTAGTAATAGCCATAAGAAGTAGCATGAATTGAATGTCATCCAAAAAATATTAGTACTTAGACCCAGTTGATTTCTTACCGATAAGGAACCTTAATAATTGGCAATTAATAAGTGGCAGGTAAGTATATGTTACACTATTTTCGCGTTTGGGTTACCTTTTTGTAGTAAAGTAAGTGATGCACAGTATTAAAGTAATTTTGTTGAAGAGTTCAAAAATAAGAAGGAGAAGAATTAAGACATTTTTAGTTTTTTAAGTGTAGTTTTTTAAGTGTAGTTTTTTATGATCTAAGGAAAACAAACAATGACCTAGTTTTCAAAAATTAACTCGCAATGCGTTGACGAAAAGTAAGAAAAATTATAAATTCATATGCTTAGACATTTTGAACTCAAAAAAATATTACAAAATTGCATAATGAGAATTACGACCACACATAGTAATAAAGCTTTCTCTGAATAACTAAATGTACTTAGACTCAGATGCATAGCCCGTGACGAATATTTTATGTCAGACAATAGATATGTTCCATAAGTCTCTTCGTAACGTTGTGTATTGAAAACATTGAAGTCTATTTGTGTGCTTTTACGATTTACTATTCTAATGGGATTTGAATATGCTACGAGATACACAGATACTCTACTCAGGCAGGAGTCGGTCAGGGGGCAAACTGGGTTATTCTAGTTTTGTTTTTGCGATTACAGTGTTTGTTTTTAGTAAAAGTTGTTCATAATTATAAGTTTTATGAACAACTTTAACTATGGGACCAACTCTGAACATTTCAATACATTTCGTCGAGGTGGTCTATAGAACATCATATTTTTTCTTTCTCAGTTTCAGGGTTTGTTTTACACTAAAAGTTGTTTACAAAGATTTGCTAGAATGTGTCCGTAGCATATGTCCGTAGAATATGTAGAATAGTCTAAACGAATACTCAGCTTATACAATATTATAATATATAGTAATAGTATTATTATAAATTGGTAAATTTTGTAAATTTGTTTGTTTGTAGGGGTAACCTCTAAAAGTACTAGAAGACTTTTCAACATCGGATTTTGAAAACTCTTTATCTAATAGAAAACTATAGACTATAATGATAACAGGTCCTTAAAGGCAAGCAAAGTTGCCGACAGAAGCTAGTAAAAATATTTAGCTACCAAAATATTAGACCGCGCCTCTTTGTTGTTCTAATTACGTCCCTGGAAGTCCATATTTGAAGCGGTATGCGCCATCATTTTTTCGAAGCAAATTCGAAGTAAGCTGCTTATTGTCCGTGACATTAAACGTACCTACTCTTTTATAATCAACTAGTTTTTTCCCGCGACTTCGTTCGCGTGGCTATGTCCATCTTTGTGGTATACAGTAACCTTCCTTATCAAATTTTATCAAGTACCGTTCAGCCATGATAACGCGACAAATCTAGACAGAAGGACAAAGTTACTGTCTATAGTTCAGTAGACGGTTATCCATTTTTGTGCAATTTTTGACATTTTATATGAACTGACAGTTGTATTATAGGGAGTACTGAATTGCGCAAACGAAGGTTTTTGCTGGGGACGAACTTATTCGTTTTTATACGTCGATGATTTGATTAGTCTATATTACGACTGCGGAGCTATATTCTTCTGAACTATAATATTATTATCGATATATATTTAGAATATATGAATATATATATATGAGTATATGAATGTTTTGTGAATCAGTTGCAATTTTTTTTACATTTAAAGCTACTAAAAAATAATATAGACTTATAGTCGTTGTTATAAACAAAGTAAATGGACGCAATTAATTATCACTTACTGTTTTCAAATAGCTTATTTGCATAACTTGACATTAATTATTTTATTAATATAACAATATATGAATTAAGTAAATAAATATCTGGGACATTTTTGCACACACAGTCATCTGACCCCAAACTAAGCAAAGCTTGTAATATGACTGCCAGAGACTGATATACGTACATATATATTTTTAAATACATACTTATATTGATATTAACACCCAGACATAGAACAAACACAAATATTCATCACATGAATGTTTGTCCTAGATGGGAATCGTACCCACGCCCCCAAACACAGAAGGTAGGTTCACTACTAACTGAGCCACCGGGGCAGTTATCACTTAACTTGACATTGATTATTTTATTAATATAAAAAAATATGAGCAGCAACATTTATGACATTTTTTGATTGCATTATTCTTTAATGATTTAGTCCAAACTGGTCATTATGAATTGATTAATACGTGCTCGGTAATTTGTTTGCATACATTTTATTAATATAATTATGTACTTTAATGTCATTGTCAAAGTCAACATCAATATCACACTTTATTAATTCTCTATTTATCTTCTTAATAATATCTTAGAAGAATAAGTAGACAGGTTTTAATAAATTGTTTAATGTTTAATGCTCATATCCTATTTGATAAACAAGAATTTTGAAATGTATAAAAATTCAAACATATTTATTTCATTCCTAGCAGTTCGCACCGAACTCAGACCTCGTGGTCTCTATACCTTCACAACCATTGAATCAATTTTGCTCATATTCAAACTTAAAAAATGTAATGAAATTACCTACTTGCCTACAATTTCATGGAGATCGGATAAACGGCTCGCAAGTTATCGTTGGATACATATATACAAGTACATATAATAATATTATACAAACGTTGATTTGCTCCCGTAGTCTCAGAGAACTTCGCTTCGCTCGGTCAATTATTTAGTTCAGATCGCATTTTCAGTATAATATGTTTAAAAAAAAATTGAAAGCTATATAATATTGGTATTTAATGAATACAATTTATTTAAATGGTGCCAAATTAATGCTAATACTGCTGTTAAATAACACACGGTTTGATTAATTAGATATTTGCATATATATTTTTAATAATAACTCATTGAATATTTATATCTAGTGCAGCTCATTGTAAATATCAATAGAACATTTTCTTTAATTAGCTAATGTAATGAATAATTAATTAATTAATAATGTTTAATTATTTAGAAGTTAATTTATCGATGCCTTCATTTGCACAAAATATAGTAATTTATTACTACAAGAGATATTATCAAACGTCACGAAATAAATAAGTAACTAGTATAGTTATTACGTAATCTAAACCTAGAATCATTTGGTAATTTACTCTGAATAGTATTATTCACAAAAAAACTGTATCAGTCCCAGACATGGAATTGATTGTAGATAAAAATTAGTAAACACAGCGAATATAGTTAGTTAGTTAGTTAATTATGATTATAGTTACTCGCTCTATATTATTGCATGCTGTCTTCACTCGTAATTATTGTGACGGTTGGCTCCATTTTTTGTGTAAACTTTTTGACATTGGTGTAGGTGAACTTAAATAAATAAAAAATACTAATTGTGATTTTTTATGCATGTATTTTTTATGTATAATGTTTTTTTAATGCATTTACTAACTGTTGGTGTCTTAGTGGGAAGTGTTATCCGTCTAATATGGGGAAAAACGCCGATTCTGCAAAATGATCTGTCATTATCATTAGCGTATAGCAGCTATGACATTAGCTAATTTAGCAGTTGTTCTTTAATATTTTAATACCTATCTACAAAATTGCAAAGTTTTTAGGTTTTAGATCGGCGACCATACATAATAGATATGAAATAAAGTAAAAAATAAAGATAGGCACGTAACCGACGACGCGTAAAGCCGCCGACAAACGTTAGTGATACTATCTAGCAATGACCGCCTACATAAATTACTACCCATCGTTTGCAGTTCCGCGAAATAGAATAAAACGGTTCCTTGTGGTCTTAACTCAACCTGAACACGTCATGCGGCTTCCCTGATACTCGCCTTCGTTAGGAAATTTTCAAATTTTTTTGAATATACAAATTTACAAATTACAGAGAGAATAAAAAAATAGACCACATAATATGCTTAGAATACCATTTTCATTGTTTTATATATGGCGAAGGAGAAGCAAAAAACTTTATTCGAGTATTTTTTTCTTCTCCTTTCCAAAATATATAAAGATATTACATTTAAATTTTCTTTTTAATTTCCTGTCTGTATTTTCTACATTAATTTCACGTAAAAGGACAGAAAGAATCAGGGAGATCCTTAAGTCATGTTTTTTTTTAAAGGTAGTTTTGTACATTACCCGTAGACAACCTCGTAGATGTTGGTTAGACTCAAACAAGAGATTGGCTCAGAACCGGAACGAATGACGTGAAGGAAAAAGGGCCTAGGCTAAAGCGGTGGGTGATCAAGGGCAGAAAATTACAACAACAATGTTGGAGTACTGTTTTTTGTAGTAGTAGTACCTACTCTCTTACCTGTCAGTAGCTCAGTGCGAGTACGCTCGTCTCATATCGTTCGAACCTGGGCGGGCCCGTACCAATGATTTTTTCAGAACTTTTCTGCATCAGCCTTTAAACATCTCACTGTTCGGATATCGGCCTACCCTCGAAGGGTGATTAGGCCATGTCCATCACGCTGGCCCATTGCGGGTTGGCGGATTCACACACGCCATCGAATTTCTTCTTCGGAAATATGCAGGTTTCCTCACGACGTTTTCCTTCACCTTTCGTGAGGAAAGAAGTTGTAAAAAATGTAGAAAATGTAATAAAAGTAATGTAGAAAATACAGCCAGTGGTATATCGTTCTACAGAACTCATTGTACTCAACTTACGTACAGATATACTACTGGTTTTTGGGTGAAAGCAAACATCGTGAGGAAACCTGCATATTTTCGGAGAAAAAGCTCAGTGGCGTATGTAAATCCACCAATCCACACTGGGCCATCGTGGTGGATATGACACAATCAACCTTCGAGGGTAGGCCGATATCTCAGCAGTGGAATGTTAAAAAGGCTAATGCAGAAAGGACACTCTTGCAAAGTCCGTCTGGAGAAGGACCCTATCTTTGCCAATCATTCGATCGCCAAGCAGTAGCGTGAAAACATTACTGCGATAACTCCCATTAGTGTATTCCGGATTGAAGGGCAATGTTTCCAGTAAAATTTGGTCTATTATCTCAGGATGACAAGCGCAGAGCATTGCTGCGCTGCTTTTTGAATAGTTGATAGCCAAGCGTGATTCCTACTTGCTAGTCTCGTCACTCGCCTGCTTTAAAGAACTTGTATTAGTTTTAATAAGAAAATAATATTACGTTCGTGCGATAATATTAAAGAAAGCCACGGTAAATGATGCGTTAAAATGCCAACAGGTGTATATTCTAATGAGGATGTTATTAAAACGTCTAGTGCGATAATGCCTAAGCCTGACTGAACTAAATCGTTCGTGGTTTGCATTAACTCATTAGTCGATTACCAATCGTTAAACGATGTTAAACAGTTGAAATGTTCCGCACGTTAATACAAGGCAGAGTATTTGCAGATAATATATTTGCGATACAGATTTATCAAAGTTTATGTTTAACGCTGTCAGTATAATTTATCGCAAGATTTACAATCACGACCTATTAAGAGACACGATGTTCTATATTTTTTTTAATTTAATCTTCATGACATTTTAGCTCCTGCTAATGAGGCCATCTAGTTTTTATATCATTTAATATTGCTCTTCTAAATAAGTGTACCAGTCATGATATTAACCCATTTATGGATTGTAGATTCATTTATGTTATTGAGTTCTCTTGGTTATCAACTTTTATTGCTAATTTTAGTTTATATGTACCTACAATATAACAAAATTAATTATATCTATAAAGATCTATCATAGCAGCAAATAGAAAAAACAAGTGACCGAAACGCTGTTGCTTATACCTCGGTCAAAGAATTGATATTCAACTAGATAACTTCGCCAGCCTTTTGGTTACCGCCTTGCCACCAGATAGTTACCTAAGTTCTATTTTTTATCAGTAACCGTTTATAATTTCCCCGAGAGCAAGTCTCGGTTTGTCTGTAGATAACTTACGAACCCTTTATCCGAGATTCATAAATTTGTAGTCAAGTACATTTCAATAAAACCTTTAAGTTTGAATATGAGAATCGGTTCAAGGGTTGTGAAGTCATTGGGATTGCAAGATTTCAGTTTGGTTCAAGCTGTTATTTCATTTTTATGTTTGTAGTATATTCGGAATTTAATTTTAGGAGACAATTAGGTTAAAAATACTCGTGTTTTTATGTTGTAAATTTTTATAGGTAAAATATTAGGTGTAATATTATCTCGTAAGTAATGAATTGTTATTTCTATTCCCTCCTCACTGCAGCCACTAATTCATCATGATCCTCATCCACAGTCATCTATATCCCACTACTGGGTCTAGACTTCTCTCTTACTTAACTTACTTACTAAAATTATTAATTTATAAGCTTATCTAAGCTTATCTGAACATGTCTAATCTCTTTCTTTAGACATGCATATTCTGTGATTTTTGTTTCTGTGTGTATTGCATATTTTATTTTAACTAATTAACAATACTTTCGATCTATCTACTTTCCTATTGTGAAAAACAAATAATTTGCGTAACTATCAATTAGCATATATCGACTGATGGGTACGATTACTGATACTTACTGTCATTGCCTTTGCTCACTTGAGCATGCTTCGCGCGTCTTCAACCGTACTGGGTTGACTTTTTACAATACAATGATTGCATCTATTGTTACTGACCTCAAAGTCTCAATTCCATTTAGTTACGTATATGTTGGGGTTAGGTCATCGAAACATACCGTATTTGGAACAGTAATGCTGAATAATGATAATACTTAAAGATTTAATAAAAATCTTTTAAGCCTTTTGTTGAAAAATGTTACTCGGTATAATTATTTCAATTAGCTCAGGACCGATGCATATGGCGTAGTAAGAGCGCGAAGCCTATACTCAGATGTGGGATAAAGAAGGCTGTGGATGGTGGTGATAATATTCCGCTTTCCATTCATACTATTCTGTAAAAGTAAACAAAAAAAAAAGTTCCATAGAAAAATTCAATGACACTCGACAAAACGTAAGGAATAGCTGGTTTTTTTCATGATTTCAGGGTTGGTCCCATAGTAAAAGTTGTTCATTCAATATTATTGCACCTTTTAGTAACGCCTCGTACATTGGTTTACCGTTACTGAATGACTCTTTAGCAAAACTGAATAAATAAATTAGTAGTTCTCGCCGAACTGAGACCTCGCGGTGTCTATATCTTTACAACCCCTGGACCGATTCAGCTCATATTTGAACTTAAAAATTGTATTGAAATGAACTACTTGCCTATAAAATTTCATGAAGATCGGATCAACGGTTTGCAAGTTATCATCGGACAAATATACACATAAACATACATACAAATGCCGATTTGTCCCAGTAAACTCGCTTCGCTTCGCTCGGTCAATAAATATTTACCAAAGTTTTCTTATATCGAATATTGGATTTAGAACGAAGCCTATTTATATTCAAAATACGCCAGAAATTATGCAGTGTGCCTTTTGTACCGATATCTCAAATCATACAAGCCGTCTTCGTTTACCATTCTGCATCACTTCCTAAAACGTTTATGGTTCTGTTTGAAAGCATTTCGCTTCGGACCTAGATATAAGTAAGGGCCTAGTGCTTGTTATTCATTTAGAATTTTCCTGGTAGTTGCCAAGTAGGACGTGAGAACAGACTTTGGGTATAGCGTGGAGATAATTGATGCCAAGTACCTAGACACCACTTGACTTTCTATAAGTAACTCTTTATTACTAACTTTGTTACATAATCTAAGCTAAGCCAATAGTTTGTGTAAGAATTTATGAATCTAAAAAAAACAACTGATGATGCTATTTTACGGTGAATCTATTCTAACCAGATAAATATATAGAGTTCAGTCCAAGTTTAGGGTGTCTACACATGGCCTGACCTGACATCGTGTGACAGGGACAGCTAGATTTGAATTGCACGGGAGCAAAAGAAACAAACTATTAAGATTATAGCGTCTCCCTTTCGCTCCCCCAGAAACTTATATAAAGCCATCTCTTTCAAACGATGTCAGGTCAGGCCATGTAGCGAGGCCTTTAGTTAGGATTAACTTTGTTTATGTGCTTATGTAAATTTGTTTATTTTGTCAACCTTTGTTTTAGTCGTTGTGTAATTAACCGCATAATATAAAAAGTGGTTTGCAGATCAATATTTTTAAACAAAATACTATTTGCACATCATTTCAATACAGTAAAATTACCCATTTCTCTACCATCATTTAATTTTGTAGACCATTTGCAATAGCTGCAACAAATGAGCAGAAATTATACACTAAGTTCCAAGTAGTCAAAGGGCAAAGAGCGTTATTATCAATAACTGGTTTAGGGCTGGCCCGTAAAATAATTGTCTGAATTGCCACTGTTAGCTGCAGCGTAAATCAAGAGCTTGTATTATTAGAGGCTTGTGACCATCTGAACACTCCCTAATCTTCTATTGACATTGCCTAATATGCAACTAGCCTTTCTCAAAGGGTCAACTTCTACACTCAATTAGATTTCATTGCAATATTTTCCCATTATCATCATCATTATCAGCCAGTGCATAAGAAGGTATCACAGAGATACAGTCCCACACCTACCTATTACGAATAAAAGACGAGACAGATGTCCTGTTCCAGGTTACAGATGTGCTCTGGCATGGAGGCACTACAATCACATAGCACCAATTCTGTACAATAATCTTAATTCTAACAACGACTTAAAAAATGTGCATAGTTTTAAGCTGAAAGTATTTATTAGCGACTGGTTGAAGAAGTTCGATTATGAGGCCTTAGAAGACCTCATAACCAAAGTAGAATAGTCATCTCTGCGAACCCTGACTCTTACGAGAACTTGTGTATCGCAGAGATGACACATAAATACTCAAAACTCACATGCATTATTTATTTATTTATTTTTTACTTTATTACTTTGTGCAGACATATTTATGTATTATGTAGATATATACGTGTATTGACCTAAGTTGTGTATTATTTTTATTTTGTATAAGTGAATTTGTAGTATAGTATTTATTTTGAATGTTTTATTTTATATATTTTTTACCTGTCTGTAATATATTGTACTTTTTAGGAAGACACTGCCTGCTGCAACACAGCTAACGCAAAAACAACAGGCAGGGTTACAAATTTTTTGTATAAACCTATAAATTTACTCAATAAAATATTTTGTATTTGTATTTGTATTTGTATTTATAAGACGTCCACTGCTGAACATAGGCGTTCCTCATAGAGCGCCACACCGCCCGACAACAAGCCACTTGCATCCACCGGTTGGTCCACGTGAAATAGGAAGAATAGAAATGATTGCACAGTGATTTTGATCTCATCAAAATATTAACATAGTCGACCTCCACTAGTACTTTTCATAATTTGATACTTTACATGTTCATAGTATCGTATTACACAATCAAATTGCATCTTGAGGTCACAAGTGATGTTGGTTTTGCTCTATTTATCGCGCTAGGGTTAAGTTACGTTAACGTCTGTTTAAAAAAAACACAGGTTTAGGTATGTAAGCCTTTTTATTTATTAAAATATACGTATCAGTTCATATATAATAATTTATTTGTACTTAAGTCAATACTATATCGCACAAAAAACTTTTTTAATTATTTAAAATTAATGACAGTGATTTTCTAAAATTTATACAGATGCAAGATTCAATCAATACAAACATGTTGTAGATAAGGTTGTACATCTTTCAATAATCCTAACTAATATTATAAATCCGAATGTAGCTCTGTCTCTCTGTCTATCTATCTGTCTCTTTGTCTGGGTGTTTGTCGCGTTGTCACGGCTAAACGGTTAAACAGATCAAGCTGAAGTTTTGCATTGATATGTCTTAAAACAAGTAATCTATGTCCGTCTCCGACCCCGGAGGTAGGTCTACGTGTACGAAGTGGCTGGTAACAGCTACTTTTATATTATTAAAATATTTAATATATGTGATGACAGGACTCATCCTAGTGGCTCATTCTAGCACAGGGCTCGTCTAACAAAAATAACAATATTTTATACCTCTAAATATATAAATAAATAAAAGATACGAACGACAATTGGTTTCCTGCTCGAGCTTTGTAATCAGTAAACATTTTTGAATATAATTTTTTTCATTAACACTTACGACACCTAGGAAGCGCATCTAGCAACATACATTTGTTTTATCTAAGAATAGTTTAGGTCTAATTTGTTTTTAAGTGGGTATAATTTTTGCACATAATCTAATCTGACTGAGTTGTGATTTCCATTTAGCCAATAAGACATGACGCGTTAAGTCATCTGACAAATTGCAGCTTGCCTCGCGTCTCAAAATATAGAACAAAAAAGTGGAATAGCGTCACATAAGTCGATACCAAACCTTAAAACTGGACTGGACCACTTGGAGCTGGTTTTAATTTATGACAACATCAGATTATCGATAACTTCCTTAAGATCACTTCGCCTACGCCTCTGTGTTTTTTATGGAGACCATAATTTAAAAATAGCATGATTGGATAAGTAATGGGCTGGATGTATAATTATGGTAAGGGTGCTGGTAGCATTCTTGTTTTTCTTAATGACAGTAATAATATAGAGTAGTAGCTATAAAAAAAAGGTATAGAAGTACGAGTGCTTCATATATTTAAAAATTACTGCGATTAAAAATATGTTCAATATATTTCGAATCGTAGACGTTACAGGGTCCAAGAAATTAATCTATGTCATTGTTATGTAGTCGTTTTTTCAGTCACCATATTTTTATATATATAGATATTTTATTTATATATTGTAGATACATAAAAGGATACAAAATGAACAAAATTGAAAAATATGCACTGGGTCTTGGACCTATGGGAGCACGATTGATGTTTGATACCATGAGTCCTTCCATAGATCGAAACATTATACTTAGATATAGATATAGATTCTATTATTATTATTTGTTCTGTAGTAGTTGTTGTTTTCTATAGAATTTCACTAGGATTCCCCGCGGAATCTCATCATTTCTCTAATTTTTATCACTGAGTGAAGCTTCTCTGAACAAAAACTGACTTCCGGTGCCGCAAATTATAATAATCAAAATAATTGGATATCATTGTTGGATGTACACTAAAAAAACGAATGCCAAATGTCAAGTAACTTTTACATTACAACAGAAAAGTAAGTAAGTACTTCCTCTTACAGACCTGAAATATACGAGTCATACAAGCAAGAAATGCAGTGGTTGTTTGACTTATTTTGTCGTGCTTAGCATCTTTAGTACGTACTTTTATAAGAACGAATTCTGACCTCGTCATCGCAACGTCTCTATGTGGTCATGTCAATAACACCTATGTACTTTTGAATGAACATATTTGTAGATGGCATATCCACATTTTCTTGACCAAAACTGACTTAGTATGTTGCATAATAAATTGTTGCCACGATAACACAAGAGAAGAATAGACGTCGATGAAGAGGTGCGAATAATTGGAACGAATATAATTATGAATTGTTAGCTGGTATATTTTTTTTTTTAAATTTATTTATGTAATTATGGTACCAGCCAGACAAAAGAAAACCAGGGCCAGGAAAAACTGCGACCAGAACCACTTGAGGACGGTCAACAACGTCCTCTTAGTCAATGGGGAACATTCTGCGGTTTCCAAGCCGCTCCCAACAGAGATAGCTTCGTCCAGTAGTGGTCGCTCAAGAGCTTATTAGAGTAAACTATGGTACAGAACACGCAAATCTTTTTGTGTTCTGTGGATATAGGCGCAAGTTGTACTGAGCAGAGCCCGCGTCTCTCTTACTCCTAAAATACGCGTACTACGCAATCACTTGCGCTAACATCCGAGGCCTCAGAAAGATTTACGCGTACTATACCGTGCCAAAAGGGCAATTTCTACGCTATTTCTACAATGTGCTAAACGGGCGTTTACATAAACATTTTACTTGACGTTCTTGGAAGTTGTTGAAACAGTGAATTTTTTAAAAGGAATAGCTGGAAAATGAGATGGAATGTAAGTGAAGCGTTCAAGCAATGTAATATTTAATACCCGCTGCTACTTGGTTATGACTGCTGCAATATTATACAGGGCTATAAAGAAAGGGTACGCTAAGCCGAAAAGAGCTCATAGTACTCATTATGAACTAATTTTATTACGGGACCAACCATGAAATCACGCAAAAAATATCAGCTGTTCCATACATTTTGTCGAATGTCATTGATTTTTTTTTTATGGAACAGTCACACAATTCTCCTTATAAATAAATAAGGCCTTGGGATCAGCTGACATTTTTCAAAGTTTTTGTTAAGAGTTGCGTATCACTTCTATCCTCTCTCTCCTCTCGAGGATCTAGTCGCTGTTTTAGGACATAGGTACCCCTGAGGTATGTTCTAAAACTGCTTGCCATTTTCCTGTAATAATAAATAATGAGTACCACTTCTATACTTAGTAGTAATGAGTTACTTTACTTTTAAAATAAAATCATTACTTTTTAAACATAATTATAAATGGCGTAGTTACCGCTTTAGATTCATAGCTCCACGTTCTAGGATTCATTGTGACGATGAAGCAATGGAACAAACAAAGACATGGACAAGTAAATTAATTATCTACTATCATAAGTTAGTTTTAAAATTAAAACATATACTATTCTACTTGCATTCTACAGCGGGTATAAATGTTTGAGCCTTTTGGGGTCGAAACCGTGGCCGTGGGGACCAAGTGTAAAAGAAAATTTAAAAAGATTTATCAACGCGTCTGGTCGAAGCATCTCGTGACCAAAATGCTGTCCTCTGCTTTGCACAAAGGATTGAAATCGTAAT
The DNA here is from genome assembly GCA_947579745.1 of Apocheima hispidaria. NCBI lineage: Eukaryota > Metazoa > Arthropoda > Insecta > Lepidoptera > Geometridae > Apocheima > Apocheima hispidaria. The sequence continues at coordinate 5,395,096 of OX388151.1, forward strand.
TCAATACGGCAATTTGGCCAGCAATTGGGCACGATGCCTTGTTGGTAGCGGTTTATTAGATTCGTCTTAGTTTAAGTTGTATATATTTAAAGATAGATAGATAAACTATTTATTGTTCACACCAGATGGTACGTAGGACAAAAAAACACTTAAAACTAGTGTAACAACTGGCAGCCTTATCGATGAAAGCGATCTCTTCCAGGCAACCACTACATATACTACTACTACTACTACGCTACTACCTACTATTTGTAACAACTGTTTACAGTAACAGTCGTAGTATTGTTACTACTTATGTTACTGTTTTTACGAAATAAACAAGTGCTTAGATTTTTTTTCAAATCGGAATCATGTTTTAAATTTCCTAAAAGTTTCGTAAATATACAATTTTAAACAGTGCAGTCTAACGCAAGAGGGACTCTCTCAGCGTCAAGTAAAAAGCAAGCAATGTCGCGTTTCTATAAGGGCTAGTCAAATAATAAATTGGTTACACTCTCACATGAGCACGACTTGTAACATAGGTAGGATCTTTGACCTCCATCCATTATGTAAGTTGTAACGAAGTGGATGAGTTCCGATGTCAATTCTGGGCTTAGATAACCTATTATATTATATTCTGTACATAGATCACTTTTACGTAACTAGGTGTCTCATGAATTTTCTTTGATGATTGCAAACGTGTTGTAAAAAAAAACATTAGCAAAAAACAGTCATTCGTAGGTACAACCCTACGAATGACTGAATCCTATAAAACACTTTATTCGAAAAATGTACGTATTATATTCAATATTTTTTAGCTTAGCTATGGCAAAGAAGTTGATTTTATTTAATTCTATTTACTCTGGGCATGCAAGCTGCCAGGTGCCAGGGTTAGCTTTTTATGAGCAAAATACTGCCAAAAAAACCATCCTCGGCAAGTTATCTCATCAATGTCACCGGCAACTAATATAAAAATCAAAACAGACCTTTTTATATCTTCTTTTTATGCTCAATAACGTACACTGTTAAAGTAAGTTCTATAAGAACTTAATAAAGTAATGGCGACCTTGGATATTGGAAACAAAACATAGCAATTATTTATAAAACAAAACTTATTTCAAACGAATTCAAAAAAAATAACTTGCTCAATTCGGTAGTTCTTTTTCAAGTGTTTGTTTTCTGCAATGAACAACTCGGTACCGGCACGAACGTCGGCCGGAGGCCTGCTATGCTCTAAGGTTTCTGCTTATTTGTGATAGCTGTGAGGACCTTTGACAAAGAAAAATTAATCAATCGCATGTGCATGTTTAGTACGGGAATAACTTTCCTTTTTTAATGATATTTAAGAAGGTAAAAAATTTACACGATATAAATAGTGAAGAAGATTTAGTCGTGGCGCGCACGCTAAGCCCGCTGATCTAGTAAGCACTTACGAATAATGAAAGGTTAAACCTGATGCAAAGGCTTCCTACTCGTATTTCATAAACGCAAACAGTTTATCGATTGCTTGCAGAACTAATGAGAAAGTACAGAGCTCCAAGAAGTTTACTGAGAAATAATGTAGGGAATGTTTTGGTGGTCGCCAATCTACGTGGTGCTAATTCAAATTCAAAATCAAATTCAAAATAAGGTGAAGATTAGACAAAAAAGCAAGAAAATATAGTGATAGCATGACGATATACAAACATTTTGCGATGACATTTAGACAAAATAGGCACTAAACAAAGAAAATTGGTGATTGAGGCGTGTAGTGGGCTAAATAAGGCGCCAATAATGATGCCAAAAATATTTATAATTACCAATGCTATAAAAACTTTTGGCTTTTAATAAGTACTTGACTAATTTTAAATCCACTTGAAAACCATCTGTCCACTTAACATTTACACGATACATTACTTACCGTCAAAATTTATCAGCCATACGATATCAAATTGATAGCTCGTAAGTACATTCAATTAAAATCAAGTGACATTATTTAATTTTTGATCAATACGTCCCATATCGAGTGAAATTGTGAATTCAAGTTGGTCGAGGAAACAAAAAGGTTTTAAATTGCCTCAATAAATTACAGATGGCTTGCGAAATGAGTTGACCTCTATGAGATGTATCTGCATGCTCGTTCTTTTATAGGTTTCATTTGTTCTTGGATGTTGTATTGTGTTGATGATGAGACACGGGACGAATAAGGCTCTGGCTGCAGCGCAGCGCAGCCTTTTACAACCAGTGTATTGTTCTACGTAAGTGAGAGGTTACGCGATGTAATGCGACGCTACATGGCGCAAACATATATCAGAAGTACAATACAATAAACACTTTATTGAAACCAGAAAAGGACTTCAAGAATGATACAGTCGAGATACGAGCAATAAGGCAGTCTTATCACTAAGCGCGATCTCCTTCAGACAACCTTCTAATACATATTCTGTGTTTTGGACAGTAACGCCACGACGTTTGGACGTAATTAAGTGAGTTTTATAGAATAATAGTTACCATAATATACATTTTAATTACGTCAACGACCTTAAAAGTATGTAAATGGTGGGTAAAACGTGGCTTAAGTTGTACTGTAATTTTATTTATTATTCTATTCCAGTGAAGTCAAATCGTATTGCTTCGCAATTTGTAGGCCTTCCTAGGCAAGCGGGTATAAGCAATCGATGTTAGAGTTCCAAAAGGTAAGTTACTTAAAAGTTTTAAAATTGACCCGTGCTTAGCCAGATTTATGTCTGCAGCTGTAATAATAGCCATCAATATTGTGGCGTGTTATATAAAACGTGGCCATGAACTCGCAGTGATAGTCGGGCTAATAATGTGTACCTGCTTAATTGATCGCTTCCCGCCATTGTACATGTGGCGTTATAGAGTGACCTCTGAATATTGCCAAGAACATACTATAATCTACAACTGCACACCCTAAATAAGTAGTCAAACAGCATGAAATTTTGCACAGGACTTCCTTACGCAATGTAGGTAAGCAATAAGAAAGATTTTTAATTCATCCTCTAAGAGGAGTATAAAGGTAAAATAAGGGATAGTAATGGGATAAAGGTTTGTGAGTTCGTCTTTTTGTAGTTGTATTTTCGAAGGCTGAGTCTCCTCAGTCCCGAGCCCTAAACCTGGGAGACCGAAAACCGTGCTGCAAAGAAGTCACGGAGATTACCAGCTAGTCATATTACCCCCGAATACTGAAACGTTTGTTAACTTTGACAACAGACTATTTCTAATAATGCCTTTGTCTGGCACTAAGCAAATGACAAAGACAGCAATAGACTTAATCTGTCGTCAAAGTTAACAAACGTTTCAGTATTCGGGGGTTAGACTACTAGATACACCAGCTTACGAATTTGATTATCAACAAGAAACAGCTTTCAGAATATTTAAGAATGTGTCAATGTGTACTGACACTAAATGCCTTTTGACTTGAAATAGAAATCACATCTAAATGCCAAGTTCCAGTGGCTGCACGATTCACACACCAGTTAATTGAGAATAAGGAATTAATTACTTCCTCGTCGTTTTTCTATACATACATTAATAACCCCTTTATACACACAGTTGAGTTAAAACAATGGTTTGTTAGAAAAACAGTTTCAATTAGTATAGTTGCTTCAGTATGACATGTGCTTGTTTCAATGCTAGTAATTTTATATGGAATTCAATAGAATACCTTTTGATACGGAAGTTGGAACAATGGATTCATTTCAGATCCATATCTAAATCTAAGAATGTTTTATTTGTTTACTCGTAACTACTTAATTGGGTAGATAAGTAGGATAAACCTAATCTTGTCGTAGTCATAACCATCAGGTTGTTTCACCGACAACAGGGCTTAATCCAGCTCTCTCTTAAGCATCTCTCTCTGTTCAGAGTCTGACAAAAACTAGCCAAGACTGGTTCAAATCTCATCTCACTAAAACGAAATAAAACTTTTTAAAGATTAAATTATACCGCCTACTTGTCCATACAACACGTGCCAAAAACTGTTACCCACCCCTAAATGTTATCCGATTTCGATATTTATTTTATACTAGTTGTTACCCGCGATTTCGTTCGTGTGGACATAAAAAAGTATTCTATGTCTGTCTCTATGATAGTACAGTACCTCTTTATTAAATTTTATCAAGATCCATCAGCCGTTTAGCCGTAATAACGTGACAAACATCCAGACAGAGAGATAAAGTTACTTCCTGTAGTTCGCTAGATGACGTTGATCCTTTTTTGTGTATTTTTTGACAGTTGCAATGTAGGAAGTTCTGAATCGCGCAAGAAAAGTTTTTTCCTCGCGACGAACGTATTTTTTTTATACCTCGAAGCTTTATGGGTCCTGATTCGACTGCGGCTATGTTACTCTGAATTATAATATTTGTTAGGATTAAGATGTTATCTATACCGTAAAAATCTATGTTAATAGATTTGAGTTTTTTGAATTATCGTAATAATTTCGTGTATACAGGCTCCTAAAATGACTAATTTTTTGAGTTAAAATTATGACAAGGATAAATAGTTTTTTATTAGAATACTAAAAATATTATTTGAAAAAACAAATAAAATCCGTTATTAATACTGTGAACGTTTAACAAAATGAGTCCAAACTCCATCAATCTACTGTTAGTTATTGAGGAATCCGTTGTCCACCTTCCGTATCCATCGGAACTTATCGGAACTTGACATGCAAAATTTCAACACAATTGAACATGCAGAACTGGTCTAAATTTCAGTTGCAAGATTCATACAGAAATACAACTCATGACGGTTCGGACGAGTTTGGTAAGCACACCTGGCCTGGAATGTGGTAGGAAGGTAGCCTTTCAAGTGATGCCGCCGGATTTTCAACATGAGGATGTTAGCTAGCCAGCCGAGTACTAGAAAGTACCTTATCTCCATGATCGGTGTGCGACTTTTTTGCGTTCTGTACCTGAGTACAAAAATTACTATTAATTAATTGTATTCTAGTCAGAATATAATAAATTAACTTAGTAATTTTTGTATTCACAAAATCTATCGATTTGAATGCTAAGCATACAGTCTGATTCTTAGTATTGTGCATAAAATAACCCACATAGTTATAAATACATCATTTTTACAATGGGACTAATCCTGAAATCTCAAATAATTGATTATGAAAATGCTTATTGACACTCAATCGATATGGAACATGTAATGCTTTCCCGTGATTTCTGGATCGGTGCCCCGTAGAAGTTGTTCTTATTAATGACTACACTAACTGTCTTCAGGGTTTGCAGTTGTTCGAGAATCAACATGCACAAGATTGCTGATTAATACAAGTTGGGTTTGGTCTTGAATAACGATAGATTCTAAGCATTAAATCTTTGCCAAGTTTGGTGTTTGCCTAGGATAACGTTAAATTTTACATCATTCGAAGGAGATGTTAAATATTATAAGTTCAGTAGCATAAATTACAATAATGTTGTTTAATCCTCACAAGGTGCAACCTTGTTTGAAGTTTATCTTAGTTATTGACTATGAAAAATAGAGTAATTCTTTTCCTGTATCTCGTTTTACGTAGTTGTGATTTAATGTTTTTTAGTAAGTAGGAAGCTGTATAAGGTAATTTGTTAATTTGATTATATAAGAAAAGTTGTTGTTAGGCTTCATCCTATGAGGTTAGAGTAAGATACTTTAAGTGAGACAATAAAATAACCCCTGTATTTTTGGCATTTTATTTTTTTGCAATTATCATCATCATTATTAGCCAAAAGACGTCCACTGCAGAACATAGGCCTCCCCCTTAGAGCGTCACACCGACCGACAACGTAACTTTTTTTTTTTTTTTTAACAGAATTACTAAAATAAAAAAAAACACCACTTGCATTCATATTTACGAGGCCGAAAGTCGAGCCTTGGTTCCAAATTCTAAGCCTGCAATGCAGCAAGCAGCACCGCGTAAGAAATCGTGGACATTAGCTAGCTATACGATAATATTGAAAGGCGATTAATCACTTTGTATAAAAACAACCCTACATGTTATAACGTAATACGTCATATTTTGTTCAAATAAATAACTGTCCTAGCACTTGCAGCTCTTGTCACTTGGTAAATAGACGTACTATTTAAATTTAATTAACTACAAAGTTTTCGTATAAAATGCGTTCAACTTAATTCCTTGTTTTTTTCTGAGACACTGAGTAGGGCTGCCGTGGCGGCTGATTCAGCGGAACAACGCATGCGGCGCAAATATGCTAATCTCGGTAGTGGATACATATTTGAGCTGCTTGTGGTATAGACATTGGGTCCGTAGCTTATCTTATTTTTAAATATGTTTAAAGCGCCTGCTTGTTGGGACGCCTGACCAAAATGCTGGTGATTATCTGGCGCAACGCATAAGGATTGCCATTCCGCTTAGTAACGCCGCCAGAATTCTGGGGGTATTACTACGATCTGGTTCTTTTGTTGGCTCTGGGTATTCAAACTGTTCGTTTTATGTAGAAGGCTAAGTATTTTTTTACTGATTCGTAAGACGAGCAAGTCACGCACCTAATAAACTGTTGTGGGCAATCGTTAATCTTAACTTAACTTAGTTTATCGTCACTATCGTTAAGCTTAACTTAACGATTGCCCATAACAGTTCAGTGCCACCCAGAATTTTGAACTTCAATAGTTCAAAAGCAATCGCAGATTAGATAGTTTTAGTTTGTACGAGTATGTATTTTGTTTAAGTTAATAAAGGCACTTGCCCGGTAATTAAAAAAAAAAACTTATTTGAAATATCATATTTACTTCTAGCTGGGTTCAATATCAACTCATTATAATTTTCATTTTTACTTTATTGTCCAGGTGGTGAGAAAAGGCCATCTTACCCAGTTTCCATCTATTTCTGTGCTGAGCTATTGTTGGCCAGTCTTTCTGGTGCATGTCGAGGTCGACCCGCCACGGTTTTTTGGTCTGCCGTAAGATCGTTTGTTAATAATTGTTTTGTAAATGAATAAATTATGCACATACGTACATACATTTAATTATATAATAACTTCTTGTAATTTCAAGAAACATTTCAAGGTTGCGGCTTGTTAAATTTTTATTTTAAATTACAGATTACAAAAACACATGTAATTAAATAAAACAGCGAATAATACAGCACATTATCGTTATCCATAGAAAACAAATGTACCAGTATAATACCTAAAGTCTAATTAGTTTAGAGTATTCGAGCACAATTATATCGTAGGTATAGTTTTTGTCGGGTGTTGGCTGAATAACTAATATTGATTGAAATTGAAAAAAGAAGCTAAATGTCAGGAGCAAATGTTACTTGCTTGTTATTATCCAACAACAAAACATTTAGCACGTACCTACGTTTTTTAAGCAGTTAATCGAAGAAAGTATTCACTCCAAATAGCGTGAACATTATTTTGTCCATAGCACATTACCAGACGATAGTCGCAAACTATTTTAAAATTCACAAAGTTTTTCTTATAACTAAAATTAGTCATAAAGAAGCTGAACCGTATTTTAATTTAGATATATAGGCCTTGCTAATAACTTACGATAATAAAAGATGACACCTGCAATAACAACCAGTTGAAATAATGCGTGCCATTAACGGCCATTAACGCGCGACCCTGATGGATAATCGCTTGTCATTGTATCTTTAGGGTTGTCTCATCTGCGTTTTTACACTTCAATGTCAAAATTCCATCAATTCGCTATAAAGATACTGAGAAGAACAAAAAGGTAAACAAGTAACACAACTAACCAGGAGCTCTATTATTTTATATATAAGCGAGATTATGGTGGAGGGTATAAGCTACCTCCTTGCCAAATTTCATCCGAATTTGTTCAGCCGTTACACAGTTGAATAGGAACAAACCCACTCAGATATTTACATACTTACACATACATACTTACGTACAGAGTTAAGCATTTATAATTTTATTATAACTTTTAAGCTTTTAGTGTGATGAGAGGTTGGTTCTACAATTATGTACAGAAAAAAAACTGTTATTCCAGGTCAAACGCTAAATTGACTGGGATAGATGTCATATTGTATAAGACGGTGAAAACGCTGGCAGAAGATCGCCAAGCATAGTCATAGTCATTTATTTACATTGGAACACATAGGAGCTCTTGGACATGTCAAACACAAAAATTCACAAACACAAAAAAAAAAAATCCTGAAAAGCGACTGTAAAAGGGCCTTGTCAAGCCTAAAACATATTTTTCCGTGAGGTACAACGTTTTTAAAGATTCTTCACGCTCAGACCTAGATAATTTCCAAACATTCTTTGTAGTGTTCAAATTTACAATATGCCTTTTTTGTTAGGATTTTTTTAACGTATTTTTTTAAGCTAGATTCTTTTCGAATCATGGAAATTTCTTAACCATCAAGAGGTAAACCGACAAAAGCTTCGTTCTTAAATATTGAATGAATATTTTTTACGGCCTTGTGCCGATCTTATCCAAGTCTTGTCCTGGCTAACATCGCCCATCAAAAGGGCCAGTGAGGTGGTTTGCTTGCGTATACATAAACAAGAGCTAAACCGACAAGAGATACGTTCTTAAATATTGAATGAAATTTTTTAACGTCCTTGTGCCGATCTTATCCAAGTCATGCGTTGGCTAATATCGCCCATCAAAAGGGCTAGTGAGGTGGTTTGCTTGCGTATACATAAACAAGAGCTAAACCGACAAGAGATACGTTCTTAAATATTGAATGAAATTTTTTAACGTCCTTGTGCCGATCTTATCCAAGTCATGCGTTGGCTAATATCGCCCATCAAAAGGGCTAGTGAGGTGGTTTGCTCACCTATTTGCTTGCGTATACTAATACGATATTGAAAAACATGTTGTATCATATTTCTGTAAGTGTAGAATGTCCGACGGTAGAACCTTTCATTCTTATCTAACGACGATTTTCGATAGAAGAGAAATAGATCTAGAGAAGGCTAAACTTATCTATTGAATAACTGTTCCACTGGATTCATTGGATCTAGGTATATACTGAGAGATAAAAATAATGTAAAACGTCAATGTATATTAAAATAAATTTTTGACTGAGCGAAGTGATGGTCTCATAGTCTACGGGTACAAGTTGGCATGTGGCATATGTAGGTATGATTGTATTTACATTTATTCGACGATAACATGCAAACCGTTGATCCGATCTTCATAAAATTTAGAATTCACGTACAAAGTCAAATTTAATATAATTTTTAAGTTCAAATATGAACGACATTGGTGCAGGGGCTGTGAAGATAATAGGCGTTGCGAGGTCACAGTTCGAGACGAACATCTAGTTTAAAATATGTACATATCGTTAAATAATATCACATAGAAGCGGATAGGAATATTTTAATACAATGTCATGTGCATATTTCAATTATTATTCATTTTGGCAAATGTGGGCCACATTTGGCCCTCATACATATTGTCATCGCATACCTCATATACATATTGCGATTTCGAATAAGATACGCTAAGAGCATGTCCTTTAGTTCCATATTCAACTCTTGATTGACTAAACAAAGAGTAATGAAATGCTAATGTCATTCATTATATTATGTGTTCTTACTTATTTGTCAACGCACGTTTGATCTCATACATAATTCTTATATTCGCTTGATCAAAGAACATAATGGCCATTTTAAGGAGATTGTCTGTTTTGAAATAAATGCTTAAATATTGATTACCTATTGTTTATAAAAGATTGTGATACGATTTATTACGATAACATTCTGAGTAAAGGCAATTATAATTTTTCTCTGGTATTTTTAAGAAACAAGTTGTCACGTCGAATGCATTAAAATTAATAGACACACCCAAGTGATTGATAAACTTATGTAAAACAGAAACTACTAGATTATATTATAATAAATATAGTAAATAAATTATTATCTGAGTCGTAGAGCAACTATGAGCTTAAATGCGAGCGAGATAGACAGACATACTACTCTATTAGACCTGTAAGTGCGAGCGAAATAAACAGATATAATGATTTATGACCCGAAGACTCTGATGATAAAATGCGTTTACTATAGTTATTTGCGCCGTGCTGAGACCTCGCGTCCCCTTTAACTTCACTGCCCCTGGACCGATTCTACACTTATACGTTTTTTTTTTAATTATTGAAATACACTACTTACTAGCTTACAAAATTTCATGAACATCGGATTAACGAATCACAAGTTATCGTCAGACAAATGTATAAGCAAACATACAAACGCTGACTTGTACTCGTAGACTCTGAGACCTTCGCTTCGCCTGGTCAACTAAACCGAAGGAAGCGCAAAAATAGCTGTTCCAAAGATTTTTAGAGTGTGAATGAAATTTTTCTATTTTAGTGTTTGTCTCATAGTATATAAGTTGTTTATAATGATAAGTATAGAGGGCTTGCTTCGGTATAGATTGGGTACCTTTAGTACCAGGTATAGATTGGGCTACAACTCTTTTGGGGGCTATAAAGAACCCCTAATAACAGAAACATAGAGACAGATATAAAAGCGACAAACTTATTATACCACTCGTTTATCGACGTCGTATGAGGTTAAAAACGATATAACTTTTTCGACGTGTTTTTCTTTTTAAATAACGCGTTGATCACATGACGTGGCTAAACGTGTACCTAATTACAACGTTGTTACAAACTGACTTGTCTAGTAAGTGAATGCAAATATTTAGATCACACTCAAGAAGTTGGCAGTTACTTCAAAAACCATTTCACAACAGTAATCCTATACCTCGGTAATACAAGCCGAAAAGGGCACGCTTACAATTCTGATATAAACCAAAAAAGTAGCACGGAATTAAAAGCTTCAACAAACGACAAATTTCTTACGAGTTTCAGATTAAAACGTCCAAATTGGTCACGAGCTCAACCTGTCTTAATTTAATTTATTGCATCTCAACGGATTGCCGACGTTCGATATCAAACGCAGATCAAACGCGTAAAGTGTGCTCAACCAATTAAACTGATCCTTATTTCTTGTCGCCAAATTCCTGCGATTAGCCATCGCGTAGTGGACATATAATGTAAAGTGACCAAGATTGGCGTTGCACTATTAGCTAAATTACAAGTCTACTCTGTTTGCCCTTTGCGGGTTTCGAATGTTTCGATGCACAGTTTCATAATGACCCTTGCGTAAATGTTAACCCAGATTTATGAACTGTGTAATCAGGAAATGCCTATTTGCTAACAGTAAGTAATTTTAGTAATAACCGTGGAACTCGGGTTGAAGTTCATGAACTACATAATAAACGCAGTTTTAGATAGCAAGCGGAGCGATACTTTTTTGTTACGATCCAATATTTTTACCCGTCTGCACAAGGAGGGTAATTTTTTGGGGTGTATGTGAGTATGTTTGTGTGCTTCTATATTACCTCGTGTGCCTAAATTATTTTGACGAGTGAGGTATGGTTGAATTCGTGTTTACGTCCTGAGTGACATAGGACACATTTTGCAGCCGGGTATTTTGATTTAAATGAACGTTTGTGATACACATTTCAGTCGTGACCTGCGAGTCTTCATATATCGTTTACCGAGCGCCTTGGTGGACGGCCTGGCCACGACCAGTATAACACGTCACGTATTTATTGGTGCCTGGAGGTCAGGACTGGAAGGTTAAGGCATAAAATGGGATGTCGTGGAAGAAATTAGGAGAGGCCTATCTCCAAAAATGGATGACAAGAAGCTAAAGAAAAATAAAGGAAGAGAGAGAATAAACATTAGCTAGGATCAAATTCTTAGCTAAGATTGTTTATTTTGTATGATATAGAGGGTTATTGGTAACTAAGGCAAAACCTCTCGGAGGCATGTTCCCCTCATCAACGTTGGTTCTATGACTTTTTACAAAATATTTTATCTATGAAAAAACTAAATTCAACAAAAACAGATTTAGATTTTTCCTCCAATTCAATAAATCCCGCGGGTTCGATTAGAGCGGGTCCAGTTGACGCAAGAGCCAAAAATTCGATATCTGCAACAAAAAAAAAAAAAATGTTTTCCTTCTGTTTCCGTTCTGTTATTCCGTTCTGTTCTAGTTTTTTTCCTGTTTTTCCCAAAATAAAAAGTATTTTCGGTTCGGCTACATGAAGCATACTACACTATTTCTCAATATACAAAAACTCGGGCTTTAGCCATGACTAAAGTCACAAATAGACAGAGAAAGGATAGCTAGAATGTCCACATATCTTTAGGATTTATATTATATCTTTCAGATTTATATTAGTGTGAAGTCGCCCCGCTTATGACTTTGCTCTAGCCCAAAGTTGAGTGACAGTGAACCAACGCGCGTTCAATTATTTGATAGTCAGCGAAATGATGTCAACATTTAATGATTTGGGGCGTATTGTTGGAGTAATTAAATTAATTAAAGCGTGTTATTAATGTACGTAACTGAGCCCTATTGTTATGGTTCTTTAAATTGTAATTAGTTGTACATTTTCTTAAGTAATATCGTAGCGATAAATAAATTATGGAAACTATTGTTTAAAACAAACTTCCAGTAGTTACGTTTTATCTTAATGTTTTTTTTTAAATTGGAGACGTCGAATGTGTGGATTTTGAAGTGAGATTTCGTCTTATTTTATAAAACTACTAGCCCCACCATTTTTAATCCATATGTAAAAACGGAGATATTGATTATGAATTATTGTTGACGACTTTATTTTAACCCGACTGCCTTACAAGGAGGGTAATGTTTTTGGGGTGTATGTAAGTTTGTAAGTATTTATGTTGTGTGTTCCTATATTACTTCCTGTAGTCTAAACGGCTTGACCGATTTTGACGAGTGGGGTGTCGTTGGATTCCTCAATATGCTTGTAGTTACATAGACGCATTTTCTTTTGTAATTACAGAATTTAAAAAAAAAAAAAAACTTTCTTAAGAAAAAATGTAGAGCTGCTGTATTAAGATAGGTGGATTGTACTAAGTTATTGTTTGTTAGTAATGTTTGTAGTGCTATCGATAATACTAAAATAAAGTTGCCATTATTAATATCTCTTGGTTCTTGTAAATAAATACATCTGTTTGCTATAATACTATTTACAAGTGGCGCTATTACAGCAGATAAGGATGATAATTACCCGCAGAAAATAAACGATAATTGCCAATGATGTAACTTGACCTTACTTGTAGATATAAGGACTTAATTACCGCACTTTTTAACGTTCTTAAATGCTTTTTTAAAAACGTTGTTAAGCGGCATGTCTGAATAAATACGCGGACTATTTTGGATTAAAAGTGATAACTGTAATATACATGTTAAATTCGTTTTACGCGTTAACGTGTAAATTACAATTTGAGGTTGGGCATCGGTATGTTCAGAATTTTCTTTAAAAGGCATTTTGGTTAAAAGATAAAGTGGATAATTTAGATAAAAATTCATGAAGTCTAAAAGGAAAAATTATATGCATTTATTCTGCGCGCGCAACAGTGTCATGCTGTGTGCTAAAGCACATTTTTCGTTATCTCGCAACTTTTATCTGACTGCATTATGCTACTAGCCATGTGAAGTGCATTTTACCCAGAAATATCAGTATCAGTCTATGACATGTATCTATTGCTTGACGTAGATATTTCCTTATGCTGGGGCTATATTATCGGCATTCGAAGAATACTCTCGTTATAAAAATTGACAAGTTTGGACGAATAGTCGAATCACTATGTATTCGGGTAAACACTGCGCGTTATCGTGGCTTCATTATCGTGGCACTGTCAGTAAACTGGCGCACATCATAGGGTTACACTAGAATTAAATTTGATTGGAAGCTAATGTAGAGAAGAACATTATCGAACGCGAATTATCGAACACGATGTTTTTATCGGGGCAATGCGACACTAATTCTCACGCGATAATGTGGCCACAGCATTATAAACTTTACACGACCTTTGCGACCACTTCACGGCAAGTGGATGCCACTTGCCACTGGCCACCTCTGGATCCAGGAAATCGCGGATTCTACATTTGCTGATACGTGATCTCCAATCTAGAAATTACATACGAGTAGGTAAAATAAACCTATTTTAACCCCCGAACTCAAAAAAAGGTTGTTATAACTTTAACGTGTGTTTCTGTTTGTGGCATAGTAGCTCCCAACCAGATAAACCTATTTTGTTTTTTTTTTTTTTGCCTGTATGGTATCTGAAAATGATCTTAGCTATGATTCACGAAATTCTGTTCACCCGTTTTTTTGTGTTGGGAGTTTTTATTTTTATTTAATTTCACTTGTCCTGAATTAAGTTTCTTTACATTTTACTTCCATAAGTGGAATGTTTCAAATAGGTCCATTAGCAATAAAATAAAAATAACTTTTTAGAACAATGGAAAAGACGCGATAAAACTAAAACTAGAAGTATGATTGTTACGCCACAAAAACCTCGGAAGAGTCTACTTTTCGGCGCATTGTCAAATTAAGGCATCTGTCTTGTCAATTTTTGCAATGCAACAGCGTAGTTATTACCATAACTGTGGTGTCATCCCTAGTCAAAATATTGTGACAGATTCCAAAATAGTAGAGGAGTAAGTAACCTGCTTTGAGCGAGATACTTTTAGTGGTACCTAGTGGTTATGTACGAGTAAAATGTAGATAACCATGACAAAAAAAAAAAGATTTTATGGTCATAATGATGAGTGCAGTGCGTCTTTGTTCATTCCAGTTTTATCAACTCATCACTATTCACCTTACCTTTTAATGCGGCCTTCTTTCATCCCACCAACATACAATCATAACATTAATTTTGTTTTAATGACCACTAGCTGTTATCCGCGACTTCGTTTGCGTAGACAAATAAAAATAAAAGCCTATGTCTGTCTCCTACCCTTAAGGTATATCAAGCATATCAAGTATAGCAAGCTGGCAAGAGTGGGGATTATGGAACCCTTCGAGGCCTTTGTTTAGCGGTGGATGTTTTTGGCTGATGCTAATGATGATGTATTTTAATAACTGAGTATCTTAATAGAAACTCACTATTAGTGTCATCTGCTAACACTGCACTCTGCACTGCAATGTATCTGCTATCCTATAAGCATAATAGTTTTTTCGGCATTATTCGGCATGCCCATATATTGTGTTAAGGCGAGGACTGATCGTGATTTGAAATGAGTATTATTCCGCTCAAAGTTCTAAGGTTTAAAGTTGAAAACCGCATATTATACTTGATCAGAAAACGGTAAATTGTATTTTTTCATTGCTTTTTTGCCGATTATCGGAAATATACAAATCAAATAAAAAATCTACCTGGTTCGCCGTATAAACCACTAGCCTGGATATTTAATTTGTTAAAGAAAATTTGTAGTTACCGCTGAAAATTTAGAGCATTTGATTTCAGCTACTTTTTTATTTTTTAACTAAGACAGATTTTCGAAATTTTATTCGGTTAAACGTAATTTCAGTTTTATTTTCTATCTGATTAAGTAATCTCGTCACTTCGAACAAAGCGCTGAAAAGTGCTACTTTTTGTTGTTTTGCGATTAGACCTCGCCTTAATCTGGGCTATATCTAGCTCTACGGCAATTTTTAACAAATTTATTTGTGTGCAAAAAATACACTTCTTTTAGCTTTGCAAGCAAGCTTTCACATTTAAGTAAGTTTTAAATTTCTGTGAAATTTAAATTTCTTTCTAGTCTCATGTGATATTCAAATCGTTACGATCTGTCAACGGTCTGGTCTCAAATATTTAATCAATCTTACTCACAATAGCTTCCAGCTCTTTATAACATGAAGTTAGTAGCGTAAAATGTCAAGCTCTATTTATTTGCAGTATTGTGATGCGTGCCAGAGATATTGCGGACCAGTTCACCTTTCTTCTTTCGACATCTCACAACTTGGCTCGTGTTTCGCACCTTCTAGTTATGTACTACTAGTTGCGATATAGAAGATTCTTATTTGTTTGGTTTATTTTGAACTTACTGTGCTATGCGGTTTTACTTACGATTTTCTGTTTTTCCGATTTTTTTCCGGGAAGAAAGATAATATATTCGTCATATTTTACCGAGATTATCCTGGAATAAAAAGAGGTAAAGAGAGATAGAGAGATAAACAGAGAGAGTCCTTTCTTATAAACTATGTATGAACAGAATTTTCTACATTTATTTTCGATTAAAGACATTGCCACAAAACGTATTTGCTTTTTAGAAAAATTAACAAAAAAAAAAGGTATTCTTATTATTACATTTAGATTATTATTTAGTTCTTCATCATCATCATCTTACTAATGAACTTTACTTGAACTTTGTTATTTACTTACTTCGCTTATAAGTTGGTTTGCCGACTATTTCTCCATCTCATAATTTTTCGGTCTACCATTTAACTAAATTATTTACATAACATAAAACGTATCGTAGATTTTAATGTTATTAAAATAGTCATAAATTAATTTCATGCATAACATTTGCAAGTTGCGTAAACGCGAAGATTTTATGAATCTTCATCTTCCTTTTGTGCTTGTGTTACAAAACGACAAGCAAGCAAAATTTAAAATATTTCTTATAATCACTGCTATTACCTCGTTTAATCCGTTTAATATGTAAACCACTTTAAAAGGCAATATTTTAATGAGTATAAGTGGGAGAGCCGGAATATTACCAATTTTGGGCAATGACAAGTTATACCTTAAATAAAGTTGTTATAATAAACACAGGCATTACACAGCTATATTCGTGCCTATATAATTATAGATGTACAAAAAGGCTGACATGATAGTTGTAAATAATGTTGATCTCTTTTGTTGCAGGATACAAAAAACGAATGCTGTCTTAGAGTACACGACACCAACATGAGATTCTGCGCGAGGTTACAGGTAATTTTTTTTAAGCTATATTTCTCAACAACGACATTGTGATTTTACTATGAAAACTGACGTGGTTTTGATACATTTTGTTTTAATAAAATGGGAATACTCACGCTAAATTGAGTCGGTCATTCCGACTATAGTTTCGATCACATTCGGTGACCGACTCAATTTAGCGTGAGTATTCCCGTTTTATTAAAACAAAACGACATTGTGCTTGCGAGAGGAATCTCAAAAAAGTTGAATTAATGAGGGTGAAGACACGATTTTCTTTTATGTTTGAAAAGTCTATTTTATAACTTCATATTAACCGCACGCCATTTTGTGTTTATAGTGGATCCAATTGCTTTTGAGTAAAACGTAAAATACGATGTCACTAAGCGTAATACAAACTAAAGTGATAGTAAGTAAACTACTACTACTTTTCTTATACTATACTTACGTATACTTTCATGAAAATCTTAATGACATTTAACGTCTCTATGAAAATAATTACTCAATGACAGTTTAAGTAATCATTAAACATCTGTGAGTGCGGCTTTATTTTTTTCAGTGTTTTGATTAGAATTGCACAGTTAATGATCGGGGTTGTTTAATTAATTAATTACGCACTTGCAACTTGTTTTAATTGAATTATATAAAATGCACATTTAAAAAATATTTAAATGCCAAATAATTTTTACTAACTATAAACGAAAACCCTGAATGGAAACGTTAAAATATTCAAATTTTATTACCACACGGTATAGAAACATTAATCAACTACAATTACAACTAGCTAGCCGTGAACACTAATAAAATCGTCAAGATGCCCCGATAACAGTTCACGTGAGGCTTAAACATCTTTGGAAACTTTGCATTACAAAAGTTTATTTGCCAACTTTACATAAACAATGGCAGCTAGAATAAGAAACAAAATGCGCAATGGGGACGAATGTAAATAGATAAAAACGTGCAGAAAAGATGTTCTCGTGGGAAAAATAAAGCGTAATTGAAGGCAACGTCTGAAAGCTTGATCTTGATTGATGCTTAATTAATAAAAAAAAACTCGAAGCCGAACAATCAGTTTTATGTGGAAACAACATTTTATTGAAGACGTTGTTTATCTGATGCTTAAGTAAAGTGCCGTGGTTGGGTGCACTGAAGATGCGCTTACGCAATTTGCACTCAGATAGATATTTTGATGAATTTATTTTTGACAGACATCATGCAATAAATTATGTTAATCGTTTGAGGCTAAGTTCAAGGTTAATTTTGTAATAGCATGAACGTGTATCTACAACATCGATACGTTTAAATGCATTTGTGTCAATTGGATGCGTACGTGCAATTAAGGCACAATATTCTCGTTAGTTAAAAGGACGCGATTTTTATCAGCGATTTCTTTGTCGCTTTATAGCGTGGGTAACAAGAGTAAAGTGAAAGGATGGTTAACCCTGGAGCTCGTGGTGGTCAGATTAGGATATCGGACCACCGTCAAGGCAACGGTGCTACTCAAGTCGTGTTAGCTAGCGGGAGGAGAGAGGAAGAAGCATTGACTCGGGAATGTTGCCCCATGCAAGCCGGTGCGTTCCAATGGAGATACCGGTACCCTCTGTCAGGTAAAGAGGAAATTTAAGTGGGTGTTATCTCACATACCCTTGTTGCACCTTGCACCATAATACAGCCGCGTATCTCACAAAAATTACTCCAAGACACAAAAAAAAAAGAAAAGTCAGTTATAAAAATCGCAGGCAACCGGTGGATCCAAATGGAATATTATAGTTCCGTGTGGCGCTTTAAGGGAGAGGCTTATGTTCAGCATGAACGTCTTCTGGCTGACAATGTCGATGGCGATAGCAAAAAAAGTTGAGACGGTCGTAGGCGAGTAAAGTAACTTCTCCAGGCGAGTCTGCCTGGGGAAGTTATTCAAATGCCAAGCAGTATTGTGCAATCATTACTGTGTTACGGATTGAAGGGAAATGTTTCCTGCGACATTACTGGGCATACAGTTTAACATCTTATATCTCAGGGTGACGAGCGCAGTGCGGTGCCGCGCAGAGTTTGGAACTGTTGAAGTTCAAAATTTCGGGCGGCATTGAACTGTTTTCGGCAAGCCTGGTGCTTAACATCAGGTGAGCGACTTGCTCGTCTCGTCAGGGAGTACCATAAAAAAAACCCAATAATGATCCACATCAAACAATTCTAAAGTGTTTTCGTGTTTCTCCTTGCAGTTCCTGACTTGCCTGATGCTGTACGCGGCCAGCGCACAGGCCATCACGGTAAAGTACGGAACAAAAAATGGGCCCATTGAACCGCCGACGCTGGAGCCCGAGCTGCCTGTACCGCAGCCCTACCGAGCCCCCGCACCTGTGTGGGAGCCCCGGTCCAACGACGCCCCTGACCCTAATGCTCAATGGTAATTTTTTTTTTTTTTTTTTTTTAATTATTTGAGCGGTTCATTCAAGAAGATAAAGTGAAATATAATATGATCCCCACGCTTGGCAGATGGGTTGTGGATCGCAGAAAACTTTAAACTTTTCTAAGAGGACGCAGCTACCCGTCCTTCGGTGGTTACGGTCGCAGTTTTTATGACATACCGTGTCCACCATTACCGTGGGGCTACCATTAATGCTATTCATTTTTAATTCAGTTTGTTTTTTTAAGCGACATTTAGAGCACGATGTTAAAAAAATTAGACTAAGTATAGTAATTAAGGTCTCGAAGCTTACTTAAGTTATTATCGTTCACAGGCGGCCCCAGCTCTTCAATCCTCAGCCTCAGCCAACACCCCTCAACAATGCACAACGCTTCGTCAACTCGTATATCCCTACAAACAGAGCTCAACAATCTCATCCAGCCCAGAACTTCTTCACACCAACCCAATTTCTCAGCTCTCAAAGCTTGCCTGGTATCGGTCTGCGATACTTCGTACCAGCTTACACGAACGAAGCACAGAACAGAGTGCAGTATAGACAAGATGACGCAAGACATAATATTTTGGAATCAAATGATATAAGTAGTGGGAGCCATGACTCATCCAGCGACCTGCAGTGGAAGTATGAGAAAGAAGCTATAAGAAGAAACGTAAGAAACACGCAAGAAGTAAGTACTAGAAGTAAAACTAAAATTTTTACTAATTTTATAAATGCATAAATAAATACATACAACTGTTATAAGTAGTGTGCTGTATATTTATGCATGTATAAAATCACACTAATATTATAAATACGAAAGTTTGTGTGTAAGTACGTAAGTATGTAAGTGTGTTTGTTCCCGTTCAACTCTGTAACGACTGAACGTATTTGAATAAAATTTGGTATTGAGGTAGCTTATACCCTGGATTAACATATAGGATACTTTTTATCCCGGAAAATATTCAGTTCCTGTAGAATAGCGGGTGAACCCGCGGAGTGCAGCTAGTTAAATATAAAATTTTAGTGTAAATAGTTTTAAGTTCCCTTTTTAAAGGCACCCAGCCAATAGGACTAGCAAAGAATTTTATTTACACCACTTTATTTATTTTTAGCTCTAATAATACTTTTGTTATCAATGCTTTTCTGTTTTTTTTTTCCTTGGAACCGGAACTTGGCCCGAACCTTGTCTATGTGACGTGACACGTAATCTGACAACTTTCCATACAAGGCATATTAATATAAGTGACACGACATATTGTACAGGCTAGGTCCGAAACCTGTCTGAACAACGTGACACGTGATCTGGCAAATGTCCATACAACGCGTGACTGTCATATAAATGCTACGCGCAAGGAAGACTTGACATATCACATGCCACATCCCTTAAATAGGTTACGAGCCATATAGTCTCAAATTGAAAGGGACGGACAGATTAAGAGAGAAAGAGAGAAGGGAAAAGGAGAAGTTTTTATTAGTATTATATGATTATAAGGATTCTTTAGTTTGGTATGGAACCCTAAAAATGTCCTACCCCACAATACCTTGTT
Organism: Apocheima hispidaria; assembly: GCA_947579745.1. Taxonomy (NCBI): domain Eukaryota; kingdom Metazoa; phylum Arthropoda; class Insecta; order Lepidoptera; family Geometridae; genus Apocheima; species Apocheima hispidaria. The sequence continues at coordinate 5,415,759 of OX388151.1, forward strand.
AGTAAATCATGATATAAAAATGTAAAATAATCCGTTTTATGTGAGAAGATCAAGACTTTTCAAACAATAATTACAATTCAAAGATAAATTGATACAATTGTATTCATATAATTCGTTTCTGTAACTTATGTCTACGAATTGAGACATTTTAGCTTCTTATCAGTTCAGAAATCATAGCAACGTCAATTTAATGCTGTTTGTGGGTGCAGATTAGTTTGAAAGATAAAGCACTACATTTTGACGAGGTGTTAGATTTCTCACATTGCAATGCAATATGATTATATTAACCTATCCCAACACTTTTAGATATGTGTTTATTCATTAAAATACTTTTGTAGTGTGAATAATACTTTTTTTATTTATATAGACAAAGTTATACTTACACGGAATTTTACTCACATTACGTGTAATTGAGCTGAATACTTCCGAGACGCGCGTAACGCGGCGTCCTACGTAGGAAATTTCGAATCGTCGCGTCAAGAAACAAACAGCCAATACCTATTGAAGTGGCCTACGTGACGTGGGTGCGTTGCGATGCGGCGGGCAATGAAGCGAACGCGATCAGTAGGCTTGATATTTTCGCGGGAAATGTATGCGGCGGCAGCTGGACGATTCGCATAAACGTGACGCACGTAGGATAAAGCCGCCGTGGCCCCACACCGCATCGCATTGAATTCGCGTGTCACCACATCGGATCGCTTGGCAATAGCGTTCGCTTTAAATCTCCTACATAGGACGCCACATAACAATAATTCCTGTGTGATTTATATACAAAACTAGAAAGTACCCACCCTACCAGCATGCTATGGTTTCCATACGATGTTTTTTTTCACAGGTAGCTCAAGCTTATTGTCGGGATTCAAACCCACAAGAATGTATCACCAAAACAAAAAAAATATATGTTCAATTATTTTTATAAGTAAATAGCTTATGCTTATGTAAATAGCTTCGCCCACGTCGTTCTAGAAAAAAATAATAGCATTCTTGTGAGTGGGGTACCAATATTTGAAGACACTATTGTATTCGATCGACAAACTTTTGGATGAAACTTAAAATAACATTTAATTATTTCCATAAACACATTCCCCTAACATTCCCCCCGCGGGCCGCTCCGAGCAAGAAGAGAAAGGGGCAAAAAAAAAACTCTACTTTTTCCCTATAATACTTTCCCTTGAATATATATTATTATAGTTATATATGTCCAATGAAATTGATTATGTATATATTTAACTATAATATGCATATTATAGTTATATATAACTATAATATATACATAATTAATTTCATTCGGATCCATTAAACTAATATAGATTTGAATGAATATAGTTATCCTGCAGGAACTATTTATATTACCCGGATTTAAAATAGCATATGTATTTACTCAGCTTATAAGCTACCCCGATACCATATTTCATCAGAATTTGTACAGTCGTTACATAGTTAAGGTGAAACGAAAATACTATCACCAAAACATTGAAATATTTTTTGATACTAACGGGAGCTGATTTTGAAAAAAACTGTGATACCGGTGTCTTTTTACTTTTACAGCAGAACATGTATACCAAGTTTCGTATCAATCGAACCAGAGAATAATAAATTCTTAACAGCATGTCAGGCCATGTTTAGTAGGGTTCCGAAGGCGCGTAGGACGTTAGAAGTATTTATCCGTTTGTTTCGCTTATCTCAAAAAGCAATTATTAGATTTTGCCCGAAATCATTTTAAAAGAAAGTTTTTCCTAAGATATTTCAACATGAAAGATAACAAGCTTCTGAGATGTATAGTGTAGAAATGGCAGGTGAACCCTTATTATACAAAAGAAAAAAGTATTTTTATGTTTTGAAACTGGAGGTCTTTACTTTTATTTATTTATTTCATTAGTACGGTATTAAAGCAATTACACTAACTACATTACAATTAGATACAAAAAAGCGTTAAGAATTAAACATTAAATAATAATAATAATATAAAAATCCATGTCCAAAAAAAAAGTAGTCAAACTGATGACTGATTGAAATAATACTTAGACTTTCGTTGTACAAAATTTCATCCATATACGTTTATAACTATGAAAGTTATAAGGCTGTAAAGGATTCAGACAGACATATAGACATAACGAACTTGTAAGGGTTTCTTGTAGTACTACAGAACCTTAAAAAGTTTCATACAAACTTTAAGAATCGAAACACTCGGACCTTAAGCGTCGAAGCATTTTTTGACTTTTTTTTTTTTGTGGAACAGCAGATTTATGTTTCGCGATTTCAATGTTGTTACCTTAACAACCTTAAATACCTTCTTTATGATGACGAATTCTAGAATGTGTCCGTCATCTTACTGAACACCCTTTATAGTATTGTTAGTTGTTCCATATTTGAATCTAATTAATTAATTACCTTTTTATTGTTTTCTAACCTAACATTTAACATCCCATTATTGGCATATCGGCCTACCCTTGTAGAGTGATTGGACCATATCCATCAAACTGGCCTGGGTCGGGTTGGCAGATCAGGTTTCCTCAGGATGTCTTTCTTCACCGAAAAGCCAGAAATACATTTTTGTTACATTGTTATCGTCAATTTATTTCACCTCGTTATTATTCCAGGCTGTAGCAGTACCGTACTACATTTGGCCAGCATTCGTCCCTCCGGCACATCAGTAATACTAAGTTATTGTTAAGTTAATTTAAGTCATTACTAGCGTGGTAGCTGAAAATTCGATAGTTCTAGAGTTAAACAAAAGTGCCAGAAATATTATTCCTTCGAAACCTTATGAACGAAATAGCAATAATCTATATATATTTAAATATATAAATGAACCCCTATTTTTCCTAGTCACTCTATAACTTGAGAAAGGTTGGATCGATTTTGATGGTTTCTTTTTTGTTGTGTTTGTAATCGTAAGGACAAGGTTCTTATAAAGAGCTTAGTGAGGCCGAAGGCAGATCTTCGTGGGCATCAGCTAGTAACGAAATAAATCATTGACTTATTCTGAATCCAATGCGATATTAATTATTTATTTACTACCTGATGCCCGTGAAGTCTTCATACTAATCTTGTCCAATAATGAACACAACAAAAAAAAAAAAACAAAATCGGTCCAGCCTTTCTCAAATTATAGCGTGACCAGGAAAAATAAGGCTCATTTTTATACATAGATAGATAGAACAGCCGTGTCAGTTTGATTACAAGAAATAAATTCTAACACAGAATCTTTTCACGCTATCAAAATATGGAGCGAATTTTGAATTTTAATGAATGAATTCATCAAAGGTCCTCCGCAGCACGCTACGTCGATTTTATGTATACTAAGTTTTTTTAGATGCCAACTGAACATATTCAATGGTTATCAAGATCACGTTTTGTAAATAATTTACTAGAATAAGGTTCGTTATGAATTGCCATTATATAATTTTCTTTGTGGTATGTTACGTCTATATATTGTTCAATTTCGGTCATCAGTCGAAGCATGATTTTGTCGTTCACTGACTATAACGAGAAAGTGTGTTTATAGAGTTTATTCACATTGTGTGCGTAAAAATTCATTTGACTATTAAAAACCGGTCACCAAGGCTCGTAGACTTTACATAGATTTTGATATACTCGAAATTTAAAAGAAATACGTTTTAAATTTTGGATTTGCTCGTAAATTATGTTATTAAGACGCAAACTTATTTATAAGCAAGTATTTTTTGTAAACTTTGTCATAATCTGTCTTTTTCATTCTTTCGTTCACTAAATTGGTTTCAGAAACAAAATTTGTGACGCAACTTTACACAATTCCTTCAAAACAAATAGTTTCTTCTAGAAGAGTTATTGCTTCCATTTTTCAATTTTCCATTTCTCCATTCTTGCTCCATGTTTTAAATTTCCGAGTCAAACTTATACAGTGGTCTACGTAAGATACAGGCTGTGGCGTAATTAGAGAGCAGTGGAACCAGAAAAAGTACCTACAATGAGCGCTACTCAAGAACGGTTTAAAAGAACCAGGGCGAGCATTCACCTGTTCTTAAATTTTGCACCCCCAATATTATGCGCTTGCTGCGCTTTAATTGTTTTTACCAGACTTATACATGTTTGGCAAAAGTTATTCAAGTTAGGTGTTCTACAAAAAGACACGACTTAGATCCTGGATCCTGCCACTGGATAGTATAAATTTAGACAACTGCTTTGTACAGGTAAATTGAAATACCATGACAAAAGTGGTTGGTTTTATTTTAGTTCAATAGAAACTGTTTTTTGTCGGAAACTTTTTTTATCAGACGATTTTAATGATGCCTTTGACTTATTTGTATGAAAATAACGACTGGTGATTACCGACTTTCCAAAACAAATGATAACTTACCATTTTGGATTTCATTTTGTAGTTTACTAGGATTAATGTTTTTGTTTCGTTTATGATATTTTTATCTATAGCTGTAATTACGCTTGTAAATATGTAAAATAAATATTATTGTGAGACATTTTATTAGGTTGTTTTACTTTTTACCTTTGTGACTGATATTGTAAATGGTACAGGGATATGGATTTTTTGGCCAATAATCCCCTTCACCACACATGCTCTGATGGTAAAGGGATTTTTTGGACAACAATTCCAAAAATCCCTTTCGCAGCTGGTTTTCTAAGGGGATTTATGGAGTAAGCCATTGTAAAACACTAGTGTAATATCAAGATTTTAGGTAAGCGTGCATGCGTCATTATCTATACGAAATATCGTGCTTATCAATCTGCTCTGATAAGCTCTTGCCATCATACCACGCACTCTTGCTTTATGCTTCAAGGACAGGGGGTACAATGAAAAGTTAATTAAATAGATCATCATTAGATAAATAACTCTTTAGCACAATAAGGAAAAGACAACTATACATTACTACAAATACTGACACATACAGACACACACATACTGATAGATACTATACAGTAAGTATTCTAATTGGCGGTCTTATTACTTAAAACGATCTCTTCCAGGCAACCCATTCCATTCCCTACCGCCACAATCGTAGCCCACTGTAGTTAGCATTGAATAAACTATAATTATTTATGACATTTCAAAAGCTTCGTTACACATGCATTCGTGTTGCGTGTCGCGTCGTGACTGTACGACACGTGCACGCTGCACAACCTTAATTTGCGACGAGTCGTCGTGATCGTGACGTACGGCGCGCCGCTTCCTGGAGACATCTACTGTTCTGAGAAACTATAATGACAGCTTTATTTAATCTGCCTCCATCGACGTGGGAGGTTCAATTGTATCTCAATGCTTTAAGCAGGATATCATCATCATCATCAACAGCCTGAAGACGTCCAACTGCTGAACACGGCCTGTGTTCTCACGTCATAATACAGGAATGTGCAAAGATTACTATATTTATTGACCGAGCGAAGCGAAGGTCTCAGAGTTTACTGGAACAAATCGGCTTTTGTATGTATGTTTGTGTGTAGGTATATTTGTCCGATGATAACTTGCGAACCGTTGATCCGATCTTCTTGAAATTTTGTAGGCATTTGTTGGTAGTTCATTTCAACACAATTGTTAAGTTCGAATATGAGCTGAATCGGTCCAGGGGTGGTGAAGACATAGGGATCGTGAGGTCTCAGTTCGCTGCGAACTACTAGTGAATAAGTATGGAGTTTAAGTAGGTATAGATGCCCAGGGATGTCAACGGCGCAGTCTGCGACGTAGTTGAAGAAGGGAATATGCTTACTATTGCTTACAGCGTTTCTCGGGAGGATTGCTTAGGCAGTGTACCTGGAGAAAATCTAGAAAGATCTCCATGGGCATTGATAGGTACTCCCTCGATGGCCTAACATCAAGGGAGTTAAAGTTGGTGGAGTCCTATATAACCTGCGGCTTATTTTGTAACTTATCATAAAGAAAATTCAGGAGCTAAGCCATTTGATATATTTCACATATGTATTTTATAAATGACCCACCCCGGCATAGAGAAATACCCAGGTAATAAAAAAAGTTTTCTTATAATTAAAATTAACGATCTTTTTGAAACATCCTCAGTAGTTTGTCTTTGATGAAGTGATTGAAACTGAATGATGCGTTTTACCTGCGTTAAATGAGTTTCATCTGTGCTAAAAATCCCTCAGGAACCGTACATTTTCTCGGCCATGTCACTCTCCAACCCTTAAACTATATTCATGCAAAAAATCAGGTCTTGCTCTGTTGCTGCGTGACCTAGGAACAAGCAACACAAAATAAAACACACTTTCGCATTTATAATATTAGTAGGGATTATGACAATTATTCAATATTATCCAAGCGACATTTCCTGGTTCATCTGTTAAAATAAAATGCGACCGTAATCGATTACAAGCTGATAAATAATAAAGACTTTAAATGTCAGCACTTGAAACGAAAATAAAACTCAAAAACGTGCTCCATGTAGGCAGCTTTAAATGGCATATTTTGCATTGGACGCTATAAACAAGTATCTAAGTAGTCGGTGGCCTTGATATTGAGAATTAATTGTTCATGTAGTGTTTTTGACAGTAAAAATTTCGTTTTGCCTTCCTGTTTCACATTGTTTCATACCTATGTTCGAGGATTTTTACCTAACGTGTCTCAGAAAGGAGCAACAATATTGAATGGCATGTACTCATCATTATGAACAACTTTACTATGGGACCAACACTAAAAAGGGGGAAAAACCAGCTGATCCATAGATTTTGTCGAGTGTCATTGTCATTTTGCAATGGAACAGCTGATTTTATTTACGCGATTTCAGGGTTAGTCTCATAGGAAAATATATTCATAATTATGAGTACATACATATACCTTTCAATATTGTTGTACCTTTCTGTAACATCTTGCATATTCTTCAAAGGCTTAAAAATGCATTAGTGTAATGAAAACATTGGAAGTTGGACGATCTTCCTGGCTTTATTGGCGTTTTTTATGAGCACGAGGTCCCGTGTTCGATTCCAATCCATAAAGATGTTCAAACGATGAACTTAATGCTCTGGGTGTTAGTTGTCAGAGTCTTTGTGCGTGTTCTATGGCATCACCAATACAGCGAATCCTAGTGAGCAATTAACAGATATACAGAGATGAGATGAGATAAAGAAATTGGATGAAAGGGGATAGATAGATCAACTCTTTACTTTTTCCATCAACAAGAACATCATCAGACAGAACTAGGTTTTCTGATTTCTCAACCTTTTTTCTCTCTCGGGTTTCAAAAATTCTCGAGGTCAATTTCTCGAGGTTTTCGGTTCTTGAGTCTTTATATAAAAACATAAAAAAATGACATTTAGTTTATAAAGGCAAAAATATTAATCTGTGGTACTTTTTTTGCACCATAATCATTATTTTGTAGTTTTTGGTACCTCTTATTTAGGACAGGAACAAAAATTTAAATTTTCTTACATAATAAACTCGTCAAAACTTAATACTTAACTAATAGGCTACGAACAGATTACTATGTGCATGACAACTTTTGAGAGCATATATGTAAATGACTACGGCTTATTTTAGCGTCGGCGTGGGCGTGAATATTAAAATGATCTATTCTGAAATAAGTAACACTAAACATCTGCAACTATAATCACTAAACAAACACAAGACACCAAGGTTTTTTTTAACGTAAATGACGGGGCAAACTATTTAAATTAAATATTCTACTCACTTTTAGTAACATAAGTATAATTATCGAATGAAGGCAAGATGAAGCTCGAGCAGAAACGAGCGTCCACTGCTGAAAGTCTGCAAATAATAGTAATCATTTATTTCAACTAACATAGACTCATACAAAATCACAAAATAATAATAGTAGTTAAAATTATCAATAGTAGTTAAATAATAAATTAAAATATTCACTAAAATTTCAACATTATATTAATATTAGCAAAGGTCTTTAGTTTAATTTTATATTTTATATTATTTTGAAAATAAATAAAATAAAATAAAGAATTTACTATATTATTTATAAAATTAAAATTTTAATTAATTTAAGTTTAAATTTAAATTAAACATAAATTAAATTAAGTTATATAAAAAATGTAAATTGAAAAACACTTTCAATTTTTATTTTATTTTATCTGAGCATTTAAAATTAAATTTAAATTCTTATATTATTCTTTATTTACAAAATTAATACTGGTCTCGTCTGGCGCCCGACCATCACTTAAATCGTGCAAACAAAAGCAAGTAAACTGAAGGTGCACGTGGGACCTGGTCGTTATTAAACTATCCAGTATCCTTTAAGTACAAGTGGATAATAATTAGATCTGACCTACATTTATAATATAATTATATCAATTAAGTGGGATTTATTTGAAAAGAGTGAGCATTGTCTCATAAGCTCTCATAAATCTAGCGACCAATTATTGTACTACGAAAATTAGTAGCAATCAACTAGCACAATTAAGCACGAGCATTGAAGCTTTTATTCCAATAAATTGCACTCAATAATTTGTAATGCTCTTTCAAATTTGGAAATAATCAATTTATTACTTAAGTCCTTATAGTTATTTGGGTTTCAAATCATATTTGTTGGGCTTTACTATGAGATATATCAGTGCCTACATTTTCGATATTCAACCAATCGTATACGTACAGCGTTTGAAATATGTGGGATAGAATACAAGACAAGACACGTACAATACAACTGTGCTAAATGAATTCTGTTCCAGCGCGAGTTTCAATCAATTCCTCAAAAGCTATTATCACTCACACTATGATCACACTGGAACCTGTGACCAATCTGTTAACTTATTTTTATTGACCAAGCGAAGCGAAGGTCTCAGTGTCTACGGGAACAAGTCGGCATTTGTTTGTGTATTTGTATGTTCGTGGTTATATTTTTCGAAGATAAATCGCGAATTAACGTTCCAATGTTAATTAACTATAACATTTTAAAACAAAAAATCGCCACATCATCCAACTTCTCAAAGTTCTCAAGTGATGCGCTAACCAAAGATCAGCATACATTTTTATTTATTTAGATTGAACGTTATCAATATTAATTTTATTATGATATTTAAGTTATTTATTTTTGCCTTTTTTGACAATAAATTATTTAATCACTTTATCCTGTCCGGTATATTGTGAACCATACATAAATTGCATAAAAAAGACAGTCGTATTCAAATTCTCCTATTTTTCATTGTACTTATAAACATTTGACGTAGATATCGTCATGACTACGTCAGCGTCACACTCTTCCACGATCATTTCACTTTCATCGAGTGACGTCGAACGTTATAGCGATAGCGAAAATACACACTCACTTTCGCACATTCTCTATTAAAAGTGTAAGTGACCATGACCTACCCGAATCTACAGCTGACGTGATGGCGAGTGACGATTTTGACGGAGCACTTTCACGAAGGCCTCAGAAGAAAGCAAAAGTGGACTATCGTAACCGTATCACCTACTGTAACACTTTCTTATTCAGATTCACTTTTATTTGATACTGGTTTGAAGAATCTTCTACCTACTGTGAGTCGAAATTATTGGATCTACTTCAATTTTTGTTGTATATTTTTTATTGACCTTAATTAAATTGCATTACTTAGCATGAATGACAGACAATACTTCTACTGAAAAGTCATTCAGGCGACCAACTCAACTGGACGCTACTTAATTCTAAAAGACCAGTACAATTAACTAGAATTCTCAAACGCTACTCAATAATTTTAAGACTTTGATCAGCTGAACAGCCCTCTGATTTTCTATAAATGGCAACATTTACTTAAAAAGTTCGTTTACAATTACAATGTTTATTTGATGTAGCAATTTCGATCTACGCAGAAACGTTTTTTAAATTAACATAAAATAATATATCGATAGGATATATTTAATTATATTTTATATATATTTTAAAATTTTATTTCTGATGTTTTGTCTATGATTATCACATAAGACTGAATTTTTATAATATTGTGATGGCGATTTGTAGTTTGCCTATTTCTAAGCATGATAAAAAACAGTACGTAAGATTTCATTCGAAAATCTGTTATGGAGGCTGTCAAATTACATCACATCATTGTCATTCATGCAGCCAAATACTGAAACGTTACTCAGGCGACTCACTCAATTGAACGCTACTAGCATCATCGATATGTCGACGTCAGTATACAAGGCGACACAACTCGGCGATTCAAGTAGCGTCACCATGTCGGGATTTCTGGTTCGCGAGCAGAGTCTTGCAGAGTAAAGGGGTTACTCGACAAATTCGCGAACAAAGAGATACCAAGAGTATGAGGAGATCGGTTTACTCAGAAGAGAAGTTTATATTACAGAGGCTTCTTTGAGATCTATCTTTCTGGATCCGGCTAATAGCACGCGTCAATCACTGACATTTTGTGGAAGCGTGTTCGCAAAGCTATATGAAAGAGCAATGTGAGAATCGCGTCGCTAATCGAGCCGCTGATTACAAACTTTAGTCGCTTCGTGGAGTAAAGTTTACACATTGAATTGTATTTGCTCAATTTTCTCATCAAATACTTGACAATTAACCTATTCAGCATTATTACTTAAACGGCTAGCAGTTAGGCTTTTAATCTTAGATCATCACAAAATTGCGAGTTGACGCGTATACAATAGAAAAGAGCCCAAGGTCCAGACACCCGATGCGGTTGCATTACGTGACTTAAATGCTAGTTGATGGGCTGCGGACACGTCACCTCTAGGTCAAGAGTTGCCATGATAAACATAGGTACTGGACATTCTTCTAATCCTCCTTATTAGTATAAATATTATTTATAAAAATAAATATAAAACTTTGCATATCATCTTTGTATAATTATAAAAGGCGATGTGAGTACGTATGTTCCCTATAGACCCCAAAGCGGCTGGATCGATTTTGATAAAAATTTCAGGAATTTTCAGATTAGCCCAGCGGGTGATTCTCCGAAGTTTGGTATCTATGCGAAGACTGGGCGGGTCGCTAGTACTATATACTAGTAGTTCTGCGAACAGTAGACCTCGCGAACACCAACTCTTTTGCTCAACCTCAGTTCTAAATACCATAGATTTTTTTGTCTTCCATTTTAGATTGGTGGGATATTGTTTTCATCTGGCCAAAAGTTGGTACTCGCGTACATGTCGTAGTTTTCAACGAAACTTGACGATATACTATACTTGCCTGCAAAATTTCATGACGATCGGTTCAACGGTACGCAAGTTATCCTCGGACAAATACAAAAAACATACAAAAATACAAACTTAAAAACATATAAACATACATACAAATGCCGATTTGGTCCGTAGACTCTGAGACCTCGCTTCGCTCGGTCAAAAATACATAAGCCCATTCCGGATGATAAGTAAAATTAGGCTATGGATTAAGGCACGGCACCCGCCAATTATGACTCACTTCAAAATCTTAGGCGGATTATTTGTTGTTATTCGGAATCAGGCAAGAGCTGCAATTGCTTTATTTCTAAAATGTTAAATGTACTTTTTTCGATATGACGAAAGAATTGTGCGCAAAATTCCAGAAATAAAGTATTAAGTATTCCGGTCAAAGTAAACGAAAACATTGTTGTAGGTTGAAAATTCGCATAGATCTCAAAGTTGGTATAGAGCTTAGGTATATTATTACAAATAAAGCACTGAAAGGCACAGCGATCCCACATCTGCTAAAAAGTTATTCAAGTTTAAGAGGAAAAAAATGTATTTTCAATTTTTCCGGTTTGCGGTAAGTTTTATCATAAAAATAAATCAAACATACAAAGTTGTAGGTCATGAAATTATCTACAAAAATTGCTTATTGTCCTAACTAATAATATAAATGCGTATGTAACTCTGTCTCTCTGTCTGGGTGTTTGTCGCGTTATCACGGCTAAACGGCTGAGTGGATCTAGGGAGACGGACATAGGATACTTTTTTTTTAGGTCCACGCGAACGAAGTCGTGTGTATCAGCTAGAATTATATGTAATGATTATTGTGCTACCTAAATCCGACATCATTAGTCACTTGCGGACAATGGCTAATAGAAGATACTCTTTTTTGGCATTTTCTGTAACTGGACGAACGACATTCCTTGATGAAAGATAGTGCTTGACCAAAGTTGAGCAAGGTTGAACGTTATCTTTATTGCATCGGTGACTACTGTTGAATATGTTTAGACAGCGTTTTGATACATATCAATGAGCTAAGAAGGTGGCGACATGCCCAAATCATAAGTCGAAAATAATACCAGCCCTTTACCTATATACCTATTTTTATGTTACTATATGTATAGGTGGCGAGACGAGCAAGTCGCTCACCTGAAGTTAATTGAATTAAATTCTTTATTTTAATTCTTTATTTACAGAAATAAGCAACTTTACAGTATTAATTCAACTAAAACGTTATTTACTCTACAATCAAAAACCTACTAAAAACATTTTAAATAAAAACAGAAAATCAACTATATAAAATTTAGACAATAAAAAAATGTATTAACTAGGCACGAAAAAGTACATAAAAATAAAACTAAGTTAAGCTTCACGCCTGCCCATAACAATTCAGTGCCATCCAGAATTTTGAACTTCAACAGTTCAAAACCATGAGCGGCAATGCACTGCACTCGTCACCCTGAGATATTAGATGTTAAATCTTTTTATACCCAGTAATTACGCTGGAAAAATTGCCCTTCAATCCGGAACACAGTAATGCTTGCACACCACTGCTTGGTGTTTGCCTTCTGAGCAAGAGGTCTCGGGTTCTATTCCCGGCTAAGCAGAAGATTGAATGATGAATTTGAATATCTGTTCTAGGTCTGGGTATTAGTTGTCCGAATCTATGTGTATGTTGCCGTTTTTTAACAGGTAAATTCTAGTGGGAAACCGTGAGCGTTAAGCTTTATAGTATAACAAATATAGTAGATAAGTGCATGACGGGTAGGAATCTAAGTATTTTCAAAACTTGTTTAAAAAAAAATACTTTCCAAAGAACTACAAAGGTACAAAATTTGTTGTCATGAAAGTTGGTCACCGCATCCACGACGTACTATCCTATAATAATTTATTACAATACTGGCCGTTGTTAATAAATTAAAATGTTGGCCGTTGGCCGTAATTTAAAAAATGTTGGCCGTTGTTAATAAATTAAAATGTTGGCCGTTGTTAATAAATTAAAATGTTGGCCGTTGTTAATAAATTAAAATGTTGGCCGTTTTAATAAACTAAAATGTTGGCCGTTGGAAGTAATTTAATAAAATGTTGGCCGTTGTTAATAAAGCTTGGCTTTCAGCCTCGCTAAACTTTTCATACAAACCTTGTCCTGACAATTACGAACAAAGGAAACCTGTAACCGGAAAAAATATTTGATGGTGTATATAAATCCTCCAACCTGCACTGGGCCAATGTGGTGGATATGGCCCAATCACCTTTCGAGGATAGGCCGATATCTCAGCAGTGGGATGTTTAAAGGCTGATGCAGAATCAGAATCAGAATCAAGCCTAACTTTGGTTACGGACTTTCCTTATCCTTGAACAAATTTGATATGACAGTGTGAGAATTTAATCTGATAGTTATATCGCTCAACATCTGCAAGACGGCCTTGACTGCCGAAGCTCGACATTTGTATTTACGTACCGTCTAATGTAATATTATATGTTACAGTTCTAAAAGTGACTGTAATACATGCTTATTTATAAGATAATTAAAATTAGTTAAAAGTATACATTACACTATGTAATGTATAGGTCACGGACCTCTAACTGCTGTTATAATTGCATAATTTGCTTTTAATGTGTTAAAAGTTATACTTTTATTGGCATAATGATAGCGATTGTATTATTGCAATGCAAATACTCAATTTTTGGCATTGAATTGATCGCAAATATAAAAAGTTTCGTAGCGTATCAGCTGATAATTTATTCTTGCCTGAATATTTATTTTAGAATAAAGATATTATGTTATATGTATTTACTTTATACATCGGAAATTGTACGGAGTAAATTTTCTTAAGAAAATTGAATCACATCGGTCAAAATATAAAATACATTCATTGGTTCATTGCTTGACACGGCTACGCGTAACATTGTGATGGCCAATGAGAAAGCTTTGTCTCTACCCATACACAAATATCTCATAGTCCAGTATCTATAAGGCTTAATCTGTGTTTCATTTAGTTAATACGAATACACTTAAATTTGGCATTCTTGTTAAACATTTGAGTACGAATTTCAATAATGTATACATAGAGTACGTACATAGATTGAACTGGGTATATCGATTTATAATATTAAAATATATGTAAGATTCTACGTATGCTATTAAATGCAGAAAAAAGTTGAATCTTAAATTTAAATTTATGTTAATAATGACGAAAACGTCTCTTACATTATAACTATCTACTTGTTGTGAGTTTTAGTTTTTTTTTTTGATGGTCAGCGTCAAGATTGCCCGTAACAGTTCAGTACCATCTAGAATTTTGAACTTCAACAGTTCAAAACCCTGTGCGCCAATGCACTGCGCTCGTCACCCTAAGATATTAGGTATTAAATTTCTGTGCCTGTGTTCTGTGTTCTGTGTAATTAATTTCTCTGGAAACATTGCCAGTAATGTTGGCACACTACTGCTTGGCGGTTGAATAGCTGGCAGAGGTGTGGTACTTCCCCAGGCGGACTCTGCAAGAGTCCTACCAGTACAATATTTTTGATCGGACTTTTCCGCAAAAAGCATCGTAATTCAGCAGCTAGATGAATATCAAATGATTTATTGCGGTAAGGAATTTCAAGTTTAGTCTAGTCTAGTTTAGTCTATATGCGTAAGGATGTTGTGCCACCTAGTGATAAGTTTTAAAAAGTGATGCAAATGTGAGTTACTGAGTTACTACACAAGTCCAAATAAATTGATTCACCTCCACATTATTTATAAGGTGATAAGAATCTTGAGCTCGTAAGAATGCGTCAATCTTCATTAAAGTTTTAAGACTGGTTGGAACACATACCACAAAATAGACCAGTAATTTTTAGAGTGCATTTAGCTAATTGACACGTGCTTAGTTAAATTATAGGTTGTTTTGTTTCCATTGTATTGTAAGATGTTTTTTAATACGAATACATAAATGGTAAGACTAGAAATACAATAAATATTGGTCGACGATTTTCACACACAGCGCCATCTAGCCCAAACTAAGCAAGCTTGTACTATGGGAACCAGATAACCGATAGAATACATAAATACTTTTTTTTTTGTAAATACTTAAATAGAATAAATAGATACACCCAGACAAAGAATAAACATTCATGTTCATCACACAAATGATTGTTCTGGGTGAGAATCGAACCCACAACCTACGGCTCAGAGTTGAATATCCTCCCACTGAGCCATAAAGAAAACGCGGATTTAAAACCAAAAATGTGTTTTTATAAATATCTTTTCACGATCCAATCTTAGTAAGCTTATAAAAAAACCGGGCAAGTGCGAGTCCGATTCGCACAGCGAGGGTCCTGTACAATTTTTAACGTAAAATTATATAAACTATGAAAGTACCTAATATTGCTCTAACGAAAAGATAAGTCGAATTGAATGATAAAGTTAACTTTAAAATTGAAACAAAAATAGTCACACACACCGATACCGAAGCCGAAATATTGTCACGGCCCGTGTATACGTCACGGTCAATTCACCAACTATAAATGTAAGTTTGAAATAGAAAAAAAAAAAAGATTGGAATTTAATTATTGAAATTTAATTATTTGATACATTGAAAATTGAAAAATTTGAAATTGAAAAATTATTTATTTACTGCAAAAACACATAAGATGTGACATAACTTCAAATTAACGATTTTCAGATATATTTTTTATACTTATTTCATGATTGTATGTCAATAGGAAGTACCCTAAAAAATATATATACAAAATATAAAAGACATTTTTTCAAAATTATTTTATCTTAAAACCTATACCTTTATCCTACCTTTAACCTACCTACCTACCTTTAACCTTTATCTTATATTGAAATACTAAATATATTATGCTTAAGGCCTATAATAGTTAACGACGTAAGATAAAATAAATGTAAATACAATATACAATTATACGTACATGTATGTAGTATAGGTTAGTCCAAAATAAGTGTAATATAATTCCTTTAAAATACATCTCACAGAATTAATGCCAAGTCTGGACAAATTTTGCGTTCACCGTAACATTGCATACTTTTGTTAAAATATTATTTTATTTGCATTTTTTTTTAAATCTTGTACAATAAAAGTATTCATATCATTATATATGATTGTAATTCACAACAATATACAAAAGAAGAACAAACAAATAAATATGCACTGTTTCACGGATATGTGGGAGGACGATTGCTATTTTTTACAAACAGTCCTCCCACAGATTCAGCTAACTAAATAACTATCTAATAATACCATAGAAGTCAAGACCCAATGGCAAATAACTAGCACAAGAGCGGTCCCCATAATTATATCACTTTCGCAGCCCTTGGCTTCCTGCCCGTGTCATATAAAGTACATCCACACCGGAGAGAAAACAAATGTTTTAACATAAAATAATAACTAGTAGTTCGCGGCGAACTGAGACGTCGCGATCTCTATATCTTCACAACCCCTGGACCGATTCAGCTCGTATTCGAACTTAAAAATTGTATTGAAATGGACTACTTGCCTACAAAATTTCATAAATATCGGATCAACGGTTCGCAAGTTATCGTCGGCCAAATATACACACAAATATACAAACATACAAACAAAAGCCGATTTGTCCCAGTAAACTCTGAGACCTTCGCTTCGCTCGGTCAATAATAATGCTACATTGTATACTTGTAAACATTTCTGCAGACCCTTAAAAGCTTCACGAAAATATCTAAGTAGCTACATAGTTAAGGTGGATTCCTTAACAATATTCAAATTTCCTAACATTGAAAGGCTCGTAACTCGTAAATAATTTCATTTATTATTTAGTAATGCAATATTGAGCCTAGCCCGCCTCAGTTAGCTCACTGCGAGACTAACGCTGTTTTGTAATGTAATAAATAGCTTTTGACAGGATGAAGCAAGTCATTTATTATGCGTATTGTACTTGGTAGGCTTAGGTTACCGGCAGGTCAGGAAGAGCTGGTGTCAAGTGAAGTGACGAAGTCTTATTACAAGATTAAAGACATCTGGAAATAATTTTCATGTTCATCCATACAAGTTTTTGGCAGCCTTTGGAAAGTCACGGTCAACATTTTTTCATGAAGTCGCGGGCCGTCAAGGGATGTTGTGAAGGACGAGATGTTTGTGTATTAGCAAAACAATAGTTTGTTTTCCATAATAAAAGAAATTAAGTTAAATTTAGTAATAATTTAGTTATTCGTTGAATAATATGTTGACTTAGACTAAAAAAACTATGCAACAATAGTTTTTCGACAATTTTTTCCCTATGTAAGTTCGTATAATATATGATGTCACAGTTTTTAGGTCTCCTTTTTAGTTTTTAAGCCTGACATAGCTTGCTTTTTCCTTTAATTATGGTTCTACACGGTCAGTGCATTCAGCTTTTAGTTTCTTAGAACACATAATGTTCTGCGGGCCGAATCAAATTCCGCGGCGGATGCGGTCCGCCGCGGCCCTCAGGCCAGGCTTTGCCCATCGACAAAATGTATTCTTTATTGTTTAGTTATCTCAATGTGTCGGTAAATGCTTATAAATTCAATTAAAAATATATTAAACATACATCGTTCATCCATACAAGAATCTAAGTTATTTTATATAATTAAAAATATTGATTGCGAACAAGAGAGCATGTATTGTGGCAAAACCTGTAGGTAATTGTCTTTTTGTTTGAACAGATTATTCCCTGAAACAGATAACTATTGTGTTTACATTGAATATATAATTATGAGGTAATTTGTTTTGACAATTGCATCACCTCACAAGGTAACTAACTATTTACGACAAAGTAGTTCATATTTTTTAATTTACATTTAGGTTTTTAATATTGATAAATTTTGAAAGGAAGTAATTGAAAATGCCTCACAAACTTCTTTTTTAAAATTAATAATTTAAATACTTTAATCTTCATATTTTATTTACTTGATAAGTAAATACAATATGATATGGAATCACCTGACAAATATGAAGACAGAAATTGGAATAACAAGCCATAGGAACAGACAAACATATATTAAAAACTCAATAGCTAACCAAGAGAAATAAGAATCGATTGAATCTATTGACATAAAAATGCTCGTCTAGAATAGATTAAAAGCAAGCTGTCTCTTGCTCATGATCTCTCCTTGTTTGACACTGTAGTTGGACAGTAGTTAGGCCATGCCAGGCCAAGAAAGGAGGAAAGGAGCCGTAGTCTACCATCTATTAGACGTGGAGCAAACTAAAGTGCTCATTGAAGTTAGCTGTAAAAAAATGACAACTCTTTCGCGCCCAACAAATCTGGTTTGACTAAACTAACATGCGCAAACGCAGCAAGCTAGCAGCAGCAAGCTTACAAGAAAGTTGTAAGCAAGTTTAACAAGATGGCGCTTTCCACGACTTGGCTTGACTTTTATTAACATGATAAATATCCACTGATATATTATTACATCGAGTTTTTTTAAATATGTTTCAGAGTTCGAAACCTATAAAAAAACTTAACATATGTAAATAAAAATATTAAAAAACAGTGCTATCGTCTCGAAGTGATTAAAAAATATATTTTAAGAGCCAGGTAAGCATTGAATATATTTATGTATTTATTTGATTAAAATCATTAAGTCAATCTTACTCAGGAGAGTGCATTTTTAACCGACTTCCAGAAAAAAAGAGGAGGTTCTCAAGTCAAATGATATATATATATATATTTTTATGTTTGTTCGCTTTTTACTCCGTAATTTATTCCCCATTTTTATCAAAATCCAGTTCTGATAATGGGATCTATGATGAATTGAGGGAACTCCACAAATATTATAGGCATACAGCGATTTTGGTATTTTCATCAACAAGTCAAGCATTTACATTCAGAAAGTATCTTGAAACTGATGAAGAAGTCCACTGAAACTCCGTGAAAGTATTTCACGTGTGACGCCAAGAACATCTCGATAGGTTTTTTTTTTGTTAAATTTATTACCAAAAAGTGCACACGGTAAAGCCACGATAAAAAATTGAAGAAAAAAATAAACACAAAATGTAAGAGCTTGGCAATCAAAAGCTGCAACCAGGACTAATCTATCACCAGGTGTCAAAAGTTCAAACCAAGTCTAATCTGATAGAGTATCTTGTCATTATGCACCTACGCATGACGAAGAGGCACAAAACCCATAATACAATATTATAGAAGTGGCAGTAGGTTGCATTGTATATCTGTTCCTAAACTAGTTTTTACCCTCCACCGCTAAATCCCAAGTTGGTAATAATTGGAAAGTAGTGTGCATCTGATACATAAATTACTTTTTTTATCGGCAGCTAAAGGCAGAATATTTCAACATCATCATCCGAAAGACGTCCACTGCTGAACATAGGCCTCCCCCTTAAAACGCCACAACGAACAGCAACCTGCAACTTGCATCCACCGATTGCCCGCGACTTTCAGAATATCGTCGGTCCGCCTAGTCGGCCTGCCTAGGTTGCGTCTTCCGGTTAGTGGTCGCCACCGAAGAACCTTTTTCTTATCGGTTATTGGTTCTTTGAGCGATGTGGAGGAAAAATATTTATTTTTCCACAATTGCAAAAGTCACTGCTAGGGCCTATATTCTGATTCGGCTATTAAATAAATTAATATCAAATTATCGGACCATATTGAACTGGTGTATGATTCAACGCCACTGAAATTATTATCCTTCTTCAAGGTCGTTTTGTAGTTTTAATCAGCGTGAGAACCCTCGTTTCATGCCCTACTTTACATTTGTGCTAATATGGTACATAGCAGCTTCGTTCGTCTTATTACATTACCGTTTAGAGGTATAGTTGTTTAGCAATCGTTTGATTTTAGCTTCGGTTTGGACATTAGCTGACTAAATACGTAAGCGCCATCTAGTTTTAAGCAGATTAAGTTGTCGGCATAAAAGTTGGATAGAAAGAAGCTTATGAGTCTGATCGGAGTGAATATAGAGATGACAGCTGAATGAGAGAAATGGAGAAAGAATACGCGCTGCGCTGACTTTACTTAGAAAGCGAATAGATTAAACAGCGATTTTCAAAGAACGATTTGAATGAGTTGTTATGAAGCATTTTTTATGGAAAATCAGTCCAAAAGTCAGAAGACGTTCATTGCTGGACAAAGGCCTCCCTCTGAAGAAACGCCTTGTTTGTTTAATCAGTAGAGATCGAGGAAAACAAAATGATAAAGAACTTAAATGAACGTTAGAATCTAGAAATAGAACGTTATCAAGCTGGTCTAAAAACCTTCTGCATTATGCACGCCCAATGCCTTTACACCACGAATATGACAAAAACAGTTTCATTGATATTTGATAAGCCGTTGTGTAATGTTTATTGGCTGTGACCAAATGCCTCACAATTCAATACCAAGCTATTATGTTGTTTTCTTGTTATGAAGGTTAGGCGCAGTTTCCGTGAGCATAAGAAACGTCATAGCTGTTCACACTTTTCTTAATAATATTTGGTACAGCGTGACTACGACTACGATAGACACGCTCACGGAAAAAGTGCCTTAGGTTGAATTTTTGGTACGTGATTTGGTTTCCGTCCGATTGTGCGCTTTTTTTGCATTGCGGTACATATTTTGTTTGCGTTACGTGGCGAGAAATATGTCTGCCATGAACCATGAATACCATACTAGCTGCCATGAATTTGGAAATTCTGCTGCTGATTGTGATCAAATACATTGTTGTTTGTTTTGATTTAGTAAATATTGTAAACTAGCTGCGCCCCGCGGGTTCCACCGCTATTCTACAGAAACCGAATATTTTCCGGGATATAAGTAGCCTATATGTTAATCCGGTGTATAAGCTACTTCCATACCAAATTTCATTCAAATCCGTTCAGCCGTTACAGAGTTGAACGGGAACAAACACACTTACACACAAATTTTCGCATTTATAATATTGGTGTGATACTAATTTTCTAAAGATCGACTTACACACCATCATGATAATTATTATCACTAATATAATGAAAATAATTTAAATTATCATTTGAGACATTAATAAACATAAAATTAAAAAAAAAGTGAATTTATTAATTCACTTTAAAGTTCGCTTGTTTTGTTTTGAAAAGTTTTAAGTATTTGGTCCGAATTTACACATTTCATGTGTGTGGGGATTATTTTTCACGAATAATTCGTAGCATCGATTAGTAATTATCGAAGCTTTGTTCTTATCATCAGCTACTCTAATGAGCGGTTTACGTGAAATACTACACAAAGATCCAGAGACGGACTTAAGGTTTTAGTTGCACAAAATAAAATTTAACATTTAACTGCACAACAGAACTCCAAAATTCAGATACTCTGCAATGTTTAAGCATTTCAGAATCAACGACTACTTAGGTTATTTTTTTCTTCAAGTAAAATGTTTACTTTCATAATACCAAAGTAAAGAAAAATATGGGATCAAATTAAAATTATGTATTTTTATTGAAACAGTTCCATGTCTAAAGTATCCCATATCTACAGAGTCCCATGTCTGCAGACTCCCATTTCAACAGTTTCGTTTCATTTTTATTCAAACCATTGAAGTCTTCTCGTATGCTATTCGATTCTCTTTTTCGCTCAATTATGTCAATATTCGTAAACAGCGTTTTTCACAATTTTTTTATTTTCTTATTTAAATTAAATATTGACAGACGTTTTTCACACACAGTGCCATCTAGCCACATACTTAGCAAGCTTGTACTATAGGAACCATAACTGATAGAATACATAATATATATTTTTTGGTTATTACATTTATTTATTTATATATATTAATTAAAACGGTACAAAACACCAATTACATTAATTAATTAAAGGAACAATTAAAATTTATGGTTGATTACATTTAAGTCAAAGTTCACATCAAGTCAAGTTATACATAAAAATTAGACACAGTCACAAAAGATAATAAAAAAGCATGTCAATTACATTCAAAATATAAAAAATTACAAATAATAAATGGAGTACATAGATACACCCCGACAAAGAACAAACATCAAATGTTCATCACACAAATGTTTGTCCTGGGTGGGAATCGAACCCACAACCTAAAGATCAGAAGGAGGAAATCCTCCCACTGAGCCACAAGACAAGTCAACCCATTTCTTAATTCTACAAACTTTTTTCTGCTAAATTGATCTTCTATATTCTATATCTTGATGAAATAAAATACGATTTTTATGAAACATACATTTTTGATATACATTTTTTACATGTGACAGACAAGGTATTTTTGTCACAAAAGACGTGGGCTAGTTCAAGTGATTTACCTATTCGTACGTAGCTGATCAGGAAATTAGTCCATATATTATATGCCTCTGTCCTTATCCTACGTCCGTCCACCATTGCAGTAACGGCCATTGCCTTGTTCTAATTCCGCAACCGGAATATCGGCGATTTTTATCGAATCGGCAATCGAAGTACCTACCCATGAGCACTTAGCTATGAATTGGGAAACCTAGATCTTCGTTTGAGGCTCTATGGTTACTCATTCATTAGGTATCGGAATTATGGCTCGTTATGGGTACTTTTGAAGATAAAATGGGTAAGTTTTAAATTAAACTTGCAACGTTCAAAATTGTGAAAACTTCTAGTGGGTACCTAATTCTAAAATTCCAGTAAGTACATTTACCTATTGAAGTTTAATGTAGCTAAATGTTACTAGTAAGCGCAATTCCGTTTTGTTTTCTTTTTACAAAATAAATTACAAGAAATTCAGTAATGATTATGACAGACAATAAATATGAAAGGTATTATAACATGCTAATAACTGCTTGGTAACAGAAAACGATATTACTTGTGTACACTTCAGTGGCCAAATAATTAGGATACAATTTTAATATTTTTTGACTTCTATAATTATTTAATTTAATATAGTTTAAAATATATTATAGTTTATAATATATCATTTATTTCAGGTAACACAAATATAGTCAATTAAATTAAAAAAGTTACCCACCCCTAACTGTACCCGGCGCAATTTCAATTTAAATTTCAATTTCAATTTTAATTACCTTAAATTAATATCGTGATATGGATTATCATGATAGATTCTTTAGTTAAAATGAGGTATTTTTTATGGACCAGGACGTGTCTTAAAACTGTTTTAAAACCACCGATGGACGGGTATCAGCGTCTTCCTACTAAACGATGAGTGTTTCGCGATCCCCAAGGCCACGTGGGGATTATGGTAACACAGGGGGAGGTCTACGTCTAGCAGTGGACGTGATCTAGCTGATTTATTTTCAATATACTCTCCTATACAAAAGTGGTAGGATGTAATTTGTTTATTTAATTTTTTTCCTTTGTTTAAGGAACGCCCGAAAAGCATTCCTTAATAAACTTACAATCTAGCCCCAGGCAGGCTATGTAAATTGTACCCTAAAATAACTAGTTTGTTCCACTTTTTTCTTTAATCCTTAAAAATCTATATGACGTATTTATATTTAGGAAAATATAAGAATATCTATTACAAGTTGAACCACGGAACATACCGGGTCCTTAGTGCACAAGGATCAGCTTAGGCTAGTTTTAATTATCTTGAGAGATTGTAGAATTAAGAGATGGGTTGACTTGCTGTTTTCTGAAAAATAGTCTGTGATGTCCTAGGCTTTATAACACACTTTGTGTCATTAAAATCGGTTCACGGAAGCTGGAGATATTACGCAATATTTAAGACCGTTGAGTACCTTTGCAAAGCAAATTTACATGGTCGCCATTCGCCAATAGATAGCGACAAGTCTTATGAATCGCGGTGACGAGTTAAACATGATTTAGATACCGTTTTTAAGATTTATCGGTTCTGATCAATTGGTTATATTTGAAAGAGCATAGAATCGAATGACTATTCAGGATATCGCAATCATCCCGACTGGTCAAGAAGCGTGAAAAGCACAGGAGTTCCTTGTAACATTTAGTGAGAATGAGTACTAAAAAATGATTAATAAGCATTTCAGGTATTATACGTAAGGGATAAAACTTTGTGTGGAATTTCGTAATTTTTACTTTCTATTTGAGAGCACAAAGTCCGAGTCTCTGTTCTGAGCCCTAAAGCCGCGTACGAAGCCGCGGGCATCAGCTAGTGTATAATAAATACGAGTATAATATTAGTGTCTAATAAGAACGGAATCTCAGTGTTCAGTAAAAAATTTACTAAATACGAATAAACAAGGCGACATCACTATAACTAACTTGTACACATAACTATTTTTAACCACAACGCTTAAAGAACTGACAACCGATGGGGAACAACGGCTCTTGAGTGGAGATCAGGAACCGGAAGACGCAGCGTAAGTAGACCTCCCACTGTGAACTGATGAAATTGTGAAAGTCGCGGGTAACTGGCGGATGGCAGCTTCAGTTCAGCGCTCTAAGGACGACGCCTATGTTCAGCAGTGGACGTCTTCTGGCTGATGATGATGATGAATAAACAAAGACTTGAGAATTCGTTTGTTACATTTTCTAGCGCTAAATATAGCTAACTTGGAATGGTTGAAAAAGGTAACAGTAAAAGATAAATAAAGTTTTTGTCGCTAAGTTTGATTAAAGTTGCTTACAGGAAATTAAAATGAACTCAGATAATAGGAACTGTTTTTTAGGTACCTACTGTTTTAGGAATAAGGTATTTTTTCGGCCTGATCCATATTCTTATAGCCCGATCTATAACCGATCAATATTTTAGACTGGTCTGATGAATTGACGGTATCAGATCCATAGTGGGTCAAACATAGATAATATTTGCCAGAAGCAGGAAGCAATAGGACAATCGAGAGCAACCATCAGCAGCAATGCAGGCTTATGAGGATCATGATAATTTTATAAGGCATGTTTTATCGGATCTGTATTTTTTTATGGTTGACAGTCTAGGTCATCGTCATCAGCCAGAAGACGTCCACTGCTGGACATAAGCCTCAACCACCGACTGACAACGTGCCACTTGCATCCACCGGTTGTCCGCAACTTTCACAATGCTGTCGGTCCATCTAGTGGGAGGACTGCCTACGCTGCGTCACACACACGACAGCCTGGGTGTTTGACCACTTATCTAGCTCATCGAATGTTAAGTTACGGTGTGGTCGAAGATGGTGACGAGGACACCTAGCCTACAATGGGAACTGGCTCTCACGTGAGGCAACCCAAACATTCCAGGAAAATACCGTCGGACGTAATACCGGTTATAGAAGTTTCCGAGATAGTGCCCTTTTTCCACTGCATATTTTGTGCAAACCTAATTTAGCATCAAATTGCAATACTGGCGTTAACTTTTTAATGGAATGGTATATCAGAGATACATTTTTTAGACGTATATTTTTTATGAGTCTATCAGACTGCCTAGGTACCTTAGTGGTTTTTTTGTGATTTGGTTCGATCTAGGTGGCGAGACCGAAATAAATTACCTTATTTTATACCTAAGAATTGCAAGGACGTAGAGCATTATGTAGGTACGTCATTTATTGACTCATATTTTCTGGTATCTATTTCATGAAGGTTACATGCATTTAAACAGGCAGAAACAATAAATATGGTAAAATTACGGTGTGAAAAATTTAAATATTGACCCCCAAAAAATATCTTTTAAGATTGAAAAAAAAATTGCTATACACCGTACTCGTCTGCTCGTCTGTATTTCACGGTCCTTTTATTCAGAGATTATAAAAACTACAGCGCTAAAATATTGAAAACATATTGAAATTTTACCGTATTAAATGTTTGTGAACATATTTTTGAAGTAGCAACCCTACATGAAAAGAGCGGCGGAAAAAAAGTTTTTTTTTGCTAATTGAAAAAAAAAAGTTTGTGTGACTTTTTTAAAAAACTTTTTTTCTTTCTCTTTTATACATGTTTGAGTCCAAAGTGGTCATTTTCGATTTTACTTGTCGGTGAAGCCCCGAGAGCTTGGCATCTTGGCAAAACTAATTATGATTAACACCTAAATTGAAATTATTTTGAAATCTACCTTACGACTTCTATTTGACCAAGTATATGCTTAGGTGCGTCCAGAAAATGTGTCTGGAAAACCGCAAAAACAACTTTGTGCGCTAAGAACTTGGCACAGGGGTACCCTGGGAGAAATGCGTCATGACGTGCACTTGACAGCTTATATATATATATAACCATCACTCTCATATGCCATAAATTATTTCATTGTTATACAACAATACCTATCACTCTCACATGCCATAAATTGTTAAACAACTTTTTTTTTTAATACAAATAAAAAATCCCCGTGGAAAAGTCCGTGATATGGAATGAAAACTTGTAGATTACTTAATATTAAAAATATTAACGTAAAGATTTTTTTTTATTTAGTCTATTCTCTCATCATCATCATCATCAAGCCAGAACACGTCCACTGCTAAACATAGGCCTCCCCCTTAAAGCGCCACACGGACTGACAACGTTCCACTTGCATCCAACGGTTGCCCGCGACATTCACAATGTCGTCGGTCCACCTAGCTGGAGAACTGCCTACGCTGCGTCTTCCCGTTCGTTGTCGAACTACCCAATATTCTCTCATACACTGCTAAATCAAAAGAGCACAAAACGGCTCTTAAATATTGAAAGAGATAATGAAAGGCCACTAACACGTAATCAATGCTAATAGCATGCAACGCAACATTGCCTATCTACTATTTCATTAATTGCATGTGGAATATTTGTAGGTTACATGCATTTGCGTTTTGTCACAATATTACTAATCACGATCGACGATCTATTTATTTATTAAGGCTTCAAATTATTTAATTCATTACTAAAAACACCCTAATCTTATATTATTGTTAAACTGTCTTATATTACATTTTACATCTTTTAAAAAACTGTTAAAAGTAAAAGTAACAAAGACAAATACATAATTATGGATTGGCCCATAATTAAGTTTAAGAATAGAGTATATCGCCGTCTCGTCAATATAAAAAGCGTAGTCTGTTACCACCCTTAAATGTTATTCGATTTCGATGTTTTTTATAAATGTTAAATACACTGTGTAAAACTACGCTTGTATATATATTTTTTAAGTTTTGCTATATCCTCTTTGTTATAGGCACTAACGTGACAAATTTTTGCGTCGAAATTATGACGAATAAAATTAAAGTCGCATTTTTCTAAAAACAAAACATAACGGCATAGATTATGGTTTATCCAAGCCATTGACACCAAAAACAATAGATTTTGTTAAGATTTAGGGGGTGAAAACAGACTAACCCTAACTAAAACGCATATTTCATCAGAACAGTAGGAAAATTCACTGAATCTCTGTATTGCAAGCACGAGAAACAGCTCAAATATCGGATGCACCAAAACCTCGCGGCAGAACTATCCACTTAAGTTGATTTTGAAGTATACTTATTGTGTCTCTAAAAATGTCTAATTCTCTAGATGCTGACACTTGCGAGTTGCACTCAAACACAGTTCTTCGGTATACGGGAGCGCGTTATCGGCTAACCGCATTAATTTTGTTTTATAAAATTTAATGTATTTCTGTGAAATGGGATTCGAATGATTCGATATGCTGTGGGAAGAGTCAATAATAGAAAGTGGATTGATTTAAAAAAATTACGCCACGGGATGAGATCTATTGGGGCGAAGACAACCCCTTTTGATAAATACTGTTTTGTGTACAATATTTTCTGAGGTTTTGTTTTCAGCAGGTTTTTTTATCGTGAATTTTCAAATGTCGTATAACAAAAGTTGTTATCTTGTACACAATACAAACACCCCTAAAACATTATCCTCCTTCTTACGCAGTAGTGTAAAAATTGCTTTTAAACTGTTTGGAACGTAATGGTGAAGTTCAATACAAAAAGATTATTTTTTATTTTTGTCCTAAATAACTTACTTACTCTTTGTTATTATTCTATTGGATTTATTAAGACCCTAATTTTTAATATCCGCAACAAAATATTCATACCACTTGAACTAGCGGAAATTATTAACTTATTATCGGTTAAGGAAGCATTATTTTAAGATCTCCTGTTCTTTATTACTTAAAATGAGACTATGACTAGGTACTTTACTTATTAATTAATTATTACTTAGTTCATTCCGTATAAACTAAAATTCCATAGACAAGTTTTTGTAGTGGTTTACACTCTTTTGAAGAGTCCTCCCGGGAAAGTACTACCAGTTATTCAGTTGCCAGTTATTCAACCGCCAAGATGTAGTGTGCCAACATAACTGCGTTCCGGATTGAATGTTCGCAGCGAAATTACTGCATGGGCATAAATATATTTAAAACTAGTCGTTACCCGCGACTTCGTTCGCGTGGACATAAAAAAGTATCCTATGTCCGTCTTCGTGATACAGTAACTCCTTATCAAATTTTATCAAGATCCGTTCAGCCGTTTAGACGCGATAACGCGACAAACATGCAGATAGAGAGACAAAGTTACTTCCTATAGTTCACTAGATGGCATTTTTGTGCATTTTTTGACGTTTTGTATGGACTGACAGCTAATAATGATGATGTAGATTGTAATGTGGGGAGTTCTAAATCGCGCATGCGAAGTTTTTCCCTTGAGACGAACGTATTCATTTTCACACCTCGAAGATTTATTGGTCCTGATACGACTGCGGCTATATTCCTCTGAATTATAATATTCGTTAGGATTAGGAGTAGTTAGGATGATGTATCTATTCTTAGGGTAAGCGCGGTGTATTGCCGCACATGGATTTTATTCTTATTCTTATTCAATGGAATAACTCAATCTTATTCGATGATGGAACTCGAATGGAGATGGAGGCGATAAGTCCTGCTCTGCCGACGTGGGGTATATTGTGTGCATTACATGCTGCGCATGGTTATATTCAAATTCAAATTCAAAAAACATTTATTTCAGGTTAAATTTTACCCATACAAGAAAATTAAAACAAATTACATTAAACATTCAAAATTCCAAAAAAAAAAAAAAAAAATATTATATTAACACATTACATTATGTCAAATTTATTTAAACAAAACAAATATTACACCATGTCAAAATTAAATTAAGATAAGATTTAGAAGTTATAAATGTTGAAGTTTAAGCTTCTGGGTGGCATATCTAATGTGAGGAAACGTGCCGCGTATCATCAGGCGAGCGACTTGATCGTATCATCTATTAGTATAAAAAAAACATCCAAGCTATCAATAATTGTTAAAAATATACGACATTAAATCATAATTACTAATTACGAGAATGCCTTATCTCATTGATTTATGTAAAATAATCAAGTGGATATGCAATCAGTAAGGTGTTGCAATTTGTCTATAATTGAAACTGCTTTAGAATAACCGTTATAGATCTAAAGGATTTGATCCACTTTTCCAGACTTACATAATCCAAGCATTTCATGCCTAAGCAGGTGTCAGAGTGGATTTTATGCTTTGAAACTGGATTGTCTTCCTTGGCTTAGGTAACAAAACGGATTTCTAGATTGTTATATATAGAAAGGGTGTCTAATGCCTATGAAGAGAAAAAGATTTAAAGTGACGGAGGGAGTATTAGCTTCGTAATCTGCAATAACCTGTTTGACACGTTCTTATAACTAAAGCCCTGATACATTTAACAACCCATTTAAAGCACGTTGTCTACTGAAAAACCAACACCAAATTATGTTTTAAAAATTATCACTTCTATGATTCTACACTGTTATATACGTGTACCTATAGTTAGTGGTGGCTGCGCCCACCTGTTATTCACATAATAAAATAGTGCGTTCCCAGCTACCGTAGTTGTCACTTGCCTGCTCCCGTCCACATACCTAACATACACGTAGTAAAGTTTGTCAAGAAACATTACCCCATGATCTGCATATCCTACAACACTGAAAAATTGAGTCGGTTAGTCGGTTATTTTGACTATAGTTTCGATCTCATCTGGTGGTTCCAATAATAACTGCCCCGTTGGCTCAGTTGGTAGTGAACCTACCTTCTGTGTTTGGGGGCGTGGGTTCCCATCTAGGACAAACATTAATGTGATGAACATTTTTGTTTGTTCTATGTCTGGGTGTTAATATCTATATAAGTATGTATATAAAAATATATATGTACGTATATCAGTCTCTGGCAGCCATATTACAAGCTTTGCTTAGTTTGGAGTCAGATGACCGTGTGTGTAAAAATGTCCCAGATAAATAGAGAAAAAAAAATACATATGACTCTAAAATAGAAAGTTATCTAAAGCTTAGCTAAAATTATTTTGTCGCTGAACATCTTCAATCAATGAATCTTTTTTTGTAACATATGCTTAATGTAAGTTTAAAATTGGTATAATAAATACATCCTTCAGTTTATCGCACTCCTATTCCCATCTATCCAAGCGTCTGTCTAACACGTCATCGCAAGGCAACGGGCGCCTTCGGTGGTGCAACAACTAGGTTTACTTATAAATACTGTGCATACCACCTACCAGCTATCAGTGTCAGTTCTACTCCTGTCGGTAACGCTGAAGAGGAAGAAAGTGACCTTAGACCCTTTGTGTGTGAACGAGATTGGAAAATAAAATGCGTGCTTACCAAGTAAGTGCGGTTTCTTTTGTTATTTTGTTGTAAGGTTAATGTTTATATAGCAAAAGATAATAGAGGTTTCGTTTGTATAGTTACTATTCGTTGTGGTTTTGGTGTTGTGATTTTGGATAAACTTCAAACATAATACTATTGAGCTTAAGTCAAACTATTAGTAGTGTTGCATAGTATTACAGAAAAACTAATGTATTCTTAATTGACAGCTATGAAAAAAAAACTGTCAAACGGACAATGTTGAAAAATATTAAAATAATAATTGTAATTATGATTATAGAACTAAAATTATGTTTTTTTTTACAACAAAACGCGTGTAATTTTGATCAATCAAATGCGGTCAATATCTGCGTAAGTTCAATGAAATATCTTCTCAACAAAAATATTACATGAAACCTTTCAAATAAATTGAGTCCACTGACGTCTATAATAATACTTACTAATAAAACATAACATAGGCGATAGATCTATAAAATGTGTCAAAATATTTTGCTAAACCGTCGGCATAATCCACAATACAAAATATTCGTCAAAGCATTGCGAAAATGACATTATTAGGATATAGTCCAAGCATTTCCAAAAACATTGGGACATTGTTGGGTATACCATGGGTAATATTATTTTCACAAATGATAACCTTTTATTTTGATTTAATCGATTGTAAATGGTCATAAAAATTGCCGAACTACGTCCAATGTCCCATTGGTTATTTAATTGACGTTATATTATACGCCATATAAAATTACAAAGTATTGATGGATTGCCAGTAAATAAAATTTATTTCGACTGTGTTTGGGATTGATTACTTGATATATTGCCAGTTATTTAACTCAATTTTGTACCTTATTACTTATTCACGTCAGTTCAGTACTTCAAGAAGGGCTTCAATAAACTTGTGCCTGCTCTGACGGGTAGTTTAAAAATATATATATTTTAAACATTTACCAGGCATCTTATTTTTTTTGGTATTCAAATTTATATTGTTTTAGACTTTTTCAGTTGTCGGATAGATTTTAAATTTTACAACGTGATATATTAGTTAGTTTAGTGTAGTCGAACTTCCATGAGCACGACGTGGTCTCCTGTAATTGGGGGTGGACCCAGCTTGATGCCTATGTTTCATAATGAGAATGTAATGTGTAACTTCTGTTGGGGATCCATATTCTATAAAATAAATAAATTTTGTAACAAAAACCAAAACCAAAGTAACCAAAATAACCAAAACGTAAAATATTGTTAATTTTTTCGACAAAGAATAGACTGACTCAAAATTCACACAATTATTTTTAGTATAACTTAAATCAGATCATTGTAATTACATCCAATATTGACCTTACACTTCCTGTGTTTGTTTTCTTGTGTCCTATTGTTCTAGTTCTAATACCAATTAACACAGAGCAATGGAACAATTACGAATAACATGGTGTACACTATAATTATAATAGTATGTACATACGTACATCGTACAAACATAGTCACAGCATTGTTTCTCATTGTGAATGAAATTGATGGACATGGAATGTAAGTTACTTGGAGTAAATTCAGTAGAGCCTATCATCTAAAAAAAATATATTTTTAATGAAACATATTATTAACAATAAAATATTACTATTAATATAATAATATATTATTATTGTTGTTTTTGTTACTTCTATATATCTTTCCTTGACTTACATGGGGAATTAAACTACGCTACTTTTGATGGACGTTGAAGCAATATTAAATTATGGCAGAAAAGTTCTAAGCTTGTAATATGAATAATATTGTTATCATTCGCACGATGTCTACATTTTTTTAATTTAAAATCATTGGTACTTTATGACTAATTCTGCATATACTTTGAAAAGCCGTATCATCTTTTGATTATATCAGAATCCCCAAAACTGACATGAATCACCTAGTATGGCCTTTTATACCCAGCTGCCCAAGTAGGAGGGTAATGTATTGGGGTGTAAGCTTGTATATAAGTATTTACGATTGCGTGATCCTATATTACCTCCTGGGCTGTGTTCAGTAAGATCGTCCAACGACGCTCCGTAACATTACAAGTATCTTGCAAATTTTATCGAGCTTCGTCGGACTACCTTACTGAACACGTCCCTGTAGACAAAACGGCTTGACCGATTTTGAGGAGGATTTTTTTTTTAACAGCAAGTGTTGATGCGAACAGTTTACTCGTTACGTTACTACCAAGAATTTTGAATTGGAAACAAAACGATGCAGCACTACCTTTTTCTCGTGGAATATCAGATATTTAAACTACTTACAACATGTAATTCTAACGGAGCCTTACGGTTTATTTCTGTAATGGATGTAAAAATTGTGTTCATCAGGTGATTTTGTTGGTCGCTGCCAGCGTCGCTGCCATACAAGCTTACGGTGGTCACGCCAGCTCGGGTGGTTACGCCGGCTTGGGTGGATACGGTGGTCATGGAGGCTACGCCGGTGAAAGCGGTTACGCCGGTGAAGGTGGTTACGCCGGTGAAGGAGGTTACGCCGGCCATAGCGGATACGCCGGCGAAGGTGGTTACGCCAGCCAAGGCAGTTACGCCGGTCATGGCGGTTTCACCAGCCAAGGTGGTTACGCCGGCCAAGGCGGTCATGCCGGCTACGGCGGCGGTGATGGCGGTAACGCCGGCTACGGCGGTGATGGCGGTCACGCCGGCTACGGCGTTGATGGCGGTCATGGAGATTATTATGTAAGTACTTTATTTTATAAAAACATAATTTTATATCAAAGGGTACATACACGTAACGTGGGGATATTTTTTTTGGATAAAATGGAAGTAAGAACTTCTACACCAATTTTTTATCAGATATACCGCTTGCGAAATATGGGCTCACAAAAATTTGCAATTTCTATAATATGCTTTTCAGAAACTTATCACGTTCCAAGTTCATAGATGTTAGTAAAAAATATATTTTAAAATTATTTCGGGCAACATTTGTGATAATAACTTTTTGAGACAAACGGGAAAAAAAATACTTCAAACTTCCTGCGGAACTCGGAACTCTAAGCGTAGCCCGGCATGCTCTTGACGTGTTTTTTTAAAACATAAACCATGTAAAGGCCGAGTAAAGCCTGAGTTTCTTTCGTTGACTTAAAAAAAAATCTTATATTTTGGCTCCACACGTTGTGTATTTTGCCAATGTCAAGTATTGTAATATTTCAGGTTAAGTAAATTTTTTTATAAAAATTAATCTCAGTCGCATTCTAAGTCAAGCAAAGTAAGTCACGTCATGCCCTAGTAAAGTGGTGGAGACTTTACTAGAGGTTTTTATGGAGATTTGGACACAACAAGAAGAATCACGTTTCACAACATTATGCATGCATGCATGCTCGTGCATGTTCAAGAACACTCAATGGATAAAAATCCACCACTTTTATACATGAACACTCGATATAACACAAGTTTTGGAAAATAATAGAATGACGCGACATGACTTCTTCACGTTCCTCCCAAAAACTCCTTCACTGACGTTTCTTACTACCAACATGGTTCACATTTCGAACTAGTTTTCCGCCTTTGATTTCCAAAGGCCACGTTTTCCTTTTGATGATGTTCCGTAATCTCGAAAATTGCTACCGTGACGGTTATGGTGGTTAGCCACCATAACGTCCCATGCTTGCATCACGCACGTTCGACTGGAGGAAGGCATTTTACCTGCACGAGCCGTGTATTGTAACTGACAAGGCGTCTAACACTTCACAGTTAACAGTTCAGTTTATTGTATTATATTTTATTATATATGTATATTTCGTTATCATTACAACTTTAACAGAGACAAGATGTAGAAACAAGCCATATGTTACCAGAATTATTATATAGGTGAAAACGAAATAAATCGAGATAAATGAAATGAGTCTTTATTTGCCAGAACGCAGGTAAGCAGGGTGTTGAAGTTTGAAATGTTCCATTACATTCGGTCATTTCTGACTTGCATAATATTTCCATAGAAATCGTTACTAAGTAAATGTTAAAAATTTTAATAAACTTTACCTACAATAACTTTACAAAAGATGTCAAAAGAATACAATTATTAAGTCAATAGAATATATATATTTACACATATATATATATTAATAAGTATAATACAACAAACAATCAAAAAAAAAAAAAAAAAACTGTACCCGTAGAAAAGAGTTCAACGAGCGCAAGCGCGCGTTGATATCTTTTACACACATAAGTTACAGAAAGTAATTTAAATCTTTCGTAGACATCTGCTTTAGTACTATTTGTGAATTTTCAGGCCTACCCGAAATACGCGTTTGACTATTCAGTGAAGGACCCGCACACTGGTGACCACAAATCACAGTGGGAAACCCGAGATGGCGATGTAGTGAAAGGTAAACTTATTTTAAAAAGTTAAGATAGTTTCAATAAACCTAACTACGAGTATATTTAATAAGTTTTTTTGTAAAAAAAATATTTTGCCAGACAAGCTTTTTTTTAAATCCGTTTAATTTAAATTGATACTGTAAGCTGATCAAAATGAGGCCAAACTCAATCATTATACTGTTAGTTACTGAGGAGTCCCGTTTTCCAACTTCCGTCTCCATCATCAGAGCAACTCGCTTTCATATTTATTGTATTGTCATCGGAACTCGACAGGAAATTTAAAATCAATTGAACTAGGGGAACTGGTCTAAAATTCAGTGGCACGATTTGACCCAAAGACACTATATAAACAATGCAAGTTAGGACGGTCTTTTAGCTGGCACTTAAAAACTTTACGAGAGTAAGTAAAGTACGAAGAAAAATTATGTGAGTTTGAGTGAGATAGAGAGAACCTCATTAGTGGCTGTAAATAACACACTTAACAAAAACAAAATAATTCTAAGTACAGTTTTAATACAGCGCCCTCTATTTGCTAACCCATGTATTATTAATGATTTGCAGGCGCCTACTCTCTTGCGGAACCCGACGGCACGACTCGCATCGTCGAGTACACAGCCGACAAGCACAACGGTTTCAACGCGGTTGTAAAACGCGTCGGCCAAGCAGTCCACCCTCAAGTCTACGGACACGACAATCACTACGACGGAGGCGCCAGCAATTACGGTCACCACTAGATGTCGCTAATGAATCTACAAATTAGTTACAGAACCAAATAAAAGATCGCGCTACAGGTACTCTCGAACAAAACACATACTTTATATCGATGAAATGATGTCGAACTGTGATATTAATTTTGTTCGATTTAATTTATATTATTGTTTCACAATTTCAAAGAACGTATTGTGAAACAATTTAGTTTGTAAGGTTGATGTGACGTTTAAGATGTAATATCTTTTTGATACGCAGAATAAAAAATGAACACAATATAACAAGTACTTATGGAAATACTGTGTTTTTTTTTGTTACTGGTAGTATGAGTACCTACCTACTACGATTATGACTGTCTCTAAAATGAAAGTACAAACACTTATGTTCTTCAGAGAGGGTAATTCCATTATATTTTGTTCCTCTTCAATGTATCATCGTTAATAGAACAGTTCATGCGTGGAGTACTGATGAATGGTCATTAATAAATATGCAAATAGGTAATGAGTAATTTCTGGAATAATGAAACGCCTCAGTAGTTTTTAGTAATACTTTGGTATTAGCAGAACTAGAAGTGTTATTTACTAAAAACTGAAATAGTATGGATGGCTATAACAATAATAAGCATAATGGACATTAACGTTTTTAAGGTTCCGTATTACTACAAGGAACCCTTATAAGTTCGTCATGGCCGTCTGTCTCTCTGTCTATTTGTCTGTCTGTCTGTTCCACTCGGCAATTCGGTAAGCATTTTGGGCATGATGTAGATGCCTGCTGGTTGCAATTTATTAGATTAGTGTTTATTTTAATTTGTTTTCTAACTCCTTTTTAAATTGAGAGCTTGTCAGATTTTCCGTAAATTAACGCTGCTATAACCGATAACCGGTGGGGATGAAAGGTTCTTGAGTGGCGACTACGACCATTAGGTGGACCGACGACATTATGAAAGTCGCGGGCAACCGGTGGATGCAAGTGGCCCGTTGTCGGTCGGTGTGGCGGTCTACGGGGAAGGCCTATGTTCAGCAGAGGACGTGTTATGGCTGATGATGATGATGATGATGAACACTGCTAATCTTCGCTCTACAATATTCGCAAAGTCAACTGGAAGACTACAGAATGCAGACTTGCAGATCAGTTCCCTAAAATAAGGCCTTGGTATTCTAAATTTTGAATGCCTATTTGTGACTTTGTATCAATATGCATGATTAATAAATCAAAGCAGACACAGCAAAAGTGAACTTGTGACAAGCAGTGATTTACCAGTCGTAATATTACTTTACGAGCTCTCGAGACACATGACGTGCATACATAGATATCTACTTTCATTGATTAGCATGTCTAAAAGAAATTAATGACACATTTTTTTTGTGTGAGTCTTGTCTTTATTTGTAAGTTTGTGTTTGAAACGTATTTGTTGAAGTTGATTGCTATAAAACGATGTTTTTTTAACTTAACTGGTTGACAAGACGAGCAAGTCACTCGGGTGATGGTAAGCGCCATTCTTGTCAATAATAGTTCAGTACGACTCAGATTTTTGACGTCCGACATTTATAAACCCTGCGTGGCAATGCACTGCGCTTGTCACCTCAATCTCTTTGTGCCAGTAATTTTGATTAGTAATGTTTGCACACTACTGCTTGGCGGTTGAATAGCTGGCAATATGTACCATAGACGGATTCTGCAAAAGAGTCCTACCACTGTGGCCTTTGTAGGACTCATATTGACAGGACATGTAATGTAGGACACGTAATCGGGGCTGATGTATACAATAGACTTATTTTCAATTTTCGTCTTAATATATATTATCTGTGTAATCAAAGCAAGTCAACGAGTTAATCAAATTAAAGAGACAGAAAAAGAAAAAAAAAACAGGAAGCGGTAGAAAAAACTACTACTGGCCTTTTGGAAAAACTCAGAGTCGCACAGCGGGCAATGGAGAGAGCTATGCTCGGAGTTTCTTTGCGCGACAAAATCCGGAACGAGGATATTCGTCGAAGAACCAAAGTTGCCGACATAGCTTTCAGAGTTTGCAAGCTGAAGTGGCAATGGGCAGGCCATATCACTCGAGAAACCGATAACCGGTGGGGAAGAAAGGTTCTTGAGTGGCGACCACGAACCGGAAGACGCAGCGTAGGTAGGCCTCCCACTAGGTGGACAGACGACATTGTGAAAGTTGCGGGCAACCGGTGGATGCAAGTGGCCCGTTTTCGGTCGGTGTGGCGCTCTAAGGGGGAGGCCTATGTTCAGCAGTGGACGTCTTATGGCTGATGATGATGATGATGATGATAGAAAAAAATCATTTTTTTATGTTTAGGCATACATTTCGGTGCCCTAAGGACCTAACCGGACTTACCTGACTTACATAGTCATAAGTCAGGTCACGAGTATGTACGTCAAGTTCATGTCTTTTTGTTCCACCTTGAATAATGTTTACCTTTCTGACATCAATTGAATCATTGCTTGAAAGTCTTCATAATTTTCATACGAATCATCAATCAATCATCACTTTAATTAGCAAACCGTCTAGCAAACGCTAGACAGTTAAAATGAATGACATCGTCGTAGCTAAACTGTGAATTTTCTGCGACCACCAAGCTGCCTATCTAAGTGGGGATTATAGCAATAGACTGTTAAGGGGAAAGGCCTGTGTTCAGCAGTAGACGCCTTCTGGCTGATGATGATGATATAAGCAGAAACAGATGCCAGGAATGTAGTACCTAGATGAAATGAAAACTAGCTTAATGCAGTACATAGCTGAAAATGTACTTTGACAAAATTCAATACTATTTAACGTTGTAATAATATTATAGTTAGTAGTAGACAAAAGGAAGTGATAGATTCCGGTATCATAACCAACAGGTAGAGGATCTACCTAATTATGTAAGTGCATCCTGGTTTTGCGATTGTCTTCACCGATGTGTGTGGGTGAGTGTCCCTCGTACATACGCAACGGGGGTTGTTGTGTGCGTTTATATATAGGAGAGTGTTGGATGTAGCGATGCGTCTTCGCGTAGTCCCGACCTTGGACATGGACAAATCTGTACAACTTTACACTAAAACTGCTGAATAACATATAAGTGTTTGTGCTAATTACGTTTTTGTGCTGATAGAAATTCTTGATGGAATAGTGGTGTGACACAAAAAGGAATTATGGCAAAAGTAATTGCTATACTGGTAAGAAATTTGATCAATTCAAATTTGTTTTCAATCACACTAATATAAACTGCGAAAGTTTGTGCGTAAGTGTGTAAGTGTGTTTGTTTCCAGTCAACTCCGTAATTGCTGAACGGATTTGGATGAAATTTGGTTTGGATGTAGTTTATAACATTGATTTACATGTAGGTTACTGTTTATTCCGGAAAACATACTATTCCTATGGTATAGCGGATGAAACCGCAGGGTGCAGTTAGTTAAGTATGAGCTTTCAGTTTTAATATTATTAGTATGTCGTATTAGATTTAAATTGTCTGAATGTGATATATTTAGTGAAAATAGTTTTATAAGA
The DNA here is from genome assembly GCA_947579745.1 of Apocheima hispidaria. Lineage (NCBI taxonomy): Eukaryota > Metazoa > Arthropoda > Insecta > Lepidoptera > Geometridae > Apocheima > Apocheima hispidaria. The sequence goes on from OX388151.1 coordinate 5,454,847, forward strand.
ATTTAAATTTACTAAAATAGAGTCGTCAAAAATAAAAATAGCATAGAACAGATTTTATACAGAACAGAATTAACATACCATTCCTTTTCTGAATCATACTGATCTGACAATGACTAGAATGGCATTGATTTTAGAGCTGCCCATTTTAACTCAGTTGATGAGATGGTAGTAGGTACGTACCAGATAATCAACGCTACGTGACTGGCCAAAGTAATGTTTTAATGTCATGCACGAACAAGTTACTAGAAATTAAGCCACTAGATGAAAATATTGATTAAGTTGTTTTGGTTTTCCAACAGATCTTCTTGTCGAATTTGCTTGCATTGAATTGCCAAGAAGAGGATGTAGAACAATTAATAGATAGTCACCATAAAAATAATAAAGTAAGTATACAAAAAATAGTTAAAAGTTTTAAGTCTGTATGACTTTTTTAATGATACGAGTAGTTTTTATAGACACGGTACACCTTCATTTTGCGACCTTTTCATTAGTTAAAATTAGGAACTTAAAGTTAAGAAAAGGAACTTATACATAGGCCAAAACTTATATTACAATACACGTTTATATAATATAACAGCATTTTGGCTTCCTCTGATACTGGCGAAGCCAAAACGTTGTTACAAGTACAATAATATAAGTCACATTATAAATATAATCAGTAAATCCAGCATCGTTTCGAACGAATTCCACCAGCACGTGGTGTTTAGCTTCTATCATATTGTATTCAGCTCAGTTTGGAGAATTTGTTAGTCCAAAGAGGTATTTGAAATGGTTTCATGGGATGTGTCCGTTATGAAGTCGCGTCATCAGTACCTCTAGTCAAAATGTAGTCCTGCACGTATAAAGTATTTACCATAACAGACAGACACGCGAGTTTCACTGTCAGTGAAACACGCACAAAAGATATCGTTATTATATACTGACAACCCGTTGAAATCATTATGTTTACATTTTAAAGCAGATTATAATGTGTTATCCATTGTTAATCTGGCAGTAAATAATCTGCCTATTAATAGCCTTAGAAATGATTCATCATATTAAATGCAATAAGGTTTTTAAGCGTATTCGTTTTCATACAAGCAGTCGAATTATTTAATGTTAGTTAATATTATTTATGTTTGCCTTAAGGCTAACCAGTTTCATAATGAATTATTATGATAATGAAAGTAGTTAACTACTCTATTGTCGACAACGGTAGATACGCATCAGCTGTTAATTCGACTGTTCCTTAAACCATCTGTAATGTTGCTTTCTCTTTCTCTTCCTTATTTTAATTTATAACAACAACATTACGAAAGGATTAATCAACTCTACTTATCAATCATACCTGACATTGCTTAGTAAGTATTACCTTTGAAAGGGACGCTAGTCACAAGTGGGCTAATTAGGTTAGATAAATCGATAATAGTTATGAAAGGGCTTTCATTGTTCAAGCCACTTCAGTTTTAGTAAAGTACAATTACAGAATTAACTGGTCCAGTGTCGCAAGCATTCGAGGTTGTACTATCGCGAATGTATTCTTGTTCACCCACTTTTTAGAGGGCAATACGACAAGTCGTTTTGTTACTGTTACACCACTTCAAAAAAGTTATGCAAATAAGAGTTGCAACGCATAATTATCAATTATATTTCTTTCATATAACTTTTTATTGGATGTTGTTTTTTTGCTGTCGCCACAGCCTAAGAAGCGAAAGTTTGTCATTGACATTGAGTAGCGGCGCGATGCGCACGCGCAGACCATCTGACTCATCTTGAACTTGATTGTGAGCAAGTGACATTTAAGATGCCATCTGTTTATGTTTACAAACATTGGAAACTGTTGGCTAAACTGCAGCGATAAAATCAGCTGTTTTATATATACCATACTTGTATAATCTTCACATTTGAATATTAGTTTCACTTTCAACCTGTTTATAATAAATATTGGCAATAAGAAATGTAGACTGATATTTTTGTGTGTGCACAGGAAATTGTTTCAAATGAGTGTCCGTGTTATATTTCTATCAATTTGTACAAGTGTTTTACAATAAACGAGTTTTTAGACATGACGTGTTGCAACACAAATCGCGATGGAGAGTGATGAATACGGCTCGTTCTATATTTACCGACTTGATGGACAGACTGACTTACACTCACTCGCTACACCTGCAATTATTGCATACCAAATTCATGGAAACTATTACCAGACCTCATTTCTTATTCAGAATACTTAACTATAATAGACGAGCATGCAACGGAATGTCATTATGAGTAAAATATCGAATTAATGCACGCGAGCTATCGCTTCTTACATTCTTTTTCATATATTTTTTTGTAACGGACGACATCAACAAAAATCCGCATGTAATTGTTTTGAAGTCAAAACAATTGATCGACGAATTAATGTGACATGTGCGTTGGTGGTTTCTGTTGCAGGAAAAACCGAGTTACTCCTTCAGTTACGGGGTCTCTGATGTCCACACTGGAGACATCAAAGCTGTGTGGGAAGCGCAGGAAGGTGACACTGTTAAAGGTAAACTAGTAGTAATAACCGCCGGTTTTTTTGTGGGTTCTTTTTCCGTCAATTTGAAAAAACCGTTTTGGAGCGTTTAAAATATCTGCATCATCTGTGTTTATGTGCAATTTTTGGATTGATGGTAAGCGTCACGCTTGCTCATAGCAGTTCAATGCGAGCCAGAATTTTAAATCAACAGTTTAAAACCATGCGCGACAATGCGCTGCGCTCGTCATCCAGTTGTTACATTTCTTTATCCAGTAGTTTCACTGAAACCATAGCTCTTAAATGCGACATTACACAAAAAAAAACCTCCTCCTCGTTAATGCAAATCGAGGGCAATTATTAACAACGTTTTGTTTGTAAATTTTTAGGTCACTACACCGTGTTACAACCAGACGGCACCATGAGATCTGTCGAGTACTCATCAGGACCGAAGACTGGTTTCACTGCAGTAGTCAATAGTGATAATAGTCTACCACCAGCTCAAAGTATTGATCGAAGTGCAGCAGAACCAAAAGCTATGAGAGACTTCGATAAATTTTACGATATTTCAGAAGATTTTGATCAGGATGACTCTTATGAGAGAAAACGGAATAAGCGACCCTATGATGGTTACAAAGATAAAAATTATCCACATCGTATAAGGCCGAAATATCCATTTGATTTAGAGCCCAGTGAATACACACACAGTATCACAATAAAACATCCGCGTGACGAGTCGTCGGAAAGTGAAGATGCACACAGTCACGTCGGATTTAGTTTCGATCCGAATTGCAAAACTAAAACAAAAAAAGAAAGTCACGAAAATCAAGACAATTCGTATTCAAACATCGTAGATTTCGAACATAATCAACCTCTCAAATATCCAATCTTTCCACTTGAGCCTACAATAGAAACTTACGATAAATATGCCGAGCCATCTAACTTTGAGTTTCATAAGATCAGACCTTATGGGAATGATAAATATTCGAAATATGAAGAATTAAGACCTCCGTCCAAGAAACACAATTATCAGGCGGTACTTGAAATTCTGCCACATTACAAATACTACCCAGAAGACAATCCTCTGCCGAGACCAAAAAAGAAAAACAGGCCTCTTAAAGTTCCCGAATACCCTAGTGATGACTTAGACGACTATATATTAGTGCCTAAGAAGAAATACAAGCCAATGAGGGTAGTCGGTCCGAAGGACTACCGAACTGAATCAGAAGAGGAATACGACCACCCATCATTCTCAAGCAGCTATGATGATCAAGATGATCGATTTCATCCTATCAGAGGCAGCTTTACTAACAAAGAAGTGGTCCGAAAAATAGTGAAGAAAAGAAGACCACCTTTAGTCAACCTATTAGATATATTTGACATATAAAACTAGTGCTTTATAAATTATTAAGAATACAAAGTATGGCATTATTTATTTTAAAAAACAGGCCAGGTGATAATCATAGGATATACAGAAATGGTTTGTATTGATTAATTAACCAAACTGTTAATGTAAATTCTAAGCGATGCAATCAGTGTTATTTTGTTACATAATACTGTTATTTAAGTTATTTAATAAATTAAGTTAATGTCAATAAACTGATGTTGTTATTAGGCCACCTTATGGCATCTAGATTTGTCAAATATGACAGATACGTTCTAACATCAAAAATGTTACGAGTAACTTCAAATGTTCAAATTCGACAATTCTGTACTAAATCTTAACTGCAACTGTTATAAATGGCAATGACTTCATAAGGCATGCGTACAGTAAGGAGGTTGCGCAAACGCACAATGATAGTGAAAGTCCAAAGTAAAACTAGAGCGTGTGGGAGTGTCAGTTACCTCACAAGGACGCGTGGAGATAATTTAGGAACTGCAACTATTTAAAAAAAAAAACATTTCATGCTTCCGGTGGTTCAGGTTGCAGTTTTAGGACATACATCGACTCATCTCCTGACCTGTCTTCCTATTTTTCTCAGTGTCTTAATTATTTTGCTATTGTTTTTGTCCATTTGTTTGTCACTTAAATTATATGACCTATCTATTTTCATTTTTGGTGTTTTATTGTGAGGATGTCATATAATTTTGTCTTCTATGTCCGTGATAGATAAAATAATAGCCACAGACATAATTATTAAACAAAAATAAGACCTATTTGTATATAATATTCGTATGTAAACGATAAAAGCACAGATTAAGACCTCTAGATAGCGCAATTAGGACGATCGAAGCGCGCCACGCATCCTTCAAAGCAACATAATAAAAATTCACTCTTATAGGTTCATTTCTAGGCGCGAGTAGGCATAACCTTGAGATAGCCAATGGGAGCGCTTGGTCCCAGTCCCCGTAATTCACGTTTTCAACTTTGGTGCGTTTTTGCCGGAACTAAAATATCGTGATGTGGTTTATATAGAGGGTAATCTATGGATAAAGGTGAATCATCTTAACCGGGCTTTTCTAATTGACGAGCCGTGGCTCAGCTAAACTACTCGTTTCCGGTAGGCAAGCTACACAACTGAGCGCCTGATAGTAGATCTTATGACTATGTCATTGTTAGCTAAGTCAGCCTTCTAGCTTCCATGCTTTGTTAATAAAAATAATATTTAAAGACTTTCAATTTTATCGTGATACATTTTTGGTTGATTTAATTGGGACATTTGGTATATAAATCCTATATGTCACGAATACGGTATCAAGGCTAGTGGAATTCAATATGGGTGAAATTAACTTTTGTTTTATTTTTAGAATTGAATTTCAATCAATGGACCTTGAGAGCCATACTTGGGCTGTTTTTGATAAGTATGAAAGGGAAAAGCCAAACAGCAAGCAGAAGCTCTGCTAATAAATATTTTCTACCACAAATTACAACTGTTAGGTACTATGTGAAACAAAAAATAACTTATCAACAAAAAGCGGTGGAGCGCGCTTTTTCACCGAACTGCCCAAGAAGGAGGCTAATGTTTTTCGGGTTTATGTAAGTATGTTTATTTGTTCCTGTAAGACGTCCTGTAGCCTAAACGGCTTGACCGATTTTGACTAGCAAGGTGTAATTGGATTCCTCTTTACGTCCCGAGTGTCATAGGCAGTTGTGTATTTTGTTTTACTTTAACGATATTACCTGTCATATTTTCCTGTTTTCTTCCTTTTTTTGCTTTTACGCTCGTGTAATTAATTATCATACAATAAAGATGGGCGTAGACTAAACGTTTTCTTCCAGGATGAAAGACATCTTGTCTGTCTTCATAATGTACTACTTAGTTGGAAAATTTTATCGATATCGATAATAAGTGCAGTTCATATAGCTTCATTAATCCAAATAAAAATTACAATTGGAATATTGTTAACACGATATGAGATCATAGATAGCTTACTAACAACAATTGCCAGCAGCTCATCAGGGGCGATCAACTTTTAATAAATACACAATTCATATAGCTCCAATTCCTTGATGTAATTAGAATACCAAAAAAATCCAAATTTTACACAACATAATAACAAAGATACCAGAAGCTGCACAAAAAGTGACCAGACAGAACTCAGAAACGTGATCCGCTAAGTCCCACGATTTGATGTTTTATTTAAGTTGAATAACTGAGATTCATGTCAGTATATAAGCTTATAAAAATGTATGCAACATTTAAGCAAATTTAATTGTAAATAATATTAAAGCTAGTTTAAACAAGATTTTTCCCAAAAGTAGTTTAGACTTGTAAAGCTGCTTCAAACATTTCGTAAACTTTTCAGAAATCCTATTTTATAGGCTTAACTAGACGAGTCTCGCTATTTTGGTGACCACTTAGTATTTTTGTTAGGATACTCAACTAGTTGCGCAGCGTAGGTAGGCCTTCCACAAACTGGACGGACGATAATTTCGAAAGTCGCGAGCTACCGGTGGATGCAAATGGCAGGTTTTAGATCAATGTGACGCTTCCAAGGAGGTGGCCTTTTATCAGCAGTGGTTGTCTTCTGGCTGATGATGACTAAACTTTATCGCAATTTAATGCGATATCACGTTTACTATGTAATGCATAATAGCTCAATGATTAGGGTGATGTGATCTTATAGACTAAAGTCTACCTTGGCTACCATAAAAAAGCACTTATAGGAATTTACGTACTGTTAGAAAATATACGTACCGAACGTGTAGTGAATGTCCACTGCGACCGTGACATGGGTATTGTCGCAACGCCACGCGCCACTCGTCAGAAGTAGAGCGGAGAAAGGTGCCTCTGAGGTGTTAGTAACAGGTAATTACCCCATACCGAGAACAGGAAGGTTTTAACTATCTGTAAATAGGATGATGTGATAATAGATGATTGTTTTATATCAAGTCTCTATCATTTCGGCTTCTACACATTTGACTGCCTCTAGTGAATAAAACGAACAACCAAAACACAAGGACACGAGGCCACTTTCTCTCCTCTTTTCGTTAGTACACTTTAGAGTATCATGGTGCTTCTGATCCTTCGGTAGATGTCTACAAAATTTCTTCCATCTCTGTCTATTCTCTGCCCAGCTTGACAGACAAACATCCTTACTAATATTGTAAATTTGAATGTAACTCTGTCTCTCTGTGTATCTGTCTCTCTGTCTGGGTGCTTGTCGTTTTATCACGGCTAAACGGCTGAACTAGCTGAACGGCTAGCTGAATTTTTGCATAGATATAGCTTAAAGGTGAAAGACGGATATAGGCTACTGTTTTTATGTCTTAGCGAAAGAAGTCGCGGGTAGCAGTTAGTTATAAATAATATGCCTTTTTAAAAAAATAAAGAGGTATATAATGTATGACTTTATAATTGGATAATTGACATAGTAGGTAAGTTACATAAAAAAGAACATTAAAGAAGTACCGACCGCATATTTAAATGGATAAAGGTAAAAATAAAACCAGGGCACGCATAATTACACTAATACCATAAATGCGAAAGTTTGTGTGTAAGTGTGTTTGAACCCGTTCAACTCTGTAATGGCTGAACGGATTTGAATTAAATTTGGTATGGATGTAGCTTATCTTATAGCCTGGATTCAAAAGCTACTTTTTATCCCGGAGAAATATTCGGTTTCTGTAGAATAGCGGGTGAAATTGCGGGGCGCAGCTAGTAACGTATACAGTTATTATAACGTTACATAACATGAATTGAAGATTCTCCAAAGAGTAAAAGTGTATTATTTATGCGTGGTCATAACAGTACTTGATATGTTTATAGTTTCGTTTTATTTTAAAAATATTTTCGTTTAGTAGATTTCTTTAGTAATAGTACGAGTATCATGAAGATGCTTCGTGCCTTAAATATTAAAATCACAGAATTCTCCTTCTATTAAAATATTATCTGTCCATTTATTTATTTTATTTTATGAATGTATTCGGCACGTTTCTGAACTTTGTGATACTATTTTATAGATTCTACGAGTTCGAGTACTTCATGGGGTAGCTTGATCCCCACGCTTGGCAGGCGGCTTGGGGATCGCACAGCGCTCATCGCTACTGCCCGTCCTCCGCTGGTTCTGGTCGCAATTTTAGGACATACAATATAAAACAACTTTATAAGACACTGAAAATACAATTAAAATTAAACAATAATAAAATATCTGGCAGTACAATAGGCGGCCTTATCGCCTAAAGCGACTTCTTACCTGGATTCCTGTCTTCTTTTCTTCTTCTTATCATACCTGGCTCCTAAAACTGCTAAATCTACTTACATTTGGTCAATTCTGTACACTTTGTATTCTGTTCCGTATGATTATCTTTAGGAATATAATTTATTAGAATATCAAAATTAATGAGCGCACATCAAAAGTGCAGTTCGGTCTCTCAGTACTTAAAAGAAGGCGAGAGGGAACCGAAGCAAAGAAGAAGAAATCTTCCGGAGCCTTGTGCCCGTTTTTACCAACGAACTCCTAACTTTAAGGAACCACATGCTATTTTTAAGGGATCCTTTAAGACCTTAGGTGTGTCCTAAGTGATGGTAAGAATTAAACTAACCCTTAAAATTTAATGATATATAATCCCTATATGATCCCTTAAAGTTAGGGTTCGGTGGTGAAAACGGGCAGTAGTGTTTGGGTAAATATAGTATCTTGGTTTGTTTTTTTTTTTTTACAATATTTCTCCGCGAACTGCGTGGTCCGTGCCATTTATCAAATTTTACAAATATTTGATCATCTAAAACTGATCTTTGTTTGTTTGAAATCATAAATATTTCTGTACCCTCTGTATATTTTTAGGTGTATTCTAGTGTGTTATATTTTTGAAGGGAAATTGAAGTAGTTTGCAAAGTGGGTTTTGATGTGCGATTTAAAAAAATTATGATCAAGGTCTGGAATAGATTAGATTGTCATCATATTCGCAACTACCTGAACTAGTACTGAAACTTGTTTGCACTAATAAGATCAAATATCCCTTTAAAAATATAAAAACTAAGCGAAAGCCAGCATCGATAACATTTTACAAAAACAGTGCCTTATTAAGCAGTCATAACTATAATTGATTTGTACTAGAGTGGCATTGGCTAAAAACGAATTTTTATTAATAACTAACTGCACCCTGCGGTTTCACCCGCTATTCTACAGAAACCGAATATTTTTTCCAGAATAAAAGGAATAAAAGGAAGTAAGTAGCCTATGTGTTAATACAGGGTATAAGCTATCTCCATACCAAATTTCATTCAAATCCGTTCAGCCGTTACAGAGTTGTACGGGAACAAACATACTTACATATGTACATACTCACATACATACTTACATGCTTACACGCTTACATGCTTATATGCTTACATGCTTACATGCTTACATGCTTACATGCTTACATGCTTACATGCTTACATGCTTACATGCTTACATGCTTACATGCTTACATGCTTACATGCTTACATGCTTACATGCTTACATGCTTACATGCTTACATGCTTACATGCTTACATGCTTACATGCTTACATGCTTACATATTTACATATTTACACACTTACACACTCACGCACTTACATACTTACCTACTTACATACTTACACATACTTTCGCATTTATAATATTAGTGTGATTTGAACTAAAGTGGCATTGACTAAATACGATTTTTTTTATTATTAATTATTTACTACTATTCCTTAATGCATTAAAGAATGTGGACACTAATTAGAAAAATTGTAAAGTGAAGTGGTGCGTTATATTTTTTCTGCATATCGTAAAATGTTGTTTGGTTTATTGGGGAACGATAAAAAGTTGTCTTTTTTAATTAAATAATTGTTAATAGATTTTAGAGAGATACTACGTAGAATAATGTTACTCGTACCTGATTGAGATCGTTTTGGGTACTTGCGTTATTTACGTGCACGTGTAAATACACGATCACACTCCTGGCTTAATTGCTATCGTTAATATATATTTGCGTCTTATAATAATAATATCTTATAATAATTGCGTCTTTTTCATCAGCCGGAGGTGTCTGGTACGATTCTCGGCTAGGCCCATATTTATATGAAGAATTTAAATATTTGCTCTAGGCTTAGGAGTTTTTGTATGTTCCGTGGTATCTCTCACACAGTATAAAGTAGTGAGTGAGGAACTATGAGTGTAAACAAAATTTGGTTTGTAAAAAGCAACTTAATAATTTCAATGATTAAGTTGCTTTTTACATAAAAAATACACGTTGTCATAAAACTTAGTGCCAACTATTTTGTAGTTATACTAGGTGTTTATTATGGATTAATTTAAAAGCTTTCATTTGATCGTTTGGGTTCATAAATCACTTTTTATTAGACTTTATAATTTCTACCTAACTGCATGTATATGTTTCCTATTTCAAAATAAGTGTTGCTCTATTTTATTATCACTTTACAACTTTATCGCTGTAAAGTAAAGTCTTTACCCATTCACTATCTGATATTGTCTGGTGTCTTATTTTCTATGATAAGATTGTAAGCTAGCCTCAGTAGCTGTGCCTCAGTTATGACACATTTGCACTTGGCAAGCGATAGTAAACAGGTTCCTGATAAGAAACTAGCGGTTGCACGGCTATTTAGTAATTCAGATATCACAATTTATTGGATACATACATAAGATATGTATAAATAAGAGCAATGCTATTCAAATCCAAATTCAAATTATTTATTGAAATACAAACGGATATGTGCACTAAAATTTATCTCACTGTCATTATCATCACTTATCTGGTATTATCGACAAAGCTCTAACTAAATAGATGCTTATTCCTTTGATGAAAATTAACAACACTTTAATTAATTGAACGTCTATCGAAGAAATTTTCACTAAGCTACTATATTTTCCGTTTCTTATTAGCCTTTGAAAGCTAAGGGTTTTTACATATGAGCGAAGCGAACGAAGTCTCTGCTTCAACTGGAAAAATTAGCTTTCTTCTGTCCGTATATTGGCTATTTTTGATTGGAGGTGCCCAACAAGGGCAAAGTTTCTTGCGGCACCATTTATGGCACTTACTGCGGTGACTAGCCAAATTAGCTAAAATGCTACACGTAATGGGGCCTGATGTATACAATAGAATTCCACATACAGTAATATTGTTGCTCCGAGCTTTATACAATTCAAAAATAAATTTTAAAAATGGCTTATCACACAAGCGTTTTATCACTATGGCGAGTTCTTTGGTTTTAAAATAGCGCATTATATTTAGAAGATAAGTATCGTATTTGTTACAATTTTATTATGTTATGCTGACCTGTAATTTTTACAATCACAGTAATATTATAAATGCAAAAGTTTGTATGAAAGTATGTTTGTTCCCGTTCAACTCTGTAACGGCTGAACGGATTTGAATGAAATTTGATATGGAGGTAGCTTATGCCCCGGAATAACACATAGGTTACTTTACTTTTTATTCCGGAAAAATATTCGGTTTCTGTAGAAAAGCGGGTGAAGCCGCGGGGCCACGCGGCTAGTCTGCAATAATTGTGATTTACCATCGATAATTTGAATCACATTGATGTTCATTATAATTATTGAGCCTTACAACAAACAGACAACGTGTAGCTAATGACTCATAATTTATAATAATGTCTAGAATTGATTTACATAATAATAACTGTTGATTATCATATATCACGTCAATATAAGTGGCAGGTACTTTTGAAACTTACAACACATTTTTGACATCAATCATTATAATTTTTACTTGACATAAGTAATGTTTCATTAATAACTGATACACTACAAAATATTAAAATAAATAAATATTTTACCAATCTTTGGTCGTCGTTGTTTAGTTCGTCGAGTTGTTAATGTGTCTGCCTTATAAGAAGGAATTCCTGGGTTTGATTCCCGGCCGGACATATGTTTGGATAATGGAATCACTTGAATTATTGACTTATTTGTACAGAAATCCTAAAAATACCGGCAAGGAATATGTATGGGACCTACTTTTACTAACGAACAATGACGCCATGTTGGGTACCGACCGCATAAAAATTAAGTTATTACTGTATCAACTGTCAACTCTCATGGCCTTTGAGCAATTTGAATGAGGCATATACTTAATAGCCTATTGATTTATTTGGCACTTAGTCAATAAACAGATTGAAGTAGATCATATTACCAAAACAATTTTGATGGGTGTTTCCATGTATTACAATAGATCTGATTGTAAATGGCGGGCTTGCAACTAAGCGGTCAATTTATTCAATCTGTGTCTGAATTCTTGTAATAAATGTTAGCTATGATAGCCATAGGCATTTAAATTTTCATCAAAATCGGTCCATCTGCTTAGTCATGAAAAGGTGACAAACGGAAGGCAGAGAAACAAATTTGCTTTCTATAGTACGGTAGATGGCGTAGATTCGTGCATTCATTGACGTCTTGAATGGACCACCAGTTCTAATGTAGGGAGTTCTGATTCACAACAACGAAGTTTTTGGGTCGAGACCAATATGTTCATTTTTATAACTGAGACCAAACCCAGCCTTCGTTTATACTAGTAACGCAGCCACGTTAATATGTGTTATGATCCACTTTCTACGACCTCTCTTAAGGTTAGCTGGCAAGTCCTGGCAAGTCGTTCAGACCAATCGTTCTGTGCTCCAAAAGGTAACACAGCATTTCCCAAATTTTTTAATACAGTTTTTAGGTTATTTATAGGTTTAGTTCTATTTATAAACCAGTCACTAAGAAGCGGAGAGTCGATAAATTAAGCAATGGTTCACGATGTTTGAATCACCAAACATCACTACCGTTTAACATAAATGCAAATACGTAACGAATCGAAACATAATCGAGAGTAATCTCAAACCGGTAATATCGACTGATGAGTCACCCTCTTGATATCGGAGACTCGCGATAGACGTTCGAGCCTTAACCTGTGGTTTCATTAATGAGAACGTACTTTTACTTTCAACACACTGCTTGCATAATGTAGAAGTGTCCAGTATTAACAGTAAGTATTCAACAGATTTCTTCTTTTTGACGCGTCGATTTTTAATTACATTATCACATAGGTCTATGATAATTGATTTCGACAATTAGGTATTGATCATGAATTTCGTTTTGTATGACGATATAACGACGTATTATTTATGCTAGGAGTAGTTAAGTATTTAGTTTATTTCAAACGCTTAAAATTATTGCAGAAATTCCAGTGAAATAACAGACTCGCAGATACATTCAAATGCTCTGTGAATAACATTTTTAAGAAATTAAAAATGGATGATCGTGTGTTCGTCTTAATGAAAACCCACCTTAAAAATGTGCAGTACCGTATAAATCAAGTTGATCTAATTTTAGTATCCGCTATTTTAAGTGAGATTATATTCTTAGAATTGAATAATTCATTCAGGTAGTTTGTACAAATTATTCTGTTTTAGAACATACTATGGTGCAACGTATGCCGTAGATATATACTAATTCACAGATCACCCTAGATACCGCATTACTTGACCGACAAGGTGCTGTCGGTGCAATCCTCGGCAGCTTAAAAGACACACTTTGGTGAGTACCTTCACAGGATCGGCCGTGAACCAACGCAATGCCAACACTGCGAGGCAGAGATAAGATTCTGCTCAGTATACGCTAGAAGAATGCCCTGAGTAAAGTTCAGAGAAGCGGATACTCATAGAGAAGGTAGGTCAGAATCTTTGCCGAGTATAGTTTCATCTAAGCTGGCTGATAAATCTACATAGAAGGTAATGGTGGATTTTGCGAAAACATACTTTCGCAAGAAGAAACGGCGGAGAGAGCACGAGAAAGAGCAGATCCTGAACGGAAACGGCTTAGAGATGGAGCGCTCCACTGCTCTGATTCCTGGCACTCGAATACGGCTAGAATAGGCATCCTTATGCCTGTAGTAAGAGCCTACTAAGAGAACCTCTGGGCTCGGGGTTAGAGGTGGAGCTCCAATCATCTCCCTAATCGAGGCCGGGGAAGACGTTGTCGTAGACGGAGGCGTCTCAGGACACCACATAGCTATCCCAGGAGAAGCTAAAGCGCGGTGTGGAAGGCTCTGGTGCGTTCCTGGAGCCCTCTTTCATGCAACAAGGCAGGCGCCCGGGGGGTTTTAGTGAGTGTAATCGCACATTACCTGGCTGTACCCCAAAGCAGTCTAGTATCTTGTAAGGACTCCACTACGCTATAAAATGAAATTGTACGGTACTATGTACGGTGAACTTACGTCAAAAGTACAGACTCTAGATTAATCACTATTCCTTCAATACCTTAACATTGCTCTGTGTAGGCGGGTTTTATGTAGCGAACAATGTACTCGTGCGCACGATCCCATTGTGCTGATAGCGATCTATGGTATCAACGACTTGTATGTGAGTTAAATTGGAATACATGATTGTTAGTTATAGTTTAGTGGCTTTGTCCTTTTTCGGAAAGATTTGAAAAACAAAATATTAAATAAAGCTTTGATTCATTGCCGTTTGTATCTACTACGCTACGTACTACTAGACAAAAGGTGTTTCCTCGTGGTCTTAAAACTGGTACTTTATTAACAGATAAGATATTTTTTGAGTCATAGACCAAGTATAATTTTTTGGTCCCTAAATTTTATTATGAATTATAAAAGAACTTGCAGTAGTTAGGACCCTATTACTGGCAGGAAAATATATGATCATTAGGCCTCAGAATAATTCGGTAAATACAATGTCCCTAGTCTGTATTAGAATTTATTTATTTTGCACTAAATATGAAACCATAATATGAAACTGTAAGTACATTGCAGTTCAATATTAATTCTTGGTTTAACTTCTGACCGCGACAAAATAGAGTGGATATTTTACGAATCAATTAATCAGCTATGCATCTGAAATAAATTTAGCAGCATTTTCAGGTATTATTCTCCCAAGTCCTATCCAAATTAGTTGTACAATGTACAGTCTACTTATTGTTATAGCCAGTTTTATCAGGTTATATATAACCTGCCGGCTACCAAAGCGAAGGTCTACGATTTTACGGGACCAAATGGGTAGTTTTGTTTTAATAAAACGGGAATACTCACGTTAAATTGAGTCGGTTATTCCGACTATAGTTTCGATCACATTCGGTGACCTTTATCAAGGAATTTATTAAAACAAAATGTATCAAAACCACGTCAGTTTTCATAGTAAAATGGGTAGTTGTTTGTGTTTTGGGAGTATATTTCTCCGACGATAACATGAGGACCGTCGATCCGATCTTCAAGAAAATATGTATATGCAGAATTGTTTTTGTTTAAATTTTTGAAGTGGTGTTGGTTGTGGTTTTAGGGATGGTGGCTCTTTGGCAGAATGCGCTTGGGGATACCACACCTTTGCTAGTTGGGTGCGTTGTATTTGATCAAATTGATTTTGTCATATTTTTATTTCAATACGCTGGATCTTTGTGGCTGGATCGAAACGACTTGTGATATAGTTCTCTGGGGATATATGTACTATTGATATTAGTAACGCTGGAACTAAAAGTAAGGAACTATACAAATACTTGATTATTGTTTTGTAGAAATAATTTCTGTTTATATTGCAGTACCAATATTGTTAAGGGTAAGACCGGGTATTTCAAAACAAATGATGGCAAGCAGAAACTTTATTTTAAAAAAGTGACAATTGTTGTTGCTAAGACAGGTCCATATGATCACAGAAATCTGGTTATTTTACGGACAGCGCCCACTGTTATACCTACATCTATATTTTCCTGCGACACGCCCCAGTGCAGCGGGACTCTAGCCTGTACTGTACATATAGAACATACAGGCTCTATAAAAGCACCAAATTTCTTAGAATTCGGTACACAACAAGCCCTAGAGCTAACAGTGACGAACGGCTTAGATTCAGACAAATAGTAGAGAAAATGTACGCAAAGGTGGGTACAAGTTTGTTGGTGGTTTAATATTATACACATTTGTAATTTTAGTGGTTTTTAGTGATCTGAATTCCTTTAACACCAAGTGTTAATGGCCGTCTCTCTTTTTGACATTTCATGTCATTTCATTCAATTTCTTAAATCCAAAATAGATAGCGTGGCAACCGTTTAACAAAATCCGTCAAAGTTTGCGGAATCTCTGAGCAATATCTGACAAAGCTGAAGGATATTGCTTATAGATTGCCACGCCATCAATTTTGTATGAAAGAAACGGACATGAAATATCAAAAAAGAAAACGGCTCATTGACTGTTTTTAGTCAATTGATATATTAATAGCGGCTATATTTTGACAAACTATTTTAAATTTTTTATCGAATAGATTTTATATTATACAACTTTAAATAGAAACAAAGTGACACATACACCTGTAAATAGAAACACTCTAGTGACATAAGTAAAAAAATATTAATAACAATATTATAAGTAAAAATAACATGTACAAAATTTAAAAAAAAATATGCTTATGTCATTAAAACAAACATTAACTAACTACCTAATTTGAAGTAATGAAAATTTAGAAAAAAGTAGTATTTATTTACCAACAGAAAACAATTATGTAATCATTTATAAAACACACCATCAAAGGCACAATAATTGATAGCATAATTGGGAAGACTTTTTGTATTATACTATACTATACCTACTTTAACTTATACTATAAATAGCACTGAGCTCTGTTATAGTGTAATAATAATAAGTCTTTGGTATATTCCTGTCATAAAGTCTTTAGCTTCCTTATTATATTTTAGTTGTTTTTTTTTAATTTGTTAATAGGCATGGACCCCAGAGTCCGTGGCGCAAATACTACAGTAAAATATATATATATTTATATATGTTTCCAGGTAATCATGGTTTGCGCGCTTGTGAGCGTGGCGCGCGCAGGTTTGATCGCTGGGCACGGAGCCCTATCTTCCCAAAGCATTGTCCTCGGAGGCGCCCTAGGCCATGGCTACGCGGCCGCAGCACCGGCTTATGGAGGCTACAGCTATGGTGGCTACGGCTATGGTGGCCTTGGATTAGGTACGGTACGCATTTACTAACATATATTATGAACTAGCTGTGCCCTGCGCTTTCTCCTATAGGAATATTATTATTATTTTTCTGGATAAAAACTAGCCTATATGTCAATCCAGAGTACAATTTTTTTTACGCTCTGTACAAAATTTCATTCAAATCCATTTAACTGTAAGGAGTTAAGTGGGATCAAACATACTGACACACTGACACACAAATTATAAAATTAGTAGGATAGTAGTGGGCAAAAAAGACAATTGATGAAAGAATCTGAAAAATGTGAGTCACTGGCAAACTAAAGCACACAGAACGTAAGTCCATAAACACTTAACTCCTGGCTAAGGTCCAGGATGACCTTAGCCTGAACTTGGATGACTACCAGACTACTCTTGGAGCACCTATTAACAAACCAAGTCAAGTATCTTCTTTTCTCGAAAAGCAAGTGTGAGCTTGTAAGTTTGACTGCGTAATTATTTGTCAAGGCCATCGAGAATGATTTCTTTCATGAGAAAATAATTTTATGCACTTCTATTTTACCCGAATGCCCAAGAAGGAGGGTAATGTTTTTGGGGTATATGTAAGTATGTTTGTATGTTCCTATAAGACGGCCTGCACTCTAAGTGGCTTGTCCGAATTTGACAAGCGAGGTGTCGTTGGATTCCCATTTATCTCCGAAGTGTCATGGGCTACATTTTATAGTAATAATAATAATAAAACGCACACAAAACATCGAAGTTTCACTTTCTCGTAACACATTGTGGCAAACATAATGCTAAATCAAACTTATACACTTTTACAAGAATTGAACTATTATTTATTCTGTGGTACAAGGAAAAATAGCGAAAATCATAATTTTATTATAACCAGTCTAAGTTTAACGCGGTCAGTATAAGAGCTCATTATATTACATGATTACCGAATTATAACATATTAATTCTATGTGTACTTTGGTACATTTTCTCTCATGTACTCAATATCATAATTTCATTTCAGATACGCTTTGTTGCGTTTTTTTGCTTTGTTCGTTTGTTTTGGCTTTGTTTGTTGCTAAATCTTGTCAGTGCAGGCGAGTATTTTATTTTTCTATTCATTTTAAGAACTGTGATTAGATCCCCTCAGTGTTCGAAATTAATGTTATATGTGTTTATAGGTCACAGCGCGGTGGTTTCCCACGCACCGGTCGCTTCATACGCACACACCGTACCTGTTGAAGTATATGTAAGTTTTACACTCTATAGGTATTACCGATTTCAATTTACAAAAATACAGCATGTTTTATAAAAGTGAGTATAAATCGGACATCAAATTATCGCTCGATTTTCCGGGATTAATAGTTATTCTATGTCCGCAACAGATTTCTATGATTGCAACAACTTCTACGACAGTCATTAAGATGGGTTCACTGGTTAGGCGTGAAAATTTAACAAAATAAGAAAAATACAAAAAATAGTGGACTTCGGATCTCTGAGCTAACTAGAGCTTGTATTTCAGAGATTCGTGCTCCCTCTGTTGTGATAACCAGAAATAAAATGAATATAAATAAAATTTAGAATGCTTCTTATGTGTTTGTGTAGTGATTTATAATTGGGTGTGAGAAGATTAGCGATCAACTTGTTAGCATCACTCAGTTGTATTAGAAAATCTTCGAAAGTTACATCTCGTTAAATTTTAAATTAGGACAATATACTTTTACTATGAATTTTAATTTTCTTCGTGACTGAAAATGGTTGTTATTTAAAAATGTGTTTTATAAATTTTTAATTTAAATTGGTTTTTCCAGTCCCACCCCCGCTATCAGTTCAACTACGGAGTCACTGACACGAACACAGGTGACCAGAAGAGCCAGTGGGAGGCGCGCGATGGCGACGTCGTGAAGGGACAGTACTCTCTGGTCGAACCCGACGGCACTCTCCGCACTGTCGACTACTCCGCTGACGATTACAATGGGTGGGTTGAACTGGTAGTTGAAACGCATATGACAAATATGAGTATAAATCTGGACTTCACCACTCAACAGTTTATCTTTCATGCACTTAGAAAAAATATTAAATTATT
The DNA here is from genome assembly GCA_947579745.1 of Apocheima hispidaria. Classification (NCBI taxonomy): domain Eukaryota; kingdom Metazoa; phylum Arthropoda; class Insecta; order Lepidoptera; family Geometridae; genus Apocheima; species Apocheima hispidaria. The sequence continues at coordinate 5,473,753 of OX388151.1, forward strand.
TATTCCGTATAACGTTAACATTTTTACGAATTACATAATTTTGATCGATGTGAAGGAGTTCCTGAACTCTAGGACTATCAAATGCCAGCGGCTTCTCCTTTTCAACAGTTAAATTATATCAAAACTAACGGTGTACTGGGAGAGATTTAAGTTTTTTTTTTTTTTTATCTTCTTTATAAATAACACACTTAAAACTTGAGGTATCACAACCGGAGCCCTAAACGATAATCTGTTCAGATATTCCAGATAACTTTCTATTTTTGCCAAGGTCACTAAAGCCATATAATATGGCTCCAATGATAAATTATCAAGAATGTTACCAATGGGCATTATTTAAATACACAATTCCTCAGCAATGACCCAGCGATTAAAAAAGGAGAATGCCTTACTTAGGTACTTACATTATTATGGCTTTCGGAAACAAATAAGTTTCACTCATTGCGACGCTGAGTAACCTAAATAAATCACATTTCAGATGGCACTATGTTTATGATAATTTCATGTATTTTCTCTGTATCAAAATCTCAAATATTTAGTTTGCAAATAGTCTTACAACTATCATAACTGATTTTGATTTTCTTTTGTTTACGCAATAAGAAATACCTACGCGTAGAAATAGTGCAATGTAATCCTGTGCACATAAATCTCATAGTTAATCGCAACACGATTCCAACATACCAGTCGCATACTTGCAGCCGTGACAATATGAATTAAATATTAGCTGCACTAAACGTTACGCATTCTCTCATATAAAACACATTGAATGTTTCGGATTCTTACTTTACTACTTTCATGCTAGTAACCATTACCATCACCAGTTTTCTTAACCTACCTTCCCGTGACAAGTACTTCCGAGCTTTATCAAAATAATGGCACCAGTCGCTTAAGCCATAAACCGAAGAAGTCAAGTCAAATGTTATTTCCACTCATCCCTACCAGTAGGGATACCTTGGTAAGGATTGGTGTACCAGATGAAAATTATGTGCACATGGGTTTGTTCACATTCAATTACCGGAAAAATTAACAGCGGGTGAAACCGCAAGATGCTTTTAGTTGGATGTTAACTTCAAGCAAAAAAGACGCACCGCATACTAGTAGTAGTTACAGTCCTAGGTTTTATGTAATTACACCATCATCAAGATTAAATGAGTAACTATGAGCATAACATTATAAACTTGCACTAAGCATTTAAAATAAAGAATAGATAGTGTCACTTTGGATGTCGTGGAATTATAAACACGAATGGTAATTTTTATTTTTTTCTGTATTACAGTTTCAATGCAGTCGTAAGCAGACAAGGTCACGCGGCACATCCAGCTAGACTAGCCGTCGCAGCGCATCTTGGTCATGGATACTTCCACTGATAGACCGCACCCACTTCAACTCTCGCACCCACCTTTATCAACGACCTATTTATTATTTTACTTAGCATGGAATGCGAGAACGAAGCTTCGGGACTAGGAACGTTTGAACGTTTCATAACATGTACGAAAAAGGGACTTCACGGCCCAACACTTAATCTTTAAGATATCCTATACAGTATTCGAAGGCAACTTTTGTATTATATTTTCTTGTAGTTAGTAAGTAGGAACCTCCCGTTTTCGATCTTCAGTGATTACAATTTATGAAACGTTGAATGTCATTTTTACGGGGTGATGAATAAAACATCCGGTTATTGTATTGACGTAACTGTAAAATATATAATTTTCATACAATTTTTAAACGTTTTATTCTGTTTAATGTCTTTTGTTTTAGTAGATTAAACTCAAATCCAAAAAAAAGGAAGATATAATAATGAGTTATATTATCGTGTTTCCAAAATAAATACAATCAAACTTACTACAATGAAATTCTGGCTAAGTGATTTTTAGGTTTCTTGTTATAAAAGCGCTAATACATTCCAGTTAAATATGTAGAGATAAGGTTATATGGTTTTGAACTAGTAAATATGTTGATAGATGTTTTGCACGTTATTGACCCTACAATAAGTACGATTTTTGGAAACATAATATAATTTACAAACTATAAACCCGTTTACAGCGTCAAGTGGGTGTCACCGCGTAACTTGACCCACGTAAGTTTTAAGTATAAAAAGCGAACTCGCTTTGGGGTTGACATCATTCAACTGATTATCAGCATTACCAAAATGTTCTCCAAAGTGAGTAAAAGGTCTTTTATTAAGCTTCTTGACATGGACGTAACAAGTATTTAAAATGTAAAAATAAACAAAGAAAAAGCTTTCAATGAAACTAGAAAATAAGCGCATTGAACTGACATATTTAATTAATAAATAAAAACGTAATTTAACTAATATATTCAAATTAAATTGTTAAACTGTTAAAATTTGTCCACTGAAACGCAATCACTAAAATTATTCTGTACAATTTTAGATCGTGATCCTCGCCTTAGCTCTGAGTGCCGCCAGCGCACAGCACGGACACGAGCACGGGCACGAGCACGGACATGCGTACTCGTCGCAGTCCATCGTGCGGCACGAGGTGTCCCACGAGCACGAGCAGCAAGGCCACCACGAATACCACCACGCGCCCGTGCACCACGTCTCCGCCGTCCATCATGCAGCCCCTATCATCCAGCACCACGTGGCCCCCCTCATCCAGCACCACGTAGCCCCCGTCCATTACGTGCAGCAACATCACGGTGAATCACACCATGAGGAGGGACACCACGACTACTACGTACGTTTCACGCTTCAAGCTGTTTCATTCGATGCTGTTCCATTTGTTTCTGTGAACTATAACATTCATCCTTGTGTTTTGTGAAACAGGCTCACCCCAAATACGAGTTCGAGTACAAAGTGCAGGACCCCCACACCAAGGACAACAAGTACCAGCACGAGTCCCGCGACGGTGACGTAGTGAAGGGAGTCTACAGCCTGCACGAGGCTGACGGTTCCATCCGCACTGTCAAATACTCCGCTGACAAGCACAGCGGGTAAGATACATTTTGCTGTTAGATTCAAAGTCATAGCAAATAATCCTTGTTTTTTTTTGGTTCATTATGTCGTTTTTGTTTTCAGTTTCAACGCCATCGTCCACAACTCCGCGCCCTCGAAGCACGAGCAGCCCCAACACCATTACCATCATTAAGTTAGATCACCTACCACTTTCTTATTGTTACTCGTTGATATGCCAATAAAGTTAAGTCTAGTTTATTTCTGTCTATTTCTTCTTGCTAATACGTAGCTAGTAATTATGCCCTTCGATGATGAAGATGATGATCATACAGTCTAAATATGAACCAATCACTTTAAAATAACGACTGTGTAATTTCTGTTTTATTTCATTGGTTTTTGTTGTATTCATTTTTTGATAATGCCTATTATTAGTACATTACAAAAGCTAAAAGACGCTGTACGATGTCCTATGTTAGGGACACGAAATTTTGAATAAAAGATTATGGTTTAAATCAACTAGTAAACTAAAGTAGAATAAAATAATGTTAATAATTACTATATAATGCTTAGTAGTAAACTAGTAACTGGCAGTCTAGTATTCGTAAACTAGTAGTTCACGTCGAACCACTTAGCAGATTTAACTCATATTCAAATTTAAACAATATACGTACAAAGACTACAATATTCGTACAAACGCTGACTTGTTCCCGTAGTCTCTGAGACCTTCACTTCGCTTGTTCAATAAATATTGTAAAACGTTCTTCATAACAATATTCATTCAAATGAAAAATGGAGGTAAGAATGTTGTATCGGAAGTTCTTTGTTTTGAATATAACAATCGGGATTCATGGTAATAGTTTCAAATAGTTGTATAAATAATTCAGTATTTTGCGACAGAGAAGTGAAATTAGTTCCAGAGTTTTTTTTTATAGATGAGGACATTCTGTATTTTTGATTTGACACAAATGAAATTTGGTATTCTATTTTTATTTTTACTGATTGACGACTCAAGCCTGTTGCTCACTTGATGATAAGCTCCATGCTTACACATAACAGATCAGTGCCACCCAGAATTTAGAACCTCGAAATGTCAAAACCAGTGGCGGCAATGCACTGCGCTCGTCACCCAGAGATTATTGGATGTTAAATCTCTGTGTGTTCAGTAATTTATCTGGAAAAATTGCCCTTTTATCCGGAACACAGTAGGTAATGGTTGTACGCTACTGCTTGGCGGTTGAACAACTGGCAAAGGTATGGTACTTCCCCAGGCGGAGTTTGCAAAAGAGTCCTACCACTACACGCCGGTTAGTAGTTTTAAAAAGAAACGGGTTGTTCCGTCTTCGCCCCAACGTGTCTCATCCCAAATGCGTATAACCAGATCAACCCACCACATAATATTTAATTTTTTGTAATCACCCCAAGTGCTATTCATTCCTATGGCAAAAATTACTAAAAAAGTATGGATAGCATAAAAATGCAAGTTATATTTTTTTTATAATTGAGTAGATTTAAGTAATAGAGTACTGAGGTATTTATTTGAGTATCAATTGGTATTAGACGTTGTAACCAATGAAGATTTGCACCTACTTACTATTAGGTCATTAGTTGGAAAATATTATTATTAGATTTTTGTTTATGCGATTAAAAGTATTGAATACCTAAATCGAAGCTATTCCCCATCCCTATAAATTTCTCAATGTTCTTTCGGTACATTTCTGGGGTCTCTTCGATCTTGGAATTTTGTAATTACATTATGTAAGTTCCATAGAGTTAGATATCAGATTTAGGTACTACTTAGTATTCGTTCTTCCAATTCATTTAAGAAGATGTTAAGATAAGCAGACTATTTCTACGCAGTAAGGTTGTTAAAATATTTACCAAGAATTTTAGTAGGAGCTTTTCTTTCAGATCCTGATTAGTATAGTAACCTTCCGAATTCCTTCCAGAGTATGCTATTATTTAATACTGAGAGTCAACGAAATAGAAATATCTTAGTATGACAGAAACTAAGACTTTTACTAACTGAAGTAAAATCATTCTTAAATCATTCCATTGTGAGTTGTCATATATTTTTTTATCTAGTATAAATATTGTAGTAGCTGATTTATATTTCTTTTTATGTTCATTTATATATTTAGGAGTTGATCTTTATCTATTTACATGTTAATTCCATTTTTTTTTGTTTTAAATTACACCAGCCCATATTTTTTTGTTTCCTTTCATCATCATTATCAACCAGAAGGCGTCCACTGCTGAACATAGGCCACTCTCTTAGAGCGCCACACCGATTGACAACGTGCCTCTTGCAACCACCGGTTGCCCGCGGCTTTCACAATATCGTCGGTCCATATAGTGGGAAGCCTGCCTACGCTGCGTCTTCCGTATCGTGGTCGCCACTCAAGAACCTTTCTTCCCCGTCGGTTATCGGTTCTTTGAGTGATGTGGCCTGCCCATTGTCACTTCAGCTTGCAAACCCTGAAAACTATATCGGTGACTTTAATTCTTCGACAAATATCCTCGTTTCGGATTTTCTCGCACAAGAAACTCCGAGCATAGAAACTCTCTCCATTGCCCGCTATGTGACTCTGAGTTCTTCCAAAAGCCAAGCAGTCAAGGACCACCTTTCAGTTTTCTTTCATACCATTACTAAATTTAATGTAAGTACGACCTTATTAAAATTAGTTCATCTTTTTATATTTCCAGCTCTCAGAGGTGAACCAACCGAATTAATAACTTCCTTCATATTCAAGGCCGGCCAAAATGATCTTTTTGAAAACTGTACCCAACAAACTGTGGTTTTATTGAAAATGTCGGCACAGGATGATTTAGTAATAGTAAGTAATATAAATTGGGATGATTTGAGAATAGAAAAATTAAAAAATAGGTGTGGGACGAGTCAATAATAGAAAGTGGGCTGATTTAAGAAAATGACGTCTTGGGATGAGATCTGTTCGGGCGAAGACGGAACAACCCAATGAAACAATAACTGATTCACGATTTTACGAAAGGTCCGTAATAAGGAGGTGATTAGGGGGTTGAAAATTGTGTAAGAATATACGGGGTTTTATTTTCAGACTACATTCGTAATAGTTTCAAATATTTGTATAAATAATTAAGTATTCTGCAACAAGGTCAGATTAGGAGCTTTAAATTGGGGTCTGGCGGAAGTTTTTTCTTTCTTCAGAAGCAAGTACAATCTGGTATATAAGCAGTTTTAAAAGACAGCAGCAGGGAGGTCTAAAGAAGAAGGTTAAAGCCCAGCCAGAGGCCGGTGCTGTTCTATGATTAATTTAGAATAATAATTTTAAGTTAATAATACTGTTCTTTTTTTTAATATTCAGTTTATTAAGTTTAATTAAATACTTTTTGAAAAGTATTGTACTACACATTACATAGCAGCAGAAAGACACTACAGATTGATTATACACAGTTTGAAAATTAACTTCCGGAAAGTAACGCCTGAATCATTTAACTATATCGTGTTAAAAAAAATCACAGTATTTCAATATATTTCCTTAAATATATAATTATATAATTATTATTATCTATTGGAGTAACAAAGTTTCGCTGTAAACATTATAGCAATAGAATGAAAGGACCGTTATTGTGTATTGAAGTACAGATAGACACATCCACATAATAACCACAGATAAAAACTACACAAAGTATATAAAAACAGATACAGTATGTAGTACCATACAGAAAGTGGTTCTATCTAATAAGCTTCTAATTGGCGTCCTTATCGATCTCTCGAGTGAAGATTAGCGATTTATATTAGGCAACCATTCACGTACTGGAACATCAATAAAAATATAATGGTCCTTTAACAACAAAAAAAAAACGTTGTCATCATCACCCACAGTCTTGTCAGGACGAAATAATGTGAATATGTGTCTAGTTTGCAACGGTTCTCTTAGAACGTTAAACACTGAAGGCGTTTTTAAAGTAATTCATGTTTTCGTTATAAATATACTTTTGCTTGGGGTAGCTGAAGCTTAGAATTGAGTGTCCACAAGCGGTATTTACCCGCGTAAAGGGCATGAGCAAACCCGCATAGCGCTCATTATCTACTAATTGATTCAGATGAAGAAATTGGGTTGTTGGCCCTTACAAAGAAAGAGCTTTTTAAATATGACAAACATTCACCAAAAACGTGTTTTCAGGGTCGGGTTAAGTTAACTTGACACCACATAAGTTGACATACGTAACATAAGACAGAAGATCAAGTTTTTAGCTGGTATAAAAACCGAACTCGCTCTGGGATTGATATCATTCAACGTACTTCAAACTTACAATCAGCAACAGCAATATGTTCTTCAAAGTGAGTTATGGAACTTTTATAAATTTTATTCAATTCAATTCAATTTAATTCATTTATTCGGACCCTGGTTTAGCACAACACTTGGTAACTTCAAATACACAGTTTTCATATGAAATTAATTAAATATTAAATATTAATTAAACATTATTATAGCGGCTTTAATTATTATAGCGAATTTATTGGCTTTAACCTATATTTGTTACACAAGCGCGCAAATCAATAATGAACGGACGAAAAACAAACTCATTTCAATCATATGACAATTTAATTTTACGAAATTATGCATCTTTCCAAAAATATAATGTCAAAACAATGGACTCATTGCTTTTATTTTAATTATACAGGATTGATCATTTTTAAAAGATTCTGATTCGGTTACTCCAACTAGAGTTTTGATCTTATCTGGTGATCTTTTCAAAAACCATGGTGTACGCGCGCTTCTCGTCTTCCACTGCAACAAGTCTGACTGAATTATGTTGTTTTGTGGCGTTTCAGATCATCATCCTAGCCTTAGAGCGGTTAATAAAAGGTCTTTTATTAAGCTTCTTGACATGGACATAACAAGTATTTAAAATATAAAAATAAACAAAGAAAAAGTTTTCAATGAAACAAGAAGATTAGCGCATTGAACTGACATATTTAAGTAATTAATAAAAACGTAATTTAACTAATATATTCAAATTAAATTGTTAAACTGTTAAAATTTGTCCAAAGAAACGCAATCATTAAAATTATTCTGTGCCATTTTAGATCGTGATCCTCGCCTTAGCTGTGAGCGCCGCGAGCGCACAGCACGGACACGAGCACGGGCACGAGCACGGACACGCGTACTCGTCGCAATCCATCGTGCGGCACGAGGTGTCCCACGAGCACGAGCAGCAAGGCCACCACGAATACCACCACGCGCCCGTGCACCACGTCTCCGCCGTCCATCATGCAGCCCCTATCATCCAGCATCACGTGGCCCCCCTCATCCAGCACCACGTAGCCCCCGTCCATTACGTGCAGCAACATCACGGTGAATCACACCGTGAGGAGGGACACCACGACTACTACGTACGTTTCACGCTCCAAATTGTTTCCTTTGATGCTCCCTTTGATTATTTCAACCAAACATTCATCCTTGTGTTTTGTGAAACAGGCTCACCCCAAATACGAGTTCGAGTACAAAGTGCAGGACCCCCACACCAAGGACAACAAGTACCAGCACGAGTCCCGCGACGGTGACGTAGTGAAGGGAGTCTACAGCCTGCATGAGGCCGACGGCTCCATCCGCACTGTCGAGTACTCTGCTGACAAGCACAGCGGGTAAGATACATTTTGCTATTAGATTAGTAAATGAAAATCAAATCAAATCATTTATTGATAACACCCAAATTATCCTTGTTTATTTTTGTTCATAAATTATTAATTTAAAATTAATTGTTTTTATTTTCAGTTTCAACGCAATCGTCCACAACTCTGCGCCCTCCAAGCACGAACAGCCCCAACACCATTACCATCACTAAGCTTAATTACCTACCTCTAGTTTCTTGTTTCTCGTTGATATGCTAATAAAGTCTAGTCTAGTTTATTTCTGTCTATTTCTTCAATCTGATATTCTTATATCCCTCGGTGACTTGAATATACTCAGGTCATAAATATGATCCACATGCAAACCAATTACTACCATCAGCCTTTTAAAGTCCCACTGCTGGGATATGTGCCTACTCTCAAAGGGTGATTGGATATTATATCCACCACGCTGGCCCAGTGCGTGGCGCAAATCAATTGCTTTAATTATAATAACGATTGTGCTATAGTATAGTATAGCTGGCTTAGCACATTATTGCCTTTTCTGAAATCAGGTTCTGTAATGCTAGTACACTACTATACATTAGTGTTGCGGCAGTTAAAATGACGCTTTAAAAACGGATGGTCATTATAACTTTTGTCATAAAGGCCATGTATGGGCCAAGGCGAAATTTGAAGCACACATAACGCGAATGCGTGAATAGCTGCCGCCGAAGCTTGTATTTGGTATACTAATTCTAAATATCACGGAGTACCCCAACAGTGATGATACATGGTACGTAAAAAACAACACTGTGTGAGATTTTTGTCAAAACAAAAAGTTACATACTACCTTAATGATTACTGTATAAGATGCAAGATTCACCAGAACCGGCCTTACACGTCATTCCATCACACTGACTGTTTTATTATCTCTATTTATAGAAGCTTTAAGCTCGAGAAGGCGACTTATTCTTACCTGTTTTTTTTTTAATTCACTGTTCGATGGACGTTGCTGGTGTCTTCATAGTCTTAGATAAATTGGTTGCGCTGTATCCAGCGCATAACGACTACAGTAAACAAAATTATGGTCAAAAACTAAAACCCAATTTCGGCCTTACGCGAGCTTTAGTTTTATCGGGTGCTTGCAATCAAAGCCGCGAGCCACAGCTAACAATACACATATTTACAATTGGTGCTCAGAAGCAATAAATATTGCACTGTACCTGGAACGTCGCCTGAGGGAGAAAGGGCGGGACCCTAGGTCGGGTTGGTTCTGGGGATTCAGAAGATTTCCGTGGCCATTCAGCGTGAAAAGGCTGCGAGTGTGTTGGGAACGTTTGGTCAAGGTCCGGCTTTCGGGGGAGCTTTAGAGTAGGTAAATTACTAAAATTTAAAATTTGGTAAATTATTTTTATGTTATTATAATTATGAATAAATAACAGAACTTGAAATTATAATATGATCGTTTTCCTAAATACATGGGTGTTATTTTTATGTCAACAGAATGATTCAATATACATATACATATATATTTGAAACTAATTAAGCTCTTTCGTCGTTTGATATCAAACAGGGCATTAAAAAGTTCATAACTGTATGGCCTCTAGGGCGCCATATTCAATTTAATTTGAAGTCGTATAGCCTATATAATAACTAGAGGACGCTTCCAAAAATACTTCATTTGTCAAATTATGATAAAATTAAATGAAGGGTTGTGTCACCCTTTATTTTATTTTTACGTGTTATGAAAAATGTAGATGATGAAAATATGTTTTACTAATTTTATTTCTAACGCACTTTGATGTGCGGAATGTTTATGAAAGTTAGTTACTATAAAATACACTAGATGGCATCTGCCCAGTCTTAAATCGGGTAGACATGTTGCCACAACTTTGTGATTGATTTAGAACTTTGTAATAATAGAGTGAGAGTGTGTAGACGCCACATAGTTTTTTCCTTAACTACTTAATGTTCGCAAATGTTAATTTAATATTGCTTGCTTTTTCTGATTTGTTTATCTGTAAACAAATCAGATAAAGTGAACATTACTATTATCTATCTACATTTTTAAAGAGAAAATACTTTAGTATGAACTGATATTTATCTAACAACATCGACTTGGTTTATTCTTGATTTTCTGCATTCAGTAACGATCGACGCCAACCATTTCGTTTGATCTTAGAGTCACTTTACCCATCGTCTGTTATGTGACAATCACTTACCATTAAGCAAGTTACTTGCTCTTCGGGCAATAGAATTTCAACCGTGTATAATATCTCTCACCTATTCTCAAGCAAAGCTTGTCGTGAGGCCCCTATTCTGTGGCTAAAAGTTTTCGAAATTCAGCCTCCGAGACGAGACGAGAGATACTTACGAGATATCAAACCTTGTCTCATTACGTGCACGAGTTAATTCGGAAAATACAATAAGACGATGCCACCAGAACCACCGGAGGACAGGCAGCAGCGTCATTTTAGTAAACGGTGAGATCTGGAATCTCCAAGCCGCTTGCCAGCCGTAGGGATTACCTACTGCGAGCTCCCTTGGATGACTTACGGGTGATGATGATGATGAATCAATTACTAGGATAACACCTCTTACTGCTATAACTAGCTCGCTTACTCTTGCTGCTCCTGCTGCTGCTGCTGCTTAGTGTTCTTTGTGAGTTTTTAGCTTATTGTGACATTCACTTAGTTTCTCAATATTCTGTTTAGATAATGTACCTATAGCTAACAATAGCCTGGAATCTTAAGATTATGAGCAACAAATCGACGCGAGTTTTATTACTACAATTTATGGTGGGCCCGTTCTCGAAACAAAAGAAATTGACTCCGTTTCGTTTCAAAGTTTTAAATTTGATTTTGAATTTTTAAATTATATCGATTAAAGTCAAAAATGATTGTTGAGTTTTGGCGGGAACGTGAATGAAACTTCTGGTAAATAATAATTCTGGTTCAAATATACTTGGCTGAGCGAAGCAAAGGTCTCAGAGTCTGCGGGAACTAGTCGACTTTTGTAAATATAAATTGTTCGTATATTTATGTTTCCATACATTACACTAAATTTGTAAATCTATCCAATGATAACTTGCGAACCGTTGATCGATCATTAAGAAATTTTGTAGGTTGTTGATTTCAATACAAATTTTAAGTTCAAATACGAGCTGAATCGGTATACGGGACTTAAATAAAAGTTTAGGGGTCGCGAAGTCTCAGTGCATCTAGCTGCTTGTTGACCGAACAAAGCGTAGGATTTAGAGTCTACGAGAAAAAACATTGGCGTTTTATGCCAATTTGCAATTATGCCGTATTGGTGTTTTACGACAATAACTCGCACACTTTTTGTTATATTTTCAGATTTACGTATTACGAAAGTGCGCTGCTCAATCCCGCGTGCACGATTGCTTGTTGTACGTTATAAGCCACAGGCAGCAAATCGACATGTCACATTGAACTAGTTTGAATTGTGTTAGTCATTTTAATCAAATAACAAGTTTATAAGTAGCTAAATTACGCCACATAACTAATATTTTCGCGTCGTTCGAAGAAAATTTGGTTATCCGAAATAGGGTTACTGGCCCTTCAAAAGAAAGGGGTATTAAATATCATTGACCATAAACTTGTTTACAGGGTCGAGTGGGTGTTACCACGTACATATATTAAGTTAACACACGTAATATGACGCTGAAGATCAAGTTATTAAGTATAAAAACCGATCCCGCTGTTGGATTGATATCATTCAACTAATTACCTTACAATCAGCAACAGCAAAATGTTCTCCAAAGTAAGTTATGGGACTTTTATAAATTTTCTTGGCATCAACTTAAAAGTTATTAGTAAAAAATAAAAAAACTTTTCAATGAAACAGGATTACAGTTTCATTTCAGTGACGTTTACGGTTTACTTTATCAAGTGTGTAACTTGGACTTCTAAAAATATTATACCGAAACAATCAACAGACTAATTGTTGTAATTAAACAAGAATACTCATGTTTAATAGATCTGGATAACCGCACTGTTATAGTTTTGATCACACCTGGTGATCTTTTTCGAAAATCCCATTGCGCACGCGCCTCTTTTTATGCATTGCAGTATGCCTGGGTAACTGATCTTATTTTGTGGCGTTTTAGATCGTGGTCCTCGCTTTAGCCCTGAGCGCTGCGAGCGCACAGCACGGGCACGAGCACGAGCATGGACACGCGTACTCGTCGCAGTCCATTGTGCGGCACGAGGTGTCCCACCAGCAGGAGCAGCAGGGCCACCACGAGTACCAGCCTGTGTACCACCACGCGCCCGTACACCACGTAGCCGCCGTGCACCACGTCGCCCCTGTCATCCAGCACCACGTCGCTCCCGTCATCCAGCACCATGTTGCCCCCGTTCACTACGTGCAGCAACACCACGGCGAATCACACCATGAGGAGGGACACCACGACTATTACGTACGTTTCACGCTTCAAGCTGTTACGTTTGATGCTGTTCCATTTGTTTTTGTTAATCCCAACATTCATGTATTCTGAAACAGGCTCACCCCAAATACGAGTTCGAGTACAAAGTGCAGGACCCCCACACCAAGGACAACAAGTACCAGCACGAGTCCCGCGACGGTGACGTAGTGAAGGGAGTCTACAGCCTGCATGAGGCTGACGGCTCCATCCGCACTGTCGAATACTCTGCTGACAAGCACAGCGGGTAAGATACATTTTGCCATTAGATTAGTAATTGAAAATTATCCTTGTTTATTTGTGTTCATAAATTGTTTTTGTTTTCAGTTTCAACGCAATCGTCCACAACTCTGCGCCCTCCAAGCACGAACAGCCCCATCACCATTACCATCACTAAGCTTAACGCCTCTAGTTTCTTGTTTCTCGTTGATATGCTAATAAAGTCTAGTCTAGTTTATTTCTGTCTATTTCTTCAATCTGATATTCCTTATATCCCTCGGTGACTTATATATATCCTTAGAAAATAGTAAAACCGAATTGACACCACTGTTATTCGAAAGTTTTTTTTTTTAAATTTCCGTTCTGTATTTCATTATTCTTTTTTTACATTGCGAACGATATAGCCTAATTAGCAAAGCAAGCTCTTAAACTACCTGCATTATTTTACCATGCAAAGCCCCTTATAAAATAATCAGCCATACTAATATTCAATAATCATGTTTATATATTATTTTTTCAATATGTAATTTCATAGATATGCTGTCAATCCAATTAAGTTAGTACTGACATAGGTCCAATGTACCAAGAAAGGTGTGTGGTAATACTGCTTAATACTATGCTCTCACCAATGTTAATTTAACACAGAGATTAGCATTAAGTAATTTAAAAGCATCTCTCTAACGTTTTGGTTATGAAAAAAAATAAAACTATCAGGCTGAGATAACAATGGTTCAACACCTAGGGAAATTTAGACTAACAATATTACACCATTCGCAACCACGATGTACATTGTACAATAGGGTACAGCGCGCTCGTAATGAAAAAAAGTTGTCTTATTTTTAATTCTAATAGTTATAACTATTAGAATTAAAAATAAGACAACTTTTTTAGAAGAGAAATATGAATACATAGTTAAAACTTATAATTTTTAACTATGTATTCATATTTCTCTTCTAATGTATAACATCTTCAATCTCCGCAATGGCTTCTTCAAAGTTTTAGGATTTACTGAAAAAGATAGGGTATTTTTTTTTCTCTGAGTACAAAATTAAGCATTATTTATCATCGTTGGGATATGAAATGATACTCGAAGACGTTTAAAATGACCAAATACGCGTACGTTATATTCGAAATTATTTACGTCTCTGACGCGACACGCGCAACGAATCTACATCCCCCGCGCGCTACTGCACTCTCCTTACTTCAAATATTTAACATAAGATTAAGATTATCGTATTTTTTTACGATAAATAGACTGTTAGAAAATGAAATAAAATAAAGCTATATCCCATAATTTTAATATCCTACCTACCTACCTACGAACTTGGTTCTAAAATTTTATTTTTGCAAAAGTTCAATGACGTTGCAGACATTTACCCTAAATCAATTCAAATAATATATTGCATAGCTTAGATTAACCAAAAAGCCACAAATTTTCACTACTAGAGGCGAAGAGCCATTCACTACTAGAGCCATTCAAGATGGCGAAAAAATATTTTTCGCTCCACCCTATTGCACAAATCATATTGTTTAGTATTGTACAGCTAAATATACCCATGTCATAAAAATACTAAACTGTACATAAACTAAACTTAGATTATATGTACCAAACTATACAAATATATTGGTGTTGAATCTTTTGTTCCACCAACTAAACTAAAATAATCTGACAGGACTAAAATTATCTACGTCTCTTTTCATTTCAATACGGCAGAAAATGTTGGCAGGTATTATTAGAGCTGTCAAATTGACTTTAGTCTAGAAAATGATACAACAGAATCGACACCATTTTATACTAAACTGAATTATATTATATAGAGTAAACTAAAAATACATATCAATCCTCTTGAACTTGGCACCAGCAATTTGTAAATTTTGACACTAAGACTATACTACTACTGTTATCCACATCAATTGACTAATCACGATTGACCTCAAAACGCTTAGTACCTACCGCCATGAAAATTCAAACTTATTTTGCAAAAATTTTGGCAAGACACGAAATTATGTAACATAACAAATCTGGAACAGAAAGAAAATTTTCAAACTCATTGGAAGTGTTTGCATGACATTTCTTTTACGGTTAATAAAGGGTGTCTTAGTAATAACTAGACTTGGGAATCGCGCGCCATTTTCAACTGTCAATTGTTTAGTCAGTCATATTTGGCATTTGTTTAGTCAAAACATAGACATTTACAAAAACGGTGCGTTACAGCTTGGAAGAACGCTTGTTAAGTAGTGAAAACTCGTTACAAAACTGGGGAAAATTTTACTTTGACGATTTGCAAAAATGCATGTTGACAGACTTTTATTGGCAAGAATTGGACGGAATGTGGACTTAAATGAGATGTGGTTTCAACAAGATAGCGCGACCTGTCATACCGCACGCAAAACAATGACGTTGTTGCAAACCAAGTTTCCAGGTCGTGTCAGGTCAGGTGGTTTGGAAACCAAACTGGCCGCTAACAAGTTGCGATTTAACTTCTTCTGATTATTTCCTCTGCGATTTTTTGAAAAATAAGATCTATGTGAATCACCCTGAGACAACTTTGACAATATACAAATATAAATTTTTAGATTTTAAAATTTAAGTTCTGCTGAGACAAACTTTAATTAAAATATTTTCAAAATGTAAATTTCAATTCAAACTTCAAAAACATTGTTTGGTTTTTAGTAAAATACCACATTCTTGCTCGCATAGTTTTACTGAAATCTTTATTGAACAACAGAGGAATGTAGTAGGAGAAGGTAACCTTATCTATTTATATATATTTTTTTAGTTACTATAAAACAATTATGCATCAGTGTCAGTCGCATCGAATGTCGTAAGTGGAAACCAAACGTACATGTTTTACTCTATGATAACATCATTATAAATCACTAGCTGTTACCCGCAACTTTGTTCGCGTGGACCTACAAAAAAAGTAGCCTATAGCCGTCTCCTACCCTTAATCTATATCTGTGCAAAAATTCAGGTTGATCTGTTCTGCCGTTTAGCCGTGATAACGCGACTAACACCCAGACAGAGAGAGTTACTTTCGCATTTATAATATTAGTAAGGTTAGGTTTATACTCAAGTACAAAAGGTCAAGTTGTTTTGGGCACGTAAGGTGCCCAAAAATTAAATAAACTTTCGTAGAGAAGACTAGACTTTATTAACTTTAGCAACAATGTAACAAACAAGTGAATATCTAGAGTTTAATGATGGTATTGGGGCTGCACATGCTTGGAGGGTGCGGAGTTGTGGACGATGGCGTTGAATCTGAAAAATAAAACAGAAGATTGTAGCTCTTGAAACAAAAATATATTATTGTATAATCAAAGAAGACCGCTTCTTTTATTGTTATTTTTTCGTCTGTTTGTGTTGTATTTCGTAACGTAGATCGTATTCATAATTGAAATTTTGCTGACTTTCACAGTAGGAGGTGCCCTAGAATAAAAGGTCATTTGATTCAATTATCACGATATTCAAGTTGCGTAACACTTAGTTAAATTACAAAGTGACGAATTTAATGCCCTTCAATAAGTTAGTCAGTTATTACATAAGTTATGGTGAAAAGATGAACGCCTTACCCGTTGTGCTTGTCAGCAGAGTATTTGACAGTGCGGATGGAACCGTCAGCCTCGTGCAGGCTGTAGACTCCCTTCACTACGTCACCGTCGCGGGACTCGTGCTGGTACTTGTTGTCCTTGGTGTGGGGGTCCTGCACTTTGTACTCGAACTCGTATTTGGGGTGAGCCTGTTTCACAATACATGAATGTTGGGACAGATAAAAACGAATGGAACAGCATTAACAGAAACAATTTGGAGAATGAAACGTACGTAATAGTCGTGGTGTCCCTCCTCGTGGTGTGATTCGCCGTGGTGTTGCTGCACGTAGTGAACGGGCGCAACATGGTGCTGGATGACGGGAGCGACGTGGTGCTGGATGACAGGGGCGACGTGGTGCACGGCGGCTACGTGGTGTACGGGCGCGTGGTGGTACACAGGCTGGTACTCGTGGTGGCCCTGCTGCTCCTGCTGGTGGGACACCTCATGCCGCACGATGGACTGCGACGAGTACGCGTGTCCATGCTCGTGCTCGTGCCCGTGTTGTGCGCTGACGACGCTTAGGGCTAAGACGAAGATCACGATCTGAAACGCCGCAACAGAACATTCAATTCAATTAATTTCAATCATTTTTGGTTTGATTGGTATTACGGTCGATTCTGTTATACTACTCACGAAACTAAACTAATCTGACAGGACTAAAACTATCTTTATTTGTTTTTATTTCTATATGTGAGGACAGGATGACAACAATTTTAAAGTTAGCAAATTTAGTTTATTTATTTAAGAAAATTTTACAACTAAGTCGACGTCATTTGAGTACTCCTTTTTAATCTTGACATGTTATTTTATGTATTATGTACTGCGAAATTGAATAAACAACGTTATTATTTTGAATGCTTGTAAAATATTTATCACTTAATAGGATGCATATGCCAAGCTTTGGTTTGAATTACGAATTTACTTAATATGTCACTGTTGTGAAAAAGTTTGTAAAAATTCCCATGACTCACTTTACAGAACATTTTGCCGTTGCTGTTTGTAAAATAATCAGTTGAATGATATCAATCCCGAAGTGGCTTCGGTTTTTATACTTAATACTCGATCTTCGGCGTCATAACACGTGTGTCAACTTACGTGTCAACCCGCCAGACCCTGAAAACAAGTTTGAGGTCTGTTAATTAAATTGTATTAAAATATATCTCTTATTAAAGGGCCAATAAGTTATATATATTTTCTACATACTTAACGTTGTTTTTTTTTGTCATGTAGTCTGATAAGTATCTAAAATACCGTCTGAAGCCAAAATACCGTATTTCGCATCCTTATGAAGAAGGCTCGATTTTGCAGCGCGTCGGGCATGTTTTCTGATGCACGAGTTCCTGATTTCTTTGCAGTCATTCGATCTCGTATTGCGTCGTTTTGGGACAAAATACGAAGATCGAATAACAGCATAGTGCAGGGCCTGTCCAATAACCTATGTTGTCCGATATACAGATTTTGGATATCTGTCCACCAGAGTGAAAATCGAAAGTAGTAAGTTGACTTATGCTTAATTTTAAATATTTAAAATTTTATTTGTATTTCGAATTTTCTGTTGTTGTTGTGTCTTTAATTATGGGTTTTTGCCTGAATAAATAAACATTTATTTATTATTTATTATTTATGGTACACAAAACAGATATCAATAAATTTCTTAATTAGTATACAAAATTTTATGTAAAAATCTGAACTGGATTGTAATCTAAAATATGTGTACACAGAAAAGTAAAATAATGAGACGAACGTGATGAAAGTACCCATCCGTAAGCAACTAGCTTACAGATGGGTACCCCCAAGACGGCACAATATTTATATGCGATCTATATGTATAGTTATTATATTACTATCAGTGGGATGGACTATTCAGACACAGCACAACTGTTGTGTCTGAACAAACCCGCTTAAGATTAGGACGGAGGATATCTTTTAAGGTTTTTATGTAATTATTAAACCTAGGGTCGAAGACATCTAATTCAGAATTGTTTTTTAACAAATCGTTATATTGATGAGCCATTCTTACAATTGGATTAAAGTAAGAAGTATTATTTTTATAGACTTGAAGTGCAAAAAGGTTCGTATATCCATGTTAAATTTTTCGCATTTTATGGCGAATAAATCACTGTCATCTGACACATGAGCTTCTTGCATGAGCATAGGATAAAGTACGTAGTTAAATGCAGAATTTTGAACTTTTCATCAAAATTTGATTAATTTTCTTTGCACAATGAAAATCTGTTAAATAATTTTCTCCATGCTAGAGTATAGACAAAATTTATAAATAAGATTTTCATAAATAATAATGGCTCGAAGACCTCTGATATTGCCTAAAGATTGGGAAGTGCCTCTGTAGCCGTAGCCGGCAACAGGAACGGCTGCGGATGTGCACGGGCGAAGCGCTAAAAAATAATTTCCAAGTACTTCCCAACTTTAGATTTAGCTATTATTTTGTTTTATGACAACCAGATATAACCGACTCAGTTATAGTTAGGCTTAGGTTTTACTTTTAAAACCTTTATTACAGAAACGAGTTGAAGACAGTAAGTTCAGGACATAAAAAAAAAACCCAACCCTTCTATTAAAAAAGACTGTTAAACAGTTGTGTATAACAGTTTGAGCCTGATGGCAATAGATTGGGAGTAGTTTGCAACCGTTCCGTTATTTCATTGTTGCCGGCTACGGCAATGGAGACACAACCTAAAGATTGTTTTACTATGAAAGCGGACATGGTTTTGATATATTTTGTTTTAATAAAACGGTATTACTCACGTAAAATTGACTCGGTAATTCCGACTATTAAAGATTGTTGTTAACAAACAAATGAGCGGTACCTAGAGTTTTCCATGTCATTCAAATCACGACAACGCTCTGTACTATCCATGGACAAAATTCGAGCAAAATATTACTTTTTACTGTTGATATGACTTGAAAACGAATTAAACGTTGTAGCTACACTCACTACGTTAACTTATTGTCGCGATTCCCTTGAAATGCTTATTTAACTAATATATTAATTACATCGCATTATTCACTTATACTATGACGACTACCACTCACCTCTGAAGTCGATGCGTGCGACATTTCTATGTGCAAGGTGTTACTGAAAGGTGCAACAATATTGAATGGTATGTATGTACTCATCATTATGAACAACTTTTACTTTGGTACCAGCCCTGAAATCTCGAAAATAAGCTGATGTTACATACAACGTGCTTTCGCAGTTTCTGGGTTGGTCCTATAGTAAAAGTTGTTCATAATGAAGAGTGCCTACGTACCTTTCAATATTGTTGCACCTTTCAGTAACACCTTGTTTAAGGTTCATTGAAATTCATGCTAAGTATTGTAAGTTGTTCGCAAAACTAAAGTTGTACCTTTGGAAAAGTTCCATTAGCCCGGTCCTTACGGAGTAATATGTCTATGGTACGGTAGGAGGTAATAGTAGGTATACGATCTGCGACTGCAAGTTGAGTACGAAACGTATGCGGTTATCTGCAGTAAAGCTAAATTGAGAATATAATTTTGACGTTTAGATTTTTTTTCTCTAATTTTGGCTCGACACATAGTGTATACATGTACCAGTGTCAAGTTTCATACAATTTTAAGTTAATCGTATTATTTCATAATAAGATCTAATCCAAATCACAATTCAAGTCGACAATTTTAATCACAGTCCACTCCAAGTCGTGGTCCAATAAAGTGGTCGAAAATTTAATGGAATTTTAAAAATCGTTTTGGAAACAACACGAGAAGACACAGTTCATACAATTTTCCACTCTCGTGTAAATTAGCGTTTTTTTTTTTAAATTAATATTTATTTTTACGCATTAACAATCGAAAGAACACAAGTTTTGGTAACTATTACAAAGCGGTGACATGTTTTTTTTTTTCACGTTTGCGTCCAAACTCGTTTATTTAATTATAGACATTTGTCAAGTTAGATAATATTTGCGCTACAATCCTTTCTTTATAATTGTATTTTATTATTGTACTTACAATGTCAAGTCAATTTATAAGGAGAATTCTGTGTGTCAAGTATAGTAATATATGTATTTCAAGTGAAGCATAATATTTCACAATAAAAACAATCAAACAAAGTAAATCATGGTCAAGTCCAAGTCGAGACGTAAGGCGTAAGTCGAGGTATCTCAGAGGTAGCACCTTCGCCTCATATTCGTGGGGTTGCAGGTTCAAATCTGGGCGGTATTGTACCAATGAATTCCTTGGAACTTACTTACGGATATACCACTGGTTTTTCAGTGAAGGAAACATTGTGAGAAAACCTTCCGGAGAAGAATCTTATGGCGTAAATGTATCGTAAGGTAAATCGCACTGCACCAGCGTGGTGGATATGGCATTATCACCCTTCGAGGGTAGGCCGATATTTCAGCAGTGGGATATTTAACGGCTAATGCAGTAAGTTCAAGTCGTCCCTCGGTAAAGTGATGGATATGTTACTGGATACTTCTAAGGAACTTTGGAACAACACGAAAAAAACATCCACTGATGATATAATTTAAAATTCTAACAGAATAATCAACGATGATTACGTATGAAAACTGACGTGGTTTTGATACATTTTGTTTTAATTAAATGGGAATACCCGAAATAATATTCCGGTTTTATTAAAACAAGATGATTACGTAATTTTATTTCAGTATTTTTATTAGATCTTTCGGGCTATTTCGATACAGAAACAAAACGAATGGGGCTGGTTTTGGGCCATCTCTTTTAGATTTTCAACTGTATACCCACCTAGACTAGATCTGTCAAAATATGGTTATCGTGCTCTTTTGATATAGCTTAACGTAAGCTTATGAAGCGAGTAAATTATTATCTTTACAATTCGGATTAGTATGCGTTATATGGTATGGACTTTCATAGAAATAATACCGAGCCTGAACGACTCGAGATGAGGCGATGGCGGTCCGGTATTGAGAACGCTGTCAAGACACTGACACTGGTGTCAAGAATGCGGTTGGTGATTTGGACTACAACACTCAACTCTATTTAATTTACTAAGGAAAATAACGTATAAACGATTTACAAAAAAGGGATTAATAAACTAATCTAGACTTTATTGGCATATCAACGAAACAAAATGTAGTTAAATAAACTTAGTGATGGTATTGGTGTTGGGGCTGCTCGTGCTTGGAGGGCGCGGAGTTATGGACGATGGCGTTGAAACTGAAAACAAAAAGATCAGTTATTAGTTCAGTAATATAAATTACAAATATATTTTAAGATTAGCATAAGATCAGTTTCAGTGTGTTAATCTGATCTTTTAAAGAGCTTTTTTTTTAAATGATTTGGTGACGAATACTGCATGATTTATCTTACCCACTGTGCTTGTCAGCAGAGTATTCGACAGTGCGGATGGAACCGTCAGCCTCGTGCAAGCTGTAGACGCCCTTCACTACGTCACCGTCGCGAGACTCGTGCTGGTACTTGTTGTCCTTGGTGTGAGGGTCCTGCACTTTGTACTCGAACTCGTATTTGGGGTGAGCCTGTTTCACAAAACACAAGAATGAATGTTAGTTCACAAAAACCAATGGAAGAGCATCGAATGAAACAGCTTGAAGCGTGAAACGTACGTAGTAGTCGTGGTGTCCCTCCTCATGGTGTGATTCGCCGTGGTGTTGCTGCACGTAGTGAACGGGAGCGACGTGATGCTGGATGACGGGAGCGACGTGGTGCACGGCTGCGACGTGATGCACGGGCGCGTGGTGGTACACGGGTTGGTACTCGTGGTGGTACACGGGCTTGTACTCGTGGTGGCCTTGCTGCTCGTGCTCGTGGGACACCTCGTGCCGCACGATGGACTGCGAGGAGTACGCGTGCCCGTGCTCGTGCCCGTGTTGCGCGATTGCAACACTTAGGGTGACGGCTAGAAACACGATCTAAAAACCAATATTAATATTTTAAGGCTTGATTGATGACATTTTATATTAGATTTTGATATTTTGTTGCATTAAACCATTATACATTTTAAAATTTAGACTATTTTAGTAATTATGGTGCATAAAATTCATAACTCACTTTGGAGAACATTTTGCTGTGGAAAGTGAATAAATTGAATGATATCTTTGCAAAACATGTGTTGCTTTTTATACTCAAAAGTTGATCTTCAACCTCACGCAGGTCAGATTAATACATTACCTGAAAACTTGTTTTATGACCGGTAAAAATATTCTTATTATTTGAATATAGAGCACCTTTCTTTTTCTTTTTTAAAGGGCAAATGGTTGTTGCGTAAATGTGCTAACTTGTCTTGTGTTTGTGCAACTTCAGTAGACAATGATCCTATCAATTTAACGCAAATTGTTGCGGAAGAGAAGTTAATTGCTACAATTTAATGTCTTCTGCTGAGCAACCATGCCTTTTTAGAGTACAATACCTGCAGGCTATAAACGAAACCGTATTACTAAGCTTACCTTTGCCAACTGTCCGTCCTTTCTACCCTTTTCTTTTCTCTGAAAACATAATAGGTAACCGCTTGAAATGCTCTCAGCATGTTATAATGATATTCCTGACAAATTATATAAAACATAAAAAGTACAAAATTAAGGGGCGCCATTCAAGAAACGACGTCTTTTTTCGAAATTTCTTGTTTTTTGTAATTCATACAAGCGTCAAACCTAGTATATTATAGTATTATAGAGCAAACTCAAAATAGTATAAAAACAAATTATAAAAAATCATTGAAGTGTGAGTAGGGCTCGCGCTAAGGACCCCAAATTTAACTAAGAAAAACAAATGTTTTTGCGTATCTTTAGTACGGAACCTTCGCTGCGCGAGTCCAACTCGCACTCGGCTATTTTTTTGTTAACGCAATTTAGTAATGAAATATGCAAGACCCTCGCATGAGCTAACAAAATCTTTTCTTCTAGTGTTAAATCAGTGGATTACAATAAAAGGATTACCTAAATTTATTAAAATGATAAGACGTTTCCCTATATACCGTGAAAGTCATAATTATTAGTTAGTCTTAGAAATAAATGCACACCAAGAAATTTACAAATTACAATAATTTAGGACCATCAAAATAACTGTCACAGAATAATAGCATAATGTATTACTGTTCTGTGTTTATTTAGGTAAAGTGAAACCTATTTGGATTGAAACAACATTTTCAAACATTGATTAACAACTGTAACTTACAATAAAATTATTGCTTGTTATTGTGATTTTACTTCCACGTACTTTTAATTTAACCAAAATGTATTTCACAAAAAACCACCACTTTACCAATTTACCAATTTAACTATGGTTAAAATGACGGATAACACATGCTGGCTAAACTTTATGGTTAAGGTTAAGTTATAGTTATTTTAACTCCAGTAACTTTAACTGGGATTAAGGTGTAATCCAGCCCAAGAGTGTAGATAATTAGTTATTTCCGACGACATTTTTAGGCAAGGTATGACTGGTGACCAACTTACAGAGCTGGTCCAACAAAACTGAGTTTAGAGACCTAATATTTTAGCTCGATCACATGAATATTATATTATATCACAGCGTATCAGTGCATCCTTTTCATTCGTCGCACGCCGAGCCAGCCCGAGTCCAACGATAGCTTAACGACAGGTCATGTTTCGTGACTGAATAATATAATGTCACGCATCTTCTTCTACTAAATTATCTTAATAATAAAATACTTGGTTACACAAAAAGACAAGACTATTCAGAAAAAGAGTAATAAAATTATCAAATAGAAAATTAAATAGGTTTTATTACAATAATAGGAATACACATCTAGTAACAATAACAATAATTGATATAGGCACGAAAACTTCAGTCTTCATGAAGGTTTCCTAGTTTTTATGATGAGTCTCAATCTGCACATGCTGGCCAGGCGCAGAGTGCTTCACGATGGCACTGAACCTGTAAAATAAAATGAAATTAACAAAAAAATAAAACCAGAAAACGAGTCCGCAAAATGTAGTCTTATGACATTTCGGACATAAGGTGAAATCCAAAGACAACTCACTCGTCTAAGCCCTCAAAATCAGCCAAGCTGTTTTAGACTACAGGAGGTAATGTAGGAATACTTAAACATACCTAGTTAAATAAATTCTAAAAATCTCACGATCTTGGGCATTCGGGTGAAAATTACAATAATTAGGAATAATTGAAATGGTACTGCTGCTTTTACATGTTTCATTGCTCCGCCATGAATTGTGAAGCTGTGGTTGGATTTGTGGATTTTGTGGATTTTGAAGATGGTGTTTTTTCAATGATTCGAGATTTGCCATAACTTTTTGTGCACTTACATAGAGAATCGTATTATTTGTAAGGCTAATAAATGAATTGATAAAATATCAGCGACGTGTGCCATTTATTCGCATGATGTAAGACGCTATGGCACCCGAGTTTCTGACTGGTGATGCCTCGTGTAGAACAGAGGTTATTGCCAATTGATTTTAAACGTAGTCAAAAGATAGTATACGCACCCGTGGTGTTTATCCGAGCTGTATTCTACAGTTCTGATGGAACCATCAGCTTCATGAAGACCGTAGACTCCTTTCACAACATCGCCGTCACGGATTTCATGTTGGAACTTGTTGTCACCGGTGTGAGGGTCCTCCACTTTGTACTCGTACTGATACTTGGGATACGCCTGTGAATAGTAAAATTAGGAGTATTAACATACAGTTTAATTCTAATGCGCCACGGTCAGCCAATCGCGATTTAAACGGTCAATGCTGTGAGCCGAATAAATAAAAGGAAAGTTGCAATAAAACTGGAAGCAGGAAATAAGTAGTTTATATGCAAAACGGAGGAAACTCACATAATAGTCTATCGGCTCATCGTGAGACTCGTGAGATTCTGAACCGTGGTGGACGGGCACTTCATGATGAGCAGCGTGCTGAGGAGCATTGTAAGGGATCTCGTGATGGTAAGATGGAACCTCGTGATGGTAAGACGGAACCTCATGATGGTAAGACGGAACATCATGATGGTAAGACGGAACCTCATGAGATTCAGGCTGGTAGTGTTGCACTTTGTGTTGGGTCTGGATCTCATGCTGCACGGGAACAGGAGCAGGATAATGCACGGCTTGGTACTTGTGCTGTACAGGAGCTGCGTGATGAATGTTCTGTTCTTCATTTTGCTCGTCCACGTATTGGTAGACTGGAGCGACGTGCTCAGTGTTGGTCTCGTGAGACTCTTCGTGAGCGGCAGACTGTCCATGGTGGACAATGCTCTGTGAAGAATACGCTTGTCCGTGGCCCTCGGGTTCTTTGTACTGTTCTTCACTCACTGGCGCTTCTTGGTACTCTCTTATAGGAATCTCTCTTATCTGTTCGTGCGGGTGATGCCTGTATTCTTTAGGTGCTTCATGATGAACTACAGTTTTCAATCTGTAAAGGCGATTATCACAGGAAACGACGGCAACCACAACGGCAAATACCAAAATCTGTAATGATACAAAAAAGTTAGAGGAAGATCTAATGTAAAAAAATATATTTTATTTGTTTATTCTCTACATACTTTAGCTAGCATTTTGATCTTTCTTCTTTGACTTCCGCAGTGGAACTGTTGAATTAACATAGTCATTAGCTCAATATATACTGGAGACGTTACGAGAGAGTATTGAATAGATTTGTATCCGCTTGGGCGTCATGTTTGTAACGCGGTGCGCGCACAGGCCGCGTGACGTAATTTATGTAATCAATGTGAAGGTTGTCAGTCCGCTAAACTAGTGCACTGGATGCTCTGATTAATAACAATGAGCTTTGTACCTAACGGCTCTAGGCTTGAAATGCGACCTGAACGAGACGCATAATAGGAATTCTACAGTTACTGATAGAAATCAATCCGCTTACTATTCTAGTAGGGTTCTATCATTTCCTCCACTTAACGACATTTTTAAGCGACTGGCGACATTTTCTCTTTGAAAATTATTGCAAGATCTAAGGCTCTTAGCGTATTACATACAAAATAGTTAGGTAACACAATAATAACACTCAATGCTTTCAATCAGCCACTATCCAATAGCTTTGTCATCTTAAAATTGCTTGTCATAGTCATTTTGATGAAGTCGTCCATTCGTTCTAGCTAAACTGGATTATGTTAAGTACCAACTTAAATGACACTAGCTATTACAATTTCAAACGAGCGAACCGAGCGAATCACGATAGCAAAAAATAACATTTAATTTTGTTTTGCAAATATGAATTTGCAATGTTTGTATGTATTTTTAAATTTATAAAATTAATTAAATAAATATTAGACTACTCGAGAACCCGCTGTTAAGCTATTTTCAATAATAATTTTCAGTGGGCTAAGCTAAATAATAATGTTGATGTAATATGATTAATTAATGAAAAAGGGACCACTATCGATAATGTTCGAAGCTAGACTAAAATGATTCATTTAAAATATCGTGACGATTCTGATTGCTTAACCGTGTCATTGTCGTGATTTTGTGGCAAAAACGAACAATCAACTTACGCACTGTCTTCGCCATGAACCACATTTAAATACCGTTTTTGTGACATAGATTTGATTGATCTACTTGATTTACTACTATTAAAGGTCGATTCTAGAAATAGTAAAGTGGCATCGGGTTTAGTAAATAAAGTTTGATCATAATAAAATTATTATGGTATTTTTTTTATTTATTTTTTATGGTGACTGACTGATGAGACGAGCAAGTCCTGTTGTTTGGCGTCACGCTTGCCCATAACAGTTCAATGCCACTCAGCATTTTGAACTTCAACAGTTCTAAACTCTGCGCGGCACCGCACTGCGCTCGTCACCCTGAATTATTAGATGTTAAATATCTGTATGCCCGGTAATTTTGCTGGAAACATTGCCCTTCAATCCGGAACACAGTAATGCTTGCAGACTACTGCTTGGCGGTTGAATAACAGGCAAAGGTGTAGTACTTCCCCAGACAGACTCTTGCAAAAGAGGTAGGGCTCTACAAACATATAGTACGATACAAACACGCCAGTCCAGCTTCGAACATTTAGCTTGTAACACAACGGTTGCATTTAGCGGAGGCTAACTAGCAGTTACGCAAAGACGCGCGTGTCAAACTTCGTTTTTTAGAACTTTAATCATGTTGCTTGAAAGTAGGGAAACCAATTCTATTTGAGATTTCAAAAAGTAATAAGTGTGTTTTGGCATGGTTACACGCTTTAAGTATTTAAATGCTCGCCTGCACTGAAGTCAACAAAGATAAAACTTAGCTAAGCATCACCTAAACTAAGTCGGACTTAGGCATGTCAAAGCAAAGGACATGTCTTACGCATTTAGGCAACCTCATAAGTTTGATGCAATGCATTTTTCATTGTTAGGTACGTCCTCGAGAGTTAAGTATGAACTGTCAACTGTAGGAGCTGTCAAAGTTTGGTGCAGACGGGCGTTAGTGTCATCTGATTTTTGATTTTTTAGATTGAAACCAAAACAAATAAGGCTGTAAAGGATTCAGACAGACAGACAGACAGACGGACATGACAAACTTATAAGGAACCCTCCCTGTAGTACTACGGAACCCTAAAAAAACAAACTTAATCACGTTTCTATTTCTAGAAATGTCTTAAATAAATTTTAATGAAATGTTTTTAACACTTACTTCTTTAAGTATCTAAGCGTATTTACACGTATTAATTTAAGTAGTTAGGTATACAGACGTTCGAAAACTTCAATACTAACCCGGCCTTATTAATTTAATTAGTATAGACGACTTCCTAAGTATCAACGCGTAGAAATTGAAACTCCTGAAATGGTCTAGGTGAACAATAAAAACGGATGTTGCAAAATTCCATTTCTAAAGAGGTAAAATGGCCCCTAAATAAATAAAATGAAAATAAAATGTTTTGTTTTTTAAAGAAAGGCATGTCTCACGATATTTAAAAATCAACCCCTAAAGAGGTTTAAGGGAGTGTATTATTTACTGTAGCCCATGCGAGGTAAATTAAATAAATGGTATGGCATGATAAATATAATCAACAACCTTAATTAAGCAACAGTCGTATTAAAATAATAGGATCAGTGATGGTGGGATTGTTGTTCGTGCTTCGACGGCTCGGAGTTGTGGACGAGGGCGTTAAACCTGAAATTAAAAGGCATTTTAGTATCATCTGCTACAAAAAAATAGGTTTTTTAAATTATAATAGATGATAACTATTTTACCCGTTGTGCTTGTCAGCAGAGTATTCGACAGTGCGGATGGAGCCGTCAGCCTCGTGCAGGCTGTAGACTCCCTTCACTACGTCACCGTCGCGAGACTCGTGCTGGTACTTGCTGTCCTTGGTGTGGGGGTCCTGCACTTTATACTCGAACTCGTATTTGGGGTGAGCCTGTAAGCAGAATTGAATATGTTTATAAAAGGTATGAATAAGCACACGACGAGAATATGTTGACATCTTAGATTTAACTTTGATCAGCTTACATAATAATCCACATGGTGAGATTCTTCGTTGTGCGATTGCTCTTGATGACCAGACTGCTGGACGTACTGATGAATGGGAGCAGCTTCAATCACGGTATGGCGGACAGGAGCGGCATGGTGTTGCACAGGGATGACGTAATGCTCAGAATTTTCATTGGATTGGTGGTTGTCGTGACGGAGAATGTTTTGAGAAGAGATGGCGTGTCCGTGAGACTGAGATTCAGAGTGGATTTCGTGAGAAGGTGCAGCGTGCAGGCTAATAGAGTGGATGGGAGCAGAATGGTGCTCAACCGGGACAAAGTAGTGGGAGTTATGGCCCTGTGATCCTCCGTTGTGACCGCTTCCGTGACGGATGATACTTTGGGAGGATACAGCGTGTCCATGGGACTGGCCACCAGAGTGGATTTCATGGATGGGAGCAGAGTGCAGGCTGACTGTCTGGTGGGCAGGCGCGGCTACTACATAATGAGAATCGTCATGTGATTGCTCGTTGTGACCGCTGTCATGACGGATGATGCTCTGAGAAGACACAGCGTGACCGTGCTCGTGATATTGACCTCCGGATTGAATCTCAATACTAGGAGCAGCCTTAATGCTGATAATTTCATGAACGGGGGCGGGTTCGTGATGTACAGGGACGATGTAGTGGTGAGCATCTCCATGAGACTGTTCGTGGTGACCACTGTCGTGGCGGATGATGCTCTGAGAAGAGACGGCGTGTCCGTGAGACTGGTCATGAGAATATTCTTGGGCATGGCCACCAGAATAGTATTCATGGGATGGAGCAGTATGGTAGGTGTGGATTGGGATGTGGACAGAGTGGTGCTCTATTTTCTTCGGTTCCTCATGCTTCACAATGGTTTGAAGCTTGTATGAGTGGGAATGCTCCTGGCCGTAAGCCACACCAAACAACGCGACGACAGCAAGTACCTGTATAGTATAAAAACCTTTATATTAGTATTATCTTTCAGGATTTAATGGTAACACAAAATTGATTAAAATATACCTTTGCAAACATTTTTGGGTGTATTCCTTACTGGAGCTGTTGCACATCTGATGCAGACTACAACAGAAGCCGTAGAATTTATACCCCAAAAAAAATCAGACTCGTAACAGGTTTACTTCAGTTTTGAACTGATTATTTTGGATGTGTGTAATTTCATCCACGCACAGACGCACACCTTCAAAAAATCTGGTCCACATATGTAATTTGAGTTCAAAGTTTTAAGGTAATTACGCAATGTCTTAATTTCTGCAGAAGGTATCATTGGCGATCTGTCAGAAGAAAAAGGAAAGGGCCGCTCGTGTTCTTGTTGCATGCTCTACTCAGTCGTAACGTGATCTTGAAAGTTTAATGGCGGTTTTATTTTAAGACTGGAATGTTAGGATATTTTTAGGCTGCCTTCAAAGAAATAAGAATACTTATTAAATTTGACCAGCTACGATGCTTGGAAACAAGTAAATTATTGCACCTCCCTCTACAAATATGTGTGTCAACTGCCGAGTGTTTCGTCATCAGCAGTAAAAATAAGAAAACTATTCTCGTGGTGAGATCATAAAATATAATAAATAATTTCGTAATAACAAAGAGCCTGCCTAATTAGCAGTTTATATCACTAAATTATGCTTAATAATAAATTATGTAATGTACGGTACTAATGTATGGTATTTTATTCCACTTTAAAATCATATAGATCATAATTAAATGAACTGAAATATGAGTACCTAATTTCTATTATTTTGTTGTCATTCAAGCAAAGTCTTAATATTTTTTTAAGGGTTATATGTATTTCGTTGTTATTACGTATTAGATGTTAGAAATGTATCTTCGATGGTATGAATTCAACATTACTGTATCATCATTTCATAATTGACATCTTTCGTGATTACGCATATACATAATTTTGTGAAAATGTGAAGTACATATTTACAAATGTCTGCAGAGCCGAGAGGCTTTTTCGTAAGCCTTTATAATAGGCATTTATGAGTCGCAAGTACGTCGTTCTGCTGTAGAATCGTTCTGTTGCAAAGGTATTTTGCAATTTGGTCCTTCTGTTTTATCCATATTCACAGACTTTTCTTGTTAACGACCCTACTTAGACGACCTTACTGCCGTTGTTGATAGTGCGTATACCTTATGAGAAGCTGCGATCGATACCCGGCTGGTCAGATGTTTAAACGTTGGATTGAAATTATCTGTTCAGGGTATGCATGCTTGTTTTCCTTGTTTTTTTACGTGTTCCTGGCATCACATGTATACAGAATCTTAGTGAGGAGTCCTAGCTATGTGTGTGAAGTGTTTTTTCATCACATCTATTTAAAAAGAGCTAGTTTATATTATTCTCCGCAAAGAGCTCTTTGACACTTAGGGAAGAAAAGTGATTTGGGTTTGGATTGTGGATGCTGTTAGTAAGTAAGTAAAGTGCTGTAGTGTCAGTAAAAAGTAGTAGTACTTATTTTCTCATAGAGGATGATGAAAAGTAGAATGGAGTCCACCTCGGGAGCAACACTATTTTAAGCTCAAGTGACGTATTTTGAATCCCTCTCTGCACTCAGGATTCTACTTTGGAATCCCTCACTACGTACGGGATTCTACTCTAGAATCTTTCGCTCCACATTGGATTCAAAGTAACACTCTCGCCTTTAAAATAGTTGTTTGCTCCCAAGGCAAAAACGAAAAACTATTTTACTATACCCTAAAGTGCACCTGTATTTATTTTTATCATCTCCCTGCCCTTATCTCACTAGATGGGGTCGATAAAGCACATTTCTTTGCTCCACTATACACTGTCAGCTGTCATTTCAACATTTACTCCCCTCTTACACGTATCTACTTCCACACAGTTCATCCACAACTGTTTCGGTAACCCTCTCTCAGTGTTACCCTTTACCATCATAATTATTATATAGGGATCTCCTAGACACACGAATATCCTTCTTTATATCCTTCTGATTACATGTCCATGTCAGGATAGTCTACTGGTTACTGAGACTTCTAGTGAAATATTGCAAGTCATGGAAATCAATTCAAACTCAATCAACTCTACAATGGCTGTTGCTATATAATAACTTCGTAATACTTATAATCGCATAGTTGGCCAACTACAGAGACAATAAAAGTGTAATAAGATCATTTCGGTGTCTATTAATGAAATCAGGGCAACAAATTATTACGTATGGTTTTGCTTGTATTTCCCTAATGTTTATTTTACGCTTCACATCTAAATTTTCTAGTTCTCTCGTACTCCTCCCCTGAATCGAGTATATTGTAAAATTATGAGTAACCGTTTGAACATTTTGTTTTAATAAAACGGGAATACTCACGTTAAATTGAGTCGGTTATTCCGACCATAGTTTCGATCACCTTTATCAAGGAATGCTCAGCGAGACACGCGTGCGACCTCGTCTTGCCTTGCACTCACTTGTGAGTATTCCCGTTTTATTAAGACAAAATGTATCAAAACCATGTCAGTTTTCATAGTAAAACCGTTTGAACGTTTGAACGAACCGTCGCTTAGGTGTATATGAGAGATAAATAATTATAAACTCTGCCTAGCACGCGCAGTCGCGCACCGTTACATAGTTTTGTCTACACTTTTTGTCGTGCAAAAACGGGACGGCCACGATTCTGTAATTCTTTATTTTGGGTACAGAGATGGATTTACACATAAAAATTGAGTCAACAGGCTCCGAACTAGCATACAGGGTGATTTTTTTAACTGCGACAGTATGAGCATATCCGAATCATTATGAGATAGGGGAAAACTGTCTTAGAAACCATTGACTCATATTGTATGAAAACGATTTTGGCGTAGTTATTTTTGGTCATTCATGAGTTCTCTATAAAAATAAGTTGTTTTTTTTATAATACGGGTCGACTCAATTTCATGTAAGGTACATGCAACAAGGCTGTAAGGTTTCTTGGTCGACATTTATAATTTTTTTTATTTTTTATTTATTTCATTACAACTATTTTTACAGGATATTATTT
Source organism: Apocheima hispidaria (assembly GCA_947579745.1). Lineage (NCBI taxonomy): Eukaryota > Metazoa > Arthropoda > Insecta > Lepidoptera > Geometridae > Apocheima > Apocheima hispidaria. The sequence goes on from OX388151.1 coordinate 5,506,909, forward strand.
TTATGATAACGATAATAAAATAAATAAATAATAACAAGCTAGACATCAAAGCGGATTTATTGCACGTTTCTGAATAACTCCATTATATAATTCAATTATTAAAATTATAACCTAACTTTTTCTATTTTAAAACACCATTGTAATAAGGTAATTCGCTTACTTCTATTACACAACTCGTGCTCTGAACCACAAGATACAGGCATTCTTGCGAAGTTTGGGGATCGCTGTTAATATGTAAACGCATAATGTAAGTTAATATAAAACACAATATATATATATATATATAATAAAATTACAATAATTATTATTATAATTTTAATATATATTACTATTACTACTTGACTATCTCCCATAGTTTCGGATTTCTTCAAACTGTCCCAGTTAAAAAATCATTCTGTATACTAAATATAATTATGTTTTTCCATGTTTGGTACCGTAGTAAAAGTTGTCCAGAATTGAGATGGGGATAAGACACGAGTTCCGGAGCATTCTTTATACTCATATATAATTTTAATTGATTTTCTGTCAATTCATAACATCAACTTTATAAAATGTAAAATATTACAATAATCCTTTTTATAAATGAATATTTAAAACCACTCAAATATTTGCACCTGTTTTTATGAACCTCAATAATTATAATTCGTGTCAACAAATCGCAAAAACTTGCACAAGTTTTTCAATGCTGAAGCAATGCCATGCTAACTTCTTGGCATGTCGAGCAAATGTTTTTGCGAAATTATTACAAGCTGCATACAAAATTTTGAACAATTCGTTTAGGTGAAACCAATATTACCTTGGTTATAGTTGTTAATATAAAAAGCGTTGATTTTATGTAAATCGTATCAGTTAGTGTTTGTTGCTAGTGTCATTAGTACAACAGCAAATCGATAACCAATTATAAAATGATCTCTAAGGTAAATATCTGAGTATTATAGTGGAAAGTGTTAAATGAATAGTTTACTTCCAAACTCAGTGAATTGAATAATTTTAAAGACAGTTCAGATACGGAATGTGGTTATTGTGCATATTACAAAGGAGTACATAATACATCTTTACCATATCGTTCTTCTGATGAACGACTATTTATGAATTTTAACGACTAATTTGAGGAACATGAAAGGGAAAAAATATTTTCTATTAACTAGCACAATAGAGTATCATAATTTAGATAAATAAATAGGAATTTTATGATTATAGTTGTGATGAGTGATTTTTTTTAAATAGTGCTGACCTATTAATATCTGTGGTCTACAATTATCACAAACGTAGAGTTCTATTTTACCCTATTTACCCAAGAAGAAGGGTAGGGCAGGGTATCTTTGCGGTGTATGTAAGTATATATGTTTGTGAGTTTTTTAATTACCTCCTATAGTCTAAAGTAGGTCTGTAAGCGGATTGTCATTGGATTCCAATTTATGCTTGAATTAAAATAGGCCTTATTTTGCAGCCGGGTTTTGATTTCTTATAATAATAATACTTGACCGAGCACAGCGAAGGTCTCAGAGTCATCGGGAGTAAATTGGCAGTTGTATGTTTGTATGTGTTTGTGTTTGTATCTATATTTGTCCGACGATAACTTGAGAACCGTTGATCTGATCTTCGTGAAATTTTAATAGCAAGTAGTTCGATTCAAAACAATTTTTAAGTTCGAATGTGAGCTGAATCGGTCCGGTTATGAAGGGGTCGCGAGGTCTCAGTTCGCCGCGAACTACTAGTTAGTTGTTCAAGTTACTTGCTAAATCACTGAGTTTTGTTTATTCTAGGCAGCAAGCATGGTGAAAATGACATGGCTAAAATTGACCATTATAGTTAGGTGATATCTAGGTATAGTATCTTTCAAAATGCGAAAGCTAATTAATGGCGTTTAGAAATAATTTCATGAATAAGCTAGCTAATATAACACTGTATGTTTTCCGAAAATAAATAAATAAAATAAAACAGAGCTGATCCGGTGGTTAAGATTCGTAGTTCAAGTTACACTGGCCAATAAGGTTATTTTTTCTTATTTTAGGCAGTATGCTTGGTAGCGCTAGTCAGTGCAGTGGTCGCGCAGCATGACCACGGTCATGGCCATGGACACGCGTTTTCGTCACAGCACATCTCCCGGCACGACGGACCCGCCCATCCTGTGCACGTGCACGGACACGGGCACGGACACGAGCACGGACATGGCGAGGGTCATCATGTTGACTACTACGTAAGTGTACGCTTGAACATAATCGAATGTATATAAGTCTTTTCGAATTCGAATATATAGTATTTTTTTGTAAACTAACTAACTAACTACTAACTAACTTCCAGATCCAGATCAGATATGAAATTTAAATTCTTCATTTAAACATCTGCCTGGACGGGAATCGAACCAGGGACCTTCTACTCATAAGGCATACACTACCAACTAAACCAAAATGCCGAATATTTTTGTACCTCACTAGGATAGGATCCATGTAATGTGTTTATAGACAACTAGCTGCGCCCCGCGGTTTCACCTGCTATTCTACAGAAACCAAATATTTTTCCGGGATAAAAAGTCCAGGGTATAAGCTACTTCCATACCAAAATTCATTCAAATCTGTTCAGCCGGTACAGAGTTGAACGGGAACAAGCACACTTACATACTTACCCACAAACTTTCGCATTTATAATATTAGTGTGGAAACCAAATTTTTTGTTTCATCGTAGTAATATATAGTAATTTAGAGTCATCGTACTACTCCGTTCTCTAGCGATCGGTTTGAATATATTATATAGATTATAATTTTAACTATTAAAATAAGTTATCACCAAAGTACAGTTAAGTTGCCAAAAAACCTACCAACCTTTGTACTAAAAAATATAGTAGACAAATTTAATGAATATGAACGGTTTTTTTGCTGTCACACCCTGAAAAAAGTGTAAACTAGAACACTTGACATGTGATTGCGAATAAACTGCAAGTATCTACCTATTTTAATTAGGCGTTAGTAATTCTCAATTCCGGAACTGGAGCTGGAAGACGTAGCGCAGGAAGGCCTCCCTCAAGGTGGACGACGATATTGCGAAAGTCGCAGGCAACCGATGGATGCAATCGCCAAGTTGTCGATCGGTGTGGTGGTCTAAGGGGAGGCCTTTGTTCAGCAGTAGCCGTCTTCCGGCTGACGATGATGATGACTTCTCATTCCACTTCTGATCTGATTGTTGATTACCAGACAACGAATGAATGGATTACCGGACGCAATCACTATAAAGAACTCATACTTATCGTTAACTTTGCTTCTAGGCTCATCCCAAGTACGAATTTGAGTACAAAGTGAAGGACCCCCACACGCATGACCACAAGGAGCAGCACGAGACTCGCGATGGTGACGTCGTGAAGGGATACTACATGCTGCATGAACCTGATGGCTCCGTCAGACACGTACACTACCACGCTGATAAGCACAGCGGGTAAGTATTAGGGAACTGACAAATGTTATGAGATGAAATAATTGAAAATGTTGGGACCGCCGTTATCTGATTTAAAGAGCGAAATCTGCTTCGTCATCATCTTATGTAATACTTAGAAAATAAGAAGGGATTGAATAAGAAGAAAGAAATGGATTGCCGTTATCCCCATGCTTAGTATTTTTTATTTATTTAGCGGAGTGACGAGAGGAGCAAGTCATTTGCCTGATGGAAATCGTTACGCTTGGCCATAACAGTTCAGTGCCACCCAGGATTTTGAACTTCAACACATCAAAACCGTGCGAGGCAAAGCATTGCGCTCGTAGTAATTACGCTGGAAATATTGCTCGTTAATCCGGAACACTGTAATATTTGCACACCCCTGCTTGGCGGTTGAATAACTGACAAGGGTGAGGTGATTCCCCAGGCGGACTTTGCAAAAGAGTCCTACCACTACAGATAATTGTTAGGAATTAAAACTCAAATGTGGCTTAAAAAAATGTTTATTTTCTGTTATTACAGTTTCCACGCCGATGTGAAGCACAGTACCCATCACATCGTTCCTGAAAAGCATCACCATCACTAAGCCATACTCTCTAGACATTAATATTAACCTGTCCAAATCTGTGATCTATTTTGTTTAATTGTTTTGTTACCTATATTTGTACTAATTAAATAATTATACTTTGTAAAGTTAATTTATACTTATAATTAAACTCTTATATTTTACTATAAAATCTACTTTTATCTGTTGGTGTTGCATAATGACAAAAATTATTATGCCATTGCGTGAGCATTCACCAAGACAGTAGACCGGTCTGATGCTCGTGATGAAACAATAGCATTAGTGCAAGGAAAATCTCAATAAATGTTCCCTATAGACTTCAAAACGGCTGGATTGATTTTGATTAAAAAATCAGTGAATCTTCAAATTAGCACAGCGCGTGATCCTATGAAGTATTAGTTTGGTGGGTCCCGTATTAGAAAAACCATACAAATTAACTATTTGTGTGTTTATATGTCTGTTTTGAGACGGTACGTTAAGGCATCCTTCATCTAATTGAGTAAAAACTCTTTATTTGTGCGGCTGAAAGCCGAACTACAGTCCCGAGCCTTACATCTGCAAGATTGAAGATTGAGCAGCACCATGGTGACTTTGCTATTATGCGTATCTACAATTCCACGGTTATCATATTAGCGTGCCGTGGGAATGATCCCATGCAGAGCTCGAAATACGTGCTGTTTCAACACACACTTTGAATTCCACACCTCCACATCTCTCTACCTAGACATCTGTAGCAATGCGGACGTGCGGATTCACCGTATTTTGCATGAGATTAAAGTTCTCGCACCGCTATGGGTACGCACTTCCGTGAGGCGTTACAGACGCAAGGTGAATTATTCACGAAAGAAGACCCCTCTCTCTGTACAAGGGCCTAATCAGATTTTTGTGAAAACAGTAACATTGGAGTAACTAAAAGAAACTGATACGGTCATTAGTTCTTTCTTTTTACCCGACAGCCCAAGAAGGAGGGTAGTGTTTTTGAGGTTTATTTATTTTATTTATTATGTAACACGTACCTTGAATGGGCATTACAGTTTCCCAATTCACCCATTCAAGGCTCATAATAAATCTATATTAATAGTAACCTATATTATAATTAAATTATTACACAATAAAAAACAATATTTTTGGTTTGTTTTTTCGTACGACAGAACATGAACAGCTTCGAACAATTGGGAGCTAAACGTGGTCATTCAACCAGACATAGAGATATATTAAAAACACCAGCTCACACACTCGCGAAATCTAGTAAGTCTGTATACGTGGGAGGTACGCACCTGTACAACCACCTACCGAAGAGCATCAGAAATGCAGCTTCCGACAATATTTTTAAAACAAAATTGAAAATATGCTTCAAAGCAAAGCTTATATTATAGATAGATGTCCATGCGATAATGAATCAATTCAGACTGTTAAGCACCTTGTAGAAGAATGTTCTGAATTTGCCAGGTTCCGACATGAACATGAGGCCTTGTGTACGTTTCTGAGAGTGTCGCCATATGACTTAGATAACCTTATCACGAAAGAATCTGCCATAGTTTCCTGGGAAATACTTGTTACTCGAATTTTTAGTGTACTGAAGCAATTTAATGGAACGTAAACTTCATTGCTTCGGTACATTAAAAATTCGAGTAGCATCTTTTTGTATTTTTTAGATAGTTAGTTAGTTGGATCTGTGGGAGGACTGATTGTATCAAATAGCAATCGTCCTCCCACAGATCCGTGAACCATTGTATATTGAAACATATGCTTAACATTTTTTTGCCTTGTACTAAAAATTAAAAAATACGCTAAAAAATTAAAACTAAAAAAAAAAAAAAAAAAAAAAAAGCAAAGCTTATTACACAGTAAAAGAATTTACTGATGACAAATTCATGTAGGTAAGAAACAGTGTATACCTAAGTAATTAAGTATATTTTTATTTTCTTCCTTTTATTAACCCGACTTGTAAAATGTTCTTACTAATAAAATCTGAATCTGAATCTGAATCAATAAAAAAACACTTCATTAGGAGTACGCCAGCTTTGGATTGGCAATGACTAATTCCATTGCCGCTTCTGTGAAACTCGTCATTGTCGTTGTTTACAAATAAATCCAGATCCCGGTACCGGTCAAGCGCAGCATTGAGAAGGCGCACTGCTTATGTATATATGTGTGTTCTTATATTCCCTCCTGTATCCTAAATGGCTTGACCGACTTTGTTAAGTGAGGTGTATTCCTCTTCACTCTTCGTTGACGTGGGCTACATTTTTTAGTCAAGAATTTTGGTTTTCTATTAATAATATTATATACCCGTGAAATTAATATCTAGACATTTATTAAATTATTTATTAATTTATTACGAATTTTATTACCCTTGACGAGTTTTACAACCTCATTATATTAAATGTATTCTTAAAACTAAAAGACAAAAACAAAAGGTTCTTGAGTGGCCACCACGAAATAGAAGACGCGGTGAAGGCAGGCCTCCCACTAGGTGGACCGACGACATTGTGAAAGTCGCGGGCAACCGGTGGATGCAAATGGCACGTTGTTTGTCGGTGTGGCACTCTAAGGGGAAGTTAGCAGTGGACGTCTTCTGGCTGATGATGATGATGACGATGAAAAGATAAATTTTCTGGGAATTTATCTTGTCGATATCTATTAAATACATACATTCAAATCATTTCTACGATAGATACGAAAAAAGCTGACGGCTTCCAATTATTTTATTCTTATCACGTGTTTACTCTAAGAAATAAAGTGGCCGATCCGCTTCAAATGCAGTGACATCACTGGACAAGAAGAAACTCGACCGCGTGGCAATACCACAGAAAAGAGAAAGATATATATATATATTTTCTCTTTTCAAAAACGTTCAACACTTATATATTACGACACTTAAATATTATATATAACAAGTCGCGATTTTTAACTTGAGTTTCAATTTCAAGTCAAGAAGAAATTGTTACGATCATATCGCAGATGAAAGCACTAGCGACATCTTTTGTCCTTACCAGTAATACAAAGGAGTTACGCATCTTTCTAGGGTCATTAGCACCCTTAGTAAAATTTCTCAATGCTCTTGCCTTCTTGCACGCGTTTCAGCAGATCAGATTTGAGCGGGTTGAAGGTTGAGAAACTTTGCTCTTTTATGGTCTAATAGTTGAAAAAACGCTACCACTATGCTTCAGATGATAAATTTGATGTGCATGACTTCATTCAGAGAGTTTTTAAGTTCAATGGCTGCGCACAAAAAAGAGCTAATTTACGATAAGCTACGGCGTAGCCACGAGCTGTGCTACGTCGCCGCGTTTCTCGCACAATTTGTTTGCTTTATGAAGGAGGTATAATATAATTTAATAATAATGTTCCTTTATAATAATCCGTAATCCGTAGTCTGTTCCGTAATAGGAGAAGGTATTTGTTTATGTATATACAGTTGACTCGCTCGCGTATTTTCCCATTTATATATTGAAGATATAAAATAAATAAATTTAATATGAACTAACATAAACCAAATATTTCGTGTATATACATCTACATATTTTCGAACGTAATTTTCATCGCCTACGAAAACTAAGATGAAATTTTTGATTACCTGCCTTAGTATATTGCCATAATAAGGGTTTCCAGCAAGAGATCGTCTTAAACAATAAGCCGCCAGTTGTTACACTAGTTTTAAGTATTTTTTTGTCCTATGCAATATCGGCTGTGAACAATAAAGAGTACATGAGATAAGGATGGGAAGCACACAAACATACACACTTAAATACACTCCAAAACATTCTTACCTCTTCATTCCACCCTTCTTCTGGCAGTCCGGTAAAAAGTAGCCAGAGTAAAAGCTTTTTTCCCAAAAATCTATAGATCTTTGTGAAAACAGCTTACAATCAGGTAGCTGAAACGGCTTGACCGATTTTGACGATTGGCACGTTGTTGGATTCCTCTTTACGTCCGGAATTATATAGGCTACATTTTACAGTCGAATATTTTGTTTTTATTTTAGTAATAACAACTAGCTCTGCGAATTACAGTAGACCTCGCAAGCTCAAACTTTTTTTGCACGATATCAATTACTCACTTCGGAACGCCCGAACTGACGCCTAAATAATTCGGCCAAATATGAAAAAATGTGGGAAAAAAATGTCGGCCGATAAATGGCGTCGCAGCAAACTTTCCCCTTTTTGGAGAAAACACCCTGTCCAAACAAAAATTGCCGATGACAAACAAATTCTATGAAGTTGTAGAAACCGTATACCAAGTTTCGTTATGATTAATTGAAATATACGACCAGCAACATACGAACTGATGAAAGCAAATTTTGCCAGTTGTTGCAGAGATTTCATTCGCTTCACTTACTCGGTCAATTACTTGTTATCTTAGAGAAATCTCCGATTCCTATAGAATATGGCATGACGGCGGATAAGGTACCTATGAGTAGGTAAGCTTCGTACACCCGGTAGCTTACGCCGCTGTCACAAACAAATTTCAAAACCATATTAGCAATCGCATTATGATACAATTACCGTCTCTTTTAATGTGTTAGCAACAAGAAACCATTACAAAAACTTTATAGGCATATTTTGTGGGCAGTGCTTGCAGTGAAACCGATGTCACCTTGGACCTCTTGTTGACAATATAAAAAGCATTTGGCAGAGATAATGTGTATCAGTTCGGTTCTGGAGTTAGTTTCATTAGCTTGACAGCATTTTAAACTAAATACAAAATGTTTTCTAAGGTAAAGAAATATAATAATAATATCTGCGCTCCACGGTTACCCGCGTGGAAAAAATCCTCCGACACCCTAAATTTATCCGGCATAAAAAGTAGCCTACCCTAAAAAGTTGAGTTTTTGCTCACCCCTAAACTATATTCATGAAAAAAGTCATGTCGATCCATTTCTCTGTTGCAACGTAAAACAGGAATAAACAAACCAACAAACATATAATCGCTTTTAAAACATTACTAACCTCGCCCGCGGTTTCACACGCGTGCAAAATTCCATACATGTTTTCGATATAAAAGTAGCCTATATTACTTTCCGACCCTTAAGCTATATCTAAGCAAACATTGAGCCCGATCCGTTTAGCCCTTTTAAATATTAGTTAGGATTAATAGGGAAGAATTTTGTAAAAGTTTATTTAATCTAATAATGTCTAATTAGAAAATGAAATGTTGGTCGATAAAAAGTAAGAGTTTGCACTCAAATAACTTTGTGAATCTATGGATTATTATAAGGATGGCTCAGTAGAAATCTTTTCCCAGTAACAGTAAATAAAAGAAATAATTTTAATAGTAAAAAAAACAATATTTCTGCTCCCACAGGTGTTTAGTTTGATTGCTTTAGTAGGCGTGGTGGCAGCCCAATATGGTCATGGACATGGGCATGGCTTCTCATCCCAGCACATCCACAGACACGATGGACCCGCTCATCCTGTGCACGTGCATGGTCACGAACATGGACATGGGCACGATGGACATCACCACGTCGACTACTACGTAAGTTGTACTCCAAATGTTTTAAGCCCTTAGTTGCATCCACAGATGTCGCGCTCGCGCATTTTTAACGCTATCGAAAATATAACACTCACTAAGTCATACTAGTAATAATCAAACTAATTACCCCCGAATACTACCCAACCTAATATAATATACCTAACCTAATATAGGTTTTAAGGCAATACTAAAACTTATTGTAAATTTTCTGTATTTATAAATAAACTAAAAAAAAAAAAAACTGAAATGTTTGTTAACTTTGACGACAGATTAAGTCTATTGCTGTCTTTGTCATTTGCTTGGCCAGACTAAGGCAGTATTAGAATTAATCTGTTGTCAAAGTTAACAAACGCTTCAGTATTCGAGGGTTAGCCTCACACTTAGTGAGACTAAGACTAAGTAGAAGATTACAAATAATTTACAGATACTTTCAATACAAACAGTGTTATAGATGAGTTGCAATAGATAAATAAGCACTATATTATAATTATTTCAATTCCCATCAAGGACAAACATTCATGTGAAGAATATTTGTGTTTGTTCTATATCTGGGTGTTAATATCTATATAAGTATGTATTTAAAAATATCTATGTACGTATATCAGTCTCTGGCAGCCATATTACAAGCTTTGCTTAGTTTGGGGTCAGATGACCGTGTGTGCAAAAATGTCCCAGATATTATTTATCTTAATGGATTTTCCTTCCTCAGGCTCATCCGAAGTACGAGTTCGCATACAAGGTGTCGGACCCACACACCGGAGACCACAAGGAGCAGCATGAAACTCGCGACGGTGACGTCGTGAAGGGATTCTACTCTCTGCACGAACCTGACGGTTCCATCAGACACGTGCACTATCACGGTGATAAGCACAGCGGGTGGGTTCCTATCATTATTATTTATTATTAGTTATTTTTACAACAATATTGGATACGATACTCTTCTGTGCCTGACTAACAACTGACTCTTTATCATCATCATCAGCCAGAAAACGTCCATTGCTGAACAAAGGCCTTAGAAAGAGGAAAAAGTTGACATAATCTCCACGCTTGGCTGAGCTTGGCGGCGTGGCCATCGCAGGACTCTCACCATTTACTAACTAGGATAGTACGATAATGGATAATAATAATAGTAACCGACCAACATCTCAAGAGGCTCTCGCTAGACGGTTGGATCAAGGGCCAGATGCAGAAAGCAGTCATCCTTGATACAGCGCGATTTGTCAGGTTTCTCACTCTGCAGCCCTAACCGCCGGTAACTTGGGCCCTGCCCCGCTGCCAGCGCCGGTCTAAGTTTAGTTTTTTTTTTTTTTTTTTAATATTTATGTTGTAAAAAATCTAAAAGTAAGATACGAAATATTTAGTCTGAATAATAATAATAATAATATGATGCAGAAAGCTGCAATCCTAAATACATGCCGCATTGTCCGAAAAATTTTACAGGAAGATTTAAAGAACCAACCCCTAACAGAACATGAAACTCACTTGGCCCATGCACGTTAATTCATATTATTCACGATAAAAAATACAAGCACAAAATAATAATAATGGATAATAATAATAATAGGATGCTGCTGCTTGTCCTCTGGTGATTCTGGTCGCAATTTTAGAACATACCCGGGATCTGACTCATATTTGCTTACAGGTAAGGAAATACCTAAACTCAATCTTTTTGTTTCAGTTTCCACGCTGATGTGAAACACAGCACCCACCATATTGTTCCTGAGAAGCATCATCACTACTAAGCCTGTGTAAATCCTAACTTTGTTAAATTGTGTGTTTACGAATTAAGTGGTCCCTAAACGATTAACCGTAGAAAAAAAGCAACCCTTTAGTTTGTTGCAACATGTACCTACAACTACGTTATTTGTTTATGGACCCCTTTAAATGTATTTTTTTTTTGTTATATGTTTTTATACCTTGCTACAGCCAAATAAAGTTGAAATTGTTACTGTACTGTAAAAAGTTTCATGTTTTACTACTTTATACATTCTAACCACCAAATATAAAAAATATTAAATCATTTCCCGCATTTAAAAAACAACTCGCTCAACATATCATATCAAATAACTAATTATTGTCCTAAGACAAAAAAAAAAAAAAAACTTGAAGTGGGTCATACGAATAAATGATAATAATGTAATAATTTAGATACCTACCTACCTACTTTCAGCATTTATTTATTTGTACATTTTATTTAAATTAGTTAATACGACGACGAACACCTATCTAAGCTAAATTATGTTATCACATAAGTGACAATGTTGTCTTTGTTGATAATAAAGTTCTTTAAACATAAACCTAACCACTCCAACCGTCCACCCAATCGTCGGATATATAAATAAAGTTTTTAAGACTAAAATGGCTACCACAAAAGTGCTTATTAGTAAAGGGTTCCTGATTTAACTGTTAATCGGGAGTAAAGCTTTCCATTTTCATCAAGACCGGGACTAGTATGAAAATGTATTATTAGTGGTATTTAAGAACCAAACCGTAAACCAGACCAATAAATAGCTAGCAAACATTATATTATTATATATAGTATTTAAAATGACGAAATTTAAAAGCAAACTGGGGTCTGTACTGCGTTACCCACTACTCGGGAACTAAGAGGTTCCAAGATTTTTTAAATATAATCTAAGGAATATTTGGTTGTGATATATCTTTTTTAGACTTTCGTGGTGGTTTACTACACTACTAAATATCCCTATATCCTTATATCCTCTATATATATATATATATAGTAATGTGGTAAATGTCCCGTGAGTACTAATAGTAATGTAATCTATCTATTTACTTTCTTGCAGTGTTATGAAGATATCATTTAATTAAATCCGAAATTAAGTTTTAGGATTTACCCCCGGGTATCTAATATTAACTTTATTATCCAATATCGTTATATAAAGCGTAATATAAAGCGTTTACTTATAAAGATTTGAAATAGTCTTACGTGATTTATTTTGTTCGTAAAAGAAAAACAAAAACCCGCCTGACACTCTGTATTTAAATACGTATTTAAATTTATTCTCCAACGAGACCCCATCGTCAGAATTTGTCAAGTACTTTAGGCTACAGGAGGTACTATAGGAACAAATAAATAAAAACTCGCGTAAATACTTACATACAAAATCACATATTACATAGTATTTTTTTTCTTTTTAATGAACTACCATACTATAATGGTGCTTCATCAATATTACAATCTAGCCTTGAGACTAATAAGTAATTTAACTTTAACTTATTAACTTTAACTTAATCTGCTAACCAGAGTAAAATATAAAACTAACACTTTTCTTATTGTCTCTGTTTAAGGGGAAGACTCTTTTTTCTCTTGTTCTGTTAGCACTGTACAATATACTATTTACACTGTCAATATCACTAAACTAACTCAAAAGGTTTCGTCCGTTTAAGTCTTTCTCACTATATTCGTGTTATCGAGGAGCTGGATAGTCACGACGTACACGTGATGATGAAGTCTTCGTTCGTGAGCTTCGACGAATTTTCTAATATTTGTAAATATAATATAAAATTTAATTTTCTTAGATTCATATCAAAATAGTTCTAGCGACACATTATTTGCTACGCTTCTAAATCACGTTTTTTTAAATATTATTTGTCGGCCTGCGTTTGACTGCCATCACGTTTCTGGACTAGTACATCAAACCAAATTTCATTAGGGTTTTTTAAACCACTTCACTTACGCTATGAACGTAATTTAATACAAGTACCTATATTATGTTCTTTGAAGAGAACTAGTCATAGCGACACAGGGAATCCTACAGCTATGACTAGAGACTGTAATAAGCAATATTGGCATGACAATATAGTCAATTAGAATTAATCAAATCCAAAATTATATAATATCTATGTACAATTTTCTGTAAGAAATTATAATTATTTATTAAACATACAATAATACTATGTACCCATATTATTATTTGTAGCAAATAAAACAATTATTATTATTATTATTTCAATTATTACTTCCTGTGATTTCACAACACACGGTATTCTGCATTTTTTTTCTGAAATCTATTGTTTTTACATCGTTATTTTATTTTGAATGACAAAATTTAAAATAAAGTAAATATGTAAAAATAATTGATTTCAGAAAAATTTTAAATAATAGTTTTAACGTTAACAATTTTAATTAATTAATTTAAGCTTCTTTTTTAGGGTTCCGTAGTACTAAACGGAACCCTTATAAGTTCGTCATATTGGTCTGTCTCTCTGTCTGTTTGTCTGAATTCTTTACATCCTTATAACTTACATGCATGAAATTTTGCACAACGATAGTTTAAGTATAGACCCACAGTTTCAAAAAATAAAAATTGGCTGTCCCCCACATGTGGGATATCATTGCATAGATATTTTAAAATAAAGTTAAGGTTTCTTTCGCCATTTTTTTATCAGATGTACCGCTTGCGAAATATGGGCTGTCAAATGTGTGCACCCCCCCGTGAACAAACTATGCGTCTCAGAAACTTGTTATCTTTCATGTTGATAGATCTTAGTAAAAAAATATTTGTAAAATTATTTCGGGCAACATGTGATAATGATTTTTTGAAATATATATATAAACTGATAAATACTTCAAACGTCCTACGCGCCTACGGAACTCTACATATTTCGTATTATTTATTATACAGATCTGGACATAATTCATAACATAAATTACAATTAAACAGTCTGGAGATACGGAACATAGAAAAAGGCATTTTTGCGTGAGCCATAATAAATTATCGTCACCGACGATAATACTGGGTCACTTGTTAGACATTGAAAATATTCTAGGATTTCATTCCTAGAATAACAAATCGCGAAAAAAAACAGCTTGTCCTTCCTTTTTTGAAGGGTGAATGCCATTTTCCTAGAGAACAGCATATTTTGTTTCGCGGTATCATTATTGGTACTATAATAAGAGTTATTCATTATGATGAGAACAAAGAGCTCCCTTCGGATAAGCTATGTCTATTACTAGCTTACCTACACTGTTTCGCTCGTATCTGCTTCAGCCTTTAAACATACCGAGATATCAGAAAACTATAAACGTATAAAGGGTAATTGGGCGATATACACGACGCTGGCCCAGCGCCTGTTGGTGGCTTCTCATACGCCATCGAATTTTTTCTCCGGAAAAGCAGGTTTCCTCGCGATGTTTTCCTTAACCGAAAAGCCAGTGGTATATATCCGTACGTAAGTTCCAAAGAACTCATTAGTACGGGCCCGCCCTGGTTCGAACCCACGACGCCACAACTGCAAAGCGAGCGTGGTTCCTGCTCCCAGCTCCCACTGAGCTACCACGGCGTCATCGCTAGTATAGGTTTCAATAATTTATACACCCAATTAAACTTCTTTAGTGGTTGGTTTTACAAAAAAAATAACATGTGCTTTAAATTTTTTTTTTAGTGTACAAACCAAATTTTGTTATCATAACATGAAACACATGTTCCATTTCGCTCCAGGATTTTGATGATGCGTTCTTCTTGTTTTTATTGATAAACGGTTTGACAATAAAATTATTTCCTCTAAATTTCACGTGTCTATCATACGCGGTTTGGCGCGTTGATTCGTAGAAAAGCGTTGTTAAAAAGTATACAAATTACATTCATTCTAAAGTGTTTTGTAATATAATATTTAAGTCTCTTACCCCCGAATACTGAAACGTTTGTTAACTTTGACAACAGATTAATTCTAATATTGCCTTTTTCTGGCACTAAGCAAATGACAAAGACAGCAATAGACTTAATCTGTCGTCAAAGTTGACAAACGTTTCAGTATTCGGGGGTTGGAGCCACGTTTTCTAAATGGAAGATAGAGCAAGTAACTTTTGTTATAATTAAGTTAGGAACGTTTTAAAAACCATCGAAATTTAATGCGCTGTGTATTGTCACATACCGCGATTACTTTAAACGGACACAATAATTGCGTGAGCATTACAAATTTGCATTACGCGATAGGTATTTAAAATCTCAGACCATTATTACTTTTATGTAGGGTGAAAACAATCACCTTGAGTGTGAATTTGATTCGTTTTTCGATATATAAGACTTGCGCGTTTGAAGAAAAATATCAGTTAATTACAAAGCTTTAGCACAAGAACAACTTGGAAATATCAAACATGGTTTCAAAGGTATTGTTTGATATACAAAATATATTTTTTTTTTACCACAAATTATATCAAATCGTCATATCATTTCCACTTTTATGGTGTTTTTCTTCTGACCTTTAGATCCTTATCCTGTCGGCGTTGGCTTGTGCGGTGACAGCTGAGCACGCCTTCTCTTCCCAACACGTGCACAAGCACGACGGTCATCACGAGGAAGTGCAAGTGCACGACCACCACGGTCATGGCCATAAGCACGTCGACTATTATGTAAGTAATAGAGCAATAAAATACAATACGATAATATTTAGTAGAACTGCAACTGAAGAGACCATCTTGTTGCAGACTCATCCCAAGTACGAGTTCGAGTACAAAGTGAAGGACCCCCACACGCACGACCACAAGGAGCAGCACGAGACTCGGGACGGTGACGTCGTGAAGGGATTCTACTCTCTGCACGAGCCTGATGGTTCAATCAGACACGTGCACTACCACGGCGACCACCACTCGGGGTATGGAAAAACTATCATCATAGTGATAAAACTTTTCTTTTCATACTCAAGTTTTAACTTTATTCATATTCTGTTAATACGTATAAGTAAGTAAGTTCTTATATATCGAGTTTTAGCTTCTACTAAAACCTTACTTCGACCATCACTCTGGGTATGGTAAAACAATCAACTCATTTAGTTATAAAACTTTTTATTTTTTTATTTTTTTTTAATTTTCTGTTCGTAATACATAAAAGAGTAAGCTCATATATACCGATTAGCCAATGCGATGAGCTAACTCTGGTGTCAGAGTTCTTAGGCTGCCTCAAGACTTCTGATATGGCTTACCAGTTATTGTTATAGGACTAGCAACCGGGATTTATTATCTAACATATCATCTTACTTAATATAACAATTTTCTGTTTTAAAGATTCCACGCTGATGTGAAGCACGAGACGCACCATATCGTTCCTGAAAAGCACCATCACCACCATCACTAAAATAACTGTATTCTACAAAAGTTGACTGATTGCTATGTGTTGCCTAAGTTTATTTGTTATGTATTATTTAATTGCCAATAAAAATATCTTTTAATAATATTACGTATTATTCAATCTTTAGAAGGGTCTGGAAAAATGATTGTGTGGTTTAAAAACCAAATAAGCGCTTGAGAGCGTATTTTAGCAAACGTTTATGGCAGTTTCGCAGACTTATTCCCAAAATTCTCGAATATTCGAGAATTTTGGACTTAGCAAAACTAAAGGCCTCTTGCGTCATCTCAAACTAAAGACCCAAGTAGGCTACTTGGCCGACTAAAAAGGCAAGTAACTCAATCCGTTACGCCAACTAACTCTTCGGAAAGTACCTGATCAGGACTTTACTTCGAGATGATGGACCCAAAATTTCCTTTTAGAAGATAATTATACAAAGAAATATTTTTCAAGTATAGCGATAGGTAAAAGAAAACCACCCGTACTATAAACTTTTTTTATGTCCAAACTGCGACACATGTAAAAATTAAAACACTTGGTAGTAAGACGAAACAAATTAAAAGTTCTTAAATGTAAGTAGGTATGACAAGATTAAAGGACGAGTCGCGGCGGTATCGGCGCACGAGCGGAGCGCGTGCGCTCCCGACTGTTGTTTCTATGCGACTCGCCCTTTAATCTTGTCATACCTACTTACATTCAAGAACTTTTAATTTGTTTCGTCTTACTACCAAGTGTTTTAGTTTTTACATGTGTCGCAGTTTGGACATAAAACAAGTTTATAGTACGGGTGGTTTTCTTTTACCTATCGCTATACAAGGTCAATTTCATCATCATCATCATCAGTAACAGTTTATAGGCAAAGTCAAATTAAGCCGAATATGGGCAATCAGGAGAAATAATTTGTTATTTTTTTGTAAATTGGTACAGTTATAATTATAACTTGAGGTGTTCAGATGAACATACTAAAACTCCTCAAGAGCAGGGGCTGTGCTGAGGGTGTAGGGCTGGGTCCCTTTTTCAGAAGTTTGCTCATCATGATCATCATGATTACTTCTGACAAAAGCTTCTACATAAAATTTTCTACAAATTTGGTCCTGCTCATGTTGTCTTCGATCAATACTTTGGGAACTACACAGGATTTTTAAGTTGACGTAGTGTAAAAAAAAAATCGATTTCAGAAAACTGCTTCGTTTATAATACTAAATGTTTATTATCACTCACATTTTTAGTATTCCATTAGCATGTTTAGTAATCTGACGATCCAACATAACAAAACTATGTCAATCCATTGAGAATTCTAAGCAAAGAAGACGATAAGTAAACAAGGGCTGAGCGTACGAAATTAAACGGGAGTCCTTATAGTCATAGTAAAGCTGAACTTTGTGATGAAAGCAAGCCGTTATGCACATTGATAGCACAACTTTCTATTCATACATATATTATTTATATATATGGGCAAACATCTGATAAAAGGGATCTTCAACCCAGCCTCAACGTAGCCCCCTACCCTTTAGTGAATTTTAGTAAGTTTATCTGGGCACCTCAAGGTATAACTGTACCAGTTAACAAAACTACACGAATTATTCTGTTTATTTTATAGTTATTATAGTTTTATAGTTTATTATCTGTTATGTTATTATCTGTTTTTTTTTTTAATTTTGTCGGACTTTAAGTACATTGAACTACCGAAACTTTCGAAAAATAATGTGTTTGTAAGCTTTTTGAAATCTTTTCTGGAGGTTCTTGAGAATTCATCAAATTTTAATTTTAAAATGCTTAAAATAATGTATCCTTTAAATTTTCGCAATTTTATAACATTATTTAAAGGTTGACAGGAAATCAACAAACATTAAATTGGTGTGTTGGTTGTTGGGGTTGTGGCCGAAACGTCAATGTAAATAAATAAAATTGTTTTTTGCTAATAAACATCTGTATGTTTATTGTGTTGTATGTTTGAAAATTATGTTCGTCCTTTTTGTTTCAGTCTTTTTAACATATTCTCTTTATTTAATTCATATCATGATCGACCAGTCATAGTTAAAAATAATTATGAAAGTTAGCTTTATACCGAACCTTTTTTTTTTTTTTTTTTTTACTTTGGGAAATGCATTTACGCATCCCCGCCGTGTGGGGACACGAGCGGGGTATGTCGGACTCGAGCGCCACGGCCTCAGCAGTGGCGCTAATACCGACTAAAACCGAAAGGTGTTCCACCGCTGCGGCAAGTCGGACGGGGGCCGCGGGACCATGCAGAGTATGCACCGCAACCCCCTCCCGCCGCCTGTCCGCCCCTGGGCGGACCCGCCTCGGGAAGATCCCCCTTCCCCTTTTGGTACGACGCGCCGGAACACCGGGCGCGTCGTCCACCCCTGGGGGTCTGTCACGGCTGTGACTAGAAGGACGGATGTCCCCACATCCGCCCCCCAGACCCCCCGACTCGCGTCGCCGCTACCCAGCATAAGGCTGGGACGCCGACCGAGCCCCGCAGCCACTCAAGGCCGCCAAAGACTCGCACCGCCGCTACCCGGAATGTCCAGGGCGCCGGGCGAGCCTACCCCCTCCGTCCGGACCACGTCCGGACCGCCTTCTACACGCACTCCAGATAAAAGCTCCGGGGCGCGTGGAGAAGGCCACCGGGCCCTACAGCACCTGCTCTCAAAGGAGAGGTGGGTGAGAGGGCCCCGACTTGCGCCGCCGCTACCCAGCATAAGGCTGGGATGCCGGCCAAGCCCCGCAGCCACTCAAGGCCGCCAAGGCTCGCACCGCCGCTACCCGGACTGTCCGGGGCGCCGGGCGAGCCTACCCCCTCCGGGGAGGCGTAAAGCCTCCCCAACTCACGGTCGCAGAGGATAGGGAGGACGGCGCACCGTAATACCGGCACTCCTCTTCCCCTGCGACCCCACCGCGTCCGCCATCGAACGGTGGCGACCCCGTCGAGGCCGCGGAAGACAGGGCAACGAAACACCGACAGTCCTCTTCCGCCGCGGCCCCTAACCCTCAGCTGCAGTGCGACCCCCACACTGCAGCCCGCCTCAGTTGCGATGCTGCCCATACAGCACCCCAACCTACCGGCCGCTTCGACAGGGCCTGGGAGGCACAGCCCGGAAGAAGCGGCCCCACCTCGGGTTCCGCTTAGCTTCGCCGTGGGTGACCAGGCCACGGCTACTAAGCCCCCCCGCCACGACAAGGCGGGAACCCACGGGGGGGAGCTTTATACCGAACCTAACCCAATCCAAATTAAGGCTTCTAACCGCGTCCATCGTTATCTCGTTTGAGTATTGAATATAAAAAAATACTAAGCCTAAATTTCCAATAAGTTTAGTATATGTATATTGTGTAGTAAATGTTGTCACATAATAAAAATAAATGTCACGTAAAAATAATTTGACTATTTCCGTCACAATTGCTTGTATAAGCATCCCTATTTTTACTCGGTTGCCAAGACGTAGGGAAAGGTTATTGGGAGAATTTTGGCGGGAACGTGAAGAATTCATGTCGCGTCATTTTATTATTTTCCAAAACTTGTGTTATTTCGAGTGTTAATGTGTAAAAACGGTGAATTTTTATCCGTTAAGTGTTCGTGAATATGCACGAGTGTTGGTGAATGGTATAATATCGTGAAACGTGAATTTTCGTGTTGTTTCCAAAACTCCATATAAGGATTTAGTAAAGTTTTCACCACTTTCATCAGATACAGCAATTAATACTAAAATTAATTCATTACTAATTACTTTAATATTATTATTATTAATTACTTTAATTTAATACTGGGGCATGACTTGGACTTGACCGTGACTTGCTTTGCTCGACTGTGACCATGACTTGTTTGATAATATTTAACAAAACTTGAAAATATATAAGTATACTTCACTCGGGCAAATGCATAAGACGTGCGACGCCAAAATTCTCTTACGAGGAAACAGAAAGAAAAAAGGTTATTGGGTTATATTATATTATATTTATAGTTATAATGGTGTATATTGGCTTTGCAGATTTTAGATTGTGAAGTATCGTAAGATTCGTCTATATGTCAGGAGGGTCGTGGGTAACATTTTGCAGTCGCGACTGCTTTCCGACTACTGATGTATCTGATTCGGGTATTTTTTTCTTTTAATAATTATACTTGGTAGGCGGAACTTTTGTGTCATAAGTATTGCGTTTATCAGTGTTTTAAGAAATAATTCAGTAGAAAAGACTATAACATCTATTTTACTGCTTTCAATCTCGTTAATATTATTTCATAATTGTTAGAAGAAATTCATTACGATACGGATGTTTAAGCCTATAATTGCATTTTGAAAGATGATTAAATACTTTTATGGTAACTGTGATGGTAATCACTGCACTCAAATAGTTTTAAGCTATCGAATAAAATTAAAAAGTCATATTAATATTGAAACAGTTCATATTTATTCACAAAACTCAAAATTATAAAACGAAATAACAGTCACTCATTGTCATTAATATTAATAATGGTGGTGATGGTGCTTTTCAGGCAAAATGTGATGAGTTTCGTGCTTGACATCAGCGTGGAATCTGAAATAAAAAATGATTTTTAAATATTTGTACTACTGATGACACTTACATTTAACAGGAGCTTGTGGAAACTAAGAGTTACCCAGAGTGATGGTCGGCGTGGTAGTGCACGTGTCTGATGTTACCATCAGGCTCGTGCAGCATGTAGTATCCCTTCACGACGTCGCCGTCCCGAGTCTCGTGCTGCTCCTTGTGGTCGTGCGTGTGGGGGTCCTTCACTTTGTACTCGAACTCGTACTTGGGATGAGTCTGCAACAAGACGATCTCTCTAGTTACAGCTCTACTTCACTATGTCATACTGTATTTTATTGTTCTGTTACTTACGTAATAGTCGACATGCTTGTGGCCATGACCGTGGTGGTCGTGAACTTGCACTTCCTCGTGGTGGCCGTCATGCTTGTGCACGTGTTGGGAAGAGAACGCGTGCTCAGCTGTTACTGCGCACACTAACGCTGCTAGGACTATGATCTGCAACAGTTATAATTAGGTAAAGTTTGCGACTCGATAGAGATACGACATAGGGAAGGTAATCAGCAGTGACTGAGAAAGAAAAACTGAGTTTCGGGTTAAGTGGCGTGCCTTAGCCGCGAAAGGTTAGATAGACAGAAGCCAAGATTAGATACTGCAATGGACTGATGATGATACATAATGCAGATATAGCGTAAGGTAATATTAAATGTATGCTATGACACGTCAAACATATGTATATAATTATTTTTTTAAACTATTTTAATTTATTCTAACCTTACAATTAGATAATTGATTAAATCAGACGTTTCATTGCCAAAGTTTATGTTCTAAAACGTTATTGGTAACATTATTGTTGTTTGTTTCAGGATAACACTTTCGTCTTAGTTTTTTTTTTCTTTTCAGTTTCGTTTAAAATTCGTTTTGCTTTGGACACAGTGATATATAAATAATTGAACCCTTATTTTTAATTGTACTAGTCACCATATTGCAGCGAGAAACTAGAAATTCATTATAGACATGATTTTGTACTCGTCAACTAGTAAAAACCTATCAATTATCCAGTAAGTAAATGTATGGAATTTTACTTACTTTGGAAACCATTGTTTTACTAGGGTTGTAGTTGTTGTAAAGCTCAGTAGTCAACTGATACAATTAACAAATTCGCAAGTTTTTTTATATCGATTTTCGAATGTGGCACTGATAGAAATGTCGTAATCAAGGTGATTGTTTTCACCCTACAATCGAACAATATCTCAATTTTATCACCTATCGCGTAATATACATTTGCAATGCTTACACAATAATGCGTTCGAACAGCTTGCCGGAAATTTCTCACAAAATTGTCTCATAAATATATAATTAGTTGTTAATTATCTTGTGAGCATTTAATTTAATCTGGTAAATACTTTGGCACCTACTCGTACATAAAATTTCGAAACAAACTTATTTCTATCAGGCACTACGTCACGGCACAGGTTAAAAAATTAAAAATTAAAATTTTACGGGAATAACATGAAAAAAAAAAATACTACGTTTGGCATAATAGCTTAGGTAAATAATCTGTTTGTAATTCTCGCCTAAACCATTTGAGGAATATTACGTCTCTATCAAAAGCAGTTTGGCTTATGCGTTGATGCCTAGAAAAAGGCTTCTTCTATGATAGATACTACCCGCGACTTCGTTCGCGTGGACCAACTAAAAAAAATGTGCCTGTGCCCGTCTACGACCCTTGAGCTTTATCTATGCAAAAATGCAGGTCGATCCGTTCGGCCGTTTAGCCGTGATAACGTGACAAACACCCAGACAGAGAGACAGAGAGGCAGATAGACAGAGAGACAGATACACAGACAGGCAGATAGACAGAGAGATAGAGTTACTTTTTCATTTATAATATTAGTTTAGATATAAGATTATATATTTTTTATATATACATTTTATAATTTTGTTTATATTTCTTTGAGCAACTCAAAATGGTATTCTTCATCATTTCTTCTTCTTTGTCATTATTGTTTTTAACATAAACATTTTCAAACATTTATGTGCTTTGTCACATATCGCGCTTACTTTGGACAAACACAATAATTGCGTGAGCATTACAAATTTGCATTACGCGATAGGTATTGAAAATCTCGGAACATTTTTACTTCAAAAATTGGGGTGAAAACATTCACCTTGATCGTGAATTCGTTTTGTTTTTCGCTATAAAATACTTGCGTGTTCGAAGAAAAATATCAGTCAACTACCAAGCTTTAAAACAAGAACAACTTGCAAATATCAAAAATGGTTTCAAAGGTATGTATTGTTAGGTATTTAGAATATAAATTGATCTACAACAAATTATATCAAATCGTCATATCATTTCTAGTTTTACGGTGTTTTTCTTCTGACCTTTAGATCCTTATCCTGTCGGCGTTGGCTTGTGCGGTGACAGCTGAGCACGCCTTCTCGTCCCAACACGTGCACAAGCACGACGGTCATCACGAGGAAGTGCAAGTGCACGACCACCACGGTCATGGCCATAAGCACGTCGACTATTATGTAAGTAATAGAACAATAAAATACAATACGATAATATTTAGTAGAACTGCAACTGAAGAGACCATCTTGTTGCAGACTCATCCCAAGTACGAGTTCGAGTACAAAGTGAAGGACCCCCACACGCACGACCACAAGGAGCAGCACGAGACTCGGGACGGTGACGTCGTGAAGGGATACTACATGCTGCACGAGCCTGATGGTTCAATCAGACACGTGCACTACCACGGCGACCATCACTCGGGGTATGGAAAAACAATCAACTTATTTAGATTACTTCTTCTTTTTCTACTAAAGTTTTACGTTTATCAATTTTCTATTCGTGATACACAATGGAGTATGATGCTCTTATATGCCGATTAGCTAACTCTGATGCCAAAGTTTTTAGGCTGCCTGAAGGCTTCTGATATGGCTTAGCAGTTGTTGTTATAGGACAACCGGGAACCTACATTATAACGTGTCATCTGACTCAATATAATAATTTTCTGTTTAAAGATTCCACGCTGATGTGAAGCACGAGACGCACCATGTCGTTCCTGAAAAGCACCATCACCACCATTACTAAAATAACTGTAAAAATTTGTGCGAATATTCTAAACCGACTGATTGTTATGTATTATTTATAAAATATGAATAAAACAATGGCCTATTAATAATTACGTCTTATTCAATCTTTCGAATTCTTTGTAAAATAATTATGTAGCTTAAATACCAAATAAGTTATCGAGATCTTATCGAGATACTTAATCCGTAGTCGTGTTCCTAAAATGCTCGAATGAAACTCATTGACAAACTGATCTTAAATCTACTTATAAGATGCATTTGGAAGATAGCTAATAGAAACACATTATTTTTAAACTTTATTTTTCTAAAGTTAATGTACTCTGAACAGTTTGATTTTGAATAAGCGTCTTTCTCTTAGCCTAGGTTCTTTTTCGCGTCCATAGTTTTCTCACTCGCACATTTTAACTATATTGTAGACATAAAACATGTAAACAAAATTTGAAAAATTAAAAAATTTTAAAAAAATATTTTGAATCGTTTTGATAATACGAAAGGCAGCTTAAACTTAGTTTTCAGGAATTCACACTGTATCTAAAAAAACTTGGGAATGTGCGAGTGAGATTGCTAAGCCACTTATCCCTACGCGGTATCTAAGATAACGCTAAAATTGATGTGAACATCAACATCAGTTTCAGTTTGACAAGCTTTTTAATTCACTAATCTACACTGCTTATAATGTATAGTTATATGATATGTTCTTCTTCCAAATCAAACTTCTAACTTCCTCTTACGGCACTATCCCTAATTCTTAGTAAAGCACTGCGCGGCCATACACCTTATAGCGCGGCGATACGGTTCGTGGTCGCGCAGCGTCGTCGGCTGAACCTAACAATCATCGCAATAAGCACCTTACGGGCCCTGGTCTTGTCTTTTATTTTTAACCGAATGCCAAAAAAAAAGGAGGAGTTTCTGAAGTCGACTGTTTTATTTTTAAATTTCATTTTTGGACGGGCCTTCCATGGCTGTATTTGTCTATGCTTTCTCATGCGTAGTCACCGTTGTGCCAAGCAGTTATTTTTATTTTTTACTTTCTTTTATTTTTCATGATACTGAGAGACGAGACGAGCAAGTCGCTCGCCCGATGTTAAGCGTCACGCTTGCCCATAAGAACATAAGGGTAATGAGCTTAGTACGAGTACGTTGTCGCAAACGGTTTTAAAACGGTTTTTAAACCACGCGCGGCATCGCCCTGCGCTTGTCACCCTGATATATTAGATGTTAAATCTCTTTGGTCGCAGTTATAACTTAAATTACACTGGAACCGTTGTCATTCAATCCTGAACGTTGTAATGTTTGCTCACTACGGCT
The DNA here is from genome assembly GCA_947579745.1 of Apocheima hispidaria. NCBI lineage: Eukaryota > Metazoa > Arthropoda > Insecta > Lepidoptera > Geometridae > Apocheima > Apocheima hispidaria. Next base: position 5,532,376 of record OX388151.1, read on the forward strand.
ACGGCGGTTGAATAACTGAATAAACTTTGGTACTTCCCCAGGCAGAGTCTGCAAAAGAGTTTTCCTGTCACATCATAAAAATAAACACAACGAAAATATATGTTGACGGTTGTCTTCATAATGGCTTGTATAGCATCAGTACTTTTACCCGACTGCGCAGATGAAGGGTAATTATTTATTGGTGGACGTAAGTATTTGTATGTTATGAAAACTGACGTGGTTTTGATACATTTTGTTTTAATAAAACGGGAATACTCACGTTAAATTGATTCGGTTATTCCGACTATAGTTTCGATCACAGTCACGTGATTATTCCCGTTTTATTACAACAAAAATATTTGTATGGTTTTGTGTTCCAATGTGACCTGCTAGTCCTAACGCCAAGCGGCCTGACGCATTTTGGATTGGTATCGTCGGATTCGTCTATATTTCCGGAGTGACATGGGCTACTTTCTGCAGTCATGACTGCCAAGTTGTATGACTTTTACTGATTTTACACCTGTACTAGTCGGGTATTTCTTTTTTTTTTAATAATAATACTTTCTAATTAACTTTTTACCCGAAACTTTTGACATACGTTTTTTTTCAATCTGTGTTAAAAAAAAAGCTCAGTAGAATTCTCTATTTAATTTATTTTACTGCTTTCAATCTCTTTAATATGATGACAATTTATAACGTCTTGTAAATTATTACATGACATACTAGCTGTTACACGCCACTTAGTTAAAAAAAATTAAAAATCAGCGAAAATCATTCGTTAATATGCACAAATTCAGCTCGATCCGACAGGATTGAGCCTATAATTGCATTTGAAAGGAGAGTTAATACGTTTATGATTTAAACTTTGATGATAGTAATGGTAGGTAACTAAGTATGCTTAGGCTACTCAATGTACTCAGGTGCTAGGCTATCAAGGAACTTATGAAAAATTAGGAAGTCATTTTAATATTGAAACATTTAATATATATATACAAAAGTCAAAACTAAAAAACGAAATAACATTCTTCCGTCGTCATTATTCTTAATAATGGTGGTGATGGTGCTTTTCTGGCACAATGTGATGAGTTTCATGCTTGACATCAGCGTGGAATCTGAAATCAAAATATTTTTTCAAGTTCTGTTTTATACTAATGAACTTACATATTACAAGAGGTTGTTGAATTTAAGAGTTACCCAGAGTGATGGTCGGCGTGGTAGTGCACGTGTCTGATGTTACCATCAGGCTCGTGCAGCATGTAGTATCCCTTCACGACGTCGCCATCGCGAGTCTCGTGCTGTTCCTTGTGGTCGTGCGTGTGGGGGTCCTTCACTTTGTACTCGAACTCGTACTTGGGATGAGTCTGCAACAAGACGATCTCTCTAGTTACAGCTCTACTTCACTTTGTCATACTGTATTTTATTGTTCTGTTACTTACGTAATAGTCGACATGCTTGTGGCCATGACCGTGGTGGTCGTGAACTTGCACTTCCTTGTGGTGGCCGTCATGCTTGTGCACGTGTTGGGAAGAGAACGCGTGCTCAGCTGTCACTGCGCACACTAACGCTGCTAGGATTATGATCTGCAATAGGTAGTTATAATTAGGTAAAGTCTGCAATAGAGATACGATATAGGGAAAGTAATCGGCAGTAAATGAAAAAGAAAACCTGATGTTCGGGTTCAGTAGCGTGGCTTGGCTGCGAAAGTGGCAAATCTATACCACTGCAATGGACTGGTGATGATAAATAATGAAAATACAGGATAAAGTAATATTAATGCCACGTTAAAAAAACAGTCGAATTGAGAACCTCCAAATTGTTTTGGAAGTTGATTAGAAAGAGGTTCTAAGTTTGTTTACATTTGTTTTGAATTTTAGATTACAATAATTGAATTAGGCATTAAAATTGCAAAAGTTCATCTTTAAAATTGTTTGTTTCAGTTTGTTTCAGGTTTATAACACTTTTATTTCACTTTTATTTCAGATTTACTAATATTTTTGTTTCAGTTTATTATATTGAACGATTCCTAACTGTCCTAAGCACGGTACTGAAACGGAAGACTAGAGATTCGGAACAGACACGATGTTGAAAACTCTATACTTGTAAAAACCTACCAATTAACCACAAGGTAAATGTTCACTTACTTTGGAAACCATTGTTTTTGACAGGGTTGTGCTTGTTGTGAAGCTCTATAGTCAACTGATACAATTACCAAATTCTCAAGTTTTTTTATATCGACTAACGAATGCGGCACTGATACAAAAATCGTAATCAAGGTGATTGTTTTCACCCTACTAGCGAACAATATGTCAATTTTATCACCTATCGTGTAATGAACATTCGTAATGCTTACACAATAATGCCAGAATTGCCGGAATGTTCTAATAAAAATATCTGATAAATGTTTAATTATTATTATATTTAATTGTTATTTTGATATTTACTCGTACTGTGATTTCGAAACAAACATATTCATCAATCTATCAGAACTATTTCACGGTATAACCTCGGGATTCTGAAACGTTTGTTAACTTCATTCTAATGCTGCTTTTGTCTGGCGCTAAGCAAGTGACAAAGACAGCAATAGACTTATTCTGTTGTCAAAGTTAACAAACGTTTCAGAATCCCGAGGTTAGAAAACATAATATTCTTCGGGTCTCTGTTATCATAAAATTTTAATTTGTATCACCTCAGACCAAAGTCTAAATTTGCAGCTTTCTGATTAGTGCTCATTGGCGTATAAAAGTCCCGAGTAACTTTAGTGTTTGTTCAATTTATGTGACGGTTATTGCTACTTCCAAATTTTGAAACTAGTACCACAGCTGCTTTCCACTTTAACTGGAGAGTTGCTTACTTGGGACTTTACTTGGAGATGATGAAAGAGGGCCTTATTTTCCGAAAAGATAATTGAAAGCATCGAACTAAAACATGCGTAAAATTAATTGAGTGAATTGAAAGTGAATGAATAAAACAATTTTCTATCAAAATATTTTTCAAAATTACATAATTATATTTCAGTACAGAGTCTAGTTTACATCAGTAATAATAATGAGTAATGAGATTGACAAGGCCATTGTTAAAGGCTATGGCCGGGATTCGATACATTTGCAACCTTTTCATCATAGGGAGCTATTTTTTTTTGGTCAGTACCTCTAATAGTGGGTATTATTTTTACCAAGAACTAGCTTTCTAAGTTTGACCGTTCTTGACGTATATAATTTTGAAGATTTTATGATTGCTAATATATGGATCTCCGGCCATAGTCTCAGCAAATAAATAAAATTTATTTTTACGAAGTCATCATTAATTTGTTGTGCTCGCATATTTTTTCCTATCACTTCGGACAATTATTGGCACAAAGTTGTTTCATAAATCAATTTACTAAAGTTTTTTTTATTATTATTATTTATAGGCTTGCGTTTGACTGCCATCACGTCTGATGTTAGACGAGGATGCAGCCTACGATGGAGCACGCTTGTCTAGAAGAAACCGAAGTTATCAACTAAGTAGAAACATATTTTTAGTACCGTTTAATGTTGTACGCAAATTATGAAACTATTGCAAGGTGACGCCGTATGGGCATAATAAAGTTCTGGGCCGCAGATATTTGTAGAGAAATCGATGTCGCCTTGGACCCTTGTTAACGATAATATAAAAGTCGATCGATTTAGACAAACAATATCAGTTCAATTCTGGAGCCAGCAACGGAATACAAAATGTACTCTAAGGTGAGAAAAAAAATTATACTTGTACTTACTAAGTCGGCATTGTGGAAGAAAAAGTTATAGTGATACTTTTTTTCTCTTTAGGCTCCAATCGCCTCCACACGTAGTATATTTAGCCAATGTCAATTTTTATAAAATTTCAAGATATTACACACAATAATGCTCAGAAAAACACAAGTTTTGAGAAATAATTGTATAAAGCGGCGGCAACAAAATATTGTGACGTTGGCGCTAAAGCTCGTTACTCTGTACTTACTTTCAAATAAACTTTAATATGAGAGTATTTTTTCAGATCATCTCATTCGTGGCCCTTATAGGGATGGTAGCCGCACATGGCCATGGATACTCGTCGCAGCACATCTACCGGCACGACGGACCCGCACATCCCGTGCACGTGCATGGACACGGACACGGACACGATCATGATGGACATCACATTGACTACTATGTAAGTTCGACATCTTCAGTTTTTTATAAAATTTTATCCGTTCCTATTTATTCCCTTAAGTTCAAGAGTAATTTTAAACTTAGTGCAGTTCTAATGTTGTTCGATGTGGGTAAGAACAACACGTGCTTCAAGCTCTGCATAATATTGACGCGACCTTCTTGGATGGCAGTGTAGGCTGCCAAATGTCCGCCATTAAATGCTCTTTTATCTATTTTCACGCATTTTCATCCCCCCGCTTACACAGGTATTCTCTCCCTAATGAATCTTCTCCATCCTAAAGTTGCCTAAAAGAGATCGCTCTTAGCGATAAGTTGCCTACACTTGTAATTTTTCCTTAGCATTTCTATCTTCTGTTTTTAATATTTGATATTTACAATAAATAACTTATGTAAATCAGGCAAAACCTGTTGTAAACCTGGCAATATTAAGGCGTCCTACAATTCTTTCTTTCACTATGACACTCTTCTAGAAATGGATTATAAACAAATCGTCTGAAATATTGCAAAGATCGTTCTAATTAAAAAAAAATCCGCTTATCTCAGGCTCATCCCAAGTACGAGTTTGCGTACAAGGTGTCGGACCCACACACCGGAGACCACAAGGAGCAGCACGAGACTCGCGACGGCGACGTCGTGAAAGGATTCTACTCTCTGCACGAACCTGACGGCTCCATCAGACACGTGCACTACCATGGCGACCACCACTCTGGGTATGATTTTGTTTGACCTGCAACGTAGCATTCATTTTACTGTCTCTCCATTACCGCGAGTTTGCTTTAGTGATTTTTGTCTGAATATTGGTTAGCCATCAATGTTTGATAATAAGCAAGAATTTAACTTTGAACCCGACTGCCAAAAAAGAAGAGTAATATTTTGGGGTTTCTGTATGTGAGTATTTATGTAAGTATGTATGTTTGTTGACCGATTTAGACTAACGACAGGTCGTTGGATTCCACTTTATATACAGAGGCTACATTTTGCAGCCGGGTGTTTTATTTTTCTTATTACCCGACTAAATTACCCAGGAAGGAGGGCAATGTTCTTAGGGTGCATGTAAGTATGTTTGTGTGTTACTTTAAGACGTTTTGTAGCCTAAACGGTTTGACAGATTTTGACAAGTGAGGTGTCGTTCGATTCCTCTTTTCATTCGGAATGTCATGGGCTATAATTATTTTGCAGCCGGGTATTTTGTTTTCGTATTACTAATGTTACTTATTACAGTATTACTTCTTCCTCATGTAGCAAATACCTTATTCAAACCTGTTTTGATGTTTTCAGATTCCACGCTGATGTAAAACACCAGACCCACCACATTGTTCCTCAGCACCACCACCATTATTGAATGACCACCTCTTATGTATTTCTGTGATATTATTAATATTTTCTATTGATTTTGTACAACGAAATAAAATATTGTAGTTGTAAATTTATTTTTTTCTTATTTCGTAGAACATTAAATTACTAACAATAGTACACTCGTATCTACTCTGTCCTGTGAATGCAAGCTATACTTTTTTTCTTATTTCTTGGCTCCACACATTGTGCATAGTTCAGTGTCAAGTATTGTGATATTTCAATGTGAAATCAAATATTTCACAAATAAAACATCAGTTATAGTCTAAGTCAAGAAAAGTAAATCACGGTCAAGTACACGTCATGCCCTAGTAAAGTGGTGGAGATTTTACTAGAGGCTTCTATAGCGTTCTGGAAACAACACGAAAAGTGACGTTTCACGACATTATACTATTCACCAACACTCATTCCACGTTCAAGAACACTCAAAATCCACCGTTTTTACCACATGAACACTAGATATTATACGAGTATTGGAAAATAATGCAATGACGCGACATGACCTCTTCAAGTACCCGCCTAAACTCCCAAAGTGCACATTGGAAAAAAAAAAGGGTAACATATGGCTGACACCTAACATTAATCAGTAATCCATTTCCGAAAAAGAAAAAGAAAAATGTGGTTTCAAAGAAACGCAGCATTATTCTTTTGATAAGATTATAAAAATGCTATTTGTAGGTTGCCGGAGCCGACTAGCATACAATTGAGGCAAACATTAGAACAAGGTACTTCTTAACATATCAGTGAGATAATGAGTGTGGGTCCAAATATAATGATAATTAATATCTCTATGGGATTTTTCAATCATCTAGCTCATCATTATCTTGTCTAGCTTTGGGGCTCAGTGGGAGGATATCCGCCTTCTGAGGTGTAGGTTGTAGGTTCGATTCCCACCCAGGACAAACATTTGTGTGATGAACAGGGATGTTTGTTATTTGCCTTAATGTTTCTATGTATTCTATGTATGTATTTACAAAAAAAAAAGTATTTACCTATATATATTCTATCAGTTATCTAGTTCCCAATGTACAAGCTTGCTTAGCTTGGGGCTAAATGGCGCTGTGTGTGAAAAACGTCCACCAATATGTATTTATTTATTTATTTATTTATTATCTGTCGATTGACAAATTAGCCCTTAATAATATAAAATAAATTTGCCAGAAAGCGAAAACTCGCTCATCTGGGGTTCCGTAACGAAGATATTTTAAATAACTTGCTAAGAGCATGTCGGGCCATGCTTAGTAGGGTTCCGTAGGTGCATAGGATGTTTGAAGTTTTTATCCGTTATTACAGCATAACTCAAAAAGTAATTATCACATGTCGCCCAAAATAATTTTAAAAGAAAGTGTTTTTTAAGATATATCAACATGGAAGATTACAAGTTTCTGAGATGCATAGTTTAGAAATGGCGTGGGGGGAGATACATTGCAAGCAACTTTGTCGGCCCATTTTTCGCAAGCAGTACGTTTGATTAAAAAAATGGCATAGGAAACCTTAACATCATTTTAAAAGACTTATTCAATGATACCCCACATGTGGAGTACAGGCGAATTTTTTTATTTATCCTAACTTTACATGTTAAGACATCCCATTAATATAAAATTATGTTTTTTAAATTATGTCAAAATTGTCACCTTACAAAGACCTATTCAACGACACCCAACATAATGGGGTGCAGCAAATTTTTTTTTTACCCCCCCTTTACATGTATGGGTGCTACCCTTATTTTAAAAAAGTTTTTTTATTTTTTGAAACTGTGTGTCTTTACTTAGACTATTGTAGTGCAAAATTTCATGCATGTAAGCTTATAACTTTGGAAGTTATAAGGCTGTATAGGATTCAGACAGACGGACGGACAGACAGACAGACGGACATGACGAACTTATAATGGTTCCTTGTAGTACTACGGGACCCTAAAAAGTTATATTATTCGAGTGTATCCTATGTATATAATTATATACAGGTTGTTTAGTAAGCGCACGGAAATATTATAAAATATCATTATACGCGGTACTATAAACATCTTTTACTAAATGGGACCAAATACAAAGTCCAAAATCCAAAAAAAAAAATACTTCAAACCTATTTACTTTTTCAATCTTAGTTCTTACTTGTGTTCTTACTAAAAAGTAAATTGTAATTCAAATTATATATTTTTTCTATAAAGTTCTTCCATAGTATTTATTTATAGAGTATTTTAGACAAAAACAACAAAATATTATGAGAATCGCATTTTATTAAAATCATTTCATTTCATTAAAAAAAATATCACAGAAAACAAAACATTTCTTTGGTCAGATTGCGTTGAAATTAATAATGATGGTGATGAGGAACAATGTGGTGGGTCTGATGCTTCACGTCAGCGTGGAATCTGAAATGAAAATAATACGGTTAAGCAACTAGTATGGATATTGCTACAAGTATGTACTATTTAAAAAAACACAAAGTCCGCCCGCTAATTAAGCCTATGACATCCAGGAATCGAACTCACTCAAATCGGCTCACACAAATTCGTCAAGCCGTTTACGCTACAGGAGGTAATTGAGCGAGTGAGTGAAGCGAATGAAGTTTCTGCTTCAACAGGCAAAATTTGCTTTCCTCTGTCCATATGTTGGTACTCGCGTACAGGTCCTATTTTTCAACGAATCTTTATGAAACTTGGTATACGGGTTCTGCAATATTATATTTTTTTTATCATCGGCGTCGGCAAAAAAAACTACGAAATTGTATAATTTGAGGTTGTGCAAAAAGTTTGTACTCTCGAGGTCTACTGTTAGCAGAACTATTATTATAGGAACACACAAACATATATACAAACTTAAATTTTTACATACGAGATTATTCCTCTTGATCAGTCTTAAATCTTACCGTTAGTTTTTGTTGGTCCCATGTAGGATCCCAACGGGATTTTTATAAATTAAAAGTCATATATTTTACCCAGAGTGGTGGTCGCCATGGTAGTGCACGTGTCTGATGGAGCCGTCAGGTTCGTGCAGAGAGTAGAATCCCTTCACGACGTCGCCGTCGCGAGTCTCGTGCTGCTCCTTGTGGTCTCCGGTGTGTGGGTCCGACACCTTGTACGCAAACTCGTACTTCGGATGAGCCTGTGCAACACAAATTAGCTTGAATAATTGGATTTTCCCGAAATTTTTACTGACAGACATGCATATTATCTAAATATCAAGGACAGAGTATGGTCATTAATAATAAATCGATGCGTCTTCCTGACGCATGTTATCATGGCTCCATTACATCAGGGAGTCGACTGAAATTCAAGATGGCACTGAACTGTTATGGGAAAGCGTGAAGCTTACCATCAGGCTTACCATCATAAAAAAAAAACAAAAACAATAGATACGACTTCTAAAATCGCGCTGGGCAAAGAAAACTTCAAGAAACTGACTGCAAACGTTCAGGGTTGTTCATTCATTCAGGAGACAACGACTCCGTTTTACAGCGAAAGTAGAATGAAATCATGACACTTCTTTTTAAGTATAAGTTGTCTGTTTTATTTTTTCTTTATTAGCTTACATAATAGTCGTGGTGTCCATGTCCATGTCCGTGCACAGGATGCGCGGGTCCGTCGTGGCGGGAGATGTGCTGGGACGAATAGCCGTGCCCATGTCCATACCCACCGTCCCACTGTGCTGCTACTGCACCAACAAGAGCTACCAAACACACAACCTGGAAAATTGAGACGAAATTTATATTTATCCTTATAGTTATAGCACTTATTTACGCTAATGCTATCAAATAATCAATGATAATATTTTGGAATCCAAAGATTACAAATTTTATTGCTTGATTTATAATTTTTTTTTTTAAAGGTGGTTATTTACATTTTGTTTTAATAAAACGGGAATACTCACGTTAAATAAATATTATAATTTTTTAATTAGGTAATGTTTTTTTTTTTTATAAATTTTTAACGTGAGTATTCCCGTTTTATTAAAACAAAATGTATTAAAACCACGTCAGTTTTCATAGTGGTTATTTACCTTTGCAAACATTTTGTGTTTTACAATGTGATACTGATACTACACTTAGTTACAGTGAACTGATATATATTGTTCAAATTCAATGACTTTTATATCAATGTTAGCAAGGGTCCAAGGCAACAACGATTTCACTACAAATATTCCTATACGAGGCCTACAATAGTTTCACAACTTTGGTACTTACGAGCGGTATCCGTAATTGCGATAATTGTTTATTTGATTTTGTAACGCGTTGACAAAAACGCTAATGGAGCTATTTGGTATTTTTTGTTCTATAAAGTAGGCTAGCAGCAAATCATTATCTGCACCAAAATAGTTTACAGTGATATTCTTTAAATGCTTGTACTGAACATCCGACAGTACCATATAAGATGCTATACAGATTATCAGATGGACACTACAACGATGGCACCTGCTTAGTCTGTTAGGCCTGAGCAACAACTCGCGTTTATTCTTGGTGCACTGCTCTTTAGTTTATTTTATTTGCGACTATTTTCATAGCACTAAAGGTTTTGTTCAAGTAAATACAATATTTCCAAAGTGTGCATGGAACTGCAAAAACAAGCAGGAGATACAACGGTTTCACGATGAATTAAATGAAATCTTAAGGGCGATTGTAATAAAGGCGCGAATGAAATTAACCAAATGCAGGGAACGCATCAACCTGCTTCACATCTGAAAGAGAAGCCTGTTGAAGTGCTGTTTTTTTTTAGGCAACTAATACTATTTGAATAAATACTAAATTTAATTGTAATTCTATATTTCTGATGCTTAATATTATTTAGTAATAAAAAGTACCGTAATGTAAGCAGTAAAGTAGTAGTATATCCGGAACGAGAACCAAAGTCACCAACATAGTTTTTAGGGTTTGCAAGCTGAACTGGCAATGGGAAGGCCACGTCACTCGAAGAACCGATAAGCGCTGAGGAAGAAAGGTTCTTGAGTGGGGCCTCGAAACGGAAGCGCAGCGTAGGTAGGCCTACCACTAGTTGGACTGACAACATTTTGAAAGTCGCGGGCAATCGATGAATGCAAATTGCAAATTGTCGTTCAGTGTGGCGCTCTAAGAGGGAGGCCTTTGTTCAGTCTTCTGTCTGATGATGATGATGAGTAGTATTAAAATAAATAACAATAGCTTGTCACGGTGGTAATGTTTGGGCATATTTTATGATTAGCTTCAGCAGATATTTTTAGTTCAAGTAATGTGTAATGAGTATCTTAGTAATGATCTGAAGTAAGGCTGAAGGGACAATCCGTATAACAACAGATTTTGAACTTAAGGAAGCTAACCAAGCGAGCTCTATAAAATTATCTACGAGTACAACGAAACCAAAAAGTATTAATCTCAAGCTATGAGTATAGTATCAAAACTTGAGTAACAAACATGCCCCAGAAGAAATAAAGTCATAAAAATACACTAATTAATACATTTCAGGGCCGAATCAAGATATTGGTTACGCAAAATAACAATCGTAACGATAGGTGATAAAATTCGAGATATTTTTCAATGTAGAGTGAACAAAATCACCTCGATTATAAAATTGATTGCTTTTAACAGAATATAAAAGACAAAGACGTTTGACAATTAGTATCAGTTAACCACTGAGCATTATCGTAAAGACACAAAACATTATAATGTATTCCAAGGTATTTTTTTTAAATAATTATATCCCAAAAAAGCTATCATGCTAAATTTTTATGTTTGCGAATGATGCAATTTAGATTGCGGATGCAACGTGCACAAACATAAACATATTGACTATTTTTTTTTTTGTGTCATGGACTCACAGCCAATATTTTGTTTCAGATCTTATTGTTGGCTGCGCTGGTTTACTCAGTGACAGCTGAGCACGCGTTCTCTTCCCAACACTTGCACAAGCACGACGGTCACCATGAGGAAGTGCAGGTTCACGACCACCACGGTCATGGCCACAAACACGTCGACTATTACGTAAGTAACAGAACAATAAAATACAGTATGACAAAGTGAAGTAGAGCTGTAACTAGAGAGATCGTCTTGTTGCAGACTCATCCCACGTACGAGTTCGAGTACAAAGTGAAGGACCCCCACACGCACGACCACAAGGAGCAGCACGAAACTCGCGATGGCGACGTCGTGAAGGGATACTACATGCTACACGAGCCTGATGGCTCCGTCAGACACGTGCACTACCACGCCGACCACCACTCTGGGTATACTTAGCATTTGGTCTCTTTAACTGAAGCATCTTTAACCTTGATTTTTTGTAATAACAAACCAAATTTTGTCCTCAGATTCCACGCTGATGTTAAACATGAAACTCATCACATTGTCCCTGAGAAGCATCATCACTATCATCATTAATTTGTTAAAATATAAAAAGACTGTTATTTATTTTTAAATAAATGAGGTGTGTTATCTAAAAACTTTGTTTTTAATCATTTATTTAGAATAGATTATAATATTTTTTTGTGAAAATCTTGTTTTGAGCATATTATTGAAATGTGGCTCAGTTGCCAGGCTTGAATAGGGCGTCGCAATGTAATGGGTCTAGCGGTGCGCAGTGCTCTTGTCGATCAATGAATTAATAATGGGTATGTAAGAAGGGTTAGGATATGCATCTAACCTCAAACATAAAATAGTCTTCCCAAAACATTAATAGGAAAAATTCATAGCAAAAACCATAAAATAGTAAAAAATCTAATGAAAAAATATTTCCTATTAGATAAATATAAACATAGTTTGCATGTCCGGACAATACTCAATGTAATAAGTAAGTAGCATAGCGACAGTTAAATGTTGTCAATCTAAAGAAATTTAAAAATATTGCCTAGTGCACAATCTCTAATTATAAGATTAGACTAAGCAAGCATGTAGTTTTTTTTTTACTTAACTAACATTATACATTCAAAAAAAGTAACTCTATCTGTCTCCCTGTATGTTTGTGTGTCTGTCTGCTTAATACTATTTCACGACAGCACCGCTAGATTTATCTTTATGGCGCAAATGCAGCAGAAATCCTAAATTCCGACATAAGCCACTATTACCGTCATCAGCATCACAATTTTTCATCCTCCATCGGGTACGTTCTGAATACAGCTAAATTATTTGCATATTTTTTTGTCTCCTAAGAAACAAGACCCATGTTTAATGCGTACAACGGGATTAAAATTCTCAACTTCTCGCTGTTCCCATCAATGGTAATGGGGACAGCGGAAAGGAAAATATTGACGTCTCCCAGTCCCCATGAATGTAGCCGGACAGTAGGGACAAAAAAAAAAGGATTTTGTCACGTCAATGCGAATAAATAACGGGACAACAGGCATTAGTTGTTGCATGCTTAGTGCAGGTTCGAAATTGTATGTCATAATTTTTTCAGAGATTTTAAGACAGGTGCGGCGGTGTAGAGATGCGCAAACGATACTAGTAAAGTTATTGGTCATTGATCCGTCTATGTCTGCCCTCTCATCTTAAAGCCCTTAGCAATTGCATTCATAAAGACAGCTCTGGCGATTAAAATCGTTTATCGAATTCAGGGCCAAAAATCGATGTTCGACTCGAAGCTACTCATCTTTAGAAAAACTTGTTTAATATCCTGGGTGTATTTCAGTCACCTAGGTACTGCCGAGTAATTTAATTATCACGATAAACTTTATTGTTTCAGTCAGGACAGGTTTGGTTTTATTTTTAACGATTATCAAGTACTTACTTCAATTAACGTAGCACATAGAGATTAAAACTTGAATATTTACTTGATGTGTTTAAAGAGCATTAGAAAGAGGCAATTGTTGTTTAAACTTTGTATAGAGTGCATGTTTGCTACTTCGAGTATTTTTGACACAGTAATTTTAAAGAGAAAACTTAAAAAATGCTACTAAAGGTAAGAAACCGAAATAATAGAATCATCACACTTTGATTGAGTTTATGAAACGGGCGTTTTAAAATTCGATTATGCAAAATTCATGCATAGGTCAGGCCAATTGGCAGCAGTATACTATATTTCGCTTAATATATTTTCGTGTGACCCCTCAATAGATTGTTCTGAGCAATAGGTACGAGCTATTTACCGCACACGTGGTCTGTATTACAAGCAATCAATTGCTAATGTTTCATTAAAATTTAACAACTGCTTTCTGAAATTGTGAACTAAAGGTACCTACTTTTTTATGAAAGTAACCGATGCCTGAGGCCGTAATGTAATGAAAAAAAAAACATGTGCATTGTTTTTTGTAATTAAGCTAATATGTACTAAATAATATAGGCAATACAGCAATACATTGCAATTAACTATTCAATTATGGTCACTTTGGTAAATTTCAGTCACTCGCTAATTCTCGGAATCCTCATTTTTGTACGAACTACAAAAACGGAGTAAACATAATAAGTACCTACCTGTTATTATTAATTAATTAGTTTGTTCAATTTAATTTAATTCATAACAAAAGACCTTTTTATAAATGACTAAACTTTTTTACGGCCTACAAATATTCTGATTCTGAAAAAAACCTTAATAATATTAATATATTCCGACATATTTATGCAAATAATAAAACACAACTTGTGATCAAAAAGCAAAGTCTATCGAGCGACTGAGTTAAATTTAGCAAAGTGGCTACAACGTAACGGTATTAACGTAATTCTAGTGTGTAATACAAGTAAATATTCGCTCAATGTTCTGCACAGCCTTTTTCCTTGTTTTTCACGGTGAATTTTGTAAATCCTTACAGATGTATATTATTTCTACTGTGGTGCTCTGCTTATGCAAAGAAACTGTTTTATTTCGACATAACAAAAGAAAAGAGAACAATATGGGTTCCATTAATTATGGAGATAGAATTGGTAACAATAGCAATGTGAATAAATTGGATCAAACTACTATTAGGAGTGAAAACTTGAATGGTTCAAAAAATAATACAAGTTTCAAAGAAAATAGCGTCCACCTTCATGTATCACACCAAGAGCAGATGGGTCATGGGGTCCATGGCATTAACACCAATATAACTGACATAAACAGTAATCACAATCACAACAATACTGAGAGTGAGAGTCAAGATGATGGCAAAGCTGATCAAAGTCAAGGTGATGGCAAAGCTGATCAAAGTCAAGGTGATGGCAAAGCTGTTCAAAGTCAGGAAACGGGACATGATAACGGGAGTAGTCACAGTGAAAAACTGTGCCACAAACATATGGGCCATGGAAGCAATCATAGCCAAGGAATGCACCAACATATGTCGCATCATTCTATGCACGGATAGACGTGCCCTTGTGCCCTTGTGTCCGTGATAAAACGTTAATAATTGAAATATGAAAACCAGCCCTGAGCGAGTTGAACTCGCGCACCGACAACACAACTCGTTTTTACCATTTAGCTTGGGATCGTTAGCACAAGTGTGAAAAGCGCTTGTCCAGTTTCAACCCAATTCCTGCGGATGGGGGACATCATGAATGTTCAGAAAAATGTAATTTCTATTCCATAAGTCTTACGGTTTTCGAGTTATTGGAATTCTCTAAGTCTTATTCAATGAAGTTTGTATCTAAAATTGGCGAAAACTCGAAGAGTAGCAGGTCCCCGCCCGCAGGTAACGGGTTAATATTTGTTATTAAAATACAGGATTATATATTATAAATTTCAAATTCATAGCTTCTTTAATTTTAGACCCCGTAACGAAATGAATAAAAAAAAATTAAAAAATTTCACGGACCCTCATTTCTTTATTTTGGAAGATAAAAATAAAAAAATATCTTATTTGTTCTCCACTTAAAAAGTACAGGCAATTATAACCCACACGCTAGAGGTAAAATTTTTTTTTCATATATCTTTTCTATTTGTTGAAAACCCAACATTTAAAGGAGCATACAATGAATTTAGTAAAAAGCATTGCAATAAATATACAACTATTTAAAATAAATATAAAGAATCTATATTTTGATGTAACACCTCACCACTTCACGTGTGTAGCCCCCAGTGCGAAGAAATTCAACACTCTCTTAAATGTACGAGAGATCCCCTAAAATTCACAATTCTAATTAACTACATTTTATTCTATTACAATTGAAATCATATCTGCAATATAAATGACCAAGTAAGTAAGCATGTAAGTTGATTCATAAACGCAGAATCTAGATTTTGTTTGTACATAAAATAGAGGTGTTACATTAAATCCGACAGTTTATTCTAACCTACGTGCAATGTGTTTTGTTCGAACATTAAAATTGACAACACTTTGAGATCACATAAGAGTTTCACTTTGTACTACGGTACTCTCTTCTCTCTCACCCTCTCTCTACCACTCACACTCCCTCTCAACTCTGACATATTCTCACCCGAATGTACAACACTTTCAGGCGCCTTGTTTTTAACGCTTTTGCAAAACGGACGGCATTTAACTTCAGAGTGAGGAATTCGTTTTTAATTTTTAATTTTTGGGACTAACATACAACAGCTACAGTAAGAATTTTTAATTTTGAATTACAATTTAAGTAATATTAATATATCTGATTAAAAATAATTTAATATTTAATGTCAATAATTTCATGTTAATAATTTAAATAATACGGGGAGCCAGCGCCGGCGTGAGCGAGCTGCTGGCTTTGCTAGAAGACACAGAGTGGCTGGACTAGCTGCAGCCGGGATGAGACGCAAAAAGCCCCCTCACCAAGTACCAAGTACCAAGTAATATAAATAATTTAATGTTGAATTGTGATTTTATTTTAGAAAATCTTCAAAATACTTCTTTTTATTTATTATATTTTTATCGTTTTGAAAAATTGTAAGCGCGCGCGAAATATGCTGTGTATAAATCCCCACCGAGCCTCAAGATACAGGTTTAGCCGAGTTTCAGGTCTTCAAGCAATTCATATGCATAGTAAGTTTAATTTTGGTATATACATAATTTTCAATTTGAACTCTAAAACGTACGTAGGTAAGTACTTAACTTACTAAATTCAACTCAGGATTTTTTATTAAATCTGTGCTGTAATGATTTTATATTCTTATCGTTACATAGTCGCATTAAATCTGAACATAGGCAAAATCTTAATTGCCCATAAACGGTGAAAATATATCACCTTGGCTGCAAGCGGTACAATAATTTAGAATATAAAAGACAAGTGTGTTACATGTCAATTATCATTCGAATTCCACGACTAACACCAATCACAGCAACAAAAAAAAAACAAGAAAATATGATTTCTAAGGTAAGTTATAATTAATTACTAATTTCTATTTCAAGTAAAAGCAAAGTCTTTTTTAGATAAGTACCTAAGTGAATGACGTGTCATTCACTTAGGTACTTATCTAAAAAAGATTACTTAGATTAGCTAAAAATAAAACTGGTCCCATTATTATCATAAAACTCAATTTAATACAAAATTAAATAATAATGACGAACTTGTTTGACAGTTTGTTTGACAGATCAGCTAACCTTTCCAGTTTTTACAGGTCATTCTCCTGGCAGCGTTGGTGTGCGCGGTAGCAGCAGAGCATGCGTATTCCTCCCAGCACGTTCACAAGTACGATGGCCACCATGAAGAAGTAAAACATGGTCATCACCATGATTATTACGTAAGTATGAAGAACTTGAGAAAAAATATATTCAAGGTAGTTGATTGATCAGATTGGTAATAACTGACTTAGTTTGATTCATTCAAGTACACTGAACAAAACATTAAGCAACAGATGATACGATACATTTTCAGAAGTGTGTATGTAAGTGTCATACACAACAGTCGAATGACACGTTAATTTGTAGGTACCGGTTATTTTTCCTATACTTCGGTTGCAACTGATAAGATATGGTAAACATCACGCTTGTCCAGTTCAATGCCACCCAGAATTTTGAATTATAGCAGTTGAAAACACTGCGTGGCATTAACCTACTCACTCTTGACATACATAGCCCAGTCAAGTTACGGGACTAAGTCTGGAGGACCTAGGCATAATTCATAACATAGACAAAAAATTGGATTAGTATAATTTGCTGACGTAGTAATATAATAAATATTAAATGAATAATAATAGTATAATCAATATTAAATGAAAGTAAACAGTCAGGAGGTACGGAACATAAAAAATGCATATATGCTTGAGCCATAATACATTATAATATATTATACAATATAATATATTATCATATCCCCGATGACGCACTGCCATGTTTACGATCGTCATCTGAAATAGACTAACGTAGCGCAAATAGAGACTATATTGCAAAATGTAAAATTTCAGTCTGTTTCGGATACACTTTTTTTTTAATTATTGTATATCAATATAAGATGCTTGTACAATAACTACGTACAGAAAAAAAAACCTGCTGTTAGTTGTTTCCGGGTCAAACGTTAAATTGCCTGGGCTATAAAGATCTTAAATCTTTTTAAGCTCAGTAATGAAAAATTGCCCTCCAACCCGGAACACAGTTACGTTTGCCCACTACTGCTTGGCGGTTAAATAACTGGAAAAGGTATAGTACTTCCCCAGATGGACTCTGCTAAACAGTCCTATCACTACAAAAAGCCTTCAGGCTGTCTAAAAACTCTCATCAGAGTTAGCTATACGAACTTACAAAATATATAGAATGTTATCCAACATAGAGAAAAATAATTTATATCGACTATTAAAATCTTATCGACTCGTTATAGTTGCATACATTCACGAATTTTCAGACTCATCCCAAGTACGAGTTCAAGTACAAAGTGAAGGACCCCCACACGCACGACCACAAGGAGCAGCACGAGACTCGCGACGGTGACGTCGTGAAGGGATACTACATGCTGCACGAGCCTGATGGTAACATCAGGGAGGTCCACTACCACGGCGACCACCACTCTGGGTATGCTACATGTTGATAGGGTTGACTAGTAAGGCGTTTGACGATAGATATACTGCATAATATAGTGGGGCTGCTGGAACACACCGTTATAGGCTTTGTGATTACGAGCTAAGTACCTAATACGCGCTTGTTTCGACCGCCTACGTAACCAGTTATTCGTACCCATTGCCAATGAGGAAAAATTTTTTTTGGTCGAAACTGGTTATGAGAGTACATTTATAATTATTTTAATAGTGAGATTTCTGGGATTCCTGTCAAGGCAGCAGTTTTGATGAAGGGAAACCTTATTTCATGAAAAAAATATTGTAATGTATGTACTTGCTACTTTTTTATATTATTTTCTTTTCTTTTTTCAGATTCCATGCTAATGTGAAGCACAGCACTCACCATATTTACCACCACCATCACTGAGACCAAGTCATATTTCTACCCGTATAAAGTTTTGCCATGATTGTTATTTTTATATTGTACTGAATAAAATTATTAAAAATATGTCTAACTGAACTTTGAATTTATCGTCATAAGTTCTACTTCATCACAGAATTGACACCACTTTACTTAGTCTCCTGGTACATAAAATCTGTGACCATTTAGAAGTACAGTTGAAGTCTTCTATTATTATACAATTGTCGCTAACTTGATGCGACCTCAGGATAAAGAAACATAATTTATTTTTAAAACAATTTTATTACTGAAATAAACAATTTTAATAAATTTTGATACATTAATACATCAGGGCTACCATGCGCCCCACGACAAAATCTTCTCTACTCTTCATGTCGTGAAAAATGAGACACACGTATACATAATCGTAGCCGGTCTTGCTCTTGCATTACAAATAGATTTTGTCGCAGTGCGCATGCTAGCTCTGCATGTCGTAGAACTTAAAAGTTAATACTCTCTCTGAAAACAATTATCAAAACAAAAACACCAAATTAAAATTCAAAATAATTGATCATAGTAGTAACAAGATAACTCAATAGAGTAATATAGCTTTACTTATTATTCAAGAGAAACTAAAGTGCAAGTAATTCATGTAAATCTTGCTTTATAAACATGTACAAGAAACAATCAATATTGAAATAATTATCAAACGGCAACAAGGTTGCACGAGGTTGAATTATCTCTTTTCGACCAAATGAGCTGAATTGGCTTTAAAAAACTGGTTATTCCTTTTCGGTAAACATTCTTACAAAAACTGTGTTGATCATAAGAAGGTATGATCATACTCTTTAACTTCGTATAAAAGACACGTTAAATTTTGATTAAATATCATTTACTGGTTGGTATTCAGAGCAAACACAATTATAAAATGTACAAAGTACAAGTAAGTAACGATTTACTTACAGAAAAACACTTATTGCTCTTTCATTTGCTAGCGATTCAATACTATTTTTATTTGGATTTATTTTTGAAATTATTTTGTTCCATTAGTAATCGTAAGTACTGAAGTATTTTATCGAATTTCTCTTCTATTTTATCTCACTATTTTAAATTGTTTCAGCTCTTCGTTGTCGCTGCTTTAGCGAGTATAGCGACCGCGCGCCCCCAAAATGCCTATGGCCATGGTCACGAAAAAGGGCACGCTTTCTCCTCGCAGAGCATCGTGCTGCACGCAACTCATGGGCAGCAGCAGCAACACCAAGTGCAACCCACCAAACACGCAGCAGCGCACCACGACCAGCACCACCACAAGGATAACTATGCACGTACACATTCATACCGCCTCTCCAAACGATGCACCTTCAGCGCTGACGGTGAGACCTGAGTTTTCACTTCGCGTGTTCTGTTTTGCAGGCTCATCCCAAGTACGAGTTCGAATACAAAATAGAGGACCCTCACACTGGCGATAAGAAGTTCCAGCACGAGAGCCGCGACGGTGACCAGGTGAAGGGCATCTACAGCCTGCACGAGCCTGATGGCACGATCCGAATTGTAGAGTACGTCGCGGACAAGCACTTAGGGTGAGTGTGACCTGGAGCGGATTATTAAAAAAATGTTTGGTAAAGGATACTTAAGTATTATAATAGTTATAGAATTCGCCTTTTTATTGTACCCTACGGTCATGCTAACAAGTTTGAATGTAAATTCCCATCGTCCTTACTAATGTCATCGGTGGGGACGTTGAGAAATTTAAATTACCAACGACCCCACTAATCCCTTTAATTGGAAGTTGGTAATTTAAATCGGGACTATGCCGATTTTTATAGTGCGTTAAATTATCACAATGTGATAATTATGGTTTTGTTTATTTATTTTTTTGTTGGCAGATTCAACGCTATTGTGAAGAAGGAAGGTCACGCTAAGCACATTGTTCCTGTAAAACACCACTAAAGCAAGACTTAACGTTAATTTTGGATAGAGATAATTTCGACAAGAAAGTTTTTCGCATTATTTCAAAGTCGATGAAATCGATGGACAGTTTTTTCGGTTTTATTGCTTGGGCGAGAAACTTGCTTCTTGACTTGCTCTCTATATTTGTTGATTGAATGTTACAATGTTATTGTTGAAACTGTTAATTGTGTATTGTGTAATTGTAAACGCCATGTGAGTCTTGAGTAAATGTTTACTGTGATATTTTAAACAGTTTGTATTTTTCTTAAACAATACCTACCTATTCCAATACTACTACTATATCAGCCTTTAAACATCCCACTGCTGGGATATCAGCCTACCCTCGAAGGGTGATTAGGCCATATCCACCACGCTGGCCCAGTTCGGGTTGGCGGATTCACATACGCCATCGAATTTCTTCTCCGGAAATATGCAGGTTTCCTCACGATGTTTTCCTTCACCGTAAAGCCAGTGGTATATATCCGTACGTAAGTTCCAAAGAACTCATTGGTACGGGCCCGCCCGGGTTCGAACCCGTTACCTCACGAACGTGAGGCGAACGTTTCTCCCACTGAGCTACCACGACTTTTCACCTATTCCAATACTATTATTTAATAGCTGTTAACCGTAACTTCGTTCGCGTAGAACAATAAAAAAAGGAGCCTATGTCCGTCTCCTACCTTCAAGCTATATCTATGCAAAAGTTCAAGTCAATCGTTCAGTTGTTTAGCCGTGATAATGCGACAAACACCAGACAAAGACACAGAGAGACAGATAGACAGAGAAACAGAGTTACATTTTCTCATTTATATTATTAGTTAGGGTTCCTTGTATATTTTATTACAAATAACAACAGAGAAATTATTTGATTATAATTTTCCAAAAAATAAGTTCAAGAAAAAATAAGTTTAAAGCTGAGCTGCATCGCGAACGAAGTCGCGGGCATCAGCTAGTATTTATAAAATAATAGTAACATGTAGTTTATTTTACATAGGTAATAAAGAACGTAAAAACATCAAGAGAAAACAAATATTAGGTTTTTTTTTTTTAATATCGTGTTAATATTTTTAAAAAAAACTTAATTATTATTTGTTTTCTCTTGATATTTTTACGTTCTTTATTACCTATGTATTAAGTAAAAACATCAAGAGAAAACAAATAATAGGTAAGTAAATAAAAATAAATAAAAATTATATATTCCATCTCAGCATTTAAATGCTGAGTGTATCAAACACTAGCGTGTGTGTGGTGTTCAGAAGGGTCCTTTTATCATAGGTCATGAATAAAGTTCTGTTTCACAAAGTATAATTAAACTCTTTATTTTCGTATTATTTCTCCCTTTATGTATTTTACTTACGTAGTATCAACTAACTATAGTCTTATCAAAATATCAAATGCTACCCTAATTATTTTTTTTTCTTTAATTTTTAGTAAATTAAAATTAATTTTAATAAAGTGTTGCAAAGAACTATTAAAGAATATTTTCAATAAAAGCAAAAGTATCCTAGGTAATATTATAAAAGTGTAAGTAGCTCTGTCCCTCTGTATGGATGTTTGCCGCGTTATCACGCCTAAATGGCTGAAGATCGACCTCAGCTTAAGGGTCGGAGAGGGACATACGATATTTTTTTCTCAAAATGTATGGAATCTTAAACGCGGGTAAAACCGCGGGGCGCAGCTTATCGAGGTTGGAATCGTAGGATCGATATTTTTAACTAATTTATACCAGGAATACATAAAAAAGTATTTATTGTGTACACCAAAATAATAAAAAACACATACATGTATACACATACTTTTATAAGCTAGCGCTACAAGTGGTGGCCTTACCGCTAAAAGCGATCTCTTCCAGGCAACTGAAAAGAAACTTTTCACTTTATGTACAGGATGTAGTGATCGAGAATAATATAATAATTAGGTAATGGATAGGGATACGGATAGGGATAGGTAGATAGATAGGGATATCTGCGCCCAGCGGTTTCGCTCGCATACTAGATATGATAAATGAGAATGCGTGATTGTTGGTTTGTTTGTTGTTTTTTTAGCGGAATAATACAGTAATAGGTTCATAAATAAGAGTTTTTTTTTTTTTAAACGTACATTCGAGCAGTAAACTGAAATAATGGTGATCGCAAGAATAAAATCCAACCCTTGGACCACGCGGGCGAAGCAACGGGTAACAGCTAGTATTGTATAAAAATTAACATACGCCAAGGGTCGCGCTTAAGCGCGTTCTCTACGCTATGCGCAAAAGTCATTTTTCAAATTTTTCGACAACAAACTAAACATAAGACATAACATAAGAACTAAACTTTATCAACTTAAATTAACTGATTTAAAAAACTATTAACAAACTTCTTAGGCTACACAATGAAAACCAAAAGTCGGATTACCCAGAGACCATTGATGGTCTAAACATAATCCAAATACTCAATAACCCTATTTCCGTCCTTTTATGATTTTCCAGTAAATTAATAAATAAACTAGTGTCGCTTAGTGTTATCTGGTCTTTGGCACTGGACCCAGAGTTATTTTTTTGTCGCTTGGCGTTCAAAAGGTTTAAAATAATTTTAGCCGTGCAAGCACCCAATGTCAGGGTGATGTTCTCCTCAATTGAACATTTTAACAAGATCCACTTGAACCAGTCGATAGATAAAAAATATTAAGTAATCATATATAGGTGTATTTACTGACAATACGTACCTAATAAATTCCTTTCAAATGGATTTAATGGCTCTCATGTTTGGAGGCAATAGAAATAGCTAGTAGTTAATTTTTGGAGAAATCAGTGTTGCCTTGGTTTCGCTTGTTTACGGGTAACATAAAACGCGTTGGGATTAGGCGATATGTATCAATTCCATTTGAGTTGTCTAGCAACCAGTAACTAAATCCAAAATGTTTTCAAGAGTAAGTTATTTTTTTAAATACTATTAATATTGCACTATAACGAGATACACGATGTTTTACGAGCTGAGGCAAAGAAAAATAGATCTAAAGGATTGGTTCAAAAAATATACAAAATCCTTTCAACTCCTCTTTTTTAAACAATTGTGTGACGGAACGTGCGTTAACGTAAACGCTAGGCGTGCCCATAACTGTTCCGTTACTTTTAGTGCTACTTCAAATTTTGATCATAACAATCCTATGTGGTACTACACTACGCTTTTCACCTTGACTAAATCTTATCACATCTTGTAATTTCTCTGAAGATATCACCTGTTAGGTCTGTATACTGTGATACAATTTAGTATGGCACTTCCTCAGAGTCTAAGAAGTCTCCGAAATCTACACTTGTTAAGCATACCAATAATTATGGACCAAATTTACTTTAAAAATGTTGTACCTCTTGCCGAGCTTTGGCCAATTGTAATAGGATTAGTAACAAACCCAAGTGTACCTAAGTACCCAGTACCCAAGTGTATTTTCAGGTAATCTGCCTGATTGTGGTGATCTACGCCGTGTCTGCCGAGCACGCCTTCTCATCTCAGCATGTTCATAAACATGACGGCCATCATGAAGAAGTGCATCATGGACACCATCATGACTTTTACGTTAGTACATAAAACATATGACTTGGTTGGCTCCAATCGCCGTTTAACAAATGAAAGGGAAAGAGATAGATATTATGTATTTTCCTCTTATTTTATTTTATTTATTTTTACATGGATGTTTGTTGTTTGTCTGGGTGTTTCACAGAAGAGAGAAGTAAATTTTTCTCTTCTGTGGGGTGTTTCTATATTACAGTACTAAAAAGTATTTATTTATTCTATCAGTTATCTGGTTCTCTTAGTACACAAGCTTGCTTAGTTTGGGACAAGATGGCGCTGTGTGTGAAAAAAAGCCATCAATATTTTATTTAGTTGGTCTACGGTCCAAGGTTGTCATGTATGTGAGATGCACAAAAGGATAACCACTCAAATAACCCTATATGTAGCCAAAAAACCCGTGTTGCCTAAAAAACGTGGTGAATTGGTAACCTCTTCCCTTTCTAGCCCGATGGGTTTGAATTGGTATAGTTTAGTAATGGTATAGTTTTCAAATAAGCTGAAAAAAATAAAATGGGAGTAAAGTTGAATGCTCTAAAGAAATAATCATTTCCTGTGCAGACTCATCCCAAGTACGAGTTCGAGTACAAAGTGAAGGACCCCCACACGCACGACCACAAGGAGCAGCACGAGACTCGGGACGGTGACGTCGTGAAGGGATACTACATGCTGCACGAGCCTGATGGTAACATCAGGGAGGTCCACTACCACGGCGACCACCACTCCGGGTATGTTCATCATTTTCTTTGTGAAACCTTTGCTTATTAAACGTACCATTTAAGAAAGTTTTTTAAGATACATGGAGCTGTCATGTGTCAATTCTACTAACGCTTTAGCGTTACTGAGCATTAGGGTGAGCTACATTTTGTCAGCTCCAGCCCCCTTTTTACCCAACTGCCCAAGAGTGTATGTAAGTATGTATAATTGTATGTTCTTATATTACCTCCTGTGGCCTAAGCGGCTCTACCGATTTAGATAGTGTCTTTGGATTCCTCTTCAAGTCCGGAATGACATAAGCCACATTTTGGAGTCGGGTATTTAGCTTTTCTTGTGATATTATTACTTGTTGTGGATGTTTCTGATTGTGACAGTGATCATGCGCAAGCGGGAGCGCGCATAGGGAGCGCGCATAGCGCTATTAAGTTAGTACGACGGGATGGCATGCTATCACATTCAGAATCACGAACGTTCATAGAAAGCGTCAACCCTATAATATTATATTAATCGCAAATTTCACACAGATATATAATAACTATAGTAATAATAACTATACTGTTTATTATTTGTCCAGGTTCCATGCTGATGTGAAGCACAGCACTCACCACATCTACCATCATCATCATTAGAACTGTCTAATACTTTGGGCTTATTCTTGTTATTTGAAAAAACGTACATATAAATATAATTATAAAAAATATAAATATGGATATTTCATTTGTAACGAACGATGAATACGATTTTAAGATTCCTATAGTCGGTTTTTTAACTAGACGGAGTAAAATGACATTACGAGTGCTGTCACTTTTTCATGAAATAAAAATAGCGATGTGTTAAAATATTTAGTTCATTCACTCATCGGAACTGAGAAATTGTTCACTGAACAGTTCAGTGAGAGTCAGAGTCAGTCAGAACAATTTCGTTAATTCATTTTCTAGTCTTCCAAAGTTGTAATTGCTGCCGTATTTGTAAAATAAACCCATGGCCTATTTTTCTTCGGCGATAACAACACGTTACCTCACGTTTCCTCTTGATGTACTTGATTGCCCATCCATGTCAAGTGTTGTTATAGCACCCCGATGCTTCACCTGTTATCTATATGAACGTCATATGTACCGTGCAATTAATAAGGAGAATTCTGTGGTACCGTGCTTATTCGAGATGTAGTAAGGTACTTACTTATCTATTGTATATTTCCTTCGTATGTACAAAATTAATAATTTAATAATAATTGAAAGTGTAAAGCTCACCCTTCCTTTTATTTCAAAGTACTTGTAGAATGGTTAAGCTTCTTAGTCAATCATTCATAAATTCGATTCCGAAGTTACATAATTTCACATCTGCTGAATACGCACCTGCACGGAGAAAGGAAACCCAAAATCAAGGTCGCATGCTTATGTCGTTCACTGAAACTGGTTACAGTTACAACTTGCGTATATTTTATACGACTACGGTAAAAAGTCGTTCTGATTATAGCAATCTACATAATGTTGAATGCATGATTACGATTTTACTACTTATTTGGCATAACAAAAAAGTGCATCTGACTTGAGTTTGGTTCTGAAAATTTTGAGACAATTCATCGGGTTGATTTAAAAGGAAATGCAGCTTATAATGTGTCTATTTTTATTTAACATTAATTGTTATCCGTGAATTCGTTCGCGTTTAGATAAAAAAAAGTATCCTGTGTGCGTCTTTGTGATATACAGTAACTCCATATCAAGTTTTATCATGATCCGTTCAGCCGTTTAGCCGTGATATCGCGACAAACATCCAGACAGAGAGATAAAGTTACTTCCTATACCTAGTTCGCTAGATGGCGTTGATCCTTTTTTGAGAATTTTATGACGTTTTGTATGGACTATGTATTGTGTATGGTTGCAATGTGGGGAGTTCTGAATTGCGCAAGCGAAATTTTTTCCTCGACACGAACGGGTCCATTTTCGTACCTCGAAGCTTTTTTGGTCCTGATATTACTGCGGCTATATTATTTCTCTGAATTATAATATTAGTTAGGATTAGGATAGAATTCACTGGCATCCCAATAGTCGTTGAACTATTTTAATTAACCAAGCAAGTGCTTTTATTATCTAAACTAAATACATACAAACGAAAATAAAACGTTAACTATACTTACCCTACTACATAAACGAACAGTTGAATTACTCAGGGAACATTGAAGATCTAAATTTAATCCAAATAGACTACTTGGCAGTAATTAGCGTTGGAGCTATTTACTCCTTCAAGTACAGGCAGTTAAATTCCCATGCTTAGAGATCCATGGTACTAAAAGGAACCCTTATAAGTCCGTCGTGTCCGTCTGTCTGTCTATCTGTCTGAATCCTATACAGCCTTATAACTTCCAAAGTTATAAACACATGCATGAAATTTTGCACAACGATGTCTAAGTATAGACCTACAGTTTCAAACAATAAAAAACTCTTTTGTACGAGTAGCGTAGCTCCCATACATGTAGAGAGAGGATAAAAAAAAATTCACTGAACCCCATAATGTGGGGAAACGTTGAGTAGGTATTTAAAGGTAATAATTTACAAAGAATAAAAAATCATTATTTTATTTTTATGGGCTGTCATACATGTAAAGTGGGTAAAACAATAAATGCTCGCCTGTCCCCCGCACGTGGCGTATCATTGAATAGGAATTTTACAATTAACTTAAGGTTTCCTACACCATTTTTTTTTTATCAGATGTAACACTTGCGAAATATGGGCCGTCAAAGTTGCTTACAATGTGTCTCCCCCTTCTTGCCATTTCTAAACCATGCGTCTCAGAAACTTCTTATCGTCCAGGTTGATAGATCTTAGTAAAAACTTCTTTTAAAATTATTTCGGCAACATTTGATAATGACTTTTTGAGATATGCGGTAAAAACGGGAAATAGTTCAAACGCTCTACGCGTCTACGGAACCCTACTAAGCATGGCCCGACACACTCTTAACAAGTTATTATAATGTTGAATTCCCAATACAGATATTATTAATTTTTGCAGGAAAGGAATTATAATGAAAAACAAAACGACATAAGAAAACATTAGGTAAGTATATATTTTTGGAATGCAAAAATAAACTATTATACTTAGATTTACTACAAAACTATTTACAAATCAACATACCAAGTTAACGTGATAACAATGCTTATAATTAAGCTGATAGGAGCAAGACTAACTAGATCAATGGTGGTATTCGTGCTTTTGCGGAACGATGTGCTTGGCGTGTCCTTCGTGGTGAACCTCAGCGTTGAATCTGTCAACAATAAGAAGGTGAATCTCAGCAAAGTGTCAACGGACCAGTTAAAAGGTTAAGACGTCAAACTTACCCCGAGTGCTTGTCAGCGGAGTACTTGACTACGCGCACGGTGCCGTCGGGCTCGTGCAGGCTGTAGATGCCCTTCACCTGGTCACCGTCGCGGCTCTCGTGCTGGAACTTCTTGTCGCCAGTGTGGGGGTCCTCTACTTTGTACTCGAACTCGTACTTGGGATGAGCCTGCAATATGGAACATGTGAATGTAAGCACTCGGCTTTGGATGTAACCGTGTGTGGAGAGGCGGTATGAATGTGTACTTGCATAGTAACCCTCGTGGTGGTGCTCGTCGTGATGAGAAAGAGCGTGCTTGACGAGCACGACAGGCTTCACGTGGTGATGTTGCTGCTCCTGCTCATGCCCGTGCCTTGCGTGCAGCACGATGCTCTGCGAGGAAAATGCGTGCCCATGCCCGTGCCCGTGCCCGTGCTCGTGCGAATCCTGGGGACGCGCCACTGCTACGCTCACTATCACAGCTATCACCAACACCTATTGAAATGAAAATAATTATTCGAAGAATGCTATTTCGTTTAAATAATATTTTGCCGCAAAACTAAAAAAAAAACTTGTTGTACTCATTATTACACTTGTATGAGTACTCACTTTGTACATTATTTGTTTAATTCTTTTCTGTCGGCTACTTAAAGTTGATTGATAAAAATTCACAAACCAAACATGTCTTTTATACCCTCCAAATAATTTAACTTAATACTATTTTCGTAATACTGAGATAAAACCAGTTTCTTCAGTTGTCTGATTTACTGGAATTTACCTTTATTTTTATGACTTAATAATTTTGTGTACAACTTATGATGTTGCTCTACTTAAGTAATGACAGATATACTATGTTAAGAAATTGTTACATTTAAAAAAAAAAAACAAGTTTTTGTAGTCTCTTTTGCAAAGTCCACCTGGGGAAGTACACTTTGCCAGTTATTTAACCGCCAAGCAGTAGTGTGCAAACATAACTGTATTCCGGATTTACGAGCAATTTCTCCAGCGTTATTTTACATCTAATATTACAGAGTGACGCAGTTCAAGACACTGTGTGGCACTGTCCTGGGACAGTGCCACACAGTGTCTTGAACTGCTATCTATAGTTCAAAATTCTGGGTGGCATTTGAAATGTTATGCGCAAGTGTGACACTCACCATCACGCGAGCGACTGGCACGTTTCTTTAAAAAAAGTGTAATACTGTCACTGAAAAAACAGTAGAAGAGAAAGTTTAGACTGATCGCCCAAAAATGACAGACTAAGACTCGAGCCTCCTGCTCATAAGAGAGACGGGCTATCACTGATCCAATTCAGTCGTTAAAATCTAAGGGATGATTTACTTACATCTTATACACAGATCACACTAGATACCGCATTACGAGATTCGTTGCTCCTACAAAAGTCGCCAAATTTTGAGGAAGGCGCGGGTCGCGGGGAGTGCGACCAAGCGTTCTCATTGGCTATCTCAAGGTTACGCCTACTCGCGCCTAACAATCAACCAATCAGAGTAATTTCTTATAAGTATATTTAGACTGATGCGTGGTCTGCTTCGAGCGTCCTGAATGCATAATCTAGGGTGTGATATGTGATCTTATACAATAGGGAGACATAAAATATTGGTTCTACTACACTACAGCTACTCACAAGAATTCCATAATTTTCCATAATAAAACACAGGCAAAACCCCGGATAAAAGTTATAAGTTTTATTACAATACTTACTGTAGGCCACGTAGGTGTAGCCGCAGGCATAAGCTAGTCGAAAACGAGCTGCACTCCGCATCCCAAAAGATGAATATTTAGTCCAAGCGTCCCTTGTGTAAAGGTTAATTTAAGTTGCACCTACTTACAATTTATTGGAATGCATTTTCTTGGAAATAGTTGCTCTTGATTTTAATTCTTTGCAAAATAAAAAAATATATGTGGAAATCAAAGTCGCACTTTATTATGTCACTGTATCAGCTGCTTGTTTAAACTGGTTTAAAATATCTGGTGGTTGGAACATTTCTTTCATTTTAAAGGAATGAAACTATAAAAAGTCAATAAACGAAAATACCCGTATCATTTGTCGTAGTGAGTTCAGGCGACAAAGTTTACCATCATGTACAAGGTAAACACAATACAGTAACTATTTTAGTCGAAAAGTTTAGTAATTTTATTTAATGGTTACTGATATTTTTTTCTTTGGTTTAGATTTTCGTGGTAGCCACCGTAGCGAGCGTGGCAGTGGCGCGACCTCAAGAGTCCCACGGGCACGGGCACGGGCATGCGTTCTCCTCGCAGAGCATCGTGCTGCACGCAAGCCACGGGCACGAGCAGCACCAGCATCACCACAAACAGTCCGACGTAATCCTCAACCATGCACCGGCACACCACGACGAGCACCACCACCAGGACTATTATGCACGTACACATTCATACCGCCTGTCCACACACGGTAACATCCAAAGCTGTGTACTCACGTGACGTGTTCCGTGTTACAGGCTCATCCCAAATACGAGTTCGAGTACAAAGTGGAAGACCCCCACACCGGCGACAAGAAGTTCCAGCACGAGAGCCGCGACGGTGACCAGGTTAAAGGCATCTACAGCCTGCACGAGCCCGACGGCACCGTGCGCGTAGTCAAGTACTCCGCTGACAAGCACTCGGGGTGAGCAATGAGCATGGCGTCATTTCCACCGCACTGGACCATTCACAGTATGCCACTGTGCTGATATCTTTTTCACACTCTTATTGTTCGCAGATTTAAGGCTGAGGTTCACCACGAGGGACACGCTAAGCATGACTTGCCCCAGAAGCACGACCACCACCACCACTGATTCTTTGATAAAAATTCTCTAAGAACTGTTGCTTATGTTAAAGTGTTATGTTGTTTTTTTAATTAGATTGTAATCACTTAGTAAACCGTTTCTCCCAAAATAACAATTTTTAATTACTGCTGAAATCTTATTTATTTGGTTACATCCACATTACTATTTTCATTTTTTCAACATAAGTACATTAAGAAATTTTATTTGAAAACTAACAAAACTATTCAAAAGCCGATTTAAAATGTTGAAACAAATCCCTGTTATTATGTTATAACATTGGCCCAAGTATAGATAATAGTTTGCATTATTGGACTTTATCGTAGTGTTTGCGTCTTAAAATATACCTTCGTATTGATTATACGAATTATAAATTCACCCTGGCGTGATTGAGTAACAAACATCCACACATCCAAGCTTTTATAATCAGAAAGATGGCGTAGTCGACGTGCTTATTGAAAAGGCAAAAACTATCAGTTTCACACATTTACTAACCTATCATTCAGTATAATCTTTTTGAAATATGCATCTTTGTTATATGCTGTACCAGGATATAATTAAGTTATTCCTGTAAATCAAATAATTTCGCAGAAGATTCAACTTTTAAAAAGTTAGAAAATTTGTTTTTTAGTTCAACTATTTCGGTACACACCGCTAGGCAGCGCCCTCTGCACCAGCAGATTGAGATGAGTGTAAGAGATAGGTATTCTTTCCTCGACGCCAGATGTCGCTAACTTACTACCGATTTTGCAATGCAAAATGCAATGCTATAGATATTCTCGGCGCCACCCGTTGTGGAGTTCCGGTGGCCATCTGTAGTCTTCTTCATCAGTTCCACTTCACCAAATGATACTTTCAGAATGCAAATGCTTGACTTGTTGATGAAAATACCGAAATGGATATATGTGTGCCTATTATATTTAAGAGTTCCCTAAATTCCTCATGGATCCCATCATCAGAGCTGGATTTTCATAAAAATCGGACCAATCCGTAACTCTCTACCTTCAAACAAAAAAAAAAGAAAATTGGTTTATAAATGACGGAGTTATGAGTACCTTCTCTCTTTGAGTAAAATTTTGTAAGTTTATTTCAGTATACCGTAAATATACTATTCTACAAATAAAATAAAAAGTAGGAAATGTGTAATGTGAAATAATTTTTAATGTAGGTACTTACTAATAAACACATAATAATATTTTTAATGTAGGTATCAACTTACTAATAAGCACATAATAATAATATATCATTTCAAACTTTCGCATTTATAACATTAGTGTGATTAATTTTTGACATTTAAATTGTTTTGATAAGATAAGGGGTAGCCGTCAAACAAAGAAAATGAGGGAGAGTCAAGGTCGAACTTCCGAACGTGAAAAATTGCAGATCTAAATTCGTGAGCAATTTCGATTTCACCTAGTTGATCCTCGTGGTGGAAACAACTGGACTTGTACAGCTACTTTGGTACCTCCAAAGGCGAGTTTTTTTTTTTTTAATGGCAACCGCCATTAAAGAAAATTCTTTGCGCGCTTAGCTAGCGTCCAATGTATGATGTTTCGTCCAAGGTCCAATTACTTTATTCTCTGTTTTCTTCACTTTTGACAGCCGAAAACAATTTAAATGTCAAAAATTAATTTAATTAAAATATAAAAGTAGCCAGTGTAGCAGTAAAGTCTATGAATGAGATGAAAAGTTTTGATGATGATAATGAAACCTACGATTCAACGCAAGGTTGTCAAGAAGTGGCCCTGCATTCGTTATTTTTATCAATATTATTTTTTCACAGCATGTAATTAACCTAGAGATACAGATAGATATAGATATAGTTTTTAGAATATTTTATATCGTAAGCTTAATCCAATTCGAACTTAATCTTAACTAAACAATGATTGAAAATGACATATATTTTTTATTATACACCAAATACATTACGCAGGAAGCGGGCCCTTAAGAACGCGCTCCCCGGATTTTATGCAGATTTGTCTAGTGATTCTAAAGAATCAAAATATCACATCAATTTAATTACAGAAATGTGTGAATTTTCGAACCATTTGAATTTCGTTAAAAACAATTGAAACATATTTACTAAATACTTTTTTTTTAAATTATGCCTTTTTGCTATATCGCTGTCTTCTTATTGGAGGCTCCCTCAGTCACTTATGTAAAATAAATACTCAGCAAAGGAAAACTTACGATCCAAAGAGTAGAATAAAATTACTTACATCAATTAGTATTCTAATCATGAATTTAATATTTGAAACTTACGTCAAGTAGTTCTGTGCATAAATATGGACAAACGGCAAATCCTATATTCAATCTTATTTTTTGCGTTTTGGGTCCAAAAGGCGAATGCATGCGAGGTGCACGTCAGTACCACCCCCGTCTTTTACCTCTTCTATATGAATCCTCTCCATCCTATGGTTGCCTGAAAGAGATCGCTTTCAGCGATAAGGCCGCCAGTTGTTACACTACTTCTTAAAGCCTGTTTATAAATTATGTAAAATTTTGTGTGATTAATAAAGAATTAATCTATCTATCTATCTACCACGTGGTGCGTTGACGAAATGGGACTTTACCCGCGTGCTTTACGACTGTGAACCAATAACATCCCGTACAGTTGTAATGGAATAGAGTAACCAGAATTCTTACAGCACCACATACAAACACACTGCAATACAACAAAGGTTTGCATTGCATTCTACATAAATATTATGTAAGTTTATTTAAAAATATATTTATCCTACCACGCACAACATAACACAAAGACAAAGATATAATTACTTTTTTTTTATTTTTTTAAGTTGATTAACTTAATTTTTTTGATATTAAAAACCTACAGCGAAAATAAATAAATTGTATTCTTAAAAAAAAGTTATGGGTCGCTCATGTTTGAACATGAGACCGCGAGGTTGCCAATCTATCGGACGAACCACTGTGCTAAACGAATGATTCGTCTCGCTCACACTTGCATTCCTGCAACGTCACATAAACCGCGCGACGCACGGGAACGAGTTAGTGCTCATGCAAATTGAAAATGGTTACAACCGAATATAAATTTTCTAGCAACCCAATATCGTTCGTCTAATCCAGCGGTTAGTGCGATGTGCTAGCGGTCTTGAGGTAGTGAGTTCAATTCCATCAACAATTTTTTTTTTTTCAGTATACAATTATTATTTTTTTACTGTAGGTTCTTAGACAAAGTTCTTGAAAAAATGAAATTTATTAGAGACTCGAGGATGATTTTGTTTTTTTTTTTTGTTGGTTACGTACATATTTGGTGGTATTGCTACAGCTACGATACGAGCGAGTTGTGTTTTATGTCTATTAGTCTATTGTGGCCACATTTTGTGGCTGCGCGCAACTGCTGCGTTTCCATGGTTGCGTTCCACACTAATGCGGGTGGTGCGAGACGCGCGGGTGAAGTCTGAATTTTTTCTTGCAGCCTACGCGCTCTTAATACAGATGTGTGAGCTGAATCGCAACAATAAGGTAGGTGACTGCAAAGCTCAACACCATCCCGAGCAGGTTCGCGTCAAGCGGGATCACTTTGTAGACTGTGAATTTGAGCGGACGAGCTTCCACGTAGCGGATGAACCTCTTTATTTCTCGACATTTTGATTCCTCTGAAAAATAACAACAATAATATGTCTTATTTTATAGATAGCTCATACGCAGGTCACTTTTTATAGCATTCACATAGAAAATATGTACGTATAATATAATAGAGGGGCCAATATTAATTAACAATTTAGTAATAGGTTGGAAATTAAATACTGTTCACAGGCATCAATTTGAATCAAATTTGAATTAATATTTTCGCTATGTTTAGTTACTTAGTACTAATCTTAATTTGAAATATATGTTTTTACTCCTGGTACCTACACCCAGTTATGTTGAGTTAGACCACGGGGAGAAAAGACCCTTATTATCTATTGCCATAACTAGTTTGTTCACTCCGTGTTAGTCGCATGAAACGGTATTCTCTAAGTTTCTAAACGCGCGTTTCTTCACGTCGTGCCACGATTAGGAGCCGCGTTTAAGTTTAGAGCATGTTATGACGTCACGCGTTATTGGCAAGTTATCTTATGTGCGATAGAGAATAAGGGCCCAGGTGAACTAAGTAGGTGAACCACGAGCAGGTAGCGGTTTTTTTGATTCTATCTTCTAGTGCATCTAAGAGGGATAATATTATTCAATGACATTTTCTCGATAAAAAAAAAACATTGAAAAGACCTTTACACACATTTTTCGCTAGCCCTCCGAACTCATAGTGTATATTCAAGTGATTATTAGTCCGATAATAATAATAATATCTAGGATACATAGAAAATAATTGTGATTGATTTCCTGGTTTAGTTGTCATTAGCAATTATCTAATTATTGCTCTTATTACAGTTCCTTACCTTTTTCGATAAGTAGTTTTTCATGTAATATCACTTTGATATTTTCAACTTCGGCAGCAAGTCGGCCGGCACATAGAGCGGGCCCTACTGTTAGACCAAGAACGAGAGCTGCAGTTATATTATGTGGTGTAAATACCAAATTCCAAATCTGGAAATTAACGTACACTATAATAAGGCTTCGTTAGTTTAGGGTGCGTTTCCACTGTTGACACACTGAATCTATGATGCGGAAACGACTTGCGGAACGATGAAGCGGGGCTGTTAAGCGGAGAAGAGCGGACTTATGTAGTTGAGTCGACCGAAGCATGACTCGAGATATTTTGTATGTTGCTAGTGAATCGATACCTGTCAGAAGGAGAACACGTCATGTTGACGCTAAATAAAAAATAATGCCTTTTTATATTTTTAATCTCTTTCTCTGCTAGAAGACGTAAAGTTTGAAGCAGATGAAAGGACGGAGAAGCACACACGCCGCCGCTGGCGTGACGGTCCAGTGGCTCATCCTGCTCCGCTATACCCCACCGCTCCGTTCCGTTCCACTCAAATTGCACTTCTATAATCCGCTCGCTCCGCGCCAATTTACCCCGCTCTCTCGTCTTCGCTACAACTGCTTGCATTGAATCGGAGCGGAGACAAGGTGTGGATTTCAACTTATATCATTGGTCGACTCCTGCTCGTCTCCTCTCCGCTCCAATCATCTCCGCCCCAGTGGAAACGCACCCATACATTGTCGACACAGACTGACACAGCCACACAAGGCCACACGCGACAGTGGGTTTAACGATAGCTACTGTTTTTGAACAAAATTCGTCTAAACTTAATTACCGGAACTTTGTTGGTTTGTAGGTACCATACACCGTAATATAATGAAGTCATCGTGGCAATCATATTAAATATAATAGCTGAAAAATACTGCAAAAAAGAAAAAATTAAGTATACAAGTTTAGTTACTTAGAAATCCACCCATACTTAGGTATATTCTGAAATTAATAATTTAATTTATGTATACTATACCACTGAATCATAAGCGCTTTTATATTTCTCCACGATGTCAGCAATCGATTTGTACAGGCATTGATATGATAATAGCAGTTGATTGTCTCTGGTAATTTTGATAGAGAAAATTCGCAATCGGTAGTAAAACGCGTAATATATGTATATGTTTATAATTAAAACAGTATCGCAAGTAATCATAATTAAAAAGTATATGACAGCAACCCATGCAGGCTTTAGGCAGTGACCAGAAACGGCACAGTAAGTGCCACTCAGTAATATTCTAAACGTGTAACAAAAACATATCAAAAGTATTAATCTTTTTTCAACGCTTTTGCGCGCATTGTGAGCTATCAATTTAAGATCAACAAGTTGTATATCGCAATGAAACTGAAATAAAGTCACATCTGATCGTTGAAATATAAAAAAAAGAACATTCATTATATATTGGATAGTCAAAGTAGAGATCCAAACGAAATAGAGTAGACTGTAATCATTTCCATATGAAATTCCCCACGTAAACAACATACTTATCAACAAACTTTGAAGCAAACACAATAATTTTGCGGCAAATTTTATTTGTGACGTTTCGTATTTAAAAACCCCAAAATCATAGCCGAAGCAAATGAGAAGTATTTTGAAAAATGCGGTCAAGCAAGAATGTGCCAATTTATCCTATTTTTCGAAGTAAACTTTCATTTTTCGATCTTTACAAAAAGACGTTAATATTGTTCAGTGTGTGAAATGTACTGATCTTATAAAGGAATAAAACAAATTCTATAATACTTTGGGTCAAGATATTGATTAATGCTTGAGTAATTTCTTATAGTGCTCGCTTCAATTAAATATAATTGTCATAACTGTCTTCTACAAGTACATAATAACAAGAGTACTTAGTTAATTGTCCTACATAATCAATAACTTAAAGTTGTATTTATTAACCAAGAAATAGTGTTGTAATCTTCCACCATAGTAAAATGAATGGAAGGGACGAGTATACTCGTTAACTAAACGAACACACAAATTTCTTAAACATAACAAGTCAACACAATCGAGCTTAGGCTTCAATGCGTAACTAAAAGTATGTGTTGTAAATTTGTCACAAAAAGAGATAGCTAAAGAACGTAAGAATAAATATTTTTTGGGAAAAAAAACGACTTCAATACTATAGCTATTACAAACTTAAACTAAAAAGCTTGATCCAGAGGATCTCCCTATAGCCATTCAGCGCGGAAACGCTGCGAGTATTTTAGGTACTTTTGGTCAGGGTCCGGTTCGCGGGGGACTTTTAGAGTAGCATAAGATATTTAATTTAAAGTATTTTTCTAATATTAATTGTATTAATTTTAATATTAATTTACTTCAAATACTTATATATTTACATGCTTACAACTAAAAAGTAAAAAATTATATTTTAATTACTTCAAAGCAAAGATCATTAACGCTACTATTTTTCCCCCTCGTTCATACTTCGCGATCGTCAAATCGGGAAAAAAAATCTTATAAAGGTGAAGGTGGTGAAAGGTGTCTTTTTGTGTTGTTTCCAAAACCGTAGAAGCTTTCAGTAAACCTGTTACTGAAATATGACTAAAATAGTCTTAGGCTGGGTTGCACCATAATCCCAGTTAAAGTTAGTGTTGTAGTTAAATTAACCGTACGTTTAACCATGACCATGAAGTTTAGCCAGCATATTATGTTATTAATCATTTTGACCACATTTAAAATGGTGCAGCACAATTTTCTGCTTAACGAGAGTTTTAACTGCAGTTATGACTGTAATTTAGAGTTAGCCTAGATGGCGGAACCCACCTTAGACTACGCCTGAGATTTTCTTTGATTTGAAACGCTACAAATCTTAACAACTATCGTCGTTTTTTTAAATAGATGCAAATAACAAGTCTATGTGACATAAACATTTATTTACATACAAAATATTTACACAACCAATACATTAAGTCAACAGAATCAACAACATTTAATACAAATAATAATCCTTCATAATATAATAGCACACCCCGTCTCTTACCTCTTCGATAAACATTATCTCCGAGCTAACGTTGCCTGGAAGAGATCGCTTTAAGCGATAAGGCTTCCAGTTGTTACACTGAATATATTTTTCTGGTGTGAACAAGAAAAAGTTTTCGATATATCTAACAGTTCTTAATATAATACCAGTATAGTTTATCACAGATTTATTGGTGGTGGTACTCGTGCTTCTGGGGCACGACGTGCTTGGCGTGTCCCTCGTGGTGAACCTCAGCGTTGAATCTGCGAACAATAGGAGTGTAGGTGTTATCACAGCACAGCGGCATACACTGTTAATGGTCCAGTGCGGTGGACATGACGACATGCTCACCCCGAGTGCTTGTCAGCGGAGTACTTGACTACGCGCACGGTGCCGTCGGGCTCGTGCAGGCTGTAGATGCCCTTCACCTGGTCACCGTCGCGGCTCTCGTGCTGGAACTTCTTGTCGCCAGTGTGGGGGTCCTCTACTTTGTATTCGAACTCGTACTTGGGGTGAGCCTGCAATAAGGAACACGTGAATGTAAGCACTCGGCTTTGGATGTAACCGTGTGTGGAGAGGCGGTATGAATGTGTACTTGCATAGTAACCCTCGTGGTGGTGCTCGTCGTGATGCGCCGGCGCGTGCTTGACTAGCACAACTGGCTGCACGTGGTGGTGCTGCTGCTGGTGCCCATGGCTCGCGTGCAGCACGATGCTCTGCGAGGAGAAGGCGTGCCCGTGCTCGTGCTCGTGCGACCCCTGAGGACGCGCCACTGCCACACTCACTACGACGGCTACCACGAAGATCTAAACATCCATAAGAAATTGTTTTAATAGTAAAATGGCTTTTAATACTACAGTACTATTGCGTTAGTAGGTGATACTTTTTTAGACAGGTAACACTTATAACAACACTTACTTTGTACATTTTGTTTACTTCACAGCTTAACTTTATTAATTCTGAATGACGAATGATAAGTTAATTTCATTTTCTTCGCTTTTTATATACAGCAAGGGATAAATTAAATAAGGAGCATTTTACATTATTGTGAAAACTCATTGCACCTGGGGATCTATTTTTGAATCGCTCGCCTGAGTATTTCATGTGAAATTACTACGCGCGCGCGTAACGTCGAATCGTATCCTCGCGCGATAAATAAATATTGGTGCACGTTTTTCACACACGGTTTTCACCAAACTAAGCGAACTTGTACTATGGGAACCAGATAACTGGTAGAGATATATATATATATATATATAATATAGAAACACCCAGAGAAAGC
Source organism: Apocheima hispidaria (assembly GCA_947579745.1). Lineage (NCBI taxonomy): Eukaryota > Metazoa > Arthropoda > Insecta > Lepidoptera > Geometridae > Apocheima > Apocheima hispidaria. The sequence continues at coordinate 5,572,079 of OX388151.1, forward strand.
ACAAACATCCATGTTCATCACACAAATGTTTGTCCTGGGCTGGAATCGAACCCACAACTTACAGCTCAGAAGGTGGAAATCCTCTCACTGAGCCACAAGGCTAGTCATAATAAGCTAAGGCTAGACTAGGCTAGGATAAGGTTCACGATCGCGCAGCCTTGGTAATTTCGCATAAGTACAAAGACTCTTGAGAGCGATTTAAAAATAGAGCCCCAGCTCGTTGCCCAGATTCGAGTGATTTGTGGAGATATAAGAAATGTGACCTCCACGAAATATGCAACTTTCATTTTGCAGGAGATATTGAACATTGGGGAGTACCTTATTGAATGTAGTCTGTATTACGTCTATATTATTTTTATTCATTAAAGACTTTTGCCCAGTAAAAAAAACTGTACTGTAGTTACAGTAAAGTTTTTTTTACTAAAGTAAGTAAGTTTACTTACTATATATAGTACAATTAAATAGGTTGTCGTGGTTGAAAGTTCTTGGCTTGGCGGCTTCTACAACGCTATGAAAACAAAAGTGCAGCGAAACTATGAACATATATGATGTCAATTATTTTCTACAATATGCTACAACTAAACGACGAGTTGCACCATCCAATAACCATTTTTTTTTTGTTGTATAGTTTCAGACGTTATTCAAATACTACTTCAACGTAACTCACTCAACTAACTTTAGGCGTAACGATTTCCAAATTTAAACAGATACAGAAAGCTTACACCATATTATGTGCGTTTGAAATAGATTACTTAGGTATAATACATACTTAGGTATTTCTTTGAACTAGATAAAATTACAATAAAGTTGTGATTCCAAAGCACCAAACATATTTGATAGATTGCGGTTTAATAATATACTCAAATTATAATTATCTTTTATTAACGAAAACATTATAACAAACACAGTCTTTTTCAGTTTAGTTTATGGGCATTCTTTGAATAGTCAATGATGTTTCGGAGCCTCGTGGTGCGGGTGGCCTTCGTGTCTCACGACAGCGTGGAATCTGCAACGAATTGAAAAAGTTATAACGATGCATGTGAACTTGGCCGATTTCAACACCTATATGTAAATAAATTTTATTTTTATCGTTTTAACGTTTTTTATCTTCAGATTCACTTAGAGTGAACGAGTGAACATTGAAGTATTGTTTTCAAGTGCTTTTATTCTGCCAGTGCTTCTAGAAGACAGCTCTATTTGGCCTCTAGGTTGTTAAAATGTCTCTGGTACATCAATCAGTGGTATTTTTAACGATATTGTTACGGATCATGTTATAACGAACAGTTTACTCTACTCGTATATCTATTAACACAAGAGACAATTAAATAAATATCGAGAAACTGTAAACCCCTAACGGCACACTAAAAAGCTTACTGTTTTCAAGTTTTTTATTGCTAAGTCTTTAAATAAATACTTACGGGATTCATGTACCACGGTAAGACTTTTTATAAGCTATAGGTACCAATATAACGCAGTAGATTAGGGATATCGAGTATACCGCTTAAATGCCAATACAAAAACTCGAACCATTTTTTTTATGTTGAAGAATGAAAAATGAGGCTTATTGTTTTTATTTTTCCAACTTTTGTAATAGCTTTTACGGTTCGGCAAAGTAGTTTTTTTTTTTGCTTCGAAAATATGTAGAAGGTTAATAGCTATTTAACAAAAAAAATTTTTTTTTGTATGAAAGTAGATGTATGTACAGGCCCTGATTAATCTAGCCAGCGACTGACATAAAAATCAGTCGATTTATTACAATTTAGTCGACAGAAAGTTTTCTTTCCAAATTCCATTTTTAGACATTTTGCCAAATAAATAGACAAATTAGTATATAATCTATACTTTGTTGTTATGATAGCTGAGTAATAAAATTATCGCTTTACCATGCCGCAGGGCATTGCTTTACATACTAACAATGACCTTGAGTTACCGGTGAATAAAATTGTGTGAAAAAACAATAATATTGATCAAAACCATAGTATGATAGGGTTTTTTCTAGGTTCTGGGTTCTTTTCAGTTGTAAATCACTCGCCAAGCACCTACAGTGTGTTCCGACCACCTCACTAGCGAGCCAGTTCCTATTCCAGGGTAGGTGAGATTACAATTTTCTACAACACACTCATTTAACATCAGGCGAGAGTTTGTCAAATACATGTACAAAAAAACCTTAGAAAAAAATTGTTAAAAAAAGTTGTTGTAAAATTGTGCTTACCCTGTATGCTTATCGGCGGTATATTCCACAATCCTGACAGTGCCGTCGGGCTCACGCAGCGAGTAGAAACCGTGGACGGAGTCACCGTCGCGGGTCTCGTGGTGCTGCTTTTGGTCGTGGGTGTGGGGATCTTCCACTTTGTACTCGTACTCATACTTTGGATGAGCCTGTGAAATAATAAAAATTTGCTATCTGATAATGGCCGGGTATGTTCTAACACTGCGATCAGAGCCACCGGAGAATCGGCAGCAGGTAAACGGTGTAGTAAACAGTGAGCATTCTGCGGTTCCCAAACATGGGGATTACTGCACTCCTTAAGAGGGAGTTTCTCCCTTTGTTGTTCACCAGTGAACGTCTTCTGGATGATGATGATTATGATTTGATATAAGTTTACATGATAGTGTAGCAATAAACTTATGTAGAGTACAACTCACATAATAGTCAACGTGGTGATGTTCTTGGTGTTCCTCATGCTTCTTCTCTTCGTGTTTGGGAGCTTCATGATGCTCATGAACTTGCGGCTCATGTTTATGCTCATGATAAACCGGCTCATGATGACCATGGTGTATCTTTATGCTCTGTGACGAGAACGCATGACCATGTTCATGATGTTCATGGCTTTCGTGATGTTCATGTTTCTCATTATGCATCGGCTCATGATGCTTGTGTTCATGATGCTTATGCTCATGATAGACCGGCTCATGATGGCCGTGGTGGATATGTATGCTCTGCGATGAGAATGCGTGACCATGACTGAGGCTGATGACCTGTAAAGGTGAACAGTTACATGAATCATTTTTAATCGACTTGACCGAGCATATATTTATAGTTGTCCCATCTGAAAATAAACTTAAGAAAGAGTAAAATAACTAAAAACTAAACATGAGACAACTATGTAAATTAATAGATGAGCATCGTTCTCCTATATTTTTAAGTAAATATCAAAGTAGATAAATGCTAGTCCGTTAAAATTTAATCCAAAGACTTTAGTTACTCGTATCAATTGCAAAACAATTAAAATCTATCGATGTACCTTTGCTATCATTTTACTAATTATTGTGTTGTATTGGACGATTGCTACCAATTGTCTGAATTATTCAAATTGAAATAATACCTTTTATACAAAATTGCTTATGACAGTTTTCGCAAGATTATGAACTTGGTTTCTACATGCAAATGTGATTTGAACGGATATAGTTATCGGCGAAAGTCAAATTGATCGATACATAAAAACGGTTTTGTAATAAGTATAAACGTTTGGAAAATTTAAATTGTGCTGTATGCCTAATATTGGAATGTACGTTTCCGACTAAAGATACTATGGTTCTAAAATAGTATTTTATAAGTTAACTCACAGAGAAGCAAGCGCAAACTTACGAAAATAATGTAGATATTGCGGTCACAAAACTGATACAGTGATGATAGATTAAAGTTATTGGTAACGTCATCATGGCAACGTGAACTCATTTAAAGTTCCAGTTATCCAAATTAAGAAGAAAGTGACCGCCCTTCAGAGCCAAAAATATAATTCATCGGGGTGAATAACAAACCGGCTTTCAAGTATTTTTTTACAAAATAAAAGTATAAAATCATGGGAAAACTGTATATTGACATCAGTTCATTGGGTTCCACAACCGAGAGAAACCACAAAAAATGTTTAAAGTAAGGACAAAAAAAAAAAACTAATAGGCTTTATATTTGTATCATAATATTTAGTAAACGCAATTAAACAATCGTCATAAATTGTGTGCTTCATCTTGGATAGCATCGTCACTTAGCAACAGGCGAGTTGGTGGTCAAACGCAGACTTATAATATTGGTACATTCAAGTTTCATGTTCAGGTTTAGATCAAAAGTCTAGAATTGCATCAAACATTGATCTATGTTTAGTTAATTTGAGAAAATAATAATATGAATACGGGAGATACCTACTTTTGTTTCCTTGCTTATATTACGGATTATGTAATAATCATAAAGCCTGAAATAAAAAATTATAATTAAAAACACTTTCGTTCGCAGATTGTTGCTCTCGCTGCTTTCATAGGCGCTTGTAACGCCGCAGAACATGCATACTCTTCCCAGAGTATTGTACGTTATGACGACCACAACCACAAACACGACATTGAAACCGTAAAATATCAGGTTCCAGTAAAATACAAAGTTCCCATCGAATACGCCGTCCCTGTCAAGTACGCCGTTCCTATCAAGTACGCCATTCCCGTCAAGCATGTAGTGCCAGTAGTCACTCATAAAGTTGTCCCTGTAGTGACCAAATACGTGACCAAAGCAGTTCCAGTAGCGCATTATATATCAGAAAATTCTGGTCATGGATATGGACAGGAGAGCTCACACCATGCGTTCTCATCATCTCACATTCACAGAGAAGACATCCCTGCAAAGGCACCTAAGGACTTCTACGTTGGAAATGTGAGATTTACTACAATAAATTATTATAGATTATTGCTAAAACTAATATTATGCTAAAAAAATATCAAGCCAAAAACATTTTTCGTAATAACTGACGTTGTGTTACGTCGGCTTCGCGGTTTAATATTTAGTATTCTTTGCTCATGGCAAGGCTGTTTATGGAGACTATGGACTCTAGGATGGCCCAGGCTGGTTGCGTTTGCCTTTTTCAACCATAACAGAATTCCAAAAAATAAAACGCAAATTAAACCTGTACTATACTATACCTTCAAAGGTGCATGTTTGCTTTTGTATAAACTCGAAGGCATGCCGACACTAGTGTTTAATGTTTATTGGGTAGCAAGGGATATTTCAAAATAGTCGTTTCTTATATAGGGTCACCCCAAATACGAGTTTGAATACAAGGTAGAGGACCCCCATACCAAGGACAACAAATTCCAGCACGAAGCCCGTGACGGTCACGTCGTGAAGGGCGTCTACAGCCTTCACGAAGCTGACGGCTCCATTCGCACCGTTAAGTACTCGGCCGACAAGCACACAGGGTAAGAATATGAACTAGGTGTTCGCCTTAAACACTGACTTCGAGAACCGTAGAATTAATTACCTTCACAACCACTGGACCGATATGCTCAAATTAAATCCTAAAAATGGTATTGGCATGAACTACTTGCGTACAAAATATTGTGAAAATGAGAATATTGGTACATAAGTTATCGTCCAGCGAGCATAAAAATATACATACTAAGTAACAAATTGAAATGACATGATTTGGGAAATAATTTATTTTATAACTACAACTAACATTTCGCACTAAACTATTAATATAAATCCCTATTACTTCACAACCCCATCACCCAACCCCTGGACCGATTCCGTTCATATTTCACGCAGATCGGATCAGCGGTTTTTAAGCTATATTCGGACAAATGATACATACAGTCATACATATAATATGTCATACAACTTGTTCCCATAGACTATAAGAGACAGAACTCAACATCTTAACTAATACGTATTATAAATACGAAAGTAACTCTGTCACGCTCTCTGTCTGTCTGTCTCTCTGTCTGGGTGTTTGTGGCGTTAACACGGCTAAACGGCTGAATGGATCAAGCTTAATTTTTGCATAGACATAGCTTAAGAGTCGGAGACGGACATATACTATTTTTTTTGTATGTTCACGCGAACGAAATCGCGGGTAACGACTAGTAATAAATATATCACGTTTTATTCTTTCAGATTCATCGCAGATGTCAAGCACGTTACAAAGCACGTAGAAGAATCTAAGAATCATCATTAATTCAGTATTCTACCTATATTAATTACTGAATCTTGCAATAGTAATTTATGTACGTCGTTTAAAATACCCAATACTTAATTTTAGCGTTCAAGATGATTTTGTTATCTATATTTGTAAAATTATATTAAATATAAGATCATAAATAAATTATTAAAAAATAATCGTTTAATAATAATTTATTATATATATATATTAATTATAATAATTAATTTAAAAATAATAATTTAACGAGCAAAGCTTTTTTGCGTACAGACATTGTGTCTTTCTCTATCTTTCAACGCATCTACAATGGGGAGTGTTCAGAAGAATTGATGCCGTCGTCGTAGTTCTATCACCGCACCAGTTGCCACCACACCAAAGCTCATTCACATATTGTAGATCTGTGGTTTCTGTGATTAGAGGTATCCATAGACGACGGTGATCGCTTAACCCGTGGCCCGTCTGCTTGGTTGCCAACAACGGGTTAAAATATTTATTTTAAAAATTTCCCGACTGCATTATAATAATAATTATACACACTGAAAATATGTAAACAAGGCCTATTTCAAATGAAATTATGAAATTTACTCTCATATTGGTCTCTTCTCCCATGAGAGAAAATGTACCAAAGAACACTTAAAATTGCATGATATAAGATCCGACACGCAGTCGGAGGCTACAAATATTTTACGATCAGCTTTAGATAAAGCTTTTTCAGTGTGTATAATTATAATGCAGTCAGGTCTCTTTTTTTTTTTGTTGGTTTTGTACTTTATAAACAACAATTTTTGAACAAAATGTTCAAAGATCAACATTCTAAAATCTAAAAATGAATAAAAATAAGAAAGCGTATAGATCCATCAAGCTAGCCTCTTTACCAACTCGCCTGTTGGTACCTAGCACGTACCTAGCTATCGGGGATATGTATACAACGAAATAGCTAGGTAGGTATGAATGAAACAGGCTCGAAAAACCAGTTGAAATTGAGGTCTTGTTATAAGGAACACTCGTACTGACCGCGGTCAACTTGAACTGGATATTAATAAAAGTATGATTTTTCGCCATTGTTAAATGTACAACAGAATAAATAATAGTGTATATCTTGTACTAGTGTGTATAAGTTTGGTTTAGTACTATGTTTGCCACAATTTGCTCAGAAAAAGTGCAACTTCGATTTTTTGTGAGAGTTGTATTATTATTATTACAATGACACTCCGGACATAAAAAGGAATCCAACGACACATCGCTTGTCAAAATCGGTCAAGCCGTTTAGGCTGTAGGCCGTCTTATAGGAACACACAAACATACTTACATACTCGCATACTCACTTACATACACCCCAAAAACATTACGCTCATTCTTGGGCAGTGGGGCACCTAATCTTCATTATTGTCAGTGTGCATTAAGTGAGGTAATAATTGTATCAATGATACATTTATTAGGTTCGATTCGTATCTTTGCTTGCGTAACGACGTTCCAGTTCCAAGCGATATATCTATGAGCAATAAGTGTGACTAGTGCCTAAGTTATGGAGCTTAGTAAGTTGTTCTACAACTTTGACCTGATGACCTTGTCAGTTCCAAAATGTACTACTATATAAACAGCTGTTAATCTAAGCAGTGCATCAGTTAATCAAGCGACACAATAACAAAATGTTCTCCAAAGTAAGTTACAAAAGCAGTGATTAAAAAGGTTTAGTGATCAGTGTGGTGTGGTGTTACTTGCCCTGCAAGGCTCGTCAATGCATTGTATAGTGCAGTTGTATAAGTGATATTTGGTTGCAGATCGTGTGTCTGAGCGCCGTGTTGGCGGTGTGTGCCGCTGGGCTACTGCCCGCTGCACCCGCGCACTACTCCTCCGCGGCCGCGGTCTCTTCGCAGAGCATCGTGCGCCACGATGAGCACGCCCCCGTCGCCAAGCTGGCCGTGGCCGCACCCGTCGCGTATCACGCGGCTCCCGCCGTCGCGTACCACGCCGCACCCGCTCCGGTAGCCTACCATGCCGCGCCCGCTCCCGTCACGTACCACGCACCCGCCGCCGTCGCCTACCACGCTGCCCCCGCCGCCGTCGCCTACCACGCCGCCCCCGCTCCCCTCGCTTACCACGCCGCACCGGTCGCTAAGGTCCTCGCACCCGCACACAAGGTCCTCGTCGCCGCCCGTCACGAGGAGGAATACGTAAGTTAACTGCACTAATCAGCTGAGCCATACTATTAATAACTGTTGATTTTCGCCAACAGAGTTGACGTTCTTTTACATGTTGCAGGCGCACCCTAAATACGACTTCTCGTACTCCGTGGCTGACTCCTAGCAATCAAAAGTTTAGTTATTTCGACAGAAAAAAATTGCTTTGTGAAACATTTCGTTTTAATAAATTATTATTCCATATCTAGAACATCAGTCCTCATAAGCTAAATAATTTTAATGGTGGGCTAGGAACAAGGGTTGAGCGTTGTGGGCGGGCGCAGCATGATGGGCCGGGGCGGAGTTGTGCACCACCGCGTTGAAACCGTTGTGGTCGTCGGCGGTGTACTGCACCGTGCGCACGGAGCCGTCGGCCTCCACCAGGGAGTACTCGCCGTGCACGGCGTCACCGTCGCGGGACTCGTGCTGGGACTTGTTGTCACCGGTGTGCCCGTCAGCCACGGAGTACGAGAAGTCGTATTTAGGGTGCGCCTGCAACATGTAAAAGAACGTCAACTCTATTGCCGAAAATCAACAGTTATTAATAGTATGGTTCAGCTGATTGGTGCAGTTAGCTTACGTATTCCTCCTCGTGACGGGCCGCGACGAGGACCTTGTGTGCGGGCGCGAGGACCTTAGCGACGGGTACGGCGTGGTAAGCGAGAGGAGCGGGGGCGGCGTGGTAGGAGACGGCGGCGGGGGCGGCGTGGTAGGCGACGGCGGCGGGGGCGGCGTGGTAGGCGACGGACGCGGGTGCGTGGTACGTGACGGGAGCGGGCGCGGCGTGGTACGCGACGTTGGGAGCCGCGTGATACGCGACGGGTGCGGCCACGGCCAGCTTGGCGACGGGGGCGTGCTCATCGTGGCGCACGATGCTCTGCGAGGAGACCGCGGCCGCGGAGGAGTAGTGTGCTGGTGCAGCGGGCAGCAGCCCAGCGGCGCACACCGCCAGCACGGCGCTCAGACAAACGATCTGCAACCAAATATCACTTATACCTGCACTATACAACACAAAAACAAGCCTTGCAGGGAAAGAGCACCACACTGATCACAGAATTTATTTAACTACAGCTTTGTCACTTACTTTGGAGAACATGTTTCTTTGCATTACCAAGTTTAACTGATGCTCTGTACTCGTAAAGTTTCATTTATATACCTTGTTTCGTTTATAGCGTTTTGGCCGCGGCAAGGTCAACAGGTCATGAAGCTGTCAACTATATCATAAATGAGAGATTTCGCAAGGAGGCTCGCATTGGACTATTAATTAATAGTCCAGTGTTAAATAATTGGCAAAATTCGTATTTTCATGATACTCAGCGTTATTTTTCAAGAATCAAAATTACTCGTTTGTTTATACTTAGCTCTTCTGTATCGATACATACTTCCTGCTGAAGTGTTATAGTAAAGTTTGATTTCTATACTACTACGTGCTACTTAGTAGAGGTCTATACATGGATGTGATGTGTAGGTGAATACAGGAGAAATTTACTGTAATAATGGTCGTAACCGTTGGGTCTCTGAACTCATCACATTGCGTTAAAGTCTATTGTATTTTTTTTTGTATCATATATGTTACACCACATATTTTCTAAAAATGAGTGGGACTCACGTGCACAAACACTATGGTGGCTTTTAATGCTTAAGAAATCACAAAAAAAACTGATTTAATGGAAAAGCTACCTATTGACAAATTACAAATCGATAGCGAGTTTCTTAGTAAACGCACCCAAAGGTAGTAGTAGTTTCTAGAATAGACTTTTAAAGAGGACAACAATGAGTTCTGAAGTTTTGACGCCAGCGTGAAAAATTATCTTCCAATGAGTTTTACGTTTTCACACAAAAATACGGTAGTGTAGCGATACTAACCACCCCGGTTTTTTTTCTACTACAAGATTACTTGCTTCGGAATTATACTCCAGCATATTTTGCTTCCATTTGGATTAAAAATGACTTAACCTAAAAATTAACATTTTACTCCTATTAATATATTGTTTTAATCTAATAGTACTAATTTAGTTTTAATCTACTACCTTATAGAATGGGATATCGATAACAAAAAGTATCACACTAATATTATAAATGCGAAAGTTTGTGTGTAAGTATTTAAGGAGATAAGTATATAAGTGTGTTTGTTCTCGTTCAACTCTGTAACAGCTGAACGGATTTGAATGAAATTTGGTATGGAGCTAGCATATACCCTGGATTAACACATATTTTTATCCCAGAAAAATAGTCGGTTTCTGTAGAATAGTGGTTGAAACCGTGGGGCGCAGCTAGTCAGTAATAACTGTTTTTAAATATTATTTACTGAATTTTTGAATTTTTCAGTTCTTAGATATTTTTTTTTTTTCTGGATAACTTTTTGGCCTTAAGGATTTTTTTAATATACAAACATAGGCTGAAATTACATAAAAAAATATATCGACTTCTATAATAGCATAAATCGTAAATAAGATTTAGCAAACTACGTTTTGCGTCAATTCGGGATTAACTGCAAAACAGTAGATTATTCATCAAGGGGTTAAGGAACGTCTTTAGTCATGGGCGCCATATTGAAAACCGAGCAGAATGAAACATTCTAGAGTAAGTAACTTTAGAGATTTAAGACTATAATTCTGAGTGCTGTGAGGGATTTCAGGACGCCCAAGACGGAGACAGCTTTATCCCAAAGAGAAAACTCTACTTAATACACCTTCTGCAAGACAATAAAAAGCAAGACTTAAAGTAACTTAACTCGTGACTCGACCATCTACTTGCAAGTGAACTGGACCGAAGACTACTCGACCATCTACTCGACATTTTTTTCGGCCATCTGGTCGAGAAGGTGGTAGAGTCTTCGGCTATAAACTCGACCATCAACTCGACTTACTTCCTCATTCATAATTAACTAGAACTTCAACTTGACCGACTCTCCAGCATCTACTCGACCCTCTACTCTACATCTGCTCAGCCCTCTAGTCTACAATCGAGACAACCATCTAATCGACCGTCTATTCAACTGTCTCCTAGACCAACAACTCGATCGTCTACTCATCGTGTACTCGACCGTTTACTCGACCGTCTACTCGACCGTCTACTCGATCGACTAGGCGACTGACTGACCGACCGTTTAATCGACCTTCTACTTGATTGACTACTCAACTTTCTACTAGATCATCTACTCCACAGACTCAAACACTCACCTACAAATTCACACAAACATCTATACTCGGCCGTCTACTCCACCATCTACCCGACCATCTGTTTACTCGACCGTCTAATCGACCTTCTGCTCGAACGTCTACTCGACCGTTTACTCGACCATCTACCCGACTGCATATTTGATCGTCTACTCCATAGTCTCATCAAAGATCTACTTGACTCAATCGATTAAGTTTCAAATTCAAATCGCATCAATGACCAACAACCAAATACAAATACCTAAAAAAATCGTATTATACAACATTATTTCCCGGCTCAGCCCCGGAGCTTGCATGATAAATAAAAAAGGTGGCAAATATAACAAGTTAAAATTGTAAGACATCGAACATCGTTTTTTTCCCACAGGTTTTAAATTCTTTTGCAGTGTAGTTTACGGAACCCTGCACCTGACCTGACATACATTTATTGACCGCAGCTTGATATTGTTATTGCAACTTTTCGCTCGACGCGCGAAATTCAATTGTCAGTTCAATGTTTTTTGTCAATTACAGCTTAATTACTCGTCGCTAAATAAGTTGTTTTAAGAAATTATAGGTAAAATGATCACCTAGATGTCATTGGTTTGGCTACAAATCTCAATAACTGATTTCCATCTTGGTTTTTGGCTTAGTGACAAATGTATTTATACTAGCTTTCAACTTGCATTTTTGGTTGGTGTAATTTGACATGACATGACATGACATGGTGACATGAAATTGCGACAATAAATAGATTGTTTCAAACAATCTATTTATTATCGCAATTTCATGAACCTACGATGAGTAATTAAGCTGTAATTGACAAAAAACGCAAGAACATTTGATTTTCGCGCACTGAACGAAACGTTGCATCTTAACATACTTTTTATCGTCATATCATTATAAGCAGCTTATTCAGCGCCTCCTCGCCTTTCCACAAACATGGGTTGCTTATTGCCAAAAAACTTTGGTAAAACTTAAAAACTTTTGATAAAATAAATATGCATAGCTTTTTATTTAACAATTTGCTGTATTTAAAATAAATTATAATAACTATGTACAGTGTTTGATAGCTTAATTTTAAGATATACATCGTATCCGAATCACTTAATTTGTACACTTAGTGGTGGGCAAGGAACAGAGGCTGAGCGTGATGGGCAGGCGCGGCATGGTGGGCCGGGGCGGAGTTGTGCACCACCGCGTTGAAACCGCTGTGGTCGTCGGCGGTGTACTGCACCGTGCGCACGGAGCCGTCGGCTTCCACCAGGGAGTACTCGCCGTGCACGGCGTCACCGTCGCGGGACTCGTGCTGGGACTTGTTGTCACCGGTGTGCCCGTCAGCCACGGAGTACGAGAAGTCGTATTTAGGGTGCGCCTGTAACATGTAAAAGAACGTCAACTCTATTGCCGAAAATCAACAGTTATTAATAGTATGGTTCAGCTGATTGGTGCAGTTAGCTTACGTATTCCTCCTCGTGACGTGCGGCGACGAGGACCTTGTGTGCGGGCGCGAGGACCTTAGCAACGGGAGCAGCGTGGTAGGCTACGGGAGCGGGAGCGGTGTGGTAGGCGAGGGGAGCGGGAGCCGTGTGGTAGGCGACGGTGGCCGGCGCGTGGTAGGCAACGGGCGCTACCAGCTTGGCGGGCTGTGGTTGGTCGTGGCGCAGAATGGTTTGGGAGGACACGGCGTTGGCGGCGGAGTAGTGCGCGGGTGCGGCATGGTAGGCCACGGGAGCGGGCGCGGCATGGTAGGCGACGGAAGCGGGCGCGGCATGATAGGCGACGGAAGCGGGCGCGGCATGGTATGCGACGGCGGGAGCCGCGTGGTACGCGACGGGCGCGGCTACGGCCAACTTGGCGACAGGCGCGTGCTCGTCATGGCGCACGATGCTTTGCGAAGAGACAGCAGCAGCAGAGGAGTAATGCGCTGGTGCAGCGGGCAGCAGACCAGCGGCGCACACCGCCAGCACAGCGCTCAGGCACACGATCTGCAACCAAGTATCACTTATACATCTGCATATACTACACATCAACGAGTCCTGCTGAGCAAGTATCACCACACTGATCACAGATTATTTTTAAGCACTCCTTTGTCACTTACTTTGGAGAACATGTTTCTTTGTATTACCAAGTTCAACTGATGCTCTGCACTCTTAAAGTTTCGTTTATATACCTTGCAGTAGCATTTTGGGCGCGGCAAGGTCGACAGGTCATGAAGCTGTCAACCATATCATAAATGAGAGCTTTCTTAATAGTCCAATAAGAACGTTAAATAATTGGCAAATTTCATATTTGCGTGGTGCTCAGTGTTAATTACCGAGAGTCAATTACTCGTATGTCGTAATCGCTTTTCGTACCGCTAAATACTTCCTGTTGAAAATGTATAGTAAAGTTTGATTACTATACTACTACTGGTCAATACACGAACGTGATCTATAGGTTAATGCAGGTCAGATTAGCTGTAATAGTGGCCGTGAACGATAGGTCTCCGAACTCATCATATTGCGTAATGCTTAAACCTGAGTCATCCATTAACTGGCTAGCGGTTCCTTACTCAAAATGGTTATAAGTGGCGCATTTTCACATCATTATTAGATGATGCATTCAAGGGCGACTTTTTTTATCGCTTATAAGTCCGCGTTTGACCACCAACTCGGCTGTATGGCGACGATGTGGTCGAAGATGAAGCACGCCGACTAAGAAGATAAGTACCTATTATATTCACTCGATACCTTGAAAAGCCTAGACCTAGACTGCTTTCAATAATTAGATTACTTGATTCTTATAAAAAGATAAAAAATCACAAAATGAGAATATCAAAATAACATATCTTGTGTCTGTTTACAATAAAATAAAGTTTGCGGATTAAAAAAAACAACGTTTTAAAAAAAAAACAACAACTCAAAATATTAAAAAATTAATAAATTAATTAAATAACAAAAAAAAAAAAATAGGGAAAAATAACTTTTTCCGATCTCTTTCGCCAAATGAAAATAGTTATATCAAAACGAAAATGTCTATAAAGTATTTCTGATGTTATGATACACAGATACAACATACAGCCTTGGCTAAAAGAATTAGGCACGTCTAAAAACATTTATATATTAAAAAGTACTTGCAACTTACAATTCTGCTTTGTAAAGCTAAGAAGAAGCAAAAAAATAAAATTTTACAGTAGAAAAAATAAATGTACACTATCTACAAAAACTTGAAAATGTGTGAGGGAAATAGCTGTGGTACGACTATTACCTTAATAAAACAACATAACGTCAGTGCTTTTGTTAATAATATTAGGAATAGTTAGCAAAAAAAACAACAGGTCTATATGTAGATTAGCTATACATTTCGGATGCTTGGATAGCGAAGAACTCCTTCCCTTATCAACGTCTACCCAAGCTGCTGGGCCAGTTAAGTACTTCAGTAGCGTTAGTTTAGTAGCTGATGAACAATTATAGAAAGTTTTATATAGATTTATTTATGCATTGCATTTCTTATTTGAATTTAACTAGCTATTCCATATCTATATTTGAAACATTAACCAAGGTACTCCACATTTCAGCTTCCAAAATGTAACACACTTCTAAGGTCAGGGATAACACGTTGCATAGTTGACCGACTGGCATCACGCCGCGTTCCATGTATTACTTATTGAAATTAAGCAAGTATTCAAGTGGCAGATTAGAAATACAGTTCAAGTAACAAGAGATGACGATAAAATCTTATGTATAATTAAGAAGTACTAACTGGCGACCACGAACTGGAAGACGCAACGCAGGCAGGCCACACAAGGACATTATTAAAGTCGCGGGCAAACGGTGGATACAAGTGGAAAGTTGTCAGTTGGCGTGGCGGTCTAAAGGGGTGGCCTATGTTCAGCAGTGGACGTCTTCCGGCTGATGATGACGATGAAGTGGCGATAAGTGTTCAGCAGTCGACGTCTTCTAGCTAATGATGATGATGATGAAATGGCGATTAAATTGTTTCTCCATACTTTTTTCACCAACTTTTTTGTGTTATTGTTCATAGGACAAAAAAAAACAAAAGTTACTATCATTGAGGAACACTTTACCGGAAAAGTTAATGGTTTCTATGGAGTTCTTTAAATTTATTAAATTCTTATATGCGCACAATTAATAGGTACTATGAGTACTTTTTCTATAGCTGGGTTTTGATCACAGAATATGTCCATCGTCTAACCGAACACCTAATTACACTACTGAAACCAAACTCGCATGTTATTGAGATAAATTCTTTTCTTTTTTTATTAATTTATATTGTTGCTTGGACCACACTTGCACCACATAATAAAGCCTCAGGGCATTAGCCTACACTCTCGTCTCGCCAACTTGTATTCTACGAAGTACCTACTCACTTGATAACATTTTGATGGATTTGTTCGTGTCATTTTCGATTAAAATTTTAATTAAGAAGTATTAATTGTGTATGGTTTCACAATGACGATTTTTTCTAGATGTTTATTCGTCCCGTTATATTATCCCGTATAATTTACCCGGCCACAAGTATATATACTATACTAGATGTTACCCGCGACTTAGTTCACGCGGACTTAAAACAAGTAGTCCGTCTTTGTAATATACAGTAACTCCTTATCAAATTTTATCAAAATCCGTTCAGCTGCTTAGCCGTGATAAAGCGACAAACATCCAGACAGTGAGACAAATTACTACAGAGAGTTACTTCCTATAGTTCGCTATATGTCGTTGATCAATTTTTGTGCATTTTTTCGACGTTTTGTGTGGACTGACAGTTGTAATGTAGGGAATTCTGAATCGCGCAAGCGATGTTTTTTCCTCGATACGAAGGCATTCATTTTTATACCTCGAAGCTTTATTGGTCCTTATACGACTACTATATTATTTCTCTGAATTATATTATTAGTTAGGAGTCAGGATTAGGATTAGGATAAATATATACTTTGTTTATGTTTATATTTATATTATATTATATTTATTTTATATTATAAGCCTGTATACTTTTACTTCAGTGATAACTATGTAAATAATATTTACGATAACTTAATATAAATCATTTCTCGTCTAAGAGAACTGAAGTATCACAGGAACAAATTCTATTTTACAGACTTACGAGGAAAGTAAACAGTGCTTTGTTTTTAGCTCGCCGATATATTATATTCACTGCCTGTATAGACAGAGATAGAATGCATTGAAAGAATTGACGCAATACAATCCCTGCTAGACAATAGAAGAAAATTAAATAAAAATCCGCTGATATCATCAATGATTAATGTAAACATTCCTAATGAGTCTTACTCGGACCATCAGAACAGTATACACCATTGTCACGCGTTGTAGAAAAAAACGCCCAAAAGGCTTCGTTACTGGGTGGACCAGAATAATTGCTTACTCCACATACTTCAAAACATAATTTTTATGTAATGCCTGATTTCTCTTTGTGATTAGGTCACGTATATAAGTGTAACATTTTGCATCCGGCGTCATTTCCGATCGTCACTTGCCGCGGAAATAGGCGAAATGATTTCTAAAGTAAGTTCAATTGTGTTTGAACTTTGTAGTGATTTTGCAAGTGAAATTAAAAATTGAATACTCTTTTCATTAGTTTTTATTAGTTAAATAAAATATTTGTACGCAGTGCCGTGCTAATCACAGAAGAGAGAAGTAAAAAAAAATCCTCTTCTGTGGTGCTAATAATAAACTTGTTTTAATTATTTTTCAGTTAGTCTCTTGTTTGTCCATATTATTAGTAAGTGTATATGGAAACGAAGTCGAAGAAAAATTTGCCATTTCAACGCAGAGTTTTAACCGCCCAGATATTCCAATATCTTATAAGTTTACCAACGTTCATAATAGCAAGCGAGAAAGTAATCCAAAACAAGAACACAATGGACATCGACAATTGGAAACGGGCCAGAAGAGGTATCCAGTGATTCAATATGCTCCACTTAACTATGAACCGAAGCCGGAAGACCACCGACAAAAACAAAACAAAATAAAGCCACAAGAGGCTAAATTTGAGCCAGCATCAGTTAATATGGGCCGTCATGTATATACGGGACAAGAGAAGCCTAAGTACGACCATTTGGAGCCTAAACCGTTAAAAGAAGACGATAACGTTAATCAACAAAATTATAGATCGTTTATATCGGGACATAACGTTGAGGCATACTCGGGAACAACTGGAAAATATTTGGAACAAGGTGTAGATCCTTTTGTAACTCACCAAGATTATTATCAAAAACAAAAGGTAGGTAAAATAAAGCATTCAAATGCTTTTGATACTTTTTTTTGACACTCATGCCAATAATAATACAAATTTTTTATGTTACAGGTGAAATCACCAAAATTTGTTTTCTATCAAAAAACTAAGGACAATTTCGTTATCAATAAACCAAAACTTCATAACACAGTAGAGGAAGCACCTGCGATCGGGAACTTTAAATTTCTAGAATTTCTGCCTGCTGATTTTAGCTCGGCTAGAAAACAGCATAAAAAAACTCTACCATATGCGTATTCGTAAGTAACAAACACTATCAAAAGTATCCATGTACACAAACAATAACGAATACATATTGTATTGCCTCTATATTCTGGACCTAGTAGATGTATATTCGATATCTACGCTCTCCGTGTACAACATTGTGACTGTAAATGTAGACCTCGAGTCAAATCCTATTGTCCTTCCTGGCTTTAGAATACCGGGTATGTAAGTGTTCGTCTAGATTAATGATATCGCGACCCCAGCTAGATGAGATATAATTTGTTAATAAGCACCTTGCAAAGCCGAAGAGGGCCCTGAAGTTCAGACAATTTCATACAAACGTACGAGTAAAAAATACTTATAATAATTATAATTATGAAATTTTTTAATTTAATTACAACATTTTTTCAACTTTTTTCGACGTTTTTTATGAAATCATGTTGGTTGATCGAAAGAGGCGATGTATCATCGGCGAAGCATCTTTAGCGTATGTACATATATACATATTTATAAGGTTGTAAAGCAAACTAGGAACCTTTATAATGCGCTCGCTATGTCTGTCCGTCAGTATGTCGTATTTCTTTTATTTGAAGACTATAAATAATAAACTACAGCGTTGAAATTTCGTGACCATTTCAATCATTAAGATCGCTAGTAGGAAAAACATAGAAATGATAAAAACACGACATTTTTTTTTCTTTTAGGTTACACAATCAGCTTACGCAGGAAAAGCAACAGCAAACATACGCGCACCCGCGGATACACCTGAACATCGCGCGTAACTACAACATTGCTAACCAGCCACAAGAGGCGCACTTACCACCTATACTTGCACCAAAGGCGCTCGCGCTAAATAACTTACTATTAAACCCACAGAATACTCTTATGCTTCCCGTGCGAAAGGGACATTTTGCGGTAGTATTGTAGTTCAAGCATTATCTTCACACTAAAAACCTACATGTTGTGGTTGTGACTGAATTTTTAAACCACTTTTAAAGATGAACCTGTCGTCAGAAAAAATATAAGACAAAATTATATAAATAGATAATTGGTAAAACATTTTCAGTACATCCGGTGTCAAATTTGATTGCAAGATGGCCACCGTTCACATTTACAAAATGTTTTAAATAAGCAAATCGTCGTGTGTGTTAATCATTTAGGGTAACCTTATTATTTATTTTATTAATAAAGAGATATGCCAATTTAATAGTTTCATTTTTTTTAGGGTTCCGAAACAAATGTTAAAAATGAGTGCTTTTGGTGAGGCATCAGCGTCTGTCTGTCTGTAAATTACAGGCGATTAGTGCATCCTACTAAAGTTTTATAAGCGGAGCGGAAGTTTGTTTGTTGGTTTATTTGTTCCTCTATGACGTAGCAATAGATAATTTTTCATGGGTATTGGTTAAGGGTTGCTTGATCAGTTACTGAGTAATTTTCCTTGCAAGTGAAACCGCAGGGCTCAGCTAACAAGCAATAAGCTAGAGATTTGAATTTATGCTTGAAAAAATAAAAGAAGGTGCAAATCTTAATAATTTTTCATAAATTTCTTTTGCGTGGCCTGTTTTATAGATGTCGAAAGGTTCCGGAATCTCCAAGAGAACGCGCTAGAGCCCTCAGATTCGCACTTTTGCTCCTCCTAGGACAGCGTCATTAATGTCCTGATATGCGTTCGCCTTCAGCCACTCCACGTTGTCGTCCTTCCTGTTCCTTTAGGTAATTTCCTAATCACCACAATCCCGGAGGTCCCTTTTTAAAAGGCTATTACTGCAGGTAGGGGATAGTGGTGCCATCAATTCAATTCATTTTTATTTCCAAATAGGTATTAAAAATACTCTTATGGATAGTCATCACTAGATATAACTAAGTTAAATAAACAAAACGTCACAAAAGCACAACAAAAATTATCAGCACTACAAACATTTGTAGGCTTAAAATAAATGTCAATAGTAATAATAATACTTTAAATAAAAATAGTATTATATAAGTAAGTCTATTCTAGTGCCCCGGAATCAGGGTGACGAATTTTTTGCCCTATTAGCCATTTTTGGTTTCGTGTTTGTTTTAAATGTGTATTTTAAGTGTGTGAAGAAGTTTTTACTTTTTGACGAATTAATTTCATTGATATACATAAATTTTAAGCCCAGCCAATCTTCCTTCGTTCACACATCTTCAAACGTACAACCGTTCAAAAAATTTTTTTTTTTAGTTATGCAAACATCCTTCTTAAGATATTACAAACAAAAATGTATATTTGAATATAATCTCTGGACGATATAGCAGTCACAATTACACAAAAAAGTGTTAGATATTGTGATATTTTAGACTAGGCATAAAATATGAGTCAGTTTTAATTTACGATCATATTAAAAGTAAGTTATAAATGCAGATAATAGTGAATTGGAAAGTCTGTTGCAGATAGCATGCTAATACCTGACTTCTAACATATGACCTAAGGCGAGGTCGTTTGGTTAGCTCTAAGCCGAAACTTGCTCATGTACTTATATATCACAGATGAATAGAACTAGATACCTAGTCTAGGACGAGCCTAGCGCGCAACACATAAGTTTTATAAGACTTATATAAGACGCCGCCCCAAACAGTGAACCTCAGTTCCGACCAAGTGCCAGAGCTGTGCGTGCGTGCGTGCGGCTTACAAAATAAGACGGTTGTTTTAATTTTTCTGATAACCAACAGTAAACAAAAATGACTATCTGTGCAGTGAAATTGTGTAGAAAGTCATCCGCACACTTAAACTATAAAAAAGACGGAATAACTTTTCATCGGTAAGTAAAATAATTCAGTTTTACAAGACATAGCAGAGCTCAGCGTATAATGGACACGTCGTCACTTATCCCTTTTCCTCATTGCGGATATCCCATGCAGTTGTCCCTTTCTGGCGAACGCACGTATAAAGTAGTGTTGTGACTCATTAAACAAAACGCAGACTTGCATTTTCGATTTCACCATACCGTAAAGGGATTCGAACACTGATGAATTCTAACTAACTAAACTGTGCAATCGGGACCTTCTGCTTGGACTAAACTCGACAAGCAACGAAATCACGATAGAATCGACCGGCAGCATCTAGCATGTGCATGAGACTGTGGTGAGACTAGAGAAAATAACTTGTTAAGAGCATATCAGGCCATGCTTAGTAGGGTTCCGTAGGTGCGTAGGATGTTTGAAGTTTTTATCCGTTATTACAGCATTACTCAAAAAGTAGTTATCACATGTTGCCCAAAATAATTTTAAAAGAAAGTTTTTACTAAGATCTATCAACATGGAAGATTACAAGTTTCTGAGATGCATAGTTTAGAAATGGCAGGAGGGGGGGGACACATTGCAAGCAACTTCGTCGGCCAATATTTCGCAAGCAGTACGTTTGATAAAAAAATGGTATAGGAAACCTTAACATCATTTTAAAAGACCTATTTAATGATACCCCACATGCGGGGTACGGGCGATTTTTTTTATCCCCTCTTTACATGTATGACAGCCACCCCATTAATATAAAAGTATGTTTTTCTAATTCTGTCAAAATTGTCACCTTACAAATACCTATTCAACGACACCCAACATGATGGGGTGCAGTGTTTTTTTTTTTTTTCCCCCCTTTACATGTATGGGAGCTACCCTTATTTAAAAACAAAAGCTTTTTTTTATTTTCCGAAACTGTATGTCTATACTTAGACTATCGTTGTGCAAAATTTCATACATGTAAGTTTATAACTTTAAAAGTTATAAGGCTGTAAAGGATTCAGACAGACAGACAGACGGACGGTCAGACAGACGGACATGACGAACTTATAAGGGTTCCTTGTAGTACTACGGAACCCTAAAAATCAGAAGCAGGGCTGGATTTAGGTACGTTGAAAACGATAGCACAAACATTTTAAAAGGATAGTATTTATAAAAATATATAGTATGCTTTATTATTTTTAACCTATTTCCAAAAAAAGAAGGAGGTTCTCAAGTAGTAGTTTTTTTTATTTTTTTTTTTGTTACTCGGAACTCCGTCGTTTATGAACCGAATTAAAAAATTATTTGTTAATCCTCAGTGATGCGTATTTCACTAAAATTCGTAAATACGCATCATTGCATTTCATCAATTCCCGTGGCCGTCTGTAGCCTTCTTCATCCTGTGATTATTTTTTTATTAAACATTCTACTTGAGAACCTTTCCGTTTTTTTGGAAATAGGTTAAAAATAATGAAGCGTAAGTATTATATTTTTTTGTAAATAATATCCTTTTATAATTTTTGTGCTATCGTTTTCAACGTACCTAAATCCAACCTTGGTGATATTGCCGAAAGGGTTCTTTGTTCTTTGACAGAAAGCCGCGGCGCGGTCTTTCAAAAGATGCGTCGCCTTTCGGCATCTTTTGACTGTGATCCGCGGGGCTCCCGAAGGGATGCGAGTTTATGATTTTTTTAGTCGCACGCGCTTGCTTGATGCTACCGGTCGTTACCGTTGCAGTTAATACTAGGAATTTTACAACAATGTTGCGTCAATAGAAACTAATAGTAGATAATTTTATTATGCTGCGTGTAGGAAATATGATTCTCAGTTTTCAATCCCATCTTGAATTAGATTTACACATCCGTACGGTGACAATACACACTGATTCAGGAAATCCGCGAGTGCACGACACTGAGGAAGAATTAGTACTTTAATGGTGTTGTGTAGTAATGTTATGTTAGTGAGTTGAGATTCGAGTGAGTGCGATTACTATGGCAGAGCGGCAGTCGACCCAAGTGTTCGCCCCATCACTACGGAACGTACTAACTCGGCACAGAGGTGGGCGTAACCTTGATGATAGCCAATGGGAATTATTTGTCACGCTCCGCGCACCCCGTGCTTTCCTCAAACTGTGGTGACTTTTGATCGAACCAAAACCCGCGTGACGAGGTATCTGGTTCATCTGTGTTATATATAAACGCCGACAAATTACAATTAATTATCATTCAGTGCTAAGACATTAGCAAAGAAACAACCATCATGTTTAGCAAAGTGAGCAATAATTTGATTACTATAATTTATTGCGACAATTGGAAAAGTTCTTATTCCAACGAAGCAATTTGGAGCAAAGATGGGTTGAAATGTATATTTTTTTATGAAACTCAGCTTTATTTCGTATTGTTTAGCTTCAGTTTTCTAGAAAAATACACATTTAGACGCAGCTATGCTCCAAGCAACTCCAGTAGGTTCTCGATCATAATGCCTGTAATTCTCAAAAAAAAATATATCAAAAGGAAAAGGATTTACAACTAAACATTTGACGAACGTTCCAGGTGCTAGTTCTGTGCGCCTTTGTGGCCGTGTCGCAGGCGGGTCTCCTGGCCGCGCCCGCGCACTACTCCCACGCCGCCGCAGTCTCCTCCCAGAACATCGTCCGCCACGACGAGAACACGGCTCCAGCCTACCACGCCGCCGCCCCTGCTTTCGCCTACCACAGCGCCCCCGTTGCCTCGGTCCTGGCTCACCACGACGATGAGATCGTAAGTTCCACTCTCACTGATAGCACATTATACCGCGACTACCGAGCGCCGCGCTAACAGAGCGTTTCCACCCGACAGGCTTACCCCAAGTACGAGTACAACTACAGCGTGGCCGATGGACAGACCGGCGACAACAAGTCTCAGACCGAATCCCGCGACGGCGACGTCGTGAAGGGCTCCTACTCCCTGCACGAGGCCGACGGCTCCATCAGGACCGTGGAGTACACCGCTGACGACCACAACGGCTTCAACGCGGTCGTGCACAACTCCGCGCCCGCCCACGCCGCGCCCGCCTACGTTAAGGCTGCGCCCGCCCTTCAATACTACCACCATTAATTTAAATTGACTGATGTTATGCTAAAAGTTATTGTTGACTATTTATTCTAGCAAATATATCTACGAATAAGTTCAAATATAATGCAGTTTTTCCTGTATCTATTCTGATTCCAGATACTCGCTACCCATGCAATGTATTTAAAAAATATAAACAATCGCATTTGCTTTCAAAAAGTGTCATTGCACTTTTAGCTACATTATCATACTTTCGGCATCATTTGTGTACCTAATGAAAAACGTATCCTCCGACTTATTTACAACAAAATTAAAAAGCCCAAATTCAATGGGCCCCAGGTCTACTCGTAGATATATAGATAAACTCTTTATTGTTCACACCAGATTGTACATAGTTAGGACAAAAAAAAAACTAGTGTAACAACTGGCGGCCTTATCGCTGAAAGCGATCTCTACTAGGCTACCTTGGGATAGAGAGGATCTTAAAAGATGTAAACGATGGATGTAGAAGGATGTAAAAGTGCAATAATGGAGATTATGTACCAATTTTCAACAGAAAATCATCTTTGTCTCACTACCAAACATCGTCTTCTGGGTGCCACTGAGCTGTTATGTGCAAGCAGGACGCTTACCATCAACGAGTGACTTGCTCGTATCGGTCTTTGTATAAAAAAACTTCTGATTAGATCAATGATACTTCAATCATCTAATGAAATCGAAATCACGTGAAACTCTACAACACATCTACTTGTAAAATAGCTCGGTTAAAATCTTGGAAATGGCAGAATGGTAACTCAGTCGTGGTTATTAAAATTCAACTTTATTATAATACCTTTAATCACCATTATTGAAAAATCACTAAGAATCAGAAAGCTCGTCTCTATCTTGGTTTTATATTGTATCTATATTATTTTCAGTAAAAAAAAACTCTATTCAACTTTTTGAAAAAAAACGATTTCGTTGAAGAGTTTGAGTCACTTTGAAGAAATAAGTTTTTGTTCCAAAAACGGGCAACTTAAAAACCTTTCACTGAACCCCATAGCCCCTTCCTCTATAGAAGCGCCCTTTTATCTGAAACCTAGCACATGTATACAAAACTTACCAATTTGTCGTCGAGCGTAAGACTTTTTCCAGTTATAGATATACTTATTTCTAGGTATTATTAATTCATAATTCATGCATATTTGCTAGTAGCTCTAAAAGATTAAATATTTTTTGACTTATTGTTATAGTTTTGGTTTCTAATATATTTTTTCAGCGAAATTAGAGTGCAGAAAGAGGTAATATATCATCATCATCAGCCATAAGACGTCCACTACTGAACATACACCACACTTGCACAAAGTGTCACTTGCATCCACCGGCTGCCCGTTCACAATGTTGGTCAGACCACTTAGTGGGAGGCCTGCCTACGCTTCGTCTACCGGTTCAGGTAATATAATTACAATATCTCAGAATGACAACGTTAAAGTTCAAAAAGTTCAAAATTCTTGGTGGCACTGAGCTGTTATGGGCTAAACGCTATGCTTACCACAAGGTGAGTAACTAGCTCGTCTCATTTAAAAAATAACCATAAAAGCTGATCTACAAAGGTAGTAGCGATAAAATTAAAAGTTAAATTTCTGAGTCAGTAGTTTCAAACACGTTTCAAATCAATGGGATTTTTTGTCGCCGCGCCACCTGCGCGCGCCTCGACGCAGCGTGTGACGTTGCACTCCATTCTTATTGATATTGCTATCATCATTTTTCCAGAGTGTGCTGATGTTCAATCATTATCATAAACACGATGACTTTAAGATGTGGCTTGCACATATTCATTATTAAAAAAAAAAAAGATTTATTTAAGGTAATCATCATCAGCCAGAAGAAGTCGAATGCTGAACAAAGGCCTACTAATATAGAGAGGGCGGGAGAAATCCTCACGCTTTCAACACGGTTTAGAAATTCCAGAACGCTCACTATTTACGCCGCTGCCTGTCCTACAGCGGTCCTGTTTGCAGCTATACGAATTTCTACATTAATCTCTCCCCAATCCCGATTACCGACCGGGCAGCTGTTTGATTGATAAATGTAATTATCTGTTCTAAATCTGGGTCTTAGGTTTAGGGATGCCTTTGTGTGTGTTCCATGACATCTCTAACACGGCCGAGATCGTAGCCAAGAGTGTGTATAGCGGTAAACGCTATTATCTATTATAAAATGAAAATGCCACGCGCACGTCGTAACAAGCCCATGGTAAGGTTCTGTAGCTACAAAATAAATAAGGAATCAGCATAGGCCGAGTTATTAGAGTGCAAAGCAGTTTTTGGGGTTTTTCCGGAACATTTTTTTTTTGCCGCCTTAAAGATATATTATAAACTTGGTTGGCTATAACTCGTAAACTATAAATTTCTGTAAATCGTAATAACTTTGATTCATTATCATCTATGCGCTAGTAGTATTCTTAGTTTTTCCCACTTTTTCAAAAAATGTCTTTAGGTTTTATTTTTAACCGAAAAGTAAACAAATCATAGGTGACTACTTAATTGAATATTTCAAAATTATTGCGTAGTTCTACAAAGCGATGTTACAAAGTTCATAGTTACTTGAATTCCCTTTTCTATAATCTCTAATATCTCACTCGATAAAGAAGAAACAATTTTTTTCAGTACCTGCTTTTCATTCAGGATGTGAGTCATCGCTAAAAAACTTTGTAAACAAAATTTCAATACTTTTCATGGTATCCTATCTTTACAAGTTTAGTATTAATTTCAGCGCTTATTACAGGCATAAAAGTCACATGTAAATGACCGTAAGATACGGACGAACAGACAGACGAAGATGGCGAAACTATAAAGATTCCTAGTTTGCTACGAAACCCTAAAACTATTGAAACAAAAGGCAAATGTTACTGGATCAAAAGTGATAGTTTATTTGCTAGAATAAATAGTCAACAACAACTTTTAGCATAACATCAGTCATTTAAATTAGTGGTGGTAGTATTGAAGGGCGGGTGCGGCCTTAGCGTACGCGGGCGCGGCGTGGGCGGGCGCGGAGTTGTGCACGACCGCGTTGAAGCCGTTGTGGTCGTCAGCGGTGTACTCCACGGTCCTGATGGAGCCGTCGGCCTCGTGCAGGGAGTAGGAGCCCTTCACGACGTCGCCGTCGCGGGATTCGGTCTGAGACTTGTTGTCGCCGGTCTGTCCATCGGCCACGCTGTAGTTGTACTCGTACTTGGGGTAAGCCTGTCGGGTAGAAACGCTCTGTTAGCGCGGTGTTCGGCGATTGCGGTATAATGTGCTATCAGCGAGAGTGGTACTTACGATCTCATCGTCGTGGTGAGCCAGGACCGAGGCGACGGGGGCGCCGTGGTAGGCGAAAGCAGGGGCGGCGGCGTGGTAGGCTGGAGCCGTGTTCTCGTCGTGGCGGACGATGTTCTGGGAGGAGACTGCGGCGGCGTGGGAGTAGTGCGTGGGTGCGGCCAGGAGACCCGCCTGCGACACGGCCACAAGGGCGCACAGAACTAACACCTGGAAAAATAAATGTCGTTAGAGGTAACCGATTTCCCTTCACTAAATAAATAACCTGTATTCCTCGAAGTCTCATCAAATATAAGGATCAATTTATTTATCTTTATCAGCCTTTCATAACCCGCTGGGCAAAAGGCCTCCCTCTTATTAAGGCATTATTCTATTTATTTTGATCGTTCTAAAACAAATCTATATTCCAGCTGATTCCAGCACGTTTTGTAACTCACTTTGGAGAACATATTTGATTGTGTTGATTGATCAAAGCACAAGCGATAACTGTTAGTTCATTGATCGAGTATTTATATTAGTACTAGTTCTAACCCGCATGAAGCAAAGTTGGTGTGAAGCTTACGGCAACCTTGTTCGGGTCAAATAATTATCATTTTAGATATGAACTGCAACATTCACTTACATGTAGGAGGCGATTAATGTATATTCAAATCGGTTTGACTGACTCATAATAATCCATGATTTGTGGTAATTACTCTCCAGGTTTTAGGTATTTATCAAAACAAAAAAGATGACTGGCATTGTGTTTTTCCGTTATTTAATGGCACTTGGGATTCGTCGTTATTTGTACTGAAATAATACTGGAATTATTTTTCTGTATTATTTAGGTATTTTGTATTATTTTAACATTGTTTTGTAGTTTTTTTGACGAATTGAAATGAAGATAATTAAACCAAATTGAGATTGCGGAAAGAGAAAAACAAATAGTTACGCTTTGACCTGAGTATATAAATACTGTTAATGGTAAATAAAATTAAGTTTTTCAATTATTTTGTTAATAATATTTTATGTCCATACAATATTTCCAAGTACATAGTTTAATAGATACAAATGTATTCAGAAACTCAGACGTTTTTACAAGCAATAGTAGAATAGTAGTAGAAGTAGTAGTAGTGTCATTTCAAGACAAAGATTTTTGTAAAGTGATCCAATTTTTTTTTTCATCCCGTTATATTAAGGGCGTCAACCTCTATTACACAATTTACATAATTATAATTATATTAGATAAAAATAGATCGCCTCACCACTAAACATCGTCTTCTGGGTGCCACTGAACTGTTATGTGCAAGCAGGACGCTTACCATCAACGAGTGACTTGTATCAGTCTTTGTATAAAATAACTTCTGATTAGCTCAATGATACTTCAATCATTTAATGAAATCGAAACCAAGTGAAACTCTACTTCTACACATCTACTTGTAAAATAGCTCGGTTAAAATCTTGGAAATGGTAGAATGGTAATTCAGTTATGGTTATTAAAATTCAACTTTATTGTAATACCTTTAATCACCATTATTAAAAAATCACTATGAAACAGAAAGCTCATCTCTATCTTGGTTTTATATTGTATCTATATTATTTCCAGATAAAAAAAACTCCAGTCATCTTTTCGAGAAAAAAAAACGACTTCGTTGGAAGAGTCTGCACTTTGAAGTAATAAGTTTTTGTTCCAAAACGGGCATTTTTCTTACTTTATAAACCTTAAATAAGTTGATAACTTTTGCTGAACCCCGTAAAAATATATTTTAATATACCGCTTCTATAGAAACGCTCTTTAATACCTGAAACCTAGCACATGAATATAAAACTATTACCAATTTATCGTCGAGCGTAAGACCTTGTCCAGATATAGATATACTTATTTCTAGGTATTTAGTTATATATTCATAATTCATGCATATTTGCTAGTAGCTTTAAAAGATTAAGTATATTTTTGACTTATCGGTATTGGTTTAGTTTCTTTTTTTTTTTTCAGCGAAATTAGAGGGCAGAAAGAGGTAACATATCATCATCAACATCATCAGCCATAAGATGTCCACTGCTTAACATAGGCCTCCCCGTTAGAGCACCAGACCAACCGACAACGTGTTACTTGCATCCACCGGTTGCCGCGACATTCACAATGTCGTCGGTCCGCCTAGTGGGAGGCCTGCCTAAGCTTCGTATTCCAGTTGAAGTAATAATTATATAATATAATTTAATGTTTCTTATCAGGTTTTGGTCGCCCTCCAGCTCGTTGGGATGACGATATTGTGAAAATCGTGGGTCGAACCTGGACAAGATTGGCACAGGACTGCGATGAGTGGCTTACAAGAAAAGAGCCTATCTATGCTCAGCAGTGTGCGATTACGGGCTGAAAATGATGATGATGATGATCAGGACTTAGGGCCTGATTCCGGTGATACAACCTAGAAATCCTAAACCTAAAAAGTCGTAAAATTTAGGAAAATCCGTCTAAAACTAAAATGGTATTCAGACAGGAGCATTTTAGGAATTTTAGAACCGTCAAATTAAAATTTTTAGCTCGAATGAACGAAACCAACTAAATCAACTCAATTTAAGAAATTTAGACAGTTTTGCTATTCTAGAAACAAGTTTTAGAATTTAAATGTAATTTTAGGTTACTTTTTTACTGAATTTAACAAGAAGCCTTTTAGATCATTCCTAAAAAATCATACAACATTAAAGAGACTTTAAGCACGGTAGTTTTATGCTTTTACTTGAAAAAACAATTAGACAAACTTAGAAATGCAACCAATCGTCTATTCAACTTGTTGATTCAGTGAGATTTGTGATCAAAGTCAAGTATTTTTCAGATACTTATAAAGTGTTGTTACACCTGCTGTTGGAGGAATTGCTAATCATTTAATGACTATGTGATAAGGTGGTGATAAGTCTCTTTTACGAGGACGATAAGCAGGATGTTGATAGGTTTTTTCTGTATATTCACACACATACACCTAAAAAGCGATGAAAAACTAGGAGGTTGCTACTCGGACTGATATTACTATTATTATATATTGTATTATAAAACGTACAAACTTAATTTAACGAAAAACTTGAATTATTTTCCATAAGTGACGTAACTATAGCATTCACTGTTATTTATCATTAATAAATAATTCTGATTTCTGATATCACTAGTTTCATACAACGAGGTTACCGTTCAAATATAAAACAGGTAGCTTTAGTAATGTTACAGCAATACCTATAGATACATAATACACTTACACTTCATGATACATAATTATATCAGTAGTTTTCGCATAACCTGTTTTAGACTAACATGTGAACAGCCTAAATCTTTGGCATAACTGTAATTCATCGAACGTCTTTTTAGACTAACATGTGAACAGCCTAAATCTTTGGCATAACTGTAATTCATCGAACGTCTATGTCGCATGACCTCATTTGGCATAAACATTTTTTTCCGTACCGTTTAGTAACATTAGTAACAAATAAACACACTTTCTTATTTTTTATTAATAAGAAGTAAGATAAAATTAAGTAAACGCCGGGTGGTTTTAGATTGGTAGCACTAACACTTCGTTGTGATGGAGGTGCCACAGCTAATAAAAAAATCTGAACCAAATTGGAAGCAAACAGGTCAGTCGCTGTCTATGGTCGCCACAGAGTCACCCAAAACATATGATTTTTATCAGTTTTTTAGTCTGTGAATTCAATTTAAGTGGAGGAAACTTATCTTAATTCCGTTCACTATTTTAGGTAGCGCGTGCTACCAGAATACCGATAGGACGCAATGGAAACAACTTTGAGTTTTATTTTTAACCGAAAAGTAAACAAATCGTTGGTGACTACTTAATCGAATATTTCAAAATGATTGCGTAGTTCTACAAAGCGGTGTTACAAAGTTCATAAATATTTAAATTCCCTTTTCTAAAATATCTTACTCGATAAAAAACATTTTTTTTTCGTACCTGTTTTTCATTCAGGATGTGAGTCATCGCTAAAAAAGTTTGTACACAAAATTTCAATATTTTCCCTGGTATAAGTACCTATTTTTAGGAGTTAAGTATTAATTTCAGCGCTTATTACAGGCATAAAAGTCACATGTAAAAGACCGTAAGATACGGACGAACAGACAGACGAAGATGGCGAAACTATAAAGGTTCCTAGTTTGCTACCTAAAACTATTGACACAAAAGGCAAATGTTACTGGATCAAAAGTGATAGTTTATTTGCTAGAATAAATAGTCAACAACAACTTGTAGCATAACATCAGTCAATTTAAATTAGTGGTGGTAGTATTGAAGGGCGGGTGCGGCCTTAGCGTAGGCGGGCGCGGCATGGGCGGGCGCGGAGTTGTGCACGACCGCGTTGAAGCCGTTGTGGTTATCAGCGGTGTACTCCACGGTCCTGATGGAGCCGTCGGCCTCGTGCAGGGAGTAGGAGCCCTTCACGACGTCGCCGTCGCGGGATTCGGTCTGCGACTTGTTGTCGCCGGTGTGTCCGTCGGCCACGCTGTAGTTGTACTCGTACTTGGGGTAAGCCTGTCGGGTAGAAACGCTCTGTTAGCGCGGTGTTCGGTGATCGTGGTATAATGAGCTATCAGCGAGAGTGGAACTTACGATCTCATCGTCGTGGTGAGCCAGGACCGAGGCGACGGGGGCGCCGTGGTAGGCGAAAGCAGGGGCGGCGGCGTGGTAGGCTGGAGCCGTGTTTTCGTCGTGGCGGACGATGTTCTGGGAGGAGACTGCGGCGGCGTGGGAGTAGTGCGCGGGTGCGGCCAGGAGACCCGCCTGCGACACGGCCACAAGGGCGCACAGAACTAACACCTGGAAAAATAAATATCGTTAGCGGTAACCGATTTCCCTTCACCAAACACAACTAACTAACACACAATAACTTGTATTCCTCGAAATCTCAACAAATATAAGGATCAATTTATTTATCTCTTTATCAGCCTTTCATAACCCACTGGGCAAAAGGCCTCCCTCTTATTAAGGCATTATTCTATTTATTTTGATCGTTCCAAAACAAATCTATATTCCAGCTGATTGTAACTCACTTTGGAGAACATATTTGATTGTGTTGATTGATCAAAGCACAAGCGATAACTGTTAGTTCATTGATCGAGTATTTATATTAGTACTAGTTCTAACCCGCGTGAAGCAAAGTTGGTGTGAAGCTTACGGCAACCTTGTTCGGGTCAAATAATTATCATTTTAGATACGAACTACAGCATTCACTTGCATGTAGGAGGCGATTAATGTATATTACAATCGGTTTGACTGACTCATCCTAATCCATGATTTGTTGTAATTACTCTCCAGGTTTTAGGTATTTATCAAAACGTAAAGGATGAGGCATTGTGTTTTTCCGTTATTGAATGGCACTTGGGATTCGTCGTGATTTGTACTGAAATAAGACTGGAATGATTTGTCTGTATTACTTAGGTATTTTGTATAATTTTAACATTGTTTTGTAGTTTTTTTGACGTTCTGAAAGTATATCATAGTGCACCTAATTCAACTGAAGACAATTAAACCAAATTGAGATTGTGGAAAGAGAAGAACAAATAGTTACGCTTTGAACTGAGTATATAAATACTCTTAATGATAAATAAAATTAAGTTTTTCAATTATTTTGTTAGTAATATTGAATGTCCCTAAAATATTTCCAAATACTTAGTATAGTACATACACATATATTCAGAAACTCAGACGTTTTTATAAGCAATTGATACGTCATTTTGCTGTAGTGCTTTTCAAGACAAAGTTTTTTGTGAAGTGATTTCAAATATATATTTTTTCATACCAATTTAAGGGCGTCGACGTCTATTACACAACTTACATAATTATATATTAGTATAAAATGTTAATGAAATTTCTCTATTGCATAAATTAATTGTGAACACTTGATAACGTCATTAAGCTTAACATTTAAAATTATAAACATAGATCTTCAAAATATTTAGCTCTGTTCATCAAATGTTTCTTAACTGTATTTTTGAATTTTTTGTCGCTAATACCACAGTTAACCCTAGATCCCGCACTAAAGACGATCGAAGTGCACCATACATCTGTCAAAATACTAAAAACATTGTATCATATAAGTACCTAGAAAATATCATATTAGGTTAAGGTATAATGCTAGGAGTATTTAGGTGATATTTAGAAGTCGTACAATTTAATTTGAAGTCTTCTGACTATTTATGTAATTAGTTAGGTAAGCGATGGCTTAGATTTAGGAGTTAGAGTACTGAACGTGGGGCGCTTTCAAAACAATTTGTGAATGGATTGAATCGCATTTTTTTGTGACACGGAGCAAGGTCGCCTTCAGCCTGTTTGACAACTTCCACTACTCTCGCTGAACTAAATCACTGTGAATATTATTCAGTATAAAAACTTGAACTATGACTGTATGACTATCACTAAAACATTGATCATTCCAAAGAATCAATCAATATGTTCTCTAAAGTAAGTTGAAATGCTTTAAATGGAAGAAATGCTTCCAACCACTTTAATAAATTGAAGACTGTATATTATTACAATAACACATTTTTCAAATATAGAAGAAAAGGTTAAAATGCAAATCTGGTCTTTTTCCAGGTGTTAGTTCTGTGCGCCCTTGTGGCCGTATCGCAGGCGGGTCTCCTGGCCGCGCCCGCGCACTACTCCCACGCCGCCGCAGTCTCCTCCCAGAACATCGTCCGCCACGACGAGAACACGGCTCAAGCCTACCACGCCGCCGCCCCTGCTTTCGCCTACCACGGCGCCCCCGTCGCCTCGGTCCTGGCTCACAGCGACGATGAGATTGTAAGTACCACTCTCGCTGATAGCACATTATACCGCTACCACCGAGCACCGCGCTAACACAGCATTTCTTCCCGACAGGCTTACCCCAAGTACGAGTACAACTACAGCGTGGCTGACGGACACACCGGCGACAACAAGTCGCAAACCGAATCCCGCGACGGCGACGTCGTGAAGGGCTCCTACTCCCTGCATGAGGCCGACGGTTCCATCAGGACCGTGGAGTACACCGCTGACGACCACAACGGCTTCAACGCGGTCGTGCACAACTCCGCGCCCGCCCACGCCGCGCCGGCCTTCGTTAAGACCGCCCCTGTCTACGTCAAGGCTGCCCCCGCTCTCCAATACTACCACTAAGCTGTGATATTTATTTGAAGAAAGTCATTGTTGATAATTATTTAATTTATTTCAATATACGAATACAATTTAGCTGTGTTTTTCGCAACTGTCCACTATAAATGGCTATCTCTATATAATACTCGTAAGCTTTTTTCATTATGTTGTAGAAAATGAAAAAACATACATCATTCATAATTATTTCGAGAAAACCGTATAAAATTTCCTGTCCAAAACGAAAATATATGACCCCTGATTGACCAATGACAACAGCTACTTAAGAAACACGAACATTATAATTATGCTACTAAATATTTGAATGCTACCAATAATTTTCTTTCACAGCTTTCTTCTGTTTGAAACATCAATAATATCATCTTTATTTTTTTGACTGGGTGGAAATCCTCACAAGATACCCGACTGCTTTGGGGTGCAGCCGAATTATGTGGTACCCAGTAAAACCCCACGGTGGCCTAACGTGGTGCTTGACCAAGGGCTTCGGGATCTCCAAAAGAACGCACCGGAGGCCTCAGCACCGCGCTTTAGCTCCTCCCGGGACAGCTACGAGCTGTCCTGAGAGGCCTCCACCTAGAATAGCGTCAGCCACTTGACGCTGTCGTCCACCCCGCGAGCACGTTTAGGTAGATGGTTAGAGCCCCACCTCTGACTATCTCCCAGCCCAAAGATCCCCCTTTTAGTAGGCTCTTACTACAGGCGTCCGGGGCTCTGAGGGATCATGAGGGCAAATTAACAATAACACTTCCCACTTAATATTATAAATGCGAAAGTTTGTGTGTAAGTATCTAAGTAGGTAAGCATGTAAGTGTGTTTCTTCCCGTTCAACTTTGTAACGGCTGAAACGGATTTGGATGAAATTTGGTATCGAGGTAGCTTATTTCCTGCATTCCACACATAGGCTACTTTTTATCCCGAAAATTTTAACCGTTGCTATAGAATAGCGGCTGAAACCGCAGGGCGCAGCTAGTATCTGCAATATATTTTTGTAAAGCAGTGAATGCTTCTACAATATAATTTTTGTAGCAAACTAGAGAGTTCAATTAAAATACTCATCCATGAAATAAGATAATCGCCTCCGCTGAATGTGCCGATACAGATGGCAAAACTGATAAACCATTCTCTTTGATAAAAAATTTAAACTCGATTCATGTAGGGTAACATGGTCTAATCATGGTCTTTAAAATTAATACTGAGTTTTATTTTATTAATTTACTTTCTATAGCTAGAGTATAATACGGTACTGTTTCACGTACCTACATTACTCTAAAACGAAATTATAGACAAAAGAGAGCTTATATTTGGTTTTCAAAACACATTTAAAATAGCTGAATCAAATTATAAATCACAGTGTGGGTATCACTAAAATATTTGGGCAACTAAAAAACTAGAGCAAGTAAATAGCCAAGGTCCGAGTCGAAGTCTGCCTGGAAGAGATCGCTTTCAGCGATAAGGCCGCCTGTTGTTACCCTAGGTTTTTTTCTGTCCTAGTTATTTACAATCTGATGTGAACAATAAAGAGTGTATCTATCTATCTATGTGCATTGGTATATTTTTTCAATGTTTTGTCCCAAATGGTAATATTCACTTAATAGGTATTAAATATAAAACTATTATTTAAATTACAAAATTAAGGCCTAAAATTATAGAAGATTGTCTATATCGACCAATATCCCCTTTTAAAACACACCGACAAAGATAGTAGTGATGATACGATTGCTCACAAATCATTGTCATAACCTGGACATTGCCCAGGTTCAAATTTTAGTCAAATTGTAATAAATGAAGGGGTTTATACGTTTATAAATATAAGATGATAATGAGGTGATGGTAACTTAATTGAAATAGTTTACAAAATGTTACTTTCCTTATTAATTTATTTTTTTCAACAAATGCAAAAAAATACCTTTTTTTAAGCTTTACTCATGTTACGTAGCGAGAGTTTCTTATTTTATTGTTCACTAAAACCTAACAATAGTCAATACATGCAGGAGATACCGTCCCAAAGAGGAAATAATAACGAGAACAGTATGTCAGAAAAAAATATTGCATGACTTTATTCTGAATAGAATGAACAAAGCAGCAATTTTGCCACATTTAACACTGCTTATCTTCTCTAGTCTTTCAAAGCTAAACTAAACAATGGTATCTCAACAAAAAGATTTTAAACATTTTATGTAATAAGTATTGGAAAAGTATAAAACGGTGTATAATGACACTTTTAATCAACAGTTAGCTAGTATCTTCCGTTAGCGACAGTTCTACCATGTATTTCACAATGATTCAAAAGGTATTAGTGAAAATGCCTAAAATTTTTAGCCACTGTTTTTTAACCCCCAACGCAAACAGAGGAGTGTGTTACCTATAAGTTTAGTGTGTGTCTGTGTCTCTGTAGCTCGAAAAAGGATAAATCGCTTTTGATAGCTAGTTTACTTTTTTTTTGGAATGATCGTGTTCTCAGTGTTAGTGTGATTCAAGAAAATGTTTTCAGCCGTTTGAAGAACAACGGCTCATTTCTAGTTGTACTGGGGGTTCTTTTAATTTTAATTTATATTTGTGTACTTTCAATTAGGGATGAACGAACATTCCTACACTATTAATAAAAAAGGAATGAAAACGTTTTAAGAAAAAAAATAGCTTCAGCGTAGTTATCAACTTTTAGACATCCACTGTCCCAATCCCCACGCTTGGCGGCTTTGAGATCGCAGTTCACCATTTGCTAAGAGGACGCTGCTGCTCTTACTCTTGTGCTTCTGGTCGCAATTTTAGGACGTACAATAAACAACAGCAATAAGCAAACAGTCAGCTTGCGTTTTAAGCAATAATAAACCGACCCATTTTTTTAAATCTAAACAAAATTGTCTTCTGTTTCAGTTTTTGTTCTTCATTTACTTTGTGACTTCAAGTACAGCAGTTTTCATACACCCTGGCAGCAGTAGTATTTCCAGTGTAGACTCTGATGGAGCAGTAGGTTCACAGAAATGGCAAGAAGTAAAACCCTACCATCCGCCTAGTTCACAGTGGTATGGAAATAAATATAACGAGTATTTTGTGAGTATTATTTCCTTATTTGGTAATTATAAAATTCATTACCCCTCATTACCCAACAGTACTTCCTAATGCACTTACTTTATTTTTAAATAAAAAATAATTTTAAATTTATAAATTCAAGTTAAAAGTAATACAGTTCATAATTATTTTTGTCAGTTTTTTCTTTCTTTTTATTCACACAACAATAATAAAAATTATAAACATTAACATAAATTAAAAACTCTAACACTAAACTAAAAAAAATTAAAGATCTTTTAAATCATCTAGACTCGTGTTGCCTATTGTTTAAACGGTCTGTGCCCAAAATGTTAGACGAGAAAAATTACTTATAAAATAATACTATGTAAATTCATGTATATATTTAAATTCTTCTAAAAGTAATTATTTTGTTACTAGGCTTACCCTAAATACGAGTTTGAGTATGCAGTATCAGACAAGAAAACCGGAGACCACAAAAGACACCATGAGATCAGAGATGGTGACAAAGTCCGCGGCGAATACAGCCTAATCGAGCCTGATGGTTCTCTGAGGAAGGTCGAGTATGATGCTGATGATTACAACGGGTAAGCATAATGAACACTCTTACAGGACATTTTACAAGGACATTTTTTAAGGACATACCCGGGTACATTATCGAAATAACTTTATCACAAAAACAAAGATTAATATAAAAAAAACAATCGACTATTATAAATATTTAAGCGTGGCAAATACGGCCTTGTTCAAATGAATAGCTAAACTAACTAGCGTTAACTATGTATGCAATTATATCTTTAAAATTGCCAGGGCTAAAACTAATTGTAAAAATAGTAAGATTATACTACTACTACTACTTTATATTCACGAATTCAACATTTGGTACGTTATGCATACAGAATCTTTAAAATGACCGTACATGGATTAATCTTCAAACTTCTAATTACAGATTCAATGCAGTCGTCAGCAAGACTGTGAACAAACACGGAGATCACGCTTTTTCGGTATCTGATCATACCAGATATTTCTACCCGACCGGACATGGCATCAAGATAAACCATTTCTTTCCGAATAAAGAACACCAGTACAATAAAGTTCAGAATAGCGAAACCGAAGCAACTCCAAAGTTGTCAACACCAGTTAAAGAATCAGAAGAAACTGTTGTCAAAGGAGATGGTAAAATGGTGCTGATGTCAGGAGACAACGTCATGGTTTTAGAGCCTTTGAAAATAGCAGAGCAAGTAGAAACCAAAGAAATTGATATTCCGAAAACAAAAGTAGATGAAGCACCTGTTAATATTATCCCCGCTGTAGTATCTGAGGTCATAGACAATCATGAAACTGTGAAAGCCGATGATGCAAAACCTTCTCCTGTAGCTATTAAGACTGAAGAATCACCGAAATTGGAGGTGGTAGAACTAGGATCAGATGCAGAGGAACCTAGTTCTGATTCTGATGTGGCATCTTCATACTACCATAGGAGATTTTACTATGTAGGGTTTTAAAAATAAGCATAAGTCATTTTACAACTATGTTCGTTTGTACTGTTTTTGTTATTTAGTATTTAATCATCGGAGTCATATGTTATTGATGTCTACATAGTCATGAAGTTAATGAAAATAAAACTTTAAGAAAATATTAAATCATATTCATATAAAAACAAAAAAATTACTTACTTACATTCCCAATCCCACTTTATGCGATGCGTGACCAAAATGCTGGAGTTTATCTAGTCCGACGCATAAGCATTGACATTCAGCGTGAAAAAGACTAGCGTGCTGGGTTTGATGAGCGAGCATTACGATTTGCATTAACCTTAGACTTTCATTGACCTGTGGAAATAGGTTAGGTTATGTTTGAACTGCGACAAAAAACGTGCGAGCCGAGTAAGCGAGGCTGGCGTAGGTACCGCGGCAGCAACCGGCGAAGCGCTAATAACGAAGCGCTAGTAACTGCAACATAATAGGTAGGTATTCCTGATCTTCTTTCAGTGCCACTCCATTAAAGAAAGTTGGCAGTCAGGTTTTTAAAATTTTCCTTGTCCAGCGCCAGTCTGAACAGTTCTTCCACCGCTTTTATCCCCGTTCATAATATAGTGGCCCTGAATACTAGGTTAGGTTAGGTTTATTTAAATATCTGCTATAGTTCTGGGTATCAATTGTCCGTAATTTTGTGTGTTCAATAGCATCCCAATACAATACAGAGAAATCTAGTGGGGAGTACAAAAAAATACATGTTGATCAAGATTTCAGTATAAGATAACTATAGCTCTCTTTTTCATTTGGTATAAATCGATGTAATGCCATTTAGCAATTTCGATGATGCGTTCAGTCCATATTAAGAACGAATTTAAAGGCTTCAGTTATGTCGTATTTCGTCGCCCTTAACATTTCTGCGGCTCATCAACTCGCATCGCAGACACGAAAAGTTCGTGAATTAAATTTCATAACCCCCATGCATCTTGCTATGCAAGTTACCATACACAGACATTGAAATGTTTTCATTTTATTGTCGAGTCAATCAAGCTGAACTTCTTTATGCTTTTAAGGAAATGAAACATGCTTTCGGTAATTCAAGAATGATTCGGCCTCAGATTTTAGCTCGTAGCTTACGCAAGATGTTGCACGGACTACTTACGCGTGTGACTACAATACTTTGCATGTTATAATGAGTGTTTCACAAATATGTAATTACATGATTATGAGTTTACTTTTATTTTGTTGACATAAATTCCTGGCAATTTGTTCACTAACTTTCTAGTCGTTTGATGATCATGTGAAAAAATAACAGCCGCATGAACTATAACAGCATAGGCTCATGCCACTTTTTAATAGCCTCCTGGCTAAGTTTGTAGCGAGTGCTACCAACTTAGCTAGGAGCCGGCCGCGGTTTCGATTCCCGTTAGGGCAAGTGTTTGAATTTTGAATTTAAATATAAGAATTATTATCTATATAATATATCAAATCGGTTCAGTAGTTTCGGAGCCTATTCAATGCAAACAAACAATCAAACAATCAAATCTTTCCTCTTTATATACTGGTATAGACTAGCGTGCCTGCACAGCTTCACTCGCAGAGGTTACAATAAATGAAACATCCCATTTCAGATGTTTTGGGGTTTATTATCGTTTACACGAGAATAAATCCTGAGACATGCATGTCTTTATTTTTTATGCTTAGTACACAAAGCGAGTTTCATTGGCTTAGCATGGTTTTTTTTTCATACAAATTTTGGAGGTCTATTTTACCCTTTAGGGGTAAAGTACGTTCTTATTGTTTACCTAGATCACTTGAGGAGAACAGGGTCCAAATTTCACGTCTGTACGATTTGATCTGCGCGTTGATTCATAGAAAAGAGCTTGTTATTTTATACATGATGTTACTGAAAGGTGCAGGTTGAAGGGGTATGTACTCATCATTATGAACAACTTTTACTATGGGTCCAACCCTGACATCACGAAAAAAAATCAGCTGTTCAATAAAGAAATGTCAAAGTCACTCGATAAAATGTATGGAACAGTTGACCTTTGAGTCTACATTGAAACGACGTTTTTAACAAATATAATATTGAGATTTGCCTATTTGAGCAAGGTTTCACTTTTTAAGGGTATTAATATGACCAAGAGAGCGAAGCGAACGAAGTTTATGCTTCAACTGGCAAAATTTGCTTTCATCTGTCAGTATGTTGTTACCTACTCGTATTTTATCAACTAATCATAATAAAACTTGCAGGTTTTACAATTTTATAGATTTTTTTTGACGTCGTCAAGTTTTGATTGGAGGAGTATTTCCCCTAAAAAGGGGGCAAGTTCGAAATCGGGTCACATCGAACTGAGACCTCACCACCTTATAATTATCTTGACAATATTTTAACCGGTTTTGCTGATATTTGAAATTCTTGTTTAGAATTAAGTACCAAATAATTCTGCCAAATATTATCATAATCGGATGATAAATGGCGCCGCAGCAAAATTCCCTAATTTTTGGGGGAAATACCCCTCCGATGAAAAATCCCCGACAACAAAAAATAAATGAAATTGTAAAATTGAAGTTTGGCAATAAAGTTTGTGCCCGCGAGGTCCACTGTTCGCATAACTACTAGTATAATATAGGTAGGTATATCGTAAACTGCTTCCTCAGAATCACATTATAAAAGGAGCAAATAAAGGTATCCGTTCTAGGCTATGAAATACACCAATGGTCAGTAAAATTATTTGCCAATTATTACTACTTTAGGCTTAGGAAGTAAGGGGAGAATAATTCTTAATTTTCATAATCTTACGCCGTTACCTCGTCGTGAATATAATATCGATAGAAAGATCGTAAACTATTTGTAGAACTTGCTTTTATCTAGGAATAATTATAAAACAAACCGGTGTTTAACAGAAACTGCACTCTCCTACTAAGGCCTTTCTCATTGATTAATGTTTAATAAATGCATACAGCCTACTTTATGAGATATTAAACTGTGTCACAGTAATGTTTCTTACATTAAATTGTGTAGGTAAATATTGAAGGAAATCCAAAACTACCACAACCAAAAACAAGAACAACACAAACCAAGACACAGAACAATAGCTGAAAGTTATATTATCCTAACTATCCTACGCCTAATCCTAGCTAATATTATAATTCAGAGGAATATAGTCG
This sequence comes from Apocheima hispidaria, assembly GCA_947579745.1. Classification (NCBI taxonomy): domain Eukaryota; kingdom Metazoa; phylum Arthropoda; class Insecta; order Lepidoptera; family Geometridae; genus Apocheima; species Apocheima hispidaria. The sequence continues at coordinate 5,613,706 of OX388151.1, forward strand.
CAGTCGTATCAGGACCGATAAAGCTTAAAATGTAAAAATGAATAGGTTTGTCTTGAGGAAAAAACTTCGCTTGCGCGATTCAGATCTCTCTACATTACAACTGCCAGTCCATACAAAACGTCAAAAAATGCACAAAAAATTATCAACTTCATCTAGCGAACTATAGAAAGTAGCTTTGTCTCTCTGTCTGGGTGTTTGTCGCGTTATCACGGCTAAATAGCTGAACTCATCTTGATAACATGTTATAAGGAGTTACTGTATGTCACAAAGACGGACATAGGATACATTTTTATGACCACGCGAACAAAGTCGCGGGTGACAACTAGTAAGGTACTAGTAGGGTAATTTACTGGCTAGCTCAGCAACAGATAGTAAAATTTATGTAATTGATTACAATATAAGTAAGTAATCAATTACATACATATACTTTTACAGCTACGTACTATTAATTAAGTACAAGCTAGCTATTTGTAATTCATGCTAGAAAATGAATCTCTAAATGACATTTGATAAGAAATTTTAAAATAGTAGTTAGTAATAGAAGTTATAAGTAGTATCATAAGTGCATATACAAATTTCACACATGATAAATATCAAATATTTTAATTAGTATGCAAACTAGAAACATTGCATGCAAAATGTCGATAAAAATATTCGTTACCAAATATTGAATAAACCGGATGCTACGAAAAAAAAAGCCGATGCCTTTCATTGATCATAAAGCCTTTGAAGATTTACAAACAAGATTAAAGGTAACCGATTAAAGCTGATAAAAACGTAACAATATCAACCTCTCACTTAAAAACGCTTTTTCTCTACATATTGTGGCCATATTGTCCGTTGCAACACCCAATAAAGTGAGTAGATTGGCAATGCTGCAATTACTGTGATCCGATCGGATATCTCAGGAATAGATCCCCTCCACACTGCTTATGTTTTGTTTGTTATATAAAAACAGTGCGCTATTACAGTAACACCAGTCAAGGCACTTGTCTCTTGTAGCAAAATGTTCTCCCAAGTAAGCTTTACTCCTTTCAAAAAGCCTAAGTGGATCGGATTACCTAACGACTCTCAGGACAATTTGCTTCATCGAAGTAAACTGGATTACGTTGTCAATTGTCGGTCATTAAGCTGGGCCTAAACTGCAGTCTTGAAACGGGGCTATATTTAGAACTGCTGGTAGCATTACGTTAAGCCAGTGACATTTATCGTGTTTGAAAATGCATATATCTTAAGTACGTAAATACTGTGACGAAGAGATCTTAACAGATAGTTTTTTGCGTAGATCGTGCTTGCTTGCGCGTTGGTCGCTTCCAGCCAAGCCGGTCTGGTGCACCACGGAGCAACATCTTCCCAGAACATTGTTCGCCATGACCAGGGGATCCACCACGAAGCGCCTGCGCACTACACTGAGATCCACGCAGCCCCTATAGCTCACCACGCGCCTGTCCACGCAGTTCACTCTGCTCCTGTGGTCCACGCCGCTCCTGCCCATCACGAAGATCACTACGTCGATGAATACGTACGTCAAAGAGTATTGCACTGTTAGAGTTCCTAAGCAGCTTCTTATGATCTTCAGAGCTTCTGTGACTACGAATCTATTACAGTGTAATATTTCTTAAGCATTATGATTACTATTCCAGGCTCATCCTAAATATGGCTACTCCTACTCAGTAGAAGATCCTCATACCGGCGATCATAAGTCCCAGCACGAGACCCGCGACGGCGATGTCGTGAAGGGAGAATATTCGCTGCTGCAGCCTGATGGTTCTTTCCGCAAAGTCACGTACACTGCTGATCACCATAATGGGTAACTATTTTTGCTCTATTAAAAGCCAAAGTCATTCAAAATATTTAATTTGAAATACAAAAAAGCAATTGCTTATTAGTACCATAATAAAATACTTCTGTAATTCTTCCAACTCTTACCTAATTTCACAATTTTCATACTGCTTAAAGTTGCCATTTAGTTTTCGAGAACGAGAGTATACCGAGTGACATTTTTACCGAAAAAAAAATCTGAATTCTTGTGTGAAAAAATCACAACACATTTGTATATCTTCCATACAATACAGGACTTTGAAAATAAAAAAAATCTGCGAAGTAACATTACCTTAAGTACAATCATTAAGTATCTAGTCCAAGCCAGTCTAGCTAGTCTAGTAGTGGTCTCAGCCAAAATTTTACGTTGCGGAAAAAAATGTTACCCGGTATTTAACATAATGCAAAAACCAGCCCTCTCTAGAACTTAGTAACCTATTATGATTTATTTACAGTTTTAACGCGGTCGTCCACAACTCCCCGCCGGTGATCCATCAACATTAGGACGGAGACTGAACCAATCTGTGATATTAGAGTTAAGGTTCTATTTCTTGTAGTAATCCCATCATAGGCCTTCCATAGTTCTCATTACACAGTTAAGCTAAGGTATAGCCGCGACGAGTGAATAGTTACAGTTTTATTTTGTCTTCAGCAAATAATTATATTGGATGATGTACGGTAGTAGACAACATTTTCATTTAGCAATGGTTCATGCTGAAGGTAAAATAAAACTGCGAAGCCATGGTTTAGTGTGAATGTATAATTTTGTAGTCGTCTTTCTGTTCACTTCAAATCTTTTTTTTCACACATTTCTTGTACATAGTCAATACGTTGAATTTCCTACTCTAAAACGTGTATTTGTAGTGAATGTAGTTTTATATAAGTAGTCTGTATGTCGGGTCTGGGCAATGCATTTGTATATAGCAGAGCTTTTGTGTGTTTAAAATATAGAAAATGATTCGTTTATGAGATTTTGTTATAACTTTTCCATAATAAACTTCCTTGTCTTTATAATATTTTTCGTTGTACCAAACTACACACTGAAAACAGATATTGACTAACGAAATAGTCCCATTAGGTCAGTATAAAAAGTATTTAAGAGAAATATAATTACAGTATACTTACTGTACAGTGTTATTTTTTAATGGTAGTGCTCTTCTGCAGAGTCCGCCTGGGAAAGTACCACCCTTAGCCAGTTATTCAACCGCCAAGCAGTAGTGGCAAACATTACTGTGTTCCGGATTCAAGGGCAATGTTTGAGCGTAATAACTGGACTTAAAGAGATTTAACATTTAATATCTCAGGGTGACGAGCGCAGTGCATTGCCGCTCATGGTTTTGTCCAAAATTCTGTCTAGCACTGAGCAGTAATGGGCAAGCGTGAAAATTAACTTAACGAGACGAGCAAATTGCTAAGTTCCATTTAAAAAAACTTACACGTAACCAACAAAATTATATGTAGCAACGAGCAAGGACGTTGATATTGCATTTTTCAGATCTCCTTTCAAAAAGGTAATTAGCAGTTGGGTAAAATTTGAAAACAATGATCAAGGCACATACACTGTGCAATTCGGTGCATTAGGCTGTATGTTCCACAAACCGGTCCAGTGGAGCGTGAGAAATATAAGATCTCAACCAAATTGCATACAAGTAGGTACATTACCATACAATGTCCAAGCCGAAATAAGGAGTGAAAGCAAGATACCTTGTAACAGTGCTGTTCTTAAGACGGCAATATATTAGGAATTTAATTCTACTCGTAAAATACAGATTACAGAGCATTTTGAATTCCCATTTTGAAAATTTTTAAACTTAAACTTTATTTTAGACAGAAAATCTCTGTTATTGTTTATAGCTCTACCGGTATCATCATCAGCCATAAGACGTCCACTGCTGAACATAGGCCTCCCCCTTGGAGCACCACAACGACCGACAACGGGCCACTTGCATACACCGGTTGCCCGCGACTTTCACAATGCTATCGGTCCACCTAGTGGGAGGCCTACCTACGCTGCGTGTTCCAGTTCGTGGTCGTCACTCAAGAACCTTTCTTCCCTACCGGTTATCGGTTCCTCGAGTACCGGCTCTAACGGTATAATGTCGCCTTCTCCCAGATATATTTTTACAATTTTTATAAGGAGAAAGTTGGGAATGTTAAGAAAATGTAACAGTTCCAAAATCTAAAATAGCTTTGAACCGCCGACCGTACGACGTCTCAGGGCGCACAGTTAATTTAATCCATAAGTCTGCACTTCTCCATTTCTTTTTGTCACTCAGTGCTAGCAATTCTGTGCGTATATTCAAATCAAATAAAAAATATTTATTGCTACAAAAATATTGTCCTAACAACCAACATATATACTATCAAGAATAAATAAAACAATTGGCCTGAGAACCTACTCCTCTTTTTGGAAGTAGGTTAAACAAGAACTCCGACTTAAATGCTTTATGGCACTAATTTGTCTAGAGAAGGAGTCATTTGTTTTGTAGATAGTTGAATTTCTATTTACAGCTGTAGTGTTCTTACAAATAGTGGATCTATTCTTGTGTTTTGTTGTCAGTTACATTTAGGGCATTTAAGACAATTTCGCGTGGCTACTCTATAAAGATCTTTCTAAGCGGCTGATAGAAAGAACAAACGACCAAAGGGCTGGTGCTTACCTCGGCCAGAGAATTAGCATTCTATTCAACGAGGTAACGTCACCAGGGGTACCCTGCCCGAGGATACTGACCTGAGCTCAGTTTTTGATCTATAATTATTTTATAATAATTTTCGTTGTAATTTTAGCTCTTTTATTTAAGTTTAGATTGTATTTAGAATAGTCTTAGTATAAACTGTTTGTGTTTCGAATAAAAAAAAACCCTATTTAAAACAATTAAAAGTATACAGCTGGGATAGAGCACCTAATGATTATTAGTGACTAGCTACCCGCCCCGGCTTCTCACGGTTAACAAACTTCACTGGATCACCCGCTAGGCTAACCTAAAGATTCCATTAAAATTTCATCAAAATCGGTCAAGCCGTTTTTGAGTTTACAGGGAGCATACATACATAGCATTTTATATATTAAAAAGATGATGTGATAAACAAGATCTGAGCCCGGCACTGCACAATAATGATAATTATTTTAATAATAAACAAATCAAACCTGCTGGCAGAAGTGACATTAACACGGACACGAGTTCTGAAATCCTAATTCTGTACAATTTACAAGTATTTGTGCAGGTACAGTATATAGATTATTTAATATTCCGCCATTAAGCAATCGAGGTCACGATGATTCCGGCATGAGACTGCATAACTGTTCGATGAAATATTTGCATTACTAGCTCGTATTTTGCTTTCATTCATTTGTGTACTACAATAAATTGAATGGCAGAATAATTATTTCTTCCGAAGCGAAAGTCACTATTTCAGTTGTGTTCTGCAAGTATACGCCGTACTCACATATTCTGTGTTCGCCTTCTCACAATTCCCGAACACTCGCTGCAAAAGTTTGTTAAAGAAGACACAGTATATAGAATCGCTGATGCCGAAAGTGGATTAAAATTTTACGTGTTAACAGCTTAGGTTAAAATGGGACTGACAGCCAAATGTTGGCCAAAGTCTCCAAATAATTTAGGAATAAACAAAATATCTTGTTATTCTGGGACATAAATAGTTCTGAATTAGTTGTGTAGCTTGTATGACCTTAAACTGCATAGATGTTTTATTTTAGTGTAGTTATATTCTTGAAAAACCTTGTTACAAATTTTATATGGATTAAATAAGGCTTAGTACATATGCATAAACTACTGTGTGTGTAAAACTGTACATGCAATTACTGAGTCAGCTTATTCGTTTACATAATATCGGTAATCCCGATATTGACTTCTAAAGATTCAGGTCACGTTTTCGAGCAAGCTTATTAACATTTGGATGTACACTTGTGAAACGAGGACCTTTTCTGAGATAAAAATGCATCACTTATTTTGTAATTTTCAAGATTACAAAATAAGTGAGAGAAATAGTGATAAGATAATGATATATAGTGATGAGATAGTTCGTACAAACGTTTTTTTAAAGCAATATAGGGTAATTATAATTATATATTATGAATACCAAGATTTGATTGATGCAAATTAGAACTTGAGTAATAAAAAAAAAAAAAAAATTAAAGACTCCAATAGCTTTTGTCGCTGCTTTTTCTTATAATGTACCATTTTCTGATTTGGAAGTTGATCAATTACTTAATCCTACTCGTACCTATAATAATTATTATACAAAAAGATCATGTCAAAATATTCTCAACCTTAAGTCATGAACATAGGCTATAATTATAGGCTAAACTTTTGTGTCAAAGTTATCAGAAGTCCAAAAGGTCTCCGACAGAGTTTAAGATGATTCGAGAGTGAGATCGCGAATATGTAACCTTATATTTTAATGATTTTTAATTCAGCCGAATTCGTCACGGTCCCGCTGACCAGCTGTCGATGAGTTTAATGGTAGTAACGATCACCGATTTATTACGCTTCATTCTTGTTTTGTAATGAAATAATAACAATATTTTGAGGTCGTCGCCAAATGACTGGTACATAAATTAAATGATCCCAGTGCCTTGTTTTAAAAGAAAGATTAACTTGACCTTTGAAGGGGAATAAAATAACCAAAGTAATCTAAATTATGCTGCTTATGTACCAACACATAAAAGCCCAAATCCGTTGATGAAAATAGCAAAATCGCTATATGTATGCCTATAACATTTGAAGAGCTGTCTCAATTTCTCGTGGATCCTCATGAATCATTATCAAAGCTGGATTGTGATAAAAATATGATTAATCTGGATTCTGGATTATCTGGATTAATTCTTTCAAATAAAAATAATAATTTCTATATCAATTTAAATTAAATGATAGAGTTCAGAGGTAACAAACATTTTTTTTTATCTGTCGACAAACCTCCTCCATTTTTTTGGAAGTCTGTTAAAAAATAAGTCATAATGGACTTGGAAATATTTTCCATACCAATATGTCGTTACGAAAATCGCGAATAGATTATTGCCCTTATTCCAAAGCTAAACAGAAGTATTGCATGGATTTTTTAGTCGTAAGACTTATATGTCATAGCAACCTTTGCCAGTTCTTAAATCTCCGAGCAAAAGTGTGCAAAAATTACTATCTATGTAATTTACATTACTGACATTAACATTACTGAGTATAAAAATATTTAATATCTAATATCTCAGAATGCCGAGCGCAGTGCATAACGCACGAGATTTTGAACTGTTTACGTTTGTAATGTACATGTAAATTAAATAAGTTTTTGTGGAAAAAAATATATTTTCACACAAGCTTTTATAAAATCCGTTGTTGGTACTATATCTTTGATTTGACTGCCCCGGTGGCTCAGTTGGTAGTGAACCTACCTTCTATTTTTGGGGGCGTGGGTTCGATTCTCATCTAGTACAAACATTCATGTGATGAATATTTGTGTTTGTTCTATGACTGGGTGTTAATATCTATATAAGTATGTATTTAAAAATATCTATTTACGTATATCAGTCTCTGGCAGCCATATTACAAGCTTTGTTTAGTTTGGGGTCAGATGACCGCGTGTGCAATAATGTCCCAGATATTTATTTATTATTTATAATCTGTCTTCATCATCAGATCAGCTCCTCTCATAACATTGTATTGTCGTAGGAACTTGATAGATATTTTCAACTCAATTGAATAACGGGAACTGGTCTAAAATTCTATTGCAAGATTTATCCCGAACATACATACAAACATTGCAAGTTAAATAAAAGCTTGTAAAAACCATTCCTTTAAAACAAAAACAAATATTCTTTATAAAACCGAAAAACAAAATAAAATAGCAATTAAAAAAAATATTTTTCTTGCCTTGACCTCACAAAAATTAAGCCCTTTCACGTTCATTATCAAGACCTTATTAAGCCACAGGTGAACATGAACAGTAATGACATTCCCATACTTACTCCGGTTTTAGACTTAACTAAGTCCCGCTAATATGCCTATTCTCCTAAAATTATTTTTCAAGTATAAAAAGGATCTAAAGACCTCACAATTGTAGCTTACATGACGGATTTCATCAAAAGCGGCTCAGCTTGGTCCTGAAACTGAAGAAACAGTAACTTTCGAATAGTGTTGTTGGCTATTCGCTCTAAGGGGGAGGCCTATGTTCAGCAGTGGACGTCTTCTGGCTGATGATGATGATTATGATATTACAAGCAAACGTTGCAAGTCAGTCGCCTTGCATCATGTGAACAGTCTCCTTAGTGAGCGTCAATTTTTCAGTATTATACATCATTGTGGATAGGACACATTGGTTAAAAATATTGGTATTCTGGCCTTGTGGCATTTTTCGGTTTCTGAGTACTGTCATTATAATGTTACGGTTATTTCAAAACAATTTTACCCTAGCACCTAGGAGCAAACCACTTAACGAAGTTAACAATCCATCACAAACAATGTCAAACTGCAGCGTTCTTATAAGTATCAGCAGCGTCAGAATGCGTGAATGACGTGTGTCAGTAATATAATGCCTTTCTCACACGAGACTATTTACAAGCTACGCGACTCAAATGCAAACGTCGCTCGCTCACTGATATGCTATTTGATTAAGTGCACGGTATTTTTTTTTCTTTTTATGTAATTTGGTGACGAGACGAGCAAGTCGCTCACCTGATGTTAAGCTTCACGCTTGCCCATAACAGTTCAGTGCCACCCAGAATTTTGAACCTCAACAGTTCAAAACCAGGCGCGGCAATGCACTGCACTCACCCTGGGATATTAGATGTTAAAACACTAGACCGTGTCTGGAAGCTTTTATATAGAGAGAGCATATCCGTTTCCGTCGTTGTACTAGTATTTTAGTTCCTTTTTATCGCCTTGTTCCATTCTGGGGTGGCGCCACTAGCGATTTCCGGTTTAAATTTGCTTGAAATATCTAAAACCATTTTGATTCATTGGCGTTGAATTTTCCGTCGTGACAACAGGTCCGTAGCTACTGCTACACCTGTTGAACAGTGTTAAAAAGTAAAGAATATTAATAATCCCGCGTGGTAATTAATCCAAGAACTTGGTAAAAAGGTTTTAAAAATAACCTTACGAAAAGGTGATTCTTTACGCAAACAGTAAGTACCCACATTTGTGTTAGATGCAAATGAATGTTTAACGATTTTATCGTTCGATGTAATATTAAAATTTTATACATGAAAAAGGTAGTCTAAGGACATCTATTTTCAGTGTTTTGTATTAGTTCCTGAATAAATCTAACGTAAATTTAATTTTAGATGGATAAGGACAGCTCAGTACCCGAGCCATGTGCTAAGGCTGGCCCTAGCGGCGAAGCACGTAAGCGGCAGCGGAAACGAAGCAGCTCGAGTAGCAGCGCGAGCAGCAGCAGCTCTTCGGGGTCGGCGTCTTCGCCGGACCGCGGTCGGCAGTCTCGTCGGCGAGGGCATAAAAAACGTAAGCGAGCTGCACACTCTGACCCAAGGCTCGACATGCTGATAAAGGAAATGGGTGAGATGAAACAATTCCTTAATAATGCAAATCAAAACTATGAATCAGAAGATATTGTGTCCCTGTGTCCAAATGAAGAGTTGTACGAACAACTCGACATCGAGCCCGAAAAGGACAATTACTTTGCTTTCGATATAGAAACAAAGTTAAAGGAACCATCTGTTCCTAAAACCCCAGACGAGTGTTTAAAAATGTTAAAGGACTTTCAACGTCTAGGCAGCACCTCTTGGTCTGGGATAAGATATACCGATACCCAAAAGCTATACAATCATACCCCAGGCTTCACGGAACTGGAAATAAACGAGGAGGTGAAAATGTATGATTATTTACGGGATCATGGGAAATCGGATAAATCATATGCGGCTTTAACTTTTTGTATTCTAAAACAAAAAATGTCATTGCAAGACAGTATTCATAACCTTCTGGCTTGGGCTAGGAGTGTCAATGTGAACGCGGACAACTTAAGCAGTAAGGTGGACGAATTGTTTTTAAAAAGCGATTTTTTCAAGATTTCTTCTGATCTCTTGCAAATAGTGTGCGGCCATAGAGCCGAGAGCATCGAGGCGCGTCGAGATAATATAATAAAGTATGTTCGGGACCCATTAGTGAAGGCGTCAATGAATAGGATCCCCCCCTCAGTGACGCATATTTTTGAAGCCGAAAGGTTTACTTCAGTGCTAGAAAAAGCTGGCGGGGTCCGTAAAACCTTTTTCCCTCTAAAATCAAAGACGTCGCTTACAAAAAGTAATTCGTCCAACATAACCAGACGGGGCACAATGAGTACTCCAATCCCGCCGAAAGAGATATGTCCAAGTACAGTTAACAAATACACGATGCCCGCACATCAATGCAATAATTCACTCTCGAGGGGTGAAGATAATACGTTTGTAAACTACCCTCCTCAACAAACATATTACAATCAATATAGTGAGAGAGGGTCGTTTCGAGGCTCGAGGCCTCGCCGCGGAAACAATAGAGGCCGTGGAAGCTCTCGAGGGGCTTCCAGAGGTGGCCGTGGGTTCAATAAAAAATGACTTGAGTGGTTTTCGAGCAGGTCAGTTGGCGCTTTTTTACCGAATGTGGCAAAAAATGAGGGCACCACAAATTATTTTAAAAATGATCCGAGGGTACCGTATACCTTTTTGTCAAAAACCCCCACTTGCATTTCCAAACATAACAAGATCCCCACTTCAAACTCCTGTATCGAAGGAAATGACAGCAATCGTGCAAAAAATGAAAACGCAGGGCATTCTGGAAATAGCTCCTTACACACCAAGCTTCATCTCCTCTCTGTTTCTGGTGCCCAAACCCAACGGATCTGCCCGTCCCATTTTCAATTTGAAAGCGCTCAACAAGTACATACTGCCAAAACCTTTTCATATGATAAACATGTACAAAATACCAGATTTTCTACAACCACAAGACTGGACATGCAAAATAGACTTGTCCCAAGCATATTATCATTTAAAAATAACGGAACCCCAAAAATGTTTTCTGCGGCTCATATACAACCAAGAGTTGCTACAAATGACGTGCCTACCATTCGGTTTGAGCACAGCCCCGAGAACGTTCTCGATTCTCACGAACTGGGTCGCACAAATACTACGAGAACAATGGCAAATGAGAATTATAGTATTCTTAGACGATTTTCTAATTGCGCACCAAAACATGGCAATCCTAAAAGATCACGTCAGACTCGCAGTACTGACATTAGAGAGGTTAGGATGGCAAATAAATTTTGCGAAATCTGTTCTAACTCCACAGAAAAGCATAGACTATCTAGGGATAGTTTGGAATCCTTGGCTAAATGTAAAAAGTTTGCCAGTCGAAAAAATAGACGGCATAAAAAGAAAAGTAAATCACGTACTCGAGGAAAAAAGAGCGACCGTAAAAGATTTACAAAGAATAGTAGGGCTTTTAAATTTTGCGAGTTTTGTCGTACCACGAGGTCGCCTTTATCACCGACAAACATTAATGTTTTTGAACGCACTTCCAAATCTATCTTTGAAAACGTACTCGCTGACACAAGATGTTTGCTACGAAATGAATTGGTGGATTCAAAATTGTCACCTAAAAACAGCGATACATTGCCCGCCTCCAGTGCATTTTCTAGCGACCGATGCCTCGGATCTAGCCTGGGGCGCTCAAATCGACGACCAGCCCTGCTGGGGCAAGTGGTCGCCAGCGGAACGACACCTACATTGCAATCAGAAAGAGATGCTGGCCATACTACATGCTATCCAATACAATACTCGCTCATTGCAAGGCAGCTCAATGCTAATACAAAGCGACAACAGGACAGCAGTCGCCCATCTGCGGAAGGAAGGAGGTACGAAGTCATTATCCCTTATGAACATAACATATCAAATTCTCTTGCTACTAGATCAACATCAGATACACTTCAGCATACACCATATTCCGGGCAAGTACAACAAACACGCCGATCACCTATCGCGTCATCGACAACCTCCAGAGTGGCACTTGCTACCAACTTGTCTAGAAATGGTGTTTGCGAAGTGGGGAACACCAGTGATAGATCTGTTTGCCTCCGATACAGCACACGTGGTATACAATTATGTGTCCCGAGATTTAAAGGACCAGCAAGCCTTATTTCACGATGCGTTCAGTATTCCATGGAACTACCCGCTGGCATGGGTATTCCCACCACCGTTTCTTGTACCCAAAGTACTATCTCATCTGAACCAATCAACAGGAACATATCTATTAGTCGTCCCTCGTTGGGAGAAGGTGTTCTGGCGAGCGGATTTGAAAGGCCGGGCGCTCGCAGCTCCGTTCACTCTGAACAATTTACAAGTCCATCTAATCGACACATCAACGGGCCTCCCACCTCCACAAGTCAAACACTTGATTCTAGAAGTGTGGAAATGTGGGGGTGGACCGAAGAGGTAAAAACATGGAACACTGAACAATTATCTCTATTAAAAGGGTCGTGGCGTACATCTACATTAAAAACATACAAAATAGCTTGGGAACGATGGATTTTATGGTGTACAAGTAAATATATTAACCCTAAATGTCCCACTGGTTCTCAGTTAGCACAGTTTTTATCAGATTTATATTTAATTCATAAATTTTCATACAACACTATATTACTACATAAATCAGTAGTATCTACCTTATGTAATGCAGAGACTTCAAGTCAATTGAGTTCACATGTTTTAGTCAAACATATTTTAAAAGCGATAGCCTTAAAAAATCCAAGGAGCTCTAAAGCTCCTATTTGGGACATGGATAAACTAACTACTTTCTTAACTAGCTACACAATAGACTTAAATAACCTATTTCAAACATCACGCCATACAGCCATTCTGTTATTGCTGTGCTCCGGTAGGCGTATACATGACCTGACCTTGCTAAGAATAGACCCTAATCATTTCAAGGAAGTAAATGGTACTATAATATTGTTGCCAGAATTTGGGTCCAAAACGGACACTGATAGCTATAGACAGTCTAGCTGGAAACTTCTTCCCAATCCAAATAACCAAAATCTTAATCCAACATTTTGGATAAGCAGAACTATAATGTTACTAAATGAACGACGTAACGCTGCAGCATCTAATAACCTATTTATTACAGTCAGAGGTGCCGCTAAGCCCGCCTCACGTACAGTGATAGCCGGGTGGGTTAAAACAATTTTCGAAGAAGCTGGCATCGCTGCTTCTCCCGGCAGCGTTCGGTCAGCAGTCGCCTCTAAAAGTTGGCTGAGAAATGCCTCTGTAGAAGAGATTATGGCACGGGGCAATTGGCGGTCAGCTAATACTTTTCAAAAATTTTACAAACGTGAGGTAATGAAAGGTGACGATTCCCAAACTGTATTAAATTTCTTCGAACCATTTTGAATAAAATGCCTGTCTAATAATACCATTATAATTAAAGGTGATACTGCCCTGATTTTTTCTATCAATCATATACAATAATTTAATGTAGTCATATGAATAAAGTAAATACATACAATATTGTATAACAGTAAAATACCTTGATAAAGCTATTGCCTTGATTCCTTTAATCAATCAAATCAAAAATGTTAAATAACTTTAATATGCGATGAACATGTGATTATACAAATGTGATTATATTGTGAAAGTTTATTTTTAGTTATTACCTTGGCAATATAAACAAACTAAATAATAATTTTATGGTAATAAAATTTAATGAATATATGCTGAGTATTATTTGATGTTAATTTGCATTACCTGAATGATGAATTGCTACTTATAACTTTGTGTGATATGGACTTATTCCTGTGACAGATACTAAGACTGCAAAATTAACTTTTACAGTAAAATGAACCTTAAACTGTCATTGTTACAACAATAATAGGACTTGTCTATAGGTTACAAATAGGTGTGAAAAGTGAATGTATGCACACGCAGGAAAAGCTGCGAGCATAAACAAATATACACACATCACATTGGCGTTATATAGTGCATTAAAGCCCTACACTAGGTGGCGCCACCAGGCGAAAACAAACAGGCTCTCTATATAAAAGCTTCCAGACACGGTCTAGTGTTTTAATAGCAGCGTTTTACCTGAAATAAAACGCATATTAAAATACTTACCTGTCTGGAAGCTTTCACTTTAAACGCTGCCTGGTGAAAACTAAGCAATGAATCAAAATGGTTTTAGATATTTCAAGCAAATTTAAACCGGAAATCGCTAGTGGCGCCACCCCAGAATGGAACAAGGCGATAAAAAGGAACTAAAATACTAGTACAACGACGGAAACGGATATGCTCTCTCTATATAAAAGCTTCCAGACAGGTAAGTATTTTAATATGCGTTTTATTTCAGGTAAAACGCTGCTATTAAATCTCTGTGCCCAGTAATTACGCTGGAAACATTGCCACGGAACACAGTATTGTTTGCACACTACTGCTTGCACTGCTGCTTTGATTGAACATCAATTGGTTGATTGATTGATTTTGTATTTGAACATCATTTTCTTGAGCTGCACGATGTCAAGTTTTTCAATGGTGGTGTTTCATTATAGTCATCAGGCCATCACATAGCCGGTTGAAGCAGCCGCGGGTAATAACTACCCTTTTTTACTCACTAGTTTATTATTCGAGGTGTCTCAACCGGGTAGTATGGTGGTTAGAGGAATGACTAAAAATACAAATTAGAAGCTAGGGATATTTATATGTCCATCTAATAATTATTAACGTCAAATGTGCGCCATTTTGTTCGAAAAGTTTGTAGGATGAGAAAATATTATTTTACCCGGAAAGAATTATTTTTTTTGCAATAAATATAGGAAAATATAGTTTCCGAGAAATCCGCAAGTCATGAGTCATGACCCAAGCTCCATAATTATATTTTTGCAACATCTCTTATTTTTGTTCGGCTACCATTTTGGTGCGACGCTTATTCCTTTCGCGTAGCGAGCGGCAAGCACCAATAGAAGCGCATGACTGACGTCAAACGCGTTGCCAACGCATCGCGTCGTGTACGGAACAGTGATGGCTATTTACGAGGGACTGATAGGATAGCAAGACGTGAGTCGCCTATATGGCAGCTACTTACAAGAGACCTAGTAGGCGCGTGTTAGACGCAAGTCACTTGTAGATCACCATGTAAAAAAGTCCTAAGTCTGTTTCCGAACACGACGCTACCCATATTCGAACATTATTTTCTTGAAGTTTGATTTTTATGTTCATATCTTATTCGGCTGCTATTTTGATGCGACGCGTATCCGCACCACTAACGTCAAACGCGTTTTCGACTCGTCGCGTCGTTTGCAGCGATGACTATTTAGAAGGTACTGGTAGGATAACCAATCGTGAGTCGCTTGTAAATAGCCTCGTGTGAGAGACCTAACGGGTGCAACACACGGCAACCGCTGAAAGTCGTTAGCGATACGCATCCGTTACGCTTTGATCCAAGGTCGTTACACTCATCGTAAAGATTTAACTTGATTTCGCTCACGTGATGACTTGAATTATGCACAGGCTAAAAAGGGTTTTAATGTTACATAGAGTTTTAAGTAGTGTTAAAAGTTAGGTTTGTGTTACAAAAAGCTCTTTGTTTTGCTTGGCGTGCTCTGAAATACAAAATTCATTTAGTTTTAAGTAGTATTACAAGTTAGGTTTGTGTTACAAAAAGCTCTTTGTTTTGCTTGGCGTGCTCTGAAATACAAAATTTCATTTCATAGTCAACAAGATTTGGCGAATTTTTATTTGCTTTACCGAACTTATCCAGAAAAATGTAGCCATAAAGCTTCATTTTGCATTGGGTTTGTTTGTTATTCATTTAATAATAATACCCGTTTATTAAAGTACCCAGTGTGAAAACTCTCTACGGTATTTTTTTCCCAGTTTCTATTTCTATTAAATTTACTATCTACGAGTTCTAAAATACTTCATAATTTTATTGGTGATTTTTAATCACATTAATATTATAAACGCGAAAGGTTGTGTGTTCTAGAATGTAAGTAGGTAACTGTGTTTTTCCCAGTCAACTCCGTAACGATTAAACAGATTTGGATGAAATTTGGTACGGAGATAGCTTATACCCTGGATTAACACTTAGGCTCGGAAAAATGTACTATTCTTATGGTATATATGCTGGGCGCTGCTAAATATTTATGAATAAAAAACACTACTTTGGGAAACAAATATTAAAATTTCGTACATTTTTTCCTATAGACTCCAACAAGACAGACGACTACTCACCAAAAATCGCTAGTATAAAATGTCGGGGTGGTTCATAAGTTTCGGAGAAAACCGATGGTACTTAATTACAGAGACCGGTAACCGATGACCTTCGCAGCAGCTCGTCTCGTACGCCGTCTAGTAAGGAAATATGCAGTCGATGCAAGTGATATCGGCCTTGGGCATAGCAGGCGCGATGTATTAATACAAAAATAATTAAGTACCTCTGATAACAGTTGTAGATATGTCGAGATTTTTGAGGATATGCTGCTCCAACCGTAGCATAACAACAACAGCAATACAGCACTTGTAGTGGCAGGACTCTTTTGCGGGGTCCAGGAGAATTAACTCACTCTTGCCAGTTATACAACCTCCAAGCAGTAGTGTGCTAACATTACTGTGTTTTGGATTAAAGGGCAATGTTTCCAGCGTAATTACTGATAAGAAAGAGATTTACTTCTAATTTCTGAGGTTGAGTAACGCAGTGCATTGCCGCGCATGGTTTTGAACTGTTGAAGTTCAAAATTTTGGGTGGTACTGAACTGATATGAGCAAGCGAGACGATTGTTGATTGACAATTATTATTGACAATTAACCGGCTGCTCGTCTCAGGTCGGTCAATCAGTTGTATAACAATATGTATGTTTTAATATTGCACTCCTAATTAAAAATAGTAAAAAAATATGTTTTTTTTTATTTAAAAGTTTGGTTATTTCACTGCAAATATCCGATACAAAGTTTTGTGTGTGGTCTTGTATCCGCTCAGTGTGCCTCAGATCTTCATTTGCGCAATAGTTTACTGGTTCACTCGGTACAACCCAGAGCGCTACTTTCCTGCCCACCGGTACCTTTCAGACTTATCCACACTGGTGCGACACTACTACACTTTACTAGATAAGTGAATTATTATTATTATGTCTAATATGTTTCTACTAATGATGAGAAATACCTCCTAATTCACGTCAATATTCTTTACGTTTTTTTTTAAATAAAGATTATTTATGTTACAGTTATTTGTTACTAGAGCCACAAATAGAAGCGTATACTAGAGAATATTATTGCATATATGCATTTTCTTCGAATGCTGTCAATTCAAAGGTGTAGATTTTTCTTAGTATATAAGTGACAGTACTTCAAAAGTAAAGATTCTCCTGTCTTCGTTGGTAGCGCATAGGCATGGCATAGCGCATAGGGTTTAATGGTGAATTTAAATATCTACTTACTCTGAGTGAGTCTGGATGAAAGTTGTATCCTGTGAATATGTTCCATGACATCCTCGACAAAGGAAAGTATATTGAGGAACTATGGGTGTGAAGCGTTATAGCGACAGCGTTAATCTTGCACCAGATATATGAGAAATTTATTAAATATTTTTTTTTGTAAAAAAGTGCATCCTATGGCCATACCTCAACGCAACCTTGAACGAAAATAAAAAAGCTGCGTCTGTGATGTAAGGAGCAAAGGTAATCGTGTGTCGGTGTCATATGTTGAGCCGGTTCCCAGCTATCGGGTGACACACCTCGACTTCCTCCCCGATATAAAAACTACCATCCCGCCGGGAAATTTATCAATCGTGTTGACGAGTTCAAACCATATCAACATGCACTTCAAAGTGAGTTGAGTTAAAAATTAAAAATACCTACAAATAATATGAGGGAAACATTCATCTACAGGGAAAGATATAAAAAAAATACGAGCAAACATCTAAAATTTTTAAAACAAATCCATAAAATAAATTTTGTGCAGTCATTTCATTTGACCATTATATGATTTAAAAAAAAACATTAAGACCGTTTGACTCTTAAAAAAAAAAACGATAAATTTATTCTTATATTGTTTCTTCCATTAGGTTCTAACCATCTGCGCCGTTGTGGCGGTCTGCCAAGCGGGTGTGATCAACGATCCAGGTTACGGTCAAGCCGTCTCCTCCCAAAGCATCGTCAGGCACGACGAGCCTTCTCAGAACGGGCACTTCACATTGGAACACGGCAGATCTCTAGTCCAGCAGACCCCTCAACAGCCTGCTATCCTTCAGCACTCTGCTCCGTTAATCCAGCACTCCACTCCATTACTTCAAACCTCGTACCTTGATCATGGTCCGATTATCCACGCTGCTCCCGTAGTTCAGCATATTTCTCCTGTCCACCAAGCTCCAATCGTCCAGCATTTAGCGCCTGTGCAGCATGTAGCCATCAGCCACGCTCAACAGGAAGAAGACCATGTAAGTATATTTGACTTTTATTTCTTAAATTATACTTTGTATACTAGTCGCCTAGCGCGGTTTAAAAAAATATAGGTACTCGGTATTTAAGATCGGGAGTTGACTAGGATTGTATAATGTATGATGTTTTGACTAGCCTTGGGGCTCAGTGGGAGGATTTCTGCATTTTGAGCTGTATGTTTTGGCTTCCATTCCCACCCACGACAAACATTTGTGTGATGAACATCGATGTTTGTTCTTTGTCTGGGTCTTTCTATATACTCTATGTACGTATTTCGAAAAAAAAAATGTATTCTATCAGTTATCTCGTCCCCATAGTACAAGATTGATTAGTTTGGGGACAGATGACGCTGTGTGTGAAAAACGTCCACCAATATTTTTATACCTAATACTGGGCACACAACGTGCTTACTTACTTAGACGTAATTATTGGGGCTGAAATTTTATTTACTATGAAACTTTATGATCTTGTTGAGCTTGTAGTTGCTGGTATGAGATTTTGTTTGAATCTAATTGAAACTAGAGTAATCAAAAAAGTAGGTCTAAACGGTAGGTATAATTTTCAACACTGTTGTACTATTTTCTAAACTAAACAAAATTTGACAGCTCTAAAACTATTGCCATCATTATCCTTCATATTAACATGGAAAGAGATGCAGCTAATTTTAGTCTCGTCAGATTGGTTTAGTTTAGTGAGTGGCAAAACAGAGTCAACGTTAATAGAGGCCGCTAGATTGTGTTCTAATTACGTATCACGTACATAGGTCTTCTAATATCAGCACTCATTATACACGCCGATACTCATTTGCACAAAAAAAGTGAAAGGCGATCATATCATGATCAAAAATGTGATCAGTTAATATGAGTACAACCCAATTAAATATTTATTGTGCAATCCCCTTGTTATTACAAGTCTATAGAGGCTTGTAATCTATACGAGCAATCTAACATTTTGTGATTGGTAATTCCATTTTATCAAATGTATCATTGAATAATAAAATGTGTAATGGGCTTAAATAAACATAATGGATCATCATTACCATGCGTAAATAGGCAATATTATGATTTGTGTATCTTAATATTCTCTGCTTCAATGGTTCATTATTCAAAGCCTTAATCAGTTCAGTTCATACACAAGGTGACCAAAGTAAGCGACCCTCGCGATAGAGATTCAAACATTAATCGACAAAATATCGACGTTGTTTGTCATTCACGCTATCAATGACAATCGAGACACGAGGCTAATCGAATTGCCAAGTATCAGATACTTGCGTTGCCTTATGTAGGAACTGTGTAACGTTTGTGACGTACTCGTACACTTTACTATTTTGACAAATGTATGAATATGTTTCCTCCAGTCCTCATATTTTTGCTTCAACTACCCCTTCACTTTTAGGCTCCCGCGAAGTACGAGTTCTCTTACTCCGTGGAAGACCCAAACACCGGAGACCACAAGTCCCAGCACGAGTCTCGCGATGGAGATGTCGTAACGGGAGTGTACACTCTGCTTCAGCCCGACGGCTCCATCCGCAAGGTTGAATACACCGCTGACGACCACAATGGGTAAGTTTAACTTTGTAACTGTACTACGACATTGATAAATAATATAAATATTGGGCGCCGTGACTTTAATTGGTTTTATCGGTTTCTTGCGGTTTGTCACGTCGAAAATTATTGGTTTTTAGGGTTCCGTATATCTATATACCCATTACTTAGTCAACGGAACTATGCCTATGCTGTCTGTATGTCTGTCTTACCTGTTTAACTTTTAACTGAACGGGAACAGGTAGCCAGTTGAAATTTTCACAGAATATGTGTTTTTTGGCAGCTTTCCTAAAAACAATAAAAAGTTTGAAATAGTAAAAAAATACTAAGAGTGTCTCCATACATCAAACGCGATATTTCCAGGTGTTTTTTTTATTTTGGCCTTATATTAAAAACGATAATAAATAGCGTTGAAATTGGTGTAAAAAAATAAATAATAAAAACCAGCCAAGTGCGCATCAGACTCTCTCTCAGAGTTTGGTGCCAGATTTCATCAAGCATTCAGTTCATTTTAGAGCTCAGCCATTTAATCTTTAGAAGGTGTGACAGTGTCATAAAGAGAGAAAGTCGTAATCGTAATCACAACATTCGTGTGATAGTTATGAAGTTTGATGTTAAGGGTGTCTATACATGGCCTGACCTGACATCGTGTAAAAGGGACAGCTAGATTTGATTTTCACGGGAGCAAAAGAAACAAACTATTAAGGTTGTAGCTTCTCCCTTTCGCTCCCCCAGAAACTTATATATAGCCATCTATTTCAAACGATGTCAGGTCAGGCCATGTAGCGAGGCCTTAAGTGTGATGAAAACAAATAAATACCTTTGTATAAGAAGCACTTTAAGATAAAAATAAATACGGTTATTGATATGAGCACGTGGCTTGATTTCATTCATACAAGCCTGCGGACCATCTGTCATGTTATGCAACGTCGATGTTAAGGCCAAGCGGCGAATATACTGGTAGCAGAGAATAAACATTGAAGATGCTAATAGCTATATCATCTGCCAAATACTGCAACATTAACATTTAGATTAAATTTCGAGTACAAACATCTGGCTTGCTATTTATTTTTCGTCCGGCTATTCGAAAAGCATTCGGATTTCAATACTTATATGCTAAACTTCAATTGTGAAATCAAATCAACATTAATAAATTCAGATCATTTTGATTTCAACTGTCATATTATTTCCGGCTCAATATCATAAAACATCCGTAGAAAGTAGTGGCATTTAGATTTTATAAATTATTGTAAATTTGATTTATCATATCACATCAAAATATTAGCGTAAAAGAGAAAACAGCGTTAATATTGTGTTGTATAGTTGAGCCAATTTAATATTATACTTGGGGAGATATATTTTTTTCCTTAACACTGTCAAAGGATATTAAATTCTAATCCTAATTCTAACTAATAATATAATTCAGAGGAATATAGCCGCAGTCGTATCAGGACCAATAAAACTTCTAGGTATAAAATGAATACGTTCGTCTCGAGGAAAAAACTACGCTTGCGCGATTTAGAACTCTCTACATTACAACTGTCACTCCATACAAAACGTCAAAAATGAATTAACGCCGTCTAGCGAACTATCCCCCGAATACTGAAACGTTTGTTAACTTTGACAACAGATTAATTCTCATACTGCCTTTGTCTGGCCCTAAGCAAATGACAAAGACAGCAATAAACTTAATCTGTCGTCAAAGTTAACAAACGTTTCAGTATTCGGGGGTATATGAAGTAACTTTGTCTATCCAGAGACGCCACGCGGCTAGCGTTTTGAGCACCCCTTGCCTGCAATTAGAGACCGTTTATACTATCTATAGGGAACACGGGCCTAGAGAGTTTTAACGATCTGTAATTTCATTTAGCTTAGTGTTAGTAAGTAGTAAATTTAATTTATTTAGATTTTTATAACTTTTAGGTTTAGTTAAATTAATCGATAAATATCCCTAAACTATTTTGATATCCATAATTTTAGAATATCCGGCATGAATCCGGCAAAACCATTTTCTACCTCATCTCCAGTACTAATCTTAATAGTATTTTGTTACGGTCGATAACTTAGATAAAATCATTACACACAATGCCGAAGTGCTGCAATTGTGATGTACGCTGTATCTACGCCTCGCTGTGGTTGTTATTCAATCAATAAATTGCATACCACTTAAATATGTGAATGTAAGTACCTAGGCGTGAAAAGTACTTATAGTTGTTATACTATCACGTGTAACTCTATGAGTACATTTACTCCTAGCTACGTTTAGTATCTATTCTTTGATTGAATCTTTGTATGATGCGCAAGATTCAACAGAACATGAATAACAGGCAAAGTTTTATTTATAAAAGTACTTATTCCTTATTTCATTTTCAGCTTCAACGCTATCGTCCACAATTCACAGCCTGACGCGCACTCGGCTCCCCCAGCGCCCACCCATGCCGCTCCTATCGTCCACGCTACTCCAGTTATTCACGCTGCTCCGGTAGTTCACGCTGCCCCGGTAGTTCACACTGCCCCGGTAGTTCACGCTTCTCCGGTGGTTCACGCTGTCCACGCGGCTCCCGTGGTCCACACGTACCACGCCACTCCAGTAGCTCACGCGGTCCAAGCTGCTCCAGCTCAGTACTTCACTGCCCACCATTAATAGCATGACTGCATCATAAACTTATTTAATCATATTGTATTTTTAATGCTATGCCGACTTTTTTAAATATACTGTTAATAATTTATAATGAATATGATATTTTTTTTTATAAACCATATATTCCAGTGAAAGATTATGTTATCCGAATCACCATTATTTGAGTTAAGAATTGTTTCTGAGCAACTTTAAAAAATATATATCATATCTTCAAAACTTAATTCAAATTCACAAGTGTTGTAGCATTGTTTCATTATCTTTATTTCTGAATCTATTGAAATTAAGTACATTTCAGCGGAATATTTTACAAGAAGATACGAATTTCATGCATCCAGGAAATACTTACAAATACATAGAAACACCCAGATAAAGAACAAACATCCATGTTCATCACACAAATGTTTGTCCTGGGTGGGAATCGAACCCACAACCTATAGATCAGAAGACGGAAATCTACCCACTGAGCCACAAGGCTACTCACTAATATACAAGTAATATCCAAGTATAATGTGTACAACCAGGAAATCAGAATATTTAAGCAGCAAGAAAGCTAACAAATTTGGATTGACGTTGTGTAGGCGGCAGGCTACCATAAAACATTTTCGCTTTAGGTAAAATGTACCATTGTATCATATATGCGGAGTAGCAATTCATTTTTTTTTTAACTGTAAAGTAGGGTCGGCGATCACATTATACTTTAAATATATGGGCAAGCTTGTAAAATATTGGCGAAGAGGACGACCACTACTCAACAAAGGCCTCCCCTTTTTGCCATAATCCCTAACTTTGCAGGCAGCTTGGGGATCGGAGAATGCTCACAGTTTACTAAGAGGACGCAGATTTAGGACATACCCGGATTCATAGGTAGGTACGTATGCCTATTCATAATTATAAAGAGATTATATTAGCATATCTGTCTCTTTTCTATGGGATACATTTCGGCGAGTATGCGCAAGTGCTTCGTGACCTTATTCTAAATTCTCCCTTTCACTATAGGACAAGTAGAACATTTACAGCACATAACCACCCACTTCCTTCCTCGTAGACATTCCGAAAATTCGTACCCAACGATTTGGGTCCAAAATCTTGATGCGAATGCCGAAGAACATTTAAGATAAATCTAGATTATAACTCACGGGATAACACCACTCTTTTGTCTCTTTACTCTCTGACATCTTTCTTGTTTTCTAAGAACTGTAATCTAGAATTTACAAGGTTATGGTGAAAAGATATTTTTTTCATGATCGACGTGCTCAATCCTCGGCCACGCCTATTACTATCAGGCGAGTTGGTGACAAAAAGTGGATCTATTTCCAGTAAAAAAAGAAGTTAATAAAAACTTTTGCAACGAAGTGTAATATTATACCTACGTTTACTTCTTAATAGACTAGCATCATATAACACTAACGACCTTGGTAAGCTTTCGGTTTGCATGACTGCATCAATCAAATATTCATAAAAACAGCATGCAAAATGCAATAAATATGATTAGGTATAAAAAATTAACAAATCATAAACAACACCCTGAAACATAATGGATTAACTTAGATATACCAATCAACTTTGTCACTGAATACCAGGCACTGCATTGTACCTTTTTTTCAAATGTTCAAATGTATTGTGTTAATTAACATTATGTAACATCAATAATAGCTAATTACTAGCACAGCTAATCAAGCAGAGTACTTACGTAATAAAAGAAGCCACCAACAAGTAGGACTTGTTTTAAAGGAAAGCAATACCACCGACTTTATAAAAACCGATAAAACCATAATGCATAACACAAATCGCGCACAAATCTACCAATTGTCATAATTAGTTTTGATTTATTTGTACTGAATGTTTAGTACCTCAATGTGTTTTTATTTTTATTTTTTTATTGTATTTACTGACGAGATGAGCAAATCACTCACCTGATGTTAAGCGTCACGTTTGCCCATAACAGTTCAATGCCACCCAAAATGTTGAACATCAACAGTTCCTAACTATGCGATATTAGATCATAAATCTCTTTAAGCCCAGTAATTACGCTGAAAACATTGCCCTTTAATCCAAAACACAGTAATGCTTGCACACTACTGCTTGGCAGTGGCAAAAGTGTGGTACTTCCCAAGGTGGACTCTTGCACAACTACAAAAAAAAACTGTGAGAAACTGTGGGAAATTCCATACTTAATCATTCAGATGATTGAATCGATTCTGATTCTAATGTCGATCTGAGTGTCGTTAATTGACGATAAAGTCGCATTCACAGCTAGACATAGCCCTTCGCACATTTACAATGTTAAAGGAATGGTTAAAAATTAAGTAAATCGTAAATGTTTTATTGGTTGATATTTTTACCCGACTACGAAAAGAAGGGTTATGATTTTGAGCGGTATGTGGGTATATATTATGTTCATCGGTTCCCTCATAACTTCTAAACTACTTATCATAATTTGACAAATGAGGGATCGTTGGAAGCGTCTTGACCGACCGCTGGTTATAGCTTGGTTATAGGCTATGTGACGTCACATGAATTTGAATACGGAACTAAAACGAATTTGATTTTAATAAGCTGTGTTTTTAACAATGTATTCATTGTGTTTGTTAAAACAAACACCTTACTATTTACTAAAACTAAACTTTGAAAAAAAAAATGCAAACAAAAATGCGCCGTGACCTAAGGACGTAGTCTGGTTTTAGTTTTGCCACCTATATTTTGTCTAGTTTGATGAAGGGAAGAGAAAAACAATTATTTCCAGTTTTTTCCTTCCACAACAAATTCTTAAATTATCACAAAATTAGTAAAATTATCCCCGTCTCTTATCATTTCAATACGGGAGAAAGGGCAACAATTTTAGAGCTGTCAGATTTAGTTTAATTTGGTTTAGTCTAGAAAATGGCACAACAAAATCGACAACAACGTCCATGCCTCGAAAAGAATCTATTTTTTGGGAAAGTACTAATAGCATAATTCATATATAACTCACCAATTAACTACTTATATTATAACTCTTTACGTTTAGCACAGAACGCGCATAGTTTAATAATATTAATTGTATTATTATTATTAATGTAACCATTATTGAATGGTTACTTTATTTACAGTTATTTAAGCGTACGTTTGACTTAATAATAATGCAGTTAAGCTAGCATAAAGTTATCAGATGACGGAAGTGTAGCGAAAGACAAAATACGTAACTCATAACTTACGAGATATGAGATGGATCACGAAACGGAAAATCTGGGTTAAGAATATTAAACGTGCTCACGAAATGTGTAATAAGTTCCAAATTTCCACTTAGAAGAATTTTGAAGTTACATGCTCATGTAAATAAACTGTTACACATTTGAATAATATTTATTACCTGACTACGGAAAAGAAGGGTTATGATTTTGACCGGTATATATGTATGTATGTATGTATGTTCATCTGTTCGCACATAACTTCTAACCTACTTATCATAATTTCACAAATGAGGGGTGTTGGAAGCGTCTCGATCATCCGCTGATCATAGGTCATTGTGATATCACAGCTAATTGAATATGGAGCCCTCTAGAGAAAATAAATTAAAAAGTAAAATAATAATTTAATCGCGCCGTGTTGGATGTGACATGAAAGGGCTTAGTTAGCACATTTCAAAAATATTATAGATTGTTAGCTGTTTTGTAATGAACACATTTATTTTGCAAACAAGGGTCCGGTGCGCCGCGTCGTAAGGACGAAGACGGTTTTTAGTCTTTTAGGTATAAGGTACCCAAAACCAACCAAAAGGTAATTAAGGTTTTGGCGCCAAAGTGAAAAAATCATGTTGCCAGTTAGAATATTTTTTTGACACTCTTTTTCCCGAGTATTAATCCTAGTAAGTAGTGGAATATTGCCCATTAAAGATTCGGTAATGTTCACGAGTGTGTGAAAATCGTTTAAAGGGGTAAAACGAACCCTTTCGTAATGTAAAAAAAAACTCCAAGAGGTCTCGAGTTCCAGTAAAGCTTCCTCCACTTTACTAAACCATAACTTCAACTGGACTGTGACTGGAAATAAAGATTTGGACCGTGACTGAGACTGATTATTATTGTGAAATATTCAGTGTCATCCAGAAGTTTGAACTTTAACAGCTTAAAACCATGCGCGGCAATGCACTGGGCTTGTCGCCCCGATCTTAAATCTCTTTATGCCCAGTAATTTCGCTGGAAACACTGCCCTCAATCCGAAACGCAGTAATGTCTGCACGCTACTGCTTGGCGGTTGGATAACTGACGTGTGGTAGTGGTGTGGTACTTCCCCAGGGACTCTGCAAAAGACTCTTACAACTAGAACTTTACATGGTTTTCGTAAGCTTAACAAAAACCAAGAACGACTTAAAACATAAGCGTTGAACTTTAAAATAACAAGGTTTTCTTTAACGATGTCTCTTGCATGGCTTACCCAAGATAATTTCGTTTAAACTTGCAAACAAATGAAACGCTCTACTTAGTTGCTACAGATTATACAAGTATAAATAAATAATTACATGTTAACAAGATGAGAGAGAGCTCACATATTTAGCAAATGCTAATTTATTAAGTGATTTGGTAATACGGACAAGATTGTTGGCTATTTATTATGTTTCAAGCTTAATATATTATAACATAATTGTTAAGTCGAAATATGTTTTCCATACTGAGTCCAAAATCTCTGTATTGACATTAAATTATCAGCCAGACACCGTGTGTTGCTGAACAAAGGGTTAGGTTGCCATAGCCCCGACGCTTGGCAGGTAACTTGAGGATCACAGAGCGCTCTCTGTTTACTAAGAGGACGCTGCTGCCCATTTCTGCTGGTTCTGGTCGCAGTTTAATGACATATCCTTATTCAAAATCTCTCTATTTAATTACAATGGTGTAAACCCTAACCATGGCCTCTTTATTACACTAAACTAACTTTTCTTATTTAAACATTCCAGAAGTAAGCCCTACAGTAACAGTTAGCAAGTCATGTATTTAGAATTAAACCATTTTATCGAGTTCCTTATTGTGTCTTTAAAATTCTAGATCTTAACCGAGCCTAAATCAGATCCATAAAGCAATAGAGAAGTTTACAAGTACGTGCGAGATCGTATCTTATAACATAGAACCGTAAAGTAAACTTAGCAATAGCTATTGAAAAGAATTAAAATCTCCAGACCGAAATGGTCTACTTTCTTCTGATTAATTGTTAGGTACGCATAGTTTTCTCACCTTGAACCTTGTAGAATGCTATGCAATTTTATGTAATTGCTATATCATTATCAAACTACCGTATTCTTGCGTAGAGTTGGTGTGCATCGCATCTCGTCAGCATAGGTCCTAATATATAAGTCGGCGCTGGCGCGGGTCTGCATCAGTTGTGTGTGGTCGTGCACTCGAAGCAAACCTTATTCTTACACATAATGATCTCAAAAGTAAGTGGGACCCGTGTTTCATATTCCCGCAAGGAGTCGGTGAAAGGATAGCTCGTTCTGGAGCATGCAGTTTGTTGTGACTGTACTTGCAAATTATTGGAATAACTGCTGAATAACAATTTATGAATACTATAGCCGGTCGCTGGATAAATATTTTTCGCGAATATCCAATTATTCAGTATAAAACGTCTTACTGAAAGGTGTAGCAATATTGAAAAATATGTATGTACTCATCAATATAAACAACTTTTACTACGGGATCAACACTCAATCGCGAAAAAACATCATCAAAATCATTCAGGATTGGGTTGGGTAAAAGTTTTTATAATGATGAATATACATACCTTTCAATATTGCTACACAAGTATCCGTCTGTATATTAATCATATCAACATTACTGCTGATACATGTTGATTTAAAAAAAAAAAACATATTAAGATTATTTCAATGGGTATTATGAAAAGGAAAATGAAGAGCGAATCTCCAACTCCTTATTTCTCTCTCGCGACTTTAAACTCGACCATCATAGTTTTATTGTCACAATAGACTTACTTTTGACCACAAGTCATCTGATAACAAGTGATATTTTCATGTTTTCTGGCAGGTTGCTCCTAACATGTCTTTTCTCCGTATAGGCCGCAGTAATCCTCTCAGTAGTGGCGGTGGCCACGGCTGGAGTGATCCAGCAGCTGGGTAGCCACGGGTATGCCGAAGAGGCGTATGGACACGAAGTAGCTTACGCCCCGGTGGCGCATGTCGCGGTAGCGCCCGTCGCCAGCTACGGAGGACATGACGACACGCATGTCGACTACCATGTAAGTAACAGCATATCTAGTTATATCTAACTAGCTTGCCCGCACGGCTTCACTCGTATAAGCTACAGTAAATAAAGAACCACACCATTTTATGGGTTAATTTTAGAAAAGCCCTCAGACATGCCTTTCTATATTTTTTATGCTTATGACACAATCCGAGTTTCATTGGCATGAAAAAATATTTTATTTTCTTACAAACTTTGGGGTCCGTTTTGGGGTAGAATTTCGCAAAATCAGTTCTTATTGTTCACCTAGACCATTTGAGGAGTATTGGGTTCAAATTTCACAACTCTATCATAAGCGCTTTGTTCTGTGCGTTGATTCCTTGAAAAGGGCTTGTTCTTTTATATAATTATATAGATAGATAATTCTCCATCCTCCTTTTATGTAACTCTTTTCTTTATGTAACTTTATACCAAAACACCTCACTATATTAAAAAAATTTAAAAGAAAAACGTATGGAACTGCGCAAGAAGATATAAAATACAAGATCTAAGCTAAGCAGTTGCAAAAACCCCATGACCAAGATCAAAAATCAAAAATTCTATACAATCGTACTAGCTAACCCTGTATTTACAATTGCACATACTATATATATCTAAGCAAACTCTAAGACGCTTCGCATATGATGCGAAGTTAAACGATTTAAATTGGTTTTGAGTTACACTCGCAATAGAGTTACTTTATACTTCTGTCATTGTATCTGACTAAAAAAACGGACCAAATTATTCATAGAACAATTATTTCCGAATGCTGATGTGAATTGAGGACTAAGCCATGAGAGTCTAATTGAAACTCAGATTTAAAAACGTCTCACCATTACGTCCTCCACACATGTAAGAGCAATCTTTGTAACATCAGTAACCTTAGAAAAAATGCTGTCACTTGTTTCATGCACAGTAAGCTTGTAACTAACAACTAGCAGAACAGTTTATTGCTACACTTCCACTCACTGTCACATCTAGAAGACAATGTGGTCAAGGGTATGGAAATAAACAAATCACACGAATGTTCCGACCGTAATGACTAATGGTTGTGTAATGACCATTTGTTTTGACTTGCACACAAACTTAAGCAAATCATGAAGCTGTTTTACATTAATTGTGTTATCTAATAACTGGGCCGTTGAAATAAGTATTAAAATAGACTCAAAACTTGACTATCTGAGTCGATAAATGAATATCTGAAACTGTCAGTTTTGTTCGATAATAATATCGTTACAAAATATCGTTAGAATATTGATTCTAACGATATTTTGTAACAAAAAGTTATAACACTATTTTTGTTCAAAAAATAATAAAATACACATTTTTTTCTTAATAATAATTTTATTACACACTGAAAATACAAATTAGTTACACCAAAAAGAAAAACAAAATTATATCAATAATCCATAACGATCCAAATATCATTCGCATTTCAAATTAGCTCTACATATTTCACATGTGGAAAACTAATATAGGAATAGATTATATCACTTTTCGACGTATCACAAACACTGCTGAAGCAGAACGCGTACGCTCGCTCCATTGATTTGCTAATTATATTCATTACTTAACATGTTGCAATTTTCTATTCACCATCCATTTAACTCGCACCGTTACGGATACACAATCATTTGCCTGTTCCTACGTAAGTGGAGCAAGAGCGGTGTTTCCCTTAGGCTCGAATAGTCGCGATCTTTCGTAATACAATAACTAATTGATAGCTTGCATAAACGCTCAGCTTGATCTCACACAATCGGCTTTGTTTCCGGGATACGATATCTATCGACGCTCCCACAGCAGCTTACATCACTGCAATTTCCTAAATGGGTCGTTAATCAAAGTAAATATTCAGTTTCCTCTTGTAGCGTGTACTGTTTTTATGTCAGTGGAACGCCAGCAACAATTTTAGCAATCAAACATTTGTTCTAAACATTTCATCATCATCATCATTTAAAATACTTCCAATCCTGCACTGCGCAGCGCGACAAAATATTTTTGCTATGCAAGAACAACACGGCTACGATTATGTATACGTTTGTCTCATTTTTCACGACATTAACAGTAGAGAAGATTTTGTCGCGGTGCGCTTGCTAGGGTATAATCCCCACGCATGGCAAGTGGCTTGGGGATCATAATATGCTCAACGCTTACTAAGAGGACGCTGCTGCCAGATCTTCAGTGTTTCTGGTCGCAGTCTTAAAACATACCCTGGCCAAACATATTATATTTTTCGAAAATATAACGGAATTCCTTTATTTGATTTGAATACTTTGCACGCTGCTCAGTTCTACTTACTTGTAATAGAATGTGTAACTCGAAACAATTCTAATCACTGATTTACAAACACATGTATGTTGAAAACACACTCAAGTCATATTAAAAACCACTCTCACAAGTTGCAAGTAGCAAGTAGTACACTCTTACAAGTTTTTTTGAAGGTAAAAGTGTAACTGCTAGCCGTAGTACAATTGTAAAAAACAAAAGTGAAATGTTTTTATTCAGCTTAGCAATCTCAGAACGTGTTTCTCTGCCTGGCTCGGGTATAGTATAAAATTCCCAAAGATAAATTGACCCAAAACAAAGCTACATTTTACAAATACCGACAAACGAATTTCCATACATCGTCAAAATAACTAGTAGTTCGCGCCGAACTGAGACCTCGCGACCCCTATATCTCCACAACCCCTGGACCGATTCAGCTCATATTCGAACTTAAAAATTGTAATGAAATGAACTACTTGCCTACAAAATTTCATGAAGATCGGATCAACGGTTCACAAGTTATCATCGGACAAATATACACACAAACATACAAACATACATACAAATGCCGATTTGTCCCAGTAAACTCTGAGACCTTCGCTTCGCTCGGTCAATAATATCTTATTTAGCTTGCAATAGCTTTAACCTCAATGCATAGATTACTAAATAGTTACTCCTTTTTAATTCAATATCTTTGGTTCAAATGATCAATATAAGAAACTAACGTATATACGCAACAGTTCTGTTTTTAATTAGTGTAAGCTACAAATTATACCCACTCATCAAAGCGCTTCCAAGGCCATTTTCATTACATGTAAAGCTATTTTCGTAATAGCAGTAATGTTCCAAATAAGAACGCAACGTGTTAATTAAAAATCAAAAGAAATATGTAAAGCATGCCAAATAAACAAAAATCAAGAAACAGTAGCGCGTTGAACTCTTTTATATGCAACACTTAAGCGCCCCTGATTCTTTCTATCTCGTTCGCACTTTATCAATCTTTTTAATACAAAAATTACTGACCGCAAAAAAAAACTCATATTTTATATAATGTATCTATATTCGATTGTTCGTCGAGTGGCTCACGACTACTTACGAGCGAAACAAGTTATTGAATAGCTATTACGCTGCATTACAGCATTGTTGGCGTCAAATTAAACTACATAACTAACTATAACTTCATGTAATTTGAGGTTTACAGAACTTGCGACGTCATAAATCGAACGTTGCGAGTAATGCTTCGAAATCCACTTTGGAGTTACATAATGGTGGTTAATCCTGGTCGTGACTGTACTACGATAACGGTTTTCATGGGATCTCTCGGTTGGTTGCAACATAAAGCAGCTTTAAGCTCAAGACGCACAGGCCATGCTTGAATTAATAGCAGCCTGGACATCAGATAATGTTCATATAAACGTACTCCGATTTTGATGAAACTTGGTATTTTTTCACGGATCGACACGTCAAATCTTGGTGAATCTTGGTAGTTGTTTCATTACACTTCAAGGATACGCATTGTATTTTGAGATATGGATTAGCGGCAGATGATTGGTATAATACCCCTATATTATTACTGATTACTGATGTAACTAAGTCCTAAACACTGAATGCTCAGAACACTAATAAAAAAAATGGAATCGCTATAATAAATTATTCACATTTAGTGAACTTATATATCTAAATATATAATGTATATATGTATATAATTTAACATATATCTTCAATAATGGGAACGCAAGAACAAGACAACTGAGGACGCGACTAAGTACCCGATTCTTTACTTTGACCATCAAGGAAATAATTCTCTAAGTCTAAATATGTTGCTTAGTTTGCAAAACTTTGTGTATTCGATTAGGGGCTCCATTTTTTAATCACTCGTATGATTTTGCTCACGAAAATATAATGCCAAATGAAAGAGTTTCTCTTGATAGAAACAAAAAATGGTAGCGTTAATCAAAAATGCGACTTTTGTTTGGAATTTCTTTCGAAAATCGGACATTTCGCGTGATATTTTCATGTAAAGTCATAGGAGGGATACAAAATAGAGTCCTATCAAAGTTATGGTTATTCGTTCTTGTTAGTCCACAACAAAAAATTATATCTGTAACAAAAGTACTCAGATTACAAGAGCTTGGCTATTGGTTTCGCGGAGTTGCAACACTTACAGCTTACTAGTCAGCTCGAAGGTAATGACAGCCGATGCAAGAGGAAATGCCTCGTTGGTGCATAAACTTCAAGAGACTCGTGCTTGTTTAATAGCCTCGTGGAATGTTTTATTGTTGCAAAAAGATCGCGTAAAATAAAAACTAGACAGTTTAAAACATTCTTGCTTAAAGTAGTGAATCTCATCTTCGAGAATTATTCTTGAAGATGCGATGGATTTGAATAAATTCAACTCTAAAATTTTTGTGATTTATATTCAGAAACTTTACATCTTTCGCGACAATTATCCTAAAATATTCTAAAGTTATCGCATAATTTTTTTAGAAAATGTAGCAGGAAATTGCGATAACCATTTTAAATATATTTAGCATGACATTTATAAAAGGCTGATCTAATATCACCCGTATTCCTTCTTTTTCCTTCTTATTTTTAAACTAATTCTCAACAACCTCTAAGAATCACATCATCTGAGTAAAGCTACAAAAGATATTAAACGGATCACTTTATTTAAAGTTTTTTTTTATGGTACTGAGAAACGAGACGAGCAAATCACCCACCTGATGTTAAGTCATGCTTGCTCATAACAATTCAGTGCCACCATAAATCTTAAACTTCAACAGTTCAAAATCCTGCGCGGCAATGCATTGCACTCGTCGCCCTTAGATATTAGATGCTAAATATCAATGTGCCCAGTAGCTTCGTTGGAAACATTGCCCTTCGATCCGGAACACAGTAATGCTTGCACACTACTGCTTGGCGGTTGAATACTTGGCAAAGGTGTGGTACTTCTCCAGGCAAACTCTGCAAGAGTAATGCTTGCATTGCAATGTAATGCAACCGCCAAGCATTGCGGTTGAATAACTGGCAAAGATTTGGTACTTCCCCAGGCTTTTCTAACTAAAACTCACTTTAATGTTTTCACTTTAATGTGTAGAGTGTGCAACCAGACCCGACGACCAGACGGGCACGTCCTCTGATGGTTCTGGTCGCAGTTTTAGCACATACCCAGATCCATCTCTAACTCTACCTAACATATCTGATTCCAGGCCCACCCCAAATACGACTACTCATACTCTGTATCCGACCCCCACACTGGCGACCACAAGACCCAGCATGAGGTCCGTGACGGCGACGTCGTGAAGGGAGAGTACTCGCTGCTGCAGCCCGACGGCTCTTTCCGCAAGGTCACTTACACCGCTGACGACCATAATGGGTAAGGACCTTACTTTTATCGAAGCTTTGGAGGCTAACAAACATACTTTATCAGTGTCTTACGAAATACTGAGTTGGTTTCGCATACTTTAGTTCTTAATTAAATACAAGTAATATTACAAAAAAACCTACTGCAAAAAGTCACTCCGAACGTAAATAGGAATCCAACGACACCTCACTCGTCATAATCGGTTAAGCCGTTTAAGCTACAGGATGTAATACAGGAACATACAACCATACATACAAAGTTACATACTTACATACACCCCAAAAACATTACTCTCCTTCTTGGGCAGTCGGATAAAAACAATTACCATTGACGTTACGAATCCTCAATAAATCAATCGAGAATGACCCTTTTTATTAATTGAATTTTCAATCGATCAGTCATATCGGTTTCACAATCAGATCAAATGATTACTAACATACTCGTAAACTTGAGATGAGTAGTAATTTTATTGCAAATTATCTATAAAATCAGAAATTGAAACATTTAACAACTATCTCTAACATCAAAGGCAATAAATCTATATTATACGCAACATAATGTGTGAACATAAATTTTTATTGCACTTGATTTATTAATGCAATCATGGAACGCTACTAAACTTAATTTTAAAACCGAGGAGACGTATGTAGGCAAGCCAACATTTTTTTATATCAACTGTACTACAAATTAGTACAGTTAATATCAAAAATGTTGTTAATATCAAGCTATCATTTTTGATATTAACTGTAATGTACTACAAATCATTGTTTTATTAATATTTAAAACATATGGACAAATTATAATTATAATTAAACTGCCTACTTACTTACCAACATATATAATTTGTATGTGCATTTTCCTAAACCAAACTAACTAATCTAATAAACTGCTCTAATATATCTAAAATGCTAACAGAATTACCGCTTTGAATTGCGATCCTAATTGTCGACAAGTAGCCCAGCATTTTGGTTACGAGACGCTTGGACCAGAAACTTTGATAAATCTTTAACTATTGTGTATTTTTTTAATATAAATGTTACCATACTTGATATATTTTTCAAGTGTTTACAATTAGGTCTGTTTGAAGTGTTAACCATAACTACTTGTATTAATGAATAAATTTTTATCTTTTCAGTTTCAACGCAGTAGTACACAACACCGCTCCTCAGATCCACCACGAGTCCTACCACTGATTGTTTCCGGCGCCTAGCCTCCTCATGTGATATTATAACCTAATTCTTTATGTAGATAGTTTTTAGTCGATGTGTATATGTTTAAGACTGCGGCGACAATAAACTGTTATAAATACAAATCTTTGGTTACATATTTTTTTATAAACCCGACACAAAATTTTGAGATGTCCCGGACTTTTTTAAATGACGGGAGTATTTACGTCATTAATGTCGTATAAATACGCGGGCGGAAAAATTGTATGAAAATCCATTGTTAACATTTTTTGTTGTTTCTTTTATTTTCATTTTGGGACTTGTATAATAATGTAATAATGCCAAAAGACAAAAAGTTTTTTTCACCAAATTAGTCCACGAAATGATACTGGACACTAGCTTCTTATGAACATTTATTTATACAAAGAAATCTACTAGCTCCTTGGTAGAAGTAAAGGCATCGTCGCCACGCTGGATGGGAATGCTGAGTTTTTGACCGAAATAGCCAGCAGAATTCCGGGCACTTGTCGCCTCCACTAAACGTTTGGCCAGCTCCCTATACATCTTAGTGTACCTGATCAGTCTGAAGAGGTTTTTATGAGATATGGCTTTAGCTTATAGCCTCGGAAGTATATACTTAAAGTTCTCGTAGGGTAGCGGGTGAAAACGCAGGGTACTGCTAATCTCTCTCCCTTCCAGACTATGTATCCTACACGGTGGTGGATTCAACCTCCCTTATTTATCTCCTCCACTACATCGTCCTCGGAAATCTAACACTCCCGCATCTCGTTTAGCACTACCACCAAGGCTGGCTGTCTGCCTCTACAAGTTCGACCGGTGATGGAATGTTATTGCATTAAGTTCAATAAATTGGTAAAGATTATAATTTTGATGATAATTGCGAAGTGCTATTATGTGTTGAACTGATTTAGTGTGTGTTGTTCTTAAAAAAACAAATTAACTATTCTAATAATGTTGGTGAAATTGACAATGAATGATTAAATAAAACTAATAATTATTATTATTAGTTTTTATTCTAGTATAAAAATTATAAACCCAGTACGTATTTATTTGATTATAATTTTTGTATAATATTTACTTAGTAGCATAGAAAAAATACTACATTGTTTTTATCTATCTGTAAATTAATCAACAATTAAGTACTTTCACCTTGGTTCTTAAATAAATTAATTAATAAGTAAAGATGAAGAAAGTTAACGTGAAGTGAAGATTTGTTGTACTTAGGTTGTTGCAGACCTCTTGATGACACTCAATTTTATAAAAGCTATTTCTTTTTTTTTTACTATGTAAAAAGCTTAAATCTAACTGTAACACACGTAACAATTTGATAGGCGCCAACCGCCTTCTAACAAACGAAAGAGAAATACATTTTCCTATAATTTTCTCTAGTGGTTCAGCAGTCCGTGGTTTAGTTGTAGTTGTTAATTTTAGGTAGCTCTAACACACCTAATAGAGAAGCTACCTAAAATTTCTAGATTACAATATAGGTACATATATATTTTACTTGCTGCGCCCCGTGGTTTCACACGCTATTCTACAGGAACGGTTAATTTTCGGGATAAAAAGTAACCTATGTGTTAATCCAGGGAGTAAGCTGCCTCCATTCCAAAATGTCTTCCAAATCCGTTCAGCCGTTACAGAGTTGAACGCGAACAAACACACCTACATACTTACCTACATAACTACTTACGCACTTACGAACAAACTCTCGCATTTATAATATTGGTGTGATGTGATTTGTAATACTAATATTAACTAGTTACAGAATTCAAACAAATCAATTCAACCAAACACTGATCAATAGACATCGAATTATATGCATTCGCATATTTGCATATGCAAATGCACATATCTCAATATTTCCAGTGTCACTGCATATTTTTGTAATTTCTTGCCGATCGTACTTATTTTGGCGGCGAGGCGTCCTTCCCTGTTCTATATCCGACATTGAACAACTCGGTACCGGCCTGGGACCCTATTCGGAGAAATGACATTTTATCTCGGTCACTCTCACTCCCATTAAATTCTAAATTAGAGAGATAGTGACCGAGATAATCTCGAACGCACAGGAATAGAGTCCCTGATCGGCCCTGGCTAACGTAACGGAAAAGGTCTGTAAAAAAACAATTCCATTTTGTATAAAAACCGGATCGAGAAGCAATTAAAAAAAATGAATACTTATATTATAAATCAACGGCGCAGGTCAAAGCCTGCCTCAAGAGGCCATATCCTGAAATGCTTCCTTATTTCAAATTTTTTCCGGTGATGTCAGTTGACGTGGAGGACATTTTGGGCCTATAAATTAATATTAGGCGTATGTAATACCTGGGCCCGTACCGTGAGGTGCTTATTGCGACGATTGTTAGGTTCAGCCGAGAACGCTGCGCGACCATATACCTTATCGCGCGGCGATACGATTCGCGGTCGCGCAGTGTCTTCGGCTGAACCTAACAATCATCGCAATAAACACCTCACGGTACGGGCCCTGGTCACAAGATATGGCGTGAATTCAAATTATTTATGTGATACCCACTGATTGATTTTAATTACTAAAACCCAAAATTAAAATTTTGATAGTTCATAATAATATTTTGTGCATATTTGGTCCTTATGTAGAGCATATTTACATACTGATTTTGCCATTTTTAGTGTATATAATCCTACATAAAGACTACTCAATACTCATCAACAATCGAAGTTGTGGTAGCTCGGGAGCACATTTGCCTCACATTCGCGGGATTCCGGGTCAAACCCAGGTGGGACCGTAACCGTAGCTATGATTTCTTTGGAACTTACGTACCACTGGCTTTTCGGTGAAGGAAAATATCGTGAGGAATCCTGCATATTTCCGGTTTTTTTTTTTATTGTGTATGTGAATCCGCTAACCCGCACTGGGCCAACGTAGTGGATATGACCTAATCACCCTTCCAGGGTAGGCTGATATCCCATCAGTGGGATGCTTAAAGGCGGATATAGTACTCATCAACATTAATTTTACCTATTGTAAATTCAAATAATCTGCCTTGCCTTATATAGCATAGACACAGGTCGTCTTATTGCCTTGAAATCACAACAGGAGTTCCCTTTACTCATCGCTTTAAGTTGACAACAATTATGTGAGTATTTCTCAAGTAATAAATTCAAGTTTCATCCATTAGAACACGTAGGTCTATAAAAATTAAAACAAAAGTATAACTTAGGACTTAGGGAAATCCATGAAAAAGTTTATCAGTATCTTCAAAATTCATAGGTCATCTTCTGGCTATTTCATCTGACTTGTCTAGTTCTGAGCTGAAGGGGTCTTTATCCTTCATATATTTATGAAGTATAAATGAATGATGAAGATACTGATAAACTTTTTTCATCAGTATCTTCATCATTTATAGCTTTTCTTCTTACTTTAATTAGTCATCTTCTGGCTATTTCATCTGACTTGTCTAGTTCTGAGCTGACGGGGTCGTTTGTCCTTCATAAACAACAAAATATAAAAACAAATTTAGTGTAAATTGATGAAACTATGTATATTTTATAGAACAATCTAGTTCAATCCTAAGAAAAATTTAACTCAAGACTTCTTCGTCGTTATTGTAAATATATTAACAACGGAATAAAAGAGTCAGTCGCTGTTTTGCGTGTAGAAAATTGCTAGGCAATACAGAACACCAACGTAACAATTTTGGTGCGACATTATGTGACGCTACATTTTACGGATATACGTACCGTGTGTACATCCCTATAATGGGCAGGGACGCATTTTTATCGGATTACATACGTGGCAAGAACAACACCCACGATAATACATAAATAAATGTAGCGTCAAAATTATATCTCTGAGTGTGAGTCCGGACTAAAATGTCGGCTTTAGGTGTCGGTCTAATTGGCTACGACCGTACGAGCAAACGATGCGATTTCGTCACACGACGAAATTAAATACACAAATCTCTTTAGAGTGTCCTATTTGAAGCTCGCAAGTCATCGCTCGAGCACTGGAAATCGTACGATGGGTTTGATAGTGTGATCGTAAAATCAAAGCTACAGATCACAGAGTGTCCTAACTAGACACTCGTCATCGCGCGAATATGCGATGACGAATAGCAATGCGAAGGGGCGAAGGGCGATTGCAATTTTCAAAGCAATATTGCCCGACCGCAACAACTGTGCATCTCTGTAAACAGCCGTTGTCGCCATGGCGCCGTTGCGTTGACGGCGGCATCGCGTTATGTAATAGGACACCTGTTGGACCATCGCACGATCATTTTCATCGCACGAAAAAATCGCATCGTTTACTCTTACCAAAGATATGTACTTTTCATCTATGCACGTACGATCGCTAACCTCAAAATTGCGACAGCTAACCTACTTAGCTGAGCTCAAAATATTTACAAACAAAAGCAACAGATGGCGGGGTTAGGTTTACATGACAATTATTCCTTCGTCCGTCTCCGACCCTTAAGCTATATCTAGACAAAAATTCAGCTCGATCCGTTCCGCCGTTTAGCCGTGATAACGCGACAAACACCCAGACACAGAGACAGAGTTACTTTCGAATTTATAATATTAGTTAGGATGTTTTTTGGGTGCGAACATCCAGCAGACTTTAAAGGTCCCACAAAGCAACACTATTACTATTATAATATTTTTTTTCTTCTGTTGCCGAACTAAGACTTCACGCGGGTGTTACTTTCGGTCCCTATATCTATCAACACAACAATTATACCTGGTACATTGTACTGTAAATGTATTACTTAATGTGTTATAGGTACACAATGTATTGGAAAGAAACATTTATTTTGCTTTGTTTTACTTTTTGCTTCAAAAGCTATGCTTTATGCAGGGTCAATGATAGATAAAGAAAGATACCACCGGAATCAACGCAGGATTCGGGCCCGACGGGCAGCAGTGTCCTCTTACCAAAAGGTAAACGTTCAGTGATCTCCAAGTCGTCTACAAAGTTTTATGAATATCAAATAAACTTCACGCAAGATATCGCCGTACAAGCATACGTATGATATTTTTGCCTTTATAACACCAAAAAAAACACACTGCTGCTCATGAGTTTTGTGGGTCGATGGTCACCTGCGTTTGTAGGTTACCCTAGAGACCCTACACGGTGGTACTATACGTGTTGATTAATCACTGGTGGTTTCAGCTGTGGTTTGAACCACCCACCGAACAAAGCCATGGCGTTGGGCAGTTTTGAAGTGTTCCGCCATGATGTTCGGTGTATATATTTTGTATGTACATATTTTTATGAGTAGGACCATTAGCAAAACTAATTGCCCATGGTTCAACTAGTCGACTAATTGGGACCACCGGGGAAAAAAATGTCCTACTAGTAAAACCATGCAGTTGGGCTACGGAAATACGTCTTGCCTGTGGTCCTACCAATAGGACCACCGGGAAAAAAATACCCGCCGTGCTACTAGTGAAACAACGCGGTTGTACCACGGGTAATAAATATGAGTATATTTTTGTTACGGTATATAATAAAGACCTTGCTTAGTCAATAAATTGAAAAGACTTCATTTTATATATTATATATATTATTTTTATCAACTACCAGTATGCCTAGCGCACAACGCGACAAATTTTCTCTACTCTTATTGTAGTGCAAAAACAGGACACGACCACAGAAGAGAGAGAAGTAAATAAACATTTTTCCTCTTCTGTGGACACGACTACTACAATCTGTTTGTCTCATTTTCCCACACATAAATAGTAGAAAAAGTTTTTAAAAAGTTTTTTCGCAGAAGTCACGCTAGGCCTGCTGCACGAATAAAGCGAAATTAATATTTTGTAAGAAAAAAAATGTATAATATGACTTCAAATAAGCGAGAAATAAACTAATTGGTTTATTGGAGTCAGTGGTATCCAAATTTTTGACATTATATTTAGGTTCAGAATTGAGAAATACCTACATATCCACTGTAACCATTCACTATATAGATAGGTACATCGCTCTCTCTCTATTCTGTTTTAGACAAATTCTTTTCTTATCATATTTCTACCGAAACTGATTAGTATTATTTTAAGGTGATTTAGGTAAAATCTGGCCGCAATAAGTAGCCATATACTGGGTACAAGTCTGTATGATATCATATATCTGACGTCATCAGGATACATCCTGGCTCTAATTGTCTACAAAATCACTGTGACAAATCATTCTCCCATTTACCCAGCACCGTGAAAATGATTTGGTCACACATTGGTATGTATGTAAGTAAGTACTAACTATTACTATGTACTGGAAATTATTTAAAAACATACTACCTAGCAACCCAGCTCAATGTTCATATAACATAATTATATTGTATAGCCTTTTTACTGTTTCTTGTATACCTATTAATATAATTAATAATATTTTAACAAAACTTTTCTGCTTACATAATGCATCTTACAATAATCTGACACCAGATCGGTGATCAAAATTGTTCGTAAGATGTTCTAGAACTAATAATTACAATGTTTTCATTAGGCACTAATTAAATCATCATCATCATAAGCCGGAAGACGTCCAGTCCTGAACAAAGGCCGCCCTCTTAGAACGCCACACCGAACGATAACTTGCAACTTGCATCCACCGGTTGCCCACGACTTTAAAAATGTCGTCGGTGCATCTTGTGGGAAGGCTGCCGGCGCTGCTAATTAAAATGACTAATTAAATAAAAAATAAATTACAAATTGAATACTTAATCAAAACTATGTATAGTAAACATAGTTTTTCACGCATTAAAACAGAAAGTGCCAAAAATTTAGCAATTTTACTTTAGTTACTCAAAAAGAGCAACAAGTAAACCAGTTA
Source organism: Apocheima hispidaria (assembly GCA_947579745.1). Classification (NCBI taxonomy): domain Eukaryota; kingdom Metazoa; phylum Arthropoda; class Insecta; order Lepidoptera; family Geometridae; genus Apocheima; species Apocheima hispidaria. The sequence goes on from OX388151.1 coordinate 5,655,952, forward strand.
ACACAGCAAAGACCCATAAACCTGATTGCATCTTAAAATGTAAACAAGAATTATGTGAAAGCAATACCTAACGCATAGCTAACAAACACTCGCATGCAAACTATGAAGTTAAAATGGTACAGTAAACATTTCCCAGTATTATTACATAAGTTACGCACTAACCGGACTATCTGAGACAAAAATGTTTTTCACGCTTGTTCACAAACTTTGGTCTGCCACGTGCTTTGAATACAAGACAGAAACTCCGGAGTCCGCGTTAAATCTTCATTAACATATTAATTGTTAACTGCTATTCATCTAGTCTGCGACATTGATGGTTTGTTTCGGTATTGCCGAACAGCATATTTTAGGATGAACAAAGCACCTTTTATAAAGCGATGGTACATTCACGAAAATATCAGTAGTCCATAGATCACCGGGAAAGATGATTCTTAAAGTGAGTAGCTTTTAAAATGACAATATATTGATGTTTAAATAGTTCAAATTATTACAATGGCTTCGTTTGTTTCAGACCTGTTTCCTGCTAATGGCGAGCGTGGCCTGGGATGTTTCAGGAATCGAAGGAATCTCATACTCTCAGGTGTACGTGCAATCTGGTCCGGAAACCGCTCCCGTGGAATACTTTAAATATGGTCCGTCGCCCAATGTCTTCGAAAACCCCAGATCTCAAATAGCACAATATAATGCGGCTCCTGTCGGTTATGAACCGTTTATTCAAACCTACAGCTATGGAACAGCTTGCCCGTCAGGCGCTTGCATCTATCCAGAACAGACGGTAGCCAGCATAGCGCCTGCTGCTCCTAGCGCCAATTATTTGGCATATGGTGCTGGGGTCCCTAATCTCCCCTATGTGTATGAACACAATGTACGTATAATATTAAATAAATCTGTAAACAACATTATTATCAGAAAAAATGTAATCAAGCAATAATTCTTTTCACAGGAACCTTTATCTTATTCTTACGTACTCGTCAATAACGGCGCGGGGCAAAATCTAAAACTCAGTGGTGGTGAAGCGATCAACGGAGGCTACTCTTTCCTCCAACCAGAAGGATTCGCACAATATGTAGCTGACGACAACCAAGGGTTATACTTTTATTATTAAAACAGCACAGATGTAATTAGGAAAAAGCGAACCGCCTCTAACCTTTCTCTTTCGTTAGCAGGTTGAACGCTATCATCAAAACGTACATACCCAATGATGCAGTTACACAGACTGAAACAGTCAACCATGAAATAGTCCACCATGAATCAGTTCACCACGCTGAGCCATGCCATGTGGCTAAAAGCGCAGCGTTGACAGCACACAAATCCCACGAGGAAGATCACAAGGAACATCATGAAGGGCATAAACACGATGCAAGTGGTGAAGAATCCGAAGAAGCTCATGAGCAACTTCACGAAAGTCATGAAGCTAGGCACGGAAGCCACGAAGAATCGGAAGTCCACGAATATATAGTACAGGACAGTGATTCTAATTCTCATGCACACAACGATCACATTGAAGTGATTGTGATTCGTGAAAAAGAAGGGCATCATGAATCAGAGACTGAAGAGCACCACAAAACAGGACATGAAGGCCATGAACACGAACACATACAACATGAAGGCCATGAACACGAACACATACAACATGAAGGCCATGAACACGGACACATACAGCATGAAGGCCATGAACATGGACACGTACAACTTGAAGACCACGAAAACCAAAAGACGGAACATGAAGACCATCAACATGAAAAACTCCAAGAAACGACACACGAAAGTGACCACACCCACGAAGCCATAATTGAATCTCATGAACATCACGAAAATCATCAGCATCACGAAGGCCCCGTGGCTAACCAAGTCCCTGTAATAGCAGGAAACAATGTGTATATCTCACAGAGCGATATCATTAAATGTATTCAAGCCGCCGTGGCTAGAGGCATCGCACACCCTTATTACACTCCAGTGGCTCAACCAACATCTCCTCTTACCTATTTAATCCTTAACAAGCCGTGTTAAATGTGTAAAATAATCGAAAACGTCTAGTCCCAATCTCCAATCATAATTTTATGACTAAATTCACTCATTTCAAAAATAATGTTTTTTTTTTGTTATTTATGAATTATTTCTGTTTGAATAAATTGAGCAATTTTCGCATGAATTGTTTATTGAAAATTTCCACCTAACCTATTTAGTTTTTACACTTAATTATAGTAATTTGACCAAATGGTTGGAATGAAATGTTCATTGTGGCATTAGCCAATATATTTTATCAAGTCTTACCACTTAATTTAGGTAGATTTAAAATCTGCTTAAGCAATTGATTAAATATGTATCGAGTGAAATTAAGTTAGGGAAAGCGTCTACACAGTTAATAACAAGTAGTTAAATTACATGTAATGCACACGTATACAAGATACAAAGAACTAGCAGAGGTTATAAAATCTTATTCAAAGGCCGTTTATGCTGTACGACTATTACTAATGTAATAGTAATTAATTATATCAACTAACAAGTTTTTATCTAAGTTATAATAAAAACAAAAAATATGAGTACAAAAAAAAGCAACTGAAAGGAGGTAAAAAGATTTAAGTAGAATTTTGACTAAAGCAGGGACAAAAGTTACTTTTGATTATTGTCCCCGTCTGCGGCAATCAAATGTCTTAATCATATACGTCCTGTTTTTTCTGTCGGGTAATTGCTATTAAAATATTATTTTGTTTTTTAACTTGTCAATATTTCACATACCCTATGTGATCCTAAGATTCCTAAGAGAATGTAAGGATTCTAACGATACCACAGACATCTAAGTCGCTTGTGGCGTTTGTAATAATAATCAATAGGTAACTTCAGTTTCAACTGGCAAGATTTTAAATATTTTAAACAGTTTAGTGTAATTTTCATTAATTTTTAATGATTGTTTGCTTACTAATCTCATTATTATTATTATTTTCTAAGTTGTTGGTTTTGAACTAGTTTTAAGTATGTTGTATACATGGCAACTACCCGAAACTGATAAACATGGTGTTATACAGAATGCGACGGCTTAGTAGATACCTATGCGAGTTGATAAAATTATGAAAAATTGTTGTCCATTGTAAGGCCTTAATCTTAGAATAACTAAGCTTTAACTTAAATTGGTGCCCAAATTGGTGCCGTACAACGCTTGCGCGGTCAGTGCTCTGAGTTAGGTGATAGTGTTAAAACCCACAAGGAAATTATTTAAAATGACAATTTGCGCGGTGAAATCGTGCCATAACAAATCAGAATAGCACACTCAGTGAGCAAAATATGATTTTGCACACCTATTTCTCGCAGGAAAGGGTGCCTACAGAATGTTAGAACATATAAAATGTTCTATGATAAAACAAAACATAACAATCAAAACATTATTTGTCTCTGGTTAGAGACTTTACTTACAGTACTTACGTCCTTATCAGTACTACAATCGAGTTCCGCGTCTTTCTATGGACATTAACGCTCTTTTTATAATTTCTCTATGGTTTTACTGTCGCAATAATACCTTGCAACGTGAGTCCGTAGTTATCACATAATGAGTTGTACGTTCCAGTAATAGAATTAAGTAAGACTAAAACTAATTTAGAATGATTAATTATGTATTTAGCACGAAGAACATTGTGCAAATATTTAAATTTAACAAAGCACATGGCAGCATCAACTGAATAATATCTTTAGACACCATTGGTAAAGTATGAGTGCTTATACGGTATACACCTAAACCCTTCCTAAACCACATTAACTTTTGGCCGACGCAATTTCAGACAAACCATATGACTTTGATACCCACTCGATAGTTTGTAATATTATTAATAACTAGCTGATGCCCGTGACTTCCTATGTAGTGAAGCTTGGCCTTCGGCCTGACTAAACTCTTCATACAAATCTTATACAAATACGAACACAACAAATAAGAAACCATCAAAATCGGTCCAGCCGTTCTCAAGTTATTGCGTGACCGAGGGAAATAGCGACAATATTTTTTTTTTACAATATTGCTCCACGGACTCCGGGGCCCGTGCCATTTATCAAGTTTTACAAATATTTTATCAACTAAAACGGAATATAAAAACTAATGACTTTACAAAAGGAATATACCAACGAATATGCTAATAAAGAGCTAAGTGTTATTATAGATTTGCGTATATACTCCGAGCAGTCCAGCTCCCACAAGCAGCACCCGTTCACGAGTTGACGCATGTGCCAGCCATAACTCTCCTCAACCATATTGGAGGGAAGAGGGCGACCCGCCACACTACGCTGCCGCAAGAAGAAGCATTTTAGTGAATTAGAAGCATTTTTAGCGTGACTGCTCTGGCGTATACACTCAAAACTTACAACAAACCTACCTATATATATAACCTATATGTTGTAACCTACTTACACATATGAAATAAAAAAATAAACAAACACTGACCCAAAGGTCAATACTCTACAACCCCTATCCGATTACCCAGCTAAGGAAATTGACACGATCCAAGACCAAAATAAACTTCACCATGTCCACGCACCCATGTTACAGGATAGCTGGGTACAGATTAAATAACACCTGCACGACTGCAGAAGCTATTATAATAGTAAATTAGCATATCACATTACATAGCTGCTGAAGGACTGTCTTGACCTTTTGGCACCAAACTGCACTTTAATGGAATGAAGGAAAAATAATAGTTGAAAACTAAATTGAACATTAGTTACATTATAGAGTGCGGTTTAAAATGTGCACATAGTTACCATTTGTACTGTCAGCGTGCAAACAGTCGGTTTAAAATGCGCATTTATAGGCTCCTGTCAACCACATGACGTCATGAGTGACGTCATTTTAGCGTGCTCACGGTGCTCACAAGAATGAGGTAGTACACTGTCCCCCGAATACTGAAACGTTTGTTAACTTTGACGACAGATTAAGTCTGTTGCTGCCTTTGTCATTTGCTTAGTGCCAGACAAAGGCAACATTAGAATTAATATGTTGTCAAAGTTAACAAGCGTTTCAGTATTCGGGGGTGTGTGCGCTAATGTCAAATTCAAATTGTCATCTGTGAATTCCGATATTCTCTGTTTTTTTATAGAACAAAATTGATTAAATGCTGGCCAAAGTCTTCTGTGAACACAGAAATGAAACTATGGCTATCAAATTATGAGACACTGAGACAGATAACCTGAAAAATGTAACTATCTGACACAAGCACGCTAATGATCGGTTTAATTTGTTGGCGCGCTGTGAGCGTACTAACAATTTAAACCGATCGTTAGCAGTGTTTGTGCTGTTTGCACTGTGAGCGCATTTTAAACCGCATTCATAATATTATGAGTATTTGCAGGGCTGGTTTTCATGTGTCAGATAGTGTATTATTCAAAGGAATAATATGACCGTTAGACATATTTTGTACACAAAACATTCTGATATGACCTTGATTAAGTCAAAGTTACGGAGTCAAGGTGCATGCTCGCATTTCTCTGCCCCACCGCGCGCCGCACGCGTCAAAGCCCGCGTTCTATAAAACCATACACTAGGACTTTTAATATTAATCAACACTTGATATCCAAACAATACGCTCAAAATGTTCAGTAAAGTGAGTAGCAAAATAAAAACATTACTTAATTGAAGGAGTATTTTTGTATTAACATATTCTTATTGCTGAAGTGGCATAGAAAAAGTCTTAATAAGTGACTTGTTTTTAGATCGTAGCTTTCGGCGCCCTCCTGGCCACCGCCAGCGCTGGACTCCTCGGTCACGGACACGCAGTGTCTTCCCAGAGCATCGTACGTCACGATGAGACACACCACGCTCCCCTGCACTACGCCGCTCCCGTGGCTCACTACGCCGCTCCCGTGGCTCACTACGCCGCTCACTACGCTGCTCCTGTAGCTCACTACGCTGCTCCTGTAGCTCACTACGATGGCCATGATGAATACGTAAGTGTTAATTACAGGAAATAAGTTACGATTTTTAAGCTCTTTCAAATGGAATTTAGTTGTTAATAAATTTTACTTTGTTTCAGGCGCACCCCAAATACGACTTCGCGTACTCCGTGGCTGACCCCCACACCGGTGACCACAAGTCCCAGCACGAGTCCCGCGACGGTGACGCTGTCCACGGAAGCTACTCTCTGGTGCAGCCTGATGGCTCCGTCCGCAAGGTCGAATACACCGCTGACGACCACCATGGGTAAGCCGCAATACTCAACCTGAACCTCGGGGAAATATGAATTAGGCTTTGTTAATTCCCAATGTTTAAGTCTAAGAGCTGATAAGAAAGGAGAATGAAATAAATGATAGAGATAGTCCTCAAAAAAATTGACTCAAAAAGAAAAAGTTAAAACAGTATAAATAATCGTTTTTCAAAATACATTATTAGAACACACTTTGATATTCTATGTCATGTTTAACATGGTGTTATATTTTGTTTCAGTTTCAACGCTGTAGTGCACAACTCTGCTCCTTCCGTGCACGCCGCCCCCGCCCATGACTACCATCACTACTGAGAACTTTGATTTATTGACTGATCACAATTATTTATACTATACTGTAAAAGTGCGCGCGATAGGTAAATGTACATAGAGGATGAATGTGTAAAACTGAATAAAAAATAAATCATACAACAACAATTTTATTTAAAACACAGAGGTCTTTCCCATTGCTGTCTTCTATTTAAGTTAGTTGTGGACAACTAAGTAAACTAGAAAGCAAAACATTGCAACATAGTTACACCGACACTGAAAACGTACGTGACGTGTACGTACGGTGTACGTTTTACGTAGTACGCCGATATTTCTAGTCACACTTTTTATTTCTCTAATTAAAATAATGTACCAAAATGGCCGAAACGAAAATAATGAAACCAAGAAACCATAAGAGTGTAGATATTAGCATAAAATATACACAATGTTTTAAAGACCATCCCCCCATTTTAATCGTCACTTTATAATCACTATTTACAGACTGTTTTTGTCTAGGCTTCTCTTCAGGTTCTTCTATATGAGTCATGTCTCAACTAAATTCGATAAAAGTATTTAAAGACTTGCCCACTACTACTACAACCAGGTTGTAACTTATTTTACTTGTCCCGCATTTAGTTTATGACACCTAATTATCGTACAAGCTCGGTCAATAAAAACTTTTAAAAAAACCTTGCCTTTAGTTTCTTAGCAAAGAAAACGACCGTTATAGTTCGCCGTATTCCTCTGCCTATTTGTAAAAACGTACAGAATTATGCCTCGTTTCCGAAATATTTGAGTCCAAAGTCGTTATTTTTAATTTTTCTACTTGTCATTTAAGATTAAACCCTGCAGACATTTTATGAAAAATTTGAAAAATCAAGAGTACTTAAGCTTAAATTCGTTTTATAATTATAACATTTTACTGGAGCCTAATCTATATAATTTTATAAAAGGATAACCTCTTTTCTAGGACTCAACGCACAAGCCAGCCCACTTACGATAGAGACGCGAAATTTGAATTCAATACTCCTGTAATGGTCTAGTCGCAAAATCTGTTCGATCGTTCGTTCCGTTCAATTCCACCTCTTAAGAGACAAAATGTACCCCAAAAGGATAGAATTTTAAAAAAAAAAGCTATGCCAATTAAACTCGGTTTGTGTACTAAACATAAAAAATAAAGAGAGGCATTTTGAAAATCAAAGAGACTTGAAATTACTGTAGCCGTATTACTGTTACGCGAGAGAAGCCGCGCGGGCAAGCCAGTAGCTTATCAGATATTATGATCGACCAAATTAATGATTAAGTTAATAAGTTAAGTAAGTTAATTTTTGACGAGTAGTCAAAAATATTTTTTCGCAGCAACCGTATAAACAGCTTTGCACTCATAGAAGTCGGTCTATGTGATGTTTTAACTTTTTACTACGCCTAATATGACAAACCCTAAAATGAGCAGTTACGGATTTTAATTTCCTTAATCATCTAATATCAAAAAGAGAGAGATTTTTGTAAGAAAACTATAAAAGGTCTTATTTCAGGGTACCCTCCATTTTCCAAATTATAGAATCTCAAATTAGTCATCCATATGTTTTTATGATAACAGACGTGCTTTTGATACGTTTTGTTTTAATAATACAGGAATAATCGCGTCAAATTGTTATCAAAGTTAAAATGTTAAAATCTCAAATATTTTTCTTGTAATTTTCTTTTGATGTGTTAGTGTATTGTAACAGTGAACGGAGTTTGAATTGGTGGGTAATCAATACATATACAAAACAATTTATCCCGAATAAGAAATGGTTAGTGGTTGATCCGCCAACCCGCACTGGGCCAGCGTGGCTATGGCCTCCAACGGTAGGCCGATATCCCAGAAGAGGATTGTTTAAAGGCTGGTGCAGAGAAAAATAGTTTCCGTAGCATAGCGGGTCAATTTCAATTCAGTCATATTTATTTCAATTACGTACACCTCACTATGATTCTTTTTCGAAACGTCAAATAGCACTTTAAACAAAAAACTAAAACCGCAAGGTACATCCAGTAATTACATAAGGGACGTTCAGTTAGACGACACGATGGACAAGGCCGAGAACATCTTTGTATACATGCAGTATTACCTATACATGAAGCCTGTGAACTGACTATACGCAGAACTCGTACAGCGCATTCGGTGTCCAGTTCAATAACGCGTTTAGGATGTTGGTGGCCCCCGCTGTTGTAGTGCGTCTACAATGTTTGCAGAAGCGCGCGTTGATTGCTTCTACGCAACAATGCGCAAAAGATGCGCGTCGTTAGTACGCCGAGTGCGGGGGAGTTCTAACAGCATGCTGGCCGCGCTCGCTGTAAGGCTATATTCTAAAGCTGTTTGTCAAATATTTGTAGCCTCCGACTACATGTTTTGATCATATATCATGTAATTTTAAGTGTTCTTTGGTACATTTTCTCTAATATGCTTACGAAGTGCTGGTATTGTTAAGCGGCAAGTTTCCTTCAGTAGCTTTGACAAGTGACCAAAACGCCCTGATACCATAGAGGAACTTTGCCAGCTTTGATAGCCAATTTTGCTAAGGTGTTGATTTTTGCCTCAGCAGCTACCTTTTTGCAAGCTTAAGGCAACGTTGAGCTTCTTTTTAAAAAGGTTCTTGATTGGCAACCACGAACCGGAAGACACAGCGTAGGAGGCCTCCCACGTGGTGGACCAACGACATTTTAAAAGTGGCGGGCAATCGCTGGATGCAAGTGGCACGTTGTCGTTCGGTGTGGCGCGCTAAGGGGGAGTCCTATTTTCAGCAATTGACGTCTTATGGCTGATGATGATGATGAAGAACTTCTTTTTCAAAGCGGGACACGCAGGATCTTTGAACGCAAGCGCTTTAGCCCAGGCCTTGTAAGCCTCAAGTTTGCGCATATAAGGCGCAGGACTTATTGAACCGAGGGCGACCCTACCTTCAGCACAAAGTAAGCACCGGTGTCCACGCAATTAACAAGATCCAGGAGTGAGAAGCAGAGCTTCCTCCAGAGGTAGGACGAATAGAATCCGCGTAAACCATCCCAGTCTGCTGACTCATTGTGCCACACAGTGTGCTTGTAAGTAATATAACAAGTTAACATCTGAGAGTTGATGGTGCGACCAGTACCATCGGAGGAAGGATAGCAGCGACCTATTTGTAAACCATGATCGTTCTGCGCAATGCCTAAGCCGCCTCCTAAGCATGGGGCTTATGAAAAACCCCCAACTGCAAAGCAAAAACAGCGAAGGCTTTGCTCAGCAGCGGACGCCTTATGGGTGATAATGTTAGCTCGATGTCTTTGTGGTCTACTTACTCAATTTATCTTCGTATAACATACCTAAGAAACATTTCAAGGCAAAAATGTAAATAAAATTAAGGATAACAATCGTAAAAACGAGATTATTGTTATATCACGCAGCAATCTAGCTGAGTATTTTTAAAAACATGCTTTGCGTAAATTATGTTATGTTCTTACTTAATTGTTATTGCTGTTACCAAGATAAAAACAGGCGATGGACGAATTTTGCGATGCAGAGTACTTTATTTAATTACTAGCTGCGCCCGCGGCTTCACCGGGTATTCTACAGGAACGTTTACATTTTTTGGGATTGGAAGTATGTGTTAATCTAGGGAATAAGCTACCTCCATACCAAACTTCATCCAAATCCGTTCAGCCTTTACAGAGTTGAACGGGATCAAACACACTTACATACCTACACACAAACTTTCGCATTTATAATATTAGTGTGATTGTAATTGTAAATATATATATATAAGAAATATAATAATAACATATTGGTATCTTGGTCAATTTTATTTTAAATTTGTAATTATAGCATGCAATTTTTAGATCATTTTAATTTTGTTGCTTTGCGAATTTGAAACGCAGTTTCAACAAAAAAATATATTCAAATATTTTTCCGTCAATTTTCTTCCTCATAACAGAGACTACAAAATACTACGAAAAAGCTAACAGTGACGCCATGATCCAGCATCGTCGTTCGATTCAAAATCTCATTACTCTAAAAATAGAAGTCAACAGATAACAGTCCACGTTAATTACTAAGCCGGACACGGATCAAATACACTTTAATTCTGATATGACCTTGATTAAGTCAAAGTTACGGAGTCAAGGTGCATGCTCGCATTTCTCCGCCCCACCGCGCGCCGCACGCGTCAACGCCCGCGTTCTATAAAACCATACACTAGGACTTTTGATATTAATCAACACTTGATATCCAAACAATACGCTCAAAATGTTCAGTAAAGTGAGTAGCAGAATAAAAACATTAGTTAATTGAAATAGTATTTTTGTATTAATCTATTCTTATTGCTGAAGTGACATAGAAACAGTGTTAATAAGTGACTTGTTTTTAGATCGTAGCTTTCGGCGCCCTCCTGGCCACCGCCAGCGCTGGACTCCTCGGTCACGGACACGCAGTGTCTTCCCAGAGCATCGTACGTCACGATGAGACACACCACGCTCCCCTGCACTACGCCGCTCCCGTGGCTCACTACGCCGCTTCCGAGGCTCACTACGCCGCTCCCGTGGCTCACTACGCCGCTCCATTAGCTCACTACGCTGCTCCTGTAGCTCACTACGCTGCTCCTGTAGCTCACTACGCCGCTCCGGTAGCTCACTACGATGGCCATGATGAATACGTAAGTGTTAATTAGAGAAAATAAGTTACGATTTTTAAGCTCTTTCAAATGGAATTTAGTTGTTAATAAATTTTACTTTGTTTCAGGCGCACCCCAAATACGACTTCGCGTACTCCGTGGCTGACCCCCACACCGGTGACCACAAGTCCCAGCATGAGTCCCGCGACGGTGACGCTGTCCACGGAAGCTACTCTCTGGTGCAGCCTGATGGCTCCGTCCGCAAGGTCGAATACACCGCTGACGACCACCATGGGTAAGCCGCATTACTCAACCTGAACCTCGGGGAAATATGAATTAGGCTGTGTTAGGCTGTGTTAGGTGTTAGGTTGTGGGTTAGGCCTATTGTTAAAGTCTAAGCTTATAAGAAAGGAGAATGAAATAAATGATGGAGATAATTAAATATTATTTTTGTAATTTTGCTTTGTTAGTTCTAAATTCTGCAATCTATTGACTTTATTATTGTGTTTATTTGTAAAATGACTTGCCCAATGTAACGAAATGTTACAAGGCTAATACATGTTTCTATTTTTCTATTTATATTTCTGAAAGTCCTAAAAAAAATTGACACAAAAAGAAAAAGTAAAGTTAAAACCGTATACTTATTCGTTTTTCAAAATACATTATTAGAACAGTTTGATATTTTATGTCATGTTTAACATGGTGTTACATTTTGTTTCAGTTTCAACGCTGTAGTGCACAACTCTGCTCCTTCCGTGCACGCCGCCCCCGCCCATGACTACCATCACTACTGAGACCTTTAGATTTATTGACTGACCACAACTATTTATACTATACTGTAAACGTGCGCGTGATAGTCAAATGTACATAGAGCATGAATGTGTAAAACTGAATAAAAAATTAATCATACAACAACAATTTTATTTAAAACACAGATGTCTTTCCCATTGTTGTCTTCTATTTAAGTTAGTTATGGACAACTAAGTAAACTAGAAAGCGCAAATCATTGCAATATAGTTCACGTAGCACACCGACATTTCAAGTCACATTTTTTATCTCTCCAACTAAAATAATGTACCAAAATGGGCGAAACCAAAAATAATGAAACCAAGAAACCATAAAAGTCTAGATATTGGCATAAAATATACACAATGTTTTAAAGACCATCCCCCCATTTTGATCGTAACTTTATAATCACTATTTACGGACTGTTGTGTCTAGGCTTCTCTTCATGTTCTTCTATATGAGTCATGTCTCAACTAAATTCGATAAAAGTATTTAAAGACTTGCCCACTACTACTACGACCAGGTTGTTTTATTTGTCCCGCATTTAGTTTATGACACCTAATTATCGTACAAGTTCGGCCAAGAAAAAGTTTATAAAAAAAACTTTGTCTTTGGTTTCTTGGCAAAGAAAATGACCATTATAGTTCGCCGTGCTCCTTTACCTATCTGTAAAAACGTACAGAATCATGCCTCGTTTTCTAAATATTTAAGTCCAAAGTAGTCATTTATAATTTAATATTGTATAATTGTCAATTAAGATTAAGCCCTGAAGGCATTTTATGAAAAATCTGAAAAATCAAGAGTACGAGCACATAAGCTGAAATAAATTTTATAATTATAACATCATACTGGAGCCTAATCTATATAATTTTATACAATAATAAGCTCTTTTCTAGGACTCAATGCACAAACCAGCCCGCCTACGATAGAGAGGCGAAATTTGAATCAAATACTCCTGTATGGTCTAGTCGCAAAATCCGTTCGATCGTTCGTTCCGTTCAATTACACGTCTAAAGAGACATATTGTACACCAAAAGTTTGAATGGTTTTAAAAAAACATGCTACGTCAATGAAAATCGGTTTGTGTACTACATAAAAAATAAAGAGAGGCATTTCGAAAATCAACGGATTTGAAATTACTGTAGCCTATGCGAGGGAAACCGCGCGGGCAAGCCAGTAGCTTATCAGATATTATGACCGACCAAGTTAATGATTACGAGGAGTCAAAAATATTGTTCCGCAGAAACCGTATAAACAGCTTTGCACTCTAAGAAGTCGTTTTATGTGATGTTTTGACTTTTTACTACGCCTAATATGACAAACCCTAAAATGAGCAGTACATTTTTTAATTTCCTTAATCATCTAATATCAAAAGAAAGAGATTTTTAGAAGAAAACTATAATTATGTTCCATAATTATAGAATCTCTTATTAGTCATCATATGTTTTCTATGACAACAGACGTGCTTCATACGTTTTGTTTTAATAATACAGGAATAATCGCGTCAAATTGTTATCAAGGTTATCTGAAAGTGCTCTTAGCGATAAGTCTGTCTTGTTATGCCTATATCTAAAGTATTTTTCTTGTAATTTTCTTTTGATGTGTTATTGTATTGTAGCAGTGAACGGAGTTTGAATCGGTGGGGAATAAATACATTTACAATATAATTTATTCCGAATAAGAAATGGTTGGTGGTTGATCCGCCAACCCGCACTGGGCCAACGTGGTGGTTATGGCCTAATCCCCTCCGATGGTAGGCCGATATAGCAGAAATGGAATGTATAAGGCTGGTGCAGAGAAAAATGGTTTCCATAGCATAGCGGGTCAATTTCAATTCAGACATCTTTATTTCAATTACGTACACTATGATTCTTTTTCGAAACGTCAAATAACACTTTAAACAAAAAACTAAAACCGCAAGGTACATCCTGTAATTACATAAGGGACGTTCAGTTAGACCCCAGAAGAGAAAAAAAGTTAGACAACACCATGCACGAGGCCGAGAGCATTTTTGTATACTCATCATTATGAACAACTATTAAAATTGCACCAAAGCTGAAAAAAATAATACAACTGTTCAGCTGAACAGCCAAGTTTTTTGATATTTTAGGTTTGGATCAAAGTAACAGTTGTATAAAATTATAATCACAGTAATATTATGAATACGAAAGTTGGTGTGTAAGTTAACTTAACTTACACTTACTTACTTAACTTAGTTAAGTATGTAAGTGTAAGGCTTTTCTAAAGCTGATTGTGAAATATTTGTAGCCTCCGACTGCATGTCTTGATCATATATCATGTAATTTTAAGTGTTCTTTGGTACATTTTCTCTCATGGACCCATTGACAGTAAAATTCATAATTTCATTTTTGACATGCCTTGTTTTCATCTTTTCAGTGTGTATAATTAATTATAATGCACTCGGTTTTTTTTTAAATTAATATTTTTTTTATTTCATATTTTTTAAGTCATGTAGTTGGTTTGGTACATTATAAAAAAAAACGTCCAAATATCAAAATTTTCAAATCTAAAAATGAATAAAACATCGCGTATAAATCCATCATGCTGGCCTCGCTACCAACTCGCCTGTTGGTACCTAGGACGTACCTAGCTAAAAGGGATATACAGCGAAATAGCTAGGTAGGTATGAATGAATAGACACGAAAACCCGTTAAAACTGAGCTCTTGTTATAGAGAGCTCTCGTACTGACCTTGTTCAACTTAGACTGGATATTAATAAAAGTATGATTTTTCGCTAATGTTAATTGTACCACAGTATAAATAAAAGTGTAAATCTTGTAAGTACTAGTGTAAGTATAAGTTTGGTTAAGTGCCACAATTTGCTACGAAAAAGTGCAACTTCGATTTTTTGTGAGAGATGTATTGTTATTATTACTATTAAATTATTACTATTATTAAAATTAAATAATTATATTAGCCTATGACACTCCGGACATATAGAGGAATCCAACGACACCTTGCTTGTCAAAATCGGTCAAGCCGTTTAGGCTTTAGGCCGTCTTATAAGAACACACAAACATTCTTACATACTCACATATTTACATACACCCCAAAAACATTACCCTCTTTCTTGGGCAGTCGGGTAAAAAAACAAGTGTTTCACATTTTTTAAGTACTACTTACTACTTGAAACCTTTATACAAAATTAGTAATAAGTTTTTGTTTATCTAGGTACTAATAACTAGTTTTATTGTATTGGTAGGGCCCTCCTTCAGGGTCCGCCTGGGGAAGAACCACACCTTTGCTAGGTATACCCCCGCCAAGCAGTAGTGAGCAAGCATTACTGTGTTCCACATTGTAGGGCAATGCTCCCAGCGTAATTACTGGGCATACAGAGATTTAACATCTAACATCTCAGGGTGACGAGCGCAGTGCATTGCCGAGTATTGTTTGAATGGTTGAAGTTCAAAATTCTGGGTGGCACTGAACTGTTATGGGCAAGTGTGACGCTTAAAATCAGGTGAGCGACTTGCTCGTCTCGTCAACGAGAATGATAAAAAAAAACTTTGCGCAGTATAAGTATTAATTTATTGGCCGATAAATTGTCACATAATTAACCGGACAAGTGTTACCAACAATACCAATCCACATTCGTTCAGACTCGACCTTGATCAAGTCAAAGTTACGGAGTCAAGGTGTCTGAACGCATTACTCTGCCCCACCACTAGCCGCATGCGACTTCACCCGCGTTCTATAAAATCATACACTAGGAAATAAAATATCAATCAACTCTTGACTTTCGAACAATACAATCAAAATGTTCAGCAAAGTAAGTTCGTAGGTATACGGATGGTTTAGAAAGTATAACAATACTATAAACTAGTATAGTATATTAAGGTTTTCTTAACCAAAAACGCAAATAAAAAAAAAAAATCACGAAAGTAATTACTAATTACTGAGTTTTTATCTCATTACTATCAGAA
Source organism: Apocheima hispidaria (assembly GCA_947579745.1). Classification (NCBI taxonomy): domain Eukaryota; kingdom Metazoa; phylum Arthropoda; class Insecta; order Lepidoptera; family Geometridae; genus Apocheima; species Apocheima hispidaria. The sequence goes on from OX388151.1 coordinate 5,671,756, forward strand.
AATGACATAAAATTAATATTAATTAATTACTAAATATTTTTTCCAGATCTTAGCTTTCGGCGCATTCTTGGCTGCTGCCAATGCTGGCCTTCTTGGTCATGGACACGCTGTGTCCTCTCAAAGTATTGTGCACCACGAGGAGCATGCTCCTCTGCACTACACTGCCCCCGTAGCTCACTACGCCGCTCCACTGGCTCACTACGCTGCTCCTGTGGCTCACTTTGCTGCTCCCGTGGCTCACTACGCCGCTCCCGTGGCTCACTACGCCGCTCCCGTAGCGCACTACGACGGCCATGATGAATACGTAAGTTATTTATCATTGAAAACCATCATTTTTTTTAAATGGTTTTTAGTGCTCAGACTTGTACCTACTCATCTTTATACTACATTTATACCTACTATATATTTCGTAAAATAAGTACAAATAAGTAACTTTTGTACTTATTAGTTTTTAAGCCTCTTTTTTTTTAATGTATGTAATGTTGTGTGAACAATAAAGAGTTATTATTATTAAAGTTTTTTGTTTTTTACTGATTAAAGAAGCAATTTTACTTAATTTCAGGCACACCCCAAATACGACTTCGCGTACTCCGTGGCTGACCCCCACACCGGTGACCACAAGTCCCAGCACGAGTCCCGCGACGGTGACGCTGTCCACGGAAGCTACTCTCTGGTGCAACCCGATGGCTCCGTCCGCAAAGTCGAGTACACCGCCGATGACCACCACGGGTAAGGAAATACTGATAAAATATTTTATTCGTACCATGGAGACTCGTTACATCATAGGTACCGCGCAGCTATGTCTCCTATTACAACAGTCTTTGTTCCATCTTAGAGGCCTTTGGGCGGCCTAAGACGATAGCTATGGCCTTCTTTGGTCATGCAACTTCTTTGGTCATGCAAACTTCTAATTGCTGCTCTTTTCATTTGTTTGTCATTTTAATGATGATATCGCAAAAGATGTTTTTAAATAATAAAATAATATGTCGAAGGTGTGAGGGTACAAGTAGGTACGCATTAGTTTATAATTGCTAAGAGAGAGAAAAACATGCGATAAATCTCATTTGATACGCTAGGACATAGGAGAGCCTTTCGATCTTTAAATTTTACATCTTTATTGCCACTTATCTGAAACTACTACTATCAGCTTGTAGACGTCCACTGCTGGATGTAGCCTCCCCCATATTGGTTGGTTTGCCATAATCCCCACGCTTGGCAGGCACCTTGGGAGCGCAGAATGTTTACCATTACCATCACCACCTAAGAGGACGCTGCCGTCTCCTCTGCCGTCCTCTGGTGGTTCTGATCACACTTTATAAATATAATAACATCCTGAAATTAATCTGAAACTATTACACTCCAAATAAATAGGAGATTTTTTTAATATTTTCACAATATCTTTTTTTTTCAGTTTCAACGCTGTAGTGCACAACTCCGCTCCGTCAGTTCACGCTGCTCCCGCTCATGATTACCATCACTACTGAAATAATTAGGCTTGACTGACCTGCGTATTTGTCTTAATTTATAAGTATATACTTATTGCAACGATGCGTGTTGAGTTTTTTGTAAATATTGAGTGAGTGAATAAAGGAAAATGTTTAATAATTACTCTTAAACAGTTTTTTAAATTTTCTACGATGGTGAAAAAAAAAAATATTTTTTATTCCTTCCAAAGATGTGTTTACCTAAGGTTTTCAAATCATAATTACAAACATTGAGCAACTCGGTACAGGCCCGAGTCGGCTGGAGGTCTGTGTTGTTCTAAGATTGCAATAGATAAAATGGATTTTTGAATGCAGCCATTGTGCAGATACAACGTTACACTTATCAGTAATATCATGCAGTTTATTGAACGCATATTCTTACCGACTTAATCGGAATTTCAACCATTTTCTATCCTCAATTTTTTCGAAATTAATATGAAACTTGGTATATCTTATTCAAGTTGGCAATGTCTGTATTTATCACGCCTTGCCTATAATAAAAGGCAATCAATCTTATTATTTTTTTAAATTTTTTTAATTTACTGTGTTACTCCACGGACTCCGGGGTCCGTGCCATTTATCAAGTTTTACAAATATTTTATCAACTAAAACGGAATATAAATACTAAAGACTTTACAAAAGGAATATACCAACGAATATGCTAATAAAGAGCTAAGTGCTATTATAGATTTGCGTATATACTCCGAGCAGTCCAGCTCCCGCAAGCAGCACCCGTTCACGAGTTGACGCATGTGCCAGCCATCGCTCTCCTCAACCATATTGAAGGGAAGAGGGCGACCCGCCACACGACGCCGCCGCAAGAAGAAGCTTTTTAGTGAGCGTGATTGCTCTGGGGTATACACTCAAAAATTACAACAAAGGAAACAAAAATAAATAAATAATACAAATGTTACTTTTACAATATACACGCTATCTTTTTACAATTCAATCGCCTACTCCTGGCCCAGGGCCTCCATCACCGCCGCGTTCCGATCTTTGATGGCCATCTTCAGGTTGTACTCTTTAATGGTCTTCGGTGACGCAGCCGACGCTCGACGCACGAATCGACTGATGGCATCGTCTTCAATGTCGTCGGCGTAGTAGACGAAGGTCCCGGAGTGCCGCGATACTGCAACAACCGCGTGTGACACGCTCTCGTGCAGCTTCATTTTTGGCTTGGTCTTAATGGCGATTACCGACTCGTTTGTTAGCCCCTGAGCTTCATGGATGGTAAGAGTGCGCGACCCTGTGCCTCCCCCATAACCCTGGATGATGAGGTTTTCCTTTTCTTCCTGCGCGTGCACTAAGAAAAGGGTGTTGGGGAGGGTGCTGGGTATTTGCGCCCCCTTGTACCGTCTCTGCTCAAGAGACCTAATACGGGGAGCTGAGGAATATATACCGGAGTATATTTCCCTCAGCGCATACGCGACGTCCATTGGGTTCCTGTGTGTGCAAAGCAACTCCTGACTGATATTTGTGATCAGGTTTGGGCGATGGTACTTCATTTCGAAAACATTTTCTCTGTCGATGTAAGGTAGCTGATTGACGTCTCCGATGAGGAACTGACTGAATGACTGACGGACTGACTGACCGACTGACAGACAACATACATATTCGAAAATTAACTTAAGGGTTGAAATGGGGTGTTTAAGTTATGTATTAAACTTTTTATTATTCTCTGGATGACTTGATACGAAACTTGTTATACATACTCTTCTATGAAAATAAAAAGACACCGGTATCACAGTTTTTTTCGCAGTCGCCCCTTTCTCTGATTGCCAGAAGCAGCTCGCGAAGGTGAAGGTAATGTGTTTATGGAAAAAAATTAAACGTTATTTTTTCGTTATCGTTGTCAAAAATCTGGTCGGCTGGAAATCACAATGAGATGTTTTCCAAAAAAAAAGAAATCCTGGTTATAAAAGTACCCAATAGATGGCGTTAGATGTACCTTGAGTTTTTTCTGTCACTGTCAAGACATGAAAGACAAACAAATGTACGTGTGCCTTTTTTTCTCGTGTTTTTTGGCTCGACATGTGTATTTAGACAATTTCAAGTAACGTAACTATGTATTTGACTTCATTTGAAATATTACAATAGTTGACACTGGCTAAATACACAACGTGTGGAGCCAAAATTTACGATTTAAAAAATAAACATAAAATATTTCGACAGAAATGACAATGACAGGTAAAACGATAGGTCTGTTACGCCATCTAGTAAGTATTTTAGAACAACTTTTTTTTTTTGAAAACGCCTCTTTAAAAACTATAGCGGTCGTCAACATCCTAGAGATGAAAGCTCTTATAGCGAATACAATAGCATCTTCAAATATTGGTGCCTACTCACAAGAACGCCATTATTTTTTCCAAAAATAACGCGGGCGAACCGCGGGTAATTGGTACAATTGGTTATCTACAAAAGGAGTGCAATTGTATTATTATAATTATTAGTCCACGTAATTCTAATGATAACTTGTAATCAATTTATTTAATATGACATTAACGATTATTTAAAATATGTTGGACAAGTCAGACGGTTAACAAATCTCATCTAATGTTTAGTGATAATGTGGTTGGTTGTGTGCACAGAAGATATTTTTTTTACTTCTTCTAGAGTTGTGTGGTTTGACACGCCTAACATAGAAAAGACACATCACGCATTGAAAGAAAGCTCACGTGGGCGAACACAGCTTGGACTATCTCTAGGTACTTAGATAATATTTCCATTTATCTTTTTATCTCAAAATTTTAATGGCATGCAATTTTGATATAGGTAAGCTCCACTTTTATAAACCTAACAATAATAACTTGTTCTCTCGACGTTTGAGTTCAATGTAAAAACTTCAATAACGATGTCTAAGGGCTCGTTCAGGGATACGCGGGGCGTTGTTCGGAACGAGCACGCGTCGTGTCGCGCGGGCAAATCAAACATATTATGCTAATGTATGAGAGTGTTCATGTAGAAGCGTGTTCATGCGAGTTTTGTTTGATATTTTGCGGAACTCGCGGCAGAGCACGCTGCTGCCACCGCCGCGTGCGTTGCAGCTAAATTTTTGCGTCCCCTGCCGTGTCCTACATCTCCTACCTTCCGCGGCATATGCCGTCATGCAATACGTACTTGATATTGATATTATGTTTGTCTTCGTATCCCCGCGCGTGACGCCTCTCACCTCACCTCTCCGTAAACGAAGAAAACGTATAACGCATCGCGCAACGCCTCGCGTATCCCTGAACGAGCCCTAAGTCGTTAGTCTGTGCATCTGTTTTTGCTGGACAAATCACGTACACTTAAGGCTAACCCTGGCTCTCGTTATCTCATTCGCACGTTATCAATACTTTGTACCTAATATAAAAATAGCAGAGAAGAAACTTAAAAAATTGTTGATGTCTTTAGAATACCATTGCCAATGTTTTATAATAATTTTCATGTCATTATTTTGGCGATGGAGAAGAAAAATAAGTTTTTATTTTGTGTCTGTTTTTCCTTTCAGCCCACTCTTAAGCAGCTCAGCATAGCATGACTAAAAGAAATATCGATACCATGACACATATTATTGCAATTCTATAATCGGTTTTTAACATGACCTCTAGCTATTGTCATTGTCGCGTCGAGGTCCATGCTCAGCCCCACTTGTTCTTATTCCAAGTTAAATCATATAAAAACCAACGGTCAGCAGTGTTAGACATCAATCAACCAGCAGTTGTAATATTGACAGCAGCAAAATGTTCAGCAAAGTAAGTGATAATAAGTGCAAATTCTATGGTGTGCTTGTGAAACCGCGAAGTTTCTCCGTATACGCAAGTATACGTATTGGATTTCATAGTTTTGCTAAAAGCAGAGTGTAGTGATCGTGTACTTTGATTTTGCCTTACCTACTACCGCTCTGCTACGAATGCATCCGGCAAACTGTTGACCCTTTGGATAGAATTCTCTGACTTCATATATACTGATATGTTGTGCCGGCTCTAGTTAACTTCGCCAGCCCACAGAAAAAGTAACATATAGGTATGCTGTCAAAAGAACAACCAATTTTAATGTCCAGTAATCATTGTTTATGTGGTTCATAGATCGTAGCTTTTGGAGCAATGTGGGCGGCTGCTCAGGCTTACGGCCACGCTGTATCATCCCAGAGCATCGTCCGCCATGACGGCTACGGTGTTCTGGCCGACTACGGCGGACTGGGTTATGCTGGCTATGCCGCTCCTCTTCCCTACGCCGCTCCCTTGGCCTATGCCGGACATTACGACGGCCATGATGAATATGTAAGTCTTGTTATATCTACTACTTACGAATTACAGTTATTTTAAGAGAAACTATGGATGGTTCTACCCTCGTCAACAAAAAAAAGTTTTCGTGATTTAAAGTTACAGCTAACTTCGTTTTTAGTTTTTTTTTTTTTTTTTGTTCTTTATTTGACTTTCATGACCATACTTGTTTATTTTTATATTTGGCTTCCAGGCGCACCCCAAATACGACTTCGCATACTCCGTGTCTGACCCCCATACCGGCGACCACAAGTCTCAGCACGAGTCCCGCGACGGTGATGCTGTTCACGGATACTATTCTCTAGTGCAGCCCGATGGCTCCGTCCGCAAGGTCGAGTACACTGCTGACGACCACAATGGGTAAGCTTATTCCAAGTAATTGATTAAATTTTTTGCTTGGTCCTTCTTTTCACCCCGAAAGATCCTTGGTGTTTTCTAGGAGAGGTCCACGGAAAGCGCTGACAGACAGAAAACTTTAAAGGATGTAATATTAGAAAGATACGTTTATCTTATGCGTTATCTTGATCGATATAACGACGTATAAACTAACGAGTGCAATAAAGCAATTTTTATAAGAGCAAGCAGGTAGATTGAAAACAACGCAACCTTGCCTGATTATTTTTACGCATCACTGACTATAGATAGCGCAGAAAATAAATATCGGACATCCTGCCAATTAATTTGCTGAATCAAGATTTTCATGGATAGCATAAACAAGATATCACGCTGATATTATAAATGCGAAAGTTTGTGTGTAAGTATGTGTGTTTGTTCCCGTTCAACTCTGTAACAGCTGAACGGATTTTAATGTAATCTGGTATAGAGATAGCTTACCCCCTGGATTAAGACATAGGCTACTTTTTATCCCGGAAAAATATTCGGTATCTGTAGAATAGCGGATGAAACCGCGGGTTGCAGCTAGTTATACATATTTGTGTTGATTATTTTCAGATTCAATGCTGTAGTGCACAACTCGGCTCCTTCTATCCACCCAGCCCCTTACCACTACTGAAAAAGTTGAAGATATTTTTGTAGCGACCGATACCAAAATTGTGAATTATTTATTAAACATTTTATTCCAAATACAATATATATGTTTTTTATTTTATTTTAATACAATGGTATATTACTTTGTAAATTGAAGTTTGATGTAGGTAGCTATTTAGACTATTGACTATATTGACTGCCCCTGTGGCTCAGTTGGTAGTGAACCTACCTTCTGTGTTTGGGGGCGTGGGTTCGATTCCCACCTAGGACAAACATTCATGTGATGAATATTTGTGTTTGCTCTATGTCTGGGTGTTATTATCTATATAAGTATGTATTTAAAAATATCTATGTACGTATATCAGTCTCTGGCAGACATATTACAAGCTTTGCTTAGTTTGGGGTCAGATGTCCGTGTGTGCAAAAATGTCCCAGATATTAATCCAAACGAATCTAGTAAGTAGAGTAAGTGGTGCGTAGGAACTAGATCGGATTACATACCACACGCTAAGAAGAATAACGACATTCCAATAGCGCCACTATATATCTTTTATCTCTCTTTTATTTTCAATTAAAGCGAAAATAAAGTCAATATACTAGGATGCCATGATGAATAAATAAATATTGGTGGACGTTATTTACACACAGCGCCATCTAGCCCCAAACTAAGCAAGCTTGTACTATGGGAACCAGATAACTGATAGAATACATAAATACTTTTTTTTTGTAAATACATACATAGAATACATAGAAACACCCAGACAAAGAACAAACATCCATGTTCATCACACAAAAATGTTTGTCCTGGAAGGGAATCGAACCCACAACCCACAGCTCAGAAGGCGGAAATCCACCCACTGAGTCACAAGGCTAGTCATGTACTGATAATGTAATCATGTACGGATGATAAGTCATGTACTCGTCTTTATGAACAACTTTTACTGTAGGACCAATTCTGAAATTTTAAAAAAACAAGCTGTTCCATTTAAATCGTAGAGGATGACTAACATTTTCCAATGGAATAGGTTTTTTTTCTCGTAATGTCATGGTTGGTTGCCGTGGCTTTTTAGTAAATTTCCATTGGCTAATCGAACATCAACATACGGAATCTAATAGTGTATCTACGAGATACGACACCAAGTTTTTGCTTTTGTAGAGTCAAGCAAAATACTCGAAAAAAACTGCAAAGATAGCTTTGCCCACGAAGAATTCGGCGTATGATGACGATGATTATTGTTATTTTTAACATAGCTCCAGAATACTACCATGGACGTGACTTGGCGCGCTTTTGACATTTAATTTTTTTGTTGACGCTGGAAATCTTGATATAATTTATTTATAATTTCTATGCATATTCCCATTCTTACCTTATGTATATACTGACGCAAATGACCAAAATGAATCAGGATCAAATGCGACGAATTTCGTAATAAAATTGTAATAATTCATTACTTATTTAATATTGATAATCTTTTAATACAATAACATCATTAAGTTATATCATTGGCCGAGTTTACATATAATAATAAATTATACTATTATAATATAATAAACGCCGCCGGGGAAACGCCGCCGGCCTGATGGGCACGTTTGGACGAAGGGATCGTGCGGGACGTGAGCATGACTAGTTGTCGAAATGATTACGTTTCCAACATAATCATTTCGACAACTTAATATAACACTTGACACTATTGATTTTATTAATATAATAATATTCGATAATCAATAATTTATCCTTTATTTTTACAAATAAACGATAATTTGTATAATAAAAATAAAACAATCAATAACATATGTCGACTCGCTCTTTTGCAAACTATGTTGATGTAAATTAATTCACTGTGACGTGAAGCTGAAGCAACGGATATACTGTGCTATTAAATTTTATTAATATTGAGCTATAATCAATAGAAAAAATATTAATATTACATGCCCGCACGGCTTTGCTTTCATGGGCAACTAAATTTCAAACCCCCATTTCTCATGAGGAAAAATCCTGTGTCATACCTTTTTAGGGGTCCATTATTTCTCTACAGATTTTATCCCTTTGGAGGTGGAATTTATCAAAATGTTCTTGTTGGTTGCTTACACCATTTGAGGAATATTGAGTCAAAATTTCATTTTTTCATCATAAACGGCTTGGTCTGTGCGATAATTCCTAGAAAAAGCTTGTTCTATGATTGACCAAGTGAGCGAAGCAAACGAAAGGTCTCAGTTTACCTGGCAAAATTTGCTTTCATCTATCCTTATGTACAGTACTCGAGTACAGGTCGCATATTTCAACCAATCTTGACGAAACTTGTTATACTGGTTCTACGTTTTTTTAGTCGATGGCGATTTTTACCTTCGTGGGGTATTTCCCTAAAAAAGGGGGATCTTTTTGCTATGGCGCCATATACCTACCAGCCGATTTTGATAAAATTTAGCGTTCACATTCGGTACTCAATTCTCAACAAGAATTTTGAATATGTGGTCTTGAGTTCTGAGGTTGATGTCCCGAACTCAGACATTTGCCTAGAAAGAACGGATCGTGACTCTAAGACATATTTCCAAATGTCCGCGGTATCGTTTGATCTAAGGGCTTTCTTATAATAGGTAACTTAACGTTTCTCAACAGACAACAACGGATACTGTCCAGCGGACGCCCAATCTGATGCTATCGGTCTACAAGGCTGCGCTTGCGTGATTCCGGCGATAAATATAAGCGTTGTTATAAAACACCATAGGTTGACGTATATATTATTAGTACATTATTATACATGTGACTATGTTAGTACACTTGAGGCAGTATTATTAAATACGATTATAGATTCGCGTCCCTCGGTAACAAAATGTTACTATGCATGCGTACCAAGCACGTGTGCCAGTTGTCGCTCAAGTGCTCTTCTTGAAGTCGATTTTTGATAATAGTCAACCACAGCGAAAACGTTTACAAATATTGATGGAAAATGGCGCTTATGGCACGCAAGTTTCTATTTTTCCCGCCAGAGATGCGTGCGCAGGTATTAAAAACAATTTTCGCCGCATAAAAACTCTTTGTTGGTATTTTAAATTAAAAATGCTTGGTCTACATACATATAATTTGCAGTGAGTCAGTAAATGTGAGTCAATGTCTTTATAAGACTAGTCCGGTAATATAACGTAAAAAACACGCCTGTGTAATAACTTGGATTATGAGCCTAAAACCGATGTAAAAAGATCCGCTTTACGAGCAAATGTGTTGAAGATGTATTTATATCTTATAACTCTATAGTATGTATATCACACTCTAAAATTAAACACTTAAGAATTATATTCGTACACGCATCTCCAATTATTTTTTATTTATTTTTTAAATGTATAACATTCTATGAATTTACAAACAAGTATTGTGTTCTGTTAGTGTGTACGACGTCAACGCGCAAAAAAGTTTAAAAAGAATCTCGTTCGAAAATCCTCGGGTGCCCAAGATACAGGCCTAGCCTAGTTTGGGGCCCACCGCAACAATCTTACCTCTTTATTTTGTTTTGTTATTCCAACGAATGCAACCTATATCTATTTTCTGAGTGTGTTTTATGGAAATAAAACTTGCTTGAGCTTAACATTTCCCGTCGACCCGGAACTCGGTAATGTTTGAACACACCGGAACTCAGTAATGCTTGGCAGTTGAAAAACTGGCAAAGGTATGGTAGTGCCCCAACGTCTGTAAAATAGCTATAATACTACAAAAACAATGACAAGCAAACTACACATATTTAGGTACTAGCGCAGAGTTGTGAACCCGTAAATTTTTAGTATGCTTCCACTCATACAATGACTAAATATGTAGGTTACTCTACCTTTGCGATCAAAGCACGTGACCAAAATACTTAAGCAAAATTTTTTGTTAACTATGTTTTTTTATATAATTATCTTATCTAAATAGTCTCCGAGTTCCGTAAAAGATTGTCATCATCGTCATCATCAGCCAGAAGACGTTCTATTGAAAATAGGCCTCCCCCAAATATGTCGCCACGCCGACCGACAACGTGTCACTTGCATTCACCGGTTGCCCGCGACTTTCACAATGTCGTCGGTCCACCTAGTGGGAGGACTGCCCACGCTGCGTCTTCTGGTTCGTGGTCGCTACTCAAGAACCTTTCTTCCTCACCGGTCATCGGTTCGTCGAGTGTTGTGGCCTGCCCATTGCCACTTCGGCTCGCAAACTCTGAAAGGCTCTGAAAGCTATATCGGTGATTTAAGAAAATTATATTGGTAAAGATTGTACTGGCTTGGAAACTGCTCAACCATGAAAATTGCCGTGTTCAATGGCAACTCCTCCATTTAGACATTTCGAATGTCAGTTCCCACTAGAAACACTGTGTTTAACAATCAGTGATTTGATAAGCGTTTTAAGTGGTCATTGAGGGCCAAATAACATTGACGGCTAGCCGATAATCATAACGCTCATAGTTATGTAAATGCCATGATTTTGACAGGGTAATAGTCTTGAATGAAAGTAAACGCTGAATAGTCAATGAGTGCTCATTGTAGATCCAGTTAGTATAACATGCTTAAGCATTTGTTTGAAGAACTTAAAAGTTGTCGTATATTGAATGGAAAATAACGGTGAAATTTGTAAATATGTATTGTGAATGGATTTTTTATTTGCTTAAATGTGCCTTTGTGCTCACGAACACTTAATGAAAAAAATGCACCATTTTTACACATTAATATTCGAAATAACACAATTTTTGGAAAATTATATAATGACGCTATATCACTTCTTCACGTTCCCGCCAAAATTCCGAAAACAGTTTAATTTTTCTCTTGTTTTGGGTCCAAGCGTTGTGTATTTAGCCAGCGTCAAGTATTGTAATATGTAAGTATTGTATGTAATATTTCAAGTGAAGTAAATTTTCACAATTAAAATAAGTCTTAGTCATAAATTATGTGGTCGGTTCACCTAATGGGAGGCCTGCCTACGGTGCGTCTTCTTGTTCGTGGACACCACTCAAGAACCTTTCTTCCCCATCGGTTATCGGTTCCTCGAGTGATGTGGTCTGCCCATTCCAGCCACTTCAGCTTGCACTCTCTGAAAGCTATATCGGTGACTTTGGTTCATCGACGAATATCCTCGTTCCGGATTTTATCGCGCAAAGAAACTCCGAGCGTAGCTCGAATCGAGCGAATACTTTTGATATATCATACCTTTTAAAAAAAAATTGCCTGTTTTCGATCATGTTTTGTTTCCAGTCATAGTCGCCATTTTTAGGACCAAGATACTGTAAGTATGCACGTTTATTTTTTAGGTATTTCAGGTCCTCTTGTTTCTTTCGTCATATCAAAAACATTTCAGTTTTCCACCATAACATTCAAGACACTTTTACACTTCACTGTACAATATTCGCAAAGTGAAGCTGAAAATTGCAGATTTGTTACATAAAACAGAAACCAGCAGTAAATACACACAGATTATAAATAACAACAAAGTCTTATCATTTGCATTGACCTACTATAACAAACCACTATAACAGTGAGTATCGTGGTTCACAGTGTTTACGCTAAAGTAACAATCATGCAGTTATTAAAGTAATGCGAGAATGTGAGACAATACCGACCTTGCGCCGCGGGGACGCGCTTTCGGCTCCCCACCGGACCACCTACAATTCTTATAAAACCCACTGGTGGTTATCAAATGTATGTCAGTCACGCACTTCTATCCCACACAAAAAATGTTTGCTAAAGTAAGTTAATAGTGTTTACCTTGGTAACGTGAAAAATGTGCGTCGAGCTAACAATTTAAACTTTAAAGAATTGTTGCGACGGTGTTTTTCTTCACGTGGTTGCTGATAATGAATGGCTTCGAAAAGTTATTAAATAAAAGTGTTGTTACTGATCGATGGTATTATTAATTTTAGATCTTAGCCCTTGGCGCCTTCGTAGCCGCTGCCCAGGCTGGCCTTCTGGGTCACCACGGTGGGGACTACACCGTGTCTTCTCATCAGAACTTGGTGCACCACGGTGCTCCTCTAGTCCACGCTGCACCTGTGTATCACTCCGCCCCGGTCCATGCCCCCATTTATGCTGCTGCCCCCATTTCCCACGTCGGAGGACACGGTCACGAGGACTACTACGTAAGAACAAAAACGCATAACTAAACAAGAAATATAAATAACCTCTTCGATTAGAACTTTAATATATATTGGTTAATGCACTATTGTCACATTAACATTAAACCATTTGTCAATGTTATCTGTGACTGACGAGTTATATCGACGATATCCTAATTTTTGATTCCAAATAGCACAAATTATAGTATTCGCTGTTGGAAGTCAAGATCATAAATGCTTCTTCTGTATTCCAGGCCCATCCCAAATACCAGTACTCTTACTCCGTGGAGGACCCTCACACCGGTGACCACAAGTCTCAGCACGAGCACCGTGACGGCGACGTCGTGAAGGGAGAATACTCCCTGCTCCAGCCCGATGGCTCTTTCCGTAAGGTGTCTTACACCGCTGATGACAACCATGGGTACGTCTATTAATATCTTTCGCAAACAATAGAAACCAGATCTACCTCACGTACCTCTCGGTGCATGTCATTTGATTTAATAGTATAGTAAACGCAGTTAAGCCACGAGAGTTATTTTAGACAGTTGACCCAACTAGAATTCCGTTCAAAATGTGACTTTAGAAGGGACAGTTGGATAAGGTTAAGGTCCATTACAATTTAAATACTTTGTTTAGAGAACGGCAGATTCGCTTACATAAAATCTAACGCTAACAAGATGGCAGCTTTCCATGAATTACGCAAAACTACGTTTTGAGTTCATTCATGTTTGCTTGCTTTCTGGCAAAGCTTTGTTTGGAAGTCGACTCGTAACGATGTTGATACTCGATCAACATCGTTAACTGTCGGTCAATCCGTCTCGCACTCGCAAGCTGAGCATGTGACTAATGACCTCAAATGACCCGACTTCCGACATCTGCCAGAACCTGAATTGACACCATATATTGTTTTGAAACCTGTTTGATGTCAGCGATTGCTGTGTCTAAACGTTTTTATATGCGTGCCCGTAATTTTATTGTTTACGTTCTCCTACATTTATAAGCTACTAGTTGTTCCCCGCCACTTCGTTCGCGTTGACACAAAAAGTATCCTATGTCCGTTTTTGTGACTTACAGTAACTCCTTTTCTAATTTTATCAAGATCCTTTCAGCCGCTTATCCATGATAACGCGACAAACATCCAGACAGAGAGACAAAGTAAGAGTTAAAGTTAAAGTTACAGTACGCTAGAAGGCGTTGATCCATCTGTGCATTTTTTGACGTTTTGAATGGACTGACAGTTCTGACAAGTTCTGAATCGCGCAAGTGACATTTTTTCCTCGAGACGAACGTATTCATTTTTATACCTTGAAGTTGTATGACTGCGGCTTTATTCCTCTGAATTATAATATTAGTTAGGATTAGGATTCTCTCAACGAAACCGTTGCAGTGGCGGTTGGTTAAAAAAAATATTATAACAAATCTAGACAAAAATTGTAGATATATCTACTCTCTTCTATTCTAATCTATCTATCTCTATCTGTCTTGTTCCAGTTTCAACGCCGTGGTCCACAACTCCGGTCCCAGTCACCACATCTACTCCTCCCAGCATCATCACTACTGATCTCCACCAAAAGTCTAAGAGGCTATCACCATGTACCTTATATTTATTTGTTCTGTGATCGTTTCAATGTACTCTTATTATAAATATAGTCATTAAATTAACTAAAGACACGAGGAATTTTAATTAGAACCTTTTTACAAAAATAATTTGCTGTGGCAGAAGCTATATGGCCGCCAAGTACCTGCGCACTTATCCTCTAACTTTGAAACGTTCGTGATTCTGATTGCGAGAGCATGCCATCCCGCTCGTACCTACTTGGTCGCATTATGCGCGGTCCCGCTCGCGCGCTATCACTATCGCTTTCAAAGTTACGGGATAAGCCCGCTGGCCAGATCGTCCAGGTGCTGAAAATTTGGTACCTACAACAGAAAAATCATGTTGGCTGGAGAAGTTAATATCCTACACCCTCGGTGCTTAAGCGTGTTCCCACTACTTTTTAATTTGTATATGGATTGGTTTATCCGAAAAACTAATCCAAACAGGCGTAGGCTGGTCCATCAACGGTACTATGACGAACCATATTGCATACGCGAATGATATGGTGTTATTGGCACCGTCAATATCGGCAATGCGGAAGCTGCTGGCTGTTTTCGAGAAATATGCTGAAGAACATAATATGAAGTATAACCTAGATAAATCGGTTTATATGATTTTCAAAGGTGCGAACAGCTGCACTGATCTGCCCCCGCTCTCTCTATACGACTCCCGTCTGCAACAAGTCGAGAAGTTCATGTACCTAGGCCACATCATCACATCACATCACTTATCTGATCATGCCGACATAGAAAGGCAAAGACTAGCAATCGCGGTGCGCGGAAACTTGCTGACGAGACGATTCAACCGCTGCAGCGATTCTGTAAAGACCCAAATGTTCATCAGCTACTGCACCAGTGTCTACACGGTTGAGCTGTAGGCAAACCACACCAAGGCTGCCATGAACGACATGTGGCGCGCGATGTTCCGTTTGCCTTGGTGGCGTGTTCGCCGCAGGCACTACTGCGGAGCCGGTCGATCGCCACGCGCACCAACCTGCACCGCTCCAACAACGCGCAGATAGCTGTGGTGCGAGACTGGCACTCCACAGCTCCTTACATCGGACGTGGAGTCTTTATCACACACCGATCACTTCATCATCATCATCATCGTCGTCAGCTTATTTAGCACACAGCAGAGCATAAGCCTCCTCCCTCTTTCGCCAATCTATCCTGCTTCGTGCCAATCTCGTCCAGGTGTTGCCACACCGATCACTTAGTGATCATTTATTAAATTCATTAGTTTTTATTTTATTTTAATTTTGTGTATGCAAATCTGGAATAAATCTTTTTCAGTTCGTTTATTTACGCAGTGGCGCACTACTTCGTAAATTAATGTTGAGTAGATTTTCTACTAATGCAGGTTGTGGATATTAAATTATCATTTCTACAATTCTATCTCTGTAATATCTAATATTATGCGTCAATAAAAGTTGTTCGGAGCTTACAAAGTATAAAAGCTGCAATTTAAATTACGAAAACGATTAGCAAATATGCTAATACGTGAATGAAAAGTGCTTGTGTTTAAGGATAAAACTAGATTGCAATTGCTACTGCAATCGCTAGATTGATAGTAATTTCGTCTGATTGCAATATTAGTACAGACAACGAAAACGAACACGAAAGAAATTGATTTAGTATGAGTTGAACAATAACATTTATGTACTGGTTTGTACTTGATGTACTTATATTTGGTGATCGACGATTTCACACAAGATTGCTATCTACGAGCATTTTCTACGTTAAATAAATTTATTTATTTATTTGTTTTTTTAGGTACACAAAACAGATATCAATCATTTTCTTAATTAGTATACAAAATTTTATGTAAAAATCTGAACTGGATTGTAATCTAAAATATGTGTACACAGAAAAGTAAAATAATGAGACGAACGTGATGAAAGTACCCATCCGTAAAAATGACATGAATAACGCACAAAGCTCCGTAGGTCTCCCTGTGTCGGGAATGCCATGAAGACACCCAAATCCGACAGAGACAACTTACAATCAGTCCCTTACTGGCTACCAGAAATAATGCAGGCAATAATAAAGTTCTCTCTAAATTTTAAAAACATTAATAAATAGTGTAAACGAAAAAATAAGAAGATTAAGGAATAATTATGATAAAACAACTAAACGTATTTATTTGTGATTTATTATTATTTATTATTTATTTTTATTTGCCATCTCCCTTGTAACTATTAGATACTAGTTGCGTCCCGCGGTTTCACCCGTTTTCTACAGAAACTGTTAATTTTTTAAGATAAAAAGTAGCTTATGTGTTATTCCAGGGAATAAGCTACCTCCATACTAAATTTCATCCAAATCCGTTCAGCCGTTACAGAGTTGAACGGGAACATACTTACATACTTACACACAAACCTTCGCATTTATAATATTAGTGTGATGACAAAAATTCAATTTATACGCAAACATTGTTTATTTGTCACTATGCTGTCTTATCATTTTAGGTATTAGCCTACTAAAGCGAAACAACCTGTTGCAAAGGTAATTCAATCTCACCGGAGTTCATTCATGCGGTTTGGTTTCTTAATGCTCAAGCTTGTGAGTATGTTTGTCACTATTGAATACTGCTATTACAGAACACATTTTGATGGAATATAACAAAAGGATATAATGTTTATTCCATATTTATATCAAATAATAAAGGTCCGATAAACATTATATTATTTTGTTTTGAAACAAACTTGTGCCGTCGCCGTTATTTGGATACGTTAATTCCTCATAATTATACCCAAACTGTGTCTTTGTTTTGTTATTTCTTCATTCGCGTGGGAACGCGTTCTTAGTGACTTTTAGAAATTCAGTTCACGCTATTTTATCAAAAATAAAACAAACTCATGCCTATAAAGTGAAAATAAGTAGTTAAAGAAGTTGCTCGAGTTCATTAATTCGCTTGCTTCACGAACGGAGTGAACAGGAGCAAAGATACATTAATTTATCAAATGTTGAACATTACATTAGTAGAGAAGTGTAGCAACTAAACAAATCGTTTTTTTTCTTTTAACGTGTATGTAATTCATAACGAATGCTCCTTATTTGTTACTTACTGCATTTTTCCAGCATAAAAAGTTTACACGCATTCCTATCTTTAGTATGTATGACATATTAGTATGTCTACTTGTGACATGGTCTGTGACCAGCCACATAATATTGCTGCGCCCTTATTTACAGGGTATATGTCATAATGTAAGCTAAAGCGTATTTTTAGAAGTAGAATATGTACATATATGCAATAAAGAAAGAAAGAATAAATAATTAAATAATAATTGAATAATATTGTGTTAGTTAAAGTTTAAAATGTAACAATTGTACAGTGTCGTAAAAAGACTTGCCTAATGTGACAAATCAGTTATAAGGCCAATAAATTATTCTATTTCTATTTCTATTTCCTTATAATAGAGATTTATTACATGGCATTTATGACATTTATGGCTATTTCATTGCCAAAATATTTTAACCACCTCTATTTGGTCATCATAACGAAGATAGAGAAACTCAGACCTAAACCAACTCGATATGAATATATTAACTAACTTATATTATTATTATTTGGCTTAGCACTAACGTCCTGTGAAGCCCGGTATAAATAGAGTCATTTTTGTAAGAAAAACAGTTAAGTTTAAGGGAAAATTGTCAATTACACTCTTCGAAAATAGCGAGGACGCTGGCCATCAACAATTATTATTCTTACAGCTGAAAGAGACTAATGTGGAGACTAAAATATATTTCCCGATTATAGACAAACAAATTATTCTAAGCAATTCCTATAAGTGTCTATAATATCCTTAATTGTCATTTAAGTCATTTAAATACCTTACACTAAAACAGATTGATTGGTGTTGGACTGAGCAATCACGGATATTATAAGTAAGACAGTAAGTGGTAGTAAAATCTAAGCCCCTAGTACAAATTAGGACACATTGGAATAGCTCAATGTGTACAAAAGTAGTGGACAAATGTTGTTGCCCTATTAGGTCCTGTTAGGCCTATTAGGTGTTGTCCTCTTTACACAGGTTTACCGGTGGGTGGTGATCGCACTAGGCGTTAGGCTTTAAGTCTGATAATGATTTTGAAGGACCTGTATTCACTAGGTTCCAGGCTGCCTTTAGTGGAAACGAAGCTTTAGAATTTATAGTCTTGCTTGCCAACGAATCCTGTTTGCTAATACTTGCCTACCAATTTAGATACTAGATGATACCAATGTAGATGAATAGCAAATTTGTAGAGATACATTCATTTTGTACGTAATGAAATAATAAAGAAAAATAAACAATACGCAACTGAGCGTGGGTATGATCGGTGAATATCTAATCAAAAATAGGTCAGTTTATGCAATATTTAAATCGTATCAATAGCGGCCACAAACAATATCGTCAAACCCTGTACCGACACCATTGCTTGAGAAAAAAATAAAATAAAAAATTAATATTTCACGTTCTCTGCCATTTTTAACCATAAACAGAAGTTGCTGCACACACGCACACTGGTTGTTCCACGTTTACCGCATTTTGCTCGAGTTAAAAGTTTCGGGTGTCCTTTCTCTTGATGCACACTATTTTCTTGTCATTAGTATATCGTCAAGATCGGCTCAGCCGTTCAGCAATATCGTAAGCTCAATGAGTATTGTTAAACTTAAGATTAACTCAAAGACTTTTCTGTAATACGAGACAAGACACGACATGAAACCCATTGTTACGGATTTAGCTGTCAACAAAAGACGCTGATTAATATTAATAGTACGGAGTCACGGTCACATAGCCAGCGGGTGATTAACCTATGAATTATAGAACGGAGCGTCGAAATTGCTGCTTTCAGTCGATTTTGCCTTAAATTAATACAGCCTTGGATAAGACACGTAATGCAGAAATAGGTAATGGTATCCCGCTTCCGTGACGGCGGCGGTCTCGACGCACGACAATACTGGGGCTTTCAAGCACGCCATGCTATGGGCTTATAACAATACAAACAATTAAATCATACGAAATCGTGAGTTCCTTTCGATTGTCTTGAATATTCAACACCGTCTGAGTATTTACGAATATTACCTATTATTCAAGGTTCGCGGATTTTGAACGACAATTTCGATTGTTATCTCTCAATGGGATATTATTTAATTGCACACCAAAATATTATGACCCAATAAATACAAAAAACGTGCCAAGATATAAATTCCATAAAAATTCTGTTACAGAGATCAGTATATACATCTATCAGTATATATAGGACAAAATACAAAAAAAAATGTTGCCAAAAAAGGTGCCATATACGAGTATACTTGTGTTCAAAGTGCTTATTTGTCGAGTAATTTTTTTCTTCTTCTTTCAAATTTTTTCCAGTTTGGTTTTTAATTACACAAAAAGTTTATAACCTTCTGTCTCTGTAATTTTTGTTTCTACGCATACTTAGTAGTACATAATATTTAGATGAGCGTTAAATTTTTCTGATATGTAAGTAAATATTTTCTTGTTAATTTTAATTGTAATTGAAAATACGTACCTATACGGAACACAATTTCGGCACTCGATTTAGTTTCAAGTCTAGTGATCGTATTGCGCCGGTTGAGAAATTAAATATGTCGTAGGTATATTTACCTACTAGGTTCGCCTGAAGGTAACCACGGTGTGGTAAATCAGTGCATTTGATACCAACATGACATGTCGCAATTTCTCGCTGCAATAATAAGTTCATGTATTTGGACAGTGAAGTATGATTGTCAAGTATAATTACAACCACGTGTCGTAAATTTTGGCAATACCGACATTCCATGCTAATAGACCAATTCAGATTACTACAGTACGTCTGTCTTTGGAGGTAATTTTAAGACGGCGTTGAAGAAATGTAATGAGGATGTTACAGTTTCCTATTTTAAGATTTAGTAGCACATTACAATGCATGAAACTTTCCTAAACAATGTTACCATCACATCACACTAATATTATAAATGCGAAAGTTTGTGTGTGCGTAAGTATGTAAGATTTGAATGAAATTTGATACAGAGGTAGGTTACACCCTGGATTAACACATATGTTACTTTTTTATCTCGGAAAAATATTCATTTTCTATAGAATAGCGGTTGAAACCGCGGGGTGCTAGTATTTTATAATTACAAGTCCTATCTGATACATTTGTAAAATCCAGCTATAGCGACGTCTGAGGGCGACTCTACGTACTAACTGAGAAATTACCGTTGAAAAATATTCTCCAATACAGCCAAAAATATGTCTGCAAGGTAGGACGTACTTACTGCGTTGTGTACGTTAGAAAAATATTTGCAAAACTCTAATACATGAGTACCAATACATACTGATATTAAAATGTTGTTACTCAATATTGAATTAATCAATCGATTGGCTATCAAATGCATGCCATAGCAGGCACATAATTAATAATTATTCTAATCTCAGTATCAGAGTAAGCTACAAAGGGCACCAGTAGAAACCATGAAAAGCAGATTGATTATCTTAATTACTCACGAAGTGTTATTGGAATTTTGGTGATACAATACAAATAACAATCATATATCGAGCGGAACATTAATATTCCGGTACAGCCTTTATTGATCTTATTATTATTATCATGAGCCATAGTTGCCTCACTACAGGGCAAATGCCTCCTGGTGTGAAACGAAGTGTGTCTCTCAAAGAGTGGGTACTCTCCATTTTTCTCATCTCGGGCTGTTATCGTCCAGTTCTTCGGGTGCGCATACCCCTTCCTAGGTCTGCCAAGTTGTCTTTTGATTTGTGTGGTCCAAAAAATTGTTATTTTAATCCAAAGTGATTCCGCCATATTCCGTTTATCGGTCTTGGTCTATCTTTTCGACGAATTTTACCCAAGACATTATGTTAACAAGGCAAGTGTACCGGAGCGTCGGACATCCAGCCACGAGATGGGTGGGCGATATTCTAACAGTCCGACACGGACATTATTAGCACAGAACCGAGTCAGATGCAAGAGGCTGGATTAAACTCCACATAATGAGTGGTCAGATGAAACTGTGGTTTGACTATAAAACTACTCACTCATCTATAGATGTTTTGGTATTACATCGTCTGGTAGAAGCCCGGTTTGCCATCCACGGTATCATTTTTGCTCTCGCAAAATGAATAAAGACAATGAAACGTCTGCCGAGCAACAAAACGTATCCTTGATTTTAATATATTTGAAAAAGTAATGCTTTTGAGGTCTTTGTAATGCTGAATGCAGACACTTGCGTATCGCACGATAGAAGGAACAGCTTGTGAATTATTACCGAAGGTATGCAGCCAGCGGCGACCTCGCGGTGTCAAAGTTACGGAACTGTAGTGACCGCACGCCCCACCACAGCCAGGATTGTGCCTCAGTTTTGCTTTTCATATAAAAGTCACACTCCAGGCCGATAATAGTATCAGTCAACTGTCTGGTTAACTAGTGCAAAATGTTCACCAAAGTAAGTTGGTCTAGATTTGTTAGACACGGTATCCAAAGGGATAAAAAACAAAATTAAATATTTGAACGTAACTTTTTGAATGGCTTCAAAATGATTTGTTTTTATTTTTGAAGGTGCTTGCTCTTAGCGCCGTGTTGGCAGCGGCCAACGCTGGTTTCCTGCCGCTGCACCACTCGGCAGTATCTTCCCAAAGCATCGTGCGCCACGATGCCCCGGTGCACTACGCGCCTGCGCATTACGCCCCCATCGCTCACGGTGCCGCCTTCGTTCACCAAGCTCCTGTAGTGCATGCCGCCCCCGTAGTTCACGCCGCTCCTTTGGCTCTCGCCCACGGACACGATTACGTGGGTATCCGTTAAATTTAAACATACGATTTTACTATTATTAGTTTTTTAGACTAAAAACCGGGCGTGGGTGGGTGGTTCTAGTCGCAGTTTTAGGACATCCCAATCCAGGTTCTTTTTTACCATTTAGTTTATCTACATATGAATGTTTTTACTATTCTGATACGAAACCCTAAGAACTAGATCTTGTAATTACAATATCTTTTCAGGCTTCTCACCCTAAATACGACTACGCTTATTCCGTGGCTGACCCTCACACCGGCGACCACAAGACCCAGCACGAGTCCCGCGACGGAGGCGCCGTCCACGGCAGCTACTCACTGGTCGAGCCCGACGGTTCCGTCCGCAAGGTCGAGTACACCGCTGACGACCACCATGGGTAAGTCATTCAACTTTACAACTAGGTGCAATTTTACCTTTAAAAGTTTACACATCCAAATTATTTGATACACAATAATTATATGAAGACAATATATCTCCGTATAAAATGTTACTTGTTTGCAATAAATATTGAGTCTGTTCCATTTAATTCTCAAATTTTTTTGTATGTTGTTAACTTAAAAACTTACTTCTAACTTAACGTTAAAACTTCTCCGTAACCTTATCGAGATATTATCTTTTTAGTTTCAACGCCGTCGTCCACAAGACCCCCGGACATCACCCAGCCCCTGTCGTCCACGCTGCCCCCGTCGTCCACGCCGCTCCCCTTGTCCATGCCGCCCCACTTGTTCATGCTGCCCCCCTCGTCCACGCCGCCCCCTTCGCGTACGGACACGGACACCATGGGCTCCATTACTAAACAATATCTAGATTTATTCTCTCTAGTGCATGTTCGTGACGGATGACTGATGAATGTGATATTTATGTGTAAATAATGATAATGAAACAAATGATTACTCAGATGTAAATAAATACTCAGCTGCTGAAAAAATATTGCGTTGTTTTCACAATTATTACACTCAACAAGCTTATTGTAAGAATACGCTAGTGCTTCCTGACTCAAATTCATTCCCAAAACTTGCCATTATGTGCAAGGTGATTTTTAATTAACCATAAACCTCTCGCATATTGCTTCCCTATAATATCATGCATAGTAGCTTTTAGTCCATGACGTTCCACAAAACTTAATACATTCACCAATAAGACTGTTTAAAGTTTGAGTATTACATTTTATTAGCTTTGTCTTTTGTATGTGATTGAGTCAACTCCTAAATTTTGCCCTGTCCTCCGCATACTTTCTCAGTCTATGTACAGTAAGTTGGTTTAAGTTGAATTTGACATTAACTTAGGTGACATAACTTACATATATAGTTATGTATGTTTTTTATAATTTATATATGTATATGTTCCCTATGGACTCCAAAACGAATGCACCAATGTATCCGTGCAAAGCCGGGGCGGGTCGCTAGTAGCTTATATTTTATTAGTTGATGTACATATAGTGTTATATGCAATGTCAAATGCAATTCCCTGAAAGTAAGCCTGGCGGCGTCCATGAGATAGGGTGGCTATATTGTCAAAATCGGTACGACCTGATTAGCACAGGACCGAGCCAGAGGACACAGCAAGAGATGCCGATAATCAGCAGTGAGATTAAGAAAGCTAAGCATGGTGATGATGTCAATAAATCCAATGCATGTGCACTTGTGCAGTGCATGCGCTCAAAAAAGGTTTAAAATTCCGTGTAGCACTGAACTTTTATAGACAAGACACTTACCATCAGGCGAGTGACTTGCTCGTCTAGTTAACCAGAAGCACAAAATGTTTCATTTGTTCTGTCCAAGTCGCATTTTTTGTTCGTATTCCAATTAAAAACACATTCAATGCATGTAATTACGTATACCCTTGGTGATAAGGTTAGACATTGGCTCGATATAATTAAGCTTTGTTATTTCTGTTGACACGCTATTCACGAGCCAAACCACGGGCATGTGCAGACTGAGGAAGAAAATCAGTTCGATGTGCAGAAATAGATATACTTTTTTGTTGGATTTGATTTTGCCTATGCTGTCCTAGCAGTAAAGTACAGAATAACATTGTTAATTTCTGTATCTTTGTAACCTCTATATGAGTAATACTCAATAACGCTGTCTCACTCGCACATTTGCATGTTTTTGTTGATAGTGTTTTTTTAAAGTGTTAAATGTGTTTGAAAAGTATTTTAAACATCTTTTCGTTTTTATATCTTTAAAGACGAAAGACATCGAAATAAAACTTTAGTTTTGACATATTTTATATAGACGGAGGAAACCAACAAAAAGTTTTTTTATTTTATTCCTTACGTCAAATTAATGATAACAAACCCGAAAATTGTTTAAAACACTTTTTAAACAAATATAACTAACAATTTTTTGAAATGATTTTTCTATTACCAAAACTTGCCAATATACACGTATTACTATTGACCCGCCCCGGCTTCGCCTTTGTATAATTATTTCAATACAAAAACTTGCAAAAGCGCAGCGCAATAACTTTGGCACGACTTTTAGGCACATAACGACCTTTAGGCGACTTCGAAATCGTCAAAGTAGAGTCCTGTTAATTTAAACATACATCCATTTGATTATGATTGGATTGGTTAAAGTAAAACTGCGAAAATACAGTAAAAATTGCAAGAAATAGCGAGTAGATGATATTGCTCACGTGCCTAAACATTCCAGAGGCGATTCAATGCGATAATTATCGCACAATGAGGACTGTTGCGCAAACTCCACACTAAACTCGAGGTAATTACAGCCTAAGCTACTGCTATCCGACCTAGAAAAACACACATATTAGCTTATTATACGTTGCACCATTATAGCTACTTGTATTTAAAATGAAGACATTTCATGGTAGACTAACGTAGCTTGTTAAGAACTCTGCCTGAAAAATTAAAGCTAGGAAACTTCGAATAATTTAGTTTTATTAAGTGTAAATAAAGGGTTATAAGGAAAAGGTATGCTAAGCGAAAAAGGACTCATAGAACTCATTATTATGAACAACTTTTACTATGAGATAAACCCTGAAATCGAGAAAAAAATATCAGGTGTTCCATAGAAAAAATTCAATGACACTCGACAATATGTCTTTATGTCACACTAGCAGTTACATGCGACTTCGTTCGCATGGACCAAACAAAAAGTTTGCCGCAATAACACGACAAACACCCAGACAGAGAGACAGAGAGATAGAGAGACAGAGAGACAGAGAGACAGATAGACAGAGATAGGTAGACAGAGATGTTCTTACTAAAACCAAAGAGCGACTAAAAGTAAAACAAATAACCCGCCTGCAAAATGTAGCTTATGTCACCCGAGGCATAAAGAGGAATCCAACATCTCACTCGTCAAAATCGGTCAAGCCGCTTAGGCTACAGGAGGCAATATACGAACACACAAATATACACATTTACATACAGACAAACTTACATACACCTCAAAAACATTAACCTCTTTCAGAGGCAGTCGTTTAAAAAGAAATCAGCGTTTTTTATGCTAAGAACTTTTGTAACAATAAATATTTAACAGTAAAGAGTGTATTTATGTACGAGTATTATTATACAAACCACCTATTAAGCGTGGTAATGCCGCCAGCATGCTGGGTACGCTGACAACTGGTAGTGGGCTTGAACATTTGGATTATCTATAGACCTTTAAAGGTCTCTGGATAAGCCAACTGCCATTTTTATGTAGTAGGCTAAGTAGTTTAGGTAGTATTAGTTTGTAGGTATTTTTCTTAGTTAATAAAGGCACGTGCCCGTCGTAAAAAAAACCAGCAATTTATTGTATATTTGCTATCCATATATATCCAGCTATATATTTGCTTTAAAAGCAATAGAGATTATTAATAAGTACTGTAAAATATGTTAATTGAACTAATTAATTCATAATTTCCAGCTGATTGTTATCTACTGTACAAACTAGTTTTATTTACTACAAGGTCCAGTTTGTAGTAAATCATATGCGCGTACGCCAACAGCTAAGTAATTACGAGTATAAAGCGTATTCATTTGCCTAATTTCAATTGTGTGCCATGGTTAAGTTAATGTTTTAATTAAATTATTCCAAACAATTCAATTGGTATTAAACCATGAAGGATGTTGTTACAAACAGGTATTACTTATTCACCGGAACCGTTGAATATATGCATTAGGCATACTCGTAGTACTCATCATTATACGTGTCTTCGTTATACAATGTCGCCCATCGGCAAGTGACCGCCCGAAAAGGGCTTATAGTACTCATCATTATGAACAAATTTTACTATGGGACCAAACCTGAAACCGAGAAAAAATTATCTGCTGTTCCATACATTTTGTCGAGTGTCATCGACATTTTTCATTGGAACAGAAGATTTTTTTTTCGATTTCAGGGTTGGTCCTATAGTAAAAGTTGTTCATAATGATGAGTACTATAAACTCTTTTTGGGCAGTCACTTGCCGAGTAGCAACATTGTATATTGTATATTTAAAATTATTTAAACACATACTGAAGAACTGGTGTTTAAATAGAGCGTAAATCTGAAGTATATCTTTTTCTACACTCTGTTAGTTTTTCATCAACAGCTGTTGTGGATTTATGGAAGGAAAAATGTGCTGCATTAGCGAGAATAACATGGAAGCTGGTCGATCCTAAAATTGACGAGGCGCTGCCACCCACCAGTAAGCTCAAGTTATTCTTCTCTAGGGGTATATTAATCGTGCCACGATAATCTCACTCTATATTTTTAAGTTTTTATAGATGGTGTATAGAATTTCGATAAACTGCATTCTGTATCATTAAATCAGATATTTTCTAACTTTTGCTGAACGAAAATAACCTACTATTTCGGTTTTTTTTCAATTTCCATCTTCACTTTAAAAGATAAAAAGGCCAAAAAATGTCTTCTCTAAATCATTTGTATTCTCATTACACTGAGTGATTTATATCTTCAATAATGTAAAAATGGGCGAGCGAGACAACTGCAAACGTGACTAAGGGTCCTAGTCGGTGGAGTAGCTCCCAGCAGCTTGTCCAATTTTCAGCCAACACTTTGTCTTCCTTGTAATACATTGCGTTCATATTATCTGTACCTGTCTAAGCGATTTTGCATGAAAATAAAACTTATTTGTAATTTTTTTGTTAATCGTTACAGCGGTTTCTATTGAAGTCACAGTAGGGGCCTAAATTAGAGCGTTGAATGCAACCTTGATTCTAAGATATTGATCTCAGATAACAACGCCAACGTAGTGCGTGCATTGCGCTGAGTTTACAACGAGACTCATTCAGTTTCGGTTCAACGATTTGAAAGGTAAAAAACTCGAGAATCCGGATCCAGAAAACTAAATTAGACTTACTTATTTCTGAATTAACTATAAATGCGGCTACGAGTAACTAAATAATATAAGAAGCAAGTTAATTTTCTTTATCACTGCAACTCCTTTAAACAACTAGATTCAATACAATACAAGACAACAGGTACTAATACTGATATACTGTTACATAACATGAGTAGCATTAAGGCTGCTTTGACACTATACGTGCTCTCTCACTCGCAAAATCAACAATTTAAATAATAACGCTGCACTTCACTTGCACAGCTAGGATCTCCCTGTTTCGTGAATGCCACAGAACATACACAACTCAGACCCAGACGTTAGGTATTTAAATTCATCGTTCAAACATCGTGCTCTCTTAAACGGGCTGCTGCCCGTTAAAATAAAAAATCTTCAATGTTAAAATAAAGAAAATGTTGCAAACATCAAAACCATATTATTTCATTAGTTTTATGACATTAAAAATATTTAATGTGCAAACGAGACAAAACGAAAATCGGTAATCTGCTTTTAGCCCTTGTCAGCATCGTGCACATGCCTTTCTCAACTAAATGCCTACACACCATTGTTCCTTTCATGCGAATAGTTTCAATTTGCCCTTATTACACCTCTGTGCATGACTTTATTTTCTTAATAACTTCAAATAAGGAAAAAATAAGGAAACGAGGGCCATTTAATTTTAATTTTTAACTCGCACTCACATTTTCAAGGCGATTTAGTAAATGCAGATTGCGTAAATGCTTTTATCTAATTGTTCTAGAGGTTCCGCAAACTTGATCTTTGTTCTAATGTTATTAATGGTTTATAACGTATTTTTCTATCCTAAGGGCTGCTCCCCTGATTCTCGCTATCTTGTTCGCACTTTATCAACATTTTAGAATATATAATAATATTACTGAGAGGTTTTTTTTTTTTAAAAACATCTTCAATTATATTTAGTGGATCATTGCTAATGTTTTATAGTAATTTTCATATAATTAATTTTTACTTTGGTGAAAGAGAAGGAAAAAACACGAAAAAAATGTTTTTTTTTTCTTCTGTCAGTATCAGGTAGTTTTATAGATATTAAAAAATGTTCAAAACGTACAAACTAGACAGCGGAGTTTTGGCGGGAACGTGAAGAAATCATGTCGCGTCATTATATTATTTTCCATTACTTATTTGTTATTTTGAGTGTTAATGTGTAAAAACTGTGAATTTTTACCCGTTAAGTGTTCGTGACCATGCACGAGTGTTGGCGAATGGTATAATGTCGTGAAACGTGAATTTTCGTGTTGTTTCCAAAACTCCATAGAAGGCTCTAGTAAAGTTTTCACCACTTTACTGGGGCATGACTAGGACTTGACCGTGACTTGCTTTGCTCGACTTTGACAGTGACTATGACTTGTTTGATTATATCTAACTAAACTTGAGAATAAATATGTATACTTGACACTGGCAAATGCATAAGACGTGCGACGCCAAAATCCTCTTAGGAGGAAAAAGAAAAAAAAAAAAACTAGACAGCTAATTTAGGGAAACGTGACATGAAAGCTCATAAACTAAAGTTTAATTTCTGCCTTTCTTAAAAAGAACTCCTTGGTCAAGAATGAAGAAATAAATTGAATTTTAACTGACATTTAAATTTTTATTCCGTTTATTGCTTTAGTGTTTGTGTGACAAAGGTAATTTTTTTAATAACGTGTCTCTATAAAAGTTTTTAACAATCTATCTATTGACTACCGATCGTAATAGAGTTTCAATAAAAAGATTTAGTCAATGAAGTTTCTACAGAGGAAGACTGGTGACTCACGATCAGAGCTAGTCCTGCAAAACGAAGTCTAACGACACACGCTTCGGTCGGAAATTCGTGTCACCCTCTCGATCGCACGAATATTCTATCCTTCTCATCCGGCATACGCCGAGCCAGCCCAAGTACATCCAAAGTCCATGTACCTACTTATTTATTGTGACTGAATATTAGAATCACTTTTGATACGAAGTCTAAAATATAATGTACATTGTGAACAAACAGGAAATAGAAACATGACGAATACTAAAAACAACGCCAACTAATTTAAATTAATATGATAATTACTCGTAAATATATAAACTAGTTTTGTACGCACAAAAATCATGAATGACATTGGTAAATGAGACAATAGCGTTTCGTATATAATACTCTGCCAGGAAAATAGATGTTGTCTCGAATAATTAACATAAAGAGAACAAAAAGCTTTCAGTTTTACAAAATTTGACCAACATATTTACGGGCAGCTGCCTACGTTTGTCAGCAAACTGTCTGTCGAACTAAACAATGGTATCCATTATTATGTCAATAAGATAATTTATTGTTTCTAAAACGCGTTGTAGCATGTTTGTTCGACTCTAACGTCTGAATACTGAAACGTTTGTTAACTTTGACGACAGATTAAGTCTATTGCTGCCTTTGTCATTTGCTTAGTGCTAGACAAAGGCAGTATTAGAATTAATCTGTCGTCAAAGTTAACGAACGTTTCAGTATTCGGGGGTAAATGGTTCGTTTCTATTTATGCAGTCTGTAATTTAATTGACAAAACCTTTGTTTTGCACTTTACTGCGGCTTGCATCTATTCAGGATTAGTAACTAGTCAACATACTCTTACAGGCAGCTTCCTTACACGCTATACTTAACAACTTTTGTTCCATGATTTTTTATAACACTTCACATTCAACCTACAAGGTACAATCACTTCTGCATCTGCATCATCTGCACTGCTGCATCATTTGAACCCCCTAAAAGATTGCCATGTAGAGCCCTAATTTACTTATTTTTGTTTTTGAATGGTAGTTTTGTTTATTAATTACTTATAGTAATTACTAAAGTGGTTAGGTGTTATTTAGAGAGAGAGGTTGAAAGCTATAGTCACCAATAACCTTATTTAGTTACCTATTCATGAAATAAAGTTAATTTAAATGAAAACAATCTTTTAAAAAATCAAGCTGGAACGAATCTGAAAAACATTACGTAATTATAGAGATAAACCAAAGAATGAATGGAACAATCAGCATCGGAGAACTATTTAAATACCTACGTAAAATATTTTCCAGGGCCAGTACCGTGAGCTGCTTATTGCGATTATTGTTAGGCTCAGCTGACAACGCTGCACAACCATACACCTTATCGCGTCGCAATAAGGTACGTGGTCGCGCAGCATAGGCGACTGAACCTAACAATCATCGCAATAAGCTCCTCACGGTACGGGCCCTGTACGACATACTTAACACCCATCAAAAACAGTGTACAAAACATAAAAAAGTAAAGTACAAAAAAAAACTGAAAGTAACTTGTAAATAGCATGTCAGGCGATGCTTGCTAGTGTTCCGTAGACGCGTATGACGTTTGAAGTATTTAACAGTTTTTTTCCGCTATCTCAAAAAGTTATTATCACGTGTTCCCCGAAATAATTTTAAAATAAATTTTATACTAAAGTTTATTAACGTGGTAGAGGAATAGTTTCTGTTTAGTTTAGAAATGGCAGAGCGGGAGACTTTGAAAGCTTCTTTGCTTTGTCGGCCCATATCGCAAGCGGTACATCTGATAAAAAAATAGTGTATGGAACCTTACCTTCATTTTAAAAGACCTATTCAATAGTATGATTTTATGATTCACACGAGGAATAATGGAGTTTTTTTTTATCCCCTGTACATGTATGACTGTATAAAATCATGATTTTTTTATTCTTTTAAAAGTGTTAACTTTAAAAGACTCCACATGATGGGGTACAGCGTTTTTTTTAATCACCCCCTTTATAAGTATAGGTTATACAAAAAAATATGGTTTTGTAAACTTGAGATCTAAACTTCGATTATCGTTGTACAAAATGTCATGCATTTACGTTTATAACTTTGGAAGTTATAAGGCTGAAAACGATTCAGACAGACAGACATACGGATATGACGAACTTAAAAGGGTTCCTTGTAGTACTACGGAACCCTAAAAAAAGGTGGAGTAAAGCTATGTAAAGTATAAAACGGTTACAGATCTAAATCAGACAGGCAGCTGATTTAAACCATCCACCATAACCTTCAATTAGTTTTTTTGTCCAGCATATTTTGCAACTGCAATAATGTTTCTGTTGGTCATTGAGTTATTATGTACTACGGTGCTACGTATTAGAGGTTACACCACATTTCATCACTCAGTATCGCTAGAGTTTTGTCTTTATGTCCACGTGTTATATGTATTGTGTTGTATTATTCGCATAAATATGTGTGTATACTACGAGTTTGATACACTCCGGGTACATTTATGCGATTAAACTTTTTTTTATCCGACTGCCCAAGAAGGAGGGTAATGTTTTTGGGATGTATGCAAGTATGTGAATATCTAAGTATGGGTGTGTATTCCTATAAGACGTCCTGCCCAAACGGCTTAACCGGTTTTGACAAGCGAGGAGTCGTGGGATTCCTCTTTATGGCCGGCTTTTTTCTTTACTTTTTTTTTTTTTCTTTACAACATTTAGCAGTCGGCTATTTGCTTTTTCTTTTAACGATATTACTTGTCTAGTGAGTGACTAACTATAGTTTGCCAAAGTGACTACGATTAAATGAAATTTTAATATGTATTGCGGTATCGCCTAATACGTAGTAAGTACGTAATAAATCAATGATGTCGGAATGTATTAATATGAAAATAGGATCTTTGAGTTCATCATCAGCCAGAAGACGTCCCTTAAACAAAGGCCTCCCCTTTAAAAAGGGGGAAAGGTAATAATGGCTACCTACCCTACCTACCCTTGGCAGACGCTGTTGCCCCTCCTCCGCGGTTCTGGTCGCAGTTTTATGAAATAAATACCTGAGAAATAATGACAGTTTGACATATTTACTAAACAAAAGCTGTCAAACCGCCATATTTATTCTTCAGATAACAGTTATCTGACGATTGAAAATCAACTTCAGTCCTGAGTGAAATAAAGCAAATAAATCCACTGAATCTGTCTTAATATTAAATATCGTAAAATAGGTAGACACACCAATTCAATGTCTTGGTCGAGATCCGTCACGGTTACGGCGTTCTCGTAACTTATTCGTTTCTTTTGCACTTTTCATCTTACCATTGAACTTGAAATGTGGGTCTTTATTACTTCAATTCCATTCATGGCTGCTACCGTTTCGCAATGGTCTTTGATCTATCTGTGATTGACAATGGTGTCTTAGTCTTAAAATTGTGTGTACAGATTTTAAGAAGTGTAGTATTAATATGTTCTGTGCCTCTGTGTAAACATGTAGAAGGAAAAAGCCTTTTTAAGCGAAGTGAGATCTTTTGGGTTATTTTGGGGACACCTGAACGATGGGGATAGTTTCAGAAGCTACCAAACACCGTACATTGATGTCAATTCTGTTTTACCATTTTCTAAACTACACTAAATGTAACAGCTCTAAATGTATTTCCATCCTCTTTTCACAAATAAAAATGAAAAGAGATTTAGTCCCGTCAGATCGGTTTAGTCTAGTGAATGGTACAACAGAATCGACATTAATGACGTCGATTCTAATGATTCGATTCTAATCAATTTATTTTAATGGTTGTTCGAATCTGACGTTAATTTTTCATCGAATTATCTAATTTTAGAATTTCTGATGCATTACTATCAATTTATGACGTTACGATGACGTTATCTATCATTAGTATGTATTAAATGAAGGAAATCACGTAGACAAATCATTTATAATAATGATATATTGTTATTTTTATAGACATTAAGCAGATAAGTAAAAATATTATGTTCATTATAAATTTAGTAGTAAGTAACTACGACGAAATACTTGATTTCAAAACTTAGATCACGTGCAACCTGTTAAAAAGTTGAGGTACGCAACTAACTGCAACTCTAAATAATAAATTAGCAGATTTGTATAAAGATAAAATTAATTTGGTATGCTTGTTTATAGTTAGTGGAACATAAAAAATAACTTGGTTTTGAATTTAGAGTAATTTATTGATGAGTCTTGTACAATTTTCTTCTCAATGTATGTAGTTTCTGAAACAGTATTCAATCAATCTATCCTAATCTAAAAGGTATATATCCTAGCTCCGCATTATTTCACTCCTTATAATTCATCTATCTCTTTCGCATATTGTCAACATTTTTGAGGGGAAAAATAATGGCAGGTCATGATCATCATCATCAGCCAGAAGACGTCCACCGCTGAGCATAGGCCTCCCCCTTAGAGCGCCACACTGATGGACAACGTGCCTCTTGCATCCACCGGTTGCCCGTGACTTTCACAATGTCTTCGGTCCACCTGCCTAAGCTGCGTCTTCCGGTTCGTGGTCGCCACTCAAGAACCTTTCTTCCTCATCGGCTATTCGTTCTTCGAGTGATGTGGCATGACCACTGCCACTTCAGCTTGCAAACTCTGAATGCTATATCGGTGACTTTGGTTCTTCGGTGAATAACCTCGTTCCGGATTTTATAAAATCCGGAGTTCCGCAAAGAAACTCTGAGCATAGCTCTCTCCGTTGCCCGCTGTGTAGCTCTGCACGAATTTCTCCAAAATTGATTGAATACCCTTGTCTTCAGGCACTGCGGGATTTTGGACGAGAAGAATTTTTAATGAAGACCTTTCTGTGACTCTAGCACAAGGCGACAACCATGCGTTTGCGTCGGTGGCGACGTTTTGGCGGAATTCGCTCTTTTACAGCCTTACTTAGACATTGACCTGAAATAATTTAAGTGTAACAGCTATTGCTATACCGCTGTGTACATCTAGTTATCTGTGTATTAAAATATGACAATGGTTCTAAAAAATAAGGAGGCACGTTCAGTGTATAAAAAATAAGTGTAACTAAAGTTTAAAAAAAGTTGTGGGCAAAAAAATCAGAAAATCATCAGATGTTTTATTTTGATCTGCTCGAGTAATCTATTTAGTCTGCAGTCAAGTTTTGTGTTCATACTTCATCAGCATACTGTTTATTTACATATACATATTTGCACTCGTAGACTCGTAGTATCTACCGCTGTGAACTGCATCACATATGCATATTTCAATAGGGCCACAAAAAAGATTGAGAAACTTTGGCGTGGTACAACGTCTTTGTTCTGGTTGAGTAAGCAGTACGCAGGTTGCTGACAATAATGAGTTCTGATCAATTAACTCGGCCAAATGTATACGCCCTCATCGGTGTTTCAATAACAATAATTTGTAACACAAACATGGTTTGAATCCGAGCACTCGTGTTTCGTTAATGTATTGACCTTAGTAGAAACAATTTATTATCCATATAAAAACCTGTAAGTTTATAAATCATTCAAATTTAATGTAGTTACAGGTACACATAACTAAGTGTTTGGTTAGACGTCGGACATATAAGACACACTCGCGACAGAAATCCCAAAAAAAAAACTGTGCCATAGAAAAATTTAATTCAATCACGATGAAATGTATGAAACGGGTAATATTTTTTTGTGATTTTATGTTTGATCCCTAGGTTGGACTTACATCACAGATCTGTGACTTACATGAACATTCGGAAAATAAGCTATTGGGACCAATAATTACCGGTCCGCAATAAATGTCCAATTAAACTCTATAAACTATAAAACGTTTAATGACATATCAAAAGTTTGTAAACATTCAACTGCGGGCTTATCCTCTAACTGTGAAACGTTCGTGATTCTGATTGCGAGAGCATGCCACCTCGCTCGTACCAAGTTAGTCGCACTATGCGCAGTCCCGCTCGCGGAACTCTCGCTATCGCTTTCAGAGTTACGGGATAAGCCCACACGTCTGGTCTTGTTTACAAAATGCAATCCAAATAATAGCAGTTTACAGTTAATATTAAATATCTATACAAAAAGCTCACTGCTGTTCTGGCGCCACTACAGTTTGTTATGCAGGTATTTTACAAGAAACAAACTAAACCCAAAATGTGGACTGTGCTACGGTATTGCCGAGTAACTACAACATGGGGTTTTTCAGAAGGGCAGAGTGCCGAGTTCAAGTTTTTCAAAATGCATTTACCTACTCTAGATGACTCTAGATGGCGCTGTTTTTATTTCATACAAATTATAGTTACCGTTAACTCGATCGAATAGCTAAACGCAATTAGAAAAACTCACACTCTGCACTCTGTTCATAGTCTTAAAAGACCAGCGACGTTTCTGTGATGCCCCTGATCATCTGTGATGTTACATATACGAGGCGACGGTTATTGCTTACCATCGTCACATAAGGCGTAAAAAACATGTCAACCTCAGTTCATGATAAACTATTACAGATTAAAAAAAATCTATGAGTAACCTAAGTCACATAATTGTTAAAAACATTATTGTTATATCTTTAGTATATTTTTGTAAAATATTTTTATGACTATAGTTGAGCTCAAGCAAATATTTTTTGATCCCCCGAAATATAGGTAGCCTCAAGGTTAGTAAGTAAATAATTATGTCGAAGTCTGTGTTTCCCGAATTAAAGTATAATACGAATGTCCATCCAAAAAACGGTAGCCTCTTTTAAATAAAAAAAAGAAAACAGATAAAATAGTTAGGCACAAAGATCTTCCCAGCTTATTAAACCTTCGTGTATAAATGTGTAGTGCGTATATAAAAAGATAAGGATAACAGTTTTTTTTCAAGAATCAACATCATAATTTCATATTTAGCCTGCATAGTATTTAATTTGTTGTAACAACTTATAAATTATAACTACAAAAGTGTTATTTGTAAGTTGTATATATTAACATTTAATTTTTAGTTAGCTTTTATTTCAATTTATTTATGATTTGTTGCTATTTAAGTTATGGAAATAAATGTTACCGAAATCAAGGAAACCATTAAATGCTTAGTTATAGTTATGAAAAGAAAAACAAAAAAATACCCACTGCAAAATATAGCTGACACTCAGGATAAAAACCGTCAACGACGCCACACAATCCTAAATACCAAATACCATATTCCTAAATTTAAATCCGAAGTACATTAGTTTCCTTGTCAGTCAGGTAAAAATACCAAAAAGCTTCAGCCTAGTTAATAAAATGGATTACCATTTAGCAATAAAATCAGTTTTCTAAAGAGTCAACATTAAGATCAGTTGTATTATTTCTCAACAGCTATTGCGGCTGTTGAGAAATAATGTACATGCATTCGCATCTCATTGTCTTGTTTTTTTATTTTCATTTGCAATCTCGTATATACTGCTGTTTTTCAATCACCTATTATTTATAGTCCAACGTCAAAAACCAAAAACAAACCCAAAAACGGTATACGCAAAGTTATCACAAATGTGATAACTTGAGACTGATGTTCGATCCCTTGGATAATTATATTCAGATAACAATTCTTCTTTATTTATTTTTTGATTATTATTTTATATTATTTTGATTATTTTTATTCTGATAACAACTGATGACTACGAAAATAATAACATTATCAGCCAGAAGACGTCCACTGCTGAACATAGGCCTCCCCCTTAGACCGCCACACCGACCGACAATGTGCCACTTGCATCCACCGGTTGCCCGCGACTTTCACAATGTCGTCGGTCCACCTAGTGGGAGGCCTGCCTACGCTTCGTCTTCCGGTTCGTGGTCGCCACTCAAGAACCTTTCTTCCCCATCGGTTATCGGTTCTTCGAGTGATGTGGCCTGCCCATTGCCACTTCAGCTTGCAAACTCTGAGAGCTATATCGGTGACTTTGGTTCTTCGACGAATATCCTCGTTCCGGATCTTATCGCGCAAAGAAACTCCGAGCATAGCTCTCTCCATTGCCCGCTGTGCGACTCTGAGTTTCTCCAAAAGGCCAGTAGTCAAGGACCACGTTTCAGTTCCATATGTCATCACTGGCAACACACATTGGTTGAAGACCCTTGTCTTCAGGCACTGCGGGATTTTGGACGAGAAGATATTACGCAATTTCCCGAACGCTGCCCATCCGAGTTGGATTCTTCGAGCGACCTCTTTGTCGAAGTTGGACTTACCTAACTGGACAGTCTGTCCAACGTAGTTATAATGGTCAACAAATTCGAGCGCATCGTTCCCAACGACCACCGGTACGGGTACAACATGGGCATTTGACATGATTTTCGTCTTGCCCATGTTCATTTTAAGACCCACCTGTTGAGAAACGCTGCTGAGGTCGTTGAGCATGTTATTGAGGTCCTCTAGCGACTCTGCCATGATTACTATATCATCGGCAAAACGAAGGTGAGTGATGTATTCGCCATTAATGTTGATGCCGTATCCGTTCCAGTCCAAGAGCTTGAAAACGTCCTGGGTCAGTTCGGCTCTGGAGTCCTGAGCTCTACTGACAATGGGTTCTCGTGTCGAGGTGTACAACTGTCCGTAAAACCTCTCGAGCTCTCTCAGAATCTCCGTTTTCGACGAAATGATACTGCCGTTCTCGATCTTCAGCTTCGTCATTTGGCTTTGCCCGATAGACGAATTCTTTGCGAACACTTTGGAGCCCTGATTCCGCTCGATTGCGTCCTTAATACAACTTGTATTATAGGATCGCAAGTCGTGTCGCATAGACTTCGAGATTCGTCTATTAAGCTTGCCATATTCCGACATATCAGCTGAAGATTGCAGTCGCATCTCAGTCCGGTCTTCCATTAAGTTAATGGTTCTGTCTGAGAGCTTTTGAGGTCTTTTCCGGCGTGGGGTCTTAAAGAACTTGGACCCCACTGCTTGAACAGCTTCCACCAACCCATTGTTTAACTCGTCCACATTCTGGCATTCGGCTAGGCTCTGGAAGCGATTATGCAATTCGAGTTGAAAGTTCTCGGGGTTCTGGATTTGGGCAGGACCAGGACGGAGCGTAGACTTCACCAGACGCGACCTCTCAAGCTTGACATTGATATTCAACGAGCCTCTGACAATGCGGTGATCGCTACCGGTTTTCACCTTAGCGATCACGGAGACATCATTGAATATTCGCTTCTCGGTCGTCATGATGAAGTCAATCTCATTTCTGGTCGAACCATCGGGGCTTATCCACGTCCACTTCCTGGATGGCCGCTTCTGGAAGAAGGAGTTCATCAAATATAGACCCTCCTTTTCCATGAAGTCGACCAACCGCTGGCCCCTCCGATTCCGTTGCCCGTACCCATACAATCCCACTCTCAACTCATCGACGTTCCGTGAGCCCACCTTCGCGTTAAAATCCCCCATAACAACGGTGAAGTGAGTTTCGGAGGTATGTATCGCCTCGGATATCTCCTCATACAAAGCCTCTACTTCATTGTCAGGGTGTGTCGTGGTCGGCGCATATACCTGTATGACCTTCAACGAATACCGATCGGTGATTCGGAGTATAAGGTATACTACCCTGCACGACACACTATCGACTTTAACTACGTTGTTGATGAGGGACCTACGGACGAGAAACCCAACACCACCCTGGGATTTCTGTTCACCTTCCCGGAAGAAGAGCATGTTGCCGGAATCTAGGACTATCGTATCCTGTCCCTCTCGTCGGATTTCAGATAGGCCTATGATGTCCCATCGCAACTTGCTCAATTCTTCCTCCAGCTCTACAATCCTCTCGTCAGTCCTCAGCGTGCGGACGTTGTGTGTGGCCAGGGCCAAAGTCCGTTGGGGGTGGTAGCGGGGCATCTGCCGGGGATTCTTCGCACCCCCTGCTCCTCCGTTACCTGACCCGCTACCTAGGCCAGGAATAGAGGAGCTGCCGGGGACTGGGGGCCGCGGTTTCAGTTTGTCTATCATTGTGGGGGGGGGGGGGTGCCATAATCCCCACGCTTGGCAGGCGGCTTGGGGATCGCAGAACGTTCACCGTTCGCTATAGGACGCTGCTACCCGTCCTTCGGTGTTTCTGGTCTCAGTTTGAGGACATGACCGGGTCGCCGGAGATATTATATGTAAAATCTCTTTATGCCCAGTAATTACGCTGGAAACATTGCCCTTCATCCGGAACACAGTAATGCTTGCACACTACTGCTTGACGGTTGAATAACTGGCAAAGGTGTGGTACTTCCCCAGGCGGACTCGGCATGAGAGCCCTACCACTATTACGAAAATAATAACGCAAAAATTAAATTCATTAACGCAATTAGTGAAAATTCAGCAGGAAGGATCAACGAGTAACCAAACAGGAAATACGCTTTGCATTGGACGTTGAAATTCCTACATGGAAATAATAGTGTTCAGAATCGATACCTACACTGTTTCCACTAAAAGTAAGCAGTAAAAAAAATGTGACATGAGAACTTTCTCCTTATTTTGGAAGTTGGTAAAAAATAAAAATACCTACATAGAGGCTTACGTATGGAAGTGGTTATAAAAAATAATCTCTTTCTTCTAAAATGTGCGTATTTATTTTCACATTACTCATTTCACCTTATTTGGTCCTGAATATCAGCCTTTTAAACATCCCACTGTTGGGATATTAGCCTAATCTCGAAGGATGATTAGGCCACAACACTGGTCCAGTGCGGGTTGGCGGATTCACATACTCCATCGAATTTCTTCTGTGGAAATATGCAGGGTTCCTCTCGATGTTTTCCTTCACCGTAAAGCCATTGGTATGATATCCGTACGTAAGTTCGAAAGAACCTATTGGTAGAACCTATTGGTCGAACCTATTGGTCGAACCCGCTACCTCACGAATGTAAGGCGACCGTTCTCTAACTGAGCTACCACGATTTCATCGACTTAACGATCCTGAATATGTGTTTGTGTATTAAAAAACCTGAATATTTGACTAACCTTTTTAAGTCGTATCTATTCAAAGCTTTGCAAATGTAATGTAGTTTCAGTTATAATACAGTAATTAGTATGTACAATTTAGCTGCTTTTTTAGTTGCTTTGGAGCTGAAAGATAGGTGATGAAATGAAATTCGCCCTCAAGTTAAAAAAATAAAAAATCTTTTTTTTTATAATAAGGGCAGCTCCCATACAAGTAAACAGGGGACGAAAAAAAAGAACTAAACAGTAAATTGTATGTACCGAACATTTAACCAGTGCTAACTGCTATCTACACACATGAAGGTACCTAGAATATTACGGTAGAGCCATTAGCAAACCCTGAGAAATTAATCAATGGATTTTTGCTCTAATAATTCCCACAATTAGTTTGTATATAAGCTAATGAAGCACAAGTATTAGAGTGCACTATTGTCTCAAGACCCGAGCCTTTGGTTCGTCAATAACACAAGTTGTGCTGAAAAAATGCTGTCTACAGTAAGTTTTAAATAGTGTTGTAACTGATGTGATTTCTGTGTATTACCAGTTTTGTAGCTCCAGCCACATGAACTAATTATTTGAACAGAACTAAAGTGGAAACTACGAATCCTGACGGAGATAAATCCTTAAGATCTTCACTCTAATCTTCATATCAATGTCAATTTTCACAGTTATCTAATCCCGGTGATCTACGCGGAATTAGCGAAAATTTGGTAGTTAATTATTTATATCGCTCTGATATGCCCATTTTCAATCAGTACAATTTTCTAGGTACTTATCGTATTGGGTGTGGTGTCAGCCACGCAGGCGATCTTCCCATTCCACCACCACCACGCGCATCACTCCGCGATCTCGCACCAAGAGCTGAACACGCCGCGCGGGCACCACCACCCGATACCGATCCACCACGTCCCGATTCACCACGAGCCCATTCACCACGTGCCAATCCATCACCATGTCCCGCTGCTGCATCACCACGTGCCTGTACCCCATGTTCCGATCCATCATGATCACTATGTGAGTTATTTGTGTATTCTTGATTAGACATTTTTTTTAATAAAAAAATAGACATAAATAAATTTAGCCTTGAAAATGCCTAGATTTTAGTTTTACTATGAAAACTAAAGTGGTTTTGATTCATTTTGTTTTAATAAAACGGGAATACTCACGTTAAATTGAGTCGGTTATTCCGACTATAGTTTTGATCACATTCCTGACCTTTCAAATTCAAATTCAAATTATTTATTTCATCTAAGTACAGATCAATAATGTAGCAGCACTATACCCCAAACTGGGTTCAATAAAGTACCCGTATCTTGGGGCTTAGGCCTTCCCTTCAAATTAAACTATTTAAAAGTGCATTTAATGAAACCATTCGGTTATGGAACTACAAAATTATAGAATTAAATTAAACAATAATAAACAACCAACAGTAACAAACCTTTATCAAGGAATGCTAAGCAAGACACGCGTAAAAAATTTAAATAAATAGATTTTAGTTCGCAGGAAACAAGGAAGAAGGCACGGAGTTCCATTCTTGGTTAAGTAAATATGCATCAAGAATGTGAAATGTCAACGAGTTGTAGTGTACCATTATTTTATTCGCATTGTTCTATTGAAAGTGGTAGTGATAGATGATTTGTCTCAAATTTACAACAACTGGCCGTGGCCTTTGGTGATACACCGTTTGTGCTGTACATAATTATGATACAATTTTCTTGTCGACTGGTTTTTTCATTGGTGGGGTATTTCCCCCAATTTCCTCCAAAAAGAGGGGAAGTTTGCTGCGGCACCATTTACCGGCTGATTTTGATAATATTTGACATAAATATTCAGTACTCGATTCTAAACAAATTTTTTGAATATAATCTTATATCTTGACAACTCTTGACCGATTTTACTCATATTCGATAAAAAAATTAAGAGTTGAGTACATACCAAAAATTATCAAAATCAGCCGGTAAATGCGCCGCAGCAAACTTCCCCTAAGACACGACAAAAAAAATTTAGAATTGCGGTTGTGAAAAAAGTTTTGTTAGCGAGGTCTACTGTTCGCAGAACTACTAGTTTTAATGGTGTTTCAGGCATTTCCAGAGTACAAATTCTCATATTCAGTCCACGATCACCACACGGGTGACGTGAAGTCCCAGCACGAGGTCCGCCACGGCGACCTGGTGAAGGGCGGATACGAGCTCATTGAGCCCGACGGCCGGTTCAGGAAGGTGGAGTACAAGGCTGACGATCACTCCGGGTTGGTAGCATTTACTTCGGAAAGCTTTATGTAGATTATAGGACACCTTATTATATTTCATAATGCAGAGTCTAGCGGTAGTTAGTACATCAAGCAAGTGTTGCCAACAGTGTTTATTTTATGGATGATCACGTAATTTCGGATTGACGCGTAGCCAAACCCAGCGTACATGATTCAGTAAAGCTCTAGTTACTTCCAAGGCTAGTATAGTGCTGTCCTCAAACATACCTAGGATAAAAACGTAAAACATAATATGCATAAAACATATTTTGGTGTCATTTTCAGAAATAGAGAACTTTTTTATTTAGTAATCAAATTTTGGAAGAAATCGATAATGTTTATTGGTCATAATATTATGTTTTTATTATAGTAGTAATATGACCCAGGACATTAGCATAGCCACCTGGAAAAGACATTTTTGCAATTATTCGTGTTTACAATAAAAAGTTCATTTATCTTATCCCCAGTTTCAACGCTATCGTCCACCACTCGTCGCCTCATCATCATGTTCATCTTTCTCATCACCATGGCGGCATTTGAACCACGGTCCCCTTGGAACTCATCACGACTCTGGACCGACCCCCACTACGAGACTGAAATACTTCAAATACCTATTATTTATAAAATACTTCCATAAAGCAATAAAACGATTTAGCGCTAATACTGCGTTTCCTTTGATGTAATTTATAATACGATAATGAATTCATTTAACCAGTCCGTACTACTGTACCAGTACTCCATTACTGAAAATCAAAAAAATATATACTAAAAAGAAACGCCGTCGAGAATATGAATGTATGAATAACATCTTCATTTCACGAAAAAAAATCTAGAGAAACGTCATTTTTTTAAAACTGGCTTTTACGGCCGCTTTAGAGACGTTTGATTACTTAAACTCTCACTCAGTAAAGATTTTCTATAAGCATTTTTAAAGTAAAAAGTAATCATTAAACGTCTCTGATTGCGGCCGTTAGTGTTTCCTTATATCATCAGATTTTTTTTTTTAAACTTACTTATTTTTACAGATATTTTTCAGTTCATCATACTGGACAGCATGATGGACAAAAAATATGACAAAAAACTCCTCAAACTTTGCACAGTGCAAGTTACTTTAATGATTAGATATGTAGCTGTGTTCTCAAGTGTAGGCGTTATAAGTAACGCATTTTATTAATTTTCTTTAACAGACCACATACTCATAATCTTTTCAATTCAAACAATTTTGTAAACCCAACTACAAATTTCAAAACCAAATAATGTAAGATATTGTATAAAGTAATTTATTATATTTATATTTTTGTGTAATCTGATAATATAAACTACACAGTTCAATGTTATAAGCTGCACCTATATTGAACCTTGGTTTTGTTTACGCAACATTGTATCAAACACGCCCATCCAAATAAAGAGAGAATCTGCAAAAATGATATATAATTGGCTATTTCAGTATTAAGTTACAGGATATAGCAATTTATGATCAAAAACGAAGTCTGTAGCTATAAATAGAAGATAAAACTACAATTGATTATCACTTGAGTTATAAAACTCATGAAAATATTATCATGATTTGGAAGGTAAGTATTTGATTTATTTGAAAATATTGTATCTTTAAGTTTACAATATTAACCCTAATTTTAGGACAC
Organism: Apocheima hispidaria; assembly: GCA_947579745.1. NCBI lineage: Eukaryota > Metazoa > Arthropoda > Insecta > Lepidoptera > Geometridae > Apocheima > Apocheima hispidaria. Next base: position 5,715,802 of record OX388151.1, read on the forward strand.
GCCATGTTTTCTCATTTGTTCTTTATTTGACGTTATATTTTTGAGTGGACCTCTAACTAAATGTTCTAATTTTTTTCATTTTATATTAAAAAAATATATATTGTATACATTTTGTTTTAATAAAACGGGAATACTCACGTTAAATTGAGTCGGTTATTCCGACTATAGTTTCGATCACATTCGGTGACCTTTATCAAGGAATGCTTAGCGAGACACGCGCGCGACCTCGTCTTGCCTTGCCTTGAGTGCAAGGCAAGACGAGGTCGCGCGCGTCAAAGGTCATCGAATGTGATCGAAACTATAGTCGGAATAACCGACTCAATTTAACGTGAGTATTCCCGTTTTATTAAAACAAAATGTATCAAAACCACGTCAGTTTTCATAGTAAAATATATTGTATACTTTATTTTATTAATATATTTTTTTATTTTTAGGCGAGTATTTTATTAAGTTTAGGGTTGTGCGTGCTATGTTTACCAAGAGACAGACGCCTAGCGGTTGCTGAGCTAAAATTAGAACACCATATTGGCGACCACCGTGGTGATCTGTCACACATCGGTCATCAGAAGCCTGAGCATCATGATGGATACGTTAGTATTTACTAAAGTTAGCTTTGTATCAAATACTTATCCATGTTTATATTATAAAAAAAAAAATATATAAAAACACATCAAGCTTTTTTACGTCTACAAAAATAAAGTGTGTTGTTTTAAAATGTTGGCAAGATATTGCTTTCTGCAATAGGAATTAAAACGTAGCCAAACCAGCTTAAAGCAATTTTCGTTTGAATATGTTTAACGTATTGTATTTTACTATCTCAAGGCCCGGACATATCCATCATACGAGTTCTCATACAAAGTGGATGATCCTCATACGCACGACAAAAAAGCTCAACATGAAGAAAGGAACGGAGGGGATGTAACCGGTAATTACTGGCTGATTCAACCAGATGGGAAGAAGCGATACATAAGATATCATGTTGATGATGAAAGCGGGTTCGTTTATCTTTTTTTTTTCTGCTTTATAATTGTAATGTATGAAATTGATTGATTGATTGATTGATTGTATTGAATTGAATTTATGATTCACGTTTCAGTTTTACCGCTGTAATCAACTATACATCGCCGCATTCTAGCGTTTATTACAATGTAATGAAGCATCGTGACCATGCTGGTAATAAAGAAGCAGATAAGCAGGAAGAAAAGGGTAAAGAAGCACAGCAAGACGCTCGTCAAGAAGGTGAAGACAAAAAGCGAGAAGGTTTGAAAAACGAGGAAAATAACGGCAAACTAGGCGATAATACGAAAAATAATGATGATAAACAAAATAAAAAAAGTGTAGAAAATGAACAACAAGATCATAGAACTGAAAATTACAGAGATGATAAAGATCTCCAAGATGATCGACGGGAAAGTGACAATATTGGTGATCGTGATGATAAACAACAAAGCGGACGTTCTGATGTTAAAAAAGATGACCAGGAAGGTAACAATAATAAACAAGTTCTTCCAGACGTACGGTATGGTGACCGTAATGAAGACCGCAATAACAATCGTGACGGTAGTCTCGACAACAATCATAGTGGTGATCGAAACAGAGATGGAAAAGATGAGCTTCCAAAAAAAAAACAAGTTGAACAACAAAGAAGTGGAAAGGAGATTCAAAAAAATGTAAAATATGAAGATTATGATTTGTGGGCTGGTCTTAAAGGCTGGACTTTAATCCACGATCGCCCCAAAAACAATGAAAAGCCTGTGTGGGAATGGGACATAGATCAAGACCGCCCTTGGCCTGGATCTCACTCTTGGAATGATTATCTCCAAGTTAATGAAAACAAGCGAGAAGGAAGTGAAGAGATGCGGGGTGGAGATGACGAGGAGCGAGCAAGTGGTGAAGAAAAACGTAGTGGTAGTGAAGAAAGGCTAAGATATGTTGAAGATAGAGATGGTAAGGATAAACAAAGCTGGGGTGAGGAGAGGCAAAGATATATTAACGGAAGGGGAGAACTTGGTGCAGAAAGGAGAGATTATGGAGAACAAAATAAGAAAAGCGATGAAGATAAGCAGAATCGTGATGATTATAGAAGAGAACGCATTGGCGGTAGACTGGAAGAGAGTGAGGATAGACAGAGAGGTGGTGACATTAGACGCGGTGATGGTGAAAATCAGTGGCGTGATGGTTAACAACAACGACGAGATGAGAGGAAAGTGAAACAAGAAAGGGAACTACGCCGAGATGGCAAGATCCCGGTGATCGTCGCGACCATCCCTCATGTATGGTCAACTAAACACCCATAGCATTCGCTTAAAGCTACCAGTATAGTCTTATTGAGTTTATAGAATCATACATATAATCATGATATTAACTGTTTTTTTTTCCATCGATTATTGTAAACTAAATAATTTTGTAAGAAGCAATCGAGTTTTCTAGAAATAAAAACGTAATGAACGCTCTTTCTTTTTTTTTATTCAACCGCCAAGCAGTAGTCTGCAACCATTTCTGTGTTCCGGATTGAAGGGCAATGCTCCCAGCGTAATTACTGGGCATAAAGAGATTTGTGATCTAATATCTTAGGGTGATGAGCGCAGTGCATTGCCGCGCAGGGTTATGAACTGTTGAAGTTCAAAGCTCTAGGTGCCACTGAATCGTTATGGGCAAGCGTAACACTTAACATCAGGTGAGCGATTAGCTCGTCTCGTCACCGAGTACCTTAGAAGAAAATTCGCCTTCAAATAGCTCGGGCGCTAAAATATTTTTGTGTAGTAGTATTTGTGGGCTGGTCTTAAAGGCTGGACTTTAATCCACGATCGCCCCAAAAACAATGAAAAGCCTGTGTGGGAATGGGACATAGATCAAGACCGCCCTTGGCCTGGATCTCACTCTTGGAATGATTATCTCCAAGTTAATGAAAACAAGCGAGAAGGAAGTGAAGAGATGCGGGGTGGAGATGACGAGGAGCGAGCAAGTGGTGAAGAAAAACGTAGTGGTAGTGAAGAAAGGCTAAGATATGTTGAAGATAGAGATGGTAAGGATAAACAAAGCTGGGGTGAGGAGAGGCAAAGATATATTAACGGAAGGGGAGAACTTGGTGCAGAAAGGAGAGATTATGGAGAACAAAATAAGAAAAGCGATGAAGATAAGCAGAATCGTGATGATTATAGAAGAGAACGCATTGGCGGTAGACTGGAAGAGAGTGAGGATAGACAGAGAGGTGGTGACATTAGACGCGGTGATGGTGAAAATCAGTGGCGTGATGGTTAACAACAACGACGAGATGAGAGGAAAGTGAAACAAGAAAGGGAACTACGCCGAGATGGCAAGATCCCGGTGATCGTCGCGACCATCCCTCATGTATGGTCAACTAAACACCCATAGCATTCGCTTAAAGCTACCAGTATAGTCTTATTGAGTTTATAGAATCATACATATAATCATGATATTAACTGTTTTTTTTTCCATCGATTATTGTAAACTAAATAATTTTGTAAGAAGCAATCGAGTTTTCTAGAAATAAAAACGTAATGAACGCTCTTTCTTTTTTTTTATTCAACCGCCAAGCAGTAGTCTGCAACCATTTCTGTGTTCCGGATTGAAGGGCAATGCTCCCAGCGTAATTACTGGGCATAAAGAGATTTGTGATCTAATATCTTAGGGTGATGAGCGCAGTGCATTGCCGCGCAGGGTTATGAACTGTTGAAGTTCAAAGCTCTAGGTGCCACTGAATCGTTATGGGCAAGCGTAACACTTAACATCAGGTGAGCGATTAGCTCGTCTCGTCACCGAGTACCTTAGAAGAAAATTCGCCTTCAAATAGCTCGGGCGCTAAAATATAGCCTTACAAGCAAGCGCAAGCATCGAGCTCCAAAAAGCAAGCAAAGTAAGCAAATTTGGCTTTCTCAGATATCATTTTCTTAACTGTTTATTATTACCTAAATAACCAACATGATCGTGTTTTGCTGCGGAGTAAATAAGTAAGTCTAACGACAATTTGAATGACCGTTCGAAAACAAGCACCAGCGGGCTTATCCTCTAACTTTGAAACGTTCGTGATTCTGATTACTATGCGCACTATGCGCAGTCCCGCTCGCGCACTATCACTATCGCTTTCAGAGTTACGGGATAAGCCCGCAGCTTCTGATGGTTTGAGCTGAATTCACCGCAAATGATCGAGTGACCATTTCTAGTCGTTTTTATTAGCCGGGCGTCAAGGTATACCAAGAAATCTATCAAACAAATGTCCTTCATCCCAGAATTCTCACCTATGAAAACTTCAAGAAAATCAGTTTTGACACCTAATTAAATTTTGTCCTAATTAGTCACCAATATCAGATAATGAATCGCATCATAATTCCGAAGTTATAGCTATGGTTTGGTAAGGATTCTGGGGTGAAGGTCACGCCAGAATCTATATTAACCGATAATTAGTATTTAGATAATTTTTGTCTTTGTAGAAGCTTGTTACGCTTTAGAAAATTTTGTTTGTTTTGTTTAGAAAAACATGTTAACTTCTACAGACATACATTTTTCAAGTCAAGTACAGTCATGTACAAAATTTTCTTTATATACATAATAGTATTTATACCTATTTATATGTTGGTTACTTCTCAAGTAATTTAAAGTACTTTGTACGTATTCCACAGATGAAAGTAAAATAGTAGAATAGTTTTTATTTGCGGTGTTTGCTTGGGAAAAAAGTAGTAAGGAGGATGATTGCAACATTTATAGTAGACAATAATCTATTGTTTGCGTTGAAAAAAAATTTACAATAAGGGCATGTAAGATGAATCGTTATGAAACTTTAAAATATAGTGCTCAATAAAGGAAATAGTGCTTGAGAGCCCAAAGAACAATTGCTATTATGTTTAAAAATAACGGTTACATTATAATCATATAATTATGACAATATTTATCGCATATTATATTGCATCATTTAGTCCTGTCGGTAAATAATGTCTTTAAGTTTAATCCAAGCGCTGACCATACGGAATAAGAGGTTTAAAATTAATTATTGGTGCGTGGTACGAATATTCACCAAGACGATTTTCATGACTGTCGTCGCTTTGCTTGTCATCGCCTGTGTGGCGGTAGTCCTTGCCTTCGGAGCGGTCATCCCTGGCTCTATTGCGGTCGTCTCTGTCTCTGTCATGGTAATCTTTATCTTTTTCTTTTCTCCATCCAACAAGAATTCCGTTTTTCCAGTGTTCCTCGTGGCCATGTGTCAGCCTTCTACTATCGTCACCAGCGTCATCGTCACGACCTTCACGGTAATCAACTTTGTGCCGTCTTTGTTGTTTAATCCATCCCCATAAACGATCTTCGTGATCACGTTTATCATCTAGGTCTTGTTTATAATCGTCGCCTCGCATGTCATCATGAACTCGCTTATCATCATGATCCCGTCTTTCATCGTAATCTCGCTTGTCACCTATAAAATTGTGACGTTGTTCGTTATGGTCATCATATCGTCTTTCATCAATCCCTATGCGTCCTGTCATGTCATGATCTCCATTCCATCGATCGCCTTTGCTTCCTTCGATACGTATTCGTCCCTGTTCGTGATGATCTTCTTGGTTGTGAACATTTTCATGGTGTTCTTTTACTTCGTAATGGTGTCCATCACGTGGCTGGTAGTGGACCTCAGCGTGGAAACTATCAAAGACAAGATCACATCTAGTTAATTCAACTCACCCCTTACTTTCATCTGTAACGTTGTACTTTGAAGTAGTTAGAATAATACAAACCCGCTTTTATGGTCAGAACTATATTTGACAGTTCGTATGCGTCCATCCGGCTGTATCAACCAGTAATTGCCCATCACTTTGTCTCCGTCTCTTATTTCATGTTGTCCTTTCATGTCATGAGTATGAGGGTCATCCACATAGTATGAGAACTCATATGATGGGTACGCCCACGCCTAAAAAAAAAAATCTAAGTTAGGCCTCGTCTTATTAAAATGAGGGATTTAGAAATACTGATCAATTGAGTAACAGTATAAATGTTTGTTAGAGAACATTTTGAACGAGTAGAAATATGGTAAACGTTACAAAATACCAAATTTAAAACAAATTAAATTTATCTATTTTTAATTCGTGGAGACAGTGACTTACGTATATTTCATGATGTTCTGGCTCGTGCTGACCGATGTGGGATAGGTGACCATGATGACCCGTGAAAAGTTCTATCTTTTGCTCCGAAATCGCGGGACGTTTACCACTTAGTACACATACAGCAAGACCTAATACTAGACTCGCCTGAAAAAAGAAACAATAAACTGTGACAAAATAATGATTGTAGTCTTATCCAAAATAGTTGAAGAATTGTGCTACATCTAAGAAACAAGAGAAAAATTTGAATTCGGACCAGAAAATTGATAATGGCCGAGATCACGTTTACAAAGACGCAAGAAAAAGTAACTAGAACCAATAAGTTTATTTATTTTTATTTATATATTTTATTTTATAGAATATGGATCCCCAACAGAAGTTACACATTACATTCACATTATGAAACATAGGCATGAAGCTGGGTGCATCCCCAATTACAGGAGACCAAGTCGTGCTCATGGAGTCAAAAAGTTGTCAAAAGAATCAATAATCAAAAGAGAAATATGCTAATAGGTCACAAATAATGACCCTGAATTTACTTTATATTAGAGAACAAATGAAATATTTCCGTACCTTCCAAATCATGTTGATATATTTCCATGCAACTGGATCCAAATGGTAATTATTTGTAATCTCATCAAATATTTATAGAGATCGTGGCATTGAGTTTAAATATCAGCATCCTGTAATAACACTGAGCTAAGGGCGGATTATAGCACTTACTAATGCAGATTTTTCCAAATAATGGTATGGTGTATATATGCGTTAATTTTATTTTAACGATTTATTTTTATTTTATTTTTTAATTCTCTTTTTATTTGGGGACTTTGGCCAACATTGGCATGTCAGTCCCATCGTAACATGATAACAATATAAGATTGATTCATAAAAAATAAGGCAATACGTGTAACGTAATCCGTAAGCTTTAGTTATGTGGGTTGATTCTGAAGTTGTTTTTTTCCCCGACGCTCTATGCCATTAATAAGTTATTCTATGCACATCTTAGTGAAAGTGAGAGGTGACATCACAAGAAAATATATAAAATTACTGACCTATTTATTTATTTTTTACCGAAGACATTGTGAAAGACGCGGGCAACCGGTGGATACAAGTGACAAGTTGTCGGTCGGTGTGGCGGTCTAAGGAGGAGGCCTATGTTAAGCAGTGGACGTCTTTCGGCTGATGATGTTGATGGCTGTAGCTAAGAACTAATAAGAGCCAAAACTTTTGTGTTTGAAAGAATTGACAAAAGCATTTCCGGTTGTGAAGATCAATAAACAACAATTTAAAAAAAAAATTGTATACTCAGTTAAACTATATCTTAAATACTAATTACAACTACTACTTACTACTAATTAATATAAAACTCATAAATCAATTATCTATACCTATCGATTATATAACAGTTCAAGAACATCCTTGTCTAGGAATCAACGCACAGACCAATCCGCTTATGATAGAGGCGTGAAATTCGAACCCTATACTCCTCAAATGGTCTATCTAGGTGAACATTAGAACGGGTTTTGGAATTCCACTCATAAAGGGGCTTATAAGCCCATTTAACTTTGTTGCTGTTACAAAGACCCATATTATATATATACATGCAATTAAACAGCAAACACCGTCTCTGAGCTTCGTTTCTGATACATTCCATTAGCACGTGCTGTATATCTTCTATCATTACGCATTCAGCGCAGTTTTATGAATCTACCAGTCCAAGGAGGTGTTTGAATTTGTTTGATGGGATGTGCCCGGTACGAAGTCGCATCATCAATACCACATTCAGTCTATTTGAATTGGCATCGTTAAGCCAAGAGGTAGCGAGAAGGCATGCATTAGATTGTCTTGTACCATATACCTTTTGAAAGCGAACGTTCATCAAAATACTTCTAAATTATATTTCTATTCTATAAGCGAATAACGAAACTCCACGCGTACAACAAACAACATAATTATAGAAACCTCACAGAAATATTAAAATTATCAGATCGGATGCATATTATGAAGAAATCTATATGTACAGGATTTAGGCTCGGTATTCAAAGGATTGTTTTGAAACTGATTTATTAGTTTTATTTGGTTCGTTCAGTCAGCAACATGTTTCATGTAAGTCTGCTGAAAGTTTCTGTAATAATGATATTTCTATAGTAATGATATTTGGAAAGGCAAATGAAAGGAGCACACACTCTTGTTAAGATCTATTCGGTTTTATTACATAAATTAAAGTTTAATTGACTTTTAAAATGTGAAATCGTAATACTTCATATTTTCGTCTGCAGTTGTTATTAGTGGTGGTCGCGCTAACAGCGTGTGTGGCGGAAGAAGAACCTCAGGCTTCAGCAAAGCCCAGTCCTATTCGTGTCCAAAATGACCAAATCCATCGTGTAGATGCAAACCGCTTGAAAGAGGGCCTGGCTCGCTTACGTGGTGACTTAAAACGCATAGCTGATCATCGCCACCGTGATGACCGCCATCATGATAGCCGCCACCGTGACCATCACGATAACGGCCGCTGGTGGGAGCATCGCATTGATAATTTTGACCATGGAGAACCAGAAGGCCCTATCATTTTACGTTCTATTAGACCTGATGTAAGTTAACTGTATTTTTTTTAAGCGCCTACATATAATCTAGTCTTATGATAAAAAAAAATATGTTCAAAGTCAAACAATGTAATCTAGTTGAACCTGGATCCAATTAGCACAGGACCGAGGCAGATGACACGGCAAGAGAGAGACCTATACCCAGCAGAAGGATAAAGAAGGCTGTAAATGATGTTCAAGCCCTTAACCTTTTTGCTAAGAAATCAAGCTGTTAAAAATATTTATTTCATTTTCAGGGTCACATTCCGGATATTGCTCGACAAAACAAGTAAGGCTTAAATTTATTATTGTAACGTCACGACGTTTACTTTTAAGGGGTAGATAATGTAATCAATGGATAATGCATCATATGGATAAACTTGATGGGCTGACATATACAGCAAAATCTCATAGTGAAAGCATTAAAATTAGCAGCAAATTCAACAATAATAACGTTTTGTATCCACAGAATTATAGCGGATGTGTACAGCCCAGACTACGCTGAACCCACATGGGTTCTAGACTACCGTTACCTAAAGACAGGTGGTAGAGACTACACCCGCGGCCCAGGTGGCCAGATCATAATTCTCCCTAAAGGTATCCACACCAACGAACACAAAGAGTTTGAGAATTACGATGAGCTGATCGAACATCTCCGGCTGAAGAACCTGGCTGAAAGAAAAAAGCCGCAATACTTCATGCCCCTTGGACAAGGTGTCCAGTATCACCAAGAGGATGACAGAGGTCATGATGACCACAAAGGTCACTATAGACACGACTATGATGGAGAAATTCTGTAGAAGAGCAATTCCACTTAGCTTATTTAGTTGATTTAAAAAATGGGGAATCAATTTTAATGTTGTAATAAAATATGAGTGATAATCTGTTTGGCTACGGTTTTTTTTTGACATTGTTTAACTATTTATATTACGAAACTCATTCACTTAGTTTCTTATTTTAGAATATAATGCTTCGGTGATATAATAAAATTAGCTATTGAGACAACTAAACACAACTGTCTGAATTTTATTTTTTACAAGCTACCTTTTTAATAATTTTTTCAGGATAGTAATTAATTAGTTTGCAATGGTAAAATAACATTACCTTCTCCTTTTCTGTTATGTCATAATATCATAAATATTCATGTATTGACAGCCTGTTAATACAGAACCCTATATCATCATCAAGTGCGTGAGTAAGTACTCTATCAAGCTCATTTGACAGTGTTCCTTACACTTATCCTAATCCTAACTAATATTATAAATTCGAATGTGACTCTATCTCTCTATGTGTCTATTTATCTGTCTCTCTGTCTATATGTATCTATAACTGGGTGTTTGTCGCGTTTTCAAAGCTAAACGGCTGAACGGATCAAGCTAATTTTTTGCATCGATATAACTTAAGGGTCGGAGATATAGGCATAGGCATTTTTTTTTATATGTCGACGCATATCACTACTAGCTGTTAGCCAGTGATGTAAAGTAAAAGCTCCCCAATATTTTTCCCTGAGTCGGGGACGCCATGATAATACGCACAGAAGAGGAAACATTTTTACCTCTCTCTTCTGTGATAACACGTAAAGACACGGACAACCAACAACGAGATCCAGCCAGATATTTAACATCAAACATGAAATATTTTTTATGTTACTTGGTGACGAGACGAGCAAGTCGCTCACCTGATGTTAAACGTCACGCTTGCCCATAACAGCTCAGTGCCACCCAGAATTTTGAGATTCAACAGCCATGCGTGGCAGTACATTGCGCTCGTCATCCTGAGGTATTTCATCTCCTTATGTCCAGTAACTACGCTGGAAACAATGCCCTTCGATCAGGAACACAGTGATGTTTGCACACTACCGCTTGGTAGTTGAATATCTGGCAAAGGTTTTTCTCCATGTGAATTCTGCAAAAGAGCCCTAGCCTTGTTCACCTAGACCATTTGAGGACTACTGGGTTCAAATTTCACGTCTTTAACATGAGCGGTTTGGTCTGTGCATTGATTCCTTGAAAAGTGCTGGTTCTTTTATATATGTATTGATAGAAAAATTGCAAAGGCAGTACTAAAATCATCCCAATCCAAATATTATAAACAAGTTTGCTTATGTCAGGATTATTATGTTTCTTATGTTATTATGTATATTTTTGAGTTTAACTGCGTGATGGCTATGGACGGATATGTGTGATGTGGAGGTAGCTAGCTCCCAATGATGGATAAATCTAGATATAGTTTACCATTATCTCGGAAATTTAGCAGTTAGCTTATATAGCTAGTATTCCAACGAAACTTCACACAAAAACGTGCAATTACATATTTAATTATAATTAGGTAAGTACAGGTATATTTGGCACGATCGGTACGTAACCAGGCATATATCCTCGCTTATTACCGCGGTTTAAATTACATTTCAGTGTTTCGTGCGTAGTTTAGATCTATAATCAATTCGTGTAATGATGCCCTTGGGGTCTAAATGAAACTGAAGTTTCACGAATTAAGACTTCAATAGGAATGTTGAAATAATAGATGATCGATTTGAGATCGATTAAATGTCGTTAAAATGTATCAATTACTGTTGAGCTTGGATTTGGATATAAGCGTGATGTTCCTCCATATTTCCATAGTTGAAGTCCAGCACACACAGCGATTTGAACAGAAAACATGTGGTTCCAAGTGAGTTATCGAATCATTTATATTTAGGAATGTATTATATGGAATTTATCTAGTCAAAAGTTACTTCTGAGTAAATTTATAAATTTTAATAAATCTTTAAATTGGAGTCGTAAAAAGATTTAAGTGGGTAACATTACATTGAAGTACATATATAATAACAGCATCACGGTATAACTAAGACAGAGAAAATAGCCTTTAACTTACCTACCCAACAATTTTGAATACAATAATTAATAAGTGCAAGTCAAAAAAAACTGTCAGTTACCTATAAAATAACAATGACAATGACAATTATAGCAACTTGTTTTACATATATTTAAGTAAAACTAAAATTTCGTTTGAAAATTTGTTTCATAATTTCCACCTAGTTATATTATTTTATATTATAGAAGTGCGAACGACATAGCTGAATTAAGGGAGGCACCTTAGAATAAGGATAAGGTTCTATTTTGTTGTATTGTTGTTGTTGCATCTTTTTATTCATATTATTGTAAAGTAGAGCTTGTGGCAGTATTTTTTTATTATTTTCTCTTCCAATAACTTGTACCTTCATGTGGAGATAATTAATGCATGTATGTATGTACATTAATCGTTAATTGTGTGTAATGTATTGTGCGTGTATTAATGTTATTTTTATCATTTCAGTTTGCCTTAGCCGTGATGGTAGCCAGTGCCTTCGCGCACCCGTCTGCCACGTCTCATCAGTCACGGGTCGATCACTATGACCACCACAATCACCATCATGACCACCACGACCACCATCATGACCACCACGACAGCCATCATGACCACGGTAGCCAGGATCACGAATTAGATTAGCCAAACACTTGGAAATTTATTCTTCCCAGCTATTTCTTAGCTCTGCAAGCCTCGCGGAAAGATAGAAAGAAAACTTATTATTCATATATATTATATATTCTTTATTATTCACACAAGCAAAGGCGCACATAGAACAAAAACGACTTGAGAAATGGCGACCTAATCGCTAAGAGAGGTCTCTTCCGAACTTACTTTGAAAGTTTTAACTGCTTTGAAACCATATTCTAAGTTCGTGCGATAAATTGCGAAATGTCCCAGTTGTCGGGACTAGCCTTGTGGTGACTAGCCTTATTGCTCAGTAGCTGGATTTTTGTCTTCTGAGCTGTAGGTTGTGGGTTCGATTCCCACCCATGACAAACATTTGTGTGATGAACATGGATGTTTGTTCTTTGGCTGGGTGTTTCTCTACGTTGTATTCAAAATATATTTAAAAAAAAAGGATTTATGTATTCTATCAGTTATCTGGTTCCAAGCCAACTCAAAGTCAAAGTCAAAGTTGGGTTGGTAGTACAAGCTCGCTTAGTTTGGGGCTGTGTGAAAAACGTCCACTTAAATATTCAGTTACGAGTACTTTTTGCATCTTTTATTTTTGTCCACAAGAATGATCGTTCAATGTATTTGTCATTCCTTTTTGCTTATTCTCTTTAAATATACTAAATTAGAATATTTGTTGGTTCAGGACATCATGGTTTGAGACACGATGATCATCACCATGATGACCACCACGGCCATCACTGGGATCACGTAAGTACTAAATGTCTATAAAGTTAGTTGGTGTTTCATGCTTCGTCACAACTTTTTGATACAATCAAGAATATTAGACACAGCGGAACAAGCAATGATTTATAACACCTTCTTTTTTTCAAGTCCTCTGAGAATATTTTTTTTGTGTCTGTGTCTATTTAAAAGAGATCCTTAAGTGAGGAACTAACTTTAACAGTTTTTATAAATATGGAGACTGTTTAAGCCCGAATGGTTCTTATACCTGTTTTGTAAAAGCCTGATGAGCAAAAGACGAACGACGAAAGTTTTTTTAACTAAGATTGATTGCTCATCTTATCCATACGGTTTCAGCACCATCCCTCGTACAAGTTCTCCTACTCAGTGGATGACCCCCACACGGGAGACCACAAGTCGCAGCAGGAACACCGCGATGGTGACGTCGTACAGGGCGAGTACTCCCTGGTGGAGCCCGATGGCAACGTGCGCTCTGTTCATTACGCCGCTGATGATAAGCACGGGTGAGAAACAGGGGTCCATTCTGAATCGCTCTTATGATATTTCGCACAAAAAATATCCTTCGAAATGACTGAATTTCGAAAGAAATTACGAACAAAAGTCGCATTTTTGAAATAATCATAACACTCGCTAACGCAACGAGTGGTTTTAATTCGAATATGCTTCTAACAATAGAAAATCTTTCGTTTATTTTTACTTTATTTTCGTGCGTTTTATCTGATGCATATTGTTGCATCGGTGTAGTCAGGATTTAACTAATAGTCGCTCCCCCCGAGTGATAGCTCAGTCGATGGCGCATTCTTATCCCTTATATTTTCACAAACCCTTGAATGTTTTGAAAATGAAAAAGAATGTTGTGTTTGGTTAAACTACAGTTTATGAAGCTAAGATTAACCGTATACGTACGTAAGTAATCGTCGAACAAATGAAAAAAAAAAACAAAAACAATACAAAAATATATAAACAAGCGATAATGGACAAAGATAATGAATAAAGATAATGGACAGGAAAGTGCATATTATGTTTTAATAATTTTAAAAATAAAACTATTGATGGAGGTACTTGCTCAGAATCTTCCTAAAGGAAAAGATTTCGCGTAGTTACGTCAGCTAGCACATACTTATTTGCTATTATCATTTGGTTTTGTACTCACATAAATCTAATAAATTTTGTTAGTTGTTAATCTGCATAATACCTTAATTGTTTATTTTCTGCTTTTATAGGTTCCGCGCTGTGGTTCACCACAAGACTGTTCATCACCATATTATTCCGCATCATCATCATCATGGCCACAATGGGCACCATGACCATCATGACCATCGTGACCATCATGACCATCATGATCATCACCATGGTCATGCCGTCAGTCATCAGGAATATCACACCGTCCATCACGGACACCATGGGCACGATGACCACCACCGACATCACGATGCCCTCTATGGACTTCATGGACACCATGGTCATCACGGTCACCATGACCACCATGGCCATCATTGATCTGGACTCTTCCTATAGCCACAATACCTCGATCTCGATAAAATACAAGTCTTTGCCACAAAATACAAAGTTAGCGCTGACAAAATTAAATATAAACGCAATTATAAGAAGTATCCACTGTATTTTAATATGACATCAAACCTTTATTATTTATTTATTAATATATAAAAATTGAAGTCGTGTTTAGAATCTCTTCTTCTATGATTCAATTAAAATAATGAATAGCTTAAACTACTGTCAAAATTTCCCACCACCTATATTTTACCCGAATCCCCATGAATGAGGAGTCTCTGGCGTTTATGTAAGTCTGTGAGTTTTTTGGTTGAAATTTTGTGTGGTCCTATAATTACCATCTGTAGCCTAAATGGTTTGACTGATTGAGACAAGTGAGGTGTCTCGACACCGAACAATGTCATCTATATATATAAAAATGAACCCCTATTTTTACTGGTTACGCTATATCTTGAGAAAGCCTGGACCGATTTTGATGTTTTTTTTCTTGTGTTCGTAATTGTGAGGACAAGGTTCTTATGAAAAGTTTAGCGAGGCCGAAAGCCAAGCTTCGCGGGCATCAGCTAGTAGGTTATATTACACTCGGATGTTTTGTTTTTCTTTTTTTAACTATTCTAGTCCTAGTAGTTAAATTTCAAGGATTTCTTATCTTGGGCATATATCGTGGGTATATAATATGATCTTTGTTGAATTTCCACGTCTTAAACTATGGTAAAGTTATTATAATTATATAGTTAAGTTAAAGCATTCCAACGAGGGCAGAAGTTAAAAAGGTAGGATCAAGTCACTCGTAGTAAACATTTTCACTATCCCTAAACTTTTTCAAAACGTGAGTGACACTAAAGTCTACTCCAGAATTGTGAAGACTTTTTGCTTGCGAGTAATCGGGATCATCCCTGTTAGAAGAAAATATATTTCTTTCAGTCTTCTGGCCTGAAGGCGGGGAATCATGGTTGACTTTCTTGATGGAGCTATGGTTAAATGGAGCTTGCCCTGGAAACTGGTGTTTGATCGGCTCGTCTCTTTTAACAATGGCGTTAAACCTGTGGAAGCAATCGTGGACTTAGTATACTTGTAGCTACTGAATGTAGTTTAGTCAAAAGGTACCTTTGCAAATAAAATAGAATTTTGATGATATTTTGTAGTTTTGATATATAAAATAGCTGTTCCATAGTTAAAAGATCATTGACATTCAACAACTGTATGGAACCTGATCATTTTTTTACGAGTATAAAAAAAAAAAAACTTTAGTAGTAATAAAGTATAACGCTAGCACTCACCCGTGTGTGGCGTCAGCAGTGTACTCCACAGTCCTGAGAGCACCATCTGGCTCATACAGGGTGTAAACACCTCTCACTCTGTCTCCATCTCTGCTCTCCCAGTGGCTCTTCCTGTCGCCAGTCTGCTGATCGGACACTTCATATTTGTACTCATATTTAGGCTGTAAAAAATCAAAAGCAAATTAAAATAAGCAAAATTAAAAAAAAAAAACCTTTTTGTTTACACCTGATATATTTTTGCTAATTAAAACTTACCCGACGTGTGCCATATCGCTCGGCAGATGAGTCTGAAACCAATGGTTTTTTTTTAACTTACAAATCTTCTAAAGCAGAATAATATTAGTAAAACTTATAAATACAGAAACAGTTTTTAACAATTTGTAAAAATTGTACTATGAGTATTATCATACCAACAAGAGAACATTTGATAACTTAACAAAAACGTTCAGACGTACATAATTATTCGATATGAAATCTAAACTTAAACAATCTACAACTACGTAAACCGTAAAATTAAACGGAATGTGTGTATCTATCCCTCACCGTTGTAACAACATAATAAGGGAATGGGAATGTCTTACTGGGAACAGTAGTGGAGGACTCCAACAAGCCAGTATGAAACACAATACTCTGTGAAGAAGTAGCGTGCTGCAACATCGCGACGGGAGACCCATGCGCCAACAGCCATCCGTTCACTAATAGCACTATCTGAAAAATATATGTATGTCACTTTACCTTATGAGTTGAAGCATACCTATTATATTTCGACTACCTAAAAAAATAAGAATCTTTCATTTTCTGATACGTTAATCATCTTCAACCAGAAGATGTCCACTGCTGAACAGAGGCCTTCCTTTTACGGGTGAGGGGGATGTTGTCTTAGTCCCCACACTTGGCAGGCGGCTTGGGTATCGCAGAACGCTCTCACAGCTTACTAAGAGGACGCTGTTGCCGGTCCTCCGGTAGTTCTGGTCACAGTTTTAGGACATACCTGGGTCCGTTTCACACAAATCATAACAAAATAATTCAATCGAAGTTAACAAAAAACGAAGCAAGTAAACACAAAAATTCAATAAAATTTTAAGTAAAATCAACTAGCCTTAAAATTAATTAAATCCATGTCGAGAAATGAAGACGTGCCGAAATAAGACAAGGTACTGGATTGAAGGGACTCCATCCGTCAAACTCCTTTTTATAGGGTCAGTGCATCAGATAACAGAAACAATGTGCTGGCGGCGGATGCATTTGCATCGACAAAGGTCCTTGTCAATTAAACGTGGATACTGAATGTATCACTGCGCTATAAAAACTTTAGAAAACGCGATTTTGATAAATCTTTTCCGAACAATTACAATACAATACAATATAACTTTATTATACACCAAAAGACAATTAAACTTAAATATAGACAATAATAGAAAACCGGTAGTATAATGGGCGGCCTTATCGCCTAAAGCGATTTCTTCCAGACAACCTTGGGATGGACAGAATTATGTATGAAAAAACAATACGGTCGGTGGTGTAGATATCTACATAAAATATATGAAAATACATGCATAATCCTAATACTTACATAGAAATACATACAATAATTACACACTTTATATAAATACTATAAAACTCACAATAGATACAGATTATACATACGTACCAATTAACTGAAAGAAAGATAGTGTTTGTAAACGAGGTTCTTAAAAATGTCAATCACAATCACAATGTCAATTACAAGTGTCATAATGTTCACATCTTATGGCAGTTGTGTAAGTGCGTCCACTTATCTTCTTTAATCCTTCTAGTGCCTTTCAGTAGCTTTTTATAGATTCGTGTTGGAAAATAGATTTTTGTTTTACCGTTTGATGACTATTGATAAAAATATATTTTTATTTATTTATTTTATTTTTTTAATTATAAATTTAAATAACCCCGTCACAACAAATGATACCATTTTTTGTCGGTCTGCACTGCCGCTTCAAGATGGCTGGCTGTGTTATTCTTATACAGAGCTTGAAGCGTGTGTCGTTCGAAGTTGGTAAGGTAAATTCGAACAACGCGCGGTTCGAGAAGTATTGGGTTGTTTTGACAGTATTTATTTCAAGGAATTTTTAAATCGCGTTTCGATATAGAATAGACTTTCAAATGGCTAGACAGATTTTCAACTACTAGCTTGCATACTTGCTGTCAAAAATAATACACATTCAAATCGGGGTTCCGCTTGAAAGCTAACCCACAGACATAGATACAAGCAAGACGTAATGCACAGACACGCAATATTAAATTTTATAGAACGAACCCGTAATCGAATCGTGCCTTGTAAGTGCTAGAAAAACTTATAAAAAGTGCCTAAGTACTCTGACATAAAAATCTCGGCACATCATCAGTGGATTGTATAATACATCGGTCTGTTTATGCAGAAGTTAATTAGAACCTTTTTGCATAAACGTGTATGATTGTAATTCTCAAGTAACAAACAGTAATCCTATATTCCATTTCGCATAGCATGGTACGGGTGACAGATGAGTTTTTACTAAATTGCGGCCCCTCCAAGACACAATGAAGTGTATTTTGTATAGTGAATATATTAGTATTAGTGTTATTGTATATTATGTGAATATTTTTAGTATGTCTGTTCTTTGTTTTTCTTAAAGGTACAAAATATTCATACAATTAATTTTGATGTAGGTGGACGCAATTCAGTAAAAAAGAACATGTTTCACCCACACCAGGCTATGTGGAATGGTATTATTGACCGAGTGAGCTAAGCGAACGCAAGGTCTCAGTTTTAACTGACAAAATTTGCTTTCATCTGTCCGAATGTTGGTACAGGTACATTTGCAGGCTCTAGCTTTGTAGAGCTTTAGAGCCATAGCTCTAGCGTATGGCGCAGCTGCAAATTTTCCCCCTTTTTGGGAGAAATACCCCAACAATCAAAAATCGCCGACCATTGAAGAATTCTGTGAAATTGTAGAATTGTGATTGTGCGAAAAGTTTGTGCTCGCGAGGTCTTCTGTTCCCAAAATTACTAGGTATTTTATACAACTGAGTGAGGAGACGAGCAAGTCGCTCGCCTGGGACCCTATTCCTGTGTGCTCGAGATTATCTCGGTCACTGTCTCTCTAATTTAGAATTTAATGGGAGTGAGAGTGACCGAGATAATCTCGAGCCCACAGGAATAGGGTCCCTGATGCTAAGTCGTCACGCTTGCACATAACAATTCAGTGCGATTCTTAAACCTACGCGGCAATGCACTGCGCTCGTGACTATGAGATATCAGCCTCTTTATAACGTGACCTCTTTATTATTATTTATCTTCTGAATATTGGAATGATGTCTATTGGCTCCTCTCACAGTGGTTATAAATCATGAATTGCTATACTATTTACTTCGTATAAGCGCCCTCTATTAAAAATCTTCTGAATCTAAATGAAAGTCAGGTCAATGCGAACACACGCAAGCGCAAATGAAACCTTGATTTGATTTTACGGAACGAGTGATCTAGATTTGTATACTGAATTGTCTACACGGCGATTCCGATAGATGTAGCGTATTAACCAAACTATACCTTAGAAGGCTTTTAAAAATAAAACTTTGCTTAAGTAATAATTAATAAAGTTCACAATACTCTCCATATTTATTCAAAGGCGAGAAAAGCAAGGATTGTTTTGATTAAGACACGCTTCCCGCCACAGACGGGATCTCGTTCACACCTGTGGCGATTTTCAACATTCTTGAAGATATAATTCATTGGGGAGTTTAGAAGAAAAAAAAAATTATTTTAATAACATCACAAATGTTTTAATGAAGTTTTTATGTTGATATGCTGGCTGCTTCAGAAGTTGTTCGCAAAACAAAAAATAATGAGTGAAAAATGTATTTTCAGTTTCTCAAAGTACTCCATTCTCTACATTTAAACATTCGACAAAACCAGAACTAAGAAAGATCTTGGGAACGTCTAAAAACAATCACTTGAATTAATTAACGGCCTAATCCTAATCGATTTAAAATAGAGCATAAAAACAAAAAGCGCCAACTGATTCCCATCCCTAATATTATCATGATTTTTAATATGTTATCTACACCGTGATAAACTATGCTTACTTTATTTTTCGCTTTAACTTAGTTAGCCACCTAAAGTAGCGAGTTTCTTGCGGTTAAATTATAACGAAGTAGTTATAATTAGAATACAATAAAAAATTAATCAACGAAAGCTATCTACGACCTGCGTAGATTACAATTTTTTAAAGCCATTGACACTTCGAACGAAAGATTTTGATTAGATTTAGGGGGTGATAGAAAGAAAGAAAGAAAGAAAGAAAAAACATTTATTTTACGCACAAAACACTACAACACCAACTTCACAAAATAAATAAATTATAATGATGGGAAAGAATAATATATAATTATGTTCAGTTGTCGCTGTAGTGTCCAGTGCGACAAAAAAGGTCAGTGCTCAGCGATAATGCTGTGGATTTCTCCGTAGCGCTGATTTTCAGCACTGACCGTCTGAGACATAACAGTTTCCATAGCTAAAGCTTCCCTAACTCTCTTTATCGGCCGCACGGCGACACCTAGCGACATTATCTATACAATTTCAAATATCGAATGCGCCAAATCCTCGCAGCATGGCCACGAGGCACATTTTTCAGGGTAGTAAACAAAAAAAAACTCTGGCCTGTAAGATATATATGGAAGTATATGCACAAAATACGCCGAACTAGAGGAACGTCTGTTGCTGATTTTACCTCCATACTAGAATTAGAATTAGAACCGTTGACACGTTTTCTTACAGGCCCCATATTTTTGTCTTTTAATATTAACCGTTACGCCTAATCAATGGCATTAAGGCGGCCTTAAGACTCTGACATCAGCCACTCAGCCCTGCATACTTTATACGTAAATCTTGCTACGTACAATCATAATTACTAAATGTTATTGCAGCAACAACTTGCCTGCAATTGCAAATCGCCAAATTCACATCATTCGATCCAGTTTATTCGCAACACTACGCATATCGTTAGCAAGTACTTACACAAACTCTACAAGGCTGTACTTAAATATTCTTGAAAGTAACAAAACTGCATACTTCTAGAACAAGTCTTCACGGATGTCATTTGATGCTGGCTTCAAGGTAAAAGCAGATTGCCTAAAATCAAAGAAAATAAATTAGGTACCTACCTTAATAACTGTTTTTAGGGTTCCGTATCAAAACGTAACCATTATAGTTTCGTGTCTATCCGTCCTTCTATATGTCACGGTCCCTTCATTATGATACTGCTTTTGAGGACAACAGCTCTAAAATTTAATACGCGAATAGCTAGGGGAAATATTGAAAAATTTCAACAATAAAAAACGGCTGGCTACTTGAAAAGCGGGGATAAAAAATACCTTAGTACCTTTTCTTACAAAATCTCTTCTTTATAAAATACTAGTTGCTACCCGCTACTTTGGTCGCGTGGACATTAAAGTATCCATCATTGTGATATAAAGTAAATCCTTATCAAATTTTATCTAGATCCGTTCAGCCATGATTCCGCGATATAATTATATCCAGACAGAGAGACAAAGCCACTTTCTATGGTTAGATAGCGTTGATCCATTTTCGTGCATTTTTTGACGTTTTGTATTAACTGACAGTTCTAATGTAGGCAGTTCTGAATCGCGCAAACGAAGTTTTGTGCTCGAGACGAACATATTAATAAACAAATCCATTTTTAACTGATTTCCAAAAAGGACGAGGTTGAAAAGTCAATTTAATTTTATTTTTTTTATATCTCGAAACTTTGTTTGATCCTGTTACGATTGCAGCTATATTCCTCTGAATTTTAGTATTGGTATGGATAATTGAAACGTTATTCAAAGTAACGTCCTTAAATGTCAGTTCAAAGAAGCCATTATCGACTTTACTTCGTTTAAGGTTACTTCTGAAAAATAAAAAAAAAAACAAGATAGCACACCGACCAAAATAAGTACTTTTGAAATCATTCCTAACTTACTGGAGTTCAAAGGTTTACGAGGTTAAGAGATATGAGGTGTCAAATAAAAAATCCCGATAAACAGCTAACTTTACACGCTAAGTACTCGTCCCATGAATATACGGAATAGTATATGATGCATGTCGTGCCACGCACTTGTTTTTTTTTTTTATCTTTTTCCGATAATTCTATAACGAGCTTTTTCACGTTTTCTGTCTTTGATAATTGGCCATTATTTGTCGACCGTTTAGTTTCAGTCAGTTGACGCAATCATTATAAGCAATAAGGTAATACATGGTATTAGGTAAAATTAAGCTAATCTTTATAGCTAAATATTCCTTAATTTAATGCTCGCAACTCAGCCGCAACTAGATACCAGTGATGAAACATATCGGAAAGCAATTAAATCTAGATCTAGCAGCACCAGTTATTACATACAGTAAAATATCGTGTCCTTTCCAGACACTACTAATTTGCATGACTCCAACACCGCGTATATTAATTGCACCAGTTACCAAATGTCCAATATTAGCGAGAGTTCAATAAAATCATTTAAAGAGCAAGTCTATATATTTGTTGCGTAATATGAGTTATCGAGTCACAAATTTAATGAAGATAAAGCCAATTATGCCAATTATTTATTAGAGCTATGCTCGGAGTTTCTTTGCGCGATAAGATCCGAAACGAAGATATTCGCCGAAGAACCAAAGTCACCGATATAGCTCTCAGAGTTTGTACGCTGAAGTGGCAATGGGCTGGCCACATCACTCGAAGAACCGATAGCCGATGGGGAAGAAAGGTTCTTAAGTGGCGACTACTGGAAGACGAAGCGTAGGCAGACCTTCCACTAGGTGGACCGACGACGTTGTGAATGTCGCGGGCAACCGGTGGATGCAAGTGGCACATTGTCGGTCGGTGTGGCGGTCTAAGGGGGAGGCGTATGTTCAGCAGTGGACGTCTTCTGGCTGATAATGTAATGTATGTAATGTAAAGCCAATTATAGAAATAAAACACTGGAGGAATGTTCCAAGTTCGTCAACTGTGGAGTGAGGTTTTAGGTGAATAGTAATGTGAGTCCATGTAACGAATCAATCGCTAGATTAGTTCTACTTTTTGTTTCACTGTGGTCTATCGATGGATTAGATTCTAGCTTAGTAGTCTAATGTTGAGACAATGTTATTTGTCAAGACTGCAACTTTTCAAAATTAATATTAAACGCAAAACAGAAACAAACATATAACCCCTATTGATTGTTATTAATATATACAAAGGAGTTATTCAATAACTCCTTTGTATTGTTATCCTAAGAAGACAGATTATTGTCAAACTTTATAAATATTTAAACTGGAGATTTTGCAATTATTTATCTACATCTCTAAAACTTCCTTGTTCAAAACTAGAATGGATACATAATTGTGGCACGGTACCCCTGTCGATGCATTTCTTTCACGTAATAACTGAATGAACCAAAACAATGAGAAAATTACAGAATATTGTTAGGTCATAAAAAAGAGGTAGCACAATAAGAGACCTACTTTGAATCAAGTATTTTTAAGAGATGAGACAACTTCGTGCGTTTATGGCATATGGCAAGACTGCCCAAGTGTCCAGTGCTACCCAGAACTTGAGTGTTAGAACTGCGAATAACTATACTATTATGAAAACTGACGTGGTTTTGATACATTTTGTTTCGACTATATTTTCGATCACATTCGGTGATTCGAAACTATAGTCGGAATAACCGACTCAATGGAACGTGAGTATTCCCGTTTTATTAAAAGAAAACTATACTATTGTAGTGCTAAAACCTACAATATTTCGAGTAGATAGGTGCTTACTATTTTCTGCCTTGACGTAAGACTACCAGTCATTAAAAATGCCCATGGTTATATAATTATATCTATAGCACCTGCCGTATGCGCACAATCAATTAGCTAAGTACTTATATACAAATATCAATCGAAACTACAGAAAAATCAAATAAGTATAATATAAAGCATTCTTAACTAAACTTGCAGACTGCTGACAGCTTGTATATATAATTATGCTTTTAGGGTACCGTATTGTTCAGTTCGAAGTGATGGTGAGCTAAACCTTGAAAGAGCTACCTACAATGCTTGTTACCAAGTTGCATAGATTAGCGCCATTCAGTTATACAACAGCATTATATCTGTAATCCTCTGTCAGCACTGTATTATTCATTACGAATCAGTTTTCAATAGATCGTGCATTATGCATAAGGCGGCTATGTTTATTATCAATCATATTAATCTAGAGACCGGATAGAATCGATCCCTGTACAGCAAAACCGAGTAGAATATATTAAAAGTACTACAATTCAAAATTACCAAGGAGAGGTATGAACACTAAACCAATTTCAACAAACTATACCAATGTTTTTTGGACGAAATATTTTTTTTTAAATTAACAGATCGGTTTTTTTTTTAATATTCTTCGTATATTTTTGTTGTATTGAAACATAGATAATCGTAAGATAAACTATTTATTGTTTTATTTAAAGTTTATAAAAGTAGTAAATCGCGCGTATACAACAGGTGAGGTTTATTTATTAATAAATATTTTGCAAATATCTTTTTATATCTGACATAATTATTCTGACTGTATGAATAAATAAGTTGAGTTTTGTACATACGATTGAGAGGCTCAAAATTAATTCATGCAATCTGCGAAAGATCTCAAGAAGCCAGCCAATTATAGGCAATCCAATGGACGAATATAAGTTATTTTGAGCGTTCTATTTTCCCGAGAAGGAAATAAATAGGAGCTGTCTACTGGTTATATAGTCTGTGTTTGCACTAGATATAATCACCACAAACTATATATAATTTACAATAAAATTTATAATTCATATATTCTAACTTTTTTGTCTCCCTGCCTGTCTGTCTGTTTTCAGGACTGAAACAGCTGAACTGATCTGGGGTTTGACAAGGAAATAGTATGTGGAAGGACATAAGGTAAAACGGTATCTTCAACAAATCTCTAGTGTGTACCCGCTGCAATACAGTGTCTTGTGCAATATGAATAAGGGATCAATCAAAAGGATCTTTCATTTCCCTACCTTACCTGAAACAAAAATTCAAAATGACCTAAAACAAAAATATTATTAACATAAAGCAATTTGTTAATATTATCGAAAAATATATATACTATCCTAACCTGAAACAGAAAAACCAATTCAAGCTGAGAGAAAAGTATGACAATTTATCTATTAATTTCGGAATAAAATGTCTTTTTTTAAATGAAATTCTTTTGGTTATTATGTTACAAATTTAATAATTTATTAATGTAATCTAAAACAGATCATTTAATTAAGTTTTATACTCAAAAAAAGGAACCATACGTTTAAAATTGACACGAGCAAACATACGTTTGCACGCTGAAAAACTGAATTATTGCGGGCTAAGACCAATAATATTACAAGTAACCAAAATATTTATGCAGTTATTTGTACATGTAAGTATCTATAACACCTGTATTGATACGTGATACACACATAAATTATAAATGCTATGTAAACCATGTTTTATTTAAGACAGAGTAGGCTTAATTGAGAAATCAATTTCCTCTATATAAATAAAAGTTATTTACGAGAGCACCCATAACTCTTTTCATGACCTCTAATTTTATTACTGTTAAGTACTTATTTTTATTCAACTTTAAATACTCACTATAATCGTTATAATGTAATGTCGACACAAAATATGGTTTGAAGGTGATTCCCAGGCGATAACTTACTTATGACAAGACTTGGGTGTTTTAATTATTTGGATAATTAATTAGAGTAGCCCTTTATACAAAAGGTGGCACAACCAGGTGTTATCGAGCTATTGTAATGTTATCTAAAAAGTTTTCCATGTTACATGGTTTCTATAGATGTATTTTACATACGAGTACCTTTATGGGACTCTATTGGACTTTATATGGGAGTTTATTGTTTGTTTAGTATTTGCTTACATGTGACGGTTTTTTTTTTTTAAATATTTTATTTCAATTAATTCTATTTGAGTTTAATGAATCAAATTATTTGCTACAGATATATTTAAAAATGTACAACACAATGTATACATATTTATGCATTGTTTTTGTTTTAGAAATTAATTAATTCATTTTAAGGTTTTTATTACATTTTATTTTGTTTTCAGTTTAGGTTAGATTCGTTAAAATACTTTTTGGAAACTTATAGATAAACAATTGCTATTTTATTGAACAAATTATTATGGGTACACGTTTATGTAGTAACCTAGGGTACTTTCTCTGGGGGATCTCTAATTATATTGTAAAGATTTGTTTGGTGGACAGTTACAATTTATAGATTCAATTTCCAGTTTAGATGCACTGCAAGAAACCGGATGACTGTTTCTAAAAGCTTTTAATGACCGATGAGATAGACGGAAAATAACCATTAGCGGTCCCTGTCTCTCTCATTAGGAATATCATGACAGTGATAATGAAAAAGATAAAAAACACACAAAAACAAATACAAATAAATATTGCTTATATGTTTATTGGTACCTATAGCACAACCATTTTATACGTACGATGAGTTCTTCGTTACAATATGGCATGATTTACGAACTGAACTTGACTTGTAATGTGAAATAAATAGCGTTAATGTCTAATCTAGACCAATATTTTAGATTAGACCAAGCCAAAATAGTTTAATTCCGACAAATTTATTTTAAACTTGTCTCTAAGTGCTTGCTTAAATTCTTAAAGTTTTTTTTAGTACCGAATCATGAACAGGTGCGGTATGTGTGCATTGTCACGACTATCCGCTGTATTTTACGAACCAATATGATTGATAACGCCTTAACCAACAGACAAGACTTTTAGGGACAAAGTAACAGTAAACTGGACCACACAAAAACTATTAGTTTGAAGGTAACTAAGCTCTGTGCGTTAGGTACAATGACATTCTTATGAGTTAGGTTAGTATTAGTGTTAGTCTAATACTGCGGCCACATACTAGACTAGTAGCGAGGGAAATAGGCAGATAAGTAGTGTGACCACGCTGCTAGTCTTGCACTCGTCATGTCCCTTGCCTATCCCGCAGCTCCTGATTTTGTCGGTTTTTTTTTTAATGCTAGTCAAAGGACCGGTAAGATACTCGTAGGTGATAGAGGTGGAAAGATACCAAGGCCAAAGACGTACAAGCGATGACTAGCGCGAGGTGACGCGCGAGTAGAGCAGTGTGTGGCCCTCGGGGTAAGGGTTGAAAAATACCAAAGTCAAAAAAATATGTAATCTACACAAACGATATATAAATAAAAATATATTTAAAAAACCCCAGTTGAATGCGCATGCAGACAAATTATCTTTAAAATACTACTCACCGTACAGGGCGCGGGACGAGGATCGGCGTAATTAATCGACTACGATTACGATTACGATTGCGTTTACGATTGGGTGGATCACAGTTAATTTTAGTAATTTGGGCCTGAATTTGGGTATTTGTTTTGTAATTTGAGTGTGGAGATTATGGTTTTCTCCCCCTTTTCTATGAGGTAGGCCTTTGTTCAGTATATAGTCGAGGTCTTCTGGCTGATGATGATGGTGATGACTTTATGCCTAGGATTGGCGGTCTCGAGGAAGTTCGTATGCTATTTTTTACTTAACATTTTCGGAACGGGGAAAAATGCCAACCAAGCTCATGAGATGATATATTTTGTGTTATATATGCAATGGTGTCATATGGAGGGTGATTCAATTACATATTAAGAACCTAGTAATACGCTACTACAGTGCAAGTGCGCAGTTGTTAGCAACCCCTGACCTACCTGACCTAGTTTAGAAGAAACAGTAACCTGTTCCAAATTTCATAACTCGTATCACCATCAAACACGTTTGATCTGATATATCTAATACCAGATCCTGTGATACTGGAGATATTACACATGGTTACATAAAACCAATGTATTATTTCAATGCTACTACATAAATGTCTAGTCGAAATATACGATATTTATTCATTGTACATTTATTCAATAAAATGAATATTAATAAAACAGTTTCATTAATAATAACTTAAATTTTTTTTAAATACGAGCATGGAGGTTGTAGACATATTTTTAATATTTTCTGTAGTTTCAATTCAGGGAGGAAACAAGAGAATACGTTTTTCCCCTGAATACTGAAACGCTTGTTAACTTTGATAACAGATTAATTTTAATTCTGCCTTTGTCTGGCACTAAGCAAATGACAAAGGCAGCAATCTGTCGGCAAAGTTAACAAACGTTTCAGTATTCGGGGGTTTATGAACTAAACGGTCAAATATATATATAATATTAATGTTATTATTGCTTAAACATTAATAATAATCAGAGCAGGATATCTACAATTAGTATAGTCATAACTTTAATATGGATGGTGATTGCTACGTCTAACGCCCTCTGATGTAACGAATATGATTTATGGTTATTTTATCGTGCACGCGTGAAAAGTGTTACAGACTAATATTTATTATGATAAGTTCTAGTTTTAGAACACCAATAAATTGAATTAATCGAACTGCTAAAGAGTGGAATGTACTTCCTGCCTTGCTGTTCCTAAGTACACCCTGGTTTTCTTAAAGAAATTAAGGAATATGCATCTCATGGGCAAGCGTGCCCCAGCTTAGACTACATCATCACTTTCCGTCAGGTGAGTTGTGGTCAAACGCTATATAAAAAAAGTAGATACATAAAACTGTAAGATTACTTTCTAATAATATCAATATATAATACATTTATTGCAGATAAGAATAATCCATAGGTACAACACACAATAAAGTCAACTAATGTAGTACTAAAATACACATTAAAAAAAAACATCAAAATTAAATGATTAAAATTATTATTAGGTTTTAATTATGTTAAAAAAACATCAAATTTAGTTTATGTGACATGTGACATTTGTATCTCGATGTAAAAAATATTAATATAGGTATGAGAGCTTTTATATAGCTTATAATTTTTACCTGACTAAGAAAAAGGAGGGTTATGAGTTTAATGTAATAAATTTGCAGGATTATTGATAACCTAAACCTACCTGCCAATTTATTTATCCATTTGTCCACTACCAAGGTTATTTATACATGAGTAAAACTATTGTATTAGCTACAGATTAGCTACGAGTATGTTATCACTAAATTATAAATTCTTGCATACGTAATTTAAAAAAAATACTTATAATTTTTTTAAAGCCTGGGAATTATCATGCCATATCCATATCATGGGTGCGTATACTATAAAAACAGCACAAAACATGGTTTTCAATGAATACGAATCATGGGGGGCGCTTCTAGTATACAATATGGAAGATTTATCATAGAATTTAGCGATAAGGCAGTCAATTGTTAGAAATATTACAGACGAGCGGATCTGGTAAGTGGATTTCGAAAGAAAACGAGAGAATACAATATTTCTTTCTCTCTCTGTCGTTCGTTACACGGCGGTCGGCGAGAAACAAATCCGCACGAATTTAAGGCTCTTTCACAAGTTTCAAGTATTTTTGTCCTACGTACTCGTATGTCTCGTCTGTTTTTCAAATTCTGTTTGTGGAAATAACAAATCTTGTCGTATATTTAGTTTGCATTGTTTTGTATGTTAATTTTAAATATCGATAAGTACAAGTCATCATCGAAACTTTCGACGTCACTATTTATTTCGACGATCTCATAAATCAGTCGCGTTAACTCGCTCGTAATATTAGCGACTAAAGCACTCGAGTATATTTCAGAAACGCCAGTAGGTGCCCATTATTACTACTGGTAGCCTGACATTTGAATAAAGACCTACAAATTAGAGGCTAATGTCTAGTCATAAAGAGTAACGAGAGCGCTTATCACGAATAGGTGGGTAAGTAAGCAGGTACGGAAAGCAAGAATAAGAAGAGATTAAAGAAAATCATAACTTTTGCTATGAAAACTGACTTGGTTTTGATACATTTTGTTTTAATAAAACGGGAATACTCACGTTAAATTGAGTCGGTTATTCCGACTATAGTTTCGATCACATTCGGTGTCGTTTATCTAGAAATGCTAAGCGAGACACGCGCGCGACCTCGCCTTGCCTTGCACAATGCAAGCGAATGTGATAGAAACTATAGTCGGAATAACCAACTCAATTTAACGTGAGTATTCCCGTTTTATTAAAACAAAATGAAAATCATAACTATTGCTAACCCGTGACCATAACTCATGAGAATAAGCACGCCTCTCCTCTTGTAATCAATTCCTCCCGTTTCCAAACTAATTAGCGTATAGCTCAGGTAACGAAACTTTTTCACGGACACAAAAACTAGTTCCGATGGCCTCAATAGATGACGCTGTTTTCTTAGTACGTATCTTTAAGCTGCGCATGTTTTGTGTATTTTTTTTTTTTTATTTGCAGTAAAGTCAACAATAGACCTTTCGAATATACAGTTTTTGGGCTGTCCACTCCACACCGAAATCTCGCCGGCCCTCTGACGGCCTTTGTTCAGCAGTGGACGTTTTCTGGCTGATGATGATTGTGATACCGTACACCTGTAGTCGAGTTAGACAAGTCTCGTGCGCACAACTGTATGAAAATGAAAAGCATTAAAAACCATGGCTGGCTCGAATTATCGAGTCAATACCATCTTAGGGTGCAGTTATATTTCTCACTAAAATACATTATACTTACATTAAAAGAAAATTGCGTAAAACTAATTTTCTGACCATGAATTCTTGGTTTTGGTACAATTCTCGAGTATTTCCTCCGTCGTCTATATTCGAATGAGCTAATTCGATCAACGTTTTACTTCGTAATAACATCCTAAAAATGTAGATTTTGTCCCTCTGAGCCTAAAATTATGAATAAATTACTTACCTCAATAGTTAACTAATCTTACAAATTAGGGAAAGGCAAAACTCGAAGGCCTGGCCTGGCCCGAGGCAGGTTAAGCGGAGCATTGGTTGTCCGGCTGCGAGATGGGTCGACGATAATATACAAATCGCGGGTCGAGGCAGACAGCACAGCAAGCGAGAGACCCAGCATTGGGATAAAGAGGGCTGTGGATGATGATGATGAGAACTCTAAACTCACACTAGGAGACGCAGCGTAAGTAGGCTTCCCACTTGGTGGACTGATGACATTTTGAAAGCGGTGGATGCAAACTGTCGTACAGAGTGGCGCTCTAAGCCATTGTTCAGCAATGGGCGAATTCAGGCTGTTGATAATGATGATGATGAAAACTCGAAATGCAATAAACTTAACGGCCAAGGCTCCTCTGCCGTGCTATTAATGTGGCCAGCGTCATACAAATAAATTTTCTTAGTAATAAAAAATAAAAATATTGGCGTCTAATTTTCACAAAATTTCGAACCGCTTACACTTTTAATAAGTTTTGTAATTTCTTGTGTTGTGCCTTCTACTACTTTCACATAACCAAGGACATACCGAAAACTGAAAATCTATTTCTTTGAGAAAGTTTTTTTTTTTTAATTTGTTTTGCGAACTTTTTATTCGTTTTTAGTCTACGGCATGTCGTTTATTCGAAGTCGCGGGCATCAGACAGTCATTTGTCATTTTTGTCGAATTGCGCTGCGCGGCTTTAGACAGTGCGGTTCAAGCTTTATACCTTTTGGGTACTTAGGTTATTAAGAACAATTATTTAAATACCTATAAGGGTGAGGCCTATGTTCAGCAGTGGACGTCTTCTGGCTGATAATGAAATGTAATAAATTACATACTAATAAATACTTTTTCTCAAGAAATAAAATAAAACTGTAACGTAGGTGCCGCTTAGCCCCGTAATAGTTATCTGCAATTTAAAGTATATGTAATAAACTTTTTTTTTTTTTTTAGCAAAATGTGACCAAAATGCTGGCCTCTATTTCGCCCAAAGGCTGAGTATTGCAATACAACGTGGTAATGGGGCCAGCATTTTGGGAACAACTCCCACTGATAGCGTTCTTTTAGATTAGTTTATTTTGTTTATTATTACTATGTAATTTTAAGTCCTATTTAACTGAATTAATTGTAAAACTTAATAAATGGTAATTGTAATAAACTAAATAAATAAATTATAAGGAACCTGCAATAGTATTCTAAATACCAAGCGCTTTGTAAGAATTCGTCGATATTATTTGAGGCAAAGATAAATGCCAAAATGTCAACATTGTTTAAATACAATGGAATAGAATCACGAACTGGTTTCATTGGATTATCGGATAAAACATAAAGTCAGCGTTGAGCATTTAGCTATTATTACTATACGTAGTAATACTACTACGTAATGTTACTACGTATAGTAATAATAGGTCAATGGCGGTGTGTTATTTAAATTTATAACATTACAATGAGGTTAACGTCGTTAAAAATTTCCAGGCAAATTTTAATTCGCTGTCAAAACTAAGCAGCTGTCTTCATTCTTGTTTATCCCACTCTAACCAACCTTGATCGCCATCGCCTTTTATATATTAAGAAAATATGTCTTTTTCTATTCCATTGTGGGTAAAAAAAAAAATATTATAAAAATACGAATGTAACTATTTCGATCTCTGGCTGTCCTCTTTCTGTGGGTGAAAAGTCCCTGGTAATCCTACCAGAGACTTCCCGACTTGTGATGTTGCTCGAGTTATATATTTATTTATTTTTTGTACTGGATTGTATCTTTATCGCTATTGCACACCTATCTTTCGCATCAACAAATACGTCATGCCCAATTATCACACCAATGATCCTCGGTCATCAAGCATTACAACCAAACAGTATGACCTGCGAGCACGCTTGAATCTATTCTGATTCTTATCTGAGACATATGGGTC
The DNA here is from genome assembly GCA_947579745.1 of Apocheima hispidaria. NCBI lineage: Eukaryota > Metazoa > Arthropoda > Insecta > Lepidoptera > Geometridae > Apocheima > Apocheima hispidaria. The sequence continues at coordinate 5,748,265 of OX388151.1, forward strand.
AACTGCGTAATTTTGTAGGTAAATGTCAATGAATCATGCTTCGATAAGGTCAGTATTATATCAGCTTTCTTTAAATAGAATTGACTTTAAGTCTCATTGGCGATGTTTTCAGAACATATACAATAATAATGTTTGTTATAACAAATTGCATCCAGCAATTTAAGCCGCGTGCGGAAACGTAGATTTTCCGGGATATAAAGTAACTTATGTATTAATCCGGGGCTTAAACTTTTTTCACACCAAATTTCATCTAAATCTATTTAGCCATTACAGAGCGGAGTGGAAAAAAGCACAGTCATGGTTAAGAAGATGGATAGCGTTCATGCATTTTTTTTGTATTTTTATGGTCATTTTTAATGTAGGAAGTTCTGAATCGAACCAAAGAAGTTTTTGCGCTATAAAAATGTATTCGTTTTACAAGCCTAAGCTTTGATAGAGCTTCTTACACTTCTCTATGATTTATGATAGTAGAAGTGTAAGGCTTCTTACATCATCTCAAAATAACATGTTAATTAGCTTTTTTAGAGTTGTGCTAATCGACGCATAAAAGCACCAAAGCACCAAGAAACCTTAATTTAAAATAAAATAAAATAATTTTGAAACTAGTATTATTTGCCACTTCAACCGGCGAGTAGCTTACTTGGGGCTTTCCTTGGGGATGGTTAATGAACAAAACTCTTTTAAACTCTTTTATTATCAACAAAATTTTATACAATTTTATTACTGTGAAGGCCTGTTAAGAAACAGTTTATCAGTAGTATTTTTTTATTAATTTTTTCAATGTTTGTAAAACTTACAGCTCGAAATTTTTGAGTAAAAAATTGTCTAATTCAAGTATCCTCCAATAGAAATAATATTAAATAGTAGTTACTTTATAAATAGTAAAAGAAAATCTTTTAAAATAATCATATTATCGTCTTCTCGATCTGCTACTGGATATTATGCCTCCTGTTTGGTACACTGTTATTTCCGATCCTTAGCCGATCTAAAAAATATAATTATACCGTAAACATTTCATAAGGTAAATACATAATTGCTTCTGAAACACTACATTCGATAGCACTAACTGAATCGTGACTTAAATCTCGTTAAGTTATTTTATTTCAAATGTTAACTTAAATGATCAATTAACGATTCTCACAAGGTGATCTTCCAAGTTATTATCTATATTTTTAAAATCATCCATAGGAACTAAGTGTTAAGCAGATGTATGTCTGTACATTGAAGTACCTTTAAAAATAAAGCAATAGGCTTCAGAAAAACAAAATAATCTTTCTTTATTTTTACCCGACTACGCGAAGCAAAACGGAGGGTTATGGTTTTGACCGTTGTGTATGTATATTCATCTGATCCCTCATAACTTCAATACTACTTATCATAATTTGACAAAAGTGGTAGGTATCGTAGGAAGAGTCTTCATCGTCCGCTGGTTAAAGGCTATGTGACTTCACATTAAACTTAACATGTGCTCTAAAGGACATGAAGTCATGGACTAATAATATATATTTATATATACATTGTAAGCTGTTGCTCGCGGCTTTGCTTGCGTGCAGCCGATAAAACTAAAGCATGTATCACGTAAGGACGAAAGATGTAGTTGTAAGTTTTTCGACCTAAGTAGGTATATATTTTTTCTTTTAGTGTAAATAATGTCGATTTTAGTGTTTTTACAACATAAAACTGATAAAAAGTGCTGCTATCCTGGTCTAATACACTGCAACGAAAAACACAACAATATTTTTAATTATGTTAACTTACGTCCTTAAAATTAACTTCAAATATATTTTTTTTATGCTCGGCTCTTTACATTGATCTTTTTAGTTTATTTATTTAAGCTTATTAATATTTCGTATGTCCAATCTGGGCGCGATTGGCCCAAAACAGGAAAGATTGGCAAAAGCGGGAAGAGGTTTTTGTTCAGCGGAGGGCTGAATAGGCTGCCGGTGATGATGATGACGTACAAATCCGCGAGCGAGAGGCTGTCGTATTCATATAAAAATTTTCATGTTTTATTTATTTAATAAATCGACCTTCGCTACACAATAAGTAGGACCATTACTTTAGGAACCTCGCGCCAGTTATTAAAAAGTTACGTAAAATTGAATTACATTTATACCATGTGTTGATAATAAAAACTAGTCAATAAAACAAATACTGGTCGGTGTATCTAACGAGCGGGTTTTGGAGCATGACTCGGTATTATAACATGACCGGCTGTCATAATGCATGGTGTGGAACCACGCGAAACTGCTTACTATTATATTACTGACCTTGTATAAAATAACGAGTATCTTACATAAGAAATAGTTGCGCCCCACGGGCTTACCTACAATTCCCATTTTTCCGTATTTGACCGTGATCAAAGTACAAACATCTATCTTCGCACACCTATTTCTTAGCAAATTTTTATTTATTTATTCATGCAAATTACAACTATCCTTACAGGAATGTCCTAATTCAATAGTGTAAGTCAACGACATTAAAAAATATAAAATTTAAACAGTCACTTCAATTGTATACTCATGTAATGGTACGAGTAACATCATTATTATCGTCATCCAAAAGACGTCCACTGCTGAACTAAGGCCTCATCCTTATAGTGCCACATTGAACGAAAATTTGCCATTTGCAATCACCGGTTGCCCGCGATTTTCAGTCCGTTGGGGATGGTAGAGGGGCATCTGCCGAAGATTCCTTACACTCCCTGCTTTTTGACCCGTTACCTAGGCCAGGTAAGGATTAGGATAAGCATTCACCGGCACGATACGCATGTATTAGAACAAAACTCGTTGTCAAGGAATTACCTACATTAAAGTAATGCGCCAACTCATCGAATTGACTGACGAGCATTCGCTAGTTAGCCTTTAGACGTTTTGAGCACGTTACAAGCTGTGAACATTCCTATTGTGTATCATCGATATTAATAAGTTTTTGCTTGCGCCAGTGACATCATGGCAACTGAGGGATTCAAGTGTGCGCACTATTTTGCTCGGCTAATGTAACGTTCGACATATTCACTAGTAGAATGTTCAAATTGGTAACATTCTAAATTTGCATACTGCGCATTTACCTCAACGTATTACGAGTATCTAGTGTAACGCTCAAAATTCAACTGTTACATTACACCTGAATCATATTCATCATCAGCCAGAATTAATCCTTAGACCGACCACTGAACGTCAATCTGTCATTTTTACCCAACCAAATGGTTGTCCGCGACCTTTACAATGTCGAACTACTAATTACACGCCCGCGGGCATGGGGTCCCACTGCAATCAGCATCAGTACCGTATGCTGCTGATGCGGCGTCTTTTGGTTCATAATCGCCACTCAAGAACCTTTTCTCCCCATCGGTTACCGTTTTCTTCGAGAAATATGTCCTGCCCGTAGCCACGTCAGCTTGCAAACCTTGAAATCTATGTCGGTGATTATAGTTCATTGGCGAAAATCCTCGTATCGGATTTTATCGCGCATGGAAACTCCGAGTATAGCGAACGCGCCCGGTGAATTCGCACCCTTATACAGTTGCTTTAGGCAGTACCTAGCTATTCGACGTCATGGCGAATCGTGTCGCCGACGTCGACTGTTATCTCCGCTCCCAATCATGTATTGCTTTATTACGTCTGCACTGAATCATTCGCATTGCAATGTGAATAATTAACAAGTCCATCGATTGACTTGTTCCTTTTACGATGCTATAACATAATGTAAACAAGATAATATAAAAATACCAACGATGAAATCTATTTGAAAGTTAACGATGCAACAAGTTTTAATGTACGTTTTCTAAAAAACTTATAAAGTAAGTTTGTATCATTATTAGTAATGGCATAATCTGGAAACTCCGTTTGATCTCGTAACTGCAAACTATATAACTAACTGACACACCCATTTGCACTGTGCATCAAACGAATCACAACAAAACTTGTTTCTAATAATGGTTTGTAAATTAATCAAGTGGCGAGTGAAAGCTAGACTCGGAAACATCGCCAAAACAACAATATCTTTACAAATTTTCCTATTTGTAAAACGTGAATGATGATCTAATCTTACATTTATTTTATTGGCCAAACATTTCAATAGAGTATAATGACCTCAATAAACTGCAGTATATCGATTATATTGCTCGAGAATTCGTAGGCGATGCAACGCTAGCCGACCACCGCGAACGCGGTGCGCGCGTTGATGTCTAATATATGACGATAATATAAAAATACATAACGCTCATAATTAGTTTAATTTTTATTAAACTTAAACGTCTTAAACGTCTGTAACTTAAACGAAATTACAGACAGACGCGGAAAGCAGCTTTATTTTATTCTATGTAATAATAGAGAAGACTTTTTAATACTACCCTACGTATTTTTACATTATCTTAGATAAACGAAGCATTTCAGCTACAGGCCAGCTAATATGCAAACCGGCCTGTATTTGCCATATAAACATTTCACACATAATATTTATAGTGCCTAGTCCTATTCTATAACATAACGTAAATTGATAACGCGACACCACAGATTATATATAGATACCGGCATTACGAGATTGTTGTTTTTATGGTCCTGAGAGATGAGACGAGATAGTTGCTCGCCTGATGTTGCGCGTCACTTTTACCCATAGCAGTTCAGTGCCACCCAGAAGTTTAAGCTTCAACAGTTTAAAACCATGCACTGCGCTCTTTACATTGCCTTTAAATCCGGAACACAATCATGGATTCACACTACCGCTTGGCGCTTGTTCCGATAAAAACTCACCAGATTTGGAGGTAGGCGCGGATTGTAGGGACTGTGACCATGCTTTCTAATTGGCTATCTCAAGCTTACGCATACTCGTGCTTAGCAACGAACCACTGAGAGTACATTTTTATAAGTGTTTTTTGACCAATGCCTGATGCACTTCTATCGTCTTGAGTGCGGAATTTAAGGTGATCTGTGTTCGAAACCCAGTTTATTCGTAGTAAACCGTTGAATTAATAGTCAGTAAATATTAACACTTCTAGTACTGTACAAAATATTCGTCCGATAATATGAGTATTTAGTAATATCCGGTCAGTTTTCAATGGCGTAGTTACACATTTCACATTATCTTTACGGCAATTAACTCGATATCCTTCAAGTGTTAGCGCCCGCGCCGCTCCATCTGGTAAGGTCGGAGATGTAAACAAATACGGAACCCTAAAAATCGAGCTTGTGACCGATTTAATGCGTGTTTAATGATAATTTATTCACATGTAAAATAAAAATAAAAATGAAATTCTTCTTCTAATATGCGGTGGAGACAGAAATTGTGTTTACCATACTGATAAAAAAAAAAATATCGGCTGTCTAATGTATTTCCGCTTGAATATCATGTCAGCAGACCTCTATTTTACCTAAACACGAGCATATTTATCATTTGTCATAATTACTCACATCCTGATAACTTTTAGTTAGCACTTTATAAATGTACCTAATTGAAAAATCTCTTTATACTTTATAAGGCTGGAAACATTGCCTTTGAATGCGGAACACATTAATATTTGCACACTACTGCTTGGCGGTTATATAACTAGCAAAGATATGGTACTTCCCAAAGCGGAGAGCCCACGGGCAAAATAGTCCTACCACTACATTGACCCAGTACAATTGAACAGAATCTTGAGGCCAGGAAGTAATTTAACATTAACCTTACGAGAATAGGCATACACTTATTATTTTAGGAACAATACGGGAAATACAACAGGACATTTAGAAATGAGTAAACATTTTATACAGTTTTTTTTTAATCATTATTTTAGGTGATTTGACAAGCCTCTTAGTGAGTATCGATTTTAGTATTAGTAGCGAGTCTACCTTATAAACAGGAGGTCCCGGATTCGATTCCCAGTCGGATATATGTTTAATTAATTTAAATAAAAATTGTCCGTGTTGTAGTGTTTGTTCCATGGGTGCCCCAACACAAGGAATCCTAGTGCAGTCCTATGCCCTCGCTTATTGGGTCCATATTTCATTCGTTCGTGTGATATGATATTTTGCTTGTTTGATTACAGTTTGTATCATTCGAAATGACTGACTTTCGAACGAATTCTCAAACACAAAAAAAACAAGTCGCATTTTAATAATCATATCACTCGCAAAGAGTGATTTGAACCATTCGAATTTGCTGTCTATCAATTGAAAATCTTTCAATTCGCATGATGTTTTCGCGCCAAGTCATACGAGTGGTTTAATAATAGGCCCAGTAGATTTCGAAATTCGCATGTAAGCTCTTTACAGCTTAGGGGCTTGTTGTCTTATGCAAGGCGGCCGCACCGGCTTCTCGACTAGGTAAATTACATATTGGAACATGTATGAGGAAATTGCAGGACCAAAATGTTTTATAAAATAAGTAAATCAGGGCAAATGTGGGCTTGGGATGTTGAAGGAAATATACTAGGAGTAAATGTTAGTTATGAGTTTATAAATATGTATATACATCGAAATTGATTGGTAATCAATTTCGATGTATATAAATATTTGGCATTCAGTTGAAACTAATTAATTTACTCTTTTTACCGACTGTCTAAGAAAGAGGGTAATATTTTTAGAGTGTATGTAAGTATGCTTGTTTGATCGTATATTAATTATTATTTTATTAATTATCGTATTACCTCCTATAACCTAAGTGCCTTAACCGATTTTGACGAGTGAGATGTCACTGAATTCCTCTTTACGTCCTGAGAGACATAGGTTAAATTTTACAGGTTTCCTTTTTCTTTTTATAATATAGCACACACACACATACATTTAGCTTACAATTTTCAAAAAACGACCCAATTATTTTACTTCATCATCTTCCTGTCCTTATCCCACTAGGTGTTTATGGGTGTAAAATTTTTTTTTTCATGCTTTGCCAATAAAACTCGGTTTGTGTACTAAGCATAGTAAAGAAAGGCATGTATTAGGACTTTTCAAAAATCAACCCCTAAAGAGGTATTAATGTTTTTTTAGTATGCATTTTTCAAAATCCTTCTTTTTCGCCAAAAACATTTCCACAAAAATTACTTTAAAGCATTTGCAAAGTTATATTAAAAGACGATGCCTATACATTTTATTTGATAGTGATTGTTTATCTTCTAAAATATTGAAATTGTGCGAAAGAGAGAGATTTGCCGGGAGTGCGACCTTATTAAAACTGGTCTATTACGTACTTACAACGAGTGGAGTAGAATTTATGACACTACGTAGAAGATAATTTAATAATCGACGAATAAGCAAAACATCATGAAGCAACCTGCATGTTTCCGGAGAAAAATTTCGATGGTGTCTGGGAATCCGCACACCCGCACTGGGCGCACTGGTCAGCAGTGGGATGTTAAAAAAGGCTCATTTAGATCTCTCATAGATAGACTATTAAAGCTCACTAATAATATATCTGCACAAATCCGTCACTATTAGTCTAATTAAAGGATCAGTTTCGTAAGTGGTCTTAATTAAGAACACCTGTATTAAAGGGCTTAAATATACTTTGCACATTTGTAAGTTTATCTATGGCAAGGTAGGGTCGCCATCGATTTTATTTTTCTATGTATTTGATGCCCTCATTAACAAAACTTCTAGTTTAATCTTCTTAGGCCATATTCCCAATTCATTTCAATTATATTATAAAACTGCGACCAGAACCACCGCAGCACGGGCAACAGCGTAAAAGCTTAGCGGGGATTACAGTAACCCCCTCCCCCAATGGAGAGGCCTTTGTTTAGCAGTAGTCTTCTGGCTTATGATGATGATGATGGACACATATTCGCCCTTTATATAGAAATGTGTGAAGTGTTTGTTATGACTAAACTCCATAATGGTCTTGCAGATTTGGATGACATTTGATAAGGAGGTAGCTCAAACACAAGGTTAACAATATTATGCTTAAATACCTACCTTTTTTTTGTCCCGAATATTCCCGATCCACGATTTCAGATTTATTCCTGTAGGTAGCGGGTCCGCGGAGCAAAACTAGTACTGAAATGTTTTTCAATCTCTAAAGTAAAAAAAAAGTGAATATCTCTGTTCTACTGTTATCTTTTATTGACCAATCGAAAGAACCTTGGTCTTAACTTTCGCACTTCTTTTGAAAACAAGTTTGAAACAATTGAACATCTACAAAGCGAAGTTTCTGATCGTGTATTTGTTTATTGTTAGGCAACCATTCTATAAAAGGATGTAGGTAAAATTAAAATACCTATTGGTACTAAACTAACTAAACCCAGTGACTCAGCGGCCTTAAACAAGTCTTATTAACCACACGGACACATCAAAAGGCATTATCATTATTTCTTGTGTTTCTCAACCACTGACATAAACAATAATCGTCATGTAGGAGGGGCCTGAAAAGAAAATTAAAATAAAATGTAACCTGAAATCCTGATTATTTTCTAAGCAACGTGGTCGCAACAAACGCACGCAACTTTGTCACATGAAATGCAAGCAAATTTATCTTCCTTCTCAATTTTTAATCCTAAGTTACGGTGCCACGGTATCTAAGTTAATCTTGCCTGTTAATTAAGTCACACATTTAAGTGCTGTTGAGACAATGCAAGTAAAGCGCAACTGACACAAACACGATTCTGTTACAAGCACATCCATTACTTGGGTAGGTATTACGAAGGTAAAAGTACGTGTTTTTCGGATTGCTCATTATCATCATCATAAGGCCTGTATACATCTTTACAAGTGATTCAATCAGCGTTAGGAGTTTTTGGAGCACATGCGCTCCTTGTTTATAGACAAATCACACTAATATTATAAATGCGAAAGGTTCTGTGTTAATATGTTAGTGTGTTTGTGTTCCCATAACCGCTGAACGGATATGGATGAAATTTGGTATGAACCTAAACTTGTGTGTGTGGTAACCTTTACCCTGGCTTACCCTGAATTAACACATAGGCTACTATTGATTTCGGTAAAATTTACATTTCCTGTAGAATAGCGGGTTAAACGGCGGGGCGCTGCTGTAGTTAATACTTAATATTAATTTGGGTCACTATATCAATAAAATCGAAATTTTAAAAAAAACTGGAGAAGAGTAAAAATAATTCTATAAAATTATTTTACTGGAACCAAATATCATTATAGCCACACCATCAGCAATAACTTTGGTGCCGATAAAGTTTATAATTTTTTATAAGATTCGCCATTAACACTTTTTTTAATAAAACTGTCTCATTGTAAATCACCCTTACTGTAAAATTATGAAAGAAGTATAATTAGTTTTTATAATTACGGGTAACCGAAATGGCGCTTATCTCGGCCAAAGTATATATTTTGGCCATTCAACAGGGTAGGTAATATCGCCAGCTTTTTGGGGACCTCGCCCGCAGGCAGTGGCCTAAATGCGGATTTTTATTTGTATTTGACCGAGCGAAGCGAAGATCTACGAAGCTACGGCAAATCGGCATTTGTATGTTTATTTGTCCGAGGATAACATGAGAACCGATCTTGATGCATTTTTGTAGGCAAGTAGTTCATATAATTTAAAAAAAAAATTGAGAAAAATAGGTTCACCAAATACTTATATGGGTCGCAAGGTCTCAGTTCGGTGCGAACTATCACTTTTAAGTAGTTTATTTTAGATACGATTTAATATATTTAGGTAAGTAATTATTTAAATTTTAGTTTTATTAATGGACGGAATGGATTACATTATTTTTAATGCAATTAAACCTTTTACTCAAGATTGTGTGCATTTCGTACCAAGATATATTATCTTAAAATTCTGAATAAGAGAAAATATAATTACAGATCTTTTAGCTTCAAAATGATCATTAGGTCAGTAGACTCGATTTACTAATGCCTGTTACACATTAGGTCGAACTTTACCGACCGCGCCCACAACCGAGTATGTATACTATAGTATGTGTACCTACTGTGACGGCGAACGTTTAAAAGTACGGCCCGTTCCTACACATATGAGATCGCTATATAAGAGTTGGCGGACCCACTTTGCTCTCATTTCGACTGACGCTTAACTTTGGCAAATACATTTAATAAGCTTTCAATAACATTTTAAAGCTAGTATTGCCGAAATATTGCAGTTGTATGATAATTTGATAATAATTATTGTGAAGTGAAGCACGGATTAAGGATGAAATTGGTAAGTAATTTGATCCAAAGTAAAATTAAAAAATAACTAAGTATTTAAGAATAAATACTTACTTAGTTATTTTTCGGTATGAAATAAAAATTTGCGGTCTCGTTCTTGTTTTACCATTGTCTAAACTACATTTGACAGCCCTCAAATGATTGCTTTCCTTTTCTCACACATTGAAATGAACAGGGCCGCAGATAATTTTAGTCCAGACAGTTGAGAATTGACACCATTGTAGCATAAATATGATTTTTACATAAAATCACAGCGGCCTAGCAGATTTAATTTTATTTATGATTTAAGCGGCGTAATTACTCATTAGTAAGAATATTTTTTTCCAGATAATCTTCATAACGATCACAGTCGCAACAAATGTGTGTTGTTACCACGACCCCGATCTCAACTACCATTTGAGCCAAGTGCAAAAGTTAACGCCAAATTGTGACAACGGGTACTCGTATCCTGCCCCTGCCTTCCAACTTTCCAGCGGTGTGAACTACGCAGCCCCGACGTACATCCGCCCGGCGCCCGCTCCTGCGGGGTACGCCTCTGCTGGATATTCGACGGGAGTCACGTACCAAGCACCCAAGATTACATATGCAGCACAACCAGCCGCCACCTATCAAACATCTTCCCTGGTATCCAACTACGCGACGGCCTCCAACGAAGTCCACGGTTACGCTACTTCCGAAGGATTGTCATCTGCAACTTCGCCGAGACCCATAACTCCAGTCGCAACTTACGCACAAGCTCCGATAATCTCTAAAGTGACCGGCTCGCCACTCATCGCAAAGTTTGCACTAGCCCCGGCCAAGACCACTTACACCACGCAAAACTTGATACAGCAAGGGTATTATTCTGGATCGCCAGCAAAAGCGTCACTGAACTCGTACAATAATGTGCAAGCTGGAGGCCCTGTGGTGTCGCAAGTATTTGCCGCTCCGTCAGTTAGATATACCGCTTCACCCACTCTAAAAGTGCAATCTCAGCAAGTGTCCGGATACAACGTCGCTTCCCCTGGCATTCAGTACGCTCAAGCTGGGAATGCGGGTCAGTACGCGACGTCGTCAGTGTCTCAAGTGTCTGCGCCAGCTATCTCAACATACTTCAGTCCTGCTCAAAAATCACAGTACGCGGCGCCAGTACCGCAGTACACGCAGTCTGTACAGTACGCGCCTGCTGTCACGCATTATTCGGCACCTACCGTAGCCCAATACTCGGCATACTCCGCGCCGAGTGTGGCTCAATACGCCACACAACGTGTTTCCTCTCAGTACGCAGCACCTATTGCAGTTGCACATGCCGCTCCAGCAGTATCTCAATACGCCGCTCCTGCCGTAGCGCAGTACGCCACTCCAGCCGTAGCGCAGTACGCCACTCCAGCCGTAGCGCAGTACGCAGCTCCCGCCGTAGCGCAGTACTCCACTCCCGCGGTAGCGCAGTACGCCACTCACAGGGTAGCACAGTACGCCACTCAAGGGGAAGCGCAGTACGCAGCTCCCGCTGTAGCACAATACGCCGCACCAACAGTGACCCACTACTCATCACCCGGCGTAGCAGTGGCCCAGTATTCTGCTCCTGCATCGGTCAGGCACGTGTCTTCACCAGCACTAGCGAAGGTTGCCACCACAGGCCTAGCGGTGAAGAACGCTCATACGGAGTTCTTGGAAAACTATGTAAGTATTTATTTTAATACACTTCAGTATTCAGTTGACTTTCGAAAAAAGTGCCTTTTGCACGCAAAATACCCAGATTAGGTACTTATTTATTTTTAAACTGAAAATAATTTATATTGGGGTACTGACACCATACTTGCATGAATGATCATATCAGTTTAATTGATTGACATATTATTAGGGGTTATGTACACACCTTTTATGTAAGTAGAAATAGTTAAAATCTACCTACATACCTACTTCATTTATGTCATAAAGAGTGATAAATATTCAAGCTGTGATTGATAGTTATTTGAAATTTGCAGTTAAAACAGCTATGCCGTAATGTAGAACGTGCTAACTCCAGGACATTGCCAAACTATAGCAAATGTCCCTACAGCCAGTACTCTGTACCTAAATGACCTAAAAGACGCGTGATGTAACTAGATAAGCCGTCTCTAGAATCTAGACTAGTCCGACGACATTGAAATTGCGATAATTAATCTTAACATCTGTATATTTTGATAAACTGTCTTTTAAATTTTAAAATGTTTTTGCATTGCATAACACCTAATATTTTTGCTAAACACTTGCATTGATTAATTGAAATAGGTAGCATAGTAGGCGGTGCGGCTGATTTAGAATGGAGTTCGAAAGGATAGCCAACAACGCTGTTATGATATTCGATATTCAATATTTCTCAATAAATCACTTGCACTTGCATTTACGTTCATAGTGCTTTGAAATAAACGGTGACACGTTATCACTGAGGCAAAACACGTATCTCCCATCTTACTTATATAATAAGAGGTAACTAGGCGAGCATCTATTCCTTACAAACGTATTCCCGTTTCCTGCCTGAATAATGAAACTACAGAAAAAAATGTTTGTCATATTTTTTTTTTTTGGCTCGCACCTGTTTTGTTTATTTTCAATAACGTTAAAAATAAAAATAAATACAATAATATATAATAAATAAAAACAAAAAACACATATGAGCATAATGTGATAGATATAAAAGTTATATTATAGCAAAAAATATCTTTTTCTGTAGTGTCTTTATCCAGGCGGAATATGTATGTATGGAACAGACAGTCGCCTACGCGACCCGCACTCTACAAGTTATTTACGACTAGTATCAAGGCTCTATATCTCGATACTATATTTTTAATTTTTAATTGCCTATAAAGCCCTAAAGCCCTTAATTAGTAATAAGTGCTGTTACTATTTATCAATACCTATCGAAAGATTTTTTATTTTTGTGACGACCGAGAATAATTTTTTGTAGGTACCAACTTAATTAAACGACTAACGATCTTTTACGAATTTAAACTAAACAAATTTCTATCAAATCAATACACAGGTACATATTATACTGTACATAATTGTTTTACCTACTTATAGTAGGCAAAACAATTATTTAATCCATGTCTATCTAACTGTTATTTTTTTTCCATAAACCTGTGGGACTGAGAATTGAATAAAATGTCCTAGTGATTTTTAAGTAACTCATGATCGATACAAAATGAAATGTAAAACGTGAATAAGTTATTTTTGAATCATCTTCATACTGAATAGAATAGAATAATCTTTCACTAGAACTCCTTCTTGAATAATAATTATCACGCGCGGTATCATCATTTTTTAATATCATTGCCTGTGGATACTAAAATATCTTTGGATATTACATAATACTGTGAATAAACTCGATTTTATTATCATAACGAACTTCCTACGAACTCCTTTCACTCTAATATTACGAATCCTTCCAATCATTGAATTATTTTATTGAATTCAATATTTAAACGCATTACGCCACACATTAAATTTATTTATGACATAAGATTGAAAAAAAATATGAATTGAAAAAATAATTCTTTACACAAAAATTACGCAACTGACTTATATAAATAATAACAATAGACTTAGTTGTCGACGTCGTTAATCCGCAAGTTTATCGACGTAGATCGTGGTCGAATTTTATTTTTATAAGGAACCAAGGCTTATAATACTTTATTGAATATAAAAAAACAGTCAACTACCTACGACTAAAAAAAGCGAGAGATTTTTTTACGAAAAAAAAAGAATGAGGTTCTCACGTCCTCCTTTTTTTGGAAGTCGGTTAAAAAGAGAATAACTGGAATCAGTTTGTTTTAATAAAACGGGAATACACAACTCATTCACTCATTCACTCTTATTCCCGTTTTTTTAAAACAAAATTTATCAAAACCACGTTAGTTTTCGTAGTATAAATAGAATCAGTTCACAAATGTCAAAACTATTGCAGGAAATCGCCTTTGGTCGGAACCCCGCTAACATTACAAGCGACAAAAAAGTCTGGTAAAAAATCAGAGACCCTCGAACAATACAATTTATACATTTCTGTACGTCGTATGATTATATTATGTCCACACCTCATGTAATTATGTTAGAAAAGCAAAGTTCATTCGACACTTGTCTTGCTGAACTTTTGTGCAAGTGGTATTTCTCACGGCATTACAACGAATAAGTACATCTATGATTATAAAAGGTGGAGCGATGAAATTTGAAATAAAACTGACAGAAAATACTGATAAGAGGACGGTCGCTAGCCTATACTAAGAAATATAAATAAGTATAAATTTACGATCCTAAATAATGATATGGTCGCTTGAGACTAAGAACTAGGCAACACTGGGTTACTCGCTTTCTGCTTGTGTTGAGAAATAGTTTTCTGTACAAAATTGGAAATTTTAGTTTCGAAATAACTGCTTCTGTAAGTAAACCTGAGAGAACATAAAGCGGTAACTTTTCATTAAAATGTATTCATTTTATCATTGTTGATAATTACTACTAGCCTTGTAGCTCAGTGGGCGGATTTCCTCCTTCTGTAGGTTGTGGGTTCGATTCCCACCCAGGACAAACATTTGTGTGATGAACATGGATATTTGTTCTTTGTCTGGGTGTGTATTTAATTTTCTATGTATGTATTTAAAAAAAGGGTTTATGTATTCTATCAGTCATTTGTTTCCCATAGCACAAGCTTGCTTAATTTGAGGCTAGATGGCGCTGTGTGAAAAACGTGTACCAATATTTATTTAATTAAATTATTGGTATCGATGGCGCTATATATATATATATACCTGGGAATTTAGTTTGCAGGAACGTTAGGTTTTTTTAATGGTTTTAGGAAGTTTAAAAAACACTGATCTAAACGTTTAATTTCAGGACGCGCACCCGAGATACGCCTTCGAGTACGGAGTGAACGACCCTCACACAGGAGATATCAAGCAACAGAGGGAGGAGCGTGACGGAGAAGTGGTCAGAGGTAAGTCACACCAGTGCAGGGTCTATTACAATATTCGAGAAAACCGAGATTTAACAGTATACCCTATTTTCAGTAAGTATTATTTATTATGGTAACACGAAACTACAAGAGCATCCTTTGCTATCAGAACCCCAAAGCACTAGACACTGACGTCGATTCTGTTGTACCACTTTCTAAACTAAACTATACTTGACAGCTCTAAAATTATTGCCATCCTTGCACACACATATTGCAAAGAAAAGAGACGCTGATAATTTTAGTCCTGTCAGGTTGGTTTAGTTTAGTTAGTGGTATAATAGAATCCAAACTAATAAGTACAAATCATGTAGCGTCTCACAACAACGCTATTTTAGTTTTTGTCCCACAAAAAATGAGAAAGAAAGTTTCTACGCATTCTTAATTTTTAGGTAAATACTTGACTATAATCGGTCGTTAACCTCAGCTTTATGTCTAGACTAGTCATAATAGTTGACTATACTTAATAGAATTACATCCATAATAAATTCAAGCGAAAGGTAACAACGATGAAACTCGTGCACTTTGTTATAGCCATGTCACCAGATACCTAGGTTTAGTAGGTACCTACCTAGACATGATAGAGATTAAAAAAACCTAATTACGAAACAAGACATCATGGCATCACCGTGTGAATGACAAAGGCCTGAATGCCCAAGGAGGAAGGTAATGTTCTTGGGTTCATGTACCTACCTAAGATGTACATAGGTTTGTGTTCCTTTAATACCGCCTGTACCCGGTTTCACTTTTTCTTTTACTGTTTGTTAGTTTCCTGACAGATACTATGTAGGACTTTTCAAGGTCAGAGTGAATAGATTTCTTCTAAGTCTGCGTGCCTCATCTTCGACCACATCGTCGCTTACCAACAGGCGAGTTGGTTGTCAAACGCGGACATAATATAGGCGCTAAAAAATCTGTTATTGCTTGTTATTTACAATAGGTATACATTCTCTCGACTGGGCGATAGCTCTTTACGTTATTTGTTTTCTCCGGTTTGCTCTGTTCTAGCACTATTTGCAGAATTCTTCCCCATCGTCACGCCATTGACTCTGGGTTTGCCTCGACGTCTTCGCCCCTGTTGTGAGGCTCCCGATATGGCCCGCCCACCGCCAGTTCATCTTGCCACTCTTGTCAATCTGACTCTACTTAGCCTATCACAGGATACTAGTGATATATCAAATGTATAGATATCATAGTTCAATCTATTATTCGTCATCATCATCATCATCAGCCATAAGACGTCCACTGCTGAACATAGGCTTCCCCTTAGAGCGCCACACCGACCGACAACGGGCCACTTGCATCCACCGGTTGCCCGCAACTTTCACAATGTCGTCGGTCCACCTAGCGGGAGGCCTACCTATACTGCGTCTTCCGGTCTTCCTTTCTTCCCCACCAATTATCGGTTCCTTGAGTGATGTGGCCTGCCCATTGCCACTTCAGCTTGCACAGTCTGAAAGCTTTATCAGCGACTTTGGTTCTTCGACGAATATCCTCGTTCCGGATTTTATCGCGCAAAGAAACTCCGAGCATAGCTCTCTCAATCTCAATCTATTATGTATCTAATTTGTAATATATCGCGCTTGTCTTCCAGGTCAGTACTCGCTGGTAGAGCCCGACGGCTCCGTGCGGACGGTGAACTACGTCGCCGACTGGGACACAGGCTTCCACGCTGACGTACGCAACAGCAAAGACAATCACCACTAACGCAGGAGTGGAATACTAGGGCAGCGCTCGCTAACAAGGCCCAGCGTCGACCCCTACAGACTACGCTCGTATGTACAACTCACAGATCACACCCTAGATTCTGTATTCGGGACGCTTGAAGCGCACCACACATCAGTCTAAATACACTTCTAAGAAATTACTCCGATTGCTTGATTGTTAGGCGCGAGTAGGCGTAACCTTGAGATAGCCAATGAGAACGCTTGGTCGCACACCCCGCGACCCGCGCCTTCCTCAAGCTTTGGTGACTTTTTGTAAGAACAACGAATCTCGTAATGCGGTAATCTAGTGTGATCTGTGGTACAACTAAACCAATCTGACAACACTAAAATTATTCGCATCTTTCATTTCTTTATGTGAGAAAAAGATGCCAACAATTTTAAAAAGTAAATTTAGTTTGGTTTAGAAAATGGTACAAGGCAATCGACATAAATACCTATCCAATTTTAAATTAGTCGAGTAGCGAGTAGCTGTACTAAATTATTGCGCTAAAATGTAAAATGTGGTTTGCCCTACTTACGAGTTCTATTCGCTACTTGACTAAAACTAGCTTTGTCCGTGCTAGGATAAGTTCCAACGAGGTATTTTGTTCGCTACGGTCTGATTTGTATTTCTATGTAAAGAGTTTCCAACTACATAGGCTACCTATTTGGAAGACAGCAAGCAATTTAGGTATTTCAGTGTATACACGGCCTATAAAACGTAGCGTCATACAGGGCTATTTTCAATCAAAAACCTCTCGCAAGCAGCTTCTATACATTATTCAAATATTGTTCCATTAATTTTCAGAAAACTTAATCCATTCGTATTGAAACAATGATAAGTTTTTATCTTTTTTCTCTAAGTTTTGGTTGCACACTTTATGTATCTAGCCAGTATCAAGTAGGTATTGTAATATTTCAAGTGAAGTGTATTTTTTTGATGCAAATAGCTCCTGAGCCTCACGCGGGCCCCGCTTTCCTTCTAACTTGACATCGCGTAATGTTATTGTCATTTTGAGTCCTAATTGAAGTACATGTTTTTGTCTTTGAAAAAAAAAACTGAATTATTAAAAGACTAACCCCCGAATACTGAAACGTTTGTTAACTTTGACGACAGATTAAGTCTGTTGCTGTCATTTTGTCATTTTCTTAGTGCCAGACAAAAGCAGCAATAGAATTAATCTGTTGTCAAAGTTAATAAATGTTTCAGTATTCGGGGGATAGAACTAAACTTAGCCACTTCGTGATGGTATGGCGATGATTAGGTATGATGTAGAAAGCTACCTACGAGATGATTACGGTGAATTAAAAATAACACTGTACAGTACACTAGAATATCTAAATTTAGATACGGAAGTAGCCTGTCGATGTCGGTCGGTGCGAAATACTCCGAATTGATATTGCACGTTACTAGTGAATAATTTTATGTTAGTAGGTACTAGGAACTATGAACGCTTGTTAAAAGAGGTTGTAAGTGTAACTGCCATTAGTGCTATATTAAACTCCGCTATTATACTAAGCTTAAAATAATTATGTAGTCATCGAGCATAATTTCTATATTATAGGCACTTATTTCGTGCGATAATGAACATAAAATTACAAGTTCAGTATAGTTATATCTGAACTAATAACCTGTGTATTAAATTTATGATAATAAATGGATATAAAATTGAAGATCGTGCGACTAGACAGCTACATAATTATCGCATGATTTTAGTAAATAATTATGAACGCAGACCGTCATATAGCTTAAGAAATCAGTTAAAAAGCTGAGCTATTTCATTTAGATGATAGTGACCGCAATTTCACCGTGCACTCACTAAACGTAATTAAGCTATCGCTGTCTTTTAATAGAAACACAAGATAGAGATGGTATGAATTATAGTGCTGTCAAATTTTTCTTTTCATTTATCTTTTCTAGCATAAACTTTATCATCATCAGCATCATCTTAAGCATTACATTTCAAATGTGAGCAATACCTATCAATGTTAATATTCTCTATTTGGAAGGGGAAGGCAAAAAAACTCTTTCTTACCACATCGTTGTTATTTTTTTTATAATCCACATGTGTGAATGCACGCTTTTTTTAAATATATATAAGGAACATTCGCTAACAAGACGACGAATGCGAGCTTTTAAGTGGCCTTAAAGCAAAGCTCTTAAAAATCTAAAAGATATAGCTCATAAGTCTTGAGAGTTCACTTAAGTAGATACATAGATTATATCTGCATTAACATCGATCGCAGCGATCTTCAGATCGTATCGGCTGATCGAATCGCAGTCTGTGTACAGTGGCTTTAAATTGAAACTTTACAGATTGTTTACAAAGGGCACGCCTTAGGTAGGCTGCATTCTTGAATAAGAGAAAGTGGCTTGAAAACGTCTCGAGTGAAAGGATACAGTCTTCACGGAAAGATGTCACAGGACCATGTAAAGATTTCAAAGCTTGCGTTTATGACTAAAGTTGAAATGTCAATGAGTTGAACATTTCGAAAGTGATTTCGTTATTTTTTAAACATTTCTCGAACCTAGTTGATTATTAAATTCAGTATAAACTGCCCTATTTATAGTACACGAGGCATTTTCAATGTTTTACTCAAATGGCTATAACTATTTTGTAGGTCCTAGGAATATGATGTAGTTTTACAATTTGTATTTAAAGAAATGCTTGGATCATGTATGTACCTACCTAATTATTGTATAAATGAATGCTTAGAAAGATCAAGCTAAAATTTTCGTAGACTGATGTCAAATTAAAGTTACCATTTTATAGATTTTGTTTTATTGTCGTATGTACAACTCCTTTATTGCGTCACGTGGTTAAAATAAGTGAATATTTTAATAATATCGTTAGAAGAACAACAAAATACCCGACTGCAAAATGACAACTCCTCTGACAAAGAGGAATCCAACGACACCTCGCTTGTCAAAATCGGTGTAGTTGTTTAGGCTACACGGCGTCTTACAAAACACAAAAACATACTTACATACTCACATACTTACAAACTAGGTACTACTCCCTCTTGAGCAGACGGGTAAAAACCGGCCAAGTGGGAGTCGAACTCGCGCACCAAAGGTTTCGTACCACTATTAAGAAAATCAGTACTTTGGGAAAAGGTTTTGTCAATATTAGATCATACAATAATAAGATTCGTCCTAACAGACCGGAAGCGTATTTGTGTTAAGTTTTGCTCAATCAGACAAATGATTTAAGATGTTATGAATTTACAACATTCATAACCTGAAACATTTCGTTTCCGAGCTAGACATCGTAAACATGAAATATCCAAATTTCAGGATTGTAACTCATTCCGTTTACGAACTAGAAACCTGTAAAACTCGGAAAGATATAGCGACAGCTGTGTTACAGGAGTAGAGTTCCGTTTTACCCGTTGGTTCTCCAAAGAACCATAACAATTAAATTATTAGAAAATGTTCAGTCATGAATTTTATTATAACAATGTACAAAATGTAAACCATATTTTTAGCTTCACCCAAGTAAAAATAATTAATAACACTTACACATAATTGAATCACAGCCTATTCTGACCCTAACATCCCATAAAATCAATGAACTTTATTATTAAAGCTTAAACAATAGTAGGCAGGAGAAATAGAACCTACCCGTCTAATTCACTACAAATCTATTGACCTCTCTACCGTTATAATAGCACTTTGGGCACGGAAAATCTTGGTCTGCTGTTTTGTTGGCCTGTAACAAATAACACCAATGTTACATAAATAGATGAATTCTAGCAATCATATGTAGCTTTACATTTGAGCGGATTTAACCCATTGTGAGCATTTTGTAACAACCTGATAAAAGCAAAGAGTGTATTTTATTCTAAAATAGCTAATGGCGTCATTATCGCGCCATTAGCTAATCCAATCTGACAGGACTAAAATTATCAGTATCTCTTTTTAGTTACGATATTTTTTGCCATTCAACAACCACCTATAAAAACAATTGAACACTGTACAAGATTTCGAGTTTAGCGAAATTGTGAAAAACTCTCACAAAAGCCATAATACAAGAATAAAATTGAATTACAATATGTTTGAAGATGATAATGAACTAAAACATAGTGATTACATGCTCTAGGACAATGACAATAATTTTAGAGCTGTCAAATTTAGTTAAATTTAGTAAAAGATAGAACAAAATCGACATCATCAATTGATCCATCGGTCTATGTAACACAGGCAATAAAAAAATAACAAACCTAGATAAATAGGCAAAGCCATTTTAAAAACTGACATTAGGGCATCAGTCAGCTTATATCACCTCGGTTATTTTATTTAAGCACAGAGTTAAGTTAAGTTAGTTAGTTAGTTTAGTTTTTCCATAAATGACAGTATCATAAAAAAACTAGTAAGAAACAGTAGATTTTTACATAAAATGGGATAAATTAATGTGGTGCTGTCAATAGAAATCTTTTATTATAAACTCGGTGCGTAACGCATTTCGAAGGAATTAACGAAAAAGCCATCAGTCGAGTGAAGGACCCGGCGCTCACATCGAGCAGCTCGGCTACCTGTACGGACTACTGTCATCTCTTACAAAAACTGAATACATTAGAAACAATTGTCGCAAGTCAGCCTCCAACATTGTTTTTTAATTTAAAAATGATCCTTACCACTAAACAGTAGTAACAGAAAATGTGACTACAGCCCATTGTATGTGGTAATATTGGTTTGTTATCGCAACATGCACAGACAGTGTCTAATGTCATATCTGCAGTAGTGGCCATAGAAGCCCGAACATGCTGTCTCCACCAAACAAATTTCAGAGCACTGGACAGTTTTCTTTGCAGGCCAAATATGTTTATCAGTGATACTGCTGTGCCAATTAGTTCCTGTAACCAAATGGAAACATTTATAAAAATAAAAACTGTATTGCACTGTTTAATTTGAACTTTCAAGTTTTCTTTGGTAAAATGAAATTAGGTAGGATTTATACTAACGATAAAATTATGCCACAACAATTCTCTAGTCCAAGAGAAGTCTGACAGATTTTCTCGAGTCAATTTTTCAGCTGTTAACTCCAGTCCCAGAATCAAATCAATCAAAATAGGATGTTTACCACTCTGGATAAATCGAATGAAATTTAATATATCTCCAACAATCTGAAATGTTTCCAATTTATGCACCAAGTTCTGAATCCTCGTGTTGGATGTGAAACTATAGATTGACCGTTCCTTCAAATATTTCAATCCTACTGTGTAGCCATAATACCAGTACAGTTTACTCTCGGAGAAGTGGTCAGGTTTGTAGCTTAGTGAAAGCATCTGCTGACCGAATGTGGATTTTTTACTGTACACTGAATATTTGAAGATCCATGTGCGTATCAAAAATTCGAGTTCCGGTATGATGGGTTGGATGTATTTGGGCTGCAATAAAATAGAGGTACAGTTAATAACAAAATTACAGGCTGTGCTGTCCTACTTATACATAACATTTTCATGATAATCATATGCGGGAAGCTATGTGTAAATATTTACCTCTATGTACTTAGCAGCTTGAAAAATCAACTGTTTGAATAATTCTTCTACTTGAATATCTAACTGTACAGCATCCAGCTGAAATTATGAAGTAGGTAGTTTAACAAAACTTATTTTGCAAAGATTTACAGCTCAAATGAGTCTTGCAATGCAATACCTGCGTCACACGGGGAATATAGTTAACAGACATTGTACTGTAGAAACAATACTAAAATCTACAATAACTTTGCATTACTTAATTTAAAAGAGAATATAAATACTGCGTAAGATGCTGCGATCAATCAAATGAGGGTGTCTAGACATGGCCTGACCTGACATCGCGTGAAAGGGACAGCTAGATTAGCTTCTCCTTTTCACTCCCCCATACACTTATATATAGCCATTTCTTTCACACGCTATCAGGTCAGGTCATGTGTAGACACCATGGATCTATGATGCTTCGTCTAAGGTAGACACCCTCAAGATCGCTCTATAACAAACAATTTTTTCGGTTTTTTTTTTCTCTTTCCTCCTAAGAGGATTTTGGCGTCGCACGTCTTATGCATTTGCCAGTGTCAAGTATACTTATATATTTTCAAGTTTTGTTAAATATTATCAAACAGTCATAGTCACAGTCAAAGGCAAGCAAAGCAAGTCACGGTCAAGTCCTAGTGACGCCCCATTAAAGTAATGAAAACTTTACTAGAGCCTTCTATGGAGTTTTGGACACATCACGAAAATTCACCTTTCACGACATTATAAGAAGGCTCTAGTAAAGTTTTCACCACTTTACTTGGGCATGACTTGGACTTGACCGTGACTTATTTTGCTCGCCGTTGACTGTGACTATGACTTGTTTGATAAAGGCCTCGCTACATGGCCTGACCTGACATCGTGTGAAAGAGATGGCTATATCTAAGTTTCTGGGGGAGCGAATGGGAGAAGCTCACAGACTATTCATCTGTGGAGAAGATATAGCCTTAATAGTTAGAGTACGGTTTAAAATGCGCTCACAGTGCAAATACCACATAAACTGCTAACGATCGGTTTAAATTCTTAGTACGCTCACAGCGCGCCAACAAATTAAACCGATCATGAGCGTGCTTATGTCAGATAGTTTCATTTTTCAGGTTATCGGCCTGTGTCTCATAATTTGATGGTCACAGTTTCATTTCTGTTTTCACAGAAGACTGTGGCCTGCATCCAATCCATATTTTTCTATAAAAAACAGAGAATATCTGAATTCACAGATGACAA
Source organism: Apocheima hispidaria (assembly GCA_947579745.1). Classification (NCBI taxonomy): domain Eukaryota; kingdom Metazoa; phylum Arthropoda; class Insecta; order Lepidoptera; family Geometridae; genus Apocheima; species Apocheima hispidaria. Next base: position 5,771,784 of record OX388151.1, read on the forward strand.
TTTGAATTTGATATTAGCGCACACAGTGCACTACCCATGCCTTAGACGAAGCATCATACTGGACAGACCCATGAGACGTTGCCGCTCCGACGTTCACATTGTCATGTTTCTCTTTTTATTTCACGGGTCGTCACATAGAGTAAGCGAGAGAGCTATTGTAAGATTGGCAACCTCGCACTCTGTGTCCACTTTGACCGACTGGTCGGTCACAACATTGCGACCCGTCTTACTAAAAAAGCAAATTGGATCAAAATATCGCTGTGAATACTTAATATTGTTATACATAGTGGCATTATGGCGTGTTGTGCTGTGTATTGTGCATCGAGAACAACGAAAGGGGGAGTAAAAGATCCAGAATTATCATTTCACACGTAAGTCTTTTGTAGCGTTTTTTACCTAAAATAACCAGAATCAAAGCTAAATATTCGTTTCACTTAAAGAATATACATGTTTGAAGTCATACAACTATCACGCAGTGTTATTTAGTAATGAATTTAAGCATTAATTTAAGATAAATAAATGCATTGTTTTACGTGTTCCTGCTAGTGAAGTACCACTGCACGTTTCAAACTTTGTCGATATTTGGTCGATATTTATCTAATAATATTCTTGTAATATCCTACATATACTACATTAAGTGAAACATGAACCGTTAATTCCTTTCCGCGTTTAATCGGCTTGATACGTATTCTATCGATAATTAATTTTAATCTTTTTGAAGCTTTCGCGGCTTGAAATGTATGATAATTTGTACCAATGTTGTGTCATGGTTAAACAATTAATTAAAATAAAACATTTTGTTATAGGTTTCCAAAATGTCCGGAAATCAGAAATCAGTGGATAAAGGCTGTGAGGCGCGAAAACTGGGAGCCACCTAAATACTCTCGACTTTGTTGCAAACGTTTTGAAAAATCTAGTTTTATGACTGGGCTGTCAATTAAAAAACTAGGAAGAACTAGGAAACTAGGAGACGGTGTAGATACTTATTAACTTTCATAGTTAATATATATACTATATATATTCGTACTATTTACATGGCAATTACGAGTTTCGATGTTCAATAAAGTACATATTTTTGCAAACATTGTGTTCTTAATTTACAAATTCTTAGTTTTGTACACTGTGTACATTTTTATCGATAGATTCTGCACTAGTTTTCACTTCCCTACTCACTAAACGTCACAACAGAAAGTGGACACGCTGCCAAAGCAATCACTCTATCCAGTGTGATACAAGATCCTTGGTGCAAATGGTTACTATGTGCAAATTTTAAACCGCACTCTTAGTAATAGTTAGAAAAAGAATGTCTATGGCTTGGAGGAATGAAAGGTCTATGGGAATTCTTCAACATCCGTCAACTTTGTGACTTTGACACATTATAATTTTATTGATTCATTCGTTTCATTCATTAAATCATTGAGTTTTGTTCTGCAAGCAAAGCAAAGCAAAACTGATAGTGATTCCACAAATTTGTGAAATATTTACGTATTAATGAACATGGCGTTGTAATAAAACTGCGTCATAAGCTGCGACATGGTTATTTCACCGCAGAGCCCCGTAAACGACTCCCAAAGTCAAACAAAAAAAGTCAACATGGCCGCTAAACAATCCTCGGTCGCCGATACTAGAGCAGAACTTGCTGAATTGGTAAAAAGAAAAGCTGAAGTCGCTGTATGTATCGAAACATATTTGTATGCATAAACCAGGGGACATAAACCATCAGGGGTTTTCATTTTTGAATATTAACATTTTGTACACCATTTCAGGAAACCTTGGCTAACTTAGAGAGACAGATTTATGCCTTTGAAGGATCTTATTTAGAAGATACTCAATTATATGGCAATATTATAAGAGGCTGGGACCGATATCTAACAACAAATAAAAGTACGAACTCTAAGGCTGACAAGCGTAACAGGAAATTTAAAGAGGCGGAGAGATTATTTTCCAAATCCAGTATTACATCAATGGCTGTGAGTTCCTTTCCAAAATTGTATCTAACAGTCACATAACAGAGATCTAATGCATGTGAATTTTGTTTCAGGCTGTTAGCGGTTTAGTTGATCCTGCTGAAGCCAAAAGTAAGTACAATACATTATTGCAGAGTCCAGTCACTACATAGTTCACTATAGTCACTTGTTTGGTATTCATTCAAATTATGTATATTAAAATAGTAAGTGTAAATATATTAATTATTAAATACTTCACTTAGTACTTTAAAAATGTATGCAGCGGACATATGAATCTATTTTGTTACTTCATCCATAATTTTTATTTATTTATTATACCATGTCCACCTCAGATGTAAGTAAATACTATACTGAAGGATGCTAATATGGGAGGCAACTCCAAATATTTGCCTATAAAGTCGGTTGCATGCTCGCATGCCGCTAACCACCACCAAGACACAGCTATCACCTAATTCTGTGTGATACACGCTAATCTGAAGAGGCATAAGAAAGTTAATGGTCCTTGGCCATTGTCGAATTTTTTATTTAATAGAAATGACTTGGGATTATCATTCAGTCAATCCATAATTTTCTTTGCTTTCAGATGAAAGAAATAGTGAAACAGAATCACAGACAAATGAAGATTCATCTGACACACAACTGAGTACTTCAATAAACATCGGAAGCCTAAACCACACCACAATACATGGTTCCACCGAGAGTATTGCTTCCAAACCATCGGGAAAACAACACACAAATGGTATCGACAAAGTATTGACCCACAACCAATCTAAGCAAAATGTTCAACAGAAAATCACTTCAAGTATGCTGCAAAAATCATTTACAAGTGACAATAAGGCAATGTTAAATGCTATGCTTGATAATCGGCCGGGCACTCCTAAGGACATAAAAGACTCAAGTATTCTTATGAACAAGGGTGACTTAACACCAAATCCACTGAAACACAAGCTATCTTCAACTGGGTCTAACAGCAGCAGCAGTATGAAAAAGAGCAATAATAAAAAAGCAAGGCACCGATGAGATTTTAATACTTCGAATTCCGATGTTGCTTTCAGGTGACAAAAAAACATGCCCAGAATGCTTAAGCAAATTTAGGCTGTAAATGGATTGTTTTAGGAATATTTTTGTCCACAGTAGTTGATAAAATTAAATCTTGAACCTTATATAACAAAATTCGTTAAATGGTGTGGGTTATGAAAAATTCCAAAAATTTCTTGGCATAGATACACATACATAGAACTGTTCAATTTTGAATAGGATTATCTAAATCCAATAGTTTCTGTTATATGGTTCTCAAAGAGCTATTTTGATAATAAGCCCAAGATCATTGAGATAAGTAAATAAGAATTCACTAAGTATTAAAATAGTTGATTTATTGGCTTTGGTTATAAAATTACATACTACAATGATGTTCATCTTGTCTTTTATTTCATTCTCCTTTCTGATGATCTCAAAATGACTTGCTTGAATCTCGACTCTGAAATAATTTGTATTAATTTTATTGCAGTTTCCATTGTTACATAGAGCTTATAGATAGGCTTAGATTTTTCTGCAACACATTGGAGCATGCTTGCAGCTTAAATTTTCAAATAAGAAATTACTTCATTGTTTAAAAAAAATAACAATTTGCTAAAACGCAGTTGAAACTTGCTTATGGAAATTCTTAATTCAAAGTTTAAGGAACCTCCATGTCCAAATGTCATCCAAATCTATTCAGCTGTTATTGTGTTGAATGGGAACAACTCCACCAAAAGCTTGTGTGGGAACTTTCGCGTTTATAATATTGTATTATTATTATGAATTTATAGTAAGCCACTACGCCACTGTAGTGCTTTCGGTTTAAGGTTTCTGCAACTTGTGTCACAATTCTGTACCATGCAAAAAGCTAGAGGCAGCAGTGGAGTTTAGATTCTCATGTATTATTTTGGGTCAAGCTAAGATACTAATACTCAATCTCCCTATTTTAGTAGGTGATGCTATCAAATGTTATTCAAAATGACAAAGCAACTGTGAGTAGTCGTATCCTGGAAGATCTCTGTCATCACAATTTTACAAGTCTTTTTGGAGTTGTCAGGAAGATCTCTGTCGTCAATTTTACAAGTCTTTTTTTGTTGCTCACAAGAATCTATATTAGTAAGGAGCACTAAAAACTTACGTTTTAATACATTAGGTAGATCCCTGATAGGGCCATAGAATCTCACAGCGACATAAAATAATAAGGGCAGTGTTGCTATGATAGCCGTACAGCATAGAAACACTATTTCGGGTGTTCTCCGAAGGTTACAGCAGTCAAGAATTTTACTCCATATGAATCTAGAGGCATTCATCTGGAATATAATAGTATGTATTAGAAAAGAAAATGCTACTTCCCAGCTTCACACCCTCTGAAAAGGAATTAAGATGTAGAAACTTACAGAGTCCACAATATCCATACAGACAGTATCAACTCCAATGGAATCATCACTCATGTTTTTGTAAAATTCATCCAGTTTAACATAAATATTCATGCAGTTTTTACACACTTCCTCTGTATTGTTAGCATATGGATTCAGGGAATTTGCAATGCACTCCATGGTTTCATTAAACATTTTGTTGAAGGATTTTGTATTATTTGAAAGTTTAGGTTTTCCTTGGTCCCAATTAAAGCATCCTGAAACATCGAGGTAGTACTGAGATCAGAATGAAATACTCAATTCCCATTACACAAAATAAAATAATCAACATTTTCATGCCAGATAAATAAGTCAATATTTTAAACCGACCATGGTATGAGCTGGTAAAGAAAGAAGCAGCTTTATGATGATTTTGTTTTAGTGATCCAAGAATAATACTTATTAGTAGAAAAACAAATCCTGAGTGCAAATGTAACCTCCTACACTCCTGGGACCCTATTCGGAGATATGTCATTTTATCTCGGTCACTCTCACTCCCATTAAATATTAAATTAGAGAGACAGTGACCGAGATAAAATGTCATTTCTCCGAATAGGGGCCCTGATAGATGGGTTCATCCTGTGAGGTGTCGTAAAGCAACCTCAACAGTCCAAAATTGGGCAAGGGATTTAGATGGTAGGAGTTCATACAGGAACACACAAACAGATATACATACATTTACACCCCAGTAAATATTATTCAAATAATACAACACTACACATGATCACAAAGTAAGCTCTAGCACAGCTGAGTGAAGTTGAGCAAAGTGACTACAATGTAATGAAGTCACCTCTAGTAGGTGGTACATAATAAATCCCTATGCGTACATACACCAAAAAACTTTACCATCCTAGGTAGTCAGGTAAAAAAGGCGACCAATGAAGTACTTGGGAGTAGTAAAAGCATTCTTGCCTTCTAAGACAGTGTCAGTAAATGCTTGTTAAAAGCTAGAAATAACTCGCTTTCATTGAGTTAAACAAAAGAACATTAGACATGAAATATTAGATAATACGCTACCATTACAATTTCCCTTGACCCACACAGCCAATATACTGTCATGGTACTCCAGCACAGCATCCAATCGGTCATGTGATATAAATAAAGACTTGCATGTGTCATTGGTGATCAGCTCTTGATATGTGTCATGGAAAGTAACATATTCATCAATGCATTCTGCACATAATCTCACGGGTCTGGCATGTTTTATCGAACATTTGGTAATATTCGAAGCAGCGTCCGCAAATTCATCTAGAATACCTGTACATATTGATTCATTCATAAAGTTTGTAGTTTGAATGTTATAATGTGATATTCTGGAAAAAAAGAGCGTAACTCATTACTCAATAATTTAACGGGATTTGATGAGTTATATTGCGTAAGTACTTACAAAGAATAAAGCTTGTTCCCAGTAGTAAAATCAGCATTAATAACATTATATACAGAGAGCAGGAAAACCAACCTTTTCATTGTCATTTCAAGGAAAAGTGATTTACTTCCACTGAAAAATTTAACACAGTAAAGCATTAACTAATTTGCCATAAAGAATACTATTACTATGTTAAACATAGAATTCTCCTTATAAATAAGTTTAGCATATATATATATATTTTTTTTTTTGGTCCTAAGATAACAATTAATGATTCAATTCCCGAATATACATAGCAAAGAGAATGTAATACTATACAACCGCAACGCAATGTCTCAACTTACAAACAAAGAACAATATACGCTTTTCGAGCTCACAGAATTACAAAAACAATAGTCTACTACTACGTGACTACGTCCTTCCATCATTGATCATTGATGCAGGGACCCTATTCGGAGAAATGACATTTTATCTCGGTCACTGTCTCTCTAATTTAGAATTTAATGGGAGTGAGAGTGACCGAGATAAAATTTCATTTCTCCGAATAGGGTCCCAGTCCACTGCAGTCAGATGCAGTCAGTGTTGTTCCAAGTCGAGTTTGGGGCTGCCGTATTTACACCGGAATTGCCGTATATTAGTAAATTTTTTTTTTAAAATGCCGTATATTCTAATTTTTTATTAATTTGTATACATGATTATATTATTTAGCTTTTTTTACTGGTCTCCATATAGATTTTGAATTTTAAATGTTAATTTAAAAAAGTTATGTCTCATTTTGACTTGGAAATGGTAATTCTTCTTCTCTTATCTTCCTCAGTATCGATAGTATCACCCTTTGACTCGCTCACTCATCGTAACACCTTCTCTAAACTCAGTGAAAGGATGTTAACACAAACCACTCATTAGTCCAACATCTCAATTTTGTCGCAGGCTGTGCATTACAGGCCCGTGCCGAAAACGGGTCGTACTCAATCAGCCCGATATATGTAATATATTAATTGTAACTAGTAGTTCGTGGCGAACTGAGACCTCGCGACCTCTATATCTTCACAACTGCTCGACCGATTCAGCTCATATTCGAACTTAAAAATTGTATTGAAATTAACACTTGCCTACAAAATCTCACGAAGATCGGATCAACGGTTCGCAAGTTATCATCGGACAAATATACACACAAACATACATACAAATGCCGATTTGCCCCAGTAAACTCTGCGACCTTCGCTTTGCCCTAAAAATAAACATAAAATATTTTGACAGAAATGACAATGACAGGTAAAACGATAGGACTATTACGCCATCTAGTAAGTATTTTAGAACAATTTTTTTTTTGGAAAACGCCTCATTCTTTTTTCTCTCTTCTGCCATACTTGTTGCTGGCAATAATGTTAATTTAACTTTTGCCATTCGTTTTTTTTTTTGGCGGGAACGTGAAGAAGTCTTGTCGCGTCATTAAACTATTTTCCAAAACTTGTGTTATTTCGAGTGTTAATGTGTAAAAATCGTGAATTTTTATTCATTAAGTCGTGATCGTGCATGAGTGTTGGTGAATAGTATAATGTCGTGAAACGTGACTTTTCGTGTTGTTTCCAAAACTCCGTAGAAGGTTCTAGTAAAGTTTTCACCACTTTACTAGGGCATGACTCGGACTTGACCGTGACTTGCTTTGCTTGATTTAGACTATGATTGAGATTTATTTTAATTGTGAATTATTTAATATCACTTGAACTATTACAATACTTGACACTGGCTAAATACACAACGTGTGGAGCCAAAAAATAATAGAAAAAAAAAACTTTTGCCATAAAAAATACTACGGTCGTACGACCATCGTACCGCTAGTATACATTCATCTATGCATCGTACTACGATGGTCGTACGTCGAGTAATGTTCCTTGGTACATTGTCTTCCGTTGGATGTAATTAAGTTGTTTACATAATTTATTTTATTTACAAATAAACAATATTTGTTGGTGTATAGCCGAAGTACTTTGTTTGTGCTCAAAAGAATGGAAAATGAACCGACACCTGAGGACTTGCAGAGGAAACTTTACTTTTTGCTTGAACAGCTCCAGGGAATGGCCAGAGAATTGCCCCAGTAAGAATACCAATGGCAATTATAGCTACTATCGCAAATGTGTGAAGTGCGACATGAAAAACAGTGATTGTCCCTCGTCATCTCTGCTCTGCCATGTTGATACTGGTAGCACTTAGAGGCTAATATTCTAATATCCATTGATACAAAGTACACCTATTAAATCACTGTGATAGATTTGTATGCAGACTGACTTTTCGTACACCATCTCATATAATGGAATTATGGATCTCATCATCATTTTTTACAGAAAATATCAAATGCGAGTCCCAATAGAATTGCTATCTGGACTTGCTAACTGCCTCCTGAATGACACAGTGTTTGAAATAGTCAAAGGATTAATGGAAATACAGCATGTTACAGAAAAACATCTTTTTCAACAGAGACTACAGGTCATTAGCAAGCACACATGTGAGTATTGACTGCCCCGGTGGCTCAGTTGGTAGTGAAACTACGTTCTGTGCTTGGGGGCGTGGGTTCGATTCCCATCTAGGACAAACATTTATGTGATGAATATTTGTGTTTGTTCTATGTCTGGGTGTTAATATCTATATAAGTATGTATTTAAAAATATCTATGTACGTATATCAGTCTCTGGCAGCCATATTACAAGCTTTGCTTAGTTTGGGGTCAGATGACCGTGTGTGCAATAATGTCCCAGATATTTATTTATTTATTTATTTATTAATACAGGGAGATAGATAATAATATGCTAACAACCTCTCAAGCACATGTGTACACCAATCAAACAATTTTAAAACTTGTTTCTAGCTAGTTAACATTTTTGTTAATGATTTAAAATCATCATTACATGTGCAAGATTTCTGATGAGTTGTTTACTTTTGTTTATGAGTATTTCTATTATAAACAACCAAGGTTCAGGTTGCATTTGTTAGATAGGTTCAAAATACCTTTTTGTACAAAACATCTAAAGAAAAAGTTGTTACAATGACAAAACTGAAAATAACCATTTGTATGAAAAATTTGATTTATTATATGATGAGAAGAGATGAGATATGAAGAGTTGGCAGCTTTTATGCTGGATTTATATCTACTCAGCAGGACTCATCAGAACTTATACATTTCTATGGCCATTTGTTGTTTAGAGCTACTTTAGATCTACACCACCAAGGTGAATCAATGGTCTGATTTGTCCTGATGATTATGTCATGCTAATAGCGGCAGGTCTTATTATTGTGGTATCTTGTACCTACTAACAACCAGCTTGTACACTTTACATAACAAAATTCTTCTATTAATTTCAGTGGAAATCCAAAATATGATAAACACTACACCTGATGAACAACAAGATCTCCAAAAGACAATACTCTTAGCAAGGCACAGAGAGGAATTAAGACAGACGGACATGAAACTAGTTTTACAATTGGACCAAAAAGTAGGTAACTATGTAATTGTAAGGCAAATCATGATAATACTTATATTATACTAGTTGCGCCCTGCGATTTCACCCACGTGGAAAATTCCATACTCATATTCCCGAGAAAAAAAATAGCATATATGTCACTCTCCGAACCTTAAGCTACATCCAGACAGAGACAGAGCTACTTTTATGTAATATTACTTAGGATAATCGCGAAACTGACTTTTTTTTATTATTTATTTGTTGAACCAAAATTGATGAAATTTGGCAAAGTAGTAAATACTCTAGCGTTGCACTAAGCCAGTTATCACTATGTAGTGGTGTTTCCTAGCCAATTTGTTATTTTGTACTTTTAAATTATAATTTTATAGTTGGTTTGTAGGTAAGTATGTACATACAATCATTATATTTTACCTGCATTTGCTACAACATGCAAATACATGCTTGCTAAATTGTCAAGAGAGATTACTTGGGTAATCAAATTCCTCAAGCAACATAACATTCTTTCCAATAATCAAATCAAATTAAATTATCAAAAATTATATTATTATTATTATCATCTTATCAAATTGCTAATCAATTTTATTCATGTTTACAGGTTAGCGACCAGCAAACAACATTAGAACAAGCTGGAGTTCCAGGTTTCTATGTCACTAAAAAACCTATAGAAGTGAAAGTACAAATGTATCTCTTAGATTTCATTTTAAGACTGAGCAGAATGGCAAATTCCTAGTGTTACATAATTTAAGAACTAAACAAAAAAAAGGTTTACATACCTACCATCATTTATAATATATTTTTCTATGCATTTCGGTTTTTTTTGTCATTTCTTTTATTGGCACTGTGTCATTTATGTTATTGTGGACTTGGTTTTACAACTTCAGTCGGAATCAGTTACTACTTTAATAAAAAGCAATTTAGTATGTAAAATTTATTGAAAATAACTTTTGTAGGTTTACAACAGCTGGATAAATAAATAAATTATAAATTAATTACAGACCAATTGCAAAATTTACATAGTATTCTCATCATCTCATAACAGTTCACATTTCGAAAAAATGATGAATGGTATTGAAGGTTGTTGCACGGTACTGAACAAAAATAAGTTACAGTTGAAGGTTGTAGCAAGGTACTGAACAAAAATAAGTTACAGAATATTGTTACAGATAAACTTTTATTATATCCGTCATTGGTACTGTACGCTAATCAAAATGAGTCTAAACTCCATCAATCTACTATTAGTTACGTAGGAGTACCGTTTTCCACCTTCGTCTTTATCATCAGATCAGCTCGCTCTCTCATAATATTGTACTGTCATCGGAATTTGACAGACATGCATAATTTCAACTCCATTGAACAAGGGGAACTGGGGCCTTATCCCGTAACTCTGGCGGCAATGGTCGTCGCGTGCCGTCCCACTCGCGCCAACTTACTCGCACCATGCGAGCGAGCAGCATAGCAAACGAAGACCATCGCCACCAGAGTTACGGGATAAGGCCCCGGGTCTGCAAGATTTGACCTTAATACATACATACAAAAAAGCTTGTAAAATATAGCATCACGAGTACTTAGGTATGGTTAAGAAGTTTGACATTTAAAATGCGACGGTGTCCCGACAAAAAAAAAGCGGGGATGAAGTTTGAAACATAATTTGTATCACAATGACTGTAAATTATCATCATGATATTAAATGAGCACGGTTTTTATGAGATATTATATAATAGATGTACTTTTTACCGATAGCACCTGATAGTCAAACTAAGCATTAAGTATAATCTGTAGATAGTGAAAAGAGGAGGTACTTAATTTTTAAGTCTAAGTTGTACAAATATAAAATCAGTGAACTTTTAAAATATCTCGAAATTACGAGTACCTACCTATAAAGACTTCAGCCCTCGTACTCTAAACCCAGTAAAGGAATCGATTCGAAATCTGCTCTCCGTGTCCGTCATGTAAAAGAAGGAGACGAAGGATTCATCTCAAATAGAATTCTTTCAGACTGGATTCAGAATACAGCTCAGATAAAAAAAAAATTGGTATGTAATTATCAGATACCAAAGTATTTGCTTGGTAAATAAAAGCGGGTACTGTAAAAGTAGTTCCAATTTTAGTCTGTATCAGCTGCGTTGGTTCTAATGGCCATGGGACGCTTTCGTGCGGTCTGTAGAAACAGAACATGTCCTGTATTCCGAACCCAATCGGAAAGGTTTCCATTCGAGATTCTTCTTCTGCATTCGCCCTCTCCGCCGTCGACAATCAGGATAAAGGAGAGTGTAAATCTCGAATCCGTTTAAATTGGGTTCAGAAAATGAGGTTTCAAAACCTACCAGTGCAGTGTCAAAGCTCTATGTGACACTTACTACCAGGGACATTAATTGCTCGTCTTGAAATAAATTTAAGACGTTCAGTAAGGTATAGATAGCCTCTCCAGCGAAATATTTTATAATTAATTTGTTCGAATTACTATGCCTACACTAACAATTACAAAGTATGAAAGTAATTTATTTCAATCATAAACGCTTAGACACAATTAATACTATTTTGTAGCCGATTGGATCGGCATTAGGAAAATAACACGGTGTTTGTGAAATATCAAATTTTCCTCGTAATAATTTCGAATACTTCTAAAGTGGGGTCTTCTGCTTATTTAAACTATAAAACTTAGTAAGTATTATCTATTATTCAATGATTTTGTGCTTTAAGGCTACAAATGTACCTGTTGCCACAATTTAAATAAATCATTTCCATAACCCACAATCGTCAAAGTTCGTTCAAAAAACACATAAATACTTCCATACATCAGAAAAACATAACTCTCGTTCTGGGCAGTCGGGTAAATAGACTATATTGGTAGGCAGGTGTGAAAAATAATAAGCTATTGCATACACAAAACGTTCTAGAACGATCAGTAACATGATATCGTTTAATCTATATTACATTAGTCAGAATTATAGCGGATCCATAATTGTTGCGTCATTTACCTAAGTTATAAAACAATAAACATAAACTATAACAAGCTCTAAACATCCACTGACTGAAGATTTTCTTTTTCTACATTTTACAAACAGCATAATAGATGCTCGCATTTCCGAAATAAAATCATAAAAATAAAGGCTCGATTATACCCAGGCAAGATCGTGCGTTTGTGGCATGATGCATGAGATGCCAAAACGAATTTACGAAGCAGCAAATGCGAAACAGTATTTCGAATTTACGATTTTCAATGACACTAATTTCATTTATAGCGTCTTAGTCTGCGTTGGACCACCAACTCGCCTGTGCGACGATGTGGTCGAAGATAAAGCACGGACACTTAGAAGATACGCCGATTCACTGACCTTGAAAAGCCCTACATTATATCTCTCAGAAAACATGAAGGCCGTTAGTTTGTTCAATTCCAAAAGTTCCAAATAGCCAAGAATTTTATAACTTGTAATTTCAATCTATCGAAATATATTTTTGACATTTTTATAATAGATTTAATTAGTCATTTACATAAATTAATAGTACGAATTATAGTTTAAATGATTACATTTTATTTATAAAAAAATAAGCTTGACATGTGAATTGGCTTTACGAATTAAATGACCACGAAACGTAGATTCAAAACGTTTTGTAGGTACATGAAATGAAGATGATCAACAGCTAACGATCTTAATTATCATGTAGCATGCTACAACGCCACGCGATGTTTCTTAGATATAATCTGCCCTTCAAAGCTTATTTATTGGGGTATATACTTGTACAGAGTAACATCGACAGCCAATATTATCTATACCTATCCATTTTCTGCATTTGTTAAAAATCACAATTTTGTTAACACTGTACACAATACTAGTTCTAACATTATACACAACTATAACATACCAATATTCTGTAGGTCATCTAAAACTATTTTCTAACCGTCTCGTTCAATAAACGCTCGATAAAGTAATCTGTAACCCCATAATAACTACCGAAAATACTTTCGTATGTATTCGATAGCAAAATGTATTAAAACTGGTACTGCGCTACAAATAAGGCGTAAATGTTTTTTTTTTTTTCATTCATTTCCTATCGAATACGTAACAAAAGTTTTTTCAGCTGTAGTTATTCTAGGTTTACAATATAGCTGGCGGATATCTTGAAAAATTACGTCACCTGTGCAAAAGTGAAGGTGTCTTTAGTGGCGCAAAGGTTGCGCGGAGATTTTTCGACGTACGTGTAACATGTGCCCATTTTCCCCCCACTACGCCAAGATGCTATGCTCAAGATGTTTGCCGAACATCATACTTTTCTATATTTTTTTCGATTTCACGCGTGGCTCTTCTCATCAGCGAGAATTTATGATCATTTAATCTATGCTAGATTAGGTTATCGAGGAGTTATGATTAAGAAGGTAACATTACACTCCATTATTACAAAAAAAAAAACTTTTTTTTACAAAAACTAATTACAATAATGTATTTGTAGAAATATAGTATACGGCAGGTAGGTATATACAATTCAAAATACTGCAGCGTTGGCTATTTTTTCTCTGTGCCGTACGATGATCCCTGGCTGATCTTCGACATTCCGATGGACTTTTGTAGTAAAATGAAAACTGGAACAAGGAACATTGTATTTTATCAGTATAACCATACCGAAAATAACAGACATTTGTGTCGATCTGGTGTACTACTCTCTAAACCACGTATGGGCAGCGCCCGGCCCGCGCCGACCGTTTACGGCCCGCCACCGCCGGCGGCATATGATTCGGCCCGTGGAACATAGCAGTCGTACTAAAATGTCTACAAAAACATGTGCTAAATGCTCTGACAGTGTAGAGCTATACAATTGAAGACGGTTGGACAACGTTTTCGTTTTAGTAACTATAAACCTATTCAGCGAAGATATTCAACGTCAATAATATTTAAAACAAACCAAAACACAAACACCGAAAACCATCTCATCTTCGTAAGGCCTGCGAATTTCCAAAGGTTGGCCACATCTGCTCTATATTAATGTGACAGGACTAAAATTATCAATATTTTTATTTGAATGTGATAAAGGGATGGCGACAGTTTTAAAGCTGTTAATTTATTTAATCTTATCAGTCAGCAGTCAATAATTAATTTTCCGCTACGTGTTGCCAGGGTAAACATTAATCTCCAAAATTTTTAGTTTAGAAGACAGGAAAAAATCAATTGATATATATCCGCTGATGTATATCGGCGAACCCTGAAAATTACACGGCCTCAAATTAAAAATTTGCCGTCATTATAACTGTGTTCCGGCAGCCTAGTTTGAGACCCAGTTCCCATTGCACGTTTACCGTCTTCGATCAGATGACACCGACACAGTGACGGTGACCTGACCGCCACTGAATAGGCATCATCATACTCATTAAGTACATACAATCAAAACCTTTTTCAAAAAACCTACGCACGGTTCAAAATCCACTACTACAATAATTAACAAGTCGCATACACCACCCACGAGCGCAAGTCATCATTTGATCAACAAACTTATTATTTCGACCGGTTTTTGCCTCCGGGTTTTTTATTCTATATCTTTGCTAACACACTAACAACGTTACATTTCCGCAAATGGAAACGTTTATTAAAATAGAACTATAAAAATTTGCATTTTAATATCACACAAGTTTCAAGTTGCGCTTGGGCACGACGTTTTGTATAAATTATATACAGGATGGCCCACCGGCAAGTGACCGCCCGAAAAGAGCTTATAGTACTCATCATTATCAACAACTTTTACTATGAGACCAACCCAGAAATCGAGAAAAAAAAATCTGCTGTTCCATACATTTTGTCGAGTGTCATTGACATTTTTCTATGGAACAGCAGATATTTTTTCTTGTTTTCTTGCTGTACATTGTATATACAACCTACAACAACCATTACCTCCATCATTACAACCTTGTAATTGTACCCTAGAATTTATACAAAACAGCGTGCCTAATAGCCCAATAGTATGTAAGAATAAAAATTCTTACTTACGTACGTTGGGTATAGAATTCCCATAGAATTCTCCTAATAAATAACTTTGAGAATTCCATACAATTACTTGTGAAATTAGTATGGAATTCGATAGGTAAAGGAAATCTCAAGTGTAATCCTAACTAATATTATAAGTAATTCAGAGGAATATAGCCAGTCGTATCAGGACCAATAAAACTTCGATGTATAAAAATGAATACGTTCATCTCGAGGAAAAAACTTTGCTCGCGCGATTCAAAACTCTCTAAATTACAACTGACAGTCCATACAAAACGTCAAAAAATGCACAAAAGTGGATCAAAGCAATCTAGCGAGCTACGAATGTAACTATCTCTCTGTCTGGATGTTTGTCGTGTTATCACGGCTATATTTAACCGTGATCAAGATCAGATAGTTATCAAGATCTATTGATCTTGATAAAATTTGATCAGGAGTTACTGTATATCACGAAGACGGACATAGGATAATTTTTTTATGTCCACGCGAACGAAGTCGCGGGTAACAACTAGTTGTTTTATATACTTTACCCAATTTTATCTTTTCTGCATGTGCATAATCATTCACTGCAAGCGGAGTTCATTATCATACGGACAAAAGGCATATTTATTAATAATCTAAAGCATGAAATCCCAAAGATTATTATGATAAACTTTAGCATAAAGACTTCTTTCGTAACAAGTAATATTATTAAAATGAAATACCCGCCTGCAAAATGTAGCCTATGTCACTCTGGATATAAAGAGGAATCCAACGACACCTCACTCGTCAAAATCGGTCAAGCCGCTTAGGCAACACAGAAACATACTTACATACATACCAGAGAGAGGGCTTCTTTCCGCAACTAGGCCGCATAGCGGGCCCTTTTGCGTGTTACATACACCCCAAAAAGATTAAACTTCTTCTTCGGTAGTCAGGTAAAAAGACTTACGAGCATTCTGTAACTAACTCGCCCGTATCCATCGTATTTTCTGTCTATGTAACTATGTTTGTGTGTTCGTATATGACCTCCTGTAGCCGATTGACCGATGTCGTTGGATTCGTATTTACGTCGTGTCCTGGGACCCTATTCCTGTGCGCTCGAGATTAACTCGGTCACTGTCTCTCTAATTTAGAATTTAATGGGAGTGAGAGTGACCGAGATAAACTGTCATTTCTCCGAATAGGGGCCCTGAGGACATAGTCTACATTTTAAAATAGGCTGTTTTGTTTTTTCTTTAACAATATTACTCGTTGTGCTTTCGCAAGTCTGCGTATTACGCACATTTTAGGTGTCAGAGTGACGCAAATCTCTCAGTACGACCTGCGCCTACATACATTCTCAGAGCTCAAAAAATTTTGCGCGTACTGTACCAGAGATGAAACTCATAATGTAAATGCCCTGTTAGGTAACAAGATAATAATTGAACAATTACAGTGATGCACAGTACGCCGGAGATAAGCCGGCCATCGTGAAAGTTTTGTCTGCATGTGTCATACAAACACGTGATGAAATTTGAAAGTCAGCACGTAGTTGTAAAATAATCACTGTATTACACAATGAATATACGAATAAAAAGAAACACAAAATGTTTATATTTTTCAAACAAAATAAGAAATTAATAATTTTACTGATATTACTAATCGAAAAATATTCATAACAAGTATCGTTTTTTTCTCCGTACCATTACGAATGAGTTGCTTGGGTTTCTGTTTCATGTGAAGCTGAAATTGCGACGATCATGTCTCAGTTTACAGCACTAGCGACATCTTACATCCTTATCAGTTACTACAACTGACTTGCAACTGACGCATCTTTATATGGCCATTGGCACTCTTCTTTATATTACTAGTAGTTCGCGCCGAACTGAGACCTCGCGATCCCTATATCTTCACAACTCCTGGACCGATTCAGCTCATATTCGAACTTAAAAATTGTATTGAAATGAACTACTTGCCTACAAAATTTCATAAATATCGGATCATCGGTTCGCTAGTTATCATCGGACAAAAATGCCGATTTGTCTCAGTAAACTCTGAGACCTTCGCTTCGCTTGGTCAATAACTAGTTGTTACCTGCGACTTAGTTCGCGTGAATATTAAAAAAAGGCATCCTATGCCCGTCTTTGTGATATACAGTAACTCTTATCAAATTTTGTCAGGATCCATTCAGCCGTTTAGCCGTGATACCGCGGCAAACATCCAGACAGAGAGACAAAGAACTTCCTATAGTTCGCTAGATGAGGTTGATCCATTTTGTGCATTTTTGGACGATTTGTATGGACTGACAGTTGAAATGTAGGGAGTTCTGAATCGCGCAAGCGAATTTCTTTCTTCGAGACGAACGCATTCATTTTTATACCTCGAAGCTTCTTGGTCTTGATACAACTGCGGCTATATTCCTCTGAATTATAATATTAGTTAGGATTTCTCTATGATAAAAGTGAATTGTTTATGCTGTATACAATTTATTTTAATTCTAAAATTACGCAATGTTCGCACAGGTTCCATTATAATAGGCTTTCTTCGGTCAGATAAAACAGTATGAAGGTTAGTCGGTCACGGATAATACGTATGTATTAAAGTAAGCATTTTTTAAAACTGAAACCTCCGAGAAAACCAAACTTGTTTTTACCTCGAGCAATAATATTTGGGTCACAAGGTACTTACTTCGCTACACGTGGTTATACTTCAAATATCTCACGTTTCTAAAAAAAGTTCGTATGAAGTCGATATCCCTTTACGTAGGTTATTATTGGATTAACATTTAAGAGATAATTACGCATACCGTGATCGGAATTATATATATGTATTATTATTATTATTAAAAGTCGTGGTAGCTCAGTGGGAGAACGCTTGCCTCACATTCGTGAGGTAGCGGGTTCGAACCCCGGGCGGGCCCGTACCAATGAGTTCTTTGTAACTTACGTACGGATATACCACTGGCTTTACGGTGAAGGAAAACATCGTGAGGAAACCTGCATATTTCCGGAGAAGGAATTCAATGGCGTATGTGAATCCGCCAACCCGCACTGGGCCAGCGTGGTGGATATGGCCTAATCACCCTTCGAGGGGAGGCTGACATCCCAGCAGTGGGATGTTTAAAGGCTGTTATAGTAGTAGTAGTATTATTACCCAACTGCCCAAGAAGAAGGGTAATGTTTTTGTTGTATGTTATAGTATGTAAGTTTGTGTGTTGCTGTACATCTTGTAGCCCAAATAGTTTGGCCGATTTTGATGAGTGAGGTGCCGTTGTATTATTCCTCTATCGTGACACTGTAGTGTCATGGAAATACTGGAGTATATTATTACTAGTAGTTCGCGCCGAACTGAGACCTCGCGACCCCTATATCTTCACAACCCCTGGACCGATTCAGCTCATATTCTAACTTAAAAATTGTATTGAAATGAACTACTTGCCTACAAAATTTCATAAAGATCGCATCAACGGTTCGCAAGTTATCATCGAACAAATATACACACAAACATACATACAAATGTCGATTTGTCCCAGTAAACTCTGAGACCTTCGCTTCGCTCGGTCAATTACACTAAGCTCTAATACGTGTCGTCACCACACAACGTCATAGTTTAAAAAATGAACGTCATAAACCGTTGTGGTACGCCTCTTGTTTATTGCTCTTCTCGTACTAAACCGGTTCAGAAAATGAAACGTTTTCCTGCTACAAATTGCATCATTCCCAGCGTGTTTCCTGCTATCGGCGGCGGTGAGCATCGAGCATGTTGATCAATTGAAATTATTTACCGTTGTGTAAATTACCTGCTAGCCCTTTTATGCCGCCAAGCGGAAATTTAAAAATACTAGCTGCTACCCGCGACTTCATTCGCGTGGACATACAAAAAAAACCTATCTATATATATGCAAAAAATTCAGGTTGAACCGTTTAGGCGTGATAACGCGACAAGCATCCAGACAGTGACAGAGATACAGAGATACTTTGGAATTTATGATACTAGCTGTTACCCGCGACTTCATTCGCGTAGACCTACAAAAAAAAGTAGCATTGTCCGTCATAATGCAAAAATTCCGTTCAGCCGTTCAGCCGTAATATAGCGACCAACACCCAGACAGAGAGACAGAGTTACATTCGCATTTATAATATTAGTTAGGATTACTCACATGTTACAACCGACAAGGTCAATTTGGTTCTTTACCGTGATAGCAATTATAAACAAACTTATATTTTTAGCTCGAACAAAGTACGCTTCAAAAACACATATTTGTACTTTAGCTGTAACTACGCAGTTGCAAAATCAATACATACACGTTTTTTGCCACTTTTCAAGTACAACGTACGTTGTAAGTAAACATCATCATTAGCCACAGAAGTCCACTACCCAACGACAGAAATCTGCTTTAAAAAAAACCCTTCTAACATAGTCCGAACTAGGCCTTACTATGTTTCACATTAAACTTGTATTTACTTCTTTATAATTATTCGATCGATCGATCAAATTTAACTAAAAATACTAAATGTCTTGTTTTGAATATTTTAAGAAGGGGACCGTTCAAGTATTACGTAAGCAGATTTATTACAATTAATTACGCCCCCCATCCCCCTTGTCAGCAAAAGTAAGCAAAGCTCTTACCCCCTCCCCCCATGCTTACGTAAACATTTTTCAATTATAAATGTTTTTTTTATATTATAATAATAACGAACATAACAAACTTATTTTAAAGTTTGGTACACATATTAAATTCAAATTAACAGTCTTCAGTCCATGAAACCAGAATCCATGATTCTAAGTTGGAGGGTTGCCATTCGTGTAAAAAAGTAAATAACTACCGATGACGTAATCATCATCTAGACTCCCCTACCCCTCATGTCATCCAAAATAAGCAAAACAAAGATATAGTGCTTACGTAATACTTGAACGGCCCCAAGAGAAATGTGAATTATTTTTTGTTTCTAAATTCTAACGAACTGGTCGAATAACGTAGATATAAGAATATTGCTAATAAACTCTTTACTTATCAAAATGTTATTGTTTTATTTATACATCGTTACGTGTCTTTAAAACAATTTTGATCAAACCCAGTTCCCGTCTATTGAGCATTTTAATGGTAGGACAGACAGACCGACGGCGTAGGCTTATTAATAGTGTCCCGTTGACACCCTTCCGGCACGGATCCCTAAAAACGTATATCCACGTACTCCATCGTGTCGCAGGGCAAGCTTCTTTTTGCTGTTTGAATGAAAATAATTATTTCTGGATAAAGCGTTAAACGCGAAATAAATTTACAGCGTGAATATAATATAGCTAGGGTCATAGATCAATTATTTTGTATTGTTACCAGAAAACAATAAAAAAAACACAAAGTAAAATTTTTACAACATTGGTAAGTTAGTTACCTTGAACTGTCTAAGGTTACGTGCGTCAGTAAATAACTACCTATATACCAATACAACTCTCTATTAAAAAAACAAATATGATTATTTTAAAGAAAAATAAAAATACGACCTGCAATATGTAGCTTATGACACACCGAACATAGGCAAAAGAATAATTATGGCGTGCATTTCAAAAATCGAGCCCCAGGCCCCATATTACACTAACTTTGGCTCTGTATAATGTGATTAACTAACTTTAGCTAGTACAATAATAAGAGGTAAGGTAAAAGTGCGTGTTTAGTTTACAAACAGGAAAATACAAGTAAAGGACAATTAAATACTCACACGCCCCAAGGATAGCGCAGCCGATAGAGAAATAGACGAGCTTCCCGCTCAGCAACAGTCCCAGGAGGTAATACAGCATAGGAGTGAGCGTGACGACGGCCCAGCCCAGCGTGTTGATCAGCGAATACACGCGCGGCGGCACCTCGAACGGCTCCACTCGCTCCACACCGGACTCCAAGAAAAAGTCACCAGTGTTGAAGAACGAATCTTGCATTTTATCCTGAAACATGAAGAACGCTACATCATGTACCTACGTTTAACTAATGGATATTTTATCTATTACTAGCTGCGCCCAACTGGATTTTCGAAAAATCTTTGGTAGTGCTCCTATTTACACTGAAATGGGAAGTTACCCAGAAAATTTCATGTCTCTGTCACCTGTGGTTTAGGCCGAGTTAATTCTCAGTCAGTCAGGGACACGACAGTTTTATAAATTCAGATATCAGAGTTCAATTTCCTATTATGGATGTCTTCTTTCACCCAGTCCGTCTAACCTTTTTTCCACCACACGCGAATCACGCGATCTCGTCCGCGATGCTCTCGGCCTTTGGTCTCGCATGCGGGGCTCGGGACTGAAGCGCGGCCTTCGGCCTCGCAAATATGAAGTAAAAGTAACGAACTTTCACATAAACTTATTTATAAACTAAATTACTTTATAATTATAAGAAAAAAAACAACATTATATGTGCAAAATCAGTCATGTCCATCCACATGTTGTCTGGAAGAAGTCTTTTTACGCGATAAGGACGTCTTTGTACTACCGAACGTTTTCATTTCTATTTTTTTTATTATTTTATAATTATATTATCGGTGTTAAATAAAGTTGTATTGTTATACAAAAGGAAGAGGTTTTTTTTAAATGTTAAAAATAATAAAACCCCGACTGCATGATATACTTCCACACTGAAAAGATGTAAGAATGGCGTATTTCAGATGAAGTTATGTACTCTCAAAGGGTCCATTTCGCTTGTTGGTAAGCGACGATATGGCCGAAGATTAAGCACGCAGACTTAGAAGATACCTATTCACTCTGACCTTGAAAAGCTCAACTTCTAATACACACTGTCGAAGGCTTTTCTATAGCTGATCGTGACATATTTGTAGCCTCCAACCGCATTTGATTTATATAAGACAACATAGGTAAGAACTAAGAATTGTGAAGGATAAAAACCTAATTGTACTCTACCAATGACGTTCGTTATCATTAAGGTCCTTCGACTTTCATACAAAACTATCGACGCCTTTTTAGGCGTCCTACTACGATTTTGAACTGGGCATGACTTAACATAGGTCTAATTTGGCCTCTAAGTATCGCAAAGTCGATAATTTAAAATGTTCATGGCTAGGAAATACCATTTTTCAACCCAATAATTACGACAAATTTTACGAATGTAGTGGTGTGTTCTTTACATGCGAATCATGCGATCATGGTGTGCGTGAAATATTGATGTGTGGGTGCATCTTGCAAAAATCGTGTACACTGGTTGTGCCGCGCGCGCGTCACGCGGTTTACGCGACGTTGCCAGCTTGTCGGAGCGTGTGTGAGCGAGACTAGGTATCCTTGCATCGCGGCTTAGTCCGCGCGCGGTCTTCGATAATTGCGACGTTGCGAGATTCGGTATCGGTGTGCAGTGCAGTGTTTGATTTGGTTACCTAATCTATCTATACCAATATTATAAAGAGGAAAGATTTGATTGTTTATTTATTTCATTGTTTGTTTGTTTGCATTGAATAGGCTCCGAAACTACTGAACCGATTTGAAAAATTCTTTCGCTGTTGGGAAGCTTCACTATCCCCGGGTGACATAGGTTATATTATATTTTCAAAAAAATTAGGGATCCTTACTAAAACTCCAATAATGTAAACCAAGATGATGTATTTCGCGTGCACTGCGGAAACTATTGATGATGAAAGAATAGTCTATACCAATATAATAAAGAGGAAAAATTTGATTGTTTGTTTGTTTGCATTGAATAGGCTCCGAAACTACTGAACCGATTTGAAAAATTCTTTCACTGTTGGGAAGCTACACTATCCCTATACTATATTATATTATATTTTTAAAAAATTTGGGATCCTTACTAAAACTCGAATAATGTAACCCAAGATGTAAAAAAAAATACCTAAAATATCCTTTACATCGCGTGCGTTGCGACAACTATTGATGATGATAGAATAATCTATCTATACCAATATTATAAAGAGGAAAGATTTGATTCTTTGTTTGTTTGTTTATTTGCATTGAATAGGCTCCGAAACTACTGAACGGATTTGAAAAATTATTTTGCTGTTGGGTAGCTTACCCGTTTTCATCATGCTCCTCCTTTTTTTTTAACTTTACAAGTCGACCTAAACGATCCAGCCATACCCAATTGCAGGACCGCCCCGCGGGCCCGCACGCGGCCCGTGCAGCCTCGCGAAATACTAGTTTATATGTATAAAAATGAACCCCTATTCTTGTATTTTGAGGACTTTGACATAGGTAACCATTTATAAATTTTTAGGGTTCCGTAGTACTACAAGGAACCCTTATAAGTTTGTCATGTCCGACTGTCTGTCTGTCTGTCCGTCTGTCTGTTTGAATCCTTTACAGCCCGCACCGGCTTCGCACGTGTATATAACAAAAAAATAAAAATTATAATACACACACAAAACCCTTCTATTTGCGTCAAGTTACAAAAAAAATATATATATAAAGAAAGCTAAAAAGCTTCCCAACAGCGAAAGAATTTTTCAAATCGGTTCAGTAGTTTCGGAGCCTATTCAATGCAAACAAACAAACAATCAAATCTTTCCTCTTTATAATATTTATTTTTGGTGTGACTAACTAATAACCCCATATCTAAAATTTGTTGGAATTCGGCATTTCTGAGTATGGGGCTCGGTGCGCGCTCCATCAGTGCCAGGAAAAATAATTCAAAATTACGGGGAAAAAAATTCACCTCAATAATGATGATGAATGTGGTTTTTGCATTTTTATGTATGATCTCGTTGCGCGCACGCTCACTGATCCCGGGAAAAATATTGAAAAAATTCTGAAAAACTTCCTTCTTAGTGAAATAATAGATTTTTTGTAAAAGGTGCCTATATAGGTAGGTGGTAAGGTGGTAGATAGAGGTATATGAAAATATTGGATATTTCGTGCTGCGCGATTGAAATATGTGCATAATACTAATAATACCTACCTACCTACCAACAAACCAACCAACCAACCTACCTACCTACCTACCTACCTATTAGTTAGTTAGTTTTGTGTGTGGTGTTTGTTGTGTTGTTTGATAACTTATTTTGTAAAAAAATAGCACAAAAAGAACAAAAATCTACAAAAACAGTAATTTTCAAATGAGGATTGATCCTTCGTCTCATTGACACACTACAAAACGAAGCATAATGAAAATCCGTCCACTCGACCGCTCGGCCAGTCGAACTGATAGGTGGAACGCCGAAAATCGGGTACTCAATTTCGTATTTGCTTGTAACCGTTTTGAATTCGCATGTGATTCGGTCATAGATTTAAAATTCATCATCATCATCATCAGCCTGTTCCATATCGTACCGAGATTTCTTACCCATTTTTCATAGCAATGGGGAGATTTCTACCCGTCCAGCTGCGATTTTCATTTGCGGTCATAGATTTAAAATTCATCATCATCATCATCAGGCTGTTGATAACGTACAGAGATTTCTTGCCCATTTTCATGGCGATGGGGGATTTCTACCCGTCCAACTGCGATTTTAATTTTCGGGCATAGATTTAAAATTCATCATCATCATCAGCCTGTTGATAGCGTACAGAGATTTCTTGCCCATTTTCATGGCGATGGGGGGGATTTCTACCCGTCCAACTGCGATTTTCATTTGTGGTCACAGATTTAAATATCATCATCATCATCATTAGCCTGTTCCCTATCGTACCGAGATTTCTTACCCATTTTCATGGCGATGGGGGATTGGTACCCGTCCAACTGTGACCTTCGTCACAGACCTTCGTCGTTTATCGGTCATAGATTTTAAGGATCATTATCATCATCATCCGCCTGTTCCCTATCGTACCGAGATTTCTTACCCATTTTCATAGCAATGGGGGGATTTCTACCCGTCCGACTGCGTTTTACATTTGCAGTCATAGATTTAAAATTTTCCATCATCATCATCAGCCTTCTCCCTAACGTAACGAGATTTCTTAAAAAATACATAAAATCATTAAATTAAAAAATATTTTATTTTACTAGAATACCTTTGCCAAAATTCGTAAAGGTCGGTCCAGCCGTTTTATCGTGAACAGATAACAAACAGAAAGACAGAGCTACTTTCAAAATTTATAGGATACTAGATGCGCCCCGCGGTTTCACCCGCGGTATAAACTCTGTAATGGCTGAACGGATTTGGATGAAATTTGGTATGGAGGCTACCATACCTAAATTTGGCTACCTCCATACCAAATTACATTAAAATCCATGCAGCTGTTACAGATTTGAACGGGAACAAACACACTTACATACTAACATACCTACTTACATACACACAAACTTTCGCATTTTGGTGTGACTAAGTAATAACCCCATATCTAAAATTTGTTGGAATTCGGCATTTCTGAGTATGGGGCTCGGTGCGCGCTCCATCAGTGCCAGGAAAAATAATGCAAAATTACGGGAAAAAAAATTCACCTCAATAATGATGATGAATGTGGTTTTTGCATTTTTATGTATGATCTCGTTGCGCGCACGCTCACTGATCCCGGGAAAAATATTGAAAAAATTCTGAAAAACTTCCTTCTTAGTGAAATAATAGTTTTTTTGTAAAAGGTGCCTATATAGGTATAGGTACCTATATAGGTAGGTGGTAAGGTGGTAGATAGAGGTATATGAAAATATTGGATATTTCGTGCTGCGCGATTGAAATATGTGCATAATACTAATAATACTTACCTACCTACCAACAAACCAACCAACCAACCTACCTACCTACCTACCTACCTACCTATTAGTTAGTTAGTTTTGTGTGTGGTGTTTGTTGTGTTGTTTGATAACTTATTTTGTAAAAAAATAGCACAAAAAGAACAAAAATCTACAAAAACAGTAATTTTCAAATGAGGATTGATCCTTCGTCTCATTGACACACTACAAAACGAAGCATAATGAAAATCCGTCCACTCGACCGCTCGGCCAGTCGAACTGATAGGTGGAACGCCGAAAATCGGGTACTCAATTTCGTATTTGCTTGTAACCGTTTTGAATTCGCATGTGATTCGGTCATAGATTTAAAATTCATCATCATCATCATCAGCCTGTTCCATATCGTACCGAGATTTCTTACCCATTTTTCATAGCAATGGGGAGATTTCTACCCGTCCAGCTGCGAATTTCATTTGCGGTCATAGATTTAAAATTCATCATCATCATCATCAGGCTGTTGATAACGTACAGAGATTTCTTGCCCATTTTCATGGCGATGGGGGATTTCTACCCGTCCAACTGCGATTTTAATTTTCGGTCATAGATTTAAAATTCATCATCATCATCAGCCTGTTGATAGCGTACAGAGATTTCTTGCCCATTTTCATGGCGATGGGGGGGATTTCTACCCGTCCAACTGCGAATTTCATTTGTGGTCACAGATTTAAATATCATCATCATCATCATTAGCCTGTTCCCTATCGTACCGAGATTTCTTACCCATTTTCATGGCGATGGGGGGATTGGTACCCGTCCAACTGTGACCTTCGTCACAGACCTTCGTCGTTTATCGGTCATAGATTTTAAGGATCATTATCATCATCATCCGCCTGTTCCCTATCGTACCGAGATTTCTTACCCATTTTCATAGCAATGGGGGGATTTCTACCCGTCCGACTGCGTTTTACATTTGCGGTCATCGATTTAAAATTTTCCATCATCATCATCAGCCTTCTCCCTAACGTAACGAGATTTCTTAAAAAATACATAAAATGATTAAATTAAAAAATATTTTATTTTACTAGAATACCTTTGCCAAAATTCGTAAAGGTCGGTCCAGCCGTTTTATCGTGAACAGATAACAAACAGAAAGACAGAGCTACTTTCAAAATTTATAGGATACTAGATGCGCCCCGCGGTTTCACCCGCGGTATAAACTCTGTAACGGCTGAACGGATTTGGATGAAATTTGGAATGGAGGCTACCATACCTAAATTTGGCTACCTCCATACCAAATTACATTAAAATCCATGCAGCTGTTACAGATTTGAACGGGAACAAACACACTTACATACTAACATACCTACTTACATACACACAAACTTTCGCATTTTGGTGTGACTAAGTAATAACCCCATATCTAAAATTTGTTGGAATTCGGCATTTCTGAGTATGGGGCTCGGTGCGCGCTCCATCAGTGCTGCCAGGAAAAATAATGCAAAATTTCTGGAAAAAAATTCACCTCAATAATGATGATGAATGTGGTTTTTGCATTTTTATGTATGATCTCGTTGCGCGCACGCTCACTGATCCCGGGAAAAATATTGAAAAAATTCTGAAAAACTTCCTTCTTAGTGAAATAATAGATTTTTTGTAAAAGGTGCCTATAGGTATGGTACCTATATAGGTAGGTGGTAAGGTGGTAGATAGAGGTATATGAAAATCTTGAATATTTCGTGCTGCGCGATCAAAATATGCACATTATACTAATAATACCTACCTAGCCACCAACCAAGCAACCAACCTACCTACCTACATACCACAGATGAACTACATACCTACCTATAAGTTAGTTTTGTGTGTTGTAAATAACAAATAACAAACAACAGTACCTACTATGGACTAAATTAATCTAACCCGGGTCTAAAATCCATATTTTTAGTCGCAGAATAATGTCTATCGACGCGGAAAACACAACATTTTTGGGTATTGCATATTTCATTAGGTATTAGGTATGTAAAATTCGAAATTAATTTGAAAAAAAACGAAAAAAAGTGGAAAATTTGTTCGGAAGGTACCAGACTCGGTGCCTTTAGAACCCCCGATATGGGGTTATTCCAGGGACCCAGTTATTCAATCGTCAAGCAGTAGTGTGCAAAACATCACTGTGTTCCGGATTGAAGGGCAATGTTTCCAGCGTAATTATTGGGCACAGAGATTTAACATCTAATATCTCAGAGTAATGAGCGCAGTGCATTGCCGCGCATGGTTTTGAACTGTTGAGGTTCAAAATTCTGGGTGGCACTGAACTGTTATGAGCAAGCGTGAAGCTTAACATCAGCTGAGTAACTTGCTCGTCTCGTCACCAAATAACAAAAAAAAAAACTTACATGCTTACACACTTACACACGAACTTTCGCATTTTAAATATTTATGCGACAATATTAGGTTTATGTAGATATATACTTTTATAAGTTTCGTTACTAATTTTGAATAAGTTTGTCAAGAAACCCACAGCAAAAATTAAAATAAATAGTATTCTCGAAATTAAATTATAAAAAATAATACTACCTAATTTTAGGGGTTCGAACCCAGAACCTCACGAGCGCGACCTAATCAAACTGATGACTTCGGCCACCGAGACGATATACAGAGCAACGAAATTTCGTATTTGCTTGTAACCGTTTTGAATTCGCATGTGTGCGTAATGTTCATGCGTGCATACAGGCGTTGAACATTATTTGAATTTTCAGTCGAGTGCAGCTATTAATGGGCTCTATTATTTTTGAGATGTGTTTATAACAATAGTAAGAGGTCGCAAAGTGAATTAAAACTGGGGCAGATTACCTCAATTGAGTTTTCAACGACAGCGCCATCTCTTGGCGCCTACCTACCTAGCGGACTCAAACGAAGGACCTTAAACTGTGCAGATTCTCGTCGGATGGGAGTAATTAAGTACGTTTATAAATATGTATAAGCATGTTGTCATGCAGTACGAATACCACGAATACAAGCGAGTCTACTAAAAATGGTCTAATCTAATCAGTAAACATTGATTTGCACGTTTCGTAATATCAATAGAGGTGACAATATGAGATGATATAATATTGCAGCCTACACTACTATTATTATTTACTACTATCAGTTACGCCAGACTTCGATCGCGTGGAAATACAAAAAAAAAAGTCTATGTCCGTCCCGGACCCTTAAGCTATACCTATGCAAAAATTCAGTTCGATCCGTTCAGCCGTTCTCTCGTGATAACGCGACAATCACCCAGACAGAGATATAGATAGACAGAGAAAGAGAGTTACATTCGGATTTATAATAATATTAGTAAGGAATATTATTGCAGACTTGTATTCAAGCGGGATGTCATTTTACGTCAAATAACTTCGCAAAATGTATTTATAAGACAAGATCCATCCAAAATTGGTCAAAGGTGTAGGCGGTAGGAGACAATTTAATTTATTTTTGATATGTAACGATTAAATTGAATAAAGTTATCATTAGATATAAATAGCATAATTTATATTTGCATACAACTGTGGGAGGACTGATTGTATCAAATAGCAATCGTCCTCCCACAGATCCGTGAACCATTGTATATCATCTATTTTACATTTTTTAATCTTGCAGTGTACTAAAAAGAAAAATAAAAAAAATATGCGAACAAACTAAAATTGAAAAAAAAAAAAAAAAAAAAGCCCTCCTGGGCAGTCGTGTAGTAAGTAGCCATGCGCAGAATGTGTCACTGAAGTGAAAAGATTCATATACTTCATTCCTTCACTTTGAAGTACTTCTATCTTTTAGTTCAGTACTTCAATCTACTTCAGTTGTTCAATGAAGGAATTTTCGTTTGGCGTTCGTTTTCTTTCGCTACTTCATCGAACTATCGAATGGGTCGTGAAAGTTGCAGTTCATTCAAATTTCTTATCTAATGGACGTGAGGCGCGCGACAAAATCAAAACGTCACGCTTTCGACTCGCAGTTTTTTTTTATAAATTTGTTTGTATAGATTCGTTTTTGTGTTTGTTTTACTTCCTCCTTACAATAAAGAGAAGACATACCTATTGCAATTATAATATTTAAAATTATGAAAATGTCGTTATAATCTACTAACAGTAATAATTGTGTTTTTTATTTACCTACATACCTATTTAAATAATATAGGTACAATATTTACACATAACTTAACACAGACAGTTTATATACATACTAGTAGTTCGCGCCGAACTGAGACCTCGCGACCCTTATATCTTCACAACTCCTGGACCGATTCAGCTAATATTCGAACTTAAAAATTGTATTGAAATGAACTACTTGCCTACAAAATTTCAAGAAGATCAGATCAACGGTTCGCAAGTTATCATCGGACAAATATACACACGAACATACAAACATACATACAAATGCCGATTTGTCCCAGTAAACTCGGAGACCTTCGCTTCGCTCGGTCAAATATTAGCAGACTGCAATGAAAATAAATCAAACAAAAACTCTAGCGACGAAAGCCGCAATAATTTTCAAATCGAATGGAAGCGCGGGAAGAGATTTTTGTGTATGCTATTAAAATGAAAGAGATGGAAACTAAATTATCAAACCAAAATGGCTCGTATTTTCTTGGCATAAAGCTGATATCTTGAAACTTTCGCATTCGAATACATTTGGCGCGAATCAAAATTATTCAATTAAAATATTTCTTAGTATTACATATGTGGTTTTATTGTACATTGCTTAGTTACTTGAAAGTTCATTATGGCTCTTTGCATTGCGAGCAATGTACGATGAAAATGATTTATGGGTTATATAAAATTGTTCTCAAGCGATCGTAACCGAGCCAAAGTTTGAGTGAAACACAAAATTACTTCAGTACAACAGAGCAGGACAGCGTATAGTAGTGCCTTTGAGCGAATAAGTTCGGAGAGGTTCGGAGCGTTTCTGACGCTTCGGCGTCATCGAATGACGATCGGCAGTGTTCGGCTTGTGCTCGGCTTTGAAGTACTTCAAATTTTGAAGTAGTTGAATTTTGACTGGACTAGAGTGAAAAGGACAGAACATACTTGAAGTACTTCGTTTGAAGGATTCCTTCGCGAACGACACATGGCTAGTAGTAAGTAACTAAACGACAATGTCAACCTAATGTCATTGTTAGATTTAAAAAAATATTTTCTTATCGCCATCGATTTATCAATAATGTCTGCGATCTGTAAACTGACTTAATAGGTAATAATTAATTCGAATTAACCACGCGTTTGCCAACTGTTATCTTACTAATGGTACTTTTATAGATCAAAGTTCAATAGTTTATTATGTCTGCAATACAATATTGGAACTGGGAATGTCGTATATTGGTCCATTGCTTTATAGAATAACTAGCTTGCCCGCACGGCTTCGCTTGCACAGACTATAGTTGTTTCAAATTTTCAAAATTTTTTGGTAAATTTTTGATTTTATCTTTGTTTTCGATAAATCCTGACACAGTCATATGTTTCTTCATTTCTTGTATTTGGTATACATATTATTTATACAGGGTTATAAGGAAAGGGTATGCTAAGCCGAATAGGGCTTATAGTACTCATAATTACGAACAACTTTTACTATGGGACCAACCCTAAAATCGAGAAAAAAATATCAGCTGTTTTATAGAAAACTATCACTGACACTCGCCAAAATGTATGAAATAGCTGATATATTTTTCTTGATTTCAGGGTTGGTCCCATAGTAAAAGTTATTCATAATGATGAGAACTTAAATCTCGTTTCGGCTTAGCATACCCCTTCCTTATAACCCTGTATAATTAAGATACAGTTAGTATATATTGCACAGCTTATACGTAAGGATTCCCGTATTATTAAAACAAAAGGATTATCCCGGTCAAAATATGGGTCGAATATTTACAAATCTTTAGTTCAGTTCAGGGTACTTACAACCATGACCTTTCCCTGAACGAATGTATCGCATAAAATGGTATTTTATCAAAGCGTCGATAGAAACGCTCTGTCTTTTTATGATTGACAGGCTGGCGTTTGGCCACAAACTCCCCTGATAGTGTGGTCGAGAACGGTAAACACACGTAGCGTGGAGTTGGAACTGGCTCTCAAGTGAGGCTGCCAAAACACACACCTTGGCGACAGATTTTCTACTTGAGGGTAGTATTTAGCCAGTAAAGTACTCAGCTATGGAAGTGCCAGCATGCTATGGTTTCCTCACAATGATTTCCTTCATCGGTAGCTCAAGCTCATTGTTGGGATTTGAACCCACGCCCTACGGCTTGCGATCCGAACGCGCTAACCACTGAGCTATCTTCGCTACTTCTATAAAGCAATCACCTGTATGCTCCCACTTATCCATACCACAGAAGTAAAAATAGTACAATTATCCAAATTATACTTTGGACCATAAATCATTCACCTTTAGTTTTATCAACGATGAACTCTTGCATTATTTATAATAATAATCCGTATTTGACTCTCACGTGATTGATTCATTGTTGTGTGATTATCTAAAGCCGGTCTACTGCGACACGTTACTAATAAAATTTTGTTATATAACTGTGCTATATAACGTGTTATTAACCGCATTCCACTGCGACTTGACAGCAAATAATGATTTGTTTGCAGTTTATCATACTCTAAAATAAGTTCCGACGAGGAAGACGTGTTAGCTGTTTCGGCAGTGGTAGATTTAGTTTTTTTTTTTTTATATATTAGTAGTGTCACTATTCAGGGAGGCAACGGGACTACGTTCGTATGGAATAGACAATGCCCTGGCGATATAGTTACCTCTTATTAGCGCTTGTTTATATTATCTTTGATCAAAGTTTACTAACGAACATGTAGGTAGGTTTTTTCCGAGAATTTTCCTTAAGTTTTTTTATCAGTTTTTATCTGTTAGTACTTATTAATTATATCGCCGTGAATAATTCACGATTCACCATATTGATTGAACTAACGTGGACGCCTATCAATACCAAGGATATGACCTTGCTTCTGGTATTTGTGTAGTAATCAGTTGTAATTCTTTCAAATGAATTATCCATTGTTCGAAACGTCATCCATTCTTTATGATTTACTAATACCAATTTATTGTGCCAATATCCCAATTCTGACCCGTAGGTGAGTGTCAGGAATTCGGGATATTGGTGCAATTTGGAATTAATGTCCGAATTACCGGACATAACATTCCACTGAATGTTTACGAATAGTACGAAAATGACATGACGCCTTATACTCGTATAGCAGCCTATCGATACAATTTTGCTGCTCAGCAGAAGTGTTGTGTCGCACTAAAGCTGCCACCTGCAACTGTCGACAGCACTTGCAGCGATTGCATTCAATCGCGGCAGCCTCCTCCGCCGACAGCAGGCGCTGCTGTCGCGGCGCTCGGAAGTCATTTCATAGAAATACATACAAACTATTCGTGCAGCTGAGGCTAACTGCAGCGACTGCTTGCATTTTCGCATTAAGGTGCAATTACTCATCGTGGATTTATTGAAACCAATTTTGCGCCAATGAATAAGTTGTTTTAAGAAATTACGGGTAAAATGATCACCACATTGGTTTAGCTACAAATCTCAATAAGCTGATTTTCATCTTGGTTTTTGGTTTAGCGAGAAATGTACTTATACTAGCTTTTAATTTGAATTTTTGGTTGGTGTAATTTCTTGATACAATCTATTTATTATCGCAAAATTAGTTTTCATGAACGTACGATGAGTAATTAAGCTGTAATTGACAGAAAACGCAAGAAAATTTGAATTTCGCGCGCTGAGCGAAACGTTGCACCTTAACTTTTACTACCGATTAGTTTCTATGCCTGAAAATAGCTTATGTCAGCACGTTTGTTACCGCAGTCGATCATTAGGCATATTTTGTACTGTATTTTTATATAGGATCGCATTTAGCGAAGCAAAAATATTACGGCCGTTACGAAAGGTCGTCTAAGGATATAAACTGTATGTATATTTGCATAAAAATCCGATTAAGTGAAGCCCATTTGACTGTTATTAACGTTTTAAGCTAGAGACGAGGAAGAATCGGTGACATACCTTGGTAACATATAGCTGGTGCAACCATTTGGAAGCTTCCTCTTCGCCCTCTGGTATTTGCTCCACGGGAATCCTTTCTATATAAAGATGGGCGTGAACAGGCTTTCCGAAAAGCAGGCTTGTCAACGTTGGCGGAGTCTGTAAGCAAACAAATTCATGACGGTGCTTGTACTTTTTTTAAACTTATTAGACTATGTTATGTGTTAACTCAAAGAAGCATGTTCTAAATGCAGAAAAATGGTATTGAACTTTCCTTCACTCGCGATCACTTGCAAAAGTTTTGTGAACATTCTCCACAGTGTGAAAAAAAAACACTTCTACAAAATACTCTGGAAAAAATGCACTATCGAGATGCTCTTGGCGTCACCAGTAAAATACTAAACATTGTCGAGTTCCCGTGGCCATCTCTGGTCTTCTTCATCAGCTTCACTTCAACAATTTTTACTTTCTGAATGCAAATGCTTGACTTGTTGATGAACATTTATATATATATGCCTATAATTTACCGAATGAGCGAAGCGAACGAAACGGCGATTCTTGATTGAAAAAATTGAATGGATTTCATTTCTTCTAAAAAATTATATTATATGATTATTCCCATAATCAGAACAGGATTTTGATAAAAATGGGACCAATCTGGAAGGAAATCCTTTCAAATAAAAAAATAATTTTCCAAAATCTGTTTATAAATGACGGATTTCTGAGGTCACAAACATTAAAAAAAACCGTCGACTTGAGAACCTCCTCCTTTTTTTGGAACTCGGTTAAAGAGAGCCTATGACAGCTGTTTACCTTACTGCTGCTATCGAAAGCCAACTGGATGTTGTAAATTGCAGGGATTTTCCCACGGAAATATTGTAAACTTGTCGTGAAACCCTTTGTGCGTGGCGTGAGGTGGTGCTTTAGAATCGGCAGGTTTTTCTCCTTGGCGAAGTTTACTGATGCTTCGTGCTTTTGTTTGGTGTAGCGAGTGCCTTCTGGCGTCAGCAGTAGCTGGAGACAAACGCGAGGTTTTAAATCTAATCTACTGTAAAAGCAAGCGTTAAGCAGACATTACGGCGGAAACAGGAGATATGGGATATGGGTCAATTGTCGTCCCTTCATGTCTATAATTTTGTCATTGTAAGACGATGAATGAAGAATCTCTGAGATTCTGGCTTAACGTTTAATTTTTCCCATTATCATATTAATCATTTCGTGGAGGATACAATATTCCTTTGGATTGATATTCCCACCATTAAACAAATGGGACAAGCTTGGTTGCTAGAACTGTATCAGCGGTAGAGCCTCGTTCCGGTGTTAGAAAAGAGCTTGGTTGGCTCGGGTAGTAATGCGCGACCAAAGACCAAACCCTAGATTCTGCATTCAGGACGATCGAAGCGCACCACGCATCAGACTATATACACTTATAAAAAATTACTCTGATTGGTTGATTGCTAGGCGCGAGTAGGCGTAACCTTGAGATAGCCAATGAGAACGCTTGGTCGCACTCCCCGTGACCTCCTCAAACTTTGGTGACATTTTGTAGGAACATCGAATCTCGTAATGCGGTATCTAGTGTGATCTGTGCGCGCGACACATCCCATACGGGTGGTCACTGGTCAATGCAGGACTTTTGCTCCCCATCTCGAATAAGAATAAGTTTCGTTATTTCTTTCATTTGCTCTGAGTTTGGTTAGGATATCGGGTATAACTCTATTCAAGTCGCCAGATGCCGGAACCAATATATTCAAACAGCATCTATCTACATATTATTAATTTATATACACATAAATTACTCTTAGTTTTTCCTGAAAAATAGCTAATGAACATATACCTACATAAACATCTAATTTGGTCTGCAAGTAGAGGTGTTTTTTTTGTTTAAATTCTTCAAGCATATCATTTACATTTAAAAAAAAAATTAATTACAAAATTGAATGTAATTCAGGTACCCGAGTTATTTGGTACTGTGCTAATAATTTCAAGGACATACTTACATTTGCCACGCGTAAGCTAGGCAGCAGTTCAATGACGTGAATGTTAGATGACTGTTTTTTAGCAGATGCATGGCTACATAATCTACATATATAAGGAATTCTATTCTACTATGTGCGTAATGCGTATACAGCAGTTCTACAATAGATAAAGTGGTATAACTACCGAAGGTCTGCCCAATTAACTATCATAATTGACATTTCAGAGCAATAAACGACTCAGTGATATGATATAATTAAATTACAACACTGCAGAGCAAAGATAACACAAATTATAGCTAAAACGGTCATCATATCTTGAAATATAGTTATCAAATAAGTCACCGACTTACCCACACTGGATCAGGATAATCACAAAGCTCTGTTATCTGATTTTTTATGATTAATCTATCTTTGTCAAAAGACCGTTCTAGAAAGACAAACTCGGAGAACTTCCACATCCAACCAATAGGCGGTAAATATTGGATAACTTTTTTTGCATATGCTTTACAGTTCTGGAAAAAAGTTTATGGTTACACAATGGCTATTATAGCTATGGCTAATGGTAACACAGCCATAAATGCTGAAAAATTCTGGTCTTTTTTTTTGTGTAATAGTATAGCCGTTAGTCGATCTAATAATGAAATGTTTTATGGCTGCTTTGACACAGAACGCGCTCTCTCGCTCGCGTTATCAATATTTCTTTATTTCAAATGCCTGATGTTCTAAAATGATATTTCGAAAATGTGTTACGGCCACACTCTGAGACTTTTAATGATTACTTAAACTGTAAAGTAACATAAAAAGAAATTGTTAAATGTCTCTGAGTGTGGCCTTTAGTTACTCTTAAATTTTATTTTATTTGAAAGAAAACTGAAATGTATCAATATAAAATTTGTTTCATCATCATCATCACCAGCCTATAATAGTCCACTGCTGGACATAAGCCTCTCCCAAGGCACGCCACTCAACCCGATCTTCAGCTTTTTTTCTTCCACCCACCGCCAGCTGTCCTACGCATATCGTCACTCCATCTAGTTTCAGGGCGTCCTTTGCTACGTTTTCCGATTCATGGTCTCCACTCTAGAACACGTCTACCCCAACGATTATCGGTTCTACGACAGATATGGCCGACGCACTGCCACTTCAGCTTGCTA
This sequence comes from Apocheima hispidaria, assembly GCA_947579745.1. Lineage (NCBI taxonomy): Eukaryota > Metazoa > Arthropoda > Insecta > Lepidoptera > Geometridae > Apocheima > Apocheima hispidaria. Next base: position 5,808,735 of record OX388151.1, read on the forward strand.
ATACGCTGAGCTATGTCGGTGACTTTGATTCTCTGGCGAATTACTTCGTTCCGGAATTTAAGAATTTGTTTAGGACTTAAAATGTGCAAACGGTGCGTAAAAGAACAAAAAAAATCACACTAATCTTATATTATTTAACGGATTTGGATGAAATTTGGTATGGAGGTAGATTAAGCTCTGGATTAACACACAGGCTATTTTCTATCCAGAAAAAAAATTTGGTTTCTCTAGAATAGCGAGTAAAACCGCGGGGCGCTGCTAGTAATAAATAAATTTCTGCAAAAACATTTGTTATACAATATCAAGCGAATTGCATATGTATTAATTAATAAATAATCAATTTCCTGCTCTTTAAATAACATAAATCATGGATAGCTTACCCCCAAGACTTGAATACCATCACAAAACTGCCAGCCCATCAACCAGTCTATTTCATAACTATGGTTCATAATGAGATAGCCATGCTCTTTGCCATAAAACTTCTCGTATTCATCCTTTTTGACATAATACGAGATGGTTGTGCCAGACCACCATTCTGACATGAATACTAATTCTGAAATGCAAATATTTGATTGATTATGCACACCAACATAAATAAGGTAGGTTCTACAACAGACTAGGCACTCCTTTAGTCTACCACACAAAACAAACAGCTTAAAACACCCAGAAACTGTTGAAGGTCCTGGATAATACAAATGCTCAAGTCCACTACCAGCTGGCACCAAACCCAGCATGCTGGTGGCATTACCAAACTGAATGGCAATGCTTATGCATTACACTAAGTAAACACCAGCATTTTGGTCATGCGTCGCATCAACCTATGTAATAGTATGTTTACTTACGGCTGTAAAATGAATATGACAGATAGTAATTTATTTTACGATACAAAGATTTGTTGAATGGCTTCAATCCAAAATATAGTATAGCTTGTATACAGTTTAGTATCACTCCAGAGATGAAGTATGATATAGCGAAACATAGATGCACAATAGTAGATTGCTTTAATATTTTAAGGATCCCCATCTTGATAATTTTCTTCAACAGGTTATCATAAAATCTGGAAATAATACATGTTTACATCAAAAAGGCATTTATTCTAGTCTTAGAGCAGAACATTAACTTTACTTTTGCTAGAATACATTAAAGATTTGTGACCATTCTATTGACTTTCTGTCAGTAAGCATGATTTTTATGCTCCCACAAATACATACACCATTTACATGTTATATACCCACTTGCAACTTGGTGAAATAACTTTGTTATATCATAACCTCGATTGGTAGGTAAGTACATAACGGATAAAGGGTAACTTAAATTTCAATCTCCTATCACATTTATTTCTATTATGGTCAATAATCTTATTTACTGGGCACAATGCAAGCAGGTAGATAAATGTGACATAAATAATTGCAGAAGTAATTAATCCAGAAAACTACACTTCGGAAGTTCGGATCCAAATTGAGAGATCACGCCGCGCCGGTTATTGCAAGGTGAATGATAAATTACCAATATTGTGTGTGTTGATAGGAATATTTTAACAAAAAACTTGTATCTTTTTTGTACTTTAGGCCTTTCCCAGGAACATTGGAATATACATGTACTAATTCTCTATGAGTATTTTACCAATAAACCACAGAATTCTCCTCAGAATAAACATTCTAGCCGAATCGTTGATGCCCACTAAAATCAATTACCTTGGTCATACCAATCCCGTTTGTATTAGGCTAAAATTATCACTACACTGTGTGCGAACAAATAAAATTAAATATGTACTGTTTTCTTAGCTTAGTTGCAAGTCCACCCACGCACGACCGATTTTAAATCTGCGTTTGTCTTGGACTCTTCCTTGGTGCACTGACAGAGAATTCTTGTTTTTTTTTTCTGTCTCTTATGTTTTGGCTCCACACGTTCTGTATTTAGCCAGTGTCAAGTATGAGGCGTTTTCCAACAAAAAAAAGTAGTTCTAAAATACTTACTAGATGGCGTAACAGACCTATCGTTTTACCTGTCATTGTTAATAACCCATGTTTTGTAGTTACAGCTACGGCGTTGATATCCTTCAATCCTATATGGGCTTTATTTAAAGCTTTAAATAAAGCTAAACTTTAGCTTTTTTCTTTTTTTAGCTTTTTAGTTTCACGTTACTTGAAATTGTCTAAATACACTTTTTTTTTTTTTTTTATTTATAGCCTTCTGTGCTGGTCATTTTGATATATATATTTTTCATTATTCAATGATGTCAAGTTTTCCTTTTTGTCCAAGTAATTATATTTATTCGTATTAAATATTATTTCCGTATTATTGTTATTTCATTATCAATTTATAATTGTTATTTGACATCGGCTCCATTTCTTAATCCACTTCCCCAGTTTGCCTTCCGGCATAGGCCTCTTCCTGGGACTTCCACTCTTTTCTCTTTTGGGTCAATTGTTTCCACTGTGTTCCAGCTACTTTCTTTATTTCATCCTCCCATCTTATACGTTGTCTTCCTTTGTTTCTTTTCCCCTCTCTTGGGTACCACTCTAACACGTCTCTATTCCATTTTCCTTGTTTGTTTCGTAACATATGACCAGCCCAACGCCACTTCTGCTGTTTAATTACATAAGTTATGTTTTTAGTCTTTGTCTTCTCTTTGATATCCTCTAGGGAAATTTTATCTATTAATTTAATGTTCAGTATGTTTCTTTCCATGTTGTTCTGGCATACTTGAATTTTCCCATAGTTTTGTTTTGTCAGGGACCATGTGGGACAGCCATATGATAAAACTGGAAGGATGCAGCTGTTAAATACTTTTATTTTGTTTTTGTTTTTTGAGAAAAAAAAGACACACGTACATTTTGTTATCTTTCATGTCTTGACAGTGACAGAAAAAACCTCAAGGTACATCTAACGCCATCTATTGGGTACTTTTATTACCAGGATTTCTTTTTTTTGGAAAACGCTTCATTGGTGTACTGGTACATGGAATATCAGACTGTGCATTATCGGGTCGTGAAATATTGGCCGTACATTAACGACACGGGCCGATAATGCACAGCCGATAATGTACAGCCTGACATTCCATGTACTAGTACATTTATTATCAGACTGTACAATATTGGACGTACAATATCATACCGTACATTATTGGCACGGGCCGATAATGTACAGTCTGATAAAAGATAACCCATCCCTCATTGGCTGAGAGCCTGTTTGTCTATGAAATCTAACGATTTCATGCTTCGTTTGAACGCGATAGTAAAAATAAGACAAAGATTAAAAATATAAGGATTACAGTTAGTAGAAAATCTTTGCTGTGTCAAAACTGGTTAGGTTATTAGGTTTTTTTTATAAAAGCCCGGAAATCATTTGTTATGTACATGACAGTTGGTTAAGGTATTTTCAATCTGTGCCTTATTTACACTATCGCGTTCAAACGAAGCATGGAATCAAAACAGATCATAGACACATCGACAGCAAAGAGCAGAGTCTTTCAGCCAATACGGGCTGGGTCGTCTTTTATCATGCTGTACATTATCGGCCGTACATTATCAGCACGTGCCGATAAAGCACGACAAGCGAGCTTATCCTCTAACTTTGAAACGTTCGTGATTCTGATTGCGAGAGCATGCCATCTCGCTCGTACCAACTTAGTCGCACTATGCATGGTTCCACTCGCGCAGCTCTCGCTATCGCATTCAGAGTTACGGGATAAGCCTACGGGAATGTACAGCCCAATAATGTACAACACGTTAACACGTGTACTTTTCTCAGGTACGTGGATTATCGACTGTACATTGTTGGCTGTACATTACTGGGCCCCTATTCGGAGAAATGACATTTTATCTCGGTCACTGTCTCTCTAATTTAGAATTTAATGGGAGTGAGAGTGACCGAGATAAAATGACATATCTCCGAATAGGGTCCCTGGTCGTGCTTTATTGGCACGTGCTGATAATGTACGGCCCGTATTGTACCACATGATAATCGGCAGCCCGGTACACCAATTATCGGTCGTACATTCCAGGCTGGACATTATCGGGTCGTACATTATTGGGCTTTACATTATAGACGTCCTTTGCTTTAGCCGCGAGAGGAGAAAAATGCTAATTGCTAACCAAATTTTACTTTAGAAATGGTTTTATATACTCATAGTAGTTTTTGCAAAGTTAAATTCCTCACGAAACTGACAAAACTTTGTAAGTTACGCAATGGTGGTCTATCTACATTCCGGGACGCTCGGATCCTGGGCATTGAAACTTCGTGCGACGACACAGGAGTTGCTGTAGTTGACGGCATAGGCAATATTCTAGGCGACTCCTTGATTTCACAAAATATTGTTCATCTTCGTTATGGTGGAGTTAATCCTCTCATTGCTCACGAATTGCACCACAGTAACATAGAACAAGCAGTCTCTGAAGCTTTAAATAAAGCCCATATAGGATTGAAGGATATCAACGCCGTAGCTGTAACTACAAAACCTGGGTTATTAATGAGTTTAGAAGTTGGATTAAAATACGCTAAATACTTGTCGAAAAAGTTTAATAAACCAATAATACCTGTGCATCATATGGAAGCTCATGCGTTAGTGGCAAGAATGTACTATGATATACCATTTCCATTTTTAGTACTACTCATTTCAGGAGGGCATTGCATCTTAGCCATTGTAAACGATTTCAACAACTTTTTTCTGCTTGGTAAAAGCTTAGATAATGCACCTGGTGAAATCATGGACAAGGCAGCTAGAAGAATGAAATTGAGAAATATACCTGAATACTCTACAATAGCAGGAGGAAGAGCTATAGAGTTAGCAGCAAAAAAATCAAAGAACCCTGAAATATTTAAATTTCCGATACCTTTGTGGAAATATAGAGATTGCAACTTTAGTTTTAGCGGTCTCAAAGACTCTCTGCAAAGAAAGTTGTTACAAAAAGAGACTGAACACAATATCATGGCGGACGGTATTATTCCAGAAGTGAATGATCTATGTGCCGCATTTCAACTTGCTATTGCTGAACATTTGACACTTAGAACAGAAAGAGCTATATTATTCAGTGAAAAAAATAATTTAATATGTAATAGGTATAAGAATATTGTAGTGTCTGGTGGTGTAGCCTGTAATGACTTTATATTCAAGTCAATTGAAGCAATAGGCGAGAAAATGGGTTATAATGTGGTTCGTCCACCTCCTAAATTATGCACAGATAATGGCATCATGATAGCGTGGAATGGAGTAGAGAAATTTAGGAAACAATGTGACATAGTGACTAGTTTATCATCAATAGTCACAGAACCCAAAGCACCTTTGGGTACGAGTTTAATAGAAAAAGTGAAAGAAGCTAATTTGACAGTTAAAGTAACAAGATTAAAAGCACTTTATAATGCCTATTTTTGTATTTTTATTTCTGATAGTTTACAAGAACTATTTATTTATGATTGCAGTTTCACCCGCATGCAAAATTGCATACTTTTTCTGAGTTGTTTTTAAATCCCATATCTATCTCCAATACTTAAGCTGTATCTATGTAAAAATTCGGGTCTATCCATTGAGCCGTGATAACGCAGCAAACACTGAGACAGAGACAAACTTTCGTTTTTGACCAAGCGAAGCAAAGGTCTCAGAGTTTACTGGGACAAATCATCATTTGTATGTATGTTTGTGTGTAAATTTTGTCTGATGATAACTTGCAAACCGTTGATCCGATCTTCATGAAGGTTTGTAGGCAAGTAGTTCATTTTAATACAATTTTTAAGTTCAAATATGAGCTGAATCGTTCCAGGGGTTGTGAAGTTATAAGCATCGCGAAGTCTCAGTTCGGCGCGAACTACTAGTTATAATATTAGTTAATATAAGGACCTGTGGGTAAGGATGATGATTAGAAGCCCTAGCCTGGATTGGGAAGTGGCTCTCAAAACTGCCGAAACACTATTAGGTGCTTGGTGACAGATTTTCAACTTGAGGGTGGTAGCTAGCTAGCAAAGTATAAGAAAGTACCTACCACTACTTTGGTTTATTAAATTTTGGTCCAATAGTAAAAGTTGTTCATAATGTTGAGTACTATAAGCCTTTTTCGGGCGGTCACTTGCCGATTTGCCAGCCTGTATACTATGTCACTGTTTATTGTCCCAAATAAATAAAAAATAGACTTACAGCAACAAAGTTTATTGACAATATTTAGTTCTACATTAAATTAAATAGTTGTAGATCATCATGCATGTTGATAATGAACTCTTCACTTTCTGGGCTGATTGGTTTGCAGATCTGAAAACACAAAAAATCCATTATTTAAAATATTTTTATAGTAATAGCACACCTAATCAAGTGGGTGAATTCAATACGTATCGAAACTAATAAGGTATTACCTTAATCATTACCTTTTTTTTTAGCAGGTAATAGGAGAAAATAAAATGCAGATTCATGGAAAAAACAAGGTTTGCGACTGAGAATTCCCACATAGATAATGTGTTGCTCATCAGAAATTATGTTAGTTCACACTTGCAAATCATACTAAATTGGTCATCACAAAACAGGCAAAGGCTTTTAAAGTTGTTAAGGTAATCTTATATAGTTTTAAAATCTAGATACTGCAATGTTAGTTTTGCCTTTGCAAATCACACACTCGGTCTAAAGTTATACTACGGTATTCTATACTGAACTATGAGTTAGTTGAATAACAGTTCAAGACCTAAACTCAAAAACATTGGTTTAGTTTACTTCGCACAACCTAACTTACACCATTTCTTAGTCCGTTTCATCTGAAAAATTCATCCAAAACAACAATATTTTAAAAATAAATGAAAGAATTTCAAGCAGATTCAAAGGTACATAATAATTACATCTACACTATTAAACCAGTGCTTCCAAACTACAGATAGTTTACCTCGAAAATCAGTGATAGTATGAAAATTATAACATACTAGCTGTTAGAAGCAACTTCGTTCGCATGGACATAAAAAAAATGCACTTTGTCCATCTTCAACTCTTAAGTCATATCTATGCAAAAATTCAGGTTGATCCGTTCAGCCGGGATAACGCGAAACACCCAGATAGAGAGACAGAGATACATTTGCATTTATAATATTAGTTAGGATTGATATTGACAGTATTTCAATATCTATATTCTTTATCATTAATGAGAAAACAACAGCTGGCAGTAGTCCCATTTTTGGTCACATTCATTATAAACAATGTTGCAATGCACCCTAGGGACTTAGGGCATGCAAGTTGACTTTTTAAGTGTTCCTAAGTGCAGTCATGGATTTAGTAGTAGTTTTTTCTAATTTATTTTGGCTAGGGCAGCAGAATCTAAGGAACAATAATAAGGATAATGGGGCATATTTAAAGACCAATTAAACTTTTTTTTTTTTTATCACATACATCACATATTGAGTTTGGATATCTTGTAGAACCCTGTGTGCCTGTTCTGAAGCATTGAGCTTTATTAAATATTGCTAAATTACAAAAATAAACAAGACATCGACAATTGTAGAGCTATGGGCGGCAAAAATTTAACAAACTATAAATACTTGGGAAATGCGTAAATACGCCACTGCCTAGGTTGTACAATTTATTATAGAATGCTTTTGTACTGCAGCTTAGACCAATCTTAGCTGATCAACTTGGGTTCAAGTCCTGTGTGTGTTATTCATTATGTTCCTAGCTTCAGGTCAAAATAGTAAGTACTGGGTCACTGAAGACCTATCCAGATATATCCCACCCATGTATTGAAAATTATTTTAATTTCTGATACTCACGAGCTGGCCTGCCATTAGTCCAGGGTGTAATTCTGACGTGTGATACGTCTCGTTTTAAAGCCTCATTGCGGAGTTCAGCTTTCAGAGAGCGCCGCAAGATCTTGGCAGCGATGTTGGAGTAGTTTATGTAACTGGAAAATCATAACCTAAGTTTAAGCACAGAACCTCTTGTTAAACTTATTGGACTGTTATATACTCACTTCAGACCAGCTTGCCTCCAGGCTCCGCTCATTTTGAGGCTGTTTCGTTTTAGATTTGCGGAATTTTCTTAAAAATTCAGAGATCCGAATGGAATAAAAAGTGACGTAACAAATTTAGTGTTGCTAGTATCAAGCTAGTATAGTGCTCAAGTACCCAAATAATATATTTACTCGGGCAGCCGGGCTAGTATGGGCTAGTAATCTGAGGCTAGTACTATACTATAGCATAGGCTAAGTCGTTACGTAGAGATATCATATTGATGTCGAGAGTAGCGCGTAGCTTATTTATATTCATATATGAATAATAAATAGTATTGAGAGTGAGAAAAATATTTTATATTTTCTACTGACAGATACAGAGTGACACAAACAAACTTTACGATACAAAACTAGAACTTAAAACACCATGTAGGATTGACATCTTTACACCATAGAGGTATAAACAACATCCCCACTCAATCCCACATTACTTGTGCAGAATGTATGTTTCGGCCTGCCAACCCCCTTAGTTAACATGTCTGCAGGCATTTTGTCTGTTTGACAATATTTGACGAGAATCGTCCCTTGCTCTGCTAATTCTCTTACGAAATGATATCTTATGTTTATATGTTTTGAACGCTTCCCTATTACAGGAGAATACACCAATTTACTAGCACTTTGACTATCGCTGTATATTGTAACAGCTTCGCCTGTAACACCCGTTAGTTCACCATATAAACCATTCAATGACATCACTTCCTTAGAGACCTCACTTATAGCAATATATTCTGCTTCTGCAGTACTTAGCGCCACGCACCTCTGCTTAGCAGACTGCCATACCACTGCAGCACCACCGAAAATTAGAGCATAGCCCGAAAAAGATTTCCCGTCAGGCCCGTTACCCCAATCCGCATCTGCATAGGCAATTATAGGACTATTACACTTCTTGTAATGCAGCGACAGCTCCAAAGTCCCCTTCAGATACCTTAGCACACGTTTCAGTGCTGCCATATGTGTTGAATCATTGCAGTTATTGAATTGGCTTAACATTGTTACTGCATATGATATGTCTGGTCTCGTGCAGCATGCCAAATACATCAGCGAACCAATAATTTCTTGATAGAGTGGGTTCGCTTTATCCTTAATACCCGGTTTTAATCTTAGATTGACTTCTACTGGAGTACTCACCGGTTTCGCATCTGACATTTGGTACTTTTCCAGAATCTTTTTAATGTATGTCTTTTGAGACAGGTACAACCCATTATTTTTCCACATAATCTGGATCCCCAAGCATTCTCTTGCTTGTCCCAGGTCCTTTATTTTAAAAGATTCACCAATCTGATACTTGACAACTTCCGCCTCTCTATTTTTATTGGTGAATATATAAAAATCATCCACGTAGAGAGCTATTACTGTCATGCATTCACCTTTTTTCTTAATGTACACGCATGGGTCATACTTGCTTCGAACAAAACCCAAATGCAATATATGAGCATGAATTTTTTTGATTCCAGCATCTAGCGGCTTGTTTTAGACCATATATTGCCTTATGCAGTCTACAAACCATGCTTTCTTTCCCCTTCTGAATAAAAAATTCTGGTTGCTCCATATAAATCTCTTCCTCTAAATCTCCATTGAGAAAAGCTGTCGTCACGTCAATGTGATGAACGCTTAGATTTTTCTCAACCGCTAATGCTAGCAGAAGACGAATCGACGACATTTTGACTACTGGCGCGAATGTTTCGAAATAGTCTTCTCCAGGTTTTTGCGAATAGCCCTTAGCGACCAGCCTAGCTTTATGCCGCTGAATACTGCCATCTGCTCCGACCTTCAATTTGAAAACCCATTTTGTCTTGACAACATTTCGATCCAATGGTCGATTTACCAATTCCCATGTTCCGTTAACCATAAGGGAATTATATTCGTCCTTCATCGCTCCTATCCACAATTTCTGGTCTGAACGTTCCATGACATCTTGTACGGAAACGGGATCAGGACTCTCTGACACATGGTAATTGTACACCATATCTTTTTCCCGCTTCGGAACCCTATCTCGTAATGGATATCGCCTCGCACCTTGCAAACCTCCGCCCTCAGGTTGCATAACCTCTGTCATTGGAACTTCTAGCTCACTTTCAGATTCAACAGTGTCGTAAAAATCTATCGGCGAACTAGGTCTTTCTCTTTCAGATCTTGAATAAATCCTCTCTGGACTAAATTCTTCTCTTTCAGATCTGGAAGAGGTCCGATCTGAAACTGAATCCACATTCCGACTTCTCAAAGCTTCAGATTCTTCATCGATTTCTAAGTCTGTTTCAGCTTCCTGAATATTTACTTCCACTGTCACTGGACGTGGAACCTCTGACCGAGTTGTTCGCCCAACTCTAGGAATGTTCTGTATTTGTACAGAATCATTATTTGAAACTGAAACTGCTTGTTTCTTCACAACCACGGGAATTTTTTCCATAAAGGTGGCATCACGCGCAATAACAATCCTCCTTGGATCACCGTTCAGATTAATAAATCGGTATGCCTTAGAATCGATTGCATATCCAGTCATTATCATTTCAACGGTCTTTGGATCAAACTTCTTTCGACTATGATCCTTTACCAGAACCTGAGCTTTACATCCAAATATCTTCAGATTGGATAGATCCACTCTCTCTCCCGTAAACACCTCTTCAGGAACTTTGTCCTTTAGAGCCATCGTTGGGGATCGGTTCTTCAGGTACGTGGCACAACCAACAGCTTCTCCCCAAAACCTCTTATCAAGACCGGCATCGTGCACCATACATCTAGCCTTCTCAGTTATAGTGCGTATCGTACGCTCGGCAATTCCGTTCTGTTGTGGAGTGTATGGTACGGATTTCTGGTGTTGGATTCCATGTTTCTTAAGAAAACTCTGAAGCTCTTCATTGATGTATTCCGTGCCATTATCGCTACGTAACTTCTTTATCTTTTTTCCCGTCTGGTTTTCCACCATTGCTTTGAATTCCTTGAAAATAGCAGGTACTTGATTCTTAGATTTCAATAAATACAAGAAGGTCTTCCTGCTGAAATCATCTACTAAAATAAGAAAGAACTTATTACCTCCCCATGATTCCACCTCCATAGGGCCTGCTAAATCTGAATGCACAAGCTCAAGTAAGTCTTTTGCTCTCTTACTTTTTCTCTTCGGAAACTTCTTGACGCACTCCTTTCCTTTACAGCATCCTTCACAAGGTTCCGTGCCCACCTGCTTAAAAGTTAGACCATCCGCCAAACTTTTCAGCCTCACCATAAGAGGTGCACTCAGGTGACCTAGTCTTCTATGCCATACGTCATATGAGGCAGTAGAAGTGTCCTGAGGACACGTCAGAACCATCGCTGCATCTAGATTGAAAACATATAACCCTTGTTTCAGTGGTGCTGTCAATGTTGGCTTACCATATACAGATACCTTGCAATCTTTCTTGTAAACCCTACAACTAGCCTCGTCGAAAACAACTGTGTAACCCTTACTACACATCTTACCTACAGACAGCAAGTTAGAAGTTAAGCCCGGAAGTATAAGAACTTCTTCGAACCTTACAGTACGCCCCATAACATACACATTACCCTGTTGATTAGAAACTAATTTCTCATTGTTCGCAGTTATCACACACTTAGAACTAATGTCCTTTCTATCTTCTACAATGTGCACGTCAGACGTCATGTGAGACGTTGCTCCGGAATCCACGATCCACTGCCCTTTGTCAACCGTTGCAGACAAAGCGGCGATCAACCCCGACGTCTCCTTGCTCTTCTTATCATTAGAAGTGTCTGTTTTGTTTTCAGGCTTTCGTTCCGGGCACTGCCACTTGTAATGCCCTTTCTTTTTACACTGATGGCATAATCCTTGAAAACCTTTCTTGGGTTTTTGCACAGCCATCGCCGTGTCAGACTCTCTCTTTGACTCTGTATACGTATCCTTTCGTAAGCTTTCCTTCAGCAAAGCAGCCATCACCGTCTCTGTTGAGATCTTGATTCCAGAATGTTCCAGCGTCATAACAAGTGGGTTAAAATCATCTGTAAGACCCGCCAGCATTATGATTCCGACGAACTCATCATCTAATCCCGCCTTGATACTGATCAATGACTGACTTGTTGTTTGCACGTCATTTAGATACTCCTCCATATTTGAGAACGATGAAAGCTTTACGTTAAACAGCCTGCGCAATAAATACAAACGGCGCATCAAGCCACTGTCGGCATACGCTCTCTGCAGCGTCTGCCATGTATCCTTCGCTGTACTGAGAGACATGATCATCGGGAAAATATTCTCCTTACACATAAGGCATATCTTGCTTCTAGCCTTAGCATCCCTTTTCTTAGCTTCAGGGGTATCCAGCTTGAAACCTTCATCAATACAGTCCCGCAGATCCAGGTCGGTCAACAACATCTCCATAGAAAAAGACCATGTCCCATAATTGGCTTGACCGACCAGCTTCTCAATATTGTAACTTACGGATTGCGATTGCATCATCACAGCTTACTGTTACTCGTTTCTGAAACTAAACAGGTATAGGGACTGGGCCCATAACCTGATGTCGAGAGTAGCGCGTAGCTTATTTATATTCATATATGAATAATAAATAGTATTGAGAGTGAGAAAAATATTTTATATTTTCTACTGACAGATACAGAGTGACACAAACAAACTTTACGATACAAAACTAGAACTTAAAACACCATGTAGGATTGACATCTTTACACCATAGAGGTATAAACAACACATATCACTGCTTCTGTACAGTGGCTGTACTTGGCCTGACCTGACATCGTGTGAAAGAGACAGCTAGACTTGAATTTCACAGGAGCAAAAGAAGCAAACTATTTTTTTCTTTTTTCCTCCTAAGAGGATTGTGGCGTTGCACGTCTTATGCATTTGCCAGTGTCAAGTATACATATATATTCTCAAGTTTTGCTAGATATTATCAAACAAGTCACAGTCACGGTCAAAGTCGAGCATAGCAAGTCACGGTCAAGTCCAAGTCATGCCCTAGCAAAGAGGTGAAAACTATACTAGAGCCTTCTATGGAGTTTTGGAAACAACACGAAAATTCACGTTTCACGACATTATACCATTCACCAACACTCGTGCATGTACACGAACACTTAACGGGTAGAAATTCACCGTTTTTACACATTAACACTCGAAATAACACGTTTTGAAAAATAATAAAATGACGCGACATGAATTCTTCACGTTCCCGCCAAAAACTCAAAAGCAAACTATTAAGGTTATAGCTTCTCCCTTTTGCTCCTCCAGAAACATATATATATAGCCATCTCTTTCACACGATGTCAGGTCAGGCCATGTATAGCCACTCTCAGAATCTAATGTTTTTTTTTGTTTTGGTGGGAACGTGAAGAAGTCATGTCGCGTCATTGTATTATTTTCCAAAACTTGTCTTATTTGGAGTGTAAATGTGTAAAAATTGTGGATTTGTATCCATTAAGTATTCGTGAACGTCCACGAGTGTTGGTGAATAGTATACTGTTGTGAAACATGACTTTTCGTGTTGTTTCCAAAACTCCATATATACCTCTAGTAAAGTCTCGACCACTTTGCTGAAGCATGACATGAACTTGACCGTGACTTATTTTGTTTGACACACAACGTGTGGAGCCAAAACATAAGAGAAAAATAATAATTGAAATTGACATACGTGACATACGTCAAAGAAAAAAACAACAGCAACATCGCCTTCGCCACCGTCAGCCTGCCAGCCAGCTGCTTCACGAATTTTCTGAAATTTTGTTATTTAGAATAAGCAAAAAATAAGGTCTATTTCGAATCGTCAGCAAGGATTATTTAGTCCTAACATCAAATCATCGTAGAAGTCTGTTCGACGCGATCTCCAGCGTATTTCAGGTAGGTAACAAAATTACTCGTATCCTTTCAATACTTTCAACAACTGAGTTGGCACACGAAGTCATTAAAAAAATATATTCCGTCATAGATTTTTACATGATAAGGCTGTGCTAAGATGAATACAATAAATTTTAAATAAGTAGCTTAATTAGTTAAATACCAACCTGCAAGCCAACTGTTTCGTCTACCCATAGCTGCATGTGTCATAATTTCTTACAGAACTATTGTGATGGATCCTTCTGATCGGCTATTGCAAGGCGCAGAGGCTGCGCCAAGCGGGGGCGCAGAAGAAAATTTGCTTGTAAAGCCGAAGCCTTCTGGAGTGAAGTGTGACATTGTCAATGAATGTCAGATGTTCATCAAAGCAGAAGATGGTGGCGGCGACGCCCGCCTGCAATTGACTGAAAATCCTGAGAACGGTAGGTGTCGCGGATTGGAGTGGTGGTGGTATTCATTGAATTATTCTACTACTGTTCCTCTTAGGCGCACCACACACCACTACTACAAAATATGTTGTACATCATACATTTATCATAGACATATTTATCGCAGATCTACATTTAAATGCGAATGCGCTGATAGATAACACACCACATTCAAGGCCAAAAGGTGTGTGATCTAAGACAAATGTCTTACACAAATGTATGTATGTAAATGTGTGTATGTATGTATGTTTGTACACAAATGTGTCGTTGGTGTGTGGTGCGTCTTATTTTATTGTGCTGCCTTATATCTTGTTCGTATCTAATAGACGACAGCTAGTACAAATCGATATCTATAAATAAATATTGGTGGACGCTTTTACACACAGCGCCATCTAGCCCCAAACTAAGCGAGCTTGTACAATGGCAACGAGATGTCTGATAGAATACATAAATTTTTTTTTTTTTGTTAATACGTACATAGAATACATAGAAACACCCAGACAAAGAACAAACATCCATGTTCATCACACAAATGTTTGTCCTCGGTGGGAATGGAACCCACAACCTACAGCTCAGAAGGTGGAAATCCCCCACTGAGCCACAAGGCTAGTCAATAGTAGAAACAATGCTACATAACAAAAAAGGGGTTAGAATATTTGTGGCTTATTCACCCGTCGTCATTATTCAGTTTGAAACGCATCTAATCTAATCAAATTTTCGGTGTTCGGATTATGCTGTATTTTTATTAAAAAGGTACAGAAAAACCTGATACCACTTAATGAGGAACCCAAAAACACATAACTCGTAAAAAAAATGGTCAAACCGTTAAGGCTAAAAAATTGATGTGATGATTCTAAGTTAACAAACTAAGTTAACAAACTAAGTTAACAAACTTAGAATCAAGACTAACACTATAACACGGTAACATTCTAATTCTATTTAAAATTTTATTCTATGAGTTCTGTTTACTCTGAATGATCAATATGTGTAACTCAATTAGTGTCATAATGATTGCATTTATTATGGTTTCCATCTCTGCATCTGTAGTATTTGTGGGGTAAAGTCTAGTTTTCTTTATTTTTAGAAAAGCCCGAGTTTGTGACCTGTACACCAGATCAAAAGAAAGAAAGCCCTTCAGATTACCAGATTGCAAACTCAAACCCAGAATGTGATATGGAAGGTGAGTTTATTCATAAAAACAATAATTATCATGATGCCATACAACAAATGTGAGTGAAATAATTGGTAACCAAACAAATAATAATTGAATATTAATAACACAATTGATTAGTTTTTAATTATGCTAGTTTGTCTGGCAGACAAGGACAGCAATACTCTTAGTTAGTTTAGTTCTGACATTATGTTTGAAATCAACATAATAGGCTATTTTTTTTAAATAGGTTTTGTCACGCAGTGACTGGCATAGACCCCCTTAAAGGCAAAGGAACATAATATAATGCATAAATAAATAAGTATAATACACGCTTTCAACGTTTTGGCTTCCTCAGATACTGCTGTTAAAAAAAATCTATATTGTACATATCTCTAGACAGCAAATACTGTCTCTGAGCTTCGTTACGGACACATTCCATCAGCACATGGTGTATAATGTATCTTCTATAATTGTGCATTCAGCGCAGTTTGGAGAATCTACCAGTTCAAGGAGGTATTTGAATTTGTTTGATGGGATGTGTCTGGTACGAATTCGCCAATACTTCACATCGACTCCGTTTAAATTGGCATCATTAAACCTCGAGTAACATGGAGGATATCGTATACATTGGATTCTCTTGTATCATGTGACTTTCGCAAGAGAGTGTTCATCAAAATACTACTTCCAACATAATAGTATAATTGACTGTATTGATAATATGCTATAAATGTATGCCATACTTTTAAATTTGAGGGTGAAAACCAACTCTTATTAATCATTAAAATTTAAAATTTGGTTAAAAAAACGTAAATATTGTTTTCTCCTTTCTTAGATATGATCACGTGATCGTAGTAAACGCTCTGTGACAAGTTGCATCTCTAATGAAGTCACATTAAATAAATCGACATTCGGTGCTTTAGTTGCGGATGTTTACTTTGGTGTGACGTCATGCGTCACGTGACCGGCGCATGATACAGATTCACCTTTGGCGCGTTAATTTTTTATTAAAACTTTAATATCGTTTTTTACCAAAAATACAAATGGTCTCGAGAAAATATCAATGCAATTTGCATTATTTAACAATAATCTGCAATTATCCAAAAGTATTCAAATAGCCTTTTGTATTTTTTGGCGATTTCAAAATAATAATATTTTTTAAAAAAACGAGCCCGGCATGGTTTGTAACATGTTCCAATGAAAATTATTAAGGAAATACAACATCTATCGTAACACAAGAATGTTGAGTCTAGTACGATATTTACGAAAAATTAAAAATACTAAAAACTAAATTCAATTCCTTAGCCCAAATTACTTCATATTAAATTTGCTATAGTTGAGCATTTTTGACGGCTAACCGAAATATGTGTGTTTATCAACAATATCTGTAATTCAGTCATGGTTGCAGGTGTTCCTGATTTGCCCAGAGATGATGGTTTGCCCAACACAGTGACAGTGTTAGATGCACCAGATGGTGGTAAGGTGTACCTCGTGGGTACTGCACACTTCAGCATACAGTCACAAGAAGATGTTGCAAAGGTATTAATAAGCGACTATTAAAAGCCGGCTCCCCTAATCCGAATATCGTGTTCGCACTTTAAAAAATAAATATATTTAATATCTTTAGAATACCATTGCCAATGTTTTGTAGCAATTTTATGTTATTATTTTTAATTTGGCGAAGGTGAAGAAAAAAAAAATTCGATGAAATTGTTTTTTTTTCATTCGTCTTCGCCAAAATAAAGGGTTCTCATTACCTCGGTTGGTGTGTTTCGGGCCACGCTCAAAAGTAATGTGTATTTGATAGTTTACACTTTACAGATATTATTATGTAGAATATGTAGAAACAGATAAATAATTCAGGTAAACTTTGGGCGTTAGGACATTTTGGCCTAGCATAACACCATGGCAGCGGGTTATTGCAAGGAACTAAAGTTTTTTTTGAGAATTTACTTCAATTCGGATTCCTCTACATATAAATACACTTCCATCGCACTAATATTATGAATGCGCAAGTTTGCGCGTAAGTGTGTAAGTATCACACTAATATTATAAAGTTTGTTTGTAAGTATGTAAGTGTGTTTGTTCCCGTTCAAATCTGTAACGGCTGAACGGATTCGAATGGAGGTTTGGCTTGATAATTTATAATTTGGCTACTTTTTATCCAGGAAAATATTCAGTTTCTGTAGAATAGCGGGTGAAACCGCGGGGCGCAGCTCGTACAATATAATTATGTTTCTTTTTTCATTACAGGTGATACAAGAAGTGCAGCCGCATATTGTGGTGGTAGAATTATGCGGACAGAGAACCAATATTCTGATGCTTGACGAAGAAATAATATTGAGAGAAGCTAAAAATATTAATATTAAAAAAATAAGGTTGGTAGGATGTTGACCAATAAAAAAAACCCATTTCCATTGTATCCGCATACTTTGTGAATACCAACGAGTTTTATGTTTTTTTTTTAATCTTAAAATAATTTCATTTTACAGAGCAACTATGGCACAAAATGGAGTTTTTAACGGACTGATGTATATCCTGTTACTGAATATGTCTGCGCATATCACTAGAGAACTCGGCATGGCGCCGGGCGGGGAGTTCAGGCGCGCGATGGCAGAGGTATTTCTTAACACTAATTTTTACTATTTTGGCGTATCTAGGATTTTTTGTATCGAGTACCCAGGCACCAAATATTACGCATTACAATTTTTTTTTTTATTTCCTCAAACATTTCTTAATCAGACTATAGTCTGCCTTTATTACAAAATGTACAGAAAACATACTGTACTTACTACCTGTGAAACAAGTATCCCTTTGTGCCAACTCTGTTTAAGGTATTTTTTTCTGGAATACCTCAAGATTTCTGCGGTACCCGCCGGATTTCTGAGCGTCGCATACTCTTACGCCTAGAAACACTAAAACACACAATATATCACCTACATGAAATATGTTGGCAAGTCCTAGCGAGTCATCGAAGCATTTATAATTTATTTCACATTTGTGAAATTGTTATGAGGAAACATACTTACATACATAGGTTAGACACCTTGGACATCCGTGCCATATTCCCAGATACTGTTTAAATCGTATGTCTATCAATGTCAACGTCGATGTTGAGGATTCTTTTAGTTTCAGTTTTATATAATTATATTATAATATGTATATTCGTATGACCATAGACAATTAAACAATGTTGTATATTTTACTATGAAAACTGACGTGGTTTTGATACATTTTGTTTTAATAAAACGGGAATACTGACGTTAAATTGAGTCGGTTATTCCGACTATAGTTTCGATCACATTCGGTGACCTTTATCAAGGAATGCTAAGCGAGACACGCGCGCGACCTCGTCTTGCCTTGCACTGCGTATGTTGTATATTCAAGGCACAGAACAGAAATTAGTAACTATAAAGTGTTTTTTTTTTTTATAATATTGCTCCACGGACTCCGGGGTCCGTGCCATTTATCAAGTTTTACAAATATTTTATCAACTAAAACGGAATATAAATACTAAAGACTTTTACTACAATGTGTTAATACGAGTAGATTCACTGGTGGGCAAAATTATAGCGTTAATACCAATATTAATGTATGCTTCAGGCCAAAAAGATACCATACTGCATGGTGCACCTCGGTGACAGAGCCATTGATGTAACGCTCCACAGAGCGATTGCGTCTCTGTCTTGGGGGCAGACAATACGATTCATATGGCATCTGCTGACATCCAACCAAACCATCAGGTAAGGGAAAACACCTATCACGCTTTACAGCTGCATATAACCGACAATTCCATTCTGAAGCCGCTATAATAATGTATTTGTATTTAATGAATTTCAAATGAAAACTGTATATTTGACGTTACCAAGTGTTGTGCTCAGAGTCCGAATAAATGAATTGAATTGAATTGACGGACTCCACAAATGATGCAACGCTTTTTTGTTAACGGGGCGACAAGTCCTGCATTGATATCCTTGGTATATTGTGAATTTCCTCTCAGCATATACCTGAGCCAACCCAGGTTCTCGGAAGCCGGGAGCGTAGATGATGGTCAAGCTGTAGTGGTTACACAGATGATGATGAAGCTATCTCATACAGTCCGGTAGTGATTCTAGGCTCTTCTTTGGCTTCAATGTGCACATGCTTTACAGTTTTGACGTCTTGCATGCAGACACGTATAGCATACTACTATTGAAGATTGCTCACTTTGCTCCCACTTCGTATAGATAGTCATCTGTTCGAACTTGGAGCCCAAGTTGCTATAACCTGCCGTGAGAATGCTAGGCGAATATCCTTTTGTTGAAACTTCATTAAAGCGTTAATGAGTTAAAGTTGAGAAAGTCGAATCTAAGTCGAGAAAGTCTTAAGTCGAGAAAATAAAGCTTTGCGATAGCCTGTATGTATCCGCGTGCAGATAAAAATAGAGTTGCGTACTAGCCTACAAAATACCTATTACAAAATTAACATGAACATTAGACAATATATATTATAAATAAATAAAATCATTTAAAAAAGTCATAAATCTCGTTTTCATGTTTTTATCAATCGTTGTCAATTGCCCATGTTTATGTTTAATAATCAATTAGAATACATTTTTCGTTGTCGCGTTATTAAGTGCTTTATAGACAAAATAGACGTTAGAAATTTTAGGCTGCAATACGTTTTAAAATGCAATAAATCAGGGTGAATTTTCCTCATGAGTGATTTTGTTTTCATGTTACTAGACTCTGTAGTTGTTTTTCACCATGTTGGGTTGAAAAAATGATACACGTGGTAACGCTTCGTAAGCGGTTAGTACAAAACAGGCTAACAGTCGTGTTTCTTGTCCTTCAAATATTGTTATTTTTCGCTGAGGCGACGCAGTAGCTCACCAAACTCTCATCGCTGATGGTTTGCAGAGATTCACTACGTCTCCTGTAACTGCGCGAAACGAGGTGCGAATGTGACCCGATGAGAGCGTACATAGTCTCACCCACGCCCTGTCATGAAACAATGTAACTTTCAGTTTGGAGGAAGTAGAGAAGTGTAAACAGAAGAAGATGCTGGAAGACATGCTGGACGAGATGGCTGAGGAGTTCCCTGCCCTGAAGCGCGTGTTCGTAGTCGAGAGGGACATGTACCTTTGCCATTCGCTGCAAGTCGCCGCCATGCAGCACCGTGAGTCACTTGGATGCTTATAGTAGCTACGGGTCGCTGTTATCCACGCGATTATTCCATTGAGTTATTGATTTTCGTGGTTTTGGGTCTTATTATGTAAGCTGTGTCGTCTCGCCCGCGCCAACTTACCCGCACCGCGCACGTAGGCGGGATAACATGATAGCGATAGCGAGTGACAGCTAAGGTGTTAAGCCTGCAATTTTCTCTAATTTTCCGAGGGAAAAAACATCTTAATGTCCATCCTTTCTATCGTATGTTGCTGGGATAGAATGTTATCCTTATGTCTTCCATTGATGGCTAAGGCTTTTTATACCAGGTCGCGAGCCTTGCCGGATAGTGGGCGTGGTCGGTATCGGCCACGTGGCCGGCATCGTCGAGCACTGGGGCAAGATCACGCCTGACGACATACAACCTTTGCTCAAGTAAGTATACCTTTGTATTATCTTACCTATATTATAACTAGCGATTAGTGAATTTTATTTGTCTGCGTGATGTCGATACATTCCCATAGAACTGTAGACTAACACTAGCAGTTATTGCACACCTGCACTTTTAACAGTTAGGAGAAATGGTAGGGCGCGTCTTCGTGGATTTACCTCTAGTTGTGTTGCAAACCGCCGTGATGTAGCTGCGTTGTATCCCGTGTTGCATTACGTACTATGTTATAGTTGCATTGCATACCATGTTATGCTTGCATATCATACCATATTATAGTTGCTTTGCATACGGTGTTGAAAGTTTCCTGTGTGTACCGCGTTATAGTTGCGTTCCATGTTGTATTATATACTTTTACTGCTTATAGCTGCGTTTGTCATAAGGTTATATAAATATAAGAAATATAAAAGTATCAATCAATAATTATCATAAGGTTCATCTATATCATGTATGAAAGAACAAGCCCTTTTCTAGGAACCAACGCACTGACCAAAGCGCTCATGATAAAGACGTGACATTTGAACAATAACAACGGATGTTGCGAAATTCCACCCCTAACGGGTAAAATGGACCCCCAAAGTTTGTAGGTTTTTTTCTTTTATGCTAAGCCAATCAAACTCGATTTTTGCACTACGCATAACATATAAAGAAAGGTACGTCTCAGGATTTTCGAAAATCAACAGCTAAAGAGGTGAAATGGGGTATTTATATGTGTGTGTGTGCGCGTGCGCAGAGTGCCGCCGCCGTCGCTGTCGACGCGCGTGGTGCGCGTGTCGGTGCGAGCGGCGTGCGCGGGCGCGCTGCTGTACGCGGGGTACCGGCTCGCGCGGCGCTGGCTGCCCTGAGCACACTACTGCGCGCCGACTGGCACCTACAGGTGAGGGAAAATGTACCAAAGAACACTTAAAATTACATGATATAAGATCAAAACACACAGTCGGAGGCTTTTCTAAAGCTGATCGTGAAAACGACACCTTGCTTGTCAAAATCGGTCAAGCTGTTTAGGCTGTAGGCCGTCTTACAGGAACACACAAACATACTTACATACACCCCAAAAACATTACCCTCCTTCTTGGGCAGTCGGGTAAAGATTGAAACAATATTTTATTTTCATATTGCAGGGTTTCCTGCATCTATGTCTCATGGAAGATTGTGGTAACGTTAGAAAAGATAATATTATAATAGCTAACATGTTACGAACTACGTTAGATACAGAATGTTCTCATCGGCTGATATTTAATATGTATATTGAGCATTTTATTGGCTAAGCCGAGTCAATCTCTTTATGATTAGAAAATTCGTTATAATTATTATTAATGTTATACCTTGTTTTTTTAACAAGTCCCTTCTGGCCGCTAAATATGACTCCGCTGGCACCTTACCGGTGGGGCAAGAGAGCGGCGGGTGACTGTTTTAATTGTAGTTGAAAGTTAAAAAAACATTTTATTACTGTTTTGTATTATTTTATATTTTGAATATGAATAGAAGTTTCTGTCGCGTATACAGGGTGGACTTTACCTTGCTTAAATGATTATTTTGTTGCGAAGTATGATCGATATTTTTATTTAATTAAACTTCATTATCGGCGCGATCTGATACTAAAGTAACCGGGGTAATAACTACTTGTGTGTTTGTAAAACTGTATCAACGTCTCAAATCTTTTAATTAAATTTAATTTTATTACATAGACATTTGTATCGAAGTTTCGTTAACAGCATGTATTCTAGCTTGCGTTTAAGAATTTATAATAATTGTATGAATAATTGTATGTTTTTGTTATAATATAAGTTTTAGAAGTAAATACTGAAACGTTTAACTTTGACGACAGATTAATTCTGTTGCTGCCTTTGTCATTTGCTTGTGCCAGAAAAAGGCAGCATTAGAATTAATCTGTTGTCAAAGTTAACAGGCGTTTCAGTATTCGGGGGTTAGAAGTAAATTTACGTTACGTTTTATCTGACTGCTGACAACATTTTCCTTATACTTTAATTAACCATAGCAAGATTTGTTTGCAATTATAATTATTTAACAGTAGATATTAGTTAGCTTATGATTTTATGTATTTATCACAGTTATTAACTTAATAAAGTCTTAATTAATAAAAAAATAGATTAATGTATGAGGGTTTTATCAATAAGTGTATATATATATACATTTGTATGTATTTGAAATTTAAGTAATAACTACGCTACTATTTAAAACTGACGATTATTTTGGTGTCGATTATAAAGGTTTAAATTACAGAATTTAGCTTACTAAAGGTTTTGTTGTCTTTTTTCGCTTCTATTGCTATGACGAAGACAAGCTATTTTTTTTTTGCTTTTGTTCTGTCGACTAAAACCTGCAACACCGACGACTGTCGGCCTTACTTATAAACTAGCGCCTAATTTTCGCTAAACTTTGAGCTTCTTACATTTAAAAAGTATATACTTTTTTCTCAATGTTATTATCCTACTAGTTTCATAAAGTCAATGATATGCCGTAAACTGAAAAAATAAATAAAAAGCCGCCAATTGTTACACTAATTTAAGTAGATTTTTGTATTATGCATGTAATTTCTGGTGTGAACAATAAAGAGTTATCTATCTATCTATCTATCTAATATTACATTCACGAAAAAAAAAAAAACTGTTGACAGCATGCAATTGAATATGTAAAACTATAGTAGGTACAAAAAAAAAAATGTCAGGTGTAAGAGGCTCAAATTAAGTTAAAATTAGGCCCTAATTTGAAGACCTTACATTAATTTAACAAACGTCATTTAAGTTCTGCGCAGTACAAAAATGAAGTGCGCGATACGAATTTCACCTAACTTTGAGAAGCGTTTCTAAGTAAGAGTCTGTATATATATGATATAAGGACTGTGATAATGTAATACAAACAATTATTGAATGTCCATCCATCTGACCCCCGAATACTGAAACGTTTGTTAACTTTGACGACAGATTAAGTCTGTTGCTGCCTTTGTCATTTGCTTAGTGCCAGACAAAGGCAGCATTAGAATTAATCTGTTGTCAAAGTTAACAAGCTTTTCAGTATTCGGGGGTAAGTATAATAATTATAGTACAGTAATAACCAAATGTTGCTGCGGCTGTGAAGTTTGATATAAAACAAAGTTACTCTGCATTCATTTTCGGCCAAATCTGAAAAGAAAAACAACGAATCGAGGCATTTATACAGAAGCAGTGGCTAGATTTTTTAAATCCTTCGATATGAATTTATTTTCGCATTCGTAAATAATTCGAAAAATCCGAATCTGATTTTGCGTATTTTTGAATCATTCGAATAGGTACTGTGTTATCCTTGTTTTTTTTTTTTACAAAAAATATAAATGTCAAAGTCAAAGCTATATTTTATTTTAGTTTATATTTTTTCCTTTTTACGAAGCAACCGGTAAACCGGTAATTTTCGCAACTTCGAAAGGAACGTCAGTTAAAAAAAAAAAAACGGATATTTTATGGTCTGTTTAATGTCCTACAAAACAATATTTACCAAGGTCGCCATGTTGTAAATTTTATCACTTTTTAATTTATTGCCACAAATTCACAAAAATATTTTGTTGTAGTTTGGTTGAAGGCTAACTACATTATATGTACATATCTATCGTTTCATTTTCACAGATGACAACACAAGCTTATCTGTCAGGTTTTCTATTGATAGAAGCAAGGATAGAAGACAAAATCAAATGGTTGAAACCACTCGTTGCGTTAGGGAATGATGTGATTATATAAAAAATGCGCATTTTTGGAATTTCGTTCGATAGTCTGTAATTACGCAAGAAAATAAACAGGCGTGCGTTTTCAAAATAGAGCCTCTAGAATGTCTACGGCTTATTGAATTCCGGTACGACAATTGGATAGTCCGTTGTCTCTGTCTAGTTCCATATACTTAAGTATACAATTCAAGGATCTTGTATCACACTGGATAGAGTGATTCGTTTGGCAGCGTGTCCACTTTCTGTTCGCGCGTTTAGTGAGTAGGGAAGTGAAAACTAGTGCAGAATCTATCGATAAAAATGTACACAGTGTACAAAACTAAGAATTTGTAAATTAAGAACACAATGTTTGCAAAAAATATGTACTTTATTGAACATCGAAACTCGTAATTGCCATGTAAATAGTACGAATATATATATTATATATAGTAACTATGAATGTTAATAAGTATCTACACCGTCTCCTAGTTTCTTTTATTCTTCCTAGTTTTTTAATTGACATCCCAGTCATAAAACTAGATTTTTCAAAATGTTTTCAACAAAGTCGAGAGTATTTAGGTGGCTCCCAGTTTTCGCGCCTCACAGCCTTTATCCACTGATTTCTGATTTCCGGACATTTTGGAAACCTATAACAAAATGTTTTATTTTAATTAATTGTTTAACTATGACACAACATTGGTACAAATTATCATATATTTCAAGCCGCGAAAGCTACAAAAAGATTAAAATTAATTATCGATAGAATACGTATCAAGCCGATTAAACGCGGAAAGGAATTAACAGTTCATGTTTCACTTAATGTAGTATATGTAGGATATTACAAGAATATTATTAGATAAATAACGACCAAATATCGACAAAGTTTGAAACGTGCAGTGGTACTTCACTAGCAGGAACACGTAAAACAATGCATTTATTTATCTTAAATTAATGCTTAAATTCATTACTAAATAACACTGCGTGATAGTTGTATGACTTCAAACATGTATATTCTTTAAGTGAAACGAATATTTAGCTTTGATTCTGGTTATTTTAGGTAAAAAACGCTAAAAAGACTTACGCATGAAATGATAATTCTGGATCTTTTACTCCCCCTTTCGTTGTTCTCGATGCACAATACACAGCACAACACGCCATAATGCCACTATGTATAACAATATTAAGTATTCACAGCGATATTTTGATCCAATTTGCTTTTTTAGTAAGACGGGTCGCAATGTTGTGACCGACTAGTCGGTCAAAGTGGACACAGAGTGCGAGGTTGCCAATCTTACAATAGCTCTCTCGCTTACTCTATGCGACGACCCGTGAAATAAAAAGAGAAACATGACAATGTGAACGTCGGAGCGGCAACGTCTCATGGGTCTGTCCAGTATGATGCTTCGTCTAAGATACAATTAGTTTCGTGACATTGTTGACATCCTATTCGGAAATTTTAAACCATTTTTGCACAGGCGTGTCTGCCAAAAAGGAACATAGTGCTGCTAGATTTGTGTTTGTCACTCAGCAACAGAGCAACGGATGAAAGTGATTTTTTGGATGGGATAGTTCAAGTTCGAAGAGTGACATAGGGTACTTTTAAGTCCAGAAAAAAAGAGTAGTTCCTGAGGAACTTTCTAAGCGGGTGAAACCGCAGGGCGCAGCTACTTAAATAATAAATGTCTTATCCAAGCCACTGTTCGTGTTCGGCACTCTTCGGTTCCGGCCAGCGTTCAACGCTTTCTCACTCGCACGAATATTCTAGCGTATAACTCTATCCTTTTCATCCATGTGCCTTGTTGTTTCAGTCGGGGCTATGTATTCGTGCGCGTTGAGCCGTTCCGATTCCAAACGGAGTCCATATTTCTTGACTGCTATGTTAACACGCCAATCGGTTTAATAAAATAAAAAATTGCGGTCAATGATCGCATTGATCATAGTCGCTATCCTAGTCATTTAGACAACTAAATGACTATAGGATAGTCTGTTGGGCCCTTAACCCTTTGGGGAAGTGAAAATCTTCCTGGCAAATCGAAAAAAAAAACTTTCGATTTTCACTAATTTGGTGGATAAGTCACTCCGCCGCACTGTGTTGATAGCTCTCCTCCACCCCGCCGTACCGCAAAGATACCCTTCAGGTCGCATAGCTAGGTCCACACCCCTACAGGTCCTGCTTGGCAAAGCTGCCTCCGCATCCCCACCCCGCATCGCACAGCTACCTTCAAGCTCCCCCCGCACCGCGCAACTATACCTTAGGAATCGACTCAAGATATTTGGCATTGACTTTATTTATATCTAACTTTACAACTGCACTTTGCGATGACTATAACACTTCTCTTAAGACTTACGGTAGTTTAGGGTATATCGATGTTTAGTTATAGATCTTAAAGCTTCTTAATGAACAAGTCATTGGCATAATAAATAATTATAATATAATAGTGAATATTAGAGTGGTACACAGCCTATTGAGTGTTCATCCATGTAATTACGCTTGACTAGTTCGATATAAAAAAAAAAAATTGTGATAAAATCCGACATCTCCTAAAGGCACTTGTTATTTGATTGATTCATATTGTGATATTATACGACACGGTATTTTGCGTAAAGCTGGCGTTTCACTGCGGTTCTGAGCGAGTAGGTATTCGTTCTGGCGAATAAATAAAAATATTATTCAGTTTCGTTTTTACATATTACGCTCACAGAGAATGTTTTAACGTATATAAATTACATACCTATATTTCTTTTAAAAGCTTTTAGGGGCCGTTCAAGTATTACGTAAGCACTATGGGGGGGTGCGAGGGTCTTTGTTTTGTTTATTTTGGATGACATGGGGGGTAGGGGAGTCTAGATGATGATTAGGTCATCGGTAGTTATTTACTATTTTACACGAATGGTAACCCTCCAACTTAGAATCATGGATTCGGGTTTCATGGACTGAAGACTGTTAATTTGAATTTAATATATGTACCAAAATTTTTAAATAAGTTTGTTATGTTCCTAAGATTATAATATTTTTGTCCCTTACTCTACTGTATCAGTAAAATCTAATCTCAATCCTAAATCTATTTTCTTATTTTTAAAATTATAATTATAACATTATAATTATAATATTAAAAATACCATTTATAATTGAAAAATGTTTACGTAAGCATGGGGGAGGGGGTAAGAGCTTTGCTTACTTTTGCTGACAAGGGGGATGGGGGGGGTAAATAATTGTAATAAATCTGCTTACGTAATACTTGAACGACCCTTAGTTACTATTACAACTTACAAAAACATATGCATTTGCAACAAGAGAACATTTGCTTAGACTAAGATAGAGCATCTGTCAAACCGTAAATTGAACATTTCGGTAAAAAAGTCTCCCCGTATTCGTAAGTGATAATAAATTAGTCAACCAGCATTTGCGGATGCTCCATAGTTTGCTCGCTACAAATGTATTATTTTTCCCGTGAACGAGCGAATGCTCGCTCGGAAATGTTGAGAACTCCAGATGAAGACGTAATTTAAACCTGAATATAGCATAACTAGTCCTCTCCGGTGGCTACCGTGATAAGACTCACAGTTCTGGTGATGAACATGTTACTATCTCAGAATAATATGATCATAAGTTATGTATCAGTGTCGCATCGCACATAGTGTGGAGTGTTTCAGTTCTTTGAATAAATGAGTTAAATTATGATTCGGTATTATTTACTCTGTATTATATAGTTGGATAAAATTAATAAAAATAGATAGATTACGTGTTAGTAGAGCAGGAATAGATCTGAATCCACAGAAAATATCTAGAAGTAATTTTTTTCTCTCTTCTGTGTCTGAATCTACGCACACGGGACTCTTAGTCCGTTGTCACGCCGAGTTTTAGTTGCGTTTAGTTGTGCGTTGCGTCAGTTTTTTAACGGTCATCATTAGGTGTACATACGGTGTTGTGAACGGATTTTGGCGTTGCATATTTTGTGCATCTGCCAGTATCAAGTATTAGAATATTTGAAAGTTTTATTGTAAACATCATCAAACAAGTCAGAGTCAAAATCAAGCAAAGTAAGCCACGGTCATGCTCTAATAAAGTGATGGAGACGATACTGGAGCCGCTTTAGAGATTTAGACACAGTAGAAAAAACGTTTCACAGCGATATACTATTTGCCTTCACTTGTGCACGTTATTGATCACAATGAAAAACGAAGTTTTGAAAATAATGCCGCGACGCGATTATTAGGTACACGTTGGCGCCAAAACTCCATTGCGACAGTTCTATTTCTTGTACTTTCTTGACGCAAAAAAATAAACCCGCGGCCAACAAATCTCACATAAAAAATCTTATGTATGTTGGCCATTATTGTTACATTAGACCTCATTGGTACCTTTTGTGTATCATTTTTAAATAACGTTGCGACTGCTAAGCAAAACAGTGACATTTTTTAGTGACGGGAAGTCGTCAAACATGGACGAATCTCAGTGCAACTAATATTTAAAACAGATATTTAAAAATGTTTTGTGATCGAAATTACATAGAGAAATATGATAAAGTATGCAAGTGGAATTATAAGTCAGTTATTTAGCAAAAAACTTGATTATACTGCGTTAAAGAGGCAAACCAGACGAATTGATGCGTGCAAGTGTAAGTACCATAGAAAAAATATAAATTGTAGTCGCACTACGTTTCTCTAGTAATCTAACTACATTATACAAGTAATTTATATACATACATTAATCACTAACAACAACATGCAACTGTGACGTCACCAGAGCGTGCATTGCGAAATACGAAAACGACATGCTGCTGTTTTCGGACCCGCTCGGCGCTGCTCTACCGCTTCAGACTTACACGCGCATTGCGTACAAACCTTGTTTGCGTCGAGAATACATAACGCAATAAAAATGTATTGGGCGCATCATCGGCTCATAGCACATAAGAAATCCGTTATCTGCGCAACAGTCGCTTGTTGCTCAATATGTTTGCCGCGTATCAACCGGCGGCAAATAACTTGAAAATTACGTCATCTGCGCGACAGGCGATTTTTGGTCCTTTTTGGCGAACCGAAGGTAGCTCGGGGAGATTTCGACGTACGTCTACATGTGTACGTGTACATGCGCAGCTGTTGTCTGTAGCAGCCCTTCTTTACTGTTGTTAATTTAAATTTTAGCGCATAACTGTGCATATGCACGTTATGGCGGTTATAGATATCAATCATCGAGCTTGAACCTTCCACCATCTGCAACCCTGATACAAGATGATAATTATGGAACCGTGGTATTATTAGGCACGGTGCATTTCAGCAAACAATCGGTTGAAGAAGTTTCCTCGGTAACTATTTCACACACAGTCATATAATATAATAGATAATAGCAATCGGTAGATCAAATAAAAAAAAAACATTTATTCTTCGATATTTTACAAAATATTGTAGCTTGAAAGCTCATTATCTGTAGTGTCATGTAGCACCTTTACACTAAGAATTACTTCTTGTGTAGTAGGTGTCTGTCTATACATACCTTCAGATATGATTATGTATTATATAAATATTCCGTTAGACAAAGACGCAAACTGGTGTCACCGCCCAAAATGCCAAACATTGTTTCTTGATCATGCAAATTATTAAAGTCAATTCATTGGGTAGACTTGTATTTCAAATAATTGTATGTTTTAATTTTTTTATTATTCTTAAAGTCTTACCCATATAATATAGGTATATTTACGCTTGGCTTGGAATTACTGGTATAATGATTTGTAATAGTAAAATGTTTATAGTTTATTTATTTTTGCAGATCGTGAGGATGTTAAATCCTAACGCAATTTTGGTGGAACTTTGTCGACAAAGAGTTTCACTTCTGGAACTCGACGACAAAAGATTTTTGGAAGAAGCAAAAAATTTTGATCCAAGAAAAGTACAGTAAGTAAATATTTTTTTTAAATTTCCTTCTTCTTCGATCGACCTCGGCTAAATAAATAGGTAACATCGTACATAAATGGAAAAACAAAACCGTTTTCTTAAATAAACTTATTTCAATGCGGATAAAATCGTTATTTATTCAGTGCGTTCTAGGCCGATCAAGTTGGTGGAGAAGTTCCAAGAGATCAATGAATACGGAATTATATAATTTTATTGTAAAGGAATTCACCAGTATCTGCTTTGTATTATTATCAGGCAAGCAGTGAAGGGACAAGGCGTTGCATCGGGCATGTTGCACGCAATGTTGCTAAAGACATACGCAGATATTGCAAAGGAGCTGGGAGTCGCGCCTGGGGGAGAATTCCGGAGAGCTTATCATGAGGTAAAGCGTAATTTGATTTTTTTACAATAGCACAGAACATATAAACGTTAGATTCAAAGCGCGGCATTTTGGTTACAGCAGGCCTTGCATATTGATACTTTGTGTTACCTTTTTGTACTATGACAGAGGTAGAAAATGGATACACCTGTATCGTTCTCGCGGGATAAATACAGTGCATAAAACGTAATTGCGGCTCTTGAGCTAGAGCTGCTGCTAAATAGGAACAATCTCCTTAAAAACTACAAAGTCACTGAGCGAAGAAAATCTCGAAACCCGAGTCTCGAAATTATTTTCTAGTATTTTGTTGTAAATAAAAGCAATTGCTAGCGATATTATACCGCAAAGAGAGTACTCAGTACCATCTTCCGCGAGCGCGAAGCGTTTAGACGTGATACTCGCTAACGAGTACGAAAGTGACAGCGATTAGTCTCGCCTTCTCGCACGCATTGCGCGCATTTAGGATGTTATGTTATGTTACGCATGTTATGCTTATAGTTACGTTACTTACGTGATTTACCACGTAAAGCGAAACTTAACATATACACTTAAGAGTGTATTACGAGAGAAAGATAGCGTTATACACTTTCGCGTGCAGATGAAAAGAGATGGCTTTAGCGCGTGTGCTACTCAAAAATCGTATAATTGCTAATTACATCTAAACCGGCAAATCAATCGAAACTAAGTTCCATGCAAACCTAGATATTATTTTTACCCCACTATTAATGTAAAAATCCCTTGAATATACACTAGGGGTTCCGAGCGCCAGCGAAAAATGTCTGTAAATCGAGGTCTTTTCAATGATTTTTTTATCGAGAAAATGTCATGTAATCATATTTGTCCGCCATGCTATACTAGATGACAGAACCAAAAAAACATAAATCCCAAAACAAGATTTTTAACCACATAACTAATGAGGGGCACTAAATAGAAAAATCACATTTTTATAAAATAAGTTAACCTTATTGCAACGTAGCATGTCAATTTTTTAAATTTATATATCAGAGAGAGTCATCTGTTATTACTACTATTTAATCTGTGGCGGTGCGTAGATACAGTACTTATATAGCTTATTCTATTTCTATTGTAGAGAGGTAATTAATAACAGTTATGCCGCTAAAATTGATTATAATAGTACACAACCCAAGTACCTAATCCAATGATGAATGATTCAGAACAGACGCGTCACTACATCACCATGAGATTTTTCAGATGAAAAAGATCCCCGGCTGCAAACTTTACCTCGGCGACCGTCCCATTCAGATAACCATATCGCGCGCGTTCCAATCGCTGAGCGTGTACGAGCTGGGACAAGTGCTATACCACCTCACTACTACCAACCCGAAACCGCTGGAGTATGTAGCCTTTTTATTTATTTGTTTATTTTTATTACGTGTTCAATACGCTCTCACGTGAAGCTGTTGGAAGGTTGTATACTACTGCTTATTGTAACCAACTGGCAAAGGTGTGATTCTTCTCCAGCGATTAATTCTTTCTAAAGAGACTAAAACTAAGAACGCAATATAAAGACTTCTGCGTAACCCGTTTGCTGAAACTATCCTTTCGAACTTCGATAGGTCGGAGCAACTCGGGCATGCTTAAAAAATAATCCACGTACACATCTTCATTGGGTCAGAAGTAATCTGAAAATTAGGCCAATGCTTGAACTAGGTAACTATTACCGTTTTCATTATGGCGGGCGTCTATCATCCATCTTTATCTTTATATAGCTCATTCGTTTGGACAAGGCATAATCTAAAAAAAAAACATGGTTTGCAATACCGACCCGTGACACCAGCTTACGCCACTTATACGCAATTATATCGTGTATCGCCATCTTTGTTTAATGTGCTTGAATAACCTATTCCGCTCTGACCTATGCACGCTGATGACGTGAGGTGGTGTCACCCACGTAGACACGTAGAAGGCCTCAGCGTGGTGTACCAAACCCCTTCCACTCGAACAAAACCAGCAGATCTAAAAATCTTCTCTACTCTCTGTCGTTTGAAAATGAGACAAACGTATACATAATTGTACCAGTGGCCCGTTTTCAAACGACAAAAAAACTAATCAAGCTATTGTTTCGGTCCGCAAGCTAGATACGCACGAATATCTTTGTGTGGTTGGTTTTTAGGGTAAGGTTAAGATAAGGTTTGTTTATTATTTCTTAACTTTTTTCAGCAAGTATCAAATCGAGAAGTATAAAAACAAAGACTTTGTGCAAGCTCAGTTCGACGAGATCACTCGGGACGTGCCCGCGTTCAAAAAGATATTTCACGTGTTTGTCGACGAACGGGACAAGTGTCTCGCGTATTCTATACAAGAATGTGTTCGTACAGGTAAGTTTACTGTCGACATAAATTCACGCAGTTGAGTAGTACATATTATTTTATTTCGTTTTAAGCGTCCTCTTAGTAAACGGTGAGCGTTTTGCGATCCCAAGCCACCTGCGTGGGGATTATGGCAACCCGCCCCTTTTCTTAGGGGGAGGTCTTTGTTCATCAGTGGACGTTTTCTGGCGGATGATGACCTAAATCGTTGCGCCAATTTCTTTTTAGGATAAGAATTTCAAGAAGTAAGGAACGTCGCATTGCCTGCAAAGAGTTTTAAATTTTCATTCTGTTATCGTTTATCCTCTTACGGAATCTTTTTACTCCAAGTGTCATAAAATATTGTCATATTTTACAGTGGAGAAACCTCGTGTTCTTGCAGTCGTGGGGATGGGGCATGTGGACGGTATTACGAAATATTACGGAAAGATGAAACAGGATGATATCATTCCGCTATTGTTGTAAGTAAATCTTTCATGATATTTTGGGCAGATGAAGTAACTATATGACGGAGGAAAATAAGAGGGGAATGTTTTTTCGGGGGTACACTTTTTTGTATGAGGCTGTTATTCTTCTCGTATAATTTTGCTATTATATAGATAGAAAGTACTAAATAATATCCAGTTGTCGGTCCCCTAACAAAGACCTCCGTATACGTAGCACGCGCGAAGATAAGCGGGGCGAGGAGTGATGTCGCTTGTCGCGAGCCCACGGCGCCGGCGCGTCGGCGCGCGGGAGTGGCGCGGTAGCGGCACATCGATCACAAAACAACAAACTCAAATCTACCACCGAGCTATTTCCAATAGTCAGGTCAGGAAGCTATCTGTACTTGTTTAAAATCGGATAATAGGCGATTTTACCACCACGTTTGTGATGTATTTGGGTTTCAGTTTTATTCGTGGTATTCGTAATTACTTAACATTTTTTTTTAAATGATAAAACTAAAAAAATGCAGTCAGTTGTTTTGGCTACCGCGCCCCCGCACTCAACAAGCGGGAATTTTATTTTAGCGGTTTCTTTTTCAGACTTCCCCGTCGATCTCTGTACTCTGTCGTGTTTTGGAAAGGTTTGAAGTTTGGTTTTTACTTTTTCGTATTTTCATTTTTCTACAGAATTATATTTGGATAAAAAACAATAAAAAAATGTGAAACGTTATTTGATTTGTTTTAATAACCATGCCGTATGAGCTTCGACCAAAGTAAAATTAGAGGTAGCGAATATAATATCTACGAGATAAAAAGGGACAGCTGTGCACTGACAGCTTTATCAGTGCTCTCGAACCGTTTGATATTCGGACGTGCGTCTCGCATCTTTCACAGGCTGAGAGCGACTGAAGCAAGGTAAGCGCCGGCGCTCATTTTAAGTCTTTAAAATTATCTTACTTGGGCTCGTCCATTCATTTTACTTTGGTCGAAGCGTATGAGTATGAATGAGCTAGTTTTATGATCTCATTAAAAGTAGGTTTAATTTATACATAACAAAACACAAGCATGCTTCACAACAATTTTACTTCTCTATTTGCTTTAAAGGCTTAGCATTGGATTAAGTAACACATAGGCTACTTTTTATTCCAGAAAAATATTACGTTTCTGTAAAACAGCGGGTGAAACCGCGGGTCGCAGCTAGTATTACTACAAAAAAAAAAATAAGCCACAATTGTCATATGTATAAAGCTCAGCTTTTGGAGTTTTGGCGGGAACGTGAAGAAACCATGTCGCGTCATTATATTATTTTCCAAAACTTGTGTTATTTCGAGTTTTGATAACGTGTAAAAACCTTGAATTTCTACCCGTTAAGTGTTCGTGAACATGCACGTGTGTTGGGGAATGGTATAATGTCGTGAAATGTGAATTTTTGTGTTGTTTCCAAAACTCCATATAAGGCTCTTGTAAAGTTTTCACCACTTTACTGGGGCATGACTTGGACTTGTCCGTGACTTGATTTGCTCGCCTTTGACTGTGACTATGACTTGTTTGATAATATTTAACAAAACTTGAAAATATATAAGTATATTTGTCACTGGCAAATGCATATGACGTGCGACGCCAAAATCCTCTTAAGAGGAAAGAGAAATAAAAAAGGTCGGCTATGGGTTTTTTCTCTCTTATGTTTTGGCTCCACACGTTGTGTATTTAGCCGATGTCAGGTTTTGTAATATTTCAAGTGAACCACGATATTTCACAACAAAAAGAAATCTGTCATAGTCTAACTTACGCAAAATAAGTCATGCCCTAGTAAAGTTGTGGAGAAGATTTAGTAGGTTTCTAAGGAGTATTGGAAAAAACAAGAAAAGTCACGTTTCACGACATTATACTATTCACCAACACTCTCGAATACTTAATGAATAACAATCCACTGTTTTTACACATTAACACTCGAAATAACACAAGTTTTGGAAAATAATACAATGACGCGACATGACTCTTCACGTTCCCGCCAAAACTGCCTGTCATATGATCATAGCTTATCAGTGTCAGATGTCAACACGCAACTAACGTCAATGTCCAATTGAATTGAATCAGCTGATTTGTGTTTTGATTTTGAGAATTAAATTGAATTTTAATTCAATTCAAATATAATATTGTTTTCGCGGCCAAAATGATAACTTTAATGCTTTTTTTTTGTTTGTTACAATCTGCAATTACATCCAAAGGTGAAAAATCATGTGGTTGTAATGCAGGGCGCATTAACCGTGAAAAAATCGGCGATACAATTTTCGGAACATTACAAACAGAGAACCAAGAGCAGTGCTCAAGTAATTACAAAATTATTGATGATACTGAAGACGAGCAACGATTTGATGAAAGAGAAAGAATGATTCTCGTTCCTGGTGGTGAATATCAGCTAGGAACTGATGATGTAGTTATAGAAAATGATATGGAAGGACCGAAGAGAATCGTCACCGTAAACAGCTTTTATTTGGACAAATATGAAGTATCCAATAAAGACTTTGCTGCTTTTGTCTTACAAAATAACTATAAAACTGAAGCTGAAACTTTTGGAGACAGTTTTGTTTTCAGTATATTTTTAAACAGCACATTCAAAGAGAAATTAAAAGACTTTCGTGTAGTGCAGGCTATGTGGTGGTATAAAGTACTTGGGGCGGATTGGAGGCATCCACATGGCCCAGACTCTGATTTAAAAGGTACTTGTATCTATTTTTCAGTCACAGAAACAGTAACTATGATGGAATATAGTGATATCATTAACAATTTATTAAAAATCTAGATGTGCTGGATCATCCCGTAATACATGTGTCGTGGAGAGATGCAAAAGCGTACTGCAAATGGCGAAGCGCGCGCCTTCCTTCCGAGGCTGAGTGGGAGGCGGCTTGTAGAGGTGGTCATCAAGACACCAAATATCCTTGGGGTGATAAATTATTTCCAGGGAAGAAACACATGTCAGTTTGTTTTTAAATTATTTTATATGTACCTACCTTTTTGAAAATATATGTAAAATACTTTACAATCCATGATACATAAACTATATTGATCAATACTTAGAATAAAAGGCTCAAAAAGTAGTGTAGCAGCTGGCGGCATTATCACATACTGCTGTTCTTCAATTTCAGGGCCAACATTTGGCAAGGAACATTTCCCCATCACAATTCTGTAAAAGATGGTTTTGTGGGCACTAATCCAGTGCATTTGTTTCCTCCTAATGATTTCGGTCTTTACAACATGGCTGGCAATGTATGGGAGTGGACGGAAGATTCTTGGTCTCAAGATAAGGTAAGATTATTATTTGCTATTCTTATGTGAAGACAAGAATAAAATGATTCTTGCTCGATTGTAGAGTCACATCAATAAACTAATAAATAATTAAAAATGCCAGTCATTTTTTTATTCCTATAAAATACTAGCTAGTTAGCTAGTACTAGTTTTTTTTCAGTCTATCTATCTATCTATCTGTTAAACGAGACTTTGTTCGCATGGACCTACAATCCGTCTGCCACCCATAAGACAATAGACAAATGTTTATTTATGGAAAAAATTGTACACAAAAACAAGAAACAGAAAGGAAGGTAGACACTTTGTTTTTAACCACAAACCGATATAGGCCATATCTATGCAAAATATCAGGTCGATTCATTCAGCCGTGTAGCCGTGATAACACAACAAAGACAGAGAAACAGTTAGACACGGTACCTTTGGCTTCTATAATTTTAGTTAGGATGTATAGACTTAGATCACTAAACTTTAGACCTTCTTTGTAGACTGCCCGGTCTTGTCTTTTCCATCTAGGTAAAAATAATATTATTGTGAAACCAGAGTTAGCAAAGCCATCTATTGTAATTTGACTGAACTGACACTGATAAAGCTTATTAAAATGAAAGCATCGCCATCGGTACAAATACTCACTTCGTACAATTATATTCGTATTTACACGAATGATCAGTTTGTACAATGAGTGGATTACTTAGTATGATTCTGCCGTCGGTACAATTTAGAGATTCGTATAATTTCTCTGTTTACCTAAATTATAAGTTTGTACAAA
Organism: Apocheima hispidaria; assembly: GCA_947579745.1. Taxonomy (NCBI): domain Eukaryota; kingdom Metazoa; phylum Arthropoda; class Insecta; order Lepidoptera; family Geometridae; genus Apocheima; species Apocheima hispidaria. The sequence continues at coordinate 5,846,503 of OX388151.1, forward strand.
TGATGAATGAAAATTCTTACAGTAACCAACGAGCACAACTAGTAGTATTAAAACTATAATATTTATGTATTCTAAGTATATAATTAAAATCGAATATGAGCTGCGACTTTTACAGCCTTATATATTTGTTTCAGCCTGGTGAAAAAGTGAAAAAAGGAGGTTCTTATCTCTGCCACCACACATACTGCTATAGATACCGTTGCTCTGCCCGTGCACATAATACTGAAGACAGCTCATCAGGAAATTTAGGTTTCCGTTGCGCTAAATCGGCATTATAATGCTCTAGACAAAACATATCACAAAAACAAAAATGCAAAGCATAATGAGTTTTAAACTGTCAGTACTTAATTTTTTTATGTTGGTATAATACTTAAGCATAAATTTATACAAAAACCAGAATACATATAATTATAGTGTTTGCGTTCTGAAAGGGTATGTAACTTTTTTATACGGCTTGTCTTCTCGTGATCACTATGGTCTGTTGTACATTAATATAAAAAAATGGTGATTTTATAGTTTGCAAAAATTATGTATATCGTTATTTTTAGTATAGCGAAAACATGAAAAGTATGTTCAGAATCACGGGGAGAATCGATTGGTACTCGATTGAAGTGGATTGGTATAGTGCCCCAAATAAAAAAATAAAAATGATTGTTGGACACAATAACTAACGAAACCTATACAGCTTGGCTAAATAGCGTGCGTCCGCCGTGACTATTATTTTTCGAAAAGAACAACCTAACTTAGCCAGACCATAACTTTGTTAGTTTTAAAAAAGAAAACAAAATGTCTATCCTAATTTTCCTTTTAACTGAAGCCTGAAGGTGATTCAAGCTCAGTACCTCAAATCTAGAGAACCTTATCACTCAAGGCCTCGCTACTTTACCTGACCCTACATCTTGCGATTTTCCTCTTAACTGAAGCCTGAAGGTGCTTCCAGCTCAGTACCTCAAATCTAGAAAACCTTACCACTCAAGGCCTCGCTACATTACCTGACGCTACATCGTGCGAAAGGGACAGCTTTTACAGACAGACAGGGACAGGGAATTTTAGTTTAAAATAAGAGTCTAAATAAAGAGATTCACGATACAAATAAAGATATAAAAAAGGGTCTAATTACGGATTTAAAATCTGTGATTGATACCGAGCTGGGACCCTATTCCTGTGCGCTCGAGATTATCTCGGTCACTGTCTCTCTAATTTAGATTTTAATGGGAGTGAGAGTGACCGAGATAAAATGTCATTTCTCCGAATAGGGTCCCTGGGACCATATTCCTGTGCGCTCGAGATTATCTCGGTGACTGTCTCTCTAATTTAAAATTTAATGGGAGTGAGTGAGAGAGAGATAAACATGTCATTTCTCCGAATAGGGGCCTGGACTGATTGCACTACTATTGCACACTACATTACCTAATCTAATGTTGGATACAAAATAGAAAATGAACACTGTAGCAGCTAGTTATATTATTATGTAACAATAGGCAGGATAAAAAAAAAAAATTGTCTTCTTATTGTATACTTATTATTTATTAGCATATTTTTGTATAAAAATTACAATACGTACAATAATAGCTGTTCTCAATTGATTAACATAATGTATATTTACAAAATGGCGAGCTTCAAGTTGACTGGCCGCTGCCGAATAGGCTGTTCCAAACTACAAAAAGCACCTTTATTTAATAAGTACGAAACAAAACGGAAGACTAAAACAAAAGGAAGAACTTCTCAAGCTACTGCTAAATAAACCCGTTTGGTATAAATAAAACATAAATTAAAAAGAAATAAATAACCAACACAACCACTTTAGTGTTATAATTATCTAATCCTACATTGAACATTTCATTGAAATTAATTAAAATATAGATACATAGTTATTGTACTTAAATAAGGAAATCTTGTCAGTGTACGCAGTACACAATTTGCAGTTCCACCAATCCATGGGCTGCATTACTGAGACGGCAGATCTGCACTTCCGGTGACCTGTCTCTTTCAAATCTCTAACAATGCTCGCCCTTCGAAAATGGAACCCATTCAATATTTAATTTTATAGTTACATGTAATTATCACGATCTATTTCGCTGATAAACTATGATTTCGATGGTTTTCGAGAACATAAATATTTTCAGATCTGAGGCAACCGACAGTTATTTAATACCTACTCTATTGTTATGATCTTTTAAATCTCACCCTAATTTCTTAATTGACATAAGAACTATTGTCGATCAAAACTTTGTTGTTATGAGCAAGTGAAATATAGTATGTATCACAATGTGTTTTTTTAAATGCCTACATATTTTGTGTCGACAAACGAATCAAGATATTCAGTGACAATGCATCTATTCTAGAAGTCTAGACTAACCTTTCGTATGGCAAGGCACCAAAGAAATATTCGGACGTTCATCGGGGACATTTCTGTGAGGTGTTCATTATGCTAATGTAAAAAATATAGGTGACCAGCGCGAGCGTTCCTCGACCGGGAGGTCGAACGAAGGTCGAGAAGAGTAATGTACGTCGACCGTCTCCGGAGCCGACACCGCTACAGCGGCTCCACTAAACTATAGATAAAAAATATAAAACGCTATGCGATCACAAATCTAGCCATACGTTTACACCGATAAAATAAAATTTACACCGTCGACACCAAACCTTATGTACACTAAATGAATCACGTTTCGTCTGAGCGGGAGGGAGTGTACGTTCCCGGCCGCGTCGAACGGAAGTATAGTCCCCCGGGGAGGCTAGGATCACAGAGTGGCGGCGAGCGGGCGCGCGCGTCAGTTGCCGGCCGGCAGCACCGTGCGCGCGCGCGCGATGCCGTTGCTGTGTCCGTTGCTGAAGCCGTTCTTGATGACGCCGTTCTTGTAGGCCAGCTCCTTCAGGTCCGTGGCCGGCGGCGCTGGCGACCGTGCGCGCACCTGCGCGCAACAACTCGTTTACGGTCTGTTTCAACATTGATACTTGCAAGTACCGATAAGGTGACTATGTATGGGGAAAGTACACCGCGAGCGAAGACGCAGTTGCTTATGTACTGACCTAAAGTGAATACGATAAACAGCGCCGTCTCACTTAGCGCGTTGTTAGAACTCACGCTGTTGTCATAGCAATTACCAAATAACTAACATTATTTATGTGCAAAAGTATTTCCGTCTATCCGTTTTATCACAACTGAACCAACATCGAAGAAATTTTGCATTGAAGTAGTTTGCATAATGGGTAGCGGCAAAAAATACATTTAAACTTGGAAAAAAAATTGGACATCAAAGGTAGACATCCAAAACTAATAAGCAATTTTTCAAAGAAAAAGAAAACACGCTACTTTCCGGTAATTCTGCACACTCAGAGCAACTCAATTTTGATGGATACGGTATCCCAGGTAGCAAGTAAGCAAGGCGGATCCAGTGAGCAAGGTGCACCTTGCTTATCCTGTATTACCTATATACGGAGAGAAAGAGAGCGTACCTTCTGGTGGCCCTTCTTGCCGTAGGACTGGTTGTAGAAGTCCTTGAACAGGAAGAAGAACATGACGGCGTGCATGCCGATCCACCAGACGAAGGCGCGCGGGTAATCGCAGTCAATGAACAGAAGCTGGAACGCGTGCGCCATTATGCCTATGAACTGGGCCTGCGAACAACAACACGTTCACTTACATTCACTATTTACACAAATTCACACAAATTTTCCCCCTTTTAGATATCGCATTACGAGATCTTTGTTCCGACCGGGGACTGAGACAAATCGTTCCCATTGTCTAACTAAAGTTTACGTCTAGCCGCACCTAGCAATCAACCAATGAGCGCTATCGTCTTGAGTACGGAATCTATAGGGGTAATCTGCGACTATTTAAGATTGCATGATATAAAGACAGGCGAATTTTTGTTGCAGTGTAAACAGTACATTTTTGAATATCATCGACGTAAAAACATTATTGCGAGAGTCACGGCAAGAATTCGCAGGTATCTAGGCTGTCTGAGTGGGTCCAAGGAGCACAGAAATCCCCGTTACTTTTTATACATTACATTACCAGCCAGAAGACGTCCACTGCTGAACATAGGCCTCCCCCTTAGACCGCCACACCGACCGACAATGTGCCACTTGCATCCACCGGTTGCCCGCGACTTTCACAATGTCGTCGGTCCACCTAGTGGGAGGCCTGCCTACGCTTCGTCTTCCGGTTGGTAGTCGCCACTCAAGTACCTTTCTTCCCCATCGGTTATCGGTTCTTCGTATCGTATTTTTATACGATCTGCAGTAATTACACATCACACTATTTGCCAGGTAATATGCAAACAAACAGCAGTGCTGTGTTTATTATTGTATATATTCTTTCTTGGCTTCACCATCATCGAAGGAAGCAGTGTCTAACAAGACTGTGTTGTTTCTCTTCGGAGGGGTAATCCCTACTAATAGTAAATGCGAAAGTGTGTTTGTTGGTTTGTTTGTTCTACTTTCACGCAGTGACAGAGCGGATCGACCTGAATTTTTGCATGAATAGTTTAAGGGTCGGAGAGTGACATAGGCTACTTTGTATCCAGGGAAAAAATTTGGTTCCTGAGGGATTTTTCGCGCGGGTGAAACCACGGGGCGCAGATAGTAAGTCAACAATGGCAATATCGTCAAAGTTATGTCAATAAAAAAACCAAAAAGGTATCGCGCTCATTGGTTCATTGCTAGACGCGAGTAGGCGTAACCTCGAGATTGGGAACGCTTTGTCGTAGTCCTCGCAACCCGCGTTTTCCTCCAGCTTTGGTGAGCTTTTGTCGGTACCATGATCTCGTAATTCGGAATCCATTTATAACCTCTGGCATTTAAACTGCACTCCACATGTCGTGCATGGTGCACATGCTTGGTTGCAGAATGTAATGCAATGCTTATCAAGTTGCAAGTAAAGTGACACGGTATTTTCTGTGTGCTATGTGCTATCTATTTTTTGTAGATGATTTAAAGATTTCCTAAACTTACGTCAATTCGATTCAACCTGGGTTCAACATGTTTACCTGCTGTGATAAAATGAGAATAGTTTTTGTTTTAATTAATTAATGGAATGACGTCAACCAAATTTAACTTTTAGGCGTTTTTATCGCTAGGAAGAGATAAAAATACAGATACATCAAGTAATGATAATATCTCGAATTTGCAGTAATTTATTAGTTTTGATCAAGTCATTCGCTCGCTTCACATTCGTGGGGTCGCGGGTTCGAACCCGGGCGGGGCCGTACCAATGAGTTCTTTGGAACGTACGTCGGATATACCGCTGGCTTTTCGGTACAGAAAAAATCGCGAGGAACCTGCATGTTTCCGGAGATATTCGATGGAGTATATGAACCCGCCGACCGGTAATGGGCCAGCGTGGCGAATATGGCCTCATCACCTTTCTAGGGTATGCCGATATTCCAACAGTGGGATGATTAAAGGCTGACGTAGTGGATCAATTCATTGAACTTTTCATGCGTATACGTGTGGTGCTGTTGAAGTTACAAAAAATTAACAACCGCATTGTGACCTCCTTCTTTTTTATAAACCGTTAAAAAGTAATAATCTAATGTCGATGCCCCCTAGCGGTAATTCTATTAGAAAGATTGGCATGAATAGATAGCATTTTTAGCTCCAGTAAAAAAGTGATTGGCTCAAGTTTCGGGTTTCATTAAGGGGGCGTATAACTTGTTCTCGCTGTCTCGTTCGCACTTTATCAACATTTTCTGATATAAATATAACAGAGAAGAAATAAAATAAAATAATCTTATCAATAACTTTAGAATACCATTGCCAATCTTTTGTAATAATATTTTTTATGTTTCATCATTGTTTGAATTTCATTTCGTTCCATTTCATCCGTGAAAAATAATTTGCTTAAGTATTTTACTATTATTATTTATTATTATTACCAGACCCCGAGGAAACAGAGTAAACTGAATTTTCCCAGAAATAACATCTTGACAACCTCTATAATATATTATATTTCGATGAACGTGCAAATTAATTATTTGTTAACAAACAAAATATTTCTTACAGAAAACATCATTTCATTAAAATTATTTATTCCACAGGATTTTCAGTTTTAATCGAAAAATATTGTACTCAACTACAGATAAGTCAGTTGCACTACTATTCTACTTACTCCTCTGTCGCAGCGACCCAAAGTGGGTCTTAGCTTGCGACACCAGAAAAGACCCGGATTGTCACACTTGCCAGTCCTCGGCTAGGAGTTCTCACAGGTCCGACTAATCCGACTATACGGCGACAATTGCCACTCCAGGATAGGTAGTGCAATAGTATTGTTATGGTTAATCTCTTTGCCTAATAAGAAAAAGAGATTTAACATCTAATACCTCAGAGTGACGCGCATGGTTTTAAAAAGTTCAATCTAGGTGGCACTGAACTTTTTTGGGCAAGCGTGACGCGCGAGCGTTGCTTGTTTCATCTTACAAGTATCATTTTAAAAAAGTTGGTCGGCCGTGACTCACCATCTGTAGAGCAGTGAGGTACTTCTTCCACCAGAGGTACTTCCTGACGCCGGGCCCCATGGCTGCCAGCATGTAATACGAGTACATGATGATGTGCACGAACGTGTTAAGCAGCCCGAAGAAGGTGGAGTGTCCGCCCGGCGTGAACTTGACGCCGAACCAAACTGACATCGGCATCACGCCGTGGTGGATCACGTGCAGCGTTGACACGTGGTCGAACTTCTTGCGCAAAACGAAGAAGAACTGGAACGTTCAAACGAAGCTTTTACAAGGGCTATTTCACGTAAAGTTTACCGCATATTATACTCGTACCTCGCAGATGAAGAGAGAGAAATCAAAATTAATTGCTAATTGCACCAAAATATATACATTTTTAAAACATCGGATATCTATTAATATAGTTTGTTAACACAAAAAGTTTCAATGAAATCTTATGTAGCTAAGTAATAAAAGTTTTAGTAGACCCCATTATAATAATTTATTTGATACATTTATTTATTTATTACAAACGTTTAATATTCATATATTTTTTGTATGTATATGGTTTGACGGATTGTTCTAGTCACAGAAGAGGATTTTCGTTATATATTTTTCTTTTCTGTGGTTATAGTTAAACGTATTTCTGGTGTAGCTATCCTACGTTATTTTAAGGCGTAATTGCAGATTTAAAATCTTGACAAATAAATATTTTCATGAAATAAATGTCCGAGGTCGACCTTTTATTCGCACCTACTAAGAAAGTATAGCTAAGTAGCTTTACTTTATATTAAAGCTTCACCTCAATATATGTATTCATTTAACTTTGTCCGAGCGGAGCGTAGGTGTCAGAATCTATGGGAACAAGCCGGAGTTATGTATATTTGCTGGACGATAACTTGCGATCCATTGATACGATCCTCGAGAAAGTGTTTAGGCAAGTGGTTCATTACAATACAAATTTTAAGTTCAAATAATTATGAGCAGGTGAGGAACTCGATCAAGATATTGTGAAGTTACAGTATTCGCGAGGTCTCAGTTCGGCGCTATACTTCGTGACCAGCGGTCTTATCCTTTAGCTTTGAAACGTTCGTGATTCTGATTGCGAGAGCATGGCATCCCGCTCGTACCAACTTAGCCGCACTAAGCGTGGTCCCGCTCGCGCACTGTAAAATATTTATTACCTGGTGTAATTATATTTTAATCTCTGAGTACCGTTGAATGCTATCGTTCATTGCATCCTATATGTTTAGTAGTATTATTGCATTAAGTTTAACTTTATTTATCTATTAAGGTCTTGATAGTCGTGCTACAGCTATCTCACTCGACCATTTTCCAGTTTTTGTAGATAAAACGTGAATATACAAAGACTATGAAATCGATCTATCAAAAATGTGATTCGAGCGATACAACTGTATTCTCGAATAAACCCTTCAAATTCAATTAAAAATACTTACGGTATCAAAGAATTCCGTGAATTTGGAGAAGTAATACCACCAGCAAGCGTGAACCATCTGAAAATTTGTAAAACATTCGTTAGAAAACAACAATTATGAAATTATAATTTCACCGATTTAATTTAAAAGGTCTTTACAGTTAAGTTATAAGTATTTTTGAATCGTGCCTCTGAATTATAATGCCATAAATACAATGTCAAGTAATCAATTTCAAGTTCACAGCAAACATAAAAGGCGCTTCGACTAATCGAAGCAGTTTTAAAGGTTCAATGTTACATTTTAGAAGTATGCATCTATTACTTGGTGGAAACATTTTGTTTTTTGATTACTTACAACTCATAAATCACAATATTTCATTGTTATCATAAGCTTACTAACATTAATCTACGATTATTACTGTAAACACATTGTACATTGTTAATTACTTAATAAGATTACGAGCATGCAGCGTGATATGACGTGAATTATGAAAGATGAGGTCGTGGATTAGTTTGGTTTTGACGACGACCCAAAGATAGGCACTTTATCTAAAATCTATTTTAATACGTTCTTATCGTGACAAATTACGATAGCTTTATTTATAAACTTCAATGATAACTTCAAAAGGCATTCCAAATTAAAATAGATTTTATATAGGTGTTTTTGTTTATTAGTTGTATGCATGATGATTGGTAATGGGATATTTTACAACGGTAGGATGAAAGCGGGTGAATTAAACACTGATTGGAAGTAGGTCGTGTGAGTGGGAATTCGACAGATCTTCGGAGTCATGGAGCCGCATCACGTTGAAGTCATAGTTGAGGGAGGGGTTGGGGGAGGAAGAGGGATTCGACAGCAGTTAGTTACTCCGGATAGGATTGAAATTTGAAATGTTATGAGAGTCCTGATGGAACACGTACAATACCAGGAGACTGAATTTCGAAGATTGAGGGAAGGGATGCGGGTTCGTATAATTAGCTTAATAGATAATTCACCCTTATTGTCTGTGGATGTTTGTCGTGGTCGACCGGCTGACAGTTATAGTTATACCTGCCTGTGAACCAGCCCGCGGCTCCGATCTGAAACAATACGGCGCCAGCGGGCCCATGAGCCTTGGTCGCAGTTCGCGCCGCACCGCGAACGGCGCGGGCGGCGCGCCCTTGCTGATGCCTATTTACTAATGTAAGCGCTGATGACGGGATTTATACAATGCTACGGTTTATAAACCAAGGTTAGTCGTTCGGCCGTGCTTATATCCAAAATTATTATACTAACTACCATAAAACAGCGCCATTTTTAAATTATGTATATATGTACAAATCGTGTAAATCTCCTGAAAACAATAGTATGATTGTAGTATGTCTATTTACATATGGCATAGGTTAGTTCATCTTGCCCTGAAACCATTGCCCCGTGTGCGCTAGCGCATGGCAGGTTTTCACTTACTCTCGTGGCTATAGGATTGTCAGAGTAGTCCACAGGTTGGCAACGAAAGCTGTAATGCTTCAGCCAGCCCCCCATCAAACTCTGAGCATGGCACATCAAAACAAAAGGTAGGTATGAAGAACAATCCACAACTATATTTAAGGTTATGGATTGTTCTCCATACCTTCCGAAAAACTATGTAGCAATTAAATATAATTTAATTTGTAGTGTTAGATAGCTTTAGTGCTGTATACAGTTTGTTAGAGACTTCCATTCAGAACGAGTATAGAATTTCAAGTTTCCAAGACAACACGAAGCTCGAGAAACAGACCAAAACATGTTAAAATATACTTGTTATTATTTGATTATTAGAAAAGAAACACATCAAACCAACTCATATTAGGCGAGTCTAGTATTTCTCGGGAATGCTGAGTTATTTCTATTCTAAATAGTAATGTGACTCTTTGCTATTAGGTAATTCACAAACAATGTCCTAGGAATTTATTCGAGCACTTTTGAAATCTAAAGCGGTTACTTAAAATACACACAGATTCAAATTCTATCGATAAGAATATTATGGGTAATGAATATGTATTATATAATGACGATGAGGGTCTTATTCTATGGACTTTAAGTTTAAATTTGACTTCTTGTTACAAACTAATATAATAGGTATATACTAATCTATTTGAATAGGAACATAGATGTAATCTGGTGTGTCTTCAGGACACCATATTAACCGGTTGGCAGCTCCTACTTATCCCAACCTTATGAAAATATTACGCGCTAATAGCATAAACTAGACGTTTGATTCGGCATTTCGAGCTGCCCAATTGGCGGCGAGAACATTGAAGACGCCATAAAAAAATTACCTTGTCCCGCGCCCGGCGCAGTGATTTGTTTTTTAAAGAGAATTTTTCTCCATGCACGTACTACTAGTTTTATTATCTACCTTTGGTCGATGGAATCCGAAAAACTCTAGGTAGATATCATATTTACGCAAATTAATTTACCGGTAATCAATATAAATAATTTATGTTCAATTCATTCTAAATTTATTTTTAGTTGAGACTTAATAAATTAATAATATATTCGTGTTATTACATTAGTACTACAGTATCTAGTAATTCCATTTATCTTCAGACAGGATGTGCTGTTTTTGAGTCAAAATCATAGATAAAAGAATAGAAAAAAACAACTGTTATTTTTGGTCTAGTTTCGTCCCTCTTTTTGAAGAGAAGTTTATGAGTATATACTGTACACTACATACATCCTAAGATAAATACTGTTACTATACGTAAATGTTTAGAATTTTTGTTATTCAATTACAGCGATGCAGCTGAACCGATATTGATAAACTTTAGTTTATATCAGGAAAATTATAGGGTCTATGTAGTGATAATATAATAAGTTAAAGTGTGTTTTACTTAAATAGGTAAATTATATAATGGGCTAATTTTTCGATTACAAATATATTAATATATACTCATATTATTTTATTAATATTTACCTCATAGAAGAGCCACGTGCTGAACACAACTTGTAAAAAATTGTATATTATTAATGTGTTTTTAAACTCAAATGGTTTTCTATTTTCCATATACTTTGGACCTGCAACCTGTAATAAAAAAATGTATAAAGAAAGCAGCTTTGATAAACAATAAAATTATTTGAAGTTGTGATAAATTGTAAGCATACCTTGACTAGATAAACATAACTTAGGCATATTACTAATGTAGGTAATGGTGAACTCATTAGGAACCATGGATTTGTCCTAGGATCTGAAAAATAAAACAAAAACTAGTCAGAAAGTATAAATGTAATATATGTATTACTAGCTGCGCCCCTCAGTTTCACCCGCTATTCTACAGAAATGGTGAAACTTTTCGGCATAAAAAGTAGCCTGTGTTAATCCAGGGCATAAACTACCTCCATACCAAATTTCATCCGAATCCGTTCAGCCGTTACAGAGTTGAACGGGAACAAACACACTTACATACTTACACACAAACTTTCGCATTTATAATATTAGTTATATTATAATACAGTTGTTTTATTTATCTCTTGAATTGATTTGTTCTTAGTTGTGAGTGTTGCACAGGCACATTGTGTTTGTGTGTGTAGGCTTGACGATCAGTATTAGCCAAGCTGCATGACTATGGGTATTCTCAAACAGATACAAGTAAGGCTTTTTGTCTCTGTGAGATGAAACCATATTATGGCATACAATTTTAAAAAGTCCTTCTACATGACGTTGATTCTTTAATACTTTGTATTTTCTTAATATAAATTAAAACAGAAAGAATGGCAAGCAATTTCTCATATATTGAAATTAGAAAAGGTTGCTGATAATTTGAATCCTATCAAATGATTTACGTTTTTTTTTATTTTAGTTGACAACAGAATCAACGTTAATTAACTCTTACTGTCCTAATACTGTTTTGAATAGAACTGAATTGATACAGTTAGGCATTTCCATTTTTACCAAAGTACTTTTACGAACAATGTGTGTTAGGAAGAGACTTTAATAATAAATAACAAATAAAGTGTTTCTTGATTTAAAATATAGATCAAAATTTAATGTAGCAGCAGAATGAAATAATATCGGATTGTAGCGTTCCTTAACAATTGTTGTGTAAATAAAAAAACCTACAGTTGAATGACAGTTTTACTTAAATGTAAATCAATACAAAACCAATAAATGCTTTGGGTCCCAAAGTTTTTCTTGCCTATAACAATTTATTAGACTGGACTAGAAGATTGTAACCAGTAAAATCTATCAGATCACAAAATTTTTAATGAAAATATATTAATATTAATGTTAATAAATATTGAGATTATGACCGCTATGATATTATGCCACTCTCACACACATAATCTATACCTTTAATTGTATAAAAATTACGGAGGGCATATTCAAAATATAATTTAGAATATTTTCTTTATTATAAATGCTTAAGATATATTTATTTTCAATTTCATTTCAGTGTGTTTATTTACATCATTAGCCATAACTCCGAACTCCTTCTAGGGTGATGGCCTTAATCCCCATGCCTGACAGGCAGCTTGGGGATTGCGGAACACCTACCATTTACTTAGAGGATACTACTGCCTATCCTTTCCCGAGGTTCAGGACTCAGTTTTAGGATGTATGTTTACAAACTTAATAACTGAGTTTATAAATAGTTGAGAAAATACTGTTTTTAATTGAACTTGTATGGAACAACATGACAATTAATTTTAAGACAGATATAATTTTAAAGAAAAAATAATGTTGCAAAATCTTTCAATAACACCCTTGTTAATTTGATATCAGTAAATATATTATGTCTGCATGAGAGGGAGAAAGAAAAACGATTTTCTGATCTTAAATTTATATACAAGCCTGTTTTGTAGACAAATGAGAGCATCATTACGCTGCTGCTTTATGGGCCATCTATAAATACACTGAAAGCTGGAGTCCGCTGTGTTTTGATTCATTTATGTCACAAGTGACATGATGCTTGCATCTAATTTAGTTTCCATACTATGACTTAATTTTTATTTTAGTGCTCTGGTATAAAGGAAATTATGACACTGTTATTAGCTAATTTATTGTCTAAATATAGCTGACTATTATAGTTCTTTTGAATAATGTTTAAATCATCTGGATGGTTGTTCATATTAGCTTCCAACAGGTCATTTTATTCTGTTAAATTATTATTGTTATTTATAATATAATAATGCAAGGATTTAGTAAAATGTTAAGTTTAAAATTGTGGAGTTCAGCAAAAACACTCAAGTTGACTTGGTGTTCCATAATTCTAAGACCAATACTACTATGAGTTTATTGATGTTTGTGTGGGATATTAGTATAGTACCTAGGTATACTGGCATTCATTCATATCAGTCTAACCGTAGCCATAGATGTCTATACTTGAGTATAGCAGTATAGTAGTAGACATGCTAAGGTGTAGATTGTATTGCATACATAATATAATAATACATAAAACAATATATTTATAACTCATAGGTTTATTCACCTTTGAGTTAGAATTAGGTGTATACATAGGTACTGGATTAATATGAGTATTATAGTGAAATTGATATTTACCTCCATATTTGTCCATATATACTTGCATATTATTTAAATACTGCAGCACTAGCGCCATTATAACTATCTGAAAAAGAAGAATAAATAATTATTAAACCTTTAATGAAAACAATTGAAATAGCCTGGGTTTATGTCAAAAAAGCTGTAGGTAGTTTCGAAGAATTTTCTTATTTTATATGTTACCTTCGAAACAGTGTAATCGGTGGGTATTAAGAGTGGAGTATTTTTAAACATACATTATTTATAATAGAATTTTAGTGGCGATAGTAACATTTTTAAGGTATTTTATTAAAACAGGCTATAGGTTAGCAGACGTAACTTTTGCACTGACAGAGTGACAGACACGACAGGACACGACAGACAGCTAGCAAGTGGGAGGAGTAGGAGGAGGGGAAGGGCAGTGCTGCCAGCTCGGTATCTGGTTTATAGGCTAGATCGAATCTCAAAAAAGAGCTAGATTTGCCCAAAAATTTAAGAGGGTTACATCGCTAAATAATTAACATTTGTTATAGTTTTTGATTAGGAATATCGTTTTACTTGTTTTTTTTGTTGTATATTCTGTTTTACAGATTGATGATACACATGCATGATTTTTAATCAATAAAACTTTTAAACGAATTGATTAATAAAAATAATAAGCAATTGATGCGTTTTCCAAAAAAAAAAAAAAAGTTGTTCTAAAATACTTACTAGATGGCGTAACAGACCTATCGTTTTACCTGTCATTGTCATATCTGTCGAAATGTTTTATGTTTATTTCTTAAATCGTAAATTTTGGCTCCACACGTTGTGTATTTAGCCAGTGTCAACTACTGTAATATTTCAAATGAAGTCAAATACATAGTTACGTTACTTGAAATTGTCTAAATACAAATGTCGAGCCAAAAAACACGAGAAATAAAAAGGCACACGTACATTTTTTTGTCTTTCATGTCTTGACAGTGACAGAAAAAACTCAAGGTACATCTAACGCCATCTATTGGGTACTTTTATAACAAGGATTTCTTTTTTTTTTGGAAAACGCCTCATTAGAATGGGAGAAATAGCATTAATTTATTCTTTTCTGTAATATTGTGTCTATTTCGTTTTATTCATTGCTGGAAACATATCACCAAAGATAATACAATTCATATCACTACGATACGATTTTCACAAATAATTTGACAGCACAATAAAAAATCCAAACGGAAAATATTTATTGTAAGTATATAGTACGCCATGTTCAGTGTACAGTACATTAAAGGTAGGCAAAACAGAGACAGAAACGTTAAAATAGATACGGGGAATCCCCACATAGATAGATTGAAAGCAGTGCTGCCAGCTCGGCATCAGGTTTATGGCCTAGATCGAATCTTAAAAAATGCTATGGGGCTAAACAAACAGAAAAAGGGCTAGATCTAGCCCCGTAAGGGCATCGCTGATTGAAAGTGCGTGCGTTTAGTTTTTGCAAAGCTTTTGCTTAAAAAAATCCTTTCGTGCTTAGTTTGTCTGTTGTTTTGTTTGAAAGATGATAATTTTGGGCTACAGGCTAAATCATTATTATGGGTCTAAACAAGCAGAAAAAGGGCTAGATCTAGCTCCAAAGGGACTAAGTTGGCATCACTGGGGAAGGGTACGGGAGTGCCGCACAGAACGCGGCGCCTCCCGCACGCCCGGAACCGCTCTTTTTTCTCACGTATTTTGGCTCCACATATAGTGTGTTTAGCCATTGTCAAGTATTGTAATTTTCTCAGTAAAGTACAGTATTTCACCAGAATAGCAAGTCTCAGTCATAAAAAAGCACAGATGAACCAGATACCTCGTCACGCGGGTTTTGGTTCGATTAAAAGTCACCACAGTTTGAGGAAAGCACGGGGTGCGCGGAGCGTGACAAATAATTCCCATTGGCTATCATCAAGGTTACGCCCACTACTGTACCGAGTTAGTACGTTCCGTAGTGATGGGGCGAACACTTGGGTCGACTGCCGCTCTGCCGTAGTAATCGCACTCACTCGAATCTCAACTCACTAACATAACATTACTACACAACACCATTAAAGTACTAATTCTTCCTCAGTGTCGTGCACTCGCGGATTTCCTGGATCAGTGTGTATTGTCACCGTACGGATGTGTAAATCTAATTCAAGATGGGATTGAAAACTGAGAATCATATTTCCTACACGCTGCATAATAAAATTATCTACTATTAGTTTCTATTGACGCAACATTGTTGTAAAATTCCTAGTATTTAACTGCAACGGTAACGACCGGAAGCATCAAGCAAGCGCGTGCGACTAAAAAAATCATAAACTCGCAAACCTTCGGGAGCCCCGCGAATCACAGACTAGCGCGGCATCAAAAGATACATCGCCTTTCGGCGACCGCGCCGCGGCTTTTTGTCAAAGAACAAAGAACACTTTCGGCAATATCACCAGGGTTGGATTTAGGTACGTTGAAAACGATAGCACAAAAATTATAAAAGGATATTATTTACAAAAAAATATAATACTTACGCTTCATTATTTTTAACCTATTTCCAAAAAAACGGAAAGGTTCTCAAGTAGAATGTTTAAGAAAGAAATAATCAAAGGATTAAGAAGGCTACAGACGGCCACGGGAATTGATGAAATGCAATGATGCGTATTTACGAATTTTAGTGAAATACGCATCACTGAGGATTAAAAAATAATTTTTTAAAACGGTTCATAAACGACGGAGTTCCGAGTAACAAAAAAAAAAACTACTACTTGAGAACCTCCTTCTTTTTTTGGAAATAGGTTAAAAATAATAAAGCCTACTATATTTTTTTATAAATACTATCCTTTTAAAATGTTTGTGCTATCGTTTTCAACGTACCTAAATCCAGCCCTGCTTCTGATTTTTAGGGTTCCTTGTAGTACTACAAGGAACCCTTATAAGTTCGTCATGTCCGTCTGTCTGTCCGTCCGTCTGTCTGTCTGAATCCTTTACAGCCTTATAACTTTTAAAGTTATAAACTTACATGCATGAAATTTTGCACAACGATAGTCTAAGTATAGACATACAGTTTCGGAAAATAAAAAAAAGCTTTTGTTTTTAAATAAGGGTAGCTCCCATACATGCAAAGGGGGGGGTAAAAAAAAAAAAAACACTGCACCCCATCATGTTGGGTGTCGTTGAATAGGAATTTGTAAGGTGACCATTTTTTGACAGAATTAAAAAAACATACTTTTATATTAATGGGGTGGCTGTCATACATGTAAAGAGGGTATAAAAAAAAAGCCTGTACCCCGCATGTGGGGTATCATTAAATAGGTCTTTTAAAATGATGTTAAGGTTTCCTATACCATTTTTTTATCAAACGTACTGCTTGCGAAATATTGGCCGACAAAGTTGCTTGCAATGCCCCCCCCCCCCCCTGGCATTTCTAAACTATGCATCTCAGAAACTTGTAATCTTCCATGTTGATAGATCTTAGTAAAAACTTTCTTTTAAAATTATTTTGGGCAACATGTGATAACTACTTTTTGAGTTAGGCTGTAATAACGGATTAAAACTTCAAACATCCTACGCACCTACGGAACCTTACTAAGCATGGCCTGACATGCTCTTAACAAGTTATTTTCTCTAGTCTCACCACAGTCTCACGCACATGCTAGATGCTGCCGGTCGATTCTATCGTGATTTCGTTGCTTGTCGAGTTTAGTCCAAGCAGAAGGTCCCGAGTGCACAGTTTAGTTATTTAGAATTCATCAGTGTTCGAATCCCTTTACGGTATGGTGAAAATCGAAAATGCAAGTCTGCGTTTTGTTTAATGAGTCACAACACTACTTTATACGTGCGTTCGCCAGAAAGGGACAACTGCATGGGATATCCGCAATGAGGAAAAGGGATAAGTGACGAAGTGTCCATTATACGCTGAGCTCTGCTATGTCTTGTAAAACTGAATTATTTTACTTACCGATGAAAAGTTATTCCGTCTTTTTTGTAGTTTGAGTGCGCGGATGACTTTCTACACAATTTCACTGCACAGATAGTCATTTTTGTTTACTGTTGGTTATCAGGAAAATAAAACAACCGTCTTATTTTGTAAGCTGCACGCACGCACGCACAGCTCTGGCACTTGGTCGGAACTGAGGTTCAATGTTTGGGGCGGCGTCTTATATAAGTCTTATAAAACTTATGTGTTGCGCGCTAGGCTCGTCCTAGACTAGGTATCTAGTTCTATTCATCTGTGTAAAAAAGTCAACAAATTGCGTCACTACTGTAACTAGTACTACTAACTACTATGCTAAACGATTCAGTACTATACAATGAGGCGTTTTCCAAAAAGAAAAATAAATCCTGGTAATAAAAGTACCCAATAGATGGCGTTAGATGTACCTTGAGGTTTGTCTGTCACTGTCAAGACAAGAAAGACAAAAAAAAATACGTGTGACTTTTTTTTTCCTCGTGTATTTTGGCTCTACCTGTGTATTTAGACAATTTCAAGTAATGTATCTATGTATTTGACTTCATTTGAAATATTACAATAGGTGACACTGGCTAAATACACAACGTGTGGAGCCAAAAGTTACGATTTAAAAAATCAACATAAATTATTTCGACAGAAATGACAATGACAGGTAAAACGATAGGTCTATTAAGTACGCCATCTAGTAAGTATTTTAGAACTATTTTTATTTTTTATGGAAAACGCCTCATTCACCGATTAAACAAAACGACACAACACTAAAAACAACATAAATTTTCTGAAATAATATAAATCAGCGACATGATTCGAAAAGGATAGCTTAGACATGAATTTCACGGGAGTGAAAGAAACAACCTATAACGTTAGTTGCTTGTTTTTGTTTCATTTATTCCAATGTTGACTCCAATCAAATTTATGTCTAGCTATCCTCTTCTTAAAAATTATATCTTATTGATATAATATACGGTTTATAATGTGCTGCTGATCTTGGCATGGGGCCAAAATGGAAAAAATGATATGTCGTGTCAAGTATGCGCTATTTCCGAAAGGCGTTTTCGTGTAAACGTGTAGGTAATAGAGTGCCGTTGTGTGGGCGTGGGAGTCTGCGGAGATGCTATTGCCCCGGGCGTCAGGATTCATGGGCGCCGGCGCCGTAGCGTGCCCTCGATAGAATCGGCCACCTTTCTACTTTTGCTGCCCTAATCGAATGTAATATGATAACTACAACGATTTTATGTGAACAAAACTCTATTTAGGTACGTACACAAGTACGTAGTGGTGTAGGTATGTATAAAATAACAATCCATTTTTTATGAATCAACGCAAAGACCAAACCGCTTATGAAAGAGACGTGAAAATTGAACCCAATATACCTTATATGGTCTAAGTGAACAAACGACAAAAAAATAAGTGAAAAATATAAAAACGGATTTTGCGAAATTTCTAAAGGAGTAAAATGGACCCTCAAAGTTTGTATGAAAATAAAATATTTTTTCACGCTAAGCCAATTAAAGTCGGTTTGTGTAATAGGCTTAAAAATAACGAAAGGCTCAGGATTTTTCGAAAATCAACCCCTAAAGAGGTGAAATGAGGCGTTTCATTTTACTGTAGCCTAAGCTAGCGAATTTGTGCAGGCAAGCTGGGTAAGTACCTAGCTTATAAAATTCACACTCAGCTGATTACACAGCCTTGCGATAGATCACAAAAGAAACTCCTTGTCTTAAGACTAGCATGCGCACCGCGACAAAATCTTCTCTACTCTTCATGTCGTGAAAAATTAGACAAACTTATACATAATCGTAGCTGTGTCCAGGGCCCGTACTGTGAGGTACTTATTGCGATGATTGTTAGGTTCAGCCGACGACGCTGCGCGACCACGAACCGTATGTCCGCGCGATAAGGTGTACGGTCGCACAGGGTCCTCGGCTGAGCCTAAACATCATCGCAATAACCACCTCACGGTACGGGCCCTGTTCTTGCATAACAACAAGATTTTGTCGCGCTGCGCATGCTAGCCCTGCTGGTCTACGAGTAGGTATCTACATCACATAGTACTACTACATCTACAGGTACATAAAGACAACATATAACCATGCTATTGCCCAATTATGTTGGCTAATGACTGTTTTTATATTAATAGGTCAAGGTCATAGCACAAATTGCACTGTCCAGTATCCACTAAATCTTCTTCAACTCGAACTAATTACCACAGTAGACCAATACAAGTACAGAACAGCAACTAACATAAATAATTGTTGCCTAGGTTACGAGATTTAACATCTATTATCTCAAGGTAACGACAGTGCATTGCCGCGCAGGGTTTTAAGCTGATGAAATTCAAAATTTTCGGTGGTGCTGAAGTGTTATGGGAAAGCGTGACGCTCAACATCAGATGAGCGACTTGTTCGTCGCGTTACTCAGTACCAATAAAAAAAAAATATCTTCATCAGCACAAAACCCCGCGCAGCAATACCTTGCGCTCGTCACCCTGAGATATTAGATATTAAATCTCGTATGTGCCTAATAATTTCGCTAGAAACATTGCCCTTCTACCCAGAACACAGGTTGGTCCGGTTGCACACTACTGCTAGTTTTTTGAAACTGGCAAAGATGTTCTCTTTTGAAGCGTCTGCCTGGGTACGTACGAAAGTTTTTTCTATATGCAAGGCTAGGGGAACTGTTTATGAAATACAGTGATATCTCTCATGCTCAATACTTTGTTTAAAGTTTGTCGTCTTCTAGGAAATGTTACAGTAGCAGAATTCCAACATATCATCCCCTAAAGCTTCAACCAAAATAAAATGAATGGACGGGCCCGAGTATGAGAATTTTGAAGACTTTAAAGTGAACGCCGGCACTCATCTTGCTTCAGTCGCTCTCAGTCTGTGAAAAGTGCGAGACGTAGGTACGTTCGTCAATACATGCGATCCAAATATCCGCAAAATATGCCTTCAGGTGTACCTATATATTTTTATACCTGTTTTTTTTTTGACAAATGTACCTACTATAAATAATTTTAATTACGTGTTGAAGTTCGATTGTTTTGACTTGTTATTTTTAAGGAAGTTGTGTGGTTAGGGTTTTACTTTGGTCGATGCGCTAAAGAGGTGAAATTGGTAGTTAAAATTACTATAGCCAATGCGAGAGAGTAGTTTTTCATACATTTTGCTATGGCAAATGTAACGAATATTTTCATGAGAATGTACAAAAAGTGTGATAAGCTCACCTTAAATTTGTGTTCTTCGAGGCTTTATCGATTGCGGCTTTTCAGGCTATCTGGAAATAACGGAAAAATATTGTTAACACATTTTCTGTAACACTAAAATCTTACAAGGAATTAGGTATTGAGTAATAGGTAGCTATATAATATACAAAATAATATACAATACAATACAATAAAAAAATAGAAAAAAAAAATAGGACGGCTTTCCGCTTAAAACCTAGAACTCTTTTCCTAAGCTTTAACTTTTTATCAATCTTTCAATACTCGAGCTGTAATCATATTGAGAAAAAGAACCATGAAATAAGTTTTTATGGAAAATTTATTTTTCCTGAGTTTTTTTATTTTTTTTTAAATTATAAGTATAAGCTTTTATAAAATCCGCTACTGGTACTGGTGGTCCGTATTTTAGTTGATCAAAACGAGTCCAAACTCAATCAATCTACTGTTAGTTACAGAGGAGTCCCATGTTCCACCTTCCGTATCCATCGTCAGTATTAGTTTGCTGTCCTAATATTGTATTGTCATCTGAACACTTAAGTATAATAAGAAGATAATGACCTTTACTAGGTATCTACATATTTTCATAAGAAATCTGAATAGGTATTAGTTTTAATTTTGAATGAATAATTAATGAACTTACACAATAAAAACAAAAAAAGCGGTAGACGTAAAATGTAACCTTTTAAACAAAAAAATACGTAACCTATACTCGGGTACCTATACCTATATAAATTATCTAAAATCAAATAATATGCGTAGTTACACATAGACGCTGGTAATTATTCTATGACCTACTCACTCATACCTACTTAGGCGTGTCTGGCCGATGCGTGATAAGTTGATAAGATAAATCTCTGACGCCACATGTGGCCCTTATCAAAAAATCGTGCGATAGGAAGGATAAATATATATAGGTATCTATCTACCATCTAAACTGTATATCACGCATATTTTGTCTGATAAGTATGTTTCTACTATTACTCAACGTCGTCGGTCGTTTTACCTACATGTGGTTTTCACTTGGTAACATGACAAGTTTTACTTGTATGTTTATTTCACGAATTCGTTATTTATTATTTAACGAGGTTTATAAGTTTAGTTGATATTCGCAGTTTCTAGTCGTAGGTAACTAATATGTACATAGTTTCTAGACAGAGCAGAGTATATATTTTTATCTTATAGGCATATTTTGTCTCCACACTTGGTGTAGTTAGCATGTTATATTTTATATTGTTTTAAGAAGCTGACATTTATAATTATTTTTTAATTTGCTGTTATTGTATTATTAATAATATATACATTTTATATATGTACAGTCCTAAGTGTACAGTGTGTACTCATATTTGAAAATAAATGAATTAAATATTTCAAAGTTGCATCAAAAACAGAAAACATGCTTTAATTATATCTACATATATGTAAAAAAATATAACTCTATGTAAGTACTTGTTTACTGAACTACACGGAAGTAAGGGTTAATAATAGGCAGATATTTTAAAATGATATTTATTATTTAAACTAAGTCGAAGGCTAATCTGACGACTCTAGCTACCGGACGTCCGAAGTAAGACGTGCTGGCGGTTGCGCACTTCCTAAAGACTGCTCATGTAGGTTGCTAGGTACGAGATATCGCATACTGCAACATTGCATATAGTTCCTAAGATCTCCGATTTCAGGCCTAGGTATGAAACTGCAAGGCCTTTTGATTGTACGACCTCGCTGGCTAAATGCAATTCATCTTTCTAATCAAAATAGTAATCTTATAAGAACTTCCTGACATAGTGTTTTCATGTTCTGTTCATATTCATTGAGTGCACGTTCAAACTGATAATAGACTATAGTTGCCTTTTGAAAATGCAGAGACAATCCTTAAAGGACACAACGTATAGTTACGTATATTTAAGTTTTGGTCGTTCCTGTTTCACAAGTCCGAAATAGTGTAAACTCAACTCTCAATTCACGAGTTGAGATTTTTCGCCCTTTCAACTCTACCCGTGATAAATTTGGTAAGGAAGTGTGGGTGTGCGACATAAAGAAAATTTAGGAAACCGAAAAATTAAGAAAAGAAGTAGTGGGAATAATTTGAATCCCACTAAAGTCAGGAAGCCGAAAGGCATCATTGCTTGTAGAGAAGAGATGCTTAGTATCCATCCGTCCGTGGCGCGGTTTAAGGTTTTGCACTTGCTCAGAAAAACCGTAGATCCGGGGCTGCCAGCAACTTCGCCCTGCAGTTTTGTAATGTCTGACAGTTTTACTTTTTATTTTTTAAATAAAACCTCCTTTACAAATAAAAGATTATTTTAATTTTTAAAGAGGATTTTAAAAAAACAAAACCTCCCTCGAGGCTATTTATTACAGCTATTTATTTATTTATTTGATTACAGCTATTTAAGACAATCTATTTTATATAGTCTTCTGGCGCCTACGACAATGGGACCGGTAGAATATTATTAACCAGCCCTTCGTACAATTAAATTCAAATAAGAATAATTCTTTCTGCCGACATGCATACTTGCGGAGTGTTTTCGAACCGTTCCGAACACACTCCGCAAGTATGTGGGTAAATCTTCTACTTCTCTGCCAAATAGTTAGTGTTCATTGACTCTGCACTTTGAACATCACAAGAAAGTATTTTTTTTATTACTTACAAGCTAATGCCCTAATGAATCCTTGTCCCGACAATTACGAACACAACAAAAAAGAAATCTTCCTAATCCGACCAGCAGTTCTCAAGTGATGCTCCATC
The DNA here is from genome assembly GCA_947579745.1 of Apocheima hispidaria. Lineage (NCBI taxonomy): Eukaryota > Metazoa > Arthropoda > Insecta > Lepidoptera > Geometridae > Apocheima > Apocheima hispidaria. The sequence goes on from OX388151.1 coordinate 5,869,794, forward strand.
ATAAAGTTTTTTTTTTCTGCGGTCTTTTGTTTTTTTTTTTTTTTTCAACAATATTTTTATTTGGTATTGTATTAGGCTAAGTAGTTCAGGTAGTTTGTTTTAGTTTGTACATAAATTGTCATATTGATTTTTATATATAGATAATAATAAATAATATAGATTTATTTTGCGGGAAGGCGCTAAATTTATGTTATGTGCAGTGATCTAAACCGTGTCAATTAAATTGCGACCTTACGATTGTAAACATAACGAGGCTAGTAATATCTAATTAATTTGTAGCTACGTCCTTACTCCTGATTATTACCTAGTTGATTAATATTTTTTCCAGCGATCAAAACGCAGCTTTAAATTTATCGGTATAATTGTCTGCTGATTGAATCGAAACTCCGCAATAAATGATATGCTAAACCAATCATAGTACTACCACCAGAGGACGGACAGCAGCGTCCTCTAGTGAGCGGTGAATGTCCTGCGATCTCCAAGCCGCCTGCCAAGCGTGGGGATTATTGTAACTAAAAAAAAAGTAGGGATTCGTCTAGCACTGAACTTCTAACAGCTAATACGAATGAATACTTACCTAATATTATGTTTATATTTTGAAAACTAGCAGCCGGTGACATAATACGAATGCCTTTATTGCAATATCATGTTTTCTGCTGTTGCCTCAAATGACCAAGTTTTCTGCTGAGTTTTGTTTTGTTGAAATAGCCTATTAGATTGTATTAACAATATGGCATTTATGACGGCTAATTAAAAAAAGTTTTGAGAATATTGTAAGAAAGAATTGATTTGCAGATAAGTTGGTTGTTTTAATGACATTCTCATACTTATATACATAAAGCATTGTTATTTCAATTTTACAATGAACTTTGTTTTGCTCTCGCTAGTCTATTAGAAAAATGAAGCTAGATTGAAATGTCAATGGCATAGGTTCACAATTTTGGGTGAGATATTGACCGCTACGAGTTTGAACTGAGGTTTGTTTGCAAACAAGATGAATAGTTGGTGTTGTGTTTAGAGTACTCAGTAAATACATTTGTTGTCATTATTCAGAGTAAGCAGGCCGTGTCTAAGTGGGTCATTGGCTGCACGTCGAATTATGTAATGAAGCGAGCTCTGCGGCAGCGGTTCATCCACACAGCTGCAAGTGTTCATCAAGCACACGCGCAACAATCGCACTACATACGCTACCCCTAATTGAACACGTTTTTAAAATTATAGCAAGAAAGTTCACATTTCTTTACAATGTAATACCAAATATAGCACTTCAAAGTTCAGAATAATAAAATAGAAACTTGCAAAATCAGCGCTATCTTTCGGAAGGATAGAGAGAAAGAGGGGTTTTTCTTTTTGAATTTCTGTTACCATTTGACGTTGGTTAAAAATTAGAATTAGCATTGCTATTCAACGAGGTAACGTCGCCAGCCTTTTGGGTACCCTGCCTGCGGATAGTACCCTGAGCTTTATTTTTTATCTGTTAATAGTTTATAGCAATTCCAATTTTATCTGTAAATAGTTTTTAATCATTTCAACTTTGATTTTCGTTTTGGCGTTTAATAAGTTTCAATTGATTAAATTGATATTTGATGAAACGCAGGGTTTTGAATAGTTGAAATTCAGAATTGTGGATGGCACTGAACTGGTATGGGCAAGCGTGAAGCTTTCCATCTGGCGAGCGACATGCCTATATCGTCACCCAGTTGCATTAAAAAAAAAGTGCTAGTGCATCATGAAGGTGGACATAGAGTAGATTTCAAGCCGCAGAAGTTTAGAAAAAGTGAAGTAATTGTAATAAATAATATGCAATGCAAACTCATGGACGTGGATTGTCTGTTTCAACAACACGCTGATGCAAAACTAAATCCTATTCAAATATTTATATGTCCAGATGTGTGGTAAAATGTTAATAATTTATGATTGCACTACGCTGGTTTCCTAAACCCCAGCGGAAAGTTTGCTTTTAGATATATGCAAATTTAAAGAGTGCCTGGCCATGGGTGGACGACGTAACCGCAAGGCCAAGGATTAATTGCCTAAGGCAGCTTCGATTCTCATTTTGGAGATCGTTCGTCCGTGTGATTGATTTTTCCTACATTTTTAGACTTTTAAGTGTATTCTGCAGAGCATTGTTAGCCACGGTCATCGCGTGGGAATACTCGTACTAGGAACTATAATAGTATTTATATTCTTGACTTGCACGGCGACTTTTAAGTATGTTAAGAACAACAAAGGCGACGAGCAAACCATTGATCATGGTTCTCAGTCCACTTCAAGTTTACACAGAGTTAACAACCCGCGTGACGTCATATTAGGTTCTTAGCTGTACCAGTTATGATAAATTAATGATTGTCTATATTATACATGGCTCAAACACACCTAGAGGCTATAAAAATACTTATCTACTGATTCATTTAAAATTGGAATCGTGTATCTTATACGATCATGGCCTAAACGTGATAATTTCTATATAATAACTATCATGTACTTTTTTGAATAAAAGATATGGTGCATCGCTATCATGCGAACACAAACGTGACCCAGTGGTAAATACTTAATAAAATATTCGCCTGGCCAGCGGCCTGGTCATTACTCCATTCTTAAATGTGGGTTTTTCGCGGCCATGTTAAATGTAGAAGATCATTGACCTAGGTTAATGGTGTTGTTTAAACTGAATGCGTGTGTATTTTATGTGAGGGTGGTGCCAAAAAATCTAAGAAAAGACTTCAACGCGCTTCCCTCTCTAAGCGTGGCCAAAGATCGATGCATACCGTAGGCAGAGAAAGCAATAAACGGCTGGATGATGTAAAATTAAGTATTATTCGTGGAGAAACGGGACAAAGATATAATATTTCAGTCCCTTAGCGTATTTTCAGTTTTTTTCAAGGCATTTCCGCAATTATGCAATTCAACTGCATCAGTCCTGATTGGTAGAAAATTGGTAATAGAATTGTGATTGCTACACATATATTTATAACATATGATGTTTTGTCTTATGTGCGGTCACGCTAACCGATTTTCTATACCTGTAATTTTAAGGACCTTGTGGCTCAGTGGGAGGATTTCCGCCTTCTGAACTGTAGGTTGTGGGTTCGATTCTCACTCAGGACAAACAATTTTGTGTAATGAGCATGGATGTTTGTTCTTTGTCTGGGTGTTTCTATGTATTCTGTGTACGTATTTAAAAAATAAATTGTATTTATGTATTCTATCAGTTTTCTGGCGTTGTGTGTGAAAAACGTCCATCAATATTTATTTATTATCTAGTTTTAGGCAGATTTTTGGGGGGTACACTTTTTTATATGAGACTGTTATTCTTCTCATATCGATTTTCTATGTACATACTAACTAAAACATTAAAAAAAAAACTTACGTAAATGTAAGTACTCACGTAGCGAAAAAAAAAAATATTTTCATAAAAATACTACCGAAGAATGATAATATTGAATCGGAAGCTAAGAATGCAGAAAATGCGGTGATTCATAGAAAATACAGAAAATATTGCCAAGAACAACGTGGGGAAGCCCGTGCAAAATTGACATTCAGGAGGCATGTTTATGGTCATCAAGCATAAAAACAATAGATGGAGAGCAAATTATACTCGTAATAAACATTATAAAGCATAGCAATTTAATGTTCTAGGTAGATTGTGAATAGACAGGTAACATTACAGTTTTAACAATATAGGTTCTGTTAAGCTTTAGGGAACCAGCAGTTTGAAATAAATTCTTTAATAATTATCAAAGGTCTTATTTTGGATATAGGTAGGTTGGTTGATTTATCGATGTATATACGTTATATCCAACAAAATCAAGAACAAACTAAAAAAAACTATCATAAAAGTGCGGGATCATAAAAGCCATCGATGAAAGCGGCCGCCCTTACTTCCAGTGCCACCCCAATATCTGATCATTGTATCAACACAAATAGCTATAAAATCGCGTTTGATGTGCTTTATTATTCAATGACTCGGCACATAATGATCTTTATTGAACAAAAATAGCTGAAATTTTTTATGCTCGCTTCGCTTGGATATTTCCGCTTGTTAAGGCACTAAATTAAGACATAATAATCAGAGCTACATAGAAAAAATGCATAGCAATAAAAAAATTGCACTTGCTTTGCTTACATTTCTGTTTGTTATGATTTATTCTTTCATGACCTGTCATGTAATGTGGTCGGAAAACCAGCGCTAAAAAAAACGCTCTCTCGCTCGAGCATTCATACTATAATCTAGTTGTTGTGCTAAGCTGACTCCAACAGGTCTCCATTCAAGATGCAGCTTTTATTTTCAAATTGTGATATAGGGCGGCAAGATTCAGTATAGTCCCGGGCGACAGAAAACAACGATATGCCACTGGATAAAGGATAAAAATCCAATTTCTTGTGTTTACCAGGATTTATAAAGATTATAGCGATAGGCAAAATTAATATTTTAATCATTTCAAGCGTTTAGCTGTACAGGATGGTCCAAACGGTGACATCAATCCGAAAAAGTTAGGTACCTCACATGCAGGGCTTCACGAAAATACTCCGTGTATGTTCTACGATTTTTCGTAGTTTAGGAGTTATATATTTTTTCAATTTTCTGAATGATGTTCTATATGAGCGGCTTAAAAAAAATCTAACTTTGTTTTGGGTGGATTTGTCGATGTTGTTTTTCAGGTTATCCTTCGTCCCTCATTTAGCACTTATGAGTATGAGGAACCTAAATTTCATTTTATATTTTTCCGATTGACGTCACCGTTTGGATCATTCTGTATAGTGTAATAAATAAATAAACCTATAGGGACCTTGATTACCTCTAAAACCAAAACTTTGATTTTTTGGGCAGTCGCGTAAAATTCGCACATTGGCATTGATTCGTAATCAGATTAATGTGGGTATTAGAATACAAAGTTATAGTCATTCACTAAGACATATTGTAATAAAAAAAAACAAATGTTTAGTGTACCTTCGCATTCCTTAAGGTTGTTTAGATTAACGCAAGCGCCATAACTGCGCAAGGTGAATCAAGTTAATTGGTAAGCAAACGAACGTCTATTAGTGATACGAATGTAATGAACGCAGAATACATTCTTTGTAACAATGCAAATCTTAAACTTATCGGCCGGAATTTAACCAGGCAGTCCACATCTAGGGCGGAAACAGATTATGAGGCGAATAAGTAATTGAACGACAAAATAAATTAAAATATTCGGTGTAGGTAATATTCAACAGGTGTTTTTTATAGATGTTAAACATGTGAACGACTTGCGCATTTCACTTGGTACACGTTATCCAAGGTGAAATCCCTACTGGTAAGGATTTTAACAATAATTACTTCAATTTCAAGCATGTTAATTTTGAATTCCCACGACTTTGGCCGACAACGTTGTGAAAGTCACAACCGGTGGATACAAATTTAAAGGCATATTGTCCAGTCCAGAAAAGGGGCAATTTTATTCCTTTGTTAAGCAGTGGATGTCGTCTGGCTGATGATGTTGAATTTTCGATTAACGGGAAAGTTATCTGAACGAAATACACACAGAAAACGAACAGTTGGACTACCAAGATAAGATTCCATTGAAGGTCCAAAGATAAACCAAATGTTGAAGCCCACCAGTTGCCAGCGTACTCAGTGTGAGAGCAGAATGTCCAAGCTTATGCGTTGCTCCAGATTAACGCTAGCATTTTGATCAAGGGTCCCATCAACCAGACGCTCTGATAAATGTTTTAAAATAAAATTATTTCCCAGCGCCCTTGAATCCAATATATTATAGGTACCCTAAATGTTAATACATTTATTGCAGCTTACAATATACTTCAGAGAAAGAGCCATACAAGTAAATACTTAGGACATGTGAATTTAATTAAAAAGCTTAGAAGGCTTCTAAAAATTCCCAAGCGTCACGAATTTAAGCATTTCGAATAGGACAAACAAAGAGTGGGCATTATAACGTTGTATTTAGAGGGTTCTTAGGCAACAGCGGCTCATGGCTACTGCCGTTCGTGGTTGTCTTACTAATGGCGGTTTAATTTTGATACGTATAGTGTATCGTCGTGCACTTGACCTACTCGCTAATGTATGCATTACGCTACAGAAGGCCCACCTGTTTTACTACTCCTTTGAGCAAATTTTAATTTCGCTGTCTAATAGAGCTTCTTTGTAACTTGTAAGATTTATTCTGCGTTTATACTTGCAATACTGGGTGTGTTCGTAGACGATGGACATAATATTTTAGGATATCTTTGTACTCGTCATGATCAATAACTTTTATTATTGAAAAAAACCAGCAGCGGCTCCATAGAAACACATATTAAACAAATTGCCGAACAAATTATTTAAAAAAATATTTGTTTTATTATAAATATAAAGTGCATCTTCGAATCCAAATGTTATTACACTCTAGACGATTCTTTTTAGGGTCATTCAGACGACATACAAATGGATCGCTCCCCACCAACTGTTGCCATACCCTAAATAGGGCCATCATCATCATTATCAACAGCCTAAAGACGTTCACTGCTGAAAAAAGGCCTCCGGCTACCGGCGACCTTCAAAATCTCGTCAGTCCACCTAGTCCATCTTACTAAATTCAAAACATGTTATTAATTATTTAAGACCTGCATGTATCTACATAATTATTATGTCGCAATAAGTGAGTATTGGGAATGTTTTTTACCTTCGCCGGAATGACAACAAAAAAAACAACTGTTCCATTTGTTTTTTGCAACAGCTGTTCCAGTAGTTTTTTGCTGTTTCGATACCAAAGACGATATCCAAAAAATATTAATTTGTTTATTTGGTACAATTAATAGTATGATAAGGTACATAGTATTATTGTTTTAACATTAAGTTACAATGAAAATCTTAATTTGGGTTATTCTACATTTAGTTTTAATTTAGTTTTAATTATTTATATTCTCGTATCGCTATAATCTAAATTGCAGTCGCTAGTCATTCCCTGTGTTGCGGTGTGTAACTGCATGATCGTTAGTTCGGCGCAACATTGACATTGATACAAAGATTACCATAAAGATATCGCATTATACGATCTACGTTCCGACGAAAACGTACCAAAGTTGTTGGTTGTTGGTAGCGCGAGTTGTTGGTGCTGAGAGAAACCATTCCCATTGGCTATCCCAAGGTTCTATAATGCAAGTAAGTGACAAGATGAGCAAGTCACCACACTTGCCCTTAACAGCTCGTGTCATATAGAATTTTGAACTTGAAAAACAGCAACTGAAATTCACGATTTCAGGGTTGGTCCTTATTAATAGTTTTTCATAATGATAATTTTACAATTATATCCTTGAATATGTTTGTCATCGACCCGAACAGCCAGTAAAACTATGCCTACCAATGAAAGTGAATTTGATAAGTGTGTTTTGACCGATGGATAGTGCGCTTCCATCGTCCTGAGTGCAGAATCTATAATAGGGTTATCTGTGCCTTGGCGCGTCTGCATGTTACGTTGACTACGGAAATTCCATTCTGTAATTGAAATTAACTTTCAATGAAACGTAGCGACGCGACTCTGCTACTATACGGGCTACTATAATACTGTAAGTGCGTCTAGTATTTAAATTTTTACATTAACACAACTATACTTAAAAAAATTACATTTACCGAATTACAGGTTTATAAGGAAAGGGTATGCTAAGCCGAAAAGTATTTGTAGTACTCATCATAATGAACAACTTTTACTCATACTAATATAGTAGTGATTGTGAACATATTTTACTACGGGACCAACCCTGAAATAGAAAAATGTCAATGAAACTCAACAAAATGTATGGAACAGCTGATTATTTTTTCTCGATTTCAGGGTTGGTCCCGTAGTAAAATATGTTCACAATCATGAGTATTATGCGCCCTTATCGGCTAAGCATACTCTTTCCTTATAACACTGTATACTTCAAATTTTTACATTAGCCCAACTATACTTCAAATTTTTCCCGATTATGCCAAAAATGGGATTACATTTTACAGACTCTGTACCTACCTATTTATATTATGTATGTTCGTGCGTTCGGATCAAAGCTCTTATACTATCTATCGTATTTCGGTATAATACTAACTAAATTCAATGATGAGGATGCAAATTCAATGAACTCGAAGAAAATCAAAATCAAAATGTATTTATTTCGGACAACAAAGTCCATTGCAAATTAAATTTTACATCATTTAATTTTTATTATTATTATTATTTATTTTATTTAAGCAATATATTAATTATAATAGTCCATTCTTGTCAAAAAACTTTTTCCAACACGTTTAGTTTTTGGCAATTTGTTAAATATAATAATACAATTTTTGAATGCAAAGTTTGTGAGTAGATTGTAGTAGTTTGCTTCCTTTCGGCCATTAAGCTTTGTTTGTGCTACGTGATTATTTTATTCGAGTGACGTGTAACTTTGTAGCAAGCTATGTATGAGCACAGAGAAATTATATAAAGAAGAGTACCAATGTCCATAGAAAGATGCTTAGCCCGATTATAGTACAGATGGAGACGTAAGTTGTGGCTAGTGCTTTAAACTGCGACATTATCGTCACAATTTCTTCTTTACTTGAAATAGAAACCCAAGCTAACTTATTCGTAATGGTACGTAGAAAAAGCACTACATGTTATGAATATTTTTGCATTAATAATATAAGTAAAATTATTAATTTTGTATTTTATTTGCCAAATACTCTAGTTCAAGAGAAGGCGTTGAAAACATTATTTTTTGTAACATGTTTTTAACTTTGTATATTGAAATATAATTTGAAATCAACCTTAAATTTCAGACATATACTATGGTTCTATAATTAACCATATTTCCATTTATTTTTATAGCGGTTTAAAATTACCTGACTTATTTAGTTAGTAAGCGCCATCTAGTTTTATGCTGTTTTGTCTGGGGTACACTTTTTTTAAGAGATTGTCATTCTCCTCGTATAATTTTTCTATGGTATGAATAACTAAAACATAGACTTGTACGCAATTCTTAGTAACTAAATAATTCGTTACTCGACTAAAATTCTAACAAAGTCCAAACTAGGCTATACGTTAAATCGAAACAAACATACACATACTCAAAATAGAATCAATTCATTATGCCAATTCTATATAACTGGCGTTGGAAGTACGTACGCAGCTGCTTTGTACATACCTTCCTACTATTTATTCAACTGGACATTTAAATATATGACATATTTAATTTGTAACATTAACTTCCTAATGTTGACATACATGATTCGATTACGTGCGCGTGCAATATTTCGAAAAATAATAATTTACTAAAGTTAAGTTCTATACGAATATTGGTGTCAGGAGGTCCCATAAACTACCAAACGGCATACATTTTTCTCAGTTTTGACATGGGCCTTTGGCCCCGGAAACACGGTGGTCGTAACGCTTTGATCTTTTAGCTAACAATTACTGACAGTTAAAGTTAGTTTCGCCTGTGTCTGTGTAATGTTAACCGCCTACATTCGCTCCACGGACCATTACTTTCCATTTTTCCGGATTCGTGTTAAATTTGTCTGTGGGGTACACTAAATGCTTGCCAAATTTCATTAATTAAGGTAAACGATAATATTTTTTTCTTTACAAACAAACAAAAAATAGAACTACAGACAGACCGAGACACAAGGAGAAATAGAGGGACAGAAAGATACCTTCAAAACTATAATATTATAGTAAACTCAATATAATTTTACTTGAAATGGCAATCTAATGGAATTTCCGTTGTACTCCAGATAACAGAGATAATGCGTAATTTTAATAATGTAAGCTAAGCTAAGACAGACTGCTATTTTTTTTTTGAAAACATAGAACAGTATGACCACTATTATAATATTACTTACATAACTACATTAGCGACCTATTATTATTATTTATTATATATATTATTTTTATATTATATAACGATATTTTTATTTATGATGCGAAGCGAAGGTCTCATTGTCTACGGGAACAAGTCGGCGTTTGTATGTATAGGTATTTGTCCGACGATTACTTGCGAACCGTTGATCCGAATTTTGTTAACAAGGTACCTAGTTCATTTCAATACAATTTTTAAGTATGAATAAGAGCAGAATCAGGGGCCTTATCCCGTAACTCTGGTGGCGATGGTCTTCGTTTGCTATCCTGCTCGCTCACATGGTGCGAGTGGGACGGCACGCGATGACCATTGCCACTAGAGTTACGGGATAAGGCCCCGGTCAGGGAGTATGTTAAAGGGGTCTCGCGGTGTCAGTTTGGTTTAAATATCGGATTTTTAACGAACCCTGGTGAAAAGTGATGTAAATTGCGATTTTCGACTGTTAAAATATGTTAACATGCACTTTTTGCATTCACAATTTTCGATCCCAAAAAGAGTTGAATACTTGCAAGTGCAACCATTTATAGCTGTTGTCTTCAACAGTTTAGTGACCGCAGAACATGTTATGATTTCCAAATTTGCTTAAGAAATGGCCAATTATATTAAGAGCAGAATCAGGTCAGGGAGTATGTTATAGGAGTCTCGCGATGTCAGTTTGGTTTAAATACCGATATTTTAACGAACCCTGGTGAAAAGTGATGTAAAGTGCGACTTTCCACTGTTAAAATATGTTAACGTGCACTTTTTGCATTCACAATTTTCGATCCCAAAAAGAGTTGAATACTTGCAAGTGCAACCATTTATAGCTGTTGTCTTCAACAGTTTAGTGACCGCAGAACAAGTTATGATTTCCAAATTTGATTAAGAAATGGCCAATTATAGGCATTCCGGACGCGGACACAGGTGACACCGCTCGGGCAGTGGAACGGCCGGCAAGTACGAACTACAAGGCCGGTGACTGGATGTTACATTTTTCACGTCTACTGGCACAGATTCTCATACGCCAACATCAACCAAATACTGCTATAGCGCAGTTATTGACGTTTTGAAGTAAACTTTCTAAGCAGACTGACAAAAGAAGATTAAATTTAAAAGATTTCACTTATTAACTTCTTACATGTGATATTTTTTGGAATTTGGAGCTTGACATGCAGCGATTTATGGTCAAGGAGTAACTGTTGAATTAATAAGGTATCTATAACTGCTGATTCGGCCAGGGGTCCAGGTATGTCCTAAAATTGGGACCAGAACCACTGGAAGAATGGCAGCAGCGTCCTCTTAGTCAACGGTGAGCGCCAGGGATCCAGGTATGTCCTAAAATTGGGACCAGAACCACTGGAGAAATGGCAGCAGTGTCCTCTTAGTCAACGGTGAGCTATTTGCCAAGAGTGGGGATTATGACCCGGGGGTAGGCCTTTGTTAACCAGGACATCTTCTGGATGATGATGAATTCATAAATCTGACTTGTAAAACCTCTTACTTTAACATTCGTTAAATATTTATTCATTATTTTATTAGTTATATTCATTATTTATTCATTCTGTAAGCCTAAAATAAAGTCACTATGATGACTATGACATGCTGAGGACAACACGGACAATTAAGAAATAACTGCTCATATCGCGACATTGGCGCCCATAAATATAATCCGGAGATCCTAAACAAAAAGAGCCCAATTCAAATCCTATTAAATTCTTAAAAAAACCCTTGTAGGTGTTATTTTGTTTCCGATAATCGTTGACCAAAACAAAAAAAATATATATTATAATTTTGCAGCTGCCTTTTTAATGCTACTCGCCTACTGAGTTATGCCTGCAATATACGTGCTTGAATTCCTTAAAATAACAAATGTTCTTGTTGGTATTGTAAAATTAATTTGAGCATCTCTTTATCAAGATTTTCCTGGTAAGTTTATCTTACCAGGTAGTTTTTTAGTCTGGTTTTCATCTTTATCGTAAAAATATATATCGCTACGAAATCTTTTGCGCTTAGCATCACAGCTGGTAAACTCACGTTAATTCAATTTATATAACTCTTGTTCGACGGTTTCGAACATTATTTTTAACCTACAGCCAAAAAGGGGAGGTGCTCAGTTTGACTGAATTGTCGTATTAAAAGTTTTCTTTTATGACAATTTAAAAAGTGTCAAACTTATTTTTTTACTACGCGCTCATTGACATCTCTTTTGGCAAACATTTTATCCGACGGAAAATAATTATTATCTTGCCAAAAAATAAATTAAATAAGGTTGTGTTCATTTATTTTTCTCTATAAACACTAAGTATTTATTTAGGTTATTTTTGTTAGTATTTTCTAGGTAGGTTTATGATATAAATGTTCTTTTCGCTAGAACGGTCTTATAGTAGTGGTTGTTTCACTCGGTTCTGTCCTGATAACATTCTGTTATAACATAGTGTAGGGGTATTGTGGTTATTAGTAGCTAGGTTCTGTCACTCTGTTCTGTCCTGATACAACTCTACTATAACATAGTGTAGGATTATTTTGGTTATTAGTGGCTAGGTTGTTTCACTCGGTTCTACAACCCTACTGAACCTAATATAAGAATATTATTTTTTTTTTTTATAGGGATTCGATACGGCTGTCAAGAGTCAAGGGGGTTGAAAAAAAAGATCACCGGGCCAAATGATCAACGTCCTGGAGTCTTGAAGTTCTGCATCAGCCTTTAAACATCCCACTGCTGAGATATCGAACCGACCCTCGAAGGGTGATTGGGCCATATCCACCACGCTGGCCCAGTGCGGTTTGGCGGATTCACATACGCCATCGAATTTCTTCTTCGGCAGGCTTCCTCAGGATGTTTTCCTTCACGGAAAAGCCAGTGGTATATCCATACGTACGTAAGTTCTAAAGAACTCATTGGTACGGGCCCGCCTGGGTTCGAACCCACGACCCCACGAATGTGAGGCTAGCTTGCTCCCACCAAGCTACTACGGCTTACCTACGAACTTACTTCCTTTTAATCACTGTGTTATCGTTTTTGATTCAGAATATATTAAATATTTTCGGTCATAATGTGACCTTGCAGGTCTCGCAAATAGCACACGGCGGCATTGAGATTTGGAATAATAATTTCGAATAATTCTCGATTCGATTCCGTAATATTTTGCTGTGATAGGTCATCAATACCGAATGGCTAACCAGTGAATAATATTATTTCGCTATATCTATCAAGGCTGATTTGTGAATGAAAGCCGAGTAAGTTAGGTGGGCGTTTTCAATTAGGAATTTTCTTCTCTATTGTCAATCTCTGGTATGGTATGGTGGTGTTTTTATGTGTGTATGGTAATTTTTATTTTTTATTCGTGCCCGTGCGTTTGATGGGAAGACCCATCTGCTCGTCCTTCTGTATATCGCGGTTATTTTATTTAAGAGACTATAATAATAATATAATAATAAAACTTTATTTCGGATTACAAAGATCCATAGCCACAAAATTCAAATTTGACTATAAGGGCTATAGTGCTGAATTTCATAATCATAATTATGGATTTATTATGCATTTATAATTATATTCGCTTCCTGAAAAAATACAGTTCAGTCCAAGATTGAAATTACTTATTGACTTCTTACGTTTAAAACGTATTCTTAGCTCTCCTACATAAAAATTGAGGATTAAAAAATCCTTACCCCATCGAGTTGAACCGTTAGCTACTACGCGCGCAACTGGTTTTACTATCCTTGATAAATACAAATGTACGTAGGTATCTACTCTACTACGCAAAACAGGTAGTATGCTTGTGGAGCAAAATCTCTGTGAAATTTATAACCTCTTTGCTGTTTACACGAGAATTAATGATAATGGGAGAGGTAATGGTACTATAATGGTACTTTGCCACTCGGACACCAACTCTTTTTTGATTTTTAGTAGAGAGTTTTAGCTTTAAGTTTAGTGAATAAGTATGTAAATTATTGTGTTTTTATAAATAATAAATAAAGCCTATGCAATTTAAATTAAATTTTAAAAAAAAGATAATTAGATGTTTTTTGCAATGTTAAAATTAGAGTTATTATAATACATAGGTATCACTCGTATTACTGGTTAAGGCACATTTATTAATGCTTCAATTCAACTTTAAACCGAAATATGTCAAACTCAAGTATTAATAAAATGTCGTTATAGACTTGTCTTGCATATCGTAAATTTATTGTGTTTTAGACACTGACTAATGAAGAAATTCAACAATTGCGTTACGAGCTCTTATACCAACTAAGCTAGCTACTTCGAGCGTGTTGCCCAATTATGTGAGACTGGGTAAAATGTCAAGGAATCTCTATTTTGGTTTTCTATCGGTGCGTGTACGTGTTCCTGATTTTACACAGCAAGACTAAGGTACAACTGCGCGCCCGTCCATATTATGTATTTGAACACTATCACTCAATGGGGTTCCACAGGCAAAACTTTTCGCAGATGGCGTCAGCGGCGGTCCGGATTAATTTTCAATAAATTAGCAACGCAAAGGATTGCTGCACAAACCAGTAATGCAGATTCTCTTTGGTAATCTGAGTCTTTAAAACATTCTCTGCACAGTCTTGAGTGAACAGTCGCCACATTTTTTTTTTCTTATGGCAGTGTTTTTGGGGACAGATGTTTACCAAGATTGGAACAACCTGGTACAGAACACAATGGCATATTGGGATCTAACAAGAGTAAAACCATTACTAGCACGAAAAAATCGCAGTGTGGATCCATATTATATGCATTATAGTGTATATATATCAAAATGTATTATCTTTATATATGAGTTTATAAGTTCATTATCTACCAAAGTATGTACAAGATACGAACCTAGTAAGGTTGTCCATACAAAATACTTCCTGAACAGCATCATGCGCTGAGTACCGGTGGTTTTATTTTAGCTATGACTACTTATGATTAAACGACCTTTAAGGCTGGCATGAATTTGCTGTTTGCCTAAAACAGTATATTATTAAATTTTAATGGCTAGGAGGTTCACCCAAATCACCAGATGATAAGTGAAGATGTCACTTATCTGATTTAACGATTCGCGATTGGTTTGCGTGTATAATTTCTATATCTATCCCTCTTGGACTGAAAAAAGCTCTTATGTCTGCAAATAAGTCTTTGTCTTCATCTATATCGAATGAAGTACGAGTTTTATAGCATTAAAATAAATAAGATCGTCGAGTTTGTTTAGAGCTTAGTATATCTTTTGTGTATCGTACTGTCCGAAACCACAAGAAAATGGAATATTGTATACATAATACCACTTCCTCTACGATGCACTGGTCAACTCGTTAAATTCGCACCCAACATAATCCCTTACTAGCTCTTATGGTGGCTTTTCTCATCGCTATTTGTGATCGCGTATTCGTCTTATTTGCCCAAAAACGACGAAGTGAAGCCCCTCTAGCTCTATTCACCTATTTTTGACGAATAGGTAAGGCGATTACGCAAATACACGAACACTAGAATCCGCCGGTTTTCGTTTTTTGGTCACATTTCAAAAGATTCAGATGATTTTTGTTATTTATTCCCCTTATAGTGTGGACAGCGTGTTCGTGATATTTGGGCGACACACAATGATTTGATCAAGCATGACGAATATGGTGTACAAACACAAGTAGAGCTGGAAGTGCAACCATTAGACGGACACTGCAGGACAAAGTCTCCCTACTTCTGGGGGGTTGTTGCCTATAACATTATATTTCATCAAAATCAAAAATGAGAAAATTCCTGTTACGAAAAAATATCCTGTTGATAGAAAATGGTGTTTATTTATTTAGTACTTTTATATCGGTTGTTATCAGCGTTAGACGCGCATGTTTATTGCTACAGAAATAGGTGAGTACCTACCATGTCTGAGATATTTAAACACCCTTTATGCCTACCTACCAAGTTGTGACGCGCAGCTAAAGAAAATAAGAGAAGCTAAAGAAGTAAGGAGGGTGGGTAATCTAATGTTTGAAATTCGATTGAGTTCGATGTATGGAATATGTTTTGAGTACCTCTTTCTTTTTTCATCATCGGATATCAAGAACCGAGCAGTCACTAAAACTAGGATAGAGCATTCTTGGTAGAGGCTTGTGAGACTGTGAGGTCCATGGAATGTGATTAGGTAGGTTCGGACGCCCGAGCAGGGTGATAATATGTTGTTGATTGTTGGTGAAATGAGCGGCGCGATGAGTTTGCGCAACACCCGGAGGCAACGCGGTCGACCCTGAACTCAATTCGGCTGATTATTTTGCAACTAATCGCTGGTCGGTGGGTGGACATCACCGGCGGCGTCGGCGCAAATGTAAACATTTGCAGGCGTGAGAGCTGCGCGCGAGGCCGCCGCGGACGTGTCCCGCGCCCGCCCGCCGCGCCGCTCGAAACATCCTTCGTAAACTTGCACCGATTTGGACCCGTAAATCTTGACATTAAGCCTAAGCGTATAATTTACATATCCTTTAAGGCTTTGCATTCACTAAACAAAATTTTTCTGCCACTTTTCAAGGGCAGTCATATAACGCGTTTCCTATGGCACTTCCAAAAGGCAACATTTGCCTTGAGGTTAGGCTGGGCAAGTAGGTGTTGTAGCCTTTAGCAAGCAATAAAGTTCCAATGCCGTTCAGTCAAATTTTGCAATTTCGTAGTCAGTAGGTGCACGCATTCGGAACTTGCCATTTACGTTTAGTTCCACTATTTCATATAACAGATTGTTATTCTATTTTCAAAAAAAGGTTTTCAAAGTATCTTAGTCCACGAGACGGGCTCTCTTGCTCTTGCTTCTATCATGGTACGTACCTATGTATAATAATCACTTGATTTTGATTGACATCGAGTGATGAAAAGGAAAGACAAAGTAGGTACTGCGGAAGTGTAATAATGACCTTTGGTCAGCAAGTATCCACTTATCAAAGATGTTTCCGCTACAATTACAGGTTTTATTTCAATGGCGTTGTGATTTTCCTGTTCGTTAGTCAATATTCTAGTTTATTTTAGACTGTTTGCTCTCATACTTCCATCTAGCGCGATGTTTACCTTACTTATAATGGCTGGTAGTGATGGTTATGGAAATTACAAGTCCTATGCAAACAGACGTATTTAGTCGTCGTTTGATAATTACATACCACATAACGTATCACGTGGGGAGGCTTCCACGTCACCGACAATGACGCGAGTAGGTATTCGGGATTCCGGAACTAAAAACTGAAAAATCTTTGAATATTTTTTTCTTATATTTACGTATTTAGAATTCACTTCTGAGTATTTTATTGTATCGTCTTACATTTTTACATTCAAGCTGTGAATCTTTTTAATCAGTATTTGTACAGTACAGAGCAACCCATCTGTACCTATAGAGAAGAGACGTATGAAAAACAAAAACAAGCTCTGTTCGTTCTTAACAACGATAGTGGCTCCCTTCCTCACCCCCGAATACTGAAACGTTTGTTAGCTTTGACGACAGATTAAGTCTATTGCTGCCTTTGTCATTTGCTTAGTGTCAGACAAAGGCAGTATTAGAATTAATCTGTTGTCAAAGTTAACGAACATTTCAGTATTCGGGGGTCGGTCTGTTCTATAAATTAAACGCTATACTGGCTGTTCGCTTAGACGATAGACATATTGTAGGAAATCATTTACCTTGTTATTATGAACAGCTTTTAAAACCGACACTGAAATCGCGAAAAAAGTCTGTTGTTCCATCGTTCACTCTCGACGAAATGTATAAAAACGCAGATTTTTTGACGATTTCTGGGTTGTAAATAAAATAACATAACATAATATACATATGTCCGTCGCTACGAACATCCATTCGTAGATCTAGTTGTGGCTTCGAAGAATACCAAGTGACGTATCATGTTAGACTATATAAATAATAATATAGATAAATTAGAGTCCAGGGGATCTTATATTAAATCTTATTGGCCTCATTTGGTTTATTTTCTGCAAAAAACGTGATTTTGAACCTTGAGAATAATGTTTATTAATTATATTTTTAGACGTAAGGTACTACTTAATTTTAATATATTTAAAACGAATACAATTAAATTAAAAAAATTGGGTTACTAATTAATCTACTAAATGTAAGAAGGTATGACTCCGTAGGTACAGTACAATACAACGTAAGATTACAATGCTTTGTACCTGAGAAATAAGACTGAGAACCTACCTTAGCATCCAACTCTATATTATAATAAAATTATATTTTTAGAACAGTAACCGGTTAATGAACTTTAGCATTGTACCGTTTGTTTTTGTATGTGATTTTTTTGATGCTTATTGACACTGAGATTCTCACGATCAACTAAATATACATTGAAATGGAATCAACAATAGACCTAATAAATGGTTAATTTTATGATTATGCTTTATGGATACTGAATAACTATACAATAAAACCTAACAATTATAATTCCAAAAAAATCGCATTCTTTATTTACTTTATTGTTCTTTTTAAAGTGATTATAGAAGAGATACAAGTTAATTATCATGTCCTGAGAAAAATGAAATAAAATAGAGAGCATTTATACTCCGCTGTATTTTTTACCGACAAAAAGACGGAGAAGATTCTCGTTTCTCAACTTGCCTCGTATATTTTTTCATGCCAACTATTTTGCGATGACAAAGCTTTACTTACTACGATTAAGAATAAGTATTTAACTCTTTCTTATAAACAGTTTTATTTTTTAATTAATTAAAAACATTAATTAAGCGGATTCCTTAGAGAATTCTCAACTTTGTTGCATTACTTCAGTGTAATATTTTTTTTTATACATTACGTAATAACACCAAAAATAATTAAAGTAAGTAAATTAAAAACCATGTAGTTAACGTAATTCTTATCATTAATTTGACCCTATTTGTAATAAATTATTTTACTTGACCAAATTCAATGAGTTTTTCATGTCTCAAAAACATATTCTCTTCTTAGTAATTTTTTCATTGCTGATGGTTCTGTCAAATTAAGGGACGTTTGATCCTTGATCGCTCCACTACTTTGTCCTGTCTGCTGCAGACTTTATGGCGTCAGGGATGAAAAAACCGGCCAGTAATTTTATCTGGTCTGTCCATCTCGAAGAAGATCGACCGCATGATCTTTTCAGGTGATGGTTTCTTCGAGCAATGTGTCCAAACTAGTCTTTAAGAAATAGAGGATGTTAAAGTGACAGGTATCATAGAGGTTAACTTTATGTGGAGTTTTACAGAAATAATGTAGTCATTGTTTTTGATCAGTTAAGTCATAGGAGTTTGTAGTAAGGTAAAAAAACTCAAATCCGGGTTTATTCGTTGTGATTAATCTCGCTGGAGCATTAACGCCATTGGTAATATTCCACGGTATGATTGACGGGAAAAAACTCGCTTAGACACATTATAATCGAGCTAGTGACGTCAAAGCTCTTAAATTGATCAAGTTGTGCTGATCGACACTTTTAATAATGGATTAATAATACCTACAATATAACTTGACCTTCTAGATTTACGTATTTCAATAATAATTGAACAGTGATGTCCATTCTTTTTTAACATTTTCCTAACTAAATTAATTAAATTTGACAGCTTTAAATCATGCTTTTATTACGCATTGAAGCAAAAAGAGATGCAGCTTCTGCAACAACCTTTTAACATCCCACTGCTGGAATATTGGCCTACCCTCAGCATAGTTTATTTCGTTTTTAATTTCATTTTTATTACATTCACCGCACCGTACTTGTTATTACCAACTAAGCGCAACTGGCTTGGCTTTTGCGATACAGGTCTCTCCTAGTGCAGGGTCCACAAGTACCTATTTATATTAAAGTGTATAAGGTTCGATGTAGTTTTTTTTATGTAATAAACGTTTTTGTATTGTAATTTGTATCATAAGTTTCGTGAAATCATATGGGTTTAGAAGGCAGTAATAGGGAAACAACCGGCAACAAAAACGAAACGAAAATACAAAAGCTAAGGAAGTATGTATGCGCTTCAAAACTTGTAGATCCAACCTTTTTGTGAATGCATTAGTGTTATTTTTTTAATAAATTTTTTTATGTTGTATATAGGTTTGTTTATGTTAATGAGCTAAGACATATGTTTGTTTTTGTTTCGTTAATTGTTGCCTTAACGATTTTCTTCTCTACAAAAAATCTAACAACAGACAATAAAAATCGAACATCAAACTGATAGAGAACGCACTGCCTAAACCGGTCTAGAAGCATAAAGTTTTACACAGGAGTACTTTTATGGGGTTATTTTTGACAAGCTGCGCACTGTGGTCTGCGCTATCCTGCAGGAACTGTACATTTGTCCTGCAGGGCTAGCATGCGCACCGCGTCAAAATCTTTTTATTATCCAAGAACAGGACACGGCTACGATTATGTATATGTTTTTCCCATTTTTCACGACATGAAGAGTAAAGAAGATTTTGTGGCGGTGCGCATGCTAGCCCTACTGGATGAGAAGTTAAATACACGGAGGTCCCGGTTGAATGTATATGTAGAGGAAGCAGCCTGCGAGAGGTTTTTGGTTAATTCACAAGGACCTTGTTTGTATCAGGAGAGACCTAAGAAAGTATTTTTGAAAATTCATCTCCAAAATATATAAGATATAAAAGTTTGTATAGTTCATTTTATCATTTTTACTTTGTATTTACAAAGCCGAAGGGTGATCTTCGGCATTGGCGATGAGCCCTAAGCTGGCGAGGCCGAATTATTGTTATTGAAATCGCAAATTTTGTTCGTGGCTAAAATCGATTACGTGTATTTTCCACATTTTCATACCGAAAATGCTTTCTTCGATTATAATTATCAACTGCGGTTTTAAACATCTAAATTTAAGTGGTATTTGACAGCCAATTTTTTTTTATAATGATATTTTGGTTGAGCAAGTAAAAAAATCCAAACCATGTGTTCAAATCCAAGTAGATATTTGCTTTAGTTTTTTGATTATCAAAAAGATTTTTTGATGAATTGACCTTTGGCTAAGGAGTGATAAACTAGGAATAGTTTTGATGACCTCTGCTGCTGTACGGGCTATGCTGGGTGCGGGTCGCTCGGGAGGCATGTTAATCTCGTGTCATGTCAGTGGCCAGCCACGGCCCGCGGTGACCTTACGTCACGCGCCCACCGCACACGCGGAGGGAATACTAACGGCGACAGAACGCCTTGGTGAATCCTTGGCTCCAAAACCGAGCACCTTTCTTAGTAGACGGTTGCGCTTGTTGCATGTTCTCTACGATTCACTTCACTATAAACATCATAATTTTCGCTTTTTCGCCTGCATTCCACAATGCGATCGAATATTGTGCGAACAATGTTCCCGTGTTGATAAACAAGAGGCGACGTTATGTCATGCTGTTATCATTACGACGTTGGTTCTGTGAATGAAAGCAAATCTATGTTTCTAAGCGGCGATGAACTCAGTAAATTAGCTTCGGAAGTAAGCAGGTGATGCCGCAAATTGACTTCGTTTGATCTTTATAATTTGACCTTTGATGGGTTCTAAGTTCCTTGGAGTATTATGGTTATAGTTATGACGTTTAGTTAACATTTAGTTATCTTAGAGTTTCAGGTGAATTCCGAATAACTGCAGGTAGTGTATACTTTTTAATTTATTATGTCTCAGGCATAGAATTATTAAATAGTTACTGAATTTCTCATAAGACTCGGAATTAACAATGAGTAATGTACCTGCTTGCTCTACTTTACCAATGAGTATTAATATCATACGTGTATAGTTTCTGCATATTTAGTTGATTGATTCAGGCGTAACTTATATAGTTCTGCATACTTACATAGTGTCGATATAGAAAAACATAACCATTTCTTGATAAAAAATTACTAGATTGATATAGACATCATGTTCGCATATTTAACTAATCTATCTTCGTCATGTCTGTGAATCAGCTAGCGATAGCTTTCATTAAAACGTAATCATCACGTTTAAATGACGTTTAATCGTATGTTTAATTGAATTCCACATGTAATTGATAATGGCGTGAAATCGTACTCACTGATTACGGTTGCGACGCCTGGACGTGAGGTAAGACTGGTGTTGAGCGAGTTTCATCACATGATTCACACGAGACAATTTCATTTAGATAGCTTAATGGGAAACGGCCTTACCTGAAACCGAGGAAGATGCAAAGGCGAGCTCCCGTCCTGGAGAGCAGGTCACCTATCTAAGGGCACATACACTAGCCAGCGGGTGCGGCGCGCGGGATGTAGCGGACCGCTCGGGAGGGGCGCAAGAGTGCGTGCGGAAGTATCGCGAGAGACGCGGTGACGCCGGCGCTCGGCGTGCGGCTGAGCAGAGTACTGGCGGCGCGCGCACTCCCCGCCCGCTTTTATCACATCGCATTCGCGCCTTCAACTTGACTCCCTAGTGTCATCGTTTCAATCGTGTCAACATTACATATATTATTGTCTATTATTATCAGGAAATCGATCTATAAATCTCTAGGGACCTACCGAGGTCATTAATGTTTTGATCACTAGTGCAATATTTCAAAAACTTTTTACATTCCTACGTTTAACATCAAACTGATAACACAGAACTGTCATTTACCATGCCCTCATCCGTTATCGAAATTTTGCCATTATCAGCTTACACTGGCCGTTGCACTCAGTTTTGACTGTGCTAAGAACGGTAAGTATATTACTTACGTAGTTTATGGTTTTATTTATGCTATATTTTAATAATAAGTATATGTAGTAAGGTCGTTAAAAAACCTAATAAACGTATTTTAAAGAATCGTTTATTTTAATTTTATCTGAAATATTGTTATGTTTTAGTATTGTTTTTTTTTTACCAAAAAGTAATACACACATATACATACACACACACATACAGATTGTTTGTAAAACGAGGTGCTTGATCTCTGCGACCAGGTGCAGTAATAAATATATACATATATATATAAGCCTTTTGTTTTAATAAAACGAGAATACTCACGTTAAATTGAGTCGGTTATTCCGACTATAGACGACAAGACGAGGTCGCGCGCGTGTCTCGCTTAGCATTCCTTGATAAAGGTCACCGAATGTGATCGAAACTATAGTCGGAATAACCGACTCAATTTAACGTGAGTATTCCCGTTTTATTAAAACAAAATGTATCAAAACCACGTCAGTTTTCAAACGTCTAGTTTTAGAAACTGATGTCCCCTGTACCTACACCTCAAAATTTAGATAGCTATTGCTAGTTTAACTACTACTTCTCTAGCTTCTTTGTTGGCATCGTATCAAAGTCATGTCTAGTTACTGTTTGTTAAGATAGCAATATATGTATGGATAGGCTACCACAAATATCATCAATTGTACCTACGTTTTCAAAACAAAACTGAAATTACATATATTTAAATAATAGGGTCCTAACTATTTTTTTTTTATATTAACATAAAATTGGTGTTGGAGTTAAGATCGTGAAATCCTTAACAAATTATTTGCTTTAGATTAAGAAGATAATGCTATGCCGTTTGTTTGGAAAACTACAAACAATCGCCAACAAGTGAAATTTATATATTTGTATTGAAAAAATGGGAGGAGAACTTACTGTACTAATGGCGAACATATTATACCGAAATGGTTTTTTTATTTTATACTAAGTAAAACAAGTATATATTGTCTTTTTAAGCTTAAACCCATATAAAATCGCTCTTTATTCTATTTTAACTATTTGAATACAAAACTGTTAAATTCTCATGCTATTTTTTCCACGTCTAATGGTAAAAATCAATCGCTTTTTATTTTTCTGCTTGACAAGACGTAAGTTCATAGTAAACTTTCAAGTGATTTTACACTAAGTATTTTTTTGTCCATAGAACTATATCGAGTTGTCGAATGTTAACAAAAATAAATAGTAATAAGTAAAAAAGGAAGTGATCCAAGTTCAACTTTATATTCTCGTCTGTACGTAGCATTGCTTGCGGCAATTGATATGCGTATGTTACTCAGACACATGCCAATGCTATTGATGTTTTCTACTGAATCTAGCACTTTTATTTGTAAGAGATCTAAAGTGGTATACGGCATAAAAAAATATTTAAAAAACTAGAAGAAAATGGTCAAACAAAAAATAAAACAAACAAGGAGTATATTTTCCGGTCTCTAGAAGTATCGAGTCAGTCTGGCGTAAGTGCCCAGTAAAAAATGAGACTGAGCATGTATGAAACGTGTACTAGAAATAATGGCGGCTATCCGCTGTCTTGCTCCGATCTCTTGAATCTGTCGCACTATCTCTATCGGTATTCAGTTCTAGTGCATGTTTCAGACAAACGTCTTTTTTAATTTTTTTCTATGGAACTCCCGTCTCATAAACGTTGTGATGATATTTTCTTTGTATCAAGTATTGGATGTGCTACGAACGCATGCTCGTAGAGGTTCCTAGAGCGTCCTAGCTTTATCTCGCTACCGCTACGATACAGCAGCTACGACCTCGTAGAGTTCCAAAAGAAGTTGTAAATTAATCAATACAGGGTACATATTTGTGTCGTTAGGCATTGCTATATTGAATATTTCATCGCATTTACCATAATACCACATCGTTTAAAAAAAAAGACGAAGATTTGTTTGCGTGTTATACACATATCGTTGTGTATACACACCCTTACACATTTTTGGTTCCAGTTTTTTCCGACCCGGCTAAACAGTTTTGATTGTTGTGTGGCAATATCTTGTACAGAAATGTTCGGTTCTTGTTGTGCGAGTATGCAAGAATTACAATAATTATTTTTAAAATACTTAAACCTGTTCTTTTGTTTTTTAATTTGTTTATAATACAATTACCCATTTTTTGTACGTGACGAGACATATTGTGAGCGGTGTTGAGTATTATGATACAATAATGATTGTACCTAATTTTGATATCGTGTTTCTTTATGTCAATACAATTTTCTGATTCTGATCAAGCTAAGTGACTGCGCAAGTGAGGTGACGCGCTAAGTATAAGAATGTAAAATATGTTCACTCTTGGCGTATCTCAATAAATAAATAAGTATATTTTTTGTCAATTACTATAGAGACATGTCAAAATATCTAACACACACTTGGTAGATCCTTGCCCTTACGATTCTATATTTTGTCATTTCTCTGCAGTTAATAGGCAAAAAAAAACCACTTTGCTTATCACCTCACTTAGCTCGCAGAATAGACCGGCAGGACAGCGGGTGAAATTGTGGTGCGCAGCTAGTTGATTCTTCTTTATTTTAATTTAAATACAATTGATATGTATCTACGCTTTTTCTTAAGAATATCTGCGAAAAAATTGAATTGTTCGTATCATCATCATCATCAGCCAGAAGACATCTACTGCTAAACATAGGCCTCCCCCTTAGAGGGCCACACCGACCGAGAACGTGCCACTTGCATCCACCGGTTGCCCGCAACTTTCACAATGTCGTCGATCCACCTAGTTGGAGGCAATGTCCTGGTATTCCTATCAATCAATTAAAAATCAATTAAATATTCCGCTATTTACGTAAACAATTGTTATTTAATTAGTTAATACATTTACTTCATTTTGTTTCCGTAAACAATACGTAAAAACCATTAAGGTACGTCTTAAAGAAAATATTAATGTGATAATGTTATGCCTTCGTTCTAGAATCTAGAATAATAATGAACCAAAACATCATCACAACGTCAACATCATTTATTTAATAAAAAGACAAATAAAATAGAAAGCACAATCGACCAAAGGGCTGGTGCTTACCTCGGCTAGAGAATGAGGCGTTTTCAAAAAAAAAAAAAAAAGAAATAGTTCTAAAATGCTTACTAGGTGGCGTAATACACCTATCGTTTTACCTGTCATTGTCATTTCTGTCGAAATGTTTTATGTTTATTTTTATATCGTAAATTTTGGCTCCACACGTTGTGTATGTAGCCAGTGTCAACTATTGTAATATTTCAAATGAAGTCAAATACATAGTTACATTACTTGAAATTGTCTAAATACACATGTAGAGCCAAAAAACACGAGAAAAAAATTTTTTACACAACATTTACACACGTACACGTGACAGAAAAACCTCAAGGTACATCTAACGCCATCTATTGGGTACTTTTATTACCAGGTTTTTGTTTTTTTTGGAAAACGCCTCATCAGCCTTGCTATTCAAAGAGGTATTCAATGTATCGTACCGTACCAGGCTTTTGGGTACCCTGCCTGCGGATAGTGACCTGAGCTCTGTTTACTATCTGTAATTAATTTATGATAATTTTTGTTGTCATATTAGCCCTTTTTATTTAAGTTTAGATTGTTTTTAGAATAGTGATTAGTATAAGGTGTTTGTAAATTAATTTTAGTCAAAATAAATACATTTTCAGCTACCTGTGAGCATGCTTATTAGGGTTCCGTAGGTGCGTAGAACGTTTGAAGTATTTATCCGTTTATCTCAAAAAGGCAGATGTTACCCGAAATATTTTAAAAAGAAAGTTTTTACTAAGGTCTACATGGAAGATAACAAGTTTCTTATTTTATTTAAATGGCAGGGGGGGGGGGGGGATACATTGCAAGCAACTTTGTCGGCTCATATTTCGCAAACGGTACGTCTGCTTAAAAAATGGTGTATGAAATCTTAACTTCATTTGAAAAGACCTATTTAATGATACCCCACATGTGGACATGCAATTTTTTTTTATCCCCACTTTACATGTGACTGCCACCCTATTAATATAAAACATATTATATTATAAATGTTTTATAATATAATATAAAACTATAATGTTTTTATTCTTTCAAAATTGTTACCTTAAAGAGACTTCTTCACCAGACCCTGTGAACCTCACACGACCGTGAACCCTGTGATGTGTGTAGCTCACATGATGGGGTACACCGATCTTTTTTATCGCCGCTTTACATGAATAGGAGCTACACTTATTATAAAAAAAAAAAAAAAAAAATTTTGAAACTAGAGGTCTTTATTTATACTAATAGATGTGCAAAATTTTATGCATAAACGTTTAAAACCTTGGAAGTTATTAGGCTGTAAAGGATTACAGCCGCAGACGGACGTGACGAACTTATCAGGGTTCATTGTAGTAGAACTAGTACTACTGAACCCTAAAAATGGCGGAGTAAATAAAAACACCGCAACTCACAATTAATGAGAGGAAACCGCAATCTTGAGTCTGATGAGATTCTAATAACAGGTTTTTTCTATATCTTTCCGAGAGATTAATTGTATTGTCGATACAAAGATTTAGCTATTTGCGTCAGAGCTCGGCGCACAACCGTTTATCGCATCGGCCTTTTAACATCCCACTGCTGGGATATCGGCCTACCATAGATAGGCGCACAACCATTTATTATTTACTAGCTGCGCCCCGCGGTTTCACCCGCTATTTAACAAAAACCGAATAATAAAGAGATAAAAATCAACCTATATGCTAATCGAGGGAATAAGCTACCTTCATACCAAATTCCATTCAAATCCGTTCAGCTGTTACAGAGTTGAACGGGAACAAACACACTTAAATACTTACATTAAACACAAACTTTTGCATTTATAATATTAGTGTGATTTATTTGGACCCTGGGTTATAACGACAACGTTTTGTATTACTTGCACTAAATTCAAGATGGAATTATTATTAAGTTCTCTAGCACCTCGGATTATTTCTTTCACGTACTGCTTTCTCACCAGGTTCGAGATGGTTTAAACACAATGACGTATTGATTTCATCTCAAGCAACGACGCGCTTAGCATGACTTAAATGCTCTAAAGAGTACCTAGTGCATTTAACTCATGCTAACGTGCAAAACGGACGTCTCAAGCTAGCAAACTACATAAACATAAAAACTACTTAACATATTCTGTCGACCTGGGGACTCGATTTTTGCATTCCTTTGACATGGTTTTCATTTCGCATTCGAAACCATTCACCGGTGATATCAAATGCGAGTGATCCCGATTTTGCATATTTTTTACCCGACTACGTGAAAGGAGGGTTATGAGTTTGGCCGTCTATGTATGTATGTATGTATGTTTATAATTATGGTCCCTCTACTCCTAAACCGCTTATCAGATTTTGACAAGATAGATGTCTATCGATGCGTCTTCACACTCCGCGTGTCATAGGCTATACGGAATTATACTAAATCCAATATGGCGGAATTTATAACAAAATGAATAAACAGAAAAAAAATTGAAATAGAAATATCGTGTTTGGTATCAACATTCATTCATTCAAAATGTGTAAAAATAATATCATTATGATTTTACTAAATTATATGATATGATTGAATTATATTATATGAGCAGCTTATGTATGTTTGTAGGTGCATATTTTTACGTTTCTTTGTTCCGTCGTATCTCCAAAATAACCAATTATATTTTAGCAAGCTAGGTGTCTATCGAAGCATCTTAATACTGCTGGTGCTATAGGATATGTGACGTCCTAATAAATCTAATATTATGGGCGGACTATATAAACTAACTTCGCTACATACAAATTGTGAGATCGAAGGAACTTACCTAAAGTTAAATTCAAACACAATTAACGTTGAAAAGATTTCCTATAAAATTTAATATGACGTGTGAGCAAAAGACTATATAGTAAAATATATAGAAAATCGCGGAGACGAAAGCAAGATTAATTTGTGTTTGGTATCTGAAGAATGGTCTTAATAAAGCATTCCAAATATTTATAATATGTTAGTTACGCCCCGCGGATTCAACCGCTATTATACAGCAACCGAATACTGTCCTGGGATAAAAAGTTTTTTAAACTTAATATTTTCTTGTTTCATACTTTTACGTAGATGGGTTTTACTTCTTAACTTATATTTTATTAATTATTCAAATTATGAGCTTCCTTTTTTTTTTACAAAATGTTTAAATTTTTACATTTCACGCAGCAACAGGTAAACCGGTAACAGGACGTATAAGGTACATTCAGGCGAGCGTTTCAAAAATAGAGCCCCTGTCTTAGTGACGACCACCCTGGCTTAGTTGCTAGCGCGTCTACTTTATAAGCAGGAATACCCGGGTTCGATTTCCGGCCAGGCAGTTTGAATGATGAATTTAAATATCTGCTCTGGGTCTGGGTGATATTGTGAATGTGTATTTGCGTGTGCTCTATAGTAGACCCCGCCCCAAGAAATCTCAGTGGGGAGCTTTGAGTGTGAATCGTTAATTAATTAAATATCCAATCGAAGATAATTTTTACTAGACAAAATGCATAGGTAAATAAATTCTGGAAATGTAATGCTAGCAGCATGCTCACTCATAGTATTTTGTATTTCAATATGGTGATTAGTTTCGTAATTATGTTATAAGAACCAATTGCAGTGGCTCGTAGGCACATTACCAATATAATTATAAAAAGCATTTTACATATCACTCATTTCATATTTTTCATATGACTCACAATCAATTAAGCTAACCAGGTAACCCGTCTTATTTGACCGCTGCTTGTTCGGGATATTGAACTGAGACCTCGCGGCCTTATATATGACCGATATTGCTCATTCTTATTTCGAATTGTTTACATAATGTTTCTACCAAATATTATCAAAATCGGCCGGTAAATGGTGCCGCAGCAAACTACCTCTTTTTGGGGGAAATACCTCCAATCAAAAATCGCCGACGACAAATAAAAACTATAAAATTGTAAAACCTGTATACCAGGGAGTTTTGGCAGGAACGTGAAGAATACATGTCGCGTCATTTTATTATTTTCCAAAACTTGTGTTATTTCGAGTGTTAATGTGTAAAAACGGTGAATATTTACCTGTTAAGTGTTCGTGAACATGCACGAGTGTTGGTGAATGGTATAACGTCGTGAAACGTGAATTTTCGTGTTATTTCCAAAACTCCATAGAAGGCTCTAGTAAAGTTTTCACCACTTTACTGGGGCATGACTTGGACTTGACCGTGACTTGCTTTGCTCGCCTTTGACCGTGACTATGACTTGTTTGATAATATCTAGCAAAACTTGAGAAATATATGTATACTTGACACTGGCAAATGCATAAGACGTGCGACGCCAAAATCCTCTTAGGAGGAAAGAGAAAAAAAAAACCTGTATACCAAGTTTCATCGAGATTAGTTGAAAGATGTGCAGGTTGTGTTCCATGTTACAGGTTTTTAGCTTCCACGTCATCTCCGCGAGTGTGGGCTCTTATGATAAAATTGGAAAGTGGTTGCGATCGAGAACAGGCAAAAATACTATGTAATTTTTTTTCTTTCTTTTTGGCACTTAGCGTCAGAATATCCAGCGTTGAGAGTTAGAATGTCCATATAATTATGTCAGTTGTGTATATATATGCCGGAAAGACATGCCATTATGTTTTAAAACAACTTCTACATTACTCTGAGTATTTTCCCAATTATTACCATGATTTGTACCAACAGCGCCATATTGTCTCGATAGGTAAACACTCTGCAGTTCGACAAGGTAAGCTTATATAGGTCATATATGACAAAGTTGTCAAAAAATTTTGCTTACATTACGAGAACATAGGTCCCCAGAAAATATAAAACAGCTGAAAAATCACTCGTTTATCCGCAGGGAGCAGGTAGTTGTCAATTAAAATCTCTGTAATCCATCCGTTATAAATAATAGGTTTCCTTGATAAGGATGTGCGTGCGCAGCTCCCTATAGACGGACAACTTCATACTGTTGCACGCGCACAAGGAACTTAAGGTGCATCGTTTCACTCATCGCGCGAAATTCAAATATTCTTGCGTTTTTTGTCAATTAGGTACAGCTTAATTACTCATCGTGGAGTTATTGAAACCAATTTTGCGCCAATAAATAAGTTGTTTTAAGAAATTACGGGTAAAATGATTACCTAGGTGACATTGGTTTAGCTACAAATTTCAATAAGCTGATTTTCATCTCGGTTTTTGGTTTAGTGGGAAATGTACTTATACTAGGTTTCAACTTGATTTTTGGTTGGTGTAATGTCTTGAAACAATATATTTATTATCGCAAAATTAGTTTTCATGAACCTACGATGAGTAATGAAGCTGTAATTGACATAAAACGCAAGAAAATTTGAATTTCGCGCACTGAGCCAAACGTTGCACTTTCGTTCAGCGCGAAATTGAATTTTTTTGATTTTTTGCGTTTTTCGTCAATTATAGCCTAATTACTTATCGGGGATTTATTGAAACCATTTTTGCGCCAATAAATATGTTCTTTAAAGAAATTACGGGTAAAATGATGAAATGATGAACTCTGCACGCGCATTTCTCAAATGACGACTAACTTCATAATGTTGTACACGCAGCTCCCTGTCGATGGCTATCTTCGCAATTTTACACTCAATTAAAACGCGCCAAATGAAGTATAACTTGTAAAATAAAAGAAAATGTACATAGGTTCTAGTTACGCCGCTACGACTAGCCAGCGTGATATTTATATTATACCAAATGTACCAAATGTAGTTTTATACTGGCAGCCCCTTAGACGAAGCTACAAGATCCTTGGGCAGCCCAATGCGATGAATGAGGAGAATTCCAAAAAAAAAAAATAGTCCTGAAATATTTACTAGATGGCGTAATAGACCTATCGTTTTACCTCTCATTGTCATTTCTGTCGAAATATTTTGTTTATTTTTTAAATCGTAAATTTTGGCTCCACACGTTGTGTATTTAGCCAGTGTCAATTATTGTAATATTTCAAATGAAGTCAAATACATAATTACATTACTTGAAAGTGTCTAAATACACATGTGGAGCCATAAAACACGAGAAAAAAAAGGCACACGTACATTTTTTTGTCTTTCATGTCTTGACAGTGACAGAAAAACCTCAAGGTACATCTAACGCCATCTATTGGGTACTTTTATTACCAGGATTTCTTTTTTTTGGAAAACGCCTCATTACGGGCGATGATGACACTGTTTGATTTGTGTTTTTTTTTATTATCGATTTGGCCTGTGTATAGGAATATTGTGAATTTCTTAAAAAATAATAAAAATTAACTATAAGTAATGAATTTTAAATTAAAGATGTTAACAAAAATACACAAAAAATAAAAACAGACAAAAGCCTCTAAAGGCATTCGCTACGCTCACATATTCTGATTAGTAATGTAATAAAAAGATGCTTTTGCCAATGGGTGAACATGATGACAGACGATTTATATTCAAAGGTCTAGCAACATAACGGCAACCAATGTACGAATTCCGTTATTGGCATTAAATAAAATCCACTGGTTTATTAAGAGGAGATAGAAAAACCTACTTTGAAATGTTCTAACTGTAAGGCTGTAAAAATAGTGACAAAATCCTTGCGAGTCTGTCACCGAGGCTTCCGTGCAGAGCTGTTTTTTTTTTTACGTAAAATGATATTAGAATGCACCATGGATTTAGCATGATGCTTCGTCCGAGGAATGCACCGAACACTGCTCTAAAGAAAAGATAGATCGAATTGAAGGTTAACCTTCAGGAAATTCAAGCTTAACCTTGTAGTTGAAAAAAATATCTCCCATGTCACGGTCAATTCTCCAGTTACAAATTTAAATTTGTAATCGCAAAAAAATAGTTTTATGTGACATAACTACAAATTAATAATTTTCAGATTTATTCATTTACTTGTGCTGTAAGATCTTGCTTCTTGCCAAATTTCATGAATCTAGGTCAGCGGAAAGAGTAACCTAGAGGTTTTGATTTACTTGCGAGGGTCAACATATGCTTCATATATGACCGTATTTTTTTATGCGTTGACTTAGAAGCTTGATTTTTTTTAAGCTGTTAAGTATAGTAAGTAAGTACTAAGGTCCGACCGTAGACCTTAGTACTTACTTATTTGATATTAATTTCAACTTGATACCTCGACGCGTTCCTGAGAAAAAGGGTCTTCATAGTCAGACGGACACACGGACAGACAGACAAAGAAGTGATCCTATAGGGTTGCTTTTTCCTTTTGAAGTACGGAACCCTAAAAATTACATACAAGACAATACGTCCTTGTTGTGCTACGATCGCACAATACTATCTTTGGACTTTTGTAGGTCATCGATTTTATAGTCAATACCGCATTGTGACAAGACGTACCTATTTCTGCCATATCATTTCACTCTGGCACATCGCGAGTGTGGGCGAGACAGGACTATGTGCGAAACGCCACGCCTTTTAAGTAACACACTTGAGAACCACGGACCCCAGACCAACGAGAGAAAATAAGACGACAATATATTTATTTCTCTATCTATCTATCTCGTTTCTTAGACGACGCAGCGGTCCGTGCGAACCATGTCCGCAGTTCTGTTAGCACAGTTCCAG
The DNA here is from genome assembly GCA_947579745.1 of Apocheima hispidaria. Classification (NCBI taxonomy): domain Eukaryota; kingdom Metazoa; phylum Arthropoda; class Insecta; order Lepidoptera; family Geometridae; genus Apocheima; species Apocheima hispidaria. The sequence goes on from OX388151.1 coordinate 5,902,822, forward strand.
CCCACGCCTTGCCTTCGCAGGCTAGCTCTTTATGTAGATTAGCTTGGCTCTTTATTTATGTACTTATATGAATTATCTGAATAATTAATAAGCCTTACCGGACGTTATACTCGTGGATGAGTTACATTGTACTATACCTACTAGGTTATTAAATAAATCCGTCTACCATGTACGTTTGAAAAAACTTCAAGGAGCTTTAAAAGAGGTCATATTTAAGAATAAAAAGAGCGGCACACATCCTTTCCCTTGACGGTAAGCAACCCGCCCTAAGGGGACACCTGCAACACTACTGGTGTTGTACGCTTGCCAGCTCGGAGAGGTGCTTGAAAACGTAATTTTTACAGCGCTGCTTATTTGTCTCTGCAGAAACACCTTCGGGGGAAGGGCATTGCAAGTATATATATGTCTATATCTTGCAAGTGTACGGGAAAAGAAATTGGTCTGATTTCAGGCTTACAAAATGTGGGGGTGAGCCTATTCATAGTGTCAGGATATGGGGTGATGCAATTCAGACGCAGGGAGTCAAAAAGGTCTTCAGAGCAGCTGGTCGAAAACAGCATGGGAAGTCATGAAAATAATATTTAATCTCTGGAATTCTGCGCCGGAATACCAGCTTCAGCCTCTCGACTCCCTACAGCGGCGGACCACTATATACAATTGTTGACGATCCCAAGCTCCCGAACAAGCTGGAATAGAGCCTCCGAATAGACGTGGGTTCCCTTTGTATCTTCTAGGAGAAAATAATTTTCTAGTTATATATTGCTTGCTTTTCAGGGACTGTGTTTCTGCAAGCTAACTGAAAGCTCAAGTGACGTGATACGCTAAGTGAATTTGCATTTTGATAGTCGATTACTGATGACTATGACAAAATATCAAGTGATCAGACTTGGCTGTAGTTCCTTTCCCTCCTTATGTATGTTCGGGGCAAATCTTGCAACTGAATTTTGGACCAGTTGTTCAATTGAGTTGAATTTTTGCATGCCTGTCAAGTTCCTATGACAATATACAATAGTATGAGAGCGAGATCTGGTGATTGAGACGGAAGGTGGAAAATGTAACTACTTAGTAACTAACAGTAGTTTGATGGAGCTTGGGCTCACTTTGATCGGATTTCAGTACCAAAAAAGGATTTTATAAAAGCTTGTCTAAAAAAAAAAAAAAAAACACAAAAAGTTTTTATTTATTGAATCCTTTCAGGGTTGTTTCTGTTGTTAATTTTGTTTTTCTATTCATCCTCCGCGTGCCTCGTGTTAAAGGTCTCCTCTGACCCTCTCGCTAAGGCCCATATTATATACTTAAATGGCAAGAATTACTTAGATGGCGATGTCAACCGTCAATATCCGGTTCAACAGGTTCCCCCCGGTATGTATACGATGTGCAAATATTCAATCAAATACATATAGATAAGGCCCTAATTCCGACTGGACTTTGTACCGATTCAAACTCGTTGGCCATAATATTGACGCGATTAAGATACCTGATTCTATAAGAAAAGAAATCTTTAGGATGTTTGGATTAAAAACTTTTGTAGACATTCTATCAATAGCAATTCAATCAATATATCAAGCCGTTTAGGCTATAAGGTACTATAAGAACACACAAACATACATACTCGCCTTATTACATATACTCCAAAAACATTACCCACCTTCTTGGGCAGTCGGGTAAAAGGAGACTTGTTTGGCAATTTTTGCTGGAGCTTACTTGCTGCAGCTCAAGCGCAAGAATGCGTGGAGAATTAGTAATTATTTAATTTATTGGAATATCTACCAGACAAGGAGTTCGTAAACATTTATCGTCTTACAAAAGTCGTTTTAATTTATTTCAGCAACGAAGTTTGAGAGTATACAAACGTGAATTCTATACCTGAAGAATAAGGCTAGAAACAAAGTTACCACCAATGTTAATATAACCTACACACAGACCACACTAGCACCTTTCTATTTATCCAATTATTCTTGTTTCATTGATTAAAATGTATTTTCAGGTTCTCACTGTGCTGTTTTTCTATGCCACTGACTGTTACCAGCGGTTGGTGTGTAAAATGATTTAACACAAAAAAAATGCAGTGTTTCTAACCAAAAAGTCCGATAGTCACTGAACCAGCCAACATGTTATCAAAATATATTAAATTTCAAAACTGGTATGGCCAGTCGGGGTAATCATGAGACACAAAATAACAACCTTTGGTTTTTCAGACTGATAAACTATCAAAAATATCTTAAAATGTACAGTATTGTTCAATACCCAACTATGCATCCTACATTATTAAGATCGTCCTCCTAAATATCTAGAAAAGTTTTTTATATACAAAAAATCTAAACACATGTTGTTTATTAAAAAAAATTAAACACATGTTGTGTTAAATAAAAAAAATAAAAAAATTAAAAAATTAAACACACGTTGTGTTTAATTTTTTCCCGCCACTACGGGGTAAATATGAAACATCAAAGTTTAAAACTAAGACAGCTATTATCTTCTTTACTTTCGGATATTTTCAACTTATTGGGTTATTATAAGACAGGGCAGGGAAAATTTATACGAATTAATCAAGTTTTTTTTAAATTCGAATATTTTTAGTCCTTTTTTGTGAAAAACTAATACGTTTACAATTCTTTGCTTAATATTAAGTAATTATTTGTAATGTAATCATTATAGGCAACCAATTAGAAATTAACTTGCTCAATAATATAATATTATTTATGGAGATTACAAATTATTTGTTACAATTGGAAAATACACAAAGTATAAGAATAAAATTTAAAAAAACAAAATCAGTTTAAATATAAGACATTAATATTGTATTTGTCCAGTACGTCGAAAGTTAAAGCACATATCTTATTGTTTTACTTCGGCGATGGAAATTTTATTACAATTTCGTCATTGCGAATAGAATATTTTTTTTTGTATATTATCGTATATACGAAGAAAAGTTTATATTTCGCATCTGTGAATAATATCTCGCCAAAAAAAATTCACCGAGCCCTACTTTAAATTTCCAGTCTAAGTTGAACACGGTCAGTACGTGAGCTCAGGTTTAATTAGTCGGTTTGCACCTTTTCGTATCTACTTAGCTATTGTGTATCCCCGGTAGCTAGGCTACATGCGAGGTGGTCGAGAGGCTAACTTGGTGGATTTAAACGCGTAGGTTTATTCATAACAAAGTTGACCATTGGACGGTTTTTATAATTTACCAACTCACAACTAAAAAAACAATTAAAATAAAAAATATTAGTATTTAAAATGAAATTTACTCTTAAAGGGTCAATGAGAGAAAATGACAACTGAACACACGCGTGTTCGAGTCCGAGTGAGCGGAGCGAACGAAATATGGAGTAAAAAATGTAACGGAACTTGGGTATAGAGCATAATAATCGTCAGATAACCATTCAATAATTTAAAATAATTAAAAAGTAGGTGCCTGTTTTAATTTTCCTTTTAAAAATGCTTCTGTAAAATATAACACATTAAAAAAAATGTACCTCGAACAACCATAGTTCCTCTGTGTAAATTTGTTAACGTTGATTTATTTTGTATTCGTAACCATAATTAATTACAAATTTTAACATCATTTTAATCGTATTGAAACAGATGTTTAGCTTCTTTTAGTATTCAAACTCAACTTCCTAAAAGCGACAAATTATTATGCATGAACTTTGCGAATTACTATAGCATGTAGGTAAGTATAGAAATATTGGATTCGTCGTGCTGAAATCCTAACCACATGGTTTTGTTTCTATGTACTTATTATGCTGTGGTTCTATGTACTCGTCATGTTCCTCGCCTTGCCAGCTGCTATCGAATTTGTCAGTTTTTTGAGTCCGAGTAAAGGACCTGCGAGAAAGATAGTGATAGAGCTATGCTAAGGTCAAAGATGTAAAACGGTTAAATAGCACGCGGAGAGGCGCGAGTAGAGCAGTTTGTGGGGCTTGCTGGGCTACAAATATGTGCCTGTGTTCTGTTGCCGATTTTATGAGCTAGCTGCGCCCCGCAGTCTGTTCCTCTGGCAAGCTTATCTCACTGCGAGTGTGAAGCGTTTAGCCTTGAAACCCCTAGACGGGGCTGCATCGAACCTAAGGTGCAAAAGTACCTAACAGAGCGACCACTCTCGCCATCTCGTACGCATTGCGTTCCTGTAAGTAGGTGCATACCGCAGGTAATTAATATGTAGTAAACTACTTAGCCTACTTCATTAAAAAAATTCCATTACCCACAAATAATTATATCCAATATTAATAAAATAATCCAAATATTCAAGCCAAAACTATCAGGTGCCAGCGTACCCAGTATAAAAATTACATTTGACATCGCAAATGTATGAAATCAGACTTAATACTAATAAATATGAAATCAAACACATATTTTGTAACAATTTGATATTATTGACCGAGTGAGCGAAGCGAAAGAAAGGTCTCAGTTTAAACTGGCAAAATTTGCTTTCATCTGTCCGTATGTTGTTACTCGCGTACAGGTCGTATTTTTCAACCAATTTTGACAAAACTTGGTGTACACGTACAGCTTCTACAATTATTTGAATTTTTATAGTTGTCGGCGATTTCTGATTGGTGGTGTATTTCCCACAAAGAGAGGGGAACTTTGCTGCAGCACCATTTACCGCCTGATTTTGATAATATTTGGCATTAGCATTCGGTACTCGATTCTAAGCAAGGGTTTTGAATATGAGCAAAATCGGTGACGAGGTTGTCAAGATATGAAGTCTTGAGGTTTCAGTTCGGTAGATCGAACTGAGAACTCACGACCTTGACTTTATCTTGACAACCACTTGACCGATTTTGCTCATATACGATATTCTTTTCAAGAATTGAGTACCGTAAGTTTATGCCAGATATTATCAAAAATTGGTCGGTAAATGGCGCCGCAGCAAACTTCCCCTATTTTGGGGAAAATATCACCACCAATCAAAAATCGCCGACGACTAAAAAATTCTATGAAATTGTAGAATTCGATTGTGCGAAAAGGTTTGTGCTTGCGAAGTTTACTTGTTCGCTGAACTACTAGTTTATAATTTGTCCATAATACTCGGCCAAATGAATGAATAAATCACACTAATATTACAAATGCGAAACTTTGTGTGTAAGTATGTAAGTGTGTTTGTTCCCGTTCAACTCTGTAACGGCTGAAGGGATGAGAATGATATTTGGTTTGGATGTAGCTTACATCCCGGATTAAAACAGGCTACTTTTTATCCCGGAAAAATATTCGGTTTCTGTAGAATAGCGGGTGAAACCGCGGGGCTAGTAGATTATAATTTTATATCGTCAATACAAAACAAAACTTTTAGAACACCTTTTGGAACACCATTTGGAATTAGAATATGATTAAAAATAAAATTAACAATCATATCGGTTGGTATAAATACCTACTTATTATTTAAATTTTTACTGCAACAATCAGTATACCTAGGGAAAACCACAAGTCGCATCGTATTCACTTATATAGTCATTTGGGATAGTACAATGACGTAAGTAGGCGTGGGTGTATAAATATAATTACAATATCTGTGGAATATTTTATTTACATGTATAAAAAAATACTTTGCTATTCATGGCATAAACATTACGGCTTATAGCTGCGACTACATTACTCAAGTGACGAAATTAATATCCATAAAAAACATCTAGATCCGTAATAATTATATCGTATGACGTAGATCAGATTCACAAAATATCACTTTACCATAAATATCATACAATACAATAAAAAGTGAATGAATATCTCGAAAACAACATAGCACAAAAAATTTAAATGGTACCGCGTCTACAATAAAATTCATAATAAAAATCAAGCTGACATCAAACCTGTTACATAAACTAGTTGTTCTGCGAACAGTAGACCTCGCGAGCACAAACTTTTTCGCACAACCTCCACAATTTTTCACAATGTCATAGATTTTTTTGTCGTCGGCGATTTTTGATTGGTGGGGTAATACTTTCACCTGTCCGTATGTTGGTGCTCGCGTACAGGTCGTGGTTTTCAATCTTGACCAAACTTCGTGTACAGGTTCTAGAATTTTAAAGATTTTTTTTATCGTCGCTGATTTTTGTTTATGCCACAAAAAAAGGAGGAAATTTGCTGCCACCATTTACCGGCCGCTTTTAATAATATTTGGTATAAATATTCGGTACTCAATTCTAACCAATAATTTTGAATATCGATCGATCGATGAAGAGGTTGTCAAGATATAAGGTCGTGAGGTCTCAGTTCGGGACATCGATCTGAGAATTCATGACCTTAATCTTGACAAACTCTTGACCGATTTTGCTCATATACAAAGTTTTTGTTTAAAATTAAGTAGGTACCAAGTTTCATTAAGATTGGTTGAAATGTACGACCTGTACGCGTGTAGCAACATACGGACAGATGAAAGCAAATTTTGCCAGTTAAAACTGAGACCTGACCTTTCGTTCGTTTCGCTCACTCGGTCAATAAAACACAAAAGTAAGTTAAATAACCTACTTAGGTATAACATTAGTTTTTAAAATGAAATCTAATTTGTATGAAGGTTGCATTCCCAAACATTTGTTTTATAAACATTTCGGATGTCAAAATAATATTATTAAAGCGGTAGTCAAACAGTTTCAATGTCTTTGAGGGCGTTGACACAGAACGAGTATCAGCAAATTAACAGAAGGCTATAAGCTACAGGGCCTCGTGAAGGCGAGAGCTGCGCCCGAGACGGCGAATGTGCTCACCTCGGGAAGACCAAGGCGATCTTCCGTCGGCTTATACTACATTACCATGACAAACTGGAACGCTGATAATAGAAACTCGAATCAATATAATAATTATAATTGTAGTACTGGCCTCAATTCTTTTTCAAGAAGTATTTTCCCAAAAATCTTGCCATCACAACTGAATACTCCGTATGGTGCGCTTTAAAAGGGATGGCTCAGGCAACACAACTATTAGTAGTCTAGTAGTTAGTTGGCTATGATTATCGATTATCAGCAAAAGTCTCGGCACACGTATCGGCTCTTGACCCGATCGCTTCTGCTTCGCTATATAGAGTACGAACCGATAACCGACGGGGAAGAAAGGTTCTTGAGTGGAACCAAGAACCGGAAGACGAAGCGTAGGTAGGCCTTTCACCAGTCGTACTGACGTTACCCTATTTTCACTTGATCACACAGACACTTGATTCTATACAGGAAATGATTGGAACTATTTTAAAATTAACAAAAACACGTACACTATTATTTCTCATACACTAATGCGGATATGGATGGTTCATAATCATCTTCCTGAGTACAAGGTTCAATTCAATTAATTCAACATTTCAAGAATAACCGCAAGAAATCCTGGACGGATTATAAAGACTAATGAAGATACTATTTATGTTTACCAATTTATTATAGAAAGAAAAAAAAAACATAATCAGCTTACGACACACGACTTACGTCTTATTGGTTTCTACGGTAATTATTATAGCGTAGCTACACTACTTATTTGTACCTACTTTACTGTATTTTGTGTACACAGGTTTGTGTGGGGAGGTGTCATAATCCCCACGCTTGGAAGGTGGCGTGGAGATCGCAGAATGTTCAACTTTTTCTAAGAGGCTGCTGCAGCCCGTCCTCTGGTTTGTCTGGTCGCAGTTTTAGGACCTCGGGTACTCGTCTATTGGTAAAGTTTAATTTAAGCGGAGAAAATCTCAGGAGATGACATGTCTTCGTGAAAATTAGCCTTGCGATTATATGTTGAAAATGCAGATGAACCCGAAAAGGGCTTATAGTACTCATCATTATGAACAACTTTTACTATGGAACCAACCCTGAAATCAAGAAAAAAATCTGCTGTTCCATAGAAATATGTCAATGGCACTCGACAAAATGTATGGAACAGTATGTTAAGCATGGTACACATGTTTCGGGACCCTATCACACCAGATCTGGTATAAATCAGGGCTCAATCACCGGTCTATTATTATTTCAAATGATGGTACATGACCTACCTAAAGAGCTGGCTACAGCCAAATGTCTCCTGTATGCCGATGACCTTTTCCTCAAAATGGAATCACCCAGCATCTGTCTTACAAAAGGATATTGATAGTTTTTGTGCATGTGGCGCAAGTAAAATTACTTTTAATGTGGTCAACGCTTGACCGCAAAAGAAAGTCTATCAATTTTAATTATCAACTTGACAATACACATATAAATCGGGTAAATTACAACAAGGATCTGGGAGTGAAATTCGATCGTACACTGACTTTCCACCATCACATTCCATATTTTGCCAAAGAGGCCTATAGTCATTTAGGCTTCGTATTGCGAAATGCTAAAGATTTTGAAAATCCGTTAGTTGCTAGAACCTTGTACAACTCGTTAGTTAGAAGCAAGCTCGAAGAGAGCGGATGCTGGACAACGTACAAAAGACTTTTTTTTTTAAGGTCGCTTTATTTTATTTTATTTTTTTATTTCCAAAAAAACAAATAGTAAGCTAACAGTATACCAAAACGCTTACTATCTTAAACAATAATTACAATGAGTACAAAACAACTTAAATTCTCTAATAATAATAGTGATGCTATCACTAAATATGTCGATATGCTGGAACTTGTGCGCAAAATGATTGAGCACGGCCAAGGCTCTAGTTGTAGGTGCGTTGCTAGCGTGGCAGGTTCGCGAGACAGCACACGAGAACAGCCGATGCCGTCGACGGCTCCCGACACGAACATAGTTATCGGGGACAAATAACGCCAGAGCACCTAGCACTGTCGGATTGTTAACCCTGTTGCGAAGGATCTGGCAATAGTGTATAACTAACAATAATTTTCGTCGTAACTCCAATGTATCCACTCCAACCATACCTGACACAAACAGAGAAGGAAAAAGGTACGGGTAATATCCGTACATACGTTTATAAACGTACCTAGCAAATTTGCGCTGAATCCTTTCTATGATTAGAGTGTACTTAGTCTCACGTGGATCCCAGACTATTGCGTCAAACTCCAGCCTACTGCGAACAAAAGCGTTAAATAACATGATAGCAACTCTAACGTCCTGAAATTGCGAAGCTGTTCTCATGATAAATCCCAATGTTTTATTAGCCTCTTTGCAGACAGAAAGAATATGCTCGCGGAAATTTAGCTGCCCGTCAAGAATAATTCCTAGGTCTCTAACAGAATTGACCCTCTCCAGCGCTACGCCCTCCAAGGTGTACTGTGGGCATACTGGCATTTGCGACCTTGAGAAAGCGAGGACTTTACATTTTGAGATGTTAAATGAAAGCCTGTTAGACCGGGACCATTCCTCCAGCGAATGAATGTCACTCTGAAGTTGCATACAGTCAGAGAGTTGACTGACTGGCTGATAGACTTTCAAATCGTCCGCGAACATCAAACACTCAGCTGTGCTGAGCACCGTCGGAAGGTCATTTATCATGGCTGTGAAAAAGGTAGGCCCAAAGGTACTACCCTGACTTACTCCTGATCTTGTATAAAACTCATCAGATTTGTACATTTTGAGCTGAACATATTGACGGCGGTCCCTTAAATAATGCGCAAAAAAATTCAAGAATTTAGGCGAGACACCCAAATGTGACAGTTTCACCAAGAGTATATCATTGTCCACTACATCGAACGCCCGCCTAAAATCCAGGAACACAGTATCGAAGGAAAATGTACGGTTATCACCGACCAAGTTCTTGCTCGGTCAACTCGCTAGAAGTGAAAAGTATGTCGGATCAGCTGAATATTGCCCACAAGGTGCTCAGAGCCTTGGTTGATTTATTGTGCAGTAGGATGTTCTAGTTCCTACCTAAGTATTTATTTCGTTTAGTTAACAAAGGCATCCCAAGTTTTAAAAAACGTACACTTACAACTTATTGTAGTAAACGCTTCATCTAAGTCGTCGGATTATAAATAATTCAATCTATCTTGCCCGCACTTACGGGTCCTATGGAGTGGTATATCTGTCTACCTCGCTCGCACTTACAGTTCTTATGTAGTGACGCTTATTGCTCGACGACTCAGATGATAATTAATCCTAACCATTATTATAAATTTGATAGTAACTCTGTATCTATGTCAATCTGTCTCTCTGTCTGGGTGTTTGTAGCGTTATCACGGCTAAACGTCTGAACGGATCGAGCTGAATTTTTGCATAGATATAGCTTATGGGCCGGAGACGGACCTTGGCCTTTTTTTTTGTAGGTCCACGCGAAGTCGCGGGTAAAAGCTAGCTTACTATATAGCACTCCGGTTCCATGTTAAAGACATAAACGCGTTTTTGGCTTTCAACAAACCGAAAAAAATATATTTAGTAAAAAGATTGCTCATCGCTCTAATGTTCATGAATTTTTATGGCGCACTCTCTTCAAGTTTTAACCAACACCCAAAAAAGTACATGTTTAATTGTATTCATTACTTACCTTTTTCTATTTCTACGAGAAAAAGTGTTCATGACTTCAACGCGATCCGGCTTCTATAATTTTTAATTGTCTAAATTTTATATTGTTGATTTTCTGTTTTTATTTAAAATGTTTTTAATAAGTTTATATGTAGAGTAAGTAACGTTTTGGTGTAAACTGAACTGTAAAGTTGCTTATTTTGTAAATAAATAAATAATTCACCATAGTTTCGTTTTTTTGTCTTTTTTACACCAGTAGGTATTTGATATTCTACACCAAGAGTTCGTCATAGAGAAACATTGCTATTTTAGGAAGTATCCATTCTAAAAAACAGTAATAACTTCTTGCGTATAACATAGATCTACCTTTCGGCTGAGTTAGCTCTTTTGCCATCTATAAACACTTGTAAGTTAAGTATACCCTGTTTTTTGTACGTGGTTTACGCAAATGGCTAAGTTTGGTGTTAAGAAGAACGTCAATGGTCAATGATTCCTACTGATGTAAAAAAGAAACCAACTAACTATGCATATTAAAATAATTGATGTAATCTAAGTACATACCTACACTTATGTGTTCATCTTTTATTCCAAACAGGATATAGTTTGAGGTTTTTTGCTACCTAGAATAATAATTTTCCATTTAGTTCTGTAGGAAAATAACGGATAACTAGTAGTTCGCGCCGAAATGAGACCAACCCCTGGACCGATTCAGCTCATATTCGAACTTTAAAATTGTATTGAAATGAACTACTTGCCTACAAAATTTCATGAAGATCGGATCAACGTTTCGCAAGTTATCATCGGACAAATATACACACAAACATACAAACATATACATACAAATGCCGATTTGTCCCAGTGAACTCTGAGACCTTCGCTTCGCTCGGTCAATTAAGAGCTTAGCAGACGATTCTTATTTCTAAACAAATAAGTCAAATCTCTAGTTGCAATAACATCTCAAATTTTACAGAACAGGCATTATAATCAACTCACTGGGCATGGGAATGTGCATACCCACCTACATACACTGCACATATGTATAAGTATTTATTTTTTAATCCCCAACGCAAACAGGTGGGTGTTATCATCGTCATCAAAGTTTGTGGCATCGCATGGATGAATAGATTTCATTTAGTTTTTTTGTTTAAAAGGTCACTTGATCGAGAGTGTGCTAGGATTCCAGAGTGTCTGTTGAGTCTCTTTTTTATTTTATTTTAGTCTATATATTCTTTAAAAGAGATCAAAAAGAAACATCGGTTATGCCACCAATAAATATAAAAAAAAAAAAAATAACATCTTACAGGCACGGATTAGGTTATCGGTTCATCGAGAGATGTGGCCTGCCCATTGCCGCTTCAGCTTGCAAACCCTAATAGCTATCTTGGTGACTGGTTTTTTCTTGAATACTTGTTATACTTTAATATGCTAAAATAGCACACGTCATATGAAAGAAAATGTAATGCGTAATTAAATGAAAGGGAGAGACACGCGGGCTTCGATCTTACTTTCTTAGGTTTAGATCTTTTCTTGGTCACAGACAAGTACATAATTATTACGTACTGACTACATATCTCAAAATAAATATAATGTCAGAATAATTTTGTAAATATTTGTTTATCAGTGTATTTGGTTTACGCGTACAAAGGTCACTTCATTTCCAATGCCAGTACGTAGGTAAATTTTGAAGTATTTGACCAACATTGGAATGTCAAGTTGAAGTACTAACCAAAGTCATGGCTATCTAGAAGAAGAGTCAATGTTTTGAACAGACTTGATGGTCTGAAGTTACGCATAGTACCAGTTACAGTCCTACCGTGATAAACTTACGTACATATCTACTGTACTCGTACACGTACGTATGGTACGTTTATTTCTTTAACTTTTAGCAAGTTTACCCTTGTTACCGTCAGCTCGTTATTCATGAATTTATCGTATATTCTGTAAAATGACTAAATCTTACGGGAATTGGTATAAGTTTCCCGCTGCCATGGGACACGCCGTAGAACGCATGAGTCTGATTGATCGGTTCTATGTAATTTAAGTGGAAATAAACTTCTGATCAGATACAAGGACCTTGTTATATGAGAAAAAAACAATTGCGTAGCGGGTTTTGTGCTTCTATTAGTTTGTATGCGACTTTTTAAAACTGTGCTTTTAGAGACATCTTGATTTGTTTCATTAACGCAATACGTGTTTACCAACCTGTCCTGCGGCAGATGTTTTTCTTTACTAATTCGATTTTATGTCAGTTCCTAAGATAATCAAAGGACTAAGTAGTCACAAAATATATCATCAAACATTGATCAAATCTATAAAAACATATTGCCAATTAAAATAGCCAGCAAATATCTTGAAAAATGATGTCACTTTTTTAAAGGTGCTATAAACCTTGCGCGGGGAGATGTCGACGTACGTACATGCTCCAATCCTCTCCCCCACGCTAATTTTTGTTCAAGATCCTGATCATTTTCGTACATTAAAAAACATTTAAGAGAAGACAAGGAGAGTTCATCAGAAAACCATGTTATTTCGACTTTCTCTGAGCGAGACATCTAATTTTCAACGGACATCAATAGCAACATAAACGCAAATACCTAATTATACCTACCGAACAGTTACGTCCAGCGTTTTTTTACAATTAAGGCTTCTTCAGACTATCCACTCTATATTTAATATATCACTATACCTAAATTATACACTGTACAGTGTACAGCCCAGACGACGATTGCCCCTGAATAGTATATATGTTACGGCTAGAACCCGAAGTGCGGCTACGCCTAGTTCAAGCCGTTTAGAACTAGGTGTAGCCACTTACTCTTGGTTAAATCTAGTATAAGCAAATTGTTTCCGGGTAAAACTAGGTCTAGCCGGTTTCATTCCGGCTAGAACTAGGTCCTAGGTACTAACTAGGAACTAGATAGGTAAAATATTTATTCCACAAAAACGGGTACGTCACGGGTACTACTCACAATTTTTGTTACTTCAAAATTTAACTGCAGCTGTTTTTGTTATTTATTGTTTTTAACCGATAAAAAATTCAAAAATACATCAAGATAAGGAACTCTGAGTCCCCGACATAAATTACACTAAAGCTTCCATTAAGATTCTGATTTCAAGATGTGAAGTAAAGTGAATAAAACAGAATTTGCATAAAAAAATATGCGAGCCACATAGTCGTGTTTTGAAAAGCTCGACGAAAGTGCGGGGAAAGCCATCAAGCTAGACTTTTTTCAAATGAACTCGTCTTTCAGCATTCATACATTTGACACGTCAGTTACCAAAAAAATCCATAACTGGCTATAAAATTATAGCGTTCTCTGGTGAGGCCTTTAAGTGAAAGAGGTTCATCGGACACAGAAATCCACACATTATCCGCATTGTTAACATAACCTGAAATATAAATGGGAATTAATTTATGTACGACAAAATCGTACATGTGTGCTACATGTGATCCGAAATTGATTTTCTGGTGGTATTTATTTAGCATAATCAGAGTAAATAGGTAGCTACCTAGTGTAGTAGGTATGTGGGAAATAAGACGTACCTTTATAAGTATTTGTGTTTGTAGGTATATAATATAGTATATTGGCAATGTGGTTTTGTGGTATTGGCATTACCAGTGGCAATGGGCAGGCCACATCGTTCGAAGAACGGATAACCGGTGGACGCAAGTGGCTAGTTGTCGGTCGGTGTGGCGGCCTTTGTTCAGCAGTGGATTCTTGCTGATTATGATGATGATGAGGTATCTATAGTAAAATCCAAAAATACCACACTACTCCAGACGCTTCCAATTTCCAGTGCAAGTCTCGTCGTTAAAGGTTGGTTAATATTCGTGCTATCTCACTTGCACAATTGCATGTTTTGTACTGAGTGCTATCATAACATCGTAAATATTCTAAAGAACACTCTTTTTTTTGTGGTTGGGATATTATTTGTTTTAAAATATTTTTTGACTGTGGAGGTCACTAAAGTCCATTCTAACTAATATTATAATTCAGAGGAATATAGCCGCAGTCGTATCAGGACCGATAAAGCTTCGAAGTATAAAAATGAATACGTTCGTCCCGAGGGCCAAACTTCGCTTGACCGATTCAGAACTTCCTACATTACAACTGTCATACCAAACATCAAAAATCCACAAAACTGGATCAATGCCATCTAACGAACTATATGAAGTAACTTTGTCTCTCTGTCTGGATGTTTGTCGCGTTTTCACGGCTAAACGGCTGAACGGATCTTGATAAAATTTGATAAGGAGTTTCTGTATATCATAAAGACGGACATAGGATACTTTTTTATGTCCACGAGAACGAATTCGCGTATAACAACTAGTAATACTATACGCGTTAAAGAGGTGAACCTAGCTGTTACCCGCGACTTCGTTCACGTGGACCAATGAGTTGCTTAAGTTCGTCTTCTACCCTTAAGCTATATCTATGCAAAAATTCAGGTCGACCCCTTCAGCTTTTTAGCCGTGATATCGCGACAAATACCCAGACAGAGACAGACAGATAGACAGAAAGACAGTTACATTCGCATTTAAAATATTAGTTAGGATAATGAAAGTTGTTTTTCTCCAGACGGATTCTGCAAAAGAATCCTTCCACTAGAATCGAAGCAAAATGTACTATCTAAGTCTACCTAATTGTACCTAGGTAAGTAGGTACTGACTGTATATAGGCTATAGACTGTAGATAATCTTATACAAATTACCTACGTGGGTAAATTATTTCCTAGATTGCTTCCAAAGGTTAACTCGTTTATGGATAGCAATTATTAAGCATCATCATTCAAGAAGCACGACGGATGATATGTTCAGGTACCTACTGTACTTACTTAGATAAGTACGTATTCTCACAGTACTAGTTCATCTTACCGCTATATGGCCACCGTAATCCTTTATTTATTTAAATTAGTACGGCTTATGACCAGTAACCTACATTAAATAATGGCACTAATGGATTAGTTCGCGGCGCGGCTGCCTTATGAGCAGGAGGTTCCAAGATTCCAAATTCGATTCCCGACCGGGCAGATCTTGAATGACGAATTTAAATAGACTGTGCCTCCGCTGCCGTAGCCGGCAACGACACTTACCGAAGATACAACCTGTCATCATCACCAGCATTATGCTGAGTAGAGCCCATTTTTGTGACAAATGACATTGACAGCTATAGTTATTTGATATTGCACCTGCTTACCCTTTTTTTTTTTTTTTTCTTTTTCCTCCTATGAGGATTTTGGCGTCGCACGTCTTATGCATTTGCCAGTGTCAAGTATACATATATATTCTCAAGTTTTGTTAGATATTCAAATAAGTCAGTCACGGTCAAAGTCAAGCAAAGCAAGTCACGGTCAAGTCCAAGTCATGCCCCAGTAAAGTGGTGAAAACTTTACTAGAGCCTTCTATGGAGTTTGGAAACAACACGAAAATTCACGTTTTACGACATTATACCATTCACCAACACTCGTGCATGTACACGAACACTTAACGGGTAGAAATTCACCGTTTTTACACATTAACACTCGAAATAACACAAGTTTTGGAAAATAATAAAATGACGCGACATGAGTTCTTCACGTTCCCGCCAAAACTCCCCCTGCTTACCCTTCAATTTATGTAATGTTAATGTTGTTGCAAAATAAAATTATTTTCTTTTCTTTTTTTCTTTTTCTTTCATCAGACTCATATTTGTATAATGTATAATATTCCAGGTTGTCATAAAAAAAAAACGAACCTACTGTCAAAGAGCATATAATCACTTCGTTTTACTTACTGTTATCCGACTCGTTTCTGTAATCCAAACGGTTTTTGAGTTTTTATAGAAAAAAAAAAAACCTATCTGAATCGGATAAATCTCTCCAGAACATTTTCGTGGTTGCCATTAA
Organism: Apocheima hispidaria; assembly: GCA_947579745.1. Taxonomy (NCBI): domain Eukaryota; kingdom Metazoa; phylum Arthropoda; class Insecta; order Lepidoptera; family Geometridae; genus Apocheima; species Apocheima hispidaria. The sequence goes on from OX388151.1 coordinate 5,919,075, forward strand.
AAAATAGACTAATGTACAGTGTTACCCGACTCGAGAATTTCTTTTTAGCTTCGTTTAGCGTTCGCCTGTCCACCTCGGTCCCTATTCGGAGATATGACATTTTATCTCGGTCACTCTCACTCCCATTAAATTCTAAATTAGAGAGACAGTGACCGAGATAAAATGTCATTTCTCCGAATAGGGTCCCAGTCTCGGAGGCACTTCCATGTTGCATGGTATCCCGCCAGAGAATCCTAGTGGAAAGCTGTGAGTGTGAAGCGTATTTTTATATATTTATTATTCACTGCTTGTCTTAAAGCATGCCACTTAGCTCGATCCTCTGTTTTGCTTTTTCTGTCATAGTCTATTCAATCTTCGGAATATTTTCCTTCAACTTTCGCATTTATGGTATTAAAGTGTGATCTATTTTAAGGATCGATTCATAAAGATAAGGTAGCGGTTAGCAGAATGACGATGAAGAGTAAGAAAAGTGCGAAAATATACCTACTCATTTTTTAATGACTTACTGAATGATCTTTTGTTATATTATTTTTATTAACCTTTACTACCTAGGTACTTATTAGATACAGTATCATGTTCTACTAGCGAAGCTGCAGTTGTGTAGAACAAAGTATATCAGTGTGAATTGACCCATAGACCTAAGGTTAATAATAACGCGATTCGCTTCATTGAAAGTTAAAGACATTTGTTTCCGCGATATTTAAGATGCGCCATGTGCATCTAGTCATAGGACAATCTCAGAGCAATATCTCATCATCAGCCGGAAGACGTCCACTGCTGAACAAAGACCTTCCCCTTAGACCGACCGACAACTTGCATCCACCGCTTGCCAGTGAGTCACTATGTCGTTGGTCCACTTTGTGGGTGGCCTGCCTGCGCTGCGTCTTCCAGTTCGTGGTCGCCACTCAGGAACCTTCCTTCCCCATCGGTTATGCCGACAGGGATGTGGCCTGTCCATTGCTACGGCAGCTTGCAAGCTATGTCGGTGACTTTGGGTCTTTGGCAAATATCCAGATTTTATCGCGCAAAGAAACTCCGAGCATAGCTCTCTCCATTGCCCGCTGTGAGACTGAGTTTCTTCAAAAAACCAGCAGTAAAGAACCACGTTTCAGTTCCATATGTCATCACTGGCACCACACATTGGTTGAAGACCCTTGTCTTCTGTTACTGCGGGATTACGGACGAAAAAAAAATTACGCATATTCCCAAACGCTGCCCACCCGAGTTAAATTCTTAGGGCGACCTCTTTGTCAAAGTTGTCTTTGTTCTTTGTCATAGTATGCGCCAGAATCTGATAATTGTCAAGGTAGTTAACATCATAGCATGTAGATATATATACAGAATTACTTATCTGTAGGTAGAGATGATATAATAAGAACTCTATCCCCCGAATACTGAAACGCTTGTTAACTTTGACAACAGATTAATTCTAATGCTGCCTTTGTCTGGCACTAAGCAAATGACAAAGGCAGCAACAGACTTAATTTGTCGTCAAAGTTAGCAAACGTTTCAGTTTTCGGGGGTATATCGTTCAAACCAAATAAAACTTGGGAGGCTCCTTAATAAAAGCACAAAATTCGTGATACCAGCGTTTTCTGTGAGAGCATGACCCTTTAAGTGAACGAGCAACATTATAGGACAGTCTTAGAGGCGGAGAGCGGCGTGGAAGCTTTGTATAGCAGATACAACGCGCGCGCGGTGTAGTGCGACCAGCGAAATAATGACTAAGCGGGACTGGTATATAGGCGCAGAGCGATATGAGGCGTGTACAAACATACCTCGTGATACACCCTTGCCTAACGTTACCTGCCGGCTCCAACGTAAGAACAGCGCTGGTTGCTTACAGCCGGCATCATGCTGAGATGGTGCCGGTTTGTGACCAAAATAAAACAAAGTTGAAGGTTTTCTATTTTTTATTACTTATCTTATAGGGTTTGTTTGTATTTTGTTTTGTTTTTGTGACAAATATATAATTTAAGCGATTCGAGGGTGCACGTATTTTAGGGTTGAAGTACAGTCTTTTAGGACCTATAGGGTAGTAAAAACTCATTCTTTTGTAAAATCCTTTATTAAAATAATAAATAATAGTGTTGCAAAAGAGTGATATTAGCATAAGTTGAGCAGACCTGCACGTATCGTCGATCTGACTGCGCTCGCCTTCCAAGTGGCGGTTCACATTACGACATTTAAAGCACATTCGATACGAAACGATCCTTACGACTCGGCCAACCATTAGAGGGATTGTACACGATGCAAGTAACCTGAGAGACAGGGACGCACGTATATGGGGACACGTGCATCCTTCTCAAGTAGTGCAGGTTACATGCACTGCCTGTGATACCCTACACTCAGACTAAACGGCTTTTATTGACTTCAGCAGTGTACGATATTAGTTTTTGTATCCAGCAATCTCTAGAAGTCCATGGCCATTGTCAATATTTATATGATTGATGGTATTGACGCAGCACATTGATCGTTTTCAAATCAGATCAAAGCTATTGTCAATTGCTAAAAAGGTATTGAAATCGATTGACAGAAAATTTGATTGATATTGATCGTCTCCGGCCCCCTTAATGTATCTTTTTGTGTTCGTTTGATACATCTGGTTTGGTCAACGAAAAATGTCCAGACCAGTCCGCTTGCCGGAAAACATTAACGAAAGCTTTTAAAGATTCCGTAGCGAAATAGGAACCCTTATATTTGAAAAGAATACATAAATTACTTTAAGGATTTAATTATAACTCGGTTTTGATTTCAAAGCACGGACAGATTGAATAATTTGTTGGGAAAATCACCAGTCTCTATTTCTGTACACTTCATAAATAATTGATAGTAGGCATTAGTGGTGAGCCTTTCAATATAGCCTTAGTCTCGGAGATTGTACGCAATCATTACCTCAATCGCTTGTAAGTCTACCTCCAATGTTGATATTAAAATATATCGATAAATTTAAATGACAATTGATCAAGTAACATCGAACAAAGATTTTGAGATATAGAATGTAAGCTTGCATCATAGAAAAATTATACGAGAAGAATGACAATCTCATAGAAAAAAGTAACAGCATAATACTAATAAAGTAAAAAACATAATAATTGATGGCGCTTACGTATCAATATCTAGTGCGTGATATTTAGTCAGCTAATGTTCAAACCGCTAGAAAAGCCGATGAAAATAAAGTTAATATAGAAAAAGTATTGATATATGTCTGCAATGTATGGTTTAGTTTATATTAATAATAATAGTAAAAAATATGTTTTCAACGCCATCTCTTGAGAGCCTATCTTGTTTTGCAAAAAATTATAAAATTGTAAATTTACTGATATTACTAATGAAAAAATAATCAGAAAAAGTAACGTTTTTCTCCGTACCATTACGAACGTGTTAGCAAGTCAAGCTGAAATTGTGATGGTCATGTCGCAATTCGAAGCAATAGCGACATCTTACGTCCTTATCAGTTACTACAATCGGGTTACGCATCTTTCTATGACCATTGACACTCTTATTTATTTAATTTCTCTATGTTTGCATAAATAAAACGAATACTGTTTATAAAATACGTTCTAAATCTAAAAATATCTTCTTAGTTGTATAAATAACAATACAATGGATATTTATAAAAAATGGTTTCGTGGAAGAACACAACAAGAAGAACTAGTTCGGGCAAAGAGCGTACGGCTCCGAAACGTAGAATGCAAAGATAACACTGGACACGTAATCACTCTATGGTAACATGATTATTCGCCATTAGCAAAACCGTAATAAAATTATATTTACAAAAATCCGTTAACCTTGACTTACCCTAGGTACACGAATCGACAACTAAGATTTACACGATAAAAATACATATGTACATAATACAAAACTCCCAACTCACTCTTGCATTAAAGCAACGGCGCACGGCGGCAGAGTCGGGGACCGATTACAATTCAATAAACATTGTCTACACTCTACTCGACGAAAACGAGCTTCAGCAGCAGACCACGCGCCACGTGACAACACCGTGTCAACTCATTCCTAGTGCGAAAATGAGACAGGCTTTTCACAGCCTTGTCTTATTTTGGCACGACAGAAACATGCGTCAAAATGTTGTCTCGACCCGCATGATTGGCCTTACTGAACGCGATAAAACTTCACACAAATCAACAAACCACAGTATCCCTAACGATATCTACATTTTGTACTATAAAAAATACAAGGCAATCCGAGAGAGATCCGAAACGGTGTGACTTTGTGCATTAACAAACTTCAATAACCATACACGTACCTAAATACAATATAGAAATATATTTTTAAAATTGTCTATTCGATTGGGGCGGGGGTGAACACGGCCGGCCCCGCGGATAGTCCGGGCCGCTAGCCTAGACCCACTGGCACTAGGAGACGGGCCGGCGCCGCACAAACGCATCTGCGCCCGATGAGGCGTACGAGCTCGGCACTTCGGAGCCTTCCTGCTTGTAGCCGTTCTTGCTCAGCGGCGCACCTTCGTCCATCACGGCCTGCAACAACACAATCACACGTTAGGCAGTGATTCGCTGTACAAACGGGTTGCTGGGAAAATAACACTGGACTTGTCTTGTACTGCTGGACAATGAAAGGCATATAATAAAGATCGGGACTTCTTGAAGAAACTCTGCGACTAATCTTTAATGGTGACAACATATACATGACGACAAGATAACATTCTATTCGGCAACCCAAACCCTTACTCCGAAACTTTATGAAGTTAGACTGGTTTCCAAAAGCACAATACACCCCTAGCGGGTCATTGCAGACGCCAGAAGTCCACTTATAAATACATCCTATTGTCGTTTTAAGGCGCATCTTAGGCTATTAATAAAATCATCAAAATAAATAAAAAGACCTAGCCACACTAAAAACATCATAGTTAGTTATTTTGTGACGTCTTCGATTCGAAAAACGAATCCGATATCTGCGTAATACGCCGATTTAGTGTTCGACAAAATAATATTCTATTAGGAGATTTTTGAAGTCGTAGACGAATATTTACTTTTTATTTGAAACGAGTGTTTTTCCGCTCGTTGTAACTTTAGTTTAGTAGTTATCATGTACATTTTATATCACGTGAAAATGCCATTAAAATTTATATAATTATTACATTTTATTAGTCAATTTACGAGCTAGCTAATCGACGACGATTACTTTAATAAAACGTATAGCAGCAGAATGACACTACAGATTTGTTTTGTTATTATAAACTCACTTTGAATACGTAATAAGCTCAGATCAGAAAACCAGGGAGAAGTGTTTTTCGAAAATTATTTTTCGAGTTCGACATACTTTTATATGAGAACAATAATATTTTAGTACTTATGAAATGAGACGCCATCTTTCAAGTAAGTAGTATAACATCACGGCTATATAGGTAGTATTATTTCGAACGTTGTTTGGTGCTGGTTGTTCGAAGTTTTGTGAAAAATCGAAAGAAGCGACTAAAATAAAGGCACTGGCCAGTTTGTGTTTTTACTGTAAAATACATAAACATTGAAATTATACTCGTAATATTTACTAATTTACATGAATAAATCCATAGATATTCAATAAATAATACGAGAAAATGAAGGGGAAAAAAAGCCAGAGCACCACTTAAAATAATAACAGATCTTATAATCGTCCAATTTTCTAATGGCATTTATTACTGTCTTGGAACCATCGATATTTATATGTACTACGCAATAGATTTCGCGATTCGAATACTCTGTTCGACTGAACTGTACTGCAATTGGTACACCTTACTTTACATTACATTACATTATCAGCCAGAAGACGTACACTGCTGAACATAGGCCCCCCCCCTTAGAAAGCCACACCGACCGACAATGTGCGACTTGCATCCACCGGTTGCCCGCGTCGGTCCACCCAGTGGGAGGCCTGCGTACGCTTTGTCTTCCGGTTCGTGGTCGCCACTCAACAACCTTCACCTTACTTTAGCACCTTACTTTAGTGTGGCTAGAAATTCGAAATTGCTTTGCATGTCTTAATTAGACAACATAAATAATATTTTAGCGCTGTAACGAACTTTAGTTCCAACTCACCAGCATATGAACAAATGGTTTTCATGAATGGTCGTGTCTATCGGTAGAAGACAATTAAAGTACTATTGATATAGGAAATCAATTTCTTTCTTATAGTCCTTAGATTGGTTACTAAAATAAAATAAACTATGGGAGAGTTTTATGAAGTAGTTATTTGCAGAAGTGTGACCAAAGTAACTCTGAATAGTAAACATATTAATTCACAAAAATACGTAAGTATATAAAAAATAAATATACATAAGTGTTGTATTTTACATAATTGTTTTAATTTGTATTGATTAAACATCAAACCGGAAATCGCCTGGCAAACATATTATCGTGTCAATAACGCAAAAATTGCTCTTTTCCTCAACAACAGTTTTTTTTCTGGGCGATTTTATTTGGCTAGCCATGCTGCTGTTTTCAAGTTCGTAACGTCTTGTCTGCTGCCGTTATTGCAGTAACATGTGAACTTGTTGATAAAATGTAGCCTTCAATAACGAGCAATTTTACTAGAAATTAAATACCCGAAGCAAAATGTACCCTCTTAATGATTGAGTTAGGTCGGTTCATCGGTAGAACAGTGAATCACTCGATTTTCAGCTACCCAGTTGATCAACTGCAGTCCGAAACTGCGTCTATTTATATTTTGACTAAACTTGTTCGTCAACTTCAAGTCAAACTGAGGACGTATGAACACAATGTTGATTTACAGTTTATGACAGGTTTTAAACCAAACAACGGTGCAATTCAGTGGTGACTCACCTTTGATAATCTATGTTAGACACTTCAATGATTGTCTTAAAATGAGCTTTATGAAATTATGACTAATTTGTTAAGTCACAGATACTCAAAGTGCTTTTTTTTTTCTCTTTCCTCCTAAGAGGATTTTGGCGTCGCACGTCTTATGCATTTGCCAGTGTCAAGTATACATAATATATTCTCAAGTTTTGTTAGACACTACCAAACAAGTCATAGTCACGGTCAAAGTCAAGCAAAGAAAGTCACGGTCAAGTCCAAGTCATGCCCCAGTAAAGTGGTGAAAACTTTACTAGAGCCTTCTATGGAGTTTTGGAAACAACATGAAAATTCACGGTTCGCCACGTTATACCATTCACAAACACTCGTGCATGTTCACGAACACTTAACGGGTAAAATTTCACCGTTTTTACACATTAACACTCGAAATAACAGAAGTTTTGGAAAATAATAAAAAGACGCGACATGATTTCTTCACGTTCCCGCCAAAACCCCCTCAAAGTGCTTTTGGTTCTGGCAGCCCGGTAAAGATAGGGCGATGCCCTTGTGATACCACCTTACCTGATACCTTGTGATGCCATACTGATGATCTTCGGTAATATAATTCAAACTTTAACTCTTAGATCGAATGTTGTTGAATGTTGAATTATATTTAAGCTCGTTTACAAGTAGCATTAACCTCTGACGTGGTAATTGTTAATTCGCGGGTTAACCTTTTTTGAATAACTTACCACAAGAATATTTGCCATACAAGTATTTAAAATAATAAAACGAAGCAGGTTTTATACACCATATAAGATTGTAGAGATTATTTGGTTTATATCCTTATCAATACTGATTATTAATTAACAGGCACGTGTTACTTTTTCATGGATGACAAGAGGAGTATAATATTGGTTGGTAGGGCTCTTCTGCAGAGTCCGTCTGGGGAAGTATCACAGCTTTTCCAGTTTTTCAACCGCCAAGCAGTAAAGTCCAAACATTACTGTGTTCCGGATTGAAGGGCAATGTGTCCAGCATAATTAATGGTCATAAAGATATTTAACATCTAATATCTCAGGGTGACGAGTGCAGTGTATTGCCGCTCATGGTTCTGTACTGCTGATAAAAATCTGAGTGGCACTGAACTGTTATCTGCAGGCATTATTAACATCAGGTGAACGACATGCTCGTCTCGTCACAAGGCTCATAATATCGGAGGCTATTCTCCATAGCTCATCAACTAATGTTAAGAGACGGTGTGATCAAAGATGTTAAAATTTGTAGAGTAAGTTTAGTTTTATTAACCAAGGACTAACTATTTATTGCCGACGGCTTGATTTTGGTTATTTTTTTGGGAGTTCTCCTAATTCGGTTACCTTGATCACATTTTTTCCAATTTTTTTTTGGCGTCGCACGTCTTATGCATTTGCCAGTGTCAAGTACAGATATATATTTTCAAGTTTTGTTAGATATTATCAAACAAGTCATAGTCACAGTCAAAATAATCGAAGTTTTCCGATATTTAGACAGGCACTCACTTTTTTGCCAACAGAAAATCTGTCTAATGTACACGCAGCGCCATCTCTGTTCGTAAAGCGCAGTTGTGAACCGCTGCAAAAACAGAAGGCATTTGCGTCAGAGATGCCCCTGTATCGTCTTCATTTATCACCGATAATGATAACATCTTTCAGCAAACCAATTACAAAAAGAATTCCTTTTCTGTTCGCACAATGAACAACACCGCTTTATACATACAGGTGAAAACTTATAGATGATATATTTAAATATCTCACCTGTATGACGTGAAACCGTAATTCAAGCTGTCAAAGATAAGAATTGAACAGAAAACATGCATATATATCGAGTAATATAACTTTTCAACAAAAGAGGTTGGCCAAAATCGTTACAACTTTATTAAGTACATATATATAAGAAAAAAGTTTTAGTAAATAGTGCAATTTTTCCTAGTGTGTTTCTCGATAGTTCAAATCTGAGCGATTTAAATGAAGTTTTGTCTTCAGACCTCTTTTAACAAATCAATAGTTTAGTTTTCCACGAACACAAAAGGGCGCATAGCATCTCTTGCCCCTTTGCCTGGAAATGGTGGCTATATTCCACAAAACTCCTTCCCAAAGAGGATTGAGAGGCGGCCGGGCATTGGAAAGAAACCAATTCAATAAAAATGCAAGTTTGTATAGGCCTGAGTGGAAAGTTCTAATGTCCGTTTTTAGGCCGCCTGAAAGTTTTTCATGTCTATTTTATTTTTAACAAAACGTTAAACATTATGTGCTGGTTCCTCTAATTATTGTAGTGAGATAAGTTGTCCTATAAAACAAAAAACGGCTAAGCCACGTCAGAACTGTCGCGGCGAAAATTATTTTGACAAGGCTCAGAAGAGCAGAAAACCTAAGAGAAGAGAGAGTACCTGTAAGAGCTTAAACTTTTTTAGAGAGATAAGAAGGGTGTGCGACTACTTACCATACAGAATCCCTTGTTCTTCTTGATCCGCTCTTGCCTGTTGTAGCGCGCCTTGTAGAAGTCGGTGAAGAGGAAGAGGAACAGGAAGCCGTGCATCGCGATCCAGTAGACGAACACGTGCGGGTACTGGCACGACGGCCGGAACAGCACCTGCAGCTGGTGGCTGAAGATCAGCACGAACTGCACCTATTTATGTAACATAACAAACAACGCTTCTAAAATATCAGTTTGGAAGAAGCAAAAAAAATGTTTTAGTTGAAATGTGGACCAAGAAGCAATTGAATCAATTAACTAACGTGAAGTTAAATATTTATGAAACCTTTCCTACTAGAACGCAAACTTTTTGGCACAGCCTCAATTCTACAATTGTATGGCGTTGGCGATTTTTGATTCGATATCTATTATATCCCCTAAAAACGGAGGAAATTTTGCGGAACGATTTTCAGGCAGATTTTAATATGTTGGTACTCGCGTACAGCTCGTATTTTTCAACCAATCTCGACGAAAGTTGGCACACAGGTTTTACAATTATACAGTTTTTTTTTTGTCTCACCTCACGACCTTATCGTGCGATTTTGATTATATTCGAAATCCTTGTTTAGAATTGAATACCGAATAATATTAAAATCAGTCGGTAAATGGCGCTAAAAAGAAAAGCGATCTTTTTGGTGGAAATGCCCCTCCAATAAAAAATCGCTTCACTTCGCTCACTCCGTTAATAAGATATTCGCTAATAAGATAAATACATTCCTGAATGGCCCTCTAAATTTTAATTGAAATCGGTTTTTGTGAGTATTGGGATATTAGTATCATATATTTTAATAACATTCAAGTTCAACCATCGTATTTTATTATTTTTAAAAGATCCTAAAATGTTTATCCTGTGAAGTCCATATAAGAACAAGTTCTGCAATTTTATCGATGAATATCAGTTTCAAAACACGCCAAAGAAACTTTAAAAAGTTTAGATTGTCTTTTGTCACCCCTGCCCGGTTAACCAAATGACTCTGACGTCAATGATGCTTACTATTTTCTTACTAAAATAAGTGGCAATCAGGCAGGCCTCCTGATGGTAAGTCAACTGCCGCCTAAGGACAATTGCAATACTAAACGGATTGCCAGTGCGTTTTCTAATCTTCAGGGTAAATATTCGGTTTTTTACTGTAGCGAGTTATCGATCCCGCGGGAAGACTTCCTGAGGAAAAACACTTCACAAAATGCATGTAAGCGGGAGCAATGACCGACAGAAACGAACTGTATGAGATTTTTATGTATCTACAATATGAGGATGAGATTTTTCACGGCGACTTGCGGTTCTGTATTGAAATCGAGAGGCAGTAAAGATATCGAAGAGCTCTTCGGAACATTCGCCTTGATGATACCTAAAAAAAATTGTCTGAGCAATGAGCGTCTTGATGCAAATTTAAGGGTTCAAACCTGTCAGTGTATTTGAACCTTGTATAATGAAAAAAGCTTAGTCCCAACGTCGTCATCAGTGAAGACTTTGGAAATTTAATCTAAATATATAACATTTCCTAAAAAAAACTCTGATTGATTGCCTCTGCGGTGCGAGCCCACAAACAATGTCACATTTTCTGAATTGTACAGGCGTGCTCCAAATTCTGCATTTGCATTTGGAAGGACCTAAAAGAAGCCACGGTGAGTGCCACCGGGATGGGCGAATTCAAGTCAAAACATTTAATATGAGTGTTCGATAACGAAAAATCGACTGAAAAGACAGATATTTTACTAGAGTATTTAAATTCTTTTCTGGCTAATATTGTGACCAAAATATTAATGGAAGATCCCAGTCCTTTTTAACGTCTTATGATTCATAACGAACAATAAAGATGAAATAATCAAATAATATAGATATATTAAAAAAAATATACTAACAATTAATAATAACACATCATCTATGATGTATGGGTGATTGATTACTTAGGATGTTGATGTGTAGTTATGACGTGATGACGGGTTTATTAAAAACTAAATTATTAAGTATCTTTGATTCGGATGTGCAGATGAAGGACACTGTAGTTATGATTAGCTAACTAATCGTCAGAGCAGATGAAGGACACTGTAGTTATGATTAGCTAGCTAATCGTCAGAGCAGATGAAGGACACTGTAGTTATGATTAGCTAGCTAATCGTCAGAGCAGATGAAGGACACTGTAGTTATGATTAGCTAGCTAATCGTCAGAGCAGATGAAGGACACTGTAGTTATGATTAGCCAGCTAATCGTCAGAGCATATATCATGGAATACCCATTGTTTGCAACCGAATGGGTCAAACTCGCATTGAATTTATGCAACTCACATAAACTTACATGTTACTGTTTGAAACATTTCCATAAAATGGCATGTCCAGTCTGACCGCCATTCACGCAAACAGCATTCAAATAGAAGTTGTAGAAACTAGATTTTGCATCAGATAAATTATTTTGCCGCCACCGTTTTGAAATACGTGAGAAATTATCTGTCCGCCAAAGGACAACGATTACATTCTATACAGATGTAGAACGTTTGCTGGCCAATCTCTTGATCGGCATATTTTGTTCATAGTAATGTAAATTCTAGAACAATCTTCATCAATAAAATTTATTTATATTAATATAAATTAATAAAAAAAAATACAACTAAAATAAAAATCCTTAGCACGGACTCGGGTCCGTGGGGAAAAACGACGAAGTATTTGGATCGAGTTGCGTGACTTAGGATGGCAATTTATTTTCGAAGTGTTCCGTTAATTCGAATCTGAACTCCTTACGATGGATTTACATTTGTCAACTCTCTACGCAAACGGCGCTGGAGGATTTTGTATTCGGTCTTACTATACAAGAAATAAACATACAAAGAAATCATCTGGTGGCATTAATTCTCACTATTATAGTCAAGTTATAATGTTAAAACATGAGTCGAACCACGAGGCGGAAAGCTATTTATGGCCGTTCATTACTAATAACTCTGTCTAGACTTTTTGCTCGTGGTATATAATTTATTTGTCAGTAAAAAAATAATACTGTGGATTTCCCGTACACGTCAAAAAACTGACCGCTTACGTATGTAAAGGCAATAACAATAACTTACCATCTGGAAGGCGGTAAGGTACTTCTTCCACCAGATGTATTTCTGGTATTTAGGTCCCATTGCGGCCACCATGTAATAGAAGTACATCACTATGTGGACGAAAGTGTTGAGCAGAGCGAAGAATGTGCTGTGACCACCTGCAGACAATATTACAATATTACCCAACATGTAACTTAATAAACACACTTGCTCGTAAAGTGGATCTTACATCGCTTTTAGGCTCATAATCCAATATTACACACGCGTGTTTTTACTTGACATTACATTAACGCACTAGTGTTATAATTATAGTAACCCGATTAAGTTAAGTTTGTACCTCACTGCAAGTAATATTTATGTAGACGAAGCATTTTTAATTTAACCGGGTAATACAGTTTGTTGTAGTTTTTTAAATATGATATTTAACAAAGAGTTTTTATGCGGCTAAAAATAGTTAATAAAAAAATATACCTGCCCTTGCTCTCCACCTGCGCGCGCATCGCAAGCGCGGCGCGGGAAAAACAGAAACCTGCGCGCCGTTTTCCATAAATATTTGGTAACGTTTTTGCTGTGTGGTTGACTATTATCAAAAATGTCGACTTGTCGAACTGTCGATGAGGCAGTGAAGAAGAGCGATACGTAGATTTGACCCCGCCGGAAATAATAAACGAGGCATGAAACGCGAGTAATAGTGCTGCCACTATAATCTAGAAAGAAATACCTACGAAATTTTCAGTTAAGTTTCAAGTTTGTTTTTTCTCGCAAGTGTGTTGAAAAACCTCGTATGAAACGCGTGTGCGTTATTGATCATTACACTATAGCGCCTCGAGTGTAATGACCAACATAGCACACTTGTATCATAATGTGCTATTATTTTTCTTTAAATATTCAATACTATAACTACTCATAAAGTAATTGATTTATGACAATCACTACAGATGACGCTACCGACCCTACCGCAACCTACAGATTAAGAATTTTGGAGACCTGTAAACCATAGAATGGGTATAGAGACGCGACGACGGGGGCATTAACCCGAATCACAGGTTCGAATCCTGTCAGTCATTAAATACTTGAATTTTTCACCCTAACATTACAGCATCCAAAGCTTTCATACATTTAACAGTCATTTATTTTGTGAGTGAGTTCAATGTCCTGCTCTCAAATGAATGAATATATTTCGAAAGTAATAAAAAGCTCTGCCAAAGCTTTTTACGAGTATACTTTTTTCCCTTTGGGTCAAAATAAATGCTTTATCATTTAATACTTCTTTTTGCGATATCCTTCTGATGGAAAAATTTGCAATGACGTCTTTGCCGCTAATTTAATTTTTTGTTGTGGATATACAGTGTGTTTGTGTTACGATTAGCGATATTTGACTGGCGTATAGAGCAGTCAATTTCATCGACATATCACCCCCATATCGGGGTCCCCCCCCCTCCCATTTAGGTACAGCCGCCATTGTTATTTTTACTGACACGCCATTAACTAAAAGTTTAACATTTTTTGTAGAGGCTCTACATACATGAAAAAATAATCAATAGAAGGGTAATAATAGTATTGTCTATTGATGAAAAATGAGAACCAGTGTTCAATTTTGACCTAAAACGTTAAAAATATTATCAAACATAAATTTTACCAAAAAAAATTACATACATTATTTACATTGCTCAATTTACTGCAAAAACTAGCTGCATAATGTATTTTTTTTATGATTCTTATTAAAACTGCCTCTTCATAAAAAGTAACAGCTTTTTGTTACTGACGTGACAGAAAAAAAACACTTAAAATAAAAATGGCGGCCATTCCAAAATGGGGGGGGGGGTTGGGGACCCGATATGAGGGAACTGACTGTTCTATTGTTCTATACGCCTTTCAAATATCGCTAATCTTAACTCAAACATACTGTATTTTTAGAATGATCGTTTTTTGCTCGGGTTAAAGACTCGAATAAAACACCAGTATTATGATAATGTAACGGGTTCCAAAAAAGGTGATTTATTCACCAGTTCGACGTATATAAATTGTATCAACACAAATAACTAAAACTACGTCTATTGATGTGAAAAGGGTTGAACGAATTGTTATTTGCGTATTTGATTATAACGTGCTTGTAGAATCATTGCGGATGTGATATCGCTAATGAAGACGACTAGTACTTCGTGCTAATTATGTATATTTGTTGTCAAATTGAAGTCATAGACGAAAAAAAAAACGCCAACCGGTCAACCATACAAGGTTAATCATATAAACATTACACTTACAGAGGACGATGGTAAATAAGATGTTTGTCACGAGCAGGTAGTGGCCGTTTAATAGGCTCGTCGGAAGCAAGCGAGAAGTCCCCGGATAATTTCGGTTTTAAGTATAATGACTTAAAGCCGAAATTACCCGAATACTTCTAGATTGCTTATGCTATTCGTACATTGTTTTTAGTTCCCATTTCACAATAGCGTTCTATGCGGACAATCCTAGTGCGTCGGAGAGATGCTGGGCTCACTAGAGCTTTATTGACACCATTGTCATCAGTGTTTCGGATGAAAAAAAACGAAAATTATAGAAACGCAATTTTTGGTTGCTGTATGCTAAATTTTCAAATGAGATTGTAGATAGCTCCAATCTGGTTCAACGTTGCAATGGAACACTCCTCGTGTTACAAAATCATATTATCAGCACCAACATGTAGTGATACCCATGTTTCGATTGCTAAACTTGTGAAGATTATAATCAGTAGTTTAAAATGTCCGTTAAGTGTGATACGGTCGACGCCGAGCCGTCGCTACGTAGCAAACCCACAGGTTTGTTGACTGGTCCAATTACTTAATATTCATGAAGTCGACATTTGAGCAAGATTACGTGGCATCTGGTTTATGCAAATTTTGAATGGATATATCCGCATTTTAGCATATTAGTATATGATTAGCGATATGCCCTTGTATTTACAGAAATTCGCTTTGTATAGGTCAGGGCGAGGTCCTATAGATTACAAATATCATCGATTAGTAAGCACATTTGCCTTTGGCTATAGTTGTTTAGTACCCTATTCTAAAATATTTATTTATTATTTATTATTATTTATTCTGGATAAAAATGAGAACTTTTTCATGTTATTAGTAATATGATAATAATTCATTATAATGTTAACTAGAGGCTAAAGATAAATCGTATCAGATTTCCGCGATACAAGCTTAGCCTAGTGCGGAAATCACTGTGTTGTCATTTTCCAAACCTTCATAGACGTAAGCCAAGTGTGTTACAAGCTTATTTATTTTATATTATATCCTAACTTAAGCTTATGTTTATGCTAATAAATATATTTTTCATTTTCATTTTCGGTTATCCACCAAACCGCTTAAACTTATAATAAATGAATTAATATTAATTGTTATTCTGTGCCCTACTATAGGCTAAATAATTATTTTACAAGCTTCTGCCAGCGGCTTCACCCGCATTGTACTAGGAAAAAATAATGACGTTCTTGTAAGTAGGGTACCAATATTTTCAGACGCAATTTATTCGCTGAAAGTGCTTCCTCCCTAGGATGTTGATGAATTGTTGATTCCCGGCGGACCAGATTTTGGGACGACGGCTACGAAAAAAAGTCATGTTTTCCGTATTCAAACTCACTTCCTAGAAACATATATTATACGAGGGCCGATAGCAGCGAAGCGAACAGTGAGACCGCGAATAAAATATTACATTTTTCCATATAACTCTCCATAGAAGCTGGACCTCGCGGGCTTCCCGTGACCCAGCCAAAGGAGCGAATCTCGAATGAAAATATCCAACTCTTTCCATATATCACTTTCCCTTGATGTTCGTCCTCACCAGGTTGTAAGCTACATTTATACCAAATTTCAATCAAATCCGTTCAGCCGTTACAGAGTTAAACGGGAAAAAACACACTTACAAACTTTCGCATTTATAATATTAGTACGATAAAGTATTAATTTTATAGATTTACATGTTAATGCCATAAATATAATATTGTTACTGGGAATCGGAGATTTTCACGCAAACCAGTAATGTTATTAACATTTGAATATAAATATTCGTTTAAACCGTCTCTTACTGTAACATTAGATTTAACTACTAGTATTTAAATATTAATAAATCTCCATAAAAACCAAACGCGCAATAAAATAACAACCGTCAGTTTGTAAAAAAAAAAACGTAATAAAAACTAATCCACTTTGAATACTAAGTTTGTGAAACCGACGCCTGATATGTACTAAGTACATTATTATTATTTTGCCAATGTAACCTTTATATTGTACAAGTTGCGCACTGCGGTTTCACCCGCTATTCTACAGGAACGGTTAATTTTTTCTGGATAAAAAGCAGCCTATGTGTTTATCCAGGGAAGAGGCTACCTCCTGCCAAATTTCATCCAAAAGACACTTTCCCGGTAAAAATAAATAAAATTGTACCTTAACTTGTTTTGATAACAAATATTATACAAAGAAACAAAAAAACCATCTGTAACATGTAGTCTATGAGACTATGGACCTAAAGAGGAACGACACCTCACTCATCTAAATCAGTCCAGCCGTTTAGGCTACAAGAGACACAAACATACATACTTACATACACCCCAAAAACTTTACACTCCCTCTTGGGCTGGTAAAAACGGTTTAGGGGACAAAATTTGACCGTGAAGTGGATTTTGCTACGAATCATATGTATTGGAAACCTCGGGAACTATAGGCAAACCGAAAGGCAAGGAAGAAACCGCGGAGTGCAAAAAATTAAATGGCATAACCCATTTAATTTTCAAAGAGCATGCGCGATTTAGGGGCATATCCTAACTAATATTATAAATGCGAATGTAACTCTGTATCTCTATCATCTCTCTGTCTAGATCGAGCTGAATTTTTGCATAGATATAGCTTGTGGGCAGGAGACGGACATACGCTATTTTTTTTTTATTGTTCCACGCGAACAAAGTCGCGGGTAAAAGCTACTATATGTTTATGCCTTTGAATCGTACGTAATGTGCTTTTTATGAAAAAGAGATTGGTTCAGTTCCGCTGTTTAACGTGGGACTTCTTTCGTAAATAGTATTCGACTCAAAGAATGGCAAAATATCCAAAAACACTGTTGCTATAACTTTTATGTATATATGGTCGAAATAAATGACTTTTGATTGTTTTTCAGGCGTTAAGCTAGTTTCTAAGTTTGTTTTCTAAATAACTAAACCTTTTCCAACAAATTAACTAAATATTTAACAAATAACTACCCATATTTTTTTGTTTTAAAATACAGGACGAAAGCGATGAGGTTCACGCGGTTTAATTTGTTAGTGTGTGACAAAAAACAAACAATAACAATGCCGAATACATTAAGTGTACGCTGGGTTTCGACCTGTTGACTTGAATTTTGTTTTGGATAATAGGAGAACTGTTTGGTTTGTCATTTTATCAGCAAAAAGCCAACAGGCTACTTTACATTTCGTTGTTGTTTTCTACATTTAAATAAATGCCTACTATTTTTCGTCAGCCATCTGCATTTTTCAGGGAACATAAACACGGGACTGCGCCAAAATAACGGGATTACAAAACTAACGAAAAACAACCGTGGTAAATATCCTGCGAACAGTAATTTAAAAGGAGGATAATTATAGAGTTTTGATACACACCAGGCGCGAATTTAAGGCCGAACCACACGGACATAGGCATTATCCCGTGGTGGATCACGTGCAGCGTGGACACATGCTCGTTCTTCTTGCGAACCACGAAGAACAGCGTATCCGCGAACTCCGTGAACTTGCTGAAGTAGTACCACCAGCAAGTATTCGCCATCTGAACAAACAAAATAATTACACATCATTAATTCACATAACAAAATATTTTTTAAGGTTCCGTATCAAACTAAGGAATCTTTCTTTTATAGTTTCGCCGTGCCCGTCTGTATATCACACCGTCATCATCAGCCAGTGCACAGCCACTGCTGAACAAAGGCCATCCCCTTAAGGGAGGGGGGTGGTACATAATCCCCACGCTTGGCTAGCGGCTTGGGATCTACGCTCACCTCGTTATTGGGCTGATTTAATATGAAATCGTACCGCTGACGCACCCGTAAAAGGGACATCAGACTTGCTCTGACACCCCAGAAAGGGTGTGCTCTGGGGCCCTAGCAGGTTGATTATTATCTGTTTGATAATTCGGAGAGAATCTAACCGATCTTCTGACTGTTCCTGGGATTCGTTGACCACGCCGGCGAGGTCGGTGTATGATTGTGTGCCTTTATACCAAATACTGAATACTTCCTGTTGCCGGGGAGCTGATGATAAATGAGGAATGATGTAGGAATGCCAATTCATTTTCAAACGCAGGAAATAGTTTTATCATTATTTTGATTATGTCCATTTTTTATTTTGATGTGTCGGATGTTGTATTTAGACCGACGCGCGGTTGCTTAAATAAATACACGAATCGTCTTCTTAATCATTTCTCTTATTACAACTACAGGTACGTATTTCAAAATAATCATTTCCGAAGAACAATGAACTACGCAATTATATTAAAAATAACCATAATAGCTAAATAATGTATAAATATAGTAAGTACACGCTAATACTGACACAAGGTATGGACATTACAAATACCCTCATAAACACTGATACGCGGTGTTTCCTTCCAGTACAAGGTAATAATAAAATGCGGTATTTACCACATACCTTTAACCGATAACAATTGACATCACGCTATTTAACTAATTGGGTCACTAATAAATGAGATACGAATATCAATTACTTAGTATAACGACATTTCAACAAACATAGTATAGAATATATATATATATATATATATATATATATATATATATATATATTGTGAATCTGTAACCTGGATAATCTATGAACATTCACATTATCTGAACCTCAGACGAGTCTAAAGTACTTGATGTGAATCTAGTCTCGTTTTATTTACCACTTAAAACCGATCTATCAATATGTCATTAGTACTAAAACGTCATATAGATATGTCATTAGTACTAAATCTGCGGATCAGCAAAAAGCCAAGAAATAAAAAGTTTTCGCTGCTGAAGTTATTAACTAAGTCGGTTTCAGTCCACCACACTACTATTGTACCCGAAATTGTCTGTTTGTTACCTTTATATGAAAACTGGTACACCGATAATTTGGCAAGGGAAGGACGGACATACGATACCTAAGCCCTCAGAAAAACCCGAAAACACTGCTGAACGCAGCTAATCAAGTATAATAATCACACTAATATTATAAATGCGAAAGTTTGTGTGTAAGTGTGTAAGTATGTAAGTGTGCTTGTTCCCGTTCAACTCTGTAACGGCTGATTTGAATAAAATTTGTAGCTCATACACTGGATTAACACATTTTTATCCCGGAATATATACGGTTTCTGTAGAATAGCGGGTGAAACCGCGGGACGTATCAAGTTATGTATAAATTCAAGCTTTTTATACGTGGATTTTTCAAATTCTCCTTCGTCCCCTTTCGAAAAATCCACCCAAAAAGAGTTAAAATTATTAGAGATGTAAAAGAGTTAGAGGCTAAAATATTTTTAAGCCATTCATTTGGAAAATCCTTAAGGGAAAAAAAAAGTACATAACTCTTAAACAACGAAATCGTAGAACATACGTGGGCTATTTTCTGAGGAAACTATTATACATTTTTCGGATTTATGTCACCGTTTGACCACCTATATATTGAAACTTTTTAGTAGTACACAAATTTTTATAACGCAATCAGTATCGTTAATGGAAGATATTTCAACATTTATGAATTTATTGACCATGCACGAAATGTCGGAAAACCTGTAATATAATAATTACCTACCTAGTTATTCTCTCTGTACTACGTACAGATATCAATTATTATTTGAGAACAAAATGCTAATCTATACAGGGTAACTTTGTAAGTAGTGCGCAAACTTTGTGTCCTTAAAGATGGTTGAAAAAGAAAGGCTACGTATTTTTAGTATACCCACCTTAGTACATTGGTATCGAAATAACTCCATATGAAAGTAGCTACAGCAAGAGCTGTAGTCATGGTCCCTCTATTTGTAATTGTACTACCTACGTACGATACATAAATATAAAGAGCAAGAAAAAGCGATGTAGGTGGGTACCTACATCGCTTTTTCTTGCACGTTTTACTTGCTTGCGATGCAAGAAAAACGAGCAAGAAGTGGTGGTACTAAGGTG
This sequence comes from Apocheima hispidaria, assembly GCA_947579745.1. Taxonomy (NCBI): domain Eukaryota; kingdom Metazoa; phylum Arthropoda; class Insecta; order Lepidoptera; family Geometridae; genus Apocheima; species Apocheima hispidaria. Next base: position 5,939,585 of record OX388151.1, read on the forward strand.
GGTATACTAAAAAATACGTATCCTTTCTTTTTCAACCACCTTTAAGGACACAAAGTTTGCGCACTACTTAAAAAGTTACCCTGTATAGCTTAGCATTTTATTATCAAATAATAATTGCATACGCATTATAAAATAAAACTGCGTTCCGCGTCTGTCTGTCTGTATATCCGCTAACTCCGCCTAAACCACGCAACGGATTTTGATGCGGTTTTCTCCATCAGTTACATAATTTTTAACGGGAGATTTATTGTATAACTAGCTGATGCGCGCGCCTTCGTACGCGGGTTTAGGGCTCAGAACTCAGACTTTGTGCTCTCAAATACAAAGTAAAAACGACGAACTTCCACACAAAGTTTCATCCCTTATACCTGAAATGCTTTTTAAACCTTTTTGTAGTGCTTATTCTCACTAAATTTTATAAGGAACTCCGGTGCTTTTAACGCTTCTTGACCGGTCGGGATGATTTATATATCCGTATCAGTCATTCGTCATCGTGAGGAAACCTGCATATGTCCGGAGAAGAAATTCGATGGCGTATGTGAATCCACCAATCCGCACTGGGCCAGCGTGGTGGATATGGCCTAATCACCCTTCTAGGGTAGGCTGATATCCCAGCAGTGGGATGTTTAAAAGGCTGATATAGTAGTAGTAGTATCAGTCATTCGATTTCGTTCTTACAGATAGAACTCTCGTTAGAGATTATTATGTTAATTTATGTTCCTCGATGGAACCTATTGATCAGAACAGATAAATCTGCGAAACTTTATCTAAATCATGAAGAAATTCGTCACCACGATTCAGAAACTCGTGTCGCCATCTATTGGCGAGTGGCGACCCGATGTAAATTTGGTTTGCAAAGGTACTCAACGATTTTAAATATTTCGTAATATCTCGTAGTTTCCGTGAACCGATTTAAATGAAACGAAGTAACAGAAAGTATATTATAAAGCCTAGGACACCACAGACCATTTTATTACAAAACCGCATGTCAACCCGTCTCTTAATTCTACAAACTCTCAAGATAATAGAAAAACCAGATTACGCTGAGCCTTGTGCACTAAGGACCCCGTATGTTCCATGGTTCAACTTGTAATATAGACATTTACATATTTTCCTAAACTGCGTCATAACTTCAATATTCCTGCACCGATTTTGATGAAACAAAGTCTATGTTATGCGCCGGAATTCACAGAACATATTTTAAAAAACGGCATGTAAATCCGTGCCTGTAAATAGTTTCTGATTTTATCCCGGACAGACAGACAGACACAAAATGTTGAAAACTATATTTTGGGTTGCTCCCAAATACTCCTTGAAAATATGTTTTCAAAAATATCTTCAATGTACATTAATCCCCTCGTTACAGTTTTACTATAAGTATAGATACAGATTTTTCTAAATTACATCTGTGCGAAGCCGGGGCGGGTCGCTTGTATTTAATAATAAAATTGATTCACCGTATGTTAACGCATTAACTGCCACGGCATAAATGTATCGTCGCTGTCGCCGCCACCGCCGTACCCTGTACGCCAAGCCACTATATACCTACAAAAGGAACAGGGATGCCAAAATGATTCGTTGTGGACAATAGACCATATTTCTGGTCACGTATTGACGTCGTTGGCGTTGGCCCGCTGTTGCTAGTCAAGTATAGACGAATGTGGCGGTCATTGAATTAATAACCCGCTAATGGCTATTTCTAATCTTTATCCCATTATCAATGTTGATAAGACCTTATTAGCTAAGGTTAATAAGCGTATTATGCAAACATTTTGGTAATTAATCAAGGCACGAGGTTGACATACATGATTATTATGAGATTACATGTGGATTAACAAATTAACAGCCGTTCGATATCAAACATTTGATAAACGTTTTAACATTTTCAGGAAACGATGAACATAATACAATATTTGTTACTTTTCAATATTTTAAGATGAGACGCAAATAAGATTGGTTATTATTTGCCAAAGTGCAGTTGTTATTAAGGTGATGTAGTATGAAGTGTCCCAATATATTCGATAATTCTGACAGTCTGTTGTAATGTAGGCAGTTCTGAATCGCGCAAGCGAAGTTTGTGTTCCTCGAGACGAACGTATTCATTTTTATAAAACTGAAATGTAAATGTAGTTATATCTAATATTAAGGTGACGTGTCCAAGCGAATGTAAATTCCTATGGAATAAAGATTGTTGAGTTTGACTTTATGCCTCCAAGCTTTATAGGTCTTGATACGACTGCGGCTATATTCCTCTGAATTATAATATTAGTTAGGATATGTTTCGCCCTACCCAAAATAACTTGTCTGTTGCGGACCACTCCCACTTGGCTTTTCTCGGAAGAAGTCTCATCTTTCGACAATGCGCTAAAATCCGTGGTGCAGATGAGGTATAGTGGTGCCAAGCAGTCTTGTCAATACAGCACGGAGGTTTCGGGCGATGTTGGCATGTCGGCTTTCTTGGCATCGACGCATGGGTTGTGAACCTCGTCACTTCTATTCTTTCCTCAAATGGTGACGGGGCGTGCTTAACTTTTGTGCCCGAAGCGGTGACGGTTTGGCCTGCCCTAACCCCGGGTGTGCCAATCCCGGCTACCACCCATGCCCAGCGGGCCTGGGACGATGTTTCAGCTAAGAGTTGAATCATAGACTATGCCATGGGGCCGGATTTAGAGAGACTTAGGGCTGTGTCGCGGTTAGAATCCGGAGCATGGCTGCATGCGCTGCCATCACTTCACCTAGTGTGGCGGTTGCCCTACGCCTTGGCTCCAAGGTGTGTGAACCTCATAGATGCACCTTTGGGTCCGTGGTGGAGGCAAATGGACATTACGCGTTGAGTTATCTTCGGTGCACGGGCAGCTTTCCGCGTCACCATGCCCTCAACGACATATTCCGTAGTGCGTTCATCTCGGCTAATGTGCCCTGCATCCTAGAGGCGTCTGGGCTGTGTAGGGCCGAAGGCAACAGATCAGATGGCTTGTCCTTAGTGCCTTGAAAAAGCGCCAAGTGCTTGGTGTGGAACGCCACCTCCATCAACACTGTCGCCGCTGGCCACCTGGCTCGGACCATCAATACTCCGGCAGTGGCAGCGGAAGATGCCGCGTGCAAAAAGCGGCTAAAATACGCGGCGATGGAGCCTCACTATTATTTTGTGTCCATCGCAGTGGAGGCTATGGGCAGTTGGCGAGACGAGGCGAAGAGCTTGGTGGCCGAGATAGGGCGTAGGCTGACAGAAAAGTCAGATGACTCCCGCTCCGGCTCATTCCTGGTGCAAAGGTTGGCCAATGCCATTCATGCAGCGCGGCAGCGCGGCGAGCGTTATGGGCACTTTTCCTCCGGGTACAGTAAGGGGTGGATTATTTGAATTAATGTTCATTTATTTATTTATTGTTGACTGTGTATTTTTTTACTTGATCGAAAGATAATAAATATTTATACTTAATAAGATCTATGATAAAACAATGTGTGGTATTATTCGTCATTTAATTTTAAGAGTTGCTCCAGAGTTGCGTAATGGAGTAATATGATCATGAATGCTCTCATTACATTAAGGTCAAGTAATTACATCATCGATCTAGCCACTAACAGGTCAGGTGGTCAGTGCTAATTTAGACAAATAATGGTATAACTACACCTTCATATTTGTATTACGTTATAATTATACGGTAAGTCGGTGAGATATTATCCTACAGCCAAAGCAAAACCGAGTCGGCGAATGATAATCTAGTGATAATCTTATAAAAGGCAAAGCCTTCGTACTGGGCCTGTACCGTGACAAGCGACCGCGAATCGTATCGCCGCGCAATAATCGCAATAAGAAAATCACGATACAGGACCTGGATCCCTATTCAAAAAAGCTGAGATTTAATCTCTCCTCGAAAAAATGTCGAACTTCGAGATTTCTTATTCGCAACGCACTTTTTCAAATATTCACGATGGCTAGCGTGCGAGATACATCGGTCGGAGGCAATCGAGACGAGAGATAGTCGAGATTGGAATCACGAAATCGACATCAATTTGTCATATCTCCGAATAGGTTGACAATGATCGTAAAAGGAAATCTAATAAATAAACACAGAACCTTCCAAGTTCTATAAAAACACTTCCTATATCCGCTATATTAGCGATAAATAACAATAAAAATCTGCTAGTATATGTGTGGGTTTTTGTTATTAGCATGTGCTAAGTAAAGTTTAAGCGAATAGAGCCTGAAGGTGAACATGTATGAATTTATACATTTACATGCTAAATTTACGTTAAATCCACGTGAAAACTGGCAGTGGATATTGAGGCCTAAGGCCGTTGGTCAAGATATTACGTTAATATAAACAGTTATCTTCCCTCGTGTAACATAATTGATACTTTATACTTCAATATTTTTAAATATTAATTATTTCAGAATTATAAATGTTTACTAAACCAAGGCGTAAACTGGTTTCTGTTTATTTATTTACACTCGTTGGCTAAATAAAGTATGCATGAAACATTGTTTTTTTCTCGTGTAGCTTAAATGTAAATTTTATCATAATTGATGCGATATTAGATTAGTACATTAGTAACTATTTAGTAAATTTAATGCACAATTTAATAATAATATTTTGTAACCTATTACCAGACCTACAACTACGACCAGAGCCACCAGAGGACGGGCAGTAGCGTTAGTAAGCGGTGAGCGTTCTGCGATCCCCAAACCGCCTGGCAAGCTAAGCATTCCCCATGCTTACACACCACCATGACAGATGCAAAAGGCAGAGGCGCTTCAGTGTGGCGCTCTAAGGGGCAGGCATTTATTCAGCAGTGGGACGTCTTCTGCAGGCCTATCACGCGCGCTGGGATAGTTTTGTACATAACAAGGACTGAACGACCTAATCCTACCGTTACTGTTCTTTTACAATAATACTAGACGCGCGAAAAGAGGCACCCTCTGGTGGTGTAAATACCATTCAAACGTACTAAGCGTTTCCAATCCACCTTCTTAGTAAGGACAGCAGAGGTGTGGAACTCATTACTTGCGTCTGTCTTTCTTTTCTTGTCAGATACAATCCTGAGCTGTTCAAGAAAACAGTTAATAGTTGCTGCCTATAGGCAATCCTGCTACTTCTTCGGCCATGTCGTCGCATTCCATCAGATGACTATAGATTGTATAGACTGTTGATTATTTATTATAGATTGTGGTCAAACAGCTTTCTTTAGTAAATAATACTACTTCGATGTAAAAAAAATACTATAAATTTGTAGTGTAAAATTTAGCCTTTTCTATCTTCTACGGATTACCCAGGCATAGATGCTTCAATCATGACGGTATAGTCACACCACGCATCGGTCAGAATAAACTTATAAAAATCAATCTGGTTAATTTCTCGGGGCGAGTAGGGTTGAGTTTGAGATAGCTTGGTCTCTGTCCCCACAACCCCTTTTCTCCATATTTTGTGTATTTTACTCGGAACAAAGATCTCAGAATGCGGTATCCATAAAGAGTTATATGTTCTATCTTCTTAAACATTGAAGAGTATTCTTGATACACTTTTACATAGAGTTAGATGTGTCAGTATCTCAAGAAAACCCCTCCTGGAGCACATACCCTCATTGCTAGCGGGCTCCTCGAGTAGTCGACGAGTTGACAGCTAAAGTTGTAGTGGCCCCACCAACCGCTCATCAGGTACTGTGGATATAAACAATTATTTTTATATTAACCGTCATACTTTTCAACGTGTCGTTCAAGTATTACGAGTAAGTACATAGTCAAGGTAGAGTGGTAACAAACTTTTCGAGATTCGAACTTTTAAAAAAATTATTTGGTTTCGGACCTTCCTTGACGCAGCACCTCAAAAACAAAAGAGACTTAAGTTACCATTTTTTTAAAAATGTCTTATTATAAACCCGTACCGTTATAAATCCAAATTTATAAGAAATATTTTTAATATGTTAACGTAAGTGTTCTGTTGATACAGTCAGTGTTGTGTGCCTTGTTGACAATCCTAAGTTTTTTCAAGATAAAAATAAATGAGGGTAGACGTCAACACCCTCAATTCGCACAGAGACGACCCGCATTCTTCAGTCAGCTCGTTACCACGGCCATTGAAACTTGGCCGAAACGTCGAGGTATATTAATAAACTAGTTTTAGCGTGGTTAAGTGCTAATAAGAAACATTAAATTACGTAAGTGTTCGTCTAGCTTATTTCTTATTTTTAGTTAATTTCCTGTATAAATAAGGACACACATGAGAAACCATTTTGAAACAATCGCCTAGTGTAAGGTTGAAATCTTGGTTAATGCGCCTGCTTCAGGCCAAAACTAAACATGAAAAAAAAAACCTAAAATGGTTGAGGTCGACCTTAAATTTTCAACTACATAATTATTTATGACGTAGCTTAAGAACAACGCAGATCAAAGTCTAATTATTTTCATAGATCATAAAAATCGACATTGTCAGCCTGTATCGATCCACTGGCGTACCGTTGAATTGAATAATAAGTCATCATAAGCGGAATGGTATGTGCGTTGATTCCTAGAAAAGGGCTTGTTCTTTTATAAATAAAAATTTATAAATAAATATTTATTTACTTATATAAGATAAAACAGCAACTAATAAAATTATCCTCTCAGTTATATGCACACATTAAAAATGAACTTGTACCTTGAATCAATCCTATTAGTCATATATTGGATTAACCTTCATCACTTCAAGATACATTTTTTATAGCAGTTAGTAAAAAAACAAAACAAATAAATGTTGTTGTTTTCCTGGCTTCGGATAAGGTTCGTGTCCAAAGAAGCTTTGAGAATGACGCCCGAAACATAAACAACAGAGATACATTGCGAAACGTGCTACAGGGGTGGTTAAGGGAAGCCGATGGTGAGGAGACTCACCGTACCGTCATAGCAACCACGACTACTCTGGTTAGAGAGCACGTCTAAAAGGAAAAGAAACACACCATTTCCGTGCATTTCATCAGGATCGGATTAGAAAGAAAGAAAGAAGAAAGAAAATAATTTTATTTTGCAACAACAGTAACATTAATAATATTGAATAGTGGGCAGGTGAGCAATATCATATAACTATAGCTAATCAATGTTTTGTATCACAAAATTGGCCTCAACTCAGCATAATGTTGTTTAGCAAACAGCGCTGATCTTCCGTTGAAGCCGATTAGTCGTTTAGACGTTTAGCCGCGAAAAGGTAAGTAAACAAGCAGACAGTCAGAACTAACTTCCTATTTATACTGGTGTGATATGCCTTATAGTTACATATTATAATACAAGTCGTCCAGTGACAAAGTGCAACAAAGAACGGAAGGGGGAAAGAAGGAAAAATAAAGAAAATAACGAAGGAAGGAAGGAAGGAAGGAAGGAAGGAAGGAAGGAAGGTGAAGGCACTGCGACAATAATAGTAATAATGATAATTATTATTATTATTATTATAATCGGAAGTTCACCAGATGCAGGGATCGTCCAAATTAAGTACATCATGTTTTAGGTGATCTTCTGCATTACCATCTAAAACCTGTGTACCTGGATAACGCTAGTAGATTCGGGAGATACAGAAACATCGTGAGGCACATTAAATCTGCCCATCCCATGCCTACTAAACAATCCAAGACCGAAACGAATAAGAAAACAAAGACACCGTAGGATAAAAGTAACCTTACCTCATAGAAGATCCAAGCACTGAACAAGGTCTGCGCGAGGTTGTAGATGATGAGCACGTTTCTGAGCTCAAAGGGCTTGCGGTTGGCCATGGCGCGGGGCCCGATCACTTTGGCGAGGTACGCGTAGCATATGCAGGCCACCAGCGTTGGCGCCGGCGACGACATCATGGGCCAGTCCTTCACGCGAGGGTCTACAAACATACGAAGGTCACCTTGTTAAACAAGTCATTTTGTTTTTTAAAGTAACACTAACACCTAGGTTTATGTTTGTGCAGTTCAAGTCTTGAACTGGACAAACATAAACCTTGAACTTCAAGATTTTCAGCAAAAACCGGTGTTTTCGCAGGTTTGAATGTTGCCGTTCTCTGAATTTTAGTTATAACATTCACGTATGTATCTATCTTCTGTGTTCTACCCTACATATTCTCTAATAGATGGACTGTAAGATACTATTACTATGGAGGCACATTACAACTGAGCGATGAAACGAAAAAATCATTCGCTGAGGGTAGCGCCGCGCTTTCCCGTTGCAGTTTCAGTGCTACACTCAATACTCAACGTCAATAGTTCAAAATCCGGCGCGGCGATGATATCCAAGAGATATTTTTATGACCTGTTTTTTTACTGGAAACATGTTATCCGAACACAGTACTCACAAACTACGGCTTGGCGATCGATTCGCACATCTCATGTAAGATTTGCTTTGAAAATTCTATTCGTGCCTGCATGCCAAAATGTTGTTTGATTGTGTGACTTCGATTTACACAGAGTAAATTAGTCATCGCCTTGTGAAATACTATTATATACCACTGCTTGATTTCGTATGTTTACAGTTACAAGCGTTTGCATCAACGGAATTACTTCTGATTAACATATTTAACGAGTTATTTAAAATTTGGGCAATCGAAATCGCGCAAGTCCAGCCAAGCTGTTGGAGCCTTTTGATCTAGCACAATGTCAGTATATATGTATTTGCAAACAGATCTTAATGCCTTACCTACTGCTATATAGCGCAACATTGCGGTTAAATACCGTTGTAAGAAGATTTATAGATTTTTAATGCAATCAATCTACAATTGGCATGACTGGGTATTCCTCAGTCGCGTAGCTTATTTATACTAAACAAATAACAGCATTGTTCAACTACCGGATAGCGCAAATCAGGAAATATGGCATTTTTCCTGCTAACAACGTCAATTTTAATAACAGGCAGAATAATTAATGGTGTTTACGCACTTAGTAACTACTTTAGTTACTTTTGATATGATCAGAAAACTTTCAAATCATTTGCAAAGGATCCCAATTACATTATTGTTAGTTGACCGAGCGAAGCTAAGTTCTCAGTCTCGGAAGAATCTTGGCAACGATTGATTCGATCTTTTATGATATTTTTAGGCTAATCGACTTCTAGGTTCGAATATGAGTAAAATCGATCGAGGGGTTGTGAGGTTCACAGTTCGGGGCGGCTAACTAGTAAAATTATGTCTGTTTCAGATTTTATCTTCATTATGTGTATTTTTCTTTCGGTGTTTGGGAGCGGGGCACCGAAATCACATTTGATTTCAACATACGATTTAATCACATGTCACGCAATAAGCATCACGTCAGCACAATATGTTTGACCGTGAATACCTTGCACTTTAGTCACAAAGAGCAAATAACACCGGGAATGTGAATTTCCTTATGATGTGGAAATAATGTACTTGTACTTAATAACTTGTGCAATGTGTAATTGAGCGCACGTTGTTTTAGCAAACGTTGACGTGCTGGCATGTGGTACAGGGTAAGCAAGGCACTCGTACCGACTTTAAGGAGTAAGGACTCCGGGTCATGCTCGTACGTTCCGCTCGCGGATGACTGTGCGGAGGCATGCACTTGACCTCCTTATACATTTTTGAAGTGGCTCGGAGTTAGCATAACGAGGTCGTGGGGCCAGCGTCGGCAGTGGCGTCGGCCGTAAGCAGACGGTGTTGCGCCCGCGCCGCAGCTCGCGATCCCACTCGCTCCGTTAGATAACATGTTGAGCAAACTGTGACGTCGCCTAGCGCATGCAGCGTTGCCGGCGACGTTGCAATCTTTTCTAGTGCGTATCGTGACATGCTCATCGTAGGGTTCCGTAGCTTTGTTAAAATAAATAACTACCATCATAGGTTTGAGTCCAGCCGAGTCCATAGCGTATAAAGTTGTTTCAGGGGTTTTCCGGAACATTTTGTTTGACTTTAAGAAATTAACTTACTCGGGTACATTTCGTAGATTAAACTCTACTATCTCGTGATAATATAAGTCTGTGTGCTAGACCTTGATTTATTTTTTACCATTGTCAATGGCGCTAAACAAAGTTTTCTTATTTTTTGTTATTTCAGGAAATGCTTCCGAGTGAAATCTAAACAGTCAAAAAAAAATACGAAAAGGACTATTTGGACTCGCATTTTAAATAAAAACGAAGCCTTTTATAAAACAAAAGCAGCCTCATAGTTAAAAAAAAAAAAAACGATTAAATAGGGCCTACCGGGAAATTATATTTTTTCATGCCCGTTGTCTATGTATGGGTTTACACATAATTCAGCTCTATGGTCCTAAAATAGTCTCTGAAAAAAGACTGTGACATACAGACAGACACGGCGAAACTCTTACTATGATAGGGAACCCTAAAAGAAGTCTACTAAAATATATATTATGCTCTTTAAATTGTGAACCGATTATTTACTCCATTTATTCTTGTAATATATAGATCATCTCTACATCAGTCTTCAAGTTTTACCTATATGTAATAGTTAAACTGGTAATAGAAACTTACCGCCTCTGTTGTCCATGAGGTCTCTATACCAATTGTATATGGTAGCCATCTTTGGGTAGGTTTCTTTATCGACTAATTAAATCTGAAACAATTCAAAAAATATCATAAGTACAATTTAATAACAATCTCTTCGGAATTTTTCCATTGAGTTCATATATGCTTAGATTAGAAGTTGCGGTTCGCCTCACGCTACTTTGCGAGTATATACTAATTAATACTTGTAATTATTAAAAAAAAAAAACGTTTGTGTTAGTCTTAGTAATTTCATCAGTCTGGGGAGCAGATCACCTTAGATCACCTGACTTCTCAGTCGATAACTATCTATATGTTTTTTCAACTTTAAAGTGGGCTGATAAGGTAATGATTCCATTTTGCACCTAAACACACAATGAAATGTAACCGTTTACCGTTTACACATGACACGTGTTTAAAATTTGAAATGTATTGTGCACAATAATCTTATTCGGTGTTATTAAATTTTAGGGGTTAAAACTTTATATAATATAATTTAAGTTATGACGTATTCTATAAATAAATATTGGGTTTCGGCTGAGGTCAATAATTGGCTAAAAGCCCTCAAGTCATCTTTAGTATTCATAACACATTATTTAACCATTACTTCTCAAGATGACGTGAGCGATAAATACATATTGAAGTTCATGTATTTTACTTATATGATCGAGCTTGTTTGCCTACATCGTTTGTTAACAATGCAAGTAAATCAGTCATAATTGGAGGTCGAAAACAAGCTGCTTCAGTGTCGATTATATAGCCTCATTGAAACTGTTTTAACAGATCAATACAACTACCGTACGATCTTTACGGTAGTTGTGACAAAATCATAGTCTTATTATGACGGCGAATAAGTTTCAGGTAGGTTATCTACTTGAATATCTCTTATTAGTAAAATTAGTCGAAATACCGATTATTACTTCTTCCGTTAGCAACATTCGTGTTCTTATGTTCTTGCTGAGCTACATTTGTGTTGTGTTTACAAACAGCCCTCCGGGATGGCAAACCTTCGAAAACGCCACAAGTGTCGGACCTTCTGTTTGTTTGCTGCCAATTTATATATATATTTAACATTGGTGGAGAACGAATTAGTGCACATGTCGAACATTAACATTACATAACTACAGTGATAAGATTCACGAACAGGCAATATCGTTGAGTAAGTGATTCCATTTATACGAGTACATTCTTGCACGTGAATAGCTCCTAATGGTCGCGTCATGAGACCTACTGGGTATAAGAATACGTATGCCGGCAGTGGAGATGTGCAAAAATCACGGGTTTGTCACCTGTTTACCAATTTCGCATACAAAATGGGTGATTAACAGTAGTTTCCATCAATTACGTCACGCAGTCCATCGCGCTCCGAGAGAAAGGTGGGCGATCTAACCAGTTTACCTGTTTGCACCAATGCCATCGCAACTGACCGACATACTGATCTATATCGCACATTACCCAATAAATGTAAGCACATTACCTATCTTAAGTAAGTATGACTACTATAAGTACTACGTATGTATAGGTAGTCACTCATTTATTAATCAATTTATCAATGGACAAACATAGGCTTAAATTGCAAATCCCAGATGGGAAGTAGGTACATAATTAGTCCGTGTAGCACTCGTGGCTTAGATCAACTAGGTGGTTTCAGCAGATCATCATCAGATCAGAACTGTCGGAAGCCTTGGGGCGGCTTGATCATTCTAACATTAGCTCTGGCTACTCAGTACACAATCTTAGTTCAGCACGTTCGTATCTAAACATCACGTTGTCGTATTAGGTATACATACTTTATAACTATTGTCACGTTCCCAGAATCATGCTACGCTAAGACGCTAGAATCAAGTTTGTTGAAACTACAGTTGTGATGGACTACGGGGAATCTAGTAATTAAGTGGACAGCGACGTCAACGACAAGATTCCTATTAAAGCAAACAATCAAGGGAAATGAGATGCAAAGGACGTCAATAACATCGCGTACCGTATAATTATCGCATCGTATCATATTTTAGCACTTATGGCGAGGTTGAGCGATGGTCATTACGACGGTACCACGCGGCACAATGAGCAAATTGGTCTATGGAGTGCGTTGGGCGTCGGGCGTCACGGCACGCCAAACGGGCTGCGGGCTCTGAATGCGCACCGCGACAAAATGTTGTCTACTCTTTTTGTCATGCGAAAACGACAGGGTCATATGCACATAGTTGGCCTTGTCACGTTTGCGCACGATAAATGAGTAGACAACATTTTGTCGCGGCCGCAGGCTGGCGCATAATAACGCGCCACCGCGCGCCTTGCCCGAGCGTGCTGCAATCAGAACATCTGTTGCACAACCGCCTATTGTGGAAGACCTTGACCTGCTCTTCACGGTAAAATTCACTTCCACTCACACTTGAACCGCTGCTTTCCTTCGCTTTCACTCCCACTAATTTTCTATAAATATTTCGCGTACGCTAAGAACTATGCTAATTTTCGACCTAAATTAATTAATTTCCTAGAAATATGCTGGTGCTTATAACAAGTTTTACGTGATCTACAATTAATATTATTTTCTAATAAATTACGTAAGTCTCGTTACGCGAATTTATAATTTATGTAGGTATTATTATGCTACTTTATATGTTAGCATCAAGTTATTCATAAGCCAATACGATCGTGTAACCAGCTCACTAGCGGGTTAAGTTCGTGTAGATAATTCAATGTCAATATCATTTCGTGATGGAGTTAAATATAGACAGCACACAAACACGAAAAAGTAAAAAAAAATGAGCAACTTCAAGATCGAAGCAGCTATACGTGACATTAAGGATAACGCTAAGGAGGCGGTAGAGTCAGGTCTCGAGAGTTCTATGAGCGTTCGAAACTTTCACCATAGTGCGGTGCCCGTGCATGCGCTCCGCAGGCTTTACGTAAGGGAGTTGCGCCAGAGTGTCGCGCCCTACGGAACCACTGACCCAGTGCCACAAAGCCACAGACTAGTTCGGTCCGGCTGCGACCCGCGGCCGCACAACCACACAGTACACACACTCTCTGTCATAGAGCAACAGCTGCTGAAGGCGCGAAACTGAAGGTACTTTACACACAATGTCTGAGGCACGGCACAGTAAGCGTCCGCCAAAGTAGATCGCTCGTAGACGTTCACTGATCATTTTGTGAATTACCTAGTTTTTCGCTTATGCCTGCTGTCTGTCTGTAACTTTTAATTTTTAGGTATCGACTCGCTGCACCGCGCCATTCATCTCGTCCCGAATCTTTTCAAACATTGCGTTAATATTTGGTAATAAAGCGCGAGCGTTTCATATATACAGCTCACTCTATTGAGAAACAATTCTTATTAACGAATCAATTAATTGCTTGGGTGTTGCAGTAAATAAATAAAATTGTATAAGACTTTATTGCAATGTTAAGGCAAAAGCTTGAAACTAGAATTACGAAGCTTAAGTGGTCGCTCCCTTAATTAGACTATCTCGTTCGTATTTATTTCAATATTAGAAATTTACAAAAATAAAGAAACAGTCACAAAGAAGCAGGAGAATAAAAGTCGAAAAAATACTTTTTTTTCTTCTCTTTCGTCGAAATAGAAAATCAGACCTGATATGTGTTCCAAATACTTCCAACTGTTTTAAGAAATTTATTTTTCTATTCGCAAAATCCTAAGTAGCTCAATTATTATAATCATAGTCACTATTGGCTATCAAAACCTCACCCCGATGTCACAATGCATGTTAATTTATTTAGTAAATAAAAATTTTGCAACCAGAGTACGCGGTGCGCGACCTGCAGCGCGTTCACCGCAGGTGAAATGCGACCTTGGCCGTATAGGACGCGCGGTGCTCGGGCCGCAATCGGCGGCTTACATGCTGGGCCTTTGGCATGGGACAGAACGCCGCGCCGTCGGGACTTCGCAATATATTGCAGTGTGACGTGAGAATTGTTCATCAATAAATAAATTATCAATAGCTTGGTTTAGAGTTCCATAGTACAATCTTTATTTATAAGATCATCGTGTCAGTCCGTCCGTCCCTGTCTGTCACAGCTTCATAACTTCGACATTTATAAACTAATTGAAATTACTATTTCCTATTGTACTAGACGCAATATTGCAGCGGAAATACACTACAGATTGGTTGTTACACTCAGTTTAAAAATGAACTCTCGCAAAGAAACGCCTGACTGAGTCAAACAACTACTAATTGAAATGGTCACCGTTTGTGAAAAATCTTCACAAACGATTTTCTCCTAGTAGATGACAAACCTCGATGGCATAACTTGCGAGTGCCTGAGTGAAGTGTGGCAAATGATCAACGTCCGAAAGGACATCACAATTTCTTGCGGTGTCACTTCCAGGGCCCCTATTCGGAGAAATGACATTTTATCTCGGTCACTCTCACTCCCATTAAATTCTAAATTAGAGAGACAGTGACCGAGATAATCTCGAGCGCACAGGAATAGGGTCCCAGTACGTAGTACATAATCACTCAATTTACTGACGTGTCTAAATATTTGGTGATCACACAAGCAAGGCAATAGGCATGTACTCACACATTTTATAGCACTGTTACCATATGTTTACAGTTTGATGTTATAAATAATATTTGTAATATTTGGAAACACGAAAAGTTTCATGGTTCTGCACTAATAACTCACATGGATTGCGAGATTTTCAAGTTTGAGGTGTCTTTTACCCAAATGTAATTAAATTATGATTGCGTATTTTTTTCAGTAGATTCTTTCATCTTTTTGTGGGCTTAATCTTAATTAATGTTATTACATTCAATATATTAATTACTGAACTAATGTCTTTGTGAACGAGAATTTAAGGTACAGCCTGAAATTACCTGAATTTATGAATGGTGGCGGCGGACTCAACAGCCTGTGACAAAATATTCTTAACAAAATAAAATAAATCTGTTAGCCATATTTTTCCTACCAAATAGATATTTAAAATTGTTCATAAATAGGTACTTAATTAATTAATCGTCTTAGCATGCGGCTCAGGTATCCCCTGCCTGCCTCAGAAGCCGACTTAAAGCAAGCCTTTGGGCTGGTAGGTCAGATTTGGGGATCTGCCTAGCCATCGAAGCGACCCAAGGGAAGATAACGGCACGAACTGGCCCGCGTTGTTGAGGGGAGAATGGAGGAAACAATGTCCCATGAATGTTGCCAGGGGCAACGTGGGAGGGTGTACCACTGTTTACTGCGATATAATTCTATATAATTCTACCTTATTGTCAAGTATCACCGATTAATACTTCCTGTACACAAACTTGTACCAATCTGAAGCTCTTCAAGCTACTAACATTTAGCTAGCGTGCCATCCGGCTTGTTTACAGCATAACAAAACAGTAGAACAGTCTGTGACGGGACCGAGCGACTGCAAACGAATGCCCGGCGCAGGCCGGGGCGTGATTCTTGCGCAAAATCATAGATATGCAGCAGTGACCAGTGGATACCATCGCCTGATATTATATAACTGATGATGGTCAATCGCTCGAGCAATTTTAACCAACTTGCTTTTGCTAAACTCTTTTGTCAGTCTAATTCAAAATCATCAACCAGAAGAAAACGGGTGTTGCATAATCCCCACGCTTGGCAGGCGGCTTGGGGGTCACAGAATGCTCACCGTTTACTAAGAGGACTCGTGTCAGAAAGCTGGTCATATTTTAAAAGCTCAGAGCTGTAGCCAACTCGGATATTATTAAGCTCTTGGGCAGTCATAAAGCATATACATTAAAGCGAAAAAAAAAAAAAAAACTAGTCAGTAATAGCGTCCTAAATTATTATGATTATTGTATAGTACTATACTGACAAAACCTATTATTTTTCCCTCAAACTACTGAGCGAAACCCGGGAAAAAACTAGTAAATAATTAATAAGTATAAATTATATATATAGTCAAATAATATGACGTAAAATGTATAGCTGTAATAATGAAAATACCCCCCCCCCCCTAGTTCGTTGCGACGGTGCCCACGCTGGCTATACTTTGCCGCGTTGAATGGCTATGGCTAACCTTTGCACCAGGAAGTAAGAAATATTCAACAATACACAACACAAGAAAGCAAAAACAACTACAACAATTTTACAAGAAGTCAAGAAAGTTTATAAACAATGTATCACCGCCTGAATATCTAACGCCATGGGATTTTTAGGGTTTCGTACACAAACGGTACCCTATTGCTTTTATTTTACTTTTCGTCCGTCTCAATGTCACGGCAATAAAGTATTTTTTTTGGCTATGCTATCGATCTTCGGACAGATCCTGCGATTCTTTGACCACGCCGTCGACGTCGATATATGATTTCCAAAGTCCATAACAATACATATATCTAATTAAGTAACCAAGAGTTAAAAATTTCTTTTATATTTGTTGTTACTACTTATTTAAAAAAAAAAAGTCAAAGTTTACAGTTTTAGATCAATTTTATTACGGAACAAATTAAATTAGTTAGGAAAATTAAATTTCAGTATTTCATGTACCCACATCCTTTATTTTTCACAACACGTACTGAAAAACCAGAGTTCGTCAGCTTTGAATTTGCTTACAAAAATGTACCCTATTAGAGCCAGGCCGAACTCGCACTTGGCTGCATTCCTTGTAATAGAAGGTAAAATTACAATGCAAAAATATATGGTAATCAATCATAAATAAATACACTGTACCGCGTTGCGGAAGCAGCCGGGGTCAAGTTCAATTCCACCTCTAGGACTGTTCATTTATAATGTAAAACTAGCAGTTTCCCACGGATGTCACTTAGAAAAAAAAACCTTCAGTGAAAAACTATCTCACTGACAATACAAGCCGCATCAAAGACCGTTGCATGGTTTAGGAGGATTTAGCGCATATACAGAGCCGGAAAGCGATTTTATTTTATACTGTACTAGCTGCTCTCCGCGGTTTTATCCGCTATTTTACTGGAACCAGATAAAAGATACGGATAAAAAGCCTTCCAGATAATAGCCTATGTGTTAATCCAGGGAATAAGTTAAATCCATTAAAAAATCCGTCCGTTAAATCCGGATTTAAATTACATTTAAATCCGTTCAGCCGTTACAGAGTTGAACGGGAACAAACACACTTACATACTTATCTACTTATACACTTACAAACTTTCGCATATATAATAATAGTGTATGATAGAAGAATTGGGTTGTAGTTCATTTGCTTAGTGCCAGACAAAGACAGCAATAGACTAAATCTGTCGTCAAAGTTAACAAACGTTTCAGTATTCGGGGGCTAAAACCTTATTACTAAACGCGAATAAGCCTTACAGCAGTTATCCAGTCTTCTGTCTTTTTCAATCGAGTTCTAATTTCGAAAAGAGCGAAAAGGACTAAACACTTACCTATTCCAATGTTTATCCGCGTTTATTAATAAGGGGGTTATTGTCTTACTCCTTACGTAATAAATGCAGCCTCTCTACATCGATCTGTGCAAAATTAAATAACTGAATCGAACAAATTGTCTAATTACAAATTGCATATCTAAGATTAAGTAATAACATATTTTATTAGCATTATCGACAGGGTTGATGATGAAGGTAAAATATCTCAAGGAAGACTATGATCTTCACAGATATTATCCACACTAAATGATGTGAAAGTAACATTTTCTGTCAGCTTGTAAGGTGAAGCGTCAAAAAACCGGCCAAGTTAGAGTCCAGGGCCCGTACCGTGAGGAAAAATCCCAAAGTTACCAACAAATAAGTTTTCCTTCATTCCGATCGGGATCCTTAGCGCGGGCCCGACTCACACTTGACTGATTTTTTAATATGTATGTAGTAGTTATTACTGGCCTCATAAGTAGGGAAGGATAAGCACCGTTGTTATCCTGCAAAAATAGGAGGAACGGGAAAATTGAGAGAAAACCTAAATTTGAGAGGCAAACATTAAGACCCAGAACATAATTAATGAAATGAGAAATCGAAGAAATATATGAGTTAAGTAAAGCAGGTATTTATTTTTATTTCTAACTCAGGTTTTTTATCTTAATTTTTTTCTGAAATTGCGTGAAAAAGGGAGCCTATGGCGAAAGCGGGATCTTGAGATCATTCGCGACAATAATAGATGAGAATTAGGATTAGAGCTCCGAGTATTTGTAGATACTAGCCAGTGCTGTGTGGGGTCGCTGCCACCGGAGTTATATAGGTTAATTCAAGGTTAGTACATAATTATAAGGGAATATAAGTTAAAATTTCACGACGGGATCAAATTTGTTGCTAATTTATTTTAAAATTTCGTTGTTTATTTGAGTCAGTCTTTGTGTGGTAATTATTTAGAGATATATATTCGTTACACCATTTGTATCGGCATCAAATCGTTTTTTTATTTCAGCAGTAATTTGTTCATGTTAGACCACTTTGGTGCATTACGTGCACCACAAAATCAACTTTTTTTTTTAGCTATCAAGCTGGTAGCGTAGTAGCTTGCTCGCACGGTACGACGCATGGTCCGTGCGGTATGCGGTATCCTTACTTATAAATCAATGTATGGAACAGATTTTACCAATCAACCAATTACCCAACTTTTAGATGAAACATTACTGACCCCATTATGTTTACCAAACTATTATTCTACAGTGACCCACAGAACTAGTATCAGATAATAGGTACCTAATAACTTGTGGATATACAATAATACAATACAATATTTTACAAGCTTTTATTTAACTTGCAATGTTTGTATGTATGTATGTTTGTCAAATCTTGCAACTGAATTTCAGATCGATTCCCCTTGTTCAGTTGAGTTGAAATTCTACATGCCTGTCTAGTTCCGATGACAATACAATATTAGGACAGCGAGCCGATCTGATGATGGAAACGAAAGGTGGAAAACGGAACTCCATAGTAACTAGCAGTAGATTGATGGAGATTGGGCTCATTTTGATCAGAGTACAGTACCTAACGGATTTTATAAAAGCTTGTCGGAAAAATATTTTTTTCCACAAAAACTTATTATTAATAACTCCATAATTAGAACACCAAAATTGCTTATTTTTTTTATAATTATCATTATATGTCTTAAAATAAGAAAAAAGTTTCATAAATAAAAGAATTCTGAGAACTTGTTGTAAATAATTGTCCATGAAGCAATTTTTTAAGTCAGGGAAGGTGCGCCACGCACATGATCAGGCCGATTATAGATTTCGGGTCCCGCGATGTATATGACTTCTCCGACCTCACGAGCTTATGGAACGGCTTCACAAGCTGGTTCTGTTTGTTACATGTCCCAAAAAATTTTTTTTTTACAGAAGCCGTGTATAAATGAGGCATATACCTACTTAAGATGAACTGCCGCGATACCATTGCTATCAAATCACTGCATTCGTTTTTTACTAACGGACCACCCAAACCATCCATCTGGGTGATCGGTTAGGAAAACTTGTTCTTAACAGACCAAAAAAAGTAAACCTGAGTGTAAATGCCAATATCAAGTATTAGAATATAATATGTTATATTGTTAATATCTTCAATCAAGTCATAGTCACAGTCAAACTAAAGCAATGTAAGTCATGTTCAAGTCCAAGTCATACCATAGTGAAGTGGTGGAGACGGTACTAAATGCAGGAAACAACACGAAAAGTTATGTTACACAGTAATACACAATTTGCCGACACTCGTGCGCGACTACACATTAACACTCGGAAAAACACAAGTTTTGTAAATGATATACCTACTAATGCTGCAACGTGATTTGTCCATGTTGATGCTAAACTTTAAAATTTTAATCCGATACTTTAGTCTCACTTTTAGCAAAGAAAATCTACGTTAAAGTAGTTACAAGATACCAACAAAATACGAGTTGCATGCAGTTGTCAACCTTCAAAAGCTCGGCACTCAAGTCGCACGCGTCAATAATATACATGATATTATTCTGTAGCGAAGTTAGGTTATAAAGTCCGCAATATTAGATTTAGTGTGGCGTCGTTTATCCTATAACACCAGCAGTATTAAGACGCCTCGATAGACACTTCATTTGCTAACATCTGATTAGTTGTTTTGGAGACACGAGGGAACAACGAAACGTGATAATAAATACAAAGCTGCTTATATTTATATATTTCTTTTTACATATTTGGAATGTATTCATGAAGCCCTTTTTGATACCAAACACGATATTTCTATTTCATTTTTTTTTCTGTTTATTCATTTTGTTATAGATTCCGCCATATTGGATTTAGTATAATTCCTTATAGCCTATGACACGCGGAGTGTGAAGACGCGTCGATAGACACCTATCTTGTCAAAATCTGATCTGATTAGAGGGAACATATGAGCATACTTACATACCTACATACACTGTCAAACTTATAACCCTCCTTTTTCGGAGTCAGGTAAAAATATGTTTTTCAACGCCAACACTTGAGAACCTAGCGAGTTTTCAAATAACACATAAAACTTTGATAATTATACTGATAATATTAAAGCAAAAATATTCATAGCAAGTCGCGTTTTTTCTCCGTACCATTACGAATAAGTTAGCTTAGGTTTCTATTTCAAGTTAAGCCGAAATTGTGACGATCACATCGCAGATAATAGCACTACTGCCATCTTACGTCCTTATCAGTACTACAATCAAGTTACGCATCTTTCTATGGCCATTAGTACTGAGTATAGTTTTTCTATGCTTTTAGTAAACAAATTGGTAACGTCAGTTAAATTGCAAACAAATTGGCAAAGTCAGTTAAATTGTAAACAATTGGCATATGTTTGGTGTTTACAAACTGTCATGTTTAAAGTCTTTTGGTAGGTAATACCGAAATGGCAGTATCTTTCTTGCGTTTTTCAAAATTATGAATCCATAATAATAGGCCTAAAAGTAGAGAAAAAAGTATGTTTTCATGGTCCCATGGCTCTATTCTTCAGATTATATATTTTTTTAATTTTGTGAACAAAAAATAAAATAATATAATTGTATATAATTATTTTATTTTATGTAACAATGTGAATAAGATTTCGATTTACCACAGTTGCAATTAAATTATAATGCTATCAAATGCTGAACCTAATAAACCTGCTTTCCGATTTTTTTACCAAAGAACAGGTCATCATAATTATTATCTAATGTACATAGAACATTATGCTGCCATGTGTCATCATATCTTATCGTGAAAATAGTGACTACTTACCGATTACAAGTGCTTTAGTAATCACCGTAAACAGTATAAATTTAAGTTAGTACGATGGTTCGATAGATATTAACTCGATTGTTGACTGTAGTACCTAAATCAATAAAAACCCCAATTTAATGTACAAGAAGACCGCACCGCATCTTTAATATCAATACAACAACAAACAAAATCGTAAAAAAAGTTGCAAATTAGAATTGGCGTAAGACTTACATGCAAAAGGAGACTCAGCGGCGGATGCGCGCAACACGCGGGGAAAGGTTGCGTCTATCGTTTGTTATGGAGTGCGCCTGTACAGGACACTATTATGAATATAAATAATAAGCAAACGAGTCGACTTTCGCGCGTCGTCAGTGTGTGGTGCACGCGCAAGCGCAAGCGCTAGTGGAGGCGTCCGGCGGCGCAGCCGGCAGGGAACGACATGCGCTCGCGCCGCCGCCGCTCGAGCCTGGGCCGCGCGCGCGTCGTTGAACCATAGAATAAGTAATAGTTACTATATACGTCACATACCACGCACATCATCAACGACATCAGCGGCTCCGGTACCGAGTTGACCATCGCCATTAGCACCTGCACCACCGAACTCACAATCCGGTAAAATGATAAAAACAACATTAGTCGTACCCAGATTTCCGGTAAGTCCGTGTATCGTGTGGTGTATTCGTGACGCAAATATCAGCGGTATGTTTATTACATTATAGTAAGTTAATGACCATCTCGTTTATAGAAAATCATTTAGGAATGATTGAATTTGACCTTTGGATGCCTAGAAACTCTCGACATTAAGGCTGGCCATTCAGTATTTAGTAATGGACGAATCAAATAATTTCCGCAAAGTACAAGTACCTTTTATACAGTTTTATGAAACACCAGCGACAGACTGAACTAACCGTACTGAACCAAATTGGAATTCTGGGTGTATCTGTAAAGCCTATAATGCCCATATCTGTATCTGTGGCACAAACAGAAAATTTTGGGCACGCCATCGATCGAACAGGATCGCATTTAAGTTCAAGTAACAAAGTTCACTGTGAAGTAATGAACGAACGCGAGTGAGCTTACGCTAGTGACATTTATTACTTACTGTACAAAATGTATTTTTATGGTGGTAAATGACGAGTGTTGAGTTGAGTATATAATTTTATTATTTTCCCGATAATCACTAAGTCAAAATTATTTGACAACACGTCTATTAAACATTTCGTCGCCATTCCTGGACTAGAAAGAACGATATTAGGAAGCTAGAATAAAGGCTCATCAAAATACAAAGTAACTTAAGTATACGTATTCATGGACAAGTTTTTTAGCATAACAAGTATCATATAATTAGAATTCAGTGTGTTGAACTAAATCCTAAAATAAAAAATGATTTATGTAACAGTTAGACTCGACCTATTAAATACTAGTAACTAAGTTTACTAAATATGACTCCGATCGTAGAACAAAAGCTTCGATCGGGATAATACCAAGATCAGATCGCGGCTGCAATTGAAATAAGTTTTTGTGGGAAAAATATTTTTGCAGACAAGCTTTTATAAAATCCGGTATTGGTACTGTAAGCTGATCAAAATAATAATAAATGTCTGTGACATTTTTGCACTCACGGGCATCTGGCCCCAAACTAAGCAAAGCTTGTAATATGGCTGCCAGAGACTGATATACGTACATAGATATTTTTAAATACATACTTATATAGATATTAACACCCAGACATAGAAGAAACACAAATATTCATCACATGAATGTTTGTCCTAGATGGGAATCGAACCCACGCCCCCAGAACAGAAGTTAGGTTCACTACTAACTGAGCCACCGGGGCAGTCAAATGAGTCCAAACTTCATCAATCTCCTACTAGTTACTGAGGAGTTCCGTTTTCCATGATTTGACATCAACATACATACATACATAAAAACATTGCAAGTTAAATATAAGCTTGTAAAATATAGACATGCCGAGAGAAATACTTTAGTTAAACACATTTTAGCATGAACGCAAGTATCGTTATCTTATCATATCAGTGATAGTATTCACGGCCTATCGACGATGGTACAATCGAGGAAAATTAGAACGCGTGACATTTTTAGGTCATTAAGTGGTATGTCGAGTACACAGGTCGAGTGCCATTGCCATTTTTTTATGGAACAGCAGATATTTTTATCTCGCTTTCAGGGTTGGTCCCATAGTAAAATTTGTTCCTAATGATGAGTACTATAAGCCTTTTTCAGGCGGTCACTTGCATATATAAAAGGCTTTGTCCTGACTCTTGACTGACTGATTGATAGTCAACGCATAGCCTAAGCCGCTAAACCTAGAAACTTGAATATGTTTACTGAGGGGTGTAATCGCACACTAAGAAAGGATTGTTCGTAACTCAACCGCTAAGAGGGTAAAATGGGGTGTTAAAGTTTGTATGAAACTTTTTATTCTCTGGTTCGATTTATTGAAACTTTGTACGGATACTCTACAGGAAAAATAAAAAGATACTGGTGTCACGGTTTTTTCAAAATCCGCTTTTAGTGTCAAAAAAATGATTTAAAAGTTTTGGTGATAGTATGTTTGTTTATCCTTAACTTTGTAATGGCTGTACATATTTAGATGGAATTTGGTTTCGGGGTAGCTTATGGCATGGATTAACTATAATATATATAATATAGGCTACTTTTTATCGCGGAAAAATATTCGATTTCTGTAGAATAGCGGATGAAACCACGGGGCGCAGCTAGTTATTGATATGGACATATTGAGAGAAGTAAGACGAGGTAGTATAGTATAGTCTTATCTTTAAATCTTCGCAGAACCATATTTTTTTTTTTACCAGTGTGCGTTCGTCTTTGGGTCACAGAATAAAATAATAGTACAAGTTACGAGTAGATTTCGATGGCTATGTTCAAAATAAATAATCATCATAAACGTGCTAAGAAATTGCGTGCTTATGTTAACATAATAAAATTCGAAAATTGCTACTTTAGACTCGAATTTTCAAATATGGGACGGAATTCTACGGACGGATACGTAGTAACCTCAACATTGTTGTGTTACTTGTGTTCCCTTTTTAACCTACCTAAGCCTAACTTTTTATGTAGGTGTGTCATCGTTTTTCACTGGTTGTGGGTACATTTTTGTCGTCCGGCGTACATAAATGATATAAGTATAATATCATGTAAGTTTGTAGAGGTATGGTGTTTGGTTAGCGTTAGAATTGACCGCCGCAGGTTCATATCGTAAAATGGCTGATCAAGCTTATTTTTGCGAAGGTAAGCATCGTGAGGATACCATATATCGGTGATCCTCAGGATACTACTTAGTTCTTGTTGAAAATCTGTCGCTGAACACGGTGCGTTTCGGCAGCTCCACTAGAAGCTGGTAAGGTTTCAGTCCTGGCTAGATAGATAAGCTTACTATCTATATTTTATTTGAGAAACACGCTAGTTCTCAAGAGATGGCGTTGACAACATTATTTTTTACATCGTATATTGCTATCTAAGTTAAAGAAAACTTGCGGACATATACCAATACTATGTTTCTATATTACCCATATTTTCTAGTATTTATTTCGGGGTTCCACTTTTTTGTATGAGATTGTCATTCCTCTCGTATAACTTTTCTATGTTATCGACCACACCCTATTGCCGTAACTCCATGTGAGTTGTGGTTAAACGCCTAGTCTGTCAACTATAACAAAAAGTTACATACCACACAATTGGTTTAATATCACAGAGCGACGGTGGTCTGGATCCGTAAGTTCTCGCAGATGGTCGCTATCTGAAACCAAAAGTAGGTAAATTATATTAATTGAACAAACGCATGACAGAAGGTATTAACCTGGGAGTTATCGCCACACCTATCTCTTTATAATTAACTGGGTTCATTAATCTAATGACGTAACATGTACGATCCGCTTTGTAGTTTCTAAAAAGTGTTTGTGTTTAATAAAGGCCACATTTAGGGGGGGGTGTTAATATTAAAAAGTAAAGCAGAAAAAGTGGGGATGAAAAAAATATGATGACGTGTCATATTTTTTTCATTCAAGCTCATAACAGCATAGCGCAAGGACGCAAGACCCAAGAAGAAATATGATAAAAAATCCTTTTTTTGTTCGACAACTAGAAAATCGCGAGTGCGCAAGCGCATCTGGTGTAATACAGCTACTTTGCGAAAGAATCACCTCCGAGTCGAAATGTTCCTGCAAGTTATGACACGAGTTATGTATGGAGTAAAACAGAAATGTAACAGTACATATCCGGTACGATTGTGAGATATAATCTAGCTGCGACAATCTAGTCACACGACAGCTCGCAAAAAACGGACTGTGACTGACATTATGCATATGAGGATGGTGTCCTTATCCTAATTAATATTATAATTCAGAGGAATAAAGCCGCAGTCGTATCAGGGCCAATAAAGCTTCGAGTTACAAAAATGAATACGTTCGCCTGAAAGAAAAAAACCTCGTTTGCGCGATTCAGAAATCCCTACATTATAACTGTCAGTCCATACAAAACGTCAAAAAATAAACACGGATCAAACCCATCTAGCGAACTGTATGAAGTAACTTTGTCTCTCTGTCTGGATGTTTGTCCTATCACGGCGAAACGGCTGAACGGATGAACTGAACGGAGAACGAATCTTGATACAATTTGATAAGGAGTTATTGTATATCACAAAGAAGGACATAGGATACTTTTTTTATGTCCACGAGAACGAAGTCGCGGAAAACAACTAGTGTTTGCATAAAAGAACAAATTAAAAAACAAATCGTAATACAGTAATATTACTCGATCAAATGCTTTAATAAAAGCTGTTTTTTTGCTACATTTGGCGACTGATTCGCGGTTTATGTATTTTGCGGTATTACGTAAAAATAATGATCAGCATAGAGCAACGATATTTAAAACTGGATACTGATAAGCAAACATGTCAAACCACAAAAAAAAAAATGTAAATGATACAGAACGCTTCTTTGTCAGCCAAAGAATCGTTCTGTATCATTAACAAAAAAATGTTATGCTTATCAGGGACCCTATTCCTGTGCGCTCGAGATTATCTCGGTGACTGTCTCTCTAATTTAAAATTTGAATGGGAGTGAGTGAGAGAGAGATAAAAATGTAATTTCTCCGAATAGGGGCCCAGTATCCAACTATGGATTTCGGTTCAGCGCTGAAAAATTACCGAAAGAAAGTAGACTAATAGCATATTTTTTATACATCTGCGCATTTAGAATAGGTCGGATGACCAGTAAATGAGTTACTTAAAATTATAAGCTTTGTGAAGAATAATCACACTAATATTCTAAATGCGAATGTTTGTGTTTAAGTATGAAAGTAGGTAAGTATGTAATATGTAAGTATGTTACCCCCGAATACTGAAACGTTTGTTAACATTGACGACTGATTAAGTTTATTGCTGTCTTTGTCATTTGCTTAGTGCCGTACAAAGGCAGTATTAGAATTAATCTGTTGTCAAACTTAACAAACGTTTCAGTATTCGGGGGTTAGTGAAGAATAATCACACTAATATTCTAAATGCGAAAGTTTGTCTGTAAGTATGAAAGTTGGTAAGTATGTAAGTGTGTTTGTTCCCGTTCAAATCTGTAACGGCTGAATGGATTTGAATGAAATTTGGTATGGAGGTAGCTTACACCCTGGATTAACACAGGCCAAAAATATTCGGTTTCTGAAGAATAGCGGGGAAACCGCGGGGCGCAGCTAGTATGTATTAAATAAAACCAAATATAAAATATATTTTTTTTTATCAGATTGATAGGGAATGCTATATCTCTTTCGCAAAGCGATTGTCAGTATAGTACATGATTAACGTATGACGAAGGCATGGCGCACGCTATTGGCTTGACACATAATAATACATATAAATATCTTACTTCCGTGTAGCGTGAAATTCAAATTCTTATAACGTCCTTATTTTCGCACATTTCAACACATTTTAATTGTTTTCGTTAATTGGCTCTATTTATTTTCAACTTTCAGGTTTTTCACGAGCCAAAAAAATACTCGCCGTCAAGTCAAGTCCGTTAAGTCAAGTTGACTAATATTCGAGCTAAATTAGGCATTGTTATAGATTTAATATTTTGTAAGGTACACTCCGGCAATTTTATATGGGTACACACAGCGCAATTTTTTCGTGAACTACGTACTACGTATCCAACGTTCATTATGTTTTTGTTATTTCTGTAATAAAACGGGAATACTCAAGTTAAACTTAGTCACCTATTACGAATTTAGGTTCGATCACTTTGGATAATCAGTGCAAGGCAAGACGAGTTCGCGCGCACGTCACGCTTATAGCATTCCTTGAAACAGATCACCGAATTTGATGGAAAGTATAGTCGTAATAACCGATTCAATTTAACGTGAGCATTCCCGTTTTGTTAAAATGTAATATGTCAAAACCACGTCAGTTTTCATAGTAAAATCCTAAAATCTAGGACGTTGAGTTTTAAGTTTATTAATTCTTCGATTGTGGCATCCGTACCTTTCCTAATAAAACATCTAATAGCAGCATTTTAATTAGGTGGATAAACCAGTAATTAATATTAAGTAGATACTGTAACGAGTTTAGTTTGTTTTTGAGTTAAAAATATGTGGGAACCTGAATTGACAAAATAATGTAGATGACGCATTCTGAGAAGCCACAGCAAAAACATAAAGATAATTTTAGAAAAATAAAATATGTCCTCCATTTTTATTTGGCGTTTTATTTCATGAAGCCTAATTAAAATATCTGCTCTGTAAAGCCGCAAACTGAAAAATAATAAATTCATCTGAATTAGTATGTCTCAGTAAGAAACGCAGTCATGGTGGTACCACACACATAATATGAACCATTTCCAATAACTATACTTTGGAATATCAAGTCGCCCTTGAAGCCTAATGACCGGTGGTTAGAAACTTCGTAAGTTGCGATGTAATTTAATTACAAACGACTTATGTAATTCGTTACACCTCATCGATAAAAGTGCGATTACAGTGATAATTACACGTCTAATATGACGCGCCGCAGCCAGCAGTGCATGGTAAGACGAGGTCGCGCGCGTGTCACGCTTATAGCATTCCTTGATAAAGGTCACCGAATGTGATGGAAACTATAGTCGGAATAACCGATTCAATTTAATCCCCTTTTTATTAAAACAAAATACGTTTATTATGCCTACAGCAATACTATAACGAATACCAAGCACCATGAGCTTCGATTCCGCATTTTTTAGACGCAGAGAGGATGTGGAACTCGCTATCAGATCGCTAGCGATTTCTTCAAATCTAGAGTAACCAGCTAGGCAACATCATAATTATGTCATGATCATGTGGTCAAACGCAAACCTATTTCAAATAATAATAAAAATGGTTGCAAATATCTAATTGGGTATTAGAGAGAGAGAGAGAGAGAAGTCAGTAAATGATCGGTCTTTTTAAAAATCGTCAGGGTGACTATTAATAAAGCGTAAAATGCAAATATAGCAAGTAAAGGCGCTTGTATAGTACCACTCTCTAAACCAAACAAAATCTACACGAGAAGATTGACTATCTCATACAAAAAAGTGTACCCCCGAAAAAATCTGCTTAAAACTAGAAGGCGCTTACATATTTACCGCCGAATACTGAAACGTTCATTAACTTTGACAACAGATTAATTTTTAATACTGCCTTTGTCTGGCACTAAGCAAATGACAAAGGCAGCAATAGACTTAATCTGTCGTCAAAGTTACGTTTCAGTATTCGGGGGTTAGTCAGGTAATGTCCAAAACGCTCTATAAGCCGTATCAATATAGTATTGTACGTGTACGTCATATAATCAAATATAGCATTGTTATACGTCTGCAATTTAAGGTTTAGTTCGAACTAGATTGCAATATATACGACGTAAAAATATGTTTCCAAAAATTATGTTTTCATCTCTTGAGAATCTAGCGAGTTTTACAAATATAATATAAAATTTATAAAATATTCATAATTAGTGGCGTTTTTTCTCCGCACCTTTACGAATGAGTTAGCATGGGTTCAAATTCCAAGTCAAGCAGACATTGTGACGATCATGTCGACATCTTACGGCTTGTACTACAATGGGGTTACACATCTTTCTATTCTTTCAGTATAATTTATCTATGCTCTAAACTAATCTGACAGGACTAAAATTATCTGCGTCTCATTTCGACAGTATCAGCGATCTCTTTCAAGTGGGTAAAGTACGCGCGCTGACCACCGCACGCAGCGAGGCGCGCGAGTTGTTTTTACTTGCGCGGCGCATTCACTAGATAAGTCTTCAGACGCCTATTTTTTTTCACATTTAAGGGCATATAGTCCCGTTCATTATGTGATAAATAATAAATATAAAGCTTCACACTCATAGCTCCTCACGGGTTGTTCCGTCTTCGCACCAGCGTGTCTCATCCCATTTCTTGAGTCGTCCCAAACGCGCATTACCAGCTCAGCCCACCACATAAATTATCATTTTTTACCATATTTTTTTTCCGACTGTCTAATTTAAAAGAACCTTAACCTAACCTTTGACTGGCCTTGTGGCTCAGTGGGTGGATTTCCGCATTCTGAGCTGTAGGTTGTGGGTTCTATTCCCACCCAGGACAAATATTTGCGTGATGAACATGGATGTTTGTTCTTTGTGTTTCTATGTATGCTATGCATGTATTTACAAAAAAAAATGTGTTTATGTATTCTATTATCAGTTATCTGGTACGCATAGTATAAGCTTGCTTAGTTTGGGGCTAGATGGCGCTGTGTGAGAAAAACGTCCACAAATATCTAATATTTATTTATTTATTTATTATTATTATTTACTTTTAACTTTTTTGTAAACTTCTGCGAATGAGTAACGGGGTATGAATGATGACATATCAAATATATATTTTTTTTAAATGTTTGTAACAAAATAAAGGTAAACGAAATAAATATCTATGAATAAATGGCGCGACGTCATCAATGTGCAGCTGAAGGACTGGACAACTAGTTCAAGATCAGCGAAAATGGAGAGGGTAGAGAGACTTTTGTTCTGCAGTAGGACATTTATGGTCAATAATAAATAAATAATAAAAATATTTCTCTGTAGAAGAAACGGAACAAATAATTCACTGCAGAAGATCAGGGACCCTATTCCTGTGCGCTCGAGATTATCTCGATCACTGTCTCTCTAATTAGGAATTTAATGGGCGTGAGAGTGACCGAGATAATCTCTAGCGCACAGGAATAGGATCCCAGGCTTTTTGTTGTCTCCATCTGCAGGCCAATATGACACATACATATAGCTTTATACGAAAATAGCAAGGTTTACGGTAAATTACTATTATCCTATGCAATGGGCAATGGGCAGGCATTCGAGGAACCGATAACCGGTGGGGAAGAAAGGTTCTTGAGTGGCGACCACGAACCCACTAGGTGGACCGACGACAATGTGAAAGTTGCGGGCAACTGGTGGATGCAAATGGCCCGTTGTCTGCCTGTGTGGCGCTCTAAGGGGGACGCCTATGTTCAGCAGTGGACGTCTTATGGCCGATGATGATGATGATGATGATGATGACTAGTACTGATAGTACTGATAATGCTAATGATTCAATAGATGACTAACTAATAAATACTATCTGCGCCCAGCTAAAGAGAACTCAGTCCATTAAGGAGTGTAATCAAATAAGCTTTGATAACAATAGTAATCTGTCGATACAGATGCAATCATTTTCGTAGACTAAGATACTACTTAGGTATTTTAATTAATGAGTCAATGAGAAGTGCATAAACATATTATTATTTTCTTATCAATGAGATAAAAGTAGGCACGGCAATGATTCATATTATTTTTGATTTTTGTGATTGATGCATAATACCAGAGTGCAAAAGAGTGTGGAACCTTGGTACTAGCATATTTATATGGTTTGGATAGTTTAATGTTTACAACTTTTATAACAGTACTTATATTGATTTGCAATGTATAGTTATAGTTATTTTTATTCTGAAATTATACCCTAAAACATTTGTGGTAAAAAAAAAATGTTGAACTAAATTGTTTACCTGTTAATTCTATGTTGTATTAGTAATTTTTGTATTATTTGTAAATATTGAACTTTTGTAGTAAAGTTATATTTATATGAAATCTTAACATATAAAACAAAGTTGGGTTTGTTCAAACACTTATAACTTGAGAACGGCTGGACCGATTTTCATGGTTTTCGATTTGTTGTATTTATCTCCATCCCGAATAGCAAAATAACTATTAAAATAACTGTTTAGCAAAACCGAAGCCCGAGATTGCATCGCGTACAAAGTTGCAGGCATAAGCTAGTATGAAAAGTATGGTCTAACAAAAACAATATACGAAGTTACTTTATAAGTAAAACATTTCATTTTGCATTTATATTTTATTTGATTACTAGCTGATGCCCGTAACTTCGTACATAATGCATTCTCTCCATCGCCTGCCATAGTTGCTTCAAGGTAAAAGCACTAATGCTAAACAGTTTACTAATGGATGACACTATGAAAACTGGCATGTTTTTGACACATTTTGTTTTAATAACATTATTTTAGTAGATACCCACACTGGCCCAGCCTGGTGGATATGGCCTTATCTCCCTTCGAGGGTAGTCTGATATCGCAGCAGTGGGATGTTTAAAGGCTGATTCAGAAATCATGAGAATTAGTTAAAGATATATATTAAATATATAGCTGATATAAATTTCAGAGTTTGCAAGCTGAAGTGGCAATTGGGAAGCCACATCACTCAAAGAACCGATAAGAGATGTGGAAGAAAGGTTCTTGAGTGGTAAACATGAACCGGAAGTATCAGCTTAGGTAGGTCTCCCACTATGTGGACTGATATCTGGACTTTTTTGATATCACCCTCATTTTTTTTTTACATTACATTAATAAAATAAGCAAAATTGTACTTTATATTTTCTAAAAGAAAAAACTCAAGATTTCAAATGGAATTAATCTGTCACCAAACTAACTTTCTATACCATAGGACACTTACATTTACAACTTTCTATAGACCACCACAGCTCATATATGTACAAAATAATAGTGCTTGATAGTGAATAACTAAGATTACATTTACATTCCATGAGTCAATTCTTTAGTGATCTATGATAAAAATGAAATATGTAGGTTACTGTAAGACTGAAATGTAAACTCACCAATTGAAGTGTTAAAATATATTCATTTCTTCACAGTCGTCGCACAGCGGATAAAGTAAGAGCAAATTGTTGCATGTGAGCGCGCTTTATGTAGGCAACTGAAATTCCAGGCACCGTCTGTTGCTTTATCTAATCTCTTCGATGACTAATTTTAGGTTATAAAAATAGCTGATTATTATCTTGGGTAAGTATTATACTGTACAACTTTTTAATGATTACAGACATTTTCAGAGCATTTATTACTACATTTAATACTTACTAAAATAAACAAAATAATTACAAAAATACAATCTACCACTCGGCACCACCCACGTAGTGATGTGATAAAAAAAAACTGTCCTGTCAATGTCAATATCATTCCAAGCAAACAAGCTGTCAAACACGAGCTAAACTCGATTTACAATCGATTATTTTAGTTCATATCCTCGTACCTAATGAGGCGTATTAAAAAAAAAATATTGTTCTAAAATCGTGGACGAAACATCATACATCCAGGGACCCTATTCGGAGATATGTCATTTTATCTCGGTCACTCTCACTCCCATTAAAATCTAAATTAGAGAGACAGTGACCGAGATAAAATGTCATTTCTCGAATAGGTGTCTAAAATACTTACTAGATGGCGTAATAGTCCTATCGTTTTATCTGTCATTGTCATTTCTGTCGAAATAATTAATGTTTATTTTTTAAATCGTAATTTTGGCTTTACACGTTGTGTATTTAGCTAGTGTCAACTATTGTAATATTTCAAATGAAGTCAAAAACATAGTTACGTTACTTAAAATTGTCTAAATACACATGTGGAGCCAAAAAACACGAAAAAAAAAAAGGCAAACGTAAATTTTTTTGTCTTTCATGTCTTGACAGTGAGAGAAAAACCTCAAGGTACATCTAACGCCATCTAATGGGTACTTTTATTACCAGGATTTATTTATTTTTTGGAAAATGCCTCATTCCACTGAGATTCTATTGTAGACCTTAGCACCATCTACTTTCGAGTAGCAAATACATTGTTGACAAACAAATTCATAGACGGCAGCACATACAATATTTTGTTGCAAGCTACTCTTTATAAGATGGCGCTAGTAATAGAACTTAGAAAAATAGAAATTCACAATACTAGTTAAAATTAAAAGTTATCTGCCTGGCA
This sequence comes from Apocheima hispidaria, assembly GCA_947579745.1. Taxonomy (NCBI): domain Eukaryota; kingdom Metazoa; phylum Arthropoda; class Insecta; order Lepidoptera; family Geometridae; genus Apocheima; species Apocheima hispidaria. The sequence goes on from OX388151.1 coordinate 5,973,472, forward strand.
CGGTGGCACCTGCAAAAAATGATTAGTAATTTTTACTCCTTTGACTGGTAATTTAATATTATGACTTTAACCATCATAATGCATAAAAAATTTACGGCTACCTTTCTATATCTAAGTTTATACATAGATAGATCTTCTGGGAGCCTTGCAGGGATTAGCATAATTACGCACTGCGACAAAAATTGACAAAATCCCTCTAGGTCGTGCGAAAATAAGGACAAATTTTGAGTTCTGGCGGGAACGTGAAGAAGTCACTTCGTGTCATTGTATTTTTTCCAAAACTTGTGTTATTTCAAGTGTTAATTGAAAAAATGTTGGATATTTATCCAATAAGTGTTCGTGAACGTGCACGACTGAATAGTATAATGTTGTGAAGCGTGACTTTTGGGGATTTTTCAAAACCTCTATAGAAACTCTAGTAAAGCCTTCACCACTTTACTGGGGCATGACGTGGAGTTGACCGTGACATACTTTGCTTGACTTAGACTATGACTAAGACTTAAGGTGCAACGTTTCGCTCATCGCGCGAAATTCAAATTTTGTTGCGTTTTTTGTCAATTACAGGTTAATTACTCATTGTGGATTTATTGAAACCAATTTTGCGCCAATAAATAAGTTGTTTTAAGGAATCACGGCTAAAATGATCACCTAGATAATATTGGTTTAGCTACAAATCTCAATAAGCTGATTTTCATCTTGGTTTTTGGTTTAGTGAGAAATATACTTATACTAGCTTTCAACTGGAATTTTTGGTTGGTGTAATTTCTTGATACGACTTATTTATTGTCGCAAAATTAGTTTTCATGAACCTACGATGAGTAATTACGCTGTAACTGACAAGAAACGCAAGAAAATTTGAATTTCGCGCGCTGGGCGAATCGTTGCACCTTAAGTAATATCACAAAAAAAAACACTTTAGCTGTTATCGCTATAGTCAAAAAATTACCACTAACCAACAATTTCATTCAACTTATGTTCCAATATTAAAACTCACCGTCTTAACAACAAGCATCGCCTTATCAAATCGTGACGGACCAAAATAATTTAAAATAATTATTCAATTTGAATATTATAGTTTCTCAATTGACTAATTTGCCTAATGTGCAAAACCCTTAAGAAAACCATTGAGCTATTATTACTTTGTAGCTCAGTGAAGAAAACCCTTAATGTTTAATAATCCCTCTTTTTATCTATCAACTCACGCTTTACTAACAAGAACCGCATTAATATTCAGCATAGATAAACAGATAAATTTTTTAATTTCCCACGGTAAAGGTTTTCCGAGTGAGTTTTTCCTGATAATTATAATCTGGGTGTCTTCAAGTCGCGAGTGAATCGTTTTCTTCTAGGCAAGGGTGCCTCATTGTAGGCTGCATCTTTGTTTAACATCAGGCGTGATGGCAGTCAAAGGCAAGCCTATAAACAATTAAAAAAAAAAAAACTTCGTGGCCAAAAAAAACTGCAGAAGAGGCCGTCGAAGAATTTCGGCGGTTATTTTTCGACCTCCACAAGATACATTTTTAAATGTTTCGAAAGCTGGTTCACACGAATGCATAAATGTACCTATTACTAACAATTTTTGGAACAGCCCACGTACAATTATAGACCAAATGGTTACTCAGAACTACTAATACAATCTCAAATTAATCAGACCATTACAATCATTCATTGCCCATTTCAATAAAATTATTAATATTTGTGAATGTCTACGGACAGTCAAACAAACCGTTACAGTAACTACCTGTCATCATATAAACATATATATTATCATTTTTTTCGACTTTTAATTTTGATCTTGATCTGTAGCTAGCACGTTTGTAATTATTAAATCTTTGTAATTAATATTTGTACGAGCATAGTGCCATTACTCGTACATTTGTACGCCTAACCGGCACAACATAATTTGGTCACATCATATTTATTTATGCATGTGTTGTATAATATTTAAAATTGACGCCTGATTCAATCAACTAGCTAAGTACTAATATAGTTAATATTTTGGTTATAAAGGCTGGGGTAGTATGTGGTATCTAGTTACCAATACGTACCTTCTGCTCATAGGAATATAGTAAAGTAGGCAGTTAAGTATATACACAAAGGTAGGTCACCCGCATAACTCATTAAATCTACGGTTTTATCTCAACTAACAACATAAATCCAATATCAAAAACCTCGTTAGTTTAATTAAAAACCTTATTAAGGTTAACCCTTCTTAACGTTTCGCTCAGCGCGCGAAATTCAAATTTTCTTGTCTTTTTTGTCAATTACAGCTTAATTACTCATCGTAGGTTCATGAAAACTAATTTTGCGATAATAAATAGATCATTTCAAGAAATTGCACTAATCAAAAATTCAATTTGTAAGCTATTATAAGTACATTTGTCACTAAACTAAAAACCAAGATGAAAATCAGCTTATTGAGATTTGTAGCTAAGCCAATGTGATCTAGGTGATCATTTTACCCGTAGTTTCTTGAAACAACTTATTTATTGGCGCAAAATTGAATTGAAATCTGAATTTCGCGCGATGAGCGAAACATTGCACCTTAAAGCTATCAAATGTTAATAAAGGTTTACCTACTTCGTGTTAGACAGGGTAAACAGGGTTTCGTAACATCTTGGTTGTCGCCGACTGCCGACGCCGAGAGAGAAAGAAAGCAATATGTTTTCCCTTATTTTCTCTCGTTGGTCTGCGGTCCGTGGTTGTCATAGGTATGATAGCTACCGAATTATTGATAGTAATTACTAAGATGAAGGCACTTAATATAAATCACAATAGGTATCGGCGGTCTACGAAAGCATCCCGAATATCAACGTTGTAAAGCCATATGAGCGTGATGTCTAAAGAGCATAACAGCAGGCCTAGCACGGGCGCCGGGATAAAGTTATGTCCACCCGTATTGTCTTCGCGTCAACGTGACAAAGCTAGAATATGGATACATCCGTCTCGTTCTCGCGGGATAAATACGGTGGACAAAATTTTATCCCTGCGCCCGTGCTAGGCCAGCTGGAGTTTTGGCAGGAACGTGAAGAAGTCATCAAGTCATGTCGTGTCCTTGTATCCTTCGACCAAGGTAAAATTAGGACGGGCTTTAACCACACATTAAAAAAAAAAAAATAACAAGTCAAAACAATTGAACCTAAGCTTCAATATGAACGTAATTAAAAGTACTTATTTATGCTACTTAAATTTGTCACAAAAAAAGAGATACCTAGCAAATATAATATCAAGGCATATTTTTGCGGATATTTGAATCGCATGTATTGACGAACGTACGTCTCGCACGTTCCAGAGACTGAGAGCGACTGAAATAAAGTGAGCGCCGACGCTCACTTTAAAGTCTTCAAAATTGTCTTACTTGGGCCCGTCCATTCATTTTACTTTGGTCGTAGATTGTATCTATTATTGTATTATTTTCCAAAACTTGTGTTATTTGTTTTTGTCGTGTTCATGAACGTTTACGAGTGTTGGCTTATAGCATTTTTCGTGGTGTTTCCTAGTTTCTGTGATTATGTCCTAGTCACACATGCAATGAAGTTAGATTTATTTAGTTTAATGTAAGTGTCGCCTCATTGGCACTACACTACAAAACTAGGTACAAATTACTTAACAAATAACTTGCACTATTATATATTTTGTGTGAATAGGTACTATGCTTATTAATTAGGTAGGTTTTTGTGATAAAGTTGATTATTTAATTAACACCAAAATCAGCTTTCATATAGATAAACTTACCCACCAATGTAGTTGACACACATGTTAACATTGTGTACCTACGGTAATCAATATTTAATATAAATCAATATTAAAATTTGCTATGGTGAAAGAAGAAACAGAACCAATATGGATTTACAAGAAAAAAACGTGACTACTACTACTACTACTATGGAATACAACGTTACTTCTACCACCGATGGCAACTATTCTGGATTTAACGCAGACTTCTCATCAACGAAAGGAGCGGACAATTTATTGTTATTTTATTTAACTCTTATAATGTTTGCTGCAGTTTTATCTCTTGTGACATGTGTTGTAGCATTAATTTTCTGGATCAAGATACCAAAGTGGCGTACATTTAAAAACTATGTCTTTCTCAATCTCATACTTAGTTTTACAGCGTCGTATACATTTTTTCTAACAGAAGCTTACGATAGTACTAGTATGGCCACGTACTATTTTGTGTGTTCATTTTCATGTTGGCTTTTTATAACTTCTATTATCTCTTATATGGATATTGTGAAAGTTTTTTCTTTTGAAGTGACTCGAAGAAAGCTTAAATCTACTGTTTTCGGATGGGGTTTGCCCTTACTGAATTCTTTACTGAACGTCGTAGATCAAGAATTCTATAGCATTTCAGAGGTGTTTAAAACGGGAAAAAATGTCTATTATTTTATATTGATATTATTAGTTTGTAATTTTTTTATTTATATAAGAGTTTTATATAGCTTGTTCCGCGTAACTAGATTTAGAAATAAGACGAGGTATATGCAGAAAATACAAGTGGCATCTTTTACGTTTATTATGAGTGGATCAATGATGTTGCCTGCATTGGTTTTGAATCAGTATGGTATGACTGTGTACACTTCTACCATAGTGGTAGTGATGCCTTTCATACAAACAATCGCTATAACTACATGTTTTTTGATGCTAAAATCGAATCGCAAGATGTGGAGTGAATTGTGTTGCAACCGCACCAAAAGTTTAAGGCAAAGTCGAATCATTTGAACGTAATAATTAATACCCAGAAAATTATGTGTCGTCTACAAAAAGTGTTATGTTTTGCAAATAAAATAAACTTAAGTAGGTATACACGGTATATACGTATAAATAGTATTGTATTATTTGTATTGTTATTATTTCACGACGGGAAGGCTTTGCCCCCAAGATACGGGTGCTTAAATGCAGTTTAGGGAATAGCGCTACAAATTGAAATTTTTGTAACTACTTTTAGTGAAAAAAATAAATAAATACAAAGCAAAATTATATAACCTCCTTTCATAACTACAAGAAAATAAAAAATATGGACAATTAAGCTTATTAAGTTATTAAGTACACAAAAGGCGTCTCTAGACTTGAATCGGTCCATGGGTCTAGACACAGACAGCTGATGAAGGTCTAGAGAAACGAATTCAAATGTTTAACTAAATACCTGTTCAAATATAAACTTTTTTACTATTAAAACGACTCTAGACACAGACAGCTGATGAAGGTATAGAGAAATCTAATTCAAATGTTTAACTAAATACCTGTTCAAAAATAAACTTTTTACTATTAAAACGACTCTAAACACAGACAGCTGATGAAGGTCTAGAGATAACTAATTCAAATGCTTTAGCTAAATACCTGTTCAAATATAAACTTGTTTACTATTAAAACGAGTCTAGAGTCTAGACACAGACAGCTGATGAAGGTCTAGAGAAAACTAATTCAAATGTTTAACTAAATACCTATTCAAAAATAAACTTTTTTACTATTAAAACGAAACTAAACACAGACAGCTGATGAAGGTCTAGAGAAATCGAATTCAAATGCTTTAGCTAAATACCTGTTCAAATATAAACTTGTTTACTATTAAAACGAGTCTAGAGTCTAGACACAGACAGCTGATGAAGGTCTAGAGAAATATAATTCAAATGTTCTAACTAAATACCTGTTTAAATATTATCTTGTTTACTATTAAAACGAGTCTAGAGTCTAGACACAGACAGCTGATGAAGGTCTAGAGAAATGTAAATCAAATGTTCTAACTAAATACCTGTTTAAATATTATCTTGTTTACTATTAAAACGAATCTAGGCACAGACAGCTGATCAAGGTCTAGAGAAATGTAATTCAAATATTCTAACTAAATACCTGTTTAAATATTATCTTGTTTACTATTAAAACGAGTCTAAAGTCTAGACACAGACAACTGATGAAGGTCTAGAGAAATGTAATTCAAATGTTCTAACTAAATACCTGTTTAAATATAAACTTGTTTACTATTAAAACGAGTCTAGAGTCTAGACACAGAAACCTGATGAAGGTCTAGAGAAATATAATTCAAATGTTCTAACTAAATACCTGTTTAAATATTATCTTGTTTACTATTAAAACGAGTCTAGAGTCTAGACACAGACAGCTGATAAAGGTCTAGAGAAATGTAATTCAAATGTTCTAACTAAATACTTGTTTAAATATAAACTTGTATACTATTAAAACGAGTCTAGAGTCTAGACACAGACAGCTGATGAAGTTCTAGAGAAATGTAATTCAAATGTTCTAACTAAATACCTGTTTAAATATAAACTTGTTTACTATTAAAACGAGTCTAGAGTCTAGACACAGACAGCTGATGAAGGTCGCGAGAAATGTAATTCAAATGCTCTACCTAAATACCTGTTGAAATATAAACATGTTTACTATTAAAGCTAGAACGTACGAGTACAATAACCAAGGAAATAATAATATATACTTAGTTGAACTGCTAAATGATATAATTCCAATCAAATGAAATAAATTAAGCTTAACAAGGTAATCTAAGTATTCATTACTTTTACGAGATTTCGTAAAAGATTACACCTTAAGGCGCTGACTACAGCTTACGCCAGCACGTATGTTACCGCAGTCGATAATTAGGCATACAAACTTTTATCATACCTATAGGGTCGCATCGCATCACCAAATGCAAATTATTAAATTACGTCAAGAAAAGGCAAGGTCACGCATCGATTTTTCAATTCCAAGGTTAAACAACAGAACATCTTATATAAATTGTGAAGAGCCTGTCGGGCCATGCTTAGTAGGGTTCCGTAGACGCGTAAGACGTTTGAGGAATATAACAGATTTTTCCGCTTATCTCAAAAAAAATGTTATCACAAATATAAAACCGACATAATTTTAAAACATAGTTTTAACTACATCAACTTGGCTGATGACATGTTACTGTGATGCATAGTTTATAAATGGCAGGGGGGGGGGGGGGTAACATTACAAGCTACTTTTGGCCCATATTTCGCAAGCGGTAGGTACTTCTGATAAAAAAAAATAGTGTAGGAAACCTTACCTTCATTTTAAAAGAACTATTTAATTATACCCAACCAGTTTTAATTATACCCGTGGACCAGCGAATTTTTTTTTTTTTTAAAAGTGGCTTATGATTAACTTATCACCAGATAAATTAAAACATAACGTCAAAAAAGATACTTTGGAGTGCCAAAAATAGTAAAAAATTACCAAAACTAAAACTCAATTTTAAAGAGAAATCATACCCAAATATTGAAGCAAATAACTTCAACCTAATCATTGCTAACCCAAAAAATAGTAAATGACAACCAGCATTTTAACCACATTTTAATTTAAAACGTCATCCAAATATTAACATCTCGTTATCCTATAAAATAAATTTACTCTAGATAAATTATTGTTTGAAATTATGTAATATCTTCTCGTCCAGAATCCCGCAGTGCCTGAAGACAAGGGTCTTCAACCAATGTGTGTTGCCAGTGATGACATAAGGAAATAAAACGTGGTCCTTGACTAATGGCCTTTTGGAGAAACTCAGAGTCACAGAGCTGGCAATGGAGAGAGCTATGCTCGGAGTTTCTTTGCGCGATAAAATTCGAAACGTGGATATTCGGCGAAGAACCAATGTCACCGATATAGCTCTCAGAGTTTGCAAGCTGAAGTGGCAATTGGCACGCCACATCGTTATCGAAGAACCGATACCCGATGGGGAAAAAAAGGTTCTTGAGTGGCGACCACGAACCGGAAGACGAAGCGTAGGCAGGCCTCCCACTAGGTGGACTGACGACATTGTGTAAGTCATGGGCAACCAGTGGGTGCAAGTGGCACATTGTCGGTCGGTGTGGCGGTCTAAGGGGGAGGCTTATGTTCAGCAGTGGACGTCTTCTGGCTGATAATGCAATGTAAAAAATATTGTTTACCCAAATGAAGTTAATTAACTCCCTAAAGCATGTTCACTCTGCTCGCTCGGCTCGCGCATTGTTTGTCGCAGTTCCAACATAACCTAACCTAGTGGGGCCACTATAATATTATGCTAAAATTACTTTTTAGCGCCTTTTTTGAAAAGACCTATTCAACGACACCTAACATGATGGTGGGACTCTTTACATTATGAGAGCTACCTTTTTTATACAATATATATTTTAATTTTATTTTTTAACTTGATATCTATTCTTAGACTATCGTGTACAAAATTTCGTGCATGTAGGTTTATAGCTCTGGAAGTTATAAGGCTGTAAAGGATTCAGACAGAAAGGTAGACGGACATGACGAACTTATAAGGGTTTCTTGTAGTACTTGGGAACCCTAATAAATACATATTTAAACGTAATAATCAATCTGTCGGTTTTGGACTCTTGTTTACCATCAGGATTAAGATCAAGATACATATTTTTTCGCTGCCATAAACTGAATAAATTCGGTTCAAAATCAGTTTGACTGTTAACAGCGTGTTAAGTAAATATATACTTATTCTGAAGCTTTCTTTTAAAATCACTCAACTTTCTCTCAGAAATGTTGATGACTTTTGTGACATCTCCGAAAAACAATAATAAGTTCGCATTGCATTACGAGAAATGCTTATTTTAAATTACATATCTCTACACAATTCGTAAGAAAGAGAAAAATTACACATTTCACACGAAGATGCGAGATTCTACGTAACAAGTATATGATTATACAAAAACTGTGAATATGATTATACAAGACATGTAGCCAAGTAAATATAGTTCTTGTACTTACCTAATTTAAGATTTGAAATTAGTTATGCGATAGTATTGCGTATCAGGTACTATATATATATATATATATATATAAACGAATACTCGTTTATATTTGACAGACCGAAGCGAAGGCCGCTTTGTCTACGGGAACTAGTCGACATTTGTATGTAAATTTGTCCGAAGATAACTTGCGAACCGTTGAATTGATTTTTATGAAATTTTATAGGTTCAATTCAATACAATTTTTGTGTTCTTAATATGAGTAAAATCGCTCTAGGAATCGCGTGGTATAATTTCGTCGTGAACTTTCGTTAAAAGATAGATTAATAAATGCGAATGCCCGAGAATAACCGGGTATGTTCTAAACCTGCAACCAAGCACCGGAGGACGGGCAGCAGCGTTCTCTTAGTTAGTATTCTGCGATCACCAAGCCACCTGCCATGCGTGGAGATTAAAGAGGAATCCGACGATATCTCACTCGTCAAAATCGGACAATACGTTTAGGCTACAGAAGGTAAGGTAGGTAGGTTATAAACATCAGTTAAAGAACTCGAACTACTGTAAAACTCTAATCAAAAATAAATTAGATATCGCTTAAACCATCTAAGCATATTTATAGACAGACTAATAATATTCTATGTGACGTGTGATTTAATGTGCTGCATGCGAAATCTATTCCAGACCCAACGCATGCGCACCGACACTGCTCAGGTGCTCAGTATGCTCCCACGACACGGGCAATTAATCTGCTCAATAATCTGCTTTCTCACTATCCAGAGATATATTTGGTGGAACATTATTGTTATTATTTTTGTATTCTGCGATATTTTTTTAAAGTAAGTAGTCTTTTTAAGTCACACTTGGTACTTAAGTGTGTCCGTGTATTATATTATGTTTTTTGTATTTTTGGTTTTCTGTGCGTTTTGGGATTTTCAAGCACAGTAGGCATTGAAAATAACAAAACTAAATGTGAGAAATATTGAAAAACGCTGAGGGTATCATTAAATAGTGTAATCATACAATTCTGAAGGTAAGTAAGAATACGTCGTATCTCAATTTCTTACCAACATCAAAGACGCGATGGTTACTATGATCCATACAATTAGGTAATAGCAGGAAGTACGTATGTATATAACAGATGATACTATAAGTACTTATAGTAAAATTTAAATAAAAACAGTCAAAAGTATTGACATAAAATGACCATTTTTGGGTGCTGAAAATGTTGTGTAAGTGGTGTCCGATCGGCTAAGGTGTAATTTGATATCGGTATTTGGTATTACTTTTAATCCTTTGAAATAAATTAATCAAAATACCCATTTAAAAAAATACAACTGTTTAAAACATGTTTATTGTAAAACTGTTCTACTACTATTCTACTATAATATAATTATGCTATATAATATATACTTTTGCAAAATAATATTAATGTAATATATATAATAATAATATAATATTACTTTAAAAAAAAGGTTTCTTTTATATATTTGTTATTATATCATATCATAAGCGGACACAGCCCTTACTTCTAGGAAATTAACACATGAAATGCGATAGCATTGTGGACTAAACGCTAATAAAGATGATGTAACACACCATTTTAAAGCAGGTAGATAGATACATCCAGTGTACCTAACTAGTATAACTATCTACACCTACGTAATGACGAAGTGGCTCATGACTTTCAATACCTTCTAAAATTGTATGTTCTGATTCTTTTTAATTAATTCTTAGTCTTTATTAATTATAATTCTGGCTAAAAGTCCTGCACCGACGTGGGGGTGTATGCATGGGGTGTATAATACACCCCATGCATACACAATAATTGTGAATTTCGCCACCAGCGTCTACTCCTTGAAATATCGGAGTGAGGCTCTGGGCTGCTGGCACATTTGCTCTAATAGTGTAGATGTAGATGGTAGTGTCTATGATGATTAAAACCATCCCAGCTTGTATAAATTATGTTTTTGTAGATACCTAATCTACAGCGTTCTGCGTAAAAAATTCCGCGTAAACAAAACTTATTTAAATTATTGTTGTTGTCCAAAATGTTGCTTATTTTTAACCAGTTCTTGTTTTCCTCTTTTATATACATCGCATACTTCCGATGTTGTGTCTGGTTTTGTTTCAGGTTTCTGTATCAAGGTGGCCGGAGGCGACGATCTACATCCGCACTTAAGTTATATGGTATTTTATTACATAAGTACCTGTTCAGATAGAGTTGAAGGGTTAGCCCCCGTATGCCACAGTCTATTTATTTGACGTGGCATAGCAGGCCACGTCAAACAAATACCTACCGACAAGTCCCGTTTCGACATGAACTGCAGGAAACAATATAGGGTACACTAGAGGACTCGGTATAATAAGCTGATAGACTAAATTGCTTCTTTTTTTTTTTGTCGTATATGATTAAGTTATCTATAATAATTTAAAGTCATAACCTTAATTGGCATGAGACAGGTCATTGACCCAACGAGCGTTCTTCTAATGAGAAATAACATTTAAACATTAATTGTTGCTATGTGCAATTGTACAATGCCCTAGCTGTCTTTAGGAAACAAAGGAATGGGCGAAATTGTAAATAAAAACCCAAATTAAACTCGATCACTACTACAAATTGAGCCGACTACAAACTGCATGTCCTGCTTTGCTAAGCAGTTTAGAGAAACTAAGGTTTCACAGCTCGAAACTTGTTACTTAAAACAAGTAATATCGTTAAAAGAACAACAAAATACCCGACTGCAAATGAAATGTAGCCTTTGACAAAAAAACAAATCCAAAAAAAACGACAGCTCTCTTGTCCGAATCGGTCAAGCCGATTACGCCATAGGACATCATAATAGGTGCACTCAAACATACTCTCATACTTACATATCTACTTACATACTTACTAACATACTTTCATACTCACATATACCCCAAAAAGATTACCCCCTTTTTTGGCAGTCGGGTAGAAAGAGTATATCTACCTATCCTATTCTTTCATCCGTTAGATGACGTGTAAAGCGGTGGTAACGGTATACAAAATCTGTGACTATTTGTAGGTGAGGATTCTGGCGTGAAGGATATTATATAACAGGTATCACAAATTGTTATACTCATTAGATTGATATACCTACCTACTGGAAATATATAATTCTCCATTAAAATACCTCATCATCGTCATCATCAGCCAGAAAACATCCACTGCTGAAAATAGGCCCGCCCCTTAGAACACCACAACGACCGACTACTTACCAATTGCATTCACCGGTTACCCGCGACTTCAACATGCAAATATCTGCCCGGCCAGAAATCAACCCAGGGCCTCCTACTAATAAGGCAGACGTGCTATACCGATGAAGCCTTGATCAGGATGCGATGTTTCTTCAGAAAAGCCTAGTTAGCTTTAATTAGTATAAGAAATCAGTATTTAATAAAGACTTAAGTCAAAGTAATTTATCATCATCATCATCGTCATCTACAGCTTGAAGATGTCCACTTTTGGACAAAGGCCTCCCCTTAGAGCGCCAGAATAACAACGCGCGTGCGCTTTAATTATTGGCTGACATTAATTTACTAGGAGTTTTTCGCGAATTGAGACATCGCGACCCCTAAAACTTCACAACACCTTGACAGAGTTTGTTCATACTCAAACTTAAGAATTTTATTGAAATAAGATACTTGCCTACAACATATATAAAGATCACCAAATTAAAAGTACCCTGTACATTCCGAAATATAGGTTCGCAAGTTAAGTCGCAAACAATATTTGTAATACAAACATCATACATACAAATGACGACTTGTTCCCGTAGGCCCTAAGACCTTCTCTTCGCTCAGTAAATGATTTTGCTCTAAAAATACCCAACTCAAAATTCACGTTAATTCGACACTTAGTCGTAGGTAATAATAATAAATATCTGGGACATTATTGCACACACGGTCATCTGACCCCAAACTAAGCAAAGCTTGTAATATGGCTGCCAGAGACTGATATACGTACATAGTTTTTTTTTTTAAATACATACTTATATAGATATTAACACCCAGACATAGAACAAACACAAATATTCATCACATAAATGTTTGTCCTAGATGGGAATCGAACCCACGCCCCCAAACACAGAAGGTAGGTTCACTACCAACTGAGCCACCGGGGCAGTCAACTATATAACAATTATATAAACAAATTATAAAATAATCAGGCCAATGTTGAAGTAAATATGTTCGTATACATGTTTAGTAGTTTCAAACCAATTTGGGTAGGTAAAATAATTTGAAACATGCTAACAATGCTACAATGTCTTCTTCCTCACATATAATTTGGAAAAAAATATAGGCAGGTGCGGTCAGGTACAGATTCGTAGCATAGTAGCTAGAAAAATAAGTTGATACGAAATAAAATGATTACGGTGAAAATGATAATTAACATCATGTTACATTTTTTTTTTAAGTACCCTTTTTAATTAAACATTTCAAGCTTTTTAAATTATTATTGTGCGAGTGAGAGAACGCTTGTGTTGTCAAAGTGACCTTAAATTTTAAACCTTTTTGTCTATGGAATCACACAGAAACAGTTTTTGCACAGAAAAGGAAAAAAAATATCTTTCCCTTTTCTGTCATGTTCTAAAACAGGCAAAATTCACTCGGTAAAGTGTGAAATTCACTCGATGCCGGTTCCGAAACGCTTAGTGGTATTTTACTCTAGTGTTTTGGAACGCCTCCGATGGAGTGAAATTCCAACTGACAGTTGGAACCGGGTAAAACTTATGATAGAAACAAGTAGTAAGCGTAAAACAGCACAGTTTTATAAAACGATTTGATTTTTTGAAGCTTTTGTACTTATTTTGGTCCCTCGTTCAAAAACATAATTCGCTCCGCTGGAATACTACCCGTTCAAACCCAGTTCCCAAACCAAAATTCATGCGATGAAATTCACTGGTGAAACGGCTAAATGTTTTCGAACGCAGCCCATAGGATAAAGACGTATGTAAAATACCTATGTACATACAATAAAATTGTTGAGAACATACAGTTTTTTTTAATACATATTTAGAGTCGTGCGTGATCACGTTCAACGAATTGTTTACAGTAGTATCGGTCAATTACAGGCGTCTATAAGTAGCCAGACATATTATCTAGTATTGGCAAAAACAGGTGTGAAATGGTTGGCTCAGTTGTGGAAAAAACGAAGAAGATTAATGTTGTTCTTTAAGGATAAAGTAAATTTTCTTTAGATTAAAGATGCGCAGTCATTGACTACTTATGCGTATTAAATCATCTTTCTGGACGGTAAAACAGCATGTTTGAATTTCATTTTTGTGATTAGTTATGCAGAGTCATCATGAATTATGCTTTATAAGAATTCAATAATTAATGAAAGTGTAGTATGTGTACTACTTAAAAAATATATAGATTTTTATATTCAATGTGAAACATCAGATCCCAGCATCGATATTCATCAATATATCGCTTGAAAACATCAATATTTTTTCAATGTCGAATACTTTCCACAAAAGTTGAATACTACCCTTTTTCCAGTAGTAGTAAATAAAAATCTTATCACTCTAAAAATATCAAAACATTAATTAATTGACCGAGTGAGCGAAGCGAACGAAAGGTCTCAGTTTTAGCTGGCAACATTTGCTTTCATCTGTCCTTATATTGGTAATCGCGTACAGGTCGTATTTTTCAACCAATCTTGACGAAACTTGTTATTTCACAATGCACAATTTCGTTCCACAATGAGGCGTTTTTCAAAAAAAAAAAAAAGTTCTAAAATACTTACTAGATGGCGTAATAGTCCTATCGTTCACGGTTATTTCACGGGAGCAAAAGAAACAAACTATTAAGGTTAGAGCTTCTCCCTTTCGCTCCCCCAGAAACTTATATATTGCCATCTCTTTCACACGATGTCAGGTCAGGTCATGTTATAGCCACTCTCAGTACAAGTTCTACAATTTTTTAGTCGTCGGCGATTTTTTATAGATGGCGAATTTTCCCCAAAAAGGGGGGAACTTTGCTGCGGCACCATCTACCGGCTGATTTTGATAATATTTGGCATAAACATTCAGTATTCATTTGAACATTGAAACTTTATAGCGGTAGGTTTATCAACGACTCGACTTCTATGTATTTTCTTTATAGAAATTGTTAGAGACAATAATAACAATAATTCATTACTTTTGTCCCATTAAATGTATCGTAAAAATGCTGCAATGACTTCTCGCATGGGCTTTTGTGCAATGTTTCTGTAGGATCCGTGTATAATAGTGAATTTGCTGCGCATAGTCAGTATACCAGTATGAGTCAGTTCAGCGGGCAAGCTAGTACTGTTCACCATTGTTCACCTAAGCCATTTGAGGAGTTTTGGGTCCAAATTACAAATCTCTATCACAAGCGATTTGGTCTGTGCGTTGATTCATAGAAAAAGGCTCGTTCCAAGCTTGTTATATATGAACTTTTATAGACACAGGGTAACTTTATAAGTAGTGCGCAATTTTTGTTTAAAAGATTGTTGAAAAATAAAGTATACATATTTTTTGGTTTTACCCACCTTGGTACAAAATTATCGAAATAACTTCAAATGAAAGTAGCTACAGCAAGAGCTTTACCTTTAGTCATGGTCACTCTTTTTGTGATTGTACTACGAACACTTACGATATGTGTAGGTACCTACATCGCTTCTTCTCGCTCGCTATAGTGAGAAGTAGGTAGGTAATTATTTTATGATAGCCAATAAGAGCTAAAATGCCACTTGGCCTTAAAACCCTGTTGCAAGTAGGTATTTGAGAAGAGATAAATACATGCTTAGCTATAGGAGGGCAGAGGTCTCTATCGGATACCAGTAACTAAATCCGGCTTTCTAACTATCACCCTCAAGTTGAAAATCTGTCGTCAAGCACCTTCAGTGTTTTCCGACGGCCTGACTTGAGAGACAGTTCGCATTCCAGGGCCCATACCATAAGGTGGTTATTGCGATAATAGTAAGGTTCACTTGACGACGCTGCATGACCACGAAACGTATCGCCGCGCGATAAGGTTTATGGTAGCGCAGCGTTGTCGGCTGACCCAAACAATCACCGCAATAACCACCTTACAGTACGGAGCATGGATAGGTATATTTACCATGCATCTTCAACCACACCGCCACTTAACACCAGGTGAACTGTGGTGAAACGGCTAACATGTCGTACGTAAAATAATAACAATAATAATCTTTTTTAAACTGTGTACATGTGTTTTTTGGATAATTAAGTAATATTAGGTTTACAATATTAGGTTTTTTTATGTCGAGACGAGCTTATCGCTTGCTTGATGGTAAGCGTCAAGCTTGTCCATAATTAGTTCAGTGCCAACCAGAATTTCGAACTTCAACAGTTCAAAACCCTGCGCTTGTCACAATGCCCAGTAATTTTGCTGGAACAATGTCCTTCAATCCAGATCACAGTAATGATTACACACTGCTTCTTGGCGCTTCAATAACTGGCAAAAGTGTGGTACTTCCCCAGACGGACACTGCAAGAGTCGTACTAGAAGACCCCAACACTACTAGGTATTTAAATGCACATATTTGTAAACGAACTAGGCTGTCGTTAATTAAAATTTCCAAATTCCTTTATGGTGACTCACAGACGTGCTGTTATGTGAGTTTTCCGCTTACTTTACTTTTCAATCTCTAAGAGCAAGGCCACCACCTGGAACAACTTCTTTCTGTCGTTTGTTGGATTAATGGGAGGCTATTTTTATTCTATTAGCTATTAAACGTCCATTGCTGGACGAAGGTGGTGGTTGTTATATTCCCCACGCTTGTAGATTCTTTTTTTATTACCTTACAAAAAATAATTCTATATTTATAGAACACTTCTTCCCGACGTAGGGTATCCAACTTTGTGTGATAGTTAGTTGATTCAGGCGTAGCTTTGCAGAAGTTCATTATTAAACTGCACAGTTTCTGTGTTACCCAACCAATTTTGTGTGTTAAGAAATTATTCCCAGATACTAGAATTTACACAGCAAAGTGTATGTTTTAAATATTACATAATAGCGACCCGCCCCGGTTTTGCACGGGTACCAAACTTTACAGGATCACCAGCTGGGCGAATCTGAAGATTCCCTGAAAATTTCATCAAAATCGGTTTAATCCGTTTTGGAGTCTATAGGGAACGTAAATAGATAATAACAACATACATACATCGCTATTTATATATGACTAGCGATCCGCTCCGGTTTCGCACGGGTTCCAAACTTCACAGGATTTCCTGAAAATTTCATTAAAATTGGAGTCAAAGTTTTAGTGGAATTGGAGTGGAAATTGTTTTTTTTTGGAGTCTATAGGGAATATGCATACATACATCGCCTTATATATATTATGAAGTTTTCATTTAACTACAGTTTGTACTCTTTAAATGAATAAAAAAGATGTTGTCATTGACATTTTACAGACAACAGACATAACACTGAAAGAAGCAATAATATTTCGAGCACGTCAATGTTTAATATCTATCATACTTGGACGAATGATGCTAAATCCATGCTATCCACAGAATTCTCCTTATAAATATGCTATCATATAAATGTTTTACAACTTAACATTTGCATAAAGTAATCACTTAATTCTTTTCTAAACCTATATCATTAGGCAACGTTTTGTGGTTTTGCGGTAACCGTATAAATTCGTATTGAGTAACTCATTATTCCTAAATATTTTCGGATATGCATCTCGGAATTGTTTCAACAGGTCCGATTAAAAGGTAAACTATTCACTCGAGAAGGAAGATAGC
Source organism: Apocheima hispidaria (assembly GCA_947579745.1). Classification (NCBI taxonomy): domain Eukaryota; kingdom Metazoa; phylum Arthropoda; class Insecta; order Lepidoptera; family Geometridae; genus Apocheima; species Apocheima hispidaria. Next base: position 5,990,963 of record OX388151.1, read on the forward strand.
GCACGCGTGTGATCGATGGTGTTAAGACACCTTTATCTTAGGGCGCGTGACGTCAGCCCCCGGAGTAATAAATAGGAGTGTATTGAGCGCGCGCGAACATTACGAGTGCTCGAGTGACCTGCGCCCGCGCCTTGCCCTCGCGTCTTTCAGTTCGCGCCGTACCTCGTTCGCGGTTCTATAGGTGACCGCGAATTGCAGTCTGTTGCACCAGTGTCTTTTGTGATACTATTGTTCGAGATAACTACCGGTATGTTTCATTTACTTCCTTTGTTTCTTTGCCAGTTTTATATGAGCGGTAAGTATACATGCGTACGGAACGCTTGATGGTGACCGCTTATGCAAACAGCAAAACGAGTGGAATTGTTTTACGAGGTTTACGAGGAGAGGTGCTTTTTTCTATTATTGCCTTCTCCAGATTCTCATTACGGCATTATCACACTTTTCAGCTGGGAATGTGCGCGTTGATGTCGTTTGCATTTGAATCTGAAACTTCTTTCACTTGACTTACCATAATCAGTTAAGGGATACATTTTAGGTAAAAGCAATTTTATATTGTTAGGTCTGCTGCTATTTTATAGGTGTAGTTAGTTATTATTTTTCAGATAGATTCATTATTGATATCATTTAGCACTGTATGTAACTCGATATTTTTTTAATGTACTGTGAGATTGAATTGAATTAAAGAGTTTTGATAGCTCATTCAATATTCGGAGTGTTATCGCACCGTCAAAGTACAGGTTCTAGTTACTAGTTGCTTTTCCCGGTTTTACCCGCTATCCCTCCATGAACGTTTATTTTTTGGAACTAAGAAATAGTCTACTTGTCTAAGGTATAAAATTGGATAGTTTTATATAAGCTGGTATATAACTGGATAGTTTTCCTTGATCACGTAGACTTATTAAGCTTAGACGAAGACCAAGCTGTATCTTAATTCGTTTAGCCATTACGGAACCAAATGGAAACAAACATACACTCAAACTTTAGCATTTGGTATAAATTTATACAGCGTATGATTTAATTTTTATGTTTTTACTAAGTACCTATTATAATATAAATACCGGCACTTCTGATAGCCAAACAAAATAAATCGATACTGTTTGGGAAATAAAACAATTATCTTGTCTATTGTCTTAAATCCGTAACAATGATCGATTAAACCTAGAGTAGGTATGCTTTATACACCTAGCACATCAATTATTTACAGTTGCCTTCATAGTTACAAAGTATTCATATAAGTATGCATAATTGCATATAACTAATAACAGTTCCGATAATTGGCACGGACATACAGTCTAAGTAAATTTGGGATATATGTATATATTACAAGTTTGAACATTACGGTAATATGTTGTCTTTCTGATTTAAAAGTTGTAATTTTGGCTATTTGGCTATTGGAGATTTTGGTACTTTTGTAGCTGAGTTGATCTGGCGACGACTAGAAGTGGGCATCTTTTATGGCATATGGTGGGCCAGTCACCTCTAGCTTCGTATTTTTAATCAAGGAAGGAATACTAATACATATTGAATCCAATATTCTAATTTAATACTAATTAAGTATGGGTTTTATAAAATGCCATCATACTAATTCACCTTCACAAGCCATCAGAATAACCAAATTAATAATTATGTCTGATTAGGTACATCATTGAGAAACAAAACACTAACACAAATAAAAATAATTACAAATATGTATTCTAGACGCATATATAGAAACCAGTAGGATAAGAGTAATATGAAATTAAATAAACAAAGAAAAAAAAAGGTTTACAAATAGATACCCTCTAATAAAAACGCAAAAAGAAAATTATGTTTATACTCTCTCTACCATCACCAATTGTATGTGTAGCTAATTAATATAAGGCAGGACATCTAGATATACATTATATTTAAATAATGACCCATCATTGACTTTATCCTAAAGCCACGGTCATATTTGATTAATATTCGAATAATAATAACAATTATAGTCGTCGAAAAAAAACACGATACAGCACCAAATTATCACCTACCTACGTACTTGTTATGCAAGAATCTCTTTGCACTTTATCTTAGATGGTTTTAGTAAGTACTTAGCTAAAATCAGAAATGCTATAAGTACAGTGAGAAAATCATAGGTCAAAGGTCAGAAATGACTTGCATTTAATAACGGTAACTTTCAAATATATGTCATCATCATTATCAGTCTGATAATCATCTCCCCTCCTCTTCCCACTGCTGAACAAAGTCATCCCCGTAAGGAGGGAGATGTTTGCCGTAAATATTCATCAAATTATATCACTATTAACTTCACTTCAGTCACTTACGATATTAATATCTATGTCCCTAGAAGAGAACTAGTCATCGCGACACATGGAATCCTACAGCGATGACTAGCGACTGCAATTCAGAATTAGCGACACGTCAATTTAACTGATTAATACCAAATGTAAATGTAATTTGTAACAACAAATTTTGTAACTAAAATTATTATGATACTATGATGATACTACTAAAACAATAATACTATGTACCCTATCATACTATTAATTGTACCAATAAATTATTATTATTATTATTATTATCCCTGCACCCGTCCTCCGTTGGTTCTGGATGCAGTTTTACGACAGACTCCAGTCCAAATATGTGTAACTGAAATTGATAAAAATATTAATTAATAAAAATTAACTTAATGTTAGAGGTCGTATACAAATTTGCAACGACGCTGTCTTCAAGGCAACAAAGAAAACCATGTTTCATCATTTTATTCAGAACCTTGTAAACTTGATATTATACATATATCGAAATTGAGTTGACACCGCGATTGAGTTATCACACAGTTATATATTCTTTACAATCAACATATTATCCTAATCCTAATTAATATTATAAATTGTAATTCCGAATGTAACTCTGTCTCTCTGTCTGTCTTTCTGGGTATTTGTCGCGTTATCACGGCTAAACGGCTGAACAGATCGAGCTGAATTTTTGCATAGATTTAGCTTAAGGTTAGGAGACGGACAAAGGCTACTTTTTTTTATTGGTCCAAACGAACGAAGTCGCGGGTAACAGCTAGTAATACACAATCAACACACATATACCTGTCGGTTGTCGTAATGATGTAGAATCATAATCAAATTATTCTCTATTAGCAATTGAGATGTAAACTTAAGGTCATCTATAGGAAAGATTCTTTTTTTGAAATCCTGTCACAGGGTCAAGTAGGTTATCGGGATCCGGTTGGAGATTATTAAGTCTCTTTATATATGCTACGGCTAGAACCCGAAGAACGGCTACGCCTAGTTGTAGCCGGTCAGCCCTAGGTGTAGCCACGAACGCTTGGTTAAATCTAGTATAAGCCGATTGTTTTTGGGTAAAACTAGGTCTAGCCGGTACCATTCCGGCTGGAACTAGGTTCAACCAAACCCTAGTGGTTATAATAGGTCTAGCGATATCATGCTGGCTACAACTAGATTCAACCAAACCCTGGTGGCTATTACTAGGAGTATTCTTTACAGGTTGGTTACCTTGGGTAGAAGTTGTTCTACTTACTCTACAGAGCCACATATTTCTGGCTTTTAGTCGACTTGAGAACATTCTCCTTTTTTTCGAGTCGGTTAAAAATTAAATGCTGGTCGTTGGGAGGCGCATCACTTGAGAACGACTGGGTCGTTTTGGTTTTATGTTGAAAAATGTTCGTAATAGTCCGAAGTAGGTTCTCATGGAAATAAATATTGGAAAAGTTTAGTGAGTAAGAAGGCCGAGCTACCTTCCGAGCTCTAAACCTGCGAGACCGCAAGTCGAGCTCCATCGCGTATGAAGTCGCGGCCATCAGCAAGTATTTTAAAATAAAAAAACGATTCACACTCTACTATTACGATTCTAACTCCCCATTAGGCTTCCTTGTGTTGGTGATTCCATAGAACACATACAAATACACGAACAGTTAACCCACAGACTCAGAGATATTCACTACATACATTCATTGAAATATATGCTCAGCCGGTAATAGAACCAGGGATCTCCTGCTTATCAAGCAGATCCGTTACTATCGAAGCCAATAGAGTCGAATTGTTCTTTGCATATGAAATGTGCAGGAAACAGCTTGAATTCAACTAAAATGCGATCGACACTGGACTTGCGCAGATGTCCAAAACAAGGTCACTTGAGATGGAACACCATATCCAATCTTGATAAGGAGTCGAATATAACAAAGATATTATATAACAAAGACGGACATAGGATACTTTTTTTTAAGTCCACGCAAATTCGCAGATCTGAAGTTATTGAAAATGAGTAAGACCGTTCCATTTTGCTACGTACTTTTCCTTCAGCTCAGTACGCAAGTCTTGCGCACAAAAAGTATTTCCTAAAAAAATACTGTTGGAATCATACTGCGCGACGCCGGATGCTTTAAACGTTTCCACCTAATTAAAAGTCAAGATTACATTAGATATTTTAGTTTATTGGCCGTGCGAAGCGAGGTCTCAGAGTTTACTGGGACAAATCGGCATTTGTATGTATGTTTGTAAGTTTGTGTGTATATTTGTCCGATGATAACTTGCGAACCGTTGATCCGATCTTCATCGAATATGAGCTGAATCGGTCCAGGGGTTGTGAAGATATAGGGGTCGCGAGATCTCAGTTCGCCGCGAACTACTAGTTTAGATACGATTGTAGTGCTAAATACTTTTTTATTTTGAATTATGATTGGTATCAGTAGAACAGTGTGGTATTAGGTATAAGTACTCGGCTGACTAAAAATCTGTTGCCAAACGCCTAACGATGAGTTCCGGTAGCCTCACTTGTGAGCCAGTTACAATTCCTGGGCAGTACCGTGGCGTTCTTATTGTAGGATGATTGTTATGTTCCTCGACGTCGCTGCGCGACCGTGAATCGTGTCGCCATTCGCCGCGCGTTTAGGTTCCCGGTGCGCAGCCTCTGCGGCTGAATTTAACTATCATTGCAATAAGCAGTTACGGTACGGGCTAGACTAGGTTACCATCCTCGACCAATCCGTCAGGTGACGCCTAACCGTTTCCTTTGACATGCCAAAGTCCGACTTAGTTTAGGTGATGCTTAGATAAGTTTTATCGTTGTTGACTTTTGTGGAGACGGGCATAAGTGTTCAGGCGGACAATTAAGAAAGTTGAAATTCACGAAGCAACTTATTGTTCGTTTACATTAAATTTTACTCCATCTTAAACTCAACTTCAACTTTTCAATAAAGTTGGAATAAAACGGTAGTAGCAATATATATTTTGACGATAAAGAGATAATAGAAAAACAGTTACTTAGAGACTTATTCAGTTACTATAAACAAAAACAAAAAAACAAAAAAAAACCTTCATATCAAGTATACCCATAAATACTTGTAGCTGGATATTTCTATATAAAATATGTGCATACATTTTCTGTTGAAGTATCACAATTGATACTTGTTGCGATATGGTAAAATCATGCAAAGGACCTCTTTACCACCCCTTTGTCTGAACGCGGTGAGTCAAAAACTACACTATGAACTTGCTATTAACATTTTTACTCGTGTTTACCAAGCAGAACTATTAATAGCATGTGTTAGAATTATATGGTTTATCCCCGAATACTGAAACGCTTGTTAACTTTGACAACAGATTAATTCTAATGCTGCCTTTGTCTGGCACTAAGCAAATGACAAAGGCAGCAACATACTTAATGTCGTCAAAGTTAACAAACGTTTCAGTATTCGGGGGTTATTTACCTTCATTCTGAATAGTGCAAGTAAAATATGACAAGGCAAATGGCTCTACATCTATCTGTAAAAAAGAACAAGCCTTTGTCTATGAATCAACGCACAGAGCAAACTGCTCATGATAGAGACGTGAAATTTGGACCTAATACTCTTCAAATGGTCTAGTTGGACGTTAAGAGCGGATTTTGCAAAGGGGCGAAAGGGACCCGTAAATTTTGTATGGAAATAAAAATGTATTCATGCTACTGAGATTCATTTCTACGTCATTAATGTCCTGTTCGTCACGTTACTCACGTTAATAACATTTGCCTGAAAATGCTAGGCTCTAGAAATAAAAGAGGAATTTATATATTTATTTCGTAGAGTCAGTAACCATGTTTAGCCCTTTGTTTCTAATATAAATGTAATAAACTCTATTAATTGCGCGATTCAGAACTTCCTACATTAGAACTATCGTTCCATACAAAACGTCAAAAAGAGCACAAATATGGAACTATAGGAATTAACTTTGTCTCTCTGTCTGGATGTTTGTCGCGTTATCACGGCTAAACAGATCATGATAAAATGTGATCAGGAGTTATATCAAGATGACGGACATAGGATACTTTTTTATGTCCACGTGAACGAAGTCGCGGGTAACAACTAATAAGGAATAAGGGATACATTATTTATCTTTCACTCTACGGTGACTACGAAATTCAGCTGATATAGTAGAAATGCGCAAACCGAAGCCAGCGCGAGTTTTTTAGCTACATATTTTATCTAATTTAGATCAGATTAAATGTTATTAGGCCGGGTCTGGAACAAAAGAAGGCGGCTGATTCCAAGTTAGGAGCGATGTCCCACTGGCCATGCGACGTCTGAGGCAGACGGTCTAGCTTTGTATCGTCTATAGATCGGACTCGAACTACAGCCCGCTAATTGCCAAACATGTAATTTGTACCAAGGTTTTTATTGATATTGATGATATTTCAAATAACAGCGCATAATATACATTTTTTAATTTTGCTTTAATTGGCCATTCATTATTCAACCTTAATCTGGTAATTCTACACTCATATGAATACGTATTACAAAATGCTGAAGGACGCAGTTAATTAAATTGTATTAAATTACTACTTATCGAGCATAATAAAATCAATACATGATGAACGCCAAGGTGTATAAAAACCAAAATACCTAAATAAGTTCAAATGTAGCAAAGCAAAATTGAGTGTTATGATTTTGACCTGTATGTATGTATGTGTGTTCATCTGTTCCCTCATTACTTCTAAATTGCCTATTATAATTTGAAATTTGAATTAAGCGAGAATTGAGCGATGAGTTTACATTTCAGTTATGTACATATATGAATTGTGGTGGTCTATAGAAAGTTGTCAATGTAAGTGTTCTATGGTATAAAGAAAGAGTGTTATGTTGAGAGTGTGTGGTGAGTTTGGTGTCAGATTAATTCCATTTGAAATCTAGTTTTTTTTCTTTTACCAAATCTAAAGTACAATTTTGCTTATTATATTATTGTTATGTAAAAAAAAATTAGGGTTACCAAAAAATGTTTTGGAAATATTTCCTTCATTAATATCATCATCATCATCATCATCAGCCATAAGACGTCCACTACTGAACATAGACCTCCCCCTTAGAACGCTACACCGACCGATAACGTGCCACTTGCTCGCGACTTTCACGATGTCGTCGGTCCACCTAGTGGGAGCCTACGCCTGCCTACGCCTCGTCTTCCGGTTTATGGTCGCCACTCATGAAACTTTGTTCCCCACCGGTTATCGGTTCTTCGAGTTATGTGGCCTGCCCATTGCCACTTCGGCTTGTTAACTCTGAAAGCTATAACGGTGACTTTGGTTCTTCTGCGTCTTGAACGTCCGCAGGATATAGGCTATTTGACCTCACATTAAATTGTATATGGCGCACTGTAGAGGGCATAAAGTCATGAACTTAAGAAAGGACGCCGTGTTGCGTATCAAATGAAAGGGCTTAATTAGCACATTACAAGAATAAATATATAGTTTTTTTAACAAACACATATCTTGTACTCTATAATTTCCCCTGTTTTGCCGCATTTTCCGGTATGAAAAGTATCCTTTATGCATCTTCATGATGCACCATTTATCAAAATTGCATCAAGATCGGTTAAGCATTAGGTAAGTACGGTTACATCAGTAACAAACAGAGAGAAGGGGAGCGTTAGCGATAAAATTCATTTTTGACTGAGTGAAACCCCGGACTTTGAAACCTACATGATTTTTTGTAGGAAAGTTGTTAATTACAATACAATTTTTAAGTTCGAATATGAGCAAATCGGTCAAGAAGTTGCGAAATTATAGAGGTCGCGAGGTCTCAGCTCGGCTCAAATTACTACTATCAATAATAATAAAAATATCGCGTTTATTAACCGAGCGCAACGAAGGCCTCAAAGACTACGGGATCCAGTCTGAGTAAAATCAGTACAGAAGTTGTGAAGCTACTAGGGGTCTCATAATCTCAGTTCTTCGCGAACTGGATAGCTAAAAACTCTTTATTGTTCACACCAGAAAAACAAAATCACACACAGTGCAACCGCAACCTTATAAACTAGTGCTACAAGCGCCGGCTAAAGGTTGTTTCTACCAGACAACTACTTACTAGATAATATAAGTTTGGATTGAAGTAGATTATCAGTACGATAGTAATTCATACTTCAATGAAAGAGGTGTAATAAATTGATCAGTGCCGATTCTCGTTTGTTTTGAACAATGGGTCGTTTGATAAGCGTGTGCCGTGTAGTGACATTGAACTTCGCGAGTCTGCGAATGCTATGATGTCGAGTGTCGCAACTCGCAAGCAGCGGCGGTCCGGGGTCTCGTAACTGTTGGGGCTATTAAAGCTGTCGCAACAATAATACGGTACGGCGCCCCACGCCCTCTTAAACCACAAGATCACCCACTACGTGTGTACTGTGTATTTTGCACTCCCTGCCTTACAACTTGTACTGAGCATGAGATTTAATATCCATCTAATATCTAGGGTGCGCACTGCGCAGTCATTGCCCGTCAATGTTTTGAATTGTTGAAGTTCTAAATTCTGGGTGACATATAACTGCCGTGGGCAAGATTGGCCATCAGGTGAGCGACTTGTCCGGTTCGACACTTTGAAGCATAAAAAAACTTGGGTCTCTTAAAAAATAAAGTAAATAGGCATGTCATGGGCAATCGTGCTCCATCTTAGACCATATTGTTACTTTCCATCAGGCGAGTTGTGATTAAACGCTAGTCCATTCTGCTGCATAAAAAAAACTGAGTTACTTCACTTGTGCATGCGTACATCTAACCTCGTAGGTAAATACTATTTACAATTGCAAAATTGTACGCATAAATTGACCTTACAATATATTTATTACAACCAAATTCAGAAATAAAATTCAAAATAGCATTGAACTTCTGTAACATAAATACATACTTAATACCTGTAGTCCGTGACTTTTAATAATACGTATTTCTAAATTCCATTTTATAATATACATATAATATTGATATGAAAATAATTATTTAAATTAGGGCAAACATTTAGAAGAACGTGAAGCTCCAGTCAAAGCTAAATACAAAGACTACAAAATATAAGGCAAATAATTTAAATATTATTTCTAGTGAATGTAAAAGTTTTGTGAAAGTCATGGCCCAAAGTTGCTAATTATTATGTAAGTAACCTGCAGAAGTTTTAGTTAATTAAAAATAATAGTACATTGTTCACCCAGGGGAGAAAGGACCTTTTACCAGCGAGGCTGTAGGCAGTCGAGTAATAAATACACAGTTGGGAATCGCACTTTCTGCCAAGTGATACAAGTGCTACACTTACGAGGAAAATAATAAAAAAAACAAATTGAAAAATCAGATAAATAAATAAATCAAAGGCAAGAAACACGCGCAGTGTGCACGTGCGATTATCTTTTTTTTGAAGCAAGTGACCGGTACTATTTTGTTGTACGTTGTACGTTGACCGCTACCATTTCGTATTACGTTGGTACGACACAAACCCCAAAATTTAATAAATAGAAGAACAGCGCGGTAACAATGGATTTTCATATACATTTTTCTGCTCGCTCAGTGATCTTCTCTATTTCGTTCGCACTTTATCAACGTTTGTATAATACCATTGCCTTTAATTTTTAGAAAGATATTATAGCTAATGAGTAAAATTAATGGTATTTCAAAAATATTTACTTAATGTTTTTTTTTTAATTACCTCTGTAATTTTTATATTGAAAAATGTTGAAAACGAACAAACGAACGAGATAGCCTTTTACACTGGTTTTTCATACACTTTTCCCGCCCGCATAATAATACGACAGTAATGAAGTACATCCCCATTTAATAAACAGGAATATGATGCTTTCCAAGAAAGTGTGGTATAAAAATGACCTTGTATATTAGTGTACTTAGTTAACTTACACTATATATAGACAAAAAAATAATTAAGGGCTATATTAATGTTATGTATAATTGATATTTGACGATTTGAAAAAATTAACAGGTATTATTGGATAATATTGTGGCTAATATATGATTTAAATTTTCTCGAAGTTTCCATGATTGATAAAATAAGAAATAATTAAACCTAGTGAATGCGGAAAAAAATCCGGTGAGCAGGCTGTCGATCACGCAATCACTGGGGAACTACGTCGTCCAGTTTGTCCTTGCTTAATAATAGTTTACAATTATTATACAAGCTTCTCGAATAGTTAGATTAATTATTTTTAATGAATATTACAACTATCAATATTACAAATTGTAACGATGATAACTCAGTGGCTAGTGCCTTTAGATTGCACGCCATAGGACGTATGTTCAAATCCCAAAAGTGAGCTTGAGGTACAGGAGAAGGAAAACATCGTGAGGAATCCAAAAAATTGTGGTAGGTACCTAGCTTCGACAAAAATAAAATGAATCGACGGGCCCAAGTAAGCGGACGGCTCTCACCCCCGAATATTGAAACGTTTGTTAACTTTGACGACAGATTAATTCTAATACTGCCTTTGTCTGGCCCTAAGGAAATGAAAAAGACAGCAATAAACTTAATCTGTCGTCAAAGTTAACAAACGTTTCAGTATTCGGGGGTAAGTCTGTGAAAAGTGCGAGACGTATGTTCGTCAACACATGCGATACAAATATCCGCAAAAATTTGAATTGATATTATATTACCTATCTCTTTTTTTGTGACAAATGTACTATACATACTTTTAAATACGTATTGAAGCCTAACCCCCGAATACAGAAACACTTGTTAACTTTGACAACAGATTAATGCTAATGCTGCCTTTGTCTGGCACTAAGCAAATGACAATTAATCTGTCGTCAAAGTTAACAAACGTTTCAGTATTCGGGGGTAAGTTCCATTGTTTTGACCTGTTATTTTTAAGGAAGTTGTGTGGTCAGGGCCCATTCATTTTACTTTGGTAGAAGGTACCTGGAGTACTTTCTAGTACTCGCCAGGCTAGCTACCAAGGCAATCTGAAATCTCAATAAAAGACAAAATATAAGACAGCGTGCCACTTGCATCCACCGGTTGCCTGCGACTTTTACAATGTCGTCGGTCCACCTAGTGGGAGGCCTGCCTACGCTTCGTCTTCCGGATCGTGGTCGCCACTCAAGAACCTTTCTTCCCCATCGGTTATCGGTTCTTCGAGTGATGTGGCCTGCCCATTGCCACTTCAGCTTGCAAACTCTGAAGGCTATATCGATGACTTTGGTTCTTCGGCGAATATTCTCGTTTCGGATTTTATCGTGCAAAGAAACTCCGAGCATAGCTCTCTCCATTGCCTGCTGTGGGACTCCAAAAGGCCAGCAGTTAAGGACCACGTTTAAGTTCCATATCTGATCACTGGCAACACATATTAGTTGAAGACCCTTGTCTTCAGTTTTTCTTCAGTCTTATCTTCTTCTTCTTAGCACTGCGGGATTCACAATCCCTTTATTTATTTTTGTACATGGCGAAAATTCGGCAACCATTCGGGCCAGGGACTGAGTTTGACCATATTTGATCAAATCATATTTAGCATGGACTACTTGCCTACTTTCAATTTTTGTACGTCGAATCAGCGTTTTGCAAGTTACCGTCGGAAGGGTAGTTAAACTATTTTAAACACAAAAATACAAATTTACAACAATACAAATATGCAAACATACATACAAACACCGACCTTATCATGTAGCTCTGGCGGCGTTGGTCATCGCGTGCCGTTCCACTCGCATCAACTTACTGGCACCATGCGAGCGAGCGGGATAGCTAACGAAAAGCATTGCCACCAGAGTTACATGATAAGACCCCTGTTCCCTTACTCTGAGACCTTCGTTCTGACAACCAAGACCAAAGTTCAAAACCGACTATAAAACTGATTTCAAAGTTATTGTAGAAGTTGGTATAGCATGGTCGATTACCATGCTATACCGTGCCGCGTTAAATATATACCAAATGACTAAACAAGGATACCATAAACAATAAATACTTAAATATTACCCTTGCTATAATCGTTTCATGATGATGACGAGCTTGTCTCGTCCTCGTTTGTATTGTTCTTCGGCCTTTTGTCTCTAGATTGGTGCAATTATCACGTCACCGATCTTATGCAGAAGTAGTTGTGTGGACGGAAGTGGCTCTACTTAGCCGGTGACTTCTTTGTAATTGAACTGGAATTTACGCAAGTAATTACGAGAAGTACTGGGATTTTAGTTAAACGATGTAAATAATTATATTATACATAATCTAGATTATAATTGTACTACGTAATTGTAAACAATTGAGGGAATAGACAGACTACAGAATATAGGTAGAATTCGATGGCAGTACGACTTATGATGGGTGTTTTTGGGGATTTGTGGGGATCCGATAGTAGCTACCAAATACAACGGGAATACGAGAAGTACAAGGAAAAACATGTGCGGAGCCAAAACATAAGAGAGAAGAAAAATTACTCTCAAGAGTGTACGATGCTATAGACTACTTAAAGACAATAGACGACTCCATAATGTTTATTATTTTATTTTATTCTCTTAGGATAACTAACAGCTAGCGCTTAAATAACAGGTTTAATATTTTAACTTAAAGCTAATTAAAAGTTACCACAAATAGGCATGTATATATGTTTGTCTTTAGTATTGTAGTAATATAAATTCGGGTGTTCGATTAGACGACGGACTTATAGGATGTAACTGCACTCATCATTATGAACAACACTAGCTGCGCCCCGCGGTTTCACTCGCTATTCTACAGAAACTAAATATTTTTCCGGGATAAAAAGTAGCCTATGTGCTAATCCAGGGTGTAAGCTACCTCCATATCGAATTTCACTCAAATCTGTTCAGCCATTACAGAGTTGAACGGGAACAAACACACTTAAATACTTACACGCTTACACGCAAACTTTCGCATTTATAATATTAGTGTGATTTACAGTGGGATCAACATGAAATCGGAAAAAAACAGCTGTTTTGTATGTTTTGTCGAGGGTTAATGTCATTTACAAAAATTTTATACAAAAAATCTTTTTTTTTTCGCCCTTTTTAGTTTTGGTCCCTATCTGTAATTCTTATTAATTACTCATTATCATCGTTATCACCCGGAAGACGTCTACTGCTGAACATATGTCTCCCATCTCACCGATCGACAACCTGCCACTTGCATCCACCGATTACCCGTGACTTTCACAATGCCGTCTGTCCCTTTACTGAGAGGCCTGCCTACACTGCGTCTTCCGGTTCGTAGTCGCCTTTCTTACCCTTCGGTTATCAGTTCTTCGGCCTGCCAATTAACCTATTATACCTTACCTTATTGCTTATCTGTAATTAATATAATTTGGTTTGATAGTAAATCTTGTTGTTGTTGTACATATTATCCAAATGTTCAAGCCTACCAATAATTGGCAGCGTACCTAGCATACATGGTAATACAATCATACTACCATAAATATTATTACTTATTTTAGAATATAAGAGATAGATAGGTAACTCTTTATAAAAACTCAAACAAAGTATACACAAACATAAACAGAAAGACCCGAAACCCATCAAAGTGACACGTGATCTAACAAATTTTCATGCAGCGTGTGGTAAGTGGCAAATCATAATATACAGTTACGTGCAAGGAAAACGTGTCAGATCACATGCCACATCACTTAGATGAGTTTCAGGATTAATTGGTACTAGATTGAGTATGTTCATTAGATCACTTAATCTTACACGCTTACCGGCTGTAATTATAGCATATGTATCTTGTCTGACTGCCTGAAAAGAGAAGCGCTCAACAGTTTGATTATCTTTTTATTTTATTTTGTTACCTAACAATACAACGACGTATTTACGAAAATTAATAATTGGTTTTTGCCATTATCACACAGCAACTATCTGTTTTTATAGCTTGAGAACAGATTGTAATAAAATAATGCAATAAGGCTCAGAGACTATATTTCCTAATTATACTAATATTATAAATGTGAAAATTTGTTTGCATTTTAGCACTCTTCATATTCAGAGAGAGAGAGAGAGAGAGAGAGAGGGAGGGAGAGAAAGGGAGAGAGAGAGAGAGGAAGAGAAAGAGAGAAAGAGAGAGAGAAACAGTTATTTATATATAACGGCGTTTTTTCGTGTAGCTATTAGATCTGATTTTATGTTAAATCGAGTTGGGAGCGGTCGGATCTCGAATAAGCTTCTAACCCTTCTGTTTGAACCGAGAATATGGTAGCTGCCGGTCAGATATAGTAAGATAAACGGAACAATGTCTCGTCGCGCACCGATACCGTACCAATCCAATCAGGAAGCGGCCTAAGAATAGTAACTATTATTGAAACTAGATTCTTAGAACTTAGGATTATGTAAATCAAAGAAACTTGTTTGACAAATACCTCGATACTAATTTGTTTCTACGTCACAACCGCTAGAAACACTTTAACATTATTAACACAATTATCAAGTTCACTAATCTTTATTTATGTCATAAAGTTTTAAAATTCTAATTCCTTATGTGGTCCTAATTCACTTATCCTATATTAAACAGACAGAGATAAAACATAATAAATAAAATAAGTGTATGTAATTATTATCAAAACTTTTTTTCTCGTACTTTCTTAGAAAACGATCATTGCGTACCTACTGAGAATGATATTCGCGGTTATATTTGAAGTAACCAAAACGAAAAGAATGATTATTAAAATGAAAAGGATGAATTTTCGGTGTTTTTTTTTTTCTATCAGAAACACTGGCATCTATATCCTCGAAATGCAATACACAGGTTTGGTGGCAGAGCGAGGTTGTTTGATGAAAGAGCCCTATTTACCGCGACAACGACGTCGTGTGTATGCGTAGTCGGGCTGCGCTCGTCAATGCGCCATTACTCTGCGCTTCGGGGCCGTCGGTGCACAGCGGCTTAGGAGCACCGGCTCTTTGCTTAAAACAAGCAACTCAGATGTTAATATCACTTCTCCATTATAGTTTTCATTTAATGAAATTCGACAAATATCTTTCCTATCGTATTAAATATACGATACATATATAATGTATTGGGTACGCCCCCTCCCCCGTAAATAAAGTCAGCTCTATTCATCTATCATCTTTGGTTGATGGGATCGGGTGTAGTTACATACACCTAAAAAATAACCTTCCTTCTTCATGCGTGATGCACTAAATTATGATTTCACATTTTATAGTACTTAGGTAGGTACTTATTTACTTACTTTGCAATTAGTGCCTTTTTTCTCGTAAGATATTTTATTTGATTGTAAATAAAAATTACTTCTCACTCCGGTATCCAACATAAATGTTGTAAGTGCATGCATTTATTCGGCAATGATAACCTGTTTAGTAAATCAAGATTGAACCATATCCTGTCCTGTTTGTGGCACGAATTACATCATTTAATCTTTGTTTCACTGGCTATTATTTTTCTCAGCTGTACGCTCCGGTAGCGTTGGTTTTTAATTCTAAATCTAATCTACATTCAACTCGAACATTGCTTTGATTTTACAAGACACCGTTAATTTCAGTATCAATGTTCCTTATTTTATGATAAAGGATACCAATGCCACCATGCACTTGTCTTGTGTCGTGTTTGTCACAAGAAAGTTTTTCTATTACATTTTATATAAACCATTAATAATTTTTTAGACTGCCCTGTTGTTGGCGTATATTTGGGTGTATATAAGTATTTATGCTTGTGTGTTCCTATATTTCTTGCTGTAGCCTAATCGATTTTGAAGAGTGAGGTATCGTTGGATTCGTTTGTTCCTCTTTGTAAAGAGTGTGCCGTTTGCAGTCGGGTATTTTGTTTAAAAAAATATATATATTACTTGTTTAAGAATTCAATTAATAATATAGAGAACGCGCAAATCTTTTTGAGGTGTGGGAATGTAGGCGCAAGTCGTATTGGGCTGACTCCGCGTCTCTCTTACATCTGGGTAGCCGGGTACCTACGTACAGAAATGTTAAAAAATTAAATAGCTAAAGGCTAAATGTCTATAGGTATAGGTGTAGGTAATGTTTTAATGCGACACGCAACGCGCGAGCTGAGCGAGTAACGAGAGCGTGCTGCGGCAGCGGCCAGCACATCCTTATAATGCGTACTCGCAATCACTTGCACTAGTATCCGAGGCCTCAGAAAATTTACGCGTACTTTACAAGGTACCCTTCTCCCACAATGAATTCTTTTTTTAGTAACATTTAGCTAAACAGCATTTTGTGGCGATGATAGCTCAGTGGTTAGCGCGTTCCGATCGCACGCCGCAGTGCGTGGGTTCAAATCCAAACAATAAACTTGAGCTGAAAGGAAAATATCGCGGAATCCGTAGCACGGTGATACGGTACTAGTACTCATACTCGTCGGGATAGCTACCACCTTCAAGTAGAAAATCTATCGCCAAACACCTACGATGTGTACCTCATTAAACTTAAGAATCAGTTCCCATTCCAGCCTGTCCCACTTCGAACACAATGTCACTTATCATCGAGTACAGTCCAACGGTCTAGTCTAGTCAACCTAGTCAACAATAAAACGAAATTAAAACACCAATGTAGTTGATAGTCGTAGTCAGTGAGTCATTTGATGATATCGGCGATCGATTTATATTATTTACTCTAAGCTGGTGTTCCACTTGTGTGGCATTATCACGTATCGGTTATAAAGATGCCCCGTGCCTTGGATAAAGGATCTGCGCTACGACGTAGATTTTTATTTCATAGCGCATCGGAATTTTATAGTCAGGTTTGTGATCAGGTTCTGCGACATAAAAATATGGCATATTAATGGTGTCGATACTTTTGTGGCCTATTACTCGATTAAGGAGTACATAAATGATATTTTATAGCCATTACAATCTTAGTATGTACCTATAATGTACCTAATATGAATTTAAGTAATATTCTCTTGACCTGTAAAATTTATAATTTATTATTAAATAATCTGTATCTGTATCTGTATCACCCATATAACTAAACCAATATGATTGGACTATAATTATCAGAGTATCTTTTCTTTGCAATATCTGTGAAATAGATAGCAATCGTTTTAGAGCTGTCTTTAGTTTAGTTTCGAAAGTGGTACATTACAACAGAATCGACGTCATTGTTTTAATTTTGCGCAGAACAATAGTTGGAAATAAAGTGTAATGACACACTCAAGATGTTCTCATATTTAAGACCACGAAACCGACTTTCTTTCTCTGTCGCTCGCTTGATCAATATTTTATTGATACAAACTTATTGAGGTTGATATTTAACAATGTTTTTGCAACATTTGCATCTTTGCAACAGAACATTTGAAATGTCTTATAGGTACTAATGCTTACCGCGCAAGTTTCAATAATATAAATGAACGACAAGATATTTTCTCTATTGTTCGGCTATTATAATATGTAAGGCAGCCATAGCATTGCCGTTGTCTTAGCGATGTATTTAGGTCGGTATTCGTCTACATTCGTGAAGATTCGTGAGAAACAGCCGGTCACCTCTACCGATGAGATATCTTTTTTAGATAGTTTAAAAATAATGGAGTTTTTACAAGCCATTATTTAACTTGCAAATATTTGTATGTATGTGTGTATGTTAAGGTTAAATCTGGAAACTCAATTTTAGAGTTCAGTTCCTTTTATTCAATTGATTTGAAATTTTGCATGCATGTCGATGTTCTGTCGTCGAGTTTCGATGAAAATACAATATTATGACAGCGAACTGATCTGATGATAGATACAGAAGGTGGAAAACAGAACTCTTCAGTAACTAACAGTAGATTGATGAAGTTTGGACTCATTTCGATCAGTTTAGGTACGGTACCAATACATAACGGATTTTATAAAAGCTTGTCTGGAAAAAAAAAACACAAAAACATAGTTCTCTGTCTGATGAGCAATGTCTGATGTATCTGCCACGTTTATATCCAAAGTAACGATCTTCGCTCTTTCCATCCCAATTGGCCCACCTTTGCAGAAAATAGAGACGTGTGAAAAAAATATTATATTGTTTTTTCTTTTTGTTATAATAAAACGGGAATACTCACATTAAATTGAGGAGTCCCGTTTTATTATAACAAAATGTTTTTTCTTTCTTTTAGTCGCATAAGTGTAATACCAAATTAATTAATAATAGATTGATTAAATATTTCTCTCAATGCTTACAGTGGGTTAAACTATATGACCATGTTATACAAATACAACTAATATTATTAAAAGAACAACAAAATACCCAAGTGCGAAATGTAGCCTATGACACTCAACACGTAAAACGAATCCAACGTCAAAATCGGTCAAGCCGTTCTGGCTACAGAAGGTTACGAGAAACACTCAAAATTACTTACATAAATCCCAAAAAAACATAACCCTCCGTGGGCAGTCGGGAAAAAAACTAGTAGTTTGCACCAGACTGAGACCTCACGTACCCAATACCTTCACCGAATTGGCCTGTATTCGAACCTAAAAGAAGCATGAAAATGGACTACTTGCTTACAAAATTTCATGAAGCTCGAATCAACGGTTCGCAAACAAATCATCAAATTTGCCGTCGGACAAATTTAGATGTTAATCTTAGAAAAATCTCGCGGACTAGGGTTACAGTTTTAATCGTTTACATTTTATTTACGACTTCATCAACATCAGCTAGAAGACGTTTACTGCGAAACACAGGCCTCCCCCTTGGGTTGGAGGAGGGGGTCCACTTATCCCCACGCTTCACAGAATGCTCACCGCTTACTAAGAGGATGTTGCTGTTCGTCCTCCGGTGGTACTGGGCTCAGTTTAGGGCGTACCAATTTTAAGAAATCCTAACAAATGGTAGAGATATTAGTAAGCAGTGTAAATCACTTAGTAGGTAATTGTTATACTTGACAGTGCTATAAATGTCTGTGACCCGCCTGAGAATGAAGGCAATATGCGGTTTAAAAAAATATCTAAGTAGGTAATTTGCATTCACATGAATAATATTGTATTACATTAAATCTCTGTTGTCCGGTTAGCGTAATTTTCCACGTAAACAAACAAGGCTTTGACTAAAATTAGCAAAAACAAAAACAAACTGACAAAAAACGAGCTGTATTAATAACACAGAATGAATCAGGCCTCAATATGTTACACGTGTAGCATAAATACGCATAGTTGACTAGCCTTGTCGCTCGGTGGTTGGATTTCCACCTTCTGAGCTGTAGGTTGCGGGCTCGATTCCCACCAAGGACAAACATTTGTGTGATGAACACGGATGTTCTTTGTCTGGGTGTTTCTATGAATGTATTCTATGTATATATTTATAAAATAAAGTATTTATGTATTCTACCAGTTATCTAGTATAATCTTGCTTAATTTGGGGCTAGATAGTGCTGTGAAAAATAAATTTTAGCATGTCTGAAGCATAAATTAGCATAAAGTCATTAGAATAGTCTTAATGTTGTAAATATATTTTTCAGTATCGCTTTCAGTAGTTTTATATCAATATAAATACGAATGTTGAATGTGTGAGCAAGACTGAACGATAATTTATTCCCTGCTCTTAACATAAGCCTACCTATATATTACATAGGTCTACCGCAACGTGCAGGTATCGCCCGTCTTTAGGTACCTACATACATTATGTATGTAGATAATAGAAAAACAAACCGGAAAACGAGATAAAAAACAAAAACGTTAATTTATCGTTCGATCCTTAGATAAAGGAAATACTTATTTCGTGGTTATGGGTGCTATAAGAATAATATTATTATCATTAATTTTAATAATGACGATTTGCAGACCTCTTATTATTTTATTTAATTACTATGTGTTGTGTAGTGCTCCGAAAACATTGTAAACAAACCAAGAAGAAAGAGAACAGAGTGCCGAGTGCTAGTTTTTCCAAATTACTTAAACTTTACAATTTTCTTACTCTTTACAATTTTCTTACTCTTTACAATTTTCTTACTCTTTACAGTTTTCTTACTCTTTACAATTTTCTTACTTTTACAATTTACTTACTCGATCGCGTTAACGTTAATTATAATTTGTATGAAATAAGGACAGCGCCGTATAGCGTCATCTAGATGGCATTGCTCTTACTTCATACAAATCATAGTTAACGTTAACGCGATCGAATCGGTAAACGCAATTAGATAAAATCGCACTCGGAACTCTGAACTGTTACGTGCTTATCGTAATACGCTTATGGCAGGGTACAGTAGTAGTAAAGTAAAAATAAATAACCATCGCAACAGTTCCTAAGCGTGTGAGGTGGTTTTTGTGGGTTTTCCCAAAAAAATAATTGTTTAATCCATGAAAACACTGATCGGCTGCAAATTATGATCAAAAGTCATTTCAGTTAGTCAAAGTCAAAGTCATTTTGTTCAACACGGAATATATTCGAAAATGGTTATTTTTTTGTAAAATACCCAATTTTTTTATTACGTCGGATAGAAGGTACAGTAACGGTAACGGTAACGGTGTTCGGTGAACAGTACAGCTTATAGATGTAACTATAATAAATAAATTATTATTTATTAGTACATATATGGACTGATGCTAACGAGCCCCTTTTTAGTTATGACAATTTATTTTTTAGTTATCACACTATAATGTTATAAGTGCGAGAGTTTGTGCATAAGTGTGTTTGTTCCCAGTCAACTCCGTAACGGCTGAAAGGATTTGGTATGAAAGGATTGGTATAAGCTTATATTCTCGATTAGCACATATTAACATAGGCTTCTTTCTATCACGGAAAAATAAACTATACCTATAGTATTGCGTGTAAAACCGCAGGGCGCTGATAGTTTTTAAGTATAAAATTAAGCCTATTTTTTATGCCATCATGCTTATTATTATAGGGTACCATACCTAAAGAACGACTAAAGCAGAATTAGTTTTTTATTAGTTCTATCACTCACAATGACGCAAAATAATTATTATTTATATATACTTAGGTACTACGTAAATATCAAGTTAAAAAACATTTTATTTTAATAAACGGGAATACTTATGTTAAATTGAATCGGTTATTCCGACTATAGTTTCGATCACATACGGTGCACAGCAGCCGTTGAAAATACGCGCGCGACGCACCGCGGCCTGACGAGGTCGCGCACGCGCCTCGTTTATAGAATTTCTTGGTAAAGATCACCGAATGTGATCGAAACTATAGTCGGAATAACCGACTCAATTTAACGTGAGTATTCCCGTTTATTAAAAACCGTAAACCTACGTGGTATTATATATTTTAGCAAATAGTTATGGTAGAGCTGTTTTTCAATCGGGTTTGCGGCGGTTACTATTTATATTTTTTATTGATACGAGTATAAACAGATTAGAAGACAGAACAAACCAAGTAAGGCTAAACGCAAATGCTATTGCGTTTAGCCTTGGGTCGACGCCGTGCAACGCACCGGCCGCCCACGCCCAGCCACCGGGTATCTCGCGTGATAATGAATCTGCAAAACATTAAATTGCTATTCTTTCAAGTATTGAGAGATTTATATGGGCTATGCACTAAACTTGCGTTGTCAGTATCTTTTTATTGTTCTGATATTTTCAAATGTTAAGGTTGTTCGACAACTTTCAAATATTTTGGATTTCGTTTTTATATGCTTACCAAATTATATACTTCCATTAAGCGAGCAACAGTTGTACATTTATTTTTCGGTTTAATCTAATATACCATATATGGTATAGGAATAGTATATTTTTCTGGGATACAAAGAAGCAAAATAAATGTGTTAATCCAGAGTACTTCCATACCAAATTTATACCAAATTCAACTTTATTTTACCACGCCACTTCTACGCCGTAACTATACCTCGAATCTTCAATGGGATTTTTACTGTCGTAGGCCGCTCAGAGTAGGTAGGTACTTAGATAGAATCGTACTTTGCTTGAGCTGCATTCCTTCGCGTTCCTCAAACAGATGTAAAAACCGAATGATATGCTGGGTTGTTGTTATTAGGTTCTTTGCCCTCCAAACCTGACAAGGAATAATATTGAATAACACGGAAACTATGTTATTATGATTTATTATATGACAATGGTGAGTCAATAAGGCAATTTATAATGATAATAGCTACAGACTGGTTCCTCCAGCACTGATGGAAGTGTGTTGCGCTGGTTGCGCCTGAACGGCCTTGCCGTTATGTTTGGACCTTTGAACCTGTCCACGCGTATTCCAAAAGTTATAAGGTTACATTATATGAAAGGTCAACTGTCAACAGGTCTTTACACACAAATAGATGTTAAAATACTACTTATCAATGTTTATAAGTTGGACAAAGTGTGTTTAAACTTGCGTAAAGGCGTATTTAGCTTTCTTAACATCGTTGAAAATGTACTGTATCTACCCTTACTTCCTCTGTTCGTAGGAATGTATTTAAATCAAATACAGGTGAAACAAAATTATGCGTAGATAAAGCCGTGTCTCTTGCGCGTGTTTTTTCGAAACATTGCACAACAAACCTTACACATAAATATTTATTTTCATACACTAGCTATCTCCTGCGTATTAAAATATTTTTAAATTAATAACTGATTTTGCGATGTGTGATTCGAACAGAGATGTGCCCAGTTGAAAATGAACCAAATACTGCCTCTCTTCACTCAGACGGGGAATGTTTTCCATGCACCTCGGAAATTACATGGGTTTGCTTGCATACACAAATGTGTATCACGCCTCTTTGTTTCGATGTTTTTGTGTATTGTTTCGAACAAACACGCGCAGGAGACACGGCTTTACAGATACGGAATTAATGTACGGCACTACGGCATACAGAGTTCTATATACAGATCGCACTTTTCAACAGTATGCCTAGTGCGTGTTTTGGCAATTGCGTTCACCTATTCGATCGAGTTTGTATGAAGTAAGAGCAGTGCCACTTATATGGCGCTAGATGGTGCTGCTCATATTTCATACAAATCATAGTTAACGTTGACGCGATCGAATAGGTAAACGCAATTGCCAAAACTCGCACTAGCCACACAGGTCAAATCGTCTAAGCGTAACATAATCGTAAGTCAAGATCTTTATGGAGAGGGGTCTGAGAATTCATAATTTCATGTCAGTTACTTCGTTACCCCGAAAATATTAATACCTCTATAAAGCGTCTATCTACCTGACTGACAGACAACGTACTGCCCAAACATATATCACAGCTCTTCAAAACTAGCTCCCATCAGGGTCAAAAAAAGGTTTCAAAGCTTCTGTTTGCTTGTGGCAAAAAATCTAGTCGGTAGGGAATTAAAACCAGCAACTATACTAGTCACCAACATCCTAGGAATGAAGCACTTACAGCTAATACAAAGCGTCTGAAAATATTGGTACCCTACATACAAGAACGCCATCATTTTCTCCTAGACCAACGCGGGCAAAGCCGCAGGCAGAAGCTATATATACAGGGTAAAAAGGAAAGGGTATGCTATTATTCGTATCTTTACTTAAAAAAATATTGTTCAAGTCAATGTTTTTGCTTGATTTATTTGCATTATTTTAATAATGCAAATGCGTGTTTTACTTCGATAGTGGACGCGGGTTAATTAGGAAGACAGCAGTTTGCCTATTTGCATAAAGCATACCTTAATCTATACTGTGATTTAATTATCTGACAAACTTACAAAGCACATAATGTGTGTTTTACGTTGGGACCCCGTTCACCCTGACATTCGGTAAACTTGACGCTCGAATGGACGCAGTCCGACCCAGATCTGCCCAAAAATGCTCATTCTGTTTCTGCAGTACTTGGCGTCCACACATCTGCTTGTATCTATCAAATTATTAACTCTTACTTTGATTTGTTGTTGTTCACATATATGTGTACTAAAATTAAGGTTTTCATTGTTATAGTGAAAATGGAGGCGCTGAGTAGGCTAGTGGCGGGATACCACGACTTGATGGACAACAAAAGTGACCAACGCGTGAAGGACTGGCTCCTGATGTCTTCACCGTTCCCCACTCTGGCGATCTGCCTCACATACGTGTTCACGGTCAAAGTAAGTTTTGTTCTATTTCATAATTTCAACTATTTCTATTTCATTTTTTTTAATGACAAGGCAGTTTCTTCCCTGGTGGTATTCGCTACGCTTTTCGATTTGTTTTTTTTTAAATCTAACATGGCATTTTCATCGTAGACTGCGCTTGTAGTGCACTTCGTTCAGTGATATGTATATCAGTTTTTACATTTTAAGGGCCTCCATACCGAAATACGGTAATGTTTCCCCACCACAAATGCAAAATAGGCAGATTCTCTGCACCATGGGTATTTGACAACTTAGTTACATACCATTTAGTAACTTGACTTCTTTTCTTAGATAAAACAAAAAAATGCGTAAAACCTTACTGGCTGTATATCAGTTTTTACATTTTAAGGGCCTCCACACCGAAATACGGTAATGTTTCCACACCACAAATGCAAAATAGGCAGATTCTCTGCACCATGGGTATTGACTTAGTTACATACCATTTAGTAATTTGACTTCTTTTCTTAGATAAAACAAAAAAATGCGTAAAACCTTACTGGCTGTAACTTTACGCGCCCTCATGATGGTAGGAACGCAAGGCCCAATGAAAACATAGGAGCCGAACCTTGCACCTACAAAAACAAAACTAAAAAAATAATACACTAATATTTTTTTACCACTGTAATAAAACTAATAACTTTTGTAAAGCTATGAAGCAAAACTTGTAAAGTGGGGCTTAGGGAAGTTACCTCGAGGGGTTTTGCTTTAATTCTAAAGCACAATGTACTTATATTGTTTGGTGGTTCAATCCTGACGGTTGAATGAATCACTTGCTATGTGGCTCTTACATCAACTGAACCCGCTCCAACCGAACCCGAAGGATCAGTTGACGTAACTCATAACTTAAATTGGTCGACTAGACCCGTTGACATATTTTGTAATTTGTATAGACGCGGAGAAAAGTTTTTGACATTAATATCACTGAAATATGGGAGTGCAGCCACAGACCCATCGCGTTTGAGTCGTGTGCATTTCAAGGTCAACTAGTCAGATTGTGCGAATACGAGTTTTTGGGTGCAGGCAATCGCAGTAACGTTGAGAACCATATCAATGCAGGAGGGGATGCGCGCGCGTAGCTTTCTGTTGTTCCTCGATGTAAAAAATCCTCTCCTTGATGTAAAAAATATCATTTTGTATGTTTTTTTTTTTTTGTTGCTTTCATAGGCGGACTCTGCAAACGAGTTCTATAAAGTGCATCTACTCCTAGTCACATCTTGTCGGTCTTGACCCGTAGAGCGTAATACGTCATTAAGACCTAAATTAATATTAATTATGAATGACTATCACGTCAAACAGATCAAATATCACTACGGACGTTTCCTATCGGAAGTTACCTACGATATTGCGCAATTATAAATATCAATTATGTTTTGTTTACATCGACATATTTATCATAACAATATTTATGCGAATATTTTTTCAACTAAAAATAGCGTCTCGACCATACAAAAAGCGTAGTATGATGACGTACCTCTAAACGTTATCCGGTTTCGATGTTTTTTATATATTATATACACCGTGGAAAACTATGCCTTAATATTGTTGTTTTTTTTAATTTCGCAATATCTTTGTTGTTATAGGCACTTCGTGACAATTTTTTTTGCGTCAATGTGGGCGTTTTTGGGGGTGATAACAGACTACCCCCGAAACGGTAATTTCATAAAAAAGTATAAGGAAAATTCACTAACTCTCTCTATCGCACGCACGAGAAACAAAGCGACAGCTATACAAATTATCGAATGTGCCAAAACATCGCGGAAGGAATATCCTCTTAATGTACAGAATATTTATATTTTATTTTTCCTTCAGGTTCTCGGCCCGAGGTTCATGGAGAACAGAAAACCTTTTGAGCTGAAACAAGTGCTAATTTGGTACAACTTGTTTCAAGTCATATTTAGCTGCTGGTTATTCTATGAGGTGAGTCTATGGTGTCAACGCTATCTCGCGTGTTGCGAAATGGTTTTACCCACAATATATTTATTAGCACTTCATGTTCTGTTGCCATGTGCTCACAGTTTGTTTAATAATTTTGCAGAGTGTTATGAGCGGCTGGTTTACCACGTACAGTTTCCGATGCCAACCTGTTGACTACTCCCGATCTCCGGAGGCTATGAGGGTAAGGATCATTGTGTTTATTTTTTGTTCACATAAGTCTTTATATTAATTTAAATTAGTATTAGAGAGATTTATTATTTAGATCACCACCAAGAACTACGAGTGTCTATTTATATAGGCACTCGCCTATACTCGCCTCGTAACAATATGCCTATTGAGTGTTTATTCACTCAATAGGCATATTGTTCTTACGTAGAGTTACAAGAACAATATGCCTATTGAGTGTATAAACACTCAATAGGCATATTGTTCTTGTAACGCTTAGATTATAAAGTTGTACGTACCTAATAGATTTTTTGGTTTTTTGATATATCAGTTACGCCATTTATAGAACAGATATATGGTAAATAAAATAAATATAATTATGGTGTAGAGTTCTAAATTTGCGTATTGATTGTTATATATTACTAACTGTTACCCGTGACTTCGTTCGCGTCGACCAATAAAAAAAAAGTAGCCTGTGTCCGTGCTAAATCTATACAAAAATTCAGGTCGATCCGTTCAGACAGAGACACAGATAGGCAGAGATACAGAGTTAACATTCACGTTAATAATATTAGTTAGGATTATTCATCTTATGATACAAATTAAGCAAAAAGCTAACAAGAAGCGAATGTATATTATTAGGTATTATAATAGGTGCATATAAAATGGTATCTTAATTATAAACAGCACTCATTATACTATCCACTATCATTAATTATAATCTTGCATTCGTAAAGGAATTATCAAAATTATCATTTTTAAATAGCTTACAGTACGGTTTGCTTCTTTTTCTACATTAAAGGCTCGAATTATCTTATCTACCTCTTGAATTTAGTAGCAAAAACAGATAACAATATTCAATTACACTCGTAGCTGTTTGAGAATGAGAATGTTGCAAGTCGTGAGAAATACCATCCTTAAATCTTCAGAGTAATGGGTAGAAAACAAATCGAAGGCTATAGAAACGGACTTTATATTATTTGTCCATAGGTGTAACAAAAATGTTAAATGAATTATTTAGTTCCATTCTAGTAAATAACTAATGGCGACATATTGAAATAAGTAGCAGTAGACATTTGAGGTTAGAATTTAGATATCAACTAATGAAACGAAAATATCTTTTTAATAGCGAATATAATGCCTTATCAATGTAGGTTGGTATTTTTCCATTTACTTAGAAACATATTTTTATAGTTTTCTTTCCATTCAGTTAGATTCACAATATTTTTAACATTGAAAGAGATCATACTACTCGGTGTTGGTTTACGGCAGAGAAACAAAAGGTGACCGTGGAAGATAGTCATCGAACAAATCTGGTATTAACTTTACTGATCTAAGAGTCTACAGTCTAGATTTTATAGTAATTATTCCTATAATATTTTCGCTAGATTAATGATTATAATTGACCACGACACGCGAACCTGCAAGAACCTTATCGCGCGGAGATATCGCGATCGCGATCGCGCGGAGATAGGATTCTGCGACTGAACCTAACAATCATCGCAATGAGGACGTCTCGGTACTGGCACTGTTCATGCACAGGTATGTCGAAGGGGATGCTAATATATTCCTTCCAGGAATTAGTACTGGATAGACCCGCTTTCACTTTGCTCCTTTTCTGAACCGCTTTCAGTTTGGCCAAGGCTTTTTCGTATAAGATAATGTACTGACCCTCCTTAGGCTTAGTTAGTGCCTTAAAATCAGGAGGTCTCGGTTTCGGTACCCTACCGGGCAGTTTTTTAAGTGATGAAATTAAATTTTGTCCTTGTCTTTGTGTGTGTTGCATGGAACCCCCAAAATGATGAAATTAAATTTTGTACGTGTGTGTGTTGCATGAAACCACAAGGGAACCTAGTGTAGAGGTATGCGTGTGAAGCGTTAGGTAAAAAAAAACAGAAAATTGAACGCAATAAGTTACTCCATTAGTAACTTTTCTACGTAAAAAGACTGTTTTTATTCAAGTTGTAGGTACATGGCAGTATGTCTATGATCCGAGTGCGTGTTTGTTATTATGCTTACTCTTGTCTGCCTTTACGTCGCCAGAATGATATGTGTGTGTTTTCCTTGCAAGTCGCTTCTATGACGTTAAATATAAGGTATGAGGTATATATACCACAGAGGTGGTCAAAGGCAGGAACTAAAATTTTTATCAAGTGACTATCTGTCTTGCTTAGAAAACGCGATGTTGGCTCCACCATTCGATCGTAGAGATAAGTAAGACGTAGTGTAATAGCGTCCGCGTGGAATGGCACATGGGGCTTGTCCAAGGCTTTGTCGTCTAGTTCATTCGCATCGCTATATAGATAATTGCAAGGAAATTCTTCATATCTACGCGTTCAATTAATTACTAGGCTGTAAAGGTAGCATTCCGATGGCGGAAATGACTCGCGCAAACCTTTGCTTTGTATGAATTTATATCGAGCGCGGACAAAACGCAATCTCTTGCGTCGTCGTTGTCAGTCGCGGTTTCTAACATCGGAATACTACCTTAGAATAAAGTAGACCGCCATCTTGTCTATACAAAAAGCGTAGTCTGATACCCTCCCCTAAATGTTATCTGATTTCGATGTTTTTTTATATTTTATATACGCCGTGGAAAACTATGCTTGTACGTTTGTTTTTTTTTTAATTTCGATATATCTTCGTTGTTATAGGCACATAGAGCAACATTTTTTTGCGTCGAAAATTCGAGGAAGAAATTTAGTTGTTATGTAGAATACCATATTTTTTTTTTTTTGAAAAAACAAAACATTGCAGCTTAGATTATGGTTTATCCAAGCCATTGACATCAAAAATAAAAGTTTTTGTTAAGATTTAGGGGGTGATAACTGATAACAGTCTACCCCCGAAACGCTAATTTCATCAAAAAGTTATGAAAATTCACTAACTCTCTTTATTGCACGCACGAGAAACCGAGCGACAACTATACAATTTCAAATATCGAATGCGCCAAAACCTCACCGGAAGGACTATCCTCTTAATGGCATAATATACACACCTACTATTATGCTTGTCAAAAATACCTATTTCGTAGCTTAGGTACTATTTAGGACTTTTTTACATCTTTGATTGTTCAAAGCTTACAATTAACAGGTTATTATTATAAGAGTATTACATTAAAAGCGACAATTTCGCTTTGTATAAATCAGGTTTCAAATGGTAATTTACATGGGACTGACAAAGCCTACTCATATATTATTAAAATATGTGGCTAGGTAACATTAAATTTGACATAAGTTGAATCTCCAAAAATGAACAGATCCGCTTGAAGCATTAATAAGAATTCTTGTAGGTACACAGTTTCTATACCTTGTTCTAAAATAACAAACATTTTTTAGTTTTTTTACTGTATTTTATTGAATGCTAAATCGTGTTACTTTATACACCAAAACGAAAAAGGAAACGAATTAAATACAATAGTTCACACCTGAAACTAAAAACATTACATAACATTAATACATAAATAGTGACCTGTTTGTTCGTTTGCTCAATTAAAGATTTTATTTTATTAATGTTATTTGAATTGTGTTATAGGGAAATTTAATTATGTAATGAATTTAATTATTTAATTTAATTATGTAATGTCTTTTTACGTAATTGACCTAGATAAGATTTATATTTTTTAATGTTGTTGACTTACACTATTGAATTAGGAATTTCCTGTAAGGATAGTTGTAATTTGCATGAATAAATAAATAAATACATTAATAAACGTGGACAGAATTATGACTTATAAACTACGGTCGTACTTATAATTATGTGCTTTTGTTTAACATGTGCGGTTATTATTTTCATAGCTGTTAGATGTTTTCGTGAAAAATCTGGCTCTATTTGAGAACATTTATATACAAGCCTTGACGGCAATAATAAGCTTAGATGAACTCACGTTAATTGTTCCTCGGCTTCGCCTTGGTCCACATTTTATAACTATACCGAGCGTTACACAGTTATGTAGATATACTTAATGTAAAATACCAGAATAACCGATTCTATAAGAAAGTATAGAACCGTGTCATCGCCAAAATATTGATACCTGCAAGCTCAGATTAAAAGAGGTTTATAAGATATACATATGTCCTTTTTCTTCGACCTATATTGCTATATATTGTATGACAGTGTTTTTTCTTTGCAGACAGTCCGAGGTTGCTGGTGGTACTATTTCTCCAAGTTCACCGAGTTCTTTGATACCGTAAGTGAATAATTAATGTAAGTGGTAATAAAGATTTTCGACAAACCTTTTTTTAGAGTTCCTCTACACTACTATAGAAAGCTACTTAGAAGAATAGTATATTTCAGGTTTCTATCACCTTTGGTTGAGGTTGTGCCTGGATTGTCAGTCAGCCAGCAACACGACAGTATTTATACTATATGTAGATATGTTGTTCCAATGATAGAGGCCAATGGAAAATGGTAGAGAAGGCTTTTGAAACGGTTCTTTGCCGTTTTTGGCCACGACGTTTCTTTTGTAATTAAGTGTAAAGGTCGATAACTATAGTAGTTATAAGGTTTTTGCACAATTATCAAATTACTAGGTACATACACATATACAGGGTGACTGGGGAGACAATAAACAAATTTAGGGTATCATTATACTCGACATTACGATGGAATCAACAAAAAACTTTAATAATGGGATCAATCTTGGAATCGCGAAAAATAAATCCCAATGATATTTTACATAACATGTGTAGGGTACCTTCACATCAAAATGGCACTAAAAAAATAACTTAATTCTGACAGTAAATCTAAATCGTAAAATATCGTAATCATATAGTAAGTAATCTCTCTTAGCTAAATTCTGCTCCGCTGCAGTATGTTTACATTCTGGTTGCTAGGGTTACAAAGGGCTCATTATAACCTAGCACCCAAGTTTCGCAAAACAGTGCGAAAGAAGATGCGAAAAATAAGAGAGTAAAATGGATATTATATATTGAGCAACTGCGTTTCGAATGCCACGTGACATACGGTCAGAACATAGAATAATTTATTGAAATTTTCAATAAATTGAGAAGGAATTGATTGTTTTTTTTTTTAAATAAGAATAACAAATATTTCTGCATAATTGCATGATATTTTAATAAGCTGCCTTACATTTTATTTGACTTGGTATCATATTGCGGCAGTCCTTCAATAAGTAGGCTGGCATATTTTCTAAAATTTGTGGAGCCACGCTACTTTGGGTTGCTTTACTTTGACTGAATGGAAACAAGTGAAATCTGTCGTGAAGATTTGCGGAGCCATTTTGAGGGCGCTAAAAGCGTATCAAGTAAAATATCATTGGTTGTATCCTATAAAAATATCATTCGCCTCGACAAAATGTTTGTAATATAGTAAAAGTTGTTCATAATGACGCTAGAATGTTTTCAGTATCTAACCAGTCATCCTGTATAAATAACGCTTCACAGTCATAGCTTCTCACTATTATTCTCTGCGCCATTGAACATAAACAAAGATATGGAAAACTAACGACTAGACTCAGAGCTGGGGCCTTATCGCGTAACTGGTGGCAATTGTCATCGAGTGTCGTTCCACTCGCGCCAACTTACTCGCACCATGCGAGCGATCAGGATACCAAACGAAAACCACCGCCACCAGAGTTACATGATAAGGCGTCCTGATAGGAGCTGATATTTAAAACTTGGCGGGGGAACTCCGTGCCGCCAGATTCATTATTCAAACATGAACTCGGCCGGACATCGAATCCAGGACCTACTCATAAAGCAGACACGCTACCAACTAAGCTATGAGGATATAATAAAATAAAATAATTTGTATTTTTGAGTATATTATTGTGATGGTTTTAAATGTTGGTTTTGTATTAAACATTTTGGTGGGTTAACAGGCTTATTCCCAACGTCCCCACTATCGTCCCCACCCTGTCAATTACTGTTGTTTTGCTAGTCAACGTTAGGAATTTAAAATGCCAACGTCCCCACTAATAAAGTTAGTAAGGACGATGAGCATTTAAAATTCCAACGTACCCACTAAACTAGTTTGAGTGACAGTAGGTACAATAATAAATATAACTTACAATCTTTTTATTTATTTTTAACAAAATCGGAACATTTGAATTATATTATATGTATAGTTAAATATGCCATATTCCAGTTAAAATAACTGTAACTGTAACTGCCCTAGGCTGCGGGCTCAATCATCCTCTAACTTTGAAACATTCGTGATTCTGATTGCGAGAGCATGTCATCTCGCTCGTACCAACTTAGTCGCACTATGCGCGGTTCCTCTCGCGCAACTCTCGCTATCGCTTTCAGAGTTACGGGATAAACCCACCAGTCCGAACAACTTTTGCTATGCATGGGACCAATGACAAACCTCGAATAAAATATCAATTACTTCATAAATACGTCAAGGGAAAATAATATTTGTCTAGGTCTTTAGACCCGCTTGAACCGGATCCGCGAGATCAGTTGACATCAAGCTTATTTTGATCGGTCTACTGAACCCGTTGACTTTGAAGATTTTAGAATACCTTACCAGGCACCATCTTGTTTTTTATTTCTTATATTTATTTTGAGTAACGGCTACTCACAAAACCTGTATGAATCGATAGTATATCACTAATATGAACACGGCTTGTATAAGGCAAAATCTACTCCAGAAATCCAGACAAAATGCAGCTGGTATCTATATACAATATATGTGCCTCAGTATAACCTAAAAATACAAAACACTGTTATACATAATGCATAGAAGCTGTCGAACAATCATGGCCAATGCCAAGGTAGAGTTTCGAATGTCTCCCATTAGGGCCGCGTTTATTTCCTCGCTCGATCGTATATTTGCATATTTAGGTAGGTACTAAGCAA
Source organism: Apocheima hispidaria (assembly GCA_947579745.1). Taxonomy (NCBI): domain Eukaryota; kingdom Metazoa; phylum Arthropoda; class Insecta; order Lepidoptera; family Geometridae; genus Apocheima; species Apocheima hispidaria. The sequence goes on from OX388151.1 coordinate 6,024,069, forward strand.
TGAATTAGACGAAATGTTTGCATATTCGTATATTTGAAACTCTCGTACATTCCACGTATCCGTGACTTATTTGCCGCCGTCTGTTACAGATCTTCTTCGTCATGCGCAAGAAGTATGACCACGTGTCGAAGCTTCACGTCATCCATCACGGCATTATGCCCATGTCCGTCTGGTTCGGGGTCAAGTTCACACCAGGTCAGTAATTTAGAATAGATTTTATTGCTTCGTAAAATAGCTGTCTATAAATATAAAGGATCAGAGAAAAAAAAAAGTTCTATTTCCCAATTTATCATGAAATAAGACGACAGGAGGCGACAATTTAAATAAAAAAATGTGTGTTTTAACAAAAATACAAATAAATGTATTTGACATAAACATAGATTTTACAAAATAAGCATGAACCCATTAGCTCCGACCTAGTGAACACTGTATTTCAGAGCCAATGGCCTCTCCCATAGTTAACGAACGGAAAAGATACGCCAATATACCTACCTACTTACTTACTTAAAGATAATATAATCATATTAATTTGATGTTACACCTGGTATTGAATTGATGTGTATGGAATCCACTAAAATAGTGGATATATTCATGATGAGACTTAAGACCGACGGTCGTTATAGGTATCACGACCTATAACGACCGCCTTTGACTTTATGGGTTTTGAACAAGTTAGTTAAGACAAGGATTGGTCATCAAATAAATTAGTTAGCAATTTATATTATAATATCCCATATCTATCATATTTATTTGATATTCAAATTAACCAGTTCCTTACATAACATTTTGCATTGTTCTATCATTTAATCGATAATAATCATAAATAAATGATTACCTTGATCCTTTGCTACTATAGATATTTTTATGACTATCGACCGCTTGAAACAACCTTGATCCTTTTTCGAGTGGTCGTCAGATGTAAACCTTTTTCGTTTTATGTAAACGACAGCTTAGGTCACAACTCGCCTGTACCACCACCATTTTGTACTTTTGTGACGGTGCGGTCAGAGATTTTAAGCAAGTGAGACTGCCGGAATACACCGTAGGTGCTTTGCGACAGATTTGCAACTTGAGTGTGGTAGCTAGAGAGCCGAGTACTAGAAGTACCCTACTACCATGGGTTATCATGCTATGGTTTTCTCACTGTGTTTGCCTTCATAGGTAGCTCTAGATCATGCTGGCATTTGAACCCACGCCCCGCGATGAGCTATCCGAACGCGTTAACCACTGGGTTATCATCGCTACAAATGATGCTTGAATAATAGAATGACCGCCAACTGCGCGAAATAGACGCAAATATTTTATTTATGTGCAAATTACCTATTTTCCTTCTTAGAAGTAATAAATTGTGAATAATGACGCAAAATATCTACCAAGGCTGCGTTCCAAAACAGGCAAAATTCACTAGGTAATGTGTGAAATTCACTCGATGCAGGTTCCGAAACACTTCGTGGAATTTTAGTCTAGCCTCCGATAGAGTGAAATTCCAACTGACAGTTGAAATAATTCATTACGTAAATTGTAAGTACCTACTCGTATTGGAAATGCCCACGCACCTAAGGTAATTGTGGCGTATTGTATGTGGATGTACAAAAAATGTATAGCACTTTTTGTTACATTGTTTTTTCCAGAGTAACCGCAGCTTATTGATCATTATTATACCGTCACTGAACCATCAAAGTTTAACAGATTAGGTAAATAACCTTCTCTTATGTACCTCAGAGTCATTCCATTACGCTTTTCAGCATTTACTTAATTGTCATCTTTGTCGTTTCTTTATATGCTTCTAATTATTTTATTTACTTTCAAAACGAAAAAGTCTAGTACTATTTATAATGTTTACTTATGTACTTCGTTTACTTAAGTTTATCCAGCTTACTTGTCTACTATCAAACTGTCGAAGCATAAAAATAAATACTTCTATAATTAATTTCTCACGTAAGCGAAATTGTAATTTCTTGTTGAGAAATAAATTTCTTTAACCCGATTTGTCTTCGTAATCGCTGTACCTAATACCCGACAACATAATTTTGGAAGCACAGCGTCATTGTCAATTTTGGCGAATCATATTTCACATGACCCGGAGTGTAATTAAAAAAGTATTTCTCCTCGAGTCAGTCATCCCGATGCACAGTACCTACCTGTACAGGAACTAGTCGCTATAATTGTTTTTTTTTTTTTATTGGTTTACCAACAGGATGAAACAATTAATCAACTAATAATAAACATGATAATACATTAGGACCTATATAACACCCCAGTAACAGGTAAACTCTGCATGTTTTTAAATTTGGACATGTAATACACTACGCTGGGATCACAATACAAACAATATGTGATCCTGTACTTATACAACACATCACGTAAGGCCTAGAGTAGCCCTTTTTTTAAACTTAGGGAGGGAATCCATAAAGAAGTCAATTCCGTGCTCTGTCCAAAGCCAGTTAGCAGATCTCAACATTCTTGTTAACGGGCTGTATTCGCCCATTACAGTTCTACGTTTTTGTACAGAGAAGAACTTTTTTTCACCTACCCAGCGACCTGCCATTAACCTAGACCAATCTGAAACGTTGAAATTGTAGGTGGTTACATACCAAAGATATAATAAGACTAATACATTTAACCAGTTGATCACACAAAAAAATATTTTTCACCTCAGCAGCTCGAACAGTTTTTTTCAATTCAACTATTTTGCGAGTATTTTTTCGGGAGAACGAAAATGAGTTATCAACCGTGTATATAAACATACAGACATACGTAAATCCAAAGATACACGTCATACGTCATAATTATCACCTTTTTCTCACCTTTGCTTCAGTCATACTCTCCTCTTGGTACCGCCGTTGACGGGTAAATACTCCATGACCGTATCAACAGTTAATTTCATAACAATTTCATGAAATGTGAATTTCCCTATTGTCTTAGTCAACACAGCATTTTATCGTTAGTAAGAGGTCAAATTATTTTTGGATAAGCCCAACTGCCATAAAAATTTCTGAGTAAAGCACTTATAAAATATGATTTATAAGATAGACCCAATCAGGGGTCAACAAAATAATATTGCAACTCATGAACCTAAGATAAAATTAATCTTTATGAGAATATTTACTAAGCGATTGAAAGCTTATGGTTATAATATATTTTTTATTAATTTTATTACTTAGTCGTAGTTGTTATATGAGCAGTAGGTATGTGGTTAGCAATATACATATACCCTACACCAATTGATAAATTCATGTCCGCGTATGCTAAAATGAAAATACCGAACAATTATGTTTTAAAAGTTGACACGCATATAGTATATTTTTGAACAGACAATTTTTTACTTCATAACGCAGTACATATCTTAGAATAAATATACAAAAAAAACTGTCAAATACTTGTCATGACACGGCCATGGTCCCGTAGCTATGGTAAAAATAATTAATTATCATTAGACCGAGATCAGTGTGCAAAGTAAGTTTTGCGAATGCTCTGGATTATTTGATTCCTTGTGAATATTACCTTAGTTGGTTGACTATTAAACTTCTTACGCCAGTATACTTGTTCTTTTTGTTAGGTTTTTCAGAAAATGTTTTCATTTTTGTTTCTTAACAAACACGTAAGCAATATAAGTGAAAATGGCTAGAATATTTATATATTTTTATATAATCTTAAAAAACCGTTTTAGTAACATCATATTTTTTTAGATTCGCTTCTCGACGATATTCTACTAAGCGCAATTACAATATAGTCTAGCCTAACACTAGCCAACTTTAAATTTTTTTTTTGATATCGTTTCTATATTTTCCTTGATAGATAATATAACATCCTATGACGTGCAAGAGTCTCCTAAAGAAGAGAGAATTTTAGTCCTTATATTCTTTGAATAAAAGGATCGGAACATATGGACAGACAGACAAACATACATATGGATATGGCGAAAAAATATGGGTTTCGTAACTTACTACGGAACCCTAAAAACACGACGTTTGATCGAGGCTCAAGAAAGTTCTCGAGTGAATCTTACTACGAGTATTTATTTGCTTATTACCATGGTGTTTTAGAGTGAGCTGGAAGGTCGAAGTCCGGCTAATGTTTGTGAGCGGTAGTTCGAACTTTATGTAAGTTGATTGAGAATACGCACGCAGAGCGATAAACAGTTTGCTTTTAATATTTGCCAAGGCAAATGGTTGAATGACACGACTTAGTTTATTACGCAGATATCATCGATAGGTCGTGGGCACACGTGGCAATTCTGGATTTTGAATAAATTATATTAGGACAAAAACATGACATATATTTAGTTTGCTCTTTTTTTTGACTTGTTTATGAATCAAAAAGGTTTCCTATGAAGCTTGTTTTTTTTTTTGTTAAAGTCATGGCATAATCCGAATTCCATTGTATTGGTATAGGGCTCTCTTGCAGAGTCCGCCTGGGGAAGTACCACACCTTTGCCAGCTATTCAACCGCCAAGCAGTAGTGTGCAAGCATTACTGTGTTCCGGATTGAAGGGCAATGTTTCCAGCGTAATTACTGGGCATACAGAGATTTAACATCTAACATCTCAGGGTGACGAGCGCAGTGCATTGCCACGCATAGTTTTAAAGTGATGAAGTTCAAAATTCTGGGTGGTACTGAACTGCTATGGGCAAGGGTGACGCTTAACATCAAGTGAGCGACTTGCTCGTCTCGTCACCGAGTAACATAAAAAAAAAAAAACTCATTTATAGGTTTAAAGTCTAAATATTTACTTTACTCACTTTATAGTAAGTCATTTAACGGAGTTTTCTAAAGTTTCGTTGATTTTTGTCAATTTGGAATGTTGAAAAGTAGATTATAATTTACTAAAGCCTCATTTCGCAATAAAATTACAAGGGCACAAAGATTTCTGAACCGGATTTTGCATTTAATATTGTGGATAAAACGAAACACGTGCTTAGCCACTTGTTCGGTAGTTCTGTATTGAAATGAGTTATTTCATTTACATGATTTTGAATGATTTGAATAATGATTATTAGATACACCAAAAGAGGATGACCTCTTATGGTGGAAATACCATTCAAAGGCACTAAGTTTCCAATCCACCTGTCTAGTAAGAACAGATGAAATGTGGAACTCATTACCTGCGTCCGTCTTTCCGAACAGGTAGGTACATCCTAGGCATGCGTGCTACATCTTCGGCCACATCGTCGCTTTCAATCATGTGAGATTGTGGTAAAACGATTGCCTAGTTCGTTACAAAAATAATAATAATACTGGGTAGGTAAGTCCTTATTGACCGTGTGAGCGACGCAAACGAACCTCTCTGCTGCAACGGTCAAAGTTGTTTTAATCTGTTCATATGTTGGTAATAAAGTAAAGGTCGTACTTTTCAACCAATCTTGACGAAACTTGGTACACAACTACCACAACTGGTTCTACAATTTTATAGAATGTTTTGTCGTTGGCGATATTTGATTAGAGGGTTATTTCCCCAAAAAAGTAGGGACGTTTGCTGCGGCGCCATTTACCGGCCAATTTTTACCTATCTGCTTTTTGATTGGTGTGGAAATACCATACCGACCAAAAATCGCCGAAAACAAAAAAAAAACTATGAAATTGTAGTATTGAGGTTGTGCAAAAAAGCTTGTGCTCGCGAGGTCTTCTGTTCGTAGGCCTACTAGTATATTATGTACCCACATATCCTTCTTATGTTTTATATGGATAATATAGGTAGATATTTTGCGTCATTATTCACAATTTACTTTAAAAATGAAGGTAGGTAATTGTTTGTTTGTTTGCACATAAAAATTGTTCGACCAATTTAATAAAAACAAATTAACAATGGCAATGACAAAACTATTATATACGTAAACTGACTTCCTTTTTTCTTCATATTTTCCAAATTACTGTTAGCCCAATACTATGTATACAGTACAGCACTAAATTTGGTATTACTGCGTGCTGTGTATTATCTCCCATAAAACAATATTTGCTTTTATAAGCTAAGTATTCAGCAGAACTCAAGTATATGTAATCACTACAAAATCCACAAACCACCGGTAAACATGTCGTTTATTTGATAATATTTAAACGTGGACATGACGAATATAGAGGTGACTTAGCCACTTATGTTTGATGACTGCATTATACCAGAAAAATTATAACACTGTCAGTACTCAGTATGAAAGCTTGCAGTGTCTCTAAGAAACAAAAGTAACGAAGTGAACCGACACAGAACTAAAAATAGATAAAAGGAAAATACAATAGGATACATAGGTCAAAGGACTAGTATGGTGAAGTATGAGTGGGCTGACCACATTTCCTGAAGATCCAATAACTGCTGGAGTAGACCGAGTGCTAGAGTGGAGACCGCGTTTAGGCAAGCTTAGCGTAGAACACCATGTGGAGGTTGAGTGACGTCTTGAAAGGTATGGTCAAAAACTGAATACAGAAAACTTACGACTAATCTCAGCGGTGTACAATGCGTACCTTAGGAAAGGTCAAACAGTGAATAAATAAAATGCTGCTGATGATGACGATAACGTAATTTTCCATTAGCGTTATTGTGATAAAAGCTTAAACGGTGCTACTTTTTTGTTTTGTTAAATACTAGTAGGTATTATGTTTTATTGCAAATGAGACAAATCGCGACCTTTTTAAAAAAGATGCACGATCCCGAGCTCACTATTTAGCTAGATCCACTTAGCTTCCGTAGAGCTTCATATGCATTTTCTTCCGTTTGTTTTTTTATGAAATGCTATGAAGAACTTTTTGATGTCACTCCTGGGTCGGAATTTCATCACCGTACAATCTGACACTTTAATAGATATTTTTCATCAATTACTGTGTAATTTGTTGTTTTCAGGTGGTCATTCGACATTCTTCGGTATGCTGAACACATTCGTGCACATCGTGATGTACTCGTACTACCTGCTGGCGGCTCTCGGGCCCAAGGTCCAGAAGTATCTCTGGTGGAAGAGATACCTCACCGCGCTGCAGATGGTAAATTATTATCTATAATATTCTCTTATTTCACTTCGTCGATTGAAACTAAACGATTTTCGTTTTAAAATAATTTTATTTGCAAATATGTAATTCACGCAACACAATTAAACACAGATTATTGTAAAAAGAACAATGGCAAAGTCTTACTAAAAATATAAACAAACATTTTTGTTGACGTCTGTTGCAAATACAGCGTAACCCAAAGATAAAATAGTATTATAATTATGCATAAATTTGAAAAATTCAATTTCTACGTTTGAGGAAAAAAAAATACAGAATCTGAGAGTAACTTTTATATTATTTTTAATTTTTGAATGTTAATTACGCTTACGCTGATAATGAGGAAACCTAACGTAAAAAAAAACCTAATCTTACCTTAATAGCTATTACATCTCTGTAGTTTCTATTAAGCTGTATAAGACGAAAGGCAACGATATTAATCCTATCAGATTAAGATTAGTCCAGAGAATGGTGTACCAAAACCGGCATAACTTTACTCTGTTCTAATCTGCCAGATATTTGTATATAAACTATTGCTATTTACTCATTATTTTATGCCTCTATTTTCATAATTATTTATTTTAATTATTACGGTTATAGATACCATTTACATAATTTCAATCAGATTACTAACATAAAAATACAACAGTTATGCAACAATTTCATAGCATAAATAAAAGTTTAAAATAAATCAGTCTGTACATACAATTGTTAGTAAAATGTACTTACATTAAGTAACACTCTCATCCTAACTAATATTATGAATTCTTAAGTAACTCTGTCTCTCTTTCTGGGTGTTTGTCGTGTTATCACGGCTAAACGGCTGAAAGGATTGAGCTAAATTTTTGCACAGATATAGTTTAATGGTCGGAGATAGATATAGACTACGTTACGCACTAAACGATACAATAAAAGCACTTCGATGCGCCTCCGCGCCTGTGCGTTTATCCTACCACCGACCACCGACGCCATCGACGCTGTGCGGCCGTGAATCTTATCACGCCGCGCTAGGATTCGCGATCGCACAGTATCGGCGGCAGAACCTAACAATCATCGCAAAAGCGGGCCTTAAACAAATTAAGATAAGCAAGGGATGAGATTAAATGCTGGTCCCTTTATATAGGGTTATAAGGAGCTCATAGAACTCATAATTGTGAACAATTTTTACTATAAGACCAAACCCCAAAATCGCGAAAAAAATATAGCTGCTTCGTACATTTGGTCGCTTGTCATCGACATTTTTCTATAGAACAGATAATACTATTTCTCGATTTCTGGTTTGGTCCCATACTAAAAGTTGTTCATAATTATAAGGCTAATAATAAGCCCTATTATTAGGCTCGGCTAGGCCCTTTTTGGCTTAACATACCGTTTCCTTATAACCCTGTATAATGTCATGGCAGTCGCGATTTTTAACTTTCAAAGGAAATCTGGTTCTGGTTCCGCTTTCGGTCATTGAACTCGGCGATTAGATCAGTCTAATTAATTCTATTTGACCCGGGCATGCCCACTATTCCAAAATCGACAAATCGATGGCACCTGTGGTCAAGGTCGCTGACCGCGCTGTACTCCTCAACGGCAAACAAGTAACACGTTTGTCCTGAAATCGGCTTTCATAAATCAAATCCTAACATTATTAATTTCTGTTTAATATTGTGTGAGGGTACCTATCAATGGGTCGTCACCATACCTATACCCGTCTACGAAAAAGGTATGATTTATTTGTAGTCACTCGTAACTTCTAAACTACTTTGACAAATGAGGTATCGTTGGAAGCGTCTTGATCTTCTGCTGTTTATAGGCTATATGACGTTACATATAATTGATTATGGCGCCCATAGAACATAAAGCCACGAAGTCATTTTTTTTATATTGCCGTGTTGTCTATCAATTTAAAAGGCTTAATTAGCACATTTCAAAAATATTTACAGGGTTATTGGTAACTAATGAAAACCTCTCGTGGGCTTGTTCCCTCCATGTACTACGTAAAAATGCGTCATGACGTTAGGACGTGCTTAGTCGGGTTTTAGTTTTTCAACCTGACTATATCATTCGAACAAAGTAAAATGAATGGACGGGCCCCTAGTAAGAGATCTTTGAAGACGTTAAAGTGAGCGCCGGCGCTCACCTTGCTTCAGTCGCTCTCAGTCGGCGAATAGTGCGAGATGTACGTTCGTCAATAAATGCGATCCAAATATCCGTAAAAATATGCCTTGATACTATTATTATGATATTAATTATATTCGCTATGTCTTTGTTTGTGATAAATGTACTACATACTTTTAATTACGTATTAAAATAACCCTATGCTTGTATTAATATCCAAGATTATTTTCAGGTTCAGTTCGTGCTGGTGTTCCTGCACGCGTTCCAGCTTCTTTTCGTTGATTGCGATTACCCGCGAGCCTTCGTCTGGTGGATCGGCATGCACGCCGTGCTCTTCTACTATCTTTTCTCAGATTTCTACAAACAGGCCTACCTCAAGAAGACCAAGGTTAGTTCACCAAAGGAACCTTCAATATCTTGGATACAACGTAGTATTAGCTTTTTAAAAAAATACTTCCGCTGACTGTCGGTGTCAGTGTGTTTTGTTTAGCATAATAGCAAGTACCTAGCCCGAGCTGGCGATCATGGTGCATCAATAAATCGTGTGTGTAATTTTCAGGGCATCAAAGTCAAGGCGAAGGTAGAAGCCGATGCGATCAAGTCAGAGTCCAAAGAGATGAAGCTCCCACTACTGAATGGCTTCAGCAACGGATCAGCACTCAGCGACGTTCGGCAACGAGTGGCTGGCGCCGTCGCCACGCAGTGAGGCAAACAATGCTCTGTATCATAGCTCATAGAGTCTATGGTGACCGGTGACACAGACAATTGAGTGAAGTGAACAGCCATAGACAAAACATGAAGCTCAATCGTTTGCCAAATTGAGCTCTCAAGTGCTAAGCGGCGGTGGAAAGCTCAATTACAATAAGCTAGTTTTAGTGTTTGCATAGTGATATTAGATGTAATTTATTATCAATGCATTAGGTAATTCGCGGTAGACTTATTTATTTTGACAACGGTGAGTATAGCGATGCCAGTATCCAGAGAACTACAGAGAAAATTTATGCTGCGACTTCTGCTATCAAAAAGTGTAACTTTTTTTTTTACCTTATTAAATTTTTACCGTGTTAGTATAATTTTGCAGACGTTAACGTCGTTAGTAAGTACGTATTTTATTAAAGTACATCGCGATTGGTACCTTCGGTTAGTTATCAATGTAATAAATAATTATAGGCTTATTATGATTCGTAAAATTCTAAAGAATGTTAATTTTTTTGTTAGTCAACGAGTGGAAACAAAACAAGAAAAAAATAAGAAATAAATAAATTGTATTGTTGCTATTAAAGTGATTTTTGACAGAGAAGAAGTACTCGCAAATCCCTTTATTTTTCAGGACCAAGTACATTATCGTATAAGCAACATTAAAAGTTAGGAAGATTTTTTTTTCGAATTCATTACGTAACTGTCAGATAATAATTCATACGACTATACCATAATAGATACAATGTACTACACAATCAAGTAGATTTAAACATATTGTAAAAACCTCATTCATGTATAAGTACCTACTCACTTATATAATTACATACCACAACGGTACTTTTTTAAATTTGGATGTCATTAACCTGAAGATTTAAAAACGACTAAGCAAGATGTTTTACTAGTTAAGTACTAATCAGAAAAACTCGCTGGTTCATCATAATTATCTATTTGTAATCTTTACCACGCATAGGTAAAAAATAAACTGTCAAGTGCGTGGCTTGACACGCTCATGGATAGGGTTTCGTATAGTTATGTCAAAGGTAAATCATTATATTTATGCTCTTTTTGTGACTCTCTTTTTTTTTTTAATATACATGGTGGTTTTTAATCGGCTAGGGAGCGGTTGTGAGGATGTTCTATAACGAATACCTTTTGTAGTAAGATACTAGAAAATTTACGAGAAACAAAAAACAGCTGTTCCATGCAAAATGTTCTTGGATTTTGCAATAAAATGTATGGAACAGCAGTTTTTTTTTTCTCGTGAATTTTCAAATGTCGTACAACAAGAGGTGTTCGTTATAGAACATCCTGACAACCGCTCCCTAGCCGATTAAAAACCAAATGAAAAATCAAATGTAGAAAAAAAGTTGTTCGTTATCTTGTATAGAACATCCTCGCAGCACCCTAGCAGATTATATAGCACCATGTATATTTGCAGCACATGCTTATTTCTCGTAATCTATGAAATTCCTGTTGCTGTAGTTTTAAAAGTATATAATTTCATTTCTGGCTAGTAGTACTTTCCAAGAAAATATCTTCCGTTAGAAATTTTCTAACTGGCACATAATAAAACCGAAAATCCCCAATTCAAAAACGAGGTATCATTTTGAAAAATGGCTAAAGTAATACTTTTTTCATTTCTGAAATATCCTTTACCGTGACTCTTCCATCGGCCGAATTCGATAAGCTCATCGAGTTATACACACATAACGTTGCATACACACTTTGACTATAGTAGCATTCAAAACTATAGGGGTTCAATTGCTAAAAAACTATGGAATCCTAATAACTGTGATGACGCCATGACAATATGAAAACAGCATTAATAAAATTATACTTAGTTACCTCGTATACGAGAGAAAACGGGTTAGACAGTACACACAGGCTATGCTAAGGTAAATATGATCTTCTCATCATTGTGTAACAGCTGTTTTTGTTGTTGTAGTGATTTTTGCATAGCGTAGGCTTTCTGTGTAAGCCTACGAATGCGTAATGGAACAATGTAATTAAAATTCGACCAATCATGGATAGATGATTCTACCTAATAACTAATGTAATGAACACTTTGTAAATATAATTAATAGTTATATTAGAAACATACTTTATTTAGTACATATTTTTGTGATACTGATTAAAAATGTCAAAATTCATCAATTTTTTAATTTATCTCTAGTGACTAACCCCCGAATACTGAAACGTTTGTTAACTTTGACAACAGATTAATTCTAATACTGCCTTTGTCTGGCACTAAGCAAATGACAAAGGCAGCAATAGACTTAATCTGTCGTCAATGTTAAGAAACGTTTCAGTATTCGGGGGTTAGGTACCTATTTTAAATTTATATGTAAATTACTACAAAAACAAATTGATCGTTTAGCACCATTGCCGATGTTTTATAGAATTTTTCATGTGATTATTTTTTATTTTGGCGAAGGACGAGAAAAAATATTTTTTTTAGAGTAATTTTTCTTGTCCTTCGCCAATAAAATAATAATAACATAAATATATTTATATAACGTCGGCAATGGTATTCTAAAGGTGCTAAATGATCAATTTTATAAAGTTACTCCCAGAAATTGTTCTATTTAAAAAATGCTGAAAGAGATAGCCGAATCACCGGAGAAAACAGGCTCTTAATATTGATAGCTTTTCGTCTTGTGACAGGAAAAATCGGTTGAGACCATGGATTTAGCATGTTGAGACGCAACCGCTCACTGCTCGTGTACCAAAAAAACATTTTATCTATGCTTATAGATTTGTTTTTTTTTAGTTATCGCTAAGACTTCGTAGTTAAAGGCATCTCAAGTTACGAATTTTTTGCATTTAAATTATGACGAAGAAAAGTACTTTTTATTAGAATACCAATAATATCAGCATAGATTATATTATAGTTAATTCAAGACATTTTGATACCAGAAATAAAAAAGAAGATGAGATATAGGGGTGATAACATTTTTCCATTTATAAAAAAAGTAGATAAATTCCCTAACTATCATCTATGAACACGGAGATATTGTATAACGACAGCTATACAATTTTCAAATAGACGTAGGTATATCTAATGAATGCGCCAAAACCTCGCGGCAGGACGACCCTCAGAGCCCGTTATTTACGTGTGTGAGGATCGAGAGCCCAAACTGGAATTCGCGAAATTTATCTATCCAAGGTTTTAGTAAAAGTCTTAAAACGATAGTAAAAAATAATTTTGTAATTTGTAAAATTATAAGTCAATAGTTACAAACCTTTGAGTGTGGGCCCTCGATCCTCCACCCCTACCTACCCTACTTACGAGATCTCAGAAAGTACTTTAAAATTGTATTTATTGTCATTACAGATATTTAGTAAATTATTTGTAAAGCTTATTTACTAAGTAACAGATCCCAAAGTGTAAAGGATTTATCCTTTACACTTTGGGATACAGTGTTTTAACTATGATCCCTCATTCCTCTCAAACAATAAACGTACCTACTTTCGTAAAAATTACTTAAATTGATATATAATACAAAAAAACTTACAATTACAAAATTTTACAATCGTTTTAAGACTTTTACTAAAACCTTGGATAGATGTATTTCGCGAATTTCCATTTGGGCTCTCATATTTAGTAAATTATTTGTAAAGCTTATTTACTAAGTAACAGATCCCAAAGTGTAAAGGATAAAGGATACAGTGTTTTAACTATGATCCCTCAATCCTCTCAAACAATAAACGTACCTACTTTCGTAAAAATTACTTAAATTGATATATAATACAAAAAAACTTACAATTACAAAATTTTACAATCGTTTTAAGACTTTTACTAAAACCTTGGATAGATATATTTCGCGAATTTCCATTTGGGCTCTCAATCCTTACACACGTCGTTATTTTCATATTTTTGTTATATATAGTGACATCTATTGCTCAGTAGCTCAATCAGTAATTCTTGGGTTGTTTTCCGAGTTGTAGCGAAAGTAAAACTTGTTTGTTAGGTTCTGATGGTTCTGAACCATCATACAACGAACAATATAACGATCGCGCCAAAGAGTATTGCTACTCAAAAAAAGATGGCGCTACATTACTGACTTGGTTGGTTTTATACACCGCCTCTTGGACATGCAAAAAATAGACGAAATCAGAAAGGTGGACAACCGGCGAACAGACCATTAAATATGTTTCACTAGCTGCGACCCGCAGTTTCACCCGCTTTCTACAGGAACGGTTACATTTTTCAGGATAAAAAGTAGCCTATGTGTTATTCCAGGAAATAAGCTACCTCCATACCACATTTCATCCAAATCCGTTCAGCCGTTACAGAGTTGAACGGGAACAAATACACTTCCATACTTACTTACCTACTTACATACTTACACACTTACACACAAACTTTCGCATTTATAATATTAGTGTGATGTACCTTAAGGGCTAGGTATCATTTGTATGATTCGTATTCATTGATTTGTCCCATAGTAGGTATATGACTGCTGTAAGCTCCTCTGTTCAGCAGTGGACGTCGTCAGGCTGTTGATGATGATGATATGAATGCATGTTTATTTAATTCAGCTCCTGCTCCGACCCGCGGTATTGTTTTTAAAATTTGTCCTAAAAACGAAGACTTTTTCTTACTTATATTGTGCAAGACATAGAATATGTGTTCGCGCCGTCTTCGCGACCTATTTAAAAGACTAAATCTAATATACAGTTTTCTAATATACTATGTCAACTAAACCCACATTTCAAACTCGCGCCATTCGCGCAGCAATCATTCATCCATTCATTCACTCAACCACTCACTTACTTCACTTCAGTCAATCAAACTACACACCAATTAATTACTTGTTAAAGAATTTATGAAAAATATAAGCAGATTCCAAGCAAAATCTGTTTTTCTTTGTTCGTACTGAACAATAAGTATTTGTGATTAGTAGAAGGTAAGTTGTTAATCCGAATGAAAACTTAGGAACTACTAAGATACATTTGTATACTTCAATAATGTAGGTCCAATATAAGTGTAGTACTTACAAATATTTACACATACTTATATAGGTATCGAATTCCACCATATGAACATATTTACAAGTAAATTCCGCATACGTACCTACAATGTGTTTCGAAATTTGCTACTCGAATACGTACTATGCCCCCTGCTCTCTAGTAAAACAGATGTTTCTATAGCTCTTCTTTGTTGAGTATATAGATAAGGATAACTAGAATTCTGTAGGATAGCAGGTGAAACCGCGGAGGCCAACTAGTAGTACTATATAATTCAGAAAAGCCCAGAAACTAAATAGTACCAACAAAAACTATTAAAAAAGTCCAAAAAAAAAACAAAACATATCTCAATTGTACAGAACATTATTTATCTGAATAACAATTCTACACAACAATTATTGCTTATACGTATTCTCACGCTAATCACGCTTTGGGAAATGACACAAATTAAGCAAGCCATTGTTTAAAGAAAACTTTATTTACATTGAATTATTATTTTACAATCTATCGTCATAACTTACACTCTATTGTACCTACTATAGATAGATACCATTCATACATTTTACGATCATGTACTTGTACAAAAAATATAATTAATGACATAAGTTTATCGTGAAAAATAGATACTTTCCAAGATTGCCATTTATTTGATCCATGCTATCTATGACATTGTGTACTTATCTACAAACAAAATAGGTACAAGGACTTCTTCCAATATTATATCAATAATAATATCACAAAATAATTTAGGGTAACTACAGATAAGCCTCTATAGACACGCACTGGTTCTTAAGGTTACTGCCCGTTAATAAGACTTATGCGTGAAATTTGCGTGAAGTTATAGGACTGCTATTTGAGTGCTTTTCATGAAAGAAGTCCCCCAGATGCGACGCTGCCATCGCGCGACGGAATGTTACCAGTGTCTACTGATTGAATCCAAAATTCTACTTAAAATTAAAATAAAATGTTGGATAACTTAGCTCTAATAAAGTATTTGTTTCTATAAAGAAAAAAACTAATTGAATAGAAAAAAAGGGATTGGATTCGTTCCGCTGTTTGCTGTGGGCATGAAAAGCACTCATTTGTATTCAAGAACCTAAAATATAACTTAATTCAAATTGATTCCAGTTTACATTCGAATTTATGTACTAAAAATATCGTGTCTAAAGAAGCGACTAATTTAATGGCAGTGATTAAATAGCCCAGTCAATTAAGCGTTTGACCCGGAAGTAACAAATAACAGAATTATAATTTCTGTACATAACTGTAGAACTAGCTTCTCATATTAATATAAAATAGTTAAACAAAATGCGTATCCGGAACAGAATCAAATTTTACATTTTCCAATATCTTCTCTATTTGCGCTGTGAGAGTCTATTTCAGATGACGATCGTAAGCAAGGCAGTGAGTCGTCGGCGACGATAAAGTATTAAGGCTCAAGCATAAAGGCTTTTTCTATGTTCCGCACCTAAACTGTTTAGTTTAATATTTCTACTTCAGCAAAATAATACCAAACACAATTGTATATTTATGTTATGAATTATATCCAGGTCCTTCATACTATGTCCCGTAACTTGACTGGGCTAAAAGATGAAGTGATTGTACGTGCTCAAAGTTAAGCTCTTTTCTTAGTTCGGCCGAATTCTTCTATATGATCGTATTCTGTGAAACCGGGGTCGGAATCGTAGTATGCATAGTCGTAGCTTGCGTCTTCCTTGTTGGGCTTCGCGGCGGGCGGAGGGCGAGTGGTGGGCCGCGGGACGGGGGCAGGCGGGAACGTGGGTGCTTGCGCCGGCCTCGGTGGCCGTGTCTCTGGAGCACGTGGCGCTACCGTCGTCGGCGCCCGCACGGGGCCGTTGTTGATTGGAACGAAGTCTGGTGGACCCCCCGGTAAATCACTGGGCCTCGATGTAGTCGTGTACGTTTGGAAGAGGTCGAAAGTTCTCTGCGTTTGCGGTAATACTGTAGTGCTGTACTCGGGTGCGTTCGTCGTTTGTCTCGGTGATGAGGTCGAGGTCGGAGCTGGACGGAATGGACGCGGGGCCGCGGTCTGAGAGGTAAACTTAGGCGGGGGCTGTGTTTTAGAGTATGATTTCTTTTGCTGGTCCTCTGGTAACCTGTTACCGCTCGCGGCTATGTTCAGAGAATGAGCGCCGGATAGAAGTTCCTTTTCGTAGAGCTCAGGTCGGTACTGACCGTCGTCCTCGCCTTGTGGCAGGCGGTATTGGCCGTCGTCCTCGTCAGGGTTTGCGAAGTTCGACTGCGAGTGGAAGCCGATATTCGTGTTGTACGCTACAGTGTTCAAGTTGTGCGGAGGCTCCGGTCTAACAGTAGTTGTTACGGACGACGTGCTAGTGGGGTTGTAATAGTTTTGCTTCGAGAATGGAATGATGTTATTTTTCTCCGGTTCGTAAGAGACACTGTTGAAATTTTTGTAAGATTGTGTCGTAGGAACGGGACGTGTGGCTGCATTATAATCAACAGTCGTCGTAGGTTGTTGTCTGCCTCCATTTTGAGGTCTGGTCCGGACAAAGTCCTCTGTCGGAGCATCGACACTAAAAGTATTCTTGACTTTGAATGGACCGTTGTCATTTTGCTGTACGTTAAGCCCCGGAGTCGACTGAGCTTCGTAATTATACAGCTCGGTTAGGCCATTATTTTTGTTGTTGTATTGAGAAACAGCCGATGTAGCGTACGATGACGGCAGAGGAGTGGGGTTGCTGGGGTAGTAGCGGTTAGGTTTGGGAGTCACACGGCTTACTTCCACATACTCGTCCTTGAATTCCCTATACTGCGGCGGCACATCCGGTGTCGTCGAGTCAGGTCGATTTTGAGGTTGAGTTTGAAATCGAGGTTGTATGTTTTGGGGTTGGTTTTGCTGTTGGTTCTGCTGCCGTTGTTGTTTATAAGGCTGCTGAGGTTGCTCCTTGTAAAACTGTTGTTGCTGCTGTTGTTTGTATGGCTGCTGAGATTGTTGTTGCTTGTAAGGCTGCTGTGGCTGTTGTTGCTTAAAAGGCTGTTGCTTGAAAGACTGCTGAGGCTGTTCCTTATAAGATCGTTGAGGCTCGTTATAAGGTTGCTGTGATGGGTTGAATGTGGGAGCTGGGGTGGTATACACAGGTCGCTTTCTAACGAGTTTTCGTTTCGAGGCTTCGTATTGAGAAGGACTTGAAGATTGCGGCGGCGGTGGTGAAGGAGGAGTAGTGTATTGGGTAGTGGGGGAAGTCGCTTGTGGAGTAGTGGCTCTCCTGAACGACTGACGCGATTGCGCTGGGCGAGCAGGGGCTGCGGCGGGCGCGGGGGGTGCGGCCTCATCACGGCCGCGGTCGCGCTGGCCGCTGAAGAAGTCCGAGGAGTGCGCGGCTCGAAGGTCGTTCGCGGCGTTGTTGTTGTTGTTCTGATTGTTAGGTGACAAACGCCGGTCTCCAGTCTCAGCGCGCTGCAAACCGAACTCGGATTCTTCTTCGCGATTTGCGTTAGACGACAACTTCTTTGTGTCATAAACTGAAAACAAACAATCAAATAAAGGCTGTTGGCCCTAAATCATTCTTATTTTAACCCGACTACGTTCTGATACCAAGGCTCAATTCAAGCTACGTTCCACCATTTATTTTTTTAAGTTTACTAAACGCATCTAATAAAGCAGCGATATTATTTAAGTCATAAAACGTCGTCTTTCAACGTTCCCGAAAGCGCAATGTAAGCATTTATAGCTGAAGCTAAGTTATTCTGTAATCCGGTACCATTCGCCTCGAATAACCTTTCGAACTATATGTTGAAATTAAATCTGTTGAATGAATAACTGCTTTTAATTACTGTGCTTATAGACTATTTTGTCAATAAGTGCCTATCAGATATTAATTTTGCTAAGATTGTTATGATGATGTGTCCATAATTACAATGCATACGTACATGCTTTTTATGTAGGATAAAAGTATAAATACTATTTAAATTATCTGTCATAAACGTCTAAGGCCATGTTTATAAATATGTTAAGCAAAATAAATAAGTATAACTGTATTTTCCAGACTATAAAAGCTCCCTTCTGTTCCGCAATAGCTTAAAGGTTGATTCATACTGCACCGCTGTGATAAATCCAACTTGGTTTACAAACATAGCGACACTCACAAATATTATCTCCAGTGCTTTTCTCGATGATTGTGTAGGTGCAAACAATGCATAGTTTGGAACTTTTCATATAATTGTGTATAGTGTGAATGTTCATAATACGATCCAGCAAAACAAACAACAACTTCAAGTTTACTGTAGTTACCAAATTAGTCCAACAAAAGACTACAACGCGCTCTACGCGATTATGTTTAAAGTAAATCGACAATGTCGGAAATTCTACATCTTTATAGATTGTTCCAGCAAACTTTTGTGATGCTAAAACACTGCATAAAATAATACAGTAATTAATGTACACTATGAACAAGTAATTCCACATTAAAACACAAGAGTGCAGCTAAGATATTTGCGAGTGCTTGTTAGTTGCGAAGCGAGCTCACCGGATCCGATCTTGTAGAGATCGAACTGACCGTCGTAGATGTCCGCGGGACAGGCGAGCGGGTCGTCGTCGCCCCAGTCGGTGCACGTCTGCGCCTCCTGGTGGAAAAGCGTACCAGGGGGGCAGAAGAACCGGAAGTCCCGGACGCCACCGCCTGCTACCTTCACACACACGTGGAAGGCCTTGCAGCCAGACTTAGCGTCTGCGTAATAAGCGCCGAGAATACGACCCTTGCAGTTGAAACGTTGTGCTCCCCCTGTGGAAAATAAAATTGAAGTTATTGGCAGCCGTAATAGTAACGATGATATCAGAAGACTATAATGACGGCTTTTGAAAAAACTTATAAAGGTCACAATAGGCCAAGAGTAATGGACTATTCGTTTTTGAGACAATATTCTCAATTAACATATAAGCATTCAACCATACAATTAGGTTAAAAGAGGCATAAGCTTACTGCTTGTAGCTGATCTAGCAGTCAGTTGACCTATCGGTAAATAATTATTCCGGATAATCTTTATTATTTATTCGCATTACCAGTACGACGGCGAGCCGGTCTCTCTGGGTACAATGGTATCGTCAATAAATCCGTATGGAACTCAAATTTTGGCAGCTTATATTAGTCAAAGGAGGTGGAACGTGGTATAGAATTATTTGTGTAGAAACAAGTAAAATGCATTTGAATCTATATCCATGTTTCCTTAATTATTTGGTTTTGCCACACGTACATTAAATCATCTTGAAAAATTCTTATATGTCTCGTCATACATATGTTTGTAGTACACTTTACAAGGAAATACAATACAAAAGTAACAAAACATTTTATAAATTACTTAACTGACTCGTAACAAAACATTTTATAAATTACTTAACTGACTCGTATATGGCGGAACATGCCTGGATTGTTTAAATTTTAATAGCCCCAAACCCTTATTTGAAAAGAAAAACGGACAAACAGTTTTAGCTAAACAAGTGTCTAAGCATAGTTTTAAATTCTTTTTGTGGTAAGACGGTTGAAGTTTAAAATTTCGAGTGAAACTAATCTGTTATCTGTTGTATTATTACTGCCACGCGGTTAAAAATATTAATGTGAACCTAGTTTTAAAAAAAATACGCTTTTTAACGTTTATTACAATCGTCTTGAATGAAGACGTCCTTGTAAAGCGTAAGGAAGACGGAAACATCGTTTTTCTTCACAATGACTTGCACTCGTGCAACGTCGTTATATTTACATATTACCTCTAGATCGTATTCGAGATACTCCTGCGGGTAATTTAGAAAATGTTTTCTTGGTCTGTCGTGCAAATGTAACGAGACGAGTCGATTTCGTCACAAGCAACTGAGCTGGTTTCAGGTGAACGTTGCCAACTTCGAGGTAAATAGTAATTTGAATGCGCAGTAAATGGTTATTAGAATGCGGTTCAGAAATAGTGGGTCTTGATACTTGGCAAACTTTAAAGCACGTACGCATAACTATATACCTATAACTATATACTTACCTATGAATTATATTATAGAGTATACAGACCTTATAATTAATTTGACTGAGTCACTCATCTTTTTAATATTGTGTATAATCAATTGTGCTTCTTCCGTACGTACGTAATTGGTTGGAGGAGACCGCTACGAATTCTGAAGCCTAATCCATAGTAGGTACTTCTTATTGTCCCAAAATAAAATAGTGCTATTTTTATCTATTGGGCGTTCGGTTGACGACGGGAATATTATAGGATACCATTGTTCTCATCATTACGAACAACTTTTACTCTGGGTCAAACCAAAAAATCAAGGAAAAAAAAAACAAAAAGTATCTATAATCTGCTCCGTAGAAAAATGTCATGTACCCGTGACGAAAGTATTTTTCTACTTGGTAACAGTAAAAGTTATTCATAACGAATGAAAGCCTAGAATATTCCTGTCGTTAACCGAAAACCAAGCTTAATGTTAATGATATTATTTTATAATCATGCATTTGAATTGAAACGCTTATTCATACTTTAAGCCTAAAGGGCCGACACAATCAAATACACTTTATCATCTGACAAATCAACCAGTGGGTTCCTCATTCGGTTTCCCATGCGTGTGTCAGGTGGAGGGCAGAGAGCAGACGATAACATCGGCGCTTGTGCAACCGCGGAGCAACGCCGCCGGTGTGCCATCCCTATGGGCGAAAGGTCATCCGTACTCCGCCTTAGCCTTATATAACTAACGACTCAGTTACGATAGATACTGTAGCTAGTGCATGATCCACTTGTGTGGCTGCTTTGCATGCAAGTAACAGTTGCTGTTTAGCCAATTATGTACGTAATAACCTCAACTAAGAGTGCGTACCGCGTTTTAAACACAGCATTATCATGCTATTTAATTGTGTTGATAGTTCAGTGCTTTGTACTTACATACCGGACTATTGTCTCTGAAAAGTTGGATTGGTTCGGTCAAACGGACTAACACCCGCACTACCGCTACTGAAGAGTGTTGATAGTTCGATGTAATTATAAGCAAATTAGTTTTATTATGAGGGCATACAGGTGTTCAGACTATCTTGCTAAGGTCATTTAATACTTCTGCATTTAATTGAAGTAGCTTTTAAACTCGAATTATTTTATGTAAGTATGTTCTTATATGTTTTTTCTACGTTTTACTCGTTATTCTTCTTAAAAAAATATCTGTTTAAATACTTTACTAGATTAATGTGCGATACCCTACTTCTACAATAAGGTTCGCTTATTCTTCTTATTATCTGTGAAAATTTTTAATTGGCCTTCTATTCTTATACTTAAACGAATTGTGTACCTAGCTGTTAATTTTCCTGTGAAAATAAAAGAATAATAAAATCAAATAAATCTGAATCAACCGGACTATTGCTAATAAAAGTAATCAAATGACATTTACGGCTAAGTACGTATACGTAACGTGTACGTATATCTCTGCATCAGCCTTTTAACATCCAACTACTGGGATATCGGCCTACTTTGAGGGGTGATTGGGCTATATCCATCACGCTACCCTAATGTAGGTTGCCGAATTTACATACGTCGTCGAATTTCACGATGTTTTTCCTTCACCGAACCTCAATTAAATTCGTTAAATATTATAATATAAATATCAATGCATTCTACTATCGAGCGAGTTGATTTAAATTCCGCCGGAAACGAGTAAATTATGAATGATTGTGTGAATGAACTAATTTGGAGGCTCAGTCGGAAGTCTTAATTACTTAGACGGAATCTGGAAATCTACGCTTTAATTAATCTCGTCTGATTTAATAACATGTGCTTTATGAATTTTATTATGTAATTAACTTTCTTTCTATACTGTTTTCAATTGCCATGGAAAAAGGAAAACTATTAACCGAGACAAGCAAATCGGCAAGTTACATTTAGAAATTACTGATGATTTATAATGCAATAAAATCTTACCGAACCTAATGTGTAAGCTTTATTTGTTTGTTGCAACACCGGAACATTGTTTATTTGTTCGACGTGCAATATTCATACGATTGTTTGACCAGTAATGCTTATGCTAATGGAGTTGCGCCGCACAGTCGTGACATAACAGTGTTGTGATGACTCAGACAAATAACAGATCAATGCCTCAATCAAAAATAAATGTCGATATACAGGTTACAATACTTTCGCTTTTCATTCATAAGAACGTGTAGGAAGTTATAATTTCTCACGCCTTGACTACGACAGATTAGATTTACCAACAGAGCTCAAGTATGTAGATTTTTTGACTATTGTTTGACACTCAACAGATATGATATAAACGCGAGGTTGTTCTTGAGAACTTTTGTCATTTATGCTATTTCTTAAGAATTGCGTTCAATGTGAGCATTTTAGTAGATTACAATAAGTCATTATGTTGGAGACATTGATTTGTGTCTGGCTTTAGCAACATCTTTGAATTTATGGCACGAACATGATCACGATGAATGTTTCACAAATATTAACACACGACAATAATTTGTTGATGAACTGACACGATTTACTCATTTACTATTATGTACTCTTCGACTTTCTATAGCCCCTAAATAATATAACTTTAAATATTTTTTTATATATTTTTTGGCGTCACTATATTATTTTAATAAGTTGATTATTAATGTGGCTAAACTGACGTAATGTAATAATAACATTAAATAATAAATAAATAAAACTAAACCCTAAGTATAAAAAAAAAACAATAATACAGGGTTATAAGAAAAGGGTATGCGAAGCCGAAAGGGAGTCATATTATTCATCACTATGAACAACTTTTACAATGGGAATGAAAAAAAATACTCCATAGAAAAATGTCAATGAAACTCGACAAAATGTATGGAACAGCTGATTATTTTTTCTCGATTTCAGGGTTGGTCCCTTAGTAAAAGTTGATAGTGATAAGTACTATGACCCCCTTTCGGCTTAGCATACCCGTTCCTTGTAACTCTGTATATACAATTTAAAACTAACACTACTCTAATAAGCCGCTACCAGCAGGCATCGTGCCCAAAATGCTGGCCGAATTACCGCGTTGAATGACTTAAAATTACTTTAAAAAATGTATCGCTGGTAAATACGGTAATCGTGTTGGTAATAACATTGTACATACTTTTTCAGAAGACCTTTACGAATTATTACTTTTATTTATGTGATTGGGTGCACATTGTAGCGAGGATCCGAGGTTACCCATCCGCTCTCCGGCCGTCACACCGCCGTCGGTCGGCGGTCGCCCCACTTGCGGAGAGCGGCCTATTCGAGCCGTGGGAACATCGTTTATGCAAATCCGGGGAATCGATTATCGCATGCGATGCGATGCGCGCGTCCAGCGAAAGGAAAGTGCAAGGGTTGCGCAACCCCACCACCTACGCCGGCGGCGCTCGCGATGCTGCTGTGATGTATGCCAGTGCGCCTAATAAGCTTCGGGTTACTGACTGCAGTCTAAGCTACGCGCTTTCCACCTTTATATGTCTGTTTTTTTTTTGATTGTTTAGTTTATTTTTCTTATTTGTAAACTTTGTTTTATCTTTGTGACAAATAAATGAGTGGCTATTGTCTCTCTATATCAAATAAGACGTGCTATTGTAGACAAATAAACCGGTCATACACGCTGCTAGTATGAGAAATTGTTGGAAAGTTGAAAATGGCAAGCATTAAAATAATCGCAATTTTCAATGATAATTGTACTAAGGGCTGATTTTTACAACGTCAGATAACTTTTGCATAGAAAATATAACTGTCAAAACGCCGATTTATTCTAAGAATAAAATTTACTCTCGTTTCGTCAAATCTACCCTTAGTTTTACAGCTTAGGGACTAGAAAAAAATATTACGTACATCCAACTCAAGGATTCATTGTTGTTGTAAAGACACAAACTTCCGAAATTAGGTAGCCTACTATAAAAAACAAACAAATGGATTACCCTGAGACCATTGAAGGTCTAAAGATGCTTAAAATGCAGCTCAAGCTCACTACCAGCATTTTGGTCAGACATCACATCAACCGGGCGCTCTGACATCCGCATCTTAAAATGAGGTGAGATGGCTTGGGTAGATGGAAAGTGACCTCAATTTGACGCTTTTACAACACTATTGACATGGATGTTTGACTTGCTTCATCCTATTTTCTATTAAGCAATCATACCAATCATCACGTATGTCCCAACATAGTGAATTAATTAAAAAGTCATCAATGAGTACATTAATCAAATTGTGAGAAAGCTGCTCGCAGTAGACCTCATAACAAACATTGATTTGAAATATTATTAAATTGATTAACCGTTACGAAAGCAATTTTTATAGTTATAAAGTTTAATAGGACACGCCAATTGTCTTGTTTGACAATCAATTGTTTCAACATAAGAAAAATCGATTTCCCACGGATCCGGACATTACGCACAACGAGCACTGAAAAACATACTTTCACATGCGCACGCGCGTATCTTATCTTACACTCACACAATTACTTTTCCTCACTGTGATTTTATCACTGGAGACCACAAATACCTGAGTTACATCCTCGAAGTCACAGCACCTTACCTGATCCCATCCTTTGGGAATCGAGACCTGAGAGATCCAAACCTTATAAGCGATTTCGATAGAGCACAGTTTTGATGCACTTTTGTTTTGAATAGACGCGGGAAGTACTGGGTAGTCGATGACTTACCCAGGATGGGGAGTAATGTGAGCAAGATCCACAGAGGGGCCATGTCGTCGCTAGGAGCGCCGCGGAGGAACTGGCCGAATGCTCATGCACCGCCCGCCCGTGCCTCAAGTGGGGATCTGAAAGCTGGCCGCCCGCCCTTCTCTGTGACGGTGGAAATGATGCGGCACTAAGGTCAAATACTTTGTTTATGATCGTATATTGTAATTTTTGTTATTATTTTGCATATGGATTCAACACGTTTCTTTTTAATTTATTATATTAACATATGTCGTTTTACACGACTGCCCAAGAAAGAGGGCAATGTTTTTGTGGTGTATGTTAGATTGTGAGTATGCATGTATGTTTGTGTATTTTACCACTTGCAGCCTAAATGGCTGCAACCGATATTCACGAGTGAGGTGTCGTTGGATTCCTCTTTACGTCCGGAGTCATATAGGTTACTTTGTGCAGTCGGTTTTTTTATTTATTTTTAAATAATATAACTAGTTTTATGTGAAGTAATTTGCAAGTAATTTTCGACAAAAATGCTATATTGTTTAAATTCGTAAAATACGTGTTTTGAAAGTGCCGCTCAGTATTGCTATTATTATAAATTATGTAATTAAATGTTCAATAGGCACATTCATCGTCAAAAAAAAACATGCCTATCATTTAAAAAAAACGTATCAACAAATTAAATTTGATCTTTAGTTATTAATTTTAATATATATAAATATAATATATATGAATATACATATTATATTTATTGACCGAGCGAAGCGAGGGTTCAGAGTTTACTGGGACATTATTATAAATTATGTAATTAAATGTTCAATAGGCACATTCATCGTCAAAAAAAAACATGCCTATCATTTAAAAAAAACGTATCAACAAATTAAATTTGATCTTTAGTTATTAATTTTAATATATATAAATATAATATATATGAATATACATATTATATTTATTGACCGAGCGAAGCGAGGGTTCAGAGTTTACTGGGACAAATCGGCATTTTATGTATGTTTGTATGTTTGTGTGTATATTTGTCCGATAATAACTTGCGAACCGTTGATCCGGTCTTCATGAAATTTTGTAGGCAAGTAGTTAATTTCAATACAATTTTTAAAATCAAATATGAGCTGAATCGGTCTAGGGGTTGTGAAGATATAGGGGTCGCGAGGTCTCAGTTCGCCGCGAACTACTAGTATATATTATATTAATCAAAATAAAAAAAATCGTATCAACAAAGTAAATTGATCTTTAGATATTAATTAATAAAAGCAATTTCATTTTCGTAGGTTTATTTTTATTCGATCTATAATGTTTTAACACTCTAGTTCATTACAATCGATTGTCTTTGGCCTTTATCTAATCTATTGCGTTGCATAAATTATGATTATGATGATCCGATAAAAAGGCATTAAACATCCCAAATATACAAAGAGGTAGACCCCAGCCACGTGGTGGTCAAATATCCAAAAAGCTTCGAGGAGCCTGGCCCAGACAGCGTCGACAACCCAGATCGAGCGTCCTGGCGCCGAACAACGCATAACCCTGACCCCAGAAGAACTGGGACTGAGGGCAAGGCAAAGAAGAATATTATGCATTTTGAGATAAACCATTGTAAATAAAAACTATTTAAATGGAATATAAGTATTATTTACTGGTATTTAAACTTTACTAACGCCCATTCTCTTAACCATTCATCCTGATTGAAATATTGATAGCTATTTGCCCTGAGCGGTGCGCACGAGCGGCGTGGGAGATGCCCATCTACCACATGCACGTCTCATTACCGAGCTATTCGAGAGGAAGCCGTATTGGGAATAGGTAGCTCTATTGTTCACGATGATTCATGTTGAAGATGAATATGAAACAAGGTATAATCTATTAGCTGCTGAATTACAAAGATTTTTTATTTTTCTAATACTCGTTCGGAGTCTCATTACACATATCTACCTATATGAGGGCTTTTTATAAGTCTAAACTAAAGTATGATGAGCCACCTGGCTTAGTTGTGCGTCTGCGTCGTAAGCAAGAGGTTTTCGAGTTTAATTCCCGGCCGGGCAGATGTTTGAATGCTGAAATTAAATATCTATTCTGGGTCTGGGTGATAGTTGTGTATTGTCTTTGTGTGTATGCCGTGACATTCTCGACAAACCTTTATTATATAATATATGACTAGGGAGCTTTGAATGCAAATCTTTATTTATTTACTAAAGTATATTACATCAAAACACAAACAATTTACTATGTGATAAAATTAATAAATATGTAAGACACAACAAAGTGTAATATAATGCATTGAAAAAGTAATCTCATCTCCTCGTAAGCTTTTATGTATACTGTCATGTACTCAGGTAGTTCAGAGAGCATGATGATCATGAGCTTATATATTACTTGTTGTTACCCGCGGCTTTGGTTGCGCGGACAAAAAAAAAGTATCCCATGTCCGTCTTTGTGATATACAATAACTCCTTATCAAATTCTATCAAGATCCGTTCAGCCGTTTAGCCGTGATAACGCGACAAACACCCAGCCAGAGAGACAAAGTTACTTTCTATAGATCGCTAGATGGAATTGATCCATTTTTGTGCATTGTTTGACGTTTTGTATGGACTGAAAGTTGTAATGTAGGTATTTCTGAATCGCACTGCGAAGTTTTTCCTCGAGACGAACATATCAATTTTTATACCTCGAAGCTTTATTGGTTCTGATACGACTGAGGCTATATTCCTCTGAATTATAATATTAGTTAGGATTAGGATTAGGTCATCCTTATGGATGTTAGTATTCCACACGTGACAAGATAATTCCGAGCTCCGCGTGAGCACAACCACGATTATTTCCCCGTCGCATATAACCCCTTTCACAATAACTTACAAAATTGCGACAAAATGATTTTGCAACTGTCTCGCGTTAATTTTAATGGTGCTAGTCTGAAGATAACCTACTCGTCCTAATATCACAAACATTATCTCAATAACCATCTCAAGGATGCGAAATTAAAGCAATGAACACAAGGAAACCGGACCACGGCTTTTAAACTTTTATTTATTAAAAGTTCAACCTGGCGGTAGATCCGGAGTTGTAAGCCGTTAATTATGTTAGTAGCTGACAAGGCATCTCATTGTGTCAGTAAGCCGTTCATTTATCTTGTGAATCCGCTTTAGCTCCAATGCGGCATAAATCATTAGTGTGTAATGAAGTTTGTTGTCACAGCGAGGCGGTGAGGCACACTTGTCAACGGTTGCACAACGCTCACTGTGCATTGCGTGCGGTCACTGCGGTCGCTGTTTGAACTAGGTTTACGATACAAGTAATTTACGTATAGCACAAAGAGCTGAGTGTGCTAAAGGTAAAACTGACACATGCGAGAAAAAGAAAGAAAACAAAACCAAACAAAAAAAAAACTTGAAGACAAAGTTTTATGTGGTATATTCCTTTTGTAATGTCTTTAGTTTTATTATGTTAAGTGTAGTTGACAAAAGCAAGTCCATGGAGCTAAGCAAAGAATAAGAAAAGTGAGCTGAAAAAGTAGTGTCAAGGTGAAAAAACTAGGGAAATTGCAAATACAATACCTTTTCTATATTACACGATAATCTCTAACATAGCACATGTCATTAGCACTTTCTATTTTTACAGCGTAACATTTGGCGTGTAAGTACGAAAATTGGTACATTAGCGAAATTGAGATTAACATCTTATACAATGTGTCCGGTCGTCGGTGTCCGAGCCGAAAACACGTATAAGTACTAATCATTCTTAAAAACTTTTACTATGGCACGACAATAATAGCTATTCCATACATTTAGTTAAGTTTAAGTGATGTTTATATGAAACAGTAGTGTTTTTTTGCAATTTTATGCTTGGCCCAATAAATAAAAATTTGTACCGGACACCGATTTCTGTGGACACACTGAATACCACAGATTGGACAATTGTAAATTCTCTCTTCTTCGTAATAATTTGTTTTTATCTAACAAAACCAGTATTTATAATGAGTACAGGCACCTTGTCTTGTTTTAAATCTCAGGGGCGGTAGTCTCGACTTTTCGCTGCTTTTCGCTTTTTGCGAATTCGGTCGCTATGACGCAAATATTCGACAACAGCAATATTTGGGAGTTCCGGTTGTCAAAAAGTAATTCGAAAAAACGTAAAGATAGTGTTTAATTTTGCGAAAAAACGCTAAGAGACAGTCGAGACTACCAAATATCGCTACTGTTGAATATTTGCGTCAAAGCGACCGAATTCGGTCGCAAAGTGCTGTAGCGAAAAGTCGAGACTACCGCCCCAGCTTTGTCTCCTACCGATAAGGTTTTTTTAAAAGTGACGCAAGGTAATCGTTAATACACTTGCTACCCTGTCCGCGTACAGTCGCAAATACAGCATCTGACATGTGTTACCGCATTACATGTTCATAGCAGAGAGCTGGCGGGTAATGCGCTTACTACTAGTCTAGATCATCAACTTTCATTTCTGATTATAATCTAGCAGTTGTACTGACTTGCGGTTAACTTGCATTTTGTGGTATTCAAAAGATGACTTCAATTATCACTCTCACTGTTTTGTCTTTTTGTTGTTTCTGTTTGTAAGATAAATAACAATAATTAGATTTACTTACATTGTGTCTTGATTTGACTTCATAAACAAGTCGTGTTATTAAAAGAACAATTTAAAAAACTTAACTGCAAAATACTAAAGTACAATTCTGAAATTGTGTCAGGGGGTTTGTCGCGTCATCACGGCTAAACGGCTGAAAGGATCGAGCTGAATTTTTGCATTGATATAGCTTAAGTTTAGTTTAGTTTAGCAGAAGTTTAGATGAAAGTGTTTTATAATTTTTATTTTTTAAGTTTTTAAGTATTTTTTTAGTTAAAAAAGAGAGACAAAAACTGAATATTTATATTAAAAGTTTATGAGAGGTGAGGTCGAAGTTCATAATAGGAACTCGCGCGTTGAAGTCTTTTACACCGCGCACCGTGAGAACCATCGCGCATCGTATCGTATTTGGCAATAACTTAAACTATTCAAAACAATTAACGTCTGTAATAAATTGTTGTATTATTTCAGTACTGTGAATAAAATAATTATTGATTTAATTAGACCCAGTTTTTGACAGATTATTGTGACACTTATGCCCGTCTATATATATCTATAATTACGCAATACCTTTTTTGTTATAGGCACTTAAAGTGACATTTTTTAGCATCAAAAATACGACGGAGAAAAGTAGTTGTTATAATACCATATTTTTTTTTGAAAAAACAGAACAAACCTACATAACGTAGGCATAGATTATAGTTTAACGAAGCCATTGACACCAAAAACAAAAGATTTTGTTAAGATTTAGGGGGTGATAACAGGCTAGCCCCAAAACGCTAATTTCATCAAAAGTTGGGAAAATTCACGAACACTCTATTGCACGCACGAGAAACAATTTCAAATATCGAATGCGCCAACACCTTGCGGACGAACTATCCTCTGAAGCTGTAATAAGACATCCAATCAAATATGAGTGCGACTTCCTCCCGGGCTTAGAAATGAATGCATAATCGAAATACTTTTTTTTTTTTTTTTTTCCTCAGAGGAGTTTGGCGTCTCACGTCTTATGCATTTGCCAGTGTCAAGTATACTTATATATTTTGAAGTTTTGTAAAAAAAATATCAAACAAATCATAGTCACAGTCAAAGGCGAGCAAAGCAAGTCACGGTCAAGTCCAAGTCATGCCCCAGTAAAGTGGTGAAAACTTTACTAGAGCCTTCTATGGAGTTTTGGAAATAACACGAAAATTCACGTTTCACTACATTATACCATTCACCAACACTCATGCGTGTTCACGAACACTTAACGGGTAAAAATTCACCGATTTTACATATTAACACTCGAAATAACACAAGTTTTGGAAAATAATAAAATGACGCGACATGATTTCTTCATGTTCCCGCCAAAAAAACTTCGAAATACTTTAGACTTTTATTACTTTTTAGCTAAAATCGTTTATGTTTACGTACATATAGGTACATGCTATACAATTAGCACGCATGGGCATTGTTTTGGTAAAGCCCTTGACATCTTCAGCAGACTCACCTGCCTCATCAATTACTTTATATGTCAGAATGTACTTGGTATACATCCTATATTGTTGGTATTTTATCTACGCATAGAGCCTTGAATTGTATTCGGTTCATTCGATATTTATTTAATTATCTATTGAAGTAAAATTATTATGCTTATTGGTTGTTAATTTATTATGTTGTCAATTTGATAATAAATTGTGTACCATGATTGTTAATTAATTAATTTTCGTAATTATGTACTCGTATGTTTTTTTAAATAATACTCACGATAAATTGTGTCGGTTATTCCGACTATAGTCCCGGTTATACCCGGTGATCTTCATCAAGTAGTGTTACAAGATAAACACACGCGCGTTTTCGTCTCGACTTGAACAAAGACCTGAAATGCCTAAGCCGAATACGATCAAAATTATATTGAATTTTTCTGTATTATTAAAACAAAATGTGTCAAAAGTACGTAAGTTTTTGATATATACAAGATACTTTTTTTTTTTTTTATTTATTTATTCGCCCATTTCTGGGCAGGCTAAAGCCATTAAGGCCATACCGCCTTGTCTTCCGTATTTTTTTTTCCCTATTTTGTTTTTGCCTCAGTAAAGTGGTGGAGACTTTACTAGAAGCTTCTATGGAGTTTTGGAAACAAAACGAAAAGTCACGTTTCACGATATTATACTATTCACCAACACTCGTACACTTTCACGAACACTTAATGGATAAAAATCCACCATTTTTATGCATTAACACTCGATATAACACAGGTATTGGAAAATAATACAATAGCGCGACATGACTTCTTCGTGATCCCGCCAAAACTCCTATACAAGATACGGATACTTTAATGTTGCCAGTTTGGGGAATAGCGCCACATACTAAAATGATTTTTGTACCATGATTTTAATGATATTGGTAACGAGACGAGCAATTGGCATTTTTTTTTTTTTTATTAGATATTCGAAATTAAATACTTTTATAATGATGTTTATATTATAATAATATTGTGAATCCTTTAAAGCTACATTACAATTTTCAAAATACTACCTTATTAGATAGAAATTAAGGAAGACGAAATTTAACGAAGGTGATTTTGGTTGGCAACTATTTAACAGAATGCATAAGTGGCAAAACGCCAAAAGCAGTGTGAAAGCATTTATATTTCAAATGGTGATATCTGATAAGGTCATGTATGTCATTTTGTGTATCTCTGTGGGAAGATAACTTGTTAACCGTTGATCCGATCTTTGTATTATTTTATAAGTTCGAATAACATTTCAATATAATTCTTAAAGTTGAATCTAAGCACAATCGGTCCAGATAATCTGAAGTTATTGGAGTCGCGAGCGCTCAGTTTGGTGCCAACTTAGTAAACTTGAGTCTTTCCATAAATTTCTAAATAGCTTATTCCAAGCACGTATCTAAGTCTTACTAGCAAGCTTCTAATATAGCTCAGAAACTAAAATAGAACCAGGACTATTACGAAGTAAAATATCATACATTATGCTCTAAGATGTTCGTTGATAAAACAACGATACCTATTTACTTAGCATGTGGTAGTGTGACACAATAGTGATGTGCAATTGTACACTATTTAGAAATACTGTTAATAATTCAGAAGCAAATACATAAACAGGTAGGTGCTTACTAGCTTCATTATAGTATGACACCATTCAAGTATTTTATATTCCGTTTCTAGGTGGTTTGCATCATTCGCAGGGCTTACCACAATACCGCTTGACCTAAACTGTACAAAAGAGTAGGATTATGATCAACAAAAGCCTTCATTAAATAACTTGACCGTAACTGGAAGCTTTTATATAGAGATACGTTTCCATTTCCGTCGAATAGTACCAGCGTTTTTGTACTTTTAACGCCTTGTAACCGGAAGTCGCTAGGGGGCGCCACCTGGCAGCTGCGCGCCATTTTGTTTTCTTGAAATATCGAGCGCCATTTGGAATCATTGGCGTGAAATTTTTCGTCGAAGCAACAACTCTGTAGCAGCCTTCCTGGCCTACGTCTGTTGCGTAATTTTATTATTATTATGTGGTAATAGATATATTATTATAAAGTGATATTTATATAATGTGGTGAAATTCTTAGTAGACAAGTTATTTTCTTAAAATAACATTAGTGTAATGTATAAATAATACATCCAATTTCACGGAGTAAGTACCCACATAATATTTTATTGTTCGTGATTATAATTTAAACGGGTTTCCCGTTCGATACGAATCACTGATTCGATATTTTATTTTTTATTTTGCCCAAGGGTGTTTTAACCCATATGTGGCTTACCAGTGTTTTTTGAATAGTTTAGTTACCAGAAAATAATGTCTCGGCTTCAGAATCGTCTTGGTTTGGTTCATGCTGCCTGAACGAGGGCGTAATCTTCTATCTTTCTCATCAGCTAAACTTCGCTGTGACTACTTCACCCATGATTGATAAATAGGTGAGCTGAGCAACATTTTATTAGACAGGTTCCTGATGTGGCGTGACAACGTGTCAATCACTATAATTATAAACAGTCTTTCAACAGACTAGTTCCATTTATTCAATTATTTTATTTGATTTGATACATACACCACGAAAATGTTTTGTAATGTGTAACTCTTATAGTTCGACGTAAGATATAATCATGCTCCAGGTTTCACAAACCTAGAATCAAACGATGATGGGAATTTACATGACACCTTACGTAGCCTAGCATGTACGCTAAACAATCATTACAGATATAGAGATCCATTAAACTAACGTTAAATTGTTGTTTTCTTTCGTATTGAAAGCAGTTAAATCTCCATGACAGAGGCACCGTTACAAGTATGCGAGAAGATCATCGTGCCTTAATTGGACGCGTCTGCTTAATAAGTATAGGTCCTGAATTCTATTCCCGGCCGGGCAGTTTAAATGGTGAATTTCAATATCTGCTCTGGATCTGGGTGTTATTTGTCAATATCTTATTTATTACTTGGCATCCCCCATATGTAGCTGTGTCTATGAAGCGTCAACATTTAAATAAAACTATACAATCTCCCTCGCGGGGTGAATTTAATGTTGCAAGTACTTCAATGTATTTCGTAAATTAAAGAAACAATCACTACAATAACACTCGCATTGTTGTAACAAACTATCCTCGCGGGATAGATATGAATATACGAACGAACATGCAATCGCATGATTGTGGCAAACCATCCTTGCGGGGTGAATGTCATATTGTAAATATTTCAATGAAATTATACTATTTTACTACCCTCCTCAAACTTATCTCAACTAATATAGTGAGAGAGTGTGGTTCGAGGCTCGAGGCCTCAGCCTGGTAACACCGGAGGCCGTGGAAGCTCTCAAGGGGCTTCCAGAGGTGGCCGTGGTTTAAAATTACTTCAATAGTTTCGGGCAGGTCAGCTAGTGCTTTATTACCGGAAGTGGCAAAAAAATGGGGACAGAAATAATTTTAAAAATCACCGTATACCGTATTTCTCAAAAACCCCCACTTGCTCCACATCAATAAATACAACATGCACATGCTTGCATGTTACAAAGTAACCCGGGGTTGATGTCATTTTGTAATGTAAGTTATAACAAACTGCCCTCGCAGGGTGGATGCGTTTTTGCAAGCTACCCTCTTTCATTCATTGATTTTACAGCCGCTATGAATTTGTACTTGAATTTTAATAAATTTTTTATTTTATTA
Source organism: Apocheima hispidaria (assembly GCA_947579745.1). Lineage (NCBI taxonomy): Eukaryota > Metazoa > Arthropoda > Insecta > Lepidoptera > Geometridae > Apocheima > Apocheima hispidaria. The sequence continues at coordinate 6,059,210 of OX388151.1, forward strand.
TTTTTTATAATTGTGTTGTTTATGAAGTCGCTAAGAGTATATTTACTTGTACCTAAAGCCCGCAATAAATTAATTGAATCGAAGCAACGAATACAACATGCACTCGCATTGTATGTATATGAGAAACTACCCTAACGGGGTGAATGCTACTTTGCCCACCGCCCCTCGCAGCAGAGAGGTGCACTAAAAACGTTTTATTTTTACAAAGGAGAACCCATCCTTGCAAAAATCTACCCTCGTGGGGTGAATATCAGTTAGCAAAATACCCTCATCATGGTCAACACCAAGAGCTCATCAAAACTAGTACAGTGATTTTGGAACCGGTTTGTAACACATCCTAGCGGCATTACGCTCCTAGAGCCCCGCAGGGTTTTTGCTCACCGCCCCTCGAAGGGGAGAAGTGCAGTGCACTCAAGCAAGTTCTTTTACCCACCGATACATGTAGGGGAAAGGTGCAGTGAACTAAAAGTAAGTTCCACGTTCCAAGTTCGTGGAAATCAAAAATTTATGAGGTCAACTGCGTTGGTGCGGCCTCATTTAGCGAATGGACAGCTAAGAATGCCGAACAGCTTATAAATATATTCTTATCGTTATAAATATATTCTTATCGTTATAAATATATTCTAAAGCAATCTTACTGCGTGTAAGTTGCCCACCATGAAATGGGAGAAGGCTGCTCATAAAAGATCAGTCTGTTGTTGGAAGGTCAAAGCGTCAGTAGCTTTGAAGACGTTAACCCTTTAGAGTTAGACCTCAAGCGTCAAAGTCGCAAGAACCAACCAAAAAACCCTCCTATGACTACATTAGAGTTAGATCTCGAGCGTCAAAGTCGCAAGAACCAACCAAAATCCTCCTATAACTACATGTACAATAGCGCGGGTCAGTTTTATTGCACGGCATGTGACCTTGTGCAAAGACAGTTTAGATTTGCCAGCCAAATACGTGCACACGCCAGCAGGGCTTGCAAGCGCACAGCCACAAACGTATACATAATCCTAGTCGTGTCCTGTTCATGCATAACAAAAAGATTTGTCGCGGTGCGCATGCTAGCTCTGCTGGAGGAAACCAGGGTCGCCATCGTTGGACACAACGGACGACAGTGCCTAATAAATGTTTTATTTAATTTAATCGAGCATTAATTAAACAAACTCTTATAATAAACCACCCTCGCGGGTTGAATTATGTTTTAACGACTGATGGATGAATACCACAATTGCAGTAAAATCAAGAAAGTAACAGAGATCGTGTAATATTTCGTCTCTTAGGAAAAAATTGAACGAGTTACTCATAAACGATAATTCGGTTGCAACCTCTTTGATAACCTAAAGTAACCTGTAAAGTGTTAACTGCGATTCGTTGAAAACAACCAAGCTAGAGAACCTTGCCATGTCATAGTCTTAAAATAATTTTCTACCAAATTAGGTAGCAAAAGCATGCAATTAGATTGATTCTGCACCAGCCTGTAAACATCCCACTGCTGGGATATCGGCCTACCCTTGAAAGGTGATCAAAGGTTATCTGGAATAAATCGTTTAGCCAATGGCCGCCCGGATGTCTTATTTCGGTGTGTAGTTACTTTTGTATCTATTTTATTTTGCGCGTAGCAAAGTAAGGTCCGCCCTTGGACTAACAAATAATCACACCTTTGTAAAGTTCCGTATGATATAAAATATGTGGTTCAGTAGCTTTCGTAAAGGTAACTTGAAAATACTTGCTATAATACTATCCTTGGATAGTAGGATTATAATTGGTTGGACTTCATCATCGGCAAATATTGATTTTGAATTTTAATGTAAATACCTACAGTCATAAGGTGTATGCAACGAATTGAACTGGTGAAATCTCAACCACCGATTATATTGCCTTCAATGAACTTTCGAGAAGCTGATGCATCGGTCTCGAGGTCAAGGTCTCGACAATATATAAATTATCTATAAACTGCCTATGTAGTCGAAATTGTGTTTTTCAAAATAGTAATATTAACTACAGAGTACTCGTGTAGCTCATGTGGAATTAAGAAATAGCCTAGCACTATTTTACAACGAATTTTAATTTCAAGTAGCTCGAAACGTTGCTCACGTTCAAAAATGTTTCAAAACATCTTATTGATACGTCGACAATGTGACATGTCCATCACCGAAGGTCCAAAATATCCCTCTTAAAGTTGGGAAATGGAGAATAGACCGAAATGATAAATTGATAATAGCTAAAACTGTTTTTAAAACTTACAAGTGATAGATATACGGACTTAAAAGCCGAAACATCCTACTGGATTATTAATATTAGTAAAATTCTTAATTTTACATAAACTTGCATATTACATGCCAAGTAATTCTGACACTTTATGTCGTTAACTTTGCATGTTCTTGTAACATAATATTCTCGAAATATATACTATGTAATTAGGTTTGTTTAATACAAATGCTCCACGGACTCCGGGGTCCGTGCCTTTTTGTCAAGTTTTACAATTATTTATCAACTAAAATTGAATGTAAATACGTTTGCATATATTGCTTCTCGGTAATATTATAATTTTATTCATTAATACAAATTAAAAAGGCTCACGAATAAGTCGTCGTAGCCTAGAAAATCATTTTAGTAACAGAGAAAAATATTTTACCTGAATTTGGGTTCGATGCAGATACTAATAGTCAGATACCGTTTTGTCGGAATTATCCTTCTAATGCACAATGATCGCAATTTAATCCATTACGTTGGATGGACTCACTCAGTCACTCAGTCATCAAAACTGTTGCCTCGCACAGTGATAGCAGGCCTAGTAAAATCTATGATATCACTGACATCACAGCTTCTCCATAAAGCTATTAGTCTGGGGTCGTCTGCAAGTGTCTGCTAAATACTGTTTCGATTAGCACACTAGATAATTGAAATTGTGATCAGTAAATGTTTCTTATATTTTACAAAAGTAAAATTTTACACAATTGTGTAAACCAGTAGATCTGAGTTAATGATTGCCTTGTTTCCGTTTTGTGTAGATACATTTTTAATAAGAGGTAACGAATACTATTATGCCGTTTTTGCTAACGGCTAGTCTTTATATTCTAATGAATAGAGCCTTGTTTACATTTTTTGAATAAGAATTAGCTATCCTAGAATACTATATCAAGTTCTGAGAAATCATTTCTAAAGTTTCTTTTATTTATTTTTTATTTTTTAAAAAACGTGATTTAAGTTAATAATTATTAATATTAACTGTTCACATTGGCGTTACATTAATTGCAATTAAAAGCTCTAGGTGACGCCACCAGGCGAAAACAAACAGGATCTCTATATAAAAGCTTCCAGTTACGGTCAAGTTATTTAATAGCAGCGTTTTACCTGAAATAAAACGCATATTAAAATACTTACCTAACTGGAAGCTTTGACTTTAATTTCTGCCTGGTGGAAATTCTGAAAAATGAGCCAATTATTCCAAATGGCGCTCGATATTTCAAGAAAACAAAATGGCGCGCAGCTGCCAGGTGGCGCCCCCTAGCGACTTCCGGTTACAAGGCGTTAAAAGTACAAAAACGCTGGTACTATTCGACGGAAATGGAAACGTATCTCTATATAAAAGCTTCCAGTTAGGTAAGTATTTTAATATGCGTTTTATTTCAGGTAAAACGCTGCTATTTAATTTTGTTTGGTAGCTGCTCATCTTAGAGGGTACCCACCGTATTACGGCACCGTAGTTACCTCGCCATGGTTAGATTGCATCACGCGGGGTCATCTCGCCGTCCCTCCTCCAATTACAAGCATACCGCCACTTGACCGAGGTTACGTGATAACCAAATGAGAATAGACAAAAGAACCCGACTGATCATCAGGTCGAGATATTCAAACATTGAGAAGCTAGATGCCCTTGAGGACAACGACTGGACATACTTGGTGTCGTTCAATTCAAAGGATGTTTTATGTCAGCTTTTCCTATAAAAGCATTTTAGCTCTATGATGGCAGGTAAATGTTCACTTTAGAGTTTGAAACTTTAAATGAGTTAAGACAAAGGTCAGGATTAATAAAAATTGATTTGAACGATTTTAAAATGTCCGTTTATAAGTCCATTATGCGTAACGATTCTCGCGAGGAACGATAATGCTCGGCAGTTTACCTTCTACCTAATTGCGATGATGCTATTGTACAAATGTAAACTGTATCTACCTTCCAGTATCTCTTGCATTCGCCGCGACCTCGCGGTGACCTTTAGCTCGGAGGATGCTCACATTCCGATCCGGCAAATCAAACGCCGTATTTATGTACAAACTCCTATTGTTTAGTACATTGTAATAAATAATTTAGACATAGATTGCTCGCCAGGTATCAATTATTAACGAGATGTTTCGTTAGATTTTTGCAATGCCTATGTACGTAGCGGTGTTATAAACGATATGCAAATCTCGATCACGTATGTAGATGTTTCTAAACGTATAATGAAGACATTATCGCCGATACAATTGCATGTTATTAAGAACTATAAAAAGTTTATCACGTCGTAATGCAATCGGCTGGTTTCTCACGCCCGGGCTTGTGTTTCAGTAATTACTGGCCATCATTAATCTCGCTCGGTTTAATCGTAATATCCGTCGATGTAGCGTGGAGAAGATCATGCGTACAAGGTCCTCGTTTTGTACCACTCTCCGCCATTGTCCGACCGCTGATGTTCTATTTGGAACCGATCTTCTATTCAAAGACTCAGTTTCAAATGCATAGCTTGCGCTACTCTCTTGATCGATCAATCAAAACAAAACTAAGTTTTCAGAGTCACTCAAGGTAGTTTTAGAACTGTTGGTTTGATTTGACAAATTGACTGACTTATTTGTTTATTTAAAATTATACTTGGATAGGTACTTTACATAAAAGAAAGGAAAAAAAATTGTGTTTAGAGTTTGCGAGACATTACTTATAGAACAATAGCTACAGCTCTCCATACTTAAAGTTAATTATTACCATCAAAATTCCCAGCAATGTTCAAAATTAACGAAGTAACGTAGGCGTATTTGATATTAGCCATTGATTACTAATTGTGGTGTAATCAGGCATGTGCCTGGGTGCCATTATGAGCTTAACAATTTGCAACAAAAAGTGTTTAATTTCATTATCTAGCCATTGTTTAAATGCATTTACAATGCGCTTTGTGTATGCCATACGAGAAAAATACACGAACTGACGTGAAAATGTACGATGTAATAAAGCATGGGAAAACTGCATTTTAGAAGATTATTTCTGGCCAAAAAGCACCATGTTTGCTATAATCCAAACATTTTAAAATATAAAAGGCGATGTATTTATGTTCCATAGCGACTCCAAAACGCCTGGACCAATTTTGATGAGACTTTCAGCAAATCTTCAGATTAGCTCAGCGGGTGATCTTGTGAAGTTTGGTACCCGGGTGGCCCCGGGGCGGGTCGCTAGTAATGTAATAAATTAGCATAAAGTTGTCTCTAATTTTCTTAATTCACGCGGTACAACTTATACTTACAAATTATCTTTAACTCATCGACTAATCATTATCTAAGTATGAATTTGTAACTGTGGTGATGGGTGACTTTTAACTTTGTTCCTATTTCTTGCCTCACATCATGTTAGCGTCTATTAAATATTAAATAAATAAATTAACCCGGAACTACATTAAAAAATATCAATTATAGATTATTATTGAGTCAAGGTTCGTTCCCATGAGTCCAAATTGTGTTAAAATATAAATTCTAAACGTGCATTGTCCCGCCCATTGAATATCCTAAAGTCAATATGGGCGGCTCCGTGGGTTATGTTAGAGATGATATCTAACGTCAATTCGATGTTCAGATGAGTCACATAATTGTAGTCTTACATAACACCATTTTGGGCGCGAATGTTACCTAACAACGGGATTGGTATTCTATTTTTTGGGATTGGTATCTCGTTTTTGCGTCACATTTGGTGATGGCTATTTCTTCACGTTTATGGTGTTGAGGTACAAAAACGGCTTATTTTCGTTATCTACATGTAATATGTAGATTTTCTATATGTCTTGTGCGTATATAGGTATATGTATTTGCTTACTTCTGTTTTAACTATCAAGTCCAGTTTTACAAATAAATATATACAAAGATTTATTACGATATTGTAACAGCTTTAACACAGCGTTGATCCATAGGCTCCCGAACTAGTCTAAGAACAGTCTGTCGGATACCACTTATTGCTTTTCATATAAATAGTGTCAAACGAAAAATAGTATACAGGCTATAAGAAAAAGGTATGCTAAGCCGAAAGAGGCTCATAGTACACATGATTGTAAACAAATTTAACTATTGGACTAACCCTGAAATCTAGAAAAAAATGCTGTTCTATATATTTTGTCGAGTGCCATTGTCAGTTTTCTAAGGAACATCTGCTTTTTTTTCTCGAATTCGGGGTTTGTCACATAGTAAAAGTTGTTCATAATGATGATTACTATGAGCCCTTTTCGGTTTAGCGTAACCTTTCCTTTTAACCCTGTATAGTGTATCTGGACATCGGCGTCTGAGCCGAATAGGCGTATAAGAATCCATAATTCTGAACAACTTTTACTAACAGACCAACCACGAAATCGTTAGTAAAAGAATTTTACTAAAGTACCTTTCCATTCAATAATTTCATTCATACTCAACGAAATGGATGAAACGGCTGTTTTTTCTCGATTTCATGTTTCCCATAGTAAAAGTTGCTCAGAATTGTTAGTACTTATGCGTATTTTCAGCTATGAGTGTAAAACAGGAAGCAATCAGTTTGAAATAAAAAACATATTACTTAGTAAATTTTCTTATTCACATGACAAAAATTCATCATCAGCATATAATTCCTCTCATAAGGAAGAACTTGTTTCTTTAACCCTAAAACTGTTTCATCATATTGTGAATCTTGAAACAAGATAATCTTACGCGTAATATTATACATGAAAGGCAGGAAGCTTATAATTTTATTAAAGGCCAATAAAACCACTAACAGTGAAGAGTGAGATTTTAGAAGCTAACAATAAAATAACAGAATTACGCACAAACGTAACTACTTGCTTAACACGATAATAACATAGGAAGGCATAAAGCCATCTCATTGCGTTGCGGTCTGCTTCAGATGTGTTCATTGAATATGTATTTGAAATGTATAGTTCAAGGACAGACTTGTGGTGAAATAGATAATGTTCCTGGGAAATAGGGAGAGAGTAAAACTACGAGGCACAATATAAATTTGTGAAAGATTCATTCTGCATTAAGCAATAATAGAAACGATCAAATCAAAGCTCAAAAATGTTGTGTATTTTTTACCCGACTGCTCAAAAAGGAGGGTAATGTTTTTGGGTGTATGTTAGTATGTTTGGATGTTCCTATATTATCTCCTATAGCCTAAACGGTTTGACGCTCTTTACTTACGGAGTGCCATAGGCTACATTTTGCTGTCTGTTTTTGTTAAAAAAATTAAATTACCTGTTACAAATTCACTTGTTCCAGTATCATCATTACGATGTTGTAATCATCAAGTATATTATGTTCAGCCCGTGATCGCCCTCTGCCAAGACCCTTTATTCTTGTACTAGCTGCGCCACGCGGTTTCACACGCTATTCGACAGAAAACGAATAATTTTTTTCGGGATAAAAAGTAGCCTATATGTGTTAATCCAGGGTGTAAGCTATCGCCGTACCAAATTTCATTCAAATCCGTTCAGACTTGAACGGGAACAAACACTTACATACTTACCTACTTACACACAAACTTTCGCATTTTTAATATTAATTTGATAAACCACAGTCAATATTCTCTTCTTTATATATAAGTCCGCAGTCAATCTTCTTTTGTCGACTGGCGATAAAATTCCTGTGTAAGTCGTTTATTTTAAATATTTTATTTCTTTCTGTCTAGCTTGTCCCGGTACGGTGTCTTATCCACAAGTTATAGTGTACTGTTCACCATACAAATCAACAATGTTATGATGATTCCATTACATAAATATTTTTCCGCTTGGAATACTTTACGTTTGCTCATTCCGTGGTTGAATTTCGTTTAATCTTCTTCCGTTCATATACTTCCTGTGATTACAAGTTGTACATTCGTGATAACTGCTTCTAACCAACCATTGTTTGAATCAACCATGTATGAATTGAAAATGTTAATTCGATTAAACAATTCAAATCTTTACTTACGTTTCTTTTTACTTAGGTTGAAGTAGTAGGGTTACCATACATCCAGAATTGAAATAGACATGTTCACTTTAAAAACTATTAACTTGAATTTGGATTTCGTCGGAACTAGTCTTTTGTCAAGACTTTGAGGACTCTTTTGGTTTGTATTTAGTTTTAATTTAATAAATAATACTAAGCTTTAATCAAGCTTCATACGCCATAAAAGTTATAGCTTAACTTGTGTTGTTGTTATACATGCACATTACGTATACATACCTCTTTTATAACACACTGAAAATACATATTTAACTTATTAGAAACCATATGAGAAACAACATTGAAATAATTGTAACTACTAAATAAAATAATATTCTATCTTTTCAGCTTAAGACACCGCGGGCGGCCATAGTAAGTCCCAGTAACGTGAGATTGGAAATTAAGTTTTATTCGTTACTAAAACGCTTGTTTTTCAGCATATTTTAATTTTGAATTTGATTTAAATCTTACTTATTGCGGACCTAAAGGAACGTCTAATAAAAGTGCAGCTTACTAATAAGACTATCAGAAACGTCTCTATCATTTTAAGACAAAGACGGTCAATCGAACAAGTACGTAAACAGGTCTGAGGTCAGTCGAGTTTTCACCAAATGACGCTATTGCGAAACAATGTATCGTATGAAGAAAATGCGAAGCGCGTGCTGGCATCATATTTTTTTTTCGTGTTACGTGGAAGTAAAAAGAGTGGTTTTGTATGCTGTAATAATCATGGCAAGGCAATTGTTTGTAAATAGTAGCATAAATGCAAAAATTAATACTATACATTTTGTTCCAGGTAGCTTCATTTACCTGTACGAGAGCTCACAAACTTATGTCGCTGATAGTACATTTCTGTGCGAATTTGAGAAAGCATAAAATTAATATAATTACTGAATCATATTATGCATAATATTCACAAGAAAATGTGAAGAACGTGTCATGACATGATCACGGTAGGGTTCCTTAGCTATGTTGGCAAGTGTGCAAATTTGTTTTGCGGCTTTTTGTTTGTCAAACTCATAACTCTCCTTTTTTGTAGTCGGTTAAAAATAAAAATAAGTCTAGATTTTCAGAAGTTATTTGGAACTTCACAATTTAAATTCCGTTTGCAACGAGATATCCCTCGATAGAGTAGATAATTTTTTTTTTTCATGAATTTGATTAAATAATTAATGTATGGTCAGAAAAAAATAAAGAAAATTGTCACGAAAAAGCGCTTGACAGATGTGGCGTTCGGTTTTCAAATCAAAAATCAAAAACCTGTGCCTTCTACCTGTACCTTGCCTTTTTTTTCTATGAAAATTGACGTGATTATTGATTTTTTTTTCTTCCATTCTTCCTATTCATGTAGACGATTCACCTCTACAATATTTACACGACATTGCATTATGAAAACGGATATTGGATATGCTTATATTCTCTGAATAAAAAGTCCGTAACACACAGACATACAGACGAGGCGAAAATAGAGGGTTCTTTTAGTTTACGGAACCCTAAAAATTGTAAATTATGGATAGTTTAGCGAATTCATGCAAGTGGATAGTAATTAAATTTCATTTCAAATCTTCTCAAAGAGTACTCAAAGTTTTTGCCTTTAATTTTTATTTTCAAACTCAAGTGAATGTTGGGTAGGTAGATGTTGATTTCAGAGATGTTTGTTCATAACTTTCATACGTCTCATATGTTAACTTACTTCTTATATAAAAAATATTAAACAACTTCTGCTAGAGAAAACTCTGCACAGCACATGTAAAATGAGTACATGCAAAATGACTACGACTCATATGACTCTAAGACCTGAAACCTTTAATGGCGTTCTGCACCTACCTGTAGCACAAGAATTCGAATAATTATTTTTTAAATACTTATACCTACTCTTTTGTTTTTTAAATTTGTTTACAAAAAAATTGTAATTTATTTTAAAATTGTAAATTGTAAATTATTGTAATTGTTTGTTTAATTTGTTTATATTACAATTACCCATTTTTTGTACGTGACGAGACATATTGTGAGCGGTGGTGAGTATTATGATACAATAATGATTGTACCTAATTTTGATATTGTGTCTCTTTATGTTAATAAAAATTTCTGATTCTGATTCTAACTTAGACTAGTTTTAAAGCTATAATCGACGAGCTATCAGATTACTACTTGACTAACACATTTCCTGTAATAAATCATTCTCATTATGCCACCAAATGCGTCCACCAACGTATGTAATTTACGAATAGATGCAGATTAAAAAGGGGACGTTTTTTTAGTGAAATATTAGGTTTCATTCTTCTTTTAAGCATTGATTGTTTTAAGGTATAATATCTTATATCGTATTAAAATATATATATGTTATTAAAATAATTCAAAATATTGTTTGACTTCATTGGCTTGTTGGAGGAACGCTATTATGAATTACTAACTCTCAAAGTTGATGTGAAAATTTGAAAAATATCAATATACCTTATTGTTTACTCATCCGAAGGTTGTCTGGAAGAGATCGTTTTTAGTACCTTGTTGTACCTTTTTTTTTTTTTTATATATTACTTGGTAACGAGACGAGCAAGTCGCTCACCTGATGTTAAGCGTCACGCTTGCCCATAACAGTTCAGTGCCACCCAGAATTTTGAACTTCAACAGTTCAAAACAATGCGCGGCAATGCACTGCGCTCGTCACCCTGAGCTGTCAGATGTTTAATCTCTGTATGCCCAGTAATTACGCTGGTAACATTGCCCTTCAATCCGGAACACAGTAATGCTTGCACACTACTGCTTGGCGGTTGAATAACTGGCAAAGGTGTGGTACTTCCCCAGGCGGACTCTGCAAGAGAGCCCTACCACTACAAATACCTAAATCTAATTTATTTTTCTGTCGTTTCATGTTAAGAAAGTGTTATTGAATATATACATACCTCAACATGAAACATTCTTACACATATAACTATATAGCGAAAACCTCAGTCTCCAATTTACCCGACTACGAAAAAGGAGGGTTATGAGTTTGACAGTAAGTGTATGTATGTAAATATGTTCATATGTTCATATCCTCTAATATCCTAAACCGCTTATCAGATTTTGACAAGATAACCATCTTATTGGATACTTAATACAAAAAATGTATACATTAAATATAAATTCAAAAACTAAAACCCGCCGACATGAAAGTATGAAACAAGAATATATTATTCGAAATTCAAAATTGCATGGTCCATAATGTGTATAATATTTTACCAATGACTTTTAAATTGCCAGTACCTGATGCCAGTATTAGGGGCTTTAAAACTCATTGGAAAACTATTAATATTATACATATACACATTATATGGCCCATGCCATTTTGAATTTCAAATAATATTTTCTTGTTTCGTACTTTCACGTAGTTTTTTGTTATTTTTTAATTATTCACCCATACTCTGTTGCTCATGTTTTTCTTTCTTCATCTTAGTTAACTCTACGAATCTGGAGCTTTAAGTAAGAGAAGTATGTGACCATGAACCGGTGTTCTCTGCGATCTTCACGGTCCGTGGTCGAGGACAGGCGTAAACGAAGTAAACTACTGTTTGCCGACCGAACCATATCCATCGAGGCGACGCAACGTCTTGAGGCATCTTTGATGATCTATTGTTACTGTTTCATTAGTGATGAAACAAGGATTTCGGATACGCGTTTTCACGGTTTATGGAAACTCGAAAAATAATTTAGTATATATATATATATATAAATATGTGTATCGTAATATCACGGGAAATTTGTACGAGATAGCAAGTGATAATACGGAACGGAGCATGTAACATAAACTCATTTTCAACGTGTGGCTAACTTGAAAATATAGCTACGTATTGTTGCAAAATAATAATTTAGATTTTTATAATGCTCAACTGCAGCTAAATTATGATTGTCTTTGTAGTTTCCCATAGCATGCATTGTTCTAATAATCATGTGGTACACTTGAGTAAAAACACATTACCAGTTTTGCAATATTATTTAGGAGCCCTGGCCTGACTGAAGACTTTATGTAATGCCGTAAATATGTGCTTATTTTCAATAAGGTATTAATCTAGAGTATTCACATGTCATTATCTTATGCTTATTGAACCCTCGGAGTGCGTGGTGGATAAAAGAAGTGTCTGACGTCTGGTGGATCAAATGGACCCGTATATATTTTTATTTTTTTACATTTGATTGTATATTTTCCGTTGTTTTACTATTTTTATATTTTTTTTACCTATCTTTCTCTCTTCTGGGTACGCCTCCTTAGATGACGAGAGGGTGGGGATGACTGAGCCATGCGCGCTTGTGCTCTACCTAATTTTGTTGTTTTGTTCAGTACTATTGTAGATTGTTGTTGTAACTGAAAAGCGACAGTAATATTCTGGGTGCATGCATAATCATGCGGTTTCATAATTGAGGAAGTAATATAAGAAACTAACATCGCTAAAGCAAACACGAGACAGATTGTCGATAAGAGCAACGTGGGAATGCGCATTCTCTGATGTTCTCCCACATCATTAGCCCACTCCGAGATCTCGCGCCTGCGGCTAGAAGCACTGTGCTAACTCTGAGAATGACGTTAAGACCCGAAATACATAGAACACGAAACGCGTGCATCATGCATTGGTGAAAATGTTAGTAAGTATGGAGATCCAATTGCAATCTATGAAGATCTATATACTAAATATTGTATGAAAACGGTTCAAGTGTCAATAGGTGTCTGTGAACCACTGTGAACGCTGATAAGACATAATGCCTTTTCTTTCACCGGTAGGCACCTATATTGACAGTCCAACCGTTTTTATAGCTATACAGACGTACCTACTAGTTTAGTACAGTAGTAGATAAGTAGTTCCCAATATAAACTGTGTCTGTAATAACCAATCTGTAGTGTTTTTCTGCTGCAAATTCGCGTCCAAAACAATAGAAATAAGGGATCAATTATTTGTCATTAAATTTACAAAATGTATTTAATATAATTGAATGTAATAATTAATTATAAACTAAATATTTTATAAAAGTCTGCTGTTCCATAAAAAATGTCAAATGGAAAGCGTATTTTTCGTTGCGATTTAATGGTTGATCCCATTGTAAAAGTTGTTTATAATGATGAGTACATACATATCTTTCAATATTGCCACACCTTTCAGTAACACTCTGTATAATGTATATATATTTTATATATGCCTTTCAATACTGCCACATTTCAGTAACATTTTGTATATTTACTGTTTGATCTATTAAAAAATGTAGAAGGCCCATTCACTTGGCGTTATTAAAATTCCTGAACAAAACAAAATTAGGTACTATGGTATTTACTTTATCCGCAATCATCAGGAAAAGAAGCGGCATATCCTTATTGTAGACGTGACCTCATCACGGAACTGGAGCCGTGATCGTTATCTGGAGGATTTCGGTATTAACTACCTATCAAAGCAAAATTGTATTCGAATCATTTAGTTTTTTAGAAGTATGTTGAGTCGTGCTTACAATATACATCGATCACATTGTGTTTAGTTGGGTTTTTTAACTAACTGAGCTTTATTAACTTTGAAGATAATATCCTCACAAACGAATGTCAAACAAATGTATCAACAGCTATAAAAATTAGAGGACTTAAACAAAATGCTATGCTGGAAACAACCCAAGCACTGCTATAATTAATTATCACTTCTATGAAACTTCTAGTCCTAAGGTTTTAGCGATAAGGCCGCCAGTTGTTACACTAGTGTTTAGGCCTCTTTTGCCTATATGTGTAAAGTTCGGCAGGAATAATAAAAAGTTTATCTATCTATCTATCCATGCAATGCACAGCAGTAGGGGATAGTTACTGTTGAAGAAGATGAAGATAAGCTAGAACCGTCTCTACTATCAACTGTATTTTTTTTATCTGACTGCCCAGGAAGGAGGGAAATGATTTTGTTTGTATGTATATGTGTTCCTATATTACCTTCTGTAGCCTACACGGCTTGACTGAATTTGACAAGTGAGGTGTCGTTGGATTCCTTTTTATGTCCAGAATGTGACAGACAGTCACATATTTTGCAGTCAGGTTTTTGGTTTTTCTTTGAATAATAACAAATACTTGTTGGTAAGTAAGGTTTTACAAAATCCTTCCCTTAGACCGCCATACTGTTCAACCATTTGCAATATGCATCGATCTGTTGCCAGCGACTTTTAAAACAAAAGGTTACCTACATGAAAAAGGCCAACTTTAAAGATTTCAACTAGTTATGTCCTTACCTTTACTCTTCAATACTAATATTATATTCTATAATTTTGTATTATTGAGATTTATTCAAAAAACACGATCCCATTAGTCATTACTACAATAATCATGTTTACATTCTGATGAGTACCTAAATAAAATTATACTTAATTGGGGAATTAAAAAGCTAATTAAATAGGCAGTTATACGGCATCGTACATCTACAAGGAGTGTCTGACCCAAAAGACGGAGAAGACGGCGATCTTGCTTTCGTTCCGGGCATCTATTCTTGGAGCTTTCCCACAATTACGGCTCGATCGGCTAGATAAATAACTACATCGATTGTAGTATTCAAAGATTTAACAACATAGAAAAATGGTTCATTGCATGCGGCAAGGGCCTTGCGTGAAGTTTTCCGGGCTGGTTACGAACATCCTGTTACGGCTTGGCGATATTGCTAACTACGCGTACCTACATGAACTCAAGTTTTAAGGTGTTAAGCGGACGGATATCATGTCATAAATCCGTACAACCTGCAACTGTTGCAAGACCTTGTCGTGTAATAAAACATGTATTGTACATAGACCAAGAAGCCGTCAATTAAGGCAAATAATGAATGTTGTGTGTGGGATGTAACTTACAGCACTTATATAGTCCAGCCAAATTTAGCCAAATTTAAGAGGTGGTGATGCACGCGAGCTCGAGGGAACATCATTGTTCGCCGGCGTCAATTGCAACACGAGCTTGTCTTGTCGATTATTTAACAAGAGACAATGTGGAGTCGCACCGGCAGAGCTTCTCACGCCGGGCGAAGGTCGCGGATAACTCTTGTCTTACAACACGTTTAAAATAATTTGATTTCATAACTTTGGCGCCCAAGGCGGGCTTGGATGTCCCTAACGAGTGCGCGGTGGATTCACGCGAACCTTAGCACGATAAATGTTATCGGCTGTGATCCCAAGTCATAGACTGAAAGATGTATTGGCAAGGAAACCAGCAACAAAAGTTTGAATGAATCGCGTTCTATAAAGAAATAGCACCAACACTACCTTTTCTTTAGATAAGTAGGTATAATGAAATATATATTCTCAAGCAACCATTGTCAAATGTGATACCTAAGAAATCCAGTTGGGACACACTTGAATATGAGTTTTATCGACAAGATAAAGGATCTTCAGGCAATAAATAGCGTAATAGCTGGATTTCAAAATAGATGTTAGCTACAAAATTAAATTCTGATCTAAGAATCTTTTGAGTATTTTCAGAGCCACGCTTCTCATTTTGAAAAGAGCTAAAGCGCGTAAAAGACCTACCAATGAGACTATAAACAATAGGTCTGCTGTAGGATTTCTGCATCGAGAAAACAATTTAGCATTGGTACATGATGCGTTACGTCCGAGAACGCAATGACCCGAGTGCCGAGCGGGCGGAGTACGGAGCGTCA
The DNA here is from genome assembly GCA_947579745.1 of Apocheima hispidaria. Taxonomy (NCBI): domain Eukaryota; kingdom Metazoa; phylum Arthropoda; class Insecta; order Lepidoptera; family Geometridae; genus Apocheima; species Apocheima hispidaria. Next base: position 6,075,013 of record OX388151.1, read on the forward strand.
CGCCCTGGTGCCGGTGATGTTCTCATTTCATTGAAAACGTGATGGTCCATCTTTACCAATACATGAAGTTTTTTATTTTCTAAAATATACATGCCCTCGTTTATGAGTTCGTCGATGTCAAACATGACTAACTCTGATTTCGAGCACAAATTGAAATTTTTTGTACTGTGGTATTTAAGTTAAATTAAAGTTTGCACTTAAATCCAGAGCTAGTAATGTACGAGCACGATAAAAAAAATAAGCAGCACTTTGTTGGTTGGCTGCACTACTTCTCTGAAAATATGGGACACTAAAAATTCTCATATTTCTCGCTGTTTAAAACCTTGCAAATAAGGACAGTAATGACCTATTAGTGGTTATTGATACTTAGCTAGCTTTATTAGCACTCTTTACATTTAATAGTAGGTAAAGTTCTACATATTTTATTGAAAACCTTTTTTAATAGAATTATAATCCTCATCAGCCAGAAGACGTCCACTGCTGAACATATCCCTGAAAGCTTAAGACCCTTGTCTTCAGGAACTATGGTATTTGGACAAGAAGATATAACGTAATATCCCGGACGATGCCCACCTGAGCTGGATTCTTCGGGCGACCTCTTTGTCGAAGTTTCACTTACCTAACTGGACAGTCTGTCTGTCAGTATAAAAAAAAAATATTATAACGTAAAATAATTATAATATCAATTATAAATTAATGTTACCTATTGTTAACTTTTTCATGGTCAATGTGTGTAATTACGAATTCTTCGACCCAACAAATCTGCATACGTGTAATACTCAGTTACATCATTATGTTAATTTTAATTTATTACTTTGTAAGAGCCATAAAACAAATGAAAGCCAAGTAAGTGAATGCTCATTTAGTTACCAAGACTACACGAACATAACTCATGCTAATAGTTCCCAAATGCGAATTTAATTACTAATAAATATATAGTTTTATACTGCCATTTTCTGTTCAAAATAAGTAGGAAGTCGTAGTTTATGGTTCTGAAATAAGTTGAGCAACTTCGTGGTTTATTTAATTTGTTTAAAATAATCAATCAAGCTATGTTGTAACATAGATTGGCAGGCAGATGTTTTTTATTACGTTTATGAGTGCGTTAATTAATTAGTGTGATTGATAAACAGGATGTTTGTCAAACCCTGAATAAATGCCAGTGCCTTGACTATGAATTAAAAAATTGTACTTCATGATTGTTTTTGTAGGATTCTCTTAAAAAATAGTTGCAAATAAACCAAGTTGACCTGATGGTGAGCTAGTAGTTACTCCTATAGATAAATACGACACCAGAGTCATTGCTCTTAAATAAGACTCAGGGTAGAATTCTCTTCACTTTGTTTTTGAAGCGACTGAATTTGTGCATGCCTACTATAGTTTGACTACTTATTTACCTTCAGTCACACACATATGAACCGTAAGTATTTTTCAGAGTGAGGGGTTGTTCTGTAAACATACCAGATACCAGTCCAGATACCAATGATGTAACTTCACCAACTTCCTTCCCAAGGCAGATTGACGTTTTACTTGCCAATAAAACCTTCATTCAGTCTTGTCAGGCTGATTGCGGATGTAGCGACATTCCCTAAGCAGGGCCTCGCAGGGTTTAGATAATGGCAGCCGTGAGCTTTCACCCGCGGTATATCACGAGCGACCTGCACCTTCCGCGGCGCATCGGACGACCCGTCGACCCGCGGCGACAGTTTTGTAACTAAATTACATGCTGTACCTTTTCGAAGAAATTAAAATAGAGGTGCCAGTGTAAAGCACCGCCTCGAGCACTTAATATGTACTAGTAGGCTGGTAGGTTGAAGTTCGGAGTATGTTTATGAGCGCAGTGCATTATCTATTTAATATAATATATATACAATATCTTGAGGTTCTTGAGTAGCGTCCACTGTGGGAGAGGGAGAGGCCTTTGTTCATCTATGGATACCTGGCTGATGATGATGATGACCCAATCTCTAATACAGCCTAAGTTGCAGTCTGTAGCCCTGCATTTTGAGGTGTAAATTAACAGCCTCGGAGTAAACTACGCAACCAAGCCAGAAATAGCAAAAAAAAATTGCTGATAAAAGATTATTGTCGCACGATATGATATTTTTTTCGTGATTCCTGGATTGGTTTCGTAGTTAAAGATGTAGCTGGTATTGAGCTCACCCATCACTCAAATGCCGCTGATTCAGCTCTAAAATGCACCCTTGTATAATGACAAGAGCTGTGATAGATATAGCGATGAAGAAAACTGTGGCAAATATTTTTTTTAAACCTGCTCCATACCCAAGGTCTGATGAGGCAATGACATCTAAACAAATTACACCACCAGGGTCACAGGGCAGGTATTATTATTAACTATTATTAGAAAGATTGTTATTTATTTATTTAAGACCAACAGCACAATAATACAAATTAATTAACATAGGTACATTTTATAAAACAGCCAATTATAGGTCTATTATATTTTAAGTAATATAAACAATATCGCTTTTAAAAAGATATATTACATTATACTTATTACATTACCTATACTTATTAGATTGATTATTATGATTCATAAGCAAGTAAAATATGGAGAGCTATCAAAATTCCGCATCACAACAACTATACAAGTAGGTTATTATCAAAGTTTTACTTCGCTAATCTCATTAATAGTGAACATTTTCAAGGACCTTCATACCTTGGTGTCTAGCAACTATAATATATTTTTATTGGGTTTTCGACTAGATTTTAGGATATCATTTTACTCGTCATTATGTAACTTTTATCATGACACCAAAACTAAAACCGCGAAAAATAATCAATTGTTTCATAGCAAAATATCGTTTACCCTTGAAGAAATTTATGGCAAAAATATTTTTTTTTGCCATTTCAGGTTGGTGCCCTACAAAAAGTTGTCGATAATGATGAGTGTAATGATATCCTTTTTTTTTGACGAGGTGGAAATCTTCACAGGATACCCGACTGCTAAGGGGTGCAGCCGGGTTACGTGAGATTATACCCACTAAAACCTCCCCGGTGGCTTGCCTTGGCGCTTGATCGAGGGCTCCAGGAACTCCAAGAGAACGCACCGGAGCCTTAAGCGCCACGATTCAGTCTCTCCCGGGACAGCTAGCAGCTGTCCTCAGACACCTATGCCTACAACAGTGTCAGCCACTCGACGCTGTCGTCCTAAATTGATACAAAAAATACAAAATTTTAATATAAATTAAATTTAAAATACATGAAACAAAATTCAAATTATTAAATATAGTACTTTTCATATTCAAATTGAAATTATATACACATAATATTTAAGAAACTTCATATTTAACGTACAATATATTTTATTTAAAAAAAAAAAAAAAACTTTCCCCGTATCTGCAATCAGTTGGACTATAAGCAGATGTTTTGTGTGACTGGTTTGGTGGGGTACCTAAGTGTGCGCTCTAGTGAGCACATCTCCTTTAATGAATAAAGGTGACTTGTAGTCTGTTCTTGAGCACATGCTTTCTCTTCAGCCTGGGTTTGTATCCTTTCTCCGTGAGTTCCACAGCCAACTGCTTGGCATGATGTAGTAGGCGGTGCCTATATTTTTTGTAAGTTTATTTAATATATCGTACAATATAAAGTACGGAGAGCCACATAGTTTCACCGATGCGCAGGGTCAATAGGTGCTGCAGATCTTTATCTATCAAAATGTCAAACAACTAGGCACCACGTGAATTTGAATGCCAGTAATGCGTTCAATTTAACCGGTGTCGCAATACTCACTCGTTTGCAGCGCACATTGAGGTCATCATTTTTATTTATGCAACGCAATTTTAGAAGCGTCATGATAGTTCACAGAACTAAATGTCGCTTTCGTGGTGTGCAAACCCTTCACTCGTCCCTATGTGTAATGAGGCCCGTAGGATCAATTCACACCATAGAGGTCGACAGCACACCGACAAGCAGCTTGATTGATAAAATTAACGGAGTATTTTAACGTAATTTTATCGTTCATTATTTATCTTTAATTCATACTATGTAATATCATAGTGGTCTTTTCAGCTGTAAAATAGTAAGTATATGATTTAATTCTCTAAATAATTTATATTCATTGCTGGAGACTGCTGCGATATTCTTGAAATAATACACGTCGAAAGGGTAAACGCAATTGGAAAAACTCGCACTAGACACACTAAGTTATTATATCCGACTACCCAAGAAGAAGGGATATTTTTTGGGGTGTATTTGGAAGACAAATTGACATAACAAAATTTGTTTAAAAAAATCAGCGGTTTTTATTTACTTTTTTACAAATAGAAGGATAAAGGCTAGCACTTATTCGTAGCTTCTTCTGAGCGTTTAGCTAGGTCCTGCCAGCCGCTAACATCTTGTTTTAAATTGAGCCTTACAGGGATCTCCGCATGCGACATAGTCGACGTCCTACAAGCCAATCCTATAGTACCTACTACTAGCATAATGTTGTAAACTACACTATGCTATTAGGTATTACATAGCCTAGGTAAGTATTGGTGGAACAACATATCAAAAAATGTTTGCGTACTGAGTTTCTCCGATAATTTTTATTGAAAAGTGAACAAAATAGAACCTTAAAATCACTAACGCACATCACTGAACTTTCTTACCTAGCTAACCAAACCACGTTAGTTTTTGTAACTGCTGGTTTCTCAACACTGATTTCATATTATTATGATACGAGTTCTATCATGAAAAGGTGCTCTGTCTCAGATCTCTATCACGGTTGATTTATCACCTGATAACATTTCTTTAGCGGCCGCATTTTGTATTTGATTGAATTTAATGACACGCACGCCTCTGCCGCCGCACCCCTCGCGATGTTGTTCGTACGCATTTCACACGCTACTTCTATTTCCTCGTGATTATCATTTAATTATGTTACCTGACAATGCTTGTCTGAGTTGTATGAAGTAATTTAAAATAGGGTAATTTGACGAGTAGGTATGTGTTTATTCAAATTATTTTATCATAGAGACACCATTTTTTGAGACTCGTTATGCGGTCTCAAATTATTTCCAAAACCATATTTTTAAACCTTATTTAACCTTACAGGTCATTTTTTAATTTATAAAACTAAAAACACAGTTTTCCCTATGAATTCTCCGGATAGAATTAAAGATGTCGCGACAGACTTTTAAATTACGGTTAAAAAAGTGGCTTGTTGAAGAAACGTTGTACAGAGTGGACGAGTTCCTACCTAGAGTACAGTAACATTTATATTGTACTGTGGAAATAATTCTCGACATAATTATATTGTTATTATTTATTATAATTAATTTGACATTCACTATGATTATTATACTTAACTTAAATTTAATATTAATTATTGACTTTTGTAATAGCAAATTATTATTATTATTATTTTCTGTTGTTAATGTATAACAAGAGTAATTCTCTTCTCAAGAGTAACTAAAACCAGTGACGTGTAGCCTATGGTTATAAATAAATGAATATGAGTATGAAAATCTGTTAGTGTCTCGTAGGAGAAAGCCTACCTACATACTGTCACGTGTTACAGAAAAATAATTCTCGATTCTCGACTCGATTAGTCACCATCAGACTCTTTCGATGAACTTATACTAACGTAGGTAGAAGTACATTTAAGCAATCACTATATTATTTCAACCATCACATCTTGCAAGCGCCTAATCTAAGTAAACATTTGGAAGCTAATTTCAAGCTTTTTTGGAGAAGCCCATTTAACTACCTTAGAAATAGTCGATTGAGAAAACTTTAATATTCATTCATCGAGCTTCTAATTGCCAAGATGGCATGTTGCCAAGATGGCATGTTGCCAACATCGTTTCGGTTTCCGTTATTACCATATTTGCATAAACGGCATACATTTAAACACGAGAAGGATTTTGCTTTATTGGCGAATCTTAGACTGGTTTTGTTGCGTAAATACAACCATGCAATCAACTGGCAGCTTCAATTAACCAATACGTTAGTATAAATAATAGGTTTAGTCGGCAATAGGCTGCAGTGAACTCCCTATCGATGACTCTCGCATGCATGAGCCTATTTAAAATGAGCGTTACTTCACCTAATAGGTAATAAAAGGTGGCCTACTGTCGAAGTATTTTATTGATACTGTTAAAATAATGTAAATACTTCTTAAGCGTAAATACCTTAGGCGCTCGTGTCTGATACTGCAAACCGCGAGTCTATAGCTTGCAGGCGAAATCCTTCAGAAGTAAAAGGGCGAAATAATGTCTTCGAACGAAAACTTCAGAATTTTATCTAAATTTTGATGGCACATAAAATATATAAGAAACCTTAGTTTCGTTGGATTCTCCCGGGTCTGCTTTTGTCCATTTGCTGTTTTGCAAATGGTAAAAAAATGTGACCCAAGAAAATGGAACCTAATTAATTGTGGTCGATTTCACGGGATATGATAGATGAGCTAAGTATATAATTTTGGTCGAATTCACACCAGCAATTAGTGGCAAATTAATCTTTAGTTTATTTAATTCCTTTGTAAAGTTGGTAAAGTTATTACCTACACTAGACTAAAGCCTCCTGCTCGCGCATTGTGTTGTTGTGGTTCAACCTAACCTAACTAATTAAAATATACCATTTTGTATAAGTTAAAAATGAAAAAAAAACAAATCTAACCACAAAACCAGCACAACGACTGCTTCAACAATTAAGGACATGCAAGTTGGTGCACAAAAATAATTATAGGAAAAAAACACACCAAAGTAGGTAGCAAAGAAACACAAAACAAAACCCACGTAAATGTATGTAACCTACCAATTTCTATCATTAAAAACCTATTTTTAAATACAAAAATTTTAAAAATGTTAAAAATGTTTTTTTTTTTTTTTTTTTCTAGTGTGCACTATCATCAGAGCTTATATCTATTTATATTAGGTGTTTGGTTAGACGAAGCACTTCTAAGATATTGTTGTAATCATCAGCAACTCACAATACTTCAAAAAGAACTCTGTTTTATATGATTTCGTCGAGGGTGAATGTATTTTTTCTATGGAACACCTGATTATTTTGCGATTGCATGGTTGGTCTTTTAGTAAAAGTTGTTTACAATGTTTCTAGAATAATATTATGTCGTCTAAAGTGTAATAGAATACTCAGTGCTAGGTATATTGTACTCAATCAGTACTAGGTTTATTGTCTTTTGCACAATATACCTAGTACTGATTGAGTACAATATACCATTCAGACGATTTCAGCCAAATTGATTTCTTGTAAATAAACAATAATAACTACGAGCATATCAAATTTTTCATTCTTGTAGGAGTCCACGAGACCTATTTTTGAATCGCTCGTATGATTTCGCACGAAAATATCATGCGAAATTAAAGATTTTCTATTATTAGAAAGCAAATTCGAACGATTCAAACCACTCGTTGCGTTAGCGAGTGATAATTGATTATTGCAAAAATGCATATATGTTTTTGGGATTTCGCTCAAAAGTCAGTCAGTTTCAATGATACAATTGATATCAGACGATCGATTCAAAAATAGAGCCACAGAGCTAAACCACTGTAATTTCAATAAGTCGAATGCATCCGAATCGAATTTTTCTACACCGATTGCAAATGCTTTGAGCAACAATTGATTACGGATGCCATAACCATCAGATGTTTAATTGGCGATGTCTAAGAACAATGGGTTGATACGGTAAGTTATCAGATATCTCGCGAATCAATCAGCATCACAATAGAATTGGTGGATCGCTTTCTCTCTTCGGGCCCTCATCACCTTTTGAACGTTGAATATCGGCAATTTGTCAGATTTTGACCCCATCAATAATATTCTTGTGAGACTCTATTGGTATTGTGCGATAAGGTGCTTTCTTTTTATTATAAGTAACTTTCATTTTTTGGCAACAATAGATATCTGAGTACTACATACTAATGATGTTATGTAGGTTATTAAAGTAATAATAAAATTAGTTAGAATTATTTTAATATAGATATCCACTATAATAACACCATCAGCCAGAACACGTCCACTGCTTATCAAATGTTTGTTTATCTAATGTATTATTGACTGATCTAGCTGATTGACTGACCTACTCCATTGTATGCCCAAAAGGGTAGCTGTTGACACTGAAGTGAATATTTCGACCAACATGAAAAACACAGCTGACAATAAATGATTTTGAATTTTGACAACTTGCCACTTGCATCCACCGGTATATTGTACCATCCACTTACATATTGTCCAATAAGACTTCATTACTTATTCTGGGTTGTTTTTTTTAATATTTCAATTTGGTAGGTAGTCGGTTGGTCATCTAAATGATTTGAATATAAAATCAAAAAAGATATTGTCGAGTAGACCGCAGAATATACATAATATATGACACATAGCGAACTAGACTGTCGAGTTGATGGTTTATCTAGGAAACAGTCGAGTTAGAGTCAATCGGGACAAAAGGACGCACTTTTGACTTCTTTGCTTCATAACTTGAGAATTTTTGATATATTGAAGACGCGATTATATTTCTAACACGTTGATAGGCTCGTTAATTACAAGCAATTTGACTATATAAGAATAATAGTTTTAACGTTACCATAAAAAAATGTAAAAAAAGTAGGAATGCGTATTTTTACCCGACGCGTCCATTTGCCCCGAATGACTCTAGTGGTCGAGTAGACGGTCGAGTTGACAGTCGAGTTGACGGTCGAATTAAAGGTCGAGTTGATGGTCGATGAAAATTTTATCCATAAGTCCATTACATTGAAAAAGTATAAGTACTTACCTATGTGTAGTAGATTTCATTACCGTGTTTTGCAAGTGTTTATTGTTTACAACATTTACGCGGTAAGCCAAGGACTCTGCTTGGTATCCTCTATAGTCGTAACATCCTTTCACGTCCTGCAAAGGCCCATGAATGGCTGCATGTTAAATAACTTGCGACTGTATCAAATAAGACCTTCGAGGAGCAATAACATCATTTAAGGTTATTACTTTACGAAGATGCCACTAGGTATTGGTATTAACATAGATAAAATAAATCGTTGTGTGGTATTAGTGATCCAGAATCTCCACGTACAATAGAACTAGATACTACAGACTAGATAGACATGTTTTTTTTTTCTTTTAACTAGGACAGTATGAAGAAAACTAAAACCATAGGAGATACAAGGAAACTGTCTTAGGAACTTTTTTTCGGCATAATAATTTTCTTGGTCATGAGTGAGTTCCTCATATAAATGAGTAATTTTTTATTTTTTTTTGCTTCGGTTTCACTCAGTTTCACGAAGTAGTAGAATAAAAGTTTCTTTTTTTTTTGATGACGAAGCTATTGGTCTTTAACAGCCTCTACAGCTATAACCGTTTTTTTTTCTTTTTTTTCATTCTTTCAGAATAGAAGTAGTAATAGTTAGTTATTTATAGTTTTTTTTTAATTTATAGTATGAAGAAAAGTTATTAAGTTAGTTGATATATATAGTTATTTATAGTTTAACTGGCATTAGTTAGTAGTTTATGAAATGTACCTTTATCTAACATTGCTATTAATGTTTTTTTTTGTAGTAAATTTGAACTTCTGCTTCTCCTGCTCCGTTTTTTCTTTCAATAAAATGAAACGATCCTTACATTAAACTGAGTCGATCCGCATTAAAAAAAAGATCAAAACAACTCATTTTATGGAGAACTCACGCTTGACCAAAAAATAACTACGCCGTCATTTTATACAAAATGAGTAAATAGTTCCTAAGACAGCGTTTTCCCGTCTCTCATAAGGATTCAGATATAAGTCCCAGTTTAAAAAATCCCCCTGTATAGGTGATTGTATTTATGCCATCTAGGCACCTAGGACCTACATGTACCTACCTACTTATTGAGTAAATGTATTAGATAGGCAACCTGGCAGCGCCCCGTGGTTTCGACTAGACGAATCGTATATTTTTCCGAGTAGCTTACGAGTTAATCCAGCCTACAAGCTACCTCCATCCCAAATTTCATCGAAATATGTTCAGACGTTACGGAGTTGAACGGGAACAAACACACTTTCGCATTTATAACATTAGTGTGCTGCTACATTAGCCAGCAAGAGACATCTAAGTGTGAAATTTTTGATCCATAAAACTTCGAGTCCATCTGTGAAAATTACCTTTGTTGAAGCGTGAATTATTAATTTGTACCGTGAGCAAATAAAAACACTACCTTGAACTTTAGCAGGCCGACATCGACAATGAGAAAAATTGTAAGACTCACCTTTATCAACCCTTCACTTGGCACTAACGATGACACCGTCCCAACGCAACGTGGGCAAACTTTTTTTTTTAAATGTAGGTGTACCTATTTGATGGGACACCACTCAGGTACTTTGATACTCTTGCGCCGTCACATCTTCCCGGAATGCAAAATAAGGCTGGAATGACGGCTGAATCCGCAGATCTCAAAAGACGTAGGTAAATATGTATACAGTACCACATACACGTGACCGAACCGTGCGGACCGTGTGTGTATGAAAATATAATTATAGTAATGTATCAAAGCATATTGTCGAAGCGTCTCGCGACCGAAATGCTGGCTTCTACTCGCTCAAAGGACTAGTCAACCAGCCATACTCAAAGTGTGCTCCGCGGATCCCTAGAGCTCTGCAGAGCCTCTGATGGGGCTCCGCTAAAATACTGTAAGACATAATGAAAAATATAATAAAGGGCTACTATTAAGTAAGGTACCAGAGTAGAAAAAAAAATTATTTAAATATTCCACAATAAAGTAAAAAAAAATGTAACTAAAAGAGTAGGTAAGTAGTGGAATACATTTTAATGATAGGTATCTCCTATAACATGCAAATGTTAATATCAAGTAATATGAATATAAATAAAGAATAAAAATAAGAATAAAAAAAATTGTAGGGCTCCGTCAAATATTTCGTTTGCCAAAAGGGTTCCGTCGCCAAAAAGTTTGAGAGCCGCTGCGGCGTCGCGACGCGCGACGACGTTTCCCGCGCCCGCGGAACCGCCTCCGTGAATATTTGTGTGTAATGTAATTTTTTTTTTCTTATGTATGTCGAATTATATTACTTATTTTCAATCACACTAATATTATAAATGCGAAAGTTTGTGTGTAAGTGTTTGTTCCCGTTCAACTCTGTAACGGCTGATCGAATTTGAATGATATTTGGTATGGAGGTTGCTTACACCCTGGATTAACACATACCTAGGCTACTTTTTATCCCGGAAAATTTTCGGTTTCTTTAGAATAGCGAGTGTAACCGCGGGGCGCAGCTAGTATAATATAAAACATTGAATGCCGCGCGCCGCCCCATAAAATCTGCCCCCCGGGCCAATTATCAAAAACGCTACGCTACTGAGTTTGATATTCCGGAAGGTTCGCTTGCGGCCTACATTTCCTCACATTGTACCCACAACTGGGGCACAACGGAGACAACCTTTCGGACATTTGCAACATAATAGGTATGTATAACGTACATACATACCAACAAACTTACTGACTTACGTGCCTTGTAAGGCCTCTACATACAGAAGACAGAACGTGTGAGGCGCTGAGCGACGTGTATTAGCAGTAGCGCAACTTTAATGCGACCCCATGCGTTTTATATCACTTTTAATTCGAGGCACGTTGTGTGATCCAAACGCAATCTGTGATCAAAAGTAAACCTACCTATATATTCCAGTTTCCTGTTAATATTATAAATACGTAAGTGTTTTTGTCGGTTTGTTTGTTCCTCTTTCACGTACCTACTTAGCAACAGAGGAACGGATTGACCTGTTTTATAGTCAGAGAGTGACATACTTAAGCTCCCGGGAAAAATTACGGATCGGATCGGACGAAGTTTGAAACCGCAGCTAGTTATGAAATTATGGAGAGTATTAGTTATGTTCTTTAAAATCACACTTATATTATAAATGCGAAAGTTTGCGTGTAAGTATGTGTGTGTTTGTTGTGTCCCGGATTTTAATGAAATTTGGTATTAACACATAGGCTACTTTCTATACCCAAAAATTTTACGGTTCCTGTACGATAGCGGGTGAAACCGCGGGGCGCAGGTAGTTATGAATATATGAAAAAACCGAATCAAAAACAAACCAAATTGGCCGCGGGTCCGTGCATGAACTGACATTGGCTGGGATGTTTTTCCCGCCAAAAAAAAATACAATTTGATCGCGTCATCTCACGCTGAACATGCGCTAATAGATTTTGGTTTGCAGAAGCCAAACGTGCCTAATTGAAGAAACCTGCTAAATACTTCTAATCTTTGCATATTTATGCTAACTAATATTATAAATTCGAATGTAACTCTATCGGCGTCTCTGTCCGGGTGTTTGTCGCGTTATCACGGCTAAAGGACTGAATGAACCAAGTTGATTTTTTGCATAGTAGCTTAGGGGTCGGAGAGGGACATAGGCAACCTTTTTTTTGACGGTCCACGCGAACGTAATGTTCGCTAGTCTCGACTTTTCGCTACAGCACTTTGCGATCGAATTCGGTCGCTATGACGCAAAAATTCAACAACGAACACTTAATTGTTCTGAAAAAACGCAAAAATAGTGTTGAATTTTGCGTCATAGCGACCGAATTCGGTCGCAAAGTGCATAGCGAAAAGTCGAGACTAGCGGCCCAGCGTAATAACTGGGCATACAGAGAATTAACATCTATCATCTCGGGGTGACGAGCGCAGTGCATTGCCGCGCATAATTTTGAACGGTTGAAGTTCAAAATTCTGAGTGGCACTGAACTGTTATGGGCAAGCGTGACGCTAAACATCAGGTGAGCGACTTGCTCGTTTCGTCACCGAGTAACATAAAAAAAAAAGAACTAAGAGGCGGGTAACAGCTAGTTCTCATTATTTTTGTACTAGGTGGTACTATAACAACATATATCGTAGTGTTATTTGGGGCATTTTTTAAAAGAAAACTCATTTACACAATATAACTTCCGACTTTTATTTACAATATATTAATATTCTCTGTTTTTTTTTTCTCCTTTTGTTATTTTATCAGTTCAGGCACAAAACATTCATCCTTTACGAAGCTTTAACACATTTGAACAGTTTCGACCTCACTTTTAACCAATAACACAAAACACGATACTGAGTTACAAAATTAAATACTTTCTCAGAAAACGCCTTTGGCGACAGGAGATCATATGCAATAATCTCATTAAAAATGGCTAAACTAAAACATTTAAATCTATCAACTAGAGTTATTAGCATCCCAATGATCTATGTTATTGCACAACTAAACTATAAATATAATGTATTTATATACAAACATTTAGCAAACAAATAATTCAGATTTGGAATTTGTAAAACGCTTCACAAATCTACAGAAGAATAAAGAGATAGAAGATAAACAATCGGAATTATCCTAACACTGAAACGAGAAAGCAACAAAACTATTAAATTTATTATGCCTAAAGCTAAATTAAAATCTATAATTTGTTTTCATGCATACACAACACAATATAGGTGCTTATTATATATATTTCCCTTTCGACCAAAATAAAATGAATGTACGGGCCCAAATAGAATTTTGAAGACTTTAAAGTGAGCGCCGGCGCTCACCTTGCTTCATACGCTCTCAGTCTGTGAAAAGTGCGAGACGTACGTACGTCAATAAATGCGATCCAAGTATCCGCAAAAATATGCCTTGATTATTATATTATGATATTATATTCGCTATCTCTTTTTTTGTTACAATTGTACTATAGATAGATAGATAGATAGAAACTCTATTGTGTACACCAAAATAATTATAAAACACGTAGAGAACTATCTTATATGCTAGTGCCACGAGTGGCGGCCTTATCGCTAAAAGCGATCTCTCCCAGGCGACCATTGCATGGAAAGAAATTCACAGGCGGAGAACATATGATGAACACTTTTAATAATACAAATTACGCATACTTTTAATTACGTATTGAAGCGTAAGTTCGATTGTTTTGACTTGTCATTTTAAAGGAAGTTGTGTGGTTTAGGCCCGCCCATAATTTTACTTTGGTCAAAGTGTATACTATAATAAAAAGTGAGGTCCTCGCGGTGGCGTCAAATCATGACCATAAACTTTTTTCTTTGGATTACATAGTTTTTTCTATATTTTGTTTTATTGAAAAGCCACGTACGGTAAATTGAGGCAGAAAATTGCAATTAAGATCCATGGCAACTTGCAATTTAATATAAGGATACGGTACTAATGGAATCGGCGTTTGCGCAAAATCCCAATATTACTTGTATTTCACATTTGGACACAGATAAAATAATTTCCTACATTTATTACAGAGGTTAAAAGTATGACGGTTATTGAATTTTTCTAAAGTATACTTGTAATGTCTGTGAGAGTATAACTGCATTGGCAAGAACACTATCAGATTACAACGATAATTTTATACAAAAATATATATTTATTGCCATTACTATAATCGATCAACATCTGTTACTACACTGAATCGATTTCTACTAATCGATATCAATCGGCAAGTTGGCTAACAATTACGATAGATATCGATTCGTCTCAATCGATTAAATGTGGCAACTCCGACGTCCTGAGCGTTTTTGGGCGAAACCAAAAACACAGGTACTACATTGCATTTGATAATTTGACCACAATCAATTGCTAGTTACAACACGTACAGCATTATAAATAGATGATATATTACGTATTAATTTTAATATTTATTAAACGCGAAGGAATTAACAGTTGAAAGTATTATTACAAGAGATTCGAGTAATATAGCGTCTCAAACAATTATTGAACATTTATAAACGATTAACGTCCCATCGGCATTCATACAGTTATCACAACTTTAAGTACGCACTAAGTGCCCGCACTAAAAAATAAACATGGCGGCGATTCTGTTGTACAATTCTCTAAGATAGAGGTAAGACCCCAGCAGCGCTTATAAGAACCAAAGCGGCACTAAGAAAATTCTTTGTCCTGAGTTGGTTCTCAGGAACTGTCAGCATCGTGGGCCCTTGAAACGCGTCCTGAGAAACCTAATCGGACGGGACTAAAATTATCTATTTTTATTTAAATATGTGAGAAATGAATGGTAATAATCTGACTGCTGTCAATTTTGGTTGGGTATTGGGTGGGTACAATAAAATCGTCGCCATCATCGACTCCACACATGTTTATAAAAATACGAAATAAACCACGATTATAAAGATTATAGCAAACTGTAAATGGACCAGCGACCAGCGAGCGGTAAACAAACCGGTGATTTGTATTTCTGAGTTGGATTACAAAAACCATAGACAATCAAAATAAGGCCAATGGTTATCTTGAGGTTTGATACAGTTGCGTGACTGGGAATCCCTTTTATCAAAGAACAACGCTGTTACAACCGTGAACAGTTAATTTATATTTTTTTATTCATCGAAAACGATTTTATATCGTGCTCTTTAAATGTTTCGTTTTTGATAAGAAGTATTTATGTTAAGGTGCAACGATTTACTCATCGCGCGAAATTCAAATTTTGTTGCGTTTTTTGTCAATTACAGCTTAATTACTCATCGTGGATTTATTGAAACCAATTTTGCGCCTATAAATAAGTTGTTTTAAGGAATTACGGGTAAAATGATCACCTAGATAGCATTGGTTTAGCTACAAATCTCAATAAGCTGATTTTCATCTTGGTTTTTGGTTTAGTGAGAAATATACTTATACTAGCTTTCAACTTGAATTTTTGGTTGGTGTAATTTCTTGATACGACTTATTTATTGTCGCAAAATTAGTTTTCATGAACCTACGATGAGTAATTACGCTGTAACTAACAAAAAACGCAAGAAAATTTGAATTTTGGCGCGCTGAGTGAAACGTTGCGCCTTAAGTATTGGTGTTTGGATCAGGTGAGGCGGCAGGAAGGCAGACCCGCCGTCCGACAGTCGACAGTATTGGTGATTGGATCAGGTCAGGCGGCAGGAAGGCAGACCCGCCGTCCGACAGTCGACAGTATTGGTGATTGGATCAGGTGAGGCGGCAGGAAGGCAGACCCGCCGTCCGACAGTCGACAGTATTGGTGATTGGATCAGGTGAGGCGGCAGGAAGGCAGACCCGCCGTCCGACAGTCGACAGTATTGGTGATTGGATCAGGTGAGGCGGCAGGAAGGCAGACCCGCCGTCCGACAGTCGACAGTATTGGTGATTGGATCAGGTGAGGCGGCAGGAAGGCAGACCCGCCGTCCGACAGTCGACAGTATTGGTGATTGGATCAGGTGAGGCGGCAGGAAGGCAGACCCGCCGTCCGACAGTCGACAGTATTGGTGATTGGATCAGGTGAGGCGGCAGGAAGGCAGGCGGCCGCAGGAGGAATGCCAGCGTCGCTTGCGTTGGGACGACCCACCGTCAGATAGCTCCGCCGTTGACAGCGTACGCGACCCACCGTCGCCCAGCTCTGGAATAGAAACAATTATAAATCTATCCTGTCCGTCAAGTAAGATTACTTTATTTAACACTAACGTAGCATATTTGTTAGTAGGTACTTTGTGATGTCGACTCTAATTTAAGTGTACAATTAAAGGTCTTAACTGTACCTAACGGCAAGGTGAGGGCAGGACTTAATTGTGCCATAATTGCACAGATGCAGTGGCTAATAAACAAGTTGATTGATGTTTATAGCCTCATAAAAAAAGGTCATCATAAATAAATATAATCGATCAACGAAAACAAAAATAAAATCTTATTTTATATTTTAAATATATAGACAGAGAGTGAGTGAGATATGACGTCATACCTCACGTGCGCCAAACAATTTCTAAAAATACCAACACTTTCTTTGCGTGGAAATCGGACAGCGCGTCAATCAACACTAAAATCTTAACGCCTAGATCACAAAAAGTTATTAGCCGATTTGAATGACTTCTTCAGTACATATACACTTAAATCAAACACCAGTTAACTATCCTATTCCACTTTTATATGAACAAAGAAGTGTTTAAGCAAATTGTAAATGTTGAGTTCGTAATTTATTTTCTTTTAAAGGACAAGCGAAGTTTTACCACACGCGATGTACGCCACTGAAAATTAATCGTTATGTGACAAATTTAACAGTTCAAGTATCGATGTCCCCGTCTGACGAGCCAAAAAGAAAGAATTTAATGTCAGTACTGTCAATTTTGATTCTCTAAAGAAAAGAGAATCGACATCTTTGTTAAATAAGGCTCAAGGCGGTATTGTACCTTTTAAATGTTGCGTTTATTTTACTAATCTAAAATTTTATCGCACTTGTTGTTGACTTTAGAATTATAAATAAAAGACCCACTTCTGTATCTGTAAGTCCTTGCGGTATGAAGCGTTAACATGACAATACGTTGCGTTTACATGAAAATAAAGCTTTTCGCTGGTAATTATTGCAGCAAGCATCATTAATAATTCAGGGAATTCTTACGGTAAGTTGTAGGTTTTTAACGTAAAAATTTGTCGTTATATGTTAAATGCGAACTTTGAAAAAATAATGTATACGTACGTATTATGTATATTGTATTAGGGGAATGCGCAAAAAAATTCAACCGAGCGTCGAGGTACAGTTAGTGATTAGCACTCTCATGCAACGAACCTATTAACTCATGGAACATATGCGAGCCCTGACGCTACCGGCAATGAGCATTTCCTCAGATTCTGCAATATTAATGTGACCTTATATTATTACAAGAATGAATAAATGAATGAATGAATATTCTTCATAGTCATACAGTAGCATTCTTAACAATTACAAAATATAAAAAAGTAAAGAATGCTTCCGTTATGGACTCGTCAACTTGCTACAATTTTTAACAATATTATTTATATCACTGTATAATTATATTAGGCATTTGTCTCCCTCGAAAAACGACAATATTAAGTACAATGACCACACAAAGGGTTAAACGATTTGTAATATGTGAATGAACTAGAACCTTACCCGCTATCCCTATGATATCCAAATGTCATGCGAGTAGGTACCTTATCTATTTTTAACAAAGTCCAAGTTGAATCGTTTGTCAGTGCAAAGACTGAAATCCGCCGCCCAGAAGTGTAACATCCAGTGCCCCGTGCAGCCCCTGTCGGATAGTGCGTGCACCCTACCCTATGAATACCAGTAGGTAGTCCTACCGGTAAAAATATTCGGTAACACTACTGGAAACCACCCATAATTGAAAAACCTCACCAAAGTTTGAGGAAAGCGCGGGTTGCCGGGACTGTGATTGCGTTTTCATTGGCTATCAATAAACCAATGAGAGTAAATTATATAGGTGTATTATGACCGATGAGTGGTGAGCTTCGGTCGTCATGATCACGGAGTCTAGGGATGATCTGTGACGGTAGTGCTCGAGATACATCGAGGAGTGATAATGTCGAGTTTAGTTACCGTGTCGCAGATCTCTCTCGGTGATGTAGTCGTGCGGCGAGGCGTAGTTCCGGTCGACGAGGTAGGGCAGCACCGTGGACGAGTGCAGCTCGTCGGAGCGCCGCGACCGTGGCGCCACCTGCCGCTCGCCCGCCTCCAGCGCCGGCCGGGCCTGCACCCACCTGCCGGCCACCCGCCACATACAACTCGTGTCACTCGCCGGTAACCGACACTTGCGAAGACGACGAGCGAAAATGGGAAAAGGCGCTTAAAAAATTTACCCTGAAAACCAGAGCTTAATCCCAGCAATTGCATTACGATATACCATCAGCAAGCAGCATCATAAGCGGGGAGGCCTATGTTCAGCAGAGAACGTCTTCTGGCTGATAATGTAATACCATCAGCAAACATATCGTGGTACATATGGCCCGATCATCCTTCGAGGATAGGCCGATATCCCAGCAGTGGGATGTTAAAAGGCGGATGCAGAGATCAACAGTCATATCTTTTACATCTGCTCAAACCTTTTACGCTTGCATACTAACCCACATTCACACCCTAGGGTGTGGCACTCTTTTCAAACCATATGTATACACCCCAGAAGATAGATAGCGTATAGGGTATCCTAGCGTTGGAGCTAATGCCCTAAAACTAACTATTTTCCTAGTTATGTAAATCTAACTGAAGGTAGATTTGAAATGTCTAAAATTTTTACTCATTATGTAATACTAATTCTAATAATTTTGCATGCATGAATTAATAAGTATACAGGGTTATAAGGTTATACAGGTATGCTAAGCTGAAAGGGGCTCATAGTACCCATGATTATGAACAACTTTTACTACGGGACCAACCCTGAAATCGAGAAAAAAAATATCAGCTCTTCCATACATTTTGTCGAGGGTCATTGACATTTTTCTATGGAACAGCTGATATTTTTTCCCTATTTCAGGGTTGGTCCCATAGTAAAAGTTGTTCGTAATGATGAGTACTATGAGCCCTTTTCGGCTTAGTATACCCTTTCCTTATAACCCTGTATAAGTTATTATAATATCAATTTAGTCACGAAATAAATATATATTATTATTATATAAATCAGCAAACAAACAACACTAAGCAATAATGTAACTTTTAAATTTTCGCGATTTGAACACATAATTTAATATTTACTGCAATAAACTGTGCAATAGTGCGTTCCGGACACAGATCACACCCTAGATTTCCATTCAGGACGCTCAAAGCGCACCACACATTAGGCTAAATACACTTATAAGAAATTACCCTGATTGGTTCATTGTTAGGCGCGAGTAGGCGTAACCTTGAGATAGCCATGAGAACGCTTGGTCGCAACCGGCGTCTTCGTCAAACTTTGGTCACTTTTTGTAGGAACAACGAATCTCGTAATGCGGTATCTAGTGTGATCTGTGATTCCGGATTAATGCAATGTTTCCAGTGAAAATACTGGGCATAAAGAGATTCAAAATGCAATATCTCACAATATCTGAAGGTGACGAGCGCAGTGGATTGCCGCGCATAGTTGAACCAGTGAACGTCGCCGTTTTGATAGCGCTCGTCACGTCACTCAGTTCCATAAAAACGACTATAATTTTCGTTTGATTAAATTCGCAAAGTGTTATGTTTATTGATATCGGTTCGATTCATTGACCCGACCGCATTACATTGACCTGGCATAACTCGATAATAATTATCAGCATAAAATTCAATAAATAAAGCCATCTTTTTAATAAAGCTGAGTAAGTGCCGCTGCCAAGGTTGCGAGTTCGTTGAGCAATCAATTTACATTAATACTTTGTTAGCTATTTTTATTTGAGTGTGAGTGATCGCTTCCGCGCGGATCAATAATTGTTTGTTTGCTAACTACTCTTCGTTTTAGAAACTTAGGCTGTGTGTTCGATTCCCACCCAGGACAAACATTTGTGTGATGAACTTGGGTGTTTGTTCTTTGTCTGGGTGTATCTTTGTACTCTATGTACGCATATGCAAAAAAATAATTTAAAACCAACCTTAATATATTGCACGCACAGAATGAAAACGTAGTTAGGATTTTACCTAACGCTTACTTACTTGGTGCTTACATACTGGGTGATTGAGAATTAATAGTTAATTAATAGTAGTGAATATTGGTTATCTGTTTTAAAATAGATGCCAATACAAGAGTGTAAGCTGTCTTTACAGAAAACTACCGTAATTTTTGGTGGCTCTTAAATGGTACATGTTACGATCATGTCCAAAAGATACTAACTAATTTTAATTAAATAGATGCTATTTATTGAGCTCATAGCATAAGCAACAGGATGTAAGAAAACATGGCTAAAAGTAGGTATAATATAGATACTGGCCTCTCTCGAAAATTAGGATGTGCCTAAGTAATATACCATTATTTAATTAGCAAATTTTGCGTAAGATCGCAAGAGGATATTAAAATTAAAATATATTAATCTAATTTCATATTAAGACTCGGTCATTCGTCGCATGAACATCGAATTTTTTGACTGTGATGACGTTACGTGGATCAATTCAATTAAAAAACCAAAACATTTTCACCGCCGCTTACAATGTTCATGATTTTGTCAGGTTTCCTATGAAATGTCAAAATAATAGACATCAGAAATTCACGAAATATGTCGTTGATGAACTTGTTTCCACAATAAAATTACGAACCTCAAATGCAAGAAATCGCGAAATTGTCGTTCGAGGATAGATCGAAAGCTTAATAGTAATAGCTTAGTAATAATTTTTAAAATAAATAAATATTGGTGGACGTTTTCATACACAGCGCCATCTAGCCCCAAACAAAACAAGCTTGTACTATGGAAACCAGATAACTAACAGAATACATACTTTTTTTGTTGTAAAAACACCCAGATAAAGAACAAACATCCATGTTCATCACGCAAATGTTTGTCCAGGGTGGGAATCGAACCCAAAACCTACAGCTCACAAAGTGGAAATCCTCCCACTGAGCCACAAGACTAGTCAAAATAAAAATAAAAAAACAGGTACGCTGAAGCCAGAGCGCAACGTCCCTCGCCGTATCCTTCCAACACGCGCGTCAAGTATCGTACTCACGAGTGGTTCCTGATCTCGTGCACGGTGGGGCGCAGCTGCGGCTCCCGCTGCAGCATGCCCGTCAGCAGCGCGCCGAGCGCGGGCCCGAGCGCGGCGGGCGGCGGCGCCGGCGTCCCGCGCCCTATCGCTTCCAGCAGACGGTACACGTTGGCGCCCTCGAACGGGTACCGACCCGTGGTCATGTTATACCTAAAGGAAATAAGCCCATAAGCGACTTCATAAAACACTAACTGTTACCCGCGACTTCGTCCGCGTAGACCTACAAAAAAAAGTGGCTTATGTCCGTCTCCGATCCTTGAAAATTCAAGTCAAAATTCAGGTCGATCCAGGCAGCCGTTTAGCTGTGAAAGCGCGACAGAGAGACCAAGACAGAGAGATAGAGTTACCTTGGCATTTATAATATTATTTAGGATTATTTATTAGTTAAAATTATTAATTGAATCAATCTGGCTGTTCAACATTCAACATATATATAATGTTTAATTAGATAGGATCGATTCTAAGCTTCTTAAAAAATGTAAGAATGCGTCATTGCGTCAGGAAAACAATATAATATATGTAATTAGGACGACCTCTAGGTCTTAGTTACTCTTTAAATTCTAAGTACATTGACTTGTAGTGGTTTCTGAAGTTAGAATCATTGATTGAATACTAATTATATTCAAATAGGAAGTTTCCTGAAAATCAATGCACAAAGGAATGCAGGTCAATTTCAGCGCGACCTAAATGTTATTCATTCTGTTCGCTTTAAAGTGAGTCATTTCCAGATTATTTACTAAAGAATATACCTACACGTATCTAAGTTAGATACAAAAGGAATATTCCATGTATTTATAGAACAGCACATACAGGAAAATAAATAAATTACACTTGAATAAGAATAAATAACACGTTCGTCTCATTATTTTACTTTTCTGTGTACACATATTTTGGATTACAACCTAGTTCAGATTTTTACTTAGAATTTTGTATACTAATTAAGAAATTGATTGATATCTCTTTTGTGTACCATACATAAATAAATAAATAAACTTGAGAACACACTAGAAACATTAACAGCACATTGGCTGCAATTCCACAGTGCACTCACTAAACGCAATTAAGCTCTCGCTGTCTTTTACTAAATAGAAACACAAGATAGAGATGGCATGAATTATAGTGCTGTCAAATTAGTCAGATCTTAGTTCTCCATACAAACTTAGACGAGACCGCAGCGGGTGCCCATTTAAAACAAGTTTTAAGTGTCGCTAGTGTACGTTTTTCTTCGCGGCTTTAATCGGTAAACTCGTTTGACAGAGCTAAACTGCATGCTATCTTTTTCTTGTGTTTCTATTAGTAAAAGACAGCAATAGCACTAAGTTAGGTTTAGCGGGAATCGACGTCATTGTGTTCTTTCTGTATTTTACCAGAGACAAGGGCAAAGATCAAGTTTCAGATTTGATTTCTATCTTAAGATGTTTTTGATGACTTCAATTTAAATGCTATTTGAAGTCATAGCATTTTGATTGCTGGCGTTATCTCTTTTTTTTTAGACATGTTTTAAGACCGCGATTTTGCCTCAGCAGGCAGCGGGGCGAAAATGAGGCGGATTTATGGTGTCACCTTGCTACCGTCCAACTGTCGCCGAATATATCCTGCTATATAAATGAAAGCGACATCTATCATCAAAAATCTCTATGACTGATGGAAGTACGGATACAGGATTGATTTTATAAGGGTTCCGTTTTTCCTTTTAAAATACGGAACAATAAAAATTGTGAATCACTTTCTAGATTTTAAAGTAACCGACTGTGTCCTGAAGGAACTGCATGAAGATGCTTTGTCACGGGAGGTCTAATTAAGCGGATTAATGGCAAAATATAAAAACATATGTTTTTAAAAGCTAAAAATATCACGTTTAACTTGTACATAAGTATGTTTTTTTTTTATATTACTCCGTGACGAGACGAGCAAGTCACTCACCTGATTTTAAGCGCCACCCATAACAGTTCAGTGCCACCCAGAATTTTGAACTTCAACAGTTAAAAACTATGCGCGGCAATGCACTGCGCTCGTCACCCTGAGATGTTAGATGTTAAATCTCTGTATGCCCACTAATTACGCTGGAAACATTGCCCTTTAATTCGGAACACAGTAATGCTTGCACACTACTGCTTGGCGGTTCAATAACTGGCAAAGGTGTGGTACTTCCCCAGGCAGACTCTGCTAGAGAGCCCTACCACTACAAAAACATATGCGTTCTATTTTTTAAATTCCGTGTATAAACATCTCCAAACAATATAGCCATCCGCGTAAATCACTGAGACATGTAAGAGGTCGAAAGCGCGACCTAAGGCATTAATATAATTTGACATCTAGAATGTAATACTTGACGCTTGACTTGTAACCTCATTGTGGTGAAATTGTAAAATGTAGAAGCTATTTTTACGACTAGTCTGGTATGAGCCGAGTCTACACTAACAATTCGTAACATCTGCTTCCATTGTAAGTGCTATTATTAGAATCCGCTCAGGCTCATGATAAATTGGTTGCATTTACAATATTCCTAGCCTTGGGCAAAAGTTAATTAGAACACAGCGCAGAGTCGAATGAGTACCAACAGGCTGATTAAGCTTGAGCCTATGGCGGCAGATATAGGGACCGACTTTTATTTTTAAAATAATTTTTTGACTTTTTTTTAAATTATTAATTTAATTATTTAAAAAAATCTGTCCCTAAATTTTCTGGTGCTAAAATCTGTTATCGATTTATTATACAATTTCAACTAAAATGCTGAATTACAAAAATGAACTATGCACTGACAATTGTAGAGGGTAAGGGCAGAAAACATTTAATATCCTATACTTGGAAAATGTGTAAATCCGCCACTGACTCAGCGCCAATTCATGCCGAGGCGCCGCTAATCACAAGTAATGTAGCACACATTTATGTAATAAAGTTCAAAATGCTGTGGAGGGTAACATAGCATAACATTGTAATATGGATGTCGTGCGCACCATGCTTGTTACACTCCTTGAAAAACATCACCAGAGGTGACCGAAGCTATATTTGTAGTATCCAACTAAGTCAAATGTGTTTTCCTGTAAACCACAAAGGTGCATCCTCAGTATGAATTGACCCTAAGCTTATTTATACACTTACAATGTTACTCCACTGCTCCAGATATCTACTTTCGTTCCTGAGAAGGTTTTAGCCCCATTTGCTATTTCCGGAGGTTGAAATGCAGGCGAGCCTTGCCCCCTCAGGCAAGTGTCTTCTGGAGAGAACATGTCTAACGGCTGAAAACAAAAATATAACCAACTAGCAGCGCCCCGCGGCTACTCGCTATTCAACAGAAGCCGAATATTTTTCAAGGATACAAAGTCGCATATGTATTAATCCAGGGTGTAAGCTAACTCCAAACCAAATTTCATTCAAATCCATTCAGACGTTACAGAGTTGAACGGGAACAAACATACTTACACACTTGCACACAAAATTTCGCATTTGTAATATTAGTGTAATGTTAGCTATTTTTCTTTGTAGAGATTAAAGGCAATTACAAAGCTAATACCCAACTTTAGGTAGTTGAAAATCAATCCACAGATGTATCTCATTCTACTCAAATTGATTTTCAATGTAATAACGTGCAATGCTCTGCAATATTTTATGATTAAGGGGGACAAACAAACTTTTTCCTTGTTACGATTTTAAACCAACAATGAATCAAAAGTTATCAATTATTATTTTTTGCAGTATGATGATAGAGAGCAAAAACTAGGCATTTTTCGCATTTTAGAAATTCACTTAGTGATTTTATGATGACAAATGTGACAAAGCGCGAGCGACAAACTGCAGACGGGATAACCAAAAGCGGTTTTACCCGCTATCCTGCAGAATTCGTATATTTTTCCAGGATAAAAATAAACTTATCGTGTTCATTCAGAGCATAAACTATATCCATACCGAATTGCCTCCATGATGATTCCCTAGTGAGATAGGGCTATTGGTAGCTATGTCCTATGAGTGTAAGTTTTGCTCATGCTGGAATGTTACTGTTTTTTTTTCTTCTGAGTATAGATCTTTGACCACTTTCCACCAGTGGCTGAGGTTGGAAATCTATCTACTTAAGGTGTGAAAATGCCTAGATTGTAGTGAAAATTTGTAAAATGCCGCGAAATTAACCTTAATGTACCTCGGCTTTATTTTGTAGGTATTTTTTTTGTGGTTTGTTTTGTTTGAAGCAGAAATACATTAGATTCATTTTATATCTCGATTTAAAGAGAACTTCCGCAAAGTAACGCCTGATTCAATCAATTATTCAATTTATTACCTCAGCCACTCCAAAATCAGTTATCTTGAGTGTCTGGTCGAGAGTGAGGAGCAGGTTGCCAGGTTTGATATCATTGTGCACGACGCCCTGCCCGTGCAGGTACTCCAGCCCGTCCAGCAGCTGCGCGAAGTAGTCATGCGCCTGCCGCTGAGGGAACTTCTTGCCCGGACTCGACTCTAACATATCCTGAAATTAGTCAAGCAATCTATTGCATTTCCATATCTGTTTCTTTCCTCTATCCTGTCTGTGGTTTATTTTACCACGAAATATGTATGAAAAGTTATAAAACAACAAAACAAGGCAGGGGGCAGATGTAGGGGGGGGCAAGAGGTGGGGGAGTGTTAGGTAATCACCAGTTGAAAATGCGTTTGTTCAGGTTTAAAACTATTGAATATAATATTACATTTATATTTATATTATACTAGCTTTCCTGCACGGTTTCACTCGCTTAGGCTACAGTAAAACCCCCATTTCACCTCTATAGGGGACGAATTGCAAGAAATCCTTAGATATGTCTTTCTTTATTTTTTATGCTTATTACACAAACTGAGTTTCATTGCTCAGCATGAAAAAATATTTTATTTCCATACAAACTTTTACCATTTTACCGTAGCGGTGGAATTTCGCAAAATCCATTCTTACTGTTCACCTAGACCATTTCAGGAGTATTGATTTCAAATTTTACATATCTATCATATTTAGACGTCTATTATATTGTATTTAAAGCTTTTAAGTATATCATTTACAACTCTGGTTCTATGATAAGAACCTATCAACAGTGCTGTACAATACATGTATACACATTTATCGCAGATGATGTTTTGAGATGTTTAAGGTATAAAGACTTATTTTTGACCGTGGCCCTCAGCAAGCACTTGAACACATCCTGAGCACAGAGACGTGTTCAAGCTGCTCATAAGAGGTCTGGTTCTATTATTTCATCCATGCTATTAATGGTATAGAAACACCTAATGAGATTGATTAAAACCTAGTATCTGGATGTCCACCTTATGCACCTGAATATAAGGCCATTGTAGGCCAAAAAGATCGGGCCATCCCCCACATACCACCCTCATGCTTAGTTTTCATAATACTCTTATGAGCCACTAATCATGAGCATATTCACGTGTTGGTACTCTTTAATTGCATTGCAATTGAACCGCAGCCATCAAGTAAAGTTGCTGACAAAGGCAAAATCAAAGTTTTAGTTTACCAGGAAGCTTCTGAACAATATACGTGCCAACTTAAGTTCAATCTTCTTGTTGACAGTAACAGTACTTAAAGTACTGTACTTATCTTAAACTTTTTATTTGTGTTTGTTCATGAGGATAAAGACAATCCCTTAAAGCCTGCCTAACTGATTTTAGGTGAATCTATATTTGATTGATAAACCTCACAACTAGATTAGGTAGAACCTTGATTGGTTATGAAATCTGAATCAGGTAACCCTACTTTACCCTAATCAAAGGCAAGACAGTTCATTTTTGAACATAATGGAGATTAATGCTTACTACCTTCCTTCCTTACAATCAACCTAATGCCTTACAACAACACTAAAAAGTTGCCCATTATTGTTCTCATCGGACAGTTCAAATGTAAATAGACATAAAAATAGACAGTTACTAGCAAGATACACAGATCTGACCTTCAGATGTTGAGTACACAATAACTAATCTCTCTGAAGCATCAAGCTTAAGCATTCAAATAAAATACACAGAATACCTACATCTACTCATGCATAAAAAATTTCCTTTGTGAAACTGTTGTTGAGCAAAATTAAGAAATTTACAAATTAGTGTGAAGTTTTCTACTTCACGGTTTAAAATAAGTACTCTTTATTATATAGGAGGTAGTTTTAAAAATTCCAAAATTCCAAAATGCAAAATGAAAATTACCTGCAGCACTCCAACACAGAACTCCATTACAAGGTACATCTTTTGTTTCTCATCATTATACATTACATCGACTAGTTCTATCACATTTTTATGTCTAAGTATTCGGAGAAGTTGAATCTCTCGCTGTACATTCTGCTCTCCGTTTGGTATTCTTCTTAACTTTCTCTTCTTAAGTATTTTGACAGCTCTTCTACATAACGTCTCTGAATCTAACATTTCTTTAACTTTACCGTATGACCCTTCCCCAAGGACGTCGCCCATCACATACTTCCCAACCATTTTAAATTTTTTCTTCTTGCTCCTATAAATTATATCTGCACTATCGACTCTATGATAGCATAGATTCGGGTGATCTAGGCTTTCTATTTGATCATCTAGGTCTCCTATTTGTTCATCGTCGAGCCATGTCACCATCTGCAGGTCGGGACTGCCCTCGAGCATGAAGTTGTCATCGCTCTCTTGCGGTGCGATAATGTTGGACACTTCGAACTCCTCATCCTCGCCGTCTTGAAGACTTTCACTACTACTGATTTTTCTACACATTCTTGGATCCATTATCTATCAAAACAACACATTTGTAAAATTGTCCGTAAATCTATGCGTGCTGTGAGGCCTATTGTCATGAGATCAAGGCGAAACTTACGATGTTTTCTTAGATTTTTACGACATATGTCTATTTTACACCATGGTTATAAAATAAATAAAATAATGGAATCCAAGCAGCTGTTGTATTTTAAAATGTTTTAACAAAATCGTACGTTCTGAGGTAAATACAATATTTTTGTGAATGAAATGAAAGATCGCGCAAATGTCTGAGAACGAATTGACAAGTTTCTATTAAATGCTGCCAGCTCCAAGAAACCATTAGAGACGACGTAAGTTGGTATTTGAGAAAATTTCTGCTTTTTTCGATTTAGAATTTATGAAATAAGCTGGTGGCAGTGGAGCAGTTTTCCAAAATGCACAAGAAAGAAACAAATAATTAAAGTTTATATTTCAACATTAACAATTATATCAGAACAGCTTTCCACATTAAGGCCTCGCTACATGGCCTGACCTGACAGCGTTCGAAAGAGATGGCTGTATATAAGTTTCTGGGGGAGCGAAAGGGAGAAGTTATAACCTTAATAGTTTGTTTCTTTTGCTCCCGTGAAATTCAAATCTAGCTGTCCCTTTCACGCGATGTCAGGTCAGGCCATGTGTAGGCGCCCTTAACATTATAAAAATATCATTACACTATGTACCTACGTATATTGTCACTGAACTCCTCATAATCCACAGGGACCCTATTCGGAGAAATGACATTTTATCTCGGTCACTGTCTCTCTAATTTAGAATTTAATGGGAGTGAGAGTGACCGAGATAAAATGTCATTTCTCCGAATAGGGGCCCTGGACTGATTTTGAATATGTTTTATGTGTGTTCAAGTACTTCGAGTGGGTCTCTGAACGGAATGATTCAAAAAAATTAATGTCGGGCAGGACAAATTCTGTCGGGTTCGCTAGTTATTTAATAATATTGGATTATAATAGTGACCCAAACGACCTACAGCTTCAAATGCCTTAGATACCAATGGCGCATCAGCGCTTCATCCAAATTCATTAGCAACTCAGAAAAAATATTATCAACACTTTTGTTCGTTCTCCAGCGGCATTACTCTCCGCAGCAACAGAAAAAAAAACTTTTTTCTCTCTTTCTATCTCTTTCGTTAGACGGCGCGGCGGTCTGTACCTTAGACGAAGCATCATACTAAATCCATGGTCTGTACAAATCGACACGGGCGAGTTGTTTGTAGACAGTTCGACGCATGGATCTATGCTTCGTCTAAGGTTCGACGACTACAACTAAATAGGACCATTGTATTTTCTGGCAATACTAGAAAAGGCACAGATTAACGTCAATCTTTTCTTTATTGTGGTAGAACTGAAAGTAGTGCAAGGAACAAGAAGTGGTGTTATCGATTCGATTTAAAATAATCGAGATACATCTCTAAGCAATCAAGAATTTTTCATCTGTGCTATTTAAGAACATACAAAAACTAGAATTCGTTTAGCTAGTTAGGCTATTACCCACTATATGGCTAGGTACATGCAAATTAATATTTTCAATCTTCGTCCTCCAACTTCTTCTGTGTTGAAGTGGTAAATGTGATATTAAAAGTTAGAAAACGCAACAAAGCAGCGAAAAGAAACAAGTGAACAAGAAACCCAATTTTATAATAAAACATTTATTTTCAAAATCAACAAATAAATCAGAATAGCTGTCTAAATTAATATTATTAAAAATTATTTATACTTGTTATCAGTATTTTTGTTCGTAGAGATTGCTGAATAAACTTATTTTGTACAGGGGATTTTGTATAGAAACGAAAAGTCTCTTGTTTAAGTTAGTTATTATTAAAGTACCTATGTATTATTATTACTTATAATTACAAATTTAGGGGACTTTCTGCGCCAAGTTTGTGGAATAAAATAATTTGAACGAACTCTAGATATAGAGCGTACAAATTATTTGGGACCCTATTCGGAGATATGTCATTTTATCTCGGTCACTCTCACTCCCATTAAATTCTAAATTAGAGAGACAGTGACCGAGATAAAATGTCATATCTCCGAATAGGGTCCCTGTAGGTAGATATATGATCAGATGATAAAACTAAAAATTTCCAATGTGGCTACATTCGTTCTATGAGGAAATTGCAATAGTAAATAATCCCCTCTTAGAACTCTACAGGATTTGTTTGGTTCATGGTCGAGTTTTGTTCATTTCCTTCTTGAGCAGCGAGAGCTGCGTGAGGCAGGCATCGCGCCAGGCGCGGCGCTCCTGAAGCTTTTCTAGCGGCACCATGGCGTTCAGCTGGCTGCAGATTGTTTCCGCGCTCTTGCTATCCGTCATACGGGGAATCTCTCCCATAGTCTTACTGACGCTGTAGATCGTGTCTCCGTATCTGGAAATTAGAAACTTTCATAAGATCCCCGAATAAATTGGCTACCTCTAGGTAAATCGCAGTTCTTGCTTCATCATCATCATCAGCCAGAAGAGGTCCACTGCTGAAAATAGTCCTCCACCTGAGAACGCCACATCAACCGACAACGTGCCAGTTGCATCCATCGGTTGCCCGCAACTTTCACAATGTTATCGATCCATCTGGTTCCCACCAGGACTCCCGGCCTGCCTACGCCTCATAATCCAGTTCGTGGTCGCCACTCAAGAAAATTTCTTCCCTATCGGTTATTGGTTCTTCGAGTGATGTGGCCTGCCTTTGCCACTTTAGCTTGCAAACTCTGAAAGCTATACGGTGACTTTCCGGTTTCGCAAGCCAGAAATATGTAACTTATACGTGTAAGTAGATCCGTAATCGTTATTTAGATATATTTTTTATCAGTTTTATTTGTAAGTTTCGTACCTTTCGATATAGCTCTTCATGCCCTCCGCATTCAGGTGCGCGGTCTCGAGCGAGCCGAGGAAGGCGTATCGCATGCCGAGTCCTTCCGAGATCACCTTGTCTATGTCCGCCACGTCCACAATTTTGGCGTCCACGAGCCGCCACACCTCGTTCAGGATCGCATATCTATGTTAAAGAAAGATTAATTGGCCTCTGATTTTTATCAAATTTGAGATGTTACCTTGTTTGTTTGGTTGTTGTCTAATATCTAATGTTGACGAGCGCAGTGCATTGCCGCTCAAGGTTTTGAACTGTTAAAGTTTAAAATTCTGGATGGTACTGAATTGTTATGGGAAGGCGTGAAGCTTAACATCAGGTGAGCGACTTGCTCATCTAGTCACAAAAAAAAATAGTATGGATTGCATAAAATTTTTAGGGTCGAGCAAAAATCTATAGTTCTTATTTGGCACGCACGCACAATCTTCTTTACCTATTCGAAAAACTACCATTAATCCTGTCTACGTAATTTTAATGGGCCAGCACAGTTCACATCTTACTTTATTGTTTAATATTGTTGTAAACAATTATTAATCTTATTGTAGGTATCAATGAGAAACAACCACTAAGCCATGTCAGACGTCTTCAGACGGCCTAAATACTATGACCTCTGGACGAGGAACTCGGTCTGACGGTAACCATAAACAGAGCCACCCAGAATTTTTAACCTCAACAGTTCAAAAGTCTAAGCGGCATTCTAATATCTCGTCACACTGAGATATTAGATGCTTAACCTCTGTGCCCAGTGATTTCTCTGGAAACATTGCCTTTAAATCCAGATCGGAAGACAATAATATTTGCACACTTCTGCTTGGTGACTTAATAACTGTCAAAGATGTGGTACTTCCCCAGGCGGACTCTGCAAAAGAGTCCCACTGCTACGCTTTTCAGGCAAAATTCAAAAGTCACGATAGGAGTTTACTTCCTATAATGTACGTAGGTACCTATACTTATACAGGTGCATAACCAGCGGGATTATCCCGAAACTCTGTGAAAGCGATAATGATAGTCCGCGACCGGGACCGCGCATAGTGCGACCAAGTTGGTACGAGCGGGATGGCATGCTCTCGCAATCAGAATCACGAACGTTTCAAAGTTAGAAGATAAGCCCGCTGCCTTACGGTCAACAAACTGGCTACTCTGTGTTCAATATTATCTACGTATTACGTCCTATTATAGGTCATTCAACCAGATTGCCGTTACTGTCGTGTTGTTTATAGTTTTGACGAACTTAATTTTAAACGGTACTTTGTTCGTGCTCGTATAGGATTGCGCACAACTTCGTCCAACTATCTGATTAATAGTACTGTATTACAATGTTCCGCTAAAAGCTACTCCGAATTTGTTTCTGACCTTACTGATTAGTTAAGACAATAACATTTTACGTTTAACCTATGCAGCACATGCGTCAATCAATTAGCTGTGCATACGATAAATAAGTATAGGTCATCAATTTTAACATTCCTTACTAATCTGTATATACTTATGTTTGCTTGTCACTCATATTGAACGTGGAAACAATAACAAGTCAAATGATGCTGAAAGATTTGGATGAAATTAGACGTCAATACAGAAGAAAATAATTGAATGAATGCATGATGCGTCTTACTGTCTAGGCATCAGGATCTAACGCCCAGGTCATCATAGTCTAATGGACTACAGATGAACTGTCTCTATATAAAAAAAATAACCGGATATTTTCAAATCCAAACGTAATAATAAGTATAAATATATAGTATATATATGCTATAAGTAGAGTTTGTGTCACTTTTTTTTGGAAATATTTCTTTTTGTGTACTTATTTTGTAACAGATTTTAATTATGTACACAATGTCATAAATACTCGTGGTATGCGAGTAGGATAGTGTTCAATTTGTATATAATTGTATTGTGGCTATGGATCTTTGTAACACGTTTTTTTTTTTTTTTGTAGGTTTGGGCGCTTCCATCCGCTCTTCGTGGAAATCTAAGGGGGAGGCCTATGTCCAGCGACGGACGTCCTGTGCCTGAGATGATGACGATTATGATGATTATTATTTCACGTATTTATTTTCTCTCTTAGATTTAGGTTTTTTACAATACTAATATAAAACATAATTGATATTAAAAACCTAAACCTAGATTCCCGCCGGCAGCGAGACAAGGCCCAAGCTACCGGCGGTTAGGGCTGCAGGGTGAGGAACCTCCTGACAATGCACGCCGTGGAATATTATTATTATTATAAGCACTTAAGCAGTAGTTCTGAAACCTACGTCATCGAACTGTCTTCTATGTTCTATGTTATGCTGCTAGACCACACCACTAAGCGTGGTGCACTCTACGTATGCTAGACACTACTCGCTATAGACTTACTGGATCCTATTGAGTACAAATCCGTCGATCTCCTTGGAGAGCGAGACTGGCTCCTGTCCGATCTCTAACATGATCTCGCGCGTCTTCCGCGCCACCTCGGGCGTGGTCCACGGCGCTGGCACGATCTCCACCAGCGGCACGTAGTACGGAGGGTTCACAGGGTGAGAAACTATAACCTGGAACAATTTGTAGAATAATGTTCCACTATTCTGAGCTTCAAATGTGGAATGCACTTCCCAAGTCTGTTTTTGTTTACTGTTTCCCAAAAAGTAAAATCTGGGCTAATTTGTCTGTCTGGAGTAAACTTATCTATGCTTCTAGACAAGCTGCTTAATCGTACATCGCACCCTTAAGGTGGGTTTTTATCTACTGGTAGAAGTAAAAACTCTCTATATGTATAATTTAATTTAAACTAGTTTTAGCGTGGTTAAGTCCTGATACATTAAATTATGTGTTCAAATCGCGCAAGTTTAAAAGTCTCTATATGTATATGTAGTTTTATGCCATACCTTGCTACTTTGGTAAAGCTGCGATGATGTTACTTAAACGATTAATAAATAAATATATAATGTATGAACTATGTACATTCAACGCTTCACACTCATAGTTCCTGACTAGTTTCTATGTCGTCGGGTAAATAATAACAGAACACACACTAAGTCACGAATAATTAACACCTAGATCTAGATCAGATTTTTTAATTCATCAGTGAAATATCCCTCCTCCTGAGAATTTAACCCTGCGCCCCCTTATTATGGATGGCCCTGATTTTGACAGTGATCGTGCGCGAGCGGGACTGCGCATGGAGCGAGTAGGTTTGGCAGGACGACATGCGAGGTGAATCAGAAACGTACATAATAAGGATGGGGGCCCGAAATAATCCTCTGCAGACGCGCTATCAACTAAGAATAATGAGTCTCAAAAACTAAATGTAACCCTTACTTACTATGCATGTTCTACCAGATGACGCTATAGCTCTAGCAAATAACATCACTCCAGAATTCATAAGTTTTCCTGAAACTCGCGGGGTATAAAAACCAATCAGCCGTTTACCAACCTGTGACTTATGTTTAAGGTTCTCAGAGAACAAGGACGGCAGAGTAGTGCTGGTAGAGCTGGAGAGGATGGTGTTGTTCCCCACCACGGCGTCGAGGTTCTGGAACACCTTCTTCTTAAGGTCGAGGCTTTCCGGGACGCACTCTTGGACAAAGATGGCGTCTTTGACGGCCGTCGCCAAGTCAGTTGATCCTGGAAAACAAGTTACAATTTTATGATGTCTTAAAATAAGTTTTCTTATAAAGGGTAATTAGGGCGGTAAGTAAGTAATTGGAGCTGTATGTACTTACTTACTACCTACCATATCTCTTTCTACTAATCAAACTAGGACAGATTTTTAAGTTACATAGTTAACCTATGTAATAATAAAAATAAAAATAAAACTATTTCATCAGAATCAAATAGGTACTTATTTAAATTTGCTTCTTCATAGTCGCTTAAGTTGTCATAATCAAGATTATCTTGGCGCCACCCGTGAAATACGTATCATTTATTATATTATCGGTCTTCTTCATCACAAAATCACAAAATGATACTTTTTGAATGGAAATGTTTGACTGTTGATGAAAATACCAAAATCGCTGTATGTACGCCTATAATATTTTGAATTTTGATAAAAAATGTGACCAATCTGGAAGTATCTCCTTTCAAATTAAAAAACAATTTTGCAACTAGGTTCCTAAATGACGGCTTCTGAAGAAACAAACATTTTAAAAACTGTCAACTTCTCCTTCTTATTGAAAGTCGGTTAAAGTCGTTCCAGAAAAAAAACAAACATAACATATCATGATAAAAAAAACTTTTGAGCGATATCGTTAGGTAATACTATTAATCGTCATTACAATGTAAGTATATTATCATTAAAATGTATATTATTCTTTTCAGAATTGATATCGCAGAAATGGTTTAAGAATTTCCAAATGAAAGAAAACCGTTTTAGGACTAACTTCATCTTGCGAAGTAGTATTGTTGCTGTATTTGATCATTGGTATCTACTAATTATATCCAAAGGTACTTGTCCTAATTGTACCTATGTCCTTGTCCACCAATCACGCTACAGAGTTGAGAAGCATTATAATAAGTAGCATAATGGATATTTTGGTTATATATTTAAAAAAGAAAATTTCACACTTCTACCTACTATAGTAATTTATAGTATCTGTCTGAAATTCTTGTTATAAATTGTTGTTCCTTTTTTCCTGTTAACAATTTCATACATTTTAGTCGTCATATGAGTGGAATTTTAAAACATTCGCCACGCCACCTATAATTACTGCCAATATACCTTTTCATCTGACAACCTTGGAAAGATTTTGTTTATCATTCTAAATCTGAGTGCAAAAGTGCATTTTATCCGCAAGCGTGGAAAGTTTTTTTTTAAAATTCGATCCTTTCTATAGGTACAATAATTTTCTATAGTGCCAGTCAACTGAAAATGCATCAATACCTTGTCTTATGTATTATCATGTCAGTGCGCCAACCTCATTTCCATAATGATCGCACTGGCCAGCACGACAACTGCATATAGCATTTAGCATTTTCCAAGCCTTAGTGAGGTGAAAAGTTGTGTTGCAACACAAGTACTCGAACCAAAAAACAATTTTGCAGCCTAGATAACAAATAATTATTCCTTACCATATATAAAAACCTTTTAAACTCTCATATCTACCTATCTCGGCACTATGTATCCCTGTGTCGGCAATACCATGGAACACACACAAAGACAAGGACAACTAACATCGAGACCTACAGTGGATGTCTAAATTCATCATTATAATAGATATTTGATTTTCCCGGCCGAGAAGGTGCCCGGTCGGAAATCAAACGGAACGCTCCTAGGCTCATAAGATAGTTTTTTTTTATGCCATAGGTGGCAAATAAGCAGACGTCTGATGGTAAGCGATCACCGTCGCTACGGATGTAACACCGGGGGCATCACAGATACGTTGCCGACCTGTTACAGCCCTTTTGAACGTTACTCGGATACGCTATAAGCTGACCCAAGAGAGAGAAAAAAACAAATTTTGTTGAGTGTTTTTCGTGATTTCAAGATTGGTCTCATGGTAAAAGTTGATCGTAATGTTAAGTATAATAAGCTCACAGCTTAGTCACAGATCTCATGTGGTCTTAGTACCCTCGTTGTGTAACCCTGCGTGCAACTTTCCCTATTTACTACTACTATCATGAAGGAGCGACTTCAATAAACAATAGTTCACATCGTAATTGCAGCTTGAATGTAATCGTGTGTTTGAATAATGATATCAGTAATATACTTCCAGACTCTCAGAACGTACCTACCTACTTATTTAATAGACATTATTTTGTTTTAGATAGATGCGGTACCTACTACCTAGCTACATGTTGGTAGATGGGTATATATATTACTAACACCAGATTTTACATCAACATAATTTATGCCAGAAAATCCTGCTGAACTCCCTCCCCCAAGGGTACAAAGGCTTTGGGATCTCAGAAACCTCACAGTTTACTAAGAGGACGCTGCTGCCCGTCCTCCGGTGACACACTTAGGATAAAAAGGGTAGGTAGTTATTTCTTATAGTTTCATAGAAAATTCCTTTGAAACTTAGTACACTTTTATTTTCCAGCAGTCTTAAGAGCTTGAAACTGATTTGAATTCTCTTTCCTTGACTGAAGGTGATATGAACGTTTTACAAAATTTTATTATACTATTTTTCAATGACAAGATGGGTGAGTAAGCTACTTATTATCGAATTCGAAGGTTGTCTGGAAGAGATCGCTTATTGCGACAATACTGCATGTTGTGCCAATTTCTTCTTCTTGTTTGTCTTTTTGTCGGCAAAGTATTTGTAAAGTTAAAGTTTTCTCAATTTATGTACCGCTACCGCTAGCGTTAGTTATAGAATACGTACTTACCAACTTTGTTGGTAAGTAGCCAAGATACCAAGTAAAGTTTATTTACTTATCAGTTGACACAATCATTACATAACACACCGAAACGTAATGAGATAAAAGTTATCGTCATTAAAAAATATATATTTTTGTTAAGGCGAGGTCCAATCGCAAAACAACAAAAAGTAACATTTTTCAGCGCTTTGTTCGAAGTCACGAGATTACTTAATTAGGTGCAAAAAATACTGCAGATAGAAAATAAAACTGAAATTACGTTTAACCGAATAAAATTTCGAAAATCTGTCTTAGTTACAAAATAAAAAATCGCAATATGACCCCCTGAAAAACCCTTCTGAAATCAAAAGCTCTGAATTTTCAGCGGTAACTACAATTATTATTTTACAAATTAAATATTCAGGCTAGTGGTTTATACGGCGAACAAGGTAGTTTTTTTATTTGATTTGTTTAGTTCCGATAATCGGTAAAAAAGCAATGAAAAACTACAATTTACCGTTTTCTGATCAAGTATGATATGCGACTTTCAACTTTAAACCTTAGAACTTTGAGCGGGACAATACTCATTTCAAATCACGGTCAGTCCTAGCCTTAATGATTTTATACTTGGTGTTTGGTTAGACGGCGTCTGACATTCTAGAATATTATAAAAATTAAAACTTATAAAAATTTGATAAAAACTGATAATAATTTATAGTAATTATATTTGGGTCTAACCCTGAAATTGCGAAAAACCTCGCAAAAACTTTCAAAACTCCATCGATGTCTCGGCAGAAACACAGCAAGCTTATTTAGGCTTTTACTACTATTCTCATTAATTTTAACATAAAAAACTTACTTTACTTTTGTGATCTCAGTAAAATGAAAAGATATTATAAACGAAAGTTATTTTAAACATTTGTAAGATAAACAGACACAAAAATTCATTAAAATGTGTGCAAAGTGCAATTAGATACTTTTTGAAAACTCAAACTGAATGGTTTTATAAATCTTCGATAAGATAAAAGTGCGTGAGCGGACAACTGCATGTGGACATGACTAATGTTGGTCAACCTTAGTCACGTCCAGAACTATCATAGAATTACATTATTACATTACATTATCAGCCAGAAGACGTCCACTGCTGAACATAGGCCTCCCCCTTAGACCGCCACACCGACCGACAATGTGCCACTTGCATCCATCATAGAATACAAAAGCTTAAAACTAAGTATTTCATGACGAGCTATTTCTTGTGTCTTATACGGTCCAACGAGAAACAAGGAAAATATCTCTCTCTCTCTCTCAAAGTGTCTCATGTCTCTCAGTCAAAGTGAAGAATAACCCGTCATCCAAACATCGTAGGTACACTCGAATGTCTTCTCTACTTCAAATTTTACAGGCTAGACCACATACGTCGCAAAAGCTTTCTTTAATTATTGCATAAATGACGTTTA
This sequence comes from Apocheima hispidaria, assembly GCA_947579745.1. Classification (NCBI taxonomy): domain Eukaryota; kingdom Metazoa; phylum Arthropoda; class Insecta; order Lepidoptera; family Geometridae; genus Apocheima; species Apocheima hispidaria. The sequence continues at coordinate 6,113,764 of OX388151.1, forward strand.
ATGATGTATGAAAAAGGACTCTCTATCTACACTCCATAAACTGCAACGTTTTTCATACACTTTGCTATCGAATAGGTATGTACAAAAGTTTCTCGATATTGGGTAAGCTGTGCATACTTTTCTCACCTTTGATACACTGTAATTGTTCCTTGGCATTTAAAGTGCCCCGCAGCAGACCCCCCTTCTCAAGCCTCTCCAGCTGTACCTTGATGTCATCCAGCGCGTCGGTCACCTGCTGCGCCACGATGTCGAAGATCGTCACTTGGTAGCCCACGGAGGCGAACAGCATCGCCCATGACCTTCCTATCAGGCCACTGGAATAAACAAGCACCTATGTATAAGTAAATTTTAAAAACTAGCAATTTGGAAATATCTCACACCTACTTAACTTTTATACCAATTGTAATAAGCTAGGTAAATGCCTAACTAGATAAATTCAACTGGATAACGCATAGATTTTTACCCGACTGAACAAGAAAGCAGGTAAAGCTTTTCGAGTGTGTAGGTAAGTATATTTGTATGTTCCTATTTGATCTGCAGTCAAAACGACTTGAGCGATTTTGAAAATATTATTATAAGGAACTAGATTCATCTCAATTTCCGGAGTTTCATACTCCAAAATATATATTTCGTAAAAAATACCGATCACCATTTTATGTTGAGCCCTGGGAACTACACGATCACCAACTGTGCGCAGTTAAGCATTCCCTGTTATGGTGCAGTTTTTTTTTTAATGTTCTATTAAACTCCTACTACTTGTTTATATTCAAAAGTCATTTTAATTTACACGTACTAATCAAACTCTTTTTAAATCTACTTACATATCTAAATAATTATTTAGCCAGCCTTTATATTCACAAAGCTAATATATTAATGAAATTCAAATAATTGGTGTGTATCAAATAGGACAAATTTCCACAAATAGCATGAGAAAAAAAAAGAAGTTAATTTAACCTTCAAGATCTGAGAAAACAATTAATGTAATTTGAATTCAGGTATGTTAAATTCAATTTTGGTATTACAGGTATTTATTTAAATTTAAATGTATTCTTTATCAAAAAAAACTTTTCCACGACTCCAACTAAGTAGGTACATGTAATAATTATTTGGTTATAAATTAACCCCTATGACTTCTGAGATAACACATTATCTCCAAGTGTCAGATCAAAAACAAGACAATTCTTATCAAATGTTTACATAACGTCAACTTTTATCATGGAGATATCAATGAAAAATACACCATTACAATTTTACTTTGAACAATATTTACACTAAAATAGTAAACACTAAAATTTACTAAAATCACACTAATATTATAAATGCGAAAGCTTGTATATATATATATATTTATATATATATATATATATATATATATATAAGTGTGTTTTTCCCCCTTCAACTCTCTAATGGCTGAACGGATTTGGAAGTAATTTAGTATGGAGGTAGCTTAACATAGACTTTTTATCCCGGAAAAATATTCGGTTTCTGTAGAATAGCGGGTGAAAACGCGGGGCGCTGCTAGTTTATTATATAGCTCTGTACTATATATTATTCCATTGACTCTACATCCCTCTAGTCATAGACCATTCTCAATCAAATCAAATGGCCGCTGATAGCCGTAGTGAATTGTAAGAGTTGAATGAAAACCTATTTTTTAGAACGTTACAAAAACTAACAAGGCAAAGCAAGGCAAGGCATAAGATTTTCATAAATTTTTGAAAATTAATTAACTATATGTATACAGCTGCTTAAGATCATCCGATAGCGAATGGACTATATATATTGAATATTAAGATTACATGAAAAGTAACCTTCTCCATATAAATATTTTTTACAAACAAGGAAAACGAAGACGAAAGGTCTGTTGCGGAACCTGGCTTTAGAGGCTTTGCCTCTGTACAAAACTTCTGCAGTTATGTATAATTTCCTTTAAGGAAAATCATATGAATAAGCATATACAATTATATATATATTTAAGAAATTATATTTAATTTTGATATTAGGTTTCTCGAAACCACAACCAACTAGTCTGGTTGGGTCGGGTTGGTCGGGTGGTTGGTCGTTAGTCGTCTAATTACATTTAATACATTAAATACACAGCGTAGACGACTATTTATTATTATATTTTTAAAATTATTAGCTTGAAAATTTATTAAAATAATATTGTCAGTAAATTTGTATTGCAGTAGTTTGATACTCTTAAGTATCAATTTCATTAGAGTCCATGGACAAGTATTTTTATTAAAAGAAAAACAAAAAAATTGACAGTAAAATGTAGTCTATGATACTCCAAGCATATATAGGAACCCAAAGACACCAATGTCGTCAAAATCGGTCAAGCCGTTTACGCTACAGGAAGAAATATATTTTTTTACTCGTCTTGCAACCAACTATAATTCTTCAGAAACGGATCAAGGATCAATACGGCGCGGGCTTATCAATCTATCTCATGCAACGAAACAAATTAAAAATAAAACTGGGTATGAACAATATTAAAAAAAAATATATATTGGCAAGGCTAAGGTTGCTGCATGAGATCTTGTTCGGTAAAAACTTGATAAAAGGTCATTTCGCTTACCTTCCGACGATACCAACTTTTTCAGTCTTGGATTTAGGCGCCATTGTGTTGGAGAGTGCTTGTTGGTCGAGACACCGTTGGTGAATGACGAACTCGCGCCGCGGGCCGCGTATAAAACTACTAAAACCTCACTAAACTAGTTACTGTATCTGTACAGAGTATTTTTTTTCTCTTTCCTCCTAAGAGGATTATGGCGTCGCACGTCCTATGCATTTGCCAGTGTCAAGTACACTCCTATTTTTTCAAGTTTTGGTGAATATTGTCAAATAAGTCATAGTCACAGTCAAAGGCGAGCAAAGCAAGTCACGGTCAAGTCCAAGTCATGCCCCAGTAAAGTGGTGAAAACTTTACTAGAGCCTTCTATGGAGTTTTGGAAACAACACGAAAATTCACGTTTCACGACATTATACTATTCACCAACACTCGTGCATGTTCACGAACACTTAACGGGTAAAAATTCACTATTTTTACACATTAACACTCGAAATAACACAAGTTTTGGAAAATAATAAAATGACGCGACATGATTTCTTCACGTTCCCGCCACGTTCTGTGCAAGGCTGATTGTTTGCGCGACATTAGGTAAATACTCTTTATACATAAAGAACAAGCCTTTTTCTAGGAAGGCTCATACCTAACCGTTCGTGACGGAGACATAAAATTTGGACCCAATACTCTTCAAATGGACATTAAGAATGGATTTCTCGACTAACGCCTCTAAAGGGCCGAAATGGACCCCCGAAATATGTATGGAAATAAAAACTACTTCATAAATGACCTGTTCATTGATACGTTGCCTAATGTTTTTTGCCTGAAAATGCTCTAGAGAAAATATAGGAACACATATCATTATTTGTTTTGTAGAGTTTTTTTATATTTTAAAAGTTATCGCCAGTTTATGTTGACCTCACCGCAATGATATTTTAAAAAAGATATGTTTCCTTCAAAGACATAAATTTATAAGGAGAATTCTGTGGTTTCCTTCAAAATGGCGCTCTGAATTCGGCTCCGCTGCAGTCTGTTTACAGCCGCCGCCCAAGAGTGTGGAAGATGATGCGTAACGTTAGAGAGTAAGAGAGATAGCTATAATGAAATCTGTCCGAACGGACATATTTGCGGGGGGCAATTTTTAAGTGCGCTAAAATCGTATCTCTAGTAAAATATTATTGCCTCACCGAATAATGTACAAAGTTTAAAACTGATATATCTTAGAGATGAGGTTTAGATTATTTTGTAAAGTTACTTCTACACGAACAAAGCCGCGGGCACGAGCTAGTATTACATAAATTCTGTATCATTTAGAACGCCAAGAACTACTATTGAAATAAATTCCTTTACTTAAATAGAAGATGAAATTTCCATATTAGAGTTGTAAATCCATGTACAAATTTAATTCACCTCACCACAGAAAAGAAAAAAAATACTGGCAGTTTCCTTACGTCATACTTAACCACTTCGTTCGAAATGTTTGATAATTCGTTGTTTTTTTTTTTCCAAACCAAAAAGAAAAACTGTTAAATCAAGGCTATAAACGACATATTTTAATGTTTCAGGACTTAAAAACTAAAACTAGTTTATTTATATACCTCGACGTTTCGGCCAAGTTTCAATGGCCGTGGTCACGAGATGACTGAAGAATGCGGGTCGTCTCTGTGCGAAATGAGGTTGTTGAGATCTACCCTCATTTGTTATTGTCTTGAAAAAACGTAGGGTTGTCACCACGGCACACAACACTGACTGTATCAACGGTATCAACAGACTTCCCTGACACTACACCGCGATACGAACACTTGCCAATGACAGGATTCCACGATGCCGACACACGATGACAATAAAATTATGCGGATTCAAATAAGAAGAAAAGCGGAGGTCTTGGTAAAGCTTCGGAGCTTACATTTGCACCAAAAAAAAGGGTAAAAATGATGCATTTCTTTTTAAAGTTTTTTTTTAGGCTAATAAAAATAGCCCTGTATACGCCCAACAACGCGTTGTTCCATTTTTCATACATTTCGCTATCAGATACGCACGTACGTTTTTTCGATGGTATAGTAAAGTTATGCTAATGGTACGTTTTCAGCATATTTAGATACCTAACGACTGTTATATTAAAAAATACAGAAATATTTATTCATGAGAAAATTATTATTCAAAATCACCCCCGAATACTCAAATGTTTGTTAACTTTGACAACAGATTAATTCTAATACTGCCTTTGTCTGTCACTAACCAAATAACAAAGGCAGCAATAGACTTAATCTGTCGTCAAAGTTAACAAACGTAACGTGGGGGTAAGACAATTAGACATCGCAAAATGTTAGTATTATAAATAGGACATAGTCCTTAGTTTTATATTATGTTAGCAATTGTTTATAAAAAGTTGTAGTTGTAGTTTGTTGGCAAATGGCACGGACCCCTGAGGTAGTGGAGCTGCACTACATTTTTTTTTTTTTTTTTTTTTTAATTAATTAAAATTATAATTTTTAATTTAATTAAAATTAATTATCATGGTTCAGGAAACTGATTCCAAAGGCCCATTTGAACTTTGATTAGTGCGACTGCATTATTGATTAGTGATTCATTACGAGTGATTAGAGCTAGTGTGTAGTCCGAGTATTATCCAATACTGTATTTTGTTGGGATTTTAATTTGAGCCATTTGATTTGTGGAACTAGAAGACGCAGCGTAGGCAGGCCTACGACATTGTGAAAGTCGAGGGCAACCGGTGGATGCAAATGGCACGTTGTCAGTCGGTGTGGCGCTCTAAGGGAGAAGCCTATGTTTAGCTGTGGACGTCTTCTGGCTGATGATGATGATGATGTTGATGATTTGTGGAACATGTATGTTATCAGTTCCAATTTCTTAACTTCTTGTGAATATATATTAGATCTCAAATGTCTTATACTTCACTTATTTGTGGGAGTGCGCTTCTCAAGCCACTTTATTTTTGGATTTAGGGTCTTCAGACAATTGCAAAGACATTCGTTTTAAATATTCTTGCACAACTGTATAGGTTTGATCTTAGTTCTACTTTGCCGTTAAAAACGAGATAATTCATACATACAACAAATATCTGCAAATTTTTAAATACTGAATTAAACAAATGCATGTTCATTAAACCTCTTTAGTAACAGGCGGGTCGCGATTGCAGGTGAAAGCGGAACGAGAGTGGGAGACTACTCGCAGAAAAATAGAATGCGCTCCTGTGCTACTTAGGTAAGCACTCATTACACGCGCTATTTAGTTATAGTCCAGATGTGCTTAGTACTAATTAATAAGCACCTGCACTAATCACTCGCACTAAATACTAACCAAAGTGCAAACGGGCCTTTATGCTGAATGCTACTTACCTAACCACTGCCGTTGCTATCGTCTTGCCGTGAGGTTTTGGCGAAGAAGATATTTGAAAATTGAATTGCTGTTGCTCTGTTCCCCGTTCGTATGATAGAGAGAGACTGAATTTACCTATTTTTTAAATTAAAATATCGATTTGGGAGAAAACTTTTATCACCCTTCAAATCTTATCAAAATCTTTTGTTTTTGGCGTAGATGGATTGGTACGAAGAAACTGCAATATTCCAAAAAAGTGAAAACAATCAGCATAGTTAGTTATTCACGGCGTAGACAGAAAAAAAAACGAAATATTTAAAAATTAAAAAAAATATCTAAACCCCTTAGAATAGTAGTAATTCTAAGCTAAAACAGTTGGCGCTTTTTGTATGGACAAGTAGACGGTATACTCTAATGCGTACTGATATTTTAAACTCGTTTATTCATAATTACGAAACTCTTATCTTTCTTGGCAATTGTTGTATTGTAAATGGTATTTGTATTGTCCCGTATTCAACTGAACGCATGCAAGCTAAAATAAATGAACAATAAATTATTTTGGATTATTATAAGTAATCATTCTGTAGTGGTAGGGCTCTTCTGCAGCCGCCTAGGGAAGTACCACACCTTTGCCAGTTATTCCACCGCCAAGCAGTAGTGTGCAAACATTACTGTGTTCCGGATTGAAGGGCAATGTTTCCAGCGTAATTACTGGGCTTAAAGAGATTTGACATCTAATATGTGTGTAAATGGTGACGAGCGCAGTGCATTGCCGCTCATGGTTTTGAACTATTGATGTTCAAAATTCTGGTGGCACTGAATTGTTATGGGCAGGCTTGAAGCTTAACATCAGGTGAGCGACTTGCTCGTCTCGTCACCAAGTTCAATAAAAAAAACAATATATATAAACAATGAGAGCATTTATTACACTTAACACTTATTAAGAGTAAGTAATTCAGACAATTGAAAACATAATTTTCCATCTTTCAACTCAGTGAGATGACAACAGGCTGATTCACATTCAATTTATTCAAACTCAAATATTGTACGTTACAACTTATTTTTACCTTAGGTACATGTTTGTTATTAAATGACTTATAATAAGTAAAATCAATATCATAATTTTAAAAAATAAGTATTTATTACCTTGTTTCTTGAACTAGTAAAGTAAAAGAACTAAAAACACTGCTGTAAATAAAATTCAAAAACGTTTGTAACTAAACAAATAAAAATAAATCGCCGTTAGTGAGTTTTGCTAAAACTCAGAAACGGCTGGACAGATTTTGATTTTCTATTTTGTTGTGTTCGTAATTGTCAGGATAAGGTTTGTATATGAACATCGCGTACAAAGTTGCAGGCATCAATTAGTATACAATATAAATACACAAGTAAGTACATGCTAAGACCCAATTTCAAACATGACGACTATCCTTTATAAAAGTTATCAAGCGGGAAATTGCGGTCTCTAAGCTACATTTACTTAACTCTTTTCTTATTATAATCACTATAATTAGTAGGCACTTAGGTATTTTAATACTTTTCTAAATCTAATCTTCGCAAGGTGTGCCCGCGATGGCATCAGACGCCTTGATGCTGAATATCCTGTGGTTGATGATTGTGGGGTCCAGCCCTTTGTAGATAAAGCGAGGCAGTTTGTCGGAAAGAACCCAGAGGATACCCTCCTCATCGACCTGTCAAAATAATTTATTACTTGCAAAATAGACAAATAATAAATCGTGGTTGTAAGTCATCTATAAAATAAGCACAGCTCTCTATTCTCACAGTTGAATAATTTATTAAATATAACAAATATTTTTGTCTGAAAAATTTGAGCAAAATCCACGAATGGGCCAACATTGCCAGCGTGATACAGCTATTTCGCTTGGCATAAAACTAGAGGGAAATTCGCAGAATTTACAGCCAACCTTCTTTCAGAGAAGAACAAATACTCTGTTACATCCCAAATTATTTGACATTTATGTTCCTCAGTTACGTAACTAAAGTTATAGATCGTAACAATAATCATTATATAAATTAATCACAAAACAAATATTGCCTTGAAGAAAAAAGCTATCGAGTTTTGTAGGTCCCCACACATTCAATCAATCACGCAAGGCTCTACGTGACCTCATTTGCCATGCGCCAGTAAAAGTCTGCCTAGTATTTTTATCGTACTTTCATAAATAACTACAGCTTAAATGGCCTTGATATCGTACGGAAATAGCTAAATAAGTTTAAATTTAATCGATTAAGATTGACATTTACTTTACAGTTATAGATTTAAACTATAATATCATAAATCAATTATTTTCGAAGGCGAACGATTTTTATACGAACACCTTATAAAACATTAAGCATAATCTATCCCTGTCTTTTTCTAAGTCTACACATTCTCTACATTTCCAGAAGTTGTGGCAGTTCTGCAGTTGAGCTATGAAAAACTGTAGTCAGTAGTTTTGAGGAAAGCCAAAACAGGTAAAAGGATGGGAAGCTATGATTTTTTACGCGAAATGAGTATTTCTATAGGTGATTTTAATAAAGTTATTTCAATATTTGATACTGTTTGTGTTTCATGTGTAAACTGACCTTTAGATCGTTAGGGAACTCTAGTTGAATGGGGTCGTTAATTATGAGAGGGTTGTTTTCAGGAGTGTAGGGCTTTTTAGAGTTCCAGCATCCCACTCCGTCGCGGTTTACCTGAAATGTTATAAATCGTTTGTCATAAATTATTAGATTATGTTATTTACCATTACCGCAGCCGTAGCTTCTTATTCCATCTAATAATACAAATATACAAACTGTACTGTTTTGGTAGTGGTAGGGCTCTTCTGCAGAGTCCGCCTGGGGAAGTACCACACCTTTGCCAGTTATTCAACCGTCAAGCAGTAGTGTGCAATCATTACTGTGTTTCGGATTGAAGGGCAATGTTTCCAGCGTAATTACTGGGCACAGAGATTTAACATCTAATATCTCAGGGTGACGAGCGCAGTGCATTGCCGCGTATTGTTTAGAACTATTGAGGTTCAAAATTCTGGGTGGCACTGACCTGTTATGAGCAAGCGTGAAGCTTAACATCAGGTGAGCGATATGCTCGTCTCGTCACCAAAATAAATAAATAAAATAAAAACTGAATAGCTGGAATTGTCGGAAAAAATATATATTAACTTAGTTACTTGCTCAAAAGAAGTGTTTTTATTGACTGTCCATTATTCTCGGTATCTAACTGTTTATATAATTCAAGTATGTATCGCTTTGACAACATTCAAGGAAATAAAAATACGAGACTAGAAATAAAATAAAAAAACAATAATAATTTAAGCACACGGTAGGTACACGGTACTTCTCCAGGGGGATTAGACCAAAAATCTGTTTAAAAAAAAATGATTTTCATGTATTTGTTATTTGTTTGTTTGTTAGGAGTTTTTATGGTTGACAGGTTACGCGTTTGACCACAATTCAACTGACGTTAAAACCTTTGCTAAGAATAAAATTGTAATTTTATACCTGTGTGTAGAATAGTACATGGGAGTTTTGATCGTAAAAACTGGCCGAAGCTTGCGTGCGTTCACCTCTGTCGCCCAATAGCTGTGGAAATTAAAAAAACATTTACTTATGTACATACCTATGCATGGACTGCTTAACTCAAAACTCAAAGTTGCTACTCAACTCGACATAACATATCTTATTAACCGAGTAAGCGAAGCGAACGAAAGTCTGCTACGACTGGCAAAATTTGCTTCCATCTGTGTGTATCTGTGTGTACGCGAGCACTAACGCGTACAGTTCGTATTTTTCAACTAATCTTTATGAAACTTGGTTCCGCAATTTCAGAGATGTTTTTATGTCGTCGGCGATTTTTAATTGTTATAGCCTATTTCCCCAAAAGAGTTTGCTGCGGCGCCCAAAGACATAAGATTTTATTTATAAGGAGAATTCTGTGGCGGCGCCATTTACCGGCCGATTTTGATAATTGCTATTTAATTTGGCAGAAAAATTTAAAATATTAGGAAAATCTGTCAAGTGGTTGTCAAGATATACGTTTGTGAGTTCTCAGTTCGGGACATCGACCTGAGAATTCACGACTTTATATTTACCCCAAAAAGGTATTGGAAATACCCCAATCAAAAATCGCCGAAGACAAAAAAATAACTTGTAGAACTGAGGTTGTGCAAAAGAGCGTATGCTCGCGAACTCTACTGTTCGCAGAACTAATAACTAGTATCTACTTGGCAATGACATTAAAATGTCAATGCCTCTAGCTATATCTATATAACGCAGTTCCGAAACAAGAAAGTCTTGTATAAACGATGAAGAAAATTTATGGATTACGATTATCATATTAAACATATTTATTCATATTTAGTCTCTTATATATTTAGTATATCATATATCTCACGAAGGCTACAGAAACTAAAATTGTAAGTTTATACAAATTCAATGAATTATAGACGTGAAGATGTCGCGCATTCGTCTCCGATCGGAGTGTTTACCGACAAGTTGTGCAATTCAAGTGTAAGGGCTTACGCACGTTGAGCTAGCGGGCGAGGGCGCGGGTGCGGGCACGATTTCGTGTTCAAATTGGCCAGCCAGGGATTGTTTGGAAATATGACAAATTGATATCGATTTCGAGATTCCAATCTCGACTGTCTCTCGTCTCGATTGCCTCCGACCACTCGATGTATTTTGCACGCTAGCCATCGTGAATATCTCGAAATATAGCGTTGAGAATAAGAAATCTCGAAGTTCGACTTTTTTTCGAGGTTTTGAGAGTAGGGGTCCTGATGTCTGCGCGGGTGTGATGTGTGACTTTGAAACCACGAGCGAATCGCGCGCTCCGCTGCAAGATATTGCCGTGAGTGACAGTCGCGAGCTTGCCTGCTACCTCCACCGCACCCATTGAGCTATTATTCACCTGCGTTTTGTACGTGTCCACTTGCTTAGTATCCATATATTACGTTTGACATTCCACGCCCGCGCCCGCTCCCGCTAGTTAACGTGGAATAGGCCTAAGACAAATACTAGGTGCTGAGTACTGAACTAGTTTTACCTTGAAATCGTGGAATGCCTCGTTCTTGTCGAACTGTGAGTAGTTACGAAGCAGCTCAGTGGACACGCAGAATTCCTTGGTGCTTGAGAACGCGTGGAAGAACATTGTCCGGTATCTGTGACAATCAAAAATACTCATTCATTATAATTTTCGCAAGCTCGATATAACAATGCAAAGAATGACATAAGATAATCTTATTTTTTTAAAACGAATATCTTGTAGCCTTGGCTGGTAATACAAGCTTGAGTAGGTACGTGCATAATGTTTTGAGGTCAATGTCGATCGTCAAAACTTGTTGAGCTTTCGTGCTTTGTACTTCGTAATAAGTCACTAGGTACTATGTATGCACGTAATCATTCAATTGGGATTTGACTATTGACATACTGGGATTCCCAAGAAAAAAAAATACCCATTTCGGAACTTGGGTTTCCTATACATCTACTAAGATTGGCAAACTGCCTAACTTTAGCCTACACCAATGGAAAATAATGGATCTCCTTTTCTGTTTATAATGCATGTAGCGCGTTTGTATGTCCTCTGGCGCACGTAGGCTAGTAAATTTCACAAGAGTACTTTGCCTGGGTGAATTTGAGTTTCACAAGTTTAGTACCCTGTCTGGTGATATGCTAACTCCGATCAATTTGAATTTGTCATTGAACTTCATGCAATGATTTTCGCAACGTATTACAGTGGCTGCGCCCCGCGGTTTCACCAGCTATTCTACAGAAACCGAATATTAGTCCGGGATTCAAAGGGCTGTTAATCCAAAGTGTAAGCTACCTCTTTACCAAATTTCATTCAAATCCGTTCAGCCGTTACAGAGTTGAACGGGAACAAACACACTTACATATTTACCTATTTACATACTTACACATAAACTTTCGCATTTATAATCTTAGTGCGAAGTGTGATAACTACTAACTGATGTGTGGTAAAATGACATTTTATGCGACATTTAGATGTTTACCATACCTACTACAATAAAATATTTTGTATTGAGTCAACCTCGATAATAATAATTAACGAAACTTTACTTTAATAATTTTCAATATCATCTCTCATATAATTTGTTTTATACTTATTAATAGCCATACAAACATAATGTAAGCACTTAGTAGAAAATAAATTTACAATATAATTTTAATTTGACGCATATTTTAATGTTACACCTACACTATACACCACACAGAGCTCCATGAAATAAACAAAGCGATGTCGAGATTAAAGCCAACTTCTCTAGATTTATGACTTCAGTTTTTGTATAAATCTGTAAAATAATTACTTACCTACTAATACTTTTAACAGTAATCAATTTATTTACCCATTGTCTCTAGGTTCAGATAGCGCCAGCCCGAAGACGCCGTCGGTCCAGTGGAACTGTATCCCGGACACGTTGTAGGAGCCAGCCAGCGGCTCGAAGTGAAAGTAGTGGTGTGCCACGCGCCAGGAGTCGTCCTGCTTCAGGCTGTACACCACGACGCCGTACCCGCCCAGGTCAGGGATGTACGCGAACGCGTTATCGCAAGTATCCTTGTCCACATCCACGATCTGAAACGGTAACGTGACAGTAGTATAATAGACAAAGATTAATAACCGAAATATTCCCTCCATTCTTCATTTGCAATCTCCACCGATACCCCACCAGCGACACCGAAACCCCAGCGGTGGGATGTTAAAAAGGCTAATGTGGTAGTAGTAGTTAAATACTTCGCGTGTACCTACAAAAAAAAACATACATTTTCCCGAGAAAGAAAGTAGCATATGTCCGTCTCCGACCCTTAAGCTTTATCTATGCAAAAAATCTGGTCGATCCATTAAGCCGTGAAAGCGCGAAAAACACCCAGACAGAGAGACAGATAGATAAAGACAGACTTACATTCTCTTTTATAATATTAGTTAGGATTAAGTATGGTTCAAATAGTTCCTATATTCAGCGCCGTTATCATATACTACGTGTTAGAGATCCCAGTTAATTTTAGCACATGTGCCACACGTGTGAAGTGTGGTGGTTCAGCTTACAGTTTTCAGGTCGCCATTTATTGACATTGTCACGTCAGAGAATATAACTACATGAAGTCCTTAATCAATGAGTGCCTTCATTGATTACGCAGTGTGTCATAAAAAAACAATTTAAGTAAGTACTTACAATATTGGCGAAGAAAGAGTCCTCTTTCATATCATCCACCTTGAAGAAGTAACGATGAATCAGCCGATCGGTGTTCAAGTCGAATATAACAATGGAAGGTCCAGTAATTTGGTTTGGTGATCCTACAATAGAAATGTATCCGTTATATACATTCTTATTTATGACATATTTAAGATTAGAGTGTATGTATCTACTATACCTATATCTACTTATTTATTTGTCCATACAAAATCCGCCAACTATATACAATGATATCCGATTTCGATGTTTTTTTAAATATTTGACCGTGAAAAACTATACATATAAATGTTTTTTATCTCTTTTCGCAACTTCTTTGTAGTTTTAGGCATCACGAAGAAAAGTAGTTTATATTGGAAAACTTTTTTTTAATAACCCTATCAGCGTAGATTATTATTTATCCAAGCAAAAACACTAAAATGATTTTATAGGATTTAGGGGGCGATAACAAGTTTTTCTCCGAAACGATAACTTCACCAAAAACAATTAGGTAAATTCACTAACTCTCTCTTTATCGCACGTACGGAAACAGAGCGACATCAATACTATTTCCAAATTACCTACTGCGCCAAAACCTCGCGGCAGGACGTCCCTCACGTCTCACTTGTGGTGTGATTGTGCATTTCATACGAGCCCTGCTACACCTTTGTTCTCTACTCACGTACTAGAGATATAATAAGTTCTAGTATACAGCAGGTTACAAAGACATAAAATGCATCCAGCTCAGCCGTTGCAAAATGATTCTATAAGTCTGAAGTCAATTTTATGCTAGGCGTATAATAAGACTTAAACCAGATTCCAACTTTGTTATTTTGCATTATTATAATTCCCTTTTACATTGTGACCTTATACTGCTTATAACAATAGATATTCACTGCACAACTGCTTAGCATATAAAATTAATTACTATGTAACTGAGTGGGGTCTTATATTGCCTTCCTTTTTATGCAAGAATACAGTCGATTTCGTGATGCGTTGCTACCTATTATATTTAATCACCACGTAATATGCAAAGTAAATAAAAACGAAACAGTATTATGCATTAAGATTACTGCAACCAATTGACAACCCACTATAAGTCATCATCACTGCATGACTTCCTTCAAACACAAACGACAATAAATTGTTCACAATGCCGTGTCGTGTCATGTCACAGCTGTTTCTCTTTAATTAACGAACAAGCTAGCATTTCTTTACATGCAATAGCTTTGAAAGAGAGTTTAATGGACAAATAAATCTTACCGAGTATATCAGCGAGCCCAGAATCCATTACCCATAATCTGTCACAAGCGTCTACGAATACTCGAAACACAGAAATGATAGAGCTGTTCGTTAACAACGCTTTCGCGTTGTCAGGAATGTAGTTCTCTTCGAAAGAAGGGTACGGCTTCAGTAGTTGGTCTTGAGCTCCTCCGATGTCTACGTAGTTGAGTGAAGATGCGACTCCATTCTTCCATTTCGGAACGGTAACGAATAGCTTATTCTTCCACCGCGCCAGGCCTAAAGGCAGGTTGTGTCCTGGAATGAACCTTTCTTCTTTGATCGCGGCTTCTCGGTCGGCTGGCGATTTCCATACGTAGTCTACTTCCTTCCACGCAAACTGCAGCTGGGGAGTAGCCGCTTTGCATACTGACGCTATTGTTAGAACAATTATAAAACTGATCGCCTTCATTTTGAATCTGTAACAATGATATCTCGCTTAGAAATCACAACTTCAGATATCCAGATTTAAAAAAAATGACGGGTTATTCATTGCTAGCCGGTATTGTAAGTTGGTAATGACAGTATTTTGAAGCAGGGCATCTCTCGAGCCCCACGATGATTGCTAGCTCACGTTTTTGCGGATGACTTGAGATCGTAATATTTAGAAACTGCGATCTGGGTGTATAAACAAGTCTTCCTTATCTTTGTAGATCAGGCTTGTTATGTTATGTATTCAGATGCATGGGAACTGTGACGATCTTGCATAACCCCGAATAAAGGGAGCATCGCAACTTTGTATGTGTCATATTTAAGGTAAACTCATTGATAGATTACCAGTTTCCTTTATATATTTAGATAAACATTAAACTTCTTAGTTACATTAGCCATCAAAATAATTACGATTTTCGGCGGCTCAGAAAAGATAGCAGTGATGAGAATCCCAGTAAAGGTACAGTAATGCTAAACTAAACGGTAATGCAAATAGTTCCATTCATATAATTATGTTATTTACAAATATTGATAAGTCAATGACCTTTAAACCAGTAGGTGCTACTAAATGTCTTAAATATAAAGCCATGTAAGTCCAGTAGGGTATTTTGGTACTTCCGATACATGTTCGTAAGGAACTATAATTATTGAGAGTAGAGAATGTGACGACTCACTAGTTTTTACGCATTCGCACAAGGCCAACCGGCAGCTTGCTTTATAATCGATTTACTAAGCTCTAAGGGGCAAGTTATATTACGGTAGCAAGTAGGTACTATCGGAGAGCAAACAATGGAAAATTTAACGTGGTTCAACTGTGACGACCATCAATTTTAAATGATTTCATTTTATCGCGACATCCACCAATAGGGTAAAATAGTTTCAATTATCAAATAGCACTTAGGTGATTATAGGTCTGTGCCAAATCTAACGAGTTTATTTTAGGCTCCGGTCTGTACTTTCTGTCTTCGAAAAACTTTAAATTACTATTAAGTAATTTAGCTCCACTGTAAACTGAACACCTGCTTGTCTCTAATTAAAATTTATGCTTAAGCACTTATTTTTATTTACACATCTAAATTAGATTTCCAATGAGAAACTAAATCTAGAACATGTGACATCAGAAGAGCCGTAAGCAAACACTAGAGCATAAAGTGAATCAACTTGAAAATATCCTAAAAATACATATAAAATTGATTTACAGGCATAGTAGTGATAAACTTACGTGTTGTGATGAAGTGAACGTCGAAGTGAAGCGTGGGTCAGCTGCCACCGACCGGTTACGTGAGGCCGCAAACACAGACTAAACAGTTCGAGGTCTTCATAAGCCTTTATATTCCCTCCAACGTCTCAATGCAACACTATTTTCCTAACTATATCATCTCTTTGACAATTAGCGACAAATTCTTGGATGAATGAAAGCATAACATGAGTTAGGTCACGAGTAATAGTTAAGTAAGTGACATTTACGTAACTTAATTAGTCTGGTTACTATAACCTTGTTTATCTCTTTGTTTTCTTCATGCTTGGTGTCAAATTTGTCTGACTTGGTTGCTTATAAGCCTGTTAGTTTTTAGTGATGCTTAAGAATAGTTAGGACAAACACCATAAAAGCCAAAAGTCTAACTTTAAAGCTTTTGAAGCTTGAGAAATATCCTCTTGAAACTTAGATACTTACATCATCCTTTTATATATATAAGTCTAGACTGATAATTCCGTAATGTGCTTTCATTACTAAAAGAAAATGAGTAAGATCTAAGCTAGTTATTAAGTTAATACTTATTACTTAGCTTGGCAGCATAATCATGTCCTATTATTGTAGACTCTACGTAGTGATTTACGTGTCTAGTTATTTCATGCTTAGGGCGATGAGGCTTCAGATATACATATCTGCAGCTTTATCCTGCTTAGAAAGGAGAAACCTTTTATTAGATATTTTAAGGATGATCTAAGATAATGTGGTGTATAGATAATCCTTGTCTTATACACTGTCTGTACCAAGGTGTTTTAACTCGATAGCCCCTATAAACTTTTAACACATTTGGTTGCGCGATCAGTTGTTGTGAATTCGTCGCGGGTAGTAATTCAAGGCCTGTATCCCCGTGACTGACGCATCCGTTGTCCATTGATACTGGCCAATTACCATTGTTGTGCTATTTTATTAACAGGTGTTCATTTTCAAAACTATCGTAAAATACGCCTTGCCGTTTCTGCCATAATTTTTCAGTATTTTACGATCGCGAGCGGAAAATTAAAAATGCTTGCTCGTATTAAAAACTACCAAAACGACTACTTTACTACTAATTTAAAAAAAAAATTTACTCTACTTTCTTGTACTATGGGACCAACACAGAAATCGAGGAAAAAAACAGCTGTTACATAGAAAAATGTCAATGACATTCGACAAAATGTATGGAAAAGCTGTTTTTTTCCCTTGATTTAAGTATAGCTCCCCTAAAAGTTGTTCACAACCATGAGAACTATGAACCCCTTTAGGCTTAGCATATCCTTTCCTTATTACCCTACTCATAGAAACTTCTTTGTCCATGATGGCCCAGATGCGCACTTGTGAGCATTTAAAAAACCTACCTTTTTACATTTCGATGGTCCCGCTGTAGCTATTACCCTCTGTTTTTGGTTTCCTCTTTTTCTTTGACATAGTCCTACGTTTGTCGTCCTTCCAAATACACAGTACGTCCTTGGAACACTACATTAAAATATAAAATACTGTAATACGTTAGCATATTTCTTTGAATTACTACCTGTGAAATATGAATGATGAGATGAATCATGCGATGGAAAAAGACTTAATTTTTTTTTTTTTTTTTTATGTTTTACCATCGCATGATTCATCGCGATTCATCGCAGAAATTTTCTAATCTATACATATAATAAAACAGTAGAATCCGATGTGTTTGTACATTGAAAAAAGTAAAAAAATAGACCACACCGACACTACAATCAGCCTGCACGAGATAAGAATGGCTCTCGAGCAGCTTAAGCATGAGCAGCAAACTTCCCCGATTTTTGGGGTAAATAAGTACGCGACGACTACAAATTCGATAAAATTGTAGAACCTGTATACCAAGTTTCGTCAAGATAGGTTGAAAAATACGACCTGGGGCCGTACCGTGAGGTGGTTATTGCGATAATTGTTAGGTTCTGCCAACGACGCTGCGCGACCACGAATCGTATCGCCGCGCGGTATGGTGTATAGTCGCGCAGCGTCGTTGGCTGATCCTAACAATCATCGCAATAACCACCTCACGGTACAGCCCCTGTACGCGAGTACCAACATACGGAAATTATTAAAATCGGCCATTGTATCTCGCCGCAACAAATTTTTCCTCTTTTTTGGGAGAAATACTCCCCTAATGAAAAATCGCCGACGTCAAAAAAAAAACTACTAAACTACATAGTTGTAGAACCTATACACCAAATTTCGTTAAGATTGGTTGAAAAATATGACCTTACGCGAGTACCAACATACGGACAGATGATAGCAAATTTAGCCAGTTAAAATTGAGACCTTTCGTTCGCTTCGCTCACTCCGTCAATTATAAATTCGAAAGTAACTCTGTCTCTCTATGTCTCTGTCTGGGTGTTTGTTGCGTTATCACGGCTAAAGGGCTGAATGGATCGAGCTAAATTTTTGCGTAGGTATAGCTTAAGGGTCAGAGACGGACATAGGCTACTTTTTTTTACATCACGCGGTCGTAGTCGCGTGTAACAGCTAGTTACCTATAAAACTAACAATTTTTAACCTTTTAAAATTCGCCTATCTATTAAGTAACAAGCATCGTCCCCATTATTATTGCTCAGGTATTAATGACAGAGTTTCTTTGCCAATGTTTTATGGTATAGATTGGCTAGACATTTGATCACAGCTCAACAAAAGTTATTAATAAGGTGACGGTGGTGTGGTCACACCACAGTTCGATCCATTCAGCCGTTTAGCCGTGATAACGCAACAAACACCCAGACAGAGAGACAGAGAGACAGAGTTACATTCGATTTGATAATATTAGTTAGGAAGCTGGATTAGGATTACCTATAGTAGGTACTTATTTTCCTATTATTTACAAGAAGATGAAAATGTATAAAATCTCGTACTTATGAATTTAATTAACTAAAGTTTGGTTAGTAGGGTTTGTTTTCAGATTCTCTTTCCTGTGCTGTTTTGGTCTACAGTCCCTGCGTAATCCATTAACCATCATCAATCGAGTTTAAGGCTCCTCTGACCTTCGCTATCTCGTTCGCACTTTAAAAAATAAATTTAGAAGTTACTGAGAGAAAATTTAAAAAATTAGATCATTTAATATCCTTAGAAAATCATTGCCAATATTTTAAAGCAATTTTTATGTTATTTGTTGTTGTAGTTGCTGTGAAACATTGGCAACGTTATTCTAAACATAATAAATGATCAAGTTTTTTTAATTTTATGTACGTAATTATTTTTAAATTTCGAACGAAATAAGTGTATCAACCTAACCGGCCTAAATGCCTAGCCGGCTCGCATTTCACTCAACAATCAATCACTTCATCTAATGCATTTTCACAATTACCTCGTATTGTGTTCTATGTGCCCTAAGTTATCGAAATAAGTTATTATAAATCTGCTTAGATGTGCCTATTTTATAAGTTGCATCCGCGGGGAATACCTGCGATTTTTCGGGAGTAAAAATCCGGGGATACCGTCAATATCCTCTATCTCCCTATTAAAATATCATCACCATTGATTCAACTCCAAAGTTTCAGATTTTCAGTTGTATAATGAAAAGGTACACGTTGAGATAGGGAGACGGTGACTAAAATAATATTCGTATCGATTTAAATAAGTACAACTTAAACAGTGGCTTTATGACCGGAAATCATAAGCGAAACTTATAAATTGTTTACTTGACCTTAGTTTAAGAAAAGGTGCCATCCGCGAGTGAAGTGCAGTCTGACCAGAAACCACCGACCCTGGACTGTGATACAATTATTTCAAAAAATAGTTTTCGCAAAATAATAAAAAATAAAATATAATATATATATAATAATAATAATTTATATATTATAATAATAATAATAAAATAATAAAATTGCCTGCTGGCCATTAGTAATTATGAAAATAAAGATAAAAACAGGTTTGTCTTGAGAAAGATACACAGAAAAGTTTTTTTTTTACTTATCTTTCTTTTTTCTGTTGAAAGATGCACAGAAGAGATATTTTTTTACTATCTATCTCTTTTTGTGGATTGAGGAGATCAAACAAAGTCAAAGTTCAAAGTTTTAGAGCGTGACAAGTTCATTTAAGACCTGTTTCTGTCAATCTCGTTAGCACTTTTCAATTTCCAAAAATATTTTACTAGAGATAAGTTAAACAGAGACAGATTTCGTTATAGCTATGTTCTTTCGCACTTTTTGGCGGCTGTATACAGGCTGCGGGGCCGAATTCAGAGCACCTTTTTGAAGGTAATAACCTATTTTTAGTAAAATATAATAGCATTTTTATTTTTTTTTTGCTTAGGAAAGGAAAAAGTCAGTTTTTTCAAGTTTTTTTCTCTTTTTCTTCACCAAATTAAATAAGAATAACACGAAAATTGTATTAAAACGAATGGTATTCTAAAGATATTTAACGATATAATTTGTTTATATTCCTCTCCGTATTTTTCATAAAATTGAAAACGTGTGAGCAAGCTAAGTATCTAAATCAGAGCTGGCTCTTAGGACTTTTAAAATCTCCTGTAACCAAGCAGTTTTCATTAGTCTCAGAGCTCCGCAGCGGGTGGTGAGCGCATTTCTGCTTACCGAAGCGTTGGGAAAAGCGACCGCCCAAGCGCAACTGAATAATGTTTGTAATGTTTTAATAATTTTTTGTCATAAAAATAATTAATAATATTTCTATCAGCAGGTATTATCACTTTACATAAATTTAAAATTTTCTTGACAGGGTTATAACTAAAGGGTATGCTAAGCCGGAAAGGGCTCATAGTACTCATCGTTATGAACAAAATTTACTAATGGTCACACCCAGAAATCGCGAAATAAAAATTGATGATTCATATAAAAATATCAATGTGATTTGACTAAATGTATGGAACAGCTGAATTTTTTTATTACGATTTCAGGGTTAGTCCCAGAGTAAAAGTTGTTTAAATGATTAGTACTATGAGACCCTTCCGGCTTAGCATACCCTTTCCTTATAACCCTGTATAGAGCTTAAGCGTGAACTTCAGGGTTATGAGGAATGGGAATGCTTAACCGAAAAGGGTTCAAAGTACTCATTATTGTGAACAATTTTTACTATGGGACCAATCATGAAATTTTCATTACCATCTATTCTGTCGAGTGTCATTAACATTTTTGTATGGAATAGCTCATTTCTTTTTCCTCTAATTCATGTTTGGACTTACAACATACTAAAAGTTATTCGAATGAGTACTATGAGCCCTTTTCGGCTTAGCATACCGTATCCTTATAAACTTGTATACAATTTTAAATATTACGTTAGGTATAGGGCAAATGATGGAATTTAATAAAAAAATAGCTGCTTCTATTGTACTCGTAAATAATTTTAATAGTTAAGTATGGACTAAATAGCTAATATAAAGTTACTATACAATCAATAATATACTAACTACTTACCTAATAAAAAAAATATAGTTAACACGTTCGTTTTATACATTTTCGTTTCAGCAAAGTAATGTCATTCTGTAAATGCATTGGCACAATTAAGTCCTAAAATAGGTGAATATACTAGAAAAAAGTCAACAAAACAAGATAGTTACAGCCGGCAGCTATAAATAACAGCAATAAACACAACAGAACTAGATACTTTCTAAACAAATCCAGTCAAGGCTTAAATAGACGGAATTCTTAAATCTAATAGAACTCATTAATTAAAAGCAGTCTTTATCACGACCTACGCAATATTTCTGAAGCACTCGCTCGGTCTACATCACAATACTCTACATTCTACATCATAGGTAGGCTTTACCGGGTTCCAGTTCAAACCTTGTAGCCAAAGTATCGCGACGCTTGAACGGAGACGGGTGTTGTAGTTCAATGGGTCTCACTCTCGGGCGGTCATCCCTCATGTCTGCAAGGCGGCGGCGGTCCGGACTATGCTCTGGCCCGTGTTCGGGCCACCGCCTGCTATTGCGGTCCTGATACGTGGTACGCGACGGCCTTCGTGATCGGTTACGAGGGCTGCAAAAAAGAAATTTCAATAAGTCTTTGAACTTGAACACCTTCCATGCGTTGCCGATACGCGTAGCTGCACCGCACGTAGCGCAACGACGCTAAACACGAATTATTGCAATGCTACATGCTCAGTTTGAAAAAGATGTCTAGTTATAGCGGACATAGGTGTCACGTCATTATGGTAAATGGTTAGGTTTTAAGACATAGTAACGTTACACATTTTACACTCATGGCTCCCCACACAATAGGATTCCCTAAGTCGGGAATACAATGAAACATATACAAAGACACGAACAACTAACACATGACTGATCATCATCTTCCCTCGAATATAGCTCAGTGGTTTGGAATCCGGACTACGAATTATATGTAAAAAGGCTTGAATGTGTACAGCGGTGCTTCTTATACCATCATACGCTGATAATCTAGCAAAAAAATATCAAAGTTATATTACCAGACTTAAACATTTTAAAATTATGCCTCTTTCAAACAGACGTAAGGCCTGATATCTGCGCTTCCTTCAAATATTGATTTTACACACCTGCTAAATGAGTTACGAGTCAATGCACCATCCCGCCTTCCAAGAAACAAAACTTATATTTCTTTAACGTACCATACTGCAGAAGTAACTTAGGATTCTACTCTGGTTTGTCTAGGCTCTGTAGGCACTACAATTACAGTCTTGCTAAAAATCATAATTTAGACATTTAGCGATTCTCGATCTAAATTTAAGAAATCCATTGATCTCATTAATAATGTAATTATTTAATAACTCATTTACCTATAGATCTCATTGTATAAGTAACATTCTTCTTTTTTTTCAAAACTTCGTTGGCATTTGCCAAAATTAAACATAATTATTTTGATGTTTCCTAGTTTTAACTCGCTTCATATATTGTTACCTTTTTTTCATCGTATAATTAAGACTCACAAGTAAATGTTTCCACTTCCAATGTAAACCTAAAGTAAAAGCCAATTTAAACTATTTTGTATCTATAAGCAGTAAAAAAATATTCTCAATTTAGTTTATATTAAGTTTAGTATTTAGTTTATATAGTTAATATTCTCAATCTAGTCGAACCTCCGAGAGCATGACGCGATCTCCTGTAATAATCGGGGTTCCACCCCGCTTGATGCCTAAGTTTAATAATGTGAATGTAATGTGTAACTTCTGTTGGGGATCCATATTGTATAAAATAAATCAGCCATAAGACGTCCACTGCTGAAGGCCTCCCCCTACCTGATGACATGACTGATATTTTGAGTTTAATAGGAAAAAATATGTTATTGCTATTATAGTGACTACAGAGGGTTTTTTTCGGTTTTGAAATTACTAAAACCTAAGTACAATGTAAGTTAACAGAGTTTTTTGTTAACATTATGATTTCAACGTGCATCACCAAATCTTCCACTGCCGGCCAAATGCCTCTCCTTTACATATAGTATACTTAAATTTTTGCCAATTGCCAATACTCAGGTTTTTTTTTTATTAATCTCGGTGACGAGAGGAGCAAGTCGCTCACCTGATGTTAAGCGTCACGCTTGCCCATAACAGTTCAGTGCCACCCAGAATTTTGAACTTCAATAGTTCAAAATTATAAAAGTGTTAGGTGAAAAAAAGTCAAAATAAAAACCTCACCCATTTGGTATTTTCTTCTTATACGGCAAGTACTTGTTCTTGTTCTCTGGTCTCGGCAGATAGTCGTCATCGTCTTCATGATCCGAGTCATATTCGTCACGTGACTTGGTGTGGTGAAACACAGGCCTGATGTAGGGAATGTGGACTGGATAGGGTTTCACTACTGGCATGGGGACCTAGGCATAAACACCAATCAGTAAAATTGCCTGAATTAACAAACAAATAAAAAATCTAACAAGCATGAAGTTAAATAAGTGAAATAGTATTTACTTAGATGCAAGTCATTCTGTGGTTTCCAAGACTTCAAAGTCATGCAACAGGCAAATCATGCTACTGACGTATTTACATAAATGTACACAATTTAAAATAACAAACTGCGTTGGATTTACCTTATAAGAAACTTTTACAAAATTGTCAACGGGATCAGAAAAAATAGGCCTGCGTTGAAACTCGATGCTAGTACTAAGTTACGTGGAACCAGTTATTTCTTTAATACCTACCTATGAATTCCTTTGCGGTCAACGTAATCCGTCCATTGCTCCGTAGCGTATGTACTTAATGAGCATTATTTGTTCATACATAATAGGCGGTGCCGATCTAGCCTCCCAACTAACCTCTTTTTGTACACGTACAGGGACTGGCTTCTCAATGGGAAAAGGCACGTCTTTGTAGACCAGATAAGGCATCGGTTTTTCTATTGGGATCTTGAGCTCGCGGATCACCGGCACGGCGACCGGCTTGGCGATGGGAACCCGCACCGGATAAGGCTGAGGTATCGGCACTATGACCGGGTGAGGAACTTCTATCTGCAAGTTCATAATTGGTTGTACGCTTCTCTGGAAAAGCCTCGAGAATGACACCCACTTAATGATTCCTAGACATCAAATGTTGAACTGTAATGGGGGCGTAGCTACCGCCGTATCAGCCGTATCAATGATACGGGGCCCCTAGGCTACAGAGGCTCCGAGCGTTGTTCCTTTTGTGAAAAATCTTTACCCTTCATCTGGGCCCCCCACAAATTTTGATACAAGGCCCGTCTAAGGCAAGCTACTCCACTGCCTGTTATGTTACCATAGGAGAAACGAAGGCTTAACAAACTATTGGTCGATCTTCTTAGAATATCAAACGGACAGTAACAGTGTGGCTACAGAATTCAAAACATAGATTTTATTTATAAGTGTGCCCTATTGACTTGATTTATTGCTAATCAACTTGCTTGTCAAACGTAAGTAACCCTATTACTCTTAAAAGATGAATAATATTATGTGAAAACATTTACAAAATGAAACAAAGAACCCCTGTGTTACTATGTCGCCTATAATATTAGTGATGCGATGAATTAATAGTTATGTACAAAAAACGGAAAGAACGAAAAACTGGAACTTTCGTCCATAATAAAACAAAGTTTCTTAGATTTCCCAAGCACCTGATTGAAGGGCGGAGATACCGATATCACATAGTAATAACTCATCCAAAGAAGAGGATTTTTTTCTCTCTTTTAAATCTCAATATTAATGTGTCATTGCTTTTAAATTTGCATCTAAGTGCATAGTAAATGTAATGCAAAAGAATTCATATGAACCTCCTAATTAAATGTTTATTTATTGAACGCAAGAAAGAAAAAGTTACAACTAGTAATCACTAATATTCGGAAAATGGATAACCAATATTACAACTGTGATGATCAGAACGTGATCAGAACATGCAACTTCTTATCTAATGCATGCGTTATCAGTTGCATTGTAAAATTATGCTAAAATCATAAGGAAGGAAGTTGGTACGATTTTTCATACACAGTACCAATAGAATTAAGCCTTATCCTACTCATACGTGGGGCGTACCAAAGGTTTCCGGAATAAATAAGAAAACATTACTATAAATGGTGAAAAATGAATTTATTGTTTCTTAAAATATTCTCAGTTAGTGTAAATGCACTTTTACATATGATTAAACCCATTTTGAAAACATTTATGACAATGCTCCATGATGACCTCGGAAACATGTTTTCCTTACTCTTTGACCTCTTCTGGTGATGAAAATAGTTGACCGCGTAGCTGGTTCTTAATTTTTGGGAAAAAAAAAAAGGTCACAATGTGCCAGGTCTGGACTGTATGCAGGATGGCGCATAAAGTCAAAGTTTTTCACCTTCAAAAATTAATTTGTCTGCCTGGCCGTATGAGAACTGGCATTATCGTGGTGCAAGATGATACGGCGCTTACAGTTATTTCTACTGAGTTCTTCAATAACTTCCGGCAAACACATGGTCGTGTACCAATCACTATTCACGGGATGACGATTCTCCAAAACAACAGTAGCTACGTATCGAGTTTTATTTTAAAAAAAAAACATTCGCTTAGGGGCATTTTGCGCCATTTTGGTTGGTTTCGGCTCATCTTAAAAGACCCATAATCTCGATTGCTTCTTTGTTTTGGAATAGTAGCAATAAGTCGATGTTTCGTCACCAGTTACTATATCCCGAACACTAAATTTGACGCCCCTTCGTTGAATCTGGTAAGCCATGGCATTGCCAAGTGTCGCGGCCGGTTTTTTTTAGCCTCAGTAAATTTGTGTGAAATCCACCGAGACGACCGCACGACACACGACCGCGTTTGAGTTCTGTAAACCAGCTATAAATAGTCCTTGCATGGTGCTTCATCACCAAAAGCAGTTTGAAGCCGAGCAAAGCTCTGCTGAGCTGTCAAATTACACTTAAAATCGTATAGAAAATCATATATACCTACTAAGAACATTTTCACGAATTAAATCCATGATGATGTAGAGACACTCGTTAGAGAGTATTATGTTCCTTGCACACAATTCAGATGAAACAAACTGTATTCTACAACCAAAGAGTTCCATTTTCAAATGTTGTAATTACTTTTTAAGTATTGTTTATGTAAGTGGCCAGTTCCGGGAACATATAGTGCGCCATATTCTAAATAAGTATTATTATAAATGCGGAAGTAACTATGTCCTCTGTTCTGTGTGTTTCGCGTTATCACGGCTAAACGCGCCTGATTTTATTTTACATATATATAGCTCAAGCGTTGGAGACGGACATAGGCTACTTTTTTTGTAGGTCCACACGAACGAAATCGCGTGTAACAGCTAGTGTATAATAATTACTTACGCATGAAATTAACTGCGGTATGATGAATTTACAGTAAAACAATGATCATCATCATCATCAGCCATAAGACGTCCACTGCTGAACATAGGCCTCCCCCTTATAGCGCCACACCGACCGACAACGGACCACTTGCATCCACCAGTTGCCCGCGACCGAAAAAAATGCTCGCATATGCAAAATAATTTTAATAATATAAGATTAAATATGTTTTTTAATCTTGGGTTACTTACCTACTTTAATAGTTTAATGTTTTTAGTAATTTTCTTACATTATTAACAAAAACAAAATGCTTTGATTAATTTCATATTACCTGAATTATAAAACTACTTTGAAGAAAAAGTAGGTACCTACTTAGCATCTATATAACACGTGAGAATTCTGCAATAGTGAAAACAAATTAGACAGCTTCAAACTATCGAGATAGGTAAGCCACGTCCTCTATAATGCGAATTCCATTTTAAGTATACTTTCTCTGAAACAATAGGTTCTATTCTACCGTGACCAGGGTTGATCGTCGAGCTCAATTACCAAGCGTCTAACTACTCGTTAAACCTTCGATCGAACCACATCGCTAATTCGATTTCGATTTTAAAATCTCGATTTCTACGAGGCTCTATGTAACAAATTACAAAGTTCTAGGTACCTAGTTTCTCTAAATAAATAAAATGTAAAATGGATGATTTACATCATAGGATAGAACTGCTAGAAATTATTGCCTATCAATGCCTATGGTATATCAATGCTGAATCCATGTATAGTGTATCATGATTTCTCTCCAGTGTCGGTTGCGCATCATCTTACTGACCAAGAATAAGCGAGGAAATCAGTGCGCGACGTTATGTCTACTTTTCCGATCCGCATTCCATAATCATTTATTTTTTGCTATACAATTAGACATTAATTATAATGCTCTTAACTAAACTACTTATCAATTTACAAAGGGGGTGTAGTTAACAATAGAATTTATAATAACTTACCGGATAAGGCTTCGATATCGGAACATGCTTGGGTTTCGTTTCAGTTCCATAGCTTTCGTAATCACGCAACGAATCCTTAAATTTGGATTTTATATACGCTTGCCTCCATTTGTCAACCAGTTTTTTGTAATCGTCCTCTTCAGAGAAGAAGTTATTTGATTGATAGCTTGGCAGATATGATGGATATGATGTATCCTGGTTTCTTAATCCGAGCAAATCTTCTTCAGACTTGAATCTTGTCACGGGAGTATCGTTGTTCCAATCTGTGTATGGTCTATTTCTGTACGGCCTGCGATTGTGATGCGACCACTCATGGTGCTTATTTTCATAAGGTTTTTCATAATTTACCCTATTTGGTCTTCGATGAATATTAGCTGTTTCTTCATCATCTCTGTATTTGTATTTATTATAATTATTTGGATAACTCTTCAAAGATGTGTATTCTGACGATTTGAAAGCATTTCCCCAATAAGCTGTTGTTGCTGGCGTCGTAGTATATAAATGTTTGTACTGATCGTAATCAATCTCATTGGGCTTAGAGACATCTTTAAAAGGTGGAAAATTTGCGTATTCTTCTTCTTCCTCGTGAACCTTATAGTCAGGCATTTTTTTGAAATTTGAAAAGTCTTTTTCTGGGAACTGGTAATTTGGTAAGTCAACATTACTGCTTGCTGGAATTAACTCGTCAATAGTGCTTCCAAGTGGTTTTGTTATTTTTTCTTTGTCTGAATCATACCTAAAGCTCATAGAGCTGTAATTAGTAGAGTAATCGTAGCCATGTGTAGGCGAAGGTTCCTTCCATTTCTTGATAAGATGGCTACCGGGTGACCAAGGTCCTATTTTAGTTTTCTTTTTAGTTTCAGCGTCAGATTGAGAAATTATCAGATTGTTTTTACCACTTTCATATCCACTGAAGTGATATGAATCTCCTTTGAAGTTATTAGCTATGTAATCATTTTTTTCAAATGAGTCTTCATTGTTATTGCTTGGATTATAATTTGAGTCCCTGTGTTTTGTACTAGCACTGGAAAAGTGCTTCTGGCTATGGTTGTTCGTATCGAATGAATTAAAAAAGTTATTATTTTTTGACTCATTAGTTTCGAATACGTCGTGTATTGGAGTAGCTGTAGGTAATTTGGAGGTGTCTAATTCAGTTGGGTAATACTGTTTTAGCTTTGTGAAATCGACTACTCTTTGAAAAGTAACAGGTTTGGGAGAATCACTTGCTACATGATTATTATATTCAGTCATGACATTTGATGGATAGCTTGGCGCGTTATAAAAACTATCGCTAGATTCACTATACGTTGGTTTGTTCTCTAATGATGGGCTGACTTGGTTTAAAGGTCTGTTTTCAAAGGCTGGCTTAGCTTGTTGGAAATTAGTAAGCTTTTCTTCATTCTGAATGCCGCTCGGTCCACTTAATTCTGTATTGTTGAACTGGTTTGCTCTCATTCTGTTTCTTGAATTAAGTTTGGTGCCGTACGTAGGTGCATTAACATCTTGAGTATTTTGGCCATAAACATCATCAAGACCAAAGTTTTGTCTTTGATCACCATTAGAATCGAATGATGGGAAGAGACTTGTTGGATTTTTTGAATATTGTACTAAACTTGCGGTTTGCAACCCTCCATCATCGATCATACTAAATGACTGTCCACTGTATGGTTGGCTGTTACTAAATTCGTTAGAAGTTGGTGGAAATCCCAACGAGTGGTCTCCCGTAGTGGATTCATGATTCGGACCAGTCAGTAATTTTGCATAGTCAGGGGAACTGGGCACAAAACCTTCATACGTACCAACATCGTTGAATCCAAAAGTGGAATAGGAGACAACGCTCGGTTGTGGAGTGTAGCCATCTTCTTCAGGTTGAGGACGCTTGTTTTTCCTTGACTTTTTTCCTTGCACTATGTCGTGTAGTAGAAGGAACGCTATGAAAGCAACACACAAGTTCTTGCGGAACATGTTAGCGGAATCACTGATGCGAGTACCAACGCGCTAATTACATTTTACACGAACGCCAGGTGTTGGTGAAGTCCGAGTGGCGACTGTGATAGAGTCATAAGACGATACGATGGCTTCTACTGCACCGGGTGGAGTGGCGAATCTACCACCGACCACCGGCCCCTTGCCCTAAGAAAACGAAAGCGTTTCATGCATGAACAGCTCCACGAGTTTCCCCCGATTAATTATACGCTAACAGTGAGTTGGACGCATAGTAATAATTGATAACAGTAATGCACCGGCGTAATTGGCGGCCCGTGTCGTCTTAAATATTGTCTTCCGTCAAGTGCCACGTCCGCCTACTTTTATATTTCCTGGGCAAGTAATTAAGTTGTTACTCGTTGAAGTCGCTGATACTTTGCCATATAACTTAGTTTAGTATAAGCGAACATAATGTACTGGTTCTCGTGATGCAGCTAACAGGTAAGCTAACATTACATTACTAGTCTAAACGATTTTAGTCCAATATGAATATCGAGATTTTGTTTTTATTGTCTATTAATTGGGTTACCCCTCTCTAACAATACTACAAATAAGTACGATTATTATTGCTAAATTCGAAGAAAAAAACATTTATTCTAAAACATTTTTATTTGACTATGCAAATTATTGAATTTCGATACAATTTAAATTGTCAATCTGTGTTACATTATAACGAGTTAATTACTTAGCACTATTGCTTTCGCACAATATCAAAACTAAATGGCCGCTCTACCGTTTTGGAAACTACACAATATCCTTTCATAACATAAAGATGCCACTTTGTACTAAATTACATATATTGATAACAATAAAATAACATAAAAGAAAGGTTAAACAAAATGCCGATTACAAGTGAAAGAATAACAAGTGGAATGAAGAATAGAAACAAGAATCGTCATACTCATCTATCTACTAAAATCATACATATATCTATTCAAAACATACATAATACCTACCTAATAACAAGTCACATATAGGCACAATTAAATAAAAATTACGTAGAATTATATTCCTATCTACTTATGGAAAACAAAATGGGTACAGTGTTTATTTAGTCTCGACGGTAATCAATTTCAATAAAATAAACGTATATTAGGTCCTTACTTAGCCTACCTATATCACCGTACATAACTACTATTAGTTGTATGGTGACTATTGTTATGGCATACAAAATTTCGCAGGCTAAATATTAAAGGAGATTCATGAAATAATATTGTATTAAAACCTAATTTTAGATTACATTTTATAAGATATCTTAGGTTCTAATCACAATATAGTGTATGACGATTCTTTAGAAAAACTAAGAATAACATTGAATGTCAATCTCATAGAATATTTCAACCATACTATTTGGGGGTAAGTTAATATATTTATTATTAAACTTTGAAGGTCCGCGTCGAGCCGACGTTACATAAATATACAAAAATATTTAGATTTCTATCACTTTAATGAACACTTTGGATACAGACGCGGTGGTTTTATACATTGGTGCAAAGATCGACTTTAAGGCCATTGAAATGTCTAAGTCGGATAAGTACGAGTATATGGGAATAAAATATGGGAGTATATGAAAAATTTATATGTCAGAATAATATATTCAACATTTTGTTTCAGTTTCACTATGGAAGGATATCTAACCCACCAATTTCAAGCTTACACGACCAGGGAGCCTACCACGGCCTCTAAATCATTAATTATCTCTATTGTGCTTTGTACCGCAAAGCAGTAGTGCGCAAACTTGAATGTGCTTCTGATTGAAGTGTTTCCAGTGAAATTACTGGGCATATCTAAAGAGTTTCAAAATCTTTTATCTCAGAATGACGTCGCATAGTTTTGAGCTGTTAAAGTTCAAAATTCTGGGTGCACTGATATAGGTAAGCGAGTCGCTTACCATCAGGTGAGCGACATGCTCGTCTCGTCACTCAATTGCATAAAGAGCTGGGAATAATTATATGTACGTGATCAAAATAAGAATACTATAAACAAAAAAGTCGTGGCAAGCTTGCAGAGATGCGGTATAAGAAATGCCTACTAATAAATGTATCACACAACATTGGCGCACAAGCGTCGACTTGCTATGCAGTTTCTTTCTTCTTTTTAACCGACTTCCAAAAAAAAGGAGAAGGTTCTCAAGTCGACTGATTTTTTAAATTCTTTATATGTAAACATAGTGAAACTGAAATTTCATGTAAAAGTTTGACCGGTCATATCTTACCCTTTCTTAATCCTAAAAAATATTGAGTTCTGCTATGAATAAAGTAGACATACATACTCTAAAATATGTAAGATTTCTACTCGTGACAATAAAATACATTAATATCTAAACTATTGTTCCAACTTCTATCTAAGTACTCTAGAAATATAATTATTGTTACGTAGTCATTAGAAGATTTAATAGTGTTTTTTATAAGCGACGAGTGCCCATTCGGAAAAGAACTAGTGTTTAAAATTACTTAAGTAGATATAAGTACTGTTAAGTTGTTTTATTGAATTCAAAAATCTGACTATGTTAAATTATTAGTGAGTAAATTTTTCAATCGTCACCACCACGGTGTATCTCGCAATACCTATTAACCTAAAGCTCGGCCACATCAAATCCATTTGCAATCTATCTCCGTTGCGGGCGCGTTACATTGGACACATTGGTTACATTACGGTTCTATAATATAACATATCTAAGATATTGGGTTGCGTTGGGGTCTGTTAGATATGTATGTAATTCTTTATTCTTTGAAAGGCGTCGCAATGAACGTATTGTATAAGTCAAAAAATTGTAAGTCACGCCTACATTACCACGAGTAATGTAACAATCCAAGATTCGATTTCGAGCTTTTGACTGTAACCGAATCACTTATTTTTACTTTGATGTTACAAATTGTAACATTAGAGGTTGCGCGCTGTAATGCTCGGTTCTCCGCACTCACTGATGTAATGCTCGAATCTGGACTGTTACTTTACAGGCGAATGCTCCCGGTGAGGGAGCACGTTTACATTACTGGTCCACATGGTAGTTACTGGTCATGGACTGCAAATGGATTTGGTTAAATATGGCTCGTTGTTTAGTAAATAGTCCGGACTATATTTTCATTTGAAATAAATCTATGACATGAAGTGTTTTATCAGTCCTAGGTACAAGGGGGCCAAAGCAATCGGTTTGTGGTAAAAAAAAAATAATAACCTAAATGGAGTTTCTTTAAAACTAATATTAAACATAGGGGCAATAAATTTGCATGGTGAATGGTTAATGCTTATATGGAGACGGTTAACAAAAAAAAAACAAGCCAAATAATAGTTGGAGCACGAATAATTCCCGGTATGTTTTTGAAGTAAAAGGATTATTATGACATCTTTTTATTGAAAATTGTCAAATTTATTCCGTCATTTCAAATTGTCTGACCATTGAAAAATCACCCACAAAATAAGAAATGCAGGTAAACATTATTGCATAAGTATTAGGCCTAATAGAACAGTAAAGTATGTAAATGCATACAAATGGAATTCTACGAGAAATGTATTGTGACGTCAAAAAGTTTAGAAAAATATGTATCTCGACTTACTAATTAAGCACGCACAGTCGAATACTCAGTCAGTCGTGGTTTGATACAATTGGGTACATAGTGTTCTAAGTTAATAGGTACACACAGACAAAGTTACATTTGATAAAGATACAGGATGTTGTGCCATTATAGTCTGCATCGGTCAATTAACATCCTACTGCCGGGATATCGGCTTGCCCTCGAAGGAAGATCGGACCATATCTACCACGCTGGTCAAGTGCGGGTTGGCGGATCCACGTACACCATTGAATTTCTTCTCCGAAAATATACAGGTTTCCTCACGATGTTTTCCTTCACCAAAAAGCCAGTGGTATATCCGTACGTAAGTTCCAAATAACTTATTGGTACGGGCCCGGGTTCGAACCCGCGACCCCATGAATATGAGGCGAGCGTGCTCCCAGAGCTACCACGTCTACTATAGTACCACATACCATTAGATGGCCATTCGAGTACCACATAATAATATTGTTGTTTGCATTTCAATACCCTTGTAAGTCGATCAATGTCAGAACATCCTGTATAAATACACATAATACTACAAATACATATTTACTTTCTAAAGATTTGTTAACATGAATATTCATGTTCTATTTAACGTCTACTGTCAATTCGATAATAATCAATATAATGAAGGTGAATCGGTAAAACAATGTACAGTCAACGATTCCTATTTATACATTTATGTTTTGGTACAATGTATTTAAAATCGAAAAATCGTTAAATATTATGTTTTTAAAATGAGAGGAAGATGTTCATACAATTGATATTAAAAAAAAAGCAAAATTGCAATTCTATTTTGTGACACTTAAAGTGACTTACGATTAGCACTCACGGGATATTTACCACGGTTATTGTTTTTAAACAGTGTTTAAAGTGACTTGTTCTCGACAAAGCATAACTTATCCTGACTAATAATTTTTAAACGATAAAAGCAATTTTTTTAACCATCAGATGACTTTAACAAATAAATAATTTGTCTATAGAAATGACAAGAAATTTTGACATTAAATTCTACCAAAACATAATTTGTTCCTTTAATAAAAATGATCTGATCATTGAAAAAAAAACAGCCATAAACAAAACCATATAATATAAAGCTTTGGCGATCGAAGCTTCACTCACATTCACACACAATTATTTGCAACACGCGTTCAATATTCAACAACCTTGCATCAAGCTTTTTTTATTCATTCTTAACCCTTAATTAAGGCCTCGCTACATGGGCTGACCTGACACCGAGGGAAAGGGACAGCTAGACTTGAATTTCACGAGAGCAAAAGAAGCAAACTATTAAGGTTATAGCTTCTCCCGTTCGCTTCCCCAGAAACTTATATATAGCCATCTCTATCACACGATGTCAGGTCAGGCCATGTATAGACACCCTTACACACTTACACTAACATTTGGATCCCGCTTCCTATTTTACTTTTTCTGTGATCCCATAACCGCACACTTTTACAACAACAGTCCATAGTTCCTAATGTAGATGGCGCTATTTGTATCTTTCTGTTATTTTCTGAAATATTACTAGATGTCGCTACAGAGCGATAAAATTAGTTGAACACCATTTTCTTCCAAGCTGCTATCGTAAATAAAATAAGTAGGTAACGCAATGTGCTAAAGTTACGTCGTTTAAATGTAGCTTGTTAGTATAACTTTTACTTTATTTTATTGCATTTACTTACTAAGCAAGATACATTATTTGCGAACTCAGAAGACGGCCTGATTTGTTCCAGATTCATAAAGTGATGCAAATTATTGCTAATGTTTCATTAACAATTTCTGACCTCGACTTTTGCTCGAAATTGATGAAGAAATAAATTCAAATTTACTAATCGTAAAATCAGTATTAATCAAATATTATCGGAGCCAAAATTCGGCATAATTATTGACATTAACAGTTTAATATGGTTGTATGTAAAGATGGGGTGAATCTTTCCTTTAGTGCGCGGCACCAGCGGGAGGAGCGGCGTGCCGCAGTCGCGCTCGTATCTCTTGCAGCGTGGGGTTGATGGCGGGCTCTACTTCTTCTGTACTTTGTTCCGCTTGCTCTAACCGCCTTGCACGCTCCGCTATTGCGCGCTCCAGCTCTGAAACGAAAACATACAAATACAAATACTTTATTTGGGTACAAATGAATTTAACACAAAAAATTGATTGAATCCACTGGCTCCGAACTAGTAAAAACTGTGTTTCGGGAACCAGTGGCTTCTCCCATTGGTTCATATAAGTGCTATAGTTACCCTAAAACAAAATAAGAATTTTATTTAATTGAATTTATATAATTATAAACGGTATAAAATTTACTTATGGAATAATAAACTTGTTATTATTTATAAGATATAGCTATGTAATATCATAGCTGTATTGACAATTTAAATTATTAACTATATATGTCTAATATATGTTCAATGACATGAAAATAGTTCAGGTTTTACCTAGTTAAAACGATTTAAGCATAAATATTTTACGGAATAAATAGGTACATAAATATAATCGTTTGGCCCCGAATTAGCTAGCTTAAATAAAGCTAACTACTAAAACTACAACAAAAATTTAGTTGAGTAGTTATAAAGCGACGCTTTAATAACTAATTCACTCGCTTGACTAAATTAAAACTGAAAACTCTAAGATGTCGATATTTTAATGTTTATCTGTTACGTAAAGGACAGATAAATATGTGAAATATCTAAGTACCTATATTATTCTTTTATCGCAAGTGAATATTCAGTATTTCAGTAAATATTATAAGATCGAATACTGACAAACAAATGTATGCAAGTACATATGTGAAATCAATTTTATTGGATCAGTTTATAATTGTGCAGTTACACAATGTATACAATTCAAGGATCTATAATAACAATTTTGTCAATACATACAATGTTTATTGAATGCATGACTGTATTCGAAAATATCTGCTGCTATTGTTCATTTCACAATAAAATGTTTACAAAACAGCTATTCGAGAATCAAATAGTTCGTACTAAATATTGGCAAGGAGCGATGCAGTTAGGAATATTATCTATGGTCGTAATTTCTCCCACGCTCTGTAAATCGGTTAGACGGGAAGTGAACTGATGCAATTTCACTTTCATCCAACCTTGGTCATCGACATCTGCGAAAACTAATTAGAGAAATGTGGTAAATACTTATGTCACAGCAGACAGCTCGGTGCAATCGAATAGGAATTAATTTACATTCGCGGTACAGGTATTAGGAATGTTCACAATTATTGGTTTCTCGGGTGAATGGCCGGAGAATGCACCTGCGCTGGGCTCATATTCAGCCACCGGATAAACCACTTGGGTCCAAATATGCGCGATAAAAAACATCGACCTAAGTTATACGAGTTTTGTGGGTTAGTGATTGATGTGATGTAACCAATAGCCACGCTATGGCGGTGGGTCATCGTTCAGAAACCTTTACTGCGAAGTTTTTGCTCGACCGTACGTAAAAAAAAAGCTTTAAAACACGTTGTTAGTAACCACTAAGGAATGTGTAGACTGATTTCGAAGACAACAAACGGGTTCCTTGAATTGACTTTACGCCGCCGGACGTGAACGATGCCAAAATCAGCCATTCATTTAAATGTTACTAGCTACATCAATATACTATGTTACAATCGTGACGCCATCAATTAAAAACAAATTATTGGTAAAGTATTTGAATTTGAAAACAGCATAGTAGGTAGATAGATAGATAGATAACTCTTTATTGTTCACACCAGAAATAACATACAAATGACCAAAAAAACAACAACTTAAAACTAGTGTAACAACTGGCGGCCTTGTCGCTTAAAGCGATCTCTTCCAGGCAACCTTAAGGGTACCTCTGTGCCTATCCAGTAAAAATATAAAAATAGACAAACACGTAAAAAACGTTGTGAAATCATCAAAATTAAGGTCAGTAGGGTATTTAATAATGTAAATGATAAGCATATCAATACCCTATATCGACGATCACACTGTTAGTGGACAGTAGCAGCATAACTAAATAAATATTGATGAGAACCTTCATTAATATGACGCGACATTACTTCCTTACACCTGCCTGCTTTCTCTGCTGGCTTACTTTAAAAAACAACAAAGGGATCCAACACTGTATTCTATAATCATCCGTTTTTTGGGTTAAATCTACGACCTCTATACCTATTACAATAAAGTAGTTAGGTACCTATTTTATATTTAGCATACAAATAACTGCCATTTAGGTATTTGTCAAGAAAAAATGTTGTTATAGTAATTTTACCTGGCGTTTCTCTGTGTTCCTTCACTTGGTTCAGGATCTGCTTATCTTTGTGTTTGGAGAGCGCTCGCTCGAGTTCGCTCTTCTGGTTGAGCACATTCTTCCCTCTGAAATTAATTAAAAATCTAGGTCACTCTCTGAAATAGAGACAAAGACATGTTTCATAATCATAAAATAAATACATTTGAACGATAAGAAAAAAACGCTAAAAATAAAGGCGGCAGCATGTTATAGTTTTAAAAACTTGACGTAGTAGAAATAATACTATCAACTACACATGGCTGATAGAACGCTATCTTATCACTCGTATGGAAAGTACGAATGATATGAAACTCATTTGCCTGACCATATAAGGCAATGTTCGCTATGACCGATACGTATAAGCTTAGATTACACGAATCAACATATATACACCTAGTCCCTGATAACTACTCCTATTCATTGAGATTAAATACTTATTACATAATATACATTTAATCCATTATTTCATTCGTTCATTTAGTTAATATCTACACGTGAACATGTTGTAAGTTGCGAGTTCACAAATTAAAATTTAAAACATAAAAGGCAAAATATTAAAAGGTAGAGTCAATATTAACACAAATTGTTACTTCTACTTACTCGTACCTACTTATAGTTAGATCTAACTAAAAACAAATACTATGAACTTATCATTCAATGTTTCAAGGATTTGTTTAAGCAAGCTGTACCTACAGTAAATTGAGACAATGTATTTCCCATGAAAACATTATAGATACGTACAGATGTACGTAGGTACTATTACCTTATTCCATGAGTTTTAACTTATACGTTTCCCACACATACTACCTGCATATGTGGAGGACTATAATTGTCCATGTGACGTCAGAGAACTAACTGCATTGTTTTATTTTGTTTGGCGGCACATATGGCGCAACACATCGGTTGAACTGTGTACGTCGCTCAGTGTTTACTTTTAAATACCGAATGCATTTCCGTTGAAATTGAACTTTGAAACTACCACGAGGAAGGCGTTATATTGGTCCTGATGAGGTCAAGCAAGCCGATTGATAATAGCCTCAAATTACAACA
Source organism: Apocheima hispidaria (assembly GCA_947579745.1). Taxonomy (NCBI): domain Eukaryota; kingdom Metazoa; phylum Arthropoda; class Insecta; order Lepidoptera; family Geometridae; genus Apocheima; species Apocheima hispidaria. Next base: position 6,152,365 of record OX388151.1, read on the forward strand.
AAAAAATTCGAGCGAATCGCGAGTTAACCGACGGTAAGTTAGTTGAGCGTGGTTGAGCGTCAATATTTTAAATTTCGAAGCGGGTCGAGGTGAGTGGCAGCTTGAGTCCTAGCCATTACCGCGAGTTCATCAGCACGATTTAATCCTGGATAATTACTGCCGGCTTCGGCTCATCTCCGCAGCATCTCGCGCAGTCCAGATGAATCAAACTCTATTTACATAGCCAATTGGGGCCATCCTCGACGACGGCCCATTTCGAACGTAATCAACTTAGCAATCAGCGAGCTCCGTGGAGCGGTTAACAGCAAACGCCTGGATATAGGTCTGGCATGGACTGCAATAAAATCTATCAACAGCGTATCGTGATAGCTTCGTGAATCCAGCGTTCGTTCTGCGCCGCGTATCTGTAATTGATATCAACACAATTTCCACAACACTGATTCCGAGCGAAAAATATATGTACACGAGGAATATATTTCAATCCATCCTAAGTAATATTATAAATGCGAATGTAGCTCTGTCTCTCTGTCTGGGTGTTTGTCGCGTTAACACGGCTAAACGGCGGAACGGATCGACCTGATTTTTTGCACAGATATAGCTTTTTTTTATAGGTCCACGTATAACTGCTAGTATACTTATAAATCTCATTCAGTAATATGAAAACTGTATTGCAAAAACTCATACAAATAAGAAATCATTGACGAATTTCAAATTAAAACTAAAGAGATAATGGCTTACTTGATATTCTTAAATATCTGTGTGCAAGTAAAAAAAGTTTCGTCCTGGGCCGCTAGTCTCGACTTTTCGCTATGCACTTTGCGACCGAAAAGGTCGCTTTGACGCAAAATTCAACGCTATTTTTGCGTTTTTCAGAACAATTAGTGTTCGTTGTCGAATTTTTGCGTCATAGCGACCGAAGTCGGTGTCTATGACGCAAAATTCAACGCTTTGTTTGGGTTTTTTCGATAACAATTCGTGTTCGTTGTAGAATTTTTGCGTCATAGCGACCGAATTCGGTCGCAAAGCGCTGTAGCGAAAAGTCGAGACTAGCGCCCCTAGACCCTTTGTAATCAGTTTACTACCGAGTGTTTACACGACGATATTCAAAGTCAGGCGATAAAAATTGAAACGTTTTAGCGCGATTACAGAGTCTACAGAAATGAATTTACGCCAGCAGACTGGAAATTGCTTCCTTCCGTCGCTGACGGCCGCACTCGACGCGGAAATAACAGGACGAGATGGCTCCGACAATCGCATCAATGTGGAAATGGCCTGAATCAACAGGTCAGAATGTCTGCATAGCTATTTCAAATTTCAATCTCTTGTTTTTAAAAACGGTCTGTGTTCAGAAATGTAGATACGAGCTACGAATCGAATATAAATAAACTCTGTTTCAATACTTCGAATCGTCCGAAAGCAGATCGGTTAGTCAGGACGACAGATGTTCAATGAAATTACACATGAGGCCCGTAGTTCTCGACAGGATATGCGATGCACCTGTACGCTAAGAACCCGAACCAAACTTAGTCTCGGCAAAAACTTGACTGACTATTTCGGTACTTGGTTCGGTTCGGTTATTTCGGTACCTGATTCTGTTCTGTTCTGATTCTGTTCAATAAAAATCGAAACGGCTGTAAGTGGTTTTTCGTGCTCTTGTTATCTCTTTTTTTATTGGCTGTCATCTAATCGAAGTGTACAATTTCATATTGATTATAATTAATTTTCTATATCGTTATCAATAAATGCGTCCCAAATACTTTTTAACTTATCAATCTGTAAGTATTCGCCGTTCGTTAGTCTCGCGTGGTCACGGCTTGACCGATTTTGATTTCGTATTTGTCAGGAGAAGGATTATGTGGAGAGTTTAGCGAGTCCGAAGGCCAAGCTTCATCGCGTACGAAGTCGCGGGCTTGAGCTAGTTCTATATATAAATAGGTACCTGTTCCTGGAGAACAGAAATACGAAGAAATCCGAAAAATACTATCGAAAAATACACAAATAAAAAGTTAGAATACTTTTAAGCCGCTCTTTAGGAAAATCCTTAAGAAAATTAAAAAAAACATTACTTTGTAAAAAAATAACGTCGCTGTTTGGACCAAACTCTAATCCAAACTAAAATCCTCTCTCTCGGGTTTTAGTACTGAAAACAGATAATTTAAAAAAACTCTCATTTCTAAAAGACAGGTTCTTGCGGCGCTGCACAAAGCTTACCGAGATAGCTTTGAGACAGGTAAAAATGCTTTTCTAAGGACTCTCAACCCCAACAATAATAATGGACAAGGCCAAGAGAGTATAAGATAGTTTGTGATGAGAAACGCTATTTCAAACGTTTGGAATGAGTTGAAGCCAGTGGAATAAATTCTTGAATACGTATACGAAAATAATATGTTTACATCAGGCATGATAAGGCTTATTTATGCAGGAGTCCTAAACATTAGTGCTTTGAGATTCAAAACTTGTAATAAATTAGGTGAGTTGGTCGTTTAGCAGCGAGATGGGTAGATGATGTGTCTACATCGAGGGCCAAATCTGAATCCGATTAGCTCAATATACAATATAATCATATAATAGCGAGAGAGAGAGATATAAGGAAGTGTAGCAGTAAGATAAAGAAAGTTGTGGATAGTTACGACGATAAATACATAGATATAAATGTGAAATATAATGGTAGAATAGCAATAAATAAGTAACAGAAACACTCACATCCTCTGATTGAAGAGCAGCTCTCTGTGCAGGTCCAAGCGCTGGGTGCTCTCGAGGCAGGGGTTGGGCAGGCGGCGCGGCGCGATGAGCCCCTCGCTGGCCGCGCCCTCGCCCTCCTGCACCATCTCCACGGTTGTCTCCACCAGCGCGGGGACCAGGCCCACGCCACCGCCCGCGCTGCGAGTGCTCAGGCACAGTACTGCAGACAAACAAACCAACATTCAACGGTATGTACCTACGCGCTTTAAATTGCATATTTTTTTTAGCTAATGCTCTCGCTAACTTGCATGTGTTTTTTATGGACTTGGACGTCGTTGACCTACTAGGAAGAAACAAAATCAAAATAAATAATATAATATTGAATTATTACTTATAACCAACAGTCAGACATAACAGTTAATTTTCACTGTTACCTCGTTTATTTTCCAGCCGGAACTGGTATGACTCTACATTGTTTACATAATTTTTATCTTAGTGAAATTCTCGCTAAAATATATTATTCACTCAACTATAGAAACAGAATTCTCCTTATCTTTTTATAGAACACAGAGTCGTGAGTAGAGCTATCTCTATGGTATGATAAATATGGCACGTGCTAGATTGTAGCTGTTTTATTCATCCACGACGCAGGTTAGAAATTGATATGTACATAAATATCCATATCGATGAAACCATTCTACGGTGGTATGAAAAGTTTTCTACAAATTCAAATTGTTTTAGTTTTGTCATCTGATACTTAGTATATTCTTTGTATTGTAGATTTATGTGCCCGTCCGCTCGAAGAAAGTGAAGTTCCTCAGACAATTTCATTTTTTATAAAAGCCAAGCAATTACGTAAATTAAAAGATATTGTGACATTTGACGTACTTTTTAGAATTAATGGTAGTGCATGATGTCTCTTGTGTCATAGTTTTCCTTTAGTGGCTGAGTTATATGTTTGTATTTTAAAACGGGCATCGTTTGTTCTGCAGGTAAGAATCTTATGAATCATTGATGATATCTGTGATGTCACCGTGGTGAAGTGTTACTCGTTAAGCATAACAAAGTGACCAAAGTACCCAACTACTTGGTTACTTGTACTCAAAATTATTTTTGTTACTAATTATTTATTTATTGAGTTTTGCCTCCTTCCGTCGATGCTTATTCACTTTTAGCACATCCAGAATTTACGTGAGTCATTGCTATAAAAAACAAGAATAATTCTATTTATTTCGTGAAATGTCTACCTGTCGCACGCTCAAGTCAAAAGTAAGGAAGTCATTATTGTTATTATGTGCAAGTATTACATGTTTGCGTTTCCTTAGTAAAATATTCTCATTCACTATGTCAAACAGAGATTTTCAGTAGCGCTATACAACCGTGACATTTTCTGTGTTATCATACCATTCGAAATGTAAAAAACGGCTTTTGTTCCCAAGCTAGCGACCTGGTTCCCTGAATGCCTTCATAGTGTGATTGCAAAGTCCCCCGATCTCAGGTTAATAAGCGTCGAAAGCTGAAGCTGCAGCCCTACTTCCTCTCAGGATAAAAACAGAGCAATTGCAGCTGAACTTTTCCATAGAGTCATAATACCAACTCGCCGTTTTATAATGTTTCGCCACTCGTCCCTGCTCGTTATCTCACAGCACGGCCTCATTTCAGGCACTTTAGGCAAACGGAAACTGTAGCTTAATGAACTATAAAATTCATTTCGCATCGGAATATCAAATATTTCAACAATAGCAAGTTTTGATCTTAAAAAAAACTTTGTGAAATAGCCAAGCACAACACAATAATGATTAGATACTAATACGGGCAGTAATCCGATTTGCACGGAAAGCAAAACAATAGAAAATCAAATGAATTCGTGTGAAATCATTGAATACGTACACTAACGTTGTGGTTTAAGTCAAAACCATCGGAAGGAACCATGTAGCAATAGCAGTAGCGCGGAAGCCACTTACAGATAAGTGTTATCGAGCTGGCTTGGATATTGCATGGAAGTAGGTGGCTACCGGCACAGTGAACTTAATACTATGTAGTTCAGTCGAGTCAATATGGTTGCATTGTTGTTGCGTAAAAATTAAGTAGCACACTTCAATAAGTATGTGTATTTGTTTGATTTTGATCGACGAGATGGTTAAGTAAAAATTGTAAGCTACTCTATGTTTTAGCTTTTGGATAATAAGCCGAAGATCTTTGGATTATCCTTCACCACAAACCTATTTTAGATGCCTATGTCAAAATATAAATACTTTGTAGTGAGCCAGGTCCACTAATCCTAAAAAGCAGACACGTGTATTTACAAAAGTTTAACTTAAAATTCTCTATTTTACATAATTATTGATGGCACATTGATCATAAAATATATAAATGTTGTGGTTTTACCCAGCTATCTACTACCGAAATTATGGTCTAATTATCATATTGATGTAGGTACCTATCTAGAATGTTGTTAAATTGATATTAAATTGTTGTCATAACCACAAGGCACAAACATAATAGTAAAAAAATATTCGAGCCATTTAAACACACCCGGAACAAATGGAGCTATGAAAGAACAGAATAATTGCTTCTTAAGTGTGTTAAAAATATAGTTAACATAAACATTTACGGTGATAAAAGCTATAATTCGTCATTATGTCGAAAGACCGCCGTAAGTCGTAGAAAGACATCATAAACTTAAAACTAGATAAGAGTCAAATAATTTACATTCTCAAGAGGTGCAGCAATAATGTTCTAGTGAAGAGATTAATATGTTTGGAGTACCTCGAGCGAGATAATAACGGTCTGTATCTGTGTGTGTGTGACAAACAGTCTGCAGGGAGTGGCCTTGAAAAGGATATCTAGTATATCTACTGAACAAACTCGGAGCGTATTGAACCATCTAGCTGAAGGTCAGGCTCCGTCGCTACGGCATAGACTTGGGACAAATACCTTTTCAAGGCTTGGGTGAATTATTGGAAAAAATATAGGCGCAGGTGCTCGGAATCCACAGAAAAAGACTGTGTTTTTACGTATGGGCTTTATACTGCAGTCTATATATAGCTGTAAATCTAATACCTGTAAAAAAAAGTAAATTATGAACCGTTTTCAGGGAGCGGCCTTGAAAAGGACACCCAGCGAGCAAATTTGAGTTTATGTCGGGGCGCGTATTGAACCGACTGACTGAAGGTCGAATCGTGTTGCTTGTTTTTCAAGGACTTGAAAGCTTTATAGAAACAAAACGAAATTCGTGTATTTAGGCTGAACGGTAGTTAGTCTCGGCCGCACTCAGAGACGTTTAACGATTACTTAATAAGATTTTCTATAGAAAATCTTTACTTAGTGACGTAAAAAGTAATCATTATACGTTTCCGAGTGCGGCCGTTAGCATCATTGTTTTCAGGCCTCTCGGCGCCTGAGTCTTGCAGAAAGATATTTGCTATAGAAAAAGCTACCAGAACCTACAATTTAACGTTCTTTCGACTCACGGTAATAGGGCTCAACCGTAATTGCCACTTGTGACCGCCCATACTGATCGTCCATTGCTAAGCATTGGTGTTTTGAAAGGTACGCAAGCAAAGCGCAACAGTAATATAATACTACGCAACAAGTTAATACCATGTTAATATATATGTACATTTATGCTTACATATTATTAATATGAACTTAACTTACCTCTCATACGTAAAATATTTCAAGCTATTGCTGCCATTGCTTAAATGTTCTTTAAAGGAATTGCAAAATAAGCAAAGATAAGCACAGTCATGTCTATCGTTTGGGATTAGAATTTCAAATTCCTAACAATGATAAAAGATAAATGTAAATGATAAATATCGGACTAGCCGTAAAATGTAATATAAAAAATACGCTACAAAGAAAATCTACTAATACTATAGGCAAAGTTATTAACATCTATAAAATGTTATAATTTTACGAAACTACGTTACAAATAAAAACCACTAATAGGTGAAGTATTTAACATCTGAAAATGTCATCTTACAAAACTACGCTGCAAATAAAAATCTACTAATAGGCAAATGTATTAAAACCTATAAAATATTATAATATTACAAAACTACTCTACAAATGAAATCTACTAATAGGTAGAATATTAACATAAGTTATTGATGCAACCGTTTTTACATCACGAAAACGATATTGGACGCCTCTCAGTTACACCATAGCGCAGAATGACCCCTGACCCATGGTATTTTTAGCTTACAACCAACATAGCTGAAGGTAAAACCACCTGCGTTGGCTTAGCAAGGTCGTTCTGGTGCTCATTTGCTGAAACAATTGACGTCAGCGCCAGAAGGCTGTAAGCTTGTTAAATATACCGCCTTAATCAGATAAGCACGACCTTCACGGATCGTGCCGTGAAAAAGATAATTAATAACTGGGTTTCATAACACCAATTTAATTAACAAAATATATAAAATACTGATGAAACAGTGATGACATATGGAACTGAGACGTGCTAACTGGCCTTTTGGAGAAACTCAGTCCCACGGCGAACGAAGGAGAACTATGCTCGGAGTTTCTTTGCGCGTTAAAATTCGGAATGAGGACTGTCGAAGAACCAAAAGTCACCGACGTAGCTCTCAGGGTTTGCAAGCTGAAGTGGCAAAGGGATGCCGCATATTGCTCGATGAACCGATAACCGATGGGGAAGAAAGGATCTTGAGTGGAAACCACTAGCTGAAAGTCGCGACTTAGGTATGCCTGCCACTAGGTGAACAGACGACATTGTGAAAGTCGCGAGCAACCGATGGATGCAAATTGCAAATTTTCGTTTAGGTTGCAGTGGACGTCTTCAGACTGTTGATGATGATGATAAAATACTGACATATCCTTAAAATATCGCACTAATGCAGAGCGTTTGCGTGTCTATCATAAATTCGGTGATACTTAACCTAGTCAAGTGAGTCAAATCAGACTTATCAGATTTTTTTTAATAGTGGCGGGAAACAATTTTCTTGTAAATATAGCTGCGCCCCGCGGCTTCGCCCGCTATCCTACTGGGACCAGTATAAAAAGTAGCCTATGTGTTATAATGTATAATAACAAGTTGTAATATATAAGTGTATAAGCTACCTCCATACCAAATTTCATACGAATCCGTTCAGCCGTTACAGAGTTGAACGGGAACAAACACACTTCCATACTTAGATACTTACTTACACACAAACTTTCGCATTTATAATATTAGTGTGATAGATTCACTGAAATAAAAATTCGCAGGTAGAGCAGCTTTTTGCACGATTATTGGTGCACAAAGAAATACCTTTGAATACGTTCCGAGTTTTCCTCTTACTTTTCTCTGTGAGCTTTCCGAGAGCTCGCAAGGTGTAGTAGTTTCTATTCACAGAGCGCCTGGGGCGCTAGTCTCGACTTTTCGCTACAGCACTTTGCGACCGAATCCGGTCGCTATGACGCAAAAATTCGAAAACGAACAAGAGTTGTTAACGAAAAAACGCAAACATAGCGTTGAATTTTCGCAAAATGTAAAATTTAACACTATGTCTAATTCGGTCTCAAAGTGCTGTAGCGAAAAGTCGAGACTAGCGGCCCTGGTACATGAGAGCTCCCTAAAGTCTACATTTGGACTTTTACTGTTGTCTATCTGAAATTTATTACACTTAACGGTGTTAAGCTATTTTGTTGATAGAAATATTTTATGTGACTTTTTATACTGACGGAATACCTAATGTAAAATAGATTTAACTTATACATTAATCCGAGTAGGTATTTGAAACGTTTTAAAAAGGATTGATAATGCTTACCTTGAGATACAAAACTTTAGTAAAATCAAGGGAGTTTTAGGCAAAAAACGGAAACGCATAAAACTGTTCGCATACGAAATTCTGCTAAAGCATGAGAGAAACAATGCCTTTGCTAAATCCATTGTTCCGTCAGTATGATATTATTTTCATGGAATATAATAGTACCGTAACCTTCCTACCAAAACAATAAGACTATTGATCAAGGAGATTTAAAATCAGTATTTTTTTTGGTAGTAAGACAAAAAAAAAAATGAAAATTTGTTTATATAATTCCACTCCCATTGCTAAATTATATTGCAAATACATAATAGGGAGAATTTTGTGGTATAGCTAGCTTAAAAACTACTTGTTCCTTCGAAGAGAAGCAAGTACAAAACCCATTGAGCAACTCGGTACCAGCCCGAACGGCCCAGACATCGGCCGGAGGCCTGTGTTGCTCTAAGACAAACTATCTTTCGGAAGACTACAACTCAAAAAATTTCAAACTTCTTAGAACCTATCTCATAGCTGATTGACCTTCTCTCGCACGCTACTTTTTATCAGATTTCCGACGAAACCTTGTTATGTATTATGATTATGATGCAATTAAGCAAATTCTACCTACTGAAAAGATTTAATTGGGTCGGTCTTATTAACTAATTAGCACTGGCTGTGTTAAGTGCTCGTACGCTCGTATAGTAGGTACTTTTCACTTACATTACGCAGCCGGGATATGCCCTCATTTGATATTTTTTCTGATTATTTTTACTTTGATGTAAAAATAAGTTAATTTGACATATTTGCAACACACATTAACAAGTAATTCAAATATTAGATATTAATAAAGGCAACGGTCAGCAACAGTCGGAAACTGCTTACGATCAAGCAGAACTCTGCTCTGCTTGTTGTTGTATGGGACCCCTGCTAAATGAAATAAATAAATTATTGAAACTACCTAAATTACACAAAAAACTTTCGTATTATGTAAGAGACCCAGAAAAAAAATGGGTCTCATGGAAAAATAACCCAAGTTATTCGATACTTTGTGATAATACTAGGCTTTTTTAGTGCTATAGAAAATATAATAAAAATATTGATTTTCTAAATAAGCATCCACATATTTAAATTTGGGTATTATTCATCAAAATTCGTCTTTCCAAGCACTTACTAGAGATTAATAAGCAAGAATACTCGATTCCATCCGCACGTTTGTTTAAATATTATTCAAAACAAATTGTTTTAAATAAACCGATGACGATGAATCATATTTCGTACCTAACCTAACTTTTATGAATCAAGGATTGCACAATGACCTACTTTTCCGCATAATTTAAATTTTATTGCTGATCAAAATCAGTCCGTGTTTCAAATTTTCAACTTGCATTAAAATTCCAACGATTTCGATATGTTGTTGATGTGTTCATCTCGATGAAGTTGTAAACCTATCTAAAAAAAGTAACTAAATAGAATAATATAAGTATAATACATGCTGTCCTACATATTTGTGGTTTAACTACTTCTTTTTTTTTTTTTTTTTTTTTTATTAGGGACTTTTAGACTTTCAAGTCTGTCAGCCCCCATCGTACCCTTATAAACTAGGCATAATTGTTTTAAATATTAAAACGCTATGGTATAATAAGCCAACCAGGCAAACGAGTGGAGCTGGAATCATTAGGGCCCGGAGAAATGAATTCGCCAGTCCGTAAATCATTCTAGCTCCCTCGGAGTTAGGATCGGATAGAATGCTGTGGATTACCCCCACACTGGACTCGCTTACTTCAAGCTCGGCAAATATTCGTTCCCTCTCAAGGTTTAACTACTTGATTGTGTTATTTGATAGTTGATTGAAGACTCATTTCGTATTCAAAAATAAGTTATTGATACTTCGTAGGACGTGATAAGCGTACTATACTAGTTTCAACAAGGCAGCTCGTTCCAGGGACCGCTTTATAGCCCCTAACAACGCCTTACTGTCTAACAAATGAGAGGAAAAAACAGAGAAAACTCACCAAGAAAATCGTCTAGAATCGGCCGGATATTGAGGTCAAACTTCAATCGAACACCAGAACTTCTATTGCGCCACATTTAATGGGATACCTATTTATATCTGGTTTACGATTCGGGTAATAATTAAAGAACAGGCGTGACCATTGCCTAAACAATAAACCGACGGCTTTATGTTTCTCCAAAGATAACGTGAGAAGGAGTTATTGCTTTGAATATTTCATTCTCAGGACACGTGCGTAAGGAAGGTCTGCTCCTCAATCGTAAATTATACATCTAATGGTCGGGAGCGTTTAACGTAACGCTATAAACGATAGAGTACACTGATAAATGGAAAAGTAGTATTCCGTTCTGACGATAAAGAATCATATATTATCCTCTCGGTTCCCAATTCCACATCTGGCCGGGGCTTATTGATGCGAAGTAAAGGTGTATTCAAAATAAACACACCTAACGCCGACATAAACTGACCTAACACAAATAGCAACAGACCAACGCAGCTCGGGGATTTTTTGGTATGTTACCGAGTGGTAGAAGAGCAATTCGCTCGCCTGATGGTAAGCGTACGGTTGCCCATAACAGTTCAGTGACACCCAGAATTTTGAACTTCAATATTTCAAACCTTAAGCAGCAATACATTGCGCTCGTTAGCTTGAAATAATTTATGCTCAGTAATTTCGCAGAAAACAATGCCGTTCAAGCCAAAACACAGTTATGTTTGCATAAAATTTCTTGAAGGTGTGGTATTTCCCAAGGAGGACTCTGCATAAAAGTCACCACTACAAAAACTACAATTAGTGCATTGAGTGATATGACGAAGGAGTCATCGGATGAGGTCCCCCTACAAGCTACTTCCTCATGCGGGCGGATCGTTTAATGATTTGATGACAGTTATGACTTCAATACATTTTCCCGTGTGCTTCATTGAGGGAGGTTAACTTATTCGACCAAAGAGATGCACAGCGCACGACATGATTCTCGTGCGTTTAATAGGCCCAATAAAACTAATAAAACCATGCACGTCTCTAATTAAACTTTCATCTATTTCGGGTACATGAATAGAATCGAATTTGTCCGTTAGCCTTTTATTATGCCGGTGTGTCCATTTCTGTCATCACAGGGTGTCCTTACAGATTAGCGATTCTATACTATGTTTGGAAATAACTAGGGTGAAAAAAAAGGGTTGAATAGTTTGGGGAGCCACCCTATTTTAATGCAAAGACACTTTACTGATTTGCATTATGGATTGATCTAAGCCCAAAAATATTTGTCAGGTTCTTTTTTATGCTGAGGTAAAAAAATAACACGTAAAACCAAATTAAAATTAAATAAACCTGGAATTTTGGGTAAAGAAGCAGCTCATACCACATATGGCTCGGAGCACGGTACGACCCGATCAAGAGCTAAATTAATTTGCTCTTTCGCACCGCGGTATGAATCGCTTAAGGTTTTTCTAATACTGGGTCCATTCGACCCGCGGTGTTAATCGCCCAAGTATTTATTTGCCTTTGGGTAATTCAAATCATCGCCAAAACATAACTGAGTTTTGATAATTGGTACTGACGTGTAGACAAAAGGTAACCTCATGGGATACATAAAAAAAACATCATATTTATGTGCCTATGTTCGTTATTTTTCTTACTCGCAGTACACAGCTTATTCTTACTCACAGTTTCTAGTTGTTCGCGTCGTACTGTGACAGTGCGTCCCCTACATCTTTACAAGCACTGTACCAATTTTTGCACATTTGAAACAAATTGTATTTGCGTGAACTATCTACGATTACTTCCCCACGAAATTTGATTTCGATTGTATAAACGGTACTATAGGGCACCATAAGGCACTTGTATGCCGCGATATACAAGTACCTTATGGCCGTTTCATAACACAAGTTCTCTAAAATAATAAGCCAAGCACGTAGACCGAGCAATTCGCCTAGATACATACACTTTAAACGCCGGCAACTCCTTAAATAGACGAGGCCGCGATATACTAGTACATACCGAGGATTTCTAAGGATATGCTATCCGTTTACTGAGCAGGTTTATTTATGCAACTTCGTAGAAAGGCAAGAAGTTTGATATTATCCGTACCTATCCGATTTTAACCCAGTAGATAACTCAAGATATAATGTGCGTCACGTGGAAAGATCTTCAAAACGATTTTTATCGCTTATTGTCGCCGTTATTCGCCTTGACCTCTCATACTTGTTTATCAATGCCTTCAGCCAGCCTTCAAACATCAGGCGCGAGAATTCAAGTATTCGTAAAATATTTATCACAACTATATTTTGAAATGTACTATGAGTCAATACTGAGAGGACTCGAGGCGAAATTAATGCTTGATATGCATTAATTCACAATCTATTGCCAATTTTATTGCTCAACACAAATTTTAGTCATAAATCATGACACAAGGTGGATGAAAGTTAATTTACGAGTAGGTAATATAGACTCAGACTAAGGTCCTAAAACTACGACCAGAACCACCACGGAACGGGTAGCAGCGTAAGGCCTTAGTTCAGCAGTGAACGTCTTCTGGCTAACGATAATGTTGACAAGTGTTAGCAATTTCTGTAGGTGGTAATTTAAACAAACTTCAACGATATAATCACGTTATAATTTAAAGATTCAAACCAGCCATTTAATATTTAAAGTACATGAACACCAATTTATAAGGAGATTTCTGTGATGAACACATAAAACGCAAAAGCAACTTCCATCTTCCGTCGCTCCAGCAAAAGTCCAAAAGCCATGCATCACCGATTCCAATGACACCGAGCTTCGTTTTTCAAAACGTTATTCGTCTACCAATCTGTATTGCTTAGATTTCCAGCTCTCTTGGTGTTGCCAACAAAAGTAGGTAAGTACCTACTTGTTAAAATAAAGGGTTCTTTCTATAAAAAATAGACAAAAACGTCGAGTGTCAGGACACTCATTCCTCCGTCCGTCAGTATTTAAAACACAACAGGCATCGTGCCTAGGGCGGGTTTTCCATCGCGTGACTAAGTGGAAACAGGATTCTCATTCTCACATATCAATGTTTTATAGACCATGCCGCTATTTATGCTCTACTTACGAGTATATCTCTCTACATAATATTTAAGTAGGTATAATAGTTTATTAGATTGAAAATTAATTTTACTACTTGTACATGATTGACGTAGGGCTGATAGGCAACTTTTTCTTTTTCCAAAAAAATTATTCGGTGATTCATAGTGGACGCGGCTCAAAGAATTGAATAATAATTAATGCTTAGACAAGCGAATCACTCGCCTGATAGTAAACGTCAAGTTGCTCATAACAGTTGAGAGCCAACTAGAATTTTAAACAATGCTCGGCAATGCAATGCGCTCACCATCCTGAGAATTTCTCAAACAGTTTTTGAAATTAGAAGTCAATTATTACTCTGATAATAATTGTCAAATTTCATAGGAACGCTTTTGAATTAGATTAAGCGCGGACTATATTGTTATTCAATATCACGTACTTTAGCAAACAATATCGACAACAATTGTCGCGACCATCCCTCGACAGTCAGTAGTGTGTTCATGGGCAGGGCTGCGGGGCGTTGACCCCTAGGAGGCAGACGAGCTTTTCGCGTCTCGCCCTACTTGCCACCCGCCCGCCCAACTTATGCACTTACGTCATTTGAGACGTTTCGTCATCAGCGAACTTTTCAGATTAATAGCACAAAATTACCCAGCGAGGTCAATAACACATAAGCACCCCAAGATCGTTCAATGACTGGAGGTGACTTTCACGCGATCTATGACCCTACAGAACCCAGCTGCCGAAAAATCGTGCTCAAGGATTTATTGTGGCAAAGCCCTTTTAAGATTCAAGTGTTTATTACTCACACTGTCTTGTCGCTCTTCTGTCGTCCTGTCATTAATGAGTACACACTCAACCACCGTAAGTCTGCTTGGTAAGACGAAAAGTCTTTCGCGTAAAATTATTTTAGCGCGCTCTCTCTTTTTTTTTCCTGGCAACCTGGCAAGTGTATCGTATATACCATAGGATCATTTTCCTCGTTTCACTTCGTGTAATTTCAGCAGAAAATATTCCTCATTCACAATCAAAGGGCTCGCTTTCTGTTCTGCTCGACGTTCCGCGTTGAAACAACAAGCGTCGCCAGTGACTTCCTTTGTCCTTTTAAGCGTAGCTCGAGAGGAGTGGCCGGCTGCACTGGGAGACAGTGCAGCGCCATACTTGTTAGCACTTTCGCTTTCGCGCATCGGCCGCACCGCACCTAACCGGTGGCGAAGCATAAGTAAGTACTAAGTAAAACTTCGGTGATTTGTCCGCTTGAACACGTACCGAGCAGGTAGTACGAACATAATAAATCCATTACATTTACGGCACCGCTGCGTAATACAGGAACAATGCAGTCAAACTAAGCGGTTGCGGTCGTTTGTGCTAGTTTTTGTTGAACTATACAAATAGCTCCATATTATTTTGATCGGCGAAATATTCATAGTTGAGGCGGAGTTGTGCCATGGTCGTGACAAAAACAGGAAAATAAAGTATAGGACCGACACAAATTACATTTACCTCGTATCGACCTCTTCGTTATCGCTACAAATATTTTAATTGAACGAAGCGAAGGAGAGTTCTCACTTTAACTGGCATGCTTTCATCTGT
Organism: Apocheima hispidaria; assembly: GCA_947579745.1. Lineage (NCBI taxonomy): Eukaryota > Metazoa > Arthropoda > Insecta > Lepidoptera > Geometridae > Apocheima > Apocheima hispidaria. The sequence goes on from OX388151.1 coordinate 6,167,441, forward strand.
CCGTTTAAAGGGTTATAAGGAAAGGGTATGCTAAGCTGAAAGGGGCTCATAGTACCCATGATTGTGAACAACTTTAACTATGGGATCAACCCTGACATCGATTTAATGTCATTGACATTTTGCTACGTAACAGCTGATTATTATTTTTCGATTTCAGGGTTGGTTCCATAGTAAAAGTTGTTCATAACGATGAGTACTATGGGCACTTTTCGACTAAGCATACCCTTTTCTTATAACCCTGCATGGGTGCTCGCGTACAGGTCGTATTTTTCAACCAATCTTGACGAAACTTGGTATAAAGGTTCTACTTTTATTTTAAATTTTTATTGGTCGGCGTTTTTTGTTTGGTGGGGTAATTCCCCTAAAAAGAGGGGAAGTTTGTTTAATTTGCTTTAACTACAGCACTACCTGAGTTAAAGAAACTATTTTTCCCAATCCAAATTCTAATTGCATTGTTTATGTTGTGATGACTGTATTGAAAGAATGTGTATACACAGTAACTACATACTCAAGTTTTTTTTAAATAAAAAACGAACGATATTTTTTTTTTCGTTTGACCACAAATTCACCTTATCTTAATTAGTGCTTTGGTCAGGGATGGTAAACACACTTAGCCCGGAATGGGGACTGCCTCTAAAGTGAGGCTGCCAGAGCACTCCGTTAGGTGCTTGGCGATAAAATTTCAACTTTAGGGTGGTAGTATCAGAACCAGACGAGTATCAGAAAGTACCCTATCACCAAACTTTAAGGTTTCCTCACGATGTTTTCCATCAACGGTAGTTCAAATTCATAGTTGGGATTTGAACCCACGCTCTTTGGTATGCGATCCGAACGTGCTAACCACTGAGCTATCATTTCTACTTTGGAATTGGAACCTCTGTGTGCACGTTTATCTGAGATCTCGAACGCATTGCCTCACTCCTGCAAGATTACGACAAATGTGTAATAGCCGTGCCATAACCACATAATTCCTACTTTCTTAAGACCGTATTTGCAGTAATGTGTTCATCGTCTATTTATTATTTAACTTTCAATCGCTGACAGCATTATGTTTAGAAACCAGAGGTGATCTTAGATGACATTAGGAAGAAACATTGCGAAAGAAAACTGAATAATGTATTAGCTAACAGATAAAATGCGCATTACAAACGCTAAAGATCAACATCTATGATAATAACTATGTACACTAATATAGACTTTACTTAATGCCTATGACAAAATCAGAAGTCCTGTCCGGTCGTAGAGGGAAAACCAAGAATCAAGAATTCTTTATTACTTGATTGATTACTTGATTTCTTGAGTTTAAAAGCATAGCGGGTTTGTTAAACACGCTATTATAAACAAATGTTAGCAATGCTCACCACATGTATCCGAATGACATATTTAGACAATCAAAAACTAATTAACCCCAGTATTTTAGCTCTACCTATTTATTGTGCTGCGTCGCTGACGTGAATCATCTTTAATTACTTAGATCGGCACTAATTATACTGAACTACCAACCGATATTCAACTGTTTTAAATAGACTGTTTTAACCCTGAGTTGTTGCAAGAGAGCTTACAAGATTAATAAGATCTATTTTAGGCTAATTATGTATTTTAATTTTCCGCCATTCTACTCATCTAATTATTAGTGTTACAAATCGTGTCGGCATATTTTATTAGACTACAAAGGTCATGACTAGTTTCGTTTTCTGTTCTTCTGATTCTATTCTGTTACTTCTTGTTCAGTTTTTAGCTTTGGTAAGTTAACACAATAAACGGACCTGCTTTTTATTTGCCCATAGATGCAACAAACACCGGATTGGAGGACGGGCAGCAAGCTGGCAAGCGTGGTACTATGACCTATCAGGCTCTTCCTTACACGACCTTTGTTGAAGAGTGAACCACCCCGGGTAATGATGATAAACAAACTGTTAACACAGAAATAGTTTTCCTTCAAACAATAACAGGGACCAGTTACGGGTTAGTGTCCCCACGTGTGAGTTGTCAGTGGGTAGTTTATTCGTAAATTAGAATACAAAGTAAACCAACTATTTGAGCTGCAAAGGACAGTTTCCAACTAGCCCGCCTTCACCACCCATGGCGTTGGCATCGACGCGACTTATCCTGCGATCCTGGCCCCTTTGTTCAGCTCCCGTGCCAAAAGCCACGCACTGCATACACAATGAACACTACCAATGATATAATATCATTGACCACTACGCACGTTTTGTTTCATCATGCAATCCACAAAAATCTAACAGCGACCAACTGTGGCTTTTCTGTCCGCATTCCATGTGGCGACACAACGACGTAGGCAATTTATTAAAGATTTACTACTCGAGTACGCTATCTTATCTTGTACAGAGTTACTCTAGCAAACATAAAAATTCACGGATAGTTTCATTCAAACTGATCAATTTGCATGAGATAATCAATTTCTTTTCACAGCGATCCTCTAGATTTACATCAAATCGGAACGAGTCCTTTTCAAAACATTCTAGCTACTTCTTCAGCTCAATATGGTGCTAAATGAAATCATCTCCGCTCGTTACAGCCGAAACCGAGCTAAAGAATTTGCTGCGTGTAGCGCACGTGTGTATTTTGAATGTTAAATGTGTTGGCTATGAAACAGTCGGCCACCTTCTGAGGGAGCTCACAAAGCGGAGCTAATCTTCGAAAACACTTCACGCGGACGTGCGAAGGTATCTCAGAACAACGCATTATTGTGCCCAGACTACAAAGCTAACGAGGCGCTTGACGAAGCCGCTGAGACCGCGAGACAAGGGCTCTGTTTTTAAAACGACCATGGTTAGCCCATTTAAAAGATATGACGTGAGGTACCTACTTAGGTACCTAAGCTTTCATGAATAGACATTTTGATCTCAATGAAAAGCGATAACAAGAAAAAACATGACTGTGAATATCAATTATACTTGGTGATTATCAAAGCAGAAGTGACCTACCCAAATATCTATGTAGTAATAAGTACTTAGAGGAAGCTAAAGTGACTCTTTTTCAACACCTGAAGAATGATAAGGCACTCGATCTTGCGTTCGAAGGGTGCTCATGTTTCTCGAGTATCATCAGTAGAGAAAGAAATACCGATGCATAAAATATCTCAAAATCTCAAGAAGTTAAACTGAAAGGACGATTGTGTCAGAGTACGCAATAGCGTTGTACTGCAATCGGATATCATAATCACGTGGCGTGAAAGCGCAGGCACATGTGCTTTTGTTTAAACTGTATATAATAGTATACAATACATTATAGTTAGTACTCGTACGTGTGCCAAATGACAACAAGCCGCGGTGAAACAACACCTTCCGAATGAGTATGTAATTATGAGGGGACAGGTAGTAATCTAGCGCTTTCGATCGTAAATTGACGAGCCTAATGAAGATGATGCGAGGTTTATGATTGGAATACCGTTCTCATAGATGGCAACCTTTTCCTGTATAGCAGGTGAGGTTTTGCGCGTTCTTGAGTCGCACATCGCGGCGACGGATGCGCGCCGAGCCACGAAGACTAAATGCCTCGATACAGAAGCCGGGCAACGTGTCACGGCCACATAACAGGATTAGTTACCTGCCCTACTGTCACAATGTATGCCAGTTTTTTAACTCTATAGAAACAGAGAACTATGGCTCACAATATATTATCGTGTGCTATCGTGAGAGTACGGACTATGTTGGCTATGAAGTTTGATTGCATCCCGAATTGCCCGCGGATTCTGAAGTGATTCGGAATGGATTCGATTTTACACTCTCAAGTCTCTGTCATCTTAATTTTAGTTGACGAAAGGAAAATATAGATCTCGACTCGAATCGGATCTCTTCTTCTCTTCGAGTCAGCATTACGAATTTAAATATTAGTACTAGCCCATTAAGTGGCCACAGAGACTGCGGTTGCTTCGTTAAGATCGCTCAGCGTGCAGGTATTGTGGCACTGCGGGCCTTCGACCACAGCATGTCGAATCTTTCCGATTGGGTTCAGAGTACAAGGCCTTCATGAATCAAAATTCATAATCATTTAGTTTTAGCTGAGAATAAGCAGCAAATGATGAGGGCAGGTGCCTGTTTCCTATTGGTTTATTATTGTTCGCTTAATTGCGACGTCTTAGATAAGCAGGAAGATTACCTAGATTACCTTTCGATTTGATCGAAAGATGGAATCTTTCCACAAGTGGACTCTTCAAGTTTTTCAATGACGAGTAAGTAAAGTGATCAGCGAAATTGACGAGAGTTCTAATACTGTATTCACGAGTATTCCATTGCTCTTGTGCAGCGCAGGTAAACCCAACAGGGCTACTCATAGACACAGATCTATTAACCGGCTTATGACCATGCCGCGTTATTCCATGGAGTTTAAATAGCTAAGCATCGTCCATCGTACGTTTTTAACAGATTAGTGGCCAGTTGGAGATCTTAGGGATTTTGTAGCTTCCTTTCCATTTGTAACACGCTTTCTCATTTCGGTTGGTTGATCAAACTGAGCATTTATCTACCTAATTAGGTATTCGTGATTTTATGAAGAATGTGTGTTTGCTTTACTATGATAGCCTTCCGTATGAGATAATACCCGTACCTCTTACAACGATAAGAACTTATGCTAGCTCAATTATTACACAAAATGCATTCAAAAAGATCAAGGTGGATTTTATTCGTCTCTGCAGACGTTGAGGATAAAATCAAATCATAACCGTTTATCTATTTTATTGTAATTATTATATTGAATAATAAACCTAAAGATGTGCCTATCTCAAATATACCTTACCATATTAGACATAATTTAGGAATCCAGTTATGGTAGGTTATGTATCTAGGTTTTTTTAACCTAGAGCTATAGATGTTAGCAAAAAGTAAAATAAAACTTCGAGGTAGATAAGTATTTATATACAATCTACTTACCTACCTAATAATTAATATGTACTTATTGTTGTTGTTGTTTATTGTATTCTATCTATAGGCTAAGAAATGTAAGTACACAGTAAGATAACAGGAAAAAAAAATTGCATTTTTTGGTAATATTATGTGAGACAGGACAGTGGGACAGTGAGGAGGTCCTCTGTAAAATCGTCCGTATGGTAGGTACCAAGCTAAATTAATTTTAAATTAGGTAGTTATTTTTTTACATAGATCCGAATTATTAGAACCTTCGACCACAGACTTCGGTCTAAGATTAGAACTATCGATTTAGTTACAGAACATTTAAAATATTTTTTTAATTCGCCCTGTCTTTAGATTATTTTGTAAACAACAACTTACCGAGGATGAGATATAGCTCGCTTCACAATATTCGTCAAAAATGTAACCAGTGCACTATGAAATGATTAGATTATTATTAACGTGAGAATGTAAATAAAACTTGCTCGAAAAATCTCGTACGTAAATCGATTTACGTAAGAAAAACGCGTTTGATTTGATCTGCCACACACTACCAGACTCCGGCCTTCGCTTGATTGATAAACAAAACTTCCGCTTCTTGCAGCGCGCGCATTCTGGTGCTGCCTGTTGAAAAAAAATCTACCAATTGTGTGTGGTGTTTTTTGATAGGATTAAGCGATGGTCCCAGAATATATCGGCGTTTGCACAACATAATTTAAGTGTGTTTAATTATTGAATTTGTAGCTGCATGTTCATAATAATTTAAGTCAGGGTTCGCCGATATATATCAGCGGATATATATCATGATTTATATCAAGATATATTTTATATCAATTGATTTTTATCTTGATATATATTAATTGTTTTTTTCCTGTTTTCTGGAATAAAAATTTTGGAGATTAATGTTTACTCTGGCAATACATAGCGAAAAACTACAATGAGGCGTTTTCCAAAAAAAATAAGTAGTTCTAAAATACTTACTAGATGGCGTAACAGACCTATCGTTTTACCTGTCATTGTCATTTCTGTTGAAATATTTTATGTTTATTTTTTAAATCGTATATTTTGGCTCCACACGTTGTGTATTTAGCCAGTGTCGACTATTGTAATATTTCAAATGAAGTCAAATACATAGTTACGTTACTTGAAATTGTCTAAATACACATGTGGAGCCAAAATACACGAGAAAAAAAAAGTCACACGTAAATTTTTTTGTCTTTCATGTCTTGACAGTGACAGAAAAACCTCAAGGTACATCTAACGCCATCTATTGGGTACTTTTATTACCAGGTTTTTTTTTTTTTTGAAAACGCCTCATTCAGGATAATTTAGATTGTTTCCCAAAATACCAACCTCATTTAAAGTTGGGGTAATCCCTTTTTCTTTAACTTACCAGTACGGCTAGCTTTTTATTGAAATTCAAACAAAAACTTTTTTATCATATAAGGATTATTTTACGAGGTAATCAAAAATGGGGATTCCCTGGTGCTCCTAGCGTTACTAATTTTCACTTTCTAGGGAAAATTTGCTTCTTTTCCTTAGCCTGGATATATATCCGATATAAAATCCGATTTTTGATATATTTATTATAAAAATCGTTTTTTTTTTCGAACCCTGATTTAAGTGCACCGTTGATCCGATATTCATGAAATTTTGCAAGTAAGTAGTTTATGCAAATATTTTAAAATCGTTAATTCGTTCATGCATTAAAAACAAATATGAGTATAAGCAAACTTGATCAAGGATTTTATTGAAGGTAAAGAGGATAGTTGTTTTTTCTTTTTTTTCTCTTAGTAATTACAAAGCTACTTGTAGCAATAGTCTCTCTGATATTATATACGGGATTATAAGGAAAGGGTATGCTAAGCCGAAAAGGGCTCATAGTACTTATCATTGTGAAGAACTTTTATTATGGACAAACTCTGAAATCGAGAAATTATAATCAGTTTTTCTATAAAAAAATGTCAATGACACTCGACAAAATGTATGGAACAGCCGTTTTTTTCTCGATTTCAAGGTTAATCCCATTGTAAAAGTTGTTTACAATCATGAGTAGTATGAGGTAGTATGAGCCACTTGCGGCATAGCATTTCCCTTCTCTCATAACCCTAATAATAATAATAAATAAATTATTATAAAAGTAAAAATATGGAAATGGTATTGGTGTATGAGTGACAAATGCAGGTATAAAAAAATGACAGTGTAAGCATAGTTATAGAGTCCTGTTGATACCTAGGGTACCTTTGGATATGGAACCCTAAAAACCACGACTTTAATTTTCATTAAAAATATTTTCTAAAGAATTCGAATGGAATTCTTTACTAAGTACTTCTGATTACAGAGAAGTACTTAGTAGTTCTGTAGTTGGGTCTTTTTTACCGGCTCACTGGTATTGTGTGCGATGTAAAAAAAGAGTATGTTGACCAATGAGCGGTGCGTATTTTGTATGTATGTTCTGTTTTGCGATGTGTTAACGATTGTAGAGACGTATTCAATTACAAGGTTGTGTGTGAGAAAGCAAGTGTGTTCTATACCTACATGTTTACCTCGGCCCCCAAAAAAGCGGCAGACTTTGTTCGATAACAGCTCGAGTTTATGCGTCATTATTTTAGTTATATACCTTGGCAAAGGGGAAATTATAGGTAAGGCGCTGCCGTTCTGATATAGCCAACTCAGATAATGGTAGGTTTAAGGTTTTTTTTAAACCTCAAAACTGTTCGATGACATAAGTACAACAATAACAAACAAACATACTTGACAACAAGTCTGATGACTGTAGTGTGTTGGTCGTACCTCCATTATCCGTTCCATTATTTCATCGGCTACGGCAGCAGAGAGGCACAACCAATTAATTGCGATAATGGTGACCCAATGATTTTCAACGTAAAGAATAAAATCTGTGGATTTTTGTTATAATAGCATGGCAAGTAAGAATTACGTTCCATTATACTTAATCACAGCTATGTAGCAGACAATCAAGCAAATTACTCCTAGCGAAGCAATATAGAACCGTGCAAAACACAAAATATCAATATCAATCAATAATTTTTCATTGTTGAATAATTTGTTAATTTTTACAAAATATATTTTTTGTAGTGGTAAAATAATGTTCAAATAAAATATATAATGATTAAATACCATTTTTAATAGACTTTATATCCAATTAAACAAATAATTCCTAAAATGCTACCCACAGACCATTAATAATAATAAATACCCTTTGAATATTTTTTTGAGTAATTATCAAAGTTTCAGTAAGATAATAAATAATCAGCACAAGATGGAACGTAAATTGATGAGACAGAATAGACAGATTGTTAAAATGACAGTGACAGTGACGTTTAAAATTGCCGACAGCCAGGGTTCCGAAAAATTTCGAATTCCTTTCCGTTCTATAGATTCTGCTAAGATTAGATTTTAGGAATGAGCTACAAAGTTTTAAAACTTGCCTCTTCGACGTTAAAGGTAAGGTATAAAATATAATAATAACTTTCCTTGAATCTCTTTGCAATCTTTTAAAAGCTGTCAAATGATGTTATGCAATCCTCGCCAGCTTTCGCCCATTTAAGCACATCCTCATAGCTTACACTTCTTCTGCAGAATAAATCCAAACTCTCGTAAAAATCCTGCTAAAATTACCTACCACAGTAATTAGTTACCAGGCACCTCAGCCTGAGTAAGCTGTCGTGACGACCTTCAAACATGTGACCGACTGTCATTCGCAAATTCTTATCAATATTGCTTTTACACAGATTTTTATATAGTAATAAACACTGATCTATTTTATAAGCAACATAAACTGATGGCACTGATTTATTCCGGCTATAAAATCTTTGTATGCACTTCCGTTAAAATTTAATTTTACAGGTTACCTTAAAGCTTAGGCAGTAGATGTCCAGAGCAAAACTGAATCATATTATGCACGGTTTTATCCTCGGCTTCAGTTAAGAGTCTGTATTTGATTGACTGCTATCCCAAAATAATTTAAGCAAAGCCAAGTCGATCATATTTAAAGCTTATATTCGCTGTGAGTTCTAATCAATGTATTCTGTTATTTAGTTAAATATTGTTATTACAGAGTGGAGGAATCAGAATTTCCTCCAGGCACTATGCAACTACACATGATGCTGATCTTGTTGTCATTGGAGCGGGCCCTGGTGGCTATGTTGCGGCCATTAAAGCTGCTCAACTTGGCATGAAGGTATTATATTTGATTCTTGTATTAAAATGCTTTCCAATTAAAAAATAAACCTTTATTCCTGTTGCATAAAATATTGTGAAAAGTAAATAGAATTTGTTAATGACAAATTTACTTATAGTAAATGAAATTTAAATCAACAGTGTAAATGCCTTGTCATAAAATTTGTTTGATGATTCAGTTTAATGTACATTGTCTTTGAATTTATTGATTTAATATGTTTCCTTTGCATATATGCCTTTTTTTTTGTTCAAATTAATGTGTTTTTTAGTAAGTTTCTAGGTGTCACTGAACTGTGATAAAGTATAATCACATAGCACATATTATTCCTTATGACTATTTAGTGGTTTTTTTTAATTTATATTATTAGGGTTCCTTACCTCAATAGGAAAAATGCCCTTGTAGCATCACTTTGTTGTCCGTCTGCCTGTTTGTCAAGAAAGGCATAGAATATTGTTTATTGCCATACTGTGTACAAAGTTCTTTAAATTAAGTCAAGATAGATGTCAAGACCCTTTTTCTCAAGAATGCGTTTATACCCAACTTTTTGTTGCTTTTGCGACACCTGTAAGTCATTAAAAACCTATAGGGTACTTCCTGTTGACCTAAAATCATGAAATTTGGCATAAAGCAACTTGTAGTTAAATCACATTTTAAAAAAATATTACAAATTTTGAATATTTTACAAAAACAACAATACCTCGAACTACCTCTAACCTCGACTTTGAATCGATAGCTGTCACTAATAGCAACTAGGGTTTCAGAGATTCATCAACAAAGTTATCTTTTCAGGTAGTCTCAGTAGAGAAAGACCCCACCCTCGGAGGCACATGTTTGAACGTCGGCTGCATCCCATCCAAGGCACTACTCCACAACTCTCACCTGTACCACATGGCTAAGCATGACTTTAAACATAGGGGCATTGAAACTGGAGAAGTCAAATTCAATTTTGCGACTATGATGGATTACAAAGTAAAGGCTGTTAAGGCTCTGACTGGAGGTATTGCAATGCTCTTCCAGAAGAATAAGGTAACTACAAACATCTTAACTACTATTGATTGGATCTTGACTCTTGTCATATACATGCTCTATAGTTTACTCGACTGGCACAAAATTATTGCATCTCTGCCAATGATTTATATCTGTCGTATTTAGTTTTGAAAATAATTCAAACAGAATCGATGCATTTGTAAAAATCCCCTTATTTTATTCACAAACATAAGCTTATCTAATCTAAAAAGTTTTGTAATCTGCTTGTAGATGAGAAGTGTCAATTTTGGCGGGAACGTGAAGAAGTCATGTAGCGTCATTGTATATTTACCAAAATTTAAATCACAAGTTTTCGAGAGCCAATATATAAAACTGTTTATCCATTAAGTGTTTGTGAACATGCACGAGTTGGTGAATAGTATAATGTTGTAAAACGTGACTCTTCGTGTTCTTTTCATAACTCCATAGAAACCTCTAGTAATGTCTCCACCACTTAACCGGGGCATGAGGTGGACTTGACCGTAACTTACTTTGCTTGACTTATTTTGAATTGTGAAATATTTGGCTTGACTTGAAATATTACAATGCTTGACACTGGCAAAATATACAACATGTGGAGCCAAAACATAAGAGAGAAAAAATGTCAATTGCAAAAAGCGAAAAACAGAACATTTTAGCCATAAATCAAAACGACGTGCACAAGGAGCGCAAGTACGGCGTTTCAATGATAGATATATTGTTTGCCATCAACAAAATCAGTTATCGATTATAAACGGTGTTTTTCATTAAGGCGAGGTCCAATCGCAAAACAACAAAAAGTAGCATTTTTCAGCGCTTTGTTCAAAGTGATGAGATTACTTAATCAGGTGCAAAAAATATTGAAGATAGAAAATAAAACTGAAATTACGTTAAACCGAGTAAAATTTCGAAAATCTGTCTTAGTTACAAAATAAAAAATCGCAAAATGACCCCTTGAAAAACCCTTCTGAAATCAAATGCTCTGAATTTTCAGCGGTAACTACAAATTTTCTTTTACAAATTAAACATCCAGGCTAGTTGTTTATACGGCGTACCAGGTAGTTTTTTTATTTGATTTGTATATTTCCGTTAATCGGCAAAAAAGCAGTGAAATACTACAATTTATACTACTACTATTTTCAACTTTAAACCTTAGAACTTTGAGCGGGACAGTCCTCATTTCAAATCACGATCAGTCCTCGCCTTAACTAAAAACAATTTTTAAATATTTTTTTATTGCTAGCTATCATACTGATTAGGTATGTACATCTTTATGACAGATCCTAAAAAGAAACAAACTGTAGGCCAGCCCATTCCAGACAAGGCATATTTACTATCTTCAGCCACTGCCACACAATCACATCAGGTCTATTGTGGTCAAACACCTAGCCTGTCCACTCACACCACCCGGTCTATTAATTTTGACATTCGCCTTTGACTCTAAATGTAATTTTGGATGTTTTTCCTCGACAAAAACGCATTTATCAATTCCAAATATCAAATTTGTCAATAGATAAAATACAATTACTTGCACTGAAGGCCTAGTATGGGCTCCGGGATAAAGTTATGTCCACCCGTTATGTCTTCGCGTCATCGTGACACAGCTAGAATGTGGATACATCCGTCTCGTTCTCGCGGGATAAATATGGTGTTTTTTTTTTATTCCGGCGCCCGTGCTACTCATGCTGCTGTCTGGACTAAAAATATCTCCATCTTTTGTCATTTCAATGTCGAAAAAGAATGACAACAATTTTAGAGCTGTCTAAATTTGTTTTATCAGTAAATGACATAACAGTATCGACACCAATTTGGATTATTTCAGGTGAAACTAGTCAAGGGAGTTGGTACCATTGTCGCGCCAAACAAGGTCGAAGTGAAAGGAGAGACAGGTGTGGAGACAGTCAACACTAAGAATATTCTTATAGCCACTGGATCTGAAGTGACTCCCTTCCCTAATGTCACTGTAAGTATGAACAAAATTTAAATTAAAGAAAAAAATAGCTTTTATTCTCTGATCTTACTTAAATATTTGCTAACAGGTAATGCTATTCCTCTATCCTTTATATCAGTTCTTAGACGTCCACTGCTGGACGACGCCTCCCTCATATTGGGGGTGGTTGCCATAATCCCCCTTTTTTCTTCTTTTTGCTAATACTTAATCCTATTATTATTTATTAGTATTTATTCTAGAAAATTAGTAACACCAGCTTGACCAGTTACTTGATCAGATTGTCCGCCTTGGACATAGGTCTAGAAGTCCCAATTTTTCTCTGTCTCTGGCTGTTTTGCGCCATCTTTTTGGTAGGTCATCCTCCCACCTCTTTTGTGGCAGTTCTCTTTTCATCTCTGGTGAACCAAGATATGATTCCCTTGGTTCATTTTTCTTTAGGAGATCTAACCACATAGTCAACGCAGCGCCATTTTAATCTCTTAAGCTTCCGAAAATGTCCGATAATCACATTGTGTTGTGCATAACGGATTTTACAATATTTCAATTTTCTTTATAATATAATCACATGCAGACATAGTTGTTCACCATTGAAATAGGTTGCCGGGGAAGGTGGTCGCAGCAAAATCTATAAATACTTTTAAAAACTAGCTAGACAGTTGGATAATTAAGGAGAAGATAAACTTGATTGACAGTTATAAAGTTTCAACACTGTGTGATATAGGCACATCAGCCTATGCTGCTCGCCTATAAATAAAAAAAAAAATTTAATGGTTTTCATTTCAGTTTGATGAGCAGCAGATCATCACATCAACTGGTGCGCTGTCCCTGCCCTCCGTGCCGAAGCGGTTCCTTGTGATCGGCGCCGGCGTTATTGGCCTGGAACTGGGTTCGGTGTACGCCAGATTGGGATCCGAGGTCACGGCTATTGAGTTCCTACCTACTATTGGAGGTAACTTTATTTTGTTATACACAAATAGCCGCAAACGAGCAGACGGTTAGCCTGATGGTAAGCGATATGTCCCGTGTATGGACACCTGTCCGCAACACTAGTGACGTTGTCGATGCTTTGCCAGCCCAGAGAGATGTTTGTAGAAACCCTTTTTGAAAAATTCCATTTTGTAGCTCGGTGGAAAGAACTTCGGGGGACGGTCATTACACAACTTACTAGCTTACTAGCCTTGGAAGAATGGATTTGCTATAGGAGATAGATATCCGTTAGTTTATCACGCTATATGCTGATACTTTTAAAAGCGAAAAGAACTGTAGAATCACACATCGACACCTGTAAAAGTGTCACTTGTTCACGACTGAACTAACTGTGTGACTGTGTGTTTTCACTGTTAGCTGAACTGTCCTTGAAGAAATTTGTCAAATAAGCATTTTTCAAGTGGTTAGTACAGAGGATTTTTATTATCTCGAGGCCAAAATGAGAGTAAACGAGGAAACTGTGAAGAGCAAGTTGCTTACACAAATAACTTTGTGATGGGTAAAATGAATAAAGGCCATAATATGAGTCTAAATAGTCTATGGCACAGCGTCCATTATGCATTAACTGTAATATATGCGATGGTTTGGATCAAAATAACAGCAGTCAAACTATACGAGGGCCTCTGAAGAGATTGAGAACTCTAGGCCAATCGCTGTGGGCATCAATCCCTGTAGGTTTTTAACTCCACCAGTGCTATATCGACAGGTGTGGGCATCGATCTCGAAGTATCCAAGGCCCTGCACAAGATCCTGGCCAAAGAGGGCATGAAATTCAAGCTCAACACCAAGGTGATGGGCGTCAAGAAGGAAGGTGGCGTAGTGAAGGTCGACGTAGAGGCGGCAGCCGGTGGCAACAAGGAAACCGTGAGTCATCACATTTCGAACTTAAAAATTGTATTGAAATGAACTACTTGCCTACAAAATTTCATGAAGATCGGATCAACGGTTCGCAAGTTATCATCGGACAAATATACACACAAACATACATACAAATGCCGATTTGTCCCAGTAAACTCTGAGACCTTCGCTTCGCTCGGTCAATTAGTTATTCGGTCTCGTATTGCGTCTTTTTGGGACAAAATACGAAGATCGAATAACAGCATACTGCAGGGCCTGTCCAATAACTTGTGTTGTCCGATATACAGATTTTGGATATCTGTCCACCAGAGTAAAAATCGAAAGTAGTAGCAGTGATGACTTATATGTTTAATTTGAAATATTTTAATAATTTTTTTCTATTTAGAATTTTCTGTTCTTTCTTGTAAATTATGAGTTACGTGCCTGAAAATAAACATTTATTATTATTATAAACGAGCGAATGCGCTGCGTCCCGTTTCGTTTATATTGGAATGAAACGAAGGCAGCGCATTCGGTCTCGCGTCGCACGCGTCGCTCGGTGTCTGAGCGGCGGTCCGTGTCCGTGCGCAGTTGGAGTGCGACGCGGTGCTGATCTCCATCGGGCGGCGGCCGTACACGGCGGCGCTGGGGCTGGACAAGGTGGGCATCGCGCTCGACGACCGCGGCCGCGTGCCCGTCAACAACAAGTTCCAGACCACCGTGCCCGGGTAACAAACGTCTCGTTCTACTGTTTAAAATATAAATCCCTGAAGTAGTTGATTGATTCAGGCGTTACTTTGCGGAAGTTCATTTTCAAACTGTCAAAAATAACCAATATGTAGTGTCTTGCACGGTACGGCGGTAGGATAATAATTTCAAAATTGTTATATTCTTCTTTTCAAAAAATTGTTTAAACATTTGGAATAAATAATTTGTAATATACTACTTTTCTAAAAATTATATAAAATTTAAATACATATTAGGTAAAAAACAAACAATTGTTCATTATTCCTATTGTACTGGACGCGACGTTACAGCGGAAAGACACTACATATTGGTTATTTTTGACATATAAATCCCTCCTTAAATCCATAGTCCTTTAATATTAATTTGACCTCCGACTCTTGAGCTCTGTTGATTTTTGATTTGATGAAATCTTTGGAACTTGCATACGGATATACCGCTGGCTTTTCGTTCGGTAAAGTCAGGAAACCTACATAGTTGCGTTTCTTAAACTGTGGTTTTCAAACTCCTTGGGATTAGGTATCGAGGCAATTTTTTCATTCACTTAATGTGCATTACAGTGAGTTGCAATGCCACACAGAAACATTAATCTCCATTATTATCTTTTCTTCTGTATTTTTACAGAATTTACGCCATCGGTGACTGCATCCACGGCCCCATGTTGGCGCACAAGGCAGAGGACGAGGGCATCGTTTGCGTCGAAGGTATCATGGTAATAACATTCTTACCCCATTCATAGAACAAATCAACTTACGAATTAAGATTCCTCTATGCTTATGTGGACTCGCCATCATACAATGCTACACTAGACATACCATCCGTTACGCACCAACACTTGGAGTATCATTGTGATGGCCAAATCCTGGTCGAAACGACTGGTTTAAAAATATTCTGGACATCGTCTCGATAAAAGAAAATTAGCAAGATCAAAGGGATCGATGAGGTGTTTGGACAGAAATAGCTGTAGTGATCCAAATATTCATTCGTATTTATGTTTTTTTTTATTGCAAGTGACAGAAGAGAGTAGCTTGCCCTATATTTAGCGATATGCTAACTGGTACAGTGTCACCTGTAATGCACTCCGCTTGGCACGAGATAAAAGTTAAATGTCTTAATGCCCAGTTATTTTGAAGGAAACTGTCCCAACAGGAAGCCCTTTAAATATCTGCGTTCCAAAATGAAAAATCACATTAATGTATGGTATTTTATATTTGATGTTCGTTTTCAGGGCATGCCAGTTCACTTCAACTACGACGCGATTCCGTCAGTAATTTACACGTCGCCCGAAGTCGGCTGGGTCGGCAAGACCGAAGAAGATCTAAAGAAAGAAGGCAGAGCGTACAAAGTGGGTAAATTCCCGTTCCTGGCCAACTCGAGAGCGAAAACCAACGGCGAGCCGGACGGATTCGTTAAAGTGTTATCCGACAAGACCACAGACGTTATCCTCGGCACACATATCATTGGCCCCGTGAGTCTCAAATAAACCGATGAAACCCGAGGTGACATCGTGCTAACTTGTGACATGCCACCTAGACCATGTATACATTTTTTTTTATTAGCGCCATAGAAATAAAGTCGAAATACTTATTGGCAAAAACAAAACAATGCTATGTCATAATTTAAAAAAAAAACTTTCAATATGTAGTATGTCGCAACGCTGCACGCTGTCACTGTCACTTTGTTTGTATTTTAGCTAAGGCCTCCATTCCGGTTATTCCGTTCATCCACTCTGTGGTGGATACTCGGAAATGTATGTTCATCTTGTTTTAATAAAACGGGAATACTCACGTTAAATTGAGTTGGTTATTCCGACTATGTTCATCTATCCAAATTCGAAATTCTTCCGAATTTTTACCCCAACTACAGTTCAAAACTAAATATACTCATACGCTTTAAAACTTTCACAACTATTTAAGGCGAGGTCCAATCACAAAACAACAAAAAGTAGCATTTTTCAGCGCTTTGTTCGAAGTGACGAGATTACTTAATTAGGTGCAAAAAATACTGCAGATAGAAAATAAAACTGATATTACGTTTAACCGAATAAAATTTCGAAAATCTGTCTTAGTATAATAAAAATTCGGTCTGTAATAAAAATTCGCAAAATGAACCCCTGAAAAATCCTTCTGAAAAAATGCTATGAATTTACAGCGGTAACTACAAATTTTCTTTTACAAATTTAATATCCAGGCTAGTTGTTTATACGGCGAACCAGGTAGTTTTTTTATTGGATTTGTATATTTCGGATAATCGGCAAAAAAGCAATGAAAAACTACAATTAACCGTTTTCTGATCATGTATGATATGCGATTTTCAACTTTAAACCATAGAAGTTTGAGCGGGACAATACTCATTTCAAATCACGATCAGTCCTCGCCTTAATAAGGTAACTGTTATACTTACAACTTTTTTTACTTTCTAACTATTTTAGTTTTGACCTATCAGACAAGATACATACATATGTATTTTTTATATGAATGTAATGTCTATAATCTTGGGCCAGTTTCTATCATATTCCTAGAAATAACTGTACACAGCCGAGGAAGAAAAATAATATATGAATTTCGATAATTGGGGTGGATATATGAACACGCGTTTCCAAGTATCCACCTTAGGATGGCTGTTTTAGGGTGGAAGAACGGAATAACCCTCTTAATCCAATCTTATTCGATATTGAGGTTATAAGTCCACTTGGGGTTCATGCATTCGCATTGCAATATCCTTAAAATATCGGAGCAAGGCTCTGGCATAAGTCCAGATTGTTTCTGGGTTATGCTGTAGCTGATTCATGCTACCCAGGTCATACTGAATTCTTCCGTGCTTTAACAGGGACAGCATGAGATCTGCAGTTTCGATAAAGAACTGAACTGTCACTGTCCGTCTTACACTAGTTGTTCCTAAATCCATTGTCATTGTTGGAGAAAACGCGCATTTGCATCGTGACACTTACAGAAAAAAAGAGGTTCGGCGTCTAAATTGACTTAGCGTAATATTGCCCTATCACGAAAAACCAGTTGCTAGAAAAAAAATCGTTTGTAAATTGCACTAAGTTGAAATGACCAGTTTATGGGGCTTACTTGTAAATGCAAGTTCTTCATTTACTAAATCTTGTTCTATTATAGAACTGTTGTTTCAGATACAATGTTGAAATCATTAGTTATTTTTTATGGTTTCTGGTGTCATCTATGCATTGTTATAACAGGGTGGCGGCGAACTGATCAACGAGGCTGTGCTGGCGCAAGAATACGGAGCGGCCGCCGAAGACGTTGCGAGAGTGTGTCACGCGCATCCCGTGAGTTACATTACACTTATCATCATCAACAGCCTGAAGACGTCCGCTGCTGAACGAAGGCTTCCCCCTTAGACCGCCACACTGAACAATTCGCAACTTGAATCCACTGGTTACCCGCGACCTTTAAAATGTCATCAGTCTACCTAGTGGGAGGCTTACCTATGCTGCGTCTTCCAGCTCGGGGTTGCCACTCAAAAACCTTTACACTTATAAATTAAATGAATAAATAACGCTTCGCATTCATTGTTCCCCGCTAAGTTTCCGTGTCAAGGACGCCATGCAACCACACAAAGACACGGACAACTGACACAGAACTAGACCAGATATTTAAGTTCATCAATCAAACATTGCCTGGGGCGCTAGTCTCGACTTTTCGCTACAGCACTTTGCGACCGAATTCGGTCGCTATGACGCAAAAAATCGACAACGAACTCGAATTGTTAACGAAAAAACGCAAACAAAGCGTTGAATTTTGCGTCATAGCGACCGACTTCGGTCACTATGACGCAAAATTCAACGACGAACACTAATTGTTCTGAAAAAAACGCAAAAATAGCGTTGAATTTTGCGTCATAGCGACCGAATTCGATTGCAAAGTACATAGCGAAAAGTCGAGACTAGCGGCCCTGGTCGGGTATCGAACCCGAGACCTCCACATCAAAGCAAGAGGATTTTATGACGTGTAACTTTTTTTTTGTTACTAATAAAAAACTGAGACTGAAACTATATGCTTGTAAGACATGGTTTTATCTCGTTACAGACATGTGCAGAGGCGCTCCGTGAAGCGAACATGGCCGCGTATTGTGGAAAGCCGATCAACTTTTAATGTTAGACTAGTTATAAACTAATTTATTAGCATCCACTCTTAAACATCAGGATCGCAACTGAAGGTGTCGAGTCGATCCTATAAGGAATCTTGTATGAATCTAATTTGAATGTAGTCTTCTGCAACTATTGTGATTAACGTTACCGTAAGACCGTAACTGATACGTATACATATTGAAGTGTATTTGAACGATACGCGTGTAAACATTGTTATTTAATTTTGGCCGCGATCATGTAAACGTGCTTCGGCGGGAAACGTGTTCACCGCCGCAGGTTTAAGTGATATTTATTTTTTAAATATTTATTTCTGACAACACATTTATTTGTACTTTTCATTCCGTTTTTTTTTTGTTGACTCTTGAACACTCCCGCATTTACTTCGATGTAAATGTCGTGTATCGGTGTATATTTATTATCTTTTGTAAATAGCTTTACTAAAATACAGTTATGTACAAAAAAAAAAGTGTTTTTGATTCAAAGGAAATAAATAAAATGACAATGTTTATTATAAACATTTTATTTGGATGTTATCAATTTGTTTTCACACAGGATGTAATAATAAATTCTAAACTTGTCGGTGACTGATAGGACTTGAGCCTGTATGCGGGAACCAAAACATGCAAAAAAAAACTGTTTTCCGCGTAAGATAATTTTTGAACTGATCACAAGCAGTTATTAGAATATTATTTGTAATTTGAGTATTTGTTAATGTCTTAATAATATATATATTTATATATATTGCTATGAGCAAGAATTCTAAGCATAAATCATAAATTCATCGTGGCTATTAAAATTAAATTGGTACACAATTAAAATGAATATATAATCATAATAAGTGACTAGATCGATATTCGATGCATTTTATTAATCAAAATATATAGGTGAAATAATTAAAAAAATTGCAACAGTAACAATAAATATACGCGTGTGATAAGAGTAATATCAAACAAGGGTAAAACTTTATAAATAACATTGAAACAATAGTAAAGAAATAAGTCATAAGTACGTACAGAGAAAAAAACAAACAAACAACCACAAACACAACAATAATATCAAGTCATTATAGGGAAGTATTGGCAATTGGCAAGTATTTGGCATTCTATACAAAACCGAATAAACCTAGTTAACTTTGACGACAGATTAATTCTAATACTGCCTTTGTCTGACACTAAGCAAATGACAAAGACAGCAATAAACAATCTGTCGTCAAAGTTAACAAACGTTTCAGTATTCGGGGGTTAACACGCCAACTGAACAGCCGAGTACTGTACTGTCCTAATTAAGTTTCCTTCATCAAGTCATGTAATGCCAGCATAACATTGAGTAAATGTGTAGCTAGACGTACTCAGTTATCTCCCAAATTTGTTGCTATAAGTATACAATGATTGCAATCAGGGTTCGCCGATATATATCAGCGGATATATATATCAATTATTTTTTATCTTGGTATATATCAAATGATTTTTTCCTGTCATCTGAACTAAATTTTTTGGAGATTAATGTTTAGCCTGGCAACACGTAGCGAAAAACTACAATTCAGAATAATTTACATTGTTCCCCAAAATGGCAACCTCATTTAAAGTTGGAGAAATCCCCTTTACTGTCCGGCTAGCTTTTTATTGAATTTCAAACGTTAACTACATATCATATAAGGTTTATTTTACGAGGTAATAAAAAAATGGGGATTCCCTGGTGTTCCTAGCGTTAATAATTTTCACTTTCTAGGGAGAATTTGCTTCTTTTTCCTAGCCTGGATATATATCGGATTTATATAAAAAAATCGGATTTTTGATATTTTTATAAAAATCGGATTTTTTCTAACACTGATTGCAATACAATTCCAAACGAATTAAATAAAATACTAAGTGTTCCCAAACAAGTTCTAATAACCCGAATGTGTGTTCCTTCAACCCCATGTATCCATAATCTGACTGCACATATTCAAATAAAGCTTCGGAGAAAGTATTTCGCAGTATTGAGCACAGTCGTTTGAATACATGATAGCAGCCGCCATAGTCTTGGCATTGCTTTCCATGTATTTAAACAGTATACCTTCAAGATCGGAAATAGACAAATTGTTTTCAATATAAAAGTTTTTTGAGAGACGGAAGCAAGTCTCCCACAGCTCGTCGTTTATTGGGAACATAGACATGCATTTGTCTATAATTTCCGCTGCTTTCGTAGAAATATCACAAACGGGAATATCGATGACAGTATTTGAAGGTGCTTTGATGTATTTCAGTTCGTCACAGCAACATGGCAGAGCCTGGTACGTTGTCGGGTCGATAATGGGGAACGGAGCTTCGTTAAGAATCGCCAACGAAACTTCTTTGATTCTCTTCGAAACTATGTTATGTATGGCGATCTTATTATCGCTCTGGACGTGTTTTAAATCCTTGCCGTACTCCGCCGGTACACTATGCGCCGTGTAAAGTTTGTCCGTCGAAGGCGTATGCTTCAACGTATCTAACAAATACCTTAAACAGTCGGAATACATACCATTGTGATATGCTAATTTAGCTGCCATGTTCGGATTTTTTAGCAAAATTTCTTCGTTTATCCAAGGTCTTAGTATCAAGATGATATCATCGGCCCAAGATTTCTTTTTGAAATCTGTCATCGATGTAAGCGGGTTCAAACGCGGCTCCAGCGGCCTTCTTTGCATGTCTTCTATTTCAAACGGGAACATTATATCGATTCTGTCGATTTGTTGGAACATGAACTTGTTGTTGTTTCGACTCGCTGGTATTTTGATGACTCGTTGCGTAGTCTTCATCATTATGACTCTGTTTGTGCTCTTTTCTTTTTCATTATTACCCTGTAAAGTTGGATAAGATCATGAGCTATTTCAATAATTTGTCTAGATCGCTACCGGGATGAGTGTTTGTCGGCGGGTACACAATCGGGATGAGTGTTTCTCGCGCGGGTATACAATCGGAATGAGTGTTTTTCGCGCGGTTACTTACTTAATCGGGGTGTTTTCGTGCGCGGGTATACAATTAGGATGAGTGCTTCTCGCGCGGGTACACAAACGGTATGAGTATTTCTCGCGCGGGTATACATTCGGAATGAGCATTACTCGCGCGGGTACACAATCAGAATTAGTACTTCTCGCGTGGGTATACATTCGGAATGAATGTTTCTCGCGCGGGTATACATTCTGACTGAGATCAGAATTAGTACTTCTCGCGTGGGTATACATTCGGAATGAATGTTTCTCGCGCGGGTATACATTCTGACTGAGTATTTCTCGCGCGGGTACACAATCGAAATTAGTGCTTCTCGCGTGGGTATACAATCGGGATGAATGTTTCTCGCGCGGGTACACAATCGGGATGAGTGTTTCTCGCGCGGGTACACAATCGGGATGAGTGTTTCTCGCGCGGGTACACAATCGGGATGAGTGTTTCTCGCGCGGGTACACAATCGGGATGAGTGTTTCTCGCGCGGGTACACAATCGGGATGAGTGTTTCTCGCGCGGGTACACAATCGGGATGAGTGTTTCTCGCGCGGGTACACAGTCGGAAATAGTGCTCCACGCGCGGTAGCACAATCGAGATGACCGCTTCTCGCGTGGTAACACAATCGGGATGAGTTTCGGGCGAGTATCGCATCCGTGGACTCACTACCTCTGTCGCTTACATTTAAAAATTCGGAATACTATGACTATCAAGCTATTTACCTGTAGGTGCGTATTGCCAGTTGCGAATATTCTGCCTTCATCGTCAATGTAGATAGTAAAGTCGCCGCCGCAAGCCACCAGCGCTTTGGTCTTGAAGTCTTTAGTTTCGACTTCTGGTGTCTTCGCACTTTTGTCCTTCTCTGTATCTCGCTGCGTATCTGTACGTAGCTTCACTTCTGTCGGTATGTACGTTTGTTTCCGATCACCGCTGCCTATAAGGAAAAAGATATTGAAAATTAAAGGGCTACACGTAATAATATACTTCAATGTAATATATTATTCTTGTAAGATAGATAGATAGATAACTCTTTATTGTTCACACCAGAAACTACATGCATAATACAAAAATCTACTTAAAAGTAGTGTAACAATTGACGGCCTTATCGCTTAAAGCGATCTCTTCCAGGCAACCTTAAGGATAATCTTACCGAGCTGTCCGTCAAAGTTTAGGCCCCAAGAGTACAGAGCTCCCGTGTTGGTGACCAGACAGGAATGGTGCCATCCTGCTGCTATCTGAAGAATAAAAAAAAACAGGTAGTCATCACCATCATCAGCCAGAAGACGTCCACTGCTGAACATAGGCCCTTAGAGCGCCACACCGATGGACAACCTGCCACTTGCATCTACTGCTTGCCCGCGACTTTCATAATTTCGTCGGTCCACCTAGTGGGAGGCTTGCCTAATACCAGGTAGTAAATATCGTAATTTATTTCTTGAGTATCGTGTAAACCAGTCATTCCAGATCCGGGTGTGCTAAAAGTGCCACCAGAGCCACAAGAGGACGAGCAGCAGCGTTCTCTCAGTAAACGGTGAGCGTTCTGCGATCCCCAAAGCACCTGCCAAGCGTGGGGATAATCTTTTCTAGGGAAGCCTTGTTCAGCAGTGGACGTCTTTTGGCTGATAATTATGATGATGTGGTGCGCTTCGATCGTCCTGAATGTGGCATTTAGTGTGATCGTGCGAGCAGACGAGTGTTCAGGTGCGTGTACATACGTGTAGAATGGTCCCCTGCACGTTGCACGTGTCGACCAGCTGCGGCAGCAGGTGCGGGTCGCGCGCGGGCTCCGGCGGGCCCCCGGCGGGGGGCGCGGGCGCGGGGTCGGCGCGCCGCGCGGCCGCCGCGCGCACCTGCTGCGGGGACGCGCCCCACACGAACACCTGGCCCTTGCTCGTTAGCGCCAACTAACGAAAATAAATATATATTATTTATAAATATATATAAAAGTGAACGTTTGTTTCTACGTTTAAGAGTGGGCTGCCTTGAGGGTGGCCTGACCTGACATCGTGTGAAAGGGACAGCTAGATTTGAATTTCACGGGAGCAAAAGAAACAAACTATTAAGGTTACAGCTTCTCCCTTTCGCTCCCCCAGAAACTTATATATAGCCATCTCTTTCAAATGTAGCGATGCCTTGATTTTCGCTAACCCCTTTCGCACTTTATCAACATTTTTTAATATAAAAATTACAGAGAAGAAATTAAAAAAAACTAGTCAATGTATTAAATTTTCATGTTAAAATAATAACATTAAATATGCTATAAAACTTTGGCAATGATATTCTAAGGATATTAAGTAGTCCATTATTTTAATTCATTGTCTGTATTTTTTAAATAATATTTATTTGATAAAATGCGAACGAGATAGCTATATTCCAGTTCAGGGGCCAACGTCTTATAAACCAGTACAGGGGCTCCATTTTTGCGCCCTATTATTCCCTCTATTGATGGAAGCAAATTCGAATGGTTCAAACCATCGTTGCGTTAGCGAGTGTTAGCGAGTTAATCGTTTCAGAAATGCGACTTTGTTCGGGATTTCTTTCGAAAGTCGGTAATTTCGAATGACACAAGTGATAGAATACGAGCGATTCAAAAATGGATCCCCAGCAGGGCTAGCATGCGCACCGCGACAAAATCTTCTCTACTCTTCATGTCGTGAAAAAACGAGACAAACTTATACATAATCGTAGCCGTGTCCTCTTCTTGCATAACAAAAAGATTTTGTCGCGGTGCGCATGCTGGCCCTGCTGGTTTGTCGCCGAGGTCGTGCCGCGTCGCGACGTACGTTGTGGAAGTACCCGACGGCGACGGCGCGCACGTGGTCGGCGAGCGCGACGCGCACGGGCGCGGCGGCCTTGTCCCGCGCGCCGCCGCCCACCTGCCCGAACACGCCGGCGCCCATCGCCCACGCCTCGCCGTTCGCCATCAGCGCGACCGTGTGGCACGCGCCGCAGCCCACGCTCAGCACCTGGAACGAATAACAATACAATATAATTTTATTATACACCAAAAGACAATTAAACTTAAATATAAACTAGTTCGCGGCGAACTGAGCCCTCGCGACCCCTATATCTTCACAACTCCTGGACCAATTCAGCTCATATTCGAACTTAAAAATTGTATTTCATGAAGATCGGATCAATGGTTCGCAAGTTATCATCGGACAAATATACACACAAGCATACATACAAATGCCGATTTGTCCCAGTAAACTCTGAGACCTTCGCTCCGCTCGGTCAACAATAATAGAAAACCGGTAGTATAATGGGCGGCCTTATCGCCTAAAGCGATTTCTTCAAGACAACCTTGGGATGGACAGAATTATGAATGAAAACAATACGGTCGGTGGTGTAGATATCTACATAAAATATATATAACAACGTAAATAACCAATCTTTATTCCTTTTTAAAACGAAAAAAAAATAAAAAAAATCTTTTTAAAAATTTTCGATTCAGCTACCTCGGTCGCACTTTTACATCATTTTTAATATATAAATTACAGAGAGGAAATTAAACCACCATCATTACCAACCACCAACATTCACTTAATCCACCTACTCGTACATAGTAGCTACATAAGACAATGTTTACAATGAGAGGTACACTCTGCCTACAAACTGCTATGCAGTTTGGCAGAATCAGGAATAATGCTGTGTATGTTTAACTATTGAGAAATAAATAAATAAATAAAATAAAAAAATACAAATATCATTTATGAATGATAAATAAATTAATAATAATAAAAATCTTAGAATACCAATGCCAATGTTTTTTAGCAATTTTCCTATTATTATTTTTTATTTTGGCGAACAATATTTTTTTCCTCATTATTTCTCGATCGCCAAAGCAAAAAATAATTTGCAATGGTATTCTAAAGGAAAAAAATCCAGAGGAAATTAAAAGAATAACTTACCCCCAAGCAGGCAGGTACTTCCCCAGGCGGAAACTGCAAGAGAGCCCTACCACTACTAGATGCACGAGTAAAACTAACTTTAATTTACTAGAAGCCTTGAATCTATTTAGTATTATTATCTATTTACCTTTCTGCCTTGGAATTTTACGACTAGTTGTGGGGTCCATTGATCATCGATGCTACCGAGGCCGAGTTGACCGTGAACGCCCCATCTGGAAAATGACGATTTTTAAATCATCGCTCATCATTACTAAAACGCGTAAATCATATATCTATGTCGTTTTCAAATTGATGTGCATAGACTTATACAGGTTGTTAGTGAAAGGTGCATTAATATAAAAAAAAAATGATATGAAAAATCAGCTGTTCCATACATTTTGTCAAGTTTCTATGTACTTAATAGCTGGGTTTTTTTTTTCTCGCGATTTCACGCTTGACACAAAGACACAACATGGACAACACTCACACAAAGACCAGACATTAAAATTTATCACAAAAACATATGCCCGGCCGGGAATCAAACGCGAGACTTCCTGCTTATACTGCAGACGCGTTAAAAAAATCAACTGGGATCAAAACTCACATAGAATTGTTTTTTTTTTTAAATGTCTATCACAAACAGTTAGTTAGTAAAGTTGAAAATTGAAGTGTCGAATAAATATCAAATTTATTTACATTCACAAAACTAAGAAAATTAATCAATACACAAAATTATCAGTATAGTATTTCTGTGGCGATACAGTATAGTTAATGGTAGTCATCATCTTCATCATCAGTCATACGACGTCCACTGCTGAACATAGGCCTCCCCCTTAGACTGCCACACTGACCAACAACGGGCCACTTGCACCCACCGGTTGCCCGTGACTTTCACTTTGTCGTCGGTCCACCTAGTGGGAGGCCTACCTACTGCGTCTTCCGGTTCGTGGTCGCCACTCAAGAACCTTCCTTCCCCACCGGTAATGTCAGTACGTACCCCCAAGTATAGAGCCTCCCGCCGACGTCGACGGCCGCCGAGTGGTAGTGGCCCGCGGCGACGGCGGCGAAGGGCGCCGGCGGGGCGGGGCGCGCGGCAGGCACGGCGCGCAGGGCGCCCCCCGCCCCCGCCGCGTCGCCCACGGCCCCGCGCCACGCCGCGCCCACGCCCAGCTGGCCGAACGTGTTGTCGCCCGCCGAGTAAATCTGGACATTGCACGTTTCATTTATTGTTGCTTAACAACGCTAAAACTATTAAATAACTTAAAACTAGTGTAACAATTGGCGGCCTTATCGCTTAAAGCGATCTCTTCCAGGCGACCTTAGAATGGAAAGGATTTGTATGGAAAAGGTAAGACGTTTACATTACTAATTGTAGTATTGTAGAATTACGGTTGCGAAAAAAAGTTTGTGCTCGCGAGGTCAATCTACTGTACGCAGAATTACTAGTTTATAGCATAAACAAAAACACAGTATTGTTTTAATAAAACGGGAATACTCACGTTAAATTGAGTCGGTTATTCCGACTATAGCTTAGTTATTCCTTGATAAAGGTCACTGAAAGTGATCGAAACTATAGTCGGAATAACCGATTCAATTTCAGTTTTATTAAAACAAAATGTATCAAAACCACGTCAGTTTTCATAGTAAAAACACCGTAGACACCTACTCAACAAGCAAAAATTCTCACTCCATTTTCGGTAAGGACGAGCGTGTGGTGCCGCCCGCAGGCCACGTCCAGCACCCTGCCGGCGAGCTCCGTGTCGACGGCCGTGCTGGTCATCATTACTCTCGCGGCCCCTCCGTCGGCCACCGCCCAGTGCGCGAGGCCGCAGCTCAGCCTTCGCCTCGGGGTGAACTGGCTCTTCCAGGTTTCAGTTTCGGGATTCTGTGTTATATTTCGATGTATCTCGACGCAGGGAGAACGGGCTTCGATCGCAGACGCGATTTGGACGAATGTCGATATCAGATTGAGCATTCTCGTAGTCTGTAAGCGGGAGTATTGACGTTATTGTAACGATGGCGACGTTTAAATTTGAATCGATGTGGGAGCGTATTGTATATTACTAGCTGTTAAACGCGACTTCTTTCGCGTGGACATACAAAAAATAATAAGTAGCCTTATGTCCGTCTCCGATCCTTAATCTATAATACATAACATATAAATACATAAATTCAGGACAATCAGTTAAGCCGTGATAACGCGACAAACACCCAGACAGAGAGACAGATAGACTGAGAGACAGATAGACATACAGACAGATGGACAGATAGACAGATGGACAGATAGACAACGAGACAGATAGACAGATAGACATAGAGACAGAGTTACATTCGCATTTATAATATTAGTTAGGATGTACTTACGTAGACCGATGTAATTCCCTGCTTTAAATCACGCATCACCGGTCGCAGTTGGTCTTGCAATGGATTCAGCCATAAGCAAAGACACTAAAAGAATACAGTATTTTCTATAAAAAAATATATATATAACAGTAAGTTTTAAATTTAAAAAAAATTAACTGTTCCAGATAATCTATTATTTAATAGAACTTCTTATGTTTAAGTCATCATCATCAGCCAGAAGACGTCCACTGCTGAACAAGCTGGGGGAGGGAGCAACAACAAGGGGAGCTGAGTGTGGGGTCCCAAGTTTAAGTACACGTTCCTAATAGATATCTGAAGCATGGCAACCTTTGATCACGATATGCCATTTGCAGCCACACATTAAAAACATTTACTCGCTTACCTTCAGAATCTTCGTATCAAAGTCGTCGCACTTCTCCACGATATAGTCAAAGAGCCACTGTCCGTTCTCCTCCAGCAGCAGAGGCACTATACACCGCTGCTGCAGCAGACAGCTGATGGCGCCGCGACACACTGCGCGCCGCGACCTGATCGCCGCCAGCAGCAGGCTGAGGTGCCCGCGATGGATGCTGAACACGGGCACCAGGCTCCACAGGCCGATGCCGGCGGCAAACGATGACAGCTCTACTAGCTCCACTGAACTGAGCATCGTGAATTTTACGTCCCTGAAACAAGTTATATATAACAACTAGCTGTTACCCGTGATTGCGTTCGCGTGGACGAATAATAAAGAAGTAACCTTTATCCGTCTCCGACCCTTAAGCTATATCTATGCAAAAAATCAGAACGTGACAAACACCCAGACAGAGACACAGATAGAGAGAAAGAGTTACATTCGCATTTATAATATTAATTAAGACAATAAATGTATTGTAATGCAGCTAGTCATACATAGTTGACAGAGTGCGCGAACGAAAGTCTCTGCTTCAACTGGCAAAATTTGCTTTCATCCGTCCGTATGTTGGTACTCGCGTACAGGTCGTATTTTTCAACCAATCTTGACGAAACTTGGTATACGGGTTCTCAATTTTATAGTTATTTTTTTTGTCGTCGGCGATTTTCGGTTATTTCCCCCAAAAGAGGCAAGTTTGCTGCGGTGCCAATTACCGGCCGATTTTAATAATATTTAGCAGAAACATTCGGTACTCAATTCTAACTGGAATCTAAGCGGGGATCTCCCGCACATATAGTCTGCCATATACTAAGCCAGGAAGAGCGACAAGTAGTATTGTATTGTAAGTACTACTCATTTTTTTTTCTCGAAAGACTTGCCGATTTAAAGCTCTGAAATATGATGTATGTTTTGATTATGACTAAATTGCATTCTTCATTAAACTCCGTATTAGACGACAGTAGTCGTCCCAATCAGTTTTCAATAGTCAAATCAATTCAACCAGCAACCTGGTCAAGCCACGAGGAAACACCCGTGTCCTATACACACGCGGGCGCATTCGAATATCGGCCCAATCCCCAGACTATTAGGCTTTCTGATTTATTCATTCCGATTCAGCAACTGAAAACCAACTCACGTGTCGAATTCCTGTTCATCGTTAGTGGCCATCTTGAGCAGCAAGGCCAGCAGTTTGATGGTGATGGCCGAGTTGGTCAGCGAGCCGACATTACCCGTGTGCTTGTATAACGACAGCTCGTGGAGACGGCCGAACACACCGAGCCGAGCCACCCACCCGTCGGGCTGACTCTACACACAAACACAAGCTTATAACTTTAAGAAATTAAAAGAAGCACTGCTTCCTATTTCCGGATAACTTTTAATACGATAGTATCATTGTACTGATGAGAGCAAAGTAGCATAAAATAAATAAGAGTACGATCACAGAGAACACTCTCAGAGATGACAATTAAATAAAAAAACTAGCTAAGTCGCAATCAAGTTTAGCATGCACATCAAATCGCACAGGCGCGCAACGCATTCGATGAGGAGAGTGATCCCTCTGTAACTTTACACAGAAGCGGCCCACCCGGCTAGACTCAAAGCTCAACGCGTTGCGATCGCAGTGAGATCGACCTTACAGTAGTTAGAGTCAACGACTCTCCCCCTTTATCAGCACAGACAACTGCGCACTGGTTTCGTGGTACCAGATTTCGATTTCAGATACGCGTGTGGCATCGGATTACACCAAGTCGTTACAGCCGACATCGTGATCGACATCAGCATTTTTTTTTTATTATTGGAGCATATCACAGTCCATTTATAACGATATTGTTTGATAAAACCCAACACACCGATATAAGGGCAAAAAAGAAGTTAATTCAATACATTTAACATAATAAAAATTCTGGGTGGCACTGAAATGATATGGGCAAGCGTGACGCTTAACATCAGGTGAGCGACTTGCGCGTCTCGTCACCGAGTAACATAAAGAAATAAATAAATGTAGTTTACGACAAGTAGTGACAATGTGTGGGTTACCTGCGAGAGTGAGTAGAGGTAGAGCGCGGGCGCGAGCTTGCCGCGCGACATGAGCATGTCGGCGGCGGCGCGCAGCAGCGTGCCGACGGGCGCGCCCAGCGCCGCCGCCGCCAGCTCCGCGCCGCACCCGCCGCGCATTATCAGGCCCACCAGCCACTCGCACGGCTCGCTGCTGTCAAATCACACACATTTCTTTCCATTAATTTATTACTCCATCGTTTCTTGTGACATAATAATAAATAGCACTTTTGACAACATGCAGTGGGCTTATCCCGTAACTCTGAAAGCGATAGCGAGAGTTGCGCGAGCGGGACCGCGCGTAGTGCGACTAAGTTGGTACGAGCGAGATGGCATGCTCTCGCAATCAGAATCACGAACGTTTCAAAGTAAGCGGATAAGCCCTCTGGGCTTAAATAACATGTTTTGAATTCAGTTATACAATATATGCCCTTTTTAGGGTATGTCATAGGTCCATTTGTATGTCGTCGAAATTATCCTTAAAAAAATCGTCTAGAATGTAATACATTTGGATTCGAGGTTGCACTTTAAATTTTTAATAAAACAATCTTCTTTTGCTAAATCTTTTAGTTTGTTCATATCTTTACGTTTATTGTATTAGTGCCAGAGCTGTGCATTTCTAGATTTGACTTAGGTTTAATGAGTTTATGCCTATATTGGTAACTAGTTTTGCGTGATTTATCAGAAACTTAAAGAAGTATTTAAATTAGTAACGGTAGAATTTTAAATTTGATAAAATAAGGTTTGTGGAAATTTGGCATGGAAATGAAAAAAATGAACGCTTTTATATTTTGTAGCGATTTAGTATATACGACAAGTATATTGAAAACTAAAACAAAAGCATCGATACGAGCGCGCCAATCATTCAAAAATGTAATGTTTATATAATCTATCGGCGTGCGCGGTAATACCGACTCTATGTATACCTACACAGTATTCATAATATAGGCGGCGCAGGAAGTGACGACGAGGCAGGGCTGGAGCGCAAACCGCGGCAGCTGCAGGTCGCACAGGAAAGTGGGCTCGCGCCACCCGCCGCTCGCGACCGGCGGCTCCTTCGCCGACATCACGTGCGCGCGCACCACGCTCCCCATCACTTCCGCCGACCATAACTCGGAGAAGTCACGCTTCACGCCCAGTATTGCGTCACCCTGGAAATAAATGTTCCTTACACCCATGAACCGTCAGCGGAACGATCGGAAAGAGCTTTCCACGGGGCTTGCCTATCGGAACTGAGCCCAGTGGATTCAAGCGGCAACGAATTTATGTTCTTTGTGGTATTGGATCCCTATAACTGTTGTAACTGATGTTTATATCAGATCAGTAGTCATCATTTAGATCCAGTGTACAATTTCAATATCGGTAATAACTCGTTGCTATCTGCTGCCTTAAACATGTGATATCGCATGTGTAACGGAAGACCAGCATTGGTTGGGTACAAACAGCATCCTGCTGACTTGGGGCTGCTTTGTGGCAAAAAACTTTGAACGTTTTGTTTATTTTTCACTTTTTAATTTCTTTTTTATATGTTTTTTGTTACAAAATAAACTATTGTTTATTGTCAAAGATCGGATCGTTCAAATAAAAACAAAAGAAAAAGAACATTATAGAAATCGAAATGTGTTTTACCTGAATCACAGAAAAGTTAGCGCTGTGTATTTCCAGTTCATTCTTCCTTACTAAATAGATGAGCCTCTGCGACCATAGACCTTGGATGTACAGATTGTCCTTCTTGATAAAAGGCCTAAGAGTTCTAGATGGCGTGTCTTCTTCAGGACTCTCAAGCTACAAACATAATATAAACAAAATGATGATTGACATTACTTTAAGTCAAGACAGGTCTTGTTAAAGCGAGCCATATTATCATGTCATGTACAAGCAGATCGTTCAATTACTAACTAGGACGCTAGACCAGGGACCAACACAACAGAACAGTAAACGACGATGAGAGTTATTATTCAAAAATTATCATACAACTGGAAATTCTGCAATAAATGACACATTAAAAGGTTCACATTTAAATCTGATGACCGGCTTTATGCTTGCAACACAGAATTACGAGATTGGTTGTTCCTACAAGGAGGACGACGCGGGTCGCGGGGAGTGCGACCAAGCGTTCTCATTGGCTATCTCAAAGTTACGCCTACTCGCGCTTAACAATCAACCAATCAGAGTAATTTCTTATAAGTGTATTTAGACTGATGCGTGATGCCCTTCGAGCGTTCTGAATGCAGAATCTAGGGTGTGATCTGTGGCTTGCAACTAATATCAAAATGCACCTCAGTTGCGATTTATGATCGATCTCCAACTTACAATCAAAGTGCCTTCATTTAATTCATATGCAGTTAAGAAGTGCCTCCCGTTTACATACTGTGCACTGAGCGCCCAGTTATTGGAACCTTTTCTAAATGCTGGCAAGTAATCAGTAGGCTTCAGGACGTATTCCACTGTCTGTGACTTGCTATCATCTAAAACAGATATTTTTTATAAAATCAGACTGGAAAAATGAACCGTAAGACCACTTTGAAAAATTACAAGTACGGGTGAGATGAGGTTTGTGGACTAGACTCAAATGTGTTTTTGACGTGAATTCAATAAACGATGCCAGCATAAAATATATGACCACCTCCCCACCACTTGTCATGGTCTATGACCATGACAAGTGGTGGGGAGGTGGGGAGGGGCGCGTACTGATAAGCGTACAAAGCACTGATATTAAGTACTAGCAGTAGAAGCCAGACTTCTACCCACCCCAATTATTTTTGTTGTGTTTGACTGGACTTGTTGAATTTGACCACAAATGTTGATGTTGACATTATGTTGAGCGATGGTGTACTCATACCTAGTATGGAACGAGAGGTTCAAGGGGGATGGGTGAATGGGCGAGGTACTAGATGCAATATTTTGGTTTCACATTCTTGATGCATACTGCCCAAGAATAGAAATCCCTGCCATCTTCCTTGTTTCCTGAGAACTGATGTCATGACGATGACGTATTTCGTAAATAATTTCAAGGATGGAGTGAATGAGTTGCCAATGATTATGATGATGATGATGATGATAATAATAATGAAGCTTTATTGTACATTTATTAAATAACGATAGTTTAAACCAGTTACCTTTAGATCCACCCTGAATGAAAAAGGTGATTTTGTCCTTTGACAGTTGTTTAATATAGGACATGAAACCATCTTTTTTATCCTTGTCCTGCGCTCTTGCTTGTTGCAACCAGTTGTAGCCAAAAGATCTGTGCTCTAGGACCAGCTTCCATTGTTGAGATTTACCTCCAGATATCTGGAAATATAAATAAACCGAATGAGCAATATCAATACTGAGCTTGGTTTAACTGCACTTTAAATATAGATAAATAGTCTGAAAGATTTAATATCCTTTAATTTTTTATCCTCTTTGCCTGCTATTTTTAAAAACAAATCTAGACAGTTAGATAATTAAGGAGAAGATGACCTTGACAGACAGTTTCAACACTGTGACATAGGCACATCAGCCTATGCTCTCCTATAAATAAATTAGTTAATAAATATTTCTGGTGTGACTGTAAAGAGTTTATTTATCTATCTCTGAGATCTAAATGAAAAGCTTGAGAAAATGTCCATGAATCTTGGTATGGAGATACCTTACATCCACGATAGTTAGTAGGTACCATAGAAAAATTATAATAAGAGTGCAAATGTCCATAGAGAAACGCGTAGCTCGATTGTAGTACTGACGAGGACTTAAGATGTCTAGTGCTTTAATCTGTGACATGATTGCACAGTTTCTGCTTCACTTGAAAGAGACACCCAAGCTAACTTATTCGTAATGGTACGAAAAAAAACGCGATTCTTAGCGAATACTTTTGCATTAATAATATAAGTAAGCTTATTGATTTGCAAAACTCAGTAGGTTCTCAAGAGACGGCATTGAAAACATCATTTTAGGAAATTTATTTTGTACGTTGTTTATTGCAATCTAATTTGAACTAAACCTTAAATAGCGGACATATACTAAAACTATGTTTCTGTATTATGGTGATCCAATAAAATTAGTGTAACTTTTGGAAATAATTCGTCTTAACAATTTTTTTGATACAATTGGATTTCTTCTTTTTTTAAAGGTTTTTCAACATATGCAGATGGCTTATTTTGAGCAAAGTAATTATTTAAAAAAAACGTTTGTGGCTAGGGCCTGAAATGCTTATAGCCACGGACACTAATTTGACTTCAGGAAAAGAAAGGATTTTTTTTAAATTCTTATAAAGTTTATGTTATTATCTGTATAGATTTTTATTTTAAACATCAGTGAACAATTTATGGCAATAGTAAAAAGCCATGATTTACTCACCAATAATGCCAGCAAGTCAAGAGAATCATCAAAGCAGATCTGTAGATCAGTTATCTCACTAGCCACTTTACATTCGCCAACAATTGACTGGGACTCCAATGAATAAAATGATAATGTGCCTGTCTGAAACCAAAACATAGAATTTGATATCCAATATTATAATAAATATCAAAATATTGTTTATTTTTATTTTTAGTTCATACATATTGGATATAAATAGGTATAATTAAGTGCTAAAAAGGTAGCAAATATAATTCTGTAAGTAGTATACAAACTTATACATAAAACGCATTTATATTATTATTAATTGTATCAACCAAAGATGATTTATTGTACTGAATTATCAATCTTCTCCCTTAGTTTACATTATTAAAATTATTCATTATCTATGATCCAATAGACATACGGAAATTCCATTAAATAGTTTTAAAATTTATTAATTCATGAAACCATAAATTTATTGAGTGCTAGTATTTGTGTAACTTGCACAAATAGAATACTTAAGGCCACACTCACAGATGTTTAATGATAACTTAAGCTGTCAATATCCTTACATTAAGCCTTACTTCAGACAACTTCAACCAACTAAAGATTTTCTATAGAAAATCTTTACTTAGTGATGTAAAAAGTAATCTAAGTAAAAAATATCTCCGAGAGCGACCATTAATGTGAATCATAAATATCAATACTAAATATTAATATACCAATCTATATTCATCATTGTACTGTAATTGATTAAATAAATATCTGGGACATTTTTTGCACTCACGGTCATCTGACCCCAAACTAAGCAAAGCTTGTAATATGGCTGCCAGAGACTGATATACATACATAGATATTTTTAAATACATACTTATATAGATATTAACACCCAGACATAGAACAAACACAAATATTCATCACATTAATGTTTGTCCTAGATGGGAATCGAACCCACGCCCCCAAGCACAGAAGGTAGGTTCACTACCAACTGAGCCACCGGGGCAGTCAAAAGAAGAGTTAGGAGAAAGAGTGGGGTGCTTCACCAAATATCATTTCCTTTTAGAAGATTTACCTTGGATCCAATGATTATAACACTCTCAGATTCCTTAGTCAGCCAACACACAACTGAAGTAGGCTGTGGTATCACCGCAAGTGGTAGTACAGTAACTCCTGATAGAGACCACTTGTGGTCAAATTCACTCTGAGGTACGAACAAAGGCAGAAAAGGTACCAGTAATAATTTTTGTTCACTCACAATAAGTAACCAAGTGCCGCTTGGCTCGAAACACATGCAGTATATGGGATTATCTACAAAATCCCAGTCATAATTTTTCTCAAATCTTTCTAATTGAGCATTGATGAACAGAAATATCAATTCTTTGTCACTAGAAAATGCGAAAAACTTCTTGAGTCCCACTTCATAGAAACTGTAATTCGCTATGTCAAGATGAATTAGGACA
Source organism: Apocheima hispidaria (assembly GCA_947579745.1). Classification (NCBI taxonomy): domain Eukaryota; kingdom Metazoa; phylum Arthropoda; class Insecta; order Lepidoptera; family Geometridae; genus Apocheima; species Apocheima hispidaria. Next base: position 6,203,598 of record OX388151.1, read on the forward strand.
TCTAATTTAAATAGTCCAGAGAAATCCAAATGTTCACTTTGCTGTTGAGACATGATTTGTGCACCAAGTTGGATGTAATCAAAAGAATATTTTTGGGTTTTTTGTAAATCCACACCAATTTTGGATTTGATTTACTTCTCACGCTGTACCTTCACGTAAAAACAAATTATTCACATATTATTTATGTTATGAGGGGTTTCTACAATAATTTCTAAACAATCAAGTAGTGTCGTTTGAGTATTTATATTCTCTTTGGTCGTTTGGGTGTCGAAAGAAGCGGTGTCGATAATGTACAGCCGAATAATGTACGGCCTGGAATGTACGACCGATAATTGGTGTAGCAGGCAGCTAATTATCAGGTCGTACAATACAGGCCGTACATTATCAGCACGTGCCAATAAAGCTTATCGGCGGACTTTGAAAAGTTCGTGATTCTGATTGCGAGAGCATGCCATCCCGCTCGTACCAACTTAAGACGCACTATCACTATCGATTTCATTTACGGGATAAGCTCGCAGGTCGTACAATACAGGCCATACAATACGGGTTGTACATTATCAGCACGTGCCAATAATGCACGACCAGGAATGTACAGCCAATCATGTAGAGGCGATAATCCGCGTACCTGAGAAAAGTACACGTTTTATCGGGTCGTACATTAATGGGCTGTATATTATTGGATGGACATTCCTGGTCGTACTTTATTGGCACGCGCTGATAATGTATAGCCGATAATGTACAGCCTGATAAAAAACGACGCAGCCTGTATTGGCTGAAAGACTCTCCTCCTATTGTGTCTATGATCTGTTTTGATTCCATGCTTCGTTTGGACGCGATAATGTAAATAGGGCACAGATTAAAAATACCTTAACCAACTGTCATGTTACAAGACAAAATAAGGTTTCCGGGCTTTTATAAAAAAAAACTTAGTAACCTAATCTGTTTTGATATAGCAAAGATTTCCGAGTTATCATAAAAAAACCGTAGCCTAATAACTGTAATCCTTATATGTTTAATCTGTGTCTTATTTTTACGGTCGCGTTCAAACGAAGCACGAAATCGTTAGATGTCATAGACAAAGAGGCTCTCGGCCAATGAGGGATGGGTTGTCTTTTATCAGGCTGTACAATATCGGCTGTGCATTATCGGCCCGTGTCGATAACGTACAGCCGATACTCCACAACCCGATAATGCACAGCCTGATATTCCATGTACCAGTACACCAATTATCAGGCTATACATTATCGGCTGTGCATTATCGGGTTGGCAATTTTCGGGTCGTAGATTGTTGTCTCCCCATGGAATATCAGGCTGTGCATAATGTACGGCTGATATTTCACTAACCGATAATACACAGCCTGATATTCCATGTACTGGTACACCAATTATCAGGCTGTACATTATCGGGTCGTAAATTATTGTCTACCATCCGGACCGCACCTCAGCCGTCAGTGTCAGCTGTCATGTCAGCTGTCATGTCATTTTGCATTTCTGACTGACTGACTGGAAAGGGGAGGCATAGTGTTGCCGTTTTAGCATCTTTAATGCTAAATTTGGCATTATTTTGAACCCATTAGCATTATATTCTTAGCATTTTGCATATTTTTATCATTTTTCGGGTTTTACATGTTATTGACAGGTAGCCACTCTTTCTAAAGAATTGGGAAACGTTGTAGCATTATGTTCTTTGCATACTGCATATTTTTAGCATTTTTTGGGTTTTACATGTTATTAATAGGTAGCCACTCTTTCTAAAAAATTGGGAAACGTTGACGCCAATAGATTGCGGTCCATTGCTCTATTAAATATTCACTCTGTGCAAAAGATTGAACTAAACCTATCTAGAAACCCATAGACAATAATTTTTATTTACATTTTCATTTTTAGATCATGGTAACTCTTTTATGAATTAGGGGTTTTCCCGAATAGTAAACGATGTTTGGTTTCCCATGTTTGGTTTGGTGTAATGTTTTGTTTCATTCTGACTATAACAGTTGCAACTACCGACAGTTTGAATAACTTGAAAATATACTTTTGTGATTGTTCTGTGTGCTTGCACACATCTGCTTATGTTTATACACACGCATACAGGCGATTTTTCGAGTGATTCTAGAGCAATATGCCTCCTAAATAAATTAAAAATTAAAGTAATTAAAAATGGCACTGTGTTTTTAGCTGCTTCCTATACAATTATTTTCATTTTTAATTAATGAAAATAATTAAAAACGATTAAACGAATCGTCAAAACGTCAAGATTAAACGAATCTTGACTGACTTTACGTTTTGTCAGATGGCATTTTTTTAGCATATTTTCGTGCGATCTAGCATATTTTTTGCATTAACGGCGCCAAATCTAGCATATTCTCCAAAAATATAACGACAACACTGGCAGGCAAAGCGCGATTTTTAATTTTGCTTGACTTCTGTTTCATTATGTAAAAAGTTTAAAGGCAAATAAAATTAGGTTAATTACTCCGTTTTTTCTCTAAATGAATCTATGTAGCCGTGAATTTTTAAGTGCACGCTAGTTTGAGATATTTATAAAAAGTACTCTTTGTTTGAGATCCTATTGAATTATATCATGATGATTTCAGGTTATTGCAAAAGCAATGTTCACTTTACGATATTGTAAAACTGCGGTTACGAATCCGTGTAAACAACAGATTAGATATAAAACAGTATTTCATCGTGGTTGGAGACGTATCTTCAAAGATGAAAATTTATTGTGGACAAACAGCGTTACATCGGGATTTTGCATGATAATGGGAGACCTAATTCAGCAAGAATTCGAATTTGAAACCCATGCTTTAGCCAACAGATATGACTGGGGTCGAGCAGGTACACATTATTTACTTATTTTCCTTATTGGGTACATGCTAAATATGAAGTCAAACAAGCCTTGAACATATATAAAAAAATAATTATAAAAATAAAACATAAACATAAATATAAAAATGAATTCTTATTATTTTACTTAGACTCTAGTTCCAATTTCCAATTATTTTTGTTTCATAATATTTATCCCTGAATGTATGTTGCAACAAAACTCAGAACCAGTCAAAAATAATTTTGCTCATAAGATAAAAGTGAATAACAGTAAAAAAGTATCAGTTAAAAGTGGTTTTGACCAAGAGTCAAAAAGCATTTCGTTTTTCTCGTTTCTACTCAATTTCTATAAATCTACATTTAGGTTAAAGTGTAACATATAAGTTCGTTTAATAGGCCTCTTAAACTCCAAACAAAAACTTTTAAATGTAAGTTAAAAAAAATATATTGGGGGTTTAATTTTATGTTTGCATTATTTGTAAAATATTAATTTATAGTATCTATTTTATATATAAAAATCATATGCCACATGTATGATGGAGCATCACTTGAAAACGGCTGGACTGATTTGGATGATTTCGATTCCACCTCCAAAGTTTGTATGAAAATAAAATAATCTTTCATGAAACTCGGTTTGTGTACTAAGAATAAAAAATAAATAACGGCATTTATCAGAATCAATCTCTCAAGAGGTGAAATGGGGTGACTAATTTACTATAGCTTATGCAAGCGAAGCTGTGCTAGCAAGCTACTTAGTTGTATATAATATCAAATTTAATACATTTCTTGTTATGTAAAATATACTAATAGAATAGTATAATTTCAGGTAGAATGTTTATAGTTGGAACTTTAATGGGTCCTTTGCACCATTACTACTATTTACATTTAGACAAAATTTTACCAAATGCAGACATGAAAACAGTTGTCAAGAAAGTTCTCTGTGATCAGTTGTTTGCATCACCATCTACAATCGTATGTTTCTTTTATGGTATGGGATTTTTGGAAGGAAAGTCAATATCAGAGAGCACAGATGAAATGAAACAGAAATTTAAATATGTTTATATGGTAAGTAAAGTACCTATTTTTGTTAGGGACTAGCAATGATTATAATTGGGGACTAGATATGTATTTGACTACAATCTCAGCTGATGGAAAGCTACTATGTTTCTAAGCTCGTAAATAAATTTACTAAAAATACTGATTAGAAGGTACACTTCTGCAAAGCTACACCTGATTCAAAACAAATATTATTTTCACAGTATAAAATTAATAGTGAATACTTAATTTATTTCTGTTCCAGGGAGACTGTTTTTTCTGGCCTCCAGTACAAATAATAAACTTTTATTATTTACCTTCAAGTTACCGAGTAGTGTATATCAATATAGCAACAATGGTATTTAATGTATTCATGTCTTACATGAAACACTATGATCATCACTAACAGAGTACAGTATACTTAGGTATCAATGTTCTTAAAAGTTAAAAGGTTCTGAAAGGTAAAAAGACTTCCGAATTACCTTTCTAATGCTGAGGAGGCAATGTTATTAATTAGCAGGCGCCCAACCGTAGAAGCCGAGGATGCTGGTTTGACGCTTATTCTTTCTGTCCCATAGTGTTTCGCCACTATGTTACAACATGATTTTTTTCCTGTTGTCCATCTTGGCCTATTTTTTCACTAGCAGCACCCCGCAGTTTGACCTGTTATACTACTTTTAGAACTGTGATATTCTGACATAATGGCCTATGAGCTAATCCAGGGTATTTATGCCAAATTTTATCCAAATCTGTTCAACTGTTACAGTGTTGAGAACAAACTAACAGCACACAAATCTTATTATTTATTTCATAATATTTAGTGCGAGTGTGATATAAAAGTATTAAATAATGTAAATATCTTGTATATACAATTTAACATACACATGTTATTTAATAACCATTTGTTATTACTTTACTACTACTACAACCGTATATTAGTGAAAGAAATGCTTATAAAAATTAACAAATCTACAGTATTTTTTTATTAATCATAAACTGACTTATATTCAAGGTCTCATTTTGAATGAGTGAATGTTAATGAGCTAGTGCATTATGAAAAAAAATTAAATACCTCAATACAATGTTGTAAAATGTAATTATTTATTGAATTAAAGAGTTGTACAGTAAATAGAAACTTTTATTTACTAAATAAACAGAAATCTCCTCGATAGCCTGATCTGACACACACACCTGATCTGATTTGTGCCAAAGGGATAATTAGACTTGAATTTCATGGGAGTAAACGATTTGTTTCTGTTGTTTCCATAAAATTAGTATCCAGCTATCTCTTCCGCATGATATCAGGGCCGTTTTTCTGTATCTTCTTTCAAATCTCCGTGAAATTAGCATGAAATGGAAATTATTGTTTATGGCATGAAGAATACGATTCCAAGCTAATTCCACAAGAGTTAAATTAACAGCCCGCTTCCCTTATTCAGATCTCGTTCACACTTTTTCAATTTCTTTTAAATTGAATATAATTTTTAAAAAAAATAGAGTGGATATTTAGAAGAATAACAATGTATGTTTAGAGCTGTTTTTATGTTTACAATTTTTCATTTTTAAAGAAAAAGGAGGAAATAAACTTTCATCATTTCATTTTCTCTTCTTTTTAATGTTATTCTAAGGAAACTGAGTGTTACCTTTTTAAATTTCTACTCAGTAATGTTTATATTATAAAAGTTGATAAAGTGTAAACAAGGTACAAAGAATCAAGAAAGCCGGGCCGGGCCTTAGCTCGGCCGCGTTAAGAGTTTGAACGAAGCTACAGAATAACGGCCCATATCTGTGGGCTTACCCCGTAACTCTGAAAGCGGTAGCGAGAGTTGCGCGAGCGGGACCGCGCATAGTGCAACTAAATTGGTACGAGCGAGATGGCTTGCTTTCGCAATCGAGAATCACGAACGTTTCAAAGTTAGAGGATAAGCCCGCAGGTCAACTATTGGCGCATTATGTACAAAAAAATATTAACATGAAATAAAAATATTATGTTAGCTACTTATTACATCATTGTGATAACATTGCGAAAACATATATTTGTACAGAAGGTATGCACAATATGTACATATACAGCGTGTTACTGAAAGGTGTGGCAATATTGAATGGTATAATATTTTTCACTATTTCATGGTCGGTCCCATTGTAAGTTGTTCATAATAATGAGTACATACATACCTTTCAATATAGCCACACCTTGTATACGACTTATTTGCATCACAATCAATACAAGTTTCATATTGAACAATGTATATGTCACTATTTACTTACAGTAAAATTTATAAAAAACATTACTTAAGTTTATCCCCAGCACATAGTCCAGTCATCTTTTCTAGTTTGTAGCTTTACTACAATCCGGTACAGCGCCAAGGCGGGCCCCAGCGGCAGGTCCATTCCTTTAACAATATCGGATCTTGTCGCCATACTCAGTGCTTGGCCATCAAACTCCTAGAACAAAATCAGCTAAGTAAGAACCATAATCAAAATCATGCTGTGTCTGTGCTGCAGGCCTTGCACGCGCGCCGGGATAAAGTTTTGTTGTGAGTTGTGTCGACCCGTTTCGTCTTCGCATCAACGTGACGAAGCTAGAATGTGGATACGTCCGTCTCGTTCTCGCGGGATAAAAATGGTGGACAACATTATTTCGCGGTGCGCGTGGTAGGCCTGCTGAATGGGTTTTATTTGACAGACATTACAGTGTGAACCCCTCGACCATTGGCTTATTTCCATTTACAAGAGATGATTTTATAAGTTACTAGCTGCGCCCCGAGGTTTTACCCGTGTGAAAAATCCCTTAGCAACCGTACATTTTCCCGGGATAAAAAGTAGCCGAAACACACTTTCGCATTTATAATATTGGTAGAGATAATCGCAACGTCCGAATTATATCTGTGTCATAACGTGGCCATAGATGCTAAGATAAGCGGTTCTTCGTCCACATGCATTTCCCCAAAGAAGACCTTGTTTGCGTAAACTGCAAATGGCGCGAGTAATTCTAATGCCTGTCATAGTTAATATTTTTTTACGGACATAAGACCTTGAATTATACATTCAGTAATGGAATAGTCATGCACTGTCGATTTATGAAGGTTATTTTCATTCGCAAATAAAATAATTGTGTACATCATATCGTATCTCGAAAACGGTTGCAGTTTTAGTAATCGTATTTTCACGATCTGTCGATTTGAGAATGTGAAGACTGCCGCCGCGAATTAAAAAAAAAGAATGAAACAAACTGTTCCTTGTTTACTGAAGATATAATCTAGGTTTTTTCAAAGCCAGATTGAATAGACATCTTCTAAGTATACGTGCTTCATCTTCCACCACATCGTCGCCTACTAAACAGGCGAGGCAAACGCGGACTTAATCGCGTTAAAAAAAAAGCGTTACGTAAAATACAGCAAATTTTCAAATGTGCGTAATAAAGTGTCAGTTGTAATCCAACTGTATGAGATAGGGCTCAGGGCATATACCTGACCAGGGTCTAAATCCGGTGGCGATGGTCACCGCGTGCGGGATAGCAAACGAAGACTATCGCTACCAGTTACATGATAAGGTCCCAGAGCTTGTATAAACCCCGGTATAATGTGAATCTTGCTTTATTTTGCGCGTTTCTTAAAATATATTTTGTCTGTCTCAAGTTACGTCCTAAAGATACGTTTCATATCCGGAATATTATATAAACTGCAATTTGGTTGGGTTTAGTTTTTAGCCGACTTCCGAGAATAAGGGGGTTCTCAAGTGGACTGTTTTTTTTAAATGTTTGTTACCTTCGTCTTATATTTGAAATGAAATACTTCCAGATATCGTCCCATTTTTATCAAAATCTATTTCTGATAATGGGATCCATGAGGAATTGATGAAACTCCTCAAATATTATAGGCATACATATAGCGATTTTGGTATTTTCATCAACAAGTCAGGCATTCAGAAAGTAGCGTTTGGCAGAGTGGAACTGAGGAAGAAGATCACAGATGGCCACCGGACGTCCATAATCATAAGTTTAGTATGTGGTGTGTGTCATATAGTCATACATAAACAAAATATAATATGAGATCGAAATAATAAATTAAGACTTCATAAGTAACTTTAAGTAAAAATAAATCATAAATATATACAACTTAAAACTAGCCCTAATCTAATAAACCGCTACCAGCAGGCATCGTGCCCAAAATGCTGGCCGAATTGCCGCGTTGAATAGCGATTGCAATTCTTTGATCAAAGTAGAGGCCAGCATTTTGGTCACGAGATGCTTCGACCAGACGTATTGATAAGTATTTATACATTTCCTTTGCACACGGTCCTAGGGTTACGACCCCAAAAGTCTCAAATATGTACCCGCTAGACTTAACAAATATACTTACCTTGCGGGGTAGAATCGCTCGCCGCTTCTGATTTAAACCGCTGCGCGCGCGAATGGGTAGCACCATGAACATCTCGATAGTGCAATTTATTCAAAGAATCGGTTTTTTTAGGTTATACAAATACTTCGCAAATTAATAAATTATTAATACTTGTTACCTGTTCTTGCAATATAGGCGCAGCCTCCGGGTGATGCTTCGAAAAGTAATCATACACATCATCAGTTGTCCAGCTGGTTATGTCCGGTATGCTCGGATCAATAGGCGCGTCATCGTCTAATTTAGACGGCGCTCTGTCTAGTTCATGAGGTTTTAGGAATGGGTCAACCGGAGGGGAGTCTTCCATTGTGTACTCTATGTTCCTCGGTATTATGGCTGGGGATCCTACCACTGTAGGGCGCGATTCCAAGCAGTTGTTGCATTCCCACTGATCCCAGGCCTTTAATCGCTCAGGTATGCGAGGATTGTGGCAAAGTGCATGGTATGCATCTGAACAAAGACTGCATACTGTTAAGATTCCCTGAAAAATAATTGTAGTCTATTAGTTTAGTATTCTTTATGTAAATAAATTGGATGGTCTACCATAAACCCTTATAGCATTCATATTTATTTCAATTTTACAGTGCTCCTTATGAGAGAATTAGAGAAAGATATGCAAGATAATAATAAGATATATATATATATATATAATAGATAAAAAAAAAATATACCATCCCTGTAACCATACTCTCATACAGTCAGTCTCATTCTACTTTATTCTTCATTCTAGTCATCCTACTTTTTCGTAGTCGGGTAAAAAACTCATAACCCTCCTTTTTCGTAGTCGGGTAATAAAAACTAGTTGTTCACCCGAACTGTGCGATCCCTGCAACTTCACACATTGACAGGTTTTGCTCATATTCGAACCTTAAAATTTTATTAGTGTGAACTATTTGTCGATAAATAATATTTTATGAAATATGATGCCCATACCAACGGATATACCACTGGCTTTTCGGTTAAGGAAACCATCGTGAGGAAACCTGCATATTTCCGGAGAAGAAATTGATGGCATATGTGAATCCATCAACCTGCACTGGGCCAGCGTGGTGGATATGGCCCAATCACCGTTCGAGCCTAGTCTGATATCCGAGAAGTGGGATGTTAAAAGGCTAATGCAGGTGAAAATAGCTCAACTGTTCTCAAACTATAATGTTCCCATACTCTTGAACTCGAGCAAATCGATCAATTAGGTAGTTCATGGATGTCTATTCTATTACACCATTTGCTAAACTAAAATTGATTGCTCAAAAATGTTGTTATCCTTTTCTCCCATATAGAATAGAATTTATTCGACATAATAATACTTACATACAATAATATTAGACATATAATAATGAAAAGAGAAACACATAATTTTAGTCCTGTCAGATTAGTTGAGTGAATGATACAACAGGAACTACACCTGAGTGGCCAGCCCTAGTGTCAGAGTTTAGGTACTTACAGCATCATTTGTTTCACAACAGACTACACAGGTTTTGCAATGTGGACATTGCCATGTGTTATCTGGTCTTGGCTTTAGAATTCCGGATCCTGATTGCAGGCAGCTCAAATGGGCTTTATTATTGCAGTCTCTACATTCAATAAGTCTATCGTTAGAGCCTCTAGGTTTCTGCACAAGGCATACTGAACATACTCCTCCAGATGCTTCATGAGACGGTATTGAGTCTTCTTGGTCTATCTCATCTGCACTTCCATCAAATGACATCTGGCTTTCAGACAATGGTGTCCCTTCTTTAGTAGTGGTGGAATGCCCAGCAGTCATTAATCTCTTTTTGATTGTACTCTTATTTAGAGATCCGACTGGTCTTCCTCTTTTTCTCTTACTTGGAACATTGTTATCTGACGGATCGAATACTTTTTTGGCCATTTTTCGCCTTTCGCCTACTCTGACGCCGGCATTTCGAGTTGCCATATTGCTCGGCCCGTGGTTAGAGGATGAGCCACCTCCTCGTTTTTTCGGGCGCCCTCTCATCCTCTGAGGTGATGACCTGCATGATGAGTTGGCTGATGAAGTCATCTGCAGATGTAAGGTAACCATAAATATTAAATAAAATTAATAAATTAGCAAAAAATGATGTCAATTTTAAGCCTATCATAAGATAAATATTAATAGATATATATATTAGGGTCGATATTAAATTGTAGTGAATCTATTTGTAGTGTCACGGGGAACAAACATTATACTTAAACTAAACTGTATCCTTGATTAAAAATGAAATAATTTAGATTACAACTTTTTGTAATAACAGTCAAAAAACTGACTAATTCTTTACAAAAAAAATATGTACATACTTATATGGGCTAACATGTGCTTGTCTCATTTGCATGTTAAATTGACAAACAAAGCAATGTTTATGAATACACAACACAACACACACAAGTGACAATGTTTATGAATATGGGGATAGGTTTCAATCACACTATTGAGTCTCGGCTATCAGAGCTATCTCTTTCTCGCACATTTGCAACTACTCAACAGATAATTTTACAACAAAATTTAAAAACAATACAGTCCTTATGGACATACATAACAGGCCCAAGTTTTTTCCTTATATTTGCAAAAATAAAACATTTTTGAAAATGCTTGAGTGAGATAGCTTAAGAGGCTGGCTCTTAAGAATATTTACCTTAGTATTGACATCAGCAGTATATTCATATTTGAAACTATCTGAGCTATCTCCGTCATGGTCAGCAGGCCCCAGAGCTAGATTACCATTTGGTAGTCTTACTAAGCTTCCCGATGCCAGCTCTTTATTAATTATAGATTCTAGATGTTTCTTAGAATATTTTGATTCCTGTGAAGAGGCTTCTCTTACAAGATCATCGAAAGCGATGCCATTTTCTAAGAAACTTTGATCCTGGTAAATGAGGGTTGCTATTGCAGAAGTTATGATTCTTCGCTCACTAGTTGCTATTCCAGATGTCATTTTTACTGAAATGGAAAGCAAAATGATAGGAATTACGTACGTTATAGGTATATACTTATTTGAAACAGTTAAACTAGCACCAAATTTTTCTAATTTAATCTGAATTTTTTTCGGTGCAAAAACTATCTTAGGTAGAAAGATTATTTTTGATAGAAGCCTTTTTGCCAAACTTTATCATTTTTCGTCTAGATGTTTAATCATGTTATAAAAAGAAGATACAGTAACTTTCATTACACAAAAGCCTGTAATCGCCCACTGCTGAACATAGGCCACTTATCCCGGTCCTCTGCCAATCTTGTACAGATTCGACCCGCATATCGAACCTGTAGAATGTACTTACTATTATTTATTTTTGATCTTTTTCTCCACTTGGAAGCGTTTCTGTAGCTCACATTATCTTTGTAATCAACTTTGTAAACACTTTTCTCTTTAAGGCAACGCTTGAGATCAGCTTTAGTATCCTTGGCAGATATTTTGTAGCACTTAAACATAAACTTGCAGATTCTATTCACATCAGGGCGGGACTTCCTTGAGCGCAGGTGATCAATCGCAGCCAATATCTGGTTTTTATACTTTATCTCTGACATTTCTGAAATAAATTGTAGGAGAATTTAAGGGAAATATGGAAGCTAGGAAGGCAATTTGACTATTTAGCATTGATAGCTTTGGATTAATAAATTATTTCAAAAATATTATATAAATGACATCGACCTAATTTAATAACTATTTCAACCAATTCAATTCAAATTCTTAGTTAAAATAGTAAAAATACAAACCTAAGTAAAATCATGCCGGCGATTTTGTAATCCTGCAGTAAGAGTATGTAGTTTAGTTAATAATGTGCGCTACCCATATATTATCTATTCCAGTCCAACTAAAGGCTATAAATTTTTAAATAAAAAAATAATACAAAATCACGGGAAAATAGGTATGATTATTTTGGATTTTTAAGTGAAGATTTTGTTTTTTCTCTAAAAGTTTGCCTACACACGTTGTGTATTTAGCCAGTGTCTTATATTTCAAGTGAACTAAAATATTTCAAAACAAAAAGAAGTCTTAGTCTAAGTCAAGCAAAGTAAGTAATTCCACGTAATTAAGCAATGTACAATTAAAAAGAAATGTTAAATTAAGTAATATTTTTGATTCGCGCCAAATGTAAAAGTGTCTACAGACGAAACGATTTGGTCGGTGCAACCAAACAAAATGGTCCAACCAAATTGGACCGTATGGAGAGCAGTTTGTCGGCATCTCATCAAACATAATTATTATTAGTACAAGTCGGTCGTTTCGCGCGGCCGATTTGGTCGGTTCCAATCAAATCTGCACGTATGGGCGGCGGTCGGCCACAATGTTGCCAATGCTACCGAAAAATCGGTATACAATCGATCAGGGACCCTATTCCTGTGCGCTCGAGATTATCTCGGTCACTGTCTCTCTAATTTAGAATTTAATGGGAGTGAGAGTGACCGAGATAAAATGTCATTTCTCCGAATAGGGTCCCAGAAGTTATGTAAGGGATCGACATGCATTTGAGGTGGGCATTCTCCAGTCATAGACAAATAAAAATAAAATAAATATATTGTGTTGCTTGAATTCAGTTACAAATTTCTAAGTTTCCTTTCTAGGAATGTATTATTATGTTGCTATCTCTTTTAATTTCTAAGCGTTTTTTACTCGGTTGTCTGTGTTTTACGAAATTGTTTTAAATAATCCATAATCTTTATACCGGTTTCAATATTGTACTGAGCAATAAGGATCTGGAATTATACGGGATAACTTTTTAAGTCCTGCTTAAATTTTCATCACGTAATCAGTATCTTTAATAGAACATATTTATCCAACACCATTTACCACCATATGTACAATAATTACCTACCTACTTCTTGCTGTAGCGAGCGAGAAGAAGTGATGTAGGTACCTACACGTATCGTAGGTACCTACACGTGTCGTAGGTTTTCTGTCACTGTCAAGACATGAAAGACAAAAAAATGTACGTGTGCCTTTTCTTTTTTTGTCGTGTTTTTTGGCTCCACATGTGTACTTAGACAATTTCAAGTAATGTAACTATGTATTTGACTTCATTTGAAATATTACAATAGTTGACACTGGCTAAATACACAACGTGTGGAGCCAAAATTTACGATTTAAAAAATAAATATACACACTTACGCAAAAACTTTCGGAATCAAATATTAGTAGAATAGAGAGAGCTTTGCGGGACTCTGAGGATGCGGGCCCGGGGACTTGAGTCCTTGCAGCGTTGACTGCGCAAGTAGCTCCCCCCTAAAATCGCAGAAGATCGCAATGTTTGTCAAAATATTTATGTGACCTTATTTTATTGCATTTTGTTGTTTGCTGCATGAGTTAAAGTAGAAAAGTATTCAAAAATTAACAAGCAAATGAGTCCTTTTGCCCCGAATGAGTTTTTGACGTGAGTTCGATGAACGTCTAATCGGTCTGGCAAGGGGTCTCATGCAGCGAAATAATGAATATATAGTTATTATTTCGTTGGTCTCATGTCAGAAATGAAATTAAGAAAAAATATATGTACTTTGGAAATTTTATAGTACGGAGGCTATGCGAGTTACGGAAATAGTGTTTATATCGCAGTATCGGGCATCTTGTTGCCTACCGGGGTTGGGCAGGTACCTACATTTTTGCTTTCTCGAATAAGTTTCTCCTAAACACATCTATGGAGATACCACGGAATCCTCTCTATTAATTTTAGTTACTTAGTTTGAGATCTCACGGAAATATTTCACGATGATTTTCAGGCTACTGCAACTGCAATGTTTTCTTTACGATATTGTAAAACTGTGATTGCGACACCGTTCAAACAACAGTTTAGACATAAAACAATATTTCGTCATATTTTCAAGGATGAAAATCTTATATGGACAAACAGCTTTACAACAGGACTTTGCATGAGCGCAGGAGACTTGTTACAGCAAGAAATTGAATTTGAAACTTACGCTTCAGACAATAGATATGACTGGGCTCGAGCAGGTACTCATAATATACTTACCTAAGTACTTACTTTCATTTTATTGTGAAGATTCCTACATCATCAACAGTCTGAATACATCCACTGCTGAACAAAGGCCTCCCTTTAAGACCGCCACACTGAACGACAATTTGCAACTTGCATCCACCCGTTACCCACGACCATCAAAACGACATCAGTCTACTTAGTGGGAGGCCTACCTACGCTGCTTCTTCCAGCTCATGGTTCCTACATAAATGTACCTAAAAGGAAATAATAATTCTAGTTCATAAATAAGGACAGAGGACGAACCGGAGAAAATAAGAGGAGAACCGGTTTCGGACGTAGTTGTGTTATTTTTAGCCGACTGCCTAAAAAGGAGGGTAATGAGTTTGGAGTGTAGGTGTGTAAGTATGTAAGTATGTTTGTGTGTTCCTATATTACCTCCTGTAGCCTATTCGGCTTGAACAATTTTGATGAATGAGGTTCCTCTTTACGTCCAGAGTAATATAGGCTACATTCCCATACATGACTGCCCCGGTGGCTCAGTTGGTAGTGAACCTACCTTCTGTGTTTGGGGGCGTGGGTTCGATTCCCATCTAAGACAAACATTTATGTGATGAATATTTGTGTTTGTTCTATGTCTGGGTGTTAATATCTATATAAGTATGTATTTAAAAAAAAAAACTATGTAGGTATATCAGTCTCTGGCAGCCATATTACAAGCTTTGCTTAGTTTGGGATCAGATGACCGTGTGCGCAAAAATTTCCCAGATATTTATTTATTTATTCTGTAGTCGAGTACGTATTTTGTTTTTTCTTTTAATAATATTACATGTTCTAAATGAGTAGGTATTATTGAGACATTATTGATGGTTCTGGCTGTTTGTTGCATTGCATAAGAATTTTAATTGAATACTAATATTTCAGGTAGAATGTTTATGGTTGGAACTTTTATGGGTCCTTTGTTCCATTACTACTATCTATATTTAGATAAGGTTCTACCAAAGGCAGACACGAAAACAGTTGTAAAAAAAGTTCTCTGTGATCAGTTCTTCGCGGCACCATCTTCAATTTTATGTTTCTACTATGGTATGGGGTTTTTAGAAAGAAAGACAGTAGCAGAAAGTACGGATGAAATTAAACGGAAATTTTTGTATGTTTATATGGTAAGTAATAAAGTATTAAGTAGGTACTAATCTGCGACTGCGAGACTGCGACCATATTTTTGTTTGTTAAATTAAATGGGGGGTGGCATAATTGTTCAGCCAAAAAAAGCACGCATTTAATTGTTAATTTTTATAGCATTTGGATCACAGAAGTGCCAAGTGCAAGCTACTCTTGCAAAGCCTGCAAAGAGAGTGTTCTCAAACGTTTATGACATATTTATTTTGTTTTAAATTGTTTCTCACAGACTTTTAACGAATATGGATATATGTACCTATATTGCATAACTATATAATAAACTTTACCAAGGTGAAAATTATTATCATAGTAAGTATCACATCAATATTATAAATACGAAACTTTGTGTGTACGTGTGTAAGTAGGTAAGTATGGAAGTGAAATTTGGTGTGGAGGTAGCTTATGCCCTGGATAAACTCATAGGCTACTTTTTATCCCGGAAAAATATTCGGTTTCTGTAGAATAGCGGGTAAAACCGCGGGGAGCAGCTAGTGTTAAATACATTTGGTACAATTTTAAACAACAAATAATTACGATTGGCAGTTTTCGTTTGTGCAGAAAGGCGCAGACCGGTCTGATAAAAGTCGAACGTGTAAATAATCTACATTGAACTTTATTTGCAATTGCAAATGGCAGAGTATTGCTTGCTATTAGATGCATTCTTAGCTCTGTCCCGATAAGGCTATTCGTACACTGTCCGACAGGCGCCAAAATCAATCGACTAATAACAGCCCGAGTTTTTAGCACGCTTAGTACTCTACTTTGCCATTAGTAGTCGATCGAAGTTTTCCGCCCTACTAAAATATGTCTACTGCACAGGTACACAAACCGGGAGAAATTATTTGTTATGTAAAACTGTACCTAGGTACTCTTTTTATATACATAATTATGATTAAATAAATCTAATTTGTTTTTGTTCCAGGGAGATTGTTTTTTCTGGCCTCCAGTACAAATAATAAACTTTTATTATTTGCCTTCGAAATACCGAGTAGTGTATTTCAATGTAGCAACAATGATATTTAATGTATTCATGTCTTACATGAAACACTATGATCCAAAGTAATAGAATACCGAGTACGATAAAAATAAAATACATATACAATGTACATTAATATCAGTTTTCTGTGTTTTTATTGCTAAAAGAAGGATAATTCTGTGGCTAAAAGGTATTATTTAAATACCTTCCTCAAATGTATAGTAAAAATATTTGTTTGTTGACCGAGCGAAGCGAAGGTCTCAGAGTTTACTGGGACAAATCGGCATTTGTATGTATGTTTGTATGTTTGTGTGTATATTTGTCCGATGATAACTTGTGAACCGTTGATCCGATCTTCATGAAATTTTGTAGGCAAGTATTTCATTTCAATACAATTTTTAAGTTCGAATATGAGCTGAATCGGTCCAGGGGCTGTTAAGATATAGGGGTCGCGAGGCCTCTGTTCGGCGCGAACTACTAGTTATTTTATGTTAGGCCAGATGATAGATGGTCTGGTATAATAAAGACAAGTAAAAAATATATTATTACATTTTGTGACTTTAAAACTAGTATATGTTGACAATTTAAGTGCTATTTAATATGTTAACACAGTCATCTGATAGCCTCGGATAAGCAAACCAACGAGAGGAAACAGGAAATTTGATTACATTTTTCTTTCTCGTTTTTAAGGGTGTCTACACATGGCCTGACCTGAAAGCGTGTGAAAGGGACAGCTAGATTTAAATTTCACGGGAGCAAAAGAAGCAAACTATTAAGGTTATAGACTGCCCCGGTGGCTCAGTTGGTAGTGAACCTACCTTCTGGGTTTGGGGGCGTGGGTTCGATTCCCATCTAGGACAAACGTTCATGTGATGAATATTTGTGTTTGTCCTATGTCTGGGTGTTAATATCTATATAAGTATGGATTTAAAAAATATATATGTACGTATATCAGTCTCTGGCAGCCATATTACAAGCTTTGCTTAGTTTGGGGTCAGATGACCGTGTGTGCAAAAATGTCCCAGATATTTCTCCCTATTGCTCCCCCAGAAACTTATATATAGCCATCTCTTTCAAACGATGTCAGGTCAGGCCATGTAGCGAGGCCTTTACAACTCGACTCAAATCTGCAAGTCTGTTAGCGTTGTAAAATTTTACAAGTCAGAATAAAGTATTTTCACTCTCGTTTGTTGGACGTGCGGTGGTGATCCGCTGCACAGAGGATCTAGGCCAATGAGGGATGGGTTGTCTGTTATCAGGGACCCTATTCGGAGAAATGACATTTTATCTCGGTCACTCTCACTCCCATTAAATTCTAAATTAGAGAGACAGTGACCGAGATAATCTCGAGCGCACAGGAATAGGGTCCCTGGCTGGCGGCATGATATTTCAGGACCCGATAATGCACAGACCTTGGAGGAATGAATGTACACCATTTATCATGACAGCGACAGCTGACTTGCCTGACTTTTGTAAATGTAAACACAATTTTCTTCCGGAAATTGGGTTGTCGTTTGTCTTGATTGTTTTGTTTCATACGCTTTTCTACCTTTTTCTATAAAATTACAAAGATTGTAATCTTTTCTGTTAATGTATTAACAAAAATATCATGACGACTCTAATATTAAGGGGAGTTAAATTCTCTTACACAATGACAAGGCATTTGAAAGCCGCCTTGTGTACGACGCAACCAGAACGTGCAAATAAAATTAAAATCGGGAAAGTAGTCAACGTAGCTATAATTGGAGCACCTAACTCTGGTAAGAGTACCCTTATCAACAATATCATCGAACGGAAGGTACGTTAATAGAGTCCTCTAAACATAACCTATTTAAATAGAGTAGGGATTACATACCAGTTTTATTTTAGATATGTGCGGCTTCGAATAAAGTGCACACAACGACCAAAATGGTCAGAGCTATGTGCTACCACGATGGAATACAGATAATTTTCTTGGATACCCCTGGCGTTATTACTGAAAAGGAACAAAAAAAGTAAGTCTAAAATGATCCAAATATTTCTATGGAAACTGATGTGGCTGTGGTTTGTCACATTTTGTTATGATCATATAGAAATATTCACATTTGATAGACTCTGATACTTCCTATAGCATACCAATACAAGACTGCACCATGCCAAGCATGTAATACTGGAAAATATCACCTGATGTGATTGAAACTATACAGGGTTACACGGAACAGTGGTACACAGCAAATCATTTTGTTTTAATAAAATGGGAATGCTCATGTTTAATTGAGTCGATTGCTTCGACTCTGTTGTTTTTGTTTTGTTTATTTCCTGTTTTATTTAAATAAAATGTGTCAAAACCACGTCAGTTTTCATAGTAATAATTCACATCTATTCATAACTTTTACTGCAGGACCAACCGTAAATATATGGAAATAAAACATCTGTTCCATAGTAATATACATTTAATAAAATGTATGGCACAATTGTTTCTCAGTTTCAATGCTTGTTTCTATAAGCCAAAAAAAAAAAAAAAATTTTAAAATGGTGAGAGCAATGAGGTTTGAGCTTAGTACAACTTCTATTTAGCCCTCTATTGTTTGGAGTGTGTGAAGTAATAAGAGTCGGAATGCCCATTCATTTAATACTAGCTTCATTCGCGAGGACCAACAAACAAGAAGTAGCCTAAGTCCGTCTCCGACCCTTAACCTACATTTATGCAAAATTTCAGCTTGATCAGTTAAGCCGTTTTGTTATGATAACGCGACAAACATCCAGACAGATAGACTGAGTTACTTTCGAATTTATAATATGTATCCGTTAGGATTCTATTACTATACTACATTAGAACCCTGTTATGAGATGTCCAAAAGAATCCAGCAACATGTTATACTAACTGGTATTAATTATAATTTTATTTACATTCATAGCACATAATATGTATAAATAAAAATAAATAAATAAATATCTGGGACATTTTTGCACAATGTTTGTTTGAAAACAAATAAAGAAGTGTATGTTAACATTAAAGCATTAATTAGTTATGTATATTTGTGATACTCCTTACTGCCAAACAGGTCCAGTAATTATTATGTTGTAAGTTTTTAAAAGTTTGTTCTTGTAAACAAGTATTAATATTAGAAGAGAGACAAAAAGCCCAACTTCATAACTTTATTTTGTTTTTTTTGGAAAACAAGTTTCTGGTTTAATTCATGGCATTTAGTCTTACTATTACATATTATTTTATAATTATACTTTTCTATGACACTCAGAATAATGCAAGGATTCTAATGATACCACTCACATCAAAATTAATTCAGGCATTCAGGAGTTATTGTGGTATTAAGTAATTCATTAATTTTAACATTTATTATATGAACTCAATTAACACAATTACATGAACCCTAAAAACATAACACTCCTATTTTTGGGCAGTTCTATAAAAATCAATTATTATTATGATGTTGTATAACTGCGAAGTAATGCACTAGTTCAGTTCAATTCTTTTATGAATTTTAAAACCAACCAAAAAAAAACTTTGAGATTGAAAATAGTGACATCATTTACATCATAAGCAGTTGGTAGTTGGAATAAAAAAGGGTCTTTTATAGTTTCTGTATTCTCTTTCAGATACAACCTGCCGAGTTCTATGCTCAGTGCCTGTCACAAGAGCTTGAGGTGTGCAGACGTCATTGGAGTAGTTCAAGATGTATCAAACAGGCACACTAAAGAAGAGCTGCATCCAGATGTTATCACCATGCTTCAGATGGTAGAGGAAACACCCAGCTTTTTAATACTGAATAAGGTGGGCATGTTTTTCATAAGCACTGCTTTAAGTTGAACTTCGGGAAATAAGAGCACTAAGAATATACGGAGCTAGAGTTTGGGAAGTCTCGACAGTCTCAAAGTCCTGCAACACGAGAACTAAATTTACAAAAAGTACATGGAACTCTGGTTAATTGGTGGATTACATCATTTCAATGTCATTTACGTGCACTTGGGTGTTTAAGCATCATAATAGTATTTGCACTAGAAGTGTTGCTGGCATAAAAAATAAATAGTAGCTAGCCCTCAAATCCTAAGCCTTTTTCTTTTACACAGACTCATGTTTTCTACTTATTTATGATGATAAAATATTCCAGGTTGACAAGTTAAAATATAAGAAGCAACTCCTCTCTTCCATCAGAAATCTTTGTAATGGAGTAATCGCTGGAAGCCCAATACCCGGGTCTGAGGGAAAAAAGATTTCCGGAAAGGGATACAGCAAATTTTCAGACGTATTTCTAGTCTCTGCTCTGAATGGTGATGGAGTACAAGACATAAAGGTATTGCTTATTTTTAAATTAAGGGGGTTCATCTACGTTTTAAGCTAGGGCAAAACCTCACAAAGTAGTTTTCATTTTCACATATTTTAGTTAAAATGCTGTCAAAATCGATATCCTTTGTCAACTTGTATATGTCGTGGGCTGAACTGAGCCGATCAAGATCTGACTGGGCAGATCACGATAAGACGGACTACCGCCGGATGATACGATTTCTTGATTTGCATATCATGGAATATACGGCCAAATCAATAAATATCGTGATCTGCCCAGGCAGATCTCGATCGGCTCAGTTCAACGATTAGCTGATATACAACCGATGAGTTTTTATTATTTCAAAAAAGAAACTGTATATTTTAAAATTATCATAATTTTAATATTATCATATTTTTTTGTTTAAATAATAGACAGCGTACACTGACAACGATAATAATCGACGGGGAAAAAAGGTTCTTGAGTAGGCAGACGCAACGTAGTCACTTTGTCTCTCTGTCTGGATGTTTGTCGCGTTATCACGGCTAAACAGCTGAACAGATCTTGATAACAATTGATAAGGAGTTACTAAAGTAACGGATATAGATTTCTTTTTTATGTCTACGCGAACGAAGTCGCGGGTAACAACTAGTAGTACATACAGATCACTGGCCATAAAACTGTTGTTGGACACGCAAACAACAATAAGAAAGCACGCCTGGAACTGTTAATGCAATTTTCGAGAGCGACTACGGCTCAAAATGTGAAGATACGATGTTTTAAGAATGATTGGACTTTAAGGCGAGAATAAAATCAACTCATTGATGTTTCTCTTACAGCAATATCTACTCACGAATGCGAAACCGGCAAACTACCAGTACTCTCCTGACGAATGGACAGATCAAGAGCCCCTACAACTAATATGCGACACTGTGCGAGCCAAATTCCTCGACTTCTTACAACACGAAATCCCTTACAACTTAAAGGTGAAATTAGAATACTATGAAGAAATTGAAGAAGAAAATAAAATCATGATTTCGGTTATTGTGGAATGTCCGTCAGAGAGGCTGGTGAAGCTTATAGCGGGCGCAGGCGGTGGCAGATTGCAGCAAATCAAATCGCAAATCAGGATTGACTTGATGGAACTTTTCAAAAAGATCATTGTGATGGATGTGCAATTACAAGCAAGAAACAAACCTGAGGATAGCGTAGTTGTTTAACCAGATTTAAGGCCAAAATTTTTATGCTAATTATTAATTTAAGTACGTAAGTAATATAAGTTTAAAATATTGCTTCTTGTTTTTCTTGAATTTTAAGGAAATTGACAAACGTGATGCAATGATTTTTGATGTACCTACTATTTGATCGATTCGATACGACATTCCGTTAAGTATCCGTCGTCAGATCAGTTTGTTAGTGATCAGAGCTACTGTTCAGTGTCCTTGCTTAGGCTGATTAAATTACAGTGTACCTAGTCAGACTGGTAGATGTGGTCAGGTGGGATAATTTTTTAAATCTGTGTTTGCATATTTGCGAACACACAATATACACAATAGTACATAATAATAATAAACGCGTGACGATAGGGTTGTGGCATCTACTAAAATAAATTACATTAAAATTGTTGGCCGCCTTATCTCTTGCACTAGCTCGCCCGCACGGCATTGCTCGCCTAGGCTACAGTAAAATGAAACGGCCCATTTCACCTCTTGATTTTCGAAAAATCCTGAGTCATGCCTTTTTTTTTAATGATTATTACACAAACCGAGTTTAGCTTTGCATGATAAAATATTTGACTTCCATATAAACTTCGGGGGCTTTGCGTCCACTTCTATTTTTTCGCAAAATATTGGATTCTTATTTCACGACTCATCATAAACGGTTTGGTTTGTGCGTTGATTCCTAGAAAAGGGCTTGTTCTTTTATATGTATACTAAGATTACAATTAAATGAGATATTTTTAGCTCGCAGTTTAGTTTAGAAAATGGTCTAACAGAATCGGCGCCAGTGTCCGGCTGAATTTTCGGTTTCTGATGTTTCGACGCTGTTCGGTTCGGTTTCGTTTGTAAATCTTCTAGTTTTTATTCTCTGGTTTTTGATTTTGAAGGTAGGTTCACAGATGACACTAGATTCAGCACGATCGAAGCGCAGCACGCATCGGTATAAAAACGCCTATAAAATTGTACTCTCTTTGGTTGATTGCTAGGCGCGAGTACCTAGGCGTTACCTAAACATAGCCAACGAGAACGCTTGTACTTAGACCCCGCATCGCGCGCTTTCCTTAATTTTTTGTGAGTGTCTGTGGGAACAACGATCTCGTAATGCGCTATCTGGCGTGGTTGGTATATATAGTTGTTTCAATAAACATGATAAATCACTCCAAATTCCGACACAAGCATGAGTATACAAGTTAGCAGTTTGCCAATGGTACAGGCACGGACTTTGGGTAGTTTATAGCACATTATCTCTCCACTTAGCTATTAATACTCACACAATAGCACGAAACAGTAAGAGACTGGAACTTAACCACACAACTTTGTTAAGACTTGTTTACCAACACTTCCACTTTATGTGATAGCGGTCCCTAACTCTGTACTTACATTACGATTTAAACGATCTTAGTTTTGAACGAAACTTCGCGGTAATTACAATTACGTACATACAATGTATTATAGCTAAGTTCAACGGTTAGGCGATTCGCCAGCCGGAAGGGTCGTACGCAAGTGGCTCAATAACTATGTCTTTATGAGTTGAACGTAAGCTGGGGACGACAGGGGTTGTGCCTATCTATTTTGGAAATAGTCCACCTAATCGGTACCTTTCCTTATCTTGAAACAAAATAATCCCCATTTTCACGACGAACGGAAACAACAGATCTATATTGCCAAATACGTTCTTCCACTTCCCTTAAACAAAATGCTAGTAGGACTTTTTTAGTACTCGAGACCGTCTATTGAATTTAACGGAGAGCTCTATTGCAGGCAAATTGAAACCTTATTTTTGAGTCTGAAAGCGAAATTCTCTTCGCGCTGCTATCATTATTACACAGACTCTTTAGAATGTCCCGGGAATAAAGAAAATAAATAAGAATTTCCGTCCGTTCTGTAAGTATTACCTACACTTCTACAGTTTTACTACAGGTATTCGGTAATTAGATGAGCTAACTTTTTATAATGGCTGTAGTTAGGTATAATAATATTATAGGTAACCACTAATGACGTTCCAAAACCGAGCAATCCGCACCGCAGAAGCGGGATTATTAACTTCAAACAAAGCTCTAAAATCAAAGTTCCACTCTTCCGGACGTGTTGAAATCCTTCTAAAGTAAAGCTTTTAAGCACTTGAGTAACAATTACACTTGTGTGCTCCTAAAAATTCACACCGACCTCGTTTTCACCAGATGGACTCGATTCGTACAAAAGTTCCAGCGATCTATGTAAATGAGGTACCGTACTTTAGACCATTGGGAAACGGCCTTTGTATTTTTAGATGGAAGGAACGGAATGAACTGGAAGGACGCTTGGTCGGAGTGGATAATCGTCGGTCAGACTATTTGATTGACTATTGTAGCAGCTAGAAATCTTCGACTAGTACCTACAGAGCCTTCTCTGATATTCGATTTAGATACAAAGTTTCTAGGTGGGAACGTCTCTTACTTTTCTTCTTTTATGAGAAAAGTTCATCGCTCCGCTGTTTTATCAGGGCCCTTATTCTCTATCTTTGTCCAAAATCGTAACGTGGCCGCGTCAAGTGAACTCCTTGGCATTCGTATGGAATCTTTACGGCATAAAAAATACAATTCTATGCCAATTCCACGGAACTAACTTAACGTAGCCGCGTTACTAGTTTGAACAAAGATACAGAAAACGGCCTAGCTATCCTGATGAAACAGTACATTTTTATAGATAAACGGTAGCCTACGTATGTGTTACTCTATTTATTCAGGCCAGTCTATAAGCTACTCCAAACATTCTAATCCGTTACGGAGTTGAGTGAGAACAAACACATCTAGATAGACCTAGGTAGTGGCCTATACCACACACAAACCTTAATTTATTATTGTGACGGCGTTATCCGGGCTTCATCTTATTTTGCTTTCTGATGTTGCTGATGTATGTGAGTATGGGACTGACTTTTGGAGTTGGCGCTAGATTCGTATATGTCCGGAATGTCATTGGGTACATTTTGCAGTCTGGGGTTTGAAGTCTGTAAAGGTATGAATATCCATCTCTATTAATAAACTAGGATTTGTGTGGCCAACTTCGCGTTAAGCAGCTTTAGAAATTAGTGTTTTATCTACAGTCACAGCCGCCTACTGCATATGTTTACTTACTCTTAACTTAGTTGTTAGTCCCGTGCTGCACTTAGCGAGTAGAAAATTCGAGCCAATGTGCGAGGGCACGCCTGCCAACTTGGAATGTGTTCAGCACGTTAAAACGCGTCAACTTTACCGCGCACTTACGATGAATCGTGGCTTTCACAAATACCTATCTCCCTTTATATTTTAGGGGGCGATAAAATTTATACGTGACTATAGCTTTTGTCTTTGGTTTTCTACAATGACATAGCAAGGTAGTCGGCTCTGGATAGTAGATTTTGGAAGTGTCGCTATGATTGTTCTTACGTAGGTGTAAAGGAATTACAGGTTTTGTTATTGAACTCGTAAAGCGGGTTCAGTAAAGAAAAAACCGTATACGCCCGTAAGGCGTTGTAAGCTACAGTCTGTTCAGTCTAGGGAGATCAGCTCCATTGTCTTCTCTAATAATTGCCTACAGATGCAAGTGTGCAAATGTGCTGCGCGTGTTAGGCCAATTTATCTCAGCTTTCGTGCAAATAAGTAGATAATTATAGACATTTGCATATTATCAATGAGAATTTATTTATTTCCAAAACAAATAGTACCTAAGCTAACAGTAAGTTGCACCAAAATGTGTACTATCTTAAACAATGAGTATATACCTATAAAATAACTTAAATTATCTAATAATAATACGGATGTTGTCAGTAAATATATGTCAATATGCTATGTATGAATGTATATGCACTACATAAAAAAGTAGCAGCGTTTTATTACTGAAGTGTCAGAAAAAAATCACTAAAAATAATAATGGCGGCCATTCCAAAACGGAGGGTTGGGGACCCCGATATAGAGGTGATTTGTCGATGAAATTTACTGTTCTATACGCCTTCCAAATATCGCTAAACGTAACTGTAAACACACTGTATATATAAATATGCACCTTTAAGTGGGTTGAGCGATCTAATTTGCTCAATAAACAAACAGTCAAGAAAAATAGGTTTTTACTCAGTTTTTATAACGCGTTCGCAGAAGTGCTTTAATAAAATTTATACGTGATAATAACTCTGATGAGACCGCCGCCCTAAGGATTTTAAGATTTTTAGGTGCTATATAAAATCAAGTCACTTAATTTTACTTACGTCACTTTTTAATTTTTTTGCATGAATTTACGAGAACATAAACAGTAAAATACGTTTTTGTAATGTCATAAAAGTGATGAAAGATTTTGTATCGAGTATCGGCTAAATTATTATTACGATATATATATGTACCTACCTACACAGGAAGAAAAAAAAAAATGGAGCAGTCAAATTTAATTAACTACTAACTAATGCCAGTTAAACTGTAACTACTTCTACTGATCCGATTTTGCTCTTCTGATAGAATGAAATGATCCTTTGGTGAAACTGAGTTCAACCCGCATTTTAAAAAAAATGATAAAATAACTCATTTGTATGGGAACTCACGCTTGACCAAAAAGTTATTGTGCCAAAATGGTTTATAAAAAAAGACCTAATGATTCCTAAGACAGTTTCCTTGGTTCTTCTAAGGATTCGGATGTCTTCATGCTGTCCCAGTTAAAAAAACCACCCTGATGTATATGTATATGTCATGTAGGTATTGTTAATATTGATACAATACCGTGTTAGTTAGCTTAATATACCTTCACCCCCTTATTTATAAAGGCGGATAAACCTTGAAGCAATTACTCAGTCTTCTGTCTTTTTCAATCGAGTTCTAATTTCGAAAAGAGCGATAAAGACTAAACACGTGCTAAAAAATCCAAGATTTATTCTCGTTTATTAATATGGGGGTAAGTATTGATTAGAGCATTTATATTGCAAATGCTGATTGCTGCTGATGACTTTAATGATCAGGTCTTTGCTTGATTGAGTAGGTCAAATGAACGTAGCTCGTGGTTATTGAGTCATGAGTCGTAAATGTCATAAGGATGCTTTAAAATTCAACTTAATATTCAACATTTCTCAAGCCCTGATCTTCATCAAGACCACTTTGTAGTT
The DNA here is from genome assembly GCA_947579745.1 of Apocheima hispidaria. Classification (NCBI taxonomy): domain Eukaryota; kingdom Metazoa; phylum Arthropoda; class Insecta; order Lepidoptera; family Geometridae; genus Apocheima; species Apocheima hispidaria. The sequence goes on from OX388151.1 coordinate 6,230,513, forward strand.
TGGTATAATAGCCTAGATCAGTAATACAGCGCTCTTTTGTTCTATATACCCTTCAAATGTAGCGACCTCCACGTGAACTTATTTAGCTAGCGACTCAATTTTCCCAGGAATGACGACTGATATCTAGCCCAATAAATAACCTCCCCAACAGAAACATACGAGCTCATTTTCGCCATCACCCGGCGATATTTCCACATAATGTCCTCCGAGGACCGCTATCTCGCGAGATTTATCTTGATGGTTACGGAAAACCTGAAAAAGTTCGAAGTTCGCTTCTACACCAAACATGGGATTAAAAGTTTTCTTTGTTCGGTTTCGAAGGTATTTCGGGCGAGATTCCGCGACGTTGGTAACTTGGGATACTCCATGTTGATAGCTTCTAGTTTAGTACCCAATTAAACTTAGCAAGAAACAATTAAAGTTTGGGTAATTGAATCCTTCATACTTGCCTTGGAATTTTTATTCTTTTACAGGGCTATTTTTTAAATGATAAATAAGTACCAATTTATTTTATGAATTTATTGTATTGTGCCTGAGTAGGTATAGCATACAGCTATCTCTCTTAAATGGGTGTAAGTGTAAAATGATACCGTTTCACTATGAAAACCGACGTGGTTTTGACACATTTTGTTTTAATAAAACAGGAATACTCACGTTAAATTGAGTCGGTTATTCCGACTATAGTTTCGATCACATTCTGTGACCTTTATCAAGGAATGCTATAAGCGTGCGCAACCTCGTTTGTTCGTCGTTGAGTGCAAGGCAAGACGAAATAAATGAAATTAATTTCTTTAGTGTAATATTTAACTCAAACGAATTCTTTTTGATCTAAACAAGTTTTCGTTTATTGAAATATACGATTAAATGTTTTCTCTATTTCTCGATTTATTAAAAATAATATGGTTACATTAAATTAAAAATATAATTAGCATAGGAAACAAATACAAAAACTTTTTTTAATATTCTCAGTAATTTTAAATAATAAAAAATGTTGATAGCGTGAATTGTGCAAAACAGCTTCTAAAACGGCTCTACAACGAACAATAATTATGAAAACCATACATACTGATCACTTATAGGATATGCTGTATTATATTACAGTTTTAGACTTTGCTCGTCACTACTGTAGTCGAAAATTAAAACTTAACTTGTGTATATGAACGTGCCAACATATCTATGTTTCAAAAATAATCCTAACGAATCCTAACTTCCTAACTAATATTATAAATTCGAATGTAACTGTGTCTCTCTGTCTCTCTGTCTGGGTGTTTGTCGCGTTATCACGACTAAACGGCTGGTCGGATCAAGCTGATTTTTTTGCATAGATATAGCACAAGAGTTGGAGACGGACTTAAGCAACTTTTTTTGTAGTTCCACGCGAACTAGTCGCGGGTAACAGCTAGTTATAAATAAGTGTGAAATAATATATAAATGTAAAATATTTACATTTCTTACTGCTAGCAGAAACTTGGACAATGTAAGTGATGAGGAGGCTACGGGCGCGTCTTCGTGAATTAAACGAAGCAGGTCACACTAGTTAGCTATTGAGTTGGTATTTACTGTGTTCTAGATTGACGAACGGAAATCTTACCAGTGAAATTATTTAGCATAATAAGATACATATAACATCTCAGGGTGACGAGCGCAGTGCATTGCCGCGCAGGGGTTTTCACTGTTGGAGTTCAATATTCTGGGTGGCATTGAACTGTTATGGGCAAGCGTGACTCTAACCACCAGGCGAGCAATTTGCTGGTGTCATTAATCAATGACATAAAACAAAATACATCAAGTTCGTAACAATGTAGAGGCACGATAAAAAAGATAATTCATGGTCGCCGAATATAAATTATTTCATACCTAGTTGCGGTTACCGTTCGTTAGCCACGCTTGGTTTATTGTTGTGAAATATTTTAAAATTTTAACATAAAGTCAGGTCTAGATTTTCGCGGTTCACAAAGCGCTCTGTTTTTTACACAAATAAAAAGCAAACAACCTTTTGTTTTTATAGATTCATATGCCTAGTGCTATGCCACTTTGATTGCATATCATTTTGATGCAGGTTGGACTGCCCTAACTATGGTCTCGTTTCCCTTTCTTTTCAACAATGTACTTAGGTACCTACTTGACTCTCCTATGTAAATATGTAGGAACATGTTGCCCTCGCCTTTCCCTAGACATTCAAACTGAGGAGCGAGTAGGTTTCCGAAAGTTTAAGCATGAGTAAGGGGTATTCAGTTTCTTTAACGACCATCATTTTTGTCGGGGCTTGCCATGAATCTTCAAGATACGCGTTTAATGGAAATAACATCTCGCTTGAACATTATGCTCTTAAGCGAACTATCGTCGGGTGGGCCGCCTTAAAGAGCATTTTTATACATAAATTTTACTGGATAATAGCTTTAACACAGCTAACTGTTGTAGTATGTAGGTGCTTAGATAGTTGAATAACTGTAAGCATATGGTAAACCTGCTTTCTAAAAAGAAAACATATGCCTAACTAAGGAAAACCTTAGCTACAGGCAGGCAGTCAGGCAGTCTTTCTCGATAGTGAACTTCCCCACTCGTTTCTGGTAAGTATTTCCACACATACTATCCAAAAATTTCTGGGCCTTTTCGGGTCGCTTCTTTTATGAAGTACTTTAGTGAATAATTTTCACAGCTCTCTATTTCTATTCTCTCCAAATGTCCCACCAATTTTAGTTCGAGAAAAAGATAGCGCTGTACACTTTCGCATGAATAGCGATGGCTTTAGCGCGCGCTAGTCAAAAAATCAGATACATAATTGCTAATAACAACTCAACCAGGAAATCAATCGAAATTCTGTTTTATGCTATCCTAGACATTATTTTTACCCCTCTGAAAATCCAAAAATCTGTGAAAATCGAAGTCTTTTCAATGTTTTTTTTTATTATCGAGAAAGTGTAATGTAATGTTGTTTTTCTTAACTATAGTACACGATAGAACTAAAAAAACATATATCACAAAATAAACATTTTAATCTACGTAAGTAATGAAGTTCACTGAATAGAAAAACGTCTTTTTTATTTTTAAATCAGCTTCTCATCGCCGTTCTCTTTCTTCTCTCTCTCTCTCGCACACTCAACTATGTTAAAGTTACTCAGTGTGAATTTCCAAAGAGTGCAAAAACCACGTTATATTAGCTGTTTTCGAAATTTTCGTTTTATAAACTTTGAATTTGTCGGAAGAACAAAAACATGCGATTTTATCGCTTGAAACTAAAAACACGTCAAATTTAAAGATAGAAAAACAAACGTGGTTTTTGCACTCTTTGAGAATTCACACTTGGTGATTTTATATATTCAAAACAATGCTAAAAAGTGCAAGGGAAACAACTGTCGTCGAGAGTAGGGACTTTAATGAACCTAACTAAGGATTACCATAGAATATATCCTTAAACTATTTACTGTTGATCTATAATAGATTGGCTTACTCCAGAAAACCCCATAGACAATCCACTGCGAAGGGGATCAACAGTAAATAATTTAGGCAGCTACTTATTAAATAAGTTTATGTGTAAAATTTTATTTTTCCAGACAAGCTTTTATAAAATCCGTTATTGGTACTGTAAGCTCATCAAAATAAGTCCAAACTCCATTAATCTTCTGTTAGTTACTGAGGAGTTTCGTTTTCCACCTTCCGTATCCATCATTAGATCAGCTCGCCCTCATAATATTGTGTTGTCATCGGAACTTGACAGACATGCAAAATTTCAACTCAATTGAACAAGGGGAACTGGTCTTAAATTGAGTTGCAAGATTTGACCTTAACATACATACATACAACATTGCAAATTAAATAACAGCTTGTAAAATACTATCAAACTTCAAACATGGCTAAAAGGGTTCCAATGTAAACAATGTCGAATCAACGCGATGAATTTATCTGAAGGGAAATCTCTTCGGAGAAAAGTAAACACGTCTGGCCCAAAAGACTACCGAGGGATGACTGACTCACTGGGCTAGAAAGTGTTAGTTGATTTTTGAATTTCATACTTCAATGCCCTCTTTTAAGTGGGGGCGTACGTGAGACTGGTGATGTTTGCACACTCTAAGTTGTCAACTATTAAGGTAAAAAGTAAATAACGTGAGTACGCATTATTTTACAGATACACAGCCTTTTCATTTGAAAAACCTTTTTTTGTAGAAAATTCTCGAATACATTTTTTGCCAAGTTGTATCATGACAATGACACGTTTAGTATTACAGATTTCAAAAGTTATTTCAAAGAATATTTCACAAGAATTACTGATCCTCGTTTCGTTACTGACACACATTAAAAAAAAATAACTTGTCATATCAGACTATGCTTTGTTATGATATCACTGGTCTGTTATGCCTGCAGCGTTTTTTATTCAACAAGTGATATTATTAAAAGAAAAACATAATACCCGCCTGCAAAATGTAGCCTACGTCACGTAAAGAGAAATCCAACGACAACGCACTCGTCAAAATCAGTCAAGCCGTTTAGGCTACAGGAAGTAATATAGGAACTAACAAAAATACATAGTTACATACTCATACACTTGTATACTTACATATATACACCACAAAAACATTACCCTCCTTAGGCAGTCGGGTAAAAACTAGTCACAGACAAACTAAATAGTAGGCAAGCTATTTGAGATTACTAAGAGTATTATAATACAACTTATAAAATGTTTGTCTTGTTACAAAAACCGTTGAGGCACGTCAGAGGCATAAATGCGGCATAAAAACTGACGTCAGAGTTACGAGGACTTGCGTATAGCAGGGATGATCCCAGCCCACACACACACATCAACACTTACTCAATAATATACATATTAAAGACAATTTTTATACTTTAAAATTATATTAGCCGTAATCATCGCTGCCTCTCAACAATTCGTAAATTGATATTAATAATGTAATGTTTTTATGTTTAATTTAAATAATTTAATGTTAAAATGTAGGTAATTGTAATTTAAGTTTAATTACCTCCTATTTCTCTTTTTATTTTTTTATTTTTAATGGACTTTTATTTTAGTTTATTTTTTTATTGTAAGCGCGCGCTTCATATATTATTCATATACATTCCACCGGGCCTCAAGATACAGGCTTGGCCGAGTTTGAGGTCCCCTAGAAATGTATTATAATATGTTGATAAAATAATTATGGATAATAAATTTTTTTTTTTTTTTTTTTTGAATTAGCTTCCAGTTAAGATTTGTAAAACATTCGTACGACGCTGGTTTTATGACTCAGTTTTTAACTTACGAAAAAGGCAGAGCTTTCTCTTGGATATGACCTATTTGCGTTTTGCAATAAATTATGTATTATATCTTTTTAAATGACCATCAAAATAAAACTGAGGAGGTTCTCCAGTGTTTTTTTTCACATTGTTTGTTACCTCAGAACTCCGTCATTTTAAAATCGATTTGGAAGATTGATCCCATTTTTATCAAAATCCACTTCTGATAATGGGATCCATGAGGAATTGAGGGAATTCCTCAAATATCAAGCACATGCATTCAGAAAATATCTTTTGGTGAAGTCGAACTGATGAAGAAGACCACAGATAGCAACCGGAACTCATCAATGATAAGTATTTCACGGGCTGTGCCAAGAATATCTCGATAGTGCGTTTTATTGCAGTAATTTTTTTTGTATTTTTTTTTTAATATGTTTTACTCGTAGTTGGCAACTCGGCCTATAACTAATTTAACCTAATTTAATTATTTTTTTATAGCCTAATTTTACTTACATATAAAATTCTTTATTACGATACGATAAAACATGAAGCTGATTATTTGTTCCTCCCCATTTATAACTAGTGTCTACTCAAGAATTTTCCTAATTCTACGTTTAATTTGTTTAATTTTGTTTTTAGCCTATTTTGTAACTAATTTTAATTTTGTACACAACGTAATAAACGTAATACTTGTATAAGGCGAGTAGTACGAGTATAGGGTCTATAACTGTATTGTGGCTATGGATCTTTGTAATCCGAAATAAAGTTTTATTATTATTATTATTATGTTTTATTTTGGCTCGTATCTTGATAATTCATTAGTTTTAACGACTCAGACGTTTACCGAAAACAACAAACTAAATACCCATTCAACGTATCTACGTATTTTACTGAAGAAAAGCTTTTTAGCACAACTTTTTACTTTGGCTCCATACCAAAATGTTTCAGATCTTTTGTTAAAAGCTTCGTGTTATTATACACAGAGCTCATAAAAATAACCGAAGGAATGGAGGTTTAACATAAGTTAAACGCCTACTTGTTAGTGTTAGCACCCGTTATTAGTGTGGGAGGAAAAAAGCGTAAAATTGAATTGGGGCCAATTTCTGCGGCTGACAGCAAACTTTGTTAAATGTATATCATATGTATAACACAGGAATTTATGATTAGAACCCGGGGTGCAGCGGACTTTCCTGACAATTCAATTGGGTGCAGAACTGGTTTTTTTGATAGATCCTTTCACAATTTGTTTATTTGGAAACTTGTACTAGAAAAATGATAAAAAAACCTTAGAAATTACCATTTCGACCACTGCTTCGCTAAAAGTGTGCTTAATCAAATCCCTTTCTCTGAACACCACCCTAACTTTTAGATGTACCTTAGGAGGTAATTATACCTTTCGTATTACAAGAAAGTAAATAAGAAGTTCCAACTCCATAAGTCGAGGTCAGGAAAACAAAATTTCTGTACCGAGTTTGAGTCGACATGTCCGGTAATGGGGCGCATTTGTAGTATGCGTCGTTAGGACGTTTGTACCGGTCAAGTAGGAAAAGGCAGACTTGACCGCTTCCAAAATATCCTAAAGATTGAGGTAGGAATCCCTAAATTGAAGTGAAGTTTTCTCATTAATTTGATTACGTCGATCCCAGGATCCCGACCCGTGTCACAAGTTACTTCATTAGTTACGCAACTTGCCGAAAGTAATCCTAGAGAATTACATTCTGTAAGACAAGAATCGCCCTAATTATATTGACGTTTAAACTTTTTTAAATATTGAGAATATTCAGCTAGATTAGACTCATTTAGATGTTTCGATTTCCGAAGTTAATTTTCGTAACGTTCTCGCCTCCAACTAATGTCGGCACCAGAATCTTGTTACTTCACTTTATCTAATACAAATCAGGAACCTATATTATAGGTTGATGTTATTTATATTGAACTGGTGGAACTATGCTCGGTTATGCATATTTTTATTTCACCTAGTTAATTTATTTGTATGGAAAAGAAAAGCCGATGGCTCATATGGGATGATGATGTTATTTTACACTAGATTTAGAAAATTCTCAACCCGTCATGAATAAACATAGAAGGTATCAAGGATCCGAAAATTAAATTATACAATCAAAGCTCTACGCCAGAGATGTTTTTGCCACGGGCGTCGGGGCGGCATGGCAGCGCATATAAGTTATGTCTACTATTTATGTTAGATGCCACCCACAGGCACTCTTATGTACAGCCAAGATCTCGTTTGCTGCACTCTTGTATTTGCATTTTACATGTATCATATCTGTTTTAGAACCTAAATATGCGAAATAGCCAGAGGTGAATTCGTTTTTTATCCGCATTATGTATGGTTTGCGTTTGAGCTTGATTCTTACTCTCATATTTGAATAAAATGGTTTTTGTAGTTTATGTCGAGTTTATACCGAGCTTGAGAGCCAGGTTCCTATGTATGTGTATTAAAAACCGCTAGTTTTGAAGTTTTGCTTACCATTCGATTTCTCAACCATCTATCTTTTATTCTAAAGCTTTGTTTGTGAGAATTTTCACTACTTTTTATAATGATTGTTGTTTTTTTTCAGGTAGGAAGCTAATAATAACGAGTAAGTAGGTAAGTACATATTTATAGATAAAAATCCAGTAGAAATTTACTAACCTTCTATACTTATCTCCATCGACAGCTTTGCACTTACAGACGGAAAATCTCTCCAATTTCCAACTTAATTTACATTTTAGTATAAGGTATTTATGCAGAGCGTTTTAGGGTGATATCTGTGGTAGCGAAATCGCGGAAGGCTCAGGGATTAATTGATAGGGCGCCATGATTGATAGAGGCCACGGTGCAAATCGGTCACTGCCACAGCTCCATTTCCATCAATGATATGGAAAAATTGTACTTCGTGAATACATTGTGAGAGTGACTCGAGTGCTGCGCCAAGAAATATTTATTTGTTTAATTAATAATAATTTATATGTCTTGAAAATTAATTAAAATTTAGTTTCAAATAAGCGTTTTTATAAAATTATAAAATTGTGTCTAGTTTAAAATTTTCTTTATACCTATAGTAAGTATAAAATGTACAATATCCTCAATTCTGTTGTACTACTGCTGTCACTAAACTAAACTAATCTGACAAGACTAAAATCTCCTGCATCTCTTTTCTATCGAATATGTGTAAACAGGATGGCAACAATTTTAGTTGAGTTTAGAAAATGACACAACATTAGCGACACCATCGACGTCGATTCTGTTGTACCTTTTTATAAACTAAAATAATTTGACAGTTCTAAAATTATTACCATCCTTTTCTCACGTAATGAAAAGTGAAAAGAGAGAAGAGAAAAATGAAAAGACATGCAGATCATTATTGACATCCTGTCAGACTGGTTTAGTTTAGTGATTGGTACAACAGAATCGACGCCATTGTACGAATTAATGAGAATGATTCTACTTGCGGTATCGTTGAAACTTCAGATGTAGATCGTAAAGATTTATCCTACATTTTAACGAAGGTGAGAATAGATGTCGTTGCCGGTTCTTCAACTGCCAAGAAGTACCTAGTATGCAAACATTACTGTACTGCATTATTCAAAAGCAATGTTTTCAGCGAAATTACTGGGTACAAAGATATTTAACATCTAATATCTCTCGATAACGATCGCAGTGCATTGCCGCGCATTATTTTGAACTGTTGAAGTTCAATATTCTGTATGGCACTAAGCAGTTATGGGCAAACTTGTCGCTTAACATCAGGTGAGCAACTAGATCGTCTCGTAACTGTATATTTTTTTAAATTCCTGGAGTTAATAATTCTTTTTCACCTACGGAATAATTTCTAATTGCATGTATGCAATTAATATAATATATATATTTTCTATCAGCTTTTTTTTTATATTTTAATCTTCATCTAACGAATGTAACTTTATTAACTAAGCAAAATGCATACAAACTATAACTACCTAAACTACTTAGCCTACTACATAAAAATAACAGTTGGATTATCCATCATTATTATCCATTATTATTACATATATTATTAAGGTGAAAGTAACTCTGTCACTCTGTCTCTATGTCTCTATGTCTCTATGTCTGGGTGTTTGTCGCGTTATTACGGCTAAACGGCTAAACGGATCGACATAATTTTTTTCGTAGATATAGCTTAAGGGTAGGAGACATAGGCTACTTTTTTTTTGTACGTCCACGCGAACGAAGTCGCGTGTAGCACCTAGTTTATTATAAAAGGGTTTTGACACGGAGTGACTATGTCACCCCCGTTAATCTAAAGATTCGTCGTTCAGTTAATCTGCATAACTATATCCATGCAGGTAGGTAGCGTATATCCATGCTAGTACTAGATAAGGATTAGTCTGAGTAACTCACCCCCGCAAGAAGCTTTCGGCACTAGCACGGACATCTTATCTATCTTATCTATGACCATAGAGCAACGAAAACGTTCTTCGTCATCTCTGTACACAGATAAATATCTGTGTCTCTGTATCTACTTACGTACTCCTACATGGCGAGGGTATGTGTGTGTATGTTTAAGTAACATACGTAAATGCCAATGTATTTCTATTATTTTGCGTAAATTGGTTTTGTTTTCTTATTCTCAATATTCTGCTCCTTATTAAAAAACCCACTGTGGGACGTACCTACTAATTATAAAAGTTTATTCGTAGTGTAATGCCCACATGCATACCAATTAAACGCGGTCTGAAACTGCTGCGAAATAGGAGCGACATCCTGACTAATATTAGAAATTCGAATGTAACTCTGTCTGTCTTTCTATCTGTCTGTATTTTGTAGGCCCACGCGAACGAACTTGCGGCTAACAGCTAGTATTGCATAAAGGATCCTGCCCTAATCAACTCATGCGAATGCTTATTCCATGTTTCTCTACCTAAAAAAATCCTCTGGTTTTGAAACCCAGTCTTTTTAAGCACTTATGACTGATATTGCTACGATGATAAATACTAACCTCAGGATTCTGAGACGTTTGTTAACTTTGACAACAGATTAATTCTAACACTGCCTTTGTCTGGCACTAAGCAAATGACATTAGGAAAACTACGGCAAGTTAACAAAAGAACGCTGATATTTTCAATTAACCTCTCGGATGCGCTGCTTTTTCGTTATTAATAATCGTTTTTACTGTTTATCCGTTAATTAAATTTTCAGTTGTTAAGCTCTCTAAAAGAGCTCGTTAAGAGTGGCTACATAATAATATAGTGTTGTAGTTTGCGTTTTAAGAGCTTAAAGTATTAAGCGACGGGAGCTGCGTTGCTGGTGACAAGCGACTTAATTAACTCTGTACAAACATAACAAAACAATGTGAAAAAGTTATTACAGCTTACCAGACAGGTATTCTCTAGTATTGTCGCTAAATGTGGGAAACGTATTGTTAAAGGTTTGGATGCAAGAATTTTCCTACACCTATATACAATGTCGCCCATCGGCAAATGACCGCCCGAAAAGGGCTTATAGTACTCATAATTATGAAAAACTCTTGGTATTACAGGTATCCATAGGCGACGTTGATCGCTTACCATCAGGCGGCCCGTGTGCTTATTTGCCACCTATGGCATAAAAAAAAAAAACTTTTACTATGGGACTAACGATGAAACCGAGAAAATGTCAATGACACTCAACATAATGTATGGAAAAGCAGATTTTTTTCTCGATTTCAGTGTTGGTCCAATAGTAAAAGTTGTTCATAATGATGAGTATTATAAGCCCTTTTCGGGCGATCACTTGCCGATGGGCCACCCTGTATATAAAAATTAACTCCTATTTTTCCTGGTCACGCTATAACTTGAGAAAGGCTGGACCGATTTTGATGTTTTTTTTTTGTTGTGTTCGTAATTATGAGGACAAAGTTTCTATGAAGAGCTTCGCGGGCATCAGCTAGTTAATAATAAACCTTCAATTGAAATTGAGCAAAAAAAGTATAGGCTGGCGTGGTAGTATCATATTAAAGTTATGTAAGAGTATTTATATTTAATGTTTCTAAAAAACAGGAAACCGATATTCATTCTCTCGCTCGCACAGTCAAATTTTTTAATGATAGGTTCTATATAAACTTGATTAGGTAAGTAAATAAAACTAGTGAAGATGATATTCAAAAATGTATTTGCAACATTTTGTTTACTAACTTTTGAGACTTCTTAGAATAATTCGTTCGTTTTCTTAAATTGATACATACGAGCTTTCATTAATTTAAATGAACTACAAAATGTTATCTCTGTGCTCTATTTAATTCACTTGTATAAAATTAAAGATGTAACTGAAATATATTGTATATTTGTGCGATTATATATTGGTATAGCTAAAGTGGCGATGGGCAGGTCACATCACTCGAAGAGCCGATAACCGATAGGGAAGAAAGGTTCTTGACTGGCGACCACGAACTGGAAGCCGCAGCGTATTCAGGCCCACTAGGTGGACCGACGACATTGTGAAAGTCGCGGGCAACCGGTGGATGCAAGTGGCATGTTGTCGGTCGGTGTGGTGGTCTAAGGGGGAGGCCTATGTTCAGCAGTGTGATGATGACGATGATGATATAATATATTGGTTGGTGGTTCGTGGTTAGTGGAGGTCGTAGAATATGAAACCAGAACATTTTTGAAAATGCCTCTCAAAAGTTGTGTTAGAACGGGCTTAAAACAAAATTATCATGATGGCCTACTTATGGTGAAAGGCGAACAAGTACATCCTAACTAATCCTAACTTCCTAACTAATATTATAATTCAGAGGAATATAGCCGCAGTCGCATCATGACCAATAAAGCTTAGACGTATCAAAATAAATACCCTGAATATTCGTCTCTAGGAAAAAACTTCGATGCGCGATTCCGAACTCCCTACATTACAACACTATATCAGTCCATACAAAACGTCAAAAAATGCACAAAAATGGATCAACGCTATCTAGCGAACTATAAGGAAGTAGTTTTGTCTCTGTCTGGATGGTTGACGCGTTATAACGGCTAAACGCCTGAACGGATCTTGATACATAGGATACTCTTTTATGTCCACGCGAATGAAGTCGTGGGTAACAACTAGAATGAATGAATGAACGAATGAATGAATATTCTTTATTGTCATACAGTTGCATTCTTAACAATTACAAAATATAAAAAAGTAAAGAATGCTTCCATTATGGACTCGTCAACTTGCTACCATTTTTAACAATATTATTTATATCACTGTATAAAAATAAGGCATTTATTGTCTCCTTCAAAAAACGTCAATATTAGGTACAAACTAGTAACATACAGAGTTATGGTTTGTAAATAAACCGTAACGCCGCAGGGTAGAAGCCGGCCTATAGTAGATTACTATGTTTTACAATTTAGTTGGAACGTCGTCGCTTCAGGGGAACGTCTATGGAATTTAAAATTTACCCTTGAGCTCCGCCGAAGATAATCAAACAGCTGGCGGTCGCTCCATGTTTTGAATATTAATGATCATAATCTTACCTTCTGTTGCTTACCGTTGCGCCCTAAATAACCCTGTAAATATTAATATGCGTGATAATATTTCGGAAGACGCAAAATATTACAACGTTCCAAATATTCATTAGGCCTCATAGAGTACGTTAAACAAAACATCATAAATTAATCTCTTAGAACATTTTTAGGAGGTAATATATTTTGAACGCATTTATTAAACACGTGGCAAATTACTGTTGTTGAAAGTAAGTAAAAGGATTACCACATTATTTTTTTAAAGGATTATTTTCGTAAACTTGAAAAATTATATTTATCATTTAATTTTTAAATAAGAACGTTTTAATTTAAGTATTTATTTTAATTTTGTTTGTAGTTTTATTTGTATATTTAAGTTTAGATTATATAATATTTTTAAGTTATTTGTATTTATTATTATTAAACAGTTGTTTAATAAGAAATAGATAGATTAACTCTTTATTGTTCACACAAATTTTACATAATTTATAAACAGACTTTAAGAAGTAGTGTAACAACTGGCGGCCTTATCGCTGAAAGCGATCTCTTCCAGGATATTTTTAATTTGATCGTAATGGACCATAAAAAATGTATAAGTAGCTATATTATACTTGCGCCGTAACGCTACGCTAACCACCGTCTAACTAATGAGAGAGAGAATTATATTTTCCTCATATTTTCTCATACAGTGGTAGCGGATACACCTGGCAACCACGGACCGCAGACCAATGAGGGAAAATACGAGAAAAATATATTTCCCTCTTTCTCTCCCTAGTTAGACGGCGGTGCCAATCAAGTTGTTACGTTTGTTAACGCTCTTAAACATTGAAATGTTTTTTTTTTGTGTTCCGCATTAAAACAAGGAACCCTTATAAGATCGTGTTCGTCTGTCCACAACACATCATCATAACTTAAGAATTTATGAACCAACTAGCAGCGCCCCACGGTTTCACCCGCTATTCAACAGAAACCGGGTTAAAAAATAGGAAACATTTTCCGGGATAAAAAGTAATCCGTTCAGCCGTTGCAGAGTTAAACGGAAACAAACATACTTAAACAGAAACTTTCGCATTTATATTATTAGTGTGAAGCAGGCATATTAAATTTGATAATATGATATTATTCTATGAACATAATTCTGTTTTAAAACAATTATGTATAATTTGCATTTAAGTAGCTCCAATACAATCCAAAGTGGGGATACAATTCTTTCAGCGCGACCTTAGTTTTGCAAAAAATAAATAATTGCAAATGCATTTTCGAATATCAATAATAGTAATTTTATTTAAAAAAAAAAAAAACTGTCCGAGCGTGAGAGAGCGTATTTTGTTATTGCAGGCATCTCATAGGAAATACGATTCAATAGTGGTTTATCATCATCAAGAAGACGTCCATTGCTGAACAAAGAGGGGCCTCTAAAGCGTTTGACATAATCCTCTCGCTTGGCAGGCGGCTTGGGGTTCGCAGAAAGCTAACCGTTTACTCGGAGGACGCTGCTGTCTGTTCTATGGTGGCTATGATGAAACAAACCGTTTGTATTAGCCCAAAAACTATAATAATACAAAAAAAGTCAAGCAAAAATTCAAGACGCATTTACAAACCACGAACGCTGGAAAAGAACTTAATTCTCGCTGTCCGCATTAAAACCGAGAACAATTTTATGGGCCACGTTACTGCGCGGTAAACCGCTAACACTCAACCTCTATAATAAATTAGTTGTTTTGGCGGAAACGGCATCGTCTTAGGTAAGACCATAAAGACATTTAGGATTGAACTCCTCGGGCTGCGTTGTGGATGTGAGGTTGGGGGCGCAGTGAGGGCGTGGATTAAGAATTATGTTCCTCGCTCGGGCCAGGCTCGCGTCTTGTTCGTAAATGATTTTGGTTGACTAAATAATTTATATTGTGTCATAAACTTTAATATAAAGCTTTCTTCTCACAAATTATACTACACATAGTATATGTAACATAGATTTTCAACAAGGTATACTTACCTACAGGCTAGTAAATTTGTGCAACAGCGTCAAGATATAGGGAACTCAAAGCGAAAATTGCGTAACGTGTCCCGTAGGTAGTAATAATTTAATTATTAAAAAGAATAATGAAAAAAAAATTGAACGAAACAGAGATAGTATTAAAAAACCCGAAGTTGTTGACCATTACCTTGGGCAGACTGTCCGGTTCGGTAAGTGCAACTTCGACAAAGAGGTCGCCCGAAGAATCCAACTCGGATAGGCAGCGTTCGGGAAATTGCGTGATATTTTTTCGTCCCAAATCTCGCAGTGCCTGAAGACAAAGGTCTTAAATCAATGTGTGTTGCCATATGTAGTGATGACATATGGAACTGAAACGTGGTTAAGTTGCCACTTGCATCCACTGGTTGCAAGTGGTTGTCGGTCGGTGTGGTGGTCTATGGGGAAGGCCTATGTTCATAAGTGAACGCCTTCCGGCTGATGATGATGACGAAGGTTAGGTTATTCCAAACCTTATAATAATAAAAACTAAAGCAAACAGGCTAACGAACATTAATTTGTTAGGACTCACAAATATTTATTACTTTGATTAGGTATCTAAAACCAATAAAAACATGTCATACAAAAATATTATCGGATTTAAGGTTTAGGTAATTAGATTTAATTTAGGTATTAACCTACAACTGCAGTGCCTGTAAGATCTTCATAGATTTTTAGTGGAACAAACCGCTTTCCGCTCCATTTTGGACACGTGGTTTACCTAGGTAAGTAAACCGTTATAATAATGCGCATAAAATTCTCGGGCGGGAGCTGGGAGTGAGCGAACTTGGCGGCATTACATCGCTGAGTTATTCAGTGTCACGTACAAAGCAGAGCAACATCGTGCGACGTCGCGCCTTGTCGCAAGTCGCAACATAGTACCACAACTTTAGCACTAGGTTTGGGTACGTGGTGCAATTGTAACCAGATGACAGTTGCCGTGCTAAGTCGTGAACACCGGGTACGCGACAACTCAGATAAACGATAAGTTATAGTAAATGCGCCTTTATATGCACAATCGTATGAGTACGTTCAATATGAATATTTATTGGGTAGGTACCTACTTATCTATGTAAAGGGTAAATAATTAACTTATAGCTAAGTATATATCGTCGCTGAATTGGCAATGGGCAGGCCACTTCGCTCGAAGAACCGATAACCGACGGCAAAGAAAGGTTTTTGAGACCATGAACTGGAAGATGCAGCACAGACAGGCCTCCCACAACGTGGACCGACGAAACAGAAATCGCAGGCAAGCGATGGATTCAAGTGGCAAGTCGTCGTTCCGTGTGGCGCTCTAAGGGGAGACCTTTGTTCAGCAGTGGACGTCTTCCGGCTGATGATGTTGATGTATCGTCGCTATTTAGTTGTTTTTTTTTACTTTCTTCGGTTTATTCGGTTTCTTCTTTCTTCTTTAGTCGGTTATTCCGACTATAGTATTGATCACATTCGGTGACCTTTATCAAGGAATGCTAAGCGAGCGTAAGTAAGCGTAAGTATGTAAGTATTTCGACAGATAATGAAAGCTCTTGCACAAATAAAATATTAACAATCTCATTTAGGTAGGTAATAAAATAAGTCTAGGAAGAAAGATTTCAACAAACTTAGCATAAAAATATTTATTTTGTCATCTTTATATTTTTTGAAATTCATTTCGCCATCTTGTTACTAAGAAACACTGCGATTGCTTATACTTTCGACCAGATATTTCAGTAGAAACTAGAACGAGATTAATCTAAAGTACTTGCTCGGCAGTATATTGAATCAAGGCTTCCCAAGAAGAATGTTACGTGCGAAGTTTGTACCCCATCTCACCATTAATAGCGTATTTCAGGGACGTTCAGTATGATTTTTAGTTGCTTAGATCGAGTATAGAGCACTTGCTTGGCAGCGTATTCAATCAAACCGTCCCAAGTAGTTAGTGACTGTTTTATTAAAATTCGATAGCCAAGTTACGGCTGATGAAGCAGTCACGTCGCTAATTCTTGGAAATATGAATGTAGTTCGCTTGGGGTGATCAGCACTCGGCGCACGTCTCGGACATTCCGGCTTTGAAATCACTTCCCGGCCCCCACTCTGCTCTGACAGTGACGTATTGTGCCTCTTCTTTAACATTAATGTAATGGATTTTGTTTCATGTAGCGGAAGTCAGCGTATATTTTACGATCTGCTTAATTTGCTATTAAAGTTCCTTTCGTTGTTCGCTTTGGGGTAAAATCGATTTAGGTGATGTTCGCGTTTAATTGAAATTTATTTTGTTTGGTAGATTCGAGCGTTTGAATGATTGCAAAGCAGTGTTTCGCTAAAGCTTAAAATGTTTTTAACGATTTTATTGAAGAGGGCAGAGCGCTACATTTTTTCGTAGAGGCTCAACGGTGACGTAGTCGTAGCAGTAACTTTATATAATTAGAGTTTCACTCAAAAAAGCACGTAATGTGGTCATTATTTTGACAACCTTCTTTGAGCAAAGTTGGCCTTGCCGCGCTACTCGAATAGGCGCCAGCAAAGTTGTATGAAATTTCATTACTGTCGAGTTTTAGCGACCAGCAATTTCTTTTGAAAATCCATTTTTGTCGAGTTTTGTTTCAAAAGCAGTCAGGTATAAAAACTTGCCTACGACAATTTTGCGCAATGGAAAATCGACAAATTGAATACTTGATTTTTATTTTAACTTAAACTTTGGCTTTACAGCTGCAATGCTGACCGCGCTGTGATGGCCTGGATCTGCGCTAAGCTACGCTTTCGGCCATCATCATCGCTGCCAGCAACAAAGTCATTACAGACCGCGCCAGTAATGTTCTATTTATAGACTTAAAAAAAAAAACATGCTTCAATTGTTTTTGACGCGATTTGTAGCTTTTGGACAACTAAGTGATTTATTAAAGGGTGAGAGGCCAGGCTTAGTCAGGCCAGGCTAGGTAGTTAGGCCAGATCTTTAGATCGCACGTCTCGGACGTGGCTTGACATATAATTCAAATGGAACGGAAATGGAATGGAGTGTAGTATTGAACTGCGCTGACGAAGTAAGTTTGGCGTGGTGAAAATGATTTCGTTAATTTATTAAGAAGCTAGAAGCTTCTTGATACGGTCTTATAAATATCGTATTCTAAAATGTAAGTGTGAATATATGTGAGATTTCATTGTAAGCTTATGTGTAGATTTGCTGCCGCTGGTAGCCAGTACCTATTGTTGCATGTCTGCAAGGAATTGCACGCTAGAATGCTTGTTGCTTTGTGTACATGGCACAAGGTAGAAGGTATTAGCATAAGACATATATATATATGTTTCAAGCTATCCATAGCATCTAGCTTTGAGTACGTCAGTTTGTGTAGTAAGATCTATATAAGTCTATTATAACCAACTAGCCAATAACTAAAAAAATTACTAAACTAAACAATTAAACGCGACTTCGTTCGCGTGGACCAATAAAAAATAAGTTGCCTATGTCCGTCTCCTACCATTAAGCTATATTTATGCAAAAAGTTAGATTGATCCGTTCAGCCGTTTAGCCGTGATAACGTGATCAACACTCAGACAGAGAGAGACAGAGTTACATTCTCATTTATAATATTAGTTAGGATTAGGATAAGCCTAAATTTTAAAAAATTGCTATGTTTTCGCGACTATTTTTCAAAATAATATTTATAAATAGAGATAATAATTAGAACTCTTTCATATATTCGTCATAGGTACGGCTTTTAAAGGTTTTTTTGTGTCTATTTTTGTGTGTTTCTCTTTTCTTAGACAAGACAAACTTGGGATTTTGTACATGATTTTACTCTCTCTTTAGAGAGTATTATGTTCCGTGATTTTACTTAACAGCCTTAACCAAGTAAATAACATTTACAGAAGAACAAAGGAACAATCATAATAAAATCCTTTGGTAAATATACTCAAAACAGATGTAAAACAGAATATCTGATGTTGCTTGAAAAACCCACGCGTTCCCACATTCGCTTTGATACACAAGTGGAATTACGCTTCTTGTACAAATGGTGCGGGGTCGAAACGAGAGGTACGACTCACAAACTAGACAGAGACAGAGGGACACCTGTGGCGATCAATCATTATAATCGTCTTAAGAAGCAACCCTGCTTCTAAAGGTATTCGGTCTAAAGTCACATAAGGAAAGGCGCTTAGCAATAGATTTTTTGCTTGGGGGAAGTTTTTATTTGTTTGTAAAGCTAGCTAGTCAAGTATTAAAAAGTGGTTTACTATCATGTCATGGTTCCCTCGTAATATTTTCCTTCACCGAAAACTCAAGGCTTCAATCAAGCTCGTTGTTGGAAATTGAACTCAAGCAATAAACAAACTGTCAATTGTCATGCTATGCTAGAAATAAATAATCATCATAAGCGTCAATAGGCTGAGATTGCGGGTTTTTCGGAACATTTTGTTTAAATCCTCATAGTTGTTAACTTAACTTACTAACTAGAGTCGTTATAATTATGAAAATAATATTCAGTTTGTGCCTTGATTTTATTTTATTTTTCATACAGAACACAAACCTTTTCAAACTTTTATGGGTGGATTTTTCGATGGTGTTTTTCCCTCTTCGAAAAATCCACCCGAAAAAGTAATAATATTTTTAAGATGCTCATCTGAAAAATCCTTAAGAAAAAAAAAATAACAACGAATTCTACGAAAAATCGTAGAACATACATGGGGTATTTTCGTGAAGCCCTTGGTATGAGAAACCTAAATTTCACAACGGTGAAATTTAGGTTTGTTAAAGGTAAAATTAAGGTTAAATTTAGATAATGAGTAATTTGGGCTCAATCATTTTAAAAACAGGACGGGATTTTGAACAACAGCTTATAAACTTTTCCCACTCGATGGGGTAGGTAAAGATTTTAATCACCACTAACCACGTAGTGGAGGAATATTTAACAATATTTCAGTATTTTCCCTTGTAGCGGTATAATGAAAGGACCGTGACATATAGACGGACACGGCGAAACAAGGTTTCCTTATAGTTCACTTACTTACGTAGGTACTACCTTCGGAGCTACAACCCTTTACGAGCCTTGGCCTCTTCAACGATCTTCTTCCATTTCTTTTCGTAAACGTTTTCTTTCTTATTACCCGACTGCCTAAGAAGTAGGGTAATGTTATACTACTCAGATCTTCTTCAACGCAGTCCTTCCTGGGTCTCTGTAGGAGTCTTTTTGTTGCGGTTTCCAATAGCAGATACTTAGTATTGTTAGTTAAAGTTCACTACGGACATAAAAAGTAAGTTTTTATAGGCTTGGAGAGTTTTAAGGCTACCTGGAGGCCAGTTAAAAAGCAGTTAGAAAGCTATTTACCGCTAACTTACGTGTGTATTTTAGTATGTAAAACCTTCCGCCGCTTGAGATTTGTCCTTCTGTCCCATTCTAGCCATCACACGAGTGGATCCGTTTTAAACCGCACGAGATGGGCCCGACGGAGCTCTGAGCTCTCGATCCGTCACGCGTCGCGCGAACTTAAGCCCTCATCAAATCCAGATTAATTAAACCGGAGCCGACTCAACAGACCACGATCCGGGCCCGGCCTCACGCATGCCCTAACACATGTGACAACCGAGCGAGCGCAGGCCGTCTTACGCGGTACCGACAAATCGAATAATTATCGTGTAATGAGTTTTTTTGTCAATCGGAAGCTTATCCGATTTTACTAAGTAAACTGATAAAACGGGAATACTCGCGTTAAATTGAGTCGGTTATTCCGATTATAGTTTCGATCACATTCGGTAACATTTATCAAGGAATGTTGTAAGCGAGACGCGCGATGCTCTGCCGATTTATTGCGTAAGCAATAAACTAATCGGTAGATGTAATTATGTGGTAGCGAATTGCCATTGCCATCCACTCTTCACCACCAGGGGGATACGTTGAAGGGACTAGTAGCACTAGCCAAAAAATGAGATCATCTCGTTTATGGTATTGTTTGCTTGAGTACGGTAAGAACCCCTTTCTGGCTTCGTGTGCAGGCTGATTTGATGGTGACTCGATATTGTTTTGCGTAACGTACTTAACTCTTGTATAGTAAGTGCTGTGTCCTTAATGAAAACAATAATCATTACATATTGCGCATCTATCAACACCTATAGATATCTTTGTAGCGGTAGGGCTCTCTTGCAGAAAGCTGAAAGCTCTTTTCCTGGGGAAGTACCACACTTTTTTTTTTTATTCAACCGCCAAGCAGTAGTGTGCAAGCATTACTGTGTTCCGGATTGAAGGGCAATGTTTCCAGCGTAATTACTGGGCATACAGAGATTTAACATCTTACATCTCAGGGTGACGAGCGTAGTGCATTGCCGCGCATAGTTTTGAACTGTTGAAGTTCAAAACTGGGTGGCACTGAACTGTTATGGGCAAGCGTGACGCTTAACATCTGGTGAGCGACTTGCTCGTCTCGTCACCGAGTAATATAAAAAAAAAAAAAAAAAAAATAGAATTTTAGGACGCCATTATTATTTCAATTTGTCGATCTACGCTGTGAGACAGGTCTGTGCCGTAGGCCTGTGCCATAGTTCTTATTTCCTTCCTAGAACCAATATCCCAAAGTTTACTTTGAAAAAGAAACGCCAACAACAACGCGAAAGATTAACAAGTATCCGAGGTGGAGAATGTAAGGTACGTAATACAATCAAAACTTTTGATGAATTCCTCGCAAACTGTCTTTGTTTCCCCTTTCTGAACAAGTTAAATAATAAAATCTACTGCAGACCAGCCATTCGAGCTACGAAAGCGTTCGCGAGCTTAACTCTAATCTAAAAAAAAATACTTTTCTTGTAGCGGTTGTCTTGAATGAACTAAAAATGACGGACGTAGCTTCTGCTTCAGGGCAGAAGATGTCCACTGCTGAACTAAGACCCCCCCCCGTGGTGAAGCTTGGCAGGTGGCTTGGGGATCGCAGAACTCTCACCGTTTACTAAGAGGACACTGCAGTCCATCCTCCGGGGGCTAGGCTCGCAGACATACCTGGGTCTAGGTTAGAGGCACCAGAATGGCAGCAGCGTAAGTGTGTGTGAGTGAGTATAGTTAAATCATGGCAAACGATTGGCTTACTATACTGCATGTGATAGGCTTTAAGTCCATGTGTGTGTAGTGTATATACGAACGCGTCGGCTTACTTTGGGGGCCACAGTTTGTGTGTTATTGTGGCGGTATCCAATTTTTTTCTTTCTTCACGGTTGTTTCTTACTAAGTAAAGTGTGTCATAACACGGCTGCATCGTCGGAACATTGAACGATATTAGATCCCAGTGTCTAGACAGTCGGAGATCATAATATGATTTTGTATCGCTGATGGCGGCTTTTAGTATTATAAGTTCTTACCTACAGATATATTTTGTTTTGTTTCGCATTAACAGTTAAATACACAGCAAAACTGTAAACTACGTTTAAACGCCGCAGTTTTTCTTAAATAAATAAAAAGAAAAATAGATTCTTAATAGAATAAAGTTTTGAAAAATAATTTCTAATTAGTGATTCGCAATTATACTCTTAATCAAACAAGTATTCCCGCGTTTACCCAGAATAAAATGCATCCTGTGTCAGTCTTTATGATAGGCAC
Source organism: Apocheima hispidaria (assembly GCA_947579745.1). Classification (NCBI taxonomy): domain Eukaryota; kingdom Metazoa; phylum Arthropoda; class Insecta; order Lepidoptera; family Geometridae; genus Apocheima; species Apocheima hispidaria. Next base: position 6,252,776 of record OX388151.1, read on the forward strand.
CCGTTTCTTACCAAATTGTACAAAATGTTAACAAATAGAACATATAGAAGTATGCCTCTCTGTCTATTTGTATTTTTATATTTGTTTGTATCTGATTTGGATGTGACGAATGGACTTTGTCTATGTATATGCACAGAATAATATAGAATGGTGGTACTAAGCTCATTGTACACATGATTATGAACAACTTTTAATACTGGATCAACCCTAAAATCGCGAAAACTATATCTGAATTACATAAATTTCGTTGAGTGAGAATGGCCTTTGTCCGTTATTCAACCGCTATCAGGTAGTTTGCAAATATTACTGTGTTCCGGATTGAAGATCAATGCTTCTAGCGAAATTAGTGAGCCTACACAGACTTAACATATATTTTCCGAGGATGACGAGCGCAGTGTCTTGCTGCGTATAGTTTTGAGCTATGTTCAAAATTTTGGGTGGCATTGAACTATGGGCAATTGGGCAAGCGTGACGCTTAACATCAGGCAAACGACTTACTCGTCTCGTCACTCACTATAATGTATTTTTTTATGGCACACCTGTTTTTTTCGATATTACAGTGTTGGTCCCGTAGTATAAGCAATTCTTGATAATAAGTGTAAATATACCCTTTCAGCTTTGTAATACAGTTCCATGTAAGTCTATGGAAGTCCTAATGGTGTTTTATATTACCAAGTAAGTACAAGTATAAAAGGTAGAATGTGACATCAATTGCTCATAGCGGGTGGTTCAAGTGGCAGTGAGCGATGCACTACAGACGGCGGCGGCTGCTAGTCTGAAACGTGAGGACGAATCACAGATCTCCTTACAAAGCCTCGACTCTCCATTTTCATAAGTCTCTCACTTCATCTGCGGATCAAGTTGAAGAATTTATAGTGACTGCTTACTTGAAAGAAACGTCGAGATAAAATTTGTCAAGATTGCGAACGAAATTACATATAAAAAAATCTCTTCTGTGAACGCGTTGCAATGTCACTTACCGCTGCACTCAGAGACGTTTTATGTTTTTTTTTAAAGTAATAATTAAAGTTCACAGAGTGCGATCGTTTTAAGTTCATAGAGTTGATTGCTGGCAGGCTTAACTTTGCAAGTAATTTTAATTGCTTCATTAAATAACTTGTTAAGAGCATGTTGGGCCATGCTTAGAAGGGTTCCGTAGGTGCATAGGATGTTTGAAGTTTTTATCCGTTATTACAGCATAACTCAAAAAGTATTCGATGTTACCCCACATGTAGGGTACAGGCGAAATTTTTTTTTTATCCCCACTTTACATATATGTCAGCCACCCCATTAATATAAAATTATGTTTTTTTAATTCTGTCAAAATTGTCACCTTACAAAGACCTTTTCAACGACAACCAACGTGATGGGTTGCAGCGAAATTATTATTTTTACCCTCCCTGTACATGTATGGGAGCTACCCTTATTTTACAAAAAAAAGTTTTTTGAATTTTTAAAAATGTAGGTCTATAGTTAGACTATCGTTGTGCAAAATTTCATGCATGTAAGTTTATAACTTTAAAAGTTATAAGGCTGTAAAGGATTCAGACAGACAGACGGACGGACAGACAGACGGACATGACGAACTTATAAGGGTTTCTTGTAGTACTACAGAACCCTAAAAAGCTGACCAATAATAGAGCCGATAATTGCAAATAAAAATTTAATCTGTCGAAAAGTAAGGAATTTGCTTTGTAATTACAATTGCGAGAATATTTAGAGCATTATGTGATATACAGAGAGAGCACCATAGCAAGATATGACATCGAGCCTGTAGAGAACGGTACAAATTCTATATAAACATTCGCTTTGCGGGAAAAGAACAAAAGCACTCTTTCAATCTTTACTAAAAAAAAAAATGTATATCACAAATATTTCTGAAAATAAAGTACTGTGATATACGCGTTCATTTCTCCGGTATACTAGCGTATTTTTTAAAATTATATTTCTTTTATTTCTTATACATGTAAGTATTTTGGGTGGAACTGCAACTGTTACGGGCAAACGTGCCGGCAAACGGTGCACTGACAGCTGGCAGTGCCGGCACGGCACTTCCGGCACTGCCAGCTGTCATGCGGCCAAGTTCTTGTTTCCCTCATCGGCCCCAAAATTCTGGCGCTATTCGGAAAATATTTGATTGGAAATTTACATTCTCTGTCTCTATCATCCTGACTGTACAAGACGGAGACGGAGAGAAGATCTTGAATCGAAACCTTTCAAACCTTTCCGTTTGGGATGAGAATACGGCAGCTGTTATTTAAAAAATGTCACTCATTTCTCTATTATGTTTCTGAAAACACCCGAGACAAATTGCAATGATGAATACGATAGGTATGATACAGATAGTTTTGCTCTGAAAGATTTGTATGAGTCCAGCTGCTCCTCGCAGTTTCTCCAGAAACTGTTCTATTTCTGAAATAGGAAGTATGAGTATGAGTACCCATGCTGTTACAGTTCAGCACTACAAGCAAAAAAACACGTCAATCCGTCGCTCTGCGAGCCTTTAAAAGGGGCCAAAACAACAAGCAATTTCGCTTATAAACTAGTAGTAATACGGATTAGCACAAGTTCATGCAATTTAGAAATGGATAAAATATAATGATCCTCATCCATCTGGGTATAATAATCGTTACCTTTATATATTTATAGCTTTCGTACTTGAGCGATACTATCGATCTGCTTAAGCACATGTAGATTCCACCTCACCGATGGCGCAATCAAAGCTTATGGAAGATTCCTCATAAAATTTTACGACAAACATTATAGAGCATGAATAAACCGAACGGTATATATAAAGTATCAAAACAAAGCTGAAATTTAAACTTGATACGGACTGCTAGCATGGAATACGCAATGTGCGAGACAGACAACAGAAGTATTCAATGTCAATTAACTATTAAAATATAAATATATAGACCTGATATAAAGGTGCCATCATCATCAGCCAGAGGACGTCCACTGATGAACATACGCCTCCCCTTTATAGCCCGCCACACCTACATCCCAACATCATGACAAGGTGCCAACATCTGTACAAATCTACATCAAAAACGCGTTATTTATATTATTGTGGTTAGTGCTGACATGGCTACTTTAGTAAATATGTGCTGAACTGATAATGTAGTTCGATTAATGACGGTTTCAGCGGAGTTAAGGGGAGACTACATCGGATAAGTTTAGATAGGAGTTTGCAGCGGTAATAATCTGGGAAGTTGTGTGGAAAGCTCTCAATGAAATGTGTTCCATCAGCTGAATAGTGGCCAGAGGATCCTTCTCGTGAACAAATTAAAATCTATTCAAGCGCTCTTCTCTTTGACTTAGATACCAAAGCTTTGACTAAACTATGTGTATCTTCCTACTAAATGTTACCTATAATCCAAAGTAAAGTGCTAAGTATTAAACATCAAGTCACGTCAGAATTCAGGCGTGCAAATATCAAGCACCTATTGATTAAAAACTAATTTCAAGACAAATCTCAAGACTTTGCATAAATGTCATCATTATCATCATTTTCAGCCCGTAATCGCCCACTGCTGAGCATAAATGCATAAATATGGAAGCTGTTTGTTTGTTACCTAATCGTATGCAGCGATATTTCAAACTGCGAATGCGTCGCTTGCACAGCGAAATTGGTCTATAAAACTTGTCGTAGTTATATTATATTAGCGTTATGATGTCTTAGATCGAAAACTTTAGAATTTCACCTAGATTTTGATGGTATACAATTATTATTATTTTGCGATATTTTTATTCGTTTTCAGATTACGGCATGTTTTTTGCTTTGAAACTAGTAGGATAAAAACATAAACAAAAGAGGATACTTTTCAAGTGTAAGAGTTAAGAGACTCAAAGTTTTGTGAAAATTAGGCGCTAATTTAAGGCCATAAAGTTTAAAGTTTTTTAAATAGCTTTATTGTACCATACGTCGACTTACGTAATTGCCAAGCTACGAGTTTTGTGGCTAGAGTCGACATATTTATAAAACGTAGTATCTTTTTTTTTTGTATTGTCTTGCTACAGCAATGCAGCGATATTAACACTGTTCTAAATACAATCTAAACTTAAATAAAAGAGCTAAAACTACAACCAAAATTATCATAAATTAATTATAGATAAAAAACAGAGCTCGGGTCACTATCCGCGGGCAGTGTACCCAAAAAGCTGGTGAAGTTACCTCGTTGATAGTTAAATGTAGTTATTGTTAATAGTTATTGTAACAATCGCAGTCTCGCCGGCGATTCTCACGGGTCTTATTGGATTTAACTGAACCAACCGTACTGAGTGTTGCACATGCTTCCGATTTTATCGGAACTATGTTCAGCACTGGTGTTAAGGCCCTCAGTATGTTTTTGACGTGAATTCGATGACCGTCTTATTAGTCTATAAGGGTCTCATGTCAGAAATGAAATCAAGACAAAATTGAAAAATGTTATAGCACGTAGGCTGTATGAGTTTCGGAGATAGTGCTTATGTCGCCGTATCGGGCATCTCGACGCCAGCATAAATATATTAGGTCAAGGACCATGACACGTGATGGGAAGGTTGGGCGCGCGCAACGCATTACTGATTTTCTCGTTATAGAATTCACGTCAAAACCTAGCGACTAGCCCGACTTCTACCCAAGTCAATGTTTTTATCTTTGCTGTTTTTGATGTCAACTCCTAAGCTTCTCGGGCCTCCGCGTTCATTCCGTTGAAATGGCGTAATATATATTAGATAATAGCTGAGCTCCGCGGTTTCACTCGCTATTTTACAGAAACCGATAATTTTTCCGGAATAAAAAATAGCCTACGTGTTTATCCAAGGTCTAAGCTACCTCCATACCAAATTTTATTCAAATCCGTTCAGCCGTTACAGTGTTGAACGGGAACATACACGTTTACATACACACAAACTTTCGCATTTATAATATTAGTGTGATTGGTAGGGATCATATTTCTAAGCATATGGTAGGGATAATCATGACATCCGAAGTACATCTGCGCTCATGAATGCCATGACGTGACCATAGGTGAACAGTTATGCGGTGTTCAGTTGTACTTACATACTTGGTATGATGTTAGGAAACTGCCTGTGAGAGGTTTTTGGTAAAAAATAACGGCTGTATTGACCGAAAATACTGAAAGTGCGCGCTGAGGTTTCGTGTGCGTGAACAGAACCATAACACCAAGGTACTTAGGTATTCGGAAAGTGTATACAAATCCGAAAACGACTCATAGTACATTAAATATATTTTTTACTAACTATAATACCCCATAATAGAATTCCGCAGCCTGTAAACTGACTTTGCTCATATTCGAAGTTAATTTCATAGATTAATAGATACATAACATTCATAGAAATTAATTTGATACTTGGCTAACAAATTTCATGAACACCAGATCAACGGTTCGCAAGTTATAATCGGACAAACATACGCACAAACATAATAACGCCGACCTAGTCCCGTAGACTCTGACATCTTCGCTTCCCTTAGTCAATGTTAAGTATAATGTTCGGTATGTATAGAAAGTGCTCTTTGGTATAATGAGTCCATTACAGTAGAATCTGTAGATGATATTTTAAAAGGGTAAGCCTTTTAAATAACTCTAACCCTTTATAAGAACGTGGTGCACTTTTCAGGGCTGAAGCCCTTAACAACTCCGAGAAAGTCAAACTCTGTATATCTATGTCACGAAAGGTACCCACAGTCTTTTTGATGAGAAAGAAGGAAACAAATAAAGAAAGAACAAACATTATTATTTAGATCCATGAATATGATAAGAAGTAATTACTGGGATTATATTGATTAAGTGCCCATTTATTCTTAAGAAAGATTGAAGGATAATGTTACCGCACGTAACAGACTCGAGTATCTAATAATTTTGTAACATAAATATAGAAAGAAAATCCAAAGTAACCAACACTCTATACCTTCTATAGGTAAGTCCAATCTTTCTCATCCTTGAAATATAAGCCTAATAAATAAAGAGAGTGCTAAGGGCTACAGAAAATTATTTTGGAAGCTAGTGTTTTATTACCTACCGACGTGTCTCGCAAAAATATTTTTTACGGAAATGTTTTAGGTCTAAAACATTTGATAGCTCGGCATTGCTAGAAATATTTACAGGACTGGCTAGATTATAATGTTCTTGTCATATCACTTTTTATGGAACTGATTGACGAGACGAGCAAGTCGTTTGCCGATGCTAAGCGTCACGCTTACCCATAACCCATAACAGCTCAATGCTATCTCACAGAATTTTGAACTCTCGTCTCCTTAAGATATTAGATGTGAAATCTTTTTATGCTCAGTAATTTTACAGTGTAACTTATACCAGTTTCTATTTTACAATAGGTAATAGATTTCTTAACAAAATATTTTAATTTAGCTGTCCTCTTTTATGGTTTTGCTGTGCTTGACGGCGTCCATTTGAAACTTTGTACTAATTTTGTTGTTTTTACCACCATGGAAGCAATAAACCATCTAAATGTGAATATCTCCGTTGATAAGAGGAATGTCTTCTTCCGTGTAGTCTATTAAATGGCAACACACTCTAATAAAACTTTTAAATTTTTTTAAGATATGTTGGTAACTCAACGCCAAATTAATATGTAACTTTGACCAATCAGCAGTCGAAGATTAGGTACACAACACATGTTTCTTGTTTTTTTTTTTAATTTTATCATGCGGTTAACTCAAAATAAACAAATTTAGTTAGACACTTTCCCAGTTTTCGTTTGCAGATAAAGATATTCGTTACTTTTTTAAAATTTTGAAATATTTTCATAACATTTACACTCGTAGGTACTCTGGCAATACTTATTCAAACGAATCTTTAGAACATTAGCCAAAACAAACAAAGCAATACACACGGAATATTAATTAAACTTTAAGTCGAACAAAGAGAGTTCACACTACAATAGACGTAAAGTCATGGTACAGTCGGTGAAAACGTTTATTTGTATTTTTAACTCGGCCATATTTGCTTTCGACATGAAAATACGGTTTTGATTTTAGCAACAGGGTAATTGCCTGCACTTTGCAGTTCGCAAATATGTAAGTAATGTAATAGACCTGTTTTGCTGTAACACTACATAAAAACCAAAATATGTAAATAAAAAATACAACTTTACTGCCCCGGTGGCTCAGTTGGTAGTGAACCTACGTTCTGTGCTTGGGGGCGTGGGTTCGATTCCCATCTAGGACAAACATTTATGTGATGAATATTTGTGTTTGTTCTATGTCTGGGTGTTAATATCTATATAAGTATGTATTTAAAAAATATCTATGTACGTATATCAGTCTCTGGCAGCCATATTACAAGCTTTGCTTAGTTTGGGGTCAGATGACCGTGTGTGCAATAATGTCCCAGATATTTATTTATTTATAACTGCTTATAGGATAGTGAAACGATTATTGCATCACACACTACTAAATCAACACCACTATTTGTATGCGTTTTAACTGTCAAGCGTTTAGAAAATTAGTGGTGTTACAAAAAAGCTGGTGCAAAAGAGGGTTACGGTTTTAGGCTCATGTACTTGTACCTATATACGTAAGTAAGTACATACATGTAACTCATATCTGCACGACCTCAATCGTATTGCTCCCTTTTTTAAGCTGTCGCTGTCGTGTAAAAAATATACCTAGGCATTAAGGTTGTAACTAAGCGTGGCCAAAGTTGTAAGAAAATTAGGCGTTGAACACAGATTATATATACACACGAGGTACGGGGACTGCGACCAAGCACTCTCATTGGCTATCTTTAGGTTACATTACATTACATTATCAGCCAGAAGAACACTGCTGAACATAGGCCTCCCCCTTAGACCGCCACACCGACCGACAATGTGCCACTTGCATCCACCGGTTGCCCACGACTTTCACAATGTCGTCGGTCCACCTAGTGGGAGGCCTGCCTACGCTTCGTCTTCCGGTTCGTAGTCGCTACTCAAGAACCTTTCTTCCCCATCGGTTATCGGTTCTTCGAGTGATGTGGCCTGCCCATTGCCATTCTAGGTCACGCCTACAATAGGAGTAAATTTTTGTGTATTTTGCCAGACGCGTGGTGCGCTTCGTCTTGAGTGCGGAATCGTGAGGAGGTAATCTGTGACGCTGAGTTACCACCTTACGAAACTTTGTTTGTACCAAAACACAATCACCTGGTAGCAACTACAGCATATACATATTTCCTATTCAAACAATCGTGTTATTATTGCGAAAAAAGGCCAGCATTCTTATATCGACTGTAGATACTCGAGATATCAGAGGGTGTGAAACGAGTTAGTTTTTAGATTCGCGCCACGTCCGCGCGCCTTCATTCACGCGACTCTAACGGCGCAGATAATAGAGACTTACTGCGCACTTTAGTTCGCTATACCTAAAGCAATAACTCTCCGAGAGTAGTTTCACAAGGAACAGTTCGAGAGCCCTGGCAGTGGCAGATCACGAGTGATCTCTATTTTACTGACCTAAAGTTGTGGTAAGATCTTCCTTTAAGCTTTCGGTAGTCATAGCTTAAAGGGATTAACACTGTATTTATTTTTTTATGTTGCTCGGTGACGAGGCGAGCAAGTCGCTCACCTGATGTTAAGCGTCACGCTTGCCAATAAAAGTTCAGTGCCACCCAGAATTTTGAACTTCAATAGTTCAAAACTATGCGCGGCAATGCATTGCGCTCGTCACCCTTAGATATTAGATGTTAAATCTCTGTGCCCAGTATTACGCTGGAAACATTGCCCTTCAATCCGGAACACATTAATGCTTGCACACTACGGTTGCTTGGCGGTTGAATAACTGGCAAAGGTGTGGTATTTCCCCAGACGGACTCTGCAAGAGAGCCCTACCACTACAGTAGCTGTTAGTAAAGCCCTAACAGATGATTTTTGTATTTGTATTACGTAATGATATAATAATATATCACTTAGTAAACAGTGAGAGTTTTGCGATCCTCAAGCCACTTTTCAAGCGTGTGGATTATAGCAACCTCAACAGATTGCCATAATCCACTTCTCGCGTTGCCGCAAATATTCGTGGCAACGCGGCCACACACTACTCTACTAGAGCATATAATCGCGCTATTCATCCCTTTTACATCGCCAGCCATCGCTCTATTTCTATCTGCACGGATCTTTAAAAAAATATTTTAAAAAACATTGATATCAGGCAATTATAAACCCATAAATGTACAAATCAGATTACATATCCACGTCAATACATGAAAATTATAAATCAGTCATAAAATAATTCAGTCAGTTATACTTTCACTTCGGCTTCGGCTTTCATTGGTACTGCAATATGCCTGCAGCAATGCCGAAGGAAAGGGCAGCCTAGTCTAGAGGCAATCATCGCCAGGACGGCGTTGGAGCTGGCCGCACCCTCCGCACCAACGACGCGCCCCGTTTAGTATAGCCCCTCCGCATAGTCGCGTAGAAGCAGTCGGTGGAAGCCTTTGCAAAAAAAGCAGATAAAATAGAGTGCGGCGAGCGAGGCAAGGAGCATGATGGCGGTAGAACGAGTAACGTGGCCACAGTAACGTCTGACTTCCCTCGCTGCACACGACGGTTAGTAACCGAGAAGTAATCAAATCAGACATGATCCATCACTATAAAGGACAAAATCCTAGGACCGACCGCTGGTCGAAGATACGAAAAAAGTTTTGACGTAGTCGTTAAACTACTTTCATAACATTTAACGAGGTCTGGCCAAGGCGCGCGGCGAAAGTGTAAGTAAGGACATATGAATTAATAGTAGTACTTTTAACTTTTTTTTATCATTTAGTGAATAAGGTTCTTACATAGTTTTTTGGTATGAATGTATTTTCTAATTTATACTTGTATTAATAAATCCTGTACAATAAGTACGAAAGTACAAATATTGTATAGTAAGTACAGAAGTACAAATATTGACGTGCGTAAATACGTATCAAATTAAAAAAAAAAAAAAAGATTTTCAAGAAGTTCAAAACTACGTAACTAAGTTTCAAGATTTTTTTTTAAGACCGGGGTTTCAGGTTAGGTTTGTTTTGCTATCTTCGATCATAACGTCAATTGAACTCCTGTGAAAATTAAAAAAAAAAAAAAAGATGGAATTACTCCCCGTCAAAAAATAATTATTATAAATAATGAACTGAACAACGAGAAAGTAGAAGTAGTAACAGAAAGTAGAATGAAAACTCAGAATAACATAGCAGGCAATGGAGAGAGCTATGCTCGGGGTTTCTTTGGGCGATAAAATCTGGAATGAGGATATTCTCCGAAGAACCAAAGTCACCGATATAGCTTTCCGATTTTGCAAGGTGAAATGGCATTGGCAGGCCACATCACTCGAAGAACCGATAACCGTTGGGGAAGAAAGGTTCCGTCGGAACACGCAGCGTAGGAAAGCCTTCCACTAGGTTGACCGACGATATTGTGAAAATCGCGGGCAATCGGTGGATGCAAGTGGAACGTTGTCGGTAGGTGTGGCGCTCTAAGGAAGGCCTATGTTCAGCAGTGGAAATCTTCCGGCTGATGATGACGATGATGCTGAACTGACCAACGCCAGTGAAAAGTGACTTTCCTAACTCAAAAACATACGAGACCCGACTATTTGATGTTTGCTATTTGGAGTCCTATTTTAGGTAAAAAGATTAGATCATATTCTAGTAACTTTTACGCCTCTACACGACTTTGAGCACACCATACCTTGTGTCGTATGTCTGTATTTAACACATTTAATTTTGAAATAACATTTAACCAATCGACAAAAACCAATAACGTAAACAAATGCACTAAAATTTTAGAGATAAACTGTAAATGGGAGATATTACCCACGATGTTGGGTAATAAGAAATTGTACAATTTAGTCCAGTTCCCATCCAGGAACCTTAAATACTTTCATAACTGTAAAAAAGCATCCAGCAGCGAGACTAGCGAGACTCCATGAGCACGACGTGGTCTCCTGTAATTGGGGGTGCACCCTGCTTGATGCCTATGTTTCATAATGTGAATGTAATGTGTAACTTCTGTTGGGGATCCATATTCTATAAAATAAATAAAATAAAAAATTAAAAAATTTATTCCAAGACCTTTACGCTGAGATGGAACAACAAATGTACCGCGCTACCTGTACATTTGTTGCGCTACCTGTACATACTCACCGTTCTGTTGGCTCGTTCGAAGCAAGAAGTATTCTGGTAGTTTCAGTTTTGTATAAGCGCCATACACAAACGGAATTAATTACTTTATTGCTGCTTGGACTTATATCTAGTTATGAAATTTCAACAAGTAATATCGTTAAAAGAAAAAGAAAGTACCCGACTGCAAAATAAAGCGTATATCACTCCGGACTTAAAGAGGAATTCAACGCCACTTCAATCGACATAATCGGTCAAGCCGTTTAGGCTACAGGAGGAACATACAGGAATATAGGAACACACAAATATACTAACATTTTCGCATAATTACATACAATAACACAACATACATACATATTTTTTCCTGATAATTATAATCTAGGTGTCTTCAAGTCGCGAGTGAATCGGTGTCTTCTAAGCGAGCGTGCTCCATCGTAGGCTGCATCTTCGTTTAACATCAGACGTGATGGCAGTCAAACGCAACCCTATAAATAATATTAAAAAAAAAAAAAAACATTTCCATCTTTTTTGGGCAGTTGGATAAAATGACCCCAATCAGAGCTATCTCTTTTGCACATGAAATAAAAATAACGACGGAGAACAGAAAAACATTTCTCGAGTTTTTCTCATCTCTTTTGCCAGAATAGAAAAAATAAACAAGGAAATTATTTAAAAACATGTTTGTTTTAATTCCAAAGATAATGACCGTTATTTTTTCTTACTCAGTGTTTTTTCTTCAAAAATGTTTATAATTTGCGAACGAAATTCACTGGCGAGAATTAGGTCGTGATTTCGTAGCTCGTAGCAATTCGTAGTTACTACTACGCTTCTTGCTACGAAGCTACCAAAGAGTTCAAAGAGAATATAACGCTACGCTGTAGCTACGAGACTACCGAGCAAGTAGATGCCATAAAACGAGATCCCACCCCAAACCGCGTTCAGATTGGCCTGTCAATTACGTCACTGCTCTCCCACCCTTAATCTGTCATCTAGACACCAATTAAGGGGGAAACTGCCACCACGAGTACTCACTACAATTTGTCTTATGCGTACCTCGAGAGAGAATTAGCGAATACAAATCTCAAAATAACCCCTAATAAAAAATATGCTGCCATTTCTGTAAACAAATTGGAGATTTATACGCTTTCTCGAGGAAACGTGACAAATATTATTTACTATGCGAGTTTTCATTGTTATAAAAATCACGAGTATGAAACTGTATAGAGCATTTGTAACTGTCACAGAAAATATAATAAGAGTATGCTATGTACCTTTCCTCAGTTGTTTGGATGTACGCCAAGGCGAGTCGGTTGACAGTGACGGGCGTTGTATTATCACGTGACACGTTCGCAAATCATTTTTTTTTGTCTTAAATTTTGGCACCACACGTTGTATATTTAGCCAGAATCAAATTTTGTAATATTTCAAGTGAACCACAATATTTCAGAACAAAGAGAAGTCCCAGTCATTGTCTAAGTCAAGCAAAGTAAGTCACGGTCAAGTACAAGTCATGTCCCAGTTATTGAATGGGTTAAATGGTTCAAGGTCGAAGGTTGAAGACTCAATCGGAATCCTAAGCTTCAAGGGCTCGCTCCCCTAATTCAGCTTTCTCGTTCGCACCTTTTCAACATTACAATATTTACTACTACAAACTTTAGTATACAACAAAAATCCAATAAATTTTAAAAATAAACAATAATAATAAAAAACCGCTAGTATAATATTATGGGCATAGTATAATGGGTATAATTACATAGCGAAAAAAAAAAAAAAACGTTAATTTGTCTTTAGAATATCTTTTTATTTATTTTATATTTAATATTTTTTGTCGCTTTACATTTTTTTCACATATTTTATTTTGTCGTTGTACCAGTAAAGCTCACATGGAATATTTCTCTCACTATTATATACTTACTATCTTACTTACACTTACCACCAAATGGTACTAAGGCAAAATACATTTTTCCTTGTTCAGACGACAGCACAGTACTGTACAGCTGTACAGTAGTGTCAGTACAACAATATAAGTACGTTTTTGTAGTGGTAGGGCTCTCTTGCAGAGTCCGCCTGGGGAAGTACCACAGCTTTGCCCGTTATTCAACCGCCAAGCAGTAGTGTGCAAGCATTACTGTGTTCCGGATTGAAGGGTAATGTTTCCAGCGTAATTACTGGGCATACAGAGATTTAACATCTAACATCTCAGGGTGACGAGCGCAGTGCATTGCCGCGCATAGTTTTGAACTGTTGAAGTTCAAAATTCTGGGTGGCACTGAACTGTTGTGGGCAAGCGTGACGCTTAACATCAGGTGAGCGACTTGCTCGTCTCGTCACCGAGTAAAATAAAAAAAATTAAAAAACATTATAATGTCTGTCTTTTGCTTTAATTATACCTCTTTTGTGTTTTTTTAAACCATATAAGCCTCTTAAGTCCTAAATTATTTGTGTTTGTCTATCGGTTAGCATAACGTAACCAGTTTTCATTTGTTTCCTGTATTTACTGGCAATTACGAAAATTAAGTCTTACAAATATCTTATGCTCGCTGCGCCCCGCGGTTTCACTTTCAACCTACTCATACCATATTTTCCAGGATAAGAAGCAGTCTATATGTTAATCGTTCAATGAATCATACCACTGGAGACCACTACACAGGTCACCCTAGTGTAGAATCCAGTGCACACTGTTTATCTTTAGATCCTAGTTTTTTTTTGTTCTAATAAACATTATTATTATTATTATTATACACCAAATTTCATTGAAATACAATTAGCCGATAAACAGTTAAATGGGAACAAACATACTTGCACACAAACATTTCGCATTTATAATTTTAGTGGTTGTGATTTATCTCGTAAATGGCTCTCGGCGGTATAAGTCGAGCCATTCATCAGCCTACCTGCGCTGCGCTGTTATGAAATTCCCCATAATTAATATTCGCAAATCCGAACGCAGACGTCGGACTTAAAATCAGCGGTTGCATAAAAAACTGCGAGAGTGTGAGAGACGGTAACAATTCTGCTTGAGATGGAGCGAGGGAGAGAAAGGGAGAGACTCCGCTGATTCAAAATCCGTCGTGTGTAGTGCTTTTTGTGATCGTTTTTGTACTGGGTGTTCGGTTAGAGGATAGACATATTTTAGGATATCACCCAAGTAACCTAATTATTCCCTAATTATTATATAATAATAACCTAATTAATACATTTGTTATTATTATTTCGGGTATTTGTTTTGTGTCTTAAATTTATTATTATTATTAATGGATATGTCCTAAAACAGCGACCAGAACCACCAAAGTGTCCTCTTAGCAAAATTATATTACACACTACAATAAAATCTATTTTACCCGTTTGCCCAGGACAGTAATGTTTTGTATGTAAGTATCGGGGTATGTCCAAAAATGTTGTCCAAATGTTTGGTGCTTATTGCGATGATTTTTAGGTTCAGCCGATGACACTGCGCGACCGCCAACCGTATCGCCGCGTAATAAGGTGTATGGTCGCGCAGCGTTTTCGGCTGAGCCTAATAATCATCGCAATAAGCACCTCACGGTTCGGGCCCAGGACAGGCAGCAACGTAAACGGTGAGCGTTCTGCGATATCCAAGCCGCCTGCTAAGCGTGAGGATTATGTCTCCACGGTGAACGCGTTTGGAGGACGAGAATAATATAAAGAATTATTATAGTTTTTTTTTATATTTAAGGTGAGCTTTTAAAAAATAAATAAATATATCATGGTATTAACAGTTTATTTTCTCGCATGTCTCATCTCGCAATTTCTATGTACTTGGACTATTTGCATATTTGACTCATTGCGTGTTACCAACCGCGACTTGGACGAAATGCGTATTGGACCAAGTGCTATTAGATCTTTGTTTAGCATTGGACGTCTTTTTGCTGATGATGATGTTGGAGTGTAAGTATGAGAGTATGTATGTTTGGCTGTTTCTGTCACTTCCTACCACAGAAGAGAGAAAGATAAAAAAAAATCTTCTGTGCCTCTTACTTGACAGATTTTGGAATGCGAGCCGTGGTTTTATATCCGGCCTGTCAATGGCTGCATTTTGCATTTTGCGCGATTTATTATTTTTCTCTTAGTAACATACTATTGCCTGAAGAGAAGGGTCTTCAACTAATCTGTGTTGCCAGTGATGACATATAGAACTGAAACGTGGTCCTTGACCACTGGCCTTTTAGAGAAACTCAGAGTCGCAAAGCAGGCAATGGAGAGCTATGCTCGGAGTTTCTTTGCGTGACAAAATCGGGAACGAGGATATTCGTCGAAGAACCAAAGTCACCGATATAACTTTCAGAGTTTGAAAGCTAAAGTGGCAATGGGCATGCCACGACACTCGAGGAAACGATTACCGGTGGGGAAGGAAGGTTCTTGAGTGGCGACCACGAATCGGAAGACGCTGCGTAGGCAGGTCTTCTACTAGGTGGACCTACGACATTGTGAAAGACGCGGGCAACCGGTGGATGCAAGTGGCACGTTGTCGGTCGGTGTGGCGCTCTAAGGGGGAGGCCTATGTTCAGCAGTGGACGTCTTCTGGCGGATGATGATGATGAACATACTATTTATAATACTTAAAATACTTGCAAACTCAGTGCTGCTGTTTTACTGGGGTATTGATTTACAGGTTGATTTTTTTAATTGGGACTGTATGGATATCCGAATCCATCAGATACGGGAAAACTGTCTTAGGAACCATTTACTCATTTTGTATGAAAATGATTTTGGCGTTATTTTTCTGGTCAAGCGTGAGATCTCCATAAAAATAAGTTGTTTTCTTTTTTTTTAAAGGCGGATCGACTCAGTTTCATGTAAGGGTCATTTCATTGTATTGTATTAGAAGTTAGTCAAATTTAATAACTAATGCCAGTAAAACTATATCTACTTCTACTGATCATAATTTCTCTTCTGATACAGTGGAATGATTCTTACGTGAAACGGAGTCAAACCGCATTAAAAAAAACTCATTTAAATGGGATACTCACGTTTGAAAAACCATTATAAAAAAACATTATGCCAAAATGGTTTTTACAAAAAAATACCTGTAATTTTCCTTGTATCTCCTTTAATTTCGGATTTCTTCATACTATCTCCCAGTTTAAAAAATCAACCTGTATATTTTGTAAATTGTAATTAGCGTTACTACGGAATAAAGCTGGCCAGTTTTGTTTGCTTTTTAACTGAATTAATTCAATGTTACCAGCAGCGAGCTTTCGATTTATTGTTACATGTTTTTGTATTATAAAACGATGAAATTATTTGCATGTTTTCATTAGTGCTATTGTTTTCGAAGACTAACATTCAACCGTTAACGAAAATTGTTAAATTTTGCTGGAATTCCGCATAAACAACGTACTTAAATACCATATACCACTCGAGTGCGCGCCAGATTTGCCCGTGCGCCACTTGCGTGTGAATATCGCGCCAACACCACGACGCGTGGCAAAATAAGTAAAAATTCGTTAAAATAGTAATAATATATGAACTTAACAGTTAGTAATTATATTTCCCGACTTAGTCATAAGATCAAATGACTAACGAAATATAATATAGTTATTATCATAGAAACAGGATAGCAAATACACAAAAAAAAACCAGGCTTGCTGGTGTAATATTCACTATGTCTTGGTGGTAACGGCTGTGACCGTGCGCTCACCATCGGCTTTTGTAGCTATGTAATATTATCATAGCTGGGCTTTGATTTTTAGTGGCTAGTAAAATTCGGACAACATTTCCGAAGACAATGCTATAAAAATTGGCATAAAATCTCGGCGCCGAAAATTTATATCCAGATTATTTTACTTATGTTTACGTTCGTAGCGAAAAAAAATTTAAGAACGAAAGATATTTTTAGCAATTTCAGACTATCTTATAGTAGAGGCAATCATCTTATTTCATTACTAGTTGTGTCCCGCGACTTCGTTTGCGTGGACATAAAAAAGTAGTGTGATATACAGTAACTCCTTAACGAATTTTATCAAGATCCGTTCAGCCGTTTAGATGTGATAACGCGAGAAACCTCCAGACAGAGAGACAAAGCTCCAGACAGAGAGACAAAGCTACTTCCTATAGTTCGCTAGATGACGTTGATCTAGCGTTTTTGTGCATTTTTCGACGTTTTGTATGG
This sequence comes from Apocheima hispidaria, assembly GCA_947579745.1. Classification (NCBI taxonomy): domain Eukaryota; kingdom Metazoa; phylum Arthropoda; class Insecta; order Lepidoptera; family Geometridae; genus Apocheima; species Apocheima hispidaria. The sequence goes on from OX388151.1 coordinate 6,270,008, forward strand.
ACTGACAGTTGTAATGTAGGGAGATCTGACTTGCGCAATTGAAATTTTTTCGTCGAAACGAACGTATTCATTTTTATATCTCGAAGCTTTATGGCTCCTAATACGACTGCGGCTACATTCCTCTAAATTATAATATTTGTTAGGATAAGAATTGGTTACGATTTGCGGACGAGAATCAAATTATTCGTTAGCTTTTTGGTTTATCTTACAGCATGCTATTATGCTAATATGTGTAGTTTTAGATGGTTTGTTTTAGTTAAGATTTAATTTATTTAGCTAAGTATTTTAATTTGAGTAGTAATTTAGTTTAATTTATTTACGTTAGCTAATTTTAAAAGTAAAGTCACTCGTGTCAACTATTCTTACTTCATCAGTTTTCGTTTTGCATAAAAAGTATACGCTTGATGCTTATGCAAGTTCAATCGCGGTCCTCTAGTAGAATTTGTCACATCATGATGTGTCTATCCACCGGGCTATATTATGAGGTTAGACAGAACTCCTGCTTAGTCCAAGGTGGTCATACTTAATTATGATTATGAACAACGTTTAACGCGACAAAAAATAGCTGTTTTCAAAACTAACATTTGGTCGAGTGGTAGCTTGTTTCATTGTACATCTGTTTTTCGCGATATCCTAATATCACGTTGGCACGTACAAAATGCTTATACATAATGATGAAAACAATGACCGCCTTTTACCTTAGAATCTTACTAAAAAACTATAGGATTATTTCAAGCAACTTTTCCTCCAATTTCCTGACACTGATGTCAGACATAGACATAGAGACTTTAATTTATTCTTGGACTAGATTCATTCTTCCCTTGTGTTCGGTGGTGACAGAGGATCCTTAAGGTTAATGTTGGCTTGTCATCTGATATTAGGCCGGGCCGTGCGATTTGTCCCCTGTCAAGCAGAATTGAATACTGAAGATAGGGATTTGAAGTTGGAGTAGGTACGGGATTATTTTGGGCATCGAATTTTAGAAGTGTTTAGTAGATTTGAGGATTGTGTATTTTAACGATAGAACCATCTGAGGCTTAACAAAAAGTCGTGTTTTATAATATAAAACTTTATATAATATAACTAGCTGAAGCCCGCGACTTCGTCCGCGGGTTTAGAGCTCAGAGCTGAGACTCGGACTGTGTGCTCTCAAATACAAAGTAGGTAAATATGACGAACGTCCACACAAAGTTTTATCCCCGAGGTAATAATACCTGAAACGCTTTTTAAACCTTTTTTAGTGCTCATTCTCACTAAATTATTTCTATGGAACTTCTGTGCTTTTCATGCTTTTTGACCGGTCGGGATGATTGACATATGCCAATCATTCGATTTTTGTTCTTACAAATAGAACCTATTAATCAGAACAGTTAAACCCGGACAGACAGACAGACAAAAATTTTGAAAACTATATTTTTGGTTTCTGTTGCTCCCAAATACTCCTAAAAATATATATTTTCAAAAATATCTTCAATGTACAGTAATCCCCTGGTTACAGTTTTGTTATAAGTATGGATTTTGGCATTAATTTTAGTTTTATTTTATAATTATATTAGATTAAAACTATTTTATCCTAATTTCCATGTTAACTTAAATTGACTGAAATAAATAATTTCAATATAGCTAAAAAAAAAACTTTATCTGTTTTATGACCATGGCCCGTACCGTGAGGTGCTTATTGCGATGATTATTAGGCTCAGCCGAGAACGCTGCGCGACCATATTACCTTATTACGCTTCGATACGGTTCGCGGTCGCGCAGCGTCATCGCTGAACCTAACAATCATCGCAATAAGCACCTCACGGTACGGGCCCAGGTCGTCAATGTGACACGCATCTAAAATTACATCATGACGCGAATTCGATGAAAGTCTAGCTTTAAATTAGGGTGTAGATTAAGACCACAGCATATTTTAAGGTAAGCTGTGGTAAAAAGCCACACAATAATCTTTGAAAACTTATTCAGATCTATGACAACGTAGAATTTAAATTAGTTCCTGTACACGTATCTAGATTTAAATTCGTTAACTCAATAGTCCTTTTCACTTTTTTCATGCAATCTAGTGCAAACTTTGGCAATGCGAAACTGTCTGAAACGAGTAGAGTCCTTTGACACCGCGACTTCCTGAACAATTTTCATTTCCTCGCTGGAATCGTTCACGAACAAAGTTCTCAGCATGCCAATTTCAACTCCGAATCTTTGTCTTCGTATCTTTATGTCACACCACTTCCTGGCGTTTATTAAGTATTTTATTTTACTAGTGGATTTCCCTATCTTCCACTATGGAGGAACTACGACAGGACCAACCTTTATTATATTGCGTTCGGGCAATGACTCCAACTCATTCCTGGTGCATAGGATGGTCATTACCAGCGTGGCTGCCAGCATTTTGGGCACCTTGGCATCAGAAACAAGGGCAAGGGCAACTTTAAATTTCAAACCAATATAGTACGTTTAGTATTTGAAATGGAATGGAATGTAATTTGACATAGTATTGTTTCATTGTATAGTGAACTACTGCTGCTGCCGGCAAAATTGCTATGTTTTGGAGTAAAAAGTTCATTCCATTTTTATTAAATTTCAATTCGGCCTAAACACGACAGATATGGATTTTACCGTAGCTTTGCGGCCGCTGCTTACATGTATTTGGCCAGTACACCATTTTTGATTTATCTCGAAGAAGGTTGTCAAAATAATGATTGAATTTTCAAACATACTTGAGAAAACAAGCCTTATAGGTTATTTATATTATAGTTTATTATAAACTATTTGTTGTATTGCAAGGAACTCACCAGTCACATCGTTCACGAAAGCCACAAATTTTTAATGATATCAAACCTTTCATTTCTTGTCTTAATGAACACGGTCGGCGGCGACAAGGGCTTGTCAATTAAAGGGAATCCATTCATAAATAATCCAATATTTTCGTTTATAATCTACTTCATAAAATTGTACTGACTGTTGTTGACGCACAGACGAATGGTGTCTTTCCTCACCAGTAACATCGTTCAGGAATGACACCAATTTTTAATGATGTTAAAACCTTTCATTTCTTGTCTTAATGAACACGGTCAGCGGCGACAAGGGCTTGTCAACTAAAGGGTGTCCATTCATAAATGATCCAATATTATCGTTTATAAATAATCTACTTTATAAAATTGTACTGACTGTTGTTGTCGCACAGACGAAATTGGTGGGTCTAGGAGCATTATGGCGGTACGATCTTGCGGTCTACACAGCAGATTCAAGAAAGTCCCGCCATTCTTATACAGATCTCGAAGCGCGAGACAGCTGTAGTAACATGTTTTTTTTTCACTTTTTGGTAATTCACACTGTGATTTTTTATTTTCGCTAATGTGAAAATATTCTATGGACGGGATTACGAGTAAAAAAATAAGTTAATATTAAGAATAATAACCTGCTCGCGCATGTAATATTTATAAGACACTGACATGAGACACGTTACGGAACTAGGTTGGTACTATTAAGTTTCAGAAAATTTCGAAACTCCTACACAAACCTCTTATATTTTGTTTCTGTGTATTTCGAACAAGCCTCGAGCTATAGCTAGTCCTAATTCAAACAGAACAAACAATTTTTGATAAGACAAACAATTCAGCGTCTCCTTTGTATCGCGAATTTACCGATAACAGAATAAATCTGAATTAGGAATAAATTGTTTACAATTGAAAGAGGAAAATCAAAGATTTTATTTATCGTTGGAATTATCGAGGGCCGTCAACGGTTCGTTTCCCGCTCCCTTGGAAAACACGGACGGTCGGGTTCACTAGCAAAATAACAACGTCCATTTGTAACAAAAAGTCCATTCATCAAACAAGATAACAATGTCACAGCGTTATCAAAACATGACCCGCGAAGCGATGGCAATGTTTTGCGACGAGAATTCCGCCTACAGCATAAAAGTTAACACAATGGAAAAGTTCTCGGAAATAAATCGTTTCATTTATAAACCCTTGTGTACTAACGTATTTTATAGCCCATTTGAAAACAGGTGCCGCTAAATTATTTTCGCGAGTTGAACTTTGACGATTAATTTTTGTCGACAAAGATTTATACGTTCTAGGCGATTTAAATAACATAATTTACTCACGTGGAACTTTAGGTCTACAAAAAAATAACAGTATGTTATCATCATTGATAAATAGATGAATGAAATTTTCATCATCATCATCATCATCACTCGCCAGGTGCCAAGCTATTTTACCGATACATACTACATACGTTTTTTTGATGCTAAGCTTTCTGACGCGAATTTTCTTTTTATTTCATATTTTGAGCGGCACATTTTGGCAAAAATAAATTAGTAACGACACTATCAGCATGTAAAATGTACTTGTAAAATGCCTTTATCTTCTTCGGTAACCATTAGGCAAGTTAGTGGTCAAACGCAGATCTGAGTTTCCCACAGCAGAAAAAAAAACTGGTATTTCCAGTACAAATGAAGGGTTCAGTTATAACAGACGCGTAGCACCCTTCGCGTATGTGTCTCTATAAATACATCTATTTAAAACTATATTGTACTATAACCTATTCTATGGCAGTACGAATCCGCGCTACGGGCAGCGGTCGCTGTAACAAGTGCAGTGCAAAACAATATCGCAGCGTAATTTCCTCACGAGAGACGAGGCGAGGGTACTACGATTGTAAAAAGTTCGCGAAACATATTTGTCTGCGTCGAGTTTTTATTACTTCCTTAGATGTAACAACGGAACAACGAGAGGAAATAACGAGACATAGAGACCATAAAAACAACGAGTTTCATAGAAAGTATTTCCGACTTGAAGGAACACATAGTGAGGAAACCATAACATGGTGGTAAGATACTATCTAGTTGAAAATCTGTCGTCAAGAAACCTAAAGGTGGGTTCCGGTAATTACTTGATAGCCAGTTCCTATACCATTCTTGATCACAGTGTCACTTAACATGCGGTGAGTTTATGGACATAATATATGTCACAAAAAAAAAAACAGTTGACATCAACAAATGAGGCATTGCAGTGATTTTTTTTTAAATGGTACAATTTGCAGTTATGACGACGATATCATCGTTTTGGCTTCGTTTTCGAGTAAAAAATATTATATAACAAGAATACGATAAGAAGACATATTTTCTTGTTATTATTTTGGTTGCTAGTTATCTGTGTACCCGAGTAGGTTCCCTAGTTTTGGTGCGCAAATCGTTAGTTTTGTTTTTTTTTCCTACGGTTTTGCTTCAATTTTCTTTGACGCAACTTTGTCCAGTTGATACCAAGTACGTTGTTTTTTGAAATCTAAACAATACACAATGCAATACAATATCGAATAACACAATCTAAGTGTTTTTGTATCAAAATGGTTTTGATATCAACCGTCATCAGAGACCTTGGTGTCTGACTGTCTGAGTATCACAGCCAATTTTTCAGAAACCATAAAATCTGTCGACTTGAAATTTGGCACAGATCTAGCTGACGTTTGCTCACATCATCATACTCTCAGAAATATATTTTTTCTCTAAAAATAGGGTCTGGGCAACATTTTTAAAGCTGCGTAAAGTGATCAAGCGATATCTTATTATAGGTTTAAAGTATAATTATGTTTTAATCACAAATAGTATTTTTTTTTGCTATTAAGGTTCCAGATTTTTCTCTCAACAGAAAAACCAGAATCACTTTAGGTAAGTAGGACGTTGCTTAAGACAAATGTTTACTTATTTAAAAATTACATAAGGTTTTGGTTTACATGTTTTTTTAATATATTTAAAAAAACTCATACAAGTACTGGCGAAGCGTTTTCGCAGGTAACAAGTAGTGGCATGCATCCATACTGTCAGCCCTTAACATCAGCAGTTAACTTCAATGTTAGAAATGGAGTTTTGGTGGGAACTTAAAGAAGTCATGTCGCGTCATACTATTATTTTCCAAAGCTTGTGTTATTTCGAGTGCTAATGGGTAAAAATGGTGGATTTTTATCCATTAAGTGTTCGTGAACGTGCACAAGTGTTGGTGAATAGTAAGATGTTGTGAAACGTGACTCGTGTTGTTTCCTAAACTCCATTGAAACCTCTACAGTAAAGTCTCCACCGCTGTACTGGAGCGTGACGTGGACTTGACCGTGAGTTACTTTGCTTGACTTATAATATGACTGAGACTTATTTTAACCGTGAAATATTTGACTTCACTGAAATATTACAATACTTGACACTTGACTAAATACACAACGTGTCGAGACCATAAATAAGAGAAAAAAAATTTGTTAGAAAATCATTTATTTGCTCTAATTGAATGATTTATATACGCAATACCTAACTATCCAAAGCTATATCAGAACTCAGTCGCTATTTTTCTAAAGTCTGAGTAAGGTGCCTTTCCCCTGTGTGACCCCGAGTTGGCGCCGCGCCAAGTACGCGACTGCAATTAGCCAAAATTATGCTCAAAAACAAGTTCGGAAGCAATTAGCAGATGTAGACCCAAGTCGAGGACGCAGCTTAACCAGTTTACTGAAGTCCGACAGCGGATGAGATTTGTTTTCTGATTTTATTGGCAAAAAACATGCTTTCCGTTTGAGTGAAAAATGTGTTTTCTGCGTGAATTGAAAAAAGTTTATTGTTTGCTCTGTTCTGATATAATTTGAAGAGTTAGGGCATTTTCAGGTTGGCGTAAAAGTTAAAAACAGATTTTGATAACACGCGGTTGATTAATTGTTTTTATAATTGCTAGATCGTAAATCAATCAATCAATGACAGTTTTAGTTAAAAAAAATTAAGCTGATCACTTTAACGAGAATGCAAAGTTTTTGCCCAAAATAGGCACCAGCATTCTGGTCATTTGTCACCTCCAGCAAACATTTGGCCAGGTCCCTATACAAGTCGGGGGAGGCCCGCCCCCACGGACCTAAAGTTTCAACTCCAAACGGCACAAACATGTACGTCAGGTCTAAATAACCATATTTGTGCCGTCTGAAGTTGTCTGTTTTAGTCGCGGCAGCGCCAGCCTGATCAGTTGTTACCGGAAGATGAGACGGCGCTAGTGTGTCAAAACATGGAGTGTCCCAAACCAGCAGCTGCCCCATCTTCCACGGGATGAGGGTCGTCCCATCGGGTCTCTTGCGGTCGTTCCGCATCAGTCCATTGGGTTCTAAAATAGTCGGGACGCCGAAGACCCAACGGATGATATCATTTAAGCTGGCATGCCGTGGTATGCGCCCTGCACTCTTAACTCAAGACAAAGCAAGGTGGCCGAAACGATCTGCCATTTCATTGCAGGCACAACGATGAGGAACCTGGCAAGGGGCACCTACACGTAGGGATACATCTAGCCGGAAGGTATCATTGTCTAACAGATTCTTCTAACAGATCCAATATTTTTGGATGGCAGAGCATGCAGCCAAAGCCCCAACTCCCATCGAGCGACAGCAAGTAGGATAATATTATTTTACTCATTATCATGAACAATTGTCATTATGAGACCAAACCCGAAAATGGAGACAAATATCAGTAACTTGGAATCGGCAACGGGGAGGGTAAATGACATTGCTCTATTGAACGGGTGTTTATTTCGCGATTCCAGAGTATTTTTTTTTCAATTTTGTATTATTCGCATATTTTTTTTAATACACAGCAAGATTCAAAAATTTTAATCAGAAGTTTCAATATGCTCTGGTTCACGGATCCGTGGGGGACGATTGCTATTTGATACAATCAGTCCTTCCACAGATCCACGATTCCAGGGTCGGTCTCATAGTAAAAGTTTTCCATAATTATGAGTACAATAACATCCTCCAGTATTTCCTGTTTAACGGAACATCCAGTATTTTTATATATTATTTCATTTATTTATTGTAAAATTTTGTTCATGATATTTTTTCAAACCGTTGTCAATGTAAGGGATATCTAAATGTAGTGGCAAACAAGGCAGTAAATATCTATTGTCCGGACCATTAGTGCGTGTAAATAAATGAGGCGATCCGATAGCAGGCGGCAGGAAGGGGCGACCCATGCATGCATGTGCAGGGGAAAGTACTCGTGGAAGAAAATATAAGTTTTATTGCGAGTACGTGTACTCTTCGTGATTAATTAATTTGCTCAAAGAATTGCACTCGCTATTCAACGCGGCAATTCGGCCAGCACTTTGGGCACGATGCCTGCTGGTAGCGTTTTATTAGATTAGGGCTAGTTTTAAGTTGTATATATATTTATGTTTTATTTTTACTTAGGGTTTATTTCAATTTATTTACTATTTAATTTGTCAAAATATTTTTTCGCCCACGAACATCTTGAATTTATTGTCTTTTCCTTGAATAATTTGTAGAGGTCTTGTAGCGAATGTTAATTTTATCTTAAGGGGAATATGGTCATACCATAGCTATCACACTAGGGTTTTTTTTCAAAATGTTGTAGAAAAGAGTATAGTGTGAATTTCCATATGTTGTATCTGTCTAAAACAACACATATGTTCGCTTTGATATTTTTTAATTTGGCGGAAGAGATCGAAATAAACGTATTTTTGATTTTTCGTTCTTCTCCGACAAATGAAAAGATATTAAAACGTTTTTTTTTTTAATGTTTAGTAGTCTTATCATAAACGTACACAATATAATTATACTTTTTTAAACTAGCGATTTTTCTTCTTTTTCAAGATAACTGTGGATGCCACAAAGGCCCTTACTTCCTTTCAACCAGATTCGAAATGTTCAAGTTTAAAATATCCACGTAGGAGGACTTTTCGAAAATATGTATTGGTATGAATATATTGTATTGCATAATATGTATGAAATCCTATGTAAGCAATGTATATTTAAAGTATGTGTTGATATGGTGTCAATAGATTTTGTACTTGTACGTTTATATTTCCACTGGATTTTTTTTCTATGTATATAATTTATATTTATAATCAATAGATATGTCACGCGACGTCGAGTTCTTTGTCATTCAAGTTCATTCAAGAGTTAAATCTTTTCAAACATTTATTAGATTAAAAAAATTATGAAGGCGCCTTCATGCTTAAGGTCGTGAGACTTGTGAGTAAATAAATTTCATAAAAAATATATTTAAACATTAGCTCTTCTCGCTTTTACTATTTAAAAGACTTTTAATACGGAAGATATTTTTAAAACTATTACGTGTCCGTTTTGTTGAAGAACGGTAAATGAGTATAAAAAAATAAAAATTGGTGATTAACCTTTTTTTTTTTTTAGCGAACGTATATTTTTTTATTATAGTAACTTAAATAACATTAAATAGTAAATAAATTGAATTAAATCCTAAGTAAAAATAAAACATAAATATATATACAACTTAAAACTAGCCCTAATCTAATAAACCGCTACCAGCAGGCATCGTGCCGAAAATGCTGGCCGAAATTAAATAAAATAAATAATTTAAATGCTATTACAATGTTATGTGCCAGAATGTTGAATCATTGCCGTGCATCATTGCGTTTTTTGACCAAAGAAAGCGGCTAATGTCGTATCCAAATTTGTCTTTATAATCATGTTTACGTCGTTTAAGCGTTGTTAAAGCAGTGCATTTTCCTTGATTATCGACAGAGCCCGTGTAGTCATTTCCTTGCGAGGTCGAAGAGGCGCGCCCCGAGGGACACATCCTGTAGCTCCGAGCTACCTATAAAATTTTACGAGCACGCTGTATGAACCATTATGGCCTTTGTAGATGTCACTTAACAGTGGATGACGTAGTTTGTAAGAGGTTAGGTGGCGAATGAGAATGTTAAATATATAACAAGAATTTTTAACGTCCGTTTGGTTACTTTTATTGAAAACAAACGCGGAGAGGGTAATATTTTAAATTTTAAGGACTTTTTCTTCGTAATTAGATGTTATTCTTTAGAAGTTATTTGACTAACATTTTACTATACGAGTAAAGTGACGAGTATGAGTACCTTTTGTAATAATAGAATACATATTACGTAGGAAATTATGACGAAGGTCGTCATAATTAGTTAGCGTTTTTTTTTCTCTTTCCTCCTAAGAGGATTATGGCGTCGCACGTCTTATGCATTTGCCAGTGTCAAGTATACTCATATTTTTTTCAAGTTTTGGTGAATATTGTCAAATAAGTCATAGTCACAGTCAAAGGCGAGCAAAGCAAGTCACGGTCGAGTCCAAGTCATGCCCAGTAAAGTGGTGAAAACTTTTCTAGAGCCTTCTATGGAGTTTTGGAAACAACACGAAAATTCACGTTTCACGACATTATATCATTCACCAACACTCGTGCATGTTCACAAACACTTAAAGGTAAAAATTCACCGTTTTTACACATTAACACTCGAAATAACACAAGTTTTGGAAATAAAATAAATAAATAAAATGACGGAAATTATTTCTTCACGTTCCCGCCAAAACTCTCTAGTTAGCGTTTAGTTGTTAGCGTTTACCTTATACAAGGTGTTACTGAAAGGTGGAACCATATCGAAAGGTCAGATAGGTATGTACTCATCATTACGAACAAATTTTAGTTTGAGACCAACCCTGATAAAGCGGGAATGAAATCGGCCGTTGCATAGTAAAATGTCAATGAGACTCGACAAAATGTGCCAAACAGCGGTTTTTTTCACGATTTCAGTTTTGGTTCCTTATTAAAAGTTGTTCTGCTGTTGTTGTTGTTGCTCTGGGCTTGGGTGTTAGTTGACCGTGTATTTGTTGTTTATGTGTTTCATGGTATCCACGACAGAGTTAGCCCTAGTGGGTAGCAAATGAGTATTAACAGTTTTTTATTTATTTGTAATTACAATTTATTCAGAAGTCTACTGTTACTGTTACTGCGATGTACCTTATTTAAGAAATAGGCATTCAAGTAAGAATGCCTACTTCATAAAGAAAGAAGAAAGATTGAAGTAGTAATCGACAAACAAAGTTTGAATAGGGAATAACGTAAGGATCATAATGTACATTTATGAGAGAAAGCAATAAATACGACAGAACCCTTTGAAGGTGTCTCTCCAAACGCGCCCAGAACGCAGATAGACGCAAATTGAGAAACAATGTCTTTGAATTAGACAATGCATGTATAACCAGCAATCTGGGAATAATTTCATATCAGTATAGGCGTATGTACGGGAATCTCATGTAGGATGCGTGCGCTCGCTTGAGAACGCGCCTCGGGGCAATCATTGGGAGCGGAGTTAACGAACTCTACATACAAATCGAATGTAGCTGATACATACCTACTTACTTCAGATTCATATAGTATACGAGGTTATCCAGAAAGATGATATAACTCCTGCATGGGGCTACACACTAGTCAGAAAAGTTGTACTAAGTCAAAAGGATGTAATTATGATCGAGAACAACAAATGTATATGGAATGTAAAAAGAAATGTAATTAATAAAAATCAAATCATTACTGAATGTAATGATGTGTGAGTATTCCCGTTTTATTAAAACAAAATGTAATGAAGTTGTTTTTTTTTGTATTTACATTTTGTATTTGATCCCCATTTAGCTTAGTATTCCTTTCCGACAAACCATGGTCAGCTATACCGCGTACACAAGATTTATCTATATGTATATCCTCCATCTGCAAACCGTCTTGCTTGCTAACTTCGTCTAGCATTGAATTCGGCTTTAGAAATCCCTGATTGAATATACCAATCCTGACTTCCTAACTAATATGATAGAGGCGAATCAGTATTTGCATTCATGAAAACTTAAGTAGCACTCTCAGTTCTTGCAACTGAGTTTGGCGTTAAATATTTATGAAGATTTACTTAATACATACATAATATATTTTAAAGACTTTATTTTCAAAATTCACTGCGATTGATTGATGCCACGCTGGGGCATAAGCTATCTCTTTTTCACATTTTTGGAGATCAAAATCATTGACTGGAATTTCAAAAACAAGCGGTCTTTTATTTTTAGAATACGATTGCTAATATTTTAAAGCATTTTATTGGTGTTATTTTGGCGAAGGAAATAGAAAATGTTCTCACAACTTTTCATTACAAACTATTTAATATAGATACTAGTAACTTTCCAAGTTGTTTGATTAAACATAGTAGTAACTCTCTTCTAAAATCATTTTGAGCACAGTAGGGAGGAAAATTTATAAGCTACTAGTTGTTACCCACGACTTCAGTCGCGTGGACCAATAAAAATAAAGTAGGCAATGTCCTCTATGCAAAAATTCAGGTCGATCCGTTCAGCAGCTTAGCCGTGATAACGCGACAAACGCCCAGACAGCGAGACAGAGTTACATTCGTATTTATAATATTAGTTACGATATTACAGAATGATGCGAAATAACTGATAAGCACTTGTCATTATCACTTTGTTTAGATTTTTAGAGTACGTTATTTAAGACATCTTGGCTATTGCCAAGATGTCTTTTGCAAATAAGCTTCTTCTTCTCCTGGTAGTTTTCTATCCAGATTCATAATAAAAAGTAGGCACACATTTAAGGTTGCCAACTGTTTTTAAAGAAAATAACGTATTTCAGAATATATGATTATGGTAAATAAAAAGTACAGCCATAAAAATAAAATTGTATATTTGTAGTACTTTGGTACCTTTCAACAGTAATTGGTCGTTTTTAAAATCATTACAGTGATGTTAAAATAAAAGCTTAGGACATTTCCTTTACGCAAGTGGCCTACCACTTGCGTAAAGGAAATGTCCTAAGCTTTTATTTTATTTTTATTTTACCTTCACCAATGCGCCATTTGTACAAGGCAGAAATGTCCTAACCTCTTACGTTTCATTTTACACTAAAAAAACAACTTAAAAAGTAAACTGAGAAAATAAATTATATTCGCCTAGCTGTTCCAGCTGTTCCATACATTTTGTCGAGTGTCGTTGATATTTTTCTATGGAACAGCTGATTTTTTTCCTCGATTTCAGAGTTGGTCCCATATAAAAGTTGATCATAATGATTACTATGAGCCCCTTTCGGCTTAGAATACTATTTACTTATAGCCCTGTAGAAATGGTCCCTTTTAAACAGATAATAATGCAACATTCCATTTACCACGAAGAGAACAGGTGTACCCAAATAGTTCCAAAGCAAAATTACTTCCGCACACGAATAAAATACTTCGAAAATGAACTCCCGCGCTGGAAATGCCGTTCAGTAGCAATTAAAACTTTAGCACTGATCAAACTTTGCCAGTCACATCTTCACGACTTTCCCTCGAACTCTTGAGTGGCGTAAATGTACGGGTACCTCGAAATTGTGCCTAACACTAAAATAACTCTTTTCTCACATCACGGGAGGACGTGCTCGGCTCTTTCATAGTATGTACTTTACTTATCTATATAGTTGCATGACGTGTCGAACATTTGCGATATCTTTTACCTACCTCGAAATATTTTGTCCTCGTAATAAAGATTTCCTTACGAAAAGGTTGATCCATTTTGAACCTTATACCATTGTAATGAAAAATACATTATTAACATTATGGGATTTTCGTAAGTAGCCTACGGAATTTTCAAACCGTCTGGCTCTAAGTCTCACAGGGTTGTTCTGGAATAGTAATAGTGAAGATGTGCTTTAATTATTTATATCTTATAATAACTAGTTGTAACTAAACGCTACTGAAGCAACACTATGTTTTCTGATAATAATGTTTTTATATATGTTTTTTTTAAAATGTAATTTGGTGACGAGCCGAGCAAGTCGCTCACCTGATGTTAAGCTTCACGCTTGCCCATAACAGTTCAGTGCCACCCAGAATTTTGAACCTCAACAGTTCAAAACCATGTTAAATCTCTGTGCCCAGTAATTACGCTGGAAACATTGCCCTTCAATTCGGAACACAATAATGTTTGCACACTACTGCTTGACGGTTGAATAACTGGCAAAGGTGTGGTACTTCCCCAGGCGGACTCTGCAGAAGAGCTCTTCCACTACTAAAAAACAAGAAATATAAACATGTACAAAGTAAAAAGAAAACGACATGTATTACGGTATAATATTACTATAAATAATGAAGACTGTTTGTTTTTGAGTCTAGCTATAATAAATAGCCCGGAATCTCTTAATTTTTTGTTGCATACACTTACCCCTAACCTAACCTAAGTGTACGCATTTCCACTGTTTGTTTCGCCTAGTTCCTAATAAATTGTGCCATTGACGAATATTGTTTCTGTGTTGAAATTGTAGATGAATAAACACACCGATTAACCTCGTTTTGTTTTTTTTTACTTGCAATTTTAGATTTTATGACGTTCTAAACCTTAAGTGCGCACAATTGCCCCACATGACTCTATTACAAATATTAGTATGGATATACATTTAAGTTAGTATTGATATAAATATTATAATTTCTCATTTAATGCGAAGTTGTGTTTGTTGGTTTGTTAGTTCCTCTTTCCTCAACAATGCAACCGATCGACGTGACTTTTTTAATGTTATAGCCATGCAAAAAAATTAAAAAGCTGATTGTTGTGAAATATTAGTATGGTTATTCAATGGCCGAAAAGTGACTAGGCTACTTACTTGTGTTCTGCGAACAGAAGACCTCGCGAGCACAAACTTTTTTGCACAACCTTAATCCTACAATTTCATGGATTTTTTTGTCGTCGGCGATTTTTGATTCGAGTGATTTCCCCTCCTTTGGGGGATATACCCCTTCAATCAAATTTCGCGGACGACAAAAAAAACTATAAAATTGTATAACCTGTTTACCAAGATTCATCCAAAAAAAACCTGGGAACTACGACCTTTACGCGAGTACCAATATACAGACTGATGAAAGCAAATTTTGTCAGTGCAGAGACGTCGTTCCCTTCGCTCACTTGGTCAATTATTCCGAAATAAATTGTGGTTTTTGAGGGATTTTTCACGCGGGTAAAATAGTGGGGCGCAGCTAGTAAATTATAAAGTTTAAAGCTTTACTAATCTACTAACTTAGGTTTCCCTGTATTGGAGTTCCCATGGAACACACACAAGGACATTACAAGTAACGCAGAACGCAAAGCAGATATATAAATTCAACATTCAAATATATGCTTGAAATCGAACCCGGGGCCAAGAGAGGCGCCTTCCCAAGTAAGGCTGGAGTAGTATACCATCTTCTAGTATAAGTTTATAGAAGCATTATCAAACTAGATTTTTTAAATTTTAATCCATATTTGTCTACTCTAGAATATACAACAATAAGTATAACCTACATATAATTAATTAAAAGAACATTACATCAACGGCAGTTTTATTGGAGAGCTATCCTCGCTTAACTTCAGCAGCATTCATACGTACCGAGGGGTCGTTAAAATGCTGCAACAATGTTTTTGCGTTTTTAACTGCGTCCGTAATGCGAGTGCAATAAAATGTTAGATACACGTTAAACATGATAAAAGCTGTCATGTTTAATTCAGTACAATAATGTGATGAATTAAAATATATTAGTGTGATAATACAATAATATGTTTTACTTGCTTCTGATTAATGCATTATATTGTCACACTAATATTTAATTTTAGCTCCTGATTAATGCATCACATTGTCAACTGAAAAAATATTAATGAAAGTGTCCTAAATATCAAAGGTTTTTTTTTTACTCACTATCATACACTCACACATACACTCATTCACTTCACCTCTGTGAACCCTGACTCTAATGAGGTCCTGAGTATCACATAGGTGATACACACACACGCTCAGTTACACTACACATATCTACCAGCCCCCCCCCCTCCAAATTCCCTTAGTTTTTAAATACAATGTAGTTAGATTTGCATGCTTTTATATCCTAGTTGTTTTTTTTTTTTCTTTTACTTATACTGTAAACCAACATTATTTGGTACATACTGTCCGGCGGAGGGCATTGTTACACCATAACACAGGTTTATTCCTAGCTTGGGTAACAATGCTTATCAATCTGGTTTATTTATATGGAACTAAGCGATGATTACTGTTTATTGATATTTAACGTTTGTTACCACCAATAAAACTTTTTCAATTTTTCAATTTTTCAATTGTTACACTAAACTTCACACTGATAAATCATTACTCGCTTCTGAATAATGTATCACATTGTCAAACTTAACTTCGCACTAATATTTATTACTAGGTCCGAATAATGCATTTCATTGTCAATCTTAACTTTAAACTAATTGTTACTCGCTCTTTACTCGTTTTATACTTATTTTATTACTCGCTTCTGTATAATGCAACACATTGTCAAACTCTACTTCACTCTAAAATTTATTACTAGCACCCGAATGATGCATCACATTGTCAAACTTAACTTCATACTAATATTTATTATTAGCTTGGGAATAATGCATCACATTGTCACACTAATCTTCGAAATAATATGTGTTACTAGCTTCTGCCCCAGAGTGTGTATAGAAAACTAACATTAAACATTAAAAAATCTGTCCGGCCAGGAATCGAACCCGGGAACTCCTGGTCTTAAGGCAGACGTTCTACCATTGAGCCAAACATGTAGCCACCAACTACAAAAAAAACAACAAAATAACAAAGTAAAGCTATCTAATTATAATATTAGCATAGATTTATATAGATAAATGTGAAAGTAAAGTAACTATGTCTTTTCGTATGTCCCTGTGTCTGTTTGTTACCTTTTACGACTGGTAATGGTAAATAGTCGTGTTAAACCGTTTAGTGGATATACACCCACATAGCCCGGCTGCACTTCAAAGCGACAGGATATCTTGGAAAGATTTCCCGTCAAAAAAAGGATACCATTGCAACTTTTATTATAAGACCAAAATCGAAATATAGTTAAAGTTCTTCATAATGATTAAAATATTATCCTAGAAATCCGACTTCCAATCAAACACAGAATATATATATATATATACATTACTCTGATATCTTCACTAAGTATTTTTTGAAAGAAAAAAATAAAAAAATATTTTATGAAAAGTGAAAAAATATTGATAAAATTTTCACCTCATAAAAAACGACCTTAATTACAAAAACGCTGTAATGGTCGTTTAAATTTGCAATTTCTCGTTAAAAGTTAGCAGGTGTGCTGTTTTACCCGCACTCCGCCCGCAAATGTACGAAACATTAAAGAGAGCTCGCTATAAACTATTACAAATTGGTATTTGTTTGCACGTGTGCAAATGTGATACATAAAGTTCCTGCATGCGCATTATAATAATAACTATGTAGGTGACCGGCTGTTGCCCTCAAAATTTACTGGTTTTCCCGATTTTCCCCAAGATTATTAATATTTACTATTGCCTCATGATGCACACTATTTCCTTGCCAAATTTCATGACATTAACTTACCAACGTTCAGTCGTAGAGAGAGAGAGACAGAGAGAGGGAGGGAGAGAGAGAGAGAGAGAGAGACGTAGAGTTACTTTCGCGTTCTTAACATTACTAGATGATGTTTGCGAATTCGTACGCGAACTTGAATCCTTTATTTAACCCCATTTGCAGATGAAAATTCAAAAATCCTTTCTTAGAACTCACCTACAAGAAAATTGAATAAATTAATTAAATTAAAATTAGTCACCTACAAAATTTCATCGGGAATTCCTGTGCAAAATTTCATCCACCGCTATGCGTTGTCTGTCATTCAGTTGTTACATTTTTATTAAGTAGACGGTAGAGTGATATGGTTTGATTATACGGCTAATTATACATTCTGCATGAAATTTGCATCTAGTCAGATTGAAGTCACAAACTTCTGATTATTTGAATAAGATCTCGGTGCAATATTACGCAAATTATTCGTGCCACGGAGCAGAGAGCGAGGCATTGTAGAAACCACCCAGTTCTATAGCTGTATGGGTACCTATAGAGTTCAAGTGATCTATTGTTACATTTGTGATGATTTCAGCTAACAGTAAATGCAATAGTTTGTCGTTTATGTGAATTCAGTTGCAATTGAACTGCCATACAAAAAATTAATAGTAAAATATTAAGCTCCTGCTGCGATTTTTTTGAGGTAAAAATGAGTACGCGTTCCTACTTAAAGTTCTCATTTCCATTACAGAAATAACTCAAAAAAATATTTTTTTGTCTGTATGGAAGCGTAACATATTTTATTAACATTTTATTACTTATGTGTATACAATTACTTCGAAATATATCGCCAGGCATATATTCAAGTGCTCAAGAAACTCAAAAGTTTATTCTATCACTGATTTTAAATAAGAAGACCAGGTTAAAAAATAAGATAAGATTCCAGACTCTGGACAAGGAAAATGCAGTACTTGGAATCCAGTATGCATTATCCTTGTTCTATTATAACTTTGGAACGCCTTAACTGATTGAAAATTCGGTGATATCGCCAGAACCCGCTCGCTTACTTTATCCCGAATTACATTACAAGTTGGTGTTTTTGTTTTAATTGTAGCAAGCTTTTGATTTTAAGAGATCCGTGCCGTCCTCAGAACAATCAGAACTGGTAGTATATTTACGGTTTCCCCTCTACCAAGGTACTTGCTGCTGTGAAGCGATCCTTTCAATGTAACCTACGTTCAAATCAAAGAAAATCTTAACGCGAAAAATAACAATCTCATTAAAAAGTGTACCCCGAAAATTCTGCTTAAACCTAGACGCCGCTTACGTATTTACTCAGCTAATGTCCAGACCGCTACAAAAGCCAATAATAATAAAGTATGGTTAATATAGAAACATAGTATTGGTATAATTTTGTCCGCACTTTAAGGTTAAGTTAAAATTAGATTGCATTATAGGACGTAAAAATATGTTTACAAAAATAATGTTTTCAATGCCATCTCTTGAGAACCTTGCGAGTCTTGCAAATAAAATATAAAATTAATAATTCTACTGATTTTACAAATGCAAAAATATTCAAAACAAGTAGCGGTTTTTCTCCTAACCGTTGCGAATAAGTTAGCTTGGGTTTCTATTTCAAATTGTGACGATCATGTCGCAGATTAAAGCACTAGCGACATCTAACGTCCTAATTAACACTACAATCGAGATACGCATCTTTCTATGGACATTAACACTCTAGTATCTATTTATCTATGTGTCAAATAAACAACTGCTTAGCAGTTTTGACATCAACTGGTTTGTGTGCAGCTTTTATTTGAGTGTATTGATTTCTTGCCTGTTGCTATACGTGTTCCTATACTGAGTTTATATCAGATCCTTAGCTGTATGTGTAATCAAAGGTGCCGTCCCATGCGAGCGCTCATAATTTGCTCCGACCGACAGATACCACACCCTCGCGCCTCTAATAAATATAATCTTAGTGAGACACTGTGTGTTCTTTTTCACTTAATATTTTTCCTGCTAAAGGTCCCGCCGGCGATTACATAAACAGGATTCAACCGCGACCTTAATGCGCCTAATAAAGTTTTACGACGGACCCTTGGCGAAAACGTGGACGAACGTTCAAGGCGACAATGCTTTTATCTTTTCTGTTTTACTGATTGTTTTGTTCTTTTACAATTAAGCTAAGAAGTGTAAGTACCTAGCTATAAATGTAGGACAACAACCACCATTATAACAACGACCAGCTATAAATATTTGACTGAGCGACGCGAAGGTCTTCAGACTCTAAGGAAACAAGTCAGCGTTTGTATGTATGTTTGTATTTTTTTCCGAGAATAACTTGAGAACCGTTAAACCGAGATTTTTAGGCAAGTTGTTGATTTCACAACAAATATATCCATACGTAAGTTCCAATGAACTCATTGGTACGGGCCCGCCCGGTTTCGAACCTGCTACCTCACGAATGTATGGCGAGCGTTCTCCTACTGAGCCATATCCTATCCAAATCCAAATCGATTCTGTAGGGTGACCAAAGTACAAGCAAATAAAATGAAGCTTAGTTAATATTTATTTTATAGGATAAAAATAAATTTAAAAAGATTTACCCAGCCATGCTCGGATATAGTATGTAGGGTGACCAATGAATTAGCAAAAAAAAGTTGATTTGTTGTGACGCCGCCATCTTTCTCGCACGTAAACACACAGCTGACAGAGCGCAAACAGTGACACAAGCGTCGCAAAACGATGCGCCCAGTCATATCTCGATGGGGCCAAGTGACTAGAAGAAAAAATCGACAAATAGGTTGTTCTCATCGATCTGCCCAACTTTATATTGGGCACTTTATGAAATAATCGGTCAAATCAAGAAATGCCGGCGTATCCGGTCTGCCTAGGCAGATCTCGATCGACCCAGTTTAACGATTAGCCCACGACATATATAAAACATTTACAGTATCGTAATAAATAGTTCTTTCTGACTTTTTATTCGTTTTTAGAGTTTGTTTTAGTCTCCCTCTGTCGGGATATAAAGTATGGAACACAAACAAAGACACAACATATTCACAAAATCGAACCCGGCACCTCCTGCTTTTAAAGCGAAAGCGCGTCTACGCGACCAACTAAGCAAGGAGGGTCTTCAACAGTCGGTTAGCATATATGTATTATTTGTTACACGCTACTTAGTATTTAGTATAACATTTAGATATACTGCAAAAAGTCCAACCGCAGAGATTGGCAGTATCCTGGGAGAAATAAACTATAAAAACAAACACTTCGCAGTGATGGATGCTGCGCTAGTGTTTTATTTATTTATTTTCAAAGCGACTGACATCTGCCCTGACTAAAAGATGTTTATTTAGCCTTTGGCTTGTATTTTATGAGCTGCTATGTCTCTTGTATTGTATGCTGAACATGTAGTTCGTTGAAAGAGAAATCAATAGACGGCTGGATACTTGTCTCTTTTCTTACTTACTTACTTCTTACTTGGCTGGATACTTGTCTCACAGAAAAAAAGCATGGAGAGTTAAGTATATACTCATGAAGAAAAAGGAAAAAGTTGTAATATTTCTGTTCCGTAGCGTATTTTCGAGGGTCTGCAATTTCACTGCATCCTGATTGGTCGCAAATTTGTTAATAGAAATCGTGATTCGTAAGATATCAACTTTACAGGTCGGAATAGTGGTGCTAGCCTTTATAAGAGAAGCTAATTATAAGCATTATTATGAACAACTTTTACAATGGGACGAACCCTGAAATCTCGGAAAAATATTTTTTTTCTTACTTTTTATTGAGTGTAGGGTAAATGCAATTTTCTATAGAACAGCTGTTTTTTATTAAAAACTAGCTGATGCCCGATTCGTACGCGATGCAACTTTGCTTTCGGTCTCGGGCTCGGTTTCGGGTTCTAGCGCTCGCAAAGCTCGGCATTTGGCCTCGCTTTCTTTTCGAATTTTTCTTTCCTTACAAACTTAACTTAACTCGGACTATTTTTAAAACAAATCGATTGAGCCGTTCTCAATTGATGCGCTTACCAACGAACAGCATTTAATTTATATTTATATTAATAGATAGATAGTTATATTGTTCATAATGATGAGTAAAATGATAGTTCCCTTTGATTAGTACCTACCGCAGTCCGCTTCGAGTCAACTTTTATACCATATACTTAAAACCCTTATATTGCCATTATATTTCATTATATTGCCTGATTTATGGGTGTTCGTGTTTAAGCCCGTTTTAAAATCACTTCCAAGCTTCGACGCGATGACATTGATGTATTGCTAATCACATCAGGGTGCTTCATCTTGGTGCTAGTCACTGGGGTATTTGAACCTATTTGTTATTTGAATCATATAATATTGAACGTAGAGTCTGTTTTGATACAAACATAAGCGTGAAAATATTACTCCTAAAATGTTATCGATCACTTGAGCTAGGTACCTTTTTTTTTTTTGCCCTGATGCCGGGGCGTTAGAGTAGGGCATCGGTATCCCCTGTCTGTAGTAAGAGTCTCCTAAAAGAGGACCTCTGGGCTCGGGGGTGGTTAGAGATGGGGCTCTAACATCTACCATAGCAAGCCCGGGGAGGACAACAGCGTCGAGTGGCGCACGCTGTTGTAGGCTTAAACGTCTCACGACAGGTACTAGCTGTCCCGGGAGGAGCTGAAGCGTGGTGCTGAGGGCTTCGGTGCGTTCCTTTGGAGATCCCGAAGCCCTCGGTCAAGCACCAAGGCAGGCCACCGGGGGGTTTCAGTGGGTATAATCCCACATAGCCCGGCTGCACCCCAAAGCAGACGGGTATCTTAGTGAAGATTTCCCCCTCGCAAAAAAAATAGGTTCCTTATTTTTACCCGACATTCGGGGTGTATTAATTAAGCATATATGTTTGTACCTCCTCATCAGCAGCTTACACAGGTTGACCGATTTGGCTGGGTGAGGTATCATCATTACGTCTGAAGTGTACCTACTTTGCAGTCGGGTTTTTTGTTTTTCATTTACTGAGTACTTGTCCTCAGACAATTTTGAGATGAACACATACTGATGAGGACTAAAGCAATATCGAATTTTACGGAATCAGGCTCGGATATTTTAAAATTTTCGATGTACATTTTGTAGGTAATGTAATGAAATCTCATCGTATGTGACTAATACTCATAATTGAAACTCGCATAGTTCTACACGTGTTTTCTGTTTCCTTAAGCATGTAGCTTCCTTAATTATTCTGTTTCTGCATAGGTTTTGCTAGTATTAGTACACCTGACCTCTAAGTACTAGGATACATTTGACTCTTACTATTAGGTTTCCTATACATCCAAAAATAAGGAACTATTGATGTCAACCAAAAGACTCATTTTCGCCCGACTGCCCAACAAAGAATGTAATGCTTTTTGGGTGTATTCCTATGAGACCTCCATGTAGTAGCCGAAACGGCTTGACAGATCGTGAAATATGTGTTGTTTTTTTGCTCCTCCTAAGATGATTTTGGCTTCGCACGCCTTATGCATTTGCCAGTGTCAAGTGTACATATATATTTTCAAGTTTTGTTATATATTTATCAAATAAGTCATAGTCGCAGTGAAAGGCGAGCAAAGCAAATCACGGTCAAGTTCAAGTCATGTCCCAGTAAAGTGGTGAAAACTTTACTAGAGCCTTCTATGGAGTTTTGGAAACTACATGAAAATTCACGTTTCACGACATTATACCATTCACCAACACTCGTGGATGTTCACAAACACGTAACGGGTAAAAATTCACAGTTTTTACTCATTAGCACACAAGTTTTGGAAAATAATAAAATGACGCGAAATGAATTCTTCACGTTCCCGCCAAAACTCATATGTGTCGTTAGATTCGTCTCAATTTCAGAACTGTCATTCCTACTAGTTCCTACTAGTATTATAAAAGCGAAGTGTGATTGTTGGTTTGTTTGTTTCTCTTTCACGCAGCAAAAGAGCAAGGGATCGTCGTGATTCTTTGTATAGGTATAGTTTCAGGCCCGGGGCAGATAAGGTTTAACCCGGAAATTATTTTGGGGTCCCTATGTTGATGTTTATATTTATAGTAATAATACTAATACAAATACATCGCACGCGTAATAAAAAAACAAAACTGTTATTACCATGTCACATGTCAGGTCTTACCCACAGTATTATAAGCAGTGCGGCTTATAAATACCTAGTAGTTCCTAAATGATTATCGCCCGGGGGTCATGGAATTAATGCAATAAATCAATGTCGGGACATGTTTACGAGCTTACAGAGTTAATTCCTCAATGACATGACGTTTATATTCGTGAATAATTGTTGATTGCGTCACGTCTAACGCAATAAACTAATTTAATTGGCTCTGTGGCTATCGCCCCGTAACAGTAAGTATTATAGCGATTTATAGATATTGAATTATGGTTGAACGTTAAATGGTACGCACTACGCATTCTATGTTTGGTTTGGATTAATGTACCGAGTGTAAGTCGGACACGCGCACCGAGGGCATCGTCCAGAAGTTACCAAAAAAAAAATGTTTTCCATTCAGCTCAGCATTCTTAGCGCAAATCCGATTTTTAGGGTTCCGTATTGATATTTATTGTTGTACTTTTATTTCGAACTAATTCACTGCGGTTACATGTAACAGAAGTATATTATAATCTAAACTTAAATGTAGAAACTAAAACTATAAACAAAATTAAAATAAATACTTAAATTAATTGTTGTACTATAAACACACTTATTTTGAGTCTTTGACCTATATTTTACGAAAGAGTAAAAACAAGATGGATGCGATTTCATAAATTTTCATTATTTTAGCCCGAGATTAAAAATGTATTTGCATTCGAGCCTTATTTCCTCGTAGGCAGTTAAGTACATAAGGAAACGCTAGCTGTCACTTCAAACTACTAATTAAGTAGATGAATACGGCGCGAATCTATTTTCCTAAAGTAAAATAGTTAGTGGATAATCCCGTTTCCTAGACGCTCCCTTTAATTCGTTTGTAGGAGTTTACGTAGCCCCGCTCTGCAAAGCTTTTCCCGGATATCCCGGATCAGGTGGTCTTAAGGCCTGCCCTGATCCTCGCAAGGGAGCCTATGTCACGATTACAGGATCCCACATTGCCTCACTTAAAAAACTATCGACGCTGAATATTTATTACCTGCTTAGTGCGTCGTTTAGTCGCGAGAAAGGGTGATGAAAGCCGGGAACTTATTAGAATGTTAGTATTATGTTAATAATATAGTATGAAGAGGGTGATTTTCTTTTCGAATAAAGAAGGCAACCTATTTTGTAGCATTAGCGTTAAAGTTGGTTCAATAATCTATAACAGTTTTATAAAAAAATTGACTATGAGTCACACCCTTGTTGGATTTTGCTCCTTGGCTTGGGTTACTGCGACCGAGTTCGTTATCAAAAGATAATGCACGAGTAATCTATATAATATAAATAAATATCTGGGACATTATTGCACACACGGTCGTCTGACCCCAAACTAAGCAAAGCTTGTAATATGGCTGCCAGAGACTGATATACGTACATAGATATTTTTTAAATACATACTTATATAGATATTAACACCCAGACATAGAACAAACACAAATATTCATCACATAAATGTTTGTCCTAGATGGGAATCGAACCCACGCCCCCAAGCACAGAACGTAGGTTCACTACCAACTGAGCCACCGGGGCAGTCATATATAATCTCTGCTAGTATAAAGCTACAAATTTCTATAAATTTTCGGTCCTCTTTTTAGTAAAATATTTACCGAACTTTTGTTTGACGGTACCTAACACATACGTTACATCTTCTACGTAAAAAAGAATTCCATTAATATATAATAATATATCTGGGACATAATATAATATATCTGGGACATTTTTGCACACACGTCCAACTGACCCCAAACTAAGCAAAGCTTGTAATACGGCTACCAGAGACTGATATACGTACATATATATTTTTAAATAAATACTTATATAGATACTAACACCCAGACATAGAACAAACACAAATGTTCATCACATGAATGTTTGTCCTAAGTGGGAATCGAACCCACGCCCCCAAACACAGAAGGTACACTACCAACTGAGCCACCGGGGCAGCAGGCATTGCCTCAAAGCCACTTTTACGATAAATGATACCTACTAGAGATACTACTTCATTCCCTTTCTTAAAAATACTCGCGTATATCTTCTATCAACGAAAGCAATACTCGTTTTCCTTAACATGTGAAATTTACGGCAAAAACGTAAAACAGTCACCTATCAGGAGACAGTACAAAAGTATTTTATGGAATGTTAAAAGTTACAAGTCTGTTTTGATCGCTCTCAACTGTGCTTCTAGTGGAGTATAAAGTTTTTATGATATTTTGAATGGATGTCATCGACTCAGGTGCTCAAAACAGATCAATACCTACGTAGTAGATACTAATAATTCTTTCGTCGGCGGATATTGCTTGTGTATCGTATAAATTTATCGATGCTAAAAATAAAATTCTTTTGGCACGTACTTAAAAATAACTTATTTATAAATATAAATAAATACTTATTTTAGCGGTATTGTTTGTGATGTGCTATAATAAGTTATATTGATTGTGACGCCCTAGATCGGCCACGAACGTCTTGGCGTCGCAGCCCCACGATCCCGCTGTCTCGACGGCAAACGGCACGAACTCGTACTATACTACCACTACTATACTATATCAGCCTTTAAACATCCCACTGTTGGGATATCAGCCTCCCCTCGAAGGGTGATTAGGCCATATCCACCACGCTGGCCCAGTGCGGGTTGGCGGAACTCGTACACCGATTATTAATTATTTTTGTATCGTAAATATCTATTTTATTATATTTTAACACTCACAGGTCCACACTAGGTTACCCTGTGTCAGGAATGCCATGGAACACACACAAGGACGCGCTAACAACTTAGCCAGGAGGCTCGTCGTTTTATTAAAGGCGATAAATTTATAAATAATTTAAGGACTATGCGTATTGCATGTTGAGGTATTAAATACGGTAAATACCTACAAATAGTAGAATCTAGATGTAGTGAATGAAGTAACGATATAATCTATTTTATTCTCTACACTTTCGAAAATTCAGTACCGCATTCCCTAACATTTTATCAATTTCAGTTTGCAACAAAACTAGTTTATTTCCCAACTGACAAATTGCAATGAAGTAACAAAGTACAATTTTCCTTTGCGAATAACCTGACAAAGTTTTGAGCACACTATATAAATAATGAAAAAGTTGGGACTATAATAAAGTATAAGATTTCTTGAATATCGACGCTACGTATGTGATAACGTATACACAAGTACGTAAAGCTTCATGTATAGTACCTAATAACGAACTTTAAGCGAACTTAGACTCTCACTAAGTATTTTTAACATCTGGTTACAGTTCGAGGTGAACAACTAGTAATATTAGTGTGAAGGTGTGAAGTTAATTATTTTAACGAAATATTTGTAATTTTTGAAGGGTGGTCACTATTAGTGTGATATATTTTGTAACATAAGAAGGGCTTTCAGCGAGCTTATGTTGTAAAATGTACAGTCCAAAATATTTCTGCTACACCAACCCCTTCGATTCAATCACGCCCGTTTGTACGTAGCGTGTTGTACTCAAACATGTTTTAAGTGAATTTCCGTGTCCGTTGATCGTTTTCCTCGTAGTAATTTACTTGCGAAAGTACGAGGGTTGTTTCTATTGGAGGGCATTTCACCGGACTTCATTATTTCCTGCACACGTCCGGCCTTCGATGCGCTCGCATTCCACACCACACGTACAACTTACAAGGCAACGAACCTACATGACACTTATATATGCAGTATGTTCGAACTCATCATTCTGAAATTTTTTGCGATAGCCTTAATAAAAAAAAATCCTTATAATAAAATACAAAAAACAACTGTTCCATGGACAAATTACAATCGATGATGAATGTATGGAACAGCTTTTTTTCCCGCGCGATTTCAAGTAGTCCCGAAGCAAGAGTTGTTCAGAATGATGAAGTATATAAACGTGTTTTCGGATCGGACACCGATGTTCAGTAATGATTGCACACTGCTGCTTGGCGGTTGAATAACTGGCAAAGGTGTGATACTTCCCAAGACGGACTCTGCAAAAGAGTCCTTCCAATACATTATGTTATGTACAATACATTATGTTATGTACATTACATTAACATATTATTATAGTTATATTCTAATTATACTTAAGCAAGTATAAAACTATCTAAAAAAAAAACATTAGAAAAATACTAATTTCAAGAGCAACTTTCATGAGTTTCTGTTTCAAAAACAACAGCCTAATTGCCAGTTTTTCCTAAATGTGGCTTAGGGTTTCCAATTTTTAATACCATTAACATTTTCCCTTTATATTTTAATCTTGTGTCGACATCAAATCAGCACAATCCAATTACGCCCGCCTAATTTCCTCTCAGATGGCTTAAAACATTAAACCGAAAGGCAGGTGGCGACTCGGACAGCCCGAGCGGGGCGGGAATGCACCGTCCCGCTCCAATTACAGAGCGGTAGTCATTATTTCCGGGGCCATGCGATGCCTCCATGCCTCTGCTTCGCTGACCTGCCGAAATTCACCCGCAAACAACCACTTTACCCCGACCTCCCTTACTTTTCACCCCACTCTTTCTCCAAGTCATGGAGCGGAGCTCTAGTTATACTGGCAGAATTATGTTCTTAGCTACACCATCGAATATTGTGAGTAATTCGTTGGATTTGTCGGAAATAGCTTTTATCAATTTTACGGTCACTTTTGCAAAGGGTTTAACGTGAAATAAGGACTTAAATGGTTATTTCTGGCTTAAAAAATCCTCTTGACGGGTTAAAATCCAAATGCAAAATTAATTTTTGACTTCGCGACTTTTAACGATAGCTTAAACCGAGTATTGTTGGGAAAGGTTCTATTCAAAAACCTTTCTCTGTTGCAGCATTTCGGTCATTAAGACTTCATAAACCCAAAGCTGCATAACTGCAAGCACAGCTTTTCTCATTAGACCGTTGCGGTGAATTTTTTTATAATGATGTGTCTGATAGCGAAACAAAAGGATCACAATGCGAACTCAGTCACATGTGCCATTGTTCCACTTTTATTGAATTCGATGCTCATTAAAAACTTTATTTTCGAATATGCAGTCAAATAATTTTAACGCTCGTATACTTTAATTTTGACGAATGACATTCCCTTATGGCCTTAATTAGTGTCGTAACTTGTATTTATTTATCAGTATCTAAATATAGCTAGGTATTTCTGATAGATAAGTATAATATGTAGGTTTCCTTTTGCGCGCGCCATCTTTTCTGATCCGGTGCTAATCTCGTGCTGCAGTGATTTCCAGTATCTTGGACACTATCCTGTAAATAAATAAAGTGGATACAAAACTATAATTATAGTATGATGGCGAAAGAGGTAACTAAAAAAAAATCCGCGCGTTTAACAAATATTTTTTTATTAACTATTAAAGTTAAATTCTGAAATCAATATTGTCCTTAATCATTACCTCTATTTATTTCTGTTTTATATATACGAGTATCTTGGTTTCCTCTTGCGCGCGTTATCTCTTCTGATCCGCTGCTTATCTCGTGCTGGAGTCATTTACAGTCTCTAGGACACTATATTTTTGACCGAGCGAAGCGAAGGTCTCAGAGTTTACTGGGACAAATCGGCATTTGTATGGATGTTTGTATGTTTGTGTGTATATTTGTCCGATGATAACTTGAGAACCGTTGATCCGATCTTCATGAAATTTTGTAGGCAAGTAGTTCATTTCAATACAATTTTTAAGTTCGAATATGAGTTGAATCGGTCCAGGGTTTGTGAAGATATAGGGGTCGCGAGGTCTCAGTTCGCCGCGAACTACTAGTAAATATATAAGGAATATATCAGTAGAATTATATTATAAATCAAAGTCTTAGAGCCGGTTAAATAATTCCGGGCCCACATGCGGACGTATATACCTAACGGGCGCGCACCTAATTAAGCAACTTTTATTGTTATAAAGTTTGCGGGCGGATCGACACCCGGTCCGCCGCTCTTGTTTCTGCCCACGGCTCATTAAACCGACCCACAAATTAAAGGGAACATTTGACTCGAGTGATGTCACTTTACCTTATGAGTGGAGCCAGGAAAGATTTAGGTTGCCCATGACTCTGAACGAAATGGACGTTTATCTAACTCATCATCATCAACAGCCTGAGGACGTCCACTACTTAACAAAAGTCTCCCTCTTACACCGCAACACTATTCCAATTTCCACGACAATTTCCAATTTGCATACACCGGTTGCTCGCGACTTTCAAAATGTCGTCAGTCCACTAGTGAGACAGGCGTCTGGCGAGACCTACGCTGCGTCTTCCAGTTTGTGGTCGCCACTCACAAGAACCTTTCTTCCCCGTCGTTTGTCTGTTCTCCGAGCGATATATCCTAACTAATATTATAAATGCGAAAGTAATTCTCTCACAGTCTATATATCTATCTTTCTGTTTGGGTGTTTGTCGCGTTATCACGGCTAAAAGGCTGAACGGATCGATCTGAATTTTTGCGTAGATATCCTCCTGGATCCATGACTTAACATCCTCTATTTTATAAGGGAAGTAGTGTTTAGTTTTAATAAATAAAATAAAAATAAAATTATACAATCTGACAGAACGGGAGGTAATTTCCATAAATCTGATTACATACAACCTGCAGGGCTAGCATGCGCACCGCGACAAAATCATTTTGTTATGCAAGAGCGGGACACGGCTACGATTATGTATGCGTTTGTCTCATTTTTCACGACACTAAGAGTAGAGAAGATTTTGTCGCGGTGCGCATGCTAGCCCTGCAGACCACCTAGACTTTTACAAGCTTTTTTGGCAGTCTTTTGTTTTGCAGACAGCAATACCGATGCAGAATACGAGAATCCCAGCTCCAGGGTGAATACTAACTGAGGTGACTATTTTGAATTATTTTAAATTAGGCGCGATCCGCGATTTTCCAGGTTTTCGGGGATGGGATAGGTATATGCTATTCTTATCACTAGTTTTTTTTTCTATATATCGAGTCTCTCTTTACTATTTCAGATCCTGGTTACGTTAATTAAGACTGCTTGACATTTTACAAAAATCCCTTCAAATGTGAGCGGGCTTCGGATCGTAGGTCGAAAGGTCGCCATCCATTTACAATATGATAGCCGTCCACCCGTCTATGAATGAGAGCTGACCTTTCAAATAATTTTAAGCTCATTTGGGAACATAAATCAAATAAGTACCTAACTTTAGTAAATAGTAACAGCTTTGATGAGAGTTTATAAATCGTTTGTTTGCGAGTGTATCAGACTGTAGCTTAAATATTTAAACGTAAAATCTTAATAATGTTATAAACAAGAGAGTTTATATTTGGATTTAAAATGATTTATTAGCGGCCAACTCGGTAGGGGTAAAACCGCCAATAACGCCATACTACTGCTCTCTAAATGAATCAGAAAGGACTAAATTTATCTGTGTATGAAATAAAAAGACTCTCACATAACAATAAGACAGCTAACATACAAAGTGGATGATATTGTGTTCAATAAAAATATAATGAGGTTTGTATGCAAATCGTGAGATATATAGGGGTTGGCCTGGTTCGTTCCCAGATCCTCCTGGCTAGGCTTTTTTTTTTTTATATACTATGCCTAAGATACGATTCATTAAGCAGTCGAGACGGAGATGTATTTATGAGCTTTTATAAAGATACGATTCATTAAGCATCCGAGGAAGGAGATGTATTTATGAACTTTTGTAAAGGTCATGTAATGACACTGTCGTTCTTAAGTTGAAGTTTGAATATACAGGCATTTTTTTATCGTCAATCGATATTAAGTAAATAAACCATCGTGTCTTAACAATCACACTTTTTTTTTAATGTTCTACATTTAACATAAAAATAAAATAAGTACATTCTAGACACTGTCCAAAATATTGTATACGCCAATATTGTGTAAATAACTTTTTCATTGTACTCATAGAAGTTGCCTGAGGAGCGGGTTGAAAGTAATACTTTTCAGCCCCAGGGAGAATCATTTTCAACTGACGGCTGTCAAATTATTAAAAAACTAGTTCTATTTTTACATTTCTATTGAACCTTGTTCCAACTTTCTATACAGCCACTCTATTACGGCGAGATGTATAATTGAAATAACATAAATTTAAGTATTAATTAAAGAATATATTTTTTTATTAAAGTATTTTATTTTAATTTACTTTTAACTATTTCTTTAAAATAAGAGAGTGAGCAAAATATTTACCATTTTTTCAATGATGAAAATGAAAAATGGCTGTAAAGCTGGCCGGCCATAGAAAAAAAAAAAATTGGCGGGAAAGCGGCAATCCGATCTTCATTTGTTCTTTCGAGTTTTGTTTATACTTCCGTATAGCAGAGATTTTTATTAACACAATAAGTTCATCTTATTCATATATGGATTTAACGCTTTCCTTGTATTCGTAATGAAAAGTTTAACTTAAAAAGTTAAAAACACAGTGTTTAAATCGGGTTAAAGACTTATTTAGTCCCTCGAACTATTAGAAAACCCGTCTCGGGACTAAATAAGTTGTTTTCACCCCTAGGATAATGTACTATGTTAGGCTAGCGATGCCTCTGTAAGTCTTAATTTTAAATAAATTTAAATCCATGAACTATTAGTATTTAGTGAAAACAAACCACAATAGACTTAAATCTACGGTAATAAAAAGCCTATTGCATCAGGCTCATTTTTTAAGCTATTTATACCTACATAACTTTGTAGGTATAATATAACTGGCAAACAGATCTACAGAAAATAATTAAAATTCAAATAAGAGACTAGAGGTTTACATTAAATTTAAGTTTTCTTTGAACTTTAATCAAATAATTGTAAAATGTGGATCTGAATAAAAGGCTATATTATTATTATTTATTATTAACTTTGTAGGTAAAAAATATTACAGTACATAAATGTACCATGACAAAAATAAAGAATGTCAACAACATTTTTCTTCTTTTATTTGCTAAACTAGCTGATACCCGCGACTTCGTACGCGGGTTTATAACTCAGAACTAACACTCGGACATTGTGCTCTCAAATACAAAGTAAAATACGACGAAATTCCACACAAAGTTTTATACCATAAGTATCTAATAAGTAACATGAAATGCTTCTAAACCTTTTTTAGTGCTCATTCTAACTAAATTTTACAAGGAACTCGCTAAAAACTAAACAATTACACGTAAATTTGAACTCAAATTTTATCAACAAAGACAGATAAATTGAATGAACTTTGCTTCCGGTAAGCTCGTTTGAGTACTTAGTTATCATTTTGCGAAGAGATTGAGTGCAGGATGTCCGGCAAATAGGTGAGTCAATGATATATTAAAACTGAGCTACTCAGTATGTCGTGCAAAAATGAGACAAACGTATACACAATCGTAGGCGTGTCTTTTTGCACGATAAAAAGAATAGAGAATATTGATAATGAAAATGAAAAATGAAAAATGCGTTTATTAACATAAACATAAACATCAACAGCAAGGTATTAAAAATTTGTGCATATAGCAAGAAGGCTTATATTTAAGAATGGCAATATCCAAAAAAAAATGTTAATACGGCGATTCCCGCACTAGGCTAGGCCTGTATCGCGGGGATCTGATACGGTTTGTTTTTTAGATTTATACCTCTAGTTAACAGTAAAATAGTAAAGTACAACAACTATGTAATAAAATAAAATTTTGAAAATTTAAGTATCAACCAATATCAACCAAAATATGCATATTGCATTGCAGTTCGCGTGATTAACCCGGCTGCACCCCAAAGCAGTCGGGACTCTTCTGAAGATTTCCCCAACGCAAAAAAGATAAGAAAAAAAAGCTTCCCTAAAGTCTGGGACAAACTAACATACAAGAAGAGCGACGATGCTTAGCAGTCTATGGTCGATCACAAGCAAAAAAATATTAATGATAAAGCATGTTTGATCATCAATAAAATTTATCATTCATCCAAAATTATTGCACTATTTAAAAGCACCACAACTTTGTACTTTGCCGGCGAATCGTGTCCCATTTTTCCCATAAAAGACATCAATTTGGCAAAATAAATGGTGAATGAATCAAAAATTGTAACTCGACAGCAGCACTGAACATTTTACATCGCTTTTACGATGATAAAACCATTTCATAGGCGGAAAGAAAAACCTATGCTATATTATTATGGTGCTCGTTTTGTTACCACTGAAATATGTGTCTGTTATAGTTAAGTCGTATTACGACCTTAATAATATTACGCTAATTCTAACTATCCTATAATTACCAATTAAAAATGAATTAAAAGCTTTTTCAAAGGCTTTTATGAGCAATTTTTAGTAGGTTAATAGTAGATTGTACAACTAGTGCATAAAACGATTAATATAATATATAATTAAGATAAAATGACCGTCGACTTATATAATATATCCGCCCTCACCTTCAGCTCCGGCTGATAAACGTCTCGGGTAAAATGGGTTTTATGCACGAGTTATACACTCGGCTTTTTAATTTAATTACGAGGAAATTAAACATTTCACTTCACTTCGTTTCACTTCGATTCACTTCGATCCACATAGATCCACTCCGATTCATTTCGTTTCACTCCGAATCACTTCTATTCACTTCAATTCATTTCAATTAAACTGAATTCTAATTAAATTCAAATTATTTTTTTGTCTTTGCGTATTAGAAAAGGGAGGCATCCATTATTACAACTGAGCGAAGATTCCGTAATTTAAAAACAGACAATAAATTAATTGATCTACGGGTATTATTAAAGACCTAGAAAAACTTTCTATATGATTATTATACTACAAATTGAACCTCTTTGAACAATTTTAAAGAGGTTCAGCTTACTCTTCACTGAAAAGCATTAAAAGCTGTTTTAGTCCGCTTACACAGGGCGTAAACAAGAACTTTACGAGCATGAGAAGTGAAAAATATATTATTTTGGGTTGTCGTATGAAATAGGTAAAAAAAGGGTTCGATTTTTAAAATTTTTCCTAGATTGGTCTTTCAAGCTCCCTATTACTATACAAGTTTGGAAAAAAATCATCTAGATCAAATAATTGAGGCGTACTTACGACGTTCCTACTTATGACCTTACGAACTTCAGCCTTCACCTTATTTGTCACAGTTGTAAAAAGAACTGGGTAGAATGCATACGCGTTGTGGCTTATTACTATGTTACCGCTTAGCCCCACTGTGTCACGTCGAGGGTTGAGAGTCTTTTGAGTACCTACGTAAGCGCTGTGACGTCACTGCGAGACAGCGTGACAGCATAATTAGTAACCCTTTCACGTGGCTTCTTTTCATAAAATTACTCTCTGACTGCCTCGTGTCAAGTTTGACATTTCTGAGTTGAATCAAAACCAGTCCATTCACATGAAGACCGTTGTTCGTTAGTCTGACATTATCTAAGCATTGAAATGTGAGCTCTATATAGTGTGACGTAGACTCATATCTGAAGCGACAAATTATACGCAGTAAACGCGTAGTCGATAA
Source organism: Apocheima hispidaria (assembly GCA_947579745.1). Taxonomy (NCBI): domain Eukaryota; kingdom Metazoa; phylum Arthropoda; class Insecta; order Lepidoptera; family Geometridae; genus Apocheima; species Apocheima hispidaria. Next base: position 6,304,729 of record OX388151.1, read on the forward strand.
GTCGACGAGGTTGATGTTCGTCAATCGAAATATTATTAAGCTTAAATATTAAGTTTAAACTTAAAAATATTAAGCTTAAACTCTATATTTTGTACTAACATCACAAAATATAGAGTTTAAGCTTAATGTTTTTAGTCGTTTGGTGTTGAACCCAAGCATCGTACAAACTATGGCAAGACGATGCTTACTGTCGAAGGAGCGCGACTTTATAACCAGCTACCCTCAAATATAAAAAATATAAAATCATTTCCCGCATTTAAAAAACAACTCGCTCAACATATCATATCAAATAAGTAATTATTGTCCTAAGACAAAAAAAAAACGTGAAGTGGGTCATACGAATAAATGATAATAATGTAATAATTTAGATACCTACCTACCTACTTTCAGCATTTATTTATTTGTACATTTTATTTAAATTAGTTAATACGACGACGAACACCTATCTAAGCTAAATTATGTTATCACATAAGTGACAATGTTGTCTTTGTTGATAATAAAGTTCTTTAAACCTAAACCTAACCAGCATTCTTATTTGTATTTTTTCTGATAATGGTCTTCGCTTTCAGGAAGCCCAGACTGGGCTTCATTAAAGTTCATTAATGCGAATTCCATTACCAAATAGGTTAAAAAATAAGGCCACTGATTTGTAAAAGCATGTATAGAAGTCATAAAAATATTAATCATCAAAATTGCTAACAACAATAAGCAAACAAAGCTTGCCAAATTCAAAACAGGGCTCGTACCGTGAAGTGCTTATTGCGATGACTTTTAGGCTCAGCCGAGAACGCTGCGTGACCATACACCTTATCGCGCGGCGATACGGTTCGTGGTCGCGCAGTGTCGTCGTCTGAACCTAACAATCATCGCAATAAGCACCTCACGGTACGGGCCCTGGCTGTGAAAAAAAACATTTCTTTTCAAATTCAATAGATTTATTTTCAAGGTAAAATAATAGTAGAAGATTTTCAAGGGGAAATCATCAAAAGTAATAAATAAAGAAACTAAAACGAAGCACCTAAACTACTTACTACCCTAAACGAACACTTTGATTAACCTGATATCATAAAAAGTCTATCCAATAAGTGGTTCATTATTACTACTACTATGGACCACAGAAACACCGATGCTGGTTCGATTCGTAAAGTATAATGACGTATCAAAAATAAAAGAAACAATATATTCAAATATAAAAATAAAACAATATAAAATCCTTATAAAAAGAAGACGGCCAGTATCAAAAAAGGAGTTCGTCACAACTACTAATATCATACTGTATTATTAATATTCAAAGATATATATTAATATATGTATAATTTAATATTTATATTTTAATAAATTCTTGCTAAGGATATTCAAAGTAGGTAATATTTCAATTTGAAACGTATTTGAATAAACACTAAAAATATCGACAGCGAAAATAAATTTTAGTTTAATGTCGACTGATCACGCTCTAAAGACAAGCCTACAAAACGAGCATCGACATTTAAAAGCATTTATCTTGTAATAAAATTTTAATGGAAGCAACGGCCCATTTCTGTTGCAGGCTCTTCCGCTGCTAACGAAGTCAGAGCCGCATAAAGGGCGCTGAATTTAATGACGGAGGCTTTGGCCTGCGATATGCACCTGTCCCACCGCCGTCACTGAAGAGTCGCGAAGAGCAAGTTGAGCTAAGAACTGCTCCACAAGTCTGTAAGTAACGAGAAGCGGGTGATAGTTTTGTGATCATATGAGCGAGTGATCGATCGGTTAGTAAAATAATAATTTTTAACCGACTTCCAAAAAATGGACGAGGTTCTCAGTTCGACTGACTTTTTTATGTGCTATCTCAGAACTCTGTCATTTATGAACCGATTTAGAAAATAATTTCTAATTTAATAGGAGATACTTCCAGATTGGTTGATTTTTATGAAAATCTAGTTCTGATAATGGGATCCATGAGGAATTGAGGGAACTCTTCAAATATTATAGGCATACATATTTAAATCGATTTTGGTATTTTCGTCAAATCATTTGGTTAAAAGTTGAAAGTATCATTTGGTTAACTGGAATTGATGAAAGAAACCACAGATAGCCATCGAAAATCCATAATGATAAGTATTTCACAGGTGGCGCCAAGAACAACCGATAGTGCATTTTTTCATAGTATTTTGTTGAAGTCGATTTTTTTTGTTTTACAAAAATTTGCAAAACAGGCCAGCCATCTACGAGTAATCGGGGAACATAAATAAAAAGTAAAAAAAAACGCTGAAAATCTATTCATTGGCGGAGTAATCGCCTAACAAACACAAAAAAACAGTCGACTCAAGAACCTTCTCCTTTTTGTAGTCGGTAAAAAATATGAGTATTATACCAAGCAAGGGGAGCTATTTTCTTATGACTCTTGTAGATCTCTGACATATCAGTAGAGGGAATTTCTACTTTCTTTCTGTATGCTTTCAATACGTCAGTTGTATTCGTTTTTCGGGCTTTCACTAATTAACTGCACAAATTAATGTTTTTGAACGAGAATATTAACAATATCCAGTGACTTGTGCTAGTGGTAGGGATGTGCGATTCGGTGTATTTGATCCGATTTCAGGGACCGCAATGGATTAAAAGTCCCGATCTATAGATCGGATCGCATATCATTGATCCGATTTTAGAAAATCGATCCAATGGAAACAAATCAATAAGTAATTTTTTTATATATATTTTCTTTTTAATAAGCACGTTGCGGAAGAAGATACAGCGATGGCGTGATGATATTACAAAATTTTGCGGCAATACCTTGAAGAGATTAGCACAAAACATGGAAAATTGGTGAAATAGGAGGAGGCTTGTCTTGCGTAAACACGATAATGTATATGCTATTTACAGTACACCATTCATTCGGTCTTCGCGATCCTATTTCTGACGTTTTTCAATCGTTCAAACTTTTAAACGATCCATAAAATCGCTGGATCGTATGCTCGCGATCTGATCTTCTGAAAGGTCGGTTTAGATCGGTGCATCCCTAGCTGGTGGGTGAGGCAGGTGGCGTTGATAGCCTGCGAGAAACATGTACACAGTTCAACGCAGGGCCCTGCCGTGACGTTTTTATTGCGATGATTGTTAGGTTCAGCCGCCAACGCTGCACGACCGCACATCTTATCGCCGTGCGTTAAGGTTCACTAATTAATTGTATTAAAAGTCTGTTGGCCGCGGTGTTCGCACCAATGTAGAGCGATGCAGAACTTTTATGTGGCGCACACAGGGCACGCTTTGTTCTTTGCACTGCGCTCGTTAAATATTTTAGCTTCAGAATGCTAAGGGGATGAGAACTCTCACGCGAACACCGATAAGGATTATAATATGATATTTTATCTCGGGAAATAACATATAACATTATTTTTGTAAATAAAATGAACTTAACTTGAAAACGCTTGGTTTTTTATTTAAGTTTTTGCTAGCATTTTGAATGTATTCTGTTTTATTGAGACAGTATGAAGTGTATCGTAAATTTATTAAAGTAAAGACACTATATCCCAATACCAAGTATACAATTTTACAGTACTATCTACTGAGTCTCGTTTAATGTCAGAAAAACATAACTTTATATCAAGGAACAAGCTGGAAATACTAACAACGATATATTGAAAAGATTGAGGAAAAGTTTCTGAAAAAAAATCTTGACATCTTTCCTAACTGCTGTCTCCGGGGACGAAGGTCGAGATAATGCGAATATCAACTTGTCTTAACTCATTTGACGAAATGAGAACTTCTTTAACGTAATTGTCCCACTTCTAGGAAGTGCGTTACCATGACAAAAGATTTAGATGTAATATTTAGCTCTTTTTATCGAAATCGGTATAGGTACATTACATATATAATATATATATATCATCTGATGGAACACTGACATTTATGAAAATGCTGTTTAATATGGTAGCTAGTTCAACATTTTCGACGACTCACGGGACTCGAACCGCTATTCAACGATCCGGATTTACTTCGTTGCTTTGCCTAATAAGCTTCAGTTACCATATGAGTCACGATAAAACAATATTGATTATCAATTTCTAGAATATTATGATACGAGTATTATTAGTTTGGTTTGTAATTAATAAAATTATAGACCCTACTTATAAAATCTCTAAGAGTTTCGCAATTTTAGTATTGCGCACTTTCTGTATGTATTGCGCAGCGTAGAACTTAAATGTTTATGTAATGAGACGTTTCTAATTCTAATTGGGGGTGCTAAGACCTGAAATGACGTCCCACTTGGGGTGTTTTGTGCATTTCCCCCACTACCTACCTTAAACCAGCCGAGCTTCTTAAGGTAACGGAGTTATTTAACCTTGGGTCGCTGGCATACCTGTTCTTCTCCTGTTTCTTCTGATATTGGGGTATTGGAGACTTGTTCTTGAGACTTGTTGAGTTTCTTGTAGGAGTCCCGATATTCGTATATCTTCTGTGACCTTGCAGTGCCATAGCACATGCACCACACGATACGAGACGTTTATAAGTAGTATATATATATATATATCTAATATTAAAAAAAATATATCATATTATATTATTCTAATATTCATTATTATTAATCATGCCTACAGAATTTAATTTTAATTTAGATTTAGAAACTATTATTCTTGGTTAGCTTTTTTTGGTTTTGTTTTCAAGAAAATATATTGTTTGGTTAAGGAATGAAAGACACTGGATTTCGCGACACAGGTCCACCTAGTGCGAAATCTAGGGTGTATATTATTATGTTATAATTACTGTTCACTTTTGTTTAAATTTTAAATATTTGTATAAATCACCTTTTCTGTTTCAACTTATAAATAAAAAAAATAAAAAAAAAAAATATTTTTACTTGTTAACCTACATAGATTCTCGAATATTTGGGTTATAGTAATAACTATAACTGTTTTATTTCTCTAAGAAGAAACTTTTTGAGTTTGGATTAAGAAGAAAAATTTATGCTTTCCTACTTTTTTGGTGTGGTATAAGTTGGCGATTCTCGTCTTGGTAGACATTTTAAAATAGCTATCGCTGATTTTTATGTTACTGGTGAGGTAGTGATTATATTTGTGGTGACGTGAGGCCATCGTCGGCGTGGTAAAGGTGCAGGTGGCGAGGCAGTGCGCTCGTTCCTTTTGCGATTATCTTTTTCATATCTCTGGCATTTCGTTACTCTTAATGAAATCCAGCCAAAGGAAAGAAAGAATTTAATTTAAGACGAATCAGAAAATATTCAGCTGCCGGCTCGCTAGTTATAAATCATTTGAATGCTAATAAATTCGACTGCCCCCGAGCCGCAGGTGGGAAAGGACTTTCTTCCTGCTCCATCTTTGTTTTCAGGAAAAATTGAATAATATTCTGGTCTTTATTATTAAATTCTTTCATAAAGCCACCGACGGCTTTGGGGATTTTCTTTAATATCGAAATGGAATTTCATTTGTCTTGCGGTTCAACGTTGCGATGAAAACGAACACAGTAAAATCCTGTTTGTCTGTGAAATTATTATCTTTACGTCCTTTGTTATTACCTGGATCTTGTCAAAACATTATTCTCTCAACGCTACAAAATAATTATATTTTATTTCTGGTTTTCAGACGGTTTTGTAAGTTGAGAATTATTATTTCGCAACTACATAAAAGTATTGTATTTTATTTTGATTTAAACATGAACGCATGCCTAGAATTTAATTTCAAAAGAATATAATACTTACGGATCGGCAATTCTTCTGGTATGACCACCAAAAAGTTGGTTTGAAAATGTTTTCCCTAAAATAAATATATAAACGCATATAGCAAGTTCACTAACTAATTTTGCATTGTAACTAATTATGATTTGACGGGGAAACTAAAAAAATCTGCTCATGACCAAAATACTGGTCTACATTTTGGGCACAAAATAAGCTTCTCCTTCCAACGAAATGATCACTAATTACTTTAAGGTACTTTCGTTTGTAGCTATAGTTTATATCTCGTTAAAATTATATTGTTATGTATGTATTAATAATATCTGTCACAAAAAAAAATTGCATTATCGGACATTTCATGATGCATCCAACAAAATAAACTGCATACGTAATAATAACGACGTACTTGATAATCTAGGTATTGTTTAAAGCTATATACGGAGCTTAGATTGACAAATAAATATTTGCAGGCTTCCTTTTTAGCCGACATTTAAAAAGAGGAAATAAAAGCTCCAGCTTTTTATTAAATATTTTTTTTATATAAATACATTCCATAAATCGTATATATAACTACACTAAATTTTAAATGCATAATTTCTTAAACTTTAAAACTAACTTAATAATTATGTTACTTTCAGTTGCTTTTAGCTTAAAAGCTAAAAGTCTTACTATACGCATTGATTATGGAAAACAAAATTATGGATTATAGTAAAACAATTTTTAGAATGTTATCGTCAATTAACTAAACTCGTACTACTACTCTAGTATGTACTAACGTACGTAGATATGAGCTGCGGCAAGAGCTCGCTTCGCAACACTTGAGACTATCCTTCAGAAGGATAATCAACATTATCTTTGCATATTACACGTTTTAATACATCAAAGATACGATAAAAAGCATAATATAAGTGGTTGCACCCGCAAGGGACCGATCAGTGCAGCGGGATGCTCAGTTGGTCTCGGGAGCTCAGGCCGTTCAGAGGTCCTCATCGCTACGAAGCGCCGCGCTAGCTACCGCTACGAGCGCGTACCCGCTACGAGCGCGAACACTCACTCGTAGGTGCTTATCAAACTGATCACTTAAGTGCTTATCGACTAAAGCGAGTGCTTTCAAACTTGTGAAAATAACTAGATAATTGTTTTATTACTCTGTGTTATTGGATCATTCACGGACCATGTAAGTTCCTATCGGCTATTATTAATTATGTTGATTTGAAATGAGTAGTGTAACGCTTGATTTTGTAGAGACGTGGTTAAATATGCAATTAACTGTGTTCAGTAATTATGTAAACTTCAGTTTAAATATAAATAATAATATATTATGTTTCACAGATACTTCTTAGTGAAATAATAATATATGTTTATTACGTTTTTTCGCTTGATTATATTAACTTAAAGTAATGTATGTGTACAAATAAGCATTAAACTATAAAAAAACTATAAAAACGTAAAAGTACGTATCTTGCCTTTAAAATAGTAGCAATATATGTATTATAGCCAGGAACACGAATTTAAGTGCTCCCCATTTGGAACCGCAATTACATTATGAAAGCTTAAAGCTCCGAATTATCGATGCTGAAAGCTGACGATGGGTACATTTTACGACGGGCCAGACTAGCATGAATAATTAAGGTACATGACTTGGGTAAACAATAATACGGAGAAGCAACTTAACCACACATTTGTGTATACCTTAATGAACATCGTGAGGAAACCATAGCATGGTAGAGGGTACTTTCTAGTACTCGGCTGGCTTACTTGCACCCTCAAATTGTGAATCTGTCACCAAACACCTCGAAGTATTTCGACAGTTTCTCCGAATAGTGTCAAGAGTATTCGTAGCCCTGCCGCTGCACTTTGGCAATAAGACAAGCCTCAGGGGTCAAGCTAACCTTGGAGACATCCTTCAAGACGGAGGGAACATCAAAAATAATGAAATCGGGCCTTGACTCGTAAGCTTACGTACTTAGAATTGATATTAATACAGCAAAGCTAAATTTAAAAGTATTCCAACCAGCTCTTCACTTGACTTTTTATTGGAAAACTTACTTCAATAGAGGTATATACTAAAATTATTAATTTTGAGGCAAAGAAGTCAATTTGATTCTAAATCAGTTTTATCGGTCTTCAGTAAGCTACCATTATATTTTTAATTTAAAAAAAGGACCTCTTACATTACAAGCCATTATAACATTCGATTTTTCCGCGAAAAACTTTGGGTCATTACTTATTGAAAGAAAGAAAGAAAGAAAGAAAATAATTTTATTTTGCAACAACATTAATATTAAATAAATTGAAGGGTAAACAGGTGCAATATCAAATAACTATAGCTGTCAATGTCGATGATGTCGATGTCGATGTATTGATGTCAATGGGCGCGGTTTAAGCAACAAAGTTAAACAATATCTTGAATTTTTCATTTGTGCCTAACTATCGGAAAAATTACCAGCTAAAAACTACTATGTAAGTTAATCTTTTCATCGTATTAGTTTTTTTTCCCATAGTTTATTAAAATGAGTGTTCAGTGCCAACCAGAATTTTGAACATCAACAGTTCAGAACCATGCGCGGTAACGTTCGTCACGTTGAGATGTTAGATGTTTAATCTCTTTATGCCTAGTAATACGCTGGAAACATTGCCGTTCAATTCGGGACAAAATAATGTTTGCACACTACTGCTTGGCGGTTGAATAACTAGCAAAGATGTGGACTTCCTCATACGGGCTCTGCAAAAGAGCCCTATTACAGTTGGTGAGAAAAACATTAAAAACAAAAAAGATGCTGTCCTAGTTTTAGTTTGATTATATTTTATTGTAAATCCTAACTAAATGGTATAGAAGCGAAAGTAAAAAAAAACCTATTCGAAATGTAATCTATGCCTACACTTGTCTGTCGAGGTTTCGTTAGATAAAATATTCAGTAGCTACGGCAAAATAAAACGCGGCGATCTCTATTTTTACGCATTGTTGTGATCCTAAGCCGCCTTATATGTTATATGTTTCCAAATTTTATGTCTCCGGTCTTGCCTCAACAGTTTACGAGAGCCCGTCAAAGGGTTACTGGAGAAAACTCACTTTTACGCTGATGGAAACGTCATGATTTACATTTGAAAGACCTGCGATACTTTTTGTGTGGGGAAGTAAACATTTAAGCACTAAGAAATACCTTGTCTATGTACAACTTTTGTTTATCGTAGTAAGCAGGTGAAAGATAGTAGAAGGGGAAAGATAATGTCAATTCAATTGTTGTTGTTGGTTATATGTCTAGTGAAATCGTCGTCAAAGTGCCTTGAATAGATAGGGAGATAATTAGCTAAAATCATCAAAATGTCACTCAAAACCATATATTTTGCTCATGTTTTTAAGTGTTACGAATTAATAAAAATAATTAGCTCTTTACTACACTTTACTGTTTAATTAATTCGTGAAATGAAAAGAAAGAAAATCCTTTAGGCATGCCAAGGGAACTTTTTCAATGGTACCAACTTAGTGGTGCGACAAGTCTATGCGACAGACGTATTATTAGTAGTATTCTGACAGATGGTGCTTCTTTTTCAAGTATTTACACGTAGTATTTATATTCTCTTTGATACATACTAGGACGCAATTTTTCGGATGGGCATATCTTTAGGTATCTTTGAAATATTTGCTTGAAAATTAAAGTCGATTGAAGCCGTTTGGCTGGTCTATTTTTTGTGTAAAACTAACTGTAACTGTAACTTCTACCTAGGTAGAAGCATATTGTGTAAAGCTATTACGTCATCAATATATTATAATTCGATTTTCTGTGCAGATTTACAAACACAATTATAAATAGGAAGTAGTCCGACACTATCACAGTACCCTCGACAAAATATTGGCATAATATCCGGGGTTGCCAGTTTATATTAATTCACTATCTGTATTCGCTTCCTCAGCTGCAATATTTCAAGTACTGTCAGCTAAATAGTCTGGGATTTCCTTCATTCTGGCGTGTTATTTGTGTTGATAAGGAGCGCTGATAACGTACGAGCGAAAATCTTTTGGCTAGAAAGTATTCGTTTCTTTCAATGGTTTTATGCATACTGGATTTTTCCCCAAAAAAAAACCTATGTACATTCAGTACCTAATAAAGTTATATTTATTAGCGGGTTGCATTATAATGTGTCTAATGTAGGTATTTATAATTATAAGGATGCTCTTAATGCTCTTAATGTAATGTAAAGGTACTAGTAAAATTGTTTCAAAAATGTTGCTAGAAGCTCGTTGAAACATAACAAAGATTAATTATTATTAGCTGATGCCTTGATGATCAGGAGTTAGTACACGGTGCTGCTCGGCTTTTGACCTCGCAGGCTTAAGGCCCGGGACCGAGGCCAGGGTTTCGGCCTTTCAAATACTGATTTAAAATGATGAACTTCAGCACAAACTTTCATCACCAGTGGACTTCTTCTTATAGCTAATGATGATGATGATGCATAGTCCATTCGGGACTTTTTAGAAGATCTTTTTTTCATCTGTTCTAGTCGGGACCTGGTCACGTCGCGAGCGGACTATCAAAATTGATCGAGTTAATTCGTATTGATTGACTTCATAACTTAGTTATTCGAGTATTTGACAATAATGACATAATTAATTTTGATTTCAATTAATATGCTCTACTTAGAACTCAAATTCTATTCAATATACGTAAGTTGTTATCGAGATAACCATTATTGTTGCGTATATTACGAATTAACTGTATCTAACCTAACCTAGATAATATATATATGTACCTACCGATATAGATACCTAACGCTTTTATACTTACATATTGATTAAATAATGAACGAATGATGCCTCTTTACAGCAATTTTTATGTTAATAGTATGAACGCTTAATATTTGAATGTTGTTACGATTACAACGAAAATTTATTATATTTAAAATAAATTAAATTGAATTAATTTTATTATATTACATTTATTAGGTTATTTGAAATTGATTATTGAAATTGTATTAATGACGAAATACGGTGTGATGCACAGCTTCTATATTTAATTATATGATGTTTGTAATTCAGCCATTGAATAAAATTATCTTATCTTATCTTACATTAATAACAGTGTCATACAAAGCGTCATTAAGTTAAGGTTTTATATTAGCGCAATATTGTTCACTTAGCTATGAGCCTCTTAGGCCGGGTTGCACCATCTAGTTTAACTTTAAATTACAGTCTTATCTGCAGTTAAAACTTCCATTAAGCAGAAAAATGTGTTGCACTATTTTAACTATGATCAAAATCACGGTTAATAAATACATGCTGGCTAAACTTTATGGTTAAAGTTATAGTTATTTTAACTATAACAGTAACTTTAACTGGGATTGTGGTGCAACCCAGCCTAACACTTGCAAAGTAAAACTTCTTTGTTTTTTTTTTATTATACTACTAGTTACACATAAACAAGCGCATGCTATAAATTGAACATCATTTTTTTTTGGAAATATATTTTCTCTTTCTTTTGCATTTTTTTCCAGTTTACGGCAGTTCTTTGACTATTTGAAACAAGCAGGATAACATAAACATAAAAGGTAAACTTTTCAAGCGTAAAAAGCTCAAAGCTTAATGAAAATGAGCGCTAGTTACCAACCCTGAAATCGCCACAAAAACATCTGTTCCATACATTTCGTCGAGAATGTATTTTTTGGATATCTAAAAATCCCAGAATATGTCCGTCGTCTAACCGAACACCGAGTATGATCTAAAAAGAAACAAACTATACTTAAATTCCAAGCACTCGTACTGATACATAAGAAGCTTTTATAAGCAAACAAGATATTTTCCTTATTTACGACCACAAAGAAAATGTGACGTGCTGAGATATGATAAGAATTTGATGGCTAATTTTATCTTCCTACAAGTTTTGCCTTGGATACAAATAAATGATCCACAAGTCAGATACCACGTAAATAACAAAATAAGGATACTGATTCGTTTTCCGGTTATGGCAATTTGGATACGCTACGAGTACTACATTGCTATTAGCTGCGATACGCGTTTTGGCTTGCTATCTTAAGAAAGTGTATATTTTTAACCCCCGACATCGAAAAACGAGGGTTGTTTTAAATTTGACACCTAAGTATGTGTGGCTACATAGATTCCAAACGTGTGGACCAATTTCAAAGCGTTTTTTAATTGTATGTCGGTTTAATTGGGTTGGTTCTGCTCTGTCTTTAATGAAAATCTGTCTCAAATGATTTTGTGTCCTTAACTTTGAATATAAAAAAATATATACAAACTAAAATACTCTTTATACTACTTAGTCTGCTTCACAAAACGAACATTCAGATCACCCAGAGGCCATTGAAGGTCTACAGATAAGCCAAATGCTCAAGCCTACTACTAGTTGGCAGCGTACCAAGCATGCTGGCGGCATTACCACGCTGATTGGCTTTGGGTAAAATAAACGCCAGCATTTTGGTCACGCATCGTATCAACCAGGCGCTCTGATAGATTTTATCTTGTAGCGTCCACACCTTTGTGATTTATACTACCGCGAAACAGTATTGCGCAAACATTACTGTTTTCCGGGGGCTCTATTTTTTAATTACTTGTATGATTTCGCACGATAGTATCATGTAAAATGAAAGATTTTCTATTGATAGATACTGATATTCGAATGATTCAAACTTCTAGTCGCATTAGCAATTAATAAGAATATTTAAAAAATACGAGTTTTGTTTGGGATTTCCTTCGAAAGTCAGTCATTTCACATGATTTCAGAAGATATGTTCGTGCGAAATATCATACAAGCAATTCAAAAATCGAGGCTGATTGAAGTGCAATATTAATATAAGATAGTCATATATTTCAGATTGACGAGTGCAGTGCATTACCGCTCTTGGTTTTGAACTGTTGAAGTTTAAAATCCGGGTGGCGCTGAACTGCTGTGGGCAAACCTGAGGATAAGCATCAGGTTACTTATCACAAAGTTGCATAATTAGGAATTCACTTCTGATTTCTTCCAACTTTTTACCACAAGTCCAGTTCAATAGTAAATATACCCATATACTTTAAAAAATTAAAATAAATAAAAATTAAAACAAAATGTATCAAAACCACGTCAGTTTTCATAGTAAAATACTTTAAAACTATTACAACTACTTAATAAACTACTATATTAACCAGTATACTTACTACTTCTATTATTGTTAAACTATTATCTTTATTTAGATAGATAGATTAACTCTTTATTGTTCACACAAAATTTTAAATAATTTATAAAGAGGCTTAAAAACTAGTATAACAACTGGCGGCCTTTATTTCAGCTTTCACCTTTCAAACAAGAAGTATGTATGTGTTTTTTATAGGTATGCTAATGTCTATTTAGTATCTAGGGGCAGCTTCTATCATGTTTCTATAAACACAGACAAGTGTTTACATGTGTTTTTACTGTACACAGCCGAGGGAGAAATCGTAAGAAAAATAATATATGATTTCCGATTATCCACCCCGTCTGCGGTAGATAGATGAACAAGCCTTTCCGAGTATCCACCTAGGGTGGCTGTTTTAGGGTGTATAGTCGGAATAACCCAAAAAAACGCCCCTAAGTCCATTTAGCGGTAACAAAGGAGGCTGAAAAAACTTTTTTTTTTTTGATTTGTGATATATGTGTGATTTCTATTTGGATACGTTATTTATCTATTTGGATTAGTCTTCAGATGTAATATCTAATTTGAACAATGTATTCACTCAAACATTTTAATCAGAATCCGGTAGACATAGGATCCACGAAAAGCAGGGTGTACAATATACTTATTGATGAGAACCTCTATCTAAGTACCTACACTATTTACTCGTACCTACAACGATTATAAAGCATCAAAAGGCATAATTATTTTCTGTACTTAATTCCTTAACAACTTACTTTAGTAAGAAGTTATAAAACCTACCAGTACACTATTTTAAAGCATCTATATTTTAATCCTGTCCTTTTACCGACATCGTCCAGTGCCGACTGCCACTTTAGCAAAGACGGAAGAACAGACAAATTAGGAAAACAACTTTCAACCGGAAGATTTAATCACAGACCAAGAGTTTTCCTCCTAGAGAAAACGATAAATCCCTTAGATACATAGTGATTTGTATGTAGGGCAAACTTTTCGTTCTCCTTCTAATTATTGACCTGTATAATGCCGTTTACTTCAAAAATGGTTCACCAAAATCAATTCTGTTCGTTAAACTCCGTTTGAAGAAATATCTAGTTACCAGATTTAATTAAAATGTAATTAATTTTCTCGTTTTTGTGTTAATTTCAGCTTTATAAATTAACTCGCTGTTAATAAACTAAAAATTAATCAAGGCAGTTAATTTATCTCTATAAAGTGTAATTTTGATTCTGTTTTTTTATCACCGAGTCCCTTTCAAAAAAGGTTGGTACTGGTTCAGTAATAAGGTTCGAGAAAGGTAAGGTAGTTCAATATTTTTTTTCAGGGAAACAGAGGTACCCGAAGTTTTTATAGAGGCACCCTTTTATAAACTAGTAAACGGTTTTTATTTTGTTGACAAGCGTGTCGAATTTAGTTGCGGGCTACATGTCCAACATGTCCGAAGTTGCGTGGAAACGTGTCAGGAAAGTCAAGATAGGAGAAACGAGTATGCCCAACTTGCGTAAACTCGTAATAAAATAAAGTTGCCGCTGACGTGCCGATGTGTGCGCAGCTGCTTAAGTTTTACACCGTTTTCTTGCTACCAACTTTAATTCAATAGAATTTTAAGTGTCTGTTGAATTTGCATTCATTTAACTGTCCGAGTACGCAATGGATTCTTGAGTGGTACCACCGAGCGGATCTTGATATCTGATGACGTCACCGATTTATGATACACTTGGATTACACTTTCAGAGCGGTGAGCAGAAAGTGTAATCCTAGTGTATGACAATAACTTCTCTTGATATCAGTTAGGAATAAGGATTTACCTATTTTAGAAACTAAATTGACATTGCAGTTCAAATTTTAAAATCGTTTATGGAAGTTACACTTTATTTTATTGTATCTTATAATAAGTAAGTAACCATCGAATGAAATAAGTAGGTACTTTATACAAACCTGCGTCGAATTCCATCGTCCATCAGCCACATTTCTTGTTTCATGAAAACATTACAATACATTTTCAAGGCTAGAGTGAATAGATTCCCCTTTATCGATGAGCTTCATCCTCGGCCACACCGTCCAAATCCAGTAAATTAAAATAAGCTTAATTTATGTTGTACTAGAAGGGCCCTATGGTTGAACTCGCTAACCTACAGAAGCTACGTGTATATTTTACAAGTTGTTTCATTATCAAATTTTACATCGTCCTTGATTTCGCTATTAAAAACATCATCTTTCAAGATCTCTAAATATCTCCGCATGGGCGCTCCGTGCTGTGCTCCATACCGCTGTCAGTGTGGCGTTGCTGTCGACCAGCTCGGTCACTACGGGATTTCTTGCATAAAGAGCGCAGGAAGGATTCCCCGCCATGCTAGCCTTAACGATATTACCACTGCCAACTGCAAGGCCGTTCTTGAACCGAACGGTCTCGTACGTGGCGATGGTAAGACACCGGACCGATAGACTTTAATTCCGTGGAAAATGGGGCGGCCCTTAGTATGGCATGCTACTTGTGTTGATACGCTTGCTCCGTCACATCTTCTCGGAATAAAAAATAGAAAAGGCGTGGCGCCTGAATCCGCAGAAGACCAATACTTAGGACAGTGGTTATATGTTTGAGCCTTTTAGGGTCTAAACTTTGGAGCCGTGGGGACCGGGCGCCAAGAAAATATTTAAAGATCGTTCTTCTCGTTTGGTCGAAGCATCACGTGACCAAAGTGTTGGCCTCTATTTTGCCCATCGCAATACAACGTGGTAATGGGCCAGCATTTTGGGAACAATTCGCACTGGTAGCGGTCTTTTGGATTAGTTTATTTTATTTAAATAATCTTTATTTTTTTCTGTAATATATTAATTAGTTACTTATGTTAATTATTTTAATTGTGTACATTATGTATATACCTTGCAAATAAAACTTCAGAAGTATTGATTTGCAAGAAGATTATGAATTAAAAACGAAGGGCATTGAAATATTCCCCAAACCATGAAACAAAGGGCGATTGTTCTCGCAATTAAGAAACAACAAGTCATCCTTTCGTAATCTTCGTCTTTAAACTTTTAGTATTGGAAATATTGGCGTCCATTTTTCAAGACAATCGTTGGTTCAATGAAGCGCGAATGAACCAATATAACAAGGTGTCAGGGAAGAAAAGCCTGAGTAAAGCGACAAGCGATGCTGTGTATAGGACCTACTTGCGTTTTTGAATTTAACGATGCAGATGATATGGTATTAGTTACCATAAAGGATAGAGTGTGTTGGTAAAGTTAATGACGAGTTAATACAGGAAACGTGAAATTCTAATTTTTAGCAATGAAACATGGTATCTTGTTGGAGTCGATATAGTTCTATACTTAATATACGAAATATAAGGCTAGAATATATCCATGCGAGTGACCTACTGGTCTAAATGTCACCTTATTTGGAAATCTATAGCAGAGAGGAAACATTTTGTAGAGAACATTACTTTGTACATTACTACGGGCTAATTTTTAGCCCGAAATCGTCGGAGACCAAATAATTTAGTAACGCATTTTTCATAATTAAAAACCCTAAAATAAATTAGACGAAGTCAGCACTGTGTTCTTATTTATGTAGCTCAAATATTACGATAGTACGATGCCATATCGTGAATAGCAAATAATATTTTTTTCTAGTACTAGAAAACAGCCAGGCAATTTCTATGAAAGTTGTCGGTGCGGTGAAGCGTGAACCGTCCAATAAAATTAAGTGCCGGCAAGAGGAACGCTTTCGGCATGTTTTGTAAAGGTACTGGTATTGTGAACCTCACAATGGTTTATTCAGAATTTAGAACTAGATCTTAATTAACATTGCTCCAAGATGAAAGGAACTGTAGCAGTACATTCTACTACCCAAATGTTAAGTACTTATTTGCTACCTTTTCATAATGTCGCGGCTGAACCGATTTTCGTTAATGGCAAGAAAATTTTGTACATCATAGACATGGGCAAAGGATACTCTTTATCTCAGAAAAACTGAAAATTGCGGGCTAAGCTCAGAACTAAAATGTAATTAGGTATATTATTATTATTTTAGTCGCAGTCAGGTCAAAATAAAACTGAGTAAAAGTCATAGCTCCCCTTTTAATTGCACTAGAGTAAAAAATAAGTGTAATTGAAAATAAACCAAAGGAATACAGGGAAAACTGTAGTGAAGTATCCCCTATACACCTTACTAGAACTAAAAAAGAAGAAAACTTGAAAAAGGGGTACAGAGTTTAATTTAAAAGTAAAAAAATCACTGGTTACGTGGAGTGACAACCATCTTGTTTTTTTTATTTTTTTTACACGTCTGACGTTTGAAGGCAAATATCACGAGGCGTAAAGGTATCGTTAGTCGAGAACGGTTCAATAAAACAAGAAGAATGGAGTGCCAAGAAAGGCGACGAGGCGACACTGCGACAGCGACGTATCGTCGCGCGGTTCACGATGCATGTTTCAATGGAGCTTGAGAGACGACTGAGAAACGATGGGGTATACTTGAAAAGACGTCTCAGCGTTTTAAAAAGGTTTATTGTTTTGAAGCCAAAAACAAACTAAAGGACAAAGAACAAACTAATCTAAACAAAGACTTTGCAAAAAGCTATGGAATGAATGAGCGTATAGGATGGTATCTGTTTTAGTTCCTTGAAATGCTTCTAATATGAATTTAAATCAATGTAGTTACAACAGTTTTACATTGATAACTTTCATAAATAGTTGTCAATTAAGTTTCGAGAAATGTTCCTTCCTGTAATTAAACTTAAATTTATGTTTATTACTTTTCGTAAATAACAAAGTTCAAATTATAGGTAAATACACAGTTCAGGGAATCGAACAAATGACCTTTGTTTTGAATGTTCTTGTTTTCAATTCGCCCATCGATGTAGAATGAAAAAAATAACAATGGCGTCGACAGAAGAAGGTCAAAACATTTTGACTAACTAACCACAGTGGGCGCACGAGTATTGCAGGTACAAGCCACAGAAATAGAATAAGCTATATGCATAAGTGCACTACTTCTATTTTGCATAATTGTTTTAAGGTAAATTTATTAAACTGCTTCATACGAGTTCCGAGTTACAGACCTGGATCCCATAAACAAGGAGGCGGAGAGCGTCGGTAACGTGGCAATTAGTTAGACAGCTTGCCAAACAAGCGCAGCCTGCACTGTTGGCGCTCGTTGTAGGCTTACTTCCCCCTTGAATCTAGGTGACTCAAAATGCCCCTTTTATATATTCACCACACGATTTAATTCAAAGTTATAAGCCGACGCTGCCTAAGGTACGTCATTGAATAAGAAGTTAGCTTGCGGAAAATGCATAAACTTACGAAGGAGTTAAACCGCTTGAACTAATTTCGAAGCTTGCTTTAACTACGCGGTTAGGTGCCGTTAACGAATCTGTTTTACGAGTGTGTGTGATTTACTTGTAAAGGGGATCAAAAGACGAAAGTTTGAAGACGAAGTCATTTTAGCACAGTTTTGGCACCTGGGAAGTAGTTTTGTTAAGTTAAAATATCATTCAGATAGTTCAAACGCTTTATCTACAAGTCTAGTTAACCCTCTTCTTTCTTTATAAATTAATTTTAGAACTCATTATCATCTGTCTATATAATGTTCGTCTAATTATTATCATTATATTTTTATGTCATTATCTATTAATACCTAAGTCTAAAGATATTCAACAGTCGTAACAAAAAAAAAAAACAAAAAGGCACGAGAGTTTGGAAGAACAATGAAACTGAAGAGAAATGTATATCGGTGTCGAATAGATTAGCCACGTTCGGGGACGAGGGCGGGCACGGACACCCGGGATCAGGCGTCCACCATTTATTGAAAGTCAGAGGGCAGCGCGTGAAGCCATTAGTCCTCTACACGCCTGAAAAAGTGTCGCTTTCCCTGAAACATTGCGCTCGACGCTATTCAATTGCTGAATGTATTTTATTCGGATCCGATCGATCTGTAGACAACAAAACGCACGATGTGAATGGAGTGTCTCGCGAGGCGATAAATCACCGCCGTCTACGATACGTTTAATGAAAAGATCTTTCTACTCTCACCGTGTTTTATTGCTATTGAGCGCGGCGTTTGTTCGGTTCAAAGGAACGTATAATACGTAATATACTAGCTCGTATTGCTCCGTAAATGTACCGCGTCCGCCGCTGCCGGTACTATCGGGAAAGCTCCACGCTCCCCTTTTGATTTGTAGTTCCGTCTATCCAAGTTTTAATAAAAATAAACTGGTATCTTCATATAATTGGAAACAGAAGTTTCCCGATGATCTTCTTCGCTAACCGAATCGATGTTGTTACAGATTGGCTCCATGGCCACTTGAAGATGCGAAGAAAAATGCCTAGTCACGGACGGGGTGCTTTGTAGATCATTCAATTCCGAGATGACAAGGAAGAATCTACCATTTGGAGACGAACTTTAAAAATGAAGGAAGATATAAGGATGGCGCGCAAGAGCCGCCTTGATGCGGTGGTGACATGACGTGTGGCCGCGATTTACTCTGCAGCTCGCGCAACATGGCCTCGAGGCTTGCTGCTATACTATTATGGCTCGGTGGAAGTAAGTAACTCATACTAACTTTGGGCTAGCTACTTTTATATATAAAAAGTTACTTACGAGAGGAGACGGTTAATTTAATTATGATGTCCTAATATTTGTTTATCCCAGGGATAAGAAGATGGATAAGTGCGCCTTTTCGATCAGACCCCATCTCGTAAAGCAGTACAGAAGTGATGAATTATTAAAATCACTCCGGATACAATCGAGTTTTCGAATCCAATCCCTTAAGTAAAGCTGATTATTGGAATCCTCCGAAGACCGGGCAATTCGCGAAAATTCTGTAAAGTGCCAATCTCTCTCGGTATGGGTGATCGCTAAAATCGTGGAACACGCAGGACCATTCATTTATTATACATAGAGCGGCCGCTGCAAGCTCATACCTAAACCTCGCTCTTACGTCGTTCTCGTATAACTTGAGAAACTTTTAGTGAATTATTTGCTTCCTTGACGTTTATGACCAACTAAGAGAAATGTATTTGGAAATTAAGTAACAAGATTACGGCGGTTTTGTTGATGAGACGGGAAGTTCCGCCTCATAAACCTATTTTTCGGAATTAATTTATTGCTGAAGGGGTTGCAAGAGAACGATACTCTTCTAAACTTATTTTGGGATCGGTAGGCACTTTGCGTTCTATTATAACGGGTGAAAGGTCGATAAATACAAGTAGCTCGTTACGCTCGTCTGGCGTTTCATTTCATATTTCTCGCTGTAGATATTTTTCACCTTTATTTACTTAAAAAAAAAACAACAAACAGCCACAGTTCAAATGAACACTTCAGTAAATGGAAAATTAAGCTCTTGTTTACCACAAAAATGTGAAGCCGTGAACGTGGGGGCTGTTTGGTGTTTGGAGCGCAAATACACGGTTATTCCCACATAAACAGAGCTAACGGAAAATGAATTTTGAATAAATATTAAATTCATAGCCGCCGAGATGAAATGTTATGATGTGGCCGCTATCGTAAATTGAATTCGGTTACATTGTAATGAGTACATGTCGGCGGGAATCCTGAGAATTGGCTTTATCTTGAACTGGATCATGTAGCTTTCATTTTGAGTAAGCATTCTGGCCGCAAAAACTGAACCCGAAGATTTGGTTAGGAACACGAACTAAAATCTCACTTGGTGGGCACTCTGAATCAGTTACTCGTCAACAAACATTCACCTTAGCCAGTCAAATCTGCTAGCTTAATGAACGCGAAACGTAGTGAATTAAGGAGCAATGTTTCGCTCATCGCCCGAAATTCTAATTTATGTTGAGTAAGTAAGCTGTAATTGACAAAAAACGCCGACACGACACGACAAAAAACGAATTAAGGTGCAACGTTTCGCTCATCGCGCGAAATAAAAATTTTCTTGCGTTTTTTGTCAATTACAGCTTAATTACTCATCGTGGATTTATTGAAACCAATTTTGCGCCAATAAATAAGTTGTTTTAAGAAATTACGGGCAAAATGATTACCTAAAGTATTGGTTTAGCTACAAATCTCAATAAGCTGATTTTCATCTTGGTTTTTGGTTTAATGACAAATGTACTCATACTAGTTTTCAACTTGAATTTTTGATAAGTATTACACTTATGTTATTATTACTTGAAACGATCTATTTATTATGGCAAAATTAGTTTTCATGAAACTATATGAGTAATTAAGCTGTAATTGACAAAAAACGCAAGTAAATTTTAATTTCGCGCTATAAGTGAAACGTTGCACCTTAAGCTAATGAATGTGCATTTTCTTGCCTATTACTTACTGCAAAGAAATTATATTAAACGGAAGTGCAGGCAAGTGTGATCACTTGATATTTTATATTTTTATTTACAGTAATAACCAGCAACAAAAACGCATGTTCACTTCGCCGCTAAGAGAACTTAGATACATTTTTCCCGAAAAGCATTTTTCCTTTTTTTCGACCGCGCATTTGTAGTGATACTCAATACTCAATACATTTATTGCAAACATTATGTGGATTACATGCAGATCTTAACTAGCATATTTTAAATAGGTAAATTATAATGACCCTGATTGGGTATGGCAATATCGTGCGGAGCGGGCCAATCTATTCCATAATTGTCTTATCTTTCAAAAATTCGTCTAGGGTATAGTATGATTTCGCGAGTAATACAACTTTTAGGGCTTTAGCAAATTTGAACTCATCTTCTATCTCTTTTATCTGTACTGTTAGTTTTTTGTATATTTTAGCAGCCATTGGGTTTGGTCCGGAGCTATGCATTTCTAGTTTAGATGGTGGTACTATTAATTTGTTTTTATAATTAGACATTATTCGGTAATCTCGCTTGTCAGATAATTTTGTAAAGAATTGAGGGTGTATACGCTAAGTCTTAGCGTAAACCTAGCGTAGCCTGGCCGGGCCGTGTTCAGTAAAGACGTCCGACGCAGCTTGATGACATTTGCAGCATACTTGTAATGTCATGATCTTACTGAACACGTCCCTGAATACCACAACGGCAGGGCCTCTCCCAAGGTACAACATTTAGTCTGATTTTCGGATAAACGCTTTCAGTCATTGCCAACTTCTAATATCGTCCAATATTGGAATTGTACGTCCTACGTTCTATGCCCTCGTAGAAGTCCTACGTTACGTTTGCCGTGGATCAATACATCGGCTTAACTTAGTTGAACTTAAAGGAAACAAAGCTATTTTTAGTAACAATACTAAATGGTTCCTTTTTGTGCTATAATTAATGATCGGAACTCGCGCAGTGTGGAAATAAATGTGCAGTGCCTTTTTCTTGCCACCTTTCACCTTACATTAATAACGGGCTATAAGAAACATTCTGGTGAAAATAAGTACAAGTTAAATTTTCTTCTAGGTACTGTGATATGATAATGAGTAAGATATGTGATGTGGTAATGGATTAAAATTCATCACAGCAAAATTTCATTCATCTCTATTATAGAAATAGGAGTAAAAATAGAAATAGGAGCCTTTAAAACACCATTTACTGTGTGTCTGGTCTTTACAGACATTTACATTTATATAACAGACACATAGACAGACATACAGACAGACACGTTTTTGTCAGGACTACACCTTTTTGTCTACGCTATAGGTAGGCCAATAATTCCATTTTAATAGCTTCTGTTTCTAGGTTTTTTGGTAGTTTGTTTTTGTTCAAGAAGTCTTAGAAAGGTTTTCCAAGTGTCATTTTAGCATTATTTGTGTCCATTGAGCAACGCGCTACCGGCCTGATCGGCCGGAGGCCTGTGTTGCTCTAAGTTTAGCTCTCGCTAGATGGCGTTGGTGACAGTTTTGGTTTTTTGGTTGACTTCTTTTATAACTTTCCATGGCTTGACATGACAAACATCCTTCTGTGATTTTTTTTTTAATTACACAACTGAATGGAACGTTTGGTTGAGAAGTTCATGATGGAAATTAATGTACGTAAACATTTCAAAATACGTAACTATAACAAATATATTAATTATTACATAATTTTATGCTTTCATGCTGAACGAAGTTCTCCACTGCCATGATAAAGTTAATAAAGTAAATACCAAAAGTTACGCAAGCGCAATCTCTTGTTGATGAAAGAACTTAAAACTGCTCATTTGTCAAAAATGCAGAAATAATGAATAAAAAAAATTGAATAATAGCTTTCGTAAAAATCTAGGTAATGTATGTTATTTATTGTGTATAATATAGTGTTATTATTTGCAAAACTTTACGTTCTTACTCTAATTTTAAACTAATGCAAATGCATTACTTTGACAAATCTATTGCGTTTTGAAATGTTGATTTATGTCGAGGTACGAGTGTGTTTATTGGCTTTTTATAAACAGAAAATTGGATCCTCAATCGTCGCTGTGAAGTGACTGAATCCTATTGACAGCCGTTAAATGCCAGAGAGAGCGTGACGCGCACATTTATCACTTAGTTATTCAAAAGGCTTTCCATTGCCAAAAAGAATAATTATTCGTTTCCCGCTGTAGGATATTACTACTATCTGCGCTTTCGATACTCAATTTGTGAAAATGAGTCATGGCTACGATCGATGTGTTTAACTTTTAAGAACTTGCCTGGCGGCGCGCGGCGGTCGCTTCTATTTTCTAAGAGTGGCAAGGAAAGTAACTGACAGCTGACGTTCCTCGACTCTGACACAACTCCTGGCGCTAGTGTGCTGAGGCGACATATTGAAGGAGGGCCATTACTTTGGTAGCGTTCTTCGGTGGCGTTCAACCCCACAGAAGAGGATTTTTTTTTATTTACTTCTCTCTTCTGTGTTCAACCCCTTTTTCATCGCGTATGCGCATTACGTGTTTGGCGGAGAGTCTTCCAGTGATTTTTAATTGAACTATCCCCTACGCATATTAAGAATTAAATTTTGATGGAATAAGGTAGAATTGATGATTATAGTATCAGAACGTTGAAAGTGCTGTTTTTATTCTTGTCACTAGATAATCCATGCCGTGTGCCTTTAAGTCCATACATTTTAAGCGCCACCAATGTACTCAGATACTGACTAGAGTTTGTTTATCAATGGGCTGTTATTTATAAGGAGAATTCTGTGATGGGCTGGTATCCGTGCAACTTTTCACAAAGTACGAAAACATACAGAAGCTAACTCAAAACGATTGTATAGACTGCATAGCTTTCTCAAATCCTCCGGATGACTTAACAATTGTCATTCAAGAAATATCAGTCCGAACGAAATTGCTCTGTTGTACCTAATTACCACTCACAAAGCAAATTAGCTCAGTTTTCATCCGTAAACTGTGCGGATTATTGTGGCTTTGTGAGACCGGCTCGTTAGGTTAATATTTTATTGAAAACAAATTATTTTCCAGGTGTACTAGGCCTTCGAGACATTCAGCTGAGCGTACCCGAGGCGGTGGGCGTGGGCTCGAGCGCCACGTTGGGGTGCCGCTGGGCGCTGGACACAGGCGAGGCGCTCTACACCGTCAAGTGGTACCACGGCGCTCAGGAGTTCTTCCGCTTCGTACCTAAGGAGTTGCCCAATACGAGAGTTTTCTCGCAGACGGGTATCAGCGTGGATGTAAGTTATATTCCAAATACTTACCCCCTTATCAATAACCGTCTTGTAGTCGTAAGTAAATGATTACTTTCCTTTCATTCATAAATGTAAGATACAATAAAGAGCTCTATCAACTTCTTGCTGATGATATATGTCAGGCGTAAAAACGAGACAAAGCAAATTGAAGTTTAAACTGGCATGTTTAGGACATAAATATTCATGAAACTGAGTTTCTGAATAAAAAATACACCAACCACCAACCAAGTGGCTTATTCAAAGATTTTTCGGAAACGAATCACAAATCGATTTATTTGACAAATTTAATTGAAAACTGTCAAGCGATCTAAGAATAGATGACCATAGATAGATACTGATAAGCAATAACATGTCAACCCACAAAAAATCGAAAATTTTGTTAATGATACAGAACGCTTCTTTGGTTGACAAAGAAGCGTTCTGTATCATGACTTGTTATTGCTTATCAGTATCCAGATGATCTGGCGCAGCTCTCTCCAATCTGGCGTAGCACTCTATGATCTGGCGTAGCACTCTACAATCTGGCGTAGCACCCTACAATCTGGCGTAGCCCCCTAAGATCTTGGTAGCCTTATACGTCAGATTATCGATGATCTTAATCAAGGTTTTTTTTGCAAGTTTTGCTCTTTGCATTGTCTAAGTTAATCCCGATAAGCTAAAGGCTTAAGTCGTGCGGGTAGTAGGTAGAAACGTGCTGCTAATGACGATGTTTACTTAATCTTGAAAAACTTTACAGATCGGGATACAAAATCTTTAATTTAGGTATCCGTTGGATGAATTCTTCCGACGCACATAATATTGCTGAATTTTTATTAAAAACTGAAATCCTTGGTCGACATTTTGTTCCATTTTTCTTAGTGATCAATTCTCGCAATTTAGATTTCGTATTGTAATACTAAATTTTATGTACTTGCCTTCCATTTCACCCTCTAAATTTGTTATTTTTTGGATTTTGATACAACAGCATTGGAAATTATTTTTTAATAAGATCCATTTAGCTAATATCCAAACCTGTTTACAGAATTTCACACGTCCGAAATTAAAGCAACGATATCTTTTGTATTCTATAATCTATACATCAATTCCTAATTGAGAAATCACGTTTTATATAATAACAATGATTCCCCGTAAATGAGATAAATTAAAAAAGAACAACCTAAAGATAATCTAAAGAAGTCAAACAAATTAATGGAAACGAAGAACAAACAAGAAAAAAGTTGTCTGTATAGGTATTTATAAAGTCTGAAAGACAACTGTGCAAAAAAGGCTGACGGCGAAAGAAAACTACGAAATCCATTTAATTGTAGCATAAATTACTTTTCTTCGTAGGTAGTAGGAGCATAAAGCGATTGTAAACAATGTCATAACTAAGGCCATAAACATGACTATATAGGTATACAAATGATAAAAGCGCTGCGACATCTTGCTACTTCGTTAAACAGCTTTCGCGGAATGCAATGAAAATATCATTTATGAATCTCGAATAGGCCACCACGTTAACCTTTACTCGCTGGCACGCTGCCATATCTCTGCTTCAACGTTGTGCCAAAATAATACATTAAAAATCTTTGAGTCGTATAACGAATACCGAAGTTTGCATCGGCAAAGTCAGAATCGCAGCGCGCTGAATGTGTCGCGGCGTGGCCCTTGAAAATCGGGTCAGACGCCTTTTGCGAGTCGGAAGTGATTTAGTTCGTCGGCCTCCAGAAGTGGACTGACTCCGTGAGATGGATCGAAGCTTTTAGCTCAATTTGACTCGAAACCAGCTGCGTACGAAGCGCACAGTCTTGGTAATGGGATTACTCCCCGACTCACATATAAATTACGCATGAGCACATTCCTGGCATCGCCATCTACCTGAAATCAATAATAGACGTGGGTCCGGGCAGTTTCTTTTCTATTTCTCGAATATCTTGTTACTTACCTGTCCCTTTTCATATTTCAACAATATCGCGTTACAAAACAAACTTCTAATAGGAATAATGTTATGGCGGATCCCTGTCCGTGGCACACTTTGGGGGTTTATTTATGATGCAATAAAATTATGCTCAAACTTGTTATAGTTACTATAAATACTGACCAAAATAAATTATTAAAGGCCAAATGTCATGGAATTTCCGTGAAAAAAGTCCTTCTCTTTGACAACTAACAGTTCTTAACCAAAATATATCTGAAATAATATGAATGATCTTATTTTCTAAGAAGATATGAAGATCCTAATGAAGGATCGCAGTCCGCTCTGCATATATTGTCCTTGAGTAGGCGAAGGAGCTCGACAGCACTTGTGATTCCGTCCATTCCCGGATGATACGCAACCACGACTTCTTTCTACGTCCGGCTTTTCTTCTCCCAGCAGTTTTCCCCATCATTATTACATAGAAAAGCTGTATCTGACATGCCTAAGCACATGACCCAGATAATAAGCAGCTTTACATTTACGTAATAGAGAGTGATGGCTGAGCATGAATGACAAAGAAAGCTAAACTTTAGCAGCTTAGAAGTTTAAAAAAAAAACCTGTTCAGATTTCGGCAATACCGTGCACTCAAATCACTGACTGCTGCCAAAAACCTAATGGGTGTAACGGATTCTAATTGCTGACCAATACGTGCACTACACTGAGCTTATGGAATTTTATTTATACGCGAATATATGGAGCCTGGAAGCTTTACTAGCATCAGAATGTTCGTATTTGTGTCTTTCGCTTTACTGTGTTTTCGGTTAGATGACAAACATATTCTAGGATTTCATAATAAAAGTTGTTCATAATGTCGAGTACAATAATATTCTAGAATATTAAGCTAGTAGTGTAACCTAACACTCTGTATATATAATATTATGTATTGCAAGTTCCATAATATTTTATATTTTTTATGTAACCCATATTTTTAAATTAAGCAGATTAAAATGTTTCTTGCTGGAGAAGGCTTAGTGTCCCATCAAAGAGTAATTGACTGACAAACTTTTATTTATTTTTATTTATACATATATACAAAATGGTATTGTGTAACTTTACTTTATTTGGTAGCTTGTCTTCCTGATAAGCAGGAGGTTCTATGTTCGATTCCCTTCCGGGCAGATGTTTGAATGATGTATTTCTAGTGGGGATCTATAAGTGAGAAGCGTATTTATTTACTTTAAAGTAAAAAAAAATATGGTATGTAAAGAATATTTAATAGTTCCTTCATATAATCTTCTTGAAATTTTTCTATGTGTTTTTTATGTATTGTATCTAATTCACTCTAACAGGCATTTTAGTTGGCGCTTCCATACACTACTGCACTCAATTTTTACACGAACCAGAATTCAGAAAGTAACCTTAATATCTAACGCTTATTTATAAAGGCATACATTAGCAAACTTAGATTATCGAATCATCCACAAGACCTCGAGCTTGTAAGCTTACAAAAATTAGAAAAGTTTTTCAGAAAATATAAGCTTTTCCTTCAGAAGTATACAAATACGTTACTGAAAATCCTTGAGTATACGAATAAATAAAAAATTTGAAACACATAACGCTTAATAAGTATTTCATTTCATCCATTAATTATGCTATTGACAGTAGCTTCCGCCTCTCAATAATTGCCAAAAGCAATTCCCAACATGAATCAGTTCATATATTGCATCGATAATTATGCCTTGTCGAATTATTGACTGTGTGAGCAAAGCGGCGAAGTCTTTGCATAAACTATAGCAAAATTTGCTTTCGTCTGTCCGTACGTTGGCAATCGCGTCCAGGTGGTATTTTTCAACTAATCTTAATAACTAGTTGTAGTTGTGTGTCTGTAGGGGACATTTAGTTACCATACCGATTGTCCTGCTATTTGATCTAACAAGAACGTGATCTAGGCATGTTCAATTCTGGGATAAATTTGAATTTAATAAATAGAGGATTTCAGTTGAAACCCAAAATTTTGTAGGAGCCATGCAGTACTTAAAAATATTTCCATATACAAATTAAGTGAAAATTTAGAATTTTTATTAATAAATATTTTTTTATAGACTTTATTTTAGCCTGTTTTCAGGATTTTATATGATCGAATAAAATACATCCTATCGTATAACCAATTAGTAAATCCCTAAACAGTATCTTTATGTGTAAGGTATATTTTTTTGAGACCGTTATTTATTTTGATAGTACATACCTAAAACATTTGATCTAGGAAACCAATTTTCTCCACTTCGCCTCGGTTCTCGCCTTAAAACTAGAATAGCAACTGGCGGCCTTATTTCTAACAGTGAAATAGATGTCTAGTCGATGTAACATAGTACTTCTGCGATACCTACATAAATTTTGACAAATCGAGATGGGTATGAATTTGTTAATTTATCAATATTGACTTTTGCGCTAACAAATTAAAGACTTCATGCTTTGGATATAACGACAGTGAAGTATTGATATTTGTTGCGCAAATATTTGCGTTGACAAATTTGCAACTTTACATACGTCAAAATCCTTTTTTTAATTTGCGTTTACTGTACGTTACTTACTTTTTTGGGAATCTTTATTTAAGCCTGCTCACGACACGGGGCTTCAAGAAAATAGGATTTACATTATTTAGGTTATCTTTTATATCATGATTTAATCATATTTTTTGGTAGATTATCTTTTTTCATCAAGATTCTTATTAAACGTGGCTGCCCCTTACCACATACAATGTAACGTCTAAACATAGGTAGGTACGATTATTTAATGTTAGAACGTATTTGAGTTTATATTCTGTAATTTTAATAACATTACTTCAAAGAAAACCTTTTCCCCGCCTTAGTGTTAGTGCACTTAATTCTAATGGTTAGTTCGGACTGTGTTAGTAATTAGTCGAATTAAGAGTGATTAAGTTACTAGAGTATCGCTCACTAAGTTACTAGACTAAGTTTTTGTTGATCGGACATAGCTGGCTGCTATATTATTTACCACTATACTAAAATAATTGCGTAGTCTGAACAAGGTATACGATATGCGCAATTTACTCGAGTAGATTTATTGTTGTGTCTCTTATTAATATAAAATAGTTTTGTGACAAGTGTTGCTGTACGAGTTCATTTGTATAGTTTGTATATTTTTTCAACCATATAAAAAGCTTTTTCAGGAATACCCATTTGATATAATCGTTTTCGAGCGGAATTTTCCTGAAAATCCCGTAACCAGCGGAACGTAGCGGATGGGAAATTGATTTTTTTGCGAATTCCAGGCGAGCTTGTAACAGAAGCAATTCAGGTGTCGAGACAACACCTCTTTACATTGGCTCCATATAGCTTTTATAGCGCAGCATGAAATGTGAGAGGGTTTATTAAGTAGGTAAGTATGTGTGTGAAGCCATGAATGATGATTACATTTAGATTAGTTCACACCACGATTTTACTATTGTTGAGTTTTTGATTTTCGGTATATATATATCGGAGGTATATATTTTTGTATATATTTTCGATATATATATCAGCTGGGGTGGGCGGCATTTAACAAGCTTGACGACATCCTCAAATCCGTTGACGTTCCACAGTGCCTGAAAACACGCCTTTATAACCAGTATGTCCTGCCTACCATGACATATGGTGCAGAGACGTGGACGTGGACTGTGCTCAAAATACAAGTAGCACAGAAAGCCATGGAGCGTGCCATACTCGGCATCAAATTACAAGACCGTGTGAGAAATGTTGAAATTAGGCGTCGCACTAAGGTTCGTGACATTGGGACGGCAATCACGAAACTCAAATGGAGTTGGGCAGGACACGTTGCCAGGCAAAGTGATGGCAGGTGGACTAAAACGTTGAAGGATTGGTGGCCGCGTACCGGTAAACGAGCTCTCCAACGAAACGGTCCCCCTCCAGCTCATTGGGATGACGATATTGTGAAAATCGCGGGTCGCCTGGACAAGATTGGCACAGGACCGGCATGAGTGGCGTACAAGAGAGGCCTATGCTCAGCACTCAGCAGTGGGCGATTACGGGCTGAAAATGATGATGATGATATATACCGGAACCATCAGAATCGTGGTAAATCTCCCGTGAGTACTAATTTAAATGTAGTAAACAACCGCGAAAGTCTAAAACAATGAAAGTTATTTATTGTCAAATAGTTGCAATCATAACAATTTCACAATAAAAATAATTAAGATTGTTTTTGTTATTGACTCTACCAGCAGCATCAAAAAACTAAACATGCGAACGAACGAAGAAAAAATGAAAAACATTAAGCACGACAACGGTCTGATAACGAACTTAGCCAGAATGTATATTAAGATGGTTATTTCTCAAAAATTGCACCCCTAAAATTACTCAAATTTTTCACTTCATTGGCAGAAAAATGTGTGCTTACAAAAGTGTTGCCAGTTTTAGGTTGTACACAGAGATATCGGGGAAAATCGAGCCTTTAGTATATTTGATGTGCGTTCGTCACGTAGATACTTGGCTAGAATGATGGTGGAGGCTCGTGCTCGTTGTGATCTTATCGACTTTGTTGTCGACGAGTTCAGTACACAACGTTATTTTCAAGGTTGGAATTTGCATGAGTTTCGGAGGAAGTTAGGTGGTTTCGTCACACAACTTATTACTAAGTACTAATAGAATTCGTTTTGTTAGAATTAGTTTGTGATCGTTTGAGCTAATATTGTAATTATATTTCCAAAAAAGCACATAGTTATTGTTGCTTTATATTCACTAAATTTATAAATATATTAATGTAGTATGAGAAACGTCTTAGCGCGCGCGAACCATTAGACCAGGTAAATCTTTTCAGGGGCACCAAGAGACCAGGGGCGCTAGTCTCGACTTTTCGCTACAGCACTTTGCGACCAAATTCTGTCGCTATGACGCAAAATCCAAGAGACCAGGGGCGCTAGTCTCGACTTTTCGCTACAGCACTTTGCGACCAAATTCTGTCGCTATGACGCAAAATCCAAGAGACCAGGGGCGCTAGTCTCGACTTTTCGCTACAGCACTTTGCGACCAAATTCTGTCGCTATGACGCAAAATCCAAGAGACCAGGGGCGCTAGTCTCGACTTTTCGCTACAGCACTTTGCGACCAAATTCTGTCGCTATGACGCAAAATCCAAGAGACCAGGGGCGCTAGTCTCGACTTTTCGCTACAGCACTTTGCGACCAAATTCTGTCGCTATGACGCAAAATCCAAGAGACCAGGGGCGCTAGTCTCGACTTTTCGCTACAGCACTTTGCGACCAAATTCTGTCGCTATGACGCAAAATCCAAGAGACCAGGGGCGCTAGTCTCGACTTTTCGCTACAGCACTTTGCGACCAAATTCGGTCGCTATAAACGCAAAATTCATCGCTATGTTTGCGTTTTTTCTTTAACAATTTGTGTTCGTTGTCGAATTTTTGCCTCATAGCGACCGAATTCGGTCGCAAAGTGGTGTAGCGAAAAGTCGAGACTAGCGCCCCAGCATAGCCTAGTTCGGGGCCCACTGTTACGACAATATAGCATAGAAAATGAGTATATGCGGCTTGAAATTATAATAAGCATGTTTCTAGAAATAAATAATTAAATTCAATGTTTTGTTATGGCTAGAATCTTAAAAACCTACCTCGAGTGCTTTAAAAATAAGCTCACTAAATAGGTTTTTTCTGGGCAAGTGTGTTTCAAGTTTTGCTTCAATCTCGCTTACGAAACGAGGTGGGACTCCATCTCCTTTTTTTAAGCTAGAGTGAAGGAAAAAGCGATGAGCAAAAGAAAAAACGGAAAATTATGTACCTATTTGAATAGTGTTTTTAAATTATATTAACAAATATGTAGGTAACTACAATACAAATAAAATTTACTTTATTAAAGGCAAAAACGATAACAATAAAGACCTTGGCACAAATTCAAATACTATAAATGAAAAGATATTCATATCATTTGTAGTGTAAGGGGAACTTATCGTCGTTTAAATCTGTCATGTTGCAGTTAAAACCCGTTGTTAGTTAGAACGTGCTTCTAGTTAAAACTAGATTTTACTGAGTACCTTAGAAACAACTAGATTTGACTGTTAAGCTAATTGATTTGTCCAGTTTTAACAATAAAACCAACTTTAAGTTAAACCAGTTTTATCTAGACAAGCCACTTTAGGTACTATTATTTAATTAATTAGCATCGAAACATTTATACATACAGTGTAGTGCAATATTTATTGAGGATATAGATCACATATCAATGACAGTAGTATTAATTAAAGAAATAACGCAAAAAATATCTTAATATAGTGCTTAGCGGAACACATTTACGCACTTTCGCAGGCGAACTCGCCTTACGCCGAATCAGGCACCTCACTCGGCCAATTAAAATCGTTCTCAAGCACCACGTAGGTATAAACTAAACTAACGTAAATATTCTCAATTTCATACTTCCAAAAACTCTATGCCATCATCTTTTGTATGATTTTATTTGAATTGACATTGTTTTCTAACATCTAAGGGTGATGAGAGCATTGTATTGCCGCACATGGTTTTCAACTGTTTGAAGATCAAAATTCTGGGTGGCTCACACACTAAAGACACATTTGTATGCGGTAAGACATTTGTATTACGTCGCACATTTTTTGTGGCCTGCAAATGGTCATACATTTACTTACTACATTTGCATCACACATTTGTGCCGTATGATAAATGCTGTATACCATTTTGTAGTACGCGTACCTCACTGCGTCATAGTGCAGTAATAATGTCTTCTTCGGATTCGAACGGATCTTCTTCGGTTTCGGATTTTACCATTACTATGCCGCATGAGTAAAAATACATTCAAGGTTTAATAAGTCATAACCGAGTACAATAAAAAAATTGACCACCAGGTATCCCGGTCCGGAGCGCAGCAGGTGGTGCTGCGCGGTGCAACGCGCGGCCTCAGCGGGCGCTACCGCTGCGAGGTGTCTGCTGACGCGCCCTTCTTCCATACTGTCTACAAAAGCTCCTACATGAGGGTCATTGGTGAGTACTCAAGCTCTTTCAACCCTTTCACTGCCATGGCATAAAACACGAA
The DNA here is from genome assembly GCA_947579745.1 of Apocheima hispidaria. Lineage (NCBI taxonomy): Eukaryota > Metazoa > Arthropoda > Insecta > Lepidoptera > Geometridae > Apocheima > Apocheima hispidaria. The sequence continues at coordinate 6,338,070 of OX388151.1, forward strand.
AAAAATATAGAACAGTGATAACAAAATCATACATTTAATATCAATTTAATCTATTAAATACTGAGAGGTAATAGATATCCTAAAGTCCTAAATCCTAAATACCCCCTTAGAAATAGGGTGGGTATTGTTTCAGCAATTGACGTTTTCTCGCTGATGATGTTGATGACGAATGAATCACGAAGGACGAGTGCGATGTCAAGTATTTGCGTCGTTGGTGTACAGGACTCGAGAGTGTGGTGGTCATTTTATAAACTGTGCTTGAACCTCACAGCTAACTAGATTTACGGCATTTTCCATGTTAAAACATTTAATATTTTCGTCGTTCCAGTACACACTATTCCTATGCCAAATTTCATCAAGCTCGATTCGATTGCTTAGTAAAATCGTAACAAATGCTTGAGGTCAGAGAGCATATGCAGGCCCGCATACTTTAGTTGTCAGTTTTTTAAACTCACATATTTTTTCCCCGAAAATTATGAAATTATATTGATATGATACTCTCCTTATCCCACCGGTGGGATAACTTGGTGGGACAAAGTAAAATAATTCATTTAAAATTGGATCACAAATGGAAATATTGTAGAGTATTGCCAACCAAAATATAAAGATAAAAACTCTTTACTGTGCACACCAGAAAGCCAAAATCGCAAGCAGGAGTACCTTCCAAATAAGTGCCATAAGTAGCGGCCTTATCGCTAAGAGCTACTTATCTCTTCCAGGCAAATATGCTACGAATAAAAATGTATATATTTTTTTAACAAAGACAGTACAAAACAATATAACTTTATTACACACCAAAAACCAATTAAATTTAAAAATAACAATAATGATAAAAATCCGGTAGTATAATGGGTGCCTAAAGTGATTTCTTCCAGACAACCTTTTTAAGAAATATAGCCTTATAAAGAAATATCTGCGCACCTACTATCGTACATATTCTGAAAATATTCTAGTCCGCTTTTCTCCGAGTTCTATTTTTAGTATTAACAAAGGCTTCGATAAACTGTTACTTACGAGGCTCCGTAAGACCAACTCAGATTAATTAATAACTAAGACAGAATTATGATCCAAAAATAAAATCTAAGTTAAAATTTACATTGTTCCGGATATAGAATACGTAAGTACCTACATGAGTTTTTTGCGGGTACTTGAAGAAGTGAATCACGTCGTGTCATTGTATTATTTTGCCAAAAGTTACGTAAGAGAATGGTCGACTATTATTTATTAAGCGTTCATGGATGTGCACGAATGTTAGTGTATAATGTGGTGAAATGTGACTCTTCGTGCCAAAAATCCATGTCCTCTAGTCAGTCCTCTTAGTTAATTCACCACGACTTTACTGGGTCATGACTTGGACTAAGCCGTGACTTTCTTTGCTTAAGTTAGACTATGACTGAGACTTGTTTTAATTCTGAAATATTTTACTTCACTTGAAATAATACAAATCATGACACTGGCTAGATACACTACGTGTGGAGCCAAAATATATAATAAGACAAAAAAATAATATACATAAATCAACAAAATAGAAAAATATTTATTTGTAACAACGTATTCTATGTATTTCATTCCGTTCACACTTTAGCATAGGTGTCATATAAAATACATACTTATATTATGTACCGTTAACCACAAACACATTGAATGGGTGTGTAGTTTTTACTAACTGTATTGTGCTGGACTGGGGTTTTCAGTTAAAGCCTCCAATTCAATTTGCACTCAAAACGAATATCTTGAGGTTTCAATAAAATGCGATTTATTTCAGCTGCAAAGTTAAGTGGTGGTTGCTCTAAATCTCTCTGAACTACAACTTTTTTCACCCAAAAACAAACTCGACACCTTGTTTACAGCAGGAAAACTAAAGAGAAATGTTGTTTCAAAACTTAATACGACACAATGTGGTTTGTTTTTGTTCTATCTGTTAGGCTTCTAAGCTCGGCTCTTAGCTTCTACATAATTAAGTTCCATATCAGTCCTGCAGGGGTCTACTAATCCATGTTTAATGTGATTAGATAACACACCTACACATGAACTAAATTATAAATAAGCTACAACACAACCTGTCATTTAGCCATCAACTATCTCGAGAGCGTGGGTGCTCAATGTGTGTAATATCGATACATCTCTTTGCATTACGGATTGCTTTATTATTAATCTGCGGACCATTGGTAGTCCATTGCGGCTTTAGAAGTGGTCCACGGAATGAGCCGACGCCATTGAACTCAACAGTAGTCATACATAAACAATAATTACATAAATGGCCGCATGAAAAAAGGTTTAAGGGTGTCTACACATGGCCCGACCCGACATCGCTTGAAAGAGATGGCTATATATAAGTTTCTGGGGAAGCGAAAGGGAGAAGCTATAACCTTAATAGTTTGTTTATTTTGCTCCCGTGAAATTCAAATCTAGCTGTCCCTTTCACACGATGTCAGGTCGGGCCATGTGTAGACACCCTAAGAATCACTGCTGTCACAAACTTCATGCTTATACTTGTACTTGTGTTCATGTTTGTACTTGTATCCCTATTTTATAGTAGGTAGGTATTCCAGGAAATATTAGATGGCAAGCTAAAACGGGCTTTAGGTAATCTCCCGAGGGATAGAAAGGTCCATCCCCACTTAATCTGATCTACGGGCGCGGTATGAGTTTGCAAATAAATTAATAAACTTAGTCCATTTCGAGAAACTCTTCCTTTATAGTGTGTTGTTCATTAATCATATTTGAATTTACAGTTTGTGCCGATGTTACAGGGATATAAAACAATTAGTGTGCTTATAAAGCAGTTATTTGCAAATGTATTTCTGTATTTGACACATATTTAACCTTAAGATCAGTGCGTCTCCAACGCCAGAGTTCTCCAGCACGTCGACAAGTGTCGTGAACTGCTGCAAACCATAAAGAGAAGGCAAGTTTGGTATTTTGGTATACCAGCTTCTCCAGTTAATAATGATGAGTAAAGTTGAAGGCAAACGGTGCGCTGCAAGAAGGATTAAGTCTTGGTTGCCCAACATCCTAAAATGGACGAGTACAGTCAGTGTTGAACAGCTATTCCGCTTGGTACGCGGATAAGTTCGCTGAGCTGACGGCCAACCTCCAGTAGTGGAGAGGTATCGCAAGGAGAAAAATATCAGTAGAAGCGAAAATTTTCCAATTGTAAGCAAACAGCTTTGATAAAGTTTTGATGCGGTACCAGAAAATTATAAAGATGATCTTTTAAGAAATTGAAGATTCAGATTGGTAAGACATTTCTACAAAACTCGATAGTTGGTGAGAAGCCCAAAGGATGTGGTCGAAGATGAAGCACGCAGACTTAGAAGATACTCTAGTGTGCGCTCTGGCTTTAAAAGCCCTAGATTATATCCCTCAGTAAACAAAGAAGCTAACAGTTTTCTTACCCCCTTAGTAAGGTAGATTCAAAACGTTCTGTATATACGTATCCAAGAGAAATAAACAGTGTAACGATGGCAGCGGGGCGTTTCTACTTGTCCTGTAGTAAAAGGGGATGGTGGAGTAAGGTCATGTAGCTCTAGAGGACATTCTCCGATATGAATCCTGTAAAATGTTACAGATATTTTATTTATAAAAGTGGGAAATAAATAATAGAGTACAACGACAACCATTTTCTCATATCCTTGACAGATACAAACTAATCTCGACACATTAGATAGTTATCACAAGAACTAAATCTTAGTTTGCTCGAGCAATCAACATATAAATAAGTTGAACAATCCCCGGCGCGGTTCTGCGAACCTTGCCCGTAAATCAGAACTATTGTTAAGCAATAAATGCTGAATCGAACACAAGGGATGTTTGATTAAGGTTTATCTTGGTTAATTTATGATTATTGAAGACGTATTTTGCGGTAGCCTAGTGGACTAGTTTGGTAATTTGTTGCGGGTTACCTGATCCGTTATGGTGGCATGAATGTAACTATAAAATATGTGTAAACTTTATTTTTATTTTTGGTGGAGAAATGCGCATGCATACCGCACTATACGGAGAGCAGTAATGTGGGGCTCCAACCCACTAAAACTGCACGGTGCCCCTCCTCCGTCTTTTGTGCCGGGGACACGAGAACGCTTTCACACACAATCGCAAACTCGCCGCGACCGTCCCCGGACCCCTCCTCCGGGGTCGGTTGTTGTATCCTCCCCCCGTATGCCATGACACATGGCTGCCGCAACCAACTTCCCGGGGACCAAGCCAGCCGTCGGACGCCAGAGGACCCTGCGTCTGAACACCCGAGGTCCCCATGCGACGGGTCAGATGAGTGGCACAGCCGCCTGCCATTTCGGTCGCAGAGTATAGGGCGAGTGGCGCACCGCCATACCGGCACTCCTTTTCCCCTGCGACCCCAACGTGTCAACCATCTAACGATGGCGATCCCGTTGAGGCGGCGAAAAGTATGGAAAGTAGCAACGACACAGCAACAGTCCTCTCCCAGTCTAGTCTCCAATCCTCAACTGCAGTGCCTCCCATACGACACTGCAGCCCGCCTCAGTTGCGGTGCTGTCCATATGCTTCGACACGGGCATGCAGGGAAAGCTCTAGCTTCATCTTGGGTCACCAGGCTACGTCTACTAATAAGCATAAAGCAATAAAATGTTATTAGCAATAACTAATAACATTTTAGTACGCAACCATGCATACCTAGTGTGGTTGTTTGAACAATTTTTCCTTATAAGAGTTTTTCCTTAATCTAGCTTTTCATTAAATCTTTGCTGTGTGTAAAAAACGGATTGAAACTATTTCCAAGAATATATAGCGATTTTTAGAATGTATATGTCGAATTTTTATGTGTAAATGGACCGAGTGAGCGAAGTGAACGAAAGTCACTGCTTAAGATGCATCGTTTCGCTCGGCGCGCGAAATTCAAATTTTGTTGCGTTTTTTGTCAATTACAGCTTAATTACTCATCGCAGGTTCATGAAAACTAATATTGCGGTGATAAATACATTGTTTCAAGAAATTACACCAACCGAAAATTCAACTTGATAGCTAGTATAAGTACATTTGACACTAAACCAAAAACCAAGATGAAAATCAGCTTATTGAGATTTGTAGCTAAACCAATGTTATCTAAGTGATAATTTTACCCGTAATTTCTTAAAACAACTTGTTTATTGGCGCAAAATTGGTTTCAATAAATCCAGGATGAGTAATTGAGCTGTAATTGACAAAAAACGCAAGAAAATTTGAATTTCGCGCGATGAGCGAAACGTTGCACCTTAACTGTTTTTTTCTATCTCATCTGTACGTATGTTAGTACTAGCGTTACAGGTCGTATTTTTCAACCAATCATGAAGAAACTTGGTTTACAGGTTCTACACTTTTATAGATTTTTTGTCGTCGGAGATTTTTGATTTGATTGCGGAAGTTTGCTGCGGCGCTATTTACTGGCCGATATTGATTAAAACAGCAAACTCCTTGCCTTCTCGGGGAAAATATCCCACCATCAAAAATAACAGCAAAAAAAAAAAACTATGAAATTGTAGAATTGAGGTTGTGCGATAAAGTTTGTGCTTGCGAGGTCTAATATTCGCAGAACTACTTTAATTAAGATTAAATTACTATGACTACAACGTAGTTCATTGACCTTAAACAAATTATTTTTCTATACAATGTTCTTCCTGTTTTTTGCCAAGTGACAAAAAAAAGTGCATATTTCGATCGGACGATCGGCCAAACAGTATTTTTTTTCTTTCTATATTTCTCTTTTCAGTGACGGGCAGCCTCGTGGCCGCCCGCAATGTATTCAAATACAACGCATACCAAGAGGTGGCCGGACTCAAGGAATTATACAAAAATATAAACCGTTATAAAACAGTTACATTGTGCTATCGAAGAAAATTGTGCTGCACTTACTTTAACTTTACATACAGAATACTGCAAATGTGTGGTGTTCCAATTTTAAAGTTATGTAACAATGAACTGGAAATACAAATCTAAAATCGCCAGTGTTATTTAACGGTCCGCTGAGCCACGGTCTCGCGATTTAATTGGCTGAACCAGATCTACTAGATAAATTGATAGAAATCGGAAACTAACGTCCGAGCGCTGAAAATGTGGTGGCTAGACTGACAGATTTTTGGAAGCCGGCCATGTGCAAGCATAGAGTTAACTTGGTTCAACATTGATTCAATTTATGCGGGTATCTACCTTAATAGTTTAAACGAAAACACGATAAAACTTAAATGTTTTTCAAATGAAATATCTCGTGTACCAAGATATTTTATCTTGCAATAATCGAATAATGCACACAGTCGAGATGCACGTATGATATTAGATAGGGTATTTGGTTGGATTGGTGGTATTGGATTTTGGGTGTAGAACACAATTTGGAATCTCGAACTAGTCATATCAACCTACGCATTTGTATGCATAAAGAAGAAAAGATAGATAAAGAATCGTACCCAATAGAAAACCAGAGCTGGTTGTTTGTAACCAGCAAGCATATGTGGGATAAATCAAAATATACAGAAAAACAATTGAAAAAAAGCATTCAAACAGACGTGTCTCACGGGCCGCTGTCTAACAAATGAGAAGGAAAAAGAGAGAAAGATATTTTCCTCTTATTTTCTCTCGGCTTCGGTTTCAGGTTGTTATTAAGCTGATTTGGGATTGGTTTCGTAACTAAAATGCATGTACTCACATTTGGTAGGTACCTATTTATATTTTATTTCATTTCTAACTCAAATTCTATGTATCTACGTATCTGTATTTTGTCACGAGTAAATATATCTGTATATAGATATCTAAGTAAAATTGAAAGTTTTAAAGTTCTTACACACAAATGTCATTCTAATCTTTGAGAAGACAAAAGTGTCTTTGTTAGCTTAAGCCCAACTATAGATACGATTAATTATCTCTAAAAGCTAAAATCTCAAACTGGTAATTGAAACTGGCTTCTATACTAACACAATATATAAGCTCTAACATAAGTATTTAGTTTATGATTTAGTAGATATGAAATCACTATAATTCGTAAGTATCTTGTGACATGTTTCACCCAGACATGAAATTGGTTTATAACATAGTATCTACATACTTAATACTAAATATAGGTGAGGTAGCAGACTATTATCGAAATTTGAAATCTTATCAACTTTCATCCCAGACGGTAAGAGTCTAATCGAATTTCGAACTTAGCCTCGAGAAAACAACATTGTTTGTTCAATATAGTAAGGCTTTAAGTAAAATCTTGACGAACTTAAATAAACACTAAAAATACATCGGCCAAATTAAACGAGGTGTTGGAAAACTCCCTGCGTTCCCATTAAGTAGAATTGGCAAAAAGCGACAGAACAGGAATGTAAACACTTAAAACTTTGCTCCGTGGCGAGTTCCACGGAGCCGTTGTAATAGAGGGCGCTGCTGGCAAACAAAAGCACGCAGAGTTTTAGTTTGGCCCGCGATTTTGTGTGTTCGGCACTTTTACCGAATCCTGCGAGATTCGTGAGTAAAATGGAACAGGCGAACGTGGAAGATGAATATGCAAAGTCAAATCAAAACGCGGACCCTCCAGTGTGAAAACAAACAATCTAGTAAAAACACATTTTGTGCAATTCAAAGAAATATTGCCTGCAATAAAACTGCTGTTTAAAGATATGTTGTAAATAAGAAGACATTGTGGACCGAATTTCACGAACCAGCTTACAAGTTTTTTTTACAAGCTTACATGTTGTGTACAGTGGTATAAGTATAAGTTACAGTGGTATAATAGGACTATTTTGCAGAGTCCGCCTGGGGAACTCACCATCAGGCGAGAGACTAGCTCGTCTCATAACTTTAAAAATAGAATAAATTTAATAAAACTGTATCTAAAATAACCAATCTGTAGTGTCTTTCTGCTGCAACGTCGCGTACAATTGGAATAGGGATCAATTGTTTGTTTTTACCTTGTATTTATTTAAATTAATATTGTACGTGACGTTGCAGCGGAAAGACACTACAGATTGGTTATTTTAGACCCAGAATGAAAATAAAATTCCGCAAAGTTACGCCTGAAATAATCAACTATAAATTTAATAAACAATAACTCCAAAATGTAAAATAGAATTAGCAACAATTATTTAAATATAAACACGGCCATTATTCTACGAGCTTGTACTATGCTTGTGCTATTTACTAGTAGTTTAGGCATAGTTCACCGTTGCGTAAATTACCCGCACAATGCACGGCTACCACCCGTCTTTGGATATACTGGGGTTAGGTAAATTGTGCTATTAAAGACTGTGTAGAATAGAAGCACTTAGACACAATGGCTTGTTTGGCTACAATGCAGATTGAGACTTCCACTTAGCTCTGCTTTTAGTTTATTGAGATAAAGTTCAAAATTGACCTAGGTTCGTCTTCAGATAGTTACTCAATAGACCTAATGCCTTATGGAATACCTACTTAATACCAAAAGCTGGTTGCCGTAAAGGCTTTGGCACTAATATACAACATACACATACTCCACCATGCAGATTATACAGAAGACTGTGAAGTATAATCGGCCATTATGCCTGGCGTTAGTGGAAAATGAAGAAGCCTTCGATTCAATCGAGACCTGGGGAGTATTGTAGTCCCTTCAGCGATGTCATATCGACTACAGGTATACCGAAGGGCTATCATGTCAATCCGATTGCAGGACGAGAGTACGAAACCAATCCAATTGTAGAAAGGCGTGTGACAGAGAGACTTTATTTCTCTGTTCACGAACACATTACAGGACGTTTTCAACGTCTTGGACTGGAACGAATTCGGCATCATTATTGATGGCGAATACATCACTCACCTTCGTTTTGCCGATGATATAGTCATCAATGCAGAGTCACTGGAGGACATCAATGCACAACGACCTCAATAGCGTTTCCCAACAGGTGGGTCTGAATTGAACACGACAAGACAAAAATCATGTCAAATGTCCACGTTGTACAAGTACCAATTGTCGTTGTATCTTGAATTGCGTATTCCACTCTGCACTGTATTTTCCGTTATGAACAGTCTGATACTAGATCTGAAATTCAAATTCTCGTTACTAGTTATTTCAAGGTGAATTACCTACTCGTAGCTGATAGGTTTAAAGCACGAGTCTAGACTAAACATCAAAGGCTGTTGGTTTAGGCTAGCTATGTTCGTTGTCGTTAGGTTAACAGGCTCACGATAGCACTGGAATTAGACCGGTAATCCCATATTTGGATGTGGTTGCAATAAGTTTACTTAATTGGCCCAGCGCTGTAGGTAACGTACACAATTGCACTAAAAGCTGATGCATCCTTATAGTTTGAACAATTTCATACTAAGTGCAAACAAGCTTTATATCAGCACGTTTTATAACATTGATGGGCAAAAGAAAAAAATACACTAAACAAAATATACATTTAACCGGAAAATACTAGAGATTTGTTTAAGATACCGATTTGAATAGAATAGTATTTTTATTTTTCTGCGTCATATTTGGTAACTTAATTAAATTCTTTATTATAACAAAAAATCAATTATACAGTCTAGAGCTAAAAGTCACATAATTAATCTAAATTCTAACCTAAGTTGGACTATTTAAGTCACACAGAGATATAACGAAGCTTAAAGCCAATTCCACGAAGTGTGGGGTATTTAAGTATACATTGGCTTGTATAGTTCCAGCACCACGTAAAGTATTAGACGTTTCACACCTACACAAAATAGTTTTAGATATAGATATAACACTTCAAGCCATCAAAGATATTCATTAAATCGGTGACGGTTCTGATTATAGTATAATGGTGGCTATTGTTTATCGCTGCTGCTATTAGGAATCAAGTCTACAGTTGGCTGTGTTCGTAATAATCCAACCTCGCTGACTGTGCGATCCCTGCACAGTTTGATAACTTTGATGACAATCCGAAATCATATCTCGTTGCAAGTTAGCAATTTGCATGAACAAAACGGTTATGATTTCGGACCGGATCTTTAAGTATTTTCATTATTTTAGTATACGACCCTATTTTCAAAGTAATTTTAAAAGAATTTCAAAATGGAGAATAGTTTAAATTTCCCGAGGGTTCTAATGCATATTTTAATATAAGCTACCAAGTGGACGTTTTTATGTAAATGGGAATTGTCAGTACTGTAAATACACCAAGACCAGTAACGGAAGAAGTCCTGGTTTTACAGTTTCATTCACCTTTTTACGGACCTTTACAATTTTTTTTTAGAAATGATACTTACGAGTGTTATCAGGTAGGATAGATAAGTACGTAGATTCTTACTTGCACGACAGTTCAAAAAATGAATGCCAGTTTTCAGTACAGGTACATATTTGAAAGTATGTGTCTCTTTACACCAATATGTTGTGTTGTTATTTTTTATTTCGGCAAAGGAGAAAGAAAAATCTCGAAATTGCTTTTTTTCCGCCCGCAGCGTCAAAAAAGGACAAAAAAAATAACATAAAAATTACTTTAAAATATTGACATTGTTATTCTAAAGAGAAATGTCTTTTTAATTTCCCTTTTTGTTTTTTTTTTTAAAGCGCGATCGAGAGCGACCTTTAGGCAAGCGGGCTCTTAATTTTCTCAAGTAAACTTTAAAATCGTGACTGTTCTAAGCATCACTCTAACTATGTATGTGCTGTACGTGTATTAGCGACGTTACGTTATTCCCGACATCCTTAGTTGTGTTGTGTCTGCTCGTAGCTTGTGTACTGATCTGCGTTTGTCCTCATCATTTCTGGTATGAACAATAAAGAGTTATCTATCTTTATATCATCCACAACTTTCCTTTTCCTAATACGGGATAGGCGTCTCCCTCGCTATCTGACTCGGTCCTATTGCTAATCTAGCCTAGGTTCGTCCCACAGTGGTAACGATTATGAATACCGATATTTTTAACACTTATTATTTAATATAATTCATGTCTGTGCAGAGCTTCCCACTGCGGGGCCGCTGCTACGAGCCCAGAAGAGCTGGTACTCCGTGGGTGACATGCTCCGAGCGAACTGTTCGTCGCCCGCTGCAGACCCACCCGCCAATCTCACCTGGTTATTGAATGGGCAAGAGGTCAGTCCAAGAAATATAGCATTTATTCAAGAGTAAATTTTGGCGTTTGACCATAAAGGAAACATGAGTCACTACAATGTTTTATAACATGCACAACAGCAGCTCATGCACAAAACGTAAATTTATATCATAAGTTAAAAACATCGTCTGTTCATAGCTACTGAAAAGTTTTGTATAAGTGCTTACTATTGATTGACAAAACACGAAAGCAGCTCAGGAGACGGTACTTTACATAAGTCGAGTGGCTAGACCTGAGAGTCAGAGTATGATAATGGTACGACTGAATTCACGACTAAGCTGTTTTAAGTTTTGCAAAAGTAAAACGTACCAATCACAATTATTGTTAAATTCATTATCTTTTTATACCTACACCTATAGAACTAAAATATGTAGCAACGCAATTAATTGAATCTCTCAGTCGTTGAGTGCCAGTACAATTGTGCAAGAGAAAGAAACATTTCAATACGAGATCAGCAGAAAATCATTGTACTTCTCGATTTTCATCCATGTTACATTTTGAGTTTCATTTAAATGAAACCATTTAGGTAATTATCGAAGTTTATGTATCGATTTATCGATGAATATGTTGTATATAACAACATATTCCAACGGTATTCCTTTAAATGGCCAGGATTTTATCTTAATGCACTTTAACTCAGTTCACGCACGTTTAGATTTGCATCAGAGCCAATCACTTCAAGCGCTGTGACCTCTCAACGGTAATGCGAAAATGATTTGCTCTCAGGTGAAAGGGCTCGACATCCCGCTCCACGACCCCTACCCTCAGAGAAAACCTGTGATAACCGACACGTCGCTCGAAGATGCAAATAGAATTATATTCAGTCCGTGGGACGCAATCTCTGGCTACGGGGAACCGGTGACCGACAACGTAATAGACATTCCGGGCAATATTGCCGGCATAGAAAGCATTCCCGACGGTGCCGGTGCCGGTGGCGGCAATCGGAAAAACAAGGAGACCACTCGCCTTCCGCTCAGACTAGAGCAAATAGCAAATAAATTGAACATTAGTGCTGAAGAGGAGAAATCCAACAAATCATCATCGTTCAGCCAGCTTGTTTTAAGAGTACAGTCGGTGCACTTTAGAAAAGTGAGTGATCTAATGTTTATTATTCATGTGTTGAAAAACCAGACGACCGATTCTGTTGTACTCACTGTGTGGTCTGTTTTCTGTATTATACTATCTTTCTGGTTGAACATCATCTGTCAGGCCTTTCGCCTTTTTTGAATATGACCTTTTTTTTCTATTAAGTTTGGCTCTACACATAGTGTATTTAACCTATGTCACGTTTTGTAATATTAAAAGTGAAGTAAAATATTTCACAATTAAAACAACAACATTGACTCTAGCAAAGTAAGCCACGGTGTAGTCCAAGTCATATCCCAGTAAAGTGGAAACTAAATACGCCCTATCGTTTTGCATCTCTTGATACTTTTGTGAAAGCTCTACACTTATGTGATTAACACTTATTTATTTACTTGTGTTGATTATGTTATTTAATATAATGTCCACTGTTCAACGTAGAGTGCTGGATGCATCATGCTGATTATATCTTTATATGTAAGGGTCGACTGAACGTGACCTGCCAGGCTCGCGTGCTGTCGGTGTGGTCGAGCAGTGGGGTGTTGCTCTTGGACGAAGAGCGGCCACAGATCGCTCCTGTCATGGGGAGCCGGGACTCAAACTCAGGTAAAACAATCAACATGATAACCAAATTTGGGGTAAATGCATATTCTAGGATGATTATGAATCATCATTATGAATAACTTTTACTATGAGAACAACCAAGAAATCGCGAAAAAAAAACACATTTTCAGTTCATTCCATCGAGGGTGATAGATATTTTTCTATGGAACAGTTGATTTTTGTTTTTCGTGATTTTTATGTTGGTCCCATAGAGTTATTCAAAATGATAAGTACAGTGATATGCTTGAATATGTGCGTCATTTATCCAAATACCCCATATATCGATGGATATAATCTACAGGGTTAGGCGAAACGGAAATGCTAAAACAGGGATAAACCTTTGTTGTCATCATTATGAGGTGATTATACTATGGAATTAACACTGAAATTGTGAACCAATGACCTCTTTCGGCTAGCATACCCGTTCCGTTTAACCTGACGTTGATGTCGATACCTAAACCTAAAACTTCGCGACCGTGAACCTTATCGCGCGGTGATACGACTCGCGGTCACACAGCTTTGGCGGCTAAACCATTACAACCATCGAGCGAAGAATGCCGCAGTACGGACGTACAGAAATAATTTTATTTAGAAAATACGATATTCATAATTCTTGATATTCATATGATTAATAGGTAAGGACTCATATAAAAAAATAAACACAGTGCCCTTTTTAGACTATTGAACATAGCTTATGATTTTATTAGATACTGAAAATACGAACTAAAACTTAGCAAACCGCATAAACGAAAAAAAAACTGTTTTTTTTTATATTGTTATGAACTACTTACATATAGAAAACAGAACTCAGCATTTTTTTTTTTTTTTTTATGTACGTATGCTACTTCTCTGGCCGAGGAAAGCACCAGATCTTTAAAAAGCATCCATGCGCTTGAACCCCAAGGACCAACTCGGTTGACCCACTTCGAACTGAGCCTTCACACCAGTGTTAGGGTAGGGAAATTTCTAAATAGCAAAAGTCGGTGACAAGTGTCAAAAGGACAGATGTCAAACACGGGACTACTACTGGTTCGCTTAATTGGTAGTTCTACAGGATTTTTTTATCCGTGCTACTACTGGTATTATTAAGAGACATTTCTAAATAGCAAACTTCAAAGTGACAACTCTCAAAGGGACAGGTGTCAAACTATGAAATGTCGACTAAGAGTGTACCACGGGTAAAAAAAGCGTCCGGTGGTACTACTGGATCGCTGGCTAGTTCTACGGGATTTTATTTACGCGTGGTAGTACTGGTAGCACTACGGGCAACAAACGCAATGTTTCTACCCCAAAAGGCAAAAATATCGTTGTAATGTTTTACAAGATGCTCCTTTAACCACTGGTGAGCGCGCGGTTTAAGCCGTTACCATCAAAACACGGTGAATTTGCGCTCGATCACTACTAAGGCTAGTAAGCAGGGTTTTGTTGTTTTGTATTTTCTGCTATGTTTCAATGTTGTTTGTCATGCGTCTTTACAATAACTAAAATTCCGAGCAGATCCATAGCTAGAACAAAGCAATGTGAAGTATTGCTATACGCATTGTTTGTTTGAGCTAAAACTACTCCAACAACTTGCCTTTGAAAGTTTTGGAGTTTAAACTTCAAATTCATTGTAATTTAACTTAAGCTTCCCTAAGTTAAATTACAATGAAATTGGTTTGCTTACGAATAGCAGAACGCACTGATAAAAGGTTTTCTATAAACGTATTCTAGGTACGTACGTGCAAAATTGCTGAAAAAGTACCTCTTAACCCGATACCGGTACCACGAAACCTGTATAAGTAAGATGCCTTCATATTCATTCAGGGTCCCGCCTCTTGAACTATAAAATGATATTTACGAAGGGATCCCAACATTTGCTCATAAAGAAAGGGTTCTTTAGGAATAAAGATCAAAGCCAAAACCAAATACATCTACGAGGGTCTGTCTATACAAGTTTATATATTTTTGTCAGACCTTATTTTACTCAGATTTTTTTGGGATAGAATCTTGCTTTTCATTTTTGTTAGTGAATAATACAGATTTAAATTTTTCTGGGGGAGGTAGCTGTCACTTAGACCCATTCCAGCCTTTGATTTAGTGGTCAGGAAGTTTGAAGCGCACCAAGCATCTGTCAAAATACACATATAAATACGTACTCTATAATTGGTTGATTCCTAAGAGCGAGTGGGCGTCACCTTGAGATAGCCAATGAGAACACCACCCGCGTTTTCGTCCAACTTTGGTGAGTGTTTGTCGGAACAACAATCTTGTAAGGCGGTATCTAAATATAATCTGTGCTTGGACCCTTCGACCAGAGTAAAATGAATGGACGGGCCCAAGTAAGTGAATTTTGAAGACTTTAAAATGAGCGCCGGTGCTTACCTTGCTTCAGTCGCTCGCAGTCTGTGAAAAGTGCGAGACGTACGTTCAGTCGCTTTGATATTATCATATGATATTATATTCGCTATATCTTTTTTGTGACAAATGTACTATACATACTTTTAATGACGTTTTGAAGTCTAAGTTCGATTGTTTTGACTTGTTATTTTTTTTAAGGAAGTTGTGTGCTTAGGGCCCGTCCATTCATTTTAGGGTGTCTACACATGGCCCGACCTGACATCGTGTGAAAGGGACAGCTAGATTTGAATTTCACGGGAGCAAAAGAAACAAACTATTAAGGTTATAGCTTCTCCCTTTCGCTTCCCCAGGAACTTATATATAGCCATCTCTTTCAAGCGATGTCGGGTCGGGCCATGTGTAGACACCCTTACTTCGATCAAAGCTTGGACTTTATACCTAAGCTCGTTTCGTTGCACGTGACGTATATAACGATCTCACTTTACAATATTTGGAGACAGCACCATGTCCATGTAAGCCTACATTTATCGCGCCACACTGGTGTGCGAGTAAAATGCGTTATTTTATGCGTCATTTTAAAGAAAAATTAGCAAGATCAATTTTAACAATATAGGTCGACTAATTTGTCAAATTAAGATAAGTAGTTAAGAAGTTATGAGGGAACAGATGAACATAAATATATAACGGTCAAAATCATAACCCTCAGTTTTGATTAGCGTAGTCGGATAAAAAGCCGATAAGTGATGATATGAATTCTATTATGGTTTCTTCTGCAGAACGTTATTGTGTTCTGATAAGACTAAGCACACTGTCGTTTACTCACAGCCAGACCCAATATGTAGCCGAAGCTGACTCTCGACATGAAAGGGGTGCTATCTTAACTACATACTTATTTGCTTTCTACCACAGACCATAAAGCCGGATGACAACTACCCAACACGAAAATATTACGCGCGTATTAGCCTAAGCTCGACAATTGTAAATTGGCTGTTTATGATTGGCTGGCTCTTCAAACTCTTCAAACTTGCATGAATGAATTTTGAGCCGCCCCATCGTTGAAAACATGAAGATTTTGTCGCTATGCGCATGCTAGCCATGCATGACTCTACTATCGAGATAAAATAAAGTATATTATGTTACAATCAAAACTCATAAATAGTCAAAACCACTTTTGGCTGGTTTACTTAGCGCGAATATCTAAATCCCCCATAAACTAACAATCACACTAATATTATAAATGCGAAAGTTTTTGTGTAAGTAGGTAAGTATGTAAGTGTGGTTGTTCCCGTTCAACTCTGTAATGGCTAAACTGATTTTAATGAAATTTGGTATAGATGTAGCTTATACCCTGGATTATCACATAGGCTATTTATCCCGGAAAAATATTCGGCTTTTGTAGAATAGTGGGTGAAATTGTCCATCACGGTCAGCCCCCCTACCAAACGTCCCCATCAAATTGGCATCGTTACCGCGCCGGATGGTCAGCGAGATGTGCTGGGTACATATTCATACATTATAATTATGTATTTTTATGGACTCTAACGAACATACTTAAATATTATTTGATAAGTAGTTGATTGTTTCAGGCGTAACATTGCGGAAGTTCATTTTCAAACTGTATCTAAAATAACCAATCTGTAGTGTCTTTCCGCTGCAACGTCGCGTACAATTGGCATAAGGATCAATTGTTTCCTTTTTACCTTATATTTATTTAAATTAATATTTTGAATAGAAAAGCTAAATATATACCTGAGTATACAGATGAGAAAAATATTACAATTTTTTTTTTTTTTGGTACACTGTACAGTAATCGTGTGAATTTCGCAAAACATTTTCATACAGAGAGCCTCAGCCCTTGCAAACAGCAACAATCGTTGGATCATGAAACTGAATATTCAGTCCGCGTCTTCGATAGAACGTCGTCGCCGCGCGCTCTGCCTCGATGCACAATTGCGACTGCTAATTCTGTTTAAGCGCCTTCATTGTGCTCATAATACAATTGCGAGGAATAAATTAAGCTTTCATGCTCAATATTCAATGGACTTATCTCGTTTCAATATAAATTTGATGTGGAATGCAAGCTAGGAAATATGAGCTCTTTCTTTGAGTTGCAGTGTGTATGAAATTCTATATTTGATAATAATATGTGGAAATTCTAACTTTTTCTAGAACAAATTCTGCACTGAAAGAAAATTTGAACGTTGTTCTGCTGTGGTGTATTTGAGGTCCCGTTCAGAAATGAAAATGGAACACTTGACTTCAAATGTTATATAAATTTTGTTAAACATTTATTGAATGTTCTCTTTTTCACAGGTTTAAGGTGTTCGACGTCACACATCAGCCTGCTCGTACTCTTCAATTGTGTACTCTACAGATACTGGTGAGGACTTTCATGTACTTACTAATAGTCTTTTGAACTTGTCCCGAGACGCAATGATGTAGTCGCTTTTGTGTGACACTAAAAGTCTACTTTTCAGCTCCGCGCCGGACCAGCGCCATCTAACCCCACAATCGTGTGAATGCAAAACGGAGTTATTCTATGCGGCATAAAGTCCATTTAGAATTTTAAGCAAAAATTTTATGCCGCTTTGTCCGCTCGACATGAACTTTACTACAAATCTAAAATGGACCTTATGCTGCATAGTTATAACTCCGTTATTCATTCGCAATATTGTGAGTTGAGGCAGCGCTGATCTGGCGCGGAGTTGAAAAATGGACGGAGTCCTTACCATACAAAATACAAAACAAAATGTGGTTTCCTCGGAACTTATTGTTCCAAGATGGGTTCAAACACAACTTTGAAGAATAAGTTCCGAAAAAGCCGCAGAATTAAATTACAGTGTTATTTACATGTAAGATGATATGTCATCTACTAGGGTCTATTGAGTACAAGAAAGATTTATCAACTATGCTCTAGAGTCTACACTGTGTTCAACTGAAAAATAAAAGGAATAAAATTTACCTCGACCTATATCAAAATAATTATTAAATTCTCGTTCCACAGGTCAGTTCGATGATCAGAAGAATAAATAAATAATATTTGAAATCTTTCATCTAAATTCTGTGCTAGACTAAAGTTTTAGTGATTGAAAATAAACTATGCAGGTACTTAAAGAAATTTTTATCAAAGTGAGTTTTATGTAAGTAGTGAATTTTATACTTGTAAATAAAATAGTTTTAATAATAGAACATTTAAGAAAATAGTGATGTTTTGCTTCACGGATATTGTACGTAACTGTTAATTCAAAATAAAGCCTGAAATAAAGGAAATCCCTGTTTTATAAAATTTGTTATTTAATTTAATACCAACCTACACTTCCGAGTAATTTCCTTTTTTACCAGACTGCCCAAAAATGAGGGTAATGTTTTTGGGGCGTATGTTTGTAGGTGAGTATGTAAGTAATTATGTATGTTTGTGAGTTTCTATATATTACCTGCTGTAGCCTAAATGGCTTGGCCGATTTTGACGAGTGAGGAGTCGTTGGATTCCTCTTTATGCCCGGAGAGATATCGGCTACATTTTGCAGTTTTAAAAATAATACTTTTATATAGTTTGTTTAAACTACGAGTATATCCGTATCCGAATTAGCAAATTATCGTTTTAAAATGGAAATATATTTAATGATTATTACATTACATTACTCAGGTTTTCCTAAACCATTCATAATAATGCAATTAAAACATAATCAAACAGGGCATAAAAACGTCGAAACAAGTGTCAAAACTTTCCATACAAAGCTGTCATACTGACAGCGGTGTGTTTTTCACCACCCGTTTTACAGGGTGATGAGTGTGAACGCCCAACAACGATCGACGACATTGTGTCGAACTTTTTGATCACAGCTTAATGAACGGGAAATCGTCGTCGAGCGATCGTCCGACGATCTTACTGAAAGCACACCATTTGAATGTTAAAAAATATGTATGTTCATTAAGCTTAATCAATATGTACGTGTGTGTGTAAAGTTATCAAGTATAATTTTTTGAATCTACTGAACCGGTGCATTATATTCTGTTGCTCTTTAAATTTCCAGGAACAGAAATTTTTATGAAATTCATGAAACAATTTACAAAATACTCCGCAGAGTAAAAACTGGGGAAGTAAGGGGGTTAATGTCAACTCTAGGCCTGAGTGAAGTTTCCTGCCATCCGCCCTCAAAGCTTACAAAGTTAATTCATAAATCGTTCGCCTTTATTACTGCGAGATCACACTACGAACGCAAATGCATTGGAAATGTGGATATTTGCCAAAATAATAGCATTATATCATGTCGCATTATAAGAGTATTCGGGATACATATAGCCTTATTGCCGTAGTCGTGGCTGGTGCCACATGTGATCACATCTTTACTCAAATGTTAGAATCTTCACTTGTGTCGTTTTGATTAGAATTGAAGAAAAAAATATATTTTAATGTAATAATTGGTGTTGTGCTGGTTTGATAAAAATAAAATTTTAATTTGATTTGAATTTGAAATTCGTAAATTTGTGGGTTAACGTTTAATGTAGTTTTCCTATCGCCCTGCACTGGGTGCCTTGGTTGAGTCGCAAAGCATACGTTTAAAACTTTTCTATACCAAACGTCCCTATAAAAACAAACAAAACTTTCAACTCGCACGCAAATGAAACACAAACAGCCTCTAATATCAACCAGCGATGACTATTTACAATGTGCTGCAAATCCGAAGCTAAAGTTCCATTGAAAACGTTTGATAACATCATTAATTGAATGGTTGGTCCACAAACACTATTTACGATTGACATGATGGCGGAATCATTACATAGGCACGCGACATTTAAAAATTTAAGTACTATTAATTAAACAGAACAAACAGAGACCGTGGAACAGGTGCTGCGTTCTATAAAACGGGGTCTCCAATATTCGCAACCGTGTTCCGATTCTGTCAAAAGCTTACTCCGAGGCGAGATAGCCCGTTTGTTATGACGTTTGCCATTTAAATGATGGCAACATTTATTCTGTGCTAAGCTGGAACACTGAAACAGCTGCTGTTTGCGAACTCTTTGTCTTTAGCCGCAATGTTTATTTTAAAGGAAATACTACAAATAGAGCAAAAGGATGCGACTACGTTCATAGGGTTTAGATTTTATAGGTCACATTAGGCATTTTCTACCGCTTCATCGTTTTCCGTTCGGTGATCGTGGTTATGCGATGATCTAAACCAATGTGTAAAAAAAGTTTGAAATAAAGTAGTTTATGGGTATATTTTTTGTTTTAATAAAACGGGAATACTCACGTTAAATTGAGTCGGTTATTCCGACTATAGTTTCGATCACATTGGGTGACCTTTATCAAGGAATGCTCAGCGAGACACGCGCGACCTCGTCTTGCCTTGCACTGCGGGCTGCGGCGCGTCGCGCGCGTGACGTCAACGGTGCAGGTGCGGGGGCGGGGGCGGGTAGAGTATTGTGCTGCGTCGGCGCACAATATACAATTATGGGTATACAAGAAAGGAAAAGGTAACGTTACAAAAACCTCACCCGAATATAACTTTCGGATCAAAAATGTCAACATATCTTGTAAGCCCTTACGGAAACAGAGAAAATGTGAGTTCATTTCCTTTTGTACCTTAAGTGTTGCACGCCTACGCGTTATCGTGAGACACACCACAATTGAAGACAAAAATTATAATATTGTTTCTAATGTTTTAAGACTTAAGCAACGATTTTGCTTGGGTTTTTCCCATACCTTAAAAGTTGTCGTTAAGGTGCATCGTTTCTACATACACTTTGTTGTGAGCGTTTTTTTTTTACAATTCGCACTCATATTTCTCATCTAGGATTTCCTAGGTCAGGGATGCCATGGAACACACACAAAGACAAGGACAACTCAACACCCAGACTCATAAGTTATTTAAATCCATCATTAAAACTTCTGCCCTGCCGAGAATCGAACCCGAGACCTCTTTCCTGCTCATAAGGCAGAAGTACTACCAAAAAAGCCAGGAGGCTTGCCAAAGAGTAGGGTACGGTGGGGTTTTTTGTTACGAAGGTTCCTTCATGTATTGTATTACTAAGTCTACATGCCAAGCCATGATAAATTATCGCTGAGAACTTTTTTCTATAAGAATTGATTCCTAATATTTTGACATTCATTCTCACATTATCAATACCTATTTAAAATCGATTTTCAGCTCAGTCAGACTCTATTATGTAAGTACAACCTAACACCCGTTGTTATAGAGCCGGTGTGTCTCGCAGACTGTCATTTCTTGCCACATGAACAGTCTCAGTGAGAAAACAGTACATGCTCGACAGGTAACGACATTAGCATTACCACGTATAGATAGAACACAAATCAGATAAAATATTCAATGAGTAAAATGCAGAAGAGACGTGTGTGGAAACTCGCTTCGAGATGAGATCTAATATACGTACGTACGGTAAGTAAGTTTATATCCTTAGACGATAAAGGATGCAGTAGAAGTAAATTGAAAACGGTATTTTGCCTGCGAAAATGTAAGTTCTGTTCTGTTTTCTAAAGACCTTGCAGTAGATGGTTCTAATGCTGTTTGAGGAGATTTCGAGAGATTTTCTTGTTCAGTCTTTGATTACGACACTTTTCTTGTTTCGTTCTTTTATTTATGTAACTTGCAGATTTGCTTTCAATGCCCTTGAATGTTCCTTATTTAGGGTTTCTCTTGGAATAATATAATCTTTGATAACATTGCAACAAGCGAAAAATAAATCTGCCCAGAAGTTTTTTTTTTAAATGACACTACTTTTCTTGATTAACAGGAAATACATAAAAATATTAAAAAATGTATAATATTTTTTACAGTTCTGTACCTCAAATGGAAATAACTTGTCAAGAGCATGTCGGGTCATGCTTAGAAGGGTTCCGTAGACGCGTAGGATGTTTAAAGTATTTAACAGTTTTCCAGCTTATCTCAAAAAAATATTATCACATGTTGCCCAAAATAATTTTAAAATAAAGTTTTTACTAAGATCTATGGAAGATGATAAATTTCTGAGATGCATAGTTTAGAAACTATTTTGTCGGACCATATTTCGCAATCGGTACATCTGATAAGAAATGGTGTAAGAGACTTCACCTTCATTTTCTTTCAAAAGGCCTATTCAATGATATATGATACCCCGCAAGGGGGGACTATGTCATAATGCAAAATTTCATGCATATAGGTTTATAACTTTGGATGTTATAAGGCTGTAAAGAATTCAGGCAGACAGACAGGACGAACTTATATTCCTTGTAGTACTACGGAACTCGTATAGAATCACTTCGTTGTTCGTCTATCTGTCTGTCTGTATGTCCGTCTGTTTGTCTGTCCGTCTGACCGTCTGTCCGTATGTCTGTCAAGAACCTTTTTTTTGGAAACGCGTTAAGGTATTAACTTGAAATTATTATCAAACTAGTTATTACCCGCGACTTCGTCCGCGTGGACCTAAAAAAGATATCCTGTGGCCGTCATTATGATATATATTTTTATCATTATTAAATGTTATCAAGATTCGTTCAGTCGTTTAGCCATGATAACGCGAGAAACATCCAGACAGAGAGACAAAGTAACTTCCTATAGTACGCTATAGGTAGTAAGTAGTCGCTTTGTCGCTGTATAGACTAACGGTTGTAATGTAGGGAGTTCTGAATCGCGCAAGCGAAGTTTCTTCCTTAAGACGAACGTATTCATTGTTATATCTCGAAGCTTTATTGGTCCTGATACGACTAAGGCTGTATTCGTCTGAATTATTAAATTAGTTTGGATACTGAGGCCTACGGTACCTGGAGCTGCAAAAAAATTAAGGTTCTAAGTCAAAACAATCAAACAACTGGGTCATTTATGCCGCGTATTTTGTTGCTTTTGCCGTACTCATCATCATCATCAGCCAGAAGATGTCCGCTGTGCTGAACACAGGGCTTCTCCTTAAAGCGCCACACCGACCGACAACTTGCCACCCGCATTCACCTGCCCGCGACTTTCACAATGTCGTCACACTCGCGCGTATTAAAAGAATTGTATAAATATAATATATAAGTAGTACAAAAATTGGGGTTTGCTTAAGACTGTATGCTAGACTTTGTCAATGTATTCGTTAACTGTTTTAGTATTTAACTATTTAAGCATAACCATTGATACATAAATTAAATAAAGAACAGTGCCAACGGCTATACAGGCTGGCCCATCGGCAAGTGACCGCCCGAAAAGGGCTTATAGTACTCATCATTATGAACAACTTTTACTAACTTTTACTTGGTGACTTTTTGTAGGAACAACGAATCTCGTAATGCGCTATTTAGTGTGATCTGTGAGTATACCATAACGAAAGATCTTAATGCGCTATTTAGTGTGATCTGTGAGTATACCATAACGAAAGATCTACAATAATGATAATCAATTTTACTGTTATCTATTCTGTGTCATTGCAATGTACTTACATAGAGCCTAGTATATTAATGTTCAAATGTTGTACATAATGTAAACGTGATTAATATTGACGGTCATGATCCATTAGAGTACCTACTTCGATTTCTGTATCGGAACCTAAAATTTATCTTCAAATATTCCTGGAAGCACCACCCACAACGCTTTTAGCTGAAATTGGGCTAGCTTCAACACTCTCTTGTTATTTTAATCGAGAATTAATTGGTTTCCGCAAAGATTCCGTGGGCATTCCCAAATGTCCGAAAAGAGTTATTTCGCTTGGGAATTATTTTTCTTTGCAAGTGATTTAGACACTTTCTTTTATTCACTGAAAAAATACCGCTTTCAAAGTTTAATTTAACGTTTTGGATCTGCTAATTGACGACCTGAAGAGCTGCCTGTCAAACTTAATAAAAGCCACGAAATCGTAAAACACTTTGAAAAATAAATGCTAGATTAGAAAGTACACTGGAAAACATTTAGTTCCTAAGAGGCTAGGACATTTCGGCCTAGTACAAGTGGCGCAATGTTGAAGGTTTCGCCACTAGGCAACTTGTGTAATGGAAATGTTCTAAGCTTTTAGAGCTTGAACTGGAAATACTGAGTTACCTACTAAAAATAAAAAAGATATTTATATAACGCGAAAAATGTTATAACAAATAAAGATCCATGAATACATACTAAAAAACATAGAAAATAAATAGTAGCCCTGGAAGTCCAATGCAGCGAAGGCGTGACGACATCCAAAAATTTGCGGCAACACCTGGACGAGATTAGCACAAAGCAGGTTACCAATCTACCCTAGATTGGCGAAAGAGGGAAAAGACTTATGCTTTGCTGTGGGTTGTGGGCTGCCGATGATGATGATGAAAGAAATAATCCTGTCAAAATGCATCCATCTCCACGTAAATGCTGAGTTCCTAGGACACTCAGCGATAGCTTTCATATCACCCCATCGGCTCACGGATGACTATGTAATAAGCTAGTTCTATATTATAATTAAGTTAGGCTTAGGCGTGGTTTTGGTTTTAAGTTGGGGACGCCACACTGCCATAATCATTTTTGAGCCTTTTTCTTTCAATGTGACTTCTTGTACTTAATTATTCAGAAATAGAAGCTTAAGGATTCCCTACCATTCAACTAGGGATTGCCTACCTAATAAAAAGTCCCAGAAAAGAAGACCTTGGTTTTTCTATCTTATTAGAATCAGAGTTCCGACCTATGTAATTATAAACAAACGAGCCGTGTCCAGCGTCAGAGGAACGTAATTCGAGTGATGCAGTGGTCATCAGCTAATGATATCCCCTGACGGTCATTAGGGCGATTGTTCGCTTTATTTTTTTCTCTCGACTGACTCGGTCAGCGGGTTCCCTTTTTCAGCGCCACCATTTTACTGAACCAGTGAAAAATTCGTCACCGGATAGGGACAAATGACTGGAGTAAATCAGCATGAATAAACCATGAGTACCTAATGTTGTGAGACTGTTAAAATGTTTTAACAGACTCGAGGTTGGAAAATAGAATAAACACAATTATGTGCTTCGGAATTTGAAGAAATTTTAGTTATTAGGCGCCGAATTTTTCCTTGGAGAACCATTAGTTTTCTTTACTTAGGTATATATAATGGGTGATTGATCAGACTGGACATATTCTAAGGTAGCATTTTGTACTCGTCTTTATGAACAACGGTGCAACAAACCCAGATGTCACGAAAAAAAAGGTCTGCATTTCCATAGAAAAATGTTATTTAGCCTTGATAAAATTTGTATGGAATAGCTGTTTTTTTCTTTGCGATTTCATTGTTGTTGCCAATATAAAAGTTGTTCGCAATGATGAGTTGATACAATGATATTCCAGACTAAACTTTATAATTCACTCTATATAGCTAAAACTTGCCTGTTCAACTTTTTGTCTCTGTGTACATTAATGAAATTAGATTTGTTGCATATCTTCTCTCCTTTTTTACTTAAAGAGAAGATATGCGACCAAACTATTTTTTTTAGGTACGAGCAACGAGCATATCTTGAAATATCCGATATAGCTTTCAGAGTTTGCAAGCCTAAGTGGCAACGGGCAGGCCACATCACTCGAAGAACCGATAACCGATGGGGAAGAAAGGTTCTTGAGTGGTGACCACGAACCGGAAGACGCAGCGTAGGCAGGCAGCGTAGGTATACCGTCGACATTATGAAAATTGCGGGCAATCGGTGGTGGTGGTACGTTGTAGGTCGGTGTGGTGCTCTAAGGAGGAGGCATATGTCTAGCAGTGGACGTCTTCTGGCTGATGATGATGATGATATCTCGAAATGGACGCAGCTAGATAAATGTAGGGGGCAAGTAAGTAAACACTAAAATTACCGTTAAAATGTCGGTGCCAAACTTCTGATGAGTTATCCCTCAATCTTGTACCATGGCAAGTGTTAGGATGGCAAACACGATAACATTAATGAATTTGGGTTCGGTTCGCTTTCATTTCCTAAGTCTGGCGTAGTTGGGATTACGGACGTGTGACCTCCCTTTCCCACTACTCTACTTTATATAGCCATCTCCGTTTGCCCCAACACCTTATTTTCCTTGTGCAAGATAGCAGGGCCTGTCCGTTGTAGGAAATCCGGTTTGAACTTGATTACATTGGATTATTAGATTTCACTGTTTAGTAGCTACGTGGTATGTACCATTCCTTTCACTGTTTACTAAGCATACCTTAATCCCTGGTACTAAAAGGTCATAATATTATTTTGGTATTCTTCTGTATAGTTAAAGGTTTAATAGATCATCAACAACAAACACAACACAACAACATCTGAAACATCGACTTCAAGCTAAGAGCAACACACCATGCGGTACACAAGTAGCTCAATGACTTTAAGAATGAAAATCTTTAGTCACAGTTTAAGGCAGGTTGAAATCATATGCGGTCTTTTTTTCTGTCTAATTTATAAAGTTCTAGCTGTTCCCCGCGACTTCGTTCGCGTTGACCTAAAAGCCTATATCCGTCTCCTACCCTTAAGAAAATCCTCGAAAATCCTTTGCAAAAATTCAGGTCGACCCGTTCAACCGTTTAGCCGTGATAACGCGACAAACACACAGACAGATAGACAGAGCGACAGTTTTATTCGTATTTGTAATATTAGTTAGGAGTATAAAATCACAAGCAAATATTTACTTTATTGTCAGGTAACAAACAAATTCCGTTCACTGTTATTTACACTTTTACAAATAAATTATTTCGTTGAAGATAAAAACTGGTTGCGTGTAAATGTCTTGTACAAGCAATCTTTGGTGGCATCGGCTCTCCAGGGACCCTATTCCTGTGCGCTCGAGATTATCTCGGTCACTGTCACTCTAATTTAGAATTTAATGGGAGTGAGAGTGACCGAGATAAAAATGTCATTTCTCCGAATAGGGGCCCAGGGGCGCTAGTCTCGACTTTTCGCTACAGCACTTTGACAACGAACACTAATTGTTCTGAAAAACGCAAAAATAGCGTTGAATTTTGCGTCATAGCGACGGAATTCGGTCGCAAAGTGCTTAGCGAAAAGTCGAGACTAGCGGCCCTGGCAGGCTATAGCTTTCTCCCGTTTTTTAACAAAACCATTTATCAGTTCATGTCTGGAGATAGATAGTTTAATTCATGGTGAAGATGCGTCTAAAACTAAAACATTCCACCAATCGCTTTTGGAGAAAAGTGTGCAATGATCTGTTAGCAAACTACGTCTAAGCACGACCAAAACATTCCACACTTTTTCTGTAAGCTATTTGGAGAAATGGTAATGTGCGTGTTTATATTTAGAACTATCTTTTTAAGGGTATACTAAACCAAACGAGCCTATCAAGGGTACTCATCAGTCTTCATTGTCTCTTCGGTCTTCTACGAAGCCTGTGGTAATAAAGAGTAAGAACAACTTATAGTCTTGAAATCGAAAAAAAAAAATTTGCCATGGCCCCGGCAGATTTTTTGGGATAGTGTGCGAAACCGTCTTGGCTATCTTGAAAATAAGTCCAAATACTTTTTAAAAAAAGGCTCAAATTCCCGGGGGCAGCGGCGCGGGTGCGAGAGACTTCGAAACGCCGAACTAGGAATGTATATGTGTAGTGTAATTTTTAGGGTTCCGTAGTACTACTTGAGATATGCGGTAAAAACGGATAAATACTTACTACGGAACCCTACTAAGCATGGCCCGACATGTTCTTAACAAGTTATTTTTTACTAGTTTGGTGACTTTGACAACTATCCTATCAGAGTTCGCGTTAAAAAAGAGCAGACGAATAAAATTATAGTAAGTAATTAGGTACCTAAATATTCAGTCTTACATATTTTCATGACGATTTCAGGGTTGGTTCCGTGGTAAACGTTTTTCGATCAACCAAAACGCTCTCATTGTACTTACCAAAAGTTTTTTTTTTAAGAATTGAAATGAAATCCTTTTTTCGTAGTACATTTTCAATTCGTGTAACCCGGTATATCACTGCTTCACACAGACAGGCAATAGCTCTCACCCGTTGACTAAACAAACCGCTACTATCGGTCCTTGTCTCGAGACAGGTAATTAACCAGCAGATAAATTTCGAGTCCCATAGCCATTCAACGCACGCTGATACTTGCGAATCTATCTGTGAGTAAAACGAGGCCCTGAACATAATTGTCTTTGCGATAATAGATACGTCTGTACAAACTAAAGGCACAGATCAACTGACAATTTTTAATAAGTAATCACGTAAATTATTTAAAAAATGTATAGAATAGAATACGGCATCGGTATCCCCTGCCTGTAGGAAGAGCCTACTAAAATGGGATCTCTGGGCTAGGAGGTGGTTAGAGATGGGGCTCTAACCATCTATCTAAGCGAGCCCGGGGAGGACGACAGCGTGGAGTGAATGACGTTGTCGTAAGCGGGCGTATTTCATGAGACAGTTTTGCTGTCCCGGGAGGAGGTTGAGCGTACTGCTAAGGGCTCCTGTACGTGCTCTTGGATGTCCGTTAAGCCCACCGTCAAGAAACAAAGCAGGCCAACTTTTGGGGGATGGTGTAGTAGGTGTAATCCCATTAATCCCACAAAGCCCGATTGCACCCCAAATCAATCGGATATCTTGTGAAGATTTCACTCGTCAACAAAAAAAACATATGACATATGACACATTCATTTCGTGGTATTTATAGAAGCATTCTATTGAACAACATTTGCTTCAAATGTTCTGCCGAGCCATGTTTAAAATGATGCTGGAGGATCATCGAGAAAAATATAGCATTGTGTCCCATTATTTTTGGTATTTGTAGGACGGTGCTATCGACATATTGACATTTCTACTAGATATGTGCGCTTGTTAGACGAGCTTGGGGGTGGCGTAACGCTAACGCCTGCTCGCTAGCGCGGGTCGCCTTCGACTAAGTTCACAATGGTGCTTATTAGTACACTTGTAAGCTTAATGGAGTCGGTATCATTTAAAGTGTTCAAAATTTTTTTGAACTTTTTTTCCCCAGCCACCCGGGGCCACCGGGCTAGATGGGACTAATCCATTCATTCGTCCAATCCTTATGAAGTAATATGTATGTAATTGAGGAGAATTATGGTTGTAGAAGAGCATACATTTAATTGACTTGACTTGAATAGGGCTCACGAATGATGCCTCTTTACAGCAATTTTTATATTAATAATATGAACGCTTAATATTTGAATGTTGTTACGAATACAACGAAAATTTATTATATTTAAAATAAATTAAATTGAATTAATTTTATTACATTAAATTTATTAGGTTATTTGAAATTGATTATTGAAATTGTATTAAGGTGCTTCGTTTGAGTCCGCTAGGTAGGTAGGCGCCAAGAGATGGCGCTGTCGTTGAAAACTCAATTGAGGTAATCTGCCCCAGTTTTAATTCACTTTGCGACCTCTTACTATTGTTATAAACACATCTCAAAAATAATAGAGCCCATTAATAGCTGCACTCGACTGAAAATTCAAATAATGTTCAACGCCTGTATGCACGCATGAACATTACGCACACATGCGAATTCAAAACGGTTACAAGCAAATACGAAATTTCGTTGCTCTGTATATCGTCTCGGTGGCCGAAGTCATCAGTTTGATTAGGTCGCGCTCGTGAGGTTCTGGGTTCGAACCCCTAAAATTAGGTAGTATTATTTTTTATAATTTAATTTCGAGAATACTATTTATTTTAATTTTTGCTGTGGGTTTCTTGACAAACTTATTCAAAATTAGTAACGAAACTTATAAAAGTATATATCTACTAATAAAGTAAGCATGTAAGTTTTTTTTTTTTGTTATTTGGTGACGAGACGAGCAAGTTACTCAGCTGATGTTAAGCTTCACGCTTGCTCATAACAGTTCAGTGCCACCCAGAATTTTGAACCTCAACAGTTCAAAACCATGCGCGGCAATGCACTGCGCTCATTACTCTGAGATATTAGATGTTAAATCTCTGTGCCCAATAATTACGCTGGAAACATTGCCCTTCAATCCGGAACACAGTGATGTTTTGCACACTACTGCTTGACGATTGAATAACTGGGTCCCTGGAATAACCCCATATCGGGGGTTCTAAGGGCACCGAGTCTGGTACCTTCCGAACAAATTTTCCACTTTTTTTCATTATTTTTCAAATTAATTTCGAATTATACATACCTAATACCTAATGAAATGAACCTAATGAAATATGCAATACCCAAAAATGTTGTGTTTTCCGCGTCGATAGACATTATTCTGCACTAAAAATATGGATTTTAGACCCGGGTTAGATTAATTTAGTCCATAGTAGGTACTGTTGTTTGTTATTTGTTATTTTGTGTGTACACAACACACAAAACTAACTTATAGGTAGGTATGTAGGTAGGTAGGTTGGTTGCTTGGTTGGTGGCTAGGTAGGTATTATTAGTATAATGTGCATATTTTGATCGCGCAGCACGAAATATTCAAGATTTTCATATACCTCTATCTACCACCTTACCACCTACCTATATAGGTACCATACCTATATAGGCACCTTTTACAAAAAATCTATTATTTCACTAAGAAGGAAGTTTTTCAGAATGTTTTCAATATTTTTCCCGGGATCAGTGAGCGTGCGCGCAACGAGATCATACATAAAAATGCGAAAACCACATTCATCATCATTATTGAGGTGAATTTTTTTCCAGAAATTTTGCATTATTTTTCCTGGCAGCACTGATGGAGCGCGCACCGAGCCCCATACTCAGAAATGCCGAATTCCAACAAATTTTAGATATGGGGTTATTACTTAGTCACACCAAAATGCGAAAGTTTGTGTGTATGTAAGTAGGTATGTTAGTATGTAAGTGTGTTTGTTCCCGTTCAAATCTGTAACAGCTGCATGGATTTTAATGTAATTTGGTATGGAGGTAGCCAAATTTAGGTATGGTAGCCTCCATTCCAAATTTCATCCAAATCCGTTCAGCCGTTACAGAGTTTATACCGCGGGTGAAACCGCGGGGCGCATCTAGTATCCTATAAATTTTGAAAGTAGCTCTGTCTTTCTGTTTGTTATCTGTTCACGATAAAACGGCTGGACCGACCTTTACGAATTTTGGCAAAGGTATTCTAGTAAAATAAAATATTTTTTATTTAATCATTTTATGTATTTTTTAAGAAACCTCGTTACGTTAGGGAGCAGGCTGATGATGATGATGGAAAATATTAAATCTATGACCGCAAATGTAAAACGCAGTCGGACGGGTAGAAATCCCCCCATTGCTATGAAAATGGGTAAGAAATCTCGGTACGATAGGGAACAGGCGGATGATGATGATAATGATCCTTAAAGTTTATGACCGATAAACGACGAAGGTCTGTGACGAAGGTCACAGTTGGACGGGTACCAATCCCCCTATCGCCATGAAAATGGGTAAGAAATCTCGGTACGATAGGGAACAGGCTAATGATGATGATGATGATATTTAAATCTGTGACCACAAATGAAAATCGCAGTTGGACGGGTAGAAATCCCCCCCATCGCCATAAAAATGGGCAAGAAATCTCTGTACGCTATCAACAGGCTGATGATGATGATGAATTTTAAATCTATGACCGAAAATTAAAATCGCAGTTGGACGGGTAGAAATCCCCCATCGCCATGAAAATGGGCAAGAAATCTCTGTACGTTATCAACAGCCTGATGATGATGATGATGAATTTTAAATCTATGACCGAATCACATGCGAATTCAAAACGGTTACAAGCAAATACGAAATTGAGTATCCGATTTTCGGCGTTCCACCTATCAGATCGACTGGCCGAGCGGTCGAGTGGACGGATTTTCATTATGCTTCGTTTTGTAGTGTGTCAATGAGACGAAGGATCAATCCTCATTTGAAAATTACTGTTTTTGTAGATTTTTGTTCTTTTTGTGCTATTTTTTTACAAAATAAGTTATCAAACAACACAACAAACACCACACACAAAACTAACTAACTAATAGGTAGGTAGGTAGGTAGGTAGGTAGGTTGGTTGGTTGGTTTGTTGGTAGGTAGGTAAGTATTATTAGTATTATGCACATATTTCAATCGCGCAGCACGAAATATCCAATATTTTCATATACCTCTATCTACCACCTTACCACCTACCTATATAGGTACCTATACCTATATAGGCACCTTTTACAAAAAATCTATTATTTCACTAAGAAGGAAGTTTTTCAGAATTTTTTCAATATTTTTCCCGGGATCAGTGAGCGTGCGCGCAACGAGATCATACATAAAAATGCAAAAACCACATTCATCATCATTATTGAGGTGAATTTTTTTCCAGAAATTTTGCATTATTTTTCCTGGCAGCACTGATGGAGCGCGCACCGAGCCCCATACTCAGAAATGCCGAATTCCAACAAATTTTAGATATGGGGTTATTACTTAGTCACACCAAAATGCGAAAGTTTGTGTGTATGTAAGTAGGTATGTTAGTATGTAAGTGTGTTTGTTCCCGTTCAAATCTGTAACAGCTGCATGGATTTTAATGTAATTTGGTATGGAGGTAGCCAAATTTAGGTATGGTAGCTGTAAGCGAACGGTGGACTGTATTACGTGGTTTAAAATGAAGAAGCACGATGGTGGTGAAAAGTAGTATAATTTGAGATATTTTAATTACAAAAAAACCAATGCACAAAAAATACGGAAAACTTCTGTCGCACAAGGATTCTGTCAAACTGACAAGCTTAAAGAATAATTACAATTATTTAAAAAATAAAAAATAAAACAAAGCATTAATTCAGCCAGTCGCCAACATTCCGGACCCCTAGTGGAACACTAAAACCTGGTGGCAACTGGCTGAGGTTCAGCTACAAGTGGTAGGAGCTTACGGACTGGACGGCGCAAAGTTCCGCCCTTGGTTACTACATCTGCAACCCGAACCAGTCCGTCAGGTCCTGTAAAAGTTTTGACTACCCTGCCAAGAAGCCAAAGACCCCTTGGCAAAGTGTTGTCTGCAATAAGGACTACGTCCCCCTCGCAAATACTTGAACTGCTTCGACTCCGTCCTCTTGGTATCAAGGTAGGTAAATACTCCTGTAGCCACCTCGCCCAAAAATGGTCTGCCAGCCTCAGAACACGCCGCCAATCGCATCTGCGTACTAGATCCGCGTCAGAAAGGTTGACGGGCCATGAAGCCCCCGACGAAGAACCGAGGATGAAATGAAACGGTGTTATGGCTTCAGGGGAATCAGGTGAGCTTGGTACATATGTAAGTGGTCCGGAGTTGATTAGTGATTCAGCTTCGAGGAGTACCGTTGTGAAGAGTTCTTCTCGTGGCGCCCTGTCTTTAAGCGTGGCACGTAGGGCTGTTTTCACTGAACGCACAAGCCGTTCCCATGCGCCGCCCATAAAAGGTGAAGAGGGTGGTATGAAGCGCCACGAGATCATGCGGCTGGTTGCGAAATCCTGCACAGCTCCATCGTAAAGTGAGACGAGCTCCCGATTCGCACCGACAAAGTTTGTAGCATTATCAGAAAATATAGTAGGAGTTCCGCGCCGGGCTATTAGACGCCTCAGGCTCATTATGGCTGCATCAGATGACAAGGACGTGACAACCTCCAGATGTACAGCCCTCGTTACAAGGCATGTGTATAAAGCCACGTATCATTTTTCTCGTCGGCGACCTACCGATATCTCTATTGCTCCAAAATAATCTAGGCCCACATGGGTAAATGGCCGAGTGTGGTGATCGAGGCGTTCTAAAGGTAGGTTGCCTGTCGGTGGGATTATGAGCCGACCATTTTGTCTTCTGCATCTCAAACAGCCTTTGGCTAAGCTGCGAATGGTAGTTCTTGCTCGCAGAATCCAAAATCTCTGTCGTATTTCATTTAGGACAAGTTCATGATTGCCATGACCGGCTTCGGCATGTTTATGAAGAATCATCAGATGCACGATACGATGACGCCCATCCAGGATAATCGGAGACTTCACATTCTCGCCTACGCCGGGAGCGGACTTTATGCGTGAATCTAATCTAATAAACCCATCTGTTTCGAGAACCGGAGCAAGCGCTGCTGTACGGCTAGTTTTAGGTACTGGCTGCGAGGCTTTTAGAGTCTTCAGTTCTTCGGCAAAACTATCTGCCTGAACTCGTTGGAAGAGCATCTTCTCAGCTTGGAGCATGTCTGCGGCCGAAAGTTGCGAGAGGGACGTAGAATTTTCAACACATTTGGCAACTAAACGCGGTGAACGAGACCGTGACCAAAAATTTCTTACGCCCTGAAAAACGCGGGCCGTGGCTCTTAGTAATCTAAGCCAGCTGCTAAAACGCGTTGCATCTGGAACCGGCGGATTAACTAATGGGATGTCTACTAGAAACCCCACAAACTCTGGTTTTAATTCAGAGATTTGTGAAGCTTCGTCGGTGATGCACTCTGACTCGCATGGCCATTCTGAAGATGACTTGAGAAGAAATGAAGGGCCAGCGAACCATCTGTGCGATGATGAGAGGGTGCAATGTTTTGGCTTCGTAGCGTCGTCTGCAACATTGAGTTCGCTAGGAAGCCATCTCCAGTTAGATGGATTAGTGGATTCTAAAATTTCGCCCAATCTGTGGGCTACAAACGCTTTAAAATTACGCGCGTCACTGCGGATCCATTTAAGAACCGTAGTAGAATCAGTCCAGTAGTAGACAGCAGACGGTTGCGTTCGATGAGCACTCAAAATAGCTTGGGTAAAACGCGTTGCAATGAGAGCCGCCTGTAATTCTAATCGCGGAATAGAAAGTGGCTTCAAGGGGGCAACACGCGCTTTGCTGCCTATCAAAGCAAGGCTGACTGAGCCGTCGCAAAAAGTGTAACGCCAATATGCGACGCAAGCATACGCTTGTTCCCCTCCATCGGCTATGACGTGAAGCTGAGTGTCACAATGGCCTGGCCTACTTTCATAGCAGCGTGGGATCCGAAGATTAGCTACTGATGCGAGATGGTCAAACCAGCCCCTACATTCGGCCTCGTACTTAGAAGACACTGGCGAGTCCCAGCCACAACCTTCTCTCCATAGCTTTTGGATTAAAATTCTTCCTTGGATGACTATAGGCATAAGTAAACCTAAAGGATCGTAGACGCTCATTACGCTTGATAGTAAGCCGCGTTTGGTTATTTTTTGTCCTATGTCATTTCGGCCTGTACGGAAGCCTAAGGTATCGTCAACGGGATTCCACTTCACACCTAGTGCACATACGTCATTACTAGGAGGTAAGCAGATGTCAGCATTTGAGACACTATGCAGTTCTTTAGGCACCAAGTTGAGCGCCTCTGGTACGTTCGAAACCCAAGAGCGCATCTCGAAACAACATGACTTGTGGACCGTGACTATATCGGAGGCTAGACGTGCAGCATCAGAGAGCTCAAATTCACTCCCGATATAATCATCCATGTAGTGATCATGTATTATCGAGTGTACAGCCGCGGGATAATGTTTTTCAAACTCTTTTGCATTTTTATTTTTAATAAACAAAGCTATAAAAGGGCTGGAAACGGCACCAAAAATCACTGACGACATTCTGTACTCTTTAACCGCATTTTGTATATTACCAGCGTCGCGCCATAAGAACCGAAGCGCATCTCGGTCCCGTTCCCTTATTTTAATCTGTGGAAACATCTCCTTAATATCTGCGTTAAACGCGATCGGCCCCTCCCTAAACCGAAACAAAATATCCAATAAGGATTGCAACAGGTCAGGGCCTTGAAGTAGCATACTGTTTAAACTGACACCCCTAGAAGCGGCCGCTGCATCGTGGACCACTCTCAGCTTACGTTTCTGTGGATGGTACACACCAAAATGTGGTAAATACCATGTAATGGGGGAGTCCGAATAAGACTTTTGATTTAAATGAGTTTTGTGGTATGAGGATGAATCGCATTCTTCCGCGTAACCTTTTTGAATAATGCCGTCTATAAAAACTCTATAAGCTGAAGCAAACCTTTCATCCTTCGCCATCTGGTTTTCTATAGAGTTGAGACGCGACAACGCTTGAGGGTAACTATCAGGTACATTATTAGACACACCTTCCTTCCAAGGCAAGCCAACTTCAAAACGTCCTGAGGGTAGTCTACGGGCCGAAGATTCAACTAAATTAATTGCACGGGTGACATCACTATTCTCTCGTGGAGCATGCTTTTGAATGCCTAACGAATCTATCTCATATTGTTTCTTGACTAGCGCTTCAAGAGCATCGATCGGCCGTGATGCGTAATCGGTTTCAGAAACATGAAGAATAAAATCTACAGGCTTAGAAGACGTAGAGACAGCGCCATGCAGCACCCAGCCTAAAGTTGTTCTTGACGCTACAGGTTCACTCTTCCTACCTACACGAATCTCACGACTTGCAGACAAATACCAATCCGCGGCTCCAATGAGGACGGTTGGGGTCGCGTCTTCATACGTCAGTATATTGGAAAGATCTGCTAAATGATCGTATTGTGCAAGGTTGAGCATGTCTGAACTTTGCGGTGCAAGACAAAGTTGTGTGATGCTGCGTGCACCTCGAAC
Organism: Apocheima hispidaria; assembly: GCA_947579745.1. Lineage (NCBI taxonomy): Eukaryota > Metazoa > Arthropoda > Insecta > Lepidoptera > Geometridae > Apocheima > Apocheima hispidaria. The sequence continues at coordinate 6,374,538 of OX388151.1, forward strand.
AAAGTGTCGCTCAGGTGAATCACGTCCTCGTATATAGAAATTCACGTAGCATACCTCCGTATCCAGAAACATACCACCTATGCCGTTCACGCGTAGTCTTTGTTGACCAGTAGTTTCTGCTCCGATGCGTGTGGCTATGTCGCTATCAATGAGGGTAGCGGTACTACCTTCATCAAGAAGCGCAAACGTATCAACCGTTCCGCGCGGACCCTCCAGCACGACTGGTAACACTTTAAGCAAGCCGCGAGTACATGCTGCAGGTACCTCTAACCCTGTACCAATAAAAACGTCAGATTTGTTAGCTACGTTTAGAGAATCGGAAACATTTGTTTTATTAGTAGCCGTCGCGACTACGGCGTCACCATCTGGATCAGATATAGCAGTATGATGGCTGAAGTTCGGTGACAAAGTTGCATTATCATTACCGCCATGAAGTAGTTTATGGTGACGTCCGTCACAACCAATAAAGCCGCAATGCTTCGCTCGACAGTCGTTCCATTTGTGTGGGTTTGACTTTAAGCACCGATAACAAGTTTTGGACTCCTTGACCCAACGCCATCTATCGTCAAAGGACAGCAAAGAAAATGACTTGCACGTTTGAATAGTGTGTCGTCCTTGGACAAGTTGCGATCCCTGTTTGCAATACGTACATTCCCCTGTTTTGTCGCTAGATGTCGTTGCATGAATCTGATCCTTGACTGCAAAGGGCTTGTAAAAAGGGACCCTACTAGAAGAGCCTGGTGTCACGTCAACTAGAAAGTTGTAAGTCAGTTGTCGTTCGGCTTCAACTATCAAAAACCTAGAAAGTAGCTCTAGCTTGGTAACTTTTGGCTCGAAAGGTTTGTGCGTTGCAGCAAAGTCCGTAAACCGGTCTCTCGTATGCTCGCTTAGCTTTAAAAGCACCGTGCGAAGAAGTTCGATTGAGGATAGATACTCATGTTTATTAAGCAGTTTTATGGTAGCTACGCAGTTCCTCAGTTTGTTTGCCAAAGTGTTTAAATGTTCTGCGTTACTTATCTTTAAATTACGCAGACTAGCGATTTCATGTGCGACCAACAACTCGGGCCGCGCGTAGTTTTGCTCCAGAGCGATCATAATCTCCTCGGGATCTTGTGCTGCCCACAAGATAGAAGAAACAGCTACCTTGGCGGCACCTCGAATAGCGGCGATTAGGCGAACTAAATTTTCTGCGGGTGTGAAAAAGGATTTAGTTCTCTCGTACGTACATTTAAAAGCAAGCCATTCACTAATGTTTCCTGAAAAAGGTACTAGCTCTGTACTTTTAATGCGGTGGGGAACCGTAGCAATAGCCCTCGCTAGTTGAGATACGGGATCGTCCTGAATATTGTTCATCAAAACGGGATTGGTAACTACGGGTGTTACGGGTGCGTGAATGTCTCTCGAATTCTGTGGATGTGGGTGAAAAATAGTGTTGTGTACATTTCGATTGGTATTTTGACTTTCGACCCACGTAACGAGTCGTTCATTGGCAATAATATGAGAAGAACTAACCGAAGACTTTTGTGACACCGAATGTGTCTCCAGTGCGGCGAGTTCTGCTCGCAGCTCCATCTCCTCCGCTTTTTTCTGCGATAGTGCGAGCTGACGTTCACGTTCCAAAAGTTCTTGTTCCCGTACTACCTGGCGACGCTGAAACTGGGCCTCAATGGCTAGCCTTTGTGCCAGTGTGACAGAGCTCAGCGTGCGCGAGTTCTTACGATTACTTGTACATTGCTGGACTTGTAGACCTGGACTCCTCGGGAGCGTGCTTGGTTCTTGCTGAGCAACGGTTTTAGCATTACCCGGGTCGTCAGTCTCGGTGGCCACTTGATTCGTTCCGCCCCTTGATGGCCCCGCCTGGGCACTGTCGTGCGGCATGGGTGGGGGGGAATGTACAACTCGATGAGCTTCTTGTGCAACTGGGTCCCCAGTCGGGACGGCGAATGATTGTGCTTGGCCACGTGTGACCACCATCGTACGAAATGAAAAGCAAAAAAAAATAAAAAATACAATGAAAAGCGCTGATAAAAATTAAATTAAAGGCGTAGAATGGACCAAAAATGTAAGCGAACGGTGGACTGTATTACGTGGTTTAAAATGAAGAAGCACGATGGTGGTGAAAAGTAGTATAATTTGAGATATTTTAATTACAAAAAAACCAATGCACAAAAAATACGGAAAACTTCTGTCGCACAAGGATTCTGTCAAACTGACAAGCTTAAAGAATAATTACAATTATTTAAAAAATAAAAAATAAAACAAAGCATTAATTCAGCCAGTCGCCAACAGTAGCCTCCATTCCAAATTTCATCCAAATCCGTTCAGCCGTTACAGAGTTTATACCGCGGGTGAAACCGCGGGGCGCATCTAGTATCCTATAAATTTTGAAAGTAGCTCTGTCTTTCTGTTTGTTATCTGTTCACGATAAAACGGCTGGACCGACCTTTACGAATTTTGGCAAAGGTATTCTAGTAAAATAAAATATTTTTTAATTTAATCATTTTATGTATTTTTTAAGAAATCTCGTTACGTTAGGGAGAAGGCTGATGATGATGATGGAAAATTTTAAATCTATGACCGCAAATGTAAAACGCAGTCGGACGGGTAGAAATCCCCCCATTGCTATGAAAATGGGTAAGAAATTTCGGTACGATAGGGAACAGGCGGATGATGATGATAATGATCCTTAAAGTCTATGACCGATAAACGACGAAGGTCTGTGACGAAGGTCACAGTTGGACGGGTACCAATCCCCCTATCGCCATGAAAATGGGTAAGAAATCTCGGTACGATAGGGAACAGGCTAATGATGATGATGATGATATTTAAATCTGTGACCACAAATGAAAATCGCAGTTGGACGGGTAGAAATCCCCCCCATCGCCATGAAAATGGGCAAGAAATCTCTGTACGCTATCAACAGGCTGATGATGATGATGAATTTTAAATCTATGACCGAAAATTAAAATCGCAGTTGGACGGGTAGAAATCCCCCATCGCCATGAAAATGGGCAAGAAATCTCTGTACGTTATCAACAGCCTGATGATGATGATGATGAATTTTAAATCTATGACCGAATCACATGCGAATTCAAAACGGTTACAAGCAAATACGAAATTGAGTACCCGATTTTCGGCGTTCCACCTATCAGATCGACTGGCCGAGCGGTCGAGTGGACGGATTTTCATTATGCTTCGTTTTGTAGTGTGTCAATGAGACGAAGGATCAATCCTCATTTGAAAATTACTGTTTTTGTAGATTTTTGTTCTTTTTGTGCTATTTTTTTACAAAATAAGTTATCAAACAACACAACAAACACCACACACAAAACTAACTAACTAATAGGTAGGTAGGTAGGTAGGTAGGTAGGTTGGTTGGTTGGTTTGTTGGTAGGTAGGTAAGTATTATTAGTATTATGCACATATTTCAATCGCGCAGCACGAAATATCCAATATTTTCATATACCTCTATCTACCACCTTACCACCTACCTATATAGGTACCTATACCTATATAGGCACCTTTTACAAAAAATCTATTATTTCACTAAGAAGGAAGTTTTTCAGAATTTTTTTAATATTTTTCCCGGGATCAGTGAGCGTGCGCGCAACGAGATCATACATAAAAATGCAAAAACCACATTCATCATCATTATTGAGGTGATTTTTTTTCCCCGTAATTTTGCATTATTTTTCCTGGCACTGATGGAGCGCGCACCGAGCCCCATACTCAGAAATGCCGAATTCCAACAAATTTTAGATATGGGGTTATTAGTTAGTCACACCAAAAATAAATATTATAAAGAGGAAAGATTTGATTGTTTGTTTGTTTGCATTGAATAGGCTCCGAAACTACTGAACCGATTTGAAAAATTCTTTCGCTGTTGGGAAGCTTTTTAGCTTTCTTTATATATATATTTTTTTTGTAACTTGACGCAAATAGAAGGGTTTTGTGTGTGTATTATAATTTTTATTTTTTTGTTATATACCCGTGCGAAGCCGGTGCGGGCTGTAAAGGATTCAAACAGACAGACGGACAGACAGACAGACAGACGGACATGACAAACTTATAAGGGTTCCTTGTAGTACTACGGAACCCTGAAAATTTATAAATGGTTACCTATGTCAAAATCCTCAAAATATAAGAATAGGGGTTCATTTTTATACATATAAACTAGTATTTCGCGAGGCTGCACGGGCCGCGTGCGGGCCCGCGGGGCGGTCCTGCAGTTGGGTATGGTATAGGGAACAGGCTGATGATGATGATGATGATGATGATCCTTAAAATCTATGACCGCAAATGAAAATCGCAGTTGGAAGGGTAGAAATCCCCATCGCCATGAAAATGGGCAAGAAGTCTCGAATTATATTTTTTATTTATAAATTAGGTAGGTAGGCACTTACGAAACACCTTCGCCATGATAATATTTCAGCCGAGCACGAACACGTTTCGTGCTCTTTTTTTGGCCAGAATATTGATGGCGTCTATAGCGCAACGATGATGTCTGCTGCATTCTATTATAATTATGTACGTTATTATTAGGTTACTAGCAGCCCGCCCCGGCTTCGCACGGGTATTTAACAAAAAAATAAAAATTATAATACACACACGAAAACCCCTCTATTTGCGTCAAGTTACAAAAAAAAATATATAAAGAAAGCTGAAAAGCTACCCAACAGCGAAATAATTTTTCAAATCCGTTCAGTAGTTTCGGAGCCTATTCAATGCAAATAAACAAACAAACAAAGAATCAAATCTTTCCTCTTTATAATATTGGTATAGATAGATTATTCTATCATCATCAATAGTTGTCGCAACGCACGCGATGTAAAGGATATTTTAGGTATTTTTTTTTACATCTTGGGTTACATTATTCGAGTTTTAGTAAGGATCCCAATTTTTTTAAAAATATAATATAATATAGTATAGGGATAGTGTAGCTTCCCAACAGTGAAAGAATTTTTCAAATCGGTTCAGTAGTTTCGGAGCCTACTCAATGCAAACAAACAAACAATCAAATTTTTCCTCTTTATTATATTGGTATAGACTATTCTTTCATCATCAATAGTTTTCGCAGTGCACGCGAAATACATCATCTTGGTTTACATTATTGGAGTTTTAGTAAGGATCCCTAATTTTTTTGAAAATATAATATAACCTATGTCACCCGGGGATAGTGAAGCTTCCCAACAGCGAAAGAATTTTTCAAATCGGTTCAGTAGTTTCGGAGCCTATTCAATGCAAACAAACATACAATGAAATAAATAAACAATCAAATCTTTCCTCTTTATAATATTGGTATAGATAGATTAGGTAACCAAATCAAACACTGCACTGCACACCGATACCGAATCTCGCAACGTCGCAATTATCGAAGGCCGCGCGCGGACTAAGCCGCGAGGCAAGGATACCTAGTCTCGCTCACACACGCTCCGACAAGCTGGCAACGTCGCGTAAACCGCGTGACGCGCGCGCGGCACAACCAGTGTACACGATTTTTGCAAGACGCACGCACACATGAATATTTCACGCACACCATGATCGCATGATTCGCATGTAAAGAACACACCACTACATTCGTAAAATTTGTCGTAATTATTGGGTTGAAAAATGGTATTTCCTAGCCATGAACATTTTAAATTATAGACTTTGCGATACTTAGAGGCCAAATTAGACCTATGTTAAGTCATGCCCAGTTCAAAATCGTAGTAGGACGCCTAAAAAGACATCGATAGTTTTGTATGAAAGTCGATGGACCTTAATGACGAAATACGGTGTGATGCACAGCTCCTATATTTAATTATATGATGTTTGTAATTCAGCCATTGAATAAAATTATTTTATCTTATCTTATCGCTTATAAGTAGCAAAATGTTTGAAAATGTTCTGTTCGAGTGAATGCTCCAGTGTATCTGCACCTTTAGATAAGTTCTCTCGAATTGGAAGTTTCAGAGACTTTCGATATTCATCAAAGACAACGACGGTTGATGAACTTGGTTTATTACAATACAAGCTGCGTCTTGCGGTTTTATCCGCGATTTTCTTGTTTCCCCGCAAATTCAGAGAATTCAGAGACTAAATCTTTGATACAGATAGATAAATAAGAATGTTTTATTTTTCTCTTTTTATAAGGGCCCTGCGGTATCACCAGCTATATCACAGGAAGTAGTATATTTTTTCGGGAACAATTCGGTGTTTGTATGTTTGTGTGTATATTTGTCCGACGATCACTTGCGAACCGTTGATATAATCTAAACCTATAAAAAGCTTTGTCCTGAGTGACTGACTCATAGACAACGTAGATTACACATACAGCCTAAGCAGCTGAGCGTCCAGACTTGAAATCAGGAGCTACGTTTACGCAGGGGTGTAAACGCACACTAAGAAAGGGTTTTCGATAAACCACCCCTAAGGGGGTGAAATAGGGTGTTACAGTTTGTGTGAAACTTTTTATTCTCTGGTTTAATTGAATTCAAACTTGGTATGCATATTATACTATAAAAATAAAAAACAGTCAGAGTTTTTTCAAAATCAGCTCCCATTGGGATCAAAAAAAGGATTTCAAATTTTGGTCATAGTATTTTTGTTTCCCCTTAACTTTATAACGGCTGTACATATACAGATGAAATTTCGTGACGAGGTAGCTCATAATCTCTCAACACGTGAGCTATTTATATTCTAGTAAAATAAATAGTTCCTGTAGGATAACTATAATCATTAAGCTCTATGTTGAAATAGTTCATACCATAAACTAACAATCTACTTTTTATCCTGTAAAAAATTACAGTTCCTGTAGGATAACTGAAATCGCTTAGTTTCGTATCGGCTTAAATAAAGTGAATTAAATATTAGTAAAGAATACCTAGATACTTTACAGTTTAGATTAACACATAAATTACATTTTATTCCGGATAAATGTACAGTTGCTGTGGGCAGGTTATTTGTACATTGGATGGGTACAAAACTTGGTATGCACTCTCCAGTTAAAATCAATTTAAGCGAGTATTACGTTTAGTTTTTAAAATACCAGCGCTCTAACAAAAGTCGAATAGGGTTTAAAGGTTTTGGTGTTTTTGTTTTTGTGTGTTTAAAAGTTATTGTTCCCGCTTAACTCCATGACGGATAAGCTTATTTAGATTTACATAGTTTAGATTGGAATCGGGGTAGCATGTGTTTATTACTAAAAAAAATATATTATTAACGACCCGCGAGGGTGAGTTTCAAGGTTTTTCAAACGTTATAATATGAAAAAAGTCGACGTTCTTTTTTCGTAGTGTCATTCAAAAATGGCCGGCCAACTCAACATCCGTCGTCGTCCTAGGCGTACATACAAAGGAGTCTTAAAATATTTAAATAACATTTTTATATTTATCTTTTCATAGCACAGCGTGGACAGAACTAGTCTTCATTAAATTTGAAAGGTAAGTAAGTAGTTAATTCCAATAAAACAATTATATTGGCATAAGAGCCAAAATTAGCCCAGGGGATTTATTAGTTTGCGCTATACTGATACGTTGTGACCTCTACCTCCTTCACAATCACAACCCTTGGGCCAATTTCGCTCATTTTCGATCCTTATTAGTTCTAATTTTATTTACCTACACGGGTAAAGCTAGATATTCTCAAAAAATGCTACATCGGTAATTTAAAATATGAAATCACTGATATTATAAATGCAAAAGTTTTTGTGTAAGTAGGTAAGTATGTAAGTGTGTTTGTTCCCATTCAACTCTGTAATGGCTGAGCGGATTTGGATGAAATTTGGTATGTACCTTATTCCCTGGAATAGCACATAAACTACTTTAGGATAAAAATCCTAAAAAATATAACGGTAGAACGGGTGAAACCGCGGGGCGTAGCTAGTAATAAATAAATATGAAGCTTTTAAATGGCCGCTCCACCTACCTCACTATTTAGCTCACCTGTTCTTTACTTTCGTAATTAAACCTTGTCTCGTTTAAACTGGTAAAGCTTTGTGTTACTATGCGGGCGAAATCGTTCATGACATTGACGCTTTGCTCGTTCATTTACGTTACTTTGAAAACGTTTGTCATTTATTTATTTATTTATTAATTATTTATTTACAAAATAAGCAACTTTACAGTTTAGACCAAAACGTTACTTACAATGCCTTACCTAAGTAGTTGTATACGTTTTTTTGACTTGTGCGAAGGCTTCACTAGATACCCGATTGCTTTCGGGTGCAGCCGGATTATAAGGGATTTTACCCACTAAAACTACCCCCGGTGGGCTGCATCGGTGCTTGACTAACTGGTCCGGGATCTCCAAGGGAACGCAACGGATCCTTCAGCATCGCGCTTTAGCTCCTCCCGGTACAGCTACGAGCTGTGATGAGACGCCTCCGCCTACGACAGCGTCAGCCACTCGATGCTGTCGTCCTCCCGGGGCTCGTTTAGGTAGATGGTTAGAGCCCCACCTCCAACCAACCCATGCCCAGAGATCCTCTTTTAGTAGGCTCATACTACAGGCAGAGGATAATGATGCCGTATTCTATTGCCCCGGAGCAACAAAGCAAAATTAGTTGTTTAACTAGACCTGGGACCTCACGAGACCTGTATCTTTAAAGCCCCTGTTCGAAGTTTCGAATTCGAAGTTAGAAATTGTATTTGCTTGTAATTGTAACTACTTACCGACACTAGGAGATAGTTGGCACCGAACTGAGAGCGATCCGAATATCTTCACAAGCCCTGGACTGACTTTTCTCATATTCGAACATAAAAATTATATTGAAATGAACTACTTGCCAGTTATTAACCACCAAGCAGTAGTTTGCAAACATAACTGTGTTCTGGATTGTAGGGCAATGTTTCCAAATAAATTACTGGGCAAAAAGAGATTCAATATCTGATAGCTTAGAGTGACGAGCGAAGTGCATTGCCGCGTAGGGTTTTGAACGGTTGAAGTTCAAAATTCTTGGCGGCACTGCATTGATATAGACAAGCGTGACACTTACCGTCAGATGAGCGACTTAAATTAAATTCATACATACTTACATACAGTTACATTTATATTTATACATATACTTACCTACATAAAAAAAAGGTTTTCGTTTGGCCTTTATTAGTCTAGTGTAAGGTGCTAAAAGAAGACTCGATGCGCCACCTAAAAGGTTTTTTTTGCTATTTCTCGAACACTACGTGATTTAAAAATCGCAGTTGGCAACTTTTAATGACGGAACTTCATTAGTCAGTCTGGAGTTGCAGGTAAAGTATTTTTTTTTTATTTCATTCCAACTTTTTAATATTGTAACTATTCGTAAAAGTTTTTTAAGTAATAATTTTAAAATCTTGAACGGTTGCGAAAACCTCAGTTCAGCTGAATTTCGAGCTAGATTTTTATTTTAACGAGCTTTTAGTTGCAAAATGACAAGCAGTCTCAATTGATAATTGTGAAAAATGCAAAACGGTCTAAGAGTGTTAAGTCCAAGGCGGACTTTGGACCAGGGAGCAAAATACAGAAATACAGAAAAAAAAAATAGTAGCAAGAATACAGGTACACTAAAATACATATTAAAATATAAAAAACACAATAAAAATTAACCACATTTTTGACACAAAACCGATCCCAACTCAGCATAATGCTGATTGTAAACAATCAGCGGTGGTATTCTGTTGGAACCGGCAAGTGACGTCACGTACGACACGGGCAAGTACGGGTAATTGATTAAGTAAAACAATATTATAATAAATTGAAATAAAAATAACATAGTAGAAATAAAAAAATGTAATAATAAAATGTCTAAAGCTCACAAAGACCAAAGAGCGAAACGTCCATAGCGCAAATAGACCAAAATTCCAATATTGCTGCTAAATGAACTACGATAATATACAGAGTTTATTTTGGCGAGTCAAAACAGTAAAACGCACACAATAAAACACAGTGACATACACAAAACACAATAAAATAATAGCTTAGCTCGTAATATCGCTGCTTCGCTCGCACGAATAAAAGCTTATCACTCCGATTCCAACGAGCCCATGTCTCGTGACTGAATTTTAGAACATCACGTCTCTATTGAAAATTCATTAACATAAGGCATAATAATATAGAGCCCGGCCCGCTTAAAAATACAGTTTTATTAAAGGTGGGTGAATTATTATCATTGGAACGAATGGCATCGTAGCTTTTGTTGGCTCTCGTTAACGGACCACTTCAAAGGCACAAAGGGCACTATTCACAGGTACCAACACACCGAAACCCTTTATTGTTCTTTATCTCTTTACCCGTTACTTCTACTTCAAACTTGTACGTGTGTAGTTTAACATTAATTCGCTTTACATTGTATTTTCTTACCAACCTAGGTATAAATAAATTAATACAAAGAGAATTTGTCTCTGTATTTTCTATTAAATACGATTATGTACTGAAATCTCATATCTATAATTGTATAAGCCTTAAATCTATATTTTTTTTCATAAATGACTAAGCTGTTTGTCTGATGGCCTCTACAGCTATAAACGGACTTTTTTTTTTTTTTTCTCCTAATAGGATTTTGGCGTCGCACATCTTATGCATTTGCCAGTGTCAAGTATACATATATATATTGTCAAGTTTTGTTAAAAATTATCAAACAAGTCATAGTCACAGTCTAAGTCAAGCAAAGTAAGTCACGGTCACGGTCAAGTCCAAGTCATGCCCCAGTAAAGTGGTGAAAACTTTACTAGAGCCTTCTATGGAGTTTTGGAAACAACATTAAAATTCACGTTTCACGATATTTATGCATTCGCCAAAACACTCGTGCATGTTCACATACACTTAACGGGTAAAAATTCATCGATTTTACACATTAACACTCGAAATAACACAAATTTTGGAAAATAATAAAATGACGCGACATGAATTCTTCACGTTCCCGCCAAAACTCATAAACGGACTTTGGCGAACGCAAAAGGCATTGAGTACTAAAACTATTTTTACGGCGCGAGGGTGACTAGCGCAAGGGCACCGCTACGGTACGAAGCTCGGCTTAGGCCGTCACCCGGGAGGAGGATATGAAACTTGCCCTGGCAATCGATCTTCGGACACATCCTGGGATTCTTGGACCATACCAGCGAGGTCGGTATATGATTGTGTGCCTTTGGTAACCGGCGCCTATACCAAATACTGAATACTTCCTGTTTGCGGGAGCTGTCGGATCAGGCAGTATTTTTTTTAATTTTTTTTGAATTGTCTACTTTGTTGGCCAGTGATGGCCACTACAACCTTAACGGACTTCGGCGAACGCATATGGCGTTGAGCCTTAGAGGCGAGGGCGACTAGCGCAAGAGTGCCGCTGAGGTAAAGAGTGCCGCCGCGAACCTCGGCTTGGGCCGTCACCCAGAGGGGGAAATCATGATTACTCTGGCACCCCAGAGGGGGTGTGCCCTGGGACACTGGCGTTTTGGTTATTATCAGTTTGATTATTTGGAGAGAATCTAACCGTTCTGATCCTGGGACTGTTCGACCACGCCGGCGAGGTCGATGTATGTGCCTTTGGTAACCGGCGCCTGTACCAAACACTGAAAACTTCCTATTAATGGGAGCTGTGGAATTATTTATTATTTATATTCAACCTAACAAGTGCGAAAGAAACAGAGCGATCATTCTCGACTTTTCGCACGCCTTGTGCGCCTGTAGATATTTATCAAAATTATTAATGGCGTTAATGTTAATAGTGGTAATTATTCCAGTTTGGGCTCTCAGTCCACACACACGTAATTTTAGACGTAGCTAGTCTCCATTTTTTTTGCACTTTTTTATTTTTTTTCTGCTGTCAAACATGAAAAAAACCCATCTCAGATTGAGTCTTCTGTACTTGCGCTGTTATTTATTCCCTGACAGTACGTATCTCTATCTCATAACATACGGGGTGTTTTTTGAACTTTTCCTATGGAACTGCGGTTTTTTTTTCGCGATTCCATAGTGGGTCCTTTAATAAAAGTTGTTTGTAATGATGAGTATAACTACACCCTAAGTTACTTTACAGGGTTTTTGTTACAACCCATATACATTTATTAATATGTTGTAGGCACATTTCTAAAAAACCCTTTATTTCGTCTCCGACTACCAAACAAATGTCCGCATATCTTCTTGCCTCTTTACAGATGGAGGAAGGGCAAGGTAGGTAACGAGGGTACAAAAATTTACATTACTACCCTTATAATGTATTATGGGCCCTGAAAGTTCTCCTCTATGAGCATGCTTGAAATATTTAAGTAAATTAATATTTACTAAATGCAAAAATAACACTGAGGATTTAGGCCGTTTATGTCTTTAGATTAGTTGTAATAAGGAATCGCACTGGTAATTAAGTTTTTATAGCAATATTATTATAAAGTACGACATGCCAATGCGAAATTTTGTGCTGCTTTACTCAACTGTAGAACAGCTGTACGGTTATGATTGAAAATAACTCAAGAGGTAGATTGTATACTCTAGTGTAGATTAACGTGTAGATTATTTTTAAAGCGGAAGATGGATGGTTACGATAGTTTCGCTGCTAGCTTTTCAGAATGTAGAATTAACGCCGTTGTTCTGAGCGATGATACGGAAGCTCCAATGTAGGGGCCGAAAAGGCCGAAAAAATATATTTTTTTTATTTTTTATTACTAAAAACAGTTTTTAACGGTCGACTCTCAACTCAAACTCAAAGTTATTTATGTTAATTCGCGTTTAAATACGTCGAAACTGAAAATTTGTAGCGCGTACCTTTGGCGTTCCTTTTTAAATTTCGAGTATCGTAATACTCATAAAAACTTTAGTAAACCGTTAGTAGGTAGAGATGAGATTTGTATGTAGCTAAATTTACAAATACAATAAAATCACACATTTCGAATAGAAAGACTTATTTGTATTGTAATAAATATAATCAAGCACCCAATTTTAAGTGCATCCATGTTCACTAACTCATTTACTAGCTAAGTAGGTACTAAAACAACTATTCAGACTTAGATAATCTGCCTTCACAGGTAAAAGAAAGTGCGATTTGAGAAGCATTCCTGAAGGGCCATTCTCCCGTGCAGTGTCCTGCACCTCTCGCAGCCCCTCAGCGTCTCGCAGCTGTTATCTCGACTTCAAAACTACACCGCTTGAGAATACGTGCTTCTCCCCCGAGTGGCGCAACTAAGTACGGAATTCTCAAAAGATTTCCAAACTGCGCTCGTTCAAAGTACCTTTACTTGGTTCGAAAATGTTGGTACAAAATTCGATTTTGCATCGTTCGTTTTAATTGGTTTGTATACTTAAAATTCATCATATTTATCAGACTGCTCGACAAAGAAACTCCATGCGTGGAAGTGATTGGAAAATGGTAAGACTGGCAGGTAATTTTTATGTATTTCATAAGTATGATGGAAGCATCTCGTTACCAAAATGCTGACCACTACCTTGCTCAAAGGATAAGCATTGCAAATCGGCGCGACAACACAGCTTGCGTTATGCCACGAGGCCTGCTTGGGCGGTTTATTAGATTAGTTCTTTATTTTTTGTGTTAGTTTTAATTCGTCTGCTGTCTCATAATTTATACATAATTATAATTAAACAAAAAAAAAACCAGTTTACTGAAGGACTACAAAGAAATGAAGGTACAAAGGGAACGCTCTTCAACTTTAAAAGTGAAACTACTAGATAATAGAGTTCTAGGATAATTTGATTGCTTGCGGCTACGTATTATGATATTTTATATGTCACGTTTTTATATTTATTTACTTATTTATTTATACTGTATAACTTAGACATATTAATTTTGTAAAAACCTGATTATGACTATGTCGACAACAAACTTTGATGTTCCCGAAAAGAGCAACAAAGCAACGGTTTCACATTATAACCTTCTTAAGACTCGAGGCTTTCTCCCAAAGCCAAAAGCGCGAGGTGCATTTGTGAAAGTTGGCAGCGCAAGTTGCGAGGGTACTTGTCGCGCGGCAGTTCAGGCAGTTGTTATCTCGACTCAAACACTTGCGAAGTGCGCCCGCAGGCCCTGGGGCGGGTGGCCGCGCGGGCGGGCGGCAGATACCAGGTACATTCATCAAAGTAAAATATTATGGCTTAAAACGGAAATAAATTGAGCAATTTATTCGTAAAAGCTTTAGTATTTTTATTGAGCTTTGATGTGATCTTAGGTCGATCGGCGCATTCGACCTTTGATGATTTGTGACAAGACAACGACCTTGCAGCTAAAATAACTGGGAAAGAAATTTAAAAAGATCTATTTGTATGTAAATTTGCTCTCGGCTTACAAGGTAGGTAGGTAGTTGAAACTAAACATAAGTAAATTATGCAGTTCTAACTGAGGTTTTACATTTTACAAGATTTTTTTGCGTATGAGAGAAAAGCCTATGGAACACCTACCCAAAGCATTGGTAAATATAACAAGAAAAATGTTTCAAATAAAGGGTTTTTAGATGTTTGATCCAATACCATAACAATATTTGAAAAGAAATCACTCGCAATATTTTTTTACTACTTACTTTTTAACTGAGATATTCAGTCTTAAAAAGTCGAGAAAAAATGCAACACTTGCGGTAATGACAAAGATCAGATTGAAAGTAGGCAGCCGCAGCCGATGCAGGATGAAAGTGTTGTCTATTCTCTAGTTATCGGACAAAGTTGAATCGATTTTAACTCGGCTAGATCGACAGAGTACACAGTATGTACAACAGGTCAGAATCAATATATTTTTATAGCTATAGAACTGTTTATAAAAAAGTTTCTTAATAAGTAGAGTTACCTTTTACTGCATTAGCCATTTAACATCCCACTGCTGGGATATCAGGCTACACTTGAAGGGCAATTGGGCCTGTAGGCCATGTTGTTAGGATTAATCGACAAATATGTTTTTTTTTCTGAAATAAATTATATAATAATAATATTCACCGCGCTAGACCAGTATGGGTTGGCGGATTCACATACGCCATCGAATTTCTAATCCGGAAATATGCAGGTTTTCTCATGATGTTTTTCTACACCGAACAGCCGTACGTAAGTGCCAAAGATCTCATTGGTCCGAGCCCGCCCAGGTTCGAACCCTCGAGACCACGAACATGAGGCAAGCGTGCTCCCGCGGAGCTACCACGACTTCAAATTTTAACCCATTACAAAAATAGTTTATTCTACACCAAATTGCAACCTTTGCATCGCTTCTGCTCTCACCTTGCAGCGAAGCCTCAGCTTCTCCTGCCTTACCTTCACCAACCGTCGAACTACCTCCAGTAACTGTCCGTAATACTTGGTTATTCGCAGAGTTTCGATAACTATTCTATTGTGCACTAGACACAGTTGCTGACATTCAAATCCAGATATAGGTATATTATCTTGGGAAAATAAGTAAGTAGGTATTCTGTAAATATATTGCTAGTATAGTAGCTGTCGTTTGACAAATTTGATGTTTAAAATATATAAAATGCCAAATAAATCAAACTTTTAGAATCGATAAAACGGATTTTGTCGACGGCAAAACACTTGCACTGTTGATTTATCGATAAAAGGTTCGATAAAATTATATTTCAAATAGGAAGCAGTCGACGTGGCTATACTTAACAAAGGAGGTACCGAATATTTTCTGATTACTATTATAATATTATTCTAATCGAATAATTATGCCGTTGTTCAACTCTGCTAAAACTTCGTATACTTTAGATCTACTAATACCTATGCTCTAGTTATTGTTACTATTACTACAACCGTCGCAAAAAAAATATATTGATTGGATGTTAGTTGTATGTGTAATGTGTATGTGTTCCATGGCATTCCCGCCAGAAGGAAGTTAGTAAGTGTGGTACTTGAAGTTCTTTTTCGCGGGTACAAACTCAATATCAAAAAAATAGAATTTTTCTCATATCAGTAATTGATAACTGTTGTCCAAATTTCACGACTCTGGCTTCATTGGTTTAGGTAAGGTACCAATCAGGAAATTCACTATTATATATTATAGATAGATAGAAGAAGATAGATTAAAATTGTTGGATATGCAAGCGAGAGAGAACGAAAATTTATTTCCTGTCCTTAAGCTTATATTTTACTTGCCTTAACAAAATGTAAGTATATAGACAATATAGCTTAACTTGATGCTTCCTACATTCAAATTCTTTGTTTTACAAAATTCAGTAACTTTGTAGTCCGGACCAAAACGTTACTTACAATCTAACGTACTAACCTACTTATGCATTAAAGATACTTTACTATTATAAACATTATATTTTATTATTTATTATTATTAATAATATAATGCCAAGAGGAACGTCAGTGTCCGGGAGCTAGAATTTCAGATGTGAGCAATTGTTTAAAACATTTTAAAAGTCAGATTTAACAAGGGCAAACTTCCACCCTCATGTCAGTCTTAGAGAAGATTAGCGGATCATTAATTATAAAGTTTTGGGTAAAGTTAATCCGATTAGATGTTGGTTTCGAGTTTAAGAAAGTTTCAGTGAATAATTGCATTTTATATCTTTAGCCTTTAATAAAAGAGGACTTTTCGAAGTGAAACATTTCTTCATTTTGTATAACTATCATTGATTAGGTATTAAATATTTTTTTAAATTCCGAATACGCGTTTGATCATATCCCGCCTTGTAGTAAGCAATAAAGTGGTCTAGGACGGAGCATGCTGATCTAGAAGGTACCTGTTTATGTTTACTCTAGATTCGATGGCATCCTTATTGTACTTGCGGAGGGTTTTCCATAATAAGACACTTCTAAGCGCCTATTATGCTTATCTCTCCTCCACATTAAGATATGGGGTATGTTTTTGAGCGAACTCCACTGAATAACAATCGGCTTTTAAAGCTGAAAAGAAATGCATCTGAGCAATTTTAGACTAAAAGAAAAGAACTCGTGTAAGCCGTATTTCTAAATATTTCAATTCCTGAGTCTTCATTCGATTTATTTTTTATTTACGTATCGGCCCTTCTTGTTAAGAATAATTTAGGGACTATAAGATTCTAGCGGTCAAACTTCATAATAATATATTGAGGCTCCAAAATACAGGTTTATATTGCGCTCTACAATAAACGTTTATATCAAATTATTACCACTAATTTTAAAAGACGTCTAGACGTCTAGTATTGACATTTTTATATGTAAACTTATGAAATTCCTAATTGACAAGGCTTATTATTTTGAAAGATAAGAACAATTTAATTTATATTTTCATATATAATTTTGTATACTGACAAAATTAAATCAAAAATTTAATTGTGCGTTTTTGAAATTAAATTAAATTATTATGATTATTTAAGAATACGTATGACGTAATTATGTACTATTCGATTTTAAATACCATCCGATTACTTACCGACTACTTGCGAACCATTGATCCGATCTTCATGAAATTTCGTAGGCAAGTAGTTCATTTCAATACAATTCTTAAGTTCGAATATAAGCTGAATCAGTCCAGGGGTTGTGAAGATATAGAGGTCGTGAGGTCTCAGATGGGCGAGAACTACTAGTTTATGTACTAATCGTAGATAGATAGATAACTCTTTATTGTTCACACCAGAAATTACATGCATAATACAAAAATCTACTTAAAACTAGTGTAACAATTGGCGGCCTTATCGCTTAAAGCGATCTCTTCCAGGCAACCTTACATCGTACATGTCGCTCTTTTTCTAACTTGACCATGTTATTATTGTAATATTTAATTTTTATACGTCTGATACAATTTGTGTATATGTTTCATGTGACTTGTAATTAATTTGACTGAACAATTGAATGTTTTTTTTTAAACTGTTTTCTTTTTGACATGTAACTAATTGTTATGAATAAATACTATGAACTATGTACTACAGTCGATTTACGCATATTTCTGTGGACATTACACACATTTATTATAGTTTGTCTATGGTTCTTCTAACACCGCTAAGTTATAAAGAAGATGTCCACAACAAGAATACGTCTGAAATCCAGGACTCCGAAGGTTAAAATCAATATAGACCAGGAGGTAAGTCAGTATTGAGTTTTTCTGATTCGTCGGCGAGCCGTGCTTTTAGTACTTTTAGTCGGTTGGATTAGTGTTTCGTCTCTAGCTCTTAGCTCACTTGCAGTTTTGCAAATTATTGTGTAGATAAAGTGCGAATTTCCAAAAAAGTTTTATCGGTATCAAATATTTTAAAGGAATTTTCGTTTTGACATCAATACAATAAGACTTTATTCACACCACAAAAGGACAAATAATAAAAATACATTAGCGACAACAACAAGACGATCATATAGCTCAGAGTGATCTCTTCCAGACAACCTTGGATGAGTAAACATACCATCGTATTAGAATTAGAATTTTCTGAAATAAAATATTCGTAATAAACTGAAGATAGATATTTTTAGCACCTCAAATTCCGAACAGGTGCCTTTTGCTGCGAGAAATCAGTGTGCAAAACCGCATTATGCTCTATTGTTAAGTTATTTTTGGAAATGGACACCTAGCGATTAAATCTTTCATATTTTCAATAAATTTAAAATGCGCGAGCATGACTAAGGACCTCAATAAAATCATATTAATGTAATTGTAAAAGGGGTGGGTATTTGTAATTTAATTGACTATATTTGTAAGTGTTATTATGGATTTCTATTTATTGTTATATTGAATAGAATTTATTATCTTTTTGTTGAAATGCTAATTATTGTAAATTGTATTAAACTAGTAATTCGAAACAGAAAATAGAACTTAAATAAATCATTATATTGAAATGAACTACTTGCCTACAAAATTTAATTAAGATGGGATCAACGGTTCGCAAGTTATCGTCGGACAAACATACATAAATAGCATATTACATACAAAAATACAAACGCCGATAATATAATCTTTACCTAAACACACTACTGTTTGCAAGCTGAAGTGGCAATGGGCGGGCTGAATCACTCGAAGTACCTATAACCGATGCGGGGAAAAGGTTCTTGAGGGGCGCCCCCGAACTGGAAGTCATGGCGTAGGTGGACTGACGACATTGTGAAAGTCGCGGACAACCGGAAGTCATGGCGTAGGTGGACTGACGACAGATGCAGGGAAAATGTTCTTGAGGGGCGCCCCCGAACTGGAAGTCATAGCGTAGGTGGACTGACGACATTGTGAAAGTCGCGGACAACCGGTGGATGCAAATGTCAAATTGTAGTGTGGTCTATTTTCAGCGGCGGACGCCTTCCGGCTGATGATGATGTGAAAAACACTACAGTGTACATTCATAACAAGCAAGTTGCATCTGCAATCAGTTATCCGAGATATAATAGTAAAATGTTACTAAAAATGCAAACACAATAACGAATTTGGATCGTCTATTGTCTGTCAACTGCGGCACTAAAATTTGAAAATAGCATTGTGTAAATATGGCGCCGCTACGAGCAGTTTATCTAAACGAGCGCCTCTAGTGACCCTCGCTACCTACACGCTACCTTCACTAACCCGCTGTACGGTAGTTTGAAAAATATATGGCTATTTACAATTCCCTGGAAATAAGTAAAGTAAAATCTATGAGAATTTTTACAGTTCTGTACCCAGAGGGTGTCAACGGGACCCTATTACTAATCCTACGCAGTCTGTCTATAATTTTGTAGAGGCAAAATCGGCCAAGGGATTGTGAAGGTGTAGGGGTCGCGAAGTCTCATTTCGGCGCTAACTATTAGTTCTTACCCGACTGCCCAAGAAGGAGAGTAATGTTTTTATGGTGTATGTAAGTATGTGAGTTATATAATTATGTATGTTTGTGTATTCCTATATTACCAACAAAAGTATAAGATAATACCCGTTTGCAAAATGTTACTTATGTTACATAAAGACGTAAAGAGGAATCCACAACACCTCACTCGTCAAAATCGGTCAAGCCGTTTAAGCTACAGGGGGTAATTTAAGAACATACCTTACGTAGTATTTGTATTCTCTTTAGAACACAGGAACATACTTACATAAACCCCAAAAACATAACTCTCCTTCTTGGGCAGTCGGTAAAAAAGTAATAAATACATACGTTTATGTAATTGAGTGGCGTGTTGAGCAAATCGCTCGCTGATGGTTAACGCCTCGCTAGCCCATAACAGTTCAGTTAACAGTTGAACTTTATCAGTTTAAAACCCTGCGCGTGGCAATGCACTGGGCACGTCATCCTAAGATTTAAGATGTTAAACCTCTTCTCATTCAGTTATTTCTCTGAAATGTAACGTATAATTACTCATTCGTGGAAGATACAACAGGATAAACTGAATATAAAAGATAAATCTTTGAAGAAATGCTATATTTGCCGGAGTGTTGAATGAGCTATTTAAGCTTTATTTTACTATTTTACTGTTATTACTTTTAACTTTTTTAATACTTAAAAAAAACCTATATGTAAATACAATTAAAATGTTTTTTTTTTTTTTATTGTTCTTGGCGCAGCTCCACGGACTCCGAGGTCCACGCCCTTTGTCAACTTTTAAGTTTTTTGTTAACTATTACTGATATAATATAAGACTAACAACATAACAAGAGGAAAATCTACTATACTTATTACTATGTTGCGTGTATACTCCGAGCAGTCCAGCTTCCGCAAGCAGCACCCGTTCACGAGTTGACGCATGTGCCAGCCATCGCTCTCCTCAACCATATTTGAGGGAAGAGGGCGACCCGACACACGACGCCGCCGCAAGAAGAAGCCTTTATGTAAGCGTTAATGCTCTGAGTATACACACAATACTTACAACCTATCTTATTCTATTGCAATACATTTAGTTCGAGTCTTCAATCAATATGTTAAGAACAAGCCCTTTTCTAGGCATCGACGCAAAGACCAAGCCGCTTATGATGAGAAGGGAAATTTGAACCCACACATCTGTGTTTGAACCCAATACTCCACAAATGGTCGAGGTGAACAATAAGAACGGGTTTCGCGAAATTCCACTTCTAAAGGGGTAAAATGAGTAAGTAGTATATTTTTCATGCTAAGCACATGAAACTTGGCTTATGTACTGATACTAACTAACAAGTAAAAAAAAAAACAATTAAATAAGCATAAAAAATAAGGAAACACATTACACATGATTTTTAGAAAATCGACCCCTAAAGATGTGAAACAGGGTGCTTAAATGCGAGCGAACTCATGCAGGCGAGCTGAAAATGAAAATGAAATGAACGATGATTATATATCCATCGATATAAATATTCTATAGACAGCGCAGTTGATGTGTTTGTAATTACATTGGTACTTTTATTACTAGTACGTAGGTTATTTTCTCAAATATTTTTTGTTTTGTTCGTTTATTGATCCCTAAATAGGGGAAGACACTGACTGCTGCAACACAGCGTACGCTTAAACAGCAGACAGTGCTCCAGTTGCAACGAGTATTTCAAATACTTATTTTTTTTTGTATATTTTGTTATTGAGAATAAACACATCTATAAGCAAACGTCTCGAAGATTACTAAAACCTAGAAAACAATTATCTGTGCTACAAATGAAACCAACTGCAAGATCGGCCTTCAAATATCACACCACTTACAATCAATGGCATCAAACAACCCAATATTAGGATCTAGATATGAATATTAAATTAGTAGCGTCAGGGCAGAGGTTGCTCCGAGGAATGTCGTTCGAAGTCCAATATCAGAATCATTGAAGGCTCAATAAAGTTTTACATTCAGCCGTGGAGAGCGGTAAGTGCGCCAATACGTGGAGATAAGAAATGTAACCGACAATCGTGTCTCCTCAGGGCACGCTGTACGTAATATCCGATGTGGGCGTACTCACTCCAGGGGCAAACGTTATTTTATTGCGGTATAATGTTGAACATTCCAATATTTTTTATATGTCCGAGTCCCGAGACAAGCAGGTCGCTTGCCTGATAATGAGTGCTACAGTAGTCGCTAGCAAACGAAATAAATACCACTGAAATTGTATTTTAAAAATACGTGACTGAGTTGGTTATTCCGACTACAGTTTCGATCATATCCGGCGATCTTTCCAAATAATGCTACCGGAATGACACGCGCCCGAACTCGACTCGCCTTGAATCTAACTACTACTAAAATTTTGAACTTGAAGCACCGTGTACTATTTTCGCTCGACATAGAGAATATTTTGTCTCTCACTACTCTCTCACGAAGGCGCCTTACTCGTTGTGTGGATAAATTTGGGCACTCGTTTGATTCAGTACAAACCGGGCTTAGAGCTCGAGTCCCGCTGCCTCTTTCGCTGTAATTGCTGCGCATTGTCTAAAAATAGCAGTTTTATAACGTTTGGTACCCTATCCGTATAAACCAGCACACATTTTTACTTGGCAACTTATTTATTTTTCTGCTTAGCTCACCTTTTAGAGCATCTTTATGCCCACGTGACTGCGTACAAATAACTTATATAACTCTTTCCGTTGCGGAGTTGTGACTATTTCTCTGGTCTTGCAGAGTGAATTTCGAGGCTCGGTTTCAACCCTAACACTGGGTGTATGGGAGCTTTTTAAAAAACGTTTTTACGTTAATAATCAATTGCATGACGTATGTATGACGGAGCAACACTTGCGGCAACGGAAAGCGCGGCTAGACCAATTTTGATGATTTATTTTTCCTTGTGTTCATAATTGTAAGGAAAAGGTAAATTGTAGCTTAAGGGTCGGAGACGGACAGACTACTTTTTTTTGTAGGTCTACGCGAATGAAGTCGCAGGTAACAGCTAGTCTATTATAAACCATATTTGTAATATGGTAATTTCATTCGTCTTATTCACTTATTAAATGTAATTAATATAAATTTAAATGATATTATATAAAGTTATTATTATATTATATAAAATTAAATTTATATGAAACAAAATTTGAAAGTTGTAAAAGATACACTGACAAGGCGGGCTATTATAAAGTAGGTGATCTGAAAGACCCATAGGTCTGGAACCTGCCTATACAAAGAGGTACATGTCAAATGTAAATATTAGATACATTATATCTAATATTAAGGTGACGTGTGCAAGCGATTTTAAATTCCTATGGAATAAAGGTTTTTGACTTTGACTTTATATATTTTATAACGGTTATTCCTCGAATATATATATTCGCGGATGTAGCGCAACTAAGAATTCTATCTACCCTAACATTCAGTCTTAAATCCGACCACTTTCAACACCCATTGTACGGAATATCCGCGATTTGTGTGAAATTCATATCGGGTCGTGCAACCCGCCGACACCCGACCTCAACCCCGCTCGAATTATTCACCACTGACGTCGATAATTCATTATGTTACCGGATCGGAAAATAAAACCCGCCAAGTGAGGCCAGATTCATCTGTGGGCCAGATTCACGCCTTGGCCCAACCAGATACGAATAAAATGAGCCGAATGAGTGTTCAGTTTTAATTTCAATAGTCAAATTGTATTTTATATACTTAGGTTAGAGATATTATTTGAAATAAATATCTCTTATTTACAATTAAATTTGAACTAAAACTATGTACTTAGCTCGGCTCCAAGTCTCATTTTACTATTTATTTTTTCACAAATTGAGATCCACACTATCTCTGAGTGGCATGGGCTATGTTTTTTTAATAACGTGAGTAAAGTCACGGACAAGACAAAAGCTATATAAATTTCTGTAATCCAAACCAAACCTAGTAATCCATATTTTCAAGTATCAGAAATGCTACTTCGGATATATCGCCGAGCAGACTTTGAAAGCCGTTTAGAGCAAATTGCACCCTGCTAAGTACCATTTTTTTTTTGTATTTCTACTAAAGCTTAGGCTTTTGCGCAATTTTTTAAATAAGCTAGAAGTTGTGAGATGTTGTTTATAGATTTTTAGTTTATAATATTCGTATTTTCTTTAGTCGAAAGCTAGTTTATTACTTTCAGTCCTTATTTTCCAAACTTTTACAATGATTAGGAATTTTATTATTATTATTTTAATTTAAGTACATTTTTTTTATTTCAAAACACATTCGAAAAAAGTTACAAATTTTTAAGCCACTCAGGTGTAACATACTTAGAAAAATAAAAAATCATAAACTATTAAACCAAAATCGTAGAACATACATGAGGTATTTTCGTGAAGGTTTTCATTTGGTGTGAGGAATCTAGTGCTGTATAATAATAATATGGACGTCTTTTATTTGTTTAAAAAGAATCTGTAAGATTATAAAACGATGAAGAAGACATATAATCTCAACACAATTAATCAAAAACATGTCATGAGGAAATGAAACATTATTTACAAACAAGACGAGCAGGTGTCGGCAAAAAGCGTGTTACCAATTCAATTTTCAAGACATTTTTTGAGTAGGTAAAGTAACCTCGACGTGAGGAGAGTACCTTCAGCATAAATTGCCATAACACGCGCAAATCCACCCAAAAAACGTGAATATTTTTTCAATGTTCGGTTTAAATTGAAATGATTTCCTGCAGGGAAGGAAACGGGAGCGACAATGGAGTCACTTAGACCGAGCGCCGAAAGAATAATGAGCGAGAGTGGGACCGCGACCTGGGCCCCTATTCGGAGAAATGACATTTTTATCTCTCTCTCACTCACTCCCATTAAACTTTAAATTAGAGAGACAGTCACCGAGATAATCTCGAGCGCACAGGAATAGGGTCCCTGTACCGTACCACCAACTGTAGAAATAAATGAGGGAGCCACCGTAGTGTTATTTGAACAAAAGTGATATAGAATCCAGTAAAAATATTTCCTTCCTACATTTTACGAACTCCACAAATAACTTGGTTGCTTTGTACCTCGTAGATTATTGCAACTTATTTGTCTCTGTGAACGTTTCAAAGGCACATTAGGCAAAATTGTCGCATTTGTTTTTATTTTACAACCTCAAAGATAAATAATGTCTTTTTCGTCATATTAACGCCTACAAAATACAATATGTCTTATGCTGAGTGTTTACTTCTTAGTATATCCCAATTTTTTTTTTATATTACTGAAAGACGACGTCCCGCTTGCCCGTAACGATTTAGTGCCGCCCAACATTTAAAACTTCAACAGTTCAAAGCCCTGCGCCCTGAGATATTTGTTAAATAAGCCGTTGTTTTTTAATCATTAAATACTGTTTCTTTCATTTAAAATAGATGGCGTAGTAATCTTTAAACAATATCTTTCAACTTTGATAGATATTGCTTAAAGATTGCGTCAACTTTGTCAAATATTGTTTAATAATTGAAAACCATCTATTAGGGATAAAAGAAACGGAATAAAATTACAAATAGCTTCTAAGCAAGGGCTCATTTAGAAAGAAATTTCGCCGTGTTTTTTCTTTTTCATTTTAGTAAATTAAATACGATTGTTCAAAGTTTAGTTGCTTTAATGCATGTTTAATAACTGAATACAATAATTTTTGGACTGTGGATAATAATATTCGTCGATGACTATTGCCCTAGATGTAAAGTTTCTTTGCTATTACTGAACAAAACTATCGAAATTTATTATTATTCCCAAGTGTCGTTTAGCAAGTGAAGGCAATATGTGGACCCTATAAAGATGATAAGTTGCATTTCACCAGTCTGTAAAGAGTCTAAGTCAGACGAAGCGTGCACGAAACATTCGCTATGTTACCCAAACATTGACGCAGTCAGGGCGGGGTGAGGTGGGGCGATTCCCCCTGGCTCGTTGTTCATGCAAAAGTATAATAAGCTATAGTCCTTACTATTCTTTAAGTTCTATTTCCCGCTGATATCACGTGTTACGCGAAAAAACAAGACAAGGCACAACACAGCAAACGGGCTAAGGCCATAGGAATGTATAATATGCCTATTATAATTATAAGGGGAATATTACTTCGTAGGTATGTTGTGTAATCATCATGACATCACATTGATTGTAAAGAAAATTTTTCTATTAATTTGCCCGAAGAGGTCGAAAACAATCATTTTAAATATTTTTCGATCTTTTTTCATATCACAGGATTGTAAATTATAGTTTATATTTATTTATATAAGTAGCTTAAGTATATTTGTCAATTTTTTATTTGTTATCAATAGTCATTATGTATTTTTCATTTTCAATCATGTTCTTAGTTTATTGTCAATCGTGATTTCTGATGCACGCCTACATCTCCCTCTTTTCAAACACGGGGATGACTGGTAGAAAATGCTTTAGAATTAAGTCCTTCTGTTGCACCAAATACGTTGTATGTGTGTGCAATAAAGTAATAAATAAATAAATATTTTTTTATTTTCTATAAAAATATCTACAGTCACACAATATTTACTTTTGAGATTCTCATTCTTTATGATGTACCTTCAATAAAGTGGAAATATGTGAGTGAGACAACTTTGAACACAATATTCTAAACATTATAAACAAGGCCGCTGCTGTAAATCTAAATAAATAACTTCAATTTTTGTGTTACAAAATTATTTCACTTCATTTGACTTTTAGTATGTGTTTGTTTGGAAGAGATCGCTTTAAGCGATAAGGCCGCCAGTTGTTACACTAGGTTTAAGTTTTTTTTTTGTATGTCATTTCTAGTCTGAACAATAAAGAGTTATCTATCTATGTATATTTATGTGCATGGAGAAAGTTTAATATGTGGTGAAATTCTACTTTGAAATCCTTGTTACGGCCATTTACGGGAGTCATATTTTAAGGCACCGCTACTATTAGTCAGTGCAGTCTTGGGACTCGAACCTCGACCACCGAGACCGGAGTAACGACCGAACGTAATGCGCGTATAGCTCTCGTATTTTTCAAGTCAAACTGCTGTGGAAAATGTGTGGAAATGTGACGTTTGCACTCGTTTGTTAAGAGTACTGGCTGTCTTAGGGTACTGACCTCCAAATGTCATTATGATGATAAATCATCATCAAGTGATGATTATGATACACAAACATATACATAATTAAAAAATATTTGCTGACCACATCTAACCCATTTTTTTTGAACGGTTGATTGAAAACAAATACCCGAAGTAACGAGATTTTGTAAATAATGTATTCAATTAATATCGAAAAATGAACCTAAAAACAATTATCAGAACATACAGATTCATACAAGAGATATTGATACAAACAATGAGGAATCAGACAATAAAATATTCATACAGAACCTATTGTTACATCTTTGGACTGTGAATACACTCCATGAATATATGTAGAATATAAGTAGGTACTATCACTAATATACAGATAATTTAGTATAATACTTAACATAATTATAATTACCATGTTCTGTATATTTAGTAATGTAATTAGACATGTAATGGACCTTCATAATATTGTATTACCTACCAAGTACTGCTGCGACCTTGAAACATGTCTTGAATATTTTAGCGAAGTATTTTAATCAAATTCAGATACCTTATCTATTTAAAACACCAAGAAACATTTATTGAACTACTTACCCTTGTAATTTTTTTTTTAGGAATCTCATGGTATCTTTTCCATACACCAATGGTGCCATGGCGCACTGATAGCAGCTTCCGGATGAGATCTTTTATTTTAGCATTGGAAAGTTATTTGCGTATACCTATTTTCTGGTAGTAATGGTGCCTAGATAGTAATTCGCAAGTTAGATAGCGATACATTGTCTTGGCTGTCACTGATCTGTTGTGGATTTTGCTCAGTGTCACCACCTGACCGCGATTCGTCACATGACTTGTTTTCGCTCTCATAGCTTTCATTGTTATTTAGTCTATTTCAGAAAATACGGTATACGCTCAGTCTGTCGCTGCTTATTCACCAAAAACACCAAAAAAATAAATATATTTGATACACAAAATAACCAAACAAGGCACAAAAGTGCTACGTCGCGGTTGAAGAGGGGTCATATTGACCCTACCATATTCTACCTTCTTACACAAGCGGCGGTCAACCGAGTGATTATTTGCGTGGAGAAGACACGTAATTAGCTCCAGCTACTGAGTTATTCGGCAAAGCACGACTTCGGAACAAAAAACTGCACGCGAAACAAATCGAGGAGGGCCAAATTGACCCCTGCTCATCCTCGCCGGGTTAAAAGTAAAAAATAAAGTCTGTCTAGTCATACACAAAAAATATTATAAACGTCTTCAATACAGCTCAGCTCATGCTAGTAAAATAAGTAAAATAAAATAAGTAATAAGGCTTTACAAAACCTGTGCTTTAGTTTAGTATTGAAAGAGATAGAGATATTTCACCAGTTTTAGAGCTAAAATAACATTAGCAGGAAAAATGTTGCCGCAATATAGTAATTGAGGTGCATTTATCCGGCAATTGGCCGCGTCCCTGCGTTTCCGTTCGTTAGCCCGCTCGGAAATGTCCCGGAAAATTGTTCGGATTCACACAGACTCACTCCAGCAATGTAAAGCGAGGAGTCTAAGGCAAAACTAGCTCACTTTACAGCTTTGTTCCGTCCCCATAAAAATATTCCATCGTTTATTCTACTGTACCTCAACCTTCTAACCAAAGTTCTATGCCAACATTGCCATCTTTGAAATTGCTCAGAACACGCACAAAATTCATCAAATATTTGTCTTTCATTTATGTTGCGTTACGAAAGTAGCTATCACCCCAACTGTAACCTTCTTAATGTGTTTTCTCGTGTACTCATAACAATAATTGTCGTGTCAGAAACGTAACGAGCTTCGCAGATGTTGCTGTTTAATTAAAACTTTGAGCCATCGTTATCCAACCCTTCGACGTTATTGGACCCTATGGCTAACGTCCCTGAGAGTCGTGTCTATAAACTTTCGGATAGCCTCGAATTTGTGGATAAATTCCGCTATTATCGACATCGAACCCAAATTCACCTGGATATTCCGATAGTCAGGTGTGATAGCCAACTGCGTTTAATTAACAAGTAGTTGTGAAGATCCGGACGTCCGCAGTGGGGTTAAGGTTGGCCTCAAATTCGTCAGAACGCGGGGGATATTTGCGTCACTGCCAGAGTTCGTAAGGATCGTCGAGCTAATATATTTCATCAGCTTATCATTAGGCGAGCGACTTGCTCGTCTCATCACTCAGTTACATTAAAAAAAACATGCAACGCACTTATGTGTCCTGTACACGACAATTCATCCATGGAAAGGCACCCCTTTGCGGATAACAATTACGGAAGGATGTGCGACCCTTGTTAGAGCATGGATAAATTCAGAAAACGACTACGATTCTTTACCGGCCGAGGTCGTAGACCGCCCCGGACAGCGTTAAATACCTTAATGTAATCTAGTTTATTACTCCGGTTATTTAGTTACTTTGGTTGAGTAAGTAAGCATGCAAAATTCTAAGTGTTCTATATAAATCCACCTTTCTATGTCGTGACCTTTAGACTGTTTATCCCACAGGAGAGGAAACATTTTTACAGCTATCCAGCAGGGCTAGCATGCGCACCGCCACAAAATCTTTTCGTTATGCAAGAACAGGACACGGCTACATGATTTGAAGTAGAAAGAGTGAAAAAAGCGATGTGAGTTTAGAAAACAAAGGACAAGAGAAACAAATATTAAAATAGTAACAATAGCTTCTGCCCGCGGCTTCGCTCGCGTTTTTCTGGGAAACAATAATGGCGTTCTTGTAAGTATATAGGGTACGACGTAAGTGTTTCAAGGTTATTAATTGTTTGATTCAGTTCCCAAGTAGATTTTTGGATGATGAATTTAAATTACTGCTTTGGTCCTGGGTATACTAACACTCGGCCCTAATAATACGTGAATGGGTACATGGAACTGATATGATCACCCTTTATAATATAGAAGATATGATATAAGATTATGATATAGAAGATAATACTTTTTTTAAACTCATTGCTGAATATAGCCTCTCTCTTGCTGTGCTATCAGCCTCGGTTCTGTGGTAATCAGGTCTAGGTTAGATCTGCGTTTTTTTTAAATATCGTCGATCCATCTCGCTGCTGTGTGACCAACGCTCCGCTTATAAAAATGCTAAGTGCCACCCATGCAACCATTTATTATATTATAATTTATTTTTAATTACTATTACAGTTACAACACGTCATTGAAATAGTTGTATGTGCGCGTACCACTGTAAGAATTGTTTTTTTTTTAAACTGCCTGAAAATAAAGGCCTATTTTTAGATAAGTGGCAAACATTGTTCTTTCTTAAACAAGCCTAAGACTGGTTTCTTCAATACCTCATCATTGTTTCTGTAATTTATAACTGGGATTATAAATTGAAGGATTTAGACGCCGCAGGGTGTCATTAAAAACTTTTATGAGTTCTGCGGAGTTCCCGCGTATTCTAACAGATTGACGCCCGAATTTTAATGACTTATCGGGCCCCTGTTTCTTATTAGTCTGATTTGTTATTGACCTATATTAACAGAAAACTTGGCTTGACAAATTAAAATATTTTTACTTTGTTCTCTAACTCGAAACTTTTTATGAATGGAATAAATCCGTGAATGTTTTTTTTTTTTCTTTATTTTCTTTTTTATAAACTAAAAAATAATTAACCATTATACCCAGTTTGGAACCAGGGCTCCATAGTGTTCGCAAAGAATTTGTCTATCGAGCAAAGCCAAATGACGAAGCTGAAGACTGAGGACGGCAGTATTATTTCGTCGAAAACGGAGATTCTCAGGGAGCTCGAGAGGTTTTACGGACAGCTGTACACCTCGACACGAAAACCAATTGTTAGTAGAGCTCAGGACTCCAGAGCCGAACTGAACCGACACTACACCGAGGACATCCTAGACATCAGCCTAAACGAGATTAGAATGGCTCTCGTGCAGCTTAAAAACAACAAGGCGCCGGGTGATGACGGAATAACGACCGAGCTTCTGAGAGCGGGTGGAAAACCGGTACTTTTAGTCCTCCAGAAGTTATTTAATTCCGTTATAGTTCAGGGTACTACGCCAGAAGCATGGCACAGGAGTGTAGTGGTTCTGTTCTTCAAAAAAGGTGATAACACCTTAATGACGAATTATAGGCCCATCTCGCTCAGTTTACAAGCTGTTTTCGAGAGCTATTACGAACCGTCTCGAACGCAGGTTTGATGACTTCCAGCCTCCGAAACAAGTCGGATTCCGTTAAGACTTTAGCAACATGGACCACATACACTCGCTCCGCCAGATTATAATCTGTATAAATCTGTATCTTTGTGTCTCTCTGTGTGATTGTAATCTGTATAATCTGTGATTAGTCTTCTGTATACAGAAGACTGAAGAGTATAATCGGCCATTATGCCTGACGTTTGTGGACTATGAAAAAGCCTTCGATTCCATTGAGACCTGGGCAGTATTGCAGTCCCTTCAGCGATGTCATATCGACTATAGTTATGTCGAGGTGATGAAGTGTTTGTATAGAAACGCCACCATGTCAATCCGATTACAGGAAGAGAGCAAGAGGCCAATCCAATTGCAGGAAGGCGTGAGACAAGGAGATGTTATTTCTCCGAAACTGTTCACGAAAGCATTGGAAGACGTTTTCAAGCTTTTGTACTGGAACGGATTTGGCATCAATATTAATGGCGAATACATCACTCACCTTAGTTTTGCCGATGATATAGTAATCGTGGCAGAGTCGCTAGAGGACCTCAATAATATGCTAAACGACCTCAGTAGCGTTTCTCAACAGGTGGGTCTTAAACTGAACATGGACAAGACGAAAATCGTGTTAAATGCCCATATTGTACCCGTACCTGTGGTCGTTGGGAACGAAGTTGAAGTGGAACATTATAACCTTGGACAGACTGCCCAGTTAGATTAGCTTAGTCCAACTTCAACAAAGAGGTTGCCCGGTTGCCCGAAGAATCCAACTCGGATGGGCAGCGTTCGGGAAATTGCGTGATATCTTCTCGTCCAAAATTCCGCAGTGCCTGAAGACAAGGGTCTTCAACCTATGTGTGTTGCCAGTGATGACATATGGAACGGAAACATGGTCCTTGACCACTGGTCTTTTAGAGAAACACGTCTTCTGGCTGATGATGATGATGATGATACCCAGTTATTAAAAAATGCTCAGACATTATTTCATGCTTTCACGGAAAAAAAAAAAACTATGAAATAAATAATTACTAGCTCTACAAAGATTATTTACCTTATATTTTTAATAATTATTTTTGATTTAAGTACCTGCTAACTACCCGTACACTCCCCTTAAATAAAAAGTTATATTCTTCATTCAAATATTCTCAAAAATGTGTAATAAAAGCTAGATGGAACAGCGTGAAATAAGTACTTTATAAATTTCATCCCTTATCAACTTACGCCCATTTTGAGTTGGATGGGTCATTTATAACTTACTTAATCGTCGAAAACACGGCACACAATTTACAAAACAAACATAAATCCTTTCCTTTTGCATTAATCCGTGGATTAATATTTTGTTTGCTATTCATATCCCGTTTTCGATGCGGTGGAGTGGGAAAGCATATATTTTATGCGAGGCCTCGAATTAAGAGCAATTCACATCGGCCGATTTTCCAACGTCGCACTGTGTACGTGCGACGACAATCCAATTAATAAGCAAACCTTTCGTATTCACTGTGAATATGAAATGATTGCACGACGGTCAATTGGGCTTTCAAATAAAATATTCATATAACAACATGTTCGACCAACGATTGCCGTGATCTACCTCATGTACGCAGACCAAATTACTACAGAAATAAAAATACTAATAAAAAGTTGCACAAATGATATGTAACTTTTTTTTTTTAGATAATAATATTTTAATTACTTCAAAGCAAAGAGCATTAAAGCACGATGAACGAAATTATTGATACTTATAAACCTATTTATAATCAGTTATTTTTGATTTATAATTAACTAGTAGTTACCCGCGACTTCGTTCGCGTGGTCATAAAAAAAGTGTTATATGTCCGTCTTTGTGATATACAGTAATTCTTTATCAAATTTTATCAAGATCCGTTCAGCCGCATAGCCGTGATAACGCGACAAACAACCAGACAGAGAGACAAAGTTACTTATACCTTATCTATAATGAGTAGTAAGTATAGCTAAGTTTCGCTAGATGGCGCTGATCCATTTCTGTGAATTTTTTGACGTTTTGTATGGACTGACAGTTGTAATGTAGAGAGCTCCGAATCGCGCAAGCGAAATTTTTTCTTCGGGACTTCATTTTTATATATTCATTAAGGTTTAGTTCAAATTAGATTACAATATACGACGTAAAAAATATGTTTTCAAAAATAATATTTGCAACGCCATCTTTTGAGAACCTAGCGAGTTTGGCAATAAAAATAAAATTAACAATTGTATTGATATTATGAATGAGTTAGCTTGGGTTTCTACTTCAAGTCATGTAGAAATTGTGACGATCATGTCGCAGATTAAAGTACTAGTGACATCTTACGTCCTTATCAGTACTATAATCAAGCATCTTTATTTGAAAATTACCACTCTTAGTATTATTTATCTATGGTATAAGAAACCCTTTTTCTAAAAGACGTTTAGTTTCTGTCACAAAGTATTTTTATTAACGTCCTAGAATTTGATCTCATTCCTCGTCTAGATTTGCGACAATAATGTATAATGTACATCAATATTCTGTCCACATTTGCGAGAGCCCTGTTAAGTTCGTAGATTGTAGTAGCGACAGCGTCTGTACAGATCTTTTTAGATTGGTGTTGAGAAATAACAGATTGCTCAGCCGTGGTTTCTCTTGATTTCCCACAAGATGCCTCAATGAGGGCGCGGAGTTAACCGCAGGACTTTCGACAATTTCTTCTATTTTTCCTTTAGCAAATCCATTAGAAAATGAAATTAACACCAGCACTCAGGGTTGTTCCGAAAGACTGATTGATTTTAATTTAAAAGTACTTTATTTAAAAAACAAAATTACAAAGTATATAGGTACTAACTAGGCACATTCTAAACGGCTATAAAACATATTAGCATTATTGTCCTATCAGCTCTTAGATGAAGCCTCCCCCATAATGGGGCATGGGCTGCCATAATCCCCCACGCTCGGCAGTCGGCTTGGAGATCGCAGAATGTTTACCTTTTACTAAAAGGACGCTGCTGCCCGTCCTCTGTTGGTTCTAGTCGCAGCTTTAGGACATACCCACGTCGATAAAAGATATGCTGTGTGCATAAGATTGTTCATAATAGTGGCTACTAAGCATCCTTTTGGCTTAGCATACTCTTTCCGACTAGCCCGGTCGTCTTCTGGTTGATGATGATAATGTGCCAACACAAGAACAATATAAAACGGGAATAATAAAATTATGAAAAACACAAATAGTAACTTTTGAAGTCTTTAACATAAAAATCACATTTTTGTTTTTATGGTCTTGGCACCTTAGAAGCAAATTTTTCTTCATAAAGCAATGTATATTTCAAATTAGCGACGTGTGACAAAAAAATATAATTACAGCTACGACTAATCATCCTTTTAGATTGAATGACGATCAACTCTCCTCTCTATCACCACTACCACGATACCAACCTATCAGCAGCAACCTACCACCTATCGGCAGCAATCTACCACCTATCGGCAACAATTTACCACCCATTTCAACAACGTTTCATATAGCAATGATAACAAATTTTCCAAGCCATTTATCGGGCGCTTAGGATACTTTGGCTAGATATACATATATCAACTCCGTGCACTCGATTGGAAATAAATTGACACATACGTACTGTCTCCAGTTACACATTGTGAATATTGATTTGTTTAACAACTGTTGTTTTTATACATAGATTTGCAAGTACATGAATTTTGTAATAGACCCAATTACTTATTAACATGTCGAGTCTACTACAACATTCAGAACAAACGTGTCCTTAGTTTACTTAAGTATAGAGACACATTTTAGAAGTATGTATGCACAAAGTAATTTCGACCCTATCTCGTTAAAAAAATGACTAATTAGCTTACTAGTCTAAATAGTCAACATGGTTCTTGCTTTGGTTCGGACATTTTTAGGCGCTGACCCGAAATTCATAGTTTTAAATATCTTTGTTATCTTGTGTATTTTTATTTATTTCTAGCCAATTTTTATGGTTCCATAGTACTACAAGGAACCCTTATAAGTTCATCAATCAATTCCGTCTTTATGTCTAAATTTGGAAACCTTTAGTCTTATAACATCCAAAGTTATAAACGTACATGCATGAACTTTTGCACAACGATACATCTGAATATAGACCACAAGTTTGGTTTTTTGGGGTACCTCATCATACAAAAAAAAAAAACGTCTACCCCACATGTGGAGTATCATTGAATAGGTCTTTTAAAATGAAGTTAAGGTTTGCTACACCATTTTTTAATCGGATGTACCGATTAAGAAATATGGCCGAAAAAGTTGCTTGCAATCTGTACCCCCTGCCACTTCTAAACTATGCATCTGAGAATCTTGTTGACTTCTCTTTTGACAGATATTAGTAAAAACTTTCTTTTTAAATTAAAAATATTAAATAAGAATTAAATATTTCTGTTTCTGTTGTATCGTTTATTAGGTCAACACGATACGAGCCTTGAGCCTTTTGTGGGACCGCAGTTAATTTTGTCATCAGACACTATATTAACATTAAGCTACGTTGATTTATAAGATATGATTTAATATTTCAATGTAATATGTTTATAGAAATAAATAAATTAGTATTTGTAAAATTGTTTCGGGCATGGTGTGACAATGACTTTTTGACATAAAAGGAAAAACGGATAAATACTTCAAACGTACTAAGTGCCTAAGGAACCCTGCTAAGCATGGCCCGATATGCTTTTGATAAGATAATAAAAATTTAAGTTTATTCATTTCGACCTGAGTAGCGTTATATGAAAATTCGCAATAAGATAACACAGACTACAAAGAGTACTGCAGCACATATGATAATACTAACAGTACGAATTTTTTTTCAATTTTATCGGTCAACTCTGCAAAGTCTGGCTAGGAAAAAAATAGGAAGATTCCATTTAGTTTCGCCCTTTAGCTCCATTCGCTGTTTTTGAATTTTTATTTCATATAGGTATACAATGGTATCTAAAATACGTTTAGGTATATATAATTACACATATAATTATGTGTCAACTAACTAGCCCATTACACGTTGTCAACTAACTTATATTGTGCGTATTTAGAGTACCTCCAATCTCCGATTTGAGATCCGCATACTATAAAAAAACATTAAAACAGACGTTACAAGAGGCGGATCCTCGCGCTAAACTATCCCGAGTCATGTTCTCAAAAAAGTTTCCTAACTCAATTTTCGAAGCAATTTTACCCGTCGTTACGTCTCGTGGCTTTACGTCCGTTTCGCCATGTTAAGATGTGAAATATGAATGTTTGGTATATCCTTGGCTGTTACCAAAACTCATAGATAGCCCCCCATAGAATCCACATTACCATATCTTTGTTCCGACTAAAACACAATTGGAGATAGGTTGGTGGGACACGGGACTGATACAAAGCGTTTCCATTGGCTATTCCAAGATTTCTTTTAGTCGTGCCTAGCAAAGAAGCAATGGGGGTACATTGTTATAGGTAGGTTTATTTATAGGTAATAAATAAACCTACCTACCCAAAACCAAATACAAAATAATTTATTCAAGGAAAGGTACATTCACGTTTTCACAGTCCCTAACCGCCAAACTGGGTGTTAAAAACCCGTGTCTTGGTAGTTAGTTCATTCCATTTGTCTTATATAATATGGTTGCTATACATTTTTTCTATGATCATTTGATTTTAATTATTATAACAGAATTGGATTGGAATAAAAAATTTAAATTATTTGATATTATTAGTTACAAAATATATACTTAAATTCAAGTTTAATAGGTAGGTATTTTGACTGATGCGTGGTGCGCTTCAATCTTAGAGCAAAGCGGGTACCGGCTCGTCCCTCCGGGTCAGCAGGGGGCCGCGATGCTCTAAAACTTTGATAGTCTTGAAGCGGAATCTTTATCCTTTGATCACACTCAGACGAGTCCTGCTCGTCACGTCACTCAGTTCTATAAAAAAACGCATGTTAATTTTTTTTTTTTTAAAACATTTTTAGTGTTTTTCTTCCATATATATAAACTTGTTTTTACCAGATTTCCCTAGATATGAGGGCATGTAAAATTTCCACAGAAAACATAGGACAGGATTTTGGTCACGTGCAATTTCCTTCAATGACAAATACTATTATCAGAGAGCGTAATACCTACTTCATTATTCTAAGATATCAAATAAGCTGTGTAATATTACTGCATTAAAATTAGTATTATTTTTGTAAAATATTATACTAGCTTGTGTCCGGGACTTCGCTCCTCTGAGAACAGTAGTGGATCTCAACGAACTAGCGGAGTGCTATACGATCCACTGGTAGATCCAGTCGGTAGATCATAACGTAGTTGTAGTGTTACAGGATCCAGCCAGACCACTGGTGGATCACAGTGAACTCCAGAGAGGTATTCAATCAACTGGTGGATCGTGTCAGTAGATCTTAGTGGATTGAGGGAGCCCAACCCACCTCGGCGACGACCACCATCTGAAAAACGAAAGAGAAATACCCTAAATCCTAACTAATATATATTATGTTCTGTGATAATGTTATACATTCGAAAGTGGCGCTGTCTCTCTGTCTATCTGTCTGGGTGCTTGTCGCGTTATCACGGCAAAACGGCTGAACAGATCGAGCTGAATTTTTGCATAGATAGCATTTGGATAGGAGACGTACATGAACTACTTTTTTTTTGTAAGTCCACGAACGAAGTTGCGGGTAGTAAATAATAAATAGTATATATAACCGGACATGTGTGAGCCTGATTCACGCACCGAGTCTTCCGTACAACTTTTTTGACATAAAGTTATATAAGTATGAAAGCATTGCTCTAAGGAAAAGATAAGTCGGATTTAAGGACAAATTAAATTTTGTAGTAGAAAAAATGATCTCCCATTCGTTTATATACGTCAGGGACAACTCTCCAACAACAAATTTTGGTTTGTAAGTATGTTATAAGTTATGTAGTTAATGAGATATGCCTGCAGTAAACATATTTTACATTCTTATATTTCTACGTGAGTGTACATGGATCTAATTTGATCACCTTTTATAGGTATATAAATATTCGCCATAAATTGTGGTTAGACATTGTAAAGTAAAATTATGTAAAATATCATATAAATGGAATTTTAGAACATATAATTTTTTCCTATGATAAAACTAAAAAATATAACATAATAATCTCTGGTTAGAGACTTTACTAATTTGTTTTTGAACAAATTACAAAGAACAGCTAGATCATCAAAGATCTAAGTTACAACTACAAAATAATGAGAATCGGTTTTTTTTCTTTACTTGTGTAAGTACTTTATAGATTTTGATTAACTTGCGAGTGTAAAAAAATGTTGCATAAATGGCCTTTTTTTACAGCTCCAAAGGACCGTAGACCTAAATATTTGTTATTTAATTTAACTAGATAGCTCCAAGTATTCCTGAGTTAGAGGGTCTTGACATCATAAAGAGTCGCTCGGTCTGTTACGAGGTCGTTCTTGGTACATCGTTTCTGTACCTACAAGTAATTCTTAATCTACGATAAATAAGTCGTTCCATCAAGAGAACCTTGATAAGAAGCCGATATGGTATGTCTATTTACAGTAAATTGCTATGAATCATAATCTATTAATTACGCCTTAATTACCTATCTACGAGTGACTTATCAGGTAAAACTGAGTAAGTGCCAAAGCACGTTTCACAGATTATATCTCCGTGAATATACACTTTCTGAACAGACCAGTACCCATTTTTTTAACCAACTTCCGAAAAAAGTAGGTTTTTTATCTTTTTCTCTTTCTCTTCAAAGATACGTATTTCACAGGTGGCGCCAAGATACTCTATCAATCTCATCATCAGGTATAAATATTAATCCACTGCTAAACAAAATGGCTTTGGGAGACGCCCGCAAAGCGTGCCACTCAACCAGCATACTCCCGAAAACGTACGTCTCATTTTAGGCAGTCGCTTAAACATAATTACATTCATATTTATTTATAAAATATTATTTTACATGTCAGTCATTTAAATAACAATTACAGTTTTTATTAAATAAATTCAATAAATAATGTCAACAAGAAAAATAATTAAACAATATAATGTACATTCACAACACTAAAATAAATAATCATTAAAACTCATCTAATTTGTAAAAAGATTGCCTTGCCACTTCTTAAGTCTTTGTTTAAAGGGAGGGCATACTGATTGCTGCGGTGACGTCACCTGGTAGGTAATTCTAGACGGTCGGACCACAGAAGAGAATAAAAAATTAGTCGGACCCATGACTCGTGTTAACTTGGAAGATTTCTTGTGGGAACGCGGGATTGCTGACAGTTTGGCTCTGTTGCGAGCATAGTGGTCGCACTTGGAGCCCCGCTGCGAGTACGTTTCTAGGTTAATCTTGGCCTACACTGCCACTTGAAAAATCAATATGGCAGGCAGCGTGAGGATTCTCAGCTCTCAGCCATGCGGGTTGGTAGATTCACATAAGCCACCGAATTTCTTCTCCGGAAATATGCAGGTTTCCTCACGGAATCTTCCTTCACCTTTTTTTAAACGCCTATAAGTCCACGTTTGACCACTAACTCGCCTGTTGGTAAGCGACAATGCGGTCAAAGATGAAACACGTAGACATAGAAGACAGCTATTCACTCTGACCTTGAAAAGCCCTAAGTTATCATTCAGGAAACAAGGAAGCCAGCAGTTTGTTCCACTCCTTAGCTGTACGGATTAGAAACGTAGACTCAAAACGTTTTGTACGTATCCAAGGGAAGTCTACAGTGTCAGGATGTAAGGATGGCGTCTTTCTACTGGTCCTGTAGTAAAATGAGGATGGTGGGATAAGTTCATGTAGCACTGATGCGCTTTCTCCAAAATGAATCCTGTAGAAGATTGACAGACTTACGGCGATGTTCCAGGCTAACAAGTTTTTTTGCGACTAACTTTTCGTCGCTTATAAGTCGAACAACACGGCGTACTAGCGAATCCAGAACTTCGGGCTGCTATTTGGCTGAGCCGTCCCAAAGATGGCGGCAGTATTCTACGCACGGCCGGACTTATGCTCGATAAATAGTTAACAGCTGCCCCCGCGTGAAATACCGCCTAACGTTACTCAAGATGCCCAACTTCTTACTAGCTAATTTAGCTTTTGACTCCAGGTACGTTCCGTAGTGGGGCGTTGGTGTAAGGGCTAGCCCTAGGAGTTCAATATGGTCTGCCAAAGGTACAGGAACATTTCGGAATAATAACGATAGAGTAAATTGACACTTTTTAGCGGAGAAAAGACAGGCTCGGGTTTTATTAGTGTTGAATCGAACGAGCTTCTAGTTACCCCATTTTGGAACGGCTTCGAGAGCCTGAAAAATCAGAAAAAACGAACAGGTGTGAAGTGTTAGAAAAATAAGTTCAGCGTTGTCGTCTAGGTGAACGAAGCCGCTGCAAAAAACTAGTTTATTATAAAATGATAACGATTAAAAACTTATCATGTCGCCACTTTAGATAACAAAGCTTTTTTCCTCCTCGGTGACTCATTTGAATTTATCAATCTTCCGAATAAAAATATGAATACTATCTTTCCAATACGATAATTATGTTATATAACGATAGATAATATAAAGAAACAATAATGCTGCTATTTGAAATACACACCAATTTATTCGAATTATCTCAAACAAACGGGAATAATGAACGAAGTCGGTTAATATTTCGATGACTGATATAATTATAGTGAGAGAACCGAGGCAGGTCCAGATGCTTTTTAGCTAGGAAGCAATGTATATATAAATAACTACGAGAAAAAAATAGAATACAGTGAATTAAAAAAACTAAAATGGTAGAAGAGAAACACAGTATTCCCAAGCGGATATGCAACATTGTAAAACACGTTACAGTGGAACCAGTGGCGTTCACGTTGCTGGTAGGGAGTTTATTAGCATCTACTGCGACACAAACACTTGGCTTAGAAAAAGCCTGTCGCGTCAATTTAAATTTATCGGAAAACATCTGTGACGCTATGAGGAACCAGGACTCTGACGACAATGCAGACAACGAGAGAATTATCCAGGCATACATCGCGACACTGATTACATATAAAAGCATTATAACATCAGTACTACCTTGCATCCTCTTGATATTTGCAGGAGGATGGATGGACGTCACCGGCCGCAGGAAAATCTTTATGCTAATGGTAGTTACAGGAGAAATCCTAGTACAAACAAACAATATCGTCAACGTTATTTTATTCTACCAGCTTAGAGTTGAATTCCTGATACTTTTTGAGGGTGTTTTTTCCTCCATCTTTGGTGGCTTTTCCCTCTTATACCTGGCTGTATTCAGTTACATTGTGGATATTACGACAGAAGAAAATAGGACTTATCGACTGGGATTGGTCAATTTTAGCTTATTTGTCGCAGTGCCCATTGGAATTTCGCTTTCTGGATTGCTACTGAAAAACTTTGGATACTTAACAGTGTTCATTATATCTCTATTCCTAGCTTTATTAAACGCCTGCTATATTATATTTATTTTGTCTGATCCAGAAAGAACAAAGGACCATAAACAGGTACATTATTGGCATTATCATGTAAACAATACATCATTTCTCATTATTATTCATCAGTTAGAACTTTACCCCCGAATTCTGAAACGTTTGTTAACTTTGACGACAGATAAGGTCTATTCCTGTCTTTGTCAATTGCTTAGTGCCAGACCAAGGCAGTATTAGAATTAATCTGTTGTCAAAGTTAACAAACGTTTCAGTATTCGGGGGTAAGTTATTTACTTTTAACTGGTTAACGAGTACGTCCCTTTCAAATAAGGATTTGATCCCCTATTAAAAATTGTTCGTAACGATGAGTACAATGATAACCGTTATCCTAGAATATGTCCATCGTCCAACCGAGCATCAAGTAGATATGTTTAACTTAATTAAATGACGTTCATATAAGAGAAGTCTCCATCGTAAGGGGATTCACGGTTACAATATTTTATTTTAATATAATAATAATAAACTTTTCCTTTTCAGCACGACGGCCAAGGTTTTGTTTACTTAATGAAGACTTTCTTCAGTCCAGCTCATCTGATGAACTCTTTAAGAGTTATTTTTAAGAAAACGACAGACAACAGAGCTCTGCGGCTCTGCATACTACTCGGAGCCACGTGTTTCTTTTTTGGACCTATGTCTGGTATGAAACTCACACATTTAAATTATTATAATTATTGACCGAGCGAAGCGAAGTTCACAGTTCACTGGGACAAATCGGCATTCGTTTGTATGTTTGTATGTTTGATGACCGAGTGAGCGAAGCAAACGAAAGGTCTCAGTTTTAACTGGCAAAATTTGATATAGTCCGTATGTTGGTATTCGCGTACAGGTCGTATTTTTCAACCAACCTTGACGAAATTTGTTATACAGGTTCTACGATTTTTTTAAATTTTTAGTAGTGGGTGTTTTTTTATTGGTGGGGTATTTCCTCAAAAAAGGATTTGATTTTAAACAAGAATTTCGAATATGAGCAATATCGGTCAAGAGGCTGCCCAGATATAAGGTCGTGAGTTCTCAGTTCGATGTCCCGAACTTAGACCGTGGCAGCTTCGGATGGATCAGTCAAGCATGCACAAACCGCTTTGCTTCCAGTTTTTTGATGCTGGCTGTATACTGCCGGAATTTTTCTTCCCAAAACATACACAGTCTATGAATATTTTCCGGTAATCTATAGATTGTAATCTAGGCGCAAGTTATAGGTTTCTTCTAGCCAAGCTTGCTCTATCGTAGACTTAGGCTTTTTTTTGAATGCACCCACTTGGGTGCATTCAAAAAAAAGCCTAAGTGAATGAAACGAAAAATATACTCACATAGCTAATTCAAGCAAAGTGTATGAAAACCCTGTCTGTGTGGAAACCCTGTAGTCTATGAAAAATTACTACTTAAAATTAG
Organism: Apocheima hispidaria; assembly: GCA_947579745.1. NCBI lineage: Eukaryota > Metazoa > Arthropoda > Insecta > Lepidoptera > Geometridae > Apocheima > Apocheima hispidaria. The sequence continues at coordinate 6,417,300 of OX388151.1, forward strand.
TACTTTTAATACATTTTATTCATACAGAAATACTTCACAACTTTAAATTGAGTCGGTTATTCCGGCTTTAGTTTTGCTCACTTCCGGTGTCCTATGCCAAGGGGAAAAATCTTCTTTTTTTTTAGGTGAAGCGGTTGTTATGTATATGTCCACGCGGTACCGATTTGGATGGGATGAGCTCCAATATAGTAATTTCCAGGCTTACAGCATGGCTATCACAATTGTTGGTAAGTTTATCAAGTAGACATTTTATTTCATCTAATCTCTTGTATATACAAGGTGAAAGGTGCAACAATATTGAAAGGTATGTATGTGTTGTACTCATCATTATGAAAAACTTTTATTAAGGGACCAATACTGAAATCGCAGAAAAAGAATCAGCTGTTCCTTAGAAAAATGTCAATAACATTCGACAAAATGTATGGAACAGAAAACAGAATGTGTAGGTGACTAGTTAGTTAACTTAATATAATTCATATATATATTGATTGACTTTATATAGATTTTTTATTATAATAGATAAATTAAATATTAAATATAAATTTTTACCGTATACCTTTCAATATTGCCACACCTTTCATTAACACCTTGTTTAGAATATCTCTACTAAAATTATAAATGCGAAAGTGTGTTTGTTGGTTTGTTTGCTAACTTTCACGCAGCAACAGAGCAACGGATCGACCTGAATTTGCATGGATATAGTTTCAGGGTCGGAGAATGACATAGGTTTTTTATCCCGGGAAAATGTGCGGTTTCTGAGGGATTTTTCACACTGATCTTATTATTATTATTATTCACAAATCGCGGGACGCAGCTAGTATTGTTATGAATATCCTAATCCTATAAATTCGAATGTAACTCTGTCTCTCTGTCTATCTGTTTCTCTGTCTGGGTGTTTGTAGCGCTATCACGAATAAACTGCTGAACGGATCAAGCTGAATTTTTTACATAGATAAGGATCAGAGACGGTCATAGGCTACTTTTTTTTGTAGGTCCACGCTAGCGAAGTCGCGTGTAACAGCTAGTATAATTATTATATTATTTGTAATTTTGCTCTTTTTAGGAGATAACTCTGACTTTATGATTTAGTTTAATGTATGTATATTTTCTTCAGGTTCAATAATCTGCATTGTTGTAATAAGCAAGATACTTGGCTGGCACGACGCTGTCATCGGTATCCTGTCTTGCAGCAGCAAGATCGCTGCTTCATTCGTTTACGCTTTGGCACCAACTGGGACTATATTTTATATAGGTATAAAAAATTTAATCATTAGCCAGAAGACCCATAAAAGGGTTTGTTCAGTAATGGTACTGAACAAACCCTTTTATGGGGTTACCACAATACCCACGCTCGACAGGCGGCTTGGGGATCGCAGAAACCTCACCGTTTACTAAGAGGATTCTGTTGCCCGCCCTCCGGTGGTTATGGAAACTAATTTTAGGGCATATCCAGGTCAAAAGATTAATTTAATAATCTTATTTTATCAAAAATTTGTTCATACTGTTTTCAGATCTATTACTTTTAAAGTATTATTGATGTTTGCACTAAAAATTGTGCCACCGACTTCTAAAGCTATAGTTTTCAATGTGTCGTATGATCGTGCTTTTTAACATAAAAAGATATGAAAAGGTTAACGATTATTCGCAGAAGGAACCTTCCCTTTTTTTTTTTACCTCGGCTATAACTCGACCGACAGAAACGTCTACTCTCAAAAACGGTTGTGTTGATTCGGACGAAACAGATTTTTGGTACGGACGGTTTGTCCCTCCCATAAACTTGAAGAGCACATCTCGGCCAAAAGCATAAAAAGTTCATCAATACATATATTACTATCCACATAACTGCTTAAATTATACAAATTATACTGTGACTTTTAAAATTGTCAAGAGCCGTTATGATGGATTTTGTGGATAACATTCCACTAATTGTAGAGTGTTATTATTTTTCATAAGAAGTGTCAAGTATTTGACTTATATAAGTGTGTTTGTAATGTATAATGAGCTAAGCTAATTTATTCACTTTTCAGCACCACTGGTGGACATCTTCAACGGAAACGCTTTTATGGCCTTGAGATCTATTTTCTCTAAGAACGTGGAAACTCATGAAATAGGTAAGGCTCTACTCGCAATAACTCTTATGAGCTTCTGAAATAGCACATACAAAATATCATAAAAAATAATACGTATGTCCAGTAACTTAGAAAGCTTGGTGAAACATTATAGAAAACTCCCAACCTCACTCTCAATTTTAAAATCTGTGTGTTCCGACAGCCTCACTTGAGAACAAGTTCTCATTCCAGGCGTGGTATGTTTACCATCCTTGACCATATCTCCACTTAGCATTAGGTCCCTTAGCATCAGGTAACTTCTCAATAAATATAGAAGTAATGATAAACCCTACTCATTATAGTATTTTTTTTATGTTTGACAGGGTATATAGGTTATACAGACTAAGCGTTAGCTAGCAGTCTAATACTAAAAAGTACCACAACCCCATGCTAGTTTCATCACGATATTTTCCTTCACTAGTAGTTCAAGCTTAGTATTAGGATTTGCACCTACTCTGCGGCGTGCGATGCTATCGCGCTAATAAGCTATCATCTTAAAAAAAAAAAGATTAATCAATATTAATATTTTGCAGGAAAACTAAACTCGATAGTTGGTATCTTCGAGGTCATCATGCCACTCGCCTACGTGCCACTTTACACTCAAGTTTACGCCGCAAGTATGGAGGTGATGCCCGGATTTGTCTTCATACTGGGAGCATTCCTGTCTATTCCTGTGCTCTTAGTGTTCATGTAAGTTTTCTGTTTTTATTTGTCTATGTTTACAGTGCCCGTGCAATGATTTTTATTTTACTAGTACGCTGCATATGCTATAGAATGGTATAAAACAAAAAGCAAAAAAAAATGCGCATCAAATCGGCAAAAAAATATATTTTAATGTAAATAACTATTCTTTGCTGATTTGAAGCGCTTCTGTAAAAAAAAACACGCCTGATACTGAACTTAACACATTATGAATTTATAATATTAGTCTCGAGTCGATACATTACTGCTTTCAGTTGACTATTAGCGCCAAAGTAGCAGTACATTATTATACTGTTTTCAGTTGGCTATCAGCGCCAAAGTAACAGTATATTATTATACTGCTTTCAGTTGGCTATGAGCGCCAAAGTATAATAATAATAATAATAATATAATAATAATAATAATAACCGCTGACATTTACACGTCTTTTTTGTGCATTGTTGTTATTTTATTTTATTACGTGTTGTTTTTCATTTTATTTAAGCGACGTTATATCGTATTCGAAAGAGGGAAAAAAACTGCATTGTTTGAACATATTTTAAAGGAAAAACACACCAAATATTGCTTCTTCCCTTTACCCTTTTCTCTTTGACCATTTGACAACAAAATGTCACGTCAAAATAATATTGAATAAAATCGCAACATGAAGACAACGCAAAATGATAACACGCGCAAGGAAGAAAAACACAGCGGACACAGCTAACAACGCACGACCACCATCTCCGCCCGCTCCGTCGTCTCCGAGTTCTTCGTCGGAGGATGACGAGTTTGTCACCCCTCGCGAAACGAGTGCCTCGTCGAGTGACGTGAGCGGGCCGCGGACGCCGCCGCCACTTCCACCTGCGCGACGAGGACGTCCCCCGCTGCCGGCACGCCTGGGGCCAGCAAGGCAATCTGCCTCGCGCACGGCTTCTGCTACCGGTGGTGTAGTGCGACGCATGCGATGGTCTCAGACTAATAACGAGAACTGCATGCGCGCCTATTATGGGGCTACAGAGGGGGGAACTAACCTGACCGCGTACCGTGATAGGATGTTGTCTTTGTTTCAGGCCCTCGAACCAACCGTCACCGTGTCCGCCCAACGACTGTCGGATCAAGTGCGGGCTATCCACCGGTGCAAGCTGCTGGATCAGTCTGTGCTTGATCGACTTCGCCTGGAGACGCTACCTACTCGCCCGACTCTTGCTTCGACGCGGGACCTGCCCGTCGCGTCGTTAGCCCCGTCTCTGGCTTCAATGCCGATGTCGGTGGCGACACTAGCGACACCGGTTGATCCCGCTGTCGATGTGGGAGATTTTGCGAGTACTAGTGTTACAAACCAGGTGAGAGAGCAATTGAGGGGGGCTTTGGAAGACGCGATTTCCCAGTATCGGTTCACACTTGATGCTAGGCCGCGACTACCACGTTTGCCCACTCATAGACGCAACCTAGCGTTAATGGGAGCCCTGAACGCTTTGCTAGCCCCATATTTAGGGGCTAGCGAAGATTTGACTGACACACACTCGATCCTGTACTGCGGGGCCATCGCGGCGTGTCGCGTTGCACGTGTTAAGTTTCCGGACACTAACCGTGCACCGCGAGCCGCCGGGGGTGTGCCCGCATGGCAGGTGCGGATCGAGCGGCGCATCAGCACGTTCAGGACTCTCATTGCAAAGCTGATCTGCTTCGGCCGGGGGAATAATCGCCCCCGAGTCATGCGTTTCGTGACAAAGGCTTTCGCTGGGACCGATATCAGGCCCCAGCACTATTTAGCAAATGTCACGGAACGCATCGACTACCTGAAGCAGAAAGTCTATGCGTGGGCAAACCGTATTCGTCGCTACAGAGAGCGTGCGGACAGATACTGGCAAAATCGCCTTTTCCAAAGCGACCAGAGGAAGGTGTACCGAGGTTGGGAGGAAACCGACCGACGTGTGAGTGAGGGGCAGCTACCGGATGCTAGCGCTACGACTGATTTCTGGCGCAGTATCTGGTCGATGCCCGTCGAGCACGCGGAGGGTGAGTGGATGCGTGTTGTCGAGCGGGAATGCGAGTCCATCGAACCCATGGGGTCTATTGTAATAGACCCCGTAGATGTTAGTTGTGCGATCCGTACGGCACAGAACTGGAAATGTCCTGGCCCGGACGGATTGCACAACTTCTGGATAAAATGGTTTCGATGCTCTCATGACCGCTTGGCAACACAATTCCAACAAGCCCTCGAACTCGGTTCCCTTCCTAGCTTCTTGACCACCGGTGTCACCTTCCTGCTCCACAAGTCCGGTAGTACCACGGAAGCTAAGAACTACAGACCCATTACGTGCTTGGCTACCATCTACAAGCTCCTTACATCCATTCTGACCACAAAAATTAACGCGCACATCGTTGCGAATAACATTTTGGCCCCCGCTCAGAATGGATGTAGGGTTGGGTCCCGTGGTACTAAGGAGCTCCTCCTCATCGATATGACCATTAGCCAACAAGTTCGGCGGAACAAGGGAGCCCTCTCCACTGCCTGGATTGACTATAAGAAGGCCTATGACTCAGTGCCTCATTCATGGCTAGAGAGGATTTTAGAGTTGTATAAAATTAATACAACTCTGAAATCATTCTTAGGTGCATGCATGGGGCAATGGGCCACAGTCCTTCGTCAACCAGGTGGTGTAAACGGCTCCTCTGACCCGCAGGACTTGATAAGGATTGAGCGAGGCATCTTCCAGGGCGACAGTCTGAGTCCCTTGTGGTTTTGCCTAGCTCTGAATCCTCTCAGCACTTTGCTGAAGGATTCAGAGCTGGGCTATCGGCTTCGTAGGGGGGGTGAAGTCATCTCTCACCTGTTGTATATGGACGATCTCAAGCTATTTGCACCGAAACGCCAAGACTTGATGGAGCTGCTAAAAACTACAGAGGTTTTTAGCAGTGACATCAGGATGGAGTTCGGTGTAGACAAGAGTGCGGTCATGCATGTACAGCGGGGGAAAGTTGTAAGTTCTCCGAATTTACAGCTTTCTGAGTCGATGACTCTCAGATCCCTCTCCGAGGCCGAAACCTACAAGTACCTCGGTATGTCAGAGTCGTTGGGTATATCGGTAGAGGACGTCAAAAAGTCGGTGAAGGAACGCTTCTTTTGTCGACTGACAAAAGTACTGAACAGTCTTTTGTCTGGCGGCAACAAGGTGCGTGCCTTCAACGGCTGGGTGATGCCTCTACTGATATACTCCTTTGGCATACTGAGGTGGACTCAGACTGAGCTGGACGCCCTGGATAGGAGGGTCCGTCAACTGCTCACAACACATCGCATGTTACACCCACGCTCGTCTGTTATGAGACTGTACATTCCGCGGAAGTGGGGAGGTCGAGGCATTTTAAATGCCAAGAACCTCCACAACCGTGAGGTGTGCAGTCTCAGGGATTTTTTCCGCAACAACGTGTGTGGGATGCATTGCGATGTTGCGGCAGTTGACAGGGGTCTCACGCCGCTCTCCTTGGCGAACGAGAACTGGCGTAAACCATCGGTGCTGAGCACTGAGGATCGCAGGGACGTATGGAAGGGCAAGGAGCTGCACGGGCGGTTCTATCGGGCCTTAACAGGGCCTGATGTGGACTTGCTCGCGTCGGTGAACTGGTTACGCTCCGGTGACCTCTTTGGGGAAACCGAAGGTTTTGCCTGTGCAATTGCGGACGAAGTTATCAAGACGAACAACTATCGGAAATATATCCTGAAGGACGGTACGGTCGACATTTGTCGGGCATGCCACCGTCCCGGAGAGTCACTCAGGCATATAATTTCCGGTTGTTCGCATCTTGCTAACGGCGAGTACTTACACAGGCACAACCAGGTGGCCAGGATCATCCATCAGCAACTTGCCCTTCAATACGGCCTTGTCGAATCTGAGGTGCCGTACTATAAGTACGCACCAGCGCCAGTGCTCGAGAATGGTCATGCATTGCTCTATTGGGACCGCTCTATTATCACGGACAGGACTATTGTCGCCAATAAGCCTGATATCGTGATAGTCGACCGGTCCCAACGCCGGGCAGTGCTCGTCGACATCACCATCCCTCATGACGAGAACCTCGTGAAAGCCGAGAAGGACAAACTCAGCAAGTACCTTGACTTAGCTCACGAGGTTACCGCCATGTGGGATGTTGACTCGACGATCATTGTCCCGATAGTTGTTTCGGCGAACGGCCTTATAGCGAAGAGCCTCGACCAACATCTCAAGAGGCTCTCGCTAGACGGTTGGGTGAAGGGCCAGATACAGAGGGCAGCCATCCTTGACACGGCGCGCATTGTCAGGAGGTTCCTCACTCTGCAGCCCTAACCGCCGGTAGCTTGGGCCCTGCCTCGCTGTCGGCGGGACTCCAGATTTAGGTTTTTTATAGCATTATTTATTTTTTATATTTATTTTATAAAAAACCTAAATTTAAGAATTAAAATAAATAAATGAAATAATAATATAATAATACCGTTTTCAGTTGGCTATCAGCGCCAAAGTGGCAGTACTTTACTGCTTTCAGTTGGCTATCAGTGCCAAAGTGGCGAAATTCAAATGACTTCATTACAGCACCTGTCAATAGCCAGTCCATAGATAAATGTCAATGGCACGTGGCATGTGTTTCGTTGAAACACTAACTGCTACCTCAACACCAGAGTTTTATCTAAATCCATTATATGTTATGGAGATAATTATGTAGTAACAAACTTCAGTATTTGACTTCTACCTAAGTCAACGTAGATGTTATAAAAATAATAAAAATGATGATAAGGTAATCTCGTTCAAAGTTGTTTTTGAATTTTTCCGAAAACTAAAAAAAATATCTGTAAAACTAATTACCCGTAAATAAAGGTACGCAGGTAACTTAACGCCTGGACATTTTAATTTGCACAAAATAAAAGTGATTAGGTACACTAATTATTATTATTTTTCCCCTTTTTGTAGATGGTTGCTGTACAAACATCTCAGTTCAGTCAAGCTACAGAAACTCCGTGAATCATCGCCTGAAGAAGAATCGTAAATTCAAGGTTAAAAAATTAACTCTTGGCTAAGCAGCAAAAAGCCATCATCTTCATATTTACTCCTTAAGGACACGGCGAATGAACATTTCCAATGATGCCGACTCAGTGGCGCTAACAAGTACACGTCGCACCATTCTGAACTCAATTGCAAACGTGCACGTGTCACACGAATAGGCAAGCTGCGGTGCGCGGTAACTAGAGTTTTCGAGGAATGACACCAATTTACAAGAACTGAGCATATTGGGATCCAAGACCGAGTACCGCCTCTAGATATTTGTCTCCATGTCTTCCATACAGTCAAGATTTCCAAAGCAAAACTACTGAAAATGGCAAGATATGGGCCCATGTAGATATGAAAAGTACTTTGGTGCTTGGATTATTAATATAGTTTTAGTTTGTTTAAAATCATTTAAATATAACTTGTCCCTTCGAGGGTAGGCGGATATCCCAATAGTGGGATGTTCAAAGGCTAATGCAGAGAGTGTATTTTTAGCAGTTTATAGACTACTAGTTGGCTAGACTAGCTGCGCTCCGCGGTTTCTCCCGTGTGGATAACTCTACAGAACCTCTCACTATAAATACAGCCCTTGAACAATAACCACTTCGATCCGATTTCTGTTATTGAATGAAAGAGGAACAAACAAAACACTCTTTCGCATTTATAAATATTAATCGGGAAGTACAGAATTCAAATCTGCGAAAAAAAAGAATCTCATGATCTTCAATGTTCTTAACTCACAATTTTAATATTTTTTTAACCTGTGTTAATGTTTATTGGCCATAATTAACATTAAATATTACAGGCACTTTTCCAAAAAAATAATATAAACTTATCAAAATCTTTCATTACAAATACGGTGTTGAAAATTTTTAAATTAAAGAAAACAAATTGTGTTACGTTAATAAGTTAAGATTGCTTATGATTTTATATTTAAATAAATACCTAGCTATTTAAGCGATTTGTGTATTCATTTTTTTTTAGGATTCTTAACCAAAACGGTATAAAAGAACCTTTATGGCTACGTTTCCGTGACTTTATGGTTGCTGGAATCGAATTTTATTAAGTAATTTATATATAAGGTAGACAAAATATTGCCGTCAAAAAGCAAGTAAAAATTAGACCTGAATTATTTTGAACTATTCGTTCGTACTTATAGTTCAAATCCTCTATAATTTAACTAAAATAAGACGTACCAGGTAAAGACCAGTAAGCCCCAGAATGTGTCGATAACGAGCAGTTAGATAATTTTCAACTAGAGAAACACTCCACAAGTTTTAAGTGCGGACTACTGGTTCCAAAGAGGGGAAGAACATTTTTATTTAAAGATATACTTATGTCTATACATAGGTACCTAGTTACAGCCGCTAATGTTGCTCCGGAGTTGCGCTGAATAACTTTAAGCACTTTCCACCGGTTGTCGCTACAAGTCCCAGCAACTTTTTAATTGGCCAGCCAGCCTTACAGATTGAAAAAAAGTCGAGAGCCCTTTCGGCTTAATTAAATTTACTCTACAGCGAACGAAGTAAAATATATCCGCTGTTCTCTCGTGTTGCTTTCTTTTAAAAGTTAGAACGAAAAGCCATTGCACAAGAACTTTTTCGAGCGACCGGTCGGTCCACAGATATTCCGGGTAAAATCTATCGAATACCTAAAATGGGGTTAAGCAGATATATAATCAGTCTGTCTCGCTCTCGACGGAGCGTGAAAATTAAGTTGAATTTAGAAAGTTGAAACCAGTTTGAAAGGAGCAACGCAATAAGAGTGTTTGAATTTACTTATTTAATTCGGAACACAAAACAGTGTTATTGCGAGACTTTCATTCACTGTCATTTAACTAAAATTTGCTAAGTTATATCATGAATTTAATCCTTCGAACCCCTGGAGGGGTTTTATAAAGCGAGGAAATGAAAATTTCATTTGAATAACCCTTTTGATATAAGTTTCCGAATCAGGAGTGTAATCAAGTCTGGTGACAGCGGTCCCTCTAACAATTACTGCTGGGTCGATGTTCAATCAAAATCTCTTTGAACGTTGACATAATGCCTGGATACAATCACATTATCTATTGATATCTACTTATTTATGGTTTTACTGCGGATTTGCGGAAATAAATGAAATGAAATAATTAATATTCATAGAAAACCGAAAAATCCCACTGCAAATGTAGCCTATGATTTATAAAGGATATAAATACGAATCAAACGACACTGCGAAATCAAAAATCGGTCAAGGCGTTTAGGCCTTAGGAGGTCACATAGGAACAGACAAACATACATGTTCAGATACACCCGAAAAATATTAAGCTCGATCTGGTAAAAACCTACTGAATATACTTATCACTACGCAGATTGCTGTAGGCGCCCTTGTAATTTTACTTCGCCCTCTAAAATAGCTAAATTTAATTTCCATTAAAACGTTTCATTGCGAATTCTGTCTAAACGCGACCATTACAGTGATATTTTTGTTATTAAGGTGTATAAAGAAACCCGCCAACATTTCAACGTACTCCTACAGACTAAGTAAAAGAAAAGAATTTCTATTAGGTATGTTTTGAGTTATTTATTCTTCATGGGCTTATATAGTGCGCGCGCGGGAAGAACTTTATTTAAAAATGTTTACGAGTATTTTAAGCTGTTAGAACCCAGAAAATGTGGGAAAATAGAAGCCTGTTTTTTTTTAGTCACTAATTAGTTAGCAAAGCTAATTAGAGTCTATTCATTATGTTTATCACTTTTTGACAGCGCGTAACTGCGCTTTTTGACACAAATAACTATGTATTTGCGTCTAAATAAATATTATGTGTCATACAATTTACATGATAATCTAAATGATTACTAAAATCTACTCAAAATTAGAGTCACGTTACGTTTGGAGTTTCTTTGCGCGATAAAAATTCGCCGAATAATAAATCGTTTTTATTCATCACAAACTGGATAAACTCTGATACTAAATCCAACGAGTAAATAAAGCGCTTTGTTTCAATCTCCACGAGGCCATACAAAGGTTTTAATAACAAAAGATAGATTTATGCGGGAACTCGATACTCGGTATTAATTATGTGACAGATAGGGAGTTTATCGATATTTGGCAAGGAGAGGGCTTAGGCACAATATCCGGCTACCCTCGGGATGTTTTCGTTCGGACACCTTTGTGCTCGAGTTTTCGATAGAGGTCCCGGCTCTATCACACAGCTTTCATCAAAAGAACATTTTGTTTTTCAGCTAACGGCCTATCGCCCCTATGCTACACTAAGCCCACGTTTTTATTTGCCTTTATCGCAATACACATTTCACAAAGATTCGCCGATATTACGATTGTGATAAGGACAGAAGCCGCGTAAAAAATATCCATTATCGATACATGAAAAGCTCTTAAGCTCGATAAAAGGCTATAAAATTCAAAAATTCCGTCCTATCCTAAAAGTGTTCCAAAGAAAAAGCGAGTAACAAGGGTCCCACAATAGGTTGATTATACGATAGAAATGTACATGCACCGCTCAAGCGGTTGCATAAAATGTATTCCTCCAGCTACCAACAAAGACAACCCTTTTATTCCTTTCTGTCGTCAGTGCGGCGGTGGCTGTAATTCTCGTCTTTTAACAAATGGAAGACATTATCACTGTCTGGCTTTTGTATAAATTCGCGTGGAATGAAAGTTAGTAAAAAAAAGTTAAAGCGCTTACGTAGCTGGAGCAATTCAAACGTAACGAATATTTTAGAACCGGCAAAAAACTTCTCGCATGCACTGATATGTGCTCGCCGGGGGGAACTTTTTTAAGATAACCGGGAATTATTATTATGCAAATATTTCGTTGTTAATGTAAAAAGTGGGCTGTTATGCAGTGAAGAGTAGGATAGATTTTGCTGAGGCAATGAACGGAGCGTTGCAGCGAGGCTGAGGACGTGTCGAGTGCTGCCTGCTCTATCTCTAAAGCTCGGCGTTCAATCACGCTTCTTCGCCAGTCACCGGCCCCACTACACTCGAGCCTCTATCGTCGGCTAATAGTTCCCAGGCACCTCATTAAAATTACACCACCTAGAGTGATTTAATTGGGAGATTCTGATTAACATCAAGTATCAAAGCCTAGTTTTGAATGGAATACGCTTATAATGTACCGATATAGCTTTCAGAGTTTGCAAGCTGAAGTGGCATACTCGAAGAACCAATAACCGATGGGGAAGAAAGGTTCTTGAGTGGCGACAATGAACCGGAAGACGCAGCGTAGGCAGGCCTCCCACTAGATGGACTGACGACATTGTGAAAGTCGCGTGCAACCGGTGGATACAAGTGGCAAGTTGTCGGTCGGTGGGGCGCTAAGGGGAGTCCTATGTTCAGCAGTGGACGTCTTATGGCTGATGATGACGCTTAGGTATAATGTAATATGTTTATCACTTCCTACATAAATAATTATTTTAACTTCCTTTCACTTCGCAGGAGTCCGGAAACTTCACGTTTTATCGACAAGCATTAATGAAAATACAACACGTACAGTTTTGTTAACATTAATAAAATTACATACTACGTATTGTGTAATACGTGTAAAAACATGAAGGATCAATAAATTTTGAGCCGCCTATCTTAAGCGCGATTGTTTCGCCCCACACCCGGTGAGGTAACTTTTAACTAAAGAGGTAACTAAAGATTTTTCAGTTTGTGTAATACACTTGTTTTATTATCATTGGTATACTTAGAGACAGTTTATGCCCTGGATTAACTATGGTATTGCTGAAGTGGTAGGACTTTTATAGAGTCCATCTGGGGAAGTGCCATTGCCAGTTAATCAGTTGCTGCTCCTGATGGAAGGATTATTCCAGCGAAACTGAGGGACACATATCTCAGGGTGACGTTTAGCGCATTGCCGTTTTAAACTGAATAACTTCAAAATTCTGGGCGGTACTGAACTGGTATAGACAAGCATGACGCTTACCACCATGAGAGCGACTTGCTCATCTCGTCACAGTTGAAATTTCGGTAAGTACGCAGTAAGTAGGTACTGGCACTACGAAATTTGCCCGAAATTTCAACCCTTCTTCCTTATAGCACAAAAGTGACAAGAACACAATCTTGGCGACAACAAGCCACAATAGATGTAATAAAAATAGTGATTCATTACATTTTCAACAAAACAAACAAGACCACGTTTCACTTTTACACAGGGATTAAGGAAGTAGGGGCGAGGATTCATGCGAGTCTCGCAGTGCAAGTCCCTCCATCAGCAGATAACGCCGGTGGAGGCGGTTCCGTTCCTCAATTATAACGGAGCGTAAAAGTTGTTACAAAGGGAATGGGCTATAAGTTTCGACGTCCCTGTGTACGGCCTTTATTTATCGCTTCCGTGAGATTACCATGCCTACGAAGTACGAAGGATGTGTGGAATTCAACCACATAGAAAGGTATAAAATTAACCATAGTCATAAAGGCACTTGGCCGAAAAAACTATAACTAAGGTACTTGTCTCACTACCGACGAGAAACCGACAAACTTATGACTATTTTCTCGCTCAAGAAACGTATAATAGATGTAGATCCCGTGTGAATAAAAGAGACATATATGTTAATAGGTGATCGCTGACTGTTCACACTGCCAGCGAGTGTCTCTCTCCACTAGTTCACATCGCTGAGCGATGCTCGCTTGGCGGTCTGAGTGCCTAGCGCGAGTTTTTCCAATCGCGTTTGCCTATTCGATTGCGTTAACGTCTCCCAGCGGTCATTATCTACTACAGTGCGAGTAATTGCCCATCGCACTCATACACTCGCTATAGCTCAGCGAAAAACTATCGAAACTATACACCTGCTTCTCGCTGCTCGCTAGCTCGTTTCTAGTTTCTAGCTCTACTCGCTTCTCGTTCATCGTCGGCGGTGGGATAAGACCCTAAGTCCTCAGTCAAAATGCTTACAAAAAAGGGATAGACGGGTTAGGATAAATGTGCAGAAAAACTTGCTGTTGAATTTTTACATACGTTCTGTGTCACAGAAAATACATCATGCACTCAGCTGCATGCGGTGTTTTGACATTTGCGCTATACATTTTTCCTTGGGGGAAACTATGACACAAAAGGCACTCTCTCGCTCGCGCGATGAATAACTGATTATTGTGATGACATAATTATTTAATTAACTGCATGAACAGCTGATTAAACACGTTCCTTTAACTTAATGAAAACTTTAATTCGTCAATATGACATTAAAAAATTTAGAAGAAAATATTTTTCAACATCACCCAAAATATTTGTATATTATTAAAAAAATATGTTTGTGCGAGCGAGGGAGGATACAAGTTGGGTTCTTGCTCTTAATTTAAGGTACAAACAGTCTTTATTGTGTTTTAGATCAGCTTGTACAGCATAGCATAAATATTGAAGCGTAAAATCTAAAATGCTGCACTTTCTTCTTGCTGTATTTATATTCACGCTCGTTATGTATCATAGCAATTAAAACAAGAATCCTCAGCCAGAATCTTACGAACATTTGAAAGAATGCTCAAAGTCACGCTAAACGCAGTCTTGATTTAAATTCCTCAGGCATTCATTAAAAAGCCCACTCTATCTTGCTTTGCTTCCATTTCCGCAATAAAACCAAGGACACAGATTATGCTGTACCTCCTGAATGCATAAAATTTTACCCCGCACTCTTACCGCAAACTGATGGAAAGATATTTGCCAGTAAAAATAAGGCATTTTCGGTAAATTATGCACATTTAGGAGATGCTCTCTGAAAGGTACGATGGTAATATTAGGAGAGGTGATAAAACTTGACCAAAATGTTATGGTTTGCTATAAAGGTGTGAGTAAATGTAACTTTAAGGCTTCGGTTTCCGGTCCATCGTGTAGTGAGAGCGGAGCATTACTGGGCAAACACTATGTCATAATATGGCCGCTTTTACACACTACGCAATCTTTTGCACGTGCATTCTAAATGTTTATTTATTAACTGAGGATGAAAGAGGTTTAATTAGTTTGTAAAATCTTAGCGTAGAAAAATAATTTCGAAACTCATCTGCATAACTCTCATGAGAAATTGTTTGTACAAAATAATTACTTGGAAACATATTTTTTTTTTGTCTTTCCTCCTAAGAGGATTTTGGCGTCGCACGTCTTATGCATTTGCCAGTGTCAAGTATACATAATATATTCTCAAGTTTTGTTAGATATTATCAAACAAGTCATAGTCACGGTCAAAGTCAAGCAAAGAAGGTCACGGTCAAGTCCAAGTCATGCCCCAGTAAAGTGGTGAAAACTTTACTAGAGCCTTCTATGGAGTTTTGGAAACAACACGAAAATTCACGTTTCACGACATTATACCATTCACCAACACTCGTGCCATGTTCACGAACACTTAACGGGTAAAAATTCACCGCTTTTACACATTAACACTCGAAATAACACAAGTTTTGGAAAATAATATAAAGACGCGACATGATTTCTTCACGTTCCCGCCAAAACTCACCTTGGAAACATTCTAAATGTTATAATGAAGACAATGTTGCAAGAACATTTTTTCAATATCGCACTAAGTAATTTTATATCAAATATAAATTGAATGTGCGAGTACATGAGAATCAAAAACTGTTACTTCCTCATAACACCAGCAAGTTATTTTAGTTCTACACTGGCCAACTCCGGCCTCCGGGCAAAAAGTAAGTCCGTCAATATATTTTAACTATCCCTCTTATATAGAAATCTTCGTGGCGTTATTTCTTTACAAAATACTTAATATGGCACTCAAACCTTCTTATTCGTAATCTTAAATGATTCTTAAAACATTGTAAATGTTTTTCTTGACTCTCTTCTGCTTTATTTGACACAAAAACGAAATTAGAGTTTTGGCGGGAACGTGAAGAAATCATGTCGCGTCATTTTATAATTTTCCAAAACTTGTGTTATTTCGAGTTTTAATGTGTAAAAACGGTGAACTTTTACCCGTTAAGTGTTCTTGAACATGCACGCGTGTTGGTGAATGGTATAATGTCGTGAAACGTGAATTTTCATGTTGTTTCCAAAACTCCATAGAAGGCTCTAGTAAAGTTTTCACCACTTTACTGGGGCATGACTTGGACTTGACCGTGACTTGATTTGCTCGCTTTTGACTGTGACTATGACTTGTATGATAATATTTAACAAAACTTGAATATATATAACCATACTTGACACTGGCAAATGCATAAGACGTGCGACGCCAAAATCCTCTTACGAGGAAAGCAAAAAAAAAAAAAAAACCAAATTATTACCAACTGGTTGGGCACTATTGGGCAGCGTTGCTTTATGGTAAGTATCTATAACGAGAATACATCATATTACCAATATGGAGCCTGAGGAGAAGAAACATATTTTTACCCGACCGTCCAAGATGGATGGTAATGTTTTTGGGGTATATGTCAGTATGTATGTTTGTTTGTTTTTATATTACGTCCTGTAGCCTAAACGGCTCAACCGATTTTGACGAGTGAGGTGTCGTTGGTTTCCTTTTTACGTCCGGTGGGACATTAGGCAACATTTTGGAGTCAGGTATTTTATTTTCCTTTTAATAAGATAATTAAATTTAATTAAAATAATCAAATAATTAAAATTTAATAAGTGTATATTTGAGCAAAACTAATTTTATTTTAATAGTGGAGCAAATAAAAAATGTTACGGAGTATTTCGAATAAAATGATAAAAAAAGTTTTTCATTGTAGTTGCCATATTTTAGTACAAGATAAACACAAACATGTTCCAATTTCATGTTCGGTAATAAAAAGTAAACCGAAACCTCATATTTATGAAAATTAAGGTCCAAGTTACTTGTGTATGATGTAAATACAGGTCTAGGTATTTTAATCATCATCATCATCAGCCAGAAGACGTCCATTGCTGAACAAAGGCCTCCTTCTTAGAAAAATACAATAATCGCTTGCAGGTGGCTTGGGGATCGCAGACCACTCACCGTTTACTAAGAGGAAGCTGCTGCCCACCCTTCTGAGATTCGGGTCGCAGTTTTAGGACATACCATTTTTTTAAGACATTTATATACATTTCTGATATTAATAATTTGGTAAAAATGTGAACAACACAACATATAACGTTAACAAATCATACCTACATCTAAAACCATACCTAAAATGTAGTAGGTAATCTATTATAATACCGTTCTTTTGATATTGGAAAGTTCCAAATAACATAACGCAAAAACCGTTTTACAGAAATTGTATTACTAAAAACTCCCAAAAAGTAAATGATACCTTGCGGCTAGCAGCTGTTTATTTTGGTAAAATTTTCTAGAAACGTCTCACGGAGAATTTGCCTCGTTACAGAATTGAAACTATATACGAGAGTTTTGAAGTTAACTCCAGCGTTTTTATTCCAAACAAAGTTACTAAACTGTAAAGTGAAGTTATTAATAAGACATTAACAACACATTAATAAGTCTCTAACGTTAAAGACTAGAATAGTATGGATAAAGAGATATATTACGAGACGATAAAATAATTTACTTTTAATATTCAAAAACATTCAACACAACACCGCTAATGTGTTAAAACGTATTATACGTATCTACGACTTGATTGTTAGCATCTATGTTCCTACGTATTGGTTAGGAAGTTGGTAAGAGTCACTTAAAAGTCACTATGTATTGGGTACGTATTTCCTACGATATCACTAAGTAGGGCTCTCTTGCAGAGTCCGCCTGGGGAAGTACCACACCTTTGCCAGTTATTCTACCGCCAAGCAGTAGTGTGCAAGCATTGCATTGACTAGCCTTGTGGCTCAGTGGGTGGATTTCCGCCTTCTGATCTATAGGTTGTGGGTTCGATTCCCACTCAGAACAAACATTTGTGTGATGAACTTGGATGTTTGTTGTTGTGTGTTGTGTTGTGTGTTGTGTCTGGGTGTTTTATGTATTCTATGTATGTATTTACAAAAAAATATATAAAGATATGTATTCTATCAGTTATCTGATTCCCATAATACAAGCTTGATTAGTTTGGGGCTAGATGGCGCTAGGTCAGAAACATCCACCAATATTTATTTATTTATTTATTACTGTGTTCCGGATTGAAGGGCATTGTTTCCAGCGTAATTACTGGGCATACAGAAATTTAACATCTAACATCTCAGGATGCTATGGGTTCGCAAAGTTTTTGCAACGATGTCCATACGTATTGGCTATAAGATTTCTTTGTATATGCTACAATATTCCTGTATATTGAGATTTATATGAGATTGTCACGTGTTTGCTGTGATATCCCTAATTATTGGCTATGAGATTCGCTACATATTTGCTACGACATGGCTACGTATTTGCTACTATATCACTACATATTTGGTACGCTGTCGCTGCATATTTTGTTTTATGTATAGGCTTGCAGTAGTAACAAATTAATACGAATTTTACATTTCAGGATAAGTTTTGATTGCAGTAGCAAAAAAAATGTTGAATCCACCTGAATCCTACTTAGGGATTTTGCAAAAAAATATAAAGTGATTATTATTTTTATATTTTTTATCAAGAAGCTGTTTTTTTTTTCTCGATTTCAGGGTTACCATAGTAAAGGTTGTTCATAATGATGAGTACTATGAGTTCTTTTCGGCTTATCATACCCTTTCCTTATTACCCTGTATTCAAAAAGTTTCATCACCGTTGCATTTATAAAATTTTACTCGGTTAAAACATTAGATTACTCTTACCCCCTGTACTTTCGAAAAATCCCGAGACATGCCATGCTATTTTATTTATGCTCTGTACAAAAACCAAGCTTCAGTGGCTTAGCATGCATTTTTTTACAACCCTACAAATTTTCGGGGTACCATTTCTCCCCTTTATATACCTATAGGAAGAATTTTTCAAAATCTGTTTTTATTGTTTACCTAGACAATTTGAGGACTATTGGCACACTATTGTTCCAAATTTCACGTCTCTATCATAAGCGGTTTGGTCTGTACGTTGATTCATCGATAAAGGCTTGTTCTTTTATATACAGGCTGTTACTGAAAGGTGTACAATATTTAAAGGTATGTATGTCTAACTCACATTATGAACAACTTTTACAAAGGGACCAATACTGTAATCGTTAAAACCAACAATTTTTCCATATAAAAATGTCAATGACACAATGTATTTTGTTGTTGTTCATGAGTGCATACATACCTTTCAATATTGCTGCACCTTTCAGTAACACTCAGTATATTATATTCATCATTATCATCATCATCATCAGCCCATTACAGTCCACTGCTGGTCATAGGCCTCTCCCAAGTCACTTAGCCCGATCTTCGGCTTTTGTGCCCGTGGGTGGAAGTTCCACCCACTGCCAGCTGTCCTACGTATATTATATTTAATATGAATATATAGATTTATATTGATTCATCAACCGAAATGAAAAACTTCTTAATACACTATACCAATAAAATCTACGTCTGCAACTAAGGTACACGAATTGAAGTAAAATCTCTTTGATGCTGAGCTCTTTGATGTGCCCGATAATTGGATTAGTATCCAACCACGTCATCAAAGTTCCAGGTGCTGGTAATTCTGTCACGTTTCTGTACCTATACAACCTTTACTTGCTCTGGGTAGTAGGTACGTAACTAATTTTAGTCCCACGCACTGCTGATATTGAGCAAACTGTACGCAGCCTATCTACACACGGAAAAAAAAAAAAATAGGTTGCCCCAGAAAATTCTTGTCCCTAGTAAAAATAAAGACCAAATACACTCTAATGAAGGCCTCGAAGCAATTGGTTCTTTTTCTGCCGTTTCTGTCTTTATGTCTCTTATTTCACGTCTAATCTGATAATTCGGAATTCCTTTTGCTAAATTAGTATGTACGTACAGAAATAAAGGTGAATCGATAAGTCCTGTTTCCTTATATTTCAAATTGTTTTTAGGAGAATTTCTTTACATTTTCGGATTTTCGCTTTTTGCTTTGACAAGTGAAGATAAGACATCAGATGCAAAAGTAAGCTTTAGCTCTCTTAAATAATCGTAGGTGCTATGTTAAATAATATTTACTAAAAACTAAAACTTATTGGTTTTCTAGAGATTCAATAGACGCCCAGAAAATCGGGCGTTTTCCGATAATTTTTTACAATAAATTATCAGAAAAAGCTTATGCAGACATCTACAACACTGCATATGCATCACTTGTAAAAACTAACGCAGTATTGAATCATTTTTTTTGTGTGCACCGAAGTTATCAGCGCACGTATGACATACAGATCGTGCCGACCAGATCAGTCTAGTCATAAGTTAAATATAACGTCCAAATACTTTTCTAGTATTCCACTTTTGAAATTGCATTTTCAAAATGTTATCAGACAGTTTAAATAAAAAGATAGAACAACCTCAGAGTTGTAACATGAAGTCATTGTGAAATTTAATTGTCGTGGTCCCGCAGCACCCATAAACACGGGCTCTGTTGAAACGGCGGCTCGTTAAACTCATGTTCTAACTTGCGCGTTATGGAATCCGGGGGGCCTACCACAACCTCCAAAGCATATTTCAACCTCTCAATAAAGTGCTAGCTCTATCTATATATTAGATAGAACGAGATAAAAGCTAAGTAAGATCGAAAAAAAGTATGCGCTCTTTGAACGTGGTAGACCCCCGCTCCTCGGAGCTACAGCTCTACTAAAACGCGATGGCATCGCACGGAAAGATTGAATTTATAGACCGTTTCATATTGTCATGGGACAGAGTTGTAAAACTAACCTATATACCAAGAATATTAGATTGTACAACTAGTGCATAAAACTATCCATTCTAGCCGAGACGTTTATCAGCCCGAGCCGAAGCCGAGGACGGATAAAGGAAGGAAATTAAACAGTGATGTTGTAAGTAATATCTCTCTATTAAAAATATTACGTAATTTAAAAACAGAGACAGCACTCAACGTTACCGCGAACTTCGAAATTCGACAAAATGTTATGTTCTGGGTCTATAATAATACCCTGATCTATGGGTATCTGTTCGAAATTTGACAAAATGTTATGTCTGGGTCTATAATAATACCCTGATCTATAGGTATTATTAAAGACCTAGCCAAACTTTCTATATGAAATAATTATATTACAAACTGAAACTCTCTGAACAATTTTAAAGAGGTTTACTTTTGTGCTATAGTCATTGAAAAACTCTGTACCGGCCCGAGAGGCCCAGAGAGGCCTAGTTGATCTAAGCAGAAAGCTCACGGCTTTCTAAGAGGATGTTGCTGCCCGTCCTCTGGTGGTTTTAGTCGAAGTTTTAGGACATACCCATGGCCAATACAATAACAACCTAGCAAGTAATAAAAAAATATAAAATATATTTTGCACTATCTGTGCTATGGCACTAAAGGCATTTCCCCGCCGTTACTTATAATTTAATACAAAACTCAATGAAACGCAGCCCTCACGCAATTACACTGTATCATCAAATCCACAGCATTGCGGTCACGGAACATCAAACCAAAATGTAACAGTCATGTTAATAGCGTCTTAACGCATCTCAAGTGCGGGAAAACTCGGGGAGCGTTTGCCTCAAACGCTTTGTCTCACGCACCGTGGAGTAAACTCTGCGTTATAATCGGTTAGTCTTACCAGTAAAAACGACAGGATTTACGCGGACGCAGGGTATCTCTTTTCTTTTTATACCTGTGGTGTTTTGGCAACCTGCCATCAAAGAGTTTTTAGTTGTTTTATTAGAAGATAAATTACGGGGTCTTTTTTTTTTTAAATTTTTATTTATTAACGTATTTTTTTTTTAATTACACTGCAAGATTAAAAAAAAATGTTAAACAGATGTTTCAATATACAATGCTTCACGGATCTGTGGGAGGACGATTGCTATTTGATACAATCAGTCCTCCCACAGATCCAACTAACTAACTATCTAAAAAATACAATAAAAGATGCTACTCGAATTTTTAATAATAATAATAATTTAATTTAATAATTTTTTAATTTTTAATTTTTAATACGGGGTTTATGATGGGTTTTTTTTTCATTTTAGTTTTCATTACTTTCTTTGCGCGATAAAATCCGGAACGAGGGTATTCGCCGCAGAACCATAGTCTCCAACTTTGCTCTCAGGGCTTGCAAATTTTTTGCAAATTTTATTCCGACGCCCGTGCTAGGCCTGCAGAAGTGGTAATGGGTAGGCCACTACATCGATCGAAGATCCGCACGATAACCGGTGGTGAAAAAAGGTTCTTGGGTGGCGACCACGAAACTGAAGACGCAGCGTAGGCAAGCCTCCCACTATGTGGACTGACGACATTGTATAAGGCGCGGGCATCCGTTGGATGCAAATGGTTCAGCAGTAGACGTCATCCGGCTGATGATGATGAAATATGTAGGTAGCATTTGTATATATGAAAAAACTGCCATATGGTTTTGTGCCAAAAACTTAATAGTAGGTTCCTGATACGATTTTGGAACCTTAATTTTTCCTCGAAATGACTTTTGTTTCAAAAGTCAAAAAATATATTCGCGGTACATCAACTCGGAGCAATTTATTAGGAAAACTTTAATGACCTTACACCCGAGTACTGAAACGCCAATCAAAATTATTTGAAAACGAACTTTTAAAGTAAATGTTGCCATTAATAAAAAATCTGGGGGCTGTTCCGCTGATCAAGGTCTTAAATTCTTGAGTAGCGTTTGAGAATTCCTGTTAAATTTACTGGCCTTTTAGAATTAAGTAGCTTTCAATTGAGTGGGTCGCCTGAGTGACGTTTCAGTATTTGGCTGTTAGTCGTGTTCACAGTTTTCTCGCTCTCAAACATTGAGCAGCATAGGCTTCGGCTTTGGCTTCGAGCCGTTACCGTGTTGCTCAAGGCTCGCAAAACATAATAAATAATATAATAAGTTTTAAGGATATTTTCGTTTTTTACTTATTATAATTTGAAGGATAAGATCGAAAAAAACGGAGAAACAAGTTATATTCGATCTAAGTCGATAGATCTAAGTCAAAAGAATATTTCTTGCACAAATACAGTTTTTGGAAACTCACACTCTAAAACAAACCTGCAAAAGTGTAGTGAGTATGGTGCGGCCTTAGCACGGCTAAACCCCCTTTAAATTAATAACACTTTTACCAAATTATTAAATTTATAGTGTATACATGGATATTTTTACTGCATTAGCACCACATTGCATTTGTAAAACCCTTTATTCAATAAAAACTATGCTTAAGTTATTTTTTGTTCAATACAATTCAGTGAATTCGACTCAGGTACCAATAAATCCTCAGGCATGTTACATAAACCTACCCAAAAAGGATTTACAGGTTTATTAAAATCACAGAAGCAAAAACGAATCACCAATTTTCACAATCGAATAAAGAGCAATCCAGTAAAGCTGGGTGCTCGGCGTATTTTTATATTTTTTTCCATTATTGTCAATCTATCATGTTTGTACAATTTCGATTTAGTTCGTTCGGAAAGGGTAGATAAGTTAGAGCCGTGTGAGCCACACTTAAGCTGTGCTCTCGGTCTGCCACTGTTGGAATAACAAGCACAAAACGGACACCGGCAAATCCAACCCGAGTCCCGGATTTGTAACAAAGTACGGCTTACTTCGCTCACTTCTACATAATATGGCCGAAACACTTGGAGCGCAGATTCTTGCTGCAGATTTTCAATATGGTCTCAATTTCTTGGCTGTGCCTTTTTGAAATTTGTGTGAAGTAAATATTTTTTTTTGAAATTGGGCTAGATTTTTTGGTGAAGTGGATTCGACTTTAGCTTGAATAAAAATATATTGGCTAAAATAAAAACACTGAACGTGCTCGGATCGCGGCCGCCATATGATGCGCTAGCAATTTTTCACTATTAAATTGCTATTAAAGCATAGAGCTATTATGAACTACGTACTAGAGGTGTCATCGCACTAAATGCAATATCCCGTATAATTGTGGCTGCTGTGCCACACTTCACTCAATCACTTACTAGACGCCATAGAGCACACCTAGATTCCGCACTCAGAATTATCAAAGCGCACCACGCATCAATCTAAATACATCTAAGTTTTAAATATTTTTCTCATCAGTTGTTTGCCAGGCGCGAGTAGGCGTAACCTTGAAATAGTCAATGAGAACGCATGGTCGCAGTCCCAGAAGCCCATGTTCTCCGCCTACTTTGGTGACTGTCGTAACAACGATCTCGTAATGCGGTGTCTAGTGTGATCTGTGACAGACGCTTGCTGCCTAAACACGTGTTTTGTTGCATTATTCGCATAAACGTATAAAGTGCCATGGGAGTGTACTATAACACCCTGGGCATATTTAAGCGACCCAAACCTTTTGGGTTTCTTAAACACAAAATAGATGGCATTGCAATCGTTAAACAACGTCCGTCAAAGTTGACGGAATCTGTAGGCATATATCAGTCCAACTTGAACGAATAGTTTACAGATTGCTACACCATCTATAGTCTATTTTGGATTAAAAAAACTGAATGTAATGACATGAAAAGTCAAAATGGAAAATGGCTCTTTAAATGGGACATCACAATGTAGAGCGCTGTCACCTCTAGTACGGTGTACATAATAGCTCAATGCATATAAGTAATGTGTAACGGAGGCTTGCGTCGGAGCCGTCTCGCAGCCAATTATACTATCCGGCAATTTGTAGTGACATGACAGAAGCGAGCGCGAAACATGACACTATCGCCAGAACCGAGCCGCGATACATTCTCGACATCGGACACGATAATTTCTAATTAATCCTGTTTCATCACAACACAGATTTTACTTTAACAAAATCCGACCGACCGTCCTAAACTTCTTAAAACTTCTCGAATGAAAAATGCAAACTCCTATTAACTACTTGTTCTGGCGTCCTCTGAGTTTCTATAAGAATATTATCGTTGGAAAAGTTTAAAAGTCACAACAAAAGTTACTCAGCTTACAGGAAAAATTAACCATCACATTCACTGACTTTTAGTAAAAGAAGACAGACAGGCGTTGGAAAAAAACAAATTAGAAACGTAAAAAATGTTATGAATTACCTACATATAATAGATATAATAATTGTGTAGGTTTTTCTACTTACCTTCTATGTATGATTTCTAAAACTCTTTCTTTCCTGAGGCAAACATTATAATTTTGTTTATTTGTAGAATGATATCTCTAGAACTACAAAACCGATCCTGAAAATTCCTTCACATTTGAGAGTTTTGTTCAAAGCTAGGCTGAAGCCACGAGTATAATTATCAACTTATCTATACCATTTTTTTGTAAACTAGGTATTAATACAAGCGTAGTAATCGATCTCGTCAATCATATTTGAGGGATGAGGGCGAACCACCAGACGACGATGCCGCCGCAAGAGCGAGCAAGACTGCTCTAGGTATATATTATACATATACCATGTTTATACACGCAATACTTACAACTAGTGACAGCACAGCACCCTGAGCACGCTGTTACTGGTAATAACAGAATAGTTAGCAATTACTACTAAGTTAGCTTTTTGTAAATATATGTTTTATTTGTAGTCCACCCTATACACCATACTTTTGAACCGAAAGAACTTTCGAATCAGTCTCAGACTCCACCAAAGCGGAGCCGAGACGAGCGGAGAGATGTGTTAGAAACAACCAATACGATTTTGTTTTGTTATTTACACATCTTCGGTGGAGACGGTAGAGCAAAGAAGAGAGGAGATGTCTCATATGCTGTGCCTCGCAAGCTGGCGACGGCGCGTAACGGAGAGGAGAGGAGATGTGAGCGCCTGAGCAGAGTGCGGCGAGCGGCGCCGCTGTTCCCCCGCGTCGCATAACCGACCCGCCACGCCCGGCCCACTCAACTCTCGCAGCTCAGCTCCACTCTAGCCAATATACATCTCTGCTCCGGTCCAGTGTTGGACTATTTGTACCATTATTAAATGATGTGTAGTGTGTAGTATCGTAATGCCACTATACTACGCGAAAACACCACACCAATTTTCAGCTTTCTGGTTTTTAAATATTAACCATAAAATATATTTTCAATGTAATGTATGTTCAACGTAGAGGTGAGGGTCAATTCGTTCAATGTCAAAGGATTTTCTGCCAACGCAATTTTATCACAATTCAAAAGAATTTAGAATATATTCAAAATGTACTATAAGGTGGAAGCAACTCCTCGCCATCTCCGCTTCTGGGCCTTACAGTGTATTTGAAACCTAATTGTTAATTTATTTCCTCCCCTTCTGTCATTATTATTACTTATTTAACGGACTTAGGTAAAAAAAAAGAGGCAAAGCCAGTTACGAGTACCTTAGTTGGTATATAATAGTACATACTCAGAAATTTACCCAACCACGCCACAAGTTACCTATTGGTTAGTGGATGTTACGCATTCGTTTTAGTATAAATAATGATTTTTAATCATTATTTATACTAAAACGAAAAAAAAAAAAAAAAAAAAAAAAAAAAAAAAAATTTAATCTTTGTAGTAGTTCGTAATTTTAAGCTTATTTAGTGAAATGTTACGTAGCTGAATGGTTAAGGAAAGGTCCGACAAAAAACAGCGGATTGCACCCCTGGGAGAGCCATGATTCGACCTTTCAGTAGAAGTTTATGGTCGACTGTGGTTTTTCTACCTCTCGTTTTCCTCGCTTATCTAGTCATTGTACATATGTACCCTACATAAGTAGTTTCTACGAGTAGGTACCTACATGTAGATACCACGTACTACACGTAAATGTTGGTATTAGCTTGTATTTTATTACTGGCTTTTGCTCGTAATTCTATCAGGATAAAATTAACATTTTACATTTTTACTTTTTTTTTTATTAAACGGTCTTAAAATATTTGCCTCTGTATATAATCAAATAAATATTTATGTGTTAAGCTTCTTTCCCATTTTTATCCTTGTTATTTCAAATATCTTTGGTTGAACTTTTTTATTTACAAGTTTTTTCGATATTTGACCATGCCACTCTTGCCTAACCATTATTTATTTTACTATTTACATTATTAACTAACTACAAATTGATGTTTTTACTCGAGATATGACAATTATGTTTGAAATATAACTCTGTCTCTATGTCTGTTTGTCACCTTCCACATCTGACTGATCTTTACGAAATTTGGCGAATGAAAATAATTCGAAACCCTACGCACGTACGCACGTAGGGTTTCGAATTGCAACAAGGAACCATTGTAAGACCGTAGTGTTACAAAATAGGTAGGCACGAATTAAAAAGTAGTAGACTTTTTTTTTATAGTTTTGTCTAAGAATTTAGAGTTACACTAATTATCACCATTCATTCAACTTTTTTGACAACATAAAGATCACAATTTTTCATGACTTACTTTTTTATGAGTTTTATTTATGATAGTTTTTATGACAAAAATTTGGACCTTATACATGGTGTTACTGAAAAGTGCAATAATATTGAAAGGTATGTATTTACATATCATTCTGAATTGCGATAAAAAAATCAGCTGTTCCATAGCAAAATGTCTATGACCCTGCACAAAAGTATGGAACAGCAGTTTTTTTTCGCATTTTCTGGCTTAGTCCCATATTAAAAGCTGTTCATAATGATGAGTATCTTTCTATATTGTTGCACATGTTAGTGTTACCCTGTATAAGTTTGCTCATGTTTCATTCATGCTGATTTAGTCCGTCATTTGTCCCTATGCCAGGATGAATTTTTTTCACTGGCTCAGTAAAAATAGTGTCGCTGAAAAAGGGAACTTGCTGACCAAGACACCCGAGAGAAAAAAATAAAGCGAACAACCGCCCTAACGACCGTCAGGGGATATCATTAGCTGATGTCCACTGCATCACTCGAATTACATTCCTCCGCCGCTGGACACGGCTCGTTTGTTTATTCCTAATTGGATAGGTCGGGATTTGGGTAAAAGGATACAGGAATCAAGATGTAAGGTCTTCGTATCTGGGACTTATAATTTGGCCAATTAGTATACTGGATGTTAGGTTAAACGATGGAAATATTCTAGCAAAGAGAATATAGAGAAAAATGAAAACAGGCGATTCTATAAAACGTGCACCAGAACTGAATACCGATAGAGATAGTGCGATAGACTCAAGAGTTCGAGAGAGCAAGACAGTGGATAGCAGCAATTATTTCTAGTAGGTACACGTTACATACATGTTCACTCTCATTTTTTACTAGGCATTCGGGCCAGACTGTATTCTAGGATATTGTATTGTATCTACTCGTCTTTATGAGCAACTGATAACCTAGAACAATCCTACTAATTACAATGACATCCAATAATAATGTCCGTGTCGTCTAACTTAATAGGAGGTGACAATATGCACAAAAGACCCTAAGACTAACGCTCCAAGAGGGACGTCAGTGCAGGTCTTATGACCCCCGTGTTGAATTTGAATTAGGTACCAGTGGGTATGTACCTATAGTGCTTTTTGCCTTCTGAAGAATACGTACAAAACGTCAGTAAAAGTTATTAAGTTACTTTTATTTTTCCGACCTAAGTATTAATAATACCCTATAATCTTTATCATTGATGTCACTTGTCGGTGGAATGACTGCCGCCTTGACGGTCTTCTGGCAAAAGATACGTAGGTATGTTCTTTTTCTTTGCATCGGGCAGCGTTATATTATTAAAAGTAATACAAAATTTCCGACTGTAAAATTAGCTTAACCACTTCGGACGTAAACAGAAATCCATCGACACCTCATTCGACAAATTCGGTCAAGCCGTTTATAGTTGGTAATATAGGAACAAAAAAACATTACCCTCCTAAAAAGGAGGTTATTGTTTTTGTCTAAGAAGGCACTCGAATAACAAGTCTGTGGACTATGATCATATTTTATTATTTACTGATACTGATAGACAACACAGGTCACGCCATCTACCTTGGTATTTGCGCAACTCAATACGTTAGGATTCTCGGATTCAAAACCTCTTTGGGAACCACTTTCCACAAAATATGTATCACGCAAGCACGAAGTTCTACGTAGATAGTGAAGATGGAGCTAAACTCTATAAAACAAAAAATCAAATTCAAGAGGAGTTGAATGGGGGTGCCACTATCGTATTTTTATGAACTCTAATCATCGAGCGAGACTAAACGGCTGAACCTTTCTTGCGATGGTATTTGGCAAAAAACCATCATGAACACGTACCTTTCCTACGATCTCGGTCTGTACACCAAGGATTTTTTATGAATGTTGCTCTCCACACAAGGATGGTTTTTTTTTGTAAATAATTATTTACATAAATTTCACAAGAATAAAACTTTGAAAAGTTACCGAATTAATTTATTTGAGGAGTAAAATAAAATAACTATGACTCAGTCGCTCAGTAGTTTTTTTCATTTCGTCCAAGAAAATGTATATCTACCTACTTATCCTTTTCGCAAAAATCGTCGTCGTCTGTCATAGTCGTTTTTAAGATAGTCGCGAATGAAACCGCGAGGCGCAGCCAGCTGGCTGTGATATCATCTAAATAGGTCAAATAGCTAAGAAATGTACGAATAGGTAGGTACAGGTTTCCTATAAAATAATAATGTAAGCAAGCAGATTTAGTTACATAACTCAATACTGGTACGACGCGACAACACGGGCGTATTGCGCACGTAACTGTTTCTATTCTTTATATAAAATCTGTTGTATAACACAGAACACAGTCCACAATGACTTGTGTTTACGTTGCATAACACCGTTTTAATGGTTATTCATTAAATATCCTCGAATGTTCACTGCAGCTGATAAAGCATTACGCAATGTCATTTACGAAGTTACATCGCCAGATATGCTTGAGCTTGTTCAATCATTGTATTAAAACTATGACACTATAGTTGAGAGACACATGGGTGACACAAGTCTGGTGCAACTGCCTATTAAAAAAAGAGACTTGAACATGTATGAAACGTATACAAAAAAATGAAGGCTATCACTGTCTTGCTTAATCGAAGGCTCGACTCAATCGCACTATCTCTATCAGTATTTAGTTCTAGTACATGTTTCGTACAATCGCCAATTTTCATTTATTTACATGGAACTCCCGTCTCTTACGTAGTAATGATATTCTCTTTGGGTGAAACCAGCCTACCTCATTATCCTGCCTAGGCAAGAGCGGAATAGGTACCTATGAAGTTCAAACACGTTAGACATAGATACACGAAAAAATGGCGGATGTCAACGTCTATTCTGTTGTAAAACTTTCTAAACTAAATTTGACGGTGCCAATATTATTGTCGTCCCAATTCTCCCATATGAAATTAAAAAGAGACGCAGATAATTTTAGAGGTGTTAGATTAGTTTAGTTTAGAGAATGGTACAACAGAATCGAAGCCAGTACGTAAGCTGGTATACTGCGGAACCTTTTTTTTTTCGAAACAGGTGCAATTAACTATAATTTAAATGGAGGAACTGCCATTTAAACGCATAAAAATGTTCTATGAGACCTCGAGCTTGATTCTACAAGATTGCAACCTTTTAATCCCTCAATTGGGTAACCCTGTACTGCCAGACCATATTTTTTTTTTCTGAATAATAGATGCAACTGACTACACTAGTCAGATGGGGAAACTACCATGATTTAAATGCATTAAAATTTTCTATGAAAGCTTAAGCTTGCTTCTACAAGATAGCCTCTTAAAGAATATTTTATACCTCATTTGGCTACAATAGGGTTGTAAGTTGGGTCATGCTACAAAGCATTGGTTGTGTAACAATAAAATATAGTGATGCTCTTCACAAGGTATACATTTAATGTAATTTAATAATTTAAATAAAGTTACGAATTAGTAGACAAAACTTTTGGTTCGAGAAATGGTACAGTATAGACTTAAAATAGAGGTATTAGTTACCTTTTACTTTTACCTAGAAGTAGAAAATCCTACACACAATTGTAGATAGTATAGTAAATATTTAAGATAAATAATTTATATTTGACTATTATTTTGTTCCTCCTTTGTTTCAGTTGGGTTACTTTTGAATTTTTTTGCTTGTGTTCCCTCAGTATCATTAGCAGACTCATCCTTACAAAGCTCATTCAAGTTGTATTTCTTATAAGCATAGTAGTTATCAACAATGCTCAATAAACATATTCCTTTTATAATTTCCACAATTATGCAAAGTCCTGGATTTTTCAAGTCCGCTTTGTTTTGGCCATTTTTTAGGACCACGAGCTCTGCTAATTCTTTGATAATTAAATCCCGCGAGACGCTGCTGTTGAACCTTTTATTGAAGATTACAGCGAATGTGGAAGGTTCCTTAAGGAAATATTTATCGCAGAGATTACCAGCACATTCCATTATATCAGGAAGGTTAGCCTTACATGTGGCCATTATTGGCAGTAGACGTAGCACATGGCGTGTCTTCTGAAGCCTCGTGGAGCGCAAGTCTTTGATTATAGCAGTGGTCAGCTCTTCTGGACTAGGTAGATTTGTCTTGACGAAAATGCAGTTCGAGGCTCCCGTTTCCACAACTTGGAATCTTTTATGTCTGAGAGATTTCTGTGAATCTTTCTTCATGGAGTCGACTTCTCGTCGGAGCAGATCTCCTATGTCGGTGTCGTCTTCAGACTCGCTTTCGGAGACCTCCCTGGGCCCGGCAGGCGCCGCGTCGTCCGCTGGCGGCTTCTGCTCCGCTCCCAGATTAGGGTACAACTTTCCGGCGTACTCATTCAACAAATTGTATACTTCCTTCACGCAATCCTTTTCCCTAAAGTTACACGTGCAGAAAAAACCTCTGAAGCCGGGTTCCAGGAAATATTTGTTCCTTCGTTTTGTGTAGTAGAACTTCTTTTTCTTGCGTGAATCGCCCATTGTAGCGACGAAGGTCGTTTTACTTTATCCCTTCGAAATGCAGCAAGAATACAAGGTGCGGTATGATATAACAGTAGGTGTTACGTATTGCATTGAATTATGAATTCAACAACACCAAAATCAACACGCCAACACCCGCCTCGTTGATCAAAACTAAAGGGCGGGTTCCCAAATAACCCAACAGAAGTTAAAAGAACAAGTTACGGCCGCGGTCGTATTGGTTCATAATATTATCGTTGTCGCTACAAGTGTTTTTCGGACTGCACCCTGATGTGACATCTTAACAAAACTGACAAATGACATAAATAAAACTGTCGAATGTGAAGTGTCAAAGGGAGACAAAGAAGCTTTTTCCAAAAAAAAAAAGTTCTAAAATACTTACTAGATGGCGTAATAGTCCTATTGTTTTACCTGTCATTGTCATTTCTGTCGAAATATTTTGTTTATTTTTTAAATCGTAAATGTTGGCTCCACACGTTGTGTATTAAGTCATTGTCAACTATTGTATTATTTCAAATGAAGTGAAATACATAGTAACCACGAAGGTGTAGGTAAAAATGGAGTCAACACTCCTAATACCTATTTAAGACAAATACCTACGTAATCTTTCTCGCTCATCTGTGGTGTGTGTCTCGTTCTAATATGGTGGCGATTGTTGTTTCTTCAAAACCGGGACACAGTCTGATGATACACGATACTCACCATATTGCAATATTTTTTCACGATTAATGAACGAGGTAAACTAAAGGTAAAAAATCAAAGAAACAATATACCTATTTATTAATAATAATATATTTTTTATTAAATAGTTTTACATATTTTTATACATTTTAGACCCTTTGATAACAATTACCTCCTCTGTATCCGTCCTCCGTTAAGGATAGACCATATTTAGAAAATGGAGCTGCGGTTTGCTTAAAATGTTTCCCTGTGACATCGTGACAGGTAGTGTGACATCGTAGTTTCATTAGAATGTAAGCTACAAATTTCGTTCTCAATAGTACTTTTAACCATAATTTCTTCTGATCACTGTCTGTAGGAAATCTAATAACAAAAGAAAAAAATAAAATTAAAACGGAGCATCTTAATTTATGTAAGCATAATTATTATGACTGTGTATACATATTCTTATATATTTTAGACCTTTTGATAACATTAACCATAACATTTACCTTCTCTGTATCCGTCCGTTTTAGAGAGTTTTGGCGGGAACGTGATGAATTCATGTCGCGTCATTTTATTATTTTTCAAAACTTGTGTTATTTCGAGTGTTAATGTGTAAAAACGGTGAATTTCTACCCGTTAAGTGTTCGTGTACATACACAAGTGTCAGTGAGTGGTATAATGTCGTGAAACGTGAATTTTCGTGTTGTTTCCAAAACTCCATAGAAGGCTCTAGTAAAGTTTTCACCACTTTACTAGGGCATGACTTGGACTTGACCATGACTTGCTATGCTCGACTTTGACCGTGACTATGACTTGTTTGATAATATCTAACAAAACTTGAGAATATATATGTATACTTGACACTGGCAAATGCATAAGACGTGCGACGCCAAAATCCTCTTAGGAGGAACAAGAAAAAAAAAAAAAGTATATTTTTTTCGGCAAGGCCTCGCTACATTACCTGACCTGTTATCATGTGAAAGGGACAGCTATAACCTTAATAGTTTTTTTTTTGTTCCCCAGAACCTCATATATAGCCATCTCTTTCTCACGACGTCAGGTCAGGTCATGTATAGCCACTTAAGGGTGTCTACACATGGGCTGACCTGACATCGTGTGAAAGGGACAGCTAGATTTGAATTTCACGGGAACAAAAGAAACAAACTATTTAGGTTATAGCTTCTCCCTTTCGCTCCCCCAGAAACTTATAAATAGCCATCTCTTTCAAACGATTTCAGGTCAGGCCATGTAGCGAGGCCTTTACAACTCCGAAATCTTTTTGTTGTCAAAACTGACTTCACTTGAAATATTACAATACTTGACACTGGCTAAATACACAACATGTAGAGCCAACACAAAACTTAAGAGTAAGAGAATAAAAAAGAAGAAAAAAAAGAAATGTGAGTCAGATGTCAATGTCAGTAACCTTTTTTTTTTGTTCTTGTTGCTATGGCTTCGCGCATAGATTTAGCATCGTATGATGTTTCGTCCAAGGCTTCGCGCGTACTGTAAATAATGACAATATTAGTATCATATTAATGACATTATATTATTATTATAATATTAGTATTAATTATAAACGTAGGGATGACATTCTCTTTGCTCATCTTCTTGATCTGTATGCGGGTGAGTTTCAACGTTCAAAGATCCTTGAGGTAGATTAATTAATAAAATAATTCTAGTTTGGGTTCCAACTGTATGTGCAACACAGATGAATAGAACTGTGGTGTGCAAAGTTCGATCTTAAATATTATGAAACTCCTCTACGCTGTAACACGAACACGAACAGTAACACGAAGTACCGCAGCGCTAGTAAACTATTTCTAGCCTATCCATATTAAGTACCTACTAATTAATCCCATTGATGTCCATTTTACTAGTAAGTATAATAGACATCATTGATTAATCCCTTTGAAGGTGGCTAGGAGACGGACTTATACTGTTTCAGTACATTACTATTAGTACTCACGTAGTAGGTTCTAATCATCATTGGCAGCTTATTCAGCCCACTGCAGAGCATAAGCCTCCTCCCTCTTTCGCCAATATACCCTGTTTTGTGCCAATCTCGTCCAGGAGTTGCCGCAAAACTTTTGGATGTCGTCACGTCATCGCTGTACTAATCGCCAGTACTAATACGTATCATTAAATTATACAGCATAATTATACCTACTGCTGTACATACATCTTCGAGCAGATTGTATGCAGGTGTTGTGTGTTGGTTTTGATTGGATTGGTATTGGATGACTATTAGAGAGGTAAAAATATTGACAATATATATAAACAATAACTTTATTTCTATCATAGTGATAACAAACTTATTTTTAACATTTAAATAAAAATAATAGGTACCTAAGTACTATACTTAGGTCCGCAAAACTACTACATAACTTAAAATATTATTTTTTAACTCGGATGTTTTTATTGATAAATATCATCTCATTAATAATTACACACACTAAAATTGTACTTATAATAACACTGTCATCTAAAATACTGAGTTACTAATTTAGAATACTTTAAAGGCGCATCAAGCTGCAATTTCACTTAGGCAACATCGAACGACTTTGTGCCAACTTTGGTGGCAACATAACGAGGAGTAAACAAATAACATTATTTATTGTCCATTAAAATAAAACTCTATTGTCGAATCAAGTTTTTCGCCTTATTCATGTAGCAAGCCACAAAAACGCTCGTTGTTGCCTTAGCGTGACCGTAGCTTAGCTATGCTAACTCACGTAGCAACCTCGTCTGGCGCCGACCGCTGTCAAACAAACGAGACAGGAAGAGAAAGATATATACTACTAGCTGTTACCGGCGACTTCGTTTGCGTACCTACAACAAAAAAGTAGCCTATGACCATTTCCTACCCTTAAGCTATATCTGTGCAAAAATTCAGGATGATCCGTTCAGCCGTGATAACGCGACAAACATCCAGACAGAAAGACAGAGTTACATTCGCGGTTATAATATTAGTTAGGATTCCACCTATTTTCTCTTGTTAGTCTGTGGCTGTTGGTTGTGAGGTTTGTTGGCTGTACATTAGATTGCATTAAGTTCGTATCCAATACGGAGTTAGTAAAAATCGCTCATTTCTTGTATCGGCAGTATTTTGTCTTCATAACAGTCGGCAAATTCGCGACGACCGGCTTGTTCTGTTTTGGACACACGGTGATGCTACAACAAAAAGAAAAGCATTAAAATACTGAATGTATCTCATTAGCCATCTTCTAACTGCTGGGACTAAGATTGTTCACGACTTTTTGGTCCAGCAGGGCTACCTTGCGCGCCGCGACAAAATCTTCTCTTCATGTCGCGAAAAATGAGACAAACGTATACATAATCGTAGCCGTCTTGTTCTTTTCTAACAAAAAGGTTTGGTCGCAGTGCGCATGCTAGTCCTGCAGGCTTCCTGTTTCGAATATTATTATTCGGATCGTTTATTTTCTTTTATTTCATCGAATAGGCATTTTGTCTCAAACTAATGAGATGTTAAGTAATGGTGGTCGAATATGGTGAACACGCCTAGCCTGGAATTGGAACTGGTTGAGACCAGGCTGCCGGAACACACCTAGGTGCTTGGCGACAGATTTCCAACTTGAGTGTGATAGGTAGCCAGCCGAGTACTAATAGAGTACTGTTTTCCTTCACTCAAGCTCATTGCTGGGATTTGAACCTACGCCCTGCGGCGTGCGATCCGAACGCGCTAACCACTGAGCTATCGACGCTAAAAACGGTATAATATTATTATCTTTATGAACGTAAAAAAATGTAAAACGCTAAAGGTATGTTTTGATTACTTAAATTAGCTTAAACTGTTCTACATCTTATCAAAGTCTTTTGTTTTCGGTGTCATTGCCTTGGATAAATAATAATCTACGCTGATAGGTTTTGTTTTTTGTATTTAAAAACTACTTTTCTTCGTCATAATTGCTACGAAAACAAATCGACCAATATCCCATATATACAATATTGCGATAATTAAAAAAAAACAGACGTACAAACATAATTTTTAACGGTGTTGCCAACATAATTATTTTAAAAAAAAACATCGAAATCTTTAAGTTTTAGGGTTGCGAAACAGTTGACCCTTTTTTTGTATTGACAAGTAGGCTCTAATTTTAAGGTACACTCATCTCATACTCTGATGATTTGCATACTTACTCAGTGTTATATTCAATGGAAGACAGCTTGAGATACTCAACGTATATGCTCGGCGATTTTAGAAGACGCCAAGTGATCGGATTGAACAGATTGGTTTCGTACTTCCACTCCACGATCACAGAGATAGGCGGCAGGCCCGTGTCTCTGACGGCGACTAACCTCTTCTCTATGTCGCCGGGGTGGTAGAACTTTCTGGAACAATACAAAATGTTGTTGTAAAAATCTTTCTTAGTCGAACCACCCACGAAAAAAGTTAAAAATAACTTCAAATGTTAATAACCACCGATGATTTTGTTTGTTCATGACGGTCTGCACACGACGTTACCGATCACAACCATGTAACTATGGAGTAACCGTACCAACACCTACCTTATCACACATGATGTACCTTATCATGTTTCTCTGGAGGCGATGGTCATCGCGTACCGTTCCATTCGTGCCATCTTACTCGCACCATGCGAGCGAGCGGGATAGCAAACAAAGACCATCGCCATCAGAGTTACATGATAACGCCCCTGGTTAGTAAAGTCTGTTCAACAAAGAGGCCAAGCGTGGCCGGCCCATCTTGGTCCTTTACACTTTTTTTTTAGTTTATGATTCACAATGATAGATAGATAAATTGTACGTAGCTAGGACTGAAAAAACGTAAAACTAGTGTAACAACTGGCGGCCGTATCGCTGAAAGTGATCTCTTCCAGGCAAAATTGGGATGGAGAGGAACATAGAAGAAGAAAAGAAAAAAATAATAATAAAGAAATATATAGAGAGAAAGTATAATGTATAAAATATATATAATTTTAAAATCGTAATGTTTGTACACTTTTTTGCCACGACCTGAATAGACTCTAACGCCATAGAATAATTATACGAGTGTTTACTACTGCTGTGACTATCTGAAGTCTTTTCACTGATAATGTGTAATATAGGCTCTCTCTTGTACAATTGTATGCCAGTGAAAAGGACGGCACTAGCACCGTGAGTGACTGTGATTTGTCTGTGGGTGTGGCCATTCTTTTAAAATGCTAGGCCGCGTTTAGAACTGTCAAGCGGAATTCGGTGCGTTGACGTAAATACAAATGTTCAATCGCATGCCTGGCTCGAACTTTCCCACTTTTCCTTTCTAGTGGCCCAGCATTTGCTCGCAGCTTGCACGCACCCTATGTTCGTTATCTGCGACCAATGACGTGCAGTCCCTGATTTCCCTATTAGACATTTTTCGTGAGTTTTGGCAAGAACTATTTTTTTTTAAAGTTTTTATGTGAAAGACGCGCATTAGAGGTAGCTTAACAGATACATTTTGACCTTAAGAGTACGTTCCTTGCAGGTGACGCGTTAAAGAATAAAGTTCATCAGAACAAATTCTGCTCTTAATAAAACTTAAACAATTGTCTTTGCAAGAACTACTTCCCCATAAAATTTCATGCTGAGGGTCAGTGGAGTAGCCTGCCTTAGACGGGCCCTGTATCAAAGTTTGTTGTGGGGCTCAAATCAAGGGTTCTTCACAAAAGGAGCAACGTTCGGCCCCTGTCAATATCAATCTGTCAGTATCAATGATTCGGGGCCCCTGTAGCCCGGGCCCCGTATCATTGATACGGCTGATACGGCGGTAGCTACGCCTCTGGAGAGGGTGCATATTATCGGACAAAACAAACATGCATACAAGCTCGGTTTCTTTAGCCTTTTGTGCCCCTAAGCTCTTCATTTCGCTCAGTCTAAAGTACGAAGATAAATAAGTAATTTAAAATTGACTTTGTTATTATTATGTTTTCATTTGAGTGGAAACCGGATTTGACCTACATTGTGACGCATTTTATTTCAACATAAACTAAAATTTGTTTTTGATTTGTACCACTTCTTATCAGAAAAGTACAACGTTTTATTTCGTAATAACATAAGGTCATCTCGCTAAACATTAAAAATTAAACAAAACATAAAATAGTTTTTGGCAGATTGAGAAAAAAATTGATAACAGTGCTGATTCCGTGTTATATCTTTTTTATCAGACGTGAGTTTGGTTCACGTTTTGCATAAGTACGCCCAACTTTTCTGTCACTCTCACTCTCAAGGCATGTTTATTATTGTGTTATCAAAGGATCAATAATCGTAAACAGTAAAGTTTTTTGACCCAATAATTAGACCAACACATTTTGACTAAGATGGTCAAACTAAGAAATTGCTAATTGTGTACTTCAAGTTCAGCACTGTTAAGCCATGTTTGTATACCCTATTTTGGGGCCTACTTCAATCTTTCGAAATTTCTCTAAAATTGTATACACTTATATTATGCTCTGTTACTTTCGGTATTTTTTTTTTACACTAAAGATATTGAGAACCACAACAGTTAATAACGAGTATACGCGCGTGTTTCAGAAAAATGTCTTACTGTTCTTCGTCAAGCAACTTGTGGTTGGATCGGTTGTTGTTCTTGTCGACCAGCGTGATGGAGAGCTTCCCCGGCTCGGCGCCGTGCTGGACGCTCTCATTGGAGTTCGACACTTTCAGCACCACTTCGTAGTGCACCCCTGGAAAATGAAAAACCGTGACGCGTGATTTTGAGATGTCTTATTAATCGTCTGAAGCGATACCCAAGTGGTCCCTAGTGTGGGAATTATGCCACCCAAAAAAAAACCTAAAGGGTAACTAAAATACTAGAGTATACCGCCGTCCTGTTCATACACAAAAGCATAGTCTGAGTGAGTCGGGGTGAGTCTAACCCACCCCTAAATGTTATCCGATTTCGATGATTTTTTTATAATATGTTATCTACACCGTGGAAACCTATGCTTGTATGTTTGATTTCTTTTTAATTTCGCAATATTTTCGTTGTTATTAAATTAGGCACTTAAAATTACATTTTATTTGCGTCAAATATACGACGAAGAAAAGTACATAGTTGTTATTAGAAAATCATTTTATTTTTTTCAAAAATCAAGAGACAGCGGCAGCGACACCAAAAATCCTATACAATTTCAAATATCGAATGCGCCAAAAGCTCGCTGAAGGAGGCTCGCTTTTAGGCCTTTGTTCAGAAGTTACCCGCGACCTTATCGCGTGGAAAAAAAATGCATTCTATGTATATCTTTGTGATATACAGTAACGCGTCAAACATGCAAACAGAGGCAAACTTATTTTCTTTAGTACGGTCGATGGCGTTCATTTATTTTTGTGCATATTTTGTTTATTTGGACTCCTTTTTTGGGGATTTTTCGACGTTTTGTATGGACTGATGGTTTTAATGTAGGGAGTTCTGAATCACGCAAACTCAAGTTTTTTGCTCGAGACAACCATATTAATTTGTATACATCGAAGCTTTGTTTGTAGTCCTGTTACGACTATGGCTATATTCCTTTGAATTATAATATTTGTATGGATGGATTAGATACTCACTGCAGTAAGGTTTCGAGCTGCCCGTCAGTGAATACAGCGCGATGTTGGTGTTGTAGTCTACGAGACCGCCGAGGTGTAACTTGCTGTATATGCTATACGAGTGGTAGCCCATCGGGAGGCAGTAGTGTTTATTGTCGCATGTCGTGCAGTTGCCCGCTTCAAATGCCTGGAGAGAATGGTTATTACTATAGCAGGGTAAGGAAGTAACTCTCCCATTTTCTTCGCGTAGTCGGGTGAAAAACTAAATTGACCCGCAATACTTCGTGATTTTGACATTGACATTGACTTACCTCAAAAGACTCGCACTGGACGGCTATAAAAGGGCACGAAGGGTTGATGGTCTCCGTGAAGTACTGGTAGCTGCGCTCGTGGTTGCAGCCGACCAGCTTGACGACCTGCTGGTACTGGCTGGCGCCGCGCCCGGTCGAGTCCACCTTCTTACACCCGGGCTGGGTGGACCCGCCGTTCGGGAAGAAATCTACGTGCCCTATCGGCTCCGATATACCGAAACCTGTTAAACAACAATATTTTTTCAAGACACTTGCTCGTAAAGCGGATCTTATTACATCGCTTTTAGGCGTATAATCCATGATATTACACACGCTTGTTTTATTTTACATTATCTAGTGTTTTATAACATTTATCCCGATTAAGTTACGTTTGTTGTAAATGTATGTAGTCGAAGTATTCTTAATTTAACCGGGTAATACAGTTTTTTTTGACCCTATTTACCCTATTAGTTTAGTTACCCTATTTTGTCGTTTTTTTTAGTTTGTTTAGTTTTAGTTTTTTTAGTTTGGTGTTAATTGTATTGAAAGAAATTGAATCGAACGAATCATAACACTAACTGTAAAAATGACAAATAAAATTGTTCAGTATCATTTTGAGAATTGTACTTTCACTATTTTATTCAATAATTAAATGTTATTTAAGTCTGTTTTTTCCTCGTATATGTGTTAAAAAAGTCGTATGAAACGCGAGTGAAATTATCAACATAGCACTTGTATCATAATGTATTAAAAACTACTTCCCAAAATATTGAGTGTATTTTACAGTCGCAGTTTTACCCACAAACCTACATTAACCGTAAACTTTTCCGGGATAAAGCATTAATGTATTAATGTTACTTCCATAGCAAAGTCTATTAATTTATTTTCAGCCGTTACAGATTTGGGTCGGAAGGAATATAATCTTTAATTTATTGTTTTATTTTTGCTTTACCTGAGAAATAGAGCGGCATGGCGTTACTGTGGATAATGTCTACAAATTTTGCATCAGAGCGATCCAGCCGGACGATGGTAACTGTCTCGCTGAAATACGGCGCCGCCGGGTCCAGCCCCGTGATCCGACCCAGCTTTATGTTGAATTTCTGTTAACAACAGACAATTATTATAACAGACGTTGAAATCCTGTTGAGACGCCACTGGCGCCAAACTCCACATTAAACTAAAATTGTGTTTGTGTGTTGTTACCTCGATGGAATTTTTATGATATGAATATGTTTCTAATAAATAGTTTAACCATTTGAAAGCCGAGGGTCGCGCATGGGAAGAGCCCTCTGTACGCCAAGCCGTTTTTGAAATATTTAAAAACCAAGTCTTTTTAGATTTAGACTTACCTACTCTAAATAAATTTTAAAAAACTAGCGATGATAATAATAACCAATACCTGATTCGTTATTGGCGCTCTGAGCACAGCAGTTTCTTTTGTCAGAAAAAATAACGCGCGGTGCGAAAAAAGTAGTCCACCCCTTTTTATACTTGCGCAAAAGTGACAAAGGTAGAATGTAGACATACCTATCTCGTTCTCGAAGAGCAAAAAGTAGACAAAATTGTATAACGGCTGAAAAGTGAGATTTAGGTATTGATTTAAGTTCAACGCACCTTTTGTAAAGCATGACCGCAGTAGCCTCCAAGATGCGCGCCGAG
This sequence comes from Apocheima hispidaria, assembly GCA_947579745.1. Classification (NCBI taxonomy): domain Eukaryota; kingdom Metazoa; phylum Arthropoda; class Insecta; order Lepidoptera; family Geometridae; genus Apocheima; species Apocheima hispidaria. Next base: position 6,458,961 of record OX388151.1, read on the forward strand.
CGAATGCCCGATAAAATGGAAGTTATCCAGATTGGATAAACCAAAGATGTCCTGAAAAATTTACATCAAAGTTGAAAATCTTGGTAAACAGTAGAACAGGGCTGATACCACACCGAATGCAGTTGCAATCCGTGCTCGTTACGGATACAGTACATGTCTAATAAAAAATAATTTATGTGTTTCTATGAAAGACAAACGGCACGCAGGACGCGTGCGTTCTTGTACATTGCGTCGTATTCGAGCAGTGGACACGGATTGCAACTGGATTTGCTAGGGTCCCCTCGCATGGCAGGCGGCTTGGGGATCGGAGAACGCTCACCGTTTACAAAAAAAAATGCAGGAGTTGAATATAATACTTCTCTCAGACATATTGTGAGAGTGGCCCTCTGGTGGGTTTTTTTGTAGTGGTTGGACTTTTTTGCAAGAGTCCGTCTGGGAAGTACGACACTTTGCCAGTTATTCAACCGCCAAGCAGTATTGTGCAAGCATTACTGTGTTCCGGATTGAAGGGAAATGTTTCCTACGATATTACTGGGTATACAGAGATTTAACATCTAATATCTCAGGGTGACGAGCGCGGTGCGATGCCGCGCAGAGTTTGGAACAATTTTGGGTGGTATGATATTGTTATGGGCAAGCGTGAGGCTTAAGAACAGACGAGCCACTTGCTCGTATCGTCAGTCAATATCATAAAATAAAAAATCATTTTGACAATATACTTACATAGATGTTGTGTATAAGATGCGCAGTCATGACTCCAACTAGTCTTATATTGGCGACGGCCTGGCCGTACGGCGGCTGTGAGCCCGACCGCCAGTCTACCACCACCACGGTCGCCGCTGCATTGCCTTCCAGATCCAGCAGCGCATCCGTCATTTGTTGGATCTACAAACAACAACGCTTCTTTTAGATTAGGTACTACTAGCTTATTTCACGTCTTCATATTAATTTTCGAAAAATCCTAAAACATACCTTTCTTTATTTTTCCGGTTTCTAAAAACGGAGGAGGTTCTCAAGTATACTGTTTTATAAACCGACATGGAAAATTCTTTCTTTATTTGAAAGGATATACTTCCAGCTTGGTCTCATTTGGAATTGAGGGAACTCGTCAAATATTATAGGCATAGATATAGCGATATTGGTATTTTCATGAATAAGTAAAGCATTTGCATTGAAGTATCATTTGTTGAAGTGGAACTGATGAAGAAGACCACAGATGGCCACCGGAACTCCACATTCCACAATGATAAGTTTACATTTCACATAGGTGGCGCCAACAACATCTTGATAGTGCATTTTTCCCAGAGTATTTTGTTAAAGTCGGTTGTTTTTTTTATTAAAATTATATATGCTCTGTACACAAACCTAGCTACTCGTTGTTTCATTGTTATAGCATGTTTTTTAAATCAAAATATAAAAATCGTCTCTCTCGTCTCGATTGCCTGCGACCACTCACTCGATGTATCTCGCACGCTAGCCATCTCGAATATCTCGAAAGATAGCGTTGAGAATATTTCTTATTCTTCGAAGTTCGACATTTTTTCGAGACGAGATTGAATCGCAGCTTTTGAGAATAGGGGTCCACTTCGGAGTCGTAAAAAGATAACAAAAAGATGTTCACATTTTTCTCTTTTATTATACTTTCCTGGCTATAATTTTCGTTCTCCTTTTTTTTCGACAGAAAAACGGTGTAGCGGTGTATAGTAACCTCATTATATTTACAGTGTAACAGATTATTATAGTTCCAGTTTCGTCTGTTTCACATTTTTTTCGGTATGACAGTAATAATCGAACACGAAAACCACTCCACCATCCCAACCTTGTGTTCGATCACCCGATCCATCAGCTTTGTTTGAACTTCTAACGTTACAAACAAGACTTGTAAATAGCATGATTGATTGCAGCAAATTGTATGATTGAATTAGGGTTCAAAGACTTTTTGGAGAATGCGCACAATTTAACTCTTCAAAGACTTTACATCCGAAACGAGGTTAGACCGGCAACTATAGTAAACAAAACTTAAATTTTATAAATTCTAAAATAATTCGCTACCAAAGTATCAATTTTGTAATTTTTATTTTTACACAATAAATAAAATTATGCAAACGATTTCAATGGTCTTAGTTTGTTTTGGAGTACGATCACATCGTCAAAGCAAAGTCAATGTCAACTTAACCCAACTATCTGGATTTTGATAAAACTTATACTAACCCTATTCCAAAGTAAAAATAATTCAAAGGACATCGCATTTAACAACCATGAAAGTGCAAGTAGAATGTTTGCTAAAATTATTTTTCCATATACGTAGTAAACAAGCCGAGGCAATGCTTGTTGCCTCGTCGAAGTAAAACAAATTATGATAAGCAAACTGCGTACATTCCGATGCGATCGATTTAGAAGCCTCTATATTTAGCAGATGAAATATTTAAACTATTTGATAAGCGCCATTATGGCAACCAATCAAAGTTGCGATAGAAACGACTAGAGCTTTCTTCGACAACTTTGATATCTACTTGCTTACTTCGGGTCTGGGCCCCTATTCGGAGAAATGACATTTTTATCTCTCTCTCACTCACTCCCATTAAATTTTAAATTAGAGAGACAGTCACCGAGATAATCTCGAGCGCACAGGAATAGGGTCGTGCGGTATCTAGAAATTTCTGGGTTGACACTAACGTTTTGTCATCTGTTTTGGGACTCAACGGCTGATTTCGGAGAAATATAAAAATACTTTTTCGCTAGGAAAATTCGATAAAACTACTTAGAAAAAATATGGGCAGGGGCATTATTATACTTTCATTATAATAATTATGCCTTCGTAACAAGTACCTAATATCTATCTTTGATAAATACAAATACTTTATTTTGGATACAGAGAAAGATTTCACACAGATAATTGAATCTACCGCATCTGAACTAGTGACATGTGTGAGTATGAGTGATGTTTTTAATTTAAGAGTTGACTGCGTCGCAAGATACGCATAATACTTGTATTCCAATATTTTTTGGTAATGGATATTTTTCGGAGCATTACACTAATACTGCGTCAGATAGTGTGTGTAAAATATTTCGGAGTGTGTTAGTTTTCGCTTTGAGCAAGACTCATTGACTGGGCGAAGCGAAGATCTCAGAGACTCAAATCGGCATTTGCATGTGTATGTTTGACTATGATATGACATTTTGAATTATTAGATTGTAGATATTTGCATGCCGAAATGCGGAATATGGCGCTCTGTATCTAATGTTAATTTCCACTTTGTATACAAAAATAATATAATATATGTATATAATAAATGAATTATGAATTTAAAAAAAAAATAGTTCATGCTTGCAATTTATTTATAGGCTTGAATTTGAGGAAAATCGGGCCGGGTTTGCGAAGATATAGCGATCGCGAGGTAACTGTTTGGGGGCGAGCAGCTAGTATAAAAGAATCACTTACCCAACCCTTGTGGCCGCCTTCGAGAAATCCATGCGATATGAAGTAGAAAGGTCCTAGTGGATCGAGGTTGGCATTACGGATCTTCTCCTTGTTATCCGCTTGGAGTAGAACTGGTATTTTTCGGTTTCTTCTGCTAAATGTCGCGTATCTGGAAAATATGAATGAAAGAAAATAATGTAATTCTGTATCCTGTCCAAAGTCCAGAAGACTGCTGTGATAAGAGTCTATTGCAACGAACTATGCTTTATCGCGTACGTCACACTGCAAGTGGTGTGTTTGTTTAGTCTCCGCTTTGATTGATTGATGTCACGGACGAGCCCCCGTCTTATCTTCAGTTCAGACGAATGAGCGAGTGTTAGCAGTAAGGACAATTCTTTCCGTAGTGTTCAAATTGTCGAAACAATCACATTTGTTTAAAATTTATAAGAAAAATAAAAAATGCTTATAAAACTCTAGGTATTAATATAGGTTACGAATACGCTTTTTAGAGATATAAATTCACTAAGGATATGGTTTTTTAACAAGACATTTATTCAACAAAATACAATTTAAAATTCTGATTTTTATTATGTCACGGCATAACAAATAATACCACTATGCAAAAAAAACCTTGACTGTTGTACACTGCACTTTGCAGTACAGAATATAATTACAGTGCAACGTTAACTATTCTGTACATATGGGGCCAGCCGACCCTCACTTTTAATTTATTTGTCCTCGTTCCATAGAAAATCTTTTTCCACTGGAGGCTGGCTGGAATTTTTACTAGAAAACATTATAGAGACTCCCCCACTAAACTTCACAGAAGTAGGTCGCACTTTAAAGATTAGGCTAAGGCCCGACGCCGAAAGCCAGAAGAGTCGAGGCTCAGGCGCGCTTACATCGGGTCGTGGAAATGTCAACTTTCCGACTCCTCCCGGTTTACCGTAGGTTCGAAATTATCTCGCTGCATTGTCGCAGTGACATCGCCTCGCCTGTCCTAAGCTGTAGATTTTATCTGTGACTACACTCTTCAGTCGGCGTTGGGCCTAAGTGTGTACCTAATCTTAATAAGCGAATTATTGTTTCTCTTGTGAAACTATTACAGTATTTTTTGTGCACTACTGACAAACTCGAATCTTATTTTTGTAAAGTTTGCATACTGCTTGTGTTATACTGCATACTGCTGTGATATGAAGCGGATCTTGTAATTAGGACCTCGTAGATAGATACCAAACATTGTTTACACGGTTGAGGATAACAGACATGTTCTGGATCAATTGGACTTTGTTGCTGTAACCTTTAATGAGTTTTTTGCTATCGACGGGAAAATAATTTTTGAATAGATGATCGCCGTTATTTCTAAGGAAAAACCGACGTAATTAAAAGAAAAACAAATTATCCGACTGCAAAATGTAGCCTATGTCACTCAACATAAAGAGAAAAGTTACGACTCCTTACTCGTCAAAATCGGTCTAGCCGTTTAGGCTACAGGAGGTAATAAATAGGAAAACAAACATACTTATGTACCCCAAAAAACATTATAGTCTTCTTATTACATTTTATAAAATTTTGTAAAGACAAAACGCAGACGACAAAAAATAACTATGAAATTCCAGATTCGAGGTTGTGCAAAAAAGTTTGTGCTCGCGAGGTCTACTGTTCGCAGAACTAGTATAGTAAGAAAGTATATTGTTTTATTACAACTGCAAAACGATAACAAATTTCTCCGTATACATCGATCAGTAAACTATTGATTTCGAAACACGCCCAGCGTTGATAACAGCCCTATTTGTGGTCGATGACTGTTATCGGGACAATTTGGTCTCCGCTTTTATCGAACAGTTATTTTTAAAACAATGGCACTACAATATTATTTCGGTGTGAGCCCGAACGCCGTTAAATGCACCACGCCCATTGTTTGTACATACATAATTAAAATAGTACGGCGTATCTAATCTTATATATGTTTATTGACCGAGAGAAGCGTAGGTCTCAGTCTACGGGAACAAGTCTGAGTTTGTATTTATGATAAACTAGCTGCGCCCCGCGGTTTCACCCGCTATACTAGATTAACGCATAGGCTACTTTTAATAGCGTTTTTTTTTACGGGTAGCGGGTGAAACCACGGGAATCTAAGCTGCTAGTAATCAACACTAGGCTGAACAACGAGTTGGACGTAGTCACTTGAAATTTAGCTGTACGGTGCCTGATATAGGGCTCACATTTCTTTACTTTGCTTTTAGCCGAATTGGTGTTCTGGTCAGCGAGCGATGGCCTTGTGTTACTTTTCATCATCTACCTATGAGTTTTCTCATGACGCTAAGTAGTAAGCAATTAAATGCTTGTTTTGGTATTGAGAACGCCTTTCTAAAAAAACTATTAATAAGAAAATACTTTGTTTTTGTGCTAGCTATTTATAAATGTTGACTTGGCGACCCAGATTTTCATCGTAAACACATATTTTGCTGAGTTTGTGTACATGAGCGTCATAGCAGTCTGCGTAAATAGTACAATTATTTACAATTCGTATCAAAAGCAGCCCATTAAGGGCTCGCTTTATTTTTTTCGTTCGAACTTTATCAACATTTTTTAATTTATACAAATAATTGAGTGAAACCCAAAAAAAAAAAACACGTTAATTTATCTTTAGCTTTAGCTTTTACTATGGCGAAGAATAATGTTTTTTTCTTCTTCGTCAAAATCGAAAATGTGGTCATCAAAATTACTCTAGAACATTTGTGGTCTGTGGTATATACAACAATGGTATCCTTAACATATATTAACTTTTGTTTTTCTTATTTCCACTCAGTAATTTTTATATTAAAATATGTTGATAAAGTGTGGACCAGTTAGCGAGAATCATAGAAGCGGGCCGTTTCAAACTAAAGTTGCGTTGGGCTGGACACTTGGCTAGATGTAGTAACTACAGGTGGATTAGGTCTCTTATTTGACGGAATAGTAACTCGAGGGTAACCATAGACTCAGAGACCAGCCCAGAGGGGAGTGAGATGGATGACATACAGAAATTCTGCGGTAAATATAGACGAGATTGGCGCTAAACAGGGAAAATTCATTATCATCATTATTTGCGAAAGAGGCTTGCCATACATTGGGCTGAAGGTAGGTACTGCCAATAATCATGTCGATAATATTCAATCTTTAAACACAATAAAGACGTAAGTTGATAGATATATATACTGAACTAGCACACCCGCACGGCTTCGCTCTCATAAGCTACAGTAAATGAAACACGCCATATCAGCTCTCTGTGAGTTAATTTTCTAAAAATCTTGAGACATGCCTTTCTTTATTCTTAATGTTAGTACACAAACCGAGTTTCTTTGGCTTAGCACGAAATAAGATTTTATTTCCATAGAAACTTTGGGGGTCCATTTTACCCTTTTAGGTGTGGAATTTCGCAAAATCCGTTTTTTTTTTTATAGAATATGGATCCCCAACAGAAGTTACACATTACATTCACATTATGAAACATAGGCATCAAGCTGGGTGCACCCCCAATTACAGACCACGTCGTGCTCATGGAGGTTCTAGATCATTTGAGTAGTACCTATCGGGTTCAAATTTCACGTCTCTGTCATAAGCGGTTTGTTCTGTGCTTTGATTCCTAGAAAAGGGCTTTGTTTTTTTATATACAGGGTATATCGTTATGAATGGATGTCGTTACCTGCGTGTGGGGAACACTACAACAATCCAGAAAAAAATGGTGCTGACAAAATTAAAACTTTTCGATTTTTTGGTAATTTTAAGTACAAATTTCATTGAAAAAGATTTAGATAATGTTTAATAACTCAAAAACCGTGAGACTTTTACTGAATACAAATTTTAATCTTCTGTCTTTTGAATGGTCATGTTGTCCCCTATCGGCAGGTAGCGGGTTATCCATTAATAACGACACACCCTGTTTATAAATTGCAAATAAGGACTTACTGCACTCCCATAGCTTCAGGTGGCATTGGGAAATAGTTATCAGGCCGATGTTCCGTCCAGGGATAGGCTATTGAGAAGCAGCCGTATTGACCATAACACCTTTCAAACTCCACGTCATCTGCGGAACATTAGCATGATATTTGAATCTTATTACAAGGTCATAAGACACGTTTTGGACTATTCGTCGTATAGAAAAATAGTCAATCAATGAAATGTGATATGATATTTTGCAGGGTCTGCTTTTTGATAATACAAAGCAGATGTGTGAAATGAACAGTTTTATAAACCGAAATATTATATTGGCGTCGATTCTTTTGCACAACTTACCAAACTGAACTTATCTGAAAGGTCTATAATTTTCTGCGTCTCTTTTAATTTTATTGTGATATGAGCATGGCAAAAATTTTAGAGAGAAGCTAAAATTAGTTTAAAAAAAGGCACAAGAGAGTCGGCTCCATTGTTTTTTTTTTTTTTTGTAAATTATAGAATAAAAGTAATATTTCAATTAGCGAGCCTTGAGCTCACTTTTTTCGTACCGTGTTGATACTAATCTGTACCGCGGCCTTTCTATTCTCTTACAGTGCAAGTTTGCATTAGCCCATTATCTTATGGTAATTGTCCACACATAGACGTTTTAGTGAACATTGCATTGAAAGCGATTAGGAGAAAGGTCGGGCGTATTCATATATTTAACTAACCAAAATCTACTAGTAAAAGCTGTCAAAAATCTCAAGAAGAAACTAACCGCCATATCCGCCCGGAAAAGTGGTCGTAGAATTCTGCTTGTCCATCAATACCATAATGGTCTGAAGCATCAACGTTGCACTTGTTCTGTTGTACATTTCGGACTGTTTTTTTAGAAAGATATAAAATGCCGGTACAGGGCCGCGTGCGCACCTACGTCACGTGTCAACCAAGAGTTGTATTACGTATAATCCGATAGCCGTATACGCTTGAATTGTCCCGTTGACAGTTTATTGTAAAATGAAATGTGTCTACGTCGCCTGTCCCTTATATAGATTGTTGGGAATGCACCGCGCACAACCTCCGCCCAGCACAACCCAAGTTACCTAACAGTCTCTAGCAGTTCGCAGACGTTCCGGGATGCCGATAACAGGGGTTACGACGTTATCATGTTATTTGTAAAAAAAAAAACAATTGACGCACGAACAGTCTCGTCGATTGTGAAGTAATTACTATCTTAGTATGGGTCCGTTTGTCTGTGTGCGTATTGCAGGAGTGGCGGTAATTTTCTAATCATCTTTATTACGAGATATTGCGAAACATCGGATTATGATATTTAGACGCTGACTATTACAAAACCCAGGTGAAACAAGAAACAAAAAAAAGGTTAAAAAGTGTTTTTTTATTTTTTGTAATTTATTTTATTTATATTAGCATCATAAATTCATAACAATATGCAGAAGCAACTTTTTTAAGAAGACTTCAAAATGTAAAGAAAATCCAGATAAAATCAGTAAGCAAACAAAGCTCGGACTTTGTAACTGTTCCGATAATGTTCTCTAATTATCCGAATAAACAATGTTAATTAACAAATTAATGAACTCTGCTTTCATGTCACCGTTTTGAAAATAACACCCTACGCAACGTTAATTTAGAATTAATTGATTCTAATACACATTTTCCTGTAAATAGACACGTTATCATATGATAGATTCACCGCTGTACGCAATTCCCAATTAATTAAAGAGGTCATAAGACAGATAGAATTGCACTGCGGAACTATAAGGTATCAGACAATTTAACATGTCATTCTCAATAAAATTACAGTTACAATCGTCATTGGAATTAAACACTGTCTATTTATACATTTCAGTCTTTAATTCTACTTCTCTTTATAAGGGCTGTTACAGACCTGAGAATTTGATTCGCGGGAAAAGAGAGACATATACTTTCCTCTTATTTTCTCTCGGTAGTCCGCTCAGTGCCGGATAGATATGCCTATTTAAAAAACACATATTTTCAGGTCATAGGTCACATTTTCTAACATAAAAATTTGAGGGGTAATTCAGCGCCAAATTGTTATTCATCTCCAATCTCAACTAGAAGTCACATTATTGTTTTTTTTTTTGTTATCCTATTAGTTTCATAAAATCAATAGCGTGCCGTTAATAAAACATTGACTGCTGTTACCACTTTAAGTTACTCGTAAGTCGGCAGATAAGGTCCGTTTTTTAATTTTAATACAACGCATAAAATAATGAGTGCCTTGGAACTGTCAAAATTTAGAGCGCTCTCTCTCTCTCTCTCTCTTCGAAGATGGTATGATTATACAGAGAGCTTTTTAATCGGCTAGGGATATTTTGTGAGAATAATGTATACACGCAATGTAAGCGCTACTTAGTGTACGTAGTGCTTTCCTTTTTTAGAGTACCGTAGTATTACAAGAAACCCTTGTAAGTTAGTTAAGTTCGTCTATCTGTCTGTCTGAATCATTTACAGCCTTATAACTTCCAAAGTTATAACGTGCATGCAAGAAATTTTGTACAATATTATTTTTTCGGCGTACTCCACCATGTCGTGTATCATTGAATGGGTCTTTTCAAATACAAATGAAGGTAAGGTAAACCTTACCTTCTTTTTTTTAAATCAGATGTACCGCTTGCGAAATGTGTCCCCCATTTATTTTATTTATTAACTATGCATCTTAGAAACATGTTATCTCCATGTTGATAGAACATAGTAAAATTATTTTGGGAAAAATGTGATGCCGACTTTTTGAGATAAGTGGAAAAAATGATAAATAATTAAAACGTCCTACGCGCCTATACGGAACCCTACTAAGCATGGCGCGACATGCTCATGATAAGTTATTTAAAAACACATTTCAAATGTATCTAGTCTCTTATAGTGGAAGCGTCCTAGCCGATTAAAAAGCACCGTATATATATATTCTAACTTGTTGGTAAGACTATAACTTTAACAACCCTTAATGCGTCATCAGGAATACATTTTGACAGCTAGAAGCCATTCATTAACCTATCAAACAGCTAAAATCTTGTAAATATAATCTAAAGTCAAAATATTACACTTCATGCAAAAATTCAAAGCCCACAGTCATAATACAAAAAAGTAATCATCTAAGTATATTTATCTACCTACATAATAAATGCATATAAAATTCATAATCGATCACTAACAAAAATGGTCGTACAAACTAGTACTAAGAATTAACTTTTCGTGATTTGTTCTTAGAAGGGGTGGAAGAGAAATTACAATTGAAGGTCATGTCTTCATTAAATATATCAGACATGGACATCGTTTCGTTTTTGTTTGATTGAACTAAAAACTTGTCAAAGTCCTCTGTATTTTCTTTGTTATCCAGTTTAACTTCAGAGTAATGGAAACTGGTGAACTTTTTGGTATCATTTGTGTTGTAGAAGACGCTCTCAGTGGAAGTTTCGTCCTTGAAACCACTGTCAGTCCTCATCCAATTGACGTTCGATATTTCTTTCAAGACAGTCTTCCCACTAGTTCTAGATATATTAGTAACAGTCAGTTCTGATGGTTTTATGGCACTTTCGTAGTAACTAGAAGCGTTTGCGTAAAAAGTGTTATCGTTAAAGCCACTGTCGATTTTCTTAAAACTAGAAGACACGTCTTCGCCGATTTTCGTTGTGTTACTCGCGGCATGTTCTAATTGAGATACGCTTTCAGTCAGGAACTTGAGATCAACCGTGTTGAAGTCTATTTTCTTATCTTCCAAGCTCAGTGGATTATCGATATCTAAGCTGCTGTCCAGAGACATTTCAAGCGGGCTTAGAGGCATTGCCACGCGAATTTTGCTAATTTCATGAGATCGCAGAACATCCTTAGTCTTGCCTTTGATAGGCGTTTCATTTAATATCTCTATGCTTTCTGATTTGGTAGACGATCGTATGTCGGTTATTGACTTCATAGATTCAACTGTAACCAGATGGCCGATGGTTCCTTCTTCAACGATCGACCAAGTCGGCTCTTTGATATGAGCTGAGTATTCTAAATCTGCTGAAACAATTATTGAATATTAAAACAGACCTCAGAGTTGAACATTCAGAGAATAAAAGTATTATCGGAAGAAGTGGGTATTATCATCAAAATGTAAAGAAAATATCGGACTACATAATGTAGCCGACAGTCCGGAATTCCGGAAACAAAGATGAATCAAACGAACTTAGCAATCCAAAATCGGTTAAGCCGTATAGGCGGAAGGAGGTCACATAGATTCCTATGTGACCTCCTTCTCTTACATACAACCGAAAAACATCTGGAAAACTGGGTAAATATAGTATCGACATCCGAATAAATGAACCACGTTCTTATCAGTTTACGTATACTAGCTTTTCAGAATTAGACGACTGAACCGACCTTAATGTTTGGCAAGAAAATAGTATTTATCAGGAGGAAAACATAGATATATATATATTTCATTCATACTTCAACACTCGGGTTGAGTTCCAGATATTGCGGCACAGTTGCATGCGCCATGTTCACGGGTAGACTGAAGATGCGGGTGGATGATAAAAAGTTACGAAATTTAGGAGCAGACAAACCGATCTACCCCCTTTCTCAGTCTTTTGATACGGGTACCACTGGTAAAATAAGAATCGTGGTAAATATCCCGTGAGTACTAAATAGTAATGTAGTAAACCACCACGAAAGTCTAAAACAATAGTTATACTTTTTAATATTGATATACTTATTAAAACTTGGAAGTCATGTACCTAAACGTCGATTGCTAAACTAGCTGTTTGAAATACAGTTCAGAAATGTTGAACTGAGTGGTGTTAAACTCTTACAAAGTCCACCCGGGGAAGTATAACACCTTTGCTAGTAATTCAACCACCGACCAGTAGTGTGCAAACATTATCGTGTTCCGGATTGAAGGGAAATGTTTCTAATAAAGTTACTGGGCACAAAGAGATTTAACATGTAATATCTCTGGATGACGGGCGCAGTGCATTGCCGTGTACGGTGTTGAACTGTTAAAAGTCAATATTCTCGGTGGCACTGAGCTAAATTATGCGCAAGCGTGACGCTTAAACATCAGGTGAGCGACTAGCTCATCTGGTCACTCAGTATCATAAGCAAGTAAAATTACTTATAAAAAAATACCCGACTACAACCACTACGACTAATATAAAAATACATACACCTTAAGAAAATTACCCTCATTCTTGGGTAGTCGGGGAAAAAAACTGAAATTTGAATTTGAAATTGATCACACAAATAAATTCAATTCATAAAGTAACTGTCACGGATGATAAAATCTCAATGGAAGGCAAGTAAACATGAGGAAACTTTTTATAGTGGAGGTGGGGGAAATGGGTGGGAGTTATGGGCCCAGTAAGTAACATAATACAATTATTACTGTACCTTGTGAAGTGTCATGTAAGGATCCATCGACGCTCATATCCATGCTAAAGTCTAATTTTTGAACGGAACGACTTCTATGCAAACTGGACATGCTTAAACTGCGCTTCTCCGATATGGACCCTTTCTTGCTTCTCGGCGGTGATTCTTTCAGAGACATGCTGCGCTTGAGAGCGATTTTATTTGGAGTCATTTTACAAAAACACGGCCCTTTCTTTTCGCCGTCCGATTCCGTACCGACACAGTTCAGACATGTCGCCATTGCCTCGGATTCTGGTGATGTGAAGTTGTTTTTCTAAAAACGTTAAGATTATTTTTAATTGGGTGTAGTCTGTCTATCCTCTAACATTCGGTAAGAGACTCTTTGCTACGAAGTTCTTTGTAAACTTTTCAATGACGAGAAATGTTGCCGGCAAAGACGAGACAAGACACATTTTAGGAAAATAGACCTATTAGACGTTTTTCAGCAATAGATTTATATCGAAAGAATTCTGCAAACAAATCTAGTCAAACAACAAAAAAAATAAAAAGTTAATAATGATTCCCACAATTTGCATTAAAATTCCGTTTTAGCGAGAGAAAAAAACGTTAGTATGAAAATGTCCGAAGTTCAACGCCATAATGGTTGATGTTCCACTAGAACACAAAAAGGTCTTTGCTGGAGTTTTGGCGGGAACGTGAAGAAGTCATGTCACGTCATTCTATATTTTTCCAAAACTTGTGTTGGGTGGATTTTTATCCCATTAAGTGATCGTGAACGTGCACGAGTGTTGGTGAATAGTATAATGCTGTGAAACGTGACTCTTAGTGTTGTTTCCAAAACTCCATAGAACCTCTAGTAAAGTCTCCACCTCTTTATTGGGGCATGTCGTGAACTTGACCGTGACTTACTTTACTTGACTTAGGCTATGACTGGCTATTTTAATCGTGAATCGTTTTTTATTCGTGTTATATAGTTATACGGTGTTCCGGATTGAAGGGCTTTGTTTCCAGCGAAATTACTGGGCACATAAAGATGACAAATGATGATCATCTAAGGGTGACGTACACAGGACATTGCCGCACAGGGTTTTGAACCGTCGAAGTTCTAAATATTGGGTGGGTAGGTGGTGAGGGTGGGGTACTGAACTGTTATAGGCAAGCGTGACGCTTAACATCAGGTGAGCGACGTGTCTCGTTATTCAGTACCACAAAATAATAATTTAAGACGTCCGAACGAGAGAGCGATAATCAGGGAAGTCAACTTACCTCCTCATCACTTGAAGTGAGTTTAGTCACTGGAGAGATAGAGACCGAAGCTAGCGAGGATGATGTCCCCGACCGTTGCTCAGTCCTCTTCGGAGTAGTAAACTCAATGGGACTGAAGGGACAAGGATCCACATAGTCCGCAACATCTAGTATCTTGTTCCGATAGCAGGCCTTGTTGGCTGGAGGAGGTACTTTTAAAGGAGTGCCGAAAGTTCGCTTCATGCCTTTTGCCACAAGGTCTTTACTCTGGAAATGTCATTGAGTAGCATTTAGTCACCCTATTTTATCTCAGACTACCCTCCTGGCTATTTACACACTCACAGCTCTCCCACTAGGCACTAAGCCAGAATGCAAAAGATAATTTGACGAATCTTCTACACACTTACCAGATCTGGACTGAATATAACAGGTGTGTGAGCTTCAAAGCTCACAGGTGGAGGAGGTTTCACATTGACCTTGTCATTGGTCTGCTTGGAGTCATCTTGCTCCATATCACTGTGTGATTCGAAAAACAGCTTCCGTCGTAACGAGCCATTGGCTGTGATCTCATACTCTCCAGATATGTCTTGGTCCTGTAAATGATAAGCTTAGTAACAAGCTAAGTTGGCCCGTTGCATTATAAACTAATATGAGAAACCACTTCATTGGAAATTATGTGAATATATGTGTTCCAGTAGTTTAGCCTCATGATTTATTTTAATTAGGAAAAATAAAAATCGGGGCTAGGTCGAAAAGAAAATGCTCTACACTTCCACATGCAGAGGAAAAGAGATGGAGCTAGTGCGGGCTAGTCAAAACATTAAATACCTAATTGCTGGAAATAAATTAAAATTCTGTGTAAGTTTTCTAGGTATTATGATCACCTCGCAAATCAATTGAATATATACTAAGGGTTTGTAGTACTGGCGAAAAATGTGCATATATGAATTTTTTTGCAATGATCTTTACCTGACGAAAGAAAGAGGTGTATGTGAGTATGTTCATGTGTTTCTATATTACCTCTAGGCTTGACCGATTTTGAAATGTGAATGTAGGATTCCTCTTTACGTTCGGAGTAACATAATCCATATTACCACATTTTGCAGATGGGTACTTTTTTTAGCTATAATACACGATAGAAGTAATTGCTAACTGTAAAATGTACTAGTATTAATTACAGCGGTAACTTAGTGGATATTCTTATGCTAGTGTTAATCACCTGAGTAAATGTGAAGAATGGTTGGAGGATCTTTTCTATTTCTTTTGGCAATTCTGGCGGCAACGTTAAGACTGTTTGTGCTGAAACTAATTTATTAATGGTGTGTTAAGATCAGATAAATCTTAGCGACAAAATACGAAAAGTTGTTGGTTGTGGCTGGAAGTTAAAATGAAGAGAGAGAAAGAGGAAAGGATGAGGAAATCTCTGTTTTGGCTGTCTCAACTTGTGTGGGTGATTGATGATGATATGCAAGCCCTCTTATGCATAAATGTTCGATAAGCTAATTGACTAAGTGAACAAACAATTGAACAAGTGCAAGTTCATTTCTATACAATTTTGCTAACTTTGAATATTATCAAAATCGGTCAAGGTGTCTTATTTTTTAAGTTCTAGTCTATGCTTTAAAATACTGTAACTGCCCACTGATGAAAGCTGTGAAAACACTATCACCTATAAAAAAACAATAGAACAAATTAGCTTATCAACCATTTATTCATAAGCGTTAGCATCGGAAATTATTTATAACAAACTCTAAGTATAATAATAATAAATAAATCATTTAACCTTCAGTCATAATAATTAAATATATTTTTTAAACATGTTATTTTTGTGTATTAAATTAATTTTATACATTTTCATGGCTAGCATGATGAGATTCTTTTAGATGAACATGCTGTATCTTTAGCCATGCTGTGCTTACGGTCAGGTAGGTTGGTTTCCAAATGAAAGTCATCCTAACTAATATTATAAATTTGAATGTAACTCTATCTGTCTCTCTGTCTGGGTGTTTGTTGTGTTATCACAACTAAACAGCTGAACTGATCAAGCTGTGTTTTTGTATAGATATAGCTTAAGGGACGAAGACGGACTTAGGCTACTTATTTTTTGTATGTATACATGAACAAAGTCGCAGGTATCTAATATCCAATGAAAAAGTGGTTTCATTTCTAGGCATCATTATTATTGTTTACAATTCAGCTCAGCATGTTATTCTTTAATAAGGGGCAATGAAACACTAAATGTAATTTTTGTTGTATGAAGACAAACACTTGGAATATCGTGCTGTTTGGGTTCCGGAAGCACTTCATATGCAATCAAACATTATTTTGAGTCATTAGTTAACTAAGTACATAAATTCAAATTAGACTGGCCACTGCCGATTTAGTATGAATGATTAGTGTTAATACACATAACATCTTGCTTGGCACCAACCGCCATATAAGCGGCACCACACACCAATACTACAAATGTTGTGCATCACACATTTATCACATACCTACATTTCAATAAGAGTGCACTAATAGAAAGCACACCACATTCCGGTCCAAGAGGTGTGCGACGTAACACAAATGTCGTACTGCACACAAATTTGACATGTGCGCCTAACAGACGAGAGAGAATTATGTTTTCCTTTTATTTTCTCAGTAAGTAAGTTTTTTTAGCTGTCTGGTAAATTAAAGGCCTTAATCCACATTATTCCAAAATGTACTCAGTGAAAATAAAGCTGTTGTTAATATGATCGTCAAAACAAAACTTAAGTTTTAATACATTACCTACACCTTAAAGAGTTTACTGAAATACATACTTATCTAAATGTCTTATATTATGGATGTAGCAGTGGTACTTAGCCAAAAAGAGCTTATTGTACTCTTCACCATTAACAACTTTTAATATGGGTCCAGCCCTGAAAATATGAAACTAATCAGAGATGTTCCATACATATTGTAAAATGGTTCTTTTTCGATGTCAAATAAGTTGTTTTAGTGATTTCTGGGTAGTTCCCACAGTTAAAGTCATAATGCTGACTACAATGACCTCCCTTTGATTTAAAGCATCTATCTACCTCTGTGGAGAATTAAGTGAGTTTATTAAATCTTACATTCTCTGGTGAAGAGTGTTTTCTCCTCCTTGAAAAAGCTGTTAATTTGTATACTAGCATCACATGAAGTATGAATTACTGACTTCACCGTTTTGGAGGTATCGAAGGGACTCGCCATTACCATTGCTTGTGAGAAGAATCTGGAGCAAAGGATTGATTTAGGTAATATTCTTTAATATAGAATGAAATTTTGTTGTGCATACAGGTCAATGACCTACGATTAAGTTAGCAAATAATGCGTGTGATTGTACACTAGAATTTATTATAAGATCACATACTTCTCAGTAGCCTCTTCTGCTAGTCTTTCGAGTGCCGGGTCTGGGGATGGCTCGAATTGACTGTTACATGCGACGATCTCTGCAGGGACCAGAGTACAAGCCTGGTCTATATCCCAGCGAAATGCACCAGAGTGTGTCTGCTCGTATATTTTGCACATACCCGGACTGCCGAACAACGTAAAAAATTAGCATTACCTAGCAAAATCGATAGAAATGGCAAAATACAATTACTGGCAGCAGTCCCTCAAAATTAGGAATCTGTATAATTATACTTACCTGCATATCGGTTTGTGTAATCTATCAATCAGCGCTCTGTCAAATGGGTTTCGAACTTTTCTGTTGGGTGGCGGTGTTGATTTATGAATATTATGATCATTTTCATTTTTATTATCACTCATTTTGAAAATAACGACCTGTTGATTTGATTTGAAAATTGGCAATGTTATAGTGTCTTTCTCTGTGTACTGTGTTTTTTTTCCTCCAAGCTCTCTATAGTCTGTACACACTTATTTTTCCTCCAAGGTACGCGCGATACGATAAACGATAAAGGCCTCGCTACCTGGCCTGACCTGACATCGTTTGAAAGAGATGGTTATATTTAATTTTCTCGGAGAAAGAAAGGGAGAAGCTATAACCTTAATAGTTTGTTTCTTTTGCTCCCGTGAAATTCAAATCAATCAATCAAATCTTGAAATGTATGATATTTTGTACCAATATTGTGTCATGGTTAGCCGATTATATAAATAAAATATTTTGTTATAGGTTTCCAAAATGTCCGGAAATCAGAAATCAGTGGATAAAGGTGTGAGGTGCGAAAACTGGGAGCCACCTAAATACTCTCGACTTTATTGAAAACATTTTGAAAAATCTAGTTTTATGACTGGGCTGACAATTAAAAAACTAGGAAGAATAAAAGAAACTAGGAGACGGTGTAGATACTTATTACCTTTCATAGTTACTATATATACTATAGATATTCGTACTATTTACATGGCAATGAGGCGTTTTCCAAAAAAAAAAAAGTAGTTCTAAAATACTTACTAGATGGCGTAACAGACCTACCGTTTTACCTGTCATTGTCATTTCTGTCGAAATATTTTATGTTTATTTTTTAAATCGTAAATTTTGGCTCCACACGTTGTGCATTTAGCCAGTGTCAACTATTGTAATATTTCAAATGAAGTCAAATACATAGTTACGTTACTTGAAATTGACTAAATAAACATGTCGAGCCAAAAAACATGAGAAAAAAAAAGGCACACGTACATTTTTTTGTCTTTCATGTCTTGACAGTGACAGAAAAAACGCAAGGTACATCTAACGCCATCTATTGGGTACTTTTATAACCAGGTTTTTTTTTTTTGGAAAACGCCTCATTACGAGTTTCGATGTTCAATACATATTTTTGCAAACATTGTGTTCGTAATTTACAAATTCTTAGTTTTGTACACTTGCGTACATTTTTATCGATAGATTCTGCACTAGTTTTTACTTCCCTACTCACTCACACTCAAGCAGTTCTAGATACGCACACCAACATAAGGGCGCCTACACATGGCCTGACCTGACACCGCGCGAAAGGGACAGCTAGACTTGAATTTCACGGGAGTAAAAGAAACAAACTATCAAGGCGATAGCTTCTCCCTTTCGCTCCCTCAGAAACTTATATATAGCCATATCTTTCGTACGATGTCAGGTCAGGCCATGTAGCGAGGCCTTTAAGTAACCACGCTGCCAAAAGCAAGGCCAAAGCAATCACACTATCCATTGTGATACTAAGGGTGATTGTGATACTTAATTTTGTTGTGAAATATTGTGCTTCACTTGTAATATTACAAAACTTGAGACTGGCTAAATACACATAGTGTGGAGGCAAAATTTAAGAAAAAAAAAAGGCATTACGACGATGACAGCGATGACATTTTTTAAGTTTGGCAAGGCTAGCAAACCGCTGTCTGTTTTGATTTTGAAATTTTGAAAATAAAATATCATCAAGAAAAGTTTATTTTTGCTTTATTGCATTGTGACTTTACTTGGTCGCTCAAGGTTATGTATATGGGTTTGGTATTTAATCTAAATTGAATGAAAAACACTATACTCAAATTCTGTGAAGTCTTCAAAAATACCACCCATGTGCTGTTGAAAGATTTTTCGCCGAGTTTCCTTGTCGCCCTACATATTTTCCGCAGATAATCATGGATCAAATTTATGAGCCAATGGACATCGATTTGAGCGCCCATTCCAATAGCGCCATGGATATCTCCAATAACTCATCTTCGTCTGCTACCGAACTCGACGCTTACCTGGAAGCTAATGACTATATTTTACCCCCTGCTGAGTTAAAACCACTAGAGGCTATAGTACCGACAGCGTGTTCTAGCACCAACGCGCCACAGGCAACCAATATAAAGAAGTTTTACATCAATATGCAGAAAGATAAAAAGTCTTTCACCATCAGTTTCAAAACTAAAACCATCTGCTCTGTAGTTATACTACTCTTATCGTTTGCTACTTACCAAGTTTTGAACATTCAATGCAGCGAAGACATAAACCCTGAAGAGTTGAATAGAAGTCTCTCCACTAAATTGTTTGGTCAATCTCGAGCTATCACTAGTTTAATTGAAGCATTGAATGTAGCAGAGAAAATTAAAGTATTATTTTTCTATGGTGGCACAGGTGTGGGTAAGACATTGTCTGCATCCCTGATATTGGAACAAGTTGGCCGTAACTCAAATGTTTATCATTATATAATGCCGAGTTTTATGGACACATTCACCACTGATTTTATGATTGGTCTTAGTGTGTGCAAGCACACTACCATCATAATAGATGACCTGAGTGCCAAAGATATGAATGTGAAATCTCATATACAAGATATTGTTACAAAGAGCCAGAATTTAGGAAAAGATATTACAGTAATTCTCATTTATAATTGTGACAATGCCGCCAATGACTTCGAAAGACAATGTGATGAATCTTTTCCTAACAAATTATTGCTAAACTTCAGTTACATTGATGCATTTAAAAAGCTTATTAAATTTGAGCCACTAAATGAAGAACACTTGAGAAGATGTATAGAGACTGAACTGGGAAATAGAAGCCTTAGCAGTATTGAATTTAAAAAGTTGTTGAAGAACTTTAATGTGTCTCTGGATGGCTGCAAAGGTGTATATAGAAAAATTAAGATGTTGGAAATCTTATGATGCTGCTTATCTTGTAAGTCATGGTGGTTATTAAGTAGTTTTTTTATATATTGACATGTGTATGCTATCTAGTAAAATGTTCTAATATGAATTTACAATGCTGTTTAGAGTGTAGATTAGTGTAATGTAGGCATTTAGACATATAAATATACCAAAAATGTATATAATTATAATGTTTACTTACATATTAGTGATACTGATTGTAAATATATTTCTATGAATACGATATTAGCTCCTCGTTATTTGGGTTATCTTAGAGTATTATTAAAGTCTGGTTTTAGATCAAAAGAACTTTATTTTAGAGAATTTATACATGACAATCGGCAATGCAGAGGTTGAAGAAATTATGGTAAATACAAATTTACTGACAATCCTTTAGTACACTGACACTTCCACTTATGGAAATTAATTAATTATTTCTACAATAAACTTAGCCATCTTCATTAATAAAGAGAAACAAACTACAAACAAAAATAATCTCAACCACTTATCTATCCAAGGGTGCAATATTGATCATAACTTTTGGCTAAATATATTTTAAATTATCCTTTCAATGAAGGTAGGTACAACACGCTAATGACTTCAATATAATCTGATATAGACTTAAAAATAACATTTGCAACATTTAGTTAGAATATTTACTTAAAAAATTTGATATAAAGCAGTTATCTTCTAGCTGAATGACCAATATGAAAATTATGGATATCTTAGATAAAGTACACATGACACATTTTAAATGGTAGGTTCAATGCGTAGATGCTTTCCATGGTCTAGTTGCTATTCTGATATTGATTAAAAAAATCTATAATCTGTTATAAACTCGAGAAAGCAATTATTCATATTAGGAGAATAGTGTCTGCATGGGGATTTCAACCATACAACAAACACATCTTTGCGGTCTGACTACACTCATGAGTACGACAGAGGCATACATAATATTATTATACAACAGATAGAATATCTTTCAAATATTTGTTACCATATTGTACTGCACCCTTATTAAAATTTTATCTAAACACCATGGAACCATTTGGTATATTAATATTTATAAGTAAAGATAGGTAGGTATTTGAGCACAAAGTTATTTGTGAACAATGCATAATGCATAAATATAATCGATTACTGTACAAATGGTCACATGGCTATAAACAATTAAGTACATATTCAAATGTTAAATTAATTGAAATTCTAATATTTATTGTTAAGATAGTATAATAAAATAGCAGCCAATAGAAAAAGTCGAAATATTATTTAAAAAAGCTCCCCTAAATGTTAAGCTGGTGAGATAAATGCATGCAAACAGGTAAAGGTGCACTATTCATTAAGCAGAGAGCAGAATATATTTTGAAATAGACATATCCAAAGAAAGACGTTGTACGGGTATCCTTTTGTAGATTACTGGTTGGTAGACAAGACAGTCATAAAAAGGTCCTAACTAATTACTGTCTTCGTAGTAATGGCTTGTAAGAGATCTGGAAGATCTTTGTTAAGTTTGTGCAACTTGCTTTAACTCAAATATTTTCATATTTAATTCTTGAAATAAACACATTTTTTATTATATTTTTATGTGTATTTCAGAAACGATCTTGATACTTAGGTTATTGTATTATACATTTACAAGGATCAAATAAGTATGTGATGTATGTTGGTGGGTATGTAAAGGGTGGGTAGGTTGACTATTTCACATTCAAATAAAATTGTGATTATTATAGAACTTGTTAAGTACATGACACTTCTAAACCTGTACAATTATAATAAAACTCATGTTTGTAGGTAAGTATTATGGACAATCGTGTGCCGATGTTTCGTGAATATAGGTAACTATTGTTTAATAAAGTGAGACTAGGATACTTATTTATAGTTATGCAGGGTATTTCATGATATGACCAAGGTCACCTTATTGCGGATACTTGCTATGGCGCATTGAATTTACTTGGGTCTCCATAATTATGTATATGAAAGAACTTTATCTAGGTCTAAGGCTATATTCCGTTCGCTATCGGACGATCGCTGACAGTTCACACTCAAGATTATTCTAATTCCAAACCTTTGTAACAAATCATAAAATTACCAAAGTATATCGATAGATAGTAGGTAAGTTCTAGTAAGTACATACTTGTATTTATGTTGTACTTCAACCACATAATTAAAAATACAACTTCAACTCGACTCAAAATAACGAAAATTTTATTTTACGCTTAAAAAAACTTGATGGTTTATAAGGTTCCTACCTTAATTTTTATGTTGGTAGGTAAGTATATTGTTACGCGGCAAAAAGGTTTTGTCGATGACATGAACAAATACTTATTATTGTGGCCATACACCTACATAATATGAACCGATGATTAAAACTGAGTAGGTAATGCAGAAAAGCAGGTAAAGTGTGATATTTTTTCTGTGAATCAACGAGCTTTGGTTTTACGAGCTGTACATAATTATGTAAGGTGTGTGAAGATTATATCGCGACTACTGGTATAAGGCGTTACGCAGGTACCAGATAGATGGATACCTAACCTAGGTACTACCTATACGA
This sequence comes from Apocheima hispidaria, assembly GCA_947579745.1. NCBI lineage: Eukaryota > Metazoa > Arthropoda > Insecta > Lepidoptera > Geometridae > Apocheima > Apocheima hispidaria. Next base: position 6,482,045 of record OX388151.1, read on the forward strand.
ATAGTCAAATACAGCTGTGTCCCAGGACTCTGGTCTGGACCCAGATGTTTGTGGCAGCAAATTCGAACTGATATAACATCGCGGGAGAGCCAGTAACAAAGCCAAGTAAAGACAGATACAATTCGATCTAAATAGTTAACAAACTCTCTTCAAATAGATATTTTCTGAGAATATACTTCATGCATGCAATTTGCAAAACCCATAGTCTATGCAATGCACGAAATGCATTTATGTAAGTTGATTTAAACAAGTATACATATAATTTTCAAAATTAGTTTTAAAATGTCGATTTAATAACACTAAATATGCGTAGGTAACAATAAAGACTAGATACATTTTTATTTTACAGTTATTGGCACTAAATGTTATGATAATGGCACAAATCCTAATGTACTTTTGTTAATAGTGAATTCATAATACTTTCTATAATAAAGTATGTAAATAGCCTATTAATCAACATTATTCCGACTTTCCTGGTGTTTAGATACAAATTAACTTTGCTAACTATGCTAAAATATATTACAAAATTGTAAAATCACGGTAAAATATTATTTATACCTAATTTAACTCCTAGGAAATACTGAATTTTCTACACTCACAATTCAGTGCAGGTACAGTCGCCAGCACTGCGCTCTCATGTAAACGGCAATCGTTTTTGAAGAAGCTCGTGGGCAAAAATAAGTGCATTGAATTTAGTTTAATGTATCATTCCAATTTTTTTTATCAGATCATATTGATACGAACAGAACAGAACTTAGCAAACGTTTTACACGTCTGTACAGGCGACTGTCTAGATCAAATAAGTAAAGCACATTCCAAAAGTGAAACTGCGCGATCAACACTTTCCATTAATACAATAGGTACATCTTAATATCACGGTTGAAGCTCATTCCTTCTCAATAATACGCGTACCAGCTGACCAATCATTTGCACAGTTACCACTTTAAAAGTCTAAGCTAAACTCCAGTTTATAGTAAAGTAAGCAAAGTAGATTAGCCACAGTGAAACAGTAACAATGTGAAAAAGATTTAATATATCAAGAATTATTCGCCAGGAAAGCAACAATCATAATACAACAATGTTTACATTAAAATCTAAAATTGACGAAATTGATATAATTTTACTTAAATGATAATATAAGTGAGAATAGGCTGGGAGTATTCGCGAGTAATGTAAAAACTTGTGAATCCGTGCTTAGTCAGTAGGTACATAATTATGTACATCGAATATAATGTAAAACAAATCCATCACAAGCGAATACACCCAGACAATATCCACCTTTTAGAAAAACCGCACTAAGCTAGATACACAAATACTACAAAAGTTAGTAGATAAAACGTTATTTGAAAGTATTCAGATCAAAATTTGTAATGAGCTAGAAGTCATCGCGTAGGTATATGAAGATACCTTCTAAATGCATAGTGCCAATAACTGCATGATTTATTAGTTACTTAAATCTTACTAGCTAGGTATTTCATAACAAATAGAACACCATTTTAAGCACGACAAAACATTCATAGTTAAAAATTTAGAGAGACTTACTGAGAAATGTGCTAATAATTCTAAATCTTGGTTTTTTGCTGTTTTACTTACAATGTAGATTCATTAGTATCAGATCCGATTTTTAATTGTGAGATTTCTTTGTTGATTAATTAGCAGCAATTTGCTTCGTATTCGTTGACTATTTTCGATTGTATCAAAGCATTGGATATTTTTTGTATCACATGTCAGCCACGTTGAAAGTTAATCGAGCGATAAACCGACAAATTGCTTATGCTGGTGTAGATAACATTTACCTAATATATAATTAACTTAATTTTTGGGATTACAAAGAACTCTAATAAAATTCGTGTAATTTTAGCAGAACTAGATAGTAAACTTCATACTTCACGTCTGAGAGGATAAGTCGACTTTTTGTTAGTAGTTACAAAGCTTTTAGATCGCAATATTTTTGCTTCATAAGACTATCTCCCTCCGACGTTCTAACCTGCGTAGTAGGGACTAGTTAGGAGCGATGAAAATGTATCGCGGTCCACTTATTGTGGCGTTTGTGCCATATGCGTGTCTCTTGTGACTGGTGCGTAGCCCGTCTTCCCTCTGCATCCACACTCTGCGTTACGCAAACATACGCTATTACAGCGACATCATCACCGAGAAGGTGTACTCTAGGATTGAGAATGGTTGTATTAGTTTTAACATGGGTCGGAGCGTTGTCTATAAAGAATTTATGGAATTCTACTCCCTCAATTAGATTTCCTAATGTATCAGGATCAAATGCTGTTACATTGGGATCACATAATTTAGAATATGTTTCGTAGTCACCGTTGTAAATAGCATCTATAAGTAGTTCAGTAAACTTGATCACTTCTGCACGACGCAGCGAAGCGTTGCTGTCACCACGAGCCTTACCGAAGGAATCTGCTTTTGTAAGAGCTTCTTCGTCGTGTTCTTTTGATATGACAGTGCATGCTCTGTCTACGCCCTTCTTCTCTTTATCCAAATCGTCATCTTCCAGCGTAGTACTACTGTCGGTCGACTCCTTTACTTGAGATCCGTCACTTTTCTTGTTAACCATAGATTTTCCAGAAAAATTGCGCGTAGCAAGCATAGTAGTCAGGATTGCTCCCTTTAGTTTGCGACGAGCGTTGAACTTCTTCAAGCAGTCTACAGTCTCCTGTCTGTGCATGACAGAAGCCACACGCTCCCGGTGACAGATCCATGGGTGCTTCAATGCCTCAGAAGCGGTGATCCTCTTGCTTGGGTTTACCGTCAGCATTTGATTAATGAGGCTCTTAGCTTCGGGAGTAACCGTGTCCCATTCAGGCGAGGGGTAATCATAAGCACCAGCTTTTATTTGACCGTAAAGTCGATGCTGGTCTTCATCCCAGAACGGAGGATAACCAACAAGTAAAATATAGAGAATAACACCGCACGCCCAGATATCGACTGGTTTACCGTATGGTTCCTTTTTAAGTACTTCTGGTGACAGGTAGCCTGGAGTTCCCGCAAATCCAAACCAAGCTTGTTGATCTCCTTGAACTTCTATAGCTAAACCAAAATCGGCTAATTTTACAGCAGCTCCCTTAGCCTTGCTGGCTAATAGAAGATTTTCAGGCTTCAAGTCCCTATGCACTACTCCATTATGATGACAATGGTGAACTGATTCCAGAATTTGCTGTATACAGTGAGAAGCGTCCGCTTCTGAATAAAATTCACGAGCTACGATATCCTCAAACAGTTCACCTCCGGTTACCAAGTCGAACACGAGGTAGTGAAAATGTTCCTCTTGAATAGAGTCGTGTAGCCTAACAATATTAGGGTGTTGAAGCTTCCGACAAATTCGAGCTTCTCTTTCCAGTTTTTGAAAATCTCTCGCCGAGAGCTTTTTCGTGTTGATAATTTTAGCAGCGAATTCATAACCTGTAGATTTTTGCACTGCTCTTCTAACAATTGAAAATGCGCCTTTGCCTAGTTCTTCCTTCAAATCATAATTATCGGAAAACCGAGTACTAACATTTTCTCGATTCGGATTAGACATTTTGATCGCGGTTGATGTTTTCTTCTTACTAAAAGTTTTCAGTTAAAAAAACTTACTGCGTAGATCGGCACCGTGCGTTAGGAAACTGTAACAAAAAATAAATACCTCATATAAATAAAGCGAGTTACAAACGACAACCTTGTGGTGTCAATTGGTAAATTGTTAAAGGCCACTCCACTACCATAATATATTGATTGGCTTCAGTATTTGTTGATGTTGTTGATGCTAATTCAAATTATTTTGCGGGTTGATGGTCTTTGATTCTCATTAAAAGCACGATTATATTGGATTTTAAATTGTAACTTGTTATTTGGTTCGTTCAGTTAGCAGGAAGCTAACTGAACGTCAATATAGTGAGCAATTATAAGTTTCTTTAATAGTAACTGCCAAACTTGTAAAACTCAGTAGTCAACTAATTTAGTTGTAACGTGTGGTTGTACGTACTAAAACAATATGACAAATGAGACCACGCTTTGAAAGCTTAGAATCGTTCTTCTGTTTCCACGATTCCAATTTAATTATTAAATACCTTAAATTTTATTTGACCACATGATTTTTACAATATTCCTATCATAATATACCTCCTAAAGTTTTATGAATATTCTTCAATGCTTAGTTGCTCGTACTAAATATTCATACTCACGAAATGTTCAGAAAATAGATATTGTCAAACAGCGGCCGAAATTCAACCGAACTACACTATTTTGGTCCGTCATACTAAATTGAAGTTGTGCATGCTTAATATAAAACGCGTAGATGCCTAGACAATAGTAATAGTGGTCACAAACAGACTTCTAATATTAACACTACGGCACTGGGATGACATTTACTTTGCGCAAAATAATCGATACACCATTGTCTCAACACATTCACCAAACTCCAGAGGACATTATGATCCACTTTTAGGCAAAAATACGTGCCCTAATTTTACAGTCTTATAAATATTACAAGTAAAAATCACTAACGCAAGTTAAAATAACACTTATTTTAAATTAAATAGTCATAAAAATGAACATTGCGCGACTTTTGACGATATTCTTGGCGATAGAACTTTTACGAATGGCTCGCAATGTATTTTTAATTGGCGGCGTTCGGGCTCGCTATAGTTTCGCGACAGAATACCGATTGGCAATAGCGTTGAAAATAAATTATTTACCTATTACGTGCCCATTGTGCACAATTATCCACGAAATGAAGATCAAAAACGAAGGGCCTGGCCCTGCACCACACTCTCCTTCTGCTCCGGACACGAGCTTCGGGGTCAAATTCATAGACATCTGTGTGTTGCCAGCTGAGCGCACCGCGATTTTTCGTTAGTGAGTATTAGATACAGTTAGTTTTAAAGTGAAATACATAGCTCATAGACGTATCACGATTTATAAAGCTAGAATACATATTTAACTAGTTTTTTATCAAGGTTTTATTAAGTTTGAAGCGTTTTTCTTCCTTGTATTTTTACTCGTGTAAATACCGGCATTCCGACTGGCGATCGATACTACTGCGCAGGGCTACACTGGTAAAATTGATGACAGCATGTAGCGCGCCATCTAGCTAATTTTGGAGGAACCAGTACATTTCGTTCAGAAATGCTTTGGACACGTTGATTTGACACACTTAGCTAGAACTAGTTTACTAAAAACTCTGAATTGCATTAGTCTTGATGTACCTACGCAAATTAACAATTTCTACAGAATTTTAATAGTATTAAATTTCTGTGTCAATTTCACATAATTACCTAAATGACATCCTGTCTTATATGGATTTATATATATATATATATTTATATATATATACACTAGGTGTTACCCGCTAGTGTGCTAGTTATTTTTGTTTTTTAAAATGTTTATATTTTATACTCTTTAAGTTATTATCTTCACCGACGATAAGTCAAGGGCTATACAAAGTCTGTCCGAGTTTGGAGTTCCGAGTATACGGAACCCTACAAATAGTGATCATTCTTCATCATCGTTTTTCAATTTGTTGGAAAGAATTTGGTAGTTCACGTTTCTAGTATTTGTTTACTAGACTTCATTTATATGTACATACAGAGCTTTATCTTTCTGATAATATAAATTTTATTTACATCATGTGAACACTGAGCAAATGTGGCATAAATTATAGCAACAGTAATTAAATCTGAAATTAGATCATGTCTAATATTTCGACTGAATACTGAATGCTTTATGTAAGTTCGGTAATTAAAAGAAATCCTAATGTAATTGCCAAGCTTACCTATCTGATATGAAGTAATACATTATGTATTACGAAAGTAGGTAGGTACGCAGGTATCTATAAAGTAAAATACGGGTAATTTAAAAAAAAATAATTGATTTTGTTGAAGCTCAAGCTCAAGATTCAAAGACACAAACAAGTCTTTGAATCTTGAGCTTGAGGCATGTCACAGGACCCCTGAGAGATCTTCAATAAATTGTTATAATTTTTATTAGTTTTTTGAACGTACAACCTAACCTTGAAACCTTGTGCGTTCTGATATCAGAGCCTTGTTCTGATGTCTGTGCTAAAACCCAACGACACCAGGTTTTTTAGGCAATGTATGTACTGCAGCGATATAAATAACGTTATTGCAACTGTCAGAACGTTTCTTAGAGCAGCTTGGGTATAACATTTATTTGTAGGTATGTTCAGCTTGGTTTCCGTTGTTGTCTATTTAGTTTATTTGCGATTTGCGTGATCATGTTTTTTGTTTTTTTTTGCTTTTGTGTTTCATCTGTGTTTTAACAATAATAAAAAATAAGGGATGAACAGTTAAAGTTTTTAGTGCTTTTACAACACATGCAACATCTGACAATTTTGTGGGTGTTGCCTAAAGTGGTTGAAAAAAACTCACGCTCTGCAGCGCTGCCAATGATGATGATATACTTTCCTGATGAGTATGTCACTGGCAGGCGTCACAGCCCTACGACATAATTATTTTTATTTTACTGTACCCTTTCCATGGACGGTAAGGCAAATGTAAAAGTATATTAAATGATAAAATCTTCTTTTAGAAAATTAGCTTTTCAATTTGTTATTGGGTCCGATATGACAAAAGCTACCGGTTCTCGGTCGGTAACGGCGCGCCGGTAGAATAAAGGACTGGGGACCCCTCGCGAACGGGCTAAATCCACCGCTGACTCACAAAAATCAAAACTGGTCGGCATCTTGCGCAAGTGCTAGGGGGATCAAACAACGGTTTTCGGAACGGGCCCTTCCAAAATTCGCCGGTGCACAATGCACCCTCCTAACCATCCCCACGCACTCTTATTATTACGCGACTCCGGTTCCTGTCCCCCATATTGTTCATATTATTTTGGTATTCGGTAGACGTGTTTCGAACTTTCCGTTGCTCCGTCAAGTTTTCAAATATTCTCGCCAAACATTAAAGTGAAAATTGCAAGACCTTTACGTGAATTGATAAGTTGGGTAATTGAGTCGAGAAGTTGTGCAAAATATTCGTTCGATTGGCCACAGCTTCGAATCTGTCATCTAATATTTGCAGCGAAGGGAAGTATTAAGGTTTCGAACGCTGTGGTCGTCTCAAGTTGCTTTTCTCATGAGTGGACGTGCGTGTAAATTAATAACTTGAGAATAATATGTTGTGTGGTGTGGAAGCGTCGCGGGTTGGACTGCGTGCTTGGAGCAGCGCTTGCTCGGCTTTGCTGTGAACGAGTGTTATCGATCGTAGACTTCACTATCTGTGAAATGCGTTGTGTGACCGCTTCGAATTGGCGGGGGACTCTGCTTCGTCAACCCTAATTTGTATGAAACGCTTGCGGTAAGTTCAACAGCAACTGTTATGATTTACAAACGAAATTTCAAAAACCGCTTTGTAACTCACGCAATTTCTTCTATAATTATCCTACTGGAACTTTATCGCCCAATGACTGATTATATGCTTAGCGTCACAATTGTAGTCTTGTCTATTTAATATTTTAATTAATTGAACTTAGCTACTTTAACAACGCGCGTCGAGTTTATTGTAACGTAACATTCACACCGAGCGCTTACAAGTAGATAAATCTAAACGACTTTTGCTTGGTTCGCTGCAATGTATCTGGGTACACTTTGTTCTACATTCATATAATATGGTTAGCTGCAAAATCGCCACTTTACTCGAATTATTCAAAAAGATGTCTGAAGGTGTTATCTAAAAATATTCAAAGCTAAATCACATGACAACCACGGACCGCAGACCGACGACAGAGAATATGAGGAAATATATTTCTGTATTTCTCTCCCTTTCACTCTCGTTTGTAACGTGGCGGTCGGCGTCAAGTAGTTACGTGTGCTAGCAGCATATGGCCTTCCAATGTCCATAACAAATAGATTGTCACTGTACCAATCTTTCTTGCAAAGTAAATATTATTTACTTGTAAGTTACAGATAGGTAGATAACAGATAGATTCTAACTGTACTTAGTTGTAAAAGTTTAAATTTTAGGTTATCCGTTTTTCATAAAAAACTGTCGCATGAATTTTAGGCTAATACGAACAATTACTACGATTTTAAATACATTTCTGATAATTACTTTAGTATGTATTATTATATTGTTCTTATTGAATCCAGAAGATTTTTGTTGAAAGTTCTCCCGATCACACCCCTTGCGAATGTTACCCACGACTGTCTTGAACGTTCCGTGTCAATGACCTCTCCGCGTCAAAATTCTGACCCTTCTGTATTATACCCTCCCCGATGCTTTCAGACGCAAAATATTCGCAAATACAAATCTAAAGCTTTCAATTGCAGAAACAACTTTGCAACTTTTGTATTTTTAGAAGCCCAGTAAAATGTAAATAAATCATGCAAAAAAATATATATTGCATATTATATTATTACAAGAGGTCTACATCTATACAATAGAGGGAAGATACAGGTTGTTTAGATAGTTAGTCACACGAATATTATAAATGAGAAAGTTTGTGTGTAAGTATGTAAGTTCCCGTTCCCGTTCAACTCTGCAACGGCTGAACGGATTTCGGTGAAATTTGGTATGGAGGTAGTTTATACACTGGACTAATTTTTATCCCGAAAAATTAAACGGTTCCTGTAGGTTAGCGAGTGAAACCGCGGGGCGCAGCTAGTTACAAATAAAGCTGCCAACACAGTATACAAAACAGTACAAGTAACAGACACACAGGGCTCAGGACCAAATTCATCAATCATCATCAGCCTGAAGACGTCCACTGCTGAATAAAGGACACTCTGAACCACAGAACATATAATAATTCTACGTAACTGAACGACAATTTGCAACTTGCATCCGCCGATTACCTGCGACCTTAGAAACAAATTAACTTTATGCTATTCATTGTCACTCCGAACTCTCAAAGTTTCACATGCCCGGAGTATAACTCCTACTAAACTTGTCCATACAAATAGCGCCATCTGTGCCTCAACCCTAAATGTTATCCGATTTCGAGATTGACTATTATTACTAACTAGCTGCGCCCCGCGTTTTTACCCGCTATTCTACAGAAAACAAATATTTTTCAGGGATAAAAAGTAGCCTATGTGTTGATCCAGGTATGAGCCATACCAAATTTCATTCAAATCAGTTCAGCCGTTACAGAGTTGAACGGGAACAAACACACTTACATACTTACATATTTGACACAAACTTTCGCATTTATAATGATAGTGTGATGTGATAGCTCAATGGATTCCCAAGTTTTTTTTTGGATTTATATACACCGCCTAAAAATAGGCTTGCAGGTTTTTTTTTTTATATCGCAATATCTAAAGTGACGATTTTTTTTGCGTTGAAATTATGCATGATTAAATGGATTTATTATTTTTGCTTTAGCTCTAAACCTATCGCAGATCCCGCATATGGCGATAGCGGAATGGAAGTTACATCTGAAAGTAACTGATTACGTAGGTACTTCGACATTACAATAGAATACAATATAACTTTATTATACACCAAAAGACAATAAAACTTAAATATAAACAATAATAGAAAACCGGTAGTATAATGGGCGGCCTTATCGCCTAAAGCGATTTCTTCCAGACAACCTTGGGATAGACAGAACATTATACATTATACATACTTATAAATTGATGCGTACTCAAAGCTTCGAGAATATACACTTACCTATGAAATTGATGCGTACCTACTCAAAGCTCATAGAAGAATTCCATACCAAATGTTATAAAATAAATGTCCCCCGCGACCTTATTCGGAGGCTGCCCGAACTTTCGATATAGCGCCGTTAACACAATTTTGAATTGAACCGATGCCAGATTGAGCGTGTAATATGGAGGGCTGATATAACTAGACGTAGACGGATCCATACACTTGAATGACTGACTACTAATAATTTTACTGTGATATTGTGTAAACAGATCACGTTCTTCGTCCATTACTAGATGAACATTGTTAGAACACTACTCTTCTTCCAACAGTCCCTCTCTCTCTATACATATAATAGTCGACTGGTTTTAGTTTTATGATCAGCTCTTTACATACAATCTCAGTGAAGATACATTTCTCTCATCTATCAATCAAATAAATGTATTTACGTGACATAACTGTGAAATCAGTAACAAGGTACGTACGTACATATACAGGTTTATTGGTAACTTGCGCACAACCTCTCGTAGGTAGCTTTCCTACACCATACCTAACAAGGTAAGCTAACAAGTTTTGTTCCATGATTTTTAATAATTAGTCATTTTTTTCCTCCCAAAATAAAAACCAAAGTGTTCTAACTTAGGGGTTACATTTAAAATAGGGTTTGCAACAATGTCTTCGCCACAAGCTTCAACCCACACAACGCTCGAATGCACTTTTTTTGAGCTATGAGAGCTGATTGTTTGTTGGCAGAGTTAGAGTGTTAACTATGTATGTAATATTATTCTTTCGATACACAGATTATTCTCCCTATAGATTATTTCTGTACTCAGAGCCATCCAAGCCATTTCAAGCGCTGCACGCATCTGCCACTTATAATACACCTTTTAAGTTTCACTCTAATTGGTTTTCTTGGTGCGAGTATAGGCGTAACCTTGAGATAGCCGATAGGAATGCTTGGTATCAGTCCCCGCGACCTGAGCTTTCCTCCAATTTTGGTACGTTTTTATTTATTAAAATCAATCAGCACCGAACCAGAGTTACTCTAATGAGAATAAAAATTTACATTACATTACAAGCAAAACAAATATTCTCAAATTAGGTCAAATTAAATTAAAATTAAAAATAATATGTACACAGATTAAATTACAGATAAATGTTTTTTTCAGATAAACGATTTTGATGACTAAACAAAGGTTTTATAATGCGATATCTTAACTAATATTATAAATGCGAATGTAACTCTGTCACTCTGTCACTCTGTCTGGGTGTTTGTTGCGTTATCACGGCTAAACAGCTGGTAGGAGGTAGGAGTTATCGCGAACGAAGTCGCGGTTAATAACTAGTCTAAAATAAATCTATAGATAATATATCTAAAATGTCGATACTGTTCTGCGAGTTTATTATATTATGCAGAAATATTTGCAACTTCTAAAATTTATCTTGTCAAAGATTTCCGCATGCGATGAAATGAAACTAACTTCTAAAATTAAGCAATTTAAAAGTAGGCCAAGTTTTTCCTGAAAGTTCAATCCCACTTGCCCCAGTTTCATAGCGTGATTATTATCAACTTAAGTAAATGGAACAATAAACAAGGCTCAAGTTGATTTATGCAGCCTAGGTTATGCAGCGTGCGTTAAAATTCCACCCAGTCGCACATAAGAAACGAAATAGCAAAAAGACATAGGGGAGAATTCATTATTATTGCAAGTTTACTTGCACTATAATTTCAGCCTACATTACATTCAGTTTGTTGACTCGATTTGTGTAAATGGATGTTTTTTTTTTTTACAAATAACGCTGGTATAATGATAGCGATAATTGCAGATATTTTTTCTGTTTATTGTAATATAAAAAGCAGATAAGAAGTAAGTGATGTCTCTACTTGTCTTTACACTATTTTTTTAGAGATAATGGTGCCGGTTACCACAGAAGAGAAGAAAAATAACTTCTAGGAATGGCTCTCAAGGCAATTTTATATGGAAATCCGTTGTAGCCTAGTACCCACCCATTTTCTAAGAGGGAGGCCTTCCTTCCTTCTATTTTGGCTTCACACGGAGTGTATTTAGCCAGTGTCAAGTTTTGTGATATAACACGTGAAGTAAATTATTTAACAATTGAAGTTACTCAAATTAATAAGATATTCTATTACAATAAACACTACAATTTTAACGTTGTTTATTTGTGTTTGGAACTTTTTTTTTGGAAATAGGATATTCAATATATTAGAGGAAATTTTAATATGAGTACCAGATTAAAGAAAAACTTTATTCTGCAATAGGTTAGCAATCTGATACTGGAAATTATGAAAAACTTTAAACAAAATTATAGAAAATTAGAATGCGTTAACACGCATTCCTATGCGTCCCATTCAATTATCCAAACCAGTGTCTATTCACTGCAAAAATATGATCGTATAAATCGATACCTTGAAAAATATCTGTGTCGAAAATCTAAAAAAAAAAACAAATAAACACAATGAAATCTCTGCTCAAGCGTGGTACAGACGTCACTTATGTGATCGCAGATCAAATTTCAACTTGAGTGCTGATTGATAACTGAAAGAAGTTTTAGAATAAGATGCTATTCAGGTGAACTACGTTCATAAAATCAGGACTCAAGTATAGTTCTAGAATAAAATCTCTACTTAAAACTAGTTTTAAGTCGAGATTCATGACTGAACATTGTTCTAGAATACGGGCTAAGGAATAAGTATTTTATTCATTCTTGTAATTAACAAGAAAAACGAGTATAATCAGATACAATTTTAAATTTCGAAAATGACAAAAATTGGTCGAGGGCTTGAGAGCGTATAATAAACATATCACGAGGTTACAGTTCGGGCTTAACAATTAAAGTCCCAAAAACTAAGTAGTTTCTCCATTTGTACGATTCATGTTGATATTACTGACGATTAAAAGAACTAAGTAATGCCTACTTTCATAATTTAAAAAAAAAACAGTTATGGTAAGATTTTTGTCTTTTTGTCTTTTTGTCTAGTTCTGATTCGATCCGATATTTAGGTGTTATTTTTGACGTTAAAATTATCTGGGCTGATCATGTAGCGACAGTTGCAAAGCGTACGCGAAAATTGATACATGTCTTTAAAACACTAAAGTATGTCGCGGGCCCTTCTCATGCAAACGCTACTGCATCAACTGATGGGGAGGTGCTGGAAAGACCAATAAAACTAATTTTACACACACACACACACTCACGTACACACACACACACACACACACACACACACACACACACACACACACTCACGTACACACACACACAAACGCGCGCGCGCGCGCGTACACACACACAATCACACATTTCATCGCTGCGAACCCTGACTCTTACGAGGACTTGAGTATCGCAGCGATGATACGCTCTCACACCCTCTCACATCAACACTTACCTGACACTTGACATGACATAGAAAAAAATTCACTTTAAAATGTAATATTTCAACAAAACCTATTATTGTATACCCTCAGTCTAAAATAATTCATTGTATAAAACTTAATCACTCTTAACCACATACCATTGGAAGAAGCTGCCTTTTGCAACACACTTTCTAACTAACGCAAAAGGCAGAGCTACCACTTGCATTTAACCTTAGTTTTATGTTTTTGAAATAAATTATGTTTATGTTATGTTTATGTTTATGATGCATAATTATGCCTCTTTTAAAACCAAGTCTGTCAATAAAATCAGAACTATGCTGTGGTTCAGCGTAAACTGTAAACCTCCCCCACACATATTGAAAAGACAGGTTACGTTGATCACGTGACGTACCACTCGTGTTTGCACTCGTGCGTCTGTAGTCGTGTACGTGCGTTGCTGAATTGCTGATGTCATGTCCGTATCCGATACTGGCAGGCTACAGCAATTTTAAAGGATAATGTAGGGGGTGAAGTTACCCATTTTGTACGTTTTGTACGGTCAACGCAAGGAACATGAATTATATTAAATAACAAACAAAAGTAAAATAACAAATTACAATTCTAGATTCACAACGAAATATTTTATTTAAAAAAAAGTGATAAGATGAGCATCCAAAGAGAAAGTGTGGCGCGGAAGCGAACCGATTTCGGTTGAAGTAAAATTTTGTACAAGAAGTATTTTTCAATCCAATATCAATGTCAAGTATTTATGTCGATCAAACTTAACTCCTTATGATTTTAACAATGTATTGTAGTTTAAAAAAAAGAAGAAAAAAAAATTGTATGATTTCATGATAATTATACTGAGTATTACCCACACAATAATAGAAGACACCTATATAAAATTACGAAATAACATACAGTTAGAATGCCATTGGTTATCAGTTCCATAAAACAAACTAAGTCAAGGATCGGACACTTGTTACTGTTACGCTCCAAATACAACTTTGACAAAATTGGTCCTCAACCAAAACATTGTCCGAATCTGGCTCATTCGCGACACTTGAATTAATGACTTATATACATTTATCGGGCTCCCTGATGGACATTAACTAAATGTTCTGTAAACGTTACGGTTCCATAAACATCCCTTAATTACCGCTCTGAATTAAACCAACCGATAGAAATAGGTTATACAAACTCATTGTAATCAGTTTGTATCCATCCATTGCTCTTTCGTTCACGTAATTCTTTCCGGTCTTGTGCAACCCGCATCCATTGCCTTGCGACGTGTTTGTTTGCATTGCCATGCTTGACAATGTCGTCTGACAATCGGGCAGGTGGTGATAGCCTTTATTTCGTCGCCCATCTTTATACATACATGATTATATATCCTGTCTGGCCGATCGTCCTGCTCAATTCCAATAGAGCTTGGCGATGCATGTACCCATATCTTCGACTTGCATGCCTGTTCACCTTCATTTCTTTCTGTCCTTCTTGTTTTTAAGCCCTGTATGTAGTTATCATGTATCAAGTGTCCAAAAATTTTTTCAATTCGCGTCAAGCTCCAAACTGGCCTGAAATTCTATTTTATCAGGTATGTTTTAGGAGTTTTGGTGCATATGTTTGTGTATAGCATCTTATGTGATTGTTTTATATAAAGTGTACTCTGTCGCAGGCTTGCAAGACGCTTCATGTTCAATATATATGCTAATTTCTTGACAAGATTGTATCTGAGATTATCACGATACACTCGATTATGGTTTCTACAAGGCAATTTCACTGCCCCCAAGAATACTGAAGCTACTTTCAGAGTTAAGCGCCAAACTATACAAGACATAACACTCTTAACTCTTAGCAATAACATATATGTTTATTTTTGTAATTAGTTAATTTATATAAATAAATAAATATATGTGTTGTGTACTGATAACAGTTTTGGAGAAACAGTATGTAAGTGGAACATTTGCTATGTACCCAGGAACACTACCCCTCAATGTATTTAGGTGACTCATTAATGTAGGTACTTATTTAATTAATGCTTCTTAACAACTCGGGCGTCCACTGCTATACAAAGCCACCCCCTAATGAATGCTTACCTATTTAAAACTCAAAAGTAAGTGGCTTATACAGTGCTTTAACAACTGTTGAAATACCACTTGACTTTCACAGTAACTGACCTGACATGTCACCTTTGCTTAGATTTTATAAATCCTCACAGTTCTTTAAATAAACTGGCAAAAGAAATCGTGTGGGGTTTTTTTAGCTTTAGAATAAGTCGAGAAGGACTACCATTACCAAAAACACTAGCTGGATTAAGCAATTACCGTCGCATAGAGATGTATCATAGAACTAACACAGATGTACAGCCGATGTTAAAAGCTCATTCCACTTTCAAGAAGTTGTAGTGATTATTATTTTAATGCTAAAATGCGTAGCTATTTCTTAATTTTATATGATTTCCAAGACATCTAGATTACCTACGTTACCCGATATAGTGTATTATTCTGCTGGTATTTGAAATATACAGTTGTAGGCAACGAGGGAGGTAGGTCGACACCGGACACCAGTTCTCCTGTTACACGCAATCCTTTGCTGATTTATTACACGCTACGGAATAGCGCCTGGTTTTAAATATTAATTAGTACCTTCTAGGTGTAATTTACGTCTACGGGTGAATTCCGAATATCAGTCTGTACTTTCAAGATACGAGTAAGACGGCAAATGACCGTAGTAAAATAATAGGACATCTACAATGGAGGCGGTTGCCTCCTCTTTTATTTCAATTACATCTATTTCATCGAACCGTCAATATCAAAATGCATAGAATATTACTAAATTATTATATTATATTTACACACAAATACTATATAAATGCGAAAGTTTGTACGTAAGTACGTTTGTTCCCAGTCAACTCCGTAACGGCTGAACGGATTTGAGTGACATTTGGTATGGAGGTAACTTATACCCTGGATTAACGTAGGCTTATTTTTATCCCGGCTACTATTCTTTTGGTATAGCAGGTGAAATCGCAGGGCGCTGCTACTGTTTCATAAATAAAAACTGAAAAGCATCTGCGTAGCCTTCACCTATCATTTCTGACCGTCGAGATGTCCCTCCAACAAATCTCTCAAGGGATATGACGTAATAAAGATAATGATGAAAATTGAAAGTTCCCTACGTGATCGGAATTCTGGTTACGCGAGTATTCGATGAAAAACGTGAAAAAGCTTAGGACGAATACTGTTACGGGTCTGCCAAAGGCTCCCAGCCCGGCGCTGTCCGTACTATGTACCAAGCTACCAACAGATTATTGTTTGAATTATTCATCGCTTGTTTCGATTGTGCTTTATTGCCATATTTTTGCTTTACTTTTGGAAATGCTGTTAGATCCGCTGTACATGGGTTTCGATGGTGTAATAAAAAGTACTGTAACGCGGTATCTGATCGTTCGCACTATAAACTTCCTCTTAAAGATATTTCCTCAACTTTTTATAAAGGAAAACTAAGTCCCTTTCAGGTTATATTGAAATGAATCCTGAAATAAGAAAATCGATGAAAAAATAAACAATACACCAGAAGTTACTGCATGAATTGTATTCATGTGTAAAACTGAATTATTTCGCCTTATTTTCCTTGATGGAGCAATATTGTCGAGGTAAGGCAAGTAATAAAATTGGCTATTCCATAAACGAGTCCTTCGTATTCACGTAAGAATCTAGACCCAGCACCCTTTTTATGTAGCTATTCATCGTTCACAATATTGTCGAACACTGGAATCGTTCATTGGATTCCGTGCGGGACGTGATTTATAGTTTTATGTCTATTTGTTACGGGTGCCTAGCGCCTTTGCTTTGATGTCTTGGTACCTTTCCATATTACCTACGCCGTATTTTCTCTCACTATATCTGTCACGGGATCATTTCATTAACAACTTGAATCCTTAATTTCAATTCGTGAAGCTTTGTGAGCTTTAATATGGAATACGGGTTACATGACATATAAAGGGTGGTTGTCTTGTTGAGGTTGAAGGCCTGCGTCTTAAGTAACATGACTTTAAACAACACGTGTAGTGTAGTTATATTAGTTATACCCAATATATAAATACCGGGAGTTCAATCCACGAAAACGAGTCCCAATCTTTATTTTTTCTTTTTCCCACCCTTCTTTCAGTTAATGTTCAAGTTCGTGATTACTGATTACTGACTGAGGTACGCGCCGCCGGGCCCATGTAAAAAAAAAAGTACCGGTTAGTTGTATGTGGCATCAGTGGTATTTCTTTCAATAGTTATGCTGAATATTTCAGTTTGATACGACATCTCTCTTAAAAGTTACACAGTTTTTTTTGTATATTCTGAAAAGTATAAAGTGATATATTTTGTACTGTATCAACTTATACGCCTCTTATCTGTGGGAAAAACATCTGGAAAATATTACCATGAAGCTAACAAATATCTAATGCCAGTGCACCAGATCAACTAAGGGTTAGGAACTGGAGCCTCAAACCAAAGCTCTGTCACTACTGCTATAAGCTATAAATATGAAACTGCGACCTTCTCACCAACAGCGTTATACTGTTATGTACTCGCCCAAATATAGCGACTGTAAGCACGAAACTGCAGCAGACAAAGACTTGCGTGACGCTTGCGTCTTTCAGCAGCTGATGTCTCAAGAAGACCCCTCAGCCCTCAAAATTATCCTAGGTCTGACTCCATTGCTCCTGCACATACAATAGGAAACGATGGCTTCAGCACTGCCAATTGCTACGATTACGAAGCGGATAAATTGGACAATTAGTACTGAAATCATAGCAACCGGACAGATATCAACTGGACAAATTAGTGTTCGTATGCCTATATTGATATGTGTAACATGTAACGACAACACTAACCTAATTATAATATTTTTTATGGAAATTTTTTTCCAGACAAGCTTTTATAAAACCCGTTATTGGTACTGTAAGCTCAAAAATGAGTCCAAACTCCATCAGTATATTGTTAGTTACTGAGGAGTTCCGATTTCCACCTCCCGACTCCAGCTGATCAGCTTGCTCTCATAATAATGTATTGTCATCGGAACTTGTCAGGCATGCAAAATTTCAACTCAATTGAATCAAGAGGAACTGGTCTAAAATTTAGTTGCAAGATTTGACTCGAACATACAAACATACAAACATTACAAATTAAATAAATGCTAGTAAAATTATAACAGAACAATGCTGTCTTCAAGAAAGAGTTGCTTTGTAAGAAGTTAAGTGAAAGAGTACGCGTTTTCGTGGAATGATATATTTTTTTACCAGTGACACGACAAACATGTGAATAATTCGTGTAGATTTACCATATCATATCATCTGATGATCTGATCAATTATTTCAACGCCAATATTACATGACTAAAACTAAACAGCTACCAAACGATTCAACGGCCAATCTCAAACGGTTCAATCAATTAATCATTTCCCTATTGAAATCCCATTTGCCTCAGAAATCCGTGCTCTTCGGGACCTCTTATCGGATAACGCATTACCGTCCCATTAATCTTGTATGGCTAACAACATTGATCCTGTTTATAATATAAAAAAGTGATAATGTACCTACTTCAAGGGCACAATTGGGCTAAACTACAAAAACTTTTGCCTACAATATCAATAGGATATTTCTTAGTAAAACGTCCAAAGAGCATTATAAAAATAGTAACTTACACAGTTACTTTCAAAACAGTAACATACATTTTTCGAATTGAAAATGAATTGAAATGAAATGATAAAATCTGTTCGCTCCGGACTACACATATTATATACATTTTATTTTATAACAAAATAAATACGTGTATACTATATACGAAAAAACTGTTACAGACGGACAAAGGCGTGATTTAAAAAAAATGTTGCGTTTTTCCGTTTAAGGTATGGATCCCTAAAAATAATGAAGCATAATAAGTAATAGTATTAAAAGAAAATGAAACTACCCGACTGCAAAATGTACACTTCGGCCGTAAAGAGGAATTCAACTACACCTCACTCGTCAAAGCCGGTCAAGCCGACAGGAGACAATATAGGAACACACAAACATACTTACATACAATACAAAAACATTACCCTTCTTTTTGGGCAGTCAGGTAAAAACAGTACGAAGACGAAGACCTCGATACTTGTCATTGGTGCCTAGTGTGGCACACATTAAAAATAATAATTATTAAAAGGTTACCGAGACCTATTTTTAGAGGATAGCACCTAATACAATAGTGTAGTTATGACACAGTTATGTCAACATTTACATCATCATTATCAGCCTAAAGAGGTCCACTGCTGAATAAAGGAACACATACAGAGAATTATTTTAGCAAGTTACGGGAAAATGTGAGCGTCGATTAGGTTCTGCTTTTGGGAATTCTACTTTGAATAAAACTTCGTTGTAACGATTGTGCTGTATCGATTAAAAATATTTATTCTTTTGCCTGTAGGACTCAATTAGGTAACCGAAAAATCGACATTTATTGTCTGAAATCGCTCACTGCTGAGCTGAGCATTTTCCTCTTTTGTACTGTACCCCTACAATTGACGTTGGCAAATGAGAGAACAAAATAAGCCTAAGTAATTAAAGCTAATTGAATGATTAAATTTCGATGATGCTGATTTCGATGATTTGATGATGTCGATTTTGAGGTTTTTCCTAAATCTAAACTCTAACGTAAAGGATAGGCTTCTTGAGCGCATCTCTACCGATAAATTAGTAGTACGCTCTAGTACGCATTGTATGGTGTACCTGACATGCTCGGTAATGAATATAACGAGTATCCTGCCTCAATGAAACCGTCAGGGCGCGAACGGAAATTCGGTCGGCAAGGTTTTTTTAAGGTCACGTAAACTATTAGTTTTTACTTGTATTTTAGTAACGTAACTGTAGTACAGTAACGAGAACGCTGTCCACCTAATGGTTAAAGCCACAGTATATTACATTTATAAAAAAGATCGTTTTTTGTTGCAATATTATGTGTTTGTCAAGCTTATTCCGTATAAGTTTTGTCAACTAAATATATTGCCCCGCGTGCTATGGGGTTATAATTTTTTGTACACATCCGTGCGTGCTTCTACCAGTAAAAGTCTTTATGAAAAATCAAATGAGATCAGCTATCTTCCTAGTTAATTATCAAAAAATATCCAAACATGAGAAATGTATCGTAAACCGACCTTATTGCACTGTGGCTAAATAAATCATATTTATTTCGGCACTAATACTTATGTAGACAAAAATAAATGGATAAATTAATTACCTAGCTAGAAGAGAGGCTATGAAATAAAAATAAAAAAATAAAAATTGCATGAGTCGACGCGAAAACGTATCTCGTATATTTATGTTTTTGTTGTAAAATAAAGACAAGAAACAGAGAGGGTCGTGACTCGTGATGAAATTCACATTGACGGCGGTCGTGCGTGCCTTATCTTCAGATGTGGAGGCTTTGACCTCCTCAGCGCAACCCCTTCCAGTTAGATGTTTAGGTGTGTTTTATATTGTTTAGAGGCCTTTACATGTAGCCTTTAAACGTGACTCCTGACAATCCTTAAAAAATTAAACGATGTTTACCTTTGTCACTTTATCGCTTTTCAGTCCCTTTCTTCTAAACGAAATACAAAATTAAACTCGGGGCTGAAAGTTGATTCATGAGGTGACGATAATTTACAACAGCACCTACCTACCTACCTACCTGTTTACGTTAAAATTGAGCAATTACGTTAGGTAAATGAAAATAAATGGCGTGAAATTGTTGCTGTAAACGGATTTCCGTAAAGTAATTATAATTTCAAAGGCAAATTACTACGTAATTATAATTCAATGGTGGGCTTGGGTTTAAGTGGGGAATAGTTAACCTGCCTGGGTCCCTATTCGGAGAAATGACATTTTTATCTCTCTCTCACTCACTCCCATTAAATGTTAAATTAGAGAGACAGTCACCGAGATAATCTCGAGCGCACAGGAATAGGGTCCCTGCCTGGGATCTCAGGGTTAGGGATTAAAATTTCGACCATTATCACAGAAAAAATATAATATAGCAACATTCCACATATAGTAAGTAGCAATAATGATCCTAACAATTTGCTCCAAAGCAAACGTCATAGTCTAAATCCAAACAACTGTTTGTACGTTGATTCCAATTCTATTCAGAATACCTAGCAATCGTTTAGGCTTTTCATGCCACTTTTCTTTTTCATGCGCACCTAGTCCGGTTACCTTATTGCCTATTACGGGTAATACGACAGGAATATTCACTTAAATCCATCCATTAATAGCTGTTAGTGACTGCGTTGGTAGGGAGCCAAGGCATCGCCCTCGGATGTAATATCACAGTAAATGTCGAAGTGGCTGGGCGTGATGGAAGGGTCGCAGACCGCCTGACGCCAAATGCTCCCGATCTCCCCTTGCAGCTCTCGTTCACATATTGACGACCGCCAAAACTTAATGTGTCTCATAAATAACCCTCTGCATAACTTATTCCCGTCGCACACTCTACGAGTACTACGATCGATACCTAACTAACTGTATTTTGTACAAACAAATCGACGTAACGTGCCACTGCTCGGTAAACAAGTTTCAATTAGTCAAAGATGCTTTTACCTACGTTTATTTGCTAACAATTTCCTTTGGATGAGAATGTTTTCTTGTTTCTTAGTTCGCTAGGTTTTGTAACGTGTACTTGTATTGAGACACATTTATTGTGTTATGTACGTACCTAGTTTTTATTAGCAAGTAAAGTCATCATTCATCGTCATTATCAGCTTATCATGTTTTCACTTCTGGGACATAAGCCTTCTCTCAGAGAGAGAGAGAGAGAGAAGTTTGCCATTCTCCAATATGTACTGGACAAGCATAGTAGATTAGGACGATTACGAGTAAAGTAAAGTTGGTAAAGGAAAATTGAAACTTATTTGTTTTGGCAAAAAAAACTAAATTTGAAAGCTATACGCGGCGCGAGCATTGAATTCGCAAAAGAAACGCCTTGTGCACGATCTAGTCTTAGTCGATTTAAGCTTTGCAATACCTAAGTATAACCGAACAGCTAAGAGCTGAAATAACTGAGATTATATAATAACGCATGGTTCTTTGTACTTTAAAAAGTGCAATCATAACGCTATTTTACGATGCTGTTTAATATACTCTACGCGGTCGTGCAGTTATTTCGTAATAAATGTTTGCTTCTGTAGTGGAAATATTTTCACGAACCTCTATTCATAACACGACACCAACTGGGGTAAGTTTATTACCCAGCTAGGTATAAAATATTCCTGAAACGTCCTTAGTCGCGTCCACAATTGTCTAGCTAATTATCACATTATTGATTATATTTTATATCAACATTGCCATAAGTAATATAAAACGTGTAAACAAAAAAAAAAAAAACAATAAAAACATGTGTCTGTTTATGATAAGGCATATGTTTGATGTTATTTCTATGAATTTGTCAGAAGAGATGGAATAAATAAGTGTTTTTTGATCTCTTACGTCATGTCGAAAATTTCGATCAAACACTTATCGTAATTTATTTACTCTCCATGTATAACAACTTGCAAATGTGCGAGTGAGACAGTTTGGCCGTTACTGATGCGTTATGAAGGCTTTCTACCTTTGTTTATGCTACCTAGCGAACTTCAACAGTTGAAAACCCTGCGCAGCAATGAACTGCGCTCGTCACTCTGAGATATTGGATGGTAAATTTCTTTAGTATCAGTAATTTCGCTGGAAACATTGCCGTCAATCCGGAACATAGTAATGTTTTGCACACGTCAATGAAACTTGGTTTTCATACTGAGTACTAGTTTTTTTTTCAATAATAGAGGCGAAACAAAATAATCTAAGAATTTTAGTAGGGAAAATGCAAGACTAAAAAGGCACCAATAAAATTTGTTTTGTTCAGATCTCGAGTTCGTCAAACTGATTTGATATTCTTCCAGCGTATTATTATTAAAAGTGCCTAGTAACAAAAAAAACAGGAAAAAATATTATCTTCAGTTATTGTAAAATTATTGAGATTTAAAATTTAAGTTTTTTTTCCTTACCTATGTTTCGTCAGTGAATAATCATGGTGCTCACACATTGTATAACTCGATTCCGGCCTGAACGGCCCACTGCCGGAGGCCAGTGTTGCTCTAAGTGCTCATATGCAGAGGATTTCAGGACGTTGCTTGTCCTGTAGGTAGATAAGTATGATAATATTTTAACCGACTTTTTTTAAAGATCTTTTCGGCAACTCGTTTTGCCTTGTTGTCCAGGAAAGAGAAGAATTAACTAAATCACGCTAAAATATTCCAAGTTATGGACAAACCAAATACATTTAGCTGTCAATGGTTCCTTGTACTAATGTACCACAAAAGGGTTTTAGAGCGATTTGGGTGTAGTACCATGATGCCTATTAGTACCTAGAGACATAATGAAACATCGGCGCATTTCAACCGGTACATATGACGCGACGATCACGATCGTTCTATTCTACGAATTGAAGTAACTATCTACTTGCTAAAGTACTTTAGTTATAATCTACATATCAACTGCTGCAATCGCGTTCTAGTTTACAGTATTTGAACTTTCGAAGTAGATTTCAGAGCTCAAAGCTTTAGAGCAGGTAGTGGCAGTATCTACCTAACAGCGCGGAATAAAACAAGTTCACTAACCTATAGTTAGGTACACTTTCTATTATCTCCCTGCGCGACAACTTTTTCGTCTGTTTCAAACTTTTGATTTTGCAATGATGAGACTACCTACTCGTAATAAAATAACCATATCACACGTATTTATGCGTACTTGGATAAATATGTCTCTCTATAGTTAGAGAAAATAAGTTGCCCCCAGTCCCCGAACTGTTTACACAGAATGTGAAATCATCAAACACAAATTGCCTGCCAATTGAATAAAGCTTCAAGAAAAAAAGTCGACGCAAAAAAATATTTTCTATTTTATTTCAAATCAAACGAGAAAATAATTCTGTTATAAAGGTTCAATTACACTTCGCTATTTGGGGTGGGCAGGAGAGTTGTGTAGGACCGCTGTTCTGTTCGCATTGAGGCTTGATTGGTTTGTGACTGTGACTCATGATATTTTTGATTATGTTAGGCTTCTGTCTAGTTAGGTCGATAGTCTCTGTAACTTAAAAGATTGTATTAAAGATTATAGCGAAGCATACAGCTTCACAAACTCGGTTGCTTACCCTCCAGACGACCCAAAACTTTGAATTCACGTCTCTTTGAAGCGGGATTGGCAAACGTCCACTCCGCGAAGTTTTGGAAACAGTCAGTCACATAAAAGCTTGCCTTTGGATAGGCAACCTTGTTAACCGAAGAACCTACGACTGCAACCAATTGATACGAGGAAAAGATTTGTCCTATATATGAGTCTTTATAATGGTAAGTAATCGCAATAGGGAGTCTGATCACGTTCGCTGTTGGTATCTCCGCATAGCTAAGGCTGGAGATGCTTTTGTTATTAAATAACTTTTATCGAGCAACGCTCCGCCGCCCCGCTCTATTTCCCACTACCCGGTACCAACCCCTACGAAATAACTTATTACATAAGAAGCACAGGTTTTTTTTTACGTGAAAATGATGCAATGTTGAATATTAGTTTATGGTGACGATCAAAACGTACAAGTAATAAGTATATCGGCTGAATGTGCGGTAAATTGTAATAACTTCCCAACTAGCAAAGTAATCAATAATTTCGAATATAAGCAAAATCGGCCGGTGGGTTGGTGGCGCCGCAACCAACTTCCCCCATTTTTGGGGGAAATACCCCACTATTCAAAAATCGGCGACGACTAAAAAATTCTAAAACACCTGTATAGCAAGTTTCGCCAAGATTAGTTGTAAATATGAATACTGATTAAAGCAAATTTTGCCAGTTAAACTGAGACCTATCGTTCGCTTCGCTCACTCGGTCAATTATTAAATAGTGGCCTTTATAGTAATCAGCATTGTTTAGAATGCTTTAGCAGTTACGAACTTCTTCCGCAACGCGATGCTATAAAAGGTGAATGGTTTTAACTCCGGGAAATGGGCAAACCACATCAAAAATTAAATTAAATTAGAATTTGCTTGCTATCATTTTATAAGGAAAGTGGCGCGAAAGTTCGTTCTTGATCAATAAGTCTGAAGCTACATTTAGAATTGTTGCAAGTGTTGACGAGTTTTCCTTTTTTCTAATAATATTGATATGGATTTTAGTTGACTGAATGTTTCACCCCTTTATGGGTTGATTTATCAAAAAATGTGAAACACGTGTTAAATATTTTCTGCTCATTGATAAATTTGCAAAGTTTTATAACAATGGCTTCACAAAAAAAAAACTCCATAGAAACTTTACACCCCTTTCGGGAATGAAATTCGGAATCAAAAGTATCCTATCAAAAGTATCCAAGTTTCATTAAAATCGATGTGTTGAATCATGAATGTGAGAATGATGTGGTAGCAAAGGGACCGACAGACAGACAGATAAAAATAAAAAATAAACTGTTTTGGCATCTATAACCCAATTACATAATAATTCCTCACAGGCAAAATTTTCAACAAATATTTCATGTACAGATTTAACTCTGCTACAGTTTTATAATACGTATTGATATAGATCTATAGATATAGAAGATAACCCATACAACCAAACAATGGGAACTCGTACAAATCTGCATGAAAGTTGTCAATTGAAAGAACTAAATGTGCCACTGTCTCTGCATAATATTCTGAAAGTAATAATTTCATACATCTTTAACCTAGTGCCAGAGAAGAAATAGCACAGGTACTAGTGCTATCCTTAGTTCATGTTTACTTCTGACATATAGTTCCTGTCTACTAAAAAAACCTTCATAATCGATCTTAATCCTAATCCTAACTAACATTATTAATGTCTCTTTGTTTGAATGTTTGTCGCGTTTTCACGGCTAAACGGCTGAACGGATAGACCTGACACGGGCTATATTTTTTTTTGTAGGTCCACGCCACAGATGGTAGTCCACGCAAACGAAGTCGCGGGTAACAGCCAGTTTTTGAGGGTTCCGTAGTACTACAAGGAACCCTTATAAGTTCGTCATGTCCGTCTGTGTGTCTGAATCCTTTACAGCCTTATAACTTTTAAAGTGATAAACTTACATGCATGAAATTTTACACAACGATAGTCTAAGTATAGACCTAGAGTTTCAAAAAATAAAAAACCTTTTTTGTAAAATAAGTGTAGCTCCCATACATGTAAAGGGGGGGGGGGGGGGGGAATTTCGTTGCACCCCATTATGTCTTATTAGGTCTTTACAAGGTGACAATTTTGACAGAATTAAAAAAAACATAATTTTATATTTATGGGGTGGCATGTAAAGTGGGGATAAAAAAATTTTTTTTCGCCTGTACCCTACATGTGGGGTATCGTTGAATAGGTCATTTAAAATGATGTTAAGGTTTCCTATACCATTTTTTTATCAAACGTACTGCTTGCGAAATGGCCCGACATGCTCTTTACAAGTTTTTTATAAGTATCCCACCATTGAGTTTTTTTTAAATAAAGGTACACTCCAAACACTAATCAAATGCAATAACAACATTACCTATACTTAATTATCTAAAATTATTATTTAAGACGGGAGAGCACATAAGTAAGTGGTTACATTATTTCATTTTCTTTTGCTTTTACTGCAGACAATCCCAAGATATCAATGTCACTTTGATAATATAATTTACGACCCACAAACCCGATAGGGCCTCGTGAAAATGGGACATTAATACTTCAATCAGCTAAAGGCAAATTCTAGTAAAGCTAGGTCTGATCGTGATCGCGCCGCTGCCGTTCATCGATGGAAATATATTGCGGGATATTTGTCGAGTTTAAAGAATATCGCTGAAGCTCACACCATTAATGAGATAAAGCTCGGCAGCTCAGGGTAAAGTGGAATTGTGCAATGCGCCCGATGCGGCGGCGGTGGCGGCGGCGCGCCGGCTGGCACCGCCCTGTTTGCAATAAGCTATTTACCTTATTAACACTAATTTAACATAATAGAACCGAGTTGCAGCTCAATGCTTGTCTGGCCCGTATAACTGGGTCAATGACAACCCCGACGAGAATAGAACTGCCGCTTTAGGGGTGGATGAGTTCTATTGTTGTCCTCGCGCTACTAGCGAAACGAACAGATGAGGGTAGATGTGGATATTACGGCGGGTAACTAGGCAAATGATAGAGAGCTCAGTCTTTGAGTTGTGAACCACTGTGCAAATGCTCGATATCGAGATTTTGATTTGGATAATTCATCTATTTATGTGAAAGAGTTACTTTATATAGGCTAGTAACTTCTCGTAGGAGTTTTGGTGGGAACGTGAAGAAGTCATGTAAGTATTACTTTCCAAAACTTGTGCTATTTCGGGTTTTAATGTGTAAAAATGATTGATTTTTGTTAATTAAGTGTTCGTAAACGTGCACGAGTGTTGGTGAATAGTATAATGCCTTACAACGTGACTTTCCGTGTTGTTTCCTAAACTCCGTAGAAACCCCAGTAAAGTCTCAACCACTTTACTGGGGCAAGTCTTGGACTTGGCTGTGTCTTACTTTGTTTGACTTGGACTATGTCTGAGACTTGTTTCAATGGTGAAATAATTTACTTCGCTTGAAATATTACATTAATTGACCCTGGCAAAATAAACAAACTGTGACGACAAAATTTAGGAGAAAAAAGTTCTCGACCTATCTTCCAAGACGCTCCATTCTCCGTGACACTGAGCAATGAGAAGAGTCCCGGGGGAAAGCTAAATTGTCTCGAAACCCGCCAGGAATTTAATGAGAAGAAAAATAGGCGCGGGAGGATACAAGTCTCAATTTTAGCATTCACTTCTTTCAGAAATCCCGACCTAACGTTGGTATTAAGTTCTATTTTTGAGACTGACGCAGGCACTGAGAAACTTTATTACTGCTATTTTAGGGATAGTCGTTTACCTAATTCAGATTTGCGAAGATTTATTTTCTTAAAGTTGAAAGCTACTTACAGTAAAGATGGGATGGAAAGTTTTTATGTTGGCATAAAGTCTGTTATATGCTCATGGAGAAGGCAAAGGGCTGTTTGAAACAGAGGTGGTCAAAATAAAACGAGACATGACCTCAGTTCCTACCTATTTTTCTTGGCGAGGACTCTCAGTCAATTACGTTTATCTAGAAATAAAATAACTATTAAGAGAGCTCTTGAAACTGCAACATTAAAATTTAATTTCTATGAAACGAAGTACTCGGCTTAATTTTAAGACTTTTGCTTTCGGAATGAAAACCTTTGTTCATTGAATAGCGCGTAAAGTTTGCGTCGATTTGTGAAGTGGTAAGAGATAATGTGATTAAATTTGTTAAAATTAATAAAGCGGCTCCTATCTAAGTTATAGCCAATAGGGAATAAAATACAAACAAAATGAAAATAGTGTGGTCACCCTCTGACAAACACCATTTCGTCTCATTAGCTTCAATTTGCTCGGGTATTACCTGTCTCTGTTGTAAGTCTTTTAAAGCAAAAGAGAAAAGATAAACATTTTCTAAACATTTTTTTTTCTTCTAGTTTTTCGTACTTGCCTTCCCGAGTTTAAGTTTGACGAATGCGTTGGTACCTTCTCAAATATCTACTGCTCAAATACGGTGTAGATACCAACCTGTTTAAGTAATGTTATTCTTACTAAAACGTACTATGTACTTTTCGTAACATTGTAATGAAGAATGAATATTAATAACTATACGATAAACCTAATATAGGTTTTAAGGCAATAGTGAACAAGTTATTGTAATTTTCTGTATTAATAAAAAAAAATATTAAAAAAACTCGGGTTTGTAGTAATGACTGGAAAGAACCAACAAATTGACAAATAATATTAATAAAAGAAAAACAAAATACCCGTCTGGGAAATGTCACCTATATCACTCCGGACGTCAATAGCAATCCAACGACTCCTCACTCAACAAAATCGGTCAAGCCGTTTAGGCTACAGGAGGCCGAAAACATTACTTTCCTTCTTGGACAGTCGAGTGCCGTAGGAGGCTCTACGCATCGTCTACACTCTACAATCAAGAAGAAATAGCCACTTTCGTGCCTTAACTTATCTCAAAAGCGAATAAAAGCTATAACAATTGAAATAACAATCTACTAAATACTTTATATCACACACGAATTACAAGTGCGTAGTTTCATAAGCGTATTCATGTTATTTCTTTTTGAAATTTGCCTAACTAATAGGTGCGTAATAGAAGCGTCGTCGTCGCCGCACGCCGCCGTCAAGGACGCTTTCAAAGAACTCGCTACATTTTCGTTTTCTCTGTAGGTAGGTGTTCGCAAACTTGGCATATTTAATTTTGCGCATGAGAGAGTTTCTCATGTAGAGAAAGCAATTAAAATGTTCCCATTTTCGGTAGTTGTTTGTTTCGGACAAACTAACTCCATTTTGACGCACGTGTAAACTTGATAGTTGGCTATATTATAATGTATATGATGAGTTAAGTTAATAGATAATTATTAAAATAATATCTAGATAAAAAAAATGATTCTTCCGATGGATTTAAGATTCAAATTCAAATTATTTATTTCATCTAAGTACTGATCAATAATGTAGCACCACTATACCTACCCCAAACTGGGTTCAATTAAGTACCCGTATCTTGGGGCTTAGGCCTTCTCTTCAAATTAAACTATTTAAAAGTACATTTAAGTAATGAAAACATTCGGTTATGGAACTACAAAATTTTAGAATTAAATGTAAGCAGTAACAGTTTAACAGAGTTTAAAAATTGTCCGGATCCGACATCTTATTTTTCTATTGGGACGTCAATAGGTAATACCACAAATCAGGTCGGGTGGTAGGTTTTTGAGATATTCTGAACTGCATTCACAGATTTAGGGGAAAATGCTTTCAGATAAAAAAAAATGCAAAAACGCCAGTCTATCCTATTTCATGTAGGGGTCAAAATACTCATATACATACTCTATGGGATCATTTAAGGTATGAGTACTAGAAATGACACAAAACGACAAAAACTTTATCACGAAAAAAAAAACAGACTTATAATTGAATAAAATAATAATATACACAAATTTTACTCAAAGAATCCGCCCCTGTTGCTCCTGGTGTAAAGGTGCCCATTATGCCATCATGCTGGCAACATTACCACGCTGAATGGCAATGGCTATCCTTTCCACCAGGCATGAGCCGGACCGAGACTTGACGTTTTTTTAATTCGACGCCCTAAATCGAACCAGCACGCTGTACGAAATCAAAAATCCTGTAACGAAATTCCTGAAAATATACTTATAAATCCACAAACACTTTTTACTGCCCTAGAATGCAGTTTTTGTTTTTGGGGTGGTACGTAAGGTTTGACCGATTTTGATGAATGAGGTGTCGTTGAATTCCTGTTTACGTCCAGAGTGCTATTGGCTACAATCTGCAGTCGGGGCTTTTTTTTAAATTATATTAGTTGTTTCCAAAGTTCCAACGATTGCTGCTACTTGTCTTATCAAGTTGCCTCTGTGATTTATTAGTTTAGAAGTCTAGTGTTTCGAATGAACAACACCAATTATAAAAGTTAAACTAGCAAAGTTGGCTAAATGGTCCACTTTCATTGGTCTCTATTTAATGAGAGTTTTTTCAAGTTTCTTCACGATGGGTTTGGATTGGAAAAATAAGATTATGGGCTCGCTCCCATTATAGGCTATCTAGTTCGCGCATTTTCAACTTTATTAAGATGAAAAGAGATAAAAGACAACTGAGTGGAAAATAAAAAAATAAAGAGTCAGTTACCTTTTGAATAACAATGCCAATCTTTCAAAGCAATTTTTAATATTTTCTATTTTGAAGAATAGGAAGGAATTTTATTTCTAGTCTTTGCTTTTTATTTTTGCCAGAGTAAAAAAATAAGACAAGAATATTTCTATAAAACATTGGCAATGGTTATTATAAAGATAACTGATATAATAAGATAAGGTAACTGACTGTCTGGATTATTTTTATCCCATTTAGTGATTTTTTATCTTCAAATAATTTAAAATTTGTGAAAGTGGTCATAGCTACACTAGCCCGAAGCTCAGTTTTTAGGGAGCCACCATAACATGATAACAGCGTGATAACATTCCTATTTAAATCTAAGGTACCCTATTTTTGTTTCACTATCTCTACATTAGAGTAACCCGAGTAACCTCTTGGTTACTCTAATGTAGAGTGAGTGAGAGAGAGTGAGTCTACAAACCTTCTTCGTAGGTTTGAAATAAGATTGCTTATAAATTAGGGTAAAACCCCTCATTATTTGGTAATTGTAGTTATTATACGTTTTTGAAAATTTAAAAAGCTCTCACTGACAAAGCTTAGTACCTACTTTCAGCAAGAATAAAAAGGATATTTTACAGATCGAATCAACTCCTAAAAGATAGGCGCTTCTTCTATTCTTCCGCCGTTCTTAATTAAGTTGCACTACCCGCGAACTTTGCCATCTCCCTCGTCAGATCTGTCATAAGCAGTTATTTCAGGGTTCAGGTAGAATTATGTTCTCAGTGCTTCATAGGGTCATGTGTGTAATAATTAAGGTGATTGCGTTACACGTTGTGAATTGGTTCTTAATATTATTCAGGTTTTTTTTCCTTTTTCTAAAGGGGAGGCCTTCGTTTAGTAATGGACGTCTTCTGGCTGATAATGAGATGATTTTTAATAAGCAAAAAATATTATGATTAACTTTCCTCAATTATTTTCGATTTTGATCCATGACTTTTCCAAAAACCGTAATAATTGCTATTATACCTTTGCATTTTTTTTGGTGCAAATTTCAACTCCCTGCCGAGGCGAAAGAGCCAATTAATTTAGATCACTTGGGCGATTCGCACCTTGGTCCGAGCAACATGTGGTATGAGCTACCGCAGTACCCGTTCCTACGTATTTGGGACCGCGTAATTTTATTGTCACTTAGAAGAATAATTTGAATATTTTAGTTTTGTTTAAAAAAAAGAATTATTACTTAAAACTGGTTAGGTATTAGGTATGATGTAAGGAAGCTGCCTGAGAGAGGTTTTTGGTGAACTTAAAATAACTCAGTACAGGCCTGAGGTCCGTACTCAAAAACCTTCTCATTTTTCCACATATTTTCATTCCCAAAAAGACTAAATTCGAATTTGCTAGTACAAGTAGTAAGATACTCTCCCAAAATGCTAGTTGGTACTTACGATTTTGTCCAGATCAATCGGTCAGTTTCCAGATTGTTCCAATGCTCATTAGCATTCGCTACGAGAGCGGCACACAAACTGATTTGACAAAGTTGGTCTAATCAACAAACCTCCCAAACAAACTACTCCCACTTCAACATTATTATTCTTTAAGTGTATTCGAAACATAATAGATTTTACTTACGACACAAAAAGTTCCAATAGGCCGTAGGTTTTTTTTATCCAAAGCTCCAAAGAAAAATGTGATTAACTAGGAGGTTTAGTTATACCCACACATCAAACATGCGATTGTTCTTTTATGTGGAATTATTACACTACTTCATTTGTTACCGTAAACTTATATATCATAAAACTTACATACACAAAAATACATACATAAACTTACATACACATATACTTATATATCATAAAATCATTGATTCGATTTTTTTATAAGTAGTAGTATTCCAATACAATTTTTAAGTTCGAATATGAGCAAAATTGGTTCATAGTCATAGAGATCACGAGGTCTCGGTTCGGTGCGAACTACTGGTTTAGTGGGATTTATCCGATTCTCATAAACTAAACTCGTTAGACTGCATGCGAGCGGACATGCCTCTAGTTGGAGGTTCCGTCGTGTCAGAAAGTTCTAGTTTCTATTCGATTAAAACAGGCAGTTATCCTATACCAGCCTTGGTATATAGAGAGCGAGGTCTTACAGGCCGTCGGATAACATAAAATGCCGCCGTGGCCTTCGCGTATACAGAACTAGGTAGATTACATTAAAATGCATAAAATATTATTCGAAGCTACCCAGATAAAAGGGAAGTGGTGGCTACTCCACGTGGCCAAGCTGCTGACACAGACTATAACTGACAATTATAGCATAAAAACTGACGTGGTTTTCATACATTTTGTTTTAATAAAACGGGAACACTCAAGTCAAATTGAGTTGGTTATTCCGACTATAGTTTCGATCACATTCGGTGACCTTTATCAAGGAATGCTAAGCGAGATACGCGCGCGACCTCGTTTTGCCTTGCTTGTGCAAGTCGGTCCTATAGTCGGAATAACCGACTCAATTTAACGTGAGTATTCCCGTTTTAAAAAACAAGACAATTATACCTACCTATCCTATACAAATCTCAAGAAAATAATACGGTCAAAAGAGCCTAAACTTGTAAATTGAATCGCCTCTAAGAATCGGACAATCATAGACCCGGATTGCGTGAACGAATTTATAACCAACCTGATTTCATGAACGATATTTTTTTATCGTAAGCGCGATTAATCACCTCGTGTCGCGCTCGACGCGGTGAAATGTGCAATCTTTTTTTAAACACTGAGTAACGATATCAGCAAGTGGTTTGCCTGATGGTAACCGTCACGCTAGCCTATACCAGTTCAGTTCCACTCAGACTTTTGAACCTGCACAGTTTAAAATCGTGCGCAGCTATGCACTGCGCTATCACCTTGAAATATAAGTTGTCTTTATGGTTATGTTCACTGGAAACACTACCCTTCAATCAGGAACACAGTAATGCTTGCACACAATCGCTTGGCGGTTGAATAGCTGGCAAATGGTGTGATATTACCCCAGGCAGACTCTGCAAAAGAGTCCTACCGCACCACTACAAAACTACTACTGTTATTTTGTTTATGTCGTTGTAGGCACTGTGGTATATCGAACACTCTACCTATTAGTTACACGCGTTTACCTAGATGTCAGAAACTGGCAAGGATTTGTCAAAGTCATAAGAAAGCATAAATATCGTGTCGTGTTTTACAAACGCTTGTCAACCGTGACGTGTCGTGCCACGGTCGATTAGTAGGATCTGTAGATTTCGTTTTATTTCCGGGTTCGATATTCAAAACCGAATATTTTTCTGCCTAAAGTTTTTCTCTCTCTTTTGGCCGTGTATTTAGCCAGTTTCAAGTGTTGTTATATTAAAAGTTTAACACAATATTTCACCACAAAAACAAATCATAGGCTAAGTCAAGCAAAGTAAGTCACAGTCAAGTCCAAGTCATTATTTCTCACTCAGTGTCAAAAATTTTACATTTTGTAGATAAAACGATCATTCTTGAATGTAGAAACCAAATAGAAACTGAAAATTGGTTCGTTGTTTTGAGTTACGAAACAGGCTGCGAGTTATTTCGTGAAATAGGACGCTTGGTGAGAGAGCGGCTCTCAGGTGTGAAAGTTTAACATATCAAATATTTACAAATTGCCGTTCCGGACGCGGATTTTGAACGCGTCCGCTCCATTTCCTCGCCAATTTACAGGATGTGGCGTAATGAAAGGATATCCCTTTACCAGTGGATAGGGGACATCATGAAAGATCAGAAATTTGAAATTTGTGTTCAGTAAAAGTCTCACAGTTGTCGAGTTATTGAACATTTTCTTAAGTTTTTTCAAATAAATTTGTACCTAAAATTACCAACAAAAACTCGAAACGTTTGAAATTTTTCAGTATTTTTTTTTTTTAATTTTCTGCTTTGTCATAGTGTTCCCCACCCGCAGGTAGTGAGTTATCCATTCATTACGCCACATCCTATCGTATTACCTACCTATCTTCAGTTAATTAACTCTACGCTCTCAATCTGGCGAGATAGCCATCAGAACTTCTCAACTAAAAAGGTCAAAACAATGAACCTAATAAAAGGCAAACAATATCGTAAAAATCAGTCTCAAGATTCGTGATTAGGAGAAAGTTTTGTGCCTACCTGACTGACTATATAGTTGTATCTAACAGTTCTCAACTCAATCAAGAGCTAAACAAGCTTAAACCGCTGGCCACAGCGCGAGCTAAGCTAAGCAAAGCTAATTAACTTTGTTTAACAACTCACGTAGCTGCGGCTTCTTTTCATACATACATCTGTAATTTGCGGTGTGAACCGTACGAAAAGACACCGCAGCTACGTCAGATAGGCTAAACGAAGTTTATTAGCTTCGCTTAGCTTATTAGCTAGCGGTATGGCCTGCGCCTTAGACAAAACAGCTAAACTTTCAATTAGATGAATAGAGTAACGTTTTATATAGCAAATAAGACTTGTACAATATAAGTAATAGTATATTCTTATATATTAATTCAAACGCGCCAGGGATGTGCAACGTTTCCGCATGGTCGCTTAAAAACAGTCGACGCGCGACTCGGCGTACATTTCCGTCGCGCTGCAGTACTGGGGCAGCCCTTTCAGCACCCTACACGCATTATTATATTGAACACGAAAGGCGTTGTACTGTTTTTGCGTATACGACACCTACAAGTACCCACATACTTGAGTAATTTTGAGTAACTTTAGAGACACGAAGAGTAATTTTGACGGCCCTCGAGCATCGTGCAAACCTGCGGGCAGCTCACGCAGACAACGCCCTTCGCTCCCTCTCTATGTCGGCGACGTCCTTCAGATCGGAATATATCAAATCAGATTATATTCGGACCAGATATAAGAGTGAATACTGTACATTAGGCGAAATGTGTGTTGGAAAATATATGAGCCATGAAAATTAGAAAATTTGATGGTTTTGTAATTTTTTGCGGTTGGACGAAATGAACTTGGTCTAAAAACCGTACCTTTTCTGTCACTAGACTGTATTTTTATCTGGACTGTCATGCTGTGTATGTCTGGAAGAGATCATTTTTAGCGATAACACTGTATTTTTGTGTCTATTGTATTCTTCTTCTGATGGTATTTTTATAAGTGTCAGTAAATTTTTTTATTGCATAAAATTAGCAAGATAATGATAACGAGCAAGATAATGACCAAAATGTACAAGATAATTTGAACAAACGAGCCTAGCCAGGGCCACAGTATAGATTACAGTAAGAGCTACGACGTAGCAAGACCGCGTCCGTTGCACCCGTAGCATTTTACGGGAAAATACTCGAGCGGAAAGTCGCCTCTTGATTTGCTAGTACGAGAGAAAAGCCAAGACCAGAGCTCCCTTATCAAATTTGTTGGGCACTTATTCTTGGCCGAAGCAACTTTACTTAAGTAAATAAATGGTAAACCTTATGTACTTACGTTTTTCTGCGAAAGAGGCTCGTAGCAATTGTTCTAAACATCTAGTTTCACCGTAAAAAATGCGATCTTATCATCTCCAGTATTCTGCTCGTGTTTTACTAACTTACCGTAGAGCGCACATAATTATTTAAGTTACTTATTAATAAAACCTTACAAATTTATTTAAAAAAAAAAGTACCTATACAAGTTGTTACTGAAAGGTGTGGCAATATTGAAAGTTATATATTTACTCATCATTATGAACTTCTTTACTATGGGCCCAATTCGAAAATCACGAAAAAATAATTGGCTGTTTCATAGAAAAATGTCAATCAACAAAATGTATCAAAATGTATTTTGTTTTTCGCTATTTCATGTGTAGTCCCATAGTAAATTGTTCATAATGATGAGTACATACATACCTTTAAATACTGCCACACCTTTCTGTAACACCTTGTAGAACTAAACACTGGCAGTTTTAGCAAAAAGTTTAGTAATCGTATGGCGAACTGTATTTTTGTGTTGTTTTCGAAACTCCGTAGAAGCAATCCTTCCATCACATTACATTTGATTTATTTATTAATATATTGATTTACAGTTATGCTAAAAAACTTGGACTGGAACGTGACTGAAGCTGTAGACTTAGATTATGACTGAAACGTGTTTTCAATGTGAAATATCTTACTCGCTTGAAATATACAAACTTGAGCTTTTTTATTGGCTATCTCAAGGCTAACTCTCATTGCAATGAATCAATGAGAGTGAATTTTTATAGGAGTATTTTGTTTAATGCGTGCATGGTGAGCTACGATCGTCCTGAGTGTAGTATCTAGGGGTGATCTGTGACATACACGCAGCTAGTACGTACGAGTTATTTGGCTCACTTTATCAAAGTCACTGTTTTATTCGTGAATAATAATCATATTCTGTGATATAAATTCACGTATCTGATTTCGACCCTTTAAAGACACAGAAACTAAAGGGTCCGTAAGTACTAATTGGTGAAATTGTTGAATGGATTGAAGTTATCCACATTTTACGTCCACAGTTTCGAGGAGCGCGTCGTAAAGTTGTTATTTTCATCTCGGCGATGATAAGAGAGTATAGTCTATTGTGCTTTTAGACAAAAGCACCAAAACACAATAGCTAGCATTTTGCAATGACTGGTTTATAGAATGGGTGTAGATAATTTAAGTGTAGATAGATGGATTAATAAGAGGACGCTGCTGCCCGTTCTTTGGTGATTCCCTTCGCAGTTTATGGACATGCCCGGGTTGCTTACTACATTAAAATTAAAATAATAGGCATTAACGCGATATTTAACTTAATCTTGTTTATTTTTGAGTTCCCGATATTTCGGAACAGTTTCTTGCGCTATTACCCATGTACTTACGTGGCCCATGAATCTGCGCCGAAATATGGGGAAATCATAAACAAAATCTTGTTTCTTGGTTCAAATTATCGTGCTGAATACTTATATAAATGAAGTCTTAAAAAAATTACGATAAGTGCGGTAATCACGATAAAAAGTCGCTATCGGCTTTAAGGTTCCAAAAAAAATAAACGCCAAAAATTTTCGCCGTTACTTTCGATGTGCCAGAAAGTTAATTATTTTCTTTGTTTCTTGCCGGCCCTCGTTAATTAAAAATCTCTCGTAATTGTTTGTGTTAAGTGGCTTCCAATTTTCTGTATCGAAGGTCGAGTCAACGATTTCAAGTCCTTTGATAATTCTCCATTTCAGTCCAATAAAGCAGCTAAAACGTCTTTGATTAGGTTTATTTCGAATTTTACTATTAAAAACACGAGTACCTCGGATATTAGACACACAATTTTTAGTCTATGTATAAAAAATCTATTGCTGTGCGTTAATCTCGAAAAAACTCCAAAACGGCTCGACCGATTTGAGTAAGTAATTATTTTTTTGTATTGTTTCCTCAATACCAGGGAAGTTTGGAATAAAGAAACCATGTGGGTGAAACCACAGCTAGTAGTTATATATCTAAATATATGCAGACCAAAAAAGAAATGTCTGTTGCAGAAAGTAAGTATGGTATATATCATGTAAAAATGTATCACGAAAAAAAGCCTAAAGAGGAGCTTAACCTTTTCATGTATCTTCCTGATTCCGATTCACTTTTGTTGGAGACCAAGGATATATTATTTGGTGTTCATTAAATATATTTTTTTGATGTGCAGTTATTTATCAATTTCACGCAGTGGTATAAAAAAATTTAGTGTAGGTAAATGCGAGGAAAAAAACATTGAATTCGGAACGCTTCAGCCAAAAAAATTAAGGCAACAGAAATTATCTTAAAATAACCGTAATTAAATGTAAACAACTCCCTGCCTTTTAACAAACTCGCGTTTCTAGCTTCCCACTTTCTTTTCGTGAAATATTTTTTTAGTGTATGATTAATTTTTATCTACTTTTTGTAACAGCTCTACTGTTTTCACCAAATAGTACCTACATATCTACTTCGTTCTAATTAATACAGCAGTGAACAATCAACAAATATGACTTACTAGCTGCCGCCCGACCGTTTCACCCGCTATTTTACAGAAACTGTTAACTTTTTAGGATAAAAGTGTGCTAAGCCTTAAGATAAAAGCCTATGTGTTATTCCAGGGAATAAGCTACGTCCGTACCTAATTTTATTTTATTTTATTGCTTAAATTCCAGCCGTTACAGAGTTGAACGGGAACAAACAATTAGTGGACGGGAATATTAGTGTGATATCTGTTTACACAAAAGTTTTATGGAATTTTCTTGTAAATATAATTTGATGTTATATTATTTTATTACTAAAAAACTTCAGTAAGTGCCTACTTACTGATTACATTCGTACAAATTTATTAATGACCAGAGGTCGTCGAGTTACTGATTTTACAATTTTGAGTAAACATAAAGTTAAAGTTACATAAAAATAATTAATAACATAGCCAATAAATAATTCGCGTGTATGAAATTGATGGGTAAAGACTCCAGTTTAACATAAATAAATATATTCACCTCAAAAGAGTTCTTGTCTTCAAAGACTCTTAACTAATTAAAACTGTACAAATCCTTATGAGTATAATTAACGTTTTAACGTTTTTTAATTAGGAAGTCGATATAATTATCCTTAGCTGTATAATGTTTCCGTATATCTTAGCTTAGATGACATGCCTACTTAGCTACTCAATTACCAGTTAGTTTACTTTACCACAGCTCTATTATGAATGTAAACATCTGGGAATGGCGACTTTGGCATAATCTGTGGTTCAAACTAAATAACTCGTTATGGAAATCAATACAAGGCTATAAGGATGGGATATGCTAAGCCGAAAGGGGCTCATAGAGTGACTACAAAGGGTTTGTAGAGTATGTATGTGCCCATAATAACGTTTGTGTTCTAATAATTATGACACTCTACATCCCACTACTGGGACCCTTACCCTCGAAGGGTGAATTATGTCTAGTAATTGAAAAAATGGCGCCATAAAAAATCTACTAATCTCTCACATCGCTCTTATGCACGACGACCGCTCACCAAGAAGTCTGCGTGCGACTGTGTGTCTACACTGCTGCTAAATATAGTTGTGCGTTCTACTGGTATCTACTGGTCGGGACTTCTATGGGGAAAAATTAAAAAAGACGATTGTATGAAACATGTACTAGAACTGAATACCGATAGAGATAGTGCGATAGAGTCAAGAGGTCGATAGAGCAAGACAGCGGGTAGCTGCCATTATTTCTAGTACACGTTTCATACATGTTGAAGTCTCTTTTTTTAATAGGCACTTGCGTTAGATATACCATACGAGGTAATAGTCTATGGTGTCTAAAATCGGCGAACGGATATCTGCCCGCGGTTGCTATCCTACAGCAAGCGTGAATATATTCTTGAATTTTAGGACAGTAAAAAATTGCCTTTGTGCGCAACAGGATATAAACTTCCTGCATACCTTTCATCCAAATCCGTTTCACAGCAACGGATTTCAGTGGTAACAAACATTTTTATATCAGAAACACAGAAATGTTTGAATGTAATATTCATCATGATCATCATCAGCAATAAGATGTCAACTGCTGAACTTAGGCCTCCCCCTTAGAGTGCCAAACCGACCGACAACGAACCACTTGCATCCACCGGTTGCCCGCGACTTTCATGTCGTCGGTCCACCTATTGGGAGGCCTACCTACTATATATTGTAATATTATTAAGTGTAAATAAGAGGGATTCAAAAAACCTGCTATTGTTTCCAATCACGTAATCGGCCAAATCCATCCTATCCGTGCTTAATATTTTTTGTGTGAGTTCATTAACTTTGCTGTCTCTACCCACACTACAAATGTTATTAATTTCCCAGTGACATGGAGCTAGATAATAGTAGTTCCATTCGTCATGACTTTTTGCTTACCTTTTACGTACTTATTTATCGCAACTACTCTGATTTTTAGGGTTCCGTAGTACAAGGAACCCTTATAAGTTCGTCATGTCCGTTTGTTTGTCTGTCTGTCCGCCTGCATGCATGAAATTTTGCACAACGATATAGTCTCAGTAAAGACATACAGTTTCAAAAAATAAAAATTTCAGTAATAAGTTAGCTCCAATACATGTGGTATAGGGGGTGGTAAAAAAAAAATTCGCTGCTCCCCATCATATTGGGTGTCGTTGAACAGGTCTTTGTTAGGTGACAATTTTGACAGAATAAAAAAACATAATTTTATATTAATGTGGTGGCTGTCATGTAAAGTGGGGATACAAAAAAATTCGCCTGTACCCCCTCTCATAAACTTGTAATCTTCCATGTTGATAGATCTTAGTAAAAACTTTCTTATAAAATTATTTCGGGCAACATGTGATAACTACTTTTTGAGATATGCGGTAATAACAGATAAATACTTCAAACGTCCTACGCACCTACGGAACCCTACTAAGCATGGCCCATGCTCTTAACAAGTTATTTTTGCTAAACTGGTACCTACTAACTGAATATATGTGTCATTTACAGATCATAACCACACTGATATTATAAACGCGATAGTTTATGTGTAAGTGTGTAAGCAGGTAAGTATGTAAGTGTGTTTGTTCCGGTTCAACTCTGAAACGGCTGAATGGATTTGAATGAAATTTGTTATGGAGGTAGCTTATACACTGGATTAACACGTCGGCATCACGGCAAAGTGTTTAGTTTCTGTAGAATAGCAGGTGAAACCATGGGGCGCAGGTAGTATTATATACATGGTGCTTTTTAATCAGCTAAGGACCGGATGTAAGGATGTTGTATCAAGATAACTAACTATTTTAGTTCTACGTCCATTGAAAATTCACGTAAAAAAACAGCTGTTCCATACATTTTATTTTAAGATCTTCGAAAACTTACCGCATTACGAAATCGTTGTTCCGACAAAAATTCACCAAATTTGGAGAAAAGTCCGAGTTGCGGGGACTGGGACCCTAT
This sequence comes from Apocheima hispidaria, assembly GCA_947579745.1. NCBI lineage: Eukaryota > Metazoa > Arthropoda > Insecta > Lepidoptera > Geometridae > Apocheima > Apocheima hispidaria. The sequence goes on from OX388151.1 coordinate 6,523,652, forward strand.
TCCTGTGATACCGAGGTTATCTCGGTCACTGTCTCTCTAATTTAGAATGTAATGGAAGTGAGAGTGACCGAGATAGTCTCGAGCGCACAGGAATAGGGTCCCTGGAACTAAGCGTTCTCAATGGCTACCTCAAGGTTACTAGCGCCTAACAATAATGATTAATTCATAATGATTGAATTAATGAGAGTAAGTAGATTCTTTGACATACGACTCACCATGACGGATGTGGAATGTGGAAGTATATTGCTTAGTGCTTTCAATTGGGTGGCTCTAAATTAATACATACAATCTGTGCTTCCTGTAATCATAGTCAATCCAATTGCCGACTTTATTTATTCTATATTCGCCGTAATATTTTCGTAACAGCTATCTGCCGTACATATTATGGTCGTACCTTACATGCTCATTTGAGAACCAGTTCGAGGCAGGAGGTCTTCGACCATAAGGTCATTAACCATCGCGTGAGCTGTGGTTAAACGCCTAGTCCGCTAACCATTAAAAACGACTTATTCGAACATAATTTCTCGCGATTTTTAATTCTGTTTAGGTAATTTTAGCATTGCGATAGGCTTTACAAAAGCGAAATGGAATCCTAACGCGGCGTGCTTACACAGATAATGATCGGATGTCTGCAAATAATGTTAACATTATATCCCGGACTGTTCGAAGGCTGTCCGAATTACGGTTGGCCTAAGAAACTACAACCACACGCACGGTGAAGAAACATCTCGATAAATTTTGTTTATCACCTAATTTTCACACCATTTTGACCGTATTAGTGAAAAGCATATTTTTTTTATTTATTTTGTTATCCTACAAAAAACAAAAACGTACATACTTACATAGTCAAAATGAATAAAATATTCGCATCAAAACAAGCCAAAAAACATTTACACATTTTTTTCTTTTAATCTTCTGTGTACGTGTACCTACGTTGCACAGAATACTTTTCCTAGCGGGTAGGTTATGTCCTGGGGCGCTAGTCTCGACTTTTCGCTACAGCACTTTGCGACCGAATTCGGTCGCTATGACGTAAAAATTTGACACGTTGAATTTTGCGTTTTGCGAAAATTCAACGCTATGTTTGCGTTTTTTCGTTAACAATTCATGTTCAAAGTCGAATTTTTGCGTCATAGCGACCGAATTCGGTCGCAAAGTGCTGTAGCGAAAAGTCGAGACTAGCGCCCCTGGGGTTCGTAAAAATCATAATATATTTAAGAAAAGTATCTATCTATCTATATCAGCCTTTTAAATATCCCACTGCTGGGATATCAGCCTACCCTCGAAGGGTGATTAGGCCATATCCACCACGCTGGCCCAGTGCGTGTTGGCGGATTCACATAGGTACGCCATTGAATTACTTCTCCGGAAATATGCAGGTTTCCTCACGATGTTTTCCTTCACCGTAAAGCCAGTGGTATATCCGTACGTAAGTTCCAAAGAACTCATTGGTACGGGCCCGCCCGGGTTCGAACCCGCTACCTCACGAATGTAAGGCAAGCGTTCTACCATTGAGCTACCACGACTTTAGTATAAAAGTATACTATCAAGTTTCAAAGTTTTGCGAAAATTGTAGGAGTATATTAGGACCATACATTACGAATTGGGCGCCACGGCAAATTTGGTCCAATCAGTAAGCCACTTCTTTGGCGAGTAGCCGGCAGTACCTACTGTCCTGTTTGTAGTTACACTGACACGTCAACTCAGCGTGGGAGTATATAATTTAGCGACAACATTGGTAAGGTCACGCCAGATGCCTATCCTATTGAATTCGAAACTCAATCAAAGGCCATTGTTACAGAAACGAGACACGCTTTTAAAGGTAGCAGTAATTTCAGATGAAGGTTCACCCTTAATCATGATAGTTATTAATAGGTAGAAATGTAAAATATATAGAGTCATTACACGTCGTTATATTATTTCACATTAGATTCTTGTAAGCGACTTATTTGAATAAAATCATTAATTTAATGTCAGGGTCGTGTCGACGGCTCGGCAAGCGTAAAGTAGGCAGGGCTTTTTCAGGCTTTGTGGAATATATGAATTTCTGTGTAAATAAATCTTACTTATTCTCACGCATGAATCGTTTCTTTGTGAATTATGTTTTGGTAACAAATACCTACGTATATGCTTTGGGCAATGTCTGATTTTCAAAGAAAAGCTGACATTGCCATGAATCAAAATTTAAGTAAATTACCAATATTCATGTCCGTTTATATATATATATATATATATATATATATATTGGACCTGATATCGTTTGAAAGGGACAGCTAGATTTGAATTTCACGGGAGCAAAAGAAACAAACTATTAAGGTTATAGGTTCTCCCTTTCACTTCCCCAGAAACTTTTATATAGCCATCTCTTTCAAACGATGTCAGGTCAGGCCATGTAGCGAGGCCTTTATACATTGAAAAAACGCACTGAAACGTATCTTCAATTTAGCAAGATGTCGTGGTGGTATAAGTGGAGTAGATCTTAGCCACGTGATAGCATCTTAAGTCCCAGAAGATCGATACACTTGGACGAGATTGGCACAAAACAGGGAAGACTGAAGAAACAAGGAGAAGGCTTATTATGCTCTGCAGTGGGCTGAATAAGCTGCTGATGATCTACGGACATATCTTCTGTCTTTATAGTCGTGCCCTAAAAAGGTGAATAGAAAGGTCAAAGTTTAAGTGACTCCCTTTTTTATCAGGGTTTTCAAAGGCGTTTCTCATGCGCAAAAGTTTACAGTTCTGTACATACTCGCACCTACCACGGCCGAAAGATCTCGTAAGTATCTCTATTATGAAAGCTTAAATTGCGCAGAAGTTGCGAACCGTGAAGCGAAAAGTTTCAGTTAAATAGAGTGCCGCGTTTCCTTTTCCTTTTGCACTTGAAGACTTGAATATCCAGTGTCGCAGTCAGCTTGATAAGGCGGCCAAAGCAATTAAAAAACTAGAAAATTTTATTTTCTCATATCAATTTAGAATGACCAATCTGTTCAATACAGAATTTGGCCACGCACTAAATGTCAGACTACATAAGTTTTTGTGTGTAATATGTAAACGAACCTAGTCTGTAAAACATAGACACATTCCTACGTAGTAAGATAGGTACCACAACCACCTACTTAGCTTGTTTGGTTACTTGAATTCGACCTAGATCGCAGTAATTAACTCGATAACACTTTAACCATTGAGCAATACTTCTCTGCTTCTATTCACCAGCTTGTAATAATATATGGGTTCAGTTACAAAGGCTATAGCTAATTCTGCTATTTATTGACTTTATTATTGTGTTCATTTGTTAAATGAATTGCCCAATGTAACAAATTGTTATAAGGCTAATAAAGTTTTCTATTTCTATTTCTAGAACTTTTCAAACAAATGGAATGCATCAAAGTATTGTACTTATCTGTACTTTTTGCTCTTTGAATTTACACTTTGAAAGTCTCGATGATAGACTTTTGATGATCGTTAAAACTTTACCATTAGATGCAACTACGAAATAATAGTAATATTGCGACATTATTCTTTAGAGTTGGCCAGTTGGGTCAAATAAACTAAACAATGTACAGATGGTAGGAGGGTAATGAAATGCAAAAATGAATATGAGTTTTGCATCTTTGAGATTTCACCACCAGCAGTTTGAATAATCAATCGTTACGTTTGTCCCGCTGAGGAATATTTATATGCGGCTACTTTATTACTCAGGTCAGATGTATCTACGTCACGGCGGGCAGCGTGGTTCAGTCGATAAAGGATAGGCGTACTTCAGCGTCCGCGCTCGTTATACACCTCTCTTGTAATGTTTATTTTGTTTATATTGTCCCATTTATTCCGGTTTATGTTCCGGAGTTTGTTTTGCGACCCGAAAATAGATGTTATTGTTCAAAGTTCGCATGTCTTGTTTACGAGAGAGCAATAAATAGTCACCTGGATGTCTGCTTCAGTTCCCGAATTAGAGTTTTAATTTTGTGATGAAACGGTTGTTTGATCTCTGCCTCTTCTAATGGAAAGCGATAATTAGTGAGTGTACGGCCTACTTTACTTACTCCCTTGGGAATAAGTAAGTAGGTATCTAACAAGATTTCGTAATTGATTCATGGCCGTCGTAAATAAACGGCACGTCGAATAATGTAGACGAAACAATATCCACGTAAGCGTATATTCTGGTACATATAAGCGTATAAAGAAGATATCCAATGAAGCCAAAGCAAAGTATAATACCTATCCGCCCCGGCTGCCGGGCAACTTAGTTATTGTGCGCATAATCCATACGTAACATGAGGTCAACGTACGATTTGGATAAAATTCCCTATTGGCACAATGCTCGTTTCATAAAAAGGATAAAAAACGTATAGGAGAGTCCTAATTGGGTATGGTGCAATACAATTTAGCTAAAACGTATACGACAAAAGCTTCCCTTTCACAACAATAATGCTCCAACAAAGTCAAATGCTTTCGCATTGAATTCATTCAACCAAATGAAGTGTTTTACCTATAATATTCAGAGAAATAATTAAAGCTGTAATATCAAATATACGAGATTCGAGATAATTGTAATTTGGGCGAGGTTGACATCGCACTAGTGATAAATACGAGAACGATTCGGTGCGGTTTCTCGATATCGCCCGGAGCAGGTGTTCAGTTAGAGTGGTTCACCGCTTTGTTTGCACATCCACAGGTAGCCGGCCTCAAGCTTGAATCGCAGGGCTGCTATTTGCCTCGGCCGGGTGCCGCGTCAGCCCCGCCGCGCTGGCGACGCCGACCCGCCCTGTCAACACAGATAGCTTCTACAGTAGTTCCCCTAAACAGCGTTCGCCACACGGACCCCTCCTTTGTCAAACACGCCGTTCACTAACCGCCTCACAAATTAACCTACCCAGTCCGACTGGCTTGATGCCGTACCGAATCTACTAACTTTAATTATTCCGCAGATGTGCAGATATATTCTGACTGCAATTTATTAATCTACTAGCTGCGCCGCACGGTTTCACCCGCGTGAAAAATCCCTCGGGAACTGTATTTTTTCCCGGGATAAAAATATTTTATGTAACTCTTCGACCCTTCAGCCATATCAATACAAAAAATCAGTTCGATCCGTTTCTCTGTTGCTGCTTGAAAGGTAAAACAAACCAACAAACACACTTTCACAGTTATAATTTTGGTAGGGATAGTAGGGATATACCTAGCTATAATAAAAAATGTGAAAAGGATGAAACTGCAATTAACTGGATTAAAATTTTACTGCGGCGCGCTACGCTTGGCTGACCTCTGCCTAGATGTTCTAATAAATAGTTGGTCAGGAAATTATGGAGGGTTGTATGTATCTAGTCAGTAACGACCTAGATAGCATGTGTTCATCACAAACTTCGGGCACTTACTCCAATGTCCTGCCCTTCCATTAGGAAGTTATCTGAGTAATTCTGAGATCGCTGTAAGTGGGTCCCAACTTGAAACTAAGCTCCAAATGTAGCGAGGTATTTTTGTAATTATCTTCGTAGGAGTCCACCTACTTCGATGTTCGCTACAAAATTCACTTCAGGGGTAATATTAAACGTTAAGAAGCGGTTAAGCCGGTAAACATAGAACGAAGACGCCGAAATAAAAGGGATTTACGAAGGGATCCATTGTTCTCTCTCACTGTCCCCACTCCGGATATATTTACCCATCGAGATTTTACAAAGAAATGCTTAGAGCTTTCGTAGGTTCTTTTTACTGCAGTAGTAAGGAAGGCATTGAAGAAATAGTAAGGTGCTGTGAGTAGATAAGCCAATGCAAATCAGCCTCCAAACTGACGAAAATTCCTAAGGCACACTTTGTTGTTATAGTGAAACCCGAAACCTTGAGAAGTTCCTTGGAGCGTTCATCAAAACATTTCAATTTTACGATAGCACAACTTTGAATTTCTGGTAATTAGAGCAGTTTACGTTTAGGTAGATTCTTACGATTGTAAAGTAGGCAGTTAGAGCTATGCAATCACACTGTAGGTAAGTTCCTACAAAACGTAAAGTTTAGATTTATCTATGATATGCGATTTCACCGACCTCATTTCAAGTTACTATCCTTTGGGCCTCTATCGGCCTCTACAGCTTTACCGGACTGTGGCGAACGCATATGGCGTCGAGCCCTAAAGGACTCTTGGTAATCGTCTACTGATACAGGTTGATTCATATAATTAGAATATTAGAATAAGCTATGTGTCAGTTGCACACCTACGTATCTTCGTGCTTTATACAGCCACTTTCAATAGTTGCGTCGACCTGTCGATATTATATTCGAAGTCGTAATGCTTATTCAATAATATTTTTAAGGTAGGTACTAAATTAACGTCGATAAAACTGACGAGGAAGTGGAAATAAAGATGGGACCAAGAAAGAAGCATGTTTGCGTAATAGACCTATTCACAAGACTTGAAAAGATTCGAGCTGAAAGACTAATCGAACAATAAGGGCTGACTGAGCATTAAGTTTCTTTCAGCGTTATATATAGTATCCACCCTACACTTATTTGTTTGGGAGCACAATCAAAAAGGTGTATTTGACACCTGTTTACACGCTCCGTTTTATTGTCACCAGTCTTCGGTACACTTCTCCAGTGTAACGATATAAATGAGCCTTTTAAGGGTTCCCTTTCAATTAAGTGATGACGATAAAGTCGGAATATTGCCTCATTTTATTTCACTGAAGCTATTGAGTCTCTAAATCTTCATGAAAATGTTTAATTTAATTATGTATATTTATTTAAAGTGGCAAGTTCAATTCAAATCATCTTTATTTCCAAATAGGTATTAAAAATACTTTTATGGATAGTCATCACTAGGTATAACTAGGTTAAATAAACAAAACGTCACAAAAGCACAACATTATCAGCACTACAAACATTTGTAGGCTTAAAATTAATGTCAATAGTAATAATAATACTTAAAATAAAAATAGTATTAGATAAGTAAGTCTATTCCATTATTAAAACTAACAAATAAATAAATTGCGAAATTGTGAAAGCGAATTCCCATCCTACACATTAGTATGAACGTTAGGAAATAATTTTCCTAACCTTCATACTGCTATACAAACAGTATGAAGATTAGGAACTTTTCCGGTCAAAGTTAACGGTATCCTAATCCGTGCTTTGTGAAAATCATTTGTAGATTTTTGTTATGACGAAGTTAATGTTTTGTCGCTTTTATAACTGTTTTCGTTGTATCTCGTTGTTTCACAATAGCCTCAAAATGGAAATAATATGCTAGTTGTGGTTTAACGGTATCCTAATCCGCGCTTTGTGAAAATCATTTGTAGATTTTTGTTATGACGAAGTTAATGTTTTGTCGCTTTTATAACTGTTTTCGTTGTATCTCGTTGTTTCACAATAGCCTCAAAATGGAAATAATATGCTAGTTGTGGTTTAACGGTATCCTAATCCGCGCTTTGTGAAAATCATTTGTAGATTTTTGTTATGACGAAGTTAATGTTTTGTCGCTTTTATAACTGTTTTCGTTGTATCTCGTTGTTTCACAATAGCCTCAAAATGGAAATAATATGCTAGTTGTGGTTTAACGGTATCCTAATCCGCGCTTTGTGAAAATCATTTGTAGATATTTGTTATGACGAAGTTAATGTTTTGTCGCTTTTATAACTGTTTTCGTTGTATCTCGTTGTTTCACAATACCTCAAAATGGAAATAATATGCTAGTTGTGGTTTAACGGTATCCTAATCCGTGCTTTGTGAAAATCATTTGTAGATTTTTGTTATGACGAAGTTAATGTTTTGTCGCTTTTACAACTGTTTTCGTTGTATCTCGTTGTTTCACAATACCTCAAAATGGAAATAATATGCTAGTTGTGGTTTAACGGTATCCTAATCCGCGCTTTGTGAAAATCATTTGTAGATTTTTGTTATGACGAAGTTAATGTTTTGTCGCTTTTACAACTGTTTTCGTTGTATCTCGTTGTTTCACAATACCTCAAAATGGAAATAATATGCTAGTTGTGGTTTAACGGTATCCTAATCCGTGCTTTGTGAAAATCATTTGTAGATTTTTGTTATGACGAAGTTAATGTTTTGTCGCTTTTACAACTGTTTTCGTTGTATCTCGTTGTTTCACAATACCTCAAAATGGAAATAATATGCTAGTTGTGGTTCAACGGTATCCTAATCCGTGCTTTGTGAAAATCATTTGTAGATTTTTGTTATGACGAAGTTAATGTTTTGTCGCTTTTATAACTGTTTTCGTTGTATCTCGTTGTTTCACAATACCTCAAAATGGAAATAATATGCTAGTTGTGGTTTAACGGTATCCTAATCCGCGCTTTGTGAAAATCATTTGTAGATTTTTGTTATGACGAAGTTAATGTTTTGTCGCTTTTATAACTGTTTTCGTTGTATCTCGTTGTTTCACAATAGCCTCAAAATGGAAATAATATGCTACTTAGTTGTGGTTGGTTTTTCTTGTCTGTGGTATGCTGCTGGTATCTCTTGGACTTTCAATTGTGTCGGTTTTGAGCTGACTTCTGCTAGTCCCTATCAAAGGTTTTAAGTTCGTCGCTCTATCTAGTAAGGGCCGCGCCGATTAGGGACTCGACTAGGTGGTAATTTTGGCCAGAACTAACGCATGCGGCTAACGCGACCGGACCAGTCCCCGGCCAGCTTAGCGGCTTAATTATATGCGAGCATGTTGTTTTTTATTTTATGAGCTTAGCTGTTGTCAGTGGAGCAGCTTCTAACTAAAGTGGCCATATCGTACGGATCGGTCAAGTAAAGTAAAAATACCAAAATACTTCTTGGCAATTATTATTTTGAATAAAAGTAAAGTCTATTAAAATTTGCAGTAGTGTGAAAACTACAATTATTAACTCTATACTTTTTAGACAGGTTACATGTCTAAAGGAAAATGAGGGACGTAGTTTCTACTTTTTACTTTTTTTTTTAATAATAGTATTATTATTATAATTATGTACATAGGATCTGATTTAGACAATAGGATTCTATATAATTATACCTAGGTATTTTTAATCATAACATATAAGTAACAAACCTTACTTGATAAAACTTGTTTATTATAAGATTTAACAGAAACATGCAAGTGTGTAAATAGCATTTATAGTAGATAGGTAGGAGTAATATTAGAACACGTAATATAACAAACAAGTGTTATTAACCTTCCTCAAATGCGGCTACAGAGAGGACTCTTATTCACATCGGAGACCGTCCCTAGAACTAGAACCTTTGTTAGAGGAAGTATCCCCTTACAGGCTTTGTGTGCAGACCGGCAGCCGGCGGGATGCGCCAGCTAATTGTGCCGGTGCTCTCGCGTGGAAAAAATCCACGCTTTAAATAACTATCCCTGGACTATCACCATCAGTTCCACCACTGCACCGCTCGAGGAATACCAGTAATCCTCATCGCAGACGCGAGTGAATAAGTGATCGTATCTAAAACCGAATTTATGAAACTAACTTAAAAGAGTTCCTAACTTTAAGTTCATCTCTGCCTGCGTCTGTTCCGTGAGATTACTGAGCATAACCAAAAACATTACACTCCAAAAACTTCTTGGGCAGTCGGGTAGTAAGATTTTACGTTTAATATCCCAGGGCGACGAGCGCAATGCATTGCTGCACAAACTTCGAAGTTCTGAGTAGCACTGAACAGTTATCGGCAAGCGAGACGCTTAGCATAAGGCGAGCGACTTGCTCGTCTTAGCATAAAATATTTTTTTTTAGTTTTCCGTTCTTCTATACCCAATAAACTTGAAGCTAAAGTCCACTCTGTTGGTATCCATAGTTATGCTTTACTTCGTAGCTTAATGTACCTATTTGCTTACTCAGATTTCTAAACAAATGCTATCTAGTTTGCAAAGTCTAATACCTAACTAGCGAGCTGCCCCGGCTTCGCACGGGTGTAATTTTGAAAAAATATAAATTTAAAATATCTGGGACATTTTTGTACACACGGTCATCTGACTCCAAACTAAGCAAAGCTTGTAATATGGCTGCCAGATACTGATATACGTACATAGATATTTTTAAATACATACTTATATAGATATTAACACCCAGACATAGAACAAACACAAATATTCATCACATGAATGTTTGTCCTAGATGGGAATCGAACCCACACCCCTAAACATAGAAGGTAGGTTCACTACCAACTGAGCCACCGGGGCAGTTTATATAAACCGTCGGTGAAAAATTTCTAACTGCTGATTGTGAAAACCGCGGATATACAGATAAGGAAAGCGACTTTATTCCAAGCTTTTATTTAATTTGCAATTATTGTATGTATGTGTAAGACACACATACAAACAATATTTTTTTACAATAAGCGAATTTTAGGCCAGTTCCCTTTGTTCAATTGAGTTCAAATTTGACATGCCTATCAAGTTCCGATGATATACAATATTATGAGAGCGAGCTGATCTGATGATGGAGACGGCAGGTTGAAAACAGAATTCCTCAATAACTAACAATAGATTGATGGAGTTTGTACACATTTTGATCAGCTTACAGTACTAATAACGGATTTTGTAAAAGCTTGTCTTAAAAAAATATTTATTCCTGAAAAATTTATTATAGTTTTAATAATCATGTATTATCATAAATATAGTAATTATCACTTACATGAGAATCAATTACATAGAAACATTAATATTGTAGGTCGTTCCACTTAAGGTAGGTCAGTGAGGTAGGTACAATTAACGATAGATAGAATAGTTATATATAGTAATTAATAAACATATGTTATATGTTGAGCATGTTTCGTCTTATACTATGTATTAATTTATTTTGCTATTCTTTGTACCTCGATAGTTTTAGAATATTGGCATTGCTTTTCTGAAGTTGTACCTAATTTTATGTTTATGTTTTTTAATTTTTACTCTGTAATTTTTATACTTATTAAAAACTAGCTGCGCCCCGCGGTTTCACCCGCTTTTCTACGGACACCGAATATTATTCCGGGATAAAAAAAACCCAGGGTGTATGCTACCTCCATACTAAATTTCATTCAAATCCGTTCAGCCGTTACAGAGTTGAACGGGAACAAACACACTTACATACACTTACACGCAAACTTTCGTATTTATAATATTAGTGTGATGTTCAAAAAGTCCGAACGAGATATCTGAATTTGACGAGCCTTTAACTTAGCTTTACCTGTTAATTAGTTCTTCAACAGTCGTAACTATCTCTTGTTATATGTAGGTACTTACCTATTTAGTCACTGGCAGTGTCTGACTCCATTTACCTACTTCGTATTAACTCTACAAAGCGGGAAAGATCTTGAAAGACGCAAACACTATTCTCATGAGAAATTCTAACAATTCACGCTCCCTTCATTATTAAATGAAATTTAACCGTCAACGAGACCGTGCGAAAATTAATTACGTCTTTGTCCTTCCTCTTACCCGTTTAAAATTATACTTTTCTACCCTAGGTATATTATTGGTAACAAAAAAATGTTTATAAATGCCCCCAAGGAGCGAGCCAAAGTAAATAGAAAATGTAAATAAAACGAGGAATAATAAAAGTTCTCCGATGTAATGAAAACAAAATAGTCGTTTGCGATTCAACCCTGCATAATAAAGAGGGATTGTACCTACCATCATCGGATAGCAGATCACGTTTAGTAACTCGTCTAACCATTTTAGGCCCTGCCTTCTCAGTCGGTATAAAGTTGAGCCGAATAACCGTACTTTTTCAGCTCGTTCCTCTTTTACATCTAAAATGTTCATGAATAATCAATTCCTACTTCGTTTTAGACCCTCCACTTTAAAAATTCAGGGCGGAAAAATTGATTAAGAGGTTTTTAATACATTGCTTATAAGTGAAGGGTTCGTAACTCATTGAGAAATTAAATCATGCTTGATTTAATTTAGATTTCTGTAACGTAGAATGTAAGTACATTTATGCATAATTTAAATGACTACAGGGTATAATTTTTTAATAGTTGTAGCCAAACTTGGGTCTTCTTAAGATCTCCGCATGCCCTAAGCCTTTAACCACTGTTAGGATATCGGCCTACACTCGAAGGACGATTAGGCCAGATGCACCACGCTGTCTCAGTGCGGTTTGGCGGATACTTAGATACTTACACAGAAGAGATATTTTTTTCTACTAGGATACTTAGGATAGGTATGTTCCTTGTGGTCTGAAAATTATTTGTCGTACCTATGATGAATAGTTATTTTTTATATATATTACTAGCTGCGCCCCGCGTTTTCACCCGCTATTCTACAGGAACGGTTCAATTTATCGCAATAAAATTTCATCCAAATCCGTTCAGCCGTTACAGAGTTCAACGGGAACAACACACTTACATACTTACACACAAACTTTCGCATTTATAATATTTTAGTTTATGTTATAGTTTATACATAGGTATGAATTTTTTACTAGAAACTTAAATTAGTAGGGCATTCAATTAGGCAAATAATTATTAACTTTCGACGACGCAGGCATATAGATACCAAATTCATCTGATTCTGATGCATTACAGGCCATTTTCGACAACGGCGACTTCTTCGAACAAATAGGTTACCTGATACTTACATGGCTGATAGAACCAATTTTAGCAGTAAAAGTTCGAGGACAGGTGCTACATATGAATAATCCATCTATGAGATGTTCACAAATCAAACTATATTCACAAAAGTAAGGTACAAGTGACGACAAGCTATCAACCCTAATCAAAAAGAGCCTTGTTAAAAATTTAACGATTACGCGACCACGTTAATGAAACGTCCCATTCCCCAGTCGTAATCGCGTTAGTTACACGTGAACCAATTATTTTCATATTAGTCCGCGTGTCTTGGATGTGGGGCGCGGTCGGGCGGCGGCGTGGCGTCGGATCGATAGGACAGGCAGGTACAGAAGCTACCAGGTACACGTAAATAATGAAAACGTTCACCGCGGCCAAGAACGTCCATGTCAAAATGTCAATAGCAATCAGAGACGCAAGATCCCGTTGTTTCTTAACGAAAATGCTCGGAACGATGAATGCGATCCCTGGAAATATTGTTATGGGAATTTCATTTATTTTAATTTGTTTTTTTTTTGGCATTGAATAATATATTGGCAATTTTCAATAAAATTTACTTAGTAACGGCCTCATTACACAGTTTAACTATTAATATGTATGTAATAGAGCTATTAAAGTTAATGATCGTCAGATTTACGATTCGAATGGTTCTAACAATTTGCGTTCCGTTCGTATCTGTTAGATACTTAATTAGGTCTGCTACCCGATAAAAAAATATTCTTGCTTACTTTCCAAATATTTTTTCTGCTCTGAAAGATTTGCTGTTTTAAATATTTTTTTACCAGTGCCTGCAATTTCCTAATTTTCTTATAATAATTATCTTGTTCATTCCCATGATACACAATATTCCCAAACATTACACACACCCGCATACACAAACGTGTCATCGCTGCGAACCATGACTCTTGCGAGGACTTGAGTATCGCAGTGATGCGATACACGCACACACAAAAATTCTCTCTCGTGCGAGTAACAGAGAGTCACCAGAGAGACACCCTCACACACCCCACACACAAATCCACAAACATATTAGATTATAGTCTTAGAAATAATTTTGTACTTACTTAATATCATCATCATCATCAGCCATAAGACGTCCACTGCTGAACATAGGCCTCCCCCTTAGAGCGCCACACCGACCGACCACGGGCCACTTGCATCCACCGGTTGCCCGCGACTTAATATACTTAAACCTTAATATGAATAGTAAAAATAAAATTGTATGTCTACTTGTAACCATCAAAATGTAACGGAATGGATATGGAAGAGCTTCTGAAACAGCTATTTTTACTCACCAAAAATAGCAACGTACCTTAAGTTAAGCAAATTTTGGCTACAGAAATAAAACATTTATCATTTCATTTTTTCATCCCCAAGATCGGTTCAGCCGCTTAGTCGTGAATGAAAAATAAACTGGCAGAAAAATAGTCACGTACTTTCGAAATGATTATAATTTCGTCTAACTGCATACGATTTTTGTGATGTGAAGTGCATAAGTTCTCGCATCCCAACAGTTTGTGAATAGATTTCCATCCGTCAGCGCAGGTCGCAACCACACAATTTTGCGGGTAGTTGTTTGCGGTCTCCACTCGAGAAATCGTTTAGGTACTCGCCGGATATTGAAGCGTTGGTAAGAGGATATTAAGAAGTGTTCACCTACACGTACCTAGGTAATTCTTTGTTATCTAGCCTGCACTGTACTTACTTTACTGCCTTTTGATAAGTAAGCATTAGTACAATAGATAACTAATGTTCATACAGGTAATACAGGGTTATTAGGAAAGGTTATGCTAAGCCGAAAAGGGCTCATAGTACTCACCATTATGAACAACTTTTACTATATGACTAACCAACTTTTACTATTTGACTGCCCCGATGGCTCAGTTGGTAGTGAACCTATGTTCTGTGCCTGGGGGCGTGGGTTCGATTCCCATCTAGGACAAACATTTTTGTGATGAATATTTGTGTTTGTTCTATGTCTGGGTGTTAATATCTATATAAGTATGTATTTAAAAAATATCTATGTACGTATATCAGTCTCTGGCAGCCATATTACAAGCTTTGCTTAGTTTGGGGTCAGATGACCGTGTGTGCAAAAATGTCCCAGATATTTATTATTTAACCAGAAACCGAGAAAATAAAAAACAGCTATGCCATACAAAAAGTCAATGACGACAAAATGTATGGAACAGTTTTTTTTTTTCAAAAATAAAATAAAAATAAATGTTGTTCATAATGATGAGTACTATGAGCTCTTTTCGGCAAAGCATACCGTCTCCTTATAATCCCGTATATCAGTTAAACATAGGACAAAAACGACGTAATACTAGGTAGGTGCCCAGAGTAATAACTGGCGGCACTCCGACTAACTTGTAACTACATGCTTAGAAGAGCGACGTATCTAGATCGGCTATAAGCCTAAGTAGGTACAACTGTGGCTCTGGTGTCTCGTTGGGAGCTCGCCAACACTTCTTGACCATATACTTTAAACCCTTTGCTATAAGCAACTATCCAGTAGATACCTATATACATAGTTTTCATTTCAGATTTTCCCTGAAGTCAATGTGTCAATGGAATCGAAGAAATACAATGACGTCATCATTATCAAGAACTTGCGTCACAAATATCCATAATTTGACTACTGTATTCGAGTGTGTGAATAGAGTTTTGAAATTCTCTAGCACCATTCGAATTCAGTGCTCGGGTGTGGATAGCCTTCGAAAATTCACGGAACTTTCAAGAAATCACGAGACTAAGCTGAAAAAACTTATGGAACTACGATATCTCCATTGAAGCATCCAAAATACAGGCGTATCTAGAGTTTAAACGTTCATGTACCAATCTCTTTGTTTATGTACCTATCGTTACTTCTAAACGCTAGAGGCATATCTGAAGCAGTGGAAATCCTATGATTACGCACAAAACATAACAACCTAGAAAACTTCAACAATAATGTTTTCATCGAAGTATTAAAAGTATCTGCGTATAGAGTTCTACGTTCGACGATTATATTCAACTCGCTTACCTAGATGTTACAACGTAGGATACATTTATACAGGGGTGCCAATTTTATGATAAGACCGAAGATGCACTTCACAATAGATAGGTAGATGAAAGGAAGACCACGATTCTGCCAGCAGAGCCTCGCGCCAGGCGGAGGCGTCGTGCTACGGAAAGCGGCTGACGAAAACTGGACGAGGTAAGCCAAGAACAGAGCTTAATAGGATGTGGAAAAATGTACGTTTTTAAGTATTTTCTGCCTAGGTCTTTGCAAATCCTTAGGAAATCTCATAGGTAGATCTACGATACGTAGAATCGTCTACAAACTTTTAGCTTGTTAGCGCCATCTATGAAAATTGGCGTAACTGTTCCGAACTACTTTTGTCCCTACTTGCGGCACTGATTTTATTCATGACATTTGCCTTACTGAATAAATAAATCTATTTTTTATCATTGCCACTCGAAAAAGAGTATTTGAATCATCGATAAAAGATATTCGTTTAGTCACCACGACTTTTCGAATTATGTACTAAAAACTTTTACAAACTAGATTTTTTTTAGATTTTTCTAGATATTTGTTTTTTTATTATAAATAGTTAAAAATTAAGGAATATTAATGCATGCTGTGCTTCCTTAAATAAATAACGCATTTTGTTTAAAATGTAGTATAGTAAAAAAAAAAAAAAAAACTAGTAAAAATGTTTAAATTGTGAAGATTATGGTGTTAGTATTAATGTTGTTATAAATGTGAAGCCTCAATAAATAAATAAATTAAAAAAAAACCGAGCTGAACGTACCTAATGGAGCTATACTATTGAGCTAATTAACATTAGGACAAAAACATCCCGCCAATTTTAGTTAGGTTCTTTTCTTTTTATCGTACTCTTAAATACCTTACTACTATTTATTTTCTCGCAGTCAATGGTAAAAAGTAGACTCGTGTTTTTTTTATCTCTGTCCTTGTATGCCTCGCTCCGCTCAGGATAGTACTCTATAATCCTTCCATGCTCTCGGGATCCAACTTAGTCCCTCAAATCAAATTCTCTTTTTTTTTCACTTGTTGTATGTATAAT
Organism: Apocheima hispidaria; assembly: GCA_947579745.1. Taxonomy (NCBI): domain Eukaryota; kingdom Metazoa; phylum Arthropoda; class Insecta; order Lepidoptera; family Geometridae; genus Apocheima; species Apocheima hispidaria. The sequence continues at coordinate 6,540,250 of OX388151.1, forward strand.
TTTTTTTTTAGTAGGAAATAGTGTGTAGTGTGTGTTGTAGTGAAGTATCGTGTCTCCTAAACAGCGTCGCAGTCGCACGTTTTATATAGGTACCTAACATTAAACGATCCGTATGTGTTGTTCCCAAAAAAAATCCTTATTACCATAGTCCGTTCGATACAGCTGGCAGCGATCATCGGGATACGGCACACGGGATATAAATCGAATAGACTACCTACGTACAAACGTACACTGTATTGGATGTACGTAATGTTTGTTTGGGAAGTAAATAAAACGATTAATCATAGAGGCTATGTGTATTTGCTTTTCTTCAACGATTATATTTCCTTAATTGTAGTGCATAAATAGGAAATCGTTATTTACATACATTCAGGTAATCAGCATAATATTTCGTCACTATAATTCTTAATACTTACAATCGCCAATAACAGAAATTGTAAGAGACGACATAACCCACTCAAAACGTTAAAAAAACTCATAAATACACGTCAGAAAGAAAAAAGCGCGGAAAGACACCACAAAATGGTTAATATAGATTCAGTTTGAAGATAAACTTCCGCAAATTAACGCCTGAGTTACGTTAGAAGTCAATTTTTGATTTTCTATGTAAAGTTGCATTTCGTTTTGAAGTGGTTTTTTATGTCATTTCGTTTTTTTTTTAAATTGCCGTATTGTTTTATTAAACAACGCTTCGTACTTATCCCCACTACGGTTCCCTATGTCGGGGACTTTACAACACCCAGACCTTACAGATAATTAACGTCTTTATTGTGATAAAAAACCAAGAATCTCTAAGACAATAATATTAAGAATTATAGTAACGATTTATCAAATTAGAATAAAATGTTTAAACAGAGACAGCCAGCTGTCACAGCAGTTTTAGCAATATTTAAGAAAGTAGATTTTTTTTAATGGTTTAATGTATTTGAAATTTTATTTATCCAAGTTACATAAATGTTTGACACAATGCTTGAATTTGAAAATGAAATTAACAGGAAAAGGCCCGTACCGTGAGGTGCTTATTGCGATGATGTTTAGGCTCAGCCGGGGACGCTGTGCAACCATACACCTTATCGCGCGGCGATACGGTTCGTGGTCGCGCAGCGTCACCGGCTGAACCTAACAATCATCGCAATAAGCACCTCACGGTACGGGCCCAGAACTTGCCATGCAAACGAAAATACACCCTAAATATGTGGAGCTAGGTTAAGTTGTTATTTGTAATTTTATTATTTGAAAGAAACTAAAGACTTCTTACATCGTTTCAAAGTGTTGAGTAGCTAACTTTCCGTTGACAAGTAAAAGTTCCAAGTAACTTTTGTTTTTGTCCAGTTTTCTTTGTGAAAGTGACGAGACGAGACGAGCAAGTCGCTCGCCCGATGGTAAACGTCACGCTTGCCCAAAACAGTGCAACGCCACTTAGAATTGAATGGAATTGTTTGAGCGCTACTCTGACATTTTGCAAATAGTACTAGTTACTTGCCACTTAACCAGCGAGTAGCCTCACTTGGTATTTTACTTGGAAATGATGAAAGAGGCCCTTAGTTTCAATGTGTCCGTTTGTGTTTTATTTGAATTTCATTAGACACCTTATGGTCTATCTATTATGTAAATCGCTTTATGACAGCGCGATGACATAACTTTGTATTAGCAGCGTTTAGCAAATTATGTCGCATAATAAATTCTTTCTCTTTATTATTACCTCGTTACAAGAATACATCAACTGTTAAAGTATCCTTGTAATTAGGTAAAAATAAACAAAGACCATTTTTTGTATGTGACATAATTTGCCGCTAGTACAAAGTTATATCATCGTGCTGTCAAAAAGCGATCAGCATAATGGATAGACTTTAATCAACAAAGTTTAGCTCGCACACAAATGCGGTGGATTCTCTAACAGACTAATTCTAGGCTCCAAAATAGACCGGACCAAGATTGCTTTAGAACCTAGAGATCTAAATTGTTTCTTACTTGTACCACACACTAAAATAATTTGACATGACAAAAAATACCTGCTCCCACTTCATTTCTTGTGATAAAAGAATGGCAACAATTTTAGAGCCAAATATAGTTTAGGTAGTTTAGAAAATAGTGAATACGAAAAATCAACACAAGAATTAGCTTGTATTAAGTTACATTACTTCATTCCCCTCTCTATTATTTCTACTTTGTCTAACAAATCCTTCAAAATATGTATCTACGTGTTTTGTACACATATCATTTTAAAAAGCTTATTTTCAGCTCAAAGTTAACCACATAGTGAAAATAGCAAAAAAAAAACTGACAATTCAGTTCAACACTTAAAATTAAACCATTTTACAAAAGGAACATTACACACAGAATAAAATTATCAACATCGTCTTTTCCTACTCAATATTTACAAAACTTAGAAATAACTTAATATTATTAGTGAATTGTGCAAAAGCGCTCGCAATGAGGTAATAACTTACATTGTGTAACTGGTGACTACTAATTGACTATGTCCTGGGCCCGTACCGTGACGTGCTTATTGCGATGATTGTTAAATAAAATAAAATAAATATCTGGGACATTTTTGCACACACGGTCATCTGTCCCCAAACTAAGCAAAGTTTGTAATATGGCTGCCAGAGACTGATATACGTACATATATATTTTTAAATACATATTTATATAGATATTAACACCCAGACATAGAATAAACACAAATATTCATCACATGAATGTTTGTCCTAGATGGGAATCGAACCCACGCCCCGAAACACAGAAGGTAGGTTCACTACCAACTGAGCCACCGGGGCAGTCAGTCGTTAGGTTCAGCTCCTGACGCTGCGCGACCGCGAATCGTTTCGCGGGATAAGGTTCACGGTCGCACAGCATCGGCGACTGAACCTAAAAGTCGTCGCAATAAGGACTTCACGGTATGGGCCTTGTCCCAAATATCCTATAACGCTATCCGAGATCAAAAAAAGAAGACTTATATTTCTTAATATACAATGTAATTCATCGAAGATTGACCCGAGATATTAAACATGTTTGTTTTTCACATTGAAATAAAAATTTAGATTTAACTGTGGGCTAAAACAACTAGTCCGCTAAAATATCTTATACCTAGGTACCTACTTTACTTTATAATTCTCTTTTTTGTAATTATCTCCAAAATTTTAATATTATGCTTACATTAACAAGTTTATTTTATGACTTTTTATCATTCCTTACATCTGTTTAAAGAAACACGTTCTAACTTCAAAAAACAAGCTGGCTAAGGGTTGTCAAAGTTGGTCGCTGCACGATATTTTGACCTACACTAGAGCTGACAGATGAACTGGAAGTTTGAGTAAAATATGAGAGCTACAAGCACGTCGCACTATGTGTAAAAAGTAAACTTGACACTGAAGTATAAAAAATATAAAGCCAAAGTATAAGAAAAAAAATCTTACAATCACTTTTCCATAGTTTTTTTTCCGAATGATTTTGAATTTTCACCGCAATTAATACTGCCACTGATATCTCGGATAACGCCATGATAGAATTACTGGAACCCGACCTACAAATACAATAAACATCCCAAAACCTAAAGGTAACAGAATTGTCATGGATCCTAATTACTCGAGAGTAAACATTACCGGCACATTACTCGTACCCATTATTAAAATAATAGCTTTCTCTATGTTAAACAAGTGGAAATTTATCGACACTCCAGTTAGCATCATGAAAACGCCGTAAACCGCGTCGTAAACGAACCGCCGCTGCGTTAATTGTTATTATATAACGACACCGCTCCTCGAGATGATTTTCGTCGGATCTTTTGGTTTTTCCTCTGATATTTTTGACGATTGGATCTTTTTCCACGTGTCGCCGAGGGCTTTGCTGAAATGGTCATCGACGCCTTTGGTCGACGTCATCTTTTCAGTTTCTTTTAAACGGGAGTTTTGTATTTGCTTCCACGTGTCGCCTAACGCTTTAGCGAAGTGATCGTCTACCGAGACGCTCGCGTCGTCGACTTCCATGGCGATGATTTTGGCTGGTTTAGGTTCGTCGTTTTTGAACTGGATGGGGCTGCTGGCGCGGTCCTCTGTGTTGGGTTTGGTCGGTGGTGTCGGCTCTGCCTTTTCCCCGTTTTTCTTGAATAGGTTCATGTAGTCGTCGCCGAGCGAACGCCTGAAGTGCTCGTCTATAACCGGGTCGCACATCGATACAGAACCTGAGGAGAAGATAAACTTTAGAACATCACTTTTCTTTTGTCTTTTGCAGGGCAATAACATCTTTTATTTGTCATCTTCCTATCCTTATCTTACTAAGTGGGGCCGGCATAGCGTTTATTAGTGCTGTTAACGGTCTGGCTTCATTTTTATATGCTTGCCAGATGTCAAACCTCTTTGTAAATGCGCTCGTTGGTGGAATACCGTCTTCTATTCGGATGGGAACAAAAGTAGAATGTTCGCGAACATTCGCTAATAAACACTATGCCGACGCACGTAATAGTAAGATAAGGATAGGAAGATGATGAAAGAATGGTGTTTTAGGTAGTACGTGTCTTTTCAGTATTTGATCTGGTTTTAATCAAAATCATATAGACATTATTGGTACCTAACGCACAATGTCTCGCAGGCATGTCCTCTACATAATTCCTAACAAAAAAAAAACCATGGCTTGTATGGAACATGCCTACGAGAGGTTGCGCGTTAGTTACCAATAACCCTGTAAGTATACGAAAGCAGAGCAGCAGCCTTATTTCGCTTAAACTACCTTCCTTTTCATAGGGACACTAAAAACCAGACTGGGTTTTCATTTTAAGCTCTTCATTTTCGCGTATCATACAACACATTTATGTTAAAGGGGAGAAAAAAAACCTCCGTCACATTAAATGTTAACAAAATGAGTTTACAACGTTTGCAATGTTATTTTAAATAAATTTAAGGCCAGTGATTTCGATCTTCAAAAAATTTAAAACTTTATACACCAAAAATATAGCTGTCGACCGTTTACATGACTTAGGCTATGTTCAAACGTCTAGCCTGTTAATGCGAAAGTAGTGAACAACTCACCAGGTGGCGCGTCATTTGTCTTTATAACGGAGGGTCGGATGTAGGGAGGGGGCGCGGGGCGCGCGCGCAGACGCATGTCGATGGGCGCCTCATGCCGCCCTGCCCCTGGGTACTCAGGCGGCGGCCCTGCAACAAACATACTTGTGTTTGAACTTTGGTTAAATGGCGGGAAATGATGTGAATAACATTACAAGATTTACAAGTGACTTTATTTTTAGGTGTTTTAATACTTTGGTTTGAATATATGCTTTGGTTTAAAACGGTGTAAAAATTGAAAAAAAGGCGCTTCTTATGGTACTTGATCTCCCAAGTCTCGGTTCAGTACCGCACTCCAGTTGCTGTGTATTTTGTTATTGAATCAATAACGTACCTAGCTTAGGCAAAAAGGTCTTAAAATGGAACCATGCCCACATTTTTTCTACAAAGTGGCATATAAGAATCCAAAAATATTTGTAACAGAAAAAAAACATCGGATTTTCTGCGAAGCCCAATTAAAATAAACTTTACTAGGTGGATGGGTATTTTAGGGTTGCTACATTATTAGCACTCATTAATTTGTAAATCTCTTTCCCAAACTTTGTGCAAACAAATATTTGACCCATTATTTCGGTAGATACGGTACTTATCCTACATATTAGTATCACAAATAACTACAGTATGATGTCATTGCATGCAGCGTTTCAAAAACATTCGCGTTCAGGAATTTACGTTTGCATGTTCCGACTAGGTACATGTTACTAATCACACTAAAGCTTAGGTACTACACATTTTTGGAACAGCAATCACCGAATGAATATATAATTGTCATGATCTGTACTTACTCCTACACCTAACTAAAATCTTTCGACATCGGTGGGCTGGTCCCGTAACTCTGAAAGCGATAGCGAGAGTTGCGCGAGCGGGACCGCGCATAGTGTGACAAAGTTGGTACGAGCGAGACAGCATGCTCTCGCAATCAGAATCACGAACGTTTCAAAGTTAGAGGATAAGCCTCCTATCCTCCTATCAGCTATTAGAGGCTGATTGCTACTATCACCACCCTTGGCAGGCTGCTGAGGATCGCAGAACGCTTACCACTTACTAAAAGGACGCTGTTGCCCGTCCTCTGATGCCTCTGTCTCAGTTTTAGGACTAGGTAGCTAGTTGTTATTAAATACATGAAAGTTTTTTCGGTAGTAGGTAGATATGCTAAGGTTGTTGTTACAGTTTAAATCAAATTAAATGAGTGTTTAAAAGCGGCACCTACAGTTAGTTATGCCTGCTTTTTCGATTATTTCGCTTGTCCTTAGACATCTACACTCCGTTCACAGTCATTTTACCTCTGGCTATAAAGTTGTTCCTGTCGGTATTTTGAATACTTTTCGGCAAGTCAACGATACAAGAGAAAAATCCGAGAATCTTTTCAACACCACTGAAATACTTAACACAGGGGCGCTAGTCTCGACTTTTCGCTATGCACTTTGCGACCGAATTCGATCGCTATGACGCAAAATTCAACGCTATGTTTGCGTTTTTCATAACAATTCGTGTTTGTTGTAGAATTTTTGCGTCATAGGGACCGAAGTCGGTCCCTATGACGCAAAATTCAACGCTATGTTTGCGTTTTTCATAACAATTCGTGTTTGTTGTAGAATTTTTGCGTCATAGGGACCGAAGTCGGTCCCTATGACGCAAAATTCAACGCTATGTTTGCGTTTTTCATAACAATTCGTGTTTGTTGTAGAATTTTTGCGTCATAGGGACCGAAGTCGGTCCCTATGACGCAAAATTCAACGCTATGTTTGCGTTTTTCATAACAATTCGTGTTTGTTGTAGAATTTTTGCGTCATAGGGACCGAAGTCGGTCCCTATGACGCAAAATTCAACGCTATGTTTGCGTTTTTCATAACAATTCGTGTTTGTTGTAGAATTTTTGCGTCATAGGGACCGAAGTCGGTCCCTATGACGCAAAATTCAACGCTATGTTTGCGTTTTTCATAACAATTCGTGTTTGTTGTAGAATTTTTGCGTCATAGGGACCGAAGTCGGTCCCTATGACGCAAAATTCAACGCTATGTTTGCGTTTTTCATAACAATTCGTGTTTGTTGTAGAATTTTTGCGTCATAGGGACCGAAGTCGGTCCCTATGACGCAAAATTCAACGCTATGTTTGCGTTTTTCATAACAATTCGTGTTTGTTGTAGAATTTTTGCGTCATAGGGACCGAAGTCGGTCCCTATGACGCAAAATTCAACGCTATGTTTGCGTTTTTCATAACAATTCGTGTTTGTTGTAGAATTTTTGCGTCATAGGGACCGAAGTCGGTCCCTATGACGCAAAATTCAACGCTATGTTTGCGTTTTTCATAACAATTCGTGTTTGTTGTAGAATTTTTGCGTCATAGGGACCGAAGTCGGTCCCTATGACGCAAAATTCAACGCTATGTTTGCGTTTTTCATAACAATTCGTGTTTGTTGTAGAATTTTTGCGTCATAGGGACCGAAGTCGGTCCCTATGACGCAAAATTCAACGCTATGTTTGCGTTTTTCATAACAATTCGTGTTTGTTGTAGAATTTTTGCGTCATAGGGACCGAAGTCGGTCCCTATGACGCAAAATTCAACGCTATGTTTGCGTTTTTCATAACAATTCGTGTTTGTTGTAGAATTTTTGCGTCATAGGGACCGAAGTCGGTCCCTATGACGCAAAATTCAACGCTATGTTTGCGTTTTTCATAACAATTCGTGTTTGTTGTAGAATTTTTGCGTCATAGGGACCGAAGTCGGTCCCTATGACGCAAAATTCAACGCTATGTTTGCGTTTTTCATAACAATTCGTGTTTGTTGTAGAATTTTTGCGTCATAGGGACCGAAGTCGGTCCCTATGACGCAAAATTCAACGCTATGTTTGCGTTTTTCATAACAATTCGTGTTTGTTGTAGAATTTTTGCGTCATAGGGACCGAAGTCGGTCCCTATGACGCAAAATTCAACGCTATGTTTGCGTTTTTCATAACAATTCGTGTTTGTTGTAGAATTTTTGCGTCATAGGGACCGAAGTCGGTCCCTATGACGCAAAATTCAACGCTATGTTTGCGTTTTTCATAACAATTCGTGTTTGTTGTAGAATTTTTGCGTCATAGGGACCGAAGTCGGTCCCTATGACGCAAAATTCAACGCTATGTTTGCGTTTTTTCATTAACAATTCGTGTTCGTTGTCGAATTTTTCGTCATAGCGACCGAATTCGGTCGCAAAGTGCCGTAGCGAAAAGTCGAGACTAGCGGCCCAGGTGTCATAGGTGTTTTTTTTTTCGACATAATCTTGTTTTTGCTCTAACGTAAAAACGGGAATACATACAGGCGCCAAAATCGGTTTGACTATAGAGCAGAGTCTATGGTATAGCAACGAATATAATTAAAAATCGGTCAAGTGTGAATTGGGCTAGCGTTAAAAGGAACCAGAGCTGGACGAAGGAAAATATTTTTTTTTTAATTTTGATAGGGAACAGCGAGAGGCGCAAGGGGTGCGCGAGTCCTTCTCGCTCTTGGCCGGGTTTTTAATTATATCCATTATGTATGTGTACACTCTTACGTTTTCCATTAATTGCAAGATTAGCGGGCGAGTCGTCCGTTTCATCGGACAGCTCACCGTCGCTGTGGCGCTGCGCGCGCGCAAGAGAGGGGGCCGCGCGTCGCTCGTTGAACGACTGCGAGCGGAGTGCCATCTTGCCATTTTCTCTGGAAGTTATAATAGAAAACTACAACAAAGTTTATAATTATTATTTTTGTGACATATTTGAAAATGTCATTTGGATAAGTCAAAATTTAATTTTCGGCGAGTCATCGCTGGAAAAAATACCTATCTAGCATTTCAGCTACGTTTGACTGAAAGCCTTTTATGTTCGAGTTTTTGTAATTAATTATGAATATGTAATTAAAACAGATAGGCCTATAATTAAATAACATAAGCTATGTTGCTGCAACAAGATGAAACGTAAAAGATACTGCGTAAATATGGCCGTGTCGAGGCATTTGCATCAAGTAAATTACCGTGTAAGGTGAATGTAAATATATTTCTATGGTAAGGTCATGCAACTCGTGCAATTTGCGAAGTAACCATTGCATTAGAAACCAGAAAATGCCTCTACATGCGTGTGTAACCCGCTCCATGATTGTACATTGTAGAGTGCTTTTCTTGAAAGAAGTCCTCCAGACGCGGCGCTGCCATCGCGCGTTGAAAATGCGTCATCAAAGGGATTGGATTAGTTTCGGCTGTTTGCCGTGGGACTTTTGTCATGAAACGCACTTTACAAGCAACACAAGAGCGGGACGTCTTAGTATTTATTACTGTTACCACTAATCTTAATGGTCTTGCTGTCTCTACCAAAAGTACGAAAAAGTAAAGGTCTAGTAAAATGTTTTTTTTTAATCGTTTCAGAAATCACTCACTCGGCTATCTTTACAATAATAATGAAATAAGTTACATATGCCTAGTGTGTGTTATGTGTGTCTAGTTGTCTATGTTACCTCGGCCTGTAATCAGGTAGCCTCGTGGACCTTCTTTCCCTCCTCCATTTCCCAGTAAGCTCTTTTGGTTGCGACGCCCGCGGCGCTTCAGGAGACAGTGTTCTGTCGCCCTCCGACTCGCCGCTGGATGCCGTGCTCGGTGTCTCTGAAAGAAAAGACGATTATTTTAAATTACAATTACTTATTTCGTTGTAGCAGCGAAAAGTGAGACTTTGTTTCTTTTGCAGGTTCCTACCACGGGCCTGGAGTTTGCACAGGACCTTCTCTGCTTGGACCCAATAGTAATATTTAAAACTTTGTATTTATATTGTATTTTGAGTCGATAATTCAAAAGTATGGTGCCTACTCCCTAATATTTTTTCCTAATATTTAAGCAAAATGTAAGACAAATCCTGTTTGATACACCTATGGTGAAAATGATATTTAAAAGTTGTTATTTCTTACGAGGTGTATGAACCCAAACGCCATGAAAAAAAGGCATGTTATGAAACGCTTGTTTTTTCTACGAAAACAATCATCACCACATGACATGGGCATGGGGAATATTTAAAAACACGGTCGAAATTCGTCATAGTTACGTAATACCCAAGCACCTAATGATTTTTATAGGATCTTGGCAGATGGTTTAGCAAGAGCGAGTCGTACTTGCAGAAGACTAATAATGCTATAGTTGACGATGATGGATAAACCTTTTTTGGAAAAATATGTGCATCTTAATGCAAGCTTAATACAAGCCCAAGGTTTTAAAAAAGCACGCATTGTTAAACTCTCCATAATATCTAAGCCTGACATCGTAAAATTAGGTGAAAAGAAACGAGAGAGGGCTTAAAATAATACTACACTGAACCAAGACTAATTATGAATGGGCATTCATATCTGAAATCAGCAGTGGGCTAAATCGGAAAACGATATCCTACACAACACAATCTGTCTATATGCGGCGAATATCTTTGAGACAAATTATGTAAAAATATATAATTATCTAACCTATGAATTATGTTGTATGTTGTATTGTTTTATAGTTGATTGTATTCTGATTTTAGGTTCCATGAATCAGCAAATCTAACAGAACCATATTAATTATAATTCACTCCAAGCAGGACGTCAGTGCAATTCCAATCAATCCATTATAAATGGGATCAATTACTAAACGGATAAGTACCTTTTCCCGGCGATGCTATCCACGGTTGCCATAAAGGCAGGTTAAACTTAGGCGATTGAGGAGGCTCCATCGAGAGAAGGTGCAGATTGTGCAGAGAAGTCCGGGCCAGCAGAAGCAGATAATGCGGAATTTCCATATTCAATGTACACCGACAACAGTAATAATCTTTTTAGCACTAAAACTATAGACACGGAACTCACAGATTATAACATTTCACTAAACTTCAAAAGGAGCTGGACAAAGGTTCAAAAAAGAGCGCTAAAATTCACATCTAAACTCAAGAAGATAATCTTGCAAAGGATGCAAAAGCTTCAAGAGACGACACACAGGCGTCCCGGCACAGGTAACACTGAAGGCCGACTGAATAAAAAACAAACTGGAAGAGATTACATTGGAATAAATAAATGAGATGAACAAAAAACAAAAACCGAAAAGGAAAAAGAGCATCACGCTACATCCACGCGGCCGGACGTTGCGGCGTTTCTCTCGAGCCTCCTTCATGCACAGGATGTTACTGGAACAACCTGTTTGACCGCGTTCGACGTTCACATCCCGAGATTCCTGACCAATTACTAATGTGCATAACTCATTGACAACTAAATTATGCAGAGGTACTACGCGATGCTGCCTCCCTGATATACGGTTTTGCAAGACTTGACACAAAAATTACATACGTCTTTCAAGATGTACTGTGCATTTCAGAATATTAGGAGTAATTAAGACGAACCATAATATACTATGGCATTTCGACCAGTGTACAACATAATGAGCGCAAAACACTGTCTTCTTGACATCAATCTTTGCAAAACAAAAGAAATGATGACATCGCACAATTTGGAAGTCGTTATGTTGTCCTCGTATAAGACGATCTCATTGTTTTGCAATTTTGATCAGTGAGTGACGCTGTTGATATGATACACAAAGCGAGGTATGGAGAAGCACGTTCGTAATGAGCAAATAATTTAGATAGTCGTCTTTTTTGGAACTAAGCTGATAAAATGTTAAAGGTTTATTTTTGTCGTAAAGATAACATCCTCTATCCCGGACACATCAACCTGTTCGGTCCATTCATGAAAGTGCGTGCGCGCAGGGCGCGGGGATTAATGAACCACCTTCGCTCCGTTCCCTTCCTTCGCCTCTACAACCTTACCAACAGTCACATCACGAGTTTGACTAATACTATAAAGAGCATAAGGTTTGCATTCGATTGCAAAGTTGCGCTTCGTTAATTGAAATAGCCTGAAAATAGAGTTTAGCACTTGTCTGCTTCAGAATAAAGTCCAGTTTTGCATGTTGTTCGCGACATATTAAATTACGGAGGTTGTATCCTTGGAAGGTTGTTTTATTCTGATGCAGAGGCGGGTTGCGGTGTGGGGGGCGGGTAAGTCGAACCTGTGAGAAATTGCCGCTCTTCGTAGGGCCGTATAGGCATTGGCCTTTTTATTGTCTAATAGAGCGGAGGCAAAGGTTTACCGACAGGTAGAGTTTGGCGCCGGTACTTTAATTAAGTCTCGAGGATTCGGCGAACAGAAATGAAATGAGAAATTAATAACGAGATTAATTGCTTTCGGGGTAGTGATGCCGACACAATAGCTGCAGGTATGGTATAAGAAACGGAGCTAGGAGAGCTCGTTACTTGGAAGTTAGATGTTCACACAATAGGTATGCACTTAGCCTCTAACACGAAAACAAGAACGTTAAAAACGATTAGTAAATAAATGCATGAAATTAATTACTTACTAATTTACACTGCTGGTTATGACCTCAAAATAATTAGCATTTATAGGAACTATTTAGGTACAGTACAGGCATAGGTAGACAAGACAAGTAAAATTATTTAAAAAAAACCTTACAGAACAATGTAGCCTTTGACAATATGATTATAAAAAGTAATTTAACGACCTCGCAATCCTTGGGGTGCGTTCAGTTAGATCGTAGGATGATCGTTAGACGACTCACCCGTTCAATAAGCCAGTGGTTCACATCGTGTTCGAAAAGATTGTCGATAGTCGTCGGGCGTTCGCACCAAGGATTCTCTACTATGGCGGATGGGCCACAAAGTATTGTTTGCTCACGTTACTTGGGACCGCCTTGCGGCACGTCGGCCATGTTTTGCAAGCCAGCCAAACGAGTATGTTAGCTGTCTAAAACAGTCAAATGTTTTTGAAGTGTTAGAAAATCACTAGTGAAAGGGGCGCAGGTCACGCCATATTGTGCCTTCAAAGTGCCGTAAATGAAGTGACTTGTACCAGGTCCCGGATGGGCCACAAAGTATCGTTTGCTCACGTCACTTGGGACCACCTTGGCCATGTTTTGCATGCCAGCCAAGCGAGTACGTTAGCTATTAAAAACTGTAAAAAATGTAAGTGTTAGGAAATCAAAAGGAAAAAGGTGAAAAGGGTAGCGTGGTGGGTGGTTGACGCCTTATTGCGCCTTCAAAGTGCCGCAAATGACGTGACTTATAACAGGTCCTCTTTTTTCTTTAGTCATTGGTTCGCACTCATCGCACCGTAAAATCGCTGGGTGAAAATCATACCGCTGTCAGTTGTCAACTTGACAACAAGTTTTGAACTTGTTTTGACGTTGTTATACCCAAGTTTATGTTTTTATTTTAGTTACAATTGCGGCTTAGCAAAATCTGAGTAGATAAAGTAATGTAACATTTGCTGTTTCGATCAATAATATGCTAAAACAAAACCAATAATAATTCAAAATTGTAAGGATATGAAACAACCATGCCGTTTAATAATGTCTGAAAATCATAGACAACCAGTTAGAGAGCGAAACAACTGAATCACTTTTTATTCGACTCAGTTAACAGTCCGAACAGTAGTTTAATAAGATACTGCATAGAACGAACAGTTGGATTACCCAGAGACCATTGAAGGTCTAAACTCTAAAGATACCACGATACCAGTTGGCCTCGTACCCAGCATATTGTTGTCATTACTACGTATAAGCGTTGCACCCGATAAACGCCAGCATTTTGGTCAAACGTCGCATCAACCAGATCTGATAGAATTTTGAAAATAAATTTTTGTATGTATTTTATTTACAGATTATCCTTACATATCTCTCCAGAATCCCCAGCAAGCAGTGGTTTAACAGAGAGTTCGGTAATTTTCCTCACTCCTTTTATTTTTGTTTCGCGTCCACTGGACCGTGTCGCGCGCGGCTTATTGTAGCGAAGGGTATACGTCTATTCTGAGACTCCATTGTGACCAGTAATTAAACTGTCGTAAAATCCTTTCTTGTACATATATATCTAGACAAAAGTATAAATATGGCGATATTTCTTCAAGTTCTGATTTAATAGGTACAATTCTATATTCTGATATAGAATTGTACCTATTAAATCAGCTATCCTTCGGCTATATTCTGATATAGCCGAAGGAAAGACCCCAGGCAAATTCGCTAACTTTAATCCTTCCACGATAAATAAACATTCGTAGCTCCAAAATCTGTTCCAGGAAACTCAAACAAATCGCTTCCAATCCAATTCCAATGAAACGGAAATCAGAAATCATCTCGAAGCTGAAATTCGGATATTATTTCCGACATCCTAATAAACGTTAATAAGATCACCAAAAACCTGAATATTCCACGCCTTCACTGACTCTATCGTATTACTGTAGAGTTCAATTTGAAAGCAGCATTTTTGCGTCTTCCGTTGGATGAAGTCTACAGTACCTAAGTTACAGTGAACTCTATCGTACAACTATAAGGTATAACTTGGGTTAATTTATTAAACAGCTTCTGCAAGATGAAGGGTGTTTAGGAACGCATGCGCAGCTGGCGTGGCCCAAGGCGGTACATGGTAGCTCCCGCAAACGCACCCCACGCTCTGGGGGATGTTTATTTGCACGCGTATTGATTTTTTAAGTGGATGTTGGGTCATGAGGCTGAGCTGCTTTTTAAAACTGGGGGCTTAAAAGTGCTCTCTCAAACAAACTCGTCGTAAATAGCGGCTTACGTCTATCGCTTTTTCGTCTGAAATCATGTTGCTATCCTTCTTTATTTTTTATGTAAAATGATACCTGCACTAAAATATGATGCATGGTTGCGCTGTAGTCATCATCATATTTTAGTGTTTTTTTTTTTATTATCACATCTATTTTAGGAGTGATCATGCTTAAAACCTCTTCCGTTAGGTAGGCGACTCATGTTATTAAAGTGCCTAGTTTTCTATAAAATATGTAATCAGTTGAACAAAACAAAACTATTCCGAAAGATAATATAAGTACTCCTACTGTAATATTGTAAGTAGATTGCCTATTTTAACTACCGGGAAAAAGAAAGTAATTGAGCGAAATTCCAAGTAATTATTTGGATTAGTTATCAGATGTCTCCGGCTACACTCACTCTCTGGCTTTGTTATATTGTCAAGAGTAAACGGTTGAATTGGACCCACAGATGACTATTGTTGTTTGACAAGCAAGTGCACCATGAGAATGTACATCTGATCCTCGCTATCCGATGCATTTCTTATGAAAATAATAATTAGGAAACTGGAACTCGGGGATGAAGCCGTTGGGCTTATCCCGTAACTCTGAAAGCGATAGCGAGAGTTGCGCGAGCGGGACCACGCATAGTGCGACTAAGTTGGTACGAGCGAGATGGCATGCTGTCGCAATCAGAATCACGAACGTTTCAAAGTAATACGATACACAAAATAATTATTTAAATAGATACATTGAATGCATAAAACAAGTAACTTACTTAAATAATTTATTTTTCGCTTCAATTGTATTCTCATTCCCACTTGTCTTGACTGATTTAATTTAATTTTATACAATTAAAAAAGATTAGAAAGCTTGACCAGCTGCTATGCAAACATTTCAAAAGATATAAATCTGTCATTATTTTTGTAACATTGCATGAAAGAAATCAAAAAGCGCAATTCACACATAATTTTTCTAGGTAATTCTAGGTAATTATACTTAAAGTAACTGTCTCTACAGATAGACAGACATCTGTTGCACTATTAGGTAAAATCGACAGTTTTAAACATGGACCTCCAAACATTGCAAGGAAATAAAATCTTTTTTCTTTAAAAAAAAAAGGTTCATGATTTTCTAGCATCTATGTAAAGAATTAAGTAAGTTTGTTCTGACACGTAAACGTAAATAGTGTGCAAAATAAAGACGGATATATAATATACATACCAAATTTTTTTACACGCAAATAAGGTACATACCGTTTTTATTAGTATATATATTAGTATTTTTTTTACCTGTGTACGCAAAATTAGGAAACTTTTCTATTATTATTTTCATATGAATTATAAAACATTTTCTAATCCGAAAATGTAAAAGAAACCGCGCGCAACTAGAAGTGGTATAAAGCGAAGACAGTTTTATCTACAGCTCTAAGTTTACGACTCTCTTGGGAGTGGTCTAATTTTCAGTAAGAGCCAAGTGCTTCAAAATATGCAGACAAATTAATATTAATGGGTATCTATCTCGAACCTGTTTCAAAAATTACAAACAGACGACCTCTAGAGATACCTATTAGGCAAAAATTATGATGTATTCGGTCGTTGGTCACAGGTAGATGCCTGTTATTAGTAAATAGCAGTGAATTCTTACAAAATATAGTTATATTTCAAGTGATTTCAACAGATCGATGGAATTTGACAACCTTTTGAACAACTTGAACGACGACATTGAGAAAATTGATACAATTCATCGCCCTACTCTCCTATTGGAACGCTTCTTTTGGATAGTCAGTAATGGAGGATTGTCGCCTGATTTTTTTGTTTGGTCAACATGTTAAATTAGGTATCACGCCTTTCTTCGCGTATATCTACTTTTTACATGTTATTACTACTTACTGATATATTATACGATATGTTCCACGATGTGATATCGATGTTTTAGGGCTTGTTCTCTATCTATGAACAAAAGTCAGTATAATCGGGGGTCTATCTCTTCATGAATAATTTTACTGAGTTGGGAGGTTGGACTGTTTGGGGCGCCACTGAGGGCGTGCTTTATAACAGGAATATCTACTAAATTATACTCACGTAGAAATATATTGTAAGGTGAAATATGTTCATTGTTGGCGTATCTCAATAAATAATAATAATAATTATGCTAGCTAAAAAAATTACTGTCATGTCATTTATTAGAATGATAAAAACACTACTTCTTGTTGAATTAGAGAGGACACATGAAGCAGCCATTTTGCCTCGTCGCGCCACGTCTTGCCTTTGTCGCATATAACTCTGAGAACTTTAAATGCTATAAAAATATGTAATTATAGAAAATATGATATAGGGGTTATTTAGCGTATTGTACTGTTATTTCTTTTGTACCTTTATGTAAATTAAATATTGAGAAGGAAGGAACTACATTTTAAATATTTAATTCTATAATATTGGTTATCATTCAAATAAGTATAAATTACTTACCAATAAAAATTCAAATTGATTAGCGTTCGCGTGACGCCGGTAGCCGCGTCCGTGTCTGCAGGGCGAGAATCATACTTTTATCTGCCATGAAGGACATTAAACAGAGTCCTATTTGAACCTTAATGCTTAAACTTAAAGTTCAATATCGAGATGGTTTCTATTCCCTATTTATGTATGTAACGTTTATTGTTATCGAGGTGAAGCGCGCGCGAACCCTGAAGGCACGTTTAACAACACGAATATTTTGGCAGCCGGTAGCTGGCATTTGCATATAAAATATGCCTAATGACCGTTCTGATATTTTAACGTGTAAAATTTCGCCCGGTATTCGTTATGAAATTAAGGACCTGGCAAAATATTGCATCTACTTAATCCCTAGCTTGTAATGAGAATAGTTTGATGTCCAGCTTTGCTCTATGGTTCAAACCGTGATAGTAACTATAATTATTGAATCTCTCACCCATAATCTAACCCGCATAAAAGTATATCCCGTACTTTGCCTCTTCCATATATCCTCTACATATAAAAAGTACCAAGTCGATACGGCCGGCAGTTGTTATGTATACCTACACTAGTTTTTAGTCGTTTTTGTCCTATTTTGGATAAAATTAGTGGCTGGTAGGTAAGACAACTCGTCCTACAACATGTTCGAGGGACGTCGAGTTAGCAAATTTTATTAAAAATAAATACTCACAAATTTCTTGTTTGTCATCTCACCCTATATCATGTTTTAAAATAAATTTGTTACTTTAGTGCATTAATAAATAGTTTTATATAAATACTCACTTTCTTGTTTGTCATCTCAACCTATATCATGGTTTAAAATAAATTTGTTACTTTAGTGCATTAATAAATAGGTTTGTAATGTTTTTTTAATAGTTTTGTCAAGCTCAAAATGCAAGCAGGTAGCTCGTCTAAAACCTAATCTTCAAAACACGAAGACCTAAAAAAAAGTAATTATAAACTCGAAAGTAACTCTTCGGATTCTTCGAATTACGATTATATTAGAAGTTTTCTGAATAAAACTGTAGGCAATGTGTTATTCCAGGGTAGATCTATGTAAACTATCTCAACACTCGGATCGAGATAGAAAAAACACTCACAAAGTATACAAATATATATATTATATATATAAAATAAAATATTTATAACATAAATATATATATGTATACAAAGTATCGTATTTAGTCCACCCACGAGGTTTTAGAGCAATAGGTATTTGAAATTATATAGCTGTCGCTCTGCTTCCCGTGCGTGCGATAGAGTTAGTGAATTTACCAATTTTTTTTAATAAATTAGCGTTTCGAGGGGAACTGTTATCACACCTTAAATCTTATCACAATCTTTTGTTTTTAGTGTCAATGGCTTGGATACAATGTATAATAATCTACGCTGATAGGATTGTTTAAAAAAATAATAATTTTTGGTATTCCAATGAAAAACAAATTTTCTTCGTCATCATTTCAACGCAAAACATTCGTCGCTTTAGATGCATAGAACGGAAGACAACCCAATAAACATCAATATGAAGATAACATATAAAAAAACATCGAAATCGGATAACAATAAGGGGTGGGATGTTGGGAAACAATTGGAGCTTTTGTATGGATAAGTTGGCAATATACTCTAATCATAAGTGTGCCGCCGAAATTAGGACAGCTCAAGTTTTCATTTATAAGCATCGCATGATCTGACAAAAGATGATAAAGCGCCCAAATTGAGTTAGTCAAAACAATCCCAATTACAATTATACCATTAATCGTGTTTGCAAATCATTGATTGTCTTCGACGACGATGATGTGTGTTTACATAACAAAGGCGACGTACGGAAGGCGCTAGGCGGATGTTTGAAGCGAAAGTGCGGAAAGCGTCCAAACATTCCGCATTCCGATAATGCGGCATTGTTGAATAAGACTGTTGCTACTGGGTTTCAACATTTATTAACTTCTTTGTGAGTGGCCGAGTTTGAATGGATGTCGATGATAGAGGGCAGTTAAATTGTAGTTTAGTTGTTTTGAACATTTCTGGTTGTTTGTTTGCGAAGGTTTCAATTAGTGGATTATTTTCTCTTATTTTAAGCGTAGGACAGGTTCAAGAAATAAAATTAATTGGACCAGGCCCTACTTTAGTCTCAGATTTTTCGAAATTCTAATTTAAAGGTTTTGCAAATACAATGTTTAACTTGAATATGAGGAAAATCGATCACGGGGTTGTGAAGCTTACAGCGGTGGCGAGGTCCCAGTTCGAAGCGAAAAACTAGTCAACCTTTGAAATTAAATTATGCTGCACTCACGATGATTTTCCACGGAACACAACAAGTCACTTTGAAAACCAGTAGTGTCATCTACATTAAAATTTGTAACATAGTAAGGAACTTTTAGCGCCATCTTTCAAGTGTTGAGCAAAGCGTGAAAAGGATCTACATTACGTAACAGTTCCTGGGTTTTCAAATAGAGGGAAGCACAAAACTTTCCTAAGAAAATGGCGGTAAAATCAATAGTTCTGAAGGCTAACGAAGCACGTGTTTCTAAATGTGATGAGATTAATAATGTTTGTGTTTGTTTTGAATATTCAAGTACACAACATAGATCTTAGCTCTGATTCCCGGTTTCCTTACCTTTATTCTACCACATTCTCTGGTTCTTATGCACGACCATAGGTGTCATAGCTCCTCCGTGTTTTGTCTTTTTCGCCCTTTGCTATTTTCAGAGAAAGAAAACACAAAACTCGGTATAGTAATTATTCCAAGGATAGTACAACAGAAAAAAAAAACGAGGGTCGTCTTGCAGCTAGGTGTTGGCGCATTCGATATTTGAAATTGTATAGCTGTTGCTCTATTTCTAAACTTGTGAACAGCCCGGAGACTGTATAAGTGGAAGATCCTAAGTACGCACCTAAGTAAGTATCTAAGTATGTCTATGTTGTTTCTAAGTTTTGTCATAGATAAATAATATTCTTTGGTTTTGTTGAATCACCCATTATGAATGTAAGTTGACATCAGTAGAACACTTACGAGTATATTAAACGGAAGAATCGGTTGCACATAATGATGAATGATCATCCAACCCTCTGCAGAGGCAGAGCATGACGGATCCGAATCGTTGCGCTCAGTCGCATAATGAATGAACATTTCGCCCGTGACCTTCTAGTGAAATGTACGGTGAAATTATATGGTATGTTCAAGAAAAGAAACACAGGTATCTTGTAACAATCATATTTTTTATGTTTCACATGTATGAAACGGCTTTCTATTGCCAACAAATAAATAATAGACATAGGTAAAATTTCATGTAGACATCACCCTAAGCTAACAGATCTGACATCCACGGACCGCAGATCTACAAGAGAAAATAAGATGAAAATATATTTCTCTCTCTCTGTCTTTTTCCTTTGTTAGAAGGCGGTCGGGCAACAGCAGCTAACCAAGTTGTTACGTGGTAGGAAACCAACAAGAAAGGAAAAATCATCATCATAAATCGAAAAAAAAGTCGTACTTAGGCACACGTAGACATGGAGTGAAAATGATAGCAGAAGAAAAAAAAAACAACATGATGATGAAACAGCGAAGTATTCAGAATGTCTAATTTAATCATAATTTTATTTACCCTGTTATCACATAGAATTAGCTAAATGTCGATTTGAGAATTTAAAGAATTTGTTGCGTAGACACCTAGTACTGGAATGCGTTTTAGGAGCCGTCTTCAAGGTTCGACTTAATTACATTGATAAATACGCACTACCTACTTAGTATCAATTTGTAGAAACGATTTTATATACAAAATTGGTAGGTATAATAAACCGCTTCGTCTTAGTTTTCAATTAATCGTAAAACAAAATTCCAAATTCCAGGCTGGGTGTTCACCATTTACGACCACACGTCCCATTACATAATATGACCTGTGGTCAAACGCCTAGCCTGCTTCAACCAATAAAGAAACATCAAAATCGCTGCATTTGACTCTGACAAAGATAACGTGTAAAATATAGTATAAGAAAAACATTATTTTGCCCAAATTATACGACATTAGACGACAAAGTTAATAGAGTTTTTGTCGTTTATTCAATCAATTAAAGTTGTGTTAAAGTTGGATACTGATAAGCAATAACATGTCAAACCACAAAAAAAAAATATGTTAATGATACAGAACGCTTCTTTGTCAGCCATAGAAGCGTTCTGTATCATAAAATTTTTTTTTCTGGGTTGTCATGTTATTGCTTATCAGTATCCAGTTAAAGTCCCAGCTAGTACCCAGGACTAGAAATATTCGACGATCTGTATAGTTAATTAGTTACATAACCTAGCATATCCCCACGTACTCTTGAGTACGTGGTTGCCCTGACATGCTTTGTTGAGTCGAATCGCGATATCGTATACAGACCCCTTATGCGGCATCAGACGCTGGCCCAAATTGGCTCAATGTCTCATACGACTGCGCGCATATCAATAATCCGGATAAAGTTTATATCATACCAATGAAACAGACAATTTTGGATAAATTAACGTGTCCATCAGGCGCGACGTTGGAAACCAAACCAAAGCAAAGCTGTTCCTACTTCCTAATACAACTGCGGAACTAGACAAGTTAACCAACTCATACTTAATTCCTAAACACGTGGTATTCGCCCAGAGGCTAACTGCAAGCGTCTGCTTTAGCTAGCCAATACCATTATGTTAGGTATTATATGAACCATTTATTACATGAACCTTTGTGATTTGTTACTGTCTTTTTCACAAGCATTTTTTGTTAAAATTAAATACTTACATAGCAGCATAGCTTTATATTGCATCATCGGATACGGGCGTTGCCTGGATTCTGTGCATGTTTAGTGCCTGACTACTACATTTTATATCGAGAATTTTATTATCTTGTACTTACGTGTAACTAGGCGAGTTTACAAACATTCCTAATGGTAAACAGGCGAGTCCGTGCGATAACGTGAGGTCAAGTGAAAAATCAAACGCCTTCGAAGGCTATTAACATTCCTAACTTATTTATAAATGCTGTGAGGTGTCTGAAGTCATGTCGCAGGAATTGCGGAACGAATCGCAAATAAATGCTTTACATGAAGATAAATCAATATATACACCAGTAGGTGTTGGAATTATGAGTAAAGTAATATCAGATATTGTCAGACGATGTGTAAGAATTGTAATGGTTTTATCATCATTTCATCAGAGGCTATGCAAAAAAGCCTTATTTTATTTTTGTTTTATAATGATATCTGCAACGACGTATACGACAAACTCGATATTTTTCATCAAGACTTGTATAACTTTAAAAAACTACTTCTCTCAAATGATATTTAACTAGTTGACTTTATATTACCTGTACCTATATTACCAAGATATACTTATTAACAATGCTGTGTACAATGTTTGGATTGGCAAATTTAAAATGTATATCTGTATTGCTTATTTAAGTGTCATAGTTTGCTAATTATTTTTGTACCTACCTTATAAAAAATAAAAAAAACCAAAACTTGGGGTACATTCCAAAATTAAACCTTAACGTAAGAATTAAAATAAAATACGACTTCGAAGACATCACCGTATGGATCAAGGTTAGTTAAATGGTCTACCTACCCCCTTGAACTAAATTTGAGTTAACATTTTTTTTTTCAGATATATAGATAATACGTTAGGCCCTTTTTTTTTTTCGGGTGCAGCCGGGCTATGTAGGATTATACCCACTAAAACCCCTGGTGGCCTGCCTTGGTGTTTTATCGAGAGCTCCGGGATCTCCAATGGTATGGTTGCCTGGAAGAGATCGCTTTCAGCGATAAGGCCGCCAGTTGTTACACTACTTTTTAAAGTCTGTTTATAAATTATGTAAAATTTGTGTGAACAATAAAGAGTTAATCTATCTATCTATCTATCCAAGGGAACTCACCGGAGCTTTTAGCACCGCGGTTCAGCTCCTCCCGGGACAGCTACGGGCTGTCCTGAAACGCTTCCGCCTACGACAACGTTAGCCACTCGACGCTGTCGTACTCTGCGTACTCGTTTAGGTAGATGGTTAGAGCGCCATCGCTAACCCCCCAGTGCTTAGTAGGCTGATAGACTCTTACTACAGGCAGGGGATACCGATGCCGTATTCTATTTCTCTGGCAATTTAGGGTAAGAGACCTTAGGCACTAAGGTATCATCGATACCTTTAAAAAATGCGTCCAGCTTCATCCAGTACTTAGGTATTATGTATGGATAATAGAAATTGAGTCTTTTTGTCATCAGTCTAACTGACCATATTTATTTGTCATCGACTTCGAAGTATTAAGATAAGATAGACTACATCTCTATTTTTAGCGTGTTTTTATGCGAGTGCCCTAATATCGATGAGATCACTTCGCGAAACATATATCACTCAGCTTAGTACCTATAAACCTTAACTAAATCACGAGAACTAATTGCGTTCGCACAAACACATAAATCACAACGAGGCAATAGGCGCAACGAGTGTCCAGAATGTCTGGAATGCGACCACACGATTGATGAGTAACATTTCAGCGTTTGCTAATTCTATTGACAGACAAATAACAAGACCGAATGTTGCTGTAACTTGTGTGATTTTAATTTGTAGCTTTGGTTAAAGATTGGAACTGGGGCATTTTTTTTATTTATTTTCCAAAAAAACAAATAGTAAGCTAACAGTATACCAAAACGCTTACTATCTTAAACAATATTTACAATGAGTACAAAACAACTTAAATTTTCTAATAATAATAGTGATGTTATCACTAAATATGTCGATATGCTGGAACTTGTGCGCAAAATGATTGAGCACGGCCAAGGCTCTAGTTGTAGGTGCGTTGGTAGCGTGGCAGGTTCGCGAGACAGCATTGGTATGTCTATCGAATGGACAGCCAGCTTCTTAGCTTTGTATTTATTGTTTTTCAGGATTCTATTGACAGACTAATAATAAAACCGATTGTTGCCGTAACTTGTCTGATTTGTGAAAAATAACGGAATCGAGGCAACCGTATTTGGTTTTTGTAACATTGCCCTTGTAGGCTCTTGGCTTTCAGTGAACATTACTTTTTAGGAAAAAGTTAGTGCATTAAAAAGGACCAGTTTTGCAAAGAACATTCTTGGAAACTGTTTAGCATGAGTAGCATGTTTAGTGCGGACTACTAGTACTACCAAAAGTAGCAAAATACTCCATAGTAATCGAGTTATAAGACTAAAAGTCGTATAAAATCAAGTACTTAACTGCACTAAAAGTTACTATAGGTACTCATAGAAAAATAAAAAATAAGCAGGTAGTTCTTAATTTTTATTAGATTTTCTTTTATTTTTTAAACTTAATTGGTACTTCTTTCTAAATGCAGTATCAACTTTCAACTCAATTTATATTTAGTTTTTGCATTTGCTTATTTGATTGACAGACAAATTATTTGGAATGCTGCTAACCAATAATAAAGAGACAGCATACGTATAGCTACGTATACGTATAGCTGCTTAAAACTGCATGGTAGTAATTTGTAGTCTCTGATCATTTTCAATTTTGAACAGAACTTTCACGTAGCAGAATGTTTTGCCTCGCAATGTATTTTTCGGCCCATTACCTAAAGTTAATTAATCGGTGACACAGCATATAGTTATTCAGCATTATGGTTATTTAGGACAGAGCAGCCATGCAACGAAGAAGTTTTCTATTCGCTTAAATCATAATTCCCAACTAAAAATCGTCTCGGCTCGTTGGCCGACTGTTATATCATTGAAACAATACGCGAGTCGGCCCGAATAGATGGCATAGCTGCACTCTCGCTTCGCTGCCAACGAGCCAACGAAATGGAATCCGTTGGCCATTAGAAATTCTACTCTACGTGATGACTTCATTGGCATCGGATGGCTTCGGCTGGCGCGTGCCTGCACCCCTCCAGTGTCATCGCTGCACGCACATCACCTCACTCAGGAACGCAACAGCTTTCAAATTTTTGTTCATCATTTTATGCTCGTCATTTATATTTAGAATGTGCCAACTGTCAACGTCTATGTTCACACTCCGGCCAGGCCACCCTCTTACACTGCTGCTAAGATTACCGCGGATGCGTCGCGCAGGGGTGATGTTATACAGCCTGAAGTCATCACTAATTTGTGTTATACAATGTTAAAAGGAATCTGTGTCACTTATGAATGCTGCAATAACTGAGCCGAATCGTCAAATTTACGATCCTTGAAATAAATGACAATGGCGATTAACAATCGGCACCTTAAGACGCTCGTAACTGTTGCTGCGACTTTAACCCGCAACGTAACCTACATTCAACATTCTTTTCGAAACCGTAATACGCCTCTGCGTTCCGGATATACGTACACACGTGCATGCCACATTCAGCCTAATATCATTCGCAATAAAAACCATTTCGATTTGTTATGATTGATAGAATGCCAAGAATTGCATTTCTAGAGAGCTGTAAAGCAGCTACATACCTATAAAGCAACGTGTGGTTGGTATGATAGTTTGATAACCGCTCGATGGAGTGGCTCCTGTGCTGTGCTTAGGTAAGTTAAATTTGGTTCTAAGACTATAATGCGCTTAATTTTGTTAAGGTTAATAAAGATATACAAAGACTTCTGAATTCTACAGATTTAACCACTCTTAAAAGAATCGTGAAAATTAATAAATGTTCACAAGGATATATTATAAACGTAATAAAAATTCCTAGAATCCATACCACCTTCTGCAAAATTGTGATAATGATAGGTAGGTGCGAGTAGGTAGGTGGTACGCCGTGGTACATGGGTCGGTCAAACAAATTCCTGAACGCTTTCTCTGATGTCGCTGGAGCGATCAGTGGCGCGCGCTGACCGCCGCGCGCCGTCGACGCTCGAGGAGCACCGCCCGCGCTGGCGCCGCGGTTAGGCAGCGCAAGCGCAACGAAAGTGAGCGCGCCGCGTGCGCTGTCATCACATTGCATAATTACCCGCGATCCGACGATTGTTTGTAAACATTCAATAAACAAGAGCAGCACTTAACAAATTGCGTGTGCGCGTCTTGTTTTGCCCGCTACACAAAAAGTGCCTCTACAAGAATTCAAATTTCACAATTTTTTGTCGTGACATTCTTCGGTTACATCTTAACGATCTCGTTCGATAATATCTTTATTGGCCGCGTATTCATAAGGCGACAGAGATATCTGATGTCAGTCGGGACTGGGACGGGTAATTATATTCGATTAGGTACAAAAACGCGTATAATCGGTAATGGTATGCGGATGTATCGAAAAGGGCTTATAGTACTCATCAATATGAACTTTTACTATGGGACCAACCTTAAAATCGAGAAAAAATATCAGCTATTCCATACATTTTGTCGAGTGTCATTGACATTTTTCTATGGAGCAGCTCCGATATTTTTTTCTCGATTTCAGGGTTGGTTCCATAGTTAAAGTTGTTCATAATAAATAAATAAATAATATCTGGGACATTATTGCACACACGGTCATCTGACCCCAAACTAAGCAAAGCTTGTGATATGGCTGCCAGAGACTGATATACGTACATAGATATTTTTAAATACATACTTATATAGATATTAACACCCAGACATAGAACAAACACAAATATTCATCACATAAATGTTTGTCCTAGATGGGAATCGAACCCACGCCCCCAAGCACAGAACGTAGGTTCACTACGAACTGAGCCACCGAGGCAGTCAATAATGATGAGTACTATAAGCCCTTTTCGGCTTAGCATACTCTTTCCTTATATCCCTGTATAATAGACGTTCTCGCGGCTCTGAGAGCAAAGCTTTCTCATCGACATTAAACTTTATTGTTAACCTATTTATTGTCTGAGGAGAAAGCCAACTTTAATTCTAAAACAATAAATCCATTTATTACCGAAAATTCAGAGCTAATATGTAAATAAGTCTGTACGTCAATGCGCAAATCAGTCGATACTAACATTGGGGACGCTATCAATAAAATAAATAATACTTGCCAAAAGGTATCTATCTCACTATACGTGAACAATATTGAAGAAACTAAATCCAAAGAAAACAAAATAAGGTGGCAATATTTTGTTTCAAACAAAATGTGTCAAAACAACGTCAGTTTTCATAGTAAAAACGTGGTAATACCCAGCTCATAATAAATATCTTTTGAGAGTCTATCAAACTGTTTACAAAGTCAAACATCTGTGCTGTGATTTAGGGAATTCCAAGTTCACAACCGGACCTCTTACGTCGCGGTCGAGCGCACTGCAAGTTAGTGCGAACAACGTATGCGACAGTATCAATAAAATAAAAATAAGAATTAGTTTATTGCAATACTTACTTATTACAATAGAGCTGACCGAAATGAGGAAACTGAACTTTTCCACAAAAGGTTGTTAGTTTGTTTAGAAAAAAGGATGGTGGCTCCTCCACTCAACTGTACAGAAAAGTTGGTCTATAAAGAACATAGACTACCACTAGATTATGGTTGAAGCGCGCCACGCATCAGTCAAAATGTACTTATCACGCTTACTTGATTGATTGTTTGCCGTGCCGCGTCTACATAATTATAGGCGTAGCCTTGATATAGGCAATGGGAACATTGTCTTAGCAATCTGCGCTTTCCTCCAACTTACTGCATTTTTGTCGGAAGCTTAAAAATCTCTTATTGCGGTATCGATATGGATTTATTTGTGGTATAGAATAACCGCGACGATGCCAAACGATTAGAATTGGGATTACATCTAGAGACGAAGTAGGTCCGCGGTGATCATTATTTGCCATTTTTAATTATATTTAAATACAAAAGAAAAACTTATAGAATTTTTTTTTCGATGCAGAATGAATAGCAAAGTTTTTAGGTTAATACGACTTCCTACTTATGTCTTCTTTAACAAATACTGATAACTCGTAATAACATCACACTAATGTTTATGTGTAAGTATGTAAGTATGTTTGTTCCCGTTCAACTCTGTAACGGCTGATCGGATTTGAATAAAACTTGTTATGGAGGTTGCTTATATTCTGGATTAACACCTATGTGACTTAATCCCGGAAAAATATTCGGTTTCTGTAGAATAGTGGGTGAAACCACGGGCACAATAAAAATGGTATACTAAAATTAGACGTACGAGTTTGAGGGTCAACACTTTAGGAAATTCGTGGTTCCGTAGAGTACGCTGGGAGGTACCTACATACTATGAACAATAGGGCTACAACCTAAAGTATGATTTTACTTTAAAATTCCACAAGTTAAAATAAAATTTCCACAAGAAGTAAGTATTAGTAATGTATACCTAAAACAGGGGAAAATCCCTAAAAGTGGAAACACTGTGCCGACCACGACCGACTGTGGTGGAACCAAGGCTTAATTGTCAATGGAGCCTTTTATCGCAAACTGTTTGGTGAATGAAACAATGGCTTCCTTTGTATAATACAATAGGATTTTTTTGTCGGCATTAGGATCAAAGTAAGTATACCTACTTGGAGAAACACGAATTGCATCTTTTGAGTTTCGACCGTCTCGTTGTAGTAGGTACTGCAAACCTACCACCAGGGTTGCCAACTCTTAAAACCGTTCTAAATGTCTCTAAAAAACCCCAAAACCCATTTTTCGCCCTAAGAAACCCATGCATTAAGTATACCTCTTTTAGGAAGAAAGCCAATTAGTAAACCCAGGTAGATCATGTAAAGCGTACCTATTCCTAGGTATTACACTAATATTATAAATGCGAAAGTTTTTGTGTTAGTGTGTAAGTATGTAAGTGTGTTTGTTCCCGTTCAACTCTGTAACGGCTGAACGGATTTGGATGAAATTTGGTAAGAAGGTAGTTTATTCCCTGTATTAACACATAGACATTACTTTTTATCCCGAAAAAATTAACCGTTCCTGGAGAATAGCGGGTGAAACCGCGTTGCGCAGCTAGTCAGTACATAATTTCTTTATGCTATGGTATCAGAAACCTCCATTCCATTCCATTTTACTTCTCGGCATTACTTTTCGGTTAAGATAACTGTTATAAATACGGAACTCCAGGTGCTATACTTTCGTACTAGGATAATTTGACGACTGTCTGGCTAAGTATATAACGCGTCGGTTTCGGTTACATTCCCGGCCGGCCTAATATGTATAAATATATATGAAAATATTTGAATGATCAGTTTAAGTACCTGTTCTGGGCCTGGGTGCTACTTGCCCATGTCTTTGTGTGTTCCTTTGGGGTAAAAACTAAGGAGTAGCTATTAGTGTGACACTTTATTAAAAAAAAAAAAAAACATAAATAGCAAAGTCTAATTCATTTCCATTTTAATTTCCACTAGTGTCTGAAGGCAAGGTTCTTCCACCAGTTTGTGTTGCCAGTGATGACATGGAACAGAGGGGTGGTCACAGATCACAGATTATAATACTACGTGGTTTTAGCAGCTCGCCTTTTGGAAAAAACAAGTCACATGGCGTGGAATGGAAACTATTCTCATAGTTTCTTTACGCGATAAAATCCGGATCGAGGATATTCGTAGCTTTCCGGGTTTGTAAGCTGAAGTGGCAGTGGGCAGGCCACATCGCTCGCAGAACCGATAACTGGTGGGAAAGAAAGGTTCTTGAGTGGCGACCACGAACTGGAAGACGCAGCTTGTATTACAGGCCTCCCACAAGGCGGACTGACGACATTGTGAAAGTCGCTGGCAACCGGTGGATGCAAATTGTCGTTCAGTGTGGCGCTCTAAGGGGGTGGCCTTTATCCAGCAGTGGACGTGTTCAGGCTGATGATAATGGTGATGGTGGATCCATTTGATTATATTATCAGAAATTCAACCGCAAAATGGCAATGAACCAATTTACATTAATTTAATGTTAAACTTAAAAAAAATAGAAATATTTGTAGTCTCATAAAGAGTTTAAAAGTAAAGAACGCGACAGTAGTGGTATGAAACAATGTCCGCTGGAATCTGGAATGCGACCCGCCTACAAGGCCGCGTGCCATCTCGGCACTCGAGTCTATACTCTATAAGTAGGTAGTAGGGTGACCATCGCTAGCGGGAGATGCGGACTTATCTCAATATACGAATACCTGCTGGGCGACAATAGTGTCTATTATGCTGTGTTAACAGACCATAAAACCGGTTTTATTATCTTTGGTTGTGTACAGAATCCACATAGCTTCAGCTGAACTTCACAACATAATATATAATATATCACAAAAATGTCAATGTAATAAAATATCATATTTTTGTCACAACAAAAACTGTTTGTTATGTTGTTGTTTTTTTTGTTTGGTTGTTTTTGTTTGCTTTGTTATATAATGCTAAAAACTAGATAGACTCAACCTCAACAGCCACGCGCCAAAAACAGTACTTGCATACCACTATTTTGTAGTATTTACTTGCCGCGCCTTTGAAAAATGGGACGTAACGGTATAGTAATATGTTTGATTTTTCAGAATGGTCGTAGTTTTAAAGATCTTTGGGCGCTCTTAGTTCCTGGTAGGGAAACTGAACTAACCCAGCTGGGAAACGCAATTCTGGTGCACAACCCCAATCACAATAATAATTAGTGATCAAACGAACTTACCCAGGTATGTGAAGTTCGATCACTATTATATGAAAAACTTCATTCGACGCGATTTGTGTGTGGAGCCGAAACCTGGGACTCCGCTACAGTATTTAAATAAAAGAAGAAAAAAAAATCGCGTCGAATGAAGTCGAATATAATAAGTCCCAAGAATCAGCGACTTATCTACAGTATTAGACAACATTTACACGATCTTGTTTAAAAAGTCCAAAAATAATAATATACTAATTACAAACATTATCTACGACTTACCTAAATGACAAGTCAATAAACTTAGATCTATTCCAAGAACACCACGTCACTTCAAAGACGAAGAAGTGTTGTGAAGCGTCAGCCATAATAATAATGTCCACAAATACAAAAAAACTCACGGCCACCTTACTTATTATGATGCTATAATTGCCAGTAAACTATCATAATACTATAAAAAAATCTAAATTGTTATTTGTAAGGTCAATAGCGCGATTCCTTTAAATATTTGAACTGCAGCGCCTCGCGGCTTTACCCTACATCCTAGACAACTGAAATTTTTTTTCGGGATAAAAGTAAAATTCATGACATCCATCAATACCCACATCCAAATTAATTTAGCTATAATCATATTGTATAACTATATGTCAAACATTATAAGGAGAATTCTGTGATATATGTATTAATGAACCATATACGCTTTCTAGAGTGTCAAAATGATCATGCATGAATGACCATTTTGGTATTAATCATATGTCATCCAGTGCTTCGTGATTGGAATAGCGAGTTGACATTGCATTTCAGCTATTACTTAAAGAATTCATTGCTAAAAGCTTCACGCGGAGACATTTTTTCCCAATGAAAACAGAATTACATACATATATTATAACTACGTACGTATAATGTACCTAGTTGTATCCCGCGATTTTATGCTTGTGATTTTTTCTCAACCGAACGGCAGAATCGATTTTAATGGTTTCTGGAATTAATGTGCATAATTAAACGATTGTAACGAGAGATACCTTTTTCCCGTAAAATTCAGGTAGCTCAAAAATGTACGAGGAAAGCCGTGTTTATTGATTCGGCGAAGATCTCAAAGTTTAGGGGAACAGTTCAGATGAAGATAGTTTTAAATTTCGAAAACAAGAATTATCAGTCCAGGGGTTACGAATTTATAAAAGGATCACGAGGTAGGTATTGTTAAAACTACACACTGGGGCTGGCCATTTACCCTATACAAACTTACTTCTAATATATATTACTAAGAACTAGCTGCGCTTTACGGTTTCATCCGTTTAGTGGCGGATTTTTGAAAACCCCTTTCTTTGTGCTCCCCTACACTACAAAGGAAACTACTCTGAAAAATTCACCTCTCTATCACCTTTGGTTTAGGATGTGCGCGGATTGTCAGTCAGTCAGCGACAAAACAGTTTTATATGTATACATATTTAGATAGGAGATAGATATAGTATGTATTTACCAAAGCCTTCAGAATCGCTGGCTGGGTAAGCGGGACACGGCTGCACCATCGTCGCTGCTCTAGACAGCACGTCCAGCGCAGATTCCACCTTCTCCATGGTTAACTACAATGACAAATAAATTATTATTTAACCTTTTTATTTGGAAACAAAGCACGAATAATAGTGTAACCTTACTGTCTAACCTATTTAATAAATTGTTATTAAAAGAAAAACTTAAAAGCCGACTGCAAAATGTATGCTTTAGTATTAGTCTGTGACACTCCGTCTATAAAGACGTATCTAACAACACCTCGCAATCGGTCGCACAGTAACATTCGTCAACAACGTTTTCTGTTATTAATGTGTTGTTTGTGTATTTGTTATTATTAACATTTTCTGTAGTAGTAAAGATCCACTACCACCTGGGGAAGTAAGTACGCAGTTACCCTTCTTCTGGGCAGGCCGGTAAAAACTTTTATTCTTATGGTTTACGTTGAAGTGCATGCTGTATAACTATAGCTAGCCTAGCTAGTACCACCTAGGTATGCTAGTACGAACATGTCTAGTAAATCTAATTATATGATGTAGTCGTTTTTAGGTTTGGATGTTCTACTTTTGTACAGCGCTGTAGCATCAATATGGTAGTGAATATTTCCAAGTGTTACTATCTAGAGCAATGATGAAGATGCCAAATGCCTATTATTCAGATTGTATCGACTTCCTCGAACAATAAAGACCTGCTGCCGTATTCTCAGCTCAAACGGAAAAGTTTCGATTCGAGATTTACACTCTCCGTCTGCGTCAACCACAAATAGGATGATAGAGACAGAAAGTGTACATTTCGAATCGAATCCTTTCCGATTGGCTTCAGAATACGATCACTGAAGCCTTAACAAATCGTCCAGGGGCATTTTTAAAATCTCTACGGTCAATTTCTATAATCTACAACAAGAAACAATCAATCTACTATGAGGATTAAAATAATAGATGTGTATCACGATAGTCAAAGTTATCAGTTCTGCTTAATTAACTGTCAATAAATGTATGTTATTGGCGCATCAGTCGTATATAATAATGACTATCATTAAATGGATATTATAATTAGCTAGCGATCAACGGTTTGATTTAACGATCTAGTAAAAACTAAGAGATTATAGAACATCAGCACTGGTGCTGCTTAATATAATTTTGATTTGTTGCCCCAATTACATCCAGACCGGAAAAACGTATTGAAACATGCACAAGAATCCGCGGAATCCATGTCTGGCTCAGAGAAAATATTCGGTATTAAAATATCCGCAGACTAAAGTCATACGAATACCAAAGCAGCGGAAATTCTTCGCGATTACGGCTAGACATCGCACAGACGTGCGCCAAGTCGCAGTGACCACGTAAATATGAGAAACAAAGAGTTGTGAAACGTGGCGGCCGCATACCTCACGCCCGGGAACCAAGCCAATGGACCAAGTCATCAGAGACGGAGCCACGCTAAACAATATGCGAAAATATGAAGTTTTGATTCGACACAACAACCGTCTGGTACATGAAACTAGGGCTTCATTGACGCTAAATCTACATACTAACATATCTGTGGTTGTGGTTAAATGTGGGAACTTGACAAGTTTCTATGGGAGCTATCAGTTTGGTGAAGAAAATATGATTGTGGCTCCCTCAGTCAACTTTATAGATAAGGTGGTCGTTATACTCATGAATGTTTCATGAATCGTGATGCTCAAAGGACAAATTGTCATTGACATCGTTGCAGATAAGGTGTCTTGTCGTTCCAGGCGAACAAGCACCGAAGTTTTCCACTACAGTGGTGTGATATGAATATGCTGTCGACCTCATTCCCTAATCCAATTTCCTGTTATTTATGCTCATTACACATTCCAGAACTATCTAAAGATTATAAAGTATAATTAACTTAATTATGTATTTTTAATAAAAATAACTTTTGCAGTGATAGGTATTCGTAAAAGTCGTGGGAAATCGGACGGAGTTTATCAAAAACTTGACTTTTGTTAGGAAACGGAGACGCAAGCTAGTAAAGTCTCTCTCTTCACGACTATAAGTACATCCCATATGGTGGTGGGGTCAGGCTTCTTTAATTGTCACCTCCACTTCGGTCTATCCTCGACATCGTCCTCGGAAACCTTGCGAATTACCAGCAGCCTGAGTTGGCTACAGCCTAGCGCGGCAGATTGAGAGGTCGGAAAATTTAGGGACCGACTTTAAAAAAAAATAAGCTCGCGGTAAATATATACAAAAATCAGCCCCTAAAATCTGCCGTCCTAGGCACAAAACTACTATTTGCGCTATTTTTTTATACAATTTCATCTATTTTACTGAATTATCAAAATCTAGTAGATAGAGTTAAGAGCGGCAAAATTTTTACAGCTTATAAAATTACCGGTTTCTGTAGAATTGCGGGTGAAACCGCGGGGCGCAGCTAGTAATTGATATTTAACCATGTAAACAATAACTAAAATATCAATTACTAGCTGCGCCCCGCGGTTTCACCCGCTATTCTACAGAAGCCGGTAATTTTGCCGAATATTTTTCTGGGATAAAAAGCCTATGTGTTAATCCAGGGTGTAAATTTCATTAAAATCCGTTCAGCCGTTACAGAGTTGAACGGGAACAAAAACACTTAAATACTTACACATAAACTTTAATATTATAACACACATACATACATATCCATACCCACATTTACATTTATTATACATACATTTATAATATTAGTGTGATTATTGACCTCTATATTGTCTTAAGTATTCATTGTCCTAAATGTAATTAGCATTCACAATATTTGTTAAAGATAAATAGGTAGAATACCTAATTAATGATACTAAAAACCGACATAACTAAGATTACACGCATTCCACACATAGTCTGTGGTTATTATTTGCGAACAAATTCCTACCTAGTTATATCTAGAGAAGATAATGGACTTGAAATTCCCGATGAAAAAGTATTATGACATTAATTTAAGCAGTCTCACGAGATTACGAATCTGTTTATTCTCACGCGAGGTACGGAGGTGTGGAAGAAGGGAGGCTAATAAAAGCTAAGGCTCACGGCACTCTTCTGCGCGAGAGTCTGCGAGATCATCGTCATAGATAGTTAAATAACTCTTGTTTGTATTATTATTCAGTATTCATTATGTAGTATAATTGTTCACACCAGAAACTACATAAATAAGATAAAAATCTACATAAAACTAGTGTAACAACTGGCGGCTTTATCGCTTAAGGCGATCTCCTCCAGGCAACCTTAAAGGGTCATAATAGGACACATTAGAAGAACTGTATGGTGCATCTGGATAGCAGATAAGCTTAGGGCCTGTCACCCAGATTTAGTACTATTATTTGTATTATATTATTATTATTTATTTATTTTCCTAGTTTTGACCCTGGAGTCAAAAGGTAGAGAGGACTGGTAGAGTCTCTGGCTTATGAGCCGGAGGTTCCGGGTTCGTTTCCCGACCGGGCCGATGTTTGAATGATGAATGTAAATATTTGCTCTGGGTCTGGTGTAAGTTTTGCATGTCTGAGTGAGTTTCATGGCATCCCAGAAGAACGGAATCCTAGTAGGGAGCTGTGAACGTGAAGTTTTTTATTTATCGAAATTTTGGCCTCGTAAAACACCTGGCATCACATACATTATTTAAATGTTTAACACCTGGGAATTACATGAATTATTGAAATATTTAACCTTTGTTTAAACGTACGATGGAAATAAATGTGAACAGCACTTGGCCCACTCACAGTCGGTTGAACTCGGCACCGAGCTGAAGTTCAGAAGACTTTCGGTCCAGTTAAGTCTCTCGTGTGCGTTGGCCATAAACGGAGCAGCGGCATGCCAAGTGATGCGATGACTGCGTTAATGATGAGGAATTTGGTACATTAACCACAATAGAATTTTTCTGACTGGAGGCGGAGTCAAGAGCTCACGACAAGGTAATAGCGTGGTATGCAGGTACGTTGTACATCAAACACGAAGTCCAACGGAACATTGGGACTCATAATGGTATTTGACAGGTAAATTCTATTTCGGTGAAGAAAACGGATGTTTGATGATGGTGGCGCTGACGTGTGAAAATTATACCGTTTTGGTAAATTAGAGCAGTCTGTGATAGCTAAGTAAATAATGACATTTCAGAATTCTGGCCGAATGTACATAGCGCATGATTTTATGTAACGACGTTATTTTATCTATATATATATATATATATATATATATATATATATATATATAGATGCTTTACTATATGTATATATTTATTACATAAGAAAGAAAGACTGCTGGCCAAGGTCACCACTGAAGTCCCGAAATCAAAAGTAGTGAAAGAATAATCAAAACAAAGAAGACTCGAATATAAAACCAATTTCAATGGCCCAAAGCATGGTACATCGATGTCCCAAAGTTATTTATCGTGTGAATGATGTGTTTTGTTTCGTAATTTTTGACGTTGTCATTAAGAAATCACGTCGTCAATAAAATGACATGATAAAACTATCATCATCTTCATCAGTACCGAAAAGGTGAAGCTATTCTAAGCTAAGTCAGATATAAAAAATATCAAAGGAACGCTAATTATGTATATTGGGATTAGAATTATATTATTATCATACTTATTGAACTGAATTTGAAGTCTATAGAATCAACAAGTTAGCTAACAGACAGCAAGCGTCCATCGTTTCATCGATAGTTCAACAATAATTTTGACGACTGTCGTGGCTTAGTCGGTAGCGCGTCATTATAAGCAGTGGGTCGCGGTTTCGATTACCGGCTGGGTCGTTACTTGAATTATGAGTTCAAATATCTGGTCTCTTTCAGTGTAAGTTGTCCATGTTTTTATGTCTTCAATGGCATCACAGACATAAGGTAATCTAGTAGCTACGAATGTGGAGCGATATCTGTATATACAAAAGAACAAGCCCTTTTCTAGGAATCAACGCACAGACCAAACCGCTCTTGATAGAAACGTGAAACTTAAAACAAAATGGAGTAAAATAAATATATTAATTGAACTTTGCGACTCCCTTAAATACAGGGTCCATGTATATATAGTAGTAGCATACAAAATCCCCCGAATACTGAAACGTTTGTTAACTTTGACGACAGATTAAGTCTATCGCTGTCTTTGTCATTTGCTTAGTGCCAGACAAAGGCGGTATTAGAATTAATCTGTTGTCAACGTTAACAAATGTTTCAGTATTCGGGGGATAGACTATTAGACTAGTTACTGGGTGCAATAAAATACTTTGCGAAACAACACAGTTTGTATGGATACCAAGTTTGTATGGATATCCAGTTTGTTTTGATGGTTTGTTTGTATAAATCTTTTCTCATGTTGCCAATTAACCTCGGTTTGTGTAATGAGCATAAAAAAATAATGAAAGGAATGTCTTAGGATTTTTCGAAAATTAATCCCTAATGAGGCGAAATGGGGTGTTTCTTTTACTGTACAGCCTGTTCGTGAAAAGCCGTGCGGTCAAGCCAGTTTAGTTATAAATAATATAACTCTATAAAATAAATACTCAACAAAGATAAATTTACAACAGCTGGTAGACATTGTCGATCATTTGACTACGTATAATTATCTTGTAAGTAGAAAATCTAACGTACTATAGATTATAGTTGTTGGGAAGAGTATTTTCTATCGACTATTGCTTTAAATCAGATGAAACATTAGGCGTTCAATAGATTCATGGTGACGAGCGCAGTGCATTGCCGCTCATGGCGCTGAATTATTTTGGACAGGCGTGAAGCTTAACATCAGGTGATCGACTTGCTCGTCTCGTCACCAAGTTCCATGAGACAAATTGGTGTTGGCAATGGGATTCAGTGATAAACTGAATTTAGATGCATTGGGTATTAATTTGTTTGCCAATAAAATTGAGGGCTAGACAAACAAACTACAAAGATAAACATACTAGTTTTATAAAATGTTATAGTAATTTGCTAGATGCAAGTGGCACGTTGTCGGTCTGTGTGGCGCAGTAAGGGGGAAGCCTATGTCCAGCAGTGGACAATACAATACAATATAACTTTATTATACACCAAAAGAAAATAAAACTTAAATATGAACAATAATAGAAAACCGGTAGTATAATGGGCGGCCTTATCGCCTAAAGCGATTTCTTCCAGACAACCTTGACCTTGACGTGTTGTGGCTGATGATGATAGTAATTTAATTCAGTCTTGTCAGTTTTTTAACTTTTACGATCAACTCTGACAGATGTCGATGAAATTTGGTTAGCAAATAGGTTGCATTAGCTCACATTAGCAATGCTATATAGAGGACGGACATAATACACTTTATATCAAAAAAAATATGCAAAAAATCGCGAAGTAAACCATCCTATTCTGCCTATCTAACTAATTACAATACCTACCTTCGCAAATGAAAACGCGTGGTTCACAACTTGAAAGCAAGCTAACATGACATCGTTGAACCTAAAGGGTTCTTCTACTCTAGCGCTATAAACATTATCCATTGTGTTTATTCTACAACCTATCGATATCACCTGGCAGTCTCCAAACGCAAACCATATGCTGGTCGAACCTTGACATTCCGATCGTTAAAAATAATTCTCTATTTCAGTAAAACTAAAACTTTCTAATTTCAGCTCTATTTATAGTACCTTAAGGTTGCAGGTTGAGCTCATTTGGAAGCCCGCATTTGGGGTTCTTTTATGGTCGTAGTTACCCCTGCTGTGCATCTGCGCACGTGGCTTTCTTTGAGGGGACGAGGGAATCCGGGCAGATGTTTCCTTTGGCTTGGGTTGGGGTGCCGAATTTCTAGTCAGTTGTAACGCTTCTGTTCGTAGTTATATTTTGGTAGCGGTATTCGTAGCTTAGTTCTGTTTCGTTTCTAAAATCTACGAAGACGCGTTACACTCGCATGCACCCTTTATTCTATACTTAGACATTCAGTAATAATGTGAATTACATCGTTTTCTATGATTTACATCTCACTGTATAATTGATAAACTAATTCGCTAATTACGAGGCGAATATTGCACACCTTGTGCTTTAAAAGAATAGAAAAATAGGGCGGGGCGAGCCTTCCGATGCCAATTCAGGTTCTTCAAGTTTTTCTTGCTGATACCAGAAACATTTGTAGTTTGGAGTCTTTCTGAAAAGTTGCCTGTACAAGCATGGAAGGTTTACTTTTGTAATAATAACATATGAAACTAAAATTGTTCCAAACTAAGAAACGGTTTTTTTTTAAATGTTTGGTTGGTTTAGAATCTGGTTTCGAAGGACCAGCGCTGAATTCTGTTTCATCCTCACTAATATTATAAATTCGATTGTAACTATTTCATTATGAATATTACATTTCTGTAATATCAGTAAAATGATTAATTTTATTTTTTATTTTCAAAACACGCTAGGTTCTCAGGAGATGGCATTGAAAACATTATTTTTGGAAACATATTTTTACGTCGTTGCAATCTAATTTGAACTAAACTTAAATCGCGGACATTATACCAATACTTTGTTTCTATATTCACCATATTTTCCGTTATAGCCGTTATGGCTTTCATAACAGTTCTGACAATACGTAAACGCCATCTTCTTTTTTTTTGTAGATTGTCATTCTTTTCGTGTAGTTATTTTTTTTGTTTATAACAAAATGTAGATTTTCGTACTAATAAAAAGTATTTGACATTTCAGGGCGAGGCTTATCTTGTTTGCAATTTAATGTTTACTTATAAGGGAGTCTGCCAGAAAAGGCAGGCATTGTCTGTTTCGTACATCATGCACGCCTCATGCAAATGTTATGCGGAAATACTTGAGTATTAAATACACACATACCTACTTAATGGGTGAGTACGATAAAATTGTTTCCTCTATACTTAATCCATTACTCACACTCCTAATGATAAATAAACATTTAGACCTAAGTGAACGGAATTCGGAAGCAGTTAATGGACTGTGAAATTCTTGTCTTGGACTGAGTCCGATACTCCGATAGACGTGAGCGCCTCAAGCAACCGAATCAATATGAATTACTAAGGCATCTGTTGAAAATTCTTTCTTTCTTTTATTTTTAATGTTTGATGGCAGGCAGGCAAGACACCATTTATATGTATAGCTTATCACGTATTGAATTCCATACAAACAAATTTCGAAATTGTAGGTACGTGGAATACGAACGTACCTATCGCTGTAAATATTTCCTTTTGCCCTCTGATGTTAACTGACGAGGTCGAAGATCCACGCTGGCTCTCAGACGAGGTTGACAGAACATAACGAGGCGCTTGGCGACAAATTGACTTGAGGGTAGCAGCCAGCAGTGTTTCCATGTAAAGTTTTTCTCACGATGTTTTCTTTCATTAAGAGCTTGACCACGGGATTTTGAAACGTTTGTTAACTTTGACAACAGATTAATTCTAATGCTGCCTTTGTCTGGCACTAAGCAAATGACAAAGACAGCAATAGACTTAATCTGTCGTCAAAGTTAACAAACGTTTCAGAATCCCGGGGTGAGCTCCTTAGTGGGATTTAAATTCACGCCCTGCGGCGTGGAATCCGACCGCGTCAATCACTCGGGCTATTGTCGCTTCAAAATGTCATATTTCGGATCGGCTCGAAGGACCATGTTGAATATGTATGTGCCCCGTTTTAGACAGGTTGAGTTGTGTAGACAACTATATAGCTCCAGGGTAAGCGCTTGGGCTAAAGTGCCAGTGGCTCATTTGAATAATGGACAGGATCCACGCGGGGTCACTCGTATTGGCTAATCGTACGGCGTTTTATCGCGCGTTATCGCAACATGCGGGCACTCGATAGGAACTGTGTAGCGCGCTCGCATTCCACTCTATTATGTTCGAGATTCCACGCCGTGTTGCCTGAGATATAGTCTACTATAAAAACGCGCACACTGTAGTACTTTGTAATAACAAATAAACCGTACTTTGTTCGATGATTTAATGATAATATAAACTTTTAACATTGCGACAAAGTACTTTATGTATTTGGGCAGACATCAGTATAGTGGGTTCGCGTAGCGGCGAATTTTTTTGCGTCTCTTGCTCTCAAATCAAACCGGTAACAACTCATTACATTATAGAATTTGTTCTCTGTAGAATCTGTACACATTATTAAGTATTGTTTAATCTGTGTCATGGTCATAGTAAGTGTTTCATATTCTGTGACGGTCCGTTCCGTAGCCATCGAAGTCATTGCCATGTGCGCCGATGTTTATTAATTTAATAAATATACATCCATAACTTAGGTAAATGTAGGTAGGTAGTTGTTTACCTACTCATATCAATGTCAAGTTACGTACAATGCTACAGCACTTTGTATGCAAAGATGCAGGTAATTTTCATAAAAAATCGCTTTACAGGACACAAAAAAACAGAATTATCTCTCATTAACAAATAAATTAAACTCCTAGTTATATACGTAAGTATGTTGTATTTTGTACTTACAATGTGTATGTTTTTCTCACGGAGTTCCACAATGCGAAGCGATAAGTATTTTTCTCACAACAAAATTAAGTTACGAACGATATATAGATGGCAGTCCTTTATTTTATTAAATAAAATAATGCTCTGTCAAACAGAAACCTTCATAACAATGTTACAAAACCGGCAAACAGTGAAAATCGATAGTCGCGAACTGCAAAAACTTATTGATTCAACACAACACGCTACCGAGTATTGGAACGCAAAAAATGTAATTACTTCTACCGTTTATTATCCATTGTCCGTTTAGCGCACCGATGTATTTATTTGTTGTTTATTTCATAAAATCCAACTATCGCGCCGCGGCTCTGTTGACGAAATAGCCGCGTTTGACATTTGAGCCGAGCCCACTGCGGTAGGAATCCGAGGAATGTCAAATATTTTCAGTGCTGCCATCTGTACGATGGAATCTCAACGCTCAGAGGCGGCATACTCTGTGGGAATTTAAAATCTTCGCTTTAGAAAACTATCGTCTTTAACTCTTCAAGCACAATGAATAATACGATTTCCTTCTTTAATACATCAAGTAAACTCTAAAATACCAAGTTTTTGATGAGTTGAGTTAAGTTGAGATTAAAAATATGAAAGTGGCGCGTCGTTCGCGAATCCACCGGAATGCGGGCGGAGTAGTGCCGCCTCTGACGTCAGTGGCGCAGGCGTATTGCCATAGAAACTCGTAACACAATCTGTGGTGTGCCGCAGGGTTATCGACATACTCGCAGCGACGCAGTTACTGCAGATTATTCTGTGGCAGGGGTATAGAAACTATGAACTAGGCTGTGGTGAATTTAGGGTCGGCACTCGGCCGTGCGCTTTGCGCATGTAGCGTGCTATATGTTTCGGTTCGATACTTTTGGAATTCATGATAATTAATCATAGAGCTTCTGAAGTGAAACCATTTCTTGTCTAATTTTTATAAAAAAACATGCTTAAATGATGCTAAAATGTAAGAGCAAAGTGGAGAACAGAAACTTCCTATAACTTTCTTAAACGTTTTTCTTCCAGGGGAAACATAAATACTTTAAAAATACTCATCTGTTTTGTGAATTTTTAGGAGATTTTTCCATCCTTATAATTATTTGCTTTAGTAAGTAATATTTTATATTTTAATTTTGGATCAATAGAGTATAAAATAATAAAACCACTTTCAGCTAGGCGTTACCTTGAGATAGCTAATGGAACGCTTTGTCTCAGTCCCCGCAACCCGCACTTTCCTCAAATGTGGGTGCGTTTACGTTAGAACAAAGATCTCATAATGACTAGGCTCATTGACCGAGTGTCAACTTTTGAAATATTACAAGTGAAGTAAAATATATAACCCTAACTAATATCATAAACTCTCTGTCTGGGTGTTTGTCACGTTATCACGGCTAAATGGCTGAACGGATCGAGCTGAATTTTTGCATAGATATAGCGTAAGGGTCGGAGATGGATATAAGTTTTTTTTGTGAAGGCGCGGGTAACAGCTATTCGATAATATACTGAAGATCATTGAAAAGTCCTGGGGCTTTTATCCGTGGGTTATCTTACCCGTGGTACTACCGTTGGTACAACTGGTAGTATCACGTGTTTTTTAGCCCGTGGTAATACCATCCTGTCTTGTAGTACCACAGTAATATCATTTAGTCTCCACCACTTTACCTACTGGGGCAGGACTTACTTTGCTTTACTGAGACTATGACACAGACTTGTTTTAATTGTGTAATGTTTCACTTCACTTGAAATATTACAATACTTGACAATGGTTAAATACACAAAGTGTGAAGCCAAAACTTGAGAAAAAAAAAACTCCTATATTGGAATTACAAACGCGCGATTCAGTGACATAATTTTTATTTTATTCTAAAAGTGGCTATACATGACCTGACCTGACATCGTGTGAAGGAGATGGCAATATATGAGTTTCTCGGGAGCGAAAGGGAGAATCTATAAGATTGTTATCTAAGTAGATTGTTTCATTTGCTCCCGTGAAATTCAAGTCTAGATTCGTTTAGAAATTCGCACGATGTCGGATCAAGTAATGTAGCGAGGCCTTTACACGTTTTTTTTTTTTTTAATTCTCAGAATCCTTATAAATTAACACTTTTATACAAAACCAAGCAGTTACATCTATTCTCTGAGAAAATATGAATGTTCGCTATTTAGCTCTGTATTGTCGCTTTCTGTATCATTTCAGAAATACCTTATCATAACGAATATCACTGCCATGTAATTAAATGATTTATATGATGACGTAATTATTTACCTTTAAGGTGTCTGACCTGACCTGACATCGTGTCAAAGGGACAGCTAGACTTGGATTACACGGTAGCAAAAGAAACAAACTATTAAGGTTATAGCTTCTCCCTTTCGCTCCCCCAGAAACTTATATATAGCCATCTATTTCACACGATATCAGGTCAGGCATTGTGTAGCCACTCTTATTATGTTCTTATTTTTAATTCTAAAAAGGTATACCAAGCAATAACATAACGCAAAGCTGTTCAGTTTTAGATAATTCTTTAAGAATACATGTAACCGTTAGTTAGAAAGGTAACTAATTTTTTCACCAAATAATTCTATTAGTTAAAGATACAAGGGGGCTGTTTTTGCTAACATTCAATTCTAAACACAATACTGCCTGTGGTTCTCGTATTACCGTTTTATGTACCTAAGGTCAGTGTCACACAATAATAGCTCTTTGGACATTGATCTATTATGTAGTAAGTGCTAGAGGCGACACGGCACTAAACTGCGATGTCCCGTTTAATTGTGGCACACTTGTTGATAGATAAAATATTGTATTTGCACTGAGTTTCTTTTAGCTAGCGACATTG
Source organism: Apocheima hispidaria (assembly GCA_947579745.1). Taxonomy (NCBI): domain Eukaryota; kingdom Metazoa; phylum Arthropoda; class Insecta; order Lepidoptera; family Geometridae; genus Apocheima; species Apocheima hispidaria. The sequence goes on from OX388151.1 coordinate 6,584,597, forward strand.
AAGTGTGGAAAGTCACCAGCTACAAAAACCTTCAGTGCAAATACGATATTTAATAAATCGATAAATTTGACATTTGCCGTAGACAAAATCACATTTGTCGATTCTAAACGTCACACGTGGACAAAAACCAATGGGAATTGTCAAATAATAAGCAAACGTGCAATCATTGCGGGATTAAATGACTAATATCCGAAACCATCCAAAACTAAGTGAAAATCCGAAATAATTTCATATCCGTAACCGAATCCGAAACGAGTGTAATATTATTTCCGAATCCGAAATTTCATATCCTTAAGATCCCTGATATTTATGAGAATAAGGATGTTTTAGCGAGTGACTAAGACCTTGTACGCATAAGTATGCCCGGGGTTGTACGAGATACCTCTGTACTCGAGCTGCACTAAGAAACGTTCTAACAGCTGCAATAACAGCGTGAAAAGCAAAATAAAAATATTTTAAAAAACTTCACTAAAGTATATCGTCAACCAGCTATCCTTACGTTCAAAAACCTAACAAATGTGATTTCATTCGGCTTTTTACAATGAAATTGTAAATGTCAAATGATTCTTAGCGCGGCTCGGGTGTATTTTAAATACCGTCTTTCGTTAGACCCGCTCAACATCAGTCCGGCTCAATAAACAAAGCATTGAAATGAGACCCTTATAATTATCGTGTTATGTAGATACATGATATTACTTGACATTCAGCTGTACTGCACAAGATATAAGGCTTACATTTCAAAGTTTTAGTTTTAGGCGGGGTGTTTTTTAATGAAAGGCTATTTAGAAGCAGCTATTCGTGAGTTCTTATAATCTATTTTTTTCATCAGTTTTTATCCATGATAAGGCTACTAGATTTTATAAATAACATCCATCAAATATCCTAATATTCATTTACAATTATCTCACTTGGGAATCAGCGGGTTCGTACTACAATACTTATTCGTACGGTAATTAATATAATTTATCGTAATTTGGTTCTTTATTCATATAGATAAGTAGTTAAGTATGAAATGTACGGTAAAATGAAAAAACAAACCTATAGGTACTGAACTGTCCATGAATTTTGTACGTTTATTTATTAGATACATAGATTTCTAGAAAATTTAAATCTTTTTTTATACGAGGAAATAACCAAAGTACAGTCAGCTTTCAAGTAACAACAATAATAATAATGTAATAATAATAATAATAATAAAGCCAAGGCTGCAAAGAGCAGCTAATTATTGATTCAGTTGCCATGAAACAGGCTCTTAAAAACAAAACAGACCTCCACACCATGTATATTGACTACCGTAAGGCATATGATTCAGTGCCCCATAGCTGGCTTATTCACATACTTCGTCAGTATAAAATCCATCCCTCAATAGTTACATTCTTAGAAAACATTATGCAAAACTGGAAAACTAAACTTTCCATGAGAAAAGTAAAAGAAACCATAGTAACCGATGAAATTTCAATAAAACGTGGAATCTTCCAAGGAGATGCCTTTAGCCCGCTATGGTTCTGCCTTGCCCTTAACCCTCTATCCCGACTACTGAATGACACTGATGCAGGACTTCACATTAATAGTGACAACAATACACATACTATCACACATCTCATGTATATGGATGACATAAAACTGTATAGTAATGACACCCAATCACTCCATCACCTTGCAGATATCGCACAAACATTCTCCAATGATATAAACATGCAGTTTGGAATAGATAAATGTAAAACTTTTTCAATGCAAAATCAGTCAGTCGTACTGCAACCGTATACGCTTAGTACAGGTGAAGTTGTGGAACCGATGAATGAAAATGATTACTATAAATACTTGGGACTACAACAAGCACATCAGATATCGCATAATCACACAAAAACTGAGGTAACACGTAAGTTTACGCAAAGGCTTAACACCATTCTGAAATCACAATTAAACGGGCGAAATATAGTAAAGGCGATTAACACATATGCTATACCGGTACTCACATACACATTTGGGATCATAAAGTGGTCACAAACAGATCTTATGAAGCTACAACGTACAATAAATACAACACTGACAAGTCATCGCAAACACCACCCTCGATCATGTATCCAAAGACTAACACTACCAAGATCTGAGGGAGGAAGAGGTATCATTGATATAACAAACCTCCACAATAAACAAATAACGACACTCCGTAAATTCTTCCATGAGCGCGCCGAAACATCCATTCTCCATCAAGCAATAACCCGGAATGACATGAAATTCACACCTTTAAACCTTTCAAACAGTAACCCACAACGGAACGAGACTATAACTGATTCTACAGACAAAATGGCTACATGGAGGCAAAAGTCTTTACATGGAAGGCATTACCAGGACCTACAACAGCCTCATGTCGACAAAACTGCGTCGAACGCGTGGCTGCAGCGTGGTGAGCTCTTTCCAGAGACTGAAGCCTTTATGTTGGCTATCCAGGATCAAGTTATTGACACGCGTAACTATCAAAAACATATTATACGCACACCAAACATAACTGACACCTGCAGACGATGCTGCAGTAGCTCTGAGACCATTCAACATATTACTGGGGCCTGCAAAGCGATAGTCCAAACAGACTACAAGCATCGACATGACCAGGTGGCAGCCATCATACATCAATACTTAGCATATAAATACAAACTAATAGATGAAAAGGTTCCATATTATAAATATACACCGCAATCTGTTCTAGAAAATAGCAACTACAGACTCTACTGGGACCGAACCATTATAACCGACAAAACAGTACATTTTAATAGACCGGACATTACAGTGTTAGACAAAAATAACAAGACTGCTTATCTCATAGACATTGCCGTATGTAATACACACAATTTACAAACAACACACACCGAAAAAATTGCAAAATACACGGACTTATCAATAGAGATTAAAACGCAATGGCAAATTAATAGCACCAGAACAATTCCAATAGTACTTTCAACCACTGGTGTAATACCCAAAGCTCTGCATAAAAATTTAGAAACACTCAACATCCCAAGCACAGCTTACAAACTACTTCAAAAGGCAGTTATACTGAACACGTGCAGGATAGTAAGGAAATTTTTATCCTTAGAGTAAGCACTTGGCTCCGGCCCGTGCAAATTTCACCTCCATCGTCGGAGAGAAACGAAAGAAGTTTTATAAAAATAATAATAATGTCGTAATGAGTTCCAAATGTGATGTACCTCTGGATTTTGAAACGATACAGACCTACTTCCGTGAAAACAGATTAAGTCTATTGCTGTCTTTGTCGTTTGCTTAGAGCCAGACAAAGGCAGCATTAGAATGAATCTGTTGTCGAAGTCAACAAACGTTTTAGAATCCCAAGGGCAGACTTAGAAAATCAAGAGTTTCAGAGAAAAAATGAGCGCCCGAAATCTGATGTGAGACACTTCAATTAATATTTCGCTTTCAACCAACGTAAATAAAAAAAAACCTAATGAGCACCATATTTCATTAGAAGGTTTCCATGATAATTATTTGCGCATTTATACTTATAATAAAACTGGATTGGATTACTGTACATTGATTGTTTATAAACATTATCTTTCTGTGTGTTAATAGGTACGTATGTATAATTATGTATTATTTGTTTTAAAGTATATATTTTACATTTATATGTATAGCTTGTATTTATCGTATGTATTTTATGTAGGTAGTAGGTTTATGTATGTATTTTTCATATTATTATTATTTTTATGTATCTACACCACCGACCGTAGTTTATAAGTCATAATTCTGTCCATCCAAAGGTTGTCTGGAAGAAATCGCTTTAGGCGATAAGGCCGCCCATTATACTTCCATTTTATAAATATTATTGTTTTTTTAAGTTTGTCTGTTTTGGTGTATAATAAAGTTATATTGTATTGTATTGAAGATATTTTTGAAAATATATATTTTCAGGAGAATGGGAGCAAAAGAACCCAAAAAAACAGTTTTCAAAATGTTTGTCTGTCTGTACGGGATAAACTCAGAAACTAAGGCATGGATTTACAAGCAGTTTTAAAAATATGTTTTATGGGCGGCACTTAGCATAGGTTTTGTTTCACCAAAATCGTTGCAGGAATATTGAAGTTATGACGCAATTTATGAAAATATGAGGATGTCTATTATAAGTTGAACCACGGAATATAGCGGATCTTTAGTGCAGAAGGTTCAGCTTAACCTTGTTTTTTGATTATCTGAAGAGCTTGTAACATTAAGAGCTGGGTTGACATGCGGTTCTCTAAAAATATGGTCAAACTTTGTTTAATTAAAATCGGTTCACGGAAACTGGAGATATTACGCAATATTTAAGAACGTTGAGTACTTTTGCAAAGCAAATTTACATCGGGTCGCCAATAGATGACGGCACGAGTCTTCTGAATCGCGGTGACAAATTTATTCATGATTTAGGTAAAGTTTCGGAGATTTATCTGAATAAGATGAATAAGTTCTATTTGGTAAAACATAATGGCTGATTAGGATATCGCATCATCTGACCGGTCAAAAAGCGTGAAAAGCACAGGAGTTCCTTATAAAAATTACTAAAAAAACTAAAAAAAAAAAAAAAAAGAGCACTAAAGAAAACGAAAGGTTTAACAAGCATTTCAGGTATTGTACATCTAGGGGATAAAACTTTATGTGGAAGTTCGTCATTTTTATTGTATTTTGTATTTGAAAGCACAACGTCCGAGTCTCAGTTCTGAACCCTAAACCCACGTACGAAGTTGCGGCCATCAGCTAGTGTCATAAAAATAGAAAATATTGGTTAAATAAAGCTAAAAATTTAAAATAAGAAGTCAAAAAAATACTCTCGATAAAATGTTTTCGATCTAGCGAAATATTACTATTCGTATTTTGAGTCCTATAAAGCATTCGACCAAGGTCTAAATAAATTTATTCTTAGAATTGAAATACCTATTTTCAGGATATTATCTATATTAAAATGTCCAACCTACAGACAAGCACTTTGGAACTCACTTCATCACGGTAAAAATATCTGAATTACATCAAATGCACTTTAAATTCTATAATGTATTTATTTATAATTAACAATTTGACTTTTATCTAATATAATAACTACAATAAAACATAACTTAAGCTGTGCTTTTTGCTCGAATAGTCATATAAATATGTAATTTATTACTAATTTGATTTATAGTCTGTAGGAATAATAGTCTATGAGTGACGGTTTGTAAATATATTTATATTCTGGGTAAATATATATAATTATTTTATGAATAACCCTTATAATCATAATGAAACAAATAATAGATAGTGCATATATAATTTTTAACTTATATCAAAATATGTGAACACGATGAAACTATTAAATTGATATTATTATATAATGATGATTCATTAAACTCATACAATTAGGTGTTTTTTTAGGATTAGTGAACATTTTCAAGGAAACTTTGCCGTATATCTTATACTTTGGTATAATACGTAACTACCTAAATTTCTATCCTAAGATATTTTTTTGGTTATTTTATGCCCGTCTGCACTAAAGTCAACAAGGATAAAAGTTAGCTAAGCATAAACTGAGTCGGACTTAGGCATGTCAAAGAAAAGGACATGGCTTACGCATTTAGGCAACCTCCTAAGTTTAGTGCAATGCATTTTTCATTGTTAGGTACGTCCTAAAGAGTTAAGTATGAATTTAGGAGCTGTCAAAGTTTAGTGCAGATGGGCATTATATTCATATAAATATTTTTAAAACTTCAGGGGACGGCTTAACGAGTCAAACAAATTATATATATATAAAATACGGGAATATAATTAATTAAATTTTTACATTAATTGTTATTATACGTTTATTTCATGGCACGTGTGTTTCTATAATTCAGTTATGATAAAAATGTTTAGAGTTTCAAGCATAATAAGCACATAAGCTGTGTTAAAATTTATAAGTCTGTAATTAGCTAATTTGTTGTTTTTCCAACAATTGTTTCGAAGGTAACTTCTTATAATATTATGTCATAAGTCATAAATAAATGTATACTATTTATTTATGAGTTATGACATACACCTCTTCATTTGTAATAGCATATATCAACCAAACATTTTCTTAAAAACAGTACAAAATTACTATTAATGAAGGTTTTAGTCAGTGGCTATTGAAGGATTGTTTTTGATGTGGAGTGATTTTTATATTTACTGTGTCGTTTTACAAAAAAAACTAACAAGAATTTGACCTATTTTGTTTAAAAATCCCTCAAAGATGCACCTTTGATTTTTAAACAAGACATGTCTTTCGTTTAAAAACTAACATTTAACATCTACTGCATTAATTAGGCCAAATAAATTAATTCATCATAATTTTATAAGCGAACACGAGTACCTTATGTTTTTTTCTCTGCAACTAGTCTAGTACCTACTAAAGGCATAGTTTATATGTACTTATTTGTGTCCTATTTTCTGTTTTGTCATAAGATAAAATAAAAAAACATTAATATGCAATATGAATAAACAGTTCAGTTCAGTTTTGCCCCAACATTCCCAAGTCCGTATTGATTATAATAATATGATACAATCTACTTACAGTGTTTGATGCAGTCAGTTCGTTGATAATTAATCAAAAGATTTTATTTTCAATGTTAACAGTCTTAGATTGAACGATTTCTTCATATCAATGGAGTTTATATAACTTTGTTTTTGAATTACATCATATTATATTTTTGTACAACATATGCTTTTTGTATGTTTCTTTAGTGTCGTCAATTTTAAGTTTTTTTAGTGTCGTCAACTTTAACTGTTCCATTAACGCGCATTTTTACAAATCATTTTCTTCATTCAGTTTTACTTGATTTCTCCTTAGTTGGTTTTGAAGTATTCGATTTCAACTTTCTTTGCAAAGTTTTTTGGACATTTTATGCAAGTATTTTAACTTTTACCAAAAAATATTTACAATATTTAAGAACTAACACGTTTATCAAATACATGTTTCTGCTAATATATTATATAAATTACTCATTTCATGATAACATAATAATTATTATAATAAATCCTTATAATACACATATTTTTAGAAGTATAATTTATAAAACATATATTAAAAAATTAGCACTTATTAACTAATAATAATTATTTTTCAATATTATAATACATATAAATAATTTATGCTTACCATTGTAGTTAAATTAAATTAAATTTGTAAAATTCAAAAAATGATATGTCACAGTACATAACGTCTTTAATATAATGGACTTTTAAAAAAATGGTTGCTTAAATGGGATAAAAGTAATATACAATTACATTACTTTATATTAGTATATGTGATTTGTGAAACAAATCAGTGTTTAGTTGTGGTGTATGAACTATGCTTAGTAAAGATTAAACTTATAAGATGATAAGTTTATATAATATAATAATACATACCATCCGCAATTTCTTATAGACAATTGACAGTTCACTCATTATCCCATGTAAGAAAACAATTTCATAAATATATATTTATAAAATATATAAATATCTTACGTATAATAAAATTAAAATATAAATCGCAGCAATATAAACCTTAATAAATATGAATAATATGGAAGGAACGTAAATTACCCGAAAGCAATGTAGGCCGTATTATATAACTAAGATATTTACTAGATCAGAGGTCTTCAATCAACATTATCATTTTTTTTTTAATATACTAGAAGAGCGTTATAATAATTCACTAGAAAACCATATTGTCGAGTTGTCAAAACAGAGAAGAGTTTCACGATTTCCAACAAAAAATTAAAATACTACGATACTTGTAAAAATACTTTCTGAAAAAATACAAACAAAATATAAGAGAATATTAACTTCATAAATGAGTATTTTTAGGCACATGGAAATTTAAAAGGCCCTTTCGTTTTTGAAACCGATTGATCTGAATTTGGAGACCCCTGATAAGATTACTTTATAAATCTAAATACAAATCGACAAATTATTTCGCAATACCAAATCAGTACTCATATTAATTCAACACCAATTAACTTTACCGTATGGTTCCGTAGCCTCATAACGTATAATTGCGAAATAAATTTTCGAGCACCTAAGCTACGAAACATACAACTTATGTCTGTATATTACTTAGTTCATAAAATCATCACGCGTCTCAATAATTTAAATATAAATAAAGGACAGACGAAATTCTAAAACTACCGTCCATTGCACAAAAACAAAATTAGCCACAAGATGGCGCTAGGTAGCCTATCCCACCAGCATGCTATAGCTAAAATAGTTAAAACATTACATTTTACTGGAATATTTCGTGCCACTCGTGAATCTAATTGAAAACTAATATCGTCCCGCGATTTCACCTGCGACAATTTTACGAAAACTGCGTTTTTCGATCAGTATAAAAATGAATCTATTGGCCGGCCATGCAACTAGCTATCCAAAAACACCCTTTTTTATCTGTGCTAGAGAAGACAATTTTTTTAAGTGACAAACAAACTAGCATGCTTGTGTTCACAAAATAATCGCTATTTTTATACGGTATACTAAGACTTCACAATGGTTACAAAAACAATTGTTTAACGAACTGTAGCGGTCGGTCCCGAGAGAGAATCCTGCGACGTCCCGCCGGTTCTTCCTGAGCGACGCCCGCGCAAGGCGTCATTCTCAGAGGCCTAGTGGACGAAGACGCCCCACATCTACGGCATTGGGCCCTTCTGACCCCCAAAGGCCGTCTCCACCACCACATACCCTCATCGAATAAATGACCTTTATCGTTCCCCGAATCGCAATCGTAATTGCTACCACCTGCTCTATCGTAACGATTCTCGCCTTTTTCGCTCCCGGTTTCGTACCGAGATTCGCTTCCCGTATCGTACCGCGATTCGCTCGGCTCGTACCGAGAATAGCTCCTCTTATCGTACCCTGCACACGCACCTAAGCTACTTTTATCATAGTAATTACCCTTGTCGAAAGTACTCGTATCATCATAATAGCCACCTTTGTCGTACAACTCTTGTTTTTTATTGTATCGCCCAATACTTTTGTCGTAAGAGTTTTTATACCGATTGTAGTCCTGTTTTTCTTCAGTGGATCCGTAGGTGGTCGGGTCGAAGTCGGGGGAAAGGTACCTCTGTTTCGACCAGACTCGTTCCGACCACGTGGAGTTTTCGCTTTCGCAAGGCGTGACAGGAGCGCTGCGAATCGTTTTTGGCTCGTAGTGGTTGTATGACTCGTCTGTTAAGGATCCACGTTTCTGGAAATGATATAATACAAAAAAATAATTTATCTACGCAAACACTATGATGTAATCCGGGTGCTAAAACAACAACAATTTGTCACCCCAACACATAACTTCACTCCTATTTCAACCCTAATGAGTTTGGAAGAATAAAATAACTTGCATGGCAGTAGAATTAGAATTACGTAGAAGCGTGGAACTTATAAAGAATTTAGATAAGTTTTTTTCCGCGTATCTCGAAAAGTTATTATCACATTTTAATAATTTTAAAATATTACTTTTTACTCAGATCTATCAATTTCGAAGATGATTAGTTTTTGAGATGCATAGTTTAGAAAAGAGAGGAGGCGGAGACTTCAAAAACAACACACGCTACGAGCTCTGAATGATAATGGAGCGGCCTGCTTGAAGAGTAAGCCGAAATGCCGCCCGCCCCAACCCCTCATCCCCTTACATCAGATAAGTCTAATAAACAAAGTCCGCAATAATTTGTTTATATTTAGAAATTTACCTAATAATTATGTAGATGTCGTGGGCTAATCGTTGAACTAGGCAAATCAATCAAGAAATACCGCTGTATCGTGATCCGATACGGCGGATCTCGTCACTAGGCATGCAGATCTCGATACGTCGGTATTTCTTGATTTGGCCGATTACTTCGTGATGTGCCCAGTATAAAGTTGGGCAGATCGATGAGAGCAACCTGTTTGTTGATTTGCCCTAGTAGTCATTTGGCCACATTGAGATATGGCTGCGCATCATAATGTAATTCCGTTTCGCGACGCTTGTGGCGCTGTTTGCTCTCTGTCAGCTCATCAGCTGTGTGTTTACGTGCAAGAAAGATGGCGGCGTCACAACAAATCGTAACCCTGGCTGGATAAATCTTTACTACCTAAACTTCATTTTGTTTGCCTGTACTTTTGTCACCGTATAGAATTGATTTGCCGAAGCATGGCCGGGTCAATCGAAACAAACGTTAGGCTTTGAACGATATGGCGGTTATTAGAGGCAATTTAAGAAATGCCAGCTTATCGTCATCTGCCCAGGCAGATCTCGATCGGCCCAGTTTAAAGAATAGCCAACGACATAGATACCAATTCAAGTATTTTAAACTGAAATCACGACTGTTTGACTAGTTCCTAGAGCTTACTAATGGTTATATCACTGTAAATAATTAATTATGTCTCGCCTTGGATTACTATGGAAGATTGATTTCTTTGAATGCCGTCAGTCGACACTTTCAAGGTTACCTCCGATGTTTGTCCTTGAGTGTTGTTGTTGACATTGGTATATGTCGGTTAATAACTTTCCAATCTTATTAAAGTTGGGATCAAATGGTTCACTCGAATGAATGTTATTGTTTTCTTTTATATCACGCTCACACAGCGTATAAGTAAACTAGCTTGCTCGCACGGCTTCGCTTGCCTAGGCTTATGTAAATAAACCACCATTTCACCTCTTTAAGGGTTACATTTTGGAAAATCCTGAGACATGCCGTTCTTTATTTTTTATACTTATTACACCAACCGAGTTTCAATGGCTTAGCATGAAAAAATATGTTATTTCCATACAAGCTTTGGGGGTCCATTTTACCCCTTTAGAAGTAGAATTTCGCAAAATCCGTTCTTATTGTTCACCTCGACCATTTGAGGAGTTGTCATCACCAGCCGGAAGACGTCCACTGTTGAGCATAGGCCTCCCCCTTAAAGCGCCACACCGACCGACAACTTGCCACTTGCATCCACCGGTTGCCCGCGACTTTCACAATGTCGTCGATCCACCTTGTGGGGGGCCTGCGTGCGCTGCGTCTTCCAGTTCGTGATTGTCACTCAAGATCCTTTCTTTCCCATCGGTTATCGGTTCTTCGAGCGATTTGGCCAGCCCATTGTCACTTCAGCTTGCAAGCCTTGAGAGGTATGTCGGTGACTTTGGTTCCGGTTTGGTGATTTGAGGAGTATTGGGTTCAAATTACATGTCTCTGTCATAAGCAGTTTGGTCTGGGTTCTTTGTTCGTGCGTTGATTTTTAGAAAAAGGCTTGTTCTTTTATATGTATTATGCATATAGATAGATTTCCAACAGTATAATAATCTACTTAACTTGATACCTTCTAATAAGAAATAAGTAATCATACCAGAATCAATAAAATTAATCGCAAGTGCAAGAAATCATTTTAGGCGATAATAAGGCAGATAATAATAAGGAATCTTTTTGGTGTATATTAAAGTTATATTGTATTGTTGATTTCAGTACACACAGTGAAGAGTAACTACCCGCGATAAATACCCACAGGTTCTCAATACATGTTATCGTACAGAGTTTAGAGCAGAATGTGTGTTCTACACCTTCAGCCATAACACAATGCTAGAGTGTTGTATCAATAGGTACTTCTAGAATGTTCTCTTGCTTCCATCAAAGCAAATGCCCAAATGCGTCACATCTGTAGGACGTTGATCGGACAGATGGTCGGTTGTCTCACGACCTAATCATAACTATATTCTCCACTTCCTCGCCCTCATCTAAATGTTCATAGAATATTCTAGTATTAGGTATTTCTAGAATGTTCTCTTACCTCCATATCAAAGCAGGGCTGCCGAGAGCGTCACACCTCCTGTAGGAACTTGATCGGACAGACGCCCTGTCGGTTGTCTCCGGATCGGATCATGACCATGCCGTCTACTTCCTCGCCCACTTGAATTACGATCTGGTCTCTGAGGAGCATAAGCCCATTGTCTCCGTCGGAAACCTGAAAATGTGACGAAACGTCATTTTAATAAAAGCTTATAACCAAGATTACCTGACCTATAAGCGATTGTCTCCTCAGTGGAAAGTGTTTTGACGGTTGATTGAAACCACAGATCACACCCCAGATTCTGCATTCAGGACGCTCGAAACACACCACGCATCAGTCTAAATACACTTATGGTCGCACTCCCCGCGACCCGCGCTTTCCTCAAACTTTGATGACTTTTTATAGGAACAACGAATCTCGTAAAGCGGTATCAAGTGTGATCTGTGGTTGAAATCAATTTTGTTTCAAAGTTGTTTCGAATGCCAGGACTATGATAACCCTGCGGGGTAATCAGTTCAAGAGGTCAAACTCATGTCATTCACACACAACGAAATGTGTGGAGCAGCCGTTTCTTTCGCGATTTCATGGTTAGTCCCATAGTAAAAGTTATTAAGAATAACGAGTAAAAAAAAATAAGAATGACGTGTTTTCGGCTCGGTCACCGATATTCGGGCACACTGTATGTTACTTTCTACATACTGTATATAGACGCTAAATCACTAAAGATTGGTTGAGCCATGGCCTCAAATATTAAAACCCAAGTGAGATTTTGTAGTTTGTTTACCCAAATTGTAGAGGGGCTATCAAAAACACATTTAGACAGCGATTGGACGTTAATGGTTCTACGTTAATGATTTTTTAGTGAAACACTATTTCCTACGATATAAACTAAACTGCCCACAGACTCACCCTCCGAGTGCTTGGTAAAATAGTTGGATAAGGTCATAGATGGGAATCTATAGATTCCGCGTTCATGATGATCGAAGTGCACAACGCATACTTCAAAATACACCTACGAAAAGTTACTTCAATTGGTTTTATCTAGGTGCGGGTAACTTTGAGATAGCCAATTGGAACGACTTTTCTTATTCATCGCAACCTCCGATTTATTCCAATTTTGGTGCGTTTCTGTCCGAATAAAGATCTGTAGTCCCTAGTCAGTATCTATAGGCGGGTAATCTGGGCTTAAGGTTGAATACGTTCCAAGATTTTTTCTTGATGTAGTCTCAAGTTTTCTAAGTCCCTCAAGAGCCTTAAAAATGTTATTCCCTAGTGCGATCCAAAGTAAACTAATTAACCTCCTCCCAATCTTTACATCGGTTATAATGGAATACTTGTATGTCATAATGAGGTAGGTAGTGAGCACATTATAACAAAGTACACTAATAAAGTAAAATAACAGAAGTTTTTATTTGTACTGTGCAAAAGCCTGGCCACTATCTATCTATCTTCTTCTATATACCTGTAAAAGGCTTTGTCCTGACTGACTGACCTATAGACAACGTACAGCCTAAACCGCTGGACGTTGAGCCTTGAAATTTGAAGGATATATTTATTTATAGGATTTTTTGAAAATCAACCCTTAAAGAGGTAAAATGGGATGTTAAAGTTTGTATGAAACTTTTTATTCTCTGGTTCGATTGATACCAAACTTGGTATGGATACTCTACAAGAAAAATAAAAAGATACGGGTATCATAGTTTTTTCAAAACCAGCTTCCGTTAGCATAAAAAAATAAAATTAAAATGTTGGTAATAGCATCCATACTAACTATTAACTCAATGGATTATTGTATCCCAAAAAAACGCGGGCGAAGCCGCGGGCAGGAGCTAGTAGTTACATATATTTTAGGAGAACCGAATTAAGATTATATCAGAACTAAACTACTACAGAAGTAATATTGCTACTAGAAACTAGAACTTCAAACAACTTAGTCCTGTGAAATTGTTTGGTAAACTTATATGCCAATGTCCACCCAATAGCAACGGCATAGCTTGCATATTACTTCTTGGAATTGTTTGTGGTAAAGGCTAAGTACTTAACCCTAGAGAGAGAGCTCACAGGCCGCTGGAAAGAATTGCTAATGATTGCTGTTAGAGATGTATAAATGTATATGTGACTCACGTCCTTAACTTAGCTAATCCCTTATGCTTAACTTGTGTACTGATAACATACTCTACCAGTATTATTGCTTCGCAAATTTTAGATTAAAGTCCAACTGCAATTTTTTTTAAAGCTGGGGCGTTTTCATGTCTTTCATCATGAAGAACCATCATGTTATGTCATGTCATGTAATGATAAAACCTTCATATTTCGCCACCAGCGAACTTATTGTCCGCATTAGCCTCCAATCAAATGTGATTCTAGTGTAAAACTTAATTCCCTTTTCAAATCTCTTTGCCTCTCATCAAATTGGAGCGACTTCGACTTTGGTCATCGACCAAATCGTCGTCGATAGGCGAGTTGGTGGTTCAACACGAAATTATAGGCGTCGAAAAAAACCGTTTGCCCTATGGTTTTTTTTAATCAATATTTTTTATTCGCAATTTTTTTTTTAAATTTAACACTACAAGATACAAAAATTAAGAATAAAAATGTCAATATACACTGGTTCACTGATTGTATCAAATAGCAATCGTTCTCACACAGATCCAAATAATTAATTGATTAATTGCACGCTAATATGTATTTGTGTACATCACGATTTTGACATTTTAAGTATTACTCGGCCAGACTTTCGGTCGCGCCTAAGCACATTTTGCCGAATCGCCATTGCGACGTCGGATCCTCTCACCCATGGACGTAACATCCATCCATGCTCTCACCAATGGCACGCAGTATATATGTCGAGCGCACATTACCGTTTAGTACCCCTGCGCACCTAAGCATTGCATTGCTTATTGTGATATAGCAATGTGTATAATGTATCAAAGAACTGGAATTAACAGTGCGAGGAAGAGAGAAGTCGTTATTATAATATAAAGTATATTTACCTGAAGATTATGTGTAACTTGCAGCGGCCGCTCGCCAGCCTGCAATTTCGTGCAGTACTTCGAAGGGAAGTACCCGATCTTGCCCAAGCACTTCCCCTTCCACCAGTCCGGATCTGAAGTGTCGATCACCGTCACTTTGTAGCCCGCCTTCAAGTCTAGCTCATCCGAATGCCGGGACTTGAAGTTGTAGAGGATCACGTAGAGATTTGTTGGTAGAAGACGCTGATGTTTCTGGAACGTGTTATATGAACACCTAAGTCTTTCAATTTCTCAGATTTTTAACAACGCGCGACACTCATGTTTCCATGATAGCTCACTATTTAGCGCGTTCGGAGATTGGGCGTGGATTCAAATCTCAACAATGACCTTAAGTAGCCGGTGAAGGAAAGTATCGCGAGAGGAAGATAGCGTGGTGGTAGGGTCTTTTTAGTATTCAGCTGGCCATCTACCCTTAAGTTAAAAATCAGTCGTAAAGCAAGTCGCCAAGAGTTCTCGACACTACTTAATAGCTAGTTCCCATTCCAGGATGGGTGCGCTTACTATAGTCAACCACACCATCAACAATGGAGCTGTGGTCGAACGCCAATCTTGTCAATCATAAAAAGAAAATAAAACATGTTCGCTTGTACGAATCACTGAAAACTTTTCGTATTGTTTTCAACTGGTTTAGTAATTTTCTTAACTTTTTAATTGGTTAAAATTGAAAACCTATGATTTCTGAAGATGTTTACTAATTTACCTAATTGATTTTTAGACTGAAGAAAAGAGCCCTTCAAGTTACTGATTGGCTATAATTATACCTTCAGAAGCTAATAAACTTATTCAAACTTAATTACTTACAATCATAAAAAATGCTGCGTAGGTAAAAGAAATTCGGTGTTATAAATACCTAGTAACTTTAGCCTTAGCTCGATGTTTTGAAATGAAGGCGCTCAGTCGGGGCTCAGTTATCTCGCGTTCAAAAAAGTAATATTATTTAAAAAAAAAAAAAAAAAAAACCGACTCCAGAAGACACTCCGGACCTTAAGAGAAATCCAATGACACCTCACTCATTAAAATTGGTCAAGCCGTTTAGGCTATAGGAGGATTAAAAACATACTTACATTAGGTACTTACTATACACCCCAAAAACATTACCCTCCTAGGGCAGTCGGGTAAAAAATATGACTCCCGTTAAAATTTCTTTAGTTTCTGATTAGACAATGGACGCGGGTCCTAAAAGTGCAACCAGAACCACCCGGAGGTCGGGCAGCAGCGTCCTCTTAGTAAACGGTGCGTTCTGCGATCCACAAGCCACCTGCTAAGCTGGGGATTGTGGCAACCCCCTCTTTTTATAGGAGGATGCCTTTATTCAGCAGTGCATGACCTCTGGCTTATAATGATTATGATAGATACAAGATTTAGTTCTTGGAAATTGAGAAGAAATGATACTCCATCGAGCAAGGCGGAGCGTGAAAAGTCGACCAATAGAATTGTACAAAACAGTCATGTCGGATCACGTCAATTTTCTGTAATTCTATTGGTTAACATTTCTGTACTCCGCTCCGCTACGAAGAAGTGTCACAGCTTAATTTATTCGCTGGCAAACGGTTCGAGAAGCATTTAGAAATTTTCGTGAAATAAAATTCGGATCAAGATCCCGAGCGAGCAACCGCTCGATTCGATTTACTCGGCGCGCGGCGTACCGTTACTGAGGTAGAAATATTAGAAAATTAGAGACCGTATGCTCGCATAATTTTTCTGCACCATCTGGTCTATGCCGTGTAAGACATTTTGTAAAAAGATAAGTCTCATAAATTCGAGGGAGCAATAATATATGAATGATTTCGTATGGAAGCCTTGGACTGAAAGACCGTTGGACGCAACTTTCTGCTAGTTTTGCTCAGTTCACCCCTTGGGGAGTTGTCTCAAGTTTATCGTGGATGAAGTATTCGGTTTTTTACCTATTTTTCAACTGAATTTCTGTATAGTAAAATAACAATGTATTGTATGATTTTTAAACATTTATGACTGATGATACTTGCGACCTCAGACGCTTCACTGCTTGGTCTTTAGCCTTGCAGGATTAGGGCTCAGGTCCGAATACGAGACTCTGCCTTCGGTCTCGCAAATACAGAGTTAAAATGAGGATGATACAACCATTCATCCTCTATTTAATTTCCTTATAGGGACGATTTATACGGATTTTCATCATTGATCCTAACTAAAATATTATTATACTAGTTGTTACCCGCGACTTCGTTCGCGTGGCCATAAAAAGGTATCTTTGTGATACAGTAACTCCTTATCAAATTTTATCAAAATCTGTTCACCCATTTACCCATTATAACGCGACAAACATCCAGACAGAGAGACAATGTTACTTCCTAGTTCGATGGTGTTAATCCATTTTTGTGCATTTTTTGACGTTTTGCATGGACTGACAGTTTTAATGTAGAGAGTTCTGAATCGCGCAAGCGAAGTTTTTTTCACAAGACGAATTAGGATTAGGATGTTCTGTGCTAATATTATAAATGCGAAAGTAACTCTGTCTGTATGTCTGAGAGTTTGTCTCGTTGTCACGGCTAAGCGGCTGAACGGATCGACCTGAATTTTTGCATAGAAATAGGGTCGGGTTTTGTAGGTCCACACGAACGAAGTCGCGGGTAACAGCTAGTACGTTATAATTATATAAAAATATGCAAAATTTAGAGCTAGAATCTCATTTCACTCATCATTATGTCAAACTTTTACTACAGGTCCAACACTGAAATCGTGCTGTTATCTTTAGACATTCAACTTCGACGAAATGTATGGAACAGCCAGAGACATTTTATAAGGAAAATTTTGTGGGAACAGCTGATTTTGTTTTTACGATTTCAGTATTGCTCCATGGTAAAAGTTGGTCATAATGATGAGTAGGTACAATAATATCCTGGAATTTGACCAAGAACAACCCGTATAAATCTAGTGTACACGGTCCCGACAGTCATAAAGTGTGACAAAGCAGTGTGAAGGTTAGTCGGCCACGAAAATTTCAACCACCCATCCGCTTACCCTACCCAGTTTGCCTGCGTAAAGCGTTACCGGCAGTAAAGTTTTGACAGATAAAAGTGACTGATTACAATAAATGATGTACTCACGCTGTGTTGCTTGACAGGCGATGGGCACGGACTGGCGCTATTGGAGGACAAGCTCTTATCAGGCTCGTCAGGCAGGTCCACGCTGCTCATCCGTCCACCTCGAGCGCTTAGCAGCCGACGACTGTGCACCGGCGACGATGGCGCTGTATTGCAGGTTTACATGTCAATTGTCGGACCGGGAAAATGAATGGTCATCATGAAACCTTTCTGTTTCTAAAAGGAACTTGGAGTTTTTTACTTCAAAGCCAACTTTGCGCTTCAACGCCACCATATTTTTTTTCTGAATAAACTGGACTATAATTATAGCCTTTTGTTGTATATTAGAACCATCGTTAAGCCAATTCGACAGCATAGATGAAAATTTGTACTAGCGTTCACGACAGTTAGTTTGTTCTGATAGCATCTCGTGCATTTGAATGGCATATAGGTACTGCTACCGACATTTTGTCAATTCGTGTCAAGTCGAAACGCCACTCGAGTCACCCGAATATCGATACTTCATCTCCTTGTGTACGGACACCTTTTGTTTTAAAATTTAGCAAATGGAATAACGTTACTCATATTTTGCAGCTATAAGCAAATCTCAATTGTTTTTAAATCTATTCGCACTCACTCGTTTTTCATATAAGTAAATTTGAGGATCTGCTGAGTCTTCTATTTAAAAAATACTTTTTTATTTAAGTAAATGTTATAAACGATAGAAACTTATTATTTAAATTCTGAGAGCGCAGTTTTTAAGCGATCAAGCTATTCTACCAATCGATTCCTACTAGAGAATTAATGCTTTGCCAAGGTCGGGCAGTTAAAAGGGTCTGAAGTCCAATATCGACGGATAAAAAACAGAATTTTAGGGTAAATTCGGTTTTAGTACCACTACATATTAGACCCATTAACTTTATGTCATTGGAAAATGTTTGTTTTACACATCCAGGATTCGCTTGCTAGACAGTGAGTTGCAGGATTACATACAGTGAAACTCGGAGGTGGTGCTAAGTCGAAATGAGATCACCAGTAACAACTTTTACCACGAGACCAACTCTGATATCGCGAAAAAAAGGAGCTGTTCCATATTTTAAATGTAAATAAACATATAGAACATCTGATTTGTTTTCGCGATTTCGTGTTTGTTTTAGCAACGACCAGACACTGAATTCACAAGATTGTTCAGTTCCAAGAAACTAGCATTTTATCGAACATGTGTACATTGTGTTTAGATTAAAGAAAACAAAACGCTCGCTCATCTATAAAAAGGCTGACGAAATAAAATGCGAAAATCGCTTCCAAGATTTCTCTAGATATCCTTTACGTCAATCGTGAATTCCGTGCCACTTTCTCGGCGTGACACATCTTCAATCACGTTTGCTTAATGGCGCAGGATTTCATCCTACGACGCGTACTTTTATTGAATGCAATGTCTACAATTATTTTTCCACAAAAAGCATGTTCGCTTCAATAACAGACAATCACATTCGTTCATTAAAAACATTATAATAAAAAACACTATTTTTTTAAACCCACCCGGGGTTTAAAAAATAAAATTACTTTAGAATAACATTGCATGTTTTTTATGAAGTTTTGGTAATATTTTGTAGTAGCTGAAGCGCGCGACTTTGACGCGAGGACAAAAAAAATTGCCTATGTCTGTTATATGCTAAAATTCAGGTCGATCCGTTAAACCGTTTAACTATGATAACGCAACAAACACCCAAACAGAGAGACAGAGTTACTTTCGAATTTATAATAGTAGTTAGGAATATGACGAAGGAGCAGGAAAATAGTTCATTTATAAATTTATACATTACTTTTGAAAAACATTTTCTACCTTTGAGGAAAAAAACAAAATTTTCGAGTTTTTCCTTTGTATCCGCCAAAATAAAATAAAAATAGCTATACCATGAAAATGAGTCGGTTTGTTTCAGACGAGTAGCTAAGTACTGCGAGTAGATCAGAAACATTCGCGTAAATGATAAATACTGGACTATTTCTGTTTTGTACAAGGCTTTCGGAGAAATGATATTAGAATCGTTTTCAAGTAACGCCATTATATTTGTCTGCATCTAATAAATCCTAACTAGTATTATAAATGCGAATGTAATTCCTTCTGTCTGTCTGGGTGTTTGTTGCGTTATCAGGCTAAGCGGCTTAACGGATCGAGCTGAATTTTTGCATATATATAGCTTAAGGGTAGGAGACGGATATACGCAACTTTTTTTTTTGTAGGTCCACGCGAACGAAGTCGCGGGTAGCAACTAGTAATGATATAATCTTACTATTAAAACTGACGTGGTTTTGATACATTTTGTTTTAATAAAGTCGGAATAACCGACTCAATTTAACGTGAGTATTCCCTTATTATTAAAACAATCATGTAATCGCTAACACACGAGCAGAACTGCAATAACAATAGCTGAATGAAAACCGAAATTCTGATCCCTTTTGTAGTAATTCAGTTCCTTCCCATCGAATTCATAATTCTTTGTCAGCAAATATTGTTTGGATACACAGGCGATGACAAACCTGATCCAATTTCTCGTTAAATACAACTCTTTACATAGGTACGATGATAAAACAGTTATTTTTATCATACACGAGTAATTTGAAGAGGCTCATAAAACTGGGCCTTATTAGGTCATATAGATAGTTTCTTATCTGCTAAATAACATTGAAAACAATATTGTATCAGTAATCGATATCGGCGCTAGCACAGAATGAATATACCTTGATACTTGTCTACAAAGACGTAGGATAATTCTGTGCTTGTCTATTATATCTCTAGGATTTATAAGCTCCATTATACCGTTTACTGACACAGAAATAAATAGGCTATTAAAAATCAAATCAACGTACATGATCGAGTGTAGTTAAAAACTGTGTAGTTATTTACTCTATTTAAGCCATGTTTCATGCAAACTGGTCTGCAGTTACCTAGAAAATAACAGAAATAAAAATGTAAATTGCATGCGAACGCTGTCAATAAGATTGCGATAAGGAATAGTGAAAGTGTAAGCAATCGAGATGATATCGATTTTGATGTGGTTTATTTTCAATGAGTTCGTGAGTTCGATCTTAATGACAGGTCGACGGATCATTTACCGTCATAAAAACGATGTCGAAAACGTACCACAGAGAGACGCATAAAGTTACCAGTCATGGGTAGAGTATGACGCTAGACACACAAGCTAAGCCAAGGGTAGACATTGGACGGCGTACATAAATTTTGCCCACAACACAGCTTGACATCAAATTCTCTCGAGCCTAAAGAACTTTGTGAACTTCCCGTAAGTCCTGGTCTTAAAACCCACACGATGCAGTGGGAGTCAATATGCGCAATTCAGGAAAAAAATGTGGGCGATTCCGGCAACTCGCAATTGGGTCGTCACGGATTTGCATGTTTGTTTTCTATTGCGAATGGAAAATATTTTTACGGGTTCCGCCGGTAATTGCATTGTCCACGGAACCAACGATGAAATGAAACCATGATTTCATTTTCATTTAGAAATGCATACGCAAAATGACTCCCAGCAGAACATAATAAAGGGCAGATTTGTGAATTTAGTATTTAAAATTGCGTGGGTAATATGAGAGAAGCGGTAAGTGTTATTTGGACTCGAGCGGTGTTACTGCGTACATAGCACGCGGCTGCCCTGCGCAGTGGTCTGGTCGCGGCCCGGCCTCCGCCTCAGCTCCCCGCACTCCGGCGAATCCAGCGATAAACTCTTCATCCTAAGGTTCAACTTTTGGCGTCTCGGTGAGTGTGGCGCTATAAAATTAGGCAATATGAGCATTGGACACTAAGCTTACCCTTCTACTCTATTATTCTTTGGCAATGAAATGTCTATGAAAGTTAGATCTGATTACATGATTAGCGATTTCGTTTTTAGTGAGATCATTTGCAAACTATAAGGTACTATTGGCATGTGTAATGTTAAGGTATTCGGTTAATATATTCAATTGATCAAATATATCTAATTTGAATGAAGTAGAATGTTGGCGTTAAATCAGAAATCCTATTCACAACATGACACTAGTTTCAGTTCGCTCGATTAATTCGTGTGATAAACTGGTTAGAAATATTGTGAACAGGACGCTACAATTCTGTTAATTGACAGTAATTACAAGCAAACTATCTTACGTAAAATAACGCTAGGATCAAAAATGTGCTTAAAGCTGTGCGATTAAAAGTAAGAAAATAGATGCATAGTCATAGGGAAAGAGTTTATGGGTAAGTGCTATGATCTAATGAAGTGATTGGGTGGAAAATGGATATGGTCTATAAGTGAAAGCTTCCATTGCTAATAATCTATTAACGGATGCAATCTGTCTTCAGCAGTAACAGTGACAGAAAAGTGGCATCATGAACAAATTCACCGATGCAAGTATCAACGTGGAAGAATGCTACTGGGGTCTTTAATATTGGTACCAGGTAAGGGACTGGTGCGGTCTGCCTGCCTCAACATTTGGGCACTCTTGGAATTCTTCATCGAACCTGTGTGGACAAGTAAACAGGAGCGAGTCTGTAAATATTTCCATACTAATTCTATTAAGCCCATTCGCCGGGGTGCCCTGGAAATCAAGTCAAAACAAAAAGAGCTAGAGTCTAGAACAAAGCAAACAAAACGCCAGTCTATTCGTGTTTTGTTGAGCTGGGACCTAGATTACGTGTCGTGTTACGTAACCGCTGACAGTAAGTCGCGAAGTGAACGCGGTGGGTCGTGGTAGAAGCCAAGTTTGAGTCATGAAAGTTAGTTGATGGGTGCAGGTAGAAGTATAGCGGTATCGTGTAGTGTGTTCGCCGATGTAAAACGCATGCAATCACCAGCACGCCGCACAAGCCATGCACCACTTACATCCGCGGGCTCGCAGGTAAACTCGTCCGATTTAAAGAGAAATTAAGTGCTCGAAGGTAACCAGAGAAATAGAAAATAACGTTTCGATTTTTTATTGTAACAGTAACAGTATGTACATATCACAGAACGCGGGGCGCTTCGGGGTAAGGTAATAGAGAATATCCGTGAAGCGGTTATCGAAGACCGAACTGCCGCGCTGAGTCAATGCTCTGTCGGGAGGCGAGGTGACGAGTCCCGAGGGTAAATGTCTTTATCATTATTTCTTGCGGAAACTCGCTGTAGACTTGAGAATAGAAGGCGGGGGATCGCCGTTCTCGTTAACGAAACAGAGGGGCTGGCCAAAGGGTCGCGTGCTCGTCTGCTCCGATTCTGCAAAAGATAACGCGCGAACAAAACGAAATAAATAAAACATAAGACAAAACATAAACAGGAAACTATAAAGTAAAACATGGAGATGTTCGGGACGCGGTCGTTCGACAATTTATACCGCCGGGAGGTCCTGCGAGAGGATAGGTTCAAGCAGCTAAGGTGTCGGCCGAGCTTCGTCTAACAATAGTCCTATTTACTAATCTAACATTGCAATCGCGAAACTAAACATAAAGGAAGGAACATAAGTCACAAAAACACACAAAACGTAAACGGGGCACCGTAATGATGTAGGCGGACGGGACAAACAAAGCTGCGAGTGTGAGAGAGCTTTGCGCTACGGCTGGCGCGTACTTTCCGGCAGGGAAATGGACCGATGCTGCGGCGAGCCGCGGCGAGAGCGCGAGCTCCACATGGACAAACTCTTGACGCCGGCGAAGAGGCGCCGTCGCACGCCGCCGTCCGCGCGCGCCCCGCCTACACACAAGCAGCGCTCAGTACCGACCGCACCCGCCCCCGGCCCGCCCTGCGCCCGCGACTATAAGGCGTGCAACAACTGGACACTACGTGGCTCGGGCGGCGACTCGAGCGACAAGCGGCCTCGGCGCCAAGCCAACCTGAGCACGAGGAGACGGGCTGCGGCGCCACGGCCAGGCCGGCGGCAGGCCGCACGGGCGAGCGCGCCGCCGCCGCGGGCTCGCCGCCCGGCGCCGCTGACACGCGCACTACAGGGCCCCCGCCGCCCGCGCCCGCGACCGGCTTGCCCGCTATTTCGTTGGCCCGCTTCAGAACTTGGTACGTCTGATCCACCTCCTCCTCTGAGCATCGAAATCACACCAACGCCTTAGGCTCACAGGTTAAGAAGTCCGGAGCTTCGGTCATTTTCAAACAAACGTATCTACCGGTGCTTTTTCGGCAACTACGTGTAATCCGAGTATGATGAAACTTGGTGGGCACATTGGTAATATGGGCTTATTTCCACCTTCGCACTGCTTTTTTACGTTAGGAATTTAAATTTCCAACGCTCCCACGAATAAAGTTAGTGGGGATGATGAGAATTTAAAGTTGAGTCTATTGACTTACTTGTATAACAAACTCAACTGAATGGCGTTTGAATTTCGCTTTGAACTATTGACTTGTTTGAAAAACGCAATTGAATAGCGTTCGAATTTCGCTTTGAGTTTTTCAACAAAGCAAGTCATTATAGACAGTCGTATTGCCAATGCGAATGTAGACACCAAGCTACATTAAAATCGGAACAGTAGTAGTTTTCGGAATATGTCACTTATAGATGTACATTTGTATGAAAACGGCCTAAGTTTTGAGCGCTTCTGTCCAGCCTTTATGTGAGAGGGTCGACCTACTTTGTTACATCTGTTAGTGCACTGGTTCTGTACAGTATCTGAGGATCGGCGATGTGTTAGTGTACGGGCGCTCGGCTATCGGATGCGTGCGGGGGACACTCCAGGTACCGTACCCTCATCGCAGAAGCTATTGAAATCATCATCGAACTTGGCCGACCCCATAAACGAGATCTTGGTGAGTCTCTGTCCCGGCAGCCAACCTTGCTCCGCCCCTGGACAATGTTCAACTTTAGCTTCAGACTGTGTTCATATATATAATCGATGCGTGTTTAATGTGATGACCATCGTGTGAGTGTTCTTACAAGCTTGGTGAGAGCCATGTGTTTCTGAGTTTAAAAACTGTCGAAGTGAATAGCCAATTCTGAATTTTTTAAACCTATTATTGTAAGACAAGTCTAAGAATAACACAGTATACTCAATGTAATACTTACCACAACTTCTGTTAGCTTGATCTTATAGACAATTAGGTATTTCGAGTTAATGCATTTATTTGCTTTTTAGTGGTTTCGTTAAATTAAAGTTTAGTTAAGTTAAGTTAAATTTAACAGCCCACTTTTTAGTCAAACTGTGGCCTTCCACTACTAGGCAAAGGTAAGGTTTATAATGTTCAGTTATTTGTTTTTTTCATTATTCCCCTTTGTCGGTTAATAAATCAATTGAAGTCTATGTCTAATATGCCTTGTTCATTGATTTAATTGAATAGGATATCACATACATAAAAATAGAACACGAAGATCTCTTAACAACTACTTAATCAATCGACTAAAGGTACAACTAAAAATTAAATTTGAACTTAGGTCCGGATTGGGCCTCACGCCGCCCTGGGACCCTATTCGGAGAAATGACATTTTATCTCGGTCACTGTCTCTCTAATTTAGAATTTAATGGGAGTGAGAGTGACCGAGATAAAATGTCATTTCTCCGAATAGGGTCCCTGGTTATGAAGTCCAATTTTATTGTTCTTCTTATTGGGTCTGTGTAACAACATTAAAACCGTGGTATCAGTAAAAGACTTACTTTCGTCGTCGAACGCGACATCCTGATTCACCCGATGCGACTCTATCTCTGAGGTGCTCTTCTGCCTGCGCAGGAGTCGCGACTTGGTCTGACACTTGCCGACCTGCGGTATGCAGTCTGTGTGTACGTTCATCTTGCACAGCCGACAGCGGAGCCCTTGTCGCGTGTGCCCTGAATTAAATCAGAATCAGAATCAGAAATAATTTATTGTTTAACTGTGTACATAATAGATGGTAGGGTACATATTCCAAAGTTTCAACAGTCTGCCCTTTACGAGCGTACAATAATTTCTAGTAGAATATCTAAACTATCTAATAAAATATCCTTATTTTAAAATTTACTACTTATTAGTTTAGTCTAGTTTAGTTTAGCCTAGTCTTTAAAATACTCCTTACTTATGAGCTAAACTAAATCTAAGCTGAGATTAATTAATTAAGATTAGAGTAATCTTTTATGTATGAAGTTAAAAATTTAATTTAGCTAGTTAAGCCCTGGTCTCCACACTAGGATTCTCTGTATCGTGGAGACCAGATTTACGCTAGAAAAAAGTACAATACATCGGACTACACTTAACAAAACAAAGATCAACAACGGGCAATATTAAAAAATGCGGAAGGTACGCAAATGAGAATGGGACACGTTATGTTGTGTTTGTGTTGAAAATATTCACGTAGCACGTAAATAATTTTGAAATAAGTTTCTAGACAAACCCTTGTCGTTGAAGCCCCTAAATCCTTATCTACCTTATCTACGAAATCATACTTCATGCCTAGAATATATAACCGCAAATAACCGAGTAATATCCCCATGATGTATCCCGCGGGATTGAACCTTTATAACGAAAGAGGAAAAGCCCCTTGAAGTGTATACGCTAATGTTATACGTGACAAGCGTCAAAATAACGCACATTTATTTTACATTGATGCTTTCATCGAGAATCTTTAGGGGAATCTATCACAGATGCAGGATGTGTTACGTACTGCATCATAAATTACAGACAGATAGTCGGGGTACACAGTCGATAAAATCGATAATCAATGTATAACTATATGTATAACTATATGTATAACTATTTTATTATACCGAGTTACTATTTTTTACCGAAACGCAAAATCAAATGTGAAATAATAAATCTTTGTATTTTGAGTGATTCGTTTTTTTTTTAAATTCACCCCTTATAAAGGAGAAAATTGGGTGTTTCAATTACTGTAACCACATATCATACTAGATACCGCATTACGAGATTCGTTTTTCCTACAAAAAGTCACCAAAGTTTGAGGAAGGCGCGGGTCGCGGGGAGTGCGACCAAGCGCTCTCGTTGGTTATCTCAAGGTTACACCTAATCGCGCCTAACAATCAACCTATCAGAGTAATTTCTTATAAGTGTATTTAGACTGATGCGTGGTGCGCTTCGAGCGTCCTGAATGCAGAATCTAGGTATGATCAGTGGCTGTAAACTATGCGCGCGAGGCTGCACGGTACGGCAAGCTAGTAATACAAAAACATTTTATTTTAAAATGTTTTTTTTTTCCATAGCTCTTTTTCTCTCATTTAGTCCATAAGAATTTTCAGCTTTCCCGGAATTTTGGGGTAAAAAGTATCAATCATGTATGCCATAATGACGCACATCACCATTTAAATTTAATATCATCAAGATTGGTTCGGTAATTTAGTCGTAGAAGGGTAACAGTCAAAGTTACTTTTTTCGTTTAGTATTTATAATATTTTTGGGAAGTATGATATTCCCTTAGCGTCTCCATTACATCATAATAATGTAAATGATACAGATCCCAGATCCCAAAGCTCTCTTCCATTTAAATTAAAACATGGCAGACAGACATTTTTTTATCAAAAACTTTACGGGAATAACAAGCTTCTTTATTCAAACATATATACAAAATAAACGGTATTCCATACATGTTCAGAATTTCGAATAGACTAGAAACTCATGGGGACGCATACGGACTGATACCATTATCAGTGTTTGCAGGCAAAACCTGGATATTATGAATCAAACCTCACTTTAATTTTATGATGTTGTTACCATTGGGCTCATCCCGTAACTCGGAAAGCGATAGCGAGAGTTGCGCGAGCGGGATCGCGCATCGTGCGACTAAGTTGGTACGAAAGAGATGGCATGCTCTCGCAATCAGAATCACGAACGTTTCAAAGTTAGAGGATAAGCCCCCAGGTTTACCTGTATAGAAGCTAGTTAATTTATATGACGTTAGCCAGTGACACTCCCTGAACCAAGACGTGTGAATCGTCATTTGAAATTCAACAAATATTCACTACGATTTCAATATTTTTTTTATTTATTTTTTTATTCGTCTAAATATCGGAAAATCAAAATTTATGAAAACTTTGCTAAACATCCCGTGAGTAATAATTCAAATGTAGCTAACAACCGCGTAAATCTCGAACAGTGTTTCAATCGACGCCTCATTTATCAAAATCGATTGAAGTTTTGAAGCTGTAGGTGGGAACATCTTATTTTAGTGTTGTCGTCGTCAGGTAAAAATAGACTCCGCCATCATTACTCCTGAGAAGTTTGCGACCTAAAATACAAATTGGTCCCATATTTATTATTGCGCATCCGTCAAAGTTTGTTAGTTACCGCGACCAAAGTTACCGAAATAGTCGTCGACCCAGAACCCCGGAGGCTTGTTATTAACGGAATTGGAGGTTAATGACATTGAACAAAACGTTCTAGCAGCGATACGATACCTAAGAGAAATCTAAAACATCCCGCGCTTTAACACGAAAACTACAATTTTTCAATATAATCCTCTAAGTTGTAAAAAAAAAAGTAGTTTTAATGACACAATGACTTTATTGGTCTGTGAAACTAGGTACATAGGTGACAAGTAGGCAGGTAGTCCTTATCTAAAGTGCTGTAGGCTCTACCTTGAATGGCATACAGACATCGTGTATATCTAACTTATGATTATACATATCGTTATAACTGACAACCGCTAAGAAAATAAAATAGTCTCATGTAAAAAAGAAATGTCAAAATAATAATAATAATGTCAGTTAAACGTATTATGTACTATTATACATGACACATTACATTACATTACGATGTCCCATTATTTGTGGTCACCAGCTTTTAGGAAGTGACCGGCTGAAATTGGGCAAAGTGACCGAAATTAAATGGGACATTGCAAAGTAATGCGGTGCCGCCGTGACGTAGTACATAATAGCTTAATTTTTTTTTTTTATACTAAGCAGAAAATAACTCGAGTTGGCCTTAGGTCCGTGGTTTTCATGAACACCGATACTCCTACAGTTTCGAGAAAGATAATCTCTTTAATTTATAGTAATAATAATGCTTTTCCAAATAAGTTAACGAATTATTTCTCATTTAATGTTTGAATTTCCATTTATGATAACGGATTCTGCTATACCTCGTTTTCTTGCATGAAAGTATGCGGCAAAATGAAATGATTATTATTGTATATTCTATTATTTTTAGCAATATGTTGATAGGTACTACATATTCAAATAACTCTCTACATATAAATATGTAACTCGTTTCGTTAATTTACACTTTTAAATATTTTAATGATTCAGCGAGCAAGCCTAATAAGTGATTTCTTCCTGATAATTTCTTACGTTTTCAACACGCTATAGCCGGGCTTATTAAATTATGTTAATAACCTCATAATTTTTTCATCCAAGCACGCGCCAAAGCTTATTTAGAGCAGTAGTTCCGTAGGCACAATATTTAAGACTAGGGCAGTCCCAATTCAGGACGTTGCCAAGCGAATTATATGATTCCTTAGGCTTTCGTGATTGCTTGATATAATGATTTAACTTTTTTAATGGAATTGTCGCGTGCCATTGTTTTACATTAGTGTTTATCGATGCCTCGAACACCTTTCTTTCACCGTTTGCGGTAGACCGCTCATTAATTTATGTAGTTGCTAACTGTTAGGTATATTCCTTAGATTATTTACATTGATATTTCGATGTTGCCGTGGCAAGTCACCAGTTTGTTGCAGGTTTAACTTAAGGGTATACGTCTTATGTTTAAATTTCATAAGTCATTAACTAGAAGTAGTATTAAACCTGCACAATTTTGCGGTTTAAACTGCCCGTTTAAGAAGATCGCGCTATACTTATATGTAGAGTTCAAACCAAGCGTTGTTCGAATTTGATCAGATTATACAAGGTGTTACTGAAAGGTGCAACAATATTGTAAGGTATGTATGTACTCATCATTATGAACGTTTACTATGGGACCAGCCCCGAAATCATGAATAAAAAAACAGCTGTCCCATAGAAAAATCTCAATGACTCACGACAAAACGTAGGGAACAGCTGATATTTTTTTTCGCGATTTCAGGGTTAGTAAAAGTTGTTCATAATGCTGAGTATATACATACCTACCAATATTATTGCACTTTTCTGAGACACAATAACCTTAGCGAATTGACCTGACAGCCCCGGTGGCTCAGTTGGTAGTGAACCTACCTACTGTGCTTGGGGGCGTGGGTTCGATTCCCATCTAGGACAAACATTCATGTGATGAATATTTGTGTTTGTTCTATGTCTGGGTGTTAATATCTATATAAGTATGTATTTAAAAAATATCTATGTACGTATATCAGTCTCTGGCAGCCATATTACAAGCTTTGCTTAGTTTGGGGTCAGGTGACTATGTGTGCAAAAATGTCCCAGATATTTATTATTATTATTTATTATTATAATTCGAACAACGCGCGCTTCAAGATCTGATGGATGGAAGATTCTTCCTTCTTGAATAGGCACTGTAGGCCGTAAAATGATAAATCATAATATCATGTATTATTATCGGTGTCAATCGTCTTATTAATAGCAGCAAGAAGAGAAAACGTCTAATACCGTACATATTTCGAGGTCTTCTGTCTTCAAACTTTCTCAAAAGTTTACAACGGCGTCGTACCTATCGACGATATTGTGATGTGCGTCGTACCACGATTAGATTGTGACGTTATAAATATCTGATAAAAATGTTGCAATTTTCCTCGACCCGACAACATAAATCGTGACATCCTTTGTGCATGCGTTTTGGCTCTTTAGGGCGTGCACACCAAGTTCTTCACTTGAAATTCTGCTGTGCGTTCGGTCGTGTAAGGCTCACATTTCAATGCTTAGGTTTTATCTGGGTTGTTGTTGAGTATCTAAGAAGCGACTTTATCCCAGAAATATGCATAAAACCACATATTGGTCTACACAATTAAGCAACTGTTTATGTTATATGAACACCTTATTTCTTACTTAGATGTTAATACTTTTCGTAAAATAAGACGACAAAGTATAGCAAAGTCCAAATATTAAAAAGTTTTCATTCACCGTGAAGTCATGTATTTTACGAAACAGTTTACTGACGCTTGCAAATCTATATTTACAAATAAGTTAATGAAACTTTCTATTACAAAATTCCTTGAACTCATCAAACTAAAACGTTTGCCAATAAAGCTGTATTTTGTCTGGCGAAGGTTTCTAGCATCGGGATTTTGAAGTCAATGAATTAATTTACATGAAAATATCAATAGTTTATGACCTTTTAATGTTACAAGCAATTGTTCTAGGTTCACCTGTAAATGAATTTATACATTTGCAGTACCAGGCAAATGCTTTTTAGGTCGAAAATCATTGGACAACAAAAAACACATAAGTACTTTCTACAAATCAAGTTCAAATGGAAACCGACGCGCTATTTGAAGCAAAACGAACGATTAAGGGCCTTTCTCATCATCTTTTTCATCTCCAAGTAAAGTCCCAAGCATGCTACTCGCCAGTGACTGTAGAGTTCTAATAGCACTTGGCCCAATACGCATTTCGTCCAACTCGCGGTTGGTAACACGCATTTAGTCAAATACGCTTATCAACACTATGCTTTGAGATGATTAAAGAGGACCTTTAACAGATATCTATACGAGTAAGCATTTGCATCCCGTATTTTAATCGTGTTTCAGCTGAACCGTTTTCCCTCGATTGATAATTTATCTGTCCACTTTACACAGATGAAATGCAAACTTTCATCAAATTCGTATCAGCCATAAAAAGGTAAGGTCATAATAAATATTGTAATACTAGCTTGCCCGCACGGCTTCGCTCGCACAGACTTACAGTAAATAAAATACCCCATTACACTTCTGACGTATGACCGCCAACATAATATGGCGTTCTGCCACTTATTCAAAAACAAAGCACGCCATAATATGGTCTTGACAATCAAAGGTTTAGAGGTTGATTTTCGAAAAACCCTGAGACATACCATTCTTTATTTTATACAAGCTGCGCACCGCGGTTTCACCCGCTATTCTACAGAAACCGAATATTTTTCCAGGATAAAATGTATGTTTATCCAAGGTATAAGATACCTCCATACATTTCATTCAAATCCGTTCACAACAACAACAACAACAACTTGCACGGGAACAGGAACAAACACAACTTACATACTTACCTACTTTCGCATTTATAATAATATTTATTATTGTGATGCTCTTAAGTACGCGAACGGAGTTTCATTGGCGTAGGATGTAATTTTTGTTTCCATACATACTTGGGGGGTCCTTTCGCCCCTTTAGAGGTGGAATTTCGCAAAATCCGTTTTTATTGTCACCTAGACCATTTCAGGAGTTCAAATTTCACATCTCTACCATAAACGATTTGGTCTCTGCGTTGATTCCTATAGAAAAGGGCTTGTTCTTTTATACATTTTAAAACATAGAAGAACAAACAGAATGTAGACTATAGCCAGAACTTTTTTGAGTTCTTACCTCTAAGTACTTGCGAGCAAACATCACAAGGCGTGATTTTCTTATACGTGTACTCTTGGAAGTTATGCGCGTCTGAATCTCCGGCGCCTCGCATCGCGTCTCTCGCAGCTCCATTCCTCCTAAAATATAAAGCACATTTTAACTTTCGCGAAAAAATACACGGAATTCCACAAAATAACATCTCAAAAGGGTACGTTTTTGAGATCAGATAATAACGAATGGAACCGCCACCTTATCTCTCCCTTGCAAGTCTCTTACTATGAATATTAATTTGTTGTTAGAAGCGACGAGTATGTATAATCGACCAGTATAAACTGTACCTAAGTATGTTTATAACTTTTCTTTACACTCTGTACTAATATGTGTGTACTTAACCTTTAGCAGGGGCGGGCAATCAATGTGATTCAAGCGAATCTGTGTAGTCATTTATCACCATGTGCTCTCAGGCTGTCACAGGCAGTATTATAAGCGTCATAGTTATTGATTGAAAACGGCAAAGTCAAGGGGATATAGCACGTGGTTCCATTGGGTGCCGTAATCATACAGACAGCACGACTAATGGCCCAACGTCTCGTCGTACCCTCAATTTACTCAAGCCTACACAAAATAACACGAAATGTCGCCCAAAAGACAAAGGACATCAAAAACATATTTATTTGCAGCATGGAAACAAAGCTACAGTACTCTTTTATTGTCTGTGCACTATAACAAAGCTTACACAATAGAAGGGTTCAAGCGCTTTATTTATAGGTGCATGTTTTGCAGAAGATTGCTAATTAAGCCGGTGTACAACGGTTGTGTAATGTATAAACATGCTAAATATAGGAAACATTAGTCTACATGTGGAAGGATGAGCGGTAGATAAGGTATACTGTCAGGGTAAAGAACACATTAAGGTACCAACATAGGTTCAAACCTAAGGGGCACAGTTACCTCATCGCCATTACCGTCGACACCGCGTGGTACATTTGATTTTTTCTTTACCGATGCAAAAAGAGAGAAACACCAAGATGAACAAAACACAAGATAAAACGTGATAAAATACAAATCTGTCGATGGTGTGCAGAAATCTGTGATGTGTCAATGCATTTGGTATCAAATAATTAATTCAAAAAAGAAACGCGCGTCACTATCATTGATAACATTACAGATCCATGGCTGGTAAACATAAACACAATATATCGCGTTCGTTCTGGGAATAACAAAGACAAAACAATTGAATTTCCCATAAACAACTACAATAATTGTATCACAAGCATGTTAGTATCTAAGCGATTAATAATGTTAAGCTGCCATATACAAAAACTAGTTCATAGGTGTAGATGAGAATTTTTCACGTCACTGGATATTTTGTACATGGCTGTTTTGCTGTGTCATCAAATGTTCTGAAGGTTCAGTGAGCACTGTTTAGTCTACCGGCTCGCCAGACTAAGTTCGACGTTAAGAGCAGGAAATTGATTTTCGTCTTTTGTCGCTCGCACATTTGATATAAAACTAGTAGTTCTACGAATAGTAGACCTCACGAGCACAAACTTTTTTGCACAACCTTAATTTTACAATTTCATAGATTTTTTTGTGTGTGTCGGCTATTTTTGATCGGAAGGGTATTTTCCCCAAAAATGGGGATGTTTGGTGTGACGCCATTTACCGGCCGCTTTTGATAATATTTGGCAAAAACATTCGGTACTGAATTCTGTAAAAAATTTCGAATATGAGCAAAATCGGTCAAGAGTTTGTCGAGATATATAGCTTATAGTTCCCATAGCAAACTTCCCCTCTTTCTGGGGGAAGTTTGCTGCAATAAAAAAAATCTATAAAACTGTAGAACCTGTGTACCAAGTTTTATCAAGATTAGTTGAAAAATACGACCTGTACTCTAGTAGATACCAACAAACGGCCAGAATAAAGCAAATTTTGCCAGTTGAAGCAAATGCTTCGTTCACTTCGCCCACTGGATAAATTACTGAGGTGATATTGAAAAATGTCGATGCAACATTTTCTTTATAAATTTCCTGCGTTTATCCATACTGGTTTTCATTTTATTCAAATTAACGACAAAATGTTTATACTATTTATTATTTTATATGATTAACATTTAATATGGTTCAACCCAGTTCAAAATTTAACTATAACATGCCAAAGTTAGTATAAAAAAAAGATTACAAATCATTTTTGAATATCAGCCTCATTATTTTATACAAAAAGTTGATTGTGCGAGAGAGAGCGCGTATTGTGTCAAAGCGGCCTTAGCATTATAAATCTGTAAACCTGTAACAGTCCAACATTAAGAGCTGGATGTACAATATACAGACGACGGAACGGGTGAAGTACCATTCCTATTGTATAGAATAAACACAACTTCAGTAACTTTTGTATGCATCTCGTTATCTTCAGCATCGTTATTTGCACAGACCGCTCGAATCTCGCTTTGGATTTCTTCAAGCAAATTTTATTCCACGTGTTTTCGCTCAACACTCCGACTCTGATTTAATCAAAATCCACATTCTTTTTATGGCTAGTAGTTTTCGATTCGAAGGAATTAACTGCTAGAACGTTAGAAGCCTTACGATCGCCATAAGCTCCTCTCTCTCTAATCTTGTTTGTCAAACGACACATAATGCTCTTTACATAATGTCTGACTGGCCATTAAGTGCTTCAGATTTAAGTACTATCCCACCGTTCACAACTCGAGTGTTCTAAGTAGCATATAAGTGGGATAAAAAAGACAAAAGCTATGCTTCTAGAAAGGAGGTGGCTGTAAGCGCGGGTGGTCTTGTTATTGCAAAGTTTAAATGCACCAGTCTAAACTCTGAAGTGAGGTATATATACATATAGGTATACATGTATATGAGTAGCCGCCTCGCCTCCGACCATAATGGTGCATCGCTCAGCCTGTACGTTCCTAGATAAGAATCATGCTTGTTCAATTACGGCGAACACGACCTTGTTTTGGTGAAATATTGTCAGACCTCTAGCATAACTATACAATTGAAAATGTTTCGTTATTACGTATTCGATACAAAATCCACACAAAACCCGTAGTATCCATTTAGATACATCCAATGTCTGCTGCCTGTCTGCTTTTCCAATTTTTCACATTTTGTTATCGAATACGCATTCGATAACAAAATATATATCGATTTTCGATAGTAGTTTTGCTAGGGGTACGAAACTGGAATGGCCAGTACGACATTAAACATTGAAGTGCAATTTTGAGAAATCTGATGAATTTTATTTTAATAAAACGGGCATACTCACTTTAAATCGAGCGGGTTATTCCGATTATAGTTTCGATCACACAGTGACGCGCGGGGGACATATTTATTCCCGTTTTCTTAAAATGAAACGTATCAAAACCACGTCAGTTTTATAGGTAATCTGGTAGGGCTTTCTTTGTTTGCTTAACTTTTATTATTTTTCTATTAATTTACTCGAATTAAATTAGATCAGATTGCAAACATGTCCTCTAACTGGGGAATGAGGGCAAATAAACAAGATCTACTACATAAGTTAAATAAGCAAAACATATTTCTGAGTTTAGAGTGGCATGAACAAGTTTTTTAGGGTTCCGTACCAAAACGGTAAAAAGGAAGCCTATGATAAGACTTCAGTGACTGTTTGTCTGTATGTCACAGACGGTTTTCTCGGGAAACATTAAATTTAATGTTATCGACATTAAATTTGGTATAGATCGAGATAATGTTTGCCCACTTAGTAAGCATTGTTTACAATTTTTATTTTATTTTCGTGAAACTAATGCTTGAAATGGGAGAGAATTTTACTAAAGCTGCATCATGTGGTCACGAGTGGGTTTACTAAAAAGGTCTTGTTATACAAGCAAACAAAACAATTTTTCTTTTGTGTCTACCGTGCATTAATGTTTTGCGTTTTCTAAATAAAAAGTTTAAAATATCTTTTGCCTAAATCTCCAAAGTTTATGAACGGAAAGTTCTGAAATCGTCGAAGCATTTAAAATTAAGGTTCGAAATATAATATCTTACGGAAATAAAAATAAGTTTTTTTTTTTTTAAAACTAGGATGTATCTAGCTCCAACATGCAAGTTTTGTTGATTTTATTTTAAGTCTATTACACTGTCTCACTGCTTGTACAAAGGTTTTTTCTTTATAAGCGCCGTTCAACTGAGTTACCCTTCTTTCGTCTGACACTAATTATTTCAATAGTTTAAGTAACAGTAGCTCAATCTCAGCTTTTCGTTAGCGCTATATCTGGAGATATAAGAAATCTGGATAAGAAAACTGACCAGCTCTGACAGTTTTATTTTAATACACTTTCGTGATGCCGGCGACGAGATAGTAACGCTAAGTTGATTTTAAGAGTAATTTATAATAAACAACTTTGACCTATAAAGCCAGTTACCTAAGATACTGAAAAAGATTCTATTTGATTTTAGGGTCGCAACCGTTGGTAAGTAAAGTCTATTATTTGCTGTTAGTTGTTCGCAGTCTCTAGATAGTCTATATAAGTATTTTCTAGTTTTTATGATTGAATATCAAGTTATAGGAAAAACTTAATATTTCAAAACAAATCCAGAGCTTAGGTGTATGTTACACCCATTAAGAACGTAATTACCATAATCCTTGCTTCAAAGGGAAGTTGTGAAACTACTCTTTATAAAAGAATTTAAGAATCCTCTTATACAGTTGTGGCTATTCAATTGAAGAGAGTTCGTAACGAGTTGAGGACTATGAAAATGAATCGTTTTATCAGCAACAAGCTGCGCCTGCAGTTTTACCCGCGTGTAAAATTACTCAGGGACTTTTCCCGGGATAAAAAGTCACTAAAAGCCAATAGCCTACGTCACACTTACCCTTAAACTATATCCGCATGCAATAATTCAGGCCGATCGGTTGTCGTGAAGGAGAACCAAACAAACCAACATACACATTTGTTTTCCTATTTATAATATTAATAGGGACTAATTTTTTAAGCACGGTACAAAGGATTTTAATGTTTTTTGTTTTGACTACAGCTTATCTAACGTTATGTGAAGATTTACAAGTGTAGTTATATTTTATCTGAGTTGTGTATGTAATTGTGTAGGTGTCTTATGTAGGCCATCTAGAAAAGGAGTGCTTCACCATTTTAGAGCTCTTGAGTCCAAGCTCTTTTGTAGTTTCAAGAGAGGTCA
Source organism: Apocheima hispidaria (assembly GCA_947579745.1). Taxonomy (NCBI): domain Eukaryota; kingdom Metazoa; phylum Arthropoda; class Insecta; order Lepidoptera; family Geometridae; genus Apocheima; species Apocheima hispidaria. The sequence continues at coordinate 6,621,980 of OX388151.1, forward strand.
TCGTTATAACGCCGTGTGAAGGAATATCACGGTTATTTTACATTTCAAGGGTATATGACACAAGTTTTTTTTGTGTTAATCAGTCGAAAGTAATCTTTTATAGAGATTCTGCGAATCGAAAACGTACTTCGAAATATTACTCGGTAACAAATACACGTGTATCTTTAGAAATGGCTTTTTTACATTACGATAACAAAAATATTTTATCGGAAATTATAAGTATGGGCAGACGTAACATTATAATTATTCGCATGTAGAGAGGTACAAAACTTACGCCCGAATACTTAAACGTTTGTTAACATTGACGACAGATTAATTCTAATACTGCCTTTGTCTGGCACTAAGCAAATGACAAAGACAGCAATAGACTTAATCTGTCGTCAAAGATAACAAACGTTTCAGTATTCGGGGGTTAAAGTTACGAGAAAGTAACCTGTGTAAAGAGATACCAAAAAACTTTCAAAGTGGTGTTTAATTTTTAGACGTGTAGTGATAAAAAGGAACTTACACAAAAAATATCTCTTTTTTAGGTCTTTGCTTGGAGGTAAACTACGAGCGAATGCACATGTATAACAGTAGCTGACGCTTGCAGCATTTTATGTTACAATAGGTATATGAATAACAGCTACAAGTTATTGCATAATGAGTACATAAAGATTTATTGTAAAATTAAAGCTCCTTACTTGTCAGGTGGCGCAGCATGAGGCGGCGGCGCGCTGGGCGGCTTCAGGCTCCTGAAAGCCTTCAGCCATTTGTTCTTCATGCTGCCGGCTGATGAGGACGAGAGCTTGCGATCGACTACTCCACCACTGTCCGCTTTCGCCGCGAATAGCTCCCTCTGAACAGAAAACGAACCTTCATCAAAACGTTCATTGTTGTAATAAAAAAATATTTCATTAAGCTACTCACACTCCCAGGGGAGTCGCAGTGCTTGTTTATTATGACATGGTCCTGACCATAATTTATGAACGGTTGACAACCAATTTGAATATTGAATGGTAAAGATGGCAAATCAAATAAGTACATGGAACTAAATCCCTGGCTTACTCGTGCTTCCCAGGGGAAAATTCCACGTAAACATGAATTCAAGATCACTTGCGAATATATTTACCTACCCGCGACTTATTGATCTAACAACCAAACGTGTAATTTATTTGTTTCAAACTATGCTACTTTTTTAATGAGAAAATAACATGCTTTACATACTTTTGCTCACAAAATGTAAATAAATACAACCCATCTACAGCTTTTGGCTTTTGGGTTGCGAAGCCTATGAAATAAGTGGTGACTGGGCGCCCTTCGAAGTTGCGAAGTTGTGAACTGTGTCATGCAAATTCAAGTCATTTACATGCCTTTCATTCTACAAGCCTAACCCAACTCGGTTAAAAAATGTTTTTTAGTGGAAATTAATTTTACCTAAGGTGATGAAAAAAGTAACAGGATTAAAGAATCATGGATTCATGGTATACAATTAAATTCTTCGAAACATTTTAGTCAGCGAAAGTGGAAGATAAAGTAACCCGAGAATCCAAATCTTCTTTTATTCAAAAACAAAGTAGCGCTAATATATTATTAATTTGGTCAAAGCGACCATCGATAAAATCTTATTTAGACTTATTTGATCACGTTGCTGATAAACACTAGTGCACGTACGTTAGCCCTTTGACTTTGAAGCACCACACGACGGAGTGGTCACGCCATTTGACCAAGGTTCGTGCGTTCGCGGTTTCAAGACGATCGCGTGAGGACAAAATCTGTCTATTTCGATAAGATTTTTTTCGGTAGTTAGTAGATTTACAACAGTCGTATCCTTTGAATATTCAAATGCATCAAGATAGAAGCCAGGATTCGTGTCAAGAGCAAATAAAGGCTGCGACCGTAAAGCTTATCGCGAACGGACGTTGCGATGCGACGACGACGTTCAAAAGGATTTATCTACCGTTCCTATTGTAAATCTCCTTTTATTCATGCCGTTTCGTTTCAGGAACTATTTTTTATCACGTTTTAAGAGATAAGCTTCAACTTGCATCACAAGTGTGATACTAAATATAAATACATACCTATTACAAATTATTTTTACTAACCCCAACCACAACCTTACAACAACGCATTTTGTGGCTCTCATTATCCTTAATCAATTGAAGCGGTTAATTTTACATCTAATTACGTATTAAGAAAGATACACATATTATACATATAATAATCATATACATACCTACGTTTTAGTTTTTCCACAATAGTAAAGTCATTTTATTCTTAGGCATCACAGTAGAAAACAGAATTTCCACCACCTCTTTAAATCAGCCAATCTTAACAGTTTGCCTTTCTCTAGTTCTCTCTACCGACTAGTTCGGACTAGGCGATTTTTTATTTAAGTGTCGAGTAATTTAGCAGCTATATCTATGATCGGAAATCAAAAATGTAGTTGAGAAGTTTAGCAAGCAACACTGGTATAACTAAATGGCTCGTTACTCGACTTGAGCCCAGAAAGCCATTGTTAAAAATGAACTTACATCATTAAAATAGGCCTGCTCCAGTCGTTGTCTAGTTTTGTTCGCTTTGCTGTACTCTGGAAGGCTGGACTGGCGACGCATCCTCATTCTTTGCTCGCGGTCCATCGTCATCAGATCTGACTTCTGCGATAGCACAAGGTAGTGCAACCGATGGACTATATCCATCTTGAGACTAGAAGACTTGATATTTCCGGATAAATTCGAAAGAATATTTAATTAAACAATTTTCTAATAACCGCCGATATTTGTAAAACTTTAAAAATATTAAAGCCATTCGCGAATATGAATTTTAATATATTCCCAATATTTTTTTTTTAAACGCTTTTAAATTCAATAAGAAACGAAGATGAGAATTTGTAAGAAACTATTGTATAAGAGCAGGTATGGTGAGGTCCGCCTCGGAGGGCGGGCGCGACGGTACTGGTTCTGGGGGGGCGGCGCCGGATGTAGCGTGGCGGCGCTCAGTGGTCGCCCGGCAACCGTTTGCAAACAATACACAGTCGGAACTGAGACAAGCGCCAGACCACAGACATGCAGTCCCTGCTACGCCTACGCAAATGGATTTCTATCGTCCGGAAGTAGAAGTACGCGCTAGCTACGTATTACTACGTAGCTAAATAAATACTAGTAGCTCTACGAAGAGGCCGCGTGTGTTAATCTGTTTTTTTATTTATTTAGATCTAAGTAGCTAGCAAATTGCGATATGTCTAGGCTACAACGAAAAATAAATCTAGCCAACCAAATAAACCAAGCAAAACAATTACAATGCTCTAGTATTGTGCGTTTGTGTGAGCACGCCATACAGAGCGGGGGCAGGTTGGGAGCGTGGCTTGACATATCAAAGTCGTGACATGGTAACACAAACTTGTGACCTGACTCGTGACACAACCACCGACGGTTTTTAGGTCTGTACCTAGCATTATATCTCACACGCCACATTCACGCCACGCCGGGCCTGCCATTTCCATAATAGCTATCGAACTCTGCGTGTGTAGGAAACCTGTGGCGCCAGTTTTTAACAATCTGAATAGCCTTAATGAAGAGCATATTAAAGAAAGCTGCTACAAAATGATTATCTATCGTTTTTAATATTTACTAAATGAAACTTGCCACAGTAACGCTTTCGATGCTTTCGTGTCAAGATTGCTTATGTACTTAGTACGCTGCGTTAGAGCAAAAATAGACAAAAAAATATCCTGCTCGTTTACTTGCGAAATAGAATTTCCAACTTTTTACTTAATTAAATGTCTACCCGATGAATTCAGTTAAATTTTAGTTACTGCTAAATACGTGTAAATCAAATTTGACAGGAAAAAAATTCGTAAAAATTTTTTTTTTCTCTTCTGTAGTGTAAATCACCAATTAGACGAGGACAGGAACACTTACTTATTTTCTAAAACATTTTAAAATCGACATATAGTCGTGCCACAGCTATATTATTCGTACATTTGCAAGTTTTTTGAAGGACGTGAATTCTCAAAAAGTATGTTTTATTATACGTCTATCAGTAACATTTAGGTAATAAACAGTAATATCCTAAATATGTTTTCGTTCTGATATTGTTTAATTAAGAACACATAAAAAGTTTTAGTTACTTTAAAATATTTATAACTAGCTGCGGCCCGCGGTTTCACCCGCTATTCTAAAGGAACGGTTAAAATTTTCAAGATAAAAAGTAGCTTATGTGTTATTCCAGGAAATAAGCTACCTCCTTACCAAATTTCATGCAGATCCGAACAAACACACTTACATACTTACCTAATTACATACACAATTACACACAAACTTTCGCATTTATAATATTAATGTGATCTTATCATAAACAGATAAAACGGAATTTTGAAAGTTCATTGATTGTATATCTTCAATAATGGGAAAAAGCGCGAGCGAGATTGCTGTGGACGGGACTAAGGGCCGTAACAACTAGCAGGTACTGAACAAAAGCACATGAACATACACAACTATCATAAAATAATAAAACTAATAATTAAATAATCGATTTATTAGTGAGGTAGACCCCAAGGCCTCGGTAAAAATCTCACAATGTAAATAAACTCATCAAATATTCAAGACAACTCTATAGAAAACACCATATCGAGCTAGTACCATTACAAGTTTCGTGTTGCAATACCTTATTTAATTGTTCACATAAGTATACCTTTTTCAACAATGACCCGCGATTTATTCAGTTTTCCAGTATTTTCTCAAGATAAAAGTAATCATAATTTATGTACATAAAACGGGGTATTCCCACTTTTAAGAAACTTTTGTAACGTAGTCGATTATTAGGCTAAAAATATACTGTATCGTTTGGGGTCGCATTAAGTGGAGGTCAAACTTGGATTATTGAGGTTTTTCACATATTTCTCGAAAATTTCATCTATAAAAAAAAATCTTTCCAGTGTTTTTATTAATTATAAGCCCTTTTTTTCTTGATATTTTTCAATTATTTTGTGATTGAACTTAATATCAGTCGCCGTTTTTTTTTAAAAATTTATATACGTACTAGCTGCGACCCGCGGTTTCACCCGCAATTCTACAGGAACGGTTAAATTATTCCGGATAGAAACTATGTGTTATTCCAGGGAATAAGCTACATCTATACCAAATTTCATCCAAATCCGTTCAGTCGTTACAGAGTTGAACGGGAACAAACACACTTACATACTTACACAAAAACTTTCGCATTTATAATATTTGTGTGATATATGTATATACATATAATTATATATATAATGCCAAAGCGACATGATCGTCATCATTTCTGCTTGAATTGAAATAGAAACCTGAGCTATCTCATTAGGTATGGTACGAAGAAAAAAAACGTTACTTGTTATGAATATTTTTGTACGCTAGGTTCTCAAGATTGCATTGACAACATTAAATTCAACTTTTGATATGATAACGATTTCATAATTCTGGGCTAATCAAGTAGATGAATAGATAATAGATATATAATAGATGTTCAAAAATTACCAAAATTGCAAAGTTCAGAAATAGTTCTATTTAATTAAGATAATTCGCTAACACATGGCAAAATATTATCTTCCTGCGATTCTCTCGCCCATCTGCAAGGAATTAAAAAAAAACGCAGTGAGAATGTCTGATTATTTATCATTACAATAAACTGTCTTGTTCTCTCTACTGAAGACTGAGCGAGAGAAAAAGCAAGATTGTCCCGAGACAATACTGTTTGAGAATGTGGTAGGCTCTGTAAGTCCATAAGAGTAATTTCATACATTATTATATGTATAACATTTTCAAATAAATATTTTTATTATTTAAATCAACAACTCAACGGTAATTTATCGGTAAAATGTGTGTTGACCCCAAACATGTACATATTAACATGTATACATTATACAAACACGCAGATATTTATGTATGTTATTTGAGAAAGAAACCAACTTTATAAAAAATATAATAAAGTGGAATCACAGACACAATTGGCATACAAGACACACAATTACTTGTTACACATAATATTTTCATGACTGTTTGATATGAGTTCAGACTGCTGTCTGAGAAACGAGAGAGAAAGAGAGAGATATGAATATACATATTTTTTTTGGTCTCATATTTTCTCTCTGCAGGTCTATTTCCGTGATTTTCAAATGTGTTAACGCTATTAGATTTTGGTCATTGTCTAAAAATAAATATCTGAGGACTGTATCAAAAAATATTGTCAAGATTAAGGTAACCATTCATAATAGCAACAAGTACTAGGTACTTAGCAGTGGATTTTATCATAAGCTATTCAACCAACATACAAACTATTTATTATCTAATGAACATTTCAAAGGTTATTTATAGTACAAACAAATATGTTACTTAACATAAATATAATAGTATAAACTACCAACATAATTATAAGTTTGTAATGCATTTAATCACCAACATTCAGATACAACTTTCATTGGACAATATTTGACATTTAATTATGTGGGTATCTAAAAAATATTGTGTAAAGAACACAAAGCATATAGAACCAGTATAACAATGAAAAAACACTTAACATTCCCTAAAACATAGTTAACTTATTCGCACACCTAGTGTTAAGAAGCCATCTTGTACTTGCATAGCCATTAAATTATCAAAAAAAAAAAAATAACATTACATAAAAATAATTTTCAATACAGAGTCGCAAATAAATATTGTCTTTCAGTCATTGTTACACCTATTAGCAAGGTATAAGCAAGGTCACTTCTGTATACAATATGGGGTAAAATACATACTATACAGGGTAACACTAAAAACTGGTACTAAACCGTAAGATGCTTACTGCACTTATCATTACAAACAACTTTTACTAAGGGATCAAACAAGAAATCGAGAAAAAAAGTATAGTTTTATATGTTTCATTGGGCGTGAATGACCTTTTTTGTTTGGATGTATGTTCATCTCTTTCCTCATAATTTCTCAACTATTTATCATAATTTGTCAAATAAGGTATCTTGGAAATGCCTTGATTGTCCGCTGTTTAGGCTAAGTAACATCACATTAAATTGAATATGACGACCTCTAGAGGATATAAAGTCAAGAACAAAAAAAAATATAATTTGCCATTTTGGGTATCAAATGAAAGGGCTTAATTAGAACATTTCAAAAATATAAATATTGTTAGCTGTTGCGGCTTAACTTGCATGCACCCAATAAAACTAAAGCTCACATAAGGACATACCTAGTCAGGTTTTATTTTTTTGTTATCTTGTTTGTGTTGGTCCCATAATAAAAGTTGTTCACAATTATGTTTTTATGAGCTTTTAGCTTGTAAGGTATATCACACTAATGTACACATAATTTATAATCTTTATATACTCATGCAATCTCTATTACTCAAAAACAACAGCCTAGTCTGACAATACACCAGCTTGTTTTAAAAACTAAACAATATTTGGTGTATTAGCCCAGTCAAGTTACAACTTAGGACTTATTTCTAGGACCCGGATGTAATTCATTAAAATTTGCTGATGTAGAATCAATATTAAATTAAATTAAACATTCTGGAAATATGAAACATAGAAAAAGGCATTTTTGCTTGAGTCATAATACATTATCGTCGCCGACGACTCACTGCCGTGCTTACGATCGTCATCTGAAATAGACTCTACCATAGCACAAATAGAGATGATATTGTAAAAAGTAAAATTGGAGTCTGTTCCAGATAAGCATCGTGTTTAATTATTGTATATTAAGAAGTAACCTGTCATAGGTCGGTTCTACAATTATGTACAGAAAAAAAACCTGCTATTAGTTACTTCCGGGTCAAATGCAAAAATTGACTGGGCCTTAACTGACAGCATAAATTAAGATAATAGCATAATAAAATTACTATAGCAAAATTTAAATTAGTAAGATGATAACAATACAAAAGTAACCATCTGTTGGACAAACAAGTATTTGCAAATTTTTTTTTAACGTCTTCTAATAATACGTATGTATCATCAAGATTTCGCTTTGAAGAATAGATATTAAAAAACAATTTCAAAAATGTACAGCTAATGTAGGTACTTACTGTTTATGTCATTGTAGTTTTTCAATATTATGCTTCGAATATTTTAGATTTTCCATTTAGCTTACCAAGCTGTCCAAGCATTAGAACAGTGTTGATTAAATTCTCCGAATAAATGCGTTGGTTGGTCTCCATTTTCCTCAACTTTTGGACAACATATTTAGAGAAAAACTCAAGCTCATTTTCATTCCCGTGTACCTTGGAGTCACTTTCCAGACTCCGCTTCCTTTTAGAGCTTTTAGGACTTGTCTGTGTTACTGAACTTCTAGATTTCCTTTTATCTTTTGATTTACTGTCATTTGCACTATTGTCACTGTTAACAAATGCTTGGTTCAAGTCATCTCGCAAGGTATTGGCTTCTTCCTCATTCAATTGTATTGTCAAATCATCAGGGACTGTGACCATAGGAACATGATTGTCAGAGAACAGCGGAGAAGGCAAGAATGATACTCGTTTCCGAACCTTGACAACAGGCTTGGGTTTATCTTGAGTTTCTTCTGTGACACCCACAGTATGCCTGCGACTGGATTTTTGCTTTTCTTTATCTGTATTATGAAGGCGGCTCCCTGTGTGCTTATTGCTCCAAAAGTTAACTTTAATTTTTGGTTTCGGTTTTATTTCTGGTTTTGGCTTAGACAAGACGGTAGGAAATTTATAAAGTACATTGTCATCGTCATTGACATCTTTTTCGTTTTTTCTTTGTTTGGCTTGAGCTTGAATGGGGCTATTGAAATACTGCTTATTTATTTTGTACCTAATATTATCATCATCTGACTGATAGCCATTCTTTTTCGAGTGCTTGTCTGATTGTTTCATCTTGTAAATGTAAAACTCGTATAAAATTGGACTGAAACTGTGTGCCTAAACTAAATAACTTTGTAAATAGCACCTTTGAAAGGACTATGTTCCTGAAAGAAAGATAATCACTACAATTAAATATTTGTAAGGTATTCAGGTTTTAATTACAAAGTTGTTTACCTTGTTGCTTGCAGACTAACCAACTTATCTGTAGAAATGGCTAAACTATGATACTAAAAAGGCACTAAAAATTCATATAGATGGCATTTAGTTTTGTTCAGGAAATCTAAATAGGTTTACCAACAATCAACTCTACAGAACTACAAATAAGTTGGTCGCACTGAACCTACTACATAAGTAGAAAATGCTATATAAACTACGTTAGAACATCGAGCATGAACGACTGGTAGACAGCTAGGTTTCCCGCCGAAACTTACTCAGCAAGAGAAAGTGCAAAGTTGAGAAACAAAATACTATTTGAATCTTTAACATTAAAGAAATGTGTTCTGGTTGTGGTTTAGTTGTAAAAATATCGGTCACAATAGCGTTCAATTTACGTTAAAGACAACAAAAAGGACTACTATCGCCTATTTCGAGGTTATGTATGTGACTAACAACTCAAAATATAAACTTTTCGCATAAAATAATAAATGTCTACGTAAATATTGTACATTTTACGATATTACTGATATCTGAGAAGAAATCTAGCTATTTACCCTTGTTATTTTACAGAAAATATGTTTCGTCATCAAAGTACTGGTAGCGTTTACTATTACATAACTCTAAGATTATTATTATCACAAAACGTACCTTACGAACAGTTCATCATTATTTTGTATAAATTCACACACGAACTATTGAAACAGTGGAGAAATAAATATTTTTCACGAATATAAACACGACACACTAATGACGCAAGTTGATAACGCTAAAAACAGTGTTGCCACCTCGGCAACGGATCAACTAGCTGAAACGCATCGAAAAAGTTGCTATATTTAGAAAATTGAATACCTGCGAAAGGGGCTTAAAGTGGATTACCTACGTCTAGAGGCCTCATCTCTCCAGGAGGGATTCTGATGCACTAATTAGCTAGCTTCATTTGATATTATATTAGTCTTAATGCCAATATTAATTTGTTCTGTGTATACAAGGTGCTTAATAATAGGTAGTAATACTGGAAGGGATGTATGTTACTCATCACTACGAACAACTTTTACTATGGGACAAACCAGAAAACACAAAAAAACAACTGTTTCATAGAAACAATGTCACTCGACCATATTTTCGCGATTTCATGGTTGGTTCCTTAGTAAAAGTTGTTCATAATGATGAGTATATAATTATATATCTTTCACAATTACTACCCTTTCAGTAAACACGTTGTATATAAATATATATGATATTGTATAATCTTAACTCAAGAAATCACCTGCCAAAGAAGGACTGCTGCTAGAGGACTACTTTTTAATCTTACACTTCACTAGAATAATATATTTTGGCTAAATTGAACCATCCATTTTCCATTTATCTATAATTATTTAATCTAGTCACATTGGTTGGCAAGTTATAGGCTTAAGGACAAAAAAACCTTTTCAAGAGAAGTGAGGCCGCTAGAAGTAGGTATACAAAGTGTCTGAACATCGAAAGTATCTGGAAATGATAATAATATATTAAGGGTTTTATTTTTTTCTATTTTTCAAACCGCAGGAATATTACGTTATTTTGGTCTATGACCGGCAGTAAATGCATTTCCGAGGAAAATCCAGTAACACAAGCTTTGAGGTAACCGGAAAGTATTAATTTTATTCTCAAACACACAAAATATTTATTACACTGTGCGTTCATAAAATGTGTCAAATATTTTGTGAATATAATTGAATCTATTATTATTATAAAAAGTAATAGTTTTAATTAAAACAAATGTGGCTAGAAATAGTCTCTGACAAACATCGGTACCCGTCGGTCTGACATCGGTACCCAGACCGATGTAATTTTTTGGTTAATGTCATAATTAGCTAGATCCAGCAAAAAAGTAGTTAAAGTGGCAGCACTGGCTAAAAGCAGGTGCAAGTACCGCTGCCCGCGCTGCCCGCCCTGAGCTAAAGAGGTTGACGGAAGCGCAGGCGGGAAAATCGGGAAAACAGAGGATGTGCTGTAAATGTCATTGTCAAGTTACAAATCAATGAACTTTTTTCTTGCTTTTGGCTTAGCATGGTTTGTGCATTATTTACAAATCTTGTGCAGGTACAGCCAGCAAAAACTAGCAACATACTGAAAGGAACAACCACTTACTGATATTTATTGTTTCATTTTTATTTTAACGCTTCAGTAAGTTCCAAAAAATACAAAGGTACCACTTATATTTTAATAATACAACCAAGTATGTAAGTATAAGTGGCCACAGGCAAATGACATAGCAACATAGGCTAATATAATAGATACCCTGCAATTGTAAATAAGGGAGGGCTGGGATGTGCATGATGATGATCATGATACATTACTGATTATTGTGTTTATTTTCTGGTGTTTTGTATTAAGTATTTATTAACATCACTGTATTCAAAATAAGTTCGTGCAAGCATTCTGTCTAAACCTGATATAAGAGTTTTTACGCTTCCTGTAGGCTTAGCGGATGTTATTTTAGGAAAAAGGGCTACAACGAAACGTTTTGTCTGACCCACGGTAATAATATGCTCAGTGAAAATGCCACTCGAGTAGTCACCTAGACACCCTTCCAAAAACTGACCATGTCATCCGTTTTTTAGCATTGGTTGATGGAGCTGCTCTACGAGCCCTAAGTATATGACTATGATACAAATTTTTGATTAATTATGCGCTAATAAAGATAAGTTTATCTAATGCAATTATGAAGATCGTGGCAAGGAGATTTAGAACCTAAAATAGTATTATGCTATCTTTGCTTATGATAAAATTAAATGATTGGTTGATTTTTGGGAAAGCAAGCCATAAAAAGAGTTCTAACACAACTTACTACCAATATAACAATGTTTTTTTCATAACCCATGAAATGATGAGACTAATAAAACGTGCTTAGATTCAATAATCATAATATTTATACCTACCTGTTATGATCAGGTCAGTTAATATGAACTGTGACTATCGATTGTAAGACCAGTAACTACATTTACTGCCTAGAAGTATCTAAATTATGCGATGACTAGTACGAGCTCACCATATGATTCTTCATAGATATCCAGCCCATTTTAGCACGAAATTTCAATTTGCGTTTATTATCCGTGGTTAGAAAGTTAGCTATTTACGTTTTTCATTAACGTTATATTATGTCCATTCACTCTTAACACACAAGTGCTTATTTTGAATAAAAATGTTCAGGAGGTTAAACGAGAGGAAAGGTTATGTCAGTCCGCGAGATCTCTCTTTAGACTGAGAGGATGCTGTGCGCAATGCGGCAGCGCTCAGATGAGCCTATTAATTTTTATGACATAGCTTGTTATGAGATGCCAACTTTTTCTATACTCAAAGGGTGATATAGCTAAATTGCTATACAGTTAAATGCCGAAATATTTACATAAATCAAACAGAAATCTACTGTTGGTGAATTAAGAACTAGGCAGTAAGTACGTAATCTAATAATTAATAAATTCCTACTGAAAATTGTTAATACTTACTGGATCCTTAAACTGGTAATTTGAGATCTATTACAAATATACGGCACTTTAGTTGATTAACATTTTAGTTTGCATTAAGCTAATAGTAACGAATTGGCGGGAAATTTTCGAAGGTATTGATTTTTATCTCAGCTACACTTTCGCATGTGCACGCCTTCTAGAGTCTGCGCATTAAAGGCAGTGACTTTGAAAGGAATTCAATCATGATGTTGTCTATTTAAAGAAAACATTCATCTTCGTTTTGTCAAAGAAAGGTTGTGGTTCTCACACATCTTGTCTTGACCTTTTATGAAGGCTGCTGTGTATTTAAGAAAAGCATTTTAGTCTAAGTGGTGCAATTAAATTTATTGTAACAATAATTACAGAATTTATCAGTCAGTAGGAATGTATCTTATTAAATGCCTATAAAAAGTAGGTAAGTACTTTCCGTATTCATTTTAACTTTTCATAAAATGTTACCTACCCTCTTTGATTATCCTACCCTAGAGTTGTTCTGTAACTGTACTTACTTAATATTATAAGTTATTACCCAGATGGAAGGTAAAGTTTTTGAAGGAGAGTATATTCTTATTTTTTTGCATTACCGTTCAAAATAATGAATCACTTACCTGAGCTCTTACTGCGGCTAGATGTAGCTGAGTGGCTCTGTAGTCATATTTCTTTATAGAAATATCTTCCTGTCATGAAAAATAGTATAATTAGTTAGAACTTACTAATAATTATAGTTGCTAACTAGTATTGCAGATATTAATAACCCAGAGGTTAGTTCACTTCTAACTAGGCTTTATTAGTAATTTTAAGAAACAAGTTGTACTAGTGAACTTTAAGGTGCAACGTTTCACACAGCGCGCGAAATTCAAATTTTCTTGCGTTTCATGTCAATTAAAGCTTAATTACATCATCGTAGGTTCATGAAAACTAATTTTGCGATAATAAATAGACTGTTTCAAGAAATTAGACCAACCAAAAATTCAATTGAAAGCTAGTATAAGTACATTTGTCACTAAATCAAAAACCAAGATGAAAATCAGCTTATTGAGATTTGTAGCTAGACCAATGTTATCTAGGTGATCATTTTACCCGTAATTAAACTAATTATTTACTGGCGCAAAATTAGTTGCAATAAATCCACTATGAGTAAAGCTGTAATTGACAAAAAAACGCAAGAAAATTTGAATTTCGCGTAATGAGCGAAACGTTGCACCTTAACTAAATTGAGTTGGTTACTGGATCCGTGCATTATTTTTGTAATTGTGTCATCTAACTAAAATTCACAATAACTCAATACTGGATAATTCTTTACAATGTGACTAGTGACTTAGATGTTTAACAGTGGTTGATACAGAACTAGCATTAAAATTTACTAGCGTATTTAGTTCCAACACCCTGATACAGATGGCGCAGAAATAAAAATGAGCACGGATTGTCTTACCTGTATTTCGTTGACTTTGCTGTATATATTGCTTTCTAAACTTCGACTTTGTATGCGAGCCATAGAGTCGAGGCTGTCCTGTAAATATTTCCTAAGCATTATTAATTATATTTTCATCATAATCGGAAGCACTTACACAAACTACTATACAGAACTACAAATACAATTAAATCAAACTGTTTCTTTTTTTTTGTTACAAAATTACTTAATATACAATTATACAGCAATTAAAACATAAAATGAAAAGTAGTATATAACATAGTATTATTATTATGTTCCGAGACATAAGTATAAATATAAAAAAATAAAACTTTTCTGCACACTGTACGTATGATCGGATATTTTGTTCTATGGCATTTGTACGGAAAGCGATGCTTTCATTCGCCCAGCTTTATGCTATTTGACTGCATTGGAAATATGCCATTATTTTAATTTTTAGCGTGTAAACTAATTCTTATAAATCATCATGACAAAATAAACATATTTTAGGTAAAAAAAAGAGCAAACATAATTAATTTTATGTGACGTCATTCGTCACGATAAAGATTCACGTTTTCGCGCGAAAATTATTATTTAAACTTTAGTGTCGATTTTTACCGAAAATACAACAGTCAAACTGGATACTGATAAGCAATAACATGTCAACCCAATTTTTTTTATTTTTTTTGATTGAGAACTATACTTTGGCTGACAAAGAAGCGTTCTGTATCATTAAAAATGTTGTTGCTTGACATGTTATTGCTTATCAGTATCCACTAATCTCGAGAAAATAATATGTAAGTAGTATGCATCAATAATCTGCAATACTATTCCAAAAGCTGTCAAATAACTTAGTATGGTTAGAGCAACACTAGCCTCCGGCTGACCCGGACCAGTGGGCTCATCCCGTAACTTTGAAAGCGATAGCGAGAGTTGTGAGAGCGGGACTGCGCATAGTGCGAGTAAGTTGGTACGAGCGAGATGGCATGCTCTCGCAATCAGAATCACGAACGTTTCAAAGTTAGAGGATAACCCCGCAGAACCGAGTCGCTCTACGTAATTACCTATGGTAAAACCAATACTAAGTTGTTGATCACATTACGACCCAGTCTGAATCATAGTCATGTATTGTGTGACTCATGACATGAGTCATGCATGACCATACCATACCGTAGGGTATGAAATGTAGGTATGCCCCAGTCTCAATGAGTGTCAATTTCCAGATTTGGGTGGATGGATGTATCTTTGGAGTCTGAAGAGAACATTATAAGTTACTTTTAATAATTCATACGTTGAAACTAGGAAATTCGAACGTCATTGTTGTTAGAAAAATTAAAGCATCGATCTATTTTTTACTAGATCAATTCCTCCTTTGTCTTTTCGTGTTGTTTCCAAAACTCCTAAACCTTTAGTAAAGTCTTACTTAAGTAGTCTTTACTGGGGCATGACTTGGACTTGACTGTGACTTACTTTGCTTGACTTAACTTCTATTTGTTGTGCAATATGTGGTTTACATGAAATACTATAAAACTTGACACTGGCTAAATATGAATCGTGTGGAGCCAAAACGTCAGAGAAAAAAACTGCAAATGTTTTGGCTCCAAACGCTGTGTATTTAGCCAGTGTTAAGTATTGCAATATTTCATGTAAAGTCAAATATTTTTCACAAATAAATTCGCGAGGTCATTGTGTTCTTCATTTTACTTTGGTCGAAGTCTGTTTATAAATATCGTTGATTGTCTGTTGTCATATTATTGCAAATGTTTTGTTAGGTTAGATTATTGTAGAGTAAGTAAGTATCGCTTTGGTTGAACTAATATTATGTATAAAGTTTCATATTTTTATAAATAAAGAATTGAATTGAATATTTTTTTAACCTGAAGAGTTTTAATTTCGATTTCAAGGTCTTGAGCATCCTTCCTGAGTTGCTCGTAGCTGAGGCGAGCCTGTGCGCCACCCATTCTGTCCAGCAACATTTCTCCACGAAGTACAGGCGGCATGCTTTCCTTTAAAAAAATGTGACAGATTTTAGACGATGATTAAGTAACCTATGATTTGCACTCCTGCCTGTTTATGCTCAAGGGTGTTAGGGTCTGACAAAACTATATATTATCTGCTTACCTACTTATTTTGTTATCTCTTCAAAACATCGGTCTTCGGTAGATGTGTGAGCATTTTTCGTACAAAAACAGGCAATGGTTTGGAGAGACCTAACAGGCCTAGCACGGGCGCCGGGATAAGGTTATGTCCACCCGTTTTATCTTCGCGTCAACGTGACAAAGCTAGAATATGGATACATCCGTCTCGTTCACGCGACATAAATATGGTGGACAACATTTTATGCCGGCGCCCGTGCTAGGCCTGCTGGGGCAGTTTTTGCTGGGTCACGGGCTATATACAGACTATTTTTTTTTTAACTGGGACAGTATGGGCATATCCGAATCCGTATGAGATACGGGAAAACTGTCTTAGGAACCATTTACTCATTTTGTACGAAAACGATTTTGGCGTATTTTTATTTTTTTGTTCAATCGTGAGATAACAATAAAAATTTGTTGTTTTGACTTTTTTTTTAATGCGGATCAGAGCAGTAGAAGTTAGTCAAATTTAATAAACGACTAACGAATGCCAGTTAAATTATAACTATAATTCGTATTTTAAAAACTCAAATTATTTAATTCTCTTTCTTTGGATGCTTTTGATACTTTGAACTTTTTCACGAAGATCGGATCAACGTTAGATGCGGAGGTAAAATACCGAATACCGACTTGTTACTGTAAACTCCGCACCTGTTACTACTTGTTACTGTACCTTCGCTTCGTTCGATTGTCAATGGTTCCGAATAATAATTGAAAATTCAAATTACAAAAAAAAAAACTACAAAAAATACTTTATCCTGGAAAATTTGCTTGACGGTTTATTGAAAGTTTAAATATATAAAGTCAAAGTCAAACATATTAGAACTTTCAAAACAATGCTTGCTACTTTTGTTTTTTTATTTATTTATTATTGCAACCACATTTAATAACATGACATACAGGTATTAACACAAATCGGCAAAGTATAGGCCCCACCCTTCCTACCTACCTCACTACTTCCCTTCATGCCCTCCTACTTTATTAGGAACCTAATAAATAAAGTTTCACTGTGGGCGTTGATGGCTAGCAAGGGTTCGCTATCGCACTTTTCCATACGCAACATTCGAGTACCGCTGCAACGTCAAGCGGCGGGTCGTCTGGTTCCGGCGGGTAGGGCGGCAGGAAGGCCCGCTTGGGCGGCCTCAGCGGCGGCTGCGCCGTCAGCAGCGCCCGAGCCAGGTGGGCCAGGTCCGCCGTACTCGAGACCGCTCGGGCCTGCGCGCACAGCGACTCGTAGCGGCGAAGCTGGTTGTTGCTCTGTTGGGAAAAGCGTTAAAAATGACAACCAGGGATCGTACTCTGGTGCAGTATACTTTCATTATTTTGTCATTTTTAATGAGAGAGATCGGTATAGGTATTTCGATAATATCGATCGCATTAGAAAGGGTTCCTGCCCGCCAAGAAGGGAAGCTTACAAGAAGCCAGAAAATTGTTTCCGTCTAGGCGAGTACTACTAAATTATTAATTGATAGTAGTTCTGCAAACAGCTAGCACAAACTTTTTTGCACGACCTTAATTCTACTATTTCATAGTTTTTTTTTTGTCGGCCTTTTTTAATTGGAGGTTATTTCCAAAAAAGGCGGGAGTTTGCTGCGGCGCGATTTATAATTGGCAGAAAGAAACGTTCGGCACTGAATTCTAAACGAGAATTTCGAATATATGAGACAATTCGGTCAAGAGGTTGTCAAGATAAAAAGGTCGTGAGTTCTCCGTTCGGGACGTCGAACTGAAACCTCACGACTCTCCCCTACCAACTAACACAATATGACTGGAGTCCTA
Source organism: Apocheima hispidaria (assembly GCA_947579745.1). Lineage (NCBI taxonomy): Eukaryota > Metazoa > Arthropoda > Insecta > Lepidoptera > Geometridae > Apocheima > Apocheima hispidaria. The sequence goes on from OX388151.1 coordinate 6,639,781, forward strand.
ACTCATAGTACCTACGTAAAATAATTTAAATTTTTGATTTAGTTTTTTTTTCAATAAATGTTTAGTAACCGCCGTACCACTAGGTACCTACTTCTCAGAAAAAATATAAGAAAGACCTACTTAGATACCTAAATTTGGTTTTATTATTCAATGTCATGGCAGCTTGTATTTAGTAAAGTTTTGTTAGCCTGCATCCTTAAAGCAACTAAGTAGATCCGTAACTCCATCAAGTTTAATTTTCGTACGTCGGCAGATCTTATTCATCAAGAGGTACACAACTTTGCACTACAGACGCCGACTTTGGGGAAGTTGGCGCGGTTCTCTAATATGGGACAACAAGACAGATGACCCATCAGTTTAGATAGGTAGTAGACGATACACTCCCGGTCAGAGCTATCTTTTTTTCTTTTATATTTTTCCTCTTATGTCTTTATCCACAAGTAGTCATATTTAGCCATTGTCAAGCTTTATAATCTATATAATTATATTATCTATCAGAACAAGCCCTTTTCTAGGAATCAACACACAGACCAAACTTCTTATGATAGAGACGTGGAATTTGAACCCAATACTCCTTAGATGATCTAGGTGAACAATAAGCACGGATTTAGCGAAATTCCACTTCTAAAAGGGGAAAATGGACCCTCAAATTTTTAATAGAAATAAAATGTTTTTCCATGATATGCCAATGAAACTCGGTTTGTGTAATAAGCATAAAAAATAAAGAAAGGCATATCTCAGGATTTTTTCGAAAATTAGCCCTGAAGCGATGAAATGGGGTGTTTTATTTACTCTAGCCAAACTTTGTGGGTTTGTTTCACCTCTTTAGAGATAGAATTTCGCAAAACGTGTTTCGCGTTTTTCCTTACTTGAACTTGGGATTAAATGCTCCGATAGCTAGAAAGATGCGTATTTATAATACTCTGTCTAAAACAGCCGATGTTGACATATTTGGTGATCATATTAATATATTTAGGAAGACTTTGAGGTCTCTGACTATCTGATCAATGATGATAATTCATATTATGACTTTTAAATTTTAATTTTTGACTTTTATGTAATGACTTAATTCTATTCATAATTATAGTACCTCGCTCTTTATTATTGCATGCTGTATTCACCTGTAAGTATTGTGACATTTAGTTCTATTTTATTTGTGTACATTTTTGACATTGTATTGGTGTGCATAGTGTGGGTGAACCTAAATAAATAAATAAATAAAATCTGTTCTTATTATCTACATAGACTATTTGAAGACTATTGGGTCCAAATTTCAAGTCTCTATCGTAAGCGGTTAGATCTGTGCATTGACTCCTAGAAATTGGGCTTGTTTTATAGATTAAATTCCTACCTCTATAAATAATATGTATGAAAACTTTATTCTATCCGTTCAGTTGTGGTTCAGTCCAAGTCTGTGACCGGATAAAATAGAGTGACATATTAAAGAAATAGGAGGCATATTAGTTTCCGGATTACCATATTTGTTTCAACTTTCTTTGATATAAGTCTGATGAATCTAGTAATATTGTTGTGATGCTTAGGTATATACTAGGTATAATAATAATTTATTTGCTAGAGTTGGTTTACCTTGTCCGAAATTATTTCTCCTTCTTGGCATATTGCTTCGCTGACCGCCGAAGTTACATCAGTCAATATCTCTTCTAATTCCTGAAATAGAAATGACACAGTTTGTAGTCCATATTTAATTTATTTCTGTAGAAGCGTCAAAGGTAGATGTCGATTTTCTGACTTGTAAAGAATAAACGGATATTACCTAAAATACATACCATCAAATGTGATCCTTATAGTCTCGGTGGAATTTATCATAAGCAATATACATATATTTTAATAATAATAATAATAATATTAGGTATATAATAATAAAAATAAGAACTCCACAACTGTGCACACTTCACGGTTGTGGAGGTTCTTATTTTTAAATATATATCAGGATTTTTTTCTGCAACAATGGGTGTGGGATGCATTGCGATGTTGCGGCAGTTGACAGGGGCCTCACGCCGCTCTCCTTTGTGAACTGGCGGAAACCATCTGTGTTGAGCACTAAGGATCGCAGGGACGTATGGGAAGGCAAGGAACTGCACGGACGGTTTCGCCTATCGCTATCGGTATCGCTATGGGGCCTTAACAGGGCCTGATGTGGATTTGCTCGCGTCGGGGAACACTTTGGGGACACCGAGGGTTTTGCCTGTGCAATTGCGACCGAAGTTATCACGACGAACCACTATCGGAAATATATCTTAAAGCACGGTACGGTCGACATTTGTCCGGCATGCCACCGTCCCGGAGAGTTCCTCACTCTGCAGCCCTGACCACCGGTAGCTTGGGCCCTGCCACGCTGCCGGCGGGACTCTAGATTTAGGATTTTTATAGTAAAAATAAATAAAAATAAATACCTGTATGATAATATTATTAAATTAAGGTTACATTTAGTCTTTAACATAGGAGCACAGAAATAACTTTTTATAATATTATTTGTACGAGGAAATAAATAGGTAAAATTAAACTAAATAATTAAGTATCAAAACAGTTATAAACATAATTGCATAGGGTATTTATTTACAAGTTTTTTTTTTTATATGTTTTTAAACTGGAATATAAATAAAAACGAATCAAACCCAACGTAAAGTACTAACTAAAAGATATGTAGCTAGCAGCCAACAATTTGAAGCAATGACGTCATATGCGCAGCTTGATTTTTAAGTCTCTTTGGTAGAGTGAAGGTTTCGCGGGGAGATTTCTGCGTCTGGGTACACAGAAGAAAAAAAAATACCTTTCACTTTTCTGTGTATGTTTACATGAGCTAATATTTCCCCCTACGCAGCTTCTTGCTCAAGATGTTTGCCGGTCACACAGCAGGCTTCGTGCCGGCCCAATTGCCACTTTGAAATGCATTGTTTATTGTCTGAGCAAAGGTACTCGTCTGGCCGTGTACCGACCGATTGATAAATGTTTATATATCTTTACTTATTTTTTTGACCCAGAAAATACCCGGTCCTAAACTTTGGAAAACTCGTAGGTATTTTACATTAAGTATCTATAATTAGAGCCAAAAAGTGTAAAACTCTTAGCTGTAGCAAACACTTCATACGACGAATAAAAGCTATGCATATTTTTATATTAATAATAAATTTCAATTTTGGCGTCTGCAACTTCCTGAATGTCACCTTAATTAAACTCGAAGTTAGTTCGGATCTGTAGAGCTTCATCTACAAATACGGGTAGGATGCAAACTTAGGGACGTCACATAACATGTAAATTCCCCACTGGAATGCTAAACTGCTTCGTGATTGGCATAATTACATTTATTTGACGCGCCGCGCCGGGTGACCCTATTTTGCGAGTATGCCGCCCCTGATTGATTTGTTTCCAACTTAGCTGAAATGTGCATTTGCTCCAAGCAAAGATAATAAAATAAATTATTCATGCATGCAGAAAGCAGCTCATCACACCGGCCGGGTGGAACGAGGTTAATCATAGGGCCTATTATTGGGCGGCTCAAAATTCATTCATACAGTTTGCAACTAGAATTGGCAATATTCGTAAGATTGTGCTGTTTTGCGCGAAATATATTAGCGGGGTGCCTACGAGCAGTTGTCAACCGGTTATAAGGCCTGTGGTTTAAAAAGAAGTTTTAAGGAGTCTAATTCATAAGGTTCAGTCAATACTGCTGTATCTACAGTTTAAAGAAAGCATTAAATTTTACCACTAAGAAATATACTTATAAGGTAGGTAGGCATCTACAAAGTATTCAGGAAAGGAAAATTTGATTCAACAAAACTCTGCCCAAAGTTTAGCAAAAGTATGAATAAATAAACTATAACTTGACGCAAGCAACCCTATAGAGTTCAACGAGCTTATTTCTGACTCTGAAAAGTATCAGAATAGGCAAGTTTGAAAGCAACTCCTACTTTATATCATTGTATATAGTTGTACCTACAAATACATAGGTATCTATTTATATATAGATAAGAGTCGTATCTTTTCACAAGCCCAAAGTGCCCAAAGTATCAACCTCGCTTATAGAATTTCATTTCAAAACATTCTAAATGCCAAAGTTTGTGTGTGTGAGTGTCCGTCTCACTGTACTCATAATGGCTGATCGAATTCGGATGTGGTAAATATTAATACATACTTTCTTATCAAAGTATTTATTGGCAATGATAATTTTGATACAGTGTTTGTAGCATTTCCATAATTATTACACTTAGGAACTACTATACCTATATGGTACTACTTTGCTAAAAGATGGGTCGGATCTCTAAACTAAGCTATAGCGCGTCGCTCTTAAAGATTAATATTTTGTAAGATTAGACGTATATTTATATAGGTAAACAGGTTCGTTCTAGTGTGGTTTGTGATATATGATTATTGATGTGTATGAAAGGGTTTGAGGATCTACTGGTAGGGTGTGTTTTGTTATTAATATTTTAATTAATGACGACCTGATTGGCTCAATGTCTGCCTTATGAGTGGGAAGTCTAGGGATCTCTCCCCGAGATCCCCGAGGTCGGGGCGTATTCCCGGCCGGGCGAAGTTTGAATGATGAAATTAATCTGCTCTATAGATGTAAGTGTCCGTGGCATCTGGTATCTTATGGCATGACATGGCATTACCGATACATGGAATCCTATTGAGGAGCTATGCGCATAGCGTGGGCATATGAAAGGTTATTATTTATTTATTTATCCTGTGTAGAACAACTTAAAAGTAACAAATATCAACATATCAACATCACTATCATAAAAGTACTTAATTAGATTACCTAGGTCAGTGTTGTAGTTTAAGCCTTTGACGAAAGTAAAGTGAATGGACGGGCCCTAACCACACAATTTCCTTAAAAATAACAAGTCAAAACAATTGAACTTATTATTATCGGCGTATACGTAATTAAAGGTATGTATATAGTACATCTGTCACAAAAAAGATATAGCGAATATAATTTTTGCGGATACTTGGATCGCATGTATTGACGAAGGTACGTCTCGTACTTTTCACAGACTGAGAGCGACTGAAGTAAGCCTGAGCGCCAGCGCTCACTTTTGAAGTCTTCAAAATTCTCTTCTTCTCCATTCATTTTACTTTGGTCGAAGGTTTAAACGGTCTATAATTTCAGGCAAAGTGCCCAAAAACTACAATACTTAAGTATATTTAATTTTATCCTGAATTAGTTACGGTTCCCTTAAGGTAATAGCGGGTAAGTCCAACGGGTGTTGCTAGTTGAACATAAATTCGTATTACCAATATTGAAGTGACTAGCCATTAATGTGATGAAATTGGAATGTTCCAAAAGTAATTCCTTGAATACTTCCTTCAATTTGAATACATCTTTTATGGATATCCCCGTGCTTAGTGAAGCATTAGCTAATGAAGAATAAACTCTTTGAAATTACGTTTTATGCTTAGTGCCTAGTAGGTATTTGTCATCACTGCTTTGACAACTAAATACGCACTCTCATGCTCGCGCAATCAACATTTCTAATTCATTCATTCATTATTTAAGATCGTAGTCGTGTGTTTAAGAGCATACTCTTGTCAGTGGAGTAATTTCCATGCTTGGCGGTCTTCTGCCAGCGTTTTCACCTCCCTGTACGACATGACATATAAGGAAAGATAGCAGGAAAGAGAGGACCGGGAAGACCAAGGAGAACTTTTATAGATAAAAGAGAGGTATCTCTTTTGATGGTATCTCTTTTGGTTGATGGTTTTTATGGTTGATGGTTTTCATTTCTAATTACCTTTACTTCAATTATTGTTCATATTCAAAAGTGTTTTTTTTTTAAATTATCTCCTACCTTTATAATATTAAAACTTGTATGTATCAACAAGGTAATTCGTTTAAGATTCTTGAATGTTTTAATAAGTAAAAAGTTGTAGATTTTTTTTATTTTTTTTTAGAAAAAGTAAGGTGAGAGCGAAAAAGAACAAAAATCGGTTTCCTGCTTTATAAGAATTGTCTAGCTTATTATGGTTAACTTCTTTTCTGACTTTAGTGTATTGATTTAGAGCAATCCCTTGGCAATCCTAGTTGACTATTTCCTACACGATTGTCTTTAGAAGTCAAGGTAATTATGTGTCTTGTAAGAAGTACTATCTCGTATCAGCTCTCTTGGGCTTTAGGAAACCTTAAGTATAGAGCGAAGGTACTTTAGTGACTTTTGAATGATATTTTAGATTTTAGTGCCCATAAAATGACCCCGCAAAATCTATATATTAAGACAGATTTCATTATAGTTATCTCTTTTACTCTCTTAATTTTCTCATGTTCTTTCGCACTCTTTGGCGAAACTAGGTTGCCGAAACCGAATTCAACGCGTCATTTTGAAGTTGAAAAGTAAAACATAATTGAATGGCTGCGGCCCGCGGTTTCACCCGCTATTCTACAAAAACGGATAAAAATTATTTTTAAAAAATGTAGCCTATGTGTTATTCCATGGAATAAGCTACCTCCATACCAAAATGTATCCAAATCTGCTCCAAATCTGCAGAGTTGTACGGGAACAAACACACTTACCTAATTACATTCTTACACACAAACTTTGGCATTTATAATATTGGTGTGATTAAGGGACTTCAATTTAAGACAATGGTTTTCTACTTTCTTAGTTATAAGTATTAAGAACAGGAAAGCAAAAATATAACTAGGGTATAGTACTCTTTTTTGCAACATTTTTTTTATTTTAATATTTAGACGCTTTAAATTTATTACCATGTTGATCAATATACATTTTCATTTATTTAAATGCGCGACAAGATCAATATAAGTTTTCTGTAAGTATTGCTCAGTTATTATAATCCTCACACACAAATAATAATATTACACATACAAGAGGTTTACATTTAAACAAACGAAGATTCTCGCTCGAAAATGAATACGCGACAACTTGATTGGCGACGACCGATATCTAACAAACGAGAAATAAATATATTTTCCTGGTTTTTGCTCTCGCTGTTTTGCGGTTTGTGGTTGTCAGGTATATTATGGTTCTTATATCAAGCACAGCAAAGCCTAACTACATGCAAAAAATAACTACCAAATAGGTTAGGTTGTATGTCTAAGTGGCCTATTACTAAGGCCCGAGGCGAAATTAGTGGGCTTTACGTTCTCCGTCCGCGATGGTAGAGGCCTGTCCTTACCTGTAATATAGTTGGCAGTGTATGTTTATGGTACTGGTCGAGCATCGCGTTCGTAGCCGTCAGTTGTTGTACATAGGTGTTGTGGGAGTCGTAGTATGTAGCGAGGGCGGCTGGACTTGGCGTGTTGCAGTAAGTAAGGAACGCGGCTCGGTATTCTGCTCGACTCTGGAACATTATAATTAAAAATTCTCTTTTACTTATTGTCCTAGACGAGCGACGGAAAGCGACAGGCCGTGACGTCATGCGACTTATGGCAACGTATACGGTATGTCGCTTTCTGGTTCACTCAACATCATAAGCCATGGAGGATAACGTACCTTCACAAACACGGTTAATACGGAACGGTGGTGCTAAGGCGAAAGGAGCTTATTGTACTCGTTATTACGAACTCCTATGGGAGCAAACCTGATATAGCAAAAAAAATTGGTGGACCAAAGAATAAAAAATACATTACGCTCAAGAAAATATATAGAACAGCTGTTTTTTTTCGCGATTTTCGTGTTGGTCTCATTGTAAAAGAAATCCATAAATTGAATTTGTAATAAATTGAGAAGGATAGGAGAGTGACTGGAATAGAAATAATATCTAGTGTGCCAGCTTTGCTCCTGGTTATCAATACGTATTGTAGAGTCATGTGGGGCAAGTTTGTGCAGCGGGTAAGTGTGCGCATGCATCAAGTACGGAAACGGTTTATAATTGAGGGACGGCATTCACCCTCCTCGGTGCCCTCCGTGACGTCGTACATAGCGCACGAGTGTCTTTAACCGCCGGCGCGCCATTGTGTTTTGCTAGGCAAGTGAAGTTTTTTGCTGAAATTATTACGATGTTTTAACATTATTTGGCGTATAATCTTTTGTATCCTAAGAACACTCTTTTGGAAAATTTGCTATATATCAAAGTGTGCTACGTAATTATCCAGTTTGAACAGTAACAATGTTTGTATTGTGATGACACAATCATGAACAATTTCGATCGATTCCTGCTTTGATGGTTTGGGTTAATTATGCGCACATGCTTATCGTGTAAGTGTGCGCGTGCACACACTTACGCAGGGTAAGTAGTTCGCCCGTTTTGCCGTATCTTGGATTTTGGTCCAATATTTTGTTTTAAAAAATGAACCAGAATCTATACATTAAAAATGCGGCGTCATCATCAGATAAAGGCTCCAGAGAAAAGTATCGTCACATCAGCTAGAAACTGCCAAGATATTAATTTCAAAGGGTGCCAGTAAAAAATAATAAAAAGCTATACTCTTTATGGTATCACTATAAATAATTAAGACTGTTTGTTTTTGAGTCTAGGTATAATAAACACCTCGGAAGCTTTTAATTTTACCTTACCCCTATACTAGGATATGTGTGCGCATTTCGAATATGTTTATTTCGCTTAATTCCTAAAGATTTGTGCCATCGATGAATATTGTTTCTGTGTTTAAATTGTTGATTAATAAACACTTCAACTACTTAACCTCCTTTTGTTTTACTAGCAATTGTGGATTTTAGACGTTCCAAACCTTATGTGTGCAGATGCGCACACTTGCCATACATGACTCTATTATGTACAGTATCTCAAAAATATCTAGTCGTAGGCATTACTTTTAAATAAGACGAAACATCTTCGCTGAATGAATAACAACTTTATGTGAAACTGAACATAAAAGATCATAAAACGCCCTCTATCTCCGTAACCTTTTCTGTTGTTAGAACATTTATATATGTTACTAAAACAGATGGCTCTAGCATTTTTACGTGTATCATAAATCGATTACACAAAACATTTTTATCAAAACGTATTTAAATGTATCTCATAAATTTGTGCCGTTTTTTTTTTATTTGAAGTAGTTTTGGTAACAGACAATACCTCCTGGGACCCAGAAGAATTTATAGTTTGGAATCAAAATTTAAACAACTCTATTCGACTAAATAGACCACCAAATGATCCAGAAAAATACAAAAAAAAAACTGAATTGGAAAATATAGATTTTCTGAATGTCATATATATACGACATAAGTTCTCAGTGCCTACAATGCTTTGTGTCATATATTAATTTAATAATTATATAAAATTAGTAGAATAAAAAAACCGGAATCATAATTATCAATTTTTTATTGCTAACTCTAAGGTATCTCTTATTGGGTTAGAATTACAGCCAGCAGATCAGCTTATTAGTATTTCTTATCATAACATTGCAATTGTCCCATCAGCTCGAGCTAATGTTCCATGTTCCAAAATCTCGAACTTTATGTATTGTATAAAGTAGTCTTCCTCAGTCAAGTGTATATATATATAGATTAAATTATATCTTGGCTGAAAATTTGGCTTCTCTAAAAGTGAGAAAGTTCCAGTCCAACTATTATTTGCTGGGTGGGGCAAATCATCATTTTGTCCTCGCCCACCACGCGGTCTTACACGGTCTCGTGGTCTTCCTCCGTGCGTTCTTGGCCCACCTCTGGTTCTAGCACGACCTCTAGTAGCATTAGTAATCGACGAGCCTAAATATATATATCAAATGCTGGACGACTAACTTCTTCTGTGTCTGAAAAACTTGCAGAGCCTGAATAGGAGTCACTACTGTCATTATTTTGAAATACTGGTAAACTTTCGGAGTCGTCTTCATCAGTCAAATCAATTTCTGAGTCATTTAAATAATTTAAAATTTCATCTTCTGGTAAACCTAAAAAAAAGTATAGAAAACATTATAATACTAAGCAGTTTTGATGTAAAATAACTCTATGTCATACATATATTACACTGGGCTCAATCAATTCGCGCTTGTAATTAGGACCTCATGTAATACAGGTACGACATTGAATTTTTATCACATGTTTCGTCCTTTGCATGTAGATTTTAACAATAAATGACACATATTTCATGACTAGTTAGCAAAACTAAAAAGAATAACAAACATTACCTTAGAAATCGTCAAAATTTTAGCCAAAAACTTGAAACAACTTACCATGTGATTTTGGTCGTGCCGCCATTGCTCACTCCAATCAACAGAAGAAATTATTAAAAATTATTTTGTCAGCCAATCACTGCTTAGAATTGATGCCAGATACCTTAGCTATCTGATTAAAGTAATACTTCCAAACAATTTCAAGAGGTGGCGGTGTAATGATTTTTGCCGTTCAATGTATTAAATATATGACGCCAGGCCCCAGGAGGTAAACATACAATATATCTAGATAGTAGACACAATACTTTAAACCTAAGATCCAATTATAGCCGTACACCACTTATACGTAGAAACAATGACACTAAAAGTAATTAATGACGTAATTACTAATTACCTGTGTAAAAAACAAACAAGCAATGGTTTCACTTAATCAAATTATCAGCAAATTTATAAGATGAAAAAGTATATACACGAGAACATGTCTCCGGGATCACTTAGATTGCCTTAAGTGCGGCACATCCTAACTAAATGACTGTTCCGCGAGACATTATTGTAAGCATGTGTGTCCGACCTCGTCTTACCTTGCACTCAAGCCTTGCAAGGCAGACAAAGGTCGCGCGCGTGTTTCACTGAGCATTCCTTGAAACTAGAGTCGGAATAACCGACTCAATTTAACGTGAGTATTCTCGTTTTATTAAAACAAAATGAATCAAAACCACGTCAGTTTTCATACTAAGAAGGTTTGTGTGAATTCCTTTCATTAAACCTTACAACGACTTGCCCGGTGTATATTTTAAGGTTATTAATTTTTCAATTTCTATTTTAATGCTGCGTAGTGTTTTTCTCAGATGACAAAAGCAAAGTCTCTCAAGTTGAATAAGCTAAGTTTCTTTTTGTCTAGCTATTTTCCTCGACTTCGTTTACATAAATTAACTCTCGTTAGAGAGTTCTAAATACTATCATAATAATGTTAATGTACCGGTCATTTACGAATTCAAACTAACATAAAACCATTGACATATATTCTACCGATAGACAAGGAAATGTCCCAACTAATCTAATCTACTAAAAATGCTAAGTAAATGAGCAGGCATCGTGCCCAAAATGCTGGCCGAAGTACTTAATATACCTAAATATAATTTTCTATTGACTTATTACTCGTAATAAAATTATTATTTAACCTTTATACTAGCAGAACATAAATATATTCGTACTTACTACTCAACACAGAAAATTTCAGTTTTTTCACCTAGAAGCAGTTTCCGCCCCGAAATATTATTTCTGTGATCTTTCTTATCCCTTGATAAAAACGGTAGACGGGCGGATTCCCGTCGGAAATGGATAAAATAATCCCATTATTTTTAACGCCCGGCGTTCCCCAAACAACCCTTTTTGGAACAGGAAATAGATATAGATACAATAAGTATCAAAGAGGTTCTTTTTAAATTGGGTGGATATGAGTAGCAGATATGTAGGTACGAACTTAACTTACACCAAAACTAATTTCACACTTGCATATTTCCACAATCCTAGAAACCCAAACCTATGAGCAGTGTCGATTCTGCTATTACTTTATGTTACAGTTTCATCGTCGCCCAGAAGAAGTCCACTCCTGAACAAAGGTCGAAAGAGACGACGATCTGCCATTTGCATCCACAGGCCTTCGACTTTCACAATGTAGCCTGTCCACCTAGTGGGTGGCCAACATACACTACGTTATGCGGTTTGCGGTCACCACTCAAAAACTTCAAAAAGTTTACTGAACATATAATGTTACATTAGCCAAGAAAATTCAAATAAAGTATCTACAAAACTTTGCACAGCCTAATCCAGTGAATCTAGCTAGAAGCGTGATAGTTTACTTGGGAGTTCCTTATATAACGTGGGTAAGCATGAATGAAAGACTTTTGAAAAAAAAAATAAAGATACGTAATATTAAATAAGAGATGTTTTATTTTTACTTTATTGTATTTGTGAGGCCGAAATCCAAGCTTCTGTCCCTAACCCTAAACGTTCAGAGGCCTAAGGCTGAGCAGCACTTCGTACAAATCCGCGAGCATCAGGTAGTGATGGATTAATATTTATTGGCCCTTTTCGACAGTCTGTTTCTGACATTTAATTCATCTTTACCTGGCGATCAATAGTCCGAAATGGCTTTGCGGTTCTGTATCAACCAGGCGAGGTCTAAACTTCCATTAGCGGTTTTCAAATGGTGCTTTACTTCTAAAATGTTTGCAATATTGACGTGATTTCATTTATTGAAACGTAATGTTTTTATAACCATACACTCTCGGATAGAGAAGTTTGGCTAGCGATAAATGGCACGCTGGCTTTACGTAGTTGAAATTTTAACAAAACTATAAATAGTAGGTACTTATACGGCTATCTAGGTCATTCCATGAATTTCCTGGATAAACAATTTTACCTTCGTAAGCTGATCATCCGCTTTCCCCAATATAACTTCGCAGCCTTCCCGATGAGCAAAGAGCTTCCGCGCTTGCACCTTCATGTGGAAGGTCTTCTCGACGAGAGGTGTAGAGACCAGCCTCTCCAGGGAAGAAGACGCGGTGTTGTAGCCCACAACGTCGGCCTCGACTTCTTGGAGCAGGGTCTCCCACGTGTGGAACAGAGAGGAGGGGCATGATGCTCTGCAAAAGGTTAAATACGGTCGTGAATAAGGGTACTCAGTAAAATGTGAGCGTTCTGCAATTGCCAAGCCACCTGCCAAGCGTGGGTATTATGGTGATACCCACCTTTAGGAGCACAAGAACCTCGTTAAATTCAATGCCAATAATACCCAAGCCTGTCTTTTCTACGCTTAAAAACGTCCAGTTGACATATCGAAATGTTCCTGTATCTTTGGCAGACCATCTTGAACTTCTATGGTTAACCTATACACCTACGCTCAACTACGGAACCTACCTGGGTTTAAAAGATAAATTAGCTGGTACAAAGTTGGGCGGTTAAAAGTTTAGGTGGTGTTTTACGCCGGGCAGTTGCTTTCTCTTTATCAAGCACTAGTCTGGTCGTGTGTAGAATATTGCTACCACCTTTGGGACGGTTCGGCCAAATACCAGCTCGAATTTTTTAAATCGATAGAGCGGCATGCTGTTCCGCTTATTGGCGATGAAAATTTGGTTGCTAAAAAACTTCTTCGCTTGGAACACCGCCGTAAGTTAGCGAGTCTTTAAATATTACACAGGATTAATTTCTGAGAATGTGCATCAGAGTTACATGACCTAAACTTTCCTTCCCCCTTTTACTACAGGACAAGTAGAAAGACGCCCCACCATCCTTACAGGGTTGATTTTCCTCGGATACGTACAAAATGTTTCGTATCAACGTTCCCATATAGCCAAGGAGTGGAACTAACTGCCAGCTTCCGTGTTTTCTGAGAGATACAATCTAGTATGTTATATTCTCTATATATAATATTATGTATTTATATTATCTAGTATCGTATCTTTTAAGTCTGCGTCCTTCATTTTCAACCACATCGCCGCTCACCAACAGCCGAGTTGGTGGGCAAACGCGGACTTATAAGCGCTAAAAAACAAAACATTTTGTTCGTATAGCATTCTCTTAGATACAATTTAGTAGGCATATTCGAACAATGCGTGTTCATTCCACACCCGACCTAACTACACTACCATTCATTCGTTATGCGGGTTTCAGTCACAGAATACATAATTCACGAGATAATTATTTCTATTGTCACAATGAGAATTAAATTTAGCCATGTATGATAGAACTTCAATAAAATATAATATCCGGTGGTTTTGTTTCTTCTGCTTTTTTTTCACTTTTACTATAATCTATTATTCCTCCATGACTTTTCACATAACCTTAATTCATTGTCTAAAAATAATGTAAGATTTGTATGTTTTTTTAATATTGTTCTTTTTTTTTTCGTAAATTGCAAAAATGTAAAGGTAGGTAGCATAAAAAAATTACGTTCATCAGATAATTAAATTTAAAAAAAAAATCTGTCGAATTCTTCCTAACTTCCCAACTAATGTCATAACGCAGAGGAATATAACCGCAGTCGTATCAGGACTATTAAAGCTTCGAGGTATAAAAATTAATAAGTTCCTCTCGACGAAAAAACTTCGCTTGCGCGATTCAGAACTCCATACATAGTTCTCTAGTATATAGTTATAGTTATTAGTTATAGTTCATCTGTTAGTCCATACAAAACGTCAAAAAATGCACAAAAATGGATTAACGCCATCTACCGAACTGTAGGAAGTACCTTTGTCTGTCTGGATGTTTGTCGCGTTATCACGCCTAAACGGCTGAACGGATCTTGATAAAATTTGATAAGGAGTTACTGTATATCACAAAAACGGCCATAGAATACTCTTTTTCATGTCCACGTGACGAAGTCGCGGGTAACAACGAGGATACTCTTTGGAAACGTGAAAAATACCACAAAATAAAATGATAAAATATTAGGAGATATCTAATTAACACAATAAACACAGACAATTATAACTCACAACTAAAAGTTGCTATGTATGAAATGTGAAACTACCAGACTTCTTTGGTTTGGTAGATTTACACCACTCAAACTTTTCAGTACAAATAGAACTATAACCAACTTGTCAGTAAGTAACCAACTATCTGTAAGTAGTTTGTAAGCTGTGGACTGATATACATCAGGCTCCCTTTCCGATCCCTTTTCACATGAAGGCGACACTGATGCCTGCGGTCGTCTTCTAAATAGGTACATTGAAAACGGGAGCAGACTCGGGAAGACTACCTTCATGTCTTATTGGGGCATATGAATGCGGCTACTCAGTTAATGCCTCAATGCCACTGAGGCTCCATTTTTTTAGTCCGACGCTCGTATGAAATATCACTTGTATCATTCGAAATGACCGACTATCGAAAGATCTCCCAAAGAAAAGTCGCATTTTTGAAATAATCATATAGTGATATGGTACTATATGATATTACAGCACCGCAACGAGTAGTTTGAACTAATTAAAGTTGCTTTTTAACAATAAAAAATCTTTCATTTCGCATGATATTTTCGTGCGAAATCGTACGAGCGATGCAAAAATAGAGGCCCCAGTCTTACTTCGGATACTTATACTATTATCTATTCTGTGCTTAGAATAAGTTATCCTAACTAATATATCCTAACTTATATTATAATGCAGATATGTTGATCTGATCATGATAAAGAGTTACTGTATATCACAAAGACGGACATAAGGATACTTTTTTATGCCCACGCGAACGACATTTCGGGTAACAACTCAGTGTCTCCAGTTAAAAAGGGCACAATTCAAAATCGACACTTTTCAGGAGAGGCAAAAAACCAAATTTTTGTGATTTATCGCGTTTCACAATTCAAATCAGAACTTGTATAAATTGGTAATTGTAGATAAAAAATAGCCTTTTAATGTATTGGAAATCACATCTCTGTATACTAACTCTAACTATATTTTTTTTTACATTTTCTCGAGTTGTGCCCTTGTTAACAAAGGATTAATGGAGCAACGTTACTTATACTCATCAGTCTACTCGTGTTTATAGCAATATCATGAGTTATTCTGACTTTTGTAGTTGCTAAAAACGAATATTACTACTTATTTCCTTTCACTACCCAGAAGTTAAGAAGAATTCTGAGCCAAAGGGAAATAACAAAAAATCAAAAAATATAACAAAATTCTATAAAGCTTAAAGTATATTTAAAAATCAACATCAAATCAAATTATATTAATTAAAAAATATGTAATGTTATTATTACAGTACTAATTATGCACTTTGTGTTTTTGTACTGTTCATCAGACGATGCAAATATTTACTCAATATACTTGCGACTCCAGGCTTACGTCCCGGCAACGTCTAAAAGAAAAACCTAGGTGCTTCAATAATTATTTTTAAAATCCTCGGTATCCTTTTGGTCATCATTGTTTTCCTTTTAATCATCCTCAGTATCCTTTGAATCACCCTCGGTATCATTAATCATCCTCGGTGTCCTTTTAATCATCCTCGGTATCCTTTTAATCATCCTCGGTATCATTAATGATCCTCGGTGTTCTTTTAATCATCCTCGGTATCCTTTTAATCATCTTCGGCATTCTCGCTTAATGGAAGAGGATTATCAGAGATAAAGCTCAATGAAATGGTTGTATTTCTAGCTTTTCCATGTCTTTGGAACGATAGTTGTTGAAGGTCATTTTCGTTGCTTAAATTAACTACCAGCTGATCGGTGTGTGTATTGGAACCATCGTATGTCTGGCCAGTGTACATTTTCATTGTTAGTATTAGTTTTCCTTATAAGGGTGATTATAAGGAAATCTAATACTAACAATAAAAAAGTAGTTCAGTAGTTTTTCAAAGTTATAAATACTGTCTATGGTCATTTATACCACCGAGAATTAAACTTTTCTCCCAGTAGATCTTACCATCTGGTAATAATCTCTGGGAAGGTGAATAGCTTCGACTTTATTTTTTACCTTCTCGATTACTGAGTGATCATAGTCACATTCCATATGCGTGTGTCCCAGAACGGATTGTGATCAATGCATTGGATGTGCGGGCATAGTTTTATACTTAATTTTCAAAAACATAGCACTCACGAATGCATTTTTATTTTCCCACCACAAGTGTCCGACTACAGAATTGTATTGATTGTCACCGGTAGTTTTTTTATGTAGTTAGTCCTATAGATATAAAGCTATTTGGTTTCCGTCACGTTTTCCAGAACGTTCGTGCCACATGTAGCAAGTAGCTGTCTTTTCTTTGCAGTTATGTATCGTAAAATGATTAGTCCAAAGACTAAAACTAAAACTGCCTCTTATAAAAAGTCATTCCAGCAGATAGAACCGGTGTCGAGAGACACTGTTGAAGATCTAACGTCAGAAATATTAAAGATTCCTCAGCATTTGATAAAAAAAAATTTTTCTTTTCATCGTATGCACGTGCAGCCTCTTCTTGGTGATCATTTAGGTTTTTGTTAAGGTCATCTTTTTCTTCGAGAGCTTGAGAATACTGGATTTGAGCTTGTAATATGTCACACTTTGTGCAAGTATCCACTTTTGGGGGCTTGAAAGATAAGTTCAAGCTCTCAAATATGTTTATGTTTTCTGGTCTTTCTGGTTGTTCATCGCAATACAAGTGGTACACTTTATCTTAATTAAGATGTCGGTAAGAACTTTTTTGATGTTTTATTCCGAGCATTTTGACTTTCGTATTGCGGAAAGGATAACATTATTTATTATGCTGGAGCACTTTTTCCAGATCTTCTTCAGATCACTTCGGGTTCAAAGCATTGCCTTGTGTGCCCAATGGTTCAATACTACATAAAGAATCCTTATTCTTTCTAGCTTGAAATAAAAAATACAATAGTGACTTTAATCAAAAATTGACATGAAGCAATTTTTGCAAACCTTTTCATGTGCTACTTATTTGCCCCGGTGAAAATGATAAGCAAAAGAACAGCCTCTGTTTATTTTAGGGTTCATTTTAACCACCTTTTTCTCCTATACGTTAAATATAATAAACTTTTTTAAATGATATTAAAGCAACCAAAGTAGAGTTGTTTCCTTTTGAACATAATTATAAAAAGGATTAATTGCATTTATTCCTGTATATCTTTAGGACGCATCGATTCAACGTGAATTGTACGTTTTTTTAGTTAACATAACTGGCGTTATGCCATTATGTCTTATTGTATTTTTGGAATTTTTGTGTTTGTTCCGTTTATGCAGTTAAATTTACCTGACAACTATAGACGTGCCTTTTGTAACAGTCGACTTGTGCCTATGATGTAATTCAAAAAAGTAGGTTAGGGTTCACTTAGAGTTACGTCCTTTTGATATGTTATGTAACACGACACGTAGATTGCAATGGTGCAATAAAAACAAAAGGGCATAACTCGAGTTATGCCGTTTTTGACTGGACACACTGAACTAGTCTAGTATAAATGATACTTCAGAATCTTGTAACCTACAATATATACGAAACGAAAACGTAATGAAACGAAATTTCGGGTAACAACTAGTCTAGTATAAATGATACTTCAGAATCTAGTAACCTATAATATATACGCAACGAAAACGTAACGAAACGAAATTTCGGGTAACAACTAGTCTAGTATAAATGATACTTCAGAATCTAGTAACCTACAATATATAAATATAACCTACTAGTTGTTACCCGCGACTTCGTTCGCGTGGACATAAAAAAAGTATCCTATGTCCGTCTTTGTGATATACAGTAACTCCTTATCAAATTCTATCAAGATCCGTTGAGGCTACAAAGAGACCAAGCTACTTCCTATAGTCCGCTACATAGCGTTGATCCATTTTGTGCATTTTTTGACATTTTGTATGCACTAACAGTTGTAATGTAGGGAGTTCTGAATCGCGCAAGCGAAGTTTTTACCTCGAGACGAACGTATTCATTTTCATATCTCGAAGCTTTAAATAATATTGGTCCTGATACGACTGCGGCTATATTCCTCTGAAATATAATATTAGTTAGGATTAGGATTGTAGTATCAATGGTACTGTTTATACATCAATATACGTATAATTTATAATCATCATTGACAACACCATTACGAGCTCTTTCGCAACTTCTCATCATTTTAAAATATTAACAAAAAACACTTATTTTTTTAAATAGATATTTAAAGTATTAAATGAAAAACAAAATACGCCGTTTGCAAAATTAGCTTATGTCACTTCAGTCCGTCGATTTTGGCAGGCGTGTGAATACGGAAGTGAGGTGATAAGGTAAGTGAATGGGCGTTTATCTTCCCATTTCTGCAGGTAAAAGTTAAAATATAGAATTGAAAAGGTAAAGGTACTACAGGTAATTGATATTTCTGAACAGTACTCTGCAAGAAAAATGCAAGTCCACTTGGTGTATCACCTCACTTACGCGGTCCATTTGCTTGCAGAATAAAGAGGAATCAAACGACATCTCCCGTCAAAAGCGGTCAAGCCGCATAGATTACAGGCGGTTATACAGAAGCACACAAACCATACTTATATACAGCGCAAAAACATTACCCTCCTCCTCCAGTCGAGTAAAACCTAAACAGTCTCGTTATGTTTAGAATAAAATCTATGTAACTAGGCACTTACGCACTTTCAAACGTGTCACAGAGAAAGTGGCGTTAAAATGAGAAATTCTCCATTATACTCTGAACGCGCGACTTTTGTAATTAACTCGTGATATTCGAAATGAAAAATCGAGTAAAAGCGCACATAATCGATCGATCATTGTCTATCGGTTTGCCGTTTCCATTTTTCTTGCCGTCACTCCTTATAATTATAGTGTCGCGTTTCGTTGAGTAATTTATGTTTTTATGCAATAAAACGTTCAAGTTTTTTCCCTGCTTCCAAAAAAACCGCTCGAAGGCTTCTGATTTGGTCTAACAAGCTTTGCCCTAGGTTTTGTCCTACGACCAAAGTAGCTACCAACTAAAGTGTCATCCGATCCACACTCGGTTATAAATGCCATGCACGTTACCCAGCTGCAATCAAGACTGGATAGTCCTTTGATGACTATCAGAGACTTGTTAGGTCCTTCTAATAGGCGTGATGCAGCTCTAGGCTCGCTTTTGTAGGGTTTCTGACATAATAAGACAACGCAAAATTTCTCCCTATTTCAAATTGATAATTCACTGTAAAGTACTTATTCCAGCAATATCTACTACGCTTGAAATGAACTTTGACGCTCTCGTATTAAGTAAACAGATAGGAATTGGGGTCTAATTATTTTATATTTATGTACAGCATTGTCACTTTACCAGGGTTATTAGAAAATATTAAATCAAACTTCACTTCGAAATCACTGGATTTCGCGACACAGGTCCACCTAGTGCGAAATCTAGGGTGTATATTATTATGTTATAATTACTGTTCACTTTAGTTTAAATTTTAAATATTTGTATATATCACCTTTTCTGTTTCAACAACTTATAAATAAATAAAAAAAAAAAAAAAAAAAAAAAAAACTCTGGGTTTGTTGAACAGACACTATTCTAGAGCATTGATTCTGTCTGTGCTAGTTCTAAAAGAGAGACAGGGACCGTACCGTGAACCGTCCTTATTGCGACGATTGTTAGGGCGACTCTGCGCGTATTTGCATAATGCATGTCACGGCACCCGCCCTGGTGACAACATCGAGATACATATCTGGAGATACTGATCGAAACATCGCATACCAATACAGATATTGAAATGTCTACTAGCCGAGTCGTATTTCAGCGTGCCTATACGTATGAGATCCTAGAAGATATGTGTGTCTGAGTGGCTCACGGGAGCGCGTGGTGTGTAAAATCCATGTGCTACCGCGGTCGCCTGTGACCAATGCTTGCGACTGAGTTCACAATGTTGCATGTTCATGTACACACCATGAAGACTGTACCATTATAAATGTTCATTGATCCGGTCGTTACGAAGTAATGTTTATGTCAATAGGCAGATGCCTATGGCCTGACAATACGCTTGCTGTTTTGGTCCTTGACTGAACACTCAAACGTTACTAAGTAGGTTATTACGTACATTGGAATACTTTCTTACTCCTGTAAAAATTTACCACTTATTTTTATTTATGACTTAATGTTTGTCGGGTTGAGTCAAGACGGTGCTAACGACATCACAGAACGATCATAAGCCTTTGACATAGAAGGGTTTTTGACCGTCTAAAGCCAATACATTGTGGACGGACCCGAATATAAATAAACACGAAATGGTTCCACAAATAGGTATAATGCCTTGAATCTTCAATTGGAGATAACGATTTCAGAAAATCCGTACAGAACATCGAACGAGACTTATCTCTGTCTCCAGTCTCTCAGAAAATTGAGAGCGTTTCCTCGCCCTATCAATTGGAGCAGTCAATCACTTCGGCAATGAAACACTTACCTAACCGTGCTTTCGATAAAACTGCGTTCAACTTCGGGTTGATACTTGACTATTCTGTAACTACCTACTCATCATCATCATCATAATCAGCCAGAGGCCGTCCACTGCTGAACATAGGCTTCCCCCTTAGAGCGCTAGACCGACCGACAACGTGCCACTTGCATCCACCGGCTACCCGCGACTTTCACAATGTCATACCTACTCATTAGCGGTCTAAATGGGGCGTTCACTGGTCTTAATTTTGCTTTATGTACGCTAGAACGGTCACTGAATATAAGGGCCCAAATCAGAGGACTACAATTTAAGTACTAGAAGCTATAGGTAAGAATAATTCTTCTTCTAGAATACATTTTTTGCAAATTTATATGTACGTAAAAGATACAAAGGAGACAAAAAATATTAAAAATGGTCTAAAGATCGTCCACATTTAAACCCTAACTACTTCCTTTAAATAATAAACACATCAAATACCATGTGAAGCAGGACACTTATTTTGTAAATTTTAATTAACTACAAAATATTAACCTGTCCGCCAATTTAACAAGCATTTAGGTATGTTGTCAGGCAATTTTGTGGCTAGCTGTCCCCTTTGCCCTAAGGCAAACCGACGTTGGTGATTAGCTTTACCACAGATACCTGCCCAGTTACTTTGACTGGTACCCGAGATTAGGATGAAGTTGCTGCAAGGCTTACCAGAGAATAGGGCTGACGTGCTCGCCAAACGTTGACAGATGTATTTCTTATATATACCTCTGCACACATCCCCTGTGCTAATACAGCGTATGCACATCTAGTAATAGTGAAGGATCATGTCCCAATCTCAGAAATGAATGCGTAATTCGTACGACTTTTAAGGATTTTATTAATTATCGAAATAGCAACGTGGGTGATCAAATTTTTCAATTCAAGACTTTTGTATCTCTGCCGTTGAAATTTCAAGTTCTCCTTCATTTGCCATTTGAATTAATTTGCTACAGCCTGGGCAAGCGAAGCCGAGCGGGCAAGTTAGTACAACGTAAAAAAACAACTTTAGTTACTTAACACGTAACATAAATTAATGCCATAATCCCTACGCTTAACAGGTGTCTTGGGAATCGCAGAATGTTCACCGTTTACAAAGAGGACGCTGCTGCCCGATTTCCGATGGTTCGGGTTGCAGTTTTAGAACATACATCCCTATACGGCTCATTTATGTATAGTTATGTAAGTCGGTCAGTGTGGCGCTCTAAGGGGGAGGCGTATGTTCAGCAGTGGACGTCTTATGGCTGATGATGATGATGATGATGATGATGTAAATCGACATACAATGCGCTGAAAGTATCTATTGGTAGAGTTTAATAGTGCTACTAAAATAATATGGGTGTATTTGCTATTTTATACTATTACTAGCAGTTACCTGTGACTTCGTTCACGTGAACTTACAAAAAAAAAGTAGCATATGTCCGTCTCCTTCGCTTATATATGCAAAATTCAGGTCGATCCTTTCAGCCGTGAAGACAGACAGAGAGGCAAAGAGACAGAGAGGTAGAGAAACAGAGAGGCAGAGAGACAGAGAGACAGAGAGACAGAGAGATAGAGAGACAGATAAACCAGAGAGAGAGAGAGTTACATTCACATTTATAATATTATTTAGCATTTAGTCTGTGGCTTTCCAAGTTGAACAACAAAATTAAATACGACATTGTGCAAAACAAGCTTAATGGCTTTCAGAATGTTGTCCTAATGGGTCCTCGCCACACATCGGAGAACGTTTCCTCTCTACCTTCTGGTCGGTGGTTACCACTTCATTTAATTTTGAATCTATCTGTAAGCTTTCATCTAAGCACTTAGATATATTTCTTGAGTATTTAGCCAAATACTGATCCAATAAAAGCTCTATTTACAGCGTCGAGTTTGATAGCAAATATTTGATATTTTACTAAGAACACCGACGTGGTTTTAACTCACGTAAATTGAGTCGGTTATTCCGACTATTGTATACTTGTCAAATGATAAAATACCGTAATTGTACTACTGTTCTGGGCTTGACTGGATAGTGATGTGTCTTTATGCGAGTTCCACGGCATCTCTGGTATAAGAAATACTAGAAGCACTTTAAATTATTTATACAAAACAGCTTTAGAAGTTGCTGCTATAACCACAGAAGGCTTCCGCATGCTTACGTAACTAAGTTATGGAACGGCTTGCGTAGCTTTGAAACACCTTTGAAAGTATAAAAATAACTGATTATTTCATAAACTTCTCGTAAGCAAAGTGATGATTGGGCTTTGTAGCGGTATGCCTTCAGGCTGCACTCGTTTTGCGCCCAAGTCGCGGAAATGAAGCTTTTTCAGATATGAAAAGCCTTCGTTTTTACTCTAACTTGAATATTCTTTAAGTTATATTCCTGAAATATATGAATGTTAGACGTAGGTAGACTTATAGGAAAGTATCTAGCGTGGGAGTGAGTTTGCAGCTCTGAGGCCCGCACTACTTTGCTTGTGAAAATGGCAGGCTATTTGAAAACGAACTGCGGTTTTTCGATTTAAGTTGCATGTTGACTACTAGTCATAATGCTATAATAAAAATAAACTTAACGCGCTGGACGAAAACAGGACTCAAGTGAAGCTTTGCAATTAATTGACCGCCCACTAAAAAGTTCATTTTAGGTACCTATACTGATTAAATTTGTCGTCTGTAAAGAATGTAATATTTAGAATACTTAAGAACTTCACGCGGCTTCAGAAAACGATATAACTAGTACGTTTATGTGGAAATGCCCCAACGTCAGGGTGAATTTTGTGATATTATTTGTATTATACTCGTGATTGATACAAAAAGTTCGGATTTCACAATTTTCATAACATACTCTCCGTGTGCGTGACATATACAAACAAAATATATACATATAACACGACACATGAAAACAAAGGTGCACCTGCAATTTATCAATGTCTCGAAATCTGTCCAAACGTAAAGTGATACGCCGTTTTCCTATCTTTTACTCTTCCCACATATTTATATTCTTCTGGGAATTCAATCGAATATCAATTTTCCTTTATTTTCTGTGAAAAGAAGCCTTGTGAAAAATAATTTTGTTTTCTGATTTCGATCTAGAATCTAGATAAAAAGTAGCGTAGGCAGTGTGTAAAGTGTAAAGTTTCATAAAAAAGAATCCTCTAAAACAGCTGAGGGCAACCTTTGGAAAGTCACGGGCCAAATATAGAACGTTCCTGAAGTCGCAGGCCATATAGGGCCACATAGGGTCATGCGCCAACATGGTGTTTGTGTATTGGCAAAAAATATTATTATTATAATATATAAAGTAAAACTATCTTGTATAAAATTGAATATCTTTGCTGAATAGGTTACAGTTTGAACCATGGACATTTTTTTAAAACTATGGCTCTACACGGGCCGTGCTAGTTCTTGTAGGTCTATAGTACGGGTGCTTAATGTTTCTGCGGGTCGAATTAAATGCCGCGGCGGGCTACATCCATCCCGCGGGCCGGGCGTTGCCCATACGTGCTCTAAAACATAAGAAATTCCAGGTTTTGTAGATTAGGTAGATCTCATAAAATAGAAAGGTTTTAGTTTATAAAGAGAGAGCATTCTATTCAGAAAGCTTGAGTTCATCAGACTCATCCAATAAAATAGGACGTGTATGTCACTATTATTATTTTGTTTTGTGCTCGTTGTTATTATTCAAAGTTGAAATACTGTAGTAGAATGTTGGTCCATAACACCGACTCTAAAAAAATTATGTTGATTCAATTAAGTTTTTTTTATTGTAATATAGCTTAAGGATCAGAGACGGAGATAGGCTACTTTTATTGTACGTCCAACCGAACGAAGTCGCGTGTAACAGCTAGTGTTCTATATAACTTTTTCCCACAAAAAATTTCCATCGCTAGAATAAACATTAGACTAAATTGGCTTTACGTTCCATAAATGGAACAAAGGAGTTTGAATGTCTAGTTTACATCATGCGAGCTGGCGTGCTAGATATTGGAAAGTTTACTATTCTAAGGCAAAAATGCAGGTACAAAGAAATCTCTTTGATAAAATGAATTCTCTTTGATAATGATCAAATAGAGTAGAAATATTTTGTTTTTTTGACAAATATTATTTTTGTCATAAGTACACTGTTACTAGGGACTCGCCAATTAGCACTAAACAGCTAATTAACACTACTTTTAGATGATAAAAGAGCTCCTTAACCTCAACTGTTTCGCTCAACGCGTGTAGTACACCTCTGCAGCTCCACCGCGAACCCATTGTGCGAAACCGCTACTCATTGTAATATGAAGCCAGTTTCGTGCTTCGTAGAGCAGCATTTCAAATGTCATTCTCCGAATACTTTTGTGAAGTGCTTTATATATATATCACATACTATGTAGTTAGTCATTTATAATTATGCTGTAGCTTTTACATATATAACACGATATTATTGTCTATAATATTTCGACCGTAGTTACCGCAGTTACCGTTACTGTATTACATATCCATCGTGAATATATCACTGAATAATATTGACGACTGATTGACAGACATCGCACAGCCTTGCCATGAAAAGCTGCACAAGAGTTCCACACCGTAACCAGCATATGGAAATAATTATAAAAACACATACATTTTAAAGAAATTAAAATTAAATTGAATTTTTTGGAAATTTTGGCATTTTCCTTTATATTTACGAGGACGAGAGCTTTTAATAGCCTGTTGGCTTTGCCGTCATCCGATGAAGCCAAGATCGTACTTGTTTCTCTTCGCAACGACAAGGGCGTAGTTTTTGAGATAAAATATATGTAATAAGTTTATGATGGGAATGGCATGGTCGAATATCGACAAAATAAAAAAAAATAAAAAAGTGGGCGGGAGCCAATCGTCGGTCTGGTCCCGAGATGTGGGCTTTAGCTAGTTCTGCAATAATAATACTTTAGTAAGTATACAAAAGATAAATTGTAGGAGTCACAAACTTTGTATAAAAAACAAAAAAACAAAAAACCAGTTAATAACATATTTAAAAACTAGTAAAAAAAAGACGCGTAGGACGTTCGAAGTATCTAACAGTTTTTCCGTTTATCTCAACAATTCACAAGTTGCCCAAAGTAATTTTAAAAGAAAGTTTTTACTAATCAACTTGGAATATGATTAGCTTCTGAGATCGTTAGAAATGGCAGGGGAACAAGCATTGCAAGTTACTTTGTCACCCCAAACTTCGTAAGGTGTATAAAAATGGTGTAGGAGACCTCACCTTCATCTTAAAAGTCTTTGTGCTCTCAAATACAAAGTAAAAATGACGAACTGCCACTCAAAGTTTTATCCCATCTGAAATGTTTTTTATAGTTTAAACCTTTTTTTAGTGCTCATTCTCACGACTCAGTCATTCGATTTTATATTCTTACAAAGAAAACCTATAGATCAGAACAAATAAATCTCCGACACGGTATCTAAGTCATGGATTCATCACCACGATTCAGAAAACTCGTGTCACCATCTATTAGCAACCCGATGTAAATTTGGTTTGTAGAGGTAATCAACGTTTTTAAATATTTCGTAATATCTCCAGCTTCCGCGAACCGATTTCAATGAAACAAAGTTTGTTATAAAGCCTAGACACCACAGACCATTTTTTAGAAAATCGCATGTCAACCCATCTCTTAATTCCACAAACTCTCAAGATAATCAAAAGACCAGCTTAAGCTGAGCCTTGTGCACTAAGGATCAGATATGTTCCATGATTCTACTTGTAATAGACCTCATATTTTCCTAAATTGCGACATAACTTCAATATTCTTGCACCTATTTTGATGAAAAAAACCTATGTTAAGAGCCGGAATCCACAAAACATATTTTGAAAAACTGCATGGAAATCCGTGACTTACTTTCTGAGTTTATCCCAGGCTCAACAGACAGACAAAAATTTTGAAAACTATATTCTTGGGTTCTGTTGCCCCCAAATACATCAATGTACACTAATCCCTTTCGTTACAGTTATATTATAAGTACCTATAGATAGATGACGAGAAACCGCGATTTTTTTTATCCTCTATTTACATGTTTACTGTGTCTACATTTGTTATACAAAAAAAAACCTTTTTAATCTGGTCATCTATACGCCTTTGACTATCATTGTGCAAAATTTCATGCATGGAAATTTTGGAAGTTATAATGCTATAAAGGATTTCGATAGACAGACTACAGAACTCTAAAATGGCTGAATAAAACACCAGGCTGAATTTAAAACAACCAAAGGACGGCACCCGTTCTAACTTTTAGAATTCGCAGCCAGATATTTAAAAATACAAGACAGTAACTTACCTCTTTTTCAGTTCTAAAGTTACAGTTACGTGAACTATTACAGCCGATCGATGAAAATGGTTTAAAAATTATACCGTCGGTCGTTGAACCCATGTTGGCTGTCGTGTAATCATGCCTGTCACTGAATTAATATTGACAGATAACGGCTAAGCTGTATCTTTATTTTGTTTAAAGTAGTTTAGTTACTTTTTAAGTTGCTTAGTTTAAAAAATTACTACAAATTCGATTTCGAACAGAGGTAACATAAGCTGAGTCTACAACATAAATTCAATCTTACATCAATTTCGAAATCAACTTAGTAAGCTCAACTCTCATTCAAGTAGGCTGTAGTGATTATTTTCGCAAGCCGGCATCCAGTTTCTGTAAAAAGAAACTCGTTAAGCGTGTTTGCTGACAATTTTCAGTTGCAAAATTCGAGTAGCAAATTTACGAGCAGAATATTGAGATACCTGTTGGAAATGACAGATTTTATCGTAAACAAGTTTTGGCTTGTGATAGCGCTTCATATGTTTCGTAAATATGAAAAAGAGATAAACTGAAAAATCTTGTTACAAAAATCTGTCAAGTGCGTTTCATGTACACAAAAGAACTATCCCTTTTCTAGGAATTAACGCACTGACCAAACCGCTTATGAAAGAGACGTGAAATTTGGACCTATTACTCCTGAAATGATCTAGATGAACAATAAAGTTTGTATGGTTTTTTTTAATGCTAAGTCAATGAAACTCGGTTTATGTAATAAGCATAAAAAATAAAGAAAAGCATGCTCTGGATTTTTCAAAATCAACCCCTAAAAAAGTGAAATGGAGTATTTTATTTACTGTAGCCTATGCGAGCGAAGCAGTGGGGGCAAGCTATAAGTATCTTATAAGGTACTATAGATTCTAGTAAGTCTTAATAATTTTAAAACCAGGTTGTATTATTGTAAATTATTGTAATTGTAAATCATTAGTTTCGATGAGTAACAAATTATAACTACTGTGGATACGAATATTTAAAAAAAATAACTGCACACGGACGGACAGATGGACAATTGAACATGGCAAAACTATAAGGATTTCTTTTAGGAACCCGGAACCATAAAAGCACACTAAATAATGTGAACAATATCTTCCAACTCGTATGTGACTCTGATAAACATGGCATTAGTTTTTTAATTATTTAAACAAAATACATACTATCTAACAAATCGTTTATATATATCCAATATATATATATATAGTTAGAGCCTCTTTCGACATCTCCTAACTAAAGTTGCAAGTCATTATAGTACTAAGTGTTTCAAAACGTGTTTCGTCCATCGTTAGGTGATGCTGATGGTGATCCAATCGCGGATAATCACTGAGCTATAATCGCTACACCCTTAGACCGACAAATAACAATTACGTATATCGTCTAAAAATAATCGAATCTCAAAGCCAAACTACCTCAAGGTAGTTGGCCGCGTACCCAGTAATGCTGTAAGCAGTATTGACTTAAGGAAGCCTTTGCCTAATATATCTCTCTCGCTCACATAATCTACATTTTTATTTATTTAAAATTACTGAGAGTGACATCAAATTCATTCATTCGTTTCTATTTATTTAAGCGAACGATAAGATGTTTCTGTTTTATTATTTAATTTCATAAAACGAATTTAAAATTTTCCTAATTGTTAACTAACGTAGTAAAGAATCGGATTAAAAAAAAACTATGTCAACATTAATATATTTATTTTAATCCTCTGATATTTTAAATAAATATAAATGTATATTGCGCGAGTGAGAGAGCGTGTATTATTTAGAAGCGTCCTTTAAACAGTAACTTATCAGCAGTACAATTATACACTATGTTTACTCTTAGTTTCCAGAGTATATTTATTTATTTAGGATCACCTACACTGTGCACACCAATACAATGTCAAAAATGTACACAAATAAAAAAGAACTAAATGTCACAATACTTACAGGTGAAGACAGCATGCAATTATAAAGAGCGAGGTACTATACACAGAATTCTCCTTATAAATTGGTACTATAATTATAAATAGATTAATACAATTTACAATGATTGTTGTGTTTATGAATATCAGGCAGTAATTCTGTTTTATTAAACAAGAAAGTTTAAGTTTAATAAACAATATTAAAACAATATTGTTCTTACAACAAAAAAATATTTTTTTGGTTTTAGAGTAAAGTCCTTCTGCGAGGTTTTGGTGCATTTGATATTTGAAATTGTATATCTGTCGCTCAGTTTCTCGTGCGTGCGATAGAGAGAGTTAGTTAATTTTCCTAGCTGTTTGATGAATTTAGCGTTTCGGGGGTAGTCTGTTATGACCCCCTAAATCCTAACAAAATCTTTTGTTTTTGATGTCATGGATAAGCCATAATCTATGCCGCTATGTTTTGTTTTTTCAAAAAGTCTTTATGGTATTGTAATAACAACTACTTTTCTTCGTCGTATTTTCGATACAAAAATTTGTCCCCTTTAACTGCCTATAATAACGAAGATATTGCGAAATTAAAAAAAAAACACATAAAAGCATAGTTTTTTACGGTGTAGATAACATATAAGAAAATCATCGAAATCTGATAACGTTTAGGGGTAGGTATCAGACTACGCTTTTTCTATGGCCGAGACGGCGGTATACTCTATTCTTAATAGCCCTTATTAACTAAACGAAATATATACTAACTAAAACAAACTAAATACATAGTCTATTCTACAAAACAAATTGTTGGATCACGGAGACTATTGTCTTACTTATTTGAACTCTAAGACTTGCCACGATCAACTATTTTAATTATTGAGTGCTTATTTCCAAGGAACATTCAGTCCAGAAGAAGTTTCAGTTCTACCGAACCACACAAAAACAAAAAAAACGGACAAGTGTGAGACTGACTAGCGCACCGATAGTTCCACACAGGATTTTACGTTAATTTATATAATTGTATGAAAGCACCGAACACTGCTCTAACGAAAAGATCGGATTCAGATCTAAGTCGGATTGCAAGACAAACTTAAAATTGTAGTTGAAAAAATGTTCTCCCATACACCGATACACGTCACGGTCAATTCTCCAATTACGAAAGTAAGTTCGTAGTCGCAAAAAATATTATTTTATGTGATACCTGTATCACATAGCTACAAATTATCGATTTTCGGATTTTGGTCTTTACTAACTACTGTTAGGCGTGAATTATACACAAGCGACGTAAGGCACGCGAGGCGGTCTAAGGGGGAGGCTTTTTTCAGCAGTGGACGTCATCAGGCTGTTGATGATGATGATGACAAAAGGCGTGGATTCGATGTATGCGTGGAACGGATACGGCGCGGATGCCGTATCCGTTAATCCGTAAACGATTGAATTATACACAAGAGGCGACCATATGCCGAGCTCTGTTATGTACGATAACGCCTTACGTCACTTCTGTATAATTCGCGACAATAGGAGTGTGTCTTAGTTGCCAAGTTTCATGATTCTAGCTCAACATGATTTATTTGCGAGTGTCAAAATAAAGAGTCGTATATATTCGTTATAGTATTTGATAATAATTTCAACGTGATACGCGTGTTTGAGAAATAGGGTCTTGATAGACAGAGATACTGATAGACAACGAATTGATCCTATAAGAGTTGCTTTGTTATTATGAGGTACGGAACCCCAACAACAAACAAAAAAAAAAGGTTTAAAATACATTAGAGTTTATCATATTATTCCATTACATTGACACGTTGTGTTGGCATTTAAGCATGACCCAACACGATCGATAACATACATATGGTCCGTTAAACAACGATAAATATTGTGTGTATTATCAGTGAGTTTCCAGTATAGCGGACTTACAATTATTGGAAGTAACTGAAGCTGAAGCGCTGTTATCACGACTACAATTCAATACTACAAATAGTGGATTAATTCTTACAGGTTCTAGTTGTTATGCTCACATCGATTTGCTTCGAGATTTTCAGATAAGCGCATTTAAGAAGCTAATAAACGTTGAAAAATCGTTATTTCAATTCAACGCGCACCTCACGTATCCTAATTAATATTATAATTCAGAGGAAAATAGTCGTATCAGGACAAATAAAGCTTCGATGTATAACAACGAATAAACGACTCGAGGAAAAAACTTCGCTTGCGCGATTCAGGACTCTCTACATTACAGCTGTCAGTCATACACAAAAATGGATCAACGCTATCTAGCGAGCTATAGGTATAACTTTATCTCTCCGTCTGGATGTTTGTCGCGTTATCACGGCTAAACGGCTGAACGGATATTGATAAGGATATAAATAGGGACATAGGAAACTTTTTTTTGTACACGCGAACGAAGTCGCGGTTGAAAACTAGTATTATATATTTTATTTTAATAAAACGGGAATACTCACGTTACATTGAGTCGGTTATTCCGACTATAGTTTTGATCACATTCGGCGACCTATATCGAGGCAAGACGAGGTCACGCGCATAAAATTATACAAATCAAAATCCCAAATTAAGCATCCCCAACTGATTTCCCATCGCAAATTTCAAGCTAAGCTCGGTTTGTGAGAAGTCTCTTGCGATTTCATTAAAAGCGTCATCAACATAATATGTCTGTTGTGTTGCCGAATGACCAAATATACTCATTCCAGATAGTACGGCAGAGGGTAACTGCAATTTTTTTTTTGTTTTCAATATTGGCTTACGCTTGACCGCATCCGGCCTAGTGGTAAATATTGAAGTGGTATATGATGGAGCACCCTTACCAAGAAGACCCGTACTCTAAATCTGCAGGCATAGCCAATATTTTACTATTCGGTAAGCAAAGACGGCGGTAGAGAGTTCTAGACCCTCAATGTGCGTAAAAAATGTGAAATGGAAGCGCTTTGTGCGTACGAGGGGAATGCGATTGCCTGGCCATCCGATAATAGAAAGATATCGTTGCTCAAACTATTGACGCTCCGGGCGCGCTTCTCGACATATTTGTTTAACAAACTCAGCTTTTTACCCGACTGCTCAAGAAAGGAAATATTTTTCGGGTGTATTTTAGTATATTTTATATGTTCCTATTCGACCTCTTGTGGCCTAAATTGCTTGTCGGATTATGAAATATGAGGCGTCGTTAGATTTGAGTTAATTTCCGGATTGTCGTAAATTCCATTTCATGGTAATAATACTAATACACCGCTCGCAAAAAAGAAAGAAACACCCGGGAAGTGAGAAGGCCGAGAGTAGATTAGGTAATAAGGTAGATGAAAGACACGTATTTAGTTAGAGTTCTTGAAGGCACTTGCCAGAAAAATAAGTATTAACTCAGCTGTCATTTTTTAACTAATTTATTTTTTCATTAACTTGCAATGTTTCTATGTATAAATGTAAGTATTTATATCCGGGTCAAATCTTGTAACTGAATTTTAGAACTATTCCCCTTAATTGTTCAATTGATTTGAATTTCGCATGCCTGTAAAGTTCCGATTACAATAGAATATTATGACAGCGAGCTAATCTGATGATGGATACGGAAGGTTGAAAACGGAACTAGCAGTAGCTAACAGTAACTAGCAGTGGATTGATTGAGTTAAGAATCATTTTGATCCGCTAACAGTACCAAAAACGGGTTTTATAAAAGCTTGTCTGGAAGAATATATTTTTCCAGCTTATTTGTCAATAAGCTGGATACTTACTACATGATCCATAATCCAGTTTCATGGTCTATGCCGGTTACCTAATAACTGCCGGAAGAAAAGCTATGCACATCTCTATTTCCCCCGTCCATTGATGTTTGGACTGCGATCAATTAATCAAGTGCCTTTTCTATCGAATAAAAGGTTACGCAGGAACTTGAATAGCTAATAAAGAACGCTATCGTGCTATTTGTATTCAACCCCCGTCAGTTCGAATAAAAACTTCTTTTAGACAAAATAGATCTTGAAAATAGAGAGCTGGTGAAAAACAGAGATGCTATTACGAAAGAGTTG
This sequence comes from Apocheima hispidaria, assembly GCA_947579745.1. NCBI lineage: Eukaryota > Metazoa > Arthropoda > Insecta > Lepidoptera > Geometridae > Apocheima > Apocheima hispidaria. The sequence goes on from OX388151.1 coordinate 6,672,973, forward strand.
AGTTTGTGGGTCTGTGAAATCAGTGGAGTATTATACTCAATCCAAGTTATTTTTAACGTTGCATATAAATTGTAAAAAGCTGAATGGAAACATTTTCTTTTACCAATTTTTTTTCATTTTTTTTTCTTTTATTATTTTAATGTAGCTTATTGGCTGTCAGCTATAATTCAACGTTCAAAAATCTAGCAAACTGGTCAGTGATTAGAATTTACGCTTTTCATTTAAATGTTTACTACCTACTTACTGTATTGACGTAGATTCTGGTGTAAAAAAATTTAAACTTTTTTTGACAGCACTAAAATTCCTGATCTTCTCTACTCACATATTACAATGAAAAGAAATGCAGATAATGTTAGTATTGTCAGATTAATATAGATTGTGCTATAATAGAATCGAGCAATTGTATTGCAAACTAACTTAGAACAACTTACTAAGATGTTAAATGAAACGTTTAGGACACATTACAATAGTATCAGGTATCAATCTCTGCTCTAGACAATCTCCAATATTGGACACGCCTAAGGAAATTGGATCGTACCTTTCAATAGCTCGGTATGCACATAAAGTCAACTTACCCCCGAATACTGTAACGTTTGTTAACTTTAACAACAGATTAATTCTAATACTAGCTTTGTCTGGCTCTAAGCAAATGACAAAGGCAGCAATAGACTCAATCTATCGTCAAAGTTAACAAGCGTGTCAGTATTCGGGAGTTAGCGTATTAGTGATAAGTTCATCAGACGTTTGATTATACTAAGTGCTTAGCTCTGTTATGCAGCTTTTACGTAGATAGGTATTGTTTGTTTGTGGTACTTGGTGATGGGAAGAGCAAGTGGCTCACCTGGGCCCCTATTCGGAGAAATGGATGTCGATTTCGAGATTCTAATCTCGATCGCCTCTCGTCTCGATTGCCTTCGACCACTCGATGTATCTCGAACGCTAGCCATCGTGAATATCTCGAAAGATAGCGTTGAGAATAAGAAATCTCGAAGTTCAGCATATTTTTTTCGAGACGAGATTGAATCTCAGCTTTTGAGAATATTCCTGATATTAATCGTCACGCTTGCCCATAACAATTCAGTGCCATCCAGAATTTTGATTTTAAAACTTCAGAACCATGAGCGGTAATGCAATGCGCTCGTCGCTCTGAGATATTAGATGTTAAATCTCTTTATGCCCAGTAATTACGCTGGAAACATTGCGCTTTCGGAACATAGTAATTTAGCACACTACTGCTTGGCGGTTGAATAGAAGAGAAGAATAGACTGGCAAAGATAGATAGATAGATAAACTCTTTATTGTTTACACCAGAATCTACAAAGCTAGGACAGATCAAAAAAAAAAACTAATAAATTGGAAAAAAAAAGAATGTAAAAGAGGTTTTAAATGTGTGGTGCTGCACTAAACGGACTCTGCAGAATAACCCAACTACAAATAACAAAACAAAAAAAAATCCTCGGAGTATTTTCTCATTACATAAACACGCTATTTTTTATCTCTATACAAAATCAACATCGACAAAACTAATTTTGTCTACAGAAAATGTCAAATTTGTTGATCAATAAAATACCATAATTTGAACTGCTGACCTGACAAAAATTAGTTCAGGTAAAGGGCTCAAATTGAAAGTATTTTAAATTTCATCCCGACAGTGAACATACTATAAACGTTTAAGTGAGACAAATACCTTCACTCTATTTATTACAGGATAAGCAAAAGTTTTCCGTTATTTTCTTGTTAAACACAACCTACACAATTCCCATTGGAGTTTATTTGCCAAGGCATATCCTTTGAATAACAGTGGGTCACTCGGGTACACGATCGAACATCGTGTTTAACAGCTTGGAACGAGATTCTATATTACCTTATAAGCTAAAATGAAAAAGTAACCGTTTGTAAATATATTTTTAAAAAAAGAAATTTCGTTTTTGAGCGGTTAGTTACTTTTAGTGACTTCATTAAAACTGTTTTTTTTTGTTTTCATAACTTAACTATATAATTACGTTTGTACATACACTCTAAACTAAGATACTTTTTTGTGCTATTGAATGACGAGGCGAGGAATCTCTCACATGAAGTTAAGCGTAACGCTTGCCCATAACTGTTCAGTGCCACACAATATTTTATACTTCAACAGTTCAAAACCATTTAGCAATGCCTACCCTGTCCCTGGCAGTGTAGCGCTCTGGCCTAAGAGTTACCTATGTTATTCTTGGGCATCAAAATGAACAGCATAACCTATTTGCAACTAACCTAAAACAGTCCTACGATAAAAGTAAAACAATCGTAACAAATGCGATATGCCACATGTTAATTTACTATTCCAATCCCCCCATTAAAGCAGCTAACCCCCAATTAAGGCCACAACGCTCTATCTAATTCATAGAGTCATAAAATTTTACTATGTGAACTAGCAGCTGACTACTCTCCTTGTGGTCGCAGCGCACATACGATACGTATCAACTCGGGAGCGCATTGCCTTCGTTTCAACTCGAACCATTTAGTGTTTTTTCTCTGTAAGCACCTCCACACTGCGACGAACACTAAACAGTATCGTTACAGCAACGCCTAGCCTCGCGACAAGGTCTCTATTTCGGTCTCTATTTCAGTCTAATAGCTAAGGGCTATTATAGATTTGCGTATATACTCCGAGTAGTCCAGCTTCCGCAAGCAGCACCCGTTCACGAGTTGACGCATGTGCCAGCCATCGCTCTCCTCAACCATATTGGAGGGATATGATTTTATTAAAAATGCTACTTTTGGTTTGGGATTGTGTTCGAAAGTCAGTCATTTCGAATGATAAAAGTGATACCATACGAGCGAAATATCATACGAACGATAAAAAAATGTAACCATGCGCATGACTCACTGTCAAAGACGGGTTGTTGGCGCGCTTACGTCTTGCCGTCAGCACTGTAATGTCAGCGCTTGAAAATATCTAACACCCAGCTGTAAGCGCGTTGTCACCGCGCCGACGAAGCTTCAGAGATGCTGTGCCGTTTCGGTCCTACGGTAGATACCTCGTTGAAAGCGAGTCGAAAAGACGAGGCGAAGACGACCCGGACCCGAGATGCTAACTATAATTACCCTCGAAGTCGTGATTCGCTGAGACCATTACTTTGAACGACCGTATTGGGACGCGTTTATTGATCACTAGTTGTTACCCGCGACGCCGTTCGCGTGGACATAAAAAAAGTATCCTATGTCCGTCTTTGTAATATACAGTAAATCGTTATCAAATTTTATAAAGAACCGTTCAGCTGTTTAGCCTTGATAACGCGACAAACATCCAGACAGAGAGACATAGTTACTTCCTATAGTTTTCTAGATGGCGTTGATCCATTTTCGTGCATGTTTTGACGTTTTGTATGGACTGACAGGTTGTAATGTAAGGAGTTCTGAATCGCGCAAGTGAAGTTTTTTTTCTCGAGACGAACGTTTTAATTTTTATACCTCGAAGCCAAAATTCTGTGCTCGAAGCTTTATTGGTCCTGATACGACTGCGGCTGTATTCCTCCTAATTATAATATTAGTAAGGATTAGTTGTTTCTAATATTACCAATCATTTTAGATACTATACATAATCTATACATATTTATTGCAATGCAATCGTTCCCATAAAACATGCATGACATTGTAATTGTATACGAACAATGAAATAATAAAATAGACACTGCTCATATCGTCGTCATTATTATCAGTCCACATCACACATCAATCAGTGTGCATCAGTCGAAAGCACGGTAGACCTTTCCCAAGGCAAGTCACACCTGTATGAAAGGTGATGCTATGAATGTTGCTCAAACAGCTTTATATATTATAGCATAATTTCATTCAGATTCATTCAAATTCAGATTATTTAGAATCAGAGGCCTCTGGACAGCCAAAAACTCAGACGTTAGGGCTTAACATACGAACTTACTTAAAATAAAAAAGGAATTGAGATGCCTCATTAAAAAAATTGTCAACATCCGCCATCTTTTGAGCGTCTCAAGATTGCTTTCTAATTTCGGTTTTAATTATTAACGAGCTTAATAGCAAAATATTGTAATTGGTAACTTGATCCTAATTTAAGAATAATTTCCGCGAGGGACGTGTTAATTAATTCAAGAGAGGGAAACTCATTAAGAGTCGTACTGAGCTTGGGTCAAACTATGCTTAGCGGCGGAGATGCGATTCGGTCGTTTCGGTAAGCAATATACAATTGATATTGTAAGTCTGTTCGGTATCCATCCTTCAAATTTGATTTTCCATTTCCTAATACCAATGTGGTTATATGTATTTGTCAGTATACGAGTACCTTAGTAATTATTCTCTTTTAAAAATATTATTACTTACTAGCTAATGCCCGTGACTAAGTACGCGATGAAGCTTGGCCTTCGGCTTCGCTAAGATCTCCATATAAACCTTATCCTGACAATTATGAACACAATAAAAGAAATCATCAAAATCGGTCCAGCCGTTTTAAGTTTTAGCGAGATTAACGAACGGCGATTTATTTATCACACTGATATTATAAATGCGAAAGTTTGTGTGTAAGTGTGCAAGTATGTAAGTGTGTTTGTTCCCATTGAACTCTTTAACGGCTGAACGGATTTGAATGTTTTTTTTTGAATAATATTCGGTTTCTTTAGTGTAGCGGGTGAAACCGTGGGGCGCAGCTAGTATATATATATATAGACAGCTGGTATCTTACGGTTTCAGCCGCGGAGCGAATCCCTTAAGAATCGTAGATTTCTCTGGGATAAAAATTAGTCCATGTCACTCTCCGGCCCTTGAACGAACAAAATCACCACGATAGGTTGCTGCTCTGTCTGCGTGAAAGCGGAACAAACAAACCAACAATTACACTTTCGCATTCATGATACATAATTTATTAAAGTTTATTTGGCAAATTATCTAATTTTGGCATTCAAATTTTGGCATTTTAATTTGTTAACATTTTCTCTGATTTAATTTAGGACACACATAGAATAAGTCATATGATCATCATGCCAGAAGATGTCCACTAGTAAACAAAGGCCTCGCACTTAGGTGTTTGCCATAATCCCCACGAGTATTAGTGGTAAGAAGAAATTATTAATACTAAAATTACTTTTTTTGGTACTAGGTTTCTCTCAGCGTACTCCATTGTTCTACCCCAGTAAGGTTTAGAGTTCTAATACACATCGTTGTAATGTTGTGTCTTGTAACTTTCTGGAAAAAAAAAGTTCTGAAGGACAATGCCCAAGATGTCAAGCCACTGAAAATAAATAATACTTAGGATTGCCTATTGTACAACATTATTTGTATATTATTGTTTGTATTTTTCATGAAGATCAGATCAACGGTACGCAATTTATCGTCGGACAAATTCAAACAAACATACATACATAGAAACATATAAAGATACAAACATAGGTACATAGAAATGCCGATTAGTTCCCGTAGAGTCTGAGATAATAATACACAGTTCAGTTTCGAAATATCTTTATTATCCATTAAATATTTAAAACATACTGAACATCTCCAGTGTACATTAATCCTAGAGGTGCCAAATCAAAAAAAAATATTCTTACCTTTGCAACTCAAACACTAGGTATATATATATAAACTTTTAAAAACGAATAGCTAATGGATGACATAAAATAATAAATTAGAACTGAATATACGTGTATTATATGATTGTGATAGTAATGACATTAATATTTTATGTATTACTAGTTGTTACCCGCGACTTCTCGCGTGGACCTACAAAAAAAGTAACCTATGTCCATCTCCGACCCTTAAGCTATATCTATGCAAACATCAGCTCGATCCGTTCAGCCGTTAAGCCGTGATAACGCGAAAAACACCCAGACAGAGAGACAGATAGAGAGATAGAATTACTTTGGAATTTATAATATTAGTTAGGATTTAGTACTTGAATAACATTCTTAGCGTATTTGAAGTCTAGAGAAATTTATTTAATTAAATGACATAAACGTTGCATAATTAATTAATTTGGCACACCTTTCAGAAACACTTCGTTTCTATCATTATTAAATAAATTACTTATTCAGAAGCTGAGCGAAAAGCAAAATTAACGAGAGAGTACTATACCAACTACAAAAGAAACGTGGTAAGAATATTTTAACGAATATTATAAAATAAGATAATTGGCCACATTGTGTGACATCTACCATGCGCGGCGATGGACTGTACTCGTCACTTTGAGATTATTAGATGTTAAATCTCTGTAAAGGCTATTTAGGATGAATAAGAATATTTATCAACATTTATTTTTTTAAACTTCAAACAGCTGACTGACAGACAATGCAACGTCTAAGCCGGTGGTTCTAGAAGCTTGAAATTTAGCACAAAATTTACTTACAATTATGACGTAGGTGAGCACTTATAAAGGATTTTTGAAAAATTATCCCCTAAGCCTAAGAGGGCAAAGAGGCAAGAAAAGATTGCAAGAAAGTTCATCATTTTATTTTATACTAGCTCTTACCCGCAACTTCGTTAGCGTGAACCAACGAAAAAAAAATAGCCTATGTCCGTCTCCGATCAAGCTCATAAGCTAAATATATTTATGTAAAAAATCAGGTCGATCCGTTCAGCCGCTTAGCCGTGAAAACGTGACAAACGCCCAGACAGAGAGACAGAGTTACATTCGCATTTATAATATTAGTTAGGATTTGCGTGGCCGAAGGTTTTTTTTTTCTTTTTTCCTCCTAAGAGGATTTTGGCGTCGCACGTCTTATGCATTTGCCAGTGTCAAGTATACATATATATTCTCAAGTTTTGTTAGATATTATCAAACAAGTCATAGTCACGGTCAAAGTCGAGCATAGCAAGTCACGGTCAAGTCCTAGTCATGCCCTAGTAAAGAGGTGAAAACTTTACTAGAGCCTTCTATGGAGTTTTGGAAACAACACGAAAATTCACGTTTCACGACATTATACCGTTCACCAACACTCGTGCATGTACACGAACATTTAACGGGTAGAAATTCACCGTTTTTACACATTAACACTCGAAATAACACAAGTTTTGAAAAATAATAAAATGACGCGACATGAATTCTTCACGTTCCCGCCAAAAACTCCTGGCCGAAGGTTTCTAATCGAATGTGTAAACGTAAAACGTCAACAACCGCGTACGTCTATTAATAATCACAAGCTTTATTGCAACTAATCACAGAAGTGATAAACACCGTTTTATTGCTCATTACTAAATAGTCCGTGAATTTAAGACCACATGTAAGCTGGTATACAAGTACCATAATGCATTATCAAACGCTAAGAATCATATGGCGCGTAGGCGTGTAGACTTGGTAGGTATCGTCTGGGCCAATAGATTTCTTACCACGGGGTCGAAATTACGACTAAATTATCTTTTTTGTACAATAACTTTACAGATTACGATTACGAGCGGTTTACTTTATCTTTCTGTTCTAATAATTATTTCTAATCGTGTCAACAGCCAGGGGTCAGCTGATATTCCTTAGGAAATATATTTTTCTACATTAAAAGTGGAACTAAAAGTTTCTTAAACATAGACCTAGTTTTAAAAATTTAGAGCAAGTATAATGCTTCTTCAATCTATCTACCTGTTTATATAAAAATTAAATGCTATTCGTTGGTAAATGCATCACTTGAGAACGGCTGAACCGATATTTTTCATTTTAAACACAATAGTCTGAAATAGGTTTTCATGGAAAAAAAATTGGAAAAGTACGCAAGGCCGAAGCAAAGCTCCGGTCCCGAGCCCTAAGCCTGTGAGACCGAAAGCCAAGCTAAATCGCGTACTAAGTCGCGGGCATCAGCTAGTACTCAATATCATTCTAATTCTTATATCTGTTATGGAGTCGAGTAACAAACCCACACACACACAAACTTTCACATTTATAATACGTCATGTAAGTATTATTATAATTGTGATTAAAACTTCATTGCTCAGATTATCATCATCTACTATGAATACGAGGTAAACAGTTTGTGGACAATTTTATTGCGTAGAGATCAGCCGGATTGCTTCTGGTCAAGTGCCAAACAGCTGGTCGTAAGTGGCGGCCAATGGCAGTGTCACGAGACTTCGCAGATGTAGGAACTACGGTTGAGATACTTGTTTTTTTCGATAAATGAAAAAAAAAAAAACACTTTTATTTCCAGCTCAGGTAACACATGACAAGAATAGATATTAGTGCTAAGAAAACAGTTAAGACCTTTAGCACCGGCCTCCAAACAGGGTAACAAAGCATGTGTTTTGGGCGCCCAATAAATCCAGTTAAACAGGAACAAGCTTAGTAACTATGTTAAAAACCAAAAATATATGGCTTCATTATAATAGTTTCGTGTCCAGTCAAAGTATGTGTAAAAAGTATGTATGTACTTACTAATACTTGTACTTTTCTGTGTAAATTGTGTAAGAGATGTGGCTAAGCTATGAATTGACATTAGGAGATATATTTTTTGCGTTTCTGTTTGAATTACCTATCCAAATAATGTGTTCGGTTTGTTACCTTTGCCATAGCTGTTGGACTTAAAATAAACTTAAAATACCTATGTTGTATGCCAAGTTCAGTTTGTGTTTTAGTATTAGCTGTCAAGAAGCTCAGTATTAACTGTGTTTAAAATTAGTACTCACGGGCTATTTACCACAATCATTATTATTTTTGAGACAAAACGACGATAAGATTTTATTAGAAAAAAATATCGAAAACAATTGTTTATCAATTATCGTGGTAAAAATTCCTTGCGTATTAATTTGACTATTGTGCAATTATTACAGATTTAAACATGTTAAGTTTTGGCCCTTACACACGCAAAGAACAAAAGAAGCCGTTTAAACACTATCCCTAATGATTTCACAAACAATACGAACAACTAGCTTTTTACCTTCATGGGCTCTCTTCACATTCTGTTCACATTTTCAAGGCACATTATTCAGATTGGAAAACTTTTAGTAGCGGTTTGTGGCGCTTAATGTAGATTTAAAGATTCCAGTTACCATTTTGTAATTGTTGATTCGGAGTTACAGTCATCAATCAGAGTGCGTGACAATTTATCATGTGCCGCCACTTTATTTTCTCTAAGGAAAGTAACACGGGAAGTAAATTACTTTGGCGGCATAAAGGTTTCTAGTTCATGACCCGTTGGGAGTAAATAATCAGGAACTAACGTAAAATCATTACAACACGTCTTTGATGCCAGCAAAGATGTTTTTTAGCTCATTACGTCGTACGAAAATGCGTTCTAGAACCGCTACACAACTAAAATTACTAGGGCAATTGAAATAAATTTTAAATTATTTTTGGTATTTGGCGTAAGCTACTTTAGTGTAAAAACTTTAGTATATTATAATTTAGTAAAAGATGTGCTATATTTAGAAAGTTTGTATGCTTAATAAGCGTCCCTTGTCACTTGAATCTGTTATTGTATTGTGTTAAACTAAATAAACTTATTAATATTTCAAAAGTATACATGTTTATCAATTTCATTACATTTTAATATGAGTTTTTCATCACATTCATTACATATGAACCTTCAACTATGTATTATTATAGCAATTATATTAAATTAATTAACTTACATGTCAAATATAAACTATATTTAGTAAATTAAATTACACAAGCATAAAAAGAAAGAAATTCAAAGCCAAAAATTAATTTAATTATAAATCAATTTATAATGACAAAATATCACACCTAAAATTAAATTACCCGCACCTAACTATACCAGATCGGCACCTTTACAGTTGCAGCTGCTGCTGTATATATAGCGCAGCTGGCTGCATTGCCAAGCTGGATGGCAATGGCTATCCTTTGCACCAGAGTTTTCTAATAAGTATATGTCCATTTCAATTGGTGCCTTTCATTTTCGTATTTTTTTTCTTATTTTTATATCTTTTTATTCACTGTAAAGTTCTGGAATACTTACCTCCAAAATGTTTTTCAAACACTGATAATCTGGGGATATTCAAACGAGCAAGCATCTTCTGAGAGACTTACCGACCGACCGAAAGAAGACCGAAGACCTTGTCTATATTTCCGTCACGACCAAACGTGAGACAGTTTTTCAGTTAAACAAATCTAATCTTATTTGCTTGATGCTTCTAGAAGAGACATTAGTACACTCTAAACTATGTCTACACTCTTGAAGTAATTGGCGAGATTTGTAAACATAATTAATTACATATTAAAGAAAATTATTACCCCTTCTCCGTAAGATACTCGGATAGAAAATAAAATTTGATGGATATTTTCAAGCCTCAACAGTAATGAATTTGATAGATCAAAAACTTGAACTGTCTCTTCCAGTCTTTATCTACATTGACAGCGATCACCTGTCAAGATCACGACCGCGCTCCGTCGCCAAGGCTAATTATGACAGGCGTTTCGGCGAACTACCGGCAACTAGTCGCTGGAATGACATCGTGATCCCTCGATTGCTTCCACTTGATTTATTATTCCACTTTCTTCAGGGCTACATTATCGTGTGATCTGACTCCAAAGGACGTTTTGAACTGCATATAAAATGCTTCTTCATTTTACAGGAGGCCGAAAATAAATTGCTATTTTTTTGGCCAGATGATCTAATCGCTCGTCTGATGGTAAGTATCACGCTTGTCCATAACAGTTCAGTGCCATCCAGAATTTTGCACTTTAATAAATCAAAACTCTGTGTGGTAATGCATTGCGCTCATTACCCTGAAACATTCGATATAAATATCTTTGTACTTAGTAATTTCGTTGAAACATTTTCCTTTAATCCGGAACACAGCAACTTTTACAAATTACTGCTTCGCTGTTGAATAACTGGCGAAAATGTGATACTCTCCCAGGCAGAATTTGCAAAAGAGTCCTACCACCACAAAAACTTTTGATTCTCATGGTTATAATGATATCCTAGTACTCCATTTCCTCCCATTACAAGATAAACAATAATTTAGAAAGTATTTATAATAAAAAGCTGCACTGCAGATGCAGGTGTTCGTAGGGGTCGGTTAATGCTTACCGCCAAGCGGAGCTTTTGTCCCGGGGAACAGAATGAAAAATTATGTACATATTTGAATAATTTATATTGAAAAACCGCGCTAGCGTGAATCGCAGTTGACTGAACTATACATTTAATCTAAAAGCTAAAAGTAATTATTCCGGTCACCCGTGGCGTATCATAGGAAGTAACCAGGCAATTAGGTGTAATGGATAGTGTGAGTCGAGGTTTTACCCATAGGTGAATGTATACTAGGTTTTACCTACTATAATTACTTTGAAGTTGGGTCTGGGTGCGGCAGTTTACATCTAATAGTAATTTATGAGCTCTATGCGCAAGTAATAGTTGTTTAACTATAATGCCCCAAAAGTTATTAAAATTTTAATACAATATTCAGATTGGTACCCTTTTAATATACATACGCTGAACATATAATACATGTCCGCGATGAAGCTCACCTAGCCAATGTCCGTGCATCCTACAGCCTTTAGATAGGTTAATAGGTGACAACATGTCACATAATTGAGTACTAGTAATTCGCGGCAAATTAAGACCTCGCCATCCCTATATCTTCACAACCCCTGGACCGATTCAGCTCATATTTGAACTTGAAAATTGTATTGGAATGAACTACTTGCCTACAAAATTTCATGAAGATCAGATTAACGGTTCGCAAGTTATCATCGGACAAATATACACGCAAATATACAAACATACATACAAATGCCGATTTGTCCCAGTAAACTCTAAGACCTTCGCTTCGCTCGGTCAATTACTTTGATTCAGATCATACTTAAAATGTGGGTCAGGTTTGTTTGTCCAGGACAACAATCCTAATACCCTGTCGAAGACGTTTAGTTTGGCCAAAAACCTTTAAGACTAAGTTATACCACACAGTGATATAAAGTAACCACTATCTGATGTGACTATTCATAACGTCAGCAACAAAATGAAACGATTCGAGAATGCAAGTAAATTAAACACGTCAAGTTTAGTGTCCTTTATATGGCATTATATTACCGCAGTCTCATTTTATTGCTAAATTGTCCATGAAAATAAAAATAACTCGAGATGTTTACTATTGTCACAAAGTAGCGAATTATTAAGCAACCTAAATTGTAATCTCCATAAAACTCAACTCGGTTAAAGTAATTCTTAAATTCGTAAATTCTTTTCGTAAAAATGGGGACAGTCCCTAGCCGGCGCGCCAGAAATGTGCGACAAAAATGCCCATCTCTCTGGAGAGTCTTTGATATAACATTTCCATTGTTTATTATGTGTACCGACGACCTTTTAACGTCTGTTTACGTGTAGCAGGTCATCACGATATTGTTTCTCAAGTTTGAGTTAAGATTTACATTTGCTTTTTAACATGATTACCATCTTGCACTTACGTACTGCTCTTCTGTCAATGCAATAAGAAAACTTAAATTAGCAAACAAAATAGCGAAATCATGGACCTGCCGTATCGACTATCGAAAATATTTAGCTCAATTATAATTAAATAAAGTTCACGCTTTTTTACACACAGCGCCACCTAGCCCCAAACTAAGCAAGCTTGTACTATGGGAACCAGATGACTGATAGAATACATAAATACTTTTTTTTTTGTAAATACATACATAGAATACATAGAAACACCCAGACAAAGAACAAACATCCACGTTCATCACACAAATGTTTGTCCTCGATGGGAATCGAACCGACAACCTACAGATCAGAAGGTGGAAATCCGCCCACAAGGCTAGTCAATAACAAAAAAATTGAAACGATAAATTGATAATTTCAGTTACAATAGGACCTATACAGGCTGATTTTCTTATCTCCCAGTTAATTATGAAGTATGAAGAAAACTGAAACCATAAGAGATACAAAGAAACTATCTTAGGACCCATTACGTATTTTTTTGTAAAAAAACCTTTTAGCATAATTTTTTGGTCAAGCGTGAGCTCCCCCCATAAATGAGTTATTTTGATCTTTTTTTTTAATGCGGTTTGGCTCAGTTTCACGTAAAGAACATTTCATTGTATCAGAAGACAAAAATCGGACCAGTAAAAGTTATAGGAGGCTAGTAATTATAGTTTAAATGGAATTAGCTAGTAGTTTATTAAATATGACTAAATACTCTGTTTTTTCCTTCCAATACAATGAAACGATCCTTACTTGAAACGGAGTCGATCTGCATTAATAAAATATCATCATCATCATCATCATCTCAGCTACAGGACGTCCACTGCTGGACATAGGCCTCCCCCTTAGATTTCCACGAAGAGCGGATGGAAGCGGCTCGCATCCAGCGCGTTCCTGCGGTCTTTATCAGGTCATCCGTCCACCTTGTGGGCGGACGTCCTACACTGCGCTTGCCGGTACGTGGTCTCCATTCGAGAACCTTACAGCCCCATCGGTCATCAGTTCTGCGTGCTATGTGCCCTGCCCACTGCCACTACAACTTGTTAAAATTTCAATACAACTCATTTTTATGGAGATCTCATGCTTTAAAAAAATGTATAACGACGCCAAAATCGTTTCCATACAAAATGAGTAAATGGTTCATGAAAGTTTACCCGTATCTCATAAATATTCCCAGCTTAAAAAATCAGCCTGTATACTATGCGCATAACCAGCCTGTATTCCAATATTATAGTAGAACATCTTTCATCATAAAACTACCTACTCATACTATTGTATTGATGTATTCCACTCTTACTTTGTTGCTATGTAGGTACCAACCTAAATACACATTGAAAAAATCAACCAATCTCAAATCTTCTCGCTAAAACGTTCGTATTTGTCTTTGCATATTTTATTAGAACCGAATTTTTGATCCAACCGAAGAATTGAATCCAATTTGTCATTTAAAATACATAGGGACGTAGAAATCGGTTCCGGTCACACAGCGACTTTTCCGGAATGAGGCCTTGACCTCATCCATAATGCATAACATGAGTCGACGATTCTGAACCTTTGTAGTCGACAGAACAATAAAGTACCTATTGAACCTTCACTTGGATGCTACATTTTTAATACTGTTGCGTAGTGATACAAAGGTGTTTTGACAGCATACCTGTTCCACAAACTCGCTTGTTAATGTTTTTTATAAGAAACTAGCTGCGCCCCGCGGTTTCACCCGTGTGGTGTCGTTTTCCTAAACCAACCCAATATAGAGCTAAAAAAAAACTGTCGAGCCGTTTACGAGCTTAACGCATGCTAATCACAGAAGAGGAAAAAATTTTACCTTCTCTCTTCTGTGATGCTAATGGTTTTTTTATACATGTATATAGAAACTAGCTGTAAAACGCGACTTTGTTCGCGTGGACCTACAAAAAAAATACATTAAATAAATTAGTACCTACGTAAAATAACATTGAATATAATTTATTACATTTTTTTATTTTTTTTTATTTACAATATTGCTCCACGGACTCTGGGGTCCGTGCCATTTATCAAGTTTTACAAATATTTTATCAACTAAAACGGAATATAAATACTAAAGACTTTACAAAAGGAATATACCAACGAATATGCTAATAAAAAGCTAAGTGCTATTATAGATTTGCGTATATACTCCGAACAGTCCAGCTCCCGCAAGCAGCACCCGTTCACGAGTTGACGCATGTGCCAGCCATCGCTCTCCTCAACCATATTGAAGGGAAGAGGGCGACCCGCCACACGACGCCGCCGCAAGAAGAAGCTTTTTAGTGAGCGTGATTGCTCTGGGGTATACACACAAAACTTACAACAAAGGAAACAAAAATAAATTTATTACATTTAATTAAATCAAGTAACAAAACTGAAATTTATCATCATCATCATCATCAGCCATAAGACAACTGCTGAACATAGGCCTCCCCCTTAGAGCGCCACACCAACCGACAACGGGCCACTTGCATCCACCGGTTGCCCGCGACTTTCACAATATCGTCTGTATGTAGTACTAATATGGTATTCTGTGGTCTAAGTTTATTCACGAAGGCACACAGGACATTCATCCAGCTTCAATTGAAGTTATTGAGTAAGAACAGGATCCGAAAAATATGCAGGTTGTTCTGGAACTCGTACATGTCCAACCCACAGAAAGTATGCAACCTCCATGTCCACACATTTCGTTGGTCGTGAATGATATTTTTTTATGGACCAGCTGATTATTTTTTCGCAAGTTCGTGTCTAGTCCCCAAGTATATTTTACTAAAGATAGGTTTTTATCTTCAAATAGGCCCTCTAAACTGCAGTCTGTTTAAAGCCGCCAAAGAGTGCGAAATAAGATGCGAAAAGTTAGATAGAAAAGTTAATCTGTCCGAAAGGACATATTTTCGGGGGTCATTTTAAGTGCGCTCAAATCGTATCTCCAGTAAAATATCGTAGCTAGTTCCACAATAAAAGTTGGTCAGAATAAAAATGCGGGCAGCACAGTTTCATAACACCTTTTTTTTTGCGATTGACATTTTTGTTTTCTTTTACTTCCTATGCTCTGCCGGGAATCCTATTTTTGCTTTCCTAATTTTCTTTCTAAATGTGTGTTCTTTTTACAGGTAAATCAAAAGAAACTTGTTAGGAGCAGGAAAAGCCAAGCTGACGGAACAATTACCATCCATCTTCAAGCGAAATCTCTTCTAAAGGACCCGAAGATGGTGTGTAATATTTCTCTGCTCTTTTGCGTTATTTCGCTTTACTTCATCAACGGCCATCAATCTTCTCATATCCTTCATTGATTGCATAGGTAGAGAATTGGCTTTGTTTGTACTGTAATAGATTATATCTGTTTTAACCATGAAAACATTTCACCATGAAAACATGCATTCTTGTAGGGGGCAAAAATTATGTGAATTTCAATTTCGAATATCATAATTTTATTATGAAGTAAATTTAAACATTGGATACACGACACTTTAGGAAGGTGGGATTTTTACGGTCGATTACAAAAATATCTACAATATTAACTAAATAGAAGTAAGTTAAGTATCAAATAAAATATATATAGAACCTAAAACTAAATAAAGAAAGAGACTAAAGTACACATTTTGCTATCTCTGTATCAACCTTTAAACATCCCACTGCTGGGATATCAGCGTACCCTCGAAAGGTGATTGGACTATATTCACCACGCTGGCCCAGTGCGGGTTTGATGGGTTCACATACGCCATCGAATTCCTTCTCCGGAAATATGCAGGTTTCCTCACGATGCTTACACCGAAAAGCCAGTGGTAGGTATATACGTACGTAAGTCCCAAAGAACAAATTTTACTCAAACAACCCGATCATTCTCCGTGCAAAGGTCCAATATTACCACGCTGAATGGCAATGACCACCCTTTGAACGAGGTACGAGACGGACCGCAAGTTGCCAGCCTTTTCTTTAATTCGGCGCTAATCGATTAGGTACATAATATATAGTACCGGCCTTGTTTTGGGTTGTTCCAAGTAGGGCACGAGTTACGCAAAACTTTAATAAAATCTTTTGGCATAGCCAATATTTTTTGGCAGAATTTCGACAGTTAACCCCCCTTCATTTTACGACCCAAATGTTGAATTTATAGGTGAATTGTGCAATTTCCTACCCTCGTTAGCGTCACAATATAACATAAAGAGAGTTAAGTTTACTTGGAAGTAATTTAAAGTAATTGCAGTGGATGAAGTATATAAAATATTACATATTATATATGAGCAGCCATTGCAACATTTTTTAGAAATGCTGAAGGTTTAAGTATTACAAATTTGACCATACATGGTTTTATACTACATTATTTAACCCGTAATCATAATTTATAGAATTTTAGTAAATATTGTTGTTTTCCTTTCATTGGGCAGAGCTTGTGTCTCACGATAACGCAATTAACAGCAAATAACTTGTTAAGAGCATGTCGGGCCGTGCTTAGTAGGGTACCGTAGGCGCGTAGGACCTAGAAAGTATTTATAAGTTTTTTCTGCTTATCTCAAAAAGTCGTTACACATTTTGCCCGAAATAAGAGACCTTCAAAATCCTTCGAAAGCTCGGTATTCAACTCGGGGATTTTATATTATTCAGTTTGTTGTACAACCATTTTACACGTCATTAAAATGTACGAAATATTTTTATATTATGATTCCGTATAGCCTAATGACACGCGGGCCCGTACCGTGAGGTGCTTATTGCGATGATTATTAGACTCAGCCGAGAACGCTGCGCGACCATACACCTTATTACGCGGCGATACGGTTCCCGGTCGCGCAGTGTCATCGGCTGAACCTAAAAATCATCGCAATAAGCACCTCATGGTACGGGCCGCGGAGTGTGAAGACGCATCGATATACACCTACCCTGTCGAAATGTGAGAAGCGGTTTAGGAGATTAGATATAAACATACATATGAACATACTTACCTACATAAATACATAGAGCGTCAAACTCATAACCCTCCTTTTTCGTAGTCGGGCAAAAAGTACCAATATTCCAGTATTAAATACTAGGCGCAGGCATAGAGAAATAGGTAACAGTTTTTGTCGGAACATGATTAACACATTGACAGTTCAATTTGTGAATTCAATTTATATATGTCACGTAAAAATTGCGGTTGATAGTGTTGCAAGTAACTGGACTCTCTAAGCATAGTACCGAGAGAACAGCCTAGAGATATGCCTATACGCACTGGGATAGGATCATGATTTCTATTTTGATAAAACGGGAATATTTACGTTAAATTGAGTCGGTTATTCTGAGTCAGGCCTATAGTTTTGACCACATCCAGTGATCCTTTTTAAGAAATTCTATAAGCGGGACGAGGTCGCATGTACGGAATATAATAATTATTTTTTTCTTTAGTTTAGCTTCTTAAGAGTAAATCGACATACATGGTCTGTAAATAGTTATGCACTATTATTGAATCACACAGCTTACGAAGTATTTCACTATAGTGTTTATGCAACCCGATTCCAAAAGAGTTGAGTAATCTCAGTTGAGTTTTGTTTTAAAACAAAATGTGTCAAAACCACGTCAGTTTACATGTTAAAAGTTGAGTAATCGAATTTTATTTGCTGTACGCTATCTGAACGTAGCCATTTCAACGAACAGACTACACTTTTTCATTTTAAAAAGAGTGGAAAAAACTATCTGCAACATTTTATCCAACAACCCAGAAGTTTGTGCATTTTAATTTTTTATTTTTAGTAAGTAGAAAAAAAAAAGTAGATACTAGCTATAATTATACAGGTTGCTTCAAACGGTGACGTCAATCTGAAAAGTATATGCTCAACGATTTTTCGTAGATCGTTCGGATTTTCCCAACGAGCTTAAAAATTTTCTAACTTTTTATGGATTTTTGATGATGTTTTTCGGATTCTCCTTCCTCCCTCTTAAAAAAATCCACCCAAAAAACTAGAACATACATGGGGAATTTCGTGAAGCCTTTGGTATGAGGAACCTAAATTTTTCGGATTGACGTCCCCATATGGACCACCTGTATTAAAGTCTCATTATGTGAACAATAGATATTTTGCGTTTTTTTTCTGGAAATGGCAATAATTCTACGCTTTCGTTTTAGCACTACTTACAATTTTGTCAACGCTTGTAACGAACTCAATTTCGCTTAATATGCGAGTAATTACTTTGTGAATGTGCCCTTTCCATCTATTTTTCTGTAATCTTTCCTCCGGGATATATATTTTATTCATCCGAATAGGAAGTAGCACCGTTTTCAGGTTACGCTACAAATCACGGCTTTATAGTTTTTCTTCACTATTCCCCCGCCAATCAATTGCAATTATCGCACGGTATTTTTTTGTTCATAGATTTTATTGCGCTGCAATAACTCATCTATTTGCCTTCATTCGTACCAGATCCTATACCAAACAAAATCTAAACACGAAATCTGTACAAATTGGATAGCCCGCTAACTAGCAGCCCAACCAATCGAAATAATCCACTGCAGTTTCATTCTTAGGGATTAATAAATTCGTGTAGGATTTACTGTTAGTGGATTCTGGCGAATATTTGTACCCGACTGACCAAGAAAGATGGTAATTTATATAATTTATGAAAACCAGGAAACCGTTCTGGTGTAATGTAAGCGACTCAAATATCGGAAGGCCTAAGATTTTTTTAAATTAAAAAGTTCATCAATAATTCATCTAATAATATCATAAAAGAAGAAGAAATAATCCATCCCTTTCTATTACAGAAACCAGTCGGATGACAATAGATTCATGTTTTTTTTTATAACAGCCCGGAAACCTTTTTTGTATCAGATTTGAGTCTGATGACAGTAGGTAACTCCGGCAACCGTTCCATTATTTCATCGTTGCTGGCGACAGCAGCGGAGGCTATGATGAAAGCTATGAGGTATATCGCCTCATAGCTTCCCGTATAGTATAGCGTAGTACGAAGAGGCCGTAAGAAATTAAACCATAATGAACGTGTAACGGAACGGCGTTAGCGGATCGGATCGAAGTTACGTCTTCCATGACTCACGAAAACTAATAAACGCTTATAGTCTTATCAAAGCTATTTTACACGTGTCATTTTCATATACCTTCATAGATTAAATTTTGTACCCGGGAATTGTTATCCTTATTTTCCTTACTATTTTGATATGAACCCTGGGTAAAACTTAAAAGTGGACATTCATTTTATTATTTCTTCGATATCTACTTTTCGCCTGAATATGGTAAGCCCCATTGAAATGTTTTCTAAGAAAAAATATTTCCATGTATACAGACGTAGTGCTGTGTTTCATCATTATTATTTATTGTAATTAAGTATTTATATTTTAAAGATTTTTGATGACGGAACGAAACTAACTCAAAGATTGCGGACCTCAAAGATCCTCGACTAATATATTGCAATAGAAGCAAAATTTTATTATTAGTTTCGTTCTTAAAACTTTAAAATTGTCAACACTGCATAATTTTCTACTATAGTATATATTTTCTTTGTGTACTTTATAAAAGTACAGTTATATGCGCCTTCTTTAGCCATTTTATCAGTAAACCAAAACAATACATTTATTTTGATTATATCAGGAACGTCATAGAAACTGTTTGAGTGAAGCCAGGATATTTAAAATCTTAAAGAAAATGCCCACAAAGATTTTAATAACGTAATAACCCAATAATTTAGCATCACCGTAGAAAATCTACACGAGAAGAATAACAATTTCATACTAAAAAGTGTACTTTATTTTGCTTAAAACTAGATGGCGCTTATGTGAATGTCCAAACCATTATAAAAGCTGATGTAAATATGGTTAATATATAAACCTAATATTAGTATATTTCCGCTATTTAAGATTGAGTTCAAATTAGATTGCAATATACGACGTAAATAATATGTTTCCAAAAATTATGTTTACAACGCCATCTCTTGGGAACCTAGCGAGTTTTGCAATTTTTTTTTTCTTTCTAATATTGTTAATGCAAAAATATTCATAACAAGTCGCGTTTTTTCTCAGTACCTTTACTAATGAGTTAGCTAGGGTTTCTATTTCAAGTCAAGCTGAAATTGTGACGAATGTGTCGCAGATTATAACACCTACATCTTACGTCCTCATCAGTACTACAATCGAGTTACGTATATTTCTAAGGACATTAGCTCTCTTAGTATAATTTTTCTAGGGCATCACGAGCCTTTAAAGCTTCTCTAAATAAAGTAATTAACGATCATCAGCAGAGTCTAGCTTTATTTTTACTTCACATTTAATGGACTCGTTAGGGTAATTCCGATTTGATTTCAGTCAGGATTGCTTCGTTTCAATTGAAATGATCTATTTCTGTCGAGTAATTAAAAACAGACGAGTTTTGTAAGTGAATTTCGTTAATTGATTGTTGGATCGAGCTAATTCTGTTCTGAGTTAAGACGACAAAATTTGATTTTTAAAACAGTGTTACTAATTGTACTGTCAATTCATTTCAAAAATAGACGAATTTTAATGAATTTAATATTTACTTTTATTTTGTTAAGTTTTCCTAGACACATAGTAATATTTTCTGAATGAAGAAAATCATGTTTTATAATTCGGAAAATACAAGTGAAAAATATCCTTTTCTATGAAAAGAAATATCGCAAATGTAATGAAATCTAAAAAATAAAAAGGCCTGTCACAACTGAGTGATAGTGATACAGGGTTGGACGAAAAGGGTAGCAAAAAATTGGATGAAATGAAGGATTTTAGGCCGCTAATGTGGGCCGAGGATCTCAGAAAATTGTCTACTTACAAAATTAAATGCTAAAAAAGGAATACTCTAAATCTAAATCGATTCTCGGATTAATCTTAAACCTTATTTGGATAGATATTTCAGATTCATAGAAAAGCATTTCAGTAAATCTATCGAATATTATATTAGGTAAAATAAAATATCTAAAAAAGAATGCAAAAGAATGTAAGATGTAAGAATGAAAGATGTTTTAAAAAATGGCGAACTGCAACTACAATACTCGCTAAGACAAAAATATCTCAACGAACTGAGTTTCCAAGACTGTCAGCAGATTCAGACAATATTCTCTTCTGAAAATTTGTTCTTACTTGATTTGGTAATATAATACGTGTGTTTACGTCCCAGAAACATTACAAATAGAACATAACACCGCAAATACTGGAAGCAGTTTCAACATAGGTTTGCTTGGCAAATTATTTGGAACATAGCTCAAACATTTTAGTTTCGCGCCGTGTTACCAGTTAACTATAAAATACCTACGGCGTAGAACAATCTACGTACGACCTCGTAGTGCCAACACAATGAACGTTATCACAATAATATTTGAATTCAAAAGTTTCTATGGAAATAGTACGTGTGCGTATGTTAATTTACACAAAACTCTGTAATGACTGATTTTAAATAGTATTTGCAGTGGATGTAGCTTATTCTATCAATCCCAGAAAAAAAAAGAGTCAATTCGTATGCTGTTATTGGTATAACTTCAAGGCGCAGTCAAAAGATATCTGATCCATAGCTTTTTATTTTAGTATTTCTACACTTGGTTTTGTACATAAATGCTTCGAACAAAGTAAAATAAATGGAACCTAACCTAAGCTAACCACAAAACTTCCTTAAAAATAACAAGTCAAAACAATCGAACTTAAGTTTCAATACGTAATTAAAAGTATGTATGGTACATTTGTCATAGAAAAGAGATAGCGAATATAATATCAAGGCATATTTTTGCGGATATTTGGATCGCATGTTTGACGAACGTACGTCTCGTACTTTTCACAGACTGAGAGTGACTGAAGCAAGGTGAGCGCTGGCGCTCACTTTAAAGTCTTCAAAATTCTCTTGCTTGGACCCGTCCATTCATTGTACTTTCGTGGAAGCCTAAATGTTATGGCAGATAGTTCAAAAATATTCGGCTAATGACAGGATTCGGACATGCATATATCAATCCGGGTTTATGCCCCGTTGCGTTGACTCGATGAGTAATCACGAAATATTTAATATGTCTATCATAAATATACTTTTAGATAGTTTATCCTACACAGAGTCATAGTTCACCCTACACGGTAGTTAAGCACGACAAAAGGTGTAATTTAAGGCTTTTTACAACAGACATAAAAATAAAGTTACGATCGAATGAGTAGTTAGTTTATTATTCATATAAACGTTATCACATCCGTAAACGTGTTATAACCAGAGGTGTATCTTTCTAACTTATTTGTGTAAAATTTTGCACACACAACTTTATTTCTATTATAATCTGTTTCATTTTAGTATGGAAAATAGAAAATAATTTTCTTATCTTTTAGAAGTAGCTGCTACGGATTGACCCACCAAAGCTTTTATGGCAACTCCGTGCATTAATAAAAACACTAAACATTAAAAATAAACTATAATAGCTTATAGTTATTCTCTCAAATAGCAGGCTTAATTATATAAATAAATAAATAAATATTGGTGGACGTTTTTCACACACAGCGCCATCTTGCCCCAAACTACGCAAGCTTGTACTAGGGGAACCAGATAGCTGATAGAATACATAAATACTTTAGGTATCTTTATTGTAAATACATACATAGAATACATATTATTGTTATTTTCTGCCTAGTATCTCCCACTTCTGGGCAAAGGCTTCCCTTCCCTCCTTCCACACTGCCCGTTCATGGGCTTTGGTGGTCTAGTGTGTGTCTTTTGAGTTCAGCTCCTCAAGCCACTTTTACGCATCTGGGTCAACCCTGAGATCGTTAGATTCTAGGACTTCGTTTATAACTATTTCAAAAGCCGGCAAAAATACTTTTTACAAGACTTTTTAGAGCGAGACTCTACTGGAGATGTTTGGAGCTACACTGGTTTTCGTTTATCTAAACGCACGGACATATTCTAGGATATCATTTTACTGTTATCATTGTTAACAACTTGACCTACGGTCTTAAAACTGAAATCGCTGGAAAAAACAGCTTTTCCGTACATTTCGTCAAGGGTGACCATTAGACATAGCTGATTTTTTTGCGATGTCAGAGTTGTAAAGTTGTTCATGGATATGTCTGTCTTCTAACCGAATACTGTATACGCTGGGTTGACATGTCAAAATTGTACATAAAAAAGTGACACATTTTGACCGTTGTAGCTTTAGTAGATTTAGTAGATTTTCGCCCTTATTCCATTAAGTTTTTCGGTTTTCAGGATTTATCTTTCAGTTTTAAATTTCAAAGGCCGAGTAGCTGGAGGTGTGCGTCGATTATTATGTTTCAAATGCTTGAAACCAAAGTACTCGTACAATGAATGTAATATAATACAATGTAATGTACATATAAGCAAAGAATGACACAATGAATTCGGTTTTACAAGAACAATTCCACTAGCAAACATGTTTTTTTCATAGAATATTCAACAGTAAAAGCTTTTGTACATACACCTTTCAAAATTGCCTTTCAAAATTTTATTACAAAGAGTCATCATTCCGGTATTCAAGTTCTAGCTCCAATACAAGCTTTGTCCAAATACATTTTACGTATCTTGATGGATTTGGTGCATCTTTTGTGAATTTATTTGCGGATAGTAGGCAACATGAAATGTTTGAAAGGTATTCTATGGTTTTAAATACGAATTGACTGAAGAAAAAATTATCACATTAAATCTAAATATTACAGAAAATGATGAGTTTTTAAAACAATTCAATGTGTTAGTGGAATGCTTAAATTATAAACAAAATAAGAGATTCGGTTAGCATATACAGGTATTAGGATTATTTATTTTAGATATTTTGTATTTCTCTGCTGCCTATTTTGAGTAAAAACTTAACATTGCCTTGTAGTGAGGCAATGCTCAGCCAGAAATGCTCTGAACACGTTTATAGGTAAGGTTATTTTATCTTTACGTTTGTATATAGTTGTTTGTTTAGAAGTTGATTTCTTTTTAAGGTTTTAATTTTTTATTTCATTTCACAAGTTTTCAACATGAATTGGGGAATTTGAATTTTTTTATTTCATTAAATAAAAAAAATATTTTATCTAGGAAACCAAAAAGAACTCTTGCAAAAGCTTAGACAATACCATATTCACAAACCCCTTGCGCAGTTTGATAACGAGTAGTTATTTATTTAATTTTGTAATGTGTAATTTTTATAATATATAATTTTTATTGTTTGGCTGCAGGTCCTGTATGCCTCATACCTCAGTCTTAGAATTTTAATTTATTTAGAATAAATAAATTTAAAAATTAACACAAGTAAAAGTGAACATTTCTAGCATAGACTAGAACGTGAAAAGTGACAACGTAATTTTTCGTGCAGACTGTTATTTTTTTAACCCTATAGAAATAACTTTAACGTATAAATTCGATGTGACGGCTATGTGAGGAGAGTCGCGACGTTACTCGACTCCCTAATTTATGTTGCCTCGTCTACGAACTAATGGACGTATATATATGTATATGTAAAATTTGAATATTTTATCTTTATATTTTGGATCCTAGGCCTATAAGAGACCCTAAAAAAATATTTAAAAAAATATATACTTTCAGGTTTTCAGGAAACTGATGTCCCACTGAAGGGACATTGCCAAACACACAGTATACAATAGAAAAATTGTTACGTCCCATGGATAGGACGTTCCCAAATTACACTATCACATCTTTCTTTTATATATATAACCCTGCAGATCTTCATGCACTCGGTTCACAGAACATCATCGCGATGCTGCGCTAATTTAATTTACTTACTGAATGAACGAAGATAAATCTTGTCTTTGCATTGCTTTTTATTGTTATTGTGAATGTTTTTTTATGAACAATTAGTAGATAAAAACGAATTAAATGGAATGAATATATGAGTGTTTTCACACTTTGGATTCACATTGACCCTGACGGGAATCAAAGCTGCGTATGAGCGGCTACTTGGGTATTACCCTATTCCATCCCCTATTCGGAGATATGACAAATTGACGTCGATTTTGAGATTCCAAACTCGACTGTCTCTCATCTCGACTCTCTCCGACCACTCTATGTATTTCGCACGCTAGCCATCGTGAATATCTCGAAAGATAGTGTTGAGAATAAGAAATCTCGAAGTTCGAAATTTTTTTTCGAGACGAGATTGAGTCTCATGTTTTGAGAGCTCCGCATCATACGCGTGAGGGCGTGAGAATCTCATACATATGCGCCGCCGCCACATTGCGCGGAGACGCATTTTACACCAGTGATACAGAGCAGTGTGAAGGTTAGTCGGTCACGGTTTCAATTGTGTCGTGTTTTCTATACAAACGGAGACATTTCAGTTCAACTTTAAAAAACGCGAGCCCGCGCACCGTCGCACGGCGCGGCGCAAAGTGTGTGAATCGCCTTAAAAGCGAACGACTAATCTACTTCTAGCGGCTATCTTGGTAAATCAACTCAACTTTTAAACATAAATTCATAATTTCATTTACTCGTCATAACCAACAAAAAAACCAACAAAGGCCGCATTTTTTTTATGTGTGGACCAACTACAAGAATTTTATTGTCCTGGAATAAGTTCACATTTCGCTATCAATTTGTAGCATCTTAAGACTTGTTTATAGGGTCTGTAATACGCGAAAACATAAATTTAGAAAGCTTCGATTATGCAAATGCTCCGACTCGCTGCCTACACATTATAGATAGAATTACGAAATATTTCCTTCGAAGAAAAATAAACAGAGGGCAAAATAAAATAAATAGAAAGGTTTCATGTGAAGCAAGATCAAAATATTCGTTGTTTAGACAGGTTTTCGCTGTACCTCGATAAGTCAGTCACGCGTTCCCTTCGTAACATCTTTTATGAAAAAGAATTGCTTAGTATTTGTTCACAGATTGTGCGATTTACAGGATGTTCTGGTGGACGATGAACATGTTCTAGGATATTATTGCACTCATGAGTATGAACAACTTTTATTACAGAGCCAACATTGAAATCACGAAAAGCAAATTCTGCTATTCCATAGAAAAAAGGCAAGTGACCCGCTAGTATACATGCATCTATGAAGTGACCCTCAATGAAATGTATGGATCATCTGTTTTTTTTTTTTTTGAGATTTCTGGTTTGAACCCATAGTAAAAGTTATTCATATTGATTTTTACAGAATTAAAACTGAATAGTCCTCAAAATCACCTTCAACTAGATGGCGACTTTGTCATGTAAATCACTTCGGCTAAAACCAATAGATACCTACAGGCAAAAATCGTTGGACTACGTAAAAGATCCTTTTCTTTATGTTACCGAGTGTAAGACGAGAAAGCCAATCATCCGATGGTAAGTGCTACGCTTCCCCGAAACAGTTCAGTGCCACCCAAAACTTTGAGCTTCTACAATACATAACCCCGCGCAATGCACTGCACTCGTCACCCTGAGATATTAGATGTTAAATCTCTTTGTGCTCAGTAATTTCGCAGCAAACATTTCTCTTCTTTTATGTTTATATACGACTGCTTGATGGTTGACTAACTGGCAAAGGTCCCATTAACAAAATAAAGCTTAGATTTAGATTAGTTAGTTTTATTTGGCGCCTCCGGATCCCTAGTAAGAGCAAAGGTTTCATACTTTCCTTCCGCACAATAGAAAATGGTAGAGATCGATATAATCTCAGCTTCTTAGATCTAAACTTACCTTTCCTTCCTGAGTTCACTGTTTCTTTTCCTAAAATTGGCAACCAGTACTTGAAGCTCTGCAGAGTGTCTTTCATATATTTGAGATAGTTGCGTTGTGAAGTCAGACACTGAAACAAAACAGACACATTAATTACTAATTTGCTTCTTTAATCACAAGTAGGAGTTGAGTAATTAATTATGTACAATGTCTCGTTTTCACACTGCGTCTGTTCTCGTTGGCGAGAAGTTGACAAAGCATTTTAGCTAATGTACAAGTATGGGCTTAACTGACATATTTATATAAACAAAACAGTATGCAGTCGCCTGGGGGAAAATTGAAAAGAAAGAAACCAACATTTTTTTTTAAATTATTTCATTACATAATTATTTTACATTTTTCACATAAAATATTTTTATTAAACGTAGGCGTTATCAAAAAAACTATTCGTTGAGGGAAAATTGAAAAGAAAGGAACCAACGATTTTTTTTAAATTATTTCATTACATAATTATTTTACATTTTCACATAAATTATTTTTATTAAGCGTAGGCGTTATCAAAAAAACTTTATTCGTATTAATGAGCAGCATGTTCAAACAGAACAATAATTTGAACTTTATTACTGAGCTTAGTAAATCGGAAATCTAATTCTTCGATACATCAAGAGTTCGTTAAAGTTCTGCTCCTGGGGGCTTAATTAAGCACTTTCCACGAAGAAGGTAAAGTTTTCACGTTTCTTAGGCGCAGTTAATGACTACCTTACGACTATAAAAGGGAATCTCAGGTGTGTAAGAATCCAAAGTACACGTAAAGCGGGAAAGTAACAAACATATTTTCCGCTAATTAGAAAGCTTGTATGGTAAAATTATCTGTTATGTTTTAGTACTGTTTAGTTTTTTTATAATACACACAGAATTATGAATTACGACTAAAATTTCTGTGTCTCTGAATGCTTAGTAATTAATATTACATTACATCATTTTGAACATTGCTGCTTGGCGATTTAATAACTGATATACTTTAGCGTTCCTGTGATTTAACGATGTCACGATAGAAAGTTGCAACAGATAGTTTTTAAACTTCACACTACCTTCTTAGAAATGTGCGAGTTAGTTAGCTGTGGCACGATTCTGTACAGGGTCATTGGTAACTAGCCAGCGACCTCATGAAATAGCTTACCTTTGTTTCATTACTTTTAATCACTCGTATATGATTTGTTTTTCACCAAAAATTAAAACAAAAACGCTTGAATTAGGGCTCCAAATGACAATATGCGGTTTTATTTGAGAAAGAACGCGGGCCTGCGTGAAGCTTAGGAGATGACAATACACTAAATAATACAAGGATAGAAAACCTGAAACATAGTTTTTTTAGATTATGAATTAAGTTTTCTAAAAAGTCTTAGAACAACAGTTGTTAGATATGATGTAAGCAAACTGTCTACACGATGCCAGCGGCTAGTTACCAAATAATACTATATATCACAAAAAAAATATTACGTAGATTATTCCACAATATCTCAGATGTTGTGGAATAATTTAATAATACCCTCGGGATATCTGTCCATTCTGCGGCTGTCTAGACAGATTTACTTAATTTCCAGAAATGTTTGCTAAGGTATACACACAAAGGTACAGAGTTAACATAGTCATTCAGAGCTTATTTCATTTTCAGATACAAGTTCAGTTACTCAGTTCAACACTCAAAGGAAATAAACGGACAAGGGCCCGGACGGTGAAGTTCTTGATGATTGTTCGATTCAACCGTCGACCGTGAACCTTATCGCGTGGCGATATGATTTGCGGTTGCGCAGCGTCGGCGCCTGAACCTAACAGTCATCGTAAAAAATACGTATACATAGAATAGGAACACCCAGACAAAGAACAAACATACATGTTCATCACACAAATGTTTGTGCTGGGCGGAATCGAACCCACAGCCTACAGCTCAGAAGACGGAAATCCACCCACTGAGCCACAAGGCTAGTCAAATATGGACGTCACTTTTACACATTTGTTATGCACGTTCGGGATTCTGATTATTATCGCATGTTATCCAGCTAGTTTAATACACATACCAAAGCGTGCAAACATAGGGAACAAAACATAAAAATTCGAAAAAGTTTATTAAAGAAAAATTACGCCTTTTTTCAATTTTAGCTGTAAGTTTTTGTCCAAAAAATTTTCGATTTAAATCAGAATTAATTCTGACATATTTTAAGATCTAAATAACAAATAAGATATACGAATGTTGAAGCATATTGTTTGTAATACATGCGCATTATTAAAGAATGGAATATCAACCTTTTGTCAGCTGCAGCGAAAACCCTAGCTTCATGAATAATGCAGAATATATGATAAAGTGCCTACGTGAAGCCGTAAGTGGTATTTTATTTAAGCTTAATACAATGAGATTTTATGCCTTCATTTGACTAGATTAGTTATAACACGTATAAAATCAAAAGGTGTGTTTTTTCAGAGGAATGGAAGGTTCCACATGCCCTTTGAACTAAGGAGCGCAGGCTAGGCACATTCCAATTCAAACTATCATTTAAAAGTAAATAACTGTTTCCCTCTTATTGACCGAGCGAAGCGAAGGTCTCAGAGCTTACTGGGACAAATCGGCATTTGTATGTATGTTTGTGTATATATTTGTCCGATGATAACTAGCGAACCGTTGATCTTATCTTCGTGAAATTTTATAGGCAAGTAGTTCATTTCAATACAATTTTTAAGTTCGAATATGAGCTGAATCGGTCCAGGGGTTGTGAAGATATAGGGGTCGCGAGGTCTCAGTTCGGCGCGAACTACTATTTTTAGTCTATATTCGTTAATTTTTCATGGTTGATCAGAACAGATATATATATTTTTTTTTTAGGCTTGCGTTTGGCTGCCATCACGTCTGATGTTAAACGAAGATGCAGCCTACGATAGAGCACGCTTGCCTAGAAGAAACAGATTCACTCGCGACTTGAAGACACCCAGATTATAATTATCAGTAATCTATAAAGTACATAGATAGAGAGATAATCTCTTTATTGTTCACACTAGATTCTATACCTATATATATGTATATTTTCTATATATATTCAAGGACAGAATTTTTTTTTTATCATGAAAATTACTTTTTTCTTAGAAACGGACGACTTCGTCGGTCTGGATGGCTGACTGCGAGTGGCTTTTTCAACTGAGCGCTACTGACCGATGACGCGTTCAATTGTCGGTCCCTGATGTTTGTTCTATGACAATAATCGATAAGCCCTCGAGGCGGCTTAAAAACTGACATCAGCTTAACGAACTCGTCTTCGAAACTGGAAAAACGGCAAACTAGAGTTTTGGCGGGAACGTGAAGAAGTCATGTCGCGTCATTAAAGTATTTTCCATAACTTGGCCCTTTTTCTCTACTGCCATAACTTGCTTGCTACGCGCCGTGTTAAGTTAACTCCGCGTTAGTCGCATGAAACGGTATTCTCTAAGTTTCTTAAACGCGCGTTTCTTCACGTCGTGCCACGATTAGGAGCCGCGTTTAAGTTTAGAGCATGCTATGACGTCACGCGTTATTGGCAAGTTATCTTATGTGCGATAGAGAATAAGGGCCCTTCTGTCATTTCGAGTGTTAATGTGTAAAAGTTATGGTTTTTTTATTCATTAAGTGTTCGTGTTCGTGAACTTGCACGAGTGTTGGTTAAAAGTATAATGTTGTGAAATGTGACTCTTCGTAGTGTTTCCAAAACCCCATAGAAACCTCTAGTAAAGTCTCCATTACTTTACTGGGGCATGACGTGGACTTGACCGTGACTTACTTTGCATGACTTAGAGTATGACAGAGACTTATTTTAATTGTGAAATTTGTGCATATTTGACTTCGCTTGAAATATTACAACACTTGCCACTGGTAAATACCTACACAACGTGTGAAGCCAAAACATAAGAGAGAAGAAAAGGCAAACTAGAACACCGTGAAACCTCGCAGGGCGCACCTACACAGATTGGTTCAAATATAGATTTTAAATTAGGAACAAAACCTGTATTCCCGCCAAGCCCTCTTTTATGGGATTTTGAAACCATATACGTAGCCATATCTCAAAAACTGGTAGTAAGAACTTTACTGTAGAGGCTCTACAGCGTAGAGGCTCTACGAAATTGTAACAAGCATTTTTTTTTGATACACGTTGACGACACGTGCAAGTCGCTCACCTGATGTTAAGCGTCACGCTAGCCCATAGCAGTTCAGTGCCACCCAGAATTTTGAACTTCAACAGTTCAAAACCATGCGCGGCAATGCACTGCACTTCTCACCCTGAGATGTAGTTACGCTGGAAATATTGCCCTTCAATCCAGAACACAGTAATGCTTCCACACTACTGCTTGGCGATTGAATATCTGGCAAAGGTGTGGTACTACCACAGGTGGACTCTGCAAGAGAGCTCTACCACTACTAAGTTACTTGTTTTCTTTTTTCTCTTAAATTGTGGCTTAACACAAGAGTATTTAGCTAGCGCCAAGTTTTTTAATATTTCTAGTGAAGTAAAATATTTCACAATTGAAATAAGTCACAGTCAAGTCCAAGGCATACCCCAGTAAAGTGGTGGTTACTAGAGCTTCTATGGAGTTTTGGAAAAAACACAAAAAGTCACGTTTTCCCTTCATACTATTCACCAGCTCTCGTGAACATTCACGAACACAATAAATAAAAATAAATATTTTTTTTTCTTATTAAAACTCGAAATAACACAAGTTTTGGAAAATAATACAATGAAGCAACATTGCTTATTCTTATTCGAGAATGAGTCCTGCACTGACGTCCAGCATGGAGTGTATTGTGCATTTCTCCCCGCCAGCGTCTACCCGAGCCAACCCAGCTCCTTGAAATAACGGAGCGAGGCTCTGGGCCGCTG
The DNA here is from genome assembly GCA_947579745.1 of Apocheima hispidaria. Lineage (NCBI taxonomy): Eukaryota > Metazoa > Arthropoda > Insecta > Lepidoptera > Geometridae > Apocheima > Apocheima hispidaria. The sequence goes on from OX388151.1 coordinate 6,704,828, forward strand.
GCATAGCTGCTCCAGTGATTTAGATGGTGTTGACAATGATGGTGAGACCAAGTCAAGCCGTCGGGATGACATGGATGATGTTACTTCTTCACGTTCCCGCCATAACTCTTATTCTCTGCTACAGCCTTTAAACATCCCACTGCTGAGATATCAGCCTACCCTTGAAGTGTAATTGTGCTATATCCACCACACTGGCCCAGTGCGGGTTGGCGGACTCACATACCCCATCATCACCACCCTAAAGATGGCTATTTTATTTAAATAATAAAACTTTTCGACTTGAGACAGCTATGAACTAGAAAACTTTTAATTGATTTTATAGCTCTGTCTGTAAAGTTCAGCTTCTAAGTACTATCTTGATGGTAAATAATAATATTATAATGAAGCTACATTTTAGCACATCTGAGGGAAAATTTTAGGAAAGGTCTATTAATATTTTAGTTTCAAACCTATACTGAAATATAATAATAGCGGCCACTCATGAAACTAATATGATTCGAAAGTTGACACATACATGAACAAGGTTTGTATGAGACAAAATCTTTTTAAGCATTACGTTACCAAGATATACGCTTTCAAAGTTATACTAGTGGCGCCACGGGTAAGTTGATGGGTATTTAATTTGAAATTCTTGGCTCTAAAAATATTGTTTTACTGTAAAATATTGTGTAACTTTGAAATCGTAGGTCTTGGAAATGTAACGCTGGAGTAGATTTTGTCTCATACAATCCTTATAATTAATACATAATAAAGAACCATACATTTTTTTAGACCTACGGAAATGACTCACGTCAGATAGAACAAAGCAAAATAAGACGAATAAGAAACTGCGGCACGCGCACCTTCAAATGCGGTGTAGTTTATAATTATAGTATCTATCTGGTATAGCTTATGGTATATTATGTAGCGTATGGTCGCAGTACACAACCTATCTATTCCGGACCGGACTTCGTCTTCGCCTCACCGTTAACCGGGCGTCAACCAAACGCTCAGCGTCGAGGCGTCAGCGCGGCTAAAGTGAAAGTCACGGGAAACTAAGTAATAATAATAAAGAATTTAAAATTTAGACCGTAACATAATTTGCAAACACAGCTACTAAACCGTATAAAATAAATAAAACTTTCCTCGAGCCGAGGCGACCAAATTCCAATGAATAGTTTACGAAGCTGAAAACTAATGGTCAAAGTTTTTCAGTGGGCATGAAAACTTCGCGAAATCTTAAAGTTTCTTAAAGTTTTCCTGTAAATTGTTAAAACAGTCTGATAAGTACGAGTATGGAAGACAAAATAACGATCCTATATTTTAATCTCAACAAAGCAGAAAAAAATAACTAGGTATTATTTATGACTAGCGCCATTCTACTGGATCTGTACGTTTTTTGGGATAAAAGATCTATGTTTGTATTAATCCAGGATATACGCAATCTCCTTATCCAAATCGATTTAGCCGTTACAAAGTTTAATAGGAATAAACTCATTTACACAAGCTTTGGCATCAATAATATTAGTGTAATGTAATATGATGCTCATTGCTTATTGTCCAACTGTCCAAGAAGAAGGTTCATGTTTTTGGAATGTATGTAGGTGAGTAAATATGTTTGTGTGTTCATATATTTACGTCTTGTAGCCTTGGCTTAACAGATTTTTACGAATGAGGTGTCGTTGTCTTCCTCCTTACGCTGAGTGACTTAATAAATCACCTATATTTTGCAGTCGGGTTTTTTATCTTTGTTTTTGTTTTAATAATAATACATGTTTCCTTTTATGACAGGATTACACAAATAAATCGTTAACATAAAAACTCACATAAAACCGAATGTAGTCAATAGATCGCTAAATATATGAACAATGTGAATTTAGACGCAAGCAAACGACATAAAGTAAGTACACAACATTTCATTTCATAACCTGAAAATATTATTCGCATTGCGCCATTTATCAACTTTGGAAGTATACTCTTGTGCATTCCTGCAGAAAACCCATATCTCGCTAGGATATATTGAATTTTAATAATTCAGTCACTCTAAACCTCGGGAAATACAGAGAAACCAGGGATCGGTCTGTATCCATTTAAAATGAAGAACAGAGAAGCTTCTGCTGTTTGAAATTTCAATATTACGAGTATTTATGCATTAAATACCCAGCTATTCAGAAGCTCGGGTTAACTGTTTTGAGTCGGGACAAGCAGGTCATAAGATCATTGATATTTTATAACGTTGAATGAACTTTTGCCTTATCTGCCATGAAATATCTTGGATTCAAGTAGATCAATATTTAAACAGAGTCTTGTGTCAAAACCACAGAATTCAGGTTTATACGAATATGATGTATTAGTCGACATTGACTAAGATTAAGAGTCAATTAAGAGAGCTAAACAACCTTAAAATAACTATTAAGAACCTATATTTACAAACTTAAAATAGAACTAGTCTACAAGCCCCTTGGTGGAATGAAAGGTGGCTAGAATGCTGGCAGTATATCCACACTGGTTCGAATTGCAGACACCAGCATTCTGCTCAACTGTCGCTTCCACCAAACGTTTGGCCAGGTTCCTATACATATAAGAGAACTATTTCTGGCTCCTCAATAAAAGCACAAAATTCATGATTTCAGAGTTTTTCCCTTAAGTGAGCGAGCGTCGTTATGGGACTGCCTTAGAGGCGGAGAGCGGCGTGGTGGGACTAGTGTATAGGCGCAAAGCGACATCATGGGAAGCGCCTTAGAAGGAACAATTCAACAAAAATATCGCTATTTTTCTTTGCATTCTATTAAGAAGCGAATTTGAGAAATCAGCTACACTTTTAGTTTATTTCGTTGTGACATGTAACTTAACTGACCGAGTGACCAAGCGAATGAAAGGTCTCAGTTTTCACTGGCAAAATTTGCTTTCATCTGTCCTTATGTTGCTACTCGCGTAAAGCGCGTATGATTCAACCAATCTTGACGAAACTTGGTGTAGAAATTCTTCGATTTTTTAGGAATTTGTCGTCGGCGAATTTTATTTGATTTTTGATCGGTAAATGGCATCGCAGCAAATTTCCCCCTTTTTGGGGTAAATACCAATCAATCACCGACGACAAAAAAATCAATGAAATTGTACAATTGAGGTTGCGCAAGAAAGTTTATGCTCGCGAGGTCTACTGTTCGCAGAAATACTAGTAATTATTATTATTTTGCCAACTTTTATTTCTATGCCACAAGAAGTAGCTATGATGTTCATTTTTAGCGAAAAAAAAAATGATAAAGCGCATCATGTTTGGATGTTGCAATTACGTCATAGTAAGTAACGTATTACGTTAGTAGGTTAGATTTATTGATTTAATTTACTAAGCTATCGTTTTAAAAAATGACGCAAAATAAATAATAATAATAATTGTAAGTTTACCACATTATGATGTTAAGAAGACGATTAAATTGAATTTTGATTTGACATCGGATTTTTAATTAGCTTTATAGAATTCCTTCAAGTTATACAAACATTTTTCAAGAAGCGTTTTTAATTACTATAATTTTATTGACATAAAACATTGATTAGGTATACTTTAATCATGATTACATATTGTAACGCTTGCCCATAGCAGTTTAGCGCCACCCAGAATGTTTAAACTCCAACAGCTCGAAACCATGCGCGGCAATGCACTGCGCTCGTTACTCTTAGATATTAGATGTTTAATCTCTTTGTGCCCAGTAATTTCGCTGGAGAAAATGCCCTTTAATCCACAACACAGTGATGTTTGCACACTACTGCATGGTGGTTGAATAACTGGCGAAGATGTGGTTTCCCTGGCGGACTTTGCAGAAGAGTCCCATCTAAACATAATCTAGGTTGTGGTACTAGATATGCGTAAACACACGCTTAAAAGTTACACCTGTGAGCAAGGTGTATCGAATTTTAATAATTCAACGAGTATCACGCTATAGGGATCTTGCGGTGTACCGAAGGTTGTACAAGCATAAAGTGAGGAACAGGACGGCAGTCGATGAATAATATATTCTTGTAAGTCGGTAGGTTAATCGCTTTGGCTCACACGGCCACAAGTTTCCATGTTAATGGATACTGTTACAGGCTGGAGGTTTGGTCGCCCAAGCATACGTGGTTTCAGGTTTGTAATGTTGTTCTATGCAATTAAAATATCACAATTAAATTCAATTGTTTTGTCAGCCCATGGTCTTGGTGACGTAGGATACACCATTATTAACGTTTACAATATGTATGGTCTTGACAAAAATACAATGAATTTTGATATGAACAGACTGCTAGACTAGAAAGATGGAGAAAACTACGCAAGGCGTTTCACACCTGCCGTGCTAATACTATGTTATGATTTCATCCGCCCTACCGAGCACGAAAATGATAAAAAATATATAGAGAAAGCGATGATGATAAGACTTGAACGTGCATAAGAGCGCCATCTTTTTTTTTTTACACAGCTCCATCTAGCCCCAAACTAAGCAAGCTTTTACTATGTGAATCAGATAGCTGATAAAATACATATACATATATACATATAATTTTGTAAATACATACATAGAATAAATAGAAACACCCAGTCAAAGAACAAACATCCATGTACATCACACACATTTTTGTCCAGGGTGGGAATCGATCCACTACTACCATCTAAGAAGGCAGAAATCTACCCACTGAGCCACAAGCTTTAGTCATAGTCATGACTATAGACTATTGACTATATACTAAGAAAAAGGCTCCCTTTTCTTGAGCCGTCAGTTGTTACGTCAAATATCTTGAATAGTCTATAGTCCTCCCTTTTTCACTGTTGGACATCTTCCGGCTTATGATGATAGGCTTCACAGCTAAGACAGAAATTCAAATAATATGCAGGTTAAAGTTCTATCAGTCACGGAAACTTTTGAACTGTCCATCACAAATATTTTAATTCAAAGACTCGGTATAATTATTTGGTCGAAGTACGGATCAAATTTTCGAATTTAGGGTTGAATGATATGCGTTCCCTATTATCACGCTCACACACCGTACAGGCGAGTTAATTAGGGTGTCTATACATGGCCTGACCTGATATCGTGTGAAACGGACAGCTAGATTTGGATGTCACGGGAGCAAAAGAAACAAACTATTAAGCTTATAGCTTCTCCCTTTCGCTCCCCCAGAAACTTATATATAGCCATCTCTTTCAAACGGTGTCAGGTCAGGCCATGTAGCGAGGCCTTTACATACGATGAAACATTATTATCGAGCGTTATTAGACTATCGAGCGGGCGGCCCGGGGGTCAAAGCGGCTGCATTAATAGCGTTCCAGTACAAGCTAGCCAGTTCGGTTCCCACTAAGGTAACCACTATTTATATTTTTGAACACCAAATTTTTTTTTTGTTATTTTTGGACACAACGTGGATAAATTAGCCTTCAAAAAAACTTGTATTAAAATATCAGAAAATTATAAAGACTAGAGAAATGCTTTGCTGTTCGTCGTGCAAAAAATCTATGATATAAACTGTGCACATGATTGTGTCAAGTACAAGATTTCATATAATGGAAAAATCAAAAAAAGATAGTTCGAAATGCCACGCTTGCTATAATATGTCAAAGCTAAGATTCTAGACCACTGTCAACACAAGTGCTGCCTCAAGCGTTGACACAAACACCTCTTTGTCACACGTGACACAAAGAAGAGTACGGCATACGGCATAAAGCAATCCCTGTAACACTTCTGCACAAATCTGAGGAAGGTCTTCAGACCAGCTGCGATGACGACCTACATAGTTTACCCAACTTAACCAAAACGAAGGCGAATAGCAACTCTAAAAGGAAATTTCACATTTGAAGTTAGAATTAGAAAATACTCATAAAGAAATAGAAAATTTAAATTTAGAAAATTCGGAAGCAAAAAGCAAGTTATAGAAAAAGAAACGTTATTTGTAAAATGGAAAATCTTTTTACTGAAGCAATGAGCACTCCAAAAAGAAAAGGGTCATTCTCAAGAAGAGACGGCTCTGAGAAAAAAAGTCGTAATATTTTTTTAACGGTTCGATCATTATATCTGGATGATCCTCATAGTAGTGATGTAAAACATGAGGAATCAAAATTGTACCAAAACCCAATTATTCCCAAAAAACCAAAGGAATAATAAAAAAAAAATTACGTAATTGGTAAAAAAAAAATTGGTAAAAAATGTTAAAATGCTCCCCAAAGATAATGAGAAAAATATTGCGAAAACATCGAACGTAACGAAGAAACAAGTATTGAGAAATATAAAACAAACAAATATATCTGAAGATAAGAAAAAGGTTTTTGTTACAGTTGTTCATGGTTGTAGTTTCGATCCGGTGAACCTTTTCAAGGAATGCTACAGGCGTGACGCGTACGCGGGCTCGTCTTACCTCACATGCACTTGCAATTTCACTGCGTTCATACATGTTTCGCTCTTTATTAATGTCACTGTAATATTGCAAATTTCATTAAGTTTAAAAATTGACACCACAACAAAATGATTAACGAAGCGGAGTACCTACCTGTCATGATATATTATTTAATTATTCAAATTATTAATAACTTTAAAAAAAAATAAAAAAACTGCCTTTATTAACTAAGCAAAATACATACAAACTACAACTACCTAAACTACTTAACCTACCACATAAAAATAACAGTTGAATTATCCAGAGACCATTAAAGGTCTATAGATAATCCAAATGTTCAAGCTCACTACCAGTTCGCAGCGTACCCAGCATGCTGGCGGCATTACCACGCTGAATGGCAATGCTTATGCGTTGAGCCAAATAAACGCCAGCATTTATAACTTAGTTTGCATAAATAAGTATTTTTTATAATAGTGCTTGCCTGTAATATTTAATGTTATTTATGGCCAATATATATTTCTGATTTCTGATTCACAAGCAACTTGAACCCATCACAATCACTCTTTTGCTTATCCTCAAGTTGCGCACAAAAAGATTTGATGGAACAAAATCAGCGGATTATGAACTCGGTTTTGTTTGTGCACAAACCCTAGCGGGGGCACGTGCCTCGTAATCTTTGTGTTCACACTGAGGTTTACAGGCAGGACTGGCACGTAGCTGTAAATAAATACTGATTAAAGTGGAAATAATTGCTTGCGAGCTTTCTGTGTGCTCGAAAAGGATAAGTTTAAATTGGTTACCAAGAATTAGGGAAATTCATCATCATCATCATCAGCCAGAAGACAACCAACTCACTGCTGAACAAATGCCTTCTCTTTAGTGCGCCACACTAAACGACAACCTGCAATTTGAATCCACAGTATACCCACGAGTATCACAACGTCTTCAGTCCACTTAGTGGGAAACATAGCAACGCTGCGTCAACCGTTTTTTGAAAGACTGGGTAATTTTTATTTTTAATCAGAATGCTTTCCAAATGCGTTTACCTACTCGATGGCGTTAACGTTAACTATAATTTGTATAAAGTAAGAGCAGCGCCGTCTACCGTCATCTAGATGGCACTGCTCTTACTTAACACAAATCATAGTTAACGTAAACGTCATCAAGTAAAAGCATTTGGAAATCTCGCACCAGGCACTCAGATTTGTACAACAATAAATGAATAACGCTTTCACGTTGATTTATGTTATTCTTATCACCCACTCACTAGTTTGTAGTGTTACAAACACTTGTCACTTAATAGTGACCATAACCTTATCTGCACTTATAGAGGTGGATAAATGAGGACTAAGTATGTAAGTAGGTATGTATGTATAACATGATTAGATATTTTAAAAATTCGAAAACTTTGTTCAAAGTATTAATTTATTTAATTCACAAACAGATTTGTATGCTATCACTGCTTTGCTTGATTATCCGATGTCTAAACGAATAATGTTCTCTTTTAATTACAGGCCAACAGAAAACAAAACGGTTCTATATATTATTATAATAACTTACCGAGTTTTGGCGTCTACGTAATTAAATTATGTCGCCGCTTTGTATTATTTTCCAAAACAAGTGTTCCTATAAGTGTTAATGTATAATAATTTAGAATCATTAAGAATTTGTCAATCTGCATCGTTTTGGGAAAAACGTATAAAGTGGCGAATCTTGTCATTTCGTGTTGTTTCCAAATCTCCGTAGAAGTTTCCAGTAAAATTTCCACTGCTTTAAATTAATAAATTGACGGGAAGGTCTAATCCTCTAGATACGGAACCATTATTGCACTGTTTGGGGAATAGCGCTACACCACTAAAGATATTTAGTACTTTTTGAAAAATCAGCAATTTGAATTGTATTGAAACTTTACTGATGCATGACTATTGGACTATATAGTGACTTAAATTGTTGACTTAGACTATGACAAAAACTTGTTTATATTTAGAAATAAATTGCTTTACTTTAGAAATCACGAAATTGACACTATGTATGTCGCCAAAATAAACGATAAAAAAAACAATTCCAATCTGAGTAACTCACTTGGATTTATTGAAACTCCTAAAAACAAAGAGTGAGAAATGAAATAGGTACCTGCCCTGTTACCCGCCGGCGGCCGTAAAAGTTCTTCCGCTGATTTAAGCACTTGTTACCATCACATCGCTTTCTTTACCGTTTTTTATTCAGAATCTTTTCCTTACAATGAATATTCAGCAGGCGTTTAAGCCATTACGAATGTATATTTTCAGAGGTACAAGCATAATGAAAAAGGCAAAGATTTTCACAAAATCTATTACTGTCCTTTGATATTGTGTTTCCAACGTTTTAGACATAAATAATAGACTACTTCAACTAAAGATAGCAATGAACCTCCAAAGCAAAGGCCAAAACAGTTCCCCATAGCTACGACTAAATCTAATGTTGTTCGAGCTACTTGCCTCGTAACTCGCTGATATGGGATGTTCCCCAGAATAAACCTAGCCGGCCTCACTTTTAATTCTCTTTCAGGCTCTTCAAGTTTCTTAGCCACAATGTTGTAATCTGGCTCGATGCAAGAGGGCAAGCAATCGCAATCTAATCCTGTATCGTTCGAATCTGGAACTTTGAGCTTTCTTAAAGTTTTATATTGATCTGTCAAGCACTTTAAGCCCTCCAGATCACAGTATAAATATTTGTAGCGAGACGGAGATAAGTGATGAGTGCAATTGCACAACTCCAACTGAGCTTCGATCCGACACTGGGTTATACACACTGAATAACTATAGTAACTGTAAGCTAAGTAATTTTCCGGCACTTCTTCGGGAAATCTACATTCTCGAGCTTCGGGCGAGACAAGAACAACTTCTGGTTCATTTACAACGTCCATTATCGAAAACGTGACCGTCGCTTTTGATCCGTACACAACCCTTATTCGTCGGTCGTACTCAATATTCCAGAATGGTATATCTTCAGGAGCATGAATAAATGCTTCGTAATCCTGTGATAAAGTGATTTCGAGGACGCCCAACCGGCTTCTATTCGAGGATGTTACAAATACCGCATCGCTTGGACCGGTGTGTTTGTTGTTGATTGAAAAACATTGGCCGTACTCTGTTTGTACAGGTTTGAAATGATCGCAGCAGCTTATTAGTTCGCCATTCCACTTGCAGTTTAAGAACAAGTCATTGCAAGATGAGTGAAATTTTTTTGTGAGCTCTGCGTAGTCAGACAAGCACATGGGTTCGTTCACGCAAGTGGACGCACAACTATGACACTTTCCGCTAAAGAAAGCCACTTCTTCAACGAAGCGATCAAGTTTTTCGTTGTTTCCTTGCTGCCGAATCTTATCCACGTTTGCGAGTTCACACACGGTCACTGATGCGAAAGTAGTATTCCAATCCAAATAATCCGTGCGGGTAGTGAAACGCATAGTATTCGTGTTGTAGTGATTGAAATACCCACGCATCGTCACCATCGCTGCTATCCAAACTTGAACGTATATGATGAAGTAAATTACTCTATATACGAAATGAATGTCTTTCCGCGCGAGGAAGCTCGGTCCGTGGACTGTTAAATTTCGACACGTATATTTAATTCGCCGCCAGAGCAAAAGCAGATGCTGATTCAATTTGCTCCACATGGTTGACTTTTCATACAGGTATTTTAAATTGAACTGGGAACGTACCAATCTGGTGTCCAGAACTGAATAGAATGAATGAATAGGAATTAGGCTGTTATTTAAATAATGCATGGCTTTTAGTGTCACACGAAATGTGTCCATTTAGATAATGTTTGCTATTATATGATACAGCCTAGCCTTTACTTCTAACACAATAGCCGTAAAACTTTGTCGTAAAGGTTTGGTTATATTGTGTTTTGAATGACTACGCTAATGTATATGTATTAAAGGAAATATGATAGGGCGACATAACTTATTCAAAATATGAAAAGTCCGCGGAGCTAAATTCAGTGAATTATAACGAAATTAATACACTTAGAGCAGAATTAAATCAAGTTTAAATAATGGTATGGTCCACCGTCATAACGATTTTTCTCTCTTTCATAACATTTATTTATTTATTTATTATTTATTTATTATTAAAACAATACACTATCATTACAGGAGATTCCCTAATACAATAGAGTAGCTAAGATATTAAATTAAATGCTTAAATGCTACTAAAACACTTACGAACTCGCTCTGTGAACAGTGGAATATGTCAATGTTTTCCGCAACTCGGTTTAGTGTTTGTATGGTGTTAGTCAATGGCGCTTTGCTGAGCAGGTTAGTCCTTCCGCGAGGCACCGCGAACAGCGGCGGCTGCCTGCGCCGCCTCAAGTACTCGTCTGGCACGCACAGTCTCATCATCTTTAAGATTGTCGGATTGGTCATGATCCCCCGAAATATCTTTATCACATACACAGCAAGCGCCACATCCCTCCTTATTTCCAACTTGTTATACCCAACCATGCCCAAAACGAACAAGGTTGGATACATCAAGGGATAGAAAGGGTAGACGCCATGTCTCTTCCAGTACAGGTACCTAGTGAACTTGTTCTGTATGCGCTCCAACATTAAACTATATTTAGCTTCATGAGGAGCCCATACTGAAGCGGCGTTCTCCAGCTGGCTTCTGACCAGTGCATCATACATTGATGTTAGGGCCCTGTCGTTTGTAAAACTATTCGCTCGGCGTAAAATGAATCCCAGCATTCTAATTTTTTTTTCAACATAGTCAGTTACTCTGTTAATTTTTTTTTTTTTTTTGTGTACCATTAACTATATTTCGCTTATTACTGTATTAATGTGTTAGCTATGAAAAAAGATTATCTATTTTTTTTTATCAAAACTGTCTGTTATGACCCGTAATATGTATGTACACTACCAGTCAAAATATTTGTTTCTTCGGCTATAACACGTATCGTGACGCGACGATCTGCTAAAACAATGTTTTCGACGTTTTTAACCATTTCGTCGGTCACTACCTTTGTGGGGCGATCCGGGCGAGGGTAATCTTTGGTGATTGTTCTTCCATCTTCTTAAATGAATACTTTTTTTTCCATTACCTATCTTTCGCAACCAGCTATGAAAAAATATTATCTATTCTCCTTTTTTAAACTATCTGTTACGGGACAGTCAGCATTCTGTACAGAAAACAGTCGAGAGCAAGGACATAATTAGATTTTCTTGTTTAAAAGCAGTCGGTTTCGGTTAGTTGACCTTTCATAATAATGTAATTAATGTCTGAATTTTGTGAATAAACGATTTCGAGTTGCACGGGCGAGGGATCAAAGTGCAAAATGAATCCGGTAATGAAAATAGCGTTATAAATATGGAAGAAAATAATTGAAGTATATTTTGTAGTCTTTTGTAGAATAAATTAACAAATAAGACGTAGTAAATGGGTAGTATTTTAATAAACTATTATTATTATTATTTATTACTATTTTAGTAAACGTAGGGCGTTCTATAAAAAAGTGAGAACGAGTTTGTTGCCGATAACTTTTATTAAATATTATTTTATTTTTGGTATAGGCGCCTTTTAGCATAATATAATACATACAAATAAAATACATTTGGAATATCTTTTTTCTAAGCTTAAAATTCCTTTCTTAAAAAACTCTTCATACTGAGCACCTAAAAAATCACCTAATAATTTTTGAAGACTTCTTCAACCTTGGAAATAGAAATAACTAGGGGCAAGGTAGGACGAATATGGAGGATGCTCAAGTATTTCAAAGCCAGCATCTGGAATTGTAGCCATAGCAATGGCAGACCTGTGAGCTAGAGCATTATCTTGATGAAACAAAACTATTTTTGATAGCTTGCCTAACCGTTTCTCGCAAATTTCGTTACGCAATTTTTTATTTGTTCTGCATACAAAGTGCCCGTAACAGTAGCTCCATGGTAGAGATATTCTATCATGACCACCCCTTTACTATCCCAGAAAAGAGAGCCCATGATCTTTCCAGCGAAACGACTCGCCTTAAATTTCTTAGGGGTTGGAGACGATGCTCTTCTCCAAGTCATAGACTATAATTTTGTTTCTGTGGTTGTTCAGTAGTAAAGAAAATAACACTGGGATGTGGAATCGTGCTTAATTTTAATAGAACTTACGTTTAATAGTATTTTTGAATAATGCACAAATGTAAGTTAAGTGTAATGCAAGTTTGTGTGTATGCAATGTTCAATACTTTTATGAACTATACCTAATTATTTGTGTATAGTTTACTATACATTGTTTGATATATATAAACGTATGTTTGTTAATAAAGAATTTTGAACTTTGTTAGGTTAGGCGTTTGACCACTGCTCATTTGATATTACATGGATGGTCGAAGATGGGTAAACGTTTAGCCTGTAATGATAACTGTTTGTGTATTATGAAAGCTAAGTAACTGTTCAGGTGAGGTGAGAGCCTAAGTGAACCTGTAGTTTGCTGCTTACTGTTAAAAAATGACAAAATATCTAGTTATCATATTTGTCGCTAGTCTTTTGTCCTAATAATTCGATATTTTGACATTTTCCTGAAGTAATGGGCAAGAAAAGTGTAAAATCACTTAACGTATTACCTCGCTTTTGCGTTCACTTTGCTTGCAGAATTACGGCCCTGGTTCTCAAGTGAGGCTGCCTGATCACAGCGTTAGTGGTGACACATTTTAAACTTGAGGTTCGTTAACTTGCCAGTCAAGTACTAGAAAGTACCGTATCACCGTTTTAGTTTGAGTTACTTCACTGGAAGGCTCATTGTTCGGAACGGAATCCGAACGTGGCAACCGAAGCGCTACGATGTAGTGTTTCTGTATCCATAACCCAACCTATGGTACACGATAATAGCGTTAAATATATAGCCTAACTTAATATACATAATACACCATCATTCTCCAATTATCAATTGAACTAAAACACTCGTGTTTTATGACAAGCGGGACCTTTCAAGTGAACATGTTCATCAAGAAATTCAATTATTCGAGGCTCAGCGTATGTGAAAATCTATTAAGTGAAGCGCAGAATTTGAACGACCACGTACAATATCTGCAAATTTAATAGCTTTTACTGTGTAATGTGAAATGGATGAAGAATATAAAGACTTTTGTAGGTTTAGAATTGAAATATGTGTTACCTTCACATTTATTTTCATTATTAAATTGTCTGAGAAGTAAAGTCTATCGAAGCTCTGTGTAGTTTTTAGTTAGCGTTCACCTATCTATTTTATATATCGGCAAGTAATATTATTAATTGGAAATTAAAATACTCGTCCCCAAAATGTAGACTATGAAACTCTGGGCGTAACGAAGAATCCAACGACACCTCACTCGTCGAAATCGGTCCAGCCGTATAGTCTACAGGAGGTAATATAGGAACACACAAACATACACCCCAAATTCATTACCCGCTGTTGGCTGTTGGATAAAAAGTTTTAAACTCTTAATTGTGGTACGTGGATACTTTGATGCTTTTAAAATACTTAGTCACAATAATTAAATTCAAGTGCCAAAAATCTCAAACAAAATCCTATGCCAAAGTGGGTCAGACAGTAATTTCGCATAATCCTCGAGTACTTAAGCTAATTTAATGAGGCGAACGAAAGACAAACAAGCGTTGCGGTGGCTGGAACCACTTCAGGGTCTCGACAGACTAAGCTACAACTAGTTGTTCGCTCCGTTCGTCAGTTATGGCTGACCAAATATACAAACATACTTAAAAGCGCCAATTTGTTTTCTTAGAATCTGAGACCTTCGCTTCTCTTGGTCAATATTAGTGCTTCACTATAGTATACTGTTATAATATATTTATAGCCCCTCGAGCGGTATTATTTTCATCATCATCATCAATAACTCTCAAATAAACTCGCATAAAATAAGAAATCCCTGTTTATTATACACTACATAAAGTTGAACTTCGGGAAGCAAGAACGCCAAATAATACACGAAGTGCAGCTTAATTGATGGATTAATAATCATTATAAATGCGAAAGTTTGTGTGTAAGTAGGTAAGTGTCTAAGTGTGTTTGTTCCCGTTCAACTCTGAACGGATTTGAATGAAATTTGGTATGGAGGTAGCTTATACCCTGGATTAACACAGGCTTTTTATCCGGAAATATATTAAGTTTTTGTAGAAAAGCGAGGCGCTGCTGCTGCTAGTAATATATAATTTCAGTGGTATTGACATGTAATTGGGATTTCGGATTTTTAAATATTTGGTGGATATAGTCATTACGTACTCAGAGAAGCCACGTTAGGTTGTTAGGTGTCAGCTGTTAACCACGAGGCGGGGTTATGTTCCATGCAAACATTGGTTTGAAAGGAATTATTCCGTTTGCCAAGGTTGGTAAATTCTTTTGAAGGAGTTTTGGGACAAAACTGCCAACAAAATCGATTTGATTTGGCATACTAACATTTTTACCATTAAACTTGAAGTAAAAAAAATGATAATTAGAACGAACATTTTTTTTTTAAAAGTCTGAACACTTTTGTGTAAGACTTTGTTACTGTGTATTCTCCTTCTGGGCAGTCGGGTAAAAAAAGCATTAGGGTTAAAAATGGGAAGAGCCCGGGTGAAGTTTAGTAGCCAAGATTACCAACTAAAAATACATAACTAAAAAAAAAAATATTTTTTATATTTTATATTACGTTTAAGTACAAAGTCGTGGAACAAATTTGTTAGGTATTATGTAGAAAAGTTGTCTGCGAGATGTTTTGGTGTTAATTTAAAATAACATTTTATACATCGTGCTTTTTAATCGGCTAGGGAGAGGTTGTGAGGATGTTGTATAAAAGATAACGAAAAACTATTAATGTTTGACTTTTGAAAAAGCACAAAAAACCTGTTCCATTTAAACAATTCGTGTATCTTCGAAAAAAAGTATGGAGCAGCAGATTTTTTTCCTGTGAATTTTCAAAAGCTTAGAACAAATGTTGTTCGATATCTTGTAAACAAATGCTCGCTAGCCGATTAAAAGCACCATATAACTATGATCCTTGAGTACAATAATATTTTATACAATTTAAGTAGGTTTAAACAGATGAACGAATACACAATACAATATCATGGAAGCCGCAACATTATAAGCTCCTGTCAGAAGCACTTCTAAATTAATACATCTCACGTAATTAACACAATGTTTGAGCAGACAATAGGCAAGTTAATTATTTGGTAACTTTTTCCAAGTTTGTGTTTCATTTAGCCTTTCCTGTTACTTTTTCTATTCCGTACATTTTTTTTTGTTCTGAGAATTGTGACTAAGATTATTTGAGTTTATTCAATTATTTCAGATACAAGTTTTTAGTTGAATCATTTTTGTATTTGAAAACTAGAAAGCGGGAGGCTAATGTTTTCGGGTGTATGTGAGTATGTATGTTTGTGTGTTCCTAAACTCCTGTACAACACCTGTACAGTCGCGGGCAACCGGTGGATGCAAGTGGCCCGTTGTCGGTCGGTGTGGCGCTCTAAGGGGGAGGCCTATGTTCAGCAGTGGACGTCTTATGGCTGATGATGATGATGATGAAACTCCTGTAACCTAAATATGGTGACTGATTTTGATGAGTGAGGTGTCTTCGGATTGGTCTTTATGTCTTAGCCGTGTTCAGTAAGATCGTCCGACGACGCTCCATGACTTTACATCTATGCTGCAAATGTCATCGAGCGTCGTCAGACGACCTTACTGAACACGGCCTTGGTTTTGCAGGCACGGCTTCATTTTGCAGGCGGTATTTTCTTTTACTTTTAGTAATATTACTTGTCATAATATACTGCTTTCACTTTGTGAGGATAAAGCAGTTCGTGTTTTGCTCCATTTGTCTATACGCCGCCGATTCTACTACATTCACTCATATTCTCTGACCCCCGTATTAATAAACGTGGAGTGCCCTTTTGTCCTTTTCGCTCTTCTCGAAATTAGAACTCGATTGAAAAAGACAGAAGACTGCTCCAAGGTTTCTCCGCGTTTATTAATAAGGGGGTAACAGTTTATATACTTACATACCTACATCGAATTCATAATATTAGGTTTCTAATAGAAGCTTACCAAGTCTTAATTTGGCTGTTTGTATTTTAAGGCTACAGATTGAAAGATATATTTAGTTCTAAGTATAATAATAATGTAACGAATCGTAAATTTCTGCATTTGCCAACAAGTCCGACTAAATTTTCGATTATAGTTTTAGCTTTGGTCCAAATCTCGAGCGACCAATTCGTTAATTATTGATACTTCGTACTCTAGCTGAATTGGTAACTAAGTTGAACTAAGTTGGAATTATTGAACGTAGTCTGGGTACAGCAATTTGGAAAAAATACATTCATATATAAATCACTTATTTAATAAAGCTTATTACTTAACTTATTTTTATTATGTATTTGATTTTTGCCGTTTATTTGTGACTGTGTTCCATTGTGGCCCTACACAGGGAAACCTAGCTGTGAGTATTAACGTTATTTTATGTGGCCTAAAACAAAGTTAATAAGGAGAATTAGGCCTAAAATGATTTGCGAGTTCTTATCTTTATGTGTACCAATTTCACTATTGTACTTATTATCCTCACTCTCTTTAAAGCAAAATAGCTCAGTAGGTACCGCATTCGGATTGTAAGCCGCAGGGTGTGGGTTAAAATCCCAACAATAAGCTTGAGCAGCTGCATAGCGTGGTAGTATGGTTATCTCTATTCTAGGCTAGGTGTGTTTACCATCCTCGATCACAACATCATATCACATCAGGCGAGTTTAAGGCCTACCAAACGTCAAAAAAAAGAATAACAAAATCCTATTCCTTGCTCTTCGAAGAACTCTTAAAACACACGTATTCCTCACCCCTAGTACTTGTACCATTATTACTTTTATGCTTCTAGTTTGACAACATAACTATACTAAAGCAGTAGCTTGTTTTTTATTTTTTACCATAATTAGATCACTGTTTAGGTTATGGCGCATCTTCTAAAAAATACTTTTGATTTTTACACTCACTATTACACTTTCTACACTCTTGATTTATTTTCCTAGGTAATATTTAGTGCTTATAAAACCCGATGCTGCTATATTCTCCCTTCTACCTAGTAGTGGTACCTAGTAGTAATTGCACAACCAACAGAGAAACACAAATTAAGTATAGGCCAAGCTGGTAGCCCCGGTAGCAGAGTTTTTTTGCCACCTGAAGACCTGTGATATGGCTTACCTATTGTTGTAATAAGACAAACATCCGGAACCTACAATTTAATGTAATCCGACACACGGTAGTGCTCAGTTGTAAAGGTCACTCGCGGTCACCAATCTGAAAAGTAATAGTATTGTCCGTGATCGATTACGAACACCTATTATAATTGAGCTCTAAGCTCTCTCTCTCTCTCTTTTTTTGAAATACTCCTACTTCAATTGACTATCTGTTCTCTCATTCCTTATATACTGCACAATCACCAGGCGGAGTCTGGGTTCCGGTTTGGGATGGGGTTTATTACCTTATAAAACCTAATAAGTAGACTCATATGCTCATGTATTTCCCTTTTGGCCTTGTCAGAACATTTCATACCTGCTTGCAACATTCGGGCTGTACGTTCCAAGGGGCTTATTAATTAATATACCGTTGCTAAAATTATGTCGGGAGCTAAAAGACGTTTTGACATTAGATTAACTATGATATAATCTATCACATTGTTACTCAATATTGAATTAGTATAGTTAGCTTTGCAACAAATTAAATTTTTAGGGCACTTTTATTTTCAAATAGCGAATTTCGGTAAAAAACCATAAGCAATGAAGTTGGTATGTTAGTCGAGTTTCATGCAGTTGAATCCATTTTAGGCTTGATGTTAAATTCACAATTCTCAAAATTCAGCACTTGAACATCGTGACGGAATGATCTCCTGACTAATATAATATAAAATAAAAAGTATAAAACTTTGTCTCAACAGCTTCCTTGGTTACAGAGTTATTTCCTACTATTGATGGTAATGATTGAAGCACACACGAGTGGTGAACAAGCAATTTGCTTTCAAAACCGCATTCATATATTATGCCAATTTATCCCAGAGTTACCGGAGAACGAAGCACTCAATTTTTTTTCTAGTCTAGGTATAGTCATGAACGCTATTCCAATGTGCACACAAATTGCATTGCAAACGAGGTACGCAAATGGCCATTTGTGTACCTCCAATTGAAATTTAACTTTTTTTTTAATTGTCTGTGACCGTAAAAGTCAACGGGCCTTTGCTTTAGACTGTGAAGGTTGCCTTATCAATATAAAATTGTATACCTATTAAACTATTGAGATGCCCACTAAAATAAATGGGGTTCGACTTCAAAATCCATTACTAAATTACAATCGGCTTATCGTGATAGCCGATTTTCTTCGGATTATCGCAGTATGAGGAACTAGTCAAATCATCAACAACATTGTAAGACATTCGCGCGAAGCAAAAATAATAATATAAACAGTACTTAGGTGGAACCAGGTAAAAAATCAAGCTCAGGAATCGTAATCACGATTTTTTATCTCGTTCAAAATTCGTTCATGTAATCCGCGCCACCTATTTGGCACGCGCGAATAATCCAGGCCATCCAATTGAAGGGTCTAGCCTCTTGTGAGCACAAAATTTTGAGCGAGAGACGGGAAAAGGTCTATCTGTCTACTGTTTCAGGTACTGGATTGGTCTGTGGCGCGAAGTTTCGCGATTTGGCGACGTATGCCTGCATAATTCTAAGCCACAGACTAGATCACACTAGATACTGCATAACGAGGTCGTCATCGATCGTCCAGCAATAAACCAGTAATAAAGCAGTGAGAGAAAACAATTATAGAGACCGATGCATGGTGCGCTTCGATCGTCCTGAGTTCGGAATCTAGGTGAAACCTGTGCTCTAAGTACTATATTTAGTGCTTGACTTATCGTTGAAGTTTGATCGTTACTGCGGTTTTCTGACGACTGATTTAATTGAAGTTTCGAGTACAAACCACTCAAAACGACAAAGTCATCCACGTAAACAACCAGACGGATCAAGTGGAACCCCGTTTTTGTTTCGTCTTCAACGAAATGTCAGTACCAAATACCTGTTCCGAAATGAGACGCTCAATATCCGTTTCCCTTTGAAGGGTACTCGGTAGCGCGGTGTTTCCAATGTCATCCGATACCCGGGGGCAGTTTAGCAAATTGAGTGGCTAGAGCTGTTAACTGAGTGAATAACACAAAGGCTTCCGAATGATTTCAGTTGACGCAGAAGCTGCGCTTGACGTGCCGACACGTTGTGACCTAAAACGTATTCAGGCTCCCTTTGTGCAACGGACGTGCTCATGAAACAGTCACATTGTCCCGCTTTCAAGTGCTAAAAGTAACGGTTGACTCGGTTCTGTATTCATAGACTTTTTGTAAAAGCTTAGATCTTTTTGGCTCTTTTTAAGAGAGCTGAATAAGTTAGACTGCGAGCACTGTGGAGTTCTAACTATAGGATTTTAAGTCATCGGTGCATTTATCCATAATACAATCTAAACTTAAATAAAAGAGCTAAAATTACAACCAAAATTATTATTATAAATACATTATAAATTACAGATAAAAAACAGAGCTCAGGTCACGATCCGCAGGCAGGGTACCGAAAAGACTCGTGACGTTACTTCGGTGCATTTTAGTATTCTGATTTTCAGACATTGTAGGGAATGTACTTCTGTGGCTTGTATTTTTATGGTGAAAAAAGCAATCAAACAATACCATCAAAACATAAATGTGAAAAAGATGGCCAAGTTCAGACAATACGTGAAAAATAATTTAAATGTTTAACTCAAGGATGTCAGGTTATACAGAAATATCTACATTAATGCGTGAGTGCGACATTCTGCATAATAACAAACACAGAAAACCAAAAAACTACTTATACGTACCTACCTAATGCAACACGAAGTTATAACTTATTGACACAAGTTTTGTTATGATTTAGAGCTTCTTCTATAAACACGACTGGCCGTGATTTAATATTAAAGTTCCTCGATAACTTGGCAGTCTGGTTATTAGTATATAAACGAGCGCATAAAAATTTGGGGGCTTTCATACTTCAATATCTCAAAAACTATTAAAAGTTTCTTATATTGCGTATTAGGCATATTATAGGCATATAAAATTGGAAGTGTATACAGTAACTATGTTTAGCGTTATTTGGAGTCTAAAGTAGCACGTTTCGTAAAGATACACACAGATGTTGCGGTCCGTTCATAGTGAATTTGGCATGACACGCTGCCGTGTGTTTAGATTTAGGTGTTTTTAAGTTGCAAGTAAATCGGTGTCTTTTTTTGCTTAAGATGGGGCGAGCTAGCTTAGAGAGTTAGAGAAAAAAATCACCTACCTGTTTTAACCAGTTTAAACGTGACTTGCTGTTGGTTCTTGAGCTGGTCGTTGTGGGTCGGGTGCGTGAGCTCCCGGAGGGCCATCTCCAGAGAAGGTTGCTGGTGCTGCATAGTGGCAGGCTTAGGCTGCGCCTCTCTCGACCGGCTCAGCTTACGAAAGAAACTGACCTTCTTCGACTTTGTGTTTGAACCTGAGAAATATTAATACATTTATAAAAAAATGCCACAAGTAGATAAACAGAATATTCGAAATAACAGTTTGCGTATTAATCCAAACAAAACCTCACACACGTGTTAAGAAACCCTATGAAGATGAATGAAATCTCAAAAGCGTAATGTTAAAATTAAGTACCAGGGCGAATGGGGGTGACGTCATTGGTTAATCAGTGATCAGGCGTACTCAACCCTAAATCCACACTTGTTCAAAACCTTCAAGAGATGATCGCTGAGTTGGAGTCGAAGGCGTGGAGGCGCGAGCGGAGTTCGGGGGAGATGGGGTGGGCTCCGAGTAGGGCCGCGGCGGCAGGAGGCTCAGGTGCGAAGTGGTGGGGGACGGAAAGTGCGCCGCCGAGACATCCGACCGCCGATCCGGCTCGGGGGTCATCACGCGGATGTTAGCGCAGAACTGTGGCGAGTTCGCCACCTCGAATAGGGCGTCGAAGTCGCGGTCGAAGATGTTCTTCCGCGAGAACGCTGGAGTGGGCAGGGGGGCGGGCAGTTCAAATTCGTCGGGAGCGGGAGTCCTAACGATTTTGCCGAATTCGTTGTCCTCATGGCGGCCGAGTTTCTTCAGGAGCTTCGCTTTAGTTCGGTCGCGCAGCTTTGTCTTGCGCTCGAGCGACGGCGTCGGCGAGGCCGGCGCTCGCTCCACTGGCTCCGGGGGCGCCGTTTTGAGGGGGAAGCGGGTTAGGAGCTGGGGTTGCGCGCTGGTCGGCGCGGATGGCAGCGGCCCGATGAGGACGTCGAGCGTTGGCCGCTGCCGTGGCCTAGGCAGCGATTGCGAGACGTATGTCAGGGAAACTACTTCATCCGCAGGATATATTACGTACATCCCTGGTGAGACCGCATTGCGCAGGCCCCTCGCGCCCTCCGAAGAGGTTCAGCGCGTCTTTTAAATTTTCTTCTAACTACATGAATCAACAAACCAAGTGTAGTCTCTTTATTTATATATATAAAAAAAAATGTCTCACAAATAATAATCTTCGTATCTTACGTCGACTGAACTGGAATGTTTGTCTTTTATGAGTAAGTTAGGTTTTCGATTACAATAAAAATCATAGAAGAACGAATAAGGAATGTTTCAAGGGAGGGATCTTGAGCCATGACTAGGTTTAGGAAGGGTCTTCGGGTATTCCGCTACGTTTCCGTTCAACCAATCTTCAATCTAGAGAGGAAAAAAACAAAAAGTTAAAAACCAAAAATACTGTTCGCGGACACGGAACTTACGAGCAGGAAAGTTAGATTTAGCCCATCTTAAAGCTAAATATTATTAAACTAACCTTGCACTACAATATTTTATTTTAATGTAATAATAATTGTAATTATTAGTGTGAGATAGTAGTAGGTATTTAAGTTTATTTTTAAATAATAAGTTTGTTGTACATACTTAAAAGAATTGTAAAAAATGTCGCATGCCAAATAAGCGGATTGTGTTGGAATTATTACTACTTTATTAAAAAAAAACCTGGAATGTTTACTCGTATTGTTTGTTCATTATTTTGACAACGTTCTGTGAGCAAAGTCGGCCTTGCCGCGCTACTCGGATAGGCACCAAAGTTGTATGGAATTTCTTTGCTGGCGTGTTTTAGCCACCAGCAATTTTCTTTAAAAATCCAATATTGTCGAGTTTTGTTTCAAAAGTAGTCAGGTGCAAAAACTTGCCTACGACAATTTTCCGACATATTTGAATTTGAATGTGAATTTATATTTGAATTTAAATGAAATTTAAATTCCTATCAAGCTGGTTTTACTTAAATTACTTGCATTATTTGAGTAAAGCACTATACAAGCATTGGTTCAAAGCAATGACTGCACTGCTGGCCATGCCATGACGGCCTCGAGCTAAGCTTAGCTACGCTCTCGGCCTTCAAGCTTGCTTCATTGCAGCCCTTGATGGACAAGCTGGATAAAGGCCGAGACCGAACGTCGAGGCCTTTACAGCGCGGACACAATGCTGACCGCGTTGTGATGGCCTGCATCTACGCTGCGCTTTAGGCCATCATTATCGCTGCCAGCAACACAGTCATTACAGACCGCGACAGTAATGTACTATTATATTTAAGACCTGATATGTAACCACAACTTGAAGCAGAATAAACTTAATTAAATTGATTTCTATAAAAATGGGATAGAATACTGTGAAATCAAGATATGCTATCGTCGCTAAAGTTCCGTGCATGTAAAACGTAGATAGCCGCGCAATCAAGCGCCCAAAAATTATCAACGTCATGCGAAGATCTCTGGCTTATAACAATCAAAACTGACCGATTCTGTCTGCTCATTATATCGTCACACTTAGACGAAGCATCATACTGGACAGACCCATGAGACGTTGCCGCTCCGACGTTCACATTGTCATGTTTCTCTTTTTATTTCACGGGTCGTCGCATAGAGTAAGCGAGAGAGCTATTGTAAGATTGGCAACCTCGCACTCTGTGTCCATTTTGTGACCGACTAGTCGGTCACAACATTGCGATCGGTCTTACTAAAAAAGCAAATTGGATCAAAATATCGCTGTGAATACTTAATATTGTTATACATAGTGGCATTATGGCGTGTTGTGCTGTGTATTGTGCATCGAAAACAACGAAAGGGGGAGTAAAAGATCCAGAATTATCATTTCATGCGTAAGTCTTTTTAGCGTTATTTACCTAAAATAACCAGAATCAAAGCTAAATATTCGTTTCACTTAAAGAATATACATGTTTGAAGTCATACAACTATCACGCAGTGTTATTTAGTAATGAATTTAAGCATTAATTTAAGATAAATAAATGCATTGTTTTACGTGTTCCTGCTAGTGAAGTACCACTGCACGTTTCAAACTTTGTCGATATTTGGTCGATATTTATCTAATAATATTCTTGTAATATCCTACATATACTACATTAAGTGAAACATGAACCGTTAATTCCTTTCCGCGTTTAATCGGCTTGATACGTATTCTATCGATAATTAATTTTAATCTTTTTGAAGCTTTCGCGGCTTGAAATATATGATAATTTGTACCAATGTTGTGTCATGGTTAAACAATTAATTAAAATAAAACATTTTGTTATAGGTTTCCAAAATGTCCGGAAATCAGAAATCAGTGGATAAAGGCTGTGAGGCGCGAAAACTGGGAGCCACCTAAATACTCTCGACTTTGTTGAAAACATTTAGAAAAATCTAGTTTTATGACTGGGCTGTCAATTAAAAAACTAGGAAGAATAAAAGAAACTAGGAGACGGTGTAGATACTTATTAACTTTCATAGTTACTATATATAATATATATATTCGTACTATTTACATGGCAATTACGAGTTTCGATGTTCAATAAAGTACATATTTTTGCAAACATTGTGTTCTTAATTTACAAATTCTTAGTTTTGTACACTGTGTACATTTTTATCGATAGATTCTGCACTTGTTTTCACTTCCCTACTCACTAACGTCACAACAGAAAGTGGACACGCTGCCAAAGCAATCACTCTATCCAGTGTGATACAAGATCCTTGTCGTCACATCTACGTCTAGATCTGTCAACAGATTGGCTCGATCAAATATTAAGGTAAATTTTCCCCAAAATTTGAGTTCAGAAAAGTGTACAAAATGTAAAGAATGTCTAAACAAACCTATAAAAAAATAAAAAAATACAACGTTATATACAGGTGATATGTAACAGCATTTTATTCCTTTTTTGGAAGAACAAAAATCTCAGTAAACATAAATGAATAATAAATTAGGGTAAAACTACAGTTAGCAATTTTTATTCATAATTTAAAAAGTGCTTTCTCTGAAGTTTAAACTATTTTATTTCAAATCATTTGATAATTCCATTCCTCAATTTATGCTTTTACTCCTAAAATTACGGAGCCCAAATTGTAATAACAGAAGATAACAGCAATTTCATTGTATTCACAAATAAAAATGGTTTTTAAAATAGTATTTTGGAATGTTATTACGAATTACATTCTTGCTGGCTTAAATTAATACCTGTTTTAGCCCACTGCACAAGGAGGGTTTATTATTTATTTTTATTTAAATACATATTTTTTTGGGGTTTACTTAAATATATGTTTGTGTGTTCTTACTTATATTCCCGACTTAGCCGATTTTGAAGAGTCCCGTCCATTGAGCAACATGGTACCGGCCCTAACGGCCCCCGGAGGCCAGTGTTGCTCTATGCTCCCATCTCACTAAATTCCTGTTTATGTCCGAAGTGTCGCATAAGCAACATTCTGCAGACGAGTTTTTTGTATCTATAACGACTTATTTATGAACCGGGTATGTTCTTAAACTAATACAACAAGACCCACCGGAGAACGGGCAGCAGCGTCCTTTTAGTAATCAGTGAACATTCTGCGATCTCCAGGTCGCCTGCCTAGCGTGGCCGAGCGAAGCCCTTTGGCAGGAGGTTTCGGCCATCAGTGCACGTCTAAGAACTGATAAGAAGATGACGACTTATGACATACAATTCCAAAATGGGCGAATTGCTTTATCAAGATCTCATTCAGTCTAAGCTCAAAATGAATTCACCTCAATAAATGTAGACGCAAAATGTGGTCATTAACACGGAAATAAGTAGGTACTTACAGTGCTAGGGTGCTCTCTAATGCTCGGTTTTATCCACTCTACAGTTTAAAATCTGAGGCTTAGCACATAAAAGTGTGTTCTGACAGACTCTTTGTTTTAATGAAATTTAATTATATTTTTAGTTAAAAAAAATATTTTGTAATTATTTTGTTACAAAAAATATTTCAGTCGTGACTCGATTCGATGGTAGATATATCGGCGATCAAATTTTATTTAGGTCAAGTAGCGGGTCGGTTGATGATTTGATAAGAGCTACTTAACTTTAATTTTGAACGTAGAAAATAACAAAGCACATTTTTTTAAAGATTATTTTGACGCTATTCCTTTAACTCTACTGGCTGCAGGACGCCTAGATATTAATAGGGAGAATTCAGTGCAGGGCGGAAAGAGTTATAAAATTTTGACATTCTATGTGTGTCAGTTTGAATTAAGTTTTTCTTTAAATTATTCTTTGTTTGCTTTATTATTGTTTTAAGTTAGTTTTGAGTGTGATGCCCACCCAATGGAAAAGAACCTATAAATAAATAAAGTATATTCCCTTTACATCTGCACTAAGTTTTGACAGCTCCTATGTTCATACTTAACTCTGTAGGACGTACCTAACAATGAAAAATTCGTTGCACCAAACTTAGGAGGTTGCCTAAATCCGTAAGATATGTCCTTTCCTTGGACATGTCTTACGGAGTGTTGTAGAGTGCAGATAATCAGGATTCCAAATGAATTTAACCTGCAGCCTTACATATACCAAAGACTAATAAACTGATGAAAAAAGTTTAGTCAAGGATACTACAACAAAAAATAGTATAAGGGCATGTTTTAGTTCCTATAAAAACAAGTCGATATACAAACTTTGGTAAAAATCTAGCTGCTAAGACGCGGGAAAAGGGTCAAGTGCCACCACAATAGCGAGTGCGCTCGTGGCTCGCGAGGACCACTCGAAAATATACAACGCGGCGATTCTAGCCAGATCCCGTTTTTTCACTTTGCCCCGCTAATAAAGGCAGTGTTGGCTTTAATGAGACTGTGATGCAACAAAGACTAAGTTTCAGTGCTAATGGGACGTAACAAATTACCTAGTGTGTGCTTTATAATTTTACTACCGTAAAAAAAGTTGCCGCAGACAAAAAGTGTGAACGAGACACTGATTACCCCTGAACCCCCCTGACGATTGAAGTAAAATACACCAGTTATAATCAAGTCTCATTGGTTCATGTCTTGAGTTGTCGTAACCTTGTGATAGCCAATAGGAATTTTCTCTGATATTGGTGCGTTTTTATCAGCATAAAGATATAGATACGGTTTCGTAATGAGGTCACCTGAGGAACAAGGCTTGCGATAGTAAAACTGTAGTTCGTTTTCTCCTTATTGCTTACAATACAATTGATACATATTACGGACATAGTATAGTTTATAAGTGAAACGTTACTCGCTGAAATATCGTAGTGGGTACTCGCAAACTAAACATTGTTACACCATAACACAGGTTTATTCCTAGCTTGGGTAACAATGCTTATCAATCTGGTTTATTTATATGGAACTAAGCAATGATTACTGTTTATTGATATTTAACGTTTGTTACCACCAATAAAACTTTTTCAACTTTTCAACTTTTCAAAATATAAAAAAAGAAAAGAAAACAATAATAATAATAATTAAATAAAATATAAAAAATATATATAATCAGGAGCAGAACGTTTGTAAACTTACATTGTAAGCATTTATGCTTGGGCTGTCGTCGTCGTTACAACACGATAAAACTATGCGTACGTATCGCTTTGATTTGGCTATACAAGGGTTATTGGTACCTAGCCCAACAACCTCTCGTAGTCTGCTTCCCTACATACCCAACAAGTTTTGTTCCACGACTTAATAATTCGTTATTTATTACTCCCAAAATAAAAATAAAATGTTTAAATTTGGACTAAAAATTACAATAACATTACGCGGTTTCAAATTATAAGATACGAGGGGGCCCGGGTGAAACTGAGGAGCTGACATCTACACCAAAAAAAAAAAACCAAAGATAAAAAAATATATGTGAAAAAACTTTTTATTACAGTAAAAATTCGTGGAAAAGAAGTGGTAGAGTAGCTAGGAAGCTGCCTGTAACAACTACCCTGTACAAGTTGCAATAGCATACATACAAAAAAAAGTGTACTGAACGAACCTGGACCCGATAAGCACAGGACAAAGGTAGATGACATAGCAAGATAGAGGCCTTAACTCAACAGTGACATAAAGAAGGCTGTGGATGATGATAATGATGAACCTGAACATTCGAGCTACCACGATGAGAATAATTTTGTTATCATTAGGAAAATTCGAGGCTTCGTAAATAAACGCACATATAGTATAAAAATAGTGGTTTGGACGAACCAAAGCTAAACCTCTATATTTATTGTTTCACTTCGACATCAGGCATTAAAATAAGTAAATTGATTTGGTTGCCCACACAGAAAACTCAGTCTGCACTTACTGTGGTTAGCAACCACATAGCTTCATAGGTATGATTCTAATGGATGACTATTTTGGGATCCAAAGGATCAATAATTATGACTTGCTAAAAGCTTTACAATTACAGGTTTACGATTGTTGATATAATAACTATAATCGTCCGATAGCTTAATTGATCGCGATGAAACGCGATTGAACGCGAGCGATTGATGAATCGAGATTTTTTCTGTTCCCTTCATTCCTTAGGTTCAGAGTCTTAGTATTTGTAATTTTAATATCTATTTTATGGTGATGAGGGACAGGCATACTTAATATAAATATACTTCATTAACATGGCTTCACTTATCTTTACCCAGTTTTTGTAAAAAAAAGTTAAGGTAAAATTGAATTCTAAATTGCATTTAAAAGAATGAAACAAATACAATGTCATCTATATTTCAAACTAGCCTTTGCCTACAAATTCACCAGTGCTATTAGAAAAACATATCTGTGCGTCATAATGAAGCTTTGAATTAGAGGAGTAATTTTTAAAATCGGTCTAATGATTGATTTAAAGATTACCCACTACCAACAAACAAACAAAATAACAAAGTTTACATCTTTTTATTGTTATATGTATATACCTTTTAAACGTAAGAATAGTTTATTGCAAAACATAAAAATAGGTTACATACAAGTGTTACCTCTGCCTTTTGCGTAAGTTAAAAACTTTGTTTCAAAAGGCAGCGAGCGTCTTCCAATGGTAAGAGTATTTTACAAAGTTTTTACTGAAGGCATACAATACTGTTGAAATAATACATTTGAATGTGAAACATTTGTCTATGTTATGTCAGGAGTCAGGTAAGTGTTAATGTGTGAAGTTATATCATCGGAGGTATGTATCATATCCAAAAAACACTGTATTCACATCGAATTTAAGTCATTACAACATCGTTAGTGCTTTATTTCGTTCACTGCTCGCAAATTCACAGTAGATATCAGATTTTATAAAACTATTTATTTATTTTAGACTGGGTTGTAAATTGGAATTGAATTTCCCTTTATTTACATTTAATAGATAGCTATTATTGTACAAGTTGGAGATCATTATTTGATGTATATTAAGACTATGCGGCTATGTCTATATATACTAGTAGTTCGTGCCGAACTGAGACCTCGCGAGCCCTATATCTTCACATTCCCCGGACCGATTCAACTCATATTCGAACTTAAAAATTCTATTGAAATGAACTACTTGCCTACAAAATTTCATGATGATTTGATTAACGGTTCGCAAGTTATCATCGGACAAATATACACACAAACATACAACATACACACATACAAATGCTGATTTGTCCCAGTAAACTCTGAGACCTTCGCTTCGCTCGGTCAGCAATATGTGACTATGGTTGACAATACAAATATAGGGGAGGCTTATATAGGTATTTAGGCCCAAGTTCAATCCACGATATGTAATTGTCAAATTAAATCGATAGGATCCTTCGCGGTAGGTAATTTGGAGAATCACTGGTGTGGCAAATTAGGATGTACCTACTTTAAACCGATTATCTGATTAAACTGATCAAAACAGCGGTATGGCTCTATGAACGTTGTACGTATAACTAACTACTTGGGTATAGCGATCGTATATTACAGTTCGTTAATATTAAATAATATAGCATTGTAATTTCAACGTTATTCTATATCTCTCAGGTCGAAGGACAACCTGTCCCTGAAGACCCCTTCCGCACGTTGTGAAACTTTTTATGGTAAGTCGTTTGCATTCCAAGCTGTCCAGTTATGGAACGCATTGCCTATTTCCATTAGACATCCTCCATCTCTCGCTGTTTTCAGAGATCAAGTTAAAAAACTTTACCTCTCACAGTTGCTACCTCGTTGATATCTACTGTTATTTTTAAATATATATATTATAATATATATGTTGTGTATTTTATTCGTGTATTTATTTTATGTAAACTCTATATCTGTTATTTATTAATATATTATTGTCGTTATCATAAGTAATTTAATTATTACAATGTATTATTATTAGTTTGTATGTTGATAATTATATTGGTTTATTGGATTATAAGTATCACATAATCTACATCATTGCACACCCCTTCTTCTATCTCTTCTACGAATCCTCTCCATCCTATGGTTGCCTAGAAGAGATCGCTTTCAGCGATAAGGCCGCCAGTTGTTACACTACTATTTAAAGTCTGTTTATAAATTATTTAAAAATTTGTGTGAACAATAAAGAGTTAATCTATCTATCTATCTATGCACAGTTTAGTTATATAAATGTTTACTTTACTAAATACAAATATGTTAGGTGTTCTTATTGTAACGGCTGATTGGAAATGTGTGGAATTTGTTATGGAAATAGATTTTGACCTGGATCAACACATGAGTAAATTGTTTTTTTATGAGCGTGATGTCTAACAAGCAAAATATTTACTTATGTATCAAAACGCCTAAACTGAATGTCTAAAATGCAATATGCTTCTAGCAAAATACCTAAACCTCAGATTGCCTAAGATACTCAGCCTACATGTTATTGTAGAAAGTTTAAGGTCCCTGTTAGTGGGAATAAATTTAAAGCAATGTGTCTTGTGATATTTGTCACAAAAGATTATTCTACATTATTAGCTTAATAATTTTAGTAGGTACTCTCCATACTCCAGACCCTAAAAGCTTTGTTGCAAAAGCAAGTTGAACTGTAAACTTGAAAGATTTAATTGCCCGTCTTAAATATGCATAACTCTTTCCCCTAATGGTAATCTTTGATATTTTGCCAAACTTTTCGTTGCTAGCAATTTATATGTTAAAGAGTTCTGGAAGTTTTTGATGGTTTTAACAATGTCGTTTAAAATCAACTTTTAAACAATTTACAGAGTGAAAAAAAAGATTCCAGATTTATGCTTATTGACAAATAAGTATTCGGTTGGTAGAGAAAAGAAGAAATTTTTGTTCACACATTTTTTTATATTATCCATCAATAATATAATATTTAATATTTATTATGATATATGATATTAAAGCTTCTTTAAAAAAAAATTAAGTCACAATATATATTTTTGGAAATTCACATTTGGTGATTTTATATCTTTGTTTATATATTTAATATTGAATATGTAAAAATGTGCGATCGAGAGGGACAGTGACACGTGCGCGATGCAAATATTAATACTGTGAAACGTGTATTTAGTGAAAAAATTTAATTAAATACGTTTAGTGAGATTACATCGATCTAGTCAAACCCAAAACTCCGGGGAAGCTGTGGATTCTCTCTACTTTATTTTTCTGTAAAGAGCCAACGCAGAAAGCATATTAAGTACCTACCTGCCATAATGTTATTAAATTGTTGAATAATTCATTAATTTGCCTCATTTAGCTATACATCAGCTGAATTTGTGAAAGTGACTTGCCTGTATTATTCAATCACATTCAACGTTATTTATGGCCAATAAATATTTCTTAATTCTTATATATCTCAACACTTTACACATGAAAATGAAAAAGACATGTGACGCCAAAATCCTCTCAGGAAGAAAGAAATAAATATCAATATTGGTCTGAATGGCACAATACATCAGGACATGCCGATGCGTTGCGGTATGCCGCTATAGCATTTCGTCGTGAGGGCATTTTGTAATAGCCTCACCTATTTGTATTTCTATCCATGGTTTATGTGAAATGTTTCTATTTACAAGTTTAATTTTTATATCCTAATATTATAATTTCGAAAGTAACTCTGTCTATCTGTCTTTCTGTCTATCTATATCTCTGTCTGGGTGTTTGTCGCGTTATCACGGCTAAATGGTTGAACGGATCAAAACTTGTGTTATTTATTGTGTAAAAACAGTAGATATTTAACCATTATGTGATCGTGAATGACTTTGACTTGATCGTGACTTAGACTATGACTGAGTCTAGTTACATTGTGAAATATTATACACTTCACTTGAAGTATTACAATACAATGGCTAAATACAGTATGCGTAGAGCCAAAACATAAAAAAGACAAAAAATGATGTAGGCCATTTTTTTATTTGATTGATTTCATTGACGGTTTCGTGCTCTCTATATTTCAGTTCAGTTAATAATAGTTTTGCTTTAGTTACAAAATGGCGAAATAACTTTTTTGACTGCAATTTGAATATTATATTTTTAATCAGTTACCTTATAAAGAATATGAAATAAAATCTGAAAATCCTTTTTCTTATCTAAAAGAAAATTGTTCATCTTGGTTCTAAAATGTGAAATTAACTTCAAAGCTCGGCGTAAACGTAGAGTAACTGTAAACAAAGCACGTAATAAGCCAGGAGCATGGAGAAACAGAAAGTTGATTTGAATGTTTTTTAAATTAGCTACCTCGTACCTACCAAGCACTTCTGGATAAGTACACAGTAAATTAAATTAAACATCTTTATACTTTACTCTGCGTAATTAAAAACGTAACATGTTACTATTCTGTTTTACCAGCACTGTTATAAAACATATTTTGTAATATCAGCCAGTTGCGGAATATGAACCATGTCTGTGTTTTTCTTTGTTAACTTATAATTATCTAATTAAGTACTCTAGTATACAGAAGTTAGTTTAGGTACTGCATACAGTGTTATTTTGTTTTGTTTTTCTTTTAGGCTAAGCGTTTGACCATAGCTCTCCTGATGTTAAGTGACGGTGTGGTCGGTCGGGTCGGGTATAAAATAAACAAAACACTTTTACTTAGAACATTATAAGTTGAGACTCTTGAGGCTGTTTTGGATGCGTCACAATATTTTAAGCGCACGTTTCCTGTCGTAACCACGCCCACAGCGGAAACCCTGTTTTATTTTCTCAGTGTACTTTATTTTTAAATAGTTTCCAGCTTCCAGCGCCTCCTGAATCAATTTCATCTTTAGGTACAGTTTATTTTGACGGAAGAGATCAACTCTTTGTTTTTTCGATTTCCGCCTCTAAATTGAGAGCCCGCTTTCTTCACTGTCTTGTTCGTGCATTTTCATAATTTGCTAGCTCATGTGCGGCCTTTATAGCTATAAATGCGAAATTATATTAAAACATTTGTAATATTATCACAAACAGACACGATCCATTTTTTTAGATATGCATACTTTGTTTTTTCTTTCTTTATTGACCAAGCGAAGCGAAGGTCTCAGAGCTTACTGGGACAAGTCGGCATTTGTATGGATGTTTGTGTGTATATTTGTCTGACGATAACTTGCGAACCGTTGATCCGATCTTCATAAAATTTTATAGACAAGTAGTGCATTTCAATACAATTTTAAGTTTGGATATGCGCTGAATATATGAAATCAAGGAGTTGTGAACTTATTGGGGTGATGAGATCTCAGTTTGGCGCGAACTTCTAGTTAACTTTAATAATTTTATATTTGTTATTATTGGTGATCAGTGATTTTATATTCATTTTCGTTAATCCTAACTAATATTACAATTCAGAGGAATATAGCTGCAATCGTATCAGGACCAATAAATCTTCGAGGTATAAAAATAAATACGTTTGTCTCGAGGAAAAAAAATTGCGAAACGATTGCGAACTCCCTACATTACAACTGTTAAACATAAATGGATCAACGCCATCAAGCGAACTAATAGAAAGTAACTTTGTCTCTCTGTTTGAATGTTTGTCGCGTGATCACGGCTGAATGAATCTTGTTGAAATTTGATAAGTAGTTATACACTGTATATCACAAGGACGGACAAGGGATACTTTTTTTAGTACGTTGGTTGGTGTAATTTCTTGAACAATCTATTTATTAGTATTATGAAATTAGTTTTCATGAACCCATGATGGGTAATTGAGCTGACAACATACGCAAGAAAATTGAATTCGGAGCGCTGAGCGTAACGTTGCACCTTAAGACGCTGTTCCAAGCGCTTTTATCGCTTCTTTTTAAAATGTCATTTGCTATTATTGTCGTCGTATACGAAAATATCCACACGTCGAGCCCTTGACTCTCGCGATCTGCGGATGTCTTTTTGAGGAAGGTCTTGGCATTGACAACTAAATTATTGTCTTCTTTGATGAAGATAAACGTAAACTGATTTATAGTGACAATCTCATGCAATAAAGATACTTTACAAAAATTAAGAGTTAAACTTTAATGACTGAAAATTAATGGGACTTTGAGGGGCTTATTATACGTGCAACAGTTTTCTCAGTTGCATATTTGCAAATATTCGTATATTAAATATGATTTTCCAAAAACTATATGTTTTATCAATGTAGGTATCATAACACCAGAAATATTCTTGCGAAAGTTACATTTTGATAACTTTTAATTTAGGGGAAGTGATCGAATAAACTTATATTTCCAGAGAAGAAATGCGATGGCATATTATGTGAATTCGCCAACACGGACTGGGCGAGCCTGGTGGATATTGTCTAATTACCCTTCAAGGGTAGGCCGAGATCCCAGCAGTGGGACGTTAAAAGGCTAACGTAGTAGTAGTAGTAGTAGTAGATCGAAAAAAAAGTTTTTTTTTTCGTTTGTAACCGGTTTCTTCCGTGAGATTAAAAGATATAAAAACGAAACTGTCTTTACAACATTTGTAATCTAATTATAAACAGACACAACATACACTTTTTTGACATTCATACTTCATTATTACTTCGATTTTATATCTAAAAAAACGGGCCATGCGACTAAGCTATTACCCGCACGGCTTCGCTTGCCTAGGCCACAGAAAATGAAACACCCATTTCACCTCTTTAGGGTTGATTTTCGAAAAATCCTTAGACATGCCTACTTCTTTATTTTTGACCGACTGAGCGAAGCGAACGAAAGTCTCTGTTGTAACTGGAAAAATTTGCTTTCATCTGTTCGTAAGTTGGTACTTGCACACTGGGCCTGTACCTTGAGGTGCTTATTGCGATTATTGTTAGGTTCAGCCGAGAACGCTGCGCGACCATACACCTTATCACGCGGCGATACGGTTCGCGGTCGCGCAGTGTCATCGCTGAACCTAACAATAATCGCAATAAGCACCTCACGGTACGGGCCCTGGTCGTATTCTTGAACCAATCTTGACAAAACTTAGTATACAGGTTTTACAATTTTGTAGATTTTTGTTGTCGTCCGCCATTTTTGATTGTAGGGGTATTTCTCCCAAAAAGGGGGGAAGTTTGCTGTGGCGACACACACCGGCCAATTTTGATAATGTCTCTATCATTAGCGGTTTGGGCTGTACGTTGAGTACTTAAATAAGGCTTGCTATTTTTATATTATAATAAAAAAGGTAAATGTGAAAATGCTCAAGTTAGACTTATCTGTGGACATGATTAAAAGCTTTAATTGATTTTCATAAAAGACGTGCCTAACCAAACATTACAATCCTTAGGATTCTGTTCTGGGCTAATTATAGTTAATTTCGCTAAGCCCCAGTAAGCATTGAATAAAGATTGTAGATTAGCTTTGCGTTGATACAGTTAGATTAAGCTAAGTCGGAATATCCCTTAATCAAGACGTTAGATTAACTCCATGAGAGTAAGTTTGGCTTAGTCCGGTGTAGTTCTCGTGTGCTACTGAGCTGTGGGAAAAGTTTTGAGTGTTGGCTTTAGACGTGTCTGCATCATTTTGATAATGATAATCTCTACTACAATATTATAAATGTGAAAGTGTGTTTGGTTTGTTCACTTAGCAACGAAGCAACGGAGCGACCTGAATTTTGGATGGGGTCAGTGAGCGATATAGGCTACTTTTCATTCCGGGTTACATATATAAAGGGTGGCCCATCGGCAAGTATGGCCGCCCGAAAAGTGCTTATAGTACTCATCATTATAAACAACTTTTACTATGGGACTAACCCTGAAATTGAGGAAAAAAACTGCTTTTCCATACATTTTGTCGAGTGTCGTTGATATTTTTCTATGGAACAGCAGTTTTTTTTCTCGATTTGAGTATTGGTTGCGGATGGGCCACTGTGTATAAGTATACAGTTGCTGAGGGAATTACTACGAGGATGAAATCGCGAGATAGAAAACAACTTCTAGAGCACACGTTTCTTGGCTTAAGACATACATATTAAAAATGTATTCAATTCTGAATCCTATATGAAGACCATTTCATTTATATCAAGAGTTCCCTGAGGATTTAAGTGAACCAGTTTCAAGCTAATATCGAAACTTTAATTCATACTAGAGGGAATGTCAGCTGACATGAAGCAATACCAATGTAATTACAGAGTAATCCCTGTAGTGCAAAGGTAAGCCACTTATATCTATAATATTTAATGTACCTACACGTATATGATGAAGTTAAGGTACGTATGTATATTGTATAGCAAGACTTTATACGATATAGGTTTTAGTAAATTATTTTATTTGTAACATACGAGGATTAGGATTTGACCAATTTATTTTTTGATTTTTAGTAAGATCTATTTCGGATTATCGAAACACACAGTCGGAGGATTTTCTAAAGCTGACCCTGTAATACTTGTAGCCTCCGACTGCATATTTTGATTTTATAACATGTAATTTTAGCTGTCCTTTGATACATTTTCTCTCATGGACCCTTAGAGAGCAAATTTCATAATTTCATTTTAAATATGCCTTGTTTACATGTTTTAGGGTTTTACACTGTTTTTAGGGTTTTTTCTTAAATATATTTTTATTTGTTTTTTTTTAGTTGTGAATTGGCTTGTTACAATATTATAGAAACCGTCCAGTGATCAACATTCTACTATAAATGAATAAACCAACGCGTCGCTACCAACGCGCCTGTTGGTACCTAGCTATCGGGGATACACGCAGGTCTATGTAGGTACGAACAAACGCGTACCAGCGCTAGCTCTTATTGTGTAAAAAAAAGTATGATTTTTCGCTATGGTTACTTGAACCACAGAACAAATAATAGTTCATTTATTCTACTAGTGTGTATAACTTTGGTTTAGTATTATGTTTGCCACAATTTGCTACGAAAAAGTGCAACTTCGTTTTTTTTTGTGAGCGATGTATTATTATTATTACTATAAAACATATTTATAGCCTATGATACTCCGGACATAAAGACGAATAGACGACACCTCGGTTTTCAAAATTATACTAGGACACACAAACATACTTATATACTTACATACACCCCAAAAACATTACCCTCCTTCTTGGGCAGTCGGATAAAAACAAGTCAAATCGAATATTTGCCAAACCAGACCTGAATAAGACTCTCTTAGTGTCGGCTCTCATTAGAAAAGAGAACAAGGTATTGCGGCCGTAACTCATTTCCCGCGAGACCTCGATTTCCAGTGTGAGGATCGAACAGTCGATTGCATTTGTAATGTGCTTTCTGATTTGAACATATCGGATTTGGGTATGCTATGAAGGTTAATAAATATAGACGATTCTTTTTTTTAAATCATCTATTTCGCAGACAACACATCATAGAATTGGATAGAAATGATGAATAAAGAAAAGGAGATAATGATCATTGGATCACCTCTCCTACAAGACCAAATACAAACAAGAAAACTGCTCATAGTATAGTCTGAAGACTGATCGCAGTTGAACTCAAAACAAAAAAAAAAAAAAAAAAACATCTATTTACTTTGAATCTTGCGCAGCTTGAACACGAACTAAAATAGTTATAAAGGCTTCCCGCGTAGAAAATAGAATTATATTTTCATACAGAGTAACTCTTTAAATAATGCGCAAATTTTGTGTACTTAAAAATTATAGTTTATACAAGCCATTGAGACCAAAAATAAAAGAATTTGTTCAGATTTAAGGGATGAAACGCTAATTTCGTCAAAAAGTTAGGAAAATTCACTAACTCTCTCTATTGCACGCACGAAAAACAGAGCGACAGCTATACAATTTCAAATTTCAAATGCGCCAAAATCTCGCGGCAGGACTATCCTCTTAATGGTCAACTTTACGTCTCCGTAAGTTAGTTAATATAGGTTGAACCCTGATGTCAGACTTTTTAGGTCTTTGACATGGCTTATCGGTTAATGTTGTAGGCGAAATAACCAGGACCTATAATGTAACGTAATCCGATCAATAATATCGTTTAGTTGTATATGGCAGTCGCAGTTCCAAGACTAACCTTGCTGTCCTGTGCTTAACAACGGTGACAGGTTGGGCTACTGGCACAAAGAGATTTAATAACTAACATCAATATTTCATTTCATTTCATCTCAGGGAGATGAGCGCAATGTATTGCCGCGCAGATGAACCCAGAATTTGGGTGAAACTGAACTGTTACGGTTCGTGACGCTTACCATGAGTCGCTCGGCTCGGTTAGCACATAGCTTAGACAAGCTAAGTGCTCTACACTCTATAGAGGAACGCACATTTTTTGTTGGATGTGATCATGGTTTGTACGATATCTGTTCACAAGATACCTTACTCTTACAATTATTATTGTACTCAAAACCAATCAATGGCTTCATCAAAGACCATATTTCAACTAGTTGACAGCTAATGCCTATTCGCCCTCAAAAATACACAGTATTAAAATAAAATATGGACTAAATATGCACTAAATCAAATTGAATCGCCTATGATTGGATTCAAGAGGTTCTAAATTTGCAATTTGCACATTGACTTAATGGATTTTTCGGCTTTTTAGATTTTGTTGCGAGTAATTATTGTGGTCAAAGAACTTGAAATTATTTTTTAAGCATAATAAATAATACAATTTAGGCGGATATCGATATAAAAAAACTAACGAGGACCAATAATACTTTGCTCATTTACTGCATAGTTTCATCAGTAATAAACATAAGTGCATCCAGGTGGATGTGGTTTCGTGTCTCTGCTCAAAAGCGATCATGTTTACTGAATATCTCCAGTTAATCGAAGTGAATGTAATATCTGCGCCTTTGATTAACGAGCTGCGATACATTTGAACAATTTCTTTGAAAATCGCATGAAATAACACTTCATTGTATTTTTAACCGACTCCCAAAAAGAGCTTCTCAATTCGTCAATTTGTTTTAGATGTTTTTCATTTCAGAACTCCGTCATTTATAAATCGATTTGAAAAAACATTTTTTTTAAACTAGTGTAACAAATGGCGGCTTATCGCTAAAAGTGATCTCTACCAGGCAACCTTGGTATGGAGAGGATCATAGAAGATGTAAAAGAAGGGGTGTGCAATAATGGAAATTATGTGACGTGACAATTATAATTCTAAACTAAACTAAATACTCGTATAGACATATTAAAAACTAATAGTAATACATACTAATAGGTAAATAAATTACTTATGATATGATTGGCATGGTGGTAGTTTTTATGGGTGACAGGCTAGGTGTTTGACCATAACTCACCAGGATTTAAGTGACGGTATTGTTAAGAGTGACGAGACGAGGAAGTTGTTCGTAAGCCCGCTTGCCCATAACAGTTCAATGCCAAGCAGAATTTGGAACTATAGTAGAACAAAGCACTGCTTTGAATTAATATCTGGGACATTAATAATATCTGGGACATTATTGCACACACGGTCATCTGACCCCAAACTAAGCAAAGCTTGTAATATGGCTGCCAGAGACTGATATACGTACATAGATATTTTTAAATACATACTTATATAGATATTAACACCCAGACATAGAACAAACACAAATATTCATCACATAAATTTTTGTCCTAGATGGGAATCGAACCCACGCCCCCAAACACAGAAGGTAGGTTCACTACCAACTGAGCCACCGGGGCAGTCCCCTGCGCTCGTCACTCTTGAGATAGATGGTCGAAGAGGTAAGCACACCCAGCCTGGAATGGGAAGTGGCTTTCAAATGAGGCTGGCGGGACACATCAGGGCAACAGATTTTCAACTTGAGGGAGATAGCTAGCCAGCCGAGTACTAGAAAGAACCCTACCACTTTACTTTGGTTTGATCTGAATCCATCTATGACGTGTGAGATCCAAACGCGCTAACCACTGAGCCATCGCTAAAAAAATTCGAACTTAAAAAAACGTACTTGCCATAACTATTTGACTGCGAAATTTCATGAACATCGGAATGACAGTACTCAAGTTTGCGTTGGATTAATTCCCCTAGAATCTGAGACTTTCGCTTCACTCGGTCACTAAAATAATTATTGTCTGATAATTGAATCATAGTAATAATAAATAGATAGATAGATTAACTCTTTATTGTTCACACAAAATTTTACATAAATTTAAAAAGAGGCTTAAAAAGTAGTGTAACAACTGGCGGCCTTATCACTGAAAGCGATCTCTTCCAGGCAACCTTAATAATAATAAAGTGAATTTACTTTTAATGAGAATTATGACCATTACTGTAGCCGGTGCTACAAAAATAGGATCAGCATAATTATTTGGTCTGTTTGCTTAGTCAGACTTCTTAATCCGCCTGCATAAGGCTTCGTTACACAACTAGGTAAGTAAGTATGATCAGTGATTTTACAAAATATTAAAGTACTGGCTGCGCCCCTCGGTTTCACCTGCGTGAATGATCTCTCAGGACCGTACATTTCCCGGGATAAAAAGTAGCATATGTCAGGTCGATCCGTTGCTCTGTTGCTGTTGCTGCGTGAAAGAGGAACAAACAAACCTACAAACACACTTTTGCATTTACAATATTCATAGGGATTGTTTATAGATACTTTTCTTTTTGAGTTTATAGCTTCTGCGACTGGTATTGATTGGTGCCTATATTATTTCTGCGGGCAACTCCTCCAACTCGCTTGTTGGTAAGCGATGATGTGGTCGAAGATGAAGCACGCCGACAAAGAAGATACCTATTCACTCTGACCTTGCAAAGCCCTAGATTGTTAATTGTGTTTAGTATTTACAGAGCAGATCCGCTGACAGATCCGTTGGCAAACTCAGCTTGCTTTTTTTTCAAATTCTTTTTAAACTGTGATGTGGATTGCAATATTTTGGTTTTTCTGTAAAAATATTATACATTTATTCGTACCATGTACCTTCGCTCGAATTACCTTTTAAAATATTACATAGTAGCTGTTACCCGCGACTTCGTTCGCGTGTACCTACAAAAAAAAAGTGGCCTATGTCCGTCTCCGATCTTTAAACTGTATATATCTAAAAATTCAGGTCGATCCGCTCAGCAGCGTGATAATGCGACAAACACCCAGACAGAGATACAGAGAGACTGAGACACAGAGAGACAGATAGACAAAAAGACAGAGCTACTTTCGTATTTATAATATTAGTTAAAATTAGGATGTATCTACGTAGCTCTTTTTTTTTCAATTGTTTCAAGTTAGCCTACAATTATCATATCCATGCACGATATATCCAGCGTCTATCCGAACAACCTGTATATTCATTAGTGTTTACAATAACTAAAACCCTAAATAAAGATATTTTGAGGCAATAGCGCCCTGAAAATTGCCAATATAAGCGTTATTGCCAAATAAGTGTTATCACTCACACGCGGTTTATTTTATTTATGTACCTACATATAAAACGCAGATTGGGTGCGACTTCATATAGATCTATGAATGATCGATTGCTTTTGTTCATCAGACGTCCACTGCTGAACAAAAGCCACACCGACCGACAACTTGCCACTTGCATCCACCGGTTGACTTTCACAATGTTGTCGGTCCATCTTGTTCTTGCCGGCTTGCCTGCGTCGAGTCTTCCAGTTCGTGATCGCCATTCAAGAACCTTTCTTCCCCATCGGTTATCGGTTCTTCGAGCGGTAATTTAATTAGTATTTGGCGTTAATTTCAAACAGTCATTAAATAATAAAATCTGTTACCTATGTAGGTATTGTATTAACATAAAAAAACATAGAAACATTACTTTAATCGATTTAGATTTAAATTAAATGAAGAATCTTCAATTATTATACTCCTGCTTCTTAAAATTTAGGTTTTTGCATTTAACATTTTGGCGCTCCTTGCCTCCTGGCCCCTAGAGCGTCCGCTCCTCTCGCTCTTGGGTTGGCGCTGATCTAGGTACATAGTTGTACTCTTTGATTAACCTATTAGTATAAACAGATTTAATAATCCAAACAAATATTTTCATAGGTACTTTTGATACCTACTTACTTAACTTACGTATTTACGTTGACAACCTTTGAGTACAAGGACTTGTGGCGGTCGGGATCATTCCATTCATTCGGATCGAGCTATCTTTGTGCTACCGAATATTACTTGCAGATTGAATATACCTCTCAACATTGAGGACTTGCTTTTTCTATAACATAAGCTTCGAAAATCCGAGACCTGTATTTAGAAATAAAAAGTAATATGACTTATTAAAACCGCTACGAGTACATTGCTTACAAAGTATCTTATATTATTTATTGAGTAACTGCATCCCACCTAAAAATAATTACTAAATATTTTAATTACAACCATTAAAAAAAAAATAAAAAAATGCCGCGTATGCGTAGGTATGTTAGTTTTAATGTAGACAGTACATACTATATTTGTCTCTTCACACGTACTCGTGACGTTTTTTATTATGAAATGAAAGATTATCTAAGATTTGAGTTTAATGGTTTGTTAGCACTTTCCAAAAATCATCATATAAGTTTTTTTTCTTTTTTTAAATTATTTTTTAACGGGCAAGTGCCTTCATTAACTAAGCAAAATACATACAAATTACTACCAAAATGCTGGCGTTTATTTGGCTCAACATAAGCATTGCCATTCAGCGTGGTAATGCCGCCAGCATTCTGGGTACGCTGCGAACTGGTAGTGGGCTTGAACATTTGGATTATCTATAGACCTTTACTGGTCTCTGGATAATTCAACTGTTATTTTTATGTAGTAGGCTAAGTAGTTTAGGTAGTTGTAGTTTGCATGTATTTTGCTTAGTATGTAAAGTTAGACTAGAGAATAAAAATTAGATAGACTTAAAAATTAACAGCGGACATTTTTGGAAGTGGTCTTTATATGTACCTAAAGGATTGGGAAGTGGTCTTTATTTATGAACCTAAACTGGTTATTTTGGCCAGTTTCCGCCCGGAAATACCTATCACCCAAGGCAAAACAATTTATGTTTGATCACGTTCCGTCGATAGCACGAATGAAACCATTTATAACTCTGCTATTTTATTGTTTTTATCCGGTTCAATGTTTTGGCAAAATGGTTTTCATGGCAGCAAAATTTAAATATTTTT
Organism: Apocheima hispidaria; assembly: GCA_947579745.1. Taxonomy (NCBI): domain Eukaryota; kingdom Metazoa; phylum Arthropoda; class Insecta; order Lepidoptera; family Geometridae; genus Apocheima; species Apocheima hispidaria. The sequence goes on from OX388151.1 coordinate 6,747,832, forward strand.
CAAACAAAGCATTTTATCATTAATTTTCAACTCTAGCTACAACACAACATATGTTAGGCATACGATTTATTTTTCTACCTACCTACTTAAACTTTAACTTACGAATCTAAATGTTCTAAGAGATAAAATATTATATTTTGAAACCTGAAAATATTCGTGATGAGATCAATAAGACCTCATAATACAGTGCACATATCAGTTAGGCGCTGCAATTGGGACATTGTACCCCGGTAGGATAATTAAAGATCAACAACACACACATAGACCTCCCACGGGTCAACTTAACAAGGACGGGTAAAGGGCTTGTATTGTGAAATCTTTCTGAAATCTTTCAAAGATGTTAATAATAATTTAATATATTTGGTTTTTAATTTTCATTCAATAATAAATAATTTCACCAACCCGCACTCGACCAATATCAATCTACCCGCGAAGGGTGATTAGGTCATATCCAACACGCTGGTCGAGTGCGGGTTGGTGGATTATTTATTAATTATGGAATGAAAATTAAAAACCATTTTGGACTACATAAAAATGTACATTAATCGCAAAAAAAGGCCTTGTAATAAACCTCAAGGGTAACCACTAACCAGGCTTGATATGACAACTGCGACCTCGAAACAAATTTACTAATGTAAGCGTCAAGAAGCCGAGTAACATTTGCGTAACAGCCATTTCACACAACGCCATAACATCGCATCACAGCTATCTTTTTTTCTCTTCAATTGAGTCATTGATAAGTGTGACAGAAACAGAAAAATATCGAATGCACTAAACACTACACTCATGTGCCAATGCTGGTGCACTCGACATTGCCTTGCGATTTAGCACATCCACTGCGTATCGCTCAGTATGAACTCGGCGGTAAGATTGTATAAAATGTATGAATCTATTTAAATTGTAGCGTGATCTGAAGAGGCCTTTACCTTCATTCGCGTCCCCTGAGGGCGAAGTCCTAAGAGCGAAAAAATATGCCCACATCGCGCGTGTTTATTACGAATGAGGGAATTCCCCGAGAGGTTTACTAATGAAAATTTATATGGCGGTCAGTGGGCATTTTCTACGAGCCGTCTACCGTCTAGCAGTAATGAACGTTTGTTAACCCTCTATGATAAATTGCCATTGTTTGTAAAAGTCGTGGGTGAGATAGAAAAATATTTATTGCCATTGCTATCTGTCGGGGGTCAAAAAGTATATATTATGGAACTCAAATATTTTATGGGTTAGTAGAAATTCATGAGGTACACGAATGCTCATGCGTATGGCCGTATTCTACTGAGGCATAATTATTTCCTAAATTGCAGTCGATTTTAATGTTTTTTTGTTGATTTTATTAAATTGGCTTTATCACGTATCTAGGTTCCAATACTCGTCATAAATTAAGGATGGGGAGAATTAACATTTCCAATCGTGCCGACTAAATGGTGCAAAAATGCATACGACGTACCATCGTAAACTCCGTCGCACACCCATTTCGGTGGCACATGGCCTCGGTTAGCGTCTTTTAGTCGTAGTCAAACCCGATTTCGTTGGTACGCAGCCATGCAAATCTAAAACTCATAGGCGCCTACGATGCAATGTTTATCGGCAGATCGGCACTCAATTGACAAGTTCTTAACATATTCAGACAAAATGCTTAGATCACCGACTCCAGATATTTACCTCTATCATTTCAATGAATTTTATTTGCTTTGATCATTCGAAATTCTGGCGCAACTCTTTTTTCATTGGATGAGTAAACTGACGCTTCCGCGAGCTATGATTATGAGAATTAAATTGTATTATAAGCTCCTTTGTAATGTAAAGAAAGAATTCTAAACATTTTCTACTGTTCCCATTGTTGCCTATTTCTTGGTTTTGATCACACATCTTATATTAGAGACGTATAACATTATTTCTGCTTTAGAAATGTGTTCAATTTCCGGACAAAGGTATCTGTACAATAAAAGGTGGGTAGTGGTAAATCTTTTAGTAGAGCGTTGACTCGACTGAATGCAATTTCCTCACTTGCTCGCCGCAATAGCTTAAATTGCCTTAAGAATTTCTATCCACAAAGCCTTGGTACTTAAACATATACCCATGTATATTTTTAAAATATACAGTTTTTTGAACCTACATGGATCTGTAGTTTGCTTTAGTTAAGTTTTTTTTAAATGTAAGCGCAATGTCGCTGGCATTTTGGGTGCGCTACCCACTGGTAGTGCGCTTCAGCCTTCGGTTTTTGGGATATTTTTTGGACTATTTCTAAATCTGGGCTTATTACTATAGGTAGGGTATGTCAATTTTACTTGAGTTAATAAAGGCACTGATTTTATTTCAACAATCTTCTTAGTTTAGATTTTATTTTGTTACATTATTCCTAAAAGTTATTAGTCTTAAGTGCGTACTTATTTGTAATAATCGCCGAACTACTATTTTGATTTATTTTACTTATTGTATTATACAAATAAGGTTACACTATAAAGTCTTGTATTCTTATCATGCGTGCCTAGACAGTGGTATTAGAACAAATACAATATATAAGCTCAGAGCCCGTACCGTGAGGTGATTATTGCGATGGTTATATAGGCGATATTAGGTTCAGCAGACGACGCTGCGCGGCCACGAACCGTATCGCCGCGCGGTAAGGTGTATCGTCGCGCAGCGATGTCTGCTGAACCTAACAGTCATCGCAATAAGCACCTTACGGTAGGGCCCAGATCAGATAAACAAGGTTTTTCTGATCTGAGATAATAGACGTGCCAGACTTTAATAATGAGTAGTTTAGCAACATTTACAAATATATTGCACATTTATTTTTGTACTCTAAAATTAATAGAGGGATTAAAACAATTACAATGAAAACCCAGAAACATTATTATTGTGATGATTCAGTTGTACATTATGTAAATGCATTGTAATAATATTTTGAAGAATATCAAGTTCTTTATTGCCAATAAAGAGCAACAAAGTTGATGCGATCAATACCTTGTCATAATAATGACGTTAACGATGGCTTATTAGGTGATAAAAACTGACATGTTTATCTAAACGAAGGCGAGGCGTTGAACAATCTCAAACTTGACCGATATTTACCGCACTTGGCCGAGCAACAAAACCGTGTCACTGTATGATGCACCGTCTATTTTAGCAACTCATTATCTATCCGTGCCAGAAGTGAGACGGCCCGACCCGGGAACAAACGTGACAACGACAAGCATCGAACGGCAAAATTAATAATTGGTTTCCTTACGTTCCGGGCGACAGCTGACCGATTGCGTAAATTCCTCAAGAATGTGACACGACCGAGGAAAAATGTCGAGTGTTCTAAAGAGCTCACAAATAAAGTAGTCCGTCTACACCGCTATAAAACACGTCTCATTTTCTTTTAAAAGATTCTTTTGTGCCAGATACTGGGACGAATAATTAAATCTAAATTGAACAGATGTTTGCTCGAAGTTATTATTAAAACCTTGTTAACAATATAAGCGATTATTAATTTCGCGATATTGAACGGGACATGATGAAAGGAGCTTTCGTCTTTAGACTTTTCTCGGAGTGTACGAAGCAAAACTTTATGATTTCTGAGCTTTAATTACTAATATTTTTGAAGATTGATTTAAAGTTACACAAAAGGCTGATTATCTATTGAGAGTGAGGGTAGCGACCATATATGCAATGGGTTAAAACTTGTTTGGTTAATCCGCAAAGCTTACCCTACTATATTTTACGACCCATGTAAATTTATTGGATTAGAAAAGGCAATAAAATAAACGCTTGTGTTAGGGTTTTTCAAACGTGCAAGCAAAATTTGAAGCTGTATGTTAACAGAGTACAATGGAAGGTAAAATATAAATAAATAAATGCAGGAAGAGAACATAATTGATTTACTCTAATTTCAGTCTCATAAATCGAGTTATAACTCCCATTAGTTGTTTAAACAAAGAAGCCATATTTTCAACTCAAAATATGGGTCCAATAAATTACGAGTAAAGTTACGAGATATCTGTCAACGGCTTACGAGGATCCACGTATATTGCTTCGGCCACGCATCGCTACTAAAAATTAGGTCCATTTATCAGAAAGAAAATATTTTGTAAAAGGTCGACAAGCTTAATTAAAGAATGGTGCGCGGTGTGATGTATCCTGTCCGGGTGAAAATATTGACGAAGTTTTGTTTTTAGTTTAGCCAATAGTCTTTGAAGCTTTGTTTTAATGTTTGTTTCAATAGTATAGACACTTATAATATAGTTCATATAATATTTTTAAGTTTAGTTAATATTGTTTCATAGGTCTAATATATCAACTTATTATTATTATTATTTTCGGAAACTTCTTTCGTTTCTCTCCGACGATGGAGGTAAAATTTGCACGGGCCGGAGCCAAGTGCTTACTCTAAGCATAAAAAAATCTTACTATCCTGCACGTGTTTAGTATGACTGCCTTTTGAAGTAGTTTGTAACACAGAAGAGAAAAATAAGAGAAAATTTTTACTTCCAGACTTTTCTGTGGTTTGTAAACTGTGCTTGGGATGATGAGCGCTTCTAAGTTAGTGTGCAGTGTTTTGGGTACTACCCCAGTGGTTGAAAGTACTATTGGAATTGTTCTAATGCTATTGATTTGCCATTGCGTTGTACTCTCTATTGATAAGTCCGTGTATTTTGCAATTTTTTTAGTTTGTGTTGTTTATTATTATATCAAATTAGTTATTTAGGTATATTTGCAAATATTTTAGATTTAATTTATTTAAGTAATTATTTAAATTTTGTTTCTGGTTTTCGTTTGTGTATTTAAGTTTAGATTATAACAAAGTTTATATAATATTTTTAGGTTTAGTTAGTATTGTTTAAAAGTACAAATATAATAACATAGTATATGCAATATACCGTTTTTAATTTACGTGCATCACAGTAAAAAAGGTTAGGTATATAGAAATAAAAATGTGCATTTTGATTAATTCATAAAAACGGAGCCAACATTTTAAGAAGAAAACAAATTAGGTAGATAATCTGTTTTGTTATGAGAATGCGAAAAAAAAAAAAACTTACAATTTACAAGCTTCGTACTGCTGAACCACAGAAAAGTATATAAAGTAAGTAATCCAACTTATTTAGGTAGGTACGTGAATAATAACGACACCGATATCTTGCATTGGTGATATTTGTGGAATAGTAAATGATGATTTCGATTCTGTTGCACCATCTCTAAACTTAATTTACTTGATTGACCTAAAAATGATCTGCATAGTTTTTCATGTGAGAAAAGGATGGCACCGTTTATAGAGCTGTCAAATTTAGTTTAGTATGTGAAAATAACACAACAGAATATTTGTCAATACTTTTAGTTTTAATAAAACGGGAATGCTCACGTTAAATTGAGTTGGTTATTCCGACTATAGTTTCGATCACATTCAGTGATCTTTATTAAGGAATGCTATAAGCGTGACACGCGCGCGACCTTGTCTTGCCTTGTAATATGTCAATATGTAATTAACCTATATAACCGAATTTCTTTATAGGTATATTAATTATATATTAAAGGTATATTAAAAAAAATCATACTTTGTAAATAACTAACGAGAAACTGATTTTAGCTGGACTGAAAAGTATTTTTATTTATTTATTTAACTATAATAGTCCACCAGTTGCTCGCAAATAGCAGATTGTCTTGAAGGGGGGAGGCCTGTGTTCAGCAGTGGACGACTTCAGGCTGGTGATGATGATAGTATATCATAGAAAATATTCTAGAATCAACGAAGCTGTGTAGCAACTTGTAGGCAGTCTGAAATACTTATTAGGTACTTAGCATAGGTAAGTACATATATAATAGCTACTATATGAATGTGTGTTTGTGTGTCTGTTTTCTTTTTCATTTAAATCTCTCACATTATGACAATAATGCAATTTTTGACCGAGCGAAGCGAGGTCTCAGAGTCAACGGGAACAAATCGGCATTTGTATGCATGCTTATATGTTTGTATGTTTGTGTGTATATTTGGTCGACGATAACTTGCATACCGTTGAACCGATCGTTCCGAGGACAAAAAAAAATTCGAGTATGAGCATAATTGGTAAAAAGGTTGCCAAGATATAGGGTTCGAACGGAACAGAGAACAATACAGTACAACAGAACAGAATATTGCACCAAATGTTAACAATATAGTGGGCCCTCCAATGACGTAATTTTTTGTCAGAATTTTTATTCCGTACGGATGAAACGGCAAGAGATTCACAATGAAAGAGCTGCTAATTTGCGGGCTATCCAATTTGTACGGATTTTGTTATGTACTGAGTGTACTTAGATGACGCACACAATTCTAGCATATCATTTTATTCGTTATTATAAAAAAAAAATGTGGGAACAAATATTTAAAAAAACAGTTGTTCAACGCATTTCATTGACATTTTTGTATGGAACAGATGATTTTGTTGAGATTTTAGGTTGGTTCTGTAATAAACGTAAACGAATATTAATTATGTCCGTTGTACGAACGCTCAGTAAGTATCATTCGGCGGGGATCAACATAAATGTAAGGCCTCAGTAGTTGTAGTCTTGAGGTCTAAGTCTAGGAATCGTACTACATACCTAAGATGTTGCCGTGTCCATAAAATTCAGGTAGCTTCTATACCACATTGTATAGGAACTTTATAGTATATAGACTGCGGATGTTAAATTATTCAAGAAATGAATGCGTGTCGCTAGAAATCATTAATACACAACGGTCCTGGGCAGGTCACCACACCCAGCTAGCTCATTCTTGATACCCATAACAATGCCAAACGACCCTTAACTCTAAGCCTTTGTAATAGAGATCAATGAAATTAACACCATTATTGCAGGTGGTGTCAACCCTTTTTCTTTTAAATGTTTGCTTCACACTTTGTGTATTTTGCCAGTTTTCCAGTTATGTAATATTTCATGTGATAAAATGTTACACAATTTAAACAAGTGTCAGTCATAGTGTAAGTCAAACAATGTAAGCCACATTCCAGTCCAAGTCATGACCAAATGAAGTGGAGGCTTTATTGGCTTTATTGGCTATGGAGTTTTAGAAACACAACATGAAAAGTCACGTTTTACGACATTATACTATTCAAAAAAACTCCTGCACGTTCACGAACACTAAATCAATAAAAAATCACCGTTTTTATAAATTAAAAAAAACTCGAAATAACACAAGTTTTGGAAAATAATACAATGACGCGACATGACTTCTTAGCGTTCCCGCCAAAACCCCGAAATCAACCCTTACAAATGCTTTATAATGAAATAAAACCACACTACTTTGTATTATTATATAATTAAATGCAGACCACATTAGAAGCTTTGGAGTTGTTTCAGGGAAAATTAGGACATTTAAACGGGCTTTCGCCATATAAATCGGCTTACCGAATAATTTGATGTTTCAAAAACCCAAACAGTTAGAATAATGTATGTGGAATTTTATAAGAATTATTCCTAAGCATGTGCAAGTGCTTACTAAGTATGTTCTCACTTCACGAGTATTTATCGGCATGAATTTTCTTAGAACATTTTCCGCAGTTATCGTTTCCAATGAACAATGAAAAGCACCTTCAAAGTCGGATTGAAAATGTCGGTATCATCTAGATCTGTTAGGACAGCGTCTGCATTCCTGTATTCCCACCACAGGCGTCGGAATATTATTGGGTTGGGGTCCCAAACTCCACACTGTCTCACCGTGTCATTGCGGGATGAGCGCGCATTTCTCCACGATAAAAAAAAAAACAGCGTCTGCATGAATTGACCGTTATCGAATTAGTAATTAATACCTATTCGGGAGAAGAACTAATGTAATGAATGTATACTATGTGTAACTCACTAGTTTAAGAACTATATATTAATTAATAATCATAATACAACCACATATTTTATTAATTTCATACCCACTCCTCTAGTGGTGGTATTCAGATTTATAATGTAACGCAACTAGGCATACTTACATAGTTTTAGAATGTAATACAGGTCTATAAAAATATTACGTAAATAATAATCTTAAAATGATTGCATTTTGTTTTGTATGTTATAAATAAATAAAAAAATAGAAAATAAAGCAAGGCTGCTGAAAGGCTGGCTTTGTATTAAAGCTGAGGTCAAGAAAATTTTCAAGATGTGACTGAAGCATGAAGTTCGGGGTAGGACGAGATGGAGTCTCTGTGGGTTTCCTCGGTCCTACCCAGCGGACAAAGGAAATAAGTCAAGTAAATCATTTTGGTGTAGAAAAAATATTGTATAGCGTCGCGGTACTAAGAAAATGAAATCAATAGAATCATCTTCCTTAAAGAAGATCCCTGATCGCCACTATTCGGAAGTAATTGTAATCTTCTTAATCGACCGATCGTAAAGAAAATTACCCATTACTCTCTTCGGGCGTGAGCACACGCGGGACAATAAAACGCTTTACAACCGCTGTAAATCACCTCCTGATGGATCCTGGATAGAGCATTTAGCTACGACTCGTACTTTGTATCTTGAAGACTCACTAACTAGAGCGACGAATAACTCACCTCAAACTGCTCCTTTATCTGTCTCGCAATTATACAGTAACATTTAAATAGTTCGTAAATTTTTATTACGCAATCAGTATCGTTAATAGAACTTAACCAATAAAAATAGCATATTTTATTGCATTTATTAATTTATTAGCCACGAAAGGTAGGAAAACCTATAAATAAAGTAATTATTATTACCTACTTATTTCTCGCTGAAGCGAATGAGAAGAATTATAAATGCCACTAGCGGTCACCCATCTGAAGTCTGGCCGTGTCGTCCATTGCCTAACATCGGTGAACGGTTTGGAATACTTACCCCCGAATACTGAAACGTTTTTTAACTTTGACGACAGATTAAGTCTGTTGCTGCCTTTGTCATTTGCTGAGTGCCAGACAAAGGCAGCATTAGAATTAATCTGTTGTCAAAGTTAACAAGCGTTTCAGTTTTCGGGGGTTAGTCAAGCTACGCTTTGAGCGCTACATTTTTACCCGACTGCCCAAGCCTCCCAAACGCCCAGCCTAGTCGGCTTGATGGATTTTGATGAGTAAGCTGTCGTTGGATTTTTCTTTCCATCCGGAGTGACATAGGCTACAATTTGCAGTAAGTTTAGTGTATTGTTTTTATTTTATTTTTTATTTATTGAGGCTTCACATTTATAACAACATTAATTCTAACACCATAATCTTACACTAAATTTAAACAAAATGCGTTATATATCTAAGGAAGCACAGCATGCATTAATATTCCTTAATTTTTAACTATTTATAATAAAATCAATTTAAGACAAATATCTAGAAGAGGAGTTAGAGAGTTTGTAAAATACAATATTCAAGACTAACCCAAACCTGACTATGGCCGACAGGCCATAACCAATCTTAAGCCAATCTTGAACCCTGATAAGTTGTCCCCAAAAATGTCCAATTGACCTAAATGCTGATGCTGATTTAACAATATTACTTGTTGTCTTATATATAGTGACCGTAATTATCATTTTTTGCCTGTACCTCTTCTCTACCATCGAGTCAGTCAAGAGGTAAAATCGCATAAATAATGAACGACAGCTAATCTTGTAACGCACGGGCTGTGAAAGTAGAGCTTATTTGAATAATTTAGTAACTCTTTACGTGACTACTGAAAGGATAAGTAGAGTGCTAATAACTTGGCTCTCATGAAACATGGAATGAAAAATTAAAGTAGGTAAGATTATGTTGTATTATATATAACCAGCAATTTAGCAGTGAATTTATCGGCAGTTTCCGTAATGAAAAATGTTTTTTATAATACACAAATCTTGCGCAATTTGGCAGCGGTTAAGTCGTAGAATGTTTAAGAACAGATTGACAGAGGGACGCACAAGCAACTTCTTTCGAAAATGATACATGTGTATAAGTTCGAAAGAGTGTTATTTCACCTAATGCCAATTAAATGGTTGCGTGGAAGAGATCGCTTTTAGCGATAAGGCCGCCACTTGTGGCACTAGCTTAAGTATAAGATAGTTCTGTACGTGTGTTCTTTTTTATTTTTATTTTTGGTGTACACAATAAAGAGTTTCTATCTATCTATCTAATTACAAATAGTACTTAAAGAATCCCTGTTAAGATAGACCTTTCGGTCCATCCACCGATCCGTCTGTCTCAGTCAGTCTCAGTATCATAACCACTTTTCTCACCAATCGACGTCCTTCCGATATGCTTCTGTCCCTCCGCCAATTGCTCCGGCTGTCCTCCGACAGTAAATACGCTATCTTAAAGAAATAAAAATCAGCATAATTAGTATATTACTTTAAACTTAAAGCTAGTAAAGAAAATATCCTCTTCTGTGAAGATCACAATCCAACAAAACTGAGTTTATTTTTATTTAGGGAATAACCTGTGGCCGCCACTTCCTTAGTATGTACATTGAAATGGCCTCCAAAAATTAATATTTATTTACTTTAAGGCTCCTTAGGCTATGGTTAATGGCCTGAATTACTTTGTAACTTTTAAGATTTACTTACTTATTTCAAATGACCCTAGAAAAAATAGTCTTCTTTACAAAAACTCGACATTATGTTGTGATCATCATGACACATCTTTAAGAATAAGTCCACTAAACTTCATTCGAGCGTTTTAAAAACATCTTTAGTTGATCAGCAGCTGGACTAAAACGTTTTTAGTATAATAAATGGTATGTTACTAAAAAGATATTAGAATCAACAGACAGTCTGACGTTGGTTTCAATATTCATGAATAAAATGATGACGTATCTAAATTTAGAGTCCACGTTGCGTGACGATGACACAATGGAAATAACCTTATGTCTCAGCGATAAGCCGTGCGAAATGTAAATAAAGGGTTCTAAAAGGAGCTTGAAGACTGGAATTACAGCATCGGTTATTTTTATAAGGCACCAATATACGGTGGCAGATCTATCTCAATGCGAGTACCAAGCGCTTAAACCTGATCATGCCCGGGGACTTTTACATCTAAACTTACGAGTGCAAAAGTGACAATGCAATCACACTGGCTTTTTCGCACGCGTCTATAAGAATGTATGACGAAAGGTACGCTACGCTGGTACGTGATAAAATTATCTTTAGACATTACAATGTCGCGAGAGTCCTTATTTATTTAATTGTCATTTCGATGTGAATCTTCTTACTGATCTAGCTGATCAATACTGTATTGTATGCCCAAAAGAATAGCTGTGTATACTGAGATAATAATCCGACCAACATGTAAAGTGACAATAAATGATTTTGAATTCTGTGCTTGTGCTATCTTACACACCTGACGACTACGGACCGCAGAACAATAAGATACAATAAGAGGAGAATATATTTATATCTCTTGCTCTCTCGTTTGTAAGACGGCCGTCGCTGCCAACCAAGTTGTTACGTCGGTTAACGCTCTAAAAACATTGGTAGTAGTGTTGGAACCACAGAAGAGAAGTAAAAAAATTTCCTCTTCTGTGGTTGGAACGCCTAATGGGATCGATTCCGACTTTACAGTTGCCGTGTGAGAATGAGAATTTGTACATTATAGGTGTAAGACCCGTGTATTTATGTATGTATGTATGTATTAGGAGAAAATTTTGAAAATACTCTCGGCCCTGTCCAAATAAATGTGTCCTGCAAATTGAAATTCACCTCATCTTATAATTTTTTCTCATATAATATTATGTTTTTGTATTTCTTTTCTGATGAAGGCTTCTTTCGGTTTGTTTCTATACATTTTTTCAAATGTTGGAAATATCTTTTCTAAATCCTATATTTTTTTATATGCATCAACGACCTACAGTTTTAACGTGATGCAGCAAAAAACCAGTGTATAAGACACAACATGTTTAAGCACAAAATATACTTAGTATCTAGAACGCTCAAGTTAGATTTCTATTCTCGCTATTCTCTGTAATCTAGGCAGGTATAACTTTACCTGTTAGGTTCAGGCGATGACGCTGCGCGACCATACACCTTATCGCGCGGCGATACGGTTCGTGGTCGCGCCCTAACCTAACCTAACAATCATTGCAATAAGCACCTCACGGATTCGACCAAAGTAAAATAAAAGGACGGGCCTTAAGTAAGAGAATTTTTAAAACCTTAAAGTGCCGGCGTTCACCTTGCTTCAGTCGCTCTCAGTCTGTGAAAAGTGCGAGATGTACGTTCGTCAAAACATGCGATCTAAATATCCGCAAAAATATGCCTTGATATTATACAGGGTTATAAGGAAAGGGTATGCTAAGCTGAAAGGAGCTCATAGTACCCATATTGTGAACAACTTTTACTATGGGACCAACAGTGAAATTGAGAAAAAAAATATTGCTGTTCCATAAATTTATCGAGTGTCATTGTCATTTTTTTATGGAACATGCAGCTGATTAATTTTTCTCGATTTCAGGGTTGGTCCCGTAGTAAAAGGTGTACATAATGATAAGTACTATGAGCCCTTTTCGGCTTACCATACCCTTTCCTTATAACGATTACGATTTTTTATTTTTTTATTTTATATTCGCTATATCTTTTTTGTGACAATTGTACTATAAATAGTTTTAATTACGTATTGAAGCCTAAGTTCCATTGTTTTGACTGTTTATTTTTAAGGAAGTTGTGTGGTTATGGCCCGTCCATTAATTTACTTTGATTACAAACTACTAATGTTTGTAGCGCTGATAATTTTGTCGTTTTGTTTATTTTAACCTAGTTATACCTAGTGGTGACTATCCATAAGAGTATTCTTAATACCTAATTCAAAATAAAGATGAATTGAATTAGGCCAGACTTACGACACGCGACATCGCAATTCTTTTGATTCACATAAATGTTTTAAATGTTGGGACGCGTCGCAAGTCATATGAAAAATGAACATTGAACATCGGGTCTAAATTAACAAGCCAGAAAATAGTAAGAGATAGAAAAGTCTTTATCTAACGACTAAAATCTAAGTCTTTTTTTTCGCTTCCAATAAATTCAACATAGTTAATTAATTAAGTTAGGTCGTCCATGTTAATAGGACCTTTTCAACGTTCAAGACCCAGCATTTAAAAAAATATCAAGAGACTTTTGAAGTTAATTGGTAGGTCTCTTTTTACCTATTTCTTCCTGCAATTAGGGTTTTCAGTCTGCAATTGTTTTCGTTAAGTAGAATAATTAATCTACTAATTAATTAAATTAAATTAAATTAAATAAATCTAATTTAATTAAATGTCTTCAGCTTTTCGTCTCACTTAAGAAACGAGCGTGTGAAATTCAGTCCAAGTATAATAATAATTCAATAATAGTGGTGCACTACCAGTGTTATAGTCATCTTCAAATACTATTTACCCGACTGCGCAAGAAGGATGAAGTATGTATGTTTGTGTGTAATAATATAGAATTATCTCCTGTAGCACAAACGGCTTAACCGATTTTGACGAGTGAGGTGTCATTGGATTCCTCTTTATGCCTGGAGTGAGATAGGCTAGTATATTTGGCAGTCCAATTTTTTATTTATTTATATTTATTGCGTTACTACGACCAAATACACTTACATAGAATAATAGCAATACATTGAATACATACATTTAGTGCCTGCTTTTGCATGGTCTACATGACCACGAAACCATGTCACTAAATACGTAAGTAAATACGAATCCAACAGCACCTAACTTATCAAAATCGGTCAAGCCGCTTAGGCTCAAGTAAATAATATAGGAACACACAAAACATACTTACACACCCCAAAAACGTCACCCTCCTTCTTGGGCAATCGGGTTAAAACCAAATTGGCATAATAGGTATATACAATTATACATACCTAATAAATTGAACTTAATTTTTTATAGGACGAATTAGTTGTCGAAGTAGTTAATTACCCCACGAACTCTACTTAACAAAGGCCCGGTGATTGCAGTAAACTTAACTTAATTAAAAATAATGGGAAATGACAAAAACTACCGATAACTGATGTTGTAGTTTTGAAAGATATCATTTATATCTAAAATAAAAATACCTGGAAGATTATCTGTTAATTTACTCCATATGGAAAAGGTGTTTTTGAAGTTATCCCAAAATAATTGTGTATTTAATGGTGCAAAAAAACCGACGTGCGTAAAATGGGGTCGAGACACTTTCGTTATTCCCTCTAGCAATTTATTTTCGCGTGTTCTTTTGTCGTTTTCGTCGTAAATCTTATGTTTTTTTAGTGTTATAATTTTTTTTTTTGGAAATTCTAATCAAAGTGGCATTTAGGTCGCACGTTCTATAACGAATGATGAAAATCTTCTTCGATCCTACAGACAGATAATGTTACACTCACAATAAATTATTTAAAAACTGCTTGTTTTTTTTGGGTCCAGTCATTTTCATTTGACCATTTGACTTCTTAACCTCTTCTTCGTCTGTTTTCATGGCCAATGTGAAGCAATTTTCCTAAGATAAGTATTTTTTTCTCATTTGTTAGACTGGAAAATGACTAGAAAATGGTAATTAAAAAATCTGCAAGCTTCAGTTAGTATAGAAATCTGAGTAATCATTTAGTAAATTTATTACAGATAAAAAACAGAGCTCAGGTCACTATCCGCAGGCAAGGTACCCAAAAGGCTGGTTACGTTACCTCGTTGAATAGCAATCCTAATTCTTTGGCCGAGGTTAGTACCAGCCCTTTGGTCGGTTGTTCTTTCGTTCTTCTTTCAGCCGTTTAGAAAGATCTTTAAAGAGTAGCTATGCGCTTATTTAGTCAAATTATCCCCTCACAATTAACATAATAAGATCCATTTAAATACGCGTCAATCCGGTTACAAAGCTGGGTAAGTACGCTCCAAAAATACCAGCCACTTTGAGTGTCACGCGAGCATTAAACTTGTCAAAGCTTATACGCGGAGATAACAGTTTTTAATTAACTTTTGAATATTTCAGTGCGGATTTTGGTTAGTTACAATTAAAGTTTGAGGGGATAACAATTCTGACAGCCGCAAAGGGTTGGTGTATTGTTAATGTGGATGGAGTTAATTTCCTGAATCCTCATTTGAGAGAAGCAAAGCGTCAGTTCTATTAAGGGTCGCTCCCCTGATTCTCGCCATCTCGTTCGCACTCTTTCAACATTACATTTTATACTTTTTCAATTTTGTCGACGAAATAGGAAAAAAAACATTTAATTCGAGTATCTTCCTATCTTCCTTCTCCTGCACCAAAATAAAAATAATTACATAAAAATTGCTTTTAAACATTAGCAATGGTATTATAAAGATAAATTAACGTATATTTTTATCGATTTTCACTCAGTAAAAATGTTTAAAAATATTGAAAAAGCGCGAACGAGATTATGTAACGACTAACTTCTGTATGTTGGTAACATTCAATACGGCGATGTACTTGTATTTGTAAATCCCACACTGATATACAAAATCTTCAAATGTCGTACCTTTATAAATCTTTAAAAAAATATATATTCAAGAGATGATATAATAAACAATAGACAAATATTTATTTGTGGAGAAAAAACACATTATGTACACAAAAGCAAAAAAACAATAAGGTACTATCATACTAGTTTACACAACATTGTTTTTCGCCACAAACCGGTCCTAACTCGGCATAATACTGGTTGCGAACAACCAGCGCTGGTCTTCCGCTATAATCTAGTAGCAGGTTAGTACCTATACTAACGTGCTACTAGATTATTCAGTATTATTCCAGAATTTATAGCAAATCTTTTATCGTATATATGATATATGTAAACATTACAATAACTTTTGTAAATTATTGTTTATTTTGGGTTGGTATGTTTATGGTCAAATGCCTAGCCTGATATGGTCGACGATCGTTAACAAAACATTGTCCTTTATCAAGGAATGCTCAGCGAGACACGCGATAAAGGTGGTAAAGGTCACCGAATGTGATCGAAACTATAGTCGGAAAATAACCGACTCAATTTAACGTGAGTATTCCCGTTTTATTAAAACAAAATGTATCAAAACCACGTCAGTTTTCATAGTACAACATTGTTAGGTGCTTTGCGACAGATGTTCAACTTGAGGGTGATAACTAGCCATCCAAGTACCATATAGAAAGTACCCTACCATGATATGGTTTCCTCACGATGTTTTCCTTCGTTGGGATTTGGAGCACGCCTTGCGGCGTGCGATCTACTCGCTCTTACCACTGATAATAATCTATCACCGCTACAAAATTGTTTAGTTGATCGCACTTTTATGTTCTTTCCCCAGTATTTCCAGCCCTAGCTTTGTTCATTTGTGATGTAACCTTGTGGCTTTTGTTGTTCGGAAACATTAGTGAAACAAAAGACAATTTCAAATTCAAATAAACAAGCTTTAGAACTTTTAATTGGGTGTTGATGGCGCTCAAAAAGCGCCAGAAAATGACGTTTCGTATACTCGAGCTCACAATACGGGATTGTTGTTTCATCAAATAACTTTAATCGGGAGGTAACAATATAGGATCGATCAAAATATTTTCTTTTTGTTTAAATTACTAAAAAAGTGGCATAAGTTTTTTTTTATTAAATGTATGTCATATAGTCTCCTTAATATACTTTTACTTACATTTCATTTTATAAAGAAAGGGTCTATTGTATTTTTTCCTTTTAGTTCTTTTTTTTTTTATTGTTTTTTTTAGTTTTGTGTTTAAATAAGTACTTTTAATGTGTGTATTGGAGATTTTTTGCTTTGGTAATCAATGATAAAAAGGAGCTTGGCATCATCGTCATCACCTAGAGGATGTCAACTGCTGAAGATAGGCCTCCTCCTTAGAGCGCCATACTGAACGACGATCTGCTATTTGCATCCACCGGTTGCCTTCGACTTTCACATAATGTTGTCGGTCCACTTCGTGGGAGGCCAACCTACGTTGCCTCTTCCGGTTCATGATACCACCTATCTTCCCGACCCACATATCAGTTATTCGAGCAATGTGACCTGCCCATTGCCACTTCAAGTTGCAAATGCTGAAAGCTATGTTGTTGACTTTGGCTCTTCAGCAAATGTACGATTTGTAAATTTTAAGCCGTATATTTGTATACCAACCTACTTTGTTAACAAAAAGTTGCCATAATCAATTAGACGTGTCAAAATGCAACAAATAATAAAATATTATCACGGAATTGAGTCATAAATCAAATAGAGATAAAAAGAAAACATCTTAACAATCCACTGCTAAAATTACATAATGGCAATAGTGATATGCTGTGGGCCAACAATCCGGTGTCGGGCCTTGGCATCGGTTGGTGACAATGAACGCGGCTTCTAAATATATTTTAGAGACGCACCTGTGGCCGGGACGGCATTATACAGGGTGTCTTATAGGCAAGTGTCCGGCAAGAAACAACAGAATACATTTCTGAAATCATCGAGAGTAAAAAGGGACAGAATCAATTAATGGAGGAGGGTAATGTTTTTGGGGTGTATGTAAGTATGTATGATAAATAGTACAAAATAAGTTTATCTGACTTTCTTTTTCCACACGTTACAATATATACTTACAAATTATCTTTAACAAATCGACAAATTATTATCTAATCACTTAATCTTAATTTCGCTTCATTTTTGCATGTAGTCTGCACCTATAATATTGTGAAAAATTAAAAAATTGAAATGACGAAAATTGACGTTTAACCAGTACCTATTGCTATGTATGTACATCAGGTTGGTGTTTATTAAAGAAATAAATACATTGTAGGATTGTGTTCCTAACACAATTGTGTTCCTCCTGTTTGCATAAAAGGCTTAACCGATTTCAACGAGTAAGGTGTCGTTGGATTTCTGTTTATGACCTGAGTGTCATTATTTTATTTTGTCTTTTAATAATAATAATTTCAAACAAAAATAAGCGACAGATAGATAAACTCTTTAATTTATTCTAAATATTGCGTACAACAGGACAAAACTACTCATAAACAAGTAAATATAATTGATGGCTTTATCGTTAAAAATTGATACTAATCGGTTGAAATTATAAAGGTGGTGTAATTATTATTTTTGTTTAGTAAATGTCACCATATCACGACTTTAGAGTTTTAAGAGTCTCTTGGTTTTTTTTTGTAAAATAAACACAAGTTATTCGAGCCTTTCACTTTTTGACGGGCCACACTGTATTCTACAGCAAATGGTCTGTTACTGAGATAATTGATTCAGATGGCTGGCGCTTCAACTGACGTCACTGATGCGTTTTGTGTGACGTTGTCTTGGCTCGCTTCATAGTACCCATGACTTTTTAGAAATTTATTCATAAGAGCTCTACATAACAGCTCTTCATACTTTGCCAGTATTTTATGCAAAAACTAGCTGGACCGTATGTCCTAAAACTGCGACCAGAACCAATGGAGGACGGGCAGCAGCATCTGCTTAGTAAACGGTGAACATTTTGCGATCTCGAAGCTGCCTGCCAAGCGTGGGGATTATAGCAATCACCCCCCAATAAGGGAGAAGCGTCGTCTAATAATGGACGTCTAAGAGCTGATAAGGAGGTGCTGCACCCGGCGGCAAATATTCTGTAATATACTTGTACAAGTCAAATCGCTTGGTTAATGATAGTGTACTTCCCCATATGATAACAGTTTCCTAGCCTAGTTATCAAAACTGCAATGCGCTCGAATATTACTATTATATATTCTTTGTCTCGACATCGACTTTCTGCCCTGAAATAAAAATAATCAACTTGGACTTTAACCTAACCAGACTTGGATACAAATTCGTTCGCAGCCGTTATTTAGAACTAGTAATTGAAGATCATAAGATCTATATTTACGTACACGTTTTCATGCGATTGTTTTGTCCTCAAGACTCCAAGTAGCGTCAGCGACACGGAACTGGCGTAGGTGTCTAATAAATAATTATATCACTTCGCGATAGAATATCTCTCAGCTGTTCATTTGACTAATCATAATATTATCTGACGTATACGGTAGCTAGTTATATAGTGAAGTGTAGTTTAATGTTAGGTCTGAAACTAATACGTCAGGTAGCGCCAACCAAAGGAAAACTAAAATAATCAAGGCTCCAGTGGTACGGACATAAAGGGGAGACTACGTTATTAAAAAGTCAATAAACATGCCAAATAAACCCTAAGAACAGATGGGACTATGACATGGCAAAGAAGAAAAATATGGCGTCTTTATTATTATATATTAAACAAGTAATTTATTATTAAACATAATATATCATTATTTAAAAAAGACTAGCTAGTCATATCAGGACGCAACAAAATATTACTCAGGTTTACTTTGTTGTAAATAAATTAATAAAACCATTTCATTGGACATCCATAAAACCCTCTAAAATATTATCTCGATTCGAAGTCCCGCGCCACTGGCCATGGGACGTCGTAATCTTATATTTCCGTTGATCCATACCTCGTTGGCCGCCACTGGTGGACACAGCGATTTCGACTTCGCGCTTTAGTTTGGGCGGCTTTAAATTCATTTTTGCAATTTAGCTCTTCAAGCCGGCCAAACCTAGACAATTGAATTGGTGATCATATCTACTATTTTGCGCGTAATATTAAGGTAACAGTGAAATAGGTAAGAACTATCTACCAGTTATAGTTTTATATTTATGGTAGCAATATTAATTGACCGAGCGAGCGGAGCGAGCAAAAGTCTCTGCATCAATTGTCAAAATTTGCTTTCACTGTCTGTATGTTGGTATACGCGTACAGGTCGTATCATTCAACGATTCTTGACGAATCTTGGTATACAGGTTCTATAATTTCATAGTTTTGGTCGTTGACGATTTTTGATTGGATTTATTTTTCCCAAAAAGAAGAAACTTGTGGCGCCTTTTACCGGCCAATTTTAATAGTATTTGACAGAATCATTCGATTCTCAATTTTAACTTATATAACTTAAATAACATTAATATCTAATAAATTGAACTAAACTTAAAAGTTATAAAAATTATTAACCGCCAACCCGCACTGGGCCAGCGTGGTGGATATGGCCTAATAACCCTTCCTAGTGGGATTTTGAAAAAGGCTGATACAGTAAACTAACTACTAAGTGACACTAACGTATATTTTTTACAATAATGTTGAATTTGAGCAAAATCAGTCAGAGGTTGTCATTTGATCCCGGACTGAGACCTGACTGACAAATTTAGATTGTGTGGTACTAGCGAGATCTGCTCTTCGTAGAACTACTATTTTATTTATTCTTGATTTTCTTATTTGTGGTATAAGCTGTTGTCAATCATAATTTTTCAGTGCTGTAAGTTCGTAGTAGGCTGAGTTAAATCTAGGAACGTGACCTAGGCGAACGGTATAAAGAAACGGTTATCATCTGCAGTGGGTTATTGAAGGATAATCATGTTGAGCTTAGGCTGCGTTCCCTTGGTGATCCCGGAGCCCTCGGTCAAGCACCAAGGCAGGCCACAGAGTGGGTTTTCGTAGGTGTAATCCTATAAAACCCGGCTGCAAACCAAAGCAGTCGGGTACCTTGTGAAAATTTCTCCCACGCAAAAAAAAGGCTGAAAGAAACACGTGGGCTCATTTGCCAACGTTTATTCAAACATATTTTTACCGTCGAGTGACGAAAAATATTTTCTTCCGAAGTGTTAAAACGTCAAAGTTTAGTATAATTACGAGTTTTTGTTGGAGTTCCCTAATATTTTACTGTTGGTGCGTTGTTTCGAAATAACTTGTATTTGGAAATGTATTTATATAAGGTATTTCGCCAAGTTAATTTCTGGAATGTATGCCTACGTTGTCACAGAAATAATTTTTCATTTCGGGTCATCGGCCATAATTGTCTAGAGTTCATTGAGTAGAGCATATAATTATATATTTTTTAAAAATGCGGAACCATCACAGCTGTCAGCCTTAGATCATGTTTGTTACGCGGTCTATATCAAAAACTGAACTAAGTTAGGAATTTGAAATTTCTATTCTATACAACAGATACTGAAAATGCTGATTCATAATTTATGGTTTGTAAGTTTCAAGCAGCGAAATATTATTCCGCTGGTTACAAGGTATATTGTTAATACAAACTGAACCTTCGGTGCGCGAGCCCGAGAAGCTACAGGACGTTTTTTTTTTTAAATCTACCCGCAATAAGAATGTCACAATGCTTATCAATTTACAGTCTATCTAATTTTTTTTCCTCTTGTGTGTAAGTTGTATAAAAATGTAATAATCTAAAGGTTATCAATACCTACCTATGAAGAGAAAAGTGCTTCTTATTGTACTGTCGTATTTAGTTGTCACACTTCAAACTGTCCTCATCCCGTTGGGTGTAAAAGTTAGGGAACAGTTTGCTCTACATAATGTATTTGGGGAAATGTTATCGCAGATTTGCTTACGATTCAATATCTCGTGTCTATTATTAAGATGGTCCCCGAAATAAATTGTATTTTTTATTTATTTGAATATTCGAAGCTGAATATCCGCGGCAGTGAGATATTTTCTACATCGATTAAACAATCGTTCTAAAAATACTAAATTTTACGTGAGTATTCCCGTTTTAATAAATAAATGTGTCAATACTACGTCAGTTTACATAGTAAAACGAGTGCATAAATAATTTGAAGAAGAAAAAATGCCTACTTATTGACTTGCTAGTGTCTATGTTAATGTTAAGATTCTGGCGCTTTACATGTTTATAAGATTTAGACCAAAGACCCATATTTATAAGGAGAATTCTGTGATTTAGACGTATAAAAAATATGATGATAATGATGATCCCAGAAAACAAAATTTATATTTTGGGCCGTCGTGAAAAAACGGTTTCGTTCAGTTTCAATATAAAGTAGATTAGTCTAAGAGTCTAGTTGTTGTGTTAGGCTGAGTCTAGTTGTTGTGTTAGGCTTGACAAATGCAACAAAATAAAGAACTCCAACCGAGTTTAAGCCAACCGGGATACGACTGTACCGGAATTAGATCAAATGTATTGATCCGGATTATCTAACAATAGATAAGGATGCACGTCATAGGTAATAATCAATATTATAGCGTTATAAATAAGTACCTGAATGTGATAAAAATGCATTGTTTGTCGTATTCCAAAATATGGAGTAGCCCAATCAAGTTTCGGGACTTACCCCCGAATACTGAAACGTTTGTTAACATTGACGACAGATTAAGTCTGTTGCTGCCTTTGTCATTTGCTTAGTGCCAGACAAAGGCAGCATTAGAATTAATCTGTTGTCAAAGTTAACAAGCGTTTCAGTATTCGGGGGTTAGCATAGAGGACACGGACATAATCCTTAATTTAAAAATAAAATTGCGTTTGTTAAAAAAATGCTGACGTAGAATCAATATTAAATTAAATTAAGCAGTCTGCAGGTACGGAACATAGGAAACGCATTTATGCTCACTGCCGTGCTTACGATCGTCATCTGAAATAGACTCTAACATAGCACGAATAGAGACGATATTGCAAAATGCAAAATTTGAGTCTGTTCCAGATACGTATTGTGTCTATTCTATATTAATACGAGAGGTTGGTTCTACAATTTTTTTTTTTTTTTTTTTTAACGCTTATAAGTCTGCGTTTGACCACCAACTCGCCTGTTGGTAAGCGACGATGTGGCCGAAGATGAAGCACGCAGACTTAGAAGATACCTATTCACTCTGACCTTGAAAAGCTCCATACATTATATACAGAAAACTAAATCCTGTTATTATTTACTTCCGGTCAAACGCTAAATTGACTGGGGTAGAGTGCAAAATCTATGGTCTAGTTCTCGATAGATCCAAAATTTCAAAATAGAATCTAAAGAGAAAAAAAAGTTTCTATAACCCCATTATAGATAGCACTGGTTCTAAAGAGAATTATCGATTTTTAAGTGTTTGAAATACTCAATAAAATTGATCAGGTTAAAAAGTATCCTCTTGCTTACTAGAAAATAATTGAATTTCGAATTTCCATTATATTTTGGGAAGAGATTTGATCTTCTTCACTTATCTGTCCTACTTCCTCAGTGTTCACATGAGGGATTTTATCTACTTGTCTAGCTAAATTAACGGGTCTGTTATATAACCAGGGACTGAAATCTATTCACAAAAATGAAATTTAAAATTACTAGTTCCGACGAACTCGCTAG
Source organism: Apocheima hispidaria (assembly GCA_947579745.1). NCBI lineage: Eukaryota > Metazoa > Arthropoda > Insecta > Lepidoptera > Geometridae > Apocheima > Apocheima hispidaria. Next base: position 6,770,833 of record OX388151.1, read on the forward strand.
ATGGCTTTAATACAACGTACATACGTTTTGTGTATTTAGCCAGTATTAAGTTAGACTAATACAAAAATTTAAGTAATTATAGTGCAAAAACAAGTCCCAGACATTCCTAATTATTAAAAGACTTGATCAATAATTTTAATGATGATACCTGATTCCAGTATTTACTCCAATACTTTTTAGAATTTGGACATGAGAGAAACAAAAGTAAAACACTGCTTACCGAATCATCTCTATCGGCGTGGAGCACTACATTTCAAATCTTGTAAGGTAAGTAATAAAGAATCATAATGAAGTTATACTGTGTAAAGGTGGGGTCATATTTTAACAGGGTATTACGCTTTTGGATCATGACCGGTGCTTCGATGGTCTCATTTAAATAATTAAGCAAATTATTCACGGAGCCCCACGGCCCGTTTCATACTTTTTTTAGCCCTCTTTATATTTCCAGCATTAACAAGAGTGTCTTGAGTAAAATGAAATGAATGTTGGTTGAGAACTTTCAATCTCGAAATCTCGAAGCGGTGGAATATTTCAATGTTCTCTAATGTTTCTTTCGTTTTCTTTTTACCGGGAAAGTGATTCAACATTTAGAATTTAAAGATAGTCGATATCTTAAAGTTCACTACCAGTTGTCAGCATACCCAGCACGCTCAATGGTAATGCTGATCCGTCGCACCAGATAAACGCCAGCTTGCGTCGCACTAACCAGGCGCTCTAATAGGTTTTCAAAATTAAGACGAGCCCACGGACCCAATGTTTAAACCTAACGTCTTTTGAGTTAAGTTGCGAACATTAATTAGCGAGTTGATTGGAACTGTCATGGTTTTACTTTATTATTACAATGTCATCTATGACATTTTCAGTTTATAATGGCATCTAATAATGAGTTTAATAGATAATTTTGTAAGATTAGGTATTAGCTACTGATTTACTGCGGTATATCGATCGACAAAGTCGTACCGTCGTGCGTTAGTTCTTGGAAAGATATTATAAGTACTTATAAATAATTAACGGTTTATTAGATTAGGGTTAGGTTTAAGTTGTATATATATTTATGATTATTTTTACTTAGAGTTTATTTTAATTTATTTACTATTTAATGTTATTTCAGTTATTGATATTGAAAATAATTAACAAATTAGTTAATATTTTCTATTTATAAATCTATCGTTTTTACCATTCAATTACATATAATTTTGTAATTTAAAAAGTATTGAAAGCTAATTACAATATAATTCCTGGAAATTTTGCTAAGAAAACTACCAAACTTTATCATTTTCAAAAAATAATTATCTATTAAAAATATTTTTTTCTTACATAATTATTTGCAAAAAATAATTATTTTCTACCATTTTTATAATAAAACTAACTAGCTTAGAAATTTTGCGAACATAAATACCTCTAAAAATATGATCGTATATTCAGGCACTTCTGAAACTTAGCAATTTTACTTGGAAATCGTTGGCCCATATTAAATTACATTTTCAGCTTTTACAAGGTTCAAGTACCTTTTTAATAAATACAAATCCGCCGCGACGTTTTCATCAAGTGGTAGAAATCCTGAAGAGTTGCTCAATTTAATTATTCTGATCTTAATTCTTTAGATTGAAACGTATAAATGATTTTATTTGAAACAACTATTACTATACTTTTAATGGCAAGGAGTTGAAATCTTGAGACTCGTCTTGTTTTAATCTTAAACAAGACGAGACGTGAGAATTAGAACTTAATAGAAGCATCTACTTAAATGAATATTCACAAATAAATCTAATAGGACAGCACAGAGAGTAACGCACACGCACGCGTACGGAAAGAAATGAAATCTTACACCAAGAATATTATAAAGCGCATTGGCGCTCTAAGTGGGAGGCCTATGTTCAACAGTGGACGTCTAATAGACGTGAATATGGCTGATGATGATGATGATGATGATGATGAGAGAGTAACATTTTGTATAATGTATACAGCTTCTAAGTACGATTACTAAACTTGCAAAGATACATACATTAAGGCATAAAGGCATTAAGGCCTATAGGCGCAATATATCAACATTTTAAATATAAAATTACAGAGGAAATTAAAAAAAATAAAATTATACCACTGTCAATGTTTTACAGCGATTTTGATGTTAATATTTTTTATTTTGACAAAGAAGAAGAAAATAACAGTGTGTTCCTTTGCGAACGAGGTAGTTCCTGTCCTGTCCTTAGAGGAGGAAGCTAGAAATTAGATATATAGATTTGTAGCTTCGTGATTAACGGGGTTGTAGACGGTGATTTATTGTCTATTCGTACCTAACGAAGTACGCTGTTAAATGCTATATTTTATAGCATCTTCACCTTTCATTATTCTAAGGATACGTAGACTTGAGTAGTAGTGCCTAATTGAAAAAGTTTTTGTACTGCAATGCCAGCTTAAATTCGCTCAGAGCTAAGTAAGTTGAAGTTCCTAAGATTCCACCCAAAGTGAAAATTCTTACACGCGAAGTTTGCTTCTACAGATAAACAGGTAAAGTTTGCGGAGTATACCCTGTTTTGTGTTTAGGTCAGGGTATGTACACTATCGTCTTCTGAGCAAAATAAACATTTAAAATCTTGTGGTCTACCTTGAATTTTCAAAATAAAAACCCATTACCACATCGCCATGTCAGTCAAAATGTTGATTCTCCTGGTCTTTCGTCCGTGTTTCTCTATTCTATTGGTTTTTTAGTACCCAACAGAGATGTAGTTCTTGTGTTTGAGAATCGAAAATTGAATGACATATATGATTGTCGTATCTGCTTAGATCTTCTTTACAATTATTTTACTAAAAGAAAGGAAAATATTTATATTTGTAATACAGTCTTTAATACTTCGTCATCGGTCCTTCAGTTGGTGACTATGATAGTTATCATAAATAAACAGACTGGGCTGGAATGTTGGATTTACATCCTAATGCTTATAAATGGTAACAAATTTTTCTGTTATTTCATGTTACGGCATACCAAGATGAGACACCATGCCTGTTTATTTCAGTCCCAATAGCACTAAACTTGGGAGGCGTTTGGCATTGTAAAATAATTTTATAAATACTCCACGATGTCATTGGACTTGGCACAGGCCAGGAACGACGGCATTACGATCTGTTTAATTATAAAATACCTACTTGGTTATTATGTGACCACTTTTCGCGTGACTACAATCCGGTAAAAGATATTTTTTAACATTGACTAACGCTTTGATGTTATTTAAAATACATAACTCTGTAGTACAGTTTATTTTCTGTGCAAACTCAAAGTGTCCTCGTTATTAGCTAAATAAAAGTAGAACATTGGCACTCGTACCCGAAAACATTTTTATTTTAAGAAACAATTGTAGAAATTGTTAACTTCCGTCGATTTAGTGAAACGAGCGGTTACGATATTTTAATATTTCGCGACGCTTAGAAAACTTGTTATACGTGAAACGTTAGCCTGTAATAATAAACCATTAGCGTTAAATGGATTTTCAATAATCGCTGTTGTTGGAAATGTTGCTAGTCATTTGGCATAGTTCTGAATTTGGGTAATCAATTTTACGTGTCGTTGGCTTGTAGATACGGAACCGCTGTTCTTTTGAACATAAGATAGAAATAAATAAAGAAGCTTACTCACCTGTTAAGCGATTGGATAATTAACACTAGACTACCTAATAAAGACACACTAAAACACCCACTATAGTTTACACAACTACTTTTTAAGTCACACGACTGTCTTTTTAACACATCTATGACAGTATTTAATATTTAATGCACTCTAGTAAGTCTAAATTCATACGTCTTTGGTCACACACTTAAACTTTGTTTCTAGGATAGTCGAAGAGTAAAAATAATGTCCAAAACAGTGTAAAGTGTTCATAAATTGGGTATAACTTTAAAGGTTGCTATCAGAAAATTTCAGTCGTTTCTTGTGTATAAATAGGTTTCGATAAAATTTAGCTCGGAGATGCATATTTATGCGAAATTATTCTTGAAGCGGTTTAAAATCGGAGAAGGATGTCAATCACTTCGAGTGTAAAGCGAGACAAAGTTCCGGGAAGTGAGTTGAAGTGTCATGTGAAGCTCCTGGAAAGGTTCTGGGGGTTGTGAGGTGGTTGATTGGAAAATAGAGTGCGTGTTCGTTTGGTCGATCGTAGTCCATCGGGTAGTCGCGAGGGCGGGCGGCGCACGGGCGGCGGGCGCGCTGCTCTGCTAAGGACTGCCGCTGAGGACTAGCGCTCCCCCTCGTGCCGACACCCTGCATACCCGACATGCAAACTCCGTGCAATTTTAAAAGGTCGCTACTGTATTTTTGTTCAGCCCGTTCGTTGTACCACTTCATTAACCTAGTTAAGTCTATCAATATCAGCTATTGTGCTATTTTTTTTATTTGGTTTTAAAATTTTATTTTGTACTTTACTCTGGCTAACCACAAATTACAGCTTTAATTGCTGAATTGTGTGCGAGTAGTTTATGACTGGCTTTTGCTTTTATTTTTTCAGGCATAGTAAATTCTTGCAATGGATAAAAGTCACAAATTTGACTTGACTTGATTTGACACAAATCTAAAAAAATATGTTGAGGTTAAAGTATCTGAATTTATAAACACCTAAAAGGTAATATCTAATTGTATACTTACCGTGATTTTGTACAACGTACAATAAAATAACAATTTACTCATCAGTAAAAAAAATAAAAAAATTGTAAGAACTTTATTTTGAATTTAATTACTAAAAATAAACTAAATTAATAAAATAAATTAAATTATTAAATAATAAATAAATAAAAATAATATTAAATAAAATAATAAAAATAAACTAAATTTTATTGACTCCTCCAATCAAAAATGATTATTAGGCGGTTTTTTCGATAGATATTGATAGGAAATGACCAAGAAAGTTTTTTGCTGAAACACATAAAAGCAGAAACCGTAATTTTTCACCGGTTTTTACATTTGCTCAGTTATTTTCATCTTATTCCAAATAAGAATTCATGAAACCTGACATTAAGTTAAAAACATAGCGTTCGACTTAAATAAAACCATTTCGGAACCGTGTAACACTAAAATGGCTCATGCGATGTTCTATTGAAATTCATAAACCTTTTAAAAATACTGAGAGTGGATTCATTGTATGATGTGAAAGTATGCAACATTGAAATTAAATATTAAATATGAAAAAGCAAAAAAGTAAAAGACTTTTTTTCATCTTCTTTTGCAGCAGCTTTTTAATATCCCACTGCTGGGAAATCGGCCTACCCTCGAAGGGTGATAGGTCATATCCACCTTGCTGGTCCAGTACCGGTTGGTGGATTCTCATACGCCATTGAAATTCTTCTCCGGAAATATACAGGTTTTGCAATTTTGAAATATGCAGGCGAAATTTTGATCTGGAGTTTTATGTGTAACGTAGGCGAGCACTAAGACAGAAAAAAAAAAACACCTAAAATTACCTTACCCCTAAGATGGTAAGGGTCCTTAGTCGGTATAGTTGACATAATATTTGGCTCGCTTGTGCATTTTCATATCAATCACACTAATATTATAAATGCGAAAGTTTGTGTGTAAGTGTGTAAGTACTTAGGTACGTATGTAAGTATATAAGTATTTAAGTGTGGTTGTTCCCGTTACACTATGTAACGGGTAAACAGATTTGAATGAAATATAGAGGTAGCTTAGAATATGGATAGCCACATAGGCTACTTTTCATCCCGGGAAAATATTCGGTTTATGTAGAATAGTGGGCGAAGCCGCGGGGCGCAGCTAGTGAAGATATAAAATCACTAGTGGGAATTTCCAAAAAGTAGGTACATGTCTATTTATGATATGATTAAAATTGTTTTAAAGATACTTTAAAAAAAAATATATTTTAATACACCGTAGGAGACAGAAATAAAAATATATTTTTTTTTCGATTGTTTTCTGTTATACATTTTCATGCTACTATACTTGTGAGCCTAGCACATCTTGCCCATAGCAGAAAGATAATATCAGAACGAATATTTCTTATGTTATAATTTTAGTAGACAGATAGGTAGGATAGAATAACAATTTTTTTCCCGAAAACAATATTGACAAAATATTACTCTACAAACGTTTCAAACAATTCATATCACAAATACCTTGTTCCGCAGTATTTCTTAAGTTATAATTATTACAGGTTTTTTTTAATTCACTCACTACGAATCACTCTCTATTTATTGTTATGATAGCTGTAACAAGGCCCCTAAATAATAAATGAAAGGTTTTGTGGAAGTGCGTCATATTTACTTTGATTTTTTCAAAGCCGAAGGCGGAGCTTCATGCCCGAGCCCTCAAACCATAGCCAAACTCCGCGTAAAAAGGCGCGGGCATCAGCTAGTTCACAAGTTTGAGTAATTACGCCACGGCTACGTCATATCGAGTAAAGTGTATGACGACTATTTCATTTATATTATTATCAGGTGTACTTGAAAAGCTCTTAGATACCTATATACCTATACCTTTTGATAGCTACAGATAAAAACCAATGACGTGTGCTAAACAAAACATTGCAATTATCCTTGAAATGCTTAACAAACTCTTTTTGGTAAATGTTTTTTTATTGGTGATAAGGCTGCCAACTAGAAACCTAGTCAGTAGTACTGATGTTCATATTTCGATGGTTTTTGGAAATAAAGGATGCAAACATGATGTGAAACTAAGTATGTACCATTTCAATCATCATCATCATCAGCCATAAGACGTCCACTGCTGAACATAGGCCTCCCCTTAGAGCGCCACACTGACCGACAACGGGCCACTTCCATTCATCGGTTGCCCGCGACTTTCACAATGTCGTCGGTCCACCTAGTGGGAGGCCTACCTACGCTGCGTCTTCCGGGTCATGGTCGACACTACTACTACCACTTTAATACTAGAAATAAAATGATTATTATGAGATGGAGACTAGATTGAAGACTGGATCTTTGTGGTAGAACAATGACATTAATACCTATTACCAATTTCATCAAGTTCCTTTATAATAAATAAATAGGTAAGTACCAAATTAAAAGTGGGCGCTACCTTTATACATAATATCTGTAAATAACTTTACAACCTACCATAATCTAGTTATAAATCCGAGCCGCGGTAAATCCAACTCGGCCAGATCTGGCATCCAACCCAGGGACATACAACAGCTGTTGAGATTTGTGTTAATCAGCCTAATATTTTCGCGAGGGAAGCGCTGAAAAATCCGGGCCTGCGCGCGAGTTGACGCGTCCTCGTGACGTCACATGCGACTGTCGACGTACTGTCTATTCTCGTCCATGCGACATTTCCGTGGATTGCATCTTCAAAGCAGTCCACACCATTCTCGACACTATTTTCTGCACGTCACGACGCAAATTTAATATTTTTAAGATGTATAGACGTTTATAAGAGATAATGTTTGACGACATTCAAAGGTCGGCCACACACAAGCATAAGTTTCGACGTCTATCACTGGCATGGCATTGCGAACTGATGTTAAAAATTATAACAAGTTTTCTGGAATGCTAATGCATCTTTGTTGTAAGTAATTTGCAAGGTTAGGACTACCAATTCGTTGGGATAGCTTATTAGCCACACGTGTGTTGACTTCATCACTATATTGATTTTATGCACAATATTAGGTGTACCTAATAATATATCTACACATATATTAATATGGTGAACATAACTAGAGGGTAAAGCTTGATATAACAACATAAATCAATCTGCTAGGTATGGGCCAGCAGGGATGGCCCAAACTATGGATATAGTAAAAGGCAATCAAAATATATTATCAACTAACAAAATTCGTAAATAAATATGCCTATTCGAAGTAACCAAGTAGTTTTATCAGTTATAAGGATTGTGTGTATGCATCGAGCATTCATACTCTCCATCGAAGGAACCTTCTTGGTGTCGGGTCGCTTTCTTCCCATAGATATGGTTGAGGAGGGCGATTGCTGACACATGTATCATAGGTACTCGTGATCAGGTGCTGCTTGTGGGTCGCTGGTCTGCTCTCGGTATACACACAAACTAGTAATAATATGACTAAATTGTTTTGATTTGACTAACTTTCCTCTCCCTGGCTAAATCTATATGGCTAAAGTTAATTCGTTTTGTTGACAAAATTGTAGTTAAGTATAACAAAAGTCACGGACCCCGATCTCCGTGAAGTAACACATCAATTTAAAAAAAAGTCTGCTGAGTGGAAGGACAAACCAAACTATGGTGGTGCAGAGCGAGAGTAATACGTATAATTTTTGTGTAAAGAACAAACGGAGAAAGCATAATAAAATATGGTATTATATCATTAAAGTTTATAGTAGTTTTACTATGAAACCGAACGTGGTTTTGATACATTTTGTTTTAATAAAACGGGAATACTCAAGTTAAATTGAGTCGGTTATTCCGACTATAGTTTCGATCTCATTCGGTGACCTTTATCAAGGAATGCTAAGCGAGACGCGCGCGACCTCGTCTTTCCTTGATTTTACAGTAGTTGTTGATTGTTTATAGAATAGTTGAATTGAATCAGGCGATACTTTGCGGAATTTCATTTTGAAGACTCTTTGACTTTTACTCGAGAGTTGACTTGTATTCATTTTATTTTAACAGTACAGTATGCATACCAAGCTTAGTCTCAATAGAACCAGAGAATAAAAAGTTTCATACAAACTTCAACACCCCATTTCACCCCTTTAATGGTTGATCTTCGAAAAATCCTTTCTTAATATGCATTTAAACCCATCCACATAAACATACCCTTCAAATTACAAGTCTCTACGTCCAGTGGTTTAGGCCGTACGTTGTTTATATACCAATCAATCAACCAGGAGAAATTAAAGCCCCCGAATACTCAAACGTTTGTTAATTTTGACGACAGATTAAGTCTATTGTTGCCTTTGTCATTTGCTTAGTGCCAGACAAAGGCAGTATTAGAACTAATCTCTTGTCAAAGTTAACGAACGTTTCAGTATTCGAGGGTAAAGCTCACTGGGCCTCAATTGAAGCCATTTCCCATTTTAGATTAGGCGTGCTTACCATTTTGGTTCTCCCTGTCATTTAACCTCGGATGAACTGTAGTCAAACGCCTAGCCTGTCAGTGGTAAAAATATCGCTGATCTGATAAGAATATATAATTGAACTGGTTGACTGTAAAAGGCTAGTCGATTATTTATTGCCAAGACTGAAGCTGTGTTCTCGTAGCTCGTTCTCAGAGATAATTCTGGTCCTGTCATGTTAGTTTAGTTTGGTGAGTGTAACAACAGAAACGACGCCACTATTTAAAAAGTTCAGTCGGAAAATCCATCATAGTAAATCTAGAATAAAGTATAATCTGAAAACTGATGATGTACATGTGGGGTTGTACATGTACAATGTAAGTAGGTAGGTTACAGCATCAATATTTTCTGACGATTTGACGACATTGTATGCAAACACGTAAATCGTAAACTTTTCGTACTTTCGTAACAAGCTGTACGACAATAGTCACAGTAAACCGTAGACTTGCAATAGAATAACTTTTGAATAATAATCGTTCTGATTTTGTCTCCAAAATATTTTTTTTGTGAAATCTTATCTATAAATAGTCTATAATTAAAAATTTTTACCTCCTTTTACAACATTAATATATGATTTATAAAGAAACTATGTACTTACTTAAAATAACTATGAAATATCTATATTTACAAACTTCCGCTCCATCTTCTGGTAAAGCCAGCCCTTGGTTTAGCGCCGCGTGTGATAGTTCTGCAATAGTAATAAAACTAATATTTATAGGAAAGAGGTAAATTATCTAAATTGCTCCGTGGTTTAGACGTGATTAAAGCAAGTAGCCAAGACGGAATACCGGCAATAGTGTTGAGGAACTGTCTCTAGTCCAGACATGTTTATGGCCCCTTTCCTTAAACTCAGGGAAAGTTCCGTCATGTTGGAAGCTTGCGAACGTACAAACAGTTACCAAAAAGGTCGTGTCGTAGTCGTACTGACACTAATTAGTATAACCCTATTGCAGTCACCGCCATCTTATATGCAAACCGATGGAATGAGTAGGTACTGAATAGGAACCTCATGGCATACATTGAAGACAACTGTTTTCTCAGTGACTTTATGGCTTTCACCGGGATGGGTCGACTAGGGATCTTGTGTATGCCATTCACATACTAAGCAAGGCTATCGAGAGGTACGACGAAGTCTTGGCTTGCCTCTTGATATTTCAAAGGACTTTGACAGGGTCTGGCATGAAATTCATATAAGAAAGCTTTCTTCATACGGTCTACCTAGTGGTCTATGTACCTGGATAGCTGACTGTCTGAGAGAACGATTGATTCAAGTAATCGTTGACAGCTGCTCGTTCGATCTCTTGACTATTAATGCCGGGGTACCTCAGGCGTCGGTACTCTCTGCAACCCCTTTTCTGCTGCAACCCCTTTTCTGGGACCTGCTTATTCCCGGTATCTTTGGATATGCAGACAGATGACAGCGCTGTTGTGGAAAAGTACATGTGTAATCCCAGGTTAAAAGAGGCAAAAATCCAGGCGTTGAGCAAAGATCTGGTTGAGCGAGCACACCATCTTGAACTCCTAGAGCTAACCTTCATACCAACGCTCAACTACGGAACCTCCCTGCAGTCAAAAGCTAAATTAGCTGGTAAGAAGCTGGGCGTCTTGAGTTTATCAAGCACACAGTACCACACTGCAGTTATATATAGGTACTTATATTTAATGGTAACATTATTTGTATCCCACTGCCCAGAGGAACAATAATATATTTCTGGTGTATGTCTATATGCTCCTGTGTGACCTCATACCGCCTTTCTAAACGGCTTGACCGATTTTGGATTGAGAGGTGTCGTTAGATTCGCCTTTATAATCCATAGGGTGATTATACTTATCACACTAAAATTATAAATGCGAAAGTTTGTGTGAAAGTATGTAAGTACTTGTTCACATTTAACTAATGTAAATGCTGAACAAATGTGGATGACATTTTGTGTGGAGGTAGCTTATACCCTGGATTAACATAATATAGGCTAATTTTCATCCCCGACAGTTGTCAAAGGACAGCGGGTGAAACTGCAGGTTATCTTATAATACTTTTTATTATACTGTATAACAATGCCTACAACTTTAACATAGACTTATTCATAACTAAGTAGAGATTATTACAGAAACCACTTTGTTTGTATATCATTATACAACTTATTCTATTAGATGCTATTAAATTTTTCACGAAAACAAAAACTACCCAAAACAAAAGTCAATAAAAGTCATCGTAGAGCCATCCCGAAAGGATGAAGTGACAAAGGCCCTGGAGACCCAAAGTACTTACACATAAAGGAAAAAAAATACTGGCAACGGCAGAACAAAGAGAACCTTTTCCATCCACAGCGATTTATAAATAATTTTATTGCCCTGGCCTATGTACACCTGTAACAGTAAAAAAAAAACAGATTAATAAACACATAAGTGAGACGGCAATGTTCCGAGTTAAAAAATATAGTGTAGTAATATAATACAGAAAATAAAGAAAAAAGAAAGAGAAAGACTGTGTCATTTACTCAGACTCAGTTTTGATTCTGATGAGTGACTTCCTGTGATTGAAACCGCTATTGTTGTATGCAATATTAATGAACTAACTATTCTATATATCTATTTATCTAACAATGCGTTAATTGTGTACCTACCTTAACTAGAACGACTTACAATATAATTTTTCTATGTAATTGATTCTCATGTAAGTGATAATTTTATCTTTATGAGAATAAATGTTTATTAAACCTAATTTTTTTAAACTGTCTTATTCTTATTCTTTATAATTTTTTTAGAAATGTAGCATATTTATGTATATTTTAATTCACTGTATTATTGTAAAGGCATAAATGAATAATATTCTAAATAATTCAATCCACAGATATGTCGCGGTTTGATAACTCGAAATAAGTCTTGACAAAATTTGGGATGTATTCAATACACTAAAATGTTCCCCAACTATGACACATTGGCGCTAAACGCCATCTATGTTAAGCTTCTGAAACAGTGTAACGAATTGAACAAGCGCAAGATGTATAGCTTCGAAACTTCCTAAAACTGTTTATCTGTTGGCGGCGCGGCGGTGCGTTTGCTCGGTTGCGAATTTTACTCACAGATGTCAGTTATTTTTATTTTGTATGTGTTTTTTTTTTATTTTGTCAATGACCAACATTAATTTAATACATAGCAGAAATTATAAACATGGTTTAAGTAACTAGGTACTTACCTACTTACCTACATGAAAAATATTTTTGCGATATAAAAAATTAAATTGCTAAGTGCTGAAAAATTTTGCTAATTAAATATTTGTTTAGACCAATATCTATGGTTAAGACTTTTTTGTAGGAACATATCTTTAGATATTTACATCTTATTGCTGTCTTGTTTTGAAGCTTTAGGGACTGTACTTAATTGTGTCGTAATGGGTCAAGGTTCGACCCGCTGTTCTAGGTCACCCTCTCTTATCCATATTGTATGAACATGTCTACCATTGGCGATTTCAATGACAAAATGCTCTGTAAACTTTTTATTTAAATTTAGTTAATCAATCATGATTTTTCTCTGCTTTACGGGTTAGCTTAGGTATGACTTTACCTAGGTAACTGAGAATGCCTATTTTTTAGTATATACCATTTTAAAAAAAACAAATTATTAATAATTACTGTACTATTATTATCGTTTCTATACAGAATCAGCGTGTATAGCAAAAGACAAAAAAATCACTTCAAATTATACTTAGAGAAATTATATTAGGTACACGTACATGGATCCTTCAGACCATCAGAACCCACTTAGATTTAGATATTTTCCGCCGATTTTCTAAAAATAGTATCGAACCTCGTAGCTCGTAGCTACTATGGCATATAGACATCTACCTACTCTTGGGCGACAAAGCTTATATATAATGTTTTTAAGGACACTCGTCTTGTGAGCAGAGCTTGGATCAATAAAAACCCGAGCAGAATACAAAAGCAGATTATTTAAAACATCTTCATTTTGCGCTTATCAAATATTTAAAATTTGTGATTCATAACGGAGGGTTACTGGCAGGAACATCAGATTTGTTCGCAACTTTGCGAAGAGTTTGACAGGCTGCGCGGAAAACCTGCGCGCGCATCCGGCCACCATCTTGAATTTTCATCCCATTCCCATTTCGAAAGTAGAGGGGAGCTCGTAGGACGTAGCAGCTGTGAGCGCGAAACATCCCCAAGGGTAAAACTAGGATTATTATTCAAACAATTCATTAAAGTTGTAAAGAAAACGACGCTTAAACAGGCACCAACCTAAAAACCTGTGGATTATCAAACGTATCGGAGAGTGCAAAAGTGAGTTACGAAATAACATTACTAAATTATCGATTTTGTATGTTTCAAATTGACAAAACTAGTGGCATTGTGCTCGACATTGTTTAACTCGTAGAATTTTACGAAGGTTCCCATTTAGGTGTTGTAATTTCAGTAGTATAGGTAACCGAAATCGATAAACGAGCATAACTTGCACCCGTTCTGGTTGCGTGGCTTGAATGTAAAAGAGATAGCACGCGCGCGCGTCAACAGCTACACAGCTTGTAGGGGCGATAAAAAATAACAGTGAGAGACCCCCCCTGACGTCCCCTTAACGATTTGATACTCCAAAGCTGATAAAAGGTTGGTATTCTATTATCTATCTGCAGGAACACTCTGTTCACCCACTTTACATCCATTTACTTAGCTGATTATCTGTGCCGATACACATAATCTAGATACATTAATGTTTCACTGTTTCAGAATTTCATTATAATTGTATGTCATCCTAAGATATATGATAAATTTATGCATTCTGCATGAATGCTTCTTTAGTACTGTAGTTTAGTACTCTTTAGTACTGTGTTTACGTCAATAGCTGTCACCGTTAGCCTCCCACGCGAAAGCACTTGTTTATTTCGCTCGAGAGGGAAGACAAATTGAAGGGAACAATTCATTATTAAATAGATTGACGCTCACTGAGAAGTATGATTAACTTACACCCACTTGTTAGGAAATTGAATCATATTCAACTGTTTGATTCCTAAGACACTCGTTAGGGTTCCGTATCCGAATGATCTCAACGAGACCCTATTACTAAGTCTACGCCGCGCCGCCTTCAGTCTGTCTGTCCGTCCTACCTTTAAAATGCTCTATCTTCTGAACCGTAGTAGGTAGCAGCTTGAATGACTGAAATAATAATAATTGTATTATAATAAAGTTCCATGCAATAAACGTGTTTTTTTCGACATTTCTTAGTTTTGCTCTGTCGTGGAAACGGTAACAGATACAAGCGTCAAACTTAGTGGGATTATAGTTCGAACTCTGTAATATAACAACAAATATAAAAAATTGATATGTGTGAATAGGTCTCGTGATAAAGTTCCCGAACTGAAAACCTATTTTTTTTGGTAACTTAGACACGGAACCCTCTGTGCACGAGTTTGACTTGCACTTGACCTTTTCTTTCTCCTTTTAGATACGTCTGGGGGAGTTTCTTATTAGATAATATATTTAATTTATTTTAGCTACACTATAGTGTTTTTGATCCCTTTATTATATACATAAGGTATTATACAAATTGTCGCATTTTGCGTACAATAGTAATTTTTCTCACATTTTATATCTGAATAATCGGTTTTTAATTATCTAGGACAACAAAAACGCTTGGTTTCGGAAGTGACAATATGTCAGTTCCACTATCAGTAACAGTTGTCAATTTATAGTTAGGCATTGTCAGTCTGTAATGCACTGAATGGTACATTTCATAAGGTTTATTTTAAGTGTACTTTAGACACTGACAACTGAAAAACGAATGTACTCATGTTGAAATGTTTCTAACAAAACAAGTGAGGTCGTGTTTTGCTTATCAAAGCCCTGAATGTGACTTTTTGCGAGTAACTTCAGTATAGTTTCCACCGTTCTTGCTATGGTCGTTTTGTAACAGCGCAGTTTAGTCTAAAAATAAACATGTCTAAATTAATTGGGAACCAAAATGGGAACGGGGTTGATGAAGAGGTAGGATAAGCAATCGATAATAATTGAATTTAACAAAATCATAATCAGGGATAAAATTTATATATAAAGAGTTTATAAAATGATACTGATAATTGAAACGTCCGATACCTATTGGTTGATAAAGCCGTATATATAAATAAAATTACCTCCTTGAGTTTTGGCGGGAACGTGAAGAAATCATGTCACGTCATTTTATTATTTTCCAAAACTTGTGTTATTTCGAGTGTTCATGTGTAAAAACAGTGAATTTTTACCCGTTAAGTGTTCGTGAACATGCACGAGTGTTGGTGAATGGTATAATGTCGTGAAACGTGAATTTTCGTGTTGTTTCCAAAACTCCATAGAAGGCTCTAGTAAAGTTTTCACCACTTTACTGGGGCATGACTTGGACTTGACCGTGACTTGCTTTGCTCGCCTTTGACTGTGACTATGACTTATTTGACAATATTCACCAAAACTAGAAAAAATATGAGTATACTTAACACTGGCAAATGCATAAGACGTGCGACGCCATAATCCTCTTAGGAGGAAAGAGAAAAAAAAAATATTACCTTCTGTGAAAGTCAGATAAAGTTTTGATTTATAACTTTTGATTCTTTTTTTAGATGACTGGGGATGCGAAATGGCAGAAGGATGCGGGAGATCAAAACTTCGACTACATGTTCAAGTTGCTCATCATCGGAAACAGCTCCGTGGGGAAAACGAGGTAATTCGTGTTATTTTTCTTATAAAGGTGACAGCTTTAAGAGCGTGACAAAAAAATGTTTTACCTACATATTGGTTAGGAAAAATAAACGATTTAATATTGGGCTCAGCAAACACATCGACTGGCGACCGGATAGCCTTTGCCTCGCCTTACCGAATTGCCAAACCAAACGTTAACATAAAAGCAGACCCTTAAGAGCTCGCTCCCCTAATTTGATTATCGAGATCGCAATTGTTTAACATTTTCGATTATAAAAAAGCACGTACCGGATGACGCAGCATAGGCAGGCCTCTCACTAGGTGGACCGATTGTGAAAGTCACGGTCAGACGCTGGACGTAACATCCTTAGTGATTTTTTGAATTCTCACGCATTGATGTGTGCTGAAGTGCTGGTTAGTATGCTTTGCAGTATGAAGTTTCATAGGAAAAATAATTAACGTCTCGAGTATGACATGAGTCTGTGACTTCAAAATTAAATGGACTTTATACTACTACATTTAGTTATGATGTCATCAGAGAATAGCATATTCATTCATCATCATCATCATCAGCCATAAGACGTCCACTGCTGAACATAGGCCTCCCCCTTAGAGCGCCACACCGACCGACAACGGGCCACTTGCATCCACCGGTTGCCCGCGACTTCAGAGCATCTCTTCATAGCTTCTTTGATTGCATATTCATTAGTCATCCCTTATTTATTGAACAGAACGCAAACCGTTTACTTAGGTTGGGTTGCACCATTTAGGTTAACTTTAAACTACAGTCATAACTGCAGTTAAAACTCCCGTTAAGAAGAAAAACCACCATAGTCAAAATGACGGATGACACAATGCTGGCTAAACTACATCGTTAAGGATGAAGTTATAGTTATAAATAAATAAATAATAAATTTAGCTTTAGCTGGGATTATGGTACAACCCAGTCTTAGAATCGCAGTTTTTGGGCATCCCCGAGTCCCGGTTTTATATTTTATGATCAGTCTGACACAGGGAATAATTTGTAGTATTTTTTAATTTGCCTATTATCAATATTGCGAACACTTCAGCCATTTTTTTTTTTTGTCGGATAACAATTAGAAATAATATTTTTTGCTATTTGCATTAACAAATATTAGCCAGACCGAGAAATTTCTAAAAAAAAGAAGTTTTTTCTAAGAAAATTCTATATACAAGAATTTGAATTTAACTCTATTCTTGCTTCTTATTTCGCATGAATTGTACGTGGTTTTCGCATGAAATGCTTCTTATGTTTAAGAGCCTTCTAGTTCGTAAAATGCCAAAAAGAGCTCTCTTCAGCCAAAGTTTTCAATAAGAATTCTTAAAGTATTCAAGTAGAAAAAATATACATAGGCTTCTGAAGACTCTTATCTAGTCAAAAGTTCATACCAGTACACGATATGAATTACTTCGCTCGATAAAAAAAAATCTTGAAAGTAGAACGTTTTTGGAATTTTTCCAAATTAAACTGTGATTTCATTACATCACTACTCTTACTTCCTACATGGTTTGACTTTTGATTTAGTGATTTACTTCCTCAGTGCTTCACACCACTGCAGAAGTAGTCACTACGTTTTCTTCAAAAGGCACGCCACCGGTGACACGCTCATCGTTGAAATCAGATGAAGATCGACACATTGACGTAAAAAAAATATTGTAGATGGCTAGTGATAGTTTCCAAGGCTTACATTAAAATAACCGTAAAGTAACTTAAATAAAACCGGCCAAGTGCGAGTAGGACTTTTACTCAGCACCGCCACACGTCTTGTGTAAATTATTTAACTTACATACATTTGCGTATGTCGATGACTTACTTATACGTCTTAGTGGTTGAAACTCTTGGCACGAATCACGAGTCTGACCTGGCCGGCTTATATTATTTCTGGTTGTTTTGAATTTGGATCAAATTACAATAATTAGTGCTTGTAGGTATGTATTATCGTTTCTACGATAGAGCCAAAACAAATTAAAAAAGAACCGCTAATAACACGTTTGTTGTATGCAAGCGCCAATTTTTTTAATTTTTTTTACTTGATAAAAAAATATCTCTATTCTAATAACTCATATTCTGTGAAACGGCTACTTAACACGGTTCAAAAGATACAGCCCTAAATACGTAGACATACAGTGTAG
This sequence comes from Apocheima hispidaria, assembly GCA_947579745.1. Classification (NCBI taxonomy): domain Eukaryota; kingdom Metazoa; phylum Arthropoda; class Insecta; order Lepidoptera; family Geometridae; genus Apocheima; species Apocheima hispidaria. The sequence goes on from OX388151.1 coordinate 6,788,709, forward strand.
TCTTAGTAATAGGGCCCCGTTGGGATACTCTGGGTACGGAACCGTAAAATTAGCTAAAATACACGTTTTACCCTTTTATCCTTTATTGAAAAAGTGGTCTATAGAAACTTCATTGGGTTCCACCACCACGGACGGACATCCGCGCGAAAGCTAGCCTTAAAAAAACAAAAAACAAAACACGTGTGAGCCTTGTTTTTTTTTAAGCTGTTAAATAACAATGCTACCTTTGTCGCTCGCCTAATAGTAACCATCACTGTAGCTGGCCCATAACAGTTCCGTGACATTCAGAACTGAATATCAACAGCAAGAAACTTTATGTTATATTTTTATTTAATGTTCAGGTATTTCGCTGGATACACTGCCCTTCAATCCAAAACTCATTATCTCTGAAATCTTTCCACACTATCGCTTGGCAGTTGAATAACTGATTCAAAACAAAAACAAAGTTCCATATTAGAAAATGAAAATGCTAATGAAAACGTTTTACGTTCCAGCTTCCTGTTCCGCTATGCAGATGACTCGTTCACGTCTGCCTTTGTCTCCACCGTCGGTATCGACTTCAAAGTCAAGACAGTGTTCCGGCACGACAAGCGAGTCAAGCTACAGATATGGGTATGTATTTTATCTTTTAGGACGGTTCTTTGAGGTAAAATTTCATTTATTTATGATATACATAACAGATATCAATCAATTTCTTACTAACAAATTTTTATTAAAAATCTGAACTGGATTGTAACCCAAAATGTGTGTAATTATGTATAAAGAAAAATATAATAATAAGACGAACGATTATCTTATAAAATATATAAAATAACTACCAGTGCGATGGACTATTCAGACATAGCACAGCTGTTGTGTCTGGATAATAATGGAGGATATCTTTTAGTAACTATTTTACTTACGATCGATTAATTGAATGTTTAAGTTTATCTAAGGTAAAGTAGAGATGACCGAGTCAGCATCGCGAATTAAATTTTGATAGTCTTAAATATTAAAAAATAAAAACCTTAGCTCTATTAGTATAACGCAGTAAATAACATCATCAAAGTGTGATTGGGTGTGGTTTCGGACGACATCATGGGCTCCAGATTTTTTGCTGAATTCATACCTCGTGGTGTTTTGTCTTTTGACTTTTGATTTTGTCATATTCAGTGGCTTAATAAAACTGAAAATTTGAAGTTAAAAGTATATACTGAAAATGGTTTCGGTGTAAGCAATTCTAACTCTCGCCGGGTTAGTTGTTTTTTTTTTTTTTTTAATAAAGTTACGTCACTCGGTTTTTATTAACGAGAAAGCATGTTCCAGTTCCGTTCCGACATTACCCAGAATGGAACAGAAAAGCCTTACACCTGCACTTTATTTTCATGCAAATTGCAATCGCATCACGATCGTTCCAGGTATTAGCCGTGAAAAAGTAAAAAACAGGCAAACAAAACAGCTCCTATCCATATTATTATAATCAGTGTTAGACTAATGATATGCACTCGACTTAAAAAATAATTGCTCGAGGTGTTAAATTTATAGTTTTTTAAATTTTGTCGCTAAGCAAAATGATTATTATAAAACTTCTTACGTAACAAAGGATGAAGAATATAAAAAAGAGATTTTAAATAAGTTTGCCACATCAAATATACAGAAGGGTTTGTAGACATTGCTGTTCCCATTGTCGCTCCTATCTGGAACAAGGCCAACTAGTGTTCCGATCTCTTTTATTACAATATATTATATGAATGCGAATAATACTAAAATATACGATAGACAGCGTTGGAAACAGAAAAATGTTTTCACATTAATAAAACTGGTGTGACTTTATTTTTTGAAATATAGTATAATACTTCCACACAAAAAGACACTATCAAATCAAATTTGTCATGTGTTGATATCAAATCCATTCGCCATCAAAAAGTTGACTTTTCTACCTGTAAAAGTGATTCAGATCAAATGGTTCTCAGAGAAAAATGCTCTTGTAGGCATTTAGTCCCTTAGGCTAACTAGAAAAAAATAAAGAAAGAAAAACATTTATTTATTTTATGCACTATAATGTTCGTTGAACCAAATCGACCACAGGGAAGAAAGGCTAGGGAGAAAATCGACCGCAAATTAAAATACCCTCGAAGCAAGTCCTAATTAATGAATAGATATTATTACTCGAAAAAGAAAATACCCAACTGCAAAATATGGCATGAATGTCACTTCGGACGTAAAGACGAATCCAACAACACCTTACTCGTCAAAATCGGTCAAGCCGCTTAGGCTGTAGGTAGTCATGTAGGACACACAAACATAATTGACCGAGCGAAGCGAAGGTCTCAGAGTATACTGAGACAAATCGTCATTTATATGTAAGTTTGTATATTTGCCCGATGATAACTTGCGAACCGTTGATCCGATCTTCTTGAAATGTTGTAGGCAAGTAGTTCATTTCAATACAATTTTTAAGTTCGAATATGAGCTGAATCGGTCTAGGGTTTCTGAAGATATAGTGGTCGCGAGGTCTCAGTTCGGCGCGAACTACTGCCCAAGAAGGATGGTAATGTTTTGGTAAAAATTACATGAAAGCAAAACGACCCTAAAGTTCAGTTTACTAAAATAGTCTTTGGTTGTTTCCTTTTGTTAGTTTAGCTCCAGTGGTGGACCCTCAGAATAGAATAGAATAGAGTAGAATAGAATCGTTTATTGACCTTATAACATTGGTAGTTACACTGGGCAAGTCACATTTACAAAATATTCAGTTAATAATTACATAATTTCAAATATCTAATCAAAAGCAACAAAAAAAAGTACTATTAATAAATAATTTACTAAAATATAATTAATAATTTTGTCAACAAGTTTTATAAATGTAAAAAAATAAGTCAAGAGTTTATATCTAATAATTCAAATATGTCCTACCATACATACGTCTTGGAAATTTAGACTAAACATTGTATATTTTTCAGGATACAGCGGGTCAGGAGCGCTACCGTACCATTACCACTGCGTACTACAGAGGTGCGATGGGCTTTATTCTCATGTATGACATCACGAACGAAGAAAGCTTCAATAGCGTTCAAGACTGGTATGACTCATAACTATTACGTAATCATTAAGATTGATTTCGATACGGGGAAAAATCTTTGTGACGAAGTCATTAATATAAAACCTAATAATTTACTGTCTATTCGATTTTGGTCTGCCTATATAATATAATTCATTGATTTTGATGTGCGCTCAGTATTTCTGATGTGCAATTTTTTATAAGGATTCATAAAAATTACGGGATCCTAGGAGGGTATTTAGAGATACCGCTATACACTCTCGCAGGTAGATGAAAAGAGATGACTTAAGCGTGCGCTAGTCTGAAAACCAGATCATTAAAACAGTGAAATTACATCTAAACCAGGAAATCAATCGGTATTCTGTTCCATACAAACCTAGATATCTTTATTATCTCACTGTTAGTGTAATGATCACTTGAATACACACTAGGGGTCCGAGCACCATTGAAAAATGTGTGTAAATGGTTTTTATCGAAAAAAAGTCAAGTGATCTTGTTTTCCCGCCATGTAATGACAGATGACAGATCCAAAAAAAAACATATATTCCAAAATAAGAGTTTTAATCTAGATAATTAACCCCCGAATACTGAAACGCTCGTTAACTTTGACAACAGATTAATTCTAATACTGCCTTTGTCTGGCACTAAGCAAATAGCAAAGACAGCAATAGACTTAATCTGTCATCAAAGTTAACAAACGTTACAGTATTCGGGGGTAAGGATACTAAATATAAAAATAACAATCAGCTTAAGTCACTTTGGATATAAATAATTCCAACGAAACTTCACTTGTTACAATTTTGTAGTTCATTACAATTGATCAAGCCGTTTGGGCTATATACGAGGTAAAATATGAACACACAAACAAACTTACATACTTATATCAAACAAACAACAAACAAAATTCTTTATTTTGGAACAAAAACTTAGTGAATAATGCAAATAGAACGATGCTACCCGCAGTAGTTAAATAACTGTGTCGCGGGTAGCAACGCCCACCTCCGAAACACCCATTAAACGGGAGCTCCAAAATTAAGAGAGTAATTACTTAAATTTTTACAATTGAAATATATTAAAGTTATAAGTAATTCTAAAAAGACTCTGGGTGCGTGAGTGTGCGCGCGTATTTGTTTGTGTTTATTGAGAGTGTGAGTGTGTGTGTGCGAGTATGTATGGGTGAGTGCATGTGTAAGTGAGTAAGTGTATATTTGCGTTTAGTGAATTATTTCAAAACTGTGATTAAATCCTCAGTGTCTAGGTATGACAAAGATAGACATTCAACACATTTCAATTTACATTTATATGAGGGGAGCGGGTAAATACATAATTTGTTAAGTTTATTATATAATAAAGAGCTGACAGCATGATAATGCCGACTTGCAATAGCCGTGCGACATCGCTCATAGCTACACACCCTGTCAGATCTACGTTTATTAAGTAGGTCCGGATCGTAGGACATTTGGGAGTGTTTCTTTAAAATGGTTTGCAATACAAAGAGCTGTCTCACAGTAAGGACTCCACATAACGAGACTACACATACGACTATAAAGACTTACACACTCATATACTTACATACACCTCAAGAACATTACAATCTTCTTTGGAAAATGGATAAAAATCTATGTGGAATTAGTTATATTGGTAAAACTTACGAATTTCTAACTGTGGTACTGCTTATTTCAGGGTGACACAAATAAAAACTTACTCCTGGGACAACGCCCAAGTGATCCTGGTAGGCAACAAGTGCGACATGGAGGAGGAACGAGTGGTCAGCGTGGAGCGCGGCCGGCAGCTCGCGGACCAGCTCGGTGTCGAGTTCTACGAGACCAGTGCTAAGGAGAATATTAACGTCAAGGTCAATACTACTACTACTTATCCATACACTTACTACTTACACTACACTTACACTTACACTTACATACTTTCTACTTATCCATACATCTCCATATCATTAGCCTATTTCTCACTGTTAAGATACGCTTGTCCCCACTACGTTACCGAGCTCGGTAGCTCTCTGCGTTTTTGCATGCTATTTTACATAGGTTGTTACCCTCTCTGGCTGTAGAAGACCTATCGTCATCATCAGCCAGAAAGTCCACTGCAAAGGCCGTAGGGGAACGGGGAGGCCCTTTTGCCATAATCTCCGTTGTTCCGGAGACATATACAGTATATACATTACATTATAGCGTAGTACTAATGTACTCCAATGGTTGTGGTTTCTGGGTTATTACTGGCACTTGTTACTTAGGCTCGTCGATGTGCTGTGTATGTCGTCGGCTAATCGTTGAACTGGGCCGATCGAGATCTGCTTGAGCAGATCACGATACGCCAGCTTTTCTTGATTTGGCCAATTATTTCATGATGTGCCCAGTATAAAGTTGGGCAGACCGGTGAGAGCAATTTGACGATTTGCACTTCTAGTCACTTGGCCACATCGAGATATGGCTGTGCGCATCATAATGTAGTTCCGTTTCGCGACGCTTGTGGCCCTGTTTGCGGTAGTACGATACTGGGTAAATCTTTATTATCTAAATTTCATTTTATTTGCTTGTAATTTGTTCACCTTACAGAATCGAATGCCTAAGCATGGCCGGGCAAATCGGCAAACGTTATGCTTTGAACGATATGGCGGTTCTTAGACAGGCAAATCAAGAAATGCTGGCGTATCGTGATCTGGCCAGGCAGATGTCAACGATTAACCCACGACATATATATCGATAACTTTGGTTTGGTGAATTACATCGTTATTGTTACTTTTGTGAAGCCGCTTTTGGCGTGTCTCTCATGTCCCTGTTCATAGCTCGTTGAGTAACTTTGCCCTGGGACAAGTCGTACTGCTTGTCGTCTCGGCTTCTTAAGTCACGACTAAAGAAAGCATTGAAGACTCAAGTCCTAAATGTTTCGCCTTTCGATGGAAACGAAACAATTAGCGGCGGTGGATGAATTTGGAACTAGTTTTGCTTACAGACGAAATAAGTAGGCAGCTAGCTGTCTTGGGGATCGCAGAACGTTCAGCGTTTACTAAGAGGGTGCTCCTGCCTGTCCTCCGGTGGTTCTTGTCTCAGTTTTACTGGATCCATATTATCATATCATAAATTTTAACTAATATTTTTCAATTTCAGGCAGTATTTGAGCGACTGGTGGATATTATTTGCGACAAGATGTCAGAAAGTCTTGATTCAGAGCCCGCGATGCTGGTCGCGGGAGGACAACGTCTAACGCAGCAGAAGGAAGGGCAAGGAGCTACGACTCCTAACTGTAACTGTTAATAGGACTCAAATTATTAAAAGCGGCTTTGTTTCAAGTTACAAAAAGTATTATTTTACGAGATTATTATATTGTAAAAACGAGATAGCCCTCGGTGTAACTTTGAGATCTGTTTCGTTTTTATTTACAATTATTATTTTTACTTTCAAATCCCATGTACCGAATACAAACAATGAAAAGTATTCATCAAACTAAAAAATTCACACTTTTTCATTACTAAATTATATGAAACGAAAATAATATTTTATAAATGACGCCTTTCAAGAAACTTATTTAGCAGAACAAAAAAATCTTTAATTTAACTCTTTCATTATTATTTCAATGTTAAAAAAAAACTATAAATTCTTAGTTTAATCTTGTACGTTAATGTTGCAACTTCGTGTTTTAATTAACGCGTTAAACTATTGTTAAATTTGTGTAGCGATAAATAAATTATGCATTAGTATTATTAATTCTATAGGTGTTAGGTGGCTATATCAATGTATATTATAATTGCGAGCCGGAGGTTAGATCTGATATACCTATTCTGTAGTTTTCACTTATTCAATGTATGTTGCTGTTGCTTTGCACCTTGCATTTATAGTTTCAATTAAGAAAGTAAACAAAAACTAAAACCTTTTGTAAGTATAAAAATAAATACACAATTTTGGAAGTAAAATAAACGTAAATTACTTAGTACTTTAAACAGAATACAGAATACAGAAATATTTATTTCGTAACAAAAAATACAGACACACAAAAGAAACATAATAATAAATTAAATATACACATAATAGACAGGAAGTGTACCTATATATTTGTCACGAAACCTGCCCCCACTCAGCGTAAGCTGGCTGTAAACAACCAGCGCTGGTATTCTGTTGGGGCCGGCAGGTGACGTCACGCGCGGTACAATGCACTCGTGTGCGAAAAAGTGCAGCGGAAAAAGAAAAATAGGGGGCAAATAAAGAAACTTTAAGCAACATAAAATACTGGCTTGAACAAATCTTTAAAATATCGACAACAAAATCTAACAAGCAGTAAAAAAGTACAAGTGAGTTTTAGTTTTCCGAGCTTGGTAATCATTTTTTTATGTTACTCGGTGACGAGACGAGCAAGTCGCTCACGCTACGCTGATGCTAAGCGTCACGCTTGCCCATAACAGTTCAGTGCCACCCAGAATTTTGAGCTTCAACAGTTCAAAACAATGCGCGGCAATGCACTGCGCTCGTCACCCTGAGATGTCAGATGTTTAATCTCTGTATGCCCAGTGATTACGCTGGTAACATTGCCCTTCAATCCGGAACACAGTTATGCATACACACTATTGCTTGGCGGTTGAATAACTGGCAAAGGTGTGGTACTTCCCCAGGCGGACTCTGCAAGAGAGCCCTACCACTACAAAAGTAGGTAGACCGTTCTCATTGTCGTAGCGGTTTTCGTAGCTCACTACGAGGCTACGAGTGAGCCAATCCAGTTTTTTTCTACTTATACTCTGTAGCGTCGTAGCATGGCCAATAGTAAGGAGTAAGCAATCTGGATTGGCCTACCAGTAGTATTCGATGTTTGTTTTAAGTCGAATAAATCAAACTATTTCGCTTGTGAAATCCCTCGGAATCGAATGTAAATCAAATGCATGGTCTTTCTATAGCCAACAATTAAAATATTTTAGTTTAAAGTAAATTTATTTTCATTTCGTTTACCTTTTTTTCTTTAATAAATTTGGTAGACTTTGTATTGGAAAAATTATTAGTATTTCAGACCAGTTGGATAAAAATCGGCTATATTTTTAAACTTAAGGGACACTTGTTGTTATGTCTATTTATTATAAGATTACGAATGTTAAGGCTACGTTTGTACTGAAGCGAAGCGGAGCCAATTGGAGCTGTGTACGTACAGTGTACGAAGGAGGGAAGACGAGACGTGGAATTGAGGATTTCAACCAATGTAATTGGTAGATTCCGGCGCGTCTCCTTCCGCTCCGTCTCAGTGGAAACGCATTAAAGAAACTTTCGTTTTAGATAATTTCATGTCATAGAGATCGAAAAAATAATCTTAACCTGTAAGTTACCTAAAAGTTTTTTCTCGACCTGTTTCGTCAAATTCAAAGATAACAAAATAAAATAAAAAACAGAATATTTCTTGCTAAAATGAGCAGTTTTCCCTTAGGCATTGCTATTTTAGTTCTTTCAGCGTCAGGAGATGGCACTCGCGTAACTTTTGTTATTTACTTTTAAAAAGTTTATCGCAGTGGAGAACTTCGTTCAGCCAACGTAAAATTAATAACCAGTTTAATTTTGTTTCGTTTTATTTAATTAAAACTAAATAACACGGTTCATTTTTTGTATAATAAGCTGTAATTTATACAATAAAATATCAAGAAGGTAGAAAATACTACTGATCAATACTATAAGTAATGAATTTGTTAAAAAATTGTCGCACAACTTCCCATATACAAGGGAACGCAACGCAGAATATCATACCACATACTAGATACACATAACACATACATACTATTACCAAAACTGTCGCCAACGCCATCTAGCGAGAGATAAATACTGCTAAAATAACACCTGGAAAACCGCTCATTGACAGAACAGATATTACACACGCAAACAAACAGTTTTCAGAAATCCTCACTATATACAAAAACTTGCCATGAGCATGTGCAAGTGAGATAGCTATGACACGACTTTATACCCCATAAAGGAAACAAAAGAAAATGGTAGAGCTGAGTGTTAGTCCTTAGTATTAATCTAAGCTTTAAAATTATTAACAGCGATCATGTTTTTTTATAATTAGTTAGTACTAAATTGTTTTTAAACAAAGGTACAGTTCTAAATTAACTTTTTAACGTACTGCTATCGAATGTTGGAAAACACTTGGACCAATAACATAATACAGTATTGATCTCATAATTCCCATTTATGTTCAAATCTTTAGAAGCGCAAAGTAATATTTAGTTGCATCATTTTGGCATGATAATTAATTGTTGTTATAATTATTATGAAAAATATTGGTTTCTCTCTCTATAAGCTATTCAAGTTATGGTTAATTTATTGGGTGTGCTGTCTTGCTTTAGTATTGTTGTGTCTATTAAACGTACTTAGATTAATAGTATTAATGAATATTTATTGTTCAATTAAATATCAAAATTAAACGGTTTATTCGTAATCATACATTTTATGCGCCAAAGTAGTGTTTGGACAAGGTTAACAGTTTTAAATCAATCAAGTCTCCTAACAAAACATTTTGATGAGAATTATGTCAGTTTAAGATACATTTTTTATGGTCGGACTTTTGATACTTAGTCCCAAATCAACTATATCCTTACCACAGTATTTATTATTGTGTGCGTACCTGTACGCGCTTTCAATTTCCTCGGCCTCACGAAATAATATTCGAATAAATCGGATATAGTTATGATAATATTACCTAAAAAGTTTGTAAATACGTTTAACAATGTATAAATAATTGTATAGTATTATATCTACATACATAATAAATCTGTTTGTATTCTTGTTACTACGCTGTGTTTATAACTAAATATAGGCGTTTATTTAATCACTATCGTTAGATGTAAGTAACATTCACTTGTTTTAGTAAATCGCATCTTTCGAAGTGTGTGTAACTATTCGATTATCGACGCGCCCTCTACCGGGACATCACTAGATCTATTTATCTGTAGAAGACATAGACAATACAACTTATATCAAGTTCTTTTGAGACATGAGCACATTATTTTTTTAGACTAATTGTTAGGTAAATTAGTGTAATGTGTCGGCACCTATGTTATGAACAGATATACGTACCAATACTATAATTTATAATACTATTCATTTTTGTATTCACGTAAAAACTTTTAGGTATTCTCAGTTTAATTTACCAAACAAACTTATGAAAACATATTATGAAGCCAAATTGTAGCATTTCAGAGATGAAATAGTAATTAAAATTGAATTAAATGAATGATATAATTTATCGTATATACTTAAAACATTTACACAATACAAGTACATACAAATTGAATAGAGTTAAACATAATTAGAAGTTGCTTGAAAATATTTAAATTTTGTTCGAACTGTACAGAATCGTATCTAACTCGATTTAGTGTTGAGCTGTCGTTGACCGTAATAATTAAAAATATATTTTCTACTGCTGTCATATGCCGATTCTACTACGTGTTGCTACATTTATTCATTTGAATTTCGCATTAAGTGTAAAAATAAATATTAACAGTCAATTTGACACATTTACTTGAAAACAAGTAAATTGTTCACTAATGTAACAAAAATATATACTTACTCTAACATTGTAATAAAATTGTTCAAGATGTATAGTATTTATTTGGTTTGTTTAGGAGTAACCACGAATTTTCAGACCCAAGAAAAGAAATACTTTTTGTTTGGGTGATTTATCCGAAAATTTGTTGCAACATCAATCAGTTATTTTAGTGTAATAAAAAAGTTCTTCTTGTATTTCTACAAACCCCTGCAATGCCATTGTTTTTTTTTTAATAACATTATTTTGGGTACACTCCATATAAAAGGCCCTACCAAATCAATATTTTTTTCTTCAGTATACTGCAAAATTCATAGAAATGACAGGATTTTTTCAGTAATATGTTTTGTTATAGGTCTCTTATTCGAGTAGAGAATTCCAAGAATTCGTGGTACCTTAAATACAAGGCGAGTGTTAGGCATATCGTAGTATTTGAGCTTTACGTAGAAATATATGTATAATTATAATTATTTAGCAAAAGTAGATATTATACTTTGCAACAGAGAATGTATATTTAAATTTATTGTTTTAGTCTCTTCTACATTTATTAAGTATATTTTTTTGTAACTAAAGTGTGTACTTTGTCATGCGATTTAAAAACGTATCTACTTATCATGAAAATATTTAGCTCACATTGGGAGAAAATAATAAAATGTTAGCTGTATTCGATTAATGTATGTTAATATTTGTTGTGTGTTAAAATAATGGAATTATTTATAGAATACACCCATGTAAAAGATTCACAAATATAAATATATATTAAAGTGGCTGTTTTTTTTTTATTATCTCCATATTGCCCTAAAGTAGTATCACATAGATACACTACTCCCTTTATCTACTTAGAGTTCTGCACAGCTTTGAGTGTACCTATTGTGCAAGATTGTGGGAGTTTGTGTCCCATGTGTATTGTGTATGTTTGTAGTAATTTTTGATTTTTATTTTTATTTTGTATTAGTGGGTTTGTAATTTATATATTGTTTGAGTCTTGTTTGAGTCTTATCTACAAAATTTATACTAAGCAAAAGCGACATCTCTTGTCAACCTTGGAGACCTGTGATGGCTCTAGTCATCGCATGGACGTAATATTTGTACACACATCCGTGAGTACAAATAGAACCTTTTGTGTACCTTACACCTTTGTACTCGTATAATAAAATGTCGAAATATTTGTCTGCAAATATAATGGATGGCGCTTCTGAAGCCACGCTTTTTGGTAGTCTTGGTTAGAATAATCATAGAAAGTTTATTTGGAATAATGTACTTATAGTATTCCGTAGCGCCATTGGATGAGATCAGGGAGGTTTTATTAAAAACTTTTATGTCAACAGCACATTCCAAGCGTTGCAGGCTCGAACCCCATTGATCACAAACCTTTTGGATTTAATAAAACAGTTGATCTCACTTTGATAGGCAAATAAAAATTAAAAATCTTTTAGGTGTCGTAAATCATTTTAATCTCGTGAATTCCTTTCAAAAACTTTCACCAATTTTCGTTCCAAAAAAAACTTACTTCGTTTCAGTATGTTCAGGAACATCGGGGAAAACCTCTCGCGGTTCATTGTTCCAAACAATTTTAAATGGGAAACGAACTTTAACGAACTGTTTCTAACAGGTGTTGATGTTGAACTTTTGAAAAGTTACAAAGTAAGTACAGAGCTTTGTTGAAATATGTATGAAAAGAGGTCTAGAGGACTTCAGAGTTTTTGGCTGTTAATTCTTATAGTTTTATTAGTTCATATTGTTTAAATGTAATATATGGTTCAATATATTTGGGAGAGAAATACCTAATACCTACTAGTAGCAGTCCAGATGTACCTAAGCAGTCCGAAAAAAAGTCTACGTTAAAGCAAAATATATATAATACAATGCGCATGTAGTACATCAAAATAAGTTAAGAGGTTAGTAAGTTATAGTATTAACGGTTTTTTTTTCTATATTCTTCTTAATGTATATTCTTATAAAAACCTAACAACATAAAACTTGATTAAAATTTTAAAACTATGAGATTTATAACGACAACGTAGATTTGCATTTACCTAACACATTAAAAAATTATACAAGATATTTAAACCTATTGAAATTGCCGCCGACAATTATAATGGTTGGAATACCCACAGGTTAAGCGCATCAAGAGTCACTTATGTATTCTATCACAAACCATGACAGTAACATGTGTTTTGTTATTTAGAGAATCAGGCCCCTAGATAAGTAGAGTCGTCTGTAATGAGTTTTCTCATTACAAACGATTCTACTTACCTATGCATGTAATATTTTTCATACGACACTTTAAATAGCTTTTATCCATATATTGTCTATTTGACCCGCCGCTTGCCACGCATTGTATGGAAATTTGTCACATCACGTGTCACGTCATTTAGATGGGTTTCGGTCCTTATAAATAAAAACGTATTTTTGATATACTGCTTCCCAGTAATCTGTCTTATTTGAATTTGTGAAATGTAAAAACACAAACGCTATAAATTATGTCCGAGGGCCTCACTTATGCTCGAGCCCCGTCACAAACTCACTTAGCGAATATGATAAATGAACTTAGCGTTTGTAGCTTCAACTTATGTTGCTTCCTTTTTCATCAACTTTGTAAACGAGTCTGTCAAAATCAGCCCTTGTATCTTTGTATTAAATAAGATACTAACGTATTACGAGTACAAAGTCTTACTTACGAGCTTATAAAAACAATAGCAGCGATCCGAGGCATACATTTTTATATAGGAAACTATTCAATTTTCAGAATGAAAAGCTGCTTATATCTACGATTTTAGTAAACCAAAATGTCATCAAATACCGTTCAGCTGGTACCTAGTTAACCGGGAACAAGCAGACACACACAAACATATCCCAAAATTAATATTTTTTTGATGACTTTAAATAAATAGATCTGGGACATCTGGGACATTTTTGCACACACGGTCACCTGACCCCAAACTAAGCAAAGCTTGTAATATGGCTGCCAGAGACTGATACACGTACATATATATTTTTAAATACATACTTATATAGATATTAATATTAAATAAATAGATAAACTGAACTGAATTCAAATATTGCGTATCTTTTTACGTGTCTAAAAATACTTGTAAGTGCGAAACCGTAAAAAGGATTCAAGCAGAAAATAGGGCGTGAGAGCCCGATTTCATAAAACGCTGCTCTGTTTTTGTCGAGCTGCCTTCACTTAGATCGGTTGACAAGGGAGCCAGCTAATCAGTGAAGTGTCACTCAACGATTCTGTTACGGAGTAGGTACCTATACGTGGTAAGTTCGATTTATGTCTGACACTGGAGATAACGAAATGTGATCTTGCACGCGTAAAAGATTTATCTAAAAATTATCTAAGCAGAAAGAATCAGATGATGAAAAAATGTACTGTATGCATCTGGAGGAATTGACATTATATACCTTATTTACGAAAAATTGTAGAACTATGCGAGACGCATATCGTAGATTTCCGTAGACATGTCCGCAAAATGATCGAATAAAGTTCATATCATTTTTATGACGTATTGTTATAGTATATAGTATAGAAAATATACAGGACTAAATTGTTCATACAGCCATTTTTAGGGTTCCGTAGTACTACAGGGACACCTTACAAGTTCGTCATGTCTGTCTGTCTGTCTGAATTACGGCCTATAACTTCCAAAGTGATTAACATATATGCATGAAATTTTGGAAAACGATAGTCTAAGTATAAACCTATAGTTTAAAAGGTAAAAAAATCTTATTTTTTTTAAATAAAATAAGGGTAGCTGATTTTCCCGCTCAATATGTGTATAAAGTCCTATTATGAATGTTTCAATGAATTATTTTATGAGGTAGTTTTTTTTTTTTAATATTTCGATACAAACTTCGGGGGTCCATTTTGCCCCTTTAGAGGTGGAATTTCGTAAAATTCGTTCTTATTGTAAACCTAGACCATTTGAAGAGTATTGGGTCCTTTCACGTCTCTATAATGAGTGGTTTGGTCTGTGCAAAGGCTTGTTATTTTCACAGAATTCTCATTATTAAATTCTTTGGCTATTTATTGTACTTTACGCAAATATAAGAAGAATTCTGAGACTTTACGACATTTTTACAGAGCAAGTTCTTTTTCTTCCCGCGACTCCATTGTTGCAAACAAAATAAGAGTGTCAGATAATCTTTAAAATATTTAAAGAAAAGAACTACATATAGGTGGCCAATGATTTTCACCAAATGGCTTATTGAAATTAGGCGTCAATTCAAAATAGTTTCAAGAAAAAAGAGATTGTATTTATTCTGTGACTAACAATTTTCGAAACAACCGATTTAACTTTTATTCCCATTGTACTGGAAAAACATAATTTTAAAAGAGTTTTTACTATGATTTAATATGAGTGATCCGGAAAGGTCGGTTCGGTTCGTGAATTGCTCTCAGTGCGGCGTAGAAAGTTACGATTTCTTGTAAGCTACTTATTGATTTATATTATTTTATATAAATATATATACTTATTTTATGTATTTGCAAATCTGAAATCTAGTCTACCTTAGAGCAACGCGGCCACGGGCTCGGCTACCCGAAACGAACGAGCCGGTGACCGCGTTGCACTAAGACAGAGAAAGGGAAATAGCGGCCGCGGGCCAAATCCGGCCCGCGGCGTGATTTGATCAGGCCAGCGCTCTGCAACAGCTCTCTATATAAATACGGCCTCAGTAAACAATTATGTAGGGTTTAATACTATACCGGTGCTGTAGGATTTAACTATTACTGCTACACAGTGCCTGTGCTGCCACTGCCACACGATCATCGTGGATTTATTGAAACCAAATAAGTTGTTTAAAGAAATTACGCGTAAAATAATCACTGATAAAATAATCACAAAATAATCACATTGCTTTAGCTACAAATTTCAATAAGCTGATTTTCATCTTGGTTTTTGGTTTAGTGACAAATGTACATTGTACAATGTACTTATACTAGCTTTCAACTTGAATTTGTGATTAGTGTAATTACTTGAAGCGATCTATTTACTATTGCAAAATTAGTTTTCATGAACCTACGATGAGTAATTAAGCTGTAATTGACAAACAACGCAAGGAAAGTTGAATTTCGCGCGCTGAGCAAACGTTGTACCTTAAGCTATATCTATGCAAAAAATCAGGTTGATCCGTTCAGCCATTAAGCCGTGAAACGCGACAAACACCCAGACAGAGATACAGAGTTACTTTCGCATTTATAATATTAATTACGATACCAGTAATTCTATTTCCCCATCCCTGCTCAAAGATGTTTACAATATGATTCCGGCCATATATATCCACACATACACATATAATTATACATATATATCGGATATTGATATCCGGACGGACGGACGAAGAGATACACAACGAGTTTAGAAGACTTCCTTGCTCTACTACGCAACCCTAAAAGTCAACAGTAAGAACATGGGCCGTAGCTAGATTCTGCACCCGAGACACAATAAAAAAAATTGTGTCAGCTGTAATGATAACATTGTAAAAAGCGAAATGAAAAAAGTAAAGTTATCGAAATAGCACAAACAAAAATGGGAAAGTCTAATAAGTTTTGCTTGTTTTTTGAATGAAAGAGCAACGCTGTAAGCTGATACGAGTATCACACAGCACAGTGACTACCTCAGTTATTTAAAAGAGTGTTTTCATGCACCTAGAAATTAGTAAGTTTTTACCGCGGTTCGAGTATAAATATTAAGGTGAAAGTGATTAAATTTGCAAAAACTTTACGAAATTAGTTTCTTGCACAGAATTCTCTTTATTAATGTTACTTTCGACAATATATATCGAGACAAGGTCATATTTCGACCATAGCGTTTGGGTCAATTATCCTTAGTGTCAGTGTAATGTGACCCGAGACACGTTTTTATTCGACTGGTCTTTTTGTCTGCCGTAATTTAGTTTTTGCACGTTTTTATTCGTTTTCAGACATGAATAGATTGCTTGTAGGTATAATAATACTTCGGTTGGACAATGTCTGCAAAACAAATCACATTAAATATAGGATGTCATGTGATAATTTTATTGAGATCTATATTTATTTTATTATTACACTCAGTTTCTTTCTTTCCTATAACTTTTCTCCAAAAATTTCAAAACTTTTCTTTGCTATTAGGTGGGAGGTGGCTATCAGCTTTGGAACATAATAGCTAATCTGCCCTATCTTCTACTTAATTAAACTACTTTATACTAGCTACGCACCGCGGTTTCACCCGCAAGTACAATCTCTCAGGAACCATACATTTTCCCGGGATAAAAAGTAGCCAAATATTATGTCACTCTTTGACCATTAAACTATATCCATCTAAAAATCTGGTCGATCCGTTGTTCTGTTGCTGCGTGAAAGAAGAAAAAACAAACCAACAAACACACTTTTGTATTTATAATAGTAGAGATTTTGTGTCTGTTCGGTACAAATTTTAAAATTAATTTTAACACTATGGACTAGAAACTTAATACAGATCAAAACTAAATGACAATCCAATATTCAGCTTTATCTATGTAAAATATTTATCGTTACCGATATTTCACATCAGAGGAATATAGCCGCAGTCGTAACAGGACTAATGAAAGCTTCGAGGTACAAAAATGAATATATTCATCTCGACGAAAAAAATCGTTTTCGTGATTTAGAACTCCCTACATTAGAACTGCCAGTCCTTACAAAACGTCAAAAAATACACAAAAATGATTGAACGCTGTCTGCTGAAGTGTAGAAATTAAATTTGTGTTTCTATCTGGATGTTTGTCGTGTTATCAGCCAAATAGATCTTGATAACATTTGATAAGGATTTACTGATTATCACAAAGATTGACATAGGTTAATTTTATATCCACGCTAACGAAGTCGCGTTTAACTGCTAGTATTTTAGGATTAGAAGGTCTAAGAAACAAAATGTCCAACAGCGCGAAACGTCTAATGAGCAGTAAGCCTAATTAGCAATGAACATGGACATGTTGCAAAACGACCAACTATCAGATGGTCTGTATAGCAGAACATCTATTTAGCAAATCGTCAGATTCTCAAAATATCTGGGTACTCAGACACTAATTCAACACACAGATTACATCGGGAGGGAAACGGACTAGGCCTCACTTGCGCATGTTGTCCGTAACGAAGGCCCTACAAGATCCAAATGTACAATATTATTTTTTAGGTACCTATACAAGAACAAGTTCAAGAAACAAGAAATAAGAGTTTTAGGTACAAGAAATTAAATAACAAAAAACCAAAAACATTTACTTACACTCTGACTTATCTTAGACAGTTCAGATAAAGGACGACGAAGACCTCAGAATGTGTTAAGGTCGTTGAATCTGCTTAACCTTGCTATTGATTAGTTGTACAGAGCATATACTCGGTTGACATCTCGTACCTATTCCTCCCGCAAGAAAATACTATAAACTCGCCAATTCTATATTCGCATGTATTATTCTCGGATATAATTGCAATCCTAAGCACAAATTGAATGAAGGATTGGTGAGCCCGTCCAATCGTAATCGCGATTAATTACCCCATCCAGCGCCGAGCGCTGCGAGTTGTGTTTATTAGAGAATCTCCAAACGCGATCCAGTGGTTTTATTATCTTTGATTAAATGCGTCCGTATACCAATTCCACCAGACTTGTAACCTTTAGATTTTATTGACTCCATCAATAAGTGAAGCAATATATCATGGATTACTAAAATTTTAATAAATAAAATCTCCGTTCCATTTCAACCGTCGCGTCGTGCGTCATTTAAATTGTAAACAAAATGCATTTTTTTAAATCAAATTGGGTGACAAGATGGGTATTTCGTTCGCCTGGTGGTAGCACTTGCCCATAACAGTTCAGTGTCACCCAGAATTATAAGTTTAATCATATTAATAATTAAGGAGAATGGAAGTCTTCTGGCTGATGATGATGATGATGAGTAATTAAAAATTAAGTAAGTAAAGCAAATACCAAAGTAACAATCTTCTTTTCTTTGGTACCTTAATTCACCACTGTTATCAGCGCTAGATGGCTGAAATGATAGATAAAATTTCTCCAGATTTAAAGTTCTACTATTTATTAAATTTACTGTATGTATGAGATTCCCACACATCATTTATAACTCAATGTTTAGGTAAAACCCTAAAATGAAAGAATTCTGTTCAACCTACCTATTCTTTAAAAGCTTTCGCCTACTTATCGTATTTCTGGAAGTGTAATAAAACCTGTATTTAGTCCATTCCATTCAAATTACTCGTTGGCGTAACACCAGCAGATATGGATCGTGGAATTTACGATTATCTTTCAGAGGAGGATATTTATCCAAGTTTAGGTTAGGGTTTGTGGCTTCAAATTAAATCAAGGCATATAATATCTTAACAATTTATTTCTCTCGTAATCCTGAGTCGCGTCCACGGCTATCTCGCTCGCACGTGATCATATTATTAAGGTAATAAAATCACTAATTATGAATTTTAAGAATGTATACATTGTGTAGGGTGTAAGGGGGATACGTTTAGCAGTGGACGTCTTCTTGCTGACGATAATGATGATGATGATGGTATGTTGTGTCCTTTTATCATAAGATTACACTTTTACGTTAGATTTATGCAAAAAAATATATATGTTTATATGAAAGGTTTTTTCCAATATCTTCTGTCAACTTAAAATACAACAAAAATTAAATTATTTAACAGTATATATAATTATGTATTCTTTAACTTAAGCCTCTGGTAGTAAAAATAATATTATAAATGCGAAATTGTGTTTCTTTGTGTTAGCTGACTATACATAGATATAGATGCGCGCACGGCCACGTCCGGCACAGCGACCAGAGTCAGTCGAATACACCTCTTGGTTGCACACTGTTGTGTTGTTCTTTCCGACCCCTGCGTCCTATCTAACAAATGGCGACGAGGATGGGATCCATTTGTTCCTCTTTCACGCAGCAACAGAGTAATGAATTGAGCTGATTTTTTGCATGGCTTGGAGAGTGGCATAGACTTGACATGAAAAATATACGGTTCCTGAGGTTTTTTTATTACTCGGATGGAACTGCGGGGCGCAGCTAGTTATAGATTAATGCAACATACAGTTTTTGGAAATTCATACCCTATTTACATAAACTGCATATCATCTGCGAATTAGTAGAAAGTTTTAAATAGTAATTAAATTATTAAATATCCTACGATAATAGTTATTATAATAAAAATATTATGTATACCTCTAAAATAATATTGTATCCTTACTTAGAATCTATATATGTATATAATATATACATATATATATATACATATAGTATTTACATATATATTGATTTATATATTATATAAATCATGGAACTAAATTAAATTGGGAACTAAATTGGGTACGCACTTGAGTTTCATGAATGACGTACTTCTCAAGATAGGTTTTTGGTGAATTACAATTTATAAATAAATATGGATAATTAATTAATAAATATCTATAATGTATCGTTACAACACCGTAAACGTACAGGCGGTTCTCACATTGCTAAGCACCACGCTACTGGGCGCAGAACGCGGAGCCAAAAACGCAGCATTTTCAGTGTTTTTTACCGCGGGTGTTTTCTGTACAAGGTGAGATACTTCGAAACGTGGTCCTGCGCAACGTCGCGTGGCGCGGAGCATTGTGAGAATCGCCAAATCACAAGGTAAAATTACATTTCATTTGTCACAAAAATCTATTCTAGAGTCCATAGAAGGGCGTAGTTTCTGATTGAACTCCTCCCACGAACAAAAGCCTCTCTCACATATCGGCAGTAAAGGCTCCTCGTTCCAGTAAAAAACGACATTGTAGTCAACATCAGCATCTTTGCCGCACCTGTTACAGAAGTTTATTGGAATCAAAAACATTCGAAACTTTCAGTATGATTCTCTAACAGGAATTATCTTTCGACTTGAACATTTACTAGATGAGATAAAGTTATTTTGAGACATGATAATTTAGAAATAATGACCTGATTGAAATGAAGTGACCATGAGATCTGGTCATTCTAATAGTACTCCGTGATTTTTTATAGATCCAGGAAACGAAGTAAAGCGTAACTCAATTTTGCATATCCTGTACATAACCACATTCAATTCTATAATGAACAGACAGTAAGAAAATGTTATAATGTAAAGAATAAAATATTTAGAACGGAAATCAGTCGCTTCATAGTCACTTGAAGCACCACATCAGCCAAAAGTGCTCCCTCACTGGGAGCATTCGCCTGTAATGTTACAGTTCAGATTCTAACATTACATCAGTGTCCCTTATTAATAGTACACCCCGTCCCTTACCAAAAAAACAACCAGGTCATATAAATCCTCTACACGCTAAGGTTGCCTGGAAGAGATCGCTTTGAGCGATAAGGCCGCCAGTTGTTACACTATTATTATTATTTTTTGTCTTATGTATGTCATTTCTGGTGTGAACAATAAAGAGTTATCTATCTAAGGAGAACCAAGCTTTACCGCACAACCTGTAATGATACTATTTGTGACATTACATCAATGAGTGAGGAGAAACGAGCATTACAGCGAGCAACCAGTAATGCTACAATTTATAACATCAATTCGCTCCTTTACCGTAACGTGCTGTCGCGGCGCGCGCAAGCTAGATTGTTCAAATTACATGCGAATGCTTGTCAGTCAGTGAGGCAGTAATGTAACGTAATGCAAAATCGAATCTTGGATTGTTAAATTACAGGTGGATGCTCCCGCTGAGGGAGCGCCTCACAATCAATTTCTGCCCCATCCAAATGCATCGAACTGTCATTCAAAAACTTCACAATTAAATTCTGTGTAGCTAATTGCGTCTGTCGTAGATTGGCTCGTGAATCTCACACCCTGTTGTCACATAATCAAAAACAAACACTGCACTTCAATCCATAACACAGCAATGTTTACAAATGACCACACCTGTTCCAAAAGATTATATTTTTAGCCAAAATTCATTTAAACTTTTATAATTATTTCTTCTATTCATCGCTACGGATTACTAGCCCACATACTCTAACAGCGGCATCACATCTCACCAGCTGCATCAGCTGTGTCAAGCCAGCTGTGCATCTACCATTTTTTTATAGTTTCCCCGTGTCCATTTAATTAATCCTTTGAACGCAGCGTCAGTTACAAGAGACAAAAAAATATGCCCCGAAATGCCGATGACGAATATTGGCAGCGTGATTTAATTTTATGATTTACAGTAAATTTATTTAAAGATTATTTTAAAGTCAATTTCTGATTGTATTATCTTGAAGTAGCTGTTGATTAAGTTTAGGCTATCAATTATATTATAAGCAATTTTAAGCTTTCTAAAATCTCAACAGGTATTATTATTAAAAGATTTAAAAAAAACGACTTTGTCATGTGGCCTAAACTCCAGGCATAAAGAGAAATGCAACGCTGTCTCAGTAGCGGTCAAGCTGTTTAGGCTACTAGGAGGTAATATTATGAGAACACAAAAACATACACACAAGATATTTAAAAAATAAACCCCTGAAAACATTACCCTCTTTCTTGGGCAGTCGGTTTTTAATATGATTAAAAGTCACCTGTTAAGCACGGCTATTAAGTTGGCGGAGAAAGGCGAAATCTTGGTATTCCTCCATTTTCTTTTGGGATTTCTTTCGGCACTAAGTGGGACATCGTCTTGAAACAAATCAAGTGCTGTGGCCACCATATTCAGTGTAACTGTGTCAGTAAAGTAGGCCACTAAATCTTTTCCATTGCCTTCTCTGGCGTCTTGGAAATGATTTAACAAATCACCCAAAGTTATTCTTCCTAGATGTTGGTTTATAGGGATACCATAGCCATTTCTGTAGTAATTTTCCAAATCACCGATGTATTCTAGAACTTTTAAATCTTCAGTTGTAAATAAAGCGCACCAAGGGCTGAATTTGTTGTTTATTCCAGACCAAGTGTAGCGACACAAATCGTATAGAGACTTTACGCTTTCATCTGACAGCTCCCTGTCGATACCGAGCCGCCTTTGGATTCTGTCTTTTATCTAAAACAATATTAAAACTGTAAAATAATCTGTAGATACAAGAAAATAATTATAATGTTTCTTTTCTCCACCTCGTCTCCTTTCCTTATAGCATGCCGCGGGTGGCGCATGGATTTTACTGAATTTGCAGCAACCCCACGGCACAATGAAGTGTGTGAATATTTTGTACTCTTAAAAATAATTTCCTTATATTTATAAAAATTATTAACACACTTCATTGTGTGAGTGTGGGCGCAATTCAGTAAAAACTCAATAACTTACATCATGCGTAGCTATGTACGAAAAATACTCGACCACTGGAAACTTACGACTAGATACTCTGGTCTGCTTATATATTTTTCAACCTCTTTGAATGTGTCTTGATTCTGAAGTTCCTTGTGGTAGGTCTTGCACGTTTTGTAAGGCTGTAATAAAATTATGTTATATTATTTCATTCAAACATCGACCCGGTCGGGAATAAAGCCCGGGATCTCTTGCTTATGGAGCAGAGCCAAATAGATCATTAAAATATTGTAGTAGCTAACCTTATCCAGAAGTGAAATATTGGTAAAAATCAGTAAAAAACTAGACCGCACTTTAATTCTGGGTCGACTTTGAAAGTGCAGCTAGCGTGCAATTAGGATGCCTACGGTCTGTTCCATTAATGATTGGACAAAGCTGACCTCAATACTGACTGAGCACTGAGCATAGACCGAGCGAAAATATTTTTTGATTCTTGGAACATATTTTATTAATGAAACGGTACGAGAAATTGTTTTGCTTAAACATTAAAAAAAAAAAACTGCTACATGTATAATCTATGTAATACCTACTGCGTGAACATTTTGCAGAAATTCTTGGCCTAAAACAGATCAAAAAGGGTAGGTATCAATAACATAACATTGATACTAAACATATAATTATTTGACATATACATAAATATATATAAATTTGTCCCTCATCCATACCTCATGAACAACTTTGTTCTTTCGACAACCAAACTTTGAGAAATTCCAAAACAATCTTGCCTACTTTATTAAGGTCGCGCGATATCAGAGTGTAAACTCGCGAAAGTTTCGACAGAGACGGTGATACTCTGACTTTTCTATGTATAAATCAACATTTTGTGATGAATTTAAAACAGCCAAGTTACTTTTAATACTTACAGCTATATTCTCGCTCGATTTCCCAATATTTAACCGCTCACTTGGAAACCCTTTAACAAAATTCTGTGCAATATCTTCTGTAACACCGCCGCCAGCTTGTGCAATTTTGTAGTTTCCTTTGAGATTTTGTAATAACTCAGGGAAAGCTTGTCGTAATCTTTTTGCTATTCCTATTAGTTCTTGGGAGCCTTCGTTAGTTAGGAAATTCAGTTCACTGAGAATTCCGTTATCCGTGCCCCAAGATCTTAGGTTTTCAATGTCTTGGGCACATAGAGAACTTTTGCCGCCTTCGTAACTTGATATGACGTTGTCTCTAATGGCTAGTGATTCGTTGAGGCTCTTTTGGAAATTGTCGGGTATATTTTTTCCATCACTTATCAGCGCCCAAATACTGATTGGTTCACATCCTATAAGATAATATTTCAGGTACATTAGCGTCTTTTATTAATAAGACAAACGATGACCATTTAATTTTGTGAATCAAAAATATTATTTTTTACTCTATAGTCTCTTTAATATATAAAACTAGTAGTTCTGCAAACAGTAGACTTCGCCAAACTTTTATGCACAACCGCGATCCTACAATTTAGTTAATCTTGACAACCACTTGAACGTTTTTCCTTATATTCGAAATTCTTGTTTAGAATTGAGTCCCAAATGTTTTTAATGTTTCACCAACAATGTTCAATGCTATCAATGTTTTTTGTAGGTCTTTTTTTTCTGTGGAAATATTCAATCAGAAATCGCCGATGACTAAAAATTCCATAAAATCGTAGAACATGTATAGTTTCGTCGTGTTTGGTGGAAAAATACGACCTGTACGCGAGTATCAACAAACAAACAGATGTAAGTAAATTTTGCCAGTTAAAGCTTTCGTTCGCTTCTCTCACTCGGTCACTTACTTTAAAATGCTAGAACTATTGAAATTATAGGAAATAACTAACTGTTATGATGTGTTTCTATCTAACATTTACTATTTAGATACACTGAGATAAGATAGAGTAAATAAAAATTGGTCTTTTCACGTAATAAAGTCGGTGTTGTCTAATAAAACGATACGCACCTTTTAGTTTTACGATAGAATCCCTTATATCACCTCTGACGTTATTGTATGGGGTTTTATCCGAAAAATATTTATAGGGGCAACCTGAATTCCAATAACAAAAGTAAGACGCCACTGTTTTTAGTAAAACGCATAAAAAAACAACGCACAGTTTCATTTTAAGCGAACTAAATATTTGCGTGTATTTTTGTTTTCTAAATATATTTTAGCATTAAAACCATACAGTGAGACAAGCGAAACACGATTACTGATGCAAAAAGACGACAAATCTCTCATTTGAATTCATTATGACCGGTTAAAGTTGCAGAATGTTTACGAACTTGACCTTTGTATAAATTAGATAAAAATAAAAGAAACTATAAAGTTTTAGATTTTATTTCATCGCATAAATAGGATTACAAAATATCTGTGCGTTTATTCTCAGACAAAAGATATTATTTATGAGACTGTCACTCCCGTTGAGATAGACATCGGAGTGACCAACAGAAATGGTATCGATTGCTTTAGAACTGGCTCGCAGGTATATTTTAATATACAATTAATTGATTTTAAAACACAATAAATAAAATTCCAAATATTATAAAAACACTTAGTGAATTCTCTCCATCTAACAAAAGTCAGGCTTGCTAGACGAAAACGATTTTAATTTATCTTCGAGCTCTTGCCAAGTACACACCCCGTCCTTGCAAATCGGTATCAAGGGCTCCTCGTTAAGGTAAAATACGACGTTGTAATCATTCTCTTGATTGCATCTGGAATTAATAAACGATCTCAGATAAATAACATATCATATAAATAGACGTATGACTCGATAATGTTCCACACTATAAATGACATGCACACAAAAATGTGTAATGTGTATTGTAATGTGCGAAGAATAAAACGATTTAAAAAATAGTGTGACAGCTAGCAACCTCATGACTGAAAGCGATAACTTCCTAGAACTGTAAATATACGAGCATTACAAGTACATATATCTTGTGTAACTTTTAAACTTTCGCCGTTTGAACACATAATTTAATTTTTCCTATCAGGACTAGACATAAAAAAGAAATAGTTTTAGCGTGGTTAGATCCTAATAAGAAACATTAAATTGTACATAACTTATGTTAAGCTACTAGATAGATAGATATGTTTTTAACTCATTATCAGCCAGAAGACGTTGCTAAGCAAAAGCTTCTCCCTTATTAATAAATGCAAATAAACCTTGAAGCAGTTGCTTAGTCTTCTGTCTTTTTCAATCGAATTCTAATTTTGAAAGAGTGAAAAGGACTAAACACTTGGTAATTAATCCAAAGTCACTCCACGTTTATTAATACAGGGGTTAAAGCGTCACATTGAAGGACAATCTGCCATTTGCATCCACCGATAGCCCGTGACTTTCACAACGTCGTCAATCCTATGGGAGGCCTACGCTGCGATTTCCGGTTCGTGATCGCCACTCATGAACGTTCCTTCCCCATCGGTTCTTCGAGTGATGTGGCCTCCCCTGTTGCATTTCTGTTTTTACAGTAAATACTTCAAAATATAAGGAAAACAGTTACAGTAAGAAGTGACGCTTAAAGCGTACCTTAACTTTCATGCATAAGATTTACGTTTTAGTTATTTTTTTTAAACTAAACTACACTAAACTTTTAGTTTTTAAAAGCTGATAGAAACTAACAATTTCATCGCAATAGCTAGTTTTTTACAATGCATCCACTCTATAAAAATGAAATCCGATATTGATATCGGTAGAAGCGGGCGGGAGAGAAATGTCGACGTTGCATTTATAGGTAAAAGACATACAGTATTATTGTGACACGATATCGTAATACCTTCACTATTCGTTCCATTAATTGACTTAAAGTTATTATGTAGGTACTGTCAGAACGGTTTCATACATTTTGGTTCACAGTCTTACTATAGAGGCGGACACATTGGTTATTTCACCACATTGTTATCTTATTCATAACTTGATTAATTGAAATTAAAACGTGATTTCCTACTTCAACTTAGTAGTGGCTGAGTGAATAAAAGACTTGTACAGATTTGGATGAAATTTCTTGTGGAGCTAGCTTATAAATTTATATCATGGGAAAATGATTTATCCTAAATAAATGTGGTTCCCGTACCTATATATACAGGTTGTGTCATAATGGATCCCTTTACCTATGGATAGGGGACATCATGACTGTTCAGAAAATTAAAATTTGTATTCTGTTTTCGAGTATTTGAATATTTTCTAAATCTTTTACAATGAAATATTTACCTAAAATTACCAAAAACTGGAACATTTTGAAATTGATCAGCATAATTTTTATTTTCTGGATTGTCATAGTAGGTAATGGGTTATCCATTAACTACGATACACTTTATTCGTTACCTTTATGTATTCTTGTAAATAGATAAAGGTAACGAATAAAACCACTCGATGGTTAGTGCGAGTGCGACTAGTTTCAAAAAATAAACTGGTCGAAATCATTGTTACTTTTTGTATCAAATATTTTGGTAATAAAAAAAGCTTTATAGTACAAGCACTTACCCACGTATACCATCAGTACTATTCATTGCTATGAATACGTCAAAGCATTAGCAAATACCTACAAGCCCCATCAACAGAATTGACGGGATGAAACGACTAACAATTTCTGCATAAAGGAAAAATATTTATGATATACAAACCTATTCAACACAGCCAGTAAGTTGGATGAGTACGGAGAAAATTTACTATTTCTCCATTTCCTCTTGGGGTCTTTACGTGCCCCGGTTAGAGGGCTATCATCTTTGAAGAGATTGAGCGATGTATATACCATTTCAATCATAGAATCATGAGTAAAATAGGCAACTATCTTTTTTCCTTTTCCCTCTTTCGCTTCTTGGAAATTTTTGAGCAAGTCAGCTAACGGAATTTTGCCGAGCTGTTGGTTTATTGGCGAGCCATATCCATTTTTGTAGTAGTGGTTCAAATCATCGGCGTACTCTAAAACTTTCAGGTCATCAGTTGTGAAAAGTGCACACCAAGGATTCATTTTGTCGACTCCTGACCAAGCGTAACGGCACCAGTCATAAAGAGCCGTGATATTCTCATCCGTTATAGCGTAATCGACTCCCACTCGTCGACGAACCCTGTCTCTCATCTGAAATAATATGAAAAGTAATGTATTATTATTGTTTTCAGTCTGTCCGGTCCCACTGCTGGGTAAAGGCCTCGCTATCTTCCTTCCACTAACTGTATTAGTACACTTAACGTATGCTTAATGTATTAAGGCGCCATATTCACATTTTTAGCAATTACCGATTCAGTTTATAATTTATAAGTGATTAATGATGTGAATGAAATAGGTATAATTTTAAAATTGTACGTAGATATTAGATATATTTCGTATAACAAAACCATTATTAGTAACAATCATATTTTAGCGAATATGGCTTTAATAATTTTTTTTTAATTTATTCATGCTTCATAAATTCATAATTATTATATAATAAAATGAAAAAAAAAAACATAACGAAATGTTTCTTTATTCAATTAAAAAGTCGACTAATAAGAGTATAGATCACTAAAACTAAAATGTATTTTTTTTTATTAAGAATCTTGAATGTTTTTTTTTGCAACTGTCGTCATCATCAACAGCTAGAGGATGTTCACTGCTGAACAAAGGCCAGCTATAATTTACGAGAAAAAATATTAGTATTAATTCTAAAATCGAAGTTTCACATTCGAAATTTCGCGTAACCGCCATATTTTTACTTTGCTAAATTTGACGTTATTTGATACATAGTATAAAGCCTAGTTATCATCTGCGGTAAGAAACGTGTAAAAGTACAGGCATATTGAAAGTATTAGATTGATGCTTGGAAAAGTTAATTGATGACATCATGATCATCACATTTGGATAATTGCTAAAGATTGCACTTAATCTTATTACAATATTATTTGCCTTGCCATATTTTTACACGGCTTGAGTTAAAAGACCTGTATTGTGTTTATTCCCAAAAGGGTGAACCCCTCGTAACGATAAGTACCATAAATATTTCGAGAACTCAAAGTAGCCAAAAGTAAACAGCCAAAAGTTGTGAATATAGGTACTTACAGCAAGATATTCAGAAGAAGAATGGTA
The DNA here is from genome assembly GCA_947579745.1 of Apocheima hispidaria. Classification (NCBI taxonomy): domain Eukaryota; kingdom Metazoa; phylum Arthropoda; class Insecta; order Lepidoptera; family Geometridae; genus Apocheima; species Apocheima hispidaria. The sequence continues at coordinate 6,817,580 of OX388151.1, forward strand.
TTTGTTAGTTTCTGCATATGTTTTAGGATTATTGCTAACTTCGCTTTGATACTGCTTGCAATTTCTGTAAGGCTGAAATAAATAAAGGAAACTTAGTTCCAAAGTCACGTGATTTGAATCAAATTCAAGGGCTGTATTAAGTATTCAACTTACATCCATGATATCGTAATCTTCTCTGACTTTGTCAATAACCACGCCTTGGCTTTGGAGACCATTTATGAAAGCTTTTGCGCTATCTTCGATCCAACTCCCTTGAGCGGACCGAAATGAGTAATTTTCTTTGTCAAGTTTTACTAACAACTTTGAGAATGCTTCTTTCAGCCTAGATCCAAAGCCTTGTGTGTCTTGAGTACCTTCATCAGTTAATTGGTGAGTTTTTCCAAACATTTTGCTATCTAGTTTCCACTGTCTCAAATTGTCAACGTCTTGAGCGCATAGGGAACTGTTTCCATTATCGTAGCTGGTTATTATGGTGTCCCTTATCACCATAGCGTCTTTCATGAGCGCGCCATCATCGAGATCAGGTGTAATTTTCCCATGACGCACTAGTCCCCATATGCTTATTGGCTCACAACCTGTTGCCAAAACAATTGAATTGAGTTTTTTTTTTTTAAGCATTATGTCTTCAAAATAAGAATTAGCTTTTATTTGTAACATTTAATTCAAAATTATTAGTAAGTATATTATCGACATAAGCCAGAATACGTCCACTGCTGGACAAAGGCCTCTTCCTTAGAGCGCCACAGTGAACGATAATCTGCCATTTGAATTAATCAGTTGCACGCGACTTTCACAATTTCTTTGGTCTATATAGTAGCAGTACTGCCTACGCTGTGTCTTCCGTTTCATGGTCGCTTCTCAAGAACCTTTCTCCCCTATGGTTATCGGTTCTCCGAGTGATGTGGCCTGCTTATTGCCACTTCAGCTTGCAAACGCTGAGAGCTACGTCGGTGAATTTTGTTCTTCGGCGAATATCCTTGTTCCGGATTTTATCGCGCAAAGAAGCTCCTATCATAGCTCTCCTAAAGTAAGTATTTACTTACCTGTTAATTTTATGACAGAATCTCTGATGTCGCTCCTTACAGCACTGTAGGCAGTTTTACTAGCTAGAAACTTGTAAGGACATCCTGTATTCCAATAGCAATACAGAGCACTTCCGTACTGTATATAGAGGCACAAAAATATTAATGCCCTAAACTTCATTTTAAAAATAATTAACTAAATTGTAATTTAAAATTTGATGTTACGACAAAACGTTGTAAGCTGCTATGAACTGCACTTGCCAAATGATGCACAAAATATAAAATCATCAAACAATCTTCTTGTACAATACCGGTTACTGGTCTGCAGGACAAAAAATATACCTACTTAACTAAGATTTACGAACTCTAATACGTTTTTCACCTACAGTGCATTTAGGCAAAAAAACAAAAACAGTCCCAAGGTGGATAATATCTAGCTAACGAAGTACATAAAGATATTAGGAAAACCCATGTGTTGTTCAATGTGGGTTGAAAAATAAAAATATTTTTATAGTCAATCTGATCTTTAAAAACCAGTATAAAAAATAAAACAAATAATAGACAAGAGACAGGTAATAAAACAAGCAATTTGGCACAAATCATTTATTTTTTCAACTATTTGATCATCATTATTTTCATTTAATAGGACAGTCACACACAATAGATACAAATCAGACGGAAAAATATCATTTTCGTTTTTATCTGCTTATTACTCAAATAATTCAGGTATGTCGGTACTTGTTTGTACCGACTTCATTTTTAACAATTGATATAATATTATGCAATTATAATAAAATAGCTTGAAGCTTTTAGTTGACCGAACTAAAACAAAACTACAAAATTTGTTTAAAATTAAAATATCTCTGCCCTTCATGTGGCAGACAAGTTAGATAGATACACAGTACTTCAGTTAGTTAAGACTAAAACCTTGGAAATTGACCACAATTATACTACAAAAGAACTAAAGCTAATGCTCTACGTGTAAGTTCCAAAGTTTTTTTTTTACAAATCAAACTGACTCTTACACACTGTCCTATCAATAACATACTATGTCAAATTATTCATGTATATACCATTTAATAGTCGTAGATACATATCTTATTTATTTACATTAATACTCGTAAAATAATTGCAGTTTCTGCATTTAGTCTCTAAATTTTAAAATTGGCGTTAGTAATTTTAACTAGATATATCTAAATTAATCAATTTGTAGGGTGGGAATTTACCATAAAATTAAGAATATTAAAAGCCTTATGTTCTAAAATTGCTGAAACAGAACGAAGCGGAGTGTGACGACATAATGGAAGTTATGATATGTCAGCAATAGTTATGACAATTTGATACAAATTCCCAGGGTAATATATAAGTATAGGCATGTAGAATTTGTATAGAGACTAAATAAATCACGCTATATATAGGTTATAGCAGTGAAGGTCCTTGTGGTGAATATATTTATGGAATCCCAATAAGAAAAAGAATAAGGCATGTAAAAAAAAATGCATGCAAAAAAAAGGCATGAGAAAAAGAGAGCCAAGGGCGGTACATATTGTTTTAAAAAGAAATGTCGGCTTGGCCGATATATGTATTGTAGTCTACGGATACGGATACGGCTCCATAGAAAATCGGTAAATTAAAATTACAGTACCCTACAATAACCATATGGGTTTTGAATACATTTTAGTTTTTTTTTTTTATGTTTTTGTAAAGTTCTGCAATAGCTTATGAAAATTTCTTATTACACCCAACTAAATATGCAACTTTGCAAGTTGTTGTATGTTATTTTTGTTTCCAGTATGTTTATTTCCACTAAATTTATTAGCGGCTGATATACTCTAGATTAACACATTCAAAGTGTTGATATGTGATCAATATGTGTTGATCTGGTGTATACGCTATCTTTTCAACTGTACCAAGCACTCAAATCTATTCAACCATTTAGAAATTGAGTTGAAATAAACACAAAGTAAACACACTTAGGAACAAACATAATATACGATAACTTTCCAAGTTGCATAGTTGCAGGTATGGTTTAGAGGTTGCGTATAACCTAGATTAACACATACGCTACTTTGTATGTGTTAATTTAGACTCTAGAATATTATAGCTACACATAAGTAGTATCAAACATTTAAGTATATCGTTTCTGTAAGATTGTGGGTGAAAGAGAAAAGCGCAGCTAGAATTTCATACACTACTCTAACGTTTATAATCTCGCATTCGTTGTAGCTTTATGATAACACTTATTTCTGGCATCAATTTATCAACTGTAATTTACATAAAGGCCTGACTCCAGAAAAGGGATATTTCTAAAATCAGCGTTCAATCTGAGAAACTGTGATGTGGTTGACATAGAGATAAATCTTTCACCTTGGGGTAATGTAAATTGATATTCACACCACAATGACTATAGTCGCTAAATACATTTCTATAGTATCCTCCCTGACCTGGCTTTGTTAGTAGCGCGTCAGCCTTATGAGAAGGAGGCACGGGATTCGATTTCCGGCTGGCCAGATATTCGAATGATGAATTTGAATAGGTATCTGCTCTGGACGAGTTGTCCTATTCTGTGTGTATTCCTTGGCATCTCCGATATAGGCAAATCTATTGGCCACCAGCAGCTCAAGCAGCTGAAATTAAGGTCTCCGTCCACTTTTCAACCCCGCTCCAGACCAGCGCCGACTAACCTCACAATGGTGTGAATGAAAAACCGAGTTATACTATGCGGCATAAGGTCAATTTTAGTGTTGTAAAATTTGTTTATCGCGGATGGTTACCGCGCTGTCCACTCGACGTAAGTACTATAAATCTAAAATTAACCTCATGCCGCATAGTATTACTCCGTTATTCATTCACAGGATTGTGAGGTGACCACGAGCGTGATGGAGTTGAAACGTGGACGTTATCCTTTAGGCGTGTGATTAAATCTGAACTGATTCAATACAATAATTAAACAAAATGCGTATCTGACAAATACTCAAATTCACTCAAATTTTACATATTGCGATATTGTCTCTATTTGCGTTTAGTTATTAGTTATTTTAGTTGACCATCGTAAACTCGGCAGTGAGTCGTCGGCGATGATAATTATCTATATATCTATATATCTCAAGCATAAATGCTTTTTCTATGTTTCGTACTTCCAGACAGTTTAATTTAATTTAATATTGATTCTACGCCAGCAATTTATACCAAACACAATTTTATATTAAAATGTATGCTATGAATTATGTTCGAGTTCTCCATACTGATTCCCGTAACTTATCTGGGCTATCAGGCTTGGCGTACCTTCGAACACAACGTCATTTAACATCGGAGGAGTTGTAGTCAAACATCTAGCCTGTCTATAATAAAAACCTACCACATGATTAGTAGGTATATTAGAAACTTATTCTATTTTTATGTATGCAACATAAAAAACTAGCAAACGATCACACGCAAAACATATTATAAAAATATAACATAAAAATGAACAATATGAATTGAGGCGATTAAAATTGGTGGCAATTAAAAAAAGGATATCAAACTTTGGCCTTATCGTATTCATGCTTTACTATTTCTACATTTTGTATTATTCTTTCTTTATTTTTATAATTTTTACTCATAAATCTTATCGTATTGTACTTCATTATCGATTTTTACGTTCTCTAATTACAAATAATTTCGTATATTTATGGATTAAGCTATATCATAGAAAAATTATACGAGAAGAATGACAATCTCATACAAAAATGTGTACCCCTGAAAAAACATCATAAAACTAAATGGCGCTTACGTATTTACTCAGAATGCTCAAACTGCTATAAAAGCCGATGAAAATATGCTTAACATAGAAACATAGTATTCGTATAATATGTCCATAGTTTAACGTTTAGTTCATATTTGATTGCAATAGTAACATGACGTAAGAAATATGTTTTAAACGCAATATCTTAAGAATCTAGCGAGTTTTGCAAATAAAGAATATAATTATTAATTTTACTGATATTACTTGTTGGCAACATCGAGAAGAACTGCAGCCTTTATGCTGTACTGGCCGCTGGTTTTGAAAAACGAGCGAAGGGTGACTGGAATCGGTGACGCATTTCGCTCGTCTTTTGGTTGAAAAGCAGTGAAGCGGACTTGGCTTTTGGGTTTTAATGGTTTTTTTTTTGCAAGAACTAGAATGATTGTATATTTGATTCGATTCCTTGGAATATTAAGTATTTAATATTGTTAAATATGTTGTGCTTGTTTTAATATTTGTTAACATACTATTACAAAAATATTCCTAACAAGGCGTTTTTTCTCCGTACCATTACGATTGAGTAAGCTTCAGATTCTATTTCAAGCCCAAGCAGAAATTGTGAAAATTATGTCGCAGTTTAAAGCACTAGCGATATGTTACGTCTTTATTCGTACTACAATCGGGATACGCATCTTTATATGGCGATTGGCACACTTCTATATATAATTTCTCTATGATCATACCATATCTAAGTACAGTAGAAGTGAAACAAGATAATACTTTACGCATAAGACTTTCATATCACTAGATGACTCACATCCAATACATTTATAATTTACATTAAATTAATTCAAAAGATAGGTTTATTATTGGTCCGAAGTTGGAACATTAAAAAGAGGAAAGGTTAAAGAAGGACACACAAAAAAATAAAAATTGCTAAACGTATTCACAAAAACGAAATCCATTCAGATATAAAAAACGCAGGTATATATCTTCAGCATTACGTTATTTAAATGCTCAAGTGATTCAATAAATGCAGTGATTATTAAAATAATACATCTGTGTTAGTCTAATAAAATATATTAGTAATTATCATACAAAAAGTCTATTCGGAAAATATTGCTTTATATTCAGAGTTTTAAAGTAGTTATTACTAATTCTAGGATACACGTTGAGCGTGCAATGCATTATTGAGATCTTTTTATTATTTTGGTATCAAAATAAGCAAATACAAACACGCGTGTCTTACTTTGGGTAAAATGAAATCTTATTAGTGTTAAATATTATGTATCTAGACTTTATTATTTAATTCCTAAGAATGAAAATTATGGAATTATATACACAGCTGATTATCTGGCTTTAAAATATAATTCCGTTTAATTTCAGGTCAGGACAGTTTTCTTCAGGTTTGTCTTTAATTTAATTCCTAGGAATAAAAACGATGGAATTTAATACACATCTGATTATCTGGCTTTAGAGTAAAACTTCGTTCCATTTTTTTTAGGTTTGTCTTTGTTGCATTGCACGCGCATTGCTGTTTTACCTATTACAATAATTAAGTATCTAAGGAAACATTTTCAATAAATTCAATGATAACTAATAAGTAGGAGTGTAATTTGTAGCAAGAGAGAAAGAGAAAAAATCTAAACTACAGAGTGCAACTCTATTTAGAAGTGTAAGGTTTTAACTCTATAATTTTCTATCTAATTACATAGATAAACTTGGCAGTTTTTTCAGTTATTATTATTTGTTCTACAAGAATAAGACACAATCCTATTGTTAGGCAAAGAACTTAGAACTGTCACTGAAACCTGGGCGTCTTTAAGCCAGTTGCACCCAATACACAATAGCTTTCACAAGAACTACTACTGCGCTTGAATTATAATGGTTAGCATATTCTGCTTTAACCCGTTACCTGCTGGTTGGGAACACTTAGAAAATTTAAAAAAATAAACTGTGCTTAAAAATGTCTTACTTTTCGAGTTTTTGGTAATTTTAGGTAGACATTTTTAAAAGATTTAGAAAATGTTGAATTGATTCGAAAACCGTAAGACTTTTAAAAAAATACTCATTATAATTTTCTGAACAGTGATGATGTCCCCCATCCGCAGGTAAAGGGTTAAGTGAGAGCAATACCTTTGAATAAAATACCTTTAGTAAGATACTGGTTTTATAATAATTGTGCAAGCTACTCGTACTATCAGTTTTGATTTGTTTTTTACGTCAAATAGTTGAGGATAATAACACGCTGCTCTATTGCCCTCATCCCGTTTTATAATATTTGTTAATATCAAATGAATTAACTCGAGCATATAAGTTTTGTGTTCATTAAAGTATACAAAGGCCCACTACCCTCACCGGTTAAAAGGGTGTCTTTGACGCTTGGGTAAAACCACACACCCTTTTGCTCCGGTTCATTCAGACAAATTGATCGTTTAAAATGGTCGAAATATACGTGCAATTAAAATCTAAAAATACGCAAAAAAATCTGGGATTTTCACTTATTTTGTTTAAGTCAGTTTCAATTCCAAGCAAAATTAATAGGTAAGATTAGTATAAATTGTTGGATAAATCTGTTTGATTTTCCCAATGGTTTAAATTTTATTAGATCAAAATTAGGAACGTCAATCCATTACTCACAAAGGTAAGGATGTCGAATATTTTTTTACATTATTACAAACTTATAACACTATTCGAAACAGTCAGTTAAATAACTGCTAGGTTATTTCACCTATTACATCACTTTAAAATTGAACGAAATATCTATCATCATCTAGACTAAAGTTTAAAGCACTTTAAATATTCCGTGGTCATAGCTATTCATATTTTACAAACGCACTTTAATTTTATATCCTAAACATTTACAAATCTATAAGCTAATCTCTTTTTACTGGACGTAAACAACATTTGTATTATACCTAGTACCATAGTTTATATTGTTTGACGCAGATCGCATTGAAAAGCAAGATTAATATAAAGTAAGGCAGCCTTTTAAAATGTAATACCAAGACACTGAAATGAACACTGATCGACTAAGTGACACCTGCTAAACGTATCCGCATCAAACAATGTAAAAAAGGCACTATTCCAACTGCCACAGGCATAATTATCGTTCCAGTCAGTATCTCCTTATTGCGCTCTCGCCGCGCTACTGACGAAAATTCAACGTGATACGGACCAATTTCTTTCCAGAAATGTTTCAAAGTTCTCTTTTCATCCCGGATCTTGTTTCGGGTCTAAATTAGCTCTTCTTTCTTGTAATGCCGCCAAAAGAGCTTCCCGGACTTCTCTTTCGGAACTTCGCCATAGTCTGATCAGTTCCTCTTCTGATAATAGAGACAGCTCTGACCTGCCTCCCATTGGAGACACTCTCGGATAAGGCGGAGCAGGAGGAATGTCATGTTCATCGGAAACTAATATCTCAACGCTTGCTCGAGAAGTAGGTCCGTCGGTGCTGAGGTAATTTTCCGATCTCTCGGAGACATCCTGGTACGATCTCGTGGAAGATCCTTCTGCTCGTCGAATCATTGGTGAAGGTGTTCGAAGCCGAGTGTTTATATCGGGAGGGGAATTAGAGAGGCAACTGATATCGCGGCTTAGTCTCCTTCCGATGTTATGACTAGTTCTTTCATAAATATTGGACACTGAAACGTCGGAACCGAGGACAGAGTCTGTGCTGAACCGTCTCACATTAAGACCGGCGAGGCTACATCTCTTTTTCCGATTTTTTGGAGATCTGATTTGTCTCGGCGACCGACCTTGTCGAGGCGACCGGCTGGTTACTTCTGGTGAAGGGGAAAGAAATTTTGATTCTGTCAGTTCTTGGGAGACTCCAGATGTTTCGACTGGGTCTTGTTCTTTTATTGAGCCCAAAGAATGATCACGTTGTTGGACCCTGATAAAGAGCAAATATGTTTTAACTTATTTTGTAAAATTATATTGGGAAAGATCGTAACCAAAACAAACTAAAAGTTAAGAGTAACTTTACCTTCTTATAGCTTGGATCATTTCGTATAATTGGGCCTTACTTTTCCGTCTTCTTCGCTGCTCGTGTTCCTTCTGAAACAAAGGCACTCTCCTGACGTAATCTGATTTACCTATTTAATGGAATCGATAAAGGTTCATTCAAATAGCTAATTACCCTTTTGACACTCTTCTGAAATAGCGAAGTGAAGTGACCTTGACGAATTGTGTTCACCAACTCTCGTGCCGCGTGATGAGGCGAGACCAATTCTACGCAGTTGATAAACCTGTACAGTTTCTGTAACAATATTCGCAGATATTATAAATTCACAACAAACGAGACAAGGTATAATGCATTTAGAATATGATATTCACAAAACAAGTGCTCACTCGTGTTAAAATCCGCTCTGAAGGAGTCTCGACCGACATAATCCTAGCAACCGTCTCGGATTCACGGTCGAGTAGGGAAACAAAGTGCCCTCAAGGTGGACTCTGTACGCAAAGTTAGAAGACACCCTTTGACTTTGCTCCAGCGAATAGTAAATAGACATTACAGTTTCAGCTAAGCTGATTACATTATGTATCTATGGCATTACGTATACCCAAGGTATACTACTACCCGTATGTAATGTTGAGCTGAGTATTTTGCGTTCAATAGTCTGGTTGTTCTATTGCTAATAATATTAAAAGTATCGTCTGCGACACGTGAACATAATAAGTAATATTTACGTAGTCGTCTATTCGGAGACGAGCAAAAACTTATTAAAAGCTTGAATTGAATTTAAAATTATTTTATATGTTAATATTGGTAATATTGAACTCTTGTTAAAATTGATAGACTTAAAAAAGTATGAAAAGTTTAATATAACAGTTTATAGTTTCTGTAAATCTGAGATCATTATTTTATGATTGGCTGGGTAAGCTATTTACCGAACTCGTCTGATTTTAACCAAAGATGTGGTTAAAATGGTTATTTTTAGGGTTCCGTAGTACTACAAGGAACCCTTATAAGTTCATCATATCCGTCTGTCTGTCTGAATCCTTTACAGCCTTATAACTTCCAAAGCTTTAAACGTTTATGCATGAAATTTTGCACAACTATAGGCTACGTTAAGACCTCGAGTTTCAAAAAATAAAAATACTTTTTTTGTATAATATATCTATTTTACCATACATGAAAAGAGGGGATGAAAAAAAAAAACGAAATAACGCTGTACCTCACCATGTGGGGTATCATTGAATAGGTCTTTTAAAATGAAGTTAAGGTTTCCTAAACCATTTTTTTATCAGATGTACCGTTTGCGAAATATGGGCCGACAAAGTTACTTGCAATGTTTGTCCCCTCTGCGGTTACAAAACTATGCGTCTCAGAAATTTGTTATCTTTCATATTGATAGACCTCAGTAAAAACATTCTTTTAAAATTATTTTGGGTAACATCTGATAATAACTTTTTGAAATAAGCGGAATAAACGGATAAATACTTCAAACGTCCTACGCATCTACAGAACCCTACTAAGCATGGCCCGAAATGCTCTTAACAAGTTATTATTATAATATTTTAGGAGTAAGTTAAATCCTTGATTCATTAGTAAGTATCTCCCCCCTATATCTTATGATTTGTAGTTGAATCTGGACGACGAGCTAGTAGTCGGCAACTGGATATATTCTATACTTAAGATTCGCATCGTTCATAATACGGTAGTTACTCCTTGCACAAATACTAACAGAATGATTAAAAAAATTAACAGAAAATGTATTAAACATGGAACTGCGTAAACGGACTCTACATTTTTGATACAATCATTATCTATCGAATAGATACGTAGCGAAGTTTTTTTTTTGGATAGTGTTTCTGGTAAGGTTCCTTCAATACTCGAAAGTGCGTTTACCTATTTGTAAGCAGCTCCTCATAAATGTTTTTTTAAACCGGATTCTATTGATACATTACGTTCTCTTACCTGACTAAAAAACATTATATTTCTGCTCCTCCAAATCGTCCCTTTCGGCTGATGTCTTAACACAGGCAGCGTGTATTTGTAGAATAGATGCTCCAATATTAATATAAGAAGGCCAAGGATGACACCAACTCCCAGCAAAATAAACACCCCCGCGACTGCAGCTACACCTTCAAACAAAGAGATTTACTTTCAGGCACTTAGTTCACCTTATCCGCGTTCAAATGCTATCTCGCTCGCGTATTTTGACATTACTGAAGATAAAAATCATCAATTGATTATTTCTAAAAAGTAAAATATTTTGTAAGTTTATTAGGTTGAAAATCTGGGTGGCAATTAACTTCTACGGGAAAGCGTGGCGCTTACCATCAGGTGAGCGACTTGTTAGTCTCGTTATAAAATATAATTTAAAAAGAAGTTTTATAGATACTTTCGTCTTTATATTTTTTAATAATACGGCTAAGTACGAACAAAATGTATTTTTTCTTATCAATTTAAAAGATTGCAAAACGAAAATTTCTGTAGAATATTTCTAATGTCATAATTATAATAGAAATAAATTGGGAATTTAGATAAAGTGTATATGTTTTATCATAATGTTTTAAATAAAATTTAAATTTTTGTTTTAAATTAAATAATGTCACTTAATTTGACGGAGGAGATCGAAAAATTATAAAGAAAATATAAGATAGCCTATGTCTTCGTTTAAATCAAAAGATATTTATTTTAGATAGTTAAAATAGTTTTTGGAAATTCAAACTATAAAATTGTGAATGATATACCTATCAGGTACAACTATATTACACACGTTACAATTATACTCATTAAAATTATAATTTAAGCCATCGAAGCTTGAACACACAATATAATTATTGAATATTGATTACAGCCTAGTAGGCGTGATGCAGATTTTAACTATAGGCTGATAATTAAAATACTACGAGTATTACTTTTGCATTCAATATTCAGCGATAGTAGCTAAGGCATTAAGGTGCTAAATGGCACAACGACAATAATGCAGAATTTTATTTAGCGACAATAATGCAACTCGGGCCGCTAACAGTGCTGCTGGACTACACATCACCTGAATATTCTGAATATTCACACTTTTCGATCTCTACGTAAAAGAACAGAAGTTAACAGAGAAACGTGGGAAACACGCGCGCACTCAAGCGCTGTACAGGGCCAACATACGCGCAAATTATTTCCCACTTTAGACAAATTATAACAATTTCAAAAATACATCAAAAAACGTTTTTTGTTGCACGAGCCATCACTGGACTTGGCTTAGTCAAGTCATATCTTCATCGTTTTAAAATAACTGATTCGGATAGGTGTCCATGCGATAACAACTAAATTCAAACTATTAAACATCTTCTTAAAGAATGTTCTTAATTCACCAGGTTCAGACATGAACACGAGACATTGTGCACATTTCTAAGAGTGATGCCATATTATGTATTAGATGATCTTATTAGGAAAGAATCAGCCATAGCTTCGTGGGAAAAACTTGTTACCCGAAGTTTTGGTGTACTGAAGCAATTTAATGGAACATAAACATCATTGCTTCGGTACATTAAAAATTCGAGTAGCATTATTAATTTTATTATGTTTGATAGATTATGTATGTTTTATTATGTTTGGTGGATCTATGGGAGGACTGATTTTTAAAATAGCAATCGTCCTCCCATGGATCCGTGAACCAGTGCATATTTATAGAAACTTATGTTCTCTATTTTTAAATATTGTTGTGAATTAAAAAAAATATGCGAATAATACAATATTGAAAAAAAAACTCGGTGTCACGAGTTGCATAATATTGAAATTGTTTTATTTATTGAGCGATGATAACTCAATGGTTAGCGAGTTCGGATCGCACACCGCAGGGCGTAGTTTCAAATCTCATCAGGCTTGATCTATCGGTGAAGAAAAACAATGTAAAGAAACCGTGGCATGGTTGTACGGTTCTTTCTAGTTCTCGGCTAGGTTAGTACCCACCTTCTCGTTGAAATAAATATCAGCTGTTCCATACATATTGTCGAGTGTCATTGCCATTTTTCTATGGAACAGCTGATGTGGAAGTTGTTCATAATGATGAGTACTAAGAGCCCTTTGCGGCTTAGTATACTCTTTCCTTATAACCCTGTATTTATGAAATGGTTGGCCGCCGCCGTAAAACAACAAGAATATACATCCAATGTAGAAGTAAAATCCCGCCCTCCGTGTATTCTAGGCCACTTTTATTGTTATAAGCCATTTTGATAAAAGTATATTATGATGATATAGAAAGTGGAAACACTTGGTTGTTTTTTCGGACGTTTGTGTCTTTATAGTTATAGTTTAGTTTATGTTACAGCATAACATGTATTTCATAGCCAGACCAAATAATTATTTAGAACTTTACCAATATCAGGCCTTAAATATTATGTTTTAGCCTTGAGCCGCTTTTATATCTAACCTAACGAGTGAAAAAGTGACAGAGCGATCACTTTCGTCTTTAGCTCGCTTTACCTTTATGTATATATAGCGTATGTATATATATCATATAGTTCGCTTCGTTGCAAGATAAGCTTGGCTCTGACTTCATACATTGTTTTTTTTTTCTCTCATATTATTTACAGATCTCATAATTTCATATTATAATGTTTCCGTTCTGAAAAGCATTTTTTAATAACTATGGTAGTTTTATATTAGTTTAATATTTATTAGCTATTTTAGTTTAATTAACCAAAATAATAAGGAGCTAGTCAGAATTATAGTTGAATTTCAATCTGCAAGACGTGGTCTTCTGTAACCGGGGGGTTGTGCCCATCTATGTGCCTATGTCAAAACCCCCGAGTCTAAAATCTAATACGAAAACAGATCCTGAGTAAAAATAAATAGTTGAGGCAAAAAACTCTTAAACCAAGTGCCGCTCCTGCTTATGAGAGAGCACCCCTAACGTCGTTACGTTTTAATCGAATCTCTTCGTGAACGTATTTCGAATAAGATATAAACACACTCTGGGTGTCACCTCATTTTTTGAAACGATAAATCCCATGTTTAATCTTTTAAGTCGACTGGTAGTAATACGTAGGTGCCTCCCCTCACCGAGGGGCGGATTAACGCTGGGGGGCGATAAATTCTAATGAAATTTCCGCAAGAGACGAACCAGCAGACTGCGAGAATGGAGCGTGGAGTAACGAATACACATTAAAATAGTAATATACAATTCCATTTGAAATACATTACTCTTTTGGGGGAATAACATTATAAATATATTACGCTTAACGTACTGACTGTTTATGTGTTGGTGTACATGTTGTGATCATATCATAAAATTTGCCATATCATGAAATGGCCAAGTAATTTTTGTCGTTTCTCGATTTGGATGTTGAAGCTTAGACATATCGTATATAGACGGCAATGCAATAAGTGCAGAGTTGTGCTTTTGAATAATTAGACTACAATAATTAGAAACTCACAATTGCAAGTGTTTAGTCCTATGTTTAGGGTAAATGATAAAGGTTTCGTGGACTGCATAATATACTGCCCAGAGTTGGTGCTCCAACAGCATGCTTTTTTCAAATAAATATTCCTTCTGTCACTAAAACTGTTCGTGGCCGCCATTTTGAAATAGTAACTATACTACGATCGGCGAAGAGTTCCTTGGTCATTGCGTGAAGTGTCCAAGCGTTGATATAGGTTTTTGATTTTGGTAAACTTAGCTCAACGTTTGTCATGATTGGTATTCATTGATTGCACCAGAACACATTTTGATGTGGCTATAGGAAATTGACCTCATGAAATGGCGCTAACCTTACCATCGCCACTGGCTTATACATGTAGGTTTTGTAGAATTCTGACTCAGACAACAATTTCAATGTAAGGAAAAATCTTACCAAGAGGCTTAGGCTGTATCCCGTAATCTGGACTCAACTTGAAGCAAGGCAAGCCGCCGTACCACTTTTCAGTCAGAATATCCATGTACCCGTTAGACGAATACTTCGCAATCACCGCAGATATACTGTCCTGAAACAAAAAAATCGGTGTACAATTCACAAAGCGAAACAGATTTGTGTTCGCGCCAGCTCCGGATAATTTGTAAATGTCTGCGAAATCTGTGCGGAAAAAAAAACAAGGGCGTCACATCTGTGCCGATTTGTCCGTATTTAACAACGCGTCGAAAAAGGATGTCTCGTCGAAACGATGTCATTGTCGCGAAAACAAAAACTGTCTTTATAATCCGTTGATTTATGTCTGATCTGTGGAAATGCCAGAAGTATATTGAGGAACGTTAAGATAAAATGACGTATAATCGGCTGAGCTGGGGCTACATGACACCCACCTATCGATCATGCCATTAGAAGCCTCGCGCGCGACATCCATCAATCTTTCGGAGCAAAGATCCGGTATACGTCGCCACTCTAGCCTCCTGAAGTCTCGCTTCTCATGTTAATCCATGCTACTTTTCTTGAGATATGTTGTCTGATTACACCATGCCTAATTTATTAGATGTTATCACTCATTTAAGCGTTCCCTAATACCGCTGGAGTTATGTACACGAACACCTTCATAATACACTGTTTCATCTAGTAATTAGTTTGATTGAGCGCAATTCAGCACCTTTCATTAACAACCTACATCAATTATTAAATCACCAGCCAAAGATGTGTGAGCCAATGCTTAGTTACAATAGTAGCCTGTAACAGGTGGACGGGTTTGGATAATAGTATATAAACATTTAACTTTTTTTTTTTTATTTGCAATCATTGACGATGATCTTTATATTTTACACGACTGTACAATAAGAAGGGTAACATTTTTGGGGTGAATGTAAGTAGGTTTATGTGTTTCTATATAACCTACTGTAGCCTAAACGGCTTGACCGATTTTGACGAGTGAGGTTCTGTTGGGTTCCTCTTTATCTCCAGAACTACTACTATTTGTAGTCGGTTATTATTTGTTTTTATTTCAATAATAATACTTCATATAAATAATTAATCGTATAACTAAACCTACTTTATTTCAATGAGTAACAAACCCTCACTAACTAATTATCATTTAGTATAACCAATCTCTCAAAAACCTGCAAATAAAATTGTCACAAAATAACCGTATCATATATTCTACCTGAGTATTAAAGATCTTACCTTTAAAGGAAAACCTTTGGCCATCCCAATTGCATATGTGTCAGCGTTCAGAGCATGTTCTCCTATACGCTGCAACTTGCAGCCGTGGTCAGTTGCTCGATAGTAGTCAAGGACCGGCGTGTCCGCTATCAAAAGATCCAAAGTTCCGTTTCTGAAACAAGCAGATACTAAGCAGACAAGCTAGAAATCTAGAGTTAGAGAAATGTTTTATGGCGAATACTAAAGTTCCACTGCGCTGCTTTAGAAAGCCAATTTACGCTGAGCAAAGTTTGTTACTAAAGAATACTTTGGATTGCTTTTATAAAATTGAGAACGGTACTATCAATACTGGTACAGAAAATCTACACGAGAAGAATAACAATTTCATAGAAATAAGTGTAACCCCGAAAAATCTGCTTAAAACTAGACGGCGCTTACATATTTAGTCACCTAATGTCCAAATCACTATAAAAATCGATGAAAATAGAAAAATAGTATTAGTACTCGTATAATTATATCCGCTATTAGGAATTAATTAATAATTAATTAAGGTTTAGTTTAAATTAGATTGCAATATAGGACGTAAAAAATTTGTCTCCAAAAATAATGTTATCACCGCCATGTCTTGAGAACCCAGCGAGTTTCGCAAATAAAATATAAAATTAATAATTTTACTGATATTATTAATGCAAAAATATTCATAACACGTCGCGTTTTTTCTCCGTACCATTCAGAATGAGTTGGTTAGCCTGGGTTTCTATTTCAAGTCTAGCATAAATTATTACGATCATCTCGCAGAATAAAGTTTTAGCGACATCTTACGTCCTTATCAGTACTACAATCGAGTTACGCATCTTTCTATGGACATTAGCACTCTTAGTATAATTTTATTATAATAATAGTAATATTAATTTAAATAAATACTAGTAGTTCGCGGCGAACTGAGACCTCGCGACCCCTATATCTTCATAACCCCTTGACTGATTCAGCTCATATTCGAACTTAATTTTTTTATTGAATACAATACAATACAATACAATATAATTTTAAATGCCGATTTACCCCAATAAACTCTAAAACCTTCAAAAAACAAGGTAAAAAGCAAACAATTGATCCTTATTCTAATTTTACAGAACGCGAGGTTGCAGCGTAAAGACAGATTGGTTATTTTAGGCACAGTATGAAAATGAACTTCCACAAAGTTACGCCTGAAACAATCAACTACGTAATAACGATGGTTTATCACTTGATTTAAATTTGTTTCTATAGTAACACATCGTTTTGAGTTACAAGTAAATAAGAGATGTAATGAAATTTTTGGAAGTTTGGATACCTGATTAAAATCAAGTGATCTTATTTTAATTTATAAAGTTTATAACTTAAAGCAATCATTAATTAATCCAATTAGCTAAGTAATTAAAGAAATAACAATATAATTATACCTACAATTAAAAAAAACACATAGTACACAGTTATAGTTTTCGTTTTTATTAAAATAATACACTATCTTGTGTCTATTCTCGTTTTACAAGAAAACTAATAGGTTTTTCGTTTCGATTATTTTACAGAATTGCATTTGTAATTTTATTTGTGCTGCGACTGATGTCTTACAACTTAATTGGCTAAATGTGATAGTAAATGTGGCTCATAAAACAAATGTACTTGAAGGACATTAAGTGGCCGTTGGGTCGCTCAGAAGCAGTACAAAACTTTACTACCCCATAAAAGCTCACTGCGTTTTTATCGAACCACACGTTTTTAAAGAAAAACTTCGTTTATATACATTGACACGACATTTATTCGTACTTAAACTTACAGTACTGTAGTGACTGTTAAAGTTGTTAAAAAACCTAATAATTAAAAGAATCTGAGCGAAAGCTCATTCAATTCAGTTATAGGCTTACGATTTAAGCGTTCTCAACCAAAGAGGTTTAACAAATTAACGAGTCCATTTTTAGGGTTCCGTGAGCTTACAACCGAGTTACCATTAACCTTTCTTTACAGTATAATTTATCAGTCGCTGGACGTTAACAGTTTGTCTAGATTTTATACAGAGTGAGAAAATTATTGCAGACATAAAAATGTTAAACACTCGACCCTCTCCAAACAAATAAAGAGGCTTCATATATGATCTCCTATTTTAGTACTCGTACTTTACGGGCGCTTTTTACGTATGTGTGTTTGGCCGTTTGACTGTGCCTGTTATATTGTGATTATAACAAAAGTATGCAAACAACAATACTCCTCGAGAAAACAGGTATTATATTACGAGTATTATAACATCTGAAGTACTAAAGTAATGGTATATTAATGACGACGGCGGATGACAAGAACAATCAAAGGAAAGACCTGTCAGCAGGGAGTTATTATGAAGAACTCGTAACTTAGTTATAAAGTCCGATTTACATTATTCCAGCCGCATCCCAGTCCAGTGTACGAATCAAACGCTGGAATGCTACTGGAATAATGTGAACAGGCACTACAATGCACTGGATCCAGTGAGCGATCCAACCCAGTAACTGCATTGGCGGACTAAGCCCGAAGTACATTATTCCAGTAGCATTTCAGCGCTGAACTATATTCGAATGCTATAATTGGAATAATGTAAACCGAGCTTTATATGATATTATTATGACTGATAACTTCTTATAGTAAAATATTTTTGGCTAAGGCTTTCATGTTACTTGTATGATATAAAACCAAAAATTAGAACCATCATCGCCATTGCCAAAAAGGCCTGGGATCCTATCAACACTGAGAAATATCATCAAAGTTAATTGTACTTGCATTTTAACCCGACCGCCCAAGAGGGAGGGTAAAGTTTTTCTAGGTATCATAATAATTACAATAAGTATATCTAGTCATGTTCTCTAGTTTAGACGGTGGAATAAATTTACAAAGAAGTTTATAACAATTAGATACCTTAAGAAGCCATGGCCATTGGTATTATAATTTACCTGAGCCGCTCAATTCCAGCCTCAACATCCTGAAGAACATAACGGCGCATTTGTTGCGCCAGCTGCGGATTATTTCTTTGGACGTAATACTCCGATACGGATGACTTTGCCGTTCCAACTCGTAGAAACAACCACTGAAAATAATAAATTACTTTATTGTAAGCTCACATTAAACAATCAATAACTCCCAACCAATAATATGCGTACTCACGTTAATTCTACCCTGAATGTCATCTACGGCGTTATGAAAAAACAATCCAGCGATCAAAGCGGCTATATTAGCTGTGTAACTCGCCACAAATATTACAGAAAATCCTCCCCAAACATTAATCAGAAACTTGTTAGGCCAACTCTTTGGTGCCTTAAATGCAACCAAATGGCCACAAAGCAATCCCCACATCACCCATAAAGCGCTGGATATACTGAAGTTCTTCGATCTCTGCCGCCCCCAAGGATTCAATCCGAATGGCGAAAGCCACTCGTATATCGCTACTGCGATAGCGGTCACGTTTAGCGAAGTAAATATCGCTACCCACAGTTCGGGAGAAAAAGGCAGGAGAAATGCAAGTAAAGGTATATCCGGTTTCTGATTCGGCGCTGCGAGTATTGATATTCCGCTGAAAAAATAAGGCTGGCTGAAATCGATTACTTCGGCTCTCGCTGACGAAACGCTAAGGGCTGCGAAAGACATATGAGCTGCACCAGATACTAAATCCCCCACAATCCCGTTCCATTTCATGTTATCGTCATCTGAATCCGGAGAGTTCATTGTCAGGCTACCGTCTACGTCCACGACTAACCCGCTCCTGTACTGGGAACGATAGCTCTGTTCATTCGGACTCGGAGTAAAGCTCTCAACATTTCTGTATTCGTCCATTTTGTAAAATGGTTTGACAATCTTCCTCGACCCGTACAAGCCGTCCTCAACGAGATACAAGTGAAAATCGAATTCGAGCTCTTGTGCTATGTTTTCCAGAAGGTCCATCGCTAGACCATAACAGCAGTGCGTGGCCATTTTGTTGAATACTGGTTTTGGGGTGGGAAAGAAAAAGCTTTCTGGTTCTTGTTCGAATTCTCTTTCTAATTCATTAAAAGCAAGAGTGAGGTTATCACGGTCGGAGGTGCGGGGTCGGTGGCAGGGGAGGCCGCGGAGGCATTGTCCATCTTCATCAAGCTCGCCTTCCATGACGAACGGTGGAGCTAATGCCGTGACTATTCGGAATATAGTGCGTGCTCCTTCTGACTGTCCGTGTGCCACTAGCCTTCCTCCCGGCCAGACTATGGTGTGTAGCCTGACGCTACGGCCATGCACCCTTCCTACTTGCCGCCACATATTATTCCCACCACCTCGAGGAACAAGGTTCAAGAGTGCAAAGGATGCCGTCAACTCTTCTGATCCTTCCATATTGCCTGCTAGAGCTTCCGGCGCAGATATTCTCATTTCTCTGAAAATAAAAATTATTCTTAAAGTCAAGTGACAGTTATCTTTTTACTTGGTACACATACATTTTTTACCAATCTTATAAATGTCTGTGATTTATTATTTTAATCTTATATGTCTTAATGTGGATAAAAATGTCGACCAATCACAACTTAATTTACAAGTATAAGTAAACAGTTTATTCCTCGTACATAAATGTACATATTTCAGATCCACGGAAAAGGAAACGGTCCTGAACATGCAATATCCGCAGACCCGTCGCATCGTTCCCGAAATTGAAAACAAAACCGTGATGTCCACCACGGGGTCACCTATTATAATTTGCTAACCGAAACAAAAACCCAATCAAAAAATGTGGATTTTTAGCGACAGCAAAAACCAAAAAGACTGTGATTGCCATAAATATTCATGGATGCAATAAGCCTTTAAAAGAGTAAAGCTCAAAGCTTTTTAGGGTCCCGTAATACTACAAGGAATCCTTATAAGTTTGTCTGTCTGCCTGTCTGTCTGATAACAGCCTTATACATCCAGTTATAAACGTACATGGATGAAATTTAGCACAACGATAGTCTAAATATAGACCTCCAGACTCAAAAATGTTTTATGTAATAAACGTAGCACCCATGTAACGAGGGGATTAAAAAAATATTTCGCTGTACCCCATCATGTGGGGTATCATTGAACAGTTAACAATTTTGAAATAATAATATATCAAAATTTTTATAAACATGGATTTTTTTTACTCCCACATGAAAAGTGTAAAAAAAAAAACTCGTCTGTCCCCCACATGTGGGGTATCATTGAATAAGTATTTTTATATGAAGTTAAAGTTTCCCACACCAATTATTTATCAAATGCTCTGCCATTTCTAAACTATGCATCTCAGAAACTTGTTATCTTCCATGTTGATAGATCTTAATTAAAACTTTGTTTGAAAATAATTTCGGGCAACTTTTTGAGAAAAAAAAACGGATAAATACTTCAAACGTCCTACGCGCCTACAAAACCCTACTAAAGCATGGCCTGAAATGCTCTTCAAGTTTTGTTTAAACTCTCTGAAAAAGTTTGCTAAATAAAGGCAAAAAGTTTTAAAATTGGTTTATGATTGTTTACTTGCAGTTTTATTAAGTTAGATTTTGTGTGTCTGACTACTGCTGTCGAGTGGCCTTAAATCATTTCGCATTAGAAAATATAGATTTATGAGAACACATTTAATAATTAAGCATTAAGAGGGGTCCGGCCATTTTAATCCTTTATCAGGACTTGGCCAGGCGATTGGTGGAGGCGTCGGGTGTCCAGAATGCTGGCTTTTATTTCACACAGAAATTGAGCATTGCCATTCAACGTGGCAATGCCACCAGCATTCTGGGGACCTTTCCCTCCACTTATGGTCTTTTAGTTTAGTTTAATTTTTATAGTTATTTTAGGTTTTAGTTTTTAGTTAGTATTTTTAAGTTTTTTTAATTGTCTGTTTTTTAAGTTGTACATAATAAATTTATCTATCAGCATTAAGATAATTGTAAATTATTATCATTATTCAAATGTGCTCAGTAAAATCAATACTTTTCCAAATTAGCGACGAATTTGGTCCAGATCGTTAATAATGGTTTTCACTGCAAGAATTCGGCACAGCCGAGAAGAAATAAATGATATTCAATTATGGAATAAGGGTTCGCGGACGTGCCCTGTAAGACCCACAAATGCGCCAACCACTAAAATGGAGAGAGAAAAATATAGCGGAAACCGACGACTCTATTTAATACGCGGATATAAAAGAGGATGATTGCGGAAAGAAGGATTATAAACGTAGGGTAGGGTGAGAGGGTAGAGCCGTATCCAGTGACCTGACCTATTTAGTCGGCCTAATTTCTCAATGAACTAAAAAGGGGCGCGATCTGCCTGAAGTCATGTCAATAGATAGCGATCGACTCGCTGACTCAGCTTGCTAAGTCTGGCCGGCAGCCAAAATTTGCTTGCAGCCTGACCGATTTATGATAATGTAATCAAGTTGGAAAATACCCAAAAATATGAAATTATCTAAACAACTGTTAACAATTGACAATATTGTCTGTTCGATATGAATGGTAGGCACTAGCGAGTGACGGGCGAGTTGGACGCAAGCCCAAGGATGGTGACTCAGGCAGTATTATTTAAACTAATTTTCGATAGGCTTTTTAAGTACCACATAGACTTTCTTCCTTCTTAATAATAAAAGACCATTCAATATCATTAAAAACAATCCAGAATTTTCTGAATTAAACATGGGCAAAAGTTCTCCAAAAGCACTAACAGCAATTAAGTTAATGAATCCAGCTATCTACTCCGACGATACAGTGTCGCTATCGGAAATCCTAATGGCTGAACTGGCGGTAACAACTGCCGGACTAATCGCATGACTAATTAATAAAGCCCCATCCGCAATCGTTTCAGTTCAAGAGTATTTATTAAGTAGAAAAGTATCCAGAGCTTTGCTTCGGGTATGCCGTGAATTACTTATTGATATATATTCCATTTTTGATTCCATCTTACCAGATGGAACAACTGCTCAAATAATCAACCTGAATATCGTCTATGTATTGGACGATACCCCCATTGTTAATTTTGAACAACTCTGACAAACTTATACTATGGAACTTATGCTAAGGTTGCCTGGAAGAGATCGCTTTAAGCGATAAGGCCACCAATTGTTACACTAGTTTTAAGTAGATTATTGTATTATGCATGTAATTACATGGCAAGAAGTTTACAATGCAGCTCAAATCGGATTTAACAAAGTAAATAAATGGCTGCATAAGCACATTTTGTCTTTGAATCCGGATAAAACTAAATATATCACTTTCTCCATTATAAATACACGTCGCCAAAATGACCTGAAATTATTTGCTCATAATAATGATTGCCACTCTTCAATTTTAGGAGTTTGTAATTGCAAAACCTTGGGACCTGCTGATTCTATAAAATATTTAGGTGTCATTATTGACAGCAATTTGAATTTTAAGCAGCACATTGCGAACTTATGTAAACGAGTTCGTAAAGTGTTCTTCGTGTTCAAAAAACTTAAATCAGTTGCAAAACCAGAACTTGTCAAACAAATTTATTTAGCTCTCTGTCAATCTATAATCACGTACTGCATTTCATCTTGGGGAGGGGCTCCTAAAACAAGTTTGCGCCCTATTGAGATAGCTCAACGTGCTGCATTAAAAGTTAGTACTGGTCGACCAATTTTATTTGATACCACACTTTTGTACAAATCTTGTGATGTTCTTACAGTTCGACAATTATCTATAGTTAGCATTATTTTAAAGCAACACTCCCTATTGACGTATGATCTCCAGACACAAACTAATCGACGGAAGTACGACGTTTGTCGAATACCCCAACGACTAAACACAGCTTTCATCAGAAGATTTTTATATTTTTTGGGACCTTTTCTGTACAACAAAATCAATAAATCTCTTGATATATATGACTTATCTAAGTATGAAGTTAAATTCAAAATTACCAGGTGGCTTAAGTCCTTGACTTGCGAAGCGACGGAGAGATTATTAGACGTTATTAAATAATTATTAAAGTATCTAACAAAACTGTGTATATATTCAAGAACAATCAGATAATTGGTGAATCACATAATCTACACCCTCTCACACTCACTCATGCGCACATACACATTTACACACAGATACACAGCCACGAAGGCATCCCCGCGAACTCAACTCGTTTCGAGGCTGATGTTACGCGATGATGCCTCACACACATACACACACTGACACACCCTTTCATTAACACCTTAAACACAGAGAGGAACAAAACACAATTACATTATACCTGTATGTATGGTGTCAAATATTTATACTATAATTATTTATTATCTACTTCTACTTATATATTTTTTTTAGGATTTATGTTTATATTTGTTTTTATATGCATGCAAATAATTTAAAATAAGAAATGCAATTTTTTATAGCAAGTCTAATATTTTCTAATATGATGCCATTAATTTGTCTAGGGCAAGTAATAAGCATAATTCTCGTGGGAAGGGCGCTGTACGCTGAATCACAGGCCTAGAGCCTAGTTCGGCAGCAGTTTACCTGTTTTGATGTATCACCTAACTAGCCACTAATTATTAATGTTATATTGTGCATTCTTATGAAATAAATTATTATTATTTATTATTATTAATTTCTGGTGTGAACAATAAAGAGTTATCTATCTATGGAAGGAAAAGAGGAATTGCGAAAATAATACTGCTGTTTCATAGACATGTTTCATTCACGCCTTTTTTTTTCGCGGTTCCATGTTTGGTCCCATAGTAAAAGTTGCGCCCTTCCTGATTGGACATGAGTTCTATAACAACCTTACCTAGGTTTACCTGTATGCATATTTTCGTAATGACCAATTAAATGATACACTTCGGATTTTATAGTGTCGTTTAATGTGTAAATAAGTATTTTCAACCTGAAATTCAAAAACTCAGATTACATCGATATTGAAGTCAATAAAGCTATTTAAATCATACTATTGGAATATGTATTGCCCGAATTGGCGTTAATGAGTGCTCCAACAGTAATACGAATTATTAACAGCCATCCATACCAATAAAACTACGTAAATGTACGCGCGCTTGATCAGAGTGGCTTTGATGAATTATGACTGCATCGTGTCGTTGGAACGATTACGAAATATCCAGAAAAATGTCATAAGGAAAAACAAAAAACCGGTAATATCAAGAAATGAAAGAGACTTTTCTCCTACAGTGGGATCTTATAGGTTAAAAATATCAAGTGCAAGTAGGTAAGTCAATATCAAGTAATAGTAGTTTTAAGATTGACACATATACATATACAGGGTAAATTGGCGAATGAGGGAGCAGGCATATGCTTTGCAGTAGGCTAAATAAATTGACAATAATACAAATGATGATGATAAAGAAAATCATCGAAGGTTAAAGTAAAAAAAGTGATTAGCATCAGGATCACGAGATAGGATTTAATAAGAAAAAAAATGTGCAAAAAACACACGACGAGAACACGAAAGATTAACTAAAGCTTTGTGTATGCAGAATACCGACAAAATTAAACATTGTTCCCCTAATTTAAACAACCTTTTCATAATGCCGTTGCAAATGTAAACGAAATAAAAATAAATCAAAACGAGATTCTAGTGAAAAAGGGAGCATTCTCCGTGCTCCTTTTTTCACTAGAATCAGAACAATATTTTTTTACTCTGAATGTTTCAGTTAATTCAGAACAATTACATCTGGGTCGGAAATATTAAAGTCAAGATTATTTAAATATCACTGTTTTTTTTTTTTTTAATACAATAGCATTTTTCTGACACACTTAGGTCAGCAGGAAGACGAGACGCTCTAAGTACTATAAAAGAAAGACATCCTAGTCTAGTTATTTTCCTACAAGCAAGTTTTTTTTTATGAATTTATGTATTTAAAAAAAAAAACTGTGATACTGACCGATGAGACAAGCAAGTCGTTCACCTGATGTAAAGCGTCACGCTTGCCCATAACAGTTCAATGTCACCCAAAATTTTGAACTTCAACAGAAACATTGCCTCTTGAAACATTGCCCGTCAATCCGGAACACAGTAATGCTTGGCGGTTGAATAACTGGCAAAGGTATGGTACTTCCCCAAACGGACTCTTGCAAAAGAGTCCTACCACATGATAGATGTATATTTGTCCGACGATAACTTGCAAACTATTCATTCTAACTGAAATTTTGTCGGAAGGTACATAGTTTACTTAATTAAAAGTTTTATTTGCATATGTAGAAAAACGCCAGGTTTTTTGAAATATGTATTTGTTATGTATAATATATATTTATTAATATCTCCTATCTCGAGGTCAGTTCCGCGAGAACAACTA
Source organism: Apocheima hispidaria (assembly GCA_947579745.1). NCBI lineage: Eukaryota > Metazoa > Arthropoda > Insecta > Lepidoptera > Geometridae > Apocheima > Apocheima hispidaria. The sequence goes on from OX388151.1 coordinate 6,843,633, forward strand.
GTCGTAATTATAATGAAACAATTATCAATACCAACCTCTAAGATAATTGATTCACTGATCGTTCCATTAATCATTGCCGAATCCCACACAGTAACACGTTTTTTCTGGATACATTATTTTTGTAGCCTGCGACCCTATTTCGATCACGTAGTTTATTGAATAACATTCCGGTAACCGTATCTCCTTCATACAAAACTATTAGACGGGTCAAGAGCAACTGGTCCTTCAATCTTCTACTTTGAAACTTTGACGCAGTAATTTAGATAGACCGGTAGCCTACAAATGTTTTTCTACCTCTTGATCGTTCAAATAAAAGCTCTTTTTTATGCCTTGACCCTCTTCCACGGTAAGTGTTATGTTATTTCTGAAATAATTCCATAAACATTTACGTAGTAGATGCCTAAGCACTGGTACTTCATTCCCATATTTGAAAGTTTTAGCACATAGAATGTGAATTTCCAAAAAAAATATCTTGTATTATTTGTCTACCACATCTGAAATATTTACAGAAATTTTCTTTGGTATCTATATATTTTAAGAAAAATATTTAAAAATTATATAAAATCTAAATTTTCTTATAAAAAATTGTAATTTTACTCAGATAACATAAAACTTTTATTTTTGGAAATTTACCCTTTCATCTGTATTATTTATTTATCTTCAATAACGTGAAAATGAGCAAGAGAAACAACTGTGGACAAGACCTTAATAAGTAGTTTTAACAGTAACTTGCTTGTTGAAAAACGAAATTTACGTTTGCATACATTACCCACTTATAGTATTGGATCCATTTTAAAACAAAGTTCTCAACCAAAGGTCGAACAATATAATTATTGTAATGTGTTTACGATGCTATTATTTTAGTAAGCACAAATATGAGCATGTAGACTACAATCAAGCAAATGAAGTTGTTACATTGAATATTTAGCCAAACTCGAGAGAACATGTTAGTTGGTAAGCAACAAACGACCCTTTTGCATATTTTATATTCCACGAAGCGGAGACGTGCCTGTAATGTTCAGTAAGCTAAGCTCGTGTCTGGACACTATTGCTTGAAATACAACTTGCCAAAGACTAATAAAGCCTGCTAACTACCCACAGCTATTTGCTATTTGCAACTTTGTAAGTACAAATTGACAGGTCTTGTAGCGTCGAATGGTTTCCCTTTGAAGTATTTCTTTGACATTCTTTACCGTAGATATCTCGGTTTTAGATGAGCTTTATAAAAAATATTTTTTTATCCAGTTCTCGGCATATCTCAAAAGAGGCACAATTAATAACCTCGTAAAATGTCGGCAGTGCAATCAAAAACTTTTGAATTTAAGTGAAAAAGAATTTCAAGGAGAAATTTGAGAAACTGAATTTTCGTGGTATGCAGAAGTCGACGAACAAAAAAACACGGTCGTTGAAAATAAAACGTAGAATTTTACATTGTAAGTGACCGGTCTCTCATAGTGTTTGCACAAGTCAGTAACTCAATAACAGCACATATTGAGTTTCGTGGAAACCCCAATGTAAGAAATATTTTCACACTTTTCCAATTTTATAAGCCATCTGTGCTCTCCAGCTGAGTCATGCAGAAGATCTTTATAAGAAAGGGCAACAAATGTATCTACTATGAGGTCTTTGATGTTTTTGTGTGATTTTCTTCTTAGAAGTAATGTCATAACATGGCTTTAGTATATTTTGGACACGAGATTAATTTCTGTTTCTGTTCTATCTGTAAGTTTTGTTGTAATAGTTTTCACTTTTATAGTTTTTTTTTGTAAAATTACTAATGAAATGGATTAATATATCATCCACGATATCAGTAAGTTATTAAGAAATGAGATTCATATCAGTTTCAGGTCTAAAACACGATCAGATCGCGCAATGATCGCTGGGTCTTCTAAAATTGGTCAGCGAACCCTCGTCACTGTCAGTTGGTCACAAGAGGCGACGCGCTGGATCGCAGGCGCTAGCAATAAATAAACTTAAAAAGCGCCTTTCACGATTAATTGTCCTACTACCATTGTAGCTTCATTTGGAAAGTTTAAGCTTTAAGCATTCATGTATTTAGTTACTTTTGTCAATTAGCAAAAGTATTAGATATTATTCTACAGCGTATTTACAAACGCGACTTTCCCATCAAAGAACTTTAAAGTATAGATTTACCACAAATACCGTATTCAATTTGATTAAAACTAAATGTACGCGCTTAGTATAACAATTTGGATTGTTTCACAATTACCTACTTCACAAGGATATTGTTAAAAAGGATTTCAATTTTATAAAATACTAGCTGTTACCCTCGACTTCGTTCGCGTGAAACAGTAAAAAAGTAGCCTATGTCCGTCTCCTACCCTTATGCTATATCTATACAAAAATTCAGGTCGATCCGTTCAGCCGTTTAGCCGTGATAACGCGACAAACACCGAGACAGAGAGACAGAGAGACAGAGAGACAGAGAGACAGAGAGACAGAGAGACAGAGAGACAGAGAGACAGAGACACAGAGAGACAGAGAGACAGAGATACAGAGTTAAATTCGCATTTATAATATTCTAGTTATAGGATTAGGATGGATGGACTTTAAAACTATATTGAAAATTTCACAGGAATATAGGTATTTAAAATTTCAAGAGATTTTGCCCCATAGGAACCAAAACAGCTTCGCTTACTTTGAATGCATATGATTCAAGTTGCTACAATATGTGATGCCATATTTACAGATTATTTTGGTATTCAATGTGTAATAAAATAGACTAAATAAAATAAAAAAAAATAAAGGAAGTGACAAATTTTAAAAACAAAAATAAAATGTAAGTTCAAAAATCTTGCGACTTCACCGAAAGGATTGTAAACTAGCAACGATCTGAGTGCGCTGAATCGGCGACCCTCTAACTGCTAACCAAAGGCTAAAAGGTCACTCACCGTTGACCTCACACACTTTATTACAAAAATTACTAACGAAAAAATTCGAAAAGCATGCACTCAAATGCCTTGTGAAAACGGTTTTAGAAACGCTCCCAGATTAGAGAAATCTATCATAAAGGACCCTGCAATCAGTCACCGCAGCGTCGTTCAAAATCTCCAGGTTTGAGCCTGAACTTAAATTGAGGTCATTAGCCATTTTATGGCTTAGAGAAAGTTGAAATTTGACAAAAGAAATTCCCGCTGCGTAATTTTCACACCATTATCTTTTTTTGACTGAAGTTTTGCTATTGAACATTGATTTTTTTCTTCGGAAACTTTTATTAATTTCTGACTTAAGTGATAAATTTGGAAGAAGTTACAGCATTTGTCATTCTTATTTTGCTGGTTTGACATTAAAAAAATATTGTTAATGGTTTAAAAAGGCTCAAAGAACTGCTATTTATGCTAGTCAGATAATGCCGAAATCTTCGGTTTACATCAAATTTTCTGAAAGTTCCTTGCTCTCTAATAATCTTATTTTTGAAAATAGTCCGAAATCGTGACCGAACAGAATCTTTCACATGTTACCTGTTTATTTACCTGTAATGGCACATGTTGTATTTTTTTTAAACAATTCATAAATTATTTTATACCTTACAAATTCTGTAGAAAAATCCGCGGCAGCATCACTAGGTTCCTCCCAACAAGACGCAGTGGCATCACTAAAAAACTGGGCTTGAGCTGACCACGCGTCACATGCGTGTAAGACTCGTCTTAGTGCCCCGACTGCAATTCTTAATGCTGCTTGTACAAAAACACGATCTGTGAAAATAGACACTTTTATTAATTTAAATCTATAGAAATTAATTAATGCTTTAAATATTATTTTGAAACTTACCGATTTTTGCTGGCTGGGGATGTAATGCCAATAGACCTACGGGAAGGCTCTTTATGATCACAGATATATCTTCGTCATTTCCTTTCTCCGCTTCTTCCTCGTCATCAAAACTAGTATTAGGTTTCATCATTCTTATTTTATCGCTTCTTTTTTCTATCGTATCTCTAAAACTATGCATCTTATATGTATGCACCGTTGGATTCAATAAAAAATCACTAATATCACTTGATAATGATACTTTATCTTTTATATCTGTATTATCTTCTCTAAGCATATTCAATTCTCGTTCTATTATTTTTCTTCTAACTTCATTCGTTTCAACAATATGTATACTATTTACATACTTATTAAAAGATTCATTCTTATTTTCTTTAAGTCTACTACGTCTATTATTACTATGATTACTACGAATGGGTATTTTCCCCTTTTCAATTGAATAGTTTTCAATTTTAGAACTTTCAACGCCTTTGTCATTATTTACATTATTATATCTAAAATTTTCCAAACTATTATTGCGAGTACTATCATTAGATTGACGAAAATTTAAATCTAATAATTTTCCGTTAGCTGTGTGCGTATTTGTATTATTTATATAACTACTTTTTATACTATATTCTGAACTAATTTTTACATTCCAATCATTTTCATTTACTGCTTCATCTAAATTTTTATCAACATTTTCTAGATGTATGTCTGGGTCCTTTACATATTGTATCGTATTATTGTCTGCATCATCTCGCTTACTGCGATCAACTCGATCATTGAATGGAGCTTCTACCTTATCAGCTAAGCTTTCAATTTCTGGATCTTCGGTATATTGTGTTCTATTACCAATATTGTGGAAGACATCAATGTCTTTTGAAGCATCAATCCATAGCCAAAAAAAATGACCGTCGAGCATGTTTAGTCGTTTTGCCTCATCCATGACTAGTTTAACATAATGGATGTCACATATCAGGACGACAACACCCCTTGTCAACCTTGAAACTTCCGCAAGGCGCCTAAAGAAAAGTAATTGGAAAGTTAAAATATTGCTACATTTTTATCAGTTAGGACATCACATTCTGTGTTTACTTTGTTGAGCTTACCGAAAAAGAACGTGGCGGGAAAATTTCTTGGGTAGTGATAGCCACATCGGATTAAGAGGTTGAGTGGTAAGTATCGAAGATAAATCTTTTCGAAGAGATAAAGTAGAATAAATGTCTTCTTCTGCAAGTAAAGTGAAGCTGTGCCAATGGGTATGGAGAAGACTTGCTCTGAAACACGTGGTATATCTTTATTCATAACTTCTAATTATTAACATCTCAAGTTCCTAATTTATTCAAACTTATAAGCGAATGTAACTTACCTAAGTGCATGTAAGGTTTCTCTAGCAGTAATTTCGAGTCGAATTTCCAGTGGAAGCATTTCCTAATATACAGAAAACTACTGTTAGTACGGCGAAAATAAATTTTCACCTACATCTGAATTTTACTGTTTCTTATTTTAGATCTCAAAATGCCTACAGTTACCTTGATAGCTCTCTTGAGATATCTCAACCAACCGACCTCTATAAGTAATATTATTAAAAGAACAAGAAAATGTCCGTCTTCAAAATGCCTATGTCACTCCAGACTTAATGAGAAATCCAACGACACCTCATTCGTCAAAATCTGTCAAGCCGTTTAGGCTACAGGAGGTGAGGGCCACACAAACATACTTATATACACCACGAAAACATAACCCTCCATCTTGGGCAGTCGGTTAAAAAGTGACCTTAGACAAAGATCCGGTTCATCATCGGATAGGTTGGCGAAGTATCATTTACAGTTAACTACCACCGTGGATTGGATGTTACGTTACATCTTGAGCCATGTCGGAGCCCTTCGGCCAGCCTAATAACTCTATAAACTAGTAAACTAGGTCCACTTATACCTAGAAAAACCCTTATTTGGAGCTTTGTGATATTTTATTCATGTATTATTAGTCCACGTCGAGTGGTAATCGACGCTAAAGTGGGTTATAAATGACCATAATTTTCAGGCGAGGCGACACCCGTTCTGAGCTTACATCTCTCGCTATAAGAAATACGGGTGCCGGGCGAATGTCTCACCTCACACAATAAATTCCCTGCAAAATGAGAAAAGAAAGACCTCCCGGTTTCGAGACTATTTTATAAAACATAAAATCTGATTCTAACCGCGTGAAAAATATGTCTATCTTTATTTGTGTCTGTTTTGGCGAGGTTGTATTTTTGCGTTGTGGGGTAATATTGCGCCCGGGTCTATTTGAGGTGTGAAGCAAATGTTATGTGCTTACTAAAGGAAGCAAACGGTCCTCGTGGGTATAACATCGACCGAAACCAGCCACATTGTAAACTGCAGAAAATGTAATATTATCCTCTACTCACACTCAGTTTCAAACGTTGGCAGCGAACTAATTTGCTATCTGTTTCTAAAGTTGAGAGCATTTGCAATTCGGATTAGACTCATGCTAATGGTTGATAAAAGATGGTCCTGTATGTAATTACTCGTAAATCGAAGCTATTGCCAATATAATTGATCATCTGATGTTTCTGTAAGGATCTACTCCTAGGTATACAAAATAATCACGTAGAGTAAGTTATAAAATGAAATGACTAAATTTGTGCATTCAATTGAACCAAATCGGCTTTTATTACGTTAATTTTAAACTAATTACTTCATTAAACATGAAACGCATACCTAACTATTTATATGTGTTCATTGTTCAGTTATAATATAGTCTTGCAAGGGCTGAAATATGACGTGTTTGCTTCGTTCGTACTATAGTCACGTAAAAGCGTTATTTCAAGGGATGGTTGGCTATTCCCGAGTCACAAGCGACGATTAATGGTTCCGTGTGAACGGAATCATTTTCTGTACATAAAGACTCGAGACTGAGAAGAAACTAAATGTTACGTACTGAATGAGATGTTATAACAGAATGTGGTATCATATTATTATTATTATTTAAACTTCTAGCTTATTTTACTTAAAGATTAGACTGCTGTGTTTTCCTTGACTTTTGAATTTCAATTTGAACACCACTATTTATAATCATTAGCTTTTCTTTGTACTTCATCTCTAAAGCTTGATATAAAGAATCGTAATGGTGGGCAGCAAATAGTGGGACATTAAACATTCTGTCACGATGTATTTGCTTAGGATTTTTCGTAGCATGGCTGCCTCGGTCCTATGGGACGTGTCTGTCACAAGGTCAAGCCCCTAAGGGTAAGTTGGGAATGGCTCATATTTCACAGACTGAAAACATAATTGTCATCAACCAAATTAGCGAGTTTGTCCGCGCCGTGCCTCAAGTTTACTTTAGCTATATAACGTAAGTAAAATAAGAGAAAATTATACAAAGCGAGCGTTAGGTCGGTCCTGGCTCGAACACCGAGGTACACGTTTTTGTAATTTAAAATTGATGGTTGCTCGGATAAGGCAGTTGCTTAAAATATGGCGGTGTATCTAGTATAATCTTTATTGAGGAAACGTTGTATTAAGCTCTACCTTTAAGCCAAGCATAGTTTTATCTAGTCTAAGAATTCGAAGCTATTGGTTGGTGATTTATGAAAATAAAGATTTGTCAAAATATCAAACACCGATTTCATGAAAAACTTCATTACTGTAAGTATAGTTGCTGCCTTTCAAGCATGACTTCTTTACCCGAATGCCCAAGAAGTAGCGTAATGTTTTTGGGGTGTATGTATGTTTTTACCTTCTGTAGCATAAACGGCTTGACGGATTTTGTCGAGTGAGGTTCGTTGGATTCCTCTTTACGCCCGGACGAGTGACATAGGCTACATTTTGGAGTCATTTAAAAAAAAGGATTACTTGTTCTATATTATCCTTTAGTCGAGGTCATACCTAAGAAGCAGGGTACTGTTTTTGAGGTGTAAGTATATATGTATGTGAGTATATTTGTGTTCCCCTATTACAACTTAGCATGGCTTGACAGATTTTTACGAGCTAGTTGTCGAAGGAATTCTTTTTAAATTTTGTGTGATAAAAGCTACATTTCGCAGTCGGATTTTTTTGTTTCTCTGCTAATAATAATACTTGTTTGTCTGTAATGCCGTGTTTCCAATAGGTAAATTATTTTTTTATGTAGAGATGCCGTTACTTACGTTAGCGATGGTGTAAGAGAGATGCAGGTGCGAAGGCGAAGTGCGCAACACGGGAACCCCGGCGCGCGTGGCCGCGGTCACCAGCGCGGCGGCGGCGGGCCCACCCCCGCACACCAGCAGCGCGGCCACCCGCCGCCCGCCCAGCATCGCGCACGTCCGCTCCAGTAGCCGAGCGCTGAACCTGAGACAATGGATAAATAAAAATATGATTTGAGTTATTAAAAGCATATACTGGTAAAACACAAAGCTAGTAAAGCTGATCAACTAACTTTATAGGCGGTTCAAAATGTTGACTCTAGGCCAGCTACTAGCTGTCCCGGGAGGAGCTGAAGCGAGGTGCTGAGGGCTCCGGTGCGTTCCCTTGGAGATCCCGGAGCCCTTGGTCAAGCACCAAGGCAGGCCACCGGGGGGGTTTTAGTGGGTACAATCACACATAACCAGTCTGCACCCCAAAGCAGTCGGGTATCTAGAGAAGATTTCCCCCTCGCAAAAAAAAAAGCTGGTGTGTGTTAATTTACGCTGTGTCGTAGCCAGCATGACCGTAGGTGTAGCTAGAACGCAAATATTTTGAGCCATTTTAAATCATCCTTTATCTAATACCACTCAAAAGTGATGGTTGTACACATACATCCGCTCATACAGCTACTTCCATACAGTAAAAGATGGTAAAAAAAAAACAACATTAGCACAAACTTCCATATGGACGCCGTCTGGCGGAGCAAAACTAAAAAAAAGAGTGGAGGATAGCTAACATTACAATGATTTCAGTTAATTAAATGTTAGTAAAGTAAGTAAATAATATTTTAGAAATAGATTTTTCATAAAAGCGTTCTAATTTTGAATTTATATAAAAGGTTCCTTTAGAACGGGATTATTAGTAAGCAAGTTGGAATCACTAATTTAAAAACTAAACAATCCAACTTCTATTCAATATTCTCCATAAAAAAGTCATATTTAGGTACTATTATTAAAGACGAGTGAAAATATAAACAAAATTTGCTAACTATCGTCGTTACATTAACAGGGAATCGCGTGTTTTACTATTTTGTAAAAGTTAGATACATTTTATAGCAAAAACTTAAAACTGCCTGTAAAACGCGCGCTATTACTGCGACCAACTACCGAAAGAACAACATTGTAATATTAAAACCTGCAAAGGAAGTACACTGGAAAACAACATACGAGTAAAACTGTAGTTTGTACATTTTTAACTATCCCACTACATGGTAACGGTACAAGTAGATATATAAAAGACTAGCTTGACCTTTTTACTGTGACTTATGCGAATAACCTACAGTAAACAAAGCACCCCATTACTCCTCTGTAAAGGTTAATTTTCGAAAAATCCCAAGAAATGCCTTTCTTTATGTTTTTATGCTTAGTGCACAAACCGAGTTTCATTGGCTTAGCATGATAAAAAAAAAAACCTTGCAAACTTTGGGGGTCCATTTTACCCCTGTAGAAATGGAATTTTGCAAAACCCGTTCTCATTGTTCACCTAGACCATTTTCAGGATCATTGGGTTCAATTTTTCACATCTCTATCATAAGCGGTTTGGTCTGTGCGTTGATTCCTAGAAAAGGGCTTGTTCCTTTATTTAAATATATTTGTCAATTTCATTCAACCCGAAGAGGCTATATGTACTCGTAGGAAGGTCTACGAACATAATATATGACGGTGTAGTAGGTAGGTATTTTTACAAAATTTTAAGGACGAATCTCCTGCCTGTGTTCTTTGTGGAACCCTAGAAAATGTATCTCATCTTGTGGCAAAGTGTGGACAGAGCGAGTCTATGAGATCACAAATGTTGCGTGAGTTTGGCTTAAGCCTCCGAGATTTTGGCATATCTCAAGGTATCCTGGGCGTACAACGTGTGATGTGGCTACGACCTTATGCGCCAAGATCTCGGACATACTAATTCATGCATAGGAACTCTAGTCCATATGGTTGTAAAACTGGGCTGGCATAAAATAAAAACATTAAAAATGTACCTTATTTTTTAGCTACAAACTCCAGTGTATAGAGCTTGTAGGCATTTCATGAAACTTTAACCATATTCAGCAAACAAAGAAGGGCGTTCTGAAAACATAAGTTCCCGGTAACAATATCAACAAAGTACTGGAGCGAATAGGGCTAGTTGGCTTTGTTAATATAACTTTTAAAATGTTTCGTCTTTAGTTATGTTTTTTTGTGAAAATAATATTTATTGTCGTTGCGCAAATAGTACCTAATATTTTTGTAAGATCCAATCGTAACCTGTCCTGTTTTTCCAAGACTACAAACCGATAATAATAGCGAAAATAAGCTACATTTTACAATAGGCTTTTCAGATATATTTTTTTTCCATTTAATTTATAGCTATTTTTAAGTATTATCTTTACATCTAACTGATCAAAATATGTAACTATTTTAAATGTAAGCCTATTAGACTGCATATTTATGCTGAAATAAATGTTTAATGATAAATTAACAAATTTATGCAATGATCGTATAAGGTCTAGAGATAATCAATCAATCAATTAAAGTTTTATTTGACATAAAAGAGCGGTACATAAATAGTTTCGAAACCTCTGGTTCCCGAACACAATAATACAAAATAAATAATATTTCTCCGGTAGGTATAGTAGACATGTGATAGAAGCTTGAAGTTTATGTGCATTTTGTTATTTAATAACTTGCCCGATATTTTTTTCTCCGTAATGATGCTCAAGCCACACAAAGACGCTAGTGGTCAGTGTAACCAGTGTGTGATGGCTTGAACGCTGAACAACAACGCTTATATTATAAGCTGGGTAAATAAACTCCAGCATTTTGATCACGGGTCGTTTCAAGTCGCCTCTAGATTTGCTCGGCCATGCTTGCCCAAATCGATTCTGTAGGGTGATCTAAGTACAAGTAAATAAAATGAAGTTTAGATGATAGTTATTTTACCAAATAAAAAGAAGTTTAAATAATAAAGATTTACCCAGCCATGCTCGGATACAGTATGTAGAGTCACAAGCGTTGCGAAACGGAACTACATTACGATGCGCCCAGACATATCTCGATGTGGTCAAGCGACTAGAAGGGAAAATCGACAAATGGGTTGCTCTCATCGATCTGCCAAACTTTATACCAGCACATCATGAAAATTATTTACAAATAAAAATTAAATAATTAATTAATAATTGAATATTTAATTTAATATTTTTAATATCTTTTTTAATTATTTTAGCCGCCATTTCTTGATTTGGTCGTAATCGACCAAATCGATAAATCAAGAAATGGCGGCGTACCGTGATCTGCCCAGGCAGATCTCGATCGGTCTTGTTCAACGATTAGCCCACGACGTGCATAAAGCCATCCACCTAGTGGACATCTGACCACAGATAGGACTGTGCTGTGAGTATCGTTTACACAGATCAGAACATCTCGCATTGACCTATTTGCGTTGGGACAACAGGTAACTACAGTGGGATGCAAATTAATACTCTACCTAAAGTTACATTAGAGGTGGCAACCCACTAAACTATCTATATTAGTTATCTCGTAGTTACAATAGTACGAACTTCCAAAGATTTGGAAATACTAATAATTCATATGCAGAATTTAATAAACAGTATTGATTGCTTGCCAGTTATACCAAGTGAAGATACTCAGTTTTAGTGTTTTTTTTTGCTGTTGTTAACAAATAATCGTAGTTATACTAGAAATAACTTGTTGCAGTTGTCCACTTTGACTTCGACTTTGACTGGCGGCGGTGATCACGGTGCTTGCTTGTTTGCCACTCTAAAAAAAAATATCAAGCTTTTTGAGTACGAAATAAAAAGTATGAAAAATAGTACGACAATAGTATAATACAAAAAAAATATAGTACGAAAAATTTAAAAACAGCATCGAATGCTTAGCAGGTGTTATTAAATATAGAAATAGAGCATGAATCGGAAAATTTATTATAATTGTAAGATACAATTACTTGCTCAGAAATAAACTAGTAGTTCTGCGAACGGTAGACCTCGCGAGCACAAACTTTTTTCTCTTTTTTTCTTTTGTTATAACGTCGTGAAGTCTCAGTTCAGGATATCGACCTAAGAACTCTCGACCCTTTATCTTGACAACGTCTTTAATGATTTTGCTCATGTTCGAAATACTTGTTTAGAATTGAGTACCAAATGTTTATGCCAGATATTATTAAAATCGGCCGGTATATGGCGGCGCAGACTTCCCCCTTTTTGAGAGAAATACCAATCAATCAAAAATCACCGACGTTTAATGAAATCTAAAAAAAATTTAGAAATTGTATACCAAGCTTCGTCAAGATTGGTTGAAAAATACGACCTGTACATACGGACAGATGAAAGCAAAATTTGCTAGTAAAAACTAAGACCTTTCGTTCACTCGGTCAATTAAGGCTAATAAATAAATTCCATTTAGTTAAGTTGGTAATGGAAAATAAGCGGCCTGTATTTATATGTACGAAGTACGATTCGTTCGATTCATTCGTAGAATCTTAACCATCCCGCGGTGTAATAATACAGATCTAAAAGTGCAGCATTAAGTCTACCCTTCAGTCTCTATCAAACCGTTCGACGTCTCAGAAGTCGTTTCAAATTTAAAGCTTTGAAAGCGTCTTAGCGCTATTGTGCACTTGCGATAAAGAAATGTCTAGCCGAGAATATCCTAAAGTGTGGAGCTGGTTTGAAAGGATCGTGGAGAGCGAAAGGACGCTCAAGTTTGAGATAGAAGATATACCCCCGTCCATGTGGAGCATTGCCGTTGAGTTTATGCTCGGAAATTATATTAGAGAGGATGTGTGGTGGGTCACGGCTGGTAAGGCTCAACATAATTTTTAAAAAAAAATTGGAAGTTTCTAACAATGTTATTTAATAAGGACATGAAAAATGATACGCTAATTTCTTAAAAAAACTGTTCGTGACTAGAATTTTAGCAAATTTTCTTAGACTGTCCTTGGCTAGCCATATTTTTAGCCTTAGGTAACCTTATCATTTTTATCTTGGATCTCATAAAAATATTACGGCAGCCATATTATTACAGTTAAATAACCAATTATGATTACGAAATACCGAGTAGGTACATGCAAAATTATGCCAAGTTTTTGGGACTATTCTCATGCTCCGTGTTAAACTAATTTGCAAGGAGTGATATATTTTTTTGCAATTAGCAAATTGCTAATCTTAGGTTGCGAAGCCCTACTCCCGCAAAAACTACGTAGTCATTAGCAGTACCGCGTCCCGTCTACCAATTATGTAAGGACCAGGGAAAAACTTCTAATGTGGTGTCATTAGACACCCTTTCTGCGAGGCTCTATCTCCTCTCGATTCTGAAATTCAAACTTTGTTTCAACATGTCGAGTACGGCAATACTTGTCCAACCAACAATTACCAACCTACCCGAACGGCTTCGTTTTAAACAGAGTTTTTAGTCCCCTAATTAATTCCATAATGGATAAAATTCGCAGATTGTAAATCCTAACTTTACAGTCTATTCAAAGAGTTAACAACGCACCCGTTTGCGGAATAATATCGATAAACGAGATTGAAAAGCAAGAATCTTAATTATCATTACTTTGATAATAAAACTGTTTCGAGTAAAATGTTTTGGTAAATTAATCTGCTCATTCAATCAAGTTAATTATGTGAAATCAGACTTGTCACGTTGTTTTGTTTTTAGGTACATCAGAAGATTTGGATGCAGTGCAAGAGTATCGCATTCTTCTGTCGTCGATAATTAGGCAGAAAATGAGCCTGGCATGCTTCCTAGCAGAAAAGGACGGCACGGGGCGAACCCTCGTCGCCATCAACATGTGCTTGCCGCAGGAAAAGGGACGCTTCGTTGAGCACAGCCTGGTAAAAATGATTGTCTAACCGCCTCTTGCTTTCGCCTCTTTTGTTACACAGTTTGAAGAACGCAATAATTTTTTTCATCACAAAAATTAGAGCCCCGCGGTCCCTTCGTTATTACGCAAAACTTTTATGGCTGAAAGCTTAGCGTGATCCCTTTATTCTAGGGTTCATTTCGTTGCCGACACTATTACGCTCTTACTCTCTTCTGGTTCCGTTCCCATTAGTTCTCTTTATTATTGTCGACCCACTTTTTAACCATCAACTCACATCGTGTTATTCACATTACCGACTGTGTTTGAATTTTGGTAATAATCTCAATTAATTTCCACGTTACCGACCTTAAAACTGAAATTATTTACGTTGCTTCTTTACAAAGTTTTAAATAAGTAGAGTAGATAACAAATTACCGCTCCGGGCCGTTAGCCGCAACGCGCGAATTGTTTCAATAACTTATCCTAACCCAAAACCACATCATAGATCACTAATATTACGCAACCTATCGCTTTCCAGCCGAAAACTAAAGCAGGTTTATTATCCCTGCGCATGTTTGTGGAGGCCATGAAAGTGACAGCTATTTATGACAAATACGAGGTGAATGCATACCTTATGGGGGCAGGACTCTCAGTCGCGCCGGAGTATCGCCGCCTGGGAATTGCCGTCGAGTTGCTCCGAGCGAGGTAACAGAAATATGCGTTTATTTTTTCATGTAATAGCTTCCACCTTGTCATTTCAACGAAGACTCGTGAGAAAATTAAATGGAAATTAGGGAGGCGAGAATACAGGATTTGTTTTGTTTTGATACTCATGAAAATATATTAGAATGTAAACCACTATCAGTTAGAAAGGTAGAGCTACTTTTTGTAAACGTCACTATAGCATGTTCGGGTCTCTATTTTTAAGCAACTTCTAAAAAAAGGAGGTTCTCAATTCGACTGTTTTTTTTTAAATTTAACTCACACTCTCCCTCGGAACTTCGTCATTTATAGGACGATTTGGAAAATTATTTTTCTATTTGAAAGGAATTCTTCCATATTTCGAATAGAATTCTAATTCTTCCATATTATTCCCATTTTGATCAAAATCCAGATCTGATAATGGGATCTATGAGGAATTGAGGGAACTCCTCGAATATTATAGGTATACATATAGTTTTGGTATTATATTATATAAACTTAAATTTTTAAATCTACATTTGCATTCAGAAAGTATCATTTGGTGTAGTGGAACTGATGAAGAAGACCACAGAAAGCCACCAGAACTCCACAATGATAAGTATTTCAGGTGGCGCCAAGAACATCCCGATAGTGCATTTTTTCCAAAGTATTTTGTTGAAGTCGGCTTTTTTTGGCGACATCTGACCTACGATGAAAGAAACCAGAGTACCTGAAATACCTACAAAATAAACGTGCATACCTACAAATACGTCCTGACCCTAAAAATGGCGGCTATGACAGGAAACAAACAAACAAAACAAAAAAAAAAGACCACAGAGTACAAAGCTTCGGCCCTTAACATGGCGACGCTGCAGCTTAACTTAGGTATAAACGAGATGCATATAGTAGAATGGGGCCAGTCCTCTGGTTTATTTCTTCATAGCACTTGGGGCATCCTTTAAACGCTTAAATATTTTTCAGAAAGAATCTGTCAAAAGAATTGGGCTTCAAAGCAACAGGTGGCATATTCACAAGTGAGAAAGTACAGAAATCAGCAGAAGCCGCCGGTATGGAATGCTTGTTCCAGATACCGTACAAGAAATTTGGAAAGAAATGTAAGATTACCTTCGATACAAAAACTGAGGCGTTGAAGATTTTTTGCATCAGAACTTGAAGAAACAAAAAGGGATTTTTTCTGAATTGTTTATACCACACTCGCCATATAATTTTATTTTACACTATCAAACCTAGATAGAAGGAACAAATGACGAAAGAGATAGTGCTTAACTTGGCCAAAGAATCATGTCCGTCTGCACTAAAGTCAATAAAGATAAAACTTAGCTAAGCATCACCTGAACTAAGTAGGACTTGGGCATGTCAAAGGAAACGACGTGTCTAACGCATTTATGCAACTTCCTAAGTTTGGTGCAACGCATATTATACACAAAATATTCTTGGGTCCTTATATTTATAATAAAATTAATAAACATATTACTAACTTTGTGACTATGACATTTTTCGAAGCAAAAAATGTGTTATTTGAATGGATATCACAGTTAACATACTCGGAAACAGAAAAATTGCTTCAAGTTATAGGATAGCAGACTGTACTAATAATTTCTCCCCTATTACATTTACACAAGCAGGCATATTCCCAATACACATAATGAGCTCATGAAGCTAATGCTTCTCGGGGTTGCTAGTCACACACATTCTTTCTCACAAACACACACACACACTTTCTCACACTCGCACACAGTCACACACTCACAGACACACACACACACACACACATTCATACACACACTGTCACTAATACAAAAGGGTGGGCATTTCAGCGAGCCCAACTCGTTTGAGGCTGGTGCTACGCGAAAATCTCCACTCTCCTAAAGCATCTTCATACACAAATAAATACACATACAAGCACATACACAAAATCACTAGCTATAATATTATTACTATTGTATTTCATTCAATTTCAATTCTTTACTGCGCTATAATGTACCCTGAAGGTATACAGTAACCTACAACAAAAGCTTTGCTTAGCGTAGGTTCTGTGACCAACTATTTGCTACCGCAAGCCGAATATTCTTGTAGTTTTTATTCTGAGTAAAGTTATATAATTATGTATAAGTGGCTTATGTTTAAGTGTCAATAAAGAATTATTATTATTATTATTATTTAATTGTTAGGTACGTTTTAGAGAGTTAAGTAACAAATTAAGAGCTTTCAAAGCTTAGTGCAGACGGGCATTGCTACACACCAACTTCTTGACCTTACCTGAGTTCTGTTTTTATCTGTAACTAGCTGATGCCCGCGACTTCGTACGCGTCCATGCTCGGCCTTCAAACTATTTATTCAAACCTTAGTTAAATAGTCATTCGGGGCGAAGACAAATCCAACAAATCTAAGATTACAAAGATCGGTCCAGCCGTTCTTGAATTCTAAATGGTGTAACTAACCCGACTTTGTTAAATTTATCTATCTCTTATAAGAATAACTATTTTGAATAAAATTGATAAAAAAAGTTAAAAAAAATATAATTATAATTTAAAATTAAATTATTAACGTCATTTAATGTTTTTTAGACAACTTGACAACTTGACAATGACGATCATTAGAACACATACTTAGTTTGAATTTATGTTTCAGGAATAGTAGTAGTGCTCACTCCACTTAGGACTAATTAAACTAATATGTGCTGCCTACATTATTTCAGTAAATATTATTTCTAGCCAAGAGATGAGGTACATGTAAACGTGAAAATTGTTAAGGCAAGGAAGATTAATTGTATTTACCAAAAACCCTAGCTACTTTAGATTTCACTTGCAAGTATTGTTATGTTAAGTGGCTTTTAGTATTAGGGACGTATACGAATATGCTGAGTGCCCTAGCTTTCATTTAAGACAATTTACAATCACGCTGTTTGGTGTGGTGAACAAGCAAGAACTATAAAGAACTACCCCTACTGATATGTTTAGTGTAATCAGGGTGACCAACGTTATAAGCTGGTGGAAACTGCGCGATTGCATAAATATAATCGTTATTTTTAAGGTTTTTTTTTTTTTTTTTATAAATCACATTGTCGCTTTGCAGTACAAGGCTGGGTTAAATTAATTAAATTTCAGTATGTACAGCCCGTATTTTTACACAATATTTAAACATTTTCTGTAATATCCTGAATAAATAGTAAGTATCCTGCGTTTTAGCTTAGATTACTAGTGTGCAAACATTAGTGTGTTCCGTATTGAAGGTCAATGTTTCCAGCGTAATTACTGTGTATGTTGGGCTAGTAAACAAATATTATTATTAGTATTTACATACGTTAGTAAATATAATTATATGTATGAATGTAACTTTGTATTATATCTAGAGATTTAATAAAATTTAATATCTCAGCGCTGCGCTAATATTCATTGGCGAGCGCGGGACAATGCCACGCAGATTTTTTAACTGCTGTAGTTCAAAACACAGCAGTTATGGACAAGTTACCATTTGACGAGCGACTGGCTCGTCTCACCAATAAGTTTCATAAAAAAAGGCTTAAAGAACTTTATTGTCAACAAAGACAACGTCCCGTCTGCACTAAAGTCAACAAAGATAAAACTTAGCTAAGCATCACCTAAACTAAGTTGGTCTTAGACATGTCAAAGGAAAAGACAAGTCTTACGCATTTAGGCAACCTCCTATATATCTTTGGTGCAACGCATTTTTCATTGTTTCGTACGTCCTGAAGACGTATGAACTTAGGAGCTGTCAAAGTTTAGTGCAGACGGGCATTATTGTCGCTTATGTGATAATATAAAAAAAACATTAACTATGTAAGGGTTTGTATCGCATTTGTTAAATTTTTGAATATAAAATTCACACCCAGATTTACAAATGATTATCTAAGATAGTGTACATGGATATTCTCCAAAGAATCAAAGTTCCTGACATAGCTCTCAGGGTTTGCAAGCTTAAGTGACAATCAACAGACCACATCGCTCGTAGAACCGATAACCCATGGGGAAGAAAGGTTTGCGACCGACGAAAGAGTGCGATCACGAACCGAAAGACGCAACGTAGGCTGGACTCCCACTATGTGGCCTGACGACATTGTAAAAGTCGCAGGCAACCGGTAGTTGCAAATGGCCAAATGTCGTTCAATGTGGCGCTCTAAGTTCCGAGGTCTATGTTCAGCAGTGGACGTCATACGGCTGATGATGATGGTGAATGTCTTTATCAGACACTAAAAAAACTAAGTTACATTTAGTCAAGATCGTTACTACACATTTTTTTCTAAAAAGGAAAAAAACAAGAGATTGAGAGAGAGACAGTGGTCAAGTATTAATAGTCCATTCTACAATATTTCGCCTGTAGGTTTTAGGTCAACCACGGTGCAGATCCTTCCACAACTAGGTCAAGGTATTTATCCGGCATATCTAGATAGCATGCGAGTAACGTACCTGTTAGAGCAGTATTTACTCAGTTGGCAGTACCATATTCTGGCACACGGCAGGAAATTCAGTACTAAAATGTTGGAACCATCAATTTATACGAGTTGGCTTCAAAAAAGTAACACGAATGCTGGAGTTTGTTTTAGCAGGTAATTTTAAATTAGTATTTGTTCCAATAGTTTTATCACAAGTAATCATTTTCCGAAAGACCTTTACAAATACTTTTATGTTCCTATGTTTTAATTTTGAAAGTAACACGACAAAATTTGATAAGGCCGACAAGACCGAATAATAAAATCAATTTTTGTTGTAATCTTAAGCAACTTAATGCACCTTACCCAAAACATAGACTCATTGCAATCCATTGTAATATTCAGTTCGCTACTGAATTTAAGTGGATTGGTTATGTTTCAAAATGATGATGATGATGAAAATGATTTACTTTAAAAAATATTGAGCTATTACTGAGGCTATATTGTAGTATAACCTAAATGAGTATACTATGTAGCATCTACAATCATCTAACAAGACAAAGAAAAATGTGCTTAGACATTATCGTGTTTCCAGATTGAACTTTAAATTTAAGACGTTTCTTCCTTGAAGGACTCAAATGGATGGTTATCTTAGAATTTATAGGTTTAGTTTAAACGAACTTTGTCCTCGCTGTCCCAATCTAGATGTGATAGGAACGGAAGGCTACATTGTTCTCGTTTTCTGAGCTACAAATCGTGGGCTTTGTTCACCCCGTCCCCTAATCTTTAATATGTGCGTTTGAGTTTACCATATTTCATACATTAACGTGTTGAATTATTTCTTTGTGAACGTTCGAAAATAAATTATCGGATGGTTCATACCACACCATCGGGCTTACGGCGTACCTTTTGCTTCTATTATGATACAGAACGGATAAAATCCTTTAGAAGCGGCCTTTATTATTTCCCATACTTTTTCCGCACTTAGGTAAAGGTATAAATTGATACCTGTCCAGCTTATTTGTTCAGGCTCACGATCTGAAACAAATCTACAATAAAAGTATACATGCACATTCTAACAAAATAGCAATGCCGCCAGCTTGCTGGATACGCTGGCAACTGGTAGCTAGAACATTATATGAATTATATTTACCCACTGTTAGATCTTAAAAAAATACCTAGATACTATCAAATGTTTATTCTTAATAATCCAAACTTGTGAAGCAGGATAAGTAGGTTAGACCATAGAGAGTAAGTACATTTCGAAAACACATACATTTTATTTTACTTTTTTTTTTTAATCCAGTGAAATTTCATAGAAATGTGCCAATTCGTTTGTAACGATCTTGTATACTATTTGGTATTTAGACAGTCCTTTAAAATTAGCTAATTAGAACAAAATTGACTCTTAGTTTACCCTCGTAGGAACTATTGATTGAAGCAAGGGTTAAAATTATCGAGTCACGAGGCGCGGCTACAGCTAGCCTTTATCTTGTTCGTCTTAGCCTTTATCTTGTTCGTCTAAATTGCTACGTAGAAGCCAAGCGCCTATTGGAAGCTCTAATATTCAAAGCGAGGCACATGGTAAATGATAATGACAAGGAACCGTTAGCCAGTGGGTTCGATCCCCTCACCCTATAAATATTTAGAGAGAGAGAAGATATGAATAATTGAATATTAAATCATCAGCCAATGGCGTTTATATTACGAGAATATTAGTAGCTATTTATCTACAATACTGTAGTTTGAAACCACAGTACAACAACTGTAAACTAAGGTGTTCATCTAGGAAAACAATAGCCAGGTGATAGAATATTTTAGCAATATTAGTATTGTTCTCTTTTTGGAATTGTGTATGTTAAAGCAAATAAAAAATATTACATTAAAGTGGTTGAATTCAAATGGTAACATTTCTGGGATCTACAACTTTCTCGCCATTTTGTTTATTTATTTTATTTCTTGGACTAGAATGTGATTCTGCCTCCTCGTCATTTGTTGTTCTTTTTTTTGTTAATAGTTGCTGTTTGATGTTGTAGTTGTTAAGTTTTGTTTTATTTTCAGCTACCTATTGTTAAAAAATTTGCTGTTAAGTTCAGTAAATTCAGTTTTTATTTTGAGGAAACGTAACTTTCTTGTTTTTAATAAAATGATGATAATACTGCTTAAATAATTCTCTCTAATTTATTTAGGTGATAATTAATAAATATAAAAAAACTGGCTAAAATGTTTATTGCACCTGCACTGTCATTTTGACGTTGACGAAATTATAATGACATTACTTTGTTTACATTTTTTCCGAGAATTAATCAACCAGAGTACAGGTTTTTAAGTACTTTTATGTGGAAATTTGAAAATATATATGTATACTTCACACTGGCAAATGCATAAGACGTGCGACGCCAAAATCATCTTAGGAGGAGAAATAAAAAAAAAACGCACGCATTACATTACAAAGTGCAAATATATACTATATTCGTGATTGAAAGGTAATGTTTCCAGTTAAAGTACTGAGCTTTAGTAACATCTCCGAGCGCAGTGGATTGCCACTTAGGGTTCTGAACTGTTGCAGTACAAGGTTTTGGGTGGCATTGAATTAATATGGGAAACCATGGCACTTACCATCAAGAAAGCGACTTGCCCGTCTTTTACTCTTATACCGTATTAGCCTACATGCATTTTTGTGCTGTACACAAAGCAAGCAGAACAAACAACTTGAAGGTATGATCTATCTACGATTGTAATCTTTGTAGGGTAAAGTTGCCTGTTTTGTTTCATTTCGAGTCAGTACCACAATTTTCTAAAAACTCTCATTAGGTATCTGCGAAAACGAATACCAGCACAAAGCTCACTTTGAAATCTCCTAGTAAAGTTCGACACGATATAAAACGGCGAAATGGTCAAGCCAATAACACTATAGTAGCTGCAAGTCAAAATGTCTTTCCAATCTGGATAGTGTCGTCTCGTATGTACCTACTACCTACTAAGCGGATTGGGTGCTATTGCAGCACTTGTAAATTTAAAAACCATTAAAAATTTAATTTAAAAACGTGATGCTTTGTGTTGATTTTCCAATTAAATGAGTATTTGAGTACTCGTTTAATTGGAAAATCAACACAAAACATCCTAACTAATATTATAATTTCGAATACTCTCTCTCTCTCTCTCTCTCTCTCTCTACCTATCTGTCTATCTGTATATCTGTCTATCACTCAATCTCAATCTCATCTCAATCTCAATCGGTTAAGCGGCTAAACAGATCAAGCTGAGTTTTTGCATAGATATAGCTTAGGGGTCGTAAATGGACATAGGCTACTTTGTTCTCGCGAACGAAGTCGTGGGTACAGCTAGTATATAATATATGAATTTGAGAGATTTAAAAATGCTATGTAATTAAACAACTGAGAGAAAGGAATGTCAAAAGTGACATTCTATGGCTGCGTTCAACAACATTAATTACGTTCCGTTAACTAAATAAAGCTATCTGTGTACCACATTATTAAAAAGACGTTTATAAAACCTTCTCTAAAAAACCTAGTTAATTAAAATTATTATTCAGACTAGAATGATGTTATTCTGGTAGCTTAAAAATTCAGATATACAAAGGTCTATGACAGGATAATATATTCAACTGCATACTATGAAATCCAACTTAATGCTCAGTCTCTTGAAGTTTTTTCTTGTCTAAGAATTATACGATATATTGTCCTTTGTAGGATATGGAATCGTAAAAATAAATCAACAAAAACAGATAGAGCCTTCTGACCATCGATACTTTAGAACCAAAGTAGAACAATGCCACGGAATAAATCAAAGTACTAACTGTGCGGACATTGAGTCTGTCCTCTCAATGAAAACAACTCGAACGATATCCATAAAAATGTTTCAATACACTCTGTTCACTCAAGTCATGTATATTGGTCATTGTATGAAATCAAAGTCGAGTGCTTCGACAATGGTCGTGGGTTTTATTGTCTTAGGATTGATATTCTCCACTTTGTTCTTCAACAATATAATAAGTAGATAAAGAGATACAACAAAAAAAAAATGTGTTCTAAAAGTCTTGTTATTCTGAAATATAAGTTGTGTGGCGATAGAAGATTGACTATGAAAAGGCAGGCTTAATAGCCAGGTAATCCATAATATACATTCCGAGTATACTCGGAACTAGTTCGGTTAGACGAAGGACATATTGTAGGATATCATTGCGCGTCTTATCATTACGGATTTTTTTTCGCGATCTCAGGTAAAAAATGCTGTACCCCATACATTTCTTCGAGTGTGAATGTTATTTTTTTATGGAACTGATTTTGTTTTCACGGTTTCTCATTCTCTTTTATAACGATTCCCATAATAATTATTGTCAGCTGTAGGAAACGGACATTACTCGTATTTCATCGCAAAACGGGTAAAAATATTTGATTTATGAGGAACAAAAACGAGCTTTTGTCTAATGGATTGTTTCGTGAACCTGAAGATAAAACGAAAGAAGACCTTTCTCTCGTTAATTAATTTTTCGCCAGCCAAAACATTTATTGGTCGGTGCGCTATCTTATTAAAGTCTAGAAAATATTATATCATTTTTGTGCAATTCACCTTTAGCTGGGATATTAACTGTCGAGTAATACAATGGTGCGAAGGTGGGTTAAAATGTGTAATTTTTTCTACGAAATCAAGTTTCAATAAGCTATAAATGTTTTCTGTAACTTATCCGCGGACGCAGTCTATCAGATCTGTCATGCTCGCTCAATACTGTTTAAATATTCTCGAAGTTGGTGTTATTCAAAGTATCATGTCGGCTCCACTGAGTGATGGGGAACGGACACTATTTAAACTATTGTGTAATGTGTAATCTTATTAAATAGACGATGTTGAATATACATAATGGAGCTGGCATAGTCTCAAGCCCCTAATAAATAAAGAATTAAAAAAAAAAACATCAAAACACGGATTGCGCTTAAGCTCAGAGCAACACAGGCCTCCAGCGGACCCGGAAGTTCAGGCCGGTACCGAGTTGCTCAATGGATGCAAGTCAGGTTTTTTCTTTAAATTTTTCTGTCTTGTTTTTTTACTTGTAAATGAGCCACAATGTTGAACTTACGTTAGATTGGCAAGGGTTCACTTTTCAACGCAGATTCGACGCCGCACAGCGTCTCCAGTATGCGTTGCCATTTTGGTGTTATACCAAATGAAGCAGTTCGATCGACATCACAAATTTACCCTGAGGCAGCCTTGGACAAGACTATAGAGATACGTAATAATTAAAATCTGGGGCTTGTCAAGAAAAAAGGAAATAGGAATCACTAGGCAAACGTGCTGCATCCTCAATAGTTTTTATAAGACGTGAATTTGGTCAAACGCCGTTGTGTGTGCGTCATAAATTTGCGTGCGGAGGCGACTCTTCAGTACTGCGAATGCACGCATGGCTAGAGAGTTAAAAAAATAAATAAAAATAAGGCCAATATTACCTTTCATCTTCTGGCAGCTCGATGTAAAGCGGCAGTAGCGTGATGTTACGCAGATAGAGCGGCGAGTCGGCCAGAAACGAGCGCGAGATCTCCTCGAGCGAGCGGTTGAAGGCGCGCACGGCGGCGGCGGCCGAAGGCGGCGCGGCGATGCCCACGAAGAACGCAGCCTTCGCGTCCGCCTGCAGCACCTGCGGTAACCACGTCATCAATAACGTTTAAGAATAATAAATGTAACCATCAGGCATTATCTGCCAGATAGGCCCGCGCTGAAGTATAATAATGGATGATCACCTTAATAAATTAGAGTTTATGAATGAATTAGTAATTTATAATTTATTTTCTTGATGGTAAGGTTGGATGAAACATGCGCGTGAGACAGTAGTGCATTTAGATATAGAGATAATGGTTGATAGAATAAAATGGAGAAATAAAACGTGCTGTACCGATACTACGCAATGTAATAGAAGAAAGAAGACTATGATGATGTTCTGCCAACCTATACGAGAGGTCGATCTAGTCTATGGTAAGGGAAGTAGTTGACCTGCAGCTCCCTTGCCGCCGCCGCCGCCAGCACGCACGCCAGCAAGCACGCGACCGCTGCATGCGCGCGCATCACGCCCGCTCTCACCGGCGCGCGCGACGCGCCCTGCGCCGCCACACCGCCATGTCCCGCGCCCGCGCCCGCCCAACACCATCCACGCTCAACGCCCCCCCACTCGCACCAATCACATATCTATTCACAAGGTACAACGTCTGTGTTTTCTTTTTTGGTTCAATCTCAGTTTAGACTTTGACAAGGTAAATGTTTACAGAATGTTTCACAAGACAGTCGTCTATGAATTCTTTCTTGGCCGATTTTTAGTTTAGAATTGGAACAAAACTGTGGTTTACAACGGCAATCGCATTAGGAATTTCATCTTTCAGTAGGCAGGTAACTGTAACAAAGAGAATTAACTGATTTAGGCTACAGAAATCTTTTCATTTTCAAAATTGTAATTCTAGTAATTCGTGCTAGAGTATTTATATATTAACATGGGTCACACAAGTCAGCCGGCCATGGAAATATAAGCAGCTTATAACGAAATGTCTCAATTAATCTTTTTTATTTGAAAAGATGCGTTAATTAATTTACGTTCATCCATATCGTTCCTATTTCGCCACGGCTACGTCAAACTCAATTTAGCTCTCGACCCAACGTGCCCGCGGGCTTGTGGGAAAATGTCGCGTAACCTATTTACTTTTGGGGAATAATTATAAGTGGCACATCAGAAATATTCAACGCGCCTCAAAATTTTTCCATCAATTATATTACAAATTCCATTCCATTCCGAAACACCAAAGTCATCGTACATAATTATATTTCAGGGTTTGCAAGCTAAAATGCAAGCAATGGGCATATATCTAAAGTGGCAATAGGAGTCACTATAAATGTCACAGGGTCACAGGGTTATAAGAAAAAGGTATGCTCAGCCGAAAGGGGCTCATATTACTCATGATTCTCAACAACTTTTACTATGGAACCAACCCTGAAATCAAGAAAAAAACAGCTGCTCTATACATTTTGTCGAGTATCATTGATATTTATCTATGGAACAGCTGTTCCCCTCCCCACTAGTTTTAAGAGTCGATCCGATAGTAAAAGTTGTTCATAATGATGAGTACCTACTATGAGCCCTTTTTGACTTAGCATACCTTTATTGTGGCGTTCGGTTTTCAAACATCAATTTTGAATCTGTAGTGATCTGACGGCGCTAGATGCAGACATGCAAGAAAAGTTTCATCTGATTGAGAATGAAAGTTGCTAGTATCGGAATTCTACGGACTTGTACAAAAGACACTATGTTTTAGATTAGATTATAATCTTATTAATTCATCGAATTCACAATAAACTATTTCGCAATTCACAATACAAACCTTTTAGTAGCCCCGACTTTTAGCTTTAGCTTTATCCCCGACCCACCCCATTTTTTTGGTGAGCAATAAAATGGCGTTGTTTTATTTTCATGAAAAAGCGTTCGGATAACGCCGCTCATTAATTATTTCATATATACATAAGAAGGAAAACCTCGCGACACTTGAGCTGATGTGATAACTGAACATTACAGCCCACACTTACACGTTTATCTGCGTGTTATGCCTATAAACATAATACGTTTTATGTTCCAATAAATAACACTACAACATAACATGATGGGTGTTAAGGGGTACTTAATGTCGATAGTAAGGCCGGATAGTAACGGACAGAACAACCCAAAGTAATTAAGATTTGTTAACAACTTCTAGTTAATTGACGTGAGTTAGACATCCTGGTTTAATTGGCAGCGCATCTGCCTTATGACCAGAAGGTTCCGGGCTCAATTTCCGGGGCTATTTCAATGATTAATCCATATTTTTATTTTCTCTGGGTCTAGGGGATGCAAAAGAGACGCAAATAACTTTAGTCCTGTCAGATTGGTTTAGTTTAGTAAGTGGTAAACCTGAACCGACACCATTATCTAAAAAAAGGTGTTGTAGACAGCTATCAGAATACATTTACCTTTAGTAAAGTCAATAATTATTCCTAAAGCATGTGTCGACGGTGCCGCATCATCAAGGTAACAGGAACCCTTGTCACGGTGGCGCCGTTAATTGAAGCAGACTCTACAGCCATCTAGCTCATGCTGTTTATTAATTTCAATTCTTTCACGTTGGATTCACTTTTCATAATAAAGCAGGAATGGAAGAAATGTGAAACCAAGTGAAAATGCGACTTCGCATAGGTGGATAATTAGTTTGTCTCGTGAATATTTGATGCGTATAATTGTGACTTCGCTTTTCGTCGCAAAAGATTTGTTTTAAACTCGGCCTTATTTAATGTAACATTTCTACCTTCTTAGTTTAAAAGCCCATTTCGAGAAAATACGTTTTAGACAGGCTACTCAGTATATCCAAACGAAAGATACAAACCTACTAAGTAGTTTTGTAAATAAAATATGTATATATATCATCATTAGCAGCCCTTTACGTCTACTGCATGGCATAGGTCTTCTCCATCTTTGGATAGTCTTCCCCGCTGAGTGTTAACATTATCCATGAAAAGAGTTCTCGCTTTTACCTTCATGTATGTTTTATAAGGAGAGTTCTGTGCTGCATGTATAAAATGTATTTACCTCAATAACAAATCTATGAAATATAAGCAACCGAAAACAATTTGTGATACAAATATGTACTATATGTACATACATAATACTAACTTGCCCGCACGGCTTCGCATAGGCTATAATAAATTAAACACCCTATTTCACCTCTTTGGGGGTTGATTTTCGTAACATCCTGAGATATGCCTTTCTTCATTATTTATGATTAGTACATAAACCGAGACTTAGCATCAAAAAATATATCCATTCATAAGGGGTCAATTTATGATACAAATGCCTTTATTAACAAAAACAAAATAAATATCATCCAAACCATCTGCTACATACAAACCTGCTACCAATTGGCAGCGTACCCAGCCTTCTGGCTGCATTACCAGACACTTAATACGCAGAAGTGTGTAGTATTTTATGCATTTGCATGAAATATTTACAATAAATTATACAAACCATAAACTAGTTTCCAAAAAGTATTTATCACACTTTCATATTTCCACAAACCACAAAGTGATAGTGGCAAAATTATAAATGCTACGCAAGTTTGATTTGGGCTCTATCGTAAACCCCCGCAAGTATCCCTCTCGGCTTATTATTGCGGTATCAGATAGTTCCAAAATAAACTAATGCCCAATTAATTCTGCCGAAAACCCCTACCCGGAATGAAGTTGAAACAATACCGCTCATTTGTACTTAATTATTTAATTCATATTGTTGTAACAAGTTCTCTAACAATGATGTTTGGCGCATATAATTTTAATGCAGTTAGTGTTCTCTCATGATTTTTTCTACAAGATATCACACAGTATACAAGATTATTTACAGTATACTTTAAAACTTTAGCTTCATGACTTAAAATAATTGAAAAAAAAAAAACACCCAAAACAAAAACTTTTAAATAAGAGTTAAAATACAATAACCAAAAAACACCAAAAATATACAAAGATAAAAAATCCATAGATATATATTTTGCTAGGAATTTATCAGTTTTTGTGAAAATTCCTGAATCTGAATCTACATCATACTCAACAAAAGTTGTTCAATACGATTTACACTGCTAGTGTGCTATGTACAAACGGTTTCACATGGTAAACAGGTGATATTTATCTTAAAATATTCTCATTTCAAATTCAAAGTCTGCCACGGGACTCCCAGAATAGCATAAACTAGTACGGTAACAAACCAAGTGCTTTGCTTAACATAATCCAGATTTTAGTCTGGCAAACGAGCAAACAGTACTCAACAAATGAGACTTTACAAATTCTGTGTACAGCATAGTTTAACGGGCAAGTCTTCATAGTTGGGACGTGTGAACGGCACTAGCACGTCAAATAAGCTTCCGGACTTCAAACGGCTAGTAATTGAACGTGTACAGCTGTGGGAGTATTGGAATGGGAAGGTAGAGGCGAACCGACAATTTTTAATATAATTAAAGACAGCAGTGGAAGTATCGGAATTGGAAACGGTTTCATTTTAATAACGTTCAATACATCGATGGGAATATTCAAAATTGGTGGTCTATATTCAGTTTACCGAACACACGTACTAAAGTATAGTAAACTAGCTGCGCCCCGCACCGTAAATTTTCCCGGGATAAAAAGTAGCTATGTCACTTTCCGACCCTTAAACTATATCCAAGCAAAAATTCAGGTCGATCCGTTGCTCTGTTGCTGCGTGAAAGAGGAACAAACAAACAATAGGTTTGTTTGTTTGTTCCAAAAACAAATTCGCATTTAAGCTTACATATCGAAATTTGACCACTGGCCTTTTGGAGAAACTCAGAGTTTCACTGCGGGCAATGGAGAGAGCTATGCTCGGAGTTTCATTGCGCGATAAAATCCGGGACGAAGATATTCGCCGAAGAACCAAAGTCACCAACATATAGCTTTCAGAGTTTGCAAGCTGAAGTGGTAATGAGCAGGCCACATCACTCGAGGAACCGATAACCGTTGGGGAAGAAAGGTTCTCGAGTGGTGACCACGAACCGGAAGACGCAGCGTGGGTAGGCCTCCCACTAGGTGGACTGACGACATTGTGAAAGTCGCGGGCAACCGGTGGATGTAAGTGGCCCGTTGTCGGTCGGTGTGGCGCTGTAAAGGGGAGGTATATGTTCAGCAGTGGATGTCTTATGGCTGATAATGATGATGATGATGATCTACATTTAATCGTAGATTAGAATACGTACTAGATTTGATTATATTTTCTAATCAGAATTACAGATTTATTCATATTTATGCTTTAAGAAAGTTAAATTACTTATTAGTCTCAAAGCTAGATTGTAATATTGATGAGGCACCATATTCTAATAATTCATAATAACCAAAAAAAAAATATGCTGGAACGTCAACTCTTCATATCATGATGATAAGAAAGGGAAAACAAACAAATGAGTTATTTAAATACCATCAACCAATAGGTTTCTTTATTCCATTGCTGGGTATAATTTGTTTCTCTCTCTTAGCTGTAATTTGTCTTAATCGAATGATGGAATTGCGTAATTTGCGGAATTGCGGCATGCTAACCTAACCTCAACTAAGCACAGGATAGACTGTACTAATAATAAAGTGCAACAAGATATCTGTTAATTTCACACATGACTTAACAAATCCTTTCTGCAATCCAGCACATGCAAGTTACTGAAAATCAAATAGTCTCTGAAAGCGGGATATCACTTTCATGGAGGCGGGAAACGCATTTTCACGCTCGATTTATTTTGACTCGAATAACGTTTTATAAGTTCGCACCAGAATATTCTATTTCCCTTACCTTGCATTTTTATCGACTACCTGGCCCGAAACAATATGCCTGTTTTCACAATATATTGAGTTTTACTGAGAAATAATGAGATGAACATAATTTACAGCTACCCGAATTTGCGGATATTTACAGGTACCCACCTGTAAATATAAAAAAATAAAGTACATTATTTCACTAGAAGTTTAAAACGCAGGAGTATTATGCATTCTGTTCGGGAATACTCATTTTAAATGTAGTCGTACAGATCCTATCAGATCAGGTGATCTTTTTTTGTTTTTATGGATAACCATAAAACAAAAAAATATAAAAGAACTGTTGAAATTGAAAATTCTGTGCGGCAATGAACGGTTTTGAGAGCACGTGCCACTTACCATCAGGCGAGTGACTTGCTCGTCTCATCAACCAGTTGCATAACAAAAACAACAGATGATGATGGAATCTGATGAGCGAGCAGTTTGAACCATAAGGGCGAGCATAAGATACTCTTTATAGGATAAATCGCGAGTAAATCCTTAAGACGCAACTCAATAGATAGGTATAAAATTCCGAGAATCACAATTCATTCAGTAAACGAAGTGTTATAATGGCATCCTGAAGTGAAAGTAAATTAAAAAGCAACTAAGCACCACTTTATACTGAGTTGTACTCTTCATTGAGTCCATGTCTTGGGTAATGTTAAAGCGTAACATGATTACCAAATTAACTGTAAAGTTTAACATGATAACAGTTAACATTTTAATAAACATTTAGAATTTTGACATGCTAAACAAAGCAGGACACGTTGCTAGGTTCAGAGATGACAGGTGGAGTAAGGCTGTAACAGAGTGGTGGCCGAGGCAAGGTAGGCGGAGCGTTGGCCGTCCAGCTGCGAGATGGGTCGACGATATTGTCACCATCGCGGGTCGAACCTGGACTAGATTAGCACAGGACCGAGGCAGATGGCACAGCAAGAGAGAGGCCTATACCCAGCAGTGGGATAAGGAAGGCTGTGGATGATGATGATGAAACAAAGCAGGATTATATTGCTTCAATATTCGGGTGGCCAATCTTTTACACAAACACAACAATTTTTTGCACGTATGGTCCTAACAGGTCCAGAGTTCCTTTTCATACCTACCTAACTTACTAATTTTAGCTCCTAGGTAGGTACACTATACCTGTAACCATTAATTGAGATCCGGGAATGGTCTTAAAATGCGAGGAGAACCACGGGAGGATAGGAAGCAGCATCCTCTTGGTAAAAGGTGAGCGTTCTGCGATCTCGAAATCGCCCATCATTCCGTCTAATCTAAAGCGGAACTCTTCTGGCTGATGTCGGTGATAAGATACACTATAAATATTTTACTCTTAGAATAGTCAGGGGGCTTAGGATAACGTCTTAAAGTTTTTTTATCTCTCTCTATCAACATTAGATGAGCAAGATGAATTTCAGTGTAAAATTGAATGAGTTTTCTAAACGGCACAACAATAAAATCCTAAGAACGTTTTGCGGTGATTTAATTTCAAAAACGAGGGGCATTGAACCAAGCTTAAGGTAAGTTTTAGTTATTTGAGGTAAGCCTCTTGATCCCTCGAGTGGACCATGAAAGCCCATAAATACACCGGCAATTTATGCGCAAGGATTTACAAATATTGTCATGGAAAGCGTCTGTGAAAAGCGGTTCTCGGTGAATGGGCAAACCTTTCAACGGGAACAGAAAACTTACATATTTGGTTACATGAATATTTTCTCTAAGCGTTTGTAAACAATTTAAATTACTTTGATATTTCAAAAAAAAAACAATTGTACAATAAAATAGTTTTGTTAATATTTAACTATCAAACTTTAATTAGCTACTTCAACAAAGGTGTCAAATCATATTTATTAAATAAATAAGTTTTTGTGGAAAAATAAGTTTTTCCAGGCAAGCTTTTATATAGTCCGTTATTGGTACCGTAAGCTGATCAAAATGAGTCCAAACTCCATCAATCTACTATTAATCACTAGGGAGTTCTATCTTCCACATTCTGTATACATCATCAGATCAGCTCGTTGTCATAATATTGTATTGTTATCAGAAATTGACAGGCATGCAAAATTTTAACTCAATTGAACAAGTGGAGCTGGTCTAAAATTCAGTTGCAAGATTTGACCTTAACATACATACAAACATTGCAAGTTAAATAAAAGCTTTTAAAAATTCACATTCATAGCCCCGCTAAGATTCCCTGCTTAGAGGGTGCCACAGAAGAGGCGGGCAACTAACACCCAGACACACAGAACTGACTTTTCGATTCATAACTGAAATAATTATCTGCCCGGCCAGAACCCTTCAACTTTCTGTTTATAAGGCAGAAGCACTAGCAACTAAGTCAAGAAGGTCGTCATCGTGTGTCATTATTGAGTGAGCATCAAGTTAATGTTTAAGTTGATCAAAAATATTTGGTCTGTTTTCTTGCTCTTTATTTGATTTATTCACTTTGTTGCTACTAAATTTCAAAAAGGAAAATTATTAGGCTAGCGGAAACTTACAAGATCGTTATAGCATAGATAAATTATACAAAGATAGCAACTGATAAGGACGTGAGATGTCAATAATGCTTCGAATTGCAACATGATCGACACAGTATCTGCTTGTCAAGTCAAGAAACCCACCTCATTCGTAATGGTTCGAATAAAAAACGCTACTCGATATAAATATGTTTGCATATTAGAAGTATATAAATAAATATAATAAACTACTAGTAATATAATAATAATAATAAGTATTAAATTTATATATTTTTTATTTATATTTACACTAATAAAATAAATATAATAGTATAAAAATAAATATTTTACTGATAATATTAATGCAATAATATACATATCAAGTCGCTTTTTTCTGGTTACCATTGCGAATGAGTTAGCTTGGGTTTCTATTTCATGTCAAACAGTAATTGTGACAATCATGTCGCAGATTAAAGTATACTAGCGACATCTTACGTTTTTATCAGTACAACAATCGAGTTACGCAACTTTCTAAGGATATTAGCACTCTTACTATAATAATCTCTCTTTGATTTAATTAAACATTTCTATACCTGAAAAGGCTAGCAATTTATTTACTTGTTTATACCTGGAACTAATATAACTTGTTTGAGGCTGTATCTGCTATTTAAATCTAAAGAAATCTCAATAGAACACATATGTATAGGTATGAAAAAGATTCATCATTTATGTTGATACGATTAGCAACAGCACAATGTTTTTACTTCAAAATTGAAAATCGTCAAAGGCATTGTTCTCCAGAGGGATTCGTTCCAGGAATATTTAAGATGGAACGTCGATTTCCTGAGAGACCCTACTGCGTTTTACCGCTCACATGTTTGAAGGTTTTATTATTCAGGGTTATAAAGTGTTTACTAAGCCGAAAGAGCACAGTGACCTCCTTTTGAAAAGTCATTACTACTCAAAACTTTTTACTTCGGTCGCGTGCGACAATCTGGGCCCGTACCATGAGGTGCTTATGGCGATGGTTGTTAGGTTCAGCCGATGACACAGCGCGACCGCGAACCGTATCGCCGCGTAATAAGGTGTATGGTTGCGCAGCGTTCTCGGCTGAGCCAATAATCATCGCAATAAGCACCTCACGGTACGGGCCCTGGTCTCGCATACGTGGGGCCTATATATTAAGACAATATTGTGGTGCGTCGCGCGCGTCGCTAAGAGTTGATTTTCGAAAAATCCATTAGTCAACTCGGTACCGGCTCGAACGGCCCTGACAAAAAACACAAAACACAATCTACTATATAGACTGACACTCGACAAACTGCAGGTTTGTATTTAACAACTTTCAGCATTGCTTCCCTGGTATAAATCAATAACGTTTTCAGCATTGCATACTATTTCCGCAAAAAAAAAATGTATTCCGCAGTGTCTGAAAAAGAGGGTCTTCAACCAATGTATGTTGCCAGTGATGACATTTGGAACTGAAACTTGGTCCGTAACTGCTGGCCTTTTGGAGAAACCCAGAGTCGCGCAGCGAGCAATGGAGAGATGCTCGGAGTTTCTTCGGTCCGGAACGAGCTTATTCGCCGAAGAACCAAAATCATCAACATAGCTTTCAGGGTTTGCAAGCTGAAGTGGGAAATTAGCAGGCCATATCGCTCGTAGAAATAACCGATGGGGTAAGAAAGGTTCTTGAGTGGCAACCACGAGCTGGAAGTCACAGCGTAGGGAGTCTGCGGAGTTTTTGGCGGGATCATGAAGAAGTCATGTCGCGCTATTGTATTATTTTCCAATACTTGTGTTATATCGAGTGTTAATGCATAAAAATTATGAATTTTTATCCATTAAGTGTTCATGAAAGTGTACAAGTGTTGGTGAATAGTATAATATCGTGAAACGTGACTTTTCGTGTTGTTTCCAAAACTCAATAGAAGCTTCTAGTAAAGTCTCTACCACTTTACTATGGCAAAAAAAAAGAAATAGGGAAAAAAAATACGGAAGACAAGGCGGTATGGCCTTAATGGCTTTAGCCTGCCCAGAAATGGACGAATAAATAAAAATAAAAAAATAAAAATTGGTAGTAAATAGTTTTGTAGTTAGACCTGACTGATGACATTTTGAACATCGCGGGTATTTTCGTTGTGTGACGGTCTAAGGGGCCTCCCCCTTAGACCGCCACACCGACGCCTTTTTTTAGCAGTGGACCTCCTCAGGTTGATATTAATGATACTATTTCCGACTATTCCTGAATTATTCACAGTTGGGATGTTTCAATGAGAATCCTGGTTATGGGTACCGTTTAAAGCTATAATCGTCGTTTGATTGATCGTCTTTGTCCCAACATTAATCAATAATACTGTACGAGTAGGCAGTGAACGAAATCTCGCTCCTAAGGGCATGGCCACAAAAACAGGGTAGTTTCTACCTACATCAAATAAATTGAAGTCGTTAGTGAGAATTTCAGTAGTTCATCGGGTACTTCCTCGAGGGGAAATGGTCGCTCACAGTATGACCAACTTTTTAAATGAAATAGTGACGTCGATTGTGTTGTATTATTTTCTAAGCTCAACTAGTAGTTCGAATCAAACCGAGACATCGCACCTTCCATAGGTCACTACGCAAGATATATTATATATAATTATATTAGCTATATTTAAAAATTTTGCTAAATTTAACAACTTGCCTACAAAATTTTATGAATATCTGGTCAACGGCTCGCAAGTTATCGTCGAACAAATATACATACACATAAACATACAAACTCTGACTTATACCTGTAGACTCTGAGACCCTCGCTTTACTCGATCAACTAAATTTGACAGTCATTCATTGTCATCCTTTTCCTATATATTGAAATGAAAAAATATCATATGCTAGTGACAAACAAGCAGGCGGGCCTCCTCATGGTATCTGGTCACCACTAAAAGACAACTGCAACGTTGCCTACTCTTCAGCGTAATGATTTTTACCAGACTTAAAAAAAAATGGGTTCACAATTCGATTGTTTTTTTTATATTTTTTACTTCATTAGTCCGTCATTTATAAACCGATTTGGATAAATCTTTCTCGAAAGGAGCTACTTCCCGATGGTCTGGTACATATATTCTTCCAGTTTCCCCATTGCCAAGGTACCTACATGTGTGGATAAATCTGTGCAATAGGTTCTATCTTAACTACGCACAAATAAAAAATGCGACTTTAGATTTATTGGTTTGTGTACAGCTTTTATTAAAGTGTGCGCTTTTCACAGAATTCTCCTTATAATTGGCGCTTTATAGACGTCGTGATTTCTTGCATATTCCTATACGTGCTTACCTAAACTCCACGCAGCACTATTTTAAGGGTTCCGTAGGAACCCTTTTAAGTTCGTTGTGTCCGTCTGTCTGCCTGTCTGTCTGTGTATCTGCCTGAGTCCCTTACAGCCTTAAACCTTCCAAAGTTATCAACATTCATGCATGAAATTTTGCAAAACGATAGTCTATGTATCAACCTCCAGTTTCATATATATATATATATTTGTTTAATAATGGCAGCTCCCATGTCATACGTATAAAGTGAGGATAAAAAAAAATGTTTACACCTGTCCCCTACATGTGAGATATCATAAAATAAGTCATAACAAACAAGGTTCCCTTCAACATTTTTTTATAAAATTATTTCAGGCAACATAATAATAATGACTTTTTGAGATTAGTGGAAAAAACTGATAAAAACTTCAAACGTCCTACGCGTCTACGGAACCCAACTAAGCTTGACCCTACATGCTCTTAACAAGTTATTGTATTTTTTCTCATTTAGTTTCATAATTTGTTCAACTCTACGTACATTTGTACATTTGTGAATATAAAAATAAAAATAACACTGTATATAGTTACAATGATGGAAATGAAAATCCATGAAACGGGTATTTGTGTAAAGCTTAATAATTAATACCTGATTAATTCCAAGCAACGAAGATTGATTATCCCTTGAGGCGCCTATCCTAATTCTGACTGAAGATTACATTGATAAAATCTTAGATTATAAAATGATTTCTCTGGCCATAGAACTGTATCAGATTTTTAACAAAAATAATTATACTTAATGTATATTATCTCTGTGTAAAATTACACAGTCCTTGTATTCTTTTTGGCTTTCATTTGTCCGTATGTTGGTACTCGCGTACAGGTCTTATTTTTCAACCAATCTTGACGAATCTCTTGGGATACAGGTTTTACGATTTTTAATATTTTTTTTTAATCTTCGGCGTTTTTTGATTGATATATAGATATATAGATAGAAACTCTTTATTGTGTACACCAAAAAAAGAATAAAACACCTACAGAGCTATCTTATAAGCTAGTGCCACAAGTGGCGGCCTTATCGCTAATAGCGATCTCTTCCAGGCAACAATTGCATGGAAAGAAATTTATTGACGGGCGATTACTCGCACTGTAGTAGAGAATGACCGCTGGGAGTGTCTCGGCGAGTGTTCTGCCAAACGAACATCGCTCGGCGAGAATTATCTTTGATAATTCTTGTCGCTGCGACAAACTAGTGGAGAGAGAGCTCTCGCCGGCAGTGTGAATAGTCAGCGATCAACTGTTTATATAAATGTGTCTCTTTTATTCACACGGAATCTAGATCTATTATACGTTTCTTGAGTGAGGAAATAGTCGACAGTTCGTCGCTTCTTCGTCGGCAGTGAGACAAGTGCCTAATAAAGAGCAATTTGTTTTGAAAGTTTATCCGAATGTGCTTCTTTTTGCTAGATTTTATATGTTTTTGTGTTTGAGTGAGTAATCCTAGAAAAATCAATCAAAAATCAAAAAATCCTTTCTATGTTGGTAAATTGATTGAACTTACTCTGAAACACCGAAACTATTACTTTATTCTTATATCATGTCTAAGTAGCAGTTCTATAAAAAAATATTAAGATAACTTTTTATTAGGATCTTTTTTGAATATACAAAGTTGCCGCCATATTGTTTTTTTTATAGGACATGTTATTTTTACATTCTTCTAACAACCATTTAACATCAGTTGGTTTTTAACAACTTTTAAGGAGGCTTTTCGATTTTTTTTAACTTACAATTCAATGTAAGGGTGGTAACTCAGTATCTAATTTTCATACAACTTTTTCGAAGGACTTGAACATTATTACCCTATTGTTTTATTTTTTTATCCTGCTAGTTTCCTTTAGGCAAGGATACATTATAAACACAATGATGTCGATTCCCGCTAAACCAAATATAAGCCTATTCCTCTATTTTACTAATATAAACTCAAGTAATAGATAGCATGCATTATAGTTCTGTCAAACGAGTTTACCGATTAAAGCCGCGAAGAAAAACGTATACTAGCGACACTTAAAACTTGTTTTAAATCGGCACCCGCTACGGTCTCGTCTGTTTGTATGGAGACCTAAGATCTGACTAATTTGACAGCACTATAATTCTTGCTATCTGTCTTCTATCTTGTGTTTCTATTTAGTAACAGACAGCGGTAGCTTAATTGCGTTTAGTGAGTGCATGGTGGAATTGACACTATTATTAATTTAAAAACGCAATCGCAGAAGTCTAATAAACAAGCGTGTTTTTTATTTATTGTAATCACGAAACATAATTACATGCAGTTAGACAAATTAGATTTAAGAGATTTTTTTTAAAATTTCTCTTGTCCAAATCCGTCGAGACGGAGTTAGTGGTTCCGGAGGTAGTTCACTTTAAACTTTCAATCTCAATGAGATAAAACTTTTCCTACAGATCTAGTACGTATATTCATCTACCTAAAACCACAAAATAGTCAAAAAAAAATATGAAAAAATATTTCCTATTAGATAAATAAAAAAAATGTTTGGGGTTGCTTGCCCGGACAATCCTCAATGTAATAAGTAAGTAGCATAGTGACAGTTAGATGTTGTCAATATAGAGAAATTTAAAAAGATTGCCTAGTACTCTTTAATTATAAGATTAAACTAAGCATGATTGTAGATTTTTGTAATATTTATAAGTAAGAAACAGTTTTTATTTTTTATGTATCAAAATTGTCAGATCGCCAAAGATAACATAAGCGACATTCGAAAACTGAACGCCCCAAGCCCAAGGCTTTTCCGTGACTTCTTTTGGTAAAGCCAAAGACATAAATTTATAAAGAGAATTCTGTGGGTAACAATTTAGGTAAATTAAATCGCTACTTTTCCTTTAAAAAAATGTCTCCACATTTTTATAATGTATACAATTAATTACATGAAATTAATAACGCATCAAAATACTAAAACAAAATACTTTTCTAGTTCTCAGAGATTAGGTCCTGTCATCTTCTTTACAGAAAACGAATTTTAACTATAAAGTTTTACAGAAATGAAAACGAGAAAATAATAGATGGGCGTTAAGAGATTTCCAGAGCAAAATGGTGTTGTCTCTTTATTTTCTTTTGTGAAAGTAGAACTCTATTGTTTTATTTTATCTTTTAAATGTTATGACATTGTATCAGGCTAAGTTTTACTGTTGAGAAATCTTGGAACTTAAAATTGCTTGGTCTCGCACAGCACAAATAGTTTCTAGTTTTATCGCAATAATAAATGTATCTTCCTGCTAAAAGCCTGCTTTAAACAAGAGGTGTATTATGTTTCCAGAAACAATGAGCTACGGTTATCAAAGCGTTCACGGAGAACAGAGGTGCTTGTGGCAATTCCAATGAGTTTTCCATGAACACACACACACATTTGAAAACACGCCTCCGCAACGACAAAGGCACTTCGGCCCTAACTTCAACTAAAATGGGCACATTGTATGTATCTTACATTATTCACAGAATTCCCTTTGATTGGAAGTAACATTCGGTAGTGTGGCAGTGCTACGCATAATAGGAATGTTAATAAGTAATGTTTTTTTTTAAACAAAGCAATGCTTTATTTGATGTACTATGCATTATACAAGTAGATAGATAGATAACTCTTTATTGTTCACACCAAAAATTACATGCATAATACAAAAATCTACTTAAAACTAGTGTAACAATTGGCGGCCTTATCGCTTAAAGCAAGTAATTATAGTAAGTTATTAGTAGTAGCAAGTAGTTATGACATTAACGCTCAGGCAATTTATGAGGCGGAGATCAGGGTTTTACTTCCTCAAGTTTTACTTGGAACGAGTGAAATGAAATAAATATTCATTAAAAAGCCATGAAAATTAAATTTTATGGGGAAATGTTTTCCCGTAACGAATATAAAAGATTAAAACTTGCGGGCCGGTAATACTTCCCCTGAAAACGAATTCATTTACAAAATCCTTTTAAATTCAAGTATAAAATTTGTGTTGCAATTTTAAACAAAGCGCTCGCAAACTCGGACGCAGAAAAAAAATCTTTACATTTAAAGCAGAATTATCGTTTTTGTCTTGGTTTTTTTTTGCGTTAATAGTAAAAAGGAAGATCATTATTGTCAGGGTCATTGTAAGATTTCGGTCTGTCGGTCCGTCTGCATATTTACAGCCATTTTTATTTTATTTTAGGAAATACAAAGTTTAGATTGCAAACGTTAAATTGTGTTATAGTTGTGTTTAACGTTTTTTTTTTTTAACATTAACATTAAGATTTTTAAAATATGTGAAAATATGTTAAAAATATGCGGGATTTTTTCTAAAGCTGCTGCGTAATTTGGTCAAGTGGAGATCATATTAGGAAAAGTAATAATTTAATAAATTTTTTACTGTTTTTTTTTTACTCTCCCACTCCTTATCTCCGAGGTTAACGGGAGGTAAAACCTGAATTAATATAAGCAAGTAGAGCATCAGGCAAAGTAAAGACAGTACAGTAAAAACATACTTAATTCAGTTTTTAAATTTATAATATAAAATTGCGGGACCCTCGACAAGCTAGTTTTACTCGCGGTTTCGATATTTTTTGCTCATTATAGCAGACGAACAATAGAAGCAAAAGTTTGGGTGAGTGAGGCCTCCGGCTGACACCGGTCAACATTGTTCCACGCTTTCGTTACAAAGAAAAGTTATATAATTGGTAAAATGGCGAAATAAAGCTGGGATTGTATATTTGAGTAATTTCATTGTATTATTTGGAAATTGCATTATATAACGATTGTACCTAAATGAGGGTAGATCTCAACACCCTCATTTCGCACAGAGACGACCCGCATTTTTCAGTCAGCTCGTGGCCACGGCCATTGGAACTTGGCCGAAACGTCGAGGTATATAAATATACTAGTTTTAGCGTGGTTAAGTCCTGATAAGCAACATTAAATTATGTACCTATATGTTTTTATTTTATCTTTTTGATGTGTGACTCCACTGACACCGGGGTCCGTGACTTTTGTTATATTTGACTACAATTTTGTTAACAATACGAAGTTTTTAATAAATTTAGTTTAGCTATAGATACGCAATACAAGAAGAGGAATGTTAGTCAAATTATAATATATAATTATATTATATAAATCTTAATATAAAGTTAAAACAATTTAGTCATATTATTACTCGTTTGTGTTTATATCGTGAGCAGACCAGTGATCTGCAAGCAGCACCTGATTACGAGTATGACACAGCCATCGCCCTCCTCGACCATATCTCAGGGAAGAGTGACCCGCCACACGATGCCGCCGCAAGAAGGCGCCTTCGATAGTGAGCAGGAATGCTCGATACATACACAATCCTTATCGGTTTTGTGACAAAAATGGGGTACATTTTTTATTGTGTGTTTTTTATATTTTAATTTCCATTATTTTTTTATTATTTTTACCTGTATTTTTGCCATAAGTAAAATTTTCCGTATTTCTGTAATTCCTTATTTCTAATATTGCACCTAAACAAAATGATCACAATAATGCATTTGATCATCTTCTAAATAATGTGTGCTTGGAAACTCAACACAACCTGGGGCTCCATTTTGATTCGCTCGTATGATATTTCGCATGAAAGTGTCATGCGAAATGAAAGATTTTCTATTGATCGAAGCAAATTCGAATGGTTCAAAGCACTCGTTGCGTTAGCAATTGACATAATTATAACAAAAATGCGATTTTTATTTTTGAATTCTTTCGAAAGTTAGTAATTTCGCATGATATTTTCGTGCGAAATATCATACGAGTGAATCAAAAATGGAGCCCTTGATGAGCCTTGCGTAGAGGTGACACGTGTCGATACAGTACTCGAATGCTTAAGAGATATTCGTATATATTAGACAAATGTTCACTAGAAGATAAACTGCAAAGTAACGCCTGTTCAATCAACTTGTAAACTTATTGTAAATTTCATATCTGACCACTATTTTATTTCTATTGTCCTTCTAGTATTGCTTTACCCAATGGGGTCCTTAAGAAACTTTGTAATATAACTTTATTTATATTATATTATCATATAATATAAAATCATTATTATGTGAGATTATCTCAATAAGTTTAAGTACCACCTTGTACTTTAAAGAAACAATTAATCATCTTAGTTTAAAAAATCTTTTTAAGTTTTGTCGCAAAAAAATAAGCTATTTTTTTATGATTCCG
Source organism: Apocheima hispidaria (assembly GCA_947579745.1). Classification (NCBI taxonomy): domain Eukaryota; kingdom Metazoa; phylum Arthropoda; class Insecta; order Lepidoptera; family Geometridae; genus Apocheima; species Apocheima hispidaria. Next base: position 6,885,777 of record OX388151.1, read on the forward strand.
ATTTCTGAGACAGACTAGTCACTCGCCCGATGGTGAGTGTCACGCTCGCCCATAACCAGCTCTGTTCCACCCAAAACTTTGCGGCAATGCACTGCGCTCGTCACTCTGAGATATTAGATGATAAATCACTCTATGCTCAGTTATTTCGCTTTGCTTCATTTGATTACTTACTTAATGTTTGCATACTACTGTACTTACTCATTTGGACTCGGCATTAAGAGTCCTACCACTAAAATTAGTTTCACTCAAGTCGTTAAGACGATACACGTACACACTCGTAATGATCATGGTTCACTTGGACCTTACATTGACCCCGCAAAGAAAGATTGAGTAAGACACAGGAAGTCTCAGGCAGAACGTCAATTTACGACAACTATCTCGTTTCGGGTGTCGTTCCATTAAGGCCCTTCGTTAATGGCTTGTGTAATTCGACAACAGAAACCATATAGCTACAAACTAACGTCCCCGTATCGTAGAATGTTTAAGGAGACTACAGAAGAATGTGCCATATATGCCCGTAATGATCGGTGTTGTAGAACAGAATCGCTCTTATCCAGCCTCTCAATGAGCATAATACAAATCTAGTGCGATTGATATTCGGAAACAAAATTTGTAAGGTGCGTAGTAAGTTCTGACTTGATCACATTTAAATGAACTTCGCAATTATCATCGGCCAGAAGACCTCCACTGCTGATCAAAGTTCTTATACATAAGGCAACCCTTTGCCATGATCCCAACACTTGGCTTAGAGATCGCAAAACGCTCACCGTTTACTAAGAAGACGCTACTGCCTGCCCTCCGGTGGTTCTGGTCGCAGTTTAAGGACATATCCATAGTCAAACCATATTTTTTAATTGCGATTGTACAAAAAAGTTAGTTTTCGCGAGGTCTAATGTTCACAGAACTACTACTATAATATAAGTTCCTACTCTCTCTAGAGCATTTTCACGTGTGTCAATGAACAGGTCATATATGAGGTAGGTTTTTTTTAATATTTAGAGGGTCTATTTCGCCCCCTTTAGAGGTGGAATTTCGCGAAATTATTGTACACATAGACCATTTTCAGGGTATTGGGTTCTTTCACATCGCTATTATGAGCGGTTTGGTCTGTGCGTTGATTCCTAGAAAAGGGCTTGTTCTTTTTTATTACACATTACGACATTTTTACAGGGCGAGTGTCTTCTTCAAATTATCAAAATACATAAAAACTTAAACTACTTGAATTAATTACAGCTCGTTCACACATCGACGAATCGTGAATATATCAGGATTTATTCAAACGTGTTTTAAACTGATCGTGTAGTCATTTTACTGTAGCTGTTACTTTCACAGGGTCACTAGCATATTGGTATTATCAAAAACTTTTTCAGCAAACAATACACGATAAGTTAGTGTAACTCAATAAACATTCTGACATTCGAATAAAAACGAAAAAATACTCTTGCCTGCGTGTTGGGAATTCATCAAAACACAGCTACGGCACCGGCATGGAAATGTTTTAGGAAAAATATTTCAATTACAGAGTTACACGAGCGTGCATGTCACACTGTGCAAATTATACGGGTTCGATGACGTTTGGATGATTTTTCCTACTAAATTGGAATTTTTTTGTTTTTTTTTAAACAGAAACGGAGTAGAGAAATTTATCAAAATGGAATAGTAAGTTGTCTGTACGTATTATTGAAGTTTCCTGCCTCATGTTGTGGGCAAGAGATAGGACAAGCTGGAAGGTACTTATTATTCCTGGGCACGTTGCAAGTAAGTTGATCGCTCTCCCGACTAAACATTTTCATTTAATACTTTTAAAAATAATTGAGGATAAAAATTTAAAAAGTGGGAATTAAAAATAATAATTATATATAAGGTTTTTGCTCATCCTACGTCAAAATAGAAAATATTATCAAAAATTAAAATTAAAATATTGCTTTCAAACTTTGTAATTTAGAGATGACCTTAATTTTTGTTTTATTCTTAGTTATTTCTTACGTCTACAAATATAAAAAATGCTTGTATTGCGCGCGCAGTCGTGCATTCGTCTTTTGCACGCGAGCGACAATAAACAAACAAAGCTGAGGCACGAATCCATCAATACCGTTTTACTAAAATGCCACAACAGAAATGAACAAACATCTGAGTGTATTTGAGAAAAATAAATAATTGCCGATTAGTCTTTTTCATTTGAGTTCATTTAAGCTGTGCATAATAAGATAATCTGTTATGGAAGTAATACGGGACAACATCCTGTGATTATGGAAATCAGAAGTGGGATTATCCAGCTCGTTGAATACTGATGATTGTAATGGAAACCTTGGATTCGCATTCCACCTGGATTTAACCTCAAGGGAAATAATAGGTTTCAATGAGTGTGTAATTTAATCAGGTGTATCATTTTCGGCTGAGCGGCGAAGACTATTTTGAGCAATGCAAAGATGTTGACTATTTTTCGCAAGTGAGTAATCCTATCAACTGCTTGGTTCGTGGTATGTTATAGTGAGTCAAATCACGTTAGTCTAACATTTAAAAAATTTAAAAGAAAAATGTTAACTAAAAAATGCAAAATGCAAAACCATGCAAAAATTGCACGTTATACTTATATGTGTGTATAAAATTTTCCATAAAATAAAATAAAATTGTTCTTCAGCTATAAAATACCGAAAAAAGATTAACTACATTTAAACTCGAAAAAATAGCGTTATATCTATCACCTGCACTCAGAACATTATTCAGCACTGTTTTTGTGTGGTGCTTAAACACATTAAACACCGCGTCAGCTCTTATACATTATGAGCATTCTGAGTTATTTTAATAAAACTGTACGCTACCTGAATTTGCTTTAGAATCGGAGAATATAAGCCGTTGGTGGCGGTGGGACCGCGCGGTCACGTCCGTGTCGCGATATGCAAGGCTATTTTGTTACCCTCGCGCATCTATTGGGGAAAACGTGCGCCGACTGTATTGGAAAAATGGGGTAACATCATTTCAAAGAATGATTATGCTTCCCTTCCCTGACTTAAAACTGATGAGCGTTGAAATGGGATAAGCATTCACTTGCATTTCAATACACTTTAAAATTGAGTTATTTCGATGTTTGTGTTTTGTTGATTTGATTTGTATAGTGAAATTCTAAATATTTATATTGCGGAGAAACGGGTAACATGTAGTTGTAACATATTTACACGATTGAGACCTTGCTCTGCACAACAACAATGCTCTAACACAATGGCTTGCAAAATTATTTACATCAAGAAATGGGACCCTAAGCCGGCTTCTAGTTCTTGCGAGAGTTTGTTTCTTCTAAGTCTGAAAGTTTCATTTTCGACCGTATTAATTGTCACTTAATATATAGGCAATTAGACGCACAAACATGTATTTTTAGTAATTAAGTAAAATGTTTTTCTTTTTCAAATTTTTACTATGCAAAGCTACTCTCAAAAATCGTTAAAGAGCTCCGTTCGTCAGTAACTAATTCCAAGTATATAAGTCATTAGCTATTCGGGTACTAATGAACAATAAAATTGCTTTTAATTAATTGAGTTAGAGATTATAGGTATATAGGAGTTATAGGCCTAGGTAGTAAGTAGGCTCTAACCTCTAATTTAACCTCGGACCTAGGATCATTATTCAAGAGCTAATTACTACTACTAGTAATGAATACGTCTTATGAACAATGTAGTACCTGTACCTACTGTACTTGAAAGTTAGCGAATGTGAAGAGATGTAGGAATGGTGTCGATTAAAGCTTAATTTTTTTCATGACGTCTATCAATTACTTTTTTAATGGATTACATGTTTAAAATTATGTGGGTCACGGCAAAGTAACCATTTTTAAGATTCTCTATTCAAAATCACCATAAATTCTCCATATAATCTTTGAAAATTATTTTAACAATTTTAAAATCTGATCACACCCAAAATGTTTAGTTTCGGTAAGTCTAGAGGTAAATATTTTTCCTCTTTTGTGGGTAAGTTCCCACATCTAAGTACACCTGGACCAGTAACTTGAATTTATTATATGTGCTTAACCGGCAATCAAACCTGAAACCTCTGGTGCGGAATTATATCGGCTGGTAAAGAGAATATCGACCAACTAAGCCGTGGCAGTTTTAAATGAAAATTAATTTAGTCTCATACATAAACAAAATAAAAGTGACGTTGTTCTAGACTCCAATGAAAATAATGGTAGATATTTCTATGAACTAAAGCCTTCAAAGTCGCAATTAACATTTATTCTCTTTACTACTCTCTAGAAACCTCTATTTTGCAAGAACACGTATGGATAGACTAGTGCAACGGCCATTGTAACACAAACTCTCCTACTAAGACATGCTTTGTGTTTTAAAGCCTCATGACCACCAAGCATCTGCTACTACGAGTATATTAAAGTGAATTAACCTGGAAACGCATAGTGCTCGTGCTCTCTTAACTGAAATTGCTTTGTTCCTATAATACTGCTAAGAAATAAATCCCAGACTTTTATATGGAATCTTATTTAATCGAACACTGAAAAAGTTACTTCAAACCATCAAAAATACTAGTCAAAAAAAGCACCGAAAAAATACCTGTGGCAGTAGAATATCAAATTTAATACAAACCAAACCGAAAGCCTGGAGCTTCTAGAGCTTCGCTTAGCTTCGGTCCTACTTGACTGACTGTCTATCCGATTCTACAGACTTTGATGAACACGTTATGAGCTACGCTCCCACGTTCCACGTCTCAGTATGCTCCCACGACCTAGGCCATCTCTCTGCTCATAGCCCTGATCGCTCAACAACCGGACGTTGACGTGTTTTTAATTAAAATATGTATGTTTGTGAATGTGTGTGTTAGATTTCTATGTTGACATTCATTCATGTTCTATGTTGACAATTAATTTATATATTGGACCAATTTTATCATATTTGACGTGTAAAAGGTATTTTATTATGAAGAATTCTGAATTCATAGTAAATTTAATAAATTTAGTTTGACGAGAATTTTGCTGGTTCGCCATACGCCTTGGCGTTGCTGTAGTGTGACAATCATTGAATAATAAATAAATAAATAATGAGGCACATTACATTTTTTTTGACGTAGGTTTAAATATTTCTCCTTTTATATGAACAGAGACTGAGATATACAGAGCTCAGTTTATCTCATTAGGGGAAATGTAGGCATTTATCTTTATAACTCAAACTCACGGACTTGGTAAAGTTGTGAACTTTGAAGATTTACGTTCAAACTAGCGGTATAAAATAGCTGGGTGAGGTTTGTACTAGCGATCCTTTAGGAAACATTAAATAAATGCTCGTTACTCTATTAAGCCCATGAAATACATTAAAACATGAAATCACGCTGAAGTATGTATAATGTTTTTATGTTTAATTGTAAAACTTCTAGATTCATCTTATCTTTTATATTCTTAAAAGTTTTATGATCTACTAAAACTATCGGAAATTCTAGATTTAACCTGTTATCCTTTAATATTATGTATCCTGTATAATATTTTTCCGGAATAGTATTGAGTTAACTATATCTATCTATATCGATATACAGGGTTATAAGAAAAGGGTATGCTAAGCCGAAAGGGACTCGAATTACTCATGATTGTGAACAACTTTTACTATGACCAACCCTGAAACCGAGAAAAAAAATCAGCTGTTCCATAACATTTTGTCGAGTGTCATTGACATTTTTCTATGGAGCAGCTAATTTTATTTTATTGATTTCGGGTTTGGACCTATAGTAAAAGCTATTCATAATGAAGAGTACTATGAATCCTTTTTGAACTTATGAACACTGAACATGTACTGCAACTGTGCCGAAATATCGGGAACTCAAAATTGTCAAAAATCGTGGTAAATATCCCGTGACTACTAATTTAAATGTAATAAAAAACTGCTTTGTTACCAATTGATTTCATAGTCGCCCCAATTTTCAACCTACATTACATTTGTGAATCTTTTTAGGCCATTTCTAGTTTTAGCGGTGCGCTGACTCTTTGAATAAATGTCGATATTTCAATAGTGTCCACACAAGAAAAACAAGTTAAATTTTCGGAGAAAATATTAAATATCCTTCCAATTTGAGTAACGATTAAAGTCATCTCAGAACCACTCCGTTTCAAGTATAAGAATATTCGATTCGATTACTTTTCTGAATACAATTTAATAATCGTTCCATTATCACAACAATCGGCTTAAGCCCCCGCGTGAAAAGCAAGGGTTGAAAGTGTAACACTTGTAGTTCTACGTGGTAACGGCTAGACGTGCGACAAGTCATGCATATTCAAAAGTGGCGGATCTCAAGCCAAGTGGCTCTTTGTTATACCTACTTTGAATGCGCCTGCTTTAGACGACATGAGCTTCGCAAAGTATCAAGCGATTGTTAGAGAGCTGAAGTAAAATTTTGGTAGATGTAGTTTGAGAGCATAACTCTAAGAGAGCCTACTATAAGTGATTATCGCATGGGAATCCACGAAGTCACAGACCACCCTAGTTACCTGATTGCTTCAGAGAGAAGGTAATTTATATCGGGTGTACTTACCGGTGGTCTATTTCTATGTCACTTCCCGTAGTTTAGACGGCTTAAAAGATTTATAGAGTGAGGTGTTAGTAAATACTTAATGTATTAATGTCCGGAGTGGTTATGATCACAGAAGAGAGAAGTTAAAAAAATGTCCTCTTCTGTGGTTATGATCTAATTTTGGTAATGGGTTTTGTGTTTTAACCGACTTTCAAAAAAAAAGAGGATGTTCTCAATTGTTTATTTTTTATGACTCATAACACCTAGATTTATAAACCGATTTGTAAAATTCCTTTTTTTTTTATTGGAAAGATTATATTTCCAGACTGGTACAATTTCTATTAAAATCTAGTTCTGATGTTTGTTCTGATCCATGAGGAATTGAGGGTACTCCTTTAATATTATAAGCATACATATAACGATTTTGGAATTTTCAACAACGAGTCAAGCATTTGCATTCAGAAAGTGAAGTGGGACTGATGAAGAATACCACAGGTGGCCACCGGAACTTCTTAATGATAAGTGTTTACGGGTGGGGCCAAGTACATCTCGATAGTAATTTTTTTTAAATAATATTTTGTAGAAGTCGATTTAGTTTTTTGTTAAAATTATTGTTTCTAAGCACTTTTGCAGAGCAGACAATGCAAGAGTGTAATGTCCTAGTTCATTATGTCAGCCTTAAAACATACCACTGCTGAGCTATCGGCCTATCGAAGGGTGGTTGAGCCATATCCACCACGCCAGCCCAGTGCGGGTTGGCCACAGAAGAGAAAAAAAAAACTTTCTCTTTTCTATGGGGTTGGCAGATTTACGCCATCCAATTTCTTCTCCGGAAATATGCAGTGTAAATATGTGTATTCCTTCACCGAAAAGCCATAGCCATGGTATATCCGTACGTAAGTTTCAAAGAACCCATTGGTACGGGCCCGCCCGGGTTCGAACCCACGACCCTACGAATGTGAGGCCGTGGTACTGCCTTTGAGCTACCACGGCTTCATTATGTCTATAATTACACACCAGGAGGATTTCCAGGTTTTTTTCATGAGGCCCGTCGCTTGTTTGCCACTAATTATTATTATTGTCGTCTTATTATCTGTGAAAACTTTTAATTGGCCTTCTATTCTTTATAACTTAACTAATGATGTACCTAGCCGTAAGTTTTCCTAAGAAAAATAAAATAAAATAAAAATAAAAGTTACATAAAAAAAACACCAATTAAATATCTATGTTCAGATGCTCATGCACTACACTAACAAGAGTGTAACTGTGGGTTATCTCTATGTTCAACAGTAAATTAAACTATCTGGACTATACAGACTGTTTTTTTATCTGGGATAGTATGGGCCTATGAGCATATCCGAGTCCTTAAAGGATACGGGAAAACTGTCATAGGAACCATTTACTCATTTTGTATGAAAAGATTTTGGTGTAGTTATTTTTTTTGGTCAAGCGTGAGATCTCCATAAAAAGTAGTTGCATTAAAGCGGATCGACTCAGTTTCATGTAAGGATCGTTTCATTGTATTGGAAGACTTTTGATCAAAAAAAAAGTAATAAGACTAAATGGTTTTTACAAAAAAATACCTAATTGTTTACTTGTATATCCTATGGTTTTCGATTTCGTCATACTGTCCCAGTTAAAAAAAGCAACCTGTATAACCCACCGCATTTAGGAGCGTACTATACTCCGAACTATTTTGAACAAAGGCGAGAAATTCTTTTGTTGAACTCCATTGCTCTATAGGTTCAAGTTAGTTAAAAACGAAATAAACAAGGAACTTAAATGAGTACTAAAACTGACCTCAGTGCTAACGTTCATAAAACTGCGTACTTAAATATACCAACCAAATTCCTATAGCAAAAGTATTATAAGTTCAAACAAAAAACCTAACCAGAAGACTACCTATAATTCCGATTTGGTCATCAAATTTCAATAAATTTATGGAGGCGCATTAAGTATTAAATTTCAAATGTGAAATTAAATATTTCATTTAATAAATTGTTTTAGATTTTAAATAATAGATAACATTTTACATATATTCAAGGTATATTTTGCAAATCCAATTATCCATATAATCGTATTATGCAAATAAGTACCTATAGAAAGACAAATGTTTCCGGTCATATAAAGGCGATGTCAAAGGTACAGTTCCGGCCATAATTCAATAGCACATCGTAATAAGAGGAATTTCTGAGTTACGTGCCCGGCACATAAAGTACGTCTAAATAATTGCCAGAGAGAAAAAACATTCGAAGATTACTGGCGAAGCTTTTCTAGATGATTTAACGATGTTTCTTGAGGTTCTACTTTGTTTCTGTATCATTGAATAATTGAAATGGATGGCTGTTTTGTTAAAACATTGTATTTTTATAGAGCTATAATAAACATTTAATTATCTAAGGTACAAATGATATGATTTTAGGTTTTCTTACCAAAAAGATAAAAAAAATGCCGTCTGACCGTCTATTATGGAATATTTCATTTTTTGTTTTGTTTTATTTTCACATGCTTCTGCGTACACCATGCAGCTTGTTCTCGTGCGTGACGGCACCTGCCAGTCCCAACAGAAGTCCCTGCGCTGGTTGGGTACAACCTGTTGGGTTGCTGAGTTGGGGCTGGTTTGTGGCAAAAAACTTTGAACATCTTGTTTATTTTTCACTTTTTAATTTCTTTTATTTGTATGCTTTTGCTTGCTACGCCGTGGTAGCTCAGTGGGAGCACGCTCGGCTCACATTCGTGGGGTCGTGGGTTCGAACCCGGGTAGGTCCCGTACCAATGAGTTCTTTGGAACTTACGTACGGATACCACTGGCTTTTCGGTGAAGGAAAACATCGTGAAGATATTTCCGGAGAAGAAATTCGATGGTGTATGTGAATCCGCCAACCGGCACTGGGCCAGCTTGGTGGATATGTCTGAATCACCTTTCAAGGGTAGGCCGATATCTCAGCAGTGGGATGTTTAAAGGATGAAGCAGAATATGTATTTTATCACAAAATAAAAGATTGTCTATTGTCAATATTAATATTATTTTGTAAATACATAAACAAAAACAACAAATACATACAATACAATGCACAAATACATTATTGTGGTACGCAACTCTCAGTGCGCGAGTCTAACTAAACATATTTTTGAATAAATCTATCTATGTTTTTTTCTCTTCTTTGTCTTTCATTTCCAAATTTACTCTCTGTAAAATAATAGTCACACAAAACTTCCTTGATTTTTTGTAAAAAACCCTACGGGCTCAGTTTCCGTACAAAGATAGAAGAAGTACAAGTATATCCTCAAACTTAGTAAAAAAGGCGGTACGGAATAGCTTCAGGCAACAGAAGCGTACACGTACAAGCTCGCTCCACATCACATTATCCTTATCACTCCCATATAAAATTACGCATAACTGTCTCTGGCTGGATCCAACATCTCACTGAAAATGGTCATGAAATGGATTTCAGTTAAGTTAAACCAAGACTAATTAAAGCTTTGAAGTGTAACAGTTTTGAAGTCATACTTTGATACATAAATTGTTCAGTTCAAGTTTCGACTTAAAGCAGTGAGCAAACTGAGAGAAAAATTATCGTTCCAAAGTTTTGAACAAGTTTTATGTCCCATTTATTCGAATACACAAGTCGTGACATAAATTTTATTTTACGAGGCATTGTTGTTTTGTTTCTCAATATTTCTGAAATAGTTTCATAAGCGTGTCACAACATTCATAATAAAATCATGAATAAACGATTTGCCTTTAACAATTTTACTTTAAGGATGGTTAATTTTAATTATTTGCATGTCAACCCGTTGCTTTTATTCAAAATTGGTTACTTGTGATCATATTTTGCTTGATAGTAATAAATGAAATGGTCTAGGATTATTAATTTATTTAAGTATACACATAATGCGTAAAGGTATTTTTTTTAAATCGTTATTGCAATTATTATTTTTTTACCTCAATCACTAAGTGAAATAAGCTATTTTTAGCATAGTTTAGCTTAGTTAGAGCAGGATATCGCGTTACAGTGAGACGATAAACCTTATTCCTACCGCCTCGAGCTTTCACACGTTATTCTTACCGTCTCGAAAAGCTGCTTACGATTTTTGATGGGCATTGTGATGCAAAACCAATACTACAATGCCCCATAGATGTTGGAGCTATTATGATATTTAATTGAAGTTCGCATCACAAAACATTACATAGTTGTAATCAAACATTCTATAATTTTTTTTCTTCATATTTTTCTTATTTCAATGAGATCAATTCTGTATGTGCTATTACAGTATTGGCATATTTAATAAACGCGGCCAAATTAGTATATTAACATAGCGAAACCGACAAATCCAAATTTACTTAAGCAAATCTAAGCAATTTGCCAAATGCTCAATACAACACAGGCAATTTGTTTTATAACAGAGAACTTCAGCCTCTCGAGGTCGGGATAAATAGAATCTATGAGCAAATACAAATTGTTTGCTCTTGGTCTGTGTTTAATATGAATTAGATTCCTGTGTCAACCGTTCCATTATTCTAATTAACTTTTGTATTCAATTAAGGGAGGCAATTTGCTTGATATTTCAACCATTCTTAAATTTGGATCGTTCGTTTACAAGTCGACATAAATTCGGCGACTTGACTAGCATTGCGACTGTCGTCGTGCACTTTCGATTAGCATTGTGGTTCAATGGGAGAATTACCGCCTTCCGAGCTGTCGTGGGTTCGATTCCCATCCAGGACAAACATTTGTGCGATGAACATGGATATTTGTTTTTGTCCAGGTGTATCATGTATTATATGTATATATGTACAAAAAAAGTATTTATGTATTCTAGATCAATTATCTGGTTCCCATAGTACACGCTTGCTTAGTTTGGTACTAGATGGCGCTGCGTGGGAAAACGTCCACTTTTAGGGCACACGCCGCTCTCTTTTTACCAATTTGTGTATAAAACTCAAGCGAACTGTACGGCCCTTCGCACATTACGCTACTTACTGGCTTCGAGTATCCTATGCGAGTCTCAGAGACCAAGTATCATATAGAGACTCGTTCACTTTGTTACCAATATCCTATACGTGTCCGCTACTAGTCTCGCAATAACCGTGTCGGTCGCCCGCGTGTCGCGTCAAAATGGCGGCGGAACAACATTAATTTTTACAACATTAAATTTGTTGAAGTTTTTTTTTAAAAGTTTTTTTTCTTTGCTTTCAGTAGCGTTATGTACGAACCTAGCGAACAAGTATTCTATTGGTATGCAACCTAAGTATCGTCTCTTGCGAGTGTCGTATAGTATGAATGACCTAAGAGTTGCGACGACGCTATTTAATTTATTAAGTATACTACTTTTTTTATGGAACTCGGTGACGAGACGAGCAAGTCGCTCACCTGATGTTAAGCTTCACACCTGCCCATAACAATTCAGTGCCAACCAGAATTTTGAACTTCAACAGTTCAAAACCATGAGCGGCAATGCACTGCGCCATGAGATATTGGATGTTACATCTCTTTATGCCCAGTAATTACGCTGGAAACATTACCCTTCAATCCGGAACACATTGGAGGTTGAATAACACTGTCAAAGGTGTCGTACTTCCCCAGGCGGACTCTGCAGAAGAATCCCACCACTACTAAAACTATCTACTTTGAGCATTTTGTACCTTCGTGTACAAACAGCCTTATTCTCGCAAAATTACGGGATACATAGTTGTTTTCCTTGTTCCTTTATCCACGGAATTAGACTATGTCATAATATTATAGTGTTCTACATAGATAGAAAGTTGGTAAACTGGCATGTTTTAGTGGGACTGACCCAATAACCTTGAGTTATTGGGGACAAGTTTCTTTACGATAATTGGAAAAATATCTGATCTTATCTCTGTTATAAAAGATGATGTCATGGCAATTGTGTAGTAGTTTTTATTTATAAGAAAGGGCGTAAGGAAAACACTCCCGAAAACGAAGGCTGGTAAAAAATACAGGGTGTAAGGGAAACGCTCCCGAAAACGAAGACTGGTAAGAAATACAGGATGTAAGGGAAACGCTCCCGAAAACGAAGACTGGTAAGAAATACAGGGAGTAAGGGAAACGCTCCCGAAAACGAAGACTGTTAAGAAATACAGGGTGTAAGGGAAACGCTCCCGAAAACGAAGACTGGTGACTGGTGAAAAAACGCAATGTTTTATTAATCAAATCAAATCATTTAATTCAGACTACAAAGGTCCATATTACATATACATTACACATAAAAAGAAATTCAATTACAAAAAAAAAAGTAACAAAATTTTATTATGTATTATATTATATTATGTCCTACATGTCAATAATACAAAACAGAAAACAGTTCTGTCAAAAACAAAAAAAAAGAGGGCATGAAATCAAATTAACTAAAAATAATTATTATGAAAATTTAAAATTAGGTTATAAAAACAACTTAATAATATTAATATTACCTCCTATATAATAATTAATATTAATATTACGTCCTATAGTCTAAACGGCTTGACCGATTTTGACGAATGAGGTGTCTTTTGATTTCTCTTTACGTCCGGAGTCGCATAAACTACATTTTGCAGTGGGGTATCTTGTTTTTCTTAATAATAATACTTGTATTAAATCGTTAAGCTACACACTAAAGATGACCAATTTCTATTACGTAAAATAAATTGTTTGTTGCGAACACGAAAGGAACAATTTTCAGTAAGTACTTATTATGAAAAGGAAATCACAATTTACCAGCTTTATAAACATTCTGTGAAAAGCTCTCGGATTTCCGGGGCTTGTCATTGACGGAGTGTTTCGAAATCCCCTCAAGACTGAATGTAGATTTTTAACACACATGGTAACATGAATTAAAATAATAATAATAATAATTCTGGGACATTATTGCACACACGGTCATCTGATCCCAAACTAAGCAAAGCTTGTAATATGACTGCCAGAGACTGATATACGTACATATATATTTTTAAATACATACTTATATAGATATTAACACCCAGACATAGAACAAACACAAATATTCATCACATGAATGTTTGTTCTAGATGGGAATCGAACCCACGCCCCCTAACACAGAAGGTAGGTTCACTACCAACTGAGCCACCGGGGCAGTCAATATTTGCTACTTTACTTGTAAATCATGATTGATACATTTATAGGCACTTGTTGGGCATTATCATGTAACTCTGATAGCGAGGGTCTTGATTTGCTGACTTACTCGCTTGCATGGTAGCCCAGTCAATTTAGCGTTTGACCCGGAACTAATTTATAACAGATTTTTTTTAGGTTCCGTAGTACTACAAGGAACCCTTATAAGTTCATCATGTCTGTCTGTCTGTCTGAATCCTTTACAGCCTTATAACTTCCAAAGTTTTAAACGTTTATGCATGAAATTTTGTACAACTATAGCCGAAATAAAGACCTCCAGTTTCAAAAAATAAAAAAATCTGAATGAAATTTGGTATGCATATACATAGGCTACATTTTATCCCGAAAAATCAACGGTTCCTGTAGGATAGCGGGTGAAACTGCGGGGCGCAGCTACTATACAATAATTAAACAAAATGCGCATCTGGAAAAAACTCAAATTTACATCTTGTAATATCGTCTCTATTTGCACTATGTTAGAGTCTATTCCAGATGATGATCGTAAGCACGGTGAGAGTAGTCGGCGACGATAATGTATTATGGCTCAAGCATAAATGTTTTTTCTATGTTCCATACCTCTATACTGTTTAATTTAATTTAATATTGATTCTACTTTAGCAAATTATACCAAACACAACTTTATATTTATGTTATTAATTATGTCCGGATTCCCAATACTAAGTTCCGTTACATGGGTGTGCTATGGTGCGAGTAAGATAGCGTAAATGGAACGGCACGCGATGAACATCGCAAACAGAGCTACATGATAAGACCCCATGATTTTTAATTTGTTTAAGAAACTGAGTGACAAGACGACCAAGTCACTCGCCTAGTATTAAACGTCAGTCTTGCCCATAACAGTTCAATGCCAAGCAGAATTTTGAACTGTAGCAGTTCAGAACACAGCGCCGCACTATCCTGCGCTCGTCACTACCAGATATTAGATGTCAAATCTATTTATGGTTAGTAGTTACGCTGGAGACATTGCTTTTCAATCCGAAACAATTTTTGCACACTACTGCTTGGCGGTTGAATAACTGGCAAAAATGTGGACTCTAAAAAGAGCCTCTACCAAAACCTTGCTTTAAAAAGTATCAAAATGTGTGGCCCTATCTAGGTATGTCTGATCAGTAGGTATACTGAAAGGGCCATAAAATGTGGATGATTTATGATGACAAACTCCCTGGTAGGACTATGGGCAACAGAAATTGCCCATGGTCCTACTGGTAGAACCCACGCGATTAAACCACGGGCTGGTAGAACCAGAAACAGAAATTGTCCAAAAATTGCAAAACAGAAATTGCGTGGTTCTACTGGTAGAAGAACGCGATTGGACCGCGGGCAACAAACGCAATGTTAGCTGATTTATTAACCGAGTGAAGCGAGGTCTCAGAGGCTAAGTGAACAACCGGTTTGTGTTAATTCGATCTTCATGAAATTTTGACGGCTAGTTCACGCCAATACAAAGTTTGAGTATGAGTAACATACTTAGAGAAACACAGGCCTCCGGCCGACCAGTTCGGGCCTGTACCGAGTTACTCAGTGGTAAAAAATAAATAGATTTAACACCAAATATCTCCAGCGCAGTGCATTGCTTGACAGGATTTCAAAACCGTTGATTTAAACTTTCTTGGTGGTACTAAACTGTTACGGACAAGCGTGACGCTTACCACCAGACAAGTAACTTGGTAGTTTCGTCACACTTTAGTAGAAAAAACTAGGTCGTAACCAATAAAATATGCATCTCAACATAAGTGCTCTAATCTACATAACTAATGAGGTACACGTGCACTGAATAAAAAATACACCTTTTTAGGGTTCCGTAGTTCTAAAAGGAACCCTTATAAGTCCGTCATGTCCGTCTGTCTGTCTGTCTATTTTTTTTAAGGGTTGGGGTTCATGTAAAGAGGAGATAAAAAAATCGCCTGTCCCCCACATGAATATCATTGAATAGGTCTTTTGAAATAAAGTGAAGGTTTGCTACACCATTTTTTTATCCGATGAACCACTTGCGAAATATGGACCGACAAAGTTGCTTACAATGTGTCCCTCCCCCCTGCCATTTCTACACTATGCATCTCAGAAACCATGTTGATAGATCTTAGTAAAAACTTTCTTTTAAAATTATTTCGGGCATCGTGTGATAATTACTTTTTGAGATATGCGGTAAAAACGGATAAATACTTCAAACGTCCTACGCGCCTACGGAACCCTACTAAGCATGGCCCGACATGCTCCTAACAAGTAATTTTTCTTTAGTTTAGCTGTTTTACATGGTCGGGTACCTCATAATCCAAGAAACATTACATTTTCAGGTTACAGAATGCAGTTCCAGACAACAAAACAAATAGCCAAGCGGATTACACGACACTTAGCGTCGTGCAAGAAGATTTATTTTACGAAACTGTACAAGGGCCCGTTGTTAATTTTCCAGCTGCCTACGTGCTTATAATGGCTTCCTTAATAACGCTCCCTTGAGATACGGCTCTTGAAATATAAAATGAGTGAGAACTCGACGATTGTGAAACATAAAACTTTTCAGAAGGAAGGACAACGTAATTAAATACAAACAAATGAAATACAGCACGGTTTTTCCACAATTTCCAAGACTGACTTTTGAACGGGGCCTGCAATGAAATGTGCTTTTTTGGAAGCTACACGCAATAATCAAAAAAATAATGAGTCGTAGCTACTTTTGGGAGGGGTTGGTGCTATCAAATAGCAATCGTCCTCCCATAGATGCGAGCCCCAGTGCTTATTTTTAATTTACTTATTTTTTTGTATTGTGCGATCTTAAAAAATATATATTTAGATACATAAAACTCGGCTCCTTTTTTAATTATATTTTGGCACGAGTACTTGCTTAAGGCTGATCTGGCAATTAAGTTTGTGATATGTAGTCTATAATTACGTCAATAATATACAAAGAAAAAGTGATACTTCAAAGCATAATCGCTCAATTTGAGCTATCAAGAACTTTATTTGTACCTATTTACTGGGTTGTTTTTCATTTTCTAGCTCGCGTTCAATACTATTTTACGAAAATTAATCGTTGAATCTGTTAAATACCGAGCCAGGGAGTGATCACACGTAAAAGCAACGATACCGTTAGCACTGATTTATTTGGAATGAGTCGGTCGTCAGCCGCCGCCCCGACCTATCCTCAATTACACTTAATATCATGATTATAATGTAGGTACTGCCATACACTACAGAAACCTTAATTTTCATCGTACCGACAGTTAAGAAAACATTAGTTGTAACACATTTGTTTGGTATAGAAAACGATCAGTGTTTTTTTCTCCAGCCACGTTTTACTTCGAAAAACATCATCCCTTGAGCAACTCGGTATCGGCCCGCCTGTGTTGCTCTAAGCTTCCAAGGAAAGCGAAGTTTTTACTTGCGAAGAATAACTTAACGCAATAAATCCTTCGGAGTTAGCAGAACGGAACAAATATGACAATTCGCTCGCGTAAATTGGGCGGAAAAAATAGTATAGTGGATCTGGCCCATAAAAAATGAGAAAGAAAAAGAATGCGCCAAACAGCAAATGATTTGACTGTTTTGTTTTAATAAAACGGGAATACTCACGTTAAATTGAGTCGGTTTTTCCGACTATAGTTTCGATCACATTCGGAGACCTTTATTAAGGAACGTAAAGCTTGACATGTGCGTGATCTCGTCGTGCCTTGCACTGCGGGCTGCGGCGCGTCGCGCGCGTTACGTCATCGGCTGCTCTGCAAGTGCGGGGGTGGGGGCGGGTAGAGTATTGTGCTGTGTTGGCGCACACAGGAGCGCTTGACGTTTTTGAAACTAGTACTTTGTTTATTGATAGACAATAAAAAATCTGGATTTTACGGATTATGAATAATCGCAGAAGGATTTTTACAAACAAAACGCGTGTGGCTAGCAACCATGCACTGATGTCTGTCGTACTATAGGTACTATTATGGACGTCAGAGGTAGTAACACAGCAGCTTGAACGCTGTTCCCCGCTTGTTGTAATAAAAATAATACATAATTACACTCACATACAAACTCTTTCCTCCTGCGCTGAGAGGACGATCTTTTTACCAGACTGCCTAATGTATTAGAGTGCAACACCTGCAGCCTTAACTGCTTGCCCGATTTTGGCAAGTGAAGTGTCGTTGGATGTATATGTTTATTTCCGGAGTATTACCGTCTTGTCAATGTTTATTTTAAGACCCACCAGTTGAGAAACGCTACTGAGGTCCTTGAGCATATTATTGAGGACCTCTAGCGACTCTGCTATGATTACAATATCATCGGTAAAACGAAGCTAAGTGATGTATTCACCATTAATGTTGATGCTGAATCCGTTCCAGTTCAAGAGCTTGAAAACGTCCTCCAATGCGTTCGTGAACAGTTTCGGAGAAATAATATAACGTCTCCCTGTCTCACGCCTTTCTGTAATTGGATTTGGCTCGTGCTCTCGTCCTGCAATCGGATTGACATGGTGGCGTTCCTATACAAACACTTCATCACCTATAGTCTACCTATAGTCGATGTGACATCGCTGAAGGGACTGCAATACCACACAGGTCTCGACGAAATCGAAGGCTATTTCATAGTCCACAAACGCCAGTCACAATGGCCGATTTTACTTTTCAGTCTTCTGTAAAATCTAGCGGAGCGTGTGTATGTGGTCCATGGTGCTATAGCCTTTATGGAAACCGGCTTGATCGGGAGGCTGGAAGTCATCAAACCTGCGTTCGAGACAGTTCGTAATAACTCTCGAAAACAGCTTGAGAATGTTTGTATTTTTTGTTTAAGATGTAGATAGGTTTTGTTTGTAATTTAATGTAATTTTGTCGCTCAGACACCTCTACGAGAAGTGGTTGGCCAAAGGGTGCCAACAGAACCTTATTACAACGACCTTAACCGGCCAGTCGGGCAGTAATTTTTAAATTTCTTTTCTTTATTGGGGTTGGTTATCATGATCATCTTCATTGGCCGCCTTCTTTATTCCATCGCTGAGTATACAGAGTTAGTTATATTACAATCCAATTAAGAATCCATTGAATGCAAATCA
Source organism: Apocheima hispidaria (assembly GCA_947579745.1). Lineage (NCBI taxonomy): Eukaryota > Metazoa > Arthropoda > Insecta > Lepidoptera > Geometridae > Apocheima > Apocheima hispidaria. The sequence goes on from OX388151.1 coordinate 6,904,467, forward strand.
GTAAAGTATAATTCCAGCGAAAATGTTCCAGATAGAGTCGCTGATGGATTCAAATGAGAGAATCTAAATTCAGTGATTGTTCAAGATTAATGTCTGATTTGAAACCGACTCCATGCCCTCAACAGCAAAATGATCCTTGCTCTATATTGAACTACGGGCCTTAATAAGTAAGATAAGTACTACCCACTTAATTTTTACGACGGAGTCTAGTAATAACCATATTGTTTATAGACCAACAAATTATAAAGACGTAAGAGTACAGAAATCCTAGTTATAATGACTGGTACTTATTGAACACGTACGTATCATCATCATTAGCCAGAAGACGTCCACTGCTGAAAAAAGCCTCCCCTTAGATTTTTTGCATCTACCGGTTGACCGCGACTTTTGCAATGTCGTCGCTGTAATATCTACTAAATATTTTTTGTCAAGAGGCGCGAAGTCTCTTTAATTAAATTTTAGCGTCTATATTATGTGGATGAAAATCGTATTAATAAAACTTAATAAAACTTTGTCGCGACGTCCCTATAACAAAATTATTGCGTCTACAGGCAAAAGGTATGCTAAACCGAAAGGAGCTCATAGTACTCATGATTGTGAACAACTTTGACCTATGGGACCAACCCTGAAATCGAGAAAATAAATCAACTGTTCCATATTTTTTTTCGATTCTCATGTCATTTCTATGAAAGAACTGTTTTCTTCTTCTCGATTTCAGGGTTGGTCCCATAAGTAAAAGTTGTTCATAATGATGAGTAGTACGAGCCCTTTTTAGCATAGCATGCGCTTTTCTGATAAACCTGTATATCATGTGTATGAAAATCGGTATTTGTACAACTTATCTAGAGTCGCGATGTCCATATATTTAGCGTCTATATTGTGTGGATGAAAATCGGTTTGTATACAACTTAACGGTATTGGAACTGAAGGGATTAAGGCAGCTCTCAGTTCGAAAAATAAAATAAAAACGACCGGCGTCTTTACAGCCCCATAAAAATTACACCGCTGAATCGTTTGATTCGCATGATAAGATTTTTATTGCGTGTGTATGGCGATTACATTTCACGTCTCAAATAAAATACCTTTTTCCGTTACTGTCAATAAATTTAGTCAAAGGACGCCCAAGGGACATCTAGACGTCTGTGAGATGTTTCAGGGAGTGCTAAAATGTCCCTTTTAGTTCAACGACTCTTTATTCAAATTCTAAAAAGAGTTTTCGAACAAACGGTAAGATGTCGGTAAGGCACTGAAGACGGTAACATTAAAACACCAAAACATTACAGACAGTAACATTATAGTACCGAATTAAGAACACTGAAGCCTTAGGGTCCACAATTCGATACTCAATTCTTTACAAGAATTTTAAATATATATGAGTAAAATTGGTCTAGAGGTTGTCAAGATACGAGGTCGTGAGATCTCAAGTCGATGTCTCGAACTGAGACCTCACGACCTTATATCTTGACAATCTCTTTACCGATTTTGCTCATATTCTAAATTATTGGTTAGAATTGAGTACCGAATTGAGAACTCTGAGGCTTGACCCTCAGGGTTCTCAATTCGGTACTAAAATTCTACAAAAGTTTGTGCTCGCGAGGTCTACTGTTTTCTGAAGCCTAGTTAATTAAACAAACCATCGTTTCTCCACTAACATAAACACGTCTCGTCTCCCTGCGACCCGCGACTTCATGAACGTTCAAAACTTTGGCCCACGACTTTCCATAGGTTGCCTACACCTTGTTTAAGCTACATTTCTACTACGCCTCTTCGTGTAAGTTCAGACCTTTTACACTCATTTATTAAGCAACTAGTTTTGTTGAAACAGTATGACAAAAAAAGTATTAAGTATACGTATAGGTTTTTTCTTTTAGAAATTGGCGTCTCGATAGCTATTTTCTTTTATTTTTATCGAGTTAAGTGCCCTCTGGGTATTGCGACTCTATTTCGATTGCTCTAATGATCTTATTTGTTTAACGGCTCTCGTCGAAGGTCTGCGACTTAATGTGCAAGAGGCGTAAGTGAGTAGGTATACTTATTTGAAAACGTGACACAAGGAGCTTAATGGGAGCAAGCGTCGAGGTTTCTGCCACCTCAGCCCTAAGAATGTTCGCGACCTAAAAACTCTTTCAGCCGCATTGAAGTATCGGCAGGTCTCGAACTTATCTTCATTAATCAAACAACTTCACCCAAGGCTTTTAGCCGGAATATATTCATCGGAAGTTGGGGTTGTTGTTCGTGTATATCAATAATGTTTTGACTGTTAATGGAGAGCTACAATATTGTTATGGATTGATTCGTTTTAACGAAAGCAAATGGTATATAGACTATTTGCATTTGTATTAAGTACTTGTATGAGAAATGTGTTTGTTGGATTCAGTGAGATATAAATTTCTTTAGTATACCTGACAAACCTACAATTAATTGCATTTATCCTGCTAACAACAACTTGTCAATGCCTTCATCAGCGGAGGTATAAACAATAGTAAATAACAATCAAAAATTAATGAAAACATAAAAAGTCCAACAAAAGTGAAGCTGATAAAATCACTTGGTTAGAGCTCCTTGAAGATAAGATTTATGGTGATTTCGATAGCCGAATCCGGAGGCAGCTAACAAAACTTATTAACAAAATCTGTCTTTAACAACTTCCTGATAAGAAAGTCTGATATCGAAGACTTCTTCAGGCAATTTCTAAAGGGCTTACTATAAAATGAATCACGTTTGTCCCGTAGAAAGCGAAGCGCTATCGATTTCTCAGCTGCCGAAATCGTTGCTTGATTTATGATGGCTTTTACTTTTGTCGCGTATTTATGCTATCAACTTACCAATGAAGGTATAGCGACGGCGGCGATATTAAAGTGAATGCAGACGATGACAAACATATTCTACGCTACAGTGCGTTCAATCACTTTAAGATCAACGGTTAATGCAATGGACAAGGAATGATGAAGTTATCATTTTGTAAATGACCTCTGCTGCTCGGCTGAGCGTCGTGATGTGCACGCTGTTTCTCACTACATAGCCGCTTTCACTATTATGTATATGGCGTGGTGTAAGGTGGCTCCGATCTTCGTTTCCAGTTATTCGGACACCAGCCAACTTAGCATGCGCACCGCGACAAAACATTATCTACTCTTTTTGTTGTACAAAAAAACGACTCGGCTACGATTATATATTCTTCTCATTTCGCACGACAAAAAGGGCAAAGAAAACTTGGACGTGGTGTGCATGCTGCTGATGGAACCTTCTTTTTGCGTCCCTTGGATTTGTATATGTACCTGTATGTCATCATCATCATCATCAGCTGGAAGATGCCTCCCCTTAAACCGCCACATCGACCGGCAACTTGTACTTATATCCACCGGTTGCTCGCGAATTTCACAATGTCATCGGTCCACCTTGTGGAAGGCCTGTCAACGCTGCGTCTTCTAGTTCGTGGTCGCCACTCAAGAACTTTACCCCATCGGTTCTCGGTTCTTCTAGCAATATAGCCTGCCCATTGCCACTTTAGCTTGCAAACCTTGAGAGCTATGTCGGTGAATTTGGTTCTTCTGAGAATATCTTCGTTCCGGATATTATCGCGCAATGCAACTCTGAGCATAGCTTTCCACATTGCCCGCCGTGCGAAATTTAGACGTTTCCCCATTGTGACTCTGAGTTTCTCCAAAAGCATTTCCTTCAGCATTTTGCAAACGAGTGAGCATTTGTAAATGGACGAAGCTGTTGTAAAATGCCGAATCATACAATAATGCCGAAGAAAGATGAAGACAAAGATATTCGTCTTCAAAATATGCACTCGAACCAAATAAGTTACTTTTCTTCGGCTATAGCTGTTATGACTATGACTATGGCCACCTGATTGTAAGCGTAGAGCTGGAAGACCAATTCAGCGATGGCAACATATTTTGCGGCTTTACCTGGATGAATTTGGCACAAAACAGGGTAGATTGGCAAAATAAGGAGGAGGCTTATACTCTGCAGTGGGCTGAATCAGTTGCCGATGATAATGAAGATGATAATGCTGGCTGTTATAGTTATATTTTGTAGCAAAATTACCAATTCTTGTTTTGTATAGCTTATTATTATTATTTAATTTTAAAATTTATTTATTTAACATAATAATAAAATACGTACAAACTAGACACAGTCTAAAATATTGTATACGCCAATATTAGGTGAATAACTTTTTCAGGCTAGCAACGCCTCTGAAAGTCTTTTAAAAACATAGTTTGATTTTAATTATATTTAAAACCATGAACTATACTAAAGTATTAGTGAAAAGAAACTATTGATAGACTTAAATTTACGGTAAAAAGCATTGCACCAGGCTCAGATGTTTTGTATAGCTAATGCGCGTCCTAATTGATTCTCTATCGCACATAAATTGCTTTTCTAAAAGATTATCGTTTGTGTCGTAAAGATATATTACTGGATTATTTCATTTATCCCCCCTAAGCTTACCCCTAGAGGTTAAAGATGGAAGATTGATAGACCACATACCCGTCCATATACTCGGTATTGGGTCGAGGTTACTAAGTTTTATGATTAATTCATATAGCCTACTTACTTTAAAATGTAATGTAAGCCACATTTTAGGATAAATCGTCATCATAAAATATAGGTAGTTATTCTAAGATCGTCATTTTTTTTTCAGAATTAAAATATAAAGTTCTTACTTGAGATTTTGTCTCATACCGTTCTGGATGTAAATTTCAATGGGAACTTACCTCAGTAATAATTAAAGAATAGCGACCATTAAGAAGCTTTAGAGATTACTTCTTATAAAGAGTAGTAGTTCCGTAATGGCCTGAAACAAATTACTTGGATTCCGGCCAGGCTCTTAATAAGATAGCAGAGATAAATTGTTATTAAATAAGGCTTTGAACTGGCTCTATACTACATGTGAATTAAATACATAACCGATGAGCTCTGAATGTTTTCAATCGAAGCCTTCAATGATGTTAAAGTCTACAGAGGTGAGAGTTTGAATGATAATTGAAATCCTTTTTATTTATTTATTTGTAAACTGGATGTTACAGCAAAGCTTATTAACAATCATTTTACTTTTAGTTCGTGTTTAGTAGTTTCTTCCCCATCGGTTATTCGTTGTTCAGCGTGGTACTGCCGCCAGCATGCTGGGTACGCTGCCAACTGGTAGTGGGCTTGAACATTTGGATTATCTATAGACCTTTAATGGTCTCTGGATAATTCAACTGTTATTTTTATGTGGTAGGTTAAGTAGTTTAGGTAGTTGTAGTTTGTATGTATTTTGCTTAGTTAATAAAGGCACTTGCCGATTTAAAAAAAACAAAATTTTACTTTTACTTACGTTATCTAGTGTTCTTATAATTAAATGATAATGGTTATTTAATTAAATAGCTAGGTACTTATTTTAGTAATTTAATTTTATTCGCATTTTTTAATAGTACACAAATAGATACAAAAAATAAACAACATTATAAATATATACTAGTTCACGGATCTTTGGGATCACAACCAGTCCTCCCACGGATCCAAATATATAGGTTGCTCAGTGAAAGTTACATCATCATCATTAAAAAATTATTAAAATATGTACCATAAGATAACGTATTTAAGTAATTTGAATAAAAAAAATAAAATAGTTTTAGTACATATTTTTTATGTAAGACGTATAAAATGTATATTACTAAATCAAAATGTAATTTTGATGGAATGTATACGGAACGAGGTCTTTAGGATATTATGGTTTATAAATTACTAGCTGTTCATTTTATGTCCACGCGAACGAATTCGCGTAACATAAAAAAAAAACCCTGTGATATACAGTAACTCCTTATCAAAATTTATCAACGTTCGTTCAGCCGTTTAGCTGTGATAATATGACAAACATCCAGACAGAGAGATACAGTTACTTCCTATAGTTCTCTAGTTGGCGTTGATTATTTTTGTGTTTTTTAACGTTTTGTATGGACTGACAGTTGTAATGTAGAGTTCTGAATCGCGCAAGCGAAGTTTTCTCCTCGAGACGAACGTATTCATTTTTATACATCGCAGCTTTATTGGTACTGATATGGCTGCGGCTATATTCCTCTGAATTATTTTATTAGGATTAGTTAAGATAATCGAAGCGAAATTACTAACCACGGATTTTGTAACACCATCCTAGGCTACCCCAAGTCCGATAAAGCTAAAGTGTTGTATGAGTTAGTAGAAGTAGGCCTAATAAGATAATTTGGTGTATCTAGTTATTAACGTATTTAGTCTATATTTTTTGTGTACCGTATGACTCAAAGATCTCGCGATAAATCCTGTGTACGCGAGTCCAAATCGCACTTCGCCGGGCTTGTAAGCTAGTGAGATGTTTTTTTACCGAACAAAATACTTCCGAAAACAACTTGTAATCTTCGGTAAGAACAGCGAATGGTGGTCCTGAGCAATAAACTGAAAATATTTTGATGAAATGGGAAAAATGGGACAGCTCACTCAGTTTATACGATGATAGTCTAGAGAAAACATTTGGCCATAGCGAGCGCTCAGCCGATGTTGTAGGTATATTATCTTTTCGGCATCGGGCCTGAAAATAAGAGGCTGGCGCCGCCAAGGCCGAGGGTACGACCCCTTCGAACACCCCACACATACTTATTAGGTCAAACGGCCGAAGGACGCTGTGGCGACATAAATCCTCGCTGTAGTTAAACCACGGTGTGTAATTTGTACTGAAAGTTTTTTCGGTCATAAATAACAAACAGAGTACAAGAAAACTAATTGCTATTGAACTTTCGAACGCATTTTGTATCGTAACAACATAAATGTTTCGTTTTTTTTCTCTTTACCAAATTGCACACAAATAGTGTAATTGTCAGTACCACGTTTTGAAATATTTAAATTGAAGTAAAATACTATATAATTAAGACAAGTCTAAGTCAAGCAAAGTAACTCACAGTCAAGTCCAAGTCATGCCTCAGTAAAGTGTTGGAGACTTTACTGGGGGTTCTACGGAGTTTTGGGAACAAAACACAATAAGTCACGTTTCACGACATTATACTATACACCAACACTCGTGCAAGTTCAAGAATCCACTGCTAACACTAACAAGTTCCGGAAACCACATACGCAATACTACTATTTTAATGTTTTTTTTTCTCTTAAATATTGTCTTCACAGTTTTTGTATTTAGTAAGTATCAAGTTTTTTAATATTTCACAATTGAGACGAGTCTCAGTCATGGTCTCAAACAAAGTAACTCAAGATCAAGTTCAAGTCATGCCCCAGTAAACTCGTGGTGACTTACTGGGGTTTTATGGAGTTTTGGAAACAACAAGGCACGTTCACGAAAATTCAACTATATAGAAATAATATAAGTTTTAGAAAATAATATAACGAAGCGACATGACTTCTTCATGTTCAATAATTGAACTGCTCGATAGCATTTGAACACCGAATTATATTTATTAAGGAGCAGTTCACTTCATACATTGTGTAATTCGTGCAGGACAAAAAAGTCATGTTATTAAATTTCAAAAATGAAGCACGAGATGGGTCAACCAAGTTGAAACATACAGAACTAGTTTCATACTTTCGTATGAAAGTTTAACAAGGCTTGTGGTTTCATTTGCGCTTATTGATGTTTGCGGCTGCGATGGACCTGGGAATATGAAGGCTTTTGGTAATCTAGGGAATCATTGAAATGAGTTGTGGTGTTTTACTATAAAAAGTAACGGGAATTTGAAACATTTTATTAAAATGACCTAAAGGGCTAAGGGAATACTCTCGTGAAATTAAGTCAATTAATCCGACCATTTTTGATCACATCCGTTGATTTGTCAAGCAATGTTACAAACGTTATGCGCGTGCGATCTTTTCCTTACGCTGGTTTGGTTGAATCTATAGTCAACACACCAGTGTGACAGAGCAGTGTGAAGGTTAGTCGGTCACGAATTTATTTTATTCCTGTATAATTAATTAAAATAAATGATATATAATATAATTAATAATATTCCTATATAATTAATATTATTCCTGTATAATTAATTAAAATGATTAGAATAAAAAGTTTAGTTTAGTTTAGTTAGTTAGTTTCTTGTGCCGTAGGTAGGTATTATTTAGGTAGGTTACTCTTAGTGTGTGTGCTGCACGACATTATCACGTTCAACATACATAATTATTTATATTGTTTGATGTCATATATGTTACTGTGATATGTACTTGGAATTCGGAAACATATTTGAAAGTTGTGGTATTTTTTATTTATTCAGTGATAAAAACTAGCAATGCACCGCGTTTCAATTTCTATTTTTCAGTTTCATTTTCTGGATAGTCATAACAAAACAAATAGATTAAGACAACGAGACAGACAGACGGGTTACTTTCGCATTTATGGGATAGGGTATTAATAATATTGGTATAATTTATCATCATCAGCCAGAAAACGTCCTCTGCTGAACAAAAGGTCTCCCTCCGCCTTAAGAGGAGGGCGGGTCCCATAATCCTCACACTTGGCACGGGGCTTGAGATTCGCAGAACGCGTTTTACTAAGAAGACGCGCTGCCCGTCCTCTGGTGGTTCTGGTTGCAGTTTTAGGATATATAGATATTATGGGTGTAATGTAATAATAACATTTAAAAATAAATTAAATTAAGACTTGAATGTGGGTACAATTTCAAAAGTCAATGTATAACTCAAAATCTTGCTTGTCTTCTTGTCAAAGTCGACAAAATTTTATTTCGAGTTAAATTAATTTTTCCTTCAAAATTCAGAAAATAAACAGTGACAACGGGGCTGGGGCATTCAGCTAATCTCCGAAAACGTGACGGGACCACGTTCCGCTGCGTCAACGAAGTTACTTTGATATGCCATAACTTGGTAGACAGGAAGTCTTTTGCGCGGCTATTGTCTACCTCATTGGGCCTTCTTAGCTGAGAATTTAAACTTCGATTTCCTGCCAGCAAAGATTTGCTCATACAAACCTTTTTGTACTTCATATTATGTTTGTTAGTAAGCCCGTTAATCATATACATAGTGCTATCGTCAACAATGTGCGCTTGCTAAGAAATATTTAACAAACCACTATAGTTTAACAACGAAATCACAGTTTTTGTAACATTACAAATAGCCGTTTTTTTTTTATTTCTAAAAAATCCTTCCTCATATTGTTGTTGTGTTCTTAACTATATGTTTTATTAATTTATTTTTAGACGGTTTTTTTTATATAGACGAGCAGCACAGGCTGATGTGCCTAAACTGGTATCACGTGTTTTAAATAAAAAAAAACTTCTACCTCAATGAAATTAATGGAATCCGTTTATTTACACTTCTGTAACATGCTTCACTCTGCCCATAACGATGTGGCAAAAGAATTAAAAAAGCCGCCACTGTAATTTATGGTTATTGCATTCGCTCCCAGACTCATATGTTTTAATTTATTTACTGTCATTAACATTTGAAAACACCCCTACGTTTGGAGTGGCGGGATCGTTAGCTGAAAACGCAAATACTCGTGGTTAAAGTGGGTGTATTCAATAAAACGTCATTGTAAGCAGATTACAAATTAGACAACATGCTAACAAGCATATTTAAAAAAAAACTAACCATTACGTACATAGTGAAAACTTTATAAAACCGATCATCGAAGAAACAAAGAACATGTAAAAAAGAAACGTAGAAGGAAGAAAGAAGCAACTCAAGACCTAGAAAAACAAGTATACCAAAAATAATAATAATCGCAAATATTAATATCACGTACGTATCATCATCAGCTAAAAGACGTCCACTGCTGAACATAGGCCTCCCCCTTATCGTACTAGTTATTACCCCCGACTCTGTTCGCCTGGACATAAAAAAAGGATCGTATGTCCGTCTTTAAGTAAATCAAATTTTATCAAGATCCGTTCAGCCGTTTAGCAGTGATAACGCGACAAACATCCAGACAGAGAGACAAAGTTACATCCTATAGTTCGTTAGAAGGCGTTGATCCATTTTGGTGAATTTTTGACTTTTTTACGGACTGACAGTTGTATGTGGAGGGTTCTGAATCGAAGTTTTTTGCTCGAGACAAACGTACTCATATTTATACCTCGAAGCTTTACTGGTCCTGATACAACTGCGGCTATATTCCCGGGAATTATAATATTAGTTAGGATAAGAATAAGAATATCGTATAGATATATAATATAAGAAAGACAAGATAAGAAAAGAAAAGAAATAAGATAAGAATAAAATACCGTACCAAGTGGTCAATGTTTCGCTGAGGGTAGCCAGGTATGTTATGACGTTGTTATTACGACGAGGCATCTGTCTAGTGTTCACAATAGATACAAAAAGTTGCAGGTTCGAACTAACTCTCGGCAGCGTTTCAACCAAGCCACACTTTTCTTAGTATCGCTTTCGAATCAAAAATGCAGCTCGTTTTAAAGTTGCAAACAAATCTCCAAGTGGAGCACTCTCGAGTCCCGATCAACATACACGTCTTGATCTCAAACTCTCCTTGTCTAAGTTCCATCTAAATTGGACCGAGAGAGTGGCGATTTTATAGCGCGAAGTAAATAGGATAAAAAATGATGTTGCATTTAATCGGAAAAGCATAGTACCTAAGATAGACTAGCTCTACGTCTCTGTCTGCAGAATAATCGGTTCTTTATAAAGGCAACTGATAAGTAGATAAACACATAGGTCGTCTGCAACAAACAACTCAACACAAAGCCGTCGTAAGCACTGAACACAGAATTAGGAATAAAACTCTTCCGGCACTCTCCTTGAAATTTCCGTGATGCTTTTAGAATAACACTCGTATATATTATGTGTTTATGTCTGATGCTACTCAAACTCGTAATGGCTGAATCAGATTTTAAAGAAACAATGTGGAGGAGCTGGATATGTCCTAAAACTTCAACTAGAAGAACTGGCAGCAGCTTTGACCGTTCTGCGATCCCCATGACGCTTGCCAAGCGTGATTATGCCCCCTTCGTCTGAGAGAGGCATTTGTTTAATTAAATGCTTGTTAACAGGAGCTAACCACGCTAAAAACTATATTATTTATTTACCTCTTATTAGTTACTTAGTTTGTCAGTGAAAATCTTCTGGTTCGATAATGATGATGATGATTGTGGAGATGGCTTCTTTATCTGGATTAATTCAGGGGCTACTTTCGATTCTGTAAATGTGATATTTACATCTGCTATTGCGTAATACTGCGGATGTGTACAGAAGCAGGTCTATTTTATCAATATAGCAGGTTTTTTTTTTGGAAAAGCATTTATTTTCTGTATGTATAAAACTAAGTACATACTCGTAAAATTTTACTTTACGAACTTTACTAAACAAGTCACTTTATATCCTCAGGTATATTATAACGTTTACGTTCTGGCTAAAACTGTTCTAAAGCTAAACAATACAAATAAAGTATCCACTGACATTAAGAATACGGAGCTCAAACGAAAATAAGAATACAACAGCTAATAGTAAGAAAAGATTTCGGCAGACAATCTCTACGTCATGCAGGAAATGGGTGACGATATATACGTTTCAGATTACTTATCTTATATTTATCAAAATAAAAGCTACGTTTTATAGCGTGGGTCTTTTATTTCTTCTAAGTACGTATATTATGGACACAATGGAGCTTGGTTGCGTTTGATGTTCGTACTACAAATGTAGTTTTTCCAGATAAGTCATACTTTCTTATGCGTAGTATTAAAAAATATCGGACAAATGCAAGTCTGACTCGCACACAAAGGGTTCCTCACAACATTATTTACGTTAAATTATATCATAATTTTCATAGTTATTCACAGTTCACAGCAAAGAACATTTCTCAAACGAAATTATAAGTCAGATCGAAGGACCAACTTTATATTGCGGTTGAAAAAATGTTCTCCCAGGTTACGAAAACTATGTATAAATTAGTAATTACGTACAGCGAAGTGATCCTATACAGGTTTTTTTTTTGAGGTACGGAACCCTTAAAACTTACCTACATAGGTGAAAACGACTTCTATAATTTTAACAAAAAAAACCGACTTCAACATAACCATTTATTTGGTTCGTCATAGTAATGGAGATTGTCTTGGCGCCACCCGTGATATACTTATCATTGAGGATCATTGGCCATCTGTGGTCTTCTTCATCATTTCCACTTCACCAAATGATAGTTTCTGAATGCAAATACTTGAATTGTTGATGAAAACCAAAATCGCTATATGTATCCCTATTACATATGTGGAGTTCCCTGAATTTCTCATGGATTTTGATAAAAGCGGGACCAAACTGGAAGTATGTCCTTTAAAATAAAAATTAAACTAATCGGTATATAAATGACGGAGTTCTGAGGTAACAAACAATAGAATTGAGAACCACTTATTTTAGAAGTCGGTTATAAATACGTCTCTATCTAGTACAAAGTTTAGTCTAGCATTTGTCTCTCCAGCTTTTGCTCTTTACAGAGTATGTACGGTATCACGTTCGTACAAAAGCAATCTAGATTTTATCATGGATTGGTGCCCGCCACTTTATAGCCCCACGGGTGGCATCACGCTAGCGTGCCACAGAAATCCCAAAATCGCTATTCTTTTAGTGAGGTTGCATCCCTGACTTGCGGACAGCTTAGGCAACTTTGTATAAACATGTTTTGTGGTACCGGTTAATATTTTGAGAGTATTATGTAGCTATAATGTGGACTTACATACTTACTTGTATTATTAGATAATTTTGGGCACCAATATCTATTAAAACTCGTAATTAGCATTATGCTTTGGTAAATGTTGTAATTGTCAAAACTCAAAGGATTTGCTAACATTGTAATAGCCAAGCAGTAGTATGCAAACATTACTGTGTTCCGGATTAAAGGTCAATGTTTCCAGCGTTATTTAACATCTAATATCTCATGGTGACGAGGCAAAGCATTGAATGACCGTTCATGGTTTTGAACTGTTGAAGTTCAAAATTGTTTTGACACATTTTGTTATAATAAAACGGGACGCCTAGCGTGACACTCTTAGCATTCCTTGATAAAGGTCACCGAATGTAATCGAAAGTACAGTCAAAATAACCGACGCAATTTCGTTTTATTAAAATAAAATTGTGATAAGTTGTTTTGGATATAATATGTTTTTTTATATTTAATTATTCCAGAGATTATCATCTACAGAGAGTCAAATATGCAAACTCATTATTATGTATTTGTAATTTAGCTTTGCCTAATATTGAAATTTACGTTATACATTTCCAATTTTTTTATATTCACCGGATGGTCAATATAATTCTCAGAGAAGAAACGTATTTCAAACGGAATCAGATGATCAGATGAAACGCGTCCACCGTAACTTGAACTGGATCAAGTCCAAATCAATCGGCACTTCCTTATTATGTAAATTAACATACGGCCGGAAGAAACCCGAAATATATTCGGACTGAATAAGGTATTCCATCAACATAAGTCACCATTGTTGGTTCTATCTATTTTGATTCTGCCATTCCGGGAAGAGACCCTCTGACCAATACGAAAACCTCTACTAGCATACTACATACATACTACATGCCACTTCCAACAAAATGGAAATTACCTTCGACCTCTTAAACCTATTGAAAAGAAATATTGCTGTCGGAGAGCTAACATTTTGTAAACAACAACATAAGAGGTAAAATTGAATAAGCTTTCAGATCTTTTAATACGGTGGAGCAGGATAAGTTCTGTTTCGGGCAAATTGTTGCAGTCATTGCGTACTTACTTTTAGTATTCAATATTCTCTAAATCTGTAAACGATAATAATGTTCTGTATCGTTAATGTTTTGTAATATTCTTCATTTAGTATATTTTCTGTATCCTTTTGTCACTTGTGAAAACTTTTAAGAATTGTTCTTTCTTATCTATTCATTCTATATGTGTATATAAAGGTGATGAAAGCCAAAAATATACAAAAAGCTTATACAAAAAAACTAATTTATCTAATCTATTTACTAATTTTCTAGGAACTAGATTTTTTATATATTCACCACCTTTTCACAAAAACTCATAAATTTTAAGTTCACTGAAACAACGCCAAGTAGTCATCCAGAAAAAAATAAGCCTGAAAAAGTATGCATTTCCTTACACTTTATCCTTAAAAGTTTAATCTAAATCTAGAAATACGAGATAATTACACGATGAAATACGAGATACTCTTGCGAGGCGTGCTTCCGCAAAGCAGTAATTTCTAACATTTTTACGATTTTCCTCTTTCATCGCGGATACCATACAGTGCGGCTGCTCGACTGGGCCCGACTAACCCTTGACCCTACATTTATTGAGGGTTTATTGTAATCCGGCTTACTTGTTCCTGATATTATAGAGCATCAAAATTGGGATCGGATCTCTTCTAACCAACCACTTCAGTGTTTAGGAAATCATGCTTTATATGAAAGGTTTTTTTTTAATTTATTTATTTATGGGCTTGCGTTTGACTGCCATCACGTCTGATGGTTAACGAGGTTGCCGCCTACGATGGAACACGCTTGCCTAGAAGAAACCGATTCACTCGCGACTTGAAGACACCTTGAAGAGAGCTTGAAGATATTTTGCTGTATAAAATACTGCTGGTATAATGATAGTTTTAATAGTATATAAGTAGGTACTACAAAGATAGGGGAACCAAGAACATTCTCATCATACTTGGTCTTTATACCACTTACTTATATTGTTAAACTGAATGCTTGCTTTCCAATATAAAAGCCATAGATAAATTCAAATACGTAAACAAGGTTTCGGATGTTCCCGTCTGTTGGTTTCGCAAATATTTTGACGAATAGGTATTTCCTTTGGGGCACTCCGAAAAGTTTATCCGTTCCCGTCCCAGTCAAGGTTTACATAGTTCTGTGAAATAACACTTCGGTTTTTCTTGCGATTTCTTCGTGGCAATATCTCGTTGAAGTTGAACTTTGTAGACGCTAAAAGTTTACAAATATTTTAAATCCGCCACACTTTGCCGATTCAACAGAGTCTGTTAGAAGCATTTCAATGAGAGAACACGCTTATACCTTAGTGGTTGGTTTAAAAGATATTTATCACTCCTTCTGGCAAATACATGGTACAAGTTGTATTTCATAGTAGTAATTCAAACCACAACGTTTTTGTAAAGATTTAAATTTAGCTTGTGCATTTGGATTATCTTTCACAATGTCGTCGATCCACCTAGTGGGAGGCCTGCCTACGCTGCGTCTTCCGGTGTATGGTCACCACTCAAGAACCTTTCTTCCCCACCGGCTATCGGTCCCTCGGGTGATGTGGCCTGCGAGTGATACGACATGTGGCAATGGTACCACTTCAGCTTGCAAACTCTGAAAGCTATATTGGTGACTTTGGTTCTTCGACGAATATCCTCGTTCCGGATTTTATCGCGCAAAGAAACTCCGAGCATAGTTCTCTCCATTACCCATCTCCATCCATCTTCATTCATTTATCATCATTCTTTTTCATCCATCTTTAGAGGTTCAACGATCTCTAATCTGAGGTACGATCTGGGTAATTCAACTGCTCATTTTGTGTAGTAGGCTAAACAGTTTAGTTAGTTCGTTTTACTTTTGTGTTGTTTTGGTTAGTAAAGACTCTTGTCCGGCTTAGAAAAAACCTGGGTCCATTCCGTGACGTCCTTATTGTGATAATTATTAGGTTCAGATTTTCGAATCGTATCGTAAGCAAAGGACGACACGATCAGGAGAGGGTTCGCACAGATGACCGCGAGTAGTAATCACAACTGAGTGGATCCATGGGTTGGAAGAAACGTTAAACTGAAAGCCCTGATTAGATTCGCTCAGCCATATTAGAGGCTTGAAAACTGACATCAGGGCTAGCCATACGATATCGTTTTTATTGGTCAACAAACAAGGTATTTGACCACAACTCACTTGATGAAGAGTGATCGTCGAAGAATACCATCTTCGACCTCACCATAAATTCTACACACCTAGCCTGGAATGGTAGTAAGGTAAGGTCTCAAGTAAGGCTGCCGGAACACACTTGGCCACAGATAGCTGGTAAGTACTAGAAATATCCTACCTGCTATGGTTACCTCGCTGTGCTTTTCATGACCGGTAGCTTTTTTTTTATACAGGATTTTGATTGAATGACACCGGTAGCTCGTAGCTTATTTTTTGGGATTTGAACCCACACCCGGACGCAATCCAAATCGCTACTTCTACTGTCTTCAATAGTCAGACTCAATTGCTTAACAATATCGTCATAACCAATTGCTTTAATAGCCTTTTACCAATTTAACAGCCATCAGTCACCGAAACAAAACGCTGACCTCAAAATTAACGACACCGCAAACAAATCAATGACTGAATCGTGCTTGAACGTGATTTATGTCAAGTGTGGCGCCTGTCGCGGAAATTTTATTTTATGCCCGGCATAAATCCGAATATGAAGCTATCGTTAATTAGGAATGAAAACGCTAATTAAATATTAATTAACCTAACAAAATTATCGTCTGGCGTGCGTGTCAGCGAATTTAGGTGTAAGAGAACATTATTTGTGTGATTCTTACTGTTCTTCTGTCACGCTCGTTAATGGTGCTTTTTATGAGAAAATGTTTATTACAATGATCAATAATTATTTAGATCTGATGGTGCTTATGCATATTTATGACATCTTTTGATTTTGGAGTCTATTTTTTTTTTTTTTTTTTTGTGTTTTGTCATTATAAGATGGGAATATAATAATATTGATTTTAAAAAAAATAACACAAAATAATAATCATATTAGCTTTAGCACATGTTTATCTGAGGATTTTTTCCCCGATCGAAGATCTAGAACCAAAATAAAAATTGGAAAACGTTGATAAAAGGTGTGACAGAATATCAGACTTCTAAAGATGTCGAGGGCAGAGTGAAATGGCAGAGAAATGTAAAAAAGGTCGACATCACCGTGTTCGTTTCAGTCTAGGAAAGAGAACTTTTATTTCCCTCTCTTTCTTTCTCTCTCTCTCTCTGCAACAATTCACGCTGAACGTAATAAAATTTTCGAGAAAACAAAAGATTCTTGTCCAGAACACAGCTAAAACAATTTTGTTAGAAAAGTATAAAGTAATTTCCAGATGCTTTGAGAAAATTATACAAAAATTTAAAGAAATGAGAACATTTGAATGTTTCTGGTGTAAAATGGGAGCGGTAAAGTTTAGGGGCAAAATAAATGTAGCAGCACTACGTCCGCTTATTTCTAATTGCTTTTTACTTCACGTAACACAAATTAACGTTCATGTTGTCTTCACTTTTTCTTGTAGATCGAAGTTACACAGAGAGTTTGAGATGAGTTTTATTATTTATCGTAGTTTTGTACGTAAATTACGATTCATGGTGACATTTTTAACATGACCTGTATTTATTTGTAAGTATAAACTAGTAGTTCGCGCTGAACTGAGACCTCGCGACCCTTATATCTTCACAAACTGTAAACCGATTCAGCTCATATTCGAACTTAAAAATTGTATTGAAATGAACTACTTGCTTACAATTTCATGAAGATCGGATAAACGGTTCGCAAGTTATCATCGGACAAATATACACACAAACATATGAACACACAAACATACATACAAATGCCGATTTGTCTCAGTAAACTATGAGACCTTCGCTTCGCTCGGTCAATAATAATGACAACGTTGATTAATACGTATAATTTTGTTATTTAATGTGAAAATATTTTCTATAAGAAGATAAAATTGGTGGGTGGTCGGTTAAATGCCGAATATATTATCCTAGGATATGATTGTACTTGTCATTACGAATATCTTTTACTATAGGATAGACAATGAAATACCAAAAAAAAACAGCAGTTCCATAAAAAAAATTCATTCGGCTTCAACCAAATGTAAGGAACAGCTGACTTTTTTGCGTGATTTCAGAGTTCGTCCCATAGTAAAAGTTGTTTATAATGAATAGAACGGTGATATCCTAGAATATGTCTGTCGTCTTACCGAACACCTAGTGTAATGATTGCGAATATTACATAAGTACGTTAAAACACCTAAAAGCTTAGTGCAGTCACTCTCTAGGCTACATTTTTCGTAAAATTACAACACAAATACTTGCATTCTAAGCTCTAGGTTACAATGCCGTTAAACTCAACTTATGTTGATCACTTGAACCCCATGCCATTGCACAGCGAGCCGCCCCGGATTTGCAGGATCATCCGCTGGGCTAACCTGAATATTGTTAGAAAAATTCATCAAGATCATTCATCAGTTCGTATGTAACATACATGCACGTCGCCTTTTATATATATACGAGTAGATATGAAATGACGTGCTTTAGTCTCGCAAAAACTCGAAATTCGCTCGAACGATTTGAAAGTAGTTTTTTTTTCCCGCCTCAATACTGGGTTGATTTAGGAGAAAATAAACGACCCGATGAAACCGCGGGGCGCGCTAGTGTTAACATTATTTACAATTTTTCTTATAATTTTGTGAAACTTCAAACGCTCGAAAGCACAACGTACAAAACCAACGCATAGAAATTAACTTTGTGTGTTTTCTCGCCGGCGCAAGTAAACACACGCTGATTGTGTCGGTTGCGGGCAAACAAAGACTTTTCTAAAAAGCTTAGAAAACAGTTCCTGTTTTTGTGTGTGTTACCGCCAACGAATAAACCTACACAAAAAGCAAGCAATCTCCGCCTTATTAAAAAATCGCAAAAATGCGAGTGAAATTTTGATGCAAAATGACAAATTTGATGAAAGATGCAAAAATGTTTTATTCATAAAATCCAGAAAAACTGAAAAATAATATATTAAGCCACACATAGATTTTCCACAAGTTTATGAGTTTTAAAATATAATAACGTAAGCGTCAAAAAAACGATTTACCAATACGTTTTCGAAACATTGGGACCTGAAATCAACCTTTAGCGAACTTGGCGAACGTTATGTTCTTGTCGTTTGCGGTAATCCCCGCATAATTTACGACCCGATTCATTACCACCTACTTCCTATTGCGTGCTAAATTACTCGCAAACAGATAAAACTGCTAGGAAACACAAACTCGATAAATTGGCTGCGTGAAACTGATTACGCTGACCATAGTTCGCTGGTTCCACAGATTTATCGGCACACCGACCCGTAACTCCCTGTGAGCCGGGACCTTTCTGTTGTATTTGTTTTTCCGTTATCTTACCTCATATATTCAAATAACGTTGCTGTTTTTTCCCCCGATACAATGTGGCACCGAAAAATTCGAGAATACTTTTCCCGTAATCGGCATTTCATTCGAATACCTCTCCAAAGTTGAGGCATCGATTTCATGAGGGACAAAACTCGGGTCTGATTTATAGCACTTCTCGCGAAATTATCGCTTCGAAAATATTGCACGAGGAACTTTTTGCTCCGGTTTTAATCTTCGTTATAATTTATAAACCCGTATCGAAATTTTAGTGCTTCGGGAATTAGAATTGGAATGGTCGATGCGGTCGATGCTGTAATTTAAGCAATCGGCTAGCAAATTGAGCTGTTCGGGCATCTACATAGATAAATGGGAATCTACTAGTATGGTAATTGTATAGGTATCTAACCGCAATTCATCAACGTTAAATAGATAGTATTGAAAGTCCTATTTCGAGCGATTTATATAGACGAACTACGTTCAATCACACATATTGAATTGAAAAGCATCTGACTGTTAAGGCAATGTAAAAGGGACAGTGGCGTAGCGACTGACTGCTTAACCCCGGTGTCAATATCACTCGCTATATTGTTGATATCATTTGTCACAAATTAAGGTTGATTTAAATTTAATTATAAGACGATACTGCTACACGTAATCCAGTGGCTGGATTCACTGCTCACACGTTTTAATAAGGTACAAATAGTGAAAAGATATTAAAGAAAATCTCGGATGTGTCCTTGACCCGAGTATGTTCTAAACCTACGACGAGAACAACCAGAGTATGTGCAGCAGCGTCCTCGCCAATCCAATCGCAGCCAAGTGTGGGGAATATAATATGGCAGCCCTCCTCACCATTAATGGGAGGCCTATTTTCAGAGCCAGAAATTCTGGCAGATGATGATGATGATCGACAACAAAGAAAAATACAGAAAAGTGGAAACTAGACTGAAAGTACAATTGAAATATTAAAAATAAAATATTATTTAAATATTCCACCTAAAACAATGATCTACTATTTTCGTAAGCCGTGTTGAAACACTTTGTACAGAGGCCTTAATGTTTTAATTTCCACAAGCTCCTGCTAGGTACATTTCACAAGCGCCTTTTATTAATGTGAGCATTCACCACATGAACAAGATCTATTGTTAGGGAACTCGTCACTTAAGTGGGCACTTTGCGCTTGGCTAGTTACTACCTGGACTACCAACAATATATCGATGCTCAGTATTTTTTCCAGATTTCTATCGATTTGTGTAACGATAGAAGCTTCACAAAGCAACGCATTGTTACCCTGAAGGTTGATGCCAGTCTCTCTTTTTATTTAGTACGTTATAACAGGTGTTTAAATGATTTTTTATTTGAAATATTAATATTTTTTATTTTAAGGTATTTTTTTATTTTAGTGAATCTCGGTCATTATTTTGGTATCAGAAATAATTACTTAATAATGCCGGCCGTGATTATATAAAAACGAGTAACCGCAGCCGGGCAAGGTACTGGACGCAATCGAGTTGAGAAACCTATGGTGGTAATGTTATTATCCTACATTCCATTCATTTCATACTTCGCTATACGTGGCATATATACCAAGAAGGACAAGCATAATGGAGACCTCTCGAATTTCTATTAATTTTGGTGTCTTCTAATGTGACACCGGCGTAATGGTTCAAAGTTTGAAAACCACTGAAGGCACTTATTTGACTAACATAACGGCAATTAATCGCTCTGAAATTGCCTCGTTTAATTATTCATTATAGTCTATAACTACGTATGGCAAGTCATGCTGTTCGAAGGGCGCTAAATCTGCCCGAGGGAAAGTAGGGAAGAGGGCGCGCGACCACCAGCTACCTGGTAGATGACTACTAACAACCCAGAACAGAACATTCTAGCGCAGGCTTATTAGGAGAGACGGCCCCACTTAAAGTGGGAACAGGAAAAAAAGATGATGAAGATTCAACACACTCATTCAGAACCATTTCTAAATCTTATCGGATTGTTGTAGAAGTTTACTTTTCAAAGTTCGCAATTAATCTTATACTATAAAATATTTCCTATCGGGGTTTCATTTTCTAAAGTTCATGTCCGAATAAGTTACTCTACTTTGAGACAGAGATCCTACCGCAAGTTTTCCTCGATTTTAAACATTTCCTCTCCAACTAATTCTTTATGTATTCAGAACTAGTTCCGTAACTTGATGAAATTAATGAGTTTTCTGGTAACTCTGAAACGTAGTCGCAATAAATCAATAGTTATCTATCAAGTCATACATAAAGGACGTCTACACGTTCCGCTCCCAAGGAATAAGGATTACGAGGGAAAATAAATCGGCCTAAACGGGAAAATTTATCGCTTCTCTTAATCCCTGTTGACATACACTTAACGCACCTAGGGTATGGACGCACAACGTATTTGGATCTCCTATTAGATAGATTCTCGGATTATTTATTGATTGCTCGATCTTGTCTGCGATGTTTCTTCGTAAGCCCTGTCATACTCGCGTTTTTATTTGATGTTCGTTGCTCTATAAATTCTCGGAGCTTTTTATAGTATCAAATGCCTTCGCAAAAATGTATAAGCCCAAGCAAGAGTAAGGAGCGGTTAAAAAATGCTTAAAAATCAGATGGCCAGATACAAGGACTGGTCAATGGTCTCTTGTCTAAAATAACAATGAAAACAGGCGAAGTGGCAGTCGGACTCGCGCACCGAGGGTTCCGTATAAAGTTAATAAATGAAATCGTGTTTTCTCTCACTAAGTTTGGTATTCTTAGCGCAGGCCCGACTTACAATTGGACGATTTGTTGTTATACTTCATTGTGTGATGCTTGTACGAATTGCCGTTTCTAAGATAGACCAAGAATAAAAAAAAACGCTTGCAAAACACGTTTCTTGGCTGAACAAAAAAAAAATGGAATAAGAAAAGTCATAAATAAATAATTGGTCGCAACGATTCCGATACGGGACGCCAGTTGGCATTTAAGTAGGCGTAAGTGCTATCCTCGAGAGATTCGATTCCATCGAATAGGTTAATTAATTAATAATAATTTAATTTAAGGAGGAGAATTAAGGTAATCAAAAATCACCTTAATTAAGGACCTTAATTAAAAAAATTGGCAGAATTAAAGACCCCTTAACACATATATTCTGTGAAAATTTTATGTGGCTGCCTATTAAGGTTAAAAGATAAATCCCTATTAAGGTAGGACAGACTTATTAGGGTCCCGTTAATAATACGGTTGATGTAACGTTACGATACGGTTGATGGTACAGAATCCTAAACACAAAAAAAGAAAAGAAAACGGACAAAATACCGGCATCGCATTTAAACAAGATAGGATCTAAGTACGCAGGGTCGTGTTTGCTAACGCAATGGTGCTTCACGTAATCCCTTTACCTCGATCAGGGTGTATCTAATGTAGGTTTGTGAACTGTTTGTCTAACCTGTCTAAGCTAACGATACAGCCTTAATGGCTCTATTTAGTTTCCGTTCTACCGAATAGGAATGGCTAAAGAGGATCAAATAGCAAGCCTATCCAATTAGAAGCTCTTCGATAGGTTAATTAAACTAAAACACTTTTAATATTGTGTCCTGGAACTGGCTAGAATGGAAAGTAAGCAAATGTAATTAACGTTTAGCACCAAAAAGTATATAAAAGCACAAATTAAATAGCAGTACAATTATAGAATACTCACTCCGAGATAACAATTAAATTAATTGACGCTCTCACTACGTCGCAAAAAAAAAGTGTAACTGTACGTGCTAAACGTACAGCGAAATACAACTTCCACCGGCACAACGCGTGGGAGATGGAAAATTGCGGCAATGTGTCTAAAGTTCAAGCGCCAGTTTTTTATGGTTGGCAGACTAGGAGTTTGATCAGAGCTTACTTGAGCATAATTGACGGTGTAGTCAAAAGTGGTAATAACACAGTCTTGAATGGGAACTGGTTCTCAAGTCAGGCTGCCAAAACACGCATTGGCTGGCAACTGGTTTTAAATCTTAAGAGTAGCTCGCCAAGTACTAGAAACCACCACCATCATGCTACATTTTAATCACGATGGCTTCCTTCACTGCACTGGATATTTTTTGGAATTTGAAACATCACCCTGCGGCACGTGATCCGAAGGCGCCAACCACGGTACTATCATTGGTAATCGCTAAGCATCAACGCCAGGACGCTGCGGAACATTTATACCTTTTCTCTGAAAAACAGAATGGATTTATCCCTGGGAACAGAATGAATTACAATAAAATTCCAATTCAACATGTCAATGGCAAGAGACTTGCGGGCAATTTTAGAATATCTGTTAAAAGCTTTATCTAGACGAAGGCAATATTCGGATCGAAGGATTCAAAACCGTCCAATCAAATTCGGCTTAGCGAGAGTGAATACAGTCTGAATACAGTATATATATATATATGTTTGTAGAAGAGTGTTTATTGCGATTTCACGGTATACCACATTAAGGTGCACAGACACTATGCGATGTATTATTTCATTTTATTGGATAACCAATAAGTTGACCAGTTGACTCACTTTTATGTAGAACACGTGTTTGGCAACAGCATTCTGAAAGCTTTAACCGATAAATTTAACCACCATATGGCAAGATCACATCGCTGTTATTAAAAAAATTGTGATTCTAAATGATATAATAATTATTATTGTAATAATTGACTTTACTTTTAATATAATATACTTTTAATACTATTTCATTAACATAAGCTATTATATTAGATTGTAGATTCTTATATTTTATATTATATCAATTATCTGGCCGGAGGCCAGTGCTGCTCTATTTCTTATTTTAGAATAATAATTTCAAAATTTTACTATGAAAACTGACGTGGTTTTGATACATTTTGTTTGTTTTATTCCGACTATAGTTTCGATCACATTCGGTGACCTTTATCAAGGAATGCTCAACGAGACACGCGCGCGACCTCGTCTTGCCTTGTTGTGCAAGGCAAGACGAGGTCGCGCGCGTGCACGACTTAAACATTAGCGTTAGTTCGTATTCATAGACAGACAACTATTCCAGGTAACTTTTTTTTACCGAAATATAAAATTTAAATTGTGACATGGAAATTAATCTTTTTTTTTTTTTGTATATTGTTATTATTTATTTATTTATACTTATTTTTATTAAGTATGTAATAAGACGAACAAATTAATTCAGTTAAATAGGACTTAACATTACATAGTAATAAAAATCATTTGGCATAGTTTGTTTATCTTTTTTTGTTTTCTAAATTAATTGGAGTATTTAAAAACCATTTCAAATTAGTCTAATCTCCATTTAAAAATAAGGAGTAAAGAAAATATCTGCGAAGTAACTATTTATATGCATCTACTATATATTATAGGTACTATTTTTTCTGTCAAAAAGTCACCGGTATATTGGATGAACACAATCTTTTAATAACTGCTTACACCGTAGTACCCCACGAACTACGATGTTACGCTGCTGACGTAGTGGGCCACTTCTACGAAAAATATTTCGTTGTAGCATCGTGACATGGTCAGAAAAATAAAATTGAACTATAAATAGGACTATGGACTTTTCCTTTGGATCGGTGTGAGGACTGATTTGGTTGTATATGATAGCAATCTTTCTCTCATAAATACGGGAACCAATGCAAATTTATAATTTTGTCCATTTTATATGTAACTATATTAACGTTCTTACGCTCTGTTCAAGAATCTCTTCAATTTCGTTCGGTCAATTGTATTTGCTATTATATTATTGCAAACCTGTTTTATTTATTAAGATTAAAAAACCTTTTTGCGTTTGTGTGACTCTATTCAAAAATTACATCCATATTTTTGCCAAATGTGACTAGATAGAAATCAAAAGCAAAATAACATGTCCACATTTTGCTGGAGGCGTGTTTTCGCAAGCCTTCCAAAAGTCTGTGACCGACCCCTTTATGTTTTATGGCTTTATCCTTCACGATCTTTCCTTTGTCATTTTTCTCCAAGCAAGGTTTGGGTAAAAGTTTTATAATTAGGTTAATAAAAGGCGTTTTGGGTTTTTAAAAATACCAGCTCATAAAAGCTTAAATGAAAAAGAAGTTGTCAAAAAAATTATTTTGCACTATGGGTAAATAAATCCTAATTTGGATACTGATAAGCAATAACATGTCAACACAAAAAAAAAATTTTTTTGTTTGTTAATGATACAGAACGCTTCTTTGGCTGTCAAAGAAGCATTCTGTAACATATATATATTTTTTTTTTTGTGGTTTGACATGTTATTGCTTATCAGTATCCATTTAATCATCGTGAATGACGCGGGCAATCGGTGCATGGATGTATTGGGTAGTCTGTCGTTTAGCGTGGCGCTCCGAACCTTTTGTTCAGCAGTTGCCGTCTTCTGGCTGATGATGATGAAATCCTGATTACCTGTTATCTTTGGTAAATAGAACCCTCTTCAAAAAAAATTATTACGACAATGACTTAAAGAAAATATAAATAAATAAATATCTGGGACATTATTGCACACACGGTCATCTGACCCCAAACTAAGCAAAGCTTGTAATATGGCTGCCAGAGACTGATATACGTACATAGATATTTTTTAAATACATACTTATATAGATAATAATACCCAGACATAGAACAAACACAAATATTCATCACATAAATGTTTGTCCTAAATGGGAATCGAACCCACACCCCCAAGCACAGAACGTAGGTTCATTACCAACTGAGCCACCGGGGTAGGCTATATAAAAGCATTTACTGCGTAAATTATATAAATGGATCCCAAATGGCTTGGTAAAATGTCCTTCGAATTATAGTTACCATAATTTAACGTATTGAAATACCCGATGAATATTTCGGGAAAATTCTGTTGACATCAATTTTGCGGCCAGAGGCGTTTAAACTTAGTTTTATAACTTAGTAGAAGGCTTATATTGAACCAAATTTAATTTGTCAAGTGATTAGAGAATACGTTGAATTTTAGGCTTTCAATTTATTTAGATGTTTAAATCCAACACTTTTGGGTAAAGGTAAAGTTATGGTAATTACGACTTTAAGCAAAACGTATTTGTCCTAAAACTCCGTCCAGAATTACCAGCGGACGGGCGTCAGCGCCCTCTTTTGGTAAAATGTAAAGTGGGGATAAAAAAACTCGCCGGTCTACCACGTGTGGGTTGTCATCGAATAGGTCTTTTATTATAAAGGTAATGTTTTCTAGACATTGTTTTTCCAGATGTAAGGCTTGCGAAATATGGGCCGACAAAGTAGCTTGGAACCCTGCCATTCAGTGCTGGATTTCGTAGTATTGTTATATTATTTGTACCATTATTTCATGTGCAGTATATAGTATCGTAATGCCACTACGCGAAACTGTTCAGGTATTACTGGTCCTTCCTTTCGTTTTTCAATATTTACCCTACATTTTATGGAATTTATCAATGTAATATATGTTCAACTTAGACGTGGCGTGTTGCAATTCTTGAAGATTATTTCCAATGCAATTTTATCATAATTGAACATAGTGTCTTCGCCTTAATAGAGACAATAAGAAAAGTGTTATTGGACACATTCTTAGTCAGTACCTAGAAGTTTAAGCTAGATTTAAATTACTTATTAGCCTGCTTAAGCCTAGATTGTAATTTTACTAAGGAATGCTACTCGGGGATTCCTTAAAAAAAAAAAAAGCATTTTAAAATAAAACCGAAATATACTATAATTTTACACAAGTACATACAAGTATATTTTTCATTTCCATAGACAATAATTTTCTGAGGTTCTGATTCCAGCCCTGCTGCCATTTCTTAACTAATATGCATCTAAGAAACTTATCATCTTCCATGTCGATACATATCTTAGTAAAAACTTTATTTTAAAATTATTTCGGGCAACATACGAAAATAACTTTTTGAGACAAGCGGTAAAACCTGTGAAAAACTTCAAAGTCCTTCGCGTCTACGGAACTCTACTAAGCATGGCCCGACATGCTGTTGACAAGATATTCATTTATTAAGGCGCTGACCATACCTAATAATAAATTATTTACACTATCGATCATACCAAAAAGGGACGCATTTATCAAACCAAAAATGTGGCATTGACGCAGGGTCGCGCATGGATTTTAAAGGTTTCAGGGGTATCAGCCAAAAGACGCAAGCTGAGCAAAGAAGTGAAGAAGGAAGTAGGAGTGAAGAAATGTGCGAACGCCTCTTCCCTTAAGGAGCCTCCCCCTTGTTGCCATAATCTTCACGCTTGGCAAGCGGCTTGAGGATCGCAAAACGCTCACCGTTTACTAAGGAAGTACAACTGCATGAAAATATGGGTCCTTATCGAAAATAAGCATCAATATTTAGATTTACTAAATTAGTAGCTAATGCCCGCGATTTCATACGCGGGTTTAGGGCTCAAAACTGAGACTCGGTCTCTGTGCTCTCAAATACAAAGTAAAAATGATATACTTCCACACAATCCCTTCTATAGATATAATACCTGAAATGCTTTTTAGGGTTCCATAGTACTACAAGGAACCCTTATAAGTTTGCCATGTCCGTCTGTCTGTCCGTCCGTCTGTCTGTCTGAATACTTTACAGCCTTATAACTTTTAAAGTTATAAATGGACATGCATGAAATTTTGCACAACGATAGTCTAAGTATAGGCCTACAGTTTCAAAAAATAAAAAATACTTTTTTTTTGTAAAATAAGGGTAGCTAACATGTAAAGGAGGGGTAAAAAAAAAAAATTTCGCTGCACCCCATCATGTTGGATGTCGTTGAATAAGTCTTTGTAATGTGACAATTTTGACAGAATTAAAAAATCATAATTTTATATTAACGGGGTGGCTGTGATACATGTAAAGTGCGGAAAAAAAAATTCGCCTGTACCCCACATGTGGGGTATCATTGAATAGGTATTTTAAAATGATGTTAAGGTTTCCTATACCATTTCTTTATCAAACGTACTGCTTGCGAAATATGGGCCGACAAAGTTGCTTGCAATGTGTCCCCAAAGTTGCTTGCTTTTTCAGCGTCTTAATAAAATTTCTTAACTGTAGAGCAGAAAGACTCATAGCAGAAAGTTTTTCAGTTTCTTACTCAAACTGTACATCCAACACACAAGAGATTTTAATACAAAAAGGTGAACAATAATGAAATTTGATACTTTGTCCAATACCCCGGGCTAGACGAAACTTTTATCTAGTTGGTATTTATATGACGACCGCTAAGGGGATTTGTCCTTTCTTTAACTTGGGTAAAGCTTGGGAACTTGGGAAAAGCTACAGTCGTATTGTGGGTAAGTTTTACCACAACATTACTTTTAATAACGTGTAGCCACAGCAATATAGTGGTGAGGAAGCAGGAAGAAATTTGTCGTTCAAATAAATATAAGCAGGTAGCAATATTTTGAATCTGCTTAATAAAACTAGCACAACGCGCAGCCTAAGAATATAGTCTAAAAATATATTATTATGTACAGAAGTTTCTTGTATAACGTAAGTGAGGACAAAGAAAGTTTTTTTCAAAATTAGTGATATTTTTGCATACTTTCTAAGGAATTTCGTTATTTTTACTATGTATTTCATCCTCGATCCCGAGCTCCAAACTTGCGTAAAAAATCGCGGGCATCAGCTAGTCGAAAATGATATTCAAGAACCTCAATAAATATCTACTTAAAACTCACGATTGCTTTGTTTGAAATAACAACCCTAAAATAAAATTGCTTGTCACTGCTAAAGCACTTAGCTGACAATTGAAATAAAAAAAACAAATCCGTTTATAAATGAAGGAGTTCTGAGGTAACAAACATAAAAAAAAACTTTTTTTTGAGAACTCGGTAAAAAAAAGTTGAACTTACGGACGCGTAAACTCAAGATTAGATTTACCTCATTGTTGTTTCTCGATGTCTTTAAACAGGAATTGATTTTATGTGTTGCTGTAACTTTGTCTAGCATGATCAGCTATTATTTTTAAGTGTTGTAACCTACTATTTTCACGGAATTCATTCAAGACAAAAACATTCCTGCATGTTGCAATTATCTAGACAATGTTGCGAGATATTACCAAAACATTTCCGATAATAGCTTGCCGGCTATACTTATCCGTATAACTGGAGCAGTACGGAGCGAAACTCGGTCAAAAGTGTATTTTTTAGATGGAAAATCAAAATAAACAAAACACAATCGACAGCCAGTTTAATTTAATTTTATAGGAGAAAAAAAATATACACATTTCGACACACCTTCGCTGCACGCGGCTACGGTAAATTCCCGCCAGTTTTTGTTGACGAGGGAGAAATCTTTGCAAGACAAGGATGCAGCTCGATTATGTGGGATTATACCAATAAGCCCCCCCGGTGGCCTGCATTTATTCTTGACGGAAGGCCCCATAATCTCGAAGAAAACGCAACGGAGTAGCTGAACATCTCCGCCTACGGCAACGTGTCTATTCTAAGTTGTCCTCTACTATCCCGTTTATGTAGATGGTTTTAACGCTAGTCTCAGTCCAGGATCCTCTTTTAGTAGGCTCTTGTCACAGACAGGTGATACCGATGCCGTGTTCTAGTGACCCAGCATTCAGGGCAAGGATTCCTGCCCTTAACAGTAAACGATTGTTACGTTCGGAGTTCGTGGAGCTGCATACAAATAAAAAAGTAAATGATTGACTGTACCTAAGTACAAGTAGGTATTATACATTTATTTTTTAATACCAATAAAAATGTACTCAATACGACTGGGGTAAAGTTCCAAATACGATAATGAGATCGAATGACTACACGCAGAAAAATTGAGCAAAGCAAGAATTTCCTTGTCGTTAAATTTGTATCTGATGTCTTTTTTCGCTTCTTTTCCCTTCCCGTTTCTATTTTATTATTTTTGTTTGAGGCTTTGTTCACGTAAATAAAAATATATTTTTCAGTTCTTTTTATCTTCATCAACTCTAAAAAAAGACGAACTTAATACTTCCAAACTGATTTTGACGTACAATTCGGCCTTTGACTTCATACTGTCTTTAAGATTGATACTTCGATTAAATGTAAGGTAGATATTTTTCAAATATTCTCGAATTTTTTTTCACATTTATTCTACCTTACATAATCTCTATTTACTTTTGTTAGTATCTTAATAGATAAAATACTTAATAATATGTTGTCTATGACACAGACATTATGTAACCAAGTGTGACTACTGACACTGGGTGTTCGGTTAGTCGATAGACAAATTCTAGGATATCATTGTACTCGTCATTATGAACTAGTCATTTTACTATGAGACAGACATTAAAATCTCGAAAAAATACCAGCTGCTCTATAGAAAAATCTCATCATCCTCTAAGAAATGTATGTCCGTCATCTAACCGAACACCTAGTATATAAATATATCTGATGTAAGCTACTACTACAACGTGAGTGCAAAAGTTTTCGCGACGCTTTTAACTTACGTGTGTACATTTTATCCTGAGAGACGTACGTCAAGGCGAAGCCTAAGTGGTTAGTAATGATGCCAGCTTCCCAGCATCGCACAAAACAAAATTGAAGTTGTAATAGGTATGTACAATATTCACAAATATCTACATCACAATGCGCAATATAAATTCTGGACTGGCGTGCATAGTAACAGTTACAAATGGCGTGAAATATTAAACGAAATGACTTTAAAGTAGCATCTAACAGAGTATAGTTACTTGGTACTAATTATAGAGCTTCAGTGCGTTCCCTTGGAGATCCCGGAGCCCTCGGTCAAGCACCAAGGCAGGCCGACGGAGGGGTTTTAGTGGGTATAATCTCACTTAACCCGGCTGCACCCCATAGCAGACGGGATCTTGGGAAGATTTAGCCTCGCAAAAAAAAAAAGTAGGTACTAAAATAGTAAAATGATGATGAGATTTCAGCTTACCCAATTTCACAGTAACCATAGCTTCAGTTATCACTCTCTTCCCATTTTGCAACCTAAGTGTATGGGATCTACATGCAAAGTCTACATGTAATTCATTTATATCTGACATCTTTAACAACTATCTGAGTTCCTTCTCGTTTATCCTTACAAGCATTTGAAAACCCCAAACGCATACGTTCATAAACTCATCTACTCAACAGCAACCGCATTAAGGACAGAAATTTAGAGCGACAAATTTCTAGACAGCGAAGCAGGTGGTTCTCAGTCAGTTACCTTCTGTTAACTACCCTTGAGCCGCGTGGAAATCTTAACACAACCTCTTGCCGAGACAGCTCGCTTTCACGGCTTCAACTAAACGGGCTATTTTCACACAATGGTACACAGAAAGTCTAAGTACGTACCTTCATAAATTCAACCGCTTCGGAATTGGTCAATGAGACATCTAGACGAGTTTGAGATAGTCCAAGTTCCGTCGCAACACACCAAGTTTCTGTGTAAGCACACGCATACTAATAGGTATATAAAAAATGGTCATAAGAGTAGCAGATTTTATTATATAACACTCGGTTCCTAATACAGGTAGGTGCGTAATTTTTACTAAAAATTCAAACGCCTTTTCACCGATCCTCTCAGAATCATAATTTTCATAATAAGTTTTCTTATTTTTACCATGGATCTCGTAATTCTAACTCGTATAAAAGTTATTCATCCTACAAAACAAAGTACAAAAACGCTTTGGATAAAAAACAAAATATCTTCCTAAAGTAGAGAACTATTTATATTTTTGCAAGTTAAAAAAATCGAGTTGTTTTTTAACGAGATGAAAGCTGCGAGTAATTCGTTTCCTGTTTACTTTTTAAGTTAAATTTTCATAACTGAATCGACTCGCTATGAAATTTCACTTGAATGGCTTTTGAACGGAGCTTTAGATATTTGAAGCTACATACACTCACACTTGATTGTTTATGAACTGGCACCATTAATAATTCGCCTGGCACCGTTAGCTTAGTTGTGAGTGTTTGAACGAAGAACATTGTCCGCGGAGTATAAATGAAATGAGATAATGACCGCGAGAGTTACAACGACCCCTTCCTCGCCGGGTGTCACGGACTTTGACTAAATTATGACCTGACGGGAGCCGGGACAAATATCGGGCCATTAGTGGTCTTAAAAATATGCTGGGAGCTAATTACGGCTTTTTAGGTAGGTAACCTTAGCAAAAATAGGGTTCATTTAAATCTGAATCTTGAATAAATAATCTCTAATGTAACAATTATTGTAACAAGAAAATACTATGAACACACTATGATTATACAAGACTGAGATGAGTCTATAACAACGCGTGAGATTTAGATATAAAGAATATATTTTCGTAAAGTAAAACTACTTGTATTAATTTTCTAAAGTTGGTAATTTAATTTGAATGAATTTTAACAATCATTGAAAACGATGTAACATTAGTATTCAATGATTCAGAACATGAATGTTTTGTTTTGAATTTTCCTGGACTTAAATAATTTGAGTACTTAAAAAGTCGGTTTTAACCATATCAATCCACTTTTTGCATTGCTCAAAAGGGAAATCAGCAGAGTAAGGATGTTGGTGGGGCGTCTTTCTACTTGTCCTATTAGTAAAAGGGGATGGTGGGATAATAGGTCATGTAGCTGTGATGCGGAGTCTCCGAAATGAATCCTGTAAAAGATTGACAGACACGCTACCTTACAGCGTTGCTGTTCCAGGCTAAGACATTTTTGGCAAGCATCTCTTCATCGCCAATAAGCCGATCTACCGAGTCAAGAGCTTCGAGCTGGTATTTGGCCGAGCCGTCTTAAAGGTGGTAGCAGTATTCCACACACGACCGGACTTGCGCTTGATAAAGAGTGCCATTTTTTTTTAATACTTTTGTTTTGTAGATTGTGAATTTCCAATAACCGTATATTGTGTCTCTTTATCTTTATATCACAAACTTTTTAAAGAAATTTTCTTTTTGAGAACTTTTGACAAAACGTAATTTTTTTTTTTAGGTCTCCGTCAATTAAAACGATAAACAAAGAAGGTTTGTTTAAAAAATTTGTGATTGTATCTTAAATAGACACAACATATACTTTTTGGTGATTTAGTATTTTAAAAAATGTTAAAATGAGCGAGCGTAACAGTCGTGGATGCGATCAAGAGGAGTGATTTCCAACATACCTAAATCTAATAACGAATAATTCAAGCAAAGCTAACTAGATTTATTAGTAACGATAGCATCAGATTTGCTACCAATGGCGATCATTTTGTTTCGAGTCAATTCGCCGTGGGACCATTACTCAAAGCCTGAGTTCTGGCGACCAGAACACTGAGATTCCAATGTTGTTCTTCGAAAGGATCCTCTGGGGCATGCTCTGGTAGATCAGACAGCATTTGTCTGCACAGACAGGTGAAACTTTACCTAAAGTAATGCTCGGCATTATTTCGGTGAAGTTATAGACTTAAGAATAGAATCATTAAGCTTGTTTTAGATAAGCTATGTTCTGTCTTGTTTGCGCGCGTGACATTTTACGTCAGTAAGACATTGACAAGCATTATATTCATCATCATCAGCTAGAAGACGTCCACTGCTGAACAAAAGCCTCCGCCTAAAAGTGGGGTGTTGCCCCAGAACGATCGCCGGTCACTAAGAGGACGCTGCCCTACCTCCGGTGATTCAGGTCGCAGTTTTAGGATATACCGGGTCCAACACTACATCAGCTTATCAAAAATCGTATCTTATCTTAAGTTATCTAAAAGGGCTCTGAACATATCTATGTCGAGTAAGCTGGCTGGTTAAATCTGGCTCTACACAGAAGGACAGAGGATACGTATAAAGCTGGTTATGAAAAGGTGTTAACGCAACATTAAGTATACAGGATTCACACCTTTTACTAAACACGTGTTTTCATTTCCGGAGCGTGATTAGCTTTTTATCTTGATGGTAAAAAATGTATAAGGTTGTCCTTTATTTAGACATCGTCTGGTGAAATCTTATTTGTATTTGAAGTTTAAGCTTGTCTGTGGGTTAAAGTGCAACGTTTCGCTCAGCGAGCTAAATTCAAATTTTAGTGCGTTTTTTTAAATTACATCTTAATTACACGTGGATTCATGAAAAATAATTTTGCTTTTTTTCATTAAATTGTCAAACTGTAGTTGACAAAAAACGCAACAAAGTTTGAATTTGTAGCGCAGAGCTTAAGCTTAAAGTGGCTTTTTTGAAACAAAACGGAAAAATAAAATGTAAAATAATAATGTGGATAATAAAAAGTGTAAAATAGGTAACTAGAGCAGACGGCTATGGTACAATTACGCAGTTGTTTAAGAAAGGTTTCGAGATTGAGTTAATGTATTTTAATAATTTACTTTAATTTTTATTTTCAAACGTTTTTAATTTACAAATTTGTTAAGTTAAACTAGTTTGAGTGGACTAAAATTGATTGCGTTTCTTTTCATTTAATTTTCCGAGAAAAATATGCCAAAAATTTGCTGCAAGAGAATCGATGACAATATTTTCTTCACAAAAACATACCGCCCCTAATTTGCATGCCAATGAGGCATCATGACAATACCTCAATTAGGTGGATGAGCTTCTTCCGATCCACGTAAGGTTTATTAAACTGGCCCTTTATCCGGGCAAAAGTAATTACCTTCCTGAATGCCTGAAAAACGGCTTACGGCAGGCCTTTTATTTTCCAAGCTACGGTTACAAAGAACTCATTTACATGTGATTCCGTGAATGTGAGAAGTACAAGTTATATCGCGATTAAAATTTTTATTGTGACTTACTCGTATTTTGGGAAAGCTCCGAGTTTCTGGGATCAAAATACGGGGAGATGATTCGAGTACAAACTTTTCAATCATTTTATAGGTAAAATCAAAACGATTATACGTATTATACTATTTCAAAGTCTTCTTTAAAGATCCCCAAATATAATATTTAAAAAAAGTGAAGAGACTTAAAGAAAGTTCAAGAATGTTAATGGCGTTTCAACAGAAAAAGATCGTTGAAAAATGATGCACTGAATTACAGAGGTGTTTTGCTGGGAGCATCGAGCATAGCAGCTCTTCTTAGAACATCCCTGTCTCGCTTGCACCCAATCACTCACACAATGACTCTATCATCCGTCTTGGGAAAAGCCAGCATGAGTCCATTTGCGCTATACACTTTCGCACGCAGATGAAAAGAGATGGCCTTAGCGCGCGCTATTCAAACAACATATAATTGCTTATTAAACTAAACCAGGAAATCAATCGAAATTCTGTTCCATGCAACACAATTATTATTATTATTATTATTACCTCACTATTCGTGTAATAATCACTTGAATATGCACAAGGGGTTCCGAGCGCCAGCAAAAAAAATTTATGGGGAAAATGTCATGTAATGATATTTTCCCGCCATGCAATATTAGATGACAGAACCAAAAAAAAACACATACCATTCATTTTAATCATTTTAATCTACATAACTAATGAGGGGCACTAAATAGAAAAATCACGTTAAGCCGTAAGGCGTCGCCTCCTATTATTAAAGTTTTTTTTTTTATTTTATTTTTTTCTTTTGTGGAGTTAACGGTGGGCACCACTGTGGGCTACTTAGCCCATACATACTACGCAAATTTAATACTAATTAAAGGCCGAAAATTCAATGGATTTATAAATTTTTCAACACTCAAACCACGTTAAATATCACACACAAACCATCCAAATATTCTATCTAAATCAAGTAAAGTACAAAAACAAGTCTCAATCCTAGTCAAAGTCCAAAATGTTATGAATTAACCGCTCTGCCAATTGAATAAAAATCAAAGTTAAGTATTAATTGCCAATTTAAAAAGCAAAATCCATATCTAGACTATTTTCAAGCTGAACTTGATTGATTGGTAGCACTTGAAGACTTTGAGAATTACTTCTCAAAGCTTGCGGGCAACAGCCACATATACAACAAATCAAGAAAAAGATCTTCTAACAATAGTAACCTACATTGAGCACAGCAAAAAGGTCGAATCTGGGGAGCGATAACTTACAGAAAACATGAAGATTAAATGGGCCGAGACGAGGATAAATCAGTACCAAATCAGTACCAAATCAGTCCACTTGCGACGCAATTCCAAAAAAGTCCTCAGTCCTCAGTCTTTCAGTATTTCAATAGTCTATCGTTGATATGTAAAATACAAAAATGAACGTGTGCGAAGTTAAAAGTGAAACTTACAAATTATGCGATGTCAACAAAAAGTTTTTGATTTGTATAATAGCTTTTTTTTTGTTTAGGGCCCGGGCTCCCCTGATTAACATATCTCATCCGCAATTTTCAAAAAAAAAATAAAAATATTACAGTTGAGATTTAAAAAAAAAAACCTTATCTTTATAATACCGATTTTTTTCCTTTTCCTTCCCCAAATTTAAAAATATGTACATGAAAATTTGCTATAAAAGATGGTATTCAAAATATATTAAATTAAATATATATATAAATATATAATATAACAAAATTACAACTTTTTCTGCACTATAATTTGTATATTTAAAAAATGTTGAAAAAGTGCGAACTAGATAGCTGAATCCGCCATCGGAACAGGCTCTTTAACAGTAAAAAACAAGTGTGAATCTATTATGTACTTACTTAATTCGTTTTTTTCTAAAAAAAGCGTAACCGACACCAAACGCCTTATTTTTCGACATTGCATTTAAGATTATATCGTCCAGGTGAAGGTCCAGTCATCGTAATCGCAACCAATCGGACTGGGACAAATTTATAAGGCATGAAAACCTCGGAAGGGACTCGAATAAAAAGTCATTGAAATGGTTCGAAGATTGATGGTTATCGCATAAATCTCACGAAATTTTGAAAATACAGTGAAAATGAGAAGCTCATCTTCTTGGAGTCAGTTAAAAAATACAAATATTCTTTATAAACAATTATACACTAAAATATGTGTAACGTCCCAACAATTTTGTCAAATTGTTCGAGCGTGAATAGAGACTGCAAACAGCAAAACTACGTAATCTTATCAAGCAACTTGATTTATGTTTGGGACGTCACCCCCAAAACGTGAATTTTCCTGTTCCTTATTTTGCTGGTAACAATGAAGATTCATACTGAATACATCTATTCATTTTTTTTAAATTACGATCTCGAACAATGAAATTAGAATGAGTGTATAAACAAGTGAACATAAACAACGGTATAAATGGTTATGAGTGTATAAACAACGGTGTGATGATAATATTTGCTATTCGATTCACAGAATAAGGAATATAAAGCACTAGCTGTTACCCGCGACTTCGTTCACGTGGACCTACAAAAAAGTCTATGTCCGTCTCCGACCCTTAAGCTATATCTATGCAAAAATTCAAGTCGATCCATTCAGCCGTTAACTGTGATAACGCAACAAACACCCAGACAGAGAGACAGATAGACAGAAAGACAGAGTTACTTTAGCGTTTATAATATTAGTTAGGATTAGGATTTATTAACAATTGGTACATATATATTTTTTCTTAGTGCTGATAAAGAGTTTTGTGGTTACTTATCCGCTGACTGAGGGGATCATCCGTTGCTCAATAGCAGATCTACGGCACAAGTGCTTCAAAAATTTAAAAAGCAGTCGCTTGATACAAAGCTTTCATAATTTCGAGTGGTTTTGCAAATATCAAGCACACAGTTACAGAGTGACCAACTTATCTATGGTGGAGGTCAAATAGTGAACCTAGATACCTACACATCCGAGCATATAAGTTTTATCCCGAAAATACGATGGTAGTTCACTCATTCAACTTTGCAGATAATTTGGTAGCTCTATACGTACACAATCAATTGGGATTTTTCAGGTTAAATTGGTTTTAATTATACGCTACATGCAGGGTTTTAAACTTCAATATCAAGGTTAGTACATTTCATATACGATGTATAAAGTTAACAAGCTTTTCAATTGTCAGGGCCGGGTCGTATTCCCATCTGACGGCAATATTTTTATGAATTGGGCTATTTTGGTTTTTATGAAACCAATTATAAGAGGACTAAAATACTTTAACCACGTTATCGGTGAAAGCCATTTTCACATTAGTAACGAACTGACAAGTTTGAACCCAAGTGAAATAACATTGTTAAGTCTTCGATATTTTCCACATATAATTTACTAGCTGCGTCCCGTGGTTTTACCCGCTATTCTATAGAAACTGAATATTTTTCTGGGATAAAAAGTAGCTTATGTGTTAATCCACAGTATAAGCTACCTCCATACCAAATTCAATTCAAATCCATTCAGCCGTTACAGAGTTAAACGAGAACAAATACACTTACATACTTACACACTTACACAAACATTTGCGTTTATAATATTAGTGTGATACGTATCCTAGCATTTTTTCAAGTTGTTGGTAATCTGTTTAGACTTAGTAAAATGATAATAAAATCGTGGAATCACAACACGTTTAACTAACATGTAGTTAAATAAGTAAACATTGCCTTTTAATAATATATTATTAACATTTCATGTTAATTTATTCAAAAAAACTAGTGTCTCAGCGGGGCAGGTATCACAATATTTATATCATATTTTAACGAAGCTTCTTGTTTTCATAAACAGGTCACACAACACCTACATGCAGCTATGTCTACATTTCTGAAGTTCAATCGACACTGAAACGTGCCATTGTATAGATAAATGAATAATCCTTTGTTCACGATTTCCAAAATGAAGCGCTTTTCAGGGAGTTTATTCATGCATTGTTGAATACCGTCTAAGTCTTCTAAGTAGGCACCGACATGAACTCAAGAAATGATAATGAATTTTTCACGGCGCAAATTACATGTTCACTTTCTGATTACATCAAGTCCAATCAAACAAAGGTTTTTTGTAAGTAACAGTGCGATTTACCATTGAAATTCCGTATCTAAGCAATAAGCCCTTTATTCTTATGTGTAATAAGAAACGTGATAGTACAATTCTAGGCGCGCAACTAAATCCGCAATACATTTCTGAAAGCACTGGATTTTGCCTTTATGAAAGCTGAAAGCAGTTATTCTGGAGCGGAGCAATTTTTTATTCGAATACTTTGTACACTATAATAACTATGCCTATAGTATGTTATATCCCGCGTTGGTTTTTTAATTTTAAGTATTTGATGGCGTCGATTCTGTTGTACCACTCACTAAACTAAACTAATCTGACAGGACTAAAATTATCTGCGTGTCTTTTCATTTCAATGTGGGAGAAAAGCATGACATCAATTTTAAAGCTGTCAAATTTAGTTTGGTCTAAAAAAAAAGCACAACAGAATTGACACCACTCTTTTTATTCAACAAGCCACATATTTAAGTTATTCAGTAAAATAAAATCTTGTAAATTTAACTAACACGATTAATTTATTCAGCGAAAACACATCGTGAACATCTTACTTGTTGTCTAAACTTTAATTTTACTTATTATTGCTTATATTCTTAAGTGAGTTTGAATTCTTAGAACAATAAGGTGCCTGTACCTAAAGTAGCTTTATGGCCACTCCCTTGTTCTAGAAGTTTTAATAAAGAATCCCATTTAACAAGGCTAAATAGTATGAAGCAGAATTCTCAAATAGCAATTTCTAAACCTGATGCCAGTATACAAATTGAGGTGTTTATATATACCTACCCAGAAGTAGCACTTAGATATATGCTATAAATATATACAGATCAATAAAACAGTACAAGCTACGAATGTAAATCTATAAAAAGGAATGTCACGTTCGAAATCGCTTATTTTTAAACGGAACATTTATATAGATACGATCGAAAACGAAAGTCGACAAGAAAAGGCGGGGTAATGTTCTACATTAATAAAACACAATTGCTCGCGGGCCTTAGAGATAAAACCTATAAGCTCCGCAGAACGGTTATATTGTTTAGATAGGACAATCTTTGGAATTAGAACGATTCGTATTGGATAGTAAAATTATTTGTCAGTGGCGGCGGCGCGACTACGACCAAATTTCGGCGCAGCCGTTACGCAACCCTCTCTCGAGTGCACTTGACCACCTCTGCCGCCAAATACAATTGGGTAATCTCCTTATCTATCCCACACAGACGATATATCTCCAATATATTAACATACAAATACCTTCTATGGACTTCTGCGGCGCATAAAAAGTGAACAACGAAACGATTCTACATCTACCCACAACATCAAACTTACCTGAACTTTTACGAACTTTCTACGGACTCCGAAACGTTAATTTCGTGTCTGTTCACTGAAAATATATCTCAGTCCATGTCCTTAAGAGAGTCCACGCACTAATAACTGAAAGTTTATTTTGTGTCATCGGCGCGGGTAGGCGAAAGTTGAGACGGGCGGGCGAACGAGTGGCTTGTCCTCGCGCCTGCCGGGAAGTGGCGGGCGGGGTGCGAGCGGGCGGGCGGCGGCGCAGAGGGCGCGCCTGCGTGCGCCGTCCGTGCCCGGACTGACGTCACGCGGGACCCGCCACTCTGCCGCCCGAACCGTACGGCCCGACCTCGACGCGACTCTCATTTCGCGCGCTCCCCGGTCTAGCTTCCACTCATAAAACCGGCCCACAACCTACGAACCTAGGTTAGAGAAATCGCCCTACCTATTATCGTGATCAATATTTTTTTAATAAGTATTGTTACGCGTTTATACATTTTGGTGAAAATGATACTGCAATAATATATCAGCTTTATGTTTTATCACCATAGTCATATTCTACGCAAAACTATATTATTACTGGCTTCGCTCGCATAGGCTACTACAGTAAATTAAACACCCTATTTCACCCCTTTAACGTTTATTTTAAAAAACTCCTAAGACGTGTCTTTTCTTATTTTTACTTACACTATTACATATACTTACATATTATTATTTTTACACTAATTGATTTTAATTAGCTTTGCATGACAAAATATTTTATTTCCTTCCAAGTTTCGAGGATCAATTTTACCTTTAGAGGTGGAATTTCCCAAAATCCGTTCTTATTGTCCACTTAGACGATTTGAAGAGTATTGGATCCAAATCGTCTCTATCATCAGCAGTTTGGTCTGTGCTTTGATTCCTAGAAAAGAGTTTGTTCTTTTATATTATATTATAATTAAATAAGGAAAACCATTTAAAAATATTTTACCGGGCAAAAAAAAAACATACAAACTAAAACTACCTAAACTACTTACTCTACTACATAGAACGAACAGTTGGATTACCCAGAGACCATTGAAAGTAAAAAAAAGCTTTTACTTATGATACAACCTAAAACAATAAAAGGCCCAAGTTAATATATAAACAACATAAATAAACCAGCAGGTAATTGAATATAGATTAAAATCTCCGTTCCTCCCCAGCCCCTAAACTTATTGAACTTCGCGAATATTTTCGGGTCGGTCAGTAAGTATTTGATTAGTTCAAAATCTTCGTAGATTGCCAAAGTTTTTATTGGTATCATTTTCCGTCCACGAGTAAACGGTTTGCGGCAGCGTAGCGGTTGTCAAAATTAAAAATAAATAATCCCTGGCTCTGTTTGCAATAACCTTGTTCTAGGGATAGAGGTCTCCGGTCACTTTCCAGTAATTGACTATTAGCTTAGGTTGTTTGTGCCAAAGCTCGTGAATTAATAGTTTGGTTCGTGGTGTATGTCTCTATTCAGTTAGGAACGAAAAATGCAATGAAATAAAGTTTCTGAATATCAAAATTTCAAGATAAAATGAGCCATTCTTGCAATCGATTTTTGGGTTATCTACAAAATTTCATGATGCCACGGAATTGTGCTTTGGGATGTCAATCTATTTAGATCTACTCCGGACGATCAAAGCGCACCGCGTGTCGATAAAAATACAGTTAAGTCTGATTTACATTATTCCAGTTGCATTCCATTCCAGCGTTCTAATACAGCACTGGAATGCTACTGGAATAATGTAAGCCGGGCTTAGACCACCAGTCCAATTACTGGGTTGGATCGCTTACTGGCTCCAGTGCATTGCAATGCCTGTTCACATTATTCCAGTAGCATTCCAGCGCTGGATTCTAACGCTGAACTAAAATGCTACTGGAATAATGTAAGCCGAGCTTTATAGAAATTCATTCTCATTGGTTAATTGCTAGATGCGAGTCGGCGTAACCTTGCTCTCAGTTCCCTTAACCCACGCTTTCCTTCAACATTGCGCGTTTGTACCCTTTTGTTTGAAAAAAGATCTTGAAAAAAGATCTAGAGCCATGATTTTATTTTACTCAAAAAAAAAACATAATAATATCAAAGTTATATTACCTACTAGACTAAAACATTATAAAATTATGCCTCTTTCAAACAGATTTATATCGATTGTACACACCCGCTAAATGAGTTAAGAGTCAATGCACCATCCCGTCTTACAAGAACCAAAACTTATAATTTCTTTAACGTACCATACTGCAGAAGTAACTTAGCTTAGGATTAACTTAGGATTCTTCTCTGGTTTGCTTAGGCTCTGTAGGCACTACAACTGTCTTGCTAAAAATCATAATTAAGGCATAAGTGATTCTCTACCTAAATTTAAGAAATCCGTTGATCTCATTAATAATGTAAGTATTTAGTAACTTATTTACCTATAGATCTCATGATACCTTTTTAGGGTTCATCATCATCATCATCAGCCATAAGACGTCCACTGCTGAACATAGGCCTCCCCTTAGAGCGCCACACCGACCGACAACGGGCCACTTGCATCCACCGGTTGCCTGCGGCTTTCACAATGTCGTCGGTCCACCTAGTGGGAGGCCTACCTACGCTGCGTCTTCCTATTCGTGGTCGCCACTCAAGTACCTTTCTTCCCCACCGGTTATCGGTTCCTCGAGTGGTGTGGCCTGTCCTTGCCACTTCAGCTTGGGTTCCGTAGTACTAAAAGGAATCCTTATAAGTTCATCATGTACATCTTTCTGTCTATCTGCCTGAATCCTTTACAGCCTTATAGCTTCCAAAGCTATAAACTTACATGCATAAAATTTTGCACAACGATAGTCTAAGTATAGACCTACAGCATGTTTTTTTATTTATTTATTTTTTTGGAAAGTACGGGTAGCTCCCATGCATGTGTAAAGAGGGGGTACAATTTTATTTATTTATTATTGTTATTGCTTACAATGTGTCCCCCCGGGCCCTGCCATTTCTAAACTATGCGTTTCAGAAACTTATTGTCTTCCGTGTTGATAGATCTTATTGAAAACCTTATTTTAAAATTGTTTCGGGCAACATGTGATAATGACTTTTTAAGATAAGCGATAAAAACGCATAAACACTTCAAACGTCCTACGCGCCTACGGAACCCTACTAAGCATGGTGTGACAAGCTCTTAAAAAGTAATATTTTCAAGAATTCGTTGGTTGACTAATGTTTGCCAAAATTAAATATATTTTTGGTGTTTCCTAGCTTTAACTCGCTTCATACATTGTTACCTCATTCCCTCATTCTATTATTTAGATTCACAAGTTAATGTTTCCACTTCCAATGTAAACCTAAAGGCTAAAGTAATAAAAATGTAATGTATGTAAGTATATAAGTATGTTTGTGTGTTCCCATTTTACCTACTGTAGCTTAATATACTTGCCTGATTTTGACGAGTGAGTTGTCGTTGTATTCCTCTTTACGTCCGGAGTGACATAGACTACATTTTGCAGTCGGGTATTTGTTACTTTGTCCTCATAATTTCTCTATGTTATAGTTTGTGCACCTGTATCTCTTGGACAGTAAATATTATCTTATCTTAATCTTAATATATCAGGCTATGACGCAAAAATACGACAACGAACACGAATTGTTAACGAAAACACGAAAACATAGCGCTATGTTTACGTGCGTTTACGTTTACAGCACTTTGCGACCGAATTCGGTCGCAAAGTGCTGTAGCGAAAAGTC
The DNA here is from genome assembly GCA_947579745.1 of Apocheima hispidaria. NCBI lineage: Eukaryota > Metazoa > Arthropoda > Insecta > Lepidoptera > Geometridae > Apocheima > Apocheima hispidaria. Next base: position 6,948,330 of record OX388151.1, read on the forward strand.
GAGACTAGCGCCCCAGGCCTCAGTTTTTTTTGTTTTTTTAGCTAATTGCAAACATTTTGAAAAGTGTACATTTCAAATTTTAAACTCCCTGATAGATTTTCACTGCAGCGTTGCTAATGGATTAGAAGCTATATAACGCAGTGCCGTTTGTTCTAGCCGCCCACATTTCTCTCTTCCGACATTTTATGGCTTAATTTCATTTTATGCGGCATATTTTTATAAGGTGACAAGGAAAGTGCGTCTGCTGCGACCGACCCGTGACATAAACGAGGAAAAGGCAGTTTTGAATATGGATTGCCGAAATTTCAGTAAAATGACGCTCAAATACAGCTTTATATATCTCAATCCATGAAAACGCATCGTGGTATTTTCTTCAAATAGCTAATAGGCCAGTGTACAATGTTTTATTGAGGTAGGATATTATATGTACAATAAAATAGAAAACAAAATAACATTTATTTATTTATTTGACATGTAAAATATTCTATTATGAACAAATAACTATGAAGTAATAGAAATAAACTTTGGCTTATCAAACACTACGATTCCCTCGACGAGACCAACGGGCTTATCCTCTAGCTTTGAAACGTTCGTGATTCTGATTGCGAGAGCATGCCATCTCGCACGTACCAACTTAGTCGCACTATTCGCGGTCCCGCTCGCGCAACTCTCGCTATCGCTTTCAGAGTTACGGGATAAGCCCACTGCTTTGTACTCTGAGTGGCGTGGATCTAAACAGGTACAAAGCGTGGGACTACACTTAATAGAATGAAGTTTAACAAAGGTCAAGAAACAGTACGTAAATTAAGATACTGAAATTTGTATTAATAAAAGGTAAGTACATGCAGCTTTTTGGCAAAATTTCGTTTTTATACGGTCTCACCGATCTAAACGCTTTCTAATTCTGACTGCCTCGGTGGCTCAGTTGGTAGTGAACCTACCTACTGTGCTTGGGGGTGTGGGTTCGATTCCCATCTAGGACAAACATTCATGTGATGAATATTTGTGTTTGTTCTATATCTGGGTGTTAATATATATATAAGTATGTATTTAAAAACATCTATTTACGTATATCAGTATCTGGCAGCCATATTACAAGCTTTGCTTAGTTTGGGGTCAGGTGACGATGTGTGCAAAAAAAATGTCCCAGATATTTATTTATTTATTATTATTTAATATAGCCATTGCTAACACGAACCACAAAAAGTACTTTTCTACACAGGACTTTTTAATTTATGATCAAGTAATTGCTAAATAACTATGTCGATGTCTTTTTTGAAAGCGCGCGCTTAATACGCTCGCGCCAACCTTCCGAATTCTTTGTAACTTAACTATTCATAAGTGCAATTATTTCATTTTGTTTATGCTATATTGCTAAGCTAACAAGTTTCTGTTATATTTATATCCATTGGCAGAAACTTGTAATTGGCTAGTTTTTTTTTCTAGTTATAAGAGTCAGGCTGTAAGTTTTCATAACAATGTAAAATAAAATTAATAAATAAAAATGCTCTGCCAGACACAAATAATATAAAATCAGAACATATATAATATACACACGAACCCCACACGGCAACACACGAGAGCCAAAATAAATGCTCGCGGCCACAATTGCTGAAAACATTAGCGGTCATCGCATTGCTAAATGTTTTCCAATTAAAATTAACCGCGGTACTAACCGCAGTATAAATCTTTGTTACCTCAGTGCAGGAGATATTGGAGAGATAAATTACGCTCAAATAATAATCGATTGAGTTAGGCGCGACGTCGCAAAGTTCATAATCTAATTTGATTCTTGGAAGAATCTATTTAACTACGATTAAGTACGAGTAACATAGTTCTTCGAAGCTCGCGGTTTATTACCATATTTTGCGAAAAACCTATTTTATCTTTTATAGAAAAATATTTTAAATGGGAAAACTATCCACTTGGTTGGGCGTCATATTATTACTGGTTAGTAAAATGATTTAACATAATTGAATGTTACATATTTGAGCCGTTTGGGGTTGAGACATTGGGTTCGCGTGGGCCGGGAGAGCTAACAGAATGGCTGGTTCGTTTTGTGTAGTAAGATAAATGACTAGTTCAGGTAGATTATTTTAGTTTGTGTTTTGTTTGGTTACTAAACGCTTTTCCATATTTAGTTTACCTTATTATCCGACTGCCCAGAATTAAGGTAATGTTTTATGGATGTATGTAGGTATGTAAGTATGAATGTTTGGCTGTTTCTATAAGACCTCCTACCGCAAAAGCTTCATCGATGTTGGAATGCGAGGCTTCGCTAGATTTGTCTTTTTATTTTAGTGTCATAGACTTTGCAGTCGGGCTTTTTATTTTCTTTTAAAAATAATACGTGCCAAAAAATGCTATGCCAATTTTTTTCTTGACTGAAACGTTAGACGTCTTGACTAGAGCACTTCTCTGAAGTCAGTGTGCCAACTGTGTTTATTATGCAGAATCGAATTAGCAAGAGAACAAAGCTAGAAACCAATTAGGTGAAAACAATTTAAAATAAAGAATTAATGTATACATAAAATGTAAATACACAATAATAATAATAAAAAATGTCAAAGATTACTAACTACGACGGAGTGGTTGAAAATAAAATAGTCAATAGAACGCCTAACCTGTAATAGGCTATATATTTCACCTTCAGTCTTAAGTAATATTGTGATCAAATATCTTCCGTGCTTATCTATTGTGCGGGTTCAAATTACAAACGTCAAATGAAAGTGGGGTTAACGGGCCATCAGAAATTTTAACAGATGGGCTTTATTGTTTAGAGGGTAGGTAATAGAAATGACTCATTTACATAAATTTCGAGTCGGGAGATATTGCTACAGTCGTAACTTGGTGTGGAACAAACAAGCTCTTTATAAGCCATTGTCTGATACATTTTTGAAGTAGGAAGAATCGGACCATTGCTAAATGAATTTAAAAAACTGGCCTACAAACCAGTAAAGTGTTAAAACAAAGTATGGTATATGATGAAATAGAGTGGCATTGATCAATTTGTTAATTAAAACCCATGTCTTTTTACCCGACTAAGAAAAAGAAGGGCTATTGAGTTTGGCAGTCTATGCATATATGTTCATATTTTGTATTTTTTATTTATGTATGTTCATATGTTCCCTCCTTAGAGCAACACAAGCCTCCAGCCTGGGCCGTTCGGGCCGATACTGAGTTGCTCAATGGTTCCCTATAATTTTCTAAACCGCTTATCAGATTTTGACAAGATAGGTGTCTATCGATGCGTCTTCACACTCCGCGTGTCAAAGGCTATACGGAATTATACTAAATCCAATATGGCGGACTCTATAAATAAATAAATATTTTGATGGAGAAATATAATTTGTCCCATCGAAACAATCAACAGAAAACCATGCATACGTTTTAGTTAAGATGAAATAATTAAAAACCTTGTAATTTGTTAAATAATCAATATAAGACTAAGTGATGAACACTTGTCTTTTTCCTTAATTCGATACCAGCTTAAATTTCAAGACACTTCTATAACGAAAATCGACACTAACTTTATAGGTCTTTATTTATAAGAAATTTCCAATTATAACGGATTTTTGCATTTTCGGAATTTTCCTCACCGAAAAAGGTCGGACACTTTGTTAGGCTAATTAAAGCTCGGTGGTGACACTTTCAAAAAATAATATTGATTTGATTTTGAAAGTTCTTCATTACGAAAAATAAGTTTTTTTTTTTGTAAAAACTCGGCGTTAACTAACTAAGCGACAAGATCTCAATTCTAAATTGTTTTAGCTAGGCTTGGCTAGGATCGTCTTTTAAAACTTTTACCCAACAAGAAGTTAGTATTAAAAAGTGCGCATTAAGTCGAGGACATTGGGGGTAGTTTTCACTTTCACTTTTTTAGTGATCGGTTACATACTACTTTGCTATTTCGTAAGTCGTATTTCGTAATATCTTAGCAATATATGAAAACAAGAATACTAAAGACATGACGAATTTCTCTAGGAAAATTTATATTGTCGATATTCCAATAGCTCCAACACAAAAAAAAACAAGAGAAATGAGTTAAGGTGCATCGTTTCACTCATCCTTCGAAATTCATTTTTTTTTGCGTTTTTTGTCAATTACAGCTTAATTACTCGTCGTGGATTTATTGAAACCAATTTTGCGCCAACAAATGAGTTGTCTTAAGTAATTACGGGTAAAATGATGACCTAAATAACATTGGTTTAGCTACAAATTTCAATAAGCTGATTTTCATCTTGGTTTTTGGTGGGAAATGTACTTATTCTAGCTTTCAACTTGAATTTTTGGTTGGTGTAATTTCTTGAAACAATCTATTTATTATCGCAAAATTAGTTTTCATGAACCTACGATGAGTAATTAAGCTGTAATTGACATAAAACGCAAGAAAATTTGAATTTCGCGCGCTGAGCGAAACGTTGCACCTTAAATTTTCAATTATCCCGGCGCAAGCTCAGCGGCTCTAACTTGTCAGTTAGTAACCGGTCATCGAAAAGTCTTATGGCTCTTCTCTGCAAGGAGTCAAGAGGGTCGAGCTGGTACTTCGGTGCACCACTCCAGAGATGGGAGCAGTACTCCATGTGTGGACTTGCGCTTTATACAATAAAAAGCGCTGGTTCGGCGTGAAGTACCGCTCTGGCCGGCCGGCCTTACTCCCCAAATGTCTCCTACACTGGACCTCACTAGAAATGTCGACGCCCAAAATGCTGATGTTCGTCGACAAGGTAAGGGGAACGCCCAGAAAACTGGGTGAACATGCAAATAGGCTTTTCTTAGCGGTGAACGCTATTACTTGTATCTTAGTCATTGATGCTTTTCTAGCACTTTCCCGGAACATAGCTGCTGTTCCACAGAAAAATTATATTTACACTGTTTAGTCTCTTCACGATAGGACATCTGATTACGATGAGGACGATAAGCTCCTTTCAACCGTATAACTTGTAAAGCGCTAAATCCACTCAACCTCAATACTCAATCATTTATTGCGACATATGTGGATAACCTACCTATTAGTAAAGTACCTATTTTATTGAGTACCTATATTTAACTTACTGACAAATCAGTGTATTGTACGAATATAGTTTATTTGTTTGGTTACGAGCCGCTAGCCACCGATAGTCATGAATTAATTACTTTGCTCGTACATATCGCGACAATAATTGTGCTTTCAGCGATTTATCGCTGAAAGCTTATTAGCCGTTTGATTCAGGCAGATATATTAACGCTTGACTCTAATATTAAATTTAATGAGGTATTTTATAGCTTTATACCGATTTTCCTCTTATATAGTATCCTTAGCTTCGCTCGGTCTACATAATTGTGAGATAATATAATATAATATTGTCGAGATAAGATAATATCGCTGTTACCCGCGACTTCGCGTAGACCACAAAAAACAGTAGCCTATCAGTGCAAAATTCAGCTTGATTTGTTCAGCAGTTTAGCCGCGTGATAACGCGACAAATTCCCAAACAGAGAGACAGAGACTGAGTTACATTCTCATTTATAATATTAGTTAGGATAGCCTTCATAGCGTTGCTCTGCTACGTGTTGCTAACTGATCACCGATTTTAAGGAGCGGATAACACAGTTAGTCTTCGGATTGGTAACCGCGAGTGGCATTTGCAACTGAGGGCTACCGTGGGTCTAACCTAACAACCGCTAAGGCATGTCAGAGGCAATGGCCTAAAAAGTCAGACATCGGGGCAAGCCAGTCGGCCTATATGAGTTCTTAAATTTTTATAATATTTCTCACATTCTCTACGTCTTCTCACATCTGAATAAATTATTGACATCGTATTTTGCAACAGATAAGTAAGTAACTAGATAACTCCAAGCGTGCGTCGATACTGGGAAGCGGAGGGGTTGATTAAAATTTCATCAAAATGGCAGACGGGATGTAATGTTATGTAATGTAATGTAAATGTTTGACAATTTCACGGTACCAGTAAACAAGAACAATCGTGAAATAAAGACAGTAATATCTATAAAGAAACCGCTACAAGACACCTTTTAATAGCAATGGTGCTAGAGTGCAGTGTTGCGAGTGTCCAATTTGTCTTGTGTTCCTGTGCGTTTGGCTACATAGGATACCGGGTGACTTATCACACCGACTGGGAAAATTTACGGAGTTACAGAAAAGCCAATTCGTTTCCATAGACTCTGAGAAGTTCACTTCGCTAAGTCATTTAATATTTTGTCTCGCTACGTTCTGCTCCGCTCTGCTTCAGTCTGCTGTGCTCCGCACTGCATCGATCTGCTCCGCTCTGGTCAGCTCTGCTTAGCTCTGTTCCGCTCTGGTCAGCTCTTCTCCACTCTGTGCCGCTCTGCCCCACTCTGTTCAGCTCTACCCCGCTCTGCCCCACTCTGCCCCGAACTGGCCCGCTCTGCACCGCTCTGCCCCGCTCTGCCCCGCTCTGCTGCGCTCTGACCCGTTCTGCCCCGCTCTGTTTCGGCCTGCTCTGCTTCATTGTGCTCTGCTCTGCCCTACGCTACTTCTGTACCTGTAACAATATTTCAACAAGAAGTTGAAACATCCTTTCGTGTCTTGGTATCTCGCTATTACCAGGTTTCCTCCAAATATTAGTATTATGTCTGCAAGTAGGTTTAATAAACAACAAAAAAATGCATCTATTCTAAATTCGTTCCATCATTTTAAAGTGAACAGATTAGCAGGAAATTCACAAGATTAATGTGAAATTCTTAAATGAAACCTGATACAACGATGATCGATTGGGAATTCTCCTCGCTCCGATGATCGTAAGAATGAAATTTCATCTTACCGGCTGTTACATAACGTACCGGAAATATTATTATTGCAGGAAAAGTTATTCGTAAGAATATAACTTAGCCATAGATCACTTTATACTTTAGAAAAATTATACGAGCATTAAACTAGATGGAACTAGATTAGTCAGCTAATGTTCAAACCGCTATAAAAGCCGATGAAAATATTGTTAATATAGAAACTTATTGTTATAAGTCCACAATGTGTGTTTTAGTTCTAATCTAAACTTATATACAAACTAAAACTAAAACTAGAAAAAAAAAAAAAAAAAATAGGTACTTAAATAAATTAAATCTAAAATATCTACAAATAAAAAACCGCATTTAAGTCACTGTCTGCGGGTAAGGTGCCCGAAAAGCTGGCGACATTACCCCGTTGAATTGCCAAACTCACCCTCAGACCGAGGTAAGCGCCAGCTCTTTGGTCACCTGTAATTTCGACATTATTTTGCAATATACGAAGTAAAAAATATGTTTCCAAAACGAATGTTTTCAATCTCTTGAGAACCTAACGTGTTTCGCAAAAATCAGTAAAATTATTAATTTAGTTTTATTAATAATTTTACTGATATTACTAATGCAAAAATATTCATAATAAGTAGCGTTTTTTATCTGTACCATTACGAATGAGTTAGCTTGGGTTTCAATTTCATGTCAAGCAGAAATTGTGACGTTCATGTCGCAGCACTAGAGACATCTAACGTCCTTATCAGTACTACAATCGGGTTACGCATCTTTCTATGGCCATTGGCACTCTCATCATCATCATCATCAGCCACGTCCACTGCTGAACATAGGCCTCCCCCTTAGAGCACCAATCCGAACGTAAGTTCTAAAGAACTCATTAGAAAGGGCACTCCAGGGTTCGAACGCGCAACCCAACGAATGTGAGGCGAGCGTGTTCGCACTGAGCTATCACGAATATTTGCTTATTTTTTTTTGTAATACCTTAAAATGGACAGCTTGTAAAAGCTGTCCATTTGCATTTGCATTTGTCCATTTTGCATCGACCTCGTCTTGCAAGGCAAGACGAGGTTGCGCGCGTGTCTCGCTGAGCATTCCTTGATAAAGGTCACCGAATGTGATCGAAACTATAGTCGGAATAGCCGACTCAATTTAACGTGAGTATTCCCGTTTTATTAAAACAAAATGTATCAAAACCACGTCAGTTTTCATAGTAAAAGCTTTTACAAGATTTATCCTGTAAAACAAAAGGGCGCAGTTCACTAACTGAGCATAATAGGAATAATTCTCAAGTTAAACATTTAATTTGTCAGATTTTCGTTAATTTATCAACTTCCTGTTAAGACAAAGCGTATTTTATGCTATCTAAATGGGACTTTGTGATTAAAATGCATAGTTTATTGTGTGATTTCGAGTGATTTGATAGATTTTTGTTTTTTTGATTTACTTATTACGTGACCTCGCGAGTATCTACCTACTACGAGTAGGTAAGTTCTAAGATGTTTCTTGACTTTCTTGTAAACTATTAGTTCGCTCCAGACTGAGACCTCGCTACTGAATTAGTTAGCTGATTTTTAATAGTTGTTTGCCACCAACTGAGACCGCGCGATCATTGCAACTTCAAAATTCCTGGAATTTCCAATTCCGATGTTGCTCATAATCAAACTTAATAATTTTAATTGCACGAACTATTTGCCCACGAAGTTTTCGTATTTCCCGTAGACTCTGAGACCTTAGCTTCGCTCGGTCAATGAGTCCTTGGAGTCGCGGATTTCTTAGCGGAATGACTCGTCGTGAAAAATTAATTTATTATTATTTAATTAATAACAATAATTTCTTCATTAATTAAAAAATATATATTTGGCCACATTATTATATTACAATAGCTACTAAAAACAAAAATTTACTTCATCAGATAGCGAAGTACATTGGTTCAAGCGCCTACTGAAAAATTACTGCAAAACTCATAAACAGATAAGTTTATTTTGTATCTTGCATAGCCTGATCAGAACACAGGCTTTGGTTGTAATAATTTGTAAAAATCCGCAAAAATCGATTATTTCTTGTCGAGGGTTCCGTACCTAGGTATCCTGTTTTAATGAAACACGGAATACTAAAATTGCTACTTAATGCAGAATCCTTAACATTTTTGCCCTATCCGTATATCAGTAAAACATAAAAAAATAGTTTATTTATGTAAACTGCTCATTATATTTATGTAAACAGGAAGTTTACGTTGCACATATTAGTGTGCTAATAATGTTTTTTTTTTCAAATGTTATCTAAATCTGTACCATATATCAAGTCATTAGAGTATCGTTCAGGCTGATAATGTATAATGTCCTAGAATGTCTCATTGTAGTTCCTGAGAAAATCAGATGCGACATAAAGACCGACAAACAGTTTGTTTCAGATTATCTAAAACAACTTAAAGTTTTTGTTTTTTAGTTTATAGGTGTACACTAGACACTTGGGTAGGTATAAGTATCCAAATTTAGTTCTGTGACATTCATACATATTTACTCACATACAACCGAAAACTCTACCCTCTTTCCAAGCAGTCGGGTGAACTGTTACTTTGTACTAAACAATACTCAGATAAGTTCAGTTAGCAGAAACGATTGCTCACAAAAGCATCTTTAAAAATGTCTAATGTTATTTTTTACCATGCCATATAATGGTTTATTTTAATCCTGATGATGCTATGGATTGCCGATTTTATTTCGATTTATGCTTTTTATAAGAATTAAAAAAAAAAACATCAATCATCATTAAATCAGAAAAAAAAGGATGAGTACAATAATAGGATGAGTATAATTTTTTTTTAATTCTTTCTATATATATATAGTAAGAATTAAAAAAAAATATCATCATTCATCTTTAAGTCAGAAAAAAAAACGATGTGTACAAAATTTCAGCACTATAGTAAAATATACAATTGACATAAAGAAACACAAACACTTTATACTAACATATTATAAATACAATCTAAACTTAAATAAAAGAGCTAAAATTATAAACGAAATTATTATAAATAAATTATAAATTAAAAAGAGAGCTCAGGTCACGCGGGCAGGGTACCCAAAAGGCTAGTGACGTTACCTCGTTGAATAGCAATGCTAATTCTCTGGCCGAGGTAAGCACCAGCGTGGCACCAGCCCTTTGGTCGTTTGTTCTTCCTATCAGCCGCTTATGCGCTTGGACCCCAAGACAAACGGCAGAAATAAGAAATAATTTAAAATGTAATTTTACTAATTTTAAATATTAGTTGCTTTATAAGGTAGACACTTAGATACTAACCACTCTGTGTGTGACTAATATGCGATTCTAAGCAAATGTAATAATTATCTCTTTGCAATAAATGTATTTCAATTATTATTAAACAGAATTGAGTAAAAATACTAATTTCCTATGTCTCATTAGAAGTAGCATCCGACACTACCGACCCGGCCTCTACATTTTGCTCTAAGCGAAACTTTCGGATAACATTCGCCGCGGTTCCAAGACGCAGCCTCGGAAAGCCTTCGTTATTTTTCGCAATTCTCGACAGATGTCGCTTCTTACATGTAATCACTAGTTATAGTGCGTTCCAGATAATTCTGCGCGCGAGTGGTGGCGCTCGTGTCGTTTAATACTGAGAATGATCAATTTTTTACATATTTTACGTAGGTATACAAATAAAATAAACTATACACTACACCTATACATTTTGATGAACCTGACCTAAGTATTTCTAAGCCTGCATAGTTTGAGGTGGGTGTGTTATTGCAGAGATAATCTTAAAGTTTAATATCGAGAAAGTTTATATTAAATATAAGTAGGTACTTAGATATAGCAAAAAAATATATAAAACTAAAGTCTGGGAAAAATAATATCAAGAAAAATTAATACCGGCAAATATTCAGGTAAATAAGTATATATTTATAGTAAGTAGGTACCTAAGTATAGCTAGTCGCAATGTGACCTGACCTTACCTACTCCGACCTATCAATAATTAAGATTATTCATTTATAATACTCGACTACCTACTTATTCTACTAGCCACAAAAAAAAACCAATTTGTTTTCAAATTCAAATTCATCACATCTGTTTTTTATTTGTTGAATGAGCTTTTGCTTTTTTACATTTTTCAACTTATAATATCTTAGATAGGTACATATTCTTAATTCCAATAAAAAAATAATTGTTTTGAAAATGTGTTCCGATCAATTAATTCAAAGATTATTAAGTCATTCTTTTTACTATGAAAAGGCAAGGCAAGTACAAGGCAAGACGAGGTCGCGCGCGTGTCTCGCTGCGCATTCCTTGATAAAGGTCACCGCCGAATGTGATCGAAACTATAGTCGGAATAACCGACTCAATTTAACGTGGGTATTCCCGATTTATTAAAACAAAAAGTCATTCTTTGTTTACTATGCGACTTGACTAACAATCTCGTGGAAAATGAAGATTTCTCATGAAAAAATTAGTGGCTAAAACATATGGTATAATACGTCTAGATATTATTACTTCAAATAATACGCAAAATGTAAAATAATAAGAAAGAATAATGTTTAAAAATATGTAAATGTATAAATATATAAATATGTCTATTATTACTACGTATAGAGAGGACGGCACACATCACTACTGTGTTCCGTCCAAAAGAAGCCAGCTTGCTACATTTCACTCAGTTGCTTGCTAGCTCTTGAGCGCTTAAGTCTTGTTTGTTTTTACGAAAAAACCGTATGCCGTGTGTATTAAGATATTGCACTAATAATTTAAGTAATACGCCAAAATGCAAAGGAATAACTTTCCATCGGCGTGCAATTATATAATTATTTTTAAATTACTTAGCAGACACCGTGTTGCGACATTTTGTCATCTATAGGATCGACAATTGCGCAGCTCGTACTTACTAGTTTAATACATATTTTTTACTAGCTGCATCCCGCGGTTTCATCCGCTATTCTACAGAAGCTGAATAGTTTTCCGGGATAAAAAGTAGATTATGTGTTAATCCAGGGTGTAAGCTACCTCCATACCAAATTTCATTCAAAGCCGCTCAGCCGTTACAGAGGTAAACGGGAACAAACACACTATATACTTACACACTTACACATAATGTTTCGCATTTATAATATTAGTGTGATAAATGGAAAGAAACGTAATCCGCGACCTTGCCGCTCACTATATTCTAGGTATTGGGAGATCCGGTGACTCCGGTTACGAGCCAAATGCCAATATATCGCGGTCGTGAGTGTAGCGTTACAAATCTGAACATTCCTTTACGATTAAGGCAATTATGGGAGCTGAATATTATATTTCAATTCATTTAAGATATCGGAGTACTTCTTTTAAGGGTTCTGTAGCTTAAAAGAAAAAAAAGAACCCTCATAGGATAAGTTCGTCGTACGCACGTCCGTCTGTACATCCATCCGGTCGCTTGTCGCCCGCCCGCAAAATCTGATAATCATCGACGTGTCATCGCGCCAACTCATTATTATGAGATTTATATTTAACTAGGTATCTCTCCTAAACAATGCTAATCTCTCCTGGGACCCTGTGCGCTCGAGATTATCTCGGTCACTGTCTCTCTAATTTAGAATTTAATGGGTGTGAGAGTGACCGAGATAATCTCGAGCGCACAGGAATAGGGTCCTTGATCATTTTAGAAAAGATCTCATAACTTTTAATTGACTAAACAGTGAAAAGGAATGACACTTCTGCATCGGCTTCTGCTTTTATCATCCCACTGCTAGGATATCGGGTGATCCTCGAAGGGTGATTAGGCCATATCCACCACGATGGTCCAGTGCGGGTTGGTGGGGTTGGGTTGGCGGTTGGTTGGACGAAACTTACTTACTTACTAATAACAAACTTAAGGTTTCATATTTCCCCTCTCCCTATCCTTACCATGTTTTTATTGCCTTGATAATAAAATAAACCTCTTCAAGTTTCAGCCTCGTCTCAGTCTCAGTGAAGCAATAAAATTTTACATTATCATTAATAACTTTGTAATAGTAGGACTCTTATGCAGATGAGGAAGTACCAAAACTTTACCAGCTATTCTACCGCCAAGCAGTTGTTTGCAAACATTACTTTGATCTTCTATTATATTTTATTCATTACTATATTTTTTATACAATTTTAAAAAATATCATTTTATAATTAATCATTTTATTAGCAATATGAACATAAATTTTAAATTTATGTTCATATTGCTAATAAAATGATTAATTCAAAACACGATTATGCTTAGAACATTAAGAAATAATAATGCCATGAAAATGGTCTTTAATTCGAAGCATAATAATAAAATTGGTTCGCGGAAACCGGTCAATATAATAATAACTAAGATTATAATATAATAGTAAAGAGCGGTAACGTACACGCTTATCACAATGGCATAATAATTATAATTTTTATAATGATGTTTTTTTTTTTATCAATATCGTACTTTTTAATGTTGCAATTCTTGCCATTACTGAAATATTAACTAGCTGCACCCCGCTACATGAAACGATAATTTATACGGATTAAAAATTATATTTGCTCATTCGGGATGTATAACCTCTGTACCAAATTACATTCAAATGTGTTAAGCCGTTACGGAGTTGTATGGGAACAAGTGAACAAAAGTCTAACAAAATTTTGTGAAGTCAGAATCAATATCTTCGGTAACATTTTGAATGATTCAGTGGGTTTATCCCGTAACTCTGAAAGCGATAGTGATAGTGCGCGAGCGGGACCGCGCATTATAATCACAACATTATACTATTCACCAAAACCCGTGCACGTTCACGAACTTTTTTATTAATAAAAATCCACTATTTTTACACATGAACACTCGAAATAACACAAGTTTTGGAAAATAATACAATGTCACGACATGACTTCTTCACGTTCCCGCCAAAAATCAGTTTCTCTTTTTCTAGTAATATTCCGTATTAATTGCACAAGATATTTTTTTTAGATTCAGATTTAGAAATGAAAAGTTGAAATAAAACTTCGGGAAAGTAGCACTTGTTTTGAAATATATTATTCCAAATACTCGTAAGTAGGTAACCATCAGGTTTGTTGGCTTTTAAGAAAGGTATAATTGTAGTGAAAGCCCTATTTTTAGGTGTCATGTAATGTTCCATGTGTCCGTCTGTCCGTCTGGATGTTAAAAAACTTAAAAAAAACTTTAAAACTTTTACATTCATGTATAAACCCAGGTACATCAGACGTTGGTGATAGACATGATAAGATGATAGGAAGATAGGATACAAGAGTGATACATGCACCTACAAAATACAACTATTTTTTTTCATACAAACACAAAAAAGACTTCGTACAATGAATCGATGAATGAATGAACAGGAATAGAGCAGCCTGCTAGAGGTTGTTAAATAGTTACCAATAACCCTGTATGCGCGTACTACTTTTTTACTGCCTACACTGCCTTGGTTTGGTATTATTGGTAGGCATATTAATAAGGAAATCCCTTTTACATACTTATTACAAATTGTATGTAAGTACCTACGAGGTTTTGAAAGTACCAATCTAGATCATGAAACGAATGCAGTCATTTTGCCTCAAATGAAATTAAATCAAATCATTCCTTATTCTATTTATAGATTATGATGATACATTATGTGATTTTTAATTTGCTTATATTTTAATGTTTGGGTAATCATCATCATCAGCCAGAAGACGTCCACACTGAACGATAATCTGCCATTTGCATCCACCGGTTGCCCGTGACCTTCACAATGTTCGGTCCACGTAGTGGAAGGCCTGCCTACGCTGCGATTTCCAGTTCGTGTTCGCTACTCAAGAACCTTTCTCCCCCATCGATTATAGGTTCATCGAGCGATTTGGGCTGCCCATTGCTACATTAACTTGCAAACTCTAAAAGCTATGTCGGTGGATGGTTCATCGCCGAATATCCTCGTTCCGGATTGTATCGCGCAAAGAAACACCGAGCATAGCTCTCTCTCTCTCTCTATTGCCCGCTGAGTAATTTTGGGTAATAATAGTGTTATGTTAACAGCATAATGTGATACTTGATACTGAAAAGTAGAGGCTAATGTGTCAATAGCGTCTTCTATGCCCACCTGTCGTTTCAAAGCTGCTAACGCTAATAATCCTTATCTTATCTAGCAATAATAACAACTGTTAATAAACCACCACTGCGCAAAGGCCATCCCTCGACTTATCCAAATTAATATTGAGCTAACGTCTGCCTGTCCCTGTCAAAGACGTTAAATTCTTCGCGCCATCTCGTAGATGTTTAATAGATAAGTAAGTATGGTTGACCTTTTCATTTTTACCTTCAACAAACCTAATCTACACTTATGTGCTCATATATTCCGGATTCATAATAAATTTGTACATCATTGCTTGTACACGAAAGATTAACGGACATGCTAGCTGATCTCACCCAAATGTCATGAGCACTGAGTAATGTGATAATTTCGTGGTCATATGTCGTGTTTTGACGCTGACAGAATAGCATCTGCAAGATTAGGAGATAGTGGACATTTTTATGAAGGTGCTTTGGATTAGATAAACCAGGTTTAATACTCAGGATGAGAATATGTTTTCAGGAGTACATAGTCTTCGAAAAAAGAAGAAGAAAGGTTTTAGCAACTCTTAAGCAGCATGACGTAGAGGTAAGGTAACTTATATAATAATTTTTTATTCAATACGAACAGAGAATATGAAACAAAACGGTTTAAATAATAGTTTTTTTCTTCTCAGGAATGTATATTATTCGTTTATGACATCAAAATACAAGTCAGTGGTAGAGGCCTACAGCATTGTCATTAAAAAATGGGGTGGATCGAAGTCGGGCTTCTGCCGTTAGTTTTTGACGTGAATTTTATGACGAAAAAAAAACTCCAACATCAATGTCGGACATAGAATATCAGTACTGCGTTGCGAGCGCATAAATAAATATATATATTTTTTCTTTGTAAATACTTGTTGAAATATATCTACATCGTATCCCTTAATCGTAATACATAATGTAAGCATCATATTCTCGTCGATAAGTAGCTCCCAAACCTTAGCACCTATAGATAATTACTATTAGGTACGATTTCCACGGCCCCAGTCGACAAGGCAACGAATGCAAAGTGATCGGTGCTGTCGTATTGTTGATAACAATAGCAGAAATAGATTGCTTTTAATTATTATAATCACCATTATTATTTTTTACGCCGTAATAATCGTGTGCCGTGATCGTGATAATGATCTTGTTACCTAAGATATTAAAAATAGTGTTAGGCTCAAAATATAACGCTCTTGACAGGTTTGATCTGTGCTTATATTTAGTTACAAGTGGGGTACCTTGGCTATCTAGTGTAACTGTCCTTGCTGTGAACACATCTAACCCTGCCAAACTATGCTCCTCGCACTGCTCCTCGTGCTACTCATCGCCTTGCCATCGTTTTATCTTTTGCTATCTATCTCACCGGTCCTTTGATTCGTGCTCAACAAAACCGACTAAAGAGAGGTGGGCAAGGCGTGGAGCAGACGGGCAGGACGTGAACGCTACTATACTAGGTACGACTCTGCCGATAACTTTCCTCGCCACTCGTGTACTATGTGGCTCCGCTGATAACAGACGGCAGGAAAACGTGCAGGAATACAGCACGGACAGCGTACCAACGAGAAAATAAGAGGAATACTTTTTTTTTCTCGTTTTCTTGGTCCATTATTAGACGGCAGTCCGCGCCGACTAATTCGCGGGCTTTTCATGGCTTTGCGCTATGTAAAGGCTTCTAAAGGTGACAGATGATAAAAGAAGCGAAGTGGCACATGATGCTAGCGTTATGCTACACGCGTAAAGCACATACCCGAGCTTTACGTTAGAGACGTGACCGTTGGAGACCTATCGTAAATACTTATTTTCGATGGATTCCAACTGGCCAAAGTAAGCTACGTTGTGGTGTCTATTTATATAATGATTAACTATAATTATGGTGTCGAAGAGTTTCTACATGAAACATACGAGTACGTATATTTATACATCGACAAGTTTCAGTATCCTTGCCTTAACTAGATTAGTTGTTCGCCCTGAACTGTAACCTCGACATCCTTATGTCTTCACAACCCCTGATTTGTCACATATTCTAACATGATAAATGTAGTCGCATGAATTACTTGCCTACACATTTTTTTTTATCCTTTTAATAAACGGTTTCTTCGCTATCTTTGTCAACGAGACTTTTGCACATTCACCCTTCCAATTTTGTAGATAACTAGAGCTACACTCAATCACGACTGATTGCACCTACACAAGATACAACCTGACCGACAAAATGTAATATCGATCACATGTCTAATAGGTTACTTAATCAATTCGGGCATATCGAATTATTTAGATTCGAGGTCGCAGAAAGCACGATTGGGTTAAGCCCACCGCTCTATCACCGCATAGACAATGCGATTGATGCAAACCCTTGAGTGAATGCGTAGATTGCAACATTCTAGAGCTGCCGGAAAGCTTCTTAAAATGTTCATAAATATTTCTACTATATTTTTTTTGTGGGAGAGTACATACAAACCACCCAAACTACTTAGCCTACTACACAAAACAAACAGTCGGATTACCCAGAGACCATGGAATAACAAAAAAGTATTTAGTTAAGTATGATAGGTATCAGTAGTATATTTTAGTGGTAGGGTTCTCTTGAAAAGTCCGCCTGGGGAAGTAGGCTTTGCCAGTTATTCCACCGCCAAGCAGTTGTGTGAAAACATTACTTTGTTTGATTGCAGAGCAATGTTTCCGGCGTAATTATTGGGCATACAGAGATTTAACATCTAATATCTCAGGGTGACGAGCACAGTGCATTGCCGCTCATGGCATGCCACAGCGTGGCATGTGGCAGCATGCCACATCAAACTTCGCCTCTTTTTTGGAGAATTACCCCACCAATCAAAAATCGCCGAGAGCAAAAAAAATACAGAATTGTAGAACCAGTTTACCAAATTTCATCAAGATCGGTTGAAAAATATGACCTGTACGCGATTACAAACATACGGACAGAAGAAAGCAAATTTTGCAGTTAAAACTAAGATCATTCGTTCGCTTCGCTCACTCGGTCAGCTCAATTCGTCCTTCAACATTATTTTTAGAATGGCAAAATGATTTCAAAAAATTTAATGTTTTTCTCGTACTTATCATAGGTATCGTAGGTTCCTTAATAAATGCTTTATAATTATATTGTGCAATAAGTAAATATTTGACAAGTAAAAGACAATGTAAAAGTGTCAAGAACAACGATAAAGCCGGTCTTGCCGACAATAAATCCGATAATCTATTAACTTACAGCTTGCGATTTAGTCGCAATTTTGACAGTTTACTATGACGGAACTGTCATATTATTATTATTAAAGAAAAACAAAAAACCCGAATGTCAAATGTACTCTGTGACACTCCGGACATAAACAGGAATTAAACAATCAGTCGTCTTGCTCTTCAAAATTATCTTGAAAAAAAATCGCAAAGCTACCGCAAGTAAAAATATAATTATATGTATACATGATGAAAAATAGCCTATAATTATGTCTTAATCCGGGTACCTACTTACTGCTACCGCTACAAAAAAAAGCAACCAACAAGTGTCAACCAAACCCGTAAGCGAGTGTAAGCGTAACTCGTACTTCATACAATCACCGACTATCTGAATTCCAGAATGTTTTTCGGGTAGTTAGTTTACATTCCTATGACATGTGACCTACCTCCTAAGCTGAACTGATTTTAGATTGTAAAGTGTATTTAGATTCGACTTTTAGATTGCGAAGTGTATTTAGATTCGTCTTTATATCCGGAGTATTGGGCTACATTTTGCAGTGTTTTTTTTTTCGTAATATTACCTTTTTATTGGTATTTCTTCCCGTTTTTATCCGTCAACACAAGATCTTCACCGCAGTGAAGCAACCCACTGCATTTTCAGTCGTTACGTATTTATCTGTGTCAGTCTATATCTAGGTTAGCTAGAGCCGACGTTATTTTTGTCTTATAGATTTGTAGCGTGTTACGTAGAGCTCAATTTTTGTCACGAACACTAAATACTGGTTCAGAACACGTTGGCAACAGACACCTTTCAGATCAAGGTTTATTAGCAGTCCATAATGGTTTATCCAATAAGCGACATTGATAATAATAAATATATGTAAATCAGAAAGATAACAGGCCATATTATTGTTCAAAATTAAATCATTTATCCAAAGCCGTAAATTATGTCAAAGTGAATGGCACCCGTACCGTATCCTCATCAAATAAACATAAATTCCGCTTAGTAGAACCATATGCTAATACATTCCAAAGCACTGGACTGTAATACCAGGAGGTAATCGCCATTTTTCCGTTACCTCAATCCTCCTTATACCCTGCCAGGATATAAAGCAATACTCACCTGAAATTTCAATGAACCGTGAATAACATTTTGCATAGCAATAATTTGAGTATAATTTGCCTGATTTTGCACATTCTTCGGTACTCCTATTCTTCGGTTTCGTCTATTTTCATAGCACGAAAATAGATTTTCCAGATCGCAGTGTCGAAGGTGAAGAGAGAGACCTCTGTTTTTCTCTTTCGCGGGTGCGAAGGCGCAGGCCTGGTGGCGCGACGGTCGCGCAAGGTCTCCAGCGCCTGCACCGACGCGGGCGCAAGCACGCCGCATGTAAGTAAAAGTAACTTTTAACAATACCTTGGCAGCGCCTGAGCGCCGAGTACGTCAGTTTCGCCAACTCCTACCGCGCGGCTCTACGTATCGCGCGATCTCTTTTTACAACATCGATATCGTGGCCAGTGTCTTTTTCTACGGGGCCAAGTTTTTTCTACGTGACATTTTCCGCGTATTTTCACTGTGACTGGATTTGGGAAATTTTGTGACTCGCCAAATTTACCGCGTCTTAATTTTATGACACGATAAAGTTTAATAACGTTAATGAGAATTTGATAATTTTGTAGTTGTTGCACTCGCCGGCAATATTGGATGTTACGCTCACTTGAACGTAAGTATTTTTGTTATGATCTTTAGTGTTTTAACCTTCCTTATATTGTTCGAGTTTAATTCTTTTCGGTTCGTTCACTTCGTCCAAGAATAAGTCTACCGGATCCGTTTGCAGCGACCTTTTTATGTATCCATTAGGTAATATGCGTAAGGAATCGTTTATAAGAAGCGTCGGTGGGTTTTATATTCTGTAGTTATCGTAATGTTGAACGGTTAACGTTGTATTCTTTGAGTTTATTAATGAGGTGATGCAAGTGGTCGAGCGCTTTCCGCCGCCGACGACGGCCGGTTATGTGGTCACCGGCTACTCGGTGAACGAGTGGCTAAATCAACTTGCAATCGGATCACTAGAACTGGTTCCAAAGTTATTGTAGACACGTGTCGCCCTGCTGAGACAGAGACCAGTACCTACTTGTGTACCACCTTTGTTCGAGAACCAGATTTGCCGCACGAATCCGGTATCTATCCTGCTTAAAGCATTATCAATGTATTATGTCATTTGAATTGTTATTTGTGCGTAGCATTCTTATGAGATGCTATCATGGTTATTGTTATCACTTCTAAGAATTGCCAGTTGAAAATCGCTCTTTATCATCCTGAGAATTAATATTCATTACATTGCTCTAAAGAGCTCATTGTACTCATTAGTATAAATTTATGAACAACTTTTACTATGGCACTGACATTAAAATCGCGAAAAAAAAGTTAGTTGTTTCACAGGAAAATGACAATTACACTCAACGAAATGTATGGAATACATGGAACAGCATTTGCTGCGATTGCAGAGTTGGGTCCATGTAAACTTTTTGTTATAATAAAATGGGAATACTCACATTAAATTGAAATAGTCGGAATAACTGACTCAATTTAACGTGAGTATTCCCGTTATATAATATTATAACAAAATGTGTCAAAACCACGTCAGTTTTCATAATAGTAAACTTGTTCATAATGATAAGTACAATGAGCTCTTTTCGGAGTAACTGTTCAACGAGACCCAGAATTTAACGGCCTAGAAAAGGTATCTTTAAGAAGAGCCTGTATACTAAAGGATTATTAAAGTCCACGCTAATATTTCACTCAAATCAACAACCTCAATACTGATAATTAGCCCGATGAAAATTCTAGTCAGAAAAACAAGAAGATAAACGTGCGGCAAATAGGCAGATCCCCAGAGATTTGTGATGTTTGTCGAAAGTAAACGACATTATCACACACTGTATATTGTGATCACGGTTGGAGTAGACGAGACATTGTGCTTTCCCCTGACTATAATACATATATCTACGAGTATACTTACTACTAAGTATTCATGGTAACAATGCTGCGATTGTGTTCGTTTTTATTATTTTATAATGGTAATCATAGTCCTATATATCCCACTAATGGGAACGGATGATTGCTCGGCTTGTCAAGATCCAGTCGCAATCTGTCTGCTAGTAATATATTTTGTGGAATACTAGTAATATGTGGAATTTATGAAAGACGTCACAGTGCATGCAGTACGCTAGCAGTGTTTTACGTCGTACAGCATGCAGGGTAACTTCTTTAATAGAATTTCCTCATTACTGTTTCATATCTGCACCCACAACGGACAGGGATTGCAACCGCTTTGGTCTGACCAGCCTTTCAGCCTCTCTCTTGCAAAGCCATCTCCTACGGTCTTATGCTAACACTTAAAAACTTATACAGTGTTACCGGACATCGGTGATGTTCGAGCCGAACACGTATAATTACTTATCTTTCTGAACAACTTTTACCATGAGAACAACATGAAATGGCGAAAATAAGCAACTGATCCATACATTTAGTTGAGTCTAAATGTTATTTTTTTCTATAAAACAGCTGTTCCCATGGTAAAAATTGTTTAGAACCGTGAATACTTATACGTGTTTTCGGTTCAGACACGTTATCTATTTTTCATCGATGATCGCAGCCTGACCTCTAGTTTGAAGACGTGTAAGTATCGTAAAGATACTCCTAATAAGGGGATACTCGTATTAGCTGGTCCCTCAAGTTCTCCGATTCGATTTTATTTATTATCTCTTTAGACCGGAAACAAATGTACTCGCTTTATTGTTTTTAGTACATTCTGCATCAGCCTTTAAATATCCCACTGCTGGCATATCGACCTACCCACGAAGGGTGTTGAAGCCATATCCACCACCCTGGCTCAGTGCGGATTGGCGGATTCACATACGCCTTCGAATTTCACGATGTTTTCTTTCACCGAACAGCCAGTGGTATATTCTTACTTAAATAAGTTCCCGAGAGCTCATTGGTTTGTTTTTAGTACATAAATGTTCCTAATTTATTGACGTGAAATTAATTGTAGCATGTTTATTACACTAGAATTACCTACAATAAATAACATAAGAAATTGCTTATAACGCGACAGAACCTAGTGTATATCGAATATACAATGAACAATATTCAAATCTTCGAACGACAATGCCTCTTCTCAATGGCATTGTAAGAATTTTCCAGATTGTTTCACCTCTAACATTTCCTCGTTTGCAGCCTTGCATCCGCAAAGTTAAATGTAGTTATTAAAAAATTATCAATGTTACACTAAAAATTTTACTGGCGATGATGTGCTGTATTCAGTGCCTTGAAGCAAAGGTAATTAATTGAGCCAAAAGACCTAACTCCGACTATCAATGAACAGACGACGGGGTGAGATATTTTACACTAAGGCATTATATACAACACTAGTTTAGTCTTTTTGTTTACTACATTTAAATGAGTACTCAGTGGACCTCAAAGATAATGAAAATCATGGTAATATCCAGCGAGTATGCTGGGTCTCTTCAAGATACGAGTGAATAGGCAAGCCCTCAAAAACCTCATGGGCTAGCGTGCTTCATCTTAGACCACGCCGTTTTCCATCAAGTGAGTAATTGTGGCCTATCGCAGGCCCATTTTGTCATAAAAAAGAGTACTAATTTTTGGGAATTCCTCTCAGTTATTTTATATATCTAAATATAACTAAACTAGTGTGCAATTCCCAAATACTGTTGTATTATGTTGTAGGTATTTATAACAAGTTTAGAAATGTTTTAAAGTAACTTCTATTTTTATATGTAACCTTCTCTAGCTTTTGACCAAAGAGGGTTCTTTTTCGATCTGTTTTTTGATCTGTTAAGAAATAAAAAGAAAAATTATTATATTTTTGGAAATTCACAACAAAAACTATACTAAAAGTTGTTAATATGCAAGTGAGATACCTCTGGAAAGACTATATACATCTTAAGTTTTAAATGGGCTATCCAATCATATCGAAGCCTTTGCGTGACTTAAGTACTCTGGCAGTAATGCTCAATCTTTACGAATTTACTTACGGAGAAGCGGTTTAAAAGTTTTGCTCTAATAATTTTTTACCCGACTGCCCATGATGCACAGGAGGGCTACTTTTAGAGTGTTTATAAGTCATGAGTGTATGACATTACTGCGAATAACTGATGCGAATATGTCATTTCGATGCCAAAACCAAAGACCACGAAAGAACAGAACATAGTTTCTACTTTGCGTCCAGTATGAGGCTACATTTTGCAGTCGGGTATTTCGTTTTTCTTTAAATATTGTCTCACATCATTTTTTTATTTCGTCTCAGAGACAAAATGTTCTACAGAGACCTATAAAAAAAATTGCTATTGATGATAAAAACTACATGCTTTTTGGGTTTTTTCTTTCTTATAATAATAATAATAGTATTATTATTATAAGAAAGAAAAAACCCTACTGCATAAAAACATCACACTCCTTTGTGCAGTCGGGTAAAAATAGCACTTAAAATATAATATAAATAAGAATAGGTAATGATAATATATCATAAATGTAACGTATAGAATGTGATGTAATAGTGCCGCCAGCATCTACTTTTTCTAAAACTTTGTGCCTACACGCGTAACTAGATAATTATAATAATAATGAATCTCTGTAACTTCTTACAAGAGTAGATATCGAATTACATTTCCCTAAGATTGAAACTCCTTAACTTTTGGCTGTCAGCCTGCGTAAACAATTTAAACTTCTCCGCCAGTGTGTCAGATTATATCACATACTCTACCGACATTTGCATTCCCGACATCCGACAAAATCATTAAAGATGTACCTTATTCAAAAGTGCGGACAAATCTTGGAGCAGTTGCTCAGTCTTCTGTCTTATTCAATCGAGTTCAAATTTCAAAAGAACGAAAAGGACTAAGCTAAGGACTAGTAACTATTCCAAGGGTACTCCACGGTTATTAATACGGGGGTTAAAGTTTATCTTTCTGCTTTACCATAATAATAAGTACATATACCTATGTAGTAATTTTGACACGGTGTATTAATTCGAAATTTAGACAAATATTACTGATATTTATCAGTTTTGGGGTTGAATACTTATTTAGTTACTAGCTGTTACCCGCGACTTTGTTCGCGTGGACCTACAAATTCGACGTATAGCCTCCGAGCCTTTTTAACCAACTTCCAAATAGAAGGAAGAAGTCCTCAAGTCGACAGTTTTTTTTTTTTTTGTAAACGGCTTTTAGATCTTAACAACCTTTGGTCTAACCTAACGTGTGTAAAAGTGACAGCGATCATCTCGCCTGCGCAGTGAGGTTTATGTACTCGTATTATTCTAAATTCTGTGGTTAGATGAAAATATTATATCGATATACAGCAAAATACGAGTTGTTTCTATATCGGTTATATTCATAAGAGATGAAATTTCATTTGAATTTGATTTAATCTTAGTCTGTAAAATATGGTCAATAAACCAATTTATTGACTATTGTAGTCTGGTCAGTTCTGTGCATATTTTTATCTCTTTATTACCTATTACTAATTGAAGACACAGTCAGTCTTTTATGCATGGAATGGCATTAATATTAGCTACTACTTTTATTAACACATTTTTGCAAACCAAAGAGTTATATTTTACTTAAGGCATGCATAACATCGAGCATGATAATAAGCATTAATGCATTATTATTATTTTAGTATTAATACATACGGCTTAGCAAGTAATCAATCAATTCGTGTATCAACGACCTCAAGCCGGCAGTGGCGCAACTAATGCGCGCACCCGCCGCGCCTCGCTCCACTGAACACTTTCCATCGACCCCCTCGAGTACCTAAAGCCTCCTTAAGATTTCAGTAAATGACCTTCGACTGCAAATTTAATATCTCCGTCAGTAGTGACCGATCACAAAAAAAAAACGCACGAATTTACCGTGAAAATAACTTCGAATTTCACGCACTTGAAATTTTCATAATAAATTCACGACACCGATTTAGCATCGCATTTTACGTGTGGTAGTGCAATATGTGTTTTGTTGTCAGCAGTATTGGATAACGAGACGTTTCGACAGGTGTTTAGCATTCGGCCGACACGCCGGTGCGGCCTCGAACAGGCTCTCTAATGTCTGATGACTTTGACTCATCCCGACCTTCACTTTTTGTAATCACAAATTGCTCTACGGATATCTAAGTTTTTTCGTGCAATGATAGTGCCGACACATGCTAAAGGTGACGGATTGGCTAACCCCAGGTAATCCAGCGTGTCTTTTGTTTGTCAATGTGACATGAAATGTTAAGAATGGATCACGCAAGAAGTCGTAATTACTCGTATAATGAAGCTGAGTCTACTGGAACAGTCATTCATTTTAATACCAACAAATGACAGCCTAAATGGAGAAACATTCTACTTTCCACGACGTTTGCTAGGTCATCAACGGGTCATCAACATACAGAGATTTTTTAATTAACCAATAACCTCTTGTAAGCAGCTTCCCTACATCATACTTCGTTCCATGACTTTTCACAGAACATATTTTAAAAAAATCCCCTATATGTTTTTTACTTGCGTTTCGTCTCATTTGATGTCGCATAATATATTACGTGTTGTAATGTGTCGTATTGCCATTTAGCGCCCTAATTTAAATGTTTTTGTTTGGAATAAAAAAGATGAGTTAATAAAACTCGTGCACTCTTGAATATATGTAAATGATGTACAGTTAAATATATTTTCTTCTTGTTTTCTTTCGTTGGTTTCCGCATTAATCTCTTATAAAAAAATGTTAAATATATATATATATCTTGAAGTCATAAATGTCCTCAACATCAACATCAACATCAACCAATGAAGCTATGTGGAGCGGTCAGATGTCACAGCTCAGCTCGCTCCGTATACAACCGTATACACATTAGCAAAATAAGGTGAAGAAACTACCAAAAAGGCCGACATCTGTCACTAAAATGATCGCATGTTACGGACAGTCATTCGTTCACGGACGATCTAATGTTGGCACTTCACATCGCTATTCATGTTTGCGTATTCGACTATTCGTCTTATTTTCCCAAATACGACGATGTGGAGTTAATCTATTTGCCTATTTTTCACGAATAAGACGAATATGCAAATACACAAACACTCGTATCCGCCGGTTGTCGGTTTTTGGTCACATACCTAAGGATTCAAATATCATTTGTATAGCTATTCACATTCTAGTGTGGACAGCGAGTTCGTGATATTTGGTCGGTGGTAGTTGGCGACACACAATTATTTGATGAAACACGGCGAATATGGTGAACGAACACAAATAACGATGTGAAGCGTTACCATAATGTCTAAGCGCAACCATGGCAACAATGTGGTTCGCGCTACGTGACACAACTCAGCTGTTTAATCTTGAAACGTCAAGAATAGTCATTTAGTATTTCGGCTGTTAGCTGTTACTAAACTGGCCTGAAAATATCCATTTCGTCGTTTTTAGTTGCTTGTGGTATTTAAGTGTGATTCCGAAGGTCAGCGAGTCGCGGAAGACACCCTGATGCGGCCGATCGCTGACGCAAGCTCGAAGTGAGGCAATAGTTACGCGGTCGTACGTGTACAGACAGCAGCTGGCACAGCCCGCTCGGAACCTGAAGACGGCCCCGTAAGCTAATATGTGAGGAATGTATGAGGAAAAAAGGTTTCGGGTATACTCGTTATTTGCACAGATAATTTGGAGACATTAAGCATTTCGTTACAATTGTGCATTCTCTTTGAGTTTACGAGTATTTTATAATAGTTACGCACACAAAATTATACTTACAAAGTTACACGGAACAGTGGTACTAAGCCTAAAAGACATTTTAGTCATCTTAAGGCCCAGAATTCAGGGCGCAGCTATCTCACTTGAGAATTTGATATGTTTAAATTAAGTTATCAAATTATTGTACATTATCGTACATTTGACAAATATGTTTCGGTAAATAGTTTATTAAACTTAAATATTTTATAATGAGTATAAAAAACGAGATCAACTGGTATTCCCATTCATTTTAACCATTATATAAAATCCCAAAACAAAAATTTGTTGTGTATTTTTAAGTTAATAATCTCTCAAAATTACCGTAGCACATTTAAAAATAATATATAATATTAATATATTTTAATAATAACATATTAATAATTTGATATCTTAAAAACATCAAATGCGTGAGCGAAATAGCGTGTGCCTAAAATTCTGCCACGTATGAAAAACATATATATACTATAGGACCGACACTGAAATCACGCAAGCTGTTCAATACATTTCATTGAATGTGAATGTGATTTTTATGCAAAAGGTTTTGTTTTGCTCTTTCACTATGGTTCTTACAATAAATCTTGTTCATAATGATGAGTATAATATAAGTACCACACTTTTGTCAGTTATTCGACTGCCAAGCAGTAGTGGACAAATTTTGCTGTGTTCTGGATTGAGGGGCAATGTTGCCAGTAAAATTACCGATCATAAAGAGATTTAATATCTATATTAAATCTCTTTATGATAAACTAAAGGTGTCGAGCGCCGCACCTATCGCACACGCAAAAAACGCACTGATAGTCGGGATAACGAATAAAATTATATTTTGAATCTGGTTGGCACTGAACTGTTATGAGCAAGTGTGACATCATTACCATCAAACAAGCGACTTGCTCGTCTCGTTACTTAGCATAGCATTAAAAAGTGCGTTGTCGATGGTAACATAATAAAACATTTTAAACTACACTACTGAAGTAATTTAGAACAGACAATGCAACAAACGCAATCAATGATTGCTACATTGTACCATCCGAGTCCATTATCGTTGCCGACAGATTTCTACATGAACTATATTAAATTACTGTGAAGCACCCAACACTTAGGCGTCTATGAGGATGAAGCTTTCACAAGCTTTAAAAGCAGTGTCGCTCAAAATTCATCCTTATTCGAATGTCAGTTTTTACTTCACAGTTCTGTAAATAACGGTAACCAGAGATCGTGCAACTCAAACCTAAACGTTAATTATGATTCTGAAATGAGAGCACAAAGAATTGCTGGAAACACAATCTGCTCCTCTGTTATTTGCGCAGTGCACAGATATTACGTTAAGCTTCATCTGTCCTTTCAACATCTCAAGAGGCGTTGCGAGTTTTCCTGTTGTAAACCCGATGACATTTCATGACACCGGCGGGTTTTTTTTTAAATCGACTGACACCTAGACACGATGTAATCTTAAAAATGGTCAAAGATCGTCTAATCTTTTAAAAAGGAAAAGCTTTGAAAACCGCCTATCTCTAATTTTATTGACAAAATATTGTGGTCATTAGTTATGTAAGGCATAGAAATATGAAATATAAGTTATATATATAAGTTTCCAAAAAAATAAAATATTGTCTGTATTTATGATGACATTATAATAGTTTTTTTTTTATATCTTTTAATTTGACGGAATAGATCGAGAAAAAGTTTCGATCACTCCCCTTATAAGTATTATAAGACATCAACAGAAATAGACAGATACAGTTTTTAGAAATTCATACACATACTATAAAAACTTGCTAAAAGCTGTCCACAACTAAAATTTATTATACCCCTTAACTGAACAACTTCTTTTTACCCGAATGCCCAAAAGGGAGGGTAACGTTTTTGGGGTGTATGTAAGTATGTTTGTGTGTCCTCCTGTAGCCTAAACGGCTTGACCGATTTTGACGAGTGAGGCGCCCGGGTTGTTATAAGCTACATTTACAGTCGGGTATTTTATTTTTCTTATAATAGTATACTTATTCTTTATGTTCTCAAAAGTTATGATTTATACACTTTACCGAGGATTTTATGAGTTCTGCTAAACGTGATCGGAAAATATTGAATGCACGTTGACTCACTTGCATTATGTTACTATTACCCGCTATTAATAACCGGCGATAAGCAATCACGGCGGTGGCTCACGCGACAGAGATGCGCGGGTCGACGACCCACACCGTGTGTAAATACTCCACCGATGACGCCTCGCGCCTCCTCCAACCACTCCAATGTAATTGAAAACCAATGTCTTTACGAATAAGTCCATTTTACTTATCCCTAAACCAAAAGTTTCGCTGCAACCGCAACCGTACATCGTACAATACATATTATTATTTGCAATCGGACGGCGCCGGCTGTTTCGCATACCATAACTCTTTACTCTCTATTTATTCCAGCTCTTTTACATGTAAACGACCACATTTTGCTGTATTACTGCTAAAATGTATTAGATGTTACGCAGTTTTTTGGACGTAAACACAATAAATAAATAGTGAAAGTGAGCTCGCACTTCGCAACCATTTTCGCGCCTGCATAGCCTTTTTGCGTCACATTTTTTGTACAAACAAGCGGTGCCCACACAAAACTTAATTGGAAACTGGTGCGTAAATGATGTTAATACATAATAATATCGCAGACGTTTTTGTCGATATCTATATATAAGAGAAAAAGCCTTTTTCTAAGAATCAACGCATAGATCAAACTGTTATGATAGAGACGTGAAATTTTGACCCAATATTCCTCAAATGGTTTAGGTGAACATTAAGTACGGATTTTGCGAAATTCCACCTCTAAAGGAGTACAATAAAGAAAGTTTGGATGGAAATAAGCTATTTTGTCATACTAAGCCATGAAAGTCGGGTTGCTTACTGAGCATTAAAAATAAGGAAAGACATGTCTTTGGATTTTAGAAAAGCAACCGCTTAAGAGGTGAAATAGGGTGTTTAATTAACTGTATGCCTAAGGGACAGAAGCATTGCGGGTAAGCTACTAATAATATTTCAGTATCATTTTGATAGATCTTTTTGAAATAGAACACTAAAGTTTGTATGGGAATAAAAAAAAACATACGAAGACAATGAAACTCGGTTTATAGACTGAGTAAATAAAAGAAATAAACGTCTCAGGATTTTTCGAAAATCGATTCCTAAAACATTAAATGGGATGTTTTAATTGCCTATGCGAGCGAAGTCGTACCGGCGAGCTAGTCGTACAATATGGTTGTCTTTCAAATTATGAGTAAATAGGTAATAAGCATGCTCCATCCTAAGATTCACAGATTACATTACACTTCATTGATTACAACGGGACGTGGTCAAACGCAAATAAATAAATTCCAAAAAAAAAAAAATGCTCCGATTTAAGATGGGTTTTATTTAAAAAATGCTTGCTTAATTTTTAGCGAACAATCGCGTAAGGAAATGACTTTATCTGAATATAATATACTACCTTGTCCGTACGTACGGCTTCGTTCGCATAGTCTACAGTACTAAATCATTTTAAGTATCCCACTTTAGGGGTAGATTTACGAAAATCATGAGATGTGTTTCTTTATTTCTTGTACTTGTTGAAAAATTGTTACGTCCATACAACCAAGGTAGCTTCAGAGGCCCATTTGAGTCTTTTAGAGAGGGAAGTTTGCAAAATCCGTTTTTATTGTTCACCTAGAGTCCTAAACCATTTGATGACTGTTGGGCGCAAATTTCACGACTCTGTCATGAGCGGTTTGGTCTATGCGTTGATTCTTAGAAAAAGGCTTGTTCCCTTTTTTTAACAACTTATATATAAATAGATAAGTCCAATGTCTTGTAACCGTTACGGCATGATTACGGCCCATGATCTTATTCACACAATGCGGGCGATGCATTGCGCAGGCGTCTAATTGTGCGAGACTGCGAGTGACAAGTGATCGCCATCGACACCGGTCACGATCTCACTCAGACTCAGTCCGATCTATAACTTTCTATCATTCCTATTGAGATACAAGTACCCATATGGAAACCACTGCACATGATCTAGTACTCAATGGCCTTCTTGAAAAACTGTAATAATAGACTGGGTGTGCCAAGCCAAGATATAAATAACATTATAATTACGAATCTCGAACGTTGTTTACGACGTCAAAACAAATAAATTCCATTGCAATATTCTGTTGCAAAAGACTGATAAATAGACGTTTGGAGCGGATATCTGGCTTGACACACCGTCTGCCTGTTGCACTTCTGACCTTGCACGTGATACTTTCAAAATAGCGCCGCATTCCATATTGTAACACGGAGGTGTCTGCTCACGATAGTTACTCTATTGTTCCTTCATGAAGTTTGCACATTGACATTCTTGGCATACTTCCTCACACGTCTCCTATATAACTACGAGTAACACCTCTTACAAGGCTAATTATTACTTGATATGTTACCGTTTTTATGAACTTATGATTTTGGTCTTTACGAATACCGTTAATTCATTTTAGCTTGTTTCTAAAATCGCAGCCATTTGACATTTTTACTTTAACTTTCTTAATTGGCATTTCATTTTCTAATATAATCAAATTTTCGTCATAGGTCGTCGTCCTCGTCGTTGTAGTCGACGTCGTCCGAAAATGACCCTGTTTAAATGATATTTTCGTCGAAAGACAATTCAGTTTGATGGCATACAAGGAACCCTCCTTTTACAACATTTTCGGACAACGTCGACTACAACGACGACGAGGACGAATATACCCATATATATGTATAAACAGATTAAACAGTCAAAAACAATTATTCGATCTGTATAAGAAGTGGAATGTACCCTGCCGATTTGATACGATCTGTTATGCGGACAAGTGAACGGCGTGATCTAATAAAATTACAAGTTATGTTGAAATAAATAATATGCAATAACTCCACATAGTTCATAAACCCTCAAACTCGTTAGTTCGTATTGAGCATCAGTCGCTGAACAACTATTTTACAAGTTACATTTGAGTGCCAGTTCACATTTCAGACCAGGGCCCGTACCGTGAGGTGCTTATTGCGATGATTGTTAGGCTCAGCCGATGACGCCGCGCGACCATACACCTTATCGCGCGGCGATACGGTTCGTGGTCGCGCGGCGTCATCGGCTGAACCTAACAATCATCGCAATAAGCACCTCACGGTACGGGCCCAGGCATCGTTAAGCACCCTTTGACCCCACCACCGCTTTGACCACTTAATATTAGTAGGGGAATGTGGGGGGAAACCAGATAGCGGGTCAAAGCAGATAATTGTTGTTTCACTATTCCGAGTATCGATGTCTCATTCTAGACAGTAAGAAAATATTCGCAGACGCACGCTCAGTGTATTTGCAAATGGAGGACACAGTAACATCTCAGCTCTTGCCTCTATACGAAAAAAAAGAAAACAGAGGTAAGTTATCTAATATTTTGTAATTTTTGACGTACTATCATTGTTTTGGCCATGTACTAATACAAAGTTTTTTTTTAGTAAGCCATGGATATTAAAGCTATTAAAACTGTATTCATTGTTGCTGTGAGAGTAAATGTAAAGTATTTCCAATGATATTTCAAACCTGGCACCTGGGGGTACAATCGGACGGGGTGAATTTGGGTATTCGGTTTCACCCCGATCGATTTTTAATTGTCTGTGTGTGTTTAGTAGATATAGTTTATTCTGAACTGTTTTTTTTAAAATATTTTTTACAGGGTCTTAAACCACCGACGCCATGGATATACGAAAAAATATGCTTATGGCAATAAATTCTGTGATGGAAGGCACAATCGAATTTGTTTTAGTATCTATTACATATCGTGCACCCAAGAGTTCATTAGAAGACCTCATAAAGAAAATCGGAAGTAGAAAATCAAACGATGAAGTTTTCGAGAAATAATACTCTGTTACTGAAAAATGCGCCTTCTCTGAGAAGCTGGAAGTGATGCTAATAGAACACACTTAATTGCTGGTATCAAAGTGTCTTAAATGGACCTACGAAAGCTGCATTGGATGCTTCTGACCGGAATTATATATTTTTTTATATAATAACAGTGTTCGATTAGATAAATTGATAATAATTTTAGTAGCGTCCGTATTCACCCCGTTAATATAAAATGCCTATCTGGTTTGACCCATAGGTAAGGGGTGAATTCGGTTTTTTTTTTTATAAAAAACTGTTCTAGTTCCTATAATTACAATTAACCTCAAATGATTTTTCGCCAAAATAATCTCTAATATATGTTCATTGATAAGAGATGTTGATTTTTTAAATTATAAACCATTGTGATTGTTTGACGATGTTTTTTCTTAACTATCCGGTGTGTCCCCGCATTCCCCTACTCAAACTCCATAATATAGTCTTGTCAATGCCTGACAAGAAAAATTATACTATCCATTGTCAAAGATATAAAGACTCGATTAAAACAACCAATGAACGATTACTATCTAACAGAAAAATAGGCGTTTGAAAGTTTTGTTCAACTTGAAGCAATAATAGACTACCGGATCAAATAGCTGTATCGTGACAACCGCCTTTCGCCGGGTGTCACAAAAACTATAAAAAAAAGGAAAAGCCAGCAAAAAGAAGTGGAATGAAGTCGTGACGGAGCCATACCGACTAAAAATCGTACAACGATGACTGTGACGAGGAAAGCAGACGTCTATTTTATCAACATTAATTACACAGTAAGGAACCTGTAAAAAAAATCGTCGAATGTAGAAGCAATACCAATTTATATCTGCTTCAGCCTTTTTTAACATCCCACTGCTGAGATATCAGCCTACCCTCGAACGGTAATTGGGCCATATCCACCACGCTGGCCCAGTGCGGGTTGGTGGATTCACATACGCCATCACATTTCTTCTCAGGAAATACGCAGGTTTACTCACGATGTTTTCCTTCACCGAAAAGCCAGTGGTATATATCCGTACGTAAGTTGCAAAGAACTTATTGGTACGGGCCTGCCGTGTTCGAACCCTCGACCCCACGAATGTGAAGAGAGCGTTCTCCCACTGAGCACTGCTTCAATTACACAATTAATATAAAAATAAATAAAAAATAAAATAAAAAAATTATATATAAATGTTATATTATTATTTATAATTTATATAAAATAGGCATATCTCTCCTGACCCATTGTATATTCAAGTGATTATTATTCTAATAGTGAGATAATAATAATATCTAGGATAGCATAGAACGTTATTTTGATTGGTTTGTTGGTTTAGTTGTAATTAGCAATTATCTGTTTTTTTAATAGGGCGCTCTAAAGCCATCTTTTCACCTACGCGCAAATGTATAACTCTATATTTTTCTTGAATTAGCCCCTTGACAACTTGAAAACAACAACTTATAACTTATTGAGCTAATACTACCAACAAGACTTGCAAGTTTTCATAAAGCTCCTATCACTGCCAAACCATGCGGTTTGGCAAACCTAAACTAAACTCTGTATCTATGCAGCTACAAAGTTTATACTGCTAAGATATACAAAACCATAAAGCTGGAAATAAAATATGAAATGATCTGACCTCAATGAAACAAATTGTTTTGGTCGGACAAAACAATAAAGTCCAAACTGCACAAATTGACAAAGAAGTAAGAACTATGACAGAATTTAACATCGTACAAATGGACCATAATATTAACAAGTTTCTAAATTAAAACAAATTGAGTCCCGACAGTGATATTTTATAATAATTATGTTGTATTACGTATATTAATTGACCGAGCGAGCAAAGCGAGCGAAGTCTTTGCAACAACTGGCAAAATTCGCTTTTATCTGTCCGTATTGATGGTGGTTCTCGTGTACAGGTCGTATTTTTCAACGTAGTTATTTTTTTTTTTTGAGGCGTATTTCCCCCAAAAACGGAGGATGTTTTTTGCGGTGCGGCGTTATTACCGTCCGATTTTAGTAATATTTGACAGAAATATTCGTTTCTCAACAAGAATTTCGAATATGAGCAAAATCGGTCAAAAGATTGTCTGAGGTTGTGCAAAAAAGTTTGTGTTCGCTAGGTCTAGTGTTTACAGAACTCTACTATTCTTGATTCTGTTAACAAGTTAACATATCGCATAGTTCCACAGATACCGCATACCGGTACATATAGATACCACATTACGATCCTGGGTTTGTTGCGGTTCCAACTTACACACCAAAATTGGAGGAAAGTGCGGGTTGCACTGCGACTGCGACCAAGCGTTCTCATTGCCGATCTCAAGGTTACGCCTACTGGCGTATGCATACGCAATGATCCAATTAGAGTAAATTTTTATAGGTGCTTTTTTGACAGATGCGTGGTGCGATCAGTCGGAATGCGGAATCTAGAGGGCTGTAGAATCTGTGGCGTACCATAATTGTTAAATTCCTCCATTGACGTGGACCTTTCAAACACACCTATAAAAAATATTCTCGTTGGTTCATTGCTAGGCGCGAGTGGGCGTTATGAGAACGCTTATTCGCAGTCCCCCAACCCGAGCTTTCCCCTAACTTTAGTGAGTTTTTGCCAGAACAACGATCGCGTAATCTATGCATATTCTGTAGTACGGGCCCAGTAATGTAGACAAATCTATCGACACCTCATTTCAGCAGAATCGTTTGAGATATATAAGCGAGAACATACAGACACATACATACACCTATCTTCCTCTGAGCTCCGCTGTTACTGGGTAAAAACCAAGCATTCATAGGTATCCGAATCATAAGAATTCACATAATTATTATCGATGAATCGCAACGGGAAAACCAACTTCAAACAAAACTTAGGTACATGACATTTAGAATGTCCTGTTTAACTTTATGTGTAATTTACATAAAATTTATTGTTATTCGTATCGCTCGTATTAAAATAACGCTTTTCACATAATTGTGCTATTTTATGAAATGTATGAAAATGCCTGAGTTTATTAGAAACTAAATCGGCTCCGCGGCTTGAGCCCTGTTTTCCTGTTTTGCTTTTTCCGGGGTTCAAATTAAAACCAGTTATATACATGATCTTTGCCGAATTCAGTGGCTGAATTACTGAATTCTGCCTGATTCTGACTGATTGCCGTGAGTGTAAAGGTAACGAACAGACAGACGTTAGATGTTTAAACTAGTAGTTCGCGGCGAACTGAGACCTCGCGGCCCCTAGATCTTCACAACCCCTGGACCCATTCAGCTCATATTTGAACTTAAAAATTGTATTGTAATGAACTACTTACCTACAAAATTTCATGAAGATCAGATAAACGGTTCGCAAGTTATCATCGGACAAATATACACACAAACATACAAACATACATACAAATGCCGATTTGTCCCAGTAAACTCTGATACCTTCGCTTCGCTCGGTCAATGATTAATTTAAATACTTTTCTGGGTTGCAGCACGTTGAAGTGTTAGTCTCATGAGACTCATGAGATCTGCCATGGCAGATCTCCGTGGCAGTTGTGTGTTCCACGACACAGGGAATGCAAGCTGAGAGCTATGATAGTGTGAAGCTTGAGTTATTAATATTTAAACCTTAGTTTGTTAGCCTCTCTGTCTAACTGAGGAGATATGTATGTAATTTATATCTTGGGCTTGGTCTCCGTGGCGTGCTCTTTCGTAAAAAGCTGAGCGGGACAAACACAATCAACCTACTATTTCCATAAACCTGCTTGCCAGATTATGGCATTATGGCGAAATCGTATTAAAATAAGAAAATAAATCAAATCAACCACCGCAGTAACCTCGAGGTATCAAAAGATTTAAAAGTACAATCGAAAAAGCAAACATCTTATTTATGTTTAGTTAATCTGAACCGTAAATTTGTACAAAAAAAATTAAGTGCTCTTCAGCTATACAAAATGAATCTTTACCATAATAATGTTTTTTTTAACTTCTTTTATAATAAAGAGTGGCAAGCATAAGATCTAGAAATAATGTTACTACTAAGAGCATTAGCAACTTCGGGACTCGTTTTATTTATGTGACAGTCCGTTTGATCAAACTGACATTAAAATTAAATGTTTCATGGGCAAAGAATTCTCCCTATTTTACGTCTTTGTTTATGAGTTTGTGAGGGTCAATTTTTTTTAGTTTTGCATTTTGATAATAGTTTTAGATTTAATATAATGAAAATGGATATGATATTTGAGAGTATGTAAATGTTATAAAAGGATTTATTGAATACAAACTCGCAACAGATTTCTAACCGACTTCTAAAAAAAGGAAGTTCTCAAGTCGACTGTTTTTTTTAAATTTTTTCAAAACGTCTTTTATGAACCAATTTGGACAAAATTTTTATTTTTTCATTTGAAAGGAGATAATTCCAGATTGGTCCCATTTTTATCAAAATCTAGTTCTGACAATGGGATCCATAAGGAATTGAGTGAACTCCTCAAATCGTATAGGCACACATATAGCGATTTTGGTATTTTCATCAACAAGTCAAGTATTTGCATTCAGAAAGTATCATTTGTTGAAATGGAACTGATGAAGAAGACCACAGTTGACTCCTTAATGATACTTATTTCACGGGTGACTCCAAGATAATCTTGATTATGATAGTTAAGTAACTATGACGAAAGAAATTTAAATATATGGTTCTGATGACGCCGGTTATTTTATTTATTTATTTTTTTAGATTATCTTCTGACTTCAGATTTTATTGCTCTTATTACTTTATATTTTATTTGACTTTTTTGTGAACGCTAGTATATTTAAATAAGTTAATAAACATACCTGAGAGCATCATTAGTGAAATAATAAATAAACGACAATTGGGTGCGGCTCTAGAACCAGTGATTTTATGGGTGGAAAAATTATTTACTTATTTTAACAAAACCTTCGATGGATATCTTAAATTTAATAGTGTTTTTAAGGCTCTTTAATTTTGAAACTTTGTCATTCTTGTTTATTTTGGTTTTGCTCTTGGTTTCTTCGACATTATTTAATTCTATAATAAGTTATTATATTAATTTCTTGCACATCTCCGCTTGTCTTTTTATGCACTTCGTATGTTTAAAGGTTTCCAAATCCATAGGGCAAAACCACAAATCGTAACTTTGTTTAACAGCTTGATAAATATGAGATTTATCATTTTGATATTTGAAGTTGATAGTGCTCAATCCTCTATGGAGTTCCATGACGGGACTTGTGAGAAAAAAATGTCAATAGTACCATTGACGGAAATTGGGGGAAAAGTCTCATTAATACTGCTACGGAACTACCTCCGCGGAACTGAACTTTAACGTTACGTTAACGAACAGGATAAACATTGCCGCTAAATCTTTTAAATGAGCCTTAGGTTTTTTTAAGAGGATTCAAATATTGAATGCGCCAAAACCTCGCGGAAGGCCGCGAGGTTTTGGCGCATTCAATATTTGAAATTTTATAGCTGTCGCTCTGTTTCTCGTGCGTGCAATAGATAGAGTTAGTGAAGTTTTCTAACATTTTGGTGAAATTAGCGTTTCGGGGATAGTCTGTTATCACCCCCTTAATCTTAGCAAAATCTTTTGTTTTTTTGTGTCAATGGCTTCGATAAACCGTAATCAATGCCGCTGTGTTTTTTTTTTTTTTAAATATTTATGATAGTCTAATAAAAACGAATTTTCTTTGTCGTATTTTCAACGCAAAAAAAATTGTCATTTATTGTCTTTAACAGAGAAGATACGGCGAAATTAAAAAAAAAAAAAACACGTAGATAACATATAAAAAAACATCGAAATCGGATAACATTTAGGGGTGGGTATCAGACCATGGCGACCGAAAATTACCTTGATGGCGATTGAATTAACTTCACTACAATAGTTGTATACAAAATGGTGTAAAGCATCGCTTGTTGACCTATAACCATTATGCTGAGCTTTTAATAAAAGGCCAGCAATGAATACGCTGTTTGCAACCGTATCACATGGCCGTATGATGTCTTGCATTGCTTACATAGTACTAGGTATGTCAAATGTTAGGTAACCGAAGACACTGTCCGTCCTCAGTAAATGCCACCGCCTTTCCCACGCGAGCGTTGAACGAGCCCATTGTGTGTCTAGTTCACTAATAAGCTTACAACTTAATAGAAATACGCTTCACGTAAAAATTCCTAGCCGTCTACGATCAAAAGGTTAATCTATACCTGCAAACCGCGTCTGAACGTGAATCAAAATCAGTTCCGTGCGGCTAAAACAAACAAACTTTTCACGCACGATATTGTCATTAACACCACGCGCCTTTAAAGCTACTATGTTCCATTCAACACATAACTAGCACAATTCAATAGATACTACACAACGATTATTAAGCAACGCATGCATTATAATTATTGCAGCAGTAAGGTAAAAAATGTAACTATGTAGAATTTTACTCGAGGAAACTTGTGTTACGAGCCTGTGCTGAACGAACGAATATTACGAAAAGTAATTTACTATTGTTGAATAAACTACCTACTGTAATGCGGAAACGCGGCGTATTTTTTATGTACTACTGGATTGAGTAAAGATTAGCCTTAGTCTTGTTTAGTCAAGGTTCCGATGCTGCTAGACAATGACGTTGAAACGTGCAAATCACATAACTTGCGATTCGTTTCGCCGATATAATGCACGAGAACTGTTTGCAAAAACATTACGCACATGCCCATCTCTATCTACCGCAAAGTTTACTTGAACAGTGACTATACCTACTTGGATATATGACCATATAAATACTTAGTCTGAAATTTTTAAGTTGACATGACAAAGAAATATAAATTATTTATTCAACAAAACAGATATTTATATATTAATAAAGACATAATCGACAGGAATTTAAATTAAACAAATTTCAATTATCTTTTTTCCTTCAATTTTTCTCTGAAATTGGAAAACTGTTTTTATCAAAATGTTCAGAGGGCAGAAGTATCATCCTAATTCAAAATCACTTCAATCACCTGTCAAGACATCAAACAAGTTACCTGTTCTAATAAGTTAGTTGGCGCCTCTCAAATATTTGTTATCACATAACTTGGCCACCGTGCACGCACGTACCAATAGATTATTTAACTCCGATTGAGTGGCTAACAATATCGTTCGACTATTGTAAGTAAAGATCACGGTGGGTGAACAATTATTGCATTGTGTGATTGGTTATTATTAAGAACTAGTGGAGGTCACTTCGAGCGTGAGCTTTGCGGCCCCGCTGCCCGCCTTGAAACACAGGCCTACAATAGCCTGGTCTACTGCAAAAGATAT
This sequence comes from Apocheima hispidaria, assembly GCA_947579745.1. Lineage (NCBI taxonomy): Eukaryota > Metazoa > Arthropoda > Insecta > Lepidoptera > Geometridae > Apocheima > Apocheima hispidaria. The sequence goes on from OX388151.1 coordinate 6,988,312, forward strand.
ACCTGTTTTCATACGACTATAAGGATATTTAATAGTTACTTTACTGTTGCATCCTGGACTAGACGAGTCTAAAGTAAGGCTTGGCTTGAGCATTTAAAGTTCGCCAATTGAATACTCGACCTCGTGTGCAATCTACCGATGCTTACTTTCACAGATATACTATAACTTCAACGAAATCATTTGTGTTAGTACTGCATTCTTGTCTTAATGCGGTACTTTTTGCTTGTTTTTGTGCATCGAATTCACAGTTTCTATTTCTGTAAATTCGTTAATAACAGATGCTTGAGGCAATGAATGACTACGTAACGGAGGGAAAGACATGGAGCTAGGTAGAGAAAAGACTATTTTTCAGGAATGGATGAAGACGCACTCTATTATTTTTGTAGGTGTAGACGTTTTGAAATCCTATAATGCAAAAATAGATCAAATCAGATAGTTTTGGAAGATTATATTTACCAATATTAAATCATTAAGCATGGAGGCTACATCAGGCGTGGTCGACATTAAGCCAACCGGTCGGGCGGCATTCGACGAGATATCAACTTTAACATTCTCAATCACCTCAGTGATGACCCAGCCTATTTCGTCACTACCCATTAAAATATAACTCGATTCTCGCAAACTGTATGTCTCATAGAAAGATTGACAATTTGGCATTTCTTGCACCTCAGTCGAAATCTCGGTTAAGCATGCCGTTACGTAAAACGATGTGACCTTTTAAAGGATTTCATCTCAAATAATATTTGATTTTAAAAGGATGTCTGTATTTTATAGCGATCAGCGGTTCTATTGATGTTACAATAGGTAGATGTCAACGGTTAATTTGCCACTTGCGGCATTTCTAACAATGTTATGTAAAACATTGTAATTAATTTTGCACGCGTCGACCGTAACTTGGGGCATAATTTTAACGCTTGACATTTGACCGAGCGCTTAGTTTTATTTTGGGAATACTGATGAAGTGTGAAGGTCAATAGTGCTGGTTGTTTCAGAGAACCGTCGCGGCGGCGTTTGGCGAGTGCGCGGGCACGCCGTGAGATGAGGCAGCGGCACCATGCGGACGGGCTCTCGCGTTGCGCTCACTAGCGTCTAGCCGCCACTGTGCAGTGACACCGCACGTCATTGCGCATTTCGTTCTCAGATCGAGGTAAGGACCAGCTTACGTACAAATACAAATGATTTCGAACATTAAGACGCGGTCTGATCATAATTTGAAATGAGTTTTACACCCGCTCAAAGCTCTTGGTTTAAGGTTGTAAATCGTATTTTTGCGATTAGACCACGCCTTAAATACTAAAATTAAAGCAATTGCTGCACTAAGCCTTAAACTGGATTTAATCGCCCGTATTTTGGGGATTAGGCTTCCCATAAATGTAAAATTAAATTAAGTTCTATGTAATGATAAAAATGCTGGCATGTTTTTAAAAAAAGTATCCATATTTTTTCATACTTGAAAGTATGAAATATTTTATTTTTTCATACTTGAAAGTATGAAAAAATAAAATATTTTATTACTACCTAGTATGTAAGACGAAGGTCTTCAATCAATGTGTGTTGCCAGTGATGACATATGGAACTAAAACGTGGTCTTTGACTACTGGCCTTTTGGAAAAACTCAGAGTCGCACAGCGGGCAATGGAGAGAGCTATGCTCGGAGTTTCTTTGCGCGATAAAATCCGGAACGAGGATATTCGTCGAAGAACCAAAGTTGCCGACATAGCTTTCAGAGTTTGCAAGCTGAAGTGGCAATGGGCAGGCCATATCACTCGAGGAACCGATAACCGGTGGGGAAGAAAGGTTCTTGAGTGGCGACCACGAACCGGAAGACACAGCGTAGGTAGGCCTCCCACTAGGTGGACCGACGACATTGTGAGGGTCGCGGGCAACCGGTGGATGCAAGTGGCCCGTTGTCGGTCGGTGTGGCGCTCTAAGGGGGAGGCCTATGTTCAGCAGTGGACGTCTTATGGCTGATGATGATGATGATGATGTAAGTCTGTTTGATCCCGTTCAACTCTGTAACGGCTGAAACGATTTGAATGAAATTTGGTATGGAGGTAGCTTATACCCTGGATTAACATATTTTTTTATCCCGGAAAACTATTCGGTTTCTGTAGAATAGCGGGTGAAACTGCGGGGTGCAGCTAGTAATAATTATGTATTAAACTAGTAAGTACTAGCTGCACCCTAATAGAAGCCATAAGGTTATTGGTAAATTCAAAATAACCCTGTCTTTACTAAGAGTCTAGGAGATCGAAATTTCAATACTAAAAAATATGTATATCTTATTTTCTATATGGACCAAATAGACACGTATCGAATTGTAACAAAATAAATTTCGTTAAATCAAATCAAAATCAAAATTTATTTATTTCAGACACAAATATCCATACTCTAAGCTAAGTACTAACTTAATATTAATGCATTAATCGTATTTAAAATTTAAATTTTTCCAAATTGAAAAATCTTTATAAATTATCTATTCAGAATTCCAAAAAAAAATACTTTATTACGACACTTCTTTTACCTATTCAAGAAGACAAAAATAGGACCACACACCGAGTGTCTAGTCTAAATACATTGTAGTGCTAACGAACCATCGCAAGTTTCAAAGGCGCATATAAATAACAAAAGTTTTAGTCTAACACACATTGCGAAAAACTTCACGCCGACGCGATGTTTTAATGAGGTGGCAGATGAGGCGTAGGTACACTCGTATGCAATCGCGTTTTAGGATTTTCCAGACCTCGCACTTGTCATCCGAAGTTTGAATAACGCGCCCCCATTTTAGCGAGAGAAACTCTAATACGTAAGTGTGCCAAGGCCATCGAACAAATTGATATTACATCTAGTGAGAGTTCTCCGCACCAACCCGAAGCAAGCTGGCCGTTTGTCACGATTTTATGCGAGTGCAGCGCTCAGGCTTGCCAATTATTATTATTTTACTCAGCGACGCCTTTGCATCACGTTTCATAATTCATGAGGAAATTTTTTGAAAGAATCTATCTGAACTTTCTGAAATGTAATTAAACAGAAATCGATGTTGCTTTTTTCGCCGATTGCGAGTTGAGAGGTCGGCGAGCCATCAACAGTCTCAAGTAGCTGTATCAAGTTTTTTGATAAACTATTACTGTGCTGTTGTCTGACTGGGTGGGTAGACTAGCACACGACCGTCTGGATCACTATTAATTAACGCTGACTCGCGCGCGTCAGCAATTGCTGTGATATATGGTAACATTGTAAGCCAAAATTCAATACAGTTATAATTGTTATGTTTTTAAAATAAATAAATGTTATGTTTTTAAAATAAATATTGGTGGACGCTTTTACACACAGCGCCATCTAGCCCCAAACTAAGCAAGCTTGTACTATGGGAACCAGATGACTGATAGAATACATAAATACTTTTTTTTTTGTAAATACATACATAGAAAACATAGAAACACCCAGACATAGTACAAACATCTATGTTCATCACACAAATGTTTGTCCTCAGTGGGAATCGAACCCACAACCTACAGCTCAGAAGGCTGCCCGCCCACTGAGCTACAAAGCTAGCTAATTAACTTTTGCTTCTTCTTTTTATGCACTTGGTGACGAGACGAACAAGTCGCTCTCCTGACAAGCGTCACGCTTATCCAGAACAGTCCTTTGCTACCCAGAATCTAGTACTCCAACAGTTCACAACAATGCGATGCAATGCACTGCGCTCGTCACCGTTTTTTTTTTTTTTTTTTTCACCCTGTGATATCACATGTGAAATCTCTTATGCTCAGTAATTTCACTGGAAACATTACCCTGCAATCCGGGATATAATAATATTTGCACACTACTACTTGGCGGTTAAATAACTGGCAAGGGCGGTGTACTTCCCCACGCGGACTCAGCAAAACTGTCCTACCACTACTAGTCGGACACGTGATCTTTTAAAAAGTTCGGCTGATGGAGCCGCTGATGGCATCCTTATATATCTTGTCTAACCATCGGACACGTTACATCGTATTCCCCAGCATTAAGTATTACGTTAACATTCCACTTATTTGATTCCCAGACCTTTCTGAACTTCGCCTCGTTAGCTTAATTGTTTGCTCTCGTAGCATGCCCAAGCATATTGCATAATTGCAACAAAACCCATACCAAATCTTTTATGACATCGGTTATACCAGAAATGTATATGTATGATAAACATTTTGCTTGCAATTGACTTCTGATGAATACTACAATAATACAATCTCTAAAATCTAAAAATGTAGGCATTATTATTGTTATTAGTAGAGTTCTAGTGACGTATTATTATATCTGTTGCAATTGTTTTGTAACGATCTGTACAACTTGCATTATTCACGGCCTCAGTAGTAAAAAATCTGTATGCATGAGCACTAATTCCGATTGCAATGTATTGCGTTATTATAACAATCGATACTCATCAATCATTACGACGCAACGAATGCAGTAATGACTCCCGGTAAATATCAAATAAGCAAAATCATAACCTACTTCACGGTCCGAATAGATGTTTTGTACAGTGATGCCAATTAACTATTCGCTTCGACTTCGTCTGTGAAAATACTTGCTATCAAAATTATCTGGCTTGTGTCTTCTTGCCACTCGTTATGAGGTCTCGAAGGTTATTGTGAGGTTGAGGCGTGCAGTGTGAAAATTACTTTACACATTTACTTTAACATACTATTTCCATACTTTAACTTGGAATTATGCATTTGGCTTTCGAATTGCTTTTATAGGACCGCATTTAGCAATATTAAGGTTAGTATTTTTTTTATTATTCCATATCCATATCCGGCCCCAAAACTGCAATCAGAACCAAAGGTCTGGCAGCAGCGTCCTCTTACTAAAACGTGAGCAAAACCCAAAGCCGCCTTCAAGGGTTCAGGTCAACCCAACACCAGGGGCCTTATCCCGTAACTCTGGTGGCGATGGTCTTCGGTTGCTATCCTGCTCGCTCGCATGGTGCGAGTGAGTTGGCGCGAGTGGGACGGCACGCGATGACCATTGCCACCAGAGTTATGGGATAAGGCCCAAGGACAGTGTTCAGTATGACGCTCTAAGGAGCCTTTGTTCAGCAGAGGAAATCTTCTGGCTGACTGGCTGATGATGATGGATATTTCTATTTCTATTTATATACATGCCTATTTGTGGTAACTTTTAATTAGCTTTAAGTTAAAATATTAAACCTGTTACTTAAGCGCTAGCTGTTAGTTACCTAAGAGAATAAAATAAATAAATATTTCCTAACAATTTGTATGTCAATTTGTTTGTGAGTCTTATGGCTTAGCAAATAAAAATCGGCTTGACACTGAGTTTATTATTCAAGTAAATAACAATGTATCACTACTTATACAGGTTACACGGACGGCAGTAGTAAACCCTAAGGTTCATTATCCTCCTAGCTATATAATTCTCGTTATCCCACGAAATAATAATTTTAAAAAAAAAGGCTGTTTTATAGACAAAAAAAATAGAACGGTTGTTTTCTATCTCGATTTCAGGATTGGTCTTATAGTAAGAAGGTATTTTTAATGAGCTCCATTCGCTTTAGTACCACCTATTTTGTTTAACCATGTATATATAAACTTAACCTTTTACTTTTATCTATTGACTCTTTTCTATTTGGGGAGAGTTAAAACTATATTTAGCTCTATAGCAGAATAATACACGGTATTTTTACCCGACTGCCTATGAAGGAGGGTTATATTTTTAAGGTAAATAGGTTACTTTGTGTTTTCCTATATTACCTCCTGTAGCCTAAGCGGCTTGACCGATTTTGACGAGTGAGGTGTCATTAGATTCCTCTTTACGTTCGTAGTGATATAGACTTAATTTTGCAGTCGGGTATTTTGTTTTTTTTTTTAAAATTATATAACTTGTCAGATTTTTAACGAAAGTGCAATATTCAATTAAATTAAGTATAGCAGAATATAGTAAGTACAAAATGTATATTCGTAAGTTGTGATGCCGGTTTTTACTTAATTGGACATACATTGTAACGATTGTAACGAATATTTATCACTAGTAGCAATTTATAAATGCGAAAGTGTGTTTATTTCTGTTGGTTTGTTTGTTACTCTTTCAAGCAGCAACAGAGCAACGTATCGACCTGAATTTTTGCATGCTTATAGTTTAAGCGTCGGAAACTGACATGGCTACTTTTTATTCCGGGAAAATGTACTTTTCCTGGGATAAAAAGTACGGGTGAAATCGCGGGGTAAATGTATTACAGTTAGTTTGTTTGTTCCTCTTTCACGTAGCAACAGAGCAACTGATCGACTTGGTTATTTGCATGGGTACGTTTTAAAGGCCGCAGAGTGACATAGGATTTTTAAGCAGATTATATAACATGTAGATACCGCATTACGCAAGACCGTTGTTCAGACAAATTCTCACCAAATTTGAAGGAAAACGTAGGTTTCGAGCTGTGGTTTCGAGGCCTGGGACCAAGCGATCTCATTGGATATCTCAAGGTTACGCCTACTCGCTCCTATCAATGAACCAATGAGAGTAAAATTGTATTTAGTCCGAAGCGTGGTGCGTCGATCGTCCTCAGTGCTGAGTCTGTGGCTTTTTGGCCCGGAAAAAAAACGACTGTTCCAGTGATTTTTTCTTGCGAGTAAATCCACGAGGAGCAGCTAGTAATATCATATTATGTAGTCTTGGTTTACCGTTGCCAATAATTAGTACAAGGCTCACGACTCACTTACCTACTTACAATAAGCTTGCTCGAAAGTTTTTAACCGACTTTTTTCAGATCAGTGTCGACACTTTTACTGTAGTTGCACGATTCACTAGATTACTTTAATAATATAGTAATAATAATAATAATTTAATAATGTAGTTTTCGAAATTTCATTACAAAATTTAGTACGTAATTAAGTATTCTACAATGTTACAAAAGTAGTTGCTAAACTTGATAGTAAATTTTATTTGAATTGGGGTAATTATTTTGTGATCTAAAACCACACTGGGCCCCGTTTTCATATAATACTAGCTGTTACCCACAACTTCTTTCGCGAGGACCTATAAAAAAAACCCTGAGTCTGCGATCCTTATGCTATATTATATGCAAAAATTCAAGTCGATCCGTTCAGCCGTGATAAAGCGGACAAACAACCAGACAGAGAGACAGAGAGACATAGTTACTTTGGCATTAATGATATTAGTTAGGATTAAGATTATATCCAAGCGGAGATTTTTAAAGAAAAAAATAGTAAATTTAGGTCTTTTAGTAATTTTAAATATTAAAAAAATTATAAAAAATAATAATTTAATAATCACCTCTTAAGACTAGTTTATTAACTATCTTGCTTTCGCTCGTTTCATGTTACCTCAAATTAATTACCTCCTTCATCTTCCTTTATTCGAAACAGAGTAAATACTTTATATGTAAACTGTACCTATAAATAAAAATAAACGGGACGATTCAATAATAGCAGGTTATACAAAATAGGATGATTCGAGAATAGAAAAATTAAAAAATTGCCGTGAGATGACTCAATAATATAATAGAAAAAGGGTTGATTGAAGTCATGGGATGAGCTCTCATGGGGCGAAGACGGAACAACCCAGAACCAGCAATACTTTTTGATTCAGCAGCAATCTATATTTATAGATACAAATACGAATAGATCCGACTATCTATGGACTATCTGTAGAGTACAATTAAAAGTAGTGACTATACTTTTCATTCGATAAGAACTCTTCAACATAATGAATATAGATCTTTTTCTCACTTTGTTCACTCTCTTTTTCTCTACAAACCACAAAAGTTGGGAAGTTCTTTGTTTCTAACAACTAGTTTTTGCGCGCCGCTTTAGGCTATCACAAATAGTAAGTAGGTACTTTGATATCAAAGGTATATTTTGAGCTGTATGATTGACTTGTGGCAAACAGTAGGCGAGAACGGCACAGCCTTGGATACATGATTGTGTTGAACAACCGGAACTCACACATACTAAGGTCCTTACCTGTTCCACTGGATAAAAACTGACCAGATCTCTAATACAAATATAGGTATGTTATGTTTATTCTGGTAAAAGTTACTCTAAAGAGTTGTGTTCGGTAAAGTTATATTACTCGATTTTTCTGCGTTATATCTCAGGGTCATAAATGCGATATTACGATTTAAAATTATATAATATATCTTGTGTATTACTGGGGTACTAGGTTTCCCTGTAACACAAATTTACGTTTTTAACTGTAATTTATGTAATCACTTTTAAGATAATTAATAATTCAATTTAAGTTGAAATCGGATATCCTTTGAAATACGGAAATCCGTAGTAATTATTTTCAGTTTTGCCGCGCCATGCCGTACTATTGTATGTAGATATATATGAATTGTGTTAATCTGTAAAGTTAATAAGTGGTAGATATATTCTGATATTTCCATGTCAGCGCAGCAGTACGCTGCTACTATAAATAATATACTTATTTTACCTTTGCATTGTGACAAACTCCATTGGTTTAAGCCAATCGACATCCATTCAAAATGTTGGCTTGTTCCTACCTGTACCTTATATAAACTAGTCTTACCTACTTTTGACGAAGATGTTTCACCAGACTGATATCTCGATGTTCTTTCATACTCGTACCAAACATTTGTAGCTTATTATAATACCTGATAATACAACCTGCACCCGAACTAGTGGCAATAGAAAAGTGTATTTTATTTTACGCAACCGAAATCTTGGAACTCTTCAAGTGCTAGTAGTCAACCGAAACTAGACTAGACTTCTTGTATTCTTTTTATAATCTGCCAGTAATCCCTTTTTTGCTATAACGGCTATATATAAATATACACACACATAGACTATGACCTAGACGAATATGATTGCATGAAAATTTAATTTACTTTAATTCACGATAAATTTATTTATTTTTAATATTTATTTATTGTTTATATGGTTTTAACTTTGTTCATTGTACCTTAGTGATCCTGAGCGACTTGGAGCTTTGCTACCAATAAATATTGAATTTCATTTTACAGCAATAAGCGCATAAGTAAAGTACAGTGGTTAGTATCCTTTTTTTTTTCTTCTAGTTTTCTTGGGTTTATGGCTACTGCGACTTCTCTATAAATTCGTCCGAAATGGCAAAGATGGAAATGTCAACAATAAAATATCAATTAAAAGACTGACACAAAAAAGTCGATTCAATTTGACATTAAAAATTCGCTACAACTCCAAATTGCATCTAGCAAAAAACGACTCGAGTTAAATCTTCTCAGGCTTATTAAAACACCGCAGTGTAAACATCATAATTAATCGTAAATTGCTGTAAAATATGAAGGGGCATTAAGCTAAAGGTCTGAGATCTGAGATGCTAGCGAAGAAGTGTAACGAAATGTCAAGGGCGGCGAGCACATCGGGCAACTTTTCTTTTGACTATGAAGGTTTCACCGCCGTAAATGTAGGTATTTAAATAAATAATTACATATACGTAAAACTATAATTAAAATATTATATTGTCTTGTGGCTACTGGCCGTATCGCTTTATCGCGATTACCACTAAGCTGTAGTTAAACATTTACAGTAAATGTGGAAGCAAGGTCAAAACATACATAGATCAAAATAGTCACTTTGGACTGTGCACTAACCAATAAAACAATACAGGGTTATAAGGAAATGGTATGCTAAGCCGAAAGGGGCTCATAGTACTCATGATTATTAACAGCTTTTACTATGGGACAAACCCTGAAATCGAAAATAAAAAATCAGTTGTTCGATACATTATTTCGAGTGTCATTTACATTTTTCTATGGAACAACTAATATTTTTAGCTATATTGCTTTATTAACTTTGATATGCAGATGAAATTAAAGCAGATATTTTTTTACTGCCCCACTATAAATGTATCTTTATACTATTGGCAACGACATCATCATTCCATCATTCATCACTACAAGGTGTTTATTGCTTTATTAACACGCAATAAAAACCATCATGTGTTCCGTCAGCTTCACTGGACTGGAACTGACCCAGTTTCAAGTCCTGGCTAAGCGTGAATGGTTAGCCTGTTAATAGTAACAAATTGAATTAAATTTTAAAAAACTCCGACACTACTAGAAAAGAGCAAATAATCTTCAAAAGGCTGAACAGATTTTCTTGAATTATTTCTTAGAACACTCAAATAAAAAAACTTATCTAAATTGGTTCATCGGCTTGGGAGCTACGATGCCACAGACAAAAACATACGGTTAACTAATACACTCCTATGTTTGGGTCGGGGATTAAAAAGCTAATTTATTGTGAATTTGCGTCATCTACTGAGTTTGTGAGTTGAAATATCAGGGCCAATGTCAATTTATGCATGCCATCGACTTAAAACAGCCTTGTGGAAATTATGTTTATGTTTTATGTTGTAAAATTGTACGAGTTAAGGCATGCTTAGATTATAAAATAGAGTGATTTATTAAAATGCTTGAGGGGACTCTACGTCCAACCTGGGTAGCTTATTAACATTTTTCGTAACTAACTTTGACAGTTTCAGTATATCAAAAATGTCAAAAGCCCAAGCTAAAGCGATATTTGCGCCGATTCTGTTGCACCACTCATTAATCTAGATTAATGTGACAGGACTAATATTATCCGCGTCACTTTTCTTATCAATATGTAATGATAAGCGGTTTAGGAGATTAGAGGGAACATATGAACATACTTACATTTACATACATAGACTGTCAAACTCAGAATTCTCCTTTTTCATAGTCGAGTAAATAAGGGTGTCAACAATTATAGAGCCGTCAAATTTTGTTTATTTTGAATCTGTCTATACTATCTTTACTGGTAAGGATTGGACTTTTTTCAACAAATTTAAATCAAAATTCAAATCTAACGCAATATTTGGCAAAATTAACCCACAATTTATGCCGACCAATTAATTTATCGCGTTGCGCTAGAAGTAAAAGTGAGCAATTGCGTAAGTAGAAAATAGATACTTATTGTGATGATAAAATGCTCTGTTTAATATCAACTAATTTTGAAGAAACTTAATGTTAGTAAATTGTGTAACAAAACGATTTCACTAACTCAGGGCAGGAAGTAAAACATGACAACTTTAGAGAACAAGTTGCTGTTTTGTGGACATCATAAAATCTGCTTTCATCTTACCATTACTTTTATCGACGTACCATTAGTTTTCTGGTTAAGTCAATGACTCCTTTTATACTCTCTGAGTGTTTGTTACTATCTTACGTGAGAATCTACCTTGGTATGTTTATGCATGTGTTTTTACGTGGAAACTGGTGACGATTCCCGCTAAACCAAATTTAGGGCTATTGCTGTCTTTTACTAATAGAAACGCAAGAAATAGATAGCATGCATTTTAGTTCTGTCAAACGAGTTTACCGATTAAAGCCGCGAAGAAAAACGTATACTAGCGACACTTAAAACTTGTTTTAAATTGGCACCTGCTACGGTCTTGTCTAAGGTTGTATGGAGAACTAAGAACTAAAACTAATTTTACAGCACTATAATTCTTGCTATCTCCATCTTGTGTTTCTATTTAGTAAAAGACAGCGATAGCTTAGTTGCGTTTAGTGAGTGCACGGTGGAATTGACATCAATATCGGTATATATACTTATAATTGTTTGCATTATACTAGTAGCTCTAGCAGACTTGAGGACATGACAGGAACGGATCGCTGTAAAAAACGAGAGAAACAGAGACAAATATACTTTTCTCCTATTTTCTCAGCCGTACCGTGTCTGGTCAACCTCAGTTCTACTCACAGAATGAATGAATACTCATTTTAAGGATTCTTTGCATTATGTAAATAAGGAGATTGGGTGAATTTGTTCCAATTATCCACCAATGAGATTTACGTAAATGGGTAGTCCAATAAATACTGAGTAACTAAAATAATAATTATATTAATAATATAGCAGTAAAAAGATATGGCTAAAGAGTAAAAAACGTTACGGAGACTGGCAGTTACAAGTTCCATTGATGGTGGAAATTGGAAAACTCCTTGCATCTTCGCCCATTGTCGTAACTATTATCGTCAAACGAACAACAGGTAGAGAGTCATGCATACCATTATCATCACCATCCACAGCCTTGTTTATCCCACTGTTGAGTACAGGCCTCTTTCTTGCTGTGCCATTTGCCTCGGTCCTGTGCTAATTAGGTCCAGTGGGCTTATCCCAAAACTCTGAAAGCGATAGCGAGAGTTGCGCGAGCGGGACCGCGCATAGTGCGACTCAATTGGTACGAGCGAGATGGCATGCTCTCGCAATCAGAATCACGAACGTTTCAAAGTTAGAGGATAAGCCCGCAGGTTAGACCTTTCCGCGCTTTTTAAAATATCGTCTACTAATTTTGCAGCCGAACGACCAACGCTCCGCTCAAGCTCTGGTTTCTTCCAATAGTGGTCCAATAGTCTAAAACGTTGGCTATGAAAACAAGATCTCCGTCCTTACTCCACCTGTCATCACTTCGACACACCCATAATTATTTATTTTTCAATCATTTCAATTGGCGTTTCAGCGTGACATTCATAGTTATTTTATTAGTTAACTAGATGGCTTCTTAGTTCCTATTTTCATTTCATAACTGTAATTCGATTCAGCAATTTTGTCGTGAATAGGTACCAAACAGAAAGAACCAGGTACACACAAACGTACACATTTCTAAAATGTATGATTATAATCTTATGAAATAAGGCCTTATTCATTTTTATTTAAATGTCCTAGTATCTAACGATATAATTTGCTTGCTCTACTTGTAACAATGTCCAAACAAGCCAGTTATAATATACGCAAGTCTGCCTCAACCGTTAATTAAATATCAATTACCTGCATTTCTATAGAGATGTGGCAACACACTTTGATGACTGCCCCGGTGGCTCAGTTGGTAGTGAAACTACGTTCTGTGCTTGGGGGCGTGGGTTCGATTCCCATCTAGGACAAACATTTATGTGATGAATATTTGTGTTTGTTCTATGTCTGGGTGTTAATATCTATATAAGTATGTATTTAAAAAATATCTATGTACGTATATCAGTCTCTGGCAGCCATGTTACAAGCTTTGCTTAGTTTGGGGTCAGATGACCGTGTGTGCAATAATGTCCCAGATATTTATTATTATTATTATTATTATTAGTCTGAAGTACTGTTTGGGTTAATATAAAACAGCACTCTATTCGGAAATGTCGACTATTTAAAAAAACATCTAAAAAATCTACTCGATCAACGTCTAAAATCTGACTGTCGGACAACGCACAGCCTAACTCAATGGATCTAGAAGCTTGAGAACACAGCAAGTATTTTCTTGTATTTTGATAGACTTGCGAAAATTAGCAATAGAAATCCGCAATTATACCTCAGTCATCTATCGCAATGGATTCTGCTATATAACACACAGATATACTTAATTAATTACATGCGCTGACCGCCGTCCAACAGACAAGAGATAATGAGAGAGAAAAAATATAAATATATAGAAATGTATGTTTCTCCTATTTTCTATCGTTGGTCTGCGGTCCGTGATTATCAGTTCTGTTAACTACCCAAACTCCTGCAAAAAATATCGCGTATATGATACATTACCTATGCAGTAAGTCGTGTACTCTGCTCTGCACATAGCTACATCACTCACGCATCCCTAAAGCTCACATCCGCAGCTCCAGTCCTTAGCACGCCTTCCTCTATGTAAGAAACATAGCTTCGTTGAACCCGTTTTCACCAGTGCTAAGCTAAGCCATGATAATTTTAACAAAAAAAAACTGACTTCAACAAAAAATTCGGAAAAATTTACTATCGAATGTGTTTGGCACCCGTGAAATACTTATCATTGTGAATTCCCGATGTCTATCTGTGGTCTTCTTCATCAGTTCCACTTCACCAAATGATACTTTCTGAATGCAAATGCTTGACTTGTGAAAATACCAAAATCGCTATATGTATATAATATATGCCTATAATATTTAAGGAGTTCCCTCAATTCCTTATGGATATTATTCCATTATCAGAACTGGTTTTTGATAAAAATGGGACCAATCTAGAAGAGTCAAATAACGATTTTTTTTTACTAAATCGGTTCATAAATGAGCTAACAAACACAAATAAAAAAAAAAATAAAAAAACATTTCACTAACCCTATACTTTTTTTTGGAAGTCGGTTAAAAATAAAGGTTCATTATTGGTGGATGTCAAACACATTCGCACCTAGCAGCGTAGCAGATCTCTAGTGGAAAAGCAGCATAAGAATGAGCCAGAAGATTAGCAGTAATATTATTTAATCAGTTTACGTGCGGATATCAAAATAACCAATTAAATCACTCATTAAAAATTTGCTGGAAAATGTGTTGAACTGAAACATGTTTGGTACAAAGCTAAAGCGTTGCGTCTGCTTTTAAAGAGCGTGACGTGTCCATCAAAGAATTGTCTTAGAATACAATAACGTTTGAGTTTTAAGTATTATTTTTTTTTGCGACAGAACCTATGGTTATTATTTCGACTTTCAGAACATTTTTCTCTTTTGTCTGACTATTATGTCCGTAACTAAACACCAAACACATGCCACTCAGTGAGATAACAACGGAATGCGTGAAATCCATATTAAAAAACTGTACGCGAAGGTATACGAATTTTGGTACAGTTTTTACGTAATTGGCGCGTTCCTTGTAAACGGATAGTAAAACCCGCCGCTAGGGCTGCTAGCTGCCAAGTTTTGGACATAAACAATTTTATTGTACGTTGTTTACTATGGTTTCTTCATTATATTGTGTACGAACGGAGAATGTTGAATTGGGAATCAATAGACAAAAAAAAAAGTTTGTTTTTTTTTTTTATTTATTTGCTAACTTGATTACAAATATGCAAACCAGTTTTCAAAAAAAAAAAAAAATCTTTTTTTCTATACTACAGCCGCCTGCAAACTTATAATCCAGCTGCCTTACTTTCCTAACAAAAATATAAAGATTAACTTCATTTCTATGACCGTGAAGAGTGTTATGTAGTACCTAGCACTTTTTAATCGTCCACAACCATAACCTCAATCTTAATTTTCAAATAATTAGATAATGTTGTGTTTAGTATTAAAGTACTTGTTTTCATCTTATTCTTTTAAAATAACTTATCACACCAGTAAGTAGCAACCCTAATAAGCCTAGTTGCGTAACCCTGCGCCCGCGCAAGCGTCACGCGTGCGCCGTTGGGCATACCGACACAGATTAGCAAACAGCTGTCATTTAACACAGCAAAATAGTAAATAGCTACTTCTTATTAGAGATTAAACATTTACCTTTTACTGTCTTGCCATTGGCTACAACCACCTGCAATCCAACTGCCTTAGTTTCATACGTTTATTTTGTGAATTAATTAGAAACAGTTGAGAAATACTTAGTAAACTTGATAAATTTACAAAAAAAAACAAGTTAAATTTTTTGAAAGTATTTAGCAACTATTCATTATATTAGCTATAATTATGTGATTTATTTGACAACAAGTTAGTAGTCCATAATAATTCATAAGTGATAAAAATTACCTGTATTCTTATTATTTGATAAAAATTCCCTTGCCCAATATGTTCCCAAGGTTGGCCCAATGTCATCAATCGCCGAATCCCTTCCTAACAGCAGTATGTATTATGGTCGACCAGTGAGCGAAGCGAACGAAAGCTTCTATTTCAGCTGGTA
Organism: Apocheima hispidaria; assembly: GCA_947579745.1. NCBI lineage: Eukaryota > Metazoa > Arthropoda > Insecta > Lepidoptera > Geometridae > Apocheima > Apocheima hispidaria. The sequence goes on from OX388151.1 coordinate 7,003,961, forward strand.
AAATTTGCTTTCATCTGTCCGTATGATAGTACAGTATACGCGAGTACAGGTCGTATTTTTTTTCAACTAAACTTGACGATACTTCGACCTCACGACATTATATCTTGAAACATCTTAACCGATTTTGTTTATATTCGAAATTCTTGATTAAAATCGAGTACCGAATGTTGCTGCCAAATATTATCAAAATTGGCCGGTAAATGGCACCGCAACGAACTTTCCCTCCACCTTTTTTGGGGGGTTGTGCAATGAAAATTGTACTTGCGAGGTCTTCTGTTCGCAGAACTACTAGTATATATTCTTCTAATCAGCTCTTAGAAATCCACTATTTGACGAAGCCGCTATCTGGGGGCTTCCATAATACCACGCTTGGAAGGTGGGTTAGGGAACGCAGAATATTCACCGTTTACTATGCATTCCCTATATTGCTAGTAAACTCACTCTCGGTAGCAGGAGCTCTCCCCGTTTATGGAATGTTTATGGCGTCTCCATTTGCAAAAATATCACACACCTAAATCTTGAAAGCTTACCGTTAAAAGCTTTCGTCGGTATGATATTTGCATATATGAGCAAATGTTGAGTTCAGCTGTTATAATGTCTACTCTATTTTGCACTTGCATAAACTATTTAAATGGAGTCGATATCAGAACTTCTAAACCTACACAAGTACCCAAGTAACGTCCGTACAAAATTAGAATTCAATTTAATGACACCATAATAGTTAACTACACTTTGATCGATGCTGTGGAAAATTGGTGCTTACTCTTGTTTATTTTAAGTACTATGTACAAAAACAGCAGCGATTAGTTATTTCGTTTTTATCTAATTATTTTTGGACTTTCCCACCTGATCCCAGATCTCTACAACAGATGGGCACGTCGCAGTAACCTTGATTATAAGGCATGAAAACTTAATCGTTGCCCTTGGCACAAAAATGATTCGTAGCCTATGCACGCCGTACCTACTCCCACCGTGATGGGCTTCTTGATAGGTACATTTGATGAATCACTAGGCATTAAGCATACTACGTACCTCATTATATTCAATTTCAGTGAGTATGCTGTCTGTAGTTGTGCCGTATTTGACTTCATATAGCAAAAAAAGAATCTAAGAATTAGATTCTAAATCGGGTACTGGTGTAGATCAGTCTCTCTCGCCCAAGTGCATTTGTCAAATCAATTGGGTCTTTCGCATCGCGTTATGCATCGCCTACGTTACTAAATCGAAATAAATAAAGTACCTATTTAAACATACATATAATAAGTATATTATTTATTTATTTATAATTTACGTTTCATTATATCCAGTATATAACTAAACTTAAGTTCTTAATTTCAATTACAAAAGCATCATCATGCCTAACAAGATGTATCAGTAAACCTGTGGCCCATTTTACTTTACGAAATCTGTAAAGTAAGTTCAAACTATATAGTATATGTTTTGATTTTTATTATGTTACAAACACGAATAAAAAGGCAAGATTTATGACAGACCAACACAAAAAAGAGAATCTTGAGCTATCATGTAATCATGTCACAAACGAATTGAGGAGAAACGGAATACATTGTTTGCTAGATTGGAATAGAGAGTCTTCGATATTATTTCAGAAATTCTACGAAAGCTACACCAAAAAAATCTTTATTTTATTGCGACTGGTTAAGTCCGCGTTGGGCCAGCAACTCGGCTATTGACACTCTAACTTTGAAAAATCTTACATGTATCCCTCAGAAAACAAGAAAGCCGGCAATTTATTCCATAATTTGGCTACACAGATTAGAAACGTATATACAAAAAAGTATCATAGAATTATAATCTTTAAACTTAATAATTAACTGATTTATACCTTTTTTTTCCTTCGTTGACGAGTGGGAAAAACAATGCCCAATCCCGGGGTCCCGTTGTATTAGACTATTAGTAGTGCCCCGGGAACATCAGGGCAAAACTACCTAGAACTAGATTCCTTAGACTTTTTTTGTGAAAAAAAAAGTAAACTGTAATGTACTTTGACTACGATCACAAAAATACTTGCACTGTTTTTGCTGCAAGCTCACGTGAGGTCTTTTATTTTCGATTCCATTTTGTGAGGAATTAATGAATAAATTTAAGTTCGTACAGCTGCATGAAATAAGTTATTGCTTTTTTGGGGCAATTATGGATAAGCGTTCCACCTCGTAATAGACGATGGCTCGCTAGTCCAACCTTTGTTTTATTATTTATTGTCCTATCGCAGATACTCATAAATTCAGTTGGCCCTCGGAATTGTAGGTTTAGCAATAGAAGGGCTTCGGTGCCATTACGAATTTAGCATTAGTGAAGATTATTGAGAGTTTTATTTTTAAGTAGTTGTTACACCCGACTTCGTCCGCGTGGACATAAAAAAGTATCCTATGTCCGTCTTTGTCATATACTGTAACTAGTGATCCAATTTTGTCAAGATCCGTTCAGCCGCTTAGCCGTGATAACGCGACAAACATCCAGAAAGAGAAAAAGTTACTTCTTATAGTGCGCTAGATGGCGTTGATTTATTTTTGTGCATTTTTTGACGTTTTGTATGTACTGTTGTAATGTAGGGAGTTCTGAATCGCGCACGCGAAGTGTTTTGCTCGAGATGAACGTATTCATTTTTATACCTCGAAGCTTTACTGTTCCTGATATTACTGCGGCTATATTCCTCTGAATTATAATATTTGTTACGATTAATGGTGAGAAAACCACGTGTTTCCAAAAAAGCTTGGGGCGTGCTTTTATATGCCATGGCCTATTCAACATCCGCATAAAACTCTGTTGTTCCACGATGAGAAGAGCACTTCCGTGTTGCTGTGAGAGCTCTGGCGCAGTTTATCTGATCCGCTCCTGACGTGCAAATTGTTAAATCATGATCCAGGCTCGGGGTTTGATGCAGTTGCGCACGATAAAATGCGAGACGCAATACGTGTCTTCAATTATTGTGTTTATTCCGGCAACTAGGGCTTTCAGTGAAGTTATAATCTGACACATCGCGATCACCATAGAAAGTACTACGATTATACTATTTATTTTAGCATTGACACATAAACTACTTTTTAAGGACCGGGCGAATGAATATTAAAAATGTTACCAACTCCATGGTGCGTACGGTATATGAAGCAGCATTGTCGAAGTGGTCGAAGGCGACCAGAAATAGGGTTTATTTGTAACTTTGTGCATTCTTCTAATGTTGCAATTTTATTTCAATTTACACAGAAATTATACGTAATAAAATGTCAAAACCAGTCTTTATCTCAATTACAGGAATCGATAATAGAGTAAATATAAGATTTTATGGACCATTAATGTTTTTTTTTTGTTTCGCTGTAAAATGCGACTTTAAAAGGTTATTTTTTTAGTAACTTTTTTACTTACTGGGTTTTACCACATCAGCTATAGTAGTTCTTGCGGCCTTTATTGGTAAGAATTAACATTTACCTAGGTACTAATAATTTATTAAACTGTACAAAAGTAGCTATTTTAGCTACCGCGATGGCATGTTTTTTTAAAAACATTTATACCCTAATGTATCGTCCGTTTATCATTAATTTCGCGGTCACGCAGCGCCGGCAGCTGAAACTACAGGTACAGGCTCAGGGCCTGGAAAGCAAAAGCTTGTTATTTCTATTCTAAGTACCTAGGTACAAAACGATGAAAAAGAACTAGGAAAAAACCTCGCTAACCTTCAGTAATAGGATGTTTAAGATTTGTATTTTTTTGACTACCTACAAACAATTAGAGAGATCCTATATTTTCTAAATACATTGTCATTCTTGAGTGCGATCATTTGTTAACAATCTCGCATAAGACGCCCTGCCGTGGCTTACGAGATTGTAAACAAATGCTCGCCGTTGAAGGCTCTGCTAGTGTGCAAACAGCGATATCTAGGACGAACACCTGCCGGTAGAGACAGTTGTTAATCCTCATAATAAACGTCACAAGACCTAACCTATTCTGAATACGTACTGTCATGCACAATAGCACATGTCATTTGTATTATTCACATCTAGTTACATATATAATTATACCTACGACTACAGATATAAAAAAGAAAATTTAAACGCTACGCTACTTTTTAAATGCTTATTTAGATTTTTAATAATATAAAGGTCGATGATATTTTTTTTTTTATTCTTTGCCGACAAATTGGTTATGCTTTTATAGATTTTGACACATTTGAAATTGTAAACTTGTCTAAAGAGCTATCTTTTTCTTTTTCTCTTCGACCCGTTCACTTGAGACGGCACCAAAGACTTTTGATCTACCCCCATTTTGGCCATTTTGGCCTCAGTTTGTTTTAGCAAGCCATATTCGTACTTATAACCGAACCTAACCGAAATTTCGATCGATTGTTAATATTGACTCTCATTGAAATTTGAAAATCTCCCAATTTTTTATTGCCGTTTGGATATAATTGTAAATAAACTATACGCGGAATATGGAAGATCTATTTGAAACCGAGGGAAATATTTAGGCCTTACACAACTACTTAAACTTTTGCCCGCCACTGTCGTCTATATTTTTCGAGCGATAGCAAGCTTTGCACGCCCATATCAATTCGTGACAAAAATATGGTCAACAAAAACTCGAAATAAATCTTAATATATAAAAGGCGATGTATATATCTATGTTCCCTGTGGACTTCAAAACGACTGGACCGATTTTGATAACATTTTCAGGGAAATAGCCCAGTGGGTGATCCTGTGAATTTGGTACCCGTGCGGAACCAGGGCAGATCGCTAGTACAATAATAAACGATTTTAGAATCACTGGTAGATACTGTTTGTAAATATTTCATGACTTGGCGTATAGGGCACAGCAATCTATTTATCCCGTTGCGGTCAAAAGGTTAAATTCTCCAGTCATATTGCATAATAATATATGATAATAGGGAGTCAAAATATCGTTCGATACCCTCTAGGTATATGTTACAAAATAAAGTAAGAAAGATGGAGTACTGTATATTTCTTACTCCAAGTAGCTGGGGGCGGGATGCGATGGTGCCTCTTACACATGATATCCGAACAATGGGGAAAGCAAACCATCAATCGAAGTCACCGATGAAACAACAGGCCAGTTTTTATACTTTGATTTGATAGCAAGCTGATTAAGTAACATTTAAGATCAAGTTTCAATGGACATGAATGATGGCTCTGGTATTAAAACACCTATCAGGATTGATGATATTGTGGTTTCAAAATACGCGTAAATGGTTATAGGAAATGTCTAAAATACTTCAAAGGTCATGCCGAATTTAATAGCTGTACAGGGTCATTTTTAATGAACCTAAAACCTTTCGCTGGTGGCTTCCTTACATCATAATTAACCAGTTTTGTTCCACAACTTTTAACAAAATAAAGTGCATTGTCAGTTTTTTTTTAACTGAAGTTGGTGTATAATTTTTTTATATTTCTATTGTAGTACAAATTAGAAATATAAAATAATAATATAATATAAAACATAATTACTGCTTGGCTTGATTGAGCTTGGCTTGACTCTGGCTTCCGCGTTCCTTCTCAATTGAAACCACGTAATATTATTGTCATCTAAAGCCCTTATTTAAATGATTTTGTTTTGGGAGAAAAAGAAGGTGAATTAATAAAAGTTATGTAATTAAAGTGGTTAGGTATGATATGCAAGCTGCCTGCAAAAGGTTTTAGGGTAATTTAAAACAACCATTTATAGACGGTTTTATAACCAATACTAACAATTTTTGTGTCTTAGTCGATTTGTCTTGTGTTCACGATCTCTCATTTCCAAACGTTTAATTTTATATCAATAGTAAAAACTCCGTTGAAATAAATCAAATCTGCCGGTTGAATGCCTCCACTCAATAATGGCTACGTGACAAAATGTACCAATCGCTAGCGCATGCGGTCATGAACTCACAAATCTAAGTGCTTACCTAAGTTACCTCGCGAGTGCGGTGGCGGGCACGGCCGCGAAATATCAAACACATGGTATACTATGCAATTGTCCACTAACAAAACGTAGGTGCGGTGGAAGTAGCGGGCAAGCTCACGACTGGCACGTGCGGCGCTTCTCGTGGCAACATCAAACGTGTGCAGTTGTTTGTGTGTTCACATCGAACACGCGGCTGAGCGTGCGCTTCAATCGTGGTTTTGGGTAAGTCACACGCTTGGCGGCCAGTGTGAACACGAACTCGCGTCCGCACCCACACCCACACCTGCGCCCGCATTCGTACCCGCGCCACACTTGTGTCCATGCCCGCGGCCATGCTTGTTCGTGCTAAGTTAGCGGGCGCGGGTGCCAACGTGAACACGAACTCGCGCCTGCAGCCGCGTCGGCACCCGCAAGCTAAGCGCAAACAAGCACTAAGTGCCCAGTGAGCTCTGTTTGCTCAGCGTGCGTTGTTTATTTTGGCCGCCAGGCATTTGCGCGTGTGTGACATGTGACTTACCTACCTGAAACGCGAGCGAATTGCGCGTTCCACCGCTGATTCGACGTAAGCACACAGAAACTGCACACGTTTGATAATTCGCGAGTGCGCTGCACGTGCCAGTCGCGATATTGCCCGCTACTTCCATTGCACCCGCGTTTTGTACGTAGTATCTTGCATAGTATACCATATTATGTTCGATATTTCGTGCCTGTGACCGCCACCGCACCCGAGAGTTAACGTGAACAAGCACTCTGCGCCTAAGCCAGGCTCTTAGGTCACATAAAGGGTAGTCTAGAACTAGCATTTAAGTCACATTTATTTTGTGCTTAATTATCTAAGTTGAAAATTATTCAACTTGGATAATTTAATTATGCTGTTTTATTGCACGAAATAAAATTTGAATGGGTTTGATTTTTAATTAATAAACTAATAGAATTTTATTCTAGCAGTTATTTTGTGCTTGATGAAATATACATGGTGCTTTTTAATCAGCTAGGGAGCGGTTGTGAGGATGTTGTTTACAAGATAACGAAAAACTTTTGGTCTTTTTTTTAATTATGCTGTTTAATTGCACGAAATAAAATTTGAATGGGTTTGATTTTTAATTAATAAACTAATAGAATTTTATTCTAGCAGTTATTTTGTGCTTGATGAAATATACATGGTGCTTTTTAATCATCTAGGGAGCGGTTGTGAGGATGTTGTTTACAAGATAACGAAAAACTTTTGTTCTTCGACTTTTGAAAATTCACGGGGAAAAAACAGCTGTTTGGTTTGCTCGACGTAGAAAATGATTAGAGAAAATATGTCAATGAATTGAAAATAAGAATTAATATTTGATTTATCAGTTTAAAATATTAATCTGTATCAGCCTTTAAACATCCTACTGCTGGGATATCGACCTACCCTCGACGGGTGATTAGGCAATATCAACCACGCTGGTCCACTGCGGTTTGGCGGATTCACATACTCCGATATATTATAATATCTTCTCCGGAAATATGCAGGTTTCCTGACGATGTTTACCTTCACGAAAAGCCGGTGTAATATCCTTACTTAAGTTCCAAAGAACTCATTGGTATGGGCCCACCTGAGTTCGAACCCACGACCCTATGAACTACCACGAGTTAAAATATTATACGTTACTGTAATGTAATTTTTTACCTATATAATATAATACTAGCTCGCAACAACACTAATTTCAAGACCCCATTTCGTCTCTTTTGAGTTTGTTTATCGAAAAATCCTGAGACATTCCTTTCTTTATTTTTTTATACTTAGTATCAACAGAAACCGAGTTTCATTGCTTTAGCAAGAAAAAGGTTTTTATTTCCATACAAACTTTGGGGGTCCATTTTACCCCTTTAGAGGTGTAATTTCGCATAATCCGTTCTTATTGTCCTCCTAGACCATTAAAAGGGTATTGATACCAAAGTTCACATCTCAATCATGAGCGGTTTGGTATGTGCGTTGTTACCTAGAAAAATGTTTGTTCTTTTATATAACTAGATTTTTTGTATTTTGCCGCCACGATGTCCGGGGTCCGTGGCCTTTATCAAAGTCAAAGTCAGAAATCTTTTATTAAACATTCGCTTAGACACGTCACCTTAATATTAAATATACCTACATTTAAATTTTTTCAGTTGTACCTGTTTGTACGGGCAGGTTCCAGAGCGAAGTGGCTTTCAGATAATCACCTACTTTATAATATGCCTATTGTCATCCTATATAATAATATCCTATATAATTTTTGGTAATATTACATAAAACTACTTAATGGATTCACAAGAGAAATACAATTCAGTGTTTATTACTATGTTTCGAGTATACGCGGAGCATTCCAACTCCCGTAAGCAGCAGCGTTCATCGTCATTAATTTTGTAAAGGTACAGTTGATACAAGCTCACCTTCCTTTTTTTTTTCTATCTTGAAAATTTATTGATATCTTGTTCTAAAGCTAATGCGGTTCGCGGTTTTCGCGATGCACGCAAATTGCAAATTGTCGTTCAGTGTGGCTGTCTAAGGGGGAGGCCTTATAATAGGATGATGTGTTGTCCAAATGTCGTTCAGAAGTATGATTAAAACTAACTTTGTTTTTTACTGCAATAAACTATATTGGCTAAAAATCCGGGTAAGTAAAGTCTTACTGACATAAGCGTCATATACAATCGTTTTTCATTTACATATCATTTCCAAAGTCATGTGGTAATTTTGAATAAGAAATAACATGTGGCCGCGAATCGAAAGGTCATGGGAACATAACAATAGCATCACGAGTTGAATGGGTCTGAGATTTGTTACATTCTTTACTTACGTATCTAAGCCACGAGCATCATGGTGATAAGAACTGAAGATACCTGATAAATACCTGTGTTCCGGATTAAAGGGCAATGTTTCCAGGATCTCAGAGTGAAGAGCGTAGGACAATGCCACGCAGCGTTTTGAATTGCTATAGTTAAATATTCTGGGTGACATATAACTGTTATGGGCAAGCGTCCGCTGACCATCAGGCTCGCGTCTTGCTCGCGTCGTCACAAAGTTTAAAAAAACCTATTTAAATAAATGTTGTTGCTTTTTAATATTACTGACCGGTCGTTATTACTTCGTAAGGACCGGACGAATATATTTAAAATGGAAAAGACTTCATGGTGCTTACTACTTAGTATGCACCAATGTGGCTTCAGTCGCAGGCGACTCACGCTAGCGCTCTGACATCATGTGTGGTGCCGGTCCCTTATGTCACTCACCTACGCACTTTTCACACGTACAGGCACACTACAAAGCGACGCAGTTAGTAAACATTTCAACGGATAGCACCGATCTACAATCACTAAACATAATAGGATGAAATCCTATTATGTTTAGTGATGATTTGATGTTCAGGATAACGTATTTATAGGTATCTAGATACTTATACCATAATTATTCGTATAGGGTTCAATACACGAAAGCCTTAGGGCTCGCTCCTCTAATTCAACTATCTCGTTCGCATTCTCTTTCACATTTTTATAAAAATTACTAAGTGGAAATTTAATAAAAGAAACAGTAAGTTATGTTTAGAATACCACTGTCAATGTTTTATAGCAATTTTCTTGTTATTATTTTCTATTTATAGCGAATAAGGAAAAAACTCGTAATTGTTTTTTCCTTCTACTTCGTCAAAATAGAATAAGTTAACGGTATTCTGCACCTAATGAACTAATTAATATTATATTAATTAACAACGCTCGCATAAAACTGGCTCCATGTAATGAGTAGATTAATTAACATTTTTATAGCTAAATAAAATAATATTATGAAGATAGTACATTATTTTGCGATAAACAAGTTTTGAATGAAATAATATATTTACATTACAGCGTCGTGATTTTGTCGCAGTTGTTTGAAATACTTTGTAATAATTATATGTTTAACACAGGGTTCAATTGTAAAGTAACCACAACCTTATCGCAGACAGCTACTGTAGGTACATAGAACCCGTATTTCCATGACGCTTAATATTGTTTTCCATCCAAAACAAAAACATTTAAATTAGGGCAACAACAACATTCTCCACACAATTAAAAAAAAACATGTTTTTTTTTGTGTTTGTTTTGTGAAATTTTGTGAAACAAACGCGTTGTTTGTTATTAAATAGGGAAACTGCCTGTGGGAGATTTTTGGTTAATGTCAAATGTACAGGAGCGTACATATTTTTTTAAATAATTCGCTTAGTTATATTAATATGTATATTTAACAATCACAATCTTTGATGAATATTTACTTATAATTATTTAAAGGATCTTAAAATCAGTCGTTTCTTTGATTTTGAACTACACAATAAAAAACACAGATATTTAAAAAAAAAAAGATATTAAAATGATATTTTGATAAATATTCACAATTATTTTTATACTAACAATAATCAAATCAACAAAAAACAATAATCAGTCATTTGATTGACTTACAACTTCACACTAAACAAAGAGTAACTGATTGTTTAAGTTTATTTTATGTGTATTATATGCAATACGCCGCCTACTTGCTTTTGTACTTTTAGCCTATGTCGATTCGTATTGCACCGAGGTCTAACTTCACAAGTGACACGATCCTCTAATAACATTATATAATCGTCGGCAAACTCATGGGAACTTGGTTGTCGAAATTGCTACTAGAATCTTAAATGTCAGCCGGAGAGCTGCATATTAAATAGCAAACTTTTGCAAATCTTCAAATTTTAATGCTGCAAATTATTTGAGAAGTAGCTTGGTGGAATAACTGAATGGACAAACTAACATGGCATGCAATGACATGGAATATTGTGATGAATGCTAACTTGTGTTTGTTAATGCGCCTGGTTTGTCGAAACTACAAACTTGGTAATCGTATTAGTAATTCATTCATCAGCTCAAATTGGCGGGTAAACAATGAAAAAGTTATGAATGACAAGAGGAAACGTCGCGGAATGTAATGAGGGCGGAGTGACTGACAGACAGGTGGATAGTGCAAGTGATAAGCGAATCACTCTAATCGTCTGATCGTATGAAAAACATAGCTCTGGCTTTTATTTTCAGAAGTAAGCCCTTCCTAAGAAAGTCGCACAGCTCAAAAATCAAAGCCACAAAAAAAAATGCCCGAAAACGATGTTGTGCGGTTTACACAAGTGTAGATGTGGCATTAAATGAAGGTAAGTGACCTCGATTCTGTTGAACCATTTTCTAAACTATACTAAACTTGACAGCTCTAAAATATATCACAATGAAAATAGACACGGATATTATTAGTCCTGCCAAATTCGTTTAGTTTAATGAGTAATACAACAGTTTTATCATTTTAATGTGCGGAGCGCAGTGCGGTGCTACGCGGAGTTTCAACTGCACGGATCTGCACCGGTTAGTTCAAAATTCTAGGTATCAATCAATCAGTCAATGTCCTCGATTCTGTTGTACCACTTGCTAAACTAAACCAATCAGACAGAACTAAAATCGTCTGTGTATCTTTTCATTTCAATAAGTAAGAAAAGGGTGGCAATAATTTTAGGGCTGTCAAATTTAGTTTAATTTAGAAAATAGTACTACAGAATTGAGATCACTGCTTACTTATCATTTGGCGAACAACTAAAACATTTTAACACCCAGCTCTTTAAAATACGAATTTATACTGGAGAGAAAAAATAGGTCATGCATGAAACCTACAATAAAAGCTGCCAGCTGCCACTTGGTCTTGCGACTTTACTTAAATTATGTTGAATAAAAACAAACGTTGTATATAAATAGAATGGTTAAATAATTACCTCGTAATCTGATAGGCGCCAATACTCGCTGAAGCTTATAGTTTAGGACGTGGAAGGGAGGAAGGAGACGAGCCCACACAGTCTCGGGCGTGCGTGTTTGACCTTCGTCCCGCATTCCCGTACGCTCATACGGGATACGCACATTACGCACTATTTGCTACTCGTTATGGGACACTCACCTCTCGAGGTACAGTCACGTTGAGAGAGCATTGAGATGTTTAAAAAGTTTTTATACTCATTTTGGAACTATGATGTTCTAGCTGCGCCTCGCGGTTTCACATGATATTCTACAGAAACTAAATATTTTTCCGGGATAAAAAGTAGCTTATGTGTTAATCCAGGGTATTAGCTACCGCCATACCGAATTTCATTTAAATCCGTTCAGCCGAGTTGGACGGGAACAAACACACCTACATACTTACATATTTACCTACTTACATACTTACACACAAACTTGCGCATTTATGATATTAGTGTGATGATCGCTAAAGTATCCAAATGCCAAATCAAACCCAAATCATTACAATTATCTCAAAAGTTACTATGCGCTTTTGCTCTACCATATCGTATACAAATATTTGTGAGACAGGTACGCGTTTTTATTACACTAGGTACATAGTAGGTACATAGTTGGAGGTTGGGAGCCTTTCTACCTACTCCTACCTACTTGCTTCTGTCTGCCTACTTACTTTTATATCTGGGAATGCTAGGTGTTTCTAAACATTTTTATTATGTATTAGGTACAACAGGAGGACTTAAGGCTAAAGCATTTTCTACCAGTCATCCCCGCGGTTGAAGAAAGGGAGATATAGGCGTGCATCAAAAATCACAATTAACAATAATATGTGAACATGATATAAATATTAAGGAAAAATAAATAATGACAATTGACAACAAATAAAAAATTGACAAATATACTTAAGGTACTTATATAAATAAATATAATTCTTATTACAACGTACAGGGGATAATATTATTTATTATTATATATAATTTATTTGAATCGATTATGCCTTTTTTGTCTATCTTTGTCTTAGATACTATTATAGTATATTTCACAGCTAAGCATCTAGATCTACTCGATGGTCGATAGTTTAAATAAAATAAATCGATACGTCAACCTTGCCATTTCGATATATAGATGTGCTCTACTTTTTGATGAACAATTTGTTATGGCTATAGAAATAATTCATATTAATATATCACTTCTCTAATTTGGTATTATAATGCTCATCATAATATCAAAGCAGAGAATGGTCTCTGCTATATATGGATATATCAACCATTATTATCGTAATAATGGTTGGGTATAATGTAGTTTTTCTTTATTTGGCAAGCTGAAAGCATTTTTCTACTTTGACGTAGCTAGTACTCAATCGGTAAGTTGTATTGTGAATCATTTGCAATAGTTTCGAGCGCTTAATATAATCTACGTGGGTGCTGGATATATGTACGTAGTACGTATGTCTATAGGTAATCATACATCATCGTCACTCTATATTAGGGCCTGGCTCACGTCCACACTCATTCTTCGTCTGACTGAGATCAGGGAGCTCTTACACGACCAATTGCGAAAACTCAACTCCACTAATCAGGTACGTGATACTTTTACGAGCGCACTGATACACTTGCCAAGATTTCAATGCTGAAATTACGAAACTCGACAGATGTGACTTAAGATGGTTTAGCAAAGAAATGTGCTTCTCCATTTGCGTACAACAATTGAGTGAGTATGAGGCGAGTGGGCGAGCGCGACGCGTCATTGATAAGGATAATCGAGTCGTGAATCAACGCCGGATCGAGCACTTAACCGGTAGTTAAACATCCCTAATATGGTGACATGTCTAATATTCACTCTGTGTGTCGACATAGGTCACAATTATTAACTTAATTGTCTTCGTCGAGTAGGCGACCCATTGTTCGCGGTTTTGTTACGTGCCGGTATCGCATGATCTGTCTAAGAGCTTATTTCGTCCATATTCCTTATTTATAACTTTTATTTCGTCACAATACAAGACCTCAATTCGTAACATTCCGACATGAACCTCTGAGATAACTCTGACATTGCCAAAGTGGTCAAAACATACCGTCGATCAAAGGCCGTTGTTATGCAACATTTCTTTATAAATCACATTTCTTTTGTCACGACTCGTCTTCCTGGATATTGAGACGATAACTGATTAGAGAACATGACATTTGGATAATATTATCATATTGGAACGATCTCATTTGATGAAATTGAAGTGAGTTCGTGAGTTGACTAATAACTTGAATATTTTCGTAACCTACATCGTAAGCATGTTTGCTAAAAATTAACAGCAACATAATTATAGTCTATGTTGCTGTTAATTTAACTATAATTAAGTATTTTTGAGCTATAGTGCCTTTTTAGATAGAAAAACGCGTTTTTACAAAACCGACCGATTTTGAACTGTCTTCTAGAACACTTAATTAAAAAACGTTTTTGCTATACAAATAATTTATTTTATAAATAACATCAAATCACAAAAAAAAACAACAAATTATTTAAGTATGTGATAAAAACAAATGATCAGTTTTTTTTTAGCCTGGCAAGTATATGGATACATATTATGTAATTTTAGATTTCATAATTTAATTAAAAATATATATTTATGTGCTTTAAAATTCCTAGTCGCTGGGGCATTCAAGATGTTATTGGCACAGTGCAACAACAGTTCTTGCATATCGAAACACATTGTGATGGTAGCACAGTGACCGGCAATGGCACAGTAGTGACATAACGGCGAACCCACGCGGCCCGTTATGCACCGAACGGACCGACCGAGACGGTTTCATTGCACTCCACTGTCACAAAATAATACGTGCGAGTACCGCTTGCTCCATACAACAAGCGATAACAGAAACAGGCGCACGCACACATAGACGCGTACGTTCGAATGCTAGTCGCGAGTAGAGATTGCCCGCGCTTTACCCATATACATATATATAATTAAGACCTTATGACCTTGTGATAATTTATAATGAATGATGTTATCAGAATCGTTGTGTATTTGGTTTATGACACACCACGGTAAAGAGAACAGAATTGACGATTTTTAAATCAAAATTTCGAACAAAAGTATAAATATTTTTTTTTTATTTCAGGCACATTTGACCCATATCTTAAATCGAATCTAATAAGAAAATAAAGAAAAAAGTTACTTACTGATAGTCTGACAATATTGTTTCTGGCAAATGATGCTTTAGTTATGTGTATTTTCGTAATAACAATAATATTGTCATAATTGTGATAATAATTATGTCATTTAATAATCATTATCTTTTCATTCATCTCATCATCACCATCGTCATCAGCCAGAAGAGGCCTACTGCTGAACCTCTCCATTAAAGCGCCACACCGAACGAGAACCTGCCTCTTGCATCCACCGGTTGCCCGCGACTTTAACAAAGTCGTCAATCTATTGAAAGGCCTGCTTACGTTGCGTGTTCCTATCCTTTCTCCCCCTCGGTTATCGAATCTTCGAGAAATGATCATAGTCATCGTTTTTATTGATCTAAGTATTCTTAGCCTTATATAGCGCTACAGTTGAGAGATTGGCCGGAGCCGGCGTTCTCTATCTATTTATTTTGTGCCAGTGTTCTCGTACATTCACATGAACAAGTTGAAGTTGTGTATACTTCGCTCTTGTTTTTATGTGAAAGGAAAATTATTAGATCTGTAAGTCTACCATAGTCAGAAAGTAGAGCAACGCCTCATTCAATATGCTAGATCTTAAAGTTACGTTACGTTAAACAGTATGTGATACATACTAGGTTTTTTGGTATATTGTCCTGATTATTACTAGTAGTTCTGCGAACGGTAGACCTCGCGAGCACAAGTTTTTTTGCACAATCGCAATTCTACAATTTCATAGATTTGTTTAGTTGACAGCGATTTTTGATTGGTGGGGTAAGTATTTCCCTCAAAAAGAGGGGACGTTGCCAGCGGCGCCCGTTCTCGCCGATCTTGATATTAGTTGGATAAATAAGGTCGTGAGTTCTCAGTTCGTCGTCCCGAATCGTATGTCATGACAACCTCTTGACCGGTTTTGCTCATATTCGAAATTCTTATTTAGAACCAAGTACTGAATGTTTATGCCAAATATTATCAAAATCAAACGGTAAATGGCATCACAGCAAACTTCCCCCTTTTTGGGGGAAGACCCCACCAATAACCAATAAAAAATCGCAGGCGGCTAAAAAAATCAAAAAAAAAACGTAGAACCTGTATACCAAGTTTCGCCAAGATTGGTTGAAAAATACGACCTGTACGCGAGTACCAACATACGGACAGATGAAAACAATTTTTGCCAGTTAAAACTGAGATCTTTCGTTGGCTTCGCTCGGTCAATTGTCTTAGCTCAAAATATCGATAGTAAAGTTGTTGGTTGTAATTATTCTGAAAGTACCAACATGTCTACTTCTTTTTTATGAAGACCATTACCAGACTTTATACCCCACAAGCACGTGCTTCGGACGCTATGGCGAAACCCTATCAAGCCCATTATTAAGTTTTCATGTCAAACAAATTAGTCTACGGCGATAAAGGTTGTATAACTACATTGATCCCTATTGCGAAACTAAGCAATATAATTACATCTACCAGGGTTACCACCTCCAAAATTATCTAATGACAATATAATTAAAATAATTGGCTAAGTAAATAGATTTAAGATTATGATAACCCGCAAATCAAATCTAACAATGACTTAAATGATAACCTCTATTTACCTATCATGCGCAGTTGCTCGAATACTTTGGATCAATTTTGATAATGTACTTAATTACAGGTAATTAATCAACGAATGATAATGATTAAAAAATTCAAGAACACCAGCGGGAAGCAAACACTGGCATCTCAAAAAATCAGAAATGGATTTATAAAAACAGCTAAAAAGTTCTTCGAGTGACGGGTGTGGTTCTAATTTCACGACTAAACGGCTGAACTGTCCTTGACCTTGGGATACTATATAGACGTACAATATTATCTTTTATGTGTTTTTAAAGAAAGAAAGAAAATAATTCAATGCTGGACTATGTCTAAAGGAAGGAGATAAAGTCTCCTTCTTCTTCTTTAGTACATTTCTAGCGTGGTCTAGTTTCGTGACGGTCCACCGCGTAAGTCTAAATGCATCTTCAGATTACGCTATAATATAAATACTGTATCACACCTTCGTGCCTTCCCACGTACTGTCCTCTGGATGACCCGTAGTAGTAGTAAGATCTGGATAAAAAAAACATCAGCGAGGGATCAGTGTGAGCCAAGCTAAAAATCTATGATGCGATATACGTTATACAGTATGGTTATTGGTAAACTAGAAAGGGGGTCATTGTACTCATAATAATTATTAGTTCACGCCGAACTTCACGACCTCTTGAGCGACTATGCTTATGATCGAAATTAAAAATTGTACTGAAATGAACGACTTGACAACTTTCATGAAGAACAAGTTTGGAAATCTTCGGACAAATATACATAAATAAAACCGCCGACTTGATCCCGACTCTGACACCTTCGCTCCGCTCAGTTTATAATAAACTTGTGTTCTGGGAACAACCGCAAATCCCAAAAAAATATGTTCATTATCTTTAGATCCAGTGCTCAGATCCATTTGGGATCTACAGAGACTTTCTTTTATCTTTAGATCCCATTTTGCAATCATGGTTGTATCGAGAACTTTTTTTCTTAATAGATCCATTGGTAGATCCTCGATGGATCACGATCATACTCTAAAGAGTATCATCAGTATCATTTTTGGATCGTATTCTAAAGAGTATGATCCAAAAAATTGCTATTCTATATAACACTAGTGCATATTTTCGAGTGGCAACAAGATTTTAGCGATTTGAGGTTTAGCCACGTAGTAAAATTTGTTCATAATTATGATTAATAAGTTTTTGTGGAAAAGTATATTTTTCCACACAAGCTTTTATAAAGTCCGTCATTGGTACTATAACCTGATCAAATTGAGTCCAAACTCCATCAATCTACTGTTAGTTACTGAGGAGTTCCCCCTTCTGTCTCCATCATCAGATCAGCTCGCTCTCATAATATTGTATTGTCATCGGAAATTGACAGGCATGAAAAATTTCGACTCAATTAAATAAGGGGAGCTGGTCTAAAATTCAGTTGCAAGATTTGACCCGAACATACATACATACAAACATTGCAAGTTAAATTAAAGCTTGTAAAACGACCTCCATTCGAATTTGCTAATATCCGAAAATCATAATGTATAACAGCAAAGTAGAGGAGGTCTTTACGTCGAGGAAACCACGCCCCAAGATAACTCATACAAGTTAACACAACAATCATTACGACAGCTTTCACGATACCGCTTACCACAAAATGATGTATAGAACTTGCAGTTTATTCGAGTCATATAGTTCGTTGCTCTAAATGTTGTAGAAATAGTAAGCTTAGTACGTATAGTGGCTTATATTATAGCTTGCAGTTTATTTTATGACCCTCACGCGTGACCTTGCCTGACCGAAGAGTAGACAAGCTCTAAAGATACATATTACATTACTTATTATACCAATGTAGTCACGTAAAACTACGCTTCGATTCATCTCCAATTAGATCGGCACCGCTTTTTATTTCTGCAATATGCATGCATTTTTCATTTAATTTTGTTTAGATAACGTTGCCTTCGGCCAACGGATTAGTAACACGTAGTATCTAAAAAGGTAAACAAAAACCGACTGCAGAATTTATTTTATTTAGGATTATATAAGGTTTTTTTTTTATCGAAACGGAAAAAATAGGGTGTGGGCCACACCATTTCTTTCTGTTTGTGGCAAGTACATGGAGAAGCCAGTGGCATAGTAACATAACAGGTACTTTCTAGGTAAGCGGGCTCCATCCTAAGCCATGTGGTTAAAAGCAAAACAATTTTGAATGTTAAAAAAATTGTTTTTAACACAATTTTCAGTTTTAGTCCAGTACAAAAATTAGTTTGAATTGTATGAAAACTCACAAATTTGTCTATCCTCATTCAATCCATTCAAGAAATCCTTTTGAAATTTAAAAAAATATCACAGCTTTATTTTTCTGTTCAGAAAACAAATTCACCCGGTTTACACATCTACGAGTACTTACACACGAAAACCTAACCCTCTTTCTGGAAAATTGGGTAAAAAATACAAGCGTTCCAGCCGTAATAACTGCTCTATACTCTAGTGTATTAAAATTCCACAGAGAAGTGTTTATCATTTCATAACCAATAATAGCTAATGATAACGCTCAACCGATGTTTATCATAGCATCTCGTAATAAATAGACTATCACAAATGAACTGATATATTACCTAACAATAATGGTCTTTTTAATGGTCTCTATTAGAAGGATTAGGTCGAAACATTGTGTTAATTATACCGAAAGATTAAACCCACCACGCCTGTCACAAATTTACCAATTAAAAAATTCGCAGCATAATGATAATTTGGCTTTCCTTGATTTTTACCCGACTGCCCAAGAATTATAGTATATTTTTCTATTATGTAGAACTCCGTCCACTTTTCAACTCTGTGTCAGACCAAGAGCAGCCAGAATTTGGATTGGAGATAGCTTGTAACCTAAATTTACTTACAGGCATATAATATAAAAACCTACGATATTTTTTT
This sequence comes from Apocheima hispidaria, assembly GCA_947579745.1. Classification (NCBI taxonomy): domain Eukaryota; kingdom Metazoa; phylum Arthropoda; class Insecta; order Lepidoptera; family Geometridae; genus Apocheima; species Apocheima hispidaria. Next base: position 7,023,289 of record OX388151.1, read on the forward strand.
ATTCTAGTTTTTGTAAGTCGGTCAAACCGCGAGTCGCAGTAGCGATGTTTGAAGAATTAACAACTATTAGATTAAGAATATCTGTATGTTTTTGTAACGAAACCTGTGGTGTAGGTAAATTTTAATAAGATAACCAAGTGTATTTTGACCTTATCGATGTAACTTTCTGTACGTATTCCATAGATAAATTATTAAAGAAGATTGCCAATGGCCATAGAAAATGCGTAACTATAAATTAATTAATTTTATATTTTATTTGCAAAACACGAGAGAGACACTTCTCAAGAGATGGCGTTGAAAACATTATTTTTGGAAACTTTTTTTTTTGCGTCGCATATTGCAATCTAATGTGAACTAATTGTTAAATGCGGTCATAATTATACCAATACTAATTATTACTATATACCTATCATCATATTTTCGTCGACTTTTATAGCGGTTTGAAAATTAGCTGACTGAATACGTAAGTACAAAAGCCCGAAAAAACAGCATAATACTAGAGTTATGCTGTTTTTTTCGGGGGTACACTTTTTCGTATGAGATTGTCATTCTTTTCATATAATTTTTGTATTGTATTAGACATACTTACCTACTTTACAATTAAGATTAGAAAGGCTTAATCGTGTTATATTAAACTAATGACCTGTCAAAACTTCACATAGGTAGGAGCTCAACTTTCATTATGCATATAAATATTATAGGTAATATTTATATATATTATATTTTCAGGTCTTTTTGTCTTATTATCTTCATAAACGAGGAAGTAACATTACGAAATCAGTTGAAATGAAGTTGTTGCAGCTGCATGTAACTAAAACAAAGATGTCTTAAAAACAAAGGCATAACTTCTTGTTGTCATTAAGAAGTTTTGCATTGCCTTTGTTTATAAGTTTTTTTTTTTAATGGCAGGAAAATAATATTGGTTTTAGCCTCAGATTAAAAACAATCTAAGGGTTTAGCCAATTTAAGTTTCTTACTCAAATGCTGTGGTCGCGTTTTGGAATCCGGCGAATGTAAGCGTGGTAATTAACGTGTTTAACGAAGTAATTTGTTAAATCGCGATGTATTGGAGCGAGCACAGTTTCCTGGCACGATGCTTGGCAGACGCGTTGGCATCAATGATACGAAGCTATTGGATTCAAACCTGAAACAAGCGAATATGTTTACGCCCAGCTTTACTTGCTCTAATCGAGCTGCGGTCAATAAACTTCTCCTCGACAAACACCGAAATAGAACCTGCTTAATACGTAGCTATTGGTACTTTTTACTTACAAATTTACTTTAGATTAATAACTACATTATTACTAACACCATAATCTTATATTAAATTAAACAGAGAGTTTTAAATATTTAAAGTAAAATGAACAAAAACAAATATCTAAATTCGAGAAGAGTTAGAGAGTTGGACATTTTTAGAAATTTTTCTTGCAAAGACGACAGGAATATTCGTCAGACTATGTCCCTGCAGTATTGTGATCCTTATATTATACTATTTCAGAGACGGATTTCCCAACAGGCCGAGTAGGTCCCGGGCCTAGGGAGGCAGAACTTGCTGATATTTTTTTAGTAGTCTGGAATACCCGGGAAACATAAATAAAACGAAATGGGGTTTCAATTCAAAAATGTTAAATGCAAAATCGGTAAAATTTCCTTGTATTGTCAAAAACCATGGGAAAATTTTACATTTCAGTATATCGGTAGAAACTAGAAGCGGTCCCATGTCGGTTGAAATACCGAAAAATCGGTATGTTCGAGACTTTCCAGAGGGCGGCAATCGTCCATAGGCCTCTTGGGCAGCCAAGGTATCAAATCCACCCCTGTAGCTGATGTCCGCGCTCTTATCCGCGTCAGGAGACAATAATTATGAACACAACACGTCAAAAAATAAATCATCCATAAAGCCGAAGAAATATATTGTAGCAGTTGTTTCAATTCACGCTCCAATTGCCTAATTATTCTAGAAAAAAAGTAGAACATTCTTAACATAGAAAACTTAATTGTCATATTATGTAATTTTTGATGAAGCATATCTATCGGAACAATTCATTGTTAGTGGTAGGTACCTAGGTACCTAATTGAACACAATTTAATTAAAGTCAGTTATTAAGTTCAATACAGAATCAGTGACAAAACAGTCGAAGTAAAAGAAATAAATTATTGTACAGGTATAGAAACAGCTAGACAAGATTAGTAAAAAAAGAGGAGATTTATACAATGCATAGGATTGATTGTAGGTATACGATAATGATGAAAATCATAAGTCCATCAGAACCAGTTAATATTAAGAATTTATCTCGATCTCGAGTTTCTTTTAGCTGAAACTGGTGGAAACCCGCCATCAGCCACCATATTTTTATCGTCGTCGTCGATACACATCATTTCCTTAGAGTGTTTTAGATGCAGTAGGATTCTGTGGTTTTAAAATAAATTATACTCGTCTAATTTTATTTTCAAATTTATTGATGTTTATAAAGGGAAATAATAAATGCTATTTTATTCAGGACTTCAACACAATAGTATATTTTTTTTTTACTTTTGTTGTAAAGAAAAAAAAAGAAGCTCATGAAAGATTAGCAACTGTTTTAAAATACAGTTACATTTAGACTGTATTGTTGCAATGGAACGGCGAGACGATTCGTGCGAATAATCTGACCCAGCGAGCACAATGCGTCTTGTGTATACACAGGGAAAGTCGGAAAGGTTGTAATCCGGAAAGGGGCCTTTGTAGTAATCATTTTCGAAAAAAAAAACAAGTCGTGAAAAAAACTTAGTTGTTAGTACTTAATTAAACTTATTTAAATAACGAGACGAGAAAGTCGCTCACCTTATGTTAACACCTTATAACAGTTCAGTACCACCCAAAACCTTGAACTTCACCAGTTTAAAACCCTACGCGGCAATGAACTGCGCTCGTCATCCTAAGCTATCATATTCGTCCCTAAGTCCTAAGTCGCCTAAGCCATATTAGCTCTTAAATGTCTATGTGCTCAGTAATTCTGCTGGAAGCCTTGTCCTTCAATCTGAAAAACAGTAATGCTTGCACACTACTGCTTGGCTGTTAGTTAACTGGCAAATATGTGGTACTTCCCCAGGATGACTCTTCAACCGCTTTACTACCGCTACAAAAAATCCCCTCCTTCACATTCACTACGAAAGTCATCCTTTCGGTTCTGTATGCTCTTTCCGACTAACCCAACATAATTTTATAGTTTGTTATTAAGATGTAGACTGATTAAGAATTGATCACGGGGTTGACTCATTGCCTAATTATTGTGTTCATGGTTGTTTGCAGATGCGACGGCAGGCTCGGATCTCAGCGGGCGGCGCGCTCGTGTGGCGCTCCGCCTCTGCTCTGCAAGGTGTTTAACTTTATTTTACCTTATACAAATTGTTTATCTACCTAGATTACACATCCAAGTTAAAGTGCCGGTAGCACAAACTCGGAAGTTAAGCAAAGATGCTGGGCCTCTATTAAAATAATTCGTCGTAAATATTGGAAGTCGTAGACTTATCGTGACTGAGAAAATAAGTTTGGTATTATCTACCTACAAGAGCTATGCTCTTAAAAGGGATTGCAAGACATCTTGACACAAATAATGCTTACACTTCTTACTATGCTTACATCTTCTGATTAATTACTTATTTTCCTCCTCTCAGAAATCTTGGTCTTGGTCTTGGTTTATTCTGTTCCTTATTTCTCTTCCGTTCTTCAACTGCTCTCGCGATAACTGTAAGCTAAACGACACCATATTAAAGGCAGAGAATACACTTTTAGAATCGTCAATAATTCATGCGGAATGAATAAACCATTTTTGACATGAACTTTAAAAGGTTCCATTCCCACTATAATTCCCAACGACGCAACTGGACGACGACGACTGACGCGAAGACGCGCGGCGCGACGGCTGCTGCAGGTAGCGACGAGCGCCGGCAAGCCTTTTCAGCTCGAGAGGTGTCAAGTGCCCGTCACTTTTTCAAGTGTCGCTGTGGTAATTGTCCCTTACTTGAGCGGCAATTTTGCAGTTGACAATTTTTTGTTTCCGTAGTCGTTATTTTCACACCAATCGAAATAAAAGTACATAGACCCTGTTATGTCCTAAAACTGGGCTTAGATCCACCGGAGGACGGGCAGCAGCGTCCTCTTAGTAAACGGTAAGCGTACTGCGATCCCCAAGCCGCATAAAAGTAAGTGGCTATGTTTTGGAAACAATTCGTTTTTTTTTTGTCAAAACAAAAACCAAAACATTTAAATTAGAGCTCTGTACGACAATAACATTACGCGGTTTCAAATAGATGGAATGGATGGATGGCCGACATAAGCACCAAAAAAATACAAGAATAAAAAAATACTTTTCATACATACATAGGTATGTCATTTTGTGTGAAAAAAGCTTTGTGTGTCGTTAGTTTAGTGTCAGGAAACTGCATATGAGGTATTGCGTTTTTTCAAAAGCACGATTTATTCTTGAAATTCCAATTTATATCAACATCATATCACAGGCGGATTCAGATCCGTTTTATGACATTTAGTTTACCTTATGTCTACCAAACATTTATCATGAAAATCTTTTATTTGTTTTACAGTATGGCTGTGGTTGCTGATATTCATATTCCAAAACGAATTCCGGATATCGGGGTCCATCAAACCGGGTGTAAGTATTTTTATTTTAACCTATAATTTTATTATCATATATTGAACCCTTATAAGTCCGCGTTTGACCACCAACTCGCCTGTTGGTAAGCGACACAGAATTCTCATTATAAATAAGGTTAAGCGATGATGTGGCCGAAGATGAAGCATGCAGGCTTAGAAGATACCTATTCACTCTAACCTTGAAAAGCTCTAGATTGTAACTCTCAGGATACAAGGAAGCCGGCAGTTTTATCAACTCCTTAGCTGTACGGATTAAAAACTAGCCGCTTTGAAGGCCAAACGGTATCAAAATTACGAACACTATCTCTTTTGATGACTTTTTAACAAACCTGAAAACCATGGCTAGCGGACCAACGCAAGAAAGAGAGAGAAAAATAACGAACAAATCCGCGGTCTTTGTGGCTTTGATTCCTAACGCTTACACCTTCTACGTTCCGTCGACGTGGTTGATTTATTTTTAAATATACTTATTTTTCTACTATTCACTGTGTCGGACATATTGATCGCATATCGGACAACCCATTGCAAGCATGGCCTGTTGGTCATTCACCTTCGGAGCGTTAGATGAAATAGATGACGACCATGCCAGCCCTGATAGAGATTTTGGAACGTAGTATAAATAAAATAGAAACTAAACTCGTCCTGAAGTAGGAACCAAATAAAAATATCTCTTAAGAACTATACAATCTCTTTTAATGTTAAATATGTTAAGTTCAATTTCAATAGCTCTACAGTAATAATATTATCTTCTTATATTTCCAGTACTTGGACTTCGACAATCTGCCCGAGACTAACTTCACATGCGCAGGAAAAGTCATAGGCGGATATTACGCGGACCTAGAGACTTCCTGCCAGATGTTCCACGTGTGCACTGTAGGCCAACAGGAGGAGCCTATGGATATCAAGTTCCTTTGCTTAAACGGCACTGTCTTTGATCAGGTGATTATATTATTTATTTAAAATATACCAAAGAATATCAAAAGTACAATATTTTCTGATACCGAGATTATTAGGCGTAAAAAGAAGATTGCGAGATTGTATCAGCCCTATCTCACTGCGAGAACGAAGTTTTTAACCTTGAAACCCGTAGTCGAGGTCGGTTTGTCATCTAACTAACGAGTGCGAAAGTGATAGAGGGATTTATCTCTCGCCTACTCACACGCGTGGTGATAGCCTGGCAATCGCACGTATACTTACGCTTCATTGTACATGTTAAAATTATTTTAAGCAACGTAGCTAGTCTCTAATTTGTCTAATTTTTCATCTCAGTGTGTTACTGAAACCAAAAACTGTTGATACTGAACCCAAATCTGTTAAAAATATAACAAATTGCTCATTTATCCGCCGGGCTGTGCAGCTGCAGATGGACGACTTCGTTGGTAGACAAAAAAAAGTGGGTATTGTCAACTACATCAAATAAAATTCAATAATAATAAAACTATCATTGCCATCATTGAACTTAGCATCATCTGCATTAGGTATGTCTTGTGACGGTAATTATCGGATAATTTGATATCCTATTCTCAGGAACCTAGTCTTCCATTTCATTAGAAAATAAATGAAATACCTAAGATATTTCTACCATGTGCCATCAACCTGTCAATCCAGGTGAACAAACTTGGAACTAACTTTCATTATTTTTCTAGCATATTCAAATTTTCTCCGAAATAACTACCTACCTAATAAAGTAATTAAAGTTATTTTTTACCATTTCAGGAGACAAGAGTATGTGAACGAGTAGATGAAGTGGATTGTACAAAGTCTGAAAAGTTCTACAGTTTAAATTTAGAGTTATACGGCAGTACTGCGCCACCTATCATACAACCAGAAGAACAAAAACCTCAAGCAACAGAACAGACACAACAAAAAACAAAGCCCAGTCAAGAAACTCACACGGATACTTCGATTCGGGAAACACCTACCCCAACCCAAGATACGAGTAAGCATCAAGCACTCTTACCGGAATTCTCAGACTCAACTGAAGATCCTGTGCATGAAATAAAGAGGGAAGAACCTAAAAAACAACTACCAACATCGACTTATCTTCCAATACAAGTATCTGAACAGGAAGACCTTACTGAAGGTATAGTTTTAGAACCTTTCACTATGCTAATCCGTACGCTAAGATAAAACAGCGTCATTTTGATTCGCGGTTCCTTATCATTCCAGAGTACCAAGAAGAAGACGAAGCCGACTACGAAGATTACTCCCATTCACCAACGACAACTTCGACAACAACTCCAGCACCGACAACAACAACTACTACAATGGCCCCAACAACTACTAGAAGACCAACAACAACCACTACAATACCTCCAACTTCCTCTCGCTTCCAGTCTCCAATCCCACAGTTAATATCGTCTCCTTCTCCAATATTGTCTTCGCTATCACCACCAGCTCCATCTATGCCATCAGCTGCACCTCCGTCACAATCACTTCCGACATTAGATCCCGCGCTTCTTTCACCGCAAGAATTTATTTACCATCACCGAGGTCCAGGGTCAGAGGCTATCTCGTTTACGAGCTTCCGCCCTGCCGACGGAGTCTATATCACACATGCACCACCTCATCAATATGACCATTTCCAATACGAGTCGTCGCGAATTGCACCAAGACCGGCTCAGCAACGTCCGACGCCATTCGTGCAACGACCGCAGCCCCAACCATTCCGAGCCACTACCCTAGATCCTCGAGATCAAATTTTACGCCCTGGACCGACATCACTACCTTCAGAGAGACATGAAACATCTGTGAAACACAGACAACAGAATTATCCTGCTTCAGCCCTGCCAGCGCAACGACCATTGCCGTTTAATCCATTTTACTACGATCGAAAACGAAGCGAAGACACGATTCCAGAAAACGAATCATCTCTTTCCGCTCGTTCTGTTGCACCGCCCACTGTCACCGAACGATCTCCTCCGAAACTGAAGAGTCCACCTAGAGTTATCGTCACCGCCAGTGCTTCGGTCAGCGACAGCAACGGAAAGAGACTGAACTACACAGTCGGCAACGTAGTTAGTGCAGTGAAACCGATCGTACCGATAAATTATGACGATTACAAGGAGTCGGATCTCATATTCGATCCGTTCTTTCTCGATGTGCCAAAACTGCAGAAAAGACGTAAGACTAGATCTAATAGTAAAAGAAAAGTTTTCGTGGTGCCCGCTACCGTCACCTTATCATCGACTGTCGCAACAGACAAATCGACCGTGACGAGCAGCACGGTGACTTCACGAGCGACCACCACGAATAGAGTATCGACGACGATGGCTCCAGCAACTACAACGACAGCGGCTTGGAATCCAGATGACTACGTAGATGATAATTATGAGCCGCATGCATACATTCCACCGGTACCGCCTCTCGCGGTAATGGTGGCGCACGACCATAACAAGTCTATTAAGGAAACTCAGATGTCTAACGACTTAGTAGGGGAAAGAAGCCATCGAGGTTACAATTCGAAAGCTGGTCGTGTTGAACATTCCAAGCCGACGTCGCCGTCTGTTCCGCAGACAACTTCTAGTCAAAGTGGTGCGGGAGCGGTGCCGCCCGCCTCGCCTCCACCCCTGCCGCCGGTGGAGGCCCGGGGCCTCCGGGCGCACCACTGACTGTCGGACTCGTGCCTAATAAACTTAGCTCTTATAATAAATAACTAGACACTTACATTTAGATAGGTAGAGAAATTTTATCAATTCGTTGACGATCAAACTGCCGTTATGCGAACACAAGAATTCTTTGAAAATTACTCTTCAAAAGTTTTTGTGTCGTGATGGAAATGTCAATTATTCAATAGTGGCTCACACAGAGGATACGTGAATGTATATTTAAAAACATCATAGGATAAATACAATAATTAATTAATGTGATTTTATTTTCCTTTTTGTAGATTCAAAAAATATGGTAATTTGATATTGTTTATCCGACTGCTCTAGAATGTATATTTGTAATGTATGTATGTTTGTAATGTATGTATGATTGTGTGTTCCTATATTACCTCCTGTAGCCTAAACGACTTGACCAATTCTGACGAGTGAGGTGTTATTGGATTCCTCTTTATTTCTGGAGTGTTCTAATCCACATTTTACAGTCATATTTTTATTACTTGTAATGACTGTAACTATATTTATTATTATTATTAATGTATAAAATTCTAAATTGGCTAGCTTCTTAATATTTTAAAGATATAATTAATAGCTCAAGATTTACTTTTTATATATTTTGTAAATATTTAGACAGTTTATAGAGATCGTTAGTATAATAATTTATAATGTATTAGATAAGTACTTCATAAAATATGTACTTTTAGAATACGATCAATGTAAATACATAGTGTTTTTTTTTTTTTTTTTTTAGCTACTATAAATCTGATACAGACCACTTTAACCATTAGTTGCATATCGATATTTATAACGGGAAACTTGTAAATATCTTTTTGAAATACACGTGATGTTTTGTATGATTTTGTCTTTTAACGTTGTCCCTTTCCTATGTATATTTTTATTGAATATTACGTTCAAGAAGATAGTTAGGTTAGGTTAGTTTAGACTATCTTCATACCACTCACCTATTAGTTCTTTATCTATTAGCTACCTAACTTTTTTGTGGTGTTGGATTAAAGTCTGTGTTTCAAATTATGCATATTTGAGTCGGTGACCATTTTTGGATTTTATTTTCCTTGTTTTCCCATTACGGATAATGTCGAAACTAATATTTTTCAGTGTTATAGTTTAATTTAATTTAATTTTCTATCTGAGCTTTCTTTCCTGTTAATTTACATTGCAATTTCTCCTTCCAGTAATGGACATAGGTGTGCATTAATAGGAGTTTCTTTTAATGTAGTCATAAACATTAATGATTGCTTCATTAAAAAAAAGCTTATTAAAGCGAACTGGAAGACGCAGCGCAGGCAGCTACGTGGACCCACGACATCGTGAAAGTGATAAAAATGATAAATGATAAATCGGTCGAAAAAAGGTTTTGAAATAGTAACTTATACTGAATCGCTAATTTGACAATTCAGCGAGACAATTATCGATTCAACTAAGAGGTCACGGTACCAATTAAATGAACGAAAACACGCTTAGCGATGATGTTTAGGTTGTCACCGGTTAAATATGGCGGCAACCTAAACTGAATCGAGTAACAGACCTCACGGTACAAATTTGACTAACGATTCAGTTTAGAGCCTATTCTGAACCGCAATAAGAGCTCACGGTACGCCCCCAGGATTCTCAAAAGCTGAGATTCAATCTCATCTCGAAAAAAAAGTCGAACTAAGATTTAATATTCACGATCATCTTTCGAGATATTCCCAATGGCTAGCGTTCGAGATACATCGATTCGAGACAGTCGAGATTGGAATCTCGAAATCGACATCATTTCGTCATATCTCCGAAAAGGGGCAACATACATACAGATTTTTGCTAGTTGAAGCAGAAACTTCGTTCGTACCTAAGTATATAAGCCATACGCCACAAGGCAATACCACGTAAACTCGTTCGTTCCCTTTTCTCATTGAGCACAAGCTGTCTTGCTCAATGCTTTTTCTAGTGGTGATTCTTAATATTAGCACTATAGGACCTCTTTGATAAGACAACATACATTATTATTTGTAATCATTACCTTTTTATGACGACCTTTTTTAATTACAATCATAATATTTTTTTCCATAATGTCAAAAATTAGAATTCAACCATCTCGTTCGTGCATTTTGCAATTTTGGAATTTATTGGAGAAGTCAACGTTATATTCTACGTTATATTCGAATTATACGGAAATCACCCGTACAGCTTTGTGAACTTACTTTTGTATACATTTTTCTACCATGTCGAATGAAGATTCCGATACGAGCAGCACTATAGTAACAATTTCTGAATTAATTGATAATGCTTTTGGAGACCCTAAAGTGAGTTTGGCATTGACAACCTTCCTCCTTACCCACTGAATTGCCCTCGATCTCACTACACTGCCCTCACTTGTGGATAGTTTCAGAGGGGTGAGGAGATTACAGTCCCAGAGCCTTAGCTGTGACATCCTTAGCGCGATGGTTGTTAGTTTCAGCCGTCGATGACGTAACAGCGAATCGATAAGATTAGCGATCGCACAGCGTCAGCAGACCCTAACAATCATCGCGCTAAGGATGTCATGGTGTGCCCAGGGATCTAATTATAATAAAATTGAGCACATACTACCATAAAAAATGTATTAATATCATCGGATAGATTAGACTAACGGAAACGATCGACGACTTATTACGTTAACCCCAATTTTTAAGGTTCCGTAGCAACTCATATAGTTTCGCCATATAGATCTGTCTGTCCGAATACATGGTTTTTTATTCAGAAACCATACAAGGATTACAGCGCTGAAATTTGGTACACATTATAGATCATTGTAACAGCTAGGTACGAGAGAAATTGTTGAAATGTTGTGATATATTTTTACGGGCTCTCGGAAACCAGGTATATTAAGAAAAAAAAATCCTTGCCCGATCGAATGGGGTACCGTTGAGAAGGGTGTTCAAAATCATTATGAGGTTTGGGTACCGCTTTTCAGAAACGGTTGAGTTGTTCATTTTTTTTAATTTTCGAATCCAAAGTAGCCGCTTTCTTATTTCTGACCAAACGTTAAGGTTGAAAACAGTAAGTTGTAAGTTGGTAGGGGTTCTAAATAAAAGGGAACATCTTTATATCCCGAATTGTTTTGTTGTTTTTAATGACAATACGGTTGCTAGCGTTCCTAGAACACAGGTAGGAAAGTTTATTTTATTTTTATAACGTCCCGGAACCTTATCTGTTACCGTACTTTCCATAGAGCCCCGTTTCCTATTGTCTTACTATAGCGTCTATGGATAGAAATTCATTCTAACTTTACGCAGATTAAAACAGAATTTAATTTTTAGGTGAACACTGTGCATCATAAGCACATACAAACCGTTCTTTATATTTTGGCAAGACAGTTAAGAATATTGGAAAGACGAGTTGCAGTTCAACTTACGCCGCATCAAATACAAGTTCAAAAATCTTCTTCGAGTCTTTCCGTTACTGAAGTCAAATTACAAGCAACGAAAAAAAGAGACACTAAAATTTCAGTTGTTTCAAGAAAATCTATTAGCAAGCAAAAAGGCAAAAGAGACAAAACTGATATAGGATCGTCCGAAAAAATTACGTCAACATCTGATGAAACTGCGACTGCCAAAACTTCAAGTGGTAAAACATCGAGTTATGGAGCGTCAACTGACAAATATGATACTGATAAAACATCAACCATCAATAAATCATCAACTGCTGGCAAATCATCAACTGCAGGCAAATCATCAACAGCTGACAAATCGTCAACCGCAGGCAAAATATCAACCAAGGACGATACATCAATCGCTGAAACAACCTTAGCCGCTGATAAAACTCGGAGCGATGGCAAAAAAACAACTACCGGAAAAGCTTCGAGTGCTGGTAAAACATCAACTGCGGATGATATATCAATTACTGATAAAACATCCATTACTGGAAAACAATCGCCTGAAGGCAAACCATCAGCTGTAGACGATACATCAACTACTGATAAAACATCAAGTGCTGACAGAAAATCAACTGCAGACACAACATCGTCGGACAAAAAGGTGCCAGTAGGCAAATCTGGAAGAGGAATTACGACACAAGGAAGGAGGGCAAGTGCTACTGCAGATCCTAGAGCAATTGGGGTCAGTATTTCGGTATTATAATTATTTTTATTTTATTTTATTGTCTATGATTTTATTATAGTCACATAATTTGATTTCAATATTGCATGGTTCAGCCGCAGGATTATCAGAGACTCTTGGACGAGGTTGAAGAGTCGAGGGAACGTGAACTGCGAGTCATCCGTCAGGTGCTTTAAAACAATGAAATTCCTTTTTAATTATTTTTCTTTTATTATTTTTGTTCCTGATCCTGCTCACGTGTTGTTTTTCGTATATTTTGTGGCTCTTCGGTAAGTGTTTATTATATTTTTTGTAAATAGGTACTATAATGGTGTTGATTCTGTTGTACAACTCAGTAAACTTAACTAACCTGATAGGATTTCAATTATTTGCATCTCTTTTCATTTCAATATGTGAGAAAAGCGTAGTAACAATAATAGAGCTGTCAAATTTAGTTTGGTTTAGAAAATGGAACAACAGAATTCATACCAAAGTTTTTTTTTTTATAGAGAGCCGATTCTCGTGACCAACGTGAAAAAACACCTACTCCAATTGCTTCGATGGATTCCTTTGGTATGACTGAATTACTTCAGAAAGTGTTGCGCTTACACTTTGCATAATTATTAGCTTTTTCCTTATTCCTTGCTACGGAAGCTTCAAAATGTTGTTCTTATCTCATAATATTATTATTTGGTTTATCCATAACATTTAAAATAACATTTAACATAACATAACATAACATTTATTAATACATTGGCGTCGATTCCAGTTGAACTCTCTAAACTAAAAACTTAGTGCTATTGCTGTCGTGTAATAATAAAAACACAAGAAATAGATATCATGCATTTTAGTGCTGTTAAACAAGTTTACCGATTTAAGCCGCGAAGAAAAACGTACACTAGCGACATTTAAAACTTGTTTTTAGCCGGCACCGCTCCGGTCTCGTCTAAGCTTGTATGGAGAACTCCTTAGAGTTCTCTATACAAGCTTAGCTGACTTATTTTGACAGCACTGAAATGCATGTTAACTGTTTCTTGTGTTTCTATTATTAAAAGATAGTAATAACACTAAGTTTAGTTTAGTTTAGCGAGTTTGCGTGGAATCGACGCCATTGTAACTTACACTTTCCAAAAAGAAGAAAATATCGAATCTGCACTTTTCAAGACTGCAACTTTCATAATTTCAATTGTACGAATTAAAAAATTTCAGCGTGTTATCGAGAGAACACGTAAGTAAAGTAAGCTTTCGTTTACTTTTACAGAGGCAACCTATGAAAAGTTACTTGTTGGTATGTTTTAAATATTTACCTTTCGAATACCGTATTTCATATTTACCGTTCGTAATCTTAGTTTGTTTTAATTGACTTTCGAGCTGACTAACTCTTATAGTTTATTCAGTAGGTACATAATTATATTTGGAACGACATTTTTACGATTATTTATGTCACAGATATTTGATTTTTTAATTATGTGTCTACTATTACTACTACTACTACTAGTTCCAACATCCAGAATTATGTTTGTAAATGTACGGTTGAATTATTTATTTTTTGTTACTATTTATATATTTAACATATTTTTATTTCAATCAGTGGAGAGAGTTCCAGCCGAAGAAGCCAAGGCTAGATCAGGTAAATATTCAATTTGTATAATAAGTATATAGTTATATCTAATTTGTTTTTAAGTGTTCAAGAAACCTACCAACCTCCGTAATTACCTATTACTAATTCATAGCATAATATTTTAGCTAGAGGAAAGCCTGCAAGAGGTGAATCAGGACCTCGTCTATCAGTGGTCACCCAAGAACAGTTCCAGGAATTGGTAACCAGAGTACGTCATCTTCAGAAGAAGTTTGCGCCGATTGGAACCCCAGAATTTCTAGAGAATGCTAAACTCATGGAAGAGCTGCGTAAAGGGGCTTCGCTCACTGACGCTATGGCTGCATTACAATTATCAGCGCGTCTTGAAGCGACGGAAAAGACTCTTTCAAATTTGCTTTCTTTAGTGACAGATTTGGCTAGTCAAACGCCAGGGTATGAACCCACTGGAGGTGTTGCTGATGTTAGTATACTTTTTATAGATACTAATGTCATTGACATCTTCATTCATCTTGACCCAAAACACAACATTCAATTAAATTGAAATTATACATGAAAAATAACCGAAAAAAAATTGTAAAAAAAATATATTTTTAGCCCTCATGCCAGGATAAGATAAATATTTTCATTGTCTAGAGTTTATTGAGTTTACAGTATTTATTTTGAATAAATAAATTTAGATCAAAATTAAAGACGAGAAATAAAACCAAATTGATCCCAGGGGTTTCCAAAAATTTGAAATTTCCGTCTATTATTGCTCTGTATTTTAACAACAAATATACTGCAAACGCCGAGTTTAACGTAGTCTGTAAGCTATGACCAAAAGATATAAACTATTTTTAGTTTTTTCACTGGTTGTTGCGATATATAGAAAAGTAAAGTGGTACCTACTGAACCCTCGGTGCTAAGGTCCGAATCGCACTTCGGTCTTTTTAATGATTATTAATTTTTTGCTGTGCTATATTTACATTTTTTTCATTTTTCAATTTAGACTTTTGAATATTATAGCTAATTGTAAATTCTAATTCTATGGTGAAATACCTAGTTTAAAAAAAAAAATACAAATTAAGCACATTCTAATTTCTGATATTTTTATAGGACATTGAAGTACTTTATGGGGCACAAAAGGCTGATGCAGATAAAAAAAAAGGAGAGCAAAAGTCAGGAAGACAGAAAGCTATACCTAGCAAACTATCAAAGGGGCAACCACAGAAAGAATTAGAAATATATATTTCACCGATTAATTCAGTTGAGATATTAGTACCAGCAGTTCCATCTCGTTTCGATGCAGACAGCCCTGATGCTGATATAAAGAAGATTGACGATATTATTACTTACGAGCAATTAGAGTAAGGAACCAATGATGGCATTCGATGTTAATGTGTACGGTCACCATCAAGCAACTAACATTATGGTAGCATTTCAATGTAGGCGCAAGCCAACGCGTTGTACCTCGGGACATGCTAGCGGAATTAGTCTAAATGCTACCTTATTGTTAGGTGTTCATAATGGATATTTGTGTACAGACGATAAGCTACCGCAGTTCCGCTACCTATGTCATCTTTAACCAAGGATTATTATAATTATGTTCTGTAACCATTTCAAAATAGATTGACGCCTGTCTAGGGTATTTAAAATTCCTGATATTTCAGAAAAAGGCCTGTCTATAAAGTAAAACATGGTTAAAAGTATTAATAAAAAAAGAGTATAATACCTAGGATTTAATAAACCAACTTAGTATTATCAACTTAGAGGGTTATTTTTGAGACTTAATTGTTTCATCATTTTTTTTTTTTTTTTTTATAAAAGCGTTTCATAATTATTGTAATCCTAACTACAACGGCATAGAACTTAGAAGTCAATGTTTTCATTATTTATCATTTGACCTATTTGATTCCAGACTTGCACTGCAAGTCGTCTATGACGCCATAATGAAACAGGTTATCGAGAAAAGCACACAGAGTACAGTTAGTGCTGAAAACGCTATGAAATTAGTAACCAACCTAGGTAAGAAACACCCGCCTCATTTCTAAAGATGTATGTACTGACAGTTTTATTACATTGATTACAAACTATTCTTGTTTTTTTGTGAGCAGAAAACAGGATAGACGTTTCTATAAACCTCGGGAACAGGATGGAAAATTTGGAGACCTTAGTTTCAAACTATTCCGAGAAAATAAACTCTCTTGACACGGGGCTCTCGTCTCAGGTGTGTATCGTATAGGTACTGCACAAGAATCGTCATCGCAATCTTAGGCTAACCGCACACTGGCTATTAATGCTCGAGTGGTAAAAGCGACTAATGGTCGGTCAACAGTTGCTCCGGTTCAACACAGTAGCCCGTGAAATAGGCGTTCGAGTGGCAAGAGTCTTGCTGCACTGAAGCGGTTGCATAAGCTAGCTGTCTTTCTGCAACCGCTCGGTAGATCAAGCAACAAAACGCGACTATCACTCAGCGATAGTAGCCAGTGGTATGTTATGTTTTTTTTACATGAATTTTCTATAAATTTTCCAACCTATGGATTATTCATTTGTTAAAAAAAAAAGTAACCTCCGAATACTAAAACGCTTGTTAACTTTGACAACAGATTAATTCTAATACTGCCTTTGTCTGGCGCTAAGCAAATGACAAAGGCAGCAATAGACTTAATCTGTCATCAAAGTTAACAAACGTTTCAGTATTCGGGGGTAAGGCGTTTAATTTACGACACAAAAATTTGTTGTAACGAGATTTTAACCTATTTATTATTGTAATAATATTAAGTAATAGTTGTGCTTTTTATACCAAGTTGGTGAATTTCCAAGAAGAACTTACCCAAATGCAGCATAACTTAGAAACCGGATTAGAGAATATGGCTGAAGTATTAGCTAATACAGGCGGTGATGCTACAGGTACTTACTCATCTCTAGTAAATGTAAACCAGTATAGGTAAATTCTCGTAATTTCTTATAGGTGTGCTCTCAACACCCTTCACGTACATGAACAGTAGAAACATTTTTTTTTCTTTCCCTAGCTTTTCATGTAGGGCGTCAAAGCTCTAGAACTTAGTAAGTAGGGTAAAATATATCTGTACCGACTGCACAAGAGGAGGGTAAACTTTTTGCGGTGTATGTATAAATATTTGAGTATGTAAGTTTCCTGTAGCCTAAACGGCTTGACCGATTTTCATTATTACAATGTTGTTGGAATCCTCTTTACGTTCTGGTGTGACATAGGCTACATTTTGCAGTCGGATATTTTGTTTTATTTAATAATATTACTTGTTTCAATATTCTTTTTTGTTGTCAAATAAAGATAAAGAAATTGAACGCTCTCAATTTTAGACTATTTATGTTACGGATATAGTTTCGTATATGAGATAAAAATACGAAACTAGTTAGGAGTTAGTCTATATACTTTATTTTAATAACAAATAATTAAAAAGCCGGTTCGTAATGGGGGTTGTTAAAAAATAAATAAATAATTTTAATTTAAAAAAAAAAAAAAAGTTTTTTTTTTCTTTCTCGTGTACTTTCGATTGGCCTTTTAATATACTGCACCTTAATAGACTGAGGCCGTTCTCACACTTGGATGTTTTTTAAGAATGAATATGAGCCAAATAAGTCAGACATTCAGTCAGTGACATTGAATATGTATTTTCATCAATTTGACTACTTTTTTGACATGGAATTTTATATTATTTAATGTTTAATTCTTAACGCTTTTTTGTATCTAATTGTAATGTAGTTAGTGTAATTGGTTTAATACCGTACTAATGAAATAAATAAAAAATAAACTTTATAAATAAAATAAAATAAAGTCATGGACCTGTAAAGGAACAGGTATCGCGAGGTCTCGTATCAAGACGGACTTCTTGTTCAGGTAGGTACATGTAGGTACGAATTAGATTAAGTGCTAAGTAGGTAAGTACCTACGTAGTGGGTATTAGGTACTAGAAGTTTTCGTTACTCCCTCCGGGCTACTTGGACCACTTCCTAACTTGTCCATTTCCAAAGTTGTCAATTTCCTAATTCATCCACTCCTACAAATTCTTTTCCCTAAATTGCCGTCCTTTATATCCTAATTCGTCCACTTCCCAAAGTGTCCATTCCCCATTCGTCTAATTTAGTTTTTTCATTCCTGTCCACTTTCAAAAATAGCCATACGTACTAGAGATACAAGGCGGTATCGTGTGTACTACCAGTTGAAATACTCAGTAGTTCTACTGATCCAGAGGGGAAATGGACGAGATAAGAAGAGGATGAATCAGGAAGTGAACAAGTTAAGAAGTGGCGTCTTCAAGTTAGCATGAATACATGTTAGGAAGAGACCCAAGACGACCGAAGGGTTTTTGCTTTGCACGTCCGTATACATTCTGGATTTTACTTTTCAGCTGTTGCGGAATTAAATGCACATTTCAGTGATCTTCAAGAGGACATTAACGACGCAATGCAGAGGCAGAAAGAACTGAGAAAAATCCAGTCTAATTTATCCTTGAACCTTGAGGTAACCTATACCAATATATATACCTATATATATATATATCACTCTCGGCATAGAGGACTTCTAAGAGCTGATACGAATTTGAACAAAAATTAGAAAATAGGTGAGCGAGACAACTGTGGACGAGACTGAGTTAATTTTTTTTCTGTCAGGGGTTACGGGCACAAATAGAACTGTTGCGGGAAACGAAGTCGGATCGTGATGAAGTAGTGGACGCTCTGCGTGACAAAGCCGGGATTGGAGACCTTAACGGACTGATTTCACATCAACAATTTGATGCTGTCAGAGGAGATTTAGAAAAACGGATATTAAATGCATACGATAAGTTTAACAATCAAGAATCGGTTTGGCAAGTAAGTAAATGATTCACATTGTTACCAGTATTCAAAGGGCACAGCAAAGTACTTATTTTAAAAATAATAATAATTGTTCTCAAGGAACGCATGATTGGCTGAAAAGCTTTTGCAAATGCGCGTTTTCATCGTCGCTGCTAAGAAAAACGCCGTGTAACCGCTTTTATCATTATTTATTACGTCAGCATCAGACGCAGCCGGGCTTCCATGAGAAATGATAGATGAACTCTTTATTTTACTCACCAAATTTTACATACCTATATTTTTAAAAGACGCTTAAAAATTGTATAACAACTGGCGGCCTTATCGCTGAAAGCGATCTCTTCCAGGCAACCTTAGGAAGGAGAGGATTCATAGAAGAGGTAGGAATAAGGTACATTAACACTCGAAATAACACAAGTTTTGGAGCCTATTACAATGACGCGACATGACTTCTTCACGTTCGCGCCAAAACACCTGAACAGCGTTGTTTAACATTCTTGCATGAAATCATTTACATGGTCAGTGACGACACCAATGTAGACGACACCAGTGCGTGTGTAATGCCCGCCCGGCCGGTGCAAAGTGAATATCATGATCATTTTGATCATGCATCACGTTATCATTTTGTTTTTGTAATTACTTTTCATTTTGGCGGGTTTTTATATAAAATTTTTTTTTTTTTTTTGCTAAAACCTTTCTATGTATTTATTACACCTTTACAGAAAGCTATAGACGATCTCCAAAGGGAACTACATGAAAAAGCTGACATAATCCAAGTGGATAGTTTGCGCGACGAAATCAATCATTACCTAGAAGTGCTTAGAAAGAAGATGAAATTTATTACTGACATAGTAGGAGAGCCTGTTGCCGCAGCCCTGGCTAGGAAACTGAGCCGGGATGCAGCTTGTCTCTCTTGTGCCGCTCCAGCACATATGAAGACTGAGGAGCTAACCACGCCTATTCTGCCCGCAATGAGGCCTCCAACAATAGGTGCTGAAGCACAGAAACCGAGGGAAGATGGCGATCACGGTGTGTGCTACCAGGGATATCCAGTTAAACATTCAATTGACCCAAGGTAATTATGAAGTTCGATCAAATCGATGCTAGGTGTCTATTGATTTTGGCTATCAATTCTCATCAGTAAAACATGCAGAAGGGTAATTTGATACTTTGGTGTTGGTACTTGAGTAATACAGGTGGTAATACCTGTAAAGCTTTGGTGGAAATAGACACATAGTTTCGTGCCTTAGCTTTAACCTTGCTTATCTACCGCTTAGCCACCTCGCCCAGCTCTGGTGGAAAGGCAACCTTAGCCTGCCTGGTAAATGCAGGCAGCTCACTCCAGAGCATCCTGCTCTGAATTGTGGTGCCTTGCACAAGCTACGAGTTGCAGATAGGTTAAGACGTTTTCAGTTATCTACTGAAAATAACTGTTACAACTGAATAACTTTTTACCGGACTGTCCAAGAAGGAGGGTAATGTTTTCGGGGTATCTTAAGTAAACAGGGTGCTACTGAAAAGTGCAACAATATTTAAAGGTAAATATAACCCTGAAATCGCCAAAAAAAAAAAGCTGTTGCATACATTTTGTCGTGACAGTGACATTTTTCTATGGAACAGCTGATATTTTTTCGGGATTTCAGTGTTGGTGCCATAGTAAAAGTTGTTCATAATGATGAGTACATACATACCTTCCAAAGTTATTGCTCCTTTCAGTAATACATTGTATGAGTAATAAGTATGTAAGTACTTAAGTATGTTTGCTTGTGTTTTCCTACATTAACTCCTGTAGCCTCCCCCTCCTCGGCTTAATCAATTTTGACGAGTGAGATAACTTTTGATTCCTCTTCATGCCTTGACCGATATAAGCTACTTATTGCAGTCGGATTTTTTGTTTTTCTTTTAATAATAATGCGTATCATCTTCAGGGCTCACGTATGTAATCGGTGGTGTGGCGGATCGCATACATTACTGAAAGCTCCAATAAGCCGATCGCCTCCCGGCGTTACCATAACACCATTCAATAGAAAAGTTGGACAAGAAAAGGGTACAGATGGAAAGGTAAGTAAGCCAAAATTTAATGGAAAGCAGTTTATGACTTAACTAAGACTTAAACCGCTCATAAAGGCCCTCCGGTGCGATTCGGGCACATTTGGCTTTGGGCCTCAACTATACCATCTTTGGTAATCGGTCACTTTCTCCCCTCGGTGTACAATACATATAAAACACATAGATACACTAAACATACCTACGTTAATTGTTATAGATGTATGCAGTAGATGAACAAATGCCCAAGAAACCATGTTCGCAATGCATTATTCCTGACCCCCCGGCAGCATCTAAACATGAGCATGAGCAACCTGAAGATGTTCCATCGAGCGTAGTTCCTTTTGACTGGCCATCAATCTCATTAGCATTTCCAAGTGATGTGACTCCTCCGTTGGCAGATTTTCAAGACATTTATTAACGAATAGCAGCGCCCCGCGGATTCATCTACTATCTTTTCAGCTATAAGAGCTTGCATAGAGCATACAAACGTATGCTCTATGCTTTAGGAGCATGGAAGATATAACATTACTGCGACGCCAAAATCCTCTTAGGAGGAAAGAGAAATAAAATGGTTAAAAAATACGACCTGGAACCCTATTCCTGTGCGCTCGAGATTGTCTTGGTCACTCTCACTCCCATTAAATTCTACATTAGAGAGACAGTGATCGAGATAATCTCGAGCGCACAGGAATAGGGTCCCTGTACGTGAGTGCCAACATACGGACAGGTGAAAGCAAATTTTACTAGTCAAGGCAGAGACTTTCGTTCGCTTCGCTCACTCGATCAATTATGTGATACACTAGTGTGATTATGTGATTAAGATCCCGGATATACTTGCCAACCTATTATCAGCAGGTTAAAACTCAATGATTTTTTACTAATTTATAATAAATAGGTATTATTACATTTATTTCTATATTTTTAGCACAGAAATCTCCTTATAAATTGTCCTTGATTTTTAGTAAAATATCATTGGGTTAATTTTTCTGAAGAATTTAAATTTTTAGTTCCTACTTGGATATGAATATGATTGAGTAGTAAATAATTATTAGAATTCATAAACAATTATATTATTTCATAGTGCTAATATTTCAGTTAAGCTGCGTAAGAAATTTCACAACAGTCGGGGTTTTATCAAGTAAAAATCGTACATACATCATAGTTGTGTGGCGTTCTGTGAACGCACACTTAGAGTGGCTATACATGGCCAGGGACCCTATTCGGAGAAATGACATTTTATCTCGGTCACTCTCACTCCCATCAAATTCTAAATTAGAGAGACAGTGACCGAGATAAAATGTCATTTCTCCGAATAGGGTCCCTGACCTGCTGTTCTTCATTCCTCCAAGTTATCGGCTGTGCACTTGGAGGAATGAAAGAATTTCTATGAATGTGCAATGTGCATTATAGGCCCGTGCCGATAATGTATGGCATGGTATTTCACGACCCGATAATGCACAGCCTGATATTCCATGTACCGGAACAACAATGAGGCGTTTTAAAAAAAAATATAGTTCTAAAATACTTACTAGATGGCGTAATAGTCCTATCGTTTTACCTGTCATTGTCATTTCTGTCGAAATATTATGTTTATTTTTGAAATCGTAAATTTTGGCTCCGCATGTTGTGTATTTAGCCAGTGTCAACTATTGTAATATTTCAAATGAAGTCAAATGCATACTTACATTACTTGAAATTGTCTAAATACACATGTGGAGCCAAAAAACACGAGAAAAAAAAGGCACACGTACATTTTTTTGTCTTTCATGTCTTGACAGTGACAGAAAAACCTCAAGGTACGTCTAACGCCATCTATTGGGTACTTTTATTACCAGGATTTATTTTTTTTGGAAAACGCCTCATTAACATGCTGTACAATAAAGGCCTCGCTACATGGCCTGACCTGACATCGTTTGAAAGAGATGGCTATATATAAGTTTCTGGGGGAGCGAAAGGGAGAAGCTTTAACCTTAATTGCTCCCGTGAAATTCACACGATGTCAAGTCAGGCCTTGTATAGACACCCTACGAGCTGTACCTTGGAGGAATGAAAAGAATGGAGTCGGAGCAATGAACTGTTGAAAGAACCCGATTTTTAAAAATTGCGTCATCAGATATATGACTAGGTGTACGTTTGGATTTTATCAAAATATACAATACAATGGTTTCTTCGAATTTCTTATTAAACTCACGAGTGTGACAAGCGTAGTGTTTCTTTTGACATCACGCAAAGCCAGTATCATGTTTTGTAATTTTAGTATTTGAACATAAAATAAAATCGTACGATTTGCCCACAAAAAAAAACAAATTGACGAATAATTAATGGATCCACCATTATAAAATTGGTGTTTTTTCTAGTGTTAATGTATAATAAAGATTATTATTAACACTAGAAAGAACACAAATTTTGGAAAATTATACAAAGTGGCGACAGGTTTGTCTTAACATTGGCGCCAAAACTCTATGTATTATTAATTTTATGATTATTTAAGACTACAGCATTTTTCTGAATTTTGTTTCGCTTTTTCTGTACAAATAAAAAAAAATTGCATGGTACTTTTCTCCACAAAATTCTATTAACTTCTACGCGCCATTAAAATATAAACTATTTTGTCCTTGGAGGAGCTGTACATAATGAGTCGGCAATTATTGGGTCGTGCATTATTGTCTACAGGTAAAATTAAAATCAGGGACCCTATTCCTGTGCGCTCGAGATTATCTCGGTCACTCTCACTCCCATTAAATTCTAAATTAGAGAGACAGTATAGAGATATTCTAAATAAAAAAATAAACCGAGATAATCTCGAGTGCACAGGAATAGGGTCCCAGAGTTGAACTATTTCACAATATCTACTGTCAGAGTTTTGGCGGGATCATGAAGAAGTCATGTCGCGCTATTGTATTATTTTCCAATACTTGTGTTATATCGAGTGTTAATGCATAAAAATGGTGGATTTTTATCCATTAAGTGTTCGTGAAAGTGTACGAGTGTTGTTGAATAGTATAATATCGTGAAACGTTACTTTTAGTGTTGTTTCCAAAACTCCATAGAAGCTTCTAGTAAAGTCTCTACCACCTTACTGAGGCAAAAAAAAAATCGGAAGACAAGGCGTTATGGCCTTAATGGCTTTAGCCTGCCCAGAAATGGGCGAATAAACAAAAAAACAAACACTCTGCTGGGACCCTATTCGGAGAAATGACATTTTATCTCGGTCACTCTCACTCCCATTAAATTCTAAATTAGAGAGACAGTGACCGAGATAATCTCGAGCGCACAGGAATAGGGTCCCTGTCAGGTAAAAGTATTCTTCAGAATCAGAATATTCGTGGAATATTCAGAATATTGACTAGTAGAAAGATATTTAGATAGTTTCTTATTACAAGTCTTGGTAGTATTGTTGTAGTTTGTATTCTCTTTGGTTTAAAGGGTAAGATTCGATGCTTAAACATGCGAATTATCATCTAACCAATAACATTACATCAGCTAATATTGTACGTAAACGATAAACGTAAAGCCCTAAATTCCTATATTTCCAGGGAGATAGTGATTAAAAATGCACAAAATACTCGAGTTCCAAGCAGTGGTGCTGGCGGCAGGGCGAGGGTCCCGAATGCCTGACGTGGGAGGATCTGTAACCAAATGTCTACTGCCTGTAGGACCTTACCCTGTGTTGTGGTACTCTCTAAATATGCTGGAAACTTTTGGATTTCAAGGTAATAAGTTTCCGTGGAAAAAAAAATATTTTTTTTACTGGACGTGACATTGCAGCGAAAAGACACTACAGATTGGTTATTATTAGGCACAGTTTTTTATCACACAATTTTACCACAAACTTTTCAAATTTTTCAGAAACAATAGTGGTTGTACTCGATGAAGACAAATCCAACATCCTGAATGCTCTTGAAAAATGTCCTCTCAAAATAAAATATGAACTCATTCTCATACCATCAGATGAAGACTGGGGTACGGCCAACTCCTTAAAACACATAAGCAGTAGAGTAACCACTGATCTACTGGTTGTGTCAGGGGATCTCATCTCCAGTATAAACTTGAATGAGGTTTTAAACCTTCACCGAAAACATGATGCAACTCTCACTACTCTATTCTTCAATAACGGTCCGGAAGAGTGGATAGAACTCCCCGGTCTTAAAACAAAAGCTAAACCAGACAGAGACTTGGTATGCATTGACAAAGAAACCAGTAGATTGGTATTCTTAGCTAGCGGTAGCGACTTTGAAGAGAATGTACGAATACCAAGACTTTTAATGAAAAAGTTTTCTTCCTTATCCATGTACAGTAGGTTACTAGACGCCCATGTTTACGTTATGAAGCATTGGGTTCTGAACTACTTAGTTGAAATGGAGTTTACATCTTTAAAAGGAGAATTGGTACCACATATTGTGAAAAAACAACTAACCAAGCCTAAGAATCTGGCTGAGAAAAAGGGCACTTCGGAAAAGAATGTGGAAGATACTACGGACATATTTTCATTTGCTGTGGAGAATGACTATGGGAGTAAAATCAGAGAGATGTCTTCCTTTAATGACCATGTATTGGGAAGCAAAGGAGTCTATCACAATGATCAGTTGAGATGCTTTGCTCACATTCCTAGTGCGGACACCTTCGGCATCAGAGTTAATACGTTCTCTGCTTTCTGTTTGTCTAACCAAAAGGTAAATAACAATTTATTACTTGCATGCATGCATGCAAATTATGGCCCCGGAGTATGGACCTGGGTATGTTCGCAAACGATCGGGACCCCGCAGGATGAGCAGCATCATCCTCTTAGTAAGTGCCTGACAAGCATGGGGGTAATGGCAACCCACCCTTCAGAGGGAGGCCTTCATTCAGCAGTGGATGTCTTCTGGCTGATGATGGTGCAAATTATGGAAGTATGAATTTCAGTACGTCCATAAACATTTTTTTTTTTTTTTTTTTTTACAGTTACTTATAAATTCGAAATTTAACTCTGCGTGGTACCTTTATGAGATAATTGATTGACTGAGAAATGATTCTCGCTTTCATAACAATCGAAACTTGACAGGCATGCGAAATTTCAACTCAATTGAACAAGGGGAACTGGTCTAAAATTCAGATGCAAGATTTGACCATACATACTTACATACATACAAACATACAAGTTAAATAAAAGCTTGTAAAAATTTACATTTTGATAATTTTTTATATTTTTTTTAATGTAAGAGTAGCTGCTAGCCAATATACTATACAAGGTGTTACTATGGCAATATTGAAAGGTATGTATATACTCATCATTATGAACAAATTTTACTATGGGACCAACCATGAAATCGCTATCGCTATCTAATCGCAAAAAACAATCAGCTGTTCCATAGAAAAATGTCAAGGACACTCAACAAAATGTATGCAACATTTTCATGTTTTTTTTCGCGATTTCAGGGTTGGTCCCATAGTAAAAGTTGTTCATAATGATTAGTATATACATACCTTTCAATATTGCCACGTTTAAGTAGCATCCTATATAAAAAGAAATATTGAAATATGTTTTTTTTTTATTAAATTTAACTAAACAGTTTTGTTTCAGATTCTCGAAAAATGGGCAGAACTAACCACTACTGCCCTCCCTGAGCAGTTCCATCCAAACAGTGAGGTTAAAACTAAACAAATAGATGAAGTATCTCTTGTAGGAGAAAAAAGTACTGTCAGTGAGAAGACATCCATCAAGAGCACGTTCATTGGAGCCAACTGCACCATAGAAAATAAAGTTAGATTATCTAGCTGTATTTTAATGAACAATGTCACTATTAAAGAAGGGTATGGAAATTTCATTGCGTATACAGTATGCTAATTTATTGTAGAACAGTATGTAGTATTTCAGTTGACACGTCGCGTCGGCAGCCTTAAGGCCCTCGCACACACCATAGGAAAATTATCGCGATGAATGTCAATCTCTTAAAAAAAAACTAGACGGCGCTTATGTATTTAGTCCGCTAATCTTCAAACCGATAAAAAACTGATTAAAATAATAAATATTGTAGGTAATATAGAAACATGGTAAATTATGGTTTATTTCAAATAATTATGCGTGCGTTATGCGACGTAAAAAATATGTTTCCAAAAATAATGTTTTCAACGCCTTCTCTTGAGAACTTAGTGTGTTTGCAAATAAAATATTGAATTAGACATTTTACTAATATTATTAATGTAAAAATATTCTTAAGGCGCGTTTTTTCTTCGTAACATTAGGAATGAGTTAGCTTGGGCTTCTATTTCAAGTCAGACAGAAATTGTGACGATCATGTTAAAGCACTAGACATCTTACGTCCTTATCAGTACTACAAGCGAGCTGCGCATGTTCTATGGACATTAGCACTCATAGTATAATCTGTATGATAATAATAATATTATTGTGTTTCCCTCAAAATAAGCGTACCAAAGGTAAAAAAAAATTTTTGCTACAGTAATGTTTGTATTTCCAGATGTGTTCTGAATGGGTGTGTGATATACACGGGAGCCACGGTGGAGAGTGGGTGCTCGCTGCAGTACTGCCTGGTGGGGCCGCACCACTCGCTCGCGCCGGGCACCGCGGGCAACCACCAATTGTACGCAGAGACCACGGACAACATGATCACTCTTGGCTGATACTCAATCAAAGCTGATGCTGTTAACGCTGTCGAACATGTACCTAAGACATCAGCAAGAATTGCAAAATGCAATACATCATTTTGTTCAATTAACAAAAAAAACTATCACCAATAAAACTGTACTAAATAATTTGTAATACCATCATGTGCCAGTTTTACGGAAAAAGTGTTTTGAAAAATTTGTGATTATAAAATTGTAGCCGATTTTCCAATTAGCGGCCACAATTTGTGGATTAGCAAACACCAACCATATTTGCTATTAATTTAATTGTGTTAAAAAACTTATTGTGAAAAAATATTAATACACGACTTTTTATAAACATTGTATTTAATTCTGAGTGGAACAAGGTGATAACCATAAGCAATTGACAATTAAATAAGACGCCACACGCGACAGCCACAAACGCCACCACCAGAAGTTAGTAGCGGCTACAAAGGCAGCTGAAGCGCGCGACAGCCACTTGTGGTCGGTGGTAGACACTTACGTTCAGTGGCCGCTCCTTAACACAATGCACATATCCCAAATAGCAGGGCGGGATTGAATTTCTGATATAAATAATTCGATATCCATATTTATTTCAATTAACAACGTATGTTGCCGAATAACCTAACAATTTGCTTTGCTTCGATTCGAAGCGACTTAAGCGAAGGGAGAGAGTGGCGTTTTGTGCCGGCCACAAGAAGCGAGCAGCGACCCCTAACCCTTTGTAGCCTGTGACGACCACTGGCGTCAACCTTGTACGGCGATAGTCCATATAAAATGGATGAAAACTACAGGAAATACCTCGGTGGCGCCGCTTTGTGGTTGCGATCGGTGGCCCGTATGCGGCCAGGCTGAGATTTTGCTACCCATGTAAAATGTGTAAGTGCTTGAATTCTTTGAGTGTTTTATAGTATACCAATAGTGCAAAAAGGCGCCACCCGAAGTACCTGGAACCATGGGACGTCATTTCTGAACAAAACTGACAGCTACTCGTAGTTTTAAAAAAAATCTAACGCTTTCCAGTTTCCACTCATATCTTGTCACCAGGGTTCCGTGTCATCGATTCCAAGGAACACACAGACACGGACAATTGACACCCATATCCAGAGCAGAAATTTTAATTCATCTTTCAAACATCTGTCTGGCCGGGTATCGAACCCGACACATTCTTTGTCTTCAATCTCACCAATCACTAAATCGCTTTGGCTAGTTTACCTTGTTCGTAGCCTATTAGGCACATGCGTTATGGGTACCTACCTATCTTAATTCTCGCTCGAGAGTACCTATGTTCCTTGTCAAGCACTTACCTACGCCAGTTACATCAGTAGCCGTGGACCCAATTGATCACCACAGCACAATAACGGCTAATCACCGACAAGAATCGGGCACACACTATTAATTAGGTATTAACGAGGAACACCATCCGCGTATGTCTCAAGAGTACTTGCACAGTTGCATACACTTACTTTCTAAAAGGTTCATCGGAACAGGTATGCTCGCAGCTGTAAGGGATTCGTTTTACATTATGAATAAACCTCTGGAATCACCTTGAAATCGTAAAACATCAAAATCTGCTGTGTTCCAGAAAGGGGTCATTAACACTCGAAAAATTAATGGAACTGCTGATTTTTTCGCGATTTATGGGTTGGTCTGATAATAAAAATTGTTCATAATGAACAGTACCTACCTACAACGATTTCCTTACACCTAAGTGTACTCGGTGCATCTAGCCTTGTATAATAATACTAGGTTGCCCGCACGGCTTCACTCGCATAGGCTACAGTAAATTCTTGCCCTGATGCCGGGACCCTAGAACATCGGTAACCCCTGCCTGTAGCCTACTAAAAGGGGACTTCTGCGCTCGGAGGTGATTAGGGGTGGGTCTCTAACCATCTACCTAAACGAGACCGGCAGCGGCCCGGAGGGGGACGACAGCGTCGAGTAGCTGACGCTGTTGTAGGCGGAGCCGACTCGTACAGCTCGTAGCTGTCCCGGGAGGAGCTAACTCGTGGTGCTGAAGGCGCCGGTGCGTTTCCTTGGAGACCCCGGAGCCCTCGATCAAGCACGAACACCGGGGGGGTTTTAGTGGGTAAAATATCACATAACCCGGCTGCATCCAAAGCAGTCCATCTCGTCAATTACGTTTCCAAAAGAAAGGGTTTGGAGGACAGGGTTTTTTTTTCAAGACCAAAATAAATGAGGGTTGATCTCAACATCCTCATTTCGCACCGAGGTGACCCGCATTCTTCAGTAATCTCGTGACCACGGCTACTGTAACATGGCCGAAACTTCGAGGTATAAAAATGAAAAAAGAATAGTTTTGTCCTGATATGATATATTTGAACATTAAATAATTATGTGTTCAAATCGCGAAAGCTTGTAAGTATTGTAAGTTGTAAGTATTATGTGTATACTCAGAGCATTCAAGCTCACATAAA
Organism: Apocheima hispidaria; assembly: GCA_947579745.1. Lineage (NCBI taxonomy): Eukaryota > Metazoa > Arthropoda > Insecta > Lepidoptera > Geometridae > Apocheima > Apocheima hispidaria. Next base: position 7,053,132 of record OX388151.1, read on the forward strand.
GGCTTCTTCTTGCGGCGGTGTCGTGTGACGGGTCGCCCTCTTCCCTCAAATATGGTTGAAGAGAGCGATGGCTGGCACATGCGTCAACTCGTAAACGGGTGCTGCTTGCGGGAGCTGGACTGCTCGGAGTATACACGCAACATAGTAATAAGTATAGTAGATTTTCCTCATGTTATGTTGTTAGTCTTATATTATCAGTAATAGTTAACAAAAAATGTAGAAGTTGACAAAGGGCATGGACCTCGGAGTCCGAGGAGTTATTAATAAAAAAAAAAAAAAACGCGAAAGAGTGACGTGCCTTTCTTTATTTTTTATGTTTAGTACACTAAACGAGTCTAATTGGCGTAACACGAAAAAAAAAGTATTATCATACAAACTCTGGGGGTCCATTTTACCCCTTTAGAGGTGTAATTTCACAAGAAACGTTCTTATTGTTCACCTAGAACATTTTTTTATTTCGAGGAATATTGGGTGCAAATTTCAGGTCTCTATCATAAGCGCCTTGGTCTATGCGTTGATTCCTGGAAAAGGTTTGTACTTTTATACTTAGATTAGAATGCATGCAGAAAGTTACGTGACGGACCTTTGCAAAATGTGTGCAAATCGGCAATGCTGCAACTGATCTTCAGCAAGGAGCGTCGTCTGTTGATGCGCAACTGTGAATTGTACATTATAATTATAATATTGCAATCGCTGGAGTTACTCTAGATCGCCTATGGCTGTGGAACGCAGTGACAGGTTATATCAAAATTGATTGTGTGACTGTGTTATGCTCAAGGATAATGGCCAACATACATACGGCAAATTGTTGCATCAAAATAGATAACATTGTTGTATGGCGCTAACCACGCTTAGTTACGTTCTAATCGGCCGCCCAGCGACTGATAAAAGTCGATGAAATAAAAGCCAAACGTGCATGTACATTGTACATTGACTAGATACTTAACCCAACGTAATGTAATGCTAAAGAATTTTTCAGTTAGCTTATAGGACAATGGACTATCAGAATGTATCTAATGTCGCTAAAGCCATCCTTTCAACAAGCCAGCAGTGTTTAGCTAGGTACGCGTGAAAAGAATATGTCAGCGAGAAGGCCCGAGTGAAACGCGGACGGTAGGTAAGGTACGTACAGACAGTGCAGCGCTAGCTTTAGCCCAAGATAAAAAAAAGTGACAATCATGTTTTTGTCACCTACAGATTATTTTACAGGTAATTAAAAAGTATGTATATTAGGTAGGTAACCTACCTACTTAAAATGTATCATCCGTAAATTTCTTTACTGCGTAGGTAAATACCTACCCAAGCTTAGCTTTGTAGCAGTAATACGTGTTAAAAATATTTAGATCTGCAATTCTTATGTTCTCCCTTGTCCCCTTAGGAGTTGGTTACTTGTAATTACCTATAAGCGGTACCTACTTTAGATAAGTATATCTATATCATTCTAACCGTAATAAATCACCTTTGAAAAATTCTTTGCCAAAAAGTTACCTCACCAATAACTTTCATAAGTTTCAAACATAGGTATTGCAGACGCCAATGTAATCAGACTCTGCGTTGTATACTCAGTTAAGTAGATATAATTTAAAATTGCATAAAACGCTCTAAATATAAGGATGGCATGCAAGTGTATTATGAAGTATAAGTATATAATTTTATCTACAACGACGTTACATAACAACGAGTAACGTAGAATAAAACCCAAGTTAAAACTTGAATACAAACGCTCCATAAGCAGGCAATATCGAGACGATTAGAATTGGGATGCTTGTGTCCAAATATTGACCGCGCAATAAGCTCTTAGTAAATTCGTGTTCTGAAATGCAATTTTGTCATAATCGAATTTTGCAATGCAGCCGAGGTAGACAGGCGCCATCCACACGTTGCAGCAAGTTATAACATTAATATTATACGTAGATAGATACCTACCAATGTTTACGTGTAGTATGTTTGTAGGTACTCAACTACGTAACTGCGGTTACAGAATAAATTAATAATAGTACAACTAAAGAAGACTCACGTTGAGATGACGCGTGTGACTTCGTGAGTAATCGCTCTGTCACTTTCGCACTCGTTAGATTATATATGAAAGCGGCCCCGACTGCGGGTTTCAATGCCTAACGCTTCGCGCTCGCAGTGTGATAGGGCTGCTCATGGGCTGCTTCTGTGCTGTGCGGTTTTGAATGAAAGATATGGAGTTAGACTAAATAATCACTGTGACATAGACACTGAACCAACATATTAAGTTGTAACGGAAAATGTATGGCAATTTAGCGGAAAACGGGTAGGTAGAGTTAGTTAAAATTAATATGTCCTGTGGCACTTAACTCTACAGTTGCAAGTAGGTAATACTAGCTCTAAAACGCAGTGAGCAAAGCGCTATGATCGTAATATATTGACGTCCATACCACACTTGAATACCAATCTATCTATGTAGGTAGTTTCCAAAATATCTGCAGAACTAAACAGATTCTAACCGCGCGCTAGAGCTAGTACGTAAGTTTCTATTGGACATTGCATGCAAGCGATAGATCTAGACAGCGTAAAGATACTGCTTTCTGACGCAACGCAGTGTGTAACTAAAGTATGATTTACACAATGCCAGTCGCTGGCGCCAGTCTAACCGGCAAGCCAGCGCTAGTATGGTACTAGCACATTGTAAAAAAAAGACCGCTGGACTGGCACGAAAAACTATGTACAAGGTGCCAGTACCGTCCGTGCCAGCGCTGGCGTGCAGGTTAGACTGGCGCCAGCGACTAGCATCGTGTAAATTATACTTAATACACTCGTGCTCTCGACTCTAGCACTGCGTGTTATATATAACCAAACATTTACTAGAAGTACCTAACTTTTCACTAATCTGTCTTAGGACTAGTAACTAAAATTATCTACTGGATAATTATGTTCTTCAATGCCTTACTCGCGCATCGCGTGAGCTCTATGAAAGTTTTTCTTTTCCGCCTGAATGAAATTGAGTGACTTTCGTTTTTGAAATTACTGCGAACGCTTGCAGGCAATGTTCGATTGCATTTTATATTTCTGTACATATATATATATTTTTTTTTCCTAGTGTATATTTTAATGAAAATGACAATTCCATTTATACGAATCGCTAAATTGTACCGAAAAGTGTTTGTCGATGTTTTAGCCCATTGAGCTATTAAAATAAAAAATATTAAGGTAATAATTATATTTCTAGGAGAGTTAGGAGGATAGGATCGGATAGGATGTAGGGGAGATACATTACCGTACATTGTGGTATCCCATTTCAATATGATCATATTACCACACTTCACTCAGTCAGATTCCCTTAAGCTCTGCTTAATTGTTATATTAACTTTGTTACGTTAACTTAAATACTTACCGATAATTAAAATTTAAAATAATTCAGAAACAATGTTACATCGAGTCAAGGTTGTACAGTTGTTTTGACGCTCTGATAACTTTCGTTTCTTATAACCATAAAATAATACATCAGTGGAATTTAATCACATTTAAGTAACCTTAAAAACGAAAGTAAGATTACTCTCGTTTTTTATCATATTACTTTATTATTATTTTTGGAAACTTAATTATCAGTAAATATCAATATTGATACAAAGATGTTGATGGAAACAGATGTTTTATTTTACTGATCAATCGATAAATCGCATATGCTTACATACGTTGTAATATTATTATGTTTCCTTATAGGTACATACGTACATAACCATTTTACATAATATCATCTTAACGCATTGAGATGACATTAAGAATGGTACCTACCAAAATTAAAGAAATAAAATAATACACATTAATTATAATGTTGTTCCAAACAAGGTAGGTAGATGTACTTAATAAATATACAAGCTCCTCAAAATAAGCTTTCTCTCAACGAATTCCGTGTAGAGCTAAAAGTTTTAGACGTAAAATAAGCTCTTATCAGCGATCAAATAATGAAAATCGTGACCAAACACCTCACAGATAGCTGCCAGTTAGCTAGTTATGGATATTTTATGTAATCAATCTCGTTTCCAAATAATTAGAAAGCAGTGAAAGCATTTAAAATAATATTAATCTGATTCACCCTTTCAACCGCATCTGCACCATAATCGTTTATTATACTCGTAAATTGTTACGTGAACGAGTTTTCTTGTTCGGAAATAAAATTCAGCTGGAAACTCAATTTAATTACTTATGTATCTAATTAATGTATCTCTACAAGCATTTAAAGTATATCTGCAGAGTACTTAATTGATATATTTTCGCATTAAATAGCGTTGGTAAATTATGATAGCCATGTTGTAGTTTGGAAGTCGTGTCCGACCCGCAAGGTTACATTCAGAACAATTTTTATTATGGGACCAAAGCTGAAATCGCAAAGAGCAGCTTTTTCATTTCGTTGAGTGTGAATGATATTTTTTTAGGGAGCACCTATCTTTTTATCGCGATATCATGTTTTGGTCCCATAGTTAAGTGGTTCGGAATGAACATGGGGGTAGCATTCAAGATCAGAGTACCAGAACATCCTGTATACGTAAAAAGTATAGTTATCTAGGCAGTCTCAAAAGCTCTGCAACTTTTTAAACCAAATTCACATAACGTTTTTAGTTGATATGGTTTTTTACTTTTAATAACATTGGTAGGTACTGTGTGCATGCCGCAGTCATCTACACGAGCAGCTTCTCAAGTTTTCCAAAGTAGCATCAGAAGGTGCAATGTAAGTACAGACAGAGAGTGCAGAAAGTGGTGCAACGGCGACGTCTGCAGCCGGTCTGGGCGCTACGGCCGCGGCCCGCCAGCAGCGCTCCAGTCACCGCAGAACTTTCCCGTGCCTCGCACGCAACCGCCGCCGCGCTTACACTTGCGACTCGGAAACGCACAAATTACGTGATCCCATTTAAAGCCATTCCCATTCAGTGCGACATCTCGAATCCTTTAAAAGCAATAAAACATTGAGTAACAGGTCGAATTCGCGACCGTTATCCGACGTAATTTTATTTGTGACACCGCATTTCCAGTACAGCAGTTGCCAATCGTGTCGGAAAGCGGAAGAATCAGCTGATCATATGCTCTTAGGTGAGTTACTCTAATTATGTGTTAGTAAATAACGTCTTCTAGAACGAGACATGTAATGATCGGAATTTGTACTTTTGCGTGAGGAACATTGGCTGTATTGCAACGTGCGTTCATAACGAGTTGTTAAGTGTAAAACAAACCAATCGAAGTTAAGCTAAAAACTGCAGTCTTACACAAGACAGTCAGCTAACGACGCGAGCCTTTACTAGATAAATTATATCTAATTATTTAACACGCGATTTTTTTTTACAACTGTCGTAGATAGGCATTAAGTAATTTAAGGCTAGTAATTTAATATTTTAGGCTGATTTAAGTAATTGCTAACATGATTTGGGTAAATTATTAATAACATAAAATCTGTAGAAAGTACTTAGAAACCAAAAAAAGCTTTTTTTTTCACGAGAGCGAAGCGAACCGATCCGTTGTAAACAATGTCGCCTGTTGCAACTTATTATTCAACGTTACATAATGTAAATAAACTCATATTTTAAGCAACAGCTTATTGGCAAAGAAACGAAAGGAGATCACGAGTCCAATGTCAGAAGGTGCCCGTAGATAGCGTAAACAAAAACGAAACGATGTCAAGTTAATTTAGAGGAAATACTTCCGAGTCTGTAATAGTTAGGAGCGGGTAGTCACGTAAAGAGTACTTACCACGGCTGAATGAGAACGATCAGTTACCAACACGTAATCACTTAAAAACTATAATTACGTTAACTCATCGCAGGCTGGTTTAAATAAAACTGTTAACTAACACCAGCAGGGCTAGCACGCGCACCGCGACAAAATCTGCTATACTCTTCATATCGTGAAAAATGAGACAAACGTACATATAATCGTAGTCGTGTCCTGTTCTTGCATAACAAAAAGATTTTGTCGCGGTGCGCATGCTAACCCTGCAGGTTTGTCAGTAAAAGTTATTGATCCGATACTTTTAAAATATTATAACACGCAACACATAATATTTTCATTCATCTTTGATTTTTTTATTCCACTGAGTGATTCGCCTGATAAGTGTCACTCTTGCCCATAAAAGTTCAGTGCCACCCAGAATTGTATCATGAATCTCAATAATTAATAACCATGTGCGGCTACACACTGCGCTCGTAATCAATAAGTTTTACTGACAAACCTGCAGGACTAGCATGTGAACCGTGACTTCGTTCGCGTAGACGAATAAAATTCGTACATAGGCAACATGCAGTCATGCACAAACATATGTGCGTCTCCTATACCTTTGCAAAAATTCAGGTCGATCCGTTCAGCCGGTTGGCAGCGATAACGCGAAAAACACCCAGACAGTGAGACAGATAGACAGAGACATTTACATTCGCATTTCTAATATTAGTTCGGATTAGGATATATCTTAATCTTTCGTTACTTTGGGGTCGATAAGTATCGGTTAGGTTAAGAATAAAGTACGTTGTTTTAAATTTTATGATAAGTTAATATTTAAACCTTTCAGGGTGAGACTTCATTGAAAGAGGCGACCCGCATAGGCCCGTTTTAACAACTTTTTAATCAACCAGTATTAGTATGACTGTTTGTTTGGTTAGGTAGAGTTCAAAGCGTGATCTATCTCTGATATTTTTTTTGCCACTGGAAAACGGCTTGAGTAAGTCGTTCGTCTTATGGTAAGTAACACGGTTGCCCATAATAGTAGGTACAGTGCCACCCAGAATTTCCAACTAAAACACTTCTACACGCTGCGTAGCAATGCACTGCGCTCGTAGTTAAATCTCTTTATGGTCAGTAATTTCACTGTTAACAATGCCTTCAATCCGGAACAAAGTAATTTTTGCATACTACTGCTTGGTGGTTGTGTGTGAACCAAAGGTGTGAATGGAGTCCTAGCTACCTCTACAAAAAATATATTTTTTAGTTAAGTACTAAAGAATTAACAAATTGGCGCTAATAAGCTTAAGAGCTTTTTAAAAGGTAACGTCTAGTTTAATAATCACCTTCGAATAAATTCGATCGTGCAAAATGTTATCATGATCGAAAATGTTGAGGTCATTTGAGTTACTTATACCAAGTAAATTTAACTAACTTATTATACTGAATTTTTAAATAATTAATATTATATAATATTCAATTTTGTTCAAGGTTATGTATGTATCAATTATAATTATTACATGATTATACATATTTTTTCTAATCTGTAGGTCTATACTTAGACTATCGCTGTGCAAAATTTCATGCATGTACATTTATAACTTTGGAAGTTATAAGGCTGTAAAGGATTCAGACAGACATACGGACATGACGAACTTATAAGGGTTTCTTTTAGTACTACGGAACCCTAAAAACTATAAAATGATTATAAAAATGTAAACAATGAGAGTTGGCGTCTGCCTACAAACTATGCTATGCAGTGTGACAGAATTGTAAAAATTACTAGATATGTACATACACATACTAGCTGTGACGTAATCAATGGACAACCATTAATTACAACACAGCCTGTATATTTCATTATGAATAAATAAATAAAAAAAAATATAAAACTAAGCACACGAAAAACGTGTAGAAATATTTGCCAAACGAATAATTTCTACATGCTTTATCGATTCTTGTAATCAAAACGAGATTAATTTACATAAAAATAACATTATTCCTTAGCAATAAAATAAAGGGTTACGGTTAGTAGTCAAACGACAAATAAATATATGAAAAATCCCGTGATCAAGGTTATAACGTTAGACAACACAAAATTATGTATAATCATGTAATAATTATAATTGACACAAACATAACCTTGAACAAAATTGAATATTATGTAATATTAATTACTTAAAAATTCAGTATAATAAGTTAGTTGGTAAGTAACTCAAATGACCTCAACATTTCCGATCATGATAACATTTTGCACGATCGAAATTATTCGAAGGTGATTATTAAACTAGACGTTACCTTTTAAAAAGCTTTTAAGCTTATTAGCGCGAATTTGTTATTTCTTTAGTACTTAACTAAAAAAATATATTTTTGTAGAGGTAGCTAGGACTCCATCACACCTTTGGTTCACACACAACCACCAAGCAGTAGTATGCAAAAATTACTTTGTTCCGGATTGAAGACATTGTTAACAGTGACATTACTGACTATACAGAGATTTAACGACGAGCGCAATGCATTGCCACGCAGCGTGTAGAAGTGTTTTAGTTCAAAATTCTGGGTGGCACTGTACCTACTATTATGGACCAGGGCCCTTATCCTCTATTGCCATAACTAGCTTGTTACGCGCCATGTTAAGTTCATTCCGTGTTAGTCGCATGAAACGGTATTCTCTAAGTTTCTTAAGCGCGCGGTTCTTCACGTCGTGGCAAGATTAGGAGCCGCGTTTAAGTTTAGAGCATGTTATGACGTCACGCGTTATTGGCAAGTTATCTTATGTGCGATAGAGAATAAGGGCCTAGATCGCCATAATGCCAAACAGCGTAACGACTACATTGTCGATGGTTTTCTAAAGTACAGTTCCCAGTACATCTACAGTAATAGTACATCTAGATCATCAGAACATTTCGGTTTTGTCCCTCAGACTGTTTGTTACCTCTGAATAAAACTGGTACAATTCAATTCGGCCAGGAGGTACAGCGCATAATGCTCGAACATCACGGGAAGTCGATATGAAAGTAAATTATAGAATCTCACAAAGAATATAATTATTTCACATCGTATTAAACTTTTTCCTCCTAGATACCGGCTTGCATTCCTCCGACCGCAAAACCGACATTAACTTGCCTAATCCCAAAATTACTAAAGTCAACGGCTTATCGTGTCAAAATGATCTCATTAAGAAAACCACAATATTTCATAGCTACTAAACAACCAACTTATCTATAGAAGTAATTTAATGAAGAAACTAAAATTTTACGAAACCATTGATTTTATTTCTGAGCACGGGAGAATTATTCTGCCTCGTAAATTAAAATTTGCTTTTACCTTTTTAAAGCCCTCTTTTTAAAAGACAAAGAAAAACCCTTTTGGGGGTGGCCCTTTTTCAAAGTTTGAGTCGTATTAGGTTGTCCTTTATAGTATTATTTTTTTGCCTTGAGATCCTAGAGTTATAAAAATGTTTTTACAGTTTAAGTAACTTTTGTGTTTTCCATGCTCTTGATATTATCAGATCACTATTGAACAAATCTATCAGTGTTTCAAATATCAGGCCAAACATTAGGGCTAAACACATAATGCGATGGTGGCTCTACGACTCAATTTTACAAATAAGCTTGTCGCATCGTACTCCAATAAATATGATTTAGTTAGTGTTAGTTATGAGTTGGTTACACAATGTTTGTTGTTGGTCTTCGTACGTTGTAGTATCGGCGCGTGCCTCGCATCGCAACAGTCCCCGGAGTGCTCGGAAACGCTTGCAAAACGCATCGCTTTCTAATCGCTAGAACATTCGGAAACGTGGAAAACAGCCTTAATGTAGAAATTGTCGCATTTCAAATGCGTGCTCTCGTTTGGACTTTTTTTGTCTTTCCTCCTTTGACAATTTTAGCTGAGCATAACTGAAACAATGCCCGGCAAAAATAGATCCTCTCTTACCTTCGCTATGAGTATCCTCCTCTCTGAACTCCACGCAGGGCATTCTACTAGCTTATGCTGAGCAGAATCTGGGTCTAGCCCTAGAAGTTCAGCTGCTGGTATGTTTGAGCTGCAGTTAGGTAAATCATTCATATTCAATAAATGCCACCGGAAGTAGTCAAGTCAATCCGCAGTGGGGGGATTGAATAAAAACGAAAAACTTACCTATACTGAGAGTTTGATATGTAGTAAGATAGGCATACGAACATGCTAGATTGTATAGTAGATACCTTTACTACTAAAGGCATGCACTCTTCTATAACAATATAAAAACAAAAACAACAACCTTTAAACTTTCTAATAACACTTGAATCTAATTTACAGAATAGAATTCTCCTTTTAATATAGATCTATAAATAAACCGCACAATGACGTGGTTGGACACTTTTCTATGTTAATTGATTGACTGACAGTGATTATGATCACTGTGTGCTGTAAGGTACATATGGAAATATTTTTTTTTTTTTTTTTTCCTCCTAAGAGGGTTTTGGCGTCGCACGTCTTATGCATTTGCCAGTGTCAAGTATACATATTTATTCTCAAGTTTAGTTAGATATAATCAAACAAGTCATAGTCACTGTCAAAGTAGAGCAAAGCAAGTCATGGTCAAGTCCTAGTCATGCCCCAGTAAAGTGGTGAAAACTTTACTAGAGCCTTCTATGGAGTTTTGGAAACAACACGAAAATTCACGTTTCACGACATTATACCATTCACCAACACTCGTGCATGTTCACGAACACTTAACGGGTAAAAATTCACAGTTTTTACACATTAACACTCGAAATAACACAAGTAATGGAAAATAATATAATGACGCGACATGATTTCTTCACGTTCCCGCCAAAAAAAAAAAAAAACCTATGGAAATATTCTGTAAGTGCTAATTGAAAGTTTTAAGTGGTGTTGAACGATTAAATATAGACGAGAAGCCTTTTAGCAGATAAACTTAATACCTATGATGAAAAAATAATTTATAACCTCCTTAAAGAACTGTACCAAATGTTTGTTAAAACAAAAAAGTCTTTATTTATCAGGAGGTCATTTTCAGTTCCCGCTACGATGTGTGCTCAATATGCAGCGATCTTGCACTCTACATCGCCTTCAGATGTGTAATTAAGATAATAAACTTCCTTAGCATAAACATTTGTAAACACTGGTGCCAAAACTGCAATTTCAAAAGTTATGTGACCTTTACAAATAAAAATAAAAATTGGGCTAATGGGCGCCGTGGAACGTTCGGAATGGATGAAATAAGCAGGTTTATTTCATCTAGTCCTGCTAGTAGTAAGTAGTAACTTCAGTCAAGATGTGTATGTGGTATTTTTCGAAAGTTTGATTATCAGTTACTGATCGTATCTATATTTTTGTCATAAATATGCCCATTAGCACGCATGTTTTATTCAATTTACTCCAACAGTAGTTCGATCATCTACGGGCCGGGAGCTTGAAGTGCAGAGTTGTAATGTGTCTATTGAAATGTAGGAAAGAAAGAGGAAAGATGACGTGCCACGATCGTGGCGTACCATATTGGTTGTTATGTACTGAACAATATGTACAGCTATATTATTACAACCCATACGCCGCGTTACCGTTCCGCCTACACCTGCTGTTTATCCGTACTGCACAAATTATCTAGGACAGGATCTCTTCGTTTATATCGACGACCTGTTTGGCTCAATATTAGAACGTTTACCTTATGAGCAGGACTTCACAGATTCGTTTCCTGGCCGGGCTGATGTTTGAATGACAAATTTAAATATTTGCTCTAGGTCTAGGTGTTAAATATCCTTGTCTTTGTGTGTTTTCTATGGCATCCCAGACACAGGAAATCGAAGTGTAAAAAAAGAGAAAAAAAAGTAATATACTTTTAATACAGAAATTAAATATTGTTTAGAGGAACAAACAAAAGTAGAAAAACCACCCATTGCATAGGTACTTAGCTCTCTAGATTTTTTTTTCAAACAATGGCTCTCAACGCCTTTGTACTTTTTTTTTTTTTTGTTCCCACCATTCATAACCTCTGCACTCAGCAGGAAGCGTTCTTCAGTCGATATAATGAAAGTATACATCAAAGCGCCGAGAGCCTGTTATTAGAAAGCAGCCTGCATCGATTACTCGAAATTACATGAAAGTCTATCTCCAGTGTTCTCATTAATATTCCGTAATTCTCACGCTAAACTCTCATAATAGTTTCTAGATTGTTAGTTACTTTTTGTGTCTTAATTGATGCAATAGCTACACATACATAGTGTAACTACCTCTTTAAATATGTCTTGTTATTATTTGTCTAGAATTTCGTTATATTGTGAAAGTCGCGGGTAACCGGTGGAAACAAATGACAAATTGTCGTTTAATTGTCTCTGAAGGATAAAAACCTTTGTCCAGCTGGACGTTTGAGGCTGTTGATGATGATGATGATGATCAATATTATAAATTTGACTGTTACTTTTGACCTTTCTTTGTCTATCCCTCTTTGATCCCTCTGTTTCTTTTTTGCTATTGCGCAACGCTTTTAAACATCCCGAAAAGTGAAAAGGCGAAGGTTGCTGCGGCGTCATATTAAAAAATAATACCGGCCGATTTTGATAATGTTTGGCATAAACATTCGGTACTCAATTCTAACCTTAGACGAAAAATCCATGATTCTAACCAACAATTTTGAATACGACCAAAATAGGTCAAGAGGTTGTCAAGTTATAATGGTCTTGAGGTCTCAGTTCGGGACATCGACCTGAGAACTCACAACCTTATTATATCTTGAATCAAAAATCGCTAACGACAAACAAATCTATGAAATTGTAGAATTGAGGTTGTACAAAAAAGTTTGTGCTCGCGAAGTCTTCTGTTAGCAGATAAATGTTTTGAAACCTGTTTTTATTTTCTCTTATGTGTTGGCTCCACACGACGTGTATTTAGGCAGTGTCAAGTATTATAATATTTAAGATGATGTTAAATATTTCACAAATAAAATAAGTCTCAGTCATAGTCTATGTCCAACAAAGTAAGTCACGTCCACGCCATGCCCTTGTTAAGTGGTGGAGACTTAACTAGAGGTTTCTATGGAGTTTTGGAAACAACACGAAGAGTCTCGTTTCACAACATTATACTATTCACCAACACTCGTGCACGTTCACGAACCCTTAATGGATTTGGAAAATAATACAATGACGCTACATGCCTTCTTCACGTTCCCGCCAAAACCCCTGAAAGCTAGATAAATCGAATGAATAAATACATAGAGGCTGGAGTATTTTTAATCACAGTATCATTTTTTTTTTTTCACTAACAATTTCTCGAACAGTCACATAGGTAAGCGTCAGGCGAGCAACCGGCACGTCCCGTCACTTGTATAAAAAATCTATTAAACAAGCGCTAACCAAAAAAAAAGCAATTACAACTTACAAAAAAGTTGCTGCTATGTTATTTACACGTATTACAGCACATAGGTATTTGGACTAGCCTACTAGCCATCAAACTACTTGCCACCTGTGCATACAACGCTTCGGTAACTATTATTAAAAGGCTAATGTGAATTTAATCATACGGTAGTCAAACAGTAACAACACGAGTCAGTCAATAGATCTCCAGGAAGCTAGTGCAAAAGTTCATGAAGATTGCACAACGTACGAGTTCATTTGATACGGCGTTGCAGTTACAGTGAACTGGGTGAATATGTAAAGTAAGTTGCACATTGCACAACTGTTTGGACATATGCACTGCTCTAACCGTTGTTTAGATGAGCCTTGTAGATTGGTAGACAATTCTAATTTTAATTTGTAGTTAGGCATGTTGCTTATCGTGGCCATGTTCTGCGAAATGAGAAATATCAATTAACCCATAATCCAAAAAAACAAGGCATTCTAGACGGTGACACTGACACCATCTTAAGTCATTATTAGCCATTTTTAGTATTCCGTAGTACTACAAGGAATCCTTATAAGTTCGTCATGTCTGTCTGTCTGTATGTCTGTCTGAATCCTTTATAGCCTTATAACTTCCAAAGTTATAAACGTGCTTTCAAGAAATTTTGCACAACGATAGCATATGTTCGCTTGTCTGATTAAAAAAAATTGTACCGCTTGCGAAATATGGGCCGACAAAATTACTTGCATGTGTGCCCATGCCCTGCCATTTCTAAACTATTCATGACAGAAACTTATTATCTTCCATGTTAATAGATTTTAGTAAAAACTTTATTTTAAGATTATTCCGGGCAACATGTGATAATGACTTTTTTGTGGAAAAACTATTAAATACTTCGAACGTCCTTACGCGCCTACGGAACCCTACTAACTCCGGGCCGCCGACATGCTCATAGCAAGTTATTTATCATGAATTACTTATTCCGCTCTTGCTTATGTACGCTGATGAAGTATGCTGGTGTCACTCACGTGAACTATAGTGCAATATCTGGCGGAGCACGTTATGCGCAGAGGTTTCCATGAAATTATCCAACTTCTAATAAGCAAAATTGAAGGTAATAAAGAAGCTTGCGAAACGTCAATGAATAAACGAGTATTGCATGCGTGGAACATCACAGAAAAATAGATAGAAAAAAAAAGTAAAGAAAAAAGAAAAGAAATAAAAAGAAGAAGAGAGATTTTTCTTTTTTCTAAGAGGCACCGGATACTAAATAAATAGATACCTAAATAGAGAAATTTCACTCCGCGGCTGTCTCCATTACCAAAACCTTTATCACATATCGATATGGATAGTAACAGCTACTAGCAGCTACCGAGTTGCCGGAAGAGATTATCAATTATTTAAGCGATAAGGCCGTCAATTGTAACACTACTTTTAAGTAGATTTATGTATTATGCATGTATTTTCCTGTTTGAACAATAAAGAGTTATCTATCTATCTATTATGCTGGTCACTAGCATTTATTCTCTGATCAGCTTTGCAATCTGATCACTTATTACGGCCTATATAAATGACAATGATTTATTACCAGCTCGCGATGAAAGATCAATGGAAGTTTGCACGTTATAATATCTAATATACAGATGAAAGTAAGTATACTTTCATCTGTATATTAGACCATCTGTAGAATTCAGCAACCTGTCCAAAATGTAACTATTACTTGCATCTGCATTGAGAAACAAGTATGGAAAAACAGATAACGTTACCAAAGGTAAGATTGTATTTGCTCACTCACTCCACACATTATTTTACTCTTATTGTACTTATTTACCTACTAATGCTGAGCACAATAGGACTCAATATTATTTATTCACGTTTGTCTGCTGGCACCTTCATATGGCGTCACCGATTTCCACATAATATAGTTCATATTTTATGCATAACTTTTACAAGGTAAAAACCTACTTCAGTCCTTAGGTTGCTGGACAACAACGACCAGTATATAAATGAATTGAGATTTATTCAGGAATTCGCAAATCCATCAGTAACTGAGAGGCGCGGCGCGTAAGATCAATAAAGTTCAAGAAACGGATAGCTTCCTATTAGGTTAACATTAACATAGTGATGAACTAAAACTGAAACTGAACTAGCTTAGAACTAAGCCAGAAAAAAAGCTAATTTTGGGGCACTAGCTCCCACGGTAGGATACCCTGAGTTTGTGAGTCGTACTACTATTACTCGTCTGCAGTCCGATTGCGTGCTATTACATAAAAGTTGTTATATAGTCTTCAGGTGCACATTTAGCATGTAATATGGTGCACTTTTTAGACATAGAAACTTAACATGTAGACACCCCAATTCGCAATACTTAATGTTCCATATTCAATTTATTGTTATTTCCAATTGCGAAAAGTAGCTTTGAATTAAAAAGCAGACATGCGATGGCCTCGATAACGAACGGTACTCCAATCTCTTGTAGATTTGCAATAACCTCATACCAATCGGATAGGTAACGAACAATATCGCATTAGTTTTTAACTACCTGCCTTGAATCACCCACTGTCTTTCATTTTATAAATAGCGCTGTACTATAGTGTGTGATTCAAAATACGATATGTTATTATTAATGGTGGGTATGTTATTAGCGCGTGTTAATTAGCTCACGTGTTATTGTTTACTTAATTGTACCATGATGTGTCACATCTCTACGAACATAACGGTGGTCACATCGTCTTGTGATTTTGACTTTATATACTGTATATATATATATATATGCGAGCGAAGCTTTAAAGTTATAAAGGATCACGCGAAATCTGGTTTTTGTGAAAAGGACAGCTAGACATAAACATTGAAGTATAAATGAAATCAACAACTACAGTTATAAGTTGTTTCTTTTGCTCGGGTGGTATTCATGTCTAGATATCCTTTTCTATCTACTTATGTTTTGCGAAAAAATCAGACCAGCTGCTGTTCCGAGATATTAAATTTTCACAAGATAGAGGAAAAATACTTAGGGTGTCTAAAATCAGACCAGCAGGGCTAGCATACGCACCGCGACCATACACCTCATCACGCGGCGATACGTTTCGTGGTCACGCAACGTCGTCGGCTGAACCTAACAAGCATCGCAATAAGCAGTAAGCCCTCACGGTACGGGTCCAGCTGGGATAGCATGCGCACCGCGACAAAATCTTTTTGTTATGCAAGAACAAGACACGGCTACGATTATGTATACGTTTAGAGACCATTTTGGCGCGATGGGCATACTAGCCCTGCTGGGTTGATTTTAGACACCCTAAGTATTTTCTCTCTATCTTGTGAAAATTGAATATTTCGGAACGCAACCAAAATAGGACAATCGTGCTATTGGAAACAACAAAAAGTTTCAAATAGAGTCAATTAGTTAACATTTATATCGTTATATCGTAATCGCTTGAGTAACACAGTCCAACATTGTAGCACCCACTTCGTCATACCAATAAATCGCACCTATGTGGAACATTAATCTTGAGCTAGTTTGTCATTGTGGACCTCAAAATCGCGGTTTAACGACCGACCCACCGACCTCAATCGCCATGTGTGCTGTACGAAGGCTGCATATGACATAACTATAGGTAACAGTTACGCGCTAGTTCTACTCCGATGCTCCTAAAGTACCTATATTGTCTCATAATATGATGTACTATTGCAATAACTGTTTCCGCACTCGTTACTGCATCATACATAATTTTCTAATTATAGGCACGCAGATAAATTATACAAGGTGTTCGGTTAAACGACGAACATATTTTAGTGCACCATTGCAAAATTTAACTCTAAACATAGTTTAGTCTGTAAAAGTGACTCGCCTGTAATATTCAATGTTATTTATGGCAAATAAATATTTCATTAACAGTAATTCGCAGCCGAACAGAGACCACTATAACTTCACAACCCAGTAAGGTTGCCGGGAAGATATCACTTTCAGCGATAAGGCCACCAGCTGTAGCACTAGTTTTACGCCTCTTTTTCAAATTTATCTAAAATTTGGTGAGAAATGAATTTATCTATTTAATCCCTGGACCGCTTCTAATGCTACTCGAAATTTAAAAGTTTATTTTTATTTTTATTCAATGTTTGCTCCACGGACCCCGGGGTCCGATCAACTAAAACAGAAGACCTTACAAAAGGAATATATCAAAGAATCCTTATAGTATTACAGAGCTATATGCTATTTATAGCTAGATTTAAGAACTTTTACTAGGGAAAAAAGGCAGACATCGGAAAAAAAACAGCTGTTCCATACATTTCGCCAAGATTGAATGACATTTTTTATGATGCTAGATGTTACACGCGACTTCGTTCGCGTAGACCTACAAAAAAAGTAGCCTATGTCCGTCTCCAATCCTTAAGCTATATATATGCAAAAATTCAGGTCGATCCGTTCAGCCGTATAGCCATGATAACGCGAAGAAAGCCCAGACAGAGACAGACAGACAGAGCTACTTTGACATTTAAAGTAGTTAGGATAGTTGGCAATTTCGTGGTTATTCTGTAGTAAAAGTTGATCGTGAGGAGTACAGTGATATGATTTAGAATATGTATTTAACCGAACATTCTGTATATCGTGTCAGAGTTGAGGCTTCTGACCACTGACGTCTATAATACTATTCACTGCTTCTGACTTATTGTTATTGTTTAAATCTCGTAACAGCTATTACCTTCGTTAGTTAGTTTTGTAGCTTTCAGGGACCCTATTCCTGTGCGCTCGAGATTATCTCGGTCACTGTCTCTCTAATTTAGAATTTAATGGGAGTGAGAGTGACCGAGATAATCTCGAGCGCACAGGAATAGGGTCCCTGGTGTAATGTACAGCAGCAATATATTTGAAATAAAGTAAAATTTATTTTCTGTATCGTTTTCCAATATCAATGAATGTCTTTATTACATTTAGTAGATAATATACTATAACGTAAATTAA
The DNA here is from genome assembly GCA_947579745.1 of Apocheima hispidaria. Lineage (NCBI taxonomy): Eukaryota > Metazoa > Arthropoda > Insecta > Lepidoptera > Geometridae > Apocheima > Apocheima hispidaria. Next base: position 7,071,100 of record OX388151.1, read on the forward strand.
TGTTATATTATTGAGACAGAGGTCGAACAGTCCGTGTTGAGCGAACAATATACCGTATTTTTATTGTTGGCAACATGAAACTACCCTCCAAAATATGTACGACGACAACAATATTTATTGACAAAGCGAAGCGAAGGTCTCAGAGTTTACTGGGACAAATCGGATTTTGTATGTATGTTTGTGTCTATATTTGTCCGACGATAACTTGCGAACCGTTGATCCGATCTTCATGATTTTTTAGGCAAGGAGCTCATTTCAATACAATTTTTAAGTTCGAATATGAGCTGAATTGGTTCAGGGGTTGTGAAGATATAGGGACCGCGAGGTCTCAGTTCGCCGCGAACTACTAGTTACTATTTAGCTGAGATTTATGATTCTCATAAACTACAATTACCTATACCTATTACCTAGAGTCCCGCCGACAGCGAGGCAAGGCCCAAGCTTCCGGCGTTAGGGCTGTAGAGTGAGGAACCTCCTGACAATGCGCGCCGTGTCAGGCTAGCTGCCCTCTGCATCTGTTATTATATTATTATTATCTTGGCAGTTGAATAGCTGGCATAGGCAAAGAATAATGAACTATGGCACTGCTGTGGTACTTCCCCAGACGAACTGCAAAACTGTCCTACCACTGGTAGGCTACAACAACAGCGTGCTGTGAATCGTAAGCTCAGACAAATCACAGGTCTGTACGTTACTTAATCAAAGCAACACTTACGTTAAAACTAGCAGGGGGTTTTTACTGCTGAACAATTACAATGTGGCAAAACTGCATTGTGCAACTTATTTAAGGCCTACATCTAGCGTAATTAGTACTGTATACATTGTAAGTGTTAAGTAATATAACATCGTAGTGTTACTTAGTTAGGATTCGGTAATTAGAAGGAAAACTACACAAAATGATTTTTTCTTCTCCTTCACCAAAATAAAAAATAACAACATGAAAATTGCTGTAAAACATTGACACGGCGTAATAATATTTTTTCATTACTTTTGTCCTCTAAAGGGTGCCATATTTAATGTAATGTGACGTCACATAACCTATAACCAGCGGACGATCAAGACTGATCAAGACGCTTCCGACAATACCACATTTGTCAAATTATGATTAGTAACTTAGAAGTTATGAAGGGACAGATGATTATACATACATAGCGGTCAAAATCATATTCTCCTTTTTTGTAGTCGAGTAAATTTTTTTGAACAAATGTGACCGAGCATCTTTGGAGCGGGCTCTCATAGGTTCATTGAAGTTTTCTTTTTAATGCAGAAAGTTTGTCAAGTACCTGTCTGTCATGACACGCTCAAGGTAGGGTTCCGTAGCTATGCTAGAAATAAATAATCATCATTAACATCATCATAGAGAGCTTGGTGTCAAAGATGTTTTTGCGGTTTTTCTGGAACATATAAGCATAACATATGTAATAGGATGTGTCTATGGATAGGTACGATGTACGAACGGACACTTCTCTCTATCTGCCGTCCTCTCTATTATATTTTTATATGTCTTAATTTCTATAAGCAAGAATTTAAAGTCTGTAAATAATGATAATGATAATAAAATGTACACAACCTTAGCATAAGACAAATGGAAGGAACTAACTACCAAGACACGGGTTTCTATCGACCAGTCTTACTGTTAGTGACTGTAACAACAAAAATGTTGTTACCTATTGTTACCGTTACCATCTTTGTACACAATTTATCCAATAAAGTTTTTCTGAATTTGATTATGATTCTCTCATATTATTTTCTTTTTACATTTTCTATCCGTACGTACTTTCGTCGCCGATCCCGATGGCACTCGTTGATATCGAACAAACAAAAAGCCGACAACGTTTTTAGATGCTTCGATATTATCTCGATTATCAGAGCGTTAGCTGCTGTGCATACCAATGATCGGGTTTTTAGCTATCGCTAGGCTTTAAATGGTGGCAAGTCTTGCCGTGAGTCGCTGCTGAGTTACACAATAACTATTGTTAAGAATGAACATTGTATTTTTTACTGTTGTAGCTGTTTTAGGTCGTATGTGTAAGCATACGTACTGTGCATGTGGTTTTACATAATATTAAGTTAGAGCTACGATGTTTATGGAGTTTTCATAACATTCAAATAACATTAAATTCAATTCATTAAATTCATTCATAACATAACATTCAGGAAGTGACGTTGACCGTTCTTTTTTCAAAAGAAAAAAAAAAGACTACAAAATGTAGCCTATGACAGTCCGGCATAAAAAGTAATCCAACGACTCATTCGTAAAAATCGGTCAAGCTATTTAGATTACAAGAGGTAATCTGTATCAGCCTTTAAACATCCCACTGATGGGATATCAGCCTGTCCTCGAAGGATAATTACACAACGCTGGCCCAATGCGGGTTGTTGGCTTCACAAACGCCATCGGATTTCTTCTCCGGAAATATGCAGGATTCCTCACGATGTTTTCGTTCACCGAAAAACCAGTGGTGTATCCGTTTGTAAGTTCCAAAGAACTCATTGGTACGGGTTCGAACCCGCAACCCTACGAATGTGAGGCAAGCGTGTCGAGGTAACACGACCGTAAAACAGGAGGTAATATAGGACCACACAAACATACATTCTACTTAAATGTTACATATTCATGTTTGTGTGTTACCTCCTGTGACCTTAACATAGGTAGGTATTTATTATGCTTACTGCGTTTGTTACTTACTCAAAAATGAGAATTTTGAGAATTTCGCTGACATAAACGGATTGCTTTCAAAAATGTATAAGCAACCTTTGACCGGAGAGCGATTACCTTTCCAATAACTTTCATTAACTAGTGGAAAAGAAATTCTATACGAGGCTGTGCTAACAAGTAAAACCAGACCAGGCCTCAGGAGAAAACAAATACTTTCGCCGCCGACACCACTGACCCGCTCCTGCAAGTGCACACTTGAATAACTGCATTTATTACTCCCTCTTGAAAGACATACATGGTACGAAAAAAAAAGGGTTTGGTCTACCAACATAGCTAGTGTTCCTAACCAGATACCTTTAATATATTATTCACTGGATTACGGCACCGGTATCCCCTGCCTGTAGTAAGAGCGGACCTCTAGGCTCGGGGGTGATTAGAGGTAGAGCTCTAATCGTCTACCTAAACAAGCCAGGGGAGGACGACATCGGCGAGTGGCTTATGTTGTCGTAGGCGAAGGCGTCTGAGAACGGCTCGTAGCTGTCCCGGACGGAGCAGAAGCGCGGTGCTGAAGGCTCCGGTGCATTCCCTTGGAGATCCCGGAGCCCTCGGTCAAGCACCAAGGCAGACCACTGGCGGGGCTTTAGTGGGTATAATTCCAAATAACCCGGCTGCATTCCAAAGAGTCGGGTATCTTGTGAAGATTCCACCTCGTCAACCACGTTTCCAAAAGAAAGGGGTTGATGTTCTGAAAAATGTCACTCCAGCTATAAAGAGGAATCCAACGAAACCACACTCTTCAAAATTAGGCTGTAGGAGGTAATATAACGACTACACATGAATATAACCACATATGACGTACGCTTGCATGACCATGCCAGCATGTTTGTAAGTTGTCAATTTAAGTTTGCATAGTTTAAATTTGTATGCATATTATTGTTGTGAAGTAATAAATAAATGAAAATAAAAACACAAACATACATACATAAATAAATTCTTACTTACCTACACCCTAAAAAATTTCATTCATTTTCATTCATTCAAGTTTCCCTTTCATTTAATTATTTGCAACAGCATTAATCTATCTCAATATTTGTGAAAATTTCGTCAAATAAGAAACTAAATGCGTGCAAATTGCTAATCGCGGTAACAGAAAACTGCTATTATGCAAAGCTGTATACAATTCACACCTCACTGAAACAAGAACCATAACCTTACATAATGGATCTTTAACCTTGGATACTCTCAACGAGCCAAAGCAAAACGAATATGAGTGCATTCGCAATTTACTCTACAAAATTTTATTTTATAATCCACAATTCCATGTATGTATATATGCTCCCCTTTCTCACTCTCAGTTATATTAATGAATGCATTCATAAAGAAAGCTCAAATAAATGTAGTTTTCTACAAAGAAAAAACTCGTTAACTTCTCTACTCAGTCTTCTATAGGTCAGTGTGTGACGCATCCATCCGCTCAAGGACACGCCTAGGGTTGTCAGTAAACTGATATTTTCATTTCCTCAGTAATTTATAATTTAGCCTTCAACTTCTATGTGATAAATTTACAAATAATAAGTTCATTATTTTCGGCTAAAATTCGTTTTATTTACAAACTTCATCTTATTATTGCAGTGATTTTGCAACGTATGTTTGTATGGGCTTTTAATAATAATTGCCTATAATCTTATCCTGCCGAGTACATTCATTTAAAGATAGAAAAGCCAATTATTATTCTTGCACCGTTTCTACGTAAACTAATTTCGATTTTGTGTAATAAAAAAATTAAACACAGCATTTCTAGCTTTAAACAGTGGCAGCATTGGCCACGTGATTTTAAGTTTAATTTTTGTGTAACAGCAACTCTGACATGATATTGATTGAATTACATCGATATCACCTCGACCAGGTCTATCCTCGATCCCATCTCGATTCTCTCTCGATCTCGTTATTTATTTAATAAGCCACGAAGCGACGTGACAACCCTGTTGACTGCAGTGTTTGGTATCATTGCAGTCCACTGGTTACTCTCTCGGCACAGATAATATCGTTGCCTAATCAGTATACAGGTTAGGTTTACTTTGAGCTCTCCATGTCTTCTTCGAACGCTTGTGGTTAGAATAATTGCAGTAAATATCTTCTACTATGATTATTACAGATTCTTCGCCTTGGTTATTATTGCAGAACTTAATAACCGTTTGGCTTGGTACTAAGTTTATTTAACTTAGTTTCGTTTTGCTACGTATATCGAAGATGAGCATCTTTGGTGCTCTATATGTTCATTTAGTCTAATTTTTTCTTAAAACGATTGCGTGTTGACCAAATGCGAGTTGGCCAAAATGCGTATTGGACCAAGTGCTATTAGATCGTTTCGTCAATAAAGTTTTCAAATTTTTAAATACGTATAAAACCATATCCACTACCACCACCATACTTTGACCACTATTGTGGTCAAATTTCTAGCTTTGCCAATCATAACAAAGAAAAGAAAAAAAAACCGCACTTAGTAAAAATAGTTTATTACTCTTCTAAATTACAAAGAACTTTCACAGGAAGCCGTGAATGTTCAAACCTACTAAGTCATCACATTATTGTTTCTGTATAAGCCCGAAGATATTATTTATAGTGGTCCACAATGAACTATTGATATAAATTACATAGCTCCTGCTCTAAAAAAAATTTACTATAGGCCTCCCACGAAGAGGAAGTAATCTAAAACTGTTGGTGCGCCTTTTATATTTATTTTCAAATGATATTCAATCAACCTTACAAAACTACAACGCGTATAACCTATTACGCTAGTACGTGTAACAATAAAGAATCAATTTTCTCTCGTAAAGGTACACGGACTGAGTAAGCGATAAAAAAACTGTTAGTTGTCTTTATACGTAACATGTTTGTGCTTTATCATCATTTGTCATTCTTAAGAGTAGGCCGTTTTGCAGCTTACACTACCAAAGTTCGTGATTTTCGAATTTGGTCATATAATAATGAGGCGACCTTCTTAAATCGGCAGTATAGGTCGAAAAATGTTCCGCTCTTGACTCTTCGGTCTTTAACAATTTGATGAAGTCGTTCACTCTCGTGTCACCAATAAAATGATTTGTAGTAGGTATAACCGTAAAAGTTATATAAATACTTATTTATGATCATTGAGATCTTGTTAACAGCTACGATATTTAATGCAACACGAGCAAAACCGAGTTATTTAGACCTTTATCGGCTTTATCGGTTACGTCAGGAACAAGGAACGAATTTAATCTGATGGTGTAGATAGATATATTAGGTATAAGTACCTAAATAATTAATGCAAAGCCTGGGCATAGTGAAAGTGCAAGGAAACGTGAGGATAAATGTTTGATCAGTGAAGTGATAGGAACGGCATTTTAGGTAGGTTGTTATTGTTATGGATGCATCCTGATAAAATTTAACACACACACACTTTTGTTCACATAACGCTATATTTATAGCTCCTACAGTAGGATTTCCTGTGTCTGGGGATGTCATGGAACACATACATAAAGACAGGGACAAACTTAAACACAGACCTAGAGCAAATATTTACATTCATCATTAAAACATCTATATCGGCATCTGCATTTTCAGGGTTTGTGAAAACTTTATCCTATCAGAAGTTATTATCGTCAAACGAGGCATAATTATCTAAATGCGGCTAGCTATAAAATTTTGCCATTTTTGATGAATAGGAATCTCTATAACCCCTCGATGAAATCCAGTACATCTATGCAAAGCTTTATAGTTTTTGAGATCACTGTCTACTCTCCCGTCCGCTGCTTAGACATTTTTAGTCAGACCAGCCGCTAATATAAATAATATATGTTATTGTACCTATGTAAATGTTATAATAGCCCTATAATAGCCCCATTATACCATCTCATCAAAGCAAGATTGATTAGGAAGCCGAATATACCTTAGCGGAAATCGTAAATTTCATTCCAAGCGACATAGTAAATATTTTATTTCTACCATTATTTATCATCATTAAATATAAATACAGATTCGTATTTATTTGAAACTAGCTGTTACGCGAGACTTCGTTCACGTGGAGCTACAAAAAAAGTATTTTTCTGCTCCGAACATTAAACTACATAATTATAATATTATGCAAAAAATCAGGTCTATCTGTTCAGCCGTGAAAACGCTACAAACACCCAGAGAGTGAGACAGAGAGACAGGGTTACTTTCGCATTTAGAATATTAGTTAGGATAGCCCATGAACTATATCCGTTTCAATGAAACTTTATCTCATACTTTGACCCCATTCTTCGAGCCGCAGATACAGGTTCTGCTCCCATAAAATACGACTCGAATCGTTTTACGTTTGAGAAAATGACTTTCTACGTTCGTTGAACTTATAGCTCGGGCGTATAAGTAATCCTTTCTATTTGTAACTAGCAGTGAAAAAAGGGAAGCTAAAGAGTTTGTACGATGATAACAAAAATAGCGCTTCATAGCCATATATGCCATGGAGCACACAAAAAGACGTGGACGATTAATACCCAAACACAGAGCAGATATTTAATCACCATCATCATCAGCCGGGAAACGTCCACTGCACGACATAGGTCTCCCCCTTAGTCTGTTACACAGACCGACAACTTGCCACTTGCATCCACCGGCTGCCCGCGACTTTCATAATGTCGTCGGTCCGCCTTGTGAGAGGCCTGGCTGCGTTGCGTCTTCCAGTTCGTGGTCGCCTTTCAAGAACCTTTCTTCGCCATCGGTTATCGGTTCTTCGAGCGATGTGGCCTGCCCATTGCCACTTCAACTTGCAAACCCTAAAAGATATGTCGGTGATTTTGGTTCTTCCGCGAATATTCTCGTTCCGGATTTCATCGCGCAAAGAAACTTCGAGCATTGCTGTTTCCATTGCCCTCCACTACCATTCTCCATTGCTCTCCGTTGCCATTGCAGATAATACAAACAATTAATAATAATATCAACAACGCTATAAAACGAACGCAACCAGCATGCTTGGTAACGCCATATAATACCAACGCTGCAATGGTACCGCTTGAGCATTTTGATAATCTCTGGACCTTCGACGATTCTTGGGGCATTTTGCTGTGTTCATAAGTACTTAACAATTATTCATTAACATTATACAAATAACAATTATTCAAGGTGTTACCTTTTCATGTACAATTGTTTCGCTAAAAAAGCAATAGAGGCATTTCTATTTGACAGACAAACCTACAGAAAACAAGTATCCTACTGCAAAATGGACAATCCCTCATAAACACGAATTTCACACCTCGCAATTCAAAATCGGTCAAGCCGTTTAGTAAAAGTCAAGTCCCATAAAACACAAACATACTCGTACATACCTACTTACACATACCAAAAAAACATTAACTTTTTTCTGGGCAGTCGTATAAAAAGAATATTTATTTTAAATCTTTCAAGCAGAGCATTTGAAAGATTTGAAACCATCAGGTCATGTGTAGACACCCTTACATACATAATATATAAAAGGCTTATTTATCCATAGATAAAAGATCTAGTTATCTGTGGTTTAGACTTTAGACCATAGACCGGCGGCGGGCGCTATGACACTGACTCGGGTTATGGTGCGTTAGTTTTTTCGTAGTAGCTATACAATGATATTATAAAGTACATAAATATTCTTATTATCGTTTGAAAGATGTGGTAATTACTAATTCAGTTATTACTACTCGTCCATTATTCGTACTTATTCATTTTATTTTACTTTCGATGGTAAAGGCATAACACATTAATTTGCACGTCAGTCTAATTGTATAATCTATTATTGTAAAGTGATACGTGAAATGTATTCCATGACTGATGATTATCTCTCCATTTGACACGAACACTTTATAACTTGTTACTTTAATATTTAATTTGTAACGCGTAAATAATTATGCATTCAAATTATACTATCAAACTAATCGTATTAGAAAGTTTTTAGTTCAGACGTAACTATATGTTAATACATAAGGGCCATATTCATTATACGTTGCTGATAAACGTATACAAAACGTTGATTTAAGTTAATCAATGCTTGAAAAGCTCTGTCAAGTTGTGATAGCCCCCTTCCGCCAAAATAAAATTAATGGCTCAGCGGATTTCTGGAGTAAGCCATAAGTCACGCATGAAAATGAGACGGACCTTGTTAAACATTGATTAAATTTAAGGAACGTTTATAAGCAAGACTCTATACATTTTTAAAGATGCATTGTTGTCAATAAAGGCCCTTTCAGACTACGCTATAATATTGCTTTATTCATAACTTTTCCCGCACTGTTCCTCACTTGCTGCTACCGCGACATTGCATAACTATGTAAAACGCATCGTATTGACAAATTAACTCGAGTGGATTATGTTGTATCGTTCTGCTCTCTAAACTAAATTAGTCTAACGTGGCCAACATTATATACTTACGTCTCTATTTATATCACTTTGTGAGAAAATAATGGCAACGGTTTTAGAGCAGCAAACCTAATCAAAATCAACGTCACTGTTTTGACGTCAAGCTAAAGGAGGCAGGTACATAATAAAGCACGGGAAAAGCTTTTAAGCTTTGCTGCGATATATAATAGCGTAGTCTGGTTCTATATTCTGAACCCGGAAAGGTTTCGAATCGAGATCAGGGTCCATACCGTGAGGTGCTTATTGCGACCATACACCTTATCGCGCGGCGATACGATTTGATTAGATTTGATTTGATTAGCATCAGTGGCTGAGCCTAACTATCATCGCAATAAGCAGCTCACGGTACGGCCCTTGCACTCGCCGTCTCTGTCATCTACAGTTAGGATGCCGGAGACGGATACAGTATACCTCGAATCGACTCCATTCCGTTTGGGTTCAAAATATGAGAGCTGAAGATCCCTAGCTGAGCGACTCCTAATGTTTCTCTGTCGATTGTTTATAGACGCCTGAGTACCGGCAGATGGCCTTCACACTGCACATGGAGACCTGCACAACTATTAAAAGCAAGATGATGAATAATTGAACAATCATGAAGGACCAGGTAAAAATCTTACTCCTTAATCCGCTGTCGTAAAATTCCCTGCTTCAGCAAAATTGTGGTTTGTCAACTTTCGCTTATACTCTCACGCGTAAAAATTTGCCTATCCTAGCTTTACAAGTCACTAAAATTATACGAGGCTAACGAATATTAGACAAATCAAATATGCAATAACCTATAACCTAGTAGTGTTAGGGTCTATTTCTTCGTCTATTAGTAAGTTTAAATAATCTACTCGCCTTTAGTTAAAGTGGCGAGTAACTGAAGTAGGTACTAATTCTAAATGTCAGAGTGGCGCTAACAGTCACATAAACTGTACAAAAAGTTACTTAGGACTTCTCTAACCACATAACTGAAAGTATCTAATCAACACATTACTTTAAAATTATGAATGAGGCTTTTATTGTCAAGTTAATGATTTATAGGTCTAGGTTAAATTTTATAAATCAATCGTTAAATCCTTGGCACAACATTAGCCAAATTAATCGCTAGTCAGAATAATTATAAATGTGGTTTTACTTGAACTAAATATTGAGAAAATATGTCAATGAGATTAGTAATATTTTTCAAAGTTATTTATGGCAAAGGCGCATCGCCAAATTGAAGTAATTCAGGAGAATTCAAACAAATCTGACAAAGACTGTTAACATAAGTAAGAATATTTAATTCAGTCCGAATAGAAATAAACCTGTATGATGATGATGATGTGTATGATATCTGGGACAGAAAACAAGCTTTCTCAGAGACCGAGCCAAATCGAGTTTTGCCCCCGAAAACTTACTTATAATTAAATTTCTATACCAATTAGAGACCGAATAACATTGTCATAGTTCCAATATCCACCACCACGAACCGCCACCGCGACCACGAACTGAAAGACGCAGCGTAGGCAGGCCTTCCACAACGTGGACCAGCGACATCATGAAAATCACGGGCAACAGGTGGATTCACGCGGCAGGTTGGAGTGGCGCTCCAAGGGGAGGCCTATGTTCAGCAGTAAATTATGTTAACAGAAAAATGAATGTTATAACTTAAGTATGACCGAAATGAGAGTTACCGGAAAAAACCAATTTAAAGAAAATCAAAAAGACTTGGGTACCTAATCAGGGCTCTGCATAATGCCCTGCGGGGCTAGCATGCGCACCGCGACAAAATCAGTTTGTTATGCAAGAACAGGCAACAGCTACGATTATGTATACGTTTGTCTCATTTTTCATGACATAAAGAGTACAGAAGATTTTGTCGGGGTACGCATGCTAGCCTTGTAGATTGCTAGCCCTGTTTATTCATTGTTACTACATAATATTTTTTTATGATGCGAAATGACGAAACGAGCAAGTCGCTCACCTGATGTTAAGCATCACACCTGCCCATAACAGCTCAGTACCACTACACCCAGCCTATCAAGTATTAGTTAAATAGAAATCAGTGACTTTAGTTATAATACATACGAATGCTTCGACTTCGATGTCTCGGTGTATCTCGAACGCTAGCCATCGTGAATATCTCGAAAGATAGCGTTGAGAATAAGAAATCTCGAAGTTCGACATTATTTTCGAGATTAGATTGAATCTAAGTTTTTTTGAGAAATGTGGTTCTGCACTCTTCTGCAAGGGTTTTTTTTTGCTGTCTAATCTAATTTTATATTATAAAGTAAGTAAAGCATCTTTTATCAAAATATATTATCATCTTTATTTGAATTAGTTTTAATGTAACTCAGTACTTTCTGTAATAGGAAGAGCCTGGAAACCACGACACAGGTCATCCTAGTGTGGAATCCAATGCACACTGATTGTCTATAGATCATAGTTTTTTCATACAAATAAACATTATTATTATTATCATTGGCGTGAAAATTTTCTCGAACAATGTAATAATGTTCCTAACATATACACGGGTTCGTAACCAATAGTGACGCAGGCAGCGTAGCGTGCGTAGTCGATGCCACAGGAAAACACTATCCGAGAGTCGATACGCGGGTTGAGCGTGCGCCCGTGCAGCGCGTTGAAGTCTTTTGTTGGCGTAAGGTAAGTCGTACCTTGCGCGGCCGAAGCATTTGACTAAACATTGTTAATTTATTTTGTTTATTTCAATGTTCTACTTTTTTTACTCGGTATATCAAAAAATAAACATAACTGTTCCGAGCGAAATTTTATTTTTATATATAAATAAAATATGTATTAATATTTGTTTTATATATCAAGTCTAAAATCAATCAGGTCTAAATCGGTTTGAAAAATGCCATCAATTGTGTATTTTATACAAGCGACTGTCGATAGAAGTAAGTTGCGAGTGTGTGTTAGGTAAACTAAATCTCATTGTTAATTCTAACAATATCTTTCTGTTATATATAGGATCTAATCGAGAACAATGCCTTTATCCTCAAGATATAATTTAAATTGTTGCTTTATTACAATTCCGCGGTTGTTGTTTCCTTAGCGTGCACTTGTATATAAATGTTGTCGAAATATAAAGGGAATTATACACAGTGCTGTTTATTTTATGTAGATTATAGAGATTGGGTATTGGCACAGTTTTAGATTTGAAAGTAGATTAAATTTTTGAGACTTTTGGCGGGAATGTGACGAAGTCATGTCGCGTCATTGTATTATTTTCCAAAACTTGTGTAAATAGCGTAGCTTATAAACCATGTGGTGTTAATGTGTAAAAATGGTGGATTTTTATCCATTAAGTGTTCGTGAACGTGTACGCGTTTTGGTGAATAGTATAATGCTGTGAACAGTGACTCTTTGTGTTGTTTCCAAAACTCCATAGAAACCTCTATATAGTAAAATCTCCACCACTTTACTGAGGCTTGATACGTACTTTGCTTGAGACTTACTTTAAGAGTAAAATATTTGACTTCACCTGAAATATTACAATACTTGACACTGGGTAAATACACAATATGTGGTGCCAAACATAAGAGAGAAAATAATGTAAATGTATCCATATTTTAGAACGTCAGAGTACATTTAATATATTCTTGAGTATCTACAAACGAGGCTAGGTACCTAATAAATTATTTGTTAAGAGTTAGTTACTCTTGACTTTAATTCATTAGAGTCAAGAGTAGTTTTTACCATTAAAAAATAAAAAAGTGTGAAACATCAATGAAGCTAAAAATTGTTTTGTACTAAATTTTGATATTACTTTTAGGCTATGGCATATTACTTTAGTTTGAAGGTACACCGCCAAGAATAAGTTGTTACGTATCTAAGTACCAAACAAACATCTCATTAAATGTCTCAAATTATAGTTTATTGCTCTCAAATTACGACGGACTTGTCTGCTTCAATCAAAGTAGACTCTTAAAATGTAATAATTTACTTCCGGTTTGAGTTGTTAAAATTATCGACATAAAATGTACGACAGTGCCATGCACTAGGCAGTTAGCTCGTTAGCTTAAAAAAAACAATCAAAATGTTTGCAAAAATATCAGTATAGAATTTTATTTTTATTATTTTTGCTTATATCTAACGCAATATTTTTAAAGTCCCTTATAAATGAGAGGAACCAGCGCATTGCTTGAACGTACCCGAGTATGTCATAAAACTGCGACCAGAAACACCAGAAGACGGGCAGCAGCGTCTTTTTAGTAAACAGTGTAGGGATTATGGCAAAAAATTCGTGGAAGACTTCGTCCAGCAGTGGACGTCTAAGAGCTGATAGGAAGATGTTTGAATGTCCCAGATAAACTCCAGGAATAAGTCCTTTCATTATACGGAAAATTAAAAACCCGACTGCAAAATGTAGGTCTAAATACTTACTCCGGATGTAAAAGCTAATCTAACGACATCTCGCAATCCAAAATCGACCAAGGCGCTTAGGTGGTAGGAATTCACATAAAAACATATAAACGTACATGTTTACATACACTCAAAAAACATTACCCTTCTTGAGGGCAATCGGTTAGAGGGCAAAATTTTCAAAATACATATAATACGTAATCTAATAATAATCTCGAGTAATAATCTCCAGGGCTAGAATGCACACCGCGATAAAATCATTTCTACTATTTATGTCGAGCGAAAATGAGACAAATGTGTGCATAATCATAGCTATGTCCTATTTTGCACGACAAAAAGAGCAGAGAATATTTTGTCGAGATGCGCATTATAGCTACTGCAGGGCTGGCATGCGCACCGTGAAAAAATCTTTTTGTTATGCAAAAACAGGACACCGCTACAATTATGTATACGTTTGTCTCATTTCTCACGACATGAAGAGTAGAGATGATATTGTCGCGGTGCGCATGCTAGCCCTGCTGGAGTGTGGATTGTCAATGCAAACTTATACTCAGTAGACGTCACGTCTGGGCATCACAGTTAATAGTGTACAGGGCCCGTACCGTGAGGTGCTTATTGCGATGATGTTTAGGCTCAACCGGTGACGCTGCGCGACCACGAATCGTATCGCCGCGCGATAAGGTGTATGGTCGTACAGCGTTCTCGGCTGAGCCTAAACATCATCGCAATAAGCACCTCACGGTACGGCCCCTGAGCTCTTTAAGAACGTTATGTAAATCAGGCATGAACAAGTGTTATAACTCACGGTAGAAGATTGAAGACGACTGGTTAATTCCGACTCGTTTTTTCAGAATGAAAAGTGCTTAGTCACATCACAATGCTTAACATGAAGTAGACTGCATGCACATTTTGTACCAAATTTGATTAATATCTATCAGAAATAGTATATTGTGCGAGTGTATAAACAAAGTCCTTTTATCTGAGACGCTTATCCGCCCGAGCTAAAAGCGAGATATTTCAGTTGAAGATAACATGGGTATACCAAAAAAAAACCTGTGTCTTTCGTCATATCAAAAGGTATAAAACGAAAGTAGACACGAGACTAGTATGAAATATTATTTTAAAAGGACAATAAAATACATATTCATGTTCCTAGTTCGAAATTCCATTCGAGTGATTTTTGTTTGAGTACCGTCACACGTCTTATACATTTATTTAAGAATGTTGAATGTGAATATGTTTAAGTTTCAGTAAAAGTTGTCAAACAAGTCAAGAAAAGGATGTCACGATCAAGTCCAAGTCAGAATGTAAAATCGCCTCATATCTTTTTCTTATAGAAGGGGTTGAAAAGTAGATTCTATCATTCGGTCTCAAAATAATATTTTTATCTAGGGATAAATGTTTTAAAGTTACATAAAGCCAGTTAGCCAGTACTACGTCCTTCTATCGTTTTGCGCGTTGACCACAAAAACTTAGTATGTTTGACCGATATTGTTTGCTTATCATACTTAACATTACTTAGAACTAGCCGTGTCAAGGTCTGCAAATGATTTGACAGTTTCATTGCTAAAAAGGACATTTAACTTCTTGTCTATAACTATTAGGTACTTAGTGTTTTGCGTATGACATTTTTAGTACCTTGGTTAATCTGTTTTATGTTACGATGTCATCCCTATTCTGTTGCAACAAGCCTTCAGGCGGTCTAAAAACTGATATCCTAACTAACTACTCGGTTTACAAGAACTTGAACTCCTTATTTGAACTCATCTATTTTATTATTATTCCGTCTTTAGATGTAATGAAAGACCTAACAAAAGACAATCGAAGTAGGTGTTTTTCTAAGTTTTTATTTGTGAATACTGATTATATAGTAGTATATATATAGTAATAGCATATAAATTATAGGCTATTATACTAGTTACTTGGTGCAACAAAATACTGAATACTGAATACTTACATTATTATTTAAACATTATGGCAAATATATTCATTTTGTTGGCAAAATTAAAAATGGAATGAAAAACGCATCAATGCAAACGTGACGTTGACGTCTGCAATGCATACTTACTAGTAAAATAGAAACCAGTGAATGAAACTAGAATGTATTGAATGGCAAAAATATCGAATGTCTTTGCGGCCGTGTCATTCGATATGCAAAATGAAACGAATGAAGTTTTGTCCCAAATACTCGGTCGTTGACGCAACACGAGTAAATACTCTACCCACTTACCTCGGATAGTCACGAAATTTAAGTATTAATACAATCACGTTTTTAAAACTATTTATGTTGATATTCAATAAATATATACAGTAAGCATTTTATATAAAAACAATAAGTAGTTATATTCTATCATTTAGCGATAGTTCTAATGATAGGAGATGAGATATTTAAATATGTCCTAACTAATATTATAATTCAGAGGAATATAGCCGCAGTCGTATCACGACCAATAAAGCTTTTAGGTATAAAAAAGAATACGTTCATCTCGAGGAAAAAACTTCGCTTGCGCAATTCAGAACTCCCTACATGTATTTACTACTCTCAGTCCCTCCCTACAAAACATGAAAAAATGCATAATTAGATTAACGCCATCTAGCGAACTATAAATCTAAACTAAAATGTGTACCTAACAGTATCATTCAGTTTTGTGTTTTTTTGTTTGGTTGTGGAAAAATGGGTTATTATTATTTAGTAAGCTAGGTTCACTGCTAAGGTTTTATGCATTCAACATATTTTTTAAGTTAAGTCAAAAAGTATAAGCTTTTTGGATAACGCTTTTTGTGAATTTAAATTTTAAAAATGAGCCCTGCACCAATGAGTACTTATAAATGACGTGCAGTTTGCGATGTCATCGCTCAAAAACGGTGAAGGAAAACATCGTGAGGAAATCGATAAATATGTATATTAATTTATGTGGTGGGTTGAGCTGGTAATACGCGTTTGGGACGACTCAAGATATGGGATGAGACACGCTGGGATAAAGACGGAACAACCCATATCCAAGAACCTCAAAAGTTCAAAAACATATGCCAGCTATATATATATATATATATATTTATTTTATGCATAATTATATTTCTATTATTTATTAGTATATTGTCGTTATTTTATGTAATTTTATTATTAGTACGTATTACTATTAGTTTAGTTTATAATTATATTGGTATATTAGAGTATAAGTGTCACACAATCTCCATCATTGCACACCCCGACTTCTACCTCTTCTATCAATACTCTCCTTCCTAAGGTTGCCTGTGCGAGATCGCTTTCAGCGATAAGGCCGCCAGTTGTTACACTAGTTTATATGCCTCTTTTTAAATGTATGTAAAATTTTGTGTGAACAATAAAGAGTTAATCTATCTATCTATATATCTATTTATCTATCTATCTATATATCTATCTATCTATATATCTATCTATCTATCATGGTGGATTAGGGCCTATCTTCTCTCTCTAAGAGAAGGTCTGTGTCCCGTACAGCTGTGGGAAGATGATAGATTTGATAACGAATGTAATTTTCTTATTTAGCATCAACACACATTACACACAGTGCACAGGAAGGGAGGCTCATTATAATCTGGAGACGATATGTGCTGAAAGTGATGGCTAGGTGATTTTACTATTATACATTTGTAAAATACGGGTAATCTTGAAGTTTAAAAATTTAACAACCGAGAAAAAGCTTAATAGCAACATCAACAAAGATTACGTAAATACCTACGCGCCATCAAAATATTATTAGCGAATCCATTTTTTTTGGTGACCGCAACATAACTTTACGGGCCGTGAGCGTGACCAAATGATTTGACCTTGTAGAAGCTTAGTGACACGATACTCGTACCACAGAAGAGAAAAAAAATTACTCACGATACGACTATTCATGTCATTGAAATTATTGACAATTTATTACATAAAATAATGCAACATAATACTATAACTTTATCGGTCTAATAACTAATAATCAATAACAAGGACGCCGCTGCCCGTCCTCCGGTTGTTCTGGTCGCCGTTTGAGAACATACCCAGGTCTACATAATGTTACAACATCACAATACACATATATTGTAACAATTATAAATAAATAAACTGCTATTTGGAAAAGTGTTTATCAGGTAGATGTTTCAGAGCTGTACTAAGGCTGTATTTCACAACCGGTTAAATTAGCTTTCAATTTAAAAAAATGCGTGCTCATGTTTTGAAGCTACGAAGCCACAGACAAACTTATACCAGCCCTAGATCGAAGAGAGTTAAAAAGGTGTTACATTTGCTCAGTCATCACACCGCTATTAATATAATAATGCGAAAGTACATCTTTCTGTTTTTTTTACTTATGACGATTAAACGGCAAGTATGCACAATAAGTACTTTGCGTTATAACGCATATACAGTGTGAAATATTATGTGATATGCAATAGCATAATGTTATAAGAAACTACCTATTACCCGCGACTTCGTTCGCGTGACCTTTAAAAAAAGTAGCCAATGTCCGTCTCCGACCCTTAAGCTATTTGTATGCAAAAATTCAGCTCGATGTGCTCAACCGTTTAGCTGTGGTAACGTGACAAACACCCAGAGAAACAGACAGAGACAAACACCCAGACAGAGCGACAGATAGACAGAGAGACAGAGCTACGTTCGAATTAATAATATTACTATCTGTTACCCGCGACTTCATTTGCGTAGACCAATAAAAAAGGAGCCTATGTCCGTCTCCTGCCCTAAGATATATATATGCAAAAATTCAGATCGATCCGTTTTGCCGTTTAGCTGTGATAGCGTGACAAACACCCAAGAAACAGACAGAGACAGAAAGACAGATAGATAGACAGAGCTACATTTGCATTTATAATATTAGTTAGGATTAGGATAGGATGTCACATTTGCTCAATCATAACATAACATTCATCACAAGAGCTGTCTATATGTTTTGTGGGTCATAAAGGCTACAAACGATAGCAGAAGGTCAGCTCTTCAAGCGTTTTAATATTTAAGCACACTGTAAGAGTAAATCGCGAAGATAAATATTAAATATATCTAGTTACGAGCTGTGTTAGATAACGTTATATAAAAGTTAGATAACACAAGGTTGACACCTGTAAAAATTGTAAATGTGAAGGTTGAATTGGTCAATATTTGTTTTGATTAATTCCAGTCATTTATTTTGTCGCAATAGTCACTTGAAAATTGGTTTTGGTTTCAAAATTATTCTTTATTGGTAAATCATTTAAAAACACTCAAACGCGTAGATAATATAATCATATCAGTAGGTATCAAAAATCTTTCACACATCAACGGCATTTAAAGCTCGAGATTTTTATGGTAATCTAAGCTAGGCGCTGGACTACAGCTCACCTGATGTTATTTTAATGTTTGTTATCAGGACTTAACCACGGTAAAACTAGTTTATTTATGTACATCGACGTTTCGGCCAAGTTCTTGACTAAGACGTTTCGTGGTTAAAGTCCTGATAACAAACATTAAATTATGTGTTCAAATCGCGAAAGTTTAAAGTTTCATCTGAAGTTAATCTGAAAATTGATTGTGTGATCGTTGAAATGGAATAACTCTCCGCCAAGCGCTTGACAGTGTTCCAACACTGTCAGATGCTTAGCGACAGATTTGCGACTTGACCTACCTTTCAGGTATAAAGACAGCCTTTTTACCTACATTCGGCCTGAACCTTCTTATGTACCAAATTATATCAAGGAAGGATCAATCCCCTAGTAAATAATTCCACGAATACTATTCCCTAGCGGAGTACAATCGAAAATTAATGCGATGACCAATCATGTTACGTAAAGGCCGTCCGAACAATGCGTTACGAAAGAATTCGAGCGGTCCATCCAACTGTCCGAGCGCGATTGAAGTAAATCACAATACATATAATATGTATACTTACTCAGGACTTAAGCTTTTTGAAAGGTTGAGGTATAACGAAAAACTGGAATCGGAATAGAAATCGATTCCCTTAGTATAATACCCGTTACTTACCCATGGTTAATAGGGTCTGAATCGTTTCGCATAAGAACTTTTTTTATGTTGGACAGGCGAATCGTTTGACGTGAACTCATTTGATATTAGGTTATGGTGTAGTCGAAGATGATACAAACACCTACACCTAGACTTGTATGGGAGCTAGCTTTCAAGCGAGGCTGTTAATAAACAATTGTGCAACACAGGGACTTATATTTTCTCCTCTGGACTCGAGAAAGAACTCTATTATATTAATTCTCGTTTCGAATTAATGATATGATGTCGTAGAGTCAGTAGTTAAATTGAAAATTGATACTTTAGAACAACAGAAACATAAAGTACTCGACGTCAAAGCTTGAGATTTTGTAACTTCATATCATATCATTAAATAATACTAAAGGCCCAATTTAATAACACTATGTTTTTTTTTTTTTTTTAACAGTAATTATAACATAATAATATACACCCTAGATTTCGCACTAGGTGGACCTGTGTCGCGAAATCCAGTGTCTTTCATTCCTTAACCAAACAATATATTTTCTTGAAAACAAAACCAAAAAAAGCTAACCAAGAATAATATAATAGTTTCTAAATCTAAATTAAAATTAAATTCTGTAGGCATGATTAATAATAATGAATATTAGAATAATATAATATGATATAATTTTTTTAATATTAGATATATATATATATGTTCTAAGTAGCATTCTATTCACATACTAGGTTATCGTTTGTTATTTTTTCCTACAAGACATTTTCACGCGACTCTCGAATTTACAAATCTCAGTCGAAGATTTTATGAACTCGCATTGTTTGCTTGAAAATTGTCACGACACATTCTAGTTCATCGCAAATTGCGCATCTATTAACTTCTTACATAAAGTTCCCACAGACTAACAAATCTGACATACAAGTTATACCAGAGTTAGCAGGTTAAGGTACAAAGAATCCAATTGCATCACCGGACGCCACTTCCGCGCCACTCGCACTTCCTAATCGCATTTTGTTTTTATTTACATTACGATCAGTTATTTACATTCAGTTATCCACGACAGTCCGTCAGTCACGTCGGTTTTCATAGTAAAAAGATCTTCAGTTTTTTCTTTTTCAAGTATTAGACGTTCTCAGCGCGAGTTTATGTTATTTCCTTTTGTGTTCTTAAAAGCACGTACGACGATATGAGTATCTGCCACTTGTGAACCTGGCTTAGTAATTCTTTTATTATCTTAGAAAGTAGTTCCACAAATATTGTATCGAAATTCGCGTTTATTGGCAACGAAGATATTCTATGATAAGACTTTACCTCGATGTATATGTATACCAAGTCTAAAACGAAAACGAGATTGATTTCTCCTGCACTATTTAAAATAATAATTATATTGATAGCTTGATATCAAATATAAGCTTCCAAATGGGTGTCTCAGATCGTAATCATGTTCCAATTCGAATTTAATTTCAATCATGAGTGAAAGTTAATTTGTCCCATCAATTGTGTCTACTTGCTCACTTGTCAATTAATCTTAGAAAGGATTTTGTTTCTATGTCGTTTTTCATTTCGATATTAATTTATTTCGGACGCATCGTCTATGTCGAAATAGACTGCTTCGTCGCTCGCCGATTGACCTCACATTGATATTCATAAAACTAAAACTAAATGATTGTGAAGTCATGACTTTAGCAATAGTTGATGTACCTATGAGCCAAGAACATTCTAAAACATTAGATACATTGTAACAGATTTTGCTGATATTTTCACTGTTTCACCACACTATAAATAATTTAAAACATGAGCTTCTCGATCAATAAGTACATTTTGATTAAAACGTGAGCTACTTAATCTTGCGCTTCTAAGTAAACAATAGAGAAGCTTTTACGCAAGACTTTATATACCTACATACCTAGCATTAGTACCTAGTATTCTGTATGGTAATGAATTTTCTTTTTTTCTTTCCTTTTCTAGGTGTGATAGAAGGATGGTCACAATTTAAAAGCTCTCCAACGATTAGGTCTGGAAAAGGTAGTAACATCATTGATCTAATCGGCGCTATTTTTGGCATGCCTACAATTGAAAAAGTTGTGAAATTGCTGCCGCTGATCAAATAAAATAATAAAATAATTAAAAACTTAATAAATCGATCGAGGACTTCAAAATAAACCGATATGTTAAGGACAGTAATAGTTTACTAAAATTTATTTTTTCTGAGTAATTAGAGCTGAAGGCAAATTCGACAACATTTAGTTACACTTGGCAAATCTGTGTTCACTTGACGATTCCGAGGGTTTCATAAGTTTACAGGTGTTGAACCTTGTTAGACGGCACCAGAATGGGTTTTACTTAACTAAAATTAAACATTATTGTAATTAACTAGTGAACAGTTAAGGAGCAATGCTGTTACCGGTTTGGTCACAACTTCGTGCTCTGAATACTGTAGCAACAATTTTCGTAATGGACCTTACTTGACTAAACGTTGCTGCACCACCTTGACCAGGTGTCCCATGCTGCAAGCAAGGCGTAAAGTTGTGGTCAGGGGCGATGCCCTAGTATGAACTTCAGTCGAAAAGGAACACAAAGTTTATTAGCATTTTTGAGGACTTGGTACATGCCAATACGATAAAAAGGAACACTTATGGTGAGATATAGGTATTTAAGCTGCTGTGGTCTATTTATATGAAACTCCTGCTTTTCTCGGTAGCGACAAACCCAATCTACCACTTGAAACCGTGGTTCAAAGAAATAGTTATGAAAAATTGTACAAAATTAATATCATTTTTTTTTCCACTGAAGAACTTCGATTAAGAGCCTGTTTTTTTTTTCAGACAGTAATGTGGCGGCTTCACTTGACAGACAGTCACCTCCGCGTGATGCTGTGGTGTATACTTCTCGGGCTGCAGCCTGCGTTCGCAGGCATCTTAGACCCCTTCAACTGGGCTCGATCAGACAGAATCGAGGTCAACATACCTTGGCTACCGTGTATGTATGTGGTGGTTTGGTTTGGTAAAAACTATAATTAATTTTAATATGTTTTATTGCAATAATAATATAAAAATTAAACTCTTTTGAACTCTATTAAAATAGTTTGATTAAAAATACTAGCTCATGCCCGCGATTTCGTACCCGTAGGTCTCGCCACGGTGTAGCTCAGCTTCAGCGAACTATGCACACTATGCGTGAACGTGTAGAGTAGATAGACAGACATATTCTTTTATTATTTGTGCAGGGTCTTGTTTATTTAAAAGATGAATTTAAATATCTGCTCTAGATCTGGGTGTTAATTGTTGATGTCTTTGTGTTTATTCCATGGCATCGACGACACAATCCTTTTAGGACAGTGTGAAGTGTTAAATAATTAATTTATGAATAGTTGCGTCTATTAAGCGTCTACTAAGCGCAGTGACTATTTTAAAATTTCGTTATTTTCATTCTATCAACGTGTTTATTTCAGTTGAAAACGAGACGCGATGCTACGACGAGCTGGGATGTCTGAACATTACGCGAAGCTGGTATCATCTCATTCACCGGCCCTTCAACGTATTCCCACTACCCAGGGTAGTCATCAACACTAGGTATTTGTAATTACACTTACAGAAAAAATAAAAAAGGTTCACACATGATTAAGTACTGCGATTAAAGTTATGCGCTTCGGATATCTTCGTTACTTTTATTCTGAAGACCTCTGTCGTTTTAAGAACATTTGAGTGACTGACGAAGCGCGGACACCGTTGTTTTAAATATTAAGTAAAATAATATAAGGTAAAATAAGAAGTAACAATATTATTTAGGCCTGTAACATCCATCTTATTTGGTACTGTAACTATAAAATATATATACCTATACAAACTTACTAATTTTGACGAGCTTCCAACTTAGGCACTCAGGTCATTAGAAGCGGGAGGTCCCGACTTTTGCGTGTGTTCCACGTTATCAGAATCCTAGTGGGGAGTTACGTGATCCGCAGTGAATACCGTTAATTAAAAAAAATATATATAATGTATTTATTATGCCGAATAATATAATTATTTTCATTGCATGTAATTTTTTTGTATTCTTTTGCAGATTTATTTTATACACAAACAAGAATCCCACAGATGGACAGATTCTAAATGTGAACCTTAATAAGACGATAGTGAAATCTAACTTCGTTCCGACAAGACTGACGAAGTTGATTATACACGGGTTCATTGATACTCCACTATCAAATTGGGTAAGTTTTTCCTAAAATATTAGTCAGTTGCAGTCGCATACTATTTGAGAAACCAATCCATAGAAATTTCGTTATCCAAAACATCTACAGGTCTAAATATATTGAATAGAATCAATCAATCCTCCTCAATTTTTATTGAAAAAATATATTTTAGCATTTTTGAAAAATAAATACTAAGACACTTTCCTTGCAATTTTTTATTTATTTTTTATTTATGACATGGGCATGATATAGGTGACTGTAATTTTGAGTAATTAACTAGATAACTAGGTACAAATATATATATAAATATTTTTTTATGGGAATTGGACGCGAGGCGAGCAAGTCGCTTACCTGATGTTAAGCGTCGCGCTTGCCCATGACAATTCAGTGCCACCCAGAATTTTGAACTTTAACAGTTCAAAACCATGTGCGGCAATGCACAGCGCTCTTCACTCTGAGATGTCCAGTAATTACGCTGGAAACATTGTTCTTCAATCCGGAACACAGTAATGTTTGTACGCTACTGCTTGGCGGTTGAATAACTGGCAAAGGTGTGGTACTTCCCTGTTACTGCAGATGAGCCCTACAGTGGTAGGGCTAAAAATTTAATATAATTAGGTAATAAGCTTCCCTAGCAGGTAATTAGTACGTAGCTTAACTTTATATCTAGTGTCTGATATATTATTTAATTGGTAAGAAAATATAAATGTTTATATTGCGAAAATAACACGAGAGAGAGAGCAGACTCGTAAAACAACCAACATAAAATATTTTACGACTAGAGAGCTAACTAGCTTTAGATATCTATCATATACACAGAGCTAAGTATCTACCAATACACCTAGATAGATTGTAGGCTACGTACACTTGTACAGACACTTTCCTTATCGTCCAAGCGGATCATTGTCCCACTTAATTCAGGTCAGCGAGATGAAAGACGAGCTCGTGAAAGCTGGCGACTTCAACGTGGTCATTGTAGACTGGGCAGGCGGTAGTCTGCCGCTCTACACCCAAGCGACGGCAAACACCAGGCTGGTTGGCTTGGAAGTGGCGCATTTCATCAACACTTTACAGGTTCGTTATGCATGAACTGCAAGCTAAACAGCATTATTTACACGCGCGAAACTTCCATTGTTCGCTTGAAACGTGATCTTTCTGTGAAACGATCGATGCGTCTCCTTTCCCTTTAAAACCTGTCTAAGTTTCTTTTTCGTAAGGCTGGTCCATGAGCAGAGCACATTGTATGTTTCAGAAAGAACATGGTCTAAACCCAGAGGATGTCCACATTATAGGTCATTCTTTAGGAGCTCATACGGCCGGTTATGCGGGGGAAAAAATACAGGTAAGCAACATATATACTGAACATACTTTTTTAGTGTGTAGTTTTTTTGTTTTGTCTTTGATTTAGCTTTTCATTTCATAGGGATTAGGAAGAATTACAGGTTTGGACCCTGCAGAGCCTTATTTCCAAGGAATGCCGACGAATGTCCGGCTGGACCCAACTGACGCGTTGTTCGTCGACGTCATTCATACAGACGGAAAAAGCATTTTCCTTTTAGGTAACGATTCACATGAACGTAGTTTGTGTTACTGATTAATGCACGTGTGCTTTGTATGTATATCCCTAATCCATAAATATGCACCTTTCGTTTGTTTTTGACCCGTTTAACTAAACGTCGATTTAGGAAAAGCTTTGTTGCTATGAATCATTAATATACTAACACAATATCAATATGTATCTATTTTGATGTAAATATTGTATAAAACGCTGTACTGCTCGTAAATCCATCATTCATGTATAGAAATATGTATATTTTTATGGTATTCGCATTGGAACTAATTGACCGACGTATTTATTTCACGCGTGCGACAGATTTTGTGTTTATGGCAGGATACGGGATGTCGCAACCCGTGGGTCATTTAGATTTCTACCCCAACAATGGGAAGGAACAGCCAGGGTGCGACCTAACGGAAGGACCCCTAGTGCCGCTCACGCTCGTCAAGCAAGGCCTTGAAGAGGCCTCGAGAGTCTTGGTGGCCTGTAACCATGTCAGAGCAATTAAATTATTCACCGAATCGATCAATGGGAAGTGTCCTTATATTGGTAAGTACCTACCTTTTACAATGCAGATAATGTCAAATATTGGCATGTTTTACTGAATATGATTAACTTTTAGTAGTAGAGCTCTCCTGCAGAGTCCGCCTGGGGAATTACCACACCTTTTCCAGTTATTCAACCGCCAAACAGTAGTGTGCAAGCTTTACTGTGTGAAGGGCAATGTTTCCAGCGTGATTATTGGGCATAAAGAAATTTGGCATCTTATGTCTCAGCGCAGTGCATTGCCGCACACCGCACATTGCTGCTTTCTACTTGAATTTTTGATTGGTGTAATTTCTTAAAACAACTTATTTATTTGCGCAAAATTGGCTTCAATAAATCCACGATTAGTAATTAAGCTATAATTGACAAAAAACGCAAGAAAAGAATATCGTGCGATGAGCGAAACGTTGCACCTTAAGATTTTTTTAAAGAGAATGACAGCAATTATTATGTATTTGCTTCAAATACTTAGGTTTTCGGAGTTTGTTCTCCACCTCGCCTATCACAATTAGGTACATAATAGTCGATTTTGCACCAAGAGGATAAAGCAGAGTCTTATGTCATGGGCGACATATTTAATCCCGAGTGAAACGAAAGATTCTAAAGTTAACTCCCGAGCGTAGAGTTAAATCCTGAGCGTAGAGTAAAATCCCGAGCGGAAGATTGGTTACCCCTGGTAATGAAATCCAGTACAATATTATTGCCCGGCTCAACAGCAAACTAAATGACTTACTTTAGATGAGGTTTGCATTATACATAATTGACCATTTTCGAGCAGGTGGCGTATAAAACGTATTACCCTTGTATCTACGTGAAATGACATTGTTAATTTTATGCTTTCAGGCCATCAATGCCCATCATATCAACACTTTTTAAATGGAAAATGTTTCCACTGTGGACATGGCTGTGCAGTCATGGGGTAGGTTATTTTTATAATATCAAAATATTCAGTAATAACATACAACAGAATATATAAAAGAAGACAGATGACCCTCGAGAATTTTCGACTCTCGCGATGTCGCAATAAAGTATCTAAACGAGAGAGAAAGAGAAAGAAATATATTTTCCTCTTATTTTATCTCGTTGGATCTCGTTGGTCGTTGGTCTCGTTGGTCTCGATCCGTGTTTCGCCGGTTTGTTAGCTATCTTAGCACGCACAGCGAAGCGTAGCTACCCGCGATGAATACCTACACCTGATTAATCCCACTATTAATTTCGCGCGGGTTAGGTTAGGTATAAAGCTTCTTTTATCCTAGCCTGCATATTTCAAGGCTAAGGATTCGCTGTAAATTTCTTGCTGCTAAAAATTCGCTGTAAAATTGTTGGTGCTAAAAATAACCAATTTTTATAATACTAGTAATTTTTCTAGCTCTATCTATGCTATTGTACAAATTATTTATTATTTTTAAGTATATTTCTTTTGTTTATTGTATTGTATTGTAAAGAGCAAGACTTTTTAGGCCCCTAAAACAAGAACTGAAATATTTACCAAAATAATTGTATTTTGTTTTAATAAAACGGGAACTCATGTTGAAGGCGAGGTCGCGCGCGCGACACCTTTATAATAATAGGTATAGCATTCCCTGTAACATATCACCGAATGTGTCCGACTATAGTCGGATTAACCGACTCAATTCAACATGAGTATTCCCGATTTATTAAAATAAAATACAATTATTTTGTTAAATATTTCAGTTCTTGTTTTAGAGGTCAAAAAGTCTAAGCCTATTGAGCCTTGTTTTCTAATTTATTGCCATTCCAGATTCCATGCGGACAGTTCCCCAGGATTAATCACAAATAAGAGTAATCAGACTGAAAATGAAGTTTACCCTTCAGAGGAACAGGACACTATTGGTGCTAGATACTATCTCAGTACTGGCAAAATAAATCCGTTTTGTCGTAAGTGATAAATTCTAAATTAAAAGAAACTGTTTTACAACAAAACTATGTCAAATGGTAAACGTACAAACCTTATAATATAATATAACAAAATCGAGTAAAATCTATAAATCGATGAACTATTTGTTTTAATACACTATGTTTAAAAAAAAAAAACTTAACATCGATGAACTTCTTCAATTGAAATGTAGGTACCAATCGCAATTTGACCACCGGGGCTCTGTTGCCACACTCTATATCGACCAGCTTATAGAAACATCGTCATTATCTATTCTGTTTACTGCTAACCGTAGCCTATCCTGAATGAAAAAAACTTATAAATTCATACTTTGTTTCTTTTGCTCCCATGAAATTAATATCTAGCCATCCCTTTCGCATGATATTACACCAGGTTATGTATAGAGGCCTTTCATCTAGCTTCTAAATCTGCATGCTCTTAGTCAGAGATTCAGATTCAAACCTATGCCTATGCAGTCCTTTACATAGAAAATTAAAACACTTTTTACAGTATATTTTCTTTTCAGAACGGCATTATAAGGTATCTATACAACTAGCAAATCCAAAGGGCGCCGAGTCGTGGGTCCAGGTAAATAACAGAGTATCCGTATATCCTCTAATCCACAGTTTTATGACCTACAATAAACTGCAGTCAAAGTTTCAAACTCCATAAATTTTGTTATTTCTACAGGGATTTTTAAAAGTGACTTTGATGTCGGACCGTGGTGTAATACGAGGAATGGACTTGACTCCCAACAACTATGTGAAGTAAGTTTCCAAATCACCTTTCCTTTGAAACCGTAAAACCATTTACCCAAATGTAATTTAAACACAAAATATGGCCGTAGCGACTCCGCTGGAGGAAATAGGCTGGACAGGTCCTTGTATATAGGTTTATGGTGCATGCAAAGAGAGTGGGATGGCATGACAGTGCCTTGGTGGGAGGAACTCCGCAACTCCTAGTACCTACGTGAAATACGGTGACCATCCATGTTCCACGTGGTGTTCGTCGATCGCGTTGAAATTCACGTCGAGTGCAGATTCAGGTGCATGTACAAGGTACATAAGTAGACGAATAACCTGTCCAAGTGTGCAAAATATTAAGTACAAACGCTAAAGGCCCAGTCCGATTGCGGAGGTCCTGCAAATCCAGTAGAAATATTCAGGTAGGTAATTAAGTTTAATAAGGCTTTGAAATAATTGCAGGTTAGAACATGGCACTTCTTACACTATCGTTGTGACACATCCGATGGACATGGGCGGTAAAGTGAGGAAGGTAAACATACTCTACAAGATTTTAATAACTGCAGTAGGTATTAATGAGAGGGTTGTCCTATTGTGCCCCCGCAATCATGTATACATTCGGGCTTTTGCCCCGATTGGAATTAATTTTATATATTTTTTTTTAATTTTAACTTTTTTTTTACTAAGTCGTTTTGACAAGTACCTACAATGTTCTAATTGAAATGATTTGCAGGTGGAGCTATCGTGGGAGTACGACATGAATGTACTGGAGCCGAGATCTCTCTGCATCTTGTGGTGCAACGATCGACTCTATGTCAAGTCAGTTGTTGTAGACCAGATGGAACTCCCGACCAGAGGGTAGGTACCTCCTTCTCCTATACAGAAATAAATTTAGTTCCTTCACAGACAATCTCTTACCGTAACTTCATTACCAACTACCAAAATCTACCCATTAATAGGTACTACAAACTGAGAGTATGTACAATCGCCACAAACAAATATGGCATGTCGAGGTAGAGTCCAGGCATAGTCTGTTAAACATAATTATAACATCTGGTCTCGCTGATGTTTTCATATTTAACTAGATCGTTTTTGAAGTTTCATATTAAGTAGGTAAGATAACATATACAACCATATATTATATTATATTATAACCATATATTGCATGCTGTCTTCACCTGTAAGTATTGTGACATTTAGTTCTATTTTATTTGTGTATATTTTTGACATTGTATATGTGTACACAGTGTAGGTGAACCTAAATAAATAAATAAACCACATCGCTGGGTCCAAATAATGTGAGCAGGTATTAAAGTAGTACATACATCAGCTGTTATCAGTCGACGGGTCGAACACCATTTACCAACCTTTACATACAAAACACAAATTCACAGCTTCCTAAATGAACTATCTTTCGTGCTAATCTAAGTATCCATATATATTATTATTTTTTATTTATTTTTCTAAGCTATTTGGTCCCACTGCTGGGCAATATAGTATCCCCGCTTTCCTTCCATTTCTCCCGCTCCACCGCTAGCTGGGAACAGTCACGATGAAACGTGTACAAGTTGTCCCGCCAACGCGCCCCGGGCCTTCCGTGTGACCGATTGCCTGCCTTACAATTCGTGACATGACCCGCCCACTCCCGCTTCAGTTAGGCAGTCTTGTTGTCAACATTCAACATCCACGATGCCAGTTCTGGAACGTAGTTCGGTGTTGCCTATATTTAATTTAACAAACAAAATTTTAAATTCTAGAAAGCGGAACATTGACTTCAGCACAAAGCTGTGCACTCCGAAGCGAGAGTTCGCCGAGATCCCAAACCGAGGGTCCGCCAGTTTTTACGACTGCGGACGGTAGCGGAGCTGTTCCATACTGCAGCCACGAGGCACCTGGCATTCTGAACAAAGAAACTTGGTACTGTCCTTCCGAACTACAAAAATTATTCAGTATATTTAGAGAGAGTAAGAACAGAAGAAGAACCCGTACGATATTCGGTATTGTGCCGCAACTTCGGTACTGGTTCTCATCTCCATCAACACTAATGTCTACACCACTTGGGCAGCTGTGCCAGTGGACCAGAGCATCGCTCCGGTATTTGAAGGAGCTTTGTTGGATCTGGTAGATGCGTGCAGGAAAATTGACAATACACCCAATGAAGGACGACACCTCGAATAAGAATAAGAACTTCGTGTGTGGAGTGAGAGATTTTTTGTGACCGTGTACAAGTGATTACAGCAAAAAAGTACACTATAAAAAAAACTAATGTGATTGCGTCTAAAATGGAAATACGAACGTTCTGCATTCAATTGTGTTATTTACAGGGAGTGTGTGATTAAATTATAGCTCTGTCTATAAGCCTACTTAATAATAATTGTTAGATAATTTTGTTATCAGCAAAACAGTTATGTAATATCTTGTATATATAATATTATTATTTTAATAATTAACTGGATTGCTGAAACTGTATGATACTTTGTCATAGGTACTTATTACAAAATAGAAAACTATAATTCTGAGAGTTTTTTTTTATTATAAACGAAAAAAGGAAACCACCTATACAACATTATAAGCATATAGATCTTTGATATAAGTAAGTTCTAATTAAGTTATATTTAAAAAAACTGGTACACCTGTGCCACAAATGCAACCAACACACATTTAACTAAAAACTCGGATGATGCTAAGAGACTTTGTGGTCGAGGATGGTAAACACTCGTAGGAGGCTGCCGGAACACACCTTTAGGGACTACTTAGGACCTAAATAATAGCTAGATCCCCGGGTGCTCGGACGGGGTGCAGTGATACAAAAATGTATTGCGCTCTACGGAACAGAATACAGCAAATGCCCGCAGCTGTTCCATAGAGCATTATACATTTTGTGCCTTAGCGCCCCGTCAGCGCGCCCGGGGAGCTTTCTATTCAAAGTCCCCTATTTTGTGTATTATATATATATGATAGGTAGATCAACGCACAGCCTAAACCACTGAAGCTAGAGACGTAAAATTTGGACAGTAAGTAGTTTTTTGTATTACTATGTAACCACCCGCTAAGAAAGGAAGTTGCGATATTCAACACCTAAAAGGGGGAAAAGGGTGTTAAAGTAAGTGTGGAGAACAATTTGCCATGGTTTTGAAACTTTATAAATATCCTAATAATAAGAAAATATTAAACACGTGAGTCAGCTTTTTTTGAAAAAGCAAATCGTGGTTTTCTTAGTAACTACACAAACGTTTGAACGTTTGTTCCGTGACTTTCCAAAGGTTTTCCACACCTAAAAATGTTGCCCATGGTCTATAGGAACTTTACAATCTATTCAAGGGATGAAATATATTTTTTTTCTTCGATCTGAGTGAAAAGATTGCTACTTTTCGAACAAAATGTCACAGTACAAATTGATTTATTTTTCAATGTCGCGTGATTCGTTTGCACGCAAGCAGCCTGCAATTCCGATTTTAATACAAAAGTGCTGCCCGGAAACGGCTGTAGCTTATATTTTGAAATTGCGCGGTTTGCTGGGTCGCAAGCAGCCCTCGAGGTTGTTTCACAAAACAACTCGGGATACTCTCCACACTAGGCTTCCTTATGTCAGGACGCGGACAACGAACATCCAGATATTAAAATTTATCCCCCAAAAATCAGCTCGGCCATACTAGTCGTCAATAATGAAGCACTTACAGCGTACACAATAACATTCTAAAATATAGTAATGTAATGTAATAGTACAAGAATGCCATAATTAAATTACTACCTAGAACAACGAGGGTGAAGCCGTGGGCATAGGCTAGTTATATAATAAAATATGTGACTAAGTACGACCATCTTCCTATGGAACTTGTATGTTTTCCTTTACCGATAGCTCAAGCTTATTGTTGAGATTAGAATAGTACCCTGAAAACTTTTTTGATTTATTTTGTTATATTTCTCAGAACCACAAAAGAGTTTTTTTTTAAACATATCTTTCTCTTTTTTGTGCTCAGAAAGCAAGTTATAGTTCTAGTTTCAAATAGACAAGGATTGGACAAGGACATGCCGTTAACTAAACTTTTCGCGATGTTTCCAAAACTCCATAGAAACCTTTGGTAGTCTCCACCACTTTGCTAGGGCAGGACTTGGACTTGACTGTTACTCTGCTTGACTTAAACAATGAATGAGACATCCTTTTATTGTGAAATATTGTGGTTCATTTGAAATATTACAAAACTTGACATTGGCTAAATACACAAAATGAGTAGCCAAAATTTAGGAGAAGTTGGCGGCTGTCACTGTCAGTTAAGTACTGTCAGTCAATGTCAGTATCATGCTGTGCTGTCAAGTTATGTTATGAGAAAAAGACGAGTTTAATTGATGAAAATACTTGATGTAAAATGATAAAATAAAATACACATCCAATTTTGTGGAGGCAAACGATATGTCTTCGGCTACTTCCAAACTTGTTTTAGCCATTACCCTAACTGGAACCATTGGTATTGTTAGTTACGTTCACATCAAACAGCAACAAGACAGGTAAATATTGACAGCTGATCATCTATTGAAGGGACCTATTGGTAGAATAAACAGTAGAACATGTGGTAACGACCCAGCTAATACTACCCTGAACCAAAAAAGACAACGTGATTGGACAGCAATCATTTTTAAGAAGTTTTCTAGTCTAGGGCTAAATGAGATTTATGGGTTCTGGTAATGAGAGTTATTAATTTATGGGTTCAAACCTCAATACTTATAGAAGTTTGATATCTTCAATTTCATTTATGCAGGACTTTTAGTAAGTACATTCTCCAACGCATAAAATATCGTAGAGATTTAAAACTAGTTTTTAGCCTCGAATATGACCTCGTAACTTCACAACCACTTGACCGATTTTGCTCATATTCAGACTTAAAACTGTTATTTTTACAAAGTACTAGGCTACAAAATTTCATTAATATTGCATTAACAATACTCATTTTTATTTTCATGGAACTGGCTAATAGTTAGAACAAAATTTCAGAGTTTCAAACAATACCCAAGTTATTGTCAGATAAATATACTAACATCGCTTTGTTTCTGTAGACTTGTAAACCTTTGCTTCGCTCGGTCAATTATTTATTTTAATAATGAAGAATTACCACTTTACTATGTTGTTCTTAATAACAAAAAAAAATACACGAGAAGAATAACAATCCCATACAAAAGAAAATCTCTCAAAAATCCTGCTTAAAACTAGATGGCACAAATTAGTATATGTCTGCTATTTTAGGTTTAGTAAAGGTCAAATTAGATTGCAATGAACGACATAAAAAATGTTTCCAAAAATAATGTTTTCAACGTCATCTTTTGAAAACCTAGCTAGTTTTGCGAATAAAATATAAAATTAATAATTTTTACTTAAATTAATAAACTTTACATAATTTTTTTTACTTTTTTAAATAAGAATGAGTTAGCTTTGGTTTCTATTTTAAGAAAATTGTGATGATCATCTCGCAGATTAAAGCACTAGCGACATCTTACGTCCCTATTAGTACTACAGTTGAGTTATGCATCTTTCTGTGGACATTAACACTCTTATTATAATTTCTCTATGATAATAATAATTATTATTATCCAAGTAACAAAATATTGTATTAATTACAGAGATAAAATGCACGAAGGTGTAGTCCGGGACATGGAAAGACAGCAGAAGCGAAAAATAGAAAACATTTATGTTTTAGAGAAACAAAACGAGTTAGCCAAGCAAATGAGGAAGGAACTAAGAAGTCCATAGAAATATTAAGATAAAATTGTACATGTAGATTTATTGCTATGCTAGTCTAAAATAATAATAATATACAAATCACTATGTAACTGCACTAGTTTTTCTTCTCTTTAAGCCAATGTTCTAACATAACATCTTTGAGGTTCAAGCTTATCCCTGTTGGTTTTCTTTTATCAGAGCCATCAATGAATCCATCTACGTCAAGTTTTTGTTTAGCGATTGCAGCAAGGGATTCAAAAGTACGAGGCTCCCAGCAGGCTAAATCTGATAAAGACTTGCGGTCCAACATGATGTTTGCTCGTGCTAGTCCTTCTTTGAGGGAAAAATGTGTCATATTGTGTTGCTCACAAGCCGCTGTAATACGGGTGTTCCAAAGAGCCTTCATATCATCTTTTTTAAGTCGTCTAGCTTTTGTTGCATACACCAGAGCTCGATGGACATTGCGCACAGCAATAGAATAGCAGTTTCTACGGCGTCCGATGTAATGCGCAGCTAGTCTAAACACACGCCGTTTTCTCCAGAATTCATCAGGCCCACGGGCTCTTACCCAGTTAACTACAGAAAGAAAAACCATGCCTGCAAAAGATAGTAATTATAATAACATTAAATAAATAAATATGTGAGGCAAAGACGGTGTTAATTTACTACGGAGAATTCTGTGGTAAGAGGGTTCGGGCCGGCATGAAAACTTGACAGAAAATAAGAATTCTGGCCATACTCAATTCAGAAATAAATACACACTTGTTTTCGATCTGGATGCGATGAATTAAACGCGAACAAAACGCGACGTTATCTACGAACAAGAAAATATTAAATAACCTCAAACTCAATTTCTGTTCAGAATGTCAATGAATGATGATTGTCAGTGTCATATCCGTGACTTTGTAATTTTTTTATTTTCATATTTTGGCTCCAAGCCTAGAGAGAAATTATTTAGCCAGTGTCAAGGCTTAATAAATATCATTATATAAAAAAATAGTTCACTTAAAATTATTTTAAATAAAATAAACTATTTTTTACACACAATCCAAATAAGTCTCAACCATAGTCTAGTAAATTATTTATCAGTCACAGTCCAGTCCAAGTCGTGAGTCAGACAAGTGGTGGATGCACAATCTGTGGGTGGATGTTTTACTGAAGTCTACTGAAATCTTCTACGGACTTCTAGAAACAAAACGAGTAAGCACGGTTCACTAAATGATAACATTTATTTTGTCCACAGTCGTGCACGTTAACGAACACTTAATATTCTTGTGATATACCTATGCTGGGATATCAGCCTACCCTCGAAGGGTAATTACGTGATTAGGCCATATCCACGACGCTGGCTCAGTGCGGTTTGGCGGATTCACATACTCCATCGAATTTCTTCTCCGGAAATATGCAGGTTTCCTCACGATGTTTTCCTTCACCGAAAAGCCAGTGGGCCTATCCGTACGTAACTTCCAAAGAACTCATTGGTACGGGCCCCCGCCCGGGTTCGAACCCGCTACCTCATGAATGTGAAGCGAGCGTTCTCCCAGTGAACTACCACGACTTTTTTCTAGATATCTACTTAATGGGTAATAATCCACCATTCCACCATTGTTATTCAATATGTACCTAACAGTCGAAAGAAAAAATCTATACTAATATATTATCTATAATTGAATATTCTCTAATAATACAATGAAATATGTTTTTTTCACATTGCCTTCGAAACTGACTGGCTGACTTAATTTCGAAGTGACTTTTGCGGATATTCGGATTACCGACTTATTTTATAACAGCGATCAAAAAAAAATTTAAGGTTAAAACCATGCCCGCAAGGGGGTAGGTACTTTTAAAGTCGTGGGTACTGTACTTTTGGGTTTGCTTTGATATTCAGAGATAGTTTGGGGTCAGAATAGATCACATTATCTACTGGGAGCATTGCTGATCTACATGAAACGGTTTTAGTTCGAATTCGCTTTCTTCCACATAATCCTCTTCGGGACACACGGAAGTGGAGCTACTAGATGGTAAGAACTTGTTATTCACGGGCATCAGGTGCTTCACATTATACTGTCTTTTCGTTGGAGATGCTTTGCAATCGTTAGTACTTTCTCTACTCGCAGCAATAATGCATGTTAGAATTATTATCTGTTGAAGATATAATAACGCAAGTTGGTTACATACTTATTAAAAAGTAATGGTAAATATTATTAAGAATCATCCTGATTGTGCGCGATCGGGATCGCGCATAAGTAATTCTATCACAATCAGAATTTCGAACAAGGGTACAGTTTTACTGCCTGGAATTTCATAATGCTCTAGTTAGGTAGTTTTCTTTATTGATAAACTCCAATTCCAGGAATATGAATTGTTTATAATATTTATAAACGTAATCATTAGTAAATCTTAACCCTTAACTACTTAGCTAAAGTTAATCTTAGCAATTAATCAATTTTAACCATAAGTAAGTACCTCGGCGATGACTATCGCAAAGAAAATGATAAGGTGAACATTCATTGATGTCATATAGATGCGGTACATAGATTTACTGCAACCTTTTGTGTGAATTGAATGGGTACCCAACTCCAGAAGGTAATTTGGAACGCAAGTTCCACTTTTACAGCAACTGCAAAATACATGGGAAAATACCTATAAAGGGTTATAAGGAAAGGGTATGCTAAGCCGAAAAGGGCTCATAGTACTCATCATTACGAACAACTTTTACTATGGGACCAAAACTGAAATAGAGAAAAAAATATCAGCTGAGGGTATATACATTTTTTTTACTCAGATAATAAAATCGAATTCATCCTAAAAATGTTTGTAAGTTGAATTTTTGGCGATTCTAAAACAGTAATGGTAGTATATAGATGTGCCCGAGAAGACTGCAGCGCCGCGTCTGTGTGGGACGGTGTAATAATGCATATCTACTATTTTGTTGCTTTGAATTCCCATCGGAATCTCATCTTCATTATCATCTTGTATGCAAATACTTAAAAAAAAAAACTACTCCTAAACTACGAAAAATCGTAGAACAAACATGGGGTATTTTCGTGAAGCCCTCGGTACGAAGAACCTTTTTCAGATTGACGTCACCGCTTCGAGCAGCCTGTATATTAAACTACCTAAATAGTTTAATATACAGGTTGCTCGAAGGCTTCACGAAAATACCCCATGTTTGTTCTACGATTTTTCGTAGTTTAGGAGTAGTTATTTTTTTTATATATAAATTTCCAGAAGAGCGGCTTAAAAATATTCTAACTCTTTTTGGGTGGATTTTTCGAAGAGGGACGACGGAAATTCCAAAAAGCACTATCGAAAATACTACCCATAAAAACTTTGAATTTTGTTTATGTCGTTAATTTGGAAAATCAAAAAAAATCGTAATACATCTATGGGGTATTTTCGTGGATCCCTTGGTTTGAACCTACTTATATTGTTTCATATATACAAAGTTATTTAAGTACTTTCTATTTTTTATCCAATTACCCAAAAAGAGGGTAATGTTTTTCGGGTGAATCGGGTGTATGTAAATAGGTACAATAGGTAGGTACTTATGTGAATATTTACTACTTAAGTGATCTCATGTCAGAAAAAACAGCTTGGCCGATTTTGAAATCTGAGGTGTGTAAATAGTGCGTATTCGTCTTAAGGTCCAACGTCCAACCTACTTTAGTAAATGCTATAGGTATTTTGCAGGGTGTTATGACATGATTTTCTCTCAGTTTGGTGGTATGGGCCGCTTACCTCAGTGGAACACTATCAGATACTGTTGTAGTATCTTTTTTGCTCTCCATGTTGAATTTCTGCACACTAGGATTCCATTCATAATCGCGATTTTTTTCAAACCAATCGTAGTTGAACCAATCTTTGTAAGAATCAAGCTAAAAAAAATGCAGACAATATAAACGACATGTTGATACCACCACATAACAATGATTTGATTTTGAAAGTTCTTTAGATAGATAGATAGAAACTCTTTATTGTGTACACCAAAAATAAAAGAACACATGTACAGAACTATCTTATACTTAAGCTAAATAATGAATGATATAAAATCTTTAATGATATAAATTGGTTCATTTTTTGTAACAACTCAGTGTTAACAAACTAAATAACAAAATCCTAATACTAAATTGTTTTCTAGGATAAGATCGCCATTTAAAACGTTTACCTAACATGAAGTTAATATTTTATAAAGTGCGTAAAGACAAAAATTGGGGGTATATACTTAGTTTCGAAAAATAATTGATCGATTACATACTATTATAGTACTTTGCTATTTCGTATGATGTCGTAGAGTTTTTTTTAGCAATTTTTAGATAGTGTTTTTTTTTGTGTTACTCGATTACGAGACGAGCAAGTCAGTCACCTGATGTTAAGCGTCACACTTGCCCATAACAGTTCAGTGCCACTCAGAATTTTGAACTTCAACAGTTCAAAACTATGCGCGGCAATGCGCTGCGCTCGTCACCCTAAGATGTTAGAGGTTAAATATAAAAAAAAAAGTTTATTGAGACAAAAACGACATAATCAATTAGATTTATCTCACAATAAAACGGAAAATAATAATAATAAATTCATAATAAAAAATAAAATTAAAATAGCACAAGAAATAAATAATGTCAGGTTTTAAAACTAAGTTTATACAATTTATTCAATGTCAAAATCATTATCGGCTTTATTGCCCTTGTCCCATTGGTCAATTAGATTTTCTGAATATGTCAAAAAAAATATGTCATTTCCAGTTGTCACAAAAAATGTCAAAATCAGAGTTGGCGGCAAGCAGTGCTTTGAAGTGTCGGCGAGCGCGAATCAGAGGCGACATAGATCGCGATACCGTGCGATTTTGATCAATGTGGAACAAATCTCTGTATAGGAACCCAGTGATTACGCTGGAAACATTGCACAGATGAATAAACATTGCCTTTCAACCCGGAATAAGTAATGCTTGCACACTACTGCTTCGCGGTTGAATAATTGGCAAAAGTGTGGTACTTACCCAGGCGAACTCCGCAAGAGAGCCCTACACTACAAAAAAACACTAACAAACACTATATCCAAACACTATGTTGTGTAGGTTAATTTCTAATAAAACATTAAAAATATTTTTATACAGTGTATCCGGGTCAGTGTCCGAGACAAAAAACACGAAATCTCTTCGTAATCATAATCACTTTTGGTATGCGAAAAGCGAAAAATCGCGTTTGTTCGCCCCGCTATTTTATTATTGGTCCCGTGAATGCGTTACGTAGAGGTTTAAGATATTTATTTCTCATAAGAAACAATTTCACTTATATGAGAATCAGCTTAATAGTAATAAATATTGTTATCGTCGTACATATTTTGGAGGGTAGTTTTATGTAGGTAACAATAAAAATACGCTAATTAGTTCGCTCAACACGGCCGGCTCGGACTCTGACTCAATACATAGCACAACACACGTAAATCAAGCGTATCTGGAAGTGACTGAGCGTACTTTACAACATTTGTCAATTATATTGTTTATGTTAGTGAAATACATAATGCATTGCAAATATCGGTGTTTTTGTCATTACTATTATTAGTTTAAGTGTAATACAAAAATAGATACACACCACATATTGATTTAAGATTAAAATAATGTGTAGATCCACGTATTTGAAATCTTTTTGCTTCTTGATCAGATTTTGGCAGTTTGTATCAGTACAATCAGATGTAAATCAGTTTTGAAAGCCCTAATAACAACACTTTAGGTCGTCGACATTTTCAGGTTTTATAATACTGCGTATGCGTATAGTATTAGCTTAAGAAATATGAGCGACTTTTTGCTTGCCTGAATATCATCAAAGCTACTCGCACCTTGAGTAAAGATACTATTAGTATCTAGTAAGTATCTTTATTTTGGCTATTAGTGTGGTTGTTATGTAAGTTGATATTAGAGTTTACACCTTGTAGTTTTTTGACGGTATTTCTATTATTCTAGGTATTCTTTTAATATACTTTATGGTTAAGTTTTCATTTCCATTTTGCATTCGGCGCCGAAGTTCCTCTTTAAGATGTATCAAGAACTGCTGCTGTTTGTGAGTTTGATCTGAATACATTTTAATGTTATCTAGTTTTAAGTTCGTTTTATTGCGCAATATGTATTTTGCTGTATCTTGCGATTTAAAGCATATTTTTAGAGGGCGAATTTTTTGAGGATTGTATTTTCCTAGACGCATGACATGATGTGGTTCGGGGCAGCAAGTATCCATAGTCTGTAAAATACGGAAGACTTCTTTTATATCTTGACGCATCCGGTCATCTTTGTTAGAAGATACTGGTTCTGAGAGACCACTCATAATGATGTTCTTACTCCTGGCCTCACGTTCATTGATTTCAGCTATGATATCCTCATGGGCGTTTTTAAACGATTGCGGCGAATAAGATGCATGATCAGTTTCCCTGTTAATTAGTTCGATAGTATGTTCCAAATTTACGAGTTTTTTCTCAGTAATACAGTTGTACTTTTGTAATGCAGTTACCTCTGTCTTGATCGCATTTTGTTCGGCAGCGAGTTTATCGGTAGTTGATTTTATGTTCATGATTTGTTCTTTTATGGTAGTTATATCGCTAGATATTTTTTGGGTGAACTCAGCTTGGCTGGTAGTAAGTGTTGCTAACATCATCATCATTTGTTCCATTTGTTTGCGCATTTCACCAAGCTCCGTGCAAATAATTTCTATGTCATCAGTTTGTTTTCGTTTTTGACGTTTGGTGGACATTAGAACTGTTAAAAGTTCAGGATCTTTATTCGACAAATTTGGTTGTGAATCGCTTCGTCCAAAGGTGAGGCCACTTCCAGTTTGCGAAAGTGCTAGATCCGTTTTGTCCATTATTAGTAGCTGATATTCTCAGTTGGAACAACTCGGTGTGGTAGTGTGAGCAGGATGGAAAATAATGAGCCCGTCTTCTTCTTGCGGGTGTGAAGAGCGTTACCTGTGGCAATGCTGCGAGTCGCTCGAAGGTACGAAGTCGTAACACTGTATCACTCGGTTAATTCAAATTGGAGTTTACAACTAGCCGCGTGTAGGTAGAATTTCCAATGACTTAGTTTATTATAATTTTAGTAAGTATTTCAACGACGCGTCTACTCAGTACGACGATCAACGCGTAGTCCAAAGGTACCTACTTATGTGTTTTTGGACTCCGACACTGATGTTCGGACACAATATTACTAGTAGTTCGCGGCGAACTAAGACCTCGTGTGCCTCGCAACCACTATATATTCACAACCCCTGAACCGATTCAGCTCATATTTGAACTTAATGAACTACTTGCCTACAAAATTTCATGAAGATCGGATCAACGGTTCGCAAGTTATCATCGGACAAATATACACACGAACATACAAACATACATACAAAAACCGATTTGTCCCAGTAAACTTTGAGACCTTCTCTTCGCTCTGTCAATTATGAAAGTAATTTAACACTTTTTTTTTTTAATAATTATAAACGGGGAAACGTGTATTTACAATCGTGGGAGATATGAGTGGATATGCGGGCTTATCCTCTAACTTTGCAACGTTCGTGATTCTGATTGCGAGAGCATGCCATCTCGCTCGTACCAACTTAGTCGCACTATGCGCGGTCCCGCTCGCCGAATTCTCGCTATCGCTTTCAGA
Organism: Apocheima hispidaria; assembly: GCA_947579745.1. Lineage (NCBI taxonomy): Eukaryota > Metazoa > Arthropoda > Insecta > Lepidoptera > Geometridae > Apocheima > Apocheima hispidaria. The sequence continues at coordinate 7,112,771 of OX388151.1, forward strand.
GTTACGGGATAAGCCCAATGGTCAAATGAGAAGGATACACAGAATAGAAAAAAGAGATGAGGAATATTTATATGAACGAAAAGTATATTTTACAACTTTATGTCACTAGCTTCTATAAATGAAGCCTTTTAGACATTTTAAAATAATTTTATCATACCTAACGAGTGAAAACGTTTATGTACTCTTTGCAAAGCACTGCACTTTATCTACATTTTGAAATTCATACCTACTTAGTGTCTTATATCTTTGAACTTACATAATTTTACAATAAAGTGAGAAAGCGCGATCTAGACAATTATTATTGTGGAAGCGATTGAGTGCCGAAATAAGTGAAAAACAGTAATTAAATACGAGTAATTACCCCACAACATTTCAAGGACCACTGCAGGTTATCCATAAAATGCTTGTACCGCGGCACGCTGCGATAGTGCCTCATGCTATGCACTATAAAGTCCATCGTATTCACCATGCAGATCCTTTGGACGCACAGAAATATACCCAACGAGTTTATCACGATTATCCAGGTCAATAACATCCAGAGTGGACAACACAGAACCCGTGACTTGTGGCTGCAATTTTTTAAACCAAGTAGATAAGTAAGAAGTACCCACCTAAATGAAATTCTATTAGAAGAGATATATTTATTTACATAATAACGGTTTTCAATCGATAATCTATTTCTAAGTACCTAACTCCTTCCAAAAATACGTACAAGCAAGTTTTGCCATAAGTAGTATATAATATACTAACATGCCCGCACGGCTTAGCTCGCAATAGGCTAACAGTAAATGAAACATCACATCATCTCTTTATGTGTTGATTTTCGAAAAATCGTGACCCTTTCTTAATTTATGTGCACAAACCGAGTTTCATTGGCTTAAGTAGCATGAAAAAGCTTTTTTTCCATACAAATTTTGGGGTCCATTTTTTTGTAGAATTTTGCAAAATCCGTTTCTATTGTTCACCTACACCATTTGAGGAGTATTGGTTTCAAGTTCCACGTCTCTATCATGGGCTGTTTGGTCTGTGCGTCGATTCCTAGAAACGGGCTTGTTCTTTTATATGTAGGTATACTACTCTACTCTACAAAGATAGAGTTTTTTTTATTAAGTTTTATGATTCGGCACTAGATGATTGTGTTGTGTGTGGTATATTCTGTATAAGTACAACTTATTCACAGCACTTGTTGTAGTTATGTCTGCGTCATCTACAGTCAGGGTGACAGAGACAGTATTAGATTTATTGTCCTTTCCTAATTATTATCGTCACAATGACCTTGCTGGAATATGATTACCTTATCTTGTGTCCGTTGCCTATAGTATAGAGCATGTACACGTTCGTTGGAAACATTATGACGCCCGAGAGCAGGATCAGTGCTATCACTATGTCTGTACCGGTTATCAATAGCATATCGCCTACACCTGACGAAGGAAAGGCAACTTAAAATCTTGAGACTTAATACCTACCTACCCTTTAGTCTTAACTTTTTGGTAGCGCTCTTGCTTTTTGGTTTTCTCGAAACTAAGAAACTTATATAGGTATATCAAATACATAGTTGCTTAAATGCGACTGCAGCGCGGCGTCTGCGAGACCAGATAATAACTCTTCACTTTCATGAAGGTTGAAATTAGAGATTACCGCCTTCAGGTATCGCATATTACGAGGTCTTTGTTCCGACAAAAACCTGCCAGTTTTTTTTTAATGGTCATTAGACGAGCAAGTCGCTCGCCTGGTGTAAAGCGTCACGCTTGCCCATAACAATTCAGTGCCACTTAGAATTTTGAACTTCAACAGTTCATAACCCTGCGCGGCAATGCACTGCGCTCTTAAATCTCTATATGCCCAGAAATTACACTGGAAACATTGCCCTTCAATCCGGAACACAGTAATGTTTACACAATACAGCTTGGCGGTTGAATAACTGGCAAAGGTGTGGTAGTTCCCCAGACTCTGCAAGATACCACTACAAACTAAATAGAGGAAAGTGCGGGTTGCGTTGCGGGTTGCCTTTAGCGCAGTTTATTAAGATAAAAAAATAACGTGTGTTCGTCCTAATAATTCTATTTCCTTGTTAAGCTTCATTATGACTTCGTTCAGCTGTTTAGTCATGAACACTTAATCAAAAGAGATCTCAGAAACAGCTCACATTAGGATTAAATCTAATTTCAATTGTATTAGCGCTTCTGCAAAAACTTACAAAAGAACAAAGCCAACGACCATGTTATTGCAAATATCGAAGCAAGCCAGAGAAAACACGCTCCCCATACAACGCAGGGGTGGTTCGGCCCTTCCATGTTTATACTTCACCCTAAAACACAAAAAGCTATAAAAATTATCTTAGCCGTGAAAAAATAACTGTTTACAAAATAATCGTTGACAGATAAATGGTGATTGGCCCGCTGATGTCAAAAACATGTCAAATAAAACCTCTAGATAGATCGACTATGATTACTTCGTGAAACTTCGTAAAACGGATCACGGACTTAACTGATAAGTTTTTATTTTTAGGAAACTCGGTGGAACACTACCGACGCCTTTGCTTTATGAAGCTGTATAGTTAGGGTTTTATTTTGTTACTTTATTCATTTTCATACAGGTATTTACTAGATTTTGTGATATTTTTTACTAACCATGGGGAAATGTTAACGTGGCAACATTTCAAAAAGTAAGCATCTCGTGTGCGCTCACGCCGTGACGCTATCTCGAGGTTTTTAATCGGAGTTTAATCATGTCTCAACCACCTACGACGAAAGAAACCAGCAGGCCTAGCACGGACACCGGGATAAAATTATGTCCACCATGTTTATCCCGCGAGAACGAGACGGATGTATCCATATTCTAGCTTTGTCACGTTGACGCGAAGACAAAATGGGTGGACATAACTTTATCCCGGCGACCGTGCTAGGCCTGCAGAGGACTGGCCCCATTCTACTATAATTATCCACCTCGTTTATACCTACTTCTGGCTGCCGCGCGTGGAGTTTTGTACTCTGTGGTCTGTTGATTTTTTTGTTTTGTTTCCTATCATAGTCGCCATTTTTAGGGCCACGACACTGCAGTTATACACGTTAATTTTGTTGGTATTTCAGGTCCTCTGGTTTCTGACGTCGTAGGTTTCAACATAGAAGCCAAAAATTAATATCATCAGAATCACTAACGTTAAAGTAAGGTAGGGTAGTAATATAGAGGTCAGTGATCAAAATAATAATCCAAAAACAAACTCGATAAAAAAGGTTCAACAATTTTATTTATAACAGCAATTAACATTTTGTGTGATATGATCTTAGTAAATATTTATAAATTAATTTAAACAGTAAAATAATAATGCAAGTAAATCCTAACTAATATTATAATTCAGAGGAATATAACTGCAGTCGTATCAGAACCAATAAAGCTTCAAGGTATAAAAAGGAATACGTTCTTCTCGAGGAAAAAACTTGCGCGATTCAGAACTCCTTACATTACAACTGTCAGTTCCTACAAAACGTCAAAAAATGCACAAAAATTGATCAACGCCATCTAGCGAACTATAGGAAGTAACTTTATCTCTCTGTATTGGTCTGGATGTTTGTCGCGTTATCACGGCTAAACGGCTGAACGAATGTTGATAAAATTTCATAAGGAGTTACTGTATATTACAAAGACGGACATAGAATCCTTTTTTATGTCCACGCGAACAAAGTCGCGGGTATCAATTAGTATCTACATACATTATTTAACAATTAGTTCCAATTACATCTTATCTCAGTAAAATATAGAATGTACTCGAGTATACATTAATTCTCTTAAAATTATGTTAGAATACAATAAACGTTGACTATATATATACACTTGATTTAGATAGATAAGTTCAGCAGAACTAACTTATTTACCTACTTTGTCGTGCAAAATCGAGACAGACGTAGGTAAATACACATAGGGCGCGGTCCAAAATACGCCATCGAGGCCAGCAGCGCTAATCAGAACCAACACAGCACAGATCAATTTTCCCTCGTGTTCCATGTTGGTTCTAATAAGCTCTATTGGAATCTTTGGCGCAATTCCGATCCGAGCCCTTTGTTTATTAGTATTATGTTTATTAATATTCGAAGCAAAAGATAGAGAAGACAACATTTTGTCGCAGCGCTCTTACTAAGACAGAAGACTAGTTCGCGTCAATTAAAGCCTGCGCACACGACTGACTTTAGTTCGCGGTCACCAAACTGTTCCCCACTCTCACCATACCACCGACGCCCGAAACAGGGGTCGGCAGGGGGTTGTCGGGGATGAGTCCACGTACTAAAGTACTCGCAGGCACTTATTATCAACTAGCGACCCGCTCGATTTTAATTTAGAAAAATAGTGCAAACCGCATCAAAATCCGTTGCGTAGGTTAGCAGGAGTTATCAGATATACAGACACGACTTATTTTATACTATGTAAAGATTAATATATTCACCACTAAATATTTAAGTATTTCAAAAACCCTGTATTAGTACCTTCCCTAAATGACAATGTAAAATATTATCGCGATACTCCATTCCGTTAATATTAGCATGGTTTCTTTTTTCCGTTTACTTTACATTGAACAAGGAACGGAATCAAAATCCCTTTAATTTTCGCAACATTTGGATTTATAGAATCAACGGGGCTTATATCGGCCCTTAGTTTTTGAAGCCCAAATGAGGGTAGGAGAGTACCGCCCATTTACTTCTCGCCACATTCTCCGCCGCAGCGCTCAGTCGGCTCGTGATCACGGCCGTTGCAACACTGTCTAAGCCAGAGGTGTTTAATTACCTAATTCGTTTTTATTACAGAGTCCAGTATATGCTATAAAACCATATGTTATAATTGTGGAATTTTAAAAGTTACATACACAACATTTGCCGCAGATTAGGCTGCAAGTTGTTCGGTGACGTCACCCATCTTGTTGATTTTCGGCGCGACTTCAAACTCGCACCCGGTTGCGGCGATAACCTCCTCGACGGTCACTCCGTCAGCCAGCTCGGTCAGAGTCAGACCCTTCTCTTTGTCAACTTCGAATACACACTGGAAAATAAAAAAATATATTTATCTAAGCCTTCAAGGTCACCATAGAGACCAGTCCTCGTATGAAGCCGGAAGGTTATCCGTCGATATCTACACTCTGTCATCGGTCATCCTGACTGAAAATAGCGCAGACGCTAGACCACAACTCATCTATGGTCTGTTCACGCAGAATGCCTAATGGGGAAACCAGGGACTGCGCGTCATTGTCACACATAACGAACATAAGGTGTGTGCACGCTGCTAGCAAATTTTAGTATTATCCACTAGAAACGAAAAGTGGGCGTAGCATTCGAACCAGGAATCCGAATGAACATTCTTATTTATGTCAACGCACCGAATTCCGCACATTCAGAACATTTTAAAATAATGGTCACACCTACAGTCACACACGTTGCTAGTGCCGTCCTTTTTACTTTCATACAATTGTGCCAGAGAGATCGCCCTATACTAGACATTCTCCGTGAACAGACTATAGATACGGCATTACGAGATCGTTGTTCCGACAAAAAGTCACCAAAGTTGGAGGAAAGCGTGGTTTGCGGCGACTGCGACCAACCGTGCTCTTGGAAATCTCAAGATTACGCCATAGCCTAGCATAAATAAGCCTAGCAATGAACTAGTGAGAGTAAATTTTCATAGGTGTATTTTGACCGATGCTTGAGTTATCTAGGTGGTGATCTGTGGAAAAATGTAATGCTTCCAAAACGTCTCAGAATTTAAATAGGACTAACCTTTTCTGTAATAATCATGTCGACGCAGTTCTTCCCAGTGAGAGGGAACGAGCACTCCGGCACTATTCTGTGGCCGCCGTTCTTGGACGTGTGCTCCATGGTGATTACCACTTTCGTCTTAGGCGCTGACACCAGGTCCATGGCACCACCCATACCTTTCACCATTTTACCCTGGGATAGCAATTATGATTATTTGATTACGATTGATTGAAGCGACTAACTAGTAACTTGGTAACAAACAAGGCGTGGTTGAACATTACTGACCTTATTTTTTGTAATAATATATAAATAAAGATAAGAAGAAATATAAAGAAAAGAAGAAAAAAAAAACAGAAAAAAAAATAAGATATATGCAGATACAGCTATCCTTAATCACTATGTTCCTTTATCGCCAGGTCAAAGATCATCAATATCTTTGACCAGAAAACAAAAATTAAATTGGTAGAAACCAAGGTGTACTCTAAAAGTCTCTGTTCATTTCAGAGGACGAAACAGGCAATATACAAAAAAAAAAAAACATTACTGACCGACGGTAACTGCCCTAGAAAGAGGATTATGTTATACGGGAGTATGTAAATCTCCTTCACGCCAGAATCCTCACCTCTGAAAACTTCATGAAAATTTTGAAACAGCCAATAATTAGTCGTAACTGCTCCCAAAATTAGTCGCATCATAGTTACGAAGTTATAGATAGGGCTTGGTGAGGATTCTGGGGTGAAGCTCACGCTAGAATTTTCAAATTTGTCGCGGTGCGCCTGCTGGCTTAGTTGGTAGCGCGGCTGGCTTATAAGCTGGAGGGGCCCGGGCCAGATATTTGAATATCTGCTCTGAGCCTGGGCTCAGAATAGATAATAGTGGCCTGGGTGTTAGTTCTTGGTATCTTTGTGTATATTCTATCATTCCGACATATAAAAGAACAAGCTTTTTTCTAGGAATCAACGCACAGATCGAACCGCTTATGAGACATTCAATTTGGTCCCAACACTACTCAAACGGTCTAGATGAACAACAAGAACACACTTTGTAAAACTCCACCTCTAAAGAGTTAAAAATGGACCCCCAAAGTTTATAGAAAAATAAAAAATAATAAAAAGATTTTTCGAAAATCAACTCCTAAAGAAGTGAAATGGGGTGTTTCATTTACTGTAGCCCATACGAGCGAAGGCGTGCGGGAAGCTATTCACTATATCTATAATGTATAATCATCTATAATGTTTATGTGTAGCGTGTAGTGTCCACGGTAGGGATAGCAGAATGTCTTACAGGTATCATCCAGTTGGCGAGGTCTCCGCGGCTCGAGACCTGCATGGCGCCGAGGATGGTCAGGTCTATGTGTCCGCCGCGGATCATCGCGAAACTCTCGTCGGACCCGAAGTACGACGCACCTACACACAATAAGGTATTTGACAGGTGTTTGGTTTATTAACTAATAGTTCTTCTTAGTAGACCTCGCGACCACAAACTTTTTTGCACAAAAACAATTCTACAATTTCATAGTTTTTTTTGTCGTCGGCATTTTTGATTGGTGCTAGTTCCCCCTCCCAAAGTATGGGTAGTTTGCTGCGGCGCCGTTTTCCGGCACTTGAGAGTAAATTGTATAATTTCATTTTATATTCGCCTTTGCTTACATCTTTTCAGTGTGTTTTTTTAAATTGTGAGTTAGTAATAATGTAACAACATTATTATAAAAACGGTCCAATTATCAACATTATTTAAATGAATAAACCAATGCGTCGCTACCTATTGGTACCTAGCTATCGGGGATATATGATAACTAGGTAGGTAGACTCGAACAGGCGCGGACTGACCGGTTAAAACTGAGCTCTTCTTATAATGAGCTCTCGTACTGACCGCGTTCAACTTACACTGGAAATCTATAAAAGTATGATTTTTAGCTATTGTTACTTTTACCACAGAATAAATAATAATTCAGTATTGTGCTAGTGTTAGTAAATAGTTCTGTATAGTTAATACCCCAAAAACATTACCCTCCTTCTTGGGCAGTCGGGTAAAAATAAGTATCAAAGGTTGTTACCCTTTCCTATTAAGATAAATATCGGCTAACTAAACAACCTGTATTTTTATCTTTATCATTATTTGATCATCTGTGCCTGATAAAACAAACAAAATTATTATCAGAAGGCAAGGTCTTAAAAGGCAGCCGTTCATTAGACTTTCCTTAGAACCGGCTACAGTACTTTTGAAGTATTTAGAACGTCTGTAAATCTATTTTTGTAAATTCATGTCCGGCACGTTGTCACATTTTTAGCAGACTTCCAAAAAAAATAGGAGTTTCTCAATTAGTTTTTTTTTTTTTTAATGTGCATTCTATTCATTTTTATTATCTTTGCGTAGAACAGTGGTCAACTAATGGACAAACCTGGCAACACAGTGACAGTCTCTTTCCCAGCATTGATGAGATCAGCATCGACCTGTTCCTCCGTAGGGAACGGTCCCAGCCCTAGGATTCCGTTTTCTGATTGCAGGAGAACTTTTATGTTGGCAGGGATGTAGTTACTGGCCAGCATAGGCATACCTGAAAAAAAAACGGATTACGACAGGACTATAATAAGTAATGTTGGCTATAATATATCTAATAAGTTTAAATGAAAGAGAAAGACATTTCATAGGATTCATTGAAATTTTAAAGATTTTAAATGACAAAACCATATCTCTAGTAAGTTGAGTTTTGTGACCCGGGTTTGTCCTAAAACTGCGACCACAACAACCGGAGGACGGGCAGCAGCATCCTCTTAGTAGATGGTGAGCATTTTGCGATCCAAAGCTACCTGCCAAGAGTGGGGATTATGGAAAACCAGCCCTTTACTGGGTGGGAAGCCTTTGTTCAGCAGTGGACGTTTTCGGCTGGTGTTCGTGTTTCTTTTTCTTTGTTCGTCCCCTTTGCGTTCCTATACCATTCATCAAGCGATCATCTGATTGCGATAGTACCTTGTATTCGCGAGTCAGAAGGCAGTCTCGATCCCGCCGAGCTACACGCCTGCGAGGCCAATAACTGAGCATGACCACCGTACTAAGTACAGGGCCCTATTGTAATGTTTTTTAGGTTCAGACGCAGGGAGACCATGAATCTTATCGCGCGGTGATACGATTCGTGGTCGTGCAGCGTCGGCTGTTGTAGCTAAAAATCATCGAATTAAGGATTTCACTGTACGGGCTCACTACTAAGTACCTACATTCGGCTACGTATCTTAAAAGAACAGATAACAGAACTATGAGCACTTAATTTAAAAGATAAGATACTGTAAAACTATCAGTCAACTAAAAGCTTTTACAAAACTATTCATACTTCTGTGATTTATTTGTTATTGTTACTAATAAGTCGTAATCATCATCAGCCTGAAGACGTCCACTGCTGAACATAGGCCTCCCCCTTAGGCCGCCACACCGACCGACAACTTGCCACTTACACTTACACCAGTTGCCTGCGACTTTTACAATGTCGTCGATTGCGTCTTCCAGTTCGTGATCGCCACTCAAGAACCTTTCTTCCCCATCGGTTATCGGTTCTTTCGGCGATGTGGCCTGCCCATTGCCACTTTAACTTGCAAACCCTGAGAGCTATGTCGGTGACTTTGGTTCTTCGGGGAATATACTCGTTTCGGATTTTATAGGGCAAAGAAACTCCGAGCATAGCTGTCTCCATTGCCCGCTGTGGGAATCTGAGTTTCTCCAAAAGGCCAGCAGTCAAAGACGTTGGTTGAAAACCATTGTCTTCACAGGCACTGCGGGATTTTGGAGGAAAAAATATCACGCAATTTCCCGAACACTGCCCATCCTCATCATCATTTGTCGAAATTGGACATACCTAACTGGTCAATCTGTCCAAGGTAGTTATATTTTATTTTGTTTTACATCAGACTATGCATTTGTTTGACCACAATCTCACCTGATTGATCTCTTTAGAGCTTTTCAAGGTCAGAGTGAATAGGTATCTTCTAAGTCTGCGTGCTTCATCTTCGGCCACATCGTCGCTTAACAACAGGCGAGTTGGTGGTCAAACGCAGACACAAGAGGTAAAAAAAAAAAAAATTGAAAGCGCCGATGTGGCCGAACATGTAGCACGCTTGCCTAGGAAGTACCTATTCACTATTTTCTTGAACAGTTCCGGATTGTATTTGTTCGGAAAGAAGACGAAGTTCGGACACCCAAGAGCTCAATATGGTAAGCTGTCGGTATTGAAACACTACGGAAAGTAGGAGTCGGATCGAGAGGACTATTCTTCGCAGAAAACAAACACGCCTGAGTTTTGGTAGCGTTAAAACTCACCATGTCAGCTTTGCCCCAATCGGACACTGCTTTCAAGGATGATTCTAAACGATCTACCATGGCCTCTCTCTGATGTCTGATATCTTCACTGCTGGCACGGTCAACAACTTCTAGCGTATCGTTCCCAACGACTACCGGTATTTACTTACTGATAACTAGTATCTAGTTGAAACTGAGTACGTAATCGCCATTTTTAGTAATATCCAGTTCGGTACAGTCAACGACCAACCGTTAAGGCCCTTAGTCATAAGTTGACTCGCTTACGCAATTTTACTTTATTGAAGATATAAAATCACTTAGTATACATTTCCAAAACGTTTATGTGATATCTGTTTTTGATACGATTGCAAATGTTTATAAGAACTTTCTTTTTTGTATCTTCACGCTATATCATGGACTTTTTTTAACTAACTAGTTGATTTTCAAAAACCTGAGACCAGCAGAGCTAGCATGCGACAAAATCTTTTTGTTATGCAAGAACAGGATTTGTTATACGTTTGTCTCATTTTTCACGACATGAAGAGTAAAGAGATTTTGTCGCGATGCGCATGCCTGCCCTGTTGCAGATATTTACCGCGGGTAATTACTTCACCGTGGTTGCTTATTATTCCTCCCATGTGACGAGTCTCATCATCATCAATAGCCTGAAGACGTCCACTGATGAACAAAAGGCCTCCCCGACGAGTCTGTATTTATTTAACTATCATATCGAAGTCAGTCTTATCTCATTCTATTGTTTAGTTTCGAAATCAGCTAATCAAATCGAAAAAAATAAACCTCTATCATAGAGGTTTTTTCTTGTTTATGTGGTGTGATTTTTTTCACTGAAACTTACCAATTCCAAGATTAGCGTGCATTCCATCCTTAAACTCTAAAGCTGCTCTACGAATAATCCTTTCTCTAGTCGAATTCGCCTTGGCTTTCTCTCCTGGCTTCGATATAGTCCTTCTCTCAATCCTTTTCTCATAGTTTTCACCTTTGATGACTCTGTGAACGAATACTGAAGGCACGTGCACCATATTAGGATCGATTTCATCGACGATTTCTTCTACTTCCGCTATGGTGATTTTGGCAGCTCTGCACATGGCCGGGTTGAAGTTACGTGCGCTCTTTCTGAAGATTAAGTTGCCGTGTTTGTCGGCTTTCCACGCCTTGATCAGTGCGAAATCGCCGGTAATAGCTTCCTCCATGATGTAGTCTTTGCCATTGAACTGTCGGACGCTGCGCGGGGAACTTGGTATTTCGATCTAGAAAAGAATCCTGTGTTACTTAAGAGGCTATTTCGAGAAAAAAATAGCGCTATATCTGACCTTTTTACTAGCACGCGCTAAAGTCATCTCTTATTATCTGAATCGCGAAACTGTATAGTGCTATATCATTATATATAACTAGTTGTTAACCGCGACTTCGTTCGCGTGGTCATATAAATAAAGTACACTATGTACTATTGTACTGGACGCGACGTTACAGCGGAAAGACACTACATATTGGTTATTTTTGACAGTTTGTACACTATGTCCGTCTTTGTGATATACATAACTCCTTATCAAATATTATCAAGATCCGTTCAGCCGTTTAGACGTGATAACACGACAAACATCCAGACAGAGTAACAAAGTTACTTCCCATAGTTCGCTAGATGACGTTGATGGACAGACAGTTGTAATGTAGGGAATTCTGAATCTAGCTACTAGTTTGCTTGAGGCAGCTTCAACATCATCTAATGTCACCCCGACAGCTTGACTTGTTCTCATCTTCAGCACCAGTATCATCTACACCAGTGGAGCAACTGTGCCAGCTGCCCAGAGCCTCCCTCCGGTATTTCAAGGAGCTGGGTTGGCTCGGGTAGATGCACAATACACCCCATGGGGTATGTCAGTGCAGGCCTCCATCTCAAATAAGACTAAGAGCTATGTTAAAGCTAGAAAAGTCTAAAAAGGCCATAATTCCTAATTACCTTTCCATCTTTGGAGTACTTGATGGGTGACCCTCCTTCGTGAACGAGGGTGCCGTAGCCGGTTGGTGTGAAGAATGCAGGTATACCGGCACCTCCAGCCCTGATACGCTCAGCTAAAGTACCTTGAGGAGTTAGCTCTACCTGTAAAACAAGAAAACATTATTAGTAGTAACTGTTATGGGAATAGAAGGCACATAGCAAAAAAATTTTGGTTATAGCATTTCGTTCCATAATGATCCGTACTGAGGATTAATTAACTTTGCTTAAGTATTCGATTTTGTGTCATCATTCTACACTACAAGTAATATTATTATTAGAAAAACAAAATACCCGACGGCAAAAATTAAATGTAGCCTCTGTCAATCAGGACTTAAAAAGGAATCTAATAACACCTAACTCGTCAAAATAGGTCTAGCCGTTTAGGCTACAGAAGGTAATATAGGAACATACATACTTATGTACTTAATATATACTCACATACATACAAACACCCCAATAAAACATAGCCCTCTTCTCTGGGCAGTCCGGCAAAAAAAGAGCAAAATATGTTTCATTCTCTTTCACTCTTGTTTGTTAGACGGCGGTCGGCACCAACCATGTTAACACTCTTAAAAATGTGCATGCAAATGTGCATTATAAAAAATTCTATTTACCTCCAATTCTCCACTTAGGTATTGTCGTTCAAATTCTGCATTCTCTCCGACATAGGATGCAATCATTCTCTTAATTTGCTTAGTTTTAAGCAAAAGTCCAAGGCCAAAGTCGTCTACACCTGTTAAATTTATTCAACATGAGACTTACAGTAACAAGGATCTATGTCGGGACTTACAATAGAGTTCTAGTACCAGTGGTAAGAAGCAAAAGACTGAGAAAAGGGGTAAGGGGTAGATTGGTTTGTCTGCTCCTATGTTTCAAACTTTTTTTTGTCATCCACCCGCATTTTCAGTCTACCAGCGAACATGGCAACATTTGCATTTAAAGAAGAATCTAAATATTAACAAGTCTTACTATAGATTGGCTAAACATTAAGAACAGAAATATTTTTTATGGTTGATAAGCTAATGACCACAGCTCACCAGAAGGCACAGATAAATAGAAGCCAGAATCCAGCCAGCCATCCATCTGCGCCAGAAGGTAAAGCCTAATTCAATATTTTTAGTTGAGTAACAAATGATTTAGTCACTAAAACATTGCTTAGGCCACCTACCAAAATACTTTGCTGTTGAGAGATAGTCCGAACAAGAGTTTAGTGTTGGTGTCATCAAACACTGCACTTAGGGAACCATGCCAACAACACCAAGTACTACCTATTAGTTTATGCACAAATTTCATCACGATCAATTCAGTTTTTTACTAGTAGCAATTATACTGTAGTAACTAATAATACAGTTATAATCTTGATGAAAGGAAGCTAAAAGAAATCTGGACATTACCCGCATTATTTGATACGACAGTGAGCCCAGAGACACTTTTGCGATTCAGGGCCTTAATAAGATTTTCTGGTATTCCACAGAGTCCAAACCCACCGACCAAAAGCTTGGAACCATCTTGCACGTCTTTCAGGGCTTCATTAAAATCTTTGTATACTTTACTCTGATGCGTTTTAGTGCTGTAGTTAACACATGATGTTACCTGTAATTATATCAACAAACATAGGAACTGGGTAACTGGGTTTGAGGAAAGTCATTGGATTATTGCAATTCGCTTATTCGTAAAACTTGTAGATGCAAATGAATGAGAGAAGTAGGTACTTTATATTAAAAAACTTACTTTCAAAAAGGTATAGCACTTCCTTGCAGAAGTATTCAGAATGAAAATTCTCCGTAAACTAATCGCTGCCATCATTAACAAATTCTAAAAACCACACAAACTTTCATTAATTTAAGTACATACATACATTTTCACAAAAAACAACAAATAAATTAGTACATTTTTTTTTTTTTTTTTTTTTTTTTCTTTTTCCTCCTAAGAAGATTTTGGCGTCGCACGTCTTATGCATTTGCCAGTGTCAAGTATACATATATATTTTCAAGTTTTGTTAGATATTATCAAATAAGTCATAGTCACGGTCAAAGTCGAGCAAAGCAAGTCACGGTCAAGTCCAACTCATGCCCCAGTAAAGTGGTGAAAACTTTACTAGAGCCTTCTATGGAGTTTTGGAAACAACACGAAAATTCACGTTTCACGACATTATACCATTCACCAACACTCGTGCATGTACACGAACACTTAACGGGTAAAAATTCACCGTTTTTACACATTAACACTCGAAATAACACAAGTTTTGGAAAATAATAAAATGACGCGACATGAATTCTTCACGTTCCCGCCAAAACTCTTAGTACATTTTTATTTTGTTCTTGTTTTGATTATGTTTGGCAGTGTTGTTCCAAGTTGATTTTGGGGCTGCCGTAGCTAGACTTCAAAATTGCCGTATATTGGGACAAAATTTAAAAAAAAATTGCCGTATTTTCCAATTTTTCATTAATTTGTACACAACATTATGATTCTTAGCTTTTTTTTACTGGTCTCCATATAGATTTTGAATTGTGGTTAGAAGTTATGTATCATTTTCACTTGGAAATAGTGTCTCTTCTTCTCTTATCTTCCTCGGTAGGTACCTATCGACATTTTCACCCATTGATTTTCTAATTTTTCTGAGGTATCACCGCTCACTCATCGTAACACCTTCTTTAAGCTCAGTGAAACGATGTAAACACAAACAACTTATTAGTCCAACATCTCAAGTTTGTCGTATTCATAAAGGGCGTTTTACAACGGGGAATTCCGGGAACTCGGTGTGTTACGTTACACGAAAAATGAGTAATGACAGTTTTTCAGTTTTTGATAACTCTTTCGTGGATTGCCGTATATTTCATACAAATATTATACGGCTTTGGAAGTGCTGCCGTATGCCGTATATTAGAGGCGTAGCGTGCCTAAAAGCCGCATAATACGGCAATTGTCGTATGAAGAACAACACTGATGTTTGGAAATAGGCATGACATGTCGAGTGTCGAATTGTCGATAAGTCAATTTTATGGAAAATCGAGTTTTTTTTTCTCTTATATTTTGGCTCCACACGCTGTGTATTTAGCAAGTGAAGTCAAATATGTCATACTTAAAACAAGTCATAGTCTAAGTCAAGCAAAGTAAGTCACGGTCAAATTCACGTTCACGAATTTAAAAAAAACACGAAGAGTCACATTTCACAAAATTATTCGTTCGTCACCAACATTCGTGCATGTTCACAACATTTAATGTTTAATGGATTAAAATTCACCACTTTTACACATTAGGGTGTCTATACATGGCCTGACATGACATCGTGTGAAAGGGACAGCTAGATTTGAATTTCACTTCTCGCTTCTCCCTTTCGCTCCCCCAGAAACTTATATATAGCCATCTCTTTCCAACGATGTCAGGTCAGGCCATGTAGCGAGGCCTTTAACACTTCAAATAAAACATTTTGTAAAATAATACAATGACGCGACACGTCTCTTCACGTCCTCGCCAAAACCAAAGAGAATACCATCATTAGGCGTACTACGCTTAAAGTTTAATATCGTTGGTTGAATGTATTGATTAAAGTTGAACCCGAAAACTTACATACATGAATTTATTTTTGAAATACTTTTTTTTTTTCTTTTTCCTCCTAAGAGGATTTTGGCGTCGCACGTCTTATGCATTTGCCAGTGTCAAGTATACATATTTATTCTCAAGTTTAGTTAGATATAATCAAACAAGTCATAGTCACTGTCAAAGTCGAGCAAAGCAAGTCATGGTCAAGTCCTAGTCATGCCCCAGTAAAGTGGTGAAAACTTTACTAGAGCCTTCTATGGCGTTTTGGAAACAACACGAAAATTCACGTTTCACGACATTATACCATTCACCAACACTCGCGCATGTTCACGAACACTTAACGGGTAAAAATTCACAGTTGTTACACATTAACACTCGAAATAACACAAGTAATGGAAAATAATATAATGACGCGACATGATTTCTTCACGTTCCCGCCAAAACCCTTTGAAATACTTACATACATAAAGTTATTTATCATCTAAATTTTTAAATTTGGAAATAAATAAATTTGAAATTTTAGATAAGATTCTCATGTTTTAGTTACAAAAAAAGAGCCAATACTTTTTCATAAATTAAAATAAGTTCAGTTAAAAACAGAAAAGAACTACGATAAATCGGTGTGATTTATCGAAAATCGATATTTTGATCGATTCAGGAATCGGTGGTTATCGCGAATAAAATATCGGAATGGGCAATGGAATATCGCCGAAATATTTATATAAATCACAGAATTCTCCTTAGAATGTCTTTGATATATATGGATATATCGCTGAGGCTGAGGCCTGAGGGGAGGATATTTTCTACTGCAAAGATTACTGTATAGGCTCTTTGCATGTATGTCTGTGGAAATATTCTTTGTTCACCACAGTGATCAACATTCCGCACCTTCAACCCGGCTGCCCTCAGCGCAAAGAATAGAGAATTTATATTTTTAAGGGATTGGGGAACGTACATGTCCGTTTGTGGTATGGAACATTTCTTTAATACGCGTAGGTAACTACCTACTACTACTTAGTACAGAACATTTAATAATACTATACGTACTACTAGTAAATAAATAACTTTGAACAAATCGATTGGATAAAAGATTCGACTATTTGACGTCAAAAAGTTATAAGTGAAATCATCAAAAAATAATCAATAATTTGGTTATTTTCTACAACTACATACTTACTTAGTAATAATAAATCTCTTCTACTCACTTGTATTGCACAACTACGATAAGATGATAACAAAATAAGAGGCGGTCGTTTGTGGCGCAGATTCGAGGTCAACTGAAGCTTGATAAATATTCAAGTTACTTAATGTCTTGTTCGTTTCATTAGCTCGATACCTACCTGATTTAAAGTCTTGAATTTGTAAATAACTAGTTTTGTGCCGGTTGATAAGTGGAACATATTTATGTACCTACCTGTTACTGTTATAGACAATAAGGTGTCATTGAGCTACTCTGTAACTATGTATCTACGTACAAGTATCTCAATATTGGGTGTAACGAAAAAAACTTGCCCAATCAACACGGGCGTTGTTGTAATAATAATCAATTGATAATTTATATGAAATATTAATTAAAAATTATTTCGTTAAAATGTGTAGTTAAATTAATTACATAATTTAAAATTAAATCAGCTGAAACAACGATCAGCAATTATGGTCGGGGTACAACAAGAGACATGATTATTTTATAATAATAAATAATTATGATATAAATATGTTTTTTAATGTTTAGTAGGACTTCTGCATATAATCAAAGGACTTCTGCTTGTCCCGTACGCTTCAGACAGGTGTTTTGTATTGTTTTTAGAAAAATAAGGTTCCGTTAAACCAATACAATACAATACAACTTTATTAAACACCGAATAATATCTAATAAGAGTTATCTATTTATATTAACTACCAAAACATGCACTACATATTTTTTTAAATATGGTTTGTGAAAAACCAGATCCCTGTATCAAGTTTGAATGCCAGTAAGTAAAACTTAACAGTGTTAATCAACATTTATTTATTTACATTTCCTGCTTCACATTTTCATAAAATAATTTTGATTTTATAATAAGTCAATTTTAAATGAAACAATAATAATTATATTATTCATATCTTACACACTCTACATTATCTACTCGTAGAGTCAGATTTAATATCTTATCTTTAGTTTGGTTCATGGAATGTTCGCATGAATTAAATATATCAGAGCTTAATAAAATAAATAATGTTTTAAATACCTACTTACTATTCTATTAACATTTTATTAAATTGATCTGACTTTAATAATGAATGACTCAAGTGTTGCACTAACAACAAAATTTACTTCCAAAAACATTTTGTATAAAACTGCACGGAAAAACTGTTGATTTTATTGGTATTTTTACGTATTTTCACAGCACTATTTTTTTTGTCACAATCATGATAAAATGAAAAGAGACGCAAGAACTTTTATTGCTACCGAATTATTTCTGTTAAGAGTTAAATATACAAACATTTTCGACGAAATAAAAAATAATACTAGCGATTAGCGAGGTGGAAGCGAGGAGGTTCGTATATCCGGTAATGATACGTACAATGGGTGTATTCAAAATTTGAGTAAACAAGGTATCTTCTAGTAAGCGTGCTCCACCCAAGACCACTTCGTTGTTTACAATCAGGGACCCTATTCGGAGAAATGACATTTTATCTCGGTCACTGTCTCTCTAATTTAGAATTCAATGGGAGTGAGAGTGACCGAGATAAAATGTCATTTCTCCGAATAGGGTCCCTGGTAGGATGTGGACAAACGTAAATCTGTTCTTAATAAAAGGAAAAAACACTGTGACAAAAATAGTTGTATAATGAACCAAAGAACTCAAAAATATTTAAGACTCCGAAATGTTGCTAAGTCTCACAAAATGATAGAAGCATAAATTTAATATCATCATCAAACTTAGAAACGACTAGATGTTAATATCTAGAGTTTAACACTTTGAATAACGTCCTGTAAAATTCAGGACATTAATCGTCTTCATACTGGGTTTATTTTATTAAATAGATTTAAAATAAATATGGCTAGAGTAGTTCAATATTAGGAAAATATATTTTATTCTTTTACATTTTTCTTAAATGAATCAACTACATGCAGCACATTTTTTTTACAGACATTTTACTTTATTTCATTTACTCTTAAACATTTTAATTTTAGTTTAAAATATCTTCGTTTGCGCAAAAAACTTGTCTGAATATTAATCCACCTACATTAATACCTATTCAGAATACTTGTACAGATTACTCGAAATATATGCGTTGAATGTAACCCAAAACTTAAAATGTTACAATTAAAAATGTTAACAATTTTTTTTAAATGTTTCATTTTTTCATTTAATTTATTGATACAAAAATATCACAATAAGTTGTACCACAATGTTTTTCAATATAATATGTTGCACTCAAAAATAAATCTACTTATAACACAAATCACAATCAATCCAACATTTGATATTAAAATATGTAAATAAAATATATACAACTATTTGTATATTGACGCACCTAAAATAATAACAAAATTACTAAAATACTTCTTATCAGCTCCCTTTTCTGCTGATCGTCGCCTCCCCGATATATTCGGGGGTGGTGGTTGCCATAAAAAATACTAAATTAAGGAAACTAGCTTAATCTTCCAGATCTTGCATCAGTTATGACTCCCCATAACTCTATAATAAACTCGTCTGTGAATCCAAACTCTTGCAGATCACTATTATCAATAGCTTCGGCTAGTTGCATAGAATTTGATTTGCCTTCAGCGAGGTCCCACATCTGAGACGCGAGTTCCGAGTCATTGATTCCCATAAAAGACTCAAGCAAACCATTGATTTTGTCAATGCCTGCTTTGGATCGGTCGTCGTGCTGAAATCATAGTAAAGCAATTTAATTTTTATAATCAATATAAGATGTGTCTGCTATAAACTAAAAATGTTGCTTCATAGTTATTGCTAGTAATTTCGTTACGTTTTACTGTTAATTGATTTCGCTATATTTTGTATAATTATTTGCTAAATAAAAACGTCTGATTAGTGACCTGCATCCCATATTATGTTCGTTCGTAAATCTGATTGAGATAGCATACCATCTCGCTCGTACGCGCTTCTCGCGCATCATCAGTATCATAATCGAAGATTCATAATAACGGGGGTGGTCAGTTATAGTAATACCATAGAGGAAATATACTTCCTCTATGGCAATACATAGGTTTGTTTATTACGTTAACTATTTGTGATAACACTTTCGAATAATAATCTTTTTGCCGCTTTGCCCAAATTTGAGCCCCCTTATGCATAAATATTCAAGATGCTATAATTTAGTCTGACAAAATATCAGTGACAAGTAAAAAGTAGTAGTGCCACTAGTGAAACTAGCAAATCTTAGCTATAATAGGGATATTCAATGATTCTAATTTCTATATCTTATAGTAAAGTCTTGTTATTAAGGTGCATCGTTTCGCTCATCGCGCGAAATTCAAATTTTCTTGCGTTTTTTGTCAGTTACAGCTTAATTACTCGTCGTGGATTTATTAAAACTAAATAAAAAAAAAATACAATTTTGCGCCAATAAATAAGTTGTTTTAAGAATTTACGGGTAAAATGATTACCTAGATAACATTGGTTTAGCTACAAATTTCAATAAGCTGATTTTCATCTTGGTTTTTGGTTTAGTGGGAAACGTACTTATACTAGCTTTCAACTTGAATTTTTGGTTGGTGTAATTTCTTGAAACAATCTATTTATTATCGCAAAATTAGTTTTCATGAACCTATGTTGAGTAATTAAGCTGTAATTGACATAAAACGCAAGAAAAATTGAATTTCGCGCCCTGAGCGAAACGTTGCACCTTAACAAGCTTTCCGATTACCTAATGCTAATTGGCGACTTTGACAACTTATCAATGACAAAAAAAAAGAAGCAGTGTCACGAGTGAAACTAGCAAATCTTAGCTATAAGAGATATTCAGTGTTTCTAATTTCATCATCTTGAAGTAAAGTGTTGTTGAGCATTCCGATTACCTAATGATAATTGGCGATTAAGGTCCCAATTAAATTTGTCTTTGTTTAGTTTGTGACGAGTAGCGCTATTCCAATATTTTGAAATTAGTACTACAGTTACTTGTCACTTTAACCGGCCAGCTTACTTGGGACTTTACTTGGAGATGATGAAAGAGGCCCTGAGTGTAGTATCAGACAAATTACTAAGGTAATCTGAATAGTACCTCGTTTTCAATAGTTGCTTGACCATTTGATTTAAATCTCAGTGTTTCTTTCCCAGAACCGAAATTTGCTTTCTTTCCAGCTTTAGCACCACTTTTAGGCCCAATGCTTCCAAATCCACTTTTCAAAGGTTCAACTAGTCGAATTATAAATGTAGTTCCTATTGGTATCTCTTTCAATATTTTGGCTACTTCGTAATGCCTCTTTCCAACCATATTTTCTCCATCTAGTTTCTCAATGTGATCTCCAACCTGAAACATGGTAGATGGAATTGGTTTAATAAGGTAATAACTTGTTTCCGTTGATTTCTTAACAAGGGAAATGAGACATTGCTATTACGACTGTCGTCATTGAAGTTGTAAAAGCATTATAGATATTTCTTTTTAAATACCTACTTAGTTGTCGTGCTACCTGGCAGCTACCTTTTACAGGTATAACAAAACTAAATAGGTAATCCATAGCTACTCTCAGACAAGCTACTTTCTGGTAATACTCGTAAGTATCGGCCTTTTCCAGATAAAAGATAACCACTTGCAACACAATAAAATAATTACTACCTAATTAATCTAATTACTATACAATGGTCCTTTTGTACATATACATAAATATATACACCTAGTGCTTATCTACTCAATGATAACTGCGTGCATTCCAGCAAGCGAAATCTACATAATTATATCTGTATCAGCCTTTAAACATCCCACTGCTGGGATATCAGTCTACCCTCGAAGGGTGATTAGGCCATATCCACCACGCTGGCCCAGTGCGGGTAGGCGGATTCACATACTCCATCGATTTTCTTCTAAGGAATTATGCAGGTTCCCTCACGATGTTTTCCTTCACGAAAAAGCTAGTGGTATATCCGTACTTAAGTC
Organism: Apocheima hispidaria; assembly: GCA_947579745.1. NCBI lineage: Eukaryota > Metazoa > Arthropoda > Insecta > Lepidoptera > Geometridae > Apocheima > Apocheima hispidaria. The sequence continues at coordinate 7,134,464 of OX388151.1, forward strand.
CCAAAGAACACAAAAACTATAATTATATGAATGTAATAATATTTAGTATTTAAAATGTAAATCAAATAACGCTTACCTCTATATGTGGTATTCTCGATACAATCGAACCTTCCTTTATTCTTTTGATAAATGCGTATCCCGCGCCATTATCTGTAATTGTAAGTCCCAAGGAGTCTTCCGTTTTCACTATTTCTATTTCTTTAGGTCGACCTTTTCTGTGCGCAAATATAAAATCTTCTAATCCTATTTGCCCGCCCAGAAGTTTTTTAATATCCACTTTGTGAGTATTCAGCGTGCAAAATAAAATCTGAAATCATAAAAATAATTTATGTCAATAATTTTCTATTCGCAGCATATTAAGCAGACTGATAATTTCTTCTATAATAATTGTAAATTGGTCAAATGTTTGCTGTTTTGGAACAAAACTTAATTTGATTTAAATCCCAAAATCTACTTTATCTAATTATCTAAACTACTAAATAATAACGATAAATCTATTCTTTCTATAAGCTTAGTTAGTTATAGTTGTATGGCAGAGATCTATTCAGGAATCATTAACCTAATTAATCACGCCCAAGTATTCTCGTGACTAAGAAGCATTTTTTGCTATTATAAGGTTTATCCCATTTATAAGCTTTTCAATACCTATTAATTTTATCGCTGTCGTTGATTAAGATTTTTTATGTTTTAGCTTTTGTTTCCAAATAAGTAGATAAATAATTCAACTATGCGTTTGTGTTAACGCCATGGCGATACCATCATGCGGGTCTAGTATACCTATAGCGTTCATCCGGTCCTTGACCTGTGTGTTGTAGGTCATTGCGTAGCATCATACATTACGCAGTCAGTATGTGGTGACAGAGCTTATGTGCAGTCACTTGCCGCAATCATTTGTATGATACGAGAGTGAGACTGCGCCCCTGGGCCGATCCACTTCCTGGGCTGCTCAGCCGTCCGTGTTTCCGCATGCGATGACATTTTTATAAACTTATTTTCAGTAACAACTAACAACACAATATTTTAAGTTTACCTATGATGGAGCTGGTTTATGGATACCTTTTTATGCAGGTACTATCTAAACCAAAACATCTGAAAGGGGCGAAACTAACTAGACCAAAAATGATCGATTGTAGAATTTTTACAAATGTAAAGAATATCAGATGTTTTTTTAATATTAAAATCAATGAATTTATTATTGACTACGGAATCTATGTACCGGTTGCGTTGGAAATATGAGATCGATTTTGTTGAAATAAAAAACACGATCACAAACTCTCCTTCTCATCCCGCGGTCAATGACCTCATGAAAATATAGGTAAGTACTTAATGCATACCAGAAGCCTACTATTAACCAGCGTGTTGTAAAGCCAGAGCATGGGTCTTTTTTTAATTATAATAATTTTGGTAGTGCTCTAGTGTTTTCATTTTATTAAGATTACATACAATACCTTGGACGGAAAAAACAAATATTTCTACGGTAAAAGCTACAAAATACGCTTACTCTACTTTCTCCTAAAACTTCATTACCAAAATAAGTAACTTAATTACAACAAAAACAGTGAGAATATGAACTGTAACAATAAGCAGTAGGTATTTTTATTCTCACGAGCGGACCTTGACAGTTACCAGCCGTCGATATTTTCAGAAACCGTGAAATATCATAGAATTAGTAACTGCGCCATTTTCGCCGGTGACCTTTAGCAGTGACTGTTATAGCACTATTATAAGCTGTTACACTAATAAAACTATACCTACTAAGTTCTAAATTAGTTAATTTAATGTCTAATATCGGCGTTTAGATGTTCAAATGCAAGTAACATTAAAACACCGCGGCATTCGATAAAACCCCCCTATTCCACAGGACTGGATAAGGCATTACGTACTTACCTATTTAAGGTATTTTAGATAAAATTAAGAGTAACGTGCCTAGGAAATTTCTCCATCAAAATAAGAATGTTGCATTATAAGCTTTGAGTTAAGCCATTATCCTAAGTGTGTTGTCTTGTGTTTCTTTAGCTAACATAATTTTCAAACATAATTTTACTAGTTTTTTTTTTTATGCCGTAGTTATATTATAGGTAGATATACAAATTAATAATAATCACTTAATTAACACATTTTAAGTGATCGAATACCTTTTTATAAGCTTACCCCTATTTCGATTATTACAGATAACATCGCAATCTACAACTTATAATTTTTCATGGGAGTGCATAGTTAATAGTTATACCTACTTTGATATTTTTTGTGGTCGAGCTATGTTACACTGTGACTAGGATTGATTGCCACAGTAATCTAGTAATATACTACTTGGTATCATCATCATCGACAACACCATCTATCCATCCATCCATCTATCGTCACTGGAGCAGCTATGCCAGCGGCCCAGAGCCTCGCTCCGTTATTTCAAGGAGCTGGGTTGGCTCGGGTAGACGCTGGCAGGGGGAAATGCACAATACACCCCATGCGGGACGTCAGTGCAGGACCCCCATCTCGAATAAGAATAAGTAGGTATCAGTAAAATTGAACTATTTATTATTTAAATTTTAATTAATGAGCATCCTAAGATTTACCACTTCTTGTTTTAAAAAGTACTTATTCATATTACCAAGATTAAATTATTTCAAAATAAAATATATATTAAGAAGTTGCTTTATTTTTGTCTTCTAATATAAGTCTGCTAAACAATCAAGTAGGTACGTACATTGGTAATTTGGTACGTACACAATCCTTATCATTATCACAGTTCGGTTTAAACACTAAGTCCTTGAAACAAGTTGACGATAAGTAGGTAGGTAATCATGCATGTACTAAAAAAATTATGCATCTGCTTGTGCTACAGAGACCTAAATTAATAGGTAGGTTACTACTATTTTATGACTATGAAAAAATCTAATACACGTGTTCAAACCAAACCCGCCTCAAAATCTTCGCGCTCGCTCTGCTTGCACATTAATCATGAAGAATGCTTCCTTGGTGCATAATTGCATATTGTCACATATTAATTGATAAATGACAAAATTTGATACCAATTTCAAAGTTTATTACTTCCTCTGTACACAAATCGTCACGTACTAATCTGTCCTACATTGATTCAGCGTAGCGAGCACAAAAGTTAAACAACGCATAACTTTTGTCGCTGTATGGTTATTAATAATGTATGGTATGGTTTTTTCCTAGAAACATGACATGCCATAAAAAATATGTGTTGAATTGACAAAAATATAATGCATTCGCGGTCGCCGCGCTTGCGCACTGTTTATTATTAAATATATTATTATGTCCTTTGAACATCGATCAAAACAGTTTTACAATGTTCACACTCCTGTTCTCGCGCTTCACTACCCTCTCCTTGATTGTTTTGGTACTTAACTACATGAAAATTGCAAGTCCGGAATGCGATTCCTGGATAGTACCCTTATTATGATCAACTACTGTTTTATGGCTGTGATTCGGTTTTAACTTCTAGAAATATGTTTTCCGCATTTTTTGTGTTAAGGGATCTGTCCCCATGGACACTACAATAATTCTTGTATTTTCCTGCCTAACTTTATCAGAATCTGTTCGATCATTTTGTCATAAAAAGCTATCGAATAAACAGCGAGACATACATTAATTACAATAATAATGAATAATTAGTGTATTATCAATATACCTAAGTAATTTCATTTATTAATGAATAATTAGTGTGTTATCAACATAACTAAGTAATTTAGCCCAGTTTGTCAATCAACTAACGATTACTAGCAGTCTCATAACGACATGAAATTTGAACGTGATGGCAATAGAATGTTTGGTTAAAGTATTGATTTTGTTAAATTACCTAGGTCCCTATTATATTAACATATTTGGAAAGTCCATTATAATATTAGTAATTGGCAGAATAGGTGAGCTCATCGGTTAGGCAGGCAAGTAGTAGGTAGTAAGCACTCGAATAGAGTCAAGTAAATGAGTAATCATCGTAAACACGTAGTCTACATTCATTTGCCGATTCCAATAAATACCTACATTCACGTACAGTAGGTGGCTTCTCTGTTAGTTAAAATTGACAAATGATCTGACGTATGCAAATGACTAGAATTACACTCTCACTCATCTTGCATATAAACTCTATATAAGCTGTACCTAAGTTGAACAAACTATCTAGGTAGCTACCTACTTGGCAGACTCAATAGGGAGATTCCCATAAAATGATCTGAAATTCATTGGTAAATATATTATTATGTAGGTAACTATGGCACGGTTTCCTCCGTGAATAATGACACTACAGAAAATATATTTTTCCGTAAAATGTATATCTATCACTCCTGGTTTTTTTAATTTTTTGAAAAAATAAAACAGGTTTATAGCAGTATTTATTTTATATTAAGTTATATTACAAATATTTTCAAAAAAATTATCAGCAAAAATAACCAGTAGTCATTATTCAGGGAGGAACGGGAATAAGTTTTTATGGAATAGACGTTGCCATAATTTCCTCTTAACAGGGAACCATTTAACCGCCTACTTTACCGATACCGATTCAAGAAGGTCACGCCTTTCTTATGCGGTGCTCGAAGCGCACGTTGTTTAAAGTCGCTAAGAATATACTTAATATGTTATGATATAACCTAACCAACTTCAAACAACGGTCTTCCCTTTGTAAGTACCTACTTCATTTTACACAAATTATTAAAAGTTTATAAAGTGATCTTACATCTTCTGGTGGGAAGTCGTAGCATTCCGCAATTTTCTGGTACAATTCCTTGACGTTTGAGAAACCAGAAATGAGTCCAAGGGGGCTGCCATGGGCCTGTTGGCAGTGGAACACCAGCTGTGACTTCTGGGAGCCATTGTTGTTGTCAACACCATTCGCGTGCTGCGTCTCCTCAGTCGGAGCCGTTGGTGGCACTGGAGGTGGCGCATATTTCGGCGCTTTCTTCTTGAATAACGACATTGTAAAATAGCACTACGTAACGGTATTAAAGTTTTCCTTCGGCGAGAACGTCAGAGCGCGCACATTCTCCACTCGCAGTACAATTTTAATCGCCACACGTTTGCTTATCTTGTGAAGACTTTAAAATACAGTGTCGCGTCATAGCACGATAATGTTATCGCCCAATAGCGATATTGATGAAGATAATTTATGCGGTATGTGTACCTATTCGGATAGAGATCAGAGCGGCCGGAATAGGGGCCGGCGCGCGAAGGCGAGCGGCGACCGACTGGTGGCCGTGACTGCGAGTGGAGCGCTCCCGCTCCGCCCCTGCCTCTGCACGTCATCGTGTCGTCGCTCATCCATCATTCAGTTCAGTGCCTTTGCTTGCATTCCAATCCCATGCACCTTTAATTAAATACTTAGCTAAGTACGTAGGTAGCTTTTGAAAAGGTAAGAATTAAGTTTTATCCACAGAATTCCTCTTATAAATAAGGTTTTATCATATAAAGTAGTCAAAAAGATAGTACGCAATCAGTATATTCAAAAAAAAGACAACTACTTAAGTACTACTTTTGTATCTCTACCTACTTACTCAAATTCTTTTCGTAAAGCCTACCTGTACTTTCTTGTAAAATTTGTATTTTAAAGTTACATGACTATCCGTAAGAGCCGTCGTTATTCCATACTTCCATAACTACAAAAAATATAGATAGAAAACTTTTTTATTTCGCACACCAGAAACTATTCAATAATTCTAAAATAAATGTTCCTTGCCCCATATTGTACCATGGATTTAGCAGTTTCGTCCAAGATTACTATCCTTTTTTTTAAATTGCGCACGCATACTCAGACTGCCACGGGGAGACAGTGCGGTGATGTGGGACTCCAACCCATTAAAACTCCACCTCATCCGCCGCTTGTGGCGGGAACGTACACAACCGCGTACCCGCCGCGGCCGTACGTCTCCGGATCCTCCTCCGGGTTTGGGTGCTGCAACCTCCCCTGTCGCGACACGCCAGGGAAGAGAAATGACGGAGAAATGACATTTTATCTCGGTCACTCTCACTCCCATTAAATTCTAAATTAGAGAGACAGTGACCGAGATAAAATGTCATTTCTCCGAATAGGGTCCCAGGGCCCCTATTCGGAGAAATGACATTTTTATCTCTCTCTCACTCACTCCCATTAAATTTTAAATTAGAGAGACAGTCACCGAGATAATCTCGAGCGCACAGGAATAGGGTCCCAGGACACATGGCGGGGACGCCTTCCCGGGGACCAAGCCAGCCGATAGGTGCCAGACGATCCTGTTTCTGAACGCCTGAGGCCCCCCTGCAACGGGTCAGTTGAGTGGACCCGCCGCCTGCCACTTCGGTCGAGAAGGACAGGGAGAGCGGCGAACCGCCATGCGCCATGCCGGCACTCCTCTTCCCCTGGGACGCCATCATACGGTAGTGGCCCCGGCGAGGCCGCGGAAATAGGGAAAGTGGTAACGGCACACCAGCAGTCCTCTCCCGCCGCTGCCACCTACCCTCAGCTGCTTTGCCTCCCATACCAGACTGCAGCCCACCTTAGTTGCGGTGCTGCCCATACAGCCCGCGACCTAGAGTGCGGTTTAAAATGCGCTCACAGTGCAAAAACCACAAACACTGCTAACCGATCATTAGCGTGCTTATGTCAAATAGTTTCATTTTTCAGGTTATATGTCTCAGTGTCTCATAATTTGATGGCCACAGTTTCATTTCTGTCTTCACAGAAGACTTTGGCCTGCATTCAATCCATTTTTTTCTTTATAAAATAAGATAATAAGAGAATAACGGAATTCACAGATGACAATTTGAATTTAGCGACATTTTGACAATATTAGGTTTTCGTGAACATGAAGCTGTAGGTAAAAATGGAGTCAACACTCCTAATGCCCTTTTCATTCCTCCATTCCTTGAACATGCACGAGTGTTGGTAAATAGTACCATCTTATCTATGAATAGTACAATGTCGTGAAACGTGACTTTTCGTATTGTTTCCAAAACTCCATAGAAACCCTTAGTAAAGTCTCCACCACTTTACTGGGGTATGACTTGGATTGATCGTGACTTACTACACTTGACATAGACTATGACTAAGTTTTAATTGTGACATACAAACTCCACGTGTAATATTACAAAACTTGACACTGGCTAAATACACAATGTGTGAAGTCAACATTCAAGAGAATAAAAAAAAAAAGCATAATGTCAATTGATATCTGTCAAAATTGAGCAATTAACTTTTTTTTAAATTTTTGGCTCCACAAAGCCCTGAAGTGCATTTGGAACACCGCCTAAGATCTAACTCTTAAATATCAATATAACTAAGTACAGACCAGACATAAATTAGTGTGCATACTCCTTTCAAAATTCTGTGGTACACTTATTGTCATATCAAGCACATTTTCCCTATTATAATTGTCTTTGATATCAAGTTAGTGCCAGTCATAGTTTTTGGCACCACCAACCACCACTACCCAAAACCAGTTTTATGCTAATGTGCAAAAACTTTTACTAGGTTTTTTCTGTGACAAGCCCTGAAGAACTTTTTCTAGCATTACCAGTCGGGGATATTGTTATGATGGAAAATAGATTAGACGATAAAAAGTTTTTATATTTTTTTATTAATTTTGCAGTATATCTACGAAGCCGCTACAGCCTTCTTGGGTGTGGGTAGCCCTTCCTTGAAGCCGTTGCGGAACCTCCTCCTCACGATCTTCAAGTGACGCATACGGCCAGTTCCGGTGGTCTTCCTGCGCTTAGCCTTCACTGACCAGTGGTCTAAAAAAATATAACGTTGGTTAATTTCTTAATAATAGAATGCTTTTTAAAACTACACTTACATTACTACTGTTAACGTAGTAATTATAATAAAAACTATTTATTATAATTACTACTTTAACTGTCAAACAGTCCTTAGCAATTTCATTCATTATTTCTGGACTATTATAAAACACACAACATATAAGCCCGCCATCCGAAAAAAACCTGAGAACATGTTGGACGAAGATATTGAAAACTGTATGGCAATGGTTTTGTACAATAAAAACCCTTTTGAATAACCAATCATTGCAACTCATATTTCGAACCCAGAATGCATCTTAGTAATGGTGCACTTCCTACTTATATTAGCTCTGCATTTTGCTGTGTTGATTTTGCATCCAATTTTAAAAGATCTTCAATGCCAGGTCTTTAGTGCCATGAATGTTATTTTTGTCATATGTAGTGGGTACAGAAGGGTTCTGCTGAGTAACAAACAACCCCATCCATACTGAGAATACCAATACTGCAGGAAGTTAAAGCTGTAGCATCCTGAATATATTAATGTAAATGATTTCTCAACTAGAGACCACCCCGCATCACACAGGTGCAATTTAGATAAATTATAATTATATTCCTACTGTGAAAAATTAACTAACTGATGGTGCAAACTGCATCAAAATCTGTTACAGGGTTTAGGAGTTAGCAGATATACAGACAGAGAGACAGACACGGAAAGCAACTTTATTTTCTACTATGTTTATAGACAGATGATTACAGATAAAATGTAGGAAACATCAATTTATAGATGCATGGTTAAAACATACACCTTATTCAGAATTTTTCTGTTGTTATCTCTACTTATACAAAGAAATATTCATGAAAAGAATATCCCTCCAATAAGAGTAGGAGCTATTTAATTATTTTTGGTTATGTCTAATAAATATTGATTGCATTTTAAGGTCACAGTCAGGGGCTCGATTTTAGAATCACTCAATATCGCATGAAATTATAATTTGAAGAAAATAAATCAGAATAAATTGCTGGGGGCTGTGGAACTCAGCTTAATAATAGCATTAATTAAAAATGTTAAGTTGAAATGTTGCTAAGTTAAATTGTAGAGTTTAGAAAATATTATCTGGTTTGAGGTTAGAGCCAAATTTTACCGGTATTTTAAGTAGGAAAAGAATTATACATCCCATGTTCAGAATGTAACAAAGTACATGATGAGGCTAAGCTTTCAAATCGATAAAAAAGGTATATACAGTGATATTGCCTGCGGTGCCGTGTACTAAATTATTTTGCAACTTACATGATCGTAGTTTAGCCGCAGGGTATCCGCATTGCGCACATTTAGACTTTTGAATGTGGTAGGAAGATCTACCACACCTCCGGCATAGTGTGTGGGTCTTATTTCGACGTTTACCAAAGCTGCTGGTACCCTTCGTCTGAAATAAACATTGTAGGTTATATTCACAGAGTTCACTCAAACCCACTAATTAATATCATTATCACTCATTTGAATATTATCAACACTCTAAACAAAACCATGAAACAAATATGCTTTAAAAATCTCTAGATTATTTCGGATTTAAAAATATTTAGAAGAAATACGCTACCATCTTGTCAGTTTTTGACAATCAAAGAGAAAAAGAAAATAAAGCAACTTATAGGGATGGGACATCGGAATATAGTGAGATAGATTTGTCGTATGAAAAATCGAGTCGAAATCAATCGGACTGACGCACCCGATTTATTAATGGCAACTACACACAGAATACAAAAATAATATTATGGTCTCTACATACGGATCTGACGCATGCCTTATATTATGCGAATTCTGAGCGGGATAGATTACACGAATTTCAAGGGAGCAAAAGGTTGCGTCTTATACTCACATTAAACTAATGTTCTGTGCTTTCTGTCGTATCATATTTGTTGTTTATATCTCTATAGTGTTAAGGGTGTTATATCTTTTTAAAGCTTCATTATTACAGTAGAATACACCAATTTACAACGACAGTCAAGGTGATAGGTATGAAAATCTAAAATTTAACCACCATGTAGGATAGATAATAAGACAACTAGGATAGACACTAAAGGCCTCGCTACATGGCCTGATCTGACATTGTTTGAAAGAGATGGCTATATATAAGTTTCTGGGGGAGCGAAAGCGAGAAGCTCTAACCTTGATAGTTTGTTTCTTTTGCTCCCGTGAAATTCAAATCTAGCTGTCTCTTTCACACGATGTCAGGTGAGGCCATTTATAGACACCCTTACTGGGCATAGAGAGATTTGACATCTAACATCTCAGGATGACGAGCCGAGTGCATTGCCGCGCATGGTTTTGAATGGTTGAAGTTCAAAATTCTGGATGGCACCGAACTGTTATGGGCAAGCGTGACCCTTAACATCAGGTGAGCGACTTGCTCGTCTCGTCACCGAGTAAAAAAAATAAAAAATAAAAATATAAATCGTTCGAGTTTTGACATTTAACAAAGCATATACCAGATAAGTAATGCATGGTTCCTATGACAGTAAATGATGATGATGATGATGCTGTTTTTTTCGGTACCTAATTGGTCGTAATGTTGTGAAACGTGACTCTTCGTCATACACCTTCATGCTCTTCGTGTTGTTTCAAAACTCCATAGAAACCTCTAGTAGTCTCTACCACTTTACTGGGGTATGACTTAGACTTGACCATGACTTACTTTGCTTAAGTTAGACTATGACAGAGATGAAATATTTGACTTCACAAGAAATTTTACAATACTTGACACTGGCTAAATACACAACGTGTGGCGCAAAAACATAGAAAAAAATAAAATCTCGGGCCCAAGTACCCACATCTAGTTTTTGGCGGGAACGTGAAGAATTCATGTCGCGTTATTTTATTATTTTCCAAAACTTGTGTTATTTCGAGTGTTGGTGAATGGTATAAAGTCGTGAAACGTGAATTTTCGTGTTGTTTCCAAAACTCCATAGAAGGCTCTAGTAAAGTTTTCACCACTTTACTGGGGCATGACTTGGACTTGACCCTGACTTGCTTTACTAGCCTTTGACTGGGACTATGACTTGTTTGATAATATATGATAAGCAATAACATGTCAACCACAAAAAAGCAAAAATTGAGTTAATGATACAGAACGCTTCTTTGGCTGACAAAGAAGCGTTGTGTATCATTAACTCATTTTTTTTTTTTGTGGTTGATATGTTATTGCTTATCAGTATCCATATAACAAAACTTGATAATATATATGTATACTGACACTGGCAAATGCATAAGACGTGCGACGCCAAAAACCTCTTAGCCTGCCCAAAACGGGCAAATAAACAAAAAAAAATCTTAGGAGAAACATAACAAGGATTTCTTTTTTTTTGGAAAACGCCTCATTGTTGTTGTAAATTCAGTGATTGCAACCATAGAGCAACGTAATTTGTAAATTTTTGTCTTTCATGTCTTGACAGTGACAGAAAAACCTCAAGGTACATCTAACGCTTAGACGAAGCATCATACTGGACAGACCCATGAGACGTTGCCGCTCCGACGTTCACATTGTCATGTTTCTCTTTTTATTTCACGGGTCGTCGCATAGAGTAAGCGAGAGAGCTATTGTAAGATTGGCAACCTCGCACTCTGTGTCCATTTTATGACCGACTAGTCGGTCACAACATTGCGACCCGTCTTACTAATAAAGCAAATTGGATCAAAATATCGCTTTGAATACTTAATATTGTTATACATAGTGGCATTATGGCGTGTTGTGCTGTGTATTGTGCATCGAGAACAACGAAAGGGGGAGTAAAAGATCCAGAATTATCATTTCACACGTAAGTCTTTTGTAGCGTTTTTTACCTAAAATAACCAGAATCAAAGCTAAATATTCGTTTCACTTAAAGAATATACATGTTTGAAGTCATACATCTATCACGCAGTGTTATTTAGTAATGAATTTAAGCACTAATTTAAGATAAATAAATGCATTGTTTTACGTGTTCCTGCTAGTGAAGTACCACTGCACGTTTCAAACTTTGTCGATATTTGGTCGATATTTATCTAATAATATTCTTGTAATATCCTACATATACTACATTAAGTGAAACATGAACCGTTAATTCCTTTCCGCGTTTAATCGGCTTGATACGTATTCTATCGATAATTAATTTTAATCTTTTTGAAGCTTTCGCGGCTTGAAATGTATGATAATTTGTACCAATGTTGTGTCATGGTTAAACAATTAATTAAAATAAAACATTTTGTTATAGGTTTCCAAAATGTCCGGAAATCAGAAATCAGTGGATAAAGGCTGTGAGGCGCGAAAACTGGGAGCCACCTAAATACTCTCGACTTTGTTGAAAACGTTTTGAAAAATCTAGTTTTATGACTGGGCTGTCAATTAAAAAACTAGGAAGAATAAAAGAAACTAGGAGACGGTGTAGATACTTATTAACTTTCATAGTTACTATATATACTATATATATTCGTACTATTTACATGGCAATTACGAGTTTCGATGTTCAATAAAGTACATATTTTTGCAAACATTGTGTTCTTAATTTACAAATTCTTAGTTTTGTACACTGTGTACATTTTTATCGATAGATTCTGCACTAGTTTTCACTTCCCTACTCACTAAACGTCACAACAGAAAGTGGACACGCTGCCAAAGCAATCACTCTGTCCAGTGTGATACAAGATCCTTGATCTAACGCCTCATTGTTGTTGTAAATTCAGTGATTGCAACCATAGAGCAACGTAATTTGTAAATTACGTTGCAATCACTGAATTTACAACAACAATGAGGCGTTTTCCAAAAAAAAAGAAATCCTGGTAATAAAAGTACCCAATAGGTGGCGTTAGATGTACCTTGAGGTTTTTCTGTCACTGTCAAGACATGAAAGACAAAAAATGTACGTGTGCCTTTTTTTCTCGTGTTTTTTGGCTCCACATGTGTATTTAGACAATTTCAAGTAATGTAACTATGTATTTGATTTCATTTGAAATATTACAATAGTTGACACTGGCTAAATACATAACGTGTGGAGCCAAAATTTACGATTTAAAAAATAAACATAAAATATTTCGACAGAAATGACAATGACAGGTAAAACGATAGGTGTATCACGCCATCTAGTAAGTATTTTAGAGGAGTTTTGGCGGGAACGTGAAGAATTCATGTCGCGTCATTTTATTATTTTCCAAAACTTGTGTTATTTCGAGTGTTAATGTGTAAAAACGGTGAATTTTTACTCGTTAAGTGTTCGTGTACATGCACGAGTGTTGGTGAATGGTATGATGTGAATCGTGAATTTTCGTGTTGTTTCCAAAACTCCATAGAAGGCTCTAGTAAAGTTTTCACCACTTTACTGGGGCATGACTTGGACTTGACCGTGACTTGCTTTGCTTGACTTTGATCGTGACTATGACTTGTTTGATAATATCTAGCAAAAATTGAGAATATATATGTACACTTGACACTGGCAAATGCATAAGACGTGCGACGCCAAAATCCTCTTAGAGGAAAAAAAAAAAAAAAAAAAAAAAAGTATTTTAGAACTATTTTTTTTTTCGAAAACGCCTCATTCTCCGGACAAACAATATAGTATTGCATTTGGCGTGGCTTACATTAATACAATAATATATAAAAAGTAATATATCGGCAACAGAGATCTAACATTCCAGATCAAGAATCTAAACGTGAAAGGCACACAATTCTCCGTGAAAGGATTTTCGGCTTGGTATTTTCATTTCTGTCTGCCCGGTACTAATGATTGTAGAGTGAAGCCGATCGTAAGTATATTTTGCTTATTCTAAAATTGCTACATGTTCTTCGTGCTTTGAAATGAATGGGTTAAATCAATTACTTAACATAACCCCAAAGCCACCAAAGACCTAGAAGCCCCTTTACTAGTATACATTCATCTATGCCCCTTTATGCGGGAGAATTCGAATCATTGCTTTTAAAAAAATGAAATCAGTCAAATGTGTCATGTCGTGACACTGTTATGCTAGGGTTTCGTAGATAAATAAGAATATCATTATAAGCATAGCTTTTAATAGTGAGCAAAGTTGTTTTGCTGTTTTCTGGACTTTTTACTCCTCATAAGCATTGACTTGATTGTCTATAACATTGTACCAGAACAATGAGACTTACAGGCTTAGTGAGTTCCACACTACCACTTTTAAGCAGCTACTACTATTGTGTAATACAACCATCGTTATTTCTTGCTTTTCTTATAAAAGGCTTTGTTTAAACTCAGTACTTACTAATTTTAGAAAACCTTCTGAAATTATGGAACTTCTTGATGTTATGAAAAATTTGACAATAAAGCCAACTGAGAGTGAACAGAAACTTTTCAAGTCAATAGCAGCTGATATAGATGATGTTCCAACAGAAATAGTCCTTGCTGAGTACACTGACAAAACCTTACTAATTGTGTCTCAGTATCAAAAGATCGGGAGCATGCTAATGATACAGAAAGACCAAGTCCATAATCCCTTAGGCACTGAAGAAATTTATACCACAAAAGTAATTTTTGGTGCTTCAGCAGAAGAGCAGCAAGTCGCAGCCCGCTACCTGGCAGAGGCAATCAAAATTACAAATACGCTCTGTATTTTTATAAACCTCAAGTCATACGATATAGAGACAGTAAAAGCCTGTAAAGACATAATTTTGGATCTGAAAAGAGAAGAGAGCAGCTAAATGGAGGTGGTTCCAAAAAGATTCAAACAAGCACATAGATATTACGGTCAACTGGTCATAGGACCCCCTGGTGCCGGGAAGACCACTTACTGCACTAAAATGTCTGAACTCCTAAAAAAGCTGGGCAGGCAAGTTATGGTTGTCAATCTAGATCCAGCCAATGATTTGATGTCTTATGAACCTGATATTGACATAAGAAAGCTAGTTGTTTTAGAAGAAGTCATGCAGCAACATAGTCTTGGTCCCAATGGTGCTCTGCTGTACTGTATGGAATACTTAGAGAAAAACATTGATTGGCTTTTGGGACAAATAAAAGGAGAAAATAACACAAACTTCATATTTGATTTACCAGGACAGGTGGAACTATATTGTCATCATCAGAGTTTGTCAAAAATTTTCTCTCAGTTATCAAATCTCAACATGCAGCTTTGTGTTGTTCACTTGGTGGACTCCCACCACTGTTCTGATGCAGGAAAATTTATATCAGCATTGATGTTGTCTTTGAGTGCAATGCTGAAAATTGGTCTGCCCCATGTAAACCTTCTGACGAAAGCAGATTTACTGAAATTACACTTGGATAAGTTGAAATTTGGAATAGATTTCTATAGTGAAGTATTGGATTTGACTTACTTGTTGGAGTGCTTGGATTCTGATAACTTTACCAATAAATATAAAAAACTCAACAGTGCTTTTGTATCTATAATAGAAAGCTACAGTTTAGTATCTTTCCAACTGGTCAATATGTTCAAAGAGAAGAGTTTATTAAATGTAAAAAACCTTGTTGATAAGACAAATGGATATGTATTTAAAGCAGAAGAAGGCAGACATATAAACAGTATGTTAGCCTGTGCTATGGGTGTTGGAGAACCAGTTGACATTGATACTGATTTTTAATAAAAGTTTAAATAATTGAACTTTTCTTTCAATTCCCAATTCTATAAAGGCAAGACAGATTTCTGCAGTAAAATGAGTAGATTAGTCCAAAGGCTCGTTACAGTGCTTCACCGACCGTCTGGTTCTGACCATACGCAATGACTCACAGTCAGTAGTATTCAGTGCCCTCCCCGAACAACAAACCAACCGAAATTTCCATGACTACCGCGACCGACGGTCAGTGAAGCAATACAAATACTACGTAAGATGCTCAAGCACTTTAGGGCCTCCTTTGTGGCCTAGTACAAGTACTGACCAAGGGCCATAGGTATTTAGTTACTCTTCATACCTGGCGCTGCAACTCTGTATATTATGCGAAATCTGAGCATGTCCGATTTTTTTTACCTATATAGACAACTAGCAGCGCCCCGCGGTTTCACCTGCTATTGTACAAAAACCGAATATTTTCTGGGATAAAAAGTAGCCTGTGCAGGGTGTAAGCTACCTCCATACCAAATTTCTTTCAAATCTGTTACAGAGTTAAACGGGAACAAACACACTTACAAACTTTCGCATTTATAATATTAGTGTGAACCAAATTTTTATGTTAGACACTTCTGGCCACCTCTCTAGTACTCTGGATATCTCGCGGTTTGATCACGCCTATTTTGTGTATTTAGTTACCACAGTCAACAGACTTAATCAACGGGTTCATAAAAAGAGAGATGGGAACATGAAATAAATTCTATGTGAAGTAAGGAAGTCCGTTGTCTGTGGTGACCTTATGTTACTATAGCCTCGCAATTTTATGGTAAAATTTGCTTCGTTACAGATGTCCAAAAGTAAGAAGGAGGTGTATGATAAGCTTTTACAAACAGAAATGGTGCTTGATCAATTGCTTGACGAAAAAAATAAGCATCTGCATGTTCAACTTTTACACCAGTACAATGACATTAAAGATGCAACACAAATAGTTATTCAACACATTGCCAACATAGAAAACACCACTGTCTCTAAAATACACCAAAGGTTTAATCTGGATTCATAATAAAACAATATTTATAATGGAACGTTTTATTTGAAGACAAATACAACTCTTTATAATTAAAATTCATCCAATATTTTTGTGTTCATAAACTAAATAATGAACATTTTTTTTTTAAATTTTTCATTGCAGGGTTTACATAGGTGTTTATTAGTTATAAGTGTTTTCAAAAAGCCACAGTTCCACGTTTGCTACTTGAATTACGAAAAATGTAGTACAATATGACAAGTATACTAATATTTATTTTGATTATCATATTTTGATAATAGTAAACGACCATTGTCAGCAAACAAGTTGTTAAAACGATGTAGTAAATGTATTTTACCGTTGAATAATCTAAAACTATAGTGAATAATAATGGATTTTAAAAGTGAAAAAAAAAAACTACTTCTTGAAATCTAAGTTTTAAATAATTACGTTAAGTTTAATAGCATGACAATGTTGAATTAACAAAGGCTAGATATTCACCGAATCAAGAAGTTATACAATGTTATAGGCGCCTTCAAACCTCTCTATACAGCGAGAGGATCCGCCTCCACTCGAAGGGGTTTTTTGGCATGCTTTTATCGTCGATACACATAATTCTTAAAAATCAAAATACATTGAAGTTAAAATTCTAAACGCTAACATTGTTTTATGTAATAAGCAAGCAATAATATATGTTTTAAATGTATTATATAAAAGTGCTTGTCGTGCGGGACGACTAAGCGCGAATAGTTAGCAAGGGTCGCGAGCGGCGCGGGGCGGCTGAGCCCGGCTCCGTGGAGCCTCGCTACTCACTAGCATTATACTTTCATTTCCAATAACTCACTTGGAACAGCGTTGTGGCTGCTGTGTCGTGTGCATAAGCACTTCTGATCATGTTTTGATTTAAAAAATCAATAACATTATAACATGTTACGGTAGCAACATATCTCTCGTATGTTCCGGCCTGGGTACAAGCATTCAAAATTGTAAAGTCTTCATTAAGTTCCATTCTCGGTCGATGTCGGCCGATAAATTGCTTCTATGTATAGGTTCATGTATCGAAATGGAATGTAACTTATATGCTGATTACTGTAAACAGCCATATACACCGACCGAGTTTCGAGACCGTCTCAAATATCCAATATCCATGTTAGTCATTCCAGCTAAATTTAAGTATAACAATATAACAAATTTACAAAAATACATATCAATTGAATAACATTCGCAGTCTTGATTTTCCGAAAATGCGTATAAATATACTATCACTAACAAATCTAAGATTTTTCTATCGAAATAATACCCTATTATAGTGTAGGAAATCAAAACGCGAACGTTTATTCAGTTTCAATAAACGTTTATCGTTAGACTTAAATCTATTTGTTTCAGACTCGTTTCAGGCAGTCCCACTAATTTCAAAGCACCAACAATCATTCAATAAATGCAATTTCTATTCTAATATAACATTCGACCTATCATTACGGTACGGAAAGTTCGACATACTCATTCATTACACGAAAATAAGTTGAATTCACAAGTGTAAAAGCTAGCGCAACCCGTCAGTATCCAGAACTATTATAACTATAATGGATATTAACTCGGATCGCGACAGCTCTATAAACAATTTTTCAATACATTCTCCCAAACGTTACACGCCTCATTATGTCTAAACATCTAATGTATCAAGAAATCCCAAAAACAAGTCTGAAAACGATTCAGTTTAACCTATGTAATCAAATACGACATACTTAGGTTCATAAAACATTCCTAACAATAATTACTTGTTGGTGTAATTTTATTGCTATAAGAGGTCAATTTATTACTTAGAATGGATTACATAGATTAAACCACCTTAAAATAAAATAATGATTTGGTAAATTGTAAATATACTATGTGTAAATAAATAATGCCGACTTAGTACATCATATGCTTAAAACAAAACATATTTCTTACCAAGTCTTCTCACTTTTATGAAAATGTGACTTAACAATCAACGGGTCAATTTAGCGATATATATTTTATTAAGTCCATAACACTTGTCAGATAAACCGGTGCTTTTAGGTTCTTACCTTTCTAAGATATTGTGCTACCTCAACTAATATCTTTTATATCATTCAATTATCTTTCTTTTAGAGATTACTCATGTTATTTGGTAGCACATTTTATAATAACCAGAGAGGCATGTTTTGTCTTATTAGGGTTTATCGAAGCTTTAAAATTAGCCTCAAATACGTCACTTGTCTTTATCATATTATTATGAATTGAACACAAAATGTGTCAATTATAGTAATACAAAATCAGTCTCACGATAGGGAAGTCTTTTAGATCTTCAGGCACGTATACAAATGATCGCTCATTATTTGCTTACGAGTACTTAATGCAACCTCAAAAATACGTGCTAATTAGTTACAATCAGATATTTGCTTTATTTCCCAAGTGCTTTTATGAAATTCCAATGGTATTATCATAGTTGCATATGAATGCTTGTGAAGATCACACAGCCTTTGATAGGACGATGTAATTTTTTTCATAATGTTACTGATGAGATGAAACATAGATTTAACTTTTAAGACTTACACAAGCTTTGTGACCATCACTAGCAACCTTTATTTTCCGTGTTAAGCTAATGTTGAGCTTTCCTTCTAATAAAATAAATAAATAAAAAATCAACACAACACAATATACATAAAAATCAAGCATGAAAGTTAACTACATGGAACCCTACTAAAATATAATATGAAATTACCTTAGCGCACAAAGATCTAATCCGAAACTGGTGCATCACCTTGACCAAACTGTTCCTTTTCGAAAATGTGGCTTTGCGCCGCCACCTAAAATTATTTTTAAAACATAAGACAGAAAATCGCTAAAAACGTATAAAATAATGTAAATAAAAAAAGGAAAGCTTGTCGTATTATCCTGTGCAGTGATTGTGGTACTTGTGGAATTATTCTGCGGTAACCTTGGTTTTGTCGAGGGGGCCGTTGCCCTCCAACGCTTGGGCGACGTCGGATTTGGGAGCGGATCCCTTCCTCTTGCCTTTACCGACATTCTTCTTTGAGTTTTTAGATGTTTTGCTTTTCTGAGGTTGCATACCTATGGAAATAATAAAATTATTGAAAATCTCTGGCATAACTAAAGTCCAAACTATAAGAAAGAAATGAAAAAGTTAATTCATTGGAGATGACATAGGCCAGTCAATTTATCGTTTGACCAGGAAACACCTAATAACAGGATTTTTTCTTTACAAAATTGTCGAAGCTACCTCTCATATTAATATACAATAATTAAATAAATGCGTATCCAGAATAGACTCATATTTTGCAATATCGTCTCTATTTGAGCTAGAATAGAGACGTGATAATATAATTTTGTATTGATTCTACGTCAACAGATTATACCAAACACAATTTTATATTTATGTCATGAATTATGTCCGGGTCCTCCTAAGTCTCGTAACTTGACTGGGCTAACAGATGATCAAATTTTTAGTCATCAATTTACTAGCAGTCAATCTAGTGTCTTGTACCTTCTGGTTCAGCGTCGGTCGCGAGAGTTTCATCTTGTGGGCTTCCATCGTCGGCTTGAGAATTGATATCATCAGACCTCACTGTTTTTCTGTAACGACGTAAAAAATATTTTCCCATTGGTCCCATAGTAAAAGTTGTTCATAATGAGTACTATAAGCCCTTTTCGGCCGGTCACTTGCCGATGGGCGACATTGTATACTTACATTAACCCCAAAAACATTACCCTCCTAGGGCATTCGGGTAAAAACCAAAGTTTTTACACATTAACATAAGTTTTGGAAAATACACTGACGCGACATGACATCTTCACGTTCCCGCCAAAAGTGCTATCCTGGACTTTGTTCTATCTTTGTCGAGTAGGTAGCACCTCATCTCTTTTATCACTACATTAGATATTATTTATTAGATAGTTACCCGTTGACGGAGAGCGTGGCAGGCTTGGCGGGCTGGTCGTCGTTGTCGCGGCGGGGCCGGCGCGGGGCCCGGGCGCCCCCGGCCGCCGCGCCGCGCCCTCGCCCCCCGCGCCCACGCCCCCGGCCCCCGCCGCCGCCGCGCCACGCCCCGCGCCCCCCGTACGAGTTGCGTGTCGGCGGCGTGTAGCCCACGTAGCTCACTTGCTGCTGGAAACAAATACATTAATAGATTTACACCGGAGCTATTAAGTTTTATTTGAAATCTTTGGCAACTTGCGAGCGCGAAAACATTATAGTCAGAATGTATCTTTTTAGTTTTTTTTGGAGCTTGGAGACGAACAAGTCGCTCACCTGATGTTCAGGTTGACGCTTGCCCATAACAGTTCAGTGCCAACCAGAATTTTGGATTTCAATAGTTCAAAACCAAGAACGGCAATACACTACGCTCGTCACCCTGAGATGACAGATGTTAAATTTCTTTAAGACCAGTAATTACGGTTGGAAACAAAAAAAAAGTAACTAGTAGAGACTAGTAGTGACGTAGTGAGCTCGCAGCACAATATTTTACCCGCCCCCGCCCCCGCACAGCAGCCGTTGACGTCATGCGCGCGACGCACCGCAGCCCGCAGTGCAAGGCAAGACGAGGTCGCGCGCGTGTCTCGCTTAGCATTCCTTGATAAAGGTCATCGAATGTGATCGAAACTATAGTCGGAATAACCGACTCAATTTAACGTGAGTATTCCCGTTTTATTAAAACAAAAAAAGTAATGTAATGAGTGAGCAATACCTGCGAGTACCGCGCTGGTCGCGCGGGGTAGCTGCCGCCGCCCCACTGGCCCACGACGACGCCCGCGATCTCCAGCCTGGCCCCGCGGCCGCGGCCGCGCCCCCAGCCGCCCAGCGCGCCGCCCACCATGCCCGCCACCAGCGGCAGCGGCGGCATCGCGAACTCCACCTCCAGACCTTCGAGGATCGCCTTGCGCATGCGCTCCACCTAAGCGCACCACATACAATTACACTATTAGCTCACATAAAACAAAACAGCTTATCATCTTCGAAGCACTTCCAGCTATATGTCAAGAGGCTATTTCGATTTAAAAAAAGAAAGGGCGCTATACACTTCCGGAGATGTATTTAGCGCGCGCTAGACAAAGATAATTTTTAATAAAAGTTTAATTAAACCAGGAAATCAATGGAAATTTTGTTCTATGCTATCCAAGATATTACTAATACCATATTACCTCACTATTGTAATAATCACATGAATGAAGCATAGGCATTCGGAGATTTAGCGAAAAATGTCTGTAAATCGAGGAGTTTTCAATGTTTTTTTTTAAATCGAGAAAATGTTATTTTGTGTTATTTTCCCTCTTGGCTCCTCTTTCCTCTTCTAGACCATAGAACCAAAATACAAAATACCTCAACATAAAATCTCTAATCTACATAATCTAATGAGGTGTACGGAATAGAAAACTTTTTTTTCAGCATAGTTTAGGTCGTCATTTGGTAGTTTTTACCTAGAAAATTTTTCCAGGAGTTATTGAAAATTGGCGATTTTATAGATTTCGGTGTGCTCTTTCCGAATTTTCACTTTGCGATCTCGTATCTATGCCGCTCGCGCCGCCATTTTGGAAAAATAGTGCACAAAAACAGTTTTTGACAATATCTCTTTTCCGACTATTTTACGATGAAATTAGTTATTCATAAAATGACCTGTAGAATATGTCCTATAATTTATATAGTAACTTTTTTCTTAAGTGAATAGTTTTTGCGTACGATCGGCGCAAAGTCTACTCCAATACGCGTTTTGGCTAAAAAAACATGCAGAGTTTACCTGTTACTGGGGTGTTACATAGGTCCTAATGTAATATCATGTTTATTATTAGTTGATTAATTATTTCATCCTGTTGGTAAAACAATAAAAAAAAAAAAAAAAAAAAAAAACTGGTTTCCACTCGGTCCTAGTAAAGTGTGGCGCACCTTGACGACGGTGTCGAGGTGGTTGTCGCAGAGCATGGCGAGGTGCTTGCAGTGCGCGGCGCGGTGCAGGTTGCGCTGCAGCAGCTTGCCGTCGAAGAAGAGCCAGGGCGCCGCCACGAGCCAGGGCACGGGCGCGCCGCACGCGTCGTTGGCGACCAGGGCCGCCTCCGCGCCCGCCATCACCAGCGCGCCTAGCTGCACGCCGCGAGAGCTTATCGAGTTCACCTGCAACACACCCAGCGGCGTAACGATACTGTGCCTGAACGGGCGCGGGCTCCCGGCTGGATGGGGCCCCTTATTGGGCCCAAAGTCATCTTCTATAAGAGAACTTGCTAATTTATTGTTAAATATTTATTTGCTTGATTTATTGTTAATCCTAAAGCATCATATAGTCTTCAAGCTATCTTGAAATGTGCACTGTATTTTTGTTATTTGTATCCATTCCTGTGACTATGGATAGAGCCGAGCGATCTCTCTCAAAATTAAAATTGATGGAGTTTTTAAAGTTTGAAGTGTTGGTGAATGTATTGAATTAACAAAACAATGCCCAATCTCTATTACACTTCAATTGTTTTGCCATTAGATTCCGCTCCCTGGTTATCACAGTTGAAGTTCAGTTGAATCGCTTGCAATCGAAACTTGGGGATGTTGGTGTCGACTGGTCGTGTATCACGAAGACTAACTCATAAAACTCACGTTATAATCAGCCAATTGGGCCAGCTTGAACGGAAATTTCAAAAATTAATATAGAAACTCCGAGAACCAATTTTAACATTTCAAAAAAAACATATACGTTAACCTTGCTGTGCGCCATCTTGTTTTTTCTTCAAAACATAGGCCAACCTATAAGAAGCGATAGCTTACATATATATGAACAAGGTTTATGTTAGACAAAATCTCCTCCAGCGTCATGTTTCCAAGATATACGCTTTCAAAGTCACACAATATTTTTAGAGCCAATTCCCACCTGCAACTTAGTTCTAAGTCAACGGCGGCGCCACCGGTGTAACTTTGAAGCGTATATCATGGAAATGTGACGCTGCTGGAGATTTTGTCTCATACAAACCTTGTTCGTATTAGTGTCAGCTATCGCTTCATATAGGTTTAATGAGAGACCAAAGATTTGAAGAAGAAAAAACAAGATGGCGGACAGTAGGTATGCCAGGCTTCAAACTAAAATATTCAAGGCCTTTTAAGTAAACTATACTCACATTCATCTCTTGTAAATGGAGAGCGTTCATGAGATCATTTGAAAAAGCAGTCGCCAAAAATGCATCCAATTCTTGGCGACGCAGAATTTGGATTTGAGATGTCATGATGTATCTGTGAAAAACAATCAAATGTGTATAACTAGCTGCGCCCCGCGGTTTCACCCGCTATTCTACAGAAACCGAATATTTTACGGGATAACATTCAAATCTGTTCAGCCGTTACAGAGTTGAACGGGAACAAACACACTTACATACAAACTTTCGCATTTATAATATTAGTGCTACAATATAGTATAAAAATACAATGGCTTTTGGAGTAGATTGTAAATAGGACCGGAGACAATCAATAGCCATCGTCAATATTGACGTCCAATGACCATCAATAATTATCTGCGTCAATACGCAGGTCATTAGTTCGATTTAAGTGATTGTCAATTATTATTGCTAATACGGTCAAATAACCTGTGTTAACTCAGGTTATAAGCTACCTCCATACCAAATTTCTTCCAAATCCGTTCAGCCGTTACAGAGTTGAACGGGAACAAACACACTTACATACTTAGTTTGTTACTTACACACACATCACACTAGATATCGCGTTACGAGATTCGTTGTTCCTACAAAAAGTCACCAAAGTTTGAGGCGCGGCGCGGGTCGCGGGGATTGCGTCCAAGCGCTCTCATTGGCTATCTCAAGGTTACGCCTACTCGCGCCTTATAATCAACCAATCAGAGTATTTTTTTATAAGTGTATTTAGACGGATCCGTGGTGAGCTTCGATCGTCCTGAATGCAGAATCTAGAGTGTGATCTGTGCTTACACACAAACTTTCGCATTTATAATATTAGTGTGATCACGTTGAAATAACCAAGTTTTTCTCACCTCAGCACAGTAGCCAAAATGAGCAGATGTTGTGGGACGTAAGACGTGTTCAACATCAGAGGAGTATCCGATCGCATGCAGGACAAGAAAGCACGCATGCGGCGGCACTTGTCGTCTTGAGCGGTTCTGAAATAAGAAACAGTTTCCAAAGTTAAGTTTACGCTCATTGGCGTATTTTTAACCGACTTCCAAATAATACAGGGTTATAAGGAAAGGGTATGCTAAGCCGAAAGGTCTTCTGCTTCAGCCTTTAAACATCCCACTGCTGAGATATCAGCCTACCCTCGAAGGGTGATTGGGCCATATCCACTACGCTGGCCCAGCGCGGGTTGGCGCGGGTTGGCGGATTCATATAAGCCATCGAATTTCCGGAAATATGCAGGATTCCTCATGATGTTTTCCTTCACCGAAAGGGCAGTGGTATATATCCGTCCTGAGCTACCATGGCCGAAAAGGCCTCTTATTACTCATCATTATGAACAACTTTTAGTAGGGGACCAACCATGAAGTCGAAGAAAAAAAACATCAGCTGTTCCATAGAAAAATGTCAATGACTCTCGACAAAATGTATAGAACAGCTGATACTTTTTTGCGATTTCAGGGCTGGTCCCATAGTAAAAGTTGTTAGCCTTTAATTTGACTACCTGTTTGGCTCAACAATAGAATGTCTGCCTTATGAGCAAGAGGTCTCCGGGTTCGTTTCTCAGCCGGGCTAATATTTGAATGATGACTAAATATCTGATCTGGGTGCTATTTCTCCGTGTCTTTGTGTGTGTTCTATGGCATCACCGAGACAGGGAATCCAAAATACACACATACAAATCAATGAGTGTGAAATGATTAAAAAAAAAATTGTCAGAGCTAAATACCTACATTGGGATCACTGCACAAGCCAAATAGCAGTATGTGCATAGATACAGTTACAGTTGTTGGTCTTGACAACAATAAACTGTGTTTAAAATTACAAATCTGTAGTGTCTTTCCGCTGCAACGTCGCGTACAACGCAACGCGTAAGAAACAAAGACACTACAGATTTGTAATTTTGGACACATTTTGAAAATGAACTTCCGCAAAGTTACGCCTGAAACAATCAACTACTTGTACCTTACCAAGAAGCTAGTAAAGCTGTACTTGTTTCTCTTTGGAGGGACAAGGGCTTAGTTTAGGTTAGTAGTAAACATATGTATGACTTTTACAATGGGAGTGGCATGGTCGAATATCGACAAAACTCCAGGAAAAAAAAGAATAAAAAAAAATTAAAAAAAACACAATCATCAACAACAAAAACTTGACAACAATATTTAGTCAAGCGAGTTGTAGTCGTCGCTCACCCGAACCAGAGCCGCTGCACGGTGGGCACGGGCCAGTCCAGCACCACCCCGGGCACCAGCTCGGCCGTCTTGCCGGGGTTGGCGCGCGAGTAGATCCACTCCGCGACCTGCACCACGCAGGCGCGATCCGAAACCGACCCCGAACCCGAAGACGTGCTCGCGATGCCCTCCTCTGGAACACAAAGGGTAATGTTGACTAGCCTTGTGGCTCAGTGGGAGGATTTCCACCTTCTGAGCTGTAGGTTGTGGGTTCGATTCTCACCCGGGACAAACATTTCTGTGATGCACATGGATGTTTGTTCTTTGTCTGGTCTATGTATTCTATGTATGAATTTACAAAAAAACGTTAACTCTTGTGCAGGGATCGACTGGAAGAGTATAAAACCTTTTCCGAGCAGTAGTGTGCAAGCATTTCTGTGTTCCAGGTTCAAGGGCAATGTTCCCGGTGAAATAAAAAAAATAAAAATATTTACGATCTAAACTCTCAGGATGGCGAG
The DNA here is from genome assembly GCA_947579745.1 of Apocheima hispidaria. Taxonomy (NCBI): domain Eukaryota; kingdom Metazoa; phylum Arthropoda; class Insecta; order Lepidoptera; family Geometridae; genus Apocheima; species Apocheima hispidaria. The sequence goes on from OX388151.1 coordinate 7,160,601, forward strand.
CAAAGAGCATTGGTTTTGGACCTAAGTAGAAAATTCAAAATTTTTGGTGGCACTGAGCTGTTACGGGCGTGACTCTTACTATAAGGCGAGCGCGTTGCTCGTCCCGTCAATCAGTTAAATAAAATAAAAATACGACTAGTACAAAAGAAGCACTCTTCATTGACAGCTTATAAAACAGAACAAGCTTCTGAAATTCACAAACCTTTAGCCTTCTGTGCCATGAAGCGATGATGATGCATGTTGTACAATATGGCATAGACGTTCTGCCTGATGGGCCTGTAGAAGTGATGCACGGACGGTATCTCCCGGTGGTTGTCGTCTTCCATCACCACCGAAAGTGTGACCTGGTGGTAAATATAGATAATCTAGATCGCGCTTCTCAGAGGTATTGTCAAATCAAACTTTTCAATAAAAACCGTACAAGTGGGGCATTCCTTGCCAAAGCCTTTGTATTTCCGATTGAAAATGTGAATAAATAGATAACTAGGGAAGAAAACTAATTTTTGTGGTTAGTTTTGCTTTAATCAGGTGGGATCTATACCCTGAGGTTTTACAGTTTTTTTTAATTCAAATTAATAAATCTTACTTGCTTGTCTCGTCAATTTATTAGTTTCATTGCAAAAATAATGTTATAAAAAAAAAAAAAAAAAAAAAAAAACAAATCAAATTTATTTGGGCATTACAAAAATTACAACCAAATTGTTGATCCCAGAGTCTCCCAAACTAGTCATAGACTGTGTGTCGGGAGCGACACACAGTGACTGTGTGTATTTAAATTTTTATATATATAATAGATAAAAAATCATTATAAATATAATTATATATATATATATATTATTAATAATAATAATATATATAATTTATAATATTTATTTTAAAATAATGAAACCACTTGATTGAGTGTCCATGTCGGGGGGCGACCGCCACCCTGCATACAATGGCGGCCCTATAGTTAATGTGACATGTACTCGCCTGGCGGTGCGTGAGTATGGACAGCATCTGCGGGTGCATGAGGCCGCGCGCGTGCCGCTCGGCGCACGTGCGCAGCACCTCGGCCGGCGCGGGCGGGCAGCTGTCGTCGCCGCCGCCGACACCGAACAGAGGCTTCGATGATGGACGACCCTACAATCAAACTCAAACATTTTAACCAGGGTTGTTATGGATAGGAAATTTCGGATCTGGATACGGACATAGAAACAATATTATTTCAGATATGGTTACGGATATGAAACTATTTCGGATTATTCATTAGTTTCAAATGGTTTTGGTAACAGATTTTTAAGATATTGTAATTTTAAGTTTTAATAACATTGCTTACATTTTGCGGAATCTGCATTAACTCGATTAAAAAATGTACGAATTAAACTTATCCGAAACTTTTATATCGGATTCGGTTATGGATAGATTTTTATTTCGGATACCCGATAGTTTCGGGTACGGTTAAGGGGCTCCTTAGCAAGCCTAATTTTAACGATCCAAGTCATTTTTTAATGTAATTTAAGCCAAAAGTAAAAGAAAAAAAGTTATTCTCTCACTATGAAAGCCTTTGGGATATGCATCATATTTGTAACAGACTGCCCAAGGAGGATAATGTTTTTGGGGTGTAGCTAAGTATTGTTATAGACTTTCGTGGTTGTACAGTACATTACTATTAGTAGTCACGGGATATTTACCACGATTTATGCGATACTCCCCGTGAACATGGCGTATGCAACTGTGCCGAAATATCGGGAACTTAACCAAAAATGAAAATCGTGGTAAATATCCCATGACTACTAATAGTGTATCAAATGTACGTAAGTATGTTTGTGTGCTCCTATATCCTGTAGCCTAAACGGCTTGACCGATTTTGAGTTTTGAGGTGTCGTTGGATTCCTCTTAATGTCCGGAGTGAAATGAGTAGCTTAGGCTACATTTTGCAGTCGGGTATTTTGTTTTTCTTTTAATATTATTATTGTTTATCAGATTACCACAATGTTTTAAAGGAAACAACTGTTTCGTCTCATAAATTACTTTCCATCCCGTAGGCGATACATAAATTTAATTGCAACACTGTCTAGGACGGACAACTGAGATATGCTGGGTTGGTGGGATAGATAGATAACTCTTTATTGTTCTCACCAGAAATTACATGCATAATACAAAAATCTACTTAAAACTAGTGTAACAATTGGCGGCCTTATCGCTTAAAGCGATCTCTTCCACGCAACCTTACCATTGTGATACTGAATCGTGATTGGTTCGCTCAACTTCAGCACATCGGTATTGGCGCAGAGGCCGGCTAGCTCGACTGTAATCGTTTGTCAACTTATAAAATACTAGCTGTTAGCAGCGACTTCGTACGCGTGTATTAAAAAAATTGCCTATGTCCGTCACCGACCATTAAGCTATATCTATGCATAAATTCAGCTTGATCCTTTCAGCCGTTTAGCCGTGATAAAGCGAAGGCAGAGAGACAGAGTTAGATTCGAATTTATAATATTAGTTTATTTTAAACTAGTTTGCCCGCACAGCTTCGCTCGCATTCGCTTCGCAACAGTAACTTAAACACCCCATTTCACTTCTTTAGGGGGTGATTTTCGAAAAATCCTGAGACATGCCTTTCTTTATTTTTTTATGATTAGTACATAAACAGAGTTTCATTGACTAGTGGGGAAAAAAGTTTTTATTTCCATAGAAACTTTTGGGGGTCCACTTCCCTATAGAGGTGGAATTTTACAAAAACCTTCTTATTTTGTTTTAATACAACGGGAATACTCACGTTAAATTGAGTCGGTTATTCCGACCATAGTTTCGATCACATTCGGTGACCTTCATCAAGGAATGCTCAGCGAGACGCGCGCGATCTCGTCTTGCCTTGCACTTGCCTTGCCTTGTGCACTGTGACTTGCCTGTGACACTCGGTGACATTCGGTCACCGAATGTGATCGAAACTATAGTCGGAATATCCGACTCAATTTAACGTGAGTATTCCCGTTTTATTAAAACAAAATGTATCAAAACCACGTCAGTTTTCATAGTAAGACCCTTCTTATTGTTCACTCAGACCATTTGAGGAGTATTGGATTCAAATTTCAGGGCTCTATCATAAGTGGTTTAGTCTGTGTGTTGATTCCTTATAAAAGGGTTTGTTCTTTTAATCACACTAATATTATAAATGCGAAAATTTGTGTGTTAATAGGTAAGTATGTAAGTGTGTTTGTTCCTGTTGAACTCTGTAGCGGCTGAACGGATTTGATTGAAATTTGGTATGGAGGAAGCTTACACCCTGGATTTAGCACATAGGCAGTTCTGTAGAATAGCGGGTGAAACCGCGGGGCGCAGCTAGTATAATCATAAATAGATTTTCTAGATTTTGATTTTGAAATTGAATTGTAATTTGAGGAAAAAAAAAATGTTAACTTATTTTTTTGTTGACATTTCATGTTTTGACGTAATAATTATTATAATTGAATGTTATTAACATTGTTAACGCATTTAAATGATCATTGTATTCAATGAATAGCCTCTACTTAATTTGCATATTATTGTATGCAAAAGGTTATTTATTATTTTTGACTTGTAGATGAATATTTACCATTAATTAACTTTGACTTTGACTTAAAGACTTATTGCTGGTAATCGTTAAGCTCGCTAGATAACACCTTTTATACCACACCAGATATTTTCATCGCGATCAACACTCTGTATCGTGATCGTTTAAACGAAAATGATGCAACCAATTGTAGCTTAAGACAACCACAATAGATAGTAAAATGCAAACCTCCTTCGAAGTCGCCGGCTGGTGTTTCTCGGGTTTGTGTAGGGCGCCGTGCTGGTGCGGGGGCGCCGCGGCGTCGCCCGAGCCCGAGCCCGAGCCCGAGTCCAGCGACAGCGCCGCCATCCCGTGCGAGCTCTCATCGACACTAAAGTCGGCATTCATACACGCGTTCGCTGTTGCCAATTTGTAATCTTCCAAGCCTTTTTGCTGTAATTGCAAACTATCTGAAGTGCTTTGTGATAGAAGGGACCAGAACATATCAAATTTAATGAGGTGAAGATCTGCCGTGCTAAGAAGAAAAGGCACATCTAACACTTTTCAAAATTGAGTTAAATACATATTCTGCATCACGAAGTCTTTGTGATTCTGAATATGTATTTAACTCAATTTTGAAAAAAATGTTACATGTGCCTTTTCTTCTTAGCACGGCAGAGATGAGGTGTCGGGAAGGCGAAAGGACAAAATTTAGTTTGAAAACGAAGGGGACCACTCTGCACTTAGATGACAAATTTTGGTGGTTATTTCATGCTGTGAAAAGAGTTCCGATAGATGCCAATGGTGTTAATGACGATGCAAAAGGCGTGGATGACCGTAGCAATGACAGCTCTGTTGGTAATATATAAACCTCATGTTCTGAAGATTCTGTTGCAAGCTTGCTAGTGTCCATGTCGACGGTGGTCGGGGGGCTGGACTGGCCTTGATCCGACTTCGGGGCCTTCCTGTTGCTCTTTGGGCGGCGTCCTGTTGCGTAGCAAAGAAGTAATTACTTCAGTATTACGACAAGTAGTTTACATTTGTTAGAAGCACGGGAAAGGTAAATATGGTAGGTTAGTTAAAATGCTGTAAACATACCTGAGCTTTGTCTCTTTCGTTTTTATTGGAATGAAACGAGACGTGGCGCAGTCGCCAGTTTCGAGCAAAATGTGAGGTCCAAGTACCTAATACTATAAATTCGAAAGTAACTCTTGTCTTTCTGTCTGGGTATTTGTCATGGCTAAACGGCTGAACGGATCGAGCTGAATTATTGCATAAATATAGTTTAAGGGTCGGAGACGGACATACGCTACTTTTTAATTTGTACTGGCCCAGTGCATGTTGGTGAATGGCATAGTCTTTAAACAGTTTGAGGTTCTTGGACCTCAAAAACCGGTTTCTTCGCGATGTTTATCTTCGCAGTTTTAGAGCAACAGCATCGAAACGTAATTTATTTAAGTACTAAATAAGTCATTGGTGCAGGGCCGATCCCTTTTCGATTGTCCTTTTAGAAGTTCTCAATTTGACCATTTTGATGTACAACCACGCGGGCAGATAGGAAAAACCACGATTGCACGCGAGGTTATCATTATCAGCAGCCAGAAGACCCTGCTGAACTAAGGCCTCCCTATATACGAGTCTATAATCAGTTCCAATAATTTTCGCTACTTTGCTGAGGGCCTAAGGGTGGCGTCTTATATTTAAAAAAAACTCGCTTAAAATAGCTAATAAAGTAGTTCAAATCTTCAAAAAGCCAGTGATATTGTTCTCACTTACCAGAAGCAGTCCTATACTTGAGGAAACCATCTTTAGTACCATTCAAATAATACTGTACGGCTTGTTTAAGTTTGGCAGCTCGGAGATCGTTCATGTCACCAAATACTTCGATACAGGCTGAATCCACATCGGACGAGGGCAACTCTTTCACAAACTGGCAAATTGTCTTCACCACAGTCTCCGGTGGCACAGGGGTCTGGAATATATAATTTAATTAGCTAATGTTTCTCGTTGAAAATAAAATTAATTGTTAGTCATCTGACTTACAGTCAGAGAGTCGTATGAATTCCCACTGTTAGCCTGCAACGAAAATCAAAATTCTTGTTGTTAAAAATTTTGATCACAATCTACTACAATGAAAGCCTTTCTAAGTCAAAGCAAGTGAAAATTTCTGGTTACAATGAAATCATCTGTTGAGCCACGAAATTAAGTTTGAAAGATGAAGAAAAGTGTGGTTAGATCAAGGAATATGAGAGATTTTCATCATGACTGGTAACCAGAAGTACCAAGCAAAGGTAGCAATTACAAGCTTGCCCGCACGGCTTCGCTCGCATAGGCACAGTAATTTGAAAACCCCATTTCACCTCTTCTTCGTAAAATCAAGAGATGTCTCTTGATTTTATTTTTTTAGTACACAAACTGAGTTTAATTGGCATAGCACGAAAAAAGTTGTTATTTTCATACAAACTTTGGGGGTCAATTTTACCCCTTTAGAGATGGAATTTCGGAAAATCCGTTCTAATTATTCACTTAGACAATTTGAGAAATATTGGGTCCTAATTTCAAATCTCTATCATAAGCGTTTGGTTTGTGTGTTGATTCCTATAAAAAAGCTTGTTCTTTCATATATATAGAATATGTTCATAAGAAAACTACAAGCAATATACTAACAGGCTTCTGGTAATTTTATTCTGCCTATGCTACTTATCTATACACGAGCTGCGCTAAGAAACGTTAAGCTGCACATTAACATTTTTTTTTACTAAATTGTGCTAAGGAAAGTGCTTGCTTATACAATAAAATATGGCAAATAAATGTTTTCATTCAGCTTTTTAGAAAGTTATGGCTGCTTTCAGAGAATATTTCTTAGTGCAATTCGGTTGTAATACTTGTAATTCTGACAATGACTAGTGTGTGAATTGCTTACCTTCTTTTGGTTGATTCCAAGACGTTTGTAAAAGTCAGTGAGGCTTTGTTCTGAGAGGATGGTGCCCCCGAGCAACGCTGCAGCCAGGCAGAGCCGGTCCTGTGGCACGTCCAGCAAGTTCGGCAGCTCGTGCACCATGTACTCTTTCGTCTCTAGTGATGACTGGAAAAAAAGTATATATTTTTACATGAAACTGTATGTAGAGCCAAAAATAGACAATTAAAAAAAAAAACTAAAAATAGATATCAGACTGGGAACATGGAAAAGTAGTCAATAGTAAGTCATAGCACAAGTATTCCAATGGTAGTGCGGACACAGCGGCCGCGTTACTAACTGCGATTGTTTGCGCCGTGTGCATGGAAAGCACATTTAAAACTGACAATTTTATTCTGATCACTTTTGCTAGTTTTTTTAATGTAAGAATGTGCTGTGTAACATACTAGCCGAAATACTCCAGTGAAAACAGAAAACAAATAAATAAAATGTTTTCATTCAACTTTTTTACAATGTCATTTTAGCTCTCAGAAAATTTCTTAGAACTGCTCAGGTAATATACAGGCTCAGGCTTAGTGGTGTGACGTAGTCTCTTTAGTTATTTGGTTTTCAGAACTATTTACTTTTTATTTCCCTGTGGATAACAGGCCTAATATAAATGTTAATTGTTAAAATATAAAAGTTGAATAGTGAAAATACTGCAATTGAATATATTGGTTGTTGTGAGATTTTGGTTGGATTTGGTGGAAAAGAACATAGACAATCCTAGACACAGGAATTCACCATAATTATATTCTTACACTTACCCTGTATGTGAGCTTCAGCTGTGACGAACTGAAGTACCTAGGTGGTTGAAAGACTAAATATTCCCCAGAGCACCCCACCAGGCCTGCATAAGTCTTCTCACGGCATAGGCCTACTACCTCCTGCCAGTGGTCGTCTGATGATACCATCTACAAAGACAATATAGCCAGTTTAATTACAATATTTATAGATGCACAAGGCTGCCTTTCCACCAGAGAGGTGCTTTGTAGTTAAGCTATGAACAAGGTAAAACTAAGCTACGAAACTATGTGACTATTTCCACTAATACCAAGAGGTACAGTTAACCAGATGAGATGTGTTATGAAGATGCGCTGCGTGAATTAGCTGTGGTCTAAAGATGCGCGACTCGAGCTAATAGATGCATCAGATGTTACACCAGCACTTACCACCCATTCCTCTATATAAAAAAACATAGCTTTCTTGAATCCGTTTCCACCAGTGCTAAGCTAAGCTATGAAAACAGAGGATCCTTATTGGTGGATGTCAAACACATCTGTAGCTACACAGCATAACACATCTCTGGTGGAAAGGCAGTCTAAAGCATTTGTTTTGTCAATAGGCATTTTTTTATATTTACTTTTGCGGTGGTAAAAACTCTTAAGCGTAGTGTAAAAGTGAATGCAACTGACCTCTACACTGAGACACTGATAGACGAATATAATGCCATACGAAATGGTTAACCTCCTTTGTTCTGATGTGCCAACTGAAAAGCCATGAACTTTGCAGTGGCCTATTTTATTTTGTTGCACTATATGTTATATCTAATGATTTTAGAGGTATTTACTCACAATAGGAATATTGAGGTATCTCAAAGCGGTTCGGAGGCAGGAATGTAGTCCAGTTGGTGGTACCCACCAAACTTTGGGAGGTGGGGTGCCTTTTGATACAATGTGACGCAGTACCTGAGAAGAAATTTGAACATCATTGTGTCAATATGTTTAGTATTTATAACACTGCACAATTACAGCGCCATATTATGCAGCAATTCAGTTGAGACTAACGCGTTACCTTATGAATGTTTTACAGTAAAGTTTAGTATGTATTTGCGTGATATAAGTAATATTTTTTTTTTTTATTTACCTGATTGGAAAATAGATTATATAAATAGTGGTTAAGATTTTCATGAATCAGAAATGTGATTCAGAAATTTCAGAAAAGAAAACTGCATTTGGGCCACCCATTTGAGAGCTACCATGCCACAGACAACAATGAGCTTATCAAGCTATCAGTGACAGGAAACGCCATGAGAAAACCATTAGTATGGTAGTAGGGTTTTCAAGTATTTAGCTGGCTAGCCATCACCCTCTAGTTGAAAATCGGTTGTCAAGCATCTAATAGTGTGTTCCAGCAGCCTTACTTGAGTAAGTTCCCTTTGCAGGCTGGGTTTGTTTAAAATCCTACACCACATCATCACTAACATCCGATGAGTTTGTGGAAAAACAGCTCATCAAAAATCAAAAAAAAAAAGACAAGACACACATAGGCTTTCACTTATTACAACCTCTGTAGTGGGTATTTACAATCTGTTCTACTGTTTGTTTCCACGAATAGAACATAGAAAAAAAATGAATACTACTAATACTACGCTATATTTGTGGATGAAGAAAATATATCCCGTTTGTACTGCATTTTAGCCTGATCTGGGTTTGGGTTTGGTCTGGGGTAATTTTATGGTTTTTCTTAAACAATTGGCTTAAGAAAGAATCAGCCTAAGTCTAGCCAAACCAAGCCCCGACCGATCCTTCAATTCTTTTATCTCCTTATTATATTGGTAGAACAAACAGTAGAATAGACGGCAAACTATCCCTGTGGAGTCAAGGGTTAATTAAGGGCAAAGTAATATTCAATTAAAATAAATTTCCAATCTAGCAAAAATCCCAACTCCATTCATACTTTAGAAGTGGGATCAACTTTCAAATCTCAATATTTTATCGAATGTGATATTTAACTCACAGAGTTAACTCTCTGCCTGTATGTAGTTTGGGTCTGGATCCAGTGCTGAGGCAAGGCTGGGGGAGTAGGATGAGATCCGTTGAAGCAGACACAGAGGGAAACTTGGTGTTCGGCCAGCGCCTGAGCAAGCGTGGTGAGGAACTGGACACAGCGAGCCCATTGTCCTCCACATGCCCAATCTGTTTATCAAATTATTATGTAAACTTTTGGACAATATTGCAACAAGTCTCAATTTCTTCCTTTTAGTTTTACTGATCTATTAAATTATCATTTCAATACACACTACTTCCTTGCAAAGTTTCAAGAGCTAGTAAGTCTTTGCCAGTTCACTGATAAGAAATTTACATGCAGCCAGTTACATTCGCGGCTATAAATTATTATTAATTTGATTTGTATTTGACTTAATGTCAAGCAAGATAGTCTTTGGATGTAGCATGCCATGCCCACCTATTTTAAAAATGTCAACATGTTAGGGCAACGACGATACATTTATTTACCTGAAAAGTACCCTCCGTAGAGGCGATCTAAGCACCCCTCAGCATCCAAGACGAGACGAAAACCACCGGGGTGATTCCTTGCAATTCGGAATAAATCCACCCCTATACCCTCATTTTCTAAGACTGTTTGTATATCTTGAATACCCATGATTCTGCAACTATACTATCGAAGAACAACTAAACACGTTCGTAGCGACAAATTATTGTTCTGAAAAAAAAGACACCGGTAATTAATAGCAGGTAGTATTGTAGCACGTAAATCTTAGCATTAAAGTTCTAATTGTCCTATAGAGTGCTCTATAGTCATAGCACAGAATTCTCCGTAGTAAATGTTAAAACTTCAAGTAAAGAAGAAATACTGCGATGGACTACAAAAAACTTCACCATCACACTGCATGAAATTTGCCGGCACATATCGACATAAATAATTCCAAAGGGCGAAACATAATATTACATTTAAACATGAATACAGTATTAAAGTATAATAACTTTAATTTGATAAATCAAAGACGAAAGAATGCTATAAAACTACACAAACCTTACTAAAAAACCATGCCAGATGAAAAAGGCCGTGAGATGAAAACGGAAGCCATTTGTAATTTATTTTTTATTTTTATGGCCAGTGTGACCAGGGCTGAATTCAGAACCACAGAAAATTACAATACAATCAAATACAATACAATGACTTTGGTCTGTGAAACTAGGTGATAAATACTAATAAAAACTGCTTAGTTTTACGTCAAATCTGAAATAATTTTTTTTTTTAAAGGTAATCGATATCTAAATATCAAAAGTGCTCTAGTTTCTACCTTGAATCCATTGTGGCATACAGACATCGTGTATATGAGTTTTTTATATAGGAAGTCTGTCTATAGAAATACAGCTAAAAATAGGAATAATGGAATAATTAATGTCTGCATTGTAACATCCTCACACACCACTCTTCTCCCTCACACACACACTAACACACACTCACACACACAAACACACACAACCACACACAGGTGCACACACACACACAGACATAATTATATAATTATATTTTAGTTGAATTTGTAGTGTCAAAGTGGCTATACAGGACCTGACATCGTGCGAAAGTGTCAGTAAGTGTCAGCGAGTGACAAGTGAAAGTGACTTGAATTTCACGGGAGCAACAGAAACAAACTATTAAGGTTTTAGCTTCTCCCTTTCGCTCCCCCAGAAACTTATATACAGTACTGCCACCTGAAGTGAGCAAAAGGCAGTTTTTAAGTTTTTAAGTGGGCTAATAATTTGGTTTTAAGAGTGGCTATACATGGCCTGATCTGACATCGTGTGAAAGAGATGGCTAAATATAAGTTTCTTGGGGAGCGTATACTCTTACTTTATTTTTCGTTACTTTTAGATTTTATAAACTTTTTACAAAGCTGCTCTGGCCACACTTTGTATGACATTTGTTGCGTAGCCCTGCCTGGCTGCGCTGTTTTGGTGTAGTAGTTTCAAAAAGGGCGTTTTATTAATTATTTAACTACAACTAAAATTTAAAACAAGCAAAAATGCGTGCATTGGATTTCAATTGCCGTCATTAGTTTTACTTACTGAAAGCAAAAACAAACTCAACGGCTTGCTTAAAATGTTTTAGAACGCCTGCGTCTTTGCGGCTCGCACTGTGTATTCAAGCATCTTGAATTGATTTTGGAGATAATTCTTCAGGATTAAGTTATGCCGGAGCAAAGCAACGATTACCGTGTTGTAGTGTTTGGAGCAGGCGGTGTTGGCAAAAGTTCGTTAGTGCTAAGATTCGTGAAAGGGACTTTCAGAGAATCATATATACCAACTATAGAAGACACCTACAGACAGGTAAATTATCCTGAATTCGCACGATAAATATTTAGCTTGTTGAAGTAGGCCGAAAATAGATCTTTTCATTGGCTATTGCTAATAATAGACTTTGAGACCATGTTTGAAGCACCCACATGTAGGAAAAATTATAAATGTCAACTCTCTCTGAAAATTTAATCTGTTTATTCAGCTAAGCCTTAAGCTAATCTAAGCTTTCTAGGTTTACAACAGAGATATAACAAGATAGGCTCTACATTGAAGAGTTGAATTAAGTTTTAGCCGATCATATAGTAAAAATGTCAATACCCTCTGAAGAAAGACTCTGCAGGCTCTACTTTAATCTTTATTGTAGTTACTACATGTGAAAGTTACAAGTACTTCGACATTTAAGTTATCTTCTTAAAAAATCTAATTTATCACGCTGGCACTCAAATTCACAGGCATGTAAAATTTTGAGTGATGATTTAATTCGTGTTTCTGTATATGTTTCTCGAGGATAACAGGGTCTCAGATGTTTGACGCAAACTTAAATATTTGATTGGCGATTCAGTATTCGGATGTAAATACAATAATCTTAAAAACAAAAGTAGGTAATATGCTGTTTGTACTAAACCTTCCTAAAATTTACCTCAACATTAGGTCCATTCCGCATCAGCTAAAGAGGATAGTCCTTCTGTGAGGTTTCGGCATATTTGATATTGTATAGCTGTTGCTCTGTTTCTCGTGCATGCAATAGAGAGAGTTATTGAATTTTCCTAACTTTTTGATGAAATTAGCATTTCAGGGGTAGTCTGTTATCCCTCCCTAAATTTTAACAAAATCTTTTGTTTTTGGTGTCAATGGCTTGGATAAAAGATAAAAAGAAACAATCTTCGCCGCTATGGTTTGGTTTTTTCAAAAAATCTTTATGGTATTCTAACAACTACTTTTATTCGTCGTAGTTTCGATGAAAAAAAATTGTCTCTTAAGTGCTTTTAACAACGAAGGTATTGCAAAATGAAAAAAAGAAAAAACAAAAAAGCCTAGTTTTTCACGGTGAAGATAACATAAAAAAAACATCTAAATCAGATAACGTTTAGGGTGGGTATCAGACTACACTTTTTGTATGGACGAGACGGCGGTATGACAGTTGTATCATCTTCTAAACAGGTGTTATTGGATTATTAAATCTCTAGGTGCGCCTGCGGTTTCACCCGCTTTTCTACAGAAACCGAATATTAATCCGGGATAAAAAGTAGCCTGACTGTGTTAATCCATGGTGTAAGCTACCTCCATACCGAATTTCATTCAAATCCGTCCAGCCGTTACAGAGTTGAACAGGAACAAACACATTTACAAACTTACCTACTTACATACAAACTTTCGCATTTATAATATTAGTGTGATTTCTTCCTGAAGGACAAAGCTATGGATAACTTGGCATGTCCCCAAATTACTGTCTCAGGGTCTTGGCAAAAATTCAAGGAGCTCTAGGTTCGCTTTTATGAGTATGATTTATTATAGTTAATTACTTGTTGCTCCTTAGAAATAGATTTGTTGGATATCTAATCCTAACTAATATACCGCAGAATACTGAAACGTTTGTTAACTTTGATGACAGATTAAGTCTATTGCTGTCTTTGTCATTTGCTTAGTGCCAGACAATGGCAGTATTAGAATTAATCTGTTGTCAAAGTTAAACGTTTCAGTATTCGGGGCATAATAAAGTATTCTGTCTCTCTGCCTGGGTGTTTGTCATTGTCGTGCTATCACGGCTAAACGGAATTTACACATTATTTTGTATTGTGCAAAATCTTAAATTGGCGGGGGATGGGAGTGGCCATTCTGTATTTAGTACTACTATGGTATTCTGTGGTAATAGGTTAGTATTTATCGTTTGCGTGATAGATAAGTATATTTATCGAGGGTAGTTACTCTTCGCTGTGTATGCTAAAATTACCTTTATTTAATTTCTTTACTGCGAGTCTTTATTTAAATTATAGTTGTCTCAGAGAGTCTTCTGTACTTAAACTATTATTTATTCTGTGATAACTTATATGAATTTTTATTTGTTTTAGGTAATAAGCAGCAACAAAACGATATGCACACTACAAATAACAGACACCACGGGATCACATCAGTTTCCTGCCATGCAAAGATTGTCAATAAGCAAGGTATATATGTAAAAAAGTAACTTTGTATATGCAGCGTCACCAGCCTGTCACAGTGTCATCATTATTTCTGGGGAGTCTTCCAACTCCCAATGTACGTGATGACAGAAATAAAATTAAGAGAACAATTATTGTTATTAAAGAAAACAACAAAAAAATAACCGAGTGCAAACTGTAGCTTATGACACCCCTGAGACAAACAAGAATCTAACAGCACTTCAAAATCCGAAATAAGAACATACTAACTTACAGTTCAGGCGAGTCGGTTAAGAAGCTTGGTTGAATAGAGAGTCAACAGGCCGCCTCGTATCATTTTTAATGGAGTCATCAATTTTTATTGGTGAAGGTCATGGTTGGATTGCATTCTATAATTATAGTATTTGTTCTATAATTTCTTGCTTCGTTCTATATACTATCCATATCTAGGGATAATACGAAAAATACTTTAATTTCACTACTTCACATAAACGTCAATATCAAATATGAAAATTTGACATACTTTATGAATTACATAATATGAATTTGAAATTTGATTGCTTAGTACATAATAAAGATTATCTTGGTGCCACCAGTGAAATACGCATCATTGAGGAGTTCCGGTGGCCATCTGTGGTCTTCTTCATCACTTGATAATTTTTTTGTCTTTCAAAAATTCAAAGAATCAGTTCCACTTCATCAAATTACACTTTCTGAATGTAAATGCTGGACTTGTTGATGAAAATACCATAATCGCTATATGTGTGCCTATAATATTTGAGGAGTTCCCTCAATTCCTCATTTATCCCATTATCAGAACTGGATTTTGAATAGAAAATAGGACCAATCTGGAAATATCTCTTACAAATTAAAAATAAAAACAATTCGGTTCATGAATGACGGAGTTCCGAGTTGAGATAAGAAAAATAACAAAAAAAACATTCTACTTGGGAACCTCCTCCTTTTTTGGAAATAGGTTAAAAATAATAAAGCGTACTATATTTTTTTTGTACTATCGTTGTGAACGTACCTAAGTCCAACCCTAGTCAAGGTAAAAAAAAAAATTGAAAAATATTTTCCTAAAAGTTTGTTTACAATACAGGGTCACGCCTTTATCCTGGTGTATTCAGTAAGCAGTAGGCAATCGCTCGAGGAGCTGAAGCCAATATGGCAGACAATAAAAGAGATAAAGGGCACAGAACTGCCGAGCATCCCAGTGATGCTGGCGGGGAACAAGTGCGACGAGAGTCCGGAAATCCGCGAAGTGTCCGCCTCGGAGGGGCAGGCTCAGGCGCAGGCCTGGGGAGTATCCTTCATGGAAACCTCGGCCAAAACTAACCACAATGTTACCCAGCTCTTTCAGGTTTGTATTTTTTTTTAACGCGTATTTGTCTGCATTTGATCACCAACTCGCCTGTTGGTAAGCGACGATGTGGTCGAAGATGATGCACGCAGACTTAGAAGATACTTATGAAAGCCATATGATTTTTTTTGCTTTAGTAATAAATGTAAATATCAGTGAAATTATTAATTTTATATTTTTACTAGCTGCGCCCCACGGTTTCACCCGCTTTTCTACAGAAACGGGTAAAAAGTAGCCTATCTATGTGTTATTCCAGGGAATAAGCTACCTCCTTACCAAGTTTCATCCAAATCCGTTCAGCCGTTCTAGAGTTGAACGGGAACAAACACTTACAAACTTTCGCTTTTATAATATTAGTGTGATTTGCAAAACAAGGTTCTCAATTGATGGCGTTGAAAACATATATATTATTTTTTACGTCGTATATTACTTTAAATTGCGAACATTCACCAGTAATATGTTTCTATATATGTGTTTTGTATGAGATTGTTATTCACATTGTCTTGTATAATTTTTCTATAATACGTACATTCATGTGACTCTGGTGGTACCGTAACGCAAAAATCCAAGCCTTAGTCAGAATTTGCTACAAACCTTTAACTGTGCGCCAACTTCTTACTAGATTTTGGGGCGATAAGTTCCTCACTGACATTCTGCTTCGGGTGTCATCCGTTCTCCAGCCATATCATCTGACCTGACCCATCCAGGCTTCACAAACTTTTCTGTATCAAACTTTTTGATACAGTAGTAGCCTTTAAAAAAAATCACTTGTAATATCAACGCTTGACATTTTTTTTTTCTCCTCCTAAGTGCTATAAGAAGCTATAACCTTAATAGTTTGTTTCTTTTGCTCCCGTGAAATTCACGTTTAGCTGTCCCTTTCACACGATGTCAGGTCAGGCCATGTAGCGAGGCCTTTATGCATTTGCCAGTGTCAAGTATAGTTATGTATTTTCAAGTTTTTTACGTTTTAGGAGCTACTTAACATGGAAAAGAACAGAAACGTCTCACTTCAAGTTGACGGCAAAGGCAAGAAGAAGAAAGACAAAGTTGTGAAAGACGCGGGTGAAGGCGGCTCGACGGGTGGCGGCGGGCGGGAGAAATGTCTCGTTATGTAAATATGGTAATCATGCCGCTAAAACGCGAACCGGCGTGAATTTGAGCTTCTTGGGAAAAATATCGGGCGGATGATTCCCCTAAGAAGCTGATTGGTATAATTTAGGTGTAGAAACAGTAAGTATCGGGCTGACTCGGTATACTGATATCCGTCTCGACGCAACCACTATACACACGCGAAGGTTTAAAAGAAAACTAGCTGCTAACCGCGATTTCGTTCGTATGGACGAAAAAAAAATTTGCCTATGTCCGTGTCTCCGATCCTTAAGCTATATCTATGCAAAAATTCAGCTCGATCCGTTCAGCCGCTTAACCGCGACAACGCGACAAACACCCAGACAGAGAGACAGATTTACTTTCGAATTTATAATATTAGTTAGGATATAACTTCCATAATTAGGATGCTCACTTAAAAATGACCCAACGTCGTGACAGCAAAGTATCGTCTTACTCTCTCTCGTTGTCATGTCTGTCTTTGTCTCCAGTTGACATGCGCACTGGATACAGAGCTACCACCGAGTGGAATCGGGGAGCCACAAGCCAATAATTTCTAAAAAAGATCCCACACCCATTTGTAGAAATTTGATAGTTCCAAAATTTGGCCACCTGTACATATAAGTTGGTCAGACAGTATAGAATGGGTGTAGGTGGGCCATTTTTTAACAATTTATTTAGTTTTATAAACTTTAATAATCACAGCTTCTACACCTACATAATACCTCCAGCTAAAGCCAAGTCTACACCAGTTCGACATCCAAATGTAAAACCCACCGATTTATTTACAAATTTACAATAATTCGTAGTCATTTCGATCCTAGTCATTAAATCATGTCCCGTTGGAGTTAAGCACGGACTTAGTAATAAGTATTATATCGCATTTAAAAAGCAAAGTAGCATAGTATTGTAATTGCCTTTTAATAATATTAGTTTCTATTGTGATGGAGCTTAGAAGTCATCTAATACATATTTTGCTAATAGTAAGTTATCGATAATATAATTTAATGATGACTGATGTGACAAAAAAGTAAATGAAAAATATTCCATATTGTTAGTGGGGAAAATACAACGAAGTTAAGTCTTTTGGGCTTACTGTTAATATATACTGGTTAACAATAGTAGTACATAATTGTAATTTAGTTAATCAGCATATTGTGATATTTACGTTTTACCTACATTCCACCGGATTCAATTTGTTACTGAAAACGAAATGACTCTACTTACATAGACGAGTTCACAACGCCGCCGCATTTACGCTAGGACAGGAATTTCGTTGGTCTTACTTATTATCTTTAAGGGCTTAACACAGCGCCCAATTTTCACACAACATTGTACCGCCAGAACTTGAAAAGTATACATTACTTGTTTAATGAACAAAACATCGGAAAAGGCAAAATTGTGAAAAAAAAAACAAGTAAGTAATTTTAGATTTTCAGTTTCGGCAAGTCTTTAGTTATGTCGTAGATACATTATTTTCTTTCGTTACGTGTAGGCATAGGATAGACAAAAAAGCAATAATGGTAAAAAATAAAAAATATTTTTCAAGTTCTCGTGGTAAAAAGTTGCATGAAAATTACACGCCGTGTTAAAATAATTAGAGATAATAATGAAAAACGGGACTCTAGTCTTAAAGCTGGATTTACCAATAATAAAAGTTCAGATCAAAGTATCCCTAGTAAAAATAGGAATTAGTATGTAATGCTGATTTCAATAAAATAGTAGATGAGGATTATTAATAGGGATGCCATAGTGGGAAATGAAATTGGTGCCAAATTGTAGCATTTTTTAAAACAATAAAATTACTATCAATCCACTAACATTGAATCGAATTTATGGTAACTATTTAAAGGTACTTGCATCATAATCATACCACGATGCACTAAACTATAGAATTCATATTAGACAATACGAGAAACTTCGCGTGTGCAGCAATAAGGATCCTTCGTTATGCGTGCAAAAAGTTCGCGTTCAATTCGGTGTAGCCAGACTTGAGCCGACTTCGCCCACTACAGAGGCGAGGCAACAAGCGGCTGTGGAAAATTCAATCCTTCCCGATTGACCATTGACTCAAAAATTTCCCAGCGCGCCTTTCAAAAACTAGTAAATGGTACAAATTTTGATGCTTTTTGATTTTGGTGCTCTCTGGCGAATTCTGCGATCTTGGACCCTATTCGGAGAAATGACATTTTATCTCGGTCACTGTCTCTCTAATTTAGAATTTAATGGGAGTGAGAGTGACCGAGATAAAATGTCATTTCTCCGAATAGGGTCCCTTGACGCATAAAAGTATCTCGTGTGCGCTAGCTATTACCACATGCTTGAGTGATGGCTACAAGTGTGTAGCAATAGTGAATTAAATCGCGCATTGTAGGATTTCTCGCGATGGCATTACCGATTTTAATCGCACTAAATCAATCTACTTTATTATGTAACCTATAACTATGATAGATTCAATAAATTGTTTATCATTATTATACCTAGTCATTACTATTAATAACGTAGATGAAGCTAGTTTAATGCACTTTATTTGATATCATTTACTTACATATCCAATTAGATTTTTCCTTATTGATAAAGTTTTACCTAGTTGATTCATCAAATCACCAGAAAAATGTAACAATAATTTACATATATTATACTTAATTATGTAGTTGAAAATGTATGTTTGAGATGTTACAGGTGTTTCAAAGTTTGAATTGAGCCATAACAAAGTAGTAATTACAAGTACATATTATACATCTAATACATAAAATAAAAATAGCATACGATGGCCTGATTACATCGAAAGGTGATAAAAGGTGCGATTTTTATTGTATTATATAGTAGGCACGAAGTTACCAAAGGTGCGGCCGCAACAAATCCGGTTGCAATCCATCTCCTAGGCGAGTGCGGTACATATCTACTAGTGGTGTATCAAATTTTTAGAAAGACACCACACTGCAGTCATCACGCAGTCCGTGTGCATTGCGTCGCATGCATGCACTGCACCGATTATGTTATATACAACTAGCTGCGACCCGCGGTTTCACCCGCTATTCTACAGGAACTGTTCAATTATTCAGAATTAAAAGTATGTGTTATTCCAGGGAATAAGCTACCTCCATACCAAACCCATTCAAATCCGTTCAGCCTTTACAGAATTGAACAGGAACAAAGGCACTTACATACTTACACACAAACTTTTCATTTATAATATTAAGTGTGATACTACTCATGCTTAGTCCTAGTAGTCCTAGTTACTATGAACCAATGATAGTAAATTTTTATAGGTGCATTGCGTGATGGCTTCGATCGTCCTGAGTGCGGAATCTAAGGGTGATATTATGTGATGGAGTGTGACGTCATTCATAGAATTTCATACGTTACTTGATCCACTTGTACTGCAACATACATAAAAACATGTTATTAATAGGCAGTTTCTTTTGAGCATCGCACGAGTACTAGACGTCAATAATTTTATCAATAAATCAATCATAGTTTCTTATTAAAATGTAAAATAAAATCTCTAATTATGTGCACGAAATTGTCATGATCTTGTTTATATTGCACTGTTTTGCTTATTGGCAGAATCGTATTGTATAATTATAATAGTGATTGTTGAATACTGAATTGTTAAAGCTGGACCAAAGTTGTTTCATGTTGTTTGATGTAAGTTTATAGTATTTTTTGATTTAAATTGCACCTGATAATGGTGGTCATTTCTATTTGGCGCTCGCCTTTACACTGGTTCCGACACTCGTGTTTCTTCTTTGTCTTTTAAATGGCTAAATTAACTTAGCTAATGCTCATGTTGTGTCGATTCTGTTGCACTTTTTTCTAACCTAAATTTACAGCTCTAAAATTATTGCTCTCCTGTTTTATTGATATGCAATAATTGTAGGCCTATCAAATCAGTTTCGTGAGTATTACAACAGAATCGACGACAGTCTTTATATTATTATTTTAGAAAGCCGAAATGAGGATCCGCCAAATTTATTTTGTGTCACGATTAGGTATTTATATGTGCCATTAATTTCTCTGTAACGTTTGTTTCTGTATGTAGCTGTAACGAATTGTTTTGGCAAACTAATAAATCTCAAAGCAATTGTAATAATAGAGCGCTTAGCTTAACTACTCTCTACAAAGCTTGAAATAACTATCATATGTATATGTAACAATGTTTAGACATGCAGAAAAACTGAAGGAAACTTCTGTAAGCAAATTCTTACCGTGTGAACATTAGCAGTTATCTCATTTCCGGAACTTTAAGTAACTTTGTCAGTTTAGTCGCAATTCGAATAAATTGCGGTAAGACCTTGCTAGTCTAAACCCCATTGATCTCAGGCTTCCTAGCTTGCCTCGTACTTCTTGGTCATCTGTATATCATTAGTTATTAGCGTATAATTTATACTGTAACTAAATGAAACTTTACTAGTACAAGTATTTTTTCTTTGGACGATAATATTTTAGATAACTTGAACAAACTGAGTCTTAGCATTCTGATGCATAATAAATTATTGGGTGTATAAACTACACACATATTACATTATATTTAGTTAAATTATCATCTACTACTCTGTATTTGCTACTCCGAATGTGGCCAATACGTACGATTACTTTAATCATAGAATCTTATGCATAGCCAGTGCTTCTAGTCTATTTACTATCGAATTATAGTGCCCGTCAAATACAACATTCGGCAATAACTTAGATAATTAAGTAGCTCTTGGAAAAATATTGTATCTATGGTAAATAGCAAACGTACTAATTATTTCACAAAGTTGATCATGACAACAAAAAATGTGAGTGTTAATGAAATTATATTGCAATTATTGTAAACAATCGAGTCGACATGTAGCAGTTTGACAGATTTGACAAATTTGGTACATTTCGATTTGTGCGGTTTTGTTGGCTAGCTGACGAAATGCAAAATAATTCTGATGGTATTACGCGACTAAAGGGTTGAACCTATGTTGAAAGGATTGGGCAAGGACATTGAGTGTATCGTATAGAACATAGGATTCTTGTTATACCAGTTAGGGGTCGTCCATTAATCACGTGAAGATTTTTTTAGCAAATTTTTGATATGAATTTAATGAGACCCACTATGGGGCACACTATGACTTTATCAGTTTTTGTTTCACTTCCACAAAATTAAAGTCTAGCAATTCATTACGGATAGAATCAGATCAAGTGTGTGTATTAAGGACAATCATGTAAATATTTCCTGTTTACGATATTGATCTTCACATTTATTTTATTACATAGGATTTCGCTGTAAAAATAAAAGGCATTAATCATATGAAAGGATTGATTAAAGAGTGGTCGAGAGGAAGTGTATCTGGACTTCCATGTACCTGGACCTGGACTAGCTAGTCGTGTTGAGAGATTATTGTACATAAAATGTTCTGTTGAATGTTATTTATACTGAAGTTGCGATGACGTTGACCAAAAGCAAAATATATTTAAGCACATTTGAAATCGAAATTGGAATATGCTTCACCTTTTTAAATCCTGTTTCTATCGTTATTTTAACGACATGTTTCGCTTTGTCGAATGAACTGAATGTTTCCATTTATTATACCTACTTACTTAATTTTAATTGATCTTGTGACACCTATCATAAAACATCACGAAAGTAAAAAATAAAGCAAATAAACGATCTTATCATTTTTTTAAATAACCCTTATTCCTTATCCAGTACCTCAACAGAAGCAAGCTCCCATTGATACCTAAAAATGAAAGGCTATGAGGTTGGAACCAACCGTGACTCCGAATCCTTTAACATTATTTTTATTTACGTCTTTTTTTCATCTAAATGAAACAAATAATAAATATACGCGCATTTATTTATTATCACAGTTAAAAAAATAAAAAAGTAAACTTATTTTAATAAAATGTTGGGCAGTTTACCGAATAGTCTGTTCCATAGAGAAAGGAACTATTCCAGTAGCTATTCGACTATTCAAAAAACTGCCTGTAATTTCATGATTAGAATATATTATTTTAAGATTAGTCTTCAAGTGCTTATGCATCTCCGCTGCCATCGTGAGGTCTTCTCCTTACATTATTTAAAGATAAATAACTCTCTTCAAATGAACTACAGTCCGGCAACCGTCCCGTGCTGGCAGACCGACGCATTTTAGGCGATTTCGACTTTTTCAAAGAATTTATTGACAGCATATTACTACTGCTATGCCTATTTTGTGCATTATTGGATAATGCTAAATGACATACATCTAGGATTTTACCAATGGTCGCTTCACTTACTCTATCAGCATCTTGCACTCTAGTTTGTTCCTGATTTCTTTGATTGGAGAAAACTGTTCGTTCCCTTTGCCTAATACTGATACCAAACAATCCGAAGCTTAAGTGGAAGGGAATGTTCAGTAACCAGTTAAATATTACCATGATCAAGAAGTATATTAGAGAAATGTTGATGATAACGATTAGTATACCATAGATAATCTTGCCGAAGGGGTACCAGAGGCCATCTGAAACAGAAGCAAATGGATATAATTAATCAACTAAGTTAGGCTTCTTAATTCGTCCCTTTATTCTCTTGTACCATTACATCTTTAATGATATTTTGTGACTAGTCGAGGAAGTCGCTCATCTGAAGATTTGATCCTGGATTGTTTTTATCGATCGAGCTCAATCGCTCTTGATAAATAAAATTACCTCAGTTCTTTAATCTTTGATTACTTACCTGTATTGAAATAAAGTGGTATAATAAATGTCTGTTTCGCAGTTTATTTGAGGCTTTATTTTAATGACGGCGCTGATGTGACATGGGCGTCCCGATCGAGGATCGTGTGGGTGGAGAAGCACCGTTAGTGTTATCTAGAATAGATGAAAATTATGACTAACTGACCAGTGATCCCATGCAGCATCACTTCAACAGTTCCGCTGATGGCGACAACCGGCTCCGCTAGCGCTGTCGTGAACATTCGCATGGCGATCTTCAGGGGGTTCAAGTGTTTGAGGAAGACCAGCGGATCTGGCGCCGGCACTTCACATGTCGACTGCCAGAAGAACCACTTACAGCGTTCCACTGCTGATATAAACTTGTCCATCTCTTTCTGTTCTGCCTCCTGTGAATGAAAAATAATTATTGTTACACTGCACAGGATGTAACTGAAACGCTCTAGACGCCGAAACGCTATTATTATACTATTTAAAAACAGTCGAATGCCAGTAACATTTGCCTCATACTTGTTGTGTTGATGGTTTAGTATTTTGCAACCTGGCAATCTAAAGCGTACGAAACCAGGCGCGGCAGACTTGCGGAGGTCGTGTGTTGACATCTAGCTTCATCTGATAGTTTATTTGCATTACATTGCGGACTTTAAAAAAAAATAGGGAAATAAATCAAACTGCCTAATAACCAATCTGTATTGTCTTTCCGCTGCTATGTCACGTCTAGTACGATAGGAACAAGGGATCAATTGTTTGTCACTTCACTACAGATTGGTTTGGTTTGGTTTCACACACAGTTTGAAAATTAACTTCCGCAAAATAACGCCTGAAACGATCAACTACCTAAGGAAATAAATGTTTTTTTTTTTGCAATAACAATTTCATTTAACTACCCAAAAGCTGGTGTTGCATAAAAATGCATCACCAATTTTTGTTTTCAGGAACTATTTTCTCACACCCGGTATCAATGCAAAATTGATGCTGTCTTTCTGTTGTTACAACTGCTGAACTGATCTTATAGAACATCACCCTGCAATGCATAATTAAATGTTGTACAACTCTACAGAAAGGTACAATGTTGCATGTCTATATTAAGCAAATCAGTCAGTCTAGCAGGTTCTGTATATTATATCACATACCAAAAAAAAAACGAAAAAAATATAGTTCCACTTTGCCCCATTTAGTTGCCCCAATGAAAGGACAAAGTGGAATGTTTAAAATGTTGAATTCCACTTTTACTCACTAATTCGTTTTCGCATTATAACATGCATTATCAAAATTCAGATAAGTATAAACTTTTATCCTTTTATTCAAAAACTCTTAACTACCTGTTAAATTAACATTGTTTGCACTAGAGGATAGGATGAGTATATCAAGAAAAAAATATGTGTATTTGGTGTGACAACCAAATTGTGGGACAAACTTTTAAACATTCTACTTTGTCCCATCTATGGGCAACTCATTCATAGCCATCAATCAATCATCGGTGAGGCAGAGTTGAATTATTCAAAATAACTGAACATTACCTTATATGAAATGACAACTTCATAAGCGTAGAATATGAGTATCATGATGATGATGACATGCCTGTGTGACAAGCGATTCCAGAGCCAGAACAGCACTCCAGATGTCGCCAGGAAACCAAGCGTCCATGTGATATGGGCCTGGAATTAATTAGATATTAATACTTATAGGGAGAGACACCATCAAATAGACAGTACTCATGGTAGTCACAAGAATCCAAAGATATACATTTTCATGCATGTAGTCAGAATATGCAAATTATTTTAAGCATTCGAAATGGTCAATACATCTTATTTAGCAACATAGTTTCCAATAATAATGTAAGATGTTCATTAACTTTTCATATAAAACATTTATTTTTCGAGTGACTGTATTGTTTAATTTGAAAACAGTGATAAAATCTTGACGTTATAAAAAATATCGGAAACTGTAATGTTAGGATATATTGACCACTATGAATGCTTAAATAAAGAATTTATAATGAATGAATGAATAATTAATAATTTTTGTCTTTTTAATTCTTTAGAGTACCCTGAACACTAAAATCTGTTTGTAACTGACATCAGGGGTTATCATTTTTATCTGTAACTCTCTTAGAGATGGACAGGAGTAATGGTGGTGTAATAAATCATAGTGTGGCAAACTGCTATATTAGTGGAAATCTATTTTTTTTTTTCTTATATACTTGGTTCCAAAATGGTAATGTTTTTTAATAAACATCCATTCAGAATACCCAACAATATCATTATTTGTCAAAATTGTGGCCCACATTGATATTTATCTTTGTTTTATTCACTGTAGGTACAATAGCCAGTAAATATCTTAAAAAGCTATTTCATCAGCTGAACAGATTATAAGATGACTTTAGCTGAGTGAAAATTTAACTGGAAGATCGAATTTTTTCCCTCACTATGCACCTTTTTGCTCAAGATATTTGCTGGTCATTATACTGTCAGTACTTACAAATCCCGCATAGAAATTTAAATTATAAAATATAATATTTAAATCATTACAATAGATATATTATTATCTATTGTAATGATTTAATTATTGATGACATCATACAAAAGAATAATTAGTACGAGTTGTCTCTCAAGTACTGACTGAGCAAGAATCCAGCTTATTAACTTTTGTGCGAAAAATATTCAACCCCAAAACAACAATTGCACCAAAGCACCTTGTAGTCTGCAAGATATCCTGAGACATAGTCAGTCCAAGCCATTGCAATTTTCTCTGCAATAGATGGTGTGTAAATTGACTCCTGGACGTAGCCCATGGATCTACGGAGCATATCTTCAGACCACGGAGCTTCGGATTGCAGCGATTCCTTGAGCACCTTCCATTGTGCAGGATCAAACTTCATTTGTAGTGAAATGTCTACGGTGCCATCTTCATTTTGCTGTGAGCAAATAAATCCATGATTTAATATCACATGCTTTGCAATAAATATCACATAGAATAAAAGCTAAAACTAAAGCTATAACTAATGTAAATTTTAGAAGTGAAAAGACCTTGAGAAAATTTTAGTAACACTTACAGGCTGCTTGCACTGTTTTTTTTAGGATTTACTTAAGTTTAGTATTACTTAACTTTAGGATGGAATTCAACACACCTGAGATTGTCCTTTTAAAATCATATTAAGCATTCTTCTGAAAAGCCACTCTCCTAGGCCTAGTTTGTTTTCAGTTGTAATCTTCTTTTTTATCGGCATTCGTATATCGGGTGGTAGGTTAGATTCATCATTGATTTCTTGTGGTTTACTGTCATAGTTCCAGGGATCGGGCCCTGCCTGCGTATTCATTTGAATTACTTGTACCGATATTAACAACCAAAACCACATTATTGAAACCATTTTCTTTATTCCGTGCAAATAATGTAGTTACTCTCTACAGATTCCGTGTTTTTATCATAAATAATAATGTATACTAGTAGTATACTTTCTTATCTATGTATACTAGCGTGGTTTTTATGTTTGACTCTTCGGTTTAGCACATGTTGTGTGTGTTTTGTTTTGAATTTGAAAAATAAATAAATAAAAACTAATAATAGTTTTGGGTTACGTTCAGTCTGCCCCAAGCATAGAGAACTGAGGATTGAGTTGAAGTTGATGAAGTTAAAGTTTTTGGCAAGGCCTATTAAGCCGCAACCACAGATTAAAAAATTACCACAGATAATAAAACTGAAATAAAATGTTCGTTCTCCACAGATTATAAAAACTAAGGTGTTGCCATAACAGGTACTCAAATAGGGTCGATATTCTTACGATTGAAAAACCGTGAATGGGATCTTTATTGATCGTCATGATATTGTATGTCAATGTCAGTGTCAGTAAATCCATCATGTCAAATTCAAATGTGTGACCGGCATTAATTCTTAAATTCATAATTTTCTAATTAACACAAATTACAAATTTAAACAGAATTATTCTCCGTGATTTCGCTAAGTATTTGCAATTACTGTCCGTTTTGTCTACTCCGTCCAGATACAGAATATCAAATTTATTTATACCCGTTGAACGCAACAACGATCTATTCGATACGATTCAGACTAATTTGTTATTGAAGATCTTCAGGAACTCACTAATACAGGAACAGATATATTGAGGTGTGGTTATTGTTCCACTTGTCTTAAATGTCTCTTGTACGCTGTCGATCTGAAGTTGTTCTTTGAAGTAAAGTCTGGGGAGGACTGCCTGATGCTCCAGCGCGATGTTGAAAAGATGTCTATGCATGGATTGTCGCAAACAAAATGGAAATTAATATATTGAAGTGCCATGCCATGCCCTTCACTCGCAAGTGGCACCCAGTAGAACACAAATATCAGTTGGACGGCCAGGAAATTACTAGATCTACTACAATAATAGATCTGAGTGTCAGTTTCGACCGAAACCTTACCTTCAATGACCACATAGCCACCATCGCCAAAGTGTCTTATCGAAGATTGGGATTTGTGATAAGGAACTCTAAAGACTTTCAAGGGACCTATGTCATTAGGCTACACTATGAAGCACTTATTCGGAGCAAACTCGAAGACGTGTGCTTGGAACCCACTTGAACAAACGTACACCGCAATCATCGAGGGTGCCTTCCACTGTTTTCTTTCCCCCCAGGGCAAACTATATTGCTCACGCCAAATCCTCTATATAGCACACTCTCGCTGCGTTTAATCGCCTCTTGGCCAGGATGCCTGAATGTGATGTGCTTGCAGATTAATGGAAGAGTTTTCTGTTGATGTGTCTGATCTGGAGTACTGTGAGGAGGTGCGCAATGTGAACGATGAAGAAGATGAGGCTCTGAGATTTTTTATCATAACTATAATGACAATGATTTTGTAATTTATTTTGTTTGTAGTATGTAAGGTTTATTATTTTTATTAATATTGAAATTTTGTAAAATGGTTACATTATTATTTTAATTTATTTATTTTTACCAGTGTGTGACATTTTAAACTTAATTTTTATAATAAAATTAACTAATGTTGGTGATAACCGTTTTAGTTAATAAACTAATTATTCAGGCTAAAATCTTCAAAACCAGGCTCCATTCGAAGTCAAATCGAAGTACGTCCACTTATAAACATTTGCATTGATAAGAACTCTCTATAAATAGATTAGAGGCCTAAACAGCGGGCTTATTATCTAACTCTGAAACGTTCGTGATTTTGATTGCAAGAGCATGCCATCACGCTCATACCAATTTAGTCAGAGTAACTTAGTGATACTGCGCGGTCCAGCTCGCGCAGTCACTATTGCTTTCAGAGTTATGGGACAAGCCCGCGGGTCTTTGTTTGTACGATTGATGTGTTGCGGGACCAAGATGCTTGTGGGTACGGAAAGCAATCGATGTATACCAAAGAATCAAAGGGATTTTGTCTAGGAGAACCGTATTTAGAATGCAAATCATGTAACTTGTACCTTGTTCACTAAAAGCATAGAGAAATGAAATTACTTTGCTGCCAGCTATGCATTTAAGCAAGGTAAGCGAAGGGCGCACAGAGCAGACCCTCTATAATACGGAGTTTGGTGAGTATCATTAAAATACGGTGAGTATCAATATCAGTATCATGAAAAAGGCAAAAAACAACTCAATCAATTCATTATGATATACAAGTATCTGATTTACACAATTCAAATGGGTTTATTGCTATTGTAGTATGTGGTGGTCCTGCTTAAATCTCTGCAGAGTCCTGCTTCATCCAAAACTTTTTTCTTATGTCTAGACTTAGATTTGTATACAAATATTGTGTGTACATGTATATTGGCATGCATGTGGTGTGCTATTGTTTTACATAAATTCTCCTTAAAAATTAGCATACATTGTAACTTATTTATAAGGAGAATTCTGTGATTGTAACAAATAAAATTAAATGTTTGTGTAATTCCGCCTCATAAATGCTGATTTTTACATTTATGATGCCCAATGATGCCGGTCCTAAGCCCATCAAACATTATTTTGTACAACTAACAGCAAGACTGTCTTATTTTAAAGGTTTTTCTAGCAAAGAGAATATAAATACTTTTTTTTTTTTTTTTTTTTCTTTTTCCTCCTAAGAGGATTTTGGCGTCGCACGTCTTATGCATTTGCCAGTGTCAAGTATACATATATATTCTCAAGTTTTGTTAGATATTATCAAATAAGTCAGTCACGGTCAAAGTCAAGCAAAGCAAGTCACGGTCAAGTCCAAGTCATGCCCCAGTAAAGTGGTGAAAACTTTACTAGAGCCTTCTATGGAGTTTGGAAACAACACGAAAATTCACGTTTTACGACATTATACCATTCACCAACACTCGTGCATGTACACGAACACTTAACGGGTAGAAATTAACCGTTTTTACACATTAACACTCGAAATAACACAAGTTTTGGAAAATAATAAAATGACGCGACATGAGTTCTTCACGTTCCCGCCAAAACTCCATATAAATACTTTCTAGTTCCAAATAACTAGAGAATGCAATATGACACAAACTTGATTATGTAGGGTAGGGCAGTGTTGTTCCCAGTCGATTTTGGGGCTACCGTATCTAGACCTCAAAATTGCCGTATTTTGGGACAATATCAAAAAAAAATGCAGCAAGGTCTAATTTTGACATTAATTTGTATACAAGACTATTATGTTTCTTAGCTTTTTTTTTATTGGTCGTGGTCGTGGTGGTAGTGATAGATTTTTAATTGTGGTTAGAAGTTGTCTCATTTTCACTTGGAAATGGTATCTCTTCTTCTCTTATCTTCCTCAGTATCGACATATTCACCCTTAGATTTTCTAATTTTTCTGATCAATACATCACCGCTCACTAATCGTAACACTTTCTCTAAGCTCAGTGAAACGATGTTAACACAAACATCACTATCCAACATCTCTTTGACGTATTCATGGTGGGCGTTGTTCAACGGGGAATTCCGGGTACTCGGTGCTTAATTGTAATTGTGCTCGGTAATTATAATTGGCAGTTTATGATAACTCTTTCGTCGATTGCCGTATATTTCATACAAATATTAGTGCTGCCGTATGCCGTATATTTGAAGCACAACGTGTCTAAAAGCCGTATAATACGGCAATTGCCGTATGGAGAACAACACTAAGGTAGAGAGACGATAATGCATGGCCCAATAATTACCAAACCGATAATGTACAGCCCATATTATAGAGCATGATAATTGGTGTACCAGTATAGGGAATATCCTTGGAGGAATGAAAAGGGAATATCGAACTGTGCATTATCGGGACGTGAAATATCATGCCATACAATATCTGCACGGCCATAAATATCTGCACGGGCCTATAGGCCTATATTTTATTGACTGTGCGTTATAACGCACAGTCAATAATGTACAGCCTGGGACCCTATTCCTGTGCGCTCGAGATTATCTCGGTGACTGTCTCTCTAATTTAAAATTTAATGGCAGTGAGTGAGAGAGAGATAAAAATGACATTTCTCCGAATAGGGGCCCTGATATTCCATCTACTGGTACATACATTATCAGGCTTGTGCATTATTGGGACGTGCAATATCGTGCCGTACATTATTGACACAGGCCGATAATTCACACCTGAATAATGTACAGCCTAATAAAAGGCAACCCATTCCTTATTGGCTGAGATCCTCTGTGTTTGAGGTATCTATCGATTTCGTGCTTCGTTTCAAAGTGGCTATACATGACCTGACCTGACATCATGTGAAAGAGATGGTTATATATACATTTCTGGGGAGCGAAAGGGATAAACTATAACCTTATAAGTTTTTTTCTTTTGCACGATATCAAGTCAGGTAATGTACTTAGTGAGACCGAGAAAAAAATAAAACATAGATTACAAATTTAAGAATTACCGTTAGTATGTTAAAGTATTTTTTAATGACAACTCGGAAATCTTTGCGGTGTCAAAACTGATTAGCTTATTAGGTTTTTTTTATAAAAGCCTGGAAACCTTCTGTTAAGCCTTAATGCCTTATTTGCATTATCGCGTCCAAACGAAGCATGGAATCAGAGGAGATCATACACACATCGATCAATAGGAGCAGAGTTATTCAGCCAATATCGGCTTGGTCGTCTTTTATCAGGCTGTGCACAAGAAGCATTACCTACAAGCTTCTTGGCTATACATGACCTGACCCGACATCGTGTGAAAAAGATGGCTATATATGAGTTTCCGCGGAGCGAAAGGGAGAACATATTTCACGATAATGCACAGCTTGATATTCCATGTACCGGTACACCAAGTATCAGGCTGTACATTATCGGGTCTTACCTTGGTCGCATGAAGGCCTCGCTACATGGCCTGACCTGACATCGTTTAAAAGAGATGGCTATATATAAGTGTCGGGGGGAGCGAAAGGGAGAAGCTATAACCTTAATAGTTTGTTTCTTTTGCTCCCGTGAAATTCAAATCTACCTGTCCCTTTCACACGATTTCAGGTCAGGTCATGTATAGCCACTTTTAAAAAGTGCCTGTCGGAGCCGGCAACAATGAAAGAATGGAACGGCTGCCAGGGGTTTAACTGGTTCGGCCAACCTATTGACATCCGACCCATATCTTTAACCGGAAGGGTTTCCGGGTTGATATAAAAGAAAAAAATAACGTGAACCTGCTGTTATCCGCCTCGTTTCTGTAACATAAAGGGTTTTTTTTTTTAACTATACCTACCATTAAAAATTATCCAGTCATCCGACTCATCCTCAGTTTTTTTATCGGAAGGAATTCACTTTTTAATAGCGCTTCGCGGCTTCGTTCCTCAACCTGCGACAGCCGTCACAGTTTCACCGGCTCTGGCAGCAAAGAAACTTTCAATTAAAAATATTTGAATAGCCTTGTCGATTTCCGTACCTAGGAACGTAATCATATCTGTATACAGGGTCTCATACATAGCACACAATAAACATTAAGACAAAACCACACGTTAATTCACTTGTCGCACGGCAAAATGTGCTCTTTGGTTACAGAAACAAGGATTATATACGCAGCATGTCATAAGGTGGTATTGCGTGAAAATAGAATAAACAAACCAGATTGAGTGACACTCAATACCCACACATACACAAAAACAACAACACATTCAAACATTGCCATACACACACCCAAATATATCAAACGCTATAATTGCCAGTGTAATCAAAAGTAACAGTTTATTTATTTAGTAACTTTGAGATCTTAGAGTAGCCATTGGAAAATCAGTTTTTAAAAATAGAAAATTAATTTAAAGCATTATAGAATAATTTCTGACCAGGGCAAAACATTTTCAAACACGACATCATTAATGAAAGACCTCAAAATTGAAATGGGAGTGCCTTACAGGAAATTCCAATAAAGCTGATTATTCATGCACATTTATATTTTATTTTTTTCTTTCCTCTGAGAACATTTTGGCGTCGCACGTCTTGCGCATTTGCCAGTCTCAATAAGATAAAATATATTCAAGTTTTGGAAAATATTGTCACATAAAGTCGTAGTGACAGTCAAAGGCAAGCAAAGTATGTCACGGTTAAGTCCAACTCATGTCCCAGTAAAGCGGTGAACACTTTACTAGAGCTTTCTATGGAGTTTTGGAAACAACAAGAAAAGTCACGTTTCACTACATTATATGATCCATCAACACTCGTGCATGTTCATGAACACTAAACCTATAAAAAATCATCGTTTACTTATTTTAGTTTTCGATAAAAACACAATAACGCGATATGACTTCTTCACATTCCCGCCAAAACTCCAAAGCTCGTTCATTCAATTCGTTCAATATCCAAAAAATCGCTCACCTGCGTCTAGAGTGACATAACTAAAAAACAGTAATTTTCAACACAGCAATTTTAAATTATGAAATTACTATAAAATTCATTGTACAGTTGGCTATGGATTACTTGATGAGCTAACTGAGTATTAGCGATGAGGCGTATATACTAGAATAGGTGCAGAGATCACGTATATTTTGATACTAGGCCGCACCTAATCTCATCGACTTGATCCACCTATTCCACCTAGTCCACCTAGTATCATGAAAGACGCGCGCGCGTGCGCCTCGCAGACTTCGCTACGCCGCGTGGCACCATTCGGAGAAGTACATACGAAGTTTGTTTGTACCTAGCATGGAGGAAAAAAACAGCACCTAGCAAACGTTGCGAGGCGCGTGGTGGTGCGGTTCACTGAACGTCGAAATTCACAAAACAGATGCCATCTTTCTCTAACGCACTAATACGTGCAATCTATCTATCTCAACTTAGGTCCGATACTTTAACAAAATACTTTGTAGCCTAGATACGCGACGAACTTCGTGGACTAGATACGCAATGTACTTCGTGGACTAGATACGCGATGTAATTCGTGGACTCGATGGACTGTTGCACGATATGATCTTGTCATTTTGTTAAGTCAGTCGAGTACCGGCGATCTCTCGTAGCTATTTTTATATTATGTGTAGGTACTTACGCTTTGCTTTGTTTGATACTTCGACGATATTATTTTGATAAAACTATTGAATATATATATTATTATTTCATATTTAATATTGAAAAATACTTACTGTAAGTATATATCAAAAACTTAGAATATAAAAATAAAAAATAGATAAGAAAAAAAATTGCAAATATCAATGGAAAATAATTTGTGAAAAGATGATTCTTATTGTAGTTTTTCACGGGTCGGCACCAAACAAAAAACAAAAAAAAAACTTTTCATTTACATAAGTTGTACATTATTATTAGGATTAAGGAATATTAGGAGTACACATTATGAAAATAAAATGATATTTCAATAATAATAATAATAAGATGATCTTTTATGTTTTTTTTAAGGGCCGAACCGTGATACGGTACAGAAAGTTACGAAGTATAAGTTATGCATACATTGTACTGGCTAATACGCGAAGGAAGGATGATATGCCACAAGTACTTTGTAGTTTGAAACCGAGACTTTATTAATATTAGGTAGATAAGGTGGATTAGGTAATTTGATCAAGTATCTGCGTGGACTAGAAATAGGTGCATATAGTCCAAAATTTACCTAGTATAATTCACCACTACTGAGTATACTTTATCCCCTATATATTGTGCTTACTCCAACAGTTTAAATCTTGAAAAGCAGTTACATTATTTGTAATGAAGAACCCCGTCAAAGTGAGCAAATGCAATGCAAGAATGCAGAGCGTCACTACTCTTATTCTGTCATTTCCTGAGAAAATTAAATGATAAACTTGTACTTCGCGCAGAACTGAGAACTCGCGACTTCTATAACTTCATAACTCCTGAGCCAATTTGGCCATATTTGAATACATTATTGTATTAAAATTAAACAAAACTGGATTAACGATTCACAAGTTATCGTCGGAGAAATATTATACACATATCCACAAAAGCCGATTTGTTATGGTTAGGGCTTCGCTGACCTAAACGCCTTCGCATTCGCTTTACTAGTTAAATAACTGGAAGCCAGAATGACACGGATATTGGTAGAATTGTGACACTTGTCGCAGAAGTTATAAACCCTAGAAATCAAGTCAACTCAAAATCGGTTATTTTTGAGTTATGGCACTGTTGTCACAGAGGAACGAAATGTCATTGTCAATTTTGACAGTTCTGTGCGTTGCGTCTTAATAGCAGTTGCGAAAGTTTTTCGCATAGGAACGACCTTTTTTTTTTTTTTTTTTTTTTTTTTTTTTTTTTTTTGAGTTTTGGCGGGAACGTGAAGAAATCATGTCGCGTCATTATATTATTTTCCATTACTTATTTGTTATTTTGAGTGTTAATGTGTAAAAACTGTGAATTTTTACCCGTTAAGTGTTCGTGAACATGCACGAGTGTTGGCGAATGGTATAATGTCGTGAAACGTGAATTTTCGTGTTGTTTCCAAAACTCCATAGAAGGCTCTAGTAAAGTTTTCACCACTTTACTGGGGCATGACTAGGACTTGACCGTGACTTGCTTTGCTCGACTTTGACAGTGACTATGACTTGTTTGATTATATCTAACTAAACTTGAGAATAAATATGTATACTTGACACTGGCAAATGCATAAGACGTGCGACGCCAAAATCCTCTTAGGAGGAAAAAGAAAAAAAAAAAAAAAAAAAAAAAAACGACCTTTTTGCTCAATCAATATATGACGTTGACAACTATTTGACAATTCGCATGTTATTTTTCAATATTTTTTTCATTTGTTTTGGCATCACATAAAGCCAGTATCATGTTTTGTAATTTTTGTAAATCAAATCGTAGCAATAGTTTTAATAAACTATTTCAGTCACTTTATAGTCCAACTCATGATCCAGTAAAGTAAAGGAAGCTTTACAAAAAACTGCTACGGAGTTTTGGAAACACGATTACACGAAAAGGCATGATTTACCACTTCATACGATTTGCCCACAAAAAAACAAATTGACGAATAATTAATGAATAATAATCCACCATTATAAAATTGGTGTTCTTTTAAGTGTTAATGTATAATAAAGATTATTATTAACACTCGAAAGAACACACATTTTGGAAAATTATACAAAGTGGCAACAGGTTTATCTTCACATTGGCGCCAAAACTGTATGTGTTATTAATTTTATGATTATTTAAGACTACAGCATTTTTATGAATTTTGTTTCGCTTTTTCTGTACAAAAAAATATAAAAAATTATTAACTTCTACGCGCCATTAAAATATAAACTATTTTGTCATATAACAAATAAACAAAATAAACGTCAGCGTTTTTGATTTTGGTGATAGTTTGGTTGCAACCGAGATGTATGTTCAAATGCTCGTAAGGGCAAGTTGAAACGGTTGTTTTAAATACTGATTTTTTAAGAACGGCGAATTTGCACTCTGCAGTCTAGGCGCGTCTTGCGCAAAGAATATTTTTACTCGAGGAGGTCTTGCGTGGTTTGGACCTATGTCGTGAACGCAACTTTCTTGTAGTTGATTGTCAAAAGTCAGCTGTTTTTTTTTCTCTTTTATTTTGGCTCACACATACTAGTGTCAAGTTTTGTAATGTCTCAAGTGAAAACAGCTTTCGGTCAAGTCCGAGTCTTGTACCAGTCGTCCCAGTACAGTAGTGGGAAGTTCAGTACTGTTACATGACATTTTTTTTAGATTGATATTGTTCATTTTTGATCTAGTGTTATTTGTTCGGCTTCCTTTTTTTTTTTTTAATCTTTTTTTTTTATTTAGGGACATTGAGTCACATTGTTTCCTGAGAGATACAATCTAGGGCTTTTCTTTCAAGGCTAGAGTAAATAGGTATGTTATAAAACTCCGTGCTTCATCTTCGACCACGCTATCGCTTACCAACAAGCGAGTTGGTGGTCAAACACGGAATTACATGTATGCGGTAAAATCAAAACTGATATTATAAATTCTGAGGCGGTATGGCATTAATGGCTTTAGCTTGCCTAAAGATGGCCGGGAATAAATGTCTGCTGTCGTGCTGTCACTGCCAAATCTGCTAATGTCAAATGTCAAATCTCAAAATCCTCAAATTTCTCAATTTTAAAGCTTAAAGTACTACAGAATTAGCCTTTGCAAAAAACCAAATCTTTTATTCTCAGTTTTGCCTGATTAATATTCGATACAAGTAAGAAACAATATTAAATTAACTATCTTGTTACTCAGGCAAAAAATATGTCGTCAATTGATTTCGACCCGGCTATAAAACTCTGCCTAAAATATTTACATTCAAGTGCCTCAGACTCTACCGAGCAGCTAAGGTTGACCCTAGATGATCACATTCGCCAGACCTACGGCAGCGCCAAAACCCTCGGGAATGTGCTGCCTAAAAAATATCTCAACGAAGAAAAGATGGAGTCCTCGCGGTCTAAACACAAAGAGAAGTCGAGTAAGACTGTGCCGGTGCCCCAACCGAGTCCACAGCAGATACAGATCCCAGAACGAGACAGTGACGATATGGATGGAGAGTTGGCGTTTGATTTACTGGAAGAGGACTTAACTTGCGCTGTGTGCCGACAGATAGCCGTGCAGGCGGGCAACCGCTTGGTAGAATGTGATGCTTGCCATGCCTTGTATCATCAGGTAAGAGTTTCTAATATTTGTTGTATTTTTGGGAAAAGTAATATAATATAAATATATATTTTTTAGGACTTGCGGGAGAGGGTGAATTAGGTAGCAGATCTTCAGTAAAACTGCCGTTTGGTATTTTCAATAAAGTATATATATATTTAGGAAACTGCAAGACAATTTAATACACAGTCCTTCTCCGGGTCAACTTATTACATTATAAAGTAGAGTACTGAGTACTAACTCTACTCTGAGCCAGTGGCAACAACTGGGAATATACGATGTAGAGGAGGCTATATAGGCATACAAACATACATATTACATACACTCCAAAAACATTACTCTCTTTTTTGGGTAGTCGGCTAAAAACCATGAAAATAACTAATCATTAATGGTCTCATCTTGTTTACAGGACTGCCACAAGCCAGTGATCAGCGACAATGATATGAGCTCCGGGTGGCAATGTGCATCCTGTCTCCAGTCTCAAGGCTTCACCACCGGATACTCCAGCAAGGTGTCCTCATCCTCTAAATCTCCCTCTCACATCTCCGGGTCCACCACTCCTGTGAAGATGTCTTCAAGCAGTTCTGCATCATCATCTCCATCTAAAGTCATTACTCCTAGCATTAATATTATATCTGCTGATAAAAGGCTGCAGATCATGAAAAAGAAAGCTGCTAAACAGCATGAGAAGGGAAGAAAAAGTTCCAAATAATAATAGCTAACATACATATATTCAAAAATTCAAATATTTAGGTCACATTGTTGCCAGTGACCTTGTGGATGACCATGATATTGATAGAGAGAGACGATCCCTCGCTGTTAGAGCCAACATGCTCGGTAGGAAGTTCGCTGGTTGCTCGCGTGAGGCGAAACTGTTGCTCTTCAAAACTTATTGTACTGCACTTTACACCCCACAGTTATGGTCGGCGTATAAGGTGGAGAGCTACCGTACGTTTAAAGTGCAGTACAATGACTCGTTCCGCATTATGTTCCGCCTCCCGCGGTGGTGCAGCGCTTCCACGATGTTCGCGGAGGCCCGCGTGCCGGCTCTCGATGGGCTGATGAGACATCGCATTGCCAGATTTAGAACTACACTTTTTAAGTCTGGTAATGCGATTATTAAGACTATCAACGACCATTGTTTTAGTCTGCTAAAACAATGGTCGAAACTGCTTTTGTAAAGTGATTTATATTTTTATATTATTGTACTGGACCTAGTTGTCTGAAATAAATGAAATTATTATTATTATTATTATTATTATTATATAGCTAGAGTAGAACCTGCTTATTTGTTGCTAGAAAATTGAATTGATGACGTACCAGTACAAGATGTCACCGCTGTAGCTAGAATAAGACTTTTATATTCGAAATAGAGTTAAATAATTAAATAGTATAATAATAATGAAGTATAAAGCAACGTATTTACGTCTGTAAAAAATAAACAAATTTTGTGACACAATTCTTTCAATCATAATATTTTTTCATTTTTAGATTTACAGCTTAGTCTCGGTGTCAGTAGTACTATTAATGTGTCAGTAGTACCATCAATGGTACTGATCAATAGTTCTTTTGACATAATGCAGTCTCTTCGAGACTGTACCTGTGGCATGCGCTTTTGACGTTATGATAAACAAAGTTTTCCTTAATAGAACACAATTAGTTCTATACTTTTTATGTGTAGCGCATGGACTTAATATCACAACGTTCATGGTGTAGTGGGTACTTTGATATTATCTATAGTCCATAATAAGACCGACATAGCTTTCAGGGTTTGAAACACAGATCACACTAGATACCGCAATACGAGATTTGTTGTTCCTACAAAAACTCACCAAAGTTTGAGGAAGGCGCGGGTCGTGGGGAGTGCGACCGAGCGTTCTCATTGACTCTCTCAATATTACGCCTACTCGCGCCTAACAATCAACCAATAGGAGTGATTTCGATATCTGTATTTAGCCCGATGCGTGGAGCGCTTCGAGCGTTCTGAATGCAGAATCTGTGATCTGTGGTTTGCAAGGTGAAGTGGTTATGGCCCGGCCACTTTGCTCGAAGAACCGATGGGGAAAAAAGGTTCTTGAGTGGCGCTCACGAACCGGAAGACGCAGCTTAGGTAGGCCTACCATTAGGTGGACTGACTACATTGTGAGTCGCGGGCAACCGGTGGATGCAAATGGCACATGCTAATGATGGCGATGATGATGATAAGACCAACTCTTATGAACGACTCTTATGAAATATTTCCCTCAAATTAATTTTGCGCGTGAATTTTAGAATATTTTGCGAGTGAATTGAACTTTGGATCGGTTGATATTTATTTAGTACTTCTTCAAGAAAACACCATGTGAAGTTTTCAAGTGAGTGTACCTAATAAGTGTAAACAAAATGGCCCCGAGGCGCGGCGACGGCGAACCACATCGTTTGTACTATTCTCAGACAGCACTTAAAATTATCTGTATCTTTTCATTTCGATATTTGAGAAATAGGTGGCGCTAATAGTTAAGAAAATGATACAGTAAAATCAACGTCAATGGCCATAACATTTTTGGGCAGGGGACTTTCTTATAGGAGGTCGTAACCGAGGGCATAAACCAATGACCCTTTCTAAGGGTCCGTGGTTTATGCCCCCGATTTCTTTTGCAACTGCGGGGGCAATCAGTTGCAAAAGAAACCGGGGCAATTAATTTGATATTCATTTTTTGTAAATTTTTGACTAAAGGAAATCCATTACCTACGATCTGTGCCTACGACCCACCCACCTACCTTAGCCTTGGACCAGGATGATACTCCCGATTCGACCACTCTAGGCTCCGATGTTACCGGCGAAATCCAGTCCCCAGTCTGATAGAACGGTTAGATTCTGTCCAAATAGTCAACCAGATCAGTCTTAAGTAGAGCCATTCATTTGTTTTAATCGCGACAAACATAGTGTAAAACTGTACTATCTTCAATGAATCTCTAGTGTTTTTCAGGTGCAGTGGAAGAACATTAGAGATTCATTGAAAATGGACTACCGCGAATAACCCCTGATTAAATCAACAAAACTTAGTAGGTATAGCTTTACGATATTCCATTATCATGAAACTAACATTTTATGAATAAATAATATTTAAAAAAACCGTGAGAATATCTTTTCCAAGTCTATATAGATACTAACTTTCGTATGTAACATAGTGAGGAAAATAATATAAAATAATATACAAGTATAACAGGTAGGTATTTACCTACAAACGAGGAGATACATTATAGTGGACCATTGCCCCTACGGAAGGCCTTAGTGCAACTGGTTGGACGGAGGAGTTGGACCACGATCAAGTAACGTTTATTATTTTGTGAAAATTATCGTCACCGCTAAGATATTGGATACATTTAGTTACAAAGGCAGCTTCAGGAAAAATTTTGACAGAATCCTTAGAAAGAAAGAGTAGTCATCCTAAAGAGTAGGCAAAGCACCGGCATTACTTCTGATGTTGCTAACAAGTTACACAAATAAAAGAAAAATAAAAAACCCGACCACAAAATGTCAAATGTCTCTCCGGACGAAAAGAGGAATCTAATGACACCTCTCTCATCAAATTCGGCCAAGCCGTTCAGGCAACATGCGTCACTATAGGAACACACAAACATACTTACATACACCTCAAAACCATAACCCTCCTTGGGCAGACGGGTAAAAATTCCGTAGCTATGTAACACCAAAGGTAGATTTGTAAAACTAAGCTTTGGTAAAAGAAGGAAATACGAGTCTAAAGAAAATTGGATGCCATGGACTGTCGCATGGTAAGTATATGAGTTAATAATAAAGTACAACATAATACAACTCAAATGTATACTGTTCAAATGAAACATAATAACAGAGGATCATTTTCCGTTGTTTTCACAAGGTTGTAACCAATCCTGATAGTCGCCACCCGTGATTGGTCGGTCCGGGTGTGGGCGGACCGGGATACACAGATTCCCGGAGTCTGTGCTACATCTACGTGCTTTCTAACATGACATTTGTTACTAAGATAATGCGGTACAAGATCGTGAAGCTTCAATGAGCTACATTAGTTACGCCTCTCATATTTTATCTATCTTCTTTCAACAGTCGGCGCCCATAACGGATTAGTTTCAGTCTCGAGTGTAAACTTGCGCTCCTGAAAGTGCGGGGCTAATTAAATACTTATATGGGGGTGCAACCAGGTTCCTGGTTTTGTAGCGTGCGTTATTTTTTTGAGTTTGTTAAGTGAAAAAGTGTGATGGTGGTTATGATTTGAGTGCTATAGTGAAGCTTTTCGGGATCTTCTAGAAAATAGAGAGAGGTAGGCTAATAAGCAAATTCTCTTTAAATGCTTTTTTTGTTTTGCTTTTTTGATTAGTAGTATTTCTGCAACGAGGTAAGTACTACGATTAAAATAGCGTAACTTTTTATTCATATCGAAAGTAAACCTAAACTAATATTATAAAAGCGAAAGTATCTCTGTCTCTCTGTCTGGATGTTTGTCGCGTTATCATGGCTAAGCCGCTGGACGGACAACCTGAATTTTTGCATAGATAGAACGAGAGACATAGGCTATATACTTACTTGTTTCTCGGGAAACTAAATGGAATTTTGCACGCGGGTGAAACCGCGGGGAGATCGATTTTTTGAACTAATTTTAAAGCGCTGAGAAACACAATAAATTTTTTTTTGAGCGATATTGTTTGATGGAGAGTAAAATAATAATTAGGTAAGGGGTAGGGTTGGGGATGAGGGTTATCTGCGCCCAGCGGTTTCACTCGCGTAGATATGATAAATGAGAAAGCGTGATTGTTGTTTTGTTCGTTTTTTTATTTTTTTCGGAATAGTACAATTATATATAAATTCATAAATAAAAGATGAATTCTCTTCCAAACTTAGATACATAACTAACAGGAAACTGGAATATTTTGGTGTTTTTCTGGAAAAAAAACAACACATTTCCCTTGAATCATTTGGGCGAAGCGGCGGGTAAAAGCTAACCTATACATATTTCAAATATATCTAAGCAGGCTTACCTACATTAAATAGTTAAATACCCTATTTACACGCTAAGATATACCTACGTTGAAAACTGTTTGAGCAGCGATTGGTTGATGCCGACGGTTCCACATCGACATAGGTATTCGACTTTCTGCTCCAGTATATTTTTTTATAGTTACTTAGGCCGGGTTGCACCATCTAGGTTAACTTATAACTACAGTCATAACTGCAGTTAAAACAACTCCCGTTAACACTTTGTGTGTTGCATAATTTTAATATAAAATGACATAATATCATAACAACTGCAGGCTAAACTTCATGGTTAAGGTTAAAGTTACAGTTAATTTAACTACACTGGGAAAAAAAAGGGTCGATTTATCGGCTATGCAAGGCCGTGTAAACCCGGTACTGCAGTTGCAGCCGTGTAAACACGGCAAGGGTTACCGTGTGGCGCTAACACGGCTACAGTGGACACACGGTTAAAATCGCACACGGCTAGGATGGTAAGGTTGGATCCGCACACGGTACTGCAGTTGCAGCCGTGTCAACTGGTCGAGACGGTTATAATCATACACGGCTAGATCTGCACACGGTACTGCAGTTGCAGCCGTGTCAACTAGTCGACACGGTTCCGATTAGACACGGCTAAATCTGGACACGGTACTGCAGTTGCAGCCGTGTGAACTAGTTGACACGGTTATGATTTAGACACGGCTAAGTATATACGTGGCTGGCGTAACCATGTAATATATGCTGCGTTAACCACGTCAACACGGCTGTCGTAGCCGCTTTCCTACGACCTTGCACAGCTGGCAGAACCGAGTGACGCGGTTGGAAGAAGCCGTGTAAAGCGGCTGCCTCGACCGCTTCAACACGGCTGTCCTAGCCGCTTTCCTACGACCCTGAACAGCTGGCGGAGCCGTGTAAATCGGCTGCATCAACCGCGTCAACACGGCTGTCCTAGCCGCTTTCCTACGACCCTACACAGCTGGCGGAGCCGTGTGACGCGGTTGAAGAAGCCGTGTAAAGCGGCTCCATCAACCGCGTCACCTACAAACCTACACAGCAGGCGGAGCCGTGTGACGCGGTTGAAAAAGCCGTGTAAAGCGGCTGCGTCAGCCACGTCAACATGGCTGTCCTAGCCGCTTTCCTACAACCCTGCACAACTGACGGAGCCGTGTGACGCGGTTGAAGAAGCCGTGTAAAGCGCCTGCGTCAACCGCGTCAACACGGCTGTCCTACGACCCTGCACAGCTGGCGGAACCATGTGACACGGTTGAAAAAGCCTTGTAAAGCGGCTGCGTTAACCGCGTCAACACGGCTGTCCTAGCCACTTTCCTACGACCCTACTCAGCTGGCGGAGCCGTGTGACGCGGTTGAAGAAGCCGTGTAAAGCGGCTTTCTCAACCGCGTCACACAGCTTCGCCAGCTGAGCAGGGTCTTAAGAAGGGCGTTAGCATATCCGTGTTGACATGGCCAAGGCAGCCGTTTTAATACGGCTCCTTCAAGCAGGTGTGCACGGGTATGCCGCCGTGTGTGACGCAGTTAAAGTAGCCGTGTAAAACGACCGCCTCAGCAAAGTCCAACACTTTTTTTGACCCGAATGTTTCAGGTTCTCCAGCTATGTAGAACCTGTAATAAACCATTTGAACGATTAAAAATAACGAAAATAACTAAAAAAATACTGCCCTCAAATCTACTGTCTAAATATAATTTTTCTAGGATTTGGTGATGGTTAATTTGTTGATTAAAAAAATACTTTAAGAAACAGAATTTTATTCAAAGATTTTTACATCACATAATAATATTATATAATAAGTAATAATTATACATTTAGTTTTCGTAATTTCTCATATTATAAATTCATAATGATGACTACGTGAAAATGTTAGGAAGTACCGCTTGCGAAGCGACCATGTTGCTTTCCAAGCCGTTTCTAAAATAGATGATGATTCCAGTCCCTGGTACTTGGATATCGTGATAATGTCAGCATTCGCTAGAAAAAAAATATTATTTAAAATGAAATTATTTTAAAAATAATTTACTGCACACTGTATATCACACAGCATGCTGCGGCTGATACATGGATTTAATGAACTCAAGAAAAGTAGGTATACTATGTCCGTCCTCGTGTGTTTATCATTACCAAATTTTATCAAGATTGGTCCGGCTGCTTAGAACAAACAATTCACTGATAGGTTAGAAACTGGCAAACAAAGAGGGAGCGGTAGTTTCACATATTTAGCACAGAACATAGGTGTAATCCTCAGCATTCTCCTTATAAAAATGTCTTTGGTATAATGTATAAAAATAACATCAGCGTGATTAGTCACTTACGTTTCTGCACCAGTGTTCCCAATACGTTTTAAATTTGATGCGATGGACGATCTTGGGAATCAGTTCCGATTTGACGCAGACAAAAGCGGCAACGCATTTGCTGTTATAGCATTTTCTGGAAATAAAATTATTTACTTAGTTTAGTTCATTATCCATCGAGCTACAATCCACTCACTGCACTTGTCAAATAAGACCACATCACGGAATAGGTAGATAACCACAGCACGGGCTAGGACAGCCGTCTGACGCGGTTGAGGAAGCCGTATAAAGTGCCTGCGACTACCGCGTCGACACGGCTATCGTAGCCGCTTTCCTACTGCCCTGCAATAATATTGTTCCCGCCGAAACACTGATTCACATGCAAAATTTACTCATACTAAGTAGGTAGGTACCAAAAATTTCGGGCATAATCACATGTTCTCACATTCGTTTCTCCCGC
Organism: Apocheima hispidaria; assembly: GCA_947579745.1. Classification (NCBI taxonomy): domain Eukaryota; kingdom Metazoa; phylum Arthropoda; class Insecta; order Lepidoptera; family Geometridae; genus Apocheima; species Apocheima hispidaria. The sequence goes on from OX388151.1 coordinate 7,205,174, forward strand.
GAATCGTTTTGTATCAACTAAAACTCAAAAAAACACTATTTACGCAAGTATCTACTCGAACTGATACTAACCTTTAAATATAGCGATGTATTCTTCCATGCAACAGGATTTATGTAATTTATCAACAGTAGCTGCATCTTCTTCCTCTTTGATAGCGCCTGACATGTTGAGAGCGTTTGAAGTAGATACAAGCACACCAAACTCAACTCAAAACGAAAACGAATGGCTGGCCGCCCGCGTGCGCGCACTTTTATATATGCGCGGCTGCCAGATATGGCTATCGACATTTCCCCAGGTTCCACAAATATCTGAAGTCATTTACCTAGGAATAATATTTATGCATTTTAGTAAAAATAAGAAATAAGTTTAGTGTTCATCTAGTTTATCACACTAATAATATGATTGCGATAGTTTGTGTAAGCGATAAGTACGTAAGTATGTTTGTTTCCGTTCAACTCTGTAACGGCTGAACGGATTTGAATTAAATTTGGTATAGAGGTAGCTTATTCTCTGGATTAACACATAGGCTACTTTTTATTCCGGAAAAATATTCGTTTTCTGTAGAATACTGTAAGAATATTTCTGTCATTTATATATAATATTAAAATACACCATTACTATAGAGATAGACAAGATATATCAAAGTGTGGATGCATTATAATAAAATAATAGTCTTATTTTAAAATGGATTACACAAAAATATTATTCATACTCTCACACATACTTATTAGTAACACCCTTGACAGATTAACAATAAAGTTAATTGTGTTTTTTATTTAATAAGCTTAAAAATTTGTGTCTTAGATAATTTCAAATTCCTTACTTTAGTGGCAAACGGCAAGTCTATTTATGTGGCAATACAGCTTTTATGTTGATTATGCGGGTTTCATCTGTGACACGGCTTTCATAGTCAGGTTTCAGTTAGCACACGGTCTATCGTGTCGTATTTCAAACGGCTCCATCAACCTTGTAGCACTTGTGACACGGCTAACGTAGCCAGGTTTCGTTCAGTACACGGTATCATGTCGTGTCTAGAATGGGTCAGTCAACCATGTTTTCATTTGTGAAATGGCTTACGTAGTTAGGTTTTTTAGCACACGGTGTATCGTGTCTTGTCTGAAACCGTTAACCACGATTGGTCCATTTGTGACACGACTATCGTAGCCTGATTTCAGTACACGATCTCTGGTGTTGTGTCGGAAACGGTTCCGGCAACCATATTTGCGAGTTACATTTGTGACACGGCTATCATAGCCAGGGTTCATTTACCACACGGTCTGTTGTGCCGTGTCTGAAACGGCTCCGGAAACACGGCACGGTTATCATAGCCAGGTTTTGTTAAGCACACGGTCTGTCGTGCCGTGTCTAAAACGACTCCGTTAACCATGTTTACGGACTCCATTTATGACACGGTTATCATAGCCAGGATTTTTCGTTTTGTTTTATCATTATTTATTCATAACGAAACATAAGTACATACTATTTATTATAATTATGTCAAACTGCATAGCAGTTTGTAGGCAGATGCTTACTCTCAATGTCTACATGCATGTGTTAGCTAAATATAAAAAATAGAGCAGTTAATGTTAAATTAACAGATGAAGGTAATTTCTTAGGTGTAACAATATATGCCAATTTGAATTGGAAAACACACATCTCTAAAATAAACAATAAAATAAATTAATATATCCATTCCCTATGTTATGGTGTCATATTTTGGGGCAATTCAGTCGAATTAGGATCGTGATTCATATTACAAAAAAAATGTCTTCGTGCAATATTTAATATGAGTGGTCCTGATTCTCTCCGTAATATATTTACAGTACAGATGTTCTTAACGCTCACTTGTATATTTATTTACGAGATTTTCCCTTATTGTGAAGGATAATCGTAGTGTTTTATTTAACTCCTCAAGCAGAATTGAAGTCGGAAATCCATGTTATCGAGTTTTAATCGTGACATGGCTATCATAGCCAGGTTTTGTTAAGCACACGGTCTGTCGTGCCATGTCTGAAACGGCTCTGGCAACCATGTTTACGAGTTCATTGTTCATTGTGACTTGGCTAACGTAACCAGGTTCCGTTTAGCACACGGCCTAACGTGCCGTGTCTTGGACGTCTCCGTCAATTGTTTTCGGGTTCCATTTGCAATACTGCTATCATAGCCAGGTTTTGTTAAGCACACGGTCTTTCGTGCCATGTCTGAAACGGCTCCGGAAACCATGTTAGCTAGTCTGAATTGGGACATGGCTATCATAACCAAGTTTTGTTAAGCACACGGTCTATCGTGCCGTGTCTGAAACGGCTCCGGAAACCATAATCGCGAGTTTGAATTGTGACACGGCTATCTTAGCCTGGTTTTGTTTAGCACACGGTCTGTCGTGCTGTGTTTGAAACGGCTCAGAAAACCATGTTTGCGAGTTTGTATTGGAACACAGCTATCATAGCCAGGTTTCGTTAAGCACACGGTCTTCTGTGCCGTGTCTGAAGCGGTTTCGGAAACCGTGTTTACGAGTTTGAATTGTGACACGGCTATCATAGCCAGGATTTGCTGAGCACACGGTCTGTAGTGCCGTGTCTAGAACGGCTACGTCAACCATGTTTGCGGGTTCCATGTGTGACATGGCTATCGTAGCCTGGTTTAGTTTGACACACGGCCTGTCATGCCGTGTCTGAAACGGCTCTGCCTACCATGTCTGCTAGTATCATTGGGACTTGGCTAACGTAGCCAGCTTTTGCTTAGCACAGGGCCTGTTGTGCCGTGTCTAAAACGGCTCAGCAGACCGTGTTTGCTTAACACACGGCCCGATGCGCTGTGTATATACCGCTTTTACGACCGTGTTAGAGTGTAGCCGTGCATTTTTGCACGGCTACGGTTTTTACACGGTTGGAAAATTATGAAACACGGTAAACGTGACCGTTTCTACCGGCTAACGAAGCCGTGTAAATGGCTAACATAGCCATGTAAAATCTCTAGCCGTGTACACGGCGCTTCACACGGCTGTCAAACCCGGCTGGCACAGCCATTTACATGGCTACAGAAAATGTAACCGTGTTCGAAAGCCGTGTATTTTTCCCAGTGTATATCAGTAACTTTAAGTGGGATTTTGGTGCAACCCAGCCTTAGTAGAAAAACATTATGTAAATTTAAAAAAAACTAGGTAAGTAAGTAATAACAACTGAGAAGTTAACCTTTCAAAAAATGACAATCTTAAATAAAAGTTACAGTACCTAATAAGTGTTTTATGTTTTATTTGTATCGTACAATGCAATCGCAATGATACATTATCTACTGAATTTTGTAAAAAGCTACGACTTGCCTACGAATAAGCAGCGAGCTACAAGACTGCTACGAAACCTACGTACTAGGTACTGTATTATTTTTTCGTTTTCATAAGAACTATTTTGGGCGCCAAGATCAATATCAAAAAAAAATACGACATGCTATGATGCTACGGATAAGCAAGAAGCTACGAGGCTGATACGAAAGCTAGATACAAGATGCTATTTTAATTTTCCGATTTTAAAATAAATATTGTGCGCCAAAATCAATATCCAAAATAGCACGACATGCTAACCGATTAGCAAGAAGCTATGAGGCTGTACGAGAGCTTGGTACTATTTTCCTCTATTTTCCGATTTCCTAATAGCAATTTTGTGCGCCAAAATTAATATCAAAAATAATATGTAGGTACCTATACGTGCTACGGAAAACCAACTGAAGCTATGAGACTGCTGCGGAAGCTAGGTACTAGGTGCGCTAAAATCCCCTTTTCAGCCGAATACCTTGTATCTACTACGACTAGTATCTAGGTACGTACAGAAGGGTTGAAATGATGGCGGCTGTGAAATTAGAGCGAGACGCTGCGCAATAACAATAATTGTAACAAAAAAATCGACATCAACAAAAACCTCTGGAAAAATGCACTATCAAATGTTCTTGGCGTCAGTCGTGAAATACTAATTGAATATTAATTCAAATTTAAATAAATATAAAGTTAAAAACGAACAATCGATTCTTATTCTTATAGTGCTGGACGCGACGTTGCAGCGAAAATACACTACAGATTAGTTGTTTTAGACACAGTTTGAAAATGAACTTCCGCAAAGTTACGCCTGAATCAATCAACTACTTATCATTGTGGATTTGCGATGCCTATGTGTGGTATTCTTTATCAGTTCTATCAAATGATAAAGTCTGCTGTCTAAATGCAAATGCTTGACTTGTTGATGAAAATACCAAAACCAAATAAAAAAGAGGTAGGCTTATAATATTTTAGGAGTTCCATCAATATCATTATCAGAACTGGATTTTGAAAAAAAATGGGACCAATCTGGAAGTATCTCCTTGAAAATAAAAAAAACATATTATTCTTAGCGCCACCCTTGAAATACTTATCATAGTGGATTTCCGATGGCTATCTGTGGTCTTTTTCATCATTTCTACTTCACCAAATGATACTTTGCATTAAGGAAAATGCTTGACTTGTTGATGAAAATACCAAAATCGCTATATGTATGCCTATAATATTTGAAGAGTTCCCACAATTCCTCAGGGATCAGATTATCAGAACTGATTTTGATAGAAATGGAAGTAATGTAAATAATCTGGAAGTATCTCCTTTGAAATTAAAAAATAATTCCAAATCGGTTCATAAATGTCGGAGTTCTTAAGTAACGAACATAAAACAGTCAGTCGATTAAAAAGTGCGCAGGCGTTGGAGAAGCCGATTGGGCTGAGCCGCGCTCGCTTCTCTCGTCAAAGCCGAAAGTTTGAATCAACTTTAGTAGCAGTATGTTTATTTTTATTATTTCTTAGTAGTTTATTGAAGTTATTAGGCATTTACAATTTAAAAAAAAAATACTTATTTTAGATAGGAGACTTGCTTGATATCTCGTGACTGCAATTTTATTTTTTCCAGAAAATTAACGACAACTTGTTAAACGCGAAAGATCTACGAAATGAACAGTGGCAGAGCGCGGGTGCCGAAATGTGCGCGGTGCCGCAACCATGGCCTGATCTCGAGCCTCCGAGGGCATAAGAAGGCTTGTGCTTATCGACATTGCCAGTGCCCCAAGTGCGGCCTCATCAAAGAAAGACAGCGGATCATGGCCGCGCAGGTGCGACTTCGTTCGATTTGAGACCTAGATTTTGATATACTTACATAAAATAATAAAAGTAACTCTCTAACTAAACTGACAGATTAAAGTCAGTGACTATTTCACTTAGGTAATTAGGCGAGGAAAGGATACGCGGAAGTTTAGAGCTGTCAAATTTAGTTTAGGAAATGATAAAGCAGAATCGACACCAGTATCCTCAAAATTTCTAACCTTTTAGTTAAGCAAAATTTTCTGAGTTTATTTTTTCAATTATCAGCTTCAGTAAGATTCCATTGTAGGCGCCCATGCTTTTATCATCAAACACCGAAGACACCGATACCTTACTTAGGACAAAAATAACCACCGATTTGGAGGCGTTAATGCGTTTTAATGTACTGAAATCGAGATCAGCTAATGCTGTCTAAGTTTATTTAAACAAGTGGCATGCTGGCACGTGTTTACACTACGACGCCGGATGAGCCATCGATCGGTTGACTCAGTAATGCATCGCTGTCGATGTTCCCGCCACTTGCCTTGCATCTGATCTATTTAATGTTCATTCATTTGAGAAAAGCCGTGATCGAGTTTCATGACATTCTGCTTAAAAGCATCTACGTGAGGCTGAGTGAACTGCAACAAAATCAGCCAAACCGATCAGCCCTTCGACCCAAATCGTATTCGCCCAGACTGGTTTTCACGAAAGCTAGACTAGATTTCTTGAAGCCCAGTCCGGGATTCATAAGCTCAGTTTAAGGCGAAGGCTACACGTAAAGTTATTATCGTGATCTATATCACGATCAGGACTGAGGTATCGTGGAGGATCGCGGTCATACCATAGACGTTTATTAGTATTTATCACGTCAGTATTGTGGTTTCCTTCGTGTCGTGCGGACGTTACCATGGATACTACAGGAAAAGTTAAAGCTAGTATAGCTATAATTTTAGCAATATCGTCGAAGAAAAGAGTGAAAAGAAAGCGATGGCATCGTCGGCCTCGCATGACACGTCGTTTCCATCACTGCCGCGGAGCACAAAGGAGCATACTGAAGTGATAAATATTGACCGCGCTACTACACGTTCAATATTTATCACGATCCGTGGAATGACAATCGAACTAATGTTTGGTGAATTTATTAAGTTTTGTTAAAAATCATATAACAAAAATGAATGATGTAGGGAACATGCGAACGAGAGGTTTTGCGTTATTTAACAATAACCTCGCTAGCTTTGTACATAGTGTATAATTATCAGTTATCATAGTCAGTATCATAGTTAGTTTCTAGATGTACTCATGTTTTAAAAAAAAAAAATATAAAAACTGGTCGTCGCCTTTTTAATTTTATCATAATCAGACAGAACATAATTTGATATTTTATCTTCAAGAAAGCGTGAGCCAGACTACAGTGGACGCGGCTTAGCGCCTTAAATAGCTTTCTAATAAGTATAAGTGTCGCTTTACATTAGAGCGATACCCATATTTCAACTGGGCCTTTGTTTCAGGTGGTATCACAGAAGCATGATTATCAAATCTAGACAAAAATCAATTGTCCAACCCCCTTTGCTATATAGCTTCAGAGTAATGCGATATCTTATTCCGCGCGGGTCCACCAGTAATTTGATTTCACAAGATTGAGTTCTGTTTAGTTTTCCAATGAACATGCCGCAGGGCCACGGCTCGTCGCGGACCGCTCTCCCTGGGGTGACCGCTCACCGCAAACACAAACACGGCCTGTTTGTCATTGATTTAACGCTAAATTAATTTTGTCTTCATGCGATTTGTTGCATGATTGGAATTTCTAATTTTACCAAATGAAAAAAAATATACATTCCGCACTCGATTTCCTTGGCTATCTATTTAGCCGCGAATTAACTAAACTATTCGTGAAAAGGTAACAAGCAGACAGAATTTCATTAATAATATGTTGGTTTGATTAACTAGTAGCATCCTGCGGCATCTCTCGCTATCGTAGAGGAATGTCAATTTACAGCGATAAAAAGTAGCCTGGGCTTATGAAATGCAAGCTATTAAATATGCATCTGATCAGTGATCATGGGGGAAATTGTACACACATACTTATCAAACTCGAACTCTGTCTGTCCCACTAGACCCATCGAGTTGTCCCATGATGGGACAACTGACACTATTATAATATCTATATAAGTATGTATTTAAAAATATATATGTACGTATATCAGTCTCTGGCAGCCATATTACAAGCTTTGCTTAGTTTGGGGTCAGATGACCGTGTGTGCAAAAATGTCCCAGATATTTATTTATTTATTTCATTCCAGTAGGCCCAAGGGATAAATGACACTAGTATTTTGAACCCACTATAGTGCCATCGTGTTGTCTCATGATGAGACAACTGACACTATATACCAACGTTTATAATATTAGTGATTGAATTATTGTTTTGTAAAATAAGTTGTAAAGTTGATGTTTCGTTAGGTTGCACTAAAGCGACAACAAGCGGCAGAAGACAAAATAGCGCTTCACCTAGCGTCAGTAGAAAGCGGCACCGCGCTGGACGCGCTCCCTCCCGGCCGTATCTACGGCATGCGGGTTACGGAGCCCTGTCCCAGCCCCGGGCCCGAGCCAGACTCCGCTGCTGATGACCATGAAGTATGTATAACAAGAAATAACTTTACCTAGATTCATCCGTAAAGTACGGCTCTAGACGGGTCCTTCTAGTGTTTATATAATCAATTAATTCGATTTGTTTTAATCGATCTGTAAAATTTCACCCAAATCCCTCAAACAAACCTATTGCTAAGTCATCAGCGGAGGTGATGTTTGGAGTTCCATACTTTATCAAAATTAAAATTCAAAAGTTATCGGTATTCTGTAGCAGTATTTTATTCCTCAGCCGATTCACATCGACAGTGAGACGAGCGACTCCCTCCCTGACTGCTGCAGCGCATCTCCTGACTCTGCCGGCACCACCTCAGCATCTTCATTGCGGTAATAATGAAAGCCAAGACTCTATCAAGAAATTATGCTATTGAAATATATATTTGGATATTTAAAAAAAAGCTATAATAATGCGTGGGCCGTGCTAAATAAAGCTAAAATAAATTGGTTGCCAGATGACAAATTCCAAACTAAGCCTTTTTTGTGTTATGGGTGTTCGGTTACTCATCGGATATATTTTAGAATATACACAAATGTCATTGTACTCATTATAATGAACAACTTTTACTATGGTATCAACCTTAAATCGCGAAAAAAATATTAAAAGCAGTTCACAATGATGAGTACAATGATATTCTAGCATAAGGTCGTCGTCTAAGCAAACATCCATTATTTTCGGTATTTACAATTAAGTTTATCTACTTCACCAGTGTTGGCCCAGAAACGGCCCCGGAAGACGGCACGGTGAGCACGGCCGGCCTCGAAATGCTGCGAAAGCTGTTCCCCGGCAAAAAGCGCTCCGTGCTAGAGCTCGTCCTTCGAAGGTGCAACCATGATTTGCTTCGAGCCGTTGAGCATTTTAACGCAACTCATGTGAGTCTACCTTTGCCTTGTATCTCTATTTGCTTTGTGGCAGTGCTTGGGTGATGCCTACGCCATGTACAAGAAGTATGTGGTGTGGGCAGGACGCTGATTAAAATATTTGTCTTTAAGCTCCCGCTTCCCTCACAGGCTCATAAATTTTTAAAGATAATAAACTGACTGGGAAATACAAAAAATAAACTGTCATAGTTATCTATAAAACAACAATGCCAATGTTTTAAAGCAATTTCATAATTTGACGATGAAGGAAGAGAAGTAAGAAAATTCGAGTTATTTTTCTTATCCTTCGCCAAAATGAAAACGAATGACAATTGCTTGGTACAATGGTATGGACAATTGCTATGAAATATCCTAACTATAATATTATAAATGCGAATGTAACTCTGTCTCCCTCTCTGTCTGGGTGTTTGTCGCGTTATCAAGGCTAAACGGATCGAGATGATTTTTTGCACATATAGCTTAAGGGTAGGAGACGGACATAGGACACAGGATGGACAACTAACAACTAGTTGGCAATAAATATTCTAAAGATAACAGACTTTTTTAATTTATCAGTTAGTGAGTTATCTTCAAAAATTATCAAAATATGTATTGTCATCCCAATTTATATTCACAGCATTCTATTCGCATTTACAATTATCGTGTGAAGAAGAATATCAAAATATTGTTATCTTGTTACTAGGATCCAAGAGACAAACTGGCGGGGAGTAGTTCGACCGCACCGACCTTTGAATCATCAGTGTCGAGTTCCGAGGAGGTTGAATCGCGCTGGTCTGCGTTCCGACCGGTCGGGCCTCGAGCGCCGTTCCTACCAGCTCTAGTGATGGGACGAGTCTGTGGCTCCGACTGGCTGGTCCCTTTACCTGCACTGCCGGCTTTGTCTACTCCTCTGTTTGCTCTTCAGCATCATGCACCGCCGCCGCAGTGCAATCCGTGCGCTCCTGACTGCCGGCAGTGCAATCACCATTAAATAAGCTATACTGAATTTGGGTTCGAATTTTTGAGAGTCATTCTACAATTAAATAATAATTTCTATAATTTTAAGGATTCGCTTGTACGCTGATAAAGCGGGATCTGGAGAATCTAAACTGTTTTACCATACTAACTTTATAACCCAGCCCACAGGCTTGATAAATTTGAATTTGAAATTTGTTTTTTTTTTTTAAAGAATTGTGTTATAATCATCATCAAAGTATATAGGTGTAAAGCAATATACTATTCGGTATTTTGAATTATTGAAATACTAACAAGCGTCTCTTGGTACCGTTTTTCACGGCATGCCGGTTTAGTGGTTTTCATTTTTCTATTGTAGTAAAATATGTATTGTGCTTAATATCCACTCGTTGAGATAGTGTATTGTGCAGGTTCTGGCACTGAAATTGTTTTTCGGGCGCTTCGTTCAGCTTGATCACTTGAAAATATTACCTATTTACATATACTTACAGATTATATCAGATCAATTACTTTATTAAAGGCTGTAAGAAATATTGTTGTTTTCTGACCTACAAGTATAGCAATGAAATGTATAGGTACCTATATTATACCTTTAGACATAGTTGATTTGTCCATAGATGATATTTGGATACTTAACGTCTAAGATTAAGCTTTTTTAATGCAGACGGATTATGTTATTGTTAATAATAATAATAAAAAAATGGTAAAATTGTGTGTGTATGAATGAAATATGTACCTGCACTATTTACGAGATTAGAGCTGCAGTAACCTAAATGTATATCGGGTCTTTTATTTATAACAAGCATTTTCATGTTTTGCATGTCAATTTTCTGGTAGCATAATAACCTACTACCATATAGGAATTATTTTGCTATGCTATCTACTACTTACATACAATACAATATAACTTTATTATACACCAATACAGCAAAAAGACAATTAATTAATTTAACTATGTAATGACATATTTAAGTGTGTGAACTTTTTACAAACATAATTATGTACATAATTACGAAAGTAATTTTTATTACGTTTATAAGTATATATATTATCTAAAATTGAATCTTATTTTCGCGTTATAAAAGTCTTAAGATAAAATATAAAGTCAGTATGAGTAGAAAATATTTTAGCATTTAGGTCACATAGTTTCTATCTATTCTGTGCCATAAACATAAAGTTATTCATAAAGCATCTTTACGTATCTACCTCCTGATGTAACTACTAAGAAACATGAAACCAGATTCAGTTTGCCTCCATTACTTCTGACGATAACAAATCCGTGACAATCCCTAGCGATTCTGCTAATAGAAATAAAGAGGAACCACTCTCTTACCGAACTAATATTTAGTACAAACAGCAGGGCAGTGGCTTATTGAGTCAGGTATCTTATACGGGAAGCTACACAAGGATATAACATAGTGTTTTCATAATAATTTTAAGGCGATGATTACCCTTAGAATTCCAGAGATTTTAAAGGTTAGCTATTAAAGACAACTATACTTTTGATCTTTTCATTCCACATAAGTGAGTAATATTTTGACACTCACATCTTTTACGACAAAAAAATAATTTGAAGAGCACTGGTTCCAATATTGCATTTTCTACTTATTTTATTAATGTTGTTTAAAATAACTTTATCAACGTACTCAAAAATCAAATTTATGTATTTCATATATTTTCTAACCTAAATATGTATATGGTTATATTAGTTACCCGCTACTACGTTCGCGTGGGCATAAAAAAAGTATCCTATGTCAGTATCTGTGATTTACAGTAACTCCTTATCAAATTTTATCAAGATCCGTTCAGCCGTTTAACCGTTATAATGCGGCAAACATCCCGACAGAGACAAAGTTACTTCCTATAGTTCGCTAGATGACCATGATCCATTTTTGTGCATTTTTTGAAGTTTTGTATATGGACTGACATTTGTAATATAGGGAGTTCTGAATCGCGCAAGCGAAGTTTTTTTCTCGAGACGAACGTATTCATTTTCATACCTCGAAGCTTTATTGGTCCTGATACGACTGCAGCTATATTCCTCTAAATTATAATATTGGTTAGGATCTATCCATGATACAAAAAAACAAGGATTGGCATTTCGGGCGGTGATACCTGCTTACGTCACTATCCGCTATTTTGTCATCTTTGTCTAACGTGTTTGAATTACGTATTTTTTCTTGCTTATGTAGGCTGATGACGTAGGCTGGTGTCAATCACGTGAACCTATAGTGGCATACCTCGTGGAGTATGTTATAATACCACACATCTAAGTACCCATGCTTTCAATATAAAAAGACGTACCTCAAAGGTCAACGCCAATGAAATTCCGTTTTGATTTCCATTGTATTCTTATTCGGTTTGTGTTAGACGTCTACATTACGATACCACATATTAATTAGCCAGTTTGACAGTTGCCAAGTTGAACACTCTTGTCACTATGTTATACTTGAGCGTAGTATTGATATTTATATTTTTAAACGTAGTCTGTGATTTAAATTACTTTGTACGATCATATATTACTGTTCTATGGGGCCTAATATTCCAGTCTAGGAGTAATTTGCATGAGACCACTACAATATACGGTAAGTTGGTTTGACTTTGTGACTTGGCTACTAATTTAAGTTTAACGTCATCATCATCATCGTATTTTTGACAGTAAACGTGAGTCCAAAACACGTTTTGGAACAATATTCTTGATAGATCTACCACGGACGGTGAGCATTGAAATTAACTTTTTTTACTTTTATAAAATTAATCAGAGTAACTTATAATATTTGAATAAACAGAAATATTGATTCCTTTTTTTGAATTACTTAACATATTTCAATGTAATTAATTATTCTTCTTATGCCTGTGCCAGACTTGCAGGCCGAATACCGAATGTTCGCGATAACTCGGGGCGATAGACGCTAGTCTGGGGGAGTCATAATCAGCTCTTTCAGAAGGCTTCCCCCACTGGTGGAGGGGTGGGGGGGGGGGGGTGATTACCATAATCACCACGCTTGGCAGGCGGCTTGGAGATCGCAAAATGTTCACCAATTACTAAGAGGACTCTGCTACCTGTCCTCTGGTGTTTCTGGTCGCAGTTTTAGGATTCCTTGTTATCTACCGTATAACTGAAACTTTGGCAAATAGTGCGCCATTTTTGTGCTCGGCTAAATGTGACCCTACCTGATCCACTAATACCCAATTATCGATTGCGATAACAAATGTGTTTGCGTTAGCTAAGGCCAGTGAATTATCTTACATTTAAAGGTATCGGCACTTACCAAGACTGCGATGTGACGTTAAAACACGTGCGCTCAGCGCGCCTTCTCCGCGAGTTGGACATTGCTCGATTCCATTACTACGAACGGACCGGCATATATAGGCGAAGCCTGGATCTTGGCATCCAGTCCTTGCAAGGGTGCACCTTGACTGTTACTATGGAACCTGTGCCTTTGTTTACACCCTACAAAATAACAACAAAGGTATCAGATTTTGTTTTATAACAAGTTTTGTCCTGGCAAGAAGTAAAGCGTTAACGTTAAAGAAAGTACCACGCTGTATACGTGTACATAGCTTCAAATGTGTGTACATACGTAAATTATGAGATACATGCAGCTTCAGCCAACTGCCGATAGTTATTTTTAATCTGTTACGCGATTTGTGTCACTGCTGGGATGACACAAATGACGTCCTCAATCCCCAATTCTTTCCATTTGCCTCTATCCTGAGCTAATAACTTTGCTATTCCTTTCTTCTTTCAGAACCATTTGCCCGTCTGTACTTAATAAAATACTTTTGTCACTGACTTCAAGTAATATACGTCAGTAACTTTCGCTTACAAAATAAAAAATATTAACTTTTTTTAGCTCGTCTACTGGGATGATCGTTCCGTCTTCTTAGAGCACGACGTGGTGACAGTATGCGATGGCAAACGGCGATGCTTCATTCTGTCCCGGCAGCACGCAATCAGCGGCAGTGGGCACTCCACAGAAGCCCTTCTTAAAAACTTGCCTGGATCAGAAATAACACCAACATGTCCGCAATATATACAGAACTGGTTGAAGAGCATGGAAATATCAAGTTCTAAACTGAGAAAGATCTGAGTACTGAATTTTACAAAAGCGTCTAGGGATTGTACTAAAATATCTGGAACATTTTTTACACACACGGTCATCTGACCCCAAACCCCAAAGCTTGTAATATGGCTGCCAGAGACTGATACACGTACATATATATATTTTTTAAATACATACTTATATAGATATTAACACCCAGACATAGAACAAACACAAATGTTCATCACATTAATGTTAACACTAAAAGGTAGCGCGTTGATGTCTTTCACATAAGATTTAAAGATTGTATATATAATTATACTATGTAAGCTGACACATTTTATTTAAATAAAACGGGAATACTCACGTTAAATTTTGTTCTTTATAACGTTAAAGATCACGTTAAAACTATATATATAGTTTATTGAGTCGGAATCACCGACTCAATATAACGTGAGTAAAAATTAATTATTGTATTTTGGTATATATATATAAAAAAAAAAAAAAATTGCAATTGTTTTGTTGACCTTTTATTGTACTTGATACTTACAATTAGCATTTAATTTTGAAATTAAGGCCTGGTACTTATTTCAAGGTAGGAAATAACAGCAGCAGGGAGTAGGTTCTCAGAAATCTTAGGTCGCTCGGATCACCGGGAGCATTCGCCTGTAATGTAATCATCTAAGATTCGATTTTGAACATAACGTTACAATAGGTACTCCTCACTGACTGACGAACCTTTGGCATGTAATGTAACAATCTTGATTCGATTTTGAGCATGTGTCTGTAACCGAGTCAGTTGTTTTTACATTGATGTTAGAAATTTTATCACGGGCGCTCCCAATCACTACTTTAAGTAAGGTACTCACTCACTCGATGATTTAATGTTAGAAATTGTATCATTACAAGTTGCACGCTGTAATGCTCGGTTCTCCTCAATCACTGATCTAATGCTTGATTCTGAACTGTTACGTTACAGGTGAATGCTCCCGGTGAGGAAGTGCCTTTACAGGTAGCCCACCGTCTTACAAACGAGGGAGAAAGAAAGATATATATAAGAAATATATTTTCCTCTTATTCCCTATTGTTGTTGAGTGGTCCGTAGTTGTGTGTTAGCACTAATTATTATAATGGAAAAAGACAGAAAGTTATTTTAAAAAGTTGTTTTATCAGGCATCTGCTTCAATGAGGCTATGTAATTTATCTTGCTTACTGATTTTTAGAAAGGTATTGTTACCTATGTGTGATTTTAGACAGAAGGAATAATAGTACTTGCGTGCGCGCTGGTAAACGTAATTGTTTATATTATCGCGAAAAAATGCCAAATATCAAAGAAAGGAGCGAACAGGAAGGGACTCACTGTTCTTTGTGGTATTCCCGCTAGAAAGTCCTCGAGGATCCGCTTTCTCTACCAAAAACAGAGAACAACTAACACATCACAATATTGTCGTAGTTTTGAACACATAGGCACGATGAAATAATGTCTTTTTGGATTAAATCAACGAGAGTACATCACCGTCGACCACCATTGAAGTTAACCGATTTGCATCTCTCGATTGGCTAAAAGATGAGTGAGAGTTTGACAAGGACGGGGAAAGGTAACTTATGTAGGATGAAAGGAGATAGGATGTATGACTTCTGCCATTTCAATTACGGTGCATTATTAGCATTCCATAGAATCGGAATATGTTATTTAGCGTAAACATCTAGCTTTATGTTTATTTCTTATTGTACCCAGTATCACACAATAACACACCTAACAGTAACACCCGCACCACCTACACCTAGTCCAGTATTTTGTGCTGCAGTGGCACATAATTTACAATAAAATTATTCAAACATCTTGAGTCTTGTTTAAAAAACGAACGTAAGATACAGTGAAATAGAAGTCAACGACTTCATATATAATCATGCGCAAGGGCACCTGTTCACCTGACGCATACGACCTATTCACATTACAAAGCTTGGTAATCGTTATTGCCATCTCTTTCTTAACGTCGAAAAGAAGCGAGGAGAGACGGAGAAAGAAAACTTTATTGCATCACGTACAACAGTAAAGAAAACAAATCACAGGTATACCAGTGTTCAGTTCCAAAAAGTATTCAAGTCATTCCATGACTAGATGATTACTTTTTAATGTTTACGTTAGTATTCTTCGGTGTTTTGTAAAAGTTGGTAGTGTCTAGTTTAGGCTTTTAGTTTTTAAAAATGTATTGCATTATAGCAACAGTGGTAGCACTCGCGTACATTTTCTGGGATGTGAACTACTTTCTACGGATAGCGTTTACAATTGGGATTGGGAGACTGTTCCAGAAGAAATGCGGCGTTAATGACACGACAACTGTTTACGGTGAGTTTCCAATATATTATTTATTGATTTTAATTATCTAAACAGTGGTTTTTGAATTAGAAGAAAATCAGAATATTAAAGTGAGTAGGTAAATTAAGTCTTTTAGAATTATGACGCCTTTTAAGTTTTTTAAACCGGTATTACGTGGGTGCTGTTCAATATAAATAATTATAATCGACTACATAGCTATTTGTGTGAGTGTGTCGATACTACATATTTATTTGTGTGAGTGTGTCGATAAGCAATATTTGACTTGCCTATTTGCAAAAAGTCTCGCGGCGTTGTATAATGCTAATGTCTCGAAACCATCACATCATTATTACCCACACCACTTCTTTACTAAATTTCATCAATATTGGTTCCGCCGTTTAGCCATGAAAATATAGATTTACAGACAAAGACAATAAAGCGACAGAGGATCACAGGCGCAGAAAGACTCAGTTATTTTCACATCTATAACATTTATGTGATTTCGATTTTGTATTTCAGGATTCTGCACTACACAAGATGTGGATATTTTCCTCCGTCACATGAACAACGCTCGCTACGTGCGGGAGCTTGACTTCGCTCGGTTCCACTTCTATGACAGAACCGGCATCTACGACAACATCAAAGCAGTGGACGGGCACGCCATGCAAGGAGCTTCCAGCATTCGTTACAGGAGAACTATACCTATCTTCACGGCGTACAAAGTTGAGACAAAAGTAAGATATCAATAACATTATTTATGAAAAAAATATGTAAAAAAAAGAAGATGGAAAAAGAAGTCGAACAAAATTAAATACTTTTTATTACAAGCTTTTATTTAAGGTCCTTCGACTTTCATACAAAACTATCGACGCCTTTTTAGGCGTCCTACTACGATTTTGAACTGGGCATGACTTAACATAGGTCTAATTTGGCCTCTAAGTATCGCAAAGTCGATAATTTAAAATGTTCATGGCTAGGAAATACCATTTTTCAACCCAATAATTACGACAAATTTTA
This sequence comes from Apocheima hispidaria, assembly GCA_947579745.1. NCBI lineage: Eukaryota > Metazoa > Arthropoda > Insecta > Lepidoptera > Geometridae > Apocheima > Apocheima hispidaria. The sequence goes on from OX388151.1 coordinate 7,222,124, forward strand.
CGAATGTAGTGGTGTGTTCTTTACATGCGAATCATGCGATCATGGTGTGCGTGAAATATTGATGTGTGGGTGCATCTTGCAAAAATCGTGTACACTGGTTGTGCCGCGCGCGCGTCACGCGGTTTACGCGACGTTGCCAGCTTGTCGGAGCGTGTGTGAGCGAGACTAGGTATCCTTGCATCGCGGCTTAGTCCGCGGGCGGCCTTCGATAATTGCGACGTTGCGAGATTCGGTATCGGTGTGCAGTGCAGTGTTTGATTTGGTTACCTAATCTATCTATACCAATATTATAAAGAGGAAAGATTTGATTGTTTATTTATTTCATTGTTTGTTTGCATTGAATAGGCTCCGAAACTACTGAACCGATTTGAAAAATTCTTTCGCTGTTGGGAAGCTTCACTATCCCCGGGTGACATAGGTTATATTATATTTTCAAAAAAATTAGGGATCCTTACTAAAACTCCAATAATGTAAACCAAGATGATGTATTTCGCGTGCACTGCGGAAACTATTGATGATGAAAGAATAGTCTATACCAATATAATAAAGAGGAAAAATTTGATTGTTTGTTTGTTTGCATTGAATAGGCTCCGAAACTACTGAACCGATTTGAAAAATTCTTTCACTGTTGGGAAGCTACACTATCCCTATACTATATTATATTATATTTTTTAAAAATTTGGGATCCTTACTAAAACTCGAATAATGTAACCCAAGATGTAAAAAAAAATACCTAAAATATCCTTTACATCGCGTGCGTTGCGACAACTATTGATGATGATAGAATAATCTATCTATACCAATATTATAAAGAGGAAAGATTTGATTCTTTGTTTGTTTGTTTATTTGCATTGAATAGGCTCCGAAACTACTGAACGGATTTGAAAAATTATTTCGCTGTTGGGTAGCTTACCCGTTTTCATCATGCTCCTCCTTTTTTTTTAACTTTACAAGTCGACCTAAACGATCCAGCCATACCCAATTGCAGGACCGCCCCGCGGGCCCGCACGCGGCCCGTGCAGCCTCGCGAAATACTAGTTTATATGTATAAAAATGAACCCCTATTCTTGTATTTTGAGGACTTTGACATAGGTAACCATTTATAAATTTTTAGGGTTCCGTAGTACTACAAGGAACCCTTATAAGTTTGTCATGTCCGACTGTCTGTCTGTCTGTCCGTCTGTCTGTTTGAATCCTTTACAGCCCGCACCGGCTTCGCACGTGTATATAACAAAAAAATAAAAATTATAATACACACACAAAACCCTTCTATTTGCGTCAAGTTACAAAAAAAATATATATATAAAGAAAGCTAAAAAGCTTCCCAACAGCGAAAGAATTTTTCAAATCGGTTCAGTAGTTTCGGAGCCTATTCAATGCAAACAAACAAACAATCAAATCTTTCCTCTTTATAATATTTATTTTTGGTGTGACTAACTAATAACCCCATATCTAAAATTTGTTGGAATTCGGCATTTCTGAGTATGGGGCTCGGTGCGCGCTCCATCAGTGCCAGGAAAAATAATTCAAAATTACGGGGAAAAAAATTCACCTCAATAATGATGATGAATGTGGTTTTTGCATTTTTATGTATGATCTCGTTGCGCGCACGCTCACTGATCCCGGGAAAAATATTGAAAAAATTCTGAAAAACTTCCTTCTTAGTGAAATAATAGATTTTTTGTAAAAGGTGCCTATATAGGTAGGTGGTAAGGTGGTAGATAGAGGTATATGAAAATATTGGATATTTCGTGCTGCGCGATTGAAATATGTGCATAATACTAATAATACCTACCTACCTACCAACAAACCAACCAACCAACCTACCTACCTACCTACCTACCTATTAGTTAGTTAGTTTTGTGTGTGGTGTTTGTTGTGTTGTTTGATAACTTATTTTGTAAAAAAATAGCACAAAAAGAACAAAAATCTACAAAAACAGTAATTTTCAAATGAGGATTGATCCTTCGTCTCATTGACACACTACAAAACGAAGCATAATGAATATCCGTCCACTCGACCGCTCGGCCAGTCGAACTGATAGGCGGAACGCCGAAAATCGGGTACTCAATTTCGTATTTGCTTGTAACCGTTTTGAATTCGCATGTGATTCGGTCATAGATTTAAAATTCATCATCATCATCATCAGCCTGTTCCATATCGTACCGAGATTTCTTACCCATTTTTCATAGCAATGGGGAGATTTCTACCCGTCCAGCTGCGAATTTCATTTGCGGTCATAGATTTAAAATTCATCATCATCATCATCAGGCTGTTGATAACGTACAGAGATTTCTTGCCCATTTTCATGGCGATGGGGGATTTCTACCCGTCCAACTGCGATTTTAATTTTCGGTCATAGATTTAAAATTCATCATCATCATCAGCCTGTTGATAGCGTACAGAGATTTCTTGCCCATTTTCATGGCGATGGGGGGGATTTCTACCCGTCCAACTGCGAATTTCATTTGTGGTCACAGATTTAAATATCATCATCATCATCATTAGCCTGTTCCCTATCGTACCGAGATTTCTTACCCATTTTCATGGCGATGGGGGGATTGGTACCCGTCCAACTGTGACCTTCGTCACAGACCTTCGTCGTTTATCGGTCATAGATTTTAAGGATCATTATCATCATCATCCGCCTGTTCCCTATCGTACCGAGATTTCTTACCCATTTTCATAGCAATGGGGGGATTTCTACCCGTCCGACTGCGTTTTACATTTGCGGTCATCGATTTAAAATTTTCCATCATCATCATCAGCCTTCTCCCTAACGTAACGAGATTTCTTAAAAAATACATAAAATGATTATATTAAAAAATATTTTATTTTACTAGAATACCTTTGCCAAAATTCGTAAAGGTCGGTCCAGCCGTTTTATCGTGAACAGATAACAAACAGAAAGACAGAGCTACTTTCAAAATTTATAGGATACTAGATGCGCCCCGCGGTTTCACCCGCGGTATAAACTCTGTAACGGCTGAACGGATTTGGATGAAATTTGGAATGGAGGCTACCATACCTAAATTTGGCTACCTCCATACCAAATTACATTAAAATCCATGCAGCTGTTACAGATTTGAACGGGAACAAACACACTTACATACTAACATACCTACTTACATACACACAAACTTTCGCATTTTGGTGTGACTAAGTAATAACCCCATATCTAAAATTTGTTGGAATTCGGCATTTCTGAGTATGGGGCTCGGTGCGCGCTCCATCAGTGCTGCCAGGAAAAATAATGCAAAATTTCTGGAAAAAAATTCACCTCAATAATGATGATGAATGTGGTTTTTGCATTTTTATGTATGATCTCGTTGCGCGCACGCTCACTGATCCCGGGAAAAATATTGAAAAAATTCTGAAAAACTTCCTTCTTAGTGAAATAATAGATTTTTTGTAAAAGGTGCCTATAGGTATGGTACCTATATAGGTAGGTGGTAAGGTGGTAGATAGAGGTATATGAAAATCTTGAATATTTCGTGCTGCGCGATCAAAATATGCACATTATACTAATAATACCTACCTAGCCACCAACCAAGCAACCAACCTACCTACCTACATACCACAGATGAACTACATACCTACCTATAAGTTAGTTTTGTGTGTTGTAAATAACAAATAACAAACAACAGTACCTACTATGGACTAAATTAATCTAACCCGGGTCTAAAATCCATATTTTTAGTCGCAGAATAATGTCTATCGACGCGGAAAACACAACATTTTTGGGTATTGCATATTTCATTAGGTTCATTTCATTAGGTTCATTTCATTAGGTATTAGGTATGTAAAATTCGAAATTAATTTGAAAAAAAACGAAAAAAAGTGGAAAATTTGTTCGGAAGGTACCAGACTCGGTGCCTTTAGAACCCCCGATATGGGGTTATTCCAGGGACCCAGTTATTCAATCGTCAAGCAGTAGTGTGCAAAACATCACTGTGTTCCGGATTGAAGGGCAATGTTTCCAGCGTAATTATTGGGCACAGAGATTTAACATCTAATATCTCAGAGTAATGAGCGCAGTGCATTGCCGCGCATGGTTTTGAACTGTTGAGGTTCAAAATTCTGGGTGGCACTGAACTGTTATGAGCAAGCGTGAAGCTTAACATCAGCTGAGTAACTTGCTCGTCTCGTCACCAAATAACAAAAAAAAAAACTTACATGCTTACACACTTACACACGAACTTTCGCATTTTAAATATTTATGCGACAATATTAGGTTTATGTAGATATATACTTTTATAAGTTTCGTTACTAATTTTGAATAAGTTTGTCAAGAAACCCACAGCAAAAATTAAAATAAATAGTATTCTCGAAATTAAATTATAAAAAATAATACTACCTAATTTTAGGGGTTCGAACCCAGAACCTCACGAGCGCGACCTAATCAAACTGATGACTTCGGCCACCGAGACGATATACAGAGCAACGAAATTTCGTATTTGCTTGTAACCGTTTTGAATTCGCATGTGTGCGTAATGTTCATGCGTGCATACAGGCGTTGAACATTATTTGAATTTTCAGTCGAGTGCAGCTATTAATGGGCTCTATTATTTTTGAGATGTGTTTATAACAATAGTAAGAGGTCGCAAAGTGAATTAAAACTGGGGCAGATTACCTCAATTGAGTTTTCAACGACAGCGCCATCTCTTGGCGCCTACCTACCTAGCGGACTCAAACGAAGGACCTTAACTTGCAATGTTTGTATATGTGTTCGGGACAAATCATTTAAATGACTTTGAGACCAGTTCCCCTTATTCAATTGAGTTAAAATTTTGCATGCCTGTCAAGTTCCGATGACAATACAATATTATGAGAGCGAACTGATCGTATGAAACGGAAAGTGGGAAACAGAACATCTCAGTAAATAAAAATAGGTTGATGGAGCTTGGACTCATTTTGATCAGCTTACGGTACCAATAAGGTATTTTATAAAAGCTTGTCTGGAAAAATATATTTTTCCACAAAAATGTATTTACTTCTCCTTCGTCAGATCATTAGGCTTACATCGTTCGTGCATTTTCAAAATTTATCAATGAGTGAGAATTAAAAAAACAAACTTAAAAGACATTTTATCCTGGAATTACATTGCAAACGCAGCAATTTTCATGTTTATAATCATGAAAATTGCTGCAAAGGCAATAAACAAAATACATACAAACTACTTATCCAAGTACACAAAACGAACAGTTGGATTATAGACCACTGAAGTTCTATCCACATCTTGAAGTTTAGTGCATGGCGACCACGAACCGGAAGACGCAGCGTAGGCATGCCTCCCACTAGTGGGACCGACTACATTGTGAAAGTCGCGGGCAAACGGTGCATACAAGTGGCATGTTATCGGTCGGAAGGTCTATGTTCAGCAGTGGACGTCTTCTGGCTGATGATGATGAATTTCTAAAGATAATCCAAATCCTCAAGCCCACTACAAGTTGGCAGTTTACCTAGCAATATAGTAAATATATTTTTTCGCATAATGTCGTAAATGTACGAAAGAGAGAGCTCTAAACTTGAGCGAGGATTTAACGGCGAACCATTTGGTGGCCTACATAATCTTACCAACTACAAACAATGGCACTACGAACACATAAGAGTGCATAAGAACAACTTTTTTGAAACGCTCGCGTAGGCTGCACCATGGTCCGCCCTTAAAGTGACGACGTGGTCGAAAATGGTCAACACGCTAGAGCTGAATTGGGAACTTACTCTATAAAGTCGGAACATACTGCTAGGTGCTCTGTAAATGATATTAAAAGTATCTCTGTACAATATCGAATAAAAATGTGCAAGATGAACACGTAATACGTATCTAAATGCAATGCGTCAATGAAATAAAGCAGACTTTTAAGAAAATACTTAAATAATTATAATGAGCAAATGACTAGTAAGTAACTAGTTTGCTTATCACATTAAAATTACAATAGCTATGTCGTATGCCTCAACTTTGCTTAAAATAGATACCAACAGATATTAAAAACCTATTTCTATGTAGTTATAATTTACCTATTATAAGTACCGACCAATCTCATTAAGCATCAAGTTTGTAGAATTTTATAGCACTGTTTTTGATTTAGTGGTATAACCAAAGGCTTTGGGTCGCTCTCGATTTTTCTCGTGGTGGTATTGTGCTGATGTTTGCCAGCTTCTAACACATAATAGTTAACCCTATTGTAATCAATACACGTGTATGTCCTAAAACTGCGACAAGAACCACCGGAGGACGGACAGCAGCGTCCTCTTAGTAAACAGCGGTACGGGATCCCCAAGCCGCCTGCAAAGCATGGTATTATGGCAACCCCATTTTCAAAGGGAGTTTCCTTTTTTCTTTGTCCAGCAGAGAACGTCTTCTGGCTGATGATGATGATCATTGTAATAAATTATTTCCGATTTTTTCAGCTGGCGTATTGGGAGGATAAGACCCTTTTCATTGAGCAGAAGTTCATAACCCTCAATGATGGGTTCGTCCGCGCCATCGTCCTCTCCAGGCAGAACCTCATCAACGTCGATGTTGACAGGCTTTTCCAAGGCATTCCTGGAGCAGATCAGAAACCAGAGTGCCCAGAGGAGATCAAACACTGGCTGCAGGCTATAGAGATTTCAAGCGCGAAGCTTAGGAAGAAGGATTAAATGTTTACGTCCGAGGTTAAAATGTATTTATCACTATTTATTAAATTTAATAAAAGGGTTTGGTCACATAACTATTTATTTGTGTGAAGTTTAATTGAACCAGTTCAAAATAAAAAGCTTAGTAACGAAATGCAACGTATACTACGACGCAACTTTCCTTTATTTGAATGTTTTTTTTAAAGCGCACATTATAAAGTAAGAGCAAAACAAAACTAAATAAGTATCGAGTTTCACCAGCAGCACTCTGGCGCTTGTCACTGCTTCGTGTAATGTTACTGTTTACTCAACCTGCACTTTATGGACACGATTTTAGGGATTGATCTTTAAATCTTTTCCAAATAATTTTAAACTCACTCACGGATGCTGAATTCTTATTCTATTCTTGTGGAATTGTGGTAAAAAACAATTCAAGTATAAGATATTCAGGACATTATTAACGATACAATTGAAAAAAAAGCTGTTCTGAGGCGATCATAGTAAGGTACAAATATTAAATTGGTTGTTTCGCTGTCGTGGTAGGAATCTTGTGGTAGTCCGCCTGGAGAAGTACCACACCTTTGCCAGTAATTCAACCGTCAAGCAGTAGTGAGTAAAGATTACTGTGTTTCGGTTTGAAGGGCAATGTTTCCAGCGAAATTTCTGGACACATATCGTATATTCACATCTAATATCGTAGGGTGAGGAGCGCAGTGCATTGCCACGCAGGGTTTTGAATCTGTTGAAGCTCAACATATTGAGTGGCACTGAACTATTATAGGCAAGCGTGACGCTTAACATCAGGTGCAACGTGCTGGTTCCGTTATTTAGTACCTTAAAAAAAACGCGGGATATTTTGTATGCTATTTAAATACCACACATATGAGTTTAGTGATAGCATAGCAGTGAGTACTTGTACACTACACATGTTTTGTAACGTTACATGCAACACATGCTGTGTCATATTCTGGCGTGGAAGTGAATATCGTTGTTTTTCTTAGGTAGCTCTTTAATTAGCTGTTTGTGGGGATGGTACCGACTACCCGACTCCCGATTTCCCGACCACACACGGTCATAGCTTAGCGTGACTGAATAGTCTTGGTAGTCGTAAAATGTTTGTAGATTTTGCCTTTTATTTAAAATTAATATCATATCATTTTGTATCAAGGTAAAGGGTAAAACCAAAAAATATAAAATGAAAAATATAGCATAGGTACTCCTTTATTTTTCATTTTAAGTACAAAAAACTTGCACACTACTTAAAAAGTTATCCTGTATAGTCTTTGATATACTTACCTGAAGCTAAGAAATACGTTTAAAAGCATCCAGTCGTATCACCAACAATCCGTTTTACGAGTTTCTACAACTCTCCTAAACAACAGGTTCAGAAAGTTTTTTCGAAATTCCATGCCAAATTTATAAATCGTCCTTAAATCATCGATATACAAATGTTATTGTATACCCTGTTACTTAATAAATAAGATGTACATTTTACATATTAGTCATAACTTTTAGCAAAGTATCAAGCTAGCTTCATCCGGAATCAGTGTAGTGGCGCTAACCACGTGTGTCTTGTCGCGTAACAATAACAAAATATCCATTAGCTTTAGTGGATTCCGTTACTCACGAGTATTAAAAACATCAAATGATTTTTTACTTTTTAAGCGTTATTTCTCACACTGGCGGTGGTTGTAGGTAAGATATTTATGACCGTAATCACCAAACGGATAATAAAAGCTGTTATTTGCTAGAGTCAATAAGAAACAAAAGCGTAATAGGTAAACAAACAAATACAATTGCTACCATGTATGAAATGTCTTTTTGAATTTGATATTAGCTACATACTTAATACGTTGGATGAAGATGGTGGTTCCGTAGGATTTCTAAAGGTATCTTTTATGAATATTTTACCCAAAGAGTGTGCGCTGTTACCCTAAGCCTTAGTCCTCAATTCTTGCAGGTTATAAAAAGCAGATATTTTGGAATAAAACATAGGAAAAGAGAATATAATCACAGTAGAGTTAATCTTTATCAAGGCCTTACCCTACGATTTACAACTTGCACATAACCGCATTATATAAAGAAAACTAGAAAGCTTTTTGTACATTGATACGTACGCATCTCTAGAAACGTTTTTGAGATTTCTATTATAAAAGCACAAAGAATTGTTTATAAAGCCAGGTTTGCAAATAGATCCCAGAACTACTAGCTTGTTGAGAACTAAAGCTATAACGTTATCGTGTTTTTTTGTTTTTAAATAATGTCCTTATTTAATTTAATGTCACCCTCACTGCTTCCACCAGCAGTAAATATACTCCTGCAGTCGATAGTCAATCAATTCCTTTCAGAATCATACTGTTTAACAATGGTTTCAGACAATCCGATTGATTTTAATTTCAATTTAGCTTTTACATACATAATCCCCAATGGGACGGTTGAAGAATTGAAAGATCAATTACTTGTGGTCTCAGAACAGGGATGTTCAGATTACATAGTCAATATGAGAGATCAAATGATGTTCATGGCCGCTTTTGACATGGTGAATAAAGCTGGAAGTGTTCGAAGAAGTGATAGAAAGATAATTTTTTTGCCAATATCTGAAAAATCATACTGCAAAAACCAGTCTCATGACGTGTTTTCTATGAAAGAAACTGATTATGTTGCGAACTTAGTGATGATATTACGAAATGAAGAATTCCGGACAAACTGCGAAATATACGATTTGGTTTCTCATAAATTTGCAGGCTCATACGTGGAAGCACATCAGCCAATGTTTGTGAATCAATGGGATTCGTGTACAGAGAAATTTAAAACAAGCTCTGGTTTGTTTCCCCATGATATAAGAAATGTATTTGGGAAAACACTAAAAGTAGGCACTTTTCATTACAAACCGTATATTTTGTTGGATGTGAATCCCGCATTAGCACCAACGGGGAGAGATGGCATGGAGATAAGAATTGTCGAAGAGTTTTGCAGGTTTGAATTTGATGTTTACTTACTTTCGTTTTTTGTAATTATTATTTATGTAACTTAATTAATGAATGAAGTCTTTGTTTAGATGGATAAATTGTACGATTGAAATAGTGAGAGAAGATAAATACCAATGGGGAGAAGTTTTTGAGAATGGGACAGGAAACGGCGTTATAGGAAGTGTAGTCGAGGATCGAGCTGATTTGGGAATCTGTTCGTTTATAACTATCTACCTACATTAAAATCTTGTACATTATAACATAATTCATGTAAATATATTTTTATTTTAGCTGGCTTATACTCATGGTATGAAGAATTCATATATCTAGATTTCTCTACACCACATATCAGATCGTCTGTGACATGTGTTGCGCCTTCTCCAAGGTTTGTTTGAGATCAGTTCTTGAAAGTAATTATAATTGGGTATGATGAATACATACTAACTGTAGGTACGTTATATATTTTTAGACTTTTGGCGACGTGGGCAATGCCATTGAGGCCTTTCACTTGGAACATGTGGTGTGCTATGGTAATAACGTTTTTATTTGCATCGGTTGGTCTCATCATCGCAAAAAAGTGCAGTTCCGATGGAGTTTTTATAACTGTTTTTGGCTTAATGATTTCACAAGTAAGTTTAGGTACAACCCTAAAAAAATTGTTAACGTCGTCAGAATCTAAAAAATATTTTTAAATTAAATTTTTAGTCTCAAAAAAATGCAGAGTTGAGTTGGCGAATTCGCAGTGTGACAGGCTGGCTGCTGGTGGCAGGTTTGATACTCGTAAGTGCGTACGGAGGAGGACTGGCTTCCGCGTTTACAGTCCCGAAGTTTGAGGCGTCCATTGACACTATGCAGGATCTGGTCGATCGCAAAATGGTATGGGGAGCCACACACGATGCTTGGGTTTTTTCCTTGACTTTGTCAACTGAGGTACTATTAATGTCTTTTGGAAAATTAGTAGAAATTTATTCTGAATATCTAAAAATAATTGAAACGGACATTAATTTATTTATATTCAGCCGATGGTGAAACAAATAATAAGTCAGTTTCGAATTTATTCAGAAGAAGAGCTTCAAAAGAAAAGCTTTGAAAATAAAATTGCGTTTGGCGTTGAAATATTACCTGCAGGTCCGTAAAAAAATCATTGAGTGATTTTATGTTGTTCTTTAAGCAATTTTAGGTGTTTTATTTGTTGCACGTTGGTTTGCAGGACACTTTGCTATCGGAGACTACTTAACACAAGAGGCATTAGCAGATATGACACTCATGATTGAGGACTTTTACTATGGGGAGGTAATAGTTGTGTTACGTAAGAGTTCACCATATACGGAAAAACTGAGTGTACTTGTTGGGAGGCTCCAACAGTCTGGGCTTTTGCTTGCCTGGGAAAATCAGGTACTGAATTAGTGGATACTTATTTTTAAATTTGGTACAATTAATATTTTAAAGGCGTATGGCTGCTTTGCAGTATACCAAGAAAATGACATTTCTTTGCCATCTATTCAACAGCAAAACCGTAGTGTGCAAACATTACTGTGTTCTGGAATGAAAGGCAATATTTTTAGCGAAATTACTGGGCTTAAATAGATTTGATTTAAAACTCAGGGTGTAGAGCGCTGTGCATTGCTGCGTGTGGTTTTGACCTGTTGAAGTTCACAATTCTGAGTGGCTCTGAATCGTTATAGGCAAGCGTGATGACGCTTTCCATCAGGCAGCGACTTGGTAGTATCATCACTCATTTGCATAAAAATACTTTTGAGAATACATTGCTTGGAAAAAACTGCGTGCCTGTTTTGTGTAACACTTGCATAAATTATTTTGGATTAGTCTTCATTATTATCTACAGGTAGCCTTAAAACATTTGGACTTAAAAGTGCAACAAGAAGTAAAGGATTCGCGTCTGAGAAAAAATGTCGGCTCTGTTAAGCCTCTGGATTTTGCAAATGTTATGGTGCGTACTTCTACTTAAAAGGCACAGAATAGATAATAGTAAACTACATTACACTACAGTAGTCTTGTTTATAATATGAATTGTTTATATTATTTCACATTACTTCAATTACAATTCTTTAGATCAAACACACAGTCGGAGGCTTTTCTAAAACTAATCGTGAAATATTTGTAGCCTCCGTCTGCATGTTTTGATCTTAAAACATGTAACTTCAAGGGTCCTTTGGTACATTTTCTGTAATGGACCCTTTGAAAGTTAATTTCTTAATTTAATTTTAACGCCTTGCTTACGTCTTTTCAGTGTCTAATATCATGCAGTCGGTTGACAACCTCGCTTGTCAAATTCGGTCAAGCTGTTTAGACTACAGGACCTCTTATAGGAACACACAAACATATTTACATACTCACATACTCCCCAAAAACAATACCCTTCTTCTTGGGCAGTCGGGAATTAATAATCTTTTTTTATTTTCAGGGAATTTTCATCCTGTATACAATTGGAATAGTTCTTTCAGTATTATTATTTATAGCAGAGCAGCTTGACAAAAAAATAAAAAACTACCTATTAAAGTTTTAGATTGATGTATTCATAGCATCTTACGCACAACTATTAATAAACTATTAGGCGCTCACTTTTTAGCATAGCAGAGGTTTTGCTTGTTAGCAATTAGCTGTCTTATTAGAATAAAAATTATTTAAATGTGATAGGTAAAAAAAAACTTTATTTTACAATGTGAAGATACTCTCCAAACACTTCACTACCTTGATTGACATAAATTATATAGTGTTCACATTTAGTAGCTCATATACCTACCTAACGAAATATGTATAGAAAAAAATAATTTAACAATAATCGAACGTCATAATTATAAGAAATATATGACAGCAGTCATGAAACAGAATTAATAACAGTGTTATTCAGTAGAGCCAATAAAACTGAAGCGTAATAGCTGCAAACAAATACCGTGGCTATAACTTTATGAAATGTCTTTTTGAATTTTATATCAGTCACTGTGCCTTTTGGGGCTGGTGTTATAGTGGTTCCGTAGATTTTTTTGAAAGTCTCCTTATATTAATATAAACTAAAACAAGCGTAGAAATTTTATTTAGTGTAACTTACTTGTACCTGTGTAGCCTAACTGAATCTACATTCTTATTTATTGATTTACTTTGTGATTATTGAATAGACCAACATTCGCATAAGCAGAGTTACGTTATTGGAAATTAGGATTACGTTAATATGCTGTTAGCTTATAAAAAAGAAATTCTACACGAGAAGAATAACCATCTCATACAAAAAAGTGTACCCCGGAATAATCTGCTTAAAACTAGATGGCGCTAACGTTAACAGTCAGCTAATGTCCAATCCGCTATAAAACCGACCAAAATATGGTATATGAACATGAAAGTATTTCGCTATTTAAGTTTTCAGTACTACAATTGAGTTACGCATCTTTCTAAGGACATTAGCACTCTTAGTATAGTTTATCTATGCTTATAGCTTGTTGTTGAATTAAGGCTTACAAAATGAATATTATTTAGAGAAAATAACTTTTCACATTGCAGTTATAGTACCTAAGGATCTCGAGAAATAATTGTTTAAAAAATTCTTGGTAAAGGAACTATAAGTTGTTTGTTGTTTAATAGCAGGTAAGCTTAATTGTTAGTTTGTAATAAGCCATTGTCGGCTATGGACCCACTCCGTCATGTCGCTTTTTCATTTGATTTCGCCTTCAGTACGTGTGCCTGTTATAAATTTACTGTTGCAGTCAATAGTCAATAAGTTCTTTTCTAACTCATACTGCATAACTATAGTTTCAGATAATCTGATTGATTTCCATTTTAATTTAACTTTTACATACATAATCCCCAATGAATTTGGAACGGTTGAAAAATTGAAAGATCAATTACTACAAGTATCAGAACATGGATGTTCAGACTATATAGTGAACATAAAAGATCATCAGACGTTCATGACCGCATTTGATATGGTCAGTAAAACTGGAAATATACGAAGAAGCGACAGAAAGTTATTGTTTTTACCACCTTCTGTATCTTTCAACTTTACAAATGAGTCTCTTGATTTATTTTCTATGAGAGAAGCAAATTTCGTGGCAAATATTCTGATGATATTGCCAAATTTAAAAAATCAGGCTGAATGTGATATCTATGACTTGGTTACTCACAAGTTTATTGGTTCCGATGAGGACGTGCATCAACCAATATTACTTGATCAGTGGGATACTTGCACAGAAAAATTTAGGACAAATGCTAATTTATTTCCACATGATATGAAGAATTTGTTTGGGAAATCGGTAAAAGTTGCTGCTTTTACTTATAAGCCGTACGTCTTGTTAGATTTAGATCCTGCAAAAATACCATCGGCAAGAGATGGTATCGAGATAAGAATTATTGAAGAATTTTGCAGGTTTATTGAAATAAGTTTTAATGTTGTTATATCATATTCCACCTACATTCTGTGAACACTTAAGCAATGTAGGTATTTCTTTGTCTTAGATGGGTCAATTGCACAATCCAGATAGTAAGAGAAGATAAAGACCAATGGGGACAAATTTTTAAGAATGGGACAGGAAACGGTGTCATTGGAAGTTTAGTCGAAGATCGAGCTGATTTAGGAATCGGTTCGTAGTTACTTTTGTATTATTAACTTATTGTTAAAATATTAATACTCTAAATTACAGTTTTACTTTTATTCCTTTAGGTGCCTTATATTCCTGGTACGAAGAGTTTCTATACTTAGATTTCTCTGCAGCGACTATACGGGCTGCCGTGACTTGTGTTGCACCTTCTCCAAGGTTTGTTTCTTTTCCATTTTTGTAGATTCATCGTCAAAATATTTTAATTTCATTTAATAATAAAATTTCTACATTTTCTTATTATTCATTTATGAATATTTCATATTTTTTTAATTTATAGACTTCTGGCGAGCTGGGCAATGCCGTTAATGCCATTTACTTGGAACATGTGGTACGCTGTTCTGGTAACTTTTCTATTTGCGTCATTTGGTCTCATCATAGCAAAAGGATGTTCATTGGATGGAGTTTTCATTACTGTTTTTGGGGCGCTGATTTCACAAGTAAGCTTTTCCGAAGTTCTGTATTTAGAAAAGACACTGAAAAGCATTCTTGCTACCAAACTATGTTGCTACTAATGGCAGCAGTTATTAGTATTTCTAAAGAAGTCTTTCTGAACAAATAGTGCATGTACTACTGAAATCAAAGAGTAAATGTCAGCGAAGCCATAACATTAATTGATGTTGTACCCAGCTGTCCAGTGCAATAAAAATAAGGGATCAAGTTTGTCTTTAACTTTACAAAGTGTATTTAATATAATTAAATTAATACAGATACAGATAATATTAATACAGATTTGTTATTATAGACACAGTTTGAAAATTAACTTCCGCAAAGTTACGCCTGAATCAATCAACTATTGTCTGCTGTTTGCTGCTATTGTCTGCTGCTGTACATTTATTGATTAAAACAATTAATGTACCTATACTTATAAATACTTACGAATCTTATTTGCAGTCTCAGAAAAACACAGAGATAAGTTGGCGAGTTCGGAGTGTGACAGTCTGGCTGCTGGTAGCAGGTTTAATTCTCGTCAGTGCCTACGGCGGAGGACTGGCTTCCACGTTCACAGTTCCCAAGTATGAGGCATCTATAGACACTGTGCAAGATTTGGTCAGTAGGAAAATGGAATGGGGAGCCACACACGATGCTTGGATATTTTCACTTACTTTGTCAACTGAGGTACACTTACACATCTTTCCCATAATTGTAATCTAACACAATGGTAGCTAGACAAGTATAAAAATGTATATAGAAACAGGCAACTTATAGTGTATCTACGTATGGTAAGAGGTAGTGAGAATGTGGTATACATGTGGTATGAGACGCCGCAGTACCCATTCTGATCCTGTAGTGTTATTGTGAACCCTATTTATCATACAGTAAATGTTCATAGTTATGACTTTTCAGCCTTTACTTAAACAACTAGTCAGCCAGTTTAGAATTTATTCAGATGAAGAACTAAAAAGGAAAAGCTTTGCGAGGAGCATGGCATTTAGCGTTGAAAAATTACCAGCAGGTAAGAGAGGTGACAAAATAAGATACCTAGTACCTACGTATCTTTTCAAGAATATTCATCAAATTTATATAAATGAGCAACTTTTAATGTTTTCTAAGCAACTTGCTAACAATAATTTCACAGGCTACTTTGCTATTGGTGATTACTTGACCAAAGATGCATTGGTAGATTTGACACTCATGCTGGAAGACTTCTACTACGAACAATCCGTGGTTATGATGCGTAAGAGTTCACCATATACAGAGAAGATGAGCGCGCTCGTTGGAAGACTGCATCAATCTGGACTTTTATTTAGTTGGGAAACGCAGGTACCTATATAAATATATGGTTATATTTTTATACGAAACTGAGTGATAAGACGAGCAAGTCTGATGGTAAGCGACACGCTTGTCAGTGCCATCTAGAATACTTAAACAGTTGCTAACGCTGCGTGGAAATGTGCTATTGCGTTTTGAAACATTAGAAGTTAAATCTCTATATGCCAGAATTCTCCTTATAAATAAGGCCGCCATATCATAATTTTACTGGATATATTTTGATGTGTCAATTCACATTATTTTATAGATAGAGTTGTGGGCAAAATGCTATTTAAAGTTTCAAAATGCCCGCTAGGATAATTCCAGTCTGTCCTGCTGCTCTGTTTGTCAAACAGAAATAAAAAGTTCGATTTGTCCCCTGGGCCCAGACAGACGCTATCGTTGAAGTGTCAACCCTAGTCCGTAAAATCATGTTACGTAAAGCAGAATTTTCAAAGATAGCGTTTTAAACAGTAAGTAAGGATGCAAGTACTAAGTTATTTATTTTTACAGGTAGCTTTAAATCACTTAAATTTTAAAGTGCAGCAAGAAGTAAAATTATCACGACTCAGAAGCGATGTTGGTTTTAAGCGTTTAGATTTACGAAACGTAGTGGTGCGTACTCATTTACTTACATCAATTATTATTTACAAAATCATTTTAATGTTAAGTATTTGCTAAGTTTACGTTTTTTATAATTTCAGGGTATCTTCATTCTGTACGGAATTGGAGTAGTTATTTCAATTCTGTTGTTCATAGCAGAGAGGCTTGCCAGAAAATCCTAATAAACTATATTTACACAATTATTTATATTTATGCTGGCCCAGCCCATTTCATTGTGTCTGTGAAGTAGCATAATATATAAAAATAAACATAACGAATAAAAATAATTAGGTTAGTGTATTTATTTATTTTTTGCCAATGGGAGAGACTGGAAGTAGATAATGTGGTTTTAAGAGGCAGTTACGACCTTACCAATACTTTTTAATACAGTGATAGACCCTCAGTGTAAATCTGGGGGCACGGCAGTGCCCCCGCAAGCTTGCTTCAGATTGTGTTTTATCCATAGATATATTAGAAATAGAACAATCTAATTTGTTACATTTATGTAGGTATTTAGTTTGTCCAAATAAAAAAGAAATATTATCTGGGATTTGTGATGACGAGCCAAACGTAGGTAATTTCTACGTCAAGCTACAACTCATTCTCATGAGGCTTTCATTCGTCAAGCTCTGACTTGACGGACATGACGCATTTCGTGACCTTTACTAGAGATGTAGCGACAATCACACTAAAAATCGATTTAAAGGGCACACGATAAATCTATATTTTTTTCAAGCGATTATTTCGAGTAAAATCAAATTATTATTTTTTATATTTTTTGTACAAGTTATGTTCCAGGTAAATTTGAGATGGACGAAGATGAAAAGTGAATATTAACCTTGTTATAATAAATTGGTTGATAGGTTTTGTTGCTAAGTTTGTAGTACAGTAACGGTATTCATACTTATAATACTTACTTACAATGTAGATAAAGATTGATTGATAATTTCTAAACACTGTTATTACTTCCTGGACTAAAATCTTCAATTTGAATTGTTCAAGATTAGGCGACTAAGTAAGTGCTAATAATAAATTGTTAAGTGAATGTCGTGATCATGATAGGGTTCATGATAAAGTTTTCACACACGAAATAATGATAATAATTTTACTATGAAAACTGACGTGGTTTTGATACATTTTGTTTTAATAACTATAGTCGGAATAACCGACTCAATTTAACGTGAGTATTCCCGTTTTATTAAAACAAAATGATAATAATGGCGACAATGGGCACTTTGGAACACAAAACTTTCAAAAAGAAAATTACTACAAATGCATAAGAATGATAAAAGATATCGATTCTAAAAAATCCATTAGAGCTATGCCTGTCCCCTCCCTAAAGAGTGGGCCACGCATGTGTGCGTCTGAGCGTGAAATGGGAAGGGTGTTATGTGTGTGCGTGCTCGGTTGACGTACAGAACGTGGCTAGCGAATGGCAGAGTGGTAGCGCGCGCGGGCGGGAAAATCGATCGATATTTTATCGAGAGCGAAGTATTCGGTGCAGTTTGTTTGTGCTCATGAAACCATGCTAAGATAAATCGGTATTTAAAGTTTTAAATAACAGTTATTATGGCTATCTATTTATTATTTTGTCTGGCGTTGGCATCAGCGGCTTCGGCGGCTTCGGCGGAGTTTGTATGGAAGCATCATAGCAATGAAGAACTACTCTTTGTGTTGAATGAAGTGCACCAAAAATGCCCCAAAATAACGCGAGTGTACACTTTGAGTGAGCCATCTGTTCAAAATGTACCTTTGTATGTTATCGAGTTCTCCGATAATCCTGGTTTTCATCAGCCTTGTAAGTATAAATTAAGTGGAGCTAATAATAATTTAAATATAATTTTCAGCCTTACCATAACATTGTCTCATGCAAATTGCTATTTCTGCATTTTTCATCAGATATACCAGATGTGAAATATATTGGAAATATCCATGGAAATGAAGTTCTCGGCCGTGAGTTGCTTCTGGGCTTGGCGCATCATTTATGTGACCGATACTTGAATGACGATCGTACCATACGGAACCTTATCCATAGCACCAGAATACATTTGCTGCCATCGATGAACCCTGATGGCTGGCAGCTATCCACCGACCATGTGAGTAAACAATATTATCTGTGCCACCTTATCAAGTGTTGGGATTTAAGTTAGAATAATGAGATACATGCAATACGTCCAAGCCACACCTATTTTGGGCCATTTAAATAAAAAGGTTGAAACTAGATTGAAACAGCCTACTTAAAAAAAAATTGGATATGACAAAATACTTATATTTTTTTTCCTTGTAGGGTGGACTGGATTACTTGATTGGGCGTACAAACAATCACTCAGTGGACCTAAATCGGAACTTCCCTGATTTGGACGCAATCACATTTGAATATGAACGCCAAGGAGTTAATCACAACAACCATTTGCTGAAGGATTTAACCAGACTCGCCGAACCAGTAAGTATTTTACTTAGCAGTTTTAGTTAGCTTTCTTGTTAGACCTAGACTTTATTGTTAGGTAAATCACCCGGGTGAAAAGTACAACAGTAAAGTCATCGAACTAATACATACACTAACAACTCTAAAAAAACAATAAGTTATCACTTGAGTTCACCTATAGGTACTATATCCAAGGTCCAAGTAAGTTAAGTCTACAAATTTGTTGTATCCTAAATTTTCAAGATATATTAACAAAAATAAAATGGATGTCCAATTCATACCTACTTATATTACAAGCTTTGCTTAGTTTGGGGTCAGATGACCGTGTGTGCAAAAATGTCCCAGATATTTATTTATTTATTTTATTTTATTTTATGCATACATTTTATTTTTGTTAGAACTTTTGTCCTAATAGTTTTTAAGGATAGAGGATAGAGATGTGGTCATCAAGTTAGCTATTTTACTATATCTGGTGTCTGCTCCAACTTATGTTTAGTCTACTACGTTACGTATTAAATTTTTTGAAGGTATATAGAAGTAAGTAAATACTAGGCATACATTTTATTTTTATTACTACTCGTATCCTAGTTTATAGGGTGTTGTTATGTATCACCAAATAAGCTTTTATACTATTGTTTTGGTTAAGGAGCTTACAATAAGTTTATTTGTAGCTGGAGCCAGAAACGAGAGCGGTAATGCGATGGATCATGTCGGTTCCCTTCGTGCTTAGTGCGGCGATGCATGGCGGTGACCTGGTGGCCAACTATCCTTACGATGAGAGTAGGAGCGGCGTTCCAGTGTCCGAGTACTCTGCTAGCCCTGACGATGACACCTTCAGGTTAGTATCAGTGTCAGTGAGCAAAGTACGAAAACACACTTAAAAATTCGCACTACGTCTACAGGGCATAACTGTCTGATGCTGAAATGTCTTAAGGGGTATATAGTTGTGTAAAATGTTTTACAGCTACCTCACTCGCACATTTGCAAGTGTTTGTAAATTTGTGAAATTTTAAAAAGTGCATGTTTACATCTGTCTATCATGTCATCAGAAAGTTTCATCAAAACATTTGTGATCTTATCATCAGCATGCACAACATATACTTTTAGGAAATTCACTTTGATTCAATTCACAAATGTGAAATTGCGCGAACGAGACAACTGTAGACGCCGCAGAAGCACAGAGTTGGCTTTAGCGCGCTAGTCAAAAAACCAGATTACTGCTAATTATATCTAAACCAGGAAATCAATCAAAATGTTGTGCTATGCATACCTAGATATTATTGTTATCTCACTATTAGTGTAATAATCACTTGGAATATACAATAGGGGTTCCAGGCTCCAGCGAAAAAAAGTGTGTAATTCGAGGTCTTTTCAATGTTTTTTTATCGAGAAAATGTCATGTAATTATATTTTCCTGTCATACAATATTATATAACAGAACCAAAAATAGATAATATATCTCAAAATAAGATTTTTAATCTACATAACTAATGAAACTACAAGTAATACTACTACCCTAAACAGAAAAATCACACTTTCATCAAAGTAGGCCGTTCTATGACCAAATCTGGAAGAAGATATTTATATCTATTATTGCATGAATTAAACAGTCACCTCACATTTCAATTCTAAGAAAAATGCCATGATCTAGCTAGTTAATCTACTATGTAGTCTACATTCTATCACCGAAACAGATTTATAGAATAAATTATTGTACTAGGTATAAAATTGAAATAGATATCCTTAAAATATATTTTTTTTTAAATTAGATTAGGGGAATTAATAAGGTTAGCCATAGCTATTCAACGCGGCAATGCGGCCAGCGTAATGGGCACCTTTGCGCCGGGTACAATTAGGAGTGGGTATTTGTAATTTAATTGACTATATTTGTAAATGTTATTATGGAAATTAGAATATAATACCTTTTTTTAATATAGCCCAAAAAAACCTTTTTTTATTGACAATGGTTAAAATAAGTTAATAACTGGTGGTTTTATTTGGATACAATTTTTAAACTTATAGGCACATGAACATTTTGAATTCCATTTTAAAATTACAAATGACAAAAGAGAACGTTTTTAGGGAGCTAGCCATGACATACGCATCGGCCCACGCTGATATGGCCTCGACGACTCGTCGAGGATGCCACACCAGCAGCTCCGACGAGTCCACTACCTACAACTTTGGCAAGCAGGGAGGAGTCACGAACGGCGCCGCTTGGTATAGCTTGAAAGGAGGTAAGCAACGCCGTGATAACTAGCAACTTGAGGTAAAAATTTCGTTGGAGACAAGATATATAATTTGCAGTATCCGACATACTTTCAAGAGAATCGTAAATCTGTGAGATCTTACGACCTCCCTTTTTTCACATTTTCAAACATACATGTTCATGAACTGACAACAGTTGCCTAAATGATAACAATAGAATTCCTCCGCGTACAGTGTTTGTGACTACTGTTACGAAAGACTCACCACAAGTTGACAACAACTTATAGATACAAGCTTAGAACTTGCACTCATTTATATTCAAACCATGGGCGTCCTCAAGTGACATTTTGGCCAGTTATTTATTCAAAGAGCTAAAAGGAAACTTGTTGACATAGCAAGGCCGATGAGATGACATGATTTGATTTTTGTCGAATAGCTGGCAACAGAATGTTGTATATCATGAACGTATGCTTTGACACCTTAATTGAGTCATTTACAAAATACAAAACTTATTATAGAATTCGTTTCGTAACTAGATGGCAGATGAGATGGCTTAATTAATCTCGTAACTGTTTGATTTTATTGATATATTTATTAATATTGAAACACACTTGACAACCTTGCTGAATTGATGCAAACTGACCTACTATCATTTCATTAACTACTAAACCAAGACACATGTATAAACAAGAACTTATTTTAGGTATTATCCTAATCCTAACTAATATTATAAATGCGAATATAACTCTGTCTCTCTGTCTGGGTGTTTGTCGCGTTATCACGGCTGAAAGCCTGAACAGATGGAGCTAAATTATTGCATAGATATAGCTTAAGGATAGGAGACGGACATAGGCTACTTTTTTTTGTAGGTCCACGCGAACGAAGTCTTCTATAAATAGTTCTTTATAAATAGCATGAGAAGGTCTGAATATGCTCAATTTACGACGTAATTATCTTTGTTGTCATTGTCCATTGTTTATTTCTATTTTTCACTATTCCATAGGAAGTGTGTGAAGCAGCTATTGATCGCTTTACGTTACGCCAAGTTTCTTTGGTTACGCTGACATTTGCGTTAATCTCGGTCGACCATGAGAGGCGTGTGGACAGGTTTAGCGATCCGAATATGGAGCTTTTTTTGTTTGGAGATTGTTTTTCAACAGTAATACTCGAATGTATCCGGTCTACGTTCAATATTCATACTTGAGACTTACTTGGTGAGATACTACAGTGGCCGATGCTCTGATAAATGAGTCCAATATTTAGAAATACCTAGCAACAAGCCAAGACTCAAAACAAGTTTTGCTTGGACATTCCCGGCATAAATTATGTAACAGTGGTAATAGGCGAGTTCATTATTAACTTAGATTGTCCTCATCCTGTTTCGTAAATTACTACGTTTAAACTTTTATAGTTTAAGACATAAGTCATCCACATTATATATGAGTATCATTCTTTCACTGGTGTCTCATTACTAAATTATTTTGGTTAACTAACACAAACTAAAGATTTTACAAACATTATGAAATGTTCATCTACATGTTTACGAACAGATAGTAGAGACAAATGGTTGTGTTTGTAAATAGGTAGTTCTGATTGAGAATTTATTGCGATACTTTTATATTTGACATGTAAATAATTTGCGGGACATGTCTTTTGAGAAACATTCCTAATCCTTTCCAGGAATGCAGGACTTCAATTATCTGGCTACAAACGCATTTGAAATAACTCTCGAATTGGGTTGCGACAAGTACACTCCCGAAGAGAAACTAGAAAAGGAATGGGTGCGAAATAAAGATGCTCTTATAGCATATATTTGGCAAGCGCACATTGGAATCAAAGGGACGGTATGCGACGAGGCTAACTACTTGGAGAACGCTATCATATCCGTGATCAATATTACTGGGAACGTGCCGAGACCCATTCGACATGATGTAACTACTGCAGGTTAGTGCTTAAACTTTTTGTATATCTTACAATTCTTTCGTTCGTTCGTTACATTTGCTAATGCATACATTTGCAATTTGCAGGGATGCAAAAATATGTTTTCAGTAGGTATCGTATTTTGTGTGACATGAACATTCAAATTAGTGATTTGAATTGCCTTTTAGAAATTATGAACCGTGACATTGGTTTTGCTTAACTGATGAATTATTTATTTATTTATGATTTGGTCTGTTTCACATATCTGTTAGATCTTAACTAATTCCCATTTCATAATGCCGAATACAACGCCATAATTATAATTTGAAACTAGAATGTCTAACTGACTTAGAAGCATACATTATACATAGGTATCAATATTAGTTAAGTGTATTTTTTTGATGCTAATTCTTTTTATAGCCCGAGACGATTAAGGTAAGTATGATTTCCAATTCACTAAGAATTTTCCTTGTTTTTTTTTCCAAAATCCCAAAATAAAAATTTATTGTGAATCTAGTCGGATGTTGATATTTATAACAGTAGGAAGAAATATCTGTTGTTTTAACTATTTGCCGTAATGGTTTATTGTTTCCTAGTTACCGATTCAGTATTGTTTGTAAATACGCTATTGTCCGGTGCAAGGAATTAACAGTTGTTTGCATTCAGCTCGGTAAATTGAGACGAATGCTGGCGCAGTAACTAAGTGTTTCCTCACAGCTTGCTGGTCATGTGACTCAATTAGAATGCGTTGTTTGTCTCAGGATGCAATGCTTATTTGATCTTTAGCATACCAAACTCAATATAACCACTTAAAATGGAAGATCAAGAATATTATGTAGGTCTATATTTAAACAATTGTTTTGTTTTATATCGGGTACAGGGCTATTTTCGTTACTTCTCATTTGAGATCGCATATTCAATTAAAAATAATTTTGTTTTGAATGCAAGAAAAAAAGGGATTGAAACTGTCATGAAACTAAACATGTCAGGTGAATGATAAAGATTTTTTTACTCGTAAAAGTTTTTAATAATATGTGTACAAAACATGATAATAAATTGAAACGAAGTAAAAATAAAAAAAACAAAATTATTTTATTTTATGACAGACGTCCTGATTTTAAGTATCAGCATGCCCACAACAGTTCAATGCCGCCAAAACAATGTTGAGAGACAGATATTTTTGCTGTAAACATAATCCTTCAGTCCAAAGCACACTAATGTTTGCACACTACTGCGCGGCAGTTGAATAAAATGCAAAGGTGTGGTACTTCCCTAGACATATTCTGCAATCTTTTGCAGAATATGCCTAGGCCATGAATAGGCCTACCATACTTAAATTTCTGAGATATCTACATTCTACATATGAATTTCATTATTAAGTATCCAGATATCCACAATACTAAGATATTCCTCAAAATCGTAGGTAGCTTTTATTAGGCTACTACAACTTAAAATAACAGCTTCAAATGTCAGCTGAGCAACGTTACAGATCGCATGACTTTAAGAAGGTCGTAAAGCAAATATCGATTTATATAGTCTAAACAAATCGCGTTATCTTCATGTACTTAGTTCATGTATATCTCCTTATAAACATAAACAAGGTTTATTGCAAAACATAAATAGGTTACGTACAAGTAACAGTTCTGCCTTTTACTTTAGTTAGAAACTGTGTTGCAAATGGCAGCATCTTCCAATAGTGTGGTATCGATGTTACATTACTGTTCAAAATAATTATTTTAATGTGAACAAAATTGTCTACTATATATAAATTGCAAAGGACCTTATTTATAAGGAGAATTCTGTGATAAATTGTTAGGTTAGTGTCGAGGAAGGTTTGGGTTTTTCATCATGTTTTCATCATTCATCATTATCTCTCTGTTAACTACTTATTCAATGACTGGCAGATAGTGTTAATGAACATAACACGTGACAGGTCCGTACGGTGATTATTACCGACTGTTGACCCCGGGACGCTACGAAGTAACAGCGAGCTTCCCCGGGTACTTCCCAGCTTCCCGCGTGGTGACGGTACCGCCGCTCCAGACGACTGCCGTCATAGTTAACTTCAAGCTTGAGGTATGTACCAATTTTGCACTTGTTTGATGGTAAGCGCCACACCTACTGCAGCATACTCTAAGCCCCGGATCTTCAATTTTTTTTTTTGAGAAACTGTATGATGCCGCCCATTTATTTTAATTTTACCTTTATAATTGGATACCTACTGATAAGCAATAACATGTCTACACACAAAAAAATAAATATTGAGTTTATGTTTACAGAACGCTTCTTTATCAGCCAAAGAAGCGTTCTGTATCATTAACAATTTTTTTTTGTGGTTTGACATGTTATTGCTTATCAGTATCCAATTTCAGCTATCAGATTTTCCTCGCGCGGCTTTTGTTTTTATGCGTGACTTAACCACGGACTCTCGCACCGCTCTATGATATCAAGAGATAAAACAAAAAACAAAAGCTGCGCGAGGAAAATCGAACGCGGGCGGATGATTCTTTTTTAAAAGGTTTTTATTTGCGGCCAGTACTGCGACATGGAGCACAGAGGTTTTGGTATACCATGCTACAAAATAAAGCAAGGCGCAGTCAGTCTGCGACCGAGCTGAGCCGCGACCTATAGGTGCCATTTGCAGCACGATTACGGCTGCTTATTCGTTTTAAGCTGCTGCATTGCATTGTATTGAATTAATAGCTGGAATAAAAAGACTGTTTTACTTCTCAGTCATCCGATGGCTGCCATCGTGTAATAAGCAAAACACGACACGCACGACGACGTAAAATTTTTAAGTACCTAATAGTTTAAATAACGACGAATTGACGACGTAAGTGATTGCACGTATTTCATTAAATTTTAAAAATAATATAGTAACTTAAAAAAGCATACGATAGTTACCTAGAGAGACGATCGATGAGCTCTGATAGATTTATTGATGCGACACTAATGCAATCAGTATTTTACCATCGGTTGATCGACAACCGACAAGTACTTTAGTAAATAATATACATAAATAAACAACACACATGTTTAAAACAAAACACTGTCGTGGAGAGAGGTCGACGAAGGAGTTTTCGAATATAGCTTCATCCCTTTCGCATGCGCGATAACCAGATGCGTGCTGCCACGATCTGCGATTCATGCGGGCGAGCGGGCGCGTATTTTGAACTATGCCTACAGGCTCGCAAACAATAATGTTCGTGCAGCGCGTCTCACTCCGCGCCCGGTCAAGTGGTCCGTGTGCCACAGATCACACTCTGGGCCCCTATTCGGAGAAATGACATTTTATCTCGGTCACTGTCTCTCTAATTTAGAATTTAATGGGAGTGAGAGTGACCGAGATAAAATGTCATATCTCCGAATAGGGGCCCTGTACCCCTGTGTATCGGTCGAGTTGTGAAATTTCTGTACTCGTACTATTATTTATTCTGTGGTCAAAGTTAAGTAAATGATGAGTTGTCCATTCATGTGTGTAGTGTGAATTTGGCCGCCCTCTGAACTTGCCGCCCGGGGCATAGGCCCCGGCCCTATATCCGGGGCTGCATACTCCGGCTAGTCTCATAACATTTCCAGCTCTAACCAGAATTCGCAACATAAAAATCAGGCACTGCTCTGCGGCTGATTAATGTTTTTTTTTATATTTCAGGTATTTGACTTAAACTAAAGCTAAAACTACAGAGATATAGGCACAGTAATATAAAATACATGCATATTTTATTATGCATGTACAGTACTCATTTTTTGACAATGTCATAAAACGCAAGCTACTTTATCTTGGTCATATAATACGTAATGATGAATACTACCTGGGGCCTTATCCCGTAACTCTGGTGGCGATGGTCTTCGTTTGCTATCCTGCTCGCTCGCATGGTGCGAGTAAGTTGGCGCAAGTGGAACGGCAAGCGATGACCATTGCCACCAGAGTTACGGGATAAGGCCCCAGCTCCAGTTGAGAATGCCAGGTTAAATCCTGGTGAAATAATAACCGAAGAAGGCATACTTCGTGGCTCAAAAATCTTCAAAAACATTCAATAACTTTCAATACAATCGACTTAAGTGAGATGGGGAAAAACCTATATCGTTTTTTGTAGAACCAGCCCGGTATTCCTTAATACTTGCGTTTGACGTCATTCCCTTGCGTAAGCTGCACGCCTGAAACTGACGCAAATAGATAGCTGTGTGGGCGGTCCATTAAATTTGATTGAATCAATATTGATAAGGGATAGCATTTAAAATGAGTTAGTGTGTAACATGAATAACTAAATTCAGCGAAATATATTTAGGTATATTTGATGACGCAGTGGGTTTCTTGAATGGTCAATCATAATTTTTTTTAAAATAATTTATTCAATTCTTTATTTATTGTTTAAATTAAATTGAAAGTAAAAAAAAAAAAAAAAAATATGCTTAATTTTAGATCGGATTTAATTTAATTAACTGCAAAATTTTAAATTTGAGTCTGTTCCGGATACGTATTTTGTTTAATTATTATGTATTAATATGAGAAGTTGGTTTTACAATGAGTTAACCGAAAAAAATATCTGTTACTAATTATTTGCGGGTAAAACGCTAAATTGACTGGGCTGTTATAATTTTGTATAATATGGATGCAAGTCTGGCATTAAACTTTTTAATTTCATAATGCATTTTTGCAATTCAATCAATACCTTTAATGGTAAATGTAGATTAGAGAGTGACAAATGAAAATGATCACTTTCAAGTGAACCTAGTTAAAGTGTTCGGGGGCGTGGATTCGATTCCCATCTAGGACAAACATTCATGTGATGAACATTTATGTTTGTTCTATGTCTGGGTGTCAATATCTATATAAGTATGTATTTAAAATATATATGTACGTAATTATCAGTCTCTAGCAGCCATATTAATAGCTTTGCTTAGTTTGGGGTCAGATGACCGTGTGTGCAAAAATGTCCCAGATATTTATTTATTTATTGAAGTTAGTATTACCATAGATAAATACAGAGTTTCTTTGGTATTAGTACAACCTGATCCGAATCGCAATAGACGACTTACAATATCGCATGCTAAATTAACCGGGAAGTAACAAACAAAACGCCACGTATCGAAAGACAGAGATTGTTCAGTTTGAAAGGTATAAATCAAGGTCTCGTTAAGTTTTTACTTGCTTTAGTCAAAAATATCACTTGTACTACTGCGAGCAGATGTAGAAGAAGTAATCAATTATGTCGAAGTCTGCATACCAATTTTGAACGTAATCATAATAATGTTGCATTGACCTTTCAGGTCTTGTAGCTATAGTCTCATAATCTTTTTTTGTCTAGATTGATGTATACCTAAGTGTTTCTTCTTGGAGTGATATCATTATAAAAGGCCAGAAGTCTGTCTTTAGAATCAAAATAATCTTTAAACTTATTTATGTTTATCGTCGTTTTCTAGTCTTTTTTTTTTTTGGAGTTTGGTCTATATTCGACCGTGCCACTCCTATTGTAAACGTAGTACATATATTTTAACTAAACCTAAACTAAGCCCTTGTCATGCCAAAAAAAAGCACGTCAAAAGTAATTCTGTAAAAAAAAAATACATACAGGGTTTATAAGTTTTCTATCTAGAAACTCGTCAACTTATTTATTGTATTTGATACATTTAGAAACACGAATTTATGTTCAAAAAATAAAAATTGCGTCAGTTACTTCGACTAGTTTCGATCACATTCGGTGACTTTTATCAAAGAATACTATAAGCTTGACAAGGGCACGACCTCGTCTTGCCTTGCAAAAAAAAAAATAACAACATAAAAAACTACAATATCAAACAACAAAAACATTTTTTTTAAATTAAAACAAAATGTGTCAAAACCACGTCAGTTTTCATAGTATAACAAGTCCTTTTCTAGGAATCGACACACAGATCAAAGCGCTTATGACAGAGACATAAAATTTGGACTTTATACTCTTCAAATGGTCTAAGTGAACATTAATAACGGGTTTTGCGAAATTCCACCCCTAAAGGGGTAAAATGGACCCCAAAAGTTTGTTTAAAAATATTAAAAAATCATGCTAATTCAATGAAGTGTACTTAAAAAACATAAAAAAATAATATTGGGTCAAATCAGGAATTTCAGGATTTTACGAAAATAAACCCCTAAAGAGGTGAAATGGGGTGCTGCATTTATTGTAGCATACGCGAGCGAAGTCGTGCGGCAAGCTAGTTGTGTATAACTCAGTTATAATGTTAAACGCATATTTGGCTTAATCTAGTACGATGACATTTAAAATTGAATTCTATTATGATTTTCGGTGTCTTTATACCATCCTATTATTTGTAGAGCATATCATGTTTAGCAAGCCTTACAAAAATAACCATCTCTATGGATTTGGGCGATAATTCGTTATCCGTCTAAATTGCTGATCAAATTTGGTCAACAATTTGCTGCGATATAGTTTGTGTAATCGGTATATCAATACTGATTATACTGTATCAAGATAGTTGCTTCTTTTTTATCCAAACAAATGTAAGCCATTGAACACGCTTGTCACTTATTAAAGGAGCTTACAAGCCTCCGAACCTATCGAGCGACTGTTTTAATTGTAAATGAATATTTCGATAAAAAATGGTATATAATTGAAAGTAAATTATTATTGACGTCGTCGTCGTTAGTACTGATCTTCCTAATAAGAGTATGTTCAAATTCCAGCACTCCTCCACGTGGTACGACGATGACAACCTGGGTTCCCTCCGGTACTCCAACCAGGCCCGCATATACAAGCGGTCCCTCTACCAGAAAATAACTAAGACGATGCTAGCCATGAACGAAACTACAAAACAACGAGAAGCTTAAAATCCGTATAGTTTGTATCCTTCGTCTGAAATCTTCTAGTTACCATTCCGTGATGCTTTAATTGCAATAATCTGTCTTAATAATTGTTTTAAGTATCACATAATTTATGGTGATCGAACTGTCGTGTAATTTGAGTGTAATGGATCAAAAAACTATTTTGTCATGCCGGATTTAGTCAATAGTTTACACTTTGAAATAATCCTCAAAATCTGCATAATTTACTTTAATTTTATAAGCCAGTCTACCGATGCGTGTCGTAAGTTCATAAATACTTATAATATCAATTCGGTTTCCAGTAATACATACACGCGTTACTAAACCCCTATCTACGTCCTAGTCCTAAAAAACATTTTAAATATGTCTTTTTCACTGTAAAAGAGTAGGTGTGATTGTGTATACAAACAAAGAATAGGTGTATAACATGACTTGAAAATCATAAGTGCCATAGAAAATAAACAAACGTATGAAATGCATAACAGACTCAATGTGCTACGATTAATAATACTAATCCAAATCAATAAAATGGATGTCTGAAATTCTTATCTTTATGATACAGGGTAGGAGGCCTATGCCCGCAGAGAAGCTCGATAGAGCCTGGCGATGATAATTTATAGATACAAAATGCGTGCCACCGATTTTGTACATTTTCACTTCGATGAGGCGTAAAAAATATCTGTGATTGATTTGAAGAAACCTATTGGCTCACAAACGTTACATCTAAATCTAGTTACAGTATACCAATAAGATTGGTATAGCGAAGCACGACTCCTGTAGTTAATTTGGTTTATCAGACCAATTAGTAATTATCGTTACTATTTTCTACGAAGCAAATCTCATAATTCAGTCAAAAGATATGCGCAGGGATCTTGAAAATATATTTCCATCTTTGAAATGTCCCATATAACTGAGACAATTTTAAAAATATATACCCACTTCGATTATGTTAGTTGTTGTTATACAAAAGTAACTAATAAAAAAGATCTTTCTAGTCTAATGTTTATAAACGTATTTTATGTAGGTAATTTACTAAACACAAATGTATAAGTATGCTAAGTATAGATAGTGTTATAAATGTAGAGTGGTTGTAATTATGTAATTCTAAGTGAAATGTTTAGCAAGTGTATTCTATATAATTATTAAAATATACATAATATTATAGTCGTATATACTATTCCAATTAAGTTTTCTATAAGGTCTGTTGGTATGTATCGAATCACATGTGACGTCTTGCCATTTAGAGCCTAACTTCTCAACTCACGTCTTCACTGTCTTCTTAATGTATTCAAATTTAACTACCGAAAATTTTAGATAATTTGTGTACCTAATTGATATACCTAATGTGACATTTGTAACACAGTGTTAAACACTTAAATAAAATAATGGTTTGTGTGCATACTCACTTTTTATACTTTATTCTTGACCATTGATAAAAACGTAATATTAGTTAGTATTGGAATAGCTTGGAGCTGGATCCTCCTTTCTTTTAAAGGAAGATGGAACTGGTCCCCAATGGGATTTTATTTCATTTCAGTTATAATTATCAGCTAGCAAATTTTAAGTAATTATAATAACATAAAATTTTCTAGCTGATAATTATATTGTTATTATTTTTTTCTTTAAAATTAAAATGTTTAGTTTGAGAAAACTTTTCGAATGACAATGTTACCAAGATGTAAAAGTTAAGAAAACAATTATAGTAGGAATTCGTTAAGTTTATTCACAAAAACACAGTTAAAAACGCTAGGTTTGGTAATTATTCTAATGTTACTCTATTTTTTCACATTTTCGACATCTCTTTCGTTCAACGTTGTATTTACAGTTCAGAAGTCTGGTTAAGTTTGAGCACATACAGTACCTTATCACTTTTAACTATGTGATGTTTTATATTGTTGAAATTATGATGAATAATAAACAATATTAAACATTTATATATAAAGGACTATTTCAGGTTCAAATTTATTATACGAATATGATAGTTAATTATATTAATACTATTTCACAGTGACGATGTGGTACATTTCATACTTACTAATAAAACTAAAAATATAAAAGTTATTATTAAACCAAACCTTAATACGTTAGGGATCACCGCATATTATAATTACAATAATTTGCTTTTAGTTTTTACATGTTGAAAAATTTTAGCGCCCTCTAGTTGTATCCTTGAATTTTGTCTACTCTTTAAAAACTTCTATAACAATCGTAGCAAACAACACGTAACAATCAAATTCAAAACCAACTTTATTTATGGTCATTAGAGTCAAACTTCATATATCATAATTTATAAGTATAAAATATAAACTTACTATAGCTCAATTCATGCAAACCACTTACCGACACAAGCTAAAGTTTCTTATTTTTATTCTTTATAGTCAAAGCTTTGGGCATTATTCACAATTCTTGTCGTAAGAGATTTTGACAAAGTTTACTATGTTAAAATTTGCTGTTAAGTCTTTGTTACGAAAAACTGAATACAATACACAACGCCCCTGGTACAATTAACAGCACCTATGACGCTAAAACAGCACATCAATGATAAATCATTTTACCTGTAGCTAGGCAGTTCCTAACTAGGCATTATCTAATGAGACAATTTAGGACGGATTCGTTGCTCGATGAAAGCTCTACGCACATGAAACCAAAAATGCCCGACCTATTTTACAGTACTGAAAAATTGGTTCTTTAACAGTCTACATCTTTATTTTTTGTTTGCTGGTGACTAATAATGATTCATTGATTCTCAAGACAATTTTGTTTTGATATGCGCAGAGCCTAAATTATTTGATTGGAAACAAATAATTAAAATTATTACTACCTACATTTTTCGTAAATATTAGGTACATGAAATTTATGATGGCACGAAGTGATTATTATAGAATTTAAACAGTACAGATTTATTCTTTACAGGTAACGTCACTACTATTATAGGTAGATACTTATTTAGGGTGTATAAATCTAGAGGTGATCTCGAGATCGGTAACGCAAGTCTCTATTGCTATATATTACGTATATCAATAGAGACTTTCATTACACGTACGTAAATCTAAATAGATAGTATTTCCAATTTGCGTAGTTTTTATCTACATCGGTATCTCCACCTTATTATTTATTGCTAAGCTAAGCACCATTTGTAATGTTCAAGTTATTTAGTATACATTATACATATCCTGCATATTTTGTATTAGTGTACGTTACGTTACATTAACTGCTATACTTAGGTAGGTACGTTTCATATTATCTCCTTAATATTCATAGGTAAGTTAAATTTAAATGTGAAAACTCTTCACTTCATCTAATTATGTATTAGGTGACACTTAATAATGCTACTGTCATCACGGGGTACGTTTATATTTGTTTACCTGAAAAGCAAATCAAAATTTTAATATACTTAACGTGCGACAAACGTAGCAAAACGTAGGTTTTTAATAAATAATTTCGTTAAAAAAATATTTTAGTACGTAAGTTAGGTACGTTCTGGTACTCATAAAACTTCTGCTATAAAGGTTATTGTTGTGTACATTTAGTACATTTACTAATCAAAAGTATAAAATGAAGTGACTAAAAATGATAGCGTTCAAGCTTTAGTTAGATAATACAATTTTACTGATAGTTTCTCGTAACTTAAACTTACGCGATTTCAACACATAATTAAATGCATAGTTTCTTCTCCGCTTGGTTCAAAAAATCTTAGGCCTGGTATCCCAATGAGTACCTGTTAGTGTCTATTCCGATGTATGCCCGAGTGTCGACTGCCAGGCCTTGACTGGACTATCGCGTAGTGATCACTGTTGTCCGATACTGATCTGTTGACAGCCAGTATTTTTAAAACACACTGTTTAGCTGCAAATCTTACATTAGTGTGATTAGTACTTGTCCAAGCTAAATAATGATATTTTAGACACACACAGTTATCAATTTTAGTCGGTTAAAACACATAATAGGTTAAATTTATAATTATTAACTATTATTTTAGTTTCAAGTTCAAGTTTTGTTTAGTTGTAGTGTCAAATTCCATAGTATACAGTAGGGGATTTCGAAAAAAGGTGTGTTATTGGCGCGTATTTCGAACACATTTTCAGAAGAGCTTACTGTTCATTGCTCATACTATTGAGTAAAAGCGATGTCGATTTAGGTACTTATCGTTGTGTAGTCGTGGGCTGAAATGATGATGATGATGATTTGATCTTACCTCGCAGAATGAATAGTGGAGGATGGGTACCTGCTTCCGTACTGGCTGCCGTGCCAGCTACGGTATGGATCGTAGTCCTCTACCACTGATGGGTCCTTTTCGATTACCTGAAGATGACAGATATTTGTAAGGGCGATGTATGACGTTGTCGTCAAAAGAACCGCGATTGTAGCAAGCTTACAAAAAGCACTTAATTGTTTTACTACGGTATTCAATAATTACAACGATCGCAGTAAGCGGTATTCGTAGTAGAGTTGAGTAGAATCGGGAGTTGTAAGACTAAGTATATTAAAATGCTTATTGTTATTGGCATTACAATGTTATTATATTTCTCAATGCATTATTGATCTGATCTGATTATTAACTCGTTTTCATAATTTACAAGTAGTTAGCCACACGTGTGCATCGATATTTCAATCCGCGAGTCCATCGTTTGCAGAGCGCTATACAAAGAGTCTATAAAATGGTTGTCGCATAGAAATGGCAACTAACATTATGATATCTCGTTATGAAATAATTCAAAATGTCTTCTAGATTTTGATGGTAGAAGCATAAACTTAAAATTAACTTTAATTTTATTGGACTTAACCAGTTAATTACACGAGGAAGAGACCTAGAAGATGAAACCTATATGTGGTTGGTTTCAGTTCACGCGACAGCAAAGAAGAGTCATAATTTTGGTCGAATTCACAATAGCGGATAAGTATTTTATTTTGGATTATGCTCACATAGGTACATATATAGGTAGGCATATGAATTATTAATGAGGTTCAATGATAGCATACGTGCACATTCTATGATAGCTTTATGACTAGATGGGAGTTTTTGTGTACTTGAATCAGTTGAGTATAGTTGGTAGGTTTGTACTTTGTATTATACTAAGTCATTGTGTTTCGGAAGCTATGACAGTCATATTTTTTGCGCACACTGATTGTATCATGACTTCGTAGATGAAATTAAATAAATAATAACCAGAGGTTTAATAGTGATTTATTATACAAAAAACATCATCATGATCAGCCAAGACGTCCACTGCTGAACAAAGGCTTTGGTCCCTTAAAAAGGGGTGAGGGTGGAGTAAGAAAGTAGTTTTACATTATTAGTACAAAATATTTTGTAAGTTGAGTTAGCACGTTAGGTTAATGTTAGTACGTAATTTATTTAATCTTGCAAAGCCTCTGTTATCTTACCTACTCAGGTCTATGATTAAGGCCCCACGGTTCACAGTTGTTGCGCGTCTAAGGTCCGGTACATACATTTAATAAAAATTGCTCGTTTTGTCTACCAGTAGTAAAATTTGAACAAAATCGAAGATCTTCCAAGCAAAACTGCACGTTCTTCCGTAGTATCTACGCACTATATCCGATTGCACTATTTAGTGGCAGCCCTAAAATTTAACTATTATTTTAAGCAAAACAATTGATACAGTAATAAGTAGATAGATAGTTTTTGAATACCGGACAATGACGCCAATGTGACCGTACTATATGGCAAGTAGCTTGATAATTATAAGCGGGTACTTACATCGGTTCGCGCACAGGAGCAAGTCATCGCAGTGCAGAGGAAGCAGTTAACAAGCAGCATCACCAGGAACATGACTCCGAGCGCGATGGCCAAGTACAGCAGCCACAGCGGTCGCACTGTGCCTTCCATGCACGATAGCGCTACCACTGGAAATGAGCACGATAGATTACATGTCGATTGAAATGGCTATAATAATTATTAAATTAATAAGGTAACAACGTAAAGTACACTATTCTTAGATTTCATTGCAAGTAGGTTTCCCTGTTCAATTTCACGTCTCAACTAACGAGTGCGAAAAGGACACACGAATTCTTTCGACATTTTCCCGAAAGATGCGCGGAAGTAGGCATTTATCGCGGTTAGTTAGGATTCGCTTTGCTTGTTAAAATTTACTTTATTGCGAGGCAGCGAGTCTCAATTTATTTAAATTACATCATGGAGAAGTACTTTCTGTATTTTTACTACTTATTATTTATTCTGTGATATTATGACTTTTTTCTGGAGCACTGCCTATGACCAGACCGAAAGGGAGGGTATATAAATCTAAAGACAGGTACCGGTAGCGTCGTTGGGATCGAGGACAAATATTCCAGTGGACGCGGTGACGGAAGCCTCTTCGTCGCCGGTTTCAGCTTTCCCATCCTCTGCACAATCCACTTCTAAACAGCTGCTTGCTGAAACACAATTTATTGAACTGATTAGGTATTTTGCGAAAACGGTGGTACAATTATACGGGCCCATCAAATTTAATGTTACAACTATTCCAACTATGATAGATTGTCTAGATTTTGCTAAAGTATGCTATGCGACTTGCTCGTCCCGTCATGTAAAAATAAAAAATTATAATACACGATAGTTTTTGCTGTAAAAGCGTTAGAGCATATGAAAAACAAGCCCAGTACTATTTCCCCGTATTTACTCTCCATAAGCCTTTGTACTGAGGCCTAAATAAAATTGCAACAAAACTTACTCCTGCATATTCCAATATCGCACTGGAAGTTGACTTGCGATGAGTCCGGAAACCGGAACATGGATGCTATCGCCAGCTCAGCTGTTCCTCCAGACGACCTTACCACTACAAACTGCTGTTTTACGGGACATCTGAAGATCAAAAAGTGTCTAAGTGTTTTTTTTTTTGTTTTATTGTTAAGTTTCAGAAACATAAATACTAAGATTTCAGTAAAAATCCTTGTGACAAAAATTATTACATAGTTATTAATATTAAAAATTGTTACCTACCCTCTGTTATCAAGTAGAATAACTGTGTTATTTCTCATATTGAAAGCAAAGCAGTTCTTCATTCTGATTCCATGGGATCCTGAAATATTTTTTATAAATAATAATAATGTGGCATCTGACTCATTTATGTGTTTTAGTAATTCATTATATAGACCAAGTTCGGATATTACAGCAAAGTAAAAAAAAACAGTCAAAATGTCCTCACCATCAGGTTTGCTCATTTCAGCCTTAAGCGTGTAGGGCAATCCAAAGGCAGCATTAAGTACTTTCCGCCCTTGGTCGTTTAACATTCGCAATGATACCAGAGAGGTTTCGTTTCTGAAAAAAATACGGATAAAAATTAGGGATAAAGATAACATATAAAAATTTATAGGTATATGGGTTATTATTTATCAATCTCACGTTCGTCAATTTAGATCAATCTCACGTAGTTCAAATTGGATCATGGGATCAATTTATTTACTTTGCTTATCATGTATTAGATAATCACTACTGGACGAAGCCTCCTTCCTTATGCCCTGGGTGGACCAGTTTAATAATACAAGGCAATTTTGATCAGTTCGTTATTGTTGGGTGTAACTAGGTAAAGTATAATTATGCGCAGGCGACGTCAGCGAAGAGGACAGATGTATCCAACGTGAAAATGTTCATGATGTGACGCAGTGCCATAACATTGTAGTCGGCCTTGGTGTCGTTAACTTCTATGTGGGACATCACAGCCGGTTATTTTATTCTTGTATCCTATATGAGCAAGTGTCATACTAGTTAAAAATAAGGTTATTGAGATGGCAGTATATTAATTTAGAACTCCAACCCTTTTTATAAACGTAAAATTATCATTTCTTGATTTTTAAATTCTGAACTGAACCAGATCAACAGGAAGGGTATTGTTAGATTTCAGCAGTTTCATCCCAATGCGGCTTAGGATAACTAATAGCCCAAATATCTAGACACACACAACACACAAGATCCAGGCAATTTCACCCAAATGTGGTTTAAGGTACCTAACCGAAATATCTTTGCAAACGGAAAGAACATTGTATGATCCAGGCAATATCATCCCAATATGGCTTAGGATTCCAATCAAATATCTTGATCAACAGGAAGGGCATTCTAAGATTCAGGCATTTTTATCCCAATGCGGTTTAGGGTGTCTAAGCCAAATACCTTGGTAAGGAGTATTTATATTACCGAGCATTTCTGAAGCCGGCCTTGCCGCAGGTGATGACAAAGATTTTGTCGTCAGCCAGCTCCAGGGTCCGATGCACGCGCACCGCTAGCGGCAGCGACCTCTCATCAGTGCGCTGGAATAATAAAAATCACGCGAGATATGCTAAATGTCTTTATTCCCACAATATCGATGGAAACATTGTCCTAACTCCGGAACACAGTGAAGTGTGTTTGTCCTTTTTCAAATCCGTACTTAATGGTTGCAGGACTTCGATCTAATTTGGTGTGGTGGTAGATTACATGGATTGAATGGTGTTTAGAAATAATTTCATTAATAAGCTAGCTAAGATAACACTGTATGTTTTCCGAAAATAAATAAATAAATTAACAAATAAGGCTAATTTGTATCCTTTAAAATGTACGATTTCTGTAAAATAGCAGATAAAACAGTAGGGCTCAGTCATAAAACATTGACATCATTTACATCATCGGTTGACATCATTTAATATTGTATTAAGGACGATACTGTCGTGACCTAACCTATTTTTAAGATCTGATATATTTGCACACTAAAATATTCTGATTCTAATTCTGATAACTCTAAAACTTACATTATTCCAAAAGACTCCGCAGTATTCAGGGGATCCCTGCGGAGCGACCAGATTAATGTCATAAGTCAGGGACTCAGTGGCGTTACCCAGCGCCATACAAGCTGGTGTTCTGAAAAGTACAAAAATGTGGTGATTGAGAAAAGTGATTGTTGACAAAACAACACTATTCATATCTCAACAAAACAATGCAGTCGGGCAGGATTTTTTTACAACGTCTACCTAGGAAAGTATCTCACACAAGGTTATGAACTGTAGTTCAAAACCTGTGTGAAAACCACAGAAGATAAAAGTTATCTTTCTCTTTTCTGTGGTGAAAACCCTGATCGCATAATAATATAAGTCTAAGGAAAAGGTAAATTATTTTTAGCTGGCATTGGAACTATTATAGAAAAGCAAGGTTCTTACAATCAGGCTAGCGACTTGTTCGTCTATTTACTCATGCATGACTGCCCCGGTGGCTCAGTTGGTAGTGAACCTACCTTCTGTGTTTGGGAGCGTGGGTTCGATTCCCATCTAGGACAAACATTCATGTGATGAATATTTGTGTTTGTTCTATGTTTGGGTGTTAATATCTATATAAGTATGTATTTAAAAATATCTATGTACGTATATCAGTCTAGTCTGGCAGCCATATTACAAACTTTGCTTAGTTTGGGGTCATATGACCGTGTGTGCAAAAATGTTTCAGATATTTATTTATTTATTTAGTTACATAAAGACATTTCCGACCTACCAGGTCCGGTTGACTGTGCAGCTAAGGGTTCTGTAGAATTGAATCATACCTGAATTCCCGGGCATGTACGACTCCGTTGAAGGGCTGGTTAAAGTTTATTTTGATGGACATAACCCCCGTTTTGCATATCGCCGTCACTACCGGCGCGAAGTCTCCCGTTCCTTCCGTGTTCTGTAACCAATCAAAAAACAATTTAAATATCGTGACTGACTCTGCCATTTACCGACTAAAAATCAGTTTTATACTACTTGTATTTTTATAGGTAACAAACAGTAATATAAAGATAAGGTAATGCAGGATTTTTATTTTTTATTCTGAAGTAGCTCACAAGTCGTGGTAATCAGTGGGAATCGGCTCGCCTCACATTCGTTGGCTAGCGGGTTCGAACCCGGACGGGCCCGTACCAATAAATTCTTTGGAACATACGTACGTATATACCACTTGTTTTTCAGGGAAGGCAAACATCGGGAGGAATGCGATGTGGTATGTGAACCCAGCAGCCCGCACTGGTCCAGCGTGGTGGATATGGCCAAATTACCCTTCAAAGGTAGGCTAATATCCCAGTAGCGGAACTTTTAAAGGCCGATATAGAATACATTGTGATAGTTGCGGGCAACGGGTGGATGCAAGAGCCAAGTTCTCCGTCGTTGTGGCGCTCTAAGGGGCAGGCCTATGTTCAGCAGTGAACGTCTTCCGGCTGAAGATGATGATGAAGAGAGAAAAGCTCAAAACCCCGCTTGCATTAAGTGGGACTGGTGAGGCCATATTGGTCAATATCGGAAGATCTGCTATGTCTAATATAACCACAGAGTGGCTTCTACACGATTGATATTGCGAAAGAGCCAAAGGGAGATGGAGGGATGAACTATATACATCTGATGGACTAGCCTCAAAATGCACCAATCACACTTACTTGCTGAAAAATAATAATGCCTAACCTTAGTCATATTTGCATAACTATCTGGATCCGTGTCTATAAATATGAATAGAAAAGGAAAGTGAGCATCCATTAGCTTTTTATGGAAGATTGCTATTGCTAGCAATTATACTAGCGCTTAATTCGTCAGCAGCAATTATTTCAGTTTACTCAAAAGGAACGATACACATTGACTTCCTGTAGCCACCAGAACTGCTTCCTTGTACGGTGACTGCAAGTTGGCACGTCGCGCTCACATTATGCACGAAGCTTATTATACTAGCAATTGTGTCAACTTCTGAGGTGCTAAATATTCATTGGCACCTTGAATAGTTTATATCTATATATATAAAAATAAATCCCTATCTTGCCTGGTTACGCTATAACTTGAGAAAGGCTGGACCGATTTTGATGATTTCTTTTTTATTGTGTTCGTAATTATGAGGACAAGGTTCTTATGAAGAGTTTAGCCAGGCCGAAGGCCAAACTTCACGGGCATCAGCTAAAAAATAAAAAAATAAAAAATATATATAAAAATCTATATAAGAAAACAAATAATATTCAAAGAACTTAATTCGATAATTTTCGTCTTGGCCTTTGATGACTTTTAATACACGACTGCCCAATAAGGAGTTATGTTTTTGAGGTGTATGTGAGTAAGTAAATTAAAGAAAAAATATACAATATCTACTTATGCGTCTTATTAGTAGAATATATAAACTGATTTGCTGTGAAGGAAAGATAATGATGATGAATACAGTTTTCTATTGAAGTGATCATTTTCTATTCTATATTCGGATTGATAAAAGATTTCAAGCAATCATTATTATACCTAAATGTATCTTAAAGGTATATAAATTAATAAATTAGCATATTTAAGCTGTTTGCCGGCTAGTGGACAACGAACCGTTAGGAAACGGAATCGCAGACTCACAATGCACAAATCTCAGAGAGCAAATCACTGCTCTTTGAATCGTAGCTATTCACAATGTTAGGGATATAGGGCTGCCCCTTACATTCCATTCGTATGTGTGTGCCTTCGATAAGCATTCAAGCATTAATATACACAAATACACAACATTTATTTGTCTCTTATTGTACAAGTCTGCCTCTTATTCTAAAACCAATGCTAAGAACTTACTAATAAATGCAACTATTGAAATCCAGAACCAGCAGAGGACGGGAAGTAGTGTCGTCTTAGTAACAGTGAACATTGTGCGATCATCAAGCCGCCTGCCAAGCGTGGGGATTATTGTAACAAGGCTTCGTCCAGTAGTGGACGTCTAAGAATTGATCAGAAGAATGAAATCTAAGATTAAAATTTAGAGACAGGGGTGCCCGCTGACGCGCATTATTTTTGGGTTCTAATTTACTTTATGCACGTAAATGTATACTATAATAATCTATAAACACAATATTTGGCTTTAGCCAATAATAATATTATAAACTATAAAAACTAACTAACTATAATTATTTATATTATTAATATTTTGGTTTAAAGTTATATAAACATAACATACACAACATAAAATAAAAACATAACGGCGAGGTGGCCCTTGGGTCACCCGTAAGCCGCGTAAATTTTTATTATCAATAATACATTCATTTATATTTCCAGAAATTCCCCCCTACAAACAAACTATATTATCAAGTTTACATCTTTATAATTTTTGTATAGAAGCGTAGATAGGCTTAGGTCCAAGAAAGGAGAAACAAGAGACATACAAATAAAAAATTGCTTGCAGTTTGCTCGCCATCGCCGGTCGTCGAAGATATGCGATCCGCGCCTCGGGGAGCCAAGAGATCACGATCTACATGACCTGCTATAGACACTCCATTATCTGCATCTATAGGAACAATAACGTAACCAGGTACCTACATACTTTGGAGTCAAACATTCAAATAATATAGTAGATTGTAACATAAGGGAGCAAAATAATATTTTTACGGCGAGGGCGCTTTTTTGAATCCAAAGCGAAGTGAGGGATTCTACTCTAGAATCCTGAACGTAGCGAGGTATTCAAAGTACGTCGCCCGAGCCAAAAAAGTATTTTGCGCCCGAGTGATACACTCTACTTTTCATCACCCACTATGAGAAAATAAAAGGCGCCTCATATTTTATTGTAATATTATTATTAGATTATCCATCACATTTCTTGCGTCAGTTCTAATACTTTTAGGAGTTAATTCTATACTTTCAATGTCACTTGAAGAACTCATTTTTCGAAACAAAAACCATGAATTTCTAACAATCCGTGAAAATTGAAGAAAACGCGGGATGTAGTTCGCGCGTTTTTAATTTGATTTCTTTATTTTTTATTCAGCTACTTTTATTCAGCCAGCTACAGGCTGTTGTACCAGCCAGTCTTTATTCAAATAATATTTGCGTTCGATTTCTTTGACGCTAAACACTAAGACGTTCCAAATTTAAAAAGTAGAATAACTAACTATAGTCGGAATAACTAACTAATTTTTTCCCGTTTTATTAAAAGAAAATGTATCATAAACCAAGTCAGATTTCATAGTTTTTGACTGCCCCGGTGGCTCAGTTGGTAGTGAACCTACGTTCTGTGCTTGGGGGCGTGGGTTCGATTCCCATCTAGGACAAACATTTATGTGATGAATATTTGTGTTTGTTCTATGTCTGGGTGTTAATATCTATATAAGTATGTATTTAAAAAATATCTATGTACGTA
Source organism: Apocheima hispidaria (assembly GCA_947579745.1). Lineage (NCBI taxonomy): Eukaryota > Metazoa > Arthropoda > Insecta > Lepidoptera > Geometridae > Apocheima > Apocheima hispidaria. Next base: position 7,265,133 of record OX388151.1, read on the forward strand.
TATCAGTCTCTGGCAGCCATATTACAAGCTTTGCTTAGTTTGGGGTCAGATGACCGTGTGTGCAATAATGTCCCAGATATTTATTTATTTATTATAGTATTTATTTTCTCTTCGAAATATTTTTTTTTATATATTCATAGTAACAACAACTCATCATGTGTTAGAATCAGCCAGAATGATACGCGTAACACTCAACCACGCACTTCATTTTGTAAAAACAAAACTTTCTTGAAGGTCAAGCTTTTCAATGTAGATTTCTTGACGGTCGAGCAAATGTGATAAATTATCGTGAAATCTTGTGTTACATTTGGCATTTGTGTGTTAAGTACCACTCTATTTTAAATAAGAATTCGCTCTGTTTATTTGTTAAGTAAATTTGAAGAAACTAGCATGCATAATACGTTAATAGAATACCTACAATATCTTTCTGCGACAAACTGTGTAGGTACCTGAATCTTAGTTTTGAAATACATAGGTAACAGCAAAACACAGGTGAAAATATTCATTATTTACATACTCGTAAACTTACATAGGAAACGACGGCGCATAATAGATGAGTATTTGTGTTTTCATTTCCACAGTTTATGGCTTGGTTATGGACAAATTCTAGAGCTTAATTAGCCATTTCTAAACCATTTGAGTGATTTTGTGGAAACACCTCGGCGCTAGAGATTGGACAATGATTACTATTGGACAATTAGCCATAACCAAAAAAACATCAACACAAAAAAAACTAATTTCATCCACATTTTGTACGTATTTACGATTCTGAAATGAGAACGTATCTCGCAATTCGTTTTACGTAAGTTTCTTCGGATATAAGTGAGGTACCTGGAAGTCTATTTGGATCGAGCCGACACTGTGTCGCTGTTACTTTTACGTGGCTCAGCGTAATTTCGACCCTGCCAGGGTTGCTCGATTGGTTGTAATAAATCCGTTATTTAATACTTACTAGTAATGAAGAAAAAGTATGTTGATATCTATATCTACAAAAAATGATAATAATAAAACAAATTTTATTTAGTTCTTATAAAATAATAAGATTGATTAGTTGTTGATTTATAAATAGGCGACAAATTGTATTTTTAGTAATAGTGAAACTTAACTGCATTATCTTGTTTAAAACATTGCAGCCCTGATTTACATACACCAGCAAGGGATTGAGGAAACATGAGAGCAATTTGTCGATCTCTCCTCGGCTTTTGTGCTCTTGGTGATTACAGAAAGTCGGGAAGCCGCGCTCTTTGTAAGTCCTTAATTGGATAATATTAGACATATGCAATTTCCATGACCCTTGTAAACACATATCAAGCAAATTATAGGAAATCGTATTTGAAATAAAATGTTGAACAAGTCTACACGATCACATATAGTTTAAACTTGCAACTTCATCGAGAATTCTTAAGATTTCATGGTCAATAAATATTGCTTTTTAATTACGTAATTTAATTTAAAGCAATTTCAAGGAGTATACAGACTGTTTTTTTTTGACTGGGACAGTATGGGCATATCCGAACCCTATTTATATGAGATATGGGTAAACTGTCTTAGGAACCATTTACTCATTTTGTATGGAATGGATTTTGGCGTAGTTATTTTATTGGTCAAGCGTGAGTTCTCCATAAAAAATAGTTTAATCAATTTTGTTTTTAATGCGTATCGACTCAGTTTCATGTAAGGATCGTTTCATTGTATAAGAAGAAAATAAAACGAAACGGTAAAAGTTAGTCAATTTTAATAAACTACTAACTAATGCCAGTTAAACTAAACTATCTAACTACTTCTAATGATCCTATTTTTCTCTTTTGGCACAATGAAATGATCTTTACGTGTGTGGAATGGTCCGGTTAAGACACCTCGAATAATAAAATAATAAGTAAATTAAGGGTAGTATATTACCCGCGGGTGATTCAACCGTTCAATATGACAGTTTCTTATGGTACCGAATTTCTTCATACTGTCCCAGTTAAAATAATTAACCCTTATACAAGTTTTACTATGAAAACTGACGTGGTTTTGATACATTTTGTTTTAATAAAACGGGAATACTCACGTTAAATTGAGTCGGTTATTCCGACTATAGTTTCGATCACATTCGGTGACCTTTATCAAGGAATGCTTAGCGAGACACGCGCGCGACCTCGTCTTGCCTTGCCTTTATACAAGTTGTTACTGAAAGGTGCAATAATATTGGTTATTTACACACAGCGCCATTTAGCCCCAAACTAAGCAAGCTTGTACTATGGGAACCAGATAACTGATAGAATACATAAATACTTTTTTTTTTGTAAATACATACATAGAATACATAGAAACACCCAGACAAAGAACAAACATCCATGTTCATCACACAAAAATGTTTGTCCTGGGTGGGAATCGAACCCACAACCCACAGCTCAGAAGGCGGAAATCCACCCACTGAGCCACAAGGCTAGCTATAATATTGTAAGCTATGAAACGGCGAAATGAAACAGCTGTTCCATAGAAAAATATCAAAGACACGTGACAAAATGTATATGGAACAGCTGCTTTTTTTCGCGATTTCAGTGTTGGTCCCATAGTAAACGTTGTTCATAATGAGGAGACATACATACCTTTCAATACTGTTACACCTTCCAGTAACAGCCTGTATATAGGTAAGTAATCGTACTAAGATCGAGAAAATAAATTGAAAAAATCTAAAGACATAAAACATTTTAGAGAGTTTTAGAGCAAGTACTCGTTTTAACACCAGGCATAGGGTACTAAAATCGATCGTAAAACAGTAGAGTCGGCATGTCGGCTTGTCAATATGGATGCTGCCCTTTGGTTGAGGTCATCGTACGAGTGACCGGAGAAGGGACCGCCACCAGGTTTCTTCACGTCTTTTCGAACTCTGAGGAACAATACACCGTTTGTGGGCCGCTTTCCTATTCACCATTAGTTAGGCCCGTTTATGCCTGTGCTAATGACTCTGTAAGCCCATTGACTTTGGTACGGCGTATAATTTTCTTGTATAAATGACAGAATGGGACCAAAACCTGACAAACAAACACAAATGGATAGAAATATTCAATAGTTGCTATAGATTATACATATTTATATAGAGAGAATGGAACTTCGATTATATACTCGTGTCTATGGAGGTAGGAATGTAGGTTCCAATAATGTTGTTGCTTAGTTATGGGGACCAGCCAATAGAAAGAACCCGTTATGACCACAATAGCAGTCGAAATCACGAAGGTCACTGTTGCCTATGCAATGCAGCAACAGTCAATAATACTCAGTAGACGTTACGAAATCAAATGTTTGTCGTTCTATTTAGAATATCAATGTAAGTATATTTTATTTCCTACACAATTTCTCAAAACATGTTTTTAGGGTTACGTACCCTAAGAAAAACGCAATAAAAAATGCAGCTATTTATACCGCATATGTGGAAATTCTAAAGTAAATCAAACCTATAGGGCACTGTTGACCTAGAATCACGAAAACTGGCAAATAGCAAGGTCTTATAGCACAAGTAAAAAAAAAAAACGAATGACGGATTAATTTATAGTTACATAAAATAACGATTATTTTTTGCTAATTAAACATAACATATTAAATTATATCGATGTATGGGAGATCATTTTTTCAACTACAACTTCAATCCGACTTATCTTTTCGTTAGAGCAAAAAGTTCCCGTTCAATAGTTATGTACATTTTACGCAAAAAAAAGTTGTAAGTCAGACTCGCACTTGTCTGTTTTTTTTTTCGTAGCCTTTCTTCGCCACAACCGCTGATGGAGAGCGATTAGCCTAATAGTTACTATTTGAACATGGAGCTCGGGGTGGTCGGTTCGAATCCCACGTGATTATAGTTATGTTTACATTTTGTGTTGGTGATCTTTTTGCCCTCTAGTAATTTTATGGACTCCGTATTTCTTTTAATCACGATTGGTACGAAATCCTCGACAAGCGAGTTATCGTTTTTTGGCAGATTTATTTAATCTTATAGTAAATTCTAGGAAGAAAATAACATATCAAAATATCAGTACATATCTTTAGTACCTAGAGCTATTTCGCTCTAACAGTTAAATTTGAAACGGTACTTCAATAAATAGACACCTAATTCAAATCACTGCACTTAGACCTTATTATAACACTTGTCTCACAGAGCGGATATTAATCTGTAAGTTCAGCGAATTATGTGCGTATGATTCGACAATAGATAACAAATCATAGACTTAATATTAATATTTCATAGGACCGGGCCATGAGAACTGTTTTAATGGTATAGACTCAGTGGTGTGCACAAGTATGTTACCATTTATAGTACCAGTGCGATCCCAGTCGCACATTAACTTCGTTGGTAACCGCTCTTCGCACTTGAGAGCAATTCCTGGTAGTAGAGAACGATGTGAAGTATCTAATTAGTAGATATTTCGACAGATAGCGTCAATTTTTGCTGTCTTGGTTATAATCAGTATCAGTATTTATTAGTCATAAATAAAATCAAATACACAGGCACAGAAATTTAAAAAAAAAACTTAAGTTTACAGTTAAGTTTGGCAAACTAATTAGTTATTTGAATAATCCAATAATAATATGACAGATAAGTAATATATGCTTACTATGCTACTACTAATTCTTCTCATAAAAAATTTAAGATTCTGAGAATTTCATTGACACATTTCTTATTTTGCAGAACCGATTAAAAGTGCTTAAGAATTTCTTTTAATTTGCTATAAATTTGATTTAACAAATTATAATTCGTAAGTAGGAGATATTCGGATGAGCATATCCATGCATTTGAGGTCTTTACAATAAATGTGATTTTAGAAGAAGCGCGAGGTGAAACGGTAACGCGGACCATTTGCTACAAATTGATGGCTTTCGATGATGGGTATTATCGTATCGCATGACTGGATAATTTTTTCATGGCTTCAATCGACAAATCTCTATATTTGCGTTTTGTATTTCCGTTAGAACAATTACCGTCGTAGAATAAAGCACAGTGCGTAAAAGCTTTATCTGGTTTTGCCTTTCTAATCTACATAAGAACCCAGTGTATGCTCTGCAGTCATTAGGCGCATCCTTCAGCCGTATAGATTATTTTTAAGTAATTATACCAACCGGAAAATGGATTGTTCTGTTCCGCTGATTCAAGTTTAATTTGATTTAATCTGGAAATGTTAAAATAACCCACGAGTACAATATAAGTGAATGATTTATGCGTTTCTCTTACCATATTGCAAAACAACAAGCTAGTTATTATGATATCCATATGTTACGGTAGAGTAAGTTTTACTTCAAGCTGCCCAGGCCGTTGTAATATTTCAATGCTGTTATATAATATGGATCTAAGTAGGTTCGTTCCCATATAAATCGGTTTTGATGCAATGAGTGAGCAGACCGGTTAGGCGGCCCCAATATTTCTGCCAACGACGTCATCACTTGCCACTGTGGGCGTGCTTTATATGTAATATAATTATTTGTATTCAAAATCACTTTACTGACGTTAATTCAGAATATATAATAATAATAATAATTAATACAACTCTGAAATCATTCTTAGGTGCATGCATGGGGCAATGGGCCACAGTCCTTCGTCAACCAGGTGGTGTAAACGGCTCCTCTGACCCGCAGGACTTGATAAGGATTGAGCGAGGCATCTTCCAGGGCGACAGTCTGAGTCCCTTGTGGTTTTGCCTAGCTCTGAATCCTCTCAGCACTTTGCTGAAGGATTCAGAGCTGGGCTATCGGCTTCGTAGGGGGGGTGAAGTCATCTCTCACCTGTTGTATATGGACGATCTCAAGCTATTTGCACCGAAGGTTTTTAGCAGTGACATCAGGATGGAGTTCGGTGTAGACAAGAGTGCAGTCATGCATGTACAGCGGGGGAAAGTTGTAAGTTCTCCGAATTTACAGCTTTCTGAGTCGATGACTCTCAGATCCCTCTCCGAGGCCGAAACCTACAAGTACCTCGGTATGTCAGAGTCGTTGGGTATATCGGTAGAGGACGTCAAAAAGTCGGTGAAGGAACGCTTCTTTTGTCGACTGACAAAAGTACTGAACAGTCTTTTGTCTGGCGGCAACAAGGTGCGTGCCTTCAACGGCTGGGTGATGCCTCTACTGATATACTCCTTTGGCATACTGAGGTGGACTCAGACTGAGCTGGACGCCCTGGATAGGAGGGTCCGTCAACTGCTCACAACACATCGCATGCTACACCCACGCTCGTCTGTTATGAGACTGTACATTCCGCGGAAGTGGGGAGGTCGAGGCATTTTAAATGCCAAGAACCTCCACAACCGTGAGGTGTGCAGTCTCAGGGATTTTTTCCGCAACAACGTGTGTGGGATGCATTGCGATGTTGCGGCAGTTGACAGGGGTCTCACGCCGCTCTCCTTGGCGAACGAGAACTGGCGTAAACCATCGGTGCTGAGCACTGAGGATCGCAGGGACGTATGGAAGGGCAAGGAGCTGCACGGGCGGTTCTATCGGGCCTTAACAGGGCCTGATGTGGACTTGCTCGCGTCGGTGAACTGGTTACGCTTCGGTGACCTCTTTGGGGAAACCGAAGGTTTTGCCTGTGCAATTGCGGACGAAGTTATCAAGACGAACAACTATCGGAAATATATCCTGAAGGACGGTACGGTCGACATTTGTCGGGCATGCCACCGTCCCGGAGAGTCACTCAGGCATATAATTTCCGGTTGTTCGCATCTTGCTAACGGCGAGTACTTACACAGGCACAACCAGGTGGCCAGGATCATCCATCAGCAACTTGCCCTTCAATACGGCCTTGTCGAATCTGAGGTGCCGTACTATAAGTACGCACCAGCGCCAGTGCTCGAGAATGGTCATGCATTGCTCTATTGGGACCGCTCTATTATCACGGACAGGACTATTGTCGCCAATAAGCCTGATATCGTGATAGTCGACCGGTCCCAACGCCGGGCAGTGCTCGTCGACATCACCATCCCTCATGACGAGAACCTCGTGAAAGCCGAGAAGGACAAACTCAGCAAGTACCTTGACTTAGCTCACGAGGTTACCGCCATGTGGGATGTTGACTCGACGATCATTGTCCCGATAGTTGTTTCGGCGAACGGCCTTATAGCGAAGAGCCTCGACCAACATCTCAAGAGGCTCTCGCTAGACGGTTGGGTGAAGGGCCAGATACAGAGGGCAGCCATCCTTGACACGGCGCGCATTGTCAGGAGGTTCCTCACTCTGCAGCCCTAACCGCCGGTAGCTTGGGCCCTGCCTCGCTGTCGGCGGGACTCTAGATTTAGGTTTTTTATAGCATTATTTATTTTTTATATTTATTTTATAAAAAACCTAAATTTAAGAATTAAAATAAATAAATGGAATAATAATAATAATTTATTTCTTTAACTGAGTTTCAGTAACATATAAAGTAGGCAGGAGTCCTCTTGTAGACATATAATGCCTGTGCCAGAAGACCCCGCTCCTCCATATATGCACCTCTCTAGTTCTATAATACCCATATTGTGTAAATGGCATAAAGTAAACCAGCCCAGTAAACATTTAAATAAATTATAAAAAGAATAAACCTGATTAGACAATTATAAAGTAAAAATTTTGATTTGATTTTATAATCATATATGGTGATCATAATGCAATTTTGAAATAAAATCAACATTTTGTCGATTATTTATCACTTTTTAGAAAATGGTGAAGTTACACAGCAAGTGCTGCATGTAGCAACTTTAATTTCATCTGTGGCGTCACGCTAGAAGATAAATTTTTCAGTTGTAAAATACTTTTCAACTGATAAACACTGTTTACACTGTTTTTTAATAATTTCTTACAAACGATGAAATAATGCTATAATAAGAATCCTAACTAATATTATAAATTCGAATGTCTGCCTATCTGTCTCTCTGTTTCTCTGTCTGGCTGTTTGTCGCGTTATCACCGCTAAACGGCGGAACGGCTCAAGCTACATTTTTGCTTATATATAGCTTAAAGGTCGGAGACGGACATAGGTTTGACGGATATTTTTGTCGGTCCACGCGAACGAAGTCGCGGGTAACAGATAGTCACTTATTGATACCACATTACACATTTTTACCGGGAAGTACTGGGCTACACGAAGAGATTCAAAGAATACGGTTTCTAATGAAGCTTGATGCCACAATGCCCAGGTCATACCCAAGTTTCACATCCGTTGATGAAAGCTGTAGGTAAATTATTATGATCATAAGCTATTCAAGCAGTTAGCAATTCAAAGTGGTAAGTTTCTATCAGTTTATTGTGACTTCCCACGGAAACGTAGTTGCATTGTCGGCCCAACGCATTTGGCGAGTGGGAAGTGGTCAATGATGATTACGAAGAACGACAGATCAGCGTAAATAATGACTAGTAATTTACTCTGTCGTGTCCCGCCTGTGCACCACCCAGGAATCGACAAATTGTACAGTGATTGCGGTACCTATTGCTAGTAACAATCGCAATTTCAACATACTTAGAATCTGTCTAGAAACTTCTTATTATTTGCGAATGTCCGTATCATACACCTACAATAGATCAGTCTGAGCAGTTGGATTCGACAAGGCTTTTGAAATCGCGTCGCCTGTCAAATGAGGACAATATGTTCGGACACAATTGTCAATGAGATAAGCTGAAAATCTTTGAAAACAAGGCCAAAATATAATTTCCATCCTTTACATGACGTAAGCCCCAATCGTGACTAAATATGTGTAATCTACAGATAAATCATTATTTACACTATGTTAGCTCAGTTTTGCCGAGTTTCCTGACCAACAACGATAACAATACAACTCAATAACAAGTCACAAGGTTTATTTTCGGAAACTAAGGTTGTATCCCTTAGTAAGAATACTGATAATTTTGTTTAAAATGCTGTTTGAAACAAGATATTATATTGATTAAATAAAATTAATATGAGCAAATAAATGAATATATTTAACAATAAAATTAAAAGAAACCAAGCATAAAGAGTCTTAACATCTAATATCTCAAGGTGAAGAGCGCAGTTCGTTGCCGCGCAGGGTTTTGAACTGTTGAAGATCGAAATTCCGGTTGCCGCTGGTCTGCTATGGGCAAACCACCAGGCAAGCTGCTAGCTTGTCTCGTCACTCAGTTAAAACTCTAAATCAGTTCTATAAACGATCTGAAATACTACACCGCGTATAGAAAGGTATCATGAAGAAACTGATAGGGATACAACAACACTGCTTAGTCTTGACCAGTAGCAAGGGCTACAGAGGCATCGGACACTTCCGCAAGGTTTGTTATCAAAGCACGATCGGCCCACGGAGCAATCATAGCGTTGCACGCAACGTGCATGCGTAGCAAACGCCGAAACTACGATCTACACGTGATAAAAGGTCTACAGTACCTTTATTATAAAGGTCTATAAAAAGCATTTTATCAGACTACAAAATATTGTGTAGCTAATAATTATATACTGCACGTTGCTATTGTCTTCTGTATCTGTCTCGAGCAGCTTATTTTCAATTGAATAAAATAATATATGTTGGTGGTCTCTTAATGCGGCTGCCTGAGGACGATAAATGTGCCTCATCTATGTTCTATGTCAGGTGGCCGTCTATGTTATTCCAATTGTGCCATTGAGTTCCAGGCAAATTGAGTACTAGATTTATCGGAAATCGTTTTATAATGATGAGTTAATTTTGATAATAAATAAAATTAACTGAATCGGTACCACATGTCTACAGCTAGCTCAATAAACATCAGCCTCGCCCGCATGGATCTAGAAAAAGTATATTTGTTTGTCTGTCTAGAATGATAAAATTAATAATGTCTTAAAAACTCAAAAAGTGTCTGAAAAATAATAAACCTAAGTTGATCTTTAACAGGTAAATAGTAAAATGAAAACGGTATGATAAAGAGTATCGAATGTTAAAAGAGCGCATGGACCACGCAGAATATCGTGCTCACAGACGCAAACTAGCTAGCTACAGTGATAATCAGATAAATGTTGAATTAAACGGATGATGAATTAAACAAGGTAATGAAGGAGGAAGATGCGGCCTCGGTCGCGGCTTGAGGCCATACGCCGCGCTGGCGGCAGCGCAGCCCGAATCATTAAGCTCCTCATGCACTGCCTCCATCACGCGAACTAATGCCATTTCAACTGCTAACGAATAATATGTCATTACCGTATAATTTCTCCGCTGATGATAACCACATTGTTTGTTTTTGGAAAGCAATATCTGTGATCGGTGAGAATTGACACACGGAATATTTTTTTAATTAAACTGAGTGACGAGTCGAACAAGTCGGTATCCCGATGGTAAGTGTCACGCTTTCCCATAAAAATTCAATGTCACCCAGGCTTTTGAACTATACCAGTGGAAGTCCATGCCTGGAAGAGATCGCTTTCAGTGATAAGGCCGCCAGTTGTTACACTACTTTTTAAGCCTCTTTTTAAATTTATGTCAAAAATTTGTGTGAACAATAAAGAGTTAATCTATCTATCTATCTACCAGTTCAAAATACTGCTTAGCATTAATCTGACCCCCGAATACTGAAATATTTGTTTACTTTGACAACAGATCACAGTCTATTGTTGTCTTTGTCATTTGCTTAGTGCCAGACAAAGGAAGCATTAGAATTATATAATGCTGTCTTTGTCTGGCTTCTAATGCTGCCTTTGTCTGGCACTAAGCAAATGACAAAGACAGCAATAGACTTAATCTGTCGTCAAAGTGAACAAGCGTTTCAGTATTCGGGGGTAAGATATTAAATATCTTTATGCCCAGTAAATACGCTGGAAACGTTGCCCTTCAATCCGGAATACAGTAATGTTTGCACACTACTGCTTGGCGGCTAAAGGACTGGAAAAGATGTGGTATTTCCCCAGGCGGACTCTGCAAAACAGTTATACCACTACCAACAATTTTATAATGTCAAAAGTACAATGTAACAGCTAGAATACAAACCACTTTGTTTATCTACAAATTATGAGAAATACGTGAAAAATATGGCAAATCATATCAGGCTTGCTAGTTCTAGCGAACCCGATATAGGTATAGGAGTTATATTTAACAAGTCATTTAAATAACAGTTTCAATGATAATATTACACGTAACTACGTACCTGAAGTACGGCAGTGTGAAGTATTGTCTTTTCTAAAGGTCGGAACGAGGCCACCTATACATTACCTATCAAAGATTTGTCATTACCTATGAGTCCCTGTCAAAAATATCATTCAAGTTCTTTCAATTCGCAGACCATTTTCTTTCAATATGTATATTGTCTCCGTGAGTAAGTATGTTTTGTAATTAAAAGTGCGTTGTTCGTCCGTCCGAAATTGCCTTGAACGTCGCATATTTATGCCGAGCACGACTCATGTCAGACTTCATGTTCCTTGGAGATGCCTTTTGTGAAGCCATGGATGTCATGTTCGGTACGAACACGGAGTTATTGGATTGCGTGCGCTCATGGACTGATAATAGTTTATAGGTCTCGTGATTTCTCACAGACAGCATTTATAATAATTGTTGCAAAAAAACTAACAATAATATTGGCTTCATGATCAAAGTAAGTATATTATTACTGAGGCTGTAGATATAGGCTAAAATAATTAAGTTTAAAATATACATTCAATTCTTGGTCTGCTAAGAACTAGACTGAAATAGGTTTTTCTTCGCCTTTTTTTATAGCAATTTTTTGATTTAAAAAAAGATAATTTTATTTTGTTGCTTGTTTTTCTTCTTAAGAACATGAAAAACTAGATATTATAATATGTATAACAAGTCGCATATCACAAAACATTGTAATAAAGTTTATACACGCGAGATTTCTTCATAGAGCATTTCTCAGTAGAGCAAGTTGGAAACTACAAAAAGATTAAATCTTCCTCGGCTCGAATAGGAATAAAATAATTTAAGCAACAGCTCACAATCCTTATTTAAACTATAGACATGGGACCTGATGATATATTTCACTCATAGAGTGCCAACAAAAAAACATTTACACATTAAGTTTTGTTTTTATGGCGTTCCAATCAGATCCATGGAACTAATTAGACCGGACAAAGAATCTAGTTATTGAGTCGACGGTTGTTGCAGGTAGATCTAATGATTTTCTCGAACTGGAAGTGACCTTGGCAAGAGAATAAAAACATCTACGATTACAATACGAATACAATGCATTCCGTGTTACATTAACACTCGTTCTTGCATCATATGATTATTACGTTAGCTTATTTAACTTTTGTTGGTTAATATCTCACAATGATTTTGAAGATGCTCAATTGCATGGAAATTACATTACTCGTAATCATTACCAAAGTAATTTTTACCATTAAAACCAAATAAATGGTGACTTGCATTTCAAAAATTAAGGGGTTCTTCAGGTTGTTTCTAGGGTGCTCTACTACTCGTAGTACTCAGACCGAATGATATTTCAAACTTAGGAAGAGAGTAGCGTTCTAACATTCAGTCTCAAAATATGGGTACTATTTTTCTAGGAGCTGGGTTGGCATGGGTAGACGTTAGCACAATAAGCCCCACGTGGAACGTCAGTGCAGGACTTATCACCCCCATCTCGAATAAGAATAAGATGGGTTCTGGTTGGACTAGGCCTGGCTCGGCGAAGATTGGCTGACAAGGATAGAGCGATCCTCTGAGCAAAGCTATGACTCAGTTTTTTGGTCTACCCGGACCAGTTAGGTGGGTCAAAATTAAGCAGTAAGCCTGTACCATGACGTTCTGATTGCGCCTGAACGTTCTGAACCTAACAGTCATCGCAATAAGGACCTCACGGTACGCGCTCAGTACTCAAAATTGAGCTTAAAACCTCTCGAGACGCAAGCTGCTTTCCCACATCAAACTTAACACATTAGTTTCATGACTTTTCACAAAACTTAACAGGTGCAGGAATCAAAAAAAATATTGAATTAATGTTTACATGAAATGTGTTATCTTTGTAGTTATTGGTGAAATTAAAAGGTCCTAAGCTTCACTCGCGCCCGCGCGTTTCTTCTCATTTGAAACAGCGCAATGTTATTGTCATTTAGAGCCCTAATTGAAAATGTTTTGTTTTCGGGAGAAAAAAAAAAGACAAATTACCAATAGCATGGAACTAAAGAGTTTGGTTATGATAAGATGTCAGGTGTATTGTTTTTGGTGAATTTAAAATAATCTTTTATTTTAAAGTTATTTGTAGGAATATACGATACACATATTGAATATTTTATTGTATACTTAGGTGCTAAATTATTTGAAGGAAACGGTTGTATATTGTTTCTGTTATAAATGTGAATCATTAAGACAACTACTGGCACTAGTATCAATAGTGACTCAGGACAGAATTATTATGTTTTTGTTTGAGTCACACTTAGTTATGTGAATGAATGTTGCCGTATGTGATTGGAATTGCAGTGCAGAGTAGTAGGTGATCTGTGTCGGAGTCTTAAATACCTGTATCTAGATTTGAAGGTTCACGCTGTCGAGAAGTAAAAAAAAACCTTTTCTGTGGCCGATAGGCTTGTACTGTGTTATATAGAGCCGGAGCGGAGTAAATCGTGGCGGGAACGCAAGATCGCGCAAGGTCAAGCTTCGATATTTGAGATTATTACACGAAAAATATCGCAATAAAAAGAAAAAAACCTCCATCCAAACACCTCTATTTTTCGTGATAATAATTTACGCTCTTTCTATTAAAATACTTTAAAAATCATTCAGTGATTGGATTTCTTACCAGTCGAGCTTATAATTTTCAAAACGTAGGTAAATTAGGGTTTCTTTCTTTTCGAATAACGAGATTAATAATTATTATGTGTGATACCAATTTCGTAACTCTATTTTTTTTGTTTATTTGCTCTACATACTTTATTTACTTTAACTATTTGAACATGATGGATGATGGAATTATATGGCTGTATGGTTATAGCTTATTTTACAATGCTTTTTTGTTTATTTTTATTTACAGTATGTACCTTACCTTTGTTTTAGCAAGTAAGTTCTTATTTAAAATCTCTGGTCGAACCTGGACCGAGCACAAGAAACAGGCAGATGGTATAGGAAGATATATGCCTATATCCAGCAGTGGGATAAATAAGCCTATGATGATGATGAAGATTTATTAATTTATTGTCTGTCTTCTTGTAAAGGTCTGAACTATTTCCTGCTTCGCCAAGGTCACTTTCTTAGAGTTGTGAAACAAGCCAGTTATGGGTAAAAGGCATAGAAAAATTATATTTTATTTATTTGTACCAAAAATAATTTCAACGAGAACCTAGCTCTTGAGAACCTAGCGAGTTTTGCAATTATTTGATAATAGATGATACTATTAATTCAAAAATATTCATAGCAAGTCGCGTTTTTTCTCCGTTTCATTACGAATGATATAGCTTGGGTTTTCTATTTAAAGTCAAACAGAAATTGTGACGATCATGTCGCAGTTTAAAGCACTAGCGACATCTTACACGTACATCCTTATCAGTTACTACAATCGGGTACATAATACTTCTTTTTATGGCCATTGACACTCTTTATATAATATCTCTATGCAAGTAGGTACCTTTTAGATAAGAGAGGGCGTAAAACTTATCGCCTGTCTATAGTCAGCATTGTGTTTCATTTTGAGCAAACTGGCTAACTACTGGGGTGCGTAGGCGATTTATAACCTTGCGCCCGCGCCTCCACCGCGCTCAGCTCATTGGCAACTTGGCATTGGTGCTCTGAATGTTTCGAGCCTTTTAAGGCCCAAATTAAGAATAGGCTGGTTTGACCTGCTCTTATCCTATTGAAATGTTTCCTGTAAGCTACATTCCAATTTACTTCGCATTTTCTGATATTAGTAGGTATCTGATAATGATACGAGTATAGATTTTAGGCGTGGATTCAAGAATGTCGAAGTTACGATTCAGTCCCAATTATAGCGCACTCGATACTGGCGGTTTCAGTTCCTTAACCCTCTTATCCATTTCGATAAAAGAAGTGTGACAAAATATCTATTGTCTCATTTGTGAAAGTCGCGGGCAACCGGTGGATGCAAATGGAAAATTATCATTTGTGGCGCACTATGGGAGAGGAGGTCTATGTTCAGCAGTGGACGTCTTCCGGCAAATGACTAGCCTCTCTAGAACTAACAGAGTGTAACAAAGTAGCCTGTTGTCAATTCTAGTGTTTATTCGTACGTGCCGGATGGTACAAGCTCCTAAACACCTCATAAAGCGTAGAGATCGGACACATAACACATTATGGGGGTTCTGCCCGTCCATTGTTCTCCCGCTCGCGCATTTTCAAATTATTGAAGAAGTGTTCAAAAAGCTAACACTGCATATATTTGATGTCTTTTTTATGTAAAAAAAATCGTTTTCATATCTTATAACTAGCTATGACACGCGACTTCTTTCGCGTAGACCTAAAAAAAAAGTAGCTTATGTCCGTCTCCGATCCTTAAGCTATATTTATCTAAAAATTCAGGTCGATCCGGTTCAGCCGTTTAGTCGTGATAACGCAACATACACCCATATAGAGAGACAGAGAGACAGAGTTGCATTCGAATTTATAATATTAGTTAGGATTAGGATTTGGCGGAGTAGAACAAGCGAAAGTTATTGGACAAGCAAAAATAAATAAATTACAATTATTATACTCATAGCGCATAGTTTTTTCTTGTTTGTAATCTTATGATAAACCAGAAAAAGGTGTTTGAAAAAGGCTTTTTTAAATTCAGTGATCGTATGTTTTCAATAATAAGAAATTGCGCGAGCTAGAAAAAACGGGACGGGAAGAAACACCAATAACAAAGGAAAACAAAACCCACTAAACACACACCCACACCCACCCAATAAATAAGTCTCTATAAAATTTAGACTGAAGGACAAAATCAAACGTAGGACTATTATATAAAACAATACCTGAGCGAAGGCGTGGAGAATTAAACACCAATTTATTCAGCCGCGCAGCTGATCAACCTTCCACAAATTCATTTGCATAAAATCCTCATACAATATTCAGAATGGATTACTCAAACAGAATACCGTGTGTTTGAGTACAGTAAATACTGCGTCTGATTGTACAGATGAGTTCTCATCCAGCCCATAGCGTAGTGTGAATTCTTCGGCGCATCGTAAACTAGGTTGCTCCGAGTTACGCGGCCGTACATAACATTAGTATTACAACAGTTTATGATACGTAAGAAGGTGGTTATTCTATGATCATCAGTCTATTTGTAACTGCGAATCATTTTTTTATTTATTTTTTAATCTAGTTTTTATTAGGGCTTTAGTCGCCATGCGTTTATGCCAGCCCCGTTTTACCACAATTTTATATCACTCAAAAGGAAATGGAGTCCCTACACTGAATCAGTACGTCCGAGATCTTGGCATACAAGGACGTTGCTGCATCACAGGTGGGTGCCACCAGGATTCATTGAAACATGCCAACATCTCGAGGGTTTAAGCCAAACTCATACAACATCTGTGATCTCATAGTCTCGCTCCGTCCACACTCGACCAGATGATGGAAAACATCTTCTAGGGTTCCGCAGAGTGAACAGGCAGGAGATTCAACCCTGCCCATTAAATAACTGCGATTCAATGTACGCTACAATTACGCTGTACTTGTATTCAAACCATGACTAGTTATCATCACAAGCCAGGAGACATCCACCGTTGAACAAAGACCTCCCCGTTGGAGGTTGCCATAATCCCCACACTTGGCTAGTTGCTTGGGGATTCACAGTACGCTCACCGTTTACTAAGAGAACGCTGTTGCTTGTCCTGCAGTGGTTCTGGTCGCAGTTTTAGGATATAATATTATATATTTTCAAATTCTTGCCTTAAAAAAGGCAAGAATTTCTTTTTTTTCTTTTAGGTTGTAAAAAGAGTACCTGCATACCAGAGGTCTGTCATAGCTAGTAATAGTTGTCATGTTTTTAAATTCTTGCCTTATTAGGCTGTAAAGAGAATACCTGCATAATCGAGGCCTGTTATGGCTAGTTATAGTTACTATGTTTTCAAATTATTGCCTTATTATGCTGTAAAAAAGAAAACGACTACTGTTAACCATACCTTTACACGAGCTTTTAGTTTTAGTATATAAGATTATAATCGATTGCACTAAAAACCTGTTTCATGCTTCGTTTTATACCGACTCGTCAATTCTGTTGTGCCATACTTGTTGTGTTGTGTTGTTTTTCAAACTAAATCATATTTGACACCTCTTAAAATGGTGCCACTGTTTTCTTACACAATGTTTGTGCTGTTAGATTAGCTAACTTCAGCAAATAGTACAACAGAATCGACATCATTAACTACAACTACGGCGGCTCCAATCTCCGTAAACACAACATAACCATGACATGGAATCAATTAACTAAGTATGTCTGAAAGTGTAAAGCCTGGATACGGAAATTGTAAACAATAACTTGGATATTTTAAAAAGCTGTTATTGTATGAAGTACTAGTTACCCTTGGACTGCGATCTGATTAGATCAAAAAGGTTGCTAAAATTGAATTTCAACTATGTCATGTACCTATAAAAGCACGAGTACAGTGATATGACATCAGATACAGACGACGTGTTTTACGTAGAATCATAAAAACTCAATGCTATGCCAATGTTATTACTAAGTAATATACTTGTCAAGTTGCAACAAAGTAAGCAAATGTCAAACTTTTGAGTCATAAAACAATACAGGCTTAACCACCCACATCAAACAGGTGAAGGTGTCTGATGATGAAACTGATTGGTAAGAAAGACAACAAACGCAACAGGCTAGACAGCAGAACTTGAGGGTTATTTTCCAAGTAAATAATATGAGATACCTGAGCGTGCGCTGCTGCCAGCAGCGTGACGAAGAGGCACCACAGTCGAGACATTGTCCTTGATTCTTTGGTAGTCACAGTGAGCACTTGTTAGTAAGTTTGACAGTTGTTCGGCACGGCTGTCAGCGCGGCATATCGGACCGGTCGCTGCGCGAGTCGGAGCAACACTGCTCGCACGACCAGACCAAGCTTACTTTCTGTGAACGCCCGCGTTCACACCACTACCAATAATATTTCAATATACTTTCCGCAGGGTACTACTGTTTGTGGTATTTAACGTTAAAATTTCGGCACGGTTCGTAAATTTAATGGTTATTTCTGTAGTTAAGCTATCATTAGAGCCAGTGTTAAAATAACGTAGACAATTGATTTCCGACTATGGCAGTTGCTTGGCGTTGCGTTTGAATTCTTGAACTTAATAAACTTCCAAGTTAAATATTTCTGTTAAAATGTTACCAAAGTTATTAAAAGTATTTAGATCGACCAACTTTACTTTTTACCCGACTGCCCAGGAAGAAGGGTAATGTTTTTTGGGTGTATGTAAGATTTAAGATGTGAGTATGTAAATTCGTAAGTTCATAGATGCGTCAGAGCCTAACCCCCGAATACTGAAACGTTTGTTAACTTTGACAACAGATTTCTTCTTCTTCTTGTCTGGCACTAAGCAAATGACGAAGGCAGCAATAGACTTAATCTGTCGTCAAAGTTAACAAACGTTTCAGTGTTCGGGGGTAAGAGTGTAAGTACGTAAGTTTGTAAGTGTGTAAGTGTGTGATTGTTTATGTAAGTAAGTGAGTAAGTACATATTATGTATGTTTGTGTGTTCCTATATTACTTCCTGTAGCCTACACGGCTAGACCGATTTTTTTGAGTTGGTGTAGTTGGATTCATCTTTGCGTCCGGAGTGAAATTACATTGACGCAACATTTTACAGACGGATTTTTGTTCAAACTGTCGCATTCGTTAAAAATTAAAATCTTAAAAACCAGCCAATATCCACATATCCGTAAACTAGTGCTTGACCTGAATAAACAGCTAATTTTAACAATACAGTGAAAATCCAGTTGTTTACATGAAGTGAAAAGCGTGGATAATTTTATTGAGTTGAAGATAAAGCTGCATTGTGAGCGCGGGTCTACTCTACTGCTACGCAATGTAAAGTTGGAGGCGGCGGTGCGGCGTTACGCCACACGCCCACAGCACCGGACCACCTGTCCACATACACGCACACATGCACAGCTGGCGGGTCGCAGGCGCAGGTATGCCACCATCGATAATCCTGCAACTTTTTTTCCTCTACTATATTTGACGTTGGACTTTAACTAGCAAAGCTGTCTACGAATTTTTTAAAGTTAAAATTGTTTTGCTATTCGTGTTAAAGTTTTGATGAGAATCAAATTTTATTCAATTTTTTTTAGAAATTATAGTGGTAATAGATAAGAAATTTAATAAAAGTAGTAATAAGTGTCTAGAAATAATAGTAAGCAGTAGTAAGTTAAATACAGAGATTAAAATATAGTGCAAAAGACAGCAACGCGCCCCCTAATATCTTTTCATATGCACAAGCCTTACGTCATTTATGTATGTCTTATTTATTGTTTTGTTATTAGTTAGAGTTATTAATGTTATTAATTATTAGTTAGTTATTATTGTTATTTAAGTTTTATTGTCTTTTGGTGTATAATAAAGTTATATTGTATTGTATTGTATTGTAGAGGATTATTCTGAATCAACGTCTAGAATTTTAAACCTTTTTTTTAAAACCAGTTTAACCGTAAAGTAAAAATGTAAGATAAAATGATTTACTGCCAAAATTTCACAAAAAATAAAACCAAATCCATTAAAGGATGTATAAAAGTTATGAAACTTAGTTACATCCCTATTCATAGACAGTGACGCCATCTGGTTACAGCTTATGTAACAACTTAACATTTCCAGTTCGAAGTTGGCGCCACCGACGCGCCACCCGGCTCTGTTTCCGCCCAAAATCAATAACACGACGGGCGGGCGCGCGCCGTCGCTTCCAATTCACATCAGTGTTTCAGGAGGCATCCCCCTTACTGCCCATTTCCTTACCCGTTTACGTGCAACCAGTGCCCTTAAAGCGGTTTCTACAATCGACAAATTCTACCCAATAAGTGAGTAAACTCCTAATATATTTATTACTTCGAATTGAAAACTGTAATTCATTCATAAAATTAAACGCAGCGTAAAAAAATAAATCAAGTTAAACTATTACACCGTGGGTAAAGTTAGGAGGGTATATGGGGCGGGGAATGACCTCGTTCGGCAGATTTGACTGTGTACAATTTAACCATCGAAAATGATGAGGTAGAATCTTTTTACGTAATTTTAATTCACTATAACCTTTCGTTTGTTAACGTCTCTACGGTCGCTTTATGCAGGAACTTGATAAGATATTGTGTTGGAAATAGCACGTGCTCTCATATAAAAAAAGGTTTATGTTTAAGTGCATTTTATACGCGAATGGGATATTGAAGCAATATTTTTTAAGAATATAGATATCTACGAAATTATTGGATGGAAAATCTCAAAATTTCAATATCTGAATCAAATAAGACAAACCATAAAATATTTTAAAAACATTACTATAATTTTCAGTTTACAGAAAATAAACCTTTTTACAATTCGTTCTGTACTTTTTTATATTTCTCTAATTTTAAAGTTCATCTTAGCCATCGTTCGTTCTAGTTTAATCATACTAAAAAAATATTTTAAATCATATCATCATAATAATTTTATATGAAGAAGCATCTAAAACAGGTAAACAAGTCCTCTACTTGTCACGAAAAGAAAGGGTTAAATGCCTAAACAAATCCTTATCTTGGCTATAAACGAAACACGCAAGGGGCGGCAGACATAAAATGTAAGCAATTTCCCAGGAAATCAGTGACAAGAAAATATTACGTACATTATTATAAGCCAAGAGGTGTACATTGGACAATCTACCAGGGGTAGTTGGTAGCGCGTCTTAGAAGCAAGAGATCCCGGGCGCGATTCCCGGCTGGACAGATATTCGAATGATGAATTTAAATATCTGCTCTGGGTCTGGGTGTTAATTGTAGATGTGTATTTGTGTGTTCCGTCGCATCCCCAACAAAGGTAATCGTAGTGGTGCGCTATGAGTATGAAGCGTTTAAAAAAATATACAGTGCCTTGTTTATTTTTGTAACTATTTTTTAAATTTTATTTAAAAAAATTGTTGACGTTCGTGCAAAAATAGTGCAAGCTTCAGCCTAGAACAGTTTTTTTACGTATTTTTTAAAAGTAAACCTCAAACTCAATTACTTTTTAAAGTCAGTCCCTAAATTTGCCTCCCCTTCAATCTGCTTGCTGCCATAGGTTCAAGCCTACTCAGCCTGCTGATAAATCCATCACTGAGTGTACCAAATCAACCTTTATAGTTTCACCGTGTTTGCAAGATACAATTTACACCGAATTAATGTTTCCTAACTACTAGGTACTATTGATGTACGATACGTTAAAGAAAATTCTTATTCATTCGGACCTGAAATATAATAAGAAAAGGGACGCCTACACACACGGACGCCGACCGTTTTGACCCAAGGGATACCCTTTTATGAAAGAAAGTAAAAGTTGTTATATAAGACCACATGGGGAGATCCCATGTGTCAGTATAAAATATACTGTTATACTGTCCATTTTTTTTGTAATAAAATTGAGGCCTTATTCCCGACTGCCCAAGACGGAGAAGAAGCAGAAGGATGTTTTTGGGGTATGTTTGATGTTATTGTATGCTGTGTTGCCTGAAAAGCTTGACCGATTTTGACAAGTGAGGCGTCGTTGGATTCTTCTCGCCTGGAGTTACATTTACAGGCTACATATTGCACGACGAGTTTTTGATTTCTTCGATTTTTTGATACTTGTTTCTTGTGGAGTTCTATACAGTATCTCTATTATAAAACTGTGGAAGCACACAGGACTACATCTATACATGCTTGATTAGTTTGAATGTGTGTTGGATTGCAAACACGCGTGACGCGCAATTTCTTGGTAATAGTTACTGTAATATTTTTTGGGGTTATATAAGTATATACATACTTTACGGTTTGATCCATTTCGGATTGTAAGGTGACGTCCGATTCGTGTTTGTACCAGGAGTCAAAATAAAAAAAAAAAAATGAGGTTATATTTTGTAGTCGGTGTGTTGTTTATATGTAAAAATTAATACTTAAATTATTTATTACACTAATAATTTTTGACCGATCGAGCAAATCGGGCGAAGTCCTTGCAACAACTGGCTAATTAGCTTTCATCTGTCCGAATGGATGTTGGTACTCGCGTACAGGTCGTACTTTTTAACTTATCTTGTCGAAACTTGGTATACAGGTTCTACAATTTTATAGATTTTATTGTCGTCAGTGATTTTTGTGTCTACGGTCTTCTGTTCATAGAACTACTACTTCGTAGATGGTGAACAGCTTTGGGCAGCTGTCATAGTCATAGCTATTCTAGTCTTGTAAGCAGGGTCGGTGATAATTAAACGTGGTCTGTTTCGCAGCAACCTTGCTGGATAAAAGCCAATAAAAATAACTAACTTACTTTTGCACAGAAGTAAACCAATTACTTTTTAATGAAATTGTCTGCCTTTTTATACATAGTGTTGCCCTGTCCGATCGTCAGTGTTTAGAGAGCAATTATCCAGTGTTCTGATCGGGCCATAACGTTTTATTACACTGGGCATTCTGCGGAACCCCTCTGGGACACCGCCTAATCGATGTCGTTAACCCTATGAAAATTACATGAGCATACTCTTGTGCTTACATTAAATGTTGGCCGATATGTTTTATCGATTCCTTGTCAACATTATTGTAATATCGACTAGTAGCGAGGATAGCTGGTTCGATTTGCTTGTTTTTTTTACAGGATATTTATGATACAAATTGTAAGCGGATAATTTTTCCCGATAATAAAACTGATCCACGACGAAAAGCATCTCTAAATATCGAGCAAAAGAAAAATACATTAGATTAAAAGATAACAAGATAAGCTAGATTTCTTGGTGCAAAAAAATAAATGAGTTTCGTTGCTGAAAAATAATGATGTCTGATTATATAAAAAGATAATACTAGTTCCACCTATTCTGTGGCTATAGGGGGCCTATTTTTTGTTAATTACTTGTTGTATCATTAAGTTTTATTTATTTCCCCGCGGTTTTACTCGAGTGGAAAATCAGAAACTGTTCATTTTCCCGAAACAAAATAGCTTAAGAGACTTTCTGATCTTAAAACCATTAAAAAAATCAGAATCGGTTGCTCTGTAGCTGCATGCGTGAAAGAGGAACAAACAAAGCAATTAATAAACTTGCGTGTTTACAATATTAGCAGGAATAGTCTTCGTATGAAACTCGTTATGAAGAAATCAAATGTTCTTTCAACGTTGCATTGATTTTGTACCGCAAAAAATTGGTCTTCGTGCTTGATTTATTAAGTAAAAATTCTTATTTTCCATAGGCGGAAGAGAGGGTGATGAAGTTTGTAAGTGATATTGTCTGGTTGTCTTGGTTTATAAGCGGTGAGAGTTCTGATCCCCATGCCACCTGCCAAGCGTGGGGATTGTGGCAAGGGATGTCTCGGCAAGCCCTCCAACGTTGAGGCCTTAGTTCAGCAGTGGACTAAGGACTAAGGACTAAAGACTAAAGACTAAAAACTAAAGACATCTACCTAGTAAAGAGTAAATAGGTTCTGCGAGTTCTCCTTGTTGATTCACATTGATTCCTAGGCCATGATGAATGGTGGTAGATTACACGCGAACATTTCATTATTTTAGTGCCATGTTTTACATCAGTCGTCGCACGAACATGAGACGGGGTGACTTCGTGTCGGCGTGGAATACCTTTTAATTTCAGGGTCGTTTTGCTGTTATTCGTGATTTATATTTTTTAATAGCAGAGTCACATACCTATTTAAAGCACAGAGCAAAAATTAAAACAACCGATTAACATCGCGTCTACAAAAAAATTATGCGAATTTATTTTGGTTGGTATTTATTATTAGGTATTTATATTATATTTTGGTTTTGGATTTGAATTTATCATATACCTGAAAAAATTAGCCCCTTTGAGCATTATTGTTTCTATCCATTGAGCAACACGGTACCGGTCCGAACGGCCCAGAGGAGGCCTGTGTTGCTCAATGTTTCTACCGGTACTATTTCTACCGGTTTTCAGTTTTTCGCTTTCAGTCACGTCCAACTACTTTACATAAAATGCAATATTACTATACAAAATAAGTAACAACTTATATTGATCCTCCTGCAGTGATTTCTATTTTACTAGTAAGTACGCTATTATAGAGTGCATATGCCGTATAAGCAAGAGGTCCCGGGTTCAATTACTAGCCGGTTTGATTTTAAATGTATGATCTGGGTCTGGTTGGTTCGGTCCACGAATTCTATGACTTCCCCAAAACATATACAAACGCTATATTTAATTTGTGTTCTACCAGTTCAATGCTCCACCGGGATATGCAGATTGGCGGTGAAAGCGTTAATATGCGCCCCTAAGGATATTCTTGCGTAATTGTGTGCGTCGCTGACAGAGTTGGCTCTCAGTCATGACTCACGCGGGAGTTATCAATATTCAGCAGTTTTCTACATTGACCTTTGCTCACCGTCACCGTAATCGCTTAATTTTTCATGTTTCAGAAAGATTCATGGTTAATTTTGTCGATGCAGACTATCGTTTTTTTATTTTATTTAAGCAATTTTTATGAACGAATTAGAGCTGCTCACAGGAGACGTTATTTTTCGGGTATGAAAAGGATTATAAATATTACTTTTCACACTTTACAATTTCACCCTTTCAGTCTGTGCAAAAACATCACGCCAAACCGTTGTACTGTCCTGACCTCAGATTGAGGTATATAATCTATGGTTAACGAACCTGACGTAAAAGAAAGTAAAACATACTTTAGATTGAGGCC
Source organism: Apocheima hispidaria (assembly GCA_947579745.1). Classification (NCBI taxonomy): domain Eukaryota; kingdom Metazoa; phylum Arthropoda; class Insecta; order Lepidoptera; family Geometridae; genus Apocheima; species Apocheima hispidaria. The sequence continues at coordinate 7,289,862 of OX388151.1, forward strand.
ATATACATGAAATATACTAAATATATAATTGAGGCATAATCAGAATAAAAATTAACCCATAAATACAGATAAAGAGAAGGTATATGTAACATTAAATTTACAGCGATCTCGTAAGATTTTGGGACAAATATTAATAAGGAGAATTCTGTGGTTACAATTATATTTTTGCCCTTTACAATATAAGTTGGACACTCTCATCTATGTATCTCATTCGAAACAAGCAGTGTGTTAAGTATACAAGTATAAATAAAAACATTTATGAAACCCCGACACAACTAGAAAAGAGCTGATGATCTTCAAACGGCTAAACTGATTTTATTGAATCATATCTAAGAATAATTTCGATCAACTCTCTTTTAAAATTAAAAAAAAAAAACAATATCGGTTCATCCTTTTGGGAGCTACGGTGCCACACACAGGAGAGAGAAGAGGTAAAAATCCTGTTCTATGGTGCCACGTACAGATACACTAGTTTATTTTTTTAAACTTATACTTGTCAAACCTGTCTATTTATTGATCTATTTGCGTCAGGTGCCAAAATCATCACAGCGTTTGCCGAACCAAACAATCAACCAATTGCAGTGTCACAGGCTTGGATAGTAACCAGACAGCGAATGCCATTGGACAAAATATATAGCAGTTGCTAACTATAGCAAATTTACGTTTACATAATTTGTATTTCAGCATATTTCCTGATTTCCTTTGTAGATAACACAACAACTTCCAATTACTCATGGTATTCCATTCCTCTGCCTCGAATTCAATTATATTTTCAATGATTGACAGAAACAGATGAACAGAAAGTATGCTTTTCTAGTATTTTAAAATTGTTTTTAACTTGGTTTATAGTTTTGCGCTAAAATCAGTAAGTGAAAAATTCTTATGGTGAAATAGAAAAATTGCAATGTTTTTCTTTTCAAAAAAATTCAACAGTATTTTTTTTCGGCAAGTTAGGCTTTTTTCTAAATACCACCTGAGCTTACACTCTCGTGAAAAGCAGTAATATAATCAAAGCGAGAATGTAAATTGACTGTGCTGAGGCAGAAATACTATATACTGCCTTAGGATCGATCTATTTGCGTAATTGTGAGCGTCACAGCTTGGCTGCCAGCCAGGAGGTAAGTACTTAACAATCGCTGTTCCTCCGACCTATCATCATCATCATCAACACTGCCGAACAAAGGCCTCCCCCTTAGACCGCCACACTGAACGACAATTTGCACTTGCATCCACCGGTTACCCGCGACCTGCAAAATGTCGTCAGTCCACCTAGTTGGAGGCCTACCTGCGCTGCATCTCCCAGCTCGTGGTTGCCACTCAAGAACCTTTCTTACCCATCGGTTATTGGTTCTTCGAGCGATGTGGCCTGCCCATTGCCACTTCAGCTTGCAATGAGAGCTATGTCGGTGACTTTGGTTCTTCGCCGAATATCCTCGTTCCGGATCCTATTTTGCAAAGAAACTCCAAGCTCTCCATTGCCCGCTGTGTGGCTCTGAATTTTTCCAAAAGGCCAGGCTTTTTCACAGGCCTTCGACCTATGGTTAGTGCAAATCTGTTAGTTTTCGGGCTAAAACGGCTTCTCCGTTTTTGTGAGATATAAATCCTCTTGATAGATATATGTATCATATCAATGGATTGAATATTTTTTTACGCGAGTAATAAAACTGAAGCAAAAAGTCTTGGTTCTTTATTTAATACTAGCTGTGCCTTGCGGATTCACTCGCTGCTCTACAGGAAAGGGTATAAGTGAAGGGAGCTGCGTAGGAAGTGGAAACTAACACACTTAAACTCAAACTTTCGCATTTAACGTGTCTATGAGTCGTTAAATTATTTAATATCATATTTATTTCGCTAATGTTTTTGTAAAAAGTATATACAATTTACTGTTCATAAGAAAAAAACTACGCAGACAGATAAGACAGGAGCTACAAAATTATTCATCCTATACGAGTGTCTCGAAAAAATTCATTTAAAAGCCAGTTTTCGGAGTCATTCCACATGAATAGCTACAGTAGGTACCCTTTCAACCGCAATACCATTTTACCATTCCTACCCTTTCAGAGCCCTTGTAAAATAATTTGCGAGTTTTAATCCATTGAAACCAATTTGGATTTTATATTATTTTTAGAATGTATCATGTTATACAGGAAATTTAACTTTTTAACACATTAAAGCATGAAAGCATTTTCATAGTTCAAATTATAAATGTTATTTTACTAATAAATGCTAAGTTTATTTCTGATATTATTTCTAGAGTCACTCTAACAAAGTACCTTATTTGACCCAACCGTAGCCTTGCGACGCGGTTAACCCAAAGTAGGGTTGCCGACAATACGCCTACCCTAAGCCACTTCGTATATAAAGTGCTCTTCGTTTTGTAAAAAATAGGTCTGCAGACATTGGCAGGGAAGTAGAAACGTGCGAATGGAAAATAATAATAGCTCTAAAAATCGTATGCCCTTGAAATGTTACTTAGAGCCTGAAAAATTACAAGAAAAATTGCTATGAAGAATTGCATAGGTATGTCCATTCTAAATGAGTATATGACTACAATGTATATTGTAGTCTTTTCCCCTGTCTACTGTTAAATAACTTAGGACAAGACGTGTCTAACTATGTTATTTCATATACTTTGTTGGACAACGTGTGATAAACTTTGTTGTTGTTGCACAACAACAAAGTTGCTGCAAGCAAAGGAAACGTTTGATGTTGTTTTTCGCTGAGAGCTCCGTTCGTTTATTGCCTGCAATATACATCTTCGATTGCCTTTTCTGTTACGTAAGTTCTATGGGTTTAAAAAAAATACTAATTGAATAAATTTTATACTGTACTAGCTCCAGTTCTGTTCTGTTGTTTACAGAGAAGCTGTGTAAACAATATTGTTATATTTGAATTTTAATGCAATATCCAGCGACTCCGTCTGCAGAGGCAGAGGCGGCTTATTTTAAAATTCACGCAAACGAAGTTGCGGGTACAGCTAGTGTACGCTCTTTTTGTTGGTAAATCTTTGTTTTATTTCAAGAAAACCTGTTAAAAATAAGTTTTCAGAGACAGCAAACCGAAGTTTTGTCTTCAAGGCTCCAAGGCAATTTAGGGATGTAAACGTTTTTTGCCGCAGTCCCACAATAAATGTGCCTGTCACGTTTTCGCCCAAGCCTTCGACTTAAACACAAATAGGTAATCCTTACCCAGCGCCTGATGTCACCCTTCTTATACTAATAGCTGGCTGAATCGAGCCTAAGGTATGGCGCATTGAGCACAATTTAGAAGGGTTTTAAAATATTTCAATGTTATGCTTTTGTCAATAACACTAATATTTTAGGTGCTTTGTGTATCACCTTGTCGTCTTAATGTCTTGCATCTAGTGGAATCACTGTGGACCAAAATGTCAAAGTACAAAATATCGTCGACTTTCTACGCAGACTAAAGCTAAACCATTTACTTTATCGCAGCTGCCGATCCGAGAAAAAAACCTAGAAAAATTTCCGCTTGAAAAAGGAACTAGTTATCTGATGCAGACAATATGTGCAGATCGAATAGCTTCTATCTGTTCGACAGAGCCAACAGCAAATAAGTGTATTATAGATACTCATATAAGTATGTAATTATTCCTCTGCAGGTAGTTCCGTAGCCAAGTTGAAGCCGTCCTCGCCGCCGCCGTTCGCCCACAAATTGTTGACATTTCTCGCACTTGCGAGTAGAAATCCCGAAGTAAGTTTCTCCTGAGTTAGGCGCTTGTGTCACCTCCGGCGAGGAAGCGACGCACTATCGACTATTTTCTCGTCCAAGAAACGTATTATAGACATAGACTCCGTGTGAATAAAAGAGACACATATATTATAGGTGATCACTAACTGTTCACACTGCCGGCGAGAACTCTCTCTCCACTAAACTCATCTGAGTCATTGACCAAAAAACGCTACCCCGTGAGACCTGTAAGTGCGAGCGAGATAGACAGATATACCACTCCATAAGACCTGTAAGTGCAAACGAGATAGACAGATTGAATGATTTATGACCCGACGACTCAGATGATAATGCGTTTACTATAGGTTTTCGCTGTGTCACGATAATAATCGCTGAGCGATGCTCGCTTGGCAAACAGAATACTCGCTGAGAGTCTCCCAGCGCTCATTTTCTACTACAGTGCGAGTAATCGCCCGATGCACTAGCACACTCGCTCTAGCCCAGCGACAAGTGAACTATACATTCACTTCTCGCTGCTCGTTCACTCATTTCTAGTTTCTAGCTCTAATCGCTGCTGCTCGTTCATCGTCGGCGGTGGGACAAGTCGCTGTTTACATTATCTTGTTTATATAAGTGATCCGAACTGACTATTGTTATCTTTTGTTATTAGCCTAGGAATTATATGAATATTATGCGTTTTTTTTTTTACTACGGCTAATTTCATACTATTTAAATAACATTTCTTTAACAATATTTATTTAGTAAAAAACCAGTCGCTTTTTAGCTTATAATATATATAGAGAAGTAAAGAAAATCACAAGCAGCATCTTTGATGTTTTATACTTTGCCTTTGAGAGAAAACATGAAGATTTTTACTTTCTGACCTTTAGCATTGAAGATTAAATTTGTTCCTTAAGAGTATAGACATAGGCATACCTGTTGTGTTGTAAGAAATATACAGTGCTGATCGAATTATTTTTCAAGTGAATACATTTCCAAGAGTTTATTAATCTTTGAATTTATATGCTGAAGGGGACGTCAAAATAGAGCGTGCGGGGTGTCCTGGGATCTGTGGCCCGCAGGCCGCGACCACATCAACCCTGTCTTTCTCAAGCTTCCGAACCTCCATCACCTCCAATGTCAATTACCTGAAACGAAGGTATGTGGAATGCGCTCTCTATATTTATCGTCTATATTTATTATCTTTCTGTTTAACTTTGCATGACTATAAATCTGTGCTTTTTCGTGTCACAATATACCTTTTACGATGCCTAAACAATTAGCAAGATTTTCTATCTTCAATTTATTTCAAAAGTAGGTTAATTATGTAACTGCCTAGAATCTGTGTAGAATATAGAGCTGTAGGACTGTAGGTATCTACAAGTATATCTATCGGTATATATAAGTGTTATAATCTTTTAATCACCGTAATCTGATTTTAGCACAGCTCAACACGCGTATTAAACACGACCGAGGGTAACAAGTTGCGAGCACCTAAAATTAATTATGACGTAAAAGTAATTTTAAGCTTGCGAGATTTTAAAACAAATTTATGGCACCGTAAAAGGGCCGAAAGCCGCTTCACCGCGCTTCCCTCCGCACCGAAGCCACCCCGCCCCACCCCGACGGACCCTGCCTGACTCCAGCTCCCAGCCCAGCCTGACCTCCACTTGCATACGTGTAGCACCACTCATCGGCTCAGTAAACCTAACTCGCGAATGCGGGACCGATGTTGTTCGACGGACTCATTCTGCACCATCGAATGACAGACGCAGTCCAAACAATGCATGGCGCTTGCCTCGATGCTCGATGTCATCGCCGTGATTCGATGTTGTTGCTTCAAAGATTATTCTTGCATTCGATTTTAAGTTATATTTTACTATTACCTATATCGCTGGTCAGTTATGTATTTTTTAATTCAATTTATTTACTAAGATACTTAGAAGTGATCAACCGAATTCTGAAACGGCTTGAATAAGAATGAAAACTGTATTGAAAAAGATATTGACATCAAATCGAGTTGAATATTTGTATTCTCTACTCGAACACTGAGTGGTTATCTCTGCGTCAGTGATGAAATATTTTCTGAAGTTTCTGGAAGTGACAGGTAGATAATAATCGGATAGGAGGTGAATTAGTTATGGGTGAGTTGAGTGGCTACATGGTGTGCCTTGTCCCTTGCGTGGCGCGTCCCATTGCGGTGTGGGTGCGGTGGTGGCGGCGTGGTGCGGAGTAGCTCAGTGGAGGCGTTGCGCAGATTCAGCTCGGGCGATCTGCAGTCGGAGTGCGATGAGGGCGAGGTGGACCCCTACACCGGCCGCCCAGCCACCACGAGCCAGCCCAAGCCGCAGAATCAGAGGCCGGCCTCCCAGGGTAAGTTTTCATTTACTTAATTTTGTTTCTTATTCAACACTATCTTAAGCGTTTCTGCATGTACTTAGTCTAAATCTTTCAATTTTGAGTGAAAAAATATACTCAATATACTATAGAAGTTTTATTTTATTTTATATGCATTATAGCAACCGGGGGTAGCATTGGCAGCGGGTCCGGGCCTCCGCCGGCGCCTTCGGCCTCAGTGGCGGCCTCTGCCTCTGGCTCAGCCGGTAGCGATCTGTCGCTAAACCTCCGTGGCGGTTCCCGTGGGACCTCGGCGCCCTCTTCGCCGGCCAAATCGCGGGAATCGCTGCTGCAGCGCGTGCAGTCGCTCACTGGCGCCGCTCGCGATCAGGGTGCCAACTTACTTGGTAAGGTTCAATGATGTGACCTGATGCCACTGGAATATTGAGAAATGACGGGAATCTAGTAGGGGTGACAACACTATACTCGCATGTCTATCAGTGAGTTATAACAAAACATTGTCTTCATTTGTTGTCCCTAAGTAAAAATTTGTACCAGTTAATACTCTAGCATCATTTCACTAGTTCGTTAAAATATGGAAATGAATGAAGTCGATAAGAAATTAAACCTTGAATTGTGTTTTTTATTGGTATATGAAAGCCTCAGCCAGATTATTAATGATCAAGTCTAATCAACTAAAATCTTCATCTAAAATGGTTCTCACGGGATATCAACCGCAATTTGCTTGAGCTTATCAATTATCCTGTCTAAAATAGGGAGTGTAACCTCAGTCGCATCAGTTGGCCGCGGCTACAACCGCGACCGCTGCGTGACGCTCCTAGTCATTGACGATCAGAACACCGACTGGTCCAAATACTTCCGAGGCCGACGCTTACCCGGGGAATGGGATATACGCGTCGAACAAGCAGAGTTCAAGGTAACTACTAGAGACACTTGATAGACATAAGTATAAACTTATTAGAATTTACTTGTAAATTAATCTCTAGTGTGTGTTATGATTCCTAGTTTTACCCGACTGCCCAAGAAAGGAGGATAATGTTTTTCGAGTGAGTGTAAGTATGTATGTTTGTATGTTCCTGTGTGATCTCCTATAGCCAAAATCGCTTAACCGATTTTGAAATGTGAGATGTTTGTAGATTCGACCCAATTTCCGGTATGTGGCACTTTTCTCACCGCCGATGAGGATGAACTATCGATTATTTTCTCGCTCAAGAAACGGATAATAGATATAGATCCCGTGTGAGAATAAAAGAGACACATATATAAATAGTTGATCGCTCACTGTTCACACTGCTGGCGAGAACTCTCCCTCTCACAGTTGTCGCAGCGACAAGAGCTATCAAAGATAATAGTTACTGAGCGACATTCGCTTTTTTTACCCGACTACGAAAAAGAGGGTTATTAAACATATTTTTTGACCAAGATCAATGAGTTAGCATGGGCATTGGACAAGTAGATAATTACGATAGATACAATTCTGCATTCTTGTCTAAATAGCTCAATTTTTTTTTTTTTAATAGTTATGAGTTTTAGACTATGGGATGAAATAGCGGAATATCGCCTACCTCGGACATTTAAAACGGCATGACCAGAATTTTCTCGTGCAGACCATCATGGTGGGCAAAATACCAGGGCTGGATATATAAGGTTGAAGAAGCAAGAAGTTGTGATTTTGTAATATCCGTAGTACCAGGGTGTGCTAGTACCTATCATGGATAAAGACAGCGGAACAACTGTTCGAACTAATGCTGAACAAGAAAATATTTAAGAAGCTGACTGCCAACCTTCGTTATTGGACTGGCTCTAAGAGAAGAATAATTGTGATCTGGAATAAAATGTTATCAGTTGATTCATCATCATCATCCCCGCCTTCTTTACTCTTAGCTGGGTATAGGCCTCTCATCTGTCTCGGCCCTGTGCTAATCGGGTCCGGCTTCGTTACGCGATTTTTAAAATATCGTCGAACAATATCTCGCTTTGGACGACCATCGCTCCGAATCAGTTGATTACCACTTCCTATTCATTATGCAGATTAATGTTGCTAATTCAAGTTGCTATAACAACTACTCCAAAGTTCTTGCCCACCTGCCACTTGACAACTCTCGGTTCATCCTAGCTCCTGGATATTAATAATTTCACAAACGTAATGCCCTCTACAGTCGTAAAATCTTTCCGACCCGCATGAAATGTAAATGAAACTGCTTTAGCAGTTATCGCTTAGCTAATAGTCGCCGGGGACGAGTAATAAAAGTAAAATAGCGCAATATATTGGGATTTCGAAAGGGTTTGATCTTTTTAATGTCTACGACGGAATGTTTGATGCGAATTTGTGATTTAAACAGGAGCTGTCTGTGACTGCGAGCGCCGATGGCTCCAACGTGTCTATGGCTGTGTATCGCAGCGGGACTAAGGTTACCAGATGCTTCAAGTGAGTTAATCACTTTTGCAAATTATAATATAAGTAGTGATACTCCTTTAATTTCATACCAAAACATTTCTAGATATCAGAATAAAAATTAAGTGACAAGAAACTGCATGATCAGATTTTATGTTTGGCATTCGTTAAGTTCAGCATTTCTTCTTATTTATGATTATTTCTTCTTGAATTTATTTTATTTGTATTGTTTTTACAAAGGCCTGACTTCGTGCTTGTGAGGCAGAATGTTCGCGACGCAGGCTCCGACCACCGCGCCCTTCTGTTGGGCCTCAAGTTCGGCGGCGTGCCAGCCATCAACAGCCTCAATTCCATCTACCACTTCCAGGTGCTTATCTTGATTCTTTTTGTGTAAATATTATTATTTTCAGACTAAAGTGTTCCGTTGTTGGGCGATGGCGAAAGATTTATTTTAATTTAGGCTGAGTAGAAGTTTGACCATAGCTAATCTAATTCTCAGTTAAAGAGACGATTAATTTGAAAATATGATTTATATCGTATATTAGTTACATCGTTATACCTAATGCGATTGTATGAATCAACGCACTTTGATTTGGGTCAGAATACGTATACTGCAACAGTATTCCCTTATTAAGCTAGAGTTGTATGTGGTATCACCACAGAAAAGAGAGTTTTTTTTATTTTTTTTTAACATACGAAAGAGTGTAGAATAATACAATTAATTATAATTATAATTTTTATTATTAAGGACCGACCCTGGGTGTTCGGGCACCTTCTTCAGCTGCAACGTCGCCTTGGCCGAGAGAACTTCCCCCTCATCGAGCAAACTTACTACCATAACCACACTGATATGGTGAGTACCTGTGTTGATACCTCGTCTTCAATGTTAATAGCGCCTTACTGAAGTTCTCTGAGACGTCGTCAGTTTTTGGGCAGGCGTTAGTCGACTCTACCTTGTTCATTAACATTAAAATAGTTTGAGTGTGTTTAAAAACTTTAATTTTAACCTAAATATCAATAACATGTTAATTAACAATAATTAACTTACAAATAAATAATACAAAAATAACGCTACAACTAATTTCGTCTGTAGAGACAAACAACAATTTTGGACCATCCAAAGGAAAAATAAAATCAAGAGAAACATTTTTTTAAATTAAAATACGGTGCTTTTTGATGGAATATTCAATTACATTTTAGTGTCTATATATTGAATTTCTATAAATAATCTCGAATGTTTTAGCAATATTTGCCTTAAAGATATTGTTAGTGAAATAGGTATTTGGCTAGGTGTGACACAGCTGCATTGGTAGAATTAATTAGTGGTTACAGTTTGTGTGTTCCCTATGAGGACGTGATACAAAAGGTACATTAAATACTTTTCTACATTTATGAATCAAGTCATCGTGCTGTTGAAATGCTTATGAGATTGAAGGCATCTCGTCAGTGCAGGAGCCCTGGAAACAAATTTCATTAGAATTAATAATTTTGATTACGTCCCAGAAATACGAAATCAATAAACATACATTTTCAGAACACTATAAATTTGCCAGGAAAGTAGGCCTCTCCACGTGCGTGCTTCGAAATCAAAGATCAAAGTGTTTTGTAGCGTCCATTATATTTAAAGTTATGATAAACTTAACGTAACATAAACATAATTTCCGCTACTGCTTATTTAACTGTTATACTTCCTCAGCCGAAGTGTCATATATTTTTAGGCAAATTCAACAGTAATCCGAAAGATTTGTTTGCGTTGCGCTGTAATGAGCAACGGATATCAAAGGACTCGTGTTTGGATTGCAAACCACTTTGAGGGTTCCGCGGGTGTAATCGCATCATAGGTGCTGACTTTGTTTAGGATAAACCGCCCTTTGCGAGGTTAAGGATGTTTATTTTTGTGTTCTCATTTCACGAGAACTCAAACTGTCTGTAATATGACTCCTCATATTTCTGCCTATCTGTTGTTCGGCAACTTTGTTCACATGACGATTTACCTAGTCCATCGGCAGCGTCGTTCGCGATCGTGCATACAGATGCCGTGTCGCTCGTAGCATTCATCGTAGTTCGTTACACAAGTGTTCGGCGACTTTGTTCTGCCCCGGGTCATATGAACCTGATGATCAAAACATCCTCTATGTAGTTAATTATTAGAGATACTTAGAGGCTATGGTTTAGCACAAATCAACCACGATGTAAAGCTTATATAGTCACATCAAACCTTTAATGTACAAATGCGAAACTTTGTGTGTAAATTCCTATGTTTTTTTCCTACCAACTTTGCAACGGCTGAACAGATTCCAATGAAATTTTCCATAATGCTACTTAAAATTAACATATTAAGGGCTACTTGTTTTCCGGAAAAATTTGCGGTTGTTCTACGATAACGGGTAAAACTGCGTGACGCTGCTAGTAGGCCTATAAAAATAGTTATAAGATCGGATACGAAAATGTGATATTATGTTGTATCACCAGGTTAAGTGCGAAGAAATAAATATATTTTTTACGTCATCCACAAAATCATGTTCTAATGACATCCATATAAATAAGTATGTGATGATGCTGATGATCAGAAAAATATTTATAAAACTTTGAGCATCATCTGCGACGACGCGCAGTAAGGAAAAAAAAATCAGAATATTTATTTTATATAAACCAAAATAGATTTCACTTGTATTGCGAAAGCAATAGAAGTGTATTAATAATTACGAATCTATGGAAAGTAGGTATCTTAAAAATAATGCAAGACTTTACTATTTATTCAATTTTCTATATGGATCTATTAAAAGATTACAAAAATACACCCCAGACTTACAACTTAAAGTGGATAACTTTGCATGAGTTTAGAAGTTTTGATGCTCTTTTTTTACGAACTGTAAATAAGTGTAGCGTTTGTTTACGTTTATTTAATGAACAATTTTACTATTATTTGGCTTGTGGTAAGTTTCCATTGGGTGTTTCAATAAGTAATTATTGTTATTTCCGCAATTTATATTAATATCTTGAGGTGGGAATTGGTTGGCATAATTATCTAAAGTAGCAAGTTGGCGCTAGATATTATACTAGGTAATTTAATATTTTTCATTACTCATACTAGGTCTGAAGTTGCCTGAGGAGCGGGTTGAAAGTAATACTTTTCAGCCCTAGGGAGTAGGGAGAATAGTTTTCAACTGATAGATGTCAATTTAGAAAAAAAAACTAGTTCTATTTTCACATTTCTATTGAACCATGTTCCAACTTTCTATACAGCCACTCCATTACAGCGCGATGTAAAATTGAAATAACAAAGTTAAGTATTAATTAAAGTATTTTTTTTAATGACTTACTTTACTTTTGACTACCTAATTCTTTAAAATGACATAGATTTGGGCAAAATATTTACCATTTTTTCAATGATGAAAATGAAAAATAAGGTCCGAATAGCTTCCGGACCACAGAAAAAAAGAACAAAATGGGCGGGGAAAGCGGCAATCCGGTCTTCATTTTTTCGAGTTGTAAAGTTTTGTAAAATTCACTTGTTTTTTCTTTAGCTAAATCATGTTTTTAATTTAACCTTCATTGTATTCGTAATGAAAAGCAAAGAGTTTACCTCGGGGTTAAATACTTATTTAATCCCTTGAACTATTGGCGCCGTCTCGGGACTAAATAAGTTACTTTCACCCCTAGGGTAACAATGTACTATTGTCACTAATTATATTTTTTTCTCGTCCTGATTTCTTAGGTGTACTATTTTTTTTTTTAAGAGGATTTTGGCGTCGCACGTCTTATGCATTTGCCAGTGTCAAGTATACATAATATATTCTCAAGTTTTGTTAGATATTATCAAACAAGTCATAGTCACGGTCAAAGTCAAGCAAAGAAAGTCACGGTCCAGTCCAAGTCATGCCCCAGTAAAGTGGTGAAAACTTTACTAGAGCCTTCTATGTAGTTTTGGAAACAACACGAAAATTCACGTCACGACATTATACCATTCACCAACACTCGTGCATGTTCACGAACACTTAACGGGTAAAAATTCACCGTTTTTACACATTAACACTCGAAATAACACAAGTTTTGGAAAATAATAAAAAGACGCAACATGATTTCTTCACGTTCCCGCCAAAACCCCTAGGTGTACTATGCTTTCTTAGCTTATCAATTAAAAAAAAAATGCTTTACTTTAGAAAAGGAAATTATTTCTTATAAGACATACCTTGCAAGTGCAACCCTGTTTATAAAGCAGCCTGAATCCTTTCCTCTGACGTGGAGTCACATCTCTCCATTTGCTGATGTGGGAACAGAGGTTGATGTGCGCCTCTAGGTGTATTATTTGACCTGAAATTATAAAAACATTACATCAGACAATGAAAGAGCAGATTAATGATAAAAAAATATAAGGTCAATCTTAAGTCAGATAGGTACATTGATCCGAAGCTTAGGCTGTATTGCATGGACTTAGCATCACTGTATTGCCTAAGCTTCGGAGCAATGTATCTATTTATATTTGCAGTGACGAAGAAGATGATAACTATAGCTTACCAAAATTGCAAATTGAGTAAACAAATACCATAAAGATATTGTTAGTTTGTGTAGGCTGGTAAATTATCAGTTTTCATTTGCAAGTCTATTTTATTTATTAGCGTGGGCTCGAATGTCTTCAGAACCAGATTATGTTTGTTTGTTGATAATATTACCTACTACTTCAAAACAAGGCTACGAAAACAAAAACATTACCATCATCAGCCAGATGACGTCTACTGCTGAACATAGGCCTCCCCCTTATAACAAATGATTATAAGACTGAAGAATTGCTCTTTTCTAATAAAATTATATGGTGACATAAATGATAGATAATAACTTTATTTGATTTACGGCAAATAAAAATTTATTAAACAAAAAAAAAGAAAAACAAAATTATGTCATTGTTTTTTTTTAAGTCCTTTCTTTTACAGCTTAGGTAGGCCTCCCACTAGGTGTACTGATGACATTTTGAAAATAGCGGGCAACCGGCGGATGCAAATTGCAAATTGTCGTTCAGTTTGGCGGTCTAATTGGAAGGCCTTTGTTCAGCAGTGGGCGTCTTCAGGCTGTTGATGATGATGTTGATTTGAGTAATGTCCGGATGATTTGAGTATGCCACCGGGGACTGCCCCGGTGGCTCAGTTGGTAGTGAACCTACCTTCTGTGTTTGGGGGCGTGGGTTCGATTCCCATCTAGGACAAACATTTATGTGATGAATGTTTGTGTTTGTTCCATGTCTGGATGTTAATATCTATATAAGTATGTATTTAAAAATATCTATGTACGTATATCAGACTCTGGCAGCCATATTACAAGCTTTGCTTAGTTTGGGGTCAGATGACCGTATGTGCAATAATGTCCCAGATATTTATTTATTTATTATTTAATTTACATAAGTACGTATAATCTAAAAACGCAATTATGGATAATGAATTAAATGAGTACCTGTTATTACGTAAGTTTCTCTCGGCTGTAGGGTGATTCCGCAAAGTGAGTCATGAGAAGGCGTCAACAAGCGCCCGGACTGTAGCGCCAGTTTCGCCTTCGGCGTCGCCTAAACCGTTGCAAACAAAAATATGAAACGATTACATTTTTATATGGAATGTATATATATCGTATATACATTAATTCACGACTTATTGTATCACCTTACGACAATAGGGGCAATAAAAAGTTACAGGCCTTGATCCGTAACCTTGCGCTCGTTATAGTAGGTATCCTAAAATCTTACGACTGCAGCTTTATGAGTCACATTCTGCTCTCACGCCTGTTCCGAGTCCCGACTATATTGTTATATCACAATAAATCATACTTTTAATAATTTCCCATAAAATTGGACGTTAACTCACTTTGAATATATTTCGAATTTTCACTTTGTACGCGTCGTAAAAATCTTTCCCTCTGAACGTTTTCTGTACTCTGCCGACAATAACTGAAACAGAAGTATTATATTATTAGCAATTATTTGTTTCAAAACTCTTCACATTTTCTGCAGGAATTTGTAAAATTAAATTGAGAACGATGCTAAAAACCTGAAAACAAATTCTTTTAATTTAACACGAGGACAAAATGTTGAGTGCCGAATTTTCCACGACTACGCGCGCGTTTATGGAATTAATTACTCAGCATGGTAATTTATTTCATTATAGGTAGTCCGCGAAACAAATTATGTACGAGGTATTCATAAAACGTATGTTATTCTAAATTTATCCTGTTAGGCAGTCCCTATACCTTTTCTGTGTCTCAATCTTAGTTGATGCCTGTACCTAGCATAAGCTAGCAAAGAGATTTATTTCTCAATATTTCAAGTAATGTTCGATCTGCTTGTAACCGTTCATCTAGAAAACTAGAGCGCCACTGCAGGGTAAGTATAAACTTCCTCTCCTTTACGCCAATGTACGTTATCTCAGACCAATCGTTTTAACTCGCAACAAAGCTGTCGTTGGCATCTAAAGGAAATCGATAAATTATCAAATCATTGCTTACCAAAATCGCTATTGCAGAATTGCGTCTGCGGATGCTCAAGCGAGCAGGAGCAGGCCTCGGCGACGCGACAGCTCGCCGCCACCAGCGCCAACGCCAACCACCTTGTCAGCATGCTATAGTGTGCTATCTGTAACAACAAGATACACAACATTACAACTCTATTCACGAAAAAATATTATACCCGGGCGAGGCGTAGCAATCCTAACGTCCCTCTTGGGTGTCCTTCTATTCATAATTTTCATACGTTTTGTCAGATATGAAACGATAAAGTTGTGAAAAAGTGTTATGACGAAAGTGAATAAAACTTAATTCAGAATTATACAGGTCATAACGCTATTTCAACTGAACATTCAGTTGTTTTGGGATGATAAGTATCTAGTAGCTAACCAATACGTGTACCTACACAATTGGAAGATTTTAGCTTCATCACCTAATTTCTGAGAGGTTTGTAAAGGATAATAAACTATTTACTCGTATTACTGGATTTCATCATCATCGTGGGTAGCTAAATCCGCTTATTGAAGGACATAAGCTTCCTCTCTTTCTCACCGATAATCCCCATATTGCTGTTTTTGCGCTAATCTTGTCCAAGTTCTATAACAAAAAATTTGGACATGTAATTTTAGTGTTTTCATAAAATATTAGATGTCATATAGATTTAAGAATCTAGATACCGGAGTTTTAGTATCGACAGGTATGCACTTAATGTTTTTGCAGTAAACATTGGCCTGATTCCAGGCGCAGTTTTAATGGCGAGCTTCGAAAATAAACTTTATAAACAAAACTAGCTTCATTAAAGGAAACGTAAACACACGAATGTTAAATTAAATGACAGCGTTGAGATTTAAAATGACATTATTGTTAAAAAACAAACTATTGCAACTTCAGGTGGTACGTAATAATACGAAACTCCGTTGAACTTTTGAAACTTAAGCACAATTTATTTCAGCAGACATTTAAAATTAAAAACTTCTACCAATTTACTAAGTTTCCAACAATTTGTAGTTCATCTACATTTATTATTTTATCATTGTTATTGAAGGGGATAAACGTTTATTGGAATGGTTATGGAATATAAACTGGAATTTATTAATGTTCCTACTTGCATTTCTCTCAAAATAAATATAATTTTTGCAGATAAATATTAAACAGCATTATTACCTAATTTTTGCAGATAAATATTAAACAGCATTATTACCTAATACCTTACTCATACTGAAATAGTTGTATTAATTTTCGTGTGTTTTTGTGGTATATTTACTTTTTATTTTCATTTATACTTTTTTATGTGGTCCTGTAAAATATATTTACTCTTGAGTAAATACTCTAAGTATTTATTTTTTCGGCTCGTAATGCTGCTCAGAACAAAAACAAAACGATCACGTCGAGCCCTGAAAGAGCCTTTATGTATACTTTGTATGAGAAATCTTAAGTGTCATCGTGTCAACCAAAGCGTAAAAAGATACTGTTAGCTATTCCTTTGTTAGGCGTCGGTGTTAATCCGATTTACTCGTTTAGTCTCACGACTCGTATGTATCCTTTTAATGCGCTAGTATTTGTTAGAATTAATGGAACTCTTCAAATATTCTGGCTTAGAGAAAATAAGATCATGATCATGGAGACTTAGGATTATCTAGTCTTAATGTCATATTTGTAACAAAAATTGTTATCTGTCACGTCGTATTTCTGGATTACATTTTGTAGGAAATCAAATATGAATATAATATTGCTCTAGTTCTTCTTTCACGATCCGATTTTGTTTATCATCACTGGAATCTACAGATCTACAAGTATAATAATGCAATCGTAATGTTATCAAGTAATACATTCAAGTCACTAAGCAGCATTTAAAATAAGATTTGCATAATAATAAGCTTTAGTTAGCAAACAATAACCAAGTCAGGAACGAAGAGTGTAGGAGGAATACGACATAGTCGAGCACGAAAATTGTGTTCATTAGTACGTTCATTATTGTACAGTAGGTAGTGACTCATGCATTTAATAATTACACCAAAATAAGCAAATCATATTAATATTATGTTTGTATTTTGTATCTTAAAGAATATTTGCACTATGTACTTCCAGTAACATATGTGATAAATAAACGAATTAATTTTAAGTTAATTTGTAAACCAAAACAGAAATATTTAGCTTTATGATTCAGACATCTAATCAAAATAACTTTATTATGGTTCGGATTTAATTAATGTAAAATAACATCATTACCGATTTAATTTCGTTTTTTTTTTCGATCTTTTAAGAAACTAAAAATTCTAAAATTAAAATAGTAATTTGATTATTAGATTATATGTTATATAAGACATTTTACATTATATGACTATGATTGATTTCCGTACTTTCTTGCCAATTCCTAAGTTATGTTGCGTCGGGCATGGCAATACGCCATGTAGTTCTTTTCGTGTACAAATATGACTTAAATAGGTATAAATTACTTACAGAACTCGCGCATGTGTTTGCAAGTCACATTACAGTCCGCTTCGCACAGCAACGTCCTTTCAAGTACGTTGCTTCATGCAGTCCGCGGCTTTTGTATCTGATGCATGACTACATAAAGGAGTACCGGCGCCGTTACGGCTTATAGCTAGAGGTTTTCGGATAAAAATTGCGATGCGGAAATTTTATGAGTGTATTCCCATAGTGGCGAGTGACCTCGCTGTAGACGCATGTAACTCCCAACAATGGCTCGTTCGTCAGGGGTCGTCGGGATTATTGACGTTCATAATACTTTAATACTGTGTTTACGGGGATGTGTATGCTTGTTGGTATACGACGGGCACGTTCTTTAATACAATCAAATTGTTGTTCTATAACCAGAGCCAATAAAAGTTAACTGGATATATTTAGTGTGGGTATTTCTTTTCCTTGAAAACAAGCAGAAAATGCGTTATGTAAAGATGTTAAAAAATCTAAATAATCATACATCATACAGTAAGCATTGAAAATATAAATAATCGTGAAATCATTTGCTGACTATGGTATCAACTTACTTGATATGATGTCATGTTGAATGTCATCATAAATCTCAAAATAGTATAAATCATCCTACATATGTACTTGCGCTTTTTAGTTGACATCAAAGTTAAGAAGTGTAAAAAAAATATAATGAGGACCCGTGATCACGTTTTTGCTCCAACTGTACTCACAACACAAATAGGATCCGAATATGAATAAACAAGAGCCCACCGACTTTCAAATCTGACAGGAATTTTTTCACGGATTTGGTAACTACGTATACCACAATACCACAATAGTCACGTTCCGTAAGGTAAGGGTTTCGACGAATTCGTAAAAATATTCGAAGTTGTTTTTGTCGGCTCTATTAGATGTAAATGTGTTTATCACGTTATGATTTTCATTAGTGTTTTACATCGAGCAACTCGGTACCGGCCGGTCGGCCGGACGCCTGTGTTGCTCTAAGGTGTTTTAAAAGAACATTAAAGAAAAAACCCAATAATAATTACATTAAACAATAACATTATTAATTACATTTATTTTAATTACATTAAAGCTACATGCAGACAGTTTTTAGGACATTTTAATGATTTCTAAATTCTGTAATAAACATATTTGCTAAATTATAAAAAAAATATATAAATTGTAATACTTTAATTAAGCTATTTATGACGTCGCGCGTAGCTAACAGTATATTTACTTATCAGCCCAAAATAAATGGAATTGTAATAAAGGTATTTTTTTTCATACCGTAATACTCACATTAAATTGAGTCGATTATTCTGATTATGATAAAACACATAAACAATAAAATGTGTCGAAACCATATACATTTTCTTAGGAAACGGACTAGCTTTTACTACGAAAACTAGCGTGGTTTTGATACATCACACTAATATTAAAAATGCGAAAGTTTGTGTAAGTAAGTATCTAAGTAGGTACGTATGTAAGTGTGTTTGTTCCCGTTCAACTCTGTAACGGCTGAATGGATTAGAATTAAATTTGGTATGCAGGTAGATTATACCCTGGATTAACACATAGGTTACTTTTTATTCCGGAAAAATATTCAGTTTCTGTAGAATAGCGGGTGAAAACGCGGGGCGCAGCTAGAGTTCTCCAGATAATTATCGTATATCGTATCTTTTATATTCCAAAAACAAAAAAAAAACTGTAAACTTTATTTGTCAGTTCTTGGCAGTAGACATGCTATTTTATAAACCAACGACTTCAAATTGTTGACTATGAGAATTATGCTTGCCATAAAGTAGGTACTCTATGACTATAAACTTTAAGAAAATTGTGAAGCTAAGTGTGAAGTACAGGTACCATCATATTTGTGGTTTTAGTTCAAGGTGTAGACAAGATTGCGGTCGTCCATGTTATAGAGTATTAGGTAAATAAGTTTCCGCTGGTGGTCGCTCGCTAAACAAAGAATGTGGCCAGCTTTTATCTGACCAAGAGTGAACTCTGCGAGTTAATTGCGAATCGTGGTCAGGGAAAAACGGTTTAAAGCTACACTTGAAAACCTGAAAACGCAAAACAAATATGGGTTTAGGTTTTGCTACTTATTGATTTTAGTATCCTGTGAACTTACATACCGAAAATGTGATTATTTTTAGATTAAATATATATATCAAATACATTCTTAAGTCCTTATGTGTCTACTTAGGTTTAGAGCACACACGAGTATAATCTAGCAACTTCGTAAAACAGCTCTATAAAAATCGAGATATATATGTCTAGAAACGGTAATTCGAATGTTCTTATTTGATACTAGTAGATTGATGAAATGAAATCTGCGTGTGCGGAGCGACAAGTGACTTGCTAGCGCGTATCGCCTCAGGTGTGTTTACATGTGGAGCCGTGGACCACATGTAAACACCGTGGAGTCAGTACCATTTGAAATGTTGATTCGCCCGGTCCTTACAATGTAATTTATATGTCAATGTCTGTAAAGTATTATTAACTTTGTAAATGTCGTATATCAATCCTCGATTATTAGTCTTCACTCTCCAGTTACCATCGAACGGGCCGACCGCTGTCACTGACAGTCTGCCAGAAAAACATGCGAACCCCATAAATCCAACTGCCATCGTTCCCGGGCTCGTGACACATCAATTATTACAGTAAACATGTCAATCAATTTCGATACGGATTTCTATTCGTCAATATTTTGCTACCTGCTGCTACCTGCTTAGTCGTGATCATGTTTATTTATATCTATTACCTATACTCACTACTTACCTACCTTACCTATGCTACCTACGGCAGACATAGAAACAGATTCTACTATTATTTGGTAGGACTAGCTGCGCCCCAAGATATTACCAGTTTTTGTTACCGGCAATTTTCGAAATAAAAAGTATTGTGTCCGTCCTCTTGACGCATACTTTTTCCTTGTCAAATTTCATCAAAATCAGGTAAGCTCTTGTGAAGCAGTAATAAACTGACAGAGATAAAGAGCAACAGAAAGACTTTCATTATTTTACTCATGATTACCTATTTTTTTTATTTGAGCGCGAGACGAGCACGTCCCTCTTCTGATGGTTAGTATCACGCTTGCCCAGAATTTTGACCTACAACAGTTCAAAACCACGCGCGGCGATACTGAGACCGTAACCCTGAGATAGTAGCTGTGTATCACTTTATGACTAGTAATACCTACTGTAATCCTAACATGACCCCACAAACTCTTATATCACATACTTTTATATCAACAGTTTCACGTTTACCGTGAGAATAAATTTGCCAGCATAATGAAGAAGCCCTACAATAATAAAACCGATATGTATGATAAGCCGTGTAAAGCTAAAACACAATAATTATATCCAATAGTAGTTTGCGCCGAACTGGGAGCTCACGATCCCTATAATTTTACAGCCCCTGGATCGAGTATGGGTCGATTATATTCGAACTTAAAAATTGCATTGAAAAAACTTGCCTACAAAATTTTAAGCAACGGTTCGCGATTTATCGTCTGACAAACCGCTGATCAGCTGTCCCCTAGATACTGAGAACTTCGCTTCGCTCCGTCCATTAGATCGGTAATAAATAAAACACGCACCAGATATCAATGTCTCGTCGGGTGTCCAGAATGCTGGCTTTTATTTTGCACAGAAATTGAGCATTGCCATTGAACGTGGCAAAGCATTCTGGGGACCTTTCCCTCCACTAATGGTCTTTTAGTTTAATTTTCATACAGTTATTTTACGTTTTAGTTTTTAGTTAGTATTTTAAAGTTTTCTTTAATTGTCTGTATTGTAAGTTGAGCAATAAATAAATTATAATGTCTCTTAATTCGAATGTACTTGTAAACTGCCAATTTGTAACAACGTTTGTTGAGATTTGTAATCAGTGTAATTACTTAACGTTTATAACCTACAGCGTGTTTGGCAGCCAAATTGTATAAACAGCCTCTTCAATCGGCCTGTCCGTACGTCCGGTCGTTAGTTCCCGAAAATTCCCGACACGGCTCCTTTTTTGCTTGCGCCATTTCTTTTTCTTTATCGTGGCTACAATATATTTTTGTTAAATTTTTCCCTAACTTGAAATATTCTCGTATAACTTTTGAAGGGCCCCGTGCCTGAGGTGACGTTATTAAATTGTGAGCTTCTAGCTTAAATCTTCGTGATTCTGTTAGGTAAGCGTTAATTCAGTGTATCAGAGCTTGTATTTCAAAAGCAAATTCTTCTATGATATTAAATGATATAAATCACTGACTCAATCATAAGGGCCATTGAATTTGAAAGGTTAAGTACCTACACTGTATATTATATAATAAATTCCCACCAAGTTAAAAGTTAACACTTGATTTGATCCGTCTTCATTGATAAAAATAATATCTACAACTAAATTACTCTTCCTTACAAAACCTACCTACTTCTTATATTTCGACCATAATTTCAACTTTGTAGCTTCATGTGTCATAATAAGAAATTCAGAAAAAGAGTTGAATGAGTTTTGAGAAGCCGTTGCGTGTCATCAACTTAACATATGGATACATTACACGTGATATTTATTTCGGATTCTGCATGATAAATGCAAAAAAAGCTGCAGTTTGTAAAATGAAATGCTAAATCTGTCCGTATCATAAGTGTTGACATTAATTTAAACGGTATTTTGTAAATTTTTTCAACATGGTCATTAAAATGTATATTTTTGTATTTAATATGCAGTATATCAAGGAGATTTTGGTATTTTAAGCAATAATGCCGATGACTTCTTTGTTACATTCAGCTGGATGCAGATAGTTTTTTTACAGAAATAATTAAATAATAATTTTAAAAAAACACTGTGACCAGAACCATCGGAGGACTGGTAGCAGCGTTCTCTTAGTAAATTGTGAGCGTTCTGCGATCCCCAAGCCGCCTGCAAGCGTCGGGATTATGGTAACACACACATCCCCCTCTTAAGAGGGAGCCCTTTGTTCAACAGTGAACATTACAGCTGATGACGATGATGAATTTATATTCGTGAAAGGATCATGTGTCAACATATGAAGACATAAGCAACGGTATGCTCTACTGAAAGTGCTATATAAGGCATGAAGAATGTTAAAAGTTTGAAAGCTATCTTACGACATCCCACACACGAACACAAACTGGAATCTCTCTCGTATGATCAGCTCGGCTCAGCCTAAAATAATTGAACGATAATTCTATCGCAGCATGTAAATCGGCTCAGTCGCTGTAAGCATGTTATTTAAAGTGACTTTAAAATTAATCCAATAACTGCTCATCTAAACAACGTGTAATTTAATAAAGTGTTTCTATTGGAATAATACTTGATTACAACCTTGTACAAATTGGTAAACATATCTACAATCTGCATAAACTCCATAGCTCTATGGGTATAAAACATAATGCCACGTCACTCGCTGTAAGTACTGTTAAAAATGCCCTTCAGATATTAATAATCATGTTATCTACAGTAAACATACGAGTAAAAATGGATTTGCTTTGGAAAATGTACAGATTTACACGGAGCTGTACCTTTGCTTTTTATTAAGCCAAAGAGGAGTTCATTGTACTGATTATTATGAGCCACTTTTACTACGGAACCCACCATGAAATCGCGAAAAAAAAATTATTATGTCATTCACACTCAACGAAATGTATGGAACAGCTATTAGGGGAAGGGATTGGTCGTACAGTAAAAGTTGTTTCTAACGATGAGTTCAAGCTTCTTTCGGCGCATTACCACCGTTCTGTTATAACTCGGTAACTATAGTAAACAGATACACGCAGATACATTGTCAACCAAGAGGAAATTAATCAGGACAAGAAATCTTACACATGCTATGTTCGTTAGTAACATATTAAATAATAACTTAGGTACTGAATGATCAAAATATACGAGAACAATGAAATTTATTAAAGACTGAAATCAATGATATGCTTAATATAAACTTCGAGCTATTTCTTAATTATAATGTAGTTATACTGATGGGTTAAACTAATCACATTTAATATTCCGAATGGCTGTAGGTACCTGCCTGTCTGAAACTCGTTTAAATTGTAATGAACTGTTTGTTTACGAATAAAAGTTTTGTAATTGCTGCGTTCTCAGACTACGAAATAAGTTGTGTTTGTGTTTTTAAATATTTTAACGCGTTTTGCTAATTTACGGCCATGCTCCCAAGCCAGAGATCTCTTTCACACATTTTCAATATTTTTAAAGATAACCTTTGCTTTTTCTTTGTCAAAATTGAAAATGTTGAAAAAATATATATTACTGTTTTGAATTGAATACTTTGTAAAATTGGCATTATTATTCAAAGCTAACTAGCTATCTTACTTTTTTAAATTTGGAACTCTTTTTTATCCTTAAAAAGGCGTGATCGAGATGCCTATTAGGGAAGCGGGCTCAATAAATATCATCTTAAGTCAATATGTGTCAACTTGATAAAAAAAATATGTGAAAAACCTCGTTGAAACCTAAAACGAATGGAATTCCAAAAGGAAAGTATTCGATTCAAAGTAAAAAATATAAAGAAGTAATACTCCATACAGGTACATTGGTCTGAATCGCATTGACTGCAACCGCTGCGCATGTAAATGAAAGTGTGAGAAACGAAAGGTGCAGTTTCATCCGATCTGTAACCACAAATACGGAACAAACAAGAAATCCTAAAACGCATTGTGTGGTAAACAGTAGCATGTAAGATGCTTACAAAGAAATGTATAGATTGGCTATGCTTCAGAAACCGTTTATCAGAAATAAATGGACAAAGACGTTCCCATACTTTTGTCCTAGAGTTATACAACTGTTATGGCAAACATTAACTATGCTAGACATAAGTATCAAGTATATGGAGCATAAGGTAAGCAGTACAGTGTTTATGCAATATTCGAGTGCAGCGGCACGTAGAAGGAAAATAAGTGTTGGTATGTGTCCAACTCACGTTCTTTGAATGTGGGTCGCTCTCCGAATCTCTTCACGATGGTCACTCGGCGACACTTGTCTTACCGAACAATAATGTTGATTATTTAAAAAGCTCACGCGCGTCAACAAATATTTATTTTATTATTATTATACTTATAGATTCAGAACACAATATAACGTTAATAAATTTAATCGGTAGTTGTTCTTCAAGATTTATTCTGTAATCAGGCAGAAATTTAATGGAAACAGTATTTTTTTCAATGTTCACTCGAGAGTATTTGGTTCTTCTAAAGCATCGGACTTAATATAATTTATTACAGCGAGAGTAACAAATATTTGCATGACAAGTCGTCCGAGTCCTCAGCTGTTTCTGTTTATAATTACTCATGGGACATTAATACTGCCACTATATATTACATCCTCTGTAGTTTATTAGCAACTAAACCACATTCTAAAACAGATTACTAGGAAATTTGAACAAACAACCTGTATAACAACAAGGTATACCTAAACCTATTCATACCTAACTTGACAAGAGTTTCCGCATGATTCAAAGCGGCTCGTCGGTCTGTTCCCCGAGCGGAGTTTGTGAACCGATGACCCTAACAACGGATTACAACAACAAACTTGACCGCCCACGCGCTCCAAGATTTTCCCTCCAGTCAGCCCTGGATGTAGCATCGCAAACGCAGATATAGTAAGGAAATCACGGGCGGCATCTGTTTTTACGATCAATGGGTCTACGTGGCCAGCTGCGATTGCGCATCACGAGCAGCTGTCAAACGCATCCATCAGTCAAGATCCATCATTGTCATTCTTTTCACGGTGCGTAGTGGCTCAATTCAAAGTCGTTGTCGCCCGATGCAAGGGGCAGCTTTCACAACCATTATCCAACGTGCGCCGATGGCGGTTCCCCGGCACCGATGTCACCCTATCGGCTCTCGTATCGGTCCATTACATGGATTTACGAGTACGAGACGAGATTTCATGTTAGCGACACATCATAAATCTTTTCGCCAATTTTGTTCGATCACAATACTCCCGCTACCTAAGAGCGGTGTAAATATCTCAAACGTTCCCTTTAAACGGGTCTATACTGTTGTTTTGTAAATCGATACTCACTGCGATGTATCGAATTCATGGAAAGATTTGTGTAGCGGATTACATTCCTCGCTATTGTTATTTGGATCACTGGACCGCTTCTGATATTTGTGTGCCCATAAAAACGACAATAACTCGTACTTCTTTATCATGTTATTAGCATTGATTTAAATTCATAAACAATTTACCTCCTGTGGCAATTAAGCAGTAAGTAATAAAATTCTTAGCAATATTCTAAAAATATTTATGAGACTGTTATGATGAGTCACGGCTGTATTGTTCGTAGTGTATTGTCCTTAGCTTTTTTCAATTAGATGTGTACTTACATATTATGATTATTATATTATAACGGTAGCGAGCGAAAGTCGAGCGAATGTCGTGTGAACTATCGCTCGTAGCTCGTTGGTGCGAGTATTGGCGAAAGCAGCCCTAGCGCTGCGCGGGCGCACCGTTAATCACCCGGCGCTGCACTAAACTTTAAGGTTAACTTTCGCGGCTTGCTGCCATACCGTTGCAGCTCATTGTCTGGCGTGCAACTTTTAATAAAATAAATCTGGATTCTATTCTTACTCCTTCGTGGTAGCTTAGAAATCACAAGGCAATATAATAATAATGAAAGTTTTGACAATATACAAACTAAGTAATCTACATTTAATTTTGTGGAATACAATTTTTTTACCACAACGCAACAAAGCGTAATTTTATTCATTGATAGCCTTCTAATGGCTAAATTATACTCTGGATGTGAAGGTAGCGGATGGGCCTTGATATAAGTAAAAAAATACTAAATTATGCATAGTACGGACTGACAAACTAACCAATTACTACTACTTATTTAGGATTTATGTTTATATTTGTTTTTATATGCATGCAAATAATTTAAAATAAGAAATGCATTTTTTTATAGCAAGTCTACTATTTTCTAATAACTTATGATGGCATTAATTTGTCTAGGGCAAGTAATAAGCACAATTCCCGTGGGAAGGGCGCTGTACGCTGAATCACAGGCCTAGAGCCTAGTTCGGCAGCAGTTTACCTGTTTTTATGTATCACCTAACTAGCCACTAATTATTAATGTTATATTGTGCATTCTCTATGAAATAAATTATTATTATTATTATTACTAAACATCATGTTAATGTATCCGGATGAACTTCTTATGATTATAATAAAATTAATACACTTAATAATGTTCGTTTAATTACTAATAATAATCAGGTTTAGAAAAAATTCGATTTTTATAATAAATATCAAAAATCCGATTTTTTAATATATATCCAGGCTATGAAAAAGAATCAAATTTTCCCAAGAAAGTGAAAGTTATTAACGCTAGGAGCACCAGGGCATCCCCATTTTTTTATTACCTAGTAAAATAAACCTAAAAAATATGATATGAAGTTAAGTTTTGAATTTCAATAAAAAGCTAGCCTTACTGGTAAGTTAAAGTAAAGGGAATTTCCCCAACTTTATATGAGGTTGCCATTTTGGAAACAAATCTAAATTATTCTGAATTGTAGTTTTTCGCTATATGTGCTGCCAGGGTAAACATTAATCTCCAAAATTTTTAGTTCAGAAGACAGGAAAAAATCAATTGATATATATCAAGATAAAAATCAGTTGATATATATTTTGATAAATATCCGCTGATATATATCGGCGAACCCTGATAATAATACTCGACCTTAATCAATATTACTCTACCTATTCTATATGTAACTATTATTGTCTTTACACAACCTCGCGCGGTGAGAGTTTGTTACCGTACCAGTGTAAAAACCGTACCAATAAAATGAACTTATTAATTTTCTAAAATCCTACAGAGATAAATTCTTTGTGATCCAGACCATTCCTACGGGCATAGTAACCGCGATTACATTTTTGTATTGAAGATCCAGCAAGGTAGGTTGTTGTAGGTTTTGGCCTATGTCCAGCAGTGGACGTCCTGTGGCTGAGATGATGATGATGATGATGATTGAAGATCCATTAAGGTGCAACGTTTCGCTCATCGCGCGAAATTCAATTTTTCTTGTGTTTTTTGTCAATTACAGCTTAATTACTCGTGGATTTATTGAAACCAATTTTGCGCCAATAAATAAGTTGTTTTAAGAAATTACGGGTAAAATGATCACCTAGATAACATTGGTTTAGCTACAAATTTCAATAAGCAGATTTTCATCTTGGTTTTTGTTTTAGTGAGAAATATACTTATACTAGCTTTGAACTTGAATTTTCGGTTGGTGTAATTTCTTGATACGACTTATTTATTGTAGCAAAAATAGTTTTCATGAACCTACGATGAGTAATTACGCTGTAATTGACAAAAAACGCAAAAAAAATTGAATTTCGCGCGCTGAGCGAAACGTTGCACCTTAAACATGATTTTCTGTGTGACTTATCACAATTTCGCCGTTATAACTATAGCCATCAAAAATGCACCAAGGCCTCATCTTTCTACGTTTAGACAATTAAATAAATGTTATGAGTACCTAAAATAAAATAATACATTACTTCTTGTTAACATTATACTTAGGGACTATATTCATTATGTTTAGGTGTTTATGATTGACCGCATAGACCGCATTGTGCCTTAACACGTTAAAATACCCAGAGTTATTTATTTCAAGCATTTAGGTATAGCAAAAAACAGCAGAATAATGTATATAGAATGAGCCCCTCATTTCCATAAGCCCGTCCCGAGCCGATAGGTATCGACATGCTAATTTTATATTACTCCGGAATTTGCCAAATCCAGAACGATCCGCTAAAGCTTCATTCACAATCCTCCGGGCCTGAACGGGGACTGTCCTGGCCACGAGCATCAGAATTTCTACCACAACACCCCAACCCCATCACACCTCAACCACAATGTTACGAAAATGTCATACAAACTATATTACTATTACTACATCTTAAAATTTTCCTGCAAAAAAGAGAAGTAGAATAATACAATTATACCTATAACATAGTACCTACTACATTATTTGATGACCCTGGCATAAATAGTACAAAAATATAAATTTCGCGTAATATCTTTTATCGCTACGATAAGAGCTACGAAGCTGCGTCATCTTACAGAGCTACTGAATGAACCATGATTCACGCAAAAATATATTTAGCATAGTATTTGAATAACTTTACTACGAAACACGATAAATCAGACGCCCATTGATTTGTGTTTTTAATTAATTGAGGTGTCAAATGAATCATGTTCGTAATTATGCAAGTAACTGCAAACTTTACCTATATAATATGATTTACATGTTTAGTATTGTTATTCAGTTGTTTGGGGTGATTTTTTTAACCTGATACTGATAAGCATCTTCATTGAGTATATTTTTTTCAGTTCAGAGAATTTAAATAGGACAAAATTACCATGAAAATGTACACGAACAATGCAATTTTTTTTTTTTTTTTCTGATCATCCTGCAACTGAGCGCGGTGGCTCAGCGGCGGGCCTGAGAGGTTACGATGAAATAAAAATAAGTCGTAGCCTATCGTGTCTCAACGTCTCCTATCTGCTGGAGGTATCGTTCTTTTTGTCGATACATTCATGAATTATTTACGAGGGCCCTGCATCACTTGTTCCTGTATTGTCTACGCGTCTGCAATTATGAAATTTATGCGTGAAGCCTTAAGGCGAATGGCTTTAATGTGGGTCCTGAGTCACCGCTGCCGTGGAATAATCGAGGCTGTCCACTCGGTCACCTGAATGATGCTGATTTATCGGACACACATCGATGGTGATCGATGAGTCTGAGATAATTTTCCTACTCTTTGAACGCAAAATACGTGTAACATTTACGTAACTACTAATACTATGTAACAAGATATTCTGATAATATGTACGTATTTCTTATTTTACATGTCACGAAAACATTCTGAAATAGAACACTTTTATTAACGTATTTTCCTCCTTTTTCCATTTATCCTCACAGATAAAAATATTTAAGGGTGCCCTGTGCCTAATAAAAGTTAAACTTCATTATACTTCACTTATAAAAAAAAAATAGATTGACAAAAGTTAATGAAACTTAATTCATTTAACGCTATTAAGAAACATCTAAAAAGTTTTCTGTTGCGAAAGTTTCATCTAGTACTGTGTAGTGGTAGGGCTCTCTCGCAGAGTCTGCCTGGGGAAGTACCACACCTTTGCCAGTTATTCAACCGCCAAGCAGTAGTGTGCAAGCATTACTGTGTTCCGGATTGAAGGGCAATGTTTCCAGCGTAATTACTGGGCATACAGAGATTGAACATCTAACATCTCAGGGTGACGAGCGCAGTGCATTGCCGCGCATAGTTTTGAACTGTTGAAGTTCAAAATTCTGGGTGGCACTGAGCTGTTTTGTGCAAGCGTGACGCTTAACATCAGGTGAGCGACTTGCTCGTCTTGTCACCGAGTAACATAAAAAACATAAAAAATAAAAATATAAAAACTAGTTCTTAATTCAAAGCATCAAAGCATGTGAGGAATTCTTTGTGAAAGTTCTGTTTAGGACTTAAACGCCAGTAACTTCAGTGTTCCATTTACACAATAGGCTGTGATTCTGAATAGCATTCATTAAATCTTGTTCAGGAAAATTTGCGTGAAATTCCTGAATACGTGACAGGAAAGGTCAGAAAGGCGATGCTACATTTTTATCTATTTTTTTAATTCTTATCACAACTTATATATAATGGAAACAACATTATTATTGTTATTTACTACTTATTCGCACATTGTTTACGAATTTTATCATATAACGATAAAAGGTATATGAGTTCTTGATATCGTACTCAAGACTTTGTTAATTCTAGAATATTTGCATAATGTTCGTCCGTTATTCATAAAAGTTAGTTCAAATTAGTATTCAAGTAAAGCTCTTTGTTTTGCAAAACGAAGATAATGTATGTAGATCAGCATCTAATAATGTATGTAACAGTATGTATGCATGTTTGTGTAAAGTATGTAGTATGTGTCAGCGTTCACTTAGGAAATGTTGAACATTTTGCGATCTCCAAGTCGCCTGCCAAGCGTGGGAACTATGGCAACCAGCCCCACAAATGGATTTGGCTTCGTCCAGCAGTGGACGTCTAAAAGTTGATTGTAGTATTTGGAGACTTTTTTTTTTTTTAAAGTGCTTTTTCGCTTTGCGAAAATGTCGTTGTAGATCTAAGTCTTTCTAGAGCTATATCTTCACAGGTTATGGGACCACAACCGTACCATAGTCACCACAGTCGCATGCGACCATAGTCGCGGGCATCAGGTAGTAAAATATAATAAACCGTGCATACAGTGAGGTACAGTACGGTAATCTATCATAAAAAACATAAATAAGCAGTGTCTGCACTGTATATTATATTTTACTACCTGATGCCCACGACTTCGTATGCGTAATAGTGGCTTTTAACTTCGTAGGTGGTTCTTTGGGCCTAGCAAATACAAAGTTTTAGCTTAATTGGATCGCATAGAATACGAATACACCACAGAATTCTCCTTATAAATTGGAATAGACATTATATTCGATTAAGTTGCCAATGTACATGTTCCATCACTTACTATTTAGAACAAGTAATCGTTAACGCCATATGGGCAAGAAATTGAAGGATTTGGAAGGATGGACTGGATGTAAAACCATTTTATTGTATTTATTTCGTTATATTTCATTATATATGTAGCTTAATTTTAAAGTAAGCCGCCGACCGTATTTCTATTTAAAAAATCTGTCCATCCTAAGATTGCCTGGGAGAAATCGCTTTAGGCGATAAGCAGCCCATTATACTGCCGAATATTTAAACATTGTTTATTATAAGTTTCATTGTACTTTCGGTGTGTAATAAAGTTATATTACATTGTATTGTATTGTAATTTCAGAGTTCACACAACTGCATTTTTTTTCAATGACGTTGAAAATTTGTACTTATATATTCAGTTTCGTAAGTGCAGGCGAGTATCATCTAGTCCCTTTATCATGTTATTGTTTTTTAGCTTGTAAACGGCCATGCATGGAGTCGTTTCGTCTGCGCCGTAAATCAAACATTTAACGAACAGAGCTGTCGAGCCAATAAACCATTTTAGGATGTGGTCGGTGGCCAACTGCCTCATATTATCGTCGCCCTGTCGTTAACAAGAAACTGGGTTAGCTCGAATGCGCATGCACTGCTCCAAATACATATATAGCCATACACATGATGCACACTACGTAATGCTGAACAGTTCATTGTTACTACATTGTCATAAAAAAAAGTGATCGTATAGCCTGAGAATGGAATTTATAATCTGTCTAATCTAAAATCGGAAATATGCGTAAATATTTATATAATAATCAATTTATAGTGTCTTTCCGTCGTAAGATCGCATGTAGTTCAACAGGAACAAGTGATCAATTGTCTCTAACTTATTAACATTCATTGAACAAAACGAATCTAACCTAAATTGAAAACATTTTTTTAACTGAAAAGAAAAGTTTTGTGTCATTAATTAATACGTTTCCTTAACCAAAATACGACATTCCTTTCCTGCCTATTTGAATTAACTCTACAAAACAATTTAATTAACGTTAATTATTAGCTACGAGAACCTTTACTTACTTACTTCTTAATTTCTCTCTACTTTTATGAGCTAAAAATTATTATATTAAGTAATGGGTTAGTTTACCCTAGTTCAGTTACATCATTAACCCTACATTGTAGAGCATTAATTTTATTTTAGTTTATGAAACGATAAGGAACGACTGAGAGTGAAAGCCATGTAAGTATGTACTCACAATGTCAAAGAGAATAGTTATTCAATTCAGCATGGTACACCAATTGCAAGAAAGCCCCTGACATTGAAAGGAGATGTACACACTGATTGATGAGGAGATAACAAAAGATTCGACATAATATCGGTAAAGTCGCCAAGAGAGGCGTCTTGTTTAAAATAAAAGCCTAAGCCAAAAATAAATTTTCGTCCAACGCGACAATAAATCAAACCAAAGTAAGCGTTGAAGTTGAAATGGACATTGATATCCGTGATATTAATCAATTTTTTTATAGCTTCGATAAGTTTTTGCGTGTTTTTCTTTAATTTTAAATATCATTTCATTGACATAAGGCAATAAGTTTTTTTTAAATTTACCAGTACTTAGGTATATATTGGCTAGTATTGGATTGGTCGGGACATGTAAATATTGGATATTGGAGGACCACTGGGGAAAGGTCACTACAAATTGAGTCCCGAAATCGAAACAACCTCCAGGCTGACCCAGAGGAAGTTGGCGTAACGTACTTAAATCGCACGACAAGCCCTGCAAACTTGGACTGCAAAGCTTGAAGACCAAGCAATCTTGCATGAGGGTCTGTGTCTAGTAGAGGGATACTTTAGGCTAAAAATAATAAAATAAGTAGGTGCTAATGTAAATAATCACAAATCAAGACTACTTACTGTTAGTGTAAAACTTAGAGGAAATGTCAAAAAAGAAATAGGAATAAAAGAATAAAACAACCACAGTTAAAATACCTGTTACAAAACAGGTCTTCATTGTGCGCGCTTGTGATGACAGAACATGAGCGCGACCGCTAATTGACACGCGTGACATTTATGGACCCTCATTAACGTCAGCTCTTTTGTGGGTTCCAGTTTTGCACTTTTTGTTATTTTTGCAGAATAATTTAATGGCAAGTGAGCTTTTTCCACCCTTACAATCAAAATTATTACTCATGCGTCTATTATGACTTTTTTGAAAGAAGCAAATTTCGGATAAACCCTTTTAAAAAACCCATCAAAGAACGACTCTCTTACGGCTTCTATCGGCCTACCCTCGAAGGGTGAGCAAAAAAATTTGTGTGTCTGTATGCTAACTGATGTTGACGATAATCTTAAAAGCATCAAAACGGTATTTTAACATATAGACTGCATATAATTTCTAAATTTACATCCGAATAGTTTTCGAACGTGCAAACATAAACTGATTTACGACCGTCCGTGTCTCTAAAACAGATTTCAAGTTATGAAAGAATGCTCAAAACAATATGAAATACGCCGGTAAAAACCAGGTGGGCTCGAAAATAAAAAACAGCATTTGGCCTTCGTTATTGATGTTTTATTCTCTGGGCAGTTGCGGAGAAAAGTGAATGCGTTTCGTACAGTATTGACGCAGCCTCACCTATTCTCGAAAAGTCAATTCGAAGACGTATTACCCTTTGTTCCCCGGACCTGCCTACGAGCCGCTCAAAATTTTTATACATTATATACATTCAGCAATTCCTATATTTTTTCTTTGAATTTTGTATGGCAGAAACGTTAACATTTACCGAAACAACTAGAAGAGAGAGCTTGAACCATGGCATGTTTAGACAAACATCACATTTGTTTCTACACGTCAGTTTTCATTTGTTCTTGATAGTTGTATCATTAGCATAGTTTCACCAATTCGCGACGGTTTAGGTACACAGTGTTGCAACACGTGGCTGTTTAGTTGCGTGCTAAACAAACGAGTGCTGCTTTCGACACGGGTGCAGTTAGCGGCCCTTCTTATTTAGATGTCGCGAGTCGCGTGAACCTGCGTCGCGTTGTCGCGTCGAAGCTCTAACAACACACTTTTTACGATTTCCATTGCATTCTTTGCTGATGACCCCGCCACCTTGTTGACTTGCATTGTTTTACAAAAGCGAAAATAACTTAAATTCACGACCGCTGCAGGGCCATTATATTTTCCATGAAATAAACAATTCAGAAACGATCGGAAATTCTGAGATTTCACGTGAACTTTGTTAATTGGACCTACGATTGTTTACAAACATTCGACTTCCATTATGACAACTTTGATTGATATTTCCGAATTTACAAACAACGCTTATTACTAGAATTTTGTTTGCCTTTTCCGGGTACCATAAACAACGATTGTGCAATATAAACAATGAGTCAGGGAAGTCTAGGCCCTTGTATAGCTTCTGTTGCTATCGATTCCTAACTTTCTCTCTTGCAAAACAGGATATCAGCCATGAGGTAGTCATAATAAATGAAAGGTGAAATCATCGCTGACGCCTATGCATTTTGAACCTCCAACCGCGAAGGGCACGCCGCATTTACCTCATTATTCAAAGGTTGCAGCCTTTGAATATCAAATGCTTTAAGAAAACCTTGGTCATTCGCAAAACCTTTGAGTCATTCTCTAATACTTTATTTTTATTCATGACAAATTCAGTAAAGTTACAGAATAAATAAAGTGCGGTTTAGAGAAATAAGCATTTTTAAATATTCGCATTACCTTGTGATAGGTAATGGACCTAACCTCGATCTATTTTAGAGCTGAAACAGGTAATTATATATTACTGGCTGTGCCCCACGGTTTCACCTCCTATTCTACAGAAACCGAATATTTTTCCGGGATAAAAAGTAGCCTGTGTTAATCCAGGGTATAAGCCGTTACAGAGTTGAATGGGAACAAACAAACTTACATACTTACACACAATTCTTCGCATTTAAATATTAGTGAATGTATGTATTTAGTATTTTGTAAAGTCAATACTTAGTTTAGTTATAAAAAAATGGAGTAAAATTACTTACTAGGATTAAATAATTGGGTTAGCAATTGAGACTGGGAGGATGATTAAAATTTGTTGCGCTGTATCTTATTTAGGATTTTAGATTATAGTTGTTTTTAGGGTTGCGTACCCGAAGGGTGTCAAAAGGACCCTATTACTAAATCTACGCTGTCTGTCCATCCGTCCGGCCGTCCTACCTTTATAAGGCTCTATCTTTTGAAGCGTAAAAGGTAGATAGATAGATAGAGTCTTTATTGTTCACACCAGAAATTACATGCAACATTTTGTATGGGTAAAATTTAACCTGAAATAAATGTTTTTTGATTTTTTTGTGATAATACAAAAATCTACTTAAAAACCTAGTGTAACAATTGGCGGCCTTATCGTTTAAAGCGATATCTTCCAGGCAACCTTAGTCCATGTTAAGGTAAGAGGATTTACAAGGAAAAGGTAAGGGACCGGGTGTGCCCTTATAAAGGAATATGTAACGCTACTTAAGGTAGCCACTTAAAAAGTTCATAGAAGTTTTGGTACCCTTTGTGCACGAGTCTGACTCGCACTGGACCGATTTTTATCATGATTCATGAGTGGATGATCTAAGCATGGCAGTATTCATCGTTGATGTTAATCGTACCTAACGATACGATTTTACGGTTAGCAAATTCCGAAAAGTAATGAAGGTCTCATGTTTCACTGTGATACTTGTTATTCCTAGAACAATGTAAGTCTGCGGCGTATTATTTACGTTTACCTACTCCGTGAATCACAGATTCGTGTAACAGTTCGGCAATTAGTTACAGCAGGATAGGTAAATAATCGAAATAAACCATGAGCTTTGGTATAAAGACTAGCATGCCCGCACGGCTTCGCCCGCATAGGCTTGTAAATAAAACACCTCATTACACCTCTTCAGGGGTTGATTTCCGAAAAATCCTGAGCCATGCCTTTCTTAATTTTTTATGCGTTTTACACAAACCGAGTTTCATTGGCTTAGCATGAAAAATATTTTTATTTCCATAGAAACTTTGGGGGTCCATTTTACCCCTTTAAAGGTAGAATTTCGTGAAATCCGTTGTTATTGTTCACCTACCCCCTTATTAATAAGCGTGGAGAAACTTTGAAGCAGGAGTTTTGGCGGGAACGTGAAGAATTCATGTCGCGTCATTTTATTATTTTCCAAAACTTGTGTTATTTCGAGTGTTAATGTGTAAAAACAAAATATATATAATAAATAATATATAACAAAACTTGAAAACTTATATGTATACTTGACACTGGCAAATGCATAAGCCAAAATCCTCTTGGCGACACCAAAATCCTCTTAGGAGCAGAAACAAAACAAAAAAAAACCTTGAAACAGTTGCTCAGTCTTCTGTCTTTTTCAATCGAGTTCTAATTTCGAAAGAGCGAAAAGGACTAAACACGTGGTAACTATTCCAAGAGGACTCCACGTTTATTAATACGGGGGTTAGAGTCCTAGACCATTTCAGAAGTTCAAATGGTTTGGTGTGTACTTTGGGTCCTGGAAAAGGGCTTGTAGGGCTGTAAACTAGTAAGTAGCAAAACTACCAGTAGGTACATAAGAATATCGAATTCTCGTATAATAATTCAATAAATTTTATTTTTTCCTCATAAATTACTTGAAGCCATTCATTACCTACTGACAAACGAACTTCTTCTTTTCTGAATACAAGGTAGGTTATTTACCATCAACCTTATAGAGTTGATCCACTTTTTTCATTATCTCGATATCTGATGAATGATCGGTGCAGTTTTTAAAAGTGGTTTCAAGGACGACATCTTTAAGTTTTTCATTTAATTTGCTTGTTATTTATTAACATCATCTGGAGAAAGGAGATACCAGAAAATAACTGACTAGTCTAGACATATCATATCGCAAACGCTGTCAGCGAGGAATCTGTGCCAACGCATCTAAAAATAATCATTTTAATCTTGCATTTCTACAATCATTTTGTTCATTTAATGGTGGATGTTCTTTGATTTTTTTATCGTATGTTACTAATGAAAAATCCTTTGATAGTCTAAATTGCTCAATTATAAATAGTCGAAGAGTAGTGCCTCGATTGATGCGCACGAGCCATAGATCACATAGGCACAGTTCGGCGCACGATTGCAGTGCACAATACTGTCGTTTGTTATTTTGCGATCAGCCGTTTGATAATGCATTGCAATTTACAGCATCGTTGGTCACGTCCTCGAACAGTTCAGGTCAACTATTAACCTACATCGTGTCTTAGCCTTCGAAACGAGTTTCTAAATGGCAACTTTGTTTAAAAAAAAAAAAAGGGGAAAAAAAGTAGTACCTTTTCTACATAGGTCGATGCGTGTCTCGCCTTTCGTTGTCTTTCTCGCAAGTTACGAACTTTGACAATTCCATGCATACTTGCTAATTTTGTGTTTGCTTTAAAGTCGTCAATAAAATAAAGTGAGAGCGGTTTGTGCTTCGAACGCTCGCAACTGCGTCTGTAATGTGAATTTTGAAAGCAGACGTTACCTCGTTGCATATTAAAAAAATGCCGGTGTTCTACAAAATATTTCCTAGTCGTTTGCATTCTTTATAGTATGACATCATTTTTTCACATGTTATGCAGATTAAGCGAGCATTAGTTATCATTAAGCGTTAGTTTACACATTTTGATCTAATGCACCGGACTATCTAGATTCTAGCTAGAGGTCGTACATAATCTATACAGTATACATATAATGATGTAGGTAAATGTGCACTCACATATGCATTCTACTCTTATCTTATCATTACAAGTCATGCCAAGGTCGTGTTAGGACAAATATATTGGCTTTTTCGCTTTGAAATATCAATCTAGATCTAGCACGTAGTTCGATGTTTAAAATTTAAGTAGGTATATTTGTATCACGTAGGTATTTCTTTAAAAACAAGTAATAAAATTCTTATAATTTTATTCTGTTCCATTTCGCAGTTGAAGGGCATATGTTCAATTAGTCTCGCCACTTCATCGACTGTCCAGTTATGGTCCAGCCCGGTCCGTCTGATGTCCATTCTTCAAGACGTTGACGTTAAGAAAGGTTTTACATCTAGTAATTTGCCATGCTATACAACTGAAAACCTCTCGCATCTCGTAGCTTCTTACCACTTGAATTCCATGACTTCTTTTAATTTTTTTCTATAACTAAACATTTAAATTTGGGCTCAAAATTTAAATAATGTTGTGAGACTTTAAATAAGACGGTTGATATTTACACCCAAAAAATACAAAGGTAAAAAATATCTGGCTATACAAACCTTTTTTTGTATGTATTAGGTTTAGTGAAAAATCAAAATGTTACGTATGAAGCGTTGAACAAAAGTTGTCAAGTTTGATTTAAGATTTTTGGTTAGCTAAAAAAATAACCGGTATTTGTAAATGATATGAAAACTTGCAGGGTTTAAGCGTTCTGTGATCCCAAAGCCATATGCCAAGCGGGGGGATTATGGTAACCCCCGATTCTCTAGAGGAGGCTTTTGTTTAGCAGTGGATGTCTTGTGGCTGCTGATGACTATACCACAGCTAAACGAAAATCATTAAAAACCAATCGTTTTTTGTTCAAAAAATATTTGTGTTAGGAAAAACTACACCGCGTATGATGTATAGTCTGACCGGGTCCTTTCAAACCAATTCAAAAATACTGTGCGACGGAGTTGCGGCTGCAGTTAATTAATAGTTACTATAAGAACTACGTCAAGGTCGTTAACTCAGTGACATAATTTTCAAAAATCAATAAACAAGTTAACTGGACTTTGCACTAGCAATTATTTAATCTGTCAGCTATAAGCTGGCGCGGCGTTATTCTGCTTGCGTAGTGCTTAAAACTGCAATGGTATAAAATTTTGTTTCTATCAAAAAGGGTCCATAATTAACTGTGGGCTACTTAATTTATTTTACTTATTACTTAATCTATTTTATTAGGTGGTCTATGGAGACCAAACAACTATATATGCACATTGTGAATTACTATGCTTTGGAACAACGTCACCCTAATAAGCAATTTTAAATTTGAGGTTTTGGACATACTTCATTTTTCTTTATTTCGAATTACACTCACCACAGAATACACTCACCCTTTTGAAACCGAAGTGATTTAACTATGGCGGAACAATTAATAATTATGCACGTGTAATCTTATTAAAAATAAAAATTTGATAAAAATGATACCGCGAGTATATTTTTTTTTTGACGAAACTGACTATAGGCGTTATAAAGTTTCAATTTTATAAAGTGGTTCACAATAATACAGATAAATACAAAATGATAATTTAAATTGGCTTTTTATAATACTGATACTGTATTGACAAATGCCTAATCTTTATTTGCCGCCACAATAATTAAATCATTGCTCAAATTCAAACCTCACGTAACGTTTTTATGTCTTCTCACATTCAGTCTACAATAGAATAGCGTAGGTGTTTGAAAATACATCATAAATCTTATATTGCCTCTGGACAGATTGATATTTTATACTAATTCTTATACGACAAGTGCCAATATGCCAAGGTTGCCTGGAAGATATCGCTTTCAGCGAAAAGGCCGCCATTTGTAACACTAGTTAAAAAAAATGTTTTCTGACCTAGCTATGTACATTGTACAATCGGTGTGAACAATAAAGAGTTTATCTATCTATCTATCTATCTATGAACTAAAAAAAAACTTACAGAACT
This sequence comes from Apocheima hispidaria, assembly GCA_947579745.1. NCBI lineage: Eukaryota > Metazoa > Arthropoda > Insecta > Lepidoptera > Geometridae > Apocheima > Apocheima hispidaria. The sequence continues at coordinate 7,329,443 of OX388151.1, forward strand.
GGCACAAACTACCCAATCTACTTCACAGAAAATTGTTGGATAAACCACAGGCAGATAATCCAAATGCTTAATCTCACTACCAGCCGGCAATGTACCCAGCATGCTGGCGACATTACCACGCCAAATACATCGCCTATGCGTTGAGTCAGATTAACGTCAGCAGTTTATAAAACATGTAATAATAATGAATATCTTACAAAATCTTATTTCATGACTTTTTCAGAATCCTTTGCTTAGCCGCATGTCATATTATCTGCTCTCAATAATAAAAAAATAAATAATATTATGTAAAGTAGTAGTCTATTTTAAAAGCTTTTATTTAACATGCAATGTTTGTACGTATTTATGTTAAGGTCAAATCTTACAACTCAATTTTAGACCAGTTCCCCTTTTTCAACTGAGTTGAAATTTTGTATGCCTGTCAAGTTCCGATGACCATACATAATTATGCTAGCAAGCTGATCTGATGATGGATGCGGAAGGTGAAAAATTGTGTAAAGGTGTAAATCCTGTCGCCTGAAATAAATGATTATTATTATTATAGCGCATAATACACGGAATCGAACGCGGAAACGGAACACTTGGCAAAGGGAATGGATGCGATTCCAACGGTGCTAAATCTGTATGCGATTTATTTTGCCTCGCTTATCTTTGTCCCACGCGTAAGCAGTATTTAGTTAATTACTAAGGCTTCATTTTTATCCTTTTTAGTAACATGAGCACAGTACACAATATGATTCCTTAGACAAGAATAACCGCTACTTCAGGCAAAAAATATTCCGCAGCTGCAACAATTTATGGCCCTTAAAATTATAACAGTTTGCATACATACATGGCATAATAAACGAGTGTTTCTCAGGATAAATGGGGCAAGTATTCTGCATCTGAGATGCGCATAAGCAATCTGACTCGGTTCTAATTATAGCTCAGTGGGAATGTCGCGATACCTGATGCTTACTGAGGTATCACTCTTCCAGATACCACATTTACCTGATAACTATGATATATTTTTATCTTTGGGTGCCTTTCAGTTCAGGTAATTTTATTCATAGAGCTATGCAAAAGAAGAGCACAAATAAATAATTATATTATTTTTTAAGTCAATTAAGAATTAAGAGCACCAACGAGTTATTTAAGATGCGTCAATACACTAATCTGGTGCAAAGCCAAAAATTTAAATTCTCAATTGTCAATCCTAACAATACGTCATCATATTAATGTTAGAATAGGTAGATATAGATATGTACAGTAATTATAATAGTACCTAACTTGAACGCAGTTATCGCCACCGTCGCAATATTTTGCAATAATGCGACGGTGACTAAAAGTTGAGGGTAGTGGAGGAATGTTTTGGGAGGCCGTGCGGGTGATACTGACACTGGGGATCGGGCGCAATTCCAACGCGCTGCTCGTCAAGAACTCTTAAGTTTTAATTGGAATATACAATTCTGAGTACATGATATTGTAATAATAGATTATGTATAGATTAAATTAAACCCATGTTCATGTCTAATGGTGTATTCCTTTAAAAATCCTACAACATAACCTCATTTTAGACTTAAAATCAGGGCCAGCTACTGGCATTAATAATACGTAGTATTTATATTATCTTTGTTAATAATGTTTATTATAATTTCTCACATCCCAATTGAAAAACAAATATTATTATCAGACTAAACGTACTTACCTAAATGAAGTTCTGTCATAATAATATGAAGTTTTCCTGTTCATGAAGGCCCCAAGCCTTCCCACTGATACATGAAATACTATCTCATTCTTGGGTTCTTCGCACACTGTTTTAAACGTAACGACGTATTGTTTGGATTGACAAATGAAATAAATGTCACTGCGTTTTGTTTTTTAATGTAAACTTCATATTACATACTATTATAGAACTTCAGTTAGGCATTTTCGTTCAATCTAAACAGTGCATGATGGCTCGTAAGTTTTTATGAGTTTTTGAACAGTTTATTGCAAGCATCGGTCGCACCAGCACCGAATGGTCTTAATTAAGGCGTTGCAGCTTGTTTTTAGAAAGTTTGGCTTGGATCCAACAGCTGGTTTACCAATCGAACCCGGATTTTTAGTTCATGAAGAGGTGAAGGTTACGTGCAGGTAAATGCAAAAAGTATTTATTTTTGCGAACATTAATTATTAGTTTTTGACCTGTAATATTTTTTTGCCAATAAACATGAGTATGATTATGGTAATGCGGGCAATTATAAATAGGTGGAAACGACGAAAATTAAGTATACTTCCATCACTACTTTCGAGTATTTCATATATTTTCAATAACTAAGACTTGGAAGTTAAGTGTTCAATAACTTAACTGAACTATAAATGTTTAATTTATTTTGAGCAAAAATACTGCTATGTACTCCTAATCGCCTTAATTTATTATGAAGTGGTCATCGCAAGATTTTGGCATTTTGTGTGTTTTGGATAAAATTTCTATAACATTTCGTAATCTCTTAAATCTATATAAAGAGTACTATTATAAAGTGTATTTTGAATTAATTTACCATTGACGAAGACATCGCGTATCCAACTGCGTAAGTATGTTTGTTTGTGTGTTCCTATATTACCTCCTGCAGTCTTAACGGCTTGACCGATTTTGACGATTGAAGTGGCATTGGATTCCTCTTTACGTGCCAAGTGACATTCTGCAGTTGAGAATTTTGTTTTAATAATATTACTCGAGGCCAGTTAATAAACGTGGAAAGATTTTCAATACCAGGGCTAACGAGTAGATTGTATATGGTAGATTTACGCGACACATTATCTTCACAGCGTTCACAGAAATATCATTCCTAAATTGTAGTAGCTTCATGAAAAGATTTCATTACTGCCGGTTTATGTCATCGTAAACAGCGGAATGAAATTGGGAAGTTCCATTCGTTTCCTGCAGCAACATTGGATAGTAAATCTGCCGCGGCGCGTCTGGCTGTTATCCAACCGACTTATTATTAATGGATGATTAATACTCGCGGGCGCATTCGATTCATCATCGATAACGTATCTCCTAACGCACGTCCAGAAGTTCCCAGCGCATGAATTTCGTAATATTCTATGATAATATCTCCAATTGTGATTCATTATCCGCGAGTACCTAACTTAGTGCAATGACTCTTGATGACGGCATCAATAAAATTTTACAACATAGCAATTTACTGAACCAATGATGGCGTTTTTACTCAACATAGAACAAATATTTTCAAGAATGTACAAAGAATTTAGTTTACCATGCACGGGTTGTGTTTACTTTACTTATCTGATTAATGTTTCAGTTTAAGTGGATGCCGGACGAAAGTAAACTCTATAGGTGTGTAAACATCCTAGAGCACTACACCACTCAACCTTGGCCGAGTAGGAAACCTGGATTCTGTTATTCACAGACCGTTTATTCGCAAAATGTTTACGTGAAAACCCGATAAAAATAAGAATCTAGGTAATAGCTCTGACGTTTATGATCTAACACATTACGTTAGAATAACATCACCCGGTAGAAAAAGACCTCAGCCAATAAATACCTACTAGCAAGACATGTTAACACTACACCGTTTAACATTAGCGTAAATACACATAATGGTTAAAGACCAGCTGACCTTGTCAACGTCAAATGCCGTGTCATCGTTGAAGAAAATGTATAATTTCTATGTGTGTTTTCTTGATATTGACGACTTCTTTCTTGATAGCAATTACGTCATGATTCATGATGCTCAATGGCAGGGATACACTTCAACTCAATCGACATACCCGTCTGTAAGTTGTCTAGACTTAATTTTATAGAGTGGGTTGTACGAAATATATTTAAATACGCCTAATTAAAGACGAGACATGATTTGTTGTTGGGAGTTACATTAATTCCAATTACTCATTTACAAGCCCCTTTGGGTACACATAGACTTCAAAAAAAAATTCTTCATCGTAGAAACGAAAACATTAAAAACAGCAGTAAAAACGAACATAGCCTCATCAATTCTCATAATAACTTTGCTAAGGAGCGCTATCGCAAATACTCGAATTCCCTCAAAGTTGCAAATGAAGTCATTATGACTTTACCAGACTGTAGAGGAGCATGTCTTTCGACTGAATCACTTTTAGTTACGTGCTCCAGCGGTACGAAACTCTTGTTCATTAATGAACCGTAGTGATGGGATTCATAACATATGTGAAAAATGTCCGCCGTTTAATCCTCTGTTTATTTATGTGGACGCATTCACATTATCGACTTGTGTGACGCCTTTCCCGTAATCGTCATCAGTCGTTTACATTTATTTTTGGAGCTCCAAAACTTTAGCATTTTGTCGGTATATACATTGAACGATGCAAGAACGCACTAGGTGGACCGACGACATTGTGAAAGTCACAGGCAACCGGTGGATGCAAGTGACACGTTGTCGGTCGGTGTGGCGCTCTAAGGAGGAGGCCTATGTTCAGCAGTGGACGTCTTCTGGCTGATGATGATGATGATGCAAGAATACTACACCACCAATACGTAGATACAAATATTAACATAACTATGCAAAACAAGTGAAGACGGTAAAGGTACCTTTCTTTTATTAAGGATTTAACTAATTGAATCATTTATAAAGTTACTGAGGAAGATAAAAACAAATAATGACTTAAGATGATAATAAAGATCCGATCTCTATTCATGAAATTGCTGTAGAGGTAGTCAAGATTCCAAATGCACTTGCATTTGTAGATGCAGTGTTGTTTTGAAATGAGTAATTCTTTGAATAGCCTTTTTAGATTAAACTATAGCTGTCTATTACAAGACAAGTGAGTTAACTGTCACGATTTCACATAACGTCTCCACAATAGATCACTTGGTTCAATTCTGCGCTACTGGGTGGGCTTTTACCGTGTCTAATGTCATAGATACATTCTCAGTTTTATTGTCATCCATTCTGATTAAATTCCAGTTGTACTAAGAGTAATTTGCATCCAGTTCTTCAATGAAAATTGATTGCTATATTTAGATTAATATTACAACATTAAATTAAAAAGCAGTTGCAAAATAAGTTCTATCTTGGTACCATTTTTTTAAAGACGAGGAAAAAGAGTTGATTTGGCACTTAGTTGCTCGAATGACTTGAATCAATTCAGCGAACCCAGCGACGTTTAATGCAAAAGATCGACAATTGGTGCAGCGAACCGGCCACCTTACATAAGGGTTACTCGAAACCAGGTCACGGAATAATGTCATGGAACTATAACAGCGATAAAAGCTCTATATACAATTGTATCGCGTATATAATTATGTACCACATCGTTACCTGATTTGTTGGTAACTCAAACGAATAGCTCGTAGCATATAAATTATACAGGATTTTCCTGTACAATATACAATTCCTGTACATTCCTCTCGGATATTATTTCTACTCCTGTCGATTCTTTGCTCGTGGCAAAGTTTGAAAGGTTACTCTTTATGTGATCAGATTTCATTTTCTATAGATGTCTAGAGTTTTTATTATATAATTTTATTGCGATTCCAGTTAGATATAACTTACAATTTCGTGATGTACCTTGAAAATGTTAGCTTGCTTATTTCAAAGTTTCTTCAATATACAAAAATATTGCTTGTATGAATTCTTATATATTATGATAAGTAGAATATATATAGACTGATGTTTCTTGTAACAAAATCAATTATGTACAATATGAAAGTTGATTTGCTAAGGGACTGAAACCGCCCCGGTTAATTAAATTTGATTGTAATATCGTTTATTACAACGAATTTTGTTTTGTAGTCGTACATTTCATTGGCCTGAATTTATTTTGATTACGACATCCAAAGCTCGGCTGACAGTTTATTATTATACCTTCAGATTCCCTTGGCGGCATTATACTCATTGCTGAGTCTTCTGTTGGAACTTTTGTCGTAAGTTATATGACGTTCCAATATTTTGTGCTTCCAAAAGTATGGTGCAAATAATATGCGTGTTGATAAACGCCACACGCTTTAAAATGAATCGTCAGTGTATTCGTATCAATTCATACGTATATCTTTATATCAGTAACGTGCGCGTTTTGAGATCGCACTTGTCTCGCAAATGCCTCCACGCGCCGTTTCGACTTTTTGCTACTTCGAAGAATCAAATTATAATTTACACAGTGACCTGCGGCTCTTATTTTTAGCCCTGCTATGCTGAATTCCCGGATTTGATATCTGGGCCGATCGATTGTTTACAAAGACATTCCTAGGGGCTGGAACGACGAGAACGCAAAGTGATTACATCACGGGAGTAAGGAGGGAATTCCTTTCAACCGGCCAATAATGGCACTATGACATCCTGTTATTTTGCTGGTTGTATAAAGATAGTAGCACAGTCTGTCGGTTTATCCCTAGTGAATATCAGTGGTTTTCTGGAGTGAGCATAAGGCAGGCATCTCGTATTACCGTTATGGGCGAGCAGGCGCCAACCCACTGGTATGTAGTATGCACCGCGAAAATTAGTAACTTCTCAAATTAATAAAATCGTAATTTACGTACGTACGGAACCTGAAATCTATGAAACATAAACATGATTTTGGAACACTTGGCTATTTCGCGTTAATTATAATGATGGTACGTACGTAGCCACATACCCATATTATTATTTATAACTTTAAACAACGAAGTAGCACTTCCCTGCGGCGCTATTACCTAGCAGGCAGAATTATTGTGATGATTTATTTCTTAAAAGACAAAATAATATTGCGACCTTTTCTTTTATTACAAAAACCTATTAAAGAAATAATCAAAGCTGAAAAAATTTATTGCAATTTGTAATAAATTGGTAAATCAAGTCAGCATTATTAGAGCACCCGGTCGTCTGGAAGGGATAAAAATGGAGAAATGAACGAGCATGGTCACCGTCGCCGATAAAAGGGTGGTATTTAGTCTAGTTCATATCGGAAAAAGGGGACGTATCGTTCTCTGAAAAGTTTTGGAATTATTTACATCAATATGTCGTATTTCGATAACGACAAAGAGTCTTTCAGCGATAAGGCTGCCTGTTGTTACAAAAGCTTTTAAGCCACATTTTTAAATTTATGTGAACAATAAAGAATTTACAAAATACAAATATTTACTACATTACTATTAGTACTCACGGGATATTTACCACGATTCTTATTTTCGTTGAGTTCACGATATTTCGGCACAGTTGCATGCGTCATGTTCACGGGTAGAGTAATGTAGTATACCACCACGAAAGTCTAAAACAGTGTTTAATAAAGAGTTTATCTATCAAGTATTGATAATCTAGGCAAAAATTAATATTAAAAAAAAACAAGTTTCAGATTTTCTTTCTTTCTTTCTGAACAGATTTTCTTAAATCATAGCTAATAAAAATCTCGTTCAAGTCACCTTTCAAACAAAAATATTAAATAATAATTATATATTATATTAAATAAATAAACATTACTCACTTAAACTATGCGATAAATACATACAGTTTATATGAAATTAGAATCATGCTGAGATAAATTAAAAACGTATCAGAGTTATCGCAAACCGCAATAACATTCAGGTATCAAAAATATAGTCTGTACTAGTGAAAGTACAGATAAAACTCTCAACTTAACTTTTATTTTAAAACCCTATTAAATAAACATTACTCACCTAAACTATGCGATAAATACATACAATTTATAAGAAATTAGAATCATGCTGAGATAAATTAAAAACGTATCAGTGTTATCACAGACCACAATAATATTTAGGTATCAAAAATATAGTTCTGCCCTAATGATAACACAGATAAAACTATTGATCAAAACCCTATTAAATAAATGCGATAAGTACATAAAGCTTATCTTATCTTGAATGATACATATTGGAATTAGAATAAAAACGTATCAGTGTTATCACAGACCACAATAACATTTAGGTATCCGAAATATACGATACTACTACTTAAGTAGGTAATATTTGTATAATAGAGTTTTAATAACTAGTTTCTATTTTATATTAATATGATTCCAATAATAAAATCATAATGACATTCATTTAAAACTCTTTGGTACTATTTAGGTAGGTCAATGCTTAGGGCAGAGTTACCGTAATAAGTAGATATAAAAATAATAAGATGTTTCTTGTTGTACTGTACATAATTTAAAAATCTTTTAAACGAATTCGGGCTCATAAAAATATAATTGACTTATGGAGGGAAAACTGTAAATTGCCAGAAATGTACTTAGTTCAGAGTTTGAAGATATATAGGATTTTCATTTGTAGTTTTATCCCTATTGTGATTCATCATTGGACAAAACAATGTCGAATCAGCACGCTTATCAGCTACTACTATCTCCGATATCATTATACTTTGAGATTTATCTAGTCACGTAGCTACTTTTTATGTTTCAAGTACATCGTTGTTATCAAATAAACAATTAATCTTCCTTTCTATAGAGTTTGTTGGTAAGCGACCTACGAGTACATTGATGCCTCTAGCTCGCAATACAAGCGATTCAATCTCACTGACGAAGCACGTTTTATTGTAGGTACTCTTAGACTCGTAGCCAAAGTAATCCTGTAGGTATGTTAAATATAGCCTGTATTGTCACCTGCAATCGACGGGACTCATTGTTTTCAAACCAGCGACTATGAAACTTGAGCTTTGCGGCTCTTGCGGCTTCAGCAACTACGCAAGCGATCAGAGTCCGTTCTACTCCGGCTTACTTTAATGTTTCTATAATGCTATGACTACTAGAATCGTTTCAAAAGTGACATACAAGCATATATGTTTCTGTTTACACAAATATTCGTCTATCGTAGCCGCCTTAATTTATTCCCATTATTCGTCTTTCTTTATAGTCGTGAACTCGATCGATAACTACGGCGGCTCGCGTTTTAAATTAAGATAACAGTTTTATAGGCCTCTAACTCAATTTGTAGACAATTTTTCTTATCTTTTCCACTTAAAGCTTTCCGAGCGGTGCTTTCACGTTGCAACATTGCATTGTATAGTGAAGAGTGGGTCGGTTCTCAACTAAGAGTTGAGCTTGAACTTGGCAGTGTACTGTAGCTCGGACACTGGGTCAGCTAGCCGAGATACCCAACGGCGACATTCCTGCTCACAATTGCACCCACAATTAATAAAGTGCAACAATCGAGCGCGAGGCGACATCTACAATACTGCATGTGTGTTCGTTTATTCCACTAGATCAGTTGAGATTGTTTATGTTCTTGGAAATTTGTATTTATGTAGGACGCAGCTGGGCAAATACATACAAAAAACGTACGGAGTAAAGGTAATATTATGAAGCTTCGGAATACGAATTCTTTGAATAATTTTCGAGTTTTGTATGAAAATTTTCTCTATAACTGTAAATGCTGCATAAAATTTTATGTCGTTATTACGGCACTGCTAATACTAAAGTGTCCCCATAACTCAAGTTGGCATAATTAGAATATAAACTTCTCCTTTGGCTGCGTGAGATTAATTTCCGCGTCAGGGCCAACATACAGAGGTCAAGGGTTTGATAGGAGCCCTTTCTAACTTGTTAAATTATTACTGATACTCAGAAATAATAAAGCATGTACATTTACTTTATTAAAAAAACCTTGTCCTTTTATGCTTCGTTGTGAAAATATTTACAAGACATCTGGGGCATCGCCCTGCATATTTCATTTTAAAATACCTTTTTACTGACTCATTGCGAGTACAGATGCATAGATAACAGCGTCAGGAAGCTGATGACAGGCTATTAATAACAAACGAAGAAGCATTTTGAGGACAAAGACAATACATACTTGCAGGTGATTTCCTGCAAAATATCAGAGAGCGATGATCTATGCGGGCTAGTCGAGCAACTCAGTAGCTGGCACTTATGCAATAAAATCAGTTGAATTAATCAATAGAGCGAAGTGGGTCCTGCCACCAGGCTCGTAACGACGCACTTCCTTGCTCCGTATATTTGATGTATATTGTGTCCTGAATTTAGCACCCATTCAAGACGCCGTTTATAGCTTCTTTAAGATAACAGCATGATGTTTTTATTTGATGTTTACCTTAGCTTAAATAAATATGTGTATACTTTATACTATGACATTTACAAACACTGGTCCAACTTACTTACTTACTTACTTACGTTTTTGCATTATTGCAATGGGTCTAAAGATGCTCATCATCGACACGATCATATCATGCTCATGTTGCATGCTGCAAGTTATTATGGCGCGTGATGCTCACAGATCGGCCAAGTTTTATGATTTCTTGTAGTAATCATTTTCAAAAGTAGTGTGGGGAAGATGTCAGAGCTAAAAGGAGTCCGACATTTGAAAGCTATTTAGGTGCTATAATCCACTCAGGGTCATTGTTACCATTGAATGGACCGACATAATAATAAATAGGACTTCATCCGTGTCCCACGATTATTAAAAATCTACTCCAGAAATAAGATTCCATTAGGACAATAGGACCCAAAAATTGTTATTTGTTTTTTTACTGACTGTTTAATAAGAGTTGAAATCGTACCTAAAGTAAGCTCTTATCTTAAATATAAGAAAACACGCTTTGAATGAAGTGTTAAAGTAAAGTGAATAAGATTAAAATTGAAATTACATTGTTTTTATGCCATAGGTGGCAAAGGGCCGCCTGTGGAAAACATATGTGGTAATGTCTATAATTCACCGTAGATTCAAAATAGTTTAGTCAAGAAATGAATACGAACAGAATATATTTGATTTGCAAATTATTTATAAACCATTTTAAGTACCTAGGCGTTTCGGTTGAAATTAACTATAGCACCCCGTGGTAAAACCCGCTATGCTACAGGAATTGTATATTTTCCGGGATACAAAGTAGCTTTCGTATTAATCCAGGGCTAGCAAGCAGTGCAAGTATCAAACACACTTGCATACTTACTCACAAACTTTCCCAGTCAACTCTGTAACAGCTGAACGGATTTAGATGAAATTTGGTAAGGAGCCCTAGATTAATACAAAAGCTACTTTGTATCCCGGAAAATATACAATTCTTGTAGGATAGCGAGTTTCGCATTTATAAAATGAATGAGATTATACTTGTTTAAAAATAATATTTCCTCTTCGCATAGATAGCAGTTCGGCAGGCGTGACTCTGTGCCAACTCGTCCAACTCTTTAATTGTTCACGTGCATACAATTGCAGATTATTGCACGATGTGTGGGGTGCACTATTTCCAAAAGTAAACATTACTCTCAATTATTATTGTGCAAGAAACTGAAAGGTGCATACATGACCTATATTAGACGTGAATCTAATTCAATAACGCTTCAACGAGAAATTACGGCAATTGTTCCTACTGACGTCATGTTTCTTGTTACGCATTACTTGCCAATTCAATGTATATTTACCTGAGTATAGGTAATTAGTAAAACGTCGTGGAATTTTGATTGAAAGCTCAAATTTTGATTGAAAGCTCAAATTCTGCTTGGGTCTAAAAGAGGTCAAAGTTCAAGTAGTAGTAGAAAGTTAGTAGGTACAGTTTTAATCATCAAGTATCACCTCTTCGATGTCCACTGCTGGACGGAGCCTCCCCCATTTTGCCATAATCCCCACGCTTGGCAGGCAGCTCAGAGATCGCAGAATGTTCACGGTTTACGCTGCTGCCCGTCCTCAGGTAGTTCTGGGCCCGTACCGTGAGTTGCTTATTGCGATTATTGTTAGGCTCAGCTGACAACGCTGCGCAACCATACACCTTATCACGTCGCAATAAGGTACGTGGTCGCGCAGCATCGTCGACTGAACCTAACAATCATCGCAATAAGCACCTCACGGTACGGGCCCTGGTCGCTGTTTTAGATTGTGGTACAGCTTTAATAGTAGAAGTACTATCTCGGAAGAGTACTTTATTTACGCGTTAATTAATTTGATCTTATTTTAAAAGAAATACCTATTATTTGTATGTTCTAAACTATTCAGCAGCGCACTTAATTATTACTCTAGTACTAGTAGTCCTAGTGTACTTATCATCTTAAGAGTATTTTTAAGACTATTATGTAAGTGTATTAGTGACATTACAAAACGTAAATAAATATACAAACAAGTTGCACCTGCACTCGTTGATTACAGCGTTTCAGGGACACGTATCCAAGGTAGAGCACATGCACTGCTATCGATGCACTCACTACTGTCTGTTCAAATGATGCTCAAAGCAAATTGGTGTAATGTCAATATTGTCGAAGTATCGTATATGCTCTCGCGCCACTCAAGACCGTAGCTCGTACGACACACGCTCCCCGTGGCGGACTATCAGTAACTGAACGTGCGCTCGCGCCGAACCAGTTATTATGCGCCCACTGATGCCGTCAATAACTCCACTAACACGTGGGTCTGTGTATGCTTATGCTCACACCACACATGCAGGGTGCCGCATCGCAGTGGCGCCCTTATCGGTGCAATGCCGGTAAAAGCTCATGATTCACCAGAATTAGGTTTCGCGCGTGACATCACCGAGCTATGGTAATGTAAACAGCCTGTCAAAAGCCTCGTATTCAGCGATTTTGAACACAGACTAACGATGTATATACTTTTGTACCTGCAGGACGTGACGTCTACCTGTATACTGATCATTCTAAATATTTACCTTCGCAAGGCAATGTGTGAGAAAGATTACGTGGAAACGCGAATTCCAAAGATACTGCGGAATTACCGCGGCGGTTCGCATTTGCGTGTGTCGAGTACCGCAAAGAAACTTATTACGTAAGTTTCCTCGGATTTCACCGCAAGAATCCAGACGAATGACAATAAAATAATGGATACTTTTCAATCGTTATTACAGTAGGTGTAGGTACCTTCCCTTTTCTTCGTTCAGTGTCTGGGTCAGTGGTAAGAGCGTCGTTATGATCCGCAACAGTTACTTTCTGGACATTCTGTCGCCATAATATGCCTATGCATATGCCATCACGAATGCTATTTTGTAATATGTTTATTGTTAAAAACAACAATTATTTTATGATATTTACAATTAACACGAGACAAGGCATCAAGATTCATGCCTTGTCTCGTGTTATTTGGTAATGAATATGATTAAGCTTTTAAATCTTCTATAACATATATTATTATAATATATTTGTATAATGTTTATGTAATAGGAATTCAAGTAGCTTTACTAAATGTATAAGCAATGAGTCAACCAAATAAAGATTTATTTTTTTGATCCCTGGATCTGTCCGCCCACCAAATTAAGTATCCACAGGTTAAGTCCAAATTAAGTATTTTTACAAAGAATTATGGTGGTTCAATTCAGTTTTACCACTCACTAAACTAAACTAAACTGACAGGACTAAAATCATCAGCATATTTTTAGATACTACATTCAAATAGTAATATAGAAGACTACAAATTCATATACTGCACGTCCATATATTTGTAATATGTATATTTGTATAGTGTAATAAAATTGTAGTGAATATATTGCAAATTCTGCTAATATAAAACAAATGAACGTAAAAAAATAAGTGTTGTAGTGACAAGTTCTTAGTCATTTATTACCTAGATAGAAGTAAGATTTAAATTACTTATTAGCCTGAGACTACATCGTAATTACCTACGCGAATTAAAAAGCAGGGTTATGATTTTGACCGGTATGTACGTAGGTATGTATGTTCATCTTTTCCTTCATAATTTCTAAAGTACTTATCATAATTTGACATATTTTTTTTTTGTTTTTTTTTTTTTGTCATGATTTAATTGTTGGGAGCGTCTTAATTGTCCGTTGTAGGCTATACAGGCACATAAAATTGAATAAGGGACTGGGGTACATATTTAAAGTCATGAACTTAAAAATATATATGTATAATATAATATTTGATGCCTTGTTGGGTATCAAATGAAAGGGCTTAATTAGTACATTTTAAATATATATATATAATAATATTGTTAACTGTTTTTTTAACAATCATATTGAAAAAATTACTTTGCAAGCAAAAATGCGCCGTGATGTAAAGCTGTTATCGGGTTTTGGTTGTTCAACCTATATCTTGTTTTATAAAAGGAATGCTCCTCCGGCATCCATACAACAAAAAAAAAATATGAAAAATTTAAAAATAAATAAAGCAGGGAAAAACTATGGCTTTCAAAAGTTTCGCAGGTATTTGGAAGACCATTGCTCAAAAACACGTATGTACAAAAAGCTAGTGGCGTATATAATATAGCGTCATCATATTAAAGGTAAATCCAATTATCTAACACATTGTTAATAATTTTCAGTAACGTAAACTTCTATTTTGATACGTTCGATTGACTACGTTTGATGTCACCAACATACCAACATAATTTTATTGTTCACTAAATAAACCTCTGACATTGTAGGAAAATCCCGGTTAGACAAGAATCTCATGACTACGAATAGGTGTAGGTATTAACAATTGAAACGGACTGAAGCAGTTCGTTCCTGGTTCTCGGCAGCAATTAATCTAAGATCTCGATTAATTCTTGGTTGTTTACTATACGGCTGTTTGCAGAAACTAGTTGTACTTATATTATGTAGGTAGGTTCTACTTGAAGCCCTTATCAAAGTGGGTCGAGATGCGTTGTAGCAATGTTTCCTTCTTGCTGTGTACCTTCGACTATCCTTTCGACATTATGACGTTAGTTTAAACTGGGTTATTTGATTCACAAGGCTAAAATAATGTAGAGTTTTTTTGTTGTTGTAAATTTAGAGATTCTGTAAGTAACACCAATCAAAACGTATGTAGGTATTGTACTTGTACATAACTTCGACCCAACTTCGAAAGTTAGGTACCTATCAAATTGGGAATATGTATTTTCCATAATTCACCTTTTAGACTTGTATGTAAAATAACCACACTTAATAAATACACATCTACCTAGGTACTATTAAATGGGATCTACGGGCCTATTCTACAAGCTAAGTTAAAGAATAAACTTAATAATAAACGAATTAAGTAAGAAATCAACTACTTTTAAACGAATGTGCATTTAACTTTCCTAAGCTATTACTTCGTAGAAAAAATGAAAATAACAAATTGTCAGGGTAAGGAACTACAGCCAAGTGCGATTAGTCGATAAATTGACATGTCTCTACAGTCACTGGTAAAAAAATGCAAGGATAGAGGAAAGGATTTGCTACACTAAAGCCTCACATCCATCCGAAGAAGTTGAAATAGATTTCCAGTATCTAGTAGAGTAGAATCTGGAAATCATAGGTAAACATCAAGAAACGGGGATGCAGATATATACAGACGTTAGCAGGATGGACGGTAAGGTAGGAGCTTCACTAACGTGTTGGAAAAACGACGAAGAACATATAAACGAAATGTTTAAATTGGACGTTTACGTTTGCTTTCTGCACAGTATTACAAGCAGAATTGTTTGCAGTTTTTCCAGGCCACGGAAATAATACGGCAAGGAACGGAACCTGTAACAATTATATTTAGCGACTCTAGATTATCCCTCCAGTGATTGAAAAACCAAGATTCTTGTCACCCTCTGGTATACAGAATAAAGAAAAATATCTCAAACATACGCAAACAGAGCCAGAGCTAAAATATTCTTGATCAGCTCGCATGCAGGGACCGCAGGAAGAGGGCTGATAGACTTACATATCAGGCAGAGCCTAGAAATGGCTTCGGATTACGATTTATGCCCACTGGTCTTATAATATATGAAAAGAACTCTTAGGGAAAACACAATCGAAGTGTGGAACAGACGATATATCAATAGGACTACCAAGTAGCAAATGTAACCAAATATTCTTACCAGATGCAGTAAAGGCGTTCCGCCTGCTCAAGAAAATAACGCTTGTTAGTACAGGTGTTGACCGAACACGGAGGATCACTACTTGCTCAATGTTAAATGCAAAGACGACCCTGGATGCTTATGCGACCCGGATACCTCAGAAACAGTAGAACATTTATTGCTAGAATGTCCAAGGTTTTGTGTGACCAGATTCAACTTAAGCCAAATAATAGATAAGCCAGTTATAAAAGATAACATAAAAGACATCGTTGAGGATAATTAGACCAAACCACATTAAAAAAAAATACTTTGTAAGAATATCGCAAAAATAACTAATAACCGAAACAGTGAAAATAAGTATGAAAATCTTATGTGAAATATATATACTGACTATAAAGGTAGAATGACACAATAAATAAACTAGATGTATAAGATTAAAATATATAAAGCGGTATTAGAAATCAGAGCTAATTCTGCGACCTTATATCCTAAATAATTATTTATTTCATCAGTTGTTATCATAAAATCATAGTATTAAATTAAAAAAGCTTGAATAATTAGATAAGTAAACAACAAAGATTAAAAAAAAACACAAAAAAGAAATAAAAAAATGCAAGCAAAAAAAAAGAAGAAAAAGCAAAAAAAAACGTACACGTCATGTCACTTACCATTATTGCATAGATTATAGAACAATATCGCGTACCTGGGTTACAGTACCCACCATAAGTTGGAGGTATTATCCTCCATCACAGATCAAAGTTGTAAAATCTTGAGACGTTATACAACATTGTTTTGCTGGACAAAGTCTCCGACTCTCCGTCAGAGGTAAAGGCAAAAATACAAATTAAAAAAATTGCAGATGACAATGTGTACGGAAGATTGTTTTTTTTTTCGGATTCCTGTACAATTTCTTTGTCAAATTCTTAAACCAACAAGGCCAAAAGCCGAGCAGCACCGCGAACGAAATGCAAGCATAATTTAGTATATAATTACAACTCTTAGTTTTGAATACTTTATTTCGCCCTTTAAGCGTAACTTTAACACTCGTCTACTTTTAATATCATAATAGAAAAAGAAAAAAAAATACGAATTTTTGTAAAGAAGTGTTTTGCTAAGCATATATTTATATTTGCTGCGGTTCCTTTAACATCCAAGTGGATGAGCTCAGATCCCGGATTAAAACAACAATCATAAAAACTCCGGAGATCGTGTAGACTGGCGCCGTATCAATATTTGTGTTTTTACAGAGTTGCCGATAAGACGTAATTACCTCTACTTCTGGTAAAATTGAATTGATTTTGTTGATACGCTATAGTAGCTACAGTAGTATTACTGAAATAACTGAAACATCTTACTTTGCCCAGGGACCCAGGCTAAGTTTTTGAAACCTAAACTAAACTAAAATTATTTATTTTGACACTAATTCAGTTTTTACAATGAGTGTTTGTTCCAAAGGCTCCCGAACTAGTCTAGAACTGTGTGTCAGGTGCCAGTGGCTTCTCCTGCTTATGTTTTAAAGCATTTCAAAACAAAGTATAATAAAGTATACAATAAAAATACTATTAAATATTAAATTAACTAATTCAGAATTAAATTTGCTATTACTCTTGGATAAAATCGTCGATTTATATTTACTAAGCACTAGATTTCGCGAACCGAACACTCACTCTGTTAGCCTGAACTGTACTGCAATCCGTGCACCTTACTTTAGTGTGGCTTCGACATTCACGCAGTCTGGGCGCGTACGGAGCAGCGCTAATAATACGAAAATTCAAAAAATCGAAATTGCGTTGCATATCTTATTTGTTTGGTTAGACAACATAAATAATGTTTTAGTGCTGCAGCGAACTTCAGTTCTAACTCACCAGCATTTGAACAAATGGTTTTCATGGATGTTCTTGTCTATCGGTAGAATATAAATGTCAATAGATAAAATAGTTTTTGGTTTCGTATCTGTCGTGTCTCCAAACTCTAAAATTATCTGCATTTCTTTTAAATTTTTGTACGGAAATACTATGATAACAATTTTAGTGCTATCAAATTAGGTGTAGCTTGGAAAATTATACAACAGTCAATATACATACTTTTTATTCATAACATCAGTGCATTGATATTTTTTCTATAAAACATGTTTTTGAGCATTTACTGTGGTACTGTCGATATAAAGCTTTTTTTTCGTTTTTTGTCATAAAGCGAAGGTGACAAAAATTTAAACTGAAGAATGATTAAAAAGACGACTTTTTTAGTAGTCAGACATAGCAAAGACTATAATAATAGGGAGAATTCTGTGGGCCATAGTTTACAGGGCAGCACTGCCGCTCCATATAATGTAAATCGTGAATAGAAGGTATAGCTTTGTACCCATTTTAATTACAGGCCTGGCAACACAGCTTATTACCACCTATTAAACGCGTGCTCCAGCGTAAAATGCATTAAAGTGCTAATTATTGCGGACGCAATCTTGTCGATGAACACATTTCTCACCTTGGGCGAGGTCAATAACAGAACCACTTAGCTTAATGTCATGCTTGTACTTCCCGTACATTTTATTATTATCCTACTAATTCGCGATAGCTGGTAAGCCTACTCACCTACCGGTACTATTCTGTCCATCCAATATTGTTCAATAAGGACCTATCGCATAGCCATGATTTATGATGTTATTCATGTAAGACTTTTAGCGGCAAGATAATATCAGACTTCAAAGGCGGCTATTACAGTGATAAATGACAATTGTCTTGTCCTCTGGGGACAATAAATACACCATCGAGACTCGTGCGATACTATTTCTCGCCTGTTTGTGGTCATTAAGAACTATTGTCAGCAATGGCAGTGATATTTGAATTGAATGCTTCCACAGCCGCCACAGAGTTATCTTTTCGATTGATCTGTAGATAAGTACCATTGATAACGATGCGAGTTAAATTATTATCGTTGTTTATAGCGGGCGCTCAAATGTCAGTAAAGTAAAGGGAAAGGTATTTCAATAAAGGGGCAATATGCCCGTTTTCACTAACAATGTCCAAGGCGACCGACGCCTTATTAAGGAACTCCTAATCTAAGCATAGTCCTAAGCGAAATCTTACTTATCAAAGGTTTCACCAATCCATTTTTAATAAGTGACCAAAGAGTAATATAATATAGGAGGAATAGGTGACCATGGACGTAGTAGTAGTTTGGATACGTCCATGTAGGTGACTCAGATGCTTAGACGAATGCTCAGATGCCTTCATTTGTGACAGTTATCTATGGTTTTGATTGTTTGGCTGTCAGCTTGTACTTTTGTCGTTTGAATTATAAGTAGAATTATACAGTGAGCATGCGCGGCGTGGGGTATCAGTTTAAGGGTTGCCTCTTAGACGAAGCATCATACTGGACAGACCCATGAGACGTTGCCGCTCCGACGTTCACATTGTCATGTTTCTCTTTTTATTTCACGGGTCGTCGCATAGAGTAAGCGAGAGAGCTATTGTAAGATTGGCAACCTCGCACTCTGTGTCCACTTTGACCGACTAGTCGGTCACAACATTGCGACCCGTCTTACTAAAAAAGCAAATTGGATCAAAATATCGCTGTGAATACTTAATATTGTTATACATAGTGGCATTATGGCGTGTTGTGCTGTGTATTGTGCATCGAGAACAACGAAAGGGGGAGTAAAAGATCCAGAATTATCATTTCATGCGTAAGTCTTTTTAGCGTTTTTTACCTAAAATAACCAGAATCAAAGCTAAATATTCGTTTCACTTAAAGAATATACATGTTTGAAGTCATACAACTATCACGCAGTGTTATTTAGTAATGAATTTAAGCATTAATTTAAGATAAATAAATGCATTGTTTTACGTGTTCCTGCTAGTGAAGTACCACTGCACGTTTCAAACTTTGTCGATATTTGGTCGATATTTATCAAATAATATTCTTGTAATATCCTACATATACTACATTAAGTGAAACATGAACTGTTAATTCCTTTCCGCGTTTAATCGGCTTGATACGTATTCTATCGATAATTAATTTTAATCTTTTTGAAGCTTTCGCGGCTTGAAATATATGATAATTTGTACCAATGTTGTGTCATGGTTAAACAATTAATTAAAATAAAACATTTTGTTATAGGTTTCCAAAATGTCCGGAAATCAGAAATCAGTGGATAAAGGCTGTGAGGCGCGAAAACTGGGAGTCACCTAAATACTCTCGACTTTGTTGAAAACATTTTGAAAAATCTAGTTTTATGACTGGGCTGTCAATTAAAAAACTAGGAAGAATAAAAGAAACTAGGAGACGGTGTAGATACTTATTAACTTTCATAGTTACTATATATACTATATATATTCGTACTATTTACATGGCAATTACGAGTTTCGATGTTCAATAAAGTACATATTTTTGCATTACACTATGTACATTTTTATCGATAGATTCTGCACTAGTTTTCACTTCCCTACTCACTAAACGCGCCAACAGAAAGTGGACACGCTGCCAAAGCAATCACTCTATCCAGTGTGATACAAGATCCTTGGGTTGCCTACTCAGATTATTTTAATCTGAGGATGCCTATCATAAGGCTCGAGTTAGGCACCCCAGTATCGGTGTCGTAACTTTAGGTGACGCCTAACGTCACTAGTTATCACCTAAAGTTTGGTTAAAAGTTTTATTTTTGCTCTAGGCAATTCCTAAATTCCTAAATATTCAAGCATCTGTTCTAGGCGACTCCTAGGACTAATGAAAAAGGAGGAAAAAAATACAAAATTAAACGCGAGCTTAGCTGAGCTTAGGTATCTTACAAGATTATTTTTCGAGATAAAAAGTAGGTATGTAATGTATATGTCTTGATGAATTCCAAGAGAGTTGGCAGGAGGTAGCAATGGACCGAAATATGTGGGAGGACGTGGAGGAGATTTTATTCTAGCAAGGGACAGCAAATTTATAGTTTAATCCTAATCCGTTCAGCCGTTACACTTTCATAAACACAAACTTTCGAATATATAACATTATATATTATATACCGATAGCCGGTGGGGAAGAAAGGTTCTTGAGTGGCGACCACGAACTGGAAGACGCAGCGTAAATAGGCCTCCCACGACATTGTGAAAGTCGCAGGCAACCGGTGGATGCAAGTGGCCCGTTGTCGGTCGGTGTGGCGCTCTAAGGGGGAGGCCTATGTTTAGCAGTGGACGTCTTATGGCTGATAACGATGACGATGATGATGATGATGATGATGATGATGATGATGATGATGGTGATGATGATATATTATATATAGCTCAGTATTTCAGATCTCCACATAGGTCACCGATTAACATGACAATTTTGGGTCACCAAACATTTTTAAATACATACATGTTTGCTCCTCTTGTACTTCCCGCAACACAAGTCGGGGACATTGTAAAGGTGAACATGTTGTTTAGGCAGTTTTCTGTTTTGTTAAAATAAAATTGGCCAGATTGGATCACCGTTTGGAAATCAAATCTTACATTGATAATGATAAATATTTCTTAATAATTATTATAATATTTTAGATAAATAAATATATAATATATTTTAGATAAATTATAATTATATGGAAATAGCGGGTAGTATAGTGTTTTTATTTTTATTATGCAGCAATGACGTAGCTATACAATGTAATTGTTATTACTAACTGGATCTTAAATGACGTACAGCCACAAATGTGTGGTCAGGCTATTCCAGAACTACGGCTCTAGGTACAGTATCAGAACGGTCAGTTATCGCGTTCCCGCAGTCCAACGACGACGATCGACCGACGTCAAAAAACTGGCGTCACACAGACGACGCGCCTTAAATAGTAATATACACAAGTGTTATTTTTCTCGTGATGGATTGAAGATGATTCATCGATACAGAGAAGGAAGCGCCAGCAAACAGCAATACTTGACTCGGGCCGCCCACCATGACGCCTCCATGCAGGCAGACTATGACGTCACAATGATTGACATACCATTTCATTACGACACGTGATGAAATGCAGACCTTACTCACCTTATGAGTGTTGGTTCAGGATTAAACACTTGCGAGAGAGTTTGTAGTTTGTTAAAACAATACATAACAAATTTTTATAGAAGTGCATAATTTGGGACTTCTATAAATATGTTGTTATATATATATATATATATACTTATATCTACAACATTTGATAGATTTTTAATCTTAATATACCTACCAAACTATGGATTATCTATTGGATTGTTTTCTACAAGCAGAGTAGATATTTTTTAGAGATTTTCTAAAATACACGTCAGACCCGCGGACCCTGGCATGTGCTAAAATTGCGACCAAAACCACCGGAGGTCGGGCAGTAGCGTCCTCTTAGTAAGTGGTAAGCATTTTACGATCCCCAAGCCACCTGCTAAGCGTGGGGATTATGGCTACCATATCTAAGGGGTGAGACACCCCATGCTGGACTAAGGGCGTCTCCTTTGTCCAGCAGGGAGTGTCTTTTGCCCGAAGATGACGTCAGAATTCGTTTTGTCTAATTTAACAAGGAATTGTATAAAAACATTACACAATCTATTCTTTTAGACGACTTTTACCTTCGGTGAAACTTGACAAAATATAGTGTCTTAGATACATTACGTAACAATAAGCTTCTCATTGAAATATCCATTAACCTGTATACAGGTTGGCCCAAACGTTAATTTCCAAAATAGAGGCTTAAAAAATTTCATACCTGAACCTAAACCTTTTCCAAAATAGCGGATTAAAAAAATTCAAACTTCAAGAACCTGAACCTAAATTTTTCGGATTGACGTCACCGTTTGGGCTACTCTGTTTTGTGTCTGTATTTAAAAACTCATACATTTCAAAAGAGACGTCTTACTTAGCATTCAGTTACGACACAATATAACAAGCTGTCGTATCCACTATCTTGACTCAAATCGGTAGTTACTGCTTGCGGTACCAAAAATGGAAACACGTTAGTGCCTTCTTCCTACTTATTATCATTTACCTTTCAATTATCTTAATACGTCGGTAATTGGTCAACTGAAATATTTTGAATCAAACTAACTGGTTAATATCAATATAAATAGTTAATGCCCTTTTTAAGTTTTTGTCTAGTGAGTTATATCTCAACATACCACCATAACCCTCTGACCCCGGACCACCTGACATGAAATTGCACAATCCTACGGCCACATAAAACCATCTTTTTGGCATCGCGCGGCACCTTTTGACTTCCACGAATCGGTACAATCGCTCACCCCTTTATTCCTTAATTTTGTAAGTTAAAAATATATATAATTTCATTGCGATTCTCCAAATTACGTCTCATACATAGCGTATTTTTTTTCTTTATTTTTTTAAACCCGTCCACAAATTCGGACTGAAATTAGATAGATAGGTTAACTCTTTATTGTTTACACAAAATTTTACATACATTTAAAAAGAGGCTTACAAATTACTGTAACAACTTGAAAGAAATTCGTTAAATTCGGGATTGTTACCACTATTCGGATAGACGAACTAACGACTCCTCTAAATCCAAACTCGATCAAGCCGTTTAGTTGGTAGGTCATACAGAAACACACAATCATACATAACTTCTTACATCCGAAAAGCATTACCCTCCTTCTGGGCAGTCGGGCTAGAGCTATGAATTGTTTTGTTCTCGAGTTCACCTTAAGATCGATTTTACTCTGATTCTAAATAATATTTAACTGGTCTTGCCTGATCCAGTGCAAATAGTTTTTTTATTACATCTCCATAGTCTCTTCTATGTTATAATTATATTAAACAGTACAGCAAGTTGTTAAAATAATTTATTGAATCACTGCCAATGTTTTTCTGGCAGCATACAGTGAATTAATTTACTTTGAAATTGTATGCGATTATGAAGACCATTTGTAAAATGCATAATTACTGCAGACTTAAAAAATAGCAGGACGTTGCTTTCAAACAAAATGTGAAAAAGAAACAGGAAGTACGGTTTACAGAAGATGGGAAAAGTCCAAGCAAAAAGGCCAAAATCAACAAATTACTCTTCGAATAACCTCTGCATTTGTGCGAAGCAGGAAAATGGGGGTGTCGATTCTTACGTAGCGTTGTCGTTCTTTTCTTTATAATATGTTTTTTTCTTTATATATTATAATATCTTAATTAATTAATTATTTATATTTATAATATCTGGTAGTATACTACCAGATATTTTATTATTGTTTAATTTTAATTGTATTTTCGGTGTTTAATAAAGTTATATTGTATTGTATTGTGGTAACAGTAAGTATTTAGTCTTTGAAGTATAACCATAAAATACATGTTTTAAATAAAAAATAAAATGCCTTTTAACTAGCTAGTATTATTTAAAAAAATACATTTGCTCTATTTGACTATAACAAAGGCTTAGCAAAAGACTATGCAGACATCAGCTTTCACTCAGTCGGTCAGTTAGGAAATCCAACAAACAATGACAAATAATAATTTTCAATATGTTTGAAAGAGGTGAAATTATTTTAGAGCTGTCAAATTTTATTTTAGTTTATAAAATGGTACAACATAATCGAAAACGTAACGCTTTCTTTTACGTCAACAGATAATTGCCCCTATTGGAACACAGTATTTGCAAAGAAAAAAACTCAATTCAATAGACGAGAATATTACTATTAGTACTCACGGGATATTTACCACGGTTATTGTTTTTGTTGAGTTCCCGACAATAACCATGGTAAATATCCCGTGAGTACTAATCCATCACGAAAGTCTAAAACAGACGAAAATATGTTTAAATTAGGTACGATAATTACACGGGCACTTCGTTTCGTGCCCCACGCCATTAAGATCGTATCATTTCTATAAAATTAACCGAACATGTTAACTGCTAACACCATGTGCATATGATTTACTAACAAGTCTAACAACCAGCCTAACAACCAACCAATAATTACTGCCGTTAAACAATAGGCACCCTTTATAAATATGCCGTTAGTGTGCCACTCGCCCTAATTGTATGTGAAAGGGCAAATGCTCTCGATAGGTATACTGCTAGTGTAAATTAGTAAACAAAAACGTAGTTTTGACTTTGACTCATGAATCATGATTGATTGACTGTAGTAAAACTGAAATAATGAAACTGAAAAATTATTTGCCGGAGAAAGAAACAATTCTGACTAAGATGTAATCAAAGAACAGTAATTTCAATCCAATTATATTACTAGCCCTATAGAATAAATAATAACACAAGCCTTATTTTAATAAAAATATTACATATTGAACTACAGACAGACGATGATAAAGTAAATTATGAACTATGGTATAAGACATAGAGAGCTTTGTGCCTCTTTTAATGTTATTGTCTAATGAAATATATTATTAAAAGAAAAACAGAATACCCGACTACAAATTAGAATTGAATCGAATCATTGCCAACTGGAATAGAAATTGGATTGCTTGCATAATTATAATTAATCTTTCACCATGGTGATAGTAACGTTACATGAGATCTTTCCACCCTAAATTAAAACCGCTGTATTAGCTACATATTTTGGCATTACGAGTGAGACGATGACATAACATCGTTTACAATTTTATTTTTGCAGGTAACTGCCCCGAAGTTCCCGGTGGTGATCAAGATAGGGCACGCGCACAGCGGCGTGGCCAAGGTGAAAGTGGACTCCTTGGCCGATTTCCAGGTACAGACCACTTCACAGTTTACGCATCACGATTATTATGCTAATCTGCTTTGTTTCAAAGCTCGAGCGCCGAATAATTCCTTACATGATCTTATTAAATTTTACGCACTGACTTCATTATTTCTTGTATTTATTTACCTTTGTTATTATGCCATGGTACAGAACAAAAAATGACCTCTTTTTTAATTCTGACAGACAAAAGCTTCCCATGGTTCTGTTTCTATTATTCTATAGATAGACCATTATACGGGAGTTATCAGAGGGTTTTATTGGCCTCTAACATGCCCTAACGACCGCAATTACGAGACAAACGAGTTACTGGCTTCACACTGCGGAGTCAGTAAGGGTCGAATAATTAAAGTAAATGATTTTATACCAATTATTCATAAGATTGCTTGCAAATCGAATGTGAACAGGGTACTTACTCATAATGTACTCGCCCGTTGCGCAAAATCTGTACTATAATTTTTCTATATTTTAAAGGATATTGCTGGAGTGGTTGCTATGCTTGGAACATACTGCACAGTGGAGCCGTATATTGACGCAAAATACGACATTCATATACAGAAAATCGGCACTAACTATAAAGCGTTCATGTGAGTATCCTCGACCTTCAGACAGACGCCTAAACTAAACATCAAACGACTCAACAAAACGAGGATACAAACAACTGACACAGGCGTTAGCATTGAACTCATTCTTGTCGGTATGATCTATTCACGTCGCTTGATCTGTTGTGTGTAACAAAGGTTCTGTTGATTTTCAGGCGCAAATCTATTTCCGGGAACTGGAAAACCAATCAAGGGTCGGCCATGCTCGAAGCAATTGGCATGAATGACAGATACAAGATGTGGATTGATGAGGTAATCATTTGTTCGTTTTCGTTTTTTAGGAGTTTCTTAACAGGAACAAAGTCATTGGTAATAACTGGAAATAACCGTAAGAACCTATAATCACGCCCGCTGCCGCGATTCACTTCGCTTCTCGATATCTCGGGCATTTCATTTCTGAAAATTATCGATAAAAATATATTAACTAGGTAGGTGGTATAACTCTTCTACATAAATCACTTGTTTTTGTCACTATTCAGACAACAACAACAAAAAAATCGTTTTGTCAAAAATCTATCATCTTCGTCATAAATTTTCAGGTGAGCGAAATCTTCGGCGGCCTCGAAGTGTGCGCGCTAGAGCTGGTGGTGGGCAAGGATGGCCGGGAGCATATAATCGAGCTGAACGACTCTGCCACTTCCTTCATGGGAGATTCGCAAGAAGAAGATCGTCGACACTTGTCTGACCTTGTACTGCAACGTATGCAGGTAACGTGCATAAACGTGCAGAAGAAACTAAATTTCAAATTGTGCAAAATAAAATTAGTAGGGTTATGTTATGGGGCGTTGAACCCACATTTTTACACGTACTGTAAACATTGTGTTACAATTACGTCATTACGTTAAAAGCATCCTGACATGCATCCATTCTGCACGCATAGTTTTACTACCAAAGTTGACTATATCTATTAGCCGAAAATCACCATGGATCTATCAGTCATGACTTCTGTAATTAAATCAGAGTAATGTAAAATGTTGTTGCATTTTAGAACAATTATTAAGCCATAATTATTTTTCCATAATCAATAATCACCTTTATTTTTGAGAATCCTTTGAACTGTTTGGAAAACCAGCAAAATTAAACTTACAGGCTGTGTGCCGCCCTGGGATAACGAAGGCGACATCCCGAAGCTCTGTGTCGGGTAGCTCGGCAGCCGGGTCTCCGAGCGAGGAGCGTGCGCCGCCGTTGCCCGGTTCGGGGCCGCCGACTGCGCCGCCGCCCGCGCCGCTTGCTAGCACCGCCAGCATCGACCGCCCTCTGCCGCCCATCCCCGCCGAGCCCAGCCAGCCGCCGCCGCCACCGCTCACGCGCCGCGACTCGCAAGGTATCCTAACATCAACAACTTTTACACTGGGATCTTAGTCCTAGGTACTTGCCACTCGTGACAGCAAGGACCTCATGCCGTGGGGCGAAAGAAATATAAAGAAATCTTTGTGATTAAATCTTAAACATTTTCCGGAAGTCTGACCTTTTTTACTGAAGGGAAATTCGAGTCGATCTACACACCTGTCAGCACACTACACTTATCTTCGTCTCAAAATTCTAGTAGGCAATTAAGAGTAAATTGTATACGAGTATGACATTTAAAGATGTAGACGCAGTATCAGCGGCGTAGTGGTGTGCGTAGTCAAGCTCTGCCTCAAGCTCTCTGTTGCTTTGACAGAGCTCGAGGTTGAGTCTGACTATACCACATCACTTATCATCATGCCGCCTCCTTCAAGCATCCGCTACTTGGACCTCATTAGAATCATAAGTAGCTTCCTCTGTACATAATAGGTATATATCCACATTAGTAAGTTGAGCAAACTTTGTAAGATTATATTAATCACGCAAACCAGTATACGATATGATCGAAATATTAAAAGATATTTATTTTTGTCTCATTAAATGAATGCTGGTATTTAAATTGAAGTGTGTTAGTAACAAGACCGATTTATTAGTGCATACAAATTTCGATTCCATTTTCATAAGTAGTTATCATCAGCCATAAAACGTCCACTGCCGAACATAGGCCTCCCCCTTACGTAATCGTAAGGGGGTAATCGTAATCCAATCTACCACAAGTTACCCTAACATTTACTTTTATTTAAAGCATCTCAGTCATCGACGGTGTCCTCGGCCTCCGCTGCCCCCACTACAGCCAGCAGCGCCGCGCCCGGCACCGCTCCAGGTTCAGCTGGTGGCCGTGGGGGCTTCGCCCGCCAAGGATCACTCAGCGCGACACTCACTGAAGATGCAGAAGACACCATGAAAAACTTAAGAAAAACTTTCGCTGGCATCTTTGGAGATATGTAAAATGAAAGCATCATGAAAATTACCTAAAAAAGTTTTAACATCTGGTAAACAAAACTTACAACATGAGATTGAGATCGGCTGATTTGATTTAACATATAAACTTTGGTGAGTTCATCCAATGAGATTTATTATTACGACGACAAATTTTCAATAATGACCTGAAGATTTTAAGAGCATTTTACTTACAATGTTTAAGTATTTAATTTAAAATCAACAAGAAAAATACTATGAGACGCTTACTGCGATAATCTTTCGATTGTATGACTCATAAAATTAAAGATAACTGCAAAGCCAATTAAATTAAAGGACTTGACGTAAGAATTAACTTTCTGTTTGGCAATAAAAATCAGTTATTACATCAAAAATTACTACAGCTAAAATAATCAACTCATTTAAATACCAACTTTAAGAGAGAATTTAAAGAAGCCATCTAAAGAGATAAATTTCAATAATGTAAGATAACTTGAACGGTTGTTCTTTGGTATTATTAGACGAAATTGAAGAGCCGACAAAAAATCCGCGTCTTCTTTAGTAGCATTATTTAATGAGTACGCTCTACATGACGTGTAAGGCAACAGTTACCATCAAAATTAGCATAGTTTTAAATGTATGATATAGATTTGTTACAGTAAGTTTAATATACGAGAATCAACTGAGCTGCATTGTGATCGACCCCGTTAAACGCCCGCGATGCGGAGCAAGTAGTGCATCTCCTTTCTGCAAAACCTTCCTACACTCGATGCACCTTCTATTCTTTTCATTTAGGCGTAGCTGGGCAGAACTGAGTTCACTCATTCACACAACATCATTAGCATACTTCTGTAGGTGTATTTCATAGTAATCAAGCATTAAATATACTTACACTGCCAGCTGTTCTGCACAAGCTGATTAATTCAAAAAATATACTTCTAGGTTTTTGATCTTGTAAACAATAAAAAAAATATCAGTGTAAGGAGTAACAATTATAACCTTCCAAAACTGAGAGCAACTTCGCACCAATAGAGATCCTTGTAAAAAATTGGAGATCTCAGCCCAGCCACGATTTAGCGACAACTCCAGATAATAAAACACCAGAGCACATACAAATTATTGCCCAATTACGCCCTTTACGGTTCATTTCTTTAAACTCAAATCTATTGACGAAATTTACAAACCTAATAATTGGCAATAATTACTTAGTATGAGTTTCGTAATATTAAAGAAGACGGATTTGGTCTATTTCTCTCCCAAGTGGATAATTTATCATTGAGATCGAGATTGAAGAAGCATGGATTAGGATCGAATCCAAGGGTCTTGTCATCACACAAAAAACTTATTATAGAATGTGTTGACAGGCAAAAACTTAAGAAAGCAATGCTATTGAAGACAATATTGTTATATGCAAAATATAATCCACATTTTATATACATACCTAGGTAATACTACAATTGTACCCTCTTATCATGTAGAATTAAGAACATTTCGTTTTATAATTTATAGGCCGAATTAATTTTGAGCTTTTATGTTTTGACATAATGCAAAGACAGATTCTTATAGTTATACATAGAGTCTTATAGAGATTCTTTGTATCAAACTGATACAAGGCATTATTTCATTTTCTATCTATCAATTGCTATAATATTTACAAATTTTCGCCGTGAATTTGAACGGCGACGCATAGTTCACGAACAAACAAGTTGTTATCGAATGAAGTCAAAGTGAAGTGCGTGATTATTTGTCATATCAGAATTGTTGATATTATTATCCATCTTTGCAATTTTATTGAGCTTTCATTAAACTAGTCTTCAATATACCATTGTGCTATTTATACGTCTGTACCTTCTATATTCCTTAGCTAATGCTATCAAAAGTAGAACTTTAATGTGTAGGCAATATTTTAGTTAATGAGAGTTTATTAGAACATATTTTAAAGTTTTTTTGGAATACTTTATAGTAAATTTATAAATTAATTAAATGGTAATACAAACTTTGTTATAAACATTTATAATATATAATCAAAACCCACTTGTTATCGTAGATTTTACAACGAAATAGTTAAAAAAAGTTTTCAAAATGTATCTAAGTACCTTCAAATTACGTTAGGACAGTGAAATGATTTAAACCAATTTTGTTATCTTTTGGTGTTTTTTACTTATTTTTTTGTTTATTATTTTAGGAAAAACATATTAACATATATATATATATATGTGTATTTGCACCAGTAGGTAGATTTTACACAAGTATAAGTATTCGTAATAGCAGCGCTGTAGCAAAACTTAACATAATACATAATTATATAAAAATAATCATAATGTCTACGAAATGCGCAATTAGACGAAAATGAAATTACATGTACCTATTATATACTTGTATATCTGCAAAAGATAATATTTGCAACAGTTTTCAATATTTCATTGGACAAACACAATAACTTGAATAATTTCATAAACCGCCTGTTTATATATGATGTAACTTGAGTTAATATAGAACTTTAAAACATTTTCAAGATTTGTTATACTCGTTAATATAATTATAGTATAAACAATCAAATTAATATAAATGCTGTTGTTGTTGTTGCTAACAAGTTATACAATATGATAACATACTCAATATTGAAATGATGGATAAATAATCTTTCGTAGTGATTGGCCGTGGTAAAATAAAAGTCGGGGCTGAGCGTGACCTTTACAAAAGGATTTGGTTCCTATTCTTGTTTTACCGTGGTATAATCTCCTAAGTCTATGATATAAATGGCATAGAATGTCACAGAAAAATTGAGTCGCTGGGAGTCGGAGCTATTACCGCAGGCTTTTATTATTTCGTGAAATCGATGAATCTTAGTCTCACAGTTTCTTTAAAGATCCGACGAGTAGTTCCGATGCTAGCTCATATTATTTTAGCTTAACTTAGCTTAACATTCATAAACTTTTATTTTAAGTCTGTGGCAAGCGCATTCACCATAGATGTCAAATCGCCACAGCAACAAAAAATCGCAACAAAAAGAGTGGCGTTCGAAAACAGAACGACACAAGGCATGCGCTCTTTTGTGACTCAGTAACACTATTTGGAATTTGAAACGCAACTTTTCTCGCCTGACCTTAGACCACTGTCTTCTGTAAGACAATACGCAGTATTAAAGATGTTAATGCCTTAGATTTTCATCGAATTCACGTCAAAAAGTAAAATAATGCGAGATGCCACCGACATCTTTCTTGGACGTCGTTAACCTTTCTCCACAACTGAATTTTCTGGCATAATTTGTGACGTTCATGTCGGCGTTCGAATGGAAATATTTTAATGGAATTTGAATGCATGTTAATCTATATTACTTATGTAATGTAATAAATACCTCTTTTGGTAAGTTAATACTGAAATTACTTGGCTTTTAATTTGCCCTTACTTAACTTAATTATGTCCCTGAAATTTAAAATGTTTTTTTTTTAGTTTTTCCGTACACATTCAGGTCCATTAGCCATGGGGAAGCGGTTTGTTTGTGTTATATCATTCAAATTGTTCGTTAGTATGTCCTTTGTATAATAATCGAAATCGGTTCAAAATATGTGATTTAACACAATAAACACACGATTCCAAACAAAGGCGATTCCTGGCTGTCGGCCTGCATGCAAATACAAGAATAAACATGTTACAAACAATTTATAACATAAGACTATAAGTTCACGAACTCAAACGAAATAACGATATTTTAAAGTATAATACTAATATTAAACCAAAATAGTTACTACAATAATAATTACAAAATACATACTTAGTGAATAATTTTGTATAATTTCTAAATTTGGTAATATCACATATTTTAGGTTGTCTGTAAAAAAGAGTATAGAAAATAGCGAATCAGTGTCCCACAGGATCCATGCCCGTGTTGAGGCTGTAGTTTCGGTACATGCCAGCTGCTGCCAGTCTGTTTGTGAACGTCTGTCCTGCTGGGTAGAACACCGAGCACACCGAGTGGATGCCTGAAACACGTTCACTTCATATTCAATTTATACTTATGCATTCTACTGATCATAGAAAAAAGAATAGCGCACCCGACCTCTTAACTAAATTATAAGTATTTCTACTCAATTTTACTATACCTACTGCATAGTGCTATTAAAAAATGGATAGGCACGCCTCGTTTCAGTTCGAATGCTCTCTACCTTAGATTAAAACTCCCTACATTTAAGAGAATATCTTGGGGCTTAATATGACGAAAATAGGAGTCCGTAAACGTTATTTAGCTTTTTTGGAATCTTTGCTAGTATATTACCTATCTGTTATATAGGTAGGTACAAGTGAAACGCGGTGTAACTCCTATTGAAATTATACACTCCGTGCACCACCTGCTGATATTCAGACTCTATTATTAGAAAACCTAACAGAAGTATGACTAAGGTCCCGTCGGAGTGATCTCACCTGACTTTGAACCATGTCTAAGTAACGCATCCGCACGATTTCAATATATCGAGTGGAAGGCGTCAAAAGCTTCAAGCTTGAGAAAAAGCTCCAGTAGCCTCCAGTATGATGAAAATAGCAAATTGTACATAATGTGCTGCTAGAACTACAATTGTACTATTCAGTTGGTTCAAGTAAATAGACTTACAGAATGTAAACTATTTACAATCAAGTCCTATACTTAATACTTATGTCCCTTTATTTCTTCTACATATAAGTCACGTCTTCATTTCCTGGCCTATTTACGATTATCATTATTTAGCCCTGACTGGTCTACTGCAGTACAAAGACCTCGCAGTTGTAATCCGGCAGCTTGTCTCGCTATCTCTTATTAGGCCTTCTGAGGGGCTTTGCGACATTCGGTGTCCACATCGTTATGGTTTTGGTTCGCAGGACATCGGGCATGTGCAAATGTGTCCGGCCCAATTCCACTACAAACTACCGGCCTTTTGTCTGACGTCCAGAATCTTAAATTTGTTTTAGAGTATTGAGCACAGTATTGAGTTATGAATAAAATGACGAAGTATGAGAGTTTCCCTACAGCGTTAGTTAAAAAGCGTTAAAAGTTTGATAGGATAAAAGGTTGTACGAAGGTGATTTTTCTTACCACGTAAATAATAAACATATTAAAACCAATAAGCAATAGAGTTTTTATTACTATTGGAAAAGCTTACAAACAAACTTAACATAGGCAGCTTATTAATAGGTAGGTAACTTATTCTTAGTAATAATATCAATGTACTTATTCCGAAATTATATCGTAATATTTACTAAAGGTAAGAGCCAAGATAATAAGAATATGCTTTGTATTCTAACGACAGGCTTTTCATTACTTAGAACATAGAACAGCTTACAAACAAACTAAACGTAGACAGCTTATTAATAGGTGAGTAATATATTTTTACTAATAATAACATAATGTACTTATCCGAAACGAAATCGTTATATTTACTAAAGCTAAGAGCCAAGATAATAAGAATAGGATGGAAATAGGATGAAGGTGGAAGCTTGTAGTGGTAAGACTCTATTCCAGAGTATGCCTGGGGAACAACTAGGTACCACACCTTTCCCAGTTATTCAACCGACAAACAGTAGTGTGCAAACGTTACTGCGTTCTGGATTGAAGGGCAGTGTTTCCAGCGAAAAAACTGGGCATAAAGATATTTAGCGTCTAATATGTCTGGGTGACAAAGCACAGTGCATTGCCGTGCAAAGCTTAAAACTGTTGAAGTTCTAAGTTCTTCGTGGCACAGAACTGCTATGGGCAAGTGTGACGCTTAATATCAGGCGAGTTACTTGCTCGTCTTGTCTCGCAGTATGGCTCTGAATGTATACTAATAACTGGTAATTTTCTTAACAAAGCGTGTTTTTTTTTTAAAACTAGGTTACTATTATACAAGGTGTTACTGAAAAGCGCAACAATATTGAAAGACCATTACTACTATTACTATGGTACCAACACTGAAATCGTGGAAAAAATAACAGCTGTTCTATATATACTGTCAATGACACTCGAGAAAATGTATGGAAAAGCTGTTTTTTTTCCAGACGATTTCAGTGTTGGTACCATAGTAAAAGTTGTTTATAATGATGAGTACATACATACCACTCAATAATGTAGCAATTTTCTGCGACACGTTGTATAACTATGTGCTTATGTCATTATTACTATTATGTAATGTATGTTATGTATTACTACTTATTAGCAAAGTTAAAGTAAATTAGCCAACATGCTGCCTTAGCCTCTTGATGCCCAACATTGCAGATCACACTAATCAGGCTAAAAGGTGTGATCGCGCCCCATATTGAGCGAGTAGTTGCGATACATGCCCGCAACTGCCAACGCGTTGGAAAACTTCTGGTGCTTCGGGAAAAATATCGACGGAATCGAGTGTATGCCTAAAATTACAAACAAACTTAAATAATAATCTTTCTAGAACCGCCTTAACTGAAACAATACTTAAAATAAAACTTATTCATAAGTTAGCAAATCATCTTACACGAATGCGTTGTGTGTGTCCCATTAAATTATATGTTATTAAAACCTCAAAATGCCGGAGTATCGCTAACCGTCAAATAAACTGAACTAAAACTAAAGTTACTTGGGACTTTTAGTTGCCAATAAATTGCCATCAATATGAAAATAGCGTATATAATACACTTTAAGATAATAAAAGCAATTCAATTATTCAATGTTGGCCTTTGTGCTCGACTAGCTGCAAAGGAAGGAGGCAGATTACATAGTATAAGATAAACCTGTACCTTTTACTAGCAGCGGAGTAAAGAAGGCTGTGTATGGTAAATATGATGAAGTATTCTAAAATCGAGTTTCCTTTGCTTAAGTCTTTTGTCTGCCCTAAAGAATTAAAGTGTTTAATTACCAACCTGGAGGATACCATCCGTATTCACTCGCCGAAGTTCTGTAGAACGGATGCTGCCTGCTAACTTGACAACCGTAGCCATTAAACCAGTCTGTAACATAACGCAACTTATTTACATGTAATGTAACTTAACTTCTGTAATGTAAGTATACATTAAGTAAACATTAAGAGTTATCTTATCTTATCTTATTACAATTGAATTTTTACTCGCTACTCTTCCCGCATTTTCTAGGATGAAAAGTATTCTATGCCCAGTCTATTTTCTTGTCTCCACAAAATTTGTCCATAAAAAGATAATACATAATAATATATTTTATACAATACAATATAACTTTATTATACACCAAAACAGATTCAAACATTTTGTAGATAGCTTTACGTAGTTAATTTGTCACTTAAAATGTTAATGTGATTGTGAAAAAGTTTAATAGTATCGCTCGTTTCAAAATGGGATTTAAAGAGAAAAAAAAATGTATCTGTAGATCCATTGTGGATCTGAGCACTGGACCTAAAGAGAATGATCCGAAATACCTACTTGGTTTACGAAAGCTTAATTTCTTTATTACTAGATACTTGATTCTACGTTCATCTTTCTTCGATGTATACCATATGAGAGCTTTTTTTTAGACATTATATTCATAAATCAAGAGAGCGGAAAGAGCAATCAGGAAAGTATGAAGCCCGTAACGCCTAAAAGCCTTTTGAAAAGAATCACTCAAGCAATTCTTCATACAAAAGATACGAGAGAAAAAAACATCTGTTTTATCTTTTTCTCGATCTATCCTATACAAATAAAAATAAATTAGATTAGAAAAAAATATATATTGAGTGATCTATGGAAATTCGCCTATTTTTACCCGACTCCTAAAGATTGAGGGTAATGTTTTTGGGGTGTATGTAAGTATGTTAGTATGTACATATAAGACGTCCTGTAGCCTACACAGCCTGACCCACAGAAGAAGAGGTAAAAAAAAAACCTCTTTTGTGGCCTGACCGATTTATCTTTATGTCCGAAGTGACATATGATAACATTTTGCAGTCGGGTATTTTCTTATTCTTTTAATGATATCACTTGTATAATGGTTTTATCTAACAACGCTACAGACAAAGTAAATCAAAGCTTACAAGTACTCAGGTAATATTTTCTCAACACGGCCAACGTAAGTACTGAAGTTTATAATTTATTTTGTGAGTTTTCAAGCACATCAATTACGATCAAAGAAAATGTAACTTGAATACCGAGTAGGCAATAAGTAAGTTTGTAAGTTTTCGGTTATAGATTCTTGGTTCATAAATAACTGGCAGCGCTCTGCGGTATCACCCGCTATACCATAGGAAAAGTATATTTTTCGAGATAAAAAGGTAGCCTATATGTTAATCCAGGGTATAAGCTACCTCCATAGCAAATTGCATCCAAACCTGTTCAGCTGTTACGGAGTTGACTGGGAACAAACACACTTACACACAAACTTATATACTACTCTAGATTAGCTAAGGTAGCTCACGTAGCTTAAGTTTTTTTTTTTAAATTAAAAGCTACCCAGCAATTGTACGTATATTCTATAGAGCGACTATTAGTGTATATAGTAAGTATTTTTTTAACAAAACTGATAGACGAATACTCACAAGCACGAATAATCACTTGTTTTACCGCAATCAATAAATAACAGACTAAAATTTGTTTCATTCCATCCACAGAATTCTCTCTAATCTTCTCATATCTGTCGAACTTTCTAGCTTGGATTGTACACTGTTAACTGATATGCATACCTAAGCATGCTTACTGTTAAAAAAAAATATAAACTACCAATTATTATCTTTTTATATATTTTTGACGGGGCGAAGCTAGGTCTTAAGAGTTTACTGGGACAAATCGGCATTTGTATGTATGTTTGTATGTTTGTGTGTATATTTGTCCGCTGATAACTTGCGAACCGTTGATCCGATCTTCATGAAATTTTGTAAGCAAGTAGTTCATTTCAATAGAATTTTTAAGTTCGAATATGAGTGGAATCTGGAACATTATTGCACACACGGTCATCTGACCCCAAACTAAGCAAAGCTTGTAATATGGCTGCCAGAGACTGATATACGTACATAGATATTTTTAAATACATACTTATATAGATATTAACACCCAGACAGAACAAACACAAATATTCATCACATAAATGTTTGTCCTAGATGGGAATCGAAACCACGCCCCCAAACACAGAAGGTAGGTTCACTACCAACTGAGCCTGTGTATGTATATGTGTACCAACTATGTGTATGTGTGTGTTTGTGTAGAGTCTCGACAAGGCTGTCTATCAGATCGGTCTTCCTGACACGTCGAAATTTATGTTTACTTAAGGTTACAATGACTACAAGTTCCCTACAAGGACTAGTTAAGGGCTATTTTTATGTGTTACATAATTACTTAATTACAAGTGGAAAAATAACTGTGTTTCTCTTTGACAGGCATAATATTATACTTGCAGCAACAACATCGTAGTCTTTTCCTTTAATAAACACTACTCACGCGGATGTTCAAATCTCTTCGGCAAGTTACAGGTTGTGAAAACGTCAGAAGTTTTCAGTTCTTTTGCAATCTCTTTATGGAGACTGGCTTTATCTGTGCACGTCGCTGAACAGAACCCACTCTCTCCGTTGCGTTCTACAGCTTTATCGCCCATCTTAAAAACGCAATGAACTAGAACTCAGGAAAAAGTAAATAATGGGAAAGGAAATTAAACTTGCTCGTTACTGATGTATGATCAAACAAAATTTCGTCGTTATGACAACTGCGTCTTTGACATGTATTTTATGACAATGTTGACATGCACGTACCCACAGACGCCACAGACACTAACATCGGTTATCCTTATAGGATAACAAAAAAAGTCGCCTATATACGTGACCTATAAGCCATATCTATGCAAAAATTCAGGTCGATCCGTTCAGCCTTTTAGCCGTGATAACGCGACAAACACCTAAACAGAGAGATAGACAGAATTACTTTCGAATTTATAATATTAGTTAGGATTAATTACCATCATCATCATCAGCCAGAAGACGTCCAAGGCTGAACATAGGCCTCCCCCTTAGAGCGCCACACCGACCACTTGCATACAACGGTTGCCCGCGTCTATCACAATGTCGTTGGTCCACCTAGAGAGAGGCCTGCCTACTTGTTGTACTTGCTACGTGTTTTAATTAGAATGCTACAAAGCATTTTAAAGCAGTCGGATAATCGATAATTAAGTCGTAAAGTGTCAACAATACGAGTAGCTTTATCTATTTCAGTTATTCCTACCCGCTTGGAACATAAGGGATCGCCTACACTGAAATACAAAGTACAAAGAGAACAGAATAGCAGTAGATATTACAAATCGACAAATTTATTCTTATTTTAGGTACACACACTTTGCTAACGTAAATTGATTGGTGATGTAAAACCACGGTAAAAAACCCTGGTATCGGTATCCTGGTTCCTTTCTGTTTATCTTTTTTACTGGAAAATCCATTCATATCTGCATGAATAATAAATAGGTGATAAACTAAATTCATTAAGGAATTATAACGAAGTACTCGTAGGTACACACAGTTAGTACCTAACGCTACGAAAGCTACCGGTCAACTTTAATAAAATCACAGGTAAAGATTATTATTGGTCTTTAAGACTTCTCAAAGTTGCTACGGCACTTAGCTATATTTGATAGACCGACGTATACCAGTTCCAACGGACGACATAAAGCTCTTTAAGTGACAGATACTCACTTTCTCTGAAAATGGGGAAAACGGGAAAATGTCGACGTTTGTATGAATGTTTGAATGTATTTTTTTTAACGATCACATGCGTGCGATGATCTGGATCGTCATGAAAACTTATAGGCAATAAGTCCATGCAAACAGTTTTTTTTGGTCCAGCTTAAGAATATAGGAGTTTTTAAGAGGTCTCAGACTGTGGGCCAACAACTACTTTTACTGTAAGCATGAATAAGCTCCCATATGATTATACTAGTGGTTTAAGCAAATCCCAATAAATTATAACTGGTCAAACGTAGTAAGCAACAGTAAATATGAATAACTTTCCTCCCAAATACATAAAATAAACTTCAACAAGAACAAGAATTTAGATAATTAAGCAAACATTTAAAGTTTTCCAAGGTAAGGATTCAGTTCGAGACCACAGTTTTGATGTTCTCTTATTGTCGAGGTAGTTACTTGATTTTACTAATGTATTAGGATGTGGTTTACTTCTTATAAACAATTGTGTCCTAGCGTTTACCTCATTGGGCATGCATTCGTATGAATATATTAACCGATATCAGCGTTATCAGGCCGAGTGGGTGACTATCGGGCCCGGCTCCCGCCGACGTCGCGTTTAGTCAATTGTGCTCGTTCGCACACTAAGCTGTTTAAACTGTTTAATTTTAACTGTTTTGAAAAATGTTTGTGTTTTCATTAAAAGTATTATTAGCTCGAGGTAGTTAATAGTAAAAATTTCACACTTTGCTTTTCATGTATCTTGAAGAAGATACAAGAAAATTCTAAGCCAAATGAAAAGCTTTAATACGTAGATACTTAAAGAACAAGACAAGTCTCATATGTAAGGTTTCTATAAATTGTGATAGTATTTTTATAGATACATTGTAATGCTTATTAGTATTTAGTAACTCAATAAAAACTATCAACTAATGATTGTGACATTATCTAGAATGGTGACTTTGAATGTCACATCAATGTTTTAGATTTTGCCGCTTGTATTGTTGATTGTTTACTTTTTCTATTATTATATTTATACAGGGATTTCTGATAGTATTCAAGTGGAAACATGAAAACCATAACCGTCGATACACCGATAAACTTAAAAGTAGTAAGGTTTGAGCTGGACTTTAGCTCACTCTTAAAAAAACCAGAGCAAGAGAAAAAGATCAAGAAAATCAAAGTGCCGAAGATTTCAATCAATTACAAGAAGAAATGTTTAATTCCTCCTCCTCCGCTGGTTGAAAATGATCAGGTAAAGTTATCAAAGTCAATGCTTCAATAGTGCTATTACGTTTTCAGCTCCAATAGACTCCAGAACTTTGCTCTAGCTAAACTAGTGAATAACGTACGAAAGTTTTTTGTAGGTATGTTCGTAAAAAATAACTGTTTTTCAGAAGCGTGATACAAAGGACCTTGTAGAAAAGTTGCTGGATGAGCTCTACGCAGATCAACGAGATTGGAATAGCCACAGTGAAACTGACTACAGCAGAGGGTATGGTATTTCCAAAAATAATATTTGCGTCAACTCGTGAACGGGTGCTGCTTGCGGGAGCTGCAGGCCTAGCACGGGCGCGGGGATAAAATTTTGTCCACCATATTTATCCCGCGAGAACGAGACGGATGTATCCAAATTCTAGCTTTGTCGCGTTGACGCGAAGACAAAACAGGTGGACATAACTTTATCCCGGCGCCCGTGCTAGACCTGCAGGACTGCTCGGTGTATACATGCAACATAGTAATAAGTATAGTAGATTTTCCTCTTGTTATGTTGTTAGTCTTATATTATATCAGTAATAGTTGACAAAAAATGTAAAAGTTGACAAAGGGCATGGACCTCGGAGTCCGTGGAGCTGCACCAAGAATAATAGAAAAAAAAAAAAAAAAAAACTCTGAATCCTCCTTATAAATTGATATCTTTGATTTTAATAGACTCTAATCATTATGCTCACTGTTCTCTTAATGTCTTTTATTGTACTTTGTGATACTTAATATAATTAATATGAATATTACTATGATTACAGGTCTACATCAATACCTTCTTTAGCATCATCACATTCGAATTATGGAGAGACAGAAGCAATTGAACGCAGTTATTTGGAATCTTTGGGTGGGTGATTGTTGTTCTTTTGATCTTTTCAGTTCTTCGTACATCGTTGAAAATTACCGAAGCTTAATCAAACTTCATATTTTTAAGCGAGAGCGTCGAGCTTTGCTTATTTTTGTGTAATAAATATTGTTATTGTTAATTGAATCAACCCTTTGAACAACAACCGTGCATTGTGAACCGAGCTCCCTACACAAGCCATTCTTGAAATTATCGACAGTAAAATTATCGAAATTGCTTTTTCCGAATTTTTTAACCAAGTACCAAGCCTTAAACTTCATGAAACCTAACTTCCTAACTAATATTATAAATTCGAAAGTAGCTCTATATCTCTCTCTGTCTGGGTTCTTGTCGCGTTATCACGACTAAACGGCTGAACGGATCGAGCTGAATTTTTGCATAGATATAGCTTAAGGATCTGTGACAGACATAGGCTACTTTTTTTTTGAGTCCACGCGAACGAGATCTTGGGTAACAGCTATTTTCCTATAAATCAAAAAAATTTGGTGGT
Source organism: Apocheima hispidaria (assembly GCA_947579745.1). Classification (NCBI taxonomy): domain Eukaryota; kingdom Metazoa; phylum Arthropoda; class Insecta; order Lepidoptera; family Geometridae; genus Apocheima; species Apocheima hispidaria. Next base: position 7,370,849 of record OX388151.1, read on the forward strand.
GTCACCGTCGTTTGCGTACAGAATTATCAACAAGAATAATGAGCAGTTTTCCATAAGGCATTGTCAGTTAAGTTCTTTCATCGTCAAGAGATGGTGCTCGCGTAAGTTTTGGTATTTACTTATTAAACTTTATTTAGTTTTATTTATTTAAAACTAAATAAAACGGTGCATTTTCTTTGTATCATTAGGTGTAATTTATAATATAAAATATCAAGAAGATAGAAAATACTGCTAAAGAATATTATAAGTAATGTTACAAAACTGACGCACAACTTCACATAAACAATGGAATTCACTGCAGAATGTCATACCACACTACTGTTACCAAAACTGTCGCCAACGCCCATCTAGCGAGAGATAAATAATGCTAAAAAGACACTTGGAAAACCACTCAACAAATTAAATTTGGTCCAGATATCGACGAGCTTCGAGATCAGGCATCTGAGGGAGCACTCAAACTTCAACGAGCTGGGGAAAGACTCATGAAATGCGTGAGATCCAGAGACCGACTCCGAAGACAACAGAAAAAAATATGCGGAGCATTTTCTGTAATGCTTCGACATATAAGTAAGTTAGAGGTCTCGTTTCAGCAACAATACGACAAGGGCAAACAACTTGTAATATTGTGTGCTCGCTGTCAATATGTTGCTTAATCAAGATGTTTAGTATGTTTGCGTTCTTGTTGCTACATTTCGTATCCTCGTATTATTGGTCTATAAAATACTCTGTCTCTCTGTCTATCTGCCTGTCTCTCTGTCTGGGTGCTTGTCGCGTTATCACGGCTGTTTAAACGGATCGAGCTATATTTTCGCATAAATTTAGCTTAAGCGTCTCCTACCCTAAGCTGTATCTATACGGACATAGGCTAATAATATGTTTCTACTATCTTTATGGTTTTAAACAAGTACAGTTTCATTCATGGAAGCTTAATATAGAATTACGCACATCAAAGCTTCCGAGTACCCTTTCCCATGTATCTGCTTCCAACACTGACGTACACAGCGGCGGCGGCGGTCAATCGATACATAACGCACACAGACATCCTGGCATTGTCCCTGCGCGCATGCTCGCGGCTTCTACCACGATATTCACCGTCGCCAGCATTTTGACAGGCGGCTATTTTCTCCCTCTTCGCCAGCGATGTGACTTTGAACGTGGGCGGAATTCCTATGCAGTACAGTAGTACGGGGCTGGAGACCTCGTCGTCTCGTTTCATGTCTTTCCCAGTAAACATCGCATCAGCTGGCCGACTACGCAGTCTCGAATGCTCCCGAGATATGGCCCTTAACTTATATTATTCTTCACACGTTTCATTGTTCCCATCGTTTAATTTGTCTGTCCGTGAAAAGTCCGCGGCGTCCAGAAGTTGCCGAAGGATGTGTGTGTGCCTGCAGTGACCCTGCACGGATCAGGATGTCGGGCCGTTAATGCTGTGCTTATTGCAATTCTTATAAATTATAGATAATAATATGCGTATATTATCAAATGTTTGCCGCTTACAACACAGATGAGTGCACTCCTAAACTCTCTAAGGAACTTAGCGGGTTCATCGAAGCCCGCTGCAGGTATGTTCGTAACTAGTTACTTTTTACATGTGAAATTATGAACTATAATTAAATTAACGACTGGTGGAAGCGTTGCTGTAACAGTTCTGTTATCCATGCTCATTGTGAAAACTTTTTTGTATTTTTCTAACAATCATAGCATAAGCGTGAGTTAGCAAAAAATCGTCTATTTGTTTGCATATATGATGTTTTTCTGTTAAATTCCTTTGTTGTAAGTACTCTGCTTGGTGGAAATTCTGCGAACCATACAGGGCCTTTCCAAAGTGGGTATTTTTTTAACACCTGACTATATCTACTGAAATATTGATGTAGGTAGGTACTACAGTCTTTTCTATCATTATACATGCCTTAGAAATTGCGAAATTACTTAATAAAGCAAGAAGTATTATTAAGTAGGTATAGGAACTTCTATATTATGCGATGCATAAATTAAACTCTCTTGTATGAAAAAAGGTAAACTGTTAAGAAAATCATAATTCATTTATTCTACATTTATGATCGGTTACTTTAAAATAATCAATGTAATCGTATTTTTATGGTTACATCCCAACCTATGCTAAATCACTAGCGCGCTAATCCCTTGCCTACTTGTAATTCATGAAATGCAGAATAAAATTATTGAACTTCATAATGAAATTCACCGTGACCGAGTTTGTTATGTTTAGCTCCTTTATTCTCAGAATAGTTCTATTACTTCATTCACCTCCTGATGCATAATGTAGAGACTGCCGTCTAGAGCTGGATCATGTCATTGTTCCATAATTTTCCATAACATTATTTTAGTAGTGGTAGGGCTCTTCTGCAGACTTCGCCTGGGGAAGTAACACACCTTTGCCTTTTGGCCTTGCAGTTATTCAACCGCCAAGCAGTAGTGTGTAAACATTGCTATGTTCCGGATCGGAGGGCAATGTTTCCAGCGTAAATAAAATAAACATAAATTAAATAAAAAATAAATAAAAAATAATAATAAATAAATAAAAAATAATTAAAAAATAATAATTATAAATCATTAATTATTAATTATATTATTATTATCTGGGCATAAATAAATTTAACATCTTAGGGTATCTAGCGCAATGCATTGCCGCTCATGGTTTGAACTGTTGAAGTTCAAAATTCTGGGTGGCGTTGAACTGTTGTGGGCAAGCGTGAAGCTGAACATCAGGTGAGTAACTTGCTCGTCTCGTCACCAACTTCCATATATTTTTTAAACACCTTATTTTTAGGTGGTTTGTGATATCTACAATATAATTCTATTTGTTCATAGTATTTATTCATAACAATTAGTTACATGTCAAAAAGTAAATAGTATAAAAAAAACAAAAATAAAATAACATTCAATTGTTCAGTCAAATCATTTACACGTCACATAAAACATACATAAAAATTGTATCAGACGTATACAAATTAAAAACTCACTAATAATAATACAATACTCAATACAATAATAACAGGGTCAAGTAAGAAAAACAGCAACATGTACGATTAGTACATAAATAAAATAATAATAATAAAAAAAAAAAAAACTATCTTACAAATGTCAATGTTCACAGAACTCTAAGTCATCTTCAGTTTCGTCATGTCATCAAACGTATAGAAAGCCTGTTCGATTAGCCATTTTTTGAATCTACTCTTAAACGATGGGGGTATTAATTAATTGGGGGTATTAAGACCTGCACTGACGTTCTGCGTGGGATATTTTCGTGCGTGTTTTTATAAAATTTGTGTTTTTGTTTAGGTGGTGTAAGTGGAGCTCGATTTAGCGTGGCCCCAATCGGGGGCGAAGGCCCCGGTGAGGGCGGGTACGCCGAGTGGCACCAGGCTATGCGACTAGTTGCGCGTTTACCTGCTGGAGTTCCACACCATTTCCGAAGAAAGGTAAATCACATAAATTATTGTGTTCATCAACTTACTTATATTTAGTAAAGATACCTTCAAACTTGACTCACTCCCTAGGTAATGAATATTCTGAAACATCATTTTCTCTATCGTAAGCACTAAGTATCGATCTTAATTCATTATTCTATATGAAAAAAACTTTTTCCATTTCTCCCAAGGTAGATAGTAAATGGTTTCTTATTCGAGGGTATGACTTGTAAGTATATCAATTATTATACATACCCCATTTAAAACATGTCTTTATTGTTAATTATTTTTTCATTTTCATTGTTTTCCTGAAACAGCTGATTTTTAAGTTTGAAGGCATTTATAACTTTTAATACAATTGTCATTCAATGGTCATTCATTGTCATTCCAACCAATGGTTGGAATGACAATTGTATTAAAAGTCTAATCTAGGTAGATTGGTTGGTTGTTATCAATGCTTCAAACAATATTGGCAATTTGAAACATATTAAAGTTGTGGCAGAACAAACCTTATATTATCTTATCAAGAATACCAGCGATACATAACTAATCTTTGTCACAAAACGTTTATTAAATACCTTCGATATCTAAACCTAACTGAACACTGTCACATACTTACAGATAAATGTGAACACACTTGTCTGTTTGTCCATGACATAATATGACAGTGAACAAACTTTCTGTATTTAAAAAAAATTGTTCCTAATTTTTCACTAAGCTCCTAATTAAATTACTTCGAGAAAAGGATAGGGGCTCTACACTTCCACATGCAGATGAAATGAGATGAAGTTAGCGCATGCTAGTCGAAATATCTTTGAGCTATACCTAAAGTTAAAGAGGTGCATGGAATAGAAAAAAAAAACATTTTACAATATTTGTAATCTTATCATTTATAGACCTTTAGTACCTTTAATTTTTGGAAATGTATAGATTACATATTTATAACAGAATTGAAAAAAAAAATGAAGGTACCTAGTGATTTTATATCTCCAATAATGTTTAAATAAGAGAGCGAGACAAAGCAACTGTGGACGCGACAAAGGGCCTACATACCTAATCCTATTAAGTCCTAAGTTTCAAACCTAGTATAATATAAGTATTATGAAAAGATAGAGAAAATTCTTCGTATTTGTGTAGGAATGGAATGAGTTTGATGCCCTCTGTAATAAAAAAGAACGAAAGTACGAATACATAGTATATTCGTATATTCTTAAATTATGTACCTACAAGTATGAAACCTTTTCAATCATTTTTGATTAAAGAAAAACATACCGAGCGTCTTGCAAAACACTCGTCTCGGTCTTTACGTGAATGAAATCAAATGTTTTTACAAAATCATACAGCTTCTATTACAAATTGAATAAAGATTCTTATTTACCTCTTACCGTCTCTTTGTTTATTCAAGTTTTGACTTAAATGAACTGAAATACTTTCCACTTTCTACTTATTTTAACAATGCTTAAATTATTTTTATGTAATACTTAGGGAGGTATTTACTTTAAATTGTTGTTAGGTACCAATTACAGATAAAGTTCAAAAAATATTAATCGATTGACCAAACAATTATACCACTGTTCGCACTGTCGCAGTCAAGTGGCTACCGAAAAAATAAGTAAAGCTGTTGATGGACAGGACAGAAACAGCAACAGCGTGCTGAAGAGGAGACCTATTTATAGCAGATGCAATATTTTGGTTTTCTTTGAATCTAAATGTTTATAAGCTGTAGTAGTATCCTTAGCTAATTGTGTTTATTTTGTAGCTATGGCTGACTCTAGCCGAGCGTCACCTCACTGCGCGGGGAGTAGACTGGCCCACAGCAGAGAGAGCTTGTTTCCGAGGTACAGCCCAGCCAGACGACACAGAACTTGGTGCTCAGATCATAAAAGTAAGTGACAAAATGGAAAAGCCACCGTATGTGAGCTTTGCTAGCTTTGCGTAACTTTGGTTCAGCTTTAATTTATTAAGGTGTGTTTGAGTACCTCAAGAAATACTTAATTTGCTGAAGTAGCATAGAAAAGTTTTTCTGACTAGAATGGTGTAAAATTACTGTTTATTGCATGACGCCGTCGCTAAATGAAAATGTGGCTAGACGTTTGTCTCGCGCAATCAAAATACTGACATATTTTTTCCGCAAACGCCAAATATCCAGGCCAGTCACGAGCACTACCAACTACAATTCTATGCTATTTGCTACCAATAAATATTGAAGGATTTTGTATTCGTGCCAAGTTTGCTCCCATGATTAAAGATGTCTGTCTCTCTGTAGGAATCTCCAGTCATTAACATTTTACTAAACAATTTGTATTTACTAGAAACCACAACGAAAAATCAGATTATTCTTGTTTACCATTTTTTAAACTTAGTTATTAATTGGCTCTCATAAATTATGTTGAAGATACATGTATGTATAAATTGTATCAGTGACCCAGAGCAGTGGATGCCTCAGGTAAACCCTGGCACGGGAAATGCTTAAATACATTACAAAGTGGAATCCCAGTTCAAAACTTATCGCTTCCAAATCGTATAAGAAAATTCTATGTTAAACGGCATCGTATAAATGATTTATCTTTTTGTTTTAGGACCTACATCGGACCGGCTGCTCTCTTTTCTGTGGCGTGGAGGGTCGAGAAAACCAGGCCATGCTAAGAAGAGTGTTGTTGGCTTACGCCAGGTAAGGACTGCGTCATCTTTACCATTCACATTGCCATGAGGATAAAGTATCACGATGGCAGATCTTGACATAAGCCTTCGGGCTGTTCTCATCACTATTGTGTTGACTGCTTACGTCTCATGTTATAACGATTCTTTGGAAGGAAGTTTGTAGGTTCAGAAATATTCAGAAAGATGAGTACCTATTTATTATTTTCCAACATTGTGATCCAGGTGGAACAAAGAAGTTGGTTACTGCCAAGGGTTCAACATGCTAGCTGCTATTATATTGGAAGTAATGGACAAGTCCGAGTCAGATTCATTAAAGGTGAGAGATTTACTTTTAATTCCTTATCCTTTCGTTTACTAAGGATTAAATTGGCTTTCGTCACAAAAAAGATTAAAGTGTTCATTCTGATAGCCCCATTTTATTATAGAACTTCTATTGCAGGTGATGGTATATCTGGTAGAAGCAGTGCTTCCTGAAGGTTACTTTGCCGACGATCTTCGCGGTCTCTCAGCTGACATGGCCGCGTTCAGAGACTTACTGAGACTACGCCTGCCAAGGCTTGCTCATCACATGGACTACTTGCAAAAGATTTCTGATGGTAATTTACTCAAACTGTATAGACATTATAACACTTCAAGGTTGTGCTTGGATAACTGATGAGCTTGTCTCTGGTTTTAGGTGGTGGCGTAGAGCCCCCTTTACCAGATGTGTTCACGATGCAATGGTTCCTCACACTATACGCCACGTGGCTGCCCCGTGACTGCTTACTCAGGATATGGGACCTGGTACTGCTGGACGGAAACGAAGTGCTTCTTCTGACTGCACTGGCTATATGGGACTTGCTACAAGAGTAAGCAATATACATTTTGAGGGCTTTATAATTATTATTCATATCAAACCATCAATTACAATATGCTTCTCTTCGTCTTGTTGAATAACATAATATATGTATATAGTTTTCATTTATAAATCACATGCGTTCGGCACCATCTTTCTTGATGTTAAGCGACGATGAAGTGTACGTTTGAGCCACTGACTTCTATTTTTATTAGTAAGAGTATTATAGACGTCATAGTGGCTTGAGCACATGTGCCTGGATGAAACAGTCCAATGCGAAAATAAGTTAGATTTTAGCGCTCTACTAAATGTTTATAGTTTGGAATTCATTGGTGAATAACGCTAGTAGAACACATTAGAATTCACAGTAGAAAATATTCAAATGTATTCAGTTAGGTAATTAGTAGATAAACCTAGGAGTAGGCACCGAAATAAATTAGCACAATTTCCAGCCGCATACTGTCTGCACGATCAGCCGACGAGTTCTACAGCTGCATGGGCGGTGGAGCAGGAGTGATATGGGAGGCCGGGGAGGCGCTGGTAGCTCGGGTGGTGGCCTTCGGCTCCGCTCCGGAGCTGCCTCGCCTGCGGAACCTGCACAGATACCGGGTGGCGCCCCCAGCGCCTCCTACTTCTGCGCCCATATACCAGCCTCCTATGCATTCTGCGGTAATGTTCTTTATTAATTGTCTTTTTGACCGAATGAGCGAAGCGAACGAAAGTCTCTGTTTTGGCAAAATTTGCTTTCATCTGTCCTTATGTTGGTACTCGCGTACATGTCGTATTTTCCGAACCTGTATACCAAGTTTGATATACAGTACTGTACTTATATACTCTGTGAAAATAGTGTTAAATATTCTTTCATGTTCTGTTATATGTACCTTTTTAACTATACCTATTTATACTATACTATTTGACCCAATTATACTATTCACCAACACCCGTGTACGTTCACGAACACTACAGGAATAGAAAATCCACCGTTTTAGACATTTGGCGCAACGATGGCAAATTTTGTCTTTTAATGTTTCAGATGCAATCAATGACGAAGAGAGGACTGAGATTGTTTTATTCCGAAGACGAGGGCGATTCTAGTGACGATGGCAATAAAATGGCTTTAGCAACGGTAAGTCTTTTTGTGGTCAATGCCTATTTGTCCACGCTTTTTTTAAATTAAGAATTTTAATTGCATTGAGCAAAAAAATGCTATAGTTGTACCTTAACCTATGGTCAATCTAGTTATTGCTTATGCTGCCGTGTCAATTATTATTATTATTTTGTTTTGTTTTTGGCAATAAATATATTCTTATTCTTATTCTTACTCAGGAAAAAAATATTTCTATCTCTGTGGGTTTTAGGTTATTCCCAGGCGTGAAAGCCGCACCGGAGCAGGTGACCGCCTTTCCTTAGATATCGGTGCATTGAAGCGTCAATACGCTAGACTTCGTGAACGACAAAGGCAAGCTCACGTCATTTTGGCGGCAGCTTGTGCTAGACATGCTGCAGGTAATGTTCTTTCTAAACGATTTTTAAGCATTTGATAGTAAACTTGGTAGGTACATGATATATATATATAGATATTTCTTTTCAGTTGGAGTACCTACGTCACCGACCTCGCTCACAGTAAATAATCTACTGCTAGGTAAAAGTGCAATTGTCAGTTCAAGAGGTCGAAGGCTTGGTCCTCCACCTGGCGCAGTGCCCCCTTCGAGACAATCACGTAGTCATGATAAAAACGAATCTGGTTCGCGAGTGCGCTCGACTGATACCATCAGTTGGTGCGAAGAAAAAAGTAAAAAATCTCTTAGCAGGCGCAATTCTGTCAAATGGAAAGACTTAAAAAAGGACAAGTTAACAAAAGTTAGAAAAGGATCTATAGATTTAGACGAAACTGGTGATGGAACTATAGTGTCCGAAATAGAAGCAAATGAAATGATTGCCTCCTTACGGTCTAGAAGTTCAAGTGAAACTTCATCGTATTCATCACGTACAAACTCAAGTACAGATACTAGCTTATGCGATGAAAATGAGCGCGGGAGTGATTCCGACGGAGCTGACTTACCCGATGATGATACTGAAAACAAAAATGTAAGTGTTCGCAAAAGTAAATTACCAGTTTCTCCTGGTATTAAAGACACTAAAGTAAACGTGCCGATTCTTAAAGAAGCAGTAATTTCAGCTTCTTCTTCATTTAATAACCCAATAGACACTAAGCAGAGTTCTGTTAAAGACATTACCGACTATTTAGATTCTGCAGCAGGAAAGCCTCTGCGCACATATATTGATGAGTTTGAATCTAAGCTAAAAAACAACATAAATATTAATGAACCTACTGAATGCTTTAATTATGACGATAGAATTTATCAACCTAAAAATGATTTTGATCCGAAAGATGCGCTAATTTCAACATCTTCCCCTTCTTCTGTATCAAAATTAGATCTCCTCCCTTCGCCTAATAAAATAACGTATAACTACTATGATAATCACTTGTTAATGTCACATCGGTCACCATCACCAGACACACACAACATAACGACGCCACGAGTACTCCAAACAGAAAGAAGGATTATACCTCAAGAAACCAGCATCATATCACCTTCAAAGGACCTGGATCGCACCATCAATATACCAACACTGCCAATATCACCCAATATAATTTCTCCAGCACAAAGTACTAAAGAAGTTGGGATATTTAACAGATTAAACTTTAGTAGTAAGACTGATAATGATTACTTACAATCCGGTAATATTAAAAAAACGTCAATTTATCTGAGCCCTGTAGATCTGACTCCCAACAATTGTGATTTTCTATCAAATCTTAAAAGTCCTTTACATAGATCACATTTATCTAACGTTCGACCTCCTGATATTATTGACAGTTTTACAATGTACGCTAATTTTGTTCCTGACATAGATTTGTCAGATAATAATTCTCCTGATATCAGACGTTCCCCTCAAAGCCCAGAGGAAGAAAGTATTATAATCAGTGAAGATGAGCCACCAATCCCATTGAAAATTGACAAATATTTTGAACACAGTCCAGAGTTTTTTGGAGCACGTGTAACAGATCCCAATAATGCTGATATACCTAGCCGACGATCAACAAGAAGAGTTTCACGAATACCAAAGAAACCGGATTCTTTGACCTTACACAGTAGTCACAATGACAAAATTTTAAAAGAAGAATCTGAAAGAGCTTCATCGCTTCCACAAAGTCACAGTTTTACGAAAAAACTTTTGACTGAAGATGAATCTGAAAACGAAGTGTTTAAATCGACAATGCCAAAAACTCCAACACCGAGTTCCCCCAAAGATTTTATTCTTCAAAGTGGAAGAAAAAACAGTGAAAGAGCATTACAAATAATTCAAGAAAATTCTAAAATTCTAAGCAGGATTTTAACAAAACAAAATATCCCAGAGACAACCACGACAAATGCTGTAAGGGCTGAAGTTTTAACTGAGAAACCCAAGTATTTTGGCAGACAAATTGCAGAAAATTTATCGGAGAATAAACTAACGGAATCCCCTTTACTTAAAGAGTCTACTTCAGATTCATTGATTGGCTGCAGAAAAAGAAACGTTTCCAATGAAGCGACCCAAAGTCACGATTTTGTAAGGGTAAGACCGATTTCAATAGATGATCCGTTCTCATTGGAAGCTCGTAATATTTTACCAATAAGAGAAGTTTTGCCGAAAAACATAAAAAGTCCAAGCATTGACTGCCTAGGTAATAAAACTGACACATATGGGTGGGAAAATAAAGGGTTTTTAGCTAAATGCGATAGTTCGCCTTTCATTGAAAAGCCAAACAAAAACATCGATTTCGACTATAAACGTAAAACTATACACGTGACCAGCCATGAAAAAAACATCGCTGATCTTAAACCATCAATGACCCCAGATTGGTCCCGGCATTCTTTTTCGGGTGAATCAAAAACATCAGTTACGCTTCCTTCGTCGGAACACAAAAACACTTCCACATACGGGCGAAGATATACTTCAGAAGATTGTAACTATCCCCTCTCGAGTAAGTACAACGACTATGTACTATCCGAAGCTAGTGATATATGCAGGAAAACCGTCAATCAATTACCGAAAATCTGCGATATTTTACAAAAGACTGAAGACAGCCAAGCAAGTGACTTTGCTCATCTTGTGACTTCCTCGATAAGTTTTACTTACGAACCGTCAATAGACGATGATTCACCAACGGGAGCAATAAGTAACTCAAGTGATACGTTGTGTCAAATAACTTCGCTAGATCAGGTATCAACTCCGATATCGCCTAAATTGTTTTCAATCAGGGATACTCCCACGCTCCCCAAGGATAATATTGAGAAAAGTGATACAGTCAAATTTGAGTCTGACGATACATGCAGTGCAATCACGTCCCTTCTAGAGACAGATACTTTGTCTTCATTGTCTTACCCTCGAAGCCCATCCACAGGGTCCTACCACCCTTTCCCCACTCGTCCTTTGCGGATGCCAAAAGAACTTGGAGTCAAGTTGGGTATGTATCCTAAGGACAACATTAGTTCTGCTCCGAAATGAATATACGATAGATTCTATTATGGTTCACTATTATACTCTAGATTTAACTTTTAACAATAATTAATGTAATCCATAATCTTGCTAAATGCTGCATTCTTTTGATACCTGACTTTTTAAGCTTTATTAAGTAAAACTAATCGAAAATAGCATTTTATTGATTAGGTTATACTTATATATACGTTGTAAAACCGATTAGCATTTTGTATTGCGACTTATAATGTAGGATCATCAACTTTCGTAGATACGACTGTTGTATGTATTAGATATGGTTTCTCGTTTTCAGTAATGTTATTGTATAATCGTATACATATTCTTATGTGAATATGCTTTCAGGCTAAAAAATATTGCTTCTGAATAAAGTTAATATAGGGTTCAAATATTTATTTTGGGATACGGAATTAATCATAGGCATACAATTTTAGAATAAATTATGTATATTGTTATGAAATACGAAGCTTTCGTATTCCAGTAATATAAGCTAAAACAAAACAAACGAGTTGCCTTGAATCTAAACCAAGTGAAGCGCATTGAAGTATCCGACGCAATAAATATACTTATGTTTGAATTACAGTCAGTAGTCAGTACCTAAGTACGTAAGTACTATTTGTAACGGAGGTAGAATCAACTTATTTAATAATAATAAAATATTTCTAAAAATAAACATACTGCTGTGTGATTCATCCAATATCTGCAAAATATAAGGATTTTGTTGTCAACTAAGTATTTTATTTAAATGGGGATGACACGTTTTATTTGGTACCTACTTTGGTATATACATTTTAAATACAAGTCGGTATTAGCGTGGCCGAATAAAAATAATCATTTTTGTAATTAGGTGCTTATACATTCATTTTATTCGTAGGCGCAAAAGTAATATCAAAACAGGCCTCTTAGACTATCATAGCTTTTACCGTACGCGCTGCAGACATGCCATTACATGACATGGCGGACATTGTCAATACTCAGTACGGAGGTACGAAAGATTTGCGTCTGCTTAGCGCACCTACCTAATAAGAAAGAAAAAAAAATATTCTGCGTAATTGGTACGAAAGATACCGTACATTCTCTACGCTAAAATCTTTTATCTACATTTAAAATTTTGTCAACGTGATTGTTTACTTAGCATTAATGGAGTTTTATTTTTAAAAAATGAGTTATAATGTTTAACAAAGTATTTATACAAAGTCGTCGACGACAGGGGGGCATGTGCAGACGAGATGTTTGTCGCCGTACATGTCATCGATGCGACTCACTGTTGGCCAGATCTTGGTTTCACCTTTCACGAATGGCTGTAAAACAACGCAATTTGATAAATTAAAGAACTCACTGGGTACATTATAAACTTCTTCAGAAAAGTACCTTAATTAGTTAGCTATTAATTTCAATTACAATCGTGCCATCCCACTTGTGGTTCCTACTCGCGGCATGTGTATGAACGGGATGCCACGAATTGCAAATGCGTTTGACAAAGGCAGGCACTTACTGCTGGGAATGCGGCTTGTTCTCGGCTGTAGGGACGGTTCCAGTCCTCTGATATTATATCTTGTTGAGTATGTGGCGCCATCTATAAAAATAAGATTGTCATTAATTCCTTAAAGGTGTCTTCAAAATAGAGTAAAAAGCACACTTACCTAAAATGTATCTTTTAGAAGGTGAGCGTGCTGTATTCTTAGACCGATTCATTGCTTAACATCAGGCAGGATGTAGTCAAACGCAAAACTATAATAAAATAAATGTATGGAAATTACCTTCAGGGGGTTCAACCTCTTGTCAATTAAACCATCTTCGATGTCTTTTACTTCTTTCCTAATGGTAATGAGGGCTTCACAAAATCTGTCCAACTCTTGTAGATCCTCAGATTCTGTTGGCTCTATCATCAAAGTTCCTGCTACCGGCCATGACATAGTCGGCGCATGAAATCCTGAAAGTTGAATACTTCAGGTTGTTTGTATGATACTACGAGACTGCCCAAACCAGAAGTGTCATGTTGTTTGGCTTCATACGTACAGCTTGTTTTTCCACCTAAGGGACTTGATATAGCAAACGCACGGGCGCGCTGACAGGGCGCTGGAAAACAAACATGTATGGCGCTCTATGGAACAGCGGCGGGCGCTTGTTGTATTTCGTTCCCTAGATCGCCATACATTTTTATGTCACAGCGTCTCGTCCGAGCGCTCGGCGCGCTCGTGCGCTTCCTATATCAATTCCCTAAAAGGTTTTACTTGAACCGATCGCTAGAATTCGCTTTCCTAGATGATTGTTAAACCTACTTACCGAAGTCCATAAGACGTTTCGCGATATCTCCAGGCTCAACGTTAGCTGATTTCTTCAGATCTCGTACGTCAATAATGAACTCATGTGCCACGAGACCTCTGGCGCCTTTGTATAGGGTTTTGTAGTGACCTTCTAACCTTTTCGACATATAATTCGCGTTGAGGATAGCGACTTGGGTCGCTCGCTTTAATCCTTTGGGTCCCATCATCTGGAAAGTATATTTTATTATGTACCATGAAAACATTAAACTTTTTCCGCAGTGCAGCAAAATACTAAGCACCTACTTAAATTTTACTGTCGTTTCTTAAGTTATACGTACTTTGATGTATGCCCAAGAAATCGGTAGAATAGCAGAAGATCCAAAAGGTGCGGCACTGACGGATCCAAAGCTGTGGGCTGCGTCGCCCAAGTCTGCCAGAGGGTCTACCACGGGGTGAGATGGTAAGAACGGAGCCAAATGAGCCTTTCTGAAAGTCATCATCATTCCATCATTCAATTGCACAAAAACAACCCTGTTTTTATATAATGGTCTAACCAAATTATTAAATTAAATCGACATCAAATAATATCTGTAGCTGCAGTATTGCTGACTTACACTCCAATAGGTCCCATCCCGGGGCCGCCACCTCCATGGGGAATACAGAAAGTCTTGTGCAGGTTCAGATGAGACACGTCGCTCCCGTAGTCACCTGGACGACATAGTCCCACCTACAACAACAAATACCTATTTAATTAAAACATACCTATGTGCAGACACAAAATTATAAACGGAAGCAAAACGTGAGATATAGATAGATAAGCAGACAACTCCTTATTTTTGACTAGAAATGAAACACCTAGGATAAAAAATGACTTGAACTTAACGAGTTATCGCTTAAGGCGATCTCTTCCGGGCAACCTTCAGTAGGCAGCAGCAAGACAGCTGGAGGGTTCAAATGAACTCGTTGCATACTTGGTAAGCATAAAGCCATATACCTCTATCATTTCTGAAATGGGTCTATCCCAATTATTTCCGCTTTACCGTACCCTAAGCCAGCTCTTTTTGTAGTTTTAAATCTTGTATAAAAAATCCGAGCATGTCGCGCCACTTCTTTGATTGGTTTGATAGGAGACCTTTGCGTATCTGCTGGGGGGCATTAGAACCGTAAATGGAAATAATTGGGGGATACTTATGCGCTAAGGAGTAACAGTTTAGATGAAGAAACTAGATTTATGTTGTGGGTTCTGACCTGAGCGTTCATGTTAGCGCCGTCTAAGTAAACCTGACCTCCGTGCGCGTGCACCAGCGCGCATACATCGGCAGCTCGCTCCTCGAACACTCCGAATGTACTGGGGTAGGTCAACATCAGGCATGAGATGTTCTCGCTGTGTTGCTCTACCTACAGAGATACGTAAAAAATTTTTTTTGAAAATAAAGTAATGAATATTTTATAAATGGTGCAGATGGGGTTGAGACTAGGGTCGCGCTGGCAGGAAATGAGAGAGCGTGAGACTGGCACCATCCGTATAGTTCCCTCGGTTCTCCACTTACTTTAAGGCCTTTATTTCCACACCGCCACTGCAATCATTGCTCTTATGTAGATATACGAGTATACATATTAATAGTCACAAAATTATACCAACCTTGTGTTGTGATCTGTTTAAATATTTTGTTTATTCGTTGGCACAAGATTATCTTAGTCAGAAAACAGAAATCACAAATATTTACTGGCCATAAATAACATTGAATATTACAGGCTTATTAGTATACAGGACATGGACGAGTCATTTAAGTTTAGATATTTTTTGTGACTGTTGTTACTTAGTTCATCTCCATCAAAACACTTTAGTATGATGCAGAGCACACCACGAGACCGTAATACTAATGCACTAATAATATAGTATAGGTATTCCGATATGAAACTATTAGCATTGTATATAAATTACTGTGCTATTATAAATCCAATGGCGTATCTACGCGGCAGGTGTGTGTAATTAAATGTAGGTAATATTTAATTGCATACACCCACATAATCTGACCACGTGTCCTATATGCCCTTCCGGGTTTTTGACGATTATTGGTTCCGTGCGCAAATCGTAAGGTAATCGTCTCTAAATATTCACACCCTCCAAAGTCAAAGTCATAAAACGTTAAATTTAGCTTTGGCGTCATGGACCATTCATAGAAGCTGTTTGTTATTGACGTTAAAAATAGCTGGACCGTTCATACCGCTCAAATTTCAAAGCGAGATAGATATTTGATTTAAATCCCAACAACGAGCTGGAGCTTCCGCTGAAGATAAACACCGTAAGGGAACCATAAAGTCGCGTACGGACTGAGCGTTCCACTGCACGCGTAGTCTAAGCTAGGTGGCCCAAAGCGTGACACGGAATGGATCGATTCACCTCGCGTTCAGATTCTCAGCAGTCCATACAGGTTTTGTACCTACGCGTTTCCATTTGTCCGAGTGGCCAACGAATTTAGACTACGCGTGCACTGGAACGCACATTCGGGCATCGTCAGCCATCCAAATAAAGCGTAGCGTCCCCTTTGAATCGCAAACAAAAACCGACCGGCGGCGGCTCATCGCAAGACTGGCTCAAGCGACGCGCGTGCTCAAAATGTATACGCGTAGTTGCAAGTATAGATTGCGCGTTACAATGTCCGCGCCCTAAGAGACACCATATCCTAGTTTTTCCTAACTAGCTACCACTATCCCCCCTTAAGTAGAAAACCTGTCACGTACGAGTGTACGAGTGTATACAAAGAATTCCGAAAAACAGTTTGTTACAACTAAGATTTTTACTTTTATAATTTTGGCTTCTTTGTATGTTCTTTCTTATGTTGAAATAAATTAAATTATCTAAATTAAATTATCTAAATTATCTAAATTAAATATCTACGTCAATGTCAACCTGCCACCAAAAAACTACATTCCAGGTTAGGCGTGTTACTTAACATTAGATGTGCTACCACAACAACTATAAATATACGATATTGTTAACATCGCAAGTCGAACCTGGAGCCGATTAGCAAAGGACCTTAGTTGATTGGAAAGCAAGAGATAGACCTATACCCAAGGAGTGCCGTCACTCCAGCGGAGTGCAGTTTCCCGCTGTGGATACTCTAATGGCGCAGATGTGCGCAAACGCAGTACTACAATGACACGGATGTCAGACAAATGATCTGCTGGAACACTTACCAAGTCCTTAAGATGTTCCATATCAATATCTCCTGCTGGTGTGACTCTAATGGCACAGACACGCATGCCGGCCATATGGGCAGATGCTGGGTTGGTGCCATGTGCTGATACTGGGATCAGGCAAATATTACGTTTAAACTCGCCGCGGAACTCGTGGTAGCGCTTGATGGTGCGGAGTCCCGCGTACTCTCCTTGGGCACCGCTGGAATAGCAAGGATACGAATTTTTGGAAGGATTGGCATGTTTTCATATGGAGCTAATTTGGGGGCTCAAGAGTTAGAGTAAGAGTTGGGGACTTTAACTCTAGGAAAAAAAAATGTTTAAAAAAATCTGTTATTCAACTAAAAGTCAAGTCCAGAAAGAAACAGAGTGTAAAAATTTATGCGGCGACGGGATGCCCCATAAATATTTCAAACTCCTTGGTGGGCACCAAATATGGCTTATTGATTGTTGTTCTAAGACTTTAGGACCTACAGTTCAAAGTTATCTGAGACACGGTAGTGCTCAACTGCAAATACCACGCGTACGTCTGAAGACTGACCACATTGCAAGTTGCGTATTATTGTAGTAGGTAGTAATCTGAAATGCCACGACGATGCCGGCAACAACTTTCAACGCTTTTCGAATAGCAGAGTTTAAGAGTAGCATCAATTACCTGTTGGGTTGGAAGGAAACTCTATCGTAGCCAGTGACCGCGCAAAGGTCGTTAGCTAGTTCTTCGAACAGCGCATGATATCCCTGGCACTGGTCGAGCGGTGCGAATGGGTGGATGTCCGTGAAGTGTTTGAACGAACATGGCATCATTTCCGTTGTGGAGTTCAGTTTCATTGTACAGGATCCCTGGGAACAATTTGAATTTACACGATGACGACGTTTGAAAAATATATATCATATAAAGCAGACATTGAATGAAATAACCAAGCAAAGTAAATGCGTTGTTATCGAAATTGAGTATTATCACTTGGGCACTCTAGGTTTGAAATGAGAACATTCCAAACATGAAACACTGCAGAACTATCCCAATCCACACGATCAGGTCTGTCTACTCTCTAGTTGAGACGGCAATACCGGACTGTCATTTTAATTATTACCTAACCATGAATTATTTCAAAGGCATTCATACTTACCAAAGGTATCATGGAATGTACGAGCGATATGTCCTTGTTCTCCAGTCGCTTCATGTACCTAACCAGTCTGGTTTCAGAGTGGTGCATATTGAAAACGGGGTGAGTCAGATACGGTGAGGTTCTTCTGAATGATCCTTGCAAGATGCTGCGGGATTTTACGTCATTGGATTGTGTGACCTGAAAGCGAATTTTGGATAGAATAAAGATAATTACAGACAATCCACTCCATCAATTATGATATAACATGTGTAAACGGAAGCTATACAAAATCAACTGATCCATAGTTGAATTTGTATGACGGCTTTGTCATCTCACAGACTATAGTGTTCTACGTGTACCTATGCTCATTATTGCCCTTACTAGGGAACCTTTATTGAGGTCAATTAAGTCGCTGCTTTCTCTGCCATCCGTAGCCTGTAGCTGGTCAAATAAAAAAAAAACGGACAACCTAAAAACATAACTTTATTCATATTAAAGCCTCCTGACGATGAAACTGGTAAAGTATTTTACTGTTTTGAATTTAATAGTAAAATCTACTTAGCTATGAACACATTAATAAACTTTTTGAAGATCCTTGCTTTTGTTTTCTTACCTCTTCAACATTCTTGCAATCAAAGATCCACAGCAGGTCGTCAACATCCTGCTTGGTGGTAGTCTCATCGAGAGCTGCCCCCACCGCTCCGTCGTCAAAGTATCTCAAATTAATTTTCTTTTCTTCTGCGCGTTTTTTTATACTGGTTGCGTCGTGTTCGGGAACAGGGACCACGTGGAGGGTGTCGAAGTAAACGTCATTGGATTGCTTGTGGCCGCGTTGACGAATTCCTAGCCGATAACACAGTGTGCAATCAAATTTAACATTTAAATCGCAGATTAATGACTACGCTACCCCACCAGTGAAATGGAAGGCTACAACTACAAATAGTTATGGGGAAATTTTGCGTTAACGGCTTACGTACATACGGCATTAGCTAAGTCAGTAAGGATGCCCAGTAGCTCCCATTTGTTCTTTAAGACTGTGACGTCATAAAACTGTTAACACATTTTTTTAATCCCAGGGTTTTAACTATTAAAACGAAAACTGTCCCATTTGTTCTACAGATCTAATAATATCTGGTTAATTACCATTCGTTCTATATAAGTGTTGGTCCATGGAACTGTAGAATTCAAGTGCTATAATTATGTAGGGATGTTTATGATTATTAACCTATATAACATTCCTAAGCCTCTGTAAACAACCTTCTGATGTTCGTTTATCAGTAGGTGTGAGGATTAACATGAAAAGATGGAATTCAAAAAAAACAATCATACCATGATCAAGGACGAGCGTCGCGTTATGAACCCTGGTGGCGATATCCCTCAGACCCTGCGGGCCGTGGTAGACCGCGTACATGGCGGAAATGTTGGCTAACAGTGCTTGAGCCGTACAGATGTTGGACGTCGCCTTGTCGCGTCTGATGTGTTGCTCTCTCGTTTGAAGGGCCAGTCTGAAAGACAAAATTATAATATTGAAGAGTATAATTAATTGAATCAATTAAACTAAGTAAACGTGACGCTGTTCTCGTCTAATAGACTGCAATGAAAACGACACTGATATTGTATACTTTCTAGACTAAAATCTTCACAATCGACATCTCACTTAACAGAATCTTACTAAGATTCAAGGAACATAGCAACCTCGAACGAGAGATAAGATTTTACCTACATGTTTATGAAGAATTATTATTACACCAAACTACGGCGCAACTGTCGAATAAAGAACCTCCTTCTATTTTTAGGCGGCGTTAATTTTCTTAGAAGCTTTAATGATGAAAATGTCTCGCCTATAAGCGTCTCTCCCAGAAGCATCCCTGGTGACTCCCACCATGCGACCAGGCATGAGTCGGACCAGCTGATGCTCGGCCGCAAAGAACCCGGCATGAGGCCCGCCGTAACCGAGTGGAACTCCGAGCCGTTGGGAAGTACCAACTGCGAGATTTGCCCCACATTCTGCAGGGGGTCGTAGAAGAGCCATCGCGAGGAGATCCGTAGCTACTACTACCAAAGTCTGAAAATTATAATGAGATATAACATAAAAATTAAAAAAAATGGCCTAATTACCAAAGCAAATATTGCTCGGGTTTGTAGATATATCAGTGGGTGGTGCGGCTGGGCGCTATATTGCTTGGTATGAGTTCCAATTCCAACAAATTTGAGTTCTTATTGCAGAAACATAGGAAAGAAACGGCCAGATCGTCGCTTACCACCAAGCTAGTTGGCGATCAAACGCGGAATTATATTTAAGTACCCGATTAAAAAAAACATAAAAAGATTGTAAGGCGTTATCAAATGCTTGTTTACACGATACCGCAAGTATATCGTCTCAGGTTCAGTTGAGAACCAGTTCCCAAATCTGGCTAGGCATACTGTTTACCACCTTCGACCGTATCGTCACTGAGATTGCATGAGGTGAAACGCCCTGCCTGTTGGAAACTAAGACGGAACTTAAGTGCTTGTGTAACTTAAGTAACAAAACAGTGTTTAACTAAAAGCTTACTCCATGTTCATGAGCAGCTGCCGCCAGCCCTGAATAGTCGTAAACCAAGCCTCTGGTGTCCGGGCACTGGAGCAGGATCGCCGATATGTCTCTCTGTGCGAAGTCCACCTGCCGCACATCTGGTACCACTGCCACTTCCAGGCCTAGCGCATCAAGCCGAGTTTGAACCACGGCTAAAGTCTGCGGATGGATCCTCTCAGACACCACGAATTTTGTTCTCTTGTTGTGTCTGCAAAAATTAGGATCTTGTGAAAGACATTTAGGGAAAGAGCAAGTAAAACCAACTATTAAGACTTTTTGCTTATCAGGGAAAAAATTCACACGCTGGCTTCGTTATTGAGCTAATAGCGAACGGACAGAAGAAATACCAAGGTAGGTAATAAAACGTGGATCAATTACTTACGATTAAAAAAGAGAGAGATAAAAAAAAAAAGATGGACATCGTCATGTAGAAAATCGTATAAAGTCTTTAAAAAAGTCGTCATAACGATGAGTCCACAACAGACTTCTTACGTACCTGTGGCAAAGCGATAATCCTTCAGCGGCAGCAGTTCCCTCGTCTAGTAGGGAAGCGTTTGCGACGTCCAAGCCAGTCAGATCGCTGACCATCGTTTGGTAATTCAGGAGTCCTTCCAAACGCCCTTGAGCTACCTCAGGTTGATATGGCGTGTACTGTGTTGTCCTAAAGAAAATATTTTTAAATAAAACTTTGATGTTGTTGTCTGTCAGTAGTTGCAATAAGGGAATTTTCGTCCTTCCTTCTTTCCTGTTGACCAATAAAATGAACTAGGCTACTTATGCCTTGTATTACGCTGGAAGCATTGCCGGAACATAGTTTTAATGTTTGCTTACCTACTACTCCTTGGCGGTTGAATAACTGGCAAAGGTGTGGTACTTCCCTTCTTTTTTAGGGTTCCGTAGTACTAAAGGAATCCTTATAAGTACATGTTCGTCTGGCTGTCTGTCTCTGTCTGTCTGAATCCTTTACTGCCTTATAACTTCCAAAGTTATAAACTTACATGCATGAAATTTTGCACAACGATAGTCTAAGTATAGGCCTAAAGTTTATAAAAATAAAAATTCATTTTTTTTAAAAGAAACATGGCTTCCGACAGTATTTTTTTTATCAGATGTACCGCTTGCAATGCCCCCCCCCCCCCCCCCCTTATTTCTAAACTATGCATCTCAGACCTTTCGAACCTTTCAAATTATTTCGGGCAACATGTGATAATTACTTTTTGAGATATGCGGTAAAAACTGATAAATACTTCAAACGTCCTTCGCACCTACGGAACCCTTCTAAGCATGGCCCGATATGCTATTCATGGCATCTTATTCTTTACACGGTCTATGCATTTAACTAAAGTGCAGTATAATATAAATTATATAATCTTGTATAAATTTTAGTACGACAGCTAAATGAAATGCTGCGGCGGACGCATCCGGCCCGCGGGTCGGGTCGGGTCGTATTGTAAACACAATACGTGGCTTGGATGGTGTTGGTTGGTACTAAGTGTGTAATTATTTGTTCAGGTAAAATCCTAAGGTCCTCAATCCTTCATAATAATTGGTGTAATTATTACCATCCTGGATTCTCGAACATGTTCCTCATAATCGTGTGAGGAACGCAACAGTTGTGGTACCCCATCCCGATGTATGATCGCCATATTTCATTTTTCTCCGATATTTCGCTAACTCTTTTGATGAGATCGTACTCGCCTGAAAATTATAAGGACATAAGTTTCATCATTTTAAGTAAGCTATACCTATAGTTACCTAGGTACGAGACAATCTTTCAAATTTAATTATGAAGTGTAAAGCGAAGTGGTAATAATACTTGCTCATTGGTTCGCTGATGTTCATAAGACCTTGGAGCTGAATCTTCTTTGGAACCGCATCATCCGTTAACTGATCCAAACTCTATACAGCAATAAATATAAGAAATTAGCACTTGTTAAAAACTAGAAAAGAAAAAAAAAGTAAGAAAAAAAAACTAGGTAGCTTCAGAAAAAGAAACACTTAAGTAGATACTTTTTGACATTTTTTTTCATAGGAAGTTGCAACATGTATTTAGTTCAGTAAGTAGGTACCTACCTACATGAAAACGCAGAAATCCAAATTCACAGACATTCTTAAATTTTGCATGTGCATGTGTGTGCGTGTGCATGTGCATAAACTGCCGCCATAGAGCTTTCTAACTTTTGAGCGGCGATTTACGTACTTATAACGGTAATGATTATTAACTAGGTATAAAATATATAGGTATGTTATATTCAGGCTTACGTACCTTATATCCCAACAAATCTAACATAGTCACTATATCCTGGTCCCTCGGCCCAATGTGTCTGCTTGGAAAATCTACTCTTTCGGGAAAAAGACGATCCGACTTCGTAGTCTGGGTCAAACATCTCACGCCTTCCCACAACTTTTCTTTTTGGGCACATTTCTGAAAAACGAAAAGCGACTTTTTGGGTACCAAACCACGATTGATTATTCTATACATTTTGGTATTTAGTAGTGTTACAGAATTAAACGACCATATCGCTTGTGTCGCTCAAGAAAGCGACAGTAAAGTACTGAACTATTGATACTGAGGTCAGCAGTCAAAGCATCATACAAATGTAGTGATAACGAGGTATAAGCAAATAATAATAAAGATTACGTGAGGATTGATCATTACAGTGACCCTTTATTTTTATTAATTATGTGTACAGTGTGTTTGTAATTATGAGTAAACAAGTCGTAGATATAGGCTAAAACTGACCTAAATCTACGACCAGATCCGCTGGAGGACGTGCAGCAGCCTACCTAGCGAACTCTGAGTGAAAGCTGAGTGCTCTGCGATTCCCAAGCAGCCGGCCAACCATGGGGAATATGACAAATTAAGGGGAAGGCTGGATCATCTTCTGACTAAACGTATCAACACCACCCATAAATACTGAATCATTTCAGCTGAGGTATCGGCCATGACGACATACAAATGGACATGTTTGCACCAGAGCTACTTATGCTAAGTTATAAAAATCAAGTGATCCTATTGGTGGCTTTCATACATCCGTAGCTTAGCAGCGTGGCACATCTCAATTGGAAAGGGAGACCTTAAGGCCTAACGAGACCTTAAGGAGAGTCTAAATATAGACACCGAAGAAGTCTGTCTTGGTTGGTGTAATTTCTTGATACGACCTATTGATTGTCGCAAAAGTCGTTTCATGAATCCACGATGAGTAATTAAGCTGTAATTGACAAAAAACTCAAGAAAATTTGAATTTGGCGCGTTGAGCGAAACGTTACACCTTAAAGGTTAAAGCTTCTCCCTTTCGCTCCCCCAGAAACTTATATGTAGACATCTCTTTCACACGATGTCAGGTCAGGCCATGTATAGACACCCTTATGGTCAACAACTTCGAGTGTATCGTTCCCAACAACTACCGGTACGGCTGCAACATGGCCATTTCTTTGTATATAAATGCACAACGCGTGCGACGCCAAAATCTTCTCTGGATTAAAAAAAACGCAGATGACATTTCACACTGGTACTGCCAGACTATCTACCATATCGCTAAACTTAGCTACATCGTGTGTCGTAGCGAAGTCAAAGTAGTCTCTCGAAAAGCTTAGACATCGTAATTGGTCTGTAGCTTTCTGGTTTGTGTCCGCACACGCATGCAACTATACTAAAAATGTTCGATCACTTTGACAAATATAATAGACTTCCTAGGTTTTTTTACATAACCAGTAAACTGATTATTGGCGTTTTTTTCTTTTTGCCGAATTTTTTAGATAATTTTTAATGGCAGCAGCACTTGGCAACACTTAAAAAAAAAAGGAGTTTTTCATGGGTGCTTTCATAATCTAGGGGAGTTTTGGCGGGATCACGAAGAAGTCATGTCACGCTATTGTATTATTTTCCAATACTTGTGTTATATCGAGTGTTAATGCATAAAAATGGTGGATTTTTATCCATTAAGTGTTCGTGAAAGTGTACGAGTGTTGGTGAATAGTATAATATCGTGAAACGTGACTTTTCGTGTTGTTTCTAAAACTGCATAGAAGCTTCTAGTAAAGTCTCTACCACTTCACTGAGGTAAAAACAAAATAGGAAAAAAAAATACGGAAGACAAGGCGGTATGGCCTTAATGGCTTTAGCCTGCCCAGAAATGGGCGAATAAATAAAAAAAAAAAAAACATAATCTAGGGGGCTTTCCCACAGAACATAAAGTACTCTTTGGCTTTCCTTTCCCATCAAACTCTATATTTTCCAATAGAAGAGTAATCTCAAATTGATCTCACACCGCACTAAATCTTACGTAGTATTTGTATTCTCCACAGAATTCTGCATAGAAATGTATTCTCTTTTCTAAATACTCGAGAACTCGCAGATACTCTTGGTCTTGTGTTGTGTATAGGTTCTCCGTGAGTAATATTATTATTTTTTGTCTGTGTGATCAATGACTGATCTTTGCCCAGGGCCCCTATTCGGAGAAATGACATTTTATCTCGGTCACTCTCACTCCCATTAAATTCTAAATTAGAGAGACAGTGACCGAGACAATCTCGAGCGCACAGGAATAGGGTCCCTGGATTTCCCAACAAGTCGCGTTCCTGAGTCTAGAATAAATTACTATAGTATAGTTATGTACCCCTCCCTCTATCATCTGTCGGTCCTACATAATTATTTGTGTCTCTACATAGCTACGTTTTTTACTAATTTCAATACAATTATATTATATTAATCTATCATTGTTTTTATTTCAGAACCTATCTGAATTACTTCTTAGGTGAAACCACAGAATTTCCCCTATGTGAAAACAATGACTGTATCGGACTACCCCCAGTTGAAACAGCAAGTAGTGTTTTCTGTTGCATCTAAAGACAGTCACAGCAATCTGCTACAGTCTTTGAAAGAACTGTTCAGGGAAGGAATCAACTCGGTGAGAAGATTTGAAGAAATTAAAACTGTTGCACAGTTGCTACAGGTCTTAGAACTTAGAGGCTTGCTGTGCGAAGATAATGTTACCCCCTTGGAGGACATTGCTAAGAAAATCAAGAGCAGGACTCTTTTGAACAAAATAAATGAATATGAGGAAAACCACGAACCCAGAGAATGTTTGTACTACACTTGTAAGTACCCAGCTTATTGTTCTAATTTAAGACCCCTAACAGTGTGTGTCCTGCTATCCCCAATCTACCTGCCTTTGTTTAGCAGTGGACATGTTCTGGCTGATGATGACAAAGACCCGACACATCCGACAACCACAGAAAGTATTGTTTTATCTCTTTCTCTTTTGTGAGACAGCCGTCAGCAGAAACGAATTTATTACTTGTGTTAATGCTGTAATGTAACAACTTTGTACTACATACTAGTGCTTACACTTTGGACAATTATCGCTTTGAGAGCTTCTTCCCCTCCGATCCACCTATCCAAATTTCATTGCAAAGAACTTGTTACATTTTTGGTAAACATATTGTTTTTGTATGTAGGTACATTTTTATTATGCTCACCTAGTTTTTGGTTTTCAGCATCAGAAAATCCTAACAAATCAATGTCATCGAGAGATTTTCTCAACTCCACGCCATCAGTAAGAGATAAGAAAGAAAGAATATTCCAAGCTGTTATAGAACGTATTGGGAGTGCTTGGAGAGATCTGGCGAGAAATTTGAAGATACAAGAGTGTAAGATTGATGATATTGATGACAAGCATGGCTCCTTGGCAATAAAAGCCTCTGAAATGTTGAAGTTATTTTTTGAGCGGGCTGATACTGAGAAATGGTTTTTCATTCTTTGTGAAGCATTGGATAAGACAAGGAGGAAACAGCTAAGAATACTTGTGCAAGATATTATGATGATGAACATCAAGGACTAAAAGAAACATCTGACGTGAACATAAAATACTGGATATTTTGTATTGAAAAAATATATTCGCAAAAAAAAAACATTTTTAAGAACATAATAATATTATTTATTTCATTTTCACCTTATACCTATTAATTTGCTTATTGATAAAACATTTTTTGTGATATACTGTTGTCAATGCTTGAAGCAACTTACATGATTTCATGTAACAATAGGGAATGTAAACATTTTTTTTTTAATAGACTGTTAGGCACAACTTCATCACAGATTTTCAGTCAATATTCGAGGCTCGTGATAAACTCCACACAATAACTCTTTTTACATAACACTATTAAAATCGTAAAATTTAAACATTAACAACATTAAAATACTACGCAATATTCGAGCATACAAAACTATTACAAAAATGCATTAACTTACAGCATACACTAGTGACCCCCGAATACTGAAACGTTTGTTAATTTTGAGTCTATTGCTGTCTTAGTTATTTGCTTATTGACAGACAAAGGCAGTATTAGAATTAATCTGTTGTCAAAGTTAAATGTTTCAGTATTCAGGGGACAATCTTACAAACTATACAAACTTATTTATGTGCGAACTATCAATCCATACTTATTTATTGGAATGAATTATTTATTAGTAATCACACTAACAAAGAACCAGTTGGTATACCTGTGCATCTGAATTAAAAACGCTAAATCAAACCCAGGTAGGAATTTGACGATTCAAATTGAGCAGCGGGTAGACATTTTAAACTTAGATAGATAGATAGATAACTCTTTATTGTTCACACCAGAAATTACATGCATAATACAAAAATCTACTTAAAAACTAGTGTAACAATTGGCGGCCTTATCGCTTAAAGCGATCTCTTTCAGGCAACCTTAGCATGGAGAGGATTTACAAGGAAGAGGTAAGGGGTAAACTTCTCATTGTTATGCTAAATTTCAAATTGCTGGTTGTCCGCGTGGCCTCTATACTGTGCGAATCCCGTAGCGCGGGACGCGGCATGCGAATCGGCGCAATTCGCCACTCATTATATTTAGTTTCTGAATAGGAAAAGAAGCCTTGATATCGAAGCCGACGTTTTGGCATTATTAGCAGTAGCTGAAGAAGAATCTCAAGGTTTGAGGAGGAAGAAAACAAAATGGTCAATGAGCCGACCCATTGCGTCCCATAATCCTACCTTTTTTCCTATTATGTTTGTAGTCTTCGTGGTTTAGGTCGTATAGATCTTGTTTGCTTTTACTTCTGTAAAAATAATTCCATGTTCAACGGCAATGAGGAGTTTAAAAAAAAAAAAAAGTAGTTCTAAAATACTTACTAGATGGCGTAACAGACCTATCGTTTTACCTGTCATTGTCATTTCTGTCGAAATATTTTATGTTTATTTTTTAAATCGTAAATTTTGGCTCCACACGTTGTGTATTTAGCCAGTGTCAACTATTGAAATATTTCAAATGAAGTCAAATACATAGTTACGTTACTTGAAATTGTCTAAATACACATGTCGAGCCAAAAAACACGAGAGAAAAAAGGCACACGTACATTTTTTTGTCTTTCATGTCTTGACAGTGACAGAAAAAACACAAGGTACATCTAACGCCATCTATTGGGTACTTTTATAACCAGGATTTCTTTTTTTTTTGGAAAACGCCTCATTCATAAATTACGCTCGATCCCGCCCCAATTTGAACACGTCCATACAAGAATCGCGCGCCGGGATTCGCCTCAGTTTGTACGAAATTAAAAATGTATATTTTATATTAAAGACAGTACCTGTCACCTACTTAAATGATAGATGAGATTCGCACTACTATCTAGCACACGTACCACGGTAAAATGTCCACCCTGACTGCCCAAGGAGGGTAATGTTTTTGGGGTGTATGTATGTATGTTTGTTCCTTTAGTATATCCAGTAGCCGAAACGGCTTAAACGATTATGATGAGGGTCTCTGGATTCCTCTTTACGTCAAGAGTGAGGCTACAATTTGCAGTCTGGGACTTTGTTTTTTTTTAAATTAAATTATATGTTATTCGTGCGTAAACGTGACAAAGCTAGAATATGGATACGTCTGTCATTCTGGCTAGACAAAAAGGTGGACAAAATGTTATTGCGGCTCACGTATTCAGCCTACTGTATAGCTAGCAACACTAAACAGTTGTTCGAGGTATTGTATTGGCATCTACTGTTGTACAGCCCAGGTGTATGCGTTCTGGAAGAGCCTCTGCCAAGGCGCGGCGGCGCCGGCGGAGGGCGGCGGCGGCGCGGGGCACTGCCAGCGCAGCACGCAGCGCTCCGGGTGCGGCATCATCGCCACGTGCCGCCCGTCCACCGACCGCACGCCCGCTATGCCCTCTGTCGGTTAACATTATTTATTGTCATTATACTATATAATTCATTATCAGATAACACTAAGGTGCAACGTTTCGGTCAGCGCGTCAAATTCAAATATTCTTGCGTTTTTTGTGAATTACAGCTTAATTATAATATTCTCTTGCAGAGTCCGCCTGGGGAAGTACCACGCCTTTGCCAGTTATTCAACGGCCAAGCAGTAGTGTGCAAGCATTACTGTGTTCCGGATTGAAGGGCAATGTTTCCAGCGTAATTACTGGGCATACAGAGATTTTACATCTAACATCTCAGGGTGACGAGCGCAGTGCATTGCCGCGCATAGTTTTGAACTGTTGAAGTTCAAAATGCTGGGTGGCACTGAACTGTTATGGGCAAGCGTGACGCTTAACATCAGGTGAGCGAGTTGCTCGTCTCGTCACCGAGTAACAAAAAAATAAAATAAAATTACTCATTGTGCATTTATTGCAACCAATTTTGCGGTATAAATAGTTTGTATCAAGAAATTTCGGCTAAAATGATCACTTACATAGTATTGGTTTAGGTAAAAATGTCAATAACATTTTTTTACAACACAGGTCGTGTACTGAGAAAAACTTATAATGCGCGAGCGCAGAGATTTTGGTATGCTTTTGACCAACATCTAGGACAGATTAACGGGCTGTGTATTTTGTAAATAGGTCCTTTAATTTAGAGCGGTACAGCGTAATTACTGGGCATACAGAGTTTTAACATCTAACGTGTCAGGGTGACGAGCGCAGTGCATTGCCGCGCATAGTTTTGAACTGTTGAATTTTAAAATTCTGGGTGGCACTGAACTGTTATGTGCAAGCGTGACGTTAACATCGTCACCGAGTGACATAAAAAAAGAAAAAAAACGGGTCGACGCCAATGGCGATATTACCTGGACTCCCGTTGGGGTTCATGGGGTACACCTCAGTAGCGGCGCCGTCGTCGTCCACATACTGCATGGCCAGCTGGCCGTTTCTATTCAGCTGGTGCAGTAGGTGTGGTTCGGCCGCCGTGAAGCGCCCCTCCCCGTGGGCGACCCACACTCCGACCACGCTGCCGCCCATGCCGCGGAACCACACGTCCGACTTACTCTCCGTGATCTTAACTGCGCTCCAGCGGCATTCGAATCTACAATTCAACATAATAATAATATTAAAGCCTTTATATTTCAAAGTACTTAATTTACATATACATATAAGAAAACTAAATTTTTAATATATTTAAGACATGACCCCGTTACGTGTATAGGCCTCCTCCAACTGATTCCAAGTTTTTGTCAACATATTATTGTTACAATAATAATCACAATCAATTTATTGATAACGTTTAGTTACAGGTCCGGGCCCGTACCGTGAGGTGCTTATTGCGATCATTGTTAGGCTCAGCCGACGACGCTACGCGACCATACACCTTATCGCGTCCCAATAAGGTACGTGGTCGCGCAGTATCGTCGACTGAACCTAACAATCATCGCAATAAGCACTTCACGGTACGGCCCCTGGTCATTAAAAATGTGAATAAAATCAAATGTCAGTCAATGAAATTAAATTTAGACAACATAAATAATTTTAGCAAACACTGTAGAAGTGTTTAGTGTATTATTACGGTCTATCCATTATGTTAATCGCTTTTTGACAGTGCGACGAGAAATCTTTGTTAGCGTCTAGCAAATTATGTCGCATACAAACAAATAAGTTATATTTATTGTTACCTCATTACAACAGTACTATACATCAACTGTTGAAGTAACCCTGTAACGAGCTAATAATAAGTAGAACGCATTTTTTTGTATGCGACCTAATTTGCTAGACGCTAGAACAAAATTATGTCATCGCGCTGTCAAAAAGCGATTAACATAATGGATAGACTATAATAAGCTTCGTGAGCTGTCAAATTAAAAAATGCCCAGACTCGGAGGCCCAACGGGCTTATCCCGTAATTCGGAAACCGATAGTGATACTGTGCGAGCGGGACCGCACATAGTGCGACTATGTTGGTACGACCGAGATGGCATGCTCTCGCAATCATAATCACGAACGTTTCAAAGTTAGAGGATCAGCCCGCTGATTCTGGAAGATAAGTAAAAGCGCAGGTGAGGTAATACGCTGAGTGAGCTTGTATTTTTTTTTTGCCCATCACTGTAAATAAATATCGAATTGATAGGATAAGGAACTACAGCTAAATGTGATCACTAGATATAAAAAGAAAATACAGTATTCAGCGTTGCAAATGCAAATGCAGGTTCACTTAGCGCCTCACTTCACTTGCGCGGTCACTTATATTGCAGAATACGCGTACTGATAATAAGGTGGATTTTATGAGGCAAGCAGTATTAGACGATATTAATTAAATTTACTTAATGTTATATATTGATATTCTAGTCCGCTCATGTCTTCCTACTTGTTTTATAATTTGAATATGCGCCTTATTGTCAGGTCATAAGGTTGATAATACGAGTGGACGGATTTTCATCAAGCGAGTGATCTTTGACGTGTACTAAAGTCAGCTTTGCAGTACCTTTCAGACTTATTACGGTCCAAGAATATCTGCGTCCTACTCGCTCCCCTGGCGCTGACGTCTGGGTCGATCCAGCCCAGTAAAGCCATGAGTTGGCAACCATTACACACTCCAAGCGAGAATGTGTCGGTTCTGTTCTTGAAGTGGGCGAACTGAGAGCTCAGAGACTCGGAGAAAAGAATGCCCGCTGCCCAGCCCTTGGCCGACCCCAGTGTATCTGTTGAAATGAAAATATACAGCGTGACATGTTGCCTGTAGGTGTGTGCCGGATATCGCTATTTACTGGCTGGTATGATGGCCGGCAAACATCTTGTGCAAAAGCGGCAAAACATCTTGAGCAAAAAGCGAAAAATAGGGGCCAAATTGGCGCATGTACACGTTCGTCGAAATCTCCCCGCGCAATATTCTCCTCTGCTAAAGACGCTTAAGAAGCTATTTTGGAAAAATATTAGTAATTAGTTAGGTAGATTAAAGATCTTATATTGAGATAATATAAGTTTTTTTTTGTTATATCATCTAGAATATAGAATATAGCTCACTGGCTAATCTTCTACAGAGTGTATACAAAGAATTCCGAAAAACAGTTTGTTACAACAAAGATTTTTACTTTTATAATTTTGGTTTCTTTGTATGTTCTTTCTTATGTTGAAATAAATTATCTTATCTAATTATCTAGCTTCTTAGCTATATTCTATACTCCACAAAATTATTACATGACAATTTCTAGATTTAAAAAAAAAACATTGAAAAGGCCTCGATTTACCTCTGGTGTATATTCGAGTGATTGTTACTCTAATGTTGTAATATTTTTACCACATCAGAGTAACTAGGATAATCAATCAAGGATAACTAGGATATCTATGATAACATAGAAAAGAATTTTGTTAAATTTTCTGGTTTACTCGTAATTGACAATTATCTGATACTTTTACTAACGCGAGCTAAAGCCATCTCTTTTCACCTGCACGAAAGTGTAGAGCGCTATCTTTTTCACGAAACAACCTCTTAAAGATCGACTGTTTCGCAGTTGAAGTCATTTCATGATATCTGCCGGGGTGTAATTGTACCCACATGTTCGACTCCTACTGACTTATATCAAACATGCGAAGTTCCTGAGAACTTGTTACCTGCATAACTGAATCCCCCGGGGAACACCAGCCCCTGGAAGGCGTCCAACGTAATCTTCCTGTTCTGCAAGTCGCTCATCGTCACATCGAACACTTCGAAGTTGGCCATCATCAGCGACGCGATCATTTCTCTATCGCCGTTCGTACCTGTTAAATATTTTAGGGTATTTGTAAAAAGTTTTGAATTTATGCAACACAAACTAAATGCGACCAATCAGACAGGAGAACTCATTATAGGCATTTCATTCCACAAATTAACGCCCCCACTCCCACACACACCCCTAATCACTTTGATAATAAATACATTTCTGCTTGTGATTACCAACATAATTATCTAAATGCGTTTCTAAATACGAGTAAGATGTAACAATAGAATTTACACACTAATAGAACATTGCACACTTGCACTTTAGCGATTAGGAAAAAGGGTGGGGCGCATATTTGTATATTAACCAATCGAGATAAATCTACACAGAGATCACCCCTAAATTCCGCCTTCAAGACGATCGAAGCGCACTACGCGTCTGTTCATTTGAACACCTAAAAAAAATACTGTCATTGGTTCATTGCTAGGAGCTAGGCTAGGCGAGTAGGGGTAACCTTGAGATAGCCAATAAGAACGCTAGGTCGCAGTCCCCGCAGCCTACTCTCCTCCAATTTTGATGAGTTAACTCGGAACGACGATCTAGTAATGCGGTATCTATTTATAAACTGTGTATCACACCAGTAGAGAATGCCATTATCAAATAAGACATCGATCTTATGTGCTTACCTTCTTCCCGCAAAACTGCTACTCTGATCGACTTAGTTTTGATAAACGCTGCAGAAGGGTCGAATGTTACATTGTATTTTACACCTTTTCGGTTTTCTAGACCTGTGAAGAAAATGTACTCAACTTCAGTACATCCTAACACCAAAATTATAAAGAAAATTAACTACAAATGACAGTAAGTTTTAGTGGAAAAATATATTATTCCAGACAAGCTTTTATTAAATCAGTTATTGGTACTGTAAGCTGATCAAAATGATTCCAAACTCAATAAATCTACTATTAGTTACTTAGGAGTTCCGTTTTCCACCTTCCATCTCCATCATCAGATCAGTTCGCTCTCATAATATTGTATTGTCATCGGAACTTGAGAGGCATGCAAAATTTCAACTCAAGGGGAACTGGTCTAAAATTCAGTTGCTAGTTTGACATTAACAAACATACATACATACAAACATTGCAAGTTAAATGAAAGCTTGTAGAAATAGTCATCTACAATAGAATAGAATAACGCATCTTTCACATCAGCACGCAGATGTAGGTCAGTCGGAACTTCGCACTTTACTTTTATCCCGGCACTCGTGCTAAGCCTGCTGAACAGATTTGGATGAAATTTTGTATTGGGGTAGCTTATACCCTGGATTAATAATACAAAGGCTTATTTTTATCTCGGAAAAATATTCGGTTTCTGTAGAATAACGAGTGAAATCGCGGCGCGCTGCTAGTACATTATAATTACCTCTCCATTCCTGCTCGACACACTCTGTGTTGGCTTGCAAGCGCTCGAGCCTATAGCTTGTCTCTTCCCACATTCTAAACACGTCTATAAGCTGCGTGTCCAATACTTCCACGCCGTTCACTGCGACCACAATCTGCGGTGAAAAAACGAGCGTAACAATAAAAACACAACAGAACTTATGTTGCACAATAAACACCACATGCGGGACGATAGTGCAGGACCTATCACCCAATCTCGAATAATAAGAACTAAGAATATCGCCAATATTTGTTTATTGTGAACATGGAGGCGGATAATTGGAAATTTCAATAATGATAATGGTGTCGATTCTAAAACACTCGCTAAACTATACCAATATAACACGACTAAAATTATCTTCATCACTTCTTATTTTAAATTGTGGGAAAAAGTTGGCAACAATTTGTAGACATGTAAAATTTAGAAAATAGTATAAAAGAATTGATTTAATTTTTACGACGATTTTAGTTGATTGCTAAAATTATGAAATTAGACAAGGATGAAATATTTTTAGTAAGTTTACTTCAGTGATCTAAAGCCTATAAATCGCCTTTAACAGAACTGTTAAAATTAAACTGTTATTTAACTCTTAGTTCTCCAAAGCTACAATTCTAAGGAACGACCAACTATCTACTGAAGTAAGAAGCGTAGGAGAGACTTGCTGTACGACCTTCAAGTGCCGGTATTTACGTTGCCGGTTGACCCGTTTTTAACAGGGGCATCCTACGACCTTAGTCCTAATTAGGGCGAGTCGTCCTAGACTGTAAGCATCTGCTCTGTTTACGACTAAGGACACATGAAGCTAAGCAAATCGGCTCCATTATTTTATCAAAGGGTTGGTTCAAGGACACACTAATGTGGAAATTTTGGATGATAATTATTTTGGTAGCTCACATTTTCTGTTCATCTCATATAACTTTATTTGCAAGCGCAAATGGCAGAATATAGCTTGCTATGCAATCTTCGATCTGTCCCGCTTACACGATTCGTACGCTGACGGAACAAGATGGCGCACGGGCGCCCAGGCCCAGCCGCCATAATGCTGCGAAATCGATCGACCAATTACGGCGCAAGATTTTAGCCCATGTACTACTCTACTTTGCCATTGGTAGATCGAAGTTTCCCGTGCTACTAGAATCGGTCTACTGCGCAGGTAAATCGGGAAGAATTATTAGTTGTGTAAAACTATAATATAAGTTCTGATTTCGTTTGCCTTAGTAGTTATCTTGCAGCGTTGAGCTTAATGAATGAAAAATGAAAATTAAAAAAAAAAAAACGCAGAATGACAATAGAATTTTATGACACCAATAAGATGCTAGTGATGAAACCAGTGAAATAAGTAAGTAAAATAAATTAGTGTTAGTATGTTACTTTTTATAAATTATTATTTGTTTATTGTTGTTTTAAGTTAGTTTTTACCTAGATTATGGTCCATGGGTGGGCGAATCGGAGTAACCTGTAATGCCCACCCAATGGAAAAGAATTGAATTGATAAATAAATAAATAATCCGTAAAAAATCAGTACAGAGCGTACCGGAAAAGAATACCGCTGACAAATGAAGGAATGGCCTAATTTTGAAAAAGTTTCAAGATGATGAGTAATTTCAATACAAACCTTGGAGTGCATTCCATATTTCCCACTCGTACCAATGCTCTTTGCACCGACACCGTTCTTTTTATATTCACTCAACACATACTGTAGATCTGTTTTGGCCACTTCAAGTACTATTCCGAGCTCTTCATTAAATAATGCTTCAATAGCGGAAACATTGCTTTCTACTTGTACGTCGATGTTTAGTCCTCGTACACCACCAATACCCATTTCTAGGACCGTTGTTATAAAACCTCCTTCGCTTACATCGTGACCGGACAGGAGTTTCTTTTCTAAAACAAAAATCAAAGTAGTAATTGCACTGTTGAAGTGTTTATGGCAGTTGTGAAATTAGAGCTGTGCCCTATTGGATATTTAAGTGCCTTTCTGTATTTTACTCTGGCAAAATGTTACACACTCTACATAGAATAAAAGTAAAGGAGTTTTGGCGGGAACGTGAAGAAATCATGTCACGTCATTTTATTATTTTCCATTACTTGTGTTATTTCGAGTGTTAATGTGTAAAAACTGTGAATTTGTACCCGTTAAGTGTTCGTGAACATGCACGAATGTTGGTGAATGGTATAATGTCGTGAAACGTGAATTTTCGTGTTGTTTCCAAAACTCCATAGAAGGCTTTAGTAAAGTTTTCACCACTTTACTGAGGCATGACTAGGACTTGACCGTGACTTAATTTGCTCGACTTTGACTGTGACTATGACTTGTTTGATATTATTTATCAAAACTTGAAAATATATAAGTATACTTGACACTGGCAAATGCATAAAACTTGCGACGCCAAAATCCTCTCAGGGGGAAAGTTTAAAAAAAAGTAAATGTAACAGTGTATACCTTTTAAAAGCTTTTGTGTTGTATTGAAGAGTGACTTCAGGATGGCAGGGTCATCGAGATCTGGAGGGTTGTCGCCAAGTTGTTTGTAGCACTGCGCTAGTGCTGACCCACCGAGTCTAGTCGATAGCAAAAATGTATCATATTATTATCTAAAATAGTCTATGGTCTATCATACAAGAAAATACTACTACTATACATCACAAGAAAATCGGCTGGAGCAAGAACACTAGTCAGTCAGTCGAGCTTGGGCCGTAATCCGAGTAACGCTCACATAACGCTATAACGCGTATAACAATACAATAACTATACAATAACGCTCACTACATACAGTTTTACACAACAAATAATTCCTCCCGATATACCTGCGCATAGGACAATTTTAATAGCGCGGGAAGCTTCGATGTACCAATAGCAATGTATTGTATTACGCGTGCTAAAATATTGCGCAGTTTGGTCGATCGATTTCGCGGTAAAATCGCGGCAGGCCGTGCGCCATCTTGTACGAATCTTGTAAGCGGGGCGGAGCTAAGAATGAATCGCAAGCAACACTCTGCCATTTGCGTTTGCAAATAAAGTTCAATATAGAATATAGATTATTTACACGTTCGGCTACTGTCAGAAACCTGTCTGCGCTTTTCTGCGCGCAAACGAAAACTGCTGATCGGAATTATTTGTTGTGTAAAACTGTAAAAAGCTGCCAGATTTATTTGAGCACGCTCACGGTTGTTGGCGTTCTATCAATTGGTGTAAGTTTGAGTGTGAGGTTGAGTGTTAACAGCGCCAACTCGCGCGATCGTGAGCACTTTGCATCTGATGACGTCATACCGTATATCGATGTCAAACGGTTGTTTGTGTTAGCGTAAACGGTTGTTAGTAATGGACCGTAAACGCGCTATCATCCATCGATCAATTCGGACCGCGCCCTTACTATCAGTTACCGCAAGAACAATCAGTCAGTATTAAGACTGCTTAATGAATTTTTGATATATGCTTGGGTTGACTGCATTATAATTTTTATAATTATGACTAAGCAGCGAGCGATGCCAGCTTTATGTATTTACTTTCAAATTACTTTTTGACAACTGATTTGTTTATTTACAGTCCTTGCCAAGCTGTAACACAAAAATACAAACAGTGCAAATACCTATATTTTCCTGGAGATACCGGTACGTAGACAAGAGACGATCCTTCCTCTCTCAATGCGGGTTCAATCTTTACAGTAACATCAGGACAAGGGGCGTAAGTTGAAATAACCAGAGTGCCGGGAGACTTGACTGAAAACAAAAAAACCGTTATCCGTGAATTTGCCGTGTCCGGAAATATTTCATAATGGTGATTGTTTTGCTCACTATGACCATCGTGGTCATGAGAGCACATTGCGCGGTGTAGCGCCTTGAATGCCAACAGTGTGCATGTTTGAATGGTTGCATGTACGACTACTACTGAAATGTTAGTCTCGAAGATGACTCGACTATTTTTTTTTTTGTTCTTCTCAATACTAGAGTGGCTCAGGGAACGCTGGTGAAACCGCGGGGCGCAGCTACTTTACAGATCATTTGTAGAGTAGCTATTAAATAATTATGTACCTGGGAACCTAGTCGATAATACTACTTGCTGTTTCTGTTTTTCTATACTTGGTTGGTGTGGTTTTTAATAAAGAGTGTGCCGCCCTTGACGATTCTTGTTTCAATATTATTATTTTTATTATTAGGCCAAAAGCAAAAATATTATTAAAAAAATATCTCAAACAAACAGTACAGCCAATAAAAGACCAAAACATATTACTTAAGTCAATAGACACACATAGTTATTATACATTTATAGGTTCTATACATTTGAAAACAAAAAACTAAATATTAACACAGAAAATACATACACAGTATTAGAATTACTATTGGAAAACAAAGTATTGAACTTAGGTAGATATATATTTATTTACCTCTCTCGCCCGCGACGTGAGCGCACATAGAAAGCGAGTCCTTCCCTCCGTCGACGGCGACTCCGAGTACGCTCATGGCACGGCATAACGCGTCGCATGCCACCACTAGTGTGCCGCCCTCTATTCCAGTCTTGCCGCCCCACATCCAGTTTCCAGAACACTTCACGTCTCGGAGCTCGGAGATGCCGGCGAATACCTGCCGATAGAAAATTAATGTATTATTCATATTTACTGCAAAAATGATTATCGGTTAGAAGTTTTTTTAGGGATAGCTTGAGATTTCCGCGGATAAAATCTCACAGAATTCTTTCTGTTTGTTGCTTACTTTTTTTACTACTTAGTTGAGCAGATGGTAATAATTATTCGACATAGAAATGTTGCGATTCATGAGGAAACAGAGCATTCCAGAGAGCCAATAAAATATCACGTAAGCTAATTTTCTGGAACCCAATAAAATGTAGTAAAGCCACGAGAGCGGTGTCAGTGGGTGACGATTATTGACCGTGTGAGCGAAGCGAGCGAAGTCCGTGCTTCAACTGGCAAAATTTGCTTTCATCTGTCCGTATGTTTGTACACGTGTTGTGTACTCGTTGGTACAGGTCGTATTTTTTCAACTAATTCTGATGAAACTTGGTATATACAGGTTTTATAGATTTTTTGTCGTCGGCGGTTTATCATTGCAGCGGTATTTTCCCCAAAAGAAGTTTGCGGCGCCATTTACCGGCAGATTTTGACAATATTTGGCAGAAACATTCGGTATTCAATTCTAAACAAGTATTTCAAATATGGGTAAAATCTGTCAAGAGGTTGTCAACATATGTACTTATATCTCGAGATCTCAGTTCGGGACAATCGAAATTGTAGAAAAAGTTTGTACTCGCGAGGTCTACCGTTCGAAGAATTACTTTATAAGACCACGATGAAGTCGTTTGAGAAACTTATAAACCAAATAATGTTACCAAGTTAGTTAACGCTTCTCCGAGAGACAGCCTGGCCCCCGCCGCGGGGTCCAGCAGCCCCTTGACGTTCTGCGTGCCGATGGAGGTGGCGGAGCCCACGCGGTCGGCGTACGAGAGCGCGATGACGGCGCAGTCCGCGAGCGGCGTGTGGAGCGGACCCACGCACTGCTGCTGCGCTACCAGCCCTGAGACGCAGCGGTCCACCTGCACACGACATTCCCATTGTCAAAGTAAATCTACACGAGAAGAATAACTATCTCATACAAAAAAGTGTACTCCCGAAAAATCTGCGAAACTAGATGGCGCTTACGTATTTAGTCAGCTTCAGCTAATGTCCAAAACGCTATAAAAGCCGATGAAAATATGATTAAGTAGCTGCGCCCCGCGGTTTCATCCGCTATACCACAGAAACCGAATCTTTTTCCGGGATAAAAAGTAAAAAGCCTATGTGTTAATCCAGGGTGTGAGCTACCTCCATACTAAATTTCATTCAAATGCGTTCAGCCGTTACAGAGTTGAACGGGAACAAACATACTTACATGCTATTCGTGTATATAAAAATAGTGTTACCTCGTATACTGAAACATTTGTTAACTTTGACAACAAATTAATTCTAATACTGCCTTTGTCTGACACTAAGCAAACGACAAAGACAGCAATAGACATAATCTGTCGTCAAAGTTAATAAACGTTAAGTTAAGTTAACGTTAAGTATTCGGGGGTTAGTATATTATGTCCGCTATTTCGGGTTCAGTTCAAATTTGATTGCAATATACGTCGTAAAAACTTTATTCCAAAAAAATAATTTATGTTTTCAACGCCATCAATTGAGAACATAGCGAGTTTTGCAAATAAAATATAAAATTAATTATTGTTAACACAAAAATATTCATGACAAGTCGCGTTTTTTCTCCGTACCATTACGAATTAGTTAGCTTGGGTTTCTATATCAAGTCGAGCAGAAATTGTGACGATCATGTCGCACATTAAGATACTAGCGACATCTTACGTCCTTAGAATTTACTTTAATAGAAAAAAAACAACACTCATACAAGACTTCTAAATCAGATTAGATGTTAAGACTTTTCTAGCAACATAAATGAACCCTACCACTGTATATATGTTTATACCGCTTCAATAAATAGCCTATAAGATTTGGCACAAAACACGCACAAAAACATGACATGCTTACCTTATTAGTCAAGTATCTCTTGCTAGCTACATTGACAAGTCTCAAAACTCTGTCTAAAGCGGACTTCACAGTGACGTCCTTGGGCAATGACAAGGGCAGCTTGGTTCTCTTCTCGCTTTTCAAGTCGAAAGTCTTGCGAGGCATATTTCCTGTAAGAATTTTGTCATAAAATATCTAGACTGGCAGCGGCAGTAAGTATAAGGATTTTGTATAGTTACTCTTTTCTAATGGATTGGTGCTTTCTACACTGCTTTTCGACGCGAGTCTAATAATTTAAACGTATATCACGGTGAATGTCCTTTGATAGATAGATAAACTCTTATATTGTAACCGACCGTAGTTTTTAAATCATAATTCTGTCCATCCAAAGGTTGCCTGGAAGAAATCGCTTTAGGCGATAAGGCCGCCCATTATACTACCGTTTTTAAAATATTACTGTTAATTTTTATTTATTTTTTTAAGTTTGTCTTTTTGGTGTATAATAAAGCTATATTGTATTGTATTGTTCACACCAAATTGAACATAGGACAAAAAAGCTTAAAACTAGTGTAACAACTGGCGGCCTTATCGCTAAAGCGAATTCTTCCAGGCAACCTTAGGAAGGAGAGGGTTATTAACGGGTTTGGCTTTGTCTTTTCGTGAAATTCGTTCTCAGCTGCCACTTTGAAAGCCATGACCATGGACACAGATGTGAATAAGCCAGCCTCGATTACGCGCGCAACTCAGATCGAAAACCAGTTTCAAATGTGTCATAAATCATTTGTGGCGAACCTTTCAAGTTTATTAGAAACTAAGAGTTTTCAGTCAAAAAGTACATAGAAACACAATATTTTTATACCTAGTACAGCTTCCAAATGCAAATCATAAGGCAGTTTCGACTTGACTTCAGGCTTCAGTCTGTCCGCTCGTTCGATATATTTCTCCGTGTAGGAGTCTTCTATGAGGCTCATGTATCCGTCACCTGTCACTTCACCGACAAACGAGACTGGACACCTTTCACGTTTGCAGATTTCTGTAAGCAAGAGATATAAATAGTCGATTATTTTTTTACATTCAAACATGTATAAATATTATTCATACTTGAAAAATAGCAAACACAAATGAAAATGACTCATGACTTTAAATCAGGGGCGTAGCTACCGTCGTATCAGCCATATCAAAGATAAGGGGCCTCCGGCCTACAGGTGCCCCGAACGTTGTTTCTTTTGTGAACAATCTCTACTGTTTGTTTGGAGCTCCCAACAAATTTTTATACAGGGCCTGTCCAATGCAAGCTACGCCACTACCTTAGATTCTATTTTCAACAAAGACAGTCGAAAGACCTGAGGGTGGTAGCGTCGTCAAGTGAATCCTAGAAAGTGGCTACCTCATAGTTTGGTTTCATCGAGGGTTAGAAAGAAATCCGATTTTTATAATAAATATCAAAACTCCGTTTTTTTAAATATAAATCCGATATATATCTAGGCTAAGAAAAAGAAGCAAATTTTCCCTAGAAAATGAAAA
Source organism: Apocheima hispidaria (assembly GCA_947579745.1). Classification (NCBI taxonomy): domain Eukaryota; kingdom Metazoa; phylum Arthropoda; class Insecta; order Lepidoptera; family Geometridae; genus Apocheima; species Apocheima hispidaria. Next base: position 7,412,868 of record OX388151.1, read on the forward strand.
TTATTTACTCTGGGAGCACCAGGGAATCCCCATTTTTTTATTACCTCGTAAAATAAACCTTATATGATATGAAGTTAAGGTTTGAATTTCAATAAAAAGCTAGCCGTACTAGGGGAAATCCCCTTTACTTTAACCCTACCAGGTTAAAGTAAAGGGGATTTCCCCAATTTTAAATGAGGTTGCCATTTTGGATTTTATTTTTTCGCTACGTGTTGCCAGGGTAAACATTAATCTCCATATTTTTTAATTCAGAAGACAGGAAAAAATCAATTGATATATATCAAGATAAAAATCAATTGATATATATCCGCTGATATATTATTATATCGGAGAACCCTGGTTTTATCCCTATGTATTCCAAAAGTGCGATAGCTCATTTTTGGAATTTTTATTTCAGCACAGCTGTGAGCCTTATCTTGGGATACACCAAAAATGCAATACCTTATTTTTGAGGGTTATAGTATCAGCACAGCTGTGCGCCTTATCTTGGGAAATAAGCTACCTACCCCTATCATTATCGGAGCAACCAGCAACAGCTTGACTTTGAGCTTTTGACACCATCATCTCCATCTCCATTTTAAGCCACAAGACTGTGTCAGCACTCAGTCCGTGGCCCTCTGGCTACCAACTGTAACTGCCGAGCTAGAGATATGAGGTACCTTCGAGCACAGTCCTGTTCTCCTTGGCGCAGAGCAGTGCGTCGTTCTCCTGGTACTCGGCGCCCCAGAGCTCGAGCGTGGTGAGCGTGGGGTCTCCTAGCTGGAACTCTCGAGTGAACACTACGCCGCCTTCTGGTTCCACTAACTCTTTGAGCACGTTGCCGTTACCGCCAGCCCCTTGGTCATGGATCGCTGAAATTTTTACTTATTTTATTGAGCTCGTCAAAAAGGGAATGAAGTGCCCATTGTAACACGCACGTTAGTCTTCTTTTTTTTCTCTTTCCTCTTATGAGGATTTTGGCGTCGCACGTCTTATGTATTTGCCAGTGTCAAGTATACATATTTATTCTCAAGTTTAGTTAGATATAATCAAACAAGTCATAGTCACTGTCAAAGTCGAGCAAAGCAACTCACGGTCAAGTCCAAGTCACGCCCCAGCAAAGTGGTGAAAACTTTACTAGAGCCTTCTATGGAGTTTTGGAAACAACACGAAAATTCACTTTTCACGACATTATACAATTCACCAACACTCGTGCGTGTTCACGAACACTTAACGGGTAAAAATTCACCGTTTTTACACATTAACACTCGAAATAACACAAATTTTGGAAAATAATAAAATGACGCGACATGAATTCTTCACGTTCCCGCCAAAACTCCCACGTTAGTCTTTGAACAGACTAAAAAATCAGTTGAGAAATTAATTTGCAAATTTAGAGCCGGTGGACAGATTTCCATCAGACAGAACCAGCGGACAGATTTCCACCAGACATAGAACCAGCGCCATGAATCCTGCCGTTTTATACAGTTACCGCATCAATATCGGTCCAGTCGTTACGTTACAAAATGGTAACAGCCAAAAAAAAAATGTTATAAGTTATAACTTATAGATAAAAACAGTTTTCAAGTTGGTCGACCATCGGCTAGTCTGCATCCAAATTATAAGCTCGTAATAATATAACTTATCGTACAGTTTTATACAACAAATAATTTCGCAAAAAAGCGCAGATCATTTTCCGATAGTAGCCGAACGTGTAATAATCAATATTCTGTATTGAACAATAATCTATTATATTCTTACTATTCAATCTTAGCTCTGTCCCGCTTACACGATTTGTACAAGATCGCGCACGGACTCCCGGCCGGCCGCGATATCGATCGACCAATAAAAGCGCAAGATTTTAGCGCGCGTAGTACAATACTTTGCCATTGGTAGATCGAAGTTTCAGGCGCTACTAAAATTGGTCTATTGGGCAGATATATCGGGAAGAATTATTAGTTCTGTAAAACTGTACTTTTCTTCGCTTTTTTATAGTTTGTCGCCCATTACAATACGCATCCATTTATTCTGAATTATTTATTTTTTATTTTATTTAATCCATGCGAGAAGCATTCATTTGCGGGATGCCTCTGCATCCGCCTCGCGCTCGCTGTTGTACGGATCGTACTTATAAACAACATTAAAAAATAGTGAAAGGTTAAATATAACATTAATTAATTAGAGGTTGTAAATAACATTAATTAGCAAAGGTTTGGTTGGTTTTGTAGACGCAATACTCACATTCAACTGGATTTATGTCAGCTTCCAAACAACCTCTGACAACACGGTTCAGGCGATTACCCATTTCAGCATCGCCTGGTAAATAAAATCAAACATTAACAAAACGAAATCAGGAAACATCGATCCGATAGCTTTCGGCAACATGAAGTAAAAAAAGAAGAAAAAATACTCGAAAAAATGTTCTCTTTTTCTTCTCCTTTGCCGAAACAAAAAATAATAACATGAACATTCCTAAAAAAACAGTTAATAAATCATCAAGTTTTTTTAATTTCCTCTCAGTAGCTTTCAATTATTATTTTGTGTGTTTAGTGTGTTTGTACCCGTTCAACTCTTGGTAACTGCTGAACGGATTTGTTTGAAATTTTGTATGGGAGTAGCTTTTACCCTAGATAACCACATAGGCTTAATTTTTGTCCTACAAAAATGTATATCTCATAAAATTTCCGTTGCTAGTGGTGATAAAAAAGTGGCCCTGCTATTTTGCCAGGTACGTGAGAAACTAGGTAGTAAGTTCAAATAGTGCAGTGTATGTATAGTACCTCTCTGCACGGCTCCGAAGTCGAGCGCGTGGTCGCGCGCGTCGCCTCCCTGCACCGCCACGGAGGAGGCCGCGCCGCCGCCCACGCCTATACGGTACACCGGCCCGCCCACCTTCACTAGCATCATCCCTGTGGGGAGGAAAAAATATTTTAAGTAGACAAAGATCGGTTCGTTTCAAAATAAGACGATGTTATTGCGAAGTGTTCTATGAACTAAGTTTTTTCAGATTTTTAGCATTCAAAGTATATTACTTCACTAAAACATTAACTATCACACTAATATTATAAATTCGAAAGTTTTGTGTAAGTATGTAAGTGTGTTTGTTCCCGTCCAACTCCGTAACGGCTGAACGGATTTTAATAAAATTTGTATGGAGGTAGCTTATACCCTGGACTAACACACCTAATAGGCTACTTTTTATCCCGGCAAAATATTCGTTCTGTAGAATAGCGAGTGAAACCGCGGGGCGCAGGTAGTATAGCATATTTGCACGGAACAGATACTATGTCGTCTAACAAGTTGACCTGCTACACTTTCAACCACATTATCTCAATACTCAATAATTTATTGCGACATATATGCAGGTCTTAAATAACATGATTTGGGTTTAGTGACACATATGACCCTATTAGGGTATGGCAATTGGTGCGGACCGGTCCATTTGTATATTGTCAAAATTATCCTTAAAAAACTCTTCAATAGTGTAATAGCATTTGGATTCCAGGATGCACTTTAGATTCTTAATAAAACAATCGTTGTTTTCTAAATCTTTTAGTTTGTTCAGCAATTTATTATATATCTTTACAGCCATTGAGTTAGGTCCAGAGCTGTTAGTTAAGTTATCATCGCTTTGCATCAGATAAGATCGTAGTCAAAGGCTAAGTCTGCTTAAATAAATACAAACATCCTATTTTCTGTCTCCTCCTACTTTTGTAGCCCCTATTCCTTCCCTCTCCTTATTAAATTTGACATGTGTTTTTCGTTTCAAACGATAAAATCGCTTGTTTCAATGACTTCCATCAAATTTCACATTATAGAAACGATTATTTATTTATTTGTATAAGGCATGATAACAGCTATGTCAGTGTTTTTTTAACTTTTTGTAAATTCAGTCTGAGTAATTTTTATATTAATATAGCATTGATGAGTGTACGACCGAGAGAGAGCGAAGGGTGTGAGAGCAGCCTTAAGGTGCATCGTTTCACTCATCGCGCGAAATTCAAATTTTCTTGCGTTTCATGTCAATTACAGCTTAATTACTCATCGTAGGGTCATGAAAACTAATTTTGCGATAATAAATAGATTGTTCCAAGAAATTACACCAACCAAAAATTCAAGTTGAAAGCTAGTATAAGTACATTTCCCACTAAACCAAAAACCAAGATGAAAATCAGCTTATTGAAATTTGTAGCTTAAGGTGCTTCGTTTGAGTCCGCTAGGTAGGTAGGCGCCAAGAGATGGCGCTGTCGTTGAAAACTCAATTGAGGTAATCTGCCCCAGTTTTAATTCACTTTGCGACCTCTTACTATTGTTATAAACACATCTCAAAAATAATAGAGCCCATTAATAGCTGCTCTCGACTGAAAATTCAAATAATCTTCAACGCCTGTATGCACGCATGAACATTACGCACACATGCGAATTCAAAACGGTTACAAGCAAATACCAAATTTCGTTGCTCTGAATATCGTCTCGGTGGCCGAAGTCATCAGTTTGATTAGGTAGCGCTCGTGAGGTTCTGGGTTTGAACCCCTAAAATTAGGTAGTATTATTTTTTATATTTTAATTTCGAGAATACTATTTATTTTAATTTTTGCTGTGGGTTTCTTGACAAACAAACTTATTCAAAATTAGTAACGAAACATAAAAGTATATATCTACATAAACCTAATATTGTCACACAAATATTTAAAATGCGAAAGTTCGTGTGTAAGTGTATAAGCATGTAAGTTTTTTTTTGTTATTTGGTGACGAGACGAGCAAGTCACTCAGCTGATGTTAAGCTTCACGCTTGCTCATAACAGTTCAGTGCCACCCAGAATTTTGAACCTCAACAGTTCAAAACCATGCGCGGCAATGCACTGCGCTCATTACTCTGAGATATTAGATGTTAAATCTCTGTGCCCAATAATTACGCTGGAAACATTGCCCTTCAATCCGGAACACAGTGATGTTTTGCACACTACTGCTTGACGATTGAATAACTGGGTCCCTGGAATAACCCCATATCGGGGGTTCTAAAGGCACCGAGTCTGGTACCTTCCGAACAAATTTTCCACTTTTTTTCGGTTTTTTTCAAATTAATTTCGAATTTTACATACCTAATACCTAATGAAATGAACCTAATGAAATATGCAATACCCAAAAATGTTGTGTTTTCCGCGTCGATAGACATTATTCTGCGACTAAAAATATGGATTTTAGACCCGGGTTAGATTAATTTAGTCCATAGTAGGTACTGTTGTTTGTTATTTGTTATTTTGTGTGTACACAACACACAAAACTAACTAATAGGTAGGTACGTAGGTAGGTAGGTTGGTTGCTTGGTTGGTGGCTAGGTAGGTATTATTAGTATAATGTGCATATTTTGATCGCGCAGCACGAAATATTCAAGATTTTCACATACCTCTATCTACCACCTTACCACCTACCTATATAGGTACCATACCTATTTAGGCACCTTTTACAAAAAATCTATTATTTCACTAAGAAGGAAGTTTTTCAGAATTTTTTCAATATTTTTCCCGGGATCAGTGAGCGTGCGCGCAACGAGATCATACATAAAAATGCAAAAACCACATTCATCATCATTATTGAGGTGATTTTTTCCCCCGAAATTTTGCATTATTTTTCCTGGCAACACTGATGGAGCGCGCACCGAGCCCCATACTCAGAAATGCCGAATTCCAACAAATTTTAGATATGGGGTTATTAGTTAGTCACACCAAAATGCGAAAGTTTGTGTGTATGTAAGTAGGTATGTTAGTATGTAAGTGTGTTTGTCCCCGTTCAAATCTGTAACAGCTGCATGGATTTTAATGTAATTTGGTATGGAGGTAGCCAAATTTAGGTATGGTAGCCTCCATACCAAATTTCATCCAAATCCGTTCAGCCGTTACAGAGTTTATACCGCGGGTGAAACCGTGGGGCGTGGGTAATGGGTAAGAAATCTCGGTACGATATGGAACAGGCTGATGATGATGATGATGAATTTTAAATCTATGACCGAATCACATGCGAATTCAAAACGGTTACAAGCAAATACGAAATTGAGTACCCGATTTTCGGCGTTCCACCTAGCAGATCGACTGGCCGAGCGGTCGAGTGGACGGATTTTCATTATGCTTCGTTTTGTAGTGTGTGTCAATGAGACGAAGGTCCCCGGATCGAATCCTCATTTGAAAATTACTGTTTTTGTAGATTTTTGTTCCTTTTGTGCTATTTTTTTACAGAATAAGTTATCAAACAACACAACAAACACCACACACAAAACTAACTAACTAACTAATAGGCAGGTAGGTAGGTAGGTAGGTTGGTTGGTTGGTTTGTTGGTAGGTAGGTAGGTAGGTAGGTAGGTAGGTAGGTTGGTTGGTAGGTTGGTAGGTAGGTAGGTATTATTAGTATTATGCACATATTTCAATCGCGCAGCATGAAATATCCAAGATTTTCATATACCTCTATCTACCACCTTACCACCTACCTATATAGGTACCTATACCTATATAGGCACCTTTTACAAAAAATCTATTATTTCACTAAGAAGGAAGTTTTTCAGAATTTTTTCATTTAGGTTATTAGTTAGTCACACCAAAAATAAATATTATAAAGAGGAAAGATTTGATTGTTTGTTTGTTTGCATTGAATAGGCTCCGAAACAACTGAACCGATTTGAAAAATTCTTTCGCTGTTGGGTAGCTTTTTAGCTTACTTTATATTATTTATTTTTTTTGTAACTTGACGCAAATTGAAGGGTTTTGTGTGTGTATTATAATTTTTATTTTTTTGTTAAATACCCGTGCGAAGCCGTAAAGGTGCGGGCTGTAAAGGATTCAAACAGACAGACGGACAGACAGACAGACAGACGGACATGACAAACTTATAAGGGTTCCTTGTAGTACTACGGAACCCTAAAAATTTATAAATGGTTACCTATGTCAAAGTCCTCAAAATATATATTTCGCGAGGCTGCGCGAAATCGGGGCGGTACTGCAGTTGGGTATGGCTGGATCGTTTAGGTCGACTTGTAAAGTTAAAAAAAAAGGAGGAGCATGATGAAAACGGGTAAGAAACCTCCATACGGTAGCAATTTGGCTAATGATGATGATGATTATGGTTAAAATCTATGACCGATAATGAACGTCGCAGTTTGACGGGTAGAAATCCCCCCATCGCCATGAAAATGGGCAAGAAGTCTCGATACGTTAGGAAACGTGCTGATCATGATGATGATGAATTTTAAATCTATGACCGCAAATGAAAATCGCAGTTGGACGGGTAGAAATTCCCCCATTGCTATGAAAAATGGGTAAGAAATCTCGGTACGATAGGGAACAGGCTGATGATGATGATGATTATGATCCTTAAAATCTATGACCGCAAATGAAAATCGCAGTTGGAAGGGTAGAAATCCCCCCATCGCCATGAAAATGGGCAAGAAGTCTCGAATTATATTTTTTATTTATAAATTAGGTAGGTAGGCACTTACGAAACACCTTCGCCATGATAATATTTCAGCCGAGCACGAACACGTTTCGTGCTCTTTTTTTGGCCAGAATATTGATGGCGTCTATAGCGCAACGATGATGTCTGCTGCATTCTATTATAATTATGTACGTTATTATTAGGTTACTAGCAGCCCGCCCCGGCTTCGCACGGGTAATTAACAAAAAAATAAAAATTATAATACACACACGAAAACCCTTCTATTTGCGTCAAGTTACAAAAAAAAATAAAAAATTAAGAAAGCTGAAAAGCTACCCAACAGCGAAATAATTTTTCAAATCCGTTCAGTAGTTTCGGAGCCTATTCAATGCAAATAAACAAACAAACAAAGAATCAAATCTTTCCTCTTTATAATATTAGTATAGATAGATTATTCTATCATCATCAATAGTTGTCGCAACGCACGCGATGTAAAGGATATTTTAGGTTTTTTTTTTTACATCTTGGGTTACATTATTCGAGTTTTAGTAAGGATCCCAATTTTTTTTTAAATATAATATAATATAGTATAGGGATAGTGTAGCTTCCCAACAGTGAAATAATTTTTCAAATCGGTTCAGTAGTTTCGGAGCCTATTCAATGCAAACAAACAAACAATGAAATAAATAAACAATCAAATCTTTCCTCTTTATAATATTGGTATAGATAGATTAGGTAACCAAATCAAACACTGCACTGCACACCGATACCGAATCTCGCAACGTCGCAATTATCGAAGGCCGCGCGCGGACTAAGCCGCGAGGCAAGGATACCTAGTCTCGCTCACAGACGCACCGACAAGCTGGCAACGTCGCGTAAACCGCGTGACGCGCGCGCGGCACAACCAGTGAACACGATTTTTGCAAGACGCACGCACACATCAATATTTCACGCACACCATGATCGCATGATTCGCATGTAAAGAACACACCACTACAATCGTAAAATTTGTCGTAATTATTGGGTTGAAAAATGGTATTTCCTAGCCATGAACATTTTAAATTATCGACTTTGCGATACTTAGAGGCCAAATTAGACCTATGTTAAGTCATGCCCAGTTCAAAATCGTAGTAGGACGCCTAAAAAGGCATCGACAGTTTTGTATGAAAGTCGTTTATCCTTAACCAAAGTTATTTAGGTCATCATTTTACCCGTAATTTCTTAAAACAACTTATTTTTTGGCGCAAAACTGGTTTCAATAAATCCACGACGAGTAATTAAGCTGTAATTGACAAAAAACGCAAGAAAATTTGAATTTCGCGCGATGAGTAAAACGATTCACCTTAACAGCGCTTATCTTACCTTTGTCTGGCTTGTTCTTCTTGATCATAGAGTGCGGCATGTATCCGATGCCTCCGCTGAACATGATTGGCTTCACAAACTCTTCTCTCATATTGTCGGCGTTTTTCAAACCATATGATTGGACGAAACCTGAAATGTCACACTAGATTTGGTAAACGAAAGCAACTAAAACCTTTACTACTTTAGAAAAACTTTAAAGTACAGGTAAAAGCGTCGGTTAGCGTGGCCGCACATGTGACAAGACATCGAATATATCACCCAATCACGATAACCATTACCAATTTTAAACCAATCAGGATGCAGTGAGAAGTGCAGACCCTTGAAAAAACTAAAATTGCGCTACTGGACAGAAATATTATAGCTTTGTCCTTTTTCTTCATGAGCAATAATTAATTTTCCATCCTTTTTTTCTGTGGAAAATACAAGCGTCCAATCATCTATTGCTCTCTCTCTGTCTACAGCTTTTAAACACAAAGATTATGTTCAAAGGCCTCTGGCATGGCTCATTGATGGTTGTTTTGCGTATTGTCATCTCTCACTTTATTGCGAGTGATGTTTCTAAATATATAATTTTATTTTTGTTTGCCAATAGGATAACTTAGGCACACTGTCCAAGAATGGAAGTCCCAGTCATCTTCTTTGTTTCCGGAGAACAATCTGGGCATTTTCTAGGCCAAAGTGAAAAAATATTGCTACATTGAAATGCTCCATACTCGCCCATACTGTAGTTAGCATCAAGCGAAGCTGGTAGCCAAACGTAGGTCTATTTCAGCTTTAAAAATATACACTACAAGTACTTATTACTCGTACCTGTGATAACGGGCTCTCCGAACTTGTTGCCATAGTCAGAAGCTCCATTGCTAGCCTCTATAATAATTTGCAAGGGCGAAGCGAAGTTGTTGGGGTATTCCCACCCTTTTTCTTCCCAAGGTAGGTCGTAACCTGCGAATCAAATTTATGAGTACATGTAATAAATAATTATAATCAAACGAAGCTCTCAATTCGCGATACGATGACCGCTCATGGTAACAAATTGCAGACATTCCTAAGGTCTGACCATGGGTAGTCATGATTTACTTCATTGGTCCTGTAATATCAATTGTGGTGTCACTGAAAGGCGCCACTGCAATCGGTATGTTATGGTTATCAGCGATGAGATAATTGCAAGTTTGTCGCACATCTTAGCTCACCTGGTATATGCAAGTTGCCAACGCTATATCCCGCAGTACCGGCGACAGTATGTCCTCCTCTCCCCACTCCTTGCACATCTCTAATCCTCCCCCCTGTGCCGGTCGTTGCGCCACTGAATGGCGCCACTGCAGTTGGCATGTTGTGGGTCTCAGCAGTAAAGATGATGTCTGATTCTGTCACCTCTTCGATTACTTGGGATGGGGCGCGCACGTTGCTTGGACGAATCTTTTTATGCTTAAAGCCTATTATTGCACTGAAAAATATATTTTTTTGCTAATGATTAATCTAGAGATGCCTTGGGAATATTGTATTACATACTTACTTCAAAGATCGTTGTACTCTTGCATTCATTCTTACAACAATTAAACTATATAATATGTATATAACTAGTATATTCTCCCATCACCATCATCATCAGCCAGAAGAGGTCCAATGCTGAACAATTAACAAGAAAAAAAAGGTGGTCTAAAGGGGGGACATTACAGCGCCACACTGAACGACAATCTGCCATTTGCATCTATTTGCTTTATTAGTTTAGTCTACATGGTTAATTTTTGAGCATTTAGATTAAGTGATTATAAATACAAAGTGTTACTCTAAAATAAAATCGTGAAATGTAATTTTTTTTTTTAGTTCAATTAATATTAACTTCATATTTTTTTGTAGATACCTTACGTAAGTATACGTTAGTAAGTAGTACCTGCTATTGTCTCCAAATTTAATGACATTGTTCTGATTAGATGTTTTCTGTGTGGATGCGACCATATCTATGAGTGACTCATCAATCTCTTTGCCATCTAAGATAATTTTACCCTGAAAGAAGCATAAATCTGAATCTGATAAAAACCTAACAGAGTATCAGTTTCTGAATAAGTAAATGCTCACTCAAAATTGTATGAAGTGAGCATTTAAATAATCAGAAAACACAGACTGTGACATGTCGAGTTAAGAACAATTTGAACAAATCAAATATTAGCTCGGCTTGATAAATTGATAAGTGAAAAATTTATCTTTACAAATACAAACAAGGCTGTAAGACATTGACTTTCATTATGGCTAAATATTCTGAACACTGTTCGAACTTTGAGTTACCTTGAAGAACCAATGGCGGGAGTGCTCGCTATTACTCTGGGCGAGGTCAAATAATTCGACACTCGTTGGGTCTCGTTTTAATTTGTTTACAAACAGATCCATATAGAAGTCCATATCCCAGGAATCAAACGCCAATCCTACAAAAGATTATTCCTATTTATTCTCAGATATAGATATAAAACGTGACGAAACGAATCAATAACTATAAGGCCAGTTCTGGCCACGGGCCGCTAATCTTTCATTGCTATTGAAGATAAAGTTTACAAGGCTGTTAGGGCACAAGCTTTGTCCTTATTAGATAAAATGTTAGGTAAGGTGAATATCTTTATCGGGCCCTTATATGCTATAAATGAACCAAAGTTTCCAAATTTTGGTTAGTCAATTTTATAAAGTACTTGTGACCCGCCCCAGCTTCGCACAGGTTTAATTTAGAAAAATTATAGATATAATAAACTTTTTTTAAATTAAACAAAAAAATTATCTAACTGATGGAGCAAACCGTATCAAAATCCGTTGCGTCGTTTAGGAGTTAGTCGATATACGGACAGACAGAGGGACAGACGCGGAAAGCGATTTTACTACTATTTAGAGAAGTTTACATAGGCCGCCCGTAAGGCCTCTGACATGTAGCGGTTGTCATAGGACAAACAACTGGACATATAATTAAAAGTGTCATCCGACCTACAGTGAAAGCAAGTGGCGTTTACAATTGAGCACTAAATTGTAAATGCCACTTGCTTTCACCCATCCAGTCTCGGCGAATAGTTATAAACTTCTAGTTGAGCTACACTTTGAAAACGCAAAAGATCTCGGGCTTTTAAACAGGGACCAAGCCTAAAAAAATATATTTGAGAGTTTCCTTCCAAATTCACACAGACCACACTCTAGATTCTGATTCAGGACGATCGAAGCGCACCACGCATCCGTCTAAATAAACTTATACGAAATTACTGATTGGTTGATTGCTAGGCGCGAGTAGGCGTAACCTTGAGATATCCCATAAGAACGCTTGGTCGCACTACCCGCGACCCGCGCCTTCCTCAAACTTTGGTGACTTTTTGTAAGAACAACGAATCTCGTAATGCGGTCATCTAGTGTGATTTGTGCAAACTCAAAATGAGCGTAGCTGACTCACCCAGTTTCTGATTAACCCTCTCCATAGCAGCTCTACCCTCCTGCTGTAGCGGCACAACATACCACGGTTCTAAATCTTTAGGCAGACCTTCATTAAAACTTTGTCTCGGTAGATTTGCCTTAGTATAGATGCACTGTGTCATCCTGTCATGAAGGGGGGCCGCCAAATCTTCCAGGTGCTGCTTCGAAATCTCCTTGGATTTGGAGAAGGTAATAAGGTACCTAGTGGAAACCTCGAGGCGGATGACATCATGCAAGCCAACACTTTCACAAATCTGTACTGAGTTACTGGAGTCAGCTGTTGAGAAATTGAACCTGAAAAGCAAGGATATTGTATATAATTTTATGGACTTTCTAAAAATATTGCCTACATTATTAAAAAACCGGACAAGTGTGCATCTGACTCTCACACCGTGACTTCCATACAAATTTAAATTTGTAGTTTTTCTCCAACTACAAATTTAAGTTTGTAATCGATTCTTTTATGTGATATTTACTTTATGTAAGACCTTGCTTTTTGCCAAATTCTATAGAATCCTATAGGTTTTGATTTACTTGCGAGTGTCAAAATATGCAGAATATTAATGGCCAAAGTTTTTTATTGCGTTGACTTAGAAGCTTGCTCCAAGGGACCATAGATAGATACGTGAAAAGGCTGTTGAATATTACCTTTTTAAGGTAATTTTCCTTTTCATTTTGTTTTTTTTTGTCGTTCAGTTTTGGTCATTCGTTTTTAACAAATGACAGTGATACATACCTCGGTCCAATTTCAACCACAATTTGATTTTTCTGCACACACTTGTAGTTTGTCTCGTTCCGCAATGCATAGGGTTGAAGCGGTGAACTAAGCAGCCATTTCAGGATCTTAATCTGATTGATGTTGAGATAGTCACTTCCAGCACTAAGCTCCACATGGTAACAGCTCTCTGTTGACAGCTGGGACACCTCAGGGTCAACGAGCTTTAGTTTATTTAATATTTCATTTGTCTTATGGGCACTGAATGCTTCCGTTGAGAAAAATCTTATCAAAGTCATCTTGAAATGTTCAACCAGATTGCTCTAACTAGACTGAAGTTAAACTACGTAACACAAGGGCATAGTATGAAAATAATTCTTACATCAATGTCAAAGATCACCCACTATCAGTTGAATGACACCACTATCTGAAACAAATAAGAAGCAAACATCAGCTTATGCAATGTAAACAATTTTCAAAACAGAAAAAGTATTATGGAAAATTTGATGTTATTTTGAGAACAAAGTGGTATAATGGTGGTATTTAAAAAGTACTAGCTGTTACACGCGACTTCGGTCGCACAGGAGCTACAAAAAAAAATTAACCTATGTCCGTCTCTGACCCTTAAGCTATATCTATGCAAAAACTCAGCTCGATCAACTCTGCGACAATCTGGTCTCGCGTATGTGGGGCCTATATAATAAGACAATATTGTGGTGGGTCTCTGGCGTCGCTGGTTAATAATTTTACTCATATTACTAATGCAAAAATATTTTAGCTTTTTTTCTACATAACATTATGCATGAGTTAGCTTAGGTTTCTATTTCAAGATGAGTTGAAATTGTGACAATCATGTCACAGTTTAAATAACTAGCGATATTGCACATCCTTATCAGTTACTACATCTTTCTATGACCATTAGCACTCTTCTTTATATAATTTGTCTATGATAAGTAAGTATGTTTGTGTGTTCCTATATTACCTCCTATAGGCTAAGCACCTAGACCAATTACGACAGGTGATGTGACACGGAGTATGTAGCGACGATTCTCACTTTACCACAAAAGGGGTCATCATGGATGTCCATCAACCATCAAGTGTTACTCATCTAGTCAATAAGCAATTTAAAAGAAACATTTAACGTATTGCTCTCTATATGTATTGTCGCTATAAGGAACATAGGCCTCCCGGCCTATGTTCAGCAGTGGACGTCTTATCTGATGATGATGAAAAACATTTCAGTAATAAAGACTTCTGATTATTTGTTTGTTAACATAATGCAGGTCATGTTATAGTCTATATGAGTATCTATTACTTAGAATAACTACATACTTCTTCTAAGATCTATTAAGTACTTCATTTTTAGATTCGATCGGTGAGATCGGAGTCAACTACAGTCAAGGTGTACTTTGGAAGTTTGTAGAAATATAGTTCCTTCAGTTCCATTATCCTGACTTTAACAGCTGCATGTGCGCCTCGTGCTGGCTGCCTCATCCTTTTCAAATGGCATGGCTTAGCTTATGATTGCTTACGATGTTTACGATCTCGAGAGAACATTATTTTTGTCTCAGCTTGCCCCAAAGATTTGCAAATCGTAAATAGATAAACTTACCCAACACTGTTTTGTATTAAAAAAAATTAAGCTGTTCAGTCACTAATACATTTTTTTTTATTAAAGTTTATTTACCTCTTGTGCGGCGTAGTCTGACAGACAGTCGCAAGACTTAGACGAAGTGTGATACAAGATCCATGGCATAGATGAATGTATACTAGCGATCCATGGTCGCAAGACCAACGCATAAAATGGCAGAATGCACAGAGTGCGATGCCAAGAAAGAAAGAAAAAAAAAAAAAAAAGACAGTCTCAAGCAAGAAGATTTTTTACCTACAATCTTCTTGGTCTCAAGCTTGGACGAAACCAAGAAGATTTACCTACAATCTTCTTGGACGAAACAATGATGAAACAATTTTTTGTAGTGGTAGGGCTCTCTTGCAGAGTCCGCCTGGGGAAGTACCACACCTTTGCCAGTTATTCAACCGCCAAGCAGTAGTGTGCAAGCATTACTGTGTTCCGGATTGAAGGGCAATGTTACCAGCGTAATTACTGGGCATACAGAGATTAAACATCTAACATCTCAGGGTGACGAGCGCAATGCATTGCCGCGCATTGTTTTGAACTGTTGAAGTACAAAATTCTGGGTGGCACTGAACTGTTATGGGCAAGCGTGACGCTTAACATCAGGTGAGCGACTTGCTCGTCTCGTCACCAAGTAACATAAAAAAAAAAAAAAAAAAAAAAAAAAAAAATTCTAAGGGTGTCTACACATGGCCTGACCTGACAGCGTGTGAAAGGGACAGCTAGATTTATATTTTACGGGAGCAAAAGAAACAAACTATTAAGGTTATAGCTTCTCCCTTTCGCTCCCCCAGAAACGTATATATAGCCATCTCTTTCAAACGATGTCAGGTCAGGCCGTGTAGCGAGGCCTTAAAAATACTAGTAGATGTACTGAGGAATCAGAAAAATTAATCAAAAACTGAGGAAAACATCAGGTGCCGTCTAGTTGCCGGAGTCGGCAAATCGGAAATAATTTGAATTTTTAGAGCTGGCAGCATTGATTTATGAAGAAATCAAGACTAATTCCAAAATGGCCCCTGTATCCTCTGAATAGTGAACGCATTTAGATTTTTCGGTCTTTGCTGTAATTTTTATGAAAATATGTCGTAATAAGCAAGCCGTGATATTTTCTGGGTCGTAGATTAGTTTTATTGTTATATTCAATGAATTTATTCTAGGTATATTCTGTAATTGCTGAATCGTGTGTCACCAAGGTTCGGCATCTTCACGCCATCGGCGGGCTTCATCATTTTGTAGCGAATATTGATTATTTCTCAATATCAAGATGATGATGTATACGGTAAGAATATTATCTAAGCTCATTGAGTTTTGTATTAATTTATTTGCTAACAATTTTCCGGTCTTTATCTAAGCCTTTTGGTTGGATGATGTACCTACCGTGAGAGTCAATGTTTCCGGATAATGCATTGAATTGTTTGGTACAGGGAACCAGTACGGAGCAAGATACCCGCTTCAGCGATAAGGAGAAGAAGCTAATGAAGCAAATGAAGTTTGGTGACTGTTTAACTCAACAGGTTTGTTCTCGTATTCAAAATGAACAGCAAGCAGGTTATCATAACCTAAAGGATATATTTGTAGTTCTCTGATTCTTTCTATAATATTCTGTTCTTATACCATTAGTTATTAGTCGAATTACTCGTTATTATGTGTAAAAAAATACAATTATGAGGAATTTTTGTACTATTTGTTAGGTGGATATGTCCAAGGTGAAGCTAGATGTCCTGAAACCATGGATCACACAGAAGATCACAGAAATCCTCAAGATGGAAGATGATGTTGTCATCGACTATGTCAACAACCAGCTCGAGGAAAAGGTGATTACATTCAACTTGTTCTGTAATTAATTCTAATAAACAGATGTAATCATTGCAGTTCCTTTACAGTTTGATTCCATAACATTTGTGGTTAGAAAAATTATTTTGTGAGTCACTGCTAAAAGAAACTGCAATTGAAGTATTATGATGTCAAATATGTATTGATTGCGTATGGATATTTTTATGGTCTCCACCGGTTAGCGCGCCGTCGATGCCGCCCGCCCGCAGCAGCCCGCGAGCCGCCGCAGCCCCCCGGCTCAACTCGTTGGAGGCCCTTAGTTGAATCGGTATTTACGGGGAAATTAAATACTTAAACAATGCTAACTCAGTATCAAACAAAATGAGCAGTGACTGGAGCTCCCTAGTTCATGAAACGATCAAATTATAATTTTCTTCATATAACCAAAAATGTTAACAAAGTCGTCAAGGGGTTGTTTGACTCGGGGTAGGGAAGTCCCATGTAGTAGGCTTGCGTTCAGCATAATGTGGTTGTGTTCGCAAAACCCTTACAGATGCAAGAGCATGAAGAGCGAAGACATCACTTCATCTGTCGTCCAGCATAAGCAGAGCTCCATTGCAGACAGCGAGCTCCGCTGCGTCTTCGCACATCAAGCCGTCGGTGCCATCACTGCGTCCTCAACATCAAGAAAACTAACCATCGATGTACTGTTTATTGTTATTGTTGTTTCCTTCCCTATCCGAGTCAAATGGATGCTGAGACATTACTTCAATCCAATATTAGGCACTCTTGACGACTTTATCACAATAAAGTATTGCTTTTCAAATAAATCAAAAAACTGAATCGAAAATCGGGTTAGGGTGCTTTACGAAAATTATTTTGAAGGTAATTAACAAAGGCCTTTTTTCTTTCCCATTCCTCTCTCAAATCCCAGTTCCCCTGTCCCAAGAAAATGCAGATCAATTTGACTGGATTTCTGAACGGGAAGAACGCGCGTCTCTTCATGGGTGAGCTGTGGGAACTGCTACTCAGTGCGCAGGCCAGCGAGAATGGGATACCGGAGTCTTTCACTCAGCAGAAGAAAGAAGAAATTAAGAAGAGAATGGTATGAAAATAATCATGTATAACATTGGCTTCTAAACTTAGTTGTTCAATCGAATGCGGCCATATAAACTTTGGGGGTCTATTTCACCCCTTCTGAGGTGGAATTTCGCAAAATCCGTTCTTATTTTTCACCTAGACCATATTTATGAGGTCCAAATTTCACATCTCTATCATAAGCGGTTTCGTCTGAGTGTTGATTCCTAAAAAAAGGCTTGTTCTTTTATATATACTATAGATTGATAAATAAATTGAATATTCACATGTGGATAAAAAACGCGACTGGGCTTTCTTGAGTTTGATCGCCTGCTTCGAACTAGACCTCAATAAAGACGTTGATGTATTCGTCTTGTGCAGGAGGAGCAGCAGAAGGACAAGGATAAAGAGAAGGAGCGGCGGCGGTCGCGGACGAGGTCGCGGTCGCGGCGGCGATCGCGCGACAGGCGACGTTCGCGCTCTAGGTCCCGCGATCGCTCCGGAGATAGGAAGTAAGTTCACAATTGGAACATTGTGTTTGTTAGCAATTAAACCATTTGAGTTATGGAGGGTCGAAATTTTCGAGAAATTATTCTGGTCATGTCACACAAACATTCGCACACACCCAGAGATCGCTCACGATTCCCCCGCCCTATCTAATAGCGGACTTTCAGACAAATGCGACCGAAACGCCACCTGTACATGGTGGACATTCCCCAAGACCACACAAATTGTTTTGATACTCATTTTTATATGCACAGTAAGAGTTTTTTTTTTTTTTTTTGGTTTGCACTTTGCATGCCTGGTGTTTACAGCAAAGGGCATCAAAAATAATTGTACTTATGGATGTGGAATTGCCTGAGTGTGTTAGTTAGTGCCCTGAAAAGAACAATATTGCGAATATAGGGTAAACAGGTACCTCCTAGGTTTGCGTGCTCCATCCTAGATCGCGTCAACCTCAAAATCAGGCAGGATATGGTCAACTTGTTTCGTCTCATACGCGTCTTAACTAGTAGTGCTGCGAACAGTAGACCTCGCGAGCACAAACTTTTTTTGCACAACCGCAATACCACAATTTCAAAGAAATTTTTAGTCGTCGGTGATTTCGTTAATATTTGATGGCTATCAAATATTAACGATTACCGGCCGATTTTGATATATTTTTTCTTTCTTTTTCAATTCTTAACAAGAATATCGAATATGAGCTAAATCGGTCAAGATATTGTTAAGATAAAAGGTCGTGAGGTCCCAGTTCGGGAGATCGAACTGAGAACTCACAACCTTATTATTACGAAACACCTTTACCCCCCAAAACTGAAACGTTTTGTTAACTTTGACCACAGATTATGTCTATTGCTGCCTTTGTCATTTGCTTAGTGCTAGACAAAGGCAGTATTAGAAGTAATCTGTTATCAAAGTTAACAAATGTTTCAGTACGGGGGTTAGATATGCAGATTGATGATGAGTCGTTGGTTTTCTTGCCGGAGAAATAAGCTATAACGACCCACGACCTTCGGTCCTGCCAGTCGAGACATAAGCATATAAAGTTAAAAATACGTATGTCAACATCAGGCATCGCAACGGAGGCAGCCCGCGGCGCTCCCGGCGGCGCAGCCGGGACAAGAGCCGCGACAAGGGGAGCCCTGCACGGGACAAGACGCACGTAGAGGACACCAAACCATCCGAGCCTAAAGGTACTCACTTTATATGTACTGTGTGTGTATTACGGTATTACATTGCATGTAGAGTTTCTTCATTACTTTTTTCTATAACTATGTATGTTCTGGGAAATGTTACAAAATGTAGGCAGGTTTAAATCAGGGATTCCCAAAGTCGGTTTCCCAGGGGTCGCTCTAAACGAAAACTGATTTTGGGGGTCGATGAGGTCTAAATATCGACCCCTACTAATTTTCAAGTTCTTATTTGAAACTTTCAACATCCTGTTTATGTTGTGCTACATGTACCAACTTGTTATAAGAATGATTAATATTTTAGTAGGAAATGTTATTTTAGCCATTGTTGTATTTAAAAAAAACTAGAAATTGGATTTTTAGAGGTCTCTTGTCCAAAATAGTTTAGGAATTCCTGGAATTCCATATTTGCAACTGGTTTTTGGTTTGTGTTGTGTATGCAATGGAGGTTCAAGCGCTCACTTATTACCATCTGTCTCCATGGATTATTTAATTACACAGGGACAGGGAATTATTTATGTTTTACAACAATGGGACAATGACAATGATTCTGTTTTACCATTTTCTAAACTACACTAAATTTGACTGGTCTTAAACATTTGCCAATCGTTCACTTATTGAAATGAAAAGAGACGCATATAATTTTAGTCCTGTCAGACTGGGAAGTTGCTTACCAAATCATGTATTGATAAGTATCAAAACATATCTAAGGGTGTATCGTGACATGTTTAACATTTTACTATTCATCCAATATTCTTCATGAAATGCAAAACAAGGTACATATGCTTTCTTTCAAGATTATAAATTAATAATTGTTATTATTTAAGAAAACGGGAAGTCGCCGGAGCGCAAGCAGGACGCAGAGCCGAAGAACGAAGTTGAAGCCGGCAAGGACCCGGCCAAGGAGGAGACCAAGGAGCCGAGCGCCAAGACAGACAAGCCAGACGACGAGAAACCTAAATCAAGATCTGCTTCTCCTGACAAGTAAGTTCAATAAATAATTTTCGAATGAACTAGCTGCAACCTGTTTTAAAAAAAAACTACGGTAAAAAGTATCCATGTCTGGCCTCATAATGCACACTATTTCCTTGACTAATTTCATGTAGATCCAATAGAAAGGCGAAATGAAACAGTGATATATTTCCTCTCTTATTTTAATATGTGTGAAATAAAAATATTATTATGATATATTGTACTTAGAAAATCTGAAAAAGAGTAATTTTTTAAATCTATTTTTGGTTAAGAAAAAATACTACTTTTTCAGATTTTCTTAAAAATAATATTTTTGATATACAGATCAAAAGGTGACAAGGACGATGACAAGCCTGCCGAGAAATCTCGCCGTTCAACTAGCGTAAGGCGCTCTACATCTGCGTCATCTCGTGAGTATCTTGAAAATACACATAAGGGTGACCGGAAGAGATAGCTTAAGAGTCGATACGTCTTCAGCTAACATCCAAGTTTTGCACCTGCCCGAAAGAGTGATAAATGTATGCGACCTACGTCTGCAGGACGTCAGCACCCATCTTATCTTATCTTATCTTATCATCCCATCTAAATTACATTACATAAATGGTTAATAGAATGTGAAAAACATTTCAGATTATAATAAAACGAATTTACACTAAATTACATTACATAAATGGTTAATAGAATGTGAAAAACATTTCAGATTATAATAAAACGAATTTACACTAAATTACATTACATAAATGGTCAATAGAATGTGAAAAACTAATTGTCAAGGACTTCTTGATTCGGAACAAAAATTAAAAACGTGGTTTAGAATACTTGTTTTTGCTAAATTATTCTAAAGTTTAAAGTAAAAGTTTCACCAATCATGTTTCTAAATTTACATGAAACTTATTATATCCTCAACTATTTATAACCCAAATTTGAATTTGGTGCAGTTTGACATAACCGCACAAAATGACGCAACTCAACCCAAATTGAAGACATACGGCTCTTAAGGCCATAAGGTCGCTTGTTGTTACACTAGTTTTAAATTGTTTTTAGGGTTCTATAGTCCTGCGAGAAACCCAGGAATTGTTGAACTTATAAAGTTCAAAGTTCAACTTATAAAGTTCAACAATCAGGAATTGTTGAACTTATAAAATTCAAAGTTCAACTTATAAAGTTCAACAATTCTGTTACAGTCTTATAACTTCCAAAGTTATGAACTTACATGCATGAAATTTTGCACAAGGATAGTCTAAATATAGACCTCCAGTTTCAAAAAATAAAAAGCCTTTTTTTTATAATAAGGTTAGCTCCCATACATGTGTATCATTGAAAAGGTCTCTTAAAGTTAACAATTTTGAAAGAATGAAAAAAATCCATAATTATATAGTAATGATGAAAACACATGTAAAGTGAGGATAAAAAAAAAATATTTCGCCTGTCCTCCAAGTTGGGTATCGTTGAATAGGACTTTTAAAATGATTTTATTGTTTCCTACACCATTTTTTTTTTTTAAATCGGGTGCGAAATATGGCCGAAAAAGTTGCTTGCAATGTCCCCCCTGCCATTTCTAGATCTTTGTTAAAACTTTCTATTAAAATTATTTCGGGCAACATGATGTGATAATGATATCTTGAGATAATCGGATAAAACTAATAAATACTTGAAATATCCTACGTGCCTATGGAACCCTTGCTTCAGTGCTGTTGATGAGAACCAGTCAAGCTGTCGTGATGACATAGATGATGCTGACTCTGCCTCATGCAAACCAATATTCCAGTTGCTTCTGTGGCTTCACGGTGCCACAGCACAATACATGCTTTTTTCTGCATGCAACTATGGCACAGTAAACTGTGACCAATTAAATTGTGATACCGGGCCTTATTGGTGTTTTGATCTACAACTGTGAATTTTTTTTTTGTACAGATGGCAGCGTGAAGAAGCCGTCCTCGTCGTCGCACAAGAAGCGGCAGTACCGCTCGAACCGGGACTCGTCTGCTAGCGCCAGCCCGCGGCACAGCTCCCGCCGAGACAGGTCAATACACACAATGCTTACATACTTCATTATATGAAAAATATTTTATACTACGAGTATAATGGCACACGAAAGAATGACCTATCGACAAAACAAGCCCGTGAGACGGCTAATTTCAGCTGTCATTAAGTTCTAGTGAAGGCTTCGAGGTAGGCTGGGAAGGAATGTATCGTTTTTACCAGACTGTCCAAAAAGGACGGTAATGTTTTTGATGTGTATATAAGTATGTTATTATTTATGTAAATGCGTATGGTTGTGTGTTTCTATTGTGTGTTCCTTTAGCCTAAACGGCTTGACCGATTTAGAAAATTGAGGTGTTTGTTGGATTCCTCTTTATGTCCGTAATGACATACGCTTCATTTTGCAGTCGGGTGTTCTGATTTACTTTTCGTAATATTAGTTGTTTTCATGAATTATTATTTTCATTGTCTTTCGTTCGTGTTTTGTTTATTATGATTTTCTTTTAAGAAATTGACCTAACCCATCCTAGATCCATAGAACATTCCAGGAATACTAGCCGCTGTTCCACAGAGCGCCATACATGTGACACACACAGCGCCCCGTCTGCGCGCCCGAGGCGCTTGCTATATCAAGTCCCATAATAAATGTCTATCTGTTCATATCAATTATAAAAATCTTCCTAATCACTGTCGCGCGAAATTTGATTTTGTAATCCGCTGAAACCGTCGTCAAGATACAGGCCTTGCCTAGTTTGGGACCTACTAGTACCGCCACAGACTATGAAGATATATTATGTACTAGCTGATGCCCGCGAAAAAAGAAATAACGAAATATAGAAATACAGAAATATTTATTTCGTAATAAAAAATACAGACACACAAAAGAAACATAATAGTAAATTAAACATAAAAGTCATATACAGCAAGTGTACCTATATATTTGTCATGAAACCAACCCCAATTCAGCACAAGCTGGTTGTAAACAACCAGCGCTGGTATTCAGTTGGGACCGGCAGGTGACGTCACAGTACCTACAAGTAGTATGCCTTAGTATCTAAGTTGCGTCTCACAGTTCAAAGTGTTCCTGACATGCCAATGTTGGGCGAAGTCCTCAAATAGAGAATTTTAAAAAAACAGTTGGAAGTGTTCAATTACGACGCAAAAGAATCTTAGCTTCATGTCGCATGTCGGTGGCAAATGATCCTTAACAGACTTTAAAAAAAAGAGCAGGTTCTCAAATCGACTGTTTTTTTTAAATGTTTGTTACCCCATAACTCCGTCATTTACACGACGAATTGGAAAATTCTGAAAAAAAAACAAAACAGTTTGTACAATTTTTATCAAAATCCAGTTCTGACAATAGGATGAGGAATTGAGGAAAGAATATTATTTAAGTAGGTTTTATTTTCTTAAAATTATAATTATATTGTCAATAATGTTTTATTTATCAGGAGCAAGTCCCGTCGGCGGGGCAGCCGGCGCAGATCGGTTGATCGACGCGAGAGGGAGCGAGAGCGCGAACGCGAGCGTGAGCGAGAACGTGAGCTGCGAGAGAGGAGACGACGCGAGAGAGAGAGACGGGATCGGTATGCTTACTACATTTTAGTTTTACTCCTACATACATATGACCTTATTAAATATGGACTTTTACTATAATTTAATTAAGTAGTGGAAATTTTAAATTATTTGCACATCTGAATGAGCCAAAACTTTTAGGATTTTTGTGAAGTCGTTTGTTTTATATTAGAAATAGCAGACAAAAAATTAAAATGAATTTACAAAGGGCACGTAACCAGGATTCTGTGGAGACTAACTAAAAAAAAATTTGAATCCCTGCAATGATATTTTGTTTGAGATAAGATTTTAGCGCCCACAAAATTAAAAAATATTTAAAATTATAATAATTGATTGGCGCAATGGATTAAAATGGCGCAAGACAGTTTCAATATGTCATCGTTCATACAGCGTGAGGCAACCCAAAGTAGCGTGTCTCCACACATTTTAGAAAGTATGCCAACTTGCTCTTTAAAGAACTGTCGAAATTATGATGCCAATTTAAATAAAACTCAAGACATCTCATAATCACGTGTAAGTGAGCAAAAATAATTGTAACTATTAAAAAAAAAATATAAAAAAAAACATCTATTGTAGAAAATTTCGATAAATTATTCTATGTTCTGACCGAATGTGACGTAACTTTCGAAGCGCAGTTGCTTAAATATAGTTATTCCTTTTACTGTCTTACTGCATCTTCTTTCGCACTCTGGCGAAACTTGGTTGCTATGGTTACAATGAGCTGTAACCTAGCAACCAGCATGTAAACAGACTGCCGAATTCAAAGCGCCATTTTGAAGGTATAAACCTATCTTAAGTAAAATATCATTGGGTCTATGCCAATATTTATCAGCTCGAGTACCTGATTAAAAAAGACTTGTTATTTCATCACTAGAAGTTTTGGTTGCCACATTTATTGACTATGTTGCAAGCGCATTCCTTTTTACATAAAAAAAGTATGTGAGAATGGTAATACTGAGTACCAATGATTAATTACTAGGTCGCGCGAACGTCGTCGATCGCTTGAAAGGCGCAGGAGGTCCCGATCACGCTCTCGCCGACGTTCCCCTGACAGGTACTATAATTTTTGCAAGCCTTCCATTGCCACACTGGACGTTTATAGCTGTCGTTTGCAATCACAATCGCGCCATCCCGCTCTCGCAATTTCAGTCGCGTCATTCGCCTAAGTGGGATAGTGCGACAGTGTATGTATGAAATTTCCAGCCTTTCACAAAGAAAAAGGACACCTTTATATCTCTCTTAGAATGGTCCACTGTTGCTTCAATAGTTGACCACTTCTGTGAACTTTAACAAAAGATGCAAGTTATAACGGAGAATTGAGGAAAAGACAGGCGTAAAACTGGTTTATTTATTGCATATGCATGGCTTAGCATTTTAATAATTTTAAAGGCGGATTTTCACAACGCAGTGTTTGCATAATTTTAATAATTTATGGCCTAATCAACAAATCAAATGTATGTTTTCTTTTGTAATGACGGGTTTTTGGTCTCTTCATGTCATGCTTCACGTCCAGTGCTTACCAATTAAACGATTTAGCGATTTTTCATCATTTCAACTCACTCTGTCGCCATTAACAAGATATTATTAATAATAAATAAATAAACCCGACTGCAAAATGTAGCCTCTCTCCTGGCTTAAAGAGGAATCCAAAACACCTCAAACGTCACAATCGGTCAAACCATTTAGGCTACAGAAATATAGCACACAAACATACATACTTAAATGAATACTTACATACAAACATATACCCAAAAACATTACTCTCATTTGTAGGCAGTCGGGTAAAAATATCACTAATGCCTGTTTATACAAAAACAAGTATTACAGTATCGAATTTAGAGCTAACACAGTCATAAAAGATTTATTAAAAGATTTTTCTCTGAAACGGAGACGGCTGTAAATGCTTGTCTATCAATCATATTGTTAAGATGGGAACTAGAGAACTGCGGGCTTATCCTCGTAACTTTGAAACGTTCATGATTCTGATTGCGAGAGCATGCCATCTCGCTTGTACCAACTTAGTCGCGCTATGCGCGGTCCCGCTCGCGCAACTCTCGCTATCGCTTTCAGAGTTACGGGATAAGCCCACTGCTTTAACTTCCGAGACCGCTCCAGTACAGCCCTGTGATGTTATTGCAAGGTAAGCGACAAGCGTAATTTTTTTGAGCAGCTTTAAAAATTGCCTCTGACGAATTTCTGGGCTTTCTGGGTTTTCTATCTTTGTTAGCAATTTCTTTCCATGGTCATTTAAACAAACTTCTACTATACAATCACGTAATAATTTAAGGCATCTGCTCAATAACTAAATTACATGAACACATAAAAACCCAAAACCAACTTCCATATTCTGAAGCTCCAGCCAAAGTCAAAAGCCATACGTCACCGATTCCCGTCAAGTCAAGCAACATGGGCACAGTCGTACCATCCTTTTCTTGAAGCAAATCACGGTACTTTTATGGTCCCCGTATCTTCGTTGTTTTGGTAAAGCTGAAGGACATGCAACTTTACTATAAGAGAGAGTTCAATATGTATTGACTGTCAGGTCGCGCGACCGCCGCCGCTCCCGGTCTCGTCGCCGCTCCGCGTCGCGCCGCCGCTCCGGGCGCGGCTCCCGCGACCGGCGCCCGTCGCGCGACCGCCGCGTGTCGCGCGAGCGCCGCTCTAGATCAAGGTAAAATGTCTTGAGGTCCGCACACCGACTAGATGCACTTACGCAGGGATCTTGTGCTGGCGATTGGCGGATGCGCAATCAGAGCTTCAGTCCAGAACAAGCCAGTCTAGCTCTAGGAGAGGCCTTTGCGGAAATGCAAGAAAATCTCAGTACCGGTGACAGTAATTAATTTATATAAAATTCATATATATATATTTTAATATTTAACTTCTAAATTTACTTACCTACTACTACTTATCATGTTTTGTAAGATTGTCAATTAAATGGTATTATTATTATTATTATTGATCTTCAGTCACCGTCTCAAAACTGTCCCATTGACCTACACCTTAACGTGCCAAACCTGAGAATACATCGATATAAGTCATCAGATAATTGTAACTACATGAACGTATTTCGTATAGAGACAGGCGGTCGAGGGATCGTACGACGATTAAGGACAGAAGGTCGAGAGACAGGAAATCCCGCGACAGGAGGTCGAGCGACCTGATCAAGGAACGCCTGGAGAAGTCTGTCTCCATTCCGAGGAAAGGTTAGTGAAGAATAAAAGTTTTAACTTGAGAATTAAAAAACTTCTTATAATTTCAGTTTTAAAATTGTAAAAAAAATACCCTATCACTTTCTACTGCTAACTTGCTCTTGCCCACATACAACGAAAGGTTCATATTTAAATTCTGTAATTGCAGAAAACCTCGAACAGAAATTGCGAAAAAAGTCTACAGAACGAGTTTCGATCCAGCGAGAACAGTCCAAGGAACGCGTGATTTCTAGCAGCAGCAGGGAATCATCAGTGGTTAAAGAAAAAACTGAACCTAAGAAAGAAACCCAAACGGAAAAACAGGTTGAGCAGTCCTCCGACGAAGAGGACCACAGAGATTTTGTCCCTATTCCGACTATACGGGAATACTCCAAGAGCCTATCTCGCACTCCTTCACCTTTCCTCCGAAAACATGAAATTGAGCAAAATAAAAAGTTGAACGAAAAATCTGAAGATAATACATCAGAAAAAGGACTAAAAGCAGAAGAAAAAACAAAAGAGGTCAAGAAACCGAAACGTAAAGCTCGTCAATCCGAGTCTGAAAGTGAAGGCAGCGAGGAAGCTTCCAAATCGAAGAGTAAAGCTAAAATTAAACGAAAAGAGAAGGCGACTTCCAAGCGAGCCAAGAAATCTAAAAAAGAGAGTTCTTCGTCCGATAGCGACTCAGATGATTCCTCTTCCAGCGACTCTGAAGATGATAGGAAGAAGAAGAACAAGAAGGCTTCCAAAAAGAAGGTGGCAAAGAAGGGCCGCAAGAAGAGGGCGCGCTCCTCCAGCTCCGACTCTAGTTCGGAGGAGGAAGTCAAGCATAAAACTTCCAAATCCAAACAAAAGAACATTCCAGACGAGTCTGACGTTGATAAAAAGAAAAAGCGAAACAAAGACAAAGACGCCAGCATTGAGCGTTCGAAGCCCGAAAAGGCAGAACCCAAACCGACCAAATCGAAGAAAACAGATAATTCTGAGGAGTCTCAAGACGATAGCTCGGACAGTGACGGAAAATCCAGCAAGAAAAAAATGGCGAAACGCGACTCTAGCTCGGACAAAGACGTACGCCGCAGCAGTAAAAAAGAAGTAGTCAAAGAAAAAGTCGCTTCACCAGACATAAAATCGAAGAAGACAGAAGAGAAACCCACAAAAGCTAAACATGTCGAAGAGGTTAAACCAAAGTCGCGAGATGACGGCGAGAAAAGAGCTAAGAAACGCGAGAAAGAGGAATCCTCTTCAGACAGTGACCATGTGTCTAAAAAGAAACCGAGAAAGAAGGTTTCGGAATCCGAATCAGAGTCGGACAGTGACGAGCCTAAGAAGTCAAAGAAGACTAAGAAGCACAAAAAGCATTCTAAGAAGCATAAGAAACACAAGAAACATAAGAAAACGTCCAAGAAGAAGGATGATTCTTCCGATAGTGACGAACCGGAGGAAGAAGAGGAAGGAAAAGTGAATAACGAGGACTTGGAAAAGAAACTTCGAGAACGGGCGCTAAAGTCTATGAAGAAACAAACCAGTGCCTCTGGGTCTGACTAGCCATATGTCTCACCCACCGCACCCATAGATGTTTGTCTGTACTTTGCACTGTGGCTAAGATAACAACTGTTTTAATTTCATTATTTGTGTCTACTATTATTACTATACAATTTCTGAAATGAAATAGGCATGTACGTTTCAAGATAATTCGATATGTCACATTGTTAGCAATAAAGTTTTAAATGTATTCCAAATTGTTTTATTTATTAATTCTTATTGTAATTATTATAATTAAGTACATAGTTAAAATAATATTGCAAACGATAACGTTGTATGAACAGTGTATTATAATAGCTTTGGGAAGTACTTTGGTTGCTTACACTACGACAATAAATAAATCTTAATTGCTAATTTGCATAAATATAATTATTTCCTCGAGTAGCCTCTATAGCCGGTGACTAAGCTGGGAGTGATGCCGCTGTTGTAAATATTGCTATAGCTGGGCCGCCTGTTGTAATATCCGTACCCAGTGTGTCCGTAGCCTTGATAGGTCGGGTTGTTGTATCCGTAGTATGAGTTGAGGCCTCCGTTGCCGCCGTTGCCGCCGTAACCTCCATAGCCCCCACTGGAAGCTCCATATCCTCTGTCATAGCCGCCGTACCCGCCGACGCCAGCGGCGCCGTAAGATCCCGGATACCCTCTGTCATACCCGTCAGAGGCTCCTATGCCGTATTTGTCGTCGCTGTACCCCGTGACGCCCCCGTATCCACCCGGCGCGTATCCCCCAACGCCGCCGCCGCTATACCCTCCTGCCCCGTATCCCGACACGCCGGCGCCGTATCCAGCATTGTACGTGCTGGGGTAGCTGCGGGACCCATAGTCTTGGTAGCGGTCGTAGTCTGAAAATATGGACGAAAATTATTTCCCACTCAAGAGCATTGGTGGCTAGCACAGTTTATCTGTGGTGGATAGCCTTGATTTGGAAATTTCTCCGCGATCGCACAAAGCGCTTCGATTCATTTTTTAAACACTGAGAATTGTCTGCCGTTGTTTGTGTTCCCTGCACTTTACTATACGGTTGTCGTTGATTGATTCAGGCGTAACTTTGCGGAAGTTAATTTTCAAACTAAAAAATAATCAATATGTAGTGTCTTTCCGCTGCAAAACACTACATAAAAAGCCACTACATATTGGTTATTATTTACAGTTTTTTATACGTTTGTCTTTAAATCTAGAACAAACAGGTTTCTTCTAATAAGGAAGCGTGCTCCATCCTAGGCCGCATCATTGCATAGAAGGCAGGATGTTGCCAAAAGCAAGCCAACTAAGACAAAAAAATGAAGCTTATTATTATA
Source organism: Apocheima hispidaria (assembly GCA_947579745.1). Classification (NCBI taxonomy): domain Eukaryota; kingdom Metazoa; phylum Arthropoda; class Insecta; order Lepidoptera; family Geometridae; genus Apocheima; species Apocheima hispidaria. Next base: position 7,442,525 of record OX388151.1, read on the forward strand.
AGCTTTAGTTTATACTTGTGATGGTCATTATGAAATAGAGAGATTTTAGAGACAACATAACATATTCCAGAGTGTAACATAACTGGTTTGTTATGTAAGTAAAGATTCCGGAGAAGCCTTGTAGAGTCTGTGCAAAAAGAGAAGCGTCGTGGCATAACAGTGAAGTAACATTTTTATTTTTCTATGATTCCTACTAACTAGCAGCTCCCGAGTACTAGTGAGAACTGAGTAGGTACCTATTTATACCTACCTAGCAAGTACCCGTAATATGATCCTACCACAGATGAATAGAATGTGGATCTGTGGATCCTACCAAGTATCAACCATTTCTAGATTGCGGTTTAAAATGCGCTCACAGTGCAAAAACCATGCACGAGCACTGGTAAAGATCGGTTTAAATTGTTAGTACGCTATTGGCGCTATTATTAGCATAAGATACATTTTAGGGCACTAGACATTGTCGGCCTGAAAGTTCTCTTTTTGCAGACTAGCAGTGGAAGCTTAAACTGATTTAGGGTAAATCTCTTTACACAGATTACATTTAGGCTAAACAAATACTGCCTTTTGGGGTTATGACGTTGATGACCTTTAATTATTCAGTTAGTGTTGTAGAAGTTATCCAGTAGTTATTCGGTTCGTACTACTTACTGTAACTTTTTTTTTACAAGAGATTTGTCCGGAGAGGCCGGGACTAGTATTATCGCAGGGTCAACACGGGTTCAACGATTTCACGACTTGTAGATACATTTTAGTTTTGGCACTTACAGGAACTGGCATCTGTGTTGAGATCAGGCGCGGCTCCATCTTTTCCTGCTAAAACAGCGATTTTAGGTTCTGCGGCATTTTCTGCAGGCGCCGCAAACGCATAGCCGATTATCAGAAATGGCAGCAATTTCAACATCGTCTGTAAAATAACGGTTGTTCTGAATAAATTAATAGCATCAATTTATAGCTACAGAATATTTATATGGTTGTAGTGTTTGTAAGGAATAATATTTCTTGTATGTCCCGAAATGATTTTCGTCTATCAATTTATACTTACCTGCATAACTGCTGCGTAGAGTAATGGAAGGGACGCGAATTCAATATCCGTTGCGGAAGAAAGAAGGCCAAAGGATATAACCAAACCAATCAATATAAAAATTTACAAGTAGTTAGGTACATGTCTACCTACCATATTACCTGTAGTTAGTTACCTACCTATTTCAAATAGTAATAAATATCTTATTCACACCTGAATATATTAATATTTAAATATATATAAGTTGCCTATCGACTTAAAGTCCGACTCGATTAATTCGAAATAGGTCTACCTATTATTTACTAGCAGTTACTAGAGCAATGAGGCATAGAATTAATGACTAAATTACTCATGTTTTCAAGCCAAGTAGGTAATTAAGACTGCAAAATACGGTAGTAGGTATATGACCCCCAAAACAATAATCGATAGTTTGTTAGTTATTCTCACGTTAACAACAGTTCAAGAACGAGGTAACATGAGCACAAACGCGATCCCCAAGCCGGGAGCGAATACAACTCGCTTTGTTGCTCTAGCTACCGTTGTCAGTTGAATATAATTTCCCCAGTTTGAGTTGCAATGTGGTCTATGAAAAAGTCACAAAAAATTGGTGATTAAGATAGCACTTCATAATAAAACAATCCTTTGATAAACTCCCTTTTCTATTTCCTCCTAAAATTTATCATACAAAATTAAATTAATCTTAGATAGGCGTAATTCGCCAGACATACCAATTTTTTTTTTAGCTTTGTTTTGAGAAAGCTTTGATTGAAAATAAGACTAGTTATTTTATCATCTAAGAACTGCTACGAAGTTAATCTCTTATCTCGGTTAATTTAAATATGAAATGCTCAATTCGGATACTTCGAAGAAAGTTAGACACTTAGCAAATAAAAAAATATATAATTGAGGCAATTACGCTCGAGGAATGGACTCGCGGGTTCAACTTTCACAAGCCCTCGTAGCTCGAGTATAATTACCTTTTTAGCAACTTTTTTTCCACAAAGAAATATAAAACTTGCTAGCTGATTTCCTATTTTTGTGAAAACACTGCATCTTTTTAGATACACCGCGTTGGATCGATGGATGGGAAGTTATTAAATTGGAAACAGCTTCAGAGAAATCCTTCCGGATTTACGTATTCAACCTATGACCAGACAAACCTAAGGTAGAAATGGCAAGAGGCAACAAACACTAAATTCTCAACTTAGAAGTAGGTACCCTAGATGAGTACTTATATTTTATTTATTTCTGATGCTATTTATGTGGGAATATACAAACACATCACACTGAGCGTATACCTCTTCCCTCTTTTGTCAGTGTTCCCTGTCTTGTACTACTTTCGTCTAGGTGGGTGTGACCGCAAAATGTTTGAATAACGTCACGCATTTCGCATTTTTTAAGATTAGTGTGATTAAATAATATTATGAGAGTGGTTACGGTTGTCTATTAAAATAGTTTGTACTGTAGGTTTTAAGTACTCACATCTAAATAAAAATGATAAACCCGAAGTTATCAGTTTCCAGTAAAGCACTGACACAGGTGGCACGATATGGACGGAGATGCGCTCTGCGTGAGTACGCAAACGCCCGGACCTTTATAAACCGTGGGAGTTTTTGTCTTATAATTGACAATGGTCACTGGGGAGGTAATGAGTCCGTTTGTAGTCGATGCGTCCTTCTGTCAAGACACTATGACGCATGCCCGTAAGCGATGCAATAGTACTCAATGTTCTCATCTAACAAATAATGGAGCGCCTATTCTCTGTGGAGTGTTATTGTGCTCACATGCTCGTAATTTCCGGGGATATCAATGACACTACGAGTAAGACAGGAGGCTAATTGGCTACAGATAAATAGATCTGTGTTGGCTATGTTATTGCTTCTGTCTCAATAAGTACAATTTGTTTCGATCATGCATTGTAAGTATTGAATTCTGCTTTCATATACTAACAACATTTAGGGGAGGTCGGCCCAGAACGGGTAAGCTAAGGTTGGGTGCAAAAAAAAACAGGTTTTATTATTATTTAGAACTTTTCTTTCAGTCACGACTATTCCTTACTTATTAAATTTAACAAATCAGTGTCAAACAACAAATATATTCTTCATTATAAAATAATAATAATCAAAAAACGAAACCTTTCAAAAAACCCGTTTTGCCCTGGGGGGGTGCCTAAAGCGGGTAAGCCTGTTGGGCAAAACGGGTAGTAATTAAAATGCTGAGATCAATCAACCTTTAACAGATAATATCAACTGAACTAGTGACAATTATAGTGTTATATCCGTACCTATATATCATAACTTTTTAAATCGGTCTGTTTTAGAATAATTATAGCCTTAACGAGAATTAAATGGATTAATAAATATTCGTTCCTGACACATGTCACAATAATATGATCGTATGAGTGCATAAGATGTGCAAGCTTCATGAGCCCAACTCTCATTCATCACACTTTATCAAGTCCTCTACAGGTGGATATTTATACATTTCGCTGCAAATAAGGCAGTGGTACTCTTTGGTATTAATTTTATTATTTTTTGGCCCTTTTTCCTTTTTTCGCTCTTTTTTTTTGTCATTTCACACTTATTGAAAACTCAAGCCTTTTAATTTTTTTTCTTTCTTGCCTCTATTGTTGTTTTCTTCTACTTTCTTACTTCATTTTTTATTTACTGGTCTTTAATAGTAGTGCTTGTAAGTATTTCTGCCGTTTGTACTTTCCGTTTACGTATGGTTATGTTTGGTGCTATTATTGGCAATGGTCTGATAAAATTCCCATGACGCATTATTCGTTTATCTTTTATATTTATTGACTATCTATAAAAAAGGAGAACCTAAATCAAAAATTATGTTCCTGGAAACAAACAGGGCAAATCGGGTATGGGCAGGACGGGTACCCGTTTTACCCCTACCCGATTTTCCCGAAGACACACTTTCTTTTTGTTCCTTCATCACCTCGAAATCAAAACAACAGGTGACAAATTACTTCACTGATACAAGAGCCCAAATACAAGAAGATAATATCACCAAACTAGTAAGAACACCCAATAAAGCAGAATCGACTAATCAGCAATCAATAAACTCTAATAATTTTAGCAAAAACAGAAAAAAACTTTCATTTCAAATTACCTCACAACCTCGTGATCAGTCCTTGTGAGTAGACTGCCTGTGATTGGTCGACACACGCGCCATCCTTTGGCATACACACTTTCCAACTAAAGTTAAAGGCGCGAAATTTAAACTACTAACCCGATTTGGGCGGGCTACCCGTTTTGGGCTCATCTCCCCTATTTTCTGGATCATGGGTACATGGTGGACCACTGGACGTCCACGGACCTCCAGCGGCGGCTCTAGGAGGACTCCACAGCAAGTGCAAACACCACAACGGATGACGAGTGTGCTTTATGACCCACTAGCTGCGCCCCGCGGTTTCACCCGCTTTTCTACAGAAACCGAATATTTTTCCGGGATAAAAAGTAGTATACCTATGTGTTAATCCACGGTATAAGCTACCTCCTTACCAAATGTCATTCAAATCCATTCAGCGGTTACAGAGTTGAACGGGAACAAACACACTTACATACTTACACACAAACTTTCGCATTTATAATATTAATGTGATATCGAGAATATAATAGTGGCGAATGGTCCGCAATGACAAAAAGGTTGAAAGCCACTGTTCTAGATATTCTCTTTGTCATATTGTTCTAGTCTAGCTGTAGTACCGCTTTGGTCCAAGTTACCACTCAAATTAATTGAAGTGATCCCCATTGTCTTATTTCGAGTATGTACCTATCTGTTTGTCAGTCTATCTTTATTAGGGGTTGAGGACGCCTTTGTTGTGGTTTCTTAAAACACGAATTGAAACACGGCTGCGTGATAACAGCTAGGTAGGTAATAAAAAGGAAGGTAGTACAATTTCGCACTGCTGTTTAGGCGCATCACACCAAAACTACAAGTGTACACTACGCAAAACATTTATCGTATATATACCTACATTTCAAATTCAAATATACCTACAAGTTACATAAAAATAACTAAAAAAAAAAACATTTAAATACGAGTGCGCTAATAGACAAAACACCACATTCTTCAGAAAAAGTTTGCCACAAAACACAGATTAATTTCTGAGGCGCACCATACACCAAAGACACATTTGTGTTACGTGGCACACTTTTTGTGAAATGTGGCGCGTTGTCTATTAGCGTACTTGTATTTAGAATGTAGGTCTGCGATAAATGTTTTTTGTGATGTACAACCATTTGTTGTTTTGGTGGGCGATGCGCCTTACAGCACAGATACGAGTCTGTGGTGTGTGTTGCGCCTTAGGTTACACGACATAGGTAATAATTATAGAAACACACCAACTTTTTCAACAAATTTCGTATTTGATATACCTATCCAAAGTATATTTAAATTTTATTTTTACTATAGATATATTGTTAATATTTGTTAGTCTTTATATTTTTTACTTTTCAACTAGCTGCGCCCCGCGGTTTCACCCGATATTCTACAGAAATCGAGTATTTTCCGGGATAAAAAGTAGCCTATGTATTAATCCAGGGAATAAGCTACTACCATACCACATTTCATTAAATCCGTACAGCCGTTACAGAGTTGAACGGGAACAAACATACATACTTACACACAAACTTTCGCCTTTATAATATTAGTGTGATGTATGCGACTTAAGTAGTATGGTTTTTCTCCTTAATTTTTGAGCATTCTCCTTCCTCAGGTCAACAGTGACTGTATCTAAGTCTATCACAGTAAAGCGTAATTCCACAGAATTATAATGCGGTCATAATAATTGCCCGATAACTTTTTTATAGAGCTGGTTAGCCATCGTGTTTGTCTTACATAAATACAAGGAAGAGGAAGCGAGTGACGTATGGATAATTTTGGCGAAATTAGTGTAATGCGAAGTTTAAAAAGTCACACGCTTGGCTGGCCAGGTTAGAGGCCATCTTCACAAGGTCGCCTCTTCCCTGTTTAATCGTTTTCTTGGACTTTCAAGTCCGATTCCATCGCATTTGTTGGTTTTGGGGAAACTGCGAGTATTATCATTATACTTATGTACTTTTATACAGTTCATAAACGCATACAGTCTACGACTGACGTCAAGTCGTATGCCAGTGTTGTCACCGGTGTGTTGACTTTAATAATTAGGTATATCATCATATTTCCATCAGTAAGAACAGTCCTTCATATAAGGGTTAATTTTAATGAATGCATACATAATGCTTACATATCTACTTAATAACTTTTGTGTCTTGGCTCTCGCATCATCTAATTTTTCTACCCTGCAAAAATAGTTTTTTTTAAAGCCTATGTAGTATAGTATATGCCTGCGTTTGACCACCAACTCGCCTGTTGGTAAGTGATGATGTGGTCGAAGATAAAGCACGCAGACTTAGAAGATACGAATTCACTCTGACCTTGAATAACCCTAGATTGTATCTCTAAGGAAAAAAGGAAGCTGGCAGTTTATTCCAATCCTTGGCAATACGGATAAAAATAAATAATAATAATTGGCAGTTACTTTACGCGGTCTCAACTGAGAAGGAACGTAGCAACTTCGCTTAGGAATATTCTCTTGCTATAAAATACAATGCTAAAAAAGAATCATATTTAAAAAGAATGTGTTAATGATTTTTTTGTGAAAATTAAAAAAAACTAGTTGTTTTGTTGTTGTTAGCTTACCTGTTTAAATGTAGGTAGAGTCAGTCCTATTTAACTTTTCCTGTTTAAAACTAAAGACATTTGACGTTGATATTGATAAATGTCAAATACTAAGTAATGTTTAATACTTAGTTAAAATTATGTAGGTATCCCTAAAGCAGAATAATGTCGCAATTCGTTAGTAACAAACGTAATGGCTGTGCTTCCCAATAGGTAGCATTGTGAAATCAAAACTACTTAAAGTTACCACTTAAGTATTTTATTGTTTTAGTCACATGTTTACTTATGTAATAATAGGTATACAGTACTTTTAGTAAATGTAAGACCAGGTAACGTTTTTTACGATTACACATAATCTTGCAACTGGGATTTACCACCCTCTTAAGAGCAGATTCCCTGATTCAGCTATCTCGTTCTCACTTTTTCACCATTTTTAAATATAAAAATTACAATGATTATTTTTTTACCATTTAGTATCTTTAGAATACTATTGCCATTGTTTTGTAGCAATTTCCACGTCTTTATTTTTTTAATTTGGCGATATATATATTTTTTCTTGACCAATGACCATTGGTGAAGTCACTGAAAATTTAAAACCATCGACATGTAGGTAGTACTTCCTTAAATCTAGAGATGGTGATCCGAATATATCACAGATCACACCCTAGATTCTGCATTGAGGACGCTCGAAGTGCACCACACATCAGTTTAAATACACTTATAAGAAATTACTCTGATTGGTTGATTGTTAGGCGCGAGTAGGGGTAACATTGAGATAGCCAATGAGAACGCTTGGTCGCACTTCTCGCGACCCGCGCCTTCCTCAAACTTTAGTGACTTTGTGTAGGAACAACGAATCTCGTAATGCGGTATCTAGTGTGATCTGTGGAATATAGCTTCCATTAAGTTTGGTACTTGTATATTTTTACTATCTGGTTAAATATGTATCTACTAAGTGCGTCGTAACGTATTCGTAGCTTGCCTAGTTGTGCGTGTGTGAGTGGCTCTCGAGAGCGGAGTGAAATTAGTGCGCTAGCACAGGGTCGTCGCCTTGATTTGACTGAGTCCACAATGGTGCGTACGAGTATACTAGTAAGCATTATACGGCACATTTTTAAATGTTCATTCGTCCTGTCTTTATTTATGAAGTATAATATTGTTATATTTATGCTTAAAACTCATGATGTTGTCTGGTTGGTTGATGCTACCCAAAAACGTCCACGTAGGGATAACCCGTTTAACAACTCTGCGCCAACAATCAGAATCTTATTTCCCAGCGGTGCGGTCGCAGCAGCAGGGCCAGTATCAGTCACGGTAGTGGCCCTGCCGAGTCGATTGGCTTTTTCTGTTACCAGCTGCAGTGTGGCTCGAACACACTATATAACTTTTGTCTATAATATATTTTGTTTGTTTTTGTTTTTTTTTGTCTTTTTAGCTTTATCTATCTGATAAAGTGAAATCCTTGATTTTGATGATCCTCCCATTGTATAGGTGGTCAGCATATTACATTTTAGCAACACTCTGTGGTTTACGCGCTGTTTTATAGGAACCGTATATTTTTTGGAGATATGTTTACTAAGAAGTTAATTAAGAAAAGATCTTCGATTAAGGGATGTTTGTGCTGGCATAGAAAATAGCAATTTCTTAGATCCCATTGAAAGAGAATGAATTTATTTATTTATTGAGATACGCCAACAGTGAACATATTTTACATTCTTGTAATATATTTCTACGTGAGTTCATGGAACTGATATGATCACTCTTTATAGACATGTACAACATTCGCCATAAATAGTGATTAGAGAGGGAAACAAAAAAAAGATAACTATAATATAGTCGGAATGTTAGTTAGAACATAATATAACATTTTCTATGATAAAACAAAAATAAAACATCCAAATCACCATCATCATGTAAGTATGTTAGCTACCTTCCTTTATGTGGATATCACACTGATATTATAAATGCAAAAGTTTGTGTGTATAAGTGTGTAAATATGTAAGTAGGTAAGTATTTAAGTGTGTTCCCATTCAACTTTGTAACGGCTCAACGGATTTAGATGAACTTTGGTATGACGGTAGCTTACCTGAAATAACACATAGGCTACTTTTTGTCCTGAAAAAATAACCGTTCCTGTAGGATAGCGGATGAAACCGCGGGGCGCAGCTAGTAATTAATTAAAATTTTGCCTATCTACTGAGTCCGTACTCGTAGCTCAGAGTTAAATTCAATTAGAATTGGCAATATATAATCCTAATTATCGTGATTTCGAAGGAAAACTGCTCTGTAAATTTTTAATTTGTTATGAGTATCAAAGAAGGTACTTATGAGTATTTTCCCATTCTCCTATTAACAAACTAATATTGAACTAGTTAGCTATGCCTATGAAATAACCTAGGATTATTTTGTTCGTAATTCCTTAGTTTAGCAGTTATTAAAAAAACAGACAAAACATATAGAATTCTGATGAAAAGTAAAACACATGATAGTAAAAATTGACGAAAGTTGTGCAATCAATATCAGTATATTATGTAAAATTTAATAGAGTAAAGCGTGAATATTATCAGTGAATAAGCGCAGTTTTTAATTAAGATGTTCATTCCTTGTTAACTCCTAGTATAATTTTAGATACATAAAGTACTTATGATAGGTTCACGAAATTTTCACATAAAATTTTCCAGTAATTTTCACATAAATAGATACCTAATTTACAAAATAAACATTGCTTCGGCAGTGATTAGGTAACTATGAAACAATGCTCAAATACATCCAAATGTATGTAAAATTACTGTATTTATCTGAATATTTGGATAACGCGAGCAAAGTACAATTTTACACTCTTACCGCTTGTTTGGAGGTGCACGTACATCTAGGCTACTCTAAGGCAAGGATCATAAAAAGGTTAAACAATGGGATTTGTAGAGGATATGGTATAATGCTCACTAAAGCAAGCACTAAAGAAAAATTTAGAGAAAGACAACTCATGAAGCTAAGCTAAAAGAAATGTTCTTTCTTTGAGGTATAAATATGTTTTTGGCTCTATCAGATTCAGATTCAGATTCAGATTATTTATTCACCTTATAACAATGATTAGTTATATTAGGTAAGTCATTTACAGCTTAGGATGTCACTTACAGTAGTAGTGGAATGTTATATAATTAATAAAATTTAAAATTGATTGTAATAGATTAAAAAAATAATTTTCATAAAGTCATTAAGCTATCATCTAGATAAGATATACTTAAACATATATAAGTATTACGTGGTTTGGAATTTTCATTTTTTTTTACTAGCGCGCGCTAAAGCCACCTTTTTTCACCAACGCGCAAAAGTGTTTCCGAAATTCTCGCATTGAGTTCATCGGGCTAAGCTGCTAGTGCCCTAAAAGTACTGATCTCTAAATTAATACTATAATTTGAGTCTCAAATCAGTCGCACTGTGTTCAAATGTATAGTCGAGTCAAGATGACGCGACAATTTAGCATAGTCTCTTGAGACAAGGTCGGAATTCATAACGTCCCATGACATCATGAGTCATGGTCATGCTTTGTGATTACTATTTTTATTACTTATAACGTACTTAGTGAATTTTTATACTTTGTAACAATATAATATTTATTCTAAGATTGCTCTACCCCAACCCTATCTCAATCAGGAGAGTTACGTCCTATATTTCTGTCTTTAATCTCTTTACAAAAAGTAATATCAAGGGTCCCTTTTTTGTTGAATTTTCCTTCAGGACGGTCTTTTGAAGAACTCTTTGAACCAAACAAGTGTTTGCCTTACCTTTATTATGCCTAAATAGCGTCTACCCACGTACTTATTAAATTACGTCTATGGACGAGATATCTATATCGACAGCAGTACCTACCTGATAAAATACGAATAGGTCGATTTGATATAGATATCCATTACAATATCACACTAATTATACAGATGGGAAAGTTTGTCTGACAGCGTTTATGCTCCAACTCAATATCGTGAAAGTTTTAGATTAAATTTGAGATGGAGGGTGCTTAAACCTTAGATTAACACAGGCTACTTTTTATCCCAGAAAATACAGAGTTTCAGTAGGACATCGGATGAAACCGCGGGGTATAAATGGTATATGAAAGGTACATTTAAGGTATAATAAAATACTTCCTCTGGTATGGCACCATGGAGTCACGTGGACAACACCAGCGTACGTTATTAGCAGGTAGTAGATAAGCAAGAACGGAATTTTTATTTTGAAGATGATACATAAGCGGAAGCTTCACTTAGCGTGTCTTCTGTTTTGTGTAGTTAAGTACAAAACTCCGAGATATCTGTACGATAAATTGTCCTGGAAACAGAGCCGTAACCCTCACTTGACTCGCGTTCCAAGTTGTCGCAGCTCAGGTCGGAGCAACATAGTTCAGCCGCCTTCAGAGGCAGTTTTCGTTATGCTGCGACAAAGTGCTGGAATAACATTCCGCCGCCGATTAGGAACCTGCACAGTATTTACGGATTCAGAAATAAACTTATGAAATTCATATACATGCATCAAATAAGTGATGGATGTCTAATTATCAATAATTAGTTATTTCTGAATCCGTAAATACTGTGCAGATGTCACATTTGGTGTCAGCACCAGTGTAATTTAAATTGGTTTAATTGCAACACTAATTATAAAATATTAAATATGTGTACTTAGTTTCCTTTTTTTTGTACACCATATTACTAGTACTTATATTGTTGTAATTTATACACCGTTTTTTGCTATATTGTGACTTTTGTTTATGTAGCAGTGCAGTATTGGTATTAGTCTCTATTATGTTATTTTTATTTCAATTTATTATATTATTGTCGACCGTATACCCGCACTAGCCCGTATCGTACGTGACGTCACCTGCCGGTCCCAACAGAATACCAGCGCTGATTGTTTACAATCAGCATAATGCTGAGTTGGGATCGGTTTTGTGACAAAAATGGAGTAATTTTTTTATTATGTGTGTTTTTTTATATTTGAATGTTTTTATTACCTGTATTTTTGTCATAAATAAAATTTTCTTATTTCTGAACACCTAAGCAGCGCGGGTGTCACCGCCCGTAATGGCAAACATTGTTTTTTTGGACTATCTATACATATACTTAAGTAAGGACTGAGGTTTCTTTGACAACATCTAAGTGTGACGGAGTGGTCGGAGCGTGACAACATCCAATAAATTTGCGGTGACACCTGGAGATTGGCACAAAACGGTACATTGAAGAACGAATGAGTGTGGAGTATTATGCTCTGAAGTGAGCTGAATACGATGATGACAATGATGTGGTCGAAGATGCTACTCCTAGCCTACCTAACTGTTTCTCGAGTTATGTTCGATTATTTCCAAATATTTTATTACCTCTTCTATTAATTTTATTTGCTTACAAGGAAAATGCAGGCTCGCAGTGACCCGTGGCGACGCATTGAAGTCACGGTTATGCATGGCGAGTCCACAACATACAGCAACGAAGACGCATATTATGCAGGTGCAAGGACCTACTTCACATTAACAAAGAATAATGAAAAATAGTTAAATGTGTACCCGTCGCCGCTCCAAACGGTTCGTTACATTTTCTAAATTTATTATTATATTGAGTTTCAATGTTAGTGTTTGCTATTTTAAACATAGAGACAGCGTGTCCACTTTATTCCTGCAAAATAATGGCCGAATTCTACTAATCCCAATTTTAATTTTACTAAGTTCTTACTGTGCAACATAAATAGAGACTTAAACAAATAAAAGTTATCTACTCCTTTATGACAAGACAAATTGCATATAAGTACATATATACCCTCAGCAAAAATAAAAGAAATATAACAGACATAATTATTTAAGTAATTCCTTAGCTTCTTTTTTTTTATATGTCGTGATACACGAGGGTGGATCAAAAAGTTCGCGGAATGACAAGGAAAGAAGATCAATTTAAAACCAAAATTATATTTCCCTTTTATGTAGTATATTCTCCCTTAAATCTTACATATTTTTCAGATCTTTCATACAATTGTTTTAAACATGGCTTAAACCATCAAAATAAAAGGTTTTGTTGAGGCCTTCAAAATAAACCGAATATATATTTTTATATTGATATATTTCAACAGTTCATTGTATTACCAACGATGCTGTAGTTTTTAAATAGACACGAGTTAGGAATCGTACTTTATTAAGAGTGATACAAAGACTCAACATAATATATACTACGCTTACGAGAAAAATAAAATAAGAAACAAATGACAAATTCTCATACATAATCCAAGAGCAAGCAAACCGCGCGCGCTTTTGTCATTCGTTATTTTTTAAATTAATTTTTTTTTTCACTTTGTGACAGACCTACAGATATTACCCGTAGCATATTTTAAAATGAGTTTTTCGTGAACGTGAACGAGTGCATGTTGGTGAATCGTATAATGTTGTTAAACGTGATTCTTCGTGTTGTTTCTAAAACTCCATAGAAACCTCTAGTAAAGTCTTCACCACTATACAGGGGCATAACGTGACTTGATCGTAACTTACTTTGCTGGACTTAGATTATGATTGAGAGTTGTTCTCATCATCACCCAGAAGACGTCCACTGCTGAACATAGGCGCCCTTAGAGCGCCATAGCGACCAATAACGTGCCACTTGCATCCACCGGTTGCCCGCAACTTTCACAATGTTGTCGGTCCACTTAGTGAGAGGCTTGCCTACGCTGCATCTTCCGGTCCGTTGTCGCCACTCAAGAACATTTCTTCCCCACTTTAACAGACTTGTTCTAATTGTGAAAAAATTATTCACTTACTAATTGACGCTGGCTAAATCCCGCAGTGCCTGAAGGCGAAGGTCTTCAATCAATGTGTGTTGCCAGTGATGACATATGGAACTGAAACGTGGTCCTTGACTACTGGCCTTTTGGAAAAACTCAGAGTCGCACAGCGGGCAATGGAGAGAGCTATGCTCGGAGTTTCTTTGCGCGATAAAATCCGGAACGAGAATATTCGTCGAAGAACCAAAGTTGCCGACATAGTTTTCAGAGTTTGCAAGCTGAAGTGGCAATGGGCAGGCCATATCACTCGAGGAACCGATAACAGGTGGGGAAGAAAGGTTCTTGAGTGGCGACCACGAACCGGAAGACGCAGCGTAGGTAGGCCTCCCACTAGGTGGACCGACGACATTGTGAAAGTCGCGGGCAAACGGTGGATGCAAGTGGCCCGTTGTCGGTCGGTGTGGCGCTCTAAAGGGGAGGCCTATGTTCAGCAGTGGACGTCTTATGGCTGATGATGATGATGATGATGATGATGACTGGCTAAATACACAATGTTTGGAGCCAAAACATAAGAGAGAAAAAAACAGGACGTTAAACAATGGATTTTCATACTTTTTATGCCCGTTCAGCGCGTTAACTATGACAACGTTTCCATACACTTTTCTCGCCCGCATATTTTTACGACAGTATAATGATGTACATTCTCCCACCATTTAAAAAAAAAGAACTAGGTACTTTTCGAGAAAGTGAGATTCATATGATACTAGCTGCGCCCCGCGGTTTCATGCACCCGTTATTCTGCAGGAACGGTTAAATTTTTCTGGATAAAAAGCCAAATCCGTCCAGCCGTTACAGAGTTGAACGGGAACAAACACACTTACATACTTACCTACTTTAATACATACTTACACAAAAACTTTCGCATTGGTTTATTTTATTATATAGTTTAATTTAATCCATTGCTTTGATTAGGTTAAAGTAATTTAATAAAACTAAATATATAAAATATACTATAAACTTAAAAACAAAAACTAAACTAAACTATAAAATAAACTTTCGCATTTATAATATTAGTGTGATGTGATTTATCATCCAGAATACAACGAGTATGCAGGCTTCACGAATACAGTCTTTGCTTCAGCCTATAAGCATCCCACTGCTGAGATATCCACCATGCTGGCCCAGTGCGGGTTGGCAGATTCACATACGCCATCGAATTTCTTCTCTGTAAATATGCAGGCTTCAACACGATGTTTTCCTTCACCGAAAAGTCAGTGGTATATATCCGTATATCAGTTCCAAAGAACTCATTAGTACGAGTCCACCCGGGTGCAAGCCCATGACCCCACGAATGTGAGGCGAGCTTGCTCCCACTGAGTTACTACGGCTTCCCGAATAAAGTACTTGACAAAAACTTCTGTTTTATCATATTTTGGTTTTAATACTTTTATCTGCTAATGGAATTTACGGGATCTACATGATAACATTATAAATAGCTAGCTGCGCCCCGAGGTTTCTTCCGCTATTATACAGAAACGGTTAAATTTTTCCGGATAAAATTAATCCAGGAAATAACCTACCTCCATACCAAATTTCATCCAGATCCGTTGAGCCGTTACAGAGTTGAACGGGAACAAACACACTTACATACTTACCTACTTATATACTTAGATGATTTCTTTTTTGATGTGTTCGTAATTGTCAGGACAAGGACAAATTCGCGGGAATCAGCTAGTATAATAATGAATATGAAAGAGACCTTTCACGATTCAGAAAAATTAAATGAAAACAGGCTACTTATCTTCTTCGATTTTGTAAGGTAGTTAAAAAAACAGCATAGTAAAAAATAATATTATCGTTTATTTTTATTACTTTTACACATTCTTAGTCTGATAGCGATGCGCTTCTTGGTTTAAAGCTGTGACTAATCAAAAGTGACTGATGAAACCTATGATGGCCAAGGCGCTTAAAACAATAGATATACTTAAAATATACAACATAATTTAAACTTATGACGTAATGAGTAATAAATACTAAAAATACGTCATTTATAAAATTTTGAAATCGTCCAAGAATTAATATCAGACAGTTTCAAAATTATATTTAATCTACTCCAAACGTCGACATGTTCCTATTTAAAATCTCACTCATGGCATTTATTTTCTAGATTCGTCTCTTTCTATACTTTCCATCTCGTTTTTATTGATTAGTCGGATACGTTTGAGTTACGGCCTTTCCTCGCATTCTTGTCTCCGTTTCTATTGACCGGGCCGGACAGTCTACGGATAACTTTCCTCGACGGTTTGACGGCGTGCTTCAAGAAGCTCTCGAGCTCAGTTGGCGATTTGAGTTCCTTCAAGTCACCGAAATCTACGCTGCGGCCGTTGTTCAACCTGCCGATGAAGCTGTAGATATCTCTGCTTTGTTTGCATTCCGCGCAGTTGTATGGCACGGATACAGCGTTAGGGAAGTTTTGTTGAGCGGTGACCATGCCGCTACCGTTGCCTGGACAGTACGGAACGAATACTACGGGCACGAAACCGATGATGCCGTAGGGTTGGTAGTATTGTTGTTGGTGTCCGTTGGATCCCTGAGGGTGTTGTGGTTGTCCGGATTGACTTGGATGTCCGGGTTGACCAGGTTGTACAGCTTGCCCTTGATGTCCATGCGTGGAATTATTTCCAGGGTTCAAAAGATAGCACGGGCAGGAGCCTGGGCTGGGTACGATTGGCAGCGGGTATGGTATAACATAGATCGGGAATGGTGGCATGTGTCCGGACGATGGGTAGTAATTAGGAGGCTGTACGCCAGTGCCAGAAAACTCGCCAACTGAATCTGAAACAAGTAAAATATCATTTAGTTTTAGTTTGTGTGTAAGTGAAAACTCGTGAAAACATTTTTTTTGTCTTTAGTTTTTTGCAATCTACATAAAACTAAAAACCCAAATAACGTAGAAGCTTTATTTACCTGGATATCCTGCCTGTCCAGGGTATCCGGGTTGTCCAGGTTGACCTGGTTGTCCTGGGTATCCAGGTTGTCCAGGTGTTCCAGGTTGTCCGGGTTTTTCAGGACTGCCAGGTTGTCCGGGCTGTCCAGGACTGCCAGGTTGAGCAGGTTGATATCCTGAAGGTAAATTATATTCATTATTTTTGATCTTGTAATTATCTTACATTATTAACTGCCTACTGTTCATTTGTAATGATGACCTCCCAAAAGCCGTTGTTGAGCTGAACTATGGTTTAATAATCCGATGTAACAAATGCGTATTGTCGTTTAATGTTTAGCTTTGGATTACATTTTATTAATTAATTTTTGTGGTTATCACTATTTTATCTTACCTGGTTGTTCACCTGGTTGATTAGGGAAGGAGCCGGGCTGACCAGGCTGACCTGGTGTGCCAGGCTGTCCACCAGTGCCGGGTTGTCCAGGCTGTCCAGGTTGTGAGGGGCTACCAGGTTGTTCTCCAGGGTTGAATCCAGGTTGAGCAGGCTGACCTGGGGTGCTAGGTTGACCAGCTTGTCCTGGGAAGCCAGGCTGTCCAGGGGTGCCAGGCTGTCCAGGGGTGCCAGGCTGCCCGGGAGTGCCAGGCTGTCCAGGGGTGCCAGGCTGTCCAGGGGTGCCAGGTTGTCCAGGTGTGCCAGGCTGTCCAGGCTGACCTGGATATCCAGGTTGAGATGGCCCTCCAGGCTGCTGACCAGGATAGTATCCGGGCTGACCGGGTTGTCCAGGCTGACCGGGTGTTCCAGGTTGTCCAGGTGATCCAGGCTGTCCAGGTTGACCAGGAGTGCCGGCTTGTCCAGGTTGTTGGGGATATCCAGGTTGAGATGGGCCTCCAGGCTGCTGTCCAGGATAGTTTCCAGGCTGACCGGGTTGACCTGGCTGGCCTGGCGTTCCAGGCTGACCGGGCGTCCCAGGCTGTCCAGGTTGACCGGGTGTCCCGGGCTGTCCAGGTTGACCAGGAGTGCCGGGTTGTCCAGGATATCCAGATTGAGATGGGCCTCCAGGTTGCTGTCCAGGATAGTATCCAGGCTGACCGGGTTGTCCAGGCTGGCCAGGTTTTCCAGGCTGACCGGGTGTTCCAGGTTGTCCAGGTGTTCCAGGATGTCCAGGTTGACCGGGAGTGCCAGGTTGTCCAGGTTGTTGGGGATATCCAGGATGAGATGGGCCTCCAGGCTGCTGTCCAGGATAGTATCCAGGCTGACCAGGTTGTCCAGGCTGGCCAGGTTTTCCAGGTTGACCGGGTGTTCCAGGTTGTCCAGGTGTTCCAGGCTGCCCTGGTTGACCGGGAGTGCCGGGTTGTCCAGTTTGTTCGGGATATCCGGGATACGATGGGCCTCCAGGCTGCTGTCCAGGATAGTATCCAGGCTGACCGGGTTGACCTGGCTGGCCTGGCGTTCCAGGCTGACCGGGTGTCCCAGGCTGTCCAGGTTGACCGGGTGTCCCGGGCTGTCCAGGTTGACCAGGAGTGCCGGGTTCTTTAGGATATTCAGGTTGAGATGGGCCTCCAGGTTGCTGTCCAGGATAGTATCCAGGCTGGCCAGGTTTTCCAGGCTGACCGGGTGTTCCAGGCTGTCCAGGTTGACCGGGTGTTCCTGGCTGTCCAGGTTGACCAGGAGTGCCGGGTTGTCCTGGTTGTTCGGGATATCCCGGATGAGATGGGCCTCCAGGCTGCTGTCCAGGTGTTCCAGGCTGTCCAGGTATACCAGGCTGTCCAGGTGTTCCGGGCGCTCCAGGTTGACCAGGTGTGCCGGGTTGTCCAGGTTGTTGGGGATATCCAGGCTGAGATGGACCTCCAGGCTGCTGTCCAGGATAGTATCCAGGCTGACCGGGTTGTCCAGGCTGGCCAGGTTTTCCAGGCTGACCAGGTGTTCCAGGCTGACCAGGTGTTCCAGGCTGACCAGGTGTGCCGGGTTGTCCAGGTTGTTGGGGATATCCAGGTTGAGATGGACCTCCAGGCTGCTGTCCAGGATAGTATCCAGGCTGACCGGGTTGTCCAGGCTGGCCAGGTTTTCCAGGCTGACCAGGTGTTCCAGGCTGACCAGGTGTTCCAGGCTGTCCTGGTTGACCAGCAGTGCCGGGTTGTCCAGGTTGTTCGGGATATCCGGGATACGATGGGCCACCAGGCTGCTGTCCAGGATAGTATCCAGGCTGTCCGGGTTGACCTGGCTGGCCTGGCGTTCCAGGCTGACCGGGTGTCCCAGGCTGTCCAGGTTGACCGGGTGTCCCAGGCTGTCCAGGTTGACCAAGACTGCCGGGTTGTTCAGGATATCCAGGTTGAGATGGGCCTCCAGGTTGCTGTCCAGGATAGTAACCAGGCTGACTGGGTTGTCCAGGCTGGCCAGGTTTTCCAGGCTGACCGGGTGTTCCAGGCTGACCGGGTGTTCCAGGCTGTCCAGGTTGACCGGGTGTTCCAGGCTCTCCAGGTTGACCAGGAGTTCCGGGTTTTCCAGGTTGTTGGGGATATCCAGGTTGAGATGGACCTCCAGGCTGCTGTCCAGGATAGTATCCAGGCTGACCGGGTGTCCCAGGCTGTCCAGGTTGACCAGGAGTGCCGGGTTGTCCAGGATAGTATCCAGGCTGACCGGGTTGTCCAGGCTGGCCAGGTTTTCCAGGCTGACCAGGTTTTCCAGGCTGTCCAGGTGTTCCAGGCTCTCCAGGTTGACCAGGAGTGCCGGGTTGTCCAGGTTGTTGGGGATATCCAGATTGAGATGGACCTCCAGGCTGCTGTCCAGGATAGTATCCAGGCTGACCGGGTTGTCCAGGCTGGCCAGGTTTTCCAGGCTGACCAGGTTGACCGGGTGTCCCGGGCTGTCCAGGTTGACCAGGAGTGCCGGGTTGTCCAGGATATCCAGATTGAGATGGACCTCCAGGCTGCTGTCCAGGATAGTATCCAGGCTGACCGGGTTGTCCAGGCTGGCCAGGTTTTCCAGGCTGACCAGGTTGACCGGGTGTCCCGGGCTGTCCAGGTTGACCAGGAGTGCCGGGTTGTCCAGGATATCCAGGTTGAGATGGGCTTCCAGGCTGCTGTCCAGGATAGTATCCAGGCTGACCGGGTTGTCCAGGCTGACCAGGCTTTCCGGGCTGACCGGGTTTTCCAGGCTGACCAGGTGTTCCAGGCTGTCCAGGTGTTCCGGGCTGTCCAGGTTGACCAGGAGTGCCGGGTTGTCCAGGTTGTTGGGGATATCCAGGCTGTGATGGGCCTCCAGGCTGCTGTCCGGGATAGTATCCAGGCTGACCGGGTTGTCCAGGCTGACCAGGCTTTCCGGGCTGACCGGGT
This sequence comes from Apocheima hispidaria, assembly GCA_947579745.1. Classification (NCBI taxonomy): domain Eukaryota; kingdom Metazoa; phylum Arthropoda; class Insecta; order Lepidoptera; family Geometridae; genus Apocheima; species Apocheima hispidaria. The sequence goes on from OX388151.1 coordinate 7,462,246, forward strand.
GTTCCAGGTTGTCCAGGTGTTCCAGGCTGACCAGGTGTTCCAGGCTGTCCTGGTTGACCGGGAGTGCCGGGTTGTCCAGGTTGTTCGGGATATCCAGGATACGATGGGCCTCCAGGCTGGTGTCCAGGATAGTATCCAGGCTGGCCAGGTTTTCCAGGCTGACCAGGTGTTCCAGGCTGACCAGGTGTTCCAGGCTGACCAGGTGTGCCGGGTTGTCCAGGTTGTTGAGGATATCCAGGTTGAGATGGACCTCCAGGCTGCTGTCCAGGATAGTATCCAGGCTGACCGGGTTGTCCAGGCTGGCCAGGTTTTCCAGGCTGACCAGGTGTTCCAGGCTGACCAGGTGTTCCAGGCTGTCCTGGTTGACCGGGAGTGCCGGGTTGTCCAGGTTGTTCGGGATATCCGGGATACGATGGGCCTCCAGGCTGCTGTCCAGGATAGTATCCAGGCTGTCCGGGTTGACCTGGCTGGCCTGGCGTTCCAGGCTGACCGGGTGTCCCAGGCTGTCCAGGTTGACCAGGTGTTCCAGGCTGTCCAGGTTGACCAGGAGTACCGGGTTGTGTGGGATATCCAGGTTGAGATGGGCCTCCAGGCTGCTGTCCGGGATAATATCCAGGCTGGCCGGGTCTTCCAGGCTGACCGGGTTGTCCGGGCTGTCCGGGTGTTCCAGGCTGTCCGGGTGTTCCAGGCTGTCCGGGTGTTCCTGGCTGTCCGGGTGGCCCAGGCTGTCCAGGTTGACCGGGAGTGCTGGGTTGTGTGGGATATCCAGGTTGAGATGGGCCTTCAGGCTGCTGTCCGGGATAATATCCAGGCTGCCCGGGTGTTCCAGGCTGACCGGGTGTTCCAGGCTGACCGGGTGTTCCAGGCTGTCCGGGTGTTCCAGGCTTACCAGGTGTTCCGGGCTGTCCAGGTTGTCCGGGAGTGCCGGGTTGTGTGGGATATCCAGGTTGAGATGAACCTCCAGGCTGCTGTCCGGGATAATATCCAGGCTGACCGGGTATTCCAGGCTGACCAGGTGTTTCAGGTTCACCGGGAGTCCCAGGCAGTCCGGGTTGACCGGGAGTGCCGGGTTGTCCAGGTTGACCAGGATACCCAGGTTGAGAAGGCGCTCCAGGCTGCTGTCCAGGATAGTATCCAGGCTGACCGGGTTGTCCAGGTTGACCGGGTGTTCCAGGCTGACCAGGTGTTCCAGGCTGTCCAGGTTGACCAGGAGTACCGGGTTGTCCAGGTTGTCCGGGATATCCAGTTTGAGAAGGGCCTCCAGGCTGCTGTCCAGGATAGTTTCCAGGCTGACCGGGTTGTGATGGTTGGCCAGGTTGACCGGGAGTCCCTGGCTGGCCGGGCTGTCCAGGTTTTATGGGTTGACCTGAAAAATACTATCATGTTTACTACAACAATTTAAATTTTCTTTTGAATGTCTATCTTCTGATTTTCCGTAACTATACAAGCACGAATTTTTAACTCAATGGCACCTAAATGTATACAGCTAATTTATTACTAGCTGTTACCAGCGACTTCATTCGCGTGAACAAACGAAATAAAAAAAAGTACCCTATGTCCGTCTCCTACCCTTAAGCAATATCTATGCAAAAATTTAGCTCGATCCTTTAAGCCGTATAGCCGTGAAAACGCGACAAACACCCAGACGGACAGACAGAGAGACATAGTTACTTTCGCATTAATATAATATTAGTTAGGATTAGGATTATACTTCAAAAAATAAGTATCTGAACTGAATAAGTATTTGTAGGGTTCCGATATTCAGCAAAAATATTTGTGTCCGATCGTTTGTGGAATTACGATAAATCTGTTACCTTGTATCGTAAATGTACATATTTCATAATATTAGAAGTTATAATAATATGTGTCCGGAACAAGGACGGATACGACGATCTTATAAGTTTAAAGGGTTTCTTGTACTATTGAATCCTAAATAATAGGCGTTGTTGGGATAAATTCAAGATTAAGCTAGTCCAATGAACTTCAGTCGGGCATCTTGAGAAATATGTCTAAGGAATCAAATGCGTGTTTCCGCTTTTTACAAATTATTGTATTTTTTCTATATCTTTGTCTGGTGTGTACCGATTTCAATGATTCTTTTGTTCAAGATATGTCCAATAGTACCAACTTTTGTTTACCTGGTTGTCGTCTTTCGCTATAATTTACGCCACATTAAGGCACTGCCCATAGCTACTGAGAGCACGTTTTTCAATGCAGATATCGATCATAAAAGGTCGTATTTAGTGGAGCAAAATATTGCGCAAGGTCGCTCATAATGTAAAAATGTGTTATGACATTCAAAATATTTTTATTTTTATATCGGTTTGTTGAAATACATAACAGTTTTTTTTAGATGTAAGTTGATAGTTTAATATGTGCAGGAATAATAACAAAGAATAATGAAAAATAGTTAAATGTGTACCCGTCGCCGCTCCAAACGGTTCGTTACATTTTCTAAATTTATTATTATATTGAGTTTCAATGTTAGTGTTTGCTATTTTAAACATAGAGACAGCGTGTCCACTTTATTCCTGCAAAATAATGGCCGAATTCTACTAATCCCAATTTTAATTTTACTAAGTTCTTACTGTGCAACATAAATAGAGACTTAAACAAATAAAAGTTATCTACTCCTTTATGACAAGACAAATTGCATATAAGTACATATATACCCTCAGCAAAAATAAAAGAAATATAACAGACATAATTATTTAAGTAATTCCTTAGCTTCTTTTTTTTTATATGTCGTGATACACGAGGGTGGATCAAAAAGTTCGCGGAATGACAAGGAAAGAAGATCAATTTAAAACCAAAATTATATTTCCCTTTTATGTAGTATATTCTCCCTTAAATCTTACATATTTTTCAGATCTTTCATACAATTGTTTTAAACATGGCTTAAACCATCAAAATAAAAGGTTTTGTTGAGGCCTTCAAAATAAACCGAATATATATTTTTATATTGATATATTTCAATAGTTCATTGTATTACCAACGATGCTGTAGTTTTTAAATAGACACGAGTTAGGAATCGTACTTTATTAAGAGTGATACAAAGACTCAACATAATATATACTACGCTTACGAGAAAAATAAAATAAGAAACAAATGACAAATTCTCATACATAATCCAAGAGCAAGCAAACCGCGCGCGCTTTTGTCATTCGTTATTTTTTAAATAAATTTTTTTTTTCACTTTGTGACAGACCTACAGATATTACCCGTAGCATATTTTAAAATGAGTTTTTCGTGAACGTGAACGAGTGCATGTTGGTGAATCGTATAATGTTGTTAAACGTGATTCTTCGTGTTGTTTCTAAAACTCCATAGAAACCTCTAGTAAAGTCTTCACCACTATACAGGGGCATAACGTGACTTGATCGTAACTTACTTTGCTGGACTTAGATTATGATTGAGAGTTGTTCTCATCATCACCCAGAAGACGTCCACTGCTGAACATAGGCGCCCTTAGAGCGCCATAGCGACCAATAACGTGCCACTTGCATCCACCGGTTGCCCGCAACTTTCACAATGTTGTCGGTCCACTTAGTGAGAGGCTTGCCTACGCTGCATCTTCCGGTCCGTTGTCGCCACTCAAGAACATTTCTTCCCCACTTTAACAGACTTGTTCTAATTGTGAAAAAATTATTCACTTACTAATTGACGCTGGCTAAATCCCGCAGTGCCTGAAGGCGAAGGTCTTCAATCAATGTGTGTTGCCAGTGATGACATATGGAACTGAAACGTGGTCCTTGACTACTGGCCTTTTGGAAAAACTCAGAGTCGCACAGCGGGCAATGGAGAGAGCTATGCTCGGAGTTTCTTTGCGCGATAAAATCCGGAACGAGAATATTCGTCGAAGAACCAAAGTTGCCGACATAGTTTTCAGAGTTTGCAAGCTGAAGTGGCAATGGGCAGGCCATATCACTCGAGGAACCGATAACAGGTGGGGAAGAAAGGTTCTTGAGTGGCGACCACGAACCGGAAGACGCAGCGTAGGTAGGCCTCCCACTAGGTGGACCGACGACATTGTGAAAGTCGCGGGCAAACGGTGGATGCAAGTGGCCCGTTGTCGGTCGGTGTGGCGCTCTAAAGGGGAGGCCTATGTTCAGCAGTGGACGTCTTATGGCTGATGATGATGATGATGATGATGATGACTGGCTAAATACACAATGTTTGGAGCCAAAACATAAGAGAGAAAAAAACAGGACGTTAAACAATGGATTTTCATACTTTTTATGCCCGTTCAGCGCGTTAACTATGACAACGTTTCCATACACTTTTCTCGCCCGCATATTTTTACGACAGTATAATGATGTACATTCTCCCACCATTTAAAAAAAAAGAACTAGGTACTTTTCGAGAAAGTGAGATTCATATGATACTAGCTGCGCCCCGCGGTTTCATGCACCCGTTATTCTGCAGGAACGGTTAAATTTTTCTGGATAAAAAGCCAAATCCGTCCAGCCGTTACAGAGTTGAACGGGAACAAACACACTTACATACTTACCTACTTTAATACATACTTACACAAAAACTTTCGCATTGGTTTATTTTATTATATAGTTTAATTTAATCCATTGCTTTGATTAGGTTAAAGTAATTTAATAAAACTAAATATATAAAATATACTATAAACTTAAAAACAAAAACTAAACTAAACTATAAAATAAACTTTCGCATTTATAATATTAGTGTGATGTGATTTATCATCCAGAATACAACGAGTATGCAGGCTTCACGAATACAGTCTTTGCTTCAGCCTATAAGCATCCCACTGCTGAGATATCCACCATGCTGGCCCAGTGCGGGTTGGCAGATTCACATACGCCATCGAATTTCTTCTCTGTAAATATGCAGGCTTCAACACGATGTTTTCCTTCACCGAAAAGTCAGTGGTATATATCCGTATATCAGTTCCAAAGAACTCATTAGTACGAGTCCACCCGGGTGCAAGCCCATGACCCCACGAATGTGAGGCGAGCTTGCTCCCACTGAGTTACTACGGCTTCCCGAATAAAGTACTTGACAAAAACTTCTGTTTTATCATATTTTGGTTTTAATACTTTTATCTGCTAATGGAATTTACGGGATCTACATGATAACATTATAAATAGCTAGCTGCGCCCCGAGGTTTCTTCCGCTATTATACAGAAACGGTTAAATTTTTCCGGATAAAATTAATCCAGGAAATAACCTACCTCCATACCAAATTTCATCCAGATCCGTTGAGCCGTTACAGAGTTGAACGGGAACAAACACACTTACATACTTACCTACTTATATACTTAGATGATTTCTTTTTTGATGTGTTCGTAATTGTCAGGACAAGGACAAATTCGCGGGAATCAGCTAGTATAATAATGAATATGAAAGAGACCTTTCACGATTCAGAAAAATTAAATGAAAACAGGCTACTTATCTTCTTCGATTTTGTAAGGTAGTTAAAAAAACAGCATAGTAAAAAATAATATTATCGTTTATTTTTATTACTTTTACACATTCTTAGTCTGATAGCGATGCGCTTCTTGGTTTAAAGCTGTGACTAATCAAAAGTGACTGATGAAACCTATGATGGCCAAGGCGCTTAAAACAATAGATATACTTAAAATATACAACATAATTTAAACTTATGACGTAATGAGTAATAAATACTAAAAATACGTCATTTATAAAATTTTGAAATCGTCCAAGAATTAATATCAGACAGTTTCAAAATTATATTTAATCTACTCCAAACGTCGACATGTTCCTATTTAAAATCTCACTCATGGCATTTATTTTCTAGATTCGTCTCTTTCTATACTTTCCATCTCGTTTTTATTGATTAGTCGGATACGTTTGAGTTACGGCCTTTCCTCGCATTCTTGTCTCCGTTTCTATTGACCGGGCCGGACAGTCTACGGATAACTTTCCTCGACGGTTTGACGGCGTGCTTCAAGAAGCTCTCGAGCTCAGTTGGCGATTTGAGTTCCTTCAAGTCACCGAAATCTACGCTGCGGCCGTTGTTCAACCTGCCGATGAAGCTGTAGATATCTCTGCTTTGTTTGCATTCCGCGCAGTTGTATGGCACGGATACAGCGTTAGGGAAGTTTTGTTGAGCGGTGACCATGCCGCTACCGTTGCCTGGACAGTACGGAACGAATACTACGGGCACGAAACCGATGATGCCGTAGGGTTGGTAGTATTGTTGTTGGTGTCCGTTGGATCCCTGAGGGTGTTGTGGTTGTCCGGATTGACTTGGATGTCCGGGTTGACCAGGTTGTACAGCTTGCCCTTGATGTCCATGCGTGGAATTATTTCCAGGGTTCAAAAGATAGCACGGGCAGGAGCCTGGGCTGGGTACGATTGGCAGCGGGTATGGTATAACATAGATCGGGAATGGTGGCATGTGTCCGGACGATGGGTAGTAATTAGGAGGCTGTACGCCAGTGCCAGAAAACTCGCCAACTGAATCTGAAACAAGTAAAATATCATTTAGTTTTAGTTTGTGTGTAAGTGAAAACTCGTGAAAACATTTTTTTTGTCTTTAGTTTTTTGCAATCTACATAAAACTAAAAACCCAAATAACGTAGAAGCTTTATTTACCTGGATATCCTGCCTGTCCAGGGTATCCGGGTTGTCCAGGTTGACCTGGTTGTCCTGGGTATCCAGGTTGTCCAGGTGTTCCAGGTTGTCCGGGTTTTTCAGGACTGCCAGGTTGTCCGGGCTGTCCAGGACTGCCAGGTTGAGCAGGTTGATATCCTGAAGGTAAATTATATTCATTATTTTTGATCTTGTAATTATCTTACATTATTAACTGCCTACTGTTCATTTGTAATGATGACCTCCCAAAAGCCGTTGTTGAGCTGAACTATGGTTTAATAATCCGATGTAACAAATGCGTATTGTCGTTTAATGTTTAGCTTTGGATTACATTTTATTAATTAATTTTTGTGGTTATCACTATTTTATCTTACCTGGTTGTTCACCTGGTTGATTAGGGAAGGAGCCGGGCTGACCAGGCTGACCTGGTGTGCCAGGCTGTCCACCAGTGCCGGGTTGTCCAGGCTGTCCAGGTTGTGAGGGGCTACCAGGTTGTTCTCCAGGGTTGAATCCAGGTTGAGCAGGCTGACCTGGGGTGCTAGGTTGACCAGCTTGTCCTGGGAAGCCAGGCTGTCCAGGGGTGCCAGGCTGTCCAGGGGTGCCAGGCTGCCCGGGAGTGCCAGGCTGTCCAGGGGTGCCAGGCTGTCCAGGGGTGCCAGGTTGTCCAGGTGTGCCAGGCTGTCCAGGCTGACCTGGATATCCAGGTTGAGATGGCCCTCCAGGCTGCTGACTAGGATAGTATCCGGGCTGACCGGGTTGTCCAGGCTGACCGGGTGTTCCAGGTTGTCCAGGTGATCCAGGCTGTCCAGGTTGACCAGGAGTGCCGGCTTGTCCAGGTTGTTGGGGATATCCAGGTTGAGATGGGCCTCCAGGCTGCTGTCCAGGATAGTTTCCAGGCTGACCGGGTTGACCTGGCTGGCCTGGCGTTCCAGGCTGACCGGGCGTCCCAGGCTGTCCAGGTTGACCGGGTGTCCCGGGCTGTCCAGGTTGACCAGGAGTGCCGGGTTGTCCAGGATATCCAGATTGAGATGGGCCTCCAGGTTGCTGTCCAGGATAGTATCCAGGCTGACCGGGTTGTCCAGGCTGGCCAGGTTTTCCAGGCTGACCGGGTGTTCCAGGTTGTCCAGGTGTTCCAGGATGTCCAGGTTGACCGGGAGTGCCAGGTTGTCCAGGTTGTTGGGGATATCCAGGATGAGATGGGCCTCCAGGCTGCTGTCCAGGATAGTATCCAGGCTGACCAGGTTGTCCAGGCTGGCCAGGTTTTCCAGGTTGACCGGGTGTTCCAGGTTGTCCAGGTGTTCCAGGCTGCCCTGGTTGACCGGGAGTGCCGGGTTGTCCAGTTTGTTCGGGATATCCGGGATACGATGGGCCTCCAGGCTGCTGTCCAGGATAGTATCCAGGCTGACCGGGTTGACCTGGCTGGCCTGGCGTTCCAGGCTGACCGGGTGTCCCAGGCTGTCCAGGTTGACCGGGTGTCCCGGGCTGTCCAGGTTGACCAGGAGTGCCGGGTTCTTTAGGATATTCAGGTTGAGATGGGCCTCCAGGTTGCTGTCCAGGATAGTATCCAGGCTGGCCAGGTTTTCCAGGCTGACCGGGTGTTCCAGGCTGTCCAGGTTGACCGGGTGTTCCTGGCTGTCCAGGTTGACCAGGAGTGCCGGGTTGTCCTGGTTGTTCGGGATATCCCGGATGAGATGGGCCTCCAGGCTGCTGTCCAGGTGTTCCAGGCTGTCCAGGTATACCAGGCTGTCCAGGTGTTCCGGGCGCTCCAGGTTGACCAGGTGTGCCGGGTTGTCCAGGTTGTTGGGGATATCCAGGCTGAGATGGACCTCCAGGCTGCTGTCCAGGATAGTATCCAGGCTGACCGGGTTGTCCAGGCTGGCCAGGTTTTCCAGGCTGACCAGGTGTTCCAGGCTGACCAGGTGTTCCAGGCTGACCAGGTGTGCCGGGTTGTCCAGGTTGTTGGGGATATCCAGGTTGAGATGGACCTCCAGGCTGCTGTCCAGGATAGTATCCAGGCTGACCGGGTTGTCCAGGCTGGCCAGGTTTTCCAGGCTGACCAGGTGTTCCAGGCTGACCAGGTGTTCCAGGCTGTCCTGGTTGACCAGCAGTGCCGGGTTGTCCAGGTTGTTCGGGATATCCGGGATACGATGGGCCACCAGGCTGCTGTCCAGGATAGTATCCAGGCTGTCCGGGTTGACCTGGCTGGCCTGGCGTTCCAGGCTGACCGGGTGTCCCAGGCTGTCCAGGTTGACCGGGTGTCCCAGGCTGTCCAGGTTGACCAAGACTGCCGGGTTGTTCAGGATATCCAGGTTGAGATGGGCCTCCAGGTTGCTGTCCAGGATAGTAACCAGGCTGACTGGGTTGTCCAGGCTGGCCAGGTTTTCCAGGCTGACCGGGTGTTCCAGGCTGACCGGGTGTTCCAGGCTGTCCAGGTTGACCGGGTGTTCCAGGCTCTCCAGGTTGACCAGGAGTTCCGGGTTTTCCAGGTTGTTGGGGATATCCAGGTTGAGATGGACCTCCAGGCTGCTGTCCAGGATAGTATCCAGGCTGACCGGGTGTCCCAGGCTGTCCAGGTTGACCAGGAGTGCCGGGTTGTCCAGGATAGTATCCAGGCTGACCGGGTTGTCCAGGCTGGCCAGGTTTTCCAGGCTGACCAGGTTTTCCAGGCTGTCCAGGTGTTCCAGGCTCTCCAGGTTGACCAGGAGTGCCGGGTTGTCCAGGTTGTTGGGGATATCCAGATTGAGATGGACCTCCAGGCTGCTGTCCAGGATAGTATCCAGGCTGACCGGGTTGTCCAGGCTGGCCAGGTTTTCCAGGCTGACCAGGTTGACCGGGTGTCCCGGGCTGTCCAGGTTGACCAGGAGTGCCGGGTTGTCCAGGATATCCAGATTGAGATGGACCTCCAGGCTGCTGTCCAGGATAGTATCCAGGCTGACCGGGTTGTCCAGGCTGGCCAGGTTTTCCAGGCTGACCAGGTTGACCGGGTGTCCCGGGCTGTCCAGGTTGACCAGGAGTGCCGGGTTGTCCAGGATATCCAGGTTGAGATGGGCTTCCAGGCTGCTGTCCAGGATAGTATCCAGGCTGACCGGGTTGTCCAGGCTGACCAGGCTTTCCGGGCTGACCGGGTTTTCCAGGCTGACCAGGTGTTCCAGGCTGTCCAGGTGTTCCGGGCTGTCCAGGTTGACCAGGAGTGCCGGGTTGTCCAGGTTGTTGGGGATATCCAGGCTGTGATGGGCCTCCAGGCTGCTGTCCGGGATAGTATCCAGGCTGACCGGGTTGTCCAGGCTGACCAGGCTTTCCGGGCTGACCGGGTGTTCCAGGTTGTCCAGGTGTTCCAGGCTGACCAGGTGTTCCAGGCTGTCCTGGTTGACCGGGAGTGCCGGGTTGTCCAGGTTGTTCGGGATATCCAGGATACGATGGGCCTCCAGGCTGGTGTCCAGGATAGTATCCAGGCTGGCCAGGTTTTCCAGGCTGACCAGGTGTTCCAGGCTGACCAGGTGTTCCAGGCTGACCAGGTGTGCCGGGTTGTCCAGGTTGTTGAGGATATCCAGGTTGAGATGGACCTCCAGGCTGCTGTCCAGGATAGTATCCAGGCTGACCGGGTTGTCCAGGCTGGCCAGGTTTTCCAGGCTGACCAGGTGTTCCAGGCTGACCAGGTGTTCCAGGCTGTCCTGGTTGACCGGGAGTGCCGGGTTGTCCAGGTTGTTCGGGATATCCGGGATACGATGGGCCTCCAGGCTGCTGTCCAGGATAGTATCCAGGCTGTCCGGGTTGACCTGGCTGGCCTGGCGTTCCAGGCTGACCGGGTGTCCCAGGCTGTCCAGGTTGACCAGGTGTTCCAGGCTGTCCAGGTTGACCAGGAGTACCGGGTTGTGTGGGATATCCAGGTTGAGATGGGCCTCCAGGCTGCTGTCCGGGATAATATCCAGGCTGGCCGGGTCTTCCAGGCTGACCGGGTTGTCCGGGCTGTCCGGGTGTTCCAGGCTGTCCGGGTGTTCCAGGCTGTCCGGGTGTTCCTGGCTGTCCGGGTGGCCCAGGCTGTCCAGGTTGACCGGGAGTGCTGGGTTGTGTGGGATATCCAGGTTGAGATGGGCCTTCAGGCTGCTGTCCGGGATAATATCCAGGCTGCCCGGGTGTTCCAGGCTGACCGGGTGTTCCAGGCTGACCGGGTGTTCCAGGCTGTCCGGGTGTTCCAGGCTTACCAGGTGTTCCGGGCTGTCCAGGTTGTCCGGGAGTGCCGGGTTGTGTGGGATATCCAGGTTGAGATGAACCTCCAGGCTGCTGTCCGGGATAATATCCAGGCTGACCGGGTATTCCAGGCTGACCAGGTGTTTCAGGTTCACCGGGAGTCCCAGGCAGTCCGGGTTGACCGGGAGTGCCGGGTTGTCCAGGTTGACCAGGATACCCAGGTTGAGAAGGCGCTCCAGGCTGCTGTCCAGGATAGTATCCAGGCTGACCGGGTTGTCCAGGTTGACCGGGTGTTCCAGGCTGACCAGGTGTTCCAGGCTGTCCAGGTTGACCAGGAGTACCGGGTTGTCCAGGTTGTCCGGGATATCCAGTTTGAGAAGGGCCTCCAGGCTGCTGTCCAGGATAGTTTCCAGGCTGACCGGGTTGTGATGGTTGGCCAGGTTGACCGGGAGTCCCTGGCTGGCCGGGCTGTCCAGGTTTTATGGGTTGACCTGAAAAATACTATCATGTTTACTACAACAATTTAAATTTTCTTTTGAATGTCTATCTTCTGATTTTCCGTAACTATACAAGCACGAATTTTTAACTCAATGGCACCTAAATGTATACAGCTAATTTATTACTAGCTGTTACCAGCGACTTCATTCGCGTGAACAAACGAAATAAAAAAAAGTACCCTATGTCCGTCTCCTACCCTTAAGCAATATCTATGCAAAAATTTAGCTCGATCCTTTAAGCCGTATAGCCGTGAAAACGCGACAAACACCCAGACGGACAGACAGAGAGACATAGTTACTTTCGCATTAATATAATATTAGTTAGGATTAGGATTATACTTCAAAAAATAAGTATCTGAACTGAATAAGTATTTGTAGGGTTCCGATATTCAGCAAAAATATTTGTGTCCGATCGTTTGTGGAATTACGATAAATCTGTTACCTTGTATCGTAAATGTACATATTTCATAATATTAGAAGTTATAATAATATGTGTCCGGAACAAGGACGGATACGACGATCTTATAAGTTTAAAGGGTTTCTTGTACTATTGAATCCTAAATAATAGGCGTTGTTGGGATAAATTCAAGATTAAGCTAGTCCAATGAACTTCAGTCGGGCATCTTGAGAAATATGTCTAAGGAATCAAATGCGTGTTTCCGCTTTTTACAAATTATTGTATTTTTTCTATATCTTTGTCTGGTGTGTACCGATTTCAATGATTCTTTTGTTCAAGATATGTCCAATAGTACCAACTTTTGTTTACCTGGTTGTCGTCTTTCGCTATAATTTACGCCACATTAAGGCACTGCCCATAGCTACTGAGAGCACGTTTTTCAATGCAGATATCGATCATAAAAGGTCGTATTTAGTGGAGCAAAATATTGCGCAAGGTCGCTCATAATGTAAAAATGTGTTATGACATTCAAAATATTTTTATTTTTATATCGGTTTGTTGAAATACATAACAGTTTTTTTTAGATGTAAGTTGATAGTTTAATATGTGCAGGAATAGTTCACAATTTTCTTACCGTTATTTTTTTACGATAAATGTTAACGCTTACATTTGGAATGTTGTATTGAAAGTATACTACTTTTTGTGTAAGGGACATGAAATTTGGTATACTAAACACAGTCATATTCTTTTGAAAGGGGCACATTATGGAATTTAAATGAGATGTTGTATTCGATACAACCTATGTTTTTTTATGTCATGGACAAAATTGGGTTCGGAAATATTTGAATGGAAGTCCTTTGTTTTTGTAGTTTTAAATGATAGTGTCTATTCAAACTTTACAACAGAGACTTATTAAGGAGGTGGAATTAAGGCTTATAACGTTGTTTTAAACGTCCTGTGTTTTAAAGTTACATTATTACATGTGATTAAAGTCGGATATGAGAGGAATGTCGGCATTGGGATGAGAGTGTTATGCGAGCGGAATAAGTGTAAAAAAACAATGGGACACATTTTTTACGCGAACGAAGTCACGGTCAGATGCTAGTAAAAAATGAAATAAATTTGACTGTAAATGATAGATCAATAATATAATAATTCTTATACGATTCGAAAATTAAAGCGACTGAAGTTGATAAATATGAAGTGAATATGAAGTTGTAATTTTAAAAAAAAACATTAAAAAAAGCAAAATTCGATAAATGTTTGTAGTACAGACACAAGCCAATAAGTTATTCTAAAATAATGTTTGTGCTATACTTAATGGGAAACTGAGAATATTTGAAATGATCATTACCTTGGTCTGTGCCTCCCGGGTTGTAACCTGGATAATAGCCGCTATCAGGACCTCCTAAGGTTAGATGTGAAGGTTTGTGAGTTACAGTGTGGAAAGCGGGTAACATTGTTAATTTGGTTTTAATTATTGCGATAATGATATTATTAACGATTGAATTATATTATTATAAGTAGTATAGTAAAAAATAAAAATGTATGAAATGGTTAATTATGTATGTTTACCTGGTTGGAGAGGTTGACCTGGATATCCAGGTTGTCCAGGTCGCCCAGGAGTGCCAGGTTGACCGGGGGTGCCAGGTTGACCAGGTTGTCCAGGAGTGCCGGGCTGCCCGGGTGTACCAGGTTGGCCAGGTCGCCCTGGAGTGCCAGGTTGACCTGGGTATCCAGATTGTCCAGGTTGTTGTCCAGGTTGACCTGGGTATCCAGGTTGTCCAGGTTGAGAAGGTTGTCCAGGAGTGCCAGGCTGTCCGGGGGTTCCAGGTTGCCCAGGGGTACCAGGTTGACCAGGGGTACCAGGTTGACTTGGAGTACCAGGTTGACCCGGTTGTCCTGGGTATCCAGGTTGTTGTGTAGGATAGTATCCAGGTTGACCAGGAGAGCCAGGCTGTCCGGGGGTACCAGGCTGTCCAGGTTGACCGGGGGACCCAGGTTGACCTGGTTGTCCTGGGTATCCAGGTTGACCTGGTTGTCCCGGTTGCGATGGGCCTGCAGGTTGTTGTCCTGGAATTAAAGCAAAATTTTATAAATATAATAGTTGTTGGGAACAGACAATAAATTAACAAATAATACTTAATGGGAAACGTGAATGATGAAAGGAAATGTCCTTTGTCTGTGCCTCCTGGGTAATAGCCACCGTCAGGATCTCATGAGGTTAGATCATCAGATATGCCTCACAGTATGATGAGTTATGGTAAAGCGTTATCACGGGTAATTTTGTTCTAATTTATTATGATAATAATATTAATAAAGAATAAATGAAACCAAAACATAAAAAAAAATGAAACAATTGAAAACTTTCATCTGAATAAAAAACGAGATTGTATAATATGTATGCTTACCTGATTGATCAGGCTGACCAGGTTGGCCGGGGTAGCCAGGTTGACCTGGAATGCCAGGTTGACCAGGCGTGCCAGGCTTTCCTGGGGTACCAGGTTGTCCGGGTTGTCCTGGGTATCCAGGTTGACCTGGCTGTCCTGGGTATCCTGGTTGTCCGGGTCTCTGGGGTTGACCTGGAATTAAACCAAAATTTGATAAATGTTCGTAGCAGAGACAAGAGAAACAATATTTAAAAACAAGGTTTAACTGTATTGTACTTATTAATAACTTGTATGTGCTCGTAAGTAACAATTAATGTGAAACATGAGATATTTTAAATGATCATTACCTTGGTCCGTCCCTCCTGGGTAGTAAACTGGGTAGTTACCGCTGCCAGGGCTTCCTAGGTTAGATGTGAAGGTTTGTAAGTTACAGTGTGGTAATTCATGGCAAAGCGTTAAAATGGTTAATAATAATTGGACTGTTACGATTAAAAATATTGAGTTATGACATGAGGCTTGTCGTTTGATTAAAAAGTTATTCAGATTATAAACGATGTATTTACCTGGTTGTCCAGGTTGACCGGGAGTACCGGGTTGACCCGGCTTTCCAGGTTGACCAGCGGTGCCAGGTTGACCAGGGGCACCAGCTTGACCTGGCTGGCCGGGGTAACCTGGTTGTCCGGGCTTCAAAGGTTGACCTGTAATAAAAACAAAAACTATCAAAATGTATAGACATCTGGAAAAGATTTGTTAGACTGGACTCATAGAGAATATGAGACATCCCTTTTTAAAATTATTTTACCTTGATCTGTACCTCCGGGATTGTAATCTGGGTAATAGCCGCCGCCAGGACCTCCTAGTGGGTTAGATGTTAAAGTTTGTTAGTCACATTATGATATTTTGAGGTGAATCATTAAGTGGGTAGTTAGATTATTACAAGACAATATTAATATTGTACCTAATGTAATGATTGATATTTTAATAAGACATGACGCTTGAATAAAAATTTGATATGACTGAAAGCCAAGTGAACAAGTCAGTTTTTGTAGGATTTTGTAGTATTAGTTTAGCCCTTTTGTTATAATGAAATTAGCTGACTGTCTTGGTAAAAGTAAATTTTGATAGAGTTTCAATACATTTTCAGAAAAAATAGCTTACCTTGACTGCCGCCTGGATAGTAACCGCCTTGATCAGGGCCGCCTACGAGGACAGAAGCAAAAATGAGTTCAAGCTATGGTATGGCAGTTGATTTGACGAAATAATGTCTTGATTTTTTTTAATGAAAAAATGTACGGAAATGGCTATTTAAAAATTTCGCTTGTTGCCCTTAGTACGGTTGAGTTGTCCGGTCAACCCGTACTACGGGGAAAAATACGGACCAGCGTTACAGATTGAAAAATAAATATTTTACATAGTCCGGTTGCTGTTTTTAATGTCATGGATATAAAAATAAAGTACATACCTTGTCCTTGATCGCCACCGGGGTAGTATCCTGGGCTGCCAGGACCACCTGGGCCTCCTATTATTGATGGGTGAACAAAAAGGTTAATTATGCGATGAAGATGCCACTTTATTTTCATATTAAGAATGAGACGCGATATTTATCACCACAGTTAGAGCTGAATTTCATATAGCACATAACCAAGTAATTGAAATAAGCTCAAATCAAGTCGTCGTAGGCTTCATTGTTAGAACATTCACAGTTTGATGAGTTTGTGATCTATGAGACTGGTATGGATGAAACCAATGCCATGCAGTAATTTTGGAAATTATTTCAAGATGTCAAGATGTCATGCCTTAAACTCAAAAACAGACACCTAAAATACAACTTACACAAAAAATTGCACTAACTCACAGCATAATTATGGTAAGCCAATCGTCCGGCAATGTATGACGCTTATTTAGTAATGCCGCTGCCAATTAGGGCCTCAGTTTTTTCAAATAACCTAAGATGCGATAACTTGTTTTCCGTTTTAAAGCTTTTAAATTTATTTACCTGGTCCTCCTGGACCTCCGGGGCCACCAGGGCCGCCAGGGGAGCCGGGGGTGCCCGGAGAGCCGGGTGTGCCGGGTTGACTAGGGTAGTTTCCGCCTAATCCGGGGCCGTTCGGGCCGTTGGGACCGCCTGGTCCGCCTGGACCTCCTGGGCCGCCAGGTTGTCCTGGACTTCCGGGTTGTCCTGGGGCGCCGGGTTGCCCTGGAGCGCCGGGTTGTCCTGGGTAATAGCCACCGCCTAATCCGGAGCCTGTAGCAGGTGGCCCGCCAGGGCCTCCTGGACCTCCTGGTCCACCTGGACCACCTAATGGTACGAAGATGAACGAAATTAAGTTTTAAATTCAGAAAATTGTTAATTATGGTGCAAATTTCTGTTAGCACAAATATTTTTATTCTTTTAATTATAAACTTTATTTTGGGGCTAAATTTATTTTCAAATCTTGTTTTTTTTTTCTTGAAAGCGTAATTGTAATTCGTAAGGATAATTGCAACTTCTAATTTCATTTACCTGGTCCGCCGGGGCTGCCTGGTGTTCCTGGAGTGCCGGGACTTCCTGGAGTTCCAGGTTGTCCAGGGTAGTAACCGCCGGAACCGGGAGGTCCACTAGGGCCTGCTAAAAAATGTGGAACCGAGGTTAACATTTGAAAACAAATACTTTTGACATTGAGCCTATTCGTGAAAGTCGTGTCACTCGTTGTTTTTGGGGCCATGAGACAGCTGCCTAAGTCTCTCCAATAAAATAGGAGTCTTGTTGCATTTATTAAGTCTAAATAAAATGTTGAAATGATTACCGGGTCCGCTTGGGTAAGATCCGGGTGTGCCAGGGTAACCAGGGGTGCCTGGGGTGCCTGGTGTGCCTGGGGAACCGGGAGTACCAGGAGAGCCGGGAGTGCCGGAGGAACCGGGAGTACCGCTTGTGCCAGGATAGTAGCTGCCGCCAGGGTAGGAACCACTGCCGCCGCCAGGGTAGGGGCCGCCACTGCCGCTGACACCTGGCGGGCCGCCGGGACCACCGGGTCCTCCTGGGCCACCTGCAGATAATTAAAATCACAATTTTGAGGAAAAATATTAGACTGCAGTAAGTCGTAATCTTTTTTTAAGTAAAGCTGTTACCCGCGACCTCGTTCGCGGTGACCTACAAAAAAAAAGTAGCATATCCGTCTCCTATCCTTAAGCTGTATCTATCTATATATGTAAAAATTCAGGTCGATCCGTTGAGCCGTTTAGCTGTGATAACGCGATAAACAGAGAGACATACATACAGAGTTACTTTCGCAATTATAATATTAATGTAGAAGTATACGTAAGTAGATTTCAGTGTAAGTCCTAGTGTTTTTTTCTTCATAAAATGAACTTAACTAATCGACACGAAATATAAAATACCTATTTAAAAATTTTGTTTCAGAAAAACGGTTGTATAAACCTTATCATCAATATAATCGTGAATTTCCTTTTCAACGATACGACTCGATGGAATAGGCAAGTCAATTTTTCTTTCATCTGCTTTCGATTCAGAGGAGACCGCCATACATATGGACACGAAAACTATAATATAGATTGTTCACACTAGAAATAACATTTATATGACAAAAATGAATTAAGACTATTACCTTGGTTTGGTACAGAACCGTTAAAAAGACTTGAACTAGATACACCAAAATAATTTTAGATGAGCTACAAAAATGTTAACCGCCGTGCTGTGTTGCGAGTTACTATAATGAAACGTGGAGCTGCGAGACATTGAGAAAAATAAGTTAGATGCTCTGGAGATGTGGTTCTGGAGAAGAATACTTGATATATCATGGACCGAGTTTCGTACAAACGAATCGATACTCCAAGAACTCGGCATCAAGCGCGTCTATCTGCTGTAGTACATTCTCGCATACACGCTTTTTTTCGACATGTTTCTAGCCGAAAGATCAACTCCGTAGAGCGCCTTGTCAGCCACGTAATAGAGCGACCAAATCAAGCCTGCTGTACCGAATGCGCCAGGATGACTGCTAGTTAAGAAAGGTGGCAAACATCGTGAGGCGAATTACATCTGCCCCAGCCGCCGGTACCTCGCGACGATCACGACCGTTCTGTCAAGAGCGTAACGTACAAGAAGAAGATAGTGCATTTATGTTTAGACTAACCTGGACCACCAGGAGAGCCTGGGGAGCCGGGAGTTCCGGGGGTTCCGGGAGTGCCGGGGTAGCCAGGGTAGTAACCGCTGCCGCCGTTCGGGCCGTTAGGACCACCCGGGCCGTAAGGGCCGTTGGGACCACCTGGTCCACCTGGTCCGCCAGGGCCACCTATAATAGGAAAAGCACGTAAGTCATTTGCTTCGAACAATTTATGAGACCTTGTATCTGTTTAGACTTGTGTGATCTTCCGGGTAAATTGTGGGCTTCCACGACTTGCAGAAAACTGTACAGACACAAGCTTGCTACGACTGCTTATATTGGCCACTGCACAAAATGCTTGCAGGAGCCAACTTCAGAAAAAAATAATGGGAGGCAATCAAGATGCATGACCTTTGAATCATTTTTTTGTAAATCAGTGTTTCACCACAATGTTGTGATTGAAACATCTAAATACATTTTAATAAAGCCAAAGAAAATCTACATGAGTACCTATAGCCTAGCTTTATCATTAGCATGAAGATATTGCTGTTGATTTGTGTTAGAAGTTAGTCAGGCGCTCAGGTGTTTAAAAGTGAAATGAACTAATACGAATAAACTTTTAAAAAATTAAACTTTTTAAAAAGGTAGTAAAAAGTAGAATGAGTGTGATACCTGGTCCACCTGGCGTGCCTGGTGAGCCGGGGGTGCCTGGGGATCCTGGGGTTCCAGGGGTTCCTGGGTAGTATCCTGGAAACATGAATACCATTATTTGTTAAAAGTTGTGCATGGAAAAATCATCTATGTATGTTAATTTGGTCAAAAAGCAATTTTGGTGAGATTTTTTTATTCATTTTTGCTTATACTCTTAACTATAACTGGCTTATAAGAGTAGAGAACGTCCGAATAAAGTTAATGGACTGGGTGACAGATCACGAATTGGAAGTACAAATAGAGCTATCTCTCATAACGTATTGGCCCCAAAAAAATTACATAAAGATAATGAGATGACAAAGGCATTTTACTCACCGGATCCACCAGTACCACCAGGGCCGTAAGGTCCATTTGAGCCTCCGGGACCGCCGGGCCCACCTGGAATAGGAAACATGTATTTACCTGGCAGTCGAAGTTCAGTAGCAGAAGATTTTTACCGTAGTCCCTATACGACACCCACGTGCAAGTTTTCATTTAATTAAGCGAACGACATTTTTTTTCTCTATTGATATGTTAGTATTATGTAATATTATTGATTTATTAATTAAACTAAAAACTATTAACTGATGTATATACGAGTAATAAAGAAAATGTTGCAAAAACATTTTTGAATATCACATTCAGTAGGTACCTAATTTTAAATAAATAAAAATGTTGAAACGCGTCCTTGAAGAAATAAACAATTCGACATAAATGTAATCATTTCATAAATCTAGAAAGTGTAACTTTTAAAAATTGTTTTTCATATAGTTTTTAACGTGGTTTAGTCCTCACAACAAACATTAAATTATGTGTTCAAGTCGCGAAACTTTAAAAGTTACATTATTAGAAAAGATAGCTTTTCTGTTAAGGTCTTTGAATCGTTTTGGAATTGTCTCGAGTATTCCAATGGAATCAATTTGAAAAGTATGTTCACTTGGCTTGCGACTCAAGTTAGGATCAGGAAGTAAAGGATCACCTTGACCAGGGTACGCTGGTTTCCAGTTGCTGCCTCCTACAGAGCTGTCGACGGGCTTCGGCGGGGGTTTCGGTCTCGGTGGAATGGGTTTCGAAGGCACGCCTCCCGGTGTTCTACCACATCCCTTCGGGAAGAATAACTTTTCCCACGGAACCTTTACGCCAGGTTTCGGAGAAGTCGCTTCAGAGCTGGAAAGAAGTTAAAATTTCTAAGCATTTTTTTTAACAAAAATAACAACGGTCATGGACAATAGACATAACTAATAATGTTTGGAATTGCATCTGAAGTTGCAACACAGTTGCAATATATCATGAAAAGATAAATATTATGACATGGCTGTTACTTACTAGGGATATGATTCATCAGCTCTACTGACATTGTTACCAGCCGTCGGTAGATGTTACCTTATTCGTCTGGTAATGTTTCGACTCGAAGATTTCATTAGTAGTACGCAGCGAACTGAGACCTCGCGATCCCTATATCTTCACAACCCCTCGACCGATTCAGCTCATATTCGAACTTAAAAATTATATTGAAATGAACTACTTTCCTACAAAATTTCATGAAGATCGAATCAACGGTTCGCAAGTTAGCGTCGGACAAATATACACACAAACATACAAACATACATACAAATGCCCATTTGTCCCAGTAAACTCTGAGACCTTCGCTTCGCTCGGTCAATTAGATGCAATCCGTGATACTTGCTCTGATACGTGATCCCTGATACGTTATACGTAGAACATTTTCTCAAGGTGCAACTCGCTCAGCGCGTTAACTTCAAATTTTCCTTGCGTGTTTTTGTCAATTACAGCCTAATTTCTCATCGTGGATTTATAAACAAGATTGTAACCAATTTTGCTCTAAAGATAGGTTGTATCAAAAAATTAGGGCGAAAATGATCATCTAGATAACATTGGTTTAGGTTCAAATATTGATTTTGACCTTGATTTTCATCTTGGTATTTGGTTTAGTGACATAAATACTTAAACTAGTTTTCACCTTGGTTTTCTGGTTGGTGTAATTTCTTGATACAACTTATTTCTTAGCGTAAAATTAGTTTTCATCAACCCACGGCGAGTAATTGAGCTAAAAGTAACTAAAACGCACTAAAATTTGAATTTGATTTAAACATTTTAAGAGGCTCGGTATTTGACCACTCACTTTACCTCACCAGTGTGGTATAGGATGGTAATAATAGTGATAACGGAATTTCACTTTCTACCTAACGAGCGTAGAGCTCGTAGCTATCGGCGGCGTAGCACGAGCGTAGCAGTCAGGAACAGGAACATCACACTCCTATCTATAATCGGAGTAGACTTCGTTGAGTTTCCCCGCCAGATAGCCCTGACAATTATAGTAGTACCTTTTATCGGAGTAGACTTCGTTGAGTTTCCCCGCCAGATAGCCCTGACAATTATACTAGTACCTTTTATCGGAGTAGACTTCGTTGAGTTTCCCCGCTAGGTAGCCCTGACAATTATACTAGTACCATTTATCGGAGTAGACTTTGTTGAGTTTATCCGCTAGATAGCCTGAAGTATGCAAGTAATATTATTAGAAAAACAAAATACTCAACTGCAAAATGTACCCTATGTCACTCCGGACGTAAAGAGGAATCAAACGACATAGGCTACAGGAGGTACTACAGGAACACTCAAACATACTTACATACACACCAAGAATATTACCTTCCTTGGGCAGTCGGGTAAAGAGTATATCTTTCGGTAAATTTTGAATTGACGTAGTAGCACTCGGGATGACATAAACGCACTTACTTCTCATCATACTCATATTTCTCATCCGGATAGACTTCTACTGGTTTCTCCGGTTCGACCACTCGGTAGCCGTGGCTGTCGGCGACGTAGTGCGTAGCGCGAAGGTAGCCGTCTGGGTCTACGTAGCCGTAACATCCGTACGTGACACCGTCAGGACCGCGGTTCTCGTGGTGGAACTGACCATTAGGTCCGACGTCGTAACCGAAACCATATGCACCTGGAAATAAAATCACACTAATATTATAAATGCGTAAGTTTGTGTGTAAGTGTGTAAGAAGGTAATTATGTATGTGTGTTTGTTTCCTTTCAACTCTGTATCGGCTAAACGAATTTGAATAAAATTTGGTATGAAGTTAGCTTGTACCCTGGATTAACACATAGGCTACTTTTTATCCCGGTAAAATATTTAGTTTCTGTAGAATAGCGGGTGGAACCGCGGGGCGCAGCCAGTGTGAAATAGATCGTAACTTAAGATTTGGTCCAGTGAAAAGTATGTTAAAAGAAAAACAAAAACTGGACATTAAAAAAACCTAACGAAAATCGTACTTCAAAACATTTCAAATCGTTTGATTTATGAGGTCACGACAGACAAAATTTCAACTCAATTGAACAAGGGGAACTGATCTAAATTTCAGTTGCAAGATTTGACCTTAACATAAAAACATTGCAAGTAAAACAAAAGCTTGTAAAAAGAAAAAGCCGCCAGCACGAGGGAAATCTCTTATAGAAGACTATTGTTATAATCTTTGTTTATGATCTCATGACGTGGGATAAGAGGACTTATGAAGTGCATACTACAGATTTCAAATTTGAACAGCTTACAATTGTTTATCCTTGTTTTAAATGTATGTGTATCTTTCTATATCTCCCTTCGTATAGAGTTATTACTTACTTGTGTCATAGTTCGTTTCGTAGTACTGTTTTTTCTCGCTGTCTTCGATATCTACCACGACTTCATTGTCATTTTGTCCTGGATAATTTTGGAGCTGACGACTCGCTCTTTCATCGAGATCACTTGGCTTGAACGGCTGCTCCAATTTGGCGATGACCTTACTATCGGGCTTAGCTTTAAGGGTCAGTTTCGAATCATTTATTGACCCATGTGTTGCGGCTTTAGCGCTTAACTCGGCTGCTTTTGGGATCACATCCTCTAACTTAGTGATTTTGTTAGCTTTTATGTCGTTCTTTGGTCTATCCTCGCTAGCTTGTGCTATAACTAGCGCAGCCTGTAAAGAAAGAAACATGTTTTTAGTATGTAGAAATAATTATAATTTTATTAACTAAGAATGAATCTAGGTCAGCCATGTTGTTATTCCTTTAGTTATGTAACTCATTTCAATAAGTCACGCACAAGATTGCGTCAGCGTCATTAATTAGTGACGGCATTTTTTATCTCATTTATCAAATAGTAGTTGACTAATCTTTAAAAGTTAGGTCATAAATTACCAATTCCTAATATTGACGGTATTCGAATTTTGCTAGGAGTATTCCGAGAGGATACATTGCCCAACGAGTATGTTGGTTAGTGTTTTACACAACCGCGTTTTACTAAATAAATGTTATTATGTGTGGCTAGGCACGCCTTTATGATGTCATTTTCACGACCAACTTTGCTATTTACTTTGGCGTAAATCTATTAAAATACATCCCTTATTATTATTGATTGACCACTCCCAAGAACATCTACGACGGCTATTGCATGTAAAATACTAATAAAAATTAAAATATTCGAATATATGTTTAGATATTCGTTATTTGAACCCGGTACTATATTGCTTGGTTGCGCTATAAAGTTCAGCATTCGAGCAAAGACAAAATTATTCTACGTTATCAAAAAACTTTTGAAAGTAGGTATTTAGTAGTTGTATTACCAAACAAGTGTGTAAACTACAAAGGTGTTAATGACATCTTCTCGTTTGTTTACTTCAAGTTTCAAAGTGAGGAGATGTTAATTTTATTCTATTGCTAAACTTTCAAGGTAATGAGCTGTTTTGTTCAAAAGGGCAAGAGTTTAATCAAGTTTGATATAACATTATACCTAAATAATGCCTAGCACCTGATCGTGGCACTTGTGATAAAAGCTTTTGAACATTCAATAAGTACCACTCTCGAGGTGTCATGTTACCCAACACGCACCAAGGCACCTATTCATAGCTTTATTCTGTGGAGGCTATTTTACGAAATTATTTGAATTGACTTCTTGAATGCCTCGTGGTCACTGTATTTATGCATTAGTATCTAATTGCAAACTTGTTTATGTCATCTTCTAAAAATATCATATATGAGAGATATCTATTGCGTTGACCTCAATGTTATAGGTAAAAGTCAAAGTTTAACAAAGAATAGGATCTTATACTAAGTAAGTAAGCAGAACTATACCTCTTCATAGTCCTAGCTCCCCACTAGATTACCCTGTGTCGGGGATGTCATGGAACATGCACTAAGATATGGATAACTAACATCCAGACCCTCAACAGATGAGTATTTACATTCATCATCCAAATATCTGGGAATAAAACTCGAGAACTCATTTTTTTGTTTTATTTTTATGGTACTTGGTGACGAGACGAGCTAGTCGCTCGCTTGATGTAAAGCTTCACGCCTGCCTATAACAATTCAGTGCCATCCAGAATTTTGAACTTCAACAGTTCAAAACTATGAGCGGCAATGCACTGCGCTCGTCACCATGAGATATTAGATGTTAAATCTCTTTATGCCCAGTAATTACGCTGAAAACATTGCCCTTGAATCCGGAACACAGTAATGTTTGCTTGGCGGTTGAATTACTGGCAAAAGTGTTAAACTTTCCAAAGCGGACTCTGCAGAAGAGCCCTATCACTACTAAGCCTTGCTCATAAGGTAGACGTGCTAATATTATAGGGGTCGACGACCCTCCTGGACAACCCATGTAAATATAATAAAATAAAAAACCTCAATGTTTTTTTTTAAAAGATTGTAACTTAGTAAAAATAAAAGTAGGTCGATAGCCAAGCGTCGTGCTACGAAATCGAATAAAGTGGGTTTAATCTGCATCGAGAAAGATTAAGATCATGTCGGTCAAAAGAAAAATGTAGGCTTATGCAGTGGATGTTGTGGTTTAGTCCAAATTCGCACTAATTGAAATGCGGTGCGCGTGGAGCTTAAACTTTTGGCAGAGTCCGCGACGTCCGTGACCGTAACCCGAACCGAACAAACAGCGGCTTGCGCTACAATCTCACGTATCGCAGACAAGCATCAAAACTAAATTGTATTTTGATCTGGGACGTAAACGTGTGAGTATTAATAAGCAGACTCCAGCGAAAATTCGCAAGACAATGACACGCGTTGGCATAGAAACCCAAACACCTTGATCCTCAGTCAGCTCGCCGGACATGGGTTGGAATAACTTAATTTTCAAGTTTAGTTTCGATCTCTACTGATTTAAATCACTATCTATTACCCGCAGAAAGTTTTGACCAACCTAGAATTAGATAAACCGAGTAGGTACATACAGTTCTGAGCAATAACTTTCGCTCAAGAAGACGTGCAAGTATTACCAATGTTCTATTCTATTCTATAGAATTGTGTCCAAATATTTTGTGAGTTACAAATTCTATTTTTATCGTAAATAATATATTTTTTTTGCTTGTAATGAAAATGCTACAGGGACTTGAAAATTGCACTACTTTCATTATAGAGTACCTAGTGCTAGTTTCCATTTGGTGATAATCCAAGTTTGAGCCAACATTCATTCATAATGTATAGCGATTAGATATATACCGAAATCTGTTATGTTAATTTGTACCTAGAAAAGGGCTATATGACACTAATATTATAAATGCGATAGTTTGTGTGTAGGTATGTAAGTGTGTTTCTTCCCGTTCAACTCTGTAAGTGCGGAACGGATTTGAAATAAATTCAGTATGGAGGTAGCTTATACCCTGGATTAACACATATGCTACTTTTTATCCCGGAGAAATATTCGGTTTCTGTAGAATAGGGGTGAAACTGCGGGGCGCAGCTAGTTATTTATATGAGACGATTGTTTTGAACAAGTCTGGCAAAAGCAGACTACCATTTTAGCATCAGCGATCATCGATTTTACGACTGCATCGATGTTGCGTCACGTTTTTGCGACTTTCTGCGTTCGACTGCTTTATCGATATCGCGGTTTTTAGCGATTGCTCGGATGCTGCTATTAATTTGTAACAAAGCGAGAAAAGCGAGAAACTGCAGCTTGAGATGCAGTGCAGCCCTGAGCAGTATTCAGCAGATGCCAAAGGCTTAATAAATCGCTGGGTCTGGCATCAGATGGTGTGCGGAACAAAGAGTTCTATCGCTGCATCGAGTTACCAGAAAGCGACTCTATGACGTGACTGACGTTTTTATGTATGCGGATAGGTGCAATCGGACGCGGCATCAAATTTGCTAGTCTGCTTTGGCCCTTAGGATCCTGTATTCATTCCATTTTTGAAAACATTCCACCATAACGTTCAATAAAATCAGTAGGTAGGCTTACGGTAGGACATTTGCATAAGCCATGTGAATCGAGTTTTTGTTATGATGGTAGCTACATTTTATTGAGGTTGAGGATGGACCACGCAAATAAAGTGTACCTATTCATGAAACATTGCAAGCCGGTACTCGTATCTTTAGGCTCATCTTTATGGCTCACCATATCACTCACTCATTCCTGTCGTTTTTTAAAGCGGATCTTATATTGCTTACATGTCCTTGCTTGTAAATGTTAAAATTTATATAATAACGACTCGAAGCTACATAAATATCTGTTATAATGTTCATAGTGACTTAACGATGAGGTCATCGTATTAATTTCTAACATTTCTTGTTTGATTTTTAATAATAAACGTCGTTTCTTCACAATGCTTAGCCATCTAGACAACGATATAAATATTCGCGATTTTGCAAATCTGCGCTTCGCTTCTCTAACCTTAATGTGACATAGACATTTCGCAACCTCAGAAAAAGTAACGGTCGTAACGAAACGCAATTTTTTTTTATTTACGTGTAATATGTCGTGAAATGAACAACAACATTTTACAAAATGATTTGAAATTATGTAACATGAACAACAACGAAACAAAATAAATCAAATAAGGTAAACTGTTTAAGCCTGTTAAAGTCTAAAGTTTTTTGAAAATGGAGTGTCAAGTTAAGACCTCAATGGTAGGTAGCAAGAGCTTCATTAATTAAATACAATGGTAGACCAGTTAGGCGCAAAAATTTCAATCTTAGGTAGGTATTCATAAACACCTCGTTTATATTATACTGACGTAGCGTCTCCGCGTACTTTGTATCAAAATAATATGATCTTATGATTATCAGAACGACCCAAAGGTTCTATCGTTAGCTTACCTGTTTGTCAAAACGTACATGCACAGAACCAGTTTGGAATGATAATGTCCATCGATTTAAATGTTCACACTAAGTTTAAGTTTAGCAATATCGGACAATATAGTGGGAAAACTTTTCTGGTCAAATCTCTTGTCACTACCATAACCTAGAAAGATATATTTTAAATGGTTTTAATTTAAAGTGAAATTATTTTGTTTAAGAATCTTTAAGAGAGAATTAAATACCGCCCCGAAAAGAGAAGCATCTTTTCTAGTAAAATTCTACATAAACTCCTCATAAAAATCAACTACCTTAGAATCAAAATACGTTAACTGAATACATTTGCTTTTATTTTACGGGTTGTTACCACGGCTTCCATAATCCTCGTAAAAACCTTTAGGTACGGAGTCCCTAAAATAACTACCATTGAAAAAACTTTCTTACGAATTCGATAGAAAATGTATGAAAGATTTAGCTTCCATTTACGCTCGATAGCCGCTGTTCCGTTTTTATATATTTTGCGATCGAATAAGTACGATTTTTTTTTTCGGTAATAGTTATGCTAACTCTATTTTATACTTAATAGTGCGAATTCTTCCCGCATTCCATTCAAACATCATTTTAGTCTTTGTTAACTGGCTAAATGGATGTGTTGAGTAATTAAAGAAACAGATTTATTGATTGATGTGCAGTAAAATTATTTACTTATGCAAATAGGTAGCTGTATTAGGTATGTCAAGGTGCGGTAGGTGACGCCACCGGGTTATGTCACACACTCTCCGATGTTTTGTCCAGACTAGACGATAAGTAGTACCGTATACAGTCGAAGGTCGAGTTCATCCGGCGGCACCGACGACGAACCAACTAGCCTTATAGTATAATAATAGATAGCGAAAGTGTCGATTCACTTTCTAGTTGTTGATCTTTAAATGTTGTTAATTTTTTCCATTTGTTTATTGATTATTATTGTTTAATTAGAATTAAAGTAGTGTGAAAATTAGGCGCTGAGCTAAGAAGCCCTAGACTACCTAGTACTGTAATCATTTTAATAGATTGTATCAGGCGTTACTTCGCGTTTTCTATTTTCACTAAAAGTACATAATTTAAGAGATTTATTTAATGTATTAAATAAAAGGAGACCTATACTCAGCAGTAGCAAATGGTGTACATAATGATATAATTAATCTCATTATTTTAAACTTAGTACCCGATTTTTAAATGAGCCTTCTGGATCCTGGATATTTTAATATTACACGCGAACATCACCTTATTTCCGTCTCTTGCGTACGGCATCAGCGCATGTGAGTTTTGTACTATGGGACAGCAGATTATTTTTTCGCAAAATCAGGGTTGGTTGCACAGAAAAAGTTGTTCAGAATTATGAGCTTATAATGTTTACTAGTCTCATAAAAAAAGTACATTATAAGAATCCTAGAATGTACTTACGTAATCTAACCAGTCACTCAGAATAGTTTTCAAATGGTACTCGTTTTTAGGATTCTGTAGTACTACAAGGAACCCTTATAAGTTCGTCATGTCCGTCTGTCTGAATCCTTTACAGCCTTATAGCTACCAAAGTTATGAACGTACATGCATAAAAATTTTCACAACGATAGTCTAAGTATAGACGTCCAGTTTCAAAAACAAAAAAAAAACAAAAAAAACAGGTCTTTTAAATTTTTCAATTTTATAGAATAAAAATAGCATAATTTTATGTTAATGTGGTTGTCATACTTGTAAAGAAGGGATTTAAAAAAAAATTGCACGCTCCTCACATGTCATAATCTATCATGGAGAAGGTCTTTTAAAATGAAGTTAAGGTTTCATACACCTTTTTTTATCAGATGTACCGCTTGCAAAATATGGGCTGACAAAGTTGCTTGCATTGTGCCCCTCCCCTTGCCATTTCTAAACTATGCATCTCAGAAACTTGTTATCTTCCATGTTGATGAATCTTAGTAAAAACTGTCTTCTAAAATTATTTCGGGCAATATGTGATAATGACTTTTTGAGATAAGCGAAAAATCTGATCAACACTTCAAACGCCAATGCGCCTCCGAAACCCTACTAAGCATGGCCCGACATGCTCTTAACAAGTTTTTTAGATCAAAGGTTAAATGTGTATAAATCTCTTGCCGAGCAACACTTTTGTACGGTGAGGTCAGCATGCAGCATTACATATAGCGCTTGTTTTTTTTTTTTATAAACTGCACATATTTAGCAAAAGGGTCTTTTATTTACCACAGCAAGTTTTGAAATTTGATTATGAAGTCATTTCTTGAACGATTCGACGTCTCGTGAAGAGAGCCAGAAAACGCAAGTATACAATATTAATACACCACATATAACACCTTTTGTGTGTTAATTTAATCTCCTAGAAGCATGGATAATTTTTAGATTCCAGTTCACTTGAAACGAAATCTACATTATCAATAAATTATGTCAAAAATATATTTTCATTATTAACGAGGTTTGCTTTAGTAAGCTGAAAAAAATGTTTGATTGGGCACCTAAACGTGACATCATTTTTTTCAATTCTCAGTGAAATTGTTAGTTTACTACATCTATCAAAAACGTGTGTGAAATATGTATAAAAGCAGACGTTGCGTGTTTCATTAGTCATACAGTATTTTTATATAATAGCTATAGATAAATAATTAATTTCATAACAGCCAAATATCGTAAACTAGAAGATGAGTAAGCCGGTGTCGTGAGAAATAGTCGATTGCTCCATCTGTCGAATCAAAGCCAACGTTCCAATCTACGAGCCAACATTGAATGTCTCGTACTTCGGTTTGGCCCTTATTTGTTACATTGTTTGCTAAATTTAGGGTCACTAACGTAAGTAGTTTAAGAATTTTGTTTTCTACAAATTAAATACAATACCAGATAATAATAATAATGAGCATAATTTTTGGAAGTCAAAACTTACTTCCAAAAATTATGGTCAATATTAAATACAAGTGGAACGTATTTTTGTTGTTATACTATTCTTGAATGCTTGATTACGTACACTGTCATCTAACCAACCTAACCAGAGACACCAAACAGTGGTCGTGGTCAGATTAATCTATCAAACTAATCTGATCAGGATACCTAACGAAATATTTCTGACTAGTACCGATAATCGATAGGCCTTAGTTTGTGTCGAACATATTACTAGATATTGGAAAATTATTATCTATCGTCGAATATGTACAAATTGGTGTTTTTCGGCCGATAAAAAAGGGTCTAATGACAACCCTAATACAACCTGACTGGTGAATGGGGCAAAGAAATCGACAAGCGGACACTCCGTGAGAATAAGAACAAATCGACTTTTGCTCTAGCTATGTATCTCGTGACGTAATAATTTTAGATAATTAACTCATACCACAAGACCTTTCGCGCTTTTATAGAGGTCGAAATCAAAACATTTGAGTCATGAAGTCATGATTCGTGTTTCAAAATTTACAATAGATATTACTTATAATGTAGGCACATTTTGTTGCTCAAATTTAACACAAAAAAAAACACGAATGCGCTTCAGTTTGCGCTTGCTAACAAATTCATATGCATTGTCCATAAAGCTTAATATTTACGATACAAGCCTGCATGTCATTAGTGTCGCAGTAATTTTTACATACTCATGCGAACAACTTGAATTGGGGTCTAAAGCTACTACGTAGCTTTGGAGTTCAGGTGCGATGTCTTTCTAAAATAAGGAAATATAGGAACAGGCTTGGTTCAAGCTTTTTTGAGGTAAGCAATGACTAAAATTGCATGCTTGCTTGTCCTAAGGGTGAGCTCTTGTTGTTCTAAAACAGTCAACCGGGATAAATCAGTCATCCATCTGCCATCTAATACACGGTTGCGCTTGTAAATAACATTTCTGGTCACCCAGCCAAAGGCTGAGCGACTAACGGATGAATATCTAGATGGCGTGTACTAATTGTTTTACAGGATTTGTAATTTTACCCCAGCGGGCATTAGGTTTTCCGACGTCCTTCCAAGTTGTTCAAAGTAGTGTTTGTTTACTAAACCAACGAATCAGTCCCAGCACTGAAAACTTCCAAATTGTTCGACGTAATTAAAAGAGGAATTCTACTACAAATTAGGGCCTAAACAAATACCGCTAACGATGAACTTGAAAGTTTCAATCGTCAAAACCAGAGCATCGGCTTTGGACAGGTCTGGATTAACGTTCGAATCAAGAATTCGATTAAATTCAAAGGATTAATTTATTTACTAAATAAATGAACGATGAGGTGATCAACATGTTTGCTCGGCAAATTAAATATCTTATCCGGAATTAGAAGACGAGCTGAAGCAAGGCTTGCCCATAACATTTACGTGACACGTGACGAGAGTGGAATCGTGACTTTAAGATGTTGACTCCTTGTGGAGAATCGACATTAAAACTTTTGTTTATTTATTTTACTCGTGGGATATTATGCCACATCCTGTTTCAGTTGGCTGCACATAACCCAACTCTGTGCTTTCTTTGCACGTTGCCTGGGATCTTGGGATCGTGGTTAAAAATCACATGATAAAATCCCTGTCCCGGTTCGGACGTCATGTTAAGTGCAAATTAAAGGTCAATAAATAAAAAACACTTGCTATTAGGTTTCCTAAGCCTTCGCATAAGTGTTTTTGAAAGGCTGTATCGTCGCATTAGAGGATAATTACGTCATAGCGTGACCCACGACCCGGCTCGTGAGGTGAACCGGCGAGCATCCTCAACCTTTACTATTCAAACTTCTAGCTACGACATCATCGAACACGGAGTGATTGAGTGTGAACACAGAGTCACCTTATCGCAATAACATCACTATATTGTCTTTATAATCACAGTTCTGTTCTACTTTTAAAAGCCACGTTTATGCTAAGATAGAGTACTAAAATTGCACATAGGTATCAAGCATCTAGAATGATACCGACCGGTATCGTTGTAAGATGGTATAAAAGTAGTGGTGACTCATCTTACGCATTCCTAAGAAGGTCATTTTATTCGAATTTGAACTTCTTTTATTAAGGTGCTTCGCTGCGGAATCAAGTTTTTGTCCCGATTTATTAAGGTTTAAGAAATGAGAAAAAGGAATTTCGTAATACCTTTTTAAAATTCCATGGCTCGATGAGGATTTGGGATTAAAAATAAAAAGAAAGGAGAATCTGTCTCGAAATTTACTACAGTTACGTGATCTCAATCGGCGGATTGTTCTAATTTTCATGTTTCCCATACGATGTTCAATGTACCGAGGAGACAAGTAGAGGGTTGTCAAATAGTGTTATATTATTGACGATTGATTGACAGGACAATGAGCAAAACAAATTTCTGACCGATCCACCACGCCTGTTCAGGGTAACTTGCGATTTTGGCAATGTCAGTGACCCAGCACATGTTACACTTTACGGAGATAGCCTGTTGTAGGTACGTGTAAGTTTAAAAGTGATAATTTCCACAAAAAAACAAGCAAGTTTTAGCGAAAGACACACATAAAAGCTTAATCAAACGTGGGTGTGTATTTTTACGTTACGTTATTTTACAATTAAAAAAACACCTTGATTATTATCTGCGTGACAAAAAAAGATCCTTTTACTGCCATCGTATTAAGAAGAATAATCCTGTTTATTTAAAAGACCTATAAAGGTTTTCGATTTCAATTGAAGCGTTCGGGAAAAAAAAGAGAATTAATTTTTGAGGATTAATTTCAGTCAAATTCAGGAGCTTTTTATTAAAAATAACAGGACCGGATTAATCAGCGCGAGTTTTTTATGAATCCATTTATTTTAGTAGCACCCTCGGCCGTTCGAAAATTATTATTAAAAACGACCCAAGGAAGCTGCGATTACGGTTTTGTATATACATCTTCAGGTAGCTTAGCAAATGTGCTCTGATTTGTCTACCGACACAATAGACTCCGTCTTATACTACGAACGCATAACTTTAAGAGTTATTAAAGAA
Source organism: Apocheima hispidaria (assembly GCA_947579745.1). NCBI lineage: Eukaryota > Metazoa > Arthropoda > Insecta > Lepidoptera > Geometridae > Apocheima > Apocheima hispidaria. The sequence continues at coordinate 7,495,128 of OX388151.1, forward strand.
TAGCCTTTGTAGACTCCCCGTCTCGCCGGCACGCTTCACTATTGAATTATTTGTCATGTAAACCCAAAAACCATGCACGCAAGTTTACGCTCATGTCATGAAGTCATTAAAATCTCTGAATGACTTCGTTCTACGAATCAACTGATCAACAATATTGATTCTTTATTGATTTATTGATTTCTTTCTGTCTAGACGTTACATAAATAAAACAAAAAGGATATTTTTAAAATGACATCGGCAATTTGTTAAACAGTGAATATAAATAATTTTATTGGCTAATTATTTCAAACGAAAAGCTAGCAAGATGGTTGTAATCCTGCATTATAACGACAGTGTTTATTTGAGCAGAGAAATGCGGGTGTATTTTTGAGGTCAAGCTCTCCGGCAAAAATACTTCGGCCCTCGAAACCAGCCCGCGATAATTAAGGAACAAATCCGGTTAAGAAAGAGACGGGACTCGGTATTTTTTTGCAAAAAACGTCGTCACATTTCCATTGCAGGCTTCCGCGAGCTTTTTATAAGAGCTCTATTGTGTTCGCTAACCGCCGAAGAAAATTATTTAACACTCTGTACGATGTGCATTTTGTTTGATTAAATAATAATTAAAAACCTACCTAAATTGATTGCTCTTGTGGAGTAGGAATAACTAAGTATCGATTTATGATCTTGTGTAGGTAGTATATACCTACCTCATAAATTGGAGCGTAATGACGTCACTAATTGAAGTTTTGCGACATTTGAGGGCATTCAACCTTAGCTTTTGATATTTTAATAAGTTGCTAGTTGTGTGATCGATGATGATAGAATTTGAATGACATAGAACTGTAAGAAGACATGGCATTTAGATCTTTGATACAATTTTGTTGCTAGAACCATTGTGACCATAATTTATCACTGATAGGCATCCTGTAGTGGGAGTTTACGAATTGCAGGACATATTTATGACGGCTTGGTCAAATGGTTGCTTGGAGCGAAGTGGTTTTTTATTCAGCATTTATACGAATCGTATATATAATTTGCTTTATTATTCAAATATAAATGGGTAGAGAAACTGGACGCAGAGATCTGACAAACATTAGGAGAGTCCTACGTTTAGCGTAGTCTGATAACGATACAAATACTTTCGTGAACCGAATGAAATAGTAGATAGATGTGTTTAGGTGTGAATAATAATAATAAGTAGGTGTTTACAATCAGTCTAAGTTTTCTCCTATAACTAAGAATTTTTTGATGAATGAGCTCGCTAAATGAATATAAGGTATAGTTATTAGGATATCAAACGTTGGCAATGTTGCGATTGAAGCATTGTTATATTATTTATATATTTATAACTGAATGAGAAGTGAACTAAATTTACAGAATTATGTCTATTATATCCGACCCGCGCTAAAAAACGCTCTGACTACTGCTATAATACTTTGAAAGTTGAATGAAAACATTGTTTTTATTATGTTTTACTTCTTATTAACGTTTTTTTTTGACCAGGGGCGTTAGTCTCGACTTTTCGCTACAGCACTTTGCGACCGAATTCGGTCGCTATGACGCAAAAATTCGACTTTGAACACAAATTGTTAACGAAAAAACACAAACATTTTCGCAAAATGCTCTATATTCAACGCTATGTTTGCGTTTTTTCGAATTTAATTCGTGTTCAAAGTGGAATTTTTACGTCATAGCGACCGAATTCGGTCGTAAAGTGCTGTAGCGAAAAGTCGAGACTGGCGCCCCAGCAGCTACATCAGAAATCGGTAATCAGAATTTACGGCTTATATTCATCTTTTGTATGTTATTTCAAATGTCAGAATGATTCTTAGGGTGGCTCGAGAGTGCATAGAAGTAAATATTTCTTTCTGAAAATAAACGAAAACGAAAGTTAGCAGTTTCGTCTCGTCAACGAAGTCATGTAGATTTTAATTCTGTCGCGATGACCTTCACAATCTAAGATGTATTCCACAGTATATTGTGGTTTCTCATTGAGATAATTTTTGTGTTACCGGTTATTGGCCGACGACAGGTTTGATACATAAATAGACATAAATAAAAAATATTTTATTCTCTAAATTTTAGATACATTCAGTATTTAGAATCCCTGCCTGATGCTTTAGCATAACCCTGTTGCAACAAGTAGCTGCAGCGGGTGAGATAAGTAAGTAGTTAATATTTATTACATTATTTCAGTACAAAATAGCCTCCATAGTTTTTGATGATAGCACCTTCATTGCTCCCTAGCACACCGTTCTGGCTCGCAAAGCCAAATTTAGTTTTACATTTAAAAAAAAAGACTAAATTTAAACTGTGTAGGAGGTATCACACCGTTAGCTCTCTGTTGATGATTAAGCGTTACTGGTCCATATCGAGGAGACCAATTCGGAGCAGGTTCTAGACGGATTTTCTCGCAAGCTTGAGCTTTGTTATAAAGTATATATATTTTCTCTAACAACTACAAAAATAAACAAGTCCTCGAATAGGAACAAATAAGAAATTCTATAACACAATGTAATACCTACATTGCTTAAGACATGCATGTTACATTAAGTGTGGGGGAAACTAGACTTTTATCTTAACATTTATTCGCCCGATTTTTTTTTCTAAAGTTTGTACATTTAAACGTAGCATGAAGAGTAAATTAGTTACTAAGTGTTTAATAATTTTTAATGGACTGGGAAACATCTACCTAGCGATAATTATCTCATATCTAAAATTTTGCGTAGTGATAGAATGGAGTGTCTTGATTCACCCGAGTGAGTGTGTGGGTAATTTAAATTGCATAGGGTTTTAGTTCCACTTTTCAGTAATTCCGTTTTTTTTTCTTGTATTTTATTTTGACCCCCTGCTTTTAAGGATAAATCCAACCACACAGTATTTAATAATTTTAAATATAATATCATATAAATGTTACTGGATAGTTACACAATAAATATTTTAAAATAATCGATTTAAAAAAATGGGTGAATTAATGAAAGGTACGATGATTTTCTTCGTTTCCGGAGTATAAATGAAGCGAATTCATATTGGCTTACCACTTTTCAAAAACTTCACGTATCGAAAATAAAATCATAACAAAGCGAAACTAATATTTTAATGCTTATAAAACCGTCCCAACAAATATATATGCCTAAGTACGTACTCGTACATGTTTATAAAGTGTTAATTTTATTTAAAGTTCACGGTCAAGAGGCTCCTATACCCACTTAACTATTAGTTTGCGATTGCATTATTAATCAAATATTTTTGAATATACCCAATTGACACTTAAGTACATACGGACTTTTACAGTAACGTGTGTGGTTTGTTTTCAGTAAAATGTGTTTTGTTTCGTCCTCTATGCTCACGATTTATTTTCGGCAAGAAGTTTGTAAAGCACGCATTATTAGATTAGCAGTTTATCGAACGTTTGTGAATACAGGAGCTATTATTTAACAATTGTTACATGTTATTTAGCTTCAGTATTAAAATTCCAATGATAAGTATTTTCAATCTGTTTAAGTTCAATTCACCAAAGCATTTAAGCCAATTCGTTTTTTTTTTTACATCAGAGCTTTTTTTTAAATTAACTATCAACTGAAGAAAAAAAAACAACTCTTATCAGAAACTGAATGTATAGGCAAACTTGTTGCTATCAGGCGAGGAACTTTACTGCTCGTCTCGTTATTTAGTGTAAAAAATAGTAGTAAAAACAGATACGGAAGTACGAGTTGGGGGCGACCATGCCGGGGCCGGGAACGGGTGATATGTACCCTTGATGAACCCCGAAGTTAGCCGTACTTACTGGCCCGACGGCTGGTCGTATATCACTCCTCTACATTAGGGATAATGATACGGTTGCGAGCTAAATGATACGAGATAAATCGCTCTCTGCATAACGGGCAATTGTTCATACTCTTGTAAGTCACACAAAAATGTATTAAAAAAAAAACAAGAATCGCATTCAATGTACTCGAAAACCAATTTTAGCTTGCGTACTTTCCTCCTAAATAATTTACTTAAATAACTAATTATAATAGAGCTTCAAAACAGAATATGTTTCCGGATAACAAACGCAATACAATGCTGTGCAGTTATTTCGATGTATAACCTTATAGTGTAGAGTTGGCGCTTACCATCAAGCGTTAAAAGTTATATATAAAAAAAAAGGTTCAGCAATAACCTACTTAAATCCTAAGTAAACTTAAATTGATACGTTAATATTAGAAACTGAAAATATTTGTTGATTCCTGAAAATTATTAATACTTTCAGCGTTTAATCCGTATCAGGTAACTTTAAAAAAACCTGAAAACTCGAACTTACTAGAAAATAAAATAGTATTCCCGGCGCCATGGCACGGGAGGCCTCCAGGCCGTGAGTCCTCTGTATCGGCACTCGCCTGTCAAACACAAAGGCTATACGAAGCCCCCTCGCGATTTGGTAAACCCCGCTCCGCCTTATTCCGCTAAAATCACCTGCCGGCCCGACCGGCTTTTCAAACTAAAATGTGCAAACTCAAAGATGCGCACCTTATATTACTTCTTACGTTAACGTCCGATACCGCAACGTATTTGGCATATACGAGACTCCTGCGCATGTGTGGGTCGATTTTGGCGGAGACGCTTAAAATTTTATATAACAGTATGGAAACTTTGGCAATAATGACAAAATCTTGATCTACTTTTAAAAAGAGTAACAACCAAACTGTGCAACATTTTCTATAACTCCCCTGGATCTCTCAAAATATAAGCCAAAAAAAATAATTAAAAAATGGTTAGCGTGACCGCTTACCATTCTCTTATTCAACCATTAAGGCATCATTATGGATGGGGTTTGTTATCTTCAGGGGGTCTGGCTAAATATCGAGTTAATTAAGACATCTGTCGCTAATTATGGCAACTTTGAAGGTCGTTATGTTACAAGACTTAAATTAAGATTGGCCATTTGATACACGATGAGTTGGTTAGAAATATACGCTGAAACTTGAATTGCTTTGAACTTTACCAAAATTTTAGTAATCTCCATACTGTTTGTATATCAGGACACAGGTTAAGCACTAGTCGGTACGAGATTGAAGCCTCCGCTTGCTCGTGTGTGTATCGCGACACACTGATAACGACACGCCCTGTATGTGCGGGAATGCTACATCCTTTTACCATATTTTAGACTCAGGACCTAAATTTTCAATCTGATTGATTAATTTTTGATTAGAATCCATTACATTAACTTTTATAAGCCATTAGCGACAAATTTATTGGAAATAATTAGCTTGAACAGGTATTGGGTTCCACGAAAATTTCCTTATTTACCTGCAACTGTTTTCATCGAAATTCATACGTGTATTGTAGATGCACTTTCTTCTGTGAATTTAAATATATGTTAGTAATTTTCCAGGAACATAATTTTCTGTAACGGGATTAGTCCGGTTTCTGGTAGGTAAATGACATTTGTGGATGTTTCTAGATTTTAAAAAGTTGGCGAAATCTGGGTCATAGTATCTGCATTATAAACTTGTCTAAATAAACTTCCAAATTTATAGCAGACTTTTGATCTGGTGTCTGATTCTAAATTGGAAAGTTTCAGTATCAAAAACGACACTCGCTCTCTAGTTTTTTTGGCTTCGGAAGGCACAGGAAAACGCTATTCCCAATCTGGTTTTCGATTTCAGTATTTAGAATCGTGACATTTAAACTAAAGAATCCATGACGCAAACTTTCGGATATCACGAAAAACGCCTTCCGAGTGAATTTGATTAAGGTAGCTGACCATAGTAAAAAAGGTTTTCCAGACGGAATGCAAATTTATATATTTATTTTATTGGCTTTATTTTAGATACATTGGAACTTACACATTTGGAAACCTTATTAACACATTAGTACACTTAATACATTTAGTGCGTCATTAATTTTGTAGAATTGCAGTATGCCCATTAGTCACAGGCACAGTCCCCTTGTGCATTTGTGAATTTACGAAAAGTGTATAATGCTGTGACTGTTTCGTGAGTGCACAACTCTTAATCAAATTAAATACTTGGGTAACAAATATATTTTTATAAAAGTCAGATATTTTTTTAAATTTGGAAAAGGTCGTCAACACGAAAAAATAAGTTTGATCTCTTTGATTGAGTTTTATAAAAAAATTTTTTTAGTAATTTTCTCACATACATAAAGTTTTTGGGAATTTACATTAAGTATGAATGCAAGTCGTGGTAGCTCAGTGGGAGAACGCTCGCCTCACATTCCTGAAGTAGCGGGTTCGAACCCGGGCGGGCCCGTACCAATGAGTTCTTTGAAACTTACGTACGGATATACCACTGGCTTTACCGTGGAGGAAAAAAATCGTGAGGAAACCTGCATATCTCCGGAGAATTTCGATGGCGTATGTGAATCCGCCAACCCGCACTGGGCCAGCGTCGTGGATATGGCCTAATCACCCTTAGAGGGTAGGCTGATATCCCAGCAGTGGGATGTTTAAAGGCTGATATAGTAGTAGTATGAATACAAACTTGCGAATGTGCAAGTGAGATAGCATGGCTATTCTATACATCCCTTAATGCCATCATGTCGGTGTAGGTTTTTCAAAATGTAACTACAAGATACCTATTTTCCTTACAGTTTCTTTGCTAGTTAATTTTTAGGGTTCCGTAGTACTACTCCTTGTAGTACTACGGAACCTGATAAGTTCGTCATGTCCGTCTGTCTGCCTGTCTGAATCCTTTATAGCCTTATAAGTTTCAAATTGCACAACGATACTCTAAGTATAGATTTCAAAAAATAATAAATACTTGTATTAATTTTGTATAATAAATACTTCATACGTCCTACGTGCCTACGGAACCCTACTAAACATGGCCCGACATGATCTTAACAAGCTATTAATATGCTGACATCACGGCAGGTAATAGACAAAATATTCTTAATAACCTGCAAACTTCATAAACTTCCTTCGACTCATATCTCCTCCCACATTATTGATTATCTTCAAAGTAGCCTCACTGTCGGTTTGTTAGAATAACACGTTTAACATTCAAAAAGCATAGCACGGATCATGTTTGTAAGACATCAAGATATAAGAATTTACATTGAAGTGACCGTGTTAATGCATAGAAAGAAGGCAATTAGATTTTCCGAGGACGTTGTAGGCGCCTTTTAACTTCATATAGAGAGCTTCCTTTTCCTTCTATCCCTATATCTAACAAAAATGTATAAAATGCTCTAAACACCGTTTTGGATTCATCATCATCTGTCAAATGAAACAGGTTTTTTTTTTCAATTTTCAAGTGCCGGAAATGTATAGTAAACGTTGTTCATTTAGACGACGGACATTTTCTACAATATTCTTCATTACACAGTTTATACTATGCGAAGAATCTTGAAACTCCGGAAAAAAAAAACAGCTGTTCCTGACATTTCGTCGAGAATGTTATTCAGTATTATGTTACTTGATGTTATTTTTCTGTGAAGCGCAATTATATTTGAAATCAGCTAACTTTTTTCGCGCTTTCATGGTTCATAAACATATATACATAAAGTTGTTCCTAATGACGAATAAAATGATATCCTAGAATATTCGTCGTTTTACCAAGCATCCAGTATAAGATTGCTGTATGACTGCACGTACTTAAGTACAAAATCAAGTGCCAATTTGGAACATACAGGGTTTTAAGGAAAGCGTATGCTAAGCTGAAAAGGGCTCATAGTACTCATCATTATGAACAACTTTTACTATGGAACCAACACTTAAATCGAGAAAAAACAGCTTGATACAATGTATATCAGAAAGGACGGTAGTTGTTTCTGGTGGCTAACACGGTTATATTAATTGTGCAAATTAACTTAAAACCATTTAAGTAATATACAAGGCATTTAAAAGTTTTTTGTCGGTATTACCTAAACACTTTACAATGAGTTTGTTTCCTGTATTATATACAAACCAGCGGAGCGTAATCGGATACTGTGGGAGGTACAGAATTCGTGCTTACTAATTAGAAACTTTCCCGAAATAGGACATTTAGGTATTTTGTTAAACACAAAATAATTTAAAAATATAACAAAAAATAATTTATATACACAAAACAGATTTCAATCAATTTCTTATTAAGTATTGGCTGCGCCGCGCGGTTTCACCCGGTATACTTCAGGAACGGTTAAGTTTTCGGAATAAAAAGTAGCCTATGTGTTAATCCCGAGAATAAGCTGCCTCCATACCAAATTTCATCCAAATCTTTGCAGCCGTTACAGAGTTGAACGGGAACAAACACACTTACATACTTACATACACACAAACTTTTGCATTTATAATATTAGTGTGATACAAATTGTAACTAAAAATCTGAACTGGATTGTAACCCAAAATATGTATACGAAAAAAATAAAAAACCTTTGCTTATTCGCAAAGCAATGAGCTTACAGACTGGTAGCCTGGGTGCCTGGTGACCCTGGGTATGATGCCAGCATACGCCTATCAAATACTAGGCAAGTGGTAAACATCTTTGATTATGCAAATATTCAAAGGTAAACATGAACGCGGTTTCTGACTGTATGCAAAATCTCTTGCAGGCGGCTTCCCTATTTCATATGTAACTACTTTTAATACCAAGATTCGTTTATATTTCATTAAAAAAAAAAAAATATGGTTCCAAATGGCAATATCTTTACGCGGTCTGAAATCAGAGGAACTAAGGGCTATATCCTATATGCGAAGCTTAGGAGTCGTAACTTTAAAAATAAAGAGCAAAAAAAAAAACTCTAAAACTATTTTTGCTAAATATATCTTCTTGTTAAGTTTTTTGACAAGTCATAGAATCAAAATGTATGATGTATTAAAGCTACTTTACTTTAAAAGCTACAGGTTTTACGTAATTCAAAATCACGTTGTCTATGAATTATTAAAAAATCTTTTATGTTTATTGTAAAGTTTTTAATGTCAAATTATTTACTAATATTAATAAAATTGTTTAAAAAATCTAGTTATGATCTGTGATTTTACCCCTCAAACTTCATTTATTTCCTCTATTGTTTTTTTATGGCTTCAATAGGACTCTTCCACTTCGATTGAAGTGATAAAGCCGCCAATTAGACACCTAGTTAATAGTATTTGTATCTGTTTTACATACTTAGTGAGGTTTTTAGGGTTCCGTAGTACTATAAGGAACCCTTATAAGTTTATCATGTCCATCTGTCTGTCTGTCTGAATCCTTTACAGCTTTTTAACTTCCAAAGTTATAAACCTAAATGAATTAAATTTTGCACAACGATAGGCTAAATTAAATACACATCACAAGTAAAAAAAAAGACATTTTTGGATAGCTCCCATACATGTAGATAGGGGATGAATAATATGGGGTGTCGTTGAATATGTCTTTTATAGTAAAAAATTGCAAAAATATTTATAAATATAATAAATTATAAAATATTATAATTTTATATTCATGTGGCTACATGTGAAACGCGTGTGTGGCCATGTTTATATGTGAAGTGGGGATAAAAAAAATATCACCGGTCCCCCACTTGTAAGGTATCATAGAATAGGCCTTTATTACAATTTTTTATCAGATGTACCCCTTGCGAAATATAGACCGACAAAGTAGCTTGAAATGTGTCTCCTGCTCTTTCTAAAATATTCATCTCAGAAACTTATCATCTTCTGAGTTCTAGATCACAGTAAAAACTTTCTTTTAAAAATATTTCTGGCAGCATGTCATAACATGCATAGAAATATTTTTAGCTTTTTGGAAAAAACCGTTAAAAGCTTCAAATGTCTTACGCGTCTACGGAACCCTACTAAGCATGGCCCGACATGCTCTCGACAATTTTAAATAATGAAACGTGTTATCTTTATATCTATATCCGTTTAGCCCCTAGAAAAAGAATGAGGAATACTAACTAACTAGTTCAGCCGTTACGGACTTTACTCCCGACAACCAAACTTTGATATTTATATACAAGCTGTCACTAAAACGTGCAACAATATTGAAAGTTATGTGTATACTCACCATTATGAACAACTATTACTATAGGAACAACCATGAAATCGCGAAAAAAGAATCAGCTGTTCCTTACATTTTGTCGAGTGTCATTGACAATTTTCAATGGAACAGCTGATATTTTTCTGCGATTTCAGTTGGTTCCTTAGTTAAAGTTGTTTATAATGATGAGTACATACATACCTTTCAATATGTTGTACCCTTCAGTGACACCCTGTATGATTATGCATTTAATGGGAAAGTGTGATGTTTATAATTTGGACCAATTTGATGTTGTTCATCTTTGACGACGTATATGGCTCAATGGTACCAGCCGGGCGGATGTTTCAATGATGAATATAAATATCCACTGTTAGTCTGGGTGTTAATTGTACATATATGGAGATTTGTATGAATTCCATAGCATTCCTGACACAGAGAATCGTAGTGAAAAGCTGAGCATGAAGCTTTATTTATTTATTTCCTTCAACAGCGTTCAATATTTAAAATAAATACTAAACTAAAGTTATCAAACTTATGGACAAAACAATTTGGGTTTGCTGCTATCGGCATATCGTAATAATATGTACTTAATTTAGTTATGCTTTGCACAGGTTTAATGAAGTTGTAAAAAAAATTAACTACCTCAAAGCAACTTCAATGACTTATAACTATATACGAAAGCTAATAAAAAACTATAAAGCCAATAAAAGTCACAATTATCTTGTAACCACATACTAACTTGCATTACTATGGCAGGATATCCACAATAATCTAAATAATTTGAAGCTTGTATAAAACTCGCTCGACTTATGGCGTTCTTTAATTTATTTGTGGCCCGACCACGGCGCGACGAGTTCACTTCTAAATATGTGTTTCCGTTAATCTAAGTTCAATATACCTATCAATTTCAATAAAAAACTGTAGATACGAAATAAATTAGTCATTGGATCTTGTAATTGAGTCACCCTTACGTTTGGGAACACGGAAACTTGTCTAAATTCATTGTCCATTCCTTAGTCGAGTAGAAAGCTTTAATAATTTTATGAGTACTTACAGAAGAAAACTATTACTTATATTTCATACTTTATTTATTTCTGAAGCAAATTAAATTTATATGGAAAACAAATAATTAATGTAAAAACTAAAACAAACTTCCTACACTACTTCGCCTTACACTAATAAATGGCAGGAAAACAAGTCAAAAGTAAATTAAACTAAACTAATCCAAAAGACCAGTAAGAAATGATCCAAAATACTGGCCCCATAAGCTAAATATACTAATAAATAGAATGCTATTAGTCCCAGTCACAATACATCAATAAATAAAAAAACCCTCTTTTCATGTGAAGAGCTACTATAAAACTTATATTACATATTTTCTAATCCAGTACCAAATTTCAGCCCTTTAATCCTTGTATGTAGTTCCTAAATAAAGGACCATGGTATTCAAACGGACGAACACAGCGAATCAATGAAGGTCCGAAGGTTTGCTTCGGAACCCTAAAGGCGCCCTCGCCGGGAACATTCGCCTGTAATGTAATTACGTTACAATGCTACCTCACTGACTGACGAGAATTTCCATGTAATGTAACAATCTAGATTCTATATTGAACATTAGCCTGTAACCGAATCATTTGTTTTTGTTCGGTTTTTCTGATTCACTGATATAATGCTCGAATCTGAAAACTGTTACATTACAGAATGCTCCCGGTGAGGGAACGCCTCAATAGAACCAAATTAAACTAATGCAAACTTTTAAATGTTAATTTGAACTTAAAACTGTACCACAATTTACTAAAGATTAAATGTACGTTTCACAAGTGACTATCTTCGATTTGCCGAGCGAATACTAGTGGCCAAAAAGGAAATTAAAACATCTTAATCTTTTTATAAAAGTACGAATACTTTGACCGCAAATAAGAATTTCTTGCTCTTCGTAGGTAGATGACAACTCATGACATTTAGTCCAGAGTTTTTCAAAACAAAACTAGATTACAAGGATACGTCTCAGGCACAGAAAAGAGAGAAGTAATTTTTGTTTCTCTTCTGTGGTCTCAGGCATGAAAGGAATGTATATACAATAAAAACATTGCAATTGAATGTAGAGGCAGTCATCATTATTATCAGCCATAAGACGTCCACTGTTGAACGAAAGAGGCAGTGTTATGTAGTCCTGCATAGTTAATTTATTACTACTTAGGTTAGTTCTTTTTTTGCAACTGAGTGACGAGAAATACAAACTGCTTGCCCGGTTGTTAGCACCATGTTTTAATCACCAATTTATGATCTTCAACGTACTGCTTCTTCTTTATTTTTCTTTTTTTTTTGTTAGGGTTCCGTATCCGAAAAGTATCAACGGGACCCTATTAGTAAATCATGCCACAGTCTGTCCGGGCGTCCGCCCGTCCATCCTTCTCACATTCAAAAGGTTATTTTTTTTGTGAATCGTAATATTAAGCCGCTTAAATTTTCATAGAATATGTATTTTATTGGTGGATTTCCTCACAAGTAGAAATTAAGGGTAGTGTCTTAAAGAAAAGGGGTAATACATACATCTTACTTGGTGTGTCTATAGTAAAAACTCTATAATATATTACATCCGCGAGAATCGGGCTCGCGCTAAGGATTCCGAACTGAATGAGGGAAAAAACATTTTTTTCTAGTCACTTTAGTACGGAACCCTCGCTACGTGATTCCTACTCGCATTCGGTTTTTTTACTAAGAAATAATTAAATAACGTACCTACCTATTCAAGATATTCGCAGCAATGTGATAATATGCCAGAAATGAAAGTGCGCTACTAAATTGAATAAATCAAACATCACATACACATTTAGTGAGATGAAAAGTAAATTTGCTTGTATGCTCGCATCAAGTCCTGTCGGATCTCGTGATCAGTAGACGCGTAAACAGAAATGCCGACTCAACAGGACACCCGGAATCTTTATCAAAATCAAAATAAAATAATAAATATAACTGGTAGTTCTGCGAACGTTAGACCTCGCGAGCACAAACTTCTTTGCACAATCGCAATTCCACAATTTCATAGAATTTTTTAGTTGTCGGCGAGTTTAAGTTCGTGGGGTATTTCTCCCCAAAAGCGAGGAAGTTGTTGCGGCACCACTTACCGCCTGATTTTATTTATATATTTCTGGAAAACAAACAGCTTTATATACCCAAATAGAAAGACTAAAGAAGAAAAAACAAGCCTTATCTGTTTTCACAAGTGGCAGAAGGATACAGTCTAGTATAAGTATTTTGATAATATTTAGCATAAATATTCAGTACTCGATTGTAAACAAGAATTTTGAATATGAGCAATATCGGTGAAGCGGTTGTCAAGATAATATAAGGTCGAATTGCAGCAGCAAACTTTTTGGCAACCTTTCTGGGCCAATCAAAAATCGCCGATGACAAAAAAAAATCTATAAAATTGTATAACCTGTATACCAAGCTTTGTCAATATTGGTTGAAAATACAACCTGTACCTAAACGCGAGTACCAACATCGGGGCAGATGAAAGCAAATTTTGCCAGTTAAAACGGAGAAATTTGTTCGCTTCGCTCATTCGGTCAAAAGGACATTACCGCAGAATGCATAGGTAAAACATAAAGATAGGCATGTCTCACAATTTTCCGAAAATCAATCCCTAAAAAGGTAAGAAGGGGTGTTTAATTTACTCTGGCCTATGCCAGCAAAGCCGTACGGGCACGCTATTATACGCTGATTTTATTAATCAACAGGCACATCAAAGACTTTCCGGCAACATACTTCTTCCGAAATCATGATACGACCAAGGGCTTTGGTAGGCGTGACAAGATTATATTATTTATACATAAATCCCCTTATAAAGTAGTACGTACGTAGCGTAACATTTATTTTTGGATGCCGAGGTAGCGGTATCTTTGTGAAAAATACGCGGTGAATATGAGCTTCGTCCGTTCTATGAAGGTAGCTGCAGCGCACGAAATGCAGATTTCGATATATAAGTTTTCCCCCTTTGATCATGGGGGTCAACGACCTGTACATTTTAACAGCAGTATAAAATTCCAGGAAGTAAAACAAAAGCTTATCGCGCTTTCTTCGGAAGCGTTGCGAGAAATTAATGCGTGTAAGTGCATTAAGTCGTTACCTTTATCTTGTAATCAAGGCCCTGGCCTTGGGAATTCGTGTTTATTACATAAAGAACTCTCGTGGCCTGCACGTTGTTTGAATAATATAAGGTACTGTTACGTTTACATGTCATTTTAAACCTTTGATGTATTTGTAAAATAAACATGTATAGTGTGCTGTAAAGTAATCACACTAATGTTATAAATGCGAAAGTTTATGTGTTACTGTTTTGTTCCAATCAACTCTGTATAGCGGCTTTGATTTGAATTAAACGAAATTTGAAATTTGACGGATTTAAATTTGGCATGGAAGGATAGCTATCTTGTCTTTTGGAGCACTTGTAAAATATACATGTTTTGGTGTAAAGTAACCACATTATCATTAATGAAAGTTTATGTGTAAGTGCGTATTTGTAGACAATAGACAATAGACAATGGTTTATTTGCCACAAAAACAAAACAAAATATAAACAAAACTTAAAAGATAAATAAAAATTACAATTAAAAAACAACAAACACCTATTTTGTTTATAGTTTGTGGTTTTTCGGACTCCGTAATTCCGTAACAGTTGAAAAGGTTTGGATAAAGTTTGTTATGGTCGAAGGTAGCAGATAACCTGGTAACAATAGGCAGCTTTTTATTTCGGAAAAATATACGGTACCTTCAGGATAGCAAGTGAAACCGTGTGGTGCTGCTTGTAATGCTTTTTTTTAAGGATGGGCAGCAACGTCCTATGACTAAGCGTTCTGAGATCCCAAGCCACCTGCCAAGTATGCGAATTATGACAGCCGGCCCCTTTTTTCAAAGATCTTCTGGCTGATGTTGATGGTATTATTTTTTCAGAAATGAATGTGCAAGGGAAATGAGAAAGTAGGTACATGAAATAAATAAAAAATTAAGTTGTTTCAAAAACATTTAAAAACAAACAGCGTTTTAAGGACAACGGTTTGTCCACAATGTAGGTAGTTGCGAGTAGGTTGAACATGTATACATATTTATACATACGGCGTCATAATATTTTATCGCGAGGTAAAGGAGGAATGTGCTAAAATTACCGTTAGGAAGATTCTTTTATTTTGTCTCGATTTTTTTGCAGACAAACCTGTTAATATTGTATTAGCAGCTTAGCAGTATATTTCTATTATAGTCTGTTCTGAAAATTGCTCATAAACAGCTGCAATTAAAACGGTATTAAATACCTAGGCAATATACTAATAATATAGGAATATAAAAGCTTAAATTAAATGCATTCATTTTTAAGTTCGCGCGTCGATGTTTTTTGTTTTGCTAATTACAACAATATGGTGTGGGCTTCTAATTTTTTTTTGGAAAGTAAAACTGTTAAAAGGAAGAGCTGCTGGGCCTTTTTTGATTTTAATTTTGCTACAATTTTTTCAGGATAAAAAGTATCGTTTGCATGTGTATTCTCATGACGTAAACTATTTCCTTGTCAATTTATATCATGATCAGTTCATCAGTTTGGTCGTGTTTTTTAAAGTTACCTTATTTATTAAATACACCTTAATTTTTTATTAAAAAAAATTTTTTAGGCAATTTTGAATACGTACAACCCTTAAGAAAAAAAAAAATAAAAAATCCTACACGACAAAAAATAATAATTAGGAACCTACATTTTTCGGATTGACGTGATCGTTTGAACCACCTGCAGAAAACCCCACATTACGTTGGCATTTAATAAAATATAATATGATGAAAATGTTGAAAAAGATTCTCAACTTTTCATAATTTAAAAAATCCTTGATATTTGATCCACAGTGAGCTCAAGTAACACTGTTTTCCTGATGTTTTATCCTCAATTTTGTTTGAACAACTAACGATTTCCAAAGAAATGGCACAGCATTCGAAAATGCATTTATATTTTTATTTATTTAGCCTGGTGTAATGCGCATCTTTACCGAAAAATTATAATTTATATTTTATTTAATACTCATGTTAAATTGATTCTATTCTGACTATATTTTGATCATATCCGGTGATCTTTATTGATTTAATTTAACGTGAGTATTCCCGTTTTATAAAAAAAAATAAGTCAAAACGACGTCGGTATAGTAATACTATGAATAGTATTATTTACATATTCGTGTAAGTTTTAAGCACGACTTGGTAGAGCCTGCACAGAAGATTTTTTTTTTCTGTATCTTGTTCTGCTTCACTCAGATCTTTCTCTTTTTCTTGCAGTTTTTTTGATTTTTGTGGACTAAAAAGTCTGTTGTAATCGTGCAGTAAATTGCTAATCCCGGTAAATCTCAAATAACTCTCTTTCTGGCCTGATTAGACACAATCTTAATTATTTTTTATAGATATACTTAACCGTAGAAAACTACACGCATGGCAATTATAATAATTTAAAAAAACAACTTTTTTTCGGACCACGCGCTCAGTAGCAGTAGTAGTATTTATTTATTTCATTCGTTTACCGAATTATATCGTGAAATCGATTCGATATGGCAATCTCTAAAAAGTTCGCTATAGTTTTATAACTACCAACCAGTTCTGTGATAGATAAGTACCTATACGATACGTTGAATGTTCTACACCGACTGTATAACTGTGCTTTTTATGTTAATTTGATATGACACGAGACTAACAGTTTGTTCACATGTTAATGAGCGTAATTGTTTTTACCTAGTAAATTAGCGACAAGACATTATGTCACAACATTTTTTTCCCGTGTTAATTACACGTGACAGTTTATTTGTTAATCATAGTAAGCATGACAATTTAACTTCCGAAAATAAAAGTCCAAATTTTATAACTCCAATCCTAAAATCAGTTGTGGTTTTTCACTACTTTTGTATTTTTAATTGATTTAGCTCGTGGAACAATTCCTTGAAAATACGTATAACCATACCAATTCCAGTGTCACCCAGTAATTTGAGATTCGATAGAGCAAAACACATATTTTTTTACCGTTACTAAAAATGTAAAAACCTAACATTTAAATTTTTTTGTTATTAAATTTATTTATTAATATATGTATGTATAGGAAAAATTAATTATAATATATAGCTAAATTATAATCTAAACTTAAATATACAAACTAAAACTAAAATTAGATACAAAATTAAAACAAATACTTAAATAAATTAAATCTAAAATATCTACAAATAAAAAACCGCATTTAGGTCGCTGTCTGCGGGTAAGGTGCCCAAAAAGCTCCACATGACTCTGAATTGGCGACTGAATTGCCAAACTCACCCTTTGACCGAGGTAAGCGCCAGCTCTTTGGTCACTTGTAATTTCAACTAGGCGCCTGGACAGATCCTTTATTAAACAACGGGCGACCGGACCCGAAGGTCCCATGGTCTCAACCCCAAACGGGAAGAAATATGTATCCGTCAATGAGCGATTCATATTTCCTCCGTTTGAGGTTAAAAAATGTATAAATCTCTTGGTCTCAATTACTAAAACAGAAGTAAGACTTGATTTAATGGGGATAATTTAAATTAATCTATCGAATACTTATTAATGAATCTTATCTCACAATGATAATTATGTGTGTTGGTTTTTGCAACTTAGCTTTTTGCAGCCCGACATCTTTTCATTTGCATTTCAAAGAAACGCAAAAGTACATTAATATGTATGTTTTTTTTGGGTTCCGTAGCAAACCCTTAAAGTTAGCCATGTTCGTCTTTCCGTCTATATGTATGTCGTGGTTCTTTTATTAAGAGATTATATAGATTTCAGGGCTATTTGGTGTATGTATAGATAGTATTACTCGCGATCAGGAAAAATACAAAAGCTTGTAAACAAAAACTTTTGGGGGTAGCCACCACATGAAAAGTAGGGCTAAAAAATTTAAGACCAAGGGTGAGTTTGGCAATTTTAAGAAGATTGACTGGGGTTTCCTAAGAGACTTTACAATCGAAATTAAATATTACTAGCCCATTTTTTTAGATTATGGCTTGATTTTAAATACTGGAGTCTAAAGTGGGCATTTTTGACTTTATTACACATCGAGAAAAAAGTTACCCTTAATCCCGGTTCCTAAATTTCTTAGAAATATCTGTATTACTAGCACACAGTGTCTAACAGTGTATAACTTTAACAATTATTATAATATACCGGAGTCGAACAGTTTACGAGATAAGGACGATCAAGTAAGAAACATTTATTTTGCACATAATCTCGGTCTGAGATATTGGTTATTAATTCCTAATACCGCTACGGAACGCTACCAGGAGCGTGTCGCAACACGCACTTGATAGTTTTTTTTTAATGTGTGTTGAGAATGAATAATTTTATGTCAATTTATATCACTTGAAGGTAGAGAATGAAAAGGATACAGTGACTCAACAAAGTGGTGCTCTCAGCCTATATGGGCTGGAGAATCATATTTTTTTTGTTTTCAGATCCGACATAAATTCTTATTAGGAGAATAATTGCGTTTATGATTTTTCTTTCACAAAACACATACACATGCTATGTGTATGTATTATATCGATTCATGAAAAATTTGTTCATTTAGACGACGACTTCTTAGCAACTGGGATCTTCAAACGATTCCTCGTAAAGAGAAAAAGGTACCCAGTTTTTATCATATATAATGTCTTGTGTTTGTTTTCTCAGTACGTCATTACATTAATCAGCGGTCTATGTCAAAACAAGCGCAACGATACAACATATTTAATAATAAGCGTATCTTATTGAATGACACCTATTCGTTGCAAGATTTCAATTAATAAAACCTAAGTTTAGCGTCAAAACCTTGTAGCTAATAATAAACAATGACATCACGGAGAAGTGAAAAATGTTATCACTTAGCATACATTTATTTTCTGTCAAAATACAGAAGACGTTTTTAATTTTCGTTGAGTATTTAACACTAAGACTTCGCATAAATCTGTTAAAACATTTATTTATGTTAAGACTGTTAGGTTGAAGACAGAGCGCTTGTTATAATAAACTGAGATCTGAGTCCACAGGTCATTAACATCGTTTAAATCAGCTTACTGTATAGTTTATACTCTTATACTGGCTGACGATCTGTTATGGTGACTTTTGATGGATGTGTAGGATGTGAAATTACAAAGATTTTATTTAGTGCGTGATGCCCGAGGCAGAACGTGTACGTATTGAAACTAGGCCTGTTCTCAAAGGTTATACTATGAAAAAAGCGTGATATTTTTATTTTATTGTATGTTTTTAGTAGGTTAGATTGTCTATTAAGTAAGTTTTGGTCTAACTGCAAAGTAAATATTTGTTAAAATAAAGTATTGATTGTATGATTTTGTTTACTCAAAGATCACTTGCTTTTACACAAAACATAATATTATTTAGATATCTGATATACCTACAATTGATGTGTTTTATGCGATGCTTGAAAAAATTGTTCATTGCGACGACTTTTTAGTAACTGGGATTGTCAACCGATTTCTCGTAGAGAGAGAGAAAGGATAGATAGCACAAGCTTTCTCAAAAGTAAAAAAATTCTTTTGAAAAAGTGCCTTCCCATATAGCTATGCTTTTTCCAAAGATTTTGAACCTTTGAGAGAACACCTGGCTGAAGTCTCGGTGTGAATTTATTAAACGTGATTTCATGCAGCTTAGCTCTTGCTTAGTTTGCAGCAGTTAAGCTCTTATTCGAGATGGAGGCGCTAAGTCCTGCACAGACTCCACGTGAAGGGGCTGACGCATGAAGTTTATTGTGCATTCCCCGCCAGCATCTACCTGAGCCAACCAGTACTGGAGCAAAGCTCTGGGCCGCTTGCACAGTATTGGGATTTTCCCGAGAAAAATATATGGCCAAGAACGGGCTTAGCCACAATACCACACATACCTTACCTATATACCATACCGCGAACATCACGCATTACATGACTGTATACTCTTTATATGTTCACATCCTGTGCAAAAGTGTAATTAAAGTTAAGCGACTTAGTAAATAATTTAAGAAAATAAGAAAAGACTAGTACCTACAAATTTAGGAATATTACCTACTTATATACGTTCCAAACATTGTTAGTGAAATGAAAAAAATCGTTGGAATATGAAAAAAGTTTATTTATAGCGTTTCAAAATATTCCCCTGCAATCCCAATACATTTGCGGGAGGTCAAAAAATAACCGCCGAAATACTTTGACGGCCTCTTTATCTGCAGTGTTAAATTTTCGCCCACGAGGCAATTTTTTTACCGTGTGAAATAAAAAAAGATCGCGTGGAGCTAAATCTGGGCTGTAGGGAGAATGTGGTAGCATTTGTACCCCCGAAGTATTCAAATAGTCCATAGTTCTAGCAGCTATGTGAGCAGGCGATTAGGGGAGAATTAATAATGCCTCGGACACCTCTCCTTGGTCGCTCGCTATTCATCTCCCCGAAAGTTCAGACAAACTTCGCAATACCATTCACTAGTAACCGGTCTACGGACTTCTAGCGGAATTACAGCTACTGGTCCACTGCGTCGAAAAAAACCGCTATATTTTTTTTATTAACGCTCTGACTGCGAACAACTTTTGTGGACAACTCGTCTTCTTCAAACACCCATTGCATTGATTGTTGTTTCGTGAGAGGATCGTTGCTGTAAAACCAAGTTTCGTCAGTTTGTCGAACTTTTATAGCATAAATTTGCACCAATAAACACGACGGGATTTGTGCTTTTCGGTGAGAGAATGAGGTATCCATCGCGAAGCAACCTTCCCAATTTTAAGGTGTTCATGCAGGATGGTGAAAACTCCTGTGTTCTTCAGTTCAGCCTGAATCGTTCGATGTGTAATGTGTCTAAAATCCCGCAATAGCCAATCTACCCTGATGACATTTTCATGAGTTATTGCAGTTGTAGGTAGGCCGGGTCTGGGATCATCGTTTATTAAATTGTTTATTTTCGAATATTAAAAATACGAAAGTTTGTGTCTAAGTGTGTAAGTATGTAAGTAGGTAAGTATGTCAGTGTGTTTGTTCCCGTTCAATTCTTCAACGGCTGAACTTTTAATGAAAATTGGTATGGAGATAGCTTACCCTGGATTAACACATAGGCTACTTTTTATTCCGGAAAAATATTCGGTTTATAAGAATAACGAGTGAAACCGTGGGGCACAGCTAGTTAAGTAAATAAATAATAACTGTATATTAAGTAAATAAATAACAAATAGCTCAGTCAGAATCGAGTTTCAATAAAATAATAAAGTCCATATTATCAAAACTAGTTCAGTTCAGCTGGAGGTAAGTGACCCATGGCTTGTGACAGTCACAACCACCTACAAACATTATGTTGTTGTTTTTTGCTTTAAATCGATTGGTTGTCTGATACCTTTATTTACGACTTGAATGGCGAAATTAAGTCAAATTCTTATTAAACTTCGTTTTACAAAAAACCTTTTCGTGCTTTCGTGGTCGTGCTTTCCGGGATTCAGAATGTTTTCAATTGTAAAGATTATAATCTGAACAGGAAAACTTTAGTTTAATGTAGGTTTAGATTTTTTGCGGTTAGTTCCTTTGCAGGTTTATACTCGGGATTAATGTGTGTATCATCATTTGGTAACGGATCTTCAGAACCATTAAAATAACATTTAAAGTACTTTAGGTATTTTATTAGTACGATGACATTAAAAAATGTAATGGCCAACGATGTGAACGTTTTTTATTAGACGTCAAAAATGGTTTAAATTATAATTGGTTAGATAATTATGCATATAAAATGTAATACGTCGTGCATATTGGACAACACCATCTCCCTGTGTAGCCTTTTATAAAATATAGTTTAATATAAAAATTTACGAAAAAAGTGTAAGAATTGAAATAAGTAACTTTTTGATTGTCGTGTCCAGATCGTAACTGTTATCTGAATATCAAAAAAGTTGCATACTTTACCCGCTCATAGCCAAAGTATCTAATATATAACTAATTATAAATCATTAATTAACTTTTTGTCATTCTACATAGCATTATTACGAAATCAAGCGCCAGTAGCGTACTAATAAACATATTTTTTTATTGTTAAAGTTGTAGCAGTCTATTAGGCACTCATCGCATCGCCATCAAAGTATCTAACGGTCCTATACCGTTGCCTATTAAGTTTTATGATCTGAAAAAATACATATATTTGCAAAAATATTAACCTACTTTCTATGTAAACGATTTTAGAGCGTTATTTATCAAAAACATTTAAAATTGATAATATTTTTAAAGGAAATGAGATGCATTTGAATTGACATTTGTCGTTTAATTCATTAATTAATAGCCTTAATAAGTATTAAACTTACTAAGGTATTCGAAAGATTTCAGAAAAAGCGGTGTTTGATTTTGGAAACGAAGAAGTAAAACCACACAAATAACTTGAAAGTAGGTATCGCAAATTTGACAATAATAATAACAAACGGCGTTCTTTGCCATATATTACTCGATCTTGTTTAGTTTCCAGGCTAATGGCCGTTATTATAATTTAAAAAACTTAGCCACACCGTTATCAAAGCTGAGGTTGCTACCACAAATGGCCATAAAAACCCCATCTGATCAGATAGGGACTCCGGTTTTTAAAACTTTTTTGAGATTGCATAGACAGATTCGAGTAGCATATTTCCGTTATCATCAAGGGTTTCCTCTTCTAACTCTACCTGAGCATTAATTTTCTAAAGTATGTGTTTCGATGGCTATAGCGAATGTTCCTGAAAATTACTTTTTAGGTTTTTAATACGTAATGCAACGTTTCGCTCAGCGCGCGAAATTCGAATTTCCTTGCGTTTTATGTCAATTACAGCTTAATTACTCATCGTACGTTCATGAAAACTAATTTTGCGATAATAAATAGATTGTTTCAAGAAATTACACCAACCAAAAATTCAAGTTGAAAGCTAGTATAAGTACATTTCCCACTAAACCAAAAACATGAAAATGAAAATCAGCTTATTGAAATTTGTAGCTAAACCAATGATATCTAGGTGATCATTTTACCCGTAATTTCATAAAACAACTTATTTATTGGCGCAAAATTGGTTTCAATAAATCCACGACGAGTAATTAAGCTGTAATTGACAAAAAAAAGCAAGAAAATTTGAATTTCGCGCGATGAGTGAAACGATGCACCTTAAAAAATTATAGTGTGTTTCACGAAGATATTAAAGCAAATACCTCATTTCTATCTACGTCTTCCGTACTATATCATTAAGAGTCACAATACGTTGTCAATAATTTAGCATTGTGGAATTCATTATACCATTCCCTATTCCGCTGAAAAATGCATACCTGGAAATCACATCTACTGGATACTAATGGAAAAATTGAAACATAAACACAATTACATTTTCCATAAAAGACATCCGTCTATGTAACTTGCTCAAAAATCAAATTGTAATTCCCCAACAATAACAAAACGGAACTAGTATTAGGTAATATTTGTTTAATATACTTCAACCTTGGTCGTCTAAAATGTGGCTATTCAATTATCACGATTCCGGCATTTTCACAGTAAAAATTTCGTATATGTTTATTTGAGCTACATCACGGATACTAGTAAGGCGTCGATTCTGTTGTACTATTTTCTAAACTAAATGTGACCGCTCGTAAACTTTTGTCATCCGGGTAGCAACAAATGATTCATCCCTTCCTCTCACACTCTCAATAGGACTTATAATAATGCAATTTATTTGGTCGAAAGAAGTTTAAAAGGAACAAAAAAATAACGTTTTAGGCTCCTCTCAAGTATTTTTGTATTGCACTGACCTAACATAACATTTGTCAATTTAATAGGCGTTCTAAGTTAGTCTGTAAATATTCTTCTTTTCTCGGCTTGCTCCATCTTCAGTCTAACTGTCGCTTACCATCACTCAAGCTGGTCGCCACACGTAGATTCCAACAAATAAAAACACATTGAATTAAAAAGATACACATATAATTTTAGTCCTGGCAGATAATTTTAGTTTAGTGATTGGTACAACAGAATCGACGTCATTATTTATTTAAATAGGATGTAGCTAGGCATAGCTTTTAACTTTAATACTGTTTACAGAGTATTTCAGGTATCATGCGATTCACGAACAAAGTTTATTTAATTTTTAGACGGATTTTGTGTTCAACGAGCATTTTTTATTTGTAGAAAATAGAGTTTAATAATATATGTCACTTGAACCAAAACTAAACTATCGAGTCCTCAGAATTCAAAGTTAGTTAAATACTTAGCCCCATCCATGCTTTCTTAGCTTTAATCATCTCCATGCTAAGGTTGCCAGGAAGAGATCGCTTTAAGCGATAATAAATAAATAATAAATATCTGGGACATTTTTGCACACACGGTCATCTGACCCCAAAACTAAGCAAAGCTTGTAATATGGCTGCCAGAGACTGATATACGTACATAGATATTTTTAAATACATACTTATATAGATACACCAATTGTTACACTAGTTTTAAGTAGATTTTTGTATTATGTATGTAATATCTGGTGTAAACAATAAAGAGTTATCTATCTATCTTATTATTATTTTATGTTCTAAGTCCTTTTCGTTGTTTTGTTTATCACAAAAGGGACTGATTGTCAAAATTAAATGTGTGTATATGACATGTTTCTCTATCCTCATGGAATTAACTTAATAATTCGTTTGGAGTTATTCAGTGTCCTGTCCGCTCCACTGTGTGATGCGGCACGGACACTATTTAAACTGTTGTGTAACCTTCTTAAGTAGACAGATACTGAATGTAAATAATGGAGCTCACATAGTCGCGAAGCGATTCAAGCCCCTAATTGCGAGCGAAGCGAAGGTCTCAGATTTTACTGGGACAAATCGGCATTTGTATGTTTGCGTGTATATTTGTCCGATGGTAACTTGCGAACCGTCGATCCGATCTTCATGAAATTAAATGTAGGCAAGTAGTTCATTGCAATACAATTTTTAAGTTCGAATATGAGCTGAATCGGTCCAGGGGCTGTGAAGATATAGGGATCGCGAGGTCTCAGTTCGCCGCGAACTACTAGTAAATTAAGATTTAAAAAAAAACTTAGTACCTTCTGAAATTAAATGAACCCTGATTTATTTTTAGCTTGGATTTTCCTGTTTTTACATTCGGTAATTTATCTGGAACGATTACAATGAAAAAATAATTACCTACCTAGAGTTATCATCACATCATAATGTCTAGGTTGGTATATCTTATATCTCTACGGGAAAAAGATAACAGCAGTGTTTCACTAAAAGTAAATAAGCCTGCATAAATCTTGCAAATGCGATGCATTTTAAGCTCACATGTACTCGAGGCACGTCTGCCACCGGCTTGCTTTCTTATTGTGAATGTACTTCGTGCCTCTCAAAGCTTGTTTGTAACACAATATATCAACTAGCGAATGGTTTTTGAATTATAATGCAAAAAGCCGTCTCAACACCTACTCCAACTCTAGTTACCTGACTTTTATTTTAAATAACAATTTTTATAATTTATTTGAACCAAAAGTTAGTATATAAAGCGATGTACGTCGGTATGGTTCCTATGAACTCCAAAATAGCTTGACCGACTTTGATGATATTTTCAGACACTCTCCAGATTAGTCTAGCAGGTGACCTTGTAAAGTTTCGCACCCTTGCAAAGTCGGGCGAATTGCTAGTGGTAAATAAAAATAAATCAGTTACCTTTCCTTTCCTATTAATGATATCCTAAACGAACTTAATTAAAACCTAATTAACAAACCCAAGTAAACTTAGTTTTCAACTAAAACATTGTAAGGAAAGTTCCAATCGAACTTTCACAAAAGCTATTTTGAATCAATAAAACACGCTGTTTTTCGTTTACTTTACTTGTTATCAAAGAGTTCAAAATGTTCTCGTAGCAAACCAAACCATAAAGTTGGTAGGCGAAGGTAATTTATTATTACATTTGACTCGAGCTTTTCAGTAAAGAGGAAAACTGACCAGACGCGTGTTACTCGTATTATCTATCTGTTACATTTGTTATTAAAGTTAGACCGCAAATATTCTAGTACTGGGCTAATTTATAGGAACCGTACGGGGCGAGGACTTAAAATTTAGTTTATTTTTACTAAATGCGAATGTACTTGTTTGAGTGTCCTTTGGAAATATTACCTACTTTGCTCTCTCGTGCATTACATGGGCGGAATTTCATCCACGTGAAGTGGTTACAAAGCAGAAGCAACAGTTATCTGAATGGAAAAATTACGAGTTAGCGAACAAGTCCTGTAACGAATACTTTAAGCATTACGAATTGGACATTGTTTATCTTAGAAATCGCTGTTTATCGTAAAAACACGCTGTAAAATTTTATTGCAGATACTGAATGCAGCTTAAAATTCTGCTGTTGATCTATACTGGGTGTCATTGTGCTCATTCATCATAGCAAAGAAAAATAATAAACAATGGCAATAAATACAACGGAATTAGTTTCATATATATTTCTATTTTGCCAAACTTATGTTATATTGTCCAATGTCTTATATTCCCTGGACCAACGCCTCCCTCTCCTTTCTCCTCGTATTGCGGATATCCAGGCCACCAGAAAGAACGGGACGTTTTGGTGTCCTGGGTGTCCGCAAAATTTCTAGTGTGTCTCTCCCCGCGTTTTTATACTAATTCTATAGCACAATTTTTTTTTTTCGAATATTCTAGATTTTTTTTTAGTTAAAACTGAAACTACTTCTTTGCCCGAGGCTATGGACGCCTGGACAAAAACTGTCCAGGAGAAAGCTTCCCCTAGAAATCCCATTTGCAGAGGCTTTAGGACGGGCCTTTAAACAAAAACCTTCACCAAGACCTATTAAATAACAAAACATCACTATTGGATCGTACTCGTCATCACCTCTCTGCAAATTTTTGGCTTTAGAATTTACCAACTTCCAACACTGGGACACTAATCCCAGAAACCATCTCGAGTTAATATAGGTCTCTTTCATCCCTTGTATAGCAAGCTACTATTTCGTGACAGCTATGGTGTCTATTTCAAAATAATTGAGTTGCTTGTTCAACCGATAAGTATACATTTTGTCCATTATCACCACTAAATTCTCCTGATCACAGTGACCATTAAGCCAGAACACATCAATATTGACACTGTATTGTGTTCGGATAGTAACCCACAATATTAATTACGGTATAGCGTATTCCTCCGGCGTTATTATTTTAATTGAACATGTAATAAATTTCGTCTCAACTATCGCCGATCCGCCCATGAGTATCCAAACGCCAACGCCGTAGGAAGACTCCATTAAAAGCATTCGACCGAAGGATAACTGTAAATACAAGTTTAGTCGAAACATTGTTGTTTGCGACATTTGGACCGCTAAGGTGCTCGACGGGTAGGTAAAGGAAACATTTTGGAAAGCGGATTTTTATCTAATTTATGTGCCTACCATAAAAATCCGTTTTTATGGGGTATGGAATCATTTTCGTCAGTTTTGATGCAACTGTATGGGCCAAATGACGTCATGAATGAGAATTGACTCAATGAACAAGAAGGTAATTTTTTAATCTGTGTAACTTTATCACTCAACAACTTTATCAACATTATCAGCTCGGTCTCTTCTGAACATAGGCGCCCTCAGAACGCCACACAGAGCGACAATCTGCGTCCACGGCCAGTTGCCTGCGACTGTCACAATGTCGTCGGTCCACCTAGTGGGAGGTCTGCATACGCTGCGCCTTCCAGTTCATGGTCGCTACTTAAGAACCTTTCTCCTCCATCGCTAATAGGTTCTTCGAGCGACATTTCGAGCATATAGAAATTAAAATAAAAAATATCATCATGGAACCATTTAATATTTGAAAAGAGTTATGTCGACTAGACTCATATAAAACGAATATTTCAGTTTAAAAATAAATAGGCTAGGTTTTCGTTCAGCGATGTCGTTATAGCCGTTCCCTTTGTAAATATCACTATAGATACATTTGCAATGTAGAGATAGAACCCTACTTACTTGTTTAAAAATTATCTAGACGTGAAAGTAAGTTTTCCCCAACATGCCATAAAATAATCTTTAGAAGGCAAAAATTAAACCTTTTGTAAAATGTTCACAGTCCAAGTGTCTGCACATAGAATTTATTTCAAATTAGCTGCGCCCCGCGGTTTCACCCGCGTGAGATTCCCTCAGGAACCGTACATTTCCCCTGGATAAAAGAAGCCTATGTCACTATCCGACCCTTAAACTATATTCATGCAAAAATTCAGGTCGATCCGTTGCTCTGTTGTTGCTTGAAAGCGGCACAAACAAACCAAGAAACCAACAAACACACTTTCGCATTTATCAAATTAGTAGGATAGGGATGATGGCATCTAAGAGTCGCTCATAAAGTGATAATATCTTCCAAAGGTTGCCAAAGTTTAGTTAAATTATTTTGTAGCCATTACAACCGTCATCAAAGTTTTAGATACGTAGGTACTCGAAATGAAATCTTTCATGGTATATTTTCAGACATTAATTAAAAGTTTAAAATATCGTACCAATTACAAATTTATTATTTTTCATTTTAAAGACATGAAAATGACAATGATAGTTAAATTCTAATTATGACAGGCGAAGAGATTTTCGAATTATGTTACCTACCTAGCTAATTGTTTACCTGGATATTAAAACAACTCATTTTATAACTTTATGTTAATTTATTATTACTTGTTTGTTTGAGTATCATTATTTTCACAACTTATTGAGACAAACATTAAATATCATTAAATAGAGCTCCGACTTTAAATTGTGCCACAATAACGTTCATATTTTATAAATTACGATCATCTACAAATACAGTTGTTACAGCTTTTAGCATCTTTCCAATACTAAAGCTTATAGACTTCATAGTCTGGATCAACGCTGAGGTCTACAGTATCGGGGGAATCTTCGACGTGTATAATTCTTTCAACGTTTTCGTTAAAAGTAACCACCGATTTTCGCCTTGGAGTTTTAACTTCGCCAAATTCGTCTTCTGAAGATTCATCAGCAGCGTCTTTAAGTTTGTCTATCGATTGAATAACTATGGGTGGCATCAGTTCAGGCATTTTCAAAATGGCATCATTTCTAGAGCTTGGCGTTGTCTGTTCGGGCATGTTTAAAATGGCGTCATTTCTAGAACTAGTTGGTCCAACAGAGATCTCTTGAATGGGAGCATCTAACATTTCTTGAAGTCTTCTTTCACTTTTCTTCAACTCTGCTATATCTAATCTTGGTTTTGGTAAGGCTTCAGGCTTAGGAAATTTATCTTCAGACCCATTCCAAGACGCCAGGCTATTTTCGTCGCTAAACTCGTCGTAATTTCTATTCTTTCTCCTGGAAGCAAAGTGCCGTTTTAGTACGTGATTTTGGTCAAACAGTGATAAATAAACGGAATTTAACTAGGCAACGGTATTCTTACCATCTAAGGAAAAACCATACAGCTATCAGTACTAGTACAATGAAGAGGAGGACACTTAGGACTATAGTGGCGACCAACAAGCCTGTATCACGTCCCGCGATGACGCATATCGCCTGACCTTCTAGATGATCTTGGAGCGATACTGAGCTCGCTACGATGACCGGGGCTGTTACTATGTTGCTTATATCCCTGAGAAAAGAAGATACATTTTGCTTAATCATTTGCATTGTCACAAGGCGATGAACACAATGTCATTGGTTGAAGTGCTTACGCTGTGAGTTGGTCGACAGAAACCGGTTCCCGTGCGATCAATCCATAAACATACAACTGCAGTGATGCACCAGCTGCACTTGTGGCATCTGATTTCGTCCTTGAGACTCCCGTTTCGACTTCATCGGAGATTACCACAGATCTTAAGACCTTAATTTCGTAACCGACAGCTTCAGATAAAGAAGAAAGAACAGTTTCTTCGTCATCTAAAAATGCATCTCTTACTGTCACCACAGCGATATAGCTTTCGTCTAGAAGTCGTACCTAGAAACAAAATATTATGGCTTAGGATTACATACCATAAAACAGCAACAGGTTAATGCTCTGTTTGTGTATTATGTTAATATGATGATGATATGCAAAGACTTAAAGATATAACAATTTTATGGAAAATGGAAATACAGTTAAGGCTAAGCTATCTTAGAAAATAATCTGATTATAGTCGATATTGTCCCTGTTCTTGTAAAATTTGTTTTTGAAAATGTTGATCAGAATAGTAAATATAATATCTAAATACTTTTTAATAAAATATGGATAAAATATTTGATTTTTAAATCACTCAGGTTGTTCCAAAGCGTTTTAAGATATCCAGTACATTAAAGTACTCGTAACTCAAACTAAAATTTTTGCGATCAGGTTCTCATGTCAAAAAAGCGGTTTATTTATGATCCTAGAATTGATATGTAATTATTTATTTTTTAAATAAAACTTACGATAACATTAAGTATCTCAAAAAAGTGGTGTACATTATTTTGTCGTAATAAAAGAGTAATGACAATTTCATACGTACTATGCCTGTCTGCACTAAGCTTTGAAAGTTCCTAAGTTCTTACCAATAGTGAAAAATGCGTTGCACCAAACATAGGAGGTTGCCTTAATGTGAAAGATATGTCGTAAATTTAAGACACCGATTATGCAAGTCATAAGGCTAAGGGTGTCTACACATGGCCCGACCCGACATCGCTTGAAAGAGATTTTTATATATGAGATTTTATATATAAGATTGCTATATATGAGTTTCTGAGGAAGCGAAAGGGAGAAGCTATAACCTTAATAGTTTGTTTCTTTTGCTCCCGTGAGATTCAAATCTAGCTGTCCCTTTCACACGATGTCGGGTCGGGCCATGTGTAAACACCCTTAGAAAGCGCTTAACAAGTGTCAGTATCAAACAAAAGTGACTGTCATAAGTACCATAGAAATGTATCATTCTTTCATTCAGATGTCAGTTGTAGAAGTAACTTATCTTAGACTATTTGGTGCAGAGGAAGTTAATGCATAAGTTCGACTTAGTTTAGATGCTGCTTAGCTAAGTTTTATCTTTGTTAACTTTAGTGCAGACGGGAATAAGTGTGCGATATACTATAAAGCCCCATAGTTTTAAAAGTATTACATGAATTTTATTACATATTATAATAGAAGTTTGTTTCAAAAAATTCTAAGCTGGACATTTATTAAAAGGTGATGTTTCACTGTGGGTCATCACGGTTGTTAGAGGAATGCGTAAAAATACAAATTAGAAGCTAGTAACAATGAAATCTGCATTAATGCGTTAATTAGCGTGTAGATAAATAATTTTTGTTGGGTGAGGGTATCACTGAAGTTTCCGAAATATTAAAAACTTATTTAGATCAATTTCGTTTCTAAGCGTCTAATTCTAAATCCATGGTCAAATTACGTTTCTGAACTTTAAAAC
This sequence comes from Apocheima hispidaria, assembly GCA_947579745.1. NCBI lineage: Eukaryota > Metazoa > Arthropoda > Insecta > Lepidoptera > Geometridae > Apocheima > Apocheima hispidaria. The sequence continues at coordinate 7,526,430 of OX388151.1, forward strand.
TTTTTAAGTCATCTGTGAAAGGAGTATTAAAAATGTCCCTAGTCTCTCGTTAGAGAGTATAGTGTCTTGTCCCTAATTATTCATGCCAAATGGGCCCCATATTTTTTTAAAGTGTTGTAATTATCCGATATCAAAATATTTTTCTTCTCGTTAGTAATTATTATATAATTAGTAATTAGATATTTGCAATAATTATAGAAAACTAAAGTTCCTTAACACCATAACCATACAAGGTCATGGCCCAAACTCCATATATTTTTGAAACATCTTTTAAAGAAAGAGTAGGTATGGGCAATGGGCATAATGACAAACAAAGCATATCATGCACGGTGGGTAATGTAGCCATAAAAACTGCTCCTTAGTAGTTTTGTTGCGCCATAAACACCTTTTTGGTGTCTCTAAATTCTCTAAACCTTGAAAACCGTCCGTGAGTCAGAGATGGATGACAAAAAGCTGTATTTTTAACCCTAAGATAATCTTATCCTAAGCGTTATCAAATAGCTTCATCCATCGGTAATATTAATGAAGGTGGGAAGGAATTATTTTACAATCTGTAAAAAAAGTTGCCATTTTATTCAGATTTGTATTATCATAGAGAAATTATATAAAGCAGAGTGCCAACGGCCATAGAAAGGTTCCTAACCCGATTTTAGTTAATAAGGACGTAAGATGTCGGTAGTGCTCTAAGCTGAGACATGATAGTCACAATTTCTGCTTGACTTGAAATAGAAACCTAAGCTAACTCATTCTAATTCTAATGTATGTATGCAAAACGCGCTAGGTTCTTAAGACATGGAGTTGGAAACTTATTTTTTACGTCCTATGCGTTTCTAATTTGAACTAAACCTTAAATTGCGGACAAATACCAATACTAAGTATCTATATTAACCATATTATCATCGGCTTTGTAAGCACCATCTAGTTCTATGCTGTTTTTTCGGGTGAGATTGTCATTCTTCTAGTATAGTTTCTATGGTATTATTCTTTCGTTCCGGGTTTACGCATTCAACTCTGAGATTAACAGAATAAAGCTTTCAAAAACAGGTGAATCGGTGTTCAAATGCAAAAAAATACACGTTAAAAAAATGCCAGAGACTTTTGAAATACATTTAAATTAGTATTTATAAGATATGTACCAGTATTTTCATTCTTTTTAGGTTCCCGATAATCGGCGCAGTTGCATGGAAATTGTGATACATATTTGTCTCGTGAGCACTTAACTAAATGAAGTAAACAACTGCAAAAGTTTAAATTAGTGTTTTACTTTGACAATAATTTAAAATTCCGTATAAAAATAGCCCACCTTCAATGCCTTTTGGAACGTTTAACTTTGTAAGTTTGCTGTAGTCTTAATACACATGAATTCTCCATATAATAGAAATAAGTATTACACAAGTTAAAATTAGGTCAAGCTAAAGAGGCCAAAGGATTAAACGAGAATCCAACATCATGATTTGGAAAATTAATTTATTATCAGACTTTTATTATAATTATGCGACATATATTATCAGTCTTTCAAAAATTTACTTGTAACTTGTGTACTATGATTACCTTTGTCTTTGTAATAACAAATTTACGCAATTAACGCAATTAGCACTTCGGAAATCTTCTCATTTAACATAGGCTTCATTCCATTACGTATTGATTAATTAATAATTCAGATTCGAGTACATGATCTCACTGAAGGCTTGAGTAACAGGAGCTCAAGTTTATTAAGGTACTGTGACACAGAGATAAGTGGGATCCTCATATCGGTTTACTTACACTTTGCAAATATCTTGCCCTCGCCTCCGCTTTCTCCGAATCCGCTCATCGTATGAAGATTGAACGTTTTATGTAAAAGGTCTGATGTGAGATTATATTGACATTATTTTTAAGATGAATCGATCAACATTTAATACAGAAAAAAAAAATGTACTGGCATAAACCTAGCAAATAAATTGTGTTCAACTAATTTAAAAAAACACAACTTTAGAATGACTAATATGTTTTTTTGGAGATGCCTCATTTTCTAAAATTAATTTCCGGATTTTGTTGCCTAATACAATCATTTAAATTTTGCATTTAAAGAACAACATGACATGATATTTGCAGTTGTATTCTTAGTAGGTACCTACAATGGTCGCTAAAGATCGCTGGCATCGCAGGTTAAGAAATATACACGTAGGTTTTGAATTTTCATCTTGTGATACTGAGACAGTGTTGCATTATTGTATGCATTAAATAGAGTACTTATCGCGATCGAAAATATTGAAAATGCTGATACTCAACTACGTATTTTTTCGATGAGGTATATCCGTCTATCAAAAACGTTAGATTTTTACTTCATCGACGAAATGATTAAAAAAAGCTGAAAACAATTTACCAAAATATCAATAGATCCAGTCAAGCCGTTTCCGTTTCTATCTGTGGCGCTGACTGTCAGTCGCGCCCCGTTTTCCAAAGTAGCGCCGTCCCGTAGATGTACAAACCCGGTAGTGGGAGCTACAGCTAGCTGTGCAGCTGAGCTCCAGTACTGTAAGGCTGCGTTTTCACCTATATCTGCGTCCGTTGCCTGCAATATATTTAACTTCAATTATCAGTAACCATTAGTGTTTAAATAGGTCCCTTTCATCCCTCGTGTACTCTATCTTGTTGCTTTAAATTAAAAACTAAATGTATGTAGTGATATTGACTTTTTACCACGAAATTTTTGACCTTAAAAATGTGTAACTTTTTCGAAACGGGGATATATAAGATCACGTTATCACTCATGATGCCATCAAATAGAATAACCCAAGGAGTAAATATTGGATTTCGGAAATAAATCTGAAAATATACACATTGTAGCGGCGCAAACATGATGGATTACGTATAACATGACGCATAATATACATACTATTGAAAATAATCCTTTTCATCTTATATTGGAAAATATTTACGTCCTTCTGTTCAATATTTGTCATAGTGCGGAAATTAAATTCGCAGTCCATCGTTCCATCCCATCTTACTAGGGTGACGTTGACCATATGCTATTATTATAAAGCGTAAAAAAATGTATGTATGGGATAATAGTAGATTAAACAACAAGTGAAAAAAAATGAATTTAATTCGAGGGACTAAGTTGGACCCCGAGAGCAGCTATGGATTCTAGAGTAGAAGAATCATGAGCGGAGCGCGAGGACCACGATTATAGTTATTTGTGCAACAAGAGCAAAATAGATTTTTGCAGCGAGTGCAGATTTCGAATCCCGAGCAAGCGAAGGATTCTAGAATTAGATTCAAAGTTAGAATCCTGAGCGTATCGCGAGGGATTCAAAGGCACGAGATGAAAATAACTTTGGTCTCGTGTAGCATAAGCAAATTTTCACCTCAGCAATGAGAACATAATTAGAGGTAACTTATACTATTATAATTAAATAATAATAATATTAATAAGAAATGCGTGTGTTTAATTTGTGTGTTTTTGTATAATATTTGCAAGATTATTCTTTCGTTCCGGGTTTGTGCATTTAATTCTGAGATTAACAGAATAAAGTGTGGGTTTGTGTGTAAAATGTGTGTATAACTTTAAGATTAATAATAATAATATTATAATTAAATTTAGTGTGTAATAAGTATAAAATAGTGATAACTAGTGTCCAAAAACAAAAATCGCGTTAAAAATTTTAACAAATGAATTTAAAGTGTAAGGTACTTATGCCTTTCCGAACGCACCAAAAATGATAATTTGTGACATTCTAAATTCAAATTATTTACTTTGCTCATTTAGTGAGCAAAATGCGATTTTGAACATTGGTTTCGCGCAGCAACGTGTGCCTGCGCGAGCTGCTGAGGTGAAAATATTTTTTCCACGAGCTATGTATTCTACATTTTACCATTGACTGCGAGAAAATAACAGAAAATAATGTAACTGAAGTTACCGGGATGTTTTTGTCTTAATTTAAATTGGCTCAATGGTATAGCTCCATCCAGCAAGCCAGTAGGTACGTTCAGCATGTTTTTTTTAGTACACAATTCGTATTTAGTCGTGCTTGTTCCAAATTCGAAATGTTTTTATTATCTAGTGACTAAAAGAGCGTATGATTGACTGTTATCGATGAACCAAATACTCTTTTTCGAGTGACTTTGGTAAAAAAAAAAAAATTTAGAATAACCACTTATCCTCATTATAGATAAGCACTTGTCTATAACGGTAAGCAGGACTGTTATAATTTTAATTTCGCTTCTACCTGTCTTATAATACACTAATTACCTTGTAATGTACAGAGGAACTAATTGAATGCTATAAAATGATCGGTCAATTTCTCTCGACGTGAAATGGATCACGCGAATGCAAGACAAAAATATTACAGAACAGAATAGGCTTACAGAGCGTTTATTCATATGACGATAACTGATTTATATTTTCAACCGACTTCCAAAAAAAAGTTTTTTGCGATAAACTAAACAAACAAAAAAAAACTTTTTTTTTGTTTGTTACTTCCGAACTTCGTCATTTATGAACCGATTTGGAAAACTCCAGATTCGTCGCATTTTTATCAAAATCCACTTCTGATAATGGTATGCATCAGGAAATTGATGGAACTCCTCAAATATTATAGGCATACATATAGCAAAAACTTAACAGAGCGCCTGGTTGACGCGACTCGTGACCAAAGTGCTGGCGTTTATTTGGCTCAATGCATAAGCATTGCCATTCAGCGTGGTAATGCCGCCAGCATGCTGGGTACGCTGCCAACTGGTAGTGGGCTTGAATATTTGGATTATCTATAGACCTTTATGGTCTCTGGATAATTCAACTGTTATTTTTATGTAGTAGGTTAAGTAGTTTAGGTAGTTGTAGTTTTTTATGTATTTTGCACTTGCCCGTTAAAAAAAAGCTATATTGGTATTTTCATCAACAAGTCGATCAACATCATTTGGTGAATGGAAGTGATGAAAAAGACCACAGATGACCGGAACTCCTCAATGATAAGTGTTTCAGGGGTGGCGCAAAGATATTCTTGATTATGGTATAGTTAAGCTACTATATGTCGAAGCTAATTTTGTATAAATTGTTCCGATGAAGTTAGTTTTTTTTGTTAATTGACCGAGTGAAGCGAAGGTCTCAGAGTTTACTGGGACATATCGGCTTTTGTATATATGTTTGTATGTTTGTGTGTATATTTGTCCGATGATAACTTGCGAACTGTTGATCCGATCTTCATGAAATATTGTAGGCAAGTAGTTCATTTCAATACAATTTTTAAGTTCGAATATGAGCTGAATCGGCACAGGGGTTGTGAAAATATAGGGATCGCGAGGTCTCAGTTCGCCGCGAACTACCAGTATTATACAGTTTCTAGACGCGTCATTAGGGTGGTATAAAAAAGCACAGTAATCGCCTCTCTGTCATTCTGTTTACCAATTAAATACTTTCTTGCGCCTAGACGGCCATAAATCGATCTTGATGAATTTTGACAATTATAATAAAAATTAAACTTTTACTATGAAAACTGACGTGGTTTTGATACATTTTGTTTTAATAAAACGGGAATACTCACATTGAATTGAGTCGGTTATTCCGACTATAGTTTCGATAGACTATTGTTCGGTATATACCGAGTATCGAAACTATAGTTACCGACTATAGTCTATCGAAACTATAGTCGGAATAACCAACTCAATTTAACGTGAGTATTCCCGTTTTATTAAAACAAAATGTAATAAAATTGTTTCCTGTTGCTGTTGTTTGACAGTAAGAGGACGAACGAACGGTTGAATTGGACATACGATACTTTATATTCCGAGAAAAGTTGGGAAAGATGGAATAAAAAAATACTTTGCTTTCTCTTAAGGCGCGGGAATAATTATTATGGATTTTATCTCGGAATATGATATATAGTACATAAAGGGTACTATATATCAGGGTACCCCTCTTTTGTTTTCAGCATTTATGTCAGTTCTATTACATTAATTATTTACTTTCTACAAGAAGAGCACCCTGACTCATTTCGATCGTGCCCTCTTGCCTCCGTCAAAACGTACATGTTTCTTTAGTTTCACGTACCTAACATACTCGCATTAGGTTTGGTTGTCTTAAAATAATTCTTGAATTAAATTCTTTAAATAAATATTAATTTAAATTGCTATCAAACGTACCTGTAACTCAGCCAAGGACCGCGGGAGAACCCTTTCAGCTAGATCTGGAACTGGGTAGCCGACCGCAATAGGTTCGTTCTCTTTGCCCACAAACATGGGAGCATTGTCATTGATATCATTGACAATAATGTTCACCAAACTTCTTCTAGATTTGAAAAGAATTGTGTCTGTGAGAATCCAGTTATTAGAGCCGTAGTCATAAGGACCGAGTGCATCTGAGGCCAGCGACCGTTTATTCCGACTTGAATCGCCTTCACAATCCAGGATTACTTCGACTTGCACTTGCGATACAGCCATGAAGGCAATAGAGTCGTGCTCTCTATCGATCGCTGTTGTGTGAAGCCCTCCCTCATCAACATAAACCCACGTTTGGTTTAGAGGCCAGCGACTTGTGAGGGTAAAGTGGCAGTCTTCATATTGCGTCCCGTTTATCAAGTCGTAGTGTGGCTCCTCTTCGTCAACATCGAGAATAATCAACGGAGGCATTACAAATTCATCTCCACAAATAGTAACCACCTCTACTGAAACGTGTACCTGCAAAAGAAAATTAGACCTCGTTGAAACAACGTAATAGAAAACGCGAAAGTCGCTAAATATATGGGTAACTATACTAAAAATTGGTAAAATAAATAAAAATTATGTTCCAGAATTCAGCAGGCTAGTAAAATGTTTTCGTAACATTGAACGTGTCAATTTGCTGCCTTGAAAGTATAATAACCCTACGAGTGTGTAGGTATTACCTTATTTGATTCTGATTTAGGGTTGCTTTTTATAGAAAGGTTGAAGTGAAATAAGTGAGCTTTCAAGTTTGGCTCGTTTTTCTACCTTTTCTGTTTTATTCGGTGGTATTTGATTTTGGCCGTTCAAACATACATATACTTTGATTTTATTTGAATCTAAACAAAGAATTGAGTGATTTCAAATATTTATATATATATACCATCGTCAGTAAGCTACACGCAGTTTAATTAATTATGTCACAGTCATTATGGATTTGACAAAACACATCAGTTTCCTATTTGCTATTATTGCCACCTTAATGCCTAGGTATTTCGTTTATTATGAGAGGTGTGAATTGTATTGCATACGTCCTGTTTTAGCTTTGAGAAGTTAGCCACAACTTGTCAAAGTATTTTAGTAGGTATTTCATAATCACAAAATGTCATATTTGTTGCCAAACTTTGTAAAATTGGTTAGATTCCTAGGATCTACCCTAAGGTGATTGTACCTACGTAAAATTTTATAATATTTAGACCTACTTCTAATACAAATAAAAATTACGTAATGAAACAGTTTTGTATCATTTATAGTTTTATAGGTTTATAATTCAATAAATAATTTAATAGTTTTTTATATAATTGTCAATGTTGTTATTCTGTTTTCTGCGATCAATTTCAATAATTAAATATTATTTTTGTAATTTTTCTTTGTTAGTTCTAAATTCTGCAATCTATTGACTTTTTTACTGTGTTTATTTGTAAAATGACTTGCCCAATGTAACGCAATGTTACAAGGCTAATAAATTTTTCTATTTCTATTTCTGTTACAAAATGGGACTTTTGAGTCCTTTCTTTTTTGTTATCAAATTACTCAACCAACACAATTACTTGAGCTGCGCGTAAGATTGGAGTATGCCGCTTATTGTCCATACAAAAGGCGCCAACTTTCTTCCAACCCTAATTGTTATCCGATTTCGATGACTCTTTTAGAAAATAATTTAGTAAATTGTAATACAAGTATGCTATTTTGGTCATTACACTCATTACTTATTGTTTCTCGAGTGTAATGATGAATGCACAGGTGTTTGATACGACGTTTTTTAACACACTTGCGAGGAAAAAAATAACTTGAACCTTAAGGCGAGGCCTGATCGTGATTTGAAATGAGTATTGTATCCGCTCAAAGTTAATGAAAAAAATCTGGAAATTGTAATTTTTCATTGCTTATTAGTCGATTATCGGAAATATACAAATCAAATAAAAGAACTACCTGGTTCGCCGTATAAACAACTAGTCTGGATATTTAATTTGTAAAAAAAAATGTAGTTACCGCTGAAAATTCAGAGCTTTTGATTTCAGAAGGGTTTTTCACTGGTTCATTTTGAGATTTTATTATTTTGTAACTAAGACAGATTTTCGGAATGTTGTTCGGTTAAACGTATTTTAGTTTTATTTTATACGTGCAGTTGGTGCATTTTTCGCATCTGATTATTTAATCTCGTCACTTCAAACTAGGCGCTCAAATACTACTTTTTGTAGTTTTTGCGCTTAGACCTTAAGGCGAGGTCTTTGAAAATGTCATAGGTGTTAGATATTTCTCTCTAGATTTTGGTGGCATCGCTATCACTCGCGTTTTTTGCTTTGATTAGTATTTAAGGCGGGGTCAATATACTTATTGTGTTCCTTCCCTAATTGAAGTCAAAATTTATGATAATAGTCAACCACAGAGTGAAAACGATACAAATATTTTGTAAAATGTTGCGCAGGTTTCAACTTTTCAGGTGGAAGCAAGGGCAAAACCAAAATCGACATACAGCCTATATTAAATGAATAATAGTTCAATAACCGTGAATAATTTGGTCAAATTAAATGTTTATTTATCTTAATTAAAGAGGTACCTACAATGTATTTACTCAAGAAAATATGTACTATTTTTAGTCGCATAAAACTCTTTGTTGGTATTAAAAAAAAACTGTATTACCCGGTCAAAATAAGAATGTGCTTCATCTACAAACAAATACTTAACATGCTGTGAGGAACACACTTAACATTACCACATAAAAACACGCGTGCGTAATATCTTGAATTATGAGCATACAAGCGATGTAATAAGATCCATTTTACGAGCAAGTGTGTGTAAAAATTAAAATATTATCTGATCTGATCTGATAATAACATCGTGATACTTATAGTTTTGTTTTTTTTTTAAATTATCGCAATATCTTCGTAGTTATGGGCACTTAAAGTGACGAATTATTTGTAAGATTATCTATGTTTTTTTTTTTAAACAAATCTATCAGCGTAATTTATTATTTATACAAACCAATGACAACAAAACCAAAAAAAAAAATGGGGGCGCTAACAATTTTCTCCCGAAACGCTAACGCTAATATTTTCATCAAAAAAATTAGGTAACTTCACAAACTCTCTCCATCGCACGCACAGGGAACAGAGCGACAGCATTACAATTTTCAAATACTTGCTGCGCCAAAACATTGCCGCAGGACGTTCCTTTTAAATGCAAGCATATTATTTGATCTGCGTCGTCAGCCTTTAAAGATCCCGCACTGTTGGGATATCGGCCTACCCGCTAAGGGATATTAGGCTAATGACAGGGCATGGTGGGTTCACTCAATACTTGCATCGTTTTAAGTTCTAAAGGACGACCTATCATGCTCCTGCGAGCCAGATAGAGAGGACACACCCGTCCATGTCTTGGCAGAGTGCCCGGCTTACGGTAGGGAGAGATATGACATTGAACAGGAGATCGGCTATAGTATAAGAACAGAATATATTTATGTGAAATAATCACAGATAAGGATTGTAATTTTAAGTTTTTAGAATATTGTAAGCAAATATGTAGAAAGATAATACATAGGTAACTAAAGCTCAAGCTGAATACATATATTGTTAAATATATGTATACCAAATTGATATAAATTTTGATGTAGGTACTAAATGTAAGAAAAAAATGGGTGATTAGGCCATATACACCACGCGCGGGTTGGCTGATATTGTTTGATAGCACCTAATAATGATGCGGTCCATGATGCATTACGTTTGTATAGAAGGAATCGATTCACTTATATAGTTATTATACCTACGAGCAACGTAGGTACTTACGACGACGAGTACGTGGTGTGAACGTGTATACTTAGATCTATAAATTATTAGTTTTTCTAGTGTTTTTCTTTGCCTTTTCTCATTGGCTATAAAAACTAGTGTGATAATCAAAATTCTAAATTAGTTTATAATTGTATTTTTATTGTATAATTTTTTAATTACTTTTTTTGATATGACTTAACACATACGTAGGAAAAGCACCTGCACGTGACACAAAGTCGTAGATTAGTTCGGGATCCTATGTTTTATCAATATAAATCATATTGTATTTTGTAAAAAAATATACATTAGGTTAGATTACTGTGTATTTTCTTACCATAGCAGTTCCTTGAATTTGCGTAAAGACTGTTTCCGCTACTACTTCAAAAGTATAGAAGCCGGTGTTCAAAGGAGCAGACAAATGTAATTCACCCTGACTATTTATACTCAGTCTCTCCTGAAGATGATCTAAAACATAAGATGTTTAAAAATAAATTATTTACTTATCAAGGTAGTACCTGTTATATTGCTGTGTGTCGCGGGTCGCCAAATATGGTTGAGGAGAGCAACGGCTGGTACATGCGTCAACTCCTGAAAGGGTGCTGCTTTCGGGAGCTGGACTGCTCGGCGTATACACGCAACATAGTAATAAGTATAGTAGATTTTCCTCTTATGATGTTGTTAGTTTAATATATTACAGAAAAGAAAAGAAAGATAATTTTAAAAAAAATAAAGTAATCCAAAAGACCGCTACCAGTGGGAATTGTTCCCAAAATGCTGGCCCCATTACCACGTTGTATTGCGATGCTCAACCTTTGGGCGAAATAGAGGCCAGCATTTTGGTCGCAATGTACAATTTGACAAAGGGCATGGACCCCGGAGTCCGTGTAGCTGCACTAACAACAATAAAAAATATGTTGAAATAAATTATTATTAAAAGAAAAACAAAAACCGACTGCAAAATGTAGCGTATGTCACTCTCACGTTATGTCACACAAACATAAATTTTACAAGCATACATACATGGGTATTTACATACACCCCAAAAACATTACTATCCTTCTAAGGCAGTCGGGTAAAAAGGTGCTTCCACGAAAATCATAATCATAATACCAATTTCGACAAGATTTAATTTACATTTAGCATCTAAAATATCGGGATGACGAGCAATGCACTGGGCATTGCATTGCCGGTTGGAGTACAAAATTCTATGTGGCACTGTAATTTTATGGGCAAGCGTGACGCTAACAACCTGGTGGCATACTCGTCTCGTCACTCAGTTGCATAAATACAAATGAAATAGAAAATAAATGTCAACAAGAATAATTTTATTGCGATAGTGTAAATTTACACTACATAAAAAGCATAAAAAGCACACCGAGGTCGTCAATATAGCCTAGGGAAAAGCTACAGAGTGTCCGCGATACGTAAATTTGCTCGCAAAAACTCCTAGGCGTGGGTAATAAGGCGTTAGCTGTTTTATCTTTTGTTTGGACATAGCAAATACGAGCAAAAAGCCGTGAACAAACACCGGCGCGGCAGGCGGTGGGAATTACGTGCGTTTGAACTTGCCGCCACTGTAACGGCACTGGGCTCTACAGATAAATAGGTAAACGTCAGAATTCTGTATTTATTTTCCACTCACCAGATCTGCTATACAATGAATTTACCCATTGCACTTTGCACTGCTGTAAGCTTACAAAGTGACAAAAACTATGACGAAGCTGTGGTTTAATATAAACAAAATTCTACGAAAGGTCTGGCTTTCGTGGAAACTTAATACTATATCAGTTTGTGAAATAAATGTGTTCCTAATAATGGAGTCTTGACCAACAACGTAGCCTTCTGAAGTTCTATTTTGTAGGATACAACAAAGTTGCGATACTGGGGTTCAAACTTCGATATCAGTTTTTGAAACGTGATATACCGCATACGTAATACTCGGTTTATTAGGTCGGTACTAATAACTTTTGTTTGAATACATCAATAACTTACTTTGGCTTACAAAAAAAAAAGGAAATGAGCTGTTGGAGAATTATCTAAAAAAAGCTAACTTACTATACTTATATCTATACTATAACACAACTATACTTATAGATATAAGACGAGCTAAAAAATACTGCTTTTGTAGGTTACATATATTGATAGTTTAAAGACGTTATTTAAATCACACCATTCTGTCGTTTTGTGTAGGTATAAGCTATTGTGTCATATTATTCATTTACTGGAGGTTATCATCGATTGGATCATAACCGATACCTATAATATCATCATATATCATATCATCGATACCTACAAAATCCCGGTTACCTTGTGGCTACCTAGTAAGCTTTCGTTTCGTAGAAAAACTTTTTACCTAGTATAAGCTCTTTTCTATTTCCTGTTAATTAATCTCTTTTCAATTTGCCCGCGCAGGGTTCTAATCCTTTTCTTTCCGGAGAAACTTAAAAACAAAAGAAGTCGTTGACTCCGTCTTTATTTACTTGCTGTTTAGACACGTAGTGTTTGTATTCTTTTTGCAGTAGACCAAAATCAAAACAAAATAAATCAATTTGTTCTATTGGCTGTCCGGCATTACAATTATCACTTTCACTTCTATTTCAAGAAAACAAGGCGATTGATGAGTGGCCTCAATACTCAAATCGATGTCTACCAGGTACCATTTGGATGGAAAAGCCTTGTTGCAAGAACGACTTCATTTTTTTTTACACGACTGTCCGGGAAAGGAGGATAATGTTTTTCGGGTGTATTAAAGTATGTTTGTAGTTACGTTCCCGTTCCATATGTGACCTCCTATAGCCTAAATGGCTTAACAGATTTTAAAATGTGAGGCATCGTTAAATTCGTCATTATTTCCGAAATATCATGTTCTACATTTCTAATACATCACTCGCAAAAAAGAAAAACCCTTTTCATTAATCATCACTTTAAATTGAACACCGGGAAGTAAGATCGCCGATAGTACTCGAAGCTTAGCATTACATTATTTCAATATCATTTACTTGGCTTTTTTGTGTTTAAAGTAATTGTACTTGTTTACTTACCATTATCCAACTGCAAGGAGTAATTGACAGCTTCACCGTTGTCAGATGAAGCTTGCACTTGTCCCACCAGGCCCGTGTGAGATATATCGACGCGAACGGCGTAGGATGGAGAAGTAAACGTTACGGTTGGTGAAGGCGGGCCATCTAAGGAAAAAACTTAGATATCAGGGGAAAAATAATTGATAACAAGAAAACACACTACTTTCATGTCTTGTCGTAGGCTTATATGTATACAGGGTTATAAGGAAAGGGTATGCTAAGACGAAATGAGCTCATAGGAGTCATGATTGTGAACAACTTTTACTATGGGACCAACACTGAAATAGAGAAAAAATAAATCAGCTGTTTCATAGAAAAATGTCAACGACACTCGACAAAATGTATGGAAATAAAATGTTACATTCGCCCGACTCGGAATCAGCAATCTTGTCGGTTCAGGCACAATAGAAAAACACACCTCCAAAATTGATTATGCCAACTAATTAATTAATTATGAATTATGATATCGAATCAATCTGGTACTGTCACTTGAGACTCGATACGCAAAATATTTTTTTTGGGTTTTATAATATTATTTAACAAAGAGAATATAAATACTGTTATTTAAAGAACCCGTGTCAAGAACGGGGCGTGGTATTTTGTTTGTGCTCAAATTTTCACATTGTATGTCGATCAAAGCCATGCTTTTATATATTTTTTTTATATTTAAAGAATAGATTGAACGGTTCTTAATCGGAAGAGTTTTTAAAAAGTTTTTAAATTCTATTCACTAAAAGAGTTTTTTGGTGCATAACACTTCAGGAAGTATTTTGTAATATTATTCCATGTTAGTATGTATCTGCCATGAACCGTGATAGTAATAATCTTTTACCAATAAATATCTGTATTTTTATCTGATAGAAAAATATATTTTTTTTTCATTCAACTATGAACACTTCTAGATTGTACTTACCTGTCTTTACAACGTTAAGGACAAGAACAGCGGAAGCGGTTCCGGCACGGAGCTCCAAAACCACATAAGTAATATCACTGGGTAGAATAAAAGAGCTAGATGCGGATACTGTTACCCTATCGTTCGACAGTACGGCCACAAACAAAGATGAGTATTCTGCAACAAAATTAAATAGAAAATAATCCATCTATTTATTCTGCAACTTTAAATCATACTTATCACTTAAACCATCACATTTTAAAGTCTAAAGTAAAAATTATGTTATGACTTATGATTTATTGGTACTTCACCTCCATGTAGATCGACAGTGGAACCGGAGAATCCAGTGACAATAATAGTTTCATGATTAACAACACCATTTTGGACGAATCCCTCGTAGATAACTTTTTCAAATGTTACTTCTGACTCTGGCTGCAAATCTGAAACATTCTAACTAATCAAAACGAATACTATAAGCAATTGTATCTTACTTCTAACATGCTTCAATCTAAGCTAAAATATCCCTAATGGTAGCAGCACACAAATCAACTCGTGACTGGATCGCCTTCGTCGTTAAGTTTTTATTTCTTTCTATAAAGTCCACACACACTAATCAACATCGTAACGGCATCGAATCGTCTAAGGACTAGCTAGTGAACCGTAAGCGCTTCGTGGTCAACTCACTGTCACTGCTATCTCAATATTACCCTAAGATCCCGGCAATAAATAAGGCGTGAAATAAGGCAATACGGCCTGGCCTGTGCTGCTATCAGCGAAATATAAGCGCGGGGCGGCGAGCGAAAAAATCAAATGTACGAAAATGTATAAAGCATGCCTCGAGGCACCGGTATTATGGCAAGAATTATACAGAATGCGATAAGACGCGGATCAGATGCAGATGCGGCACGATATAGTCTCGGTGTCGCTTCAAAACTGTTCATACAAAAAGTATGAAAGCGACGCTTTGTGAATTATACAGAAGAGATGGGATAGGGACGCGATGCAGACGCGATGTGGGCGTGGAACGGCTATTACGCTCTGTGTCGTGGCATCCCGCTCATTCACCCGTACATAATTATCTACGTCATTTTAGCGATTCGCTCGGCAAAAATCGCTCGCACTGCCGCAGCACGAAATATACAAATGCGATACGGCGCAAATGCGATTTAGACGCGATGTGTGCGTGGAATGGATAGACAGCGGCGGCGGAGTGACGCATTGATCGATGAACAAGATGATTTTAAAGTGAAAAATAATCACAGAAGCGAAAAAAGATTATGCGATTTGAAAAGTGATAAGGTATTACTCTACTGAGGTAATCATAATCTATGATAGCATAGAACAAAATTTTAATTGATTTCCTGGTTTAGTTGTAAATAGCATTTATCTGGTTTTTTGATTATCGCGCGCTAAACCCATTGGTTCACCTGTAACCGAAAGTTTATAATGTGTATGTGTATGTATGTCAAAACACTCCCTGGACAAGTATAAAAATGTAATAAAAGGTTGTGAGAAGATAAAATAGAACAAGACAAACATAAAAAGATTTACAACTAATATTTGGATTTTTTTGTCTAATACCGTGGACCTCGGTCGCTGTCGCTACCGCTACTGTAAATGGCATGGACAACGCTCCGCTAGCCTACACCGCGCCGCTTGCCGCGCCGCATTTCGCTAAGACCAACAACGTGGTCAGGCCGTTAGCGCGGCGTCGCGTCAGCTCACCGCCGGCGCGCAGCCGCGCCGATGCCTCGAAGGTGATGGGCCGCTCCGGCTACGACCCTACATACCATTGAAGCTTGTTTGCAGGTAAATCGATAAGGCAAGACAAAGGCAATCCGGACCCTAGCCATATGTGTGTTGTAACCATAAGAACGAAAACCACAGTCGACTTATATCTATAAAAAGCATTTCTGAAAATAAAATAAACAAGAAATATGATTAATTAAATATGCCAAAGGACCACGTGATTGATGTTTATTAACTTATCTAAAATCTAGCTAATGCCTGCACGTTTTAACTAGACTGTGATGATCGGCCTTCCGGCCTTGCAGGTTTACGGCTCGGTGCCGAGCCTCGGCCTTTGGCCACAAATACAAAACCACAAAGAAGAATACAACATTAATTCCATGTTTAACCCTCCAAGGAAAGAATAGTACTCATAGCGCGGTGCGTTGTTAAAAGTTGGTAAGGATACGGTCATAATCTTAGCAACTTCGAACAACGCGTGCGCGTTTCAAATTCTGCATAACAATGACGCGCCAATCCTAAATCGGCAGTGTAGGCTGCATAATGATCCCAGCATAAAGTCCCTTGTCTGTCAGGTAGATGTTATTTTTTTATTAAGTGGGAGATAAATTGTTTGTTTCGAATGCTAACTTATAGATAACTCAACTTTTTGCATAAACCAGTTTTCGGACATAAAAGACTCGTAACAATAATAATACAATATACTCATCAATAAGAAGGCCTACGATTGGCTAGCTCAAAGAGCTGTGATATGCGCAAATATTAAGATTAAATTTTGAGCCGCCCAATCGGAAGCGCTGTAAAACCCCCAGACAACGAGCAGCGTGGTAAGTTTTATCGTGAAAAATAATCAATATACGCCATCAACTGTGTTTATAAAATTAGTTCATGAATAATAATATAAAATTGAGACCAAAATTCGAAGTTAATGAAAATACCATCACGAAGCGAAATGACGACAACAGCTCTCGCTTTTGCGCTGTCAGGGCTATGTGCAGTGACTTCAAAGATGAGTTGTTGGTTGTTTGCTATCACAACTGGTGGAATTGGGCTGGTCAGCATCACTGTGACTGAATTTCCGTTTATCACTAAACCGAACCAGTCGGCATCATCTGTAGGTAAAACAATGCTTCTTAATAATAATCTCACAGCGGATTCAATGTCTGATTAACATTTGCTGAATGAGACACTTACCGCCTTCAAGAGCAAACTCGACGTCGGAATCGTAGCCTTGTGTTAGTGATATCGCAGTCGGGAACGAAAGACCTGTGGCCGCGGTGTAAGATCCGCTGTAGAATGTTTGGGCAAAGATGAGCTCGACAATCGGACGGACGTCGTCGTCCACAACATACTCAATAACGATCGTAGCGTAAGCAGTTACTGCTTGCGGTGCTGACGCTTGTATCTCCAGCACAATCATTCGGTTTGCGGGTATCAGTTGTTCTGGGATGGTACCCTGCAGCGTTACTGTCACAACGGCTCCCTGTGCTGACAGCCTGAAGTAATTCTCCAGTTCTGAAAAGCAAACCGAAACGTGATAATTGCAGAAATCCGTCAATGCGACAAAACAGCATTATCGTTTGCAAGGGCTTAGGGAACTTGGTAGATATTATGAATATAATCTCACCTCCGTGAAGGATGAACTCAACGCCTTGCGTGAATCCTTCGCTAAGAGTGATCGCTGGAATGTTCGCTTGGTTGTTTTCGATAGAGCCGAGGTAGGTGACCCGGTCGAATCCAAGCATTGCTGAACCTTCTGGGAACGCTGTAAAAGAATATAAGTACATGTATTGCATCTAAAATAAACACGATCAAATGTCTGGAGCGTATTAATTATACATCATTGTATGTACTTACAATCGACGAGAGTAATTACGACAGTAGCTCTCGCTGTTGCGCTGCCAGGGCTCTTTGCAGTGACTACAAAGACGAGTTGTTGGTTGTTTGCGATCACAGCTGGCGGAATTGGACTGGTCAGCGTCACTGTGACCGAATTTCCGTTTGCCACCAAACCAAACCAGTCAGCGTTCTCTGTAGGTAAAACCATGAGTCGTGAATATACTTCCTTAGAGGATTCTTGGTCTGATGAGCATTTGCTAAATGAGACACTTACCGCCTTCAAGAGCAAACTCGACGTCGGAATCGTAGCCTTGTGTTAGTGATATCGCAGTCGGGAACGAAAGACCTGTGGCCGCAGCGTACGATCCGCTGTAGAACGTTTGGGCGAAGATGAGCTCGATAATCGAACGGACGTCGTCTTCCACAACATACTCAATCACGATCGTAGCGTATGCAGTTACTGCTTGCGGTGCTGACGCTTGTATCTCCAGCACAATCATTCGGTTTGCGGGTATCAGTTGTTCTGGGATGGTACCCTGCAGCGTTACTGTCACAACGGCTCCCTGTGCTGACAGCCTGAAGTAATTCTCCAGTTCTGAAAAGCAAACCGAAACGTGATAATTGCAGAAATCCGTCAATGCGACAAAACAGCATTATCGTTTGCAAGGGCTTAGGGAACTAAGTAGATATTATAAATATAATCTCACCTCCGTGAAGGATGAACTCAACGCCTTGCGTGAATCCTTCGCTAAGAGTGATCGCTGGAATGTTCGCTTGGTTGTTTTCGATAGAGCCGAGGTAGGTGACCCGGTCGAATCCAAGCATTGCTGAACCTTCTGGGAACGCTGTAAAAGAATATAAGTACATGTAATGCATCCAAAATAAACACGATCAGATGTCAGGAGCTTATTGATTATACATCATTGTATGTACTTACAATCGACGAGAGTAATTACGACAGTAGCTCTCGCTGTTGCGCTGCCAGGGCTCTTTGCAGTGACTACAAAGACGAGTTGTTGGTTGTTTGCGATCACAGCTGGCGGAATTGGACTGGTCAGCGTCACTGTTACCGAATTTCCGTTTGCCACCAAACCAAACCAGTCAGCGTGCTCTGTAGGTAAAACCATGAGTCGTGAATATACTTCCTAAGAGGATTCTTGGTCTGATTAGCATGTGCTAAATGAGACACTTACCGCCTTCAAGAGCAAACTCGACGTCGGAATCGTAGCCTTGTGTTAGTGATATCGCAGTCGGGAACGAAAGACCTGTGGCCGCAGCGTACGATCCGCTGTAGAACGTTTGGGCGAAGATGAGCTCGATAATCGGACGGACGTCGTCTTCCACAACATACTCAATCACGATCGTAGCGTATGCAGTTACTGCTTGCTGTGCTGACGCTTGTATCTCCAGCACAATCATTCGGTTTGCGGGTATCAGTTGTTCTGGGATGGTACCCTGCAGCGTTACTGTCACAACGGCTCCCTGTGCAGACAGCCTGAAGTAATTCTCCAGTTCTGAAAAGCAAACCGAAACGTGATAATTGCAGAAATCCGTCAATGCGACAAAACAGCATTATCGTTTGCAAGGGCTTAGGGAACTTGGTAGATATTATGAATATAATCTCACCTCCGTGAAGGATGAACTCAACGCCTTGCGTGAATCCTTCGCTAAGAGTGATCGCTGGAATGTTCGCTTGGTTGTTTTCGATAGAGCCGAGGTAGGTGACCCGGTCGAATCCAAGCATTGCTGAACCTTCTGGGAACGCTGTAAAAGAATATAAGTACATGTATTGCATCTAAAATAAACACGATCAAATGTCTGGAGCGTATTAATTATACATCATTGTATGTACTTACAATCGACGAGAGTAATTACGACAGTAGCTCTCGCTGTTGCGCTGCCAGGGCTCTTTGCAGTGACTACAAAGACGAGTTGTTGGTTGTTTGCGATCACAGCTGGCGGAATTGGACTGGTCAGCGTCACTGTGACCGAATTTCCGTTTGCCACCAAACCAAACCAGTCAGCGTTCTCTGTAGGTAAAACCATGAGTCGTGAATATACTTCCTTAGAGGATTCTTGGTCTGATGAGCATTTGCTAAATGAGACACTTACCGCCTTCAAGAGCAAACTCGACGTCGGAATCGTAGCCTTGTGTTAGTGATATCGCAGTCGGGAACGAAAGACCTGTGGCCGCAGCGTACGATCCGCTGTAGAACGTTTGGGCGAAGATGAGCTCGATAATCGAACGGACGTCGTCTTCCACAACATACTCAATCACGATCGTAGCGTATGCAGTTACTGCTTGCGGTGCTGACGCTTGTATCTCCAGCACAATCATTCGGTTTGCGGGTATCAGTTGTTCTGGGATGGTACCCTGCAGCGTTACTGTCACAACGGCTCCCTGTGCTGACAGCCTGAAGTAATTCTCCAGTTCTGAAAAGCAAACCGAAACGTGATAATTGCAGAAATCCGTCAATGCGACAAAACAGCATTATCGTTTGCAAGGGCTTAGGGAACTAAGTAGATATTATAAATATAATCTCACCTCCGTGAAGGATGAACTCAACGCCTTGCGTGAATCCTTCGCTAAGAGTGATCGCTGGAATGTTCGCTTGGTTGTTTTCGATAGAGCCGAGGTAGGTGACCCGGTCGAATCCAAGCATTGCTGAACCTTCTGGGAACGCTGTAAAAGAATATAAGTACATGTAATGCATCCAAAATAAACACGATCAGATGTCAGGAGCTTATTGATTATACATCATTGTATGTACTTACAATCGACGAGAGTAATTACGACAGTAGCTCTCGCTGTTGCGCTGCCAGGGCTCTTTGCAGTGACTACAAAGACGAGTTGTTGGTTGTTTGCGATCACAGCTGGCGGAATTGGACTGGTCAGCGTCACTGTTACCGAATTTCCGTTTGCCACCAAACCAAACCAGTCAGCGTGCTCTGTAGGTAAAACCATGAGTCGTGAATATACTTCCTAAGAGGATTCTTGGTCTGATTAGCATGTGCTAAATGAGACACTTACCGCCTTCAAGAGCAAACTCGACGTCGGAATCGTAGCCTTGTGTTAGTGATATCGCAGTCGGGAACGAAAGACCTGTGGCCGCAGCGTACGATCCGCTGTAGAACGTTTGGGCGAAGATGAGCTCGATAATCGGACGGACGTCGTCTTCCACAACATACTCAATCACGATCGTAGCGTATGCAGTTACTGCTTGCTGTGCTGACGCTTGTATCTCCAGCACAATCATTCGGTTTGCGGGTATCAGTTGTTCTGGGATGGTACCCTGCAGCGTTACTGTCACAACGGCTCCCTGTGCAGACAGCCTGAAGTAATTCTCCAGTTCTGAAAAGCAAACCGAAACGTGATAATTGCAGAAATCCGTCAATGCGACAAAACAGCATTATCGTTTGCAAGGGCTTAGGGAACTTGGTAGATATTATGAATATAATCTCACCTCCGTGAAGGATGAACTCAACGCCTTGCGTGAATCCTTCGCTGAGAGTGATCGCTGGAATGTTCGCTTGGTTGTTTTCGATAGAGCCGAGGTAGGTGACCCGGTCGAATCCAAGCATTGCTGAACCTTCTGGGAACGCTGTTAAATAATATAAGTACATGTAATGCATCCAAAATAAACACGATCAGATGTCAGGAGCGTATTGATTATACATCATTCTATGTACTTACAATCGACGAGAGTAATTACGACAGTAGCTCTCGCTGTTGCGCTGCCAGGGCTCTTTGCAGTGACTACAAAGACGAGTTGTTGGTTGTTTGCGATCACAGCTGGCGGAATTGGACTGGTCAGCGTCACTGTTACCGAATTTCCGTTGGCCACCAAACCAAACCAGTCAGCGTGCTCTGTAGGTAAAACCATGAGTCGTGAATATACTTCCTTAGAGGATTCTTGGTCTGATGAGCATTTGCTAAATGAGACACTTACCGCCTTCAAGAGCAAACTCGACGTCGGAATCGTAGCCTTGTGTTAGTGATATCGCAGTCGGGAACGAAAGACCTGTGGCCGCAGCGTACGATCCGCTGTAGAACGTTTGGGCGAAGATGAGCTCGATAATCGAACGGACGTCGTCTTCCACAACATACTCAATCACGATCGTAGCGTATGCAGTTACTGCTTGCGGTGCTGACGCTTGTATCTCCAGCACAATCATTCGGTTTGCGGGTATCAGTTGTTCTGGGATGGTACCCTGCAGCGTTACTGTCACAACGGCTCCCTGTGCTGACAGCCTGAAGTAATTCTCCAGTTCTGAAAAGCAAACCGAAACGTGATAATTGCAGAAATCCGTCAATGCGACAAAACAGCATTATCGTTTGCAAGGGCTTAGGGAACTAAGTAGATATTATAAATATAATCTCACCTCCGTGAAGGATGAACTCAACGCCTTGCGTGAATCCTTCGCTAAGAGTGATCGCTGGAATGTTCGCTTGGTTGTTTTCAATAGAGCCGAGGTAGGTGACCCGGTCGAATCCAAGCATTGCTGAACTTTCTGGGAACGCTGTAAAAGAATATAAGTACATGTAATGCATCCAAAATAAACACGATCAGATGTCAGGAGCTTATTGATTATACATCATTGTATGTACTTACAATCGACGAGAGTAATTACGACAGTAGCTCTCGCTGTTGCGCTGCCAGGGCTCTTTGCAGTGACTACAAAGACGAGTTGTTGGTTGTTTGCGATCACAGCTGGCGGAATTGGACTGGTCAGCGTCACTGTTACCGAATTTCCGTTTGCCACCAAACCAAACCAGTCAGCGTGCTCTGTAGGTAAAACCATGAGTCGTGAATATACTTCCTAAGAGGATTCTTGGTCTGATTAGCATGTGCTAAATGAGACACTTACCGCCTTCAAGAGCAAACTCGACGTCGGAATCGTAGCCTTGTCTTAGTGATATCGCAGTCGGGAACGAAAGACCTGTGGCCGCAGCGTACGATCCGCTGTAGAACGTTTGGGCGAAGATGAGCTCGATAATCGGACGGACGTCGTCTTCCACAACATACTCAATCACGATCGTAGCGTATGCAGTTACTGCTTGCTGTGCTGACGCTTGTATCTCCAGCACAATCATTCGGTTTGCGGGTATCAGTTGTTCTGGGATGGTACCCTGCAGCGTTACTGTCACAACGGCTCCCTGTGCAGACAGCCTGAAGTAATTCTCCAGTTCTGAAAAGCAAACCGAAACGTGATAATTGCAGAAATCCGTCAATGCGACAAAACAGCATTATCGTTTGCAAGGGCTTAGGGAACTTGGTAGATATTATGAATATAATCTCACCTCCGTGAAGGATGAACTCAACGCCTTGCGTGAATCCTTCGCTGAGAGTGATCGCTGGAATGTTCGCTTGGTTGTTTTCGATAGAGCCGAGGTAGGTGACCCGGTCGAATCCAAGCATTGCTGAACCTTCTGGGAACGCTGTTAAATAATATAAGTACATGTAATGCATCCAAAATAAACACGATCAGATGTCAGGAGCGTATTGATTATACATCATTCTATGTACTTACAATCGACGAGAGTAATTACGACAGTAGCTCTCGCTGTTGCGCTGCCAGGGCTCTTTGCAGTGACTACAAAGACGAGTTGTTGGTTGTTTGCGATCACAGCTGGCGGAATTGGACTGGTCAGCGTCACTGTTACCGAATTTCCGTTGGCCACCAAACCAAACCAGTCAGCGTGCTCTGTAGGTAAAACCATGAGTCGTGAATATACTTCCTTAGAGGATTCTTGGTCTGATTAGCATGTTCTAAGTGAGACACTTACCGCCTTCAAGAGCAAACTCGACGTCGGAATCGTAGCCTTGTGTTAGTGATATCGCAGTCGGGAACGAAAGACCTGTGGCCGCAGCGTACGATCCGCTGTAGAACGTTTGGGCGAAGATGAGCTCGATAATCGGACGGACGTCGTCTTCCACAACATACTCAATCACGATCGTAGCGTATGCAGTTACTGCTTGCTGTGCTGACGCTTGTATCTCCAGCACAATCATTCGGTTTGCGGGTACCAGTTGTTCTGGGATGGTATTCTGCAGCGTTACTGTCACAACGGCTCCCTGTGCTGACAGCCTGAAGTAATTCTCCAGTTCTGAAAAGCAAACCGAAACGTGATAATTGCAGAAATCCGTCAATGCGACAAAACAGCATTATCGTTTGCAAGGGCTTAAGGAACTTGGTAGATATTATGAATATAATCTCACCTCCGTGAAGGATGAACTCAACGCCTTGCGTGAATCCTTCGCTGAGAGTGATCGCTGGAATGTTCGCTTGGTTGTTTTCGATAGAGCCGAGGTAGGTGATCCGGTCGAATCCAAGCATTGCTGAACCTTCTGGGAACGCTGTTAAATAATATAAGTACATGTAATGCATCCAAAATAAACACGATCAGATGTCAGGAGCGTATTGATTATACATCATTCTATGTACTTACAATCGACGAGAGTAATTACGACAGTAGCTCTCGCTGTTGCAGTGCCAGGGCTCTTTGCAGTGACTACAAAGACGAGTTGTTGGTTGTTTGCAATCACAGCTGGCGGAATTGGACTGGTCAGCGTCACTGTTACCGAATTTCCGTTGGCCACCAAACCAAACCAGTCAGCATGCTCTGTAGGTAAAACCATGAGTCGTGAATATACTTCCTTAGAGGATTCTTGGTCTGATGAGCATTTGCTAAATGAGACACTTACCGCCTTCAAGAGCAAACTCGACGTCGGAATCGTAGCCTTGTGTTAGTGATATCGCAGTCGGGAACGAAAGACCTGTGGCCGCAGCGTACGATCCGCTGTAGAACGTTTGGGCGAAGATGAGCTCGATAATCGAACGGACGTCGTCTTCCACAACATACTCAATCACGATCGTAGCGTATGCAGTTACTGCTTGCGGTGCTGACGCTTGTATCTCCAGCACAATCATTCGGTTTGCGGGTATCAGTTGTTCTGGGATGGTACCCTGCAGCGTTACTGTCACAACGGCTCCCTGTGCTGACAGCCTGAAGTAATTCTCCAGTTCTGAAAAGCAAACCGAAACGTGATAATTGCAGAAATCCGTCAATGCGACAAAACAGCATTATCGTTTGCAAGGGCTTAGGGAACTAAGTAGATATTATAAATATAATCTCACCTCCGTGAAGGATGAACTCAACGCCTTGCGTGAATCCTTCGCTAAGAGTGATCGCTGGAATGTTCGCTTGGTTGTTTTCGATAGAGCCGAGGTAGGTGACCCGGTCGAATCCAAGCATTGCTGAACTTTCTGGGAACGCTGTAAAAGAATATAAGTACATGTAATGCATCCAAAATAAACACGATCAGATGTCAGGAGCTTATTGATTATACATCATTGTATGTACTTACAATCGACGAGAGTAATTACGACAGTAGCTCTCGCTGTTGCGCTGCCAGGGCTCTTTGCAGTGACTACAAAGACGAGTTGTTGGTTGTTTGCGATCACAGCTGGCGGAATTGGACTGGTCAGCGTCACTGTTACCGAATTTCCGTTTGCCACCAAACCAAACCAGTCAGCGTGCTCTGTAGGTAAAACCATGAGTCGTGAATATACTTCCTAAGAGGATTCTTGGTCTGATTAGCATGTGCTAAATGAGACACTTACCGCCTTCAAGAGCAAACTCGACGTCGGAATCGTAGCCTTGTCTTAGTGATATCGCAGTCGGGAACGAAAGACCTGTGGCCGCAGCGTACGATCCGCTGTAGAACGTTTGGGCGAAGATGAGCTCGATAATCGGACGGACGTCGTCTTCCACAACATACTCAATCACGATCGTAGCGTATGCAGTTACTGCTTGCTGTGCTGACGCTTGTATCTCCAGCACAATCATTCGGTTTGCGGGTATCAGTTGTTCTGGGATGGTACCCTGCAGCGTTACTGTCACAACGGCTCCCTGTGCAGACAGCCTGAAGTAATTCTCCAGTTCTGAAAAGCAAACCGAAACGTGATAATTGCAGAAATCCGTCAATGCGACAAAACAGCATTATCGTTTGCAAGGGCTTAGGGAACTTGGTAGATATTATGAATATAATCTCACCTCCGTGAAGGATGAACTCAACGCCTTGCGTGAATCCTTCGCTGAGAGTGA
Organism: Apocheima hispidaria; assembly: GCA_947579745.1. Classification (NCBI taxonomy): domain Eukaryota; kingdom Metazoa; phylum Arthropoda; class Insecta; order Lepidoptera; family Geometridae; genus Apocheima; species Apocheima hispidaria. The sequence continues at coordinate 7,552,047 of OX388151.1, forward strand.
TCGCTGGAATGTTCGCTTGGTTGTTTTCGATAGAGCCGAGGTAGGTGACCCGGTCGAATCCAAGCATTGCTGAACCTTCTGGGAACGCTGTTAAATAATATAAGTACATGTAATGCATCCAAAATAAACACGATCAGATGTCAGGAGCGTATTGATTATACATCATTCTATGTACTTACAATCGACGAGAGTAATTACGACAGTAGCTCTCGCTGTTGCGCTGCCAGGGCTCTTTGCAGTGACTACAAAGACGAGTTGTTGGTTGTTTGCGATCACAGCTGGCGGAATTGGACTGGTCAGCGTCACTGTTACCGAATTTCCGTTGGCCACCAAACCAAACCAGTCAGCGTGCTCTGTAGGTAAAACCATGAGTCGTGAATATACTTCCTTAGAGGATTCTTGGTCTGATTAGCATGTTCTAAGTGAGACACTTACCGCCTTCAAGAGCAAACTCGACGTCGGAATCGTAGCCTTGTGTTAGTGATATCGCAGTCGGGAACGAAAGACCTGTGGCCGCAGCGTACGATCCGCTGTAGAACGTTTGGGCGAAGATGAGCTCGATAATCGGACGGACGTCGTCTTCCACAACATACTCAATCACGATCGTAGCGTATGCAGTTACTGCTTGCTGTGCTGACGCTTGTATCTCCAGCACAATCATTCGGTTTGCGGGTACCAGTTGTTCTGGGATGGTATTCTGCAGCGTTACTGTCACAACGGCTCCCTGTGCTGACAGCCTGAAGTAATTCTCCAGTTCTGAAAAGCAAACCGAAACGTGATAATTGCAGAAATCCGTCAATGCGACAAAACAGCATTATCGTTTGCAAGGGCTTAAGGAACTTGGTAGATATTATGAATATAATCTCACCTCCGTGAAGGATGAACTCAACGCCTTGCGTGAATCCTTCGCTGAGAGTGATCGCTGGAATGTTCGCTTGGTTGTTTTCGATAGAGCCGAGGTAGGTGATCCGGTCGAATCCAAGCATTGCTGAACCTTCTGGGAACGCTGTTAAATAATATAAGTACATGTAATGCATCCAAAATAAACACGATCAGATGTCAGGAGCGTATTGATTATACATCATTCTATGTACTTACAATCGACGAGAGTAATTACGACAGTAGCTCTCGCTGTTGCAGTGCCAGGGCTCTTTGCAGTGACTACAAAGACGAGTTGTTGGTTGTTTGCAATCACAGCTGGCGGAATTGGACTGGTCAGCGTCACTGTGACCGAATTTCCGTTTGCCACCAAACCAAACCAGTCAGCGTTCTCTGTAGGTAAAACCATGAGTCGTGAATATACTTCCCTAGCGGATTCATGGTCTGATGAGCATTTGCTAAATGAGACACTTACCGCCTTCAAGAGCAAACTCGACGTCGGAATCGTAGCCTTGTGTTAGTGATATCGCAGCCGGGAACGAAAGACCTGTGGCCGCAGCGTACGATCCGCTGTAGAACGTTTGGGCGAAGATGAGCTCGATAATCGGACGAACGTCGTCTTCCACAACATACTCAATCACGATCGTAGCGTATGCAGTTACTGCTTGCGGTGCTGACGCTTGTATCTCCAGCACAATCATTCTGTTTGCGGGTATCAGTTGTTCTGGGATGGTACCCTGCAGCGTTACTGTCACAACGGCTCCCTGTGCTGACAGCCTGAAGTAATGCTCCAGTTCTGAAAGGCAAACCGAAACGTGATAATGCAGAAATCCGTCAATGCGACAAAACAGCATTATCCTTTGCAAGGGCTTAGGGAACTTGGTAGATATTATGAATATAATCTCACCTCCGTGAAGGATGAACTCAACGCCTTGCGTGAATCCTTCGCTGAGAGTGATTGCTGGAATGTTCGCTTGGTTGTTTTCGATAGAGCCGAGGTAGGTGACCCGGTCGAATCCAAGCATTGCTGAACCTTCTGGGAACGCTGTAAAAGAATATAAGTACATGTAATGCATCCAAAATAAACACGATCAGATGTCAGGAGCGTATTGATTATACATCATTCTATGTACTTACAATCGACGAGAGTAATTACGACAGTAGCTCTCGCTGTTGCGCTGCCAGGGCTCTTTGCAGTGACTACAAAGACGAGTTGTTGGTTGTTTGCGATCACAGCTGGCGGAATTGGACTGGTCAGCGTCACTGTGACCGAATTTCCGTTTGCCACCAAACCAAACCAATCAGCGTTCTCTGTAGGTAAAACCATGAGTCGTGAATATACTTCCTTAGAGGATTCTTGGTCTGATGAGCATTTGCTAAATGAGACACTTACCGCCTTCAAGAGCAAACTCGACGTCGGAATCGTAGCCTTGTGTTAGTGATATCGCAGTCGGGAACGAAAGACCTGTGGCCGCAGCGTACGATCCGCTGTAGAACGTTTGGGCGAAGATGAGCTCGATAATCGGACGGACGTCGTCTTCCACAACATACTCAATCACGATCGTAGCGTATGCAGTTACTGCTTGCGGTGCTGACGCTTGTATCTCCAGCACAATCATTCTGTTTGCGGGTATCAGTTGTTCTGGGATGGTACCCTGCAGCGTTACTGTCACAACGGCTCCCTGTGCTGACAGCCTGAAGTAATGCTCCAGTTCTGAAAGGCAAACCGAAACGTGATAATGCAGAAATCCGTCAATGCGACAAAACAGCATTATCCTTTGCAAGGGCTTAGGGAACTTGGTAGATATTATGAATATAATCTCACCTCCGTGAAGGATGAACTCAACGCCTTGCGTGAATCCTTCGCTGAGAGTGATCGCTGGAATGTTCGCTTGGTTGTTTTCGATAGATCCGAGGTAGGTGATCCGGTCGAATCCAAGCATTGCTGAACCTTCTGGGAACGCTGTTAAATAATATAAGTACATGTAATGTATCCAAAATAAACACGATCAGATGTCAGGAGCGTATTGATTATACATCATTCTATGTACTTACAATCGACGAGAGTAATTACGACAGTAGCTCTCGCTGTTGCAGTGCCAGGGCTCTTTGCAGTGACTACAAAGACGAGTTGTTGGTTGTTTGCAATCACAGCTGGCGGAATTGGACTGGTCAGCGTCACTGTGACCGAATTTCCGTTTGTCACCAAACCAAACCAGTCAGCGTGCTCTGTAGGTAAAACCATGAGTTGTGAATATACTTCCTTAGAGGATTCTTGGTCTGATTAGCATGTGCTAAATGAGACACTTACCGCCTTCAAGAGCAAACTCGACGTCGGAATCGTAGCCTTGTGTTAGTGATATCGCAGTCGGGAACGAAAGACCTGTGGCTGCAGCATATGATCCGCTGTAGAACGTTTGGGCGAAGATGAGCTCGATAATTGGACGGACGTCGTCTTCCACAACATACTCAATCACGATCGTAGCGTATGCAGTTACTGCTTGCGGTGCTGACGCTTGTATCTCCAGCACAATCATTCGGTTTGCGGGTATCAGTTGTTCTGGGATGGTACCCTGCAGCATTACTGTCACAACGGCTCCCTGTGCTGACAGCCTGAAGTAATTCTTCAGTTCTGAAAGGCAAACCGAAACGTGATAATTGCAGAAATCCGTCAATGCGACAAAACAGCATTATCGTTTGCAAGGGCTTAGGGAACTTGGTAGATATTATGAATATAATCTCACCTCCGTGAAGGATGAACTCAACGCCTTGCGTGAATCCTTCGCTGAGAGTGATCGCTGGAATGTTCGCTTGGTTGTTTTCGATAGAGCCGAGGTAGGTGACCCGGTCGAATCCAAGCATTGCTGAACCTTCTGGGAACGCTGTAAAAGAATATAAGTACATGTAATGCATCCAAAATAAACACGATCAGATGTCAGGAGCTTATTGATTATACATCATTCTATGTACTTACAATCGACGAGAGTAATTACGACAGTAGCTCTCGCTGTTGCGCTGCCAGGGCTCTTTGCAGTGACTACAAAGACGAGTTGTTGGTTGTTTGCGAACACAGCTGGCGGAATTGGACTGGTCAGCGTCACTGTTACCGAATTTCCGTTGGCCACCAAACCAAACCAGTCAGCGTGCTCTGTAGGTAAAACCATGAGTTGTGAATATACTTCCTTAGAGGATTCTTGGTCTGATTAGCATGTGCTAACTGAGACACTTACCGCCTTCAAGAGCAAACTCGACGTCGGAATCGTAGCCTTGTGTTAGTGATATCGCAGTCGGGAACGAAAGACCTGTGGCTGCAGCATATGATCCGCTGTAGAACGTTTGGGCGAAGATGAGCTCGATAATTGGACGGACGTCGTCTTCCACAACATACTCAATCACGATCGTAGCGTATGCAGTTACTGCTTGCGGTGCTGACGCTTGTATCTCCAGCACAATCATTCGGTTTGCGGGTATCAGTTGTTCTGGGATGGTACCCTGCAGCATTACTGTCACAACGGCTCCCTGTGCTGACAGCCTGAAGTAATTCTTCAGTTCTGAAAGGCAAACCGAAACGTGATAATTGCAGAAATCCGTCAATGCGACAAAACAGCATTATCGTTTGCAAGGGCTTAGGGAACTTGGTAGATATTATGAATATAATCTCACCTCCGTGAAGGATGAACTCAACGCCTTGCGTGAATCCTTCGCTGAGAGTGATCGCTGGAATGTTCGCTTGGTTGTTTTCGATAGAGCCGAGGTAGGTGACCCGGTCGAATCCAAGCATTGCTGAACCTTCTGGGAACGCTGTAAAAGAATATAAGTACATGTAATGCATCCAAAATAAACACGATCAGATGTCAGGAGCTTATTGATTATACATCATTCTATGTACTTACAATCAACGAGAGTAATTACGACAGTAGCTCTCGCTGTTGCGCTGCCAGGGCTCTTTGCAGTGACTACAAAGACGAGTTGTTGGTTGTTTGCGATCACAGCTGGCGGAATTGGACTGGTCAGCGTCACTGTTACCGAATTTCCGTTGGCCACCAAACCAAACCAGTCAGCGTTCTCTGTAGGTAAAACCATGAGTCGTGAATATACTTCCCTAGCGGATTCATGGTCTGATGAGCATTTGCTAAATGAGACACTTACCGCCTTCAAGAGCAAACTCGACGTCGGAATCGTAGCCTTGTGTTAGTGATATCGCAGTCGGGAACGAAAGACCTGTGGCCGCAGCGTACGATCCGCTGTAGAACGTTTGGGCGAAGATGAGCTCGATAATCGGACGGACGTCGTCTTCCACAACATACTCAATCACGATCGTAGCGTATGCAGTTACTGCTTGCGGTGCTGACGCTTGTATCTCCAGCACAATCATTCTGTTTGCGGGTATCAGTTGTTCTGGGATGGTACCCTGCAGCGTTACTGTCACAACGGCTCCCTGTGCTGACAGCCTGAAGTAATGCTCCAGTTCTGAAAGGCAAACCGAAACGTGATAATTGCAGAAATCCGTCAATGCGACAAAACAGCATTATCCTTTGCAAGGGCTTAGGGAACTTGGTAGATATTATGAATATAATCTCACCTCCGTGAAGGATGAACTCAACGCCTTGCGTGAATCCTTCGCTGAGAGTGATCGCTGGAATGTTCGCTTGGTTGTTTTCGATAGAGCCGAGGTAGGTGATCCGGTCGAATCCAAGCATTGCTGAACCTTCTGGGAACGCTGTTAAAAAATATAAGTACATGTAATGCATCCAAAATAAACACAATCAGATGTCAGGAGCGTATTGATTATACATCATTCTATGTACTTACAATCGACGAGAGTAATTACGACAGTAGCTCTCGCTGTTGCGCTGCCAGGGCTCTTTGCAGTGACTACAAAGACGAGTTGTTGGTTGTTTGCGATCACAGCTGGCGGAATTGGACTGGTCAGCGTCACTGTGACCGAATTTCCGTTTGCCACCAAACCAAACCAGTCAGCGTTCTCTGTAGGTAAAACCATGAGTCGTGAATATACTTCCTTAGAGGATTCTTGGTCTGATGAGCATTTGCTAAATGAGACACTTACCGCCTTCAAGAGCAAACTCGACGTCGGAATCGTAGCCTTGTGTTAGTGATATCGCAGTCGGGAACGAAAGACCTGTGGCCGCAGCGTACGATCCGCTGTAGAACGTTTGGGCGAAGATGAGCTCGATAATCGGACGGACGTCGTCTTCCACAACATACTCAATCACGATCGTAGCGTATGCAGTTACTGCTTGCTGTGCTGACGCTTGTATCTCCAGCACAATCATTCGGTTTGCGGGTATCAGTTGTTCTGGGATGGTACCCTGCAGCGTTACTGTCACAACGGCTCCCTGTGCTGACAGCCTGAAGTAATTCTCCAGTTCTGAAAAGCAAACCGAAACGTGATAATTGCAGAAATCCGTCAATGCGACAAAACAGCATTATCGTTTGCAAGGGCTTTGAGAACTTGGTAGATATTATGAATAAAATCTCACCTCCGTGAAGGATGAACTCAACGCCTTGCGTGAATCCTTCGCTGAGAGTGATCGCTGGAATGTTCGCTTGGTTGTTTTCGATAGAGCCGAGGTAGGTGACCCGGTCGAATCCAAGCATTGCTGAACCTTCTGGGAACGCTGTAAAAGAATATAAGTACATGTAATGCATCCAAAATAAACACGATCAGATGTCAGGAGCGTATTGATTATACATCATTCTATGTACTTACAATCGACGAGAGTAATTACGACAGTAGCTCTCGCTGTTGCAGTGCCAGGGCTCTTTGCAGTGACTACAAAGACGAGTTGTTGGTTGTTTGCAATCACAGCTGGCGGAATTGGACTGGTCAGCGTCACTGTGACCGAATTTCCGTTTGCCACCAAACCAAACCAGTCAGCGTTCTCTGTAGGTAAAACCATGAGTCGTGAATATACTTCCCTAGCGGATTCATGGTCTGATGAGCATTTGCTAAATGAGACACCTACCGCCTTCAAGAGCAAACTCGACGTCGGAATCGTAGCCTTGTGTTAGTGATATCGCAGTCGGGAACGAAAGACCTGTGGCCGCAGCGTACGATCCGCTGTAGAACGTTTGGGCGAAGATGAGCTCGATAATCGGACGGACGTCGTCTTTCACAACATACTCAATCACGATCGTAGCGTATGCAGTTACTGCTTGCGGTGCTGACGCTTGTATCTCCAGCACAATCATTCTGTTTGCGGGTATCAGTTGTTCTGGGATGGTACCCTGCAGCGTTACTGTCACAACGGCTCCCTGTGCTGACAGCCTGAAGTAATGCTCCAGTTCTGAAAGGCAAACCGAAACGTGATAATTGCAGAAATCCGTCAATGCGACAAAACAGCATTATCGTTTGCAAGGGCTTAGGGAACTTGGTAGATACTATGAATATAATCTCACCTCCGTGAAGGATGAACTCAACGCCTTGCGTGAATCCTTCGCTGAGAGTGATCGCTGGAATGTTCGCTTGGTTGTTTTCGATAGAGCCGAGGTAGGTGATCCGGTCGAATCCAAGCATTGCTGAACCTTCTGGGAACGCTGTTAAATAATATAAGTACATGTAATGCATCCAAAATAAACACGATCAGATGTCAGGAGCGTATTGATTATACATCATTCTATGTACTTACAATCGACGAGAGTAATTACGACAGTAGCTCTCGCTGTTGCAGTGCCAGGGCTCTTTGCAGTGACTACAAAGACGAGTTGTTGGTTGTTTGCAATCACAGCTGGCGGAATTGGACTGGTCAGCGTCACTGTGACCGAATTTCCGTTTGTCACCAAACCAAACCAGTCAGCGTGCTCTGTAGGTAAAACCATGAGTTGTGAATATACTTCCTTAGAGGATTCTTGGTCTGATTAGCATGTGCTAAATGAGACACTTACCGCCTTCAAGAGCAAACTCGACGTCGGAATCGTAGCCTTGTGTTAGTGATATCGCAGTCGGGAACGAAAGACCTGTGGCTGCAGCATATGATCCGCTGTAGAACGTTTGGGCGAAGATGAGCTCGATAATTGGACGGACGTCGTCTTCCACAACATACTCAATCACGATCGTAGCGTATGCAGTTACTGCTTGCGGTGCTGACGCTTGTATCTCCAGCACAATCATTCGGTTTGCGGGTATCAGTTGTTCTGGGATGGTACCCTGCAGCATTACTGTCACAACGGCTCCCTGTGCTGACAGCCTGAAGTAATTCTTCAGTTCTGAAAGGCAAACCGAAACGTGATAATTGCAGAAATCCGTCAATGCGACAAAACAGCATTATCGTTTGCAAGGGCTTAGGGAACTTGGTAGATATTATGAATATAATCTCACCTCCGTGAAGGATGAACTCAACGCCTTGCGTGAATCCTTCGCTGAGAGTGATCGCTGGAATGTTCGCTTGGTTGTTTTCGATAGAGCCGAGGTAGGTGACCCGGTCGAATCCAAGCATTGCTGAACCTTCTGGGAACGCTGTAAAAGAATATAAGTACATGTAATGCATCCAAAATAAACACGATCAGATGTCAGGAGCTTATTGATTATACATCATTCTATGTACTTACAATCGACGAGAGTAATTACGACAGTAGCTCTCGCTGTTGCGCTGCCAGGGCTCTTTGCAGTGACTACAAAGACGAGTTGTTGGTTGTTTGCGATCACAGCTGGCGGAATTGGACTGGTCAGCGTCACTGTTACCGAATTTCCGTTGGCCACCAAACCAAACCAGTCAGCGTTCTCTGTAGGTAAAACCATGAGTCGTGAATATACTTCCCTAGCGGATTCATGGTCTGATGAGCATTTGCTAAATGAGACACTTACCGCCTTCAAGAGCAAACTCGACGTCGGAATCGTAGCCTTGTGTTAGTGATATCGCAGCCGGGAACGAAAGACCTGTGGCCGCAGCGTACGATCCGCTGTAGAACGTTTGGGCGAAGATGAGCTCGATAATCGGACGGACGTCGTCTTCCACAACATACTCAATCACGATCGTAGCGTATGCAGTTACTGCTTGCGGTGCTGACGCTTGTATCTCCAGCACAATCATTCTGTTTGCGGGTATCAGTTGTTCTGGGATGGTACCCTGCAGCGTTACTGTCACAACGGCTCCCTGTGCTGACAGCCTGAAGTAATGCTCCAGTTCTGAAAGGCAAACCGAAACGTGATAATTGCAGAAATCCGTCAATGCGACAAAACAGCATTATCGTTTGCAAGGGCTTAGGGAACTTGGTAGATACTATGAATATAATCTCACCTCCGTGAAGGATGAACTCAACGCCTTGCGTGAATCCTTCGCTGAGAGTGATCGCTGGAATGTTCGCTTGGTTGTTTTCGATAGAGCCGAGGTAGGTGATCCGGTCGAATCCAAGCATTGCTGAACCTTCTGGGAACGCTGTTAAATAATATAAGTACATGTAATGCATCCAAAATAAACACGATCAGATGTCAGGAGCGTATTGATTATACATCATTCTATGTACTTACAATCGACGAGAGTAATTACGACAGTAGCTCTCGCTGTTGCAGTGCCAGGGCTCTTTGCAGTGACTACAAAGACGAGTTGTTGGTTGTTTGCAATCACAGCTGGCGGAATTGGACTGGTCAGCGTCACTGTGACCGAATTTCCGTTTGTCACCAAACCAAACCAGTCAGCGTGCTCTGTAGGTAAAACCATGAGTTGTGAATATACTTCCTTAGAGGATTCTTGGTCTGATTAGCATGTGCTAAATGAGACACTTACCGCCTTCAAGAGCAAACTCGACGTCGGAATCGTAGCCTTGTGTTAGTGATATCGCAGTCGGGAACGAAAGACCTGTGGCTGCAGCATATGATCCGCTGTAGAACGTTTGGGCGAAGATGAGCTCGATAATTGGACGGACGTCGTCTTCCACAACATACTCAATCACGATCGTAGCGTATGCAGTTACTGCTTGCGGTGCTGACGCTTGTATCTCCAGCACAATCATTCGGTTTGCGGGTATCAGTTGTTCTGGGATGGTACCCTGCAGCATTACTGTCACAACGGCTCCCTGTGCTGACAGCCTGAAGTAATTCTTCAGTTCTGAAAGGCAAACCGAAACGTGATAATTGCAGAAATCCGTCAATGCGACAAAACAGCATTATCGTTTGCAAGGGCTTAGGGAACTTGGTAGATATTATGAATATAATCTCACCTCCGTGAAGGATGAACTCAACGCCTTGCGTGAATCCTTCGCTGAGAGTGATCGCTGGAATGTTCGCTTGGTTGTTTTCGATAGAGCCGAGGTAGGTGACCCGGTCGAATCCAAGCATTGCTGAACCTTCTGGGAACGCTGTAAAAGAATATAAGTACATGTAATGCATCCAAAATAAACACGATCAGATGTCAGGAGCTTATTGATTATACATCATTCTATGTACTTACAATCGACGAGAGTAATTACGACAGTAGCTCTCGCTGTTGCGCTGCCAGGGCTCTTTGCAGTGACTACAAAGACGAGTTGTTGGTTGTTTGCGATCACAGCTGGCGGAATTGGACTGGTCAGCGTCACTGTTACCGAATTTCCGTTGGCCACCAAACCAAACCAGTCAGCGTTCTCTGTAGGTAAAACCATGAGTCGTGAATATACTTCCCTAGCGGATTCATGGTCTGATGAGCATTTGCTAAATGAGACACTTACCGCCTTCAAGAGCAAACTCGACGTCGGAATCGTAGCCTTGTGTTAGTGATATCGCAGCCGGGAACGAAAGACCTGTGGCCGCAGCGTACGATCCGCTGTAGAACGTTTGGGCGAAGATGAGCTCGATAATCGGACGGACGTCGTCTTCCACAACATACTCAATCACGATCGTAGCGTATGCAGTTACTGCTTGCGGTGCTGACGCTTGTATCTCCAGCACAATCATTCTGTTTGCGGGTATCAGTTGTTCTGGGATGGTACCCTGCAGCGTTACTGTCACAACGGCTCCCTGTGCTGACAGCCTGAAGTAATGCTCCAGTTCTGAAAGGCAAACCGAAACGTGATAATTGCAGAAATCCGTCAATGCGACAAAACAGCATTATCCTTTGCAAGGGCTTAGGGAACTTGGTAGATATTATGAATATAATCTAACCTCCGTGAAGGATGAACTCAACGCCTTGCGTGAATCCTTCGCTGAGAGTGATCGCTGGAATGTTCGCTTGGTTGTTTTCGATAGAGCCGAGGTAGGTGACCCGGTCGAATCCAAGCATTGCTGAACCTTCTGGGAACGCTGTTAAATAATATAAGTACATGTAATGCATCCAAAATAAACACAATCAGATGTCAGGAGCGTATTGATTATACATCATTCTATGTACTTACAATCGACGAGAGTAATTACGACAGTAGCTCTCGCTGTTGCGCTGCCAGGGCTCTTTGCAGTGACTACAAAGACGAGTTGTTGGTTGTTTGCGATCACAGCTGGCGGAATTGGACTGGTCAGCGTCACTGTGACCGAATTTCCGTTTGCCACCAAACCAAACCAGTCAGCGTTCTCTGTAGGTAAAACCATGAGTCGTGAATATACTTCCTTAGAGGATTCTTGGTCTGATGAGCATTTGCTAAATGAGACACTTACCGCCTTCAAGAGCAAACTCGACGTCGGAATCGTAGCCTTGTGTTAGTGATATCGCAGTCGGGAACGAAAGACCTGTGGCCGCAGCGTACGATCCGCTGTAGAACGTTTGGGCGAAGATGAGCTCGATAATCGGACGGACGTCGTCTTCCACAACATACTCAATCACGATCGTAGCGTATGCAGTTACTGCTTGCGGTGCTGACGCTTGTATCTCCAGCACAATCATTCGGTTTGCGGGTATCAGTTGTTCTGGGATGGTACCCTGCAGCGTTACTGTCACAACGGCTCCCTGTGCTGACAGCCTGAAGTAATTCTCCAGTTCTGAAAAGCAAACCGAAACGTGATAATTGCAGAAATCCGTCAATGCGACAAAACAGCATTATCGTTTGCAAGGGCTTTGAGAACTTGGTAGATATTATGAATAAAATCTCACCTCCGTGAAGGATGAACTCAACGCCTTGCGTGAATCCTTCGCTGAGAGTGATCGCTGGAATGTTCGCTTGGTTGTTTTCGATAGAGCCGAGGTAGGTGACCCGGTCGAATCCAAGCATTGCTGAACCTTCTGGGAACGCTGTAAAAGAATATAAGTACATGTAATGCATCCAAAATAAACACGATCAGATGTCAGGAGCGTATTGATTATACATCATTCTATGTACTTACAATCGACGAGAGTAATTACGACAGTAGCTCTCGCTGTTGCAGTGCCAGGGCTCTTTGCAGTGACTACAAAGACGAGTTGTTGGTTGTTTGCAATCACAGCTGGCGGAATTGGACTGGTCAGCGTCACTGTGACCGAATTTCCGTTTGCCACCAAACCAAACCAGTCAGCGTTCTCTGTAGGTAAAACCATGAGTCGTGAATATACTTCCCTAGCGGATTCATGGTCTGATGAGCATTTGCTAAATGAGACACCTACCGCCTTCAAGAGCAAACTCGACGTCGGAATCGTAGCCTTGTGTTAGTGATATCGCAGTCGGGAACGAAAGACCTGTGGCCGCAGCGTACGATCCGCTGTAGAACGTTTGGGCGAAGATGAGCTCGATAATCGGACGGACGTCGTCTTTCACAACATACTCAATCACGATCGTAGCGTATGCAGTTACTGCTTGCGGTGCTGACGCTTGTATCTCCAGCACAATCATTCTGTTTGCGGGTATCAGTTGTTCTGGGATGGTACCCTGCAGCGTTACTGTCACAACGGCTCCCTGTGCTGACAGCCTGAAGTAATGCTCCAGTTCTGAAAGGCAAACCGAAACGTGATAATTGCAGAAATCCGTCAATGCGACAAAACAGCATTATCGTTTGCAAGGGCTTAGGGAACTTGGTAGATACTATGAATATAATCTCACCTCCGTGAAGGATGAACTCAACGCCTTGCGTGAATCCTTCGCTGAGAGTGATCGCTGGAATGTTCGCTTGGTTGTTTTCGATAGAGCCGAGGTAGGTGACCCGGTCGAATCCAAGCATTGCTGAACCTTCTGGGAACGCTGTTAAATAATATAAGTACATGTAATGCATCCAAAATAAACACGATCAGATGTCAGGAGCGTATTGATTATACATCATTGTATGTACTTACAATCGACGAGAGTAATTACGACAGTAGCTCTCGCTGTTGCGCTGCCAGGGTTCTTTGCAGTGACTACAAAGACGAGTTGTTGGTTGTTTGCGATCACAGCTGGCGGAATTGGACTGGTCAGCGTCACTGTTACCGAATTTCCGTTTGCCACCAAACCAAACCAGTCAGCGTGCTCTGTAGGTAAAACCATGAGTCGTGAATATACTTCCCTAGCGGATTCATGGTCTGATGAGCATTTGCTAAATGAGACACTTACCGCCTTCAAGAGCAAACTCGACGTCGGAATCGTAGCCTTGTGTTAGTGATATCGCAGTCGGGAACGAAAGACCTGTGGCCGCAGCGTACGATCCGCTGTAGAACGTTTGGGCAAAGATGAGCTCGATAATCGGACGGACGTCGTCTTCCACAACATACTCAATCACGATCGTAGCGTAAGCAGTTACTGCTTGCGGTGCTGACGCTTGTATCTCCAGCACAATCATTCGGTTTGCGGGTATCAGTTGTTCTGGGATGGTACCCTGCAGCGTTACTGTCACAACGGCTCCCTGTGCTGACAGCCTGAAGTAATTCTCCAGTTCTGAAAAGCAAACCGAAACGTGATAATTGCAGAAATCCGTCAATGCGACAAAACAGCATTATCGTTTGCAAGGGCTTAGGGAACTTGGTAGATATTATGAATATAATCTCACCTCCGTGAAGGATGAACTCAACGCCTTGCGTGAATCCTTCGCTGAGAGTGATCGCTGGAATGTTCACTTGGTTGTTTTCGATAGAACCGAGGTAGGTGACCCGGTCGAATCCAAGCATTGCTGAACCTTCTGGGAACGCTGTAAAAGAATATAAGTACATGTAATGTATCTAAAATAAACACGATCAAATGTCTAGAGCGTATTAATTATACATCATTGTATGTACTTACAATCGACGAGAGTAATTACGACAGTAGCTCTCGCTGTTGCGCTGCCAGGGCTCTTTGCAGTGACTACAAAGACGAGTTGTTGGTTGTTTGCGATCACAGCTGCTGGAATTGGACTGGTCAGCTTCACTGTGACCGAATTTCCGCTTTTCACCAAACCGAACCAGTCAGCATCTTCTAAAATTGTTTTTAGTTGTCATAGTATCTTATCGTTTTTGATAGATGGCTCTAGAACTGTCAGAATTTTAATCACTTACTATCTTCTCACCTGTAACTTCTTTAATGCTCGTGAAATCGGACAATAGTTAATAAATAATAGTAATAATTTAATTGCATCGATTTATTGCGTGAAAATGGTGCAAAATATCTTACCTCCTTCTAAATCAAACTCTACATTCTCATATGCTTCAGTTGTTAATCTTATTTCAGCGTCAAATTGCAGGTTTTCTGTTGTTGAATACGTTCCGATATAGTAGGGTTCCTCAAATTCGATATGATTGTTGTCAGTATGTTTTCGTATGTTTTCAATAATTATAACTGTATATGTTCTTTTAAAAGTGTTTTGTGCTTCCAACGTAAATACGAATACATTTGTCTTATCCAATACTTCATTAGGTAATTGAGTTTCAAGTTGCATTGCAAAGGTTCCGTTGTTGTTGATCAACTTGAAGTAATCCGCGTATTCTGAAAGAAACTAGATTACTTGCTTGCATAATAAACCTTAACTAACATTTGTATTTCTAAATTTTAAATTAAAACATACCTCCTGTGTATGTGTAATTGACTTCACTTGTGTAATCTTCAAGAATGATATCGGCCAGAACTAAGCTGTCATTTTCAAGGTACCCTTTGTAGAAGTCTTGTTGGAATCTAAATGAGGTATCTGAAAAGTCTTAAAAAGGACTTGTTACTTTTTCATTCAGGTAAAAAGCTATCCAACCTTGGCTTTTCGGCATCGGCAACCTCATACCCGAAAACCTTCTCAGTGACGTGACAAGTGATATATTATGACAAATTTCCATACAATACGTGGCAAGTAGCAGCGGCTTCATTGTTAAACCGCTCGTATAATATTCAGCATGAAAGTATCATACAAGCGAAATGACTGACTTTCGAAAGAAATCCCAATACAAAGAAAAGTCGCTTTTTTGAAATAATCATATCAATCGCTAACGCAAAGAGTGGTTTGGACCATTAGAATTTGCTTCCATCAACAAAAAATCTTTCGTTTCGCTTGATAAATAAATGGAGCTCCAAATTATAACTACAGGTTACGCGCAACAAAACTTGTCAGATCACATGCCACATCACTTAGATGGGTTTCGGCCTTTAAATGGGTAGTTGTTAAACAAGGTACGATACATATTTTTAAAGCTGTCATCAAAATGTGGTTTTCGTTTGTTGTTTGCCTCAAAAAGTAAATAGATATAACGTTTCCGCCACCTCTAAAGCTATATTTTACCATTGGGCAATTCAAGAGATATCACTGCACGTCCACTAGGAGCGTTAGGCTTATTAGCGACAATTGTGAACAATAGTTGATTATTGCTCTCTAAAACCTCTGCTGGCACAGGGATGCGTGAAACCAAAGTCAGTGAGTCGCCTTCTTGCTCTATTGAAAACCATGCTTCTGGTTCTGGAACAATAAAGTGTTTCTTGTATAGGGATTAAATAATAGGGAATTAAATAATATGTATAGGGAGTAAAACGGAAAAAAATAGTCTTCTAAGCATCATGTACTCACCCCCGCTCAATACAAATGTGACAGTTTCGTCGTATCCTTCTGTAAGATTTATTGTTTCGTCAAATATTACACCTGTCTCTTCAGTGTAAGTGCCTGTGTAATACGCCTGACCGAACACAGGAGCAATCACTTGTTGCTTAACGATATCAACAAATATGCTCGTCCACACAGATACTGCCCTTGTTCTTCTAGCTTCGATCTCTAGCACAATGAAGTCGTTTTCTGCCAACACTTCATCTGGTAATGTATTTGAAGTTGATATTTGAACCACGTTGTTTGTACTCGACAAAGAGAAATAGTCGGCATAATCTGAGAAATACATTGTTTTTGATTGAATAACTTCTTTCTATTTTACTTCAAAAGCTACAGTGAAAAGATACTTGCCTCCAGATATTATGAATTCCGTACCAGGTGCAAATCCAGTATCGAGAACAATTTCTTCTATCAGATGAAATTCATTTTCTTCCAACGTGCCAACGTAAGTATGCCGAGAAAATCTTAAGATAGCAGATTCGGTAAGTTCTGAAAGTATTTTAATGGTGAAGATTAAAGGTATAGATTGCTTTCATGCCCACGCACAATTCCGAGAATAAATTCTACACCAACATTTCTGTCTGTAAAGTTTACGGCATTTAAAGTTTTACGGCACTTTAAGAGACTAATGTAATTGTCTATTTCACCTCAAGGCACCAGTAATGCGAAAGTAATAGATTTAATGACAGATTCTTATTTTATAATTTTTAATGTCAGCTGTATCAAATCTCACCTCAAGGAACCAGTAATGCGAAAGTTATAGATTTAATGACAGATCCTTATTTTATAAATTTTAATGTCAGTTGTAACAAGTTATACCGAAAAGACACACAACGATTACTATTTCAAAAGATCACAAGAAAAACAAAAAAGTGATACAGAAAAAGGGTTCGCACATTTCGACCTTAGTACCCGTAGCGATACGGCAATAAAACTCGCGGAGAAAGACACTACCTTTAAAAATTTATAGAGCCATGCTATGCGATGATTGAAAACCCTGTTAACCGTTACAGTTTCCTACCTTTTGTGTAGTATGTTTTTTTTTGTATATTTTTGCGAACACCGTCATTGATAACTTTACAGATATACAATACGCAATGACTAAATATGCTAACATTAATCCTGTAAGCCAGTGTTTTTCAATATTCAGACCCTTTCAGCATTTAAAAATATTACGCGACTCCCTACCCTGTATTCTGTATTAATATTATTATATTACAAACATAAAATCTATTCATTCATGTTATGGGACCAATAGTGTACAATAAGCTGCCAGAACATGTAACCAAATCCCCTAGTCTAAATTGCTTTAAAAGTCTTCTGAAACGCTGGCTTATCGAGCACACGTATTTTAGCAGCTTTAAATGTTTGCAATAATAGTTATATTTTTATTTTATATATTAATACTTATAATTTGAATATGACATTGCATTATATTATTTTATTTTTACTAAGTAAGTAAAAATGACATTATTAATTTACATTTGACGTTGAATTATTATTATTATTATTATTTCACATTTAATTTAGGAATGTACCCACTACATTACGCTGTAGTATACATTCAAATAATTAAATATTTTCTAGTTATTTTTTTCTTATAATATAACTGACGTATAAATGTTTTTATGAATAAATTGAATATGAATATGAATATTCAAAAAAAAAATAATTAGCAAGTATCGAATACATAATTATGGGACATAATATACATTTATTGTCCATCCTACATACATTACATCGCGGAATATCTCCATGGAAAAGCGATACGACAATAATAAAGCCATAGAAAAATTATGATTTCTCTATGATAGAGCTAAGAACACTGGGCAAATGTGGGTCACGAATCCGTTTTTAATAACTTAAAAAAAAACCTGCTGGAATTATCTAACGATTAAATGTTGCTCTTGGAATTCAAATCTGTCAATTTGGATACATTTTGGTAAAAAAGAAAGTCAGAATACTTGTTATACATACATACATACATAATGTTTGATTCCATTTGCGACTTCCTACTTGCGCAAGTTGATATTTTCTTCAATTGCCCAAATAAAAAGCAAACAAAAAAGTCTCCTAAATTTGATTATTTTATAAACTTTTTTTTTCTGACGCTTCGTGACCGTTCGCGACCCCTCTCATCGAGGCACCCCAGTGGTTCGCGACCCACACTTTGAAAATCACTGCTGTAAACAATTTATTTTCTGAGGTATAAACAAAACTTTTTTTTAGTTGATTTTTTACCTCATTAGGTAATTTAAAAATGTTTCATGAAAAAAAATGTAATGAAAATTATATAAATACGTTAACACACCTGTTAACATTGAACATCTTGGCACGACGCTGATGGATTGCTGAATCTAATTAAAATTTGTTGTAAAAAGTGCTTACCAGTCGGGAATCTAATTAAAACGGCTGCTTTTGCTCCCACAGTTAAGGCTTTGTCAGCTAATACGTTGAATAGTAGCACTTTTTCATTGAAAATCACATCCTCCGGGATTGGCGATTGCAACGTAATTATCGCATTGTTCACGTTGTTGTTTTCACTAACAGTGAAATATTGAGCGTGAGCTAAAATAACACGATAAGTTAAAACGATCATCTTCGTTCTTAAAAATGTTAAAGAAAACACTCAAAACTTAAGTCAGGTATTTACTTTTTGAGTTTTGAAATTCAGAATCACGTACTTAAATCATTTCTATTTTCATCAACAATTTATTGTTTGTGTGAATGTTTGTGTAAATATTTGTCCGACAATAATTAGCGGGAAAAAAAATTGCCAACTTTTTATTCAATATTCTGAATTCTGTAGGCAATTAGTTCAACACAAGTCCGAATATGAGCAAAATTTTACAAGGCTTTATGAAGTCATAGGAGTGTTGATGTCTTAGTTGGGCGCGAACTACTATTAAATTAAAAAGATAAAATACCTCCGTCAATTCT
The DNA here is from genome assembly GCA_947579745.1 of Apocheima hispidaria. Lineage (NCBI taxonomy): Eukaryota > Metazoa > Arthropoda > Insecta > Lepidoptera > Geometridae > Apocheima > Apocheima hispidaria. The sequence goes on from OX388151.1 coordinate 7,570,723, forward strand.
GAACGACACGCTGCTATCAAATCCCTGTGCCAAATGAATGGGTTCTATTTCAATTTCCCCTCCGGAATACGTTCCGTAGTAGGTAGGTTGGCTGAATACGGGCGTGGTTGTATCCTCTTTTATTATATCCAAGATGACACTTGTGGTGGTCGTTATAGCGTTAAGACCAGATGCGGTTAAAGCTAGCATTATGACACTGTTTTGTGCGATAGCTATGTCGGGAAGAGGGTTCGATAGATATATAGTCACTAGTTCACGTTCATGTCTAGCGTTAAAATACGCAGAATACTCTGGAATTTATGTTATGATTATTGAAAGTTACAGCAAGATAAATAAACCAAAGTTAAAGGATAAGTTAAAGGTTATTTAATGGAATCACAAATAATTTTTTTACATACAGTTTTTGGAAATTCACACTTTATCTACGAATACATGCAAATGTGGGAGTGAAATAGTTGTGGCACGACTACATAATATATCCCTAAAAATTTCGAATAATTGCTGAGCTCAGTTATTAAACTTAAAGAAATTCACGAAAAAATATGAAAAATTATCTTACCGCCGCTGAGGCTAAATGTCACGCCTTCCTCGTAGCCTTGATGCAACAGGATAGGTTGCAACGATAACAAACCATCCTCTAAAGATCCTGTGTAAGTAGATTCTTCAAACTCCAAAACTCTAGCTGTAAGCGAGTGTTAAAAGAAAGTGAAGGATTGTATTGAAGAAAGTGAAGTTAGTCCCCATAAGTCGCGCTAACGGCTGCGGCCAGGAAAAAAGGATTGCTGAAGAGTAATTGCAGTGAAAGAATATCAATAAGAGTGAAACGAACGAACGAGAAAATGCATAATTTACAAAAATATATTTACTCGAGATAAGGTTGATAAACCATATTAAGGCGAGGACTGATCGTGATTTGAAATGAGTATTGTCCCGCTCAAAGTTGTAAGGTTTAAAATTGAAAATCACATATCATACTTGATGAGAAAACGGTAAATTGTAGTTTTTCATTGCTTGTTTGCCGATCATTGGAAATATACAAATCAAATAAAAAAACAACCTGGTTCGCATCATAAACCAGTAGCCTGGATATTTAATTTGTAAAAGGAAATTTGTAGTTACCGCTGAACATTCAGAGCATTTGTTTTCAGAAGGGTATTTCAGGGGGTCATTTTGCGATTTTTTATTTTGTAACTAAGACAGATTTTCGAAATTTTATACGGATAAACGTAATTTCAGTTTTATTTTCTATCTGCAGTATTTTTTGCACCCGATTAAGTAATCTCGTCACTTCGAACAAAGCGCTGAAAAATGCTACTTTTTGTTGTTTTGCGATTGGAACTCGCCTTAAATGGGTTTGAAAAAAGTGGAACAATTTTTCGTGTACTTTTATAAGCTCATGCCATCTTGGATTCCATTTACCTGCAAACATTAGCACCTGTGGTATTTTTACCAACCTGTAAGTTCTTTTGCACCTAATTATAAATGTAATTCCTTCGAAGGTGCATAATTATATTAATAAGTACCAACTTAAACCTAATTAAATTAATTATATGCTAAGAGTAGACTGTGGTTTTCGTTCATAAGAGTATTGAGCAACATACTTACCTATTTACCGTAATCGGTAGGTATTTGTATTTTTAAATACTTAAATTTAAATAATAAATTTAAATGGGTAATAACTTATTCAGTATCTACCCTACATCTTGAAATGTTCACAAACTGTTTTATTATCACGAACTTTCTTCCAAATAATTAAAAAATTATAATAATAAGGGAGACCATACAAGAAACGAGTTTTTTTTGACTTTATTGATTTTGATCTATCGTAGAAACGGTAATACAGATAAGCGTCAATCTTGTATGTTTATATTGCTAGCTGTACAGAATAACAACGAATATTAGATACCAAAACACATAAATTTTTTCAAAATTATGCATCTAAAAATGCTTAAGTCTACGATTAAGGGATAAGAAATAATTATTTCAGGTAAAATAAGAGCTAGCATGATTTTCACTTCACTAGTTCGGAAAGATTCTGTTTAAATATCATTCGAAATCTTAGTGCAAAAATGCATTATATCCGCTATCGTGGAAAGTTTTTTTTAAATTCGAACCTTTGTATTCAATTATTTTCTATACCGCCAGTCCGCTGAAAATACATCAGTACTTATTTCATATCGGTGTTCCAACCTCATTTTAGAATAATCGCACTGGCCAGAACGACGACAGCATGTAAAAAAAAAAAACTTTTAAAAATGTTCTTCTCATTATTCAATTCACCTTCCATCATCCATTTCCCTCGATGTAGTGAGGTGAAAATTTGTGTGTTACGCTCGGCAGCAAAGTTATTACGCGTGTCCTTTTAAACCCTCGTTATACGCTCAGGATTCTATCCTACACTCCTTCGCTTGCTCAGGTTTCAATACAAGTACTCGCACCAAAAAACAACTTTGCAGCCTTGCATAACGAATAAATATTGCGTTCTTGTACAAAATTTATCTTTCAGCAGGTAATACACGATATCCTGAAGATAACAACGAAGTTATTGAAAATGACCTACGTCATTATTGGGAATTTACCGTCTAATACTAACCAATATTGTTTTCCACAAACTATTAACAAATTATATATTAATATATTATATTTGATATTGCAAATCTAAATATAATAGAGATACTTAAGTACTAAGAACTACTTCGAGTACTAGATTAAAATAGTTATTACCTGTAGGAAGAGTGACGTGTATAGCAGCGTTGGCACCAACCGTTCTAGGTTTACTAGCTTCTATAGTTATCAAAATATTCCCTTGACTGAACATTTCAGGAGGTATTGTCGATGATGCGATTGTCACCACGGGCCCGATTTCAACAATTTCAAAATAGCTAGCGTACTCTAAAACAAACAATTCACACAGAGATATGTTACAATACGTTAATAGTAAATTTAGGTGGTCAGTAAAAGACGCGAAAGGTACAAGAAATGTTATGGAAAAAAATAATTATAAACGTTTGCCAAGTTATTTTGAAGGTATTTTTGATTCATTGTCTGTTATTACAAATAATAATATGACCGATACACATAGTGTAAGTGGTGTCGGACCCCTGAGGAACATAGAAATGTCCCAGTAATCATAAAAATATATATATATAGTACGAGTCTTTTAAATGTCATGTATAATTTTCAAGTAAAACCTTACTTTCCCGAATAACTTACCACCTATTAAAAACTAGTAGTACACAAGCGCCGAGGGTGACAACAATAATTTAATTCTGTCGTCAAGGTCGACGAAGTCAATTTTATTTTATTGTCATTCAAATCGAGTTACTATTTGTAAGCTTTCCCATTAATTTACAGTTTAATGTTTTTAATGGGAGGTTCTTTTGAATCATTTCATACAAAGAATGACCTAAGAAGAATCCGTTACCGTCCCAATGACACCTCGCGGTCAGACGCTACTTACAGAACATACTGTATGTTAGAAGTAATAAAAATAGTTTATTTAAAGATAATGAATGTACTAGTAATATTTAGTTAAGTTTGGTGTAATTTAATGTAGAAAAAGAAAATTAATATACCTCCACTCAATATGACTGTGACTGTGTCATCAAAGCCCTGTACAAAGCGGATTTGTTCTATAGTTAAACCTGTAGCAGGATCATAACTCCCACTATATATGGATCCATCAAATACTGGGGTGTTGCTGTCGTCTTTTATTATCTCAAGATTGACTACTGTAGTCGCGGAGCTACGGTCACTGGTAGCAACTACTTGTAGCGAGATGAAAGTGTTATTGTCAATAACATCGTCCATTAGTGGTGTCATTTCCAACGTAACTAGATCCGATTGAACCGTAGCCGTGAAATAAGAAGAATATTCTGGAAAATAACGGATGTGGGGATGAAAGGTTAATTCAATAAATAATGATACGAATTAGATCAAGTAAAAGTTAAGTCGCAAATGCGAATTTGATGACTCATTGTAAAGAATATTTGATTAAATTCGTTTGAGAGCTCGGGTTTTACGGAAAATTGGCCATTGTCACTGAATTCGCTTAAGTCTTAGCGGGGTTTTGCGTTAGATGCTTTGTCGAAAGGGAAATTCAACTTTTTCAAAAGATTTTTTTTCTGAAGCTTGATTTACGCAAATTTTCGAGGATTAAGTTAGTACTATTGACAGTAGGATAGTATGTTTTTCTACTGACTACTACGACACTACTGTGGTATTTAATTTAATTTAATTTTGAAATTAATGAGGTGTAGAATTAATGCTATTGTAATTTTCGTTTAAAAAATACTTTGCCAATAATCGTAGTTTCAAACTGTATTTGTGTGTTACGAAAAAGTGACTTTAAAATTATTCGTTTGAATCACTTTGACGCAGGTCAAATCACTGGTAAAATAAACAGCGAAAAATAAATGAAGATAAGCAAATACAAGTTCTGAAATAAAACAAGCTTATTGTCAGCAGTCTCAGACTTTGAGTGTCTGAAAAAGACAAAGTTAAATATTGCCGTAGGAAATAAAATAAAAATAAAAGAATAATCAGATGAAAGTAAATAAAACAAAGCTTAATATTATTTCAAACAAAGATCTCTTTTTTTTTAATTTAAGTTAAAAACACGGAGGTTCAGTAGTAAATTCTACAATAGTGTCTAATTTAGATTATGTAGAATTTTTAGTTTACTACGTTTGCTAAATATGTAGTATAACTATAGCTGTAAGTTACGTAAGCACAGGAATATTACCTCCAACAACTACAGCAGAAACTGTTACTCCTTCGTAACCCTGACTTAAAACCAGCGGCGCTATTTGTAGAATGTTATTTGCTATTACTCCTTCGTAGTAAGCCCTTTCGAATTGTAATTCTATTTCTGAAAACAGAAAACAATACATTATGTTACATTTTATAACAATGTTTGTACCCATCTTTTTGATTTAAATCAACAAGATACATTCAATTCCATAACAGTTTGTTTCTTTTGTGTCTCCGACGTATTTCTCTAAACTGTAACACGTATAGTGACAATGAGGGCAAAAACTAATTTAAGTTAACAACTATAATACGAAGATGATTTTCCGGTAGGTTAACTGACAGAACATTTTTCGACCAATAGCTGTTCTGAATTTTCTCGCTAGCTAGTCGCTAGTCTTTTTATGATTGGCTGAATGTCCACCATATTTGTTTATATGGTTGGGCATTAAAAAGAAAACAGGTGTACCAATTTTATATGGCGTTTTAGTGACGATTTGCACGACTAATGTCAAAACAGAAAAATGTCCAAAGCCAATGTCCAAAAGTAAAAATTTTCCAATAATACAAATGCCCAATAGTAAATATGTCCGACAATAAAAATGTACTGGTTCATCCATTCCATGGAATAAAGCCATGTTTATTTAGGATTTCTATTATTATAGACACAATGCCTACTATATTTCTGAATAAATATGTAATTTGTAAATGTTAATTTTAATTATAAATTTAGTAAGTAAAGTACTTACTCAATTTTAAATTCAAATTAACATATTCAAATGTACCCACCTGCAGGTAATTGCACTATAATAGTGGTAGCTGCTCCGCTTGTAAACTCTCTTTCTGCTCTTACTACAAGGAAAATCTGTTTTTCCGACCAAACTTCATTTGGTAAAGGATTCAGCACCACAACCGATACTTCATTGCCGTCGGCTCTCAATTCAAAATACTGGTAGTATTCTGTAAAAAAAGAAGACTGGTTATTAAATACGGGAATGTCTGTCTTCGTCTTGCCTTGTACATTTCAGTGCAAGGTTGCGCAAGCATCACGCTTACTTGAAAAAGATCTCCGGATGTGATCAAGCCTATGGTTGAAATAAATTTAACGTGACATGTCCTGAATTATATGAAATTAGAATGTGTCAAAACCACGTAAAATTATCAGAATAATAATAATAAGAATAAATCTTTATCGCGGATCACATTTTCGATATGAAAAAGATTAAAAGTTAAACAAAAAAAAACAATAAGTCACAATGTAAATTAAAAATATATTCCTAAGTAGGTGGTAATGAGAATCCTTGGTGGCAACAGCCACTTTGTTTGATTGTTGGTTGCAGTAAGTAGCAATCTGTCAGAATGACTTTAAATAATTGCATTTTTACACATGACAACTCTGGACATAAATGACGCTATTCGTCTGCGCCGTATTGCGTCAAATGAGTCCATTCGCGAACCCGTGTACATCTCGGACGCGCGGACGTTCATGTCAGGCCCATCAGGTGCCTGAAAATGTTATTGCGCTATGCGCCTTCTAGGTGTATTTAGACCAGGCCTGACACTTATAGAAGGATTGGTAAAAGGACTTAAATAGTACCTATAATCCTCGCATCAGGAGCCACCTAATAGAATTTTCTTGCAACCATGTTGCCAACTACGCAAAGAGACCTTCACTGTCTCTGCATATCTTCGTCGTCTGATAGGCTGGATGTTACGATGAGGCCAAAGTACTTAACTCTATTCACTAATGGCTACCGGTTGTCCATTGAGACGGACCGCCGGCACATTTTGTGGTCCCTTTCCCGACCTGAAGACTATCATCTCAGTTTTTTTGGCATTGTAAGCTAAGCCGTGACTGTGCGCATATCATTCACAAATATCGATGAGCTTTCTTAAGCCCCTAATCGAAGAGCTGAGCAGCACCATATCTGCCATCCAACCTGGGCCCGACTGGCGTGCTGCTCAGCTACACGATCAAGTCATTCAGGTCGAGAGAGGTGAGAACTCACATCGCCAGACAGCCGGTAGCCATCCGACATCTCGGATTTTGAAAAGATGATTGATTGATAAAGTATTTTTAAAGTTGCTTAAAAACTGCCAAGACCCCATTCCCATTCTCAAAGCTCATCTCAATCTCATCTCGAAAAAAAAGTCGAAATTCAATTTTTTTTATTCTCAGCGCTATCTTTCCAGATATTCACGATTGCGTTCGATATACATCGAGTGGTCGGACCCAATCAAGACGAGAGACAGTCGAGATCGGAATCTCGAAATCAACATCAATTTGTCATATCTGCGAATAGGGACTCAGGAGCCAAGCAAATATGATGTTGTTTTTTTTGTCCTTATAAATCGTTCATCCTGATTTTACTTTTTAGCTCAATAGTGGAGTTACAAATCTGATACAAAATAAACGATACGTGATTAAGTATGCGTCAGAACTGTCTGTGTAGTTTGTTTAAAACCAATTTAAATTAAAATGTATCAAATTTACCTCCTTCCAAAGTGAAGTTAACATATTCATCGAATCCCTGTCGTAGCGATATAGTTTCCAACAAATTTAATTGATGATCGTCGGTGTAGTTCGCCAAGTAGAATGTTCGGTCGAACACAAGTTCTTCGGGAAATTGAAATTCTGCGTCAGCCACTATACGGACAATACCGGTCGCCGTTAGAGGCGGGCCGGGCGTGTCGTCAACGTCCTAAAAATAGTGAAAATTATACCGGTATAGATTGCTTGGGTATTTAAGGTTAAGCTTTAAATACCCAAGCAACCTTACACGTGCCGTGGCTAGTCTTTCATTACAATAATGTGTGAATACGAACCCGCGTAACAGCTTTGTTGGAATTAAAATGAAACCTCTAAACGGTGGCATACTTCCAACTTCAATATAAGTTTGGCAATTTTGAAGCCGTGACATTGCTCACAGTTGTTCATCTTATAATATTACTCTTACGTAGGTATTATGTAATTTTCTATTCACTTACCGTCGCATTAATACTTAGTGTGAGAGGCTCGCTCAAAGATCTTATAAACGTTTTAGTTCGTAGCTGAGCTACAAATTCTTTATCGACTGTTGAAGCTGCCGCATCATATTCTATCTCGAAGTAAGGATTGTCTTCAATGGTGAAGTTGATCCTGTACGTCGTGAGATCTATGTCCTTGACGGTAATAACATCATTGTAGCACCCAGTGACCAGGAAGCCAGGAGGCAAGGGTGGCGTGACGATGAATTCTAATTCATTTTTCGGTATGAATTCTGGTGCGTTGTTGTTTGTATCAGTTATATCTATCCAGAGAATCTAAAAAGTGGAACGGTATTCATAGCTTTATCAATTTTGAATACTATCGTGATATGCAATCAAATATTTTTTTATGCAACTGAGTGACGAGGCGAGCACATTGCTTGCCTGATGATATTTTGAATGCGAATTTCCAAAAAGAACATAGTATAGTGTTGTGCCTGTTTTTATAAAGACTATAAATGTTTATAATCATGTATTATATTTATTTTGTTTTTTTTTTTAAAGTTGTTTTTTTATTCTTTTCAGTCAAGGTAAAAAATCTTTCTCTGATCTTAAGATCTTAAGATTGAGTGAGACACGACCCCTTAAAATAAGTTGTCACTAACCTCTAGTAGTTACAAGAAAGAATGATAGATAGATAGATAGATGTACTTATTTGGAATTCTCAACCACATTTTGCTCTGCTTTCATTATAATATTAAGAAACTTTTTTTATACAATAAAACAGTGAATGTAATTATATAACTATAGCAAACTTACTAGTCCTGTTCTAGTGCCTCCTCCTGTACAGCTGAAGTCAACATTGATAGCCACCCGTGATGCGATTTCAACTTCTTCATACCTTGCAAACGCAGCATTTGTCCGCACTACCAACTGAGAGTTTTCTATTGACAAGTCGAAGTAAGGCCCACCAAGTGTGGCTTGTCCATAACTGACGTTGATTATACCTGAAAAAGCAAATTTATTGGAAAGTGCATTCTAACTTGTCGGAACAATTTTGTCCGAAGCGCTGATATACTAAACTATAAATCATAATTAAATCTATAAAATTGAGTGTTATATTTGATAAATAAGATACTTGCATTATGAACTAAAAAAAGTGCTAATTCCAGTAATTAATTTTCATGAAAATAATGAGGAGAAAATTTACTTTACATAGCAACAAATCATTTTCAGGAGGCATTTATAAACGAAAGGGGTTGATTTTCTTGACAATTGTTATTATCCCTACAAATTTCAATGCCGAGGGAGATAAATTGGCATAAAATTATACGGAAACGGAACGGGAAGCGATGGGCAAAAAGCTTTAATTGGCAATATTGATGTTCAATTCTCTTCCCTAATTGAAAACCAATTGCAGGCGGAAGGATTTTTTCCCAGTAATTATGTGTTATACAGATAGAATAATAGATTCACACCAGATAGTACGTATATACTATCAGGATATGGATGTAATATTAGGAACAAAAAAGCTTAAAACTAGAGTAAAAAATGGCGGCCTTATCGCTAAAAGCGATCTCTTCCACGAAAACTTAGGATAGTGAAGATGTATAGAAGAGGTAAAGACGGAGTGTGCAATGATGGATATTACGTGTCACCTATACTATAATAAACTAAACTGTATGATTTTGTTTGGTATGAGATTTTTCGTTACTTAGCGATTTGACGTTTTAAACCCGAACCAAACCAATTCTGTCTATCTCTGTCGTATTATAGAAATCCATCAATTTAAATATATAAGCCGAATATAATAAAATAAGGTATCACAGGAGTATTTACAAAAATATTTATTTATTTATTTGTAGGTACTACTCGACTATAAAACTATTAAATTCAGGACTTATTCAGGTAATTTATTCAGTTATAGCATTTTTTAAATCTTTTCCTTATAAAATAGGCTAAAATTTGTTTACGCCGTCACGAAAATTCTGAACGGGTATCCTGATTTGTTTTAAACCGACTTCCAAAAAACAAGGAGGAGGTTTTCAAATCGACATTTTTTATATGTTTGTTACCTCAGACTTCCGTCATTTAAACCGATCTGGTTTTTTTTTTTATTTGAAAGGAGATACTTTCATATTGGTTAATTTATCAAAATCCAGTTCTGATAATGGAATCCATGAGGAAATTAAGGACAACTCAAATATTAGTAATACATATAGCAATTTTGGTATTTTCATCAACATGTCAAGCATTTGCATTCAGAAAGTATCATTTTGAACTGGTGGAAAGTATCAGTGGAACTGATGAAGAAGGCTACAGATGGCCACCGGAACTCAATTATATTACGTGTATTCAAACCTTCTGATAGTCTTTGATGTTCTCGCGTTGAAATGAAAATGAAAATGAAAATGAAAATGAAAATGAAAATGAAAATGAAAATGAAAATGAAAATGAAAATGAAAATGAAAATGAAAATGAAAATGAAAATGAAAATGAAAATGAAAATGAAAATGAAAATGAAAATGAAAATGAAAATGAAAATGAAAATGAAAATGAAAATGAAAATGAAAATGAAAATGAAAATGAAAATGAAAATGAAAATGAAAATGAAAATGAAAATGAAAATGAAAATGAAAATGAAAATGAAAATGAAAATGAAAATGAAAATGAAAATGAAAATGAAAATGAAAATGAAAATGAAAATGAAAATGAAAATGAAAATGAAAATGAAAATGAAAATGAAAATGAAAATGAAAATGAAAATGAAAATGAAAATGAAAATGAAAATGAAAATGAAAATGAAAATGAAAATGAAAATGAAAATGAAAATGAAAATGAAAATGAAAATGAAAATGAAAATGAAAATGAAAATGAAAATGAAAATGAAAATGAAAATGAAAATGAAAATGAAAATGAAAATGAAAATGAAAATGAAAATGAAAATGAAAATGAAAATGAAAATGAAAATGAAAATGAAAATGAAAATGAAAATGAAAATGAAAATGAAAATGAAAATGAAAATGAAAATGAAAATGAAAATGAAAATGAAAATGAAAATGAAAATGAAAATGAAAATGAAAATGAAAATGAAAATGAAAATGAAAATTAAAATTAAAATGAAATATTTATTGGTAGCAAAGCTACAATTCGGCTAATGTATGATAATGTATGATATCTATCATGAATGACTAACTATATTTACATTCCCCTGAAGTGTTTTTCCGCTATAGAATGCCATGCAAGTAGTTTAAGCATCGTCATATTTTTTTTTGGGTTTATATTCATCTTGCATCCTATATCGATGAGTTTACGTTATAAGTTTTGGTAATCTTCTATGGACAGATTATTAAGCTCGGCTTATGAGTATACTAAATAAAAATTTATCAGTACCTACAAAGTTATCAACAAACCTTCAATATCAGTGGTGCCTCTGCTGATAACTATTCCTCCTACTTCAAATATATCAAGTATGTTTGTAGCTATCGGTATTGTCCACAGTGGGTGATCTACTATTTGGCATCCTGGAAACATAACATTAAAGCGTCTTTTAAAGTAAAAATAATACATTATAGAACTAGTATTTAGAACAGGGCCCGTACCGAGGTACTTATTGCGATGATTGTTAGGTTCAGCCTGACCATCATCCCTATAAATTAGCACGTCACGATACAGGACCTTTAAAATATAACGTAGTTTTTTTATTGTAGGATAGAAAAGAGCCTGCCTTACCATAATTGACATAGATAAACGTTGCAAAAACAACGCTTACACTGACGAAATCCCAATTCCTCATTTTGTGTTTTTGTTGTGGGTATATTTACGTAGGCAATGACATACCTAAAACAACGAGAACTTTAACTTTCCGTCGTAGTTCACAAAGAAGTTCATTAACTTCACGGCACTCACCGAACGGTTACGAATCAACCAGTTTTTGAATGAAATTCGCACAAACACTAACAATCATTTGTTGGCACCTTACAAGGAATAAAAATCGACTCTAAAGTATAACAACACGACCGAATTTTCAAAACATGTACACAAAACTGAATCGAAATAAACATAGTTGATGACGATTACCTTTTTATCTATTGATTCATATCTTTGCGAGGAAATTAAGCGATAGTAGCATAATCTGACGATAAGACGTAAAGCGAACTAATTATAATAATTCTTGATTAACATTAAGTAGACGTTTTAATGAAGGGGAGATTCTAATTTCGTTTCTTCTTAATCTATACGCTAAATTAGAAAAGTGGTTCCAAACCCTTAACTCGGAGAGAATATAAATTTTTCGATGCTGTCTGATCCTTATCCCTTCCGTTTTGTATCCGTATTTATCATTGAAAAATGGAGCAAATTTGTAACCCGACTAACAATGCTGTTATGATTTTTCATGACTTGTTTTTATATTTTTTATGCTTTTTAGGATTTTGTAGCAAACTATGGAAACCTTATAGTTTCGTTTTTCAGAGAATATACAAACTATAGTGCTGAGACACACATACAATAACTAAAGATACCCGGTTCCAAGAAAATATCGTAATGTTGTAAAATAATTTTTAGGGTTCTCTACTCGAATAGCGGGGAAAAAAAAGGGTTCACCATCCCCACTCGATACACTAGCTTGTCCGCGCGTCATCGCTAGCATAGGCTACAGTAAATGAAACACCCCATTTCACCTCTATATGGGTTGATTTTCCAAAAATCCTGTGACATGCCTTTTTTTATTTCATAGGTTTAGACACAACCCGAGTTTCATTGGCTTACTATGAAAAAATATTTTATTTCCCTACAAACTTTGGGGGTCAATTTTATGCCCTTAGAGATGGGATTTCGCAAAATCCGTTCTTATTGTTCATTAGACCATTTATTAAATATTGGCTGCAAATTTCACGTCCCTATCATAAGCGGTTTGGTATTTTTCAATAAATAATTCTTGCCAGAATATCTCTCAATGACAAGCGGGCATGTGTTACGAGTAAGTATAATGTTATGGGCTTTAGTGGGCACGTAGAGATGAGTTTTGCAGGAGCGTACCACAGCGTGGCATCGTGCTCAGATTACTGAACGTTAGGATGCACATAACGATGTAATCAAACGAAAATGGAACTTGACTGCGACACTTCAGATATAACTTTACCGCTATTACCTACTTATAGAGGTAGTTTTAATCGGATTCGGATTCGGATCGTGTTTACGTTTACCGCAGTACAATTTGGATGGTATCTAGTTTACCTGGTTGTGTTGTTTGACCTTACTATTATAACATTACTATATAGATGATATGTACAATGATTGATTCATTATTGTTCCTGTATAGTGATGATATTGTAAAGATAGAAACTCTTTTTGTGAACACCAGAAAAGCAAAATCACATAAAAAACATTATAAAGTAGTGCTACAAGTAGCAGCCTTTTAGCTGATAGCGATCTCTTTCAGGCAACCATTGAATAAAAAAATATTATTATGATTATATAGGTAATCAAAAAATGGAAATTAATTAACATATTTCATTTTGAATAAATACAATTAAATCAAAACTATAATTATAATTAAGTATAGGTATATGTATTTTTAACGTTGTCCACTTTTTGCTTGCTAGGCGTATATAGGCTGGTCCAAACGATGACGTTAATCGAAAAAATGTAGGTTCCTCATACCAACGGCTTCACAAAATACCCCATGTATGTTCTACGATTTTTCTTAGATTAGGAGTTATATTTTTTGTTTTCTATGGTTTTGTACCCATAAAAAGTTAGAATATTTTTAAGCCGCTCATTTGAAAAAACTCTGAAGAAAACAAACATGTATATATGTATCGTAGAACATACATGGGGTATTTTCGTGAAGCTCTTGGTATGAGGAACCTACATTTTTTGGATTGTCTTCACTTTTTGCACCAGCCTGTATACAGATTAACTTCCAAATATTGTTAACTTTACAAAACTTCTTTTACCCGAAAAAAATGGTAAAAAAATCAGTTTGTGAGCAGTTGTTAAATTAAACTCTATTGCACAACGAAGCTGAATGACTTCAATCGTGTTTCAGGATGTAAATATTCCAAATGCTTACTTTATCGATATTTTAAAATAATGTTTGTCATTAACAATTTATCAGATTGTTAATCTTATCGATCGATAATAACCGCTTCGTTCTTTAACAAAGACGATTATTAGGAAAACTGTAATAGGAAAATGACGTACGTAGTTAGATCTATGTGTGGTCTATGGTAGATCTATGGATCTCGTCTCATTAGAATAATTCTGTATTTATTTTATCGTGTAAGTTAAAAAAAAAAACTTTAATACGTTAGTTGTCGGGCCCAACTTTATGACCACGCGTTCTGAACTGCGATAATCCATCCTTCCTTCGCGCTATCTATATGCGCCTTTTCGACGCTATGCGTGTTATTTTAGTGTCCATTAAGTTTGGCTTGCACTATTAAATTGCGATTTTGAATTATAAATAAACATTACGTATCTCTACAGTTATTTCTATTATTATCTTATCGATCGATAATAACCACTTCGTTCTTTAACAAAGACCGCCTATTATGAAAACTGTAATAGAAAAATGACGTACAAATAGCTAGAATGCAGGGAACTTGTCTCATTAGAATAATTGTGTATTTATCGTGTTAATAAAAAAAAAACTTCGATACGTTAGTGGTCGGGCCCACAGAAGAGAAAAAAAACCTATTTTTGTGGTCGCGCCCATCTTTATTTTTTCAGTGTCCATTAAGTTTGGCTTGGACTACTTAATTGCGATTATGAATTATAAATAGGAACGCTAGCTACGTTTAAGCTCCCTGGTTTCCAATTTTTCCAGGGACAGTTTTTCCAGGATCAGTAGAGACAATAAAATAACGAGATCGCGTTTACAGTAAATATATTATCATTTAAATACAACTCACCGCACGAAGAGATAAGTAATCGCGCTAACAAATGGGCGAATCGAAATTCATTCATGCAAATTGTGTCTAGGATCATAATCATCTATATATGTATGTATATATTTATTTTTTAAAACAAGCCCTTTACTACAGACTTAACGGAAACAAACCCTAGACCAAACCGTTCTAATAAGGACGTAAAATTTGAACTCTATACTTCTCAAATGGTGACCCTTTCGGACGGCACGGGGTGGCGGCGGTAGCGCAGCTGCTGCTGCCCTACTGGGCTATCAATGCTAGTGGAGTCGGTGGAGTCAGTGCTAGCCTAGCACTGACTCCAAAAACAACTGATGATAAATTGTAAATAGGTATTTAAGTATCAATAATTTCGTTGATTATCCTATAATGCTCTTGAAATATTATTTTCTACTTTTTAGTTTAAATTTGAATATGTAGGCATACCTAGTCAGTAAGGGGGAGGCCTATGTTCAGTGGTGGACGTCTTATGGCTGATGATGATGATGATGATGATGACCTAGTCTTGAAGTCAGTTTTCGATATTTTTTCAAAAAAAATATTTTATGTAACATAACGTCCACGCGAGCGTAGCCGCGGGCACAAGCTAGAAGGTGATATAATTGGCGAGTTGATTCTATTCTACGTGTAATATTTTAATGAGGGTGCCGGTTAAAATAAGTAGTCTGACACATTATACACTTGTGTGATCATTCAAATCCGATTACAGATTAGACTAAATCCTTATAATTAGATAAACTTATTCCTAAGTTAGTTTCCTTTAGTTATCTATGACTGAAAAAGGAAAAAAAAACAAATATCATATTTTATAAAATTTGTAATACTTGTACCCAGTTTATACATGGGAAGCACAGAATTCTCCTTATAAATAAGGGAAGTTAATAAATGTTTTAATGCCAAGAATCAACAGTTGTAACATCGTGATTTTGTTCCATACTATCCTGAGGTTTTCTATTCACAGAAACATTGAGCGCCAAAAGCTGCTGAATCGGTAGCCGCGGAGATAAGTTCACCATGCTGGCCCACTGCCCAGAACAGAGCTCGGGGAATTTCAGCTTCTTCAGGAAATGCCCCTCCAAAAACCACGGTGACACACATGTGGGCGAGTAATCCCAAATCTTCATTTCGTTTAGGCGGACCCATCTGAAATACAAACCCAACCCTCGTTGTGGTTTTGATTTAATCAAGGAAGTAATTGGATAACTCATGGCAATGGAATCATCGGTAATTTTATTGGACCTTACATATAAACGTTGGTATAAGTTAGTCAATGCTTAAAATGCTCCGTCTACTTCTGACTGAAGTGAAAGGTCTCGCGCGAAAACGAGACGGACATTTTTAAGTAATTATTAAATTTAAGAAACGTTAGGCCTCACCCATTTTAACTAGCGCGCGTTTAGCTAGGCACGAAATTTCAAACACATCGATTACTATGCAAGTGCTCACGTACAAAACGAAAGTGCGGTGGAAGGAACGGGTAAGCTCACGACGTCACTCACGGCAATATCAAACATGTGCTTTCTTTCAAACAGTCGTTTGTTTCTTTGGCGGTTTGAGGTAAGCATGGACGTACTATGTCCATGGAGGTAAGTCACACGTCACACCTGCGCAAACGCCTGGCGGCCAACGTGGGCATGAAATCGAGTCCGCGCCCGAACCCGCGTTCACGTCCGCTACCTCATCGTAAGCAAGCCCTGAGTAATGCCCAAAAGAATTGAAAGTTGTTTAAGGTACAGTGAACTATGCTCATAATACAAAAACATCCAAACTACGAATACATCTTTAGTTTAACGAAACAAAGGCTTTGTTTAGTTGGCAAGACTAAAAGCATAACTAAAACTTTAACATTAACTAACGTACCAATTTTGAACCAAACATCTACAAGTACAATACATATAGTTTCTATACGGACACACTGAACCTTCCATTATATAAATATGTAGTTGTCAAAGTTGCTCGATCACGTAACGTGAGCTACGAGTTTCGACCCATTTTATAATCGAATTCTGTGAGTTACTTTTTACTATCATTAGTTACGCTTCTAAAAGCTAGTAGATGTTAAAGTTTTTGTTACGACTTAACTTCTAAAACACCAGATGATACTTTTACGTAACTGCGTTGTAGACTGATCTTTTGTAATCGCGTGGTCAAAGGTAATAAAAACAAGTGTCCGATCCTATAGAAATATTCTCTTTTAGGCGTATAGTTCCGCTCAGCGCGTCAAATTTAATTTTTCTTGCGTTCTTTGTCAATTTATCCTCATCATCATCATCAGCCATAAGACGTCCACTGCTGAACATAGGCCTCCCCCTTAGACCGCCACACCTACCGACAACGGGCCAATTGCATCCACTGGTTGCCCGCGACTTTCACAATGTCGTCGGTCCACCTAGTGGGAGGCCTACCTACGCTGCGTCTTCCCATTCGTGGTCGCCACTCAAGAACCAATTTTGACAATTACTCATTTTGCGCAGGTGTCATTGGTTTAGCTACAAATGTCCAAAGGCTGGACTTTCATCTTTTTGGTTTAGTGACAAATGTACATAAACAAGCTTTCACCTTGGTTTTATGGTTTGTGTAATTTGTTAATGCAATCTATTTATTAGCGCAAAATGAGATTTTGAAGGGGAAAACAAAGCAAGAAAAGTTTGAATTTGGCGTGCTGAGCGAAACGTTTTACCATGTTTTCACCTTATAACAACTTACTCCTAACGGCGGGCGCTAAACAAGGTAATTGGCTCGAAATTCGATCATGTAATCTGTATCTATGATTGGCAGGCCCATAGGTAATCCAGTTGACAAGAGTAAGCTATTTTGCTTAAATTCATTTCGTGATAAAGAAATAGGTACAAGCAGTCAACCACTTATATTGTCTATGCGTATGGTAGAACAAGCAAGATTCTAAAGTGGCTCGGTAAATAATAAACTATTTTATTAGGTTACTTCTAAGATAGAACTTAAGATTATGTAAGTACTATGAAAATGTCCTATTTTCGTTTGCAGAATCCACCTGGCAAGATCCTTAACTTTGCCAGTTATTTAACCGCCAAGCAGTAGTGTGCAAACGTTTTTGTGTTACTGATTGCAGGGGAATTTTTCCAGTGACATATCTATTTCTGATTATAATATTGAGCATATGCCGGGCGCAGTGCATTGCCGCGAAAGTTTAAAGCTGTTTTATTTCAAAACTAAGGATGGCACTGATCTGTTGGCCAAGCGTATAGTTTACCATTAGGCTTCCATCGTCTGCTCTCAAAGGTACATATAAAAAACTTACGCTGAAATGTACAAGGCATGACAGTCGCAGTGCCACGGGTTGCCTGACAGTTTCACGATAGCTAATTTCGGCATGTAGTCGAAGGTTCGCGAAGGCAGCGAAGGAAACATGTTGCCGTCCATATATCTAAGAGCAAAAATCACATCAACAGCTCGATTTGGTTTTTATTAAACAGGAGAATAATAATGGCTTAAGAACCGGCTCCTCCTGTGTTCGCACTTTTTAACATTTTTTTAATAATAATTAATTAATAACTTTAGAATACCATTACCAATGTTTTATGGCAATTTTCATGTTATTAGTTTCTTGAAAAAAATGTCTTTTTCCTTCTCCTTCGCCGAAGTAAAAAAAAAAAATATTATTATTATATTAAAAAATGCTGAAAAAGTGCGAACGAGATAGCGAGAGCCAGAGGAGCCGGGCCTTAATAGGTAGGCACATAAAGGACACTGTGTAAAGGTAATGGATAGCATTGATTTCTTCAAATTAAGACAGTGTATAACAGTAATTAGATAGTAATAGTATAGTAATAGTATAGTATAGTAATAGAATAAATAGTAATTAGATAAGGTAACGGTAATAGTAGATAAATAATTACTGGACTGAGAAATTAAACTTACAGCGTAGTGAGATTCTTCAACGTTGAGAATGTTTTGAAATGTACTTCATAAAGATTGTTCTCCGACAGTAACAGTGAAGTGAGATTTTCTAATCCATGAAAAGTAGTGAAGTTCAAAAAACGAAGTTTATTTTTAGATAAATCAAGCTTGTCCAAGTTCGTGCAGTTGGAAAATACGAGGTCTGGCAGCTCCGATAACGCGTTCTCTTTGAGGTCCAAAGTGCGTAACCTTTTAAGCCTCTCGAATTCCACACCTGATAGCTAAAACGGTCGTAAACAATATTTGTGTCAACCGTTTTCTTACTATACATAGCTTACAATACATCACAAAACCAAAGCGGTACTCACGCTCATCAAGTTATTGTTAGACAGATCCAAGAAAATCAAACACGTTAGACTGTGAAACAATAGGTTCGGCACATTCTGTAGCTTATTATGATCTAATAATAGAGTTTCCAAAGACAATAAGCTTTTGAAAGCCTTCTCGCTTATGTTAGATATCTTGTTGTCTGATAGTTTTAATATTTGTAGTGTCTTAAGCATGAACGTACCGTTTTCAATTCTTTGAATCTTATTCTTTGATAAGTCTAGTATAAGGAGCGAATCTAGCCCTATAAAGCTGTCAGAGGGCACATACATCACGTGGTTGTTCGAAATGTCGACGGTTTCCAGAAAAGAGTTGTTAGAGAATAATCTCTCAGGAAGCGTGTACAAAAAGTTGTTTGACAGGTCTACGTGAAAAAGGTTTTTCGTCTGCCTAAACGCTTCCCTATCAATTTCTTCCAAGTAATTTCTTTGAAGGCGCCTGTAATATGATATTAGATTGTGGTCAAGTGGAACAATAATATATTGTATACAAAAAACTCGTTGATAACGCTCGGTTGAGCCGATTTATAAAGCTTAAATAATGGAAGCTTACAAAGCGTAAAAATCAGTTAAAATACTTACAATATCCTCAAATTGACTAAGGAATCGAAGATCCCAGCAGGTAGGTATTCAACGCGGTTGTCGAACATGTCCAACTCGGCGAGCGATCTCATGCCTTTGAATGTAGATTTGTGTAATGTTCGCAATTTATTGGTTCCCAAGTCTCTGGTAATCATAGCACAGCTATTATTATCAACAAGTATTATTATTATTAAAAGATAAACAAACCGGACGCAAAAAGGAATCCAACAACATCTCACTCGTCAAAATCGGTCAAGTCGTATAGGCTACAGGAGACTACAGGAACACAACATACAAGTTTTTTTTCTGTCCTAGCTATGTATAATCTGGTGTGAACAATAAAAAGTTTATCTTTCTATCTATTTATCTACACCCCAAAAACATTACTCTCATTCTTGGGCAGACGGGTAAAAACATAGTCACCTTTCGAGAGATTTTTTACTCCCTAAAACAAAACGCAGCGTAATTCAGCATCGGCGATCGGTGATTTGTCAAACAAACAAAAACAAACAAAAATTATTTATTTTGACATTAATTAAGTTTTTACATCGAGTGTTGATCCATAGGCTCCCGAACTAGTCTAGGACTGTGTGTGTGTGTATCAAGTTGCTTTTTGGAAGCTTGATGCCACGTTCGAACGCTCATATCCATAGACATAAAAATGACAGTCGCGGCGATCGAGTCTCTTTTTGGAAGCAGATGCAGCGACTAATCGCTACACTCCGCACACATTAGGTTGCAAATTGCAGCAATTAAGCCAGGCTTCGACACACAGAACACGGCTCAGTGTTTTTTAAAACGTGCGATCACGCAAAATAACGCAGAAAGTCAACATGACACGCAATGCAGCATTGATGAAGTTGCAGATTCACTGATCGCTGATGCTAAAAAGTAAGTAGCTAGTCTGCTTTAGCCCTAGCGGGTTCTTCGAAAAAATATTACCACAAAACGCCTATCTTTAGTGTAAAATTGCTTAGAAATAAATCACTACAATGTGTGATTACACCGAAGTGAAGGGATGGGTAAAGAAATATAATAAGGAAAACGAAAGTCTAAGATATCATCATTATCAGCTACGTTAACTGCTGAATAGAGACCTCCTCCTTAAAAAAGGGGGGTTGCCATGATCCCCATGCTTGGCACGCAGCTTGGGGAATGCAGATAGCTCATAGTTTACTATGACGGCGCTGCAGCTCGTCCTCCGGTGGTTTTAGTTGCGATTTCGGAAACACTCGGGCCTCAAAGGTCTAAACATAATAGAATAAAAACACATAAAATGTTGTCCAGAATGATTATCACCCAAATAATGACCCACCTGTACTTGTGAATTTCTTTCCATGCAATGGTTGCCTGGAAGAGATCGCTTTTCGCGATAAGGCCGCCACTTGTGGCACTCGCATATAAGATAGTTCTGTACGTGTGTTATTATTATTTTTGTGTACACAATAAAGAGTTTCTATCTATCTATCTATCTATAATGGATAGTTACACATTGTGTACGTGGGACAGATGAAATCCCTTTCATCTGTCCCACGTACTGTGGGACCATCTCTTTGACGTACTTACTCCCGTAAGTTCGTCAAACATATGAGATGTATGAAGTCTAAAGAATATCACTTAATCATGTGTGACGTGTAAGCACAAATCTCAAAAGTTTCACAATATTCTTTCACGATTTACAATTTTCTCACAAAACAAAGTTTACTGAAGTATGTCGTAACGAGGGTCGGAAAATCCTTTTCCACTCACTGCTTCGAAACTTCACATATCTTTACGGAGGTAAATCATGATGGCGCATACGATTTTAAGTTTCGACTTTTTCGAAATAGTAGCCGTACAATACCAATTTTTTACCAAAGCCAACGTTCTATTAAAATGCCCATAGACCGTAGAGTGTGCTCACACGAAATTGACTTTTAGTTGTATAAATGTAAGTTCTGATATCGCAGTTACATATTTTTCCCGGATAAACTACAAATATTCAAAAACCCCTGAGCCATCAAGCTACAGATTTGAAAAGCACCTAAGGTCGTAGCCAAACAAAAAACTGTTATGAAATCTTGAAGCTTTTATAAAATATTTAAATTCAAATATATATTCTTTTATAGAATATATTCTTTTATAGAATATATATTAGTTCATAAAATATGCTATTTACTTAAGTTTACGTTGATTTCAAAAAGCAAACAAAAAAAACAGAGAAAGATCTGTTCGTGATTAGTATTACTAAACTTAACTATCTTTTCCTTTTCTATTTATGTTATGAAAACTATTTCATAACATAAATAGAAAAGGCTATAATTACCTACTTAAAGTGGCGTAAATCTCAGTCAGAGCCGTAATTAATATGTTTTGTGATAGAAAAGTGTACGCATTGTGATGCATTTCATTAGAATAAATAATGAACACACGAAAAAAAACTTACATATTGAGAAGATCGGCGGGTGCCACTAAATCTGCTGTGAGTGTGGAGAGGCCAGATCTCCAGCAGTTCAGAGAGCGTCTAGTGGCATCGCAACGACATACGCTCTTCGCGCATTGACGCCACCGTGACTGACTGAAACTCACAGCCCAAGCTGAAATATCGGAAAGACCGTATAAATTGAGAATCAAATAGTATTTCAACAAGGGCACCAACCTAAAACATATTTCACTATAGCATTTCTTCTATTATACATAATTAAAACAAAATCAATAACCTGACTGTATAATGTAGCCTAAGACTCTTCATACTTAATGAATCTAATGACATTTCGCACTCCAAAGTCTTTCAAGCATTTAAGTTATTGGAGGTCACCTGTCGCGAGGTTTTGGTGCAGTAGGTATTTCAAAATTGCATTTTAATTCTCATAAAACCTCTCGTAAGCAGCTTCCTTACACCATACTTAACAACTTTTGTTGCATGACTGCATGACTTTTCACAAAACAGTTTATAAAAGTAAGTATAAAAAAAGTACGTTTTTTACTGTACGTTTTTTGGTGCAACTCCTAAGAATTCTTTTTTTTTATGCGAAGCCGCGAATGTTAATGTTAGGTAGTGCATGAATTAAAATGGGTTTTTGTTATGGGACAAAAAAGACGATTTAATAAATGTCGTGGAATCGAAGTGGTTAAAAGTGAAACATAACCCTCATTCCGGCAGTCGGGTAAAAAGCACCCTACTATCAGTAATAAGTAATCAGTCCTAATAGTAGAGGAATTCTTGTTTTCCTGTCATTGCTTCTATAGCTTCGATTGTTTAAATTGGTGAGTTTTTGTCTGAATAACGATCTCGTAATGCGGTATCTGTACATAAAATCTATGACTGTCATAAAAAACACGATGCAAAATGGTTGTTTATAAAAAACGCAAATCAATGTTTCACAAATCAACTAATACCAAAGTGTACACAAAACATACAATACAATAGGTCATTTAAGTACTAAAAATTTGTTTACGAGTTTGATTGCTAATGACCACGTTTATAGATTTTTACCTCTTCTTGCATCATTTATAAAATTATATTAATTATTATTTAAAAAATTATCGAAAGATCGAAAAGTTAAAAAAAAAATGTCTCACTTTCACGCATAAAGCTTTATATCAGCATAATATATACACATATCATATATAGCATTTATAGCTACGAAAGGTTCCAAAAATATAAGTAAGTACTTGATTGTTCAATAGCTCGCAATCGACGATCCAGTTGCCTCCAATGAAGAGCTGAAACAGTCGTACAGGGACCTGGAGAAGGTGATTCTTCACTTCGATGACCCTGCGTCATCATATCGAAGACTTCACAAGCGTTCAGGCTGCATTCTGCATGTGCTGCTTGGGATGCTGCAATATTTTGCATTATAACTTTATATTTATTAAATACTTAGTTCGCGCCGAACCTTAGTTCATCTAAGTCTTAACTTCGCGATCCTTATATCTTCACTACGCCTGGACCGATTCAGCTCATATTCGAACTTTGTATTGCAATGAACTACTTGCTTACAAAATTTCATGAAGATCGGATCAACGGTTCGCAAGTTATCATCGGACAAATATACACACAAACATACAAACATACATACAAATGCCGATTTGTCCCAGTAAACTCTGAGACCTTCGCTTCGATCGGTCAAAAATAACCCACCACGTATCGTTTTTAGTTATCTATAGAATTATTTTGAAAATGTGCATACAAAATACAAAAGGTTTTTCATACTATCGAGTGACGAGCATATCACTTGCCTGATAATGAAAGCAACTCTTGTTATATTTTTTTTAATTTTTGTGAGTAATATCAACGTACTTAACCAATTTTTTAATACTCAATAGTTTCGTAAAAAAAAGAAAACCTAACAAATTGTGCCCTAAGCAATTTATAAGAATATTAACTTAAGAAAACAAAATACCCGAGTGCAAAAGTTATAGCTACTAGCTGTAGCTGTGTGTGACGTGTTAGTTCGCGTACTACAAAAAAAATTTAGTTAGTCATTTTAATCTTTTTTTATTGCAATTTCATGTAAGAATCATTTCATTGTATCAGAAAAGAAAAACTGTGTCAGTAGAAGTAGTTATAGTTTAACTGGCAGTCAGTAGTTTATTAAATTTGACTAAATTCTTAATTTTCATGTAGAACTCATGCTTGACCAAAAGTAACTGGTTCACAACCCGTATCGTACTCGACCCGTATCGTGGTACTGGTTCCCGTATCTCATAAGAAATCGGATATGCCCATACTGTCCCAGTAAAAAAAAAACCGTGTATACATAGATGTAAATATTAAATATATCTTACAACAATAATAATATAAAAAGAAACGAGCAATACTTGCAATGAGAAAATCGTAAACTAATTAAACGCCAAGACCCAAGAGTAGCGAGAAATGTTGTAATTTATATTATTTATCTTACAAATTAAGGACAAGAATATTTTCTTTGTAACGAATATGAAATGTATAGCGACTCTTAATTGAAAATCACAACCGAACATTCTGGAGAAACAAAACATACGTTAATGAAAATTATATGAAAGCGTAACAAGCAAGTAACGTTAAACAAATGCTTTTCTCTGGTTGTACATTTTTTTGATAATTGCCTGAAATAATTTATATATAGCTTCACGAAGTTATATATAATTAGGTACTGTCCCGGCAAAGTGTGGCACAGAGAGGGGAAAATATCGAAAAGTTAAAATAGTGTGTGGTAAATCTTGCGTCCAACGTAAAATTTCCACGCTTTACTTCCTCAAACCACGTCAAAAATATAACCGTTCACTCTTTTAAAAATAAGCCAAAATAAAATCTACAGGTAAGTGCCATTAGGTTCGTTTACTAACATAAGTTTAATCAAAACTCCTGTAATTAAATTTTCTTCTGATGAAAACTCATAATTAATTCCCGACTTAGTTCGAGGACATCGGAAAATATGGCGTTTGACAGCTTTGATTTCCTTAGCAATAATAGTGATTTGTTTTCAGAATAATCCGAGCGAAAAAAACAATTATTAATTTACCTTGTGTGTTCACGGCTGTTATGAAGATAATACTTGTTAGAAAAGTGACCATGGTAAATGTGCTGTGAAGTCCGCGACGATTCTGTGTCTGAATGGCCGTTCAACGTTTTGCCGTTGGCACTCAATTCGGAGTCGGTCTTATGCAACATAAGACAATTACGTGTAACATATTTTCAACCATCTACTTAGGGCAGATTTTTGAATCGTCAGGTAACTGTCAGGTAATCTGAAGAAGTATGTGGCGGTTTGACATATTTTCTATACAAAAGCTGTCAAACCCCCATAATTATTCCTCCAATAACAGTTATCTGACGATTGGAAAATCTTCCCTTGGTGTAATATTTAGTAACATAATCGTAATCTGACGACAATGTCAGACTATCCGACAAGTAGAGAACAAATGCCTTCGATACTAGGTAATTTAGTATAACTAAAACCACAATATGGCTGAATACAGAAACAACATTTATTTGGGTGATATTGAAATGTAGTATTGAGTGCTTTTGTTTTTGAGATAATATATATCCGGCTTAATAAAGGATAGTAGGTATATTTATTATTGTCTCAACCCGTCCACTCTTTTCCTAAAGTTATTTACAATTAACTAGTTAACTGAATTGATTGCCCGTGTCCGTTGTCCAGGGCTGTGCTCGGAGGGATTAAAGGGCAAGACTTACTCTACTCATTAATATCGAACAAAGGACACAATTTGAGAAAATTGGCGCCTCCTTCATTTGCGTAAGCTAAAAGGAAAAGCTTAGAAAAGGTGTTTTGCAGATTGTTTTGAATTTTAATGAGACTTGTTTTATCGCTTACAGAAATTTAAAGGGGTTGTTTATAGTTCATAAGCTACTCTGCCATACTTACAAGTTAAGCCCAAAGCAAAATTGAAGTCAACTTGTACAAAAATTGTCCCCTTTTCAAATGTAGAAATGTTATTGGTTTTGGTCGACGTCGATGTTTTCTTATAAGTCGATTAATATCAAAGAAAAAGACCTGACCTATCATACGTTCAATATTCGGATCTATAATAAGTTTAGGTTGAAATGTTTTTAGGATTTCAAATAAATCTCAAAGCTTCAAAATTATCGCAATAAAAGATTTTGGCCAACTTTATAAAGATAATTATTAAACAGCGAATTGACGAAACGAGAAGAAGAAAGAGCTTGCTCGAATGTACTCGTAACGCAAATGAAAGTGAAATTGATTGTTTTATAGCTTACTGAATAAAAGATCACCAACTGCTAACGGACCATCCCTTCTAATGGTTTTAGTGTTGTTAACATTTAGGGGCTAGTTAGAGGTTATTTGCTTTAGTACCTAGCTTTACCGTCAGTATACTTCAAAATTACTTATAAATTGTTAATCGGGCGCAAATGATGCGAAAATAATTACGTGGACGATAACACCGGGTCACAATGAACCGGATTTTGTCGACCTTTTTTTTTACCGAATTGAAAGAGTTGCTATATTTTTAAGAATTATTTATTGGTTATTTACCTATGAGGTAAAATAAGGATAATTTTAATTTATTCTATTAATCAATTTTTTACAAGCTTTCTCTATATCACATGCAAAATCGACTAAACAAAACATAGGTAACTTGGATATTTTTTTCATTTTTGTAAAGTAATTTCAATTAAATAATAATAAGAATTAATCATCTTATATACCAAAAGACAGATCAAATGAACTTCTTATCATAACGATAATGATGAATAATTCTTCTACTTCCTCATTCAGAGAGTTGGAACTACTGCAATTATTGCAATACAGAATCAAATGGTCTATCTGGTATGCATTACAAATATGAGATGTTTGCTTCTTCTTTTTGGACGTACATAATATTTGACATCTCTTGCGAGTGCCTGGCACCTCATGGGGAGGTTCATCGGTGGGTTCACCCGCGAAATCAGCGAATATCCTCGTTCTGGATTTTATCGCGCAAAGAAACTCCGAGCATAGGTCTCTCCTTTGCCCGCTGTGCGACTCTGAGTTTCTCCAAAAGGCCAGCAGTTAAGGACCATGTTTCAGTTCCATATGTCACCACTGTCATGGTTGAAGACCCTTGTCTTCAGGCACTGCGGGATTTTAGACGAGAATATATCACGCAATTTCCCGATCGCTGCCCACCCGAGTTGGATTCTTCAGGCGACCTCTTTGGCAAAGCTGGACTTACCTAACTGGACAGTCTGTCAAAGATAGTTTATAATGGTCAACAACTTCGAGTGTATCGTTCCCAACAACTATAACGGTACAGGTGCAAAATGGCCATTTGACATGTTTTTTATCTTGTCCATGTTCATTTTAAGACCCACGTGTTGGGAAACGCTATTGAGGTCGTTGAGCACAGTACTGAGACAGAAAAAGAAAAGACACAGAAAAGATAGAAGTAACAAAAAAAAAACTGTTATGTAACTGAGGTCCTCCAGCGACTCTGCCATGATTACTATATTATCGGCAATACAAAGGTGAGTGATGTACTCGCCTTCAATCCATCGTCCTTGATATATACCTATTCACTTAATTTGTAGGATGGATTATTTTCAAAGAAATGCTTAAGAATCTGTTTAAATCTGCTATGATTTAGTTCGGTTATAGAATGAGGTAATTTATTGTACGTTAATATTTTGGCGTGACGGCCCTGTTTCTAAACTTTTACTAAACTAGTCCACAGCTTTTCCTTGTTTCATAGATTGCACTGACGCATATCCTTCGTGATTCTTTAGCCCAATTGTCGCGAAAAATTCATACGTGTTCTTCTGACTTGTAAATGCTTGTGCTTCATAGCCAGACCCAGTTTTTTTAGGAAATGTCGCCTTTTGTGCATGTATCATTGTTATTATTTGCTCGATATATAACGTTTGCATTTATAAATAACAAAATGAATTAACAAAAACAACGAATCAAACGAATGATAAGAATCCAAGCTTTAATAACTAAATGGCCATTAGCTGATGACATGTGTTTTCGAAATACTTCATTACATCATCGATTACAAAAGGCTGAATGCCCTGACCGATAAGTTAGCCTATAATTAAGGCTAACGTTGACCGCCAAAGTAGATTAAACCACTATTTGTCTGAGCTAAGTTCACTCGTATTTAGGCATAGCGATAACGGAGTATGGTAATAGTCTCGCACATCAGAGGGTGGCGGAATAATGGTTTTATCTGCTTAGCTACACATATCAGCTCCAGATACGCGTGTAACGCATACAGTGCTTTTAGTGAGCTTAGACAATCGTTTTAGGCATAGTTCGGCGGAAGCACCCATATTGTATCAGTAGCATGTGGTCATAATAAGCGCATATCAGTGCAATCGTGGATGCGGGACACAGGCTTTTTTGAACATCGGTGTCAACAGCTCTCGTCAGTCTATTACTGAATTTTGACCCTTTCTAAGCTTAATTTAGCTTCTGTTTTCTGTTACCACCGTTACAGGCAATATGCAGCCTATCACGCCCTGCTACATGATGTAGTGACAATATTCGCAAAATGGAAGGCAATTGCGTATCAGTAGTATCAGCTAACTTCAGTTAACTGGCTGCCTTTTATCTTCTATGTAGTGATATTTGAAGTCAACACGGCTGTTTAACACATACACGACACATTTTTGCTAAAGACTCATTGACTCACTAATGGTAGTGTCTTCACGAGGTCTTCACTCACCGGACGCTGGGATGAGAACGATCGAGTCAAGAGCTGTTAAAGATGCCTCGTGCAGTCTAGTGATACACGTATCGATGATAGTTGGATGAGACAGTTTTCACTGTATCTGTAATGCGTACCGTACATCCTAAAGCAGCACGTAATTTTCACAGTACTTTTATTACTAGAATTTGAAGTGCGCTTTTGTATATATATTTTTTTAATTCTGTATAGGTTTGCGTTTGACCACTTCCTGCCTAATGGAAAGAAATAAAGTGGCTTAGGATGGAGCACGCTTACCTAGAATGTACCTGTTTTTGTAGTAGTTCTAGTGTTCTACTAGTGGCCTTAATACGGCGTATGTAGGCCTCCCACTAGGTAGAGCGACGGCATTGTGAAAGTCGCGGGCAACCGGTGGAACCAAATGGCAGATTGTCGTTCAGCGTGGTTCTCTAAGGAGGAGGTCTTTGTGCAGCAGTGATCGTCTTCTGGCCGATAGTGATGATGATGACGAGCATAAAAATGATTCCCAAAAAATCGAATATGACCACATGACCCCGAGAAGTGAAAGTGATGGATAGTGAAATAAAACAAATTAGTTGTTATGAGCGTGTCAAGGCACGCATAGTGATAAGGTTCCGTAGTCATGTTCCCAAAATGATCAAATGTAATTTGTAAGTAAGATTGGAGTCAGCTAAACTATAGAGGTGTGTCATCACAACGTAATGCCGCTTTTTATGATGAAATTGTACAGAAAATAAAACTGCTTGCTGAAAATAACTCGGTTTTTTTCTAAGGTAAATGAACTCTGAAAGCATTCGAATCCTCTCATTTAAATTACTTCAATAGCATATTTTTTTCTTAATAATCAATCCTAATCCAAATGAAAAAGTTTTAGATTAGAGCATTTACTATGATTTTACATAGTAGAAAGTTGCTAGTTTCTTTATTGGCCTGTTTAGGAATTACAGGATAGTTAGGTAGAAGTAGGTCACCTTGCAACGTACTTGACGGGGCTTGTTCGTATCTCCTGCGTAGCTTGCTACCGATCCCTAAAAAAGAAAGTAACTTCTAAAGTTCTTATTAAAACTTGTAATATTATACCTAAGAGACTGAATCGAGTCTAACAACTCATTTGCAATTAAACTCCCTTCTTAATTCATTTTAATTTTAATATATAACATTATTGACCGAGTGAGCGAAGCGAACGAAAGGTCTCAGTTTTAACTGGAAAAAATTGCTTTCACCTGTCCGTATGTTGGTACTCGCATAC
This sequence comes from Apocheima hispidaria, assembly GCA_947579745.1. NCBI lineage: Eukaryota > Metazoa > Arthropoda > Insecta > Lepidoptera > Geometridae > Apocheima > Apocheima hispidaria. Next base: position 7,600,623 of record OX388151.1, read on the forward strand.
AGGTCGCATTTTTCTACCAATCTTAACGAAACTTTGTATACAGGTTCTACTAATTTTTAGAATTTTTTATTCGTCGTATGCCGAACTGAGACCTCACGACCTTATATATTATCTTGACAACCTCTTCACCGATTTTGCTCATATTCAAAATTCTTGTTTAGAATCGATTACCGAAAGTTTATGCCAAACATTATCATAATCGGCCGATAATGGCGCCACAGCAAAATTCCCCTCTTTTGGGGGAAATATCCCACCAATCAAAAATCGCCGACGACTAAAGAATTCTATGATATCGTAGAATTGATATTGTGCAAAAAAGTTTGTTCTCGCGAGGTCTACCGTTCGCACAACTATAGACTAGTTATTAATTTTCAAACACTGTACTTAATTTCATTTTGAGAAAATGAAATATTTTATCGATATACCATGACCACTTATTGAAAAATATATATTTAATAACCTCTTATCAATTTATTTTTACTTTCACATGAAATCAAATATTCATAAAATTTTATAGCAATTTCTTGGAATCGAAACACGTCAACAAAATGAATGTATCTGAAATGATCAATATTACTTCAAAATATTTATATGCCAATAATATCATGATCTAATAATGTAAAAAGATAACGTAGGCGTATACGTAATAGCCTGGATACCTATTTGTCTACAAAATTAAACTATAAGATTTTCCAGTGTGGGGCTGAGCTATTAAATCAGAATCTTTGAGTTTTTGTTTGAATTGCTATGCTTTTTTTTTTCATACTGAAGTAATAAGCATAATGATCTTCTAATTATTGAGTCTGACTCGCGCACCGATGGTCACCGTACTTTTTTTTAGGTAAAATGATATAACTATGAAAGCACCGAACATTGTTCTTACTAAAAGATAAGTCGGACTGAAGGACAAACCTAACTTTGTAGTTTGAAAAAATGATCTCACATACATCGATATACGTCACAATATATCCGTGCTAGTCATTTATCCTACTACAAATTAAAGTTCAAACGCATTTTTTTTATTGTGATGTATCTACAAGTTTTTTTTTTTCTCTACTTGTGCTCTAAGATTTTGCTTCTTGACAAGTTTCATGACTCTAGGTCAACGGGAAGTACCCTATAGGAAAGAAAACAGACAGACAGGCATACAACAAACTAATCTCATACGAGTTTATTTTTTCCCATTAGAGGTACGAAACCCAAAAAAAACGTATGTTGAGCACCGAAGTGAGTATCTATGCAAAATTAAAAAATTAAACATTTTAATTTAAATCAATTCCTCTGATACATCTGTAATGGGAAGCAATCTGAAAGGCCCTAACTTGTCAACGATCTTGTTTGCAAGTATACGCCTTACAGAGTAATGAGATAAATTACCAAGTAAGCGAAGGGTCGCGCCCTTAAATATATTCCTCCCTCCCCTGACTATGACTATGGCATCACGTACTTGAAATCTTGGTAGAGTACTCAATAAAAAAATAAAAAATATACATAGAAATTAAGTTATCCTCTTTTACCTCCTTAAAAAACGTGTCTCAGAGAAGTGCACTCATCGTGTACACATCTGTACTCATCATTATGAACAATTTTGTACTTCGGGATCAACACTAAAATCGTGAAAAAAATACATTTTTCAGAATCAGAAATCGCGTATTCAGTGTTGGTCCCATAGTAAAAGCTGTTCATAATGACGAGTACTTATATTATATTGCGTATTTCAATATTTCTGAACCTTTCAGTAACACCGTGTATATGTTAATTTCTCCCACTAATAACAAACCGAATATGTACAGTTTGTTAACAGACTTTTGCAACCGCAAGATAAATATTTTTATTTGATTATTCATTCATTATCAGCTGTACAAACTTCTTGGTCATTGTGAACATTGTTAGCTATTTGCTTGCACATGAGCTAATTAATCTGCCTACACTAGGTTGATAAATTCCTACAGTTATCACGATTTAGTTTCTGCTTCTATTTTACTCACACACAAGGATTTTCTCCGCTTTCCCAAAATATCTAAAGTAAGTATCTAAAGGAAAGGGCTTATAAATTACTAGCTTTCCCGCACGACTTCGCTCGCTTAGGCTTCAGTAATTGAAACACCACATTTCATCCCTCTTAGGGGTTGATTTTCAAAAAAGCAAGAGATATGTGTTAATTTATTTCTTATACTCAGTATACAAACTGAGTTTCGTTGACATAACATGAAAAACATTATTTTATTTTTATATTGTTTACATACAAACTTTGAATGTTCATTTTACACTTTTAGATGTAAAATTTCGCAAAATCCGTTCTTATGGTTCATCTAGTTGATTAGGTTATTGATTATAGCCATATTATATATTATTGGTTACAAATTTCACCTCTCTATCATAAGCGGTTTGTATTAATTCCTAGAAAAAGGCTTGTGCTTATATATATACAGATTACAATCTCTTGATGTCGACAAAGAAATTCTTTATACCACACTTTCTCGGAAAGTACCTTATTCCTTTTTTTATATGGGGGTCGTCATTACTGTTGTACAAATATGCGGGCAAAAAAAATGTATGATAATCCATTGTTAATGCGCTGAGCGGGCAGAAAAGTATTCTAAATGGAAATCCATCTTGAACGCGGTTTTTTTTTTTTAATTTTGTGGTTTGTGTCGTGTGGTCTGTAATCATTCTAAAGGGCTCAAAGTTTTTATCACCAAGTCCGGAAAATTTTGAGTTTCCAACTAAACGAGCCTTCTGTGACTAGAACTTTCTGCCAAAATGTATAAGACAAAATCCATTTACAAATTGTTTAAAAACTCAAACACCTCAAAACAAGAATAAAAAATCAAACCATTACAAATTTAATTTTAACTTAAAATACTTAAAACTGTTGCTTAAACTGAGATCTATGAAAAATATAATATATAAAAAAGTAACATAATTATTTGTTAGCAGAATCAAACACGTACCTCGTCCTTTTCTGGGTCTAAATAGTCTAAGCCGCAAAATGATATCAAAATGATATCTTAAAAAAATAATCATGAAATGAAAATCGCGAGCACGCGGAGTACTTGCCATTGATTTATTTATTTATCTGATATTTAATTTTGTTTTGTCTTTCATTTTCCTCGTCGTGAGCACCCCGCACTAATACTACATAATTATGTTGTACACCACAAAACAATTTTTTATCGTAGACCTACGTTTAAAAATGAGAGCGCTAATAGACAACACAGCACATTCCTTCACAAAAAATGTGCCACGTAACACAAAAATATCTTACTGCACACATAATGTGCATTTGATGAGTGATACGCCTTAGTGTAGTCTATAGCACTACGAATTCCCAACTCGTGTGTACCTCGGCTGCACCTCGAACCTCTAATTAGACCCTCGTTGGTTATCAGTCATTTTCTCCTCTCGATGAACAATGTTCTATTTTATTATCCTCAAAATAAAATGACATAGCAAAAATTTGAGCACAGTAAACACAGTAACGAATATTAGTATGAATGAACTGAGCACAAGAATATACATAGCCTTTACGCACAATATGTAAATATCAATGAACATTCTGGCCATCGCCGTGGGTCAGTTTTTGTGGGGGTGAAATATCCCTAGCCGACCTTTAAATTCAATTTACAATAGAAAGTTAGAAAGGTCTACGAAGCTTTTGTTGTTATGTGAAGAGATTTACGACACCGAACCCTACGTCAAAAGTCGGGTGGCGCTCGAGAGCTGCTCACCGTTTGCTTGGTTCATTCGCTAGCCATATCGCGTAGCGGCGCGCCGCCCCGCCGACACCACGTCTGAAAGTTTTCCCCGCGTGATTTTCTGAACAGAAAATCGCATTTGAAATAGTTTGAAGAGTTTCTGCTAATGAAGTTAGAGAGTAAAATTGTTTTTAAAAAGTTTCTTCGCGGAAGCTTAACGTATTCGGGATCGATCTCTTAAATTACCTTAACCTTAGAATGTTAGCCTACTAATTAAATAAATTGTAACTGACTAAGTATTAGTTCTTTAACTAATTTTATCTAGTAAAATTACGCAAACAATTTTGAACAGAAAATTAATTATAGTGTTGTGATGTACTTAAAAGTTGATTCACGCAAATCTTATAGGCATTGTGAGTGTTTCACGACCAAACAACGAAATTCAGTGTGATGTGATATGTACGAAAATACTCACTGAAGTTTACAAAAGTAATTTATAAGTGAAGGTTAAAAAATCACTGGCCACTAAGTGCGCAATGTCAACTTTGGGAGCGGGGACAAGCGTGCTAATCGTTTTGCAAACAAGCTGTAAGTCGGAGAGGTGTTTTGTGCTCGCTGTGTGCCGTGTGTGTTAGCACAGTGTACCAAGAAGGCCTTGTTAAAGAACAAAGGATATTGTTATCAACCGTTACCATCCTGCTGCGCGCCGCGGCTTTCTTCGCCATGGACACCAGGTAAGTGCTCGTAAAAAACGAAAATACCTTAGATAGGCTAATTTTTCGATCGTTAATCTAGTTACATAAAGCGAATTCTTTAACAAAGGTTGGAAGTCAATTTCGTTCGAGAGACATAAAATTGCCAACATTTTAGAGTTACGACTGAAATGAATGAGAATATGTTTTTACTAGCATCTGGAATTTGTGACTTAATCTTTGAAAAAAAAAACCTTGTTAAGTTGACAAAACGATGAAAAAGCGACGCTACAATTTAAAAAATAAAATTGAAATAGTAATGTGTGTTTGGAGTATCATTTCATGGTGTTTTATCATAAGGTTTATGGTAATAAAGTATTACTTCTTAGTATTGATAAAAACATTGGTGGTAATAATATATTTTTTCTTTTTATTGCTACTAACACTAAGGATTCTTAAAAAAACATTGATTTTTCTAACTGACTACGAGCGAAACCGTTATAAACTGTAAATCAAAAGTCACTTCCTTCTTTAGACACTGTTCAGACTGAAATTGCTCCATAGAGATCACCTTACTGAAAGAACTACCTTCCGTGTTACCACAAGGTATATTTAAATACGGATATCTTTTGCAACGACTTTAGGAAGGAAGGAAGGTAGGTTTAATGTAGTACTTGGCCAGACACAAGGCTCTGATAACAGATTAAGCTAAGCTTCGCAACCTAGATTGCATTTAATTAGTTAATTAATTGTAGTGGTAGAGCTCTCTTGCAGAGTCCGCCTGGGGAAGTACCACACCTTTGACAGTTATTCAACCGCCAAGCAGTAGTGTGCAAGCATTACTGTGTTCCGGATTGAAGGGCACTGTTTCCAGCGTAATTACTGGGCATACAGAGATTTAACATGTAACATGTCAGAGTGGCGAGCGCAGTGCATAGTTTTGAACTGTTGAAGTTCAAAATTCTGGGTGGCAAAGAACTGTTATGGGCAAACGTGACGCTTAACATCAGGTGAGCGGCTCGCTCGTCTAGTCACCAAGTAAAAAAATAAAAATAGGTACTTGTTTTTGCTCTGAATACGCAAAATAATTATAACCAAAGCGCAGATAGCAGCGTTAGAGAGAGCACTTATCATGATTTTGTAAATATTTTGATAACTAGAAGTAGGCAAACAGTCCCGAAGCATCACGTGCTTGTTAGAAAAATAACTCTGATTGAATTTAGCCATCTTCTTTATTTTGTTCATGTGTTCCGCATAGTGCAATGAAATCTCGGTGAAAATAGGCTTACAAACATTGATATAATAGTATAATTAAATAGCTTGAGTTTATCATATCAATAAAAAAATAGCTGCATTTGTTGTGAATAGTTGAGAATAGGTATGTAGATTCTTTCAAAAATGTTCTCTAGGCGCACTTTGTTTTAAATAAAATATAACTTTGCCAGTTTAAGGAGAAGGCTCAAAAAACCAGAGTCAGTTAAAAATGTACTTGATGTTAAAGGGCATTTATTTACTATTGTCTGTTATACATTTTGCAGTTTTTTACGGGTCAGTTAAACAGCAAAATATCTAATCTTGAAAATCGATACCACCAAGTGCCAATACCTCTCTTAGATAAGTCCATTTGCAAAGAGTTCTGCTTATTCTAATTATTTAAAAAAAAAAACGTATTTTAATTTTCCTTTTTGATTGGCCTGTGGAGGAATACTAAACGAGTAATTAAGTTGAATGTAGTATCGGTAATTTTATAATTTTTACTCCGTTTTCCTTGTTGTCCGAGAAAAAATTCGGGTGCTAAATCCGTATGACCATGTTACCTACGTTTTGTTTCATTTTTATGGACACAAGTTTATTGGGCAAAAAACAAAGCCTAGGTGTTAAGATCTATGTGAGTGAGTTCATATGTAAATTAAATCATACTAACACCTATTTAATTCCTAAAGTTTTTGTGCGTGTTTGTGTTTTCTACTCAACTCTATATGGTCGGATTTGCACTAACTTTGGTACTAACCTAATCTAGCTTTTTGGACAGAAGAATAAATACCATACCCTAACCAAATCATATCCAAATCTATAAGTACTAGGATTGAGTATGAGTACCAGGGATGCCATGCCACACAAAGAAACATACAAAAATATTTGATTCAGATCCAAAACACGATATTTAAATTCTTTTTATCGGCTCTTAGACGTCAATTTCTAGAAGAACCTTTCCCTCTTTTGGGAAGGTGTTATATTTACATAAAATATCTATAAAAAACGACCGGGAATCAAACTCGGAACCTTCTGCTCATTAGGCAAAAGCGCTGACATTGAGCCATAATAGTTAGCTTTGCGCAAATCCCCGGGCGCTACTGTGAAGTAAAATAATTGCATGGCTAAGCGAAGCAAAGCTGTCAGACTCTACTGCATGGTTCTTCAACCTGTTTTAGTGAAAGGGCCAATAAACAGTTTTACAACGTCGGGAGGGCCGCAGCCCGCAATGCCTCTGTCAAGCAAACCTCATCGTAACAAATAAATACAAAAAAAAGCAATTTACGCTACAACAATCTTTGGTGCAATTAAAGTAACAAAATAGACTGGCGGGCCTCAATGCGATGCTTGACACTGTTTGCTTTTGCCGAATGTGTCGATATCTGGTTTTATTTTAGTAGTTGCAACAAGCAGACTACCTTCCAGCAGGTCTAGCAGGGGCGCTGGGATAAAATTTTGTCCACCACATTTATACCGCGAGAACGAGACGGATGTATCCATATTCTAGCTTTGTCACGTTGACGCGAAGACAAAACGGGGAACATAACTTTATCCCGGCGCCCATATTATGCCTGCAGGTGTGCATCTGAAATTCTCGTCCTTGTTTTTTTTGTTTTTTTTTTCATATTCTTCATGCGAAAAAACAAACAGCAGTGTGAAACGTTATTTATTTATTATTATTATTTTGTATGCAAGTAGTGTATGCAATTTTGTTTCAAGTTTGAATATGTTGAATATGTATGTGTGTTGCGAAGTTATAGGTTCTACCTATAACTTCGGTTCGGTTCGGTGCGAGCTACTAGTCGAATAATAGGTCGTAAAATACAAAATATATCATGAATTTTATAAGGAGAATTCTGTGCATGAATACATCAGTATGTAACAAAATCAAATGTCACTCGGTCAAATTGGTCAATAAATGTATAATAATGACGTTTACGTAAGGAATCGCAAACTTGAGCAACTATAGATAGATAGTAACTCATTATTGTGAACACCAGAACACCAAAATCACATACAGAAAAAACTTAGAAACAAGTGCCACAAGTAGCGGCCTTATCTGTAAAAGCGATCTCTTCGAGGCAACCATTAGATGGAAATAAATTAACATAATTATTATTATTATAGCAGATGGTATTAAAAAAACTTTTAATGATTCAAATATAGATAGATAGATAGATAGATAACTCTTTATTGTTCACACCAGAAATTACATGCATAATACAAAAATCTACTTAAAACTAGTGTAACAATTGGCGGCCTTATCGCTTAAAGCGATCTCTTCCAGGCATGTAATATATGTATATATGTACATATAAAAAACATAAATCTATAGACTATATGAATACTTTCACATCGTGCAAGCATCTATACCTACTATACTATACAATACTGTGGATATTATACGAATCAAAAATGCGAAGGCAGCAAGGTAGAACTTATAATTAAATAAAAGCAAAATAACAAGCAGCAGATAATCAATAGACGTAATTTGCATCAGCAGAGTAAGTTATTTAACACTGTGATAGATAAAACACCTTTACTATATCCTTGAAAATGTTTAAAGACAATAGACAATAGACAAATTTTTATTTATGGAAAAAAACAAATTGTACACAAGAATCAAAAACAAAAAGATAGATAAAAAATAAATAAAAGACCTAATACACATTGTTTTTAACCACAAACCGGTTCCAGCTCAGCATAACACTGGTTGCGGACAACCAGCGCTGGTCTTCCGCTGGAACCGTTGGTGACGTCACGCACTATTACCGCACGGAACGGTAAAAAAAAACAAAATTGAAACAACAAAAAAAAAAAAAAATGCATAATAGCAAGTGCAACTTATCAACACACAAAATTATTATTATAAAAAGCAAGCAGGAGAAAAATATTATTATAAAAAGTAAGTAAATTTTAGTGTTTGTACTTATATATAGCGCCTATATAAAGACTATGATTGTCTAATGGAATTCAAAGCGGATGGCTTTACGGAAAAAACAACTTCTATAATCAGTATTCCTGCTTTTTTCCAGCAATACTTCAGTTTTAATCTGCAGGGCTGCACTTAAACCAGTCCTTTTCTGGTCCCGTGTGACGTCATGAATACATAAACGTTCCCTCCGTTCCCGAATAGTTCGATCGAAGTTTTAATATGTTGTGTGTATGGATGTTGATTACTTTTGGTAACGAATCTACTTGTAGTAATAGTCTGGCGTGTAAATAACAAATTCAAAGGGAGTTTAGATAGAGCTTGTACCAGAAAAAAACAATTAGGGCTTCCTTTGAGATAGAATAGGCTAACAGGATATGTTCCCTTGTAAATATAAATAAATTAGCTGCTCCCCGCGGTTCACCCGCTATTCTACAGAAACCATATTTTTCCTGGATAAAAAATAGGATGTAAGCTACCTCCATACCAAATTTCATTCAAATCCGGTCAGCCGTTACAGAGTTGAACGGGAACAAACACACTTGCATAGTTACTTACTAACCTACTTACACACAAACTTTCGCATTTATAATATTAGTGTGATTTCCAAATACAGATATACTTTAAACCTTAAGCTGTCTGACACAAAAATCCGTAAAGCTTAGTTTCATCCATTACTATAGAAATAGGTTAATCTGATCACATTCAAGATTTCAGTAGGGATCTAAGGTTTTTTACTGTTTGGATAAGAATACCCTAATTTTAGTATAGGATAGCGATACTAATATTATAGTAAGTAGGTAGGTAAAATTATGTCATTTGAAAATTTATATTATCCGCAAATCTTAAGCCAGAAGTGATATCCATATTTTATATAAGCAGAATGATACTTAAAAATTGATCACCATCATCAGCCAAATTAAGTTCACTGTTGAACAAAGCTGAACTGCTGTATTCCAAATGTGTGTGTGTGTGTGTTTTAGTTTCGGAAAAAAAAACCGATTCTTACAGGATAGCGGGCAAAAACTCGAGTCACTACAGCGGGTATGTCTTAAAACTGCGACCAGAACCGGGACTGGCAACAGCGACCTAAGCGGTGAGCTTTCTGGGATCCCAATGGAAATTATGGCAACCCCAGCAATTTTCTAAGGACTCTTCGGCAAATGGACGTTATCTGGGTGAAGATGACGTAGATATCTTATTTATTTAACAGATGTCGTTTACACTGAAAATAAAGCTAGTCGTTCCGTCATCGTGCCTTCGACTGAAGGTAAATATCACGAGTAATTAAGTATAGATGACTCGCACATTGTGACACTTGGCTAGACTAAAGTTCCCATGGGAAGCGACCCTGGAAACTTTGTTCCAATTGGGTTTAAATAATTTTACGTAGGAATGCAAATTACTTAAAGGCCGCAAAGTTTTGACCACGGAATGGATGAAATGCCTACTTCTCTACAAAGGCTCTCTAGATAATCAAATGTGATCTGGATAATTAGGCATACTTTCTATTATATTGTGGTACGGCCACAGAAAATGAAATCTACATTGTGTGTGCTGTTTCGTCAGAGCCAATTGTTGAGCTGATTTCACAATTCATTGCATCTCATTGAGACTTACAATGTTGGGCAAACATTTTATTTAATTGCTATTATTATTACTGAATGGACATGGATTTGTCCTAAAAGTGTGAAGATTATGGCATTGTATTATTTAGTACAATTATTTGTACAAGATTATTCAGCAGTGGGCGTCTTCTGGCTGATAATGTAATGTAAATACACACTCGCAGCATGTGTGGTCGTTTTGATGTCCATTGTCTACACATCAAATTTTATTTTAAAATATTGGGCATTTTACCAACAACCGTCCGTAAATAAGCTTACATCCAACCAAAGACATTAAAGGCGTAATACAAACAGCATTAGTTGTTAATAGCCGTATTAAACAAGATACTTAGCACACATAAATAGCTATTTCGATTTTCAACTTCATGTTACCTGGTACAAAATGCGATAATTGAAAGAGTAATTGGAAATCTTCCTTTTTGAAATAACGTAAAACCTACATCTTTCATAACAAGTATGTATCTTTATTTTGTCTTGTTTTTCTAACATACAAAAAGATATTATTTATGGCTCTTTATCGCAATAAATTTACGCAATCTCAAATGAAAAATAACGCGGGAGCCTGGACAACGATCAGGAACCTATATTTGTACCACTAAAAAAGCTAAAATATCATAAATGTATAAAACTATGTTTTTTTGGTGAATTTATTAAGTTTTGTGAAAGGTAAGTAGGTTTTGTGAAAGGTGATATAGGCAAGGTGCCTGCGATAGGTTTTACGTTATATATAGCTTATGACAAAATTTTTATTACGAGTAGAAATAAGTAAAGAAGTAGGTATTACACACATTTATTATGATATGATTATGATGATATTATGATTTATGATTGTTTCATTATAAAGTGTGAATGATGTACAAACTCTTTGGAACCGAAAAACGTTAATATTGACTAGTACAGCTCAAATATTGATAAGGTTAAGAAAGAAGGAAATAATTTGAATATCTTTTGTTTTTTAAAACCGGAAGTCTTTTGTTTGCAGTCTGTCGTGGATGTTGTCGAAATGAAAAAAATAATTAATTGCGTGGAATGTAAAATGAATACTTCAGCATCCTCCATACTCACCCGACCTTGCCCCCTAGTGGTTTCTATCTATTTCCAAGGTTGAAAGAGTCTCTGAGAGGACAAAGATTCGAAATAATGATTATGATTAGATTAGGAATATTTAGCTTAGGGAAAATATATTCCAAGTAGATTATGCTAATAAGCGACTATATCGAAAAATAAAATAACATTTAATAAAAATTACCGGTTACATACTCATTCTCACTTTTCATTGAATGCTTATATTTCCTTCTGAATATATATAGCAAATGGTACAATTGACTGTCCGGAGCTGCTCGGGCAGCTGGGCCTACTCACACATACCGCCTCGTTAAGAAGACCCAATATTCTCTACGTCCCAACCGTGCGAAGTAATTACAGGCAAAATAGTTTCACTATAACGGCATGCAGGTGTTACAACGCTCTCGCTAAAGAGATTGATATTGACCTGTTCAATACCTCAGCATTTAAATTGAAGCAGCTTTGTAACTCTAATTATTTCGGTATGTTCTAACACGATCTATAACCCTTTCGACGTCAAACTTAAATTTACCAAATGTATTTAGCAAACTTAAGTACTTATTGTTTACTTATGTGCGAGTCTTTTACAACAATGTTTGTCTATTCTCCTTGTTATCTATGAAAACTTTTAATTGGCCTTCTATCTTAAATAACCTAACTAATGATGTATCTAGCTGTAACTTTTCCTATGAAAATAAAAATAAAATAAAATATCCTGAGTAAACACTATTCATCAACACGTTCATCAATACGAAAACGAGCTTCTCTGAAACAGTAGAAAAAATTCATACATCACTGGTTTGTCTCATACAAAAAGCTTACTCGTATCTACGCCTCCTAGTTACGACATTTGAAGATTTTCCAAGATGTAATGAAAACAAATCGAAAATAAATAAGATATTTTACGTCTTTGTTGTATTTCATTTCTCAAAATACGTTAGGTACCTATCAACGGATATAGTTGATTTTTATTCGAGTCTTGACGTGTTAACATAAACATGTTATAAAAAATATTCGAATCAGATTACAGGAATGTTTTCTTTGTAAAAATAAACTACACAGTTGGGTGCAAGCTCGTGTAATTATATCTAAATGAGTGTGGTGAAGTTTGAAGGATAAAAAACCTTATAAAACGTATATGCTACGTATCATTATGGCATTATATGAAATAATTTTGCTAAAACGCTACTTAAATTTGCTTGTCAAAGGTCCGAAGATTACTTTTATTTGCAAAAAAAATAATTGTTTTTTTTAATTTGTTTCTTGCTTTTATTTTTATATTTATTTTGAGCTCCATTTTATTTTTCATGTAATCTTTTCTACTGCTCTTGCTTAGGAGGTTAGCTCGTTTCAGCCTAGTACAAGAGACGCATTGGTGAAGGTTTCACTAGGCCACTTGCGTGAGGGAAATGTGCTTAGCTCTTGATTCAGATTCAGATGGTTTATTGCTTCCATTAAGTACAAGGTGGTCGAAAAAAATCCATTTTAGTACAAAGTTACATAATGGACCCCGTCGGGCACAGCAAAACTAGAAGAGAGGACAGACGCGGAGAGGAGAGAGGACGGAGAGGTCTTATTTACATTTTTCCATCCGTAAACTTCAGAAGTCTTTTTAAACTTTAAATGGAAAAAAAAACACACTGAAAAACAGGTAAACAATTTTGAATTTCTTAAAGCGAGACCTATAGGATATTATTCTACATGACCACATTGCGCACTTTATTTTATTTGTCTCCCGTGTCGCCAAGGCCTTCTTTTCTGTTAAATAACAAAATAATATTGAACAACCTAAATACACATGAAATCGCGAAACAATAAAACAGCATTCCACATATTTCGTCGAGAGTGAATGTAATTTTTCTAAAACAAAGCAAACTTTATTTTCACTTTTTCATGGTTGTTTCCAGAATAAAGTTGTTCACAACGATATACTAGAATATGCCCGCCGTCTAAGCGAATACACAGTATAATTAGTGGGTAAACATTACATACATCTGTGCCAAATTTCATGTCGATAGCATTTATAGCTTCTGTGAAAATGTGCTGCAACATACAAAGTAACAGATACCGGAGTCTTACTCTAAGGATTCCATTTTACCGTTTTGGTATGAAACACTAAAATTATGTTCTTGTCATTCTATACCTACAAACATGTTCTGTGTCATTATTCTATTCTTCTTTAATGTTTTAGATAGGCGTTGGCAACAAAAAGGGAATTATTACAATTCGTGAATAGGAATATTTCCCTAAAACAAATATTTTTTGTTGTATACAGGGTCTACGTGTTTATTTCCTCCTGAAAGCCTATAAATAGAAAAGGCACTTTATTTATAAGTATTGGAACAGAGGGCGAATCGAGCTATACGTAATTACAATATTAGGCAGCGAAATTTTGATGTTTCTGTAACTCTTGTTAAGATAATCGGTACATACATCACCGAATACATCACTCACCTTCGTTTTGCCGATGATATAGTCACCATGGCGGAGTCGCTGAAGGATCTCAGTGGGTAGTGGGCTCGGTTGTCGGTCGGTACCGCAGTACACTCCAATGTCCCATTTAATTGTGGTCACTTTACCAGATTTCAGTCAGTCCCGCTAGAAAAAAAAAACCTTATACGATTATATATGCCCGGGGTCTGGCAAACCCAAGCAAATAACACAATGCCTAATCATAAAGATTTTGAATGTTTTTGAATTAAGTTCTTTAAAGTCAAAGAATTGACAAGTAGACTTAGTCTGATTGTATGCGGCCAAATCCGTACGCAATTACTAGTTTTATGTGTTTTGTTAAAGCTATTTATACTAGTATTTCCTCATATTTATTACCTATTACTTGCTACTCGTCTGTCTCTATACACAAGCCTCGCTAAAAACAGTTTGACTGTTACAATAACATTATAAAAAGCTGAACGATCACATTTTTAAATATTTTACTTTATTTTAGTTTTTTCAATGTTATTGCAACTGTTAGAAGGCTTCTTAGCCCGGCTTGGGCTATCATTAGAATCTACTGAGACTACCTAAGCTATTGAGATTACTTATGGAATGAGTAATAATCAGAATTAAAAAAAACTTAATACTTAAGATCAAAAATCAAACGAAACAAAATAAATAAATAATTTACGTACAAAAATTATACGGTTACATAAATGAAAACGTTTTAAAGAAAAGTAGAGTAGTAAAGTTTCATTTCTGCTGTAAATGTGGAGTTTTTTCATAAACAAAAATACTTTTTTCCATTATAAAAAAGTCAGCCTGAAGTCTGCTTCTATAATGAAATAGGGAATAAGTACTGATCTACTAATAGTACCAGAGCTTTCAGCTTTCAGAGAAGGTATGTTAGCGGTATTGGTAAATTTTTAGATAAATTTTAAAAATTATATTTCTCGCACTAATAAATTGTGATGTGACGGTGAAAAGTTTTTGCTAACAATTGTTATTAATCTTGTTAACAATTGTAATTAATTTTCTGGTTAACAATTATTATTATTCTTGTCAACATTTTCAACCCAATTTACCCAATTGTCGTTCAGTGTGGAGCTCTGTAGACGTCTTACGGCTGATGATGACTTAGAGGCTCTCAAACTTTTTTGGCAAAATTTGTCAGAGCCCTAAAACAATCTAAAACTAGTTTTGTGTGTATTCTTTAACATTTGCATCTAATGGGAGGTATCATTAAAAGGCATTCCACTAATAAATTTTTAGTTACACTTTTTTAAAACCTTGTGATGGAATATTTAGATAGATTTTATTTTATTCTACTACCTTATACGACCCTTTTAGTATTTATTATATATATTTTCATTGTGACGAGTATTTTCGCGGAGCCCTAGGGCTCCGCCTAACACACTTTGAGTATGGCTGACATAGAGGTGTGTGTGTTGAATTTGAGAAAATACCACGATACTGTCGAATACTGTCAAGAAGTGTAGCTTTCTTTACTATATCGTTGTTTTACGGCACAAACCATATAAAATTACTGAACCTGACTTGGTTCTCACTGGGCAGTAATGGACAAGTTTGGTTCACTTTGTAGACATTTTGGTCGTGGACTCTCGTTATCACTAAAATAGAACATTACAGCCACAGTTTAGAAGCTCTATCTCAGTTAAAAGGAAGGAAGTGAGATGCCAGCCGTATCGTACCTATTAGGGGAACGTACATCGTGAGCTCAGTTCAGATTTCGTTGACCTTATTAAAAATGTCTGCACAATCACAATTTTCTCTGTCCTAGTAGTCATATATCCAATTAAACCATAAAAATTCTAAAATCACCTCTTTAATTTAAATAAGCTTTATTCGAATATATTTGGATAATATCTACGGAACTCTTTCATAAGCGTAGGACACGCTCTTTACAACCTACTTTCTTTATTAGTACCCCTTATCAAGCTCACTTAAGGACGCGTATATCCTGGTTCTCGCTGTCTCGTTCGCACTATATCAACATTTTTAGATATAAAAATAACAGAGAGGAAATTGAAAAAAAGTCTAATCATTGACTTAAGAATACCATTGCCAATGTTTTATATCAATTTTCATGTTATTATTTTTTAATTTAGCTAAGGCAAAGGCAAAAAAAAATATGTTTTTTTCCTTCTCTTTCGCGAAAAGAAAAAGATAATAACATGAAAAAAGAAAAGATAGAGTAACATTAAAATTATTATAAAACATTGGCAGTGGTATTCTTAAGTCAATGACTAGACATTATTTTAAATTTCTTCTCTGTTATTCTTATATTAAAAAATGTTGATATAGTGCGAACGAGACAGCAAGAACCAGGGTACACGCGTCCTTAAGTTTTTAGGTTAAAATAAGTCTGTCTTGGGCCTCTTGCACAAACTACTAAGGAGTATTTACGTCAATAGGAAATAATGCGCCTCTATTTCCTATTGACGTAAAGCCTGCCCCATACAGACGCAGATTGCTGCTGCGGCCAAGGATCGGAGCCGAATCGGTCAAATCGAGAACGGTGATTGGGCATCCACTAATAGGCATCTAGGCCACAGCCGCAGGCCGCGCCTTGTGGGACAGGCTTTAAACAATTATTTACAGTTTTTGACACATTTTTTTGAGACGAAAATTTAAAACAATTTTCTTTTATCCAGCTGTGTGATGACGTGTACAAGTTGCTCGTCTGATGATAAGTGTCACGCTTGCTGGTAATTTTGGTCAGCTCATTTGTTAAATGAGCTGACCAAAATTACCCTACTGATTTTTATTGCTGTTCAAAGAGAATACCTAATAATAAAGTAGGACCAAACATCATTAATACTATCTGTAGATCTTAAAATCTATATATATAACTAGCTGCGCCTCGCAGTTTCACCTGCTATTCTACAGGAACGGTTATTTTTTTCGGGATAAAAAGCCATACCTCCGTACCAAATTTGATTCAAATCCGTTCAGCCGTTACAGAATTGAACGGGAACAAACATACTTACCTACTTACACACAAACTTTCGCATTTAAAATATTAATGTGATATATTTAACTTTTTGACAAAATGTTTCGAGATCTTGAAAGGAGTGCTCTTTGAGGACTCATTAATAAAGTCAGTTCAGTCCTTTCAACTAAGTTTGAATTTTTAATATTCATTGACATTCTCTCTTCAATCTGTCTCTCCGTCGAGAGAAAATTCTCGATTTATTTCGCTTATTTAGCCCCTGAATTGATCTGAAATAGTAGTTTAGTATAATAACGTATTTCTATGATTTTTGAAATAACAAACTTAAAATATTCATGGTAAGCTATGAGAATTGGAACTTACATGTGCTTAGTAAGAGCCGTCTTTAACTGTTATATCAACGTGAAAATTTTGTTAGAAAGCATGCCATGAGTTTTTGAGACACCTTGATTGGTATTAATAAGTTTAAGATATAAGTGATACCGTCACCAAAAAAAAAAAAACCTCATAATATTACCTGCCTGAATCACTTTATAACATAAAAATCATAATTTTAGTTAGACATTATTTTTATCTAACTATAATGGTAGGTATTGTTGTAGAATTTGCTTACATTACATGCGCAAAACCTTAGATTATCTGACTTGGGCAGATTTTTTATCTTGATTCGCTTAATAATACTTAGGACAAATGTTTTGGATTTTTTTTCCGATCCGACAGCTCCGGGCAACAGGAAGTATTTATTGTAGGCGCCGGTTACTTAAGGCACACAATCGTACACCAATCTCGCCGGCGTTGTGGTGGCGTGGTGATCGATCTTCTGACAGATCCTGAGATTCTGTGGTCGAAGACTTTCAGTATCTGTCAGATATCGACCGACAAGATTATTTCCAAATAATCAAACAGACAATAACCAATACATGTCCCTTTACCGGGTGACGGCCCAAGCCGAGGTACCGCAGCGGTACCCTTGCGCTAGTGTTTTTAGGGTCCAACGCCACCTGCGTTCGCCAAAAATCCGGTAAAGCTGTAGAGGCCATGAGAGGCCAACAGCATTAGTAATCCATAAAATAAAATAAAAGTTTTATTTTGATAAGGCACAAAATTATAAAGCATACGTTTACTTAGTTAACTTCCTAAGAAAATCTCAACTAAGAATCTAATAGACAAAGGTTCTCGTAGGCATTAAACTTCAGAAAGAAAACTTAATAATCCCGGTGGCAATTAATGGCTCGGAGGGAGGGAGGGATTCCTTACAGGCCAACGCAAAGTGCTACCATTATGTTTACCAGATTTATGTTTATATCTAGTGGCGCACCTGTCTCAGTCTACTCTACGTCATGGCTCACGCTAAGGGTGTATTACTTATGAAGTTGGAAATCTTCCTCAAATGAATCATCATCACCAGCCAGAAGACGTCCACTGCTGAAAAAAGTCAAAAAGTGAAAAGGGGGGTCACAGAACGCTCACCGCTTACTAAGAAGACGCCGTTGCACGTCCTCTGGTGGTCTTCAACTGTAAGGCGGATTTATAAACTCATTTGATTGAATACAACAACGTTATTAAGCTGCGGACTCTTCCAACCGAGCGATCCCTTAAGATGAGAAAGTGTATTTATTCCTATAACAATATATTTCCGCTGAAAACTGTGTATTTGACATTACCAAGTGTTGTACTAACCCACGTTCCGAATAAATTATTTAAATTAAATTGAAATGGTCGACTGGTACCCAGACCAGATTTTAAACAGGCAGATAAGTTGCCCCAAGCTCTTCGAGAGCGCCCGAGGTCATCCTGCGACGGGTCAGATAAGTGGCCCCGCCACCTGCCACTTTGGTCGCATAGGACGGAGAGCGGCGCATCGCCATACCGCCACTCTTCTTCCTCTGTGACCGCACCACGTTTGCCATCATAAGATGGCGGCTCCGTAGAGGCCGCGGAAGCTGGGGAAAGTGGCAACGGCCCACCAACAGTCCTCTCCGTACTCTCAGCTGCAGTTTCGCCAACATGACGATACTGCAGCCCGACTCAGTTACGGGGCAGCCCACACAGCCCGCTACCTACCGTGGCCGCTTCATCTTGGGCTTCGGGGGCCAAGCCCGGAGAAAGGGCCAAGCCCGGAGAAGGGGCCAAGCCCGGAGAAGCGGCCTCTCCTCGGGTTGCGCTAAGCTTCACCGTGGGTGACCAGGCCACGGCTACTAAGTCCCCCCACTACGACAAGGCGGGATCCCACGGGGGGAACCTAATTAACCTGGCTTCTCTCAGGTCGGCGACGCGTATCACAATTTTGGAAAACAATTTCCGTTGCTACATCAATGTCATTTCTCAAAAAAGTAATTTGTGTGAGTTGATTACAATTTATACCAGAGAATTAAATAAATACCACTTACAAGATTCATTTGAACTGTTGAACTTGTCAGTTATCTGAATAATAAATAAATATATATAAAATATTGGTGGATGTTTTTCAAACACAACGCCATCTAGCCCCAAGCTAAGTAAGCTTGTACTATGGGAACCAGAAAACTGATAGAATACATATTTTTTTTACATACAATACATGGAAACACCCAGACCATAGATAAAAATGTATAAGAACAAACATCCATGTTCATCACACAAATGTTTGTCCTTGGTGGGAATCGAACCCACAACCTACATCTCAGAAGGCAGAAATCCTCTCACTGAGCCACAAGGCTAGTACATGTTTACTAGCATACTAGCACGGCTTCGCTCGCATAGGCTACAGTAAATGAAACACCTCATTTCACCTCTTTAGGGGTTTATTTTCGAAAAATCTTGAGACATGCCTTTCTTTATTTTTATGCTTAGTACACAAACTGAGTTTAATTGGCTTAGCATTAAAAAAAGGTTTTTTTTGGCATACAAGCTTTGGGTATCCATTTTAGTCCTTAGGGGGTCGGAATTTTGCAAAATCCACTCTTATTGTTCACCTAGTCAAATGGTCTAGACATTTGAGCAGTGTTCCGAGTTAGGTGCGATACTTGATATATGGGCTATTTTCCGCACTAAGACCTTATTGATTGAAATTAGGTGCAGTTTTTTATTTATGTGTAATCTTGATCTTAAATAAACAATGAAAAGCCGATTGGCCTCTAGTATTACTTATGTATCAATCTATCACCTGAAACAATAATTAATATCTCTCTATTCAAATTTCATGCTTTAAAACCAATAATACCTAACAGCAAAAAACGCCGCTTTACAAAGAGCAGGTTTGAGTTTGCCGCAAAACACGTGTTTAGCACGTGCCACTAGGATATAAATACCTTCTCACTAAATTAACACATCTCTATCATCACTCATTTCCAACTCCAGGCCCGGATCGGATCCGCATTAATTATCTCTGGAACAAAATCAATTATTTTCGTTGACTCTTCCGGCAGGGTTTCGTCCCCCCAATATTGATAATGCTTACAAAGAGATCGAGTCGTTAGTCGGAAAATATGCCACCAATTTAATGAACTGGTGCTTCAAATTTTACTTGTTTAAAATTTCCGGAGTTTACTTCCGTTTACATAATAAAATACTTTGATTAAATCAAAGTTTAAACATATTTTAGAATGTCTCAATTATTCGATGAGCGGTATCTATACCAATATTATAATGAGGAAAGATTTGATTGTTTGTTTGTTTGCATTGAATAGGCTCCGAAACTAGTGAACCGATTTGAAAAATTATTTCGCTGTTGGGTAGCTTTTTTGCTATCTTTATAATTTTTAGTAACCTGACGCAAATAGAAGTTTGTGTCTGTGTGTATTATATTTTTTTTTTCTTAAATTCCCGTGCGAAGCCGGGGCGGGCTGCTAGTCAGTTATAAAGTAATAATTAAACAGAAGGTCTTTTTTTTTAACTTTACTTTCAATAATTTTTGCTATTCGCTATTGTTTACTTGAGATAACAAGTGTTATTACTAAGAGAAAAATCACTCCAGGCATTAAGAAGAATCCAACGACGCACCTCACTCGTCAAAACCGGTCAAGCCGCTTAGACTACAGAAGGTAATATACGAACACACAAACATACATACTTACAATTACATAAATACTTACATACATCCCAAAAAAAAACTTGGGCAGTCGGATCTTTCGGGCACAGAAGCTTTGAAAATGACATGTAGAGGCTGTCGAGTTGAGCTGGCTTTTTTGTTTGACAGTTTAGGTTTGTGATCAAATGGATCACGAATTCTCCTGGTGTTATGTGACCTTATCACACTGTCACATAACACCAGGAAAATTTGTGATCCATTTGATGGATACAATTTGTGATATGGGCGGGTGGGTGTGATTGTAGGGTGATGGAGAACTTTTGTAATTTCGTAGATATCACCAAACAAAACCGAAACTAACTAAGTATGTACTTCTTTCTTGTTCCCGAATAGCTGGACAATCACTAACTGTTCTGTGTTTCTGTGAACTTTACCGTATTGTAAGATAATTTTATTTCTTTTACAGCACAACGGGCTCAGCACAAGACGACGACGCGGAATGGTCAAGAAATACCACAACAATAGAATATATTTCACAAAATCTCACCAATGACACATTTACTTTCGGTAAAAGGCTTGCAATATTTTGAAATGAAATGATGTAATTTTGTATTATCGAGCAATTTGTAAGATAGAGTTGTAATTTTCAACGCGAATTTGACGATATAAGAGCAGGAAAATAATTTTCGTTCTTTCAAATTGTTGTTTTATATTTTTAGTGATAGTGAATGAGGGTGATAGTTATTGAAAGCACTTTAAATATTTTAAAAAAGGAAATGTAGCAAAAAATCAAAAATTTTAATCATCCTCGGTAATACTATGTAATTAAAAAATCTTGGTAGTGGGAGCATGAGAGCGCGTAACTTGTCAAAGCGGCCTTAAATTAACAAAATATACTCTCAGGAGTAAAGAACACAAGCATTGCTTGAAACTATAAATACAGGGTTCACCTCAAAAGGAAAAATAGGAGCCCTAATAGGATCACTTCGTTGTCCGTCTGTCTGATTATTAAATTAATTTTCAATTTAATTTAATTTTCAAATTGTCAAATTATTAATTTGTAATTAAATCAAATCAAAATATATTTTTACCGATCACAAACTTAAATTTATAGTTGGAGTATTGACTGTGACGTATAGCAATGTTTGGGAGATCATTTTTTCAACTACAAATTTGAGTTTGTAAACAGATAGATAATTTTAAGTAAAAAAAAATTGTATGGAGCCCTCGTTGCTCGATTTAGAATCGTATTTGTCCGGCTTTCTTTCCTACAAATTTGTTACAAAGAGCTTTTAAAAAAAAATGTTCTTTTAACAGCGTAATTTATACGATACGTTAATGTAATTCAAGTATCCGTTGGACAGTGAACTTTATACGATACGGTAATGTAATTCAAACATCTCGTTGGCCCGTTGGGAAATTTTTATTTTTATTTCTTTCCAATAAGCTTTTCCTAATTGACATAAAAAAGGCAATGAACAATAATTTCAGAACTTCTTTTAAAATTTCAATTACTGTCTTGTGGATTTTTTATATATGATACAACTTTTTTTGCACGTGCAAAGCGAACTGGGCAAGTGCATTTTCGACTAAACAAAATGATAAATTTTTATCTTATATTTTGGCTCCACACATAATTAGCCAGTGTCAAGTTTTGTTATTTTCAAGTAAAGCATAAAGTAAAGCAATTTTAGTTACTGTCCAGTCCAAGTCATGCTGGAAGCTTTTACGGAGTTTTGGAAATAACACGAAAAGTCATGTTTGCTCGCAGTTAACTGCATAAAAACCTAATGTCAGTTTTTGAGAAGTGGTCATTTTGGGACGAAACGAGTACTTAAATTTGTTTACTAGGTAACTGACAATAACTAAACATTATAGAAACAAACTATTTTTATCCTTTTGTTATGATAAAACGGGAATACTCACGTTAAATTGAGTCGGTTCATTGATAAAGGTCACCGAATGACATATATTAATATTAGTGTGATTAATTTTCATAATAGTATATGTATACGTAAACCTAACACATTTTACGTTACCTAACCATTTTAAGTGACGTTAAAATATCGAAAAGATAATGAAATAAAATGATTTTCTGAAGCAAACTAATAAACAGGCTAAGCTAAAAGTTCTGACAAAGGTAAGCACATGATATTGTGAGAACATAGCTGACCCGGAACCATAAGTTTTTGGATTGTCGGCAAAACTACACAACTTATATTATCGCGGAATAATACAAATGATTGCTTTTGGAATCATGGGCGGTTTCCTGTATCGCTGGTACTTTGAAGACATGCCTATTTAATCACTTTGAGTACGTACCTAATTAGGTAGGTATACCAGGTTCCTGATGGACATTTTTGATTTTGTCATGGAAAATAATGTGTTAGGTTTACGTATACATTTACTATTATGAAACTTAATCACACTAATATTATAAATGCGAAAGTTTGTGTGTAAGTATGTAAGTATGTGAGTATGTAACAATGTAAGTGTGTTTGTTCCCGTTCAACTCTGTAACGGCTGACTACTTTTTATCCTGAAAAAATTAACCGTTCCTGTAGAATAGCGGGTAAAGCCGCGGGGCGCAGCTAGTAACTTATAATGGTATCGAAATACTTAGCAACAGTTACAAGATACTTTACTTAAAATAATAAGTACTTTTTTCTGATCAGCGACGCGCTTCACTGCGTTACGCATTTTTTTGATGGATACAATTACTGTGTACTTACTTAGGCATAATAACTTTGATCCATGAGGACTTGAAAAGTATTCCTTTTTTTAATTATACTTTACTAGATTCACATACTCAAGGATAAACCTATAACAGAAAATTAAAAAGTTATTGAACAACTTTTTAAAAAATTAATTTTGTAGGTAGTTTACGTTTCCGTGAAATTAATACGAGTAGTTAAAAAAACAGGATGTTTTCAAGTTCTGATAAATCGAAGTTGTACGAATATTAGGCGCTGTTGAATCAGAAATACGATTCCATTTGGGACTGAATGTGACCAAGATGGATTCCTCGAATGAGTCTCTCGAAGTCCGGGAAGATGAACCATTAGTCAACACACCATTGACGTGTCGCCTGGATCAGAGCATTCCACATTAATGTTAATGGACCGAAATAACAGTCTGCCCCAGAAAATGCGAGAAGAGGCCGGATTGATAGATTTTTCTATAATTTGTTTCAGATACCTTATACGCTGTGCCTACGGGGATGATTGTGCTGCTTTCTTTCCTCTACGGCTCGATATCAGTATTAGCAGTGGTTGGAAATTTCCTAGTGATGTGGGTGGTTGCCACCTCACGTCGGATGCAAAGCGTCACTAACTGTTATATTTCAAATTTAGCATTAGCAGACATAGTTATAGGATTATTTGCGATACCATTCCAAGTAAGTAAATCTATACTTTTATATCATCATCATCATATTCCTGCCCTTATCCCACTAGGTGGGGTCGGCACAGCACGTTCCTTATGCGCTTCACTCTATGAGCCGACAAGTACTCCCCTCGCACTCATATCCTCTTTCACACAGTTCATCCACACTTTTTCGGTCGCTCTTTCCCGGCGCTACCGCCTACCATCATATTATCTAGGCAGCTCCTAGCGACATGACTATCCTCTTAGCTCCTCTTTTCAAAAATATGCCCGTACCAGGATAGTCTAACAGTCTTTATTTTTTTAAAATCTATACTTCTATAATAATATCAATTGAACAAGATAATAATATTTATTGGATAGGTCGCAGTTTTTGGACTTACCGTCAGGTATGTAACCACCAGAGAATGGGAAGCAGCGTCCTCAGTCAACGGTGAGGGCATTACGATCCCCAAGCCGCCTGCTAATCGTGGGTATTATTGCAACCATTTAAGAGGGAGGCCTTTGTTTAGCAGTGGACGTTCTGGCTGATGATGATACTAATATTATTACAAGGTAAATTTTGTGCTTTTGTTTGTAAGGAATAAGCGCCAGAACTAGAGGTCCGTTTAAAAAATATATTTTACTAATCACTTTCAGTGCGTAGGTAGGTTCTACAAGTTAATTCAAATTCAAATTCAAATTCAAATTCAAATTCAAATTCAAATTCAAATTCAAATTCAAATCATTTAATTCAGACTACAAAGGTCCATATTCACATAAAAAGAAATTCAATTACAATTAGAATACAAATTAATAAAAGTAATGTTTCTAGACACGCAAGCGAAGCCGTGGGCTAGTAAGCTAGTAGTTTTATATTATAGGCTCCACTGCGTTACGCGTTTCTTTGATGGATACATTTACTGTGTACTTTCTTATGTTTATCTTCATTACTGGAAACTGGGTCGGTCCTTCCTGGACAAACTCAATTAAAATCCGTTCATCAGTACTAGTAAAGTCGCGTGAAGGTAAAAGAAGGATAATTATTATCGAACTAAAAAGATACTCTGTAATTAAAAGATTGAGTATTGTTATCTGTAGACGAACAAAATTAACTTCAACTTACGGTGATGCGATTAATTACGAAAGAAATTTATCCTAATAAGAAATTTACGTTACTAATTGAGTTTATCCCGCAAATGCTCGCTACCCAAATTCGGCCATCTCGTTCGCACTTTTTTAACATTTTAAAATATCAAAAGTACTGATAGGAAATTAAAAAAAAATGCTAGAAAAATAAAATAAGTAAAAAGTAGTGCTAGAGTAAATTATCTGTAGAATACCTATGTCTATTGTTTTTTATTTTGGCGAAAAAGAAAGAAAAACTCGAAATATTACTTTTTTTTTTCTTCGTCAAAATCAAAAATGTTTACATAAATATTACTATAAAACATTGGAAATGGTATTCTAAAGATAAATTAACGTTTTTTTATTCCACTGAGTATTTGTTATATTAAAGTCTGTCCATTATGTAAATCGCTTTTCCGTACAACAAATGCGTTCCATTTAGTATGTACTCTCATTTAGTATGAGGTAATGCTACATCAAACGTATTTATTGTAATTTGCTAGACGCTGGTACATAGTTATGTTGTTTCCAGCTGTCAAAAAGCGATTTACATAATGGGCAGACTATAAGATATGTCTAAAAAGTGCGAACGACAGCGAGAATCAGGGGATAAGCCGTACATAAAAATATTTTGCGTCTCTT
The DNA here is from genome assembly GCA_947579745.1 of Apocheima hispidaria. NCBI lineage: Eukaryota > Metazoa > Arthropoda > Insecta > Lepidoptera > Geometridae > Apocheima > Apocheima hispidaria. The sequence goes on from OX388151.1 coordinate 7,626,444, forward strand.
TGTAACGTACAAAAGACTACGCCAAAGAGCTCAACAATTACAGACCTTATCTGTTCACATTATTTGCAGTACATATTACAGTAGCCGCTCTGAAACGGCTTTGATTTTAGCGCAAAGCTGCTGATAGGACCGTTAAACAAAGCCATAGAAGCTATTGTAGCACTTAAATGTAGACGTTTAATGGCTATTATCGCGCGGTTATTATCAAGCTGTATCATTCTACGGCGATTAGTATCTCACACGTAGCGCCTCGTCAGCGGTCCCGTTCCGGGGTCGAGCATGCGATATCGATTAGATGTTATGGCGTGACAGAGAAATCCGCAAATTAATCAAACTCTGTATCAATCAGTGTAGAGAATCGAGACAATAGGTGATTATAAATATATATCTGAATATATATATGATAATGATAGATAAACAAACACGGGTGATTATATTTGCAAAGGAAATTTAAAATAAATTACGAATGATTAGATTAGATTTTCGGAAGTAATCTGAGATTTAATGCCATTATCGACTATAATACACAGGGTTACACGGAATGGTGGTTATGAGCCGATAGGAGCTTGGGGAATAGACCGGGATGCACTATAAGACCGATATAGACCGACGACATTGTGAAAGTCGCGGGCAACTGGTGGATGCAAGTGGCACATTGTCGGTCGGTGTGGCGGTCTAAGGGGGAGGCCTATGTTCAGCAGTGGACGTCTTCTGGCTGATAATGTAAAATGTAATGCACTATAAAGCTATTATTAAAGCTTTTTAGTGTCCCCTGCTCAGCTGGCTATTCTGTATGTTGACTGAACGCGCAAGTGAGATGATGAGGCTACTGAGTGAATGTGCTTCTTTTTTCCGATTACCGCTGAGATACCAAAATACCTGCTGAGATGTCAAATATACCCGGGTATGTATTTAAACAGCGATCAGAACTTCTGAAACACGGGCAGCATAGCGTCCTCGTAGTAAACGGTGAATATACTGCGATCTCCAAGCCGCTTGCCAAACCTGAGTATTAGGGCAACCTAGCACCACCCTAATAGGGCCAGGCTTCGTTCAGTAGTGCACGTCTAAGAGCTGACAAGAAGATATCTAATATCGTATTGTACAGTCACAGAACTACAGCCAATTGATATTAGTCGATATTGTCAAATTTCTGTATGATACCATACATCATTTGGAAAGACAATGAAAACGGAAGTTTCCTTGAATGTATAACCTTACTTACGTGGTCTCTTAGTTTGCAGAATAAAGACACTGATGTGCGCTTGCAACATAGCATATTATATGTCTAGATGTGATTGTGTCCGTGGATACCAGATGCATGCAAACTATAGTCGTGGAATGTAGCTTTTATCGCTGCCCAATACGAGGAAAGCTATCATGCACCATGTTATGGCATGGTGTGAGGTTTTTAGCTAGAAATTCCGATTAGAAGTCATTTTTATCAGTATGTTTTCGACAAACCATAAATCAAGAGCGATCTCATAAATGCCATTTGGGAAAACAGAAATTCCTTATCCCGCGAAAATAAAAACACGTGATGTTAACCAGACATAAAAATAGTGGCTCGTTAACTATTTCGGTAGAATAGATTCGATATTGTTTAAAAAACTATTATTTTTAAAATTACTGTTTCCTACGCCTTTGAAGATCTTAAGTAATAAAGAAAGATTAATATGGAATAGGTACCTACCCACCTACTGTTGGTTAGCTACAATTTGAATAGTTTTTGAAGCTTCACGTGTTGGAAAACGTGTTGGAACAGTAAGCTCTTCCCTTTTTGCTCGTTCGCGTAAACTTTAGATTAGTTGCTTGGCTCGGAGCTGTTAGCAAAGATTAAAATATCAAAAAAATATCACACAATATCTGCCATGTGTATAGTGTTTGTTTTGTTTTAATAAACATTAACATTAGTTTCTTATTTATTAATACATATACATATATGTATCTCTGTGAAGGAGGCTTTTTTAGATTATAAAGTTAGAAAAGATATTATAATTGTAATTCTATTTTATTACTAGTAGTTCGCGGCGAACTGAGGATTTCGCGATCCCTATATCTTCACAATCCCTGGACCGATTAAGCTCATATTCGAACTTAAAAATTGTATTTAAATTAACTACTTGCCTACAAAATGTCCTGAAGATCGGAACAACGGTTCGCAAGTTATCATCGGACAAATATACACACAAACATATAAAAATACAAACATACATACAAATGCCTTTTTGTCGCAGTAAACTCTGAGACCTTCGCTTCGCTCGGTCAATTATAAATGCGGATGACCTTTTTACGACTACATTTATATGGCTGAGCTAATCATGCAATATGAAAGCAAGCAGACATCATAATATTTCGGAAAAAGGGGAATTAGTTATATCCCAGCAAGTAAAACCGCGAGGTCCAGGTAGATTTACATTTTCGCCAATGAATTGACTTTTTTGTCATGATTATTTGGTTTTCGAACTTATTCACGTAAATATTTTTATATTTTTCTTTAGTTCTATTCAATAATATTGACATACCGCTAATCCAAATTGCAGTCACCAGTCATAGATGTAGGATTCTGTGTCGCGGTTACAACTTCTAATCTAGGGACATAGATAGTTAAGAAAAATATAAAGTAATACATTATTTAAACTAGTAAGTCCTAATATCAGTCATTTTGTTCTCAGTTTCAAGCAGCGCTCCTGCAGAGGTGGCTGCTACCGCACTTCATGTGCCCTTTTTGTCCGTTTGTCCAAGCGCTGAGCGTTAACGTCAGTGTTTTCACGCTGACTGCCATAGCCGTAGACAGGCATAGGGCTATAATAACACCACTTAGGTGAGTAACTATGATTTTCTTTACTTCGAAGTAGTTTTGTGTAAAGAGCCCACGACCAAAAACAATGTAGCATCGTTTTACAACCGAAACCGTATAGAATCGTTAGATTAGATGATTCCATGAACCCGACTAGGTGGGACGTCGCAGTTTTATGTGGGCCCATTTCTGGTATGAAAAAAAAAGACAAGGTTTTATGTCTGATACTAAAAATGTATATAGATTTCGTCATTTTATTATGAAAAAGTTTGTTTTCAGACATTTTGATCGTCACATGCGGCCTGGGCGTATTTTCAAAAGGTCAAAAAAAAAAAACGACCTGTCTCATAGCAACCTGGTTAGTTTTTTTTAAATCTTTTGTATGGCAGCCGGGATTAACAAAAACCAAGGAATTTTTATACTACGTAGTATATAAATACCTCGCAAAAAACTGTTTTAAGACATCTAAAATGTCACCTATAATGAGCGGTTTTCCAAGTATCATTTTAGTATTATTTATTTCTCGCTAGATGGCGTTGGAGACAGTTGTGATAACAGTAGTGTGGTATGACATTCTGCGTTGCCTTGTTTATGGAAAGTTGTGCGTCATTTATGGAACAAATTCATTACTTATGGTATTGATCCAAGGATCTTGTATCACACTGGATAGAGTGATTACTTTGGCAGCGTGTCCACTTTCTGTTGTGACGTTTAGTGAGTAGGGAAGTGAAAACTAGTGCAGAATCTATCGATAAAAATGTACACAGTGTACAAAACTAAGAATTTGTAAATTAAGAACACAATGTTTGCAAAAATATGTACTTTATTGAACATCGAAACTCGTAATTGCCATGTAAATAGTACGAATATATATAGTATATATAGTAACTATGAAAGTTAATAAGTATCTACACCGTCTCCTAGTTTCTTTTATTCTTCCTAGTTTTTTAATTGACAGCCCAGTCATTAAACTAGATTTTTCAAAACGTTTTCAACAAAGTCGAGAGTATTTAGGTGGCTCCCAGTTTTCGCGCCTCACAGCCTTTATCCACTGATTTCTGATTTCCGGACATTTTGGAAACCTATAACAAAATGTTTTATTTTAATTAATTGTTTAACCATGACACAACATTGGTACAAATTATCATACATTTCAAGCCGCTAAAGCTTCAAAAAGATTAAAATTAATTATCCATAGAATACGTATCAAGCCGATTAAACGCGGAAAGGAATTAACGGTTCATGTTTCACTTAATGTAGTATATGTAGGATATTACAAGAATATTATTAGATAAATATCGACCAAATATCGACAAAGTTTGAAACGTGCAGTGGTACTTCACTAGCAGGAACACGTAAAACAATGCATTTATTTATCTTAAATTAATGCTTAAATTCATTACTAAATAACACTGCGTGATAGTTGTATGACTTCAAACATGTATATTCTTTAAGTGAAACGAATATTTAGCTTTGATTCTGGTTATTTTAGGTAAAAAACGCTACAAAAGACTTACGTGTGAAATGATAATTCTGGATCTTTTACTCCCCCTTTCGTTGTTCTCGATGCACAATACACAGCACAACACGCCATAATGCCACTATGTATGACAATATTAAGTATTCACAGCGATATTTTGATCCAATTTGCTTTTTTAGTAAGACCGATCCCAATGTTGTGACCGACTAGTCGGTCACGAAATGGACACAGAGTGCGAGGTTGCCAATCTTACAATAGCTCTCTCGCTTACTCTATGCGACGACCCGTGAAATAAAAAGAGAAACATGACAATGTGAACGTCGGAGCGGCAACGTCTCATGGGTCTGTCCAGTATGATGCTTCGTCTAAGTATTGATCAGTAGTATTTTTTACCTTCTTGATATTCTATATTATAAATTACAGCATACAAAGAAAATGGTTTTTTAATAGTTTTAATTAAATAAAACGAAATAAAATTAAACTTGTTATTAATTTTACGTTGGCTGAACGAAGCCCCGGTGCTTCTTACGCTCCTATCCCTTGCTTTACTACATAGCAAGCGTCGGCGAGTTGTTGCGACTGTTTATTATGTCGCCATGTGCTGTGCGGTCTAGTATGAAAAATGGAAAGTTGTTTGATTAGTAAGATGCTCGCACTTTCTTCCGTAAAATGATTTATGCGCATTAACTGACCAAAAACACGACTTGCAAATGGTTTGCTATGGACTTTCATTTTTGCCCTATTTTTAATTTTGTCAAATGGCTCCTGGGAACGTGCGACGTGCTACTGGTGTCTGAAAGTTGTGTTCTGAGTGTTTTCGGTATCTGAAATCTATCATTCAACTATATTCTAAATACAATCACATTGCTATGAAAAGGTTCGGTAATTCTTTTTTTTTAAGTCTTATATATATTTTTGGATTCAGTATAACCAAATCTATCGATTTTATACGGTATTGGCAAAGACATTAGGGATAATTCTGTGGGTTTTGGTCGTAAAAACCATCAAGCAAAAATTTTGGTCATGGGCTCTCGTACTCTGTATCTGTTCCTACATATTTTATTATAGGTTGAGCGTAATACGCCTTTCAATCCGATGGCGTGACGTTTTATGACATTTCGTCAATAATTCTTAATGCGACATTTACTTAGCCTCAGTCGAATATAAATCAAATCATCGATGTGATATTCGAAAAAAATCTGCGACTTGTGATAAACTTCCATTCATATTATATTCTCATTATATCACAAATCTATTCTCTAAAATTTGACGTTTAAATATATTCTGCATGACAGATTTTTTTTATACAAAAGGATAAAATAAATGATGTATCTTGCGAGAGGCTTAAGTCCTGCAAGACATATGACTGTTGCAGGATTTTGAAGACAAATTAGTTTATAACCAAGACGTGAAATTTCAAAACACGCAAAAACTAGGTACTAATATTAGAGCTTGGGAATGACTGACATGTCGTTGACCAAGGAAGCGTAGATTTATTGCGTATCTGTGTGAGTGTAAGGTTTTTATCATATACTCATTACACCAAAATGAATATATCCTAACTAATATTATAATTCAGAGCAATACAGCCGCAGACGAATCAGGACCAATAAAGCTTCGAGGTATAAAAATTAATACGTTCGTCGTGATAAAAACTTCGCTTGTGCGATTCAGAACTCCCTACATTATAACTGTCAGCTCATACAATACGTCAAAAAAAAAAGAAAAATAGATCAACGTTATTTAGCGAACTATACGAAGTAACTTTGTCTCGTTGTCTGGATGTTTGTCGCGTTATCACGGCTGAACGGATCTTGATTATAATTTGATACTGTATATTACAAACGGACATAGGATACTTTTTTTTACGTCCACGCGAAAGAAGTCGCGGGTAACAACTCTAGTGATATATGGACTAAATATATGGTTTTTATAGCCTCGTAGCACCCAAAATGAATGAACGTTGTCACGGGCTTGTCTTCATTCTGAAAAATTGTCGTGATGTGTGAAAACAGAATTATACCTATTGTGAAAAATATTATTTCCAGTCGCAGAATTATTTTATTTCATGTGTTGGTACTGGATCGGGAAGTACATAGTGTATGTTTTTTTATTCAAAAACATTTTTCGTTACGAATCTCAGTGCCGAGACAAGCAAGTCGTTCGTCTGATGAAAGCATCACGCTTGCCCACAACAGTTCAATCCCACCCAGAATTTTGAACTACAGTAGTTTCGAAACACTACGAGGCATTGTCCTGCGCTCGTCACTCTGAGATATAAGACGTTACATCTCTTTATGCTCAATAATTACGCTGGAAACATTGACCTTCAATCCAGATCTAATGTTTGCACACTAAGGTTGGCAGTTCAATAACTGGTTAAGGTGTTGGCAGTTTTCTAGCCCCGTACCATGACAAGCTCATTGTGATGATTGTTAGGTTCAGCCGTCCACTCTGTGCGTCCACGAATCGTATCACCGCGCGATAAATTTCATGGTCATGAATATATAGGAATTACTTGAAATCAATCAGCTTCAATGTATTATGCAAATGTGCTTACCATCAAATTCGTACTATTTCTTTATTTGCCTTATTGCATTTCTGATTGGTACGTTTAAGTATTTCCTTCATAGGCACAGTTATTTGAAGATAAAACATTCACTGAGTGCAAATATAAAAATAAAAATAAAACAACACTGTCTATCTTAGAAAAAAAAACATTGCAAGAAAAGAATTGTTAAAAAAAGAAGGCTTTTTTTATTTTCTTACATTTTTCTGACCTTATACTTTCTACTGTGACCTCTTGATTGCAGGACTCGTGATAAGTAAATACAATTCGAAATAAGATCTGTCACAAAAGACGAAAAGAAAAAGTTTCTGTCGTTGATATTGTTCTTGTTTGAAAAAAAAATCTTTGGATAAGTTTCTTTGTTTTATATCGCACGCTCGGGCCATTTTTCTTTGAAATCGACAGCACCAACATCTGTGCAAGTGAATTTATCTGTATCTTTTCCACGCTGCCTTTCAGAGTATCGCTTCCCTTTCAGTTCATTTATGGCGTGAATTGACGTTAATTTATTTATAGGAAAACGAACTCGAGAAAACTGATACAACAGGTACTCGTTAGAAAATGTATGACCAAAATTTGTTGCGTAGATTTTCCCACACAATAATTAACTAAACTCTTAATTCTTTTTAATGTAAGTAATACATCAATCTTCCATACAAATGTGCAAACAAAATTAAGGTCAATATGACATTGTGCTATTATGATAATTGCTTTTATTTTCATGGAGCCAATTGAATATGACATTAAATGTTTCGGCTAATATGTTGCTAAAAACATAGATAAAATTTAATAATAACACTATTGTTGGAAATCCTCTTAAAATTTAAACTGACCGGCCATTGTGTCTTCATTTCAATTGTAAAAATTGAATATGTATGAAAACAAAATTTTTATTGCTATTGTTAAAAGTTATACGCTGACCTCTATATTTACTACTAAGGTTAGACTCGAGCTGTATGTAAATGGTCTATCTTTGCCAAATTTAAAGCGTATCTATGGGATCTATAGAGAGAGAGAGATGAATGATGTGGCCCAGAATCTAATGTTCCAAAACATGACGTTTCGGTTCGTGGACTTGAATAGATATAACCGTCATTTACCTAACGGTATTGTAGAGCAATGATAAATCTTCAAACACCATATAAAGCCCTACTATTTATTCTCCACAGCAAAGTTATTGCAATCCGAACTTGTTGACCCAAATATAAACTGTGAGAAGTAAAAGGTAGATTCACATTAAACTGAGTCCCATTCGGGTGGGTTCGACCTGATCGATCATGCCGATCTCTGGTCGAACCGACAGATCTATTTAACTTTAAATTAAAATAAGCCTATATATATTACGTTCAGCAATGGAAAATTACGTCATAATCGTCCGTGTATAAAAAGATAAATCTAACGAATATTAAAGTATAACTTTGAAAATTTTGCTGTACGAGACGTGATATACGGTCTGAATTGCAATGTCTAGGCCCATTCGGCCCGACCAGTGCGCTTATCCCGTAACTCTGAAAGCGATAGCGAGAGTTGTGTGAGCGGGACCGCGCGTAGTGCGACTAAGTTGGTACGAGCGAGATGGCATGCTCTCGCAATCAGAATGACGAACGTTTCAAAGTTAGAGGATAAGCCCCCAGGTCCCAGTATGATTTGAATCAAGCTTAAAAGTTTGACCAATTTGTAAAAGCCAGCTACGATAAGTTAAGATTAGGTTAAGTTAAAACAAGTTAATTTGTTTCAGTGCTCACACGTCAAAGCGAGTAGCGAAAGTGGTAATAGTATTTATTTGGCTGCTGGCATTTTCCCTGGCGGGCCCTATGGCAATGTCGTGGGAAGTTATTATGGTAGAAGAACATGACCCGGGTGAGTCTTGCTTAATGTAATTATTTGTAATTTTTATTCTAAGAACATGACCCGGGTGAGTCTTGCTTAATGTAATTATTTGTAATTTTTATTCTATGGATTTATTATTTTTCTTAAATACGTAGACACTTATACGGACGCATATGCCTATTCAAATAAATAAACAAGAAGAAAGTACTAAGGAAAATATAAATCCAGTTCTTTTCTTATAACGAACTTCACAATTATTTGTACTTTTCGAATAAGCTTGCGCTGCGTTGGATGTTATTATACTAGTATTTTCAGAAATTTTGTCGCCCATGCCTTCGAATTTTGCTAAACAAATTGAAGATTACAGCGTATTAGTTCTAATAATTATCATTTATTTTCAGCCTGTTTCTTCCCACTGCTGGGCAAAGGCTACCCAGTCCAATCCAAATCTAATCCAATCTTCTTAGGTTATAATAATAATTGAATAAAAAATTACTTCTGTTGAAAGCTAAGAGATAACTCAGAGAGAAATATTATTTCTTTAGCGGTAAATTTGAAGCCGTAGCTGAGCTGCAAAACTTAAATGAATCCTGTAAAAAAATATTCATTTTAACCAACTTCCAAAAAAAAGGAGGAGGTTCTCAAATCGAAGGCTTTTTATGTATGTTTTCTCAGAACTCTGTCACTTATGAACCGATTTGCAAAATTATTTTTAATTTGAAAGGAAATACTTTCAGATTGGTCCCATTTTTAACAAAATCCAGTTCTAATAATGGGATCCATGAGGAATTGAGGGTGGAACTCCTCAAATATTATAGGCAATTATAAAGCGATTTTGATGTTTTGATCAACATGCCAAGCATTTGCACTCAGAAAGTATCATTTGGCGAAGTGGAACTGATAAAGAAGACCACAGATGGGCACTGGAACTTCTCAAAGAACCGTATTTCACGGGTAGCGCCAAGATAATATCGATTATGATAGTTAAGCGACTACGACGAAGTTAATTGAAATATATGGTTCTGATGAAGTCGGTTTTATTTTATTTCAAATGATTACGAATCTCTTTCAAAAAAGATGCTTTTGTTGCGTGAAACCATTCAGAAAAACTCTATACTGGTGACTACAATTGTTTTAAATTTAGAACGATCCGTAATTAATCGTGTTTCCTGGTTAAACCTACATAGCAATGCATGGCCATATGGATTTGTGTTTCCTACGAATTTTGGTACCTATTAGGCTACTTATAGTATTTTTCCCCTTTGTGGTGAAAAGTTGTATGGGTGACGTCATGACACTGAGAGATTCAAACGCACAGGAGACATACAGCTTTACAACGGAGAGAAAATTATGCAAGTGGCCTAGTACCAAATATCGAAGAAAAAAAATTATTGAGTTGGCTATGAAGCATTGCTAAGGGGGTAACATATAGAAATGTCATTGATTCGCAGCGTCCTAAATTCTCAACACTCAACACAAAGTTTTGCTCACGGGTTTAACGCAACTAAAGCAAACTCTTTAAGCGAAAGGATCGAAATTACCTATTTTGCCGTTGAACATATCAAAAAAAGCTTTTTGTTTGCAGTTACCAAACTGGCGTACAAGAAACCGTTTTGTAACCCCAGCGAATTTGGACTGCATTCACTGGCCATATACAGACTGATTTTGTATATATTCCAGGTAAGATTATAGCACGTAAGAACTACAACACAACACTAGCAGCGCCAGCGTTTCAACCGCTATCCTGGAAGTGTTAATTTTACTGGAATAAAAAGTGGTACTATGTGTTAATCCAGGATATAAGGTAGCACCATACCAAATTTCATTCATATCCGCTGAGAGTTACCGAGTTGAACGGGAACAAACACTTACGCACATACTTTATAATATTAGTAGGATTAGTAGAGTATTAAAAGATTACTTGATATTTAGAGAGGTAGACAAGATAGTTATTCGTGCACGTACGACTACGAGAAAAACATCATAAATTCGCTAAAAATATTTTCGCACAGCTAGTATTGATAACCGGAAAACATTTAATAATAGCCATTGCCACCAGGTACGTAACTGTCGCCGTAAGATGGGGAAGATTTTACGTTGTATACTCGTAAATTCCGAACCCTATATGTGATTTTTCGCCATTATCTCTCTTCCCTGTCCCTTTCACATGAACATCTGTGGCCTTCTACGTCCCAAGTGTACTTTTTCACGACTTTCATTCTTTACCTAAATGCCCCCGTAGCACGCTTGCCTGACCTTGTAATTACGAACGTTGATCCATCGCCCTAACTTTTCCAATGAAAGAAGTTTACGGACTATTTTCGAATAGGAAGCCATTATTTGGGGACTGAAGAGTGATTGGTTAGGTACGAGTACAATATAAATACTTTCTTGTCGAGTCTTTTGTGATTGTATCTTGGCAACAAGGATCGATGTAAAGAGGGTCGGCTTCCATAAAATTTTACTAGATGACGTTTTAGTCGTGCCGCGACTATATTGCTCACACATTTACAATTTTTTCTAGACAGAGTGTGTATTTACAAAACTGTTGGTTGTACTTATGTTGTTCATAAAATCAAATACATTTTCAAGGAATTTTCGTTTCAATATCTTCAATAACGTGAAGATGTGCGAGCGACAATACTGCGGACGTGACTACGGGAGTCAACACCACAAGGCTGCTATTAAACGTTTCTGGCCCAGTTTTTTTTTTTATTATCATTATTACAATTTATTTACATCTGTGATTTTTTTTATTTATTAATTTATTTACTCAATATCTCGACTTTCAAAAAAAGGAGGATGTTCTCAAGTCAACTGTTATTATGTGTGTTACCTCAGTATTCCGTTATTTATGAACTTTTTTAATTTGAATGGAGATACTACCAGAATTATTCCAATTTTATCAAAATCCAGTTCTGGTAATGGGATCCATGAGGAATTGAGGGAATTCCTTAAATATTATATGCATACATATAGCAATTTTGGTATTTTCATCAACAAGTCGAACATTTGCATTCAGAAAGTATAATTTGGTGAAGTGGAACTGATGAAGAAGGCTACAGATAACCATCGAAAATCCACAATGACAAGTATTTCACGGGTGGCGCCAAGAACATGCGATAGTACATCATTTCAGAGTATTTTGTTGAAGTAGGTTATTAAAAATAAATAAAAATTATATGTCTAAGCAAATACTGCTTTACATTATATACTAAACTTAGCAAATAGCGTCATCTATCGCACCCGTCGGAATTTGTTTATTCATTATCTCCGTGAAAAGCCCTTATCGAATCAGATTTATATTGTAATTATTTTCCAAGAACTTTGGTAACGAATGGTTTTGTCAATTGATATTGAAGCTATAACAAGCAATCAGAACTTGTTTAAACGAAATCTGTTGTCGCACAAATATATTTTCACTAAAATTGGTAAAGAAAAACATTATATCTTGATTCAATTAGTATGTTTTACTAGTAAAGTATTACAGGTCCTTAATGTGGTACATGGTTAAATTGATATCATAGACATTAAGCTTTAAATCTTGATTTAGTATACTAAATAACGCAAACAACTCGTTAAGGCCTTTCTATCTTGATCCGACCCTACTCGAAAGCTTGTTGAAATTAAGGGTGAGCTTGTCCATGCTATTTTAGTGGAAAGTAAATTCCTTTTTTAGTTACCGTACTGAAATATTTTGGTCTATTTATTCATATAAACTCTCCTGCCGGCCATTTCGCCCTTGATTAATAAATATCAATAACATTTCAAGACAGACGTATTGTATACGGATTTCTATTTCAATAAGCAATGTTTGGCTGTCCTCGCTCCACTTAAGTTTCCAATATCCGATGTTTGATGTTGCTTCTCCGTTGCAGTATGTAATACCTTTGTTCGTGATAACGTTTGCGTACGTGCACATGGCCATGAAACTATGGGGAGCAAGGGCACCCGGGAACGCGTTGGAGGCTAGAGATGCAAACCATATGAGGAATAAGAAGAAGGTAAGGTAGCTCATTCATGTTAATTATTACTACAATTTTTAAGCCTTAGATACACTGCGTTTTGTCTTTTGTTTTCTTTAGAATTCGAAACTCGATCGACAAAGGTCTCCACACCGCCGTAACAATTTCAAGGTTAACTCTTTTTTATAAGGGGTAAATATTTAATTTCGTGGAAGATAAAATGAAATTTAAAATATAATTTTATTGCTATGCGTCGAATATCAATCCTAAATAATATTATAAATGCGAATGTAACTCTTCCTCTCTGTCTGGGTGTTTGTCGCGTTATCACAGCTAAGCGGCTGAACGGTTCGACCAGATTTTTTGCATTTTGCGTAGCTTAAGCTTAGGAGACGGACATAGGCTACTGTTTTTTACTGGTCCACGCAAATGAAGTCGCGGGTAAGGGCTAGCTACCTATAAACTCTTACTATCAACTACTTGATTCGGCTATTAAAAAGCTACTCGTAAGTAATCACATATTATACGGTGCAGTCAACATTGTTATGTCACCATAAAATATCTCATCAACAATAATCGTAAATAATACCAAATATATGACTTTGATTTATAGTATTTATATTTATAACTATTTCCCATTGAATAAGTAAGTAAGTACCTATATCCCAAAACAGATTGGCAAACAAACTTGAAAAAAATGATATCTATATTTAGGTAATTCCATATTTTCTCCATATTTAAATAATATGTGGTTTTTTTTCCATATTAAATTGAAATACTTTCAGGTAATAAAAATGCTAGTGCTGGTCGTTGCACTATTCGCGCTTTGCTGGCTCCCGTTGCAAAGTTATTTACTGCTGCAATCCTTTTTTCCTGTTATAAACGAGTAAGTACAAGATGTATAAAACTTTATCACCTATTTTCTTAAAGTAATTGAAAATTTGTTTAAAAAACGTTACTTGCGACTCTACATTATATACAGGTGCTAATAAAAGGTGCGACAGTATTGATAGGTATGTACTCGTCATTATGAACAACTTTGGAATCACCAACCCTGGAATCGCGTGTCATCGACATTTTTTCTATGGAACAGCTATATTTTTTTCGCGATTTTAGGGTTGGTCCCGTAGATAAAGTTGTTTATAATATTGAATATATACATATCTTTCAATATTGTTGCATCTTTTAGTTACACCTTGTATACCTAGAAAAGGTTTACGAACAATTGATTTTTAATGTAGATATTACAAATAAGTAGGTTTAATTCTATTTATAAATAAATAACCAGTGTCAATTTTGATTAATAACTGTTTGAAACCTTGTTATTTGGTACAATTTATCTTCAAGGTTTTTCCTCGTTTACAAGCATTATTTATTTTATTTAAGATAAGGAAACAAAAGCTGAATAAAAAAGTTTGTTAAGCCAATTGTCGTTGTGGTAAAATCTCATGGTCGCCTCGGCTGGTTTTTGTGCGTAAAAATTCCAAATAATAAGAAATATAGACTAACGTGGATCGGACACTAACCCTATATTTGACCTATTCCATCTATCGCCCAAAGCTTCCCCTAGAGGTATCATTACTTCACCTAAGCTCAAAATGAAAAGAAGTTCTCTTTCAGCTTTTCCGTTGCTTTGTTTTTACCTAGGATATGATTTAACCTATTTTACTTATATCATTTTACCACTTCGACGCTTATATTATGATAGTTGATCAAAAATCCGACTACGTTGTGATAAAAAAATAGTTTAAAAGCTTTCTCGATGCAGTCAACCTACCCTCATTCGACAGTTACCGCATTATTATTATACGGACAAACTTTGGAACAGTTGCTCAGTCTTTTGTCTTTTTCAATCGAGTTCTAATTTCGAAAGAGAGACAAGGACTAAAAACTTAACTAATTCAAGGGCACTCCACGTTTATTATTACACAGGTAAAAGTTTACGTATTCAATCGTAAACGAACAATTCTTATGCTGTGGAACTATTTAAGCTTAGTTCTGCTTTGTGTTTTTGCTAGTTACCAATAATGATGTATAGCGCGAGGCAGGCCATTTGATTATAACATTATTTTATTATGTCGGCTGGACTTAAGTGTAAAAAAGCCTTGATAAAATATTTTGCTTTAGTTCTAAAGTTTGACTGAGCAGAGCCTTGCGATTACAAGTATTTCGTACCTTCAAAAACAAAATAACCGTACCTCGATTAATCCAACCTGAAATTACACCAATTTTCTTTCATAAAAACAACAACTTTCAAGGCTGTAGGTAAAACTTTAAGCTCTAATTGTGAGGTGGATAAAGTTAATTCAGTCCCGAGGTAACTTTGATTAGGTATAACAAAAGATTTAGGTCAACTGTTCTAATTATAGCTAAACTGATTGGTAGGAACGGAAAATATACTTTTCTTCGAGTTATTAAGGCCGCACAATTTTGCCGCCTACACTGCCGATTCAAGAAGTTTGCCACATTCGTATATACAGAGCTCGAAGCGAATTTTCGAATTTGATCAGTAACCTTGCCTAATTCAAACAACGCGTTCTTCAAGATCGGAATAAGAATGGCACGATCTTCTTGAATCGGTAGTGTATACCGTAGAATAGGGCAGCTTCAAAAATGGTTCAGAACAGTAAAAACTGCAACAGCGTTATACACTAAATTGGGTACATTAATGAATGAACCTGGTTACTATCAAATGAGCCTATGCTCATTTGATAGTAACCAGGTTCATATGAGCTTAGGCTCATTTGATAGTAGCCAGGACCATGGTCACCAACCATGGTAACCAGGTAACCTATGGTCATTTGATAGTTATTTGTAAAATAATAAATAGTAATAAATTGTTTATTGCAGGCAATTTTGATCCATATCATAATTATGTATAACTATTATAATTATATGGATCAAAATTGCCTGCAATAAACTATATATTACTATTTATTATTTTACACCTACACCCGTTCACGCCAACGGTTCCGGCACTGAGCGAGCCTCATCCATTGCCTTTCGACGTGCTTGACAAAGTCATTGATCATCTTGCAGGTGGCTTATTTCTACGGCGTCGTCCGTTTCACCAATAATAATTAGATTGTTACAATGTTTAATCCGAGTTATATTTCCAGATACAAATACATCAATGTAATATTCTTCTGCTTCGACTGGCTCGCCATGAGTAACTCGTGCTACAACCCTTTTATCTACGCGATATACAACGTAAGTCTTCATCTTTAACCGTCGTTTAAGTATCGTGACTGGTTTAATATAGTATATATCACGAAAAATGTCTAGAAGAATATTTCACGCTTCGTTTCGTATGTAAAGGCAAACTGGATATTGATGAAATAAATTTGAGTTGATTTAGAAGACGTATTTATTCGTGATCTGGATTTAATATTTAGCTCTTGTTAAGTCATGTGTGGTTCATGGACCATCGCTATATAAGAATTCTTTCAGAAAAAATGTTTTATACATGAATATTAATTCTTTAAGTTACTATCGCTGATAATATAACTTAAAGACTTGTTTATAAGCTGATCTGGATTTAATATTTAGCTCTTGTTAAGTCATGTGTGGTTCATGGACCATCGCTATATAAGAATTCTTTCAGAAAAAATGTTTTATACATGAATATTAATTCTTTAAGTTACTATCGCTGATAATATAACTTAAAGACTTGTTTATAAGCTGATCTGGATTTAATATTTAGCTCTTGTTAAGTCATGTGTGGTTCATGGACCATCGTTTTATAAGAATTCTGTTAGAAAAAATGTTTTATACATGAATATTTAAGTTTCTAAGTTACTATCGCTGATAATGTAACTTAAAGACTTGTTTATAAGCTGAATCGCTGCAGTTGAATAAATATCTGTGCTTTGTATTCGCACTTAAAAGTTCAAGTGCCCATTTGCGAGAGACACTTGAGGAATAAAGAACAACCTGCTTTCTAAAACAAATTTATTTCACAAAATACCGGAGGGATTTGACTATAAAATTCATACGGGTTTTTTATATTGCAAGAGTAAAAATTATGACACGGTTTTACGGCCGCAAATTTGATGCTATAAGTCATCTTACTTTATTTTATATTGTTGCAGGAAAAATTCAAAAAGGAGTTCAAGCAGCGTTTTACATTCGGACAAAAACCAAACAGATACGCTAATGATAGCTACGAGGTAAATATTTGTGTATTCATTAGCTTTATTTATTACAGATGTTATTAACATTTCTTTAATGGTACTTGGTGACGAGACGAGCAGGTTGCTCTCCTGATGTTAAGCGTCAAGCTTGCCCATAACAGATCAGTGCCATCCGGAATTTTGATTTCTACATTTTAAAACTTGTTCTTCTCCCTGAGATATTAGGTAGTTGATGTCTTTATGTCCATGCAGGATTTACGGTGGAAGCAATTACCCTTCAATCCGAAATACAGTAATGTTTGCACACTACTGCTTGGTGGTTGAATAACTGGCAAAGTCACAGCTCACGTCCATTGCTGCTTTTGACACGCCTTGGTTGTTAGAAGCTTTTTAAAATTTCAAACTCACCATTTCAGGACGGGCAGTCGTACCGAACGAGAATATTGTCGTTTCGTTCCACGAACGACCGAAGTGCATATTCCACCAGGAAGTCGATCAACATCACGCCTGTTGACGGCATGAAAATAGGCAATCGCAATTCTTGCCACTGCATGACCACACAAAGCCGAGAGAACGGCTTCAGTTACGCGAAACCCGACGAAATCGACGCACGTAATAGCAAAAGGTGTCTCAACGTACGGATCGACAATAAAGGACGAAGTAAAAGGAAATCTACGCCGCGATACTCGGAAGACGAATTGCCAATAGGAGATGAGAGAGTCAGTGAATTGTACATTTTCCCGAACAGTAATATAGTCGAATTTACAGACATATCTTACGATGATAAGGTGTAAATACGGACTAGAATTAATTAAATTATTATAGAATTCATTAAGTGCGATGTGATAGATAACTGTATTAAGTAGTTGAAAACGCCTATTAAATAATTTATGAACCCAAAAGCTGTTTTTATGTCTTGTATCAATTAAGGGATCAATATAAAAATGCGAGCCTACGGGCTAGTTTTTAAACCGTCCGATAACTGTTATCTGATGAATAAATATCGTGGTCAGACAGCTTTTGTAGAGAAAATATGTCAAACCACCATATTATTGCTGAGATAATAGTTATCTGTCGATTGAAAAATCAGCCCTAGAGACTGGACTTGATTCTGTTTTTAGGGTTCCGTAACTCAAACAGGAAAAAGGACCGTCTGTCTATTTAGACCTTTTTTTCTTAGGAAAGCATGGAGGTATCAAGTCTAGTTTATGATCATGAAGTTTGGCAAGAGCAAGGTGCAGCACAAGAAAAAGAAAAAAAGAGTGAAAATCGTTAAGTCATCATTACATTATTTATTATATACATTGATATATTGGTGGAAATTGTTCACTCACAAAGCCCCAAACTAAGCAAGCTTGTACTATAGGAACCAGATAGCTAATAGAATACATAAATACTTTTTATTTTGTTAATACATACATAGAATACATAGAAACACCCAGAGGAAAGAACAGACGTCCATCTTCATCACACAAAATGTTTATCCTGGGTGGGAATCGAAACCACAAGCTACAACAGCTAAGAAGGTGGAAATCCTCCCACTGAGCCACAAAAATAGTTTAGTCGTAAAATATTAAACTTGTTTGTAGGTCTAACACAGGAGAATATTATTCATCTACAAAGTCACGTTTGTTCTTCAATATACTATATTCTACTTATCTTTTCGTTAGAGCAAAGTTCGGTGATTTCATAGGTATAGAATTCTATTTGTATGGAACCTCGGTGGGACATCACTCCCGGTTGCCACTGTCGTGCCTGATCGCCTCGCTGGGCCTTCCCTGGGCAACCAGGGATCTCACCCGGCAGGGCTTGATCGCATTGACATATAAGTGGAACCGGAATGAAGTCCCCCGAAGAAGAAGAAACCAAGAACACACAACAATAGACACGCCCATAGTTATGGGCGTAGAAAAGCCAGGGCCAGGGGGCAATGCCCCGAAATCCTTCCCCCACCCCGCAAGAGGGGTGAGAAGAAGTTCGACTGAACCTCGGTGCGCGAGTCAGAATCGCACTAGTCCCGTTTTTTATTTATTTCACTAATTAACAGTCTTACCCCCGAATACTGAAACGCTTGTTAACTTTGACAACAGATTAATTCTAATACTGCCTTTGTCTGACACTAAGCAAATGACAAAGGCAGCAACAAACTTAATCTGTCGTCAAATTTAACAAACGTTTCAGTATTCGGGGGTTATACATAATAATTTTTGCAACTTTTGCTCACGAACTGCTTTTACTTCCATTAAGATGCCAGTCAATAACGTCACGGAAGCTTGCAGCAGATGTTTTTGCTTACGTCCACAATGTAACCCAATAGTCAATCCCTTTAAAAGTATAATACAGTGTTATTATCCTGGTATAAATATGGAAGCCCGTGCAGAAATCAGTCGTATACTGGGATACAATGTGAACATAAGTAATACTGAGGTGAATTGATTTCTATACCGATAATGTTTTTCACAAGCATCCTTAAGAGGTAACTATGAGACCACCTATTACTATTTTTTTCCATACAAAGGTATTCTCCTGTGTCCTCTCTGAATAATAACACATCAGAAGATATGTTTTACTATACAATTTATATCTACCACTGCCATGCTCATATGTTTTATTTTATTTCAAAAAAGTATATAACCAAAAAAAAAAAATACGAACATGGCAGTGGATATACATTTTATGGCATAAAAAATATTTTATGTAGTGTCATTATTCATAGGCAACATGGGTATTCATAGGGTGGAGAATACGTTTTTATGGAACATGTGGTCGCATAGTTAAGACGATAAATATCGATATAGTAGCACTTGGTCCAATACTCATTTTGTCCAACTCGCAGTTGGTCAACTAGCATTTCGTGAAATACGCAGATAGTCCAAGTTCATGCGAGGAAATAAACCGCTGCTTAATAAAATAATATATCAATTTATTTTCTTACTAAAAAACATCACCTCTCATCTTGTTTTCTCCTGGCATTAAAAATAACACTTCACACATTTTATCCACGTTAAATTAAAAAAAAAACTTCATATTATTCTCCTCCTAACCTAACCTAACCTAACAAGGCTCGTAGTGGGTTCGTACTTTAAAAAAATAAAATTTAACGGAAATATAATAATTGGATATGTAGTTAAAATCTTGGATCTTCTTTTGTATTTTTGCGTGTGACTGTCCATTATCAATGAGTATTGGACCATCTGCGAATTTGACGAAATGCGTGTTTACCAACTGCGAGTTGGACGGAATTCGTATTAGACCAAGTGCTGTTAAATCTAAATATCATATGAAGTGGTTTCAGCGCTGAGCCAAATTAGATAGTCTAATAGTTTCTGAATATAGAGCCCCAATGATAAATCGGTAAAGCACAAATTAGATTTTTGAGTTCACCGAAAGTCAAAAGTATACTTATCTTAATCAAAATTAATTAGATCTACGCAACACATTCGCAAGCTTACTTATTTTATTTTGAAGCAAGTTACTTATTTGGATATTTAATGAGTTGTGGTGTTTGCTCGACTATATTAATTTCAGTTTTACTTGTGTAATAGAAAACCAAACTCAAACACTCCCTTCGTCGAACTCAACTTGTGTATGTTCAAAGCTACATATCGCTCAATCACCTACCAACCAAACAAAGCTTTTAATTTGCGTAATGATCAATACGTATAATTAGTTTGGGTACATATACAAACAACAGACACAAACAGATAGGATGAAAAAGATAAAAATATATATAAAGGTGCATTGTAAAATAAATGCTTACACAAGCAAAATCCCTTTTTAACAAGGAGGTAGTGACATTTTTGAGAGCCTAATAGAATATGGGCGAAAAACGCGCAACGGGCAAAATGTTGATAAAATGTAACCTTTTCACATAAATTCACCTTTTTCATATGAGGTGATTATTCGTCAAAGATACAAGTCCTTAGCAGTATGGAAATAATTCGGTACGGGTCGGCGTTGGCAGCGGGACGGCGATCTTCCAAGTAACCCTTTTTATCTTCGGACACCTGACGAGGAATTCTGACGCTGCAGCATCGGTTCGCCACACCTGTTAACAATATGAAATCCAATAAGTTACATAATTTGCTATGATGCCAAACTCAAACAGGATATGATTTGTACAGGATGTGATGAAAACTATTCTCTATTCTTTTCAATGTAGAAATATGTAAAGATACAGTCTTGGTGTATCAGACTTTAAACATTCCACTGCTGGGATATCAGCTTACCCTCGAAAGGTGATTAAGTCATATCCATCACGCTGGAAATATGCAGGTTACTTCACGATGTTTTCCTTCACCGAAAAGCCAGTGGTTACATCCGTACGTAAGTTCCAAAGAACTCATTGTTACGGTCTGCCGGGTTTTGAACCCGTTAGTCCACAAATGTGAGGCGAACGTGTTACAACTGAGCTTCCGCGACTTCTGATACAGATACAGTCTTAAAAAAATACAATTATAACAGTAATTTTAATTTACAGTGGTTCTGAAAATTGTACCCGCAGAATATGACACCATACTATTAGCAGAATTGCTAAGCGCCGCATAACCTTTATTATTTCGCCTTTAGCGTTGCTGCTTGTGATTTTCACTTGTTTGCTCAAATTCATTATATCATGCATGTTTTCTAAGTTATATTTCAAATTTATAAGATATACATTTTGTTTTTGTTAGATAGGACGCAGGGGTCGGAAAGAACATCAGAACAGTGTGCAACCAAGAGGTGTATTCGACTGACTCTGGTCGCTGCACCGGACGTAGCCGTGCGCGCATCTATATCTATGTATAGCTAGCTAACAGTTTTTAAAAACTGTGGATTTTTATTTGTTTGATGTATGGCGTTAGCAGAGTCAGAAATCTATGCCAACTTGTATAAATTCAGTAGGCGTACAAGAAGTAATGTTGGCAATATTGCTAACAAGGTTGACCCAAGTAAATTGTGACCTAACCGAGTGGGTAGCCGAAATGGATAAGCCCTAGTGCGGTATACAGATTAGGAGAATCGACCACAACCTTTTCTATTTAGTATTAAATTGTTTCTCTCTTGGTAATCCCTGCAGGGAACGATATAACTCAAGAAAAGAGGATAGTTCTGACCGTAATCCATCACGCGGGACCACCGCGTTTTAGTGGATATTAAACATGTCTGCGCTTTTTCTGATATTCTCTATCTACAAATAATTTAGAACCCAAATTAAACCGCTCCTTAAACCGTTGCTAATTTAGTGAATGTAATGGGTACAGCATTGCATTCATCAATCATATTTTAATAAGTATGTCATTTATGATAAAATGAAAAACGGGTTGTATATATTCTACTTGATTAAATGTCTTTAGGTTTTGTCTGTTGTAGATTTATTTAAACAACTGTTTATACTACATTTCTTCTAGGGTGAATGAAACTTATCTATGGAATAGCTGATTAATTTTTCGTGATTTTAGTGTACTCGTTTTTTGGGGTTTGAGGTTTAGGGTTTTGAGTTTTTTTTAAGTTGTTCATTTGATGAACTTTTATTTGATATCATTGTATTCTAATATTATATGTATGTAGTCTAACAGAACGATCGTTAGCTAATATCTTTTTGACTTTGCTGTTGTTTGTGTAGTGGTAGGGCTCTTTTGCAGAGTCCACCTGGAAGTACCACACCTTTGCCAGTTATTCAACCGCCAAGCAGTAGTGTGTGAGCATTACTGTGTTCCGGATTGAAGGGCAATGTTTCCAGCGTAATTACTGGGCGTACAGAGATTTTACATCTAACATCTCAGGGTGACGAGCGCAGTGCATTGCCGCGCATAGTTTTGAACTGATGAAAAAGAAAATAAAAAAAAAAGATAAAAAGGCTCAGTAATTCGATCAATTACTAGGTAAACATTGTCATATATGGACATTATGTTGAGATATTAGACAAACGTTCATATATTTTTAGCCATTCTCTTAATGATGTAATAAATTAATAATTAAAATTGCTACCAAAGTTGTGGGTGCCATAAATAACATCTTAATGGGTGCCCGACAAGCAACCAAGGTAGTTTTCCTCAATTATGTAGGCAGACTTACTTGGATAGGTTGCAAAGCGATTCTTTATCGACATAAATAACAAGTAATATTATTAAAACAACAAAGTAAAAACAAAGTACCCGACTGCAAAATACACAATATATATTGTGTATTCGTGTATTTATTTTATGTAAACTCTATCTCTTATTTATTAATATATTATTGTCGTTATCATAAGTAATTTAATTATTAGTATGTATTATTAATAGTTTGTATGTATATAATTATATTGGTTTATTAGGTTTATTATTTGGTTTATTGGTTTATAACATAATTTCTATCATTGCACACTCCGTCTTTTACCTCTTTTATGAATCCGCTCCATCCTATGGTTGCCTGGAAGATATCGTTTTCAACGATAAGGCCGCCAGTTTGTTACACTAGGTTTTAAGTCTGTTTTTAAATTATGTAAAATTTTGTGTGAACAATAAAGAGTTAATCTATCAAAATTCAGCCCATCCGGACGTAAAGAAGAATACAGAGATACCTTATTCGTCAAAAGCGGTCAAGCCGCTATATTCCTTCTCCTATATTCCTATATTACCTCCTGTAACTTAATTACATACACACAAAAAACATTAGGCTCCTTCTTGGGCAGTTGGGTAAAAATGAAATGCTGTTCTTTGGTAAGCGCATATTTTGAGAACCGCGGGACCGATTTTGTTTTTCTTTTGTTTTAAAATGTTCGTAATAGTTTGATTTAGATTAGGAAAGAACAATAGAAATGTAAGCGAAGCTGAAGGCCGAGCCCTGAACCCGCGAGACAGGAAGCCGTGCTTTATCGCGTACGAAATCGTGGGCATCAACTAGTTTTAAATAACCCTGTTGCCAGTTGCTTATCGAGTCAAAAATTCGCTTTGAATAATACCATAAATTTAATTAGCTTGGCATCAGCTCAGGCTACATTTTATCCCGCCACGCACACTAAATGAATGATTCTTTGTTTAAGTCCCCTTAAGGCGCTCTTTCACCGAGAGCATTCGCGTGTAATGTAACAATCCAAGAATCGATTATGTTACAATACTGCCTCACTGACTGACGAGTTATTTTCATGTTATGAAACAATCTAGATTCGATTTTGAGCACTAGCCTGTACAAATCAATTGTTTTTGTTCGATTCTCCTCACTCGCTGATGTAATATTAGAAATTGTATCGTTAGAGGTTGCGCACCTTAATGTTCGGTTCTCCTTACTCATCGACGTAATGCTTGAATCACATTACAGGCGAGTGCGCGAACTCTGTAATGAATGAGATCCAATTTCGAGCTTTGTACTATTTAATTAATTATCCTTGACAACTTTTTTGCACTAGTTTTGTAGCTAAGACATCTACCTAAAGAACTAATTTCCTTGTATTGTTTCGCGTCGTCTCTACTTCTAAGATGAGTTAGAAATAAGCCAAAAATGCCTACTCGGCTTTGTTTGGATAAAATATTAGTGTTTGTTTTAATAAAAGTTGTTTATCAAACCAAACTTTGATTAATTTAGATGAATATCCATTATCCATATCTTTAATTTTATTATATCATTTATTACATCTTTACTAGTGGGTATTTAAGGTCCAGAAAAAGTGTATACGAGCCATATGCGCAGCCCGTATTTCTCTCATTTCTTATTTGTCATTAACCATTGAGGTATTTTGTCTACGCACTAGATGTGACATCCCATTACATTGCGATTGCGATCACTTCCCTCAATTTTACTTAGACAATCGCTAGAGCTCGCTTATTGCATAAATATGCCCGGGTCGTATTGTAAGACAACCCCGCCATATTTACGCAAATATACGCTTTTTTTGTTCTAGAGTTTTTTTTTTTATGGAACCGTGTGACGAGACGAGCATGTCACTCGCCTAACGGCAAGCGTCCCGCTTGCCCATAACGGTTCAATGCACCCCGAATTTTGAACTGTAAGTTATATCTCTTTTTTTTTTTTTATATGACGTACCATATAATAATATGATGCCTTATTAATATTACAATCTAGCTTTGAGACTAATAAGTAATTCACTTTAACTTAATCTGCTAAGTAGAGGAAAATCTATGAACGTGTCCACTAACACCTTTCTTATTGTCTCTATTTAAGGGAAAGACACTTTGTTCTCGTGCTCTGTTGGCACTGTACAATATACTATTTACACTGTCACTATCACTAAACTAACTCAAAAGGTTTCGTCCGTTTAAGTCTTCTCACTATATTCGTGTTGTCGAGGAGCTGGATAAACTCGACGTTCATGCGATAATAATGTATTCGTTCGTGAGCTTCGGCGAAGTTTATAATAATATTTGAAACAACTTCCACCTTTAGGTCCCGATGGAGATCACTACTTCTAATGTGCCAAGGAGCATTTACAATGCCTCTGAATACCTTATTTTTAAATTAGATTATCTGTATATTGCTTGGTTTGGTGCAGCCTCAAAGCTGGATACCGTAAGTCCAAATTGGCATGAGGACTTGCTTATACAAAAGTTATTTATTAAGAACTCGCAAAGAAGTAATTACGCTAGAAACATTGACCTTCAATCCTGAACACAGTAATGATAACACACTGCTTGGCGGTTGAACTGACAAAGGTGTGGTACCAGACAAACCCGTCACCTCTGACGTCGCTCTATGTCTTAAACAAGCAAGAACAGCAAAATTGATTGTTCGTATTTTACACAAAATAACAAAATTAATGGTTTTCACTGGTTGTATGGAGTGACAGGAAACGTCATTAATTGTGTATAGTTTCAAACTCTAATAATGATAAAGTATCAATTTCTTTTCAGAGAACTGTACAGTAAACAAATAAGGTAGGCGGCTGCGTGTTTGCAGTATGACATCATCTCTATTTCAAGCTCGCATTAATCCCTGAATTAAACAGTTTATTGGCACTTCGGTAGTTGGAAACTAGTATTTTCTTTACGGGTACGGTCGTACACAAAATGTTAAAAAATGTCTGAAAGACAAAAAAGAAGAATAATATCATCATGTGATCATAAAAAAATATTGTTTCTTCTATTTCTGTCGCTAAAACTCATTATTATGAACACTGAGGAAGTTAATCACAACGTATCATTTTTCTTTCCTCTCTTTTAAAAAGTGCGAAAATGCAGACGGCTATTCCCAAAGAACGTATTTTTTTATTTTTTCCTAACTGTCAATAACTCAACAAAACACGTCCAAATTTAACATAATAAACGACCTACTACACAATACGGACAGTTGGATTATCCAGAGACCAGAAGACAAGCCAAATGCTCTCAACTGTCAAAATCAATTTGTTTCGTAAATTACTGTGAGTGTAATACAGTTTTTTTTTTCATTATCGATTTGTTTGTTTGATTATTGATTGATTCTTAACTTAATGGCTTGTAAGATTTTCGTAACTTAACTTGCAATTCAACTCGTACGTCCTTATCTTAAGCACTTTGCACCAGAATCTTATTACTACAATTGTAACACCTTGCGGTTCGGTTTCAAGCTGCCGCGACTTCTGTTCTTTTAAGACGATTAAAAAGAATTACGACCGCTTTTTATTGACAAATTATATTAAGATTGTAGGTTTTTTTAAAGTACTTAATAGGTAACATTTACAATATTTGGAAATACTAACATTCGCATAAATTAAGTAAAATAATAAATTGATGTAGGAGAGAACAAATCAAGCTTCGATTTACGTTAATTTACAAAACTCGTAGCATACCTACGATGTGCTACGAGACCTCTACGTGCTACGAATGCGCGTCTAATTTTAGAGCGCTGTTTTTTTACGCCAAAATGGTTCGTTATTTGTTTACCAAAAACTAAACATCTCATCTAAAATACGATAAAAGATTTTGTGTAGGGTCGCCGTCCTAATACTCTATGAGTTCTACTAAGTCGCGGTTGTGTTTTACGATCGGGCTGAGTTAATAACGCCGTGTTTACTTATAATAAGTATTATATATCAAAAGTAGCTTGGTCAAGCTTTACCTCTATAAAATAACACATCGCATTTGTTTTATCTTTGAGCACAGAATGAAATATAACACACATATACTATGTGTGTTTTTAAAATTTAAATCCGATGGTGAGTACTTTTTCAGACGCAAAGTTATAAACTGAATACGGATTTAGGTTACGTGTCGAAAATGTTTCTAATAAAAGCATTAGAAGCGTGGAAAGGACTTAAATAAAAAATGTTCACAAAAGTTAAAACTCCATTTTCCTTTATTTTATCGTAATGTATATTTATGAAACTGTACTGTTAATTAAGTAAATATAACGTACCTAATGTAAAATGGAGTTTTAACTTTTGTGAACATTTTTTATTTAAATCCTTTCAACGTTTCTAATGCTTTTTTTGTTGAAAGTTTTTCCGCACGCAATACTCTCCTTCAGATTTAAAAGATGTAAAAAAAAAAACATTAAAAAAAAAAAAAATAAGTAAATAAATAGCGAAATATTGGGAAAATAAATGTACGAGTATTGCAATTTCATCTGTTCATTATAATTTTCTTTTAATCAATTGTAACGACCACTACTGGACGTCCACTTCTACCCCCCACTACCATGAGTTTTTTTTTTAAATCCTAGTCTAAAAATTACCCATTCTGGCAACAAAAGCTCTGAATAGAAAACAGGCTAAGGCCTAACCTAATAAACCATTAATCAAACTCTACAGTTGGAGCTTTGGCGGGAACGAGAAGAATTCACGTCGCGTCATTATATTATTTTCCAAAACTTGTGTTATTTCGATGTTTCGAAAACTCCATAGAAGGCTCTAGTAAAGTTTTCACCACTTTAATTGGGCATGTCTTGGACTTGACCGTGACTTGCTTTGCTCGCCTTTGACTGTGACTATAACTTGTTAGATAATATTTAGTAAGCTTTAAAATATATAAGTATACTTGACACTGGGAAATGCATAAGACGTGCGACGCCAAAATCCTATTAGGAGGAAAGAGAAAAAAAAACTCTACAATTGAATTCAATGCCAATTCTAATTTATATCGTTTAATAAACCATAAAGGTTTAAAAAACATAAATTTATTGCGCACCAAAATCGAGGGCGAGCTTACGCATATCATCACTGTTATTTAGATATGCCATCGATCACCATAATGCGTTCTATATAAACGTTTGCGTAAAGGATCAAATCCAGCGCCAGTTAAACGCTGGGCTGATAAATAATTCAATTTATTTCGAACCTAATGCGCTTAGCAAAAAGCTTTGGCCGCATTAGGTAAGCTCATGACACGACTCGTGGAGCTAAGCGCCTCTTCCTGAGAGCATCCACGCTTTTATTACATTAAAACCACTTAAAAGGATATCAAATTACCAAGAAAAGCCTCCGCTCTCGGCATTAATTTTATTATATGTTTTTTTCTGGCCCGGCCTAATTCTGCACTGAACGTATCCCGAGCGTATCATTTTCATTACAATAAGCTCGAAGAGGTATCTCTAAAAGAATCCGTTCAAAAATTAAATTTTTTGACAACGTCTAAAAAGAAGCTACTTATTTTCATAGTCTAGCTAGAGAATGTCAGTAAAAATGCCATGTACTTCGGTTTTTCCGCCTAAGACGTAATTGACCGAGCGAAGCGAAGGCTCAGAGTTTACTGGGACAAATCGGCATTTGTATGTATGTTTGTGTGTATATTTGTCCGATGATAACTTGCGAACCGTTGATCCGATCTTCATGAAATTTTGTAGGCAAGTAGTTCATTTCAATAAAATTTTTAAGTTCGAATATGAGCTGAATCGGTCGAGCGGTTTTTAAGATATAGAGGTTGCGAGGTCTCAGTTCGCTAGTTCGAACTACTAGTAGTATATAGAAATCGCTACAAAATAAGCGTCGTATAAATATAGTATATATATAATAAAGTCGCGGGCAACCGGTGGATGCAAGTGGCCCGTTGCCGGTCGGTGTGGCGCTCTAAGGGAGAGGCCTATGTTCAGCAGTGGACGTCTTATGGCTGATGATGATGATGACAAAATGAGCTCTGACAATTCTCCGCACCACCAAGTAATCCTTCGCAGTATCTAGAGTTTACACAAAGAGTATATTTTGTTTTAATAAAACGGGAACACTCACGTTAAATTGAGTCGGTTATTCCGACTATAGTTTCGATCACATTCGGTGATCTTTATCAAGGAATGCTCAGCGAGACACGCGCGCGACCTCGTCTTGCCTTGCACTGCTAGTGAATAGCCGTCTCAATTTAACGTGAGTATTCCTGTTTTATTAAAACAAAATGTATCGAAACCACGTCAGTTTTCATAGTAAAAATAGTATATTTGTTACCTGCAGTGAAGTCTCTTATGTGTGGCATCCCATTCTTCCCGGTGAGACGCCGGGCATTGTCGGCGCCGTTGCTGGCATCGTACTCGTTTATGTGCACACCGTGGCGGCGTGACAGCTTATCTATAGCTCGTTCAATCACCCTGCGGACAGCCAAAGTTGCATTTCATTGCATGAAATTACGGAAAAATTCACCAAAGATAGCTGAAATTCAGAAGATTAATGAAACTGTTATCTATAGTCCCAAAAAATAAAAGTCACCTATTATATTACGGGAATTCTCCAGCTGGCGGCGATAATTAGGTTCTTTACAGTAAATTATAAATAATTCTATGTAAGTATTTACAAAAAAAAAAGAAAATTGTATTCTGTCAGTTATCTGGTTCCCATAGTACAAGCTTGCTTAGTTTGGGGCTAGATAGCGCTGTGTGGAAAACGTCCACCAATATAATTATTATTATTAATTTTAGCTACATACAGCAAACAAGTTAGTGGTCCAACAACGCATACTATCCATTAACTCATAAGTAACTTTTATTCCAGAAAAATATACGGTTGCTAACGGAAGGACAGCAAGTGTAATCGCGGAGCGCTGCTAGTTTAGGAGTCTTTGAATATTAAGCGATGAAGCGGTCAAGATAGTGATTATCTCTAGATTTTTCCTAATGTTAAGCAATAGTACCGGAACGAGGATATTCGGCGAAGAACCTAAGTCACCAATATGGCTTTCAGGGGTTGCAAGCTGAAAAGACAATGGGCAGGCCAAACTACCCGAAGAACCGATAACTGATGGGGAAGAAAGGTTCGTAAGTAGCAACCACGAACCAGAAGACGCAACGAAGGCAGGCCTCTCACAAGGTGGACCGACGATATTGTGAGTCATGGGCAGCCGGTACATGCAAGAAGCAGGTTGTCGTTCAGTGTGGCGCTTTAAGGGGGAGGCCTATGTTGTTCAGCAGTGGAAGCAATAGTCTGGTGGTCTAGGATAGAAAATGCTTACTTTTTATTTTATTTTATTTTTCCCATTCATCTCGGTAACGGAAAATTTAGGGACTAATCAGTAACAGTAAGTAAAATTAATTACATGAAATATTAGTGTGGATACCCTGGACAATATTGGCTTTGGATAATTGTTATCTTGAAAAAATTTGGTATGTAAATTTAATATGTCGAGTGATCAACGAAAATACTTTTTTTAAAGGTTCATGTTGAGAACTTTCCTTGTTTTTTCGAAGTCGGCTAAGCCGTACCGTTCTCATATTATAGCGAGTAAAACCGCAGGGATCTGCTAGCTATAAGCATAGGCTTCAAATTGGTCGTAGTAAGTAGGTTAGAATCGAAACTTCGCCCGCTATAAATCTTGATGTGGAGCTGTTAAATCCTTGTTTTGAGCAAAATTACAATAAGGGTAAGTATATAAGGGAGCCAGAAAGCTCCCATCAGGGAATAGAATGTGTAAGGGTAACAAACGAGCGCTCCCTTACGCGTGAGCATTTTACGTCACTATAGGTACAGTGCTCTTGGGATAGTGGTGATATTTTTTGTGTTTACTTTAGTGTTATTATTACAACGCAAAAAATTCGATACTTTGGATGCCCATAATCACGAAGAAATCGATATAATTTAAATTAAAACCTATTCGTATTGGTTGTTTACGGTGTAGATAACAAATAAAATCCAAATCCGATAACATTCAGGGGACGCTTTTTTTATGAACAAGTAGGCGGTATACTCTTATCTTAAACAGCGAGGTCTCTGACAAATGACGACCACATCTTAAGAGGGCGCTGACCCTGTTTCTTGCGTGAATGAGATAATTCACACTTACTACTACTATAAGAGCACTTACTTACTTTATCAACGCTTTTTAATATAAAAATAACAGAAAGGAAAAAAAAAATATTTTTATAAATTTCTAAAGATATTTGTTCAGAATATAAAAAAAAAAACTGCATCTGCATCAGCATTTAAACATCCCATTGCTGAGATATTGACCTACCCTCAAAGGGTGATTAAAGTGATTAGGCAATATCCACCACGCTGGCCCAGAGCGGGTTTGCCTAAATAAAAAAATAGTAACATGAAAATTGTTATAAAACATTGGCAATGATATTCTAAATATATTAACAAAACATTTTTTAAATTTATTCCCTGTTATTTTTATATTAATTTTTTTTATAAAGTGCGAACGAGATAGCGAGAACCAGGGTTAACGCCCTCTTAAGACCACATCTAACATTTTAATAATTCTTACTTGCTCATTTTCTCTGTCTTTATGACGAATACACGAACAAAATGTTAAGCATTCGATCCCTGCCCAAGATGGATACCCGATACAAATGAAATATATTTTTTTGATACCACATCTGAATGATAATATCATTTGTGATGCTCTCATGACGTTGCTTACATATGTAACCCAATTCCGGTTACAAGATAGTAATAGTAATATTTTTATTGCCAGAAAACCTATATTATGCATTTAAATATTAACAGCGATCACCAAACTAGGCGAGTATGCCTGTATTTTGGGGTTCAGAGCACGAGTTGTGTAAGAGAAATAAACGAATATGAATTTATTACAATGGTGTTTTAAAGTAGAAAAGGTTATAATTTTGTTAATTGAATTATATAATGGAGTTATTCAGAAACGTGCAACGGACCCGCTTTAATGTCTAGCTGGTTATTATTTATTTATTATGACCATATTATAAAAGTCGCCCAATAAACCTTACAGCCTAGTTGCATGTACCTGTTGTACGTTTCCTACTAAGATATTTACATGGTTCATTGATCTAGTATTTCACTGAAAATTATTTTAGTTTCATCTAGCTTTTATCCACGGCTTCATCCACACTATGAACAAAACATAGCTCAAGTCATAGTTAGGTCACTCGGAGATAGTATAGCTTTGCAGCAGTGAAGGAATTTTCAAAATCGGTTCAGTTTAGATATTTTCTTAGTTAAGTTTGAGCAGGCCCTAGAAAAAATCTTACAAAGTTTACCTCATTATAATTTTACTACCTATAAACTCAGTTATTTTTATTGAAGTTTTTGACTAGAACGAGGAAGATTCCAAAATTATTTTGAGCCGCTCAGTCGTAAGCGCGATTGATTAACTCTTGAAAACTCTTTGAATTTGCCACAATGCGAGATCAAATGTTTATATTTTCTTAGTAGTTCTCTTTTATATATAGTTTTAGCTTTATGTTACTAACAAAAAATATCTGTTGGGCTGACACTTCATAGAAGAGGGTCGGCCAAATGATAGCCATTCAAATTGCATAATACTTGTACCATCTTACTGTTTGAAATATTGTCGCACCGCTCAGCTCCGCTTCGGTAGATTATTACTCTAATAACAATATTAGCTTTGATTATCTCCAAAATAAAACAACAATTACAACAAGCGAACATCCACAGGTATCAGGATGCAGGTATTCCTTAGTCTGAGGTACAAAGTTCCTACCCAGTTCCTACAAAGTTCCTAGTTACTTTTTAATGGCTATTCTAAAAATATATATTTAAATTAATTACAACCGTAAGTACTCTAAATAAATAACATTTTGATATCTAACTACCCATTTAGAGCTTGTACTACTACACAGTAATTGAAATAATAAACGATTATATATTTATTTTTATTATACGTGGAACAGGACAAAGACGATGAGTACTAACAAGATTCCGTCGTCTTCTCTCATATCCTTGGACGAGAAGTAACAGAAAGTCCCGTTCCCTGGCCAGTCGACCACTGGCTGCGCATCGAACGTGGCCACTGTGCCGTACTCTTCAGCTAAACGGGACAGAAGGTATCGCGCCATCCAGAGATCGTCCGCCGCCCTTATGCCAGGGCTCGGCCCAACCTACGACAAAATAATGTTAAGAAGCTAAAACCGAAGAAAAATATGTTTTTTTTTATTCCGCTCATCTCATTAGCAATGTAAATTAGTTTTTATTCAAGTCATTACTCTCCTATTGAACTAATAATAAATTCTAGAATTAATATTCTAGAATTTATTATTAGTTCTTTGTTATAATTAACAAAGAATTTCGATTGATTTCCTGGTTTAGTTGTAATTAGCGCTATCCTATTTTGGAAGGGTAACCACGTCTACAGAGACGTTTGCGCATTTTCATATAAAGATTTTGTGTGAATTTATAAAGAATCTTTTCTGTTTATGATAAGATTGCATAAGTCTATCATGTATGTTTAGTGTTCTTTGTAGATTTCACATGTGTACAAAAACTTGCAAGAGAGGTAGATAGATAGCCATGGCACGATTTTATTATACCCTATAAAACGTTA
This sequence comes from Apocheima hispidaria, assembly GCA_947579745.1. Lineage (NCBI taxonomy): Eukaryota > Metazoa > Arthropoda > Insecta > Lepidoptera > Geometridae > Apocheima > Apocheima hispidaria. The sequence goes on from OX388151.1 coordinate 7,659,855, forward strand.
TTTCAGTTACAGTACGTATAATTAAATTATATTTCAAAATCCATGAAGTACTTCTTATTGTTATAATACTAATAGGAACACCCATATAGTACAACAGCAGTAGTTACTGAGGAACACCGAAAAAAGGCTGTGCCTCCGTAATAATGAAATAATGGAACGGTTCCCGGAGGTATCACCAACCTACTGTCATCAGACTGAAATCTGTTAAAGGAACGGTTTAAAAAAAGAATACCGGACTGTACTATTCCGACTCTTTTCTGTAATCGAAGGATTTTAAGTTTTTATAAAAATAAAAAAAACCTACCGTTATCTGAGTTGGTTATATGACACCAGAACGGTTTCCTGGTTGTCATAAAAAAACAAACAAGCTATTATTTTTTTCTACGGTTATCCGACTCAGGAATATATATTTTGCGTTTAGCCCGTCCACCTCCAGAAGCCGGTTACGGATGCGTACGTAGACAGTAGGCAGGTACTATAATAATTGTAGCTAGATTATTACTTGGAAGTTCCATTGTGATGGCGTAGTACCAGGATTTATTCCATTTATTTGGACTCCGGCAAACAAACAGCATCTACAAAAAATTGACCCATTGTAAACAAAAATCTTTAAAACTATAGGTTGAAAATCGACGACACAAAAAAGGCAACAAAATGCAGTGCCTATAATAGGCAGGAAGTATAATTATCATAAAATCTCCATCATTGCACACCCCGTCTTCTACCTCTTCTATTTGCCTGGAAGAGATTGCTTTCAGCCATAAGGCCGCCAGTTGTTGTACTAGTTTTGAGCCTCTTTTTCATATGTATGTAAAATTTGGTGAAAACAATAAAGAATTTATCTTATATCTATTTATAAATATGGTTGGTTTTTCTAAAAGCTTAAAAATGATGACTCCAATAAATTGTTTCAAGTTGCATCTCACTTTATTTTGGCTTTGTTTTGTGTGTTTCTCACTTTACAACGCGATTTTAAACGCGGGAAAATTGTTGAGGGACATTTTGATATACCTGTAAAAAGCCTCCATTAAATCACGAGCGACGATTTTATTAGCGCCAGTAGCGCAGTAGTAGGGCCCGGGCGGGGCGGGGAAGCCGCCGGGAGGCCAGCCCAGCGGGCGGCCGTCCATCGTTGTCAAGAAGAACTCTTGGTTGAACCCAAACCAGGGCTCTTCCACTTCTGCCTTCTCACATTGTGTGACGCAGCCCTTGCGGTAATTTGTGGCTGCGTAAATACTTGTCATATAATTCTTGTCTAAACAAAATTAAGTGAGTTCGATGCGGCGATTTTATCTTACTCACCCGCAATATGCTTGCAGCGTTCGAACTTCGAACAAAAACTTTATTTAATGCATGCCAATTTGAATTAACTCACACATCAAGCCAAATATGGCAGAGCATAAAATGGGCTTAAAAATTCTTAATAAACAGCAACATTTCTAAAATTTTGCTGCTTCAAGGTAAGGTCTTATTTCCATAATCTAAATGGAAGTTAGAAATTCTTAACTACCTTCTTTGATATTCACATACTTGTTTCAACGTTGCTTCTTAAATGACGCAGTGATGAGCTTAATGAAGCTTCAAAATATAGATACCTACACAGTTTTTAGGCATACAAAGTTATGGTAATTGTACTCAAAGTTTCCACCGTCACGAATCTATAAATGCTACTACAATGCGCACGTTAAATTTGTGTTCAATATGAGTGTAGATAAACTTCCGTACATTGTAGACGTTGAGTCTATTCAGCTTTTAATTAAAAGAAATTAAACAAGCTATAGTTATGTGATTTTGGTTGCGCATTTTTACTCATGATAATCATAATTTATTCATTCATAATTTTACCAAATTCTATAATACTGTGATCGTTGATCATTTTGCTAATTCGGTATGCTATAGGTATTATTGTTATAGGCTAATGTTATGATGACATTTTTGAGGGTTACCTCCTACATTATATACAGTTACCCAAAATGTATCCAAACATTAAGTTACACAGGTTGTTATTCAGTAATTATTTTTGAAACTGACATTTTCACCTTTGAAACAGATACCTTTGGACAGAAACAAGACTTTAAAGCGCTGTATAAGTTTATAATCCTCTTGGGCGTATTCGAATATGACTGAAAGTAAAAGTTTATATAATTTAATTCTCCGCTTGACTAAAGAACGTTCGATTTAGGGCTACCAATATCAAAAAGCATTGCCGATTTTACCAGCGAGGTTTCGATGCCAGCCTTATGTGAGTAACTTGTCCGTGGATCGGAGGCCTGTTTTTTTATGGTTATTCCAATAACATTTTTTAAAGTTCAAAATCCCGATCTTTACAATGTTGTCTGCCTTTTAGACGACTTTTAGCCTGCATCGGTCCACTGCTGTGTATACTGTATAGAAATTCTCACCTTTGATGGCTTCGTATCTCTTTCGCGGGTCGATCACATCCCCGCGATTGATCTATGATGTCATCGACCCATCGGGACGGTGTTCCGCAGCGGAACGTTTGCCCGAAAAGATGAGTATTTAAGATTTATTTGCTTTGTGCTTTAGGTAGATCAAAGCTATAATTTAAGTAAGCTTTTAATTTAATAACTACTTACTTATCTGATACTATTATTATCTTAGGTATTATTATTACTATTGACATTTATTTTAAGCCTACAAATGTTTATAGTGCGGATAATGTTGTTGTGTTTTTGTGACGTTTTGTTTATTTACCTAGTTTTACCTAGTAATGACTATCCATAAGAGTATTCTTTATATCTATTTGGAAATAAATAGAAATTGAATTGAATACGTGCTATACGACGCCACGAAAAAAAAAACGTTATTTATTAAAGTATTCCAATCTTTGCCAATGATGAAATCTGACGAGGAAAAAATGCAAAACGGACCATTTTTCGAATGGCTGCCTGTTAACACGGATTAGGGTGCTTAGCATGAAATACTTTCGTCGTTTTTGGTCCAGAATCTTATTTCTTCAGTGGTTTCGTTTATTTTCTGCCTAATGCATTATTTAATAAGACACAAAAATCAAGAAAGTAAGCTACTCTACAATGTTTCTATGATACTGGAAGGCACATTACATAACTACGTAGCGTATTGTCACAAGAGTATGAACCTTTAACAGCAATTAGATGACCTGTTATTGCACCTACTTGCCTACGAAATTAACAGTAATCTAAACAATACAGATAACTCCAATATCTGTAGAAACTGTACACCTAAATGGAATTCATAAAAATAGGCCACCAGTATAGATGAAGACATCTGTGAATTAACCCAATTTCTCTTATGATACTGTGCCAAAGCGGAAGACATTTGAAGACGCAAACACACATTATTCTATTGTGCTCTGAAATTGCCACTAAATGAAGCTTGATTCACATCATACAAACCCTGTTCCGTTCCTTTCACCCAACATTAAAATGTGAGCCCGTAATTATCGTGTTACAAAAGAATTCCGAATCCTAATCCTATCTAATATTATAATTCAGAGGAATATAGCCGCAGTCGTATTAGGGCCAACAAAGCTTCGAGGTATAATAATGAATACGGAAAAAAACGAGGAAAAAACTTGCGTGATTCAGGACTGTCAGTCCACACAAAACGTCAAAAAACGCACAAAAATCGATCAGCGCCATCTAGTGAACTATAGGAAGTAGCTTTGTCTCTTTGTTTCGATGTTTGTCGCGTTATCACGGCTATAAGATTGAACGAATCTTGATAAAATTTGACAGCGATTTACTGTATATCACAAAGACGGACATAGGGTGTTTTTTTTTTCTATCAATTAGTATATCTATAAAGTTTGTATTTTCGTCTAATTTCTATCATGTTTCAAATAGACGCGAGACGTTTAATGTCATTGGTAAAAATGTTGTAAAAACAAAAACAAGGTATTCCGGCATTTTTTCGTGTATCGACGGTTTTTGTCTATCGTGTTTTTTTTTTTATTAGCACGCTGATGGATGTCGCTAGTTGTCGTCCATGTGACCTGTAAATATTTACCTGACCGAGTATTTGATTATATCTTGATTTAATGTAGGTCAGGCCACAGACTAGATAAGAGTACAAGTTGTAGTAATAAAGCTTAGAGCGTGTACTCACGTGTCGGCTGGTAATTGTACTGGTAGGTGTCTGCTAGCACTAGTATGTGGCTGCCTCGCCTGAACGGATCGTGGTAAATCACTTCGGGGAATATAAACGTGTCAGAGTTGTCAGGGTTCGCCTGCGCTGTGTTGCTGCCATCAAAGTACCAGATCGGGAGATCTGGAATGTCGATAAACGAACTTTATTTCTCCTTTGAAGAAACGACTTAAAAGATACACAGTAATAGCAGAAATTTATAGATCCGAGTAAAAGCATCTAACTAAATGTACACACTGGTAATGGGATTAATGTTAGTTTGTTTTATTTTTGTAATTTTACCACTTTAAAAACAGTTAATACACACTTTAATTACAGTATTATTTCTTATACAATTTATTCGGTAAGAAGCATAAAAAAACGTACTAATTAGTAAGCAAATTTTGGGTACGTACCTGATACCAAACAACTAAATAAAGTTTTTAATTATATTTTCGGAGTTTAATAAAGTTATATTGTATTGTAAATTAAGGATAATCGATAAACCCGTTCGTGCAGCAAAAATTTTGGAAACAAAGCCACGCATCTTATAGCCATAAAATATTTTTTTCGTAGTTTTATAGAAATTGCACTTTTAGCTTTGATTTTTGATTAGCCACAACCTCTTATTTACTGGTTCATTCTAACGTCAAATTGAACCTTCTAGATTGATTTTAATTAATAAACAAGACTGAGGACTTGACTCAAAAACTATAGAACCGCTACTCTCTGACTCACTAGCATCAACTCTTAAAGCTATACGTTGAAATTTGTCACACAAATGTACCTTTTATATTCTTAGGTATAAAGTCAAATGTCCTGTCCTTAGATCTGAGGTTGATCCCGGTGCCGTCAATCCACGCGTAGCTGGCGAGAATCCTGTCACATGGTATCTCCAGGTCCTCATACTTGCGCATAGACGCCTTGTTCAATGCGATCGGTGTAGAATTCATTGGGAGGCCTAGAAATGGAAATATTTTTAAGGGGACCTATCTTTTTACCAAAAATTGTTTCGCAAATTTTCATTAGACTACGATTGGCAAAAACATTAACCGCCGTTTTATCCTTTTACTTCTACTGATTTTACAAATAATTCATTTATAAAAATAATTACTTAACTAGGTCTCATTTTATAATGTGTTACTTGAAACGTATTATATTTTTGGCTACTTCTAGGATATTTCAGGCAACATCTGATAATAACTTTTTAAGATAAGCGGAAAAACTGTTAAATACTTCATACGTCTTACGCGTCTACGGAAACCTACTAAGCACAGCCCGACAAGCTCTTGACAAGTTATTTACAATCAATGTGAATCAATGAAGAAAAATAAAAAAAGTTGTATGTTTTTTTTTCTACTAAGTACATTCGTCGTACGGAAGTATATTTTTATTTTAATCATTTTCGCGGTGCGTTTTGATATGTAGAATACATACAGTCGTGTATAATTATATTCTATTTATACCTGTTTTCAAAGATAATAATTATATTAAAAGCTGATTATGTTATTATTGAGCGTTTTATGGTTCCCAATTACCGACAAGAGATCGTGGCTTACAGAATACTCAATAAAAAGTAAACAGAACATAACCAGGGTTGGATCACGGAGAAAAGTGATCACGGGGTATCTTTTTAGCGGCGCCAAGGGCGAGTGTACTCGATGGAGTAGGATTTTTTCAATCCCCACTTTTCAAGTACTCCAAAATAAAACTCTATTAACGAAATGTCCGTATAAATCCTGGAAGCGGGTATAATAATAATATATTTTATTATCCGGTTACAAAAACTGTATATCCGCTGCCCAATGTAACAATTATACCAAGGACAGACAACTAATGTGTAACTAAAAGTACTAATGTGTAATAAAAGTACCATAACCTAAGGTCGGACAGAATAATAAATGGATATGGCGAAACTCTAAGGGTTCCTATGTTTTATACGGAACCCTGAAAAGAGGCATATCGTAATGACTAAATCACGACAAGAATATCTTCTATCTATCTCGTTGCCCCGTTTGTTAAGCTTACTTCAACCATACTAATATTTTCTATGTGGTCTTTGAATCATACCTTCTAGTTCATACGCTTGAACTGCACACAATAATTTAACGCACTGGAAACAAAAATGAATTAATTACTAGAAAAGAAACATTCGCATTATATCGTTCATATTAAATTCGGTGAAGTATTTTATCATCATCATCAACAGCTTGAAGACGTCCACTGCTGAACAAAGGACCCTGGCCTATAATCTGACGGAGCGTGTGTATGGTCCATGGTGCCAAATCCTTTCTTTACTGGCTTTTGCGGGAGGCTGGAAGTCATCACACCTGTGTTCGAGACGGCTCGTAATGACTCTCGCAGCTTGTACACATGGCTCAGGAGTGAGATGGATCTATAAGTAATGTATTTTACCATAGAATTCTCCATATAAAAATTACCTGGGTATGAAATAATAATGCTATGAAACGGCAAATTTCACAAAAAACAACAAAAATTTATTCTATTTCTGACAGAAACGTCAAGATCAGTCAAGATTATATAAAGTCAATAGTACTTCCGTGTGTAAAAGTAAAACTTAAAACAAATTTGCGTTTTCAATGAATAATTTGAGGTCGTAATACATATTATCAACATATTATTATTAGTCATTATTTTTCTCTGTAGGTATTGCAATGTGTCAAAAGAGGTTGGAAGCTTTTTACATGACTTTCAGCTGTCATTTCCTACTGTTAAAAAAATATCAAAACACATAATTGCTGTCATGTCTACCATTATATTCTCTTTGATGTCTACTTTCATCATATCAGGAAAATGACGAAAGCACAAAGTAAAAAACATAAATTTCTGAAAGAAAATCACTTTGGAGTGATGTAATCACCATGTAGGGTTGTTACTCGTTATCTACTTTTGTATGTGTGTTGGGCAAGTATCGTATAAAATATATACGTTGGATGTTCAAACTGAAAGTATCGGTACGTGAATTTTAAAGTAAGGGGAAGGATACCTGTTTTGCTAAAATATTATTTGATCAAACGGAAAAGCAGTTGGGTAAATAAATAGAGTCATGTGCGCGTTGGGCTTGGCGTTGGCGTTTCTATTACTCGAAGATATGTTTGTTGGCAACTACTCTATCAATAGTACTCAGGGTCAGAATTTAGCCAGGAAAGCTGCTTACAATACCTTCCATAAAGACATACTTCAGCGGAAAAATATAACAAAGCGAAGTATTGCTATACGTAACATTCAAGTTTTAAACATCTCTACAACTTCTGGGAAGCCAAACAACAAAAAACGCGTAGGAAAAGTTACTCAGAAGCAGTATGAAATAATCAATATGCTTTGGAGGAAAACTAAGATATTTTTTGATGACGGTAACATTTATTCAACAAATAAACAAATCAATGCTACTAAAATTCCCCTGCACAAACGGGTATACAGGCCGTTAACGTTATCTTATCCTTCACCACCCTTGCAAACTACTACAACTAGTAAAATAGAATTTTACTACATGGATGATATGCAGTATTCAGTAAACAAGAAAGACTGCACAAAACCTTACTGTAAGTCTAATAAAATCACCGAAGAGACTTCGAGTCTACCATTTCTGATATTTCATCTAAAAGGACCTTACGTCGATCCCATTCCTCTATCGAGTGCCAAACGCTTCAACCATTCACGTTACCGAAATGATCGATTAAGAATTTCTGCTATACGACTAAAAGAAGTGCAAAGACTTTCACGAAAAGTCACAACTACACCAATTTCGTTGAAAAAGGAAGTAAAGACAGTAGATGAGATAACTGCCCGTCCACTACAACCAAACTCTCGTAAAGAATATTTTATCGACAGCAATACATTAATGAAGCGCGCGATACCTACTCCTATAGCTTTGAGCAATTACGTCACTGCCTCGAGTAGTAATTTCTCCGTGCTTATCCCAGAATCAACGACTATTTACGACAAGATTAAATTCTTTGAAATCTACGACCAATTTACACGCACACCATATTCCAAAAAAGAAAATTCCGGTCGAGTTAATCATTCTGACGAAAACGCTATCGATAACAATAAAAAGATACTACTAGAGCACGTAAGCCAAGGCAGCCATGACCACGTACAAGCCAAACACGAAAAAAAACATATCACAGAGGGTTCCTTAAACGTAAATTTTCTAAACGATGCAGGCCTTAAATCAAAGTTGTCTAGAATCTATACACATAAAAAGGAATCTAATAGGACTTCGTATTTCATGGATGGAGACACGGAATCTGAGCCAAATAACAGCAACACAGCTTTCTCTTACGTAAATGAAACTGCTCGTTGGTCTGATTATCCTTTCGCAGCTGTTTATATTTATGAACCCTCGCAGGTACGGACTGGTTGAATAGAGCAAAAAACTTGTGGTTAGAACAAAATACCATAGTATTATTAATTATTCGCAGCATGACCGCGGAGCAATAACAAGTGGGAACGAGTGGGACCGTCCCGTTCCTACTTTTTATTGCTTCTGTGTTTTGCTCTCTGTTGCACTTGCGGGTCAAAATGGGAAAATGGGTTAAATGGGAAAGCATAGTGATGTACCAATTTCGTATCGATGTTCGTTACTTACTAATAGTTTTGTTTACTTTGTATTAAAATTATAAAAAATTAGCTTTGATCAACATAAGAATTAGTTTAAGTAATCTTAAATCTTATACTAAAGTAAAAGTATCAAAAACAAAAGCAGTCGCCCCTGAGTTATTTTATTTTATTAAAAATATTGAATGAGTATATATGTCATTTATGGAAGCCGATTTGCTGAGCAAAAGAGACCACAACACTGTTGCCTGTTCTTAACAGAATAAGATAACAACCAAAAAAATAGATATTACCAGCTACAACTTATGAAAACATTGAATCATCGGTACTCGAATGATTCTAGGTTCACTGTGATGCTGCAGCAATTAGCACTCATTGGCTAATCGCAACCGGCTCATGCCTCTCTCGTGTCAGTAATAAAGCGAGTGCTCTATTCGAAACGTACGGCGAGGGGCAGTCAGCGTTCGTGTCTTACTGCGGTGATATGTGGTGGGAGCCTGAGAGAATTGCATACGTCAAGTACTCTATCGTGCATCCGCGGTACCATCGGAGGGATAAGACAAGGCAGCACCTGTACAACATCGGTAAGATTTTCAATGTCACAAAGGCGTATGTTCACATAGCGGCACCCTGCGATCCAGTCAAAACAATACAAAGGACCAACAAAGACGTATGGAGTTTGGTCTAACAATTGTCCAACACCAACTATGCATCAAAGTTTGTGTTGCTATATGTCTCTGTATCATAAATAAAAAGGATTCAGTTCGGTTTTTTTTCATCACTGTTTAACTTTTTACTAACATAATTATTTTTCTGTCATATTAACAGTTGCTCAGTACTAAACAGACTACTTCTTTAAGCAAATCTCGTTCGTGATGGATAACTATACCGCTTTTTCCCGACAAAAAAGATATCCATAACTTTATATTGATGGCGTAGTTTTTGATGACACATTGAAAACTATTCAGTACTTTAGCTACCTGTCCGCTAAGCTCTAAGCAATTTTTGAAAATTTCCTTGGTATTCAATTAGAGCAAATTCGTCCATTTTCCTTTCTAGTTTTGCTTACTTACTTTTGCTTACTACTTACTTACTACGTTACTTGTTTTGCGTACTTTTATCTTAGAAAAACTCTAAGATAAAAGTACTGCTCTTCGCCATTTTTTAAATGGTATTATTCTTCGTCAAGATCGGTGAGACAGGGACAGCGAGATGGAACTAGGAGTCATATTTATAATTTTAGTGTGTTAATGATATCCCAGCTCACCAGTAGTATTTCTGTAGGTGTTATACAAGTAGTGAGCTCGATGGTACTGGCTTGCGCTGGCTGGGCACCGGTGACGCTGATGTCCCATCAGTTTGCTGCCAAAGCTGAGACCAACTGGGCGACGGCTGTCGGTTGGGGCTTAGACAGGTTAAGGCAAGACATACTTCTTAACTTCGTTAATAACTTTATGTATTATACTTGAAGGCCTTGTGATTGTCGGCCTTCGAGGGTAGGCCGATATCCCAGCAGTGGGATGTTTAAAGGCTGATGCAGAGATACTTGTACTTTAGTATATTACCTTGATAAAATCTTATTAACTCCAAAGTTTTAAAGCGGAGTCGAAGTTTACGTAACTCGTAGAGGTATTCGGTAAACTTTGTTTTTATCCTCGAGTTTTATTTTGGAAGTATTTTAATAACGTTCTCAGAAAATACTTTACTTGATAAAAAGCCTAGTAAAATTATGTAATTGAAGATGATCAAGATCATGTTATACTAAAAATATTATGAATCGGATAGATTCTTAAATGGACATAAAATTAACAAGTGTTTTTATAAAAAAACTAGCTGTTTCAATGTGAGCTTAGGTTACAAGGAACAATCCAGAAAAACATTGTTGTACGATAATTTATTGTTGCGAGAATTATTCAACTAGGTCAATTAATCTAGTTGAGCTTTACCTATTCAAATGTTTGCTTTTAGGCATCCTATCACCTAAACAAAGAGCAAATCGTAAAGGTTTACCCGCAGACTTTCAACAAAGACTTGAGAGGAACTCTTCGGAATTATTTTAGTGAGATTCGTTACTAGCACACTAGTTTATATCTACACAAGTTTAATTCCTACAGATTTGATACAAGATATGGGGCTACAGATTTACCGAAAACACCTCTTATGGCTTACAAGAGCGTCGTGTATTTTGATTCATGCCCAGGGAATGTTGGATACCGGTATGTTAATTAAGCATATTAATATGAATACGTTAAGGTATTATTGTAAGAGGTTTACATTCACTTAATCTCTGATGACAAAGGTACCGCAATAACTCTATCAAGAATGATTATACATTGCTTACTAGCTTGATATGCTCTGCGGTTTTACTCGCTTGCTATACAGGAATCGTGAAACGCTTTTTATCAATTCGACATAAAACTAGGGGAGACCGCCCTAGAAAAAACTAACCCTAAAACCCTTCAGCCGTTAGCAAGTGGTGTTGTAATAAGCCCAAACATACTCGTTCACACATAAACTGTCCCTTGTACTTAATATCAGTATGATAACGATATACATTCCTGCATAAGTACATAGTTTTTTTTTATATTTGGCAGTCTAGGCACTTGACCACAAACTTACATGATGGTGTGAGGGCGGTAAAAATGCCTAGTCTGGAATGTTAACAGACTCTCAGGTATGGCTGCAGGAAGATTAGTGTTTTAAAAAAAAAAATAGTTCGATTCATGATCAACCTGTGGGAGCTAGCCAGCCGAGTATTAGGAACACCCCACCACTTTGATGATTTCCTCTCGATTTTATCCTTCGTCGGTAGCTCAAGCTCATTATCGAGTTTTATTTTTATATTTTACAATATTGCTCCACCCACTCCGGGGTCCGTGCCATTTATCAAATTTTACAAATATTACTAGAACTGAATATAAAAACTAAAGAGTTTACAAAAGGAATATACCAACGAATATACCTACTTATAAAGAGCTAAGTACTATTATAGATTTGCGTATATACTCCGAGTAGTCCAGCTCCCGCAAGCAGCACCCGTTCACGAGTTGATTATCGAGATTTGAAACTACAAGTACATCATGCAACGTGCGCTAAGCACTGACCCCCTTATTAATAAACGCGGATAAATCTTGGAGCAGTTGCTCAATCTTCTGTCTTTTTCAATCGATTTCTAATTTCGAAAGGGTGAAAAGGACTAAACACTTGGTAACTATTCCAAGGGTACTCCGCGTTTATAAAAATACACCACACAGTTATTAAAAATGTATACTTACGGGTTATAAATATTTTTCTTTAAGCTTTAATTCTACCCTTTCACTCAAAAGTATAAATCAGTTAAGAAGCGTCTAGCGGTGGACATATTCTGGGTGCTTCAATTTCAAAGGCGGAAACCTTGATATAAAACATTCGCTATTCAAGTCCGCTGGTCCTGGCATAATTTATCATTTTCTTTTCAGTAAAGCTAAGCGGCTTGACGAGGGGGGCGGGATGAAGAATGCTTACTGCTTGTCGCTGCCGCCTTACTACGGAGAAGACACAGACCCTGTGCACGGAGGCATACTCTTAGCAGACGGGAAATTGATTGCCTTGTATTTGCAGGTTAGATTGGCCTTAAATCTCCTTCGGTTTCTGTGGACTATTTAAATGATTGTGCGTGAGAGTATGCGAGACTTTTTATGTGTAAGGCACACACAGATGAATAAGGCACAGAACCGTATTGCATAATGCACACAACCGTTTAAATGTTCAACGCGGTACGACGATATACTCAAGTTTGCCGAAGCAATATTATTTATCAGCTTCTCGACCAGTTCCGGCGAATCTCAAAAACTTTTTTAGGGTGCACTAAACCTCTATCGTCTGTATTGGACATTAATAAGTTGTCGCTAATAACTTCTATGCGCTTGAAATAAATTGGCAGCATTTTTTTAACATACACCTTTTTATTGAAACCGTTGTGACTAATATAGCCACGTTTTAGATTTAATGGCGATTTTGTATTTTAGTAATATATGTATGACGTGTCTCAGCTCTATGTTCAGGTCAAGTGTACCCTTTCTCCTGAATAAACTAAATAAACTCTTCCTAAATAAACTAAATTATTTTGGAAGTACCTAGATCGACGTATAACGTAAGTAAATTCTCCTGTGCCAGATAATATTAATAATAAAGTGGTTTTAGTATTTTTTTTTATTATTCTAGTCCAAATTGACACAATAATCCAAACACAGTCTTCGACCAAAGTAAAATAAATGGACGGGCCCTAACCACACAACTTCCTTAAAAATAACAAGTCAAAACAATCGAACTTAGGCTTTAATACGTAATTAAAAGTATGTATAGTACATTTGTCACAAAATAGAAATAGAGAATATAATATCAAGGCATATTTTTGCGGATATTTGGAACGTATTGATGATCGTTTCACAGACTAAAAGCGACTGAAGCGTGTTGAGCGCCGGCACTCACTTTAAAGTCTTCAAAATTCTCTTACTTGGGCGCGTCCATTCATTTTACTTTGGTCGAAGAACACTAGTATTAGACTTAGGTCCAAATTAATGTGAAAACTAGTTGACGCCGATTGTCGTCTAGTAAGCGAATAAGAAATATATTTCCTTCTTATTTTTTTGCTCGTTGCCATTCATTTAGTTACCTTCATGTTTTTGTTGTCTCTCTGCTGTTATTTATTTGTTTTTAGTCTATTTTTTTTACAATATAATATTTAACTGTTGTTTGTAAACATATGTAGTTTTTTTGTTAAATATTTTTTTTTTCGTTAAATGCTTTTTCATGTCTCTTGATACTCTCGTGCGTGACGTCACCTGCCGGCCCCAACGGAAGATCAGCGCTGGTTGTTCCCAGCAAGCATTATGCGTTACGAGACAAAAATAAAACAAAATAGGTGTTTTTATTTTTTTAGTTGTAGTTTTTATTTATTTTTTAAGTTTTGTTTGTATTTTGTTTTTGTGGCAAATAAACCATTGTCTATTTTCTAGTCCAGAAACACATATCACATAGTACAACCGATTGAATTTAATTAACTTTTATTGAACTTTGTAAGAAAATAAACTGATTAAGTTAATTCACCAAGTTGCGTAAAACAAAATCGTAATCAATCTTCCATTAATCGAGCCTTCAAAAACCTTGACCAAAGCTTAAGAATTTTCAAACTTTTATTCTCATCAGATAAAAATTCTTAAAGTATTTGTAAAAACAGATTGCGATAGATCACAAGCCAATGTTTGTTCAAGTTAATGATTTTTACTAATTCAGAGATTTTTTAAATGAAAAGGTTGGTGACATTGATGATACCAGAGTTAAGTTTCGCGCTCCGCTGTCCGTGCCCTGCGCTCCGCGCCCTAATGGAGACGTGCAAACGTCCACGCCACCACGTGGACCGCAGAGTGCGGGACTTCTGTGTTAAACGCTCCAACGCGGACATGGGCATCAAGTCCGGAGCGCCAAGTGCGGAGCGCGATTTAGATGGATACTCGCCTTTACAAATAACTGCACAATACGACACAGTGACGAAAGTCAGTATCAACTTACCACTCGTTAGGCTGACTGCTTATTTGTCACCTAAGTATGACAGAAAAAAGTAATGAGCTCTGGAATGTTTACGTTATTTCACAAATATTTTTGTATACATATTCCCAGGATGAGCTAGCGATATTTTATGGGCGTGTTATCCAACCCTATCTATGGTTTGTACCAGGCATAGAGTAATTATGTAATTTTATATGGTTACAGGTGAGGTCAGGTGCGTAGCACAATAAATACGTAGCCACTTTATTTAGACACTTATAATGCTAGTCGTGTGAACCTATAAGATAGATAACTGTTGTAGATCAGATAAATGGTTTACTAACTGAGTTATTACGTAATGCTTATGTACTTACTGAGGTAATTGTGGCTACTGTGCCATACTTCACTCAGTTCTTCTCTACAGAAAAAAAATATGTATTCCCAAAAATAGGCTCAGAATGTGAAGTAGTATATTTATGTGAATAATACAACACACCACGTCGTGTTCACACAGTGAGCGACAAGTGACTGACTAAAAAGTGTCACAGTAGCCACTATTAAGTGGGACAATCGCAATGTAGTGCGATGTCACCTCTAGTACGTAGCACGTAATAGCTCATCGGTTCTACTTACATCGGTTCGGTTTTACCACGAATTGTAAAACTTAGAGTAGGACGCCCTGAGACTCAATATATTAGAGTGTCTACACACGAAACGATTTGGTCGGTCCCGACATCGCTTGAAAGAGATGGCTATATATAAGTTTCTGGGGAAGCGAAAGGGAGAAACTATAACCTTAATAACAAACTATTAAGGTTATAGCTTCTCCCTTTCGCTTCCCCAGAAACTTATACATAGCCATTTCTTTCAAGCGATGTCGGGACCGACCAAATCGTTTCGTGTGTAGACACTCTTAAGGATTTACGTGGCTGTGGAAAAGAGAATTCGTGTCTCTAAAGAGACTTAATATTATGTCCAGTAGATCTACAATATATGTATGTATATGTCAGCTGATGATGAGAAAATAAATATTATTTTGCTTGACTTAATATTAGTTGCTTAGCTTGAGATTTTATCTTGTTGTAACTGTGAAGGAGGAGCGTCGTCCGTGGGGCGACCAGTCTGCGCAATACACCGGCGTCTGGCGCCTCATCCCCTGGCTTATGGACGTCGCCAGGGAGACCGAAGAAATCGATACCGTTATTTTTGAACTATAATTATTCGCGGGCGTTCTCATTGAGATATTACGTACTATATACGATATTACTATATGTAATTTTGCCAAATCTTAATCAGGCACTTGCTAGAAAAACACCCTTTTTCGCAAAAATGTGCTCATGATGTCTCTTAGTACACGACGCGGTATATTTTTGCAAATAATACTTACAACACGATACGTGATCACAAAGCCAGCTCGCAAGTGACCGAGTGAGGTTGAGAAAAGTGACCACAATTAAATGAAACATCGCAACGAAATGCGGAGTCACCTCTTATACGTAGTACATAATAGCTCAATGGGCGCACTTAAAATTATTATGGTTATCTTTGGCAATTTTTTTTAAATTTATTTTTAATCGTTGTATTTGTTTTGTTTTGATTTCAATTAAAATTGTATTGCTTTATTATAACGTTGTATTATTAAGTATTTTAGTCTTCCTTTTGTAAGATTATGAAGTAATTAAGTGGCTTTTCTTATCTCTTTTAATATTGTTTCGAAGAGCGGGAAGGATAAGGAGAAGTTAATACTTACTAATGCTAAAATCAAAATCAAAATTTTAACTTAGAGAGTTTTATTCCACGTTTTCATCAGTGTAACTACGTAGGTGATACTTATTTTATTCAACAAAATGATAAATAAGTGATTCTGTGTTCTTATAGACATATTTAGTGTACATAGTTAATTGTTAGTTTCAACTATTTTGGCGTAGATAGACCTGAGCATGCATGTCTAATGAGAAATTATAGATAAATAAAATGTTCCTACGACATGTGCATTTTGTCCAACAGGATTACAGGAGTATTTAGCGAGTATTCTTACAAATAAAATAAAAAACGGATTAAAGTCGAAAGCCAATTCTGGCATCTGTAAGTGACTTGATTTAGAAAGCACGCCGGGCGCGCTGATGGGGCTCTGCTAGACAAAAATGAATGGTGCTTTAGGGAACAGCTGTGGACGCTTGTTTTATTCGTACCATAGAGCGCCACAGGCACAGCGCCCCGTCCGCGCGCCCGTGGCACTAGCTATCAAGTCCCTAATATTAGGTTATGGACAAGCAAGACGAGAAAATGGTTCTACGTTTGGCTCTATTCTCTCTATATTGGTAATTTCAGAATTTTAATACGGCGAATCCCCAATATTCAGCTCGCGTCAACCAAGACGATCAAGACGATCTGCGTCTTTCTGTGCTATGCTATTGATCTATATAATAGGGTGTTCGGTAAGACGACAGACATATTTTAGGATACCTTTGTACTCATCTTTATGAACAACTTTTATTATGGGACGACTCTGAAACCGCGAAGTCAACTGCTCCATACATTTCGTTTAGGGTGTATTTTTTTTCTGGAGCAGCCGATATTTGTTTTCGCGAGTTCAAGGTTGGTTGCATAATAAAAGTTGATCATAATTGCGTCAATTAATTCCTAACGGAACACCCATTTATATATGACTAGTTGTTACGCGCGACTTCGTTCGCGTGGACCTACAAAAAATATTGCATAGGTCCGTCTCCGACTCTTAAGCAAAAAATATGCAAAAATTCAGATTGATCCGTTCAGCCGTTTAGCTGTGATAACGCGACAAACACTCATACAGAGAGACAGAGAGACATAGTTCGAAATTACAGCGTTAGTTAGGATTAGGATACTATATCACACCAACTTACTGCTACATCATTTACATAACGAGTTTACGTAATCATAGAGATAAGGCCTTTGAATGGCACAACAGAATAAACATTTCCTCTCCTACATGGATTATTAGATATTCGAGTGTTACGCAAACCTGGGATAGTACTTAAACACAAGTTAAATGTTTAGTTCCGCATAAAGTTTGTAATGTATTCCACTGTCAACTACGTCAACTTCCCGTATACGAGAGCAACTTAAATAATTGGCAACGTTGCCCGCCATAGAAATGGGAAATTTGCAGAGGGGCACGTCACTGATGTTATCGCACGGTACGGTAGGTAACTCTTTTACAAGTTAAATTAAATTTTTCAATCTTATCTTGAAGCATTGCTTACCGAATTGGTGCAGAAGTAAAACAGCATTACAAGTTCTGCAAGTCTGCACATTTAGTTTGGACTTGGTCAAATACAAATAAATTATTTACGGATTTACGGATATTTTTCTTACGCAAATGGCTGAGTGGTGAAACCTTAACCAATGCTCCACTTGTGTTAGGCCGAAATGTCCTAACCTCTTACCTAACTGCCAACCCAATTTGTGCATTGAAGTTTTTCTAGCTGTTTTTCAATGGACTCGTGAAAGAACGTCAACATTCAATTTGTATTTGCGAGACGGATTTTTGATCCCATTTATTAGTGGAAGTCAATGCAAGTTCAACTTATAAACTGTATTGTATACCTATAGCTAATACTTCTTGTATTATATTCATTTTTACAGTAACTGAGTCTTTTTTTGATCTTTCTAATCAAAGTACATATTATTCATGACGCTTTTGATCCAGGTGACGTATCCAGAAGTTCGGGTGTAAATGCCGTACTTGCCCCGCTTGCCGCATCCATCACCGAAACTCGTTATACCCTGAAAACAATTACATCACATATCATGACAGTTTGAGTACACAATGCGAAAGTAACTTTATTTGGTTAAGACAGTTTATTACCTGTTCTCGGGCTGAATTGATGTTGAGTAAAGGGTTTGAAATTTTAGTCACTGTCCCGATCCATCTCGCAATTGAAAGAATAGAGAACGAATGGAGATAATTGAACATTAAGCCGCCCCGTCTTTGCATGAGTACGGGATAGTGAAAAAAAATATGCGGAATACGGAACGGGAAAATGCCAGCCTTCATACCAAAAATTTCAAACCCCTTCTCAAGAAAGAGTTTTCATCATGAGGATATAATCATACTTTATATTTCGAAAAATGGCGTTAAGCGATTAAACCGAAAAATCACGGTCAAACCCATTGTACTTCTAATAATTTAAGTATTATTGAGAAATAAGGTAATTTGAAGAAAGTTAAAATCGTAAATAAAATAAAAAAAACATTTCTGATATAATTGAATAACATACTCGTCATTTTCATTTTTTGGTACAGTTCAAATGAGATTTGCAACCCAACACGCTTTCACTGAAAATCATTGCCTGAAACGCTGTAAATCAACACAAATTAGATTTCTTACGTGACCGGATCGAGGAAAGCAGGTAAAATCTACTACTGGAAGTCCCCAAATCTACGCCACATCAAATAAATATTTTATGCGAGAACGTCCTGATACGAGTATTTTACATAGCACGAACATAAGTTTTCCAATTTACCATTCGTTCAAAATGATCTGTAATATAACTCTATACCTTCTATAAGAAAATTACTTTTGTTATAAAATTATAGCATACCATCAGATACAAAACGACTCTAACACAGCCTGTAGTCAGTTTTTTTAATCGTACTGTAGTAAGATATAATCATCATTATCATCATTAATAGCCTGAAAACGTCCCCTGCTGAATAAAGGCCTCAGCCTTAGAGTGCCACTGAGAATTACAATTTGCAATTTGCATACGCGACTTTCACAATGTCATCACTCCACCAAGTGGGAGGCCTACCTACGCTGAGTCATAATAACACACAATAATATATACCTAAGACATAATAATTTAACAAAATGAAAAAGACACCAATGCACATAGTTTTTTTATGTTTAAAGCAGAACTAAATTATGCTAAGCGCTTGGCTAAGCTATTATTAAGAAAAGTGTCGCATGTAAGCTCCATATGATGGCATTAAAAAGTAATCTGGAATTTAAATTTGAGATAAGCAGCTAAAACGCTTTTACAACTCGCTATGTACTATGTAAGTACTAGCTGTGCCCCGCGGTTTTATCCTCTGTTCTACAGAAACCGAATATTTTTCCGGGATAAAAAGTTTCAAAATTTCAATCAAATGCGTTCAGCCGTTACAGAGTTGAACGGGAACAAACACACTTACATACTTACCTTCGTAAATACTTTCACAAACTTTTGTATTTATTATATAGTGATACCAAAAAAATATACTATACAGGTTGGATATTTGAGACAGGATAGTACAGGCAGGTAACCTTAACCGTTACAGTTATAGGAAAACTTTCCTTTAGTTTTTGAGATATTCTGAACTGCATTCGTAGATTTTGGAAAAAATGTAGTCTGAAAAAAAAAGCTAAAATACCAAAAACCACCGTCCTAGGAACGTTTACCTGTAACTATAACGGTAAGGGACATGCCCTTACTGTCTCAAAAATCCACCCTGTACAGTTACTAAAACTAGTATTATTAATAGAAAAAACTCGACTAATATATAGCTTAACAATCCGGATATAAAAACTAATACCTAACTAAACCTTCCAATCTAAAATCCGGACTTAGGAGGTCACCTAAATACACAAATATACCTACACCATTACATTTACCCGAAAACTATTACCCTCTGGGCAATCGGGAATTTAGTGCGATATCAGGTAATTATTAACGCGAATTTTTTGGTAGTACGTGGAGCGGACTCTGCAGCTTTTTCCAAAATTACCTTGCTAGTTAACTTGGATACCTACTACTTTTCGTATGGTATTGAATCCGAGGCTCTATTAGATTTATTTACCGACCCTCAACTCACTTGTAAACTTATCGGAACCCTCTCGTTTTCCGAAAATCTATTACTTATCTTAAACAATTGCTTACTACACTAATATACCATAACTAAGATGAATCTGCCTACTTTACAAAGTATTTTAAAAATATAAACGCGGATAAGACTTGGGGAATATATTACCCGGTAGCTTTATTAATTTTTATTTTATTTTGGATATTTTATACATAACAATTGGTGGGTGGGCTTGCAGAAACATGAATCGATTAGCACAGGAGCGAGGTACAAGGCATAACAAGAGGCAGGTCTGTAACCAGCAGAAGAATAAAGAAGACTGTGGATGAGTTTTTTTTTTTTTTTAAGCTTTAGTAAATTTTATACATATCGTATTCGAACACTTAATGTTCGTAATATTATTTTGAATTGCATATTAGAAACACTTTTACGCGCATCAATTTTAATATGAGATTAAATTGTATAGGTAACCAAAAGGTAGCAGAATCCAAGTGGAGCTTCTCGCCATTGGCATTCTGCTTAGTATTATTTATGGTTATGATCGATAGTACCGAAACGCTTAAAACAGGTATGTGCAACCTTCGTCCCTATGGCATTTCATGCGGCTAACGGAACACAATAATAGCAGTCATACTTAAATGTCTACTAGAACTGTCATCTAAAACTATTGTGCCCTTTACCTAAATGCATAATGAAATATTAGTAAGTTAGTTAATTTTCCTCGGCAGAACTTGGATGACCTATTTATGATATTCAACGTCATCTTACCAATACATTATGTTTCCTACTTATTGCAAAAAAAAACTTATTTTTACAGTATACACATTACACCTGGTTTATAAAGTAATAAATATACCTGTTGTTATCAAAATCAAGGATAACTATTCCTTCCCCAGACATTGTTAATTGTAGATTTATTTGGTATGCGATAAAATCATATACATTATTCGTGCTACGATTGTATCAAAATGAAAAAAAAAAAACCTTGAAACTGAACCTGAAAACTATATATCAGAATGTAGGTACCTATGTCTCGCAACAGCGATTTATCTTGAAAACCAAATGAAATGGTTTAACGTTTATCTCGGGTACATCTGTCAATCTTCGAGTTTGGGGGCACACTCAAGTAGGTAGGGTAATAGAATTGAGGTTTTATGTACGTACCTACGTACTACTATATTTCAAAACAGATTTTTATTGGCACAATTAAGCCACTCGACACAGGTCTTATTAAAATCAAAAGCATTGTATTGGGCGCTATAATGTGACGTACAGTAGCTTATTGTATTTTTATACGCACAGCAGAATTTCAACACTAGAAAATTTAAAGAGCTGTCCGCACAAAGCATAAGCCAAACGCCTCGCGCCAGTCTGGTATTCTGCTAAACGTATACATCTTAGACGAAGCATCATACAGATCCATGGTATACATCGTTCAATCACATCTATATTTTTCTTTTAATGGGTTTGATTTGCAGTGCTCGTAATTTGACATGAACTTAGATGATCTGTGTGATTTTTAATTTTTAATGACTGTGTATTTTGAATTCTTGTATTTTTCTGTGTATTTCTGATTTGATTAGTAATTGGTTTCACCGTGTTAGTTATATAAATAAATAAATTAGATAATCAATGAACTTACTGCTTGCTGAAGATAACATTTGAACAGACTATTTAATATAAACTTTTTACATGATCTGAGAATTATTTCCTAAAAGTTCATATAGTTCAAATTAATTTCATAAAACACATTATTTGAATAAGGAACACGTCCACTAAACTTTTATAACGGAGGTCCTTTTTCTCAGTCTGGTATTACAGAACAAATTTACATATATTTTTTTACAAATTGAAGAAATACAAAGAATGTTATAAGAAGTTGTGTTACCAAGGAACCTTAGTGATTTTTAGTTCTAGATGTTACTCGATCGATTCAGTCGTAATCATACCTGTAAATAATAACGCATGGTGCGATCCTTGCAGAGCAGCGGTCCCCCGGAATCACCTGCGCAGGAGTCTCTTCGGCCACGACCCGCGCACACCATGTCGTCTGTGATTGCGTACTGCCAATACGAGCGGCGACAAACTCCTTGCTGGATTGTTGATACCTACAAAATTACACTACATTTAAAAAAAAACCGTTTAAAGGCAAAAAAATCAGTCCAAATCAGTCCGTATTATGACGCGCTCATGGTAGGGTTTCGTAGCCATGCTAGAAATAAATGGCTATCATCATCATCATTGACTTTATTATAAAAGATGTTTTTCGTTTATTCAGGGACATTTTATATTAGCTCATATATAATTTATTTTATATAAATATGTATTAATAATAATAATTATATAATATGTACGTAATATGTATTATAAGTATATAATATTAAGAATTTCTTTCAAGCAGCCTTTCAGGTTTTAACCTTCACTGACACGGCTTCTTCACTGGCTAGTTTTGGCTCAAATATTTTAAAAAACGTACTAGTAAAAAACTTTAAGAAAACTCATAATAATTTTGAATTATCTTTTCACTTGATAGGGTAGGTAAACATTTATTTTTTATCCCCGTTTCTCATGCATTGAGCTACTGCACAGAAGAGAGAAGTAAATAAAAATTTTTCCTCTTCTGTGATCTACTGGGTATCGGCCCGATCGGCCGGAGGCCAGTGTTGCTCTATGTTCCATTCCAGCAAACATTTATAAATGATTGCCTTGAAATTTGGCGTGGGTATACATAAAATTTTCCAGTTTTCCTACACATTATAAGGTATGTACTTTAAATAAATATTAGGGCTTTTTTTGTTTTTAGCTCTTTTTTGTTCATTTATTTAAACTACGAAATGTGGTTATGTGAAAGATTCTTGACATAAATATTTTGGCTAGTTTATTACGCCAAAGGGAATTTAAGAAAATTTCCCCACGCCAAACAAGGGTTTTCAAACAATGTGTGTTGCCAGTGATCACATATGATTATGGAACTGAAACGTGGTCATTAAATGCTGGCTTCTTGGAGAAACTCAGAGTTAAAGTTAATGATAGACCAGGGATAAAAGTTAAATATGGCGTCAGTCAAAAATCTGTTCTGTTCGCATCAGCTCACCGGGTAAAGACCACGCGGATTCATGTTCAGTAATGTAAAGACTAATTTTCTACAAACACACACGAAGTTATCCAGGTTAATATGGAGAGATAATAAATACCAATACCTGGTATAGTTATTATTGAGAATAAGAAATTATTAATTATTGAGAATTAGAAAGTTTGGATAAATTGGGCGTATGTATAATATCGTAGTTTCTCTATGGTAACATTATTGTTTCTCAAAATGACATTCCTTTCATATGAGGCTTTTGAAGCTTAGTATAACTACGTGTTGGAAATACGCGCTACGCGGCAATGCTTTTTCTGTGTGAAGTTCTTTTAGGTTATAATTTTCATGAAATTGCTCCCAACCTGCATTTTCTCTTGAATTTTTCTCTTCATTTTGGATACTCCGTAGTTTGCAAGATAATAAAGCAAAATTGTAGAGAAAGTATCTTTCTTCTGAATGTAGTCTAGATTGCAATGAATACGTAGTGTATTTTTCAATCTAGAAAATGAGTATACGAGTATGTTTACTCTTTAATTTTCTTTTTACTACGTTGGGTGTTTATTATGTAGGTTCATTATCATCATCAAAGCTTTTCATCTCATTCATCCTCATTACTGTATAAATAGTACATTGGCTGTTATTAAAAAAAAAAAAACACTTGTGACTTTTGAAATTGAGAGAGGCATTTAGCAACTCAGTACCGGCCCGAAAGACCTCCGCCGGAGTTTTGCGGGCGGGAACGTGAAGAAGTCATGTCGCGTGATTCTATTATGTTCCAAAAGTTGTGTTATATGGGGTGTTAAAGTGCAGAAATGGTGGATCCTTATCCACTAAGTGTTCGTGAACATGCACGGGTCTTGGTGAATAGTATAATGTTGTGAAACGTGCCTCTTCGTGTTGTTTCCATAACGCCATAGAAACCTCTAGTAAAGTCTCCACCACTTTACTGGGGCATGACATGGACTTGACCATGACTTACTTTGCTTAACTTAGACTTTAACTGAGACTTGTTTTAATTGTGAAATATTTAACATCACTTGAATTGTTACAATACTTGACACTGGCTCAATACACAACATGTGGGGCCAAAACATAAGAGCACAATAAAAATATATAAAAATACCTCCGCTGGGGCCTGTGATGCTCTAATGCCTATACAAACAAATGAAATGTACCTCTTCATACTTAGAATGACTTAAAAAGTATTTTTAAGTAAGAAAAATGTTGCAAAATGCAGATTCATCTTTAGCATCACATTTAAACGAATTATCTACGTTGATTACTCAAAAAATATTTCAAGAAAACCGTTGCATTAATTAATTTATGTGTAACTTTGGAAGTTGTATGAAGACCGTAAAAGGAGCAATAACAAATTTAGGTGTGATTTTGGCGTAAGACGTTACGTTTCGTCAAACGTATTTTACGCACCTGTGCGTTGCGTATCTGAGCAATGTGTCAAATAACGCTCGGTGTTCCATGAAAATCTTGAGGGATTTATTTTGCTTTTACGTTCATTTTATATATTCGAACAAATATAGAGGTGGGATTTTTTTTATACAAATGATGCTTTTTATTCGGTTGGGTAGCGGTTGTGAAGATGTTGTTTACAAGATAACGAACAACTTTTGTCCCACGACATTTGAAAATTCTTTAAAAAAAACAGCAAAATGTTCGTGGATCTTGCTATAAAATGTATGGAGCAGCTGTGTGTTGTTTCGTTTTATATATATTATTCTAGCTGCAAACCGCGGTTTCACCTGCTATTCTACAGAAATCGAATATTTTTCCGGGATTAAAAGTAACTTACGTGTTAATCCAGGGTATAAACTACCCCCAAACCGAATTTCATTCAAATCTGTCCAGCGTTACAGACTTGAACGGAAACGAACACACTTACATACTTACACACAAACTTTCGCATTTATAATATTAGTGTGATTGTATACAACATCCATACAACTGCAGTCAACGGCTCCCTAGCCAATTAAAAAGCACCATGTAGATAAATAAAAAACACGATAATTTTGCTAACTTTTACAGAAAACGTAATTACTATGTAACTTAGACCTTGTAAAAGGTCTATAGGCTTTACTTTTGCTGTTGTAATTATGCCAACGTGCTCTATTCATCAGAAGATCAGTCAGACAATATCCCACATCTCACCCGCTTCAGCGAATAGTTTCGAAACCAACAGACCGTCTTTCGGTCCCGAAACATTTCTAAGGCTGGGGCTTAATGCGATTAGAGTGACGGAAAATGCCACAACGAGCGCTTCGGGCGACTTAAATCTATGTACGAGCTGGATATCTGACAAATCAATGTCGTGATTCCTGTCCTGTCATGTACCTACCTATAACTATTTGATGTTTTTTTCACTAGTTTAAAGGAAAGTTATATGTATATTACATTTAGTAGCCAGAAGACGTCCACTGCTGAACATAGGCCTCCCCCTTAGACCGCCACACCGGCCGACAATGTGCCACTTGCATCCACCGGTATATAATAATGACTACCCATATTACTACTACTAATTATCACTTATATGAGATTCAATTACATACAAAAATTAATATTGCGGTCGTTCGATTAACGTATTTTAAGATGAATAGATAGATAGAATAGTAACAGCAATTAATAAGTATTTGTTATGTTTTGAGCAAGTTTCGTTTTAAATGCGTAAAGTTATATTTTTTAAATCGGAGGGTAGTTTATTGTAAAGCTGTGCGTCTTCGTAACTTTTTGTTTTTATGCCATAGTTCGTACGATATTTGGGTAAGATAAGAAAGCTAGCGCGACGATCTATGTGAATTCAGATACTAACCAAAAAAGCTAAAAACTACGCTAAAACTGGAATAAAACTTAAACAATCAATGTGAAAGCTTTGCAGAAACTTTAGTATTGATTGTTATGATTACCTGTGCCTCGTGGAGCACCCTGGTCCCGTGTACATCTGTAGCGCGTCGTTTTCCCCACCCGAGGATGACGCAGGAAGTGTGCGGGGCGAGGACGTGCATCGGCGCGGGCAGGCACGCCACCCCGTGCCCCAGATCCGGCCGGGCAGGGAATGGCAATCTGAGCACAACATTATTTGCCAATTTTGTCTATTATTAAGTTCCAGCCATTCGTTATGGTATCAACAAGAACTCTGCAATACCACAACATCTAAAGAAATAGGAGTGGTATAAGTATGCCAGCGACCCAAGGCCGTCCTCCGTTATTTTAATGAGTTTGGCTGGTTTGTGTAGACTGGCAGAGAGGGAAATGACAGAACAATTAGTATTTAATTAGAACCTAATTAGAATGAGTACTAGGATGCTTCACTCATCTCGATATTATTAGGGATAGTGATGAATTTAACAAGTAATATTAACAAAATACCCAACTGCAAAATGTAGCTTACGACAGTCCGGGCGAAAAGAGGAATCCACCTGCACCTTTTTAGTCTAAGTCGGTCAAGCCGGTTAGGCTACGTGAGGTAATATAGGAACATACACAAACATACAAACTTACATACACTCTAACAACATTTCCCTTCTATTAGTGCAGTCAGGTAAACACAGAAATCAATGTAAGCATTTGTTAGGTTAGGTTAGTTTATATCACATTCCCACGTAGAGTACATTTCGAACGGTCTGTATCATAAATACCAAACTAGAAAAACGCCTCAAATTTCAATACGCCTTCGATGGAAATGAGGGTAACGGCTACCTGTAAAAAGGCCTTAGTACGTACGAGTTTATGCGTACCATGGAATTTAATATCACGTTCGTATTAGAGGACACTTCACTTTTTATAATAATCGCATGAGTAAAGAAAGCTATCAATTAAAATATTCAAATTCAAATTATTTATTTCATCTAAGTACAGATCAATAATGTAGCAGCACTATACTGCAAACTGGGTTCAATTAAGTACCCGTATCTTGGGGCTTAGGCATTCCCTTCAAATTAAACTACTTAAAAGTACATTTAATGAAAACATTCGGTTATGGAACTACAAAATTATGGAATAAATTAAACAGTAATAAATATGTATCAGGTTCCGCAAAAAGAAAGTAAGAACACAGAGTTTTAAAATTTAGGTTTGATAATAATAGCTTTATAAATTTTGAAGACTTCAGTAAGTAATTTTAGAAATAGCATCAATGTAAGTACCTATCTAAGTAAGTAATCTGTAAAACTACCTACGAATGAACTACCTACAGAAATGAAGCGTTCACCTTCACTGGAAGTTTTTAAGCGTCGAGTTAAGTTGCACTATATCTCGGGATAGTTGCTGCATCGTCATGCTCACTCTATGATTGTAATTATGTATATGTATGTAGTAGCACATTCTTATTATTTACTATGTTTTAGTAGTATGTAGTCTTATTATGTAATTATGTCTATTTTTTCTGTTTTTGTGTTACATAATCCTTTAAAGAGCACACCCGTCCCTTACCTCTACCATAATAATCCTATCCATGCTAAGGTTGCCTGGAAGAGATCGCTTTATGCGATAAGGCCGCCAATTGTTGCACTAGTTATAAGTAAATTTTTGTATTATGTATGTAATTTCTGGTGTGAACAATAAAGAGTTATCTATCAATCTAAGTAATTTGCTGTGAATGAGTTAATTTTGTAGTTACCACTACAAAATTATTTCTTAGTCTTAGGTTCTTTCATAGTCTGTCTGGGGAAGTTCTATACCTTTCCCAGTTATTCAACCGCCAAGCGGTAAATTGTGTGCAAACATTACTGTGTTCCGGTCTGAAGGGCAATGTTTCCAGCAAAATTGCTGAGCATAGAGAGCTTTATGTAATTTCTCAGAGTTACGAGCGCAGTGAATTGCTTCGGAGGGTTTTGAACTGTTGAAGTTCATAATTCTGGGTACTTCTGAACTGCCATGGACAAGCGTGACACTTACTATCAGGCGAGTAACTAGCTCGTATAGACAGTCGGTATCCTAAAAAATTTACTAAATTTAGTTAACTATCTACTTACAATCACTATTGCTGTCAATGTTTGTATGAATTAATTTGTACGAATTTTTTATTGTGTTCATTGATATATTTTCAATAAAATAAATCTCTCTACTTAGCTGTATTTTTTTAATTATATTATATAAACTTAAACTTCAGGTATGAAACATAAAGTCAAAATTATACACGTATATATTTTATAGGTAGATATAGATACTTAAATAATTCTTAAATTTAACAAAAATCTTTTTGCAGGTTTATGTACATTTTAATTTAAATAATTTGTTAGAAGTATCTTTTTTGTTTTACTGCAAAAAGGGCTGAAATGCAAAAACATCGTAGACTGTCGTATCGTAACTCATTTCAAAAGCTATAAAATGTACAAAAGTCACGCCTCCAGAAAGGTCATAAAGCTGGCCGATAAAACAAACTAGGCGGTACTTTGTTTAGCCAAGAAAATATTTGTATAAATTAATTTTAAGCGTTGTACGAAACATTATGTAAATAGCATTTCTTTACGTACCAAGCAACCAAGCAGTAAACTCAGTTACTGTACAAAGATGTAACACAAACATTGCTCCTTTCCTTCCTACACTTAGCTCCTCTGACTAACCAGCAAACAGTATCTGATAAAGTTCCATCACAGTGCCACCGACTTTAGAATCACAAAATTGTACCTTGACAATATTGGAGCTTCTTAACAACTGCATTCAGTATCCCGTCGGAAATACACATCTAGTAGCTATTAGATAACGATTAAATGATATAAGAACACATTATGAGGTGAGACCTACGCCTACCAGTCGAAACATGCGCTAGATGGTAATGATTTTAACAGACACAAATTTGGGACATTCAACATATGAGTTAATCTTCCTACTCTTACCTTAGCATAGCAACGTCATTGACGACCGTATCAGGGTCGTATCCAGGGTGTACGACGGCCTCGGTGACCCGCATCTCGACCTCGCCGCGGTGCCGCAGCAGCAGGTCGTGCTCGCCGAGCCGCACGTACAGCCGCCGTCGGACGCAGTGCGCTGCGGTCACCACCCACCGGAGCGATACCAGAGTGCCTCCGCAAAATGCTTCCTGAACGTTTTTCTGTACGTTAGTTTTAGTATTAAAATTAAACTGCTTGTTAAATACTAAACATATTTTTCCGAAAGTAAAGGTAAGTAAGTAAGGTCCTTTAAAGATGAGTTATAAGTAAAATTTATTTAGACAAAAATATGGATCCGACCCGTTGATATTCCTTGTAGAAACGTATATCCAAAGACATAATTTATAAGGAGAATTCTGTGCGTATAGCATAATAAAATTATTTTATAAATATTTTAGTTGTCATTATTAAAACAGTATAATAATAGTAATAATAGTATAATAGTAGATTAAGCACCGTAGGGATAAAACAGTGTCATATGTCACGGGCGACATATTGAATCCCAAGGAAAACAAAGGATTTTAGAGTTAATTTCTACTCCATGTACAGTAAAGTTTCCGTTTCAAAAAAGTCACCCGGTATCTTGTACCGGGTCGTTACCACTTGTTCTACCGTCCAACACTGGCCCGGCCTTTCGGGCCGGTACCGAGTCGCTCAATGCTCGGTATAAAAACTTTCAGCTTTGCCGTAATTAATTAGTTCTCAGACGACAGACGTTTTTATTATCTTAGTAATCCGATAAATTGTCCCTGTACGAGTGTAAAAGTCTAATGCTCTTCCTGTGACTTTACCTAACTATAGGACCAACTGACTGATCTCTAGTTTATCCAATTTACGAGTATAAAGCACCAAACAATTCAAAACTCAATGAAGTTATTATCTTCGGACATAAAAGGTTCTCAGAATGCTTATTCAAGCTAGAATTGAGAATTGATGTCTGACCCATATATGTCAGCTAAATTCCTGACTGAACTTCTATAATATTTACGAATGTATTATTAAAGTTACAAAAACAAATCGACGATTTCTAACCAACCCTCATGGGACTGAAACGTGGTTCTTAACGGCTGGTATTTTAAAGAAACTCAGAGTCGCACAGCGGGTAATAAATAAATAAATAAATAAATAAATATCAGGGACATTATTGCACACACGGTCATCTGACCCCAAACTAAGCAAAGCTTGTAATATGGCTGCCAGAGACTGATATACGTACATAGATATTTTTTAAATACATACTTATATAGATATTAACACCCAGACATAGAACAAACACAAATATTCATCACATAAATGTTTGTCCTAGATGGGAATCGAACCCACGCCCCCAAGCACAGAACGTAGGTTCACTACCAACTGAGCCACCGGGGCAGTCTAGAGATACAGAGAGCTATGCTTAGATTTTCTTTGCGCAATAAGATCCGAAACGAGGATATTCGCCGAAGAACCAAAATCACCGACGTGGCAATGGACAGGCCACATCGCTCGAAGAACCTATAACCGATAGGTAAAAAAGGCTCTTGGCAATTGCCACGCGCTGGGAGACGCCGCGTAGGTAGGCCTCTTATACTAAGTGGACTGACGACATTTTGAAGGTCGCGCGTCATCGATGGAAGCAAGTTGCAAATGCCCATATTTCGCAATGGTGTACGAAATCAAAACTCAATTTCTAGAATACACGACCAGTTGTTTCAGAGACTTCGCTCACTTCGTATGTTCGGTATTATTGTTTATTCTCTGGCATTCTCTAGATTTCACTACCTAATTAACTATAACATAACCTAATCAACTACAAGCACAAGAGACACAAGATAAATCATGATTTCAAAATAAATCTTGATCAGTTCACAAACCTTGTATCGATTAAGCACAGCCACTTGCCAAGGCCACTTTCCCGGAGGCGCGGGTCTTCCTCCTATAATCCTGATCATCTCCCGCATTCGATTACGCCTCTTAGCAGTCACAGACCCTCGGTATCTCCCCAGTTTGCCGCATGACGTCATCATTGCTGCAGAAAGCCGAGCTGACCCCGATCGGGAGTCTTCAGGGTGGATTACGGGAGCTGGAGTGGGCATCGATTCTCTAACGGCATATCCAGATCCTGAAAAATAACAAGGGTCGAAATTAACTCGATCTCGGAAAAACTGACATTGGAAGCGAAGAAATTGAAAGTTTTTCAATGTGGAAAATATAGTGTAGTGTAGTATGTGTAGTGGTACGGTTCTTCTGTAGAGTCCACTTGGGGTAGTACTACACCTTTGGCAGTTATTCAACCGCCAAGCAGTAGTGTGCAAACATTACTGTGTTCCGGATTGAAGGGCAATGTTTCCAGCGTAATTACTAGAGATTTAACAACTAATATCTCAGAGTGATGAGCGCAGTGTATTGCCGCTCATGGTTTTGAATAGTTGAACTCAAAATTCTGGTTGGCACTGAACTGTTATGGGCAAGCGTAATGAGCGACTTGTTCGTTTCGTCACCAAACCGCATAAAAAAATAAAAACATTCCCAACTTGTTCAGGCTCAGGCGAGGCAAATTGCATTGCTCTGAAAAATACAGTTTAAAACTGCCTTTTGCAGAATTTTTTTAGTCAGTGTAAAAAAGAAACTACATGTGGATAATTCAAAGAAATAGGGCCTCCGGCTTATAACGTACAATAAGTAAAATGGTAACCATACGCAAAATGTAGGCATGGTATACTTATTCCAGACCAATTTTTATGAAACGAGTAACAAATCATAACACTGACACTGATATAATAATTCTTCTAAAGGCTCAAATTACGTGTTAAATAAGAAAACATTATTTTTGAATTCAGCATGTTATTTCATTTTGGAAAGCGCCTTGCAATATTTTACGCTAATATGAATACAGAAATAGGAGTTCTTAAAAAAACAAGATTGATCCTCAACACCTGACGAAAACCGAGCAGCAATTTACACGCGAGCGGAAACGAAAGAAAAAAATAAAACGAAAATACAGTTCACGAATAAACGGAGAATTTGAGTAAATGGAAAACATTACTTATACATTACACAACTATAATACATGGCTCATTAGTCTTCAATAAGAGTAAGTTGTAAGTTATAAGAGTTTTTATGATAAATAAATAGCTTTTTAAAATCAAAATCAGGGCTGATGATGATGATAACTTAATAGCTACGGTGAGTGACTGTGACAGAAGTAATACAAAAAAATCATCATCAGCCAGAATACGTCCACTCTTGAACAAAGACTTTAGAAAAAGGGTGGGTTGCCATAATCTCTACGCTTGGCAGGCTTTCTAATCGCATAATGCTCACAGTGTACTAAGAGAATGCTGCCGCCCGTCCTCCAGTGACATACAAGGATCAGAAAATTAAAAAAGAAAAATAAAAATATTTATAAGATAATCATAGAAAAGGAGTGGGTTGCCATAATCTCTACGCTTGGCAGGCTTTGTAATCGCATAATGCTCACCGTGTACTAAGAGAATGCTGCCGCCCGTCCTCCAATGACATACAAGGGTCAGAAAATTAAAAAAGAAAAATAAATATATTTATAAGATAATCATAGAAAAGGAGTGGGTTGCCATAATCTCTACGCTTGGCAGGCTTTGTAATCGCATAATGCTCACAGTGTACTAAGAGAATGCTGCCGCCCGTCCTCCAATGACATACAAGGGTCAGAAAATTAAAAAAGAAAAACAGATATATTTATAAGATAATCATAAGAGCACCCGGTGCTGCAAGTAATTACTCGTTATGAAGAGCCGAAGCACCTGCCAAGTAGTGCTCACAAAAAGTTGTCTCATAAAAGTCCCATTGAACACATTCACTCCATTGCTTCCAGTTTAATGTAGTAGAATAATATTTATGTAGGCCTTATTATACTCGAAATCGTATCGTTAAAAGGAATAATTTTAATAAATGGACAGGAAAAATATTTTTAAAGAATGGTACCTATATTTATATACAGGGTTAAACAGAAATGGTATGTATAGCCGATAGCATATTAATCGGTGTACTCATCGTGTTGAATAACTTACACCTGTCCAACAGTTCACCTGTGGCTCATGAAAAACTCAACTGTATAATAAGTCATTGACACTTGACAAAAACTATGGGATGCCATAAACATTAAACATCTTATAGTTTTTTCATAAGAATGGCACGAATCAATGTTTCCAATAGTACTGACTCGGTGGTGCCAAAGTATACGTCGCACCATTGTGAACTCAGTCGCACTCTGATTTCGAAGACGCGTGGTCATCGGGCGTTGAGCTTTTTGAGAGTTACGCACACACACACATTTCACATGTATAGGCACGCTACGAAGAGTTCGTATCAGCGCCTCTGAGTATTAAGCTCTATGAAAACAGCAAATTTTATTTTCAATTTCAGGGATTTAAGATTTCACATAGTTGTTCATTTTGATGAATAAAATAAGCTTTTTACAATTCAGAAATTTCCCTACGTTTTTCCGAATCGTGTCATTTGTGAATATAATTGCAACCGTTTATGTTTCCGGGTGAATGAACACCGAAAGTTCAACGAATACGTTTTAGTCGATAATTATATTATTTTAAGTCTATTTGTTTCGTTTTGGTGTTCCGTGGAAAATTACCGTGGAAAAGCCCGTGAACCCAAGGAGTTTTGCCTTCTGTTCGTTGTCTATGTAATCAGCCTTTTATTCCACGACTAAAAAGAGTACAGCGCTGTTGGTACACGGTTAGACAAATATAAAACAAAGAAATTTAAAAAATTTAAAAAAATGTTGGTAGCGTTATTCCAAATAAAAAAATATCATGGGTGCATGAAAAGAGACTTTAAAATTCATTTCGAGGTTCTTGAAACCGGTTTTTTAATAATGACTAGTTTTTGAAATGATTGAATGCAAAGTTGTGTTCGATTTTAATTTGTGGTGGGATGCGCTCCGTGATGGACTTTTTGTAAAATCTAGAACACTACAGAGAAAGAGCATGAATTTGCATTCAAAAATAATATGACATACTGGAGTTTAATACTGTTCAAGATATAGCTGATTTAGTGCGGGTGGAAAACTGGAACTACTGGAAAACCCGACGCTAAAAATATGGCCTATAACAATATGATTATTAATTTATATCATAGCTACGGAACCTACGACACGATACGTTACCATAAGCGTGTCATGACCCACTATTAACAGTGTTTTTTTTACATATTTCGAAGTAATTTTAAAGAAATTGGATGGACATGTCCTTGAAGCTGGATTTATTTGACCTATTTTAGATATTGGCCTAAATACAAAAAAGTAAGGATGCGTTTACGTTATACACGCTCTCTCGCTCGCACAATCAACATACTAATTTATATAATTGACGATTAATGAGGGTGATATTGAATTAATTGAAAAATCTTTTTGCAACATTTTCTTCTTATTCTCATGTTCACTCATGCATGTTTTCATTTATTAACAGCCAACAAAATGATTTCTCTATTGCTCAGTTAGCAAGTTATATGCTTAAATCAAGTTGATAATTAGACCAAAACTTGTTAACTGATGTAACTAAGAAAATTTTGCAAAATCTTTTTTGAATATCACGCTCAGTAATTTTACATAAATAAAAATGTTGATTGTGTGAGTGAGAGAGCGTCTATTATGTAAACAAATGCTTCTTTCTTTTAACGCTATAGGTACTATATGTATGTAAATTAAGTAATTCGATAAGACCTTAACTTTGAATTACTAGAGGAAATTAATAAAACAGGTCGTAAATATATTCTCATCCTTATAACATTATATATACGCAAATATGAAAATGCCTCTAGATCTGACAATCAACTTGGGTCTATTGAATTTAGGCAGATTTCGTTTACAGAGGGTATGGGAAAATAACAACTAATCTTAAGCTGGCTGGATTTATATACGTTTCTTACCGCTTATGATAGAGACGTGAAATTTGGACACAATATTCCTCAAAAGGTCTAGGTGAATAATACGAACGGATTCTGCGAAATTCCATCTCATTTTCTAAAATGATACCTTTTTTTTTATGTTACTCGGTGACGAGACAAGCAAGTCGCTCACCTGATGTTAAGCGTCACGCTTGCCAATAACAATTCAGTGCCACCCAGAATTTTGAACTTCAACAGTTCAAAACTATGCGCAGCAATGCACTGCGCTCGTCACCCTGAGATGTTAGATGTTAAATCTACGTATCCCAGTAATTACGCTGGAAACATAGCCCTTCAATCCGGAACACAGTAATGCTTGCCCACTACTGGTTGGCGGTTGAATAACTGGCAAAGGTGTGGTACTTTCCCAACCCCGAGCACAGAAGTCCCCTTTTAATAGGCTCTTACTACACTCAGGCGATACCGATGCCGTATTCTAGTGCCTCTATTAAATTAATAATTCACTTGTCCTAATAATAAACTGCGACTAGAAAGACTAGAGGACGGCCAGCGGCTTAGCTTTACTAGATGTTAGAACCATAAACATATACCTATCTCAACATAAAATATCTAATCTACACAACTAATGTTGTATAGAGTAGTTTTTTTATGTTAGTTTATCTTCCTAATTGTTTTAGTTAACTTAAATGATATGGAGGACAGTTTAAGAATTTAGCGATATAAACTACCTACCTGTAGAGTAATTGTCATACAAATAGTAAATAAAGCAATCGTGTTGATCCTGATTAATTGAATTGTTCGCCATTCTTGTAACATTTGTTAGTGAAGTACCTATGAACAAGTTCACCTGGGTCCTTACGCCGCTGCATTCTGGTCCGTATCCACATGTGGCAGTAGGTGCCCTCTGTGTAGCAATATGCAGACTGCCGGACCACTCGGTGGCCGCAGATATTTCGTCTTATGCACTGCCTGGAATTACACAGTATGTTTAAGTAAATTTGTCCCTGAGAAAAGTTACGTCTTTTAAATAAAATAGATAAAATAAAAAAATATTTTTTTTTCTATTTCTTAGTCTACTCTTAGTTCTTAATATTCGCACTTTTAAGAAACATTTTGTTACCGTAATCGATCATTATGTATCAAAAAACACGGACATTGTAAAAAGGAAATAGTAGTGGAATAAATAACAGGTAACAGGTTACATATGTTAGTCTATATACCGAAAATTCCATGCAGGAAACAAAAATAATTAAATAACAGGTATTACTATGAAAAGAATAACAAGACCCGACTGCAGTATGTAGCCTAAGCCACTCCGGATTTAAAGAGGAATCCAACGACACACTCGTCAAAATTGGTCAAGCCGTTTAGGCTGCAAGAGGTACACAAATATACATCCCTAAAAACAATTACCCTCTTTCTTGGGCAGTCGGGTAAAAATTGAAGGTACAGCTGGCGGATTTCATCCTAAAAGTAATATTTTTAGGCAATGATGTAGATAGAAACTGCGCGAGTGTACTACGAGTATTAAACAGAATGGGCACAATATAAATAGAGATCTAAAAGTACAAGAGGATAAAATCGACATTAAAATGCAAACTATTCCAAAGAGTCTGTAAGATACACTGCTTTTGATTCGCTTCAGCGCTTTAAAAGTTAGTTAAACTTTTTAATAAATACACTATACATTATTTTAGCTTATGCATAATAATACAGATGTCTTTAGAGTCTTCACTGTTAATGCTTAGTTTTCAATAAACTGCAAAAACAAAAAAAAAATTTATGCTTAAAATTGATTAAAGATACCAGTTTACATTATGGGACGTACGGCTAAACATCGATAAACTCTCAGTTATAGGGCAGTTATAAATCTAAAAAAGCAGTAAAGTTTATCATTATTATTATCATTGTCCCACTGATGAGCAAAGGCCTACCTTCCCTCCTTCCAGACTTCCTGGTCTTCGACTTTGATGGTGCGGTGTATGTCGTGCGAGGTCTGCTCGTCACGCCAAATTAGTCCGAGGCAACCCGGAAGGTCGTTTTGATTTTGGGGCTCAATCTGTAGTGACCTCTGCCCAGCAGTCTTCCAGATGCCTTCGTTTTATATTTGGGAACCCAAATAAAAAATGTGACCCGCCCAATCCCAATATTCACAAAATTAATTTGCAATAACTCTTAATCAAATCAAAAGGCAGTGTCAGTAGCGCGATTGTCCTTTAAAATAAAATTATTCGCCCTTTTAATTTTATTACTTCATCGTGGCTTCTTCATAGCATAATTTTTTGCACCACCGAGCATGACATTATCCCGAAAAAGGGTAAGATTGTGTATCAACTTTCCACAGAATGATATCGCGGTTATAAAATAAACAGATGTTTGTTTGTGAAAAGCTATTTATTGTTTCTCGGTTATGAAAATAAATAACTGAAGGATAATGGGAAACGAGACCTTTTGTAGGTCTTTTTTATCCGACTACGCGAAGCTAAACGGACGGTTATGATTTTGACCGTTATGAATGTACCTATGTAAGTTCATCTATTCTCTCATAACTTCTTAACTACGTGTCTTAATTTGACAAATACAGTATCGCTGGAAGCGTCTTCATCGTCCTCTGGTTATAGGCTATATATATATTAATGTGACGACACATTAAATTGAAAAAGGCGCCCTCTAGAAGACATAAAGTCATGGACAAAAAAAATGTTTTAATGATGCCATGTAGGGTATCAAATAAAATATATATATTGTTAGCTGATGCTCGCGGCTTTTCTTGCATGCAGCTGATAAAACTAAAGCTCACGTAAGGACGTAGTCGGGTTTTAGTTTTACGATCTTGTACATAAAATGTAAGTACATGAAAATTGTTAGTCTAGTTTCAAAGAATATTAATTATTACGTAGTGTTATGTGTTATATCTTTATAACTTATAGCTGTTTTTGACAACATTTCCTCAACAAAATAAAAAGTAATCATGTTCAGTAAACATATTTGGTACAACCTTACCCCCGAATACTGAAACGTTTGTTAACTTTGACAACAGATTAATTCTGATACTGCCTTTGCCTGGCACTAAGCAAATGACAAAGACAGCAACAGAATTAATCTGTCGTCAAAGTTAACAAACGTTTCAGTATTCGGGGGTTAGGATGGTGGCTTACTTAGCTTGACTCAGACTAAGACTGGGACTCGATTTAATTGTGAAATATTTATACTTTACTTGAAATACTACAGAACTTGACTCTGGCTATATTTTGGCCAAAAATAGTACTTGTATGTGTAAACAAAGAAGCTTAGTGTAAGTTAGTATAAGCTGAGTGGTTAGACCTAATGTCAGAGTTTCTACACCGCTCTTTGGCCTCTGACATGAAAGTAAGTAATAATTTAATTTAAAATTTTGAACAACTTACCTTTTTCTGACAGTAAGACATCGTTTTGAACAGCTGCTCCACTCACTCCACGGAGAAAAACCAAGAAATCTTTTTTGAACCTCATCAGCTACCAACTGTCGTTTTTGGGGCTGAAATCATAAACTTCTGGGACATCTGGGACATTTTTGCACACACGGTCATCTGACCCCAAACTAAGCAAAGCTTGTAATATGGCTGCCAGAGACTGATATACGTACATAGATATTTTTAAATACATACTTATATAGATATTAACACCCAGACATAGAACAAACACAAATATTCATCACATAAATGTTTGTCCTAGATGGGAATCGAACCCACGCCCCCAAACACAGAAGGTGCCACCAACTGAGCCACCGGGGCAGTCGTAGGACTTGTATCGTAGGATATAATTTGAAAGAAATCGATTGCAGTCGAAGTGCTTTGAACTGCTGCGTTTTTTATTTATAGTAGTTAGAGTTATAAAAGTTAGAGCGCTGACGGTGTCGATTCTGTTGAACTCTCTAAATCTAAACTACACCAATCTGACAGCACTCAAATTACCTGCGTCTTTTTTTAATTTTAATATGTCAGAAAAGGATGGCAGCAGTGAGAATAAGACTGTGTTGTGGTTATCCTTGAATCCTATCATTCAGTGTGATTATTTGACTAACTACTACTAAATTGATATTCAATGTATAGTTTATTTGGATTTTATATTTGTGATGATATTTTTTGAGTGATTGATTGTATTACTTTCTTTAGACGTGTTACTTTTATGTCTCGCTTTTTATGTTTATAAGCCAGAAATACATTATTATTTTTGTTCAATTTTATAGCATAGTACAATACAATAAACTCCTCAGTTTCACAATAAAATTTCAGAATGAAAGCTGTGCAAGAGATTTTAAAATCTAAAACGGAGATTTAAAATTTTTGATATCATGAAAATAGAAATATTCAATTTAATTGAGTTAATTAACTGGCTCTAGTTCACTGACATTACGGTGTCAATGACTGTAAAGCTTCTTTAAATTTAAATCAAGTATACACTGATTTAAATCTTAACAGATATATATTGTATGTCTGAACATTCCATTGCAATAGTAGTAGTAGTGTAGTTAAAAGCTTTGACGAAGTCTAAAAAAAGAACTGTAAAAATTTTTTTATTTATAAAAAAAGTAGTTAAGAATAAAGTATACCGCCGTCTTGTCCATACATAAAGCGTAGTCTATTACCCACCCCTAAACGTTATTCGATGATTTTTGATATGTTATCTACACCGTGAAAATCTATGCTTTTATGTTTGTTTGTTTTTTTTTAATTTCGCAATATCTTCGTTGTTGTAGGCATATTTTTTTGCGTCGAAAATATGACGAAGAAAAGTAGTTGTAGTATTAGAAATAAGACCGCCATAATTTTTTTTTAAAATCATAACAGAGCGGTATATTATGGTTTATCTAAGGCATTGACACCAAAAACAAAAGTTTTTTTTTAAGATTTAGGGAGTGATAACGGACTACTTGTACTAACGGACTATATTTGTCATGTCACTTAATTTCCATTATTGCACACCCCGTCACTTACAATTTCTACAATCCTTTCTATCCCAAGGTTGCCTGGAAGAGATCCCTTTCAGCGATAAGGCCGCCATTTGTTACACTAGTTAAAATGTTTTGTTTTCTCTCCTAGTTATGTACGATCTGGTGTGAACAATAAAGAGTTTATCTATCTATCTATCTATCTATCTATTTACCCCCGAAACGCTAGTTTCATCAAAAAGTTAGGAAAATTCACTTACACTCTCTATCGCATGCACGAGAAACAGAGCGACAGCTATACAATTTAAAGTATCGAATGCGCCAAAACCTCGCGCAAGCACTATCCTCTTAAGTGCCATACCTGTACCTGTACAGTCGTTTACTCTATCAAAAGAAAAAGGCCATAAATTTATTTAAATATTTACGGGTTCTATACCTTAATATCTCACAATAAGTAGTGTGTTGCGATGGCAGCCTCAAAAAGCGTTTTTGCAAACTCTTGCTTCCTTGCAAAAAAATGGCTATCATTGCTAACGGAAGTATTAAAATAGGTTAAATATTTGCAATCAGGTATTTCGGTCAAAGAAATCAAACATCCTACGTATTTTTAGTAACGAATGCTCATCCCAAATTCCAAAACACGGTATTTCCTTCGATAACCATCCATAAACTCCGTCTATGCGAACACAGTTCCGTATAGCGTTAAGCTACTCATCGCGCAACAATTTGTTAAACGTCGGATGGAGGTACTTAGAATCTGTTTATTTTGTGTATGTTTATGTAAATATTTACCCTTAACAGCCCATTAACAGATACACAGCGCGGATACAGGTGTAAATCTTAATAAATTGGATAAGTTTTAAGATAAAGTTTAAGCATTTGTGGTTCAGCCTGCTAATGGATGGAAAAGCGTTGTTGGTGCTGTAATGGTGGTCTGTGTTGTTGGTATTTATTAATCCTTTATTTTAAAGCTTAGATAGTAACGAATATTATGAAATCAACAAGCTTACCCTTCCCTTCGTGATACCCTTCGTACGCGAGTTTAGGTCTCAGGCCGAAACTCGGCAATACGAGTACAACGTTTCGGCATGACGAACTTCCATACAAACTTTAATCCCTTTTTAATCAGGGGATGGATTTAAAAAAAAAACTTTCTTAATAGTGCTCATCTACGTTATATAAGAAACTTCCAAACAAAATTTCATGCTTTCAGACTCACCGGTTTAGGCTGTGTTTTTATAGTCACTCGTTAGAGTTTTTGCCTGAGTTAAGCGAAATTAATTCTCTAATAATCTGATGATAGCTAGAGAACCTCTGATCCGATCTTATTGAGATGTTGTAGACAAGTATAGAACATTTCAATACAATGCTAAGTTTGACTATGACCAAAATTGTTGCAGGGGTTGTGAAGTCCTAGGGGTCGCCAAGTCCCAGTTCGAGGCGATCAACTAGTGAAAGAAGGTAACTCTGGCTTTATAATAAAAAGTAGTACATTTTTTGTTCTGTACAATTTTTGTTTATTGTTTTTTTTTATTAATCAATTCGGCGACCTAGTTAAATATGAATTATTCTCAATTTTTTTCACATTTTTTTTATTATTGGTTATTTTTATTTTTTTTCGTCATTCAATTCGGCTACCAATTTAAATTTTTATTACTAATAATTATATTATGTCCAACTTTAGTTACTAAACCTAAATGATTTGTTATTTTTTTTTTTTATATCTTGACATGTAACTTTAATTAAAAAAAATTATTAAATTTGAATCTGTTTTATTAACGTTAGGTATTAAGACTGCGGCAATCCCTGTTAAACAGACGATGGCTACTTAAGTCTTATCGATTGCTGTTCTTTAGTTTTTTAGAATCTATAATATCGTCTGAAAGAAGATAACGCTCAGCTAGCATACCATAGAGGAATCCTAATCATAACAACGGAATATCCGATCAGTTTTCATAATATACTCTATATTGGTGGCGTGGTTTTGAGACATTTTGTTTTAAAAAAAAACGGGAATACTCACGTTAAATTGAGTTGATTATTCCGACTATAGTTTCAATCACATTCGGTGACCTGATGAAGACGAGGTCGCGCTTATAGCATTCCTTGATAAAGGACACCGAATCTGATCGAAAATTTAGTCGGAATAGCCGACTCAAATTAACGTGAGTATTCCCGTTTTATTAAAACAAATGCATATATTATATTTTTTCTATGAGTAATACATGCTGCTTGCCGTAACAAATTCACATAATGACTAAAATCATCCGTTATCAACACTGATCCGTTTAGGCTGCATATTATGGCTGAAACCTATACTTACGCTAACCCGCAATTGTCATCAGGAAATTGTATTTTATAGGTAGGAAGTTTTAATTGAACTTAATTAACTTTGAAGTAGAGTCGATACTTACTATCATTAATAGTTTGTTGGTTTTGCTTTCTGTAAACGTCTTGAATCGTTCAATGTCTTCGCAACTGTAAAATAAGATGAAATAATGTTTCTGCGTGTTCTTCATCTAAACTTATATTTTTATTGCGTCATCGTGGCTCATAATATTCTTTACAAGTTTAATGGAAGGAACCGACAATCGTTTGTTTTACGACTAATTTAATGTGCCTTTTTTGGCTACTGACAAGTTGTAGCTCCAGATTTAAAAAAAACTTTAAACTCTACAAAATATTTTGTGAGTAGAAGTAATAGAAGTCGAAGTTGTAAAATCAAAAACAGGCAAAAATGTTGTAAAAAACAAATATCTAAAATCCAACTAACTTCAAACATTTTACTTTAGTATACATTAGTACTTGCAATGTTATTTTTTTTTTTTTTTTTTTTTAGAGATGGTTATTGAGAACTCAATCTCAATAATTTGCCATAGTTTGCATGCTCCAAGCATTGGGAATTCAATATTCAAGCAAATCGCTTTAAAACAGCTGTGAAGCTTTAAAACAGTTTCGAATGAAGTTTCGTTCTATATGTAAGTATAACAACGTACATATAATGGTAAGATATTATTGCTCTCTACTAAAACATTTTTCTTTGAGCACAATTTTCAAACTATATAATTTACTAGCTGCGTGCCGCGCTTTCAGCCGCTGTTCTTTAAGAAATTTAATATTAATGTATT
Source organism: Apocheima hispidaria (assembly GCA_947579745.1). Taxonomy (NCBI): domain Eukaryota; kingdom Metazoa; phylum Arthropoda; class Insecta; order Lepidoptera; family Geometridae; genus Apocheima; species Apocheima hispidaria. The sequence continues at coordinate 7,702,836 of OX388151.1, forward strand.
AATCCAGGGCACAAGCTTCCTTCGTACCAAATTTCATTCAAATTTGTTCAGCCGTTACAGAGGTGAACGGGAACAAACACATTTACATACTTACCTACTTACACACAAACTTTCCCATTTATATTGTTAGTGTGATATACTTAAGTCTACGTTTCTCCGCCAATCCTAGAAAATTGCTACGAGCTTAACTCGGAAACCACAAAATACGGTTCTAAGAAAACGCAATCTCAGAGCGCGCGTTTTAACTAAGATGTGACATTTTAAACTATAGTAAGTATCCCAGAACGTGCAGCACCTAAGCTTAATGAATATTCGAGGAGCTAAAGTGTACTACAGTAGGTATCTACCTCGCTACTTCTACGCGGAGTGAATCTCCGCAAATGTGTCGATGCATGCAGCGCCGCCGGCGCGTCCTAGTCCCTCCTTCACATCTACTCCAACGACTCCATCGAGAAAAGGATGAAGTTCTTAGATCTAAAAAAAAAGTGGTAAAACTTATTACATGACAGGTACTTACAACAAGATAGAAAACGTAGATAATGAGATTTTCGTTTTTCTATTTTAAAAACTCAGTTATATGAATACAATATTAAACATAAACAGTAAATACACAGTAATCTACACAGTACACAGTATATTTTACACAGTAAGCAATATTAATCTCGATAATACATTTTTTGAACTCTGATTTGAACTTGGAAATTTGCCAAATAATGCTTGCTCGTCAGTAGTGATGATCTGCAAATTCAGTATTTCAGTGATTGATTGATGATAGGGATTAGTTTCCAATGTACCATTTTTTTCATTTATTATTAAATCAGTACCCTGCCTAAGCTCATAAATAAATAAACTATAAAACAGTTTTCGAAATGACTAACCATTTTCAAACGGAACTCGTTCTTCAATAACAGTCATATTACTCGTATTTGGACTAGTGTCGGCATGCGGCATCGATGTCGGCTCGGAATCAATCTGGAATTTTCATAACAAAGGCTTCTTTATTGTGACAGGGGATAATAGAATAGCACGTATCAACAATACATACATTTCCCATCGGGATAACTAGGCCAACCTTTGCAAGCGTATCGCTTTCCGCACAATGGTTGCAATCATATGATAAAGCAAGACATTTTTCAATTTGGCTGGCTGCCAGACGTTTTTTGTGATAGATGCATTGTTGGATGCAACTCCGACAGCGCCAATGGACGATGAAAAACTTCGGCTGAACAAAACTATCGATAAACGTCGATGCACTTCTTTTCAACACAATAGCGTTTATTACTTAAACGGTCGTTTGTTACCTAGTAAATTTATTGCTCGTAAAAGTTGTAGATTAGCTTTGGGACTAAATGGAACTTGAATGGCATCGCTAAATTGCTAATAAGTAAATAGGTACTTGTACTTATGTTATTTGACTGCCCCGGTAGCTCAGTTGGTAGTGAACCTACCTTCTGTGTTTGGGGGCGTGGGTTCGATTCCCATCTAGGACAAACATTCATGTGATGAATATTTGTGTTTGTTCTATGTCTGGGTGTTAATATCTATATAAGTATGTATTTAAAAATATCTATGTACGTATATCAGTCTCTGGCAGCCATATTACAAGCTTTGCTTAGTTTGGGGTCAGATGACCGTGTGTGCAAAAATGTCCCAGATATTTTTTTTTATACAATGCTTACTTGATTAAAAGGACTAGTTTCGGTAATAATACTAAAAAGGAGTATAGGATACAGCCACTTCATATTCTTCGGACCTCAGCTTTGGGGTTCCCATCAGAATTCGTCATCTGAAACATAATGAGAATTTTTTACAAATACTTTTTTTTTTACGATACAGTTTTGGTACGTTAAAAAACTGTAGTACTGTTATAAAGTTTTGATTCACATTTTCTTTGATTGATAAAATACTGTTAAAACTTCGGGTCAAAGTAGGTTGGTCCTATAGATATTTTTTGCAATAAAATTGCAAGTAACTTTGTGATTTTTACAGAATTAAGTACGGAAGCAAAAGCAAAAAAAAAGGTACAGTAGCCATTAAAAATGTCTTTAGATGAATATTAAAACTCGTCTGCCAGTTCAATTATTCATAGAAAAAGTTTTTAGCAAAATCCTTATAAATTGAGTTGGCTTTGGTGGCAAGATAAAAATTGTATGATGAGAGAGAACTCTCAAGAAGCGAAAAAATGTTTGAAAAAATAACATTACAAACTGTTCAGGGGTCGCAAACACCTTTTCACGACACCCGTATCCCGCAACAAATTTACCGTGGTTTGAAAATAGGTCATTCGATTTAAGGTGCAACGTTTCGCTCAGCACGCCAAATTCTAATTGTCTTTCGTTTTTTGTCAATTACAGCTCAATTACTCGTTGTACAATTTTGTACTAATAAACAGGTTGTATCAAGAAATTACACCAACCAAAAAATCAAAGTGAAAGAAAGCTAGTACCCATAATTACATTTGTTACTAAGCCAATGAAAATCAAGTTATTCATATTTGTAGCCAACCAATATATGATTTACTAGCTGTTAAACGCGACTTCGTTTGCGTGGACATACAAAAAAGGTAGCCTATGACCGTCTCCTGCCCTTAAGCTATATCTGTGCAAAAATTCAGGTCGATTTGTTCTGCTGTATAGCCGTGATAACGCGACAAACACCCACGGAGAGAAACAGACAGACAGAGCTACGTTCGGATTTATAATATTAGTTAGGATGACCTATATTTTAACTGGTGCCGAAATAAATGATTTTTAATTTTAATTTTTAACCGCATTTTTTTGACATAACCCATTTATTAGCGCAAAATTGTACAAAATAGTAAAATAGTATCGCAATAAATTCAGGATCAGTAAATTAAGTGGTAAACAACAAAAAAACGCAAGAAAACTTTAATTGGCGCGCCAAGCGAAACGTTGCGTCTTAAGAAAGGCTATGTAGAAAATGTTTTCTAAACACAAATATAATTTTGAGGACCAAATTGGCCAAGTATGGTGGTGAAAGGCATTACATTTGTTGAATAACCGTTTCTAATTTTACTGCATAGCCAATTAAGAAAAAACTTATATGGTTAGTGTGCATGAAATATCACAAGAACAATGCATTTAGCATTCAAGTGTGATAACTGACATCAGATGTGTAATACCTTCTATCTACACGGGCCAAATATAGACGCCTGCATTTTGATGTCGACATTGTCATAGTCAAATTGTCTTTACCAAAACAGTTATAGGTCAAGCATATTAGGAACAGTTTGAGTGTGGCAGCTTAAAATTATCTAGCGGAGGCCATCTCAGTAATAAAGTTTAGATGATGATAAGGAATAAGTAAATCAATAGGTAGAAAAACATTAATTTGTTAAACTACAGTAAATTTGTAACATTCATAAATGGCAACGTCAGATAGTATAAATACCTGTAATAGACTGTAAATGTTCTGTGAATCTTAATTTTATTACTACGTCAATCTTAATCAGCTAGGAAGCTGTTGTAAGAATGTAGTTTACAAGATAACGAACAACTTTTGTTCTACGATTACTGAAAATCCGCGAAAAAAATTTGCTGTTCCATACAAACGTTCGTTATCTCGTATACAACAACCTCATAGCGACTCCCTAGCCGATTAAAAACCACAATGCGTCTGAGGCAAGATACCTAATATGGTTACTTTGTGCATTCATCACAAGATGAAAAGATTCCTGAATTAAAATGTAAGAAGTAAAATAAAATAAAAGATTTCAATCACATTCTCCGTCAAGGTCCTGTAGACACTAGCATCTCAATTTTATCAGGCCATAGATCTCCAAACCAATTTGTCCACTCGAAATGGCTGAAGCTATTCAATTTCAATCCCTTCATTTGTCCGCCTTCGTTTGATTTCGTCATCTAAAGCTTCCGATTTCTGACGTCCTTCACTTTTGATTTCTGTTTTTTGAAAACTATCCGTGTTTACCTTCGGTTGTTGATCATGATTATCATGTAGGAATCCTTCTCTCAGAGAGAGATAGAGGATGGGCCCTAATCCACCATGCTGACCAAGAGCATGTTGGTGAATGGCATATGACTTTGAACTTTTGAGATTCTTGGACATACCAGTTTCAGGAAAACATCGTGTTTCCTTCACCGTTCTTGAGCGATGGCATGGAAAACTGCACATAATTTATCTAAGTACTAAATGAGTCATTGCAGCAGGGCCGAGGATCGAACCGGGTGCCATTACATTGTGAAGCGCAGATGTTACGGCTGGGCCACTATCGCTCTGTTGTTGATGCTTATTCGGAAATAACGTGTTCTCGATATAGATTACACAATAGTTATACCAGGACGTATTGTTGTTTACAGATTTTAAACAGGTGACAGGTGACTTTAGTACAACACGCGATAGTATAAATTAGAATATATCTAATAACTATCCGTGTTTTATAATAAGCTTGAAAACAATAGCAAAAATTTCTGTCTCCAGCACTGGTTATGATTTTGTAAACAAATTGGAAAACTGCGCCATAAATTCACCATTTTTACGACAGGTCCTTTCGTCCCTGAATAATATCGCTTCGATATGTTCCGAATTAAATTTTTTCATCCATCACGTCTTGAAACAGTGAAAAGGATGCTTGTTCTAGGATACTTCTCACATAAAAGCAAGAGGATGTAATAAAAAGTAGGAAGTAATAAAACCAGCCTACCAATAAATATACTCATGTGCTAAATGTGTCAAAAAAAAGGATTTTCTGACACATTTTGCACAATAATTAAATTGCTTATTTATATAAATAGGCGTATATTATATCATATTATATTTATATAATAGGTTTTTATATAGGCTTAGAACTTATTTATTTTCATTAAACTATAAAAAATAAGTTCATGTTTTCTTAGCGATTTACCAAAATTTATCGTATAATTATAAGTAGACTAGGTAGTTCGATTGATACTCTACCTATTTCACTAATAAAAATGTATATTTTAAAAAACACAAGAAAAATGAAAACAAACACGTACGAAAAAAACTGTGTTACATAAACCTGCAAATTCAAAGCCTAAAAATTATATCATATGCTACAATTCTCATCTTCTGGTCGAGTGTGGACGGAGCGAGTCTATGAGATCACACATGCTGTGTGAGTTTGGATTAAACCCCCGAGATGTTGGCATGTTTCAGGGTATCCTGGCCGCACCCACCTGTGAGGCGGCGAGGACCTTGTATGCCAAGGTCTCGGTCATACTGTTACAGCGTAGGGACTCCAGTCCCTTTTAAGTGGTCGTAATAGTGTTGTAAAACGGGGCTGGCATAATCGCATGGCGACTAAAGCCCCAAAATAAAATAGATATTAAAAAAAAATAAAAAATTTAATAAAATACTATTAAAAGAAAGCTATTACATCTGGTTGCAAAATGTAGCCTACCCTGGCATAAGGAGGAATCTAACGCAGCTGCATAGGCACTCTCTACTGAGATCTATACCGACATGGGCATTATAACTGTGTCACATTGGAACACACTCATCCACACATCCAATAAAACAATTAAAATGAACATATAAGTCACAAATTTCTAGGATCTGTCACATTGGATACCAATTAACTAGTCGTTTTCGTCACAGTAACCTTTTCAAATAAAGTACTAGAAGGACCAAACTATCTCCTTCCTTACCATTAACTGTGTTAATTAGCACCATTTAAGCCATTTTCTTTGTGTAACGTGGTTTTGCGAACTAAGACTTCGATACTTTAACAAAGTCAAATAACGTCGCGAACCTTTCCAAGAACAGCAACTTCTTTGGACCGGTGCTCATAATGGCTTTTTTCAGTAATCTTTCGGTCTGCGCAATCTATATAAAAGAACAAGCCCTTTTCTAGGAATCAAAACACAAACAAAACCGCTTATGATAGAGACTTATGACAATACTGCTGAAACCGTCTAGATAAACAAAAAGAACGGATTTTACAAGATTCCAAACCTAAAGCGGTAAAATGCCCCCCAAAGTTTGTATGGAATCTTTTTTTTTTTTTTGCACAGCCAATGAAACTCTGTTCGCATTAAAATAAAAAAAGGCGTGTTTCGGGATTTTTCTAAAATCAACCTCTAATAAATAGGTGTAATGGGGTGTTTTCTTTATAATTATATGCAAGCGAAGCCGTGCGGGCCAGCTAGTATTTTATAACGGCAAATCTTGATTTACGAGTAATATTTCCCGCTTAGAAGGTTAAGCACTGTTTCATTTGTTTTAATGAAAGTGTTTGGGTTTGGAAAATTATGTTTTGATTTAGGTATTTGTTTTTTGGTAGCCATAATTTGATTTTTGTGTTAATTGGGGTTCCGTGATGCAATAACGAACCCTTATATACCTTATATATATCGTCTCTCTGTCTATCTGCTCCGCTGTCACGCACCATCATAGCTGCTACTATTATGACACAAAGTACCCATACACGTAAAATTTCATTGCCATCCAGCATGGCTGCCAGCATTCTAGCCAGCTTTCCTGCCAGCTGTCCTGCCACGGAGGGTTAAGAGATTAATATTATTTTTAAACACTGTTTTAGACTTTCGTGGTTGTTTACAACATTACTATTAGTACTCACGGGACATTTACCACGGTTATTGTTTTTGTTGAGTTCCCGATATTTCGGCACAGTTGCATGCGCCATGGAACTCAACAAAAACAATAACCGTGGTAAATATCCCGTGAGTACTAATAGTAATATTATTTTTAAGTTTGTAAATATAGGTATTTCATAGTTATTAAATTAGATTAGTTTTATAGATTACCTTAATAATACTAGCTGTTACCCGCGACTTCGTTCGCGTGGAGCAATAAAAAAATGCTAAGTAAAATGCAAAAATTCTGGTTGATCCGTTCAGCCATTTAGACGTGATATCGCGACACATGCCCAGAAAGAGAGACAGAGAGACAGAGACAGAGAAATAGCGAGACAGAGAGATAGTGAGACAGATAGACAGTTAGACAGAGAAACAGAGAAACAGAGAGACAGAGAGACAGAGTTACATTCGCAAATAAAAGCTATTCGATTCCATTCTATTCTATTTAATTCTATTCTATTCTATGATCGTAAACACAGAGATATTAGAAAAAGGCACTTAATAAAAACGTGCTCTTTAAAGATAGGTGCTACATGGGAGCTACCCATAGCTCATAGTACGCTATTTTTTTTTTTATTTCTCTGCACACTTGAATAAATGGCTTTTAAAAGATAGCAGCGTATTTGGAGGGCGTACTTAAGTGACCTATTAAAGAACACGGCATGTACCTAAGCTTACCAAAGTAGGTACTTTTACGTGATAATATTCAATATGTTATTCGTTCTGTTATCCGCAGCATGGCGAATACATTCTGGAAGCAGCAGACCGTTACAGTAGCAAATATCAATAAATAACATACACTTGCCGGAAATATTTGTACGTATGTCTGTACACGGTGCCCTTCGGCGTCGTCGTGGACCATCGAACACCAAACTACATGGTCCATAAATGTATCAATCTATAATCTACTATTACTGATTTTTTTCGTCATCAGCTTTAATTTAGTGCTGACTAATACATAGATTAGTGCTCATCATCGCACACCGAATCATTTATTATTACATTTCACACTAATCTCAAATGTTTTTTTTAATAGGGAAAGTGCCATTTTGCCACCTTGGCCAAGAAAGAGGGTAATGTTTCTCAGATCTATGTACATACGAGTATGTATGTATGCTTGTCTGTTCGTATATAACCTCCTACAATCTTAACGGCTTGACCGATTTTGACGAAGGATTTAGTTTTTTTTTTGGGTCCATGGATTCCTTTTTATGTCTGCAGTGACATTGGTTACATTGTATAGTCGGGTTTTTTTATTTCCTTTTAATAATAAAATTTGTTAACTAAACAACCAGTTGACAGCGTACCCAACGATAGATTGGACACTTGGACAGTCATGAATGTCATTAAGATATATTAATTTTACTGTCACTGCGGAAAATAAGTATCGCAGTTACTGCGGTACGACAAACGGTACCATTTCCAAATTATCAACTTTAAAAAAATATTACGTTCTACCTATTACAAAAATATCTATTACGTAGTTATGGGGCAAGCCTTTGACATCCAACACGGGCCTTGGTTAGTGATCAATGGTTTGCATACATTAATTAATTGCTACCAAACGCTATAACAGCCCAAAATTAATTTATGCCCCATAAAATAATTGCCTACCGTCATCTGAAGTCGTAATTTTACTATTAATTTTGTAGATAGACAATGCGTACTGACGCAGCCTTCTCTTCATGGAACGATTCTACATGTACCTAGATGTTTGTCATTGATCTTGAGAAAAAAAATATGAATATTATTTGATTGAAACAGGCGTTACTTTGCGGAAGTTCATCTTCAAATCTGTATCTAAAACGAATCTCTTGTGTTTTTCCGCAACAATATCCCGTCCAGTAAAATTAAGAAGTAAGGGGATTCATTTATTTTACGTAAACTCAAAAATTTAAATGAACCAGAAAAAAATGTGCTACTAACCTGAAACATTTATTTTTATATGTACTTTTTTCCTGAGATGAATTTGGATGAAGTGATTTTTTTTATCCCAAAAAAACAAACAGCTGCTTTTGGATATAGCTGGTAAAATCGCTGCTAGCTTATTAAAACCCGTATAATTTAGTTTATAGAACTCTAGTTTCAGTAGCAGTTTCTTTGCGTGCTATAAAGTAACAACTATATCCCAGTAACCCATCCTATTACGCGCATAGATACGCACGTCCTTGACTCTGAGCGTCTGACTGAATACACCATCAGACGATATTGTATAAACTTCTATGTTTACGTAATTTTCACACTCATATTTTGGCAACTGTATACACAATTTGAGATCTCTCTCAGCTAAATCGCACGGATCAAGAAACAAAAGTAAAGAAATAAAGTAACGTTTGCAGATGAAGATCCGTAACTAATAGAGCGTTGTTAATAGTCAAACGTCTGCAGTATGTTAAAATAAAACAATACATATATAATTATAGTCGATCTTTTTTATATCATTTAGTGACTAGACGAGCAAGTCGCTCGCCTGATGGTGACCGTCACTCTTGCCCATAACAGTTAACTGCCATCTAGTGAACTCTAACAGTCCAAAACCTTGTGTCAATTTGCAGTGCATTTTTAATGCTCATCCTTGATTATCATCATCAGCCAGAAGAAGTCCACTGCTGAACAAAATGTCTTTTGGAGTTCAGTACGCTCACCGTTTACTAAGAGAACCTTGCTGCCCGTCCTCCGGTGGTTGTGTTTACAGTTTTAGGATATACCCGGGTCCATTATGCATTATGCACTGCGAAATCAAACTTTTTTCCTGGAACTTTCTATTGCCTTATTAAGCTAGATGTTATTTTTTATTAAATAAACAACTTCATTTACCCATAAATTACACTTTTAATATCATATTGCTAGTAAGGTATAGCAAAAAAACTATTTTTTTATAACGGTCTAATTCTTCTATTAAGAGATAAATCTTGACCTTCGCCAATTTATCTCAGACGCATTTAGTTAATTTAGAATAAAGTTAGCCCAGCTATTTGTAGAACAACTTTTTGTATCGTATAACAAGTCCATTTCCCTAATCCTAACTAATATTATGATTCGGAGGAATATAGCCATAGTCGCTACAGGACCAATAAAAATTTTCGAGGTATAAAAATGAATACGTCCGTCTCGAGGAAAAAACTTTGCTTGCTTTGCTTCCACACAAAACGTCAAAAATGGATCAACGCTATCTAGCGTACTAACTTTGTGACGAAGTAGTACTAGCGAAGTAACTTTGTCTCTCTATTTGAATGTTTCTCACGTTATCATAACAACGCGGGTCGCGGATAACAACTATCTATTTATATATAAAATAAATAAACGAGACCAACTATCTTCGAACCTAGTATGGGAAAATTCTTATTAAAAGTGCCTCTTTCATCATCTCCAACTAAAGTCCGAAGTAAGCAATCGGAAAGTAGCTAACAACACCTTAGTTTGAAATCATGAAAGAGGCCTCGCGAGCACAAACTTTTTTACACAATCGCAATTCTACAATTTTATAGTTGTCAGCGATTTTTGATTGGTGGGGTACTTCCCCCAAAAAAAAGGGACGTTTGCTGCGGCGTTGTTACCGGCCAATTTTGATAATATTTGGCATAAGCTGTCAGTACTCACTTCTTAACAAGAATATCAAATATGAGCAAAATTGATCAAGAGGTTGTCAAGATATACCCGACTAATAAAAAAAAGGCCGAGGACTGAACCAACTAAAAAAGTCGTAAAGCCTGTATACCAAGTTTCGTCAAGATTGATTAAAATATAGGACCTGTATAAGCGAGTACATTATCAAATGGACATTATCAAAATCGACCGATGTAAGGCGCCGCAGCAAAATTCCCCCCCTTTTTGTAGGAAATAATACCAATCAAAAAACGTCGTCGACTAAAACATTAGAAAAAATCGTAGAACCTGTATACCAAGCTTCGTCAAGATTGGTTGAAAAATACGACCTGTACACGAGTACCAACATATGACATACAGATGAATACGGACAGATGAAAGCAAATTTTGGCAGTTAAAACTGAGATCATTCATTCGCTTCGCTCACTCGGTCAAAAAGTAGATAACGCTAATATTATACCTATTATACCTAGGTACAAATAAAGATATCACAATATCACACATATAAAGTATATTTTTTTTACCGATAGCTTTGGAATAATCTCATAACTTTTAAACAACTGAAGATTTTTTTATTAATCATAGCTAAGAGCTTAGGAGCCATTGCAATTAATTCTGCGTTCAAATAAATAAACGTCATTCCAATCTGTCCACCCGTTTGAAAGCTACGATGCCGCAGACAATCACAACCCTCCCACAGCCCTGATACGCAGTTTTCAGACTTATAACATCCCTCGTTGTGGTCGTATAATTATTTTATAGGAACTTTCCTATAACTGGTTTCGTTGCAACCGACCAATAATCGTAATTGGGTTAAAATTTCCATGTTCCCACTATCGAACTAAGTAGAGGAAACCCAATTTTGCTTCCAGTGCACTTCGTTGTCATAGTCACTCGCAGTGTTGTGTTTAAAATTGTTTGTAATTTAATTATTAACTTGTATATAGGTACAAATAAGTTCTTAAAAATCGTCTACTGTCTTATGCCAATATTTAACTAATTAATTCTACTCCTGTACTCCTAATCTACGGTTCTTCAAAAAATTCTAAGAAACAATATATTGGATCTCAGTACTGTGAGAACAAATTTCTCCGAAGAAGAACTTGTTGGAGACGAGAATAAATTATCTCCTATTTCTAGTTTGATTTAATTGTACAGTTGATAGTCTAAAGAAGTGGTAAGGATTCTTAAGAAAAATGAAGCTTCAAGATTCACGTTTATATTTTAAGTGGACTGTTAGTAGCGATTTTATTCCTAGTTAAACATTGCAAAAACTTGAGAGCGTTATATTTCGGGCGCGACAGCAATTAGCGCTACATTTTATTTTTTGATAGTTACCTAAGCGTAAGTAAATAAATCTATTTCAAAATTGAGCATTGTCGAAAATTATTTTTATTGATATATTTTTGTTGTTTGTCGAATCAAAGCATGAACTTAAATTGTAGGTCCAAATATAATTTTAAAAAAATATCTTGTTTCCATTGTGAACCATTGTGAACACCATCATGAAATGGTTCTGTAGCTTTGTGCGAAGTTGAAAATGATTATGCTGCTGTTATTTCCGGAACATTTTGTTTGACTCCTCATAAGTATTAACTTGACCAATAATTCGTAAACTATAAGATTTTAATGAGTCACAATTTTAAAGTAATTTCAGTATTTTTGCTAGTAACACATATTTAATATTATTCATATGGTGGGTTGAGGTTTTATCACAAAATCGAAAATATACACGAATATTTAAAAATTGGTGAAGGTTTGATAGGAAAATTGATTGATTTTGAAAAAGTTCCTAATTTGCTACGGAACTCTAAAGGTAGAAAGAACACCATAATTAATGTCTTTAAGTTCTCGCTAAGTTTACTTACTTAACTTATCGGATATAATTAACGTATATAACGTTACATATACTAAGTACTTACTTATCTATTAATGAAAACAAATGACTTACCTCAGACAGCCGGCTGTTTATTTGACAACATCTCCGGCGTACGATAACAAGTAACAGTTACGAGAGACAACTGAAACGCACGGCTCTGCTCTTCCGACTATTGCTAGACAGGCTGCGCGCGCGCTGCCTCTAATCTCTCAAATGCTCTATTATTATTATATCTCGTACTTCCAAACTGATCGAATTTTCAGTTGATTGGATTGGATGACTTAAGAGCTCGCTCCCGTGACCAGGACTTCCCGTTTACACTTTTAAAAAAAATTGAGATTAAATATCACTGAGTTCAAATTTAAAATATAAACATAATAACATTGCCAAGCTTGAAGCAAGTTTTATGTTTATATATTTAAAAAAATGGCCAATATTATATTTAAGTTTTTTTTTATTTTTTAATACAGTTTATTTTAATTCCACACGTCGTTTCTTTTTATTATAAATATTTTTTTAATTGGTGACATGTTATGCCCATGGTGTGGAAATAAATTCTTCTGTGAATCTGGCCAGTGGGCCATATAAAATAATGTAAGCATTAGGCGGGCGAAATATATATATTTGTTTCCATTTGCCGTACAAAAGTCTATAGTAGAATACTAGCTCCCTTCATTTTTTTGTTGAGATGATTATGTACACAAAACTACGAAAACTTATCATTTATAAAAAAATTTTTACTAAATCTATACAAGAAAAAAAATACTATTTTTATATAAAAACATAAGCATTCAAACATTGGCAAAAGCAAAGCAGGAACAAAGAAATATCCATAAAAAAAAAAATATGTTACTAAACTATGGAGACTTTTGTTGACAAGAAAAATTGCAAATATATTTTTACGCGCATTGTTGTATTTATTTTGTTCTTCTCGTTAAGATAAAAGTTTTAACACAAATTAAGTTATTTATTTTTAGCACATTTGCTACTTAGACCGACATTTGGATTTGATATCCTTAGATGTTTCTATGTAATCGGAGACTGAAGGACAATTCCCATTCAAGGCTAGGTGTGTTTACCATCCTCGACCACACCGGCGCCTAGAATCAGGGGAGTTTGTGGGACAATGCATAGCCTGACAGAAAATTAAATAAAAAATATTGGGTTTATTTATTTCCAAATAATGATTTTTGCTGCTCCTGTTTTCCTGCTTGAGATGCTTATTGAAGCTTGATAATGAACAAATTTACTATAATATTTACCTACGGTAGATATAAAGTATCTATTTACTGCATAACTTTCCGATACCGTGTTTGCACAAAAACGCAAATTTCATGCTAAAAATATTGGCTGTGTTTAGCCACACGGCAACCATTTTTATAAGGCACAGTGTAGGTAGACTCTAGTGGGTAGGTACGCGTATTTTTTTATCAGGTGGTCGGTTCGGGTCTTGTTCCTGTCGCTCCCGACAGTCGTTCGTCAGTTTGCAGTGTTGTATATCATTCATTGATGCGATAAGCCAAGCCAACAACTGCCAAGCGTCAACTCGGTAAAAGCTCCTCGCAGCACGCTCGCACAAAAATGTAGTGTGTGTAATCTTCATAAAAAATTCGTTACAGTTTAGGTGTTACAGTTTTACACAACAAATAATTCCTCCCGATGTACCTGCGCAGTAGACCAATTTTAGTAGCGCGAGAAACTTCGATCTACCAATGGGAACTGTACGCGCTAAAATCTTGCGATCTTATTGATCGATCGATTTTGCGCCAAAATCGCACCGCTCGTGCGCCATCTTGGTCCGACGACGTAGGTACGAATTGTGCATGCGGAAAAGACTTAAGAATGCAAAAAACAATATTTTGCCATTTGCAAATAAAATTCAATGTGTACATAATCATTTATACGTGCGGTTACTCTCGGAAACCGGTCTGTGCTTTTCTGCACGAACGAAAACTGCCGATCGGAATTATTAGTTGTGTAAAACAAAATCTATCGCGCACAGGAGTAGCGTACAACGGTAGTAACAACTCGCTAGTATGTCCTGGTTTTATGCAGAAATTTCCTTGCTCTTGTAGGTAGAAACTACGTTGGAACAAACATAGTCATAAAGTGCACTCCTGTATCATAGATACCAACCTATTATAAATAAACGAACTAATATAGAGCTCTGTCACAGAGTAGGTATGATTCCGTAATTTTAAGTAGAATGGAATTTGCCTATCAAATGAAGCTAAGTACTTATCGGAATACACCGTTTAGTACTTAGTATCAGATTTTCAATTTGTGAGTGGTAATTAGTCGAACCGAGCCGAGTATTAGTACACTACCACCTTTCCCATAAACCTTTACCTAGATTCTAAACCTACTTATATTTAGGATGATCTGAATTTTTAAGCAGTTTCGCAATTATTGCCATAAGCAGAGTTGTAATGATGTTAATCAAGGTACTAATCACATTAAGCTAATGTTACTTGTTTGCTGACGACCTCAATTAATCATCCGGACACCCCAATTACAAGGCGGTAATATAAAAGATCACGATACATTGAAAGACTATTAAACTCATTAACAGAAGAAAAACGACGACGATATAATTATGGACGCCGTTTACTGCGTAATGAAGGGAGACATAAAGGCAGTGGATCAGTTCGTGGATCATCTCAACTCGATCCACGGGAACAATAAGTTCACATATGAGCTGGAAGTGGAACGAACTTTACCTTTCCTGACATCAGAGTGATGATGAGGTCCGATGGCGCGTCGGCTCAACGGTATATAGGAAACCTGCCAGACCTAGTGTTACCCGAAAACAATCGTCTTATACTAGATTTAACCAAGAGTACGTGGCTACACCTAGTGCTAACCGGCTACAACTAGGCGTAGCCGCACTTCGGGTTCTAGCCGTAACATATATAAATAAAATATTTTAGCGTGGTTAAGTCCTGATAAGAAACATTAAATTATGTGTTAAAATCGCGAAAGTTCAAAGTTACAGAAGTAAAACGGAAAATCATTCATTTAATTCAAATAAAATAAGTAAGTATACGAACTTAAAAAAAGTAAATTTACATTGTACCTAATTTTTGTTTATATTTCATTGTACTTACTTATTTATTATTTTCCTTATAAATACAACATTTCCAAATGTAGAGGTAGACCTAAACATACAGATTTTTCCAAAAGTCATACGAAAGCCTCATCATGATCATCATCATAAGCTAGAAGATATCCACTCCTGAACAAAGCGGCCTCTCCCTGTATGCGGCATGTTGCCATAATCTCCTCGCTTGATAGGCAGCTTGGGACCGCAGAACCATCACCGTTCACTAAGAGGACGCTGCTGCATATCCTCCAGTGATTCTGGTTACTGTTTTAGGTCATACCTGGGTCCACACGAAAACCTGCTACTCCAAAATACTATTAAATGTGGGTAAGATCCGCATTGGATCTATATAAGTTGAAGTTAAACTTGGTTCTTGTCATGAGTCCAATATGTATTGCAAGCTTGCAAAGAATGAAGGACCATTTTGAACTAGCTTAAACAACGCGCTTAGTTTCGATATTACCTATAATCTGTTCACGGAGAATGTCTAATAGCGAAATCAGGGACTGCACTAGATAACGAACATAGGGTGCGTACACGCTACGAGCAAATGTTAGTCTTATCCACTAGAAGGGAAAAGTGGGAGTGGTTTGTGAGCCAAGCATACGAATGAACATTCTTATTTACGTCAACGCACCGAATTTCACTTGACAGTCCTAAGCGCAGCATAACATTTTATACGAATAGTCCCCACGGACCAATCACAGTCACTCACGGTGTCAGTGCTGTCCTTTTCACTTTCATACAACTGTGCAAGAGAGAGCGCCCTATATTAGACATTCTCCGTGAACATAGACATAGTGAATATAGACAAGCTTTCGATACTGCTTCGGGGATTCCGTCGATACCATTATAGTACCTATATCAGATACGATAGGGATTTCAAAAAGCTTTAGATAATTGATATTGTAAGTTTGTAAAGCTCTCACTTATTGGTCACTCTCTGTGGGAGTTGAATAATATAGGTTTCTTCGGTTTACTACTTTCTAATTATAGCATTTCAACTGCAATAAATAATCAAGTTTAACTCACTGACTTATCTGTGGGCAGGACAGCTATCTTGTTGAATCACTTACTGTCACTAAAAGGGAAAATGTGTCGCAATTGCAAAATGACCTGAATAAATAAAACAGAAGTATTTACTGCTGCTAGTTTAATTATCCTTAAGTGCCCATACATATACAGTGCCGGATTAGCCACGTAGCAAGAGTGACCGAATGCTACAGGCCCCCGCACCTTGCGGGGCCCTCGTTCTTTTGCGCAAAAAAAATACATAGGTTTGCTATACCACGAATCACGAAAAGTATTTTTGTAAACGTGGTGTTTTATTTACAAGAAAAAAACTGTTTTACAAGAAAACTCCATAAATAATAATAAATAATTTCTCAAAATTTCAAAATTCTCTAAAACTTCATTCAAGAATTCAAGAGTAATAACGTACAAGCCTTAGCGACAATTAGAAGTTAATAGCATCAAGTTATTATCAAGTGTTCTCCTCAAATTCTCAAGTTGTTGCCACGACAGTGAATTTCAGCTGAGCATCGGCGTTACGTTTTACATTGTTCGGGTTTGACAAAAGACGACTTTTCACTTCCGGTAAGGTAGGATTACCACTTTTAGCTAAGTTGGTCATTTTTGCGCGTATAAATATTTTAATAAAGAACTATGCAATTAGTATCATATCAACATTTTACATATTATTTCAAGTTAAAGCAAGGAACCTATTAAGTGGGTAGTAATGTTTTCCCGATAGACAAAAAAATTAATAAGTTCGCTCTAAATTATTATAACGTCGACGGGTATAAAATCCAATCATATAACTATGTGTCAAATATATATATTATATATCTTAATAAAACGAGCTTACAATTGTTAAGAATATTAAAAGGTAAGACACTTTTTATTGCAATACTTTTGGAGAAAATAAATATGCAAAAAATCTTAACTATACGAACAGTTAATATTAATCATTGAATCTGTGGACTTTGTACTATGTACGGATTTGTCTTTATAACAAACGCGGAATCTGCAAAATATAGTTTCGTCATCAGTCTAAAATTTCTGAAAATGTGGAAAGTTTTTAATTTATGACGAAAATGGAATCTGGTGGATGTGATTCAAAGCAATCGCCCGCGCGACCTTGCGTAACTGCCATTAGATATATTTGCTCCACTATCCTGGGGATTCTGAATCTGTCTGTGTGTGAGTTTGTTAACTTTGACAACAGATTAAGTATATTGCTGTCTTTGTCATTTGCTTAGTGCCAGACAAAGGCAGCATTAGAATGAATCTTTTGTCAAAGTAAAAAAACGCTTCAGAATCTCGAGGTTTAGACTCTAATATGATACAGTATAATTAAGCATCATGATCAACTGCGGTAATAAATCGTCTTAAAAGTGAGAATTCCATGCCTTGAAGGTTCCATGTAAGATTCATACAAAACACCCTAAATAAATCGTTCTCATTCGAAGCTACAGCGAGACAACTACATATTGTTATTCTCAATTTATCAACCGTGTGACGTAGATGTTTATACATATTATTACAATGATTTTTCTGTCTCTCAATGTTTAGTCTAATAGATGACATCGATGTGTGCTACTGACACCAATTTCAGTGCTTGAATCCTCTTAGTCACGGGTTGATAGCTCAGGGTCTGAAATTGATCGAGTGAGTGATATCACCATTCTGTCAAGTTAACAAACATAAGCGATGTGTCATTCGATTCAACTAAATACAACCATAGTACCTACCTAAGTACTTACATAACCTGTCCTGTCTTTCTAAAAAAGTTTTTAAAAAATATAGCAGTTTCCAAAAGAGTTTTCGAAAAATATGTTCAGCATATAAAAGATGGATGTCTGACTGTAGAGTTATGTAATGTACTGGGACAAGCAACTCATGCCACATTTGGCTCGGACCACGGTGTGAATCGCCCAAGTGCTCTAAATCAATCGGGCCTTTCGTACTACAGTAGGAATCGCCTACGGTTTTAGATTACTGGGTCCATTCGAATCGCGGTGAAACGTGGGTTTAGCTTCCATAGTTGTCCCATTTCACATTAGTGAAGATAATTGTGAAAGTGTGTATGTCCAATAAGTGTATATGTTGTGTAAAAATGTTTTGAAGAAACTTTCGATTTTGCATCTTTCAATTTTACGGAAGAGAACGAAAAAAATCTTATTCTCGAAGAATTTCTTCGAAAAAATCTTGCGATAAAATTCTATTATTTCAAAACGAATATTTCTTTTAATGTATTACATTGACTTGAAATTTTCGGATATTATTATATTGCGGTAGCTGCGGCACGATCATTTAGGTATGTGCTAACTTTTTAAAATACGAAAAACCTCTTGCTAGCTACCCTACATCATACATAACAACTTTTGTGTCATGTCTTTTTATTCTCATTTTTTTTTCTCCCATAACAAAAACATTTAAATTAGGGCTTTAAATGACAATACCATAAAGCAGTTTCAAATGACAAACGCGGAAACGCGGAATGACAACAAGAAACGCGGGGGTCCGGGTGAATGAATGAAACTAAAATTTTCAGCAAAAAAACACAAGTAATAAATTTTTCCATACAAACTTACTTTTTTTTTTGTCACATGACCCGTGTATGCCTAAGTATTGTATACCCCTTAATTGTTGAATCTAATTTATTCATGAAAAATTATATTTATCCAAGTAGATTTTATTTGTCAAAGTCTAAAAGTTATACATATTCTCGACTAGGTACATAGTAAAAAATAAGGCCACGTGAGAATAGTGACGCTAGCTTTGGAGCCATTTTGTAGGTGACACTGGTATCGCTTGGGACCTCGCGTGTAAGAAATAGCTCCGATCAACCAAAGTAATACGGGAAACAAGTAGTTGGATAAACTTCCTGAAAAAGGTGTATGGATAAGCGGAATAACGCAAATGGAGTTACATATATTATGTCACTGTGCAATGTTCCTCCTGTAATAGGCCTATTTTACTGTGTTTGTGTGTTTGGGCGTTACCGAAAAACTACCATATCGATTTATATCGAATTTGGTTCTATGAAAAACATAAATGCCTTTTAAAGTTATACCGTTAAAATAAATCAAAAGATATAGTACTGTCCCCTTTAAACTTAACTGTCCCATTTAAATTAGTACTCACGGGATATTTACGAAAATTTTAATTATTTTTGAGTTCTAGATAATTCGGCATAGTTGCATGCGCCATGTTCACGGGGGTTTTTAATTACAGGGGGACAAAAAAAAAAAAAAAAAAATTTTTCTTTGGGTTTAACTGTGCCAAAATATCGGGAACTCAAAAATAATGAAAATGAATGGAAAGGAAAATGAAATAATGGCGCCAAGTACTCACGGTAAGTACTTAAGTAAGTAGAGTAGAGTAGAGTAAATGTAGTAGTTTTTGTAGTGGTAGGGCTCTCTTGCAGAGTCCGCCTTGGGAAGAACCACACCTTTGCCAGGTATTCAACCGCCAAGCAGTAGTGTGCAAGCATTACTGTGTTCCGGATTGAAGGGCAATGTTTCCAGCGTAATTACCGGGCATACAAAGATTTAACATCTCAGGGTGACGAGCGCAGTGCATTGCCGCGCATAGTTTTGAACTGTTGAAGTTCAACATTTTGGGTGGCACTGAACTGTTATGGGCAAGCGTGACGCTTAAAATCAGATGAGCGACTTGCTCGTCTCGTCACCGAGTAACTTAAAAAAAAAAGTCGAATTCTAAAATAGTGTCCCCTAAATTTGTCGTTGGTGCCACTTTTTCTTGTCCCATACAAGAGACGTTGTTGTTCAAAGAGTTAAAATACTATTTAGTAAGTAATACGTATACTTGGGCTACCCTCTAAGTCTATAGAGACTTACTTATATACCAAAGTATTTCAACTATTTGCTTATAGATACTCTATATAGTATTGTCGATTTGGTAATAGTAATTCTATTTGAATGACCTTTAAGGTAATTATTCACACGTTCCTCATCATCATAATCATTTGCAGCCTCTAATCGCCCACTGTTGAGCATAGGCCTCTCTTCTTGTACGCCACATATCCAGGTCCTGTGCCAATCTTGTCCAGGTACCACGATTTTCACAATATTGTCGTCCCAACGAGCTGTCGTACCAATGTCTCGTTTATCGGTGCGCGGCCACCAATCCGTCACCACCTGCTAGCACTTTGCCTGGCAACGTGTCCGGCCTAACTCAATTCGTTCGTTCGTCAATAATGTAATAATTCCCACCTACCTATAAAGCACTTGAGTAACAGCGACAGAAACTTAATCCTCTTCCCTATTGAAATACCGAAGTTGTTCGAGGGTGCGAAGCAACCGCTTTCGGTCTCGTATTATCCCTAAGTGGGTGGGTTTCGACAAAGTGATACAGGTAATTAGGTTGACTATTGATTGTGGTTTCCTGAGTTTATACTAACCTCATCGAGTTATAACATTGGCCTGGTTACCATATTACATGTATTGTGCTTTTGAGGCATATGGAAGTTTGTTTGTGTGTTCCTATAGTACCTCCTGCAGCCTAAGCGGCTTAGGCCATTTTGATGAGTGAGGTGCCGTTGGATTCTTCGTTACGTCCGGAGTGACATAGGCTACATTTTGCAGGCAGATATTTTGTTTTTCTTTTAATAATAATATATTTTAACATCACTCACGATAATATTATAAATGCAAAAGTTTGTGAGTATGTGTGGTACTCAATTACGTTACTGCTAAACAGAATTGAATGGAATTTCATATAGAGGTAGAGGTAGATATAGAGGAAAGTAGACCCTAGATTAACATATAACCCGAAAATCATATATAAGGTTTCCTAAAGGATAGCGAATTAAGCCGCGGGGTATTGCTAGTTTGTTTAGAAATCGTACAGAACACAAAAACTGTATGATAATGAATTCTATGTAAAATGTAGTGTTAGAGGATTGTACGGCACAATAGCTTAGCTATTTTATTTTTTAACCGACTTACAAAAAATAAGGTTCTCAATTCGACTGAATTTTTGTTTGTCACTTGAGTAGTATTTAGATTTATTCCACGGACAACATAAGAAGGCTCGGTTCGGAAATAACAGGCTTTTTCATGCAAAGCCCAAAACACACATCTTATAGGCTTTGACGCTTTTTTACGTGTTTTTATGTTTAGATGTAGACATGAATATACTTATATAATATGCATAGAGATGAATATCAAGAGGCGGTGATCCAAATATTGCGTCGTATATTTAGTACTTGTAAATTGGTGAATTAGTGAAATCTCTACGGACTCGGATTGTACCCTGTTATATATGAATGTTTGCGTTGCTCGCAAGAACGACGAGACGCTTGAAGATTCCGCGTCAACAAGAACCACGTACAACTAAGTTCACAATGGTGCGACGTATATTTGGTAGCATTAGTGTGTCGATACCATTCCCAACTTTCATTGGCCCCGTCCTTATTAAATAAAATAAAAAGTCTATGCTAAATGGTGCCTCTCTATTAATTATTTCTCGGGTCGACCCCCGACAACCTGCCGAGCGTGGGGATTACGGTATCCCGCTTTGTTCAGCAGTAGACGTTTTGGCTGATGATGATGAAATCGTGCCTATTTAAGTCTTTAAAGACGATTCTACAAATGGCATACGAATTTACTTATTTCTTCGAGATATAAATTGTTAACCGAAAATTGGTAGTCAGGCCACTCATTAATAATCACAAAGTATCTAATAAGTCGGTGTTAATTAGTACATGTATTAGCATAGTATCTCTAGTATAAAGTAAGTATTTCTATACTATGGTACTAGTCTGAGCATAGGTAAGTATTCAAGAGTTTTATTTACAAATTCTTTTGCGTAACCAGAAATCATCTATTGATTGTTGCGTACCCTAGTTTTTAAATTGGAGACGTTATGAAAAGCTCGTATTTCACTCAATATTAAATGTAGCACAAGCAAATTATATTCATAACAATTCTTCTTTACACTATAAGTATAGGTATGGCATAGCATGTAGGTACAGTACAGCAATATGGTGTAAAGGGAGGGGATCTACAAATTGTAGCTTGCCGATTTGAGATGTATACCTATCTTCTTAGTTGGTAGTGCGTCTGCCTTATAAGCAGGATGTCCCGAGTGCCATTCCCGGCCGAGTAGAAGTTTAAATAAAGAATTTATATATCTGCTCTGGGTCTGGGTGTTAGATGTCCATATAATTGTGTGTTTTCTATACACTAACGTCTATAATAACTTATTAATTTCATCTCATCATCTGCTCTAGAAGACGTTCACTGCTGATTGTAGATCTCCCCCTTAGAGCGCCACACTGAACGACAATTGGCCATTTGCATCTGTCGGTTTCCCGCGGCTTTCACAATGTCTTAAGTCCAACTAGTGGGGGGACTGCCTACGCCGCGTTTTCCGGTTCGTGGTTGCCACTCACAAACCTTTCTTCCCCATCAGTTATCCGTTCTTCTAGCGATGTGGCCCTTTAGCTTTTAAACCCCTAAGAGCTATGTCAGTGACTTTGGTTCTTAGGCGAATATCATCGTTCCGGGTTTCATCTCGCAAGGAAACTCCGAGCTTAGCTCTCCATTGCTCGCTGTGTGACATTTCTCCAAAAGGCCAGCAGTTAAGGACCATCTTTCACAACTAATTCAACAACTAATCCTTCTAGTTTTAATAACCAAAAACTATAGTTTTGAAACTATAGTCGGAATAACCGACTCATTTTAACGTGAGTATTCCCGTTTTATTAAAACAGAATTTTAATAACATACTATTAAAATACAAATCAATGATTCAATATCATCTCCGACGCAAGGAAACCTAATGGGAAGCTATTTATTTGTGTCACCTTTTCCCCCGTGACACTACTTTTTGGCACTACCAGTAATGCTATAAAATAATAATAATAATAATAAAGCCTTTATTCCCAGTTTAAATTTTTCTTACATTTTTACTTTACATATTTACTTGAATTTACTAATAATACTATATATATATATATTTTTTTTCTTTTAAATGTTCTCTTTGGGCACCCAAATTTGGGTAAAGGCTATAGGAACGTTATTTATTTTATTCCTCCTGACCTCCAACTTAAAAACCGCGTAGGTACTGTACGATATCTAACCCTATCTTCCTATAGGTAGCAGCAGGTGCGTGGTGAGGAAATGAAATAGCAGTTAGGTGCAACGATACGTTTATGCAATAATATGAATGGTAGGTACAATGAGAACTTATGAATGAAATGATATAAAATAATGATAAATAGGTCAAAAGAGTGACGCGCTCCGGCTGCGCAGCCGCCTATATAGCCTCTCCCACCAGTACCACCTATTAGGTGGCGCGATGGCGGGAGATTCGCAAGTGTGTGCGTGCACACATATGTCGCCGTCCGCGTCAACATGCTCCCGGCCTTGGAACGTCCTGTTCCAATTTAGGGAGTGGGCAGAGCCGGTTGAATGCCCGCCGGATGGTCCCTGCTGCCGTAAGTACATCAGCCACCCGGTTCACAGCATCGTTGCCGCTGTAGACTGCCGTGACTCTGCCCAGCAGCCATCGGTTGGGTGGTAAGTGGTCATCTTTGACCACCACTAAGTCTCCGGTATTAGGTTGTCCCTTGTCCTGGCGCCACTTGCTTCTCATCTGCAACCCTGAAATATATTCCTTATAATAACGGGTCCAAAATTGTTGTTTTAAAGCCTGCGTCCTTTTGTATCGAGTCATCGTCGAGATTTGTTTATCTTGCACCGGGGGCGCCGGTAACATCGTTAACGTTCTCCCAATTAAGAAGTGCGCCGGGGTCAGAGGCACTAAATCTGACGGATCGGATGAAAGAGGAGTTAGAGGCCTAGAATTTAGGATACCTTCGATCTCTATGAGCACAGAATTCATCTCCTCATAGTCAAGATGAGTCATGGGCAAGACACGTTTCAATATCCGCTTTGTAGCTTTCACTGTTCCTTCAGCTAGAGTATTAAAATGTGGCGAATAAGGTGGTGAGAATCGGAACTTAATTTCCTTTTCCGCTGCATAAGAAACGATTTGATTAGCATTTTGTTTTAAAAATTTAGAAATTTCATTACAACTGCCGCGAAAACATGTAGCATTGTCTGACCAAATTGTTTCTGGCTTACCCCTGCGGGCTATGAACCTGTTTAAGGCTGAAAAGAAACCCTCCTTTGATAGGGTTGTCAAAAGTTCGAGGTGTATCGCGCGAACATTCTGACAAACAAAGCACGCAATATATGCTTTAGTGATTCGGCAACCTCTTCCTTTTCTGTCGGCTAAAAGGACCGCCCCTGTGTAGTCCACTGCCACATTTGCAAAGACGAAGTCTGTATGCAGCCTCTCTTTAGGTAGGTTTCCCATTATAGGTTGATATGTGACACCTGAAAATCTACAACATGTTGTGCAGTTTTTTGTTGTTTGTCGTGCAAGATTACGACCATTTACTATCCAAAACTTGTGCCTTAGTGAAGCTAGCAGTAGCTGTGGCCCTGCATGCAATAAAGTTTTATGATAGTGTTTCACTAATAGTTTTGTAATGTGGTGTGCAGCATGAAGTAGCATGGGATGTTTTGTATCATGATCAAAATTTGAGTTTGACAACCGACCACCAACTCTCATGATCAATTCATGGTCAATGAAAGGATTTAAACTTAAAAGTTTGTCCTTAGGGGACAATGAGCGATTGTTATTCAATGTGAAGTATTGTTTACTAAACATACTGAGTTGTACTAACTTGCACAAGTATTTTAATGCTAAGTCCAGTTCAGTGACCTGTAATGGACCTGTGATTTTATTACTCGGGTTAGCGCAGTTATGAATGAAACGTTTGAGATAAGCCGTAATACGTTGCAGTCGACTAAAGCTTGAATACCTACTAGTAAAATCGTATTCAATAAGCACATCAGCTGATACGTGACACTTGAGCCTAACTTCTGGTAAGTTATCTATGTGTATATTTTGTGGTTGTATAGGTATTTGTATTTCTGTGTGGTGTAAGAATTGTGGTCCTTCCCACCATAATGCTGAATGCTTAAGTTGTCTAGGATTGACACCTCTGGATCCAATATCACTGGGATTCGAACCCGTGGGACAATAATTCCAAGAACTTGGCTCAGAATTGTTCGTAATTTCGACTATTCTATTGTAAACAAACTGTTTTAGACGCTGTTTACTGCATGTTTTAATCCACCCCAGAACTATTGTGGAATCACACCAAAAAAACTGTGAATCTATAGTAAGCCGCAATGACCCCCTGACCTTTTTTGCTAGTTGTGAAGCTAAAAGAGCTCCGCATAGTTCTAACCTCGGAATTGTTAATTTTTGTCGCAATGGTGCCACCTTACTTTTGGCTATCACTAGACGAACGCATACGTGACCTTCGCTTGTAATGGATCGTAGATAAGCGCAGGCCGCGTAAGCTTTGATCGATGCGTCACTAAATAAATGAAGTTCAACCGAAGTGAACTTGTCGCATAAGATTCGCCTTGGAATTTCTATGTTATTTAACTCTGGTAGGTATTTTATGAAATTAGTCCACCGCGAAAGAATTTCCACAGGTAACTGATCATTCCACGAGATATTCCTAGACCATAAAGTTTGAAGTATGCTCCGAGCTTCAAGGAGACACGCATTAATGAGACCTAAAGGGTCAAATATTTGTGCTATTGTAGATAAGATTGTACGCTTGTTTACCTCTTGTATTTCAATGTGTGTGTTTGTTGATGGAAACAACAATGTGTCTTTTTTGCAGGCCCATTGTAAACCTAAAGTTTTTGCGTATTCGTGTTTGCTTAGGTTTACCAGGTTATCATTGCTGGTTTCATCAACAATTTGGCTAAGTAGTGATGTATTGTTAGAGTGCCATTTGCGTAAATGAAAGTGTGCCCCTGATAATTGACGTAAGACGCCCTTACATATTTCAATTAAGGTGACGTCATCGTCATGACCACTGACAAAATCATCAGCGTAAAAATCTGACAAAATTGCTGCGCTGACTGCGGGATCTTGTGAGTCCCGGCCGAGTTGCGCTAGGCATCGAAATGCGAGATAAGGAGCGGAAGCTGTACCGTAAGTAACAGTAAGCAGCTGAAATGTTTTCAATTCCTGACTTTCATCTGACCGCCAGAAAATCTGTTGCAAATTACGTTGGTTTTCATTGACTAAAATGCATCTATAGAATTTTTCAATGTCGGCCGTCACAACATACTTGTGTTGGCGAAAGCGAATAAGAATACTGACCAAGTCGTCTTGAATGGTGGGACCAACGTGTTGAATTTCGTTAAATGACTTGCCTGTACCTGGGCTAACAGCTGATGCATCGAAAACTGTCCTTAATTTTGTCGTGAGACTGTTTTCTCGTAAGATACCATGATGTGGCAAATAATAGGACAGGTTGCTTACATCATTGTCGGCCTTTTGTGTCATGTGACCTAAGGTCAAATATTCATGCATAAAATCGGTGTAGTGTTTTTTGAATGTGGGGTTGCGTTCGAATTTACGCTCAAGTGCCCTGAATCTACTGAGTGCTACCATCCTCGACTCGCCTAATGTTTCAGGTGAGTCCTTTAATGGGATTGTAACAACGAATTTGCCGTCTGATTGACGCGTAGTGGTATCGGTGAAAATTGTCTCGCAGACACTCTCAACCTTATCAGTTTGTTGAGTGCTGAGATTAGCGTCGAGCTCAAAGAACCTATCGAGTTTTGCTTCGAGCTCGCTGTCGTTTGTGAAATTGCAATGAAATGTGTTTTGTTGTTTGTGTGTGTGTCTAGTGTTTGTGTCACTGACTGTACCGGATACGATCCACCCTAGTCGAGTCTCGACTAGAATTGGCTTGTTTTTGCCTAGATCGATCCTGTTGCTGGATAAGACCTGCCAGAACAGATCTGCTCCTAGCAACATTTGCACCTCTGATGGTGTGCTGAAAGTAGGATCCGCTAACGTAATGTTAGCAGGAATATTGAAAGTAGCGTGATTGATTTGTGCTGCCGGAATCAATTGAGTGATTTGTGGTACCACAAAACAATTGACTTCAGCTGTGTATTGGGTATCTGTATGTGAAGAGATAATGACGTCACATCTTTTCGTTAATTTAGAACACTGATTATTTAATCCCTGAACTGAAATTGCCGTAGGGTATGTTGAAATATTTAATTTATTTTGCAGCTTCTCTGAAATGAAGCTAGATGTGCTGCCATTATCTAAGAGTGCGCGAACTTTATGAAAATTACCCTTGCTGTCTGTAACCTTGATCATGGCCGTGGATAGCAAAACCTGACCTTCATGTATTGTTGACAATGATATGCCTGATGTTTTGCTAGTTTGTAAATGTGCTGTTTGTGAAGGTGATGCCGTCTGATCCTGCATAGCTGGTAATACTACGCACTCACTGCTGTGTGATTTTGTTTCTGCCGTGGGTGTGTGTTGTATGTGTATTAAGCTATTGTGACGACGTGAACAAAATTTACAACTGCCGTACTTACAGCGCCTCTCGTCATGCCCCCCGCGCAAACAATTAGTACAAAGACGTAATTGCTTAATTTTTTCAATGCGTTTTTCTATCGGTAATGCTTTGAATTTAGCACAGTTATATATTGAATGATTCAGTTTGCATATCGGGCATGAAGAAAAGGACTGCCTTTGTACCGTTTGATTAGCTATGAATGTTTTTGGGCGTACATGTGTTATGTCACTGTGTCTGCGTATTGGTTGACCTTGAGACTCCTCCATGGTTTCTAGTAAGTCAGCCCGATTTTTTATGAATGTTATGAAGTCTGTTAACTTCGGCTGATCCTTACTAAGATTCCGTTGTTCTTCCCAGTCACGAACTGTGGCAGAGTCCAACTTCGTAGAAACCATGTAGATAATCAAAACGTCCCATTGTTGAGTAGGTACATCTAATGTATTTAAAGATCTTAAATTCTTATTAACAATGTCTACCATACTACGTAAGCCCTTGGATGACTCTTTTGACATTGGCTCGATGCTAAACAAAGCCTGAATGTGCTTATCAATCAAAATTCTTGAATTATGAAATCGTTCACATAATAACCCCCATGCTACTTTATAGTTTTGTGGTGTAAAATCTAATGATTGGATTACTAGGGACGCACTCCCTTTTAATGCCGCACGTAAATAGTGAAACTTTTGAATGTCTGTAAGTGTATTGTCTGCGTCTATGAGTGACTGAAACAGACCGTGGAATTCTAACCAATCGGAATAGCCGCCAGAAAAGGAAGGTAGATTAATTGTAGGCAATTTGAGTCTTGACATACCTGTTCGCACGATACTTGACCCTGATACTGATGCAAAGTCCGAGCCCGCAGGGACTGCGCCATCCGCCGCGGATCTGCTCAGCAGCTCCTGGGCTGCTGCTACCAGGCTGAAGTAGCTAGTCTCGAAAGATTGCCGCTCGATGTACTCCTCATCTGGAAGTTCCGTTAAGTTCTCAATTTGAGTTTGGGTTACGTCATATTCATCGTACATTTGTTGTATTTTAGCTAGGCGAGCATTTAATTCATGGGTTTGCAACCTATTTAATTGTTTGCAAGGCAATAATGGTTCTAAGTACGTTTTAAAAATGGTAAGCTTTGATTTATGAGATGCTCTCGTTTTCTTTGATGATTTTAGCGATTCCATGATGAAATAAAAATAGTACACAAGAGGAAAATGAAACTTGTAAATTTTTCATAGTCCGAGGAAAAAAAAAGTAAAGTTTAACATATGCAGCTGAAATGAAAGAATGCAAAGTAAATAAACAGTGAAATCAAACAGATTAGCAGATGAAACGATACTTAAATTGCATGAGTTCGAAAGAAAGAGTGTGAGTGCAGTGCAAAGCGTGCAAACCGGCTGGAAGCCAGTTGAAACCGGATTGCGCCCAAGCGACTGGTAAGCCGGTGCAAGCCGCCACGCCGCACCGCGTGGCTAAGCGCTGGCATGAACCGGTTGAGACCGGTTTGCGCGACGCACTTACGCGGCTTAGGCACTGCAGGAATGCACACAAGTTTCCTGAAAAGTACAGAAAATAACGAAAGTACCAGTTGCTTCGTAGGTATAATTTGCTGTGGGATTTTTTAAATTTATTTTTTCAATAAAAAAAAATAAGTATGTAGGTAAAGATACAAATCAAAAATCTAGAAACGTAATACACGTTTAGGTCCTCAGTCTCCTCTTGAAAAATAAATGAATTGAAATGCGGAATCGAGAAATGAACTTACTGTCTGAAAAATAATTTAAATTAATAGGATGGGTACCAGTAGGTACCACTGACCCTGCGCACAAAGTAATCGGAACGAACTCACGACTTCTGGATCCCCCTTTCCTGGTGTTTGTAGCTTGCTTCGTTGTTGGATTGTTGCAGCTTCCTGGTCTTCGTATCTATCAAGCCTGTTCTGATTGATTGATGTCCTCGTGGTTGACACGCGCCCTGCATGTGGTCTTGAAATAGATAACGCCTGCGCCAACTGCTCGTATATGCACGCGGTATGCGCGTGGTTCACGCGCCCTGCATGTGGTCTTGAAATAGAGAACGCCTGCGCCAATTGCTCGTTGATGCACGCGGTATGCACGTGGCTCGGCACCGCACCCGCTGCGCCACGGCAACAGCCGGGCGGCCGCGCCTGTCCTCTGATTGACCTCCGCGAGCCTCGTGCGCGCCGTGGGCCGGTTTCCCAGCTACCGCGTGGATACTTCTTTGGTTGAATCTTCTACCACGCACCTTGTTAGACTCGATGAATTTAATTATGCTGCTCGGCTCGAATTTATGTACGATATCTAACCCTATCTTCCTATAGGTAGCAGCAGGTGCGTGGTGAGGAAATGAAATAGCAGTTAGGTGCAACGATACGTTTATGCAATAATATGAATGGTAGGTACAATGAGAACTTATGAATGAAATGATATAAAATAATGATAAATAGGTCAAAAGAGTGACGCGCTCCGGCTGCGCAGCCGCCTATATAGCCTCTCCCACCAGTACCACCTATTAGGTGGCGCGATGGCGGGAGATTCGCAAGTGTGTGCGTGCACACATATGTCGCCGTCCGCGTCAACAGGTACTTTAAAGTAGATATCTGTAAAAAATACTCGAATAAATACAAAAATACGTATGTATACATATTTCACAACGCGCTGCTATATAAAGTAGCTTAACTGAATATAAAAGTGTCATTTGTATTTCAAGCTTGTTTGTGTCTTTAATCTATCAGAAAATGTAGCTAGGTATACTTACAAAAGAAAATGTCAACCAAAATCCACGTTTAGCCGCTGAATAATACGTATTCAGGGCTTGTCTTGCGATAAGGCTGTCTTGTGCCGGCTTACGTTTCATTATAATAACTTCAACTACATAGACAGGTAAATAAATGAAGGATGTGATAAATATACCTACTCAAGGGAAGGCTTTGTCATAGAAACTTTTATCACACTAATATTATAAATACGAAAGTTTGTGTGTAAGTGTTTGTAAGTATGTAAGTATGCCCTTTCAACTCTGTAACGGCTGAACGGATTTGAATGAAATTTGGTATGGAGGTAGCTTACACCCTGGATTAACACATAGGCTACTTTTTATCCTGAAAAAATATTCGGTTACTGTAGCATAGCGAGTGAAACCACGGGGCGCTATACTAATATATAAAAAATGCAAATATTATTATACTAAACTCCGTAGTGGTTACATAATAATTTTAAATGAAAAAACCAGCTTCATCAGAACCATTTATATTCATCGTCATAGTCGCATCAAGATTATCTTGGCACCACCCGTGAAATACGTATCATTGAGGAGTTTCGGTGGCCATCTGTGGTATTCTTCATCAGTACCAGATCACCAAATGAAGTTTCTGAATGCAAATGCTTGATTTGTCGATGAAAGTAACAAAATCGCTATACCTAGGTATATATGCCTATAATATTGGATGAGTTCCCTCAATTCCTCATGAATTGGATTTTTGATTGACAGTTTGGAGGTCGGTTAAAAGGCCGTTTGAGGTGGAGACATTGGTTTCGAGAGGCCTGGAACTCATCCCATTTTTAAATACCTATCAGAGCGCCTGGTTGATGCGACACGTAACCAAAATGCTGCCATCTATCTGACGCAACGCATTAACATTGCCATTCAGGTAATGCGTTTCACACAAACGATTTCACTGTACTAATAGGTAATACCGACAGCATGCTGGGTACGCTGCCAACTGGTAATGGGCTTGAACATTTGGGTTATCTTTAGACCTTCAATGGTCTTTGGGTAATCTAACTGTTCGTTTTATGTAGTATGCTTAGTAAGTAGTTAATTTTCTTTTTTATGTATTTTTTATATGAATATTGTATTATTTTTTTGTAGTTTTTTAGTTTAGGTGCCCATATTTATTACTTACTCCTTAGAAGAAGAAGAATTAGAACTTACGTATAGAATTACGCACTAAATTAAATCAGAGAAGTGTTTCTGAGTACGAAGCACGTGTTTTTATTTTGCAAAAAGCTTGCGTTGGCACCATAACTCGCAATTTTTCAATGACCTTAACAATTTTTATTTAAATTGAATTCAAAATGTAATATTATCAAAAAAAAGGCAATAATAATATAATTCTGAGTACATACCGTAAAAAACCGATGGGGAAGAAACAGTTCTTGACAACCACGAACCGGAAAATGCAGCGTAGGTAGGCCTACGCAAGCAAACAGCTGCAAGCTCGCCTTTCTCCACAAGTCGGAATTATCTATCAAAGGATCATCTATCAATGGGTGATTAATTCGCGTGTCTCCGCATCGGAATACATTACCCAGACCTAGAACCCAAATAAATTCCAATCTTAGTAGATATAAAAAGGCAGAGGCACCAACTATTTTCGTAGGTCGACATCTTTCAAAGCCAAAACAGACTCCTTATAAATTTAAATACCTAAAAATCATTTCACAAACATAGCTCTTCATTAATTAGATCCGCTCCATGAACACGGACCATACGTAAAAACCACGGGACTACTACAACTATAACAGCCATCAGACCCAGAACAGATTTAAATGTATCGTTGAAAAAATCTGCCTAGTCGGGTTTCTAACCCGTGACCGTAAGACAGACGCGTTTACTAAACCAAGAGTATCGTCTAGAATATGTTTTGGAGTAGAGTGCATAGAACATATGAAGGGGTCATGCTAGCTGTCAATGTGTGTGCCATAATCCCCACGCTTGGCAGCTGGCTTGGTGATCGCAGAACGCTCACCGATTTCTAAAAGTACGCTGATGCCTGTTCTTCGGTGTTTCTGAACGCAATTTTAGGACATACCGTTTCAGGTGGGGAAGAACGGTTCTTGAGTGTCAACCACGATCCGGAAGACGTAGTGTAGGCAAGCCTCCGACTAGATGGGTTGTCGTTCGGTGTGATTGAATTCAAAATGTAATGGTACCAAAAAAAAAGGTAACAAAATATAATTCTGAGTAAACACTATAAAAAAACGGATGGGGAAGAAAGGTTCTTGGCAACACCGAACCGGAAAATGCTGGCCTCCCATTAGGTGGACCATCCACATTGTGTAAGTCGCGGGCAAACGGTAGATGCAAGTGGCAGTTTGTCGTTCGTTGTGGCGCTATGGAGAGGATGAATGAAGAGGCCTATGTTCAGCTGCGGATAGTGCGACAGATACTCAGCAGTAAGTCATTCATGGCTTGTGATGGTAATTAGGACAGCAATTAGTGATAGATACGACTAGGACACAATTTATTTTCAGCTAGAAGCCTTTTAGTAGCACCGCGTCTCGTGCGGACTTTTGCAGTAGTTTGTAAAATCTACTCTACTACTAGAAGATATACTCTAAACTAAAACGACTAACGACCAAGCCGTCCCTCTTCTTAATATGCAATCGAGTTAATGCGTAGATACTTCACGAAAGTACGCGCAGTTTAAGGGCCACCTAATCTGTTTATAGCAGACCTGTTTGGAAACAAGGGACATAGTAACGAGAGGACTACATTTTTTTCTACTAAATTAAATTGTATTGTGTTTCAATCGTGTTTTGTTTTTGCACATTCCCAACCCAGCTTCGCTTCACAGGATTATCTCCTTTATTTTGGTAGATCTCTACGATTCAATTTAGTTAACTGGGATACAAAATAACATATACAAAAGGTACTCGTCAAAGCTTTTATAATCAATCTATGAAATTGTGTTCAGAATAATATTATTAATGATGTTAA
This sequence comes from Apocheima hispidaria, assembly GCA_947579745.1. NCBI lineage: Eukaryota > Metazoa > Arthropoda > Insecta > Lepidoptera > Geometridae > Apocheima > Apocheima hispidaria. The sequence continues at coordinate 7,736,213 of OX388151.1, forward strand.
CAAATACGCGAAACTTAACTATTCAAACAATTTTAAAATTGACTTAAACAATACAATAAATGTGTCATATTAAATAGGTACAACTTGTCTTCATAGCGTCTTATAAAGTATAATATCAATAAATGTAATACAAATAACTCGATTATAAAAATTACAATTAATATTAGAATAGTTATTCACAACTCTATAAATATTCCATTACATTACCTAAGTCATGAAAGTGTGCGAGGTGTGTGCGGAGGTGTGCGATGTGCGGAGGTAAATAAAATTAGGAAGCTAAACTGAATAATTATTGTTTTTTTTAAATAATGTGCAACTCCCTAGCAATTTAGATTCGAGATTATGTTGATATATATGTTTTTGTATCTATTGTCTAGTATTACTAGGTATGTACAAGACATTTTCTTGATTAAAGAAAAACATTTAAAAGATCTCGATTAACTCATATTTTCCGCTAGACCTTCGAAACCCTGGCGTATATTCAAGTGATTATTGCTTTAATAGCCTAATAGTAATAATAATTTCTAGGTTAGCACAGCACAGAATTTTGAAAGATTTTCTGGTTCAGTTGTAATTATCTATTTTTTTGACTAGCGCGCGCTAAAGCCACCTCTTTTTATCAACACGCGAAAATGTATAGTTTTAACTTTTTTAGCCTCTAAAAAGAGAGTAAGAGAAAATTAAGATTCTGGTTTCGGAAAATCAGCAATCATTGTAGCAAAACACAATATTTCATAGTAACTTATTTAATTTACTAGCTGCGTTCTGCGGTTTCTACAGGTATAAAAATATAATATTGTGTAAACTAATTAAAAAAAATATGTCTAAAGTTTAATTTGACATAAATTTCAAATGCAAGATATTTCAAATCAGAATGACCAGTTTTGATAACGGCTATATATTGTAGATAAGCAAAGCTGTGCATTGATTTCTTGTCAAATTTGTTATTTTACTTTGAATAATACTGGTACTAATAGGTAGATACGTAACTAACACAACAATATCAAGTCCTATTAATATTTTCCATTTTACCCCCGAATACTGAAACGTTTGTTAACTTTGACGAAAGATTAAGTCTATTGCTGTCTTTGTCATTTCCTCAGTGCCAGACAAAGGCAGTATTCGAATTAATCTGTTGTCAAAGTTAACAAATTCGTGTTTGAAATAATTACGCTGTGTTTTGTTCAAGATTTAAAGATAGAAAAGACAAAATACGGAGTACCTATTCCAAAGCTAAACTCGCATAGAACTATGAGAGTCTATTAAGGGGGCGAGAATCGTACCAAATTGGCTTATCTATTGGTAAACCATCACTCAAAATTGACCCAAAAAGTTTTTGGTACCCCAGGTCGCCTAAAGCACTCCTTCCAAGTGTCTGAAGATGGTGATTTCTCGTCAATCGTTACCTTTCCTAATATTTCTTTCTTAGCCATTTTCGTTTTGCAGCCGAGACTGATATAAATGCTGACTTTATCCAAGCTGGCTTTGTAAACTGTCAGCTTCACAGTGGAGGATTTCGGGTCCCATCTGGCAGATATTGCGGGGACGAACCTATCACTTTTCCAATAGCATTCCGCCTTGTTTGCCTCCAAGATCGTAGCCTTCAGGTACAATGGCGCTGGAACGAGAAAATTATTTTATGATTAGACAAATGTTTGAATTGTCTTTTCTACTGGAAAATCTACAATCTACGTCGTCCGAAACCTAATAAGCGAGAGCAACGTGAACAGTTACGACGTTACCCTATAAGCTGATAAGAGCGAGCCTATGGGCTATAGGTACAGCTAATAGGCTTTTAATGGTGTTTATTGTGTTCGCAGTTCTATACCTACATTCAATCACCAACAGCGGAAAGACAGTACCGATCGGTTATTATAGACTCAGTTTCAGTCACAAGAACTTTTTTAACCGAGCAAGTTAACCTTTATAAACTAAACATATTTAAATTTGAAATTTTAAAATACAGACACAATTAGAATATAGCTGTTGATCTTCAAACGGCAGGACAGAGTGGCTTGAATCATATATACTTATAGCTAAGAGCAATCACGATCAAGTCACCTTTCCAGCAAAAAAATACTAAATCAGGATAGGTTTATCCGTTTGGGATACCACAGACAGATACAAAGATAGGTACACTCTTGTTAAACAGTTAAACCTATAACACCCGTCTGTTTACATACAAACTAAGACAAACTACCTCAACTTCTTAGCCTACTACATAAAAAGAACAGTTGTATTACCCAGAGAACATTGAAAGTATAACGATAATCCCAATGTTCTAGCCCACTTTTAGTAGGCAACGTACTCTTAGCATGTTGCATGGCAATGGCTATGCATTGCGCCGGATAAACGCCAGCAATACGACGTTACGCGTCACGCGTCACATCATTCAGGCGCTCTGTTAGATTTTTGCGAATGACATGGGGCTCATTTTGTGTGGATAAACGGGAATACTCCGTTAAATTAAGTCCGTTATTCCGACTATAGTTTCGATCACATTCGGTGACCTCAAGACAAGCAAGACGAGGTCGCGCGCGTGTCACGCTTATAGCGTTCATTGATAAAGTTCACCGAATGTGATCGAAACTATAGTCGGATCAACCGACTCAATTTAACGTGAGTATTCCCGTTTTATGAAAACAAAATGTGCCAAACCCACGTCAGTTTTCATAGTAAGACGTGGGGCTCCATTTTTATGATATTTCAACACGCACGATATGATATTATGATAATTCGCACGAAAATATCATGCGAAATGAAAGATTTTCTACTGATAGAAACAAATTAGAACGGTTCTAACCACTAGTTTCGTTAGCGAATAATATGATTATTTCAAAAATACAACTTTTGTTTGGGATTTCTTTCGAAAGTCAGTCATTCCGAATTATATTTTCGTGCGAAATATCATACGAGCGATTCAAAAATGGAACCCCTGAGCTCCCAGCCCCTATGGACCCGATGTCTCAACCCCAAACGTTTAAATCATAAGGACCCACAGTGTAAACCTCAATTTTTCCTACGAGTCATTTATATCGCTGTAAGTAAATTAAGACGTTTTTCCGACATTAACGTTCACCTTTACAGTCGACTTACGAGATTAATCGTCATCATTAAGACCTCCGTCCGTAATTTTTAGAATATTTACTCAGCCATTAATCTCTCCTTTATGTATATTATGAATTATTTAAACTATAAATCAAAGTGCCTAAACAAAACCTAAGACTAGCCCATGCTACCTAATTTCCAACCAAGATTTTAGTAAATATTTCAGTTCACTATACTTAAATGCCTGAGTTTGTGTTCAGAGTTTGTATTCCCCGGCCCAGGATTAACCACCTAAACTTTGACCTGTTGTTTCATATAATATTTATGAAAACAAGCTTTAGAACGAGTTGTCTTCCGTTTCTGTTTAACATATCTTGTGGTTTGGGTAATTGAGTTCTGAAGTCGTTAATAACTGGTAGATATGTAAACCAAACTCATTTAACAATTACCCACCCAATAACCACAAGCAAAGCGGTAGATACTTATTAGATAAATTAATTTATAAGTATAGGCACTTGCGCTTTTAAGGGCCCGCTGTCCTGATTCTTCTAATTTCGTGCGCTTTCAACGTTTATGACTGAGTGAACTTTAACAAATTTGACGAAGACAAGACAAAAATACGTTTTATTCGAGGTTTTTTTTCTTTCTCTTTCGCCAAAAAATATATATGAAAATTGCTATAGAAGATTAGCAAGGTATTCTAAACATAAACATTTTTTAATTTTTCGGATTTTTTAATTTCCACTCCTCCACTTCCATTATATTGAAAAAGTTCGAACGAGATGGCTGTATTCGGGGAGTTGAGCAGTGCTATCCTCTTCGCACATTTGCAAGTTTTTGTAGATAGTTTTCTAAAAACCGTATGTTGTATCTGTCTATCATATCATAAAACAGTCTAAAGACACTCTCGACAAAAAATGTTATTTTTTTTCCAGTTCCCTTCGTCAAATATATTTTATACAAAAAATAAAGTTATTCAATATATTTGTAATTTTGTCGTAAACTAATACAACACATAGTTCGCATTTAGTGATTTTGTATCTTGAATAATGTGGAATGCGCAATTAAAGCCCTCAATTTTAATTCAGGAATTCGCGCTCTTAACGTTCATTCACAACTACGGCTTCTCTTCGTAGAAAATTTAAGTTCACGTCGCAATTTGGTTGCGTCAACAGCTCTCTCCTACTTAGTAAGCAAGAGGCATGCCCCCCCTAACGGGGAGTTGGAAAATTGTTATGAATGAACTCGCACAAGTTATTTATTCCACGTAAATCATAGACAAAGTAAATTGACTTGAACCGTATAACAAATTGTATTTGGTTAGTTGTCTGTGCTTTGTACCTAATTACCTACGTTGAATCCCACGGAACGTCGACGTCACATTCACCTTGAATTTCTCTTGCAATGCACTTAAATACAGAAGAGAACAATATTTTACGTGTGCACTCACCTACAGATGTGTTTGTCGTGTTATTCCAAAAACAAAAAACAGCTTACACAACAGAGTGCCGAGTGCGAGTTTTTCTAATTGCGGTTACCTATTCGATCGCGTTTACGTTAACTATGATTTGTATGACGCTAGACGCCGCTGCTCTTATTTCTATTTTATTTTTATTTATTTTATTTTATAGAATATGGATCCCCAACAGAAGTTACTCATTACATTCACATTATGAAACATAGGCATCAAGCTGGGTGCACCCCCAATTACAGGAGACCACGTCGTGCTCATGGAGGTTCAACTAGACTAAACTAAAATGAAAATATTTTTTGCTGCCTGCAGAGTACAGAATAGTTTAAATTAACTTTAGGTTACATTGGAATTGGAAAAATTTACTTGCGAGTCTTAATTATACAATGAGAAAATGTAGCAATATATGAAGCGAGTTAATACTAGGAAACATCAAAATAATTATATTTAAATTTGGCAAATATTAGCCAACCAACGAAATTTTGAGAAAAAAAGAGAGAATGTTACTTATATAATGTGATCTATGTTAATAAGTTACTAAATACTTACATTATTAATGAGTCAATTCATACCAATTATAGTGAACGTTAACGCGATAGAGTAAGTAAAGTTATTTGGAAAAACTCGCACTCGGCACACATATATGCAGATTTTTCGAATATATTGCCACACGTTTAGTTGTCCAGTGTCAAATTAGATAGAAGATACATGAAATAAATCACGTGTGTAACTTTTTGGCGTAAAAAGCAAAATTAACTTAACACAAGCAAAATATTTGTAGCTCCTTGCACTATAAACGACTACGACCATGAATGAAGCACGTGTTTATAGTTTTACTGGCTGTTACCCGCGACTTCATTCGCGTGGACCTACAAAAAAAAGTAGCCTATTTCCGTCTCCGACCCTTAAGTTATATCTATGCAAAATGCATCTTGATCCGTTCAGCCGTGATAACGCGACAAACATCCACACAGAAAGACAGAGTTACATTCCATTAGTATTAGTTAGTAAAGTATATCTACATCATTGTATGTCAGATATCATTTCTATGAACGTATGGCTGGTTCACGGTCATAATTTGACCATAACGCTTTGTTCGTATCGGTTACATACCATGACTTTTAAAACAAAGGGAAATTGGAATTATATTGGCGTTGCGTGAACAAAATACTGCGGTGTAGCGTTCCGTCTCTTTGTTTTCTTATTGTTGAGACGAAACGCACAAAGGTTGAAGGCAAGCACGGGGTGCAAGGTCTGAGACCAAGCTTTCCCATTGTCTAACTTAAGTTTTTTACTCGCGCCTAGCAAAGCAAAGGTGAATTTCCATCTGTGTATTTTGGCCGATGCGTGGTGTGCTCCGATCGGCCTGATTGCGGAATCTATAGGTAATCTTTGCTCGTAATCTATAAATTTATTTTGCTATAGCGCCTGCGGACTCGATTATAAGTAGAGAGGGATCCCAAGAGACCACAGCGGGGAGGTGTCGTTTGGTATTACAGAGCAGAGCCTTACAACGTCTAACCTCGAACTACGTGATTCATTTTCTAAGCGCCTTTTCCGACTACGCTTTAATATAAAAAAAACAAACTTAGCTTTAAAACTTAGCTTTATAGCTTTTCTAGCTCAGTCGGGTTGATAGGTTATTGGGTATGGATATACCTTCTGAGCTGACGGGGCTCATATAATTATATATCACCAAGATCTGTGTATATCTCTCATCGTTATGCAAACCTTTTACGAGATGACCAACTCTGACATCGCGAAAAAAAACATATAATATAAATTTTGTTTTAATAAAACGGGAATACTCACGTTAAATTGGGTCGAAGTAATGCTAAGCGAGACTTTCGCGCGACCCCGCGTGTCTCGCTTAACATTCCTTGATAAAGGTCACCGAATGTGATCGAAATTATAGTCGGAATAACCGACTCAATTTAACGTGAGTATTCCCGTTTTATTCAAAACCACGTCAGTTTTCATAGTATAATATAAATGGTCATCATGGCAGTGGGTCCACGGGGAAAGCCCCATTTCAAGGTCAATTTGTTCGTACTGATGAGTTCAGTGTTCCTCTGTTGTCTTAGCATACCCTTTCCGAATAAGTATCCTATGAATAAGAACAAGCACGACGGATAACTCTGATTATAAGTTATGTATATACATTCACATAGTGATACCTACTACATATTATACATTCACATAGTGATACCTACTACATATTATACATTCACATAGTGATACCTACTACATAGTATACATTCACATAGTGATACCTACTACATATTATACATTCACATAGTGATACCTACTACATATTATACATTCACATAGTGATACCTACTACATAGTATACATTCACATAGTGATACCTACTACATATTATACATTCACATAGTGATACCTACTACATATTATACATTCACATAGTGATACCTACTACATATTATACATTCACATAGTGATACCATAGCATAAAAATTGCTATACTATAGTCATAAGTAATGTTATTATTATAATCAAGGAACGTGCGAAGAACAGTGCGGAAAACCATTACGTTATTGTCAGCTGATTATCCTAATTCTACGTTATATTTAGGGTTTTTAAAAGGACCTCTAGATAAAAATAGCTGTAAAATAGGTTTATTTCGCATCAACCACATAAATCCTTACCTATAAAGGCATTAAAATCTTAAATTCTAGTTACTTTTAGTTATTCTAACTGGAGTTCGCTTACAGGAGATTTGTTACAGTCCTCGAGCGTTCTACATGCGAATTTCAACCCAGCAATCACCGTCATCTTCTCCTACTCGACGCCTGTTGTCAACGCATTATCAACACGTAAAGCTATAGTTGCGCCACAAGGAGTGGAGCACCCATGCTAAGCTATTCTAACATTATATATTTATATATATATATATATAAGTGTAAGGAAAAGTGAGTGTTAGAGTTTGTATGGAGATTGCATGAGATAGGACACATACTAAGACACGGACAACTAACATCCAGAAATTTAAATTTATATCCCAAAAATCTGCCAGGGCCGGGAATTGAAATCTACAACTGAGTCAAACCAATCGTCAATAATTAAGCACTTACAGCGTACATAATAGCATCTTAAAATATAAATAGCCTTACAAGAACGCCATTACGTTTTCACTAGGGTAACGCGGGCGAAGCCGCGGGCATAAGCTAGTGATACGATAATATCGTAGTCTGAAAAGGCGTCTAGGAGGACGAACCTCATTAGTTACACTGATTTATAGTTACCTTTGAACTGCTCTTGCTCCTGCATAGTTTGTACGCTGCAGCGCAGCCGGTTCACTGTTAGCTGGACGATGTCGTTGAGGCCATCTTCGCTGGCTGTGTACAGCAGGGTCACTTCCAACTGGCCCTTCTTGTTTTCTCTCTGTTTACACAAAGACATTGCTCAGTTACTCGTATAATATTCAGAAGGTTAACTCATTCGGAGATAAAAAGCACCTACACTGTAGCCCTACACCCGTAGGGAATTGTCATCTCATGGAAATATCTCTCAGAGAAGGTAACATAAATAATCAATGTGATTATCTTCCTTCAATTTATTAGGTCATTAAAGTTTTGGAAAAATCGGAAACAAATGCAGATTAGAATTCATACTCATACTCAATAATTTATTGCGACATACATGCAGGGACCCTATTCGGAGATATGTCATTTTATCTCGGTCACTCTCACTCCCATTAAATTCTAAATTAGAGAGACAGTGACCGAGATAAAATGTCATTTCTCCGAATAGGGTCCCAGGTCTTAAGTAACATTTAAGTTGTTTGTAGTGGTAGGGCTCTCTTGCAGAGTCCGCCTGGGGAAGCACCACACCTTTGCCAGTTATTCAACCGCCAAGCAGTAGTGTGCAAGCATTACTGTGTTCCGGATCGAAGGGCAATGTTTCCAGCTAATTACTGGGCATACAGAGATTTAACATCTAACATCTCAGGGTGACGAGCGCAGTGCATTGCCGCGCATAGTTTTTAACTGTTGAAGCTCAAAATTCTAGGTGGCACTGAACTGTTATGGGCGAGCGTGACGCTTAACTTCAGGTGAGCGACTTGCTCGTATCGTCACCGAGAAACATAAAAAAATAAATAAATAAAATAACATGTTTTGGGTGGCAACAGTTGGTGCGGAGCGGTCCATTTGTAGATTGACAAAATTATCTTTAAAAAATTCGTCAAGAGTGTAATAACATTTGGATTCCAGGATGCACTGTGGCACATAACTTTGGTCAGATTTTTATTAGTAATTTAAAAACCGCAACGCAATATGCTTTGAAAATTATTGTACAAAAAATAATAGTTGCTGTGCGCGACGGGGTCTATGATTATGATTCTTTCTACTAATGTTGATTCGTTACTACCTCGTACTGAATTGAAGTAAAAAACCATCAAAATCTAATAAAATGTTAAAAAGCCGTATCAAAATCGGTCCAGCATGATTGGAGTAAAGTGGCAACAGACATACACCTTTTCCGCATTCTCTATTCCGTCGTAGGTAAAAAAATGTGACAACAGGTATCGTAAAATGTTCCATGTATAAACGTTAACAAACATGTCATGCGAATCCAAAGAAGTATCGGCCTCTAATAGCTAGGATCGGTCGAGGTCAAACGTATTCTATTGTCGGCTGCACCTACGTATCTACAAATCAAGATTATTCACACGATGCTAGCGCTTATGACTCACGCTTTAATTGCCACTATTATCTATTACGTAAACTTTATCTTTTCGTTGGGAATGCGAGAGTTTCTATCGTCTATCTATATTGTGACTGCGCATTGGTGCAACAGAACCCTCAATAACGTCTATTCTGTTATACCATTTTCTAAACTAAACTTTTCACAGCTCTAAAATTATTGCCAAGGACGTGTGAGTATTCAACGTGTGAGACGTTGAAGTTATAAGAGATGCAGATAATTTTAATCCTGACAGAATTGATGCCAATGGCGTCGATTCTCCAATCTGACAGCAATAAATTTATCTGCGTCTCTTTTTATTTTAATATGCGATAATGGGACGGCAAAAATTGTACAGTTGTCAAATTTAGTTTAGTTTAGAAAGTTTTACAACAGAATCGGCGCAAATATCTACTAATTTCAGACTAGGATCAAAACTATTAACTTGTCTTTTGCATGAACAGAGCGCGTTACGGTTCGTTAATATTCCTAATTCACAAAGGTGGTCTATAATTATTAAATTAACCTTCCCAGCGACGAGGCCCGATTGCTCAAGTTAGTTTCCTATCATGTTAGAAACCTAGCAGAACAAAGCTTGAAATATATAGTCTACAAGGGCCATTTTCCGACGATAATGGACTATCCCACAATATGGCGTGTATAGAAGTCGTGGTTCTAGGAATCTCAATCAACGTGAAAGGAAACCATATTTTACATCAACATCTAACTCCGGTAGAAATTTGTTATGGGCACCATTTTGTCTGAATATTTATATTATATCCGAACCTTTTCTTACCCATCTGCCCAACAAGGAGGATACTGTTTTTGGGGGTAAGTATGTATGTTTGTGTGTTCATATATTTCCTCATGGAGCCTAGATGGCTTGACCGATTTGGACGAGTAAGGCGTCGTTGGATTGCCTTTTTACGTCCGGAGTGACGTCCTAACTAATACTCGTGTTATAATTTTGAAAGTAGCTCTGTCGGCTGAACGGATCGGGCTGAATTTTTGCATATCGGATACAGGCAATTTTTTTTTTGTAGGTTCACGTGAACGAGGTCGCGGGTAACAGCTAGTAGGCTATATTTTGCAGTCGCATATTTTCTTATTCTTTTAATATATTACTTGATTAGTATTTCGTTCACTAAACTTGTACGTATATTAAAAAACTAGTTTTGTCGGAAATGCATCTGTTATTAAAATTTAACAGATAGGTACTGCATAATTATAAAACTTGTAAAATTACTTTGAATAAGGTGTCGGAAATCCGAAACTGTTGTAAAACCTTCGTCAAAAGGTGTGTTAATGGATGATGCTAAATAACGTAAACCTTATTAGGCTGTTCGCACGTTTTCATTTAATTTGACTCGTTATAATAAAATTAAACTGAAACAAACGCTTTCACAATAAACGTTCTTAATGAGGGTTTTTTGCGATCAGATTCTTATCACGTCATTTTTCCTGCTGAGTTGACCACGGACTACCTACAGCTATTGTAGCCATTGTTTATATCCCAACGAGTGACCTTGGAACAGTCTTTCAAATTTGGAACTCGCTCGTAAAATACAAAAACGGATTAACAGATCCAAAATTTAGTTTCGTATGTGTGATTGTTCGCGGAACGTATCTCGTATCTACCTGGATACACTGTATCTGCTTTATTATAACGTAAACTGTACCTACCCCTCTCAGATGTAAACATTATAAAATAAGCACGTACCCGTGAGTCGGCAGCCGTAAGACCGCTCGCTATAGCAGTTATAGGTCTCCAAATATCAGGAGTCCCGATCAGACCATTCTTGAGATCATTTTGAAACAGCTTTGAGTCAAAGTTCCACGTCGCGGCACCGACGGTCCTTCTTTTCTCCAATATGGATTTCTGAGCCAAAGCTTCACTCTTAGTAGATTTAAAACTGCTAAAAGTTTTTTCTAGAAAACCAGATTTAGCTTTTGGCTCCTCTTGGTCGGCCACTTTGGGAGTTTTTTTCGTATCTAATTTGGTAACGCTCTTCCGTTTTTCAGATTCTTGTTTTGGAGGTTCGAGTATCGCATAAATTGTGAGCGACAAAAAATGGCCGGCGAGCAAACTTTGAAGGTCGGTTTTTTCTGAGGACTTCTTCAGCTCTTTAGGTTTTAACTGAAACTTAAAGTCTTCGTTCCATACTGGCCACGAGCTCTCTTGTAGCGCGGTCTCGAATTTGTTGTCGCCGGGGAATAGTTTCACCTGAAAGATAAAGTTAAGTAACACAATTTTTAACAAAGAATTTTATATGAAAAAGTAAGTAGGTAACTTATACAAAGTTAAAGGAAGCTAAAAAATAAATAAAGATAAGCAGTACATTAATGAATCCATTCAGTGGATCTAACACACTACGCTAAACAAAAGCTGGCAGAAATTGTTGTCTTGTCCTTTGGTAAAATGTTTTTTTTTAATCGCATATTTTTCCGCGTTTGACCTTCAACTCGCCTGTTGGTAAGCGAAGAAACTGTTGTTGTTTTCTAGCACATGCATCTTTTATAGTAGAAAAAAATAACATCTTAATTATTTTCATATAATTTTTTGTATATTTTTTTCTACTATAACTCTTGCATACGTAAAAACTAATTATGTTTCTACCTAAAAAGAATTCGTGTTACCTATTTCTAACCAAAAAGCAAACATAAGCATTATTTACATAGTAATCCCTTAGTCATGAAACAAAAATTTATGTTATTTTCACCTCGCTTACAAATTATATTATGCACTTAATTTTGTACCATGCGTGTATTTTATAAACTGAAATGTAATGTATCTATTCATGAGCGTTACTTAGAAATGCATGGCAAAGCGATAAATACCGATAACACTATCGTACGAACGTATTCTGTAAGATAGGTATGCTCATTTGATAACATACAAAAATTGGATGCTTTTGTTTCATTAATTGTGTTTTTTTTCCCTACATTAGGAGGATAGTCCTTCCGCAAGGTTTTGGCGCATTCGATATTTGAAATTGTATAGCTGTCGCTCTGTTTCTTGTGCCTGCGACAGGGAGAGTTAGTTAATTTTCCTAACTTTTTAGTGAAATTAGCGTTTCGGGGTTAGTCTATTATCACGCCCTAAATCTTATTAAAATTGTTTGTGTTTGGTGTCAATGGCTTGGATAAACTACAATCTATGCTGCTATGTTTTGTTTTTTCAACAAAAAAATAATGGTGTTCTAACAACAACTACTTTTCTTCGTCGCATTTTCGACGCAAAAAATTGTCACTTTAAGTGCCTATAACAACGAAGATATCGCGAAATTCAAAAAATATCAAACATTCAAGTATAGTTTTTTACGGTGTAGAAAACATGTAACAAAACCATCGAAATCGGATAACGTTTAGGGGTGGGTATCAGACTACGCTTTTTGTATGGACGAGACGGCGCGGCGGTATACTCTATTCTTACGCGTCACACACATACTAGGATTCCCTGTGGCGGAGATACTGTAGAACACACACAAAGCCACGAACAATGGCCAGATATTTAAATTCATCATTCAAACATCTGCCTGGCCCGGAATCGAACCCGGGACCTCCTGCTAATAAGCCAGACTCTACCAACTAATCCAAGAGATTCGTTTGTTTTACTTATTATGCTTATTTGATGTAGATAGTAAGAATTTACTACTTTTACTGGTTATTTTCTAGAGCACTCTGATCACTGCAGTACGAGCAGCTCTCCAATCCAGCCAAGAATAAAGAAATTCCGTTGGTATTCCGACGGAATTTTCGTGCAGTATGTAATTGGAAAATGTGATTGTATTGTGATTGTATTTGTGTCTCCTAAACCAGATATATTATGTAAAGAGTAAATGCAGCTCGTGAGTTTTATTTAGTACATTTTTTGAAGGAAAACTCTTTTTTCTGCCTAAATGATAAGTACTTTAATATTTTTACCCGACTGAGCAGAAACAGGATAATGTTTTCGGGGTTTGCTCCTATTTAACTGCTGTAGCCTTGACCGATTTTGTCCTTGAATTCTTCGTTTATGTCCGGAGTGTCATCCTAACTTCATAATCTTAACTAATATTATAAATGCGAAAGTAACTCTGTCTCTACGTCTATCTGTCAGACAGAGGTGTTTGTCGCGTTATCACTGCTAAACGGATAAACGGGATCTGAATTTTTGCATAGATATCGGAGATTGAGATGGGCTACTTTTTTTTGTATGTCGACGCGAACGAAGTCGCAGGTAACAGCTAGTAGGTTAAAGGGTACATTTTGTGGTCTAGTTTTTTATTTCTTTTAATAATAAAACTTGTTATTTTAATGTCAATCGCTTGATAGAGTCTAGGATTTACACATTTAGTTTTTTACCAAATATTTTTGTTTTTAGTAAAAATACGACTATAAGTACTTCTTTTTGCCTTATGCGTATTACTTACTATCAAGTTGAAGAATTGTGGAAAAAACTGAACAACTCTAAACAATACTAAGCTTAGTTTTTTATTGCGTTTGTCACATACAAAAAAAAAACGAAATCGGATAAAGGGGATTTTCGACAAAAAAACCATCGAAATCAGATTTAACAAGTTTTCGCTTTTTTTATGGGCAATTGCGCGACAAGTATTCTACCACCTGAGTATTAATCTTTTATTTTTTGATTAATAATCGGGTCGGGGATCGCAGAACGCACACCGTTTACTAAGGGGACGCTGCTGTCGATCTTCCGGAAGTTCTCGTCGCATTTTTATGACTTACCTGAGTTATAATAACAGAGATACCTAAAAAAGGTTTATCGAGTCATGATGATCTATCCGCCTACATTGAATTACTAGATCATTTAGAGAACACTTAATGTCAATTTAAAATCAATTGAATCCAATAATTTTTCGCTCCTCAATTTATCGGTTCATCACGGTTAAAATTAAAAAGCCTAAATTCTTCTATTTGTTTAAGATCTATAGTCGTCGGTGCGTAAACATTGATCAAGCTGGTGTCTGTGAATGCCGAAAATAGCTCCGCATTACTTCGTAGTAAACAGTAGTTTTTATAAAAATTAGATGTTACACTAAACACATAGAGCGATTCAATGTATGGAAGTTCCAAAACGTTGGAATTGTGCTACCGATTTTAATATGAATAAATAATGTAATATTTCAACAGTATTGTATACCTTCAGTCTAATAATTATATAAGGTTAATCTTTGTATAAAACTTAATCACTCTTAACCACATACCATTGGAAGAAGCTGCCTTTTGCAACACAGTTTTTAACTAACGCAAAAGGCAGAGCTATCGCTTGTATTTAACCTTAGTTTTACGTTTTGCAATAAATTATGTTTATGTTTATTGATCAGTCAACTAAAGGCTTTTGTGGTCATCGTTCTATGAAATCATTTAAAACAGTCAGTTATTGTTTTAAACGCAACGCAATGATGCTCGCAAGTTTGTACCGGGGTACTGCAAATGTTCGGAAAGGTATATAATTATATCCTTACTTTTGGAAATCGTTATTTGTATCCCTTAGACAAAGTAATAATAGAGGAGTACTAAAAAACAGGGTCTGACCTCGGGTTAAAGGCTCTCTGACCCCCAACCCCCAAATGAGCCCGTGCAGTGGCCGCATCTACGGTTGTCAGATCAAATATAGTAGTTCCATTATTCAAACTTCTGCCTGGCAGGGAATTCGAACGCGGGACCTTCTTTTTCTAAAGCAGTCGTGCTACCAACTTAGCCAAGATGGTCGTGTCAAATGTTTGGAACATTATTCATATGTAGGTATTTAGAAGCTAATATCTTGATATTCAACGTGAAATCTTATTGCTATTGCTAGCAGGCCATAAAAAGTCTTCCGTATTGCGTCAACAGGTGTTTGTGGAGTGGAATACAAATTTTTTGCTTTGACTAGGCTAGCTTATTACCTATGTTATGATCCCGCTAGGGCTATCTCTGGCTTATTTTGACACGCACTATTCGTATTTTTGACAGAGCGAAGCGAAGACGTCTAGAGTCAACGGGAACAAGTCGGTATTTGTCCGACGATAACTTGCGAACCGTTGATCTTATATTCATGAAAGTTTGTAGGCAAGTAGTTCATTTCAATATAATTAAGGCAACATTTCGCTCAGTGCGCGAAATTCAATTTTTCTTGCGTTTTATGTCAATTACATCTTAATTACTCATCGTAGGTTCATGAAAACTAATTTTGCGATAGTAAATAGATTGTTTCAAGAAATTACACCAACCAAAAATTCAAGTTGAAAGCTAGTATAACTACATTTCCCACTAAGCCAAAAACCAAGCTGAAAATCAGCTTATTGAGATTTGTAGCTAAACCAATGTTATTTAGGTAATAATTTTACCCGTAATTTCTTATAACAATTTATTTATTGGCGCAAAATTGGTTTCAATAAATCAACGATGAGTAATATTAAGCTGTAATTGACAAAAAGCGCAAGAAAATTTGAAATTCGCGCGATGAGTGAAACGATGCACCTTAAATTCGAATATGGGCCTTTATCCTCTAACTTTAAAACGTTCGTGATTCTGATTGCGAGAGCATGCCATCTCGCTCTTACCAACTTAGTCGTACTATGCGCGGTCCCGCTCGCGCAACTCTCGCTATCGCTTTCAGAGTTACGGGATAACCCCAATGATTAGCATCATTCCAGAGGTTTTGAAGGTAGAGAGGTCACAGTTTGGCGCGAACTACTAAGTTATAATGCGGGAACGTTATAAAATTAATAAGTCTGTGGCGGAAAACGTGCACAGCCATCTACTTCGATAGCCCTAAATGTGCCTGAAGCCTAAAGTTAGTACAGTCTATTGTCAAAATTCTGTACATCTGAATATTAAGGCCAGAGCTCTCATTAAGTAAGTAATCCCATTAAGGCCATAAATTTTCTACATTTAAAAAAAAAATACTCCTAAAAATCATAGACAGTTTCTTATATTTTGGCGGCAAGGAAAATGTATTTTTTTCCTTCTTCTTCTTCGCCAAAATAAAAAATGATAACATAGAAACTGCTTTAATACATCAATATAATAAACTGTTTTTTTTCCTCACATTCATTGGAAAAGTTGGAACGAGAAGGGGAGGATCATAATTGAAGAACGAACTAAGTACACAGCATTAAAAACAACTTCTATGTAAGATTGAGTACACGCAAACAATTTAATAACACAAGATTCTTACGAGACGCGAGAGAGAACCGTGCATGACCCAACTCAGGAGTTCAAGGTTTTCAATACGAGACTCAGGCGGACAAATTGAAGTGTTATGTCATCTTTTGTACATTTACGTACCTAAATCCTACCCTTGTTTGATATCTGTATGTGTACGTGTGTGTATGTGTATGTGTGTGTCTGTATGTATGTTATTATATTACTTTTCCTTGCACGCTGAACACCGTAGGCGCACGTGAGTTAGCAAAGTGGCCTCAATTAGGAAAATAGTTACGACCCACTAATAGCATACCAGAATGCCAGATACTGAACACGATGACCGCATACAAGTAGGGGGCTAACGTTAATTGAATAACCCTACATATGCCATAATCATACCTACACAGGGCGTGATAAGTTTATTACGTTGACCAAAAAAGCCTAGTTGGAGTTGGTGAGTAGATGGTGATGGTTGGTAGCCCCGAATGTCCTAAATAATTTGTTCCAAGTGGGGATTGCTCTCAAAAACTAGTTTCACATTTCACACCATCGAGATAGGTACATATATAGAAACCAGTGACGGTGATGCGAACATTCCGAACATTGCTACGTGTAGCGTGGTGTGATCCGTTGCTACTTACTAAATAGAGCTAAGCAGACCTGTGGATTTGGTTCGCGCAGACCGCCTTCGTCTAACAAACGAGAGAGTAAATATATTTTCCTCTAAATTTCTCCCGTTGGTCCGCTGTCCGTGATTTTCAGCTCTGTGTCATTGATGCTAAAATTGCGTTGCATTGTAGCGTGCCTAAACGAGAGACGAGGAACGGCGCAAAACGTGTCATCGCGTCCGTGTGCTAGAGCAGGTAGCATGCGACTGAGTTCAGAATGGTGCGCAGTTTACTAGTAAGCACCATTTCGTCGACATTATTTTAAATGTTTATCTATTCGCCCGGTGCTTACAAAGTTACATAAAAACAACCAAAAAATTAAAGTATAAAGAAACACATAGTTTCTATTAAATAGGTAATTATAGGCTCAAAAACAACGAGAGAAAACAAATTGGTAGAAAGGTATGTAGAACGAAAAAAAAGAGACAACAGTAATGTCGAAAAGTACCTAGGTATAGTAGGTATGCTCAGCATAAATGCTGATACACTAGGTACAAATATAAAGTTGGTACATATCATCCTGGTAGGTACCTACTTAGGTACCTATCCGACTATCCGATGAAAAATTCACTGAATTTTAAAATACACATCCAGCCCCAAGAATCTTACTTATAAACTGTTGCCACAAATGCCACAATAACAAGCTTTCGGAGTCGGACTTAGGTACTAAACAAGCAATTTCCTAGGTACACAGGAATGTCTCTATTGGGTACAAAGCACAGATTACTCCGTCTTTTAGTTAATAAATAATAACAATAGGAGGAAGTTACCTTAACTAGGTATCCATGGGCTCGACTCAGGCCAAACAGCGACGGTAGGTGCCGTGCGCCGATAACAGTTACATACAATATTTTGCTTATCGGGTGCAGAGCCAACTTGAACCCGATCTCAGGCTCCAAACTCCCGCTCCCGGTGAGCTGCCCATCCTTGTTGTTGTTTAGAAAATTCTTCAACTTATTCAAAGAAAATGCCATTGCAAACAGTCGTGTCTCGCTGAGCCCACTATCGCGAATAAAACACACATTAAAACCGGTTTTTTGAATAATTAATCACGCGATTACTTCCAATGAAACTTCATCGATTTCCATTGCCAGGTGTTGTTTTCCACCATAGTGTTTTCACTGAATATAAAGATCGAAAGCGACTCCGTAAGTTTACAATTATACGAGAGTAATTGATCTTGTTCAATTGAAACTCATGTTTATGACTTTCATTACGTTACGATGAACGCATACTAAAGTTTGTTAGTAGTTGTCATGTCACCACAGACGCACATTATCAATGATAGCACTAATCAATGAAGCATTGTGTTTATTATGTCAACGGAATCGGATCTTTCTGTCACTCGATAAGTATGGCAATGAGTTAGAGTGAGATAGCTTATTCATTGAAGTGTTCTTTCATATTCCCTGTATAATATTTAGGTCGTAATTGCTGCCATCTGTTGGAATAGTATCATGTTACTTCGTCATGACTAAAGATGGCGCTAGAAAACCAATAACTGACGCTCTTCCACGTTGTTCTGTAAAATTTACAGATGGCGCAGTACATAGATTTTTTTACGTTGTCACTAATAATAATTGTAGAAGTGAAGAGAAGTGGCGGGTCGCCCTCTTCCCTCCAATGTGGTTGAGGAGAGCGATGGCTGGCACATGCGTCAACTCGTGAACGGGTGCTGCTTGCGGGAGCTGGACTGCTCGGAGTATATACGCAAATCTATAATAGCACTTAGCTCTTTATTAGCATATTCGTTGGTATATTCCTTTTAAAAAGTCTTTAGTTTTTATATTCCGTTTTATTTGATAAAATATTTGTAAAACTTGATAAATGGCACGGACCCCGGAGTCCATGGAGAAATATAGTAAAAAAAAAATGGAATACCTACCTACTTACCAGATGGTTCCTGAAATACCTAACCCCAGGGGCGCAGACTCCGTGGTTGCTCGGGGGGGTCGGCACGGGCACCCATGAGAGCCAAATAATGGATGCTGAGCACCAATGACACAAGGTACAAAATAAAAAAATTGTTCAAAATCAATCAATAAAAAATCCACAGAAAAAAAAATTTGCGTCAAAACTCCGATTGAAAGTCAACCGGATTTCATTCGGAATCCTTTCTTTGTGAAACATATTTAAAAAATGGCTTGGTCACCCACGGGCTTGTTTAAAAGCCGGCGCCCATGCCTAATATTATAAATGCGAAAGTAACTCTATCTGGGTGTTTGTCGCCGTAACGGCCACGGCTGAACGGATCGACCTGAATTTATTTGCATGTACATAGACATTTTCATTGGCTACTTTTTTTTTATGACCGTGCGAAGTCACTCGCGATAGGTAAAAACTTTTATTACATTTTCAGGTGTTAGATGATCATCATCAACAGCCTGAAGAGTCCACAGGTGTCCTCTCCTGAGAGCGCCACATCGAACTACAATTTGCATTCACCGGTTGCCCGCGACTTTCAAAATGTCGTCAGTCCACCTAGCCGGTTGAGACACCTCGAGTAAAAAAAGGTAACCATATTACCCGCGGGTGAGTGGGGCCTACCCTAAGCTGCGTGTTCCAGATAATGGTCGTCCCCATCGGTTAACGGCTCTTCAAGCGATATGGCCTGTCTGCGCATGGCCATTGGTAGAGAGTAGAATAAAATAACTAACCTGTAAAAGAATATAGCCTACCAATTGGAGTGTGCAGGTGTACGAAAATAATGAAATACTTAAGTGTAAATATAAAAGTAATTTATTTAAAAGCTTCAACATTCTCTGTACATAAATACGTGCGCAATAATCATGTCAAGTCATCTCGATCAAAATATACAGCAATATTTCAGTTTTCTTTACGACGAATATTATTATTATAAAAAACTGTACTCCTAGCACGACTATTATTGCAAAATTATAATATTCGATAGCAAAGTGTGTAAAACATGGAACAGCGCCCCCGTCGAACTTAAATGGAAACAAAATTTTCTCTCTGAAGTAAATCTTGCATTTTCTATCCAATATGCAAGGAACGCCTATATCAATAGTAGGTATTTATGCTAGGTTAACAGGTTTATATACCTTCAAACAAGGATGGAATGTATTCAGTGAATATAGTAAAAAAAGTTCCCCACTTCTTTCGTCTGCATTATTGGCTAATGAAAAAACTTATTTCTGAAACCATTTTTTTTGTATTATACATAATATATACGTATTATACATAATTCTGGTATGAACAATAAAGAGTTATCTATCTACCCAAAACTGTTACGTTGTTTAAAAATCAATGTTTAAAATGGTCCGTAAAGTTTAACGTTCCGCGCGTGACATAATTTTCACGAAACCTCGCGGCGGCATTTGGGTGTCAGAAGTTGGCAGACAATTTTAAGCATTGCTTAATTTAAAGAAAAGTTTACAAGCAGGACCCTAAAATTGGGGGATTCGACTGTTCAAAGGGCCACTTTATAACTACTGAGTAATCCTAATTAATATTATAAATTCGAAAGTAACGCTGACTCTGTGTCTGGGTATTTGTCGCGTTATTACGGCTAAACGGCTGAACGGATTTAGCTGTATTTGTGCACAGATATAGCCTAAAGGTCGGAGTCGGACATAGACTACTTTTTTTTTTGTAGGCCCATGCGAACGAAGTCGCGGCAACAGCCCGTTATTTCATATATCCGTGGAAGAGTACGTACACGCCAAAACCACGTTTCCACAGTATCACACACACTAGTCTTATCGTCGAACTACATGTGCACCTCGCGGTTTTAGTTTCATCCGCATATGGGTAGATTTTCGAAAAACCTTTTTTTAGTGCTCCTCTACACTACTATAGGAATCTAACCTGAATTTTTTTTTTTTTTTTTTTAGTATGTCAGTTCTCACATTTTTTAATGTTATTGTGTTTTATGTGGCAGCGCGTTGCGAATGTGGATACCGCGACAAACTTACTGTAGTTTTGCGGTGCTCCATTTCTTAAAAATAAAATGTAACTGTGTAATGAATAATAAATAAAAAATAAAAAAAAATTATATCTCTATCACCTCTGGTTTAGGCTGTGCCATCGTCAGTCAGTCAGCGACACAACAGTTTTATATAATTATTTAGATAAATACTCGTAACTCTACCATTCAATAGTCTAATTTGAAAAAAAAAACAACAACAAAATAAATACGATACAACACACAGAATCAAATAAACACTATGTAGTATCCGCTTACTTCCGTGACGGAGCGCTGTTCAATTTTTCATAATATTTTCTATAACACACCGAAGATTTTTTTCGACTTTTTTGTGCTTTCTAAGCACATTGTTTTGTGGATTAAGTTTTCCGATTCTTATGCCATATTAACAGTTAGTTTGACCATGGACCAATAAAACGTGTCATAAAGGTTTTCAGACGTTTCATTGTCTGTTTATTTGTCTTTCATTTGGCATATTTCACTCGAACAAAAATGAGCCAAAAGTAACGACTGCATTAATTTGTGAATCAAATCCCAAGATTTCTCCATTGGCATCATTCCCTCACGCTTCGAATGAACGAAAAATGAAACGTCTGAACGCAGAGAGAACGTTCACTCTGGCTCTTCGCACAAGTTAATTTTGACGACATAACAGCAAATTGACATAAATGGGAGACGCGCTGCTTATTTGTCTCGCTAGGTGGCGCATTATCGCTGGTGTTTCACTGTAAAAAGTGTAAATTTATCAATAGATCATTTTAGTAAATTATCAATAAATATAGTCTGGTTATTACTTAGTTCATTAATTTACACATATAATATAATTATATAATATAATAACAGTACCTAAATTTAGTATACCATATTTAATTTTTTTTAAATAACTGTTTCTAGGATTGATACATCAACGTAAAAACTCGAAAATGACGCAGTACCTTCGCTTTTCTCATTTTTAATGCTAGAAGCTCCAAAACCAAGGAGTCAGCTAAGATATGGAGCTCGAAGCGCTCATACGAGTGCAAGCAATCAGACTAATGACAAGCATCAGCGATGAGCGCCATCTGAGATTAGTTTTGTCTGTTGAAAACTGGCTCCCCATTGAAAAAAAGAGCTGATGAACGCTCATTTACTACGTGCCGTGTGAGCTTGAAATGAAAGAAAACAATAACATTCATTCAGTGACCCGTTTGATCCTAGTGGGTTTAAGCAACTTTACTAACCTGCATCATTTTGCGGCCTTAAAGTCCCTATTCATGAATCTCGCTGCATTCTAATCCATTTTATAGCCATTCTAGCGCGCGTTTGAAGTTTGTAGCGACCTTCAGGAATCGGCATTTTAGGACGAAAAATGGTGGTAGCCATTGATATACAAACATACATACATCATATTTTCAACGAGGTGGGTGATAATCGACATAACATTTTTGAATATAAAATTACTGAGCCGAATAAAAAAATATACAGACAGATATTTTGTTTTAATAATACGGGAATACTCACGTTAAATTGAGTCGGTTATTCCGGCTATAGTTTCGATCACATTCGGTGACCTTTATCAAGGAATGCTATAAGCGTGACACGCGCGCGAACTCGTAACAATACTCAACAACAACAATTCAATGTGAGTGTGTGACTCAATTTAACGTGCATAGCAAAACAGGCAATGCCATTGCTATCTTTTACGTTCATAATTATTCGTTTCCTTCTCCTTCGTCAACATTTAAAATGGCGTCGTAAAAATTAAAGAACTCTTTTCAGGAGAGTCACCTTATAGGTATAGCCTTATAGTTTGAGACAGCAATTATCTGTATTAATCTGTTTTTTTTTAAATAATTATTATTCGGCCACACCTTAATATATATAATTACTAGCTGCGCCCCGCGGTTCCACCCGCTATTCTACAGAAACCGAATTTGTTTCCGGGATAAAAAGTATTCTATGTGGTTATCCAAGGTGAAAGCTCCTCCCTACCAAATTTCATTCAAATCCGTTCAGCCGTTACAGAGTTGAACGGGAACAAACACAATTAAACACTTACACACAAACTGTAGCATTTATAATATTTCATCACATTCCAGCCTTAGTGAGCACCCCGCTGATGACTTGCACGATTCCGTCGTAATAATGTATAATAATGGAGACGACTAGGACGAGCATGGCGAAGCAGATCCCGGTGATGTACATGAACTGGCTCGCCTCTTGCGGCGTGGCCAGCAGCTCCTCGCTGCTCGCGTCGCGGTCCAGCGCGTCGAACTCGGACGTGTCTGCGGACCAAGCATGGCATGAACATGGCATGACACGAGCTCACAGATCACACTAGATATCGAATTACGAGATTCTTATTATTATTTTTTATTTTTTTCCTCCTGAGAAGATTTTGGCGTCGCACGTCTTATGCATTTGCCAGTGTCAAGTATACTTATATATTTTCAAGTTTTGTTAAATAATATCAAACAAGTCATAGTCACAGTCAAAGGCGAGCAAAGCAAGGCACGGTCAAGTCCAAGTCATGCCTTAGTAAAGTGGTGAAAATTTTACCAGAGCCTTCTATGGAGTTTTGGAAACAACAAGGAAATTCACGTTTCACGACATTATACCATTCACCAACACTCGTGCATGTTCACGAACACTTAACGGAAAAAAATTCGCTGTTTTTACACATTAACACTCGAAATAACACAAGTTTTGGAAAGTAATAAAATGACGCGACATGATTTCCCGCCAAAACTCAGCAAT
Organism: Apocheima hispidaria; assembly: GCA_947579745.1. Taxonomy (NCBI): domain Eukaryota; kingdom Metazoa; phylum Arthropoda; class Insecta; order Lepidoptera; family Geometridae; genus Apocheima; species Apocheima hispidaria. The sequence goes on from OX388151.1 coordinate 7,759,923, forward strand.
TCCGTTGTTCCTACAAGAAAGGCGCGGGTCGCGGGGTGTGCGACCAAGCGTTCTCATTGGCAATCTCAAAATTACGCCTACTCGCATCTATCAACCAATAGGATTAATTTCGTATAAGTGTATTTAGACTGATTCAATGTGCGCTTCAAGCGTCCAGAATGCAGAATCTAGATTGTGATCTGTGCATTAGCTTTAAAATACAGAACTACTTGTTAACCGCGACATCGATCGCATGCAACAATTTAAAAAAAAAAATTGCCTATATCTGTGCCTACACTTAAGCTATATCTATGCAAAAATTCAGGTCGAACGAAGTCCTTAAATAATGATTCCTAAATAATGATTAGATTTGTTTTATTTTAGAGGGTAGTTGTAAATACTTCCATATCGGTGAACCCTGAATCTCACACTAGGGGAATCTCACACATCCTGTGTCGTGAGATCCAGTGCCTTTCGAGAATACATTATTACTATTATACATATAGGTATTCTATGTAAGTAAGAGGTAGAAAAATTTGACCGAGCGAAGCGAAGGCCTCAGATTCTACGGATGCAAATCAGTAGTTGTTATGTATGTTTGTCCGACGATAACTTTAGAACCGTTAATCCGATCTACAAGAAAGTATACAAGTAGTTCAATTCAATACAATTTTTATGTTTGAATATGAGCTCAATCGGTCCAGGGATTGTGAAGTAATAGGGGTTGCGGGATCTCAGTTCAGCGCGAACAATTACGCAACAATCGCTATTATGATATAACTATTAAAAAAAAAAAAAAAAAAAAACACGCTTTTGTGGTTTGACGTCTCCGAGTGTACTCACCGGCGGGCGTCTCGAGGTCGCAGACGACGTCGGTCTCGGTGATCTGCAGGTCCAGCAGCTCGCGCACGGAGAGCAGCGCCTCGGCCGGCGCCTCGCCCGGGAACAGGTAGTCGCACAGGTACAGCGCGCCCACCGGCACCAGCACGCGCCGCGGCGGCTCGTTGAAACACACCTTCTCTGTAACAAAAACGTTAAATAAATCACCTTCCCTGAAGAAGAGACGTTACGTAGTCCGCTAAAATACAATTTTTTTTTTAAATATGATTATGTTGTTGGCCAAGTAGGCCACTACAACTTCGAACTTTTGGCGGCATCAGACTTGCCCTGGCACCCCGGAGCTGGTGTGCCCTGGGGCCCTAGCGTTTTGGTTATTATCTATTTGATTATTTGGAGAGAATCTAACCGATCTTCTGACAGATCCAGGGATTGTTCGACCACGCCGGCGAGTTCGATGTATGTGCCTTTGGTAACCGGCGCCTATACCAAATACTGAAAACTTCCTATTGATGGGAGCTGTCGGATCGGCAGCTAAAATCCAAGTTTTGCCCCTGGGACCCTATTCGGAAAAATGACATTTTATCTCGGTCACTGTCTCTCTAATTTAGAATTTAATGGGAGTGAGAGTGACCGAGATAAAATGTCATTTCTCCGAATAGGGTCCCTGGGCGAAAGAGTGATAAATATACATGACCTATGCCTGAATATTGAAATGGAATTGGTCAGGACATATATGCAGGATGGAAAACGACAGATGGAGTAAGAAAATCATAGAATGGCAACCAAGGGGAGAGAAACGAAACAGAGGAAGGCCAAATAGACGTTGGGAGGATATTTTTAACCAAAAACTTGGAATTAAATGGATGAGAACGGCATGAGACAGGAAAGTATGGAAAAAACTGGGGGAGGCCTACGCCAATGACGCGACATATACACAAGACAAAAACGAAAACAATTGACAACAATGTAATAATATTAAATGTCAAACATACAAAAATAATAATAATAATTGACTAACAGATAATACTGGATATAAAATAATAATAAAATTGAATATTGACATAACTAAGAATATAATGTATTAATTAAAATGTAATTGAAATGTGTAAAAAAAAAACGAGTTTATATTTAATTACATTAGAAAAATGGCCATTTGAATGTGTACATGAAAGTTATTTATATCTTCAAATGCTTATAACCAAAATAAGTGGGCTTTAGTTTTAACGGGTGCATGCAAGCAAAGCCGCGAGCAACAGCTAACAACAACAACAACAACAACAACAACAGCCTTTTCATTTGATACCCAACATGGAAACATTAAAAAATATTTTTTTTAGGCCTCTACTTTATGTCCTCTACAGGGCGCCATATTCAATTTAATGTGACGTCACAAAGCCTGTAACCAGCGGACGATGAAGACGCTTCCAACGATATCTCATTTGTGCAATTATGATAAGTAGTATAGAAGTTATGACGGAACAGACGAACATACATACATACATAACGGTCAAAATAATAACCCTCATTTTGCTTCGCGTAGTCGGGTAATAACATAGAAAGCAACTGAATACCTTCGGGCAGCAGATTGTCGTCGATCAACGCGTCACAGTGCATCGTGAACCGAGACGCGAGTGACCGCACAATGTCTTGCTTCACCGCTGCGATGGCCTCACTCGTAGTTGCCTTCGGGTACAGGAACACGCTCGATGAAACGACGCCGCTGAAGTGTATGCTGCCGTCACATTCAAGGTATTCTACTGTTTCAGGTAAGGAATTCTCCTAGAAAATTAAACACTACATCTTGTTTATTTGAAAATCGGTATTCAATTTTAGTGAAGTTATTCAGCCAGTTCTTATTCGAGATACAAAGAACCAAATTCTTTATTTTGGAACAAAAACTTAGTGAATAATGCAAATAGAACGATGCTACCCGCAGTAGTTAAATAACTGTATCGCGGGTAGCAACGACCACCTCCGAAACACCCATTAAACGGGAGCTCCAAAATGAAGAGAGTAGTAGTTGCTTACTTAATTTTTTACAATTAAAAGATATTAAGGAGATGGGGGAGATAAGTCCATCACTTACGTCCCGCATGGGGTGTATTGTGCATTTCCCCCTGCCAGCGTCTACCCGAGCCAAGCAATTCAGACAATTATTCCATATATTAATAACCAGTTATTCAACCGCCAAGCAGTAGTGTGTCAGGGGCGTAGCTAACGCCGTATCAGCCGTATCAATGTCAATGTCGCCCACAGGCGCCGAGAAAGGTTCCGTTTTGAAAAATCTTCTCGTTTGGAGCTTCCCAACAAATTATGACACAGGGCCCGTCTAAGGCAAGCTACACCACTGTAGTGTTCAAACATTACTGTGATTGAAGGGCATTGTTTCCAGCGTAATTATTGAGCATAAAAAGATCCGGGTATGTCCGACTGAGACCAGAAACACCGAAGGACTGGCAACAGTGTCCTCTTAGCTAACAGATAACGTTCTGTGCCCCCACAATGACAGTCACAAAGCCCACGACCCCCAGTCCCCGGCAGCTCCTTTATTCGTGACCTAGTGAAAGTCGCGGACAACCAAAGTATGCAAGTAGCACGTTTTCGGTCGGAGTAGCGTGTACGGGGGAGGCCTATATTCAGCAGTGGCCATCTATCTGATGATGTTGATTCAATTTTAGTATGGTGTTTTTGTACTTAATTATAATTCGTAAAGTTCTTTAATTTACTACTAAACTACCATAATGCGTTATATGAGGATATTTCTTCTGAGTATTAAAGTCTTGATAATGGCATAAATACTTACAAAAGGCACAAATAACGACACATGCATGGATTTGGGAGTATCCTTTTCTGTAGACTTTGAACTGGTTTTGGTTTTTTTTTTCTTGACAAGTTGTTCCAAGGGCTCCGATCCATCTTTAAGCTCTCCATCGATAAATATGACACTGGACTGTATTGTCTTGTGAGCGGACTCCAATATTTGCTGAAATTTTAAAAGAAACCGTTTTATATACATATTATTTAGTTTATTTTTTTATAGTATCTATATACACATAATAATAATACGATTTGTTTCTACCTACTTAAGTAATATGTTTAGACCTTTTATTGGCTGTACTCATCTCTGCACTATAAGTTTGTTTAAGACTAGCAGCCCGCCCCGGCTTCGCACGGGTATTTAACAAAAAAATAAAAATATGGTATATGGTATAGATGTTCTGCAAAGTCGTAGTATATTTTAGGTATTTTTTTTACATCTTGGGTTACATTATTGGAGTTTTAGTAAGGATCCCTAATTTTTTTGAAAATATAATATAGCCTATGTCACCCGGGGATAGTGTAGCTTCCCAACAGCGAAAGAATTTTTCAAATCGGTTCAGTAGTTTCGGAGCCTATTCAATGCAAACAAACAAACAAACAAACAATGGTATAGATTATTTTTATATTATGATTTTGTGCTGTTGGTCTATTGATAAATAAATAAATAAATATATTTGTTATTAGTTTGTAGTTCTAATTGTTATAAGCCGTTAAAGTCCACGTTTTAATTGCAAGAAATAGTTATATAGGATAACTTTTTAAGTAGTGTGCAAATTTTTATCACGCATGAATACGTGTAGGTCATCGCCGGAACGAATACGAACACCTTCACATATCGTAGTACGATCACGAATAGATCAGCCATGACTACAGGTCTTAATTTTGTACCGAGGTGGGTAAAACTAAAAAATACGTTACTTTATTTTTGAACAATCTTTGTACACAAAATTTGCGCACTAATTAAAAAGTTACCCTGTATTAAAAGGAAAACAAACAACCTGACTGCATCAAGTAATCTAGCATGGTTTAAAAAACGTGCTGGAGATAGGCCACCCCCATAGAGCGCTACTCTGAACGACAATTGCCCATTTGCATCCACCGATTGCCCGCGACTTTTACAATGTCGCAGTCCACCTAGTGAGAGGTCTGTCTACGCTGCGTCTTACGGTTCGTACACAGAACTTTTTCCTTTTGGGTCACATAAAAACTTACACACACCCGAAAAACATTATTCTCCTCTACATGAGGACGATAATGTCCCGCTCGTAGCATTCTTTGAAAAAGATCTTGAGATATGATCGAAACTATATAATTTAGTCGAAACAACCGAACCGAAAAATACTCAATTTAATGTGAATGAGTGAGGTGACGTGATTACAGTTTATCTTAAGTTGTTCTTCAAGTAGTTGTTAAATATAATACTCTTTGAAACCATTATTTATGTTAATTATATTATGTTACCTGTGACCTCGTTTACGTGTAAATAAAAAAAAATAAGTTGTCTATGTCCGTCTACGACGCTTAAGCTATATCTATGCAAAAATACAGTTTGATTCGTTCAGCCGTTTAGCCGTAATAACGCGACAAACACCCAGACAGCGAGACAGATGACAGAAAGACAGAGTTACATTAGAATTTGTAATATTAGTTAGGATGTTATTTTACAAAAAAATATGTAGAATGGATAATATACGATAAGTTACACAACATAAGTTGCAAATGCATAATTTGCATATGTACTACATAATTATTCATCAACAGTCACTCACTATATTAAAGTTCATGTTTAAAAAGAAAGGTGAGAATAATCAGACAAATTATTGACCTAGAAGGTCAGAAGTTATTCATTTTTATTTCCTATATATTTTGTGTACTTACTCTTTCAGGCATTTTTTAATGAACAGGAAGGAAATTAAAATCTCTAGAAATTGTATATCTCAGAATCTCTTGAAAAAATAATTATTACCAACCTACTCTAAAGAAAATCTACACGGGAAGAATAACAATCTCATACAAAAATGTGTACCCCCGAAAAATCTGCTTAAAACTAGATGGCGCTTACGTATTTAGCCGGCTAATGTCCAAATCGCTGTAAAAGCCTATGAAAATATGGTGAATATAGAAAGAGTATTAGTATAATTATGTCCGGTATTTAAGGTTTAGTTCAAATTAGATTACAATACACGACAGTTGCGCGCGACGGTTATCTGTTCTTCGAGCGACGTGGCCTGCCCATTGCCACTTCAGCTTGCAAGCACTGAGAGCTTTGGCGGTGTCTTTGGTTCCTCGGCGAATATTCTGGTACCATATTTTTAGACGCAAAATGTGACGCTGTGTGACTCTGAGTTACCAAATTGTAAGTAAAACTAATTATATCACTGAGGCCTGAGGTTTTACTTTTAAGAGAATTTTTATGCATGCATAATCAAATTAAATCTTAGTCATCTTATTATATATAAGTGGTTATATATAATATTATTGATTGTATTATGAAATTTGAATGAATTAAGGAAATTTATGAAAGAAAATCTTACCTGAAATTGCTGTTTTACAGAAATACCATTCTTTTTCACTATTACAGGATAAACTTCATCAAAGTCGTAATAGCAATCCAGCCTCTGCCATTGCTGCGGTTTTGGTAGAAACTTCCATTCGACAGGTTTAATTACAGTTCCTTTAGCTGCCCCGACCTCCACACTCTTGCATGTCAGTATTTTAGTATCGGTCGACATGTGAAGTACAAGTCTCTCGTTGGTGTTGGGGCAGTTACCAAACATGAAAGGATTCATGTTGAGAGCTTTGTATGTGTGGTTCAGAATCGCTTTCACTTTGCTAAAACTGTTTGGGTTCTCGAATATCTCATCGTCACTAGTGATGAATATGCCTGTAATTATTACAATGTTTTATCAACACAAAACATAAATAAACAGACCCTCACTAACATAGCTTAATAAGAGCACTTTTACATAAGGCGCACATTATTCAGTCACGTGGAAGCAGCAGATGCCGTCACATTCTTCCAGTTCATGCTCTACTTAGTTGTTTTGGGAGTGCGCAACACTCAACTCTCTCTCACTCACTCTTTGTGTTTCTCAAATTAATGCGTTTTCGTGTGGAGTGGGAAAGCGACATCCTTTCAAATATGGATTTCAAAATCGAAAATAGTTTTGTTTGTGCGTGCGCCTGCAAAACTGGGTAATCGGCTAGTTGCGGTTTTGCCGCGACCGCTTGCAGCAGTGTGCTGGGGGATCCTACCGTCATGGGTGGGACACTTGTACCTTAATTTTCAGTATGTGTGACTAATTTATGCTAATAGTATCAATGATATCAAATTGGTTCATATAGAAAAAAAAAATATCAATGTACTTTTATAGTTACAGTAAAAATGGGATAACACCATGTAAAATTAAATAAAGAAGACAGTAAATCTTTGCCACGGGTAGGACAAAAATTTGACATTCTTATTACATATGAATCATTTTTAATAAAACTCTGCTAGGTGATTCAACTTATTAATACAAATTACTATAATATCTTTGAGACAATAAATTGAATGTAACATTTGAATAGAAAATAATGTCCTATTATTTAGACATTTTTTTTATAAAAATGAATTAAAGTGTCTAACACTGTCACGGGTGGGACACGTACGATTTACTGGGCAAAATGAGCTGCTTATAAGTTTTATTTTCTTGATATGGATAGCAATAACAGCAGCAAGTTCAATCCACAGCTGATGCCACATTGTTGCCAACTTGAAATATTTTTTCTCATAATTTTCGTTAATCAATCTTTGCAACTTAATAAAAAATAAATAAATATATACATAAATACTACTAATTTTTATAGCATTGTGAAATTCGAAGTATTTTGTATCAATACAAATAAAAAATTGATAGCTAAAAAAAACTTAAGAAAAATATTTCGAGGTTTACTTTCCCATAGAATCCCCCTGCTGTAGTACTCTATATCGTCACTAGATGCGTGACTTGGCCGCACTGTTCAGCCGCTTATGTAAAAGCTCTCTAACTGATTACTCAAAACTGATGCAGATGCTGAGATAAAATTAGTTGAAGATTTTAATAAACCTAGCGTAGCAGTGGGATAAAGATTAATGTGAACGGTGATAATAATATCCAATACAATATACCACATCAGACTTCAATGAAAAGAAAAAAAAAAATAAGTACTTTTATCATCCATCCATCATGCAATCCATCATACGATTAGTATGAATATTATTAACGAGATCAATAAATATAGAAGCTATGCAGTTAAACTAAAACGCACCTTGTACGAACATGCCTCCAGGGAGCATCCTAGTAACATGCTTAGCATGATCAGCGACCCACGCCTCCGATACATTTAGTAATGTTTTCGCTGAATCCACGTTATCAATTGGGTAACTTTCTTCTGAACTATTTTCTGGAGATTTCTCTTCTGGCGTCCGCGCTAAATGAATAACATTCTCTCTGGATTCTGTGGTCTAAAAGAGATAGGCATCATTACGAAATCATCGGATAAAGTCACCTAATACACTAAGATTACTTAGATCACATTGTGGAAATAATTAACTATATAAATAAGTACACGTATGGTATGTGCAATCAAATGCACTTACTTGACCAAGAATCAGTCCAATAACGAATGTTTCCTGTGAAGCGTACTGCTCTAGATATTGTAGACAATACTCCGGCGAATATACTGTTCTGACCATTTTGAAAATAATTTGCTATCACGACACAAATAAATCGGAAATTCAATTAGATTTTTAGGTTTCAATTCAATCTTTCAATTTGTTTTGTCGCACTCGCAAACTCACAAATCTCGCGACCGCGCTGTGTGACCAGGGTAATTTTAAACACAAACTACTAAGTTCGTTCGTTATGTTGTTTTTTTAACGTGAATAGAATACCAGCAGGCCTAGCGCGTATATTGGCCTTATATAGCAAGTATATTACCAGCTGTCCTTATGTCTACTAGTTTTGTCTTCGCGTCAACGTGACAAAGCTAGAACATGAATACATCCGTCTCGTTCTCGTGGGATAAATATGGTGAGCTCTGAATCAAAATTAAATTATATTTCTATGGCCTTGATTTAGTATGTACCTACTACTATACGGCATCAAACAAAGCAGGATCTTATTTTTTCTCTTAAATTTTGTCCAATTTTGTAATATTTCACAAGTCAACCACATTATTTTACAACAAAAAGAAGTCTTAGCTATAGTCTAAGTGAAGCAAAGTACGTCGTGGTCAAGTCCAAGTCATGCATGTCCCAGTAAAGTGGTTACTAAAGGTTTCTATGATGTTTTGGAAACAACAGGGAAAGTCACGTTTCACGACATAATACTATTCACCAACACTCTTGAATTCTTCACATTCCCGCCAAAACTTCAAGCAGGGCCTTGAGCATAGTGTACGATTTTGACGTGGTGCGAAACTTATGACTGTCAATCGACTTCATAAACGTAATTTTTATTAATGATAATTTTTATAATTCCTTTATGTTTTAAGAAAAATATATTTTGAATGGCTCAAATAGTTTTATTTTTAATAATGTTTTTATTTATGAATTTAAGTTTAAATATCAATATGAGCAGCCTGTCTTATCCTTTCCGTAATAATATTGATTAAAGTTTTGAAGTATGGTCGAGTTTTTAGCGTGAAAGTTCGTGAAAATCAGTGTTCACAACGACGATGGCTTGTGACGGTGTTACCAAAAGAATTTAGTATTTTTCTGTAATAGGAAGAGCCTGGAGACTACGACACAGGTCACCCTAGTGTGGAATCCAGCGCTCATTGTTTATCTTTAGATTATAATTTTTTCGTTCAAATAAACATTATTATTATTTCACGTATTATTTTCTTTCTTAGACTTAGTTTTTTTTAAATATTAATATAAAAACATAATTGTTATAAAAAAACCTAGAGCGAGTGAGGCAAGGCCCAAGCTACCGGCATTACCTAGCTTTTTTATTATTATTATCTATATATTTTTTCCCCACAATATACCAAAAGCCCTGCGTGATGATAATGATACCAAAAGTCCTCCGTCCCTTTAGAAATACTAAAAAATATTTCTCAAAATTACTAAAAAAGTATTAAAATATTGATCTGGTCACACTGTGTCCGCATCTTCGTACTGTCAACCTTATTTTGGATTGTCAATGTCAAATGTATTAGATGTTTTTTTTTTCCTCCTCTGTTTTGGCTTCACACGTTGTGTATTTAGCCAATATTAAGTTTTGTAATATTACATGTGAAAAACATTTTACCATTAAAACAAGTCTCAGTCAAAGTATAAGTTATGCAAAGGAAGTCACGGTCAAGTCCACGTCATGCCCTAGTAAATTGGCGCAGACTTTACGTAAACCAAACGCTAACGCTAACATGGCGGTTGCTAACCTAGAACAAACTTGTGCCCTAGTATAACTACTATCGAAATACCTACGTTATTCATTAGAAAGAGTAGTTTCCTTTACGCCCGACACTAACGATGGGGCGCTCTCATTGATTTCTAATTTCAATACTCAATAATAATTTATTTATTTCATAATACTTATACTGAGAATTTTATATTTATATTACACTAGCTGCGCCCCGCGGTTTCACCCGCTATTCTACAGGAATGATTAAATTTTTCAGGATAAAAAGTGCCTATGTGTCAATCCAGGGAATAAGCTACCTCCACACCAAATTACATCCAAATCCGTGCAGCCCTAACAGAGTTAAACGGGAACAAACACACTAACATACTTACCTACTTACACACTTAGACACAAACTTTCGCATTTATAATATAGTACTCGCGCCTGGCTATGAACGAATGAGGTAATTTTTATCTATTTATTTATTAAATAATAATATGTGCGGCTTACACCAATTACATTTATAGTAACTTTTTTTTTAAATTACATACAAATCATGAACAAAGAAAAAATTATTAAATATTGTATGTTTAATAATAATAAACATTTAAATTATTATGGCTGTATTTGGCCGATGGGTGGTATCCTTCTATTGTCATAAGTGCATAATCTGAGATGTGAAATAACTGCGCTCCGCGATTTTACTGAAGAATATTCTCAAAGGTAAAAATTAAAGAGGCATGTAGATAAAACATACATTTTTATTACGATATTTAAACCAAAATACTTACTTAATGTAATAATAATAAACTTAAGTATAATGCGCTTTATGGAATTACGCTTGTTACAAAAATAAGGTACGAAGTGATATATAACACTCTTGCAAATAACACAGCCCACACGCAGACAATAAACCAAGTTTTGTGGTCAATTTACACCGAAATGACAACACTGGACATCACTTATCCTATAGCCGAATTTACACCGAAATGACAACACTGGACATCACTTATCCTATAGCCGCTAGAGTCCTTGCTATAGCGCGACTTATGTACCATTTTATTTTTTTTGCTGATAACATAATTAAATGTCGACCAAAAAAAAGGTCAAGAAATGTCGCGTGTGTACCGGCATCGCTGTGAATTGACCCTAAGAGCACCCCAGTTGCAGATAAAAGGTGATTTAACTTAAACGTTCTGTTGCACAATAAAATATAATAATGAAAAGTTATTGTTTTAATTAAATTTGCACTTGGAGAAGTCCATTTCAGGATGCTGTACCATGAATCTGTGAACAAAAATCGTTGTTTTAGCTTCGATCAAAGTAAAATGAATGGACGGGCCCAAGTAAGAGAATTTTGAAGACTTTAAAGTGAGCGCCGGCGCTCACCTTGCTTCAGTTGCCCTCAGCCTGTGAAAGGTGCGAGACGTACGTTCGAATATGTACACTTTACATGTTTGACTGTATAAAACCCTATTAACATAAAATTATGTTTATTTAAGCTTCTATAACTGACGATCATATGATCGGGTGACGCGATTCTTTAAAATTACCCATCTTTTACATGTACGGGAGCTACCTTTACTGTACAAAAATTATATATTTTTTTCTAAACTTGAGGTCTATACTTAGACTATCGTTGTGCAAAATTTAATGCATGTAGATTTATAGCTTTGGAAGTTATAAGGCTGTATAGGATTCAGACAGACACGGCAAGCTTATAAGGGTTCCTTTTAGGTCTATGGAACCCTAAAAAACGGAATTTATTCTGTGTTACTGACTTTTTGAGCACGTCTTGTTTCTTCTGCTCGTCGCTGGTCGGCAGGCCCATTTCTTTTTGCCTCTGGTCGTACATCATTTTCTCAACCAGTCCCCGTGTCTCTCCATCCAAGTCTGATAATTTTGAAGGCTCTGAAAGAGAAAAATACACAATTAGGTGAAATTTAAAATTATAACTTAATTATGTATTTGAAATATCAAAAATGTTCACTCATTATAGCGGCGCCGCTCGAAAAACCTTTTTTGACTACAGAATTAACATTGTGAAAATCCAAATGGACGTCGTAAATTTTGATCACTTTTTCTACATACAGCGAACAAGTAATATTATATAGCTGAATTCCTACGCTCAGGATCTACTATAGAATCCTTCGCTTCGCTCTGAATTCAAATTAAAGCCCTCAGGGAACAAAATATTACTTGGGCCCCCTTATTACACAAATAACTTTTTTTACCTCACAACCTCAGAAAGATTCTGTTTATCATTCAAAATCTGAGTGCAATAGTTATTTGTGTAACAAAGTAATATTTTGTTCCTTGAGGGCGTTATTTTAAATCCTGAGCGAAGCGAAAGATTCTATAGTAGATCCTGAGCGCAGGAATTATGTGACATTATGTGTTCGATCTCTTTGGTTAACTTTTCAAACTAGTCAACGCAGAGTTGGTATTATAAAACAAACTCCTTGCTAACCAATCACAGCAAGAACACGGATCAATCAGAACGCAGAAACAAAGAGAATACAAATACTACCGCAGAAACTCAAACTCCCATGGGAGCAAAATTGTACTTTGCTCCCGCTTTCCACGGGATATTGTTGTTTTTAGAATAGGTATGATGGAAATTATTTACAATAGCTATACCGCACCATGCCGGCGCCAGTCTTGTTCGCTGCTTTCCTTCCAAACTACTACAACAGTCCAATATCGTTCGACAAGCGAGCTTATTCCGTATCCTTGTGTTAGTCGCCCTTATAAGATACGGTTCAACAACACACGTTTCCCAACAGTCTGACTACGCGTAGAGTCATCAGAGGCCAATATCATCAGTCATTCATTAAAAAAAAACTTTTTATTTCCGGTTGATAATTATCATGATAATAAATTTAAAAACCTGAATTTTAAGTACAACATTTTCTTTTAGTAACTTCAACAGTATAATTTTCCTTGAAATTTTACTCCAACAAAAAAACAAAACAATTTGTTATGAACTACATGCGTTAAGAATACAAATAATGAAATCTATATATATAAAACAGCAACCCCTTTTCTAGGAATCAACGCACAGACCAAATCGCTTATGATAGAGACGTGTTTGAACCCAATACTCCTTAAATGGTCTAGATGAACAATAAGAACGACTTTTGCGAAATTCCACCTCTAAAGAGTAAAATGGACCCCCAAAGTTTGTATGGAAATAAATATTTTTTCATGCTAAACCAATGAAACTCGATTTATGTACTAATCGTACAAAACAAAGAAAGGCATTTCTCAGGATTTTTCGAAAATCAACCCCTTTAGAAGTAAAATGGGGTATTTAATGTACAGAATCCTATGCGAACGAAGCCGTGGGGCAAGTATCAAATAAGTTGCGTAAGACAAAATTAACCTTCACGTAAGCAATAGCAACATTAACTAACCTGGGTTTATTTTCCTCGTGGATATCTCAGGGTCCGTGGTCACTAGCCTTCCCCACCAGTTCATTTTGTTCACCTATAAAACATAATAGATTTTAAAATACCGAAGTTCCCCAATTATATTTACAACCCACGCCTATCTGACCATTACTTCGAAAATGACCATTACTTATATCCGACAAAATCATCTCATTTCAAGTAATAACGAAGTTACGTTTAAAATAATTAGTTGGATACACAAAAGCAATTTCAGAAGTGTTTCCACGAAGTGTTTTACAAGGTTCGCTTATTGAACATTTAGAAAACCTTTGTAGTACTTATTTAGGTGGTTTTGCAGTGATTAGCTCATATCTTATCTATGGGCTTAGGTGCTACAAAGTAGTTATCTAGGCTGTAGGTAATTCCAGATTTTAACGAAACCTTACTCAAACTGTAGTTGCAAATACTTCGTGATGGCGTATTGGAATCATTGTATGAAGCATGACTTGGGCACAGACCATACAACTGGTTGACAGCTATCTATTCCCCTTTACGAAAATAGCCTAAGCTCGCCGAGCTGGCCATCCACAAGCGCAAATTGCATGAGAATTTTAAGCAACCCAATCGTAAGCGCGTTTACTACTCGTCCCGCGCCCAGCGCGATGACTTGTTTTTTAAACATAAATTTGTCAGAAGACGCGATCACGTAAGTATGTTAAATTCATTCAATGTTAAGGCCACGAGGTAGGGGGATTTTATAATACCGAGAGTGGAATCTCATGCCCGTGATAAATTATTACTATGTATGTTACAGTCAAAACTCCAAGCTTCGCCTTTGTTCGAAACCAGCATTAAAAATGTATTGATTTCGTCAGTCAAAATTAGTTTTCAAATTTATACTCCAAATTTTCCAATTTGCCCTTACAGACCTGCGGATTAAGTAAGTGTGGACCGCCGTCTAATAAATAAAGTTTCACACTAATGGCTCCTCCTCTCTAGGATTCCCTGCGTCGGGCATGCCATAGAATACACACAAAGCAAACTAACACCCAGACCCAGTGCAGAGTTTAAATTCATCATTGAAACATCAGCCCGGCCGGGAATCGAACTCGGGACCGCCTGCTCATAAAGCAGACGTTCACACATTGAACGAAACAGGTCGTGATAATAAACGAGATAGAGAGATTTATCCTCTTATTTTCTCTTGGCTGTCCGCGGTTTTCAGGTACCTTAACGCTGATATAGGTATACTGCATCAGCCTTTAAAAATGCCACCTCTGGAATATCGACCTATTCTCGAAGGGTGATTAGGCCATATCCACCAGGCTGGCCCCGTGCGGGTTGGCAAATTCACATACGCCATCAAATTTCTTCTCCGGAAATTTGCAGGTATTATAGATCACACTAATATTATAAATGCGAAAGTCTGTGTGTAAGTATGTAAGTGTGTTTGTTCCCGTTCAACTCTGTAACTTTGGCTAAACGGATTTGAATAAAATTTGGCACTTACTCCCTGGATTGACACATAGGCTACTTTTTATCCGGGAAAAATATTCTGTTTTTGTAGAATAGCGAGTGAAACCGCGGGGCGCAGCTAGTAATACATATAAAATTACCGCATCATTTCAGTGAAAAGCACACTACCAGTTATGTAGAGGCAACAGGTAATGACGATATTGCCATGAAATCATAAATGGGAGGGAGTTCATCTCACCTTTTCAAGATTGACAAGCAGATTGCGTCCGTCCTGCAGCACCCACGTTGACTCTTCAACCTTGATGTCGCTGTCCAGCTCTCCGTCGATAATGAGCGGCTGTCCCTTGATGCCGACCTTGAGGTGGCGCTTGCCCATCACCACGTTCAGGTCGCGCGGCCTCAGTGTTTGGCGAAGGGGAACTCGTAACTGGGGACAATAGGTTATCTTTAGTGAATTTGTGTTGATGTAAATTAGCGAAAGAGTGACAAGTGTACATTTAGCTATCAAGGTGATGATGATGCTGATATGTACTGATATTTTAATATCTACAGTACATCCGATATTTTTTAGAGTAGCCGATAATGCACAAATATGGTGAAAAGACAAAAAAAAAAAAAAGAAGGAAAAGGAAATATGGCTTTTGGCTAACAATGGACAAATGTATCAGCCTTTTTAATATCCCACTGCTGAAGTGCTTAAAGTGTGAATGGGCCACGCTGCCCAATTCCGGGTTGGCGGTTTCAGATACGCCATGAATTTTTTCTCCGGAAATATGCAGGTTTCCTCGCCAAAAAGCCAGTGGTATCCGTACGTAAGTTCCACAGGACTCGTTGGTACGGGGCCGCCCGGGTTCGAACCCGAGACCACGCATATGAGGCAAACGTGCTCGAGTACCAAGACTTACAATAGACAAGAATGACCAGTATTATAATAAAACAAAATAGCATAATATACTGGGTGTGCGGTTTGACGACGGACATATTCATAAGTTCAAGTGCATCAGTTGTGTGTGCATATTGAGTAATAAAATAATATCATATAATATGTCAGTCCTCTAACCGAACAGAGTAGCAGTCAGATTAGAGAGTAGTAGTGCGAGTTTTTCCAATGAGGCGTTTTCCAAAAAAAAAGAAATCCTGGTAATAAAAGTACCCAATAGATGGCGTTAGATGTACCTTGAGGTTTTTCTGTCACTGTCAAGACATGAAAGACAAAGAAATGTACGTGTGCCTTTTTTTTTCTCGTGTTTTTTGGCTCCACATGTGTATTTAGACAATTTCAAGTAACGTAACTTGTCTTTGACTTCATTTTAGAACAATTTTTTTTTTTGGAGAGCTCCTCATTGAGTTAATTATTTGATCACGTTTAAAGTTATGGTTTGTATGAAATATCAGCAGCGCCATCTATAGATGGCAACGTTAACGCGATCGAATAGGTAAGCGCAATAAATTTTCTGACAGCTGATTTAAAAAAAAAGTTTACAAAATGACCCAATAGATAGCGTTAGTTAACAATGAAGTGATAAAAAGCGAGTAGACGACTGCCATCAAGTCAAGACAGTCACTGTCACCATCCTCTTTGACTGTCAAAGAATACTATGAACTGCATTTTTAGCTTTAGGGAAAGTAAGTGTTCCTATTTTAGTGCAGAAAGCTACAACACATGAAAGTGGAGCCATTTCCAAACAGTTTATTTACTTTATTTGCTTTCAAGAGGGGCAATAAACAAATCGAAAAATAATAATGAATGACATCATTTGATCTTTATTTTGACTGTGACATTAGACCATGATGTCTAATGTAGCAAAAAGTTATTGTGAACGTCACTCACGTCAAAAAGATAGGTACAGAGTAGGTTAAAATAAATGCTCGTAGTGTACACTTACTTCATTATTTCGTCGTCTATTTTACTAATGTTTTTTTTTTGAGCTGTCAGAAAATCTCCCATTGGAAAAACTTGCACTAGGCACACAGACCTCAGCCGATCACATCATCAGCCGGAACACGTCGACTGCTGCACATAGGACTCCCTTACGCAAAATTAATAATGGGCATGTTATTATAGAACACACCTATTAAAATAGTACTACAATGAAATAGGACGAGAACGCATCACATGAACGCAGCGGCAAATTCTACAAATCAATAAATGTTACTTAATAATGAAATACCTGAATAACAAATAAGGTATCTTAACTCATGGTCCTTATTACGCCTAAGCTTTTAAATTTATCAACATACACGAAATAGTAATTTGCATTAGTGTTGATTTCTAAACATTTAATGGAGTGCGATTAATTTTATCAAGGAATGAGGCAATGCTCTCCAATTAATCGCATAGTTATAATATTTCTTTACATTTGAATGACTGGACTGGTAGTTTTATAACTAAAAAAAATTTTAAATGCACGACTGCCGATATTACCATGCGTAATGCTGGATTATTCCAGCAAATACTACACACATCTGAGTCGATACATGCATCTACTGTCGTAGAATAAAAATCAATCTTTTACCACACATCTACTTAAGCCAGGAAAAAATATCGCGTTAATAGAAAAAAAAAAATTGTAATTAAGAGAACAGCCTTAATATATTATCAGCTAGTTGTTACTGCGATTTCGTTCGGGTGGACATAAAAAGTATCCTATGTCCGTCTCTGTTATATACAGTAACCCCTTATCAAATTTTATCAAGATCCGTTCAGCCGTTTAGCCGTGATAACGCGACCAACATCCAGACAGAGAGACAGTTACTTCCTATCCAACGCTAGATGGCGTTGATCCAATTTTGCGCGTTTGAAGTTTTGTATGGACTGACGGTCGCAATGTAGGGAGTTCTGAATCGCGCAAGCGAAGTTTTTTCCTCAGACGAACGTATTCATTTTTATACCTCGAAGCTTTATTGCTCCTGAAACGGCTATATTCCTCTGAATTATAATATTAGTTAGGATAATAATAATAAATAATAATGTAAAATGGCTTCCCTATGTACGTTTAAAAAGTTCAGAGTTCAAATCACGCCTTAAAAATTCGTTGGAAAAGCTACAAGACAAAAAAGTTCTTGGAAAAAAGAAGCGGATATGGAGTTAATTAAAAAAAAAAAACTTAATTAAGAAAACAACCTTATGTGCAGTGCAATAAGCATTTATACGTTTGCGTAGACGGTAGGACAAATGTAACAAGCAAGCGGCCTTTCTTTGTACGTTTAATAAGTTCAGAGTTCAAATCACGCCTTAACATTTCGTTGGAAAAGCTATACAAGACAAAAAGCGTTACGTCAAAATATTGTGCCATATTACGTTCGTATGACGTCGAAATTATAAAACGAGTGACATCATAATTACAATCGTAAGGGGGCCGATACGAAATAGCTCGTTCCAATATGTCAGAGGTCTACGTGAGTATAAAAATATACGACACCGATTCTAAATAATTACGGTATATTACGAAAATTTCAAGAGGCAAATTGCTTAGTATGACAGGCGATTTAACGATGTCATCCGCCGGCGAAGTGTTAATCGCTGGTCAGTCCAGCAATCAAGGTGCAGGTCGCAAACTGACATCATAATGACATGCACAGAATACGGAATGAATCTAGAAACTACTTATAAAAAAAAAAAAACGTTAGTCGAGAAGCGCGCGTTCACCGCAGCACGGCGTGATGACCTCGCATTCCTGGCAAGGACGATCCGAATGATCATTAAACAGTCTGCGCGCTACCGAACCGGACTGCCACGACATGCCATGGCGCCGGTGCCGAGCGTATCGACCTATCAACTAACATTAAGACACAACTCTTCAAACTGTACCTAATTATATATCATTTACTCAACAAAACAAAGATTTTTGGTAAGACTGAGTCATACAAACAAAGCAAGTAACACATAGCAACGCAAGTTTCTCGTAAAAATAATATTAGTATTCTTTTGCGGTGTGCAATTAGGATAAGTGTACACGAGACAGCCACCAACCGAACCAAGGCAACCATAACGAAATGTCTACAGCAGATATTAATCAGTTATGTCAACATGAATATTAGTGCGTACAGAAATGTAGAGCGCAGCGGGAGACGTGACACCTTGACCCTGAAATTGAGTAATTTTTCAAGCAAAATCTGAGTTAATAAACAATAACAGATATACCTACAATGGTCAAGTAGTTAGCTTTTAGCTTTTTAGGAACTGGAACTACCATATGCTAGCGACCTAGACCCGCGCTCCGCAACCTCGAGGAGAGATTGAGATTGCTTAGGCAATTTAAAAAAAAGTACAATTAAGTACAGGGTGTGGCAACTGTACTAGGGAGAATAAAGCCTTTACTGTTGTGGCTACAGGAAAACGATTTCAGACATTCTATGGATTTTGACACAATTTAAAAAAAGTCAACGAGTTATTAAAAAAAATGATGCCGTTCGATCATGTTCCTCACAAGGATCAAAATCTCTAATGATGGGACCACCATCGAGTTAAAGTACTACACACTCCAGATATCACACAAAACTTTAAAAAGACCTCGAGCAGTATGTCAATGGACCCATTGCCCCCATAACGTATAAGAATAAATGGTCATTTAACAAAGACAAGATCATGTGACCATGATCATTATTCAGGTATGCAAAGACGACGCATAAAAGATATATAATGATTATGCCTCGGTTTTTAATAACATAGGCGGTTCAATGTCACTGTTAGTGATAAACAGTAAAAATAACAAAATACAACAAAAACATGTCGACATTATTAAATTTAGACGATCTCATCATATCTGAACAAATAATTTGTTAATTCGTGCTCAACTAAATAACGAAATGCAAGAGCGTCAGCACTATGTACTAAGATAAATCTGATGTAACTCTGTATGTAAATAACTAATAAGTTTTTTTTTTTTTAATATCTTCTCTTATTGTAAACACCAGGGCCGGCTTCCCTGTTTCTCGCTATCTCGTTCGCGCTTTATCAACATTTTTTTTGAATATAAAAATTACAGAGATAATTTAGAATACATTTGCAAATGTTTGATCGCAATTTTCATGTTTTAAATTTTGATTTTGGTGAAGGAGAAGGACAAATACTCGAAAAAAGTTTTTTTTTTTCCATATCTAAAATAAAAAAATATAACGTGAAAATTGCTATAAAAAATAGGCGAGAATCAGGGAAGCCGGCCCTTAACTTTACTACAGCATTACCGGATTGATTGAAACCATTCATTGATAAATGTTTCGTATCTACGTCGTGCGCCTATTTATACTTATCCTGACATTTACACTACATCCAATAAAAATCTAATCTTGTATAATAGCACTTACTTGTGTACTAAGTATACAGAATTTCCTACCCAATGTGAATGACTCTTGGCGCCACATGTAGGTAGACAAGAAATTCACCGAAATCTTACTCAAATGATCACATTTAAAATATTTGTCGAAATAGAATAAATTTTACGTACACGGCGATATTTGCAACTTGAAGATCCGGCTCGATGGAGACTCAAACGTCACACAGTGGGTGGCAACAGGACGGAGAATATACATACATATATAAACGGTAATATGATTATGTTCATGATTTACTCGTATCTAATTGCGATTCAATTAAACTGGAGTCGTGCGTGAGACTGAGAAATTATGCAAGCCTTCAATCTTTTGTTGATTTAGCGAATAAACTTCTTATAAAAACCTTGGTACACCTCAATAGTGCATAATACCTTCACACGATCATGCGCGATTGCGGGCCGGTTCTAATGGAAACTGCGAATTATATATCTTTGCTACATCCTATTCGCTGTAATATTTTATAATGTTTATTTATAATGTTTATTATCTAAATTATTCAATTTCAAGCAAACTTATTTGTCGCCCTGTGAAATAAGTATATTGCCTGACCAGTGGAGAAACATGCAAAAATTATTAAACCACGATTGATATCAGAAATATAAATATATAAATCAGAAAGTTTGTGTGTGTGTAATATTGTAAGTGTATTCCCGTTCAACTCTGTAACGGCTGAACGGATTTGGATGAAATTTGATATGTAGGTAGCTTATTCCCTAGATTAACACATAGGCTACTTTTTATCCCGAAAAATTTAACCGTTCCTGTAGAATAGCAGGTGAAACCGCGCGGCGCAGCTAGTAAACTTCTTTTTCTTTTTTTACTATTAACAAAATTAAAAATATGCACTGAGTCACGCGGTTCTATAGGAGGACGAATATTATTTGATTTTGCTACTATCAGTCTTCCCTTCTATAAAGGGTTGTTGGTAACTAGCCAACAGCCTCTCGTAAGGAGATTCCCTACATCATAACTAACAACTTTTAGTCCAAGACTTAATAATTCGTATTTTTTTTCTCCATACATAACAAAACCGTTTAAATCAGGGCTCCAAATGACAATAACATTACGTGGTTTGAAATGAGAAGAACAACAGGGGCCCGGGTGAAGCATAGGAGACATGGGGACCAAAAAAAAAAACACAAAAAAAACTTATCAAATTTTTGGTAACTTTCGTGAACATATAAAATTCAAAAAAATTATCAAATGCAAAACTATATTTTTTTTCATTTCAACTGAAAAAGTCATTGAACAAAAGCTGTTACGTAGGATGCTAGGAAGGTGCCAGCTAGAGGTTGTTGGCTAGTTACCAACAATATATTTATATTATAACTAGCAGCGCCCCGCGGTTTCAGCCGCTACCCTAAAGGAACTGTTAATTTTACCTGGTAAAAAAACCTATGTGTTAATCGACGTATGAGCATCCTTAGTACAAAACGTCATTTAAATCCGTTCAGCCGTTACATAGTTGAACGGACACATTATACAGTACTAGCTGTTACCAGCGACTTCATTCGCATGGTCCTACAAAAAAAAGTTTCCTATTACCGTCTCCTACCCCTAAGCTATATCTGTGCAAAAATTCAGGTCGATCAGTTCAGACGTTTATCTGTGATAACGCGACAAGCACCCATACAGAGAGACAGAGTTACATTCGCGTTTATAATATTAGTTAGGTTTTGTGTGTGTGTATCCTATGATACACACACACAAACTTTCGCAATAGTGAGTGTAATAAAATTTTCTAATGTACTTAAGTAAAACCGAAACTTCTACATTTTATAAGCACAATAACATTTCGTCTGATATCAATCATCTTTGTTTAATGAGAAAAAGTGTAGTGCTTTATTTTTCAGACTATTCCTGTAAAAGACTTCAACGCGCTGCAATTCGACCGAATAACTGCATTTTGATTTCACAGTTTGGCAAGAGTCGTGACCGTGGTAGAGTAACAATGTTAAGTTTCAGAATTGTAACAATGGGTACATTCTAAAAATCCAAAAGCACGGATATTACCATCGTTAGCCGTGTAATAAAATCATTGAACTCTCTGGGACTTAAGCGAATCCATTGCTCGGCGTCACGGTCATGGCAGGCCACTAAATCATACACCTACACTTGCGTTGCATCAACCAGTCTGCAGTTAAATAATTGCCATGTTGCCGTTTTAGGATACATGCATTAGCCATCACAAAGATATTTGACTTTAAATACATCTATACTGATGATGATGATGTTGATGACATCTATATTCCGTTCCAAGTAGCAAGGTGTGGATGACACATGGGTTTTTACATTAACATTAAATTAAACATACTACACTACTGATACATTAAATTATGTGTTCAAATCGCGAATGTTTAAAAGTTACATGGGTTTTTGCACAGTTGCGGCCATTCCACAGCACAATGAACTGTGTGAACATTTTGTCGCTATTTAGCGAAATATAATCTAAACTAGATTCTAGAGGAACAAAATCTATAGGATATGATAGAGACATGAATCCGCTCATTATAGAGACGTGAAATTTGAACCCAATATTCCTCAAATGGTCTAGACTCGAGGTGAACAATAATGATTGCGAAATTCCACGTTTAAAGGGGTAAAATGGAACCGAAAATATGCATAGAAAAAACTCGATTTGTATACTAAGCATAAAAAATAAATGCGTCAGGATTTTTCGAAAACCAACCTCTAAATAGGTGAATAGGAGTGTTTCATTTACTGTAGTCTATGCGAGCGAAGACGAGCGGGCAAGCTAGTTCTTTATATAGATACAAATTATTCGCACATTGTGCCGTGCGGTGGCCGTAATGCAGTAAAAGTCCATGTGTCACTCGCGCTATGCTATATGAAATGTAGTATAGTTTTTATGGCCATCAGTCAGCAATAGCTTCAAGAATGCTGCCAACAATTCGTTCCATTCAGCATGCCAACAGACCATTCATTGCCTTACTAAGTTTGGCGTTAGTCATTCCTATCATGCTTCAGTTAACTCGGAGATTGAACTCGGCTTCTAAATATAGCCGGAGTTGTAAACTCAAACAAACTAGATCACTTCAACTTTGTTTAATTTGAATTTCAAACGAGACCTTTTATAGCGAAGATAAAATTAGTCACTCTTTTTCGGATTGAGGATTCCGCGCTCGTGTAAAGAATATCCGGTGCGTTGTGTCGTCTCGTGAATTTCAATGTTCAGTGCAAGGTGATGCCGCATCAGAATCGAGTCCCGCGAAGTATCCAAGTAAATCTAGTAGCGGTCATCGCGTCCTCGCCGCATGCGCTTGCGCAACTCCTGGCGACGAAGGGTGCCACGTCACCGGACCCCCAAAGCAGAACATCGAAGACGTGATTCTACCTACGTATTACTGTTTAACAATTTTCCTGTGGGCTGAGGCTATCGTCAGTTGGATACAGGCACACGGCCGCGTGAACATTTACATGCTCCGTTATCGTGGATAAATTTATATTGTTTAATTGCTAAGCATTCAGGTAAGCAATTTAACTGACAGCCTTAGCATTTGACTTTAATATTTTTGCTAAATTATTCATCTCTTTAAGTTGAGAGTCATTCATATTTGGTATTCGGCATAAGTTCACGTCTCCGTGATACATTGTGCTCAATTTATGATTATGTGTACTTACTTCAAGCTCAAGTAGATGGTAACGACACTTGGTCAATCAAATGTTAGATTTCATATCTTGCTTATGCCGATGTCCTTACCCTTTTCGCGTAAATGGATATGAAGGCATGTACTTTCGGCTAAAGCCGCGACAATAGGACCATAAGCGTCCAACATCACTATCATAGAATATACAATATATATGTTTTTAAAATTTTACTTTTTTTTAAATTATAGATTCTCTGCATTTAAGCTTTATATAACTATTTAGGAAATTGATGAAAAAGGTAGTTTCTTAAAATGTTATAATAATAACAAAATTATTCATCTCTTACAAAGGTTTCGTTTTGTGAAAAATCCAAAATCAAATTGCGAATTTGGTATTAAGAACAACGGCTGTGTGCAACCTCATATATAAACCTTGACGACTGTTGCAACACTCTCAGTACGACTCTAGTCGCTTTGCCGCTTGGTAGAGGCGCGTCCGACGACGCCGCGCCGGACCACACGGAGAGGGCGAGAGAGGAACTCGAACAGCTGACGGGCCGATGTAAACACGAGACATGTGGACACAGTGAATGCAGTGCAGTGACGTAACAGTGAACCCATTACACGACAGTGAACTGGCACTACAACCATGGATATCAAAAGTTCGGTGAGTGATGCAAACTCTTGACTAAGACAATGCAGTTGGTTTATGGGCCTTGCGACCTGTGTGAACGCTGCCGGCGAAACACACAGCTTTGAATTTAAAAGACCGCTTGTAATTTAGGCATTAAAACGTCGATCAATCGATAGTACGAGTGAATTGCGAAATACATACGCAGATTGAATCTACTTAAGTCTGTAAGACGTGTAAGCAATTGCTTAGACTGCGATGGGATAATCAAGGTCAGAAACATAAAATGTAAGCTAATTACTCTATTTATGCCTATTACCGATTGATATTAGACAGACTATTTGAAAGGTAAATTTTTAGTTATTAGAAAAGCATAGGAAAACGACAAAAAGGATGATAGTTTAATCTTGTCAATGCCCATTTATAAAAATCGCTTTGTTGAAAGAACCGGTGTGGCAGTGGACTGGCCTTCACAATATGCACGAGATGGTACAGTTCCGAGACTTTTCGTAGAGTAATCAGGGTTCAACCAATTGCACATAATTAATTTGAAACTGTATAAAATACGTGTAACTTTAAAAGTACCGTAGAAAGTTCTTTCTAAAGTTAAAGACTACAAAATTAACCTCTAAATTTAATTAGTGAAAGCTTAAACGTTTATGTTGATATTATGAGGGGTAACTATTGTTAATAAAATAGATTAAAAAGATCAAATGCAAGCAGGTTTACGTATATAAGAAGCTCAGCTGTAACAATAACAAGCAAAATTAATCGATAGCAAAAATCGTATTTAAGGGCTCACTTCCTTGGTTCAGCTATCTCGTTCGTAAGTTTGTAATATGACAATGATTTGGAAGGAAATTAAGAGTAGTAGTTAAGTAGAAAGAAAAAGAAGCGAACAAATTGTTTCTCTTTCACCTTCGCCTAAGTAAAAAATAATAGCATGAAAATTGCTACAAAATATTGACAATGGTATTGAAAAGATAACTGACGATCAATTTTTTAATTGCCCCTAAAAACCCGACTTCATGACGTAGTCTAAGTATTCCGGAGACGAATCTAAAATACTGATATATCTTAAAGTTTTTTTTATTTTTAATATAGGATAATTTATTTATTAAAAAGGAAGAACATACAAAGAATGCCAGTTACAAAATTTAAAAATCTTAGAAATAGCACGAACTGTCAAATTTAGTATAAACTCGTATATGTTTAGTCAGCGAGCTTCAAACTAAGCACGAGGCTTGGGGTATCTTGGGGCCCGACTGTGGAGTTACCGGAGAGGTTACATTGTTGAATATGTATTGACGGTTATATACAAACATACATACATACATACCTGAAGAAAAACATTACCCTCCTTCAATCAGGTAATAACTATAAAATACGATCTAAGGAAGGAAGAAGCTATAAAGAATGACACAAAAGGGGCAGATGATGAAATAATTATGAAGTTTCAACTGACCTTAACCAATATTCATCAGCATATATGACAATAGGAAGTGGTCAGTGACCATGGGTTTATCAAGGTCGAAAAGAACATTCATTAACATATGTAATTTACATATTTTTTGCTGATCAATATCTTGTTTTATCTTTCTGTTTTATTAGGTACTATATGTATTATTATTTATTAACAAGACCAATAAAGCACAAAAATAACTTAGTATAGTAACAAAAGAATTAAGGCTTCAATGATTGAGTAAAAGTTACATCTAAGCCATAAGTTGTTTTCTACTATATAAACTGTCAAATTAACGATAATAAGGTGCAGGTAATACGTTGGTTGGTTATTAATTACTTTTGAATTTGTATAATTTAAATATTATATTATTATTATTAACAATGTATAATATTCCTTATTTCTAAATTTTGATTTGATTTATTAACATGTTTTTATCTTCCACAGTTATTGTAAACTGTTAACCAACTGATGATTAGATTGACTTGTCTCACGCCTTGATAAATGATAATTGATTAATATTTGTCAATAAAAGTAAATACATATAGTCAGAATAAATTGAACTGCAGCAAACAAGGAAATGCATTTAGTGATATTAACTGAATCTATGCAAATAAAAATCAGAAATCATCGAAAGCACTAATTGATTACTAATACATGAATGATGAATCTCGTTTCATGATTGATAATTGTAACTCTGATGTGGAAAGCAATACCGATACGACACGGGGTATACGTATTACGTGGGGTACTTAACAGGGCTTATATTATTAAAAACGAACTGCTGTCGTAAAAGGCAACTGAATTATTAACGCTATTCAATAAAGTTTTTATAAAATAATTGACAAGCGACGTCTGTAAAATGCTTTATTTACATATAAGGTTACTGCGACCAACCTCCCGAGTATCATTTCACTGGTGAAGGTGAAGCTAACATTGATCACACAGCCAATACTTTCTCATTCAAATTGTCCGAGTGCGATTATGAGATAATCACTTGACATGAATAAAGCTCTCTCAAACACTGAAAGTGCCTGCCTCTTCACTACAGAATCAAAGCCAAACGTTTTACGTTGAGTTCCGCATGACAATATTTATTAAGCATAGGTACATTTGTCTGCGTTAGACCACCGACATCTTATGCAAAAATATATCTGTTTGTATGATGCATATTACCTTATCACGACTGAACGGTTGGTCTTGAAGAAATTTTACTATATAGTAGTAAAATGCAAATTCCTTGGTCAGGACGTCGTGGTCATTATAAGGGTAGATAAAAAAAAATTGGGCATAAACGGGAGGGGAACTGAAAATCACTTAAAATCTTGGAGCGTAGGTGTAGCCTAGTCTCTACATTGATTTATGTTTGTATACATCCACTTGTAAAGTAGGTACTAAGTCGTGTAATTTTTTGCTACACATATTAGCAGAATTATTAGTGTTTACGTTTAGCTATTTGACGAATAATAAAGCTCTCGATGACAACTTTGGCATCCATGCCTCAAGGTTATACATACGGAAGGGTATCTAATCTTCATAGCTAGACACGATGATAGTGTTTTTATTGTTAATCAGTATTAAACCAATATCCTGATCAATAAAGTTGCAACTATTGGTCATCATTCCCTAATTAATATTATAAATGCAAAAGTGTGTTTAGTGTGTTAGTGTGATCCTCTTTCAAGCAGCGATAGAGGAACAGGTCGACCTAATTTTTTGCATGGGTATAGTTTAAGGGGTGAAGAGTGGCATACGCTATTTAACACGGAAAATTTACAGCACAGGAGGCTGCGCAAACAATTTTCCACGCGACCGAAACAGCAGGACAGCAGAAATAATAAATAAAGTAATAAATAGTAATAAATAAATAAAAATAGCTAGCTAGTAATAAATAAATTGATCTCGGGAAACTTATGAACTGATATTCCATTTTTAATATATTTACTGAAATATAATACCTTTCACCTAAACAAATACAGAAACGTAACTAACGTAACTAAAACTACGACAGCATCTGTAGATTTACCCCCAAATACTGAAACGCTTGTTAACTTTGACGACAGATTAATTCGAATACTGCCTTTGTTTGGCACTAAGCAAATGACAAAGACAGCAATAGACTTAATGTGTTGTCAAAGTTAAGAAATGTTTCAGTATTCGGGGGTAAGTGTATCAGATATTAGCAGGTAAGGCGGTTACAATAAAGCGAGGGGAAGCAGCTCACGGAAAAGTACTTGACATTCATCACAATGTAGCAAAAAGACTGGATTCGCAAGCATGTACTAGGTACGCGAGCGAAGGAAGTGCTATTAATCTGAAGTAAATGGCACAGGGACTGACGGCTAAAATTGCCCTCAAGCGGCGGCCTTCACATTTCACAACACCCGGACTTAGCGAGCACTCAGTCCTGCGGCTCTGAACGATATTAAGCGAAATTTGTTCACTCCTTGGAAGGATGTTGGGGTTTCCGTCCGCCCACTGCATTCGTGATACTAAGGAAATTGCACGGAACGTGTGAGAACTTGGCATTGTATTCAAAACGCTCGGTTTACCGAATAAGAGAGATAATAATTTTAAGGACGCGGCCGGTCAGTTGGCATTATCGAAAAACTATAAAAAACTAATAAACACTGCATACTTATTGTCAAACTCAATAACTCGACTCCAGACTGAGAACAATGACAAAGAGACCCTGAGACCACAAATATATTTTATAATTGCGTTTCTATTAGGATATAAAATATAACGTTTATGCGGAAATTTCTGACGATATATGTTAATTTTTAGACATCCCTGAGTCAATAATAAAACTAATGGACATTTAAGATTTAGAAATTCACGGCCGTGGTGTTTGTACAAAACAAAAAATGTGATGATTTATAATATTCACATGAACACGGACGTCTGGTCTACTGTTATAGCTGCGAGAATAATTATTTATTGTCTTGTTTTGACAAAATGTCATACATACAAAACTGTAAAGTAAACCTTCTCATAGGTCTATTACCTTGCCTAGCTCTGTAACTACAGTGAGATTTTCTTTTGAAAATAATAAAATAAATCAATTATTATTTTACTGTTTTTGACCACCAACAAATTAAAACAGATATAATACCGCGCCTCCTAAACGTATTGTCTTACGTCACAGCTCATTGCCCAAACGTCAGCAATCTGTCGTAGCAATGTATTGTATGAATAGGTCAGGAAACTTAGCGCTATCACAATGGCATATTTCAATATTCGCCCTTGTCGTTTGTAAAGATTGCTAGAATAAAAACCGTGAGAATAAATATAATAAAAACCACGTGGTGTTTGCCCAAAGGTGGATCTTAATTCGAGATTTTTTCCTTGAATAAGTGCGGTTTTGAAATAACAATAACCATTAGCAGTACACTTAATATAATTATGTTTGTTAGCTTTAATACATTTTAGTCGACGATCCGATAAAAAATAATTAATAGCATCATGACTCTTGAAATTAGCTCAAATTACTTAAAATAACTGGTTTCGATCCTGTTGCTTTTCAATCATACCAAGTCATTGACATTAATGGAATCCAAGACGCGGGCATAAATCGGTATGCGAAATCCTGGTAGCTCGAGACCGTAAGCACGACATCTGGATTTCCCATCGTAAACGGAACTGTTCAACAAAAGACACAATGATGTAACGAGACGTGTGATAAATAGGACGACAATGTTCATGTGCACGTTCACATTGTACGACTTATTTATCTCCGGTATTCCCTTCCTTTATTCAAACTTCAATTTTTGTAGACTGTTAGTACAA
The DNA here is from genome assembly GCA_947579745.1 of Apocheima hispidaria. Lineage (NCBI taxonomy): Eukaryota > Metazoa > Arthropoda > Insecta > Lepidoptera > Geometridae > Apocheima > Apocheima hispidaria. Next base: position 7,789,625 of record OX388151.1, read on the forward strand.
ATATCCACGGCGTTATGACGACATTAAAACGAGCAAGTTTCTGATTTCGAAATAATTGGTAAATAAAAAATTTCGCGCCACTGAACGTTCTTCACACGACAGCAAACAAAGGTCGTTTGATTTACCTCATTCAATTACAAAACATGGCGTTACACATTTTCGTCGAAGATATTATTCTCCTGACTCTCCTCTTGATTTACATCACTTGTAGTAGACTCCGAGTTAGTCTCTTATCTCTTAGTCTCAGAGGCCGAAACTCTGAGTTAACAAATTATGACGGTTATCAATAAAATTGTTTACTCAAGGCGATGCAACGATCCAAACATACACGCGAAAGTTTGAAAACCGGTCTCCAATTTTAACAAGGACAAACTGTCTTGTATCATAAAACTGCATATAGCGTTAGAAAGACCATTATTCTCTGCTTTGGGTTTTTCTCAAATTTTCATTTTTGACCTAAACACTATTAAAACGCGGCCACATCACACTGACCTCAAAAGCTACTTTCGTTAAATCATAAAGTGTATTTCAATCATAATTATTTTTGAATAAGTTAAAGTTTAATTAAGCCACTTTCAATCTCATCAAATTCATTTCACCTATCAAACGGTGGTTATGAATATTTTATCGGTTTGTTTTATTGTTACCTTTATATCCATTGACATAGTAGACGATACATATATGTTTGTAGTTCAATTAGCACGATAGCCAGGAAGCGTTGTTTTGTGCTATATCACAAAGACCCATACTCGTCAAGGCAACCGTTTTGTAATAAATCCGGTAACTAACGTTCACTATTCATTTGTTTGAATACATGTGATACAGGATCCGTTGATACCGCAACTGATACTAATAATGCCACGAAATCTTTGACAGGTTTCTTGTTCTCAATGTTGTTTCAAAATATGCTGCAATAAATAACAAAGTTGGCCACGTAGCGTTTATAACAGCATATGTATACGTCAGCAAATGATGTCATAGCAACGTAAACAGGAGAAGAATCCGGCTGGATAACCCATTTCATGGTCACTTTTTCTACGGCAACATCCCACTTAGCTCTATGGGCGTAGATAAAAAGATAATCGCTCTCGAGCGTTGCGATGATCGAATCAAATAGGGAAGAACCTACAACTATTAATTAAATATTCATCATAAATAGATACCGGAACGTATATTTTAAAAGAATATTCGATCGCACCACTTATTTAATCTTGTTTGATTTAAAGACAAGTATTTACTCGCATCACTGAGATTCCAGGTAAAGCTAAAATAATCTTCAATATCAATAAACAATGACGTGATTTTATACCCACAAATTAATTAGAATTCTGTGATAGAGCCAGTCTCTGTCAGTCATAATATTATGTTGTAGGATTCTTTCTTAAAGAATAACAATATAATACGCGGATAAAACGTCGGATTTCATTGCCGTCCAGTAGCCGAGCAGCTTCCAGTGCGATTTGCATTGACATGAATCCCGTTAGCTTCATAAATACAGCCAATTGAGTTCAAGGACGAGCATAAGCATCATGTCAGTGTTGTGACCAGCGTGAACAATGAGTTATGTTGCGGCGTCCTCATGCAATCGCGTATAAAATATGATAATTGGAGTCTCAATACCGCGCCGAGCGCCGCGCTGTTGTCAGCCACACACCAACTAAACTTCCAATTGTTTTATGACTAAGAACCGACACGACGGACTGTGAACGCATCGAGAGGACCGACTTTGATTAATATACAAAATAATTTATCAACAGCCATAAATCTTGAGGAGATAAATCCCTTTTTGACGTTACCGTTAGCGTAGTTCGGTATCGCAATTCCTTTGCCGTGAGATTTACATAGAATTACTACAAGAGGTGAAGTCAGATCGAAGAGAAACGTGAAATCAAAAGTATCGAAATCGTGAACTCAAATCCGTTATCCATTGTGACATTTGCAGTACAGAGTCTTCCAAGAAGTGCCTTGCAGCAGGAATGTACGCTTTCTCTTCCAAAGGAGAGCAGTCTAGTTAGTTGGTAACTGATTATCATAGTAAGTGTAGCACTATTGTTTGGGATTATGAAAGTTGAGCAGACGTCATAGGTACAGCTGAAGCATTGGACGAACACTTTTACATTTTACAATACGATGGTTGTGTTGCCAGTCATCTGGCGAAGAGAAAATAAATCGCTTTGGCAAATAATCGGATGTCGCTTGTTAAATCAAATGATTATAATTTGAAGATTATGTAAAGATATATAGTCGTACTTTTTCTTTAAGTATCAACATATAGTACACAGTTCTTCTATCCTGAAACGTAAAAAGTGACAAAAACACGTAAATTAATATTTTTCAATAATTCATTTCAAGCGCCTACACAAATCAGTCTGCCGATTTCAATAGATACGTACATACATAATTATGCAGTACTTATGTCACGAGCTTCATCTAAACGAGTACGTATAATAACGCTAACGATTTCCGTGATTACAATGCACCGTTATGGGCACGCGGCACGCATTGACTGTTGATTCGTAAAGATTACAGTTGCATAACTTAACTAGACCATCTCGTGTTTCACAATGGATGTCCACCTGCCTACTGGTTTGTCGCCAAACGCTGTTAATTAGTCTACAGTAGTTTTGAGGATGTGTATGAACGAGCAAGATGTATCTAGCCTTCAGATGTGGACTTAAGTATCCGCTTCATAGGCCATCTCGTTGGCGTATTTTCAAAATTGTTGAAGTTATAAGAACTCTTTGAATAATCATTTTGAGCCATCTTTTTATTTAGATAATTTTATAGGTACGCGTACTTACTTCTATCTACACAATACACATATAATACAATTTCAATTAAATTACTGACAATTGTAGAGGCGGCAAAATTTGACAGCTTGGAAAATGACATGTAAATCCGCCACTGACATAATGCAAAACCTATAAAGTTTCATCGACCTTTAAAAATCATTAATGTCCTCGTTAAATATCAATGCACGTAGCACGTAACATTGATACGTTCCGGCATGATATGTGTATCGTCAAACTGTATCATATCGATTTTTAGTTCAACCATGTAGCTATCGTCTTACTTTACTGCAGGTTACAACTAGGCGGTGTGGTTTGAACCTAAACATCATTGCCGTACGCTTTATATTTATTTGGCTCCACATTTGTCTAACCAAATAAAGAAGATTGTCGATTTACCTGTCGAGCTATCGTGGGCGTTGTTAACTATGTCATGTAACCATACTAAACAAACTAGACAAAAATGAGACTTCTAAAACCAGAGTATCAGTTACATCACCTAACATCAAATCATCTTTCAAGAAACCGAAAGCACGAAACAAACGTAACATGTGCAAGATCATCTTGATAAAAATAATAAGACGAGCACAATACACGCTCAGGTTCATTAAACTAAAGTTCGTCCTTATATGAAACTACTTCACGAAATAAGATATCAATTATGCTCAATTTTGAAAGTGAATTCGGTCGTTCTCAAGGCTTTTTGTAACGTCTATTGTCTAGTGAACGATGCTGTAAACGAGAGCTCAACTATATGTATAAGAACGAGTGTATTGAGCGAATTCCACTACTAACTACACTACTGTTGGTGAAGAGCTCAAAAAAAAAACTTCTAATAGATACTGTAACTATACAGATCCGATACTAGAAATGAGCATCAACATGCAACGTATTAATACCATCAATAAAACGCGTTTTTTTAACATCAAAATATAGGTCATAATAATAGTAGCAATATGTGTTTATCTATTACAGATTTGTCAGGTAATATGAGTCATACCGGCAAGCGTAGAAACCAAAACTATCACGTATAATTAAAACAAAAACAAAGCCTACAAAACAAGAGCGCGATAAGTAAAATAAATCTCAATGCAGGAGACATGCACCGATTCACATGCCCGGCCACACGTGAAGAACATACTTGGGTACGCATTATAATTATCTTAATAGGCACATGGCTTTATTACATAGTAAATACGTAAATCCTCTCACAAACAGCTGGTTTGACTTTGCGTTTCTTGGTGGGCTAAGCTTGCAGTACAAGGCGCAAGGCTACAGCTCCTCAAAGAGAAGTAGTAATAACTAAAGATAACTAGGTGTCCTTGTCTAACTTTGGATCGACGAAATCTTTTAAGCAATATAGACCTAACTGTGCTATATTTACAACTAGCTTATCATCAGGGTGGTGAAAATCGAACAAACACCTAAAAATTTATTTTTTAATTTGCCTGAAGTCATAAAAAAATAAAAGAACTTTATTCTTCCATGTTGGTGATTATGACATTTTCTTGAGACTTTCGTGCCCCGTCGCGAAGGTACTGTCTCGATTCGTATGCTTCGCTTTATCGGAACGTACGATGTTTTTGCGAGAAGGCTTTACTGACTTTGCTAATATTGCGATTTTATAGCTCTGGTAATAAAGCACTTGTTTTTCACGGGGTCTCATACGTGCGTTCGCCACGTTCTGCATAGCAAATAGATAATGGATCATGTAGGCACATCCGAAAAGAGCCACGTGCTTCTAATAAGGACCGGGCACGATTTATTCAAATCAGTACCAGATTAATGCACCTGGTGCATAATTCTTGATAAAAATGCGTTCCGGCAAACAAAGGCGACTATCAATTCATTCGTGAATTAGGCACGTACCGAATTCTTCTCGAGTACAATAACATCTCCGGAATTATCTACTATAAGAATGACAAAGTGAACACAGATTCGTCTTTATGCCTGCAGCGTTATGCTGCAAAGCTTGCGTTGACTAACACTTGGCAATACTTAGTGTTGTTTCTTCATCAGAAACAATGCGCGAATAGGTCGACCGAGTTCCCAGTGTCTATCAATGATCTGATTATTTGCTTGAGTTCTCATGGTAAGAGCGAAAGTCCTGTTGGATTAAAAGCTTGAGACAGTGCCGTCGATTATGTTGTATAATTCTCTAAAGTAAACTAATGTGAAAGGACTACAATTATCTGCGTCTCTTTTTATTTCAATTTGTGGGAAAAGGATGTCTACAATTTTATAGCTGTCTTTAGTTTCGTTTAGGAAATTGTACAGCAGAATCGACACCATTGGGGGTCGGCTGTTGAGAGTAACTACGCAAACCCCGGAACCGGTTCCGTTCATTTAGCGAAACATTTTGCAACAATCGCCCACCGCACCTCTGGTCGCAACTCGGTTCGGCATCACGTGCAAACTTTACACGATCCTTACATTTGCATTACTCATTATCGACCCACTTTTTAAAGTTGTGATAAATCCAAACAGTACTGTCGCAATGATAACAAGCATCGCTTAGAACAAGAGCCTACCTAGCGACCTTGCTGTATATCTACAAATGTAAAAAGAATTGACGATCTTACGACCAAAAATGCTTATCCATCATGTTATCGCAGTAACAAAGAGGACCACGAGGCCGAAAGCAAAGCAAAGATTTATTGCAACAGAGGCAGCAGAAACGAGACCGCAAGTAAAGAACACGAACCTTGAACGGCATATCTGACAAAATCAATCGGGCAGAGAACCAAACTTGACCTAAAAGGGAACTAATTGGCGATGAACTTCACCGCCATTTCAATAACAATTATACCTAATAAATAAAAGTATAGTTAAGAGATATTTATCGAGAAGTGAAAGGATTGGGCACTTAAATCTATCGACTCACAATCTATGACACGATTAAGTGTTTCAAGTTCAATCAACTAAATACATTACTATAAGTACAGTCGGCATTAAAATCATAAATCAGCCACTTAAAATTTGTTCCGCCGCACTAAGGGTTAATTAAAAAATGAAATACTCCACTCGGTCGACCGGTTCCGTTGACCGTACGTACGAGTTGTAAATATAGTTAAGTAGGTAACTGAGCACATATATCAGCGACACGATAATCGCAACATGAACGTGTTACGTAATTGGATATTAAGAAATTTAATGTCGTAGGAGATCATACGAAACCAAATCTCTGAAGACAAGGAAGACAGATTTGCACATTGCAGAAGCAATGATTTCCGTGCGCATTCGGTAACACCCACACAAAAATATTACACAATCACACATGGCTGTATGTGCGTACGCGTGTCTTTGACGTCTTGAACCTTTTGTTTGAGCAGTGGACATGTAGTAAAGGCACTTGGAGAACAAATTCAAGCGTGGAGTAGTTTTGCAAGGCTGACCTACATAACAATACACATTTCTTTCATTGAAATAGACAGGCCCAGTCAACGACACGTAAACTAAATAAACAATACAATATTGACATTCCACGAAATGAACATTAGAACATTTTTATTACCGCAAAGTAAATTCACGAGGTTCGTAAATATACATAAGTTCGACTTCAAGAAAAACAAACATAAAATTAGTATAGTAGATAGCGCAATGACCTAAAGGTTTCTTATAAGTTTTGCAAAGTAATAAGCATTATTTTGTACAGAAGTAAGAGTTGATTATGTTAATTCCAAGCCATTGAAGCCAAATTACAATGTTAATTATACCAGAAGACAATATAATCGAGCCTGTATAGAAATTAAACCTGACTGACCTATAGATCAGGCCAACCAATGCCATTCGATGACTGTCGTGTAAGTCCCAATGGCGCACAAGCATGCTCTTTAGTTAGAGTAATAGATTCCGGAGAGAGGTCTTCTACTGAAGTATTTCAAAAGGCAAGTAAAATAATATATCATTCGGTTCCCTGATAAGACAAAGCAAGCGACAGATCAAAAGTCGTATGGTTGACTGATGCCTGAACAAAATGCTGGCGTTTATTTGGCAATTATTAACCAACATGTTTCTAAAAATACTATAGATTCACTAATTTAAATTAATTATTTTTGCTGTTATACACAGATTCAATTCAATTCAAAATGATTTACTCACAAAGAATTATACCAACAAAAACAAGAATGTTTACACAGGATTACATTACAGGGAAATAAAAAAATGAGAAAAAACACAATGAAGGTACGCCACAGTTTTGTTAACACTTTTCTACAGTTAGAAATGAGGTTCACATCTCTAAACTGCATTTGCTTGAATTTCGGAGATCTGTGCTCCTCTCCATGTTCGATGACAAAAAAGTAGGCGTGTAAAAATGTATTAAAAGTTGATTAAAAGACAAAGAATATATTCTCTAAATGATTATTGTACAAGATAATAAGATGAAGGAGGAAACAACAGACTTATCCGTTGTCCTTTTTACATAACTGAATACATAATCAAGGACTCGTATCTGCTGGTGCTACATATAGTACCTAATAATTACAATTAATATATATATATATAGTGCACTACTTTGCGATTTGTAATATTTACCGAGTTAAACATGATCTCACTCGGAAGTCACTGGATTTCGTCATGCAGCAACATTAAAATGTAACATTTCCGGACAAAAACTTTTTTTACTCATCTTAGTGACAGACTAGCAAGTCGCTCGATTGATGGTAATCGACACGCTTGCTCATAACAGCAAAGTATCAGAATTTCGAACTGCAACAGTTCAACAAACTGGGCGGCAATGCACTGCGCTTGTCACCCTGAGATATTAGATGTTAATTAAACCCCTATATGCCCAGTTATTTCGCTGAAAATATTGCCCTTCAATCCGGAACATAGTGTTTGCAAAATACTGCTTGGCGGTTAAATAACTGGAAAAGGTGGTCTACCCAGGCGGACCCTGCAAAACATGGACGCAGACCTAGCAGATGTGCAAAAAAAATGCGTACATAATTACTTTATTGCGACTTAGCTAGAGTCTCTTATTATTTAAGAGGATAGTCCTTCAGCGAGGTTTTGGCGCATTCGATATTTGAAATTGTATAGCTGTCGCTCTGTTTCTCTGGCGTGAAATAGAGAGAGTTAGTGAGTTTTCGTAAGTTTCTGATGAAATTAGCGTAAGTGCCTATAACAACGAAGATATTGCGAAATTTTGCATGAAATTTGCGATACAAACAACAACAAACAGTTTTCCACAGTCTAGATCATCGAAATCGGATAACATTTAGGGGTGGGTATCAGACTACGCTTTTTGTATGGACGAGACGGCGGTATAATCTATTCTTAATTACTGTTCTTACCTGTACTTTTATTTATTCTGTGTTTTTACAACTAATATTATAAAAGCGGAAATAACCATCTGTTATTTTGAAAAACAGTAAGAGGCAGAATCGATCTTGATAACAGTTTACAAGGAAGTAGTGAGCATCATGAGGAAGGACAGTCAATACTTTTCATCTAAGAAAAATCCGAGATATCTGAACATGAACTACAAAACATAACAAACAAAAAGCAGACATAAAAGACAAACACAGCCTTTAGTAGATCAATATCTTATTTAGGTGTCCAGCCAGATCTAGACCATTAGCCCAAATACAGCTGTTTGGGTCCGATGACTAAGCAACATGACATAATCCTTTCGGAATATGACAAAGTTTGAGCAACATTTGAATCTGTATGTTTGTTTTAATTAAATTTCTAAAATTACAAATTATATTTATTTAACACACTCAAGTTTAAATAAAATGTATATTACCAAAAACGAAGATTTCTGATAGTTTTTATGTCCTTCACGCCGGAATCCTCATCACTGAAAACTTCATGAAAATCAGTTTTGAATATTGCCATTAGTCATTGTCATGGATTAGTCGTAATTGGTCACCAAAGTCCCTTAATTAGTCGCATCTTAGTACCGAAGTTATAGAGAGGAGTGAGCTTCACCCCAGAATCCTCACCTCTCGTGAAAGCAAACGTAGGGACTATAGACTTGGTTTCAATTCAAATAATTAGTCGTTAATTAGTCGTGACGACATGCCGAATTTCGATACCAGAGTAATAAGGGTACCCTGATGAGGATTCTGGAGTGAACATTTCACGACATCTCATATCAGCACGACGCTTACGTTTTAAACTTTGAAATAGGTATCAATAATTAGTCGTCCCAAAACTATTTAAAAAAATATGTAGTTGTCTTTGTAGAAGTTTGTTAAAAATCCATGTTAACTGCTACATACATTGTTCAAGTCAATAACAGTCATGTAAAAAACTAATAACCCCTCTTTTTTTTTTTTTTTGTAAAATATACTCATGGGCCCTAACATAATCAGGGATTTCGAACTTTACACTTTTTTCTTCTAATTTTTTTTTTTTTGTTAACCTAATCATAATATTAACTTTACATTTATTTTATCATTTATTTTAACATCTTATTTTAGGTACAATTAAGTTAATAACCACTCTTTAGAGTTTACCTATATTGGCTACTTCTAATAATAATAATGAATATTTAAAACGACTTCAGAAGCTAATATAAACAAAATAGGTAAACTATAAAAATGGGTTATTAGTTCTGTAACTATTAAATCATTACTAATTATTATTGGCTGTTTCAAAACTGATTTTCATGAAGTTTTTGCCGATGAGGATTTTGGCGTGGCTGACATCAGTTTTGTCGGTTCCATCAAACTTCATTAGATGGCGTAGCTAATTCAAGTGTCATCTATTTAATTTTAATCTGGACAGAAGGCTGTTTTATTTTAATATATTTTATGTCAACAATTCTGCCTGTCTGTTTTAGACTATTTATTTAAATATTTGATTCAATTCGTACGTACTTAGCAAATAGCGCCATCTATCGTGTCCGTCGGAACTTGTATTTTTTATATCGTCGCCCCGAAAAGGCTTCATTGTCCGATATGATTTTCAGATTACATCGCACGAATGGCACATACCGCGGCCATCGCTAACCGGGAGCAGTGCGAGCGGCAGTCTCAGCGACTCCCGCTCGAGAGGTGGCTCCGCATCCAGCCAAGGCTCTTCCAGTAACCATAGCACACACGTTAGTATTAGTACCATTCTTAACGGCAGAGCATTCGGCGGCCAGCACACCCGATTCAAGAAGGTATACCTTACCAACGCCGAAAGATGCGCACTTTTAGCTCTGTATAAAAATGGCGCATACTTCTTGAATTTGCAGTGTATAAGGCCGCTAAATGCACTGCCTTAAACTTTTTCGAGTATCCTAATTGACATAATTATATTTCAAATGGGACCGAGTCCATGGTTCGTATACAAGTATACTACGCACCATTGTGAACCCAATCGAAAATGACCTGCTGGGTTAGCGAAGCGGCGTCAAGCGTCGCGCCGATCCCGAAAGCGCATATCCAACACGTAAAGACAAGCTATTGCTTCCAACGGCTAGCACCAATCTACAAGAACCAAACAATGGGACGCGCTGTTCTGATCACCATCTCTATGTTTTAATATTTTTAGCTTAGTCTGTACTAGCCTTCAATCTGTTCACGCATTGTTATGAAGCCATCTCTCACGCACGCGACTACATTCAATGTCAATCTCAGACCATTGTGTTGATAGGTCATCCAAGCACTGACCCTACGGTCTGCACGTTTTACCACATGCCACTATTTGCTGTACACTTCTATGTATATTTATGGTCTCACCATGGTTTAAACACTACTTCTCAATGCTAATTATAATTTGCCATTGTTTTCGCTTCACCAGGATTCTAGTCATTCCTCAGTTAAGTCACCATCATGTTCAATTTCAGTTCAAGTTCATTGAAACTGGGAGAACCCTAGTACAGCACATCCGTTAAAGATACTAGCGAGTTAATTAGCCATCGAGTCATCGCTTTTAGGGTTCTTTGACAAACCCTAAAAACGCCATGTCAAAAGTTTAGTGTATAAGTTTCGCCATGACAGATACAAGAGCACTGAAATTTGGTACACGTATACAAAATTCTTTATACCCGCCTGCCAGGGAAAATATTGAAATGTTGTATGAAATATATTTGGGGTTACAACCACATCAAAAACTAAATAAAAAAATAATTACGTATTACTATCGAGTGGAAATGCTTTGCACGCTAAGTACTCGGCCTATGCATATTATCATTTATTTTTAACATAGCTACGGCACCCTACTAAGGCAGTGTCACGACTTGTGCTTGACTAATATTTTTTCTAAACATTCTTTTTACACTCTGAGGCAATTAGAAGTTGCAAAAAGTCAGACAAATCATCTACCCCAATGTATTTCATGCCATAAAAGTCCATAATGACTTTTAACAAATTACCTAGCAATACAAAAAGTCTGTTTTTGCAGTAATTATTTCGATGCCGTTTTTTCTGGTTGTATTAGGTACCTAATTGTAATAATTGACGGTAGGGTCAAGAAACTGGCTGATATTGTCGTGGCCTGTTCAGGATCCTCTCGCACTCGCAGATTAAAAACAAACGAGTGACCATTTAAAGAAAACCGTCAGTTATCTGTAGTATCTTTAGAACTGAAACGTAGGCATTATTTATTACCTGCTGGCCTTTTGGAGACAGAGTCCCACAGCGGGCAATGATGAGAGCTGTGCTCGGAGTAACTTTGCGCGATAAAATCCGGAATGAGGATATTCGCCAAAGAACCAGTCACCGAAATAGCTCTCAGGGTTTGCAAGCTGAAGTGGCAATGTGCAGGCCACATCGCTCGATGAACCAATAACCGATGGGGAAGGTTCTTGAGTGACGACCACGAACCGGAAGACGCAGCATAGGCAGGCCTCCCAAGCGGACTGAAGACATTGTAAAAGTCGCCGGCAAACGGTGGATGGAAATGGCCGATTGTCGTTCAGTGTGGCGCTTTAATGGGGAGGCCTATGTTCAGCAGTGGACGTCTTTTGGCTCATGATGTTGATCTTTAGAACAACATTGCTAATGTTTTAAGTGACAATAAAAATTTTGAACCATTTTTTTAATTTTTAAAATCCCCAATCCGTGATATTTTTTTTATCTACAAAAATATTTCAAATGTGCGAACGAGATGGCCAATGGGGGAAGCGAGCTCTTTATTCCCATTGACACTTTCGATTCGCTAGATCGGTCAAACGCCTACGTCAAATCCATGACCTTTAGTTAGAGTAAGTGTTTAACACTGATTTAGACGGTCGCGGTTGTAAATGCTTCTGCTGTTAAATTACTCACGGGATATTTACTACGTTTTTTATTGTTTTTGAGTTTTCATATTTCGACACAGTAGCATGCGCCATGTTCACGGGTAGACTGAAAATGCGGGTGAAATACAAAAAAAGTTAGAAACTTAGGAGCAGACAAACCGATCTACCCCCTTTCTCATTATTTTGCTACGGGTACCACTGGTACTAGAACTCGGCTGTAAGTCACGACAATACACACAGTATCACACGCTTAATATTTTGGTCACATTTTGGACGCGTACTTTTACTGATCAAGCGACCTAATACTAGATTCCACGCACTGCCAATCGTGAAAAATATCCCGTGAGTACTCATTTATGTTTAGTGACAGCGTTAATTCGATGAAAACCGTTGCAGAGTGACGTATTGCGAAACACTCCATAAAAGTTACAGATTTCCCAAGCTTAAAACTGGGACATCCACTAAATAATATGCTATGGAATATAACTGTATAAATGATAGAAGGACGAAACGTTTTGTTTGCAATTTTACAAAATCTCCAATACTTGCTTAGTCACAGCGTTACATAGTACATACGTCCCTGATTGACATTGAAAAACCGTTATCAGAAAATTACAAAGCCTACATTCTGTCAAAAACTTGTATTACTTTTTCAGAGTGTATCATCCGGATCGCTGCTGCTGAGTGCAGCGCACCTAGCGCGCATGCACGGAAAGAATCCGGAACAAGACAACCTCGGCTACTCGAACAAGATGAGCTGTGGGCGCAAGTCTGCCTTGTCGCACGCAGTCGTCACCATACCCGAGGAAACACACGACCCACTGGATTCTATATGGAACGGCGTGAAACGAAGCTCGGCGCCCGGACACGACACGGCTTCCATCGCGAGCTCGACCCATTTCACAGTCGTCAATGGATACACGAAGCATCGGCCCGATAAGGAACCCAGGTCGTGTTGCTGTAGCCATTCGCACCAGATCACCGTGCTCGTCATATCCATGACGATATTGTTCTCTGCGTGCATACTCGCGGCAATATGCTTCGTTGAAAGTGAGTATAAAAAGCGACGTTGATTGACACCCTTTCAAAATGGCTTATAGTTTTTTTTTTGCTTAAAGGTATAATTATGCTTTGTACAGTAATATTTCAACAAATCGTAATTGACGTTTAGGAACACATCAATTATATGTATGTTTATTTTTTAGTGTTTACAATAAAATTATTGTTTTTTTTTTTTTTTTTCAGTGCGGATGCGCAAGGAGACCGGGATGTACAAGTATTCTTAATTTATTGAACGTCGGTGAACGTTTAAACGAAAAGTATTAATTAATTTTAGCATTAAGGAGTAACTTAAGTGATGAAATTAGGTAGTTCAAAATTCTGTAACTTATTGGCGTTTAATTATATGCTTCCTTAGATAGTGAATTTTATAATAGAGTAGGTAGTTATACCAGTAAGTAGCTAGACAATTATTTAGTGCAATATCTTCTTACCCAGTATAAAACGGAATAGAAATGTTCCTTTATTTATTTCTGGCAGCGAGTTAGAACAAAAAATATTATGAAATGTTTTAATTTAGCACAAATAGCCACCGAATTTTTAGTGTTATTGCAATGAGACCTTTTTATCAATTTCTCTCAATATATCACATCTCACAATTTTACAACAATGAAACGGATTATATCCAAAATATTGTCAATATATTAGATAACTGAAGTAATTTGGATGTATGACGCCGTTCGAACGACTAGTCGTTTTGCAAAACAGAGCCGTTTTGTAAAACAGCAGATCAACGTCTAGCCGGAATCAAATATGCATGTTGAATTTGTTTGATCAACGTCCGCCGCATAGAATCAGCGCATCGCGTTATCCAAAGCGCCTAAAGTACGCCAGCCGTATTGTATCTTGGCGTATCGCTTTAATCGGGCTGCGGCATCTGTATTGCCATATTTGTTGTGTTAAAATAAATATTCTTATCAAAAGTTGCAAACTTTCGTTACGTTCATGAAAATTTGCATATTTTGTATTTCAAAGCAATTTAATTTTTACTTTGATCATTCATATTGTGAGTTTGTACTTAATATATTATTTTTTGTCTTTCTATAATATTAGTAAGTCCAACAAATATTAACCTATTTTAAATGTACTTTCCTTTAAAGAAGCAATCGTGTCATTTTGTTTGTATTGTACTTGTTCCATCATAATTATTTCATTTCTGTATAATAAAATGTAGGTAAGATTATAGTTCCCATTACAAAATTTTCTTTTCGTTAATATGGAGTGTAGTTAATTTGTTACAAAAACTGTGATAAAGCAAGGAAATAAAATATTATACCTCAATATGTGCACTTTCTATTACCTTTTATCTTTTCTAAAACAGGACTTCTAGTTATTTAATGATATGCCAATAAAACATCACCAGCTGCTAGAATTAAATATAGTCAAGAAGTTTTTTTAGCTAAATAAAGATAAAACAAACAAAAAACATGTTAAAACAACACTCCCCCTTAAGTTCAATTACACTTCTGACGCAGCAGTAAAACGCGATTCTCATTTCAAATTGGATTGATAATTTCACGATTTCAAAAAAAAATTGAAAATTTTAGTTTGAAGCCTGGCATACCTACTGTCCGCCATCTTGTTTTTTCTTCAAAATAGCAGACACTCATATAACCTACATGAATCAACACTAATACGAAAAGGTTTGAATAAGACAAAATATCCAGCATCACATTTCCAAGATATACTTAGATAGTTCAAAGTTACGCTCAATCATACGGGCCGCCTGATGGTAAGCGATCACCATCGCCTATGGATTACCTGTGTCGCCAAGGGGCATCACAGAATCGTTGTAACTATAATATGCAGTCTACAGTTTTAACGAAATTTATATGCCCTGTGTTCTGAATTCAAGATTTACACTCTCCATTTCCATCATCCAAAAGTGACAGAGCAGGACTGTGGATCTCAAATGGAATGCTTTCAGAGCTCTGAATAAAGGGCTAGTTTGTGTGCGGAAATGGCTTGCAAATGACTGGTGATTTTTTAAATTCGTTTCACATGAGTGTACATTACATGAAGACATGTCAAAATGTTGATTACATACCTCTATTTCCTCTAAAGTCTGAGTCCACCTGTAGTGTTCGAGATCACACCCATTGCCAGAGTTAGGCTTCAGTTTTCCTTTTTCTTTAGGATCGTCCTCGTCGTCGTCCTTTGCACCTGAGGCCTCCGCATCATTGTTCGCAGAATCGCCGCTGCCGTCTTCCGATTCTAATAAAAAGTATTTTTATAGGATTTTTTTTTTTGCTCTTATGTTTTGGCTCCACCATTTTCAAGTGAAGTCAATAAATAGGCTAAGTCAAGCAAAGTAAGTCACGGTCAAGTCCACGTCATGCCCCAGTTAAGTGGTGGATGACATGATTTAAAAAAAAGAGCCATACCTAAAAGTTCAAGTTTCTAAGCTTGAACTTTCGATAACCTTCCTTGCTTTCCTAGGCACTCTTAAATTACAACCCTCCTACAAAAATTTCTTCATGAATGAGTTTACTTAAAAGTACAAAAGACCAAGTTCAGTTCCTGCTATTTAAGTCGTAGCACTATATCTTGTTGCCTTCCTTATTTGTTGCCAACAAATAAGTGGGAGGATGAAATAAAGAAAGTAGCTGAAACACAGTGAAAACAATTGGCCCAAAAGAGAAAGGAGTGGAAGTCCCAGGAAGAGGCCTATGCCGGAAGGCAAGCTGGGGAAGTGGATTAAGAAATGGAGCCGATGTCAAATAACAATTATAAATTGATAATGAAATAATACGAAAATAATATATAATACGAATAAATATAATTGATTGGACAATAAGGAAAACTTGACTTCATTGAATAATGAAAAATATATTTATATGACCAGCACAGAAGGCTATAGAAAAAAATAAAATAAAGTACTATAACTTACTATTATTTTTTTCTTTGTCTATATCTGCCTGCAGTTTAGAAGCTTCCTCATCATCGACTTCTACTACAGAAGCAGGTTCAAAGTCCTGTTCCAGCCTCTCTTGTTCTTTCTTTTGCTGGATCTCTTTAAGCCGTTTATCAGCTTCTTCTTTCTCCTTTTTGAGCTTATCTGCCTCTTCACGAGCTTTCTTTCCATGAGCATAAAATGCATCTTTGACTACCTGAAATTAGGAATTTTGGATTGTGATTAGCATGATGAAACTATCAGCTTTTCTGATTACCTATTGAACAGCGTATACCGAATTAAGTCTAGGTGCCTTTAAATTGTTTAAGGCAGTTGCCAAGACTGTAAGCCAGCAATAAAAACTGGATACATGTTATTAAACATAACAACCATATTAAACATACTATACTGGAATCGGTACTGGATTGCACGAGGCAGCTTCAGAATCATCCATATCACCCTTACAGCTTGACTGACTCACATAATCATCAATATCAGCTTTACCATAATATCACACTGGAGCAACTGTGCCAGCGCCTCAGAGCCTGGCTCAGTATTTCAAGGAACTCGTTGGCTCTGGTAGACCCTGGCACAATAAGCCCCATGTACGACGTTAGCACAGGACTTAACGCTCCCATTTTGAATAAGAAACTTTATGACTATTACTTGACTTGCTGGTAACCGATGCGGCATGATCTTCAACTGCACACTATTATGGCAGACGACAGAGACTCGACTTTTGGCCTCTAAAATGATGAACTTCCATGGAAAAGTTTCATCCATTATACCTTGGGATGAATTTTCAGCACTGGTTTATTATTGTTCACATTTTAAGGTAGTGCCTGGTCCTCACAGACTAATGAAACCATTATGAAATAGAATAATAAACTCAACTTGGGTGTCATGGCAACTTTGTTTAGCTTCTAGTCAAAAACACTTTAGCTTTGGATTATTGATTTTAGCAAACTGTATTATATTAAAGCATGGCATGGGGATGAACAAAATGATACTTAAGTTTAATAAAATAAAGTAGAAAAAATTAAAAAGCACAGTAATTACTACCATAGATTAGAGATGATAAATACAGGTCGCCCCCAGATTTCGCTATTGAGATGATCAAATCATCTATAAAATTTACTCCTTTTGTTTGATTGCTAGTAGGCATAACCTTGAGATAGCCAATGAGAATGGTTAGCCGCAGTCCCGTTTTCCTCCAACTCTGAGGATTTTTTGTTGGAACAAAGATCTTGTCATGCAGGTCTTGGTCATAATTTGTGATTATCACTTTACACCAAAAAGTTTAGAGAATACTTATGTAGGTGTACCATGCTATGCCATCTGTAAATACAGGAAATTATGTATGTTTGCATTACCTTTTCCCAGTCGCCCTCTTGGCCTCCTGTGAAGAAGTCTGTCTTCCTCGCAAGAAAACTCACTATTGTATTCAGGAGCTAGAAATAAGAATTTCAAAGAATATCATTAGTTTTAGAGGTTGCTTGAAATATAACCTCACAAAGAAAAATTAAATAAAACATTGCAATGACATGCTCAAAATGAAGGTAGTATAGATATTATTTCTTATGTGTTTGGTATAAATAGTACTAGGTAGGAAGGTACTATTGCACAATTGTAAATATTACTAGTTATACGAGAAAGTTCTTCGAACAGTACTCACGTCTTTTACGCCTCCCTCGTGTTGTTGAGCCATTGCTAGAAGCATGGAATCGAATCTTTCAGGATCATTAGCCATTATTGAAGTTCAACTTTGTAGAAATTGCTGACACACTGAAAAGCAAAGCTCGTTGTTGCACTGCGAAAGTTCTTTCTTTTTATTCCAAACAAAAAGCAAAAACCGGGCGAGCAGAGCAACTGACAAGCCAAAATAGTGACAAGCTGACTTCTGACATAAGATGACAAATAGCTTTTTCTATTTATTGGCAACTGGATACAAAGTTTTTATTGCATAGCTGAAGTGTATTTTCTTTTCATTTTTACTGCCTAATACCTCTTCTACCACCCCGATGTTACGATAATTTGCGACGATTACTAATCTTCGGGTTTTTATTCACATCAAAGCACCTTTATTGGCAAAATATTTGAAGCTACTGACCTCCCACATTTGCGTCCTTCAGTGTAGGGATTACTTCATCCAATGCGGACAAGGTACATTAAATAAATAAAAATGATGGATTGGAGTAACGAAATGATTTCATACGTTCGCTTTTCAAGTAAGTAATAAGTGAAGAATATAATTATTCGCACACTTAAATATGTTCAGCAATGTTACTGCAAAAGAGTTGTGTTAATAATTATTAGGCTTAATAATACATTAACACTAACCACAAACATTTATTTTGTCATTAATACTCGAACTGTGACTGAGACTGGCATTAATTTGACTGTGAAATACTGCATCGACACTGGCTTAATAAGTGTGGAGCCAAAAATCGAAGAGAAAAAAAAGAAACCAGAGACAACGAAGAAAGTGAAAGAAAAAGACAAGTGTCAAAGTAACGGAGGTCACACATTGCATTTTTGTGCATTTTTACTATTTTCTTGTGGTTTCTTGTTGATGAAATGCATTAAATAACTAAAAGTCTAATGTTTTTCGTAATTGTAATGTATTAATTGATTTAGGTGTGTGAAACATCAAGTTATGGTCTATTTTTGATCAGTTTTATAAACCATCTCAATGGAAAGTCAACGAAGTGAATTTTGTTTTTGCAGATTTTCTCCACAAACTGCAGGCATGGCCGATCAATTCTGTTTACGTTGGAACAACTTTCAATCAAACATCGTAAGCGCTCTAGATTCATTGAAATGCTCGGAGGACTTGGTAGACGTAACGCTCACCTGTGAAGGCAAAAACATCAAGGCCCACAAAGTCATATTGTCAGCGTGCAGTCCGTACTTCAGGAATGTGTTCAAGGTGAATTACTTAGGACATTAATAACCTTCATATTTATACAAACAAATGTAGGTACTAGAAGGTGATTGCAAGGCTGGTGTGATGTGACATACTTTTCCACGGGGTTCTAAGTGTTTTATGGTTATTCACTAAATAACATAGGTAGGTATGTCACCAGTGATAACTACATTGTATCTTGTATGTATCTATTTATAATGTCTGATACCAATCGACAATTATATGATGATAAAACCTGATGGTAGTTTCTTTTCCTATTAGTACCTATTGCTTGTTCTTGGACAGTTGTATTAAACTTTCTATAATTTCTTAATTGGTATATTTCGACACTTTACAGGAAAACCCATGTCAGCACCCTGTGATAATACTCAAAGATGTCTCAGCCGATGACATTGTCAGTTTATTGTCGTACATGTACCAAGGAGAAGTATTTATAGAGGAGAGCAAGTTGTCCTCTTTCCTCCATACTGCGGCTTTGTTACAAGTTAAAGGCTTGACTGGTGTTACACAACAGGTAATTAATTAAACCAATATCAAATACAGATAATAATATCTTCTTATCAGCTCTTAGCTGTCCACTACAGGGTAAAAGGATGTTCACCATTTGGGTGGTTGTCATAATCCCCATACTTGGCCGGCAGCTTGGATATCGCAGAATATTCACCGTTTGCTAAGCAGATGCAGCTACCCAATCCTCCGGTGTTCAGGATAAACCCAGGACCAATAGATAGAGACATATGGCATAGTTATTATT
This sequence comes from Apocheima hispidaria, assembly GCA_947579745.1. Taxonomy (NCBI): domain Eukaryota; kingdom Metazoa; phylum Arthropoda; class Insecta; order Lepidoptera; family Geometridae; genus Apocheima; species Apocheima hispidaria. Next base: position 7,809,227 of record OX388151.1, read on the forward strand.
CTACTAGGTGCGCCTAGCGTTTTCACCCGCATCTCTCAAAAATCTCTCAGGTGCCGTACATTTCCCTAGGATAAATTTCCCCACGATAACAAGTAGCCACAGATCACACTAGATACCGCATTACGAGATTTGTTGTTCCTACAAAAAGTCACCAAACTTTGAGGAAGGCGTGGTTTGTGGGGAGTGTGACCAAGCATTCTCATTGGCTATCTCAAGGCTACGTCTACTCGCGCCTAACAATCAACCAATCAGAGTAATTTCTTACAAGTGTATTTAGATTTATCTGTGGTGTGCTTCGAGCGTCCTGAATCAAACCCACAATCCAGAATCTAGAGTGTGATCTGTGCAAGTAGCCTATGTCACTTTCCGACCCTAAAAATATATCCATGCATAAATTCAGGTCGATCCGTTGCTCTATTGCTGCATGAAAGAGGAACAAACAAACCAACAAACACACTTTCGCATTTATAATATAAGGATGGTAGTGTGCGCCTGTTTGTATTATTGTAACTTGTCAATAATAGTAATAAAGCCATTTATTCCAAACGTTGGTTATTTTTACATTATTTCTAATTTCGCTGTGACAATTTCTACAAAATATTTATGTCACTTATGTCTCAGTTTGGCATGTCACCTTTTGTCATAAGCATCCTCCAACTGTCACACTATCCTCTATCACCCTTGTCCAATATGGTCCTAAGGTGTGCCGAATGTCATCCTCAAGATAGGACTTCTTTTTGGGGAGTCCGGTCTTCTAGTGCCATGTTTTGGGTGACATTGTCTTCTCTTGTACTTTGGATGTTAATAACTTAAAGGATCAGTAAATTTTTTGATAGTTTTTATACAGTTTTCGTGATAATGGCAGGGTTCGAAATGATCAAAATAAATATGTCTCATGGTAATTAGCGCGATAAGTATCTTGATAATTATCACAGAAGTAAATACTTTCCAATTCCTATGTAACTAGTATTATCTATTTGACAATCAAGGTAATATTTTAAGAAAAAAAAAAAATAAAGAAAAAAGTTGGCTAGTTAAATATTTTAGATTATTTTTATCAAAGATAATTTTCAACCTATATTTATCTCGATAATTATCAAAGATAATTATCATCATTATCAAAGATAATTATCAATAGTAATTATCGCTTCGAACCCTGAGTAATGGTTACGACCCTGCTTTCCTTTCTTACTAATCTAGCTATACCCCGCGGTTTCACCCGCTATCCTACAGGAACCGTTAATTTTTTCGGTATAAAAAGTAGCCTATGTAAGCTACCTCCTTACCAAATTTCATTCAAATCCGTTCAGCCGTTACAGAGTTGAACGGGAACAAACACACTTACATACTTACACACAAACTTTCGCATTTATATTATTAGTGTGATTTATAAAAACTTTTGTCTCCTAAACAGCGCCGGAGTGTTGTTAAAATGTTGTTGTTTAAAATGTTGCTAAGATTTAATTTTTATGTTAAATTGAGCTGTGCTTTTATTTCAGAAAGAGAACTTTTCTTCACCAAACACATCTAACAAACTATACACGCAATTAACAATATCGTCCAAGTCTCCTGGTCATAAAGAAGCAAAATTGCCAGCACTGAAGAAAAGAAGGAGCAGCACTTCGGACAAGCCCAATGACATCACTCTTGGAGATGGACATAAGAAAAGCAAACTGCTAGAAACATGTGATATTTACAATAGGAACAGTCTCTCGAACACTGCAAAAATTGAAAATCCATACCTAACAAACGAAAATAATGTTGATAAAAAGAATGATAAAACTGAACCACTGACAATCACTACAAATGGAAAAAGTACTTCATCACAGGTATTACAAACAATTTATTTATATATGGCCACTAAGTTCAATAGTAAAGTTAAATTGAATAAAGTATGCAAACATTTTTTTCTAGTTTTGAGCATAAAGCCACACTGGCGAAAAAACCCGGGGACCACACAGTCCAAGTCTCTACCCGCATTACTCTTAATTTGACTTTGTGGCTGTGGACCTCATGCAAAAGATTAGACAACCCATATACTTGAATATATGTTCAAACCACATCATAGCATACGTTTTTGAAAGTATTTTAAGTTTTTATATACGGATATACTTTGTTTGATCGAATATTCCGGTCGAACCAGATGACCACAGCCATTTTCGTACTGAACTTCCTAAAATAGAGTATTAAATTCTCACTAAGAAAAAATACATTTGAACTGAGAATTAAATGAAATTGAATTTTTGATTTGAAAATTGTCATAATCTCCATCAGTTGGGGATGGATGTTGTGGTAATTATGACAATGAACCAAAATGTCACTATTTATATATTTTTTTGTCTATCCTTGTGGCTCAGTTGGAGGATTTCCGCCTTCTGAGGTGTAGGTTGTGGGTTCGATTACCACCCAGGACAAATATATGTGTGATGAACATGGATGTTTGTTCTTTGTTTGTATGTATATACAAAAAATATATATATATATTCTATCAGTTATCTGGTTCCCATAGTACAAGCTTGCTTAGTTTGGGGATAGATGGTGTGTGGAAAACGTACACCAATATTTATTTATTTATTAATTTTCAGATGAAACCTCAGCCAGAAGCGCCAGTTATAATAAAAACGGAACATGTTGAAGAACGAAACAATTCTCCAGCCTTATCTCTAACTGGAAATTCTGAAAATGACGACAGTCTTCCCGATTATGAAAACAGTATGCTTGCCAGGTCCCTGCTTTCAGGTATTTTCTGTTATTTCATTTGTTTAGTTGGTTTCGCTTATTTATTTATCTTTGCAATTAAAAGAAGCTAACAAATAGAAATAAAAATGTATTTATCTTTACAATTATTATTAACAAATTTATTTAATTTATTTTTTGAGGTTATCTGTGGTTTATGACTTATTGAAAATCTATTTGAAAACTTTTTTGATTACCTGCAACATGCCTAATTTTTATCAAAATTTGTAGGGATCAACCCATCCAAAAACGATAACAGTGCTAACAACTCTTCCGTGAAAAAAATGACAAATATTTCGGAAACCCTCTCAACACGGCCAAAAGAAACTACCACAGACTCCATCAGCTTTACTTCAGCCCCGTCTAAAAGCCCTCTAAAATGTGACGAAATGATCAAACCAGAGCGACATTCGCCTAAACCTGACTTAGATTACGAACCAGAAGTGTTACTGTCAGAGCATCAAGATAGCACAGAATCAGAGAATGCATACACTCAGGAGCAATCGCAGGCTATGCTGTTACTGGCAGGAATGTCGAATGTGGGGCTCGGGGGCGCGTCCACTTCGCAAGGCGTCCACCAGCAGTCTAACCACGCGGCGATCTGTGGCGACTGCCCTCACTGCGGCATGAAATACTCCAACCAATCGGCGCTCAAGTACCACGTAAGACTAATGCACTCTGATTTGACCAATAGACTTTGCTGCTATCTGTGTCCGAGGTCATTCACTATGCGCGAGACGTTCAAAGAGCACATGTGGTCGACTCACGGCCAAAGAAATTAAACGAAGATGCTACAATACGTGCCTTACAAGTACCTTGTCAATTAGACAAGTTCGAGCAAATCCTGATATTATACTGTGCCTTGTGGATAGATGTTTTGTTAAATAAGGTATTTGACTTAGTGAGAGACTGATTTGTGGAGTGCCTAGAATGTAGTAAAATGAAATTTTAGTATATATTTATTATTGTTTTAGGTTTAGGTGTTTATGTGGTATATATACATACATTTACATAGTTTTTTTTAAAGATTAAATAAAATGTACTGGAAACTTTACGAAATGTAGGTGTGAAATGGAGAGTGGTGCAGATATGTGTTCAATTTTAGGTCAAGTTTACATAGTTATTGGTGCTAAAGGCCACTTATGAATTAGAGTAAATATTGCTTCCTTTAATGACATATTATGATGTTACCAGTTAAAAGTTTAGCCTATTTCTTTCCAAATTATCTAAAGACGCAGATAGATATAAGCAGTCATATGCAAGCTCAGAAGAAAAAATACTACGAACTCCGAAAATATAAGCGTCTATATAAATAAATAAGTGAATCGTTGCATCATAATAAAGTTAACAGTGAACCGTGAAGCGTAATTAATCTTCATAAATACCTAGATACACTCGAAGTGTCCGTGTCCGCGCAGGCTATATCGTATTTACTACGCGCGAGAGATTTAGCTTTGACTGTTACGGATTCGCTGTCACTTTCGTATTCGTTAGATGAGATGTAAAAGCGTCTTCCATAAAGGTCGAGGCAATACATTGTATGTGTAGGGACTAAACGCTTCGCGGTCAAAGTGAGGTACTACATCCTCTACACGATATGATGAGCAATTCGTCGGAAAGAAGCTTTTTAGTGAAAATTTGACCCAGTGGGAAGTCAGGTCTTACATCTGCCAGAGAATAGATTTTCGACGTAAATACACATGAGGTTTCGTAAATACACATACTGACATCTAGTTAATTATAGATCAATGGGATTCGCGAAAATGATCGCCAAAATGCCTAGGGCTCGTATGTTATTAGGCTATATTCATTGTTCAGTTCGGATCAATTTAAAAACGACAAATCCTGCTCGAGCGTCTGCTCAGATCTATTTGCGCCCTAATGCGAAAACAAATCTTTCATTAGTAAAGTTGATTGTCACATAATATGCGTAATATTCTGTTTGCTAAAAAATGTTATTTCGAGAGCACAGAAAAGAAGCCATTTGAATGCAGTAAAACAATGTATAAACTAACACAATCGTTCTATTGTATTTGAATTAGAACTTTCCCGTCGGTCTTCGCCCCTAAGAAGCAGTTGAAACTTTGCTTTCCGACTGAAATTATTCTACGTAAAAAGCAAAGGGAATATTTACCTCTTTTGCAGAAAAATAGTAAAACTCAGTCCAGTAGATTTTGAAATATTGAATTGAATATAGATTTGAATATTTCCTGTAAAATTGAAGCATGAAAACAAAGATGATGAACATGTCATGATCAAATTTTGTTAAACAATAATTCACGTTTGTAAACAATTGCATGATCAGTAATCCATTTCAGTTAAAATAAATTGTGATCATGGGTTTCAAAGATATTCCATGGAAAACTACGGAAACAAAAAGTCGATTATACTATTTTTGTGTAAAAAGTTAGGTATATATTTTGAAGATGGATTCATTCATTCATTCATTCGTTACATGACCGAGCCAAGGGAACTAATTGCGTTTATCATTATGAAAAAAGTATGTGTCGTATGAAAACATATGTTGATTGTTTTCATATGTTAAAATGCGATAGATTTATCTCCATTGTAGTAATTGAAAAATCCTGCCACTATCGTTCGGAATTTTAGGTATTGTAGATTTTAGTAACATTTAGATTTTTTTTTAATTGTCCGATATTGATATATTTTTTTTTTTAAGTAATAAGTTGTTACGTTTGGAGATGACTATGGCAGTTGGTGGGAATCAGTATTTAAAGTAAGCGAGTGGGAAATCATTATTCTAAAATAATTGATGATAATAAAGTGAGGTTGAGAAAGCTCTAAAATTGTTGCCGTCTTTTCTCACATATTAAAAAGAAAAGAGTCGCTGTTTTTTTTCTCTTATCAGCTTATTGGGTAGAGTAGTTCAACAGAATAGACGTCGTATAAAAACGTAAGTAGTTTGAATCCTAATATGTTAATAAAATTAAGTGAATTTACTATAAGGAAATTTTTATATCACTATCTTTTTTGGTAATTCGTGCCAAAATTATTTCAATTTGTGGAAACTAGCGTAAGAAGGTAGTTAAGAAAAATTAGTTAATTCCTGAAGAATTTATGTAAGTTACCAATTTGGTTTACTTAGTTAATAAAGGCGCTGCTGTTATAGTTATAATTATAGGAATTGTTAAAATCTCACATGTTTATGTAAGTTTAACTACTTCCAGTAGCTCTTCTGTTTGGTCGCTTCTTAGTTTGTGGTTGGACTGTTGTTGCAAGCAACATCTAATAAAAGGGTCAATTTTTCACTCGCCAAGTAAATTTTAACGAAGGAATTTACGCGTTCGGAATAATAAAAAAACGTGAAGCTGCCATTCTGTGAAATTTATTCCCGAGTTAAAATATATTTGACGAATATATGTAACCCTTTAGATAATTTTAGTTTATTTTGTTAGTTTGTTTCGATGTTTATTTTTATCTCAAATATTTTTATTTCTTTATATCATTTTATTCCCTATGTCGAATGCCATTAGTGAAAATGTTCAAATTTTTGTAGGAGACATTATTTTTCTTATTTCTTATGAACAATTGTTAGCTATTTAATATTACCTAAGGGTTAGTTAAGTACCTATATAAAAATCGAATAGTTATTTACGTTACTATGATATTGTTAAATATTTTATTCTGAATTTTACAAGATTTACAGTTTAAATTATGTTACGAATAAAAACTTTTTGCTTTTTATGACATTATTTTATTTTTTGCAATGTACCTAAACTTGAAACGTGGATGGTTTTCATCATGGATTAGTTACCTGCATAGTATTTATATTCTCTTTGGTTACCTGTACCCCCCACACTAACAAAGTACCTTCTGTGCACAGACCGCTAATGATTTGGTCTACATAACAGCCCCTAGACGTCGTAATATTTATATTCTCTTTGGTTACCTGTACCCCCCACACTAGCAAAGTACCTTCTGTGCACAGACCGCCAATGATTTGGTCTACATAACAGCCCCTAGACGTCGTAATATTTATATTCTCTTTGTTACACGTAGCAAAGAGTAATATAATATAGGGGGAAGACATAGAATGGAAACTGAAGTACAAGGAATTCCATTTTCGTCAGAAAAATAACAGCCTAATAAAAATAATCTGGGTAGGAGTTTAGTTTTCGTCAGAAAAATAACAGCATAATATTTAATCTGACGAAATCGGAATCTGACCTAAGTGAACCAAATCCCGCCAACTACCTACTATTTTAAAGCGACCCTATTTTTTGATTTGTAAAACGGAATATCGGGAGGTTTCAGTTCTGGGCGAACTACTAGTTTATAAAGTTAAGGCCTGATCCTTGGATGTCATCAAAACTCGAGAAATAGCTTGACTTCTCGAAAATAGATTGGCGTACTTAGAGAGCGCAGTTCTGATGCACGGACCTTGGTGTTTTTAAAGGTTAAATTAGAAACCAAAACCTAAACCTAAGCTAAAACCTAAACCTAAGCTGCAAAAAACCCTAATGATAATAATTAATAATGTATACCATATTATATTTTGACAATTTTGTGTACGTTAGAGAGTATTATGTTCCTTGATTTGTGTTTCATATTCATGTTCCTGTTTTATTTTGTCCCTGCTTTATTAAGTCTTACCTTCACCGAAGCAAACAATAGAGGGTTTTTTGTAGCGAAATTCTCCAAATGATAAGGCAAAATGACTCAAAACTTCTATGGTTTTCCGGACGCAAACAGGGCGTCTCCGTCGCGACGGCACTGAGTGGGCCTTTGATTTCACCATCTTCTGTGATCACACGACACAGCCACCCATCATTTCGTAATTTCTTCGCAACGATGTTTGAATTATGAGGTATGCAGAATAGATAGATATATTCTGTGGTATGAGTCGTCTTTCGTCCTAAAAGAGTGGAAAACAAGTCGTCAAGTCGAAATTCCCCGTACTATTACGCGGCCGTTTCAAGTATCTTGGATGCTGTATTCCATTTGAGATTTTATGACTTATCTTATACACGATCGATGAAATTAGTTTTTTTTAAGGTATGAAGTAGATATAACAAAGGCCTACAAACTGCTATGCAGTTTGGCAGAATTAGAAAAAATGCTTAATTATGGAAAAAAAAAATAAGTACCTAATTATTATAAAAGCGAAAGTAACTCTGCCTCTGTATCTGGATGTTTGACGCGATATCACGGCTAAACGGCTGAACGGATTTTTTAAATTGGTAAGCAGTTACTGTACCTATATCACAAAGATGGTCATAGGATACTCTGTTTTTGACCACGCGAACGAAGTCGTAGGAAACAGCTAGTAAATAGGTAATAAACTTGTTAGTTATTGATCTTTCTAATGCATTTAATGATTGTTTGTCTACTACCAACAACACATAGATGTTCGTTAGATTGTATTGAACGAAAGCAATTCAATTTAGTTATAAAAAAAGATATCATTAAAATAAAAATTAAATATCCGACTGCAAAAGTTGGCTATGCCACTCCGGCCGTAAACAGGAATCCAACTACAACTCACTCGTCAGAATCGGTCTTGCCGTTTTGGTTATAGGACATAATATAGGAACACACAAACAGACTTACACACACCCCAAAAACATTACCTTCCTTTTTTTCTGTGTTTAGGAATTAAACCACTCCTGGTTTTAAGCATTGGGTATATATTGGGCAATGGCGGAAAAATTACTAAATCAACTTTTTATAATTTAGGTAATTCTTCCCTTGCATGAGATGAAAATTTAATGCTGTTTTGAATTTTCTAAAAGAAAAGCTTTCACAGTTATTGCCATAGCGGCGTTAAAATATGGTGATTTTACTAAAGTGATTATTTCAATTCGGCCATTTTTGTCTTGGAGACTTTTCACTATACGGCGACAAAGCATTCTCACTAAAGGAATAGTTATAACCTTAACCTATGTTAAAGTTATCTATTTAGATATATATACCTACTATGGATAATTGTAAATAAAATAAAATAATATAACAGATAGATAGAATTCCTATAACAGTATAGGAATGTATTCCTCTTTTCTGTTGGTAATAGGAATATAATATATACTAGCTGCGCCCCGCGGTTTTACCCACGTGATAAAAAATATCTATGTCACTCTCCGGCCCTTCAATCCTATCTCAATCTAACTATATCCAAGAAAAAAATCAGGTCGATCCGTCGCTCTGTTGCTGCGCGAAAGAGGAACAAACAAGCCAAAAACCACACTTTCGCATTTATTAATATATTAGTAGGGATTAACTAAAATCTACAGTCTAGAATGACATAGAAAGTGATTCTCTGGTAACATATAGGTAAAACACATACCTATCACATATAAAGTCTAGTCCAGCTATGTATCAACCAATCAACACACAGTGCTTATGTCCGTAGGTGACACGACCGTTAGGTAGGTACTGCTTACCATCAGGCAAGCTCTCTGCTTGCTTGTCGGTTCATACAGTGCGTTTCAATATACATATAGCGAGGTAAAATGTAGGTGTAGATTTGTGGTCACAGACTCCTAAAATACTTACATAATACTTACTAATTAAAATCGTGTTCCTCATGTGTGGGGTCCTGCGGGTCCTCGAAGAAGTCTTTCTCTGACCAAGTTTCGCTATTGCATTGTATTGCGTAGTTCTAACCCCCGAATACTGAAACGTTTGTTAACTTTGACGACAGATTAAGTCTATTGCTGTCTTTGTCATTTGCTTAGTGCCAGACAAGGGCAGTATTGCAATTAATCTGTTGTCAAAGCTAACAAACGTTTCAGTATTCGGGGGTAAGAAGTTAATAAAGAGGTACCATCCCTATAACTTTGCTGAAGTCGAATTAGAGCTTACGAAAGTTCTTTTAGAAGGTTAACCATAGGTAATATACGCGCGCGATTTCCCCTTTCTCGGGTAATCAATATTCCCGGTACTACTCATACTCGCCCAATTAACATAACTACAGCCATACGTTGCCATCGGGGGACCGTTGAACAACTATCGAATACTTTACGAACCTACTCGATAACCTTTGACCTTAAATGAAAATCGTAATTTGAGCAGTTTGTCAATGTTGACCAACCACTCAGCCCGCGAGAAAAACTGGACGGCCGAGCCTGCCAACGGGTATCACTAATCAATATTGGGTGTTTTATTACTCTGGTATCGTAAGAAATAGCATCTGTTTCAGAAGTTTGAAAAAAGTTTGTTACAATTTAGGTAGGTGTCCTGTAGAAAAGAGGCTAGGTCCTACTTAACAAGCTAGCTCAGTACATGGGTATTAACTGTAAAAGAAAAGGGAAATCCTTCAGGTGGTATATGTAGCGTAGATAGTGATATGCTGCACTGCATCTACATACGGTAGGCTGCGGGTAGGTGTAAGGGCGCCGAGGAAGCCCCTTAATGCGGAGACAGCTAGTGGGACGCTATTGATCGTGATCCGTCAGTGGCCGAGGCGCCCTATTGATTCGCTCGCCGCAATCTCCATGATAACTCGCTGGCTTCTCGACAACAATACATTAGAACACAATTACTGAACATTTGCTGAATTTATGTTGACGCTTGATAGCTTATCTGTGTGATTAACAATTTTATTGTTAGTACCTGTTAGGGAAGTAAGTATTTAACTGGTTAAAATTTTGGCTGTAATTATCTATTTCCTACGAACAGGGGGCAATAAGTTACTTTAGTTATCCGTCTTGGGTACCTACCGGCTATAAGCATCTGAAGAGTCGTATGAAGTTAGCAGCACGATAAATTTTCTTTGGCGGCAAATGCGAACCTTTTCTGGTTTCAGATTTTAAAATATCTTTTTTATTTTGTTGGGAAGGCAAGTTTAGTATTTATTAAATAGTTTGTATGATCAGAATCTGTAATGAGTAGGTACTTATTTCATTTTCTGCTGGTAAGTTAATCGACGGAATCTTACATAGATATGTAATATATTTTTATGTTCTCCCATGTGCGTATACACCTTTATATAGATACTCTGTGTTATTTAATTGTGCATTGAATCACAACTAGTTGCGTCCCGCGGTTTACCCGCCTTGACAATCCTACTGGAACTGTAGTTTTCGGGATTAAAAAGTAGCCTACGACAGTCTCCCGTAAACTGTATCAAAAGAAAAAAAGTGGATCAGTAAAAAAAAAAAAAAGTAAAAAGTACAAAAAATCAACAAACACACTTTCCCAATTATCATATTCTAGGGATTTATTATGAATTCCCACATGTACTTTCCTCATACAATCAGGAGAAAATACCAGCACATAAAAACACCCGTTTTAAATACTCACCTACGTCCACAGGTGTCATTTACATGCTCCGCTCGTATTGATTAACGGGTTTATCCCTTACCTACGAATCTACCAGCATTGCTTGCTGTCCGACCAGATGGCATTTTTGCAATATGTAAACGTTTTAATTAGATAATTTTCTGTCATAATCAATGTTGTAGCTATGATACTCATTGGTTACCGCTTTCGGATCACATGCCGCAGGGCATGAGTTCAATTCCCAACAATGAGCTTGATCTATCTGTGAAGGAAAATATCGCGAGGAAACTATAGCATGGTAGATATGGGCTACTTTCTAGTACCTACTTGGCTGACTAGCTAACACCCTCAATATAAAATCTATCGCCAAGCACATAACGGTGTGTTCCGCCAGCCGCAATTGAGATCCACTTTCTTTTCCTGGCCAGATATGTTCATAATTTTCGACCACACAGCCACTTAACATCGGGTGATTTTAGGGTGGAATGCCTATCCTGTCAAACGTCATAAAAATACTTTAGTGGAGGCTTCATCGTTTACGTTTATGATAGCAATTGAGATACTTAAACCTGTTAATTACTTATGTATATAATATAATAAGTATTTAGCATACCTTGCTACGCAAGAATCTGTTCGTAAATCCTGTAAATTCTTATTTCTAAGTACCTAGTTTTAAACAAGTTTAATAATGATGATAATATATCATGTTTAAGCATTAGGAAGAAGTTGAAAGGCCAAGTTCCTATTGCATGAAATAAACATGAGCACTTAACTAAGTTTGTAAACTTTGTGATCCGGAGAGCTCGAGAGAGGAACCTATTAGGGGTTTAGGATGCTGTCCGGCAGCGGCTAGAATAACGGCAAACATGGGCTAACTTCTGCAGACTGATGTCGTTGCACGTCAACTGACGTCAACTAAATATCATTTTAGATCAGCAACCTTCCTTAGATCCTTTAGCTTTCCTTCGATAGGTGACCGGAAACACTTACACAGTGACTTGCGTCGTATATAGAGAAAGTTCTGAACATTTAACATTATCCAGAAGTCATACTTAGCATGCGCATGGCGCCTGCGCCGGACTATAAAGTTAAATTATTAAAAAAATATCTCGACGAGATTTATCAAAATTATAAAAAAAAAAACCTTTAACGAATAGGCTAATTAATTAATTATTTTATGGCTATTTTAAGTACTTCTTACTTATAAAGAAAATAGGCGCTTCCTTATAATTGTCTGACTGAGTGAGCATTTATTAAATTGTGCCTACCTACAATATTTAAGGAACGTTTTATTTTGTCTAATTTTATATAGTAAAAAAATCAATATTTTTCACAAATATATTATAAAATAATTAGACTTCAAAAATCCATTTTAAACGTCTTAAACATTTTTGCTTTGTGATTTAATAAATATTGTAAGTAAAACAATAAATTACAATTTTAATTTGCTTAATAATCGCGCACACAGAAAATAAGGCTTTCCTCCATTCAAGTACGAGCAGGTGAACCCTTTAAAGCTTTCAACGCGCCGCGATTTTTGAGACTGGGGGAACGAACTCCACTGAAACCCCATTCTCTACACTGTAAGTATACAACGATTATACGATGTGGATGTGACGTCGTTTTTTCTTCTTTTAATTGAGTTTATCAAGACTTCGTCTAGTATGAAGCACCTTATTAATTTCCGTTGAATTAAATACCTATATAGCAGTGTTGAGTAAATTACATCGTAAACGTATAAGGTGAACTGGTAGGTAGATAGTGAAGGACGAAGGGCGGGTGGTGCGCCTCGGTCGCGATGTGGGTCACTGCCGCCTACGCGCAATTCGATAAAACTTTGCAACTATCGCCACCTGACCACAAAACGCGCCACTTACTGCACTCTTAAAAGTTTACCTCAAAAATAAAACTAGCTAAGTGCAATCGGTCATGAATAAAATCTTGATTTGATAATTTCCAGTTTAAAAGTATTCAAAAGTAACGCTCGCGTCAATAGCGACGGCGCCTTCTGTCCCGGTAACTATAATATACCTAGGTACCTGCAATTAGATTTGTTTATAAGTAAGGCCCAGTATCTAATGAGTACCTTGTTTCAGGCCATACAGTGAAAGTACTAATTAATAGTGCAAAGTATCGATCAATCGTTTCACCATGGTTCTAAATATAAAATTCCGTCGGGGAAGACAAAGTTCGCGCGCAATACGGGCGCAGGCAGGCGCTACGCGGCGGGCGGCGGGCGGCGGGCGGCCGCGGGCGGCGGCGCCGTATCGATTCCGCGGCGCCTTCAGTCGGCGTCCGTCGAGCGCCGCGCTGCGCCGAGCCGCCGGCGAGCGGGCGTCGCCCCTCCCTCGCGGCCCGCGTCCCGCCGCCGCACATCTCCTCGACGCCGGCAAACTCGAACGACCTCTTTTCGCTAACTAACGTCGCACCCGCGTCCGGTTCCCGCCGCGAACGCTCGATCTCTACGCGGCCGGCGCACTTCTCGCTTCACTTTTAGGACTGTTTCGTTTGCCGTTTAGTTTGTAGAACTTTTTAAAGTTTATCAAAAGACTGTCCTCGAGTCGGAAATCTGTCTTCCGACGTTTCAAGTACTAGATAAGCAGATATGAGTCTAGACAGTAAAAAACTGGAGTAATAGAAGAGACGCTCGTATCAAGAGTGTGGGATGGTGGGCACCGGCGGCGTGCTGAGATGGGTAGGCGTTGCGCGCGCGCCGCGGCGGCTGGGTTGCTAGCCTCGCGCCATGGACTGCTGCAACTACGGGCAGTACGGCGCGGGCGCGGGTGCGGGCGCGGCTTGGGACTACGCTCCCCCACCGTACGCGCCCTACGCGCACGGCTACTACGCGCCCGCGCACGATCCCTACGCGCGCTACTATCGCCTCGACTACCCGCATCACATGCACCATGCTGAGCCGCACATGCCTATGGGTCGGTATTTAATTTTTCTTACAATTCATACAGAGTATATACTACAACTAAGCATATCATCTCGGCTTAGCACTAGAACCCATTTACCTAACTGAAAGATAAAAGTTATTGGAAAGTATATTAGGTCGTAAAATAGTGAACGATGAAATTCGTATCCTGTACGGTTTTACGGTGAAATCAACATTATAGTTATTTTATTGAACCAAATTTATAAAACAAAATTTGTTTTGTTTATTTATATTTCATCAAGCATATTGATTTACAAGCCAACGCTAAAATATTATAAAGTGTATTGAAATTGTGTAATGCATTATGTTCGATCAATAAGGGTAGTTTTTTCTGAGGTTTGAATAGTGTTAAATGTTCCTTATTTATTTTTTTGTTTGTTTTTTAATTATTATTTTCTTTAATATTTGTCACCTCATTAGTGTTACCTATGGTGATTTTATTGATTTCTAAGTAAAGTAACATATTATTTTGAATACTGCAACAAATCTGCAGCTTACCTGAGCTGGTAAACTTATAGAGCATTTTGTTTAAAGTATACAAGATACAATTACAAACTTATTTGTCAATATCTATTGTTAGTTTTGAACTCTACAACTACATCCAAGTAATAAATATTTGACACGAATATACTTTTAAAAACAGACATTGAATATTGTACTCTTGTTATACGAAATCGACTATTGATCGAGCTATGTCACAATGTAGACGAGCCCTCACAAGCCATTTCTTAATTAACGTGTATTAAAGTAGTGTAATCCATAATACTCATGTCTTAATGTTATACGACGGCGAGTCCTAATTCCTTGAACGTAATTGAATTACAAGCAGCGCTAGTTCAGAGGTACCACCGTCACGTCGTTGGGTCGGTATTCATAACACTTAGATTATCGAGTAGTGCGCGATCACAATCTGTTTACTAATACGGAGATCGGCATCTGCACGCGTGGCGCGCAACATTCTCAACAATGAAGAGCGAAGTAAGAATTAATGTTTACGTTTGGGCGAATTTCTCTGCGTCTACGTCACGTGTCGGTGTCAGGGCGGAAGGGGACGCTACAGGTGGTCGAGGCGGCCGCCCCGCCGCCCGCCTGCGCCACGACGCGATTGATCGCCTGCACGGCACAGCCACTCTACATATTGACCGGGGTACTAACACCCGCGTCGCAATTCGCTGCGAACTTTGTATACGTGCTACGTGAAGTATATTACCTCGTAGCGCGTCGATAACTATGAGATTTATCATTATACATGTAGATTTTGATAGTCTATGGAGAAGTCTGTTGTTAACGCCCATTTCTGTTAGTTTGGTATTTTTCTAAATGAAACAGCGCGAAACTTATTAAAAAAGGAGCAAATTTTCCGTAAACTCAAGAGGTTTTTTGATGTCGTTAATTGATTATGTTCGTTTTTGTCATGAATAGCACAAAAAACGTCAAGGGACAATTTCAGAACAGACATAACTTTACAACTTGCTGAGAGCCGCTATCATTGATCTACTAGGTCGAGTTCAAATTGAGGATACGTAGATATTGTAGGTATGTATGCTCTCTAACCGGGTTGGGCGGAGGTTTTTGGTTATTTTTTGCTATTTCCTGCTGATTTTTACCCGACTGCCCAATAAGGAGTGTTTTGCTTTTGGGGTGTATGTGTTATGTATTACTGTGTGTGTTTTTATATTAATTACCTCCCTGTAGCCTAAACTGGTTGACCAATTTTGACAAGTAAGATGTTATTGGATTCCTCTTTAAGTCCTAAGTGTCATAAGCTACATTTTGTAGTCGGCTTTTTTGTTTTTCTTTTGACCAAAATTTTATTAAGGTCTAAAGTAAAGAGTGACTTTAGGTCGTAGTCCGATTTCTTCTGTTTATAACTGTTATATTTGCTACAATACTATACTTATTTTAAAAGGCATTTCAGTTCGTTTTAGAAATGAGGGGTCGCTTATAAATGCATGCATTATAATGGCCTACTCCGACATCTCTAATCGTAATGAATAATTATGCAGATGAAAATCATACTCAATTTAACACGTTAAAAGATGATTCGTATTTAAATTTTATGAGTAAGTACTACTGTCTTGAAATTATTTTGTAAAATATGTTTCGTAGAGTTTTTTTTAATGAAATTAAATGTTGATGTTACATAATATATTGTCTTGCCTGAAATTGTAGGTAAATAAGTTTTTTTACCGAACGAAATCTTTTAGTAACTAAAATATACACACAATTGGATTATGCAGATACCTTTGAAGGTAGGTTAGATTAGGTTGCTAAAAGACAAGACTTTGACGAACATTTGGACTCAATGATTTCTTTAACAACGTTATTTTCTCCTTTTACAGTTGATTGTTAAGCAAAGTTGTCTACAACTTCAATCGGTAATAATAATAATAATAATAAAAAAAAAAAAAAATAATAAAAAAAAAAATAAAAAAAAAAAAAAAAAAAAAAAAAAAAATTAACCGCTGACATTTACACGTCTTTTTTGTGCATTGTTGTTATTTTATTTTATTACGTGTTGTTTTTCATTTTATTTAAGCGACGTTATATCGTATTCGAAAGAGGGAAAAAAACTGCATTGTTTGAACATATTTTAAAGGAAAAACACACCAAATATTGCTTCTTCCCTTTACCCTTTTCTCTTTGACCATTTGACAACAAAATGTCACGTCAAAATAATATTGAATAAAATCGCAACATGAAGACAACGCAAAATGATAACACGCTCAAGGAAGAAAAACACAGCGGACACAGCTAACAACGCACGACCACCATCTCCGCCCGCTCCGTCGTCTCCGAGTTCTTCGTCGGAGGATGACGAGTTTGTCACCCCTCGCGAAACGAGTGCCTCGTCGAGTGACGTGAGCGGGCCGCGGACGCCGCCGCCACTTCCACCTGCGCGACGAGGACGTCCCCCGCTGCCGGCACGCCTGGGGCCAGCAAGGCAATCTGCCTCGCGCACGGCTTCTGCTACCGGTGGTGTAGTGCGACGCATGCGATGGTCTCAGACTAATAACGAGAACTGCATGCGCGCCTATTATGGGGCTACAGAGGGGGGAACTAACCTGACCGCGTACCGTGATAGGATGTTGTCTTTGTTTCAGGCCCTCGAACCAACCGTCACCGTGTCCGCCCAACGACTGTCGGATCAAGTGCGGGCTATCCAACGGTGCAAGCTGCTGGATCAGTCTGTGCTTGATCGACTCCGCCTGGAGACGCTACCTACTCGCCCGACTCTTGCTTCGACGCGGGACCTGCCCGTCGCGTCGTTAGCCCCGTCTCTGGCTTCAATGCCGATGTCGGTGGCGACACTAGCGACACCGGTTGATCCCGCTGTCGATGTGGGAGATTTTGCGAGTACTAGTGTTACAAACCAGGTGAGAGAGCAATTGAGGAGGGCTTTGGAAGACGCGATTTCCCAGTATCGGTTCACACTTGATGCTAGGCCGCGGCTACCACGTTTGCCCACTCATAGACGCAACCTAGCGTTAATGGGAGCCCTGAACGCTTTGCTAGCCCCATATTTAGGGGCTAGCGAAGATTTGACTGACACACACTCGATCGTGTACTGCGGGGCCATCGCGGCGTGTCGCGTTGCACGTGTTAAGTTTCCGGACACTAACCGTGCACCGCGAGCCGCCGGGGGTGTGCCCGCATGGCAGGTGCGGATCGAGCGGCGCATCAGCACGTTCAGGACTCTCATTGCAAAGCTGATCTGCTTCGGCCGGGGGAATAATCGCCCCCGAGTCATGCGTTTCGTGACAAAGGCTTTCGCTGGGACCGATATCAGGCCCCAGCACTATTTAGCAAATGTCACGGAACGCATCGACTACCTGAAGCAGAAAGTCTATGCGTGGGCAAACCGTATTCGTCGCTACAGAGAGCGTGCGGACAGATACTGGCAAAATCGCCTTTTCCAAAGCGACCAGAGGAAGGTGTACCGAGGTTGGGAGGAAACCGACCGACGTGTGAGTGAGGGGCAGCTACCGGATGCTAGCGCTACGACTGATTTCTGGCGCAGTATCTGGTCGATGCCCGTCGAGCACGCGGAGGGTGAGTGGATGCGTGTTGTCGAGCGGGAATGCGAGTCCATCGAACCCATGGGGTCTATTGTAATAGACCCCGTAGATGTTAGTTGTGCGATCCGTACGGCACAGAACTGGAAATGTCCTGGCCCGGACGGATTGCACAACTTCTGGATAAAATGGTTTCGATGCTCTCATGACCGCTTGGCAACACAATTCCAACAAGCCCTCGAACTCGGTTCCCTTCCTAGCTTCTTGACCACCGGTGTCACCTTCCTGCTCCACAAGTCCGGTAGTACCACGGAAGCTAAGAACTACAGACCCATCACGTGCTTGGCTACCATCTACAAGCTCCTTACATCCATTCTGACCACAAAAATTAACGCGCACATCGTTGCGAATAACATTTTGGCCCCCGCTCAGAATGGATGTAGGGTTGGGTCCCGTGGTACTAAGGAGCTCCTCCTCATCGATATGACCATTAGCCAACAAGTTCGGCGGAACAAGGGAGCCCTCTCCACTGCCTGGATTGACTATAAGAAGGCCTATGACTCAGTGCCTCATTCATGGCTAGAGAGGATTTTAGAGTTGTATAAAATTAATACAACTCTGAAATCATTCTTAGGTGCATGCATGGGGCAATGGGCCACAGTCCTTCGTCAACCAGGTGGTGTAAACGGCTCCTCTGACCCGCAGGACTTGATAAGGATTGAGCGAGGCATCTTCCAGGGCGACAGTCTGAGTCCCTTGTGGTTTTGCCTAGCTCTGAATCCTCTCAGCACTTTGCTGAAGGATTCAGAGCTGGGCTATCGGCTTCGTAGGGGGGGTGAAGTCATCTCTCACCTGTTGTATATGGACAATCTCAAGCTATTTGCACCGAAACGCCAAGACTTGATGGAGCTGCTAAAAACTACAGAGGTTTTTAGCAGTGACATCAGGATGGAGTTCGGTGTAGACAAGAGTGCGGTCATGCATGTACAGCGGGGGAAAGTTGTAAGTTCTCCGAATTTACAGCTTTCTGAGTCGATGACTCTCAGATCCCTCTCCGAGGCCGAAACCTACAAGTACCTCGGTATGTCAGAGTCGTTGGGTATATCGGTAGAGGACGTCAAAAAGTCGGTGAAGGAACGCTTCTTTTGTCGACTGACAAAAGTACTGAACAGTCTTTTGTCTGGCGGCAACAAGGTGCGTGCCTTCAACGGCTGGGTGATGCCTCTACTGATATACTCCTTTGGCATACTGAGGTGGACTCAGACTGAGCTGGACGCCCTGGATAGGAGGGTCCGTCAACTGCTCACAACACATCGCATGTTACACCCACGCTCGTCTGTTATGAGACTGTACATTCCGCGGAAGTGGGGAGGTCGAGGCATTTTAAATGCCAAGAACCTCCACAACCGTGAGGTGTGCAGTCTCAGGGATTTTTTCCGCAACAACGTGTGTGGGATGCATTGCGATGTTGCGGCAGTTGACAGGGGTCTCACGCCGCTCTCCTTGGCGAACGAGAACTGGCGTAAACCATCGGTGCTGAGCACTGAGGATCGCAGGGACGTATGGAAGGGCAAGGAGCTGCACGGGCGGTTCTATCGGGCCTTAACAGGGCCTGATGTGGACTTGCTCGCGTCGGTGAACTGGTTACGCTTCGGTGACCTCTTTGGGGAAACCGAAGGTTTTGCCTGTGCAATTGCGGACGAAGTTATCAAGACGAACAACTATCGGAAATATATCCTGAAGGACGGTACGGTCGACATTTGTCGGGCATGCCACCGTCCCGGAGAGTCACTCAGGCATATAATTTCCGGTTGTTCGCATCTTGCTAACGGCGAGTACTTACACAGGCACAACCAGGTGGCCAGGATCATCCATCAGCAACTTGCCCTTCAATACGGCCTTGTCGAATCTGAGGTGCCGTACTATAAGTACGCACCAGCGCCAGTGCTCGAGAATGGTCATGCATTGCTCTATTGGGACCGCTCTATTATCACGGACAGGACTATTGTCGCCAATAAGCCTGATATCGTGATAGTCGACCGGTCCCAACGCCGGGCAGTGCTCGTCGACATCACCATCCCTCATGACGAGAACCTCGTGAAAGCCGAGAAGGACAAACTCAGCAAGTACCTTGACTTAGCTCACGAGGTTACCGCCATGTGGGATGTTGACTCGACGATCATTGTCCCGATAGTTGTTTCGGCGAACGGCCTTATAGCGAAGAGCCTCGACCAACATCTCAAGAGGCTCTCGCTAGACGGTTGGGTGAAGGGCCAGATACAGAGGGCAGCCATCCTTGACACGGCGCGCATTGTCAGGAGGTTCCTCACTCTGCAGCCCTAACCGCCGGTAGCTTGGGCCCTGCCTCGCTGTCGGCGGGACTCGAGATTTAGGTTTTTTATAGCATTATTTATTTTTTATATTTATTTTATAAAAAACCTAAATTTAAGAATTAAAATAAATAAATGGAATAATAATAATAATAATAATAATAATAATAATCTTTATTCACTATAGACAACTTATGTACATAACATTAACTTCAGATGCCATGGGCTAAAATAGGCTATAAATATTGAGTGGCTGCTGCCGAGCTAGGTTTACACCTGTATTTCGGCAGGCAGCTTACTTCCCTGTGTAGATGGATAGCTGTCAGCCGTACGACAAACGAGTGTACTAATAACAAATTGTGGGTACATGAATATAGATTTCAAAATATAAAAGTATATCAGGAAATTTATCTTAATTAAAAGTTTGGTGTAGTGTGACCTCTCGGGGTGTGTTGTGTATGTGTGGATATCACCGCTGCGATACACGAGGCCTCTTATGAGTCAGGGTTCGCAGAGGTGATGAGTATGTATGTCGTGTGCAAGCATGTGTGTTAGAGAGGGTGTGTGCTGTGAACTATGTAAGTGACATAATTTTATTCAACAACTCTTATAAGATTTTCGGTTTCTCCATAGCTTAATGTCTTTAACCAAATTGTAGTTTTAATTTTCACCTCAGCTTTGGATAAAGGGTAGAAATTTAAAGTTTTATTTGCTGCGTTATATAAGAAAGGTCCTAAAAATGATAGATATTTTTTAATAAAGGATGTCCTAATACGTGGCGGCAACTTGCATACCGCAAGCTTAGAACGTCTTGACCCAGTTTGAGCGTCATAAACTACCACTGAGTGTTGTTTTAAGATAATACTTTGAATGAACAGTAATGTGTAAGTACCAATGTGTGTTGATCAAGAACTTGAAATGATTATCATATATATATATAATATATATAAGGTATATGACTGCCCCGGTGGCTCAGTTGGTAGTGAACCTACCTTCTGTGTTTGGGGGCGTGGGTTCGATTCCCATCTAGGACAAACATTAATGTGATCAATATTTGTGTTTGTTCTATGTCTGGGTGTTAATATCTATATAAGTATGTATTTTAAAATATCTATGTACGTATATCAGTCTGTGGCAGCCATATTACAAGCTTTGCTTAGTTTAGGGGTCAGATGACCGTGTGTGCAAAAATGTCCCAGATATTTATATTGGGTATTTTGAAGGTATAATGTACCTTCATAAAATGGTTTTAACACTACGAATGAAGCCGCACCGTTAAGACAGTTATAGCCTTAAACATACCACGTACTGAAATAGAGAGAGAGTGATTCGTAAAATCAGAATAAAGCTCTCGCATTCACTTTCACTAGTCCGCAAATAATCCATTGTCGTTTGCGACTATTTGCACCGTAGACGCGCGGCTAAAATTAAACCTTGATTAAACATTGGTACGGATGTTGATCTACATGCTATCACAATGAGAGTATTTGTCAATATGTATGTAATAATAACGTTTAAACTGTGTGTTGTGTAACGCTGATACATTGTTCTCAAGAGTTCTTATGACTTTGTTGCAAATAAATAATTAAATAAACTAGTAGTTCGCGTCGAACTGACACTTCGCTACCTCTAGATTGGTTATATTAAATTTCTAAAATTAGATAATGAAAAAAAACCTTGCATGTCGAATCAACGGTTCGATCGCAATAAGTTGGCTCGGACAAATTTAATGTAGAAAAAATCAAAAACATACATATCAATGGCGATTTGTTCCTATAGATTATGAGACTTCGCTTCGCTGGGTCAATTATCACGGTGTCATAATTAAGGGATGGAGAATTATTCCAGCAGTAGATCAGGGCTGACCATGGTGAACGCTATTGGATCACTACCACTGTTTAAGGGATATTATAGTCGTATCACGCCTATTTCATTCGCAAATTTGCTAGTTTTTGAATCTATCTAGTAATAAATATAATAGTCTGACTTCAGAAATATTGTTAAGAAATATTCGTTTTGATAGATATATTTTACCTTCACGTAAATGATCGAAAAAACCCACCTCTGTCAAGTTATTTAAAAGTGATATAAACGAATTTCTATAGGCCACTGCGAGCCTTATCATAAACAGATATAAGATAATTTTATTATACTATCTATAATAAAGATTTTAAAAAACTATTGTAGTTATAATTGATTTAAATAACTTTTAAGAGCATATCGGGCCATGATTAGTAGGGTTCCGTAGGCGCGTAGGACGTTTGAAGTATTGATCAGCTATTTCCGCTTATCTCTAAAAGTCACACATGTCAAAGTCACATGTTGCCAAATAATTTTAAAAGAAATTTTTTACTAAGATCTATCAACATCGAAGATAACAAGTTACTGACATGCATTTTTTAGAATGACGGAGGGGGTTAAGGTTTGGCTTAAAATGTTGTAGGAAACCTTAACTTCATATTACAAGATCTATTCAATAATATCCTACATGTGGGGAACAGGCGAAATATTTATTTATCTTCGCTTTACATGAATAAAAAATTATGATTTTTTTATTCTTTCAAAATTGTTACCTTCAAAAGACCTGTTCAACAACACCACACTTGATGGGGTACAGCGAAATATTTTTTCCATATTTACATGTATAGTAGCTACCCATATTATAAAAAAAAAGTAGTATTTTTATTTTTTTAAACTGGAGGTGTTTGCTTAGACTAGCTTTGTGCAAAATTTCATGCATGTACGCTTATAACTTTGGAAGTAATAAGACTGTAAAGGATTCAGACAGACAGACAGTACTACGGAACCCTAAAAAACTTGCTTATGATTTGATAGTTAGTGGTATCATAACTACACTTCATTTTCTTAGGATTATTCGTTAAGATTTATTACCTACTGTCGCGATAGGCATATAATTCGTAGGCACATCAGAAAATCTCTGTCTATCAAGTAATATAAAGATAATTGCATAAACATCAATTTTCTCCTTTGACCTATACCCATACAATCTTAAATATATTCAAAATAAAAATATTTGGGTTTAACGGCCCTTTGCTGATTTAATCATTTGCCTAAAAATATCTGAAATACATAAATGGGCAAAAATGTGCGCCAAAAGGCCAATTTGGCCTTTTGCTTTTTTGGTACCTTGCGTCGAAACCGATAAGGCTACAGCCTTGATAACCTAGGTACGTCTAAGTGCAAGGACAATTATAACTGTATCCTCTTGTTCAATGTCAGTCTTATACCATACTCGTACAAAGGTCTTGCACACGCGCTTTTGCTTTGTTGCAAGGTTGGAGGATAAAAGGCGTTACGGAAGATAAACATGAATCTGTTATCTTTTGATATATTTACCAAAGTACTTACTATATAGCTAATCCAAATCACTAGTCTAGCTACCACACTCAATTTGTAAATCTAACCTAACATTGTGTTTCGGCCATATACTAAACACATGGTTCCGGCAGCCTCACTTGAGAGCCAGTTTCTATTCAAGCCTTAGTGTTACTGTTCTTGACCACACCATTAGCTAATATCAGGTAGAATTGTGGTCAAATGTCTAGCCTATCATATATAAATTATCTGCAGTGTCTATGTATTTTTTTTTTTCAATAAAATACATAGTCTTCATACTTACATACATAGTGTACATAGTGTAGTCCTATCAAACATAAAACATCTGCAGTGTCTGTCTAAGTAATTTTTTTAACGTATTGCATTATCCAAAATATTTTCACACGGACAGTTTTTTGTAGTTATTGCGAAAATAATATTTAAGAAGTAGAATTTTAATAAATTTTGTGCATCTTCCAAATTTATGAAATGGTTAGTTAGTTAATCGATTTCATATGTTGAGTGCTTCATGTATTAAGAAATAATCCAGAATATTACAGGAAAGGCCTAAATGACTGCAGAGGTTATACTAGCTTTCCCCGTTATTGCACCCGTTATCCAGCAAGATTTCTATTTTAATGGGGAGACCTGTTTATTTATCTCGCTCTGCTCTCTGCTTATTTATTTTTTAAAATATAACTCTGTGTAGTGCATTTTAGCGTGAAAATAAAGGTACACACCGTTTCCCTTCTGATGAGAAACAACGGTAGCTGTGGATCAAAGCTTTACGCACCAAAAATTGGGATCCAAACTCGTCTTCTAGGTAGTAGTAGTGTAGTGACCATTTCAAACCTAATAATATTTACGACGAGAACAGGCTTAATTGTTAGTAATTAGTTCATCCATTACACGTGTAATATAAAAACAAATT
Organism: Apocheima hispidaria; assembly: GCA_947579745.1. Classification (NCBI taxonomy): domain Eukaryota; kingdom Metazoa; phylum Arthropoda; class Insecta; order Lepidoptera; family Geometridae; genus Apocheima; species Apocheima hispidaria. The sequence goes on from OX388151.1 coordinate 7,833,755, forward strand.
TACAATACACTATTTAATAAAAAATACTGTTTCTAGTCTTGGAACATCTACGTAAAAACTTGAAAAAAGACGCTGTACCTTCGCTTTTCTGATTTTCAATGCCAGAAGCTCCAAAATCAAGGAGGCAGCTGAGATTATGAAGCTCGAAGTGCTCATACAAGTGCAAGTGATCAAACTAATGACAAGCACCAGCGATGGTGGTGCCACCTGAGATTAGTTTTGCCTGTGGCCCTGTCCCTATTGGGATATGTATCCTGTAATCTAGGGTATTTTTATTTCCACGGCTAACTCAGGCTTGTAAACTAGGAGAAAAATAAATATATTTGTAATGGTTTAGGAAATTTATATTTTGTTTCCCTGTTCAACTGTTAGTGTTTAGTGGAAGCACATATATACATCACCATCAGCCAGAAGAAACACCAAACACTGCTGAACGAATGCCTCCCCTTAAAGGGGGAATGTTGCTATAATCTCTACATTAGGCAGACTACTTGGAATCGCATACCGCTCATAATTCTCTAACAGGACACTGCTGCCTCTACTGTAGTGATTCTGTTCGCAAGTTTAGGACATACTCGTGCCGTTACACATAGACACATTTATAGTGTGTAAATTTACAAAGTAAAGTATGACGTTAATCCTCAGATTATGGCGCATACGCAGCGAAGGAGGTGCGAGCGCGTCGCGCCCTGGCCCGGCGCGAACGAGCTCACCCGCCCGCCCAACACCTCCCGCTCCCGCCTACGGTTAGTACCTTCTGTTTTTATCACTCACAATAATACTGCTCATTTTCGGTTTAGTTTTAATTTAACGGGAAACTACTCACGTTTAATTGAGCCGGGTGCTTATCAAGTTATAGGTTCTACCACAACCAGGGACGGAAAAAAGGTACCTGTATCAAGTTAGTTTTCACGTTTATCTTTTCTGGCATTTTCAGAAATAATGAGCTTTTTTTTTTTTTTTGATGTATGACAAGCTTTTTTATGTATCACCAAAATCACCCTGATGTGAAGTGATGATGTGGTTGAAGGTGGTAAACACGCCTAGCAAAAAAAATGGAAACTGCCTGAACCGGATAATAGTAATCAAGTATTTTAAAATCTTCGGTCGATCCTGGACAATGGAGCTAGATGGTACGTTAAGATCCTTGGTTTGTACCATGAAGTCGTAATTTGATGATTGTAAGGTTCGGCCGCCGATGCTGCGCGATCGTGAACCTTACTGCGCGACCATGAACCTTACTTCTCAGCGATACGCTTCGTGGACGCGCCGCGTCGGCGGCTGTCCCTAACAATCCTCACAATAAGGACTTCATGGTATTTGTCCAGTTGTGGGATAACAAAGGCAGTTGATGACGATGACGATGACAGAGCATTTTGTTGTTTGTTGCAAAATAGTGTGAAGCTACACACTTATCACGCAAATACATATATAAGTTACAGAATTAAGATAGTACAAACATCATAACACAAACACTCAAACTTTATTATGTTAATAACATTAACATGATACAATAAAATGATTATATTCCTTTGTTTTTGTTCATCTCTGACTAAAACAAATTACAAATAGCAAAAGAAGTCCATTCCATCCAACCATTAAAATTTCCTGTAACTTACGGTAAATAACCGAATAGCAAACATAAAAAATACAATCATCCAGAGTATTTTACTTAATTCACTCACGGAAACGAGAAAAGTTTCCAGACAACACAACAAAACTAAATCTGTCCGCGGAGTAGTAATCTAGTCTATAATAAACCAACGCCATACATAAGGCTATAGTTAAATAAAGTAGGTCAGTGTCAAAGGATAGCCATCCTCGGTCGCCGACTCCGTCATAGTTAATGTGTTATCAATCAAATGCACTCCGCTTAGAGTTTATATTCATTTGATGATATTTCGGAGTTCAGGATCCCTTGAAATTTGCCCGCGAAATTCCACACATAACTCATTTTCAAAGTTTGTTTTTACTTCTTTTTAGACGTCTCTGTGATGATCTGGCATGTTTTATTGATGGTGAAAGTTTATACACTTCATTCATTGGCTGATGCATTTCATTCATAATCTTAGTGGCTACCGGATTGATTCTATTTAGCTTTTTGATAATAATCTAAAAAATATCAGAAAAGCCAAATAGAACAAATACGTAAATTCTATCAAGAATTGAACAAAAAATAAAGTTGATCAAAAATAATTCTTTGAGAAAAAAAAAACAATGGATGATTCATGCTATAAATATGATATCCAAGTTAAAGTTATTGTTAATAGATTATCGAGTCGCAAGTGGTGTCATTAGGGCGTCATATTACGAGACAAGTGAGTGTCACAAAGGCGCTAATGAGGGCGGGCAGGGATGGCGGAGTGCGGGGAGTGGGGCAGCGGGGAGGTGGCCCCTGAAACACTAGAACGATGAAGTCAGTATTCAAACTCATCCAGACTCTATGTAAGAGCATATATGAGTTTGAACATTAAACAGTCAGGGATCATATTTTTTTGTTGCCAATATTTATTGATATTGATATTTGATAATTTAATATATTTATTTAGTAAATTCATAATTCGTTTAAAACAGTAGTAAAAGCATCTGCGATTTTCCAACATCTACTCGTTTGCTTTGCTTATCTCTTTCATAACATTAAAAAGAACTCAATACTCTACAACAATGAAAAATATTTTATTATATAATGGTACATTACATTAATCTCAGAATACATAAAAAAACTGTATTCTGAGACATTAATGTAGCCTGTATTGTTATTGTATTGTATTTAGGTGGATAGCCTTATCCTGAACGCGTTATACATGCTTGTACATTTCGACAAAAGTAATTGATTATTATGAAATTACTAAACGTCTACTGCTGAAAAAATCTTACTCCCCCTTAAGGGGGTCGAGTCACCATAATCCCCATGCTTAGCAGGCGGCTTGAGGATCGCAAATCGTTCATAGCTGACTAAGAAGACGCTGTTGCCTGTCCTCGGTGGTTCTGGACGTAATTTTTTAAGGCATACCCGGTTCAATTTTATGAAGCTTAATGTAAGTTTAAGTTACTAAAATATAATATTAAATACATTATATTGATATGATTTTAAAGTACCATTGTAAGTTAATAACTTATATGTTAATGTAAGCAAATATAGTACCTGCATAGCCATCACAGCCGTGGCTTGTAGCCACCCGCGATAGTGTGAGTGACTCCCCACTCACGTTTTAGGAAGCTTTCCTCTAGGGTTGTGTGCATGAAAGCTGTCAGCGGTTGATTTTTCCGAGCGTCGTGAGCGCTGATCGATAAGTCACGTGGGCCGCGCCGCTCGCCGCTCGATAGTTAGTTAGCCTCCGCGAATATCCCGCCACTAGTCTATCAGTACCGCAGCATGGAACTAGAAGCGACAAGGGTATTCTTTACTATGACTAAAATCTAACATCTTCCTATTAAAACTGACGTGGTTTTGATACATTTTGCTTTAATAAAACGGGAATACTCACGTTAAATTGAGTCGGTTATTCCGACTATAGTTTCGATCACATTCGTGCAAGGCAAGACGAGGTCGCGCACGTGTCTCGCTTAGCATTTCTTTATAAAGGTCACCGAATGTGATCGAAACTATAGTCGGAATAACCGACTCAATTTAACGTGAGTATTCCCGTTTTATTAAAACAAAATCTTACATCTACTTATTAATCTAATAGCTGCTACCCGCAACTATATACGCGTGCACCTATAAAAAAAGGTAGTCTGTGTCCGTTTCCGATCCTGCAAAATATATGCAAAGATTCTGATCCGTTCAGTCGTTTAGCCGTGATAACGCGACAAACATCCAGACAGATAGACAGTTAGTTTGGCATTTATAATATTAGTTAGGATGTGGATTAGTTATGATACTAATATCTATTGTAGTGGTAGGACTCTTTTGCAGAGTCCGTCTGGGGAAGAACATCATCTTTGCCAGTTATTGAACCGCCAAGCAGTAGTGAGCAAACATTACTAGATGGAATAAAGGGGGATATGTTCCCAGCGAAATTACTGGGCTTGCAGATGTTTAACATCTAATATCTCAGAGTGACGGGCGCAGTGCGTTGCGCAGGGTTTTGAACTGTTGAATTCAAAATTTCTAGGTGGCGTGGAACAGTTAGAGATAAGCCTTAATGCTTACCATCAGGCGAGTGTCTTACTCGCCTGGTGATTGACGAATCACTTGTTTAAAGTAAATGAAATTAGAAATTAGCATAATGTATACTACACAGTATTACTAAAACATAACGAAAGTTATAATAACTTCGTTCGCGTGGACCGACAAAAAAAATGTCCGTCTCATACCCATAAGCTATATCTATGCAAAAATTCAGTTTTATCTGAATCAAACAACCCCTTTGACTTTTTTGTCTCTCTCTGACTGGGTGTTTATCGCGTTTTCACGGCTAAGCGGCTGAACGGATCAAGCTTAATTTTTGCATAGCGAGCTTACGGGTCGGAGACGGACATAGGAAACTTTTTTTTTGTAGGTCCACGCGAACGAAGTCGCGTGTAACAGGTAGTATTAGATTTTTATGATACGTTTACAAAACTTTTACTTCTACGACAAAAAATATTCGACTTTGTAAAACTCGTAGCAATGCGACGAGTTTTTGTTGAGAGTCTACGCAAATAATGCATTCTCATAAGTTGTTTGAGTAAAAGCAACTTTATGGTGTAGAACTGTGAAACATACATGATAAATGAACTAAAAAATGTGTCGTAGCATGCTCGTAGCGTTGTCTTATGATGTAGCACTGCCGTAGTTTTGTGCTACGGTCAATATAATTAAGAATGCGCACGCGTCAGAGCGTTAGAGATCATTTTCAAAAAAACATGAAATTATTTGAATAAATATAATAATAATATAAATTATAAATTAATTAGTTTTGTTTTATGATCGATAAACATTCTTTGGTTTAGTAATAGATTTGTAAAACTTGAAGTTGACGCTTAGCATGTCTTATGTGACCCTACACTGACAAAGTATTATGCAACGTCGCTAATCAGTCATCCGCACGCTTGGTATTCACTATTTCCTTGTCTCCATGTTTCTTGTGAACCTTGGTCCTAGTATTAAAAGTACATGACGTAGGATGCATGCAGTGGCTGCAACGCAAGGTGCACAGTCGGCAGCGAACATCGATCGGCGCGCGACGCGTCTCGCTCCCCGCGCTCAATACCCCGCCTCTAATGCCGATAGAGCGTTATCTCTTACAGACTACCATATACAGCCTGTTTTTTTTTACTGGGGCAGTATGAATAAAACCGGTAGCATAGGAGATATAAGGAAACTGTCCCAAGAACCACTGGATCTTTTTTTGTAAAAAACCATTTTGGAATATTATTATTTTTTCGTCAAGCGTGAGTTCCCCGTGTAAATTAGCTATTTTGTTTTTTTTTTTAATGCGGTTTGACTGAATTTCACGTAAGGATCATTTCATTATATCAGAAGAGAAAAAATCGGATCAGTATAAGTGTTAGTTAGTTATAGTTTAACTGGCATTAGTTATAGTAGTTTATTAAATTTGACTAACTTCTACTGCTACGTACAAAAAACAGAGACGATTCGCATTAAAAAAAAATTATCAAAACGACTCATTTACTTTATGGAGAACTCACGCTTGACCAAAAAAATAATTACGCCAAAATTGTTTTAACAATTTTGTTGTTAATGTTTGTTTCAAAATTGGTTATTATTTTAAGGATTCGGATATGCCCATATTGTCCCAGTTAAAAAAAACAACCTGTATGCTGGTTTTCACTACACAATAATTTCGTTGTCAACATTGTGACTTTTCAAGTACATAGTCATATACGATATTCATTAATATTAAATTATTATTTTTTATCATTCATTGGCGCAGTAACGGAAATTTTGAATTTGAATAATATTGTCAAGAAATCAAACCAACCAAAAAATCAAGGTGAAAGCTAGTATAAAGTAAATTAAGTTAGGAAAGTAGTAAGTTAGTTTAGTGACCAGGGCCCGTACTGTGAGGTGCTTATTGCGATGATTGTTAAGTTCAGCCGATGACACTGCGCGACCGCGAACCGTATACCCGCGTGATAAGGTGTATGGTCGCGCAGCGTTCTCGGCTGAGCCTAATAATCATCGCAATAAGCACCTCACGGTACGGGCCCAGTCTTGTCAGTAAACCAAAAAACCAGATGAGAATCAACTTATTGACATTTGTAGCTAAATCAATATTATCTAGGTGATCATTATAGCCATAATTTCATGACAGAACCTACTTACTGGCGTAAAACTCCACGATGAGAAATTAAGCTGTAATTGACAAAAAGCGCAAGAACATTTTGTATTCGGCGCTTTGAGCGAAACGTTGCATCTTAAGTAGCAGATACGCACCAACAAAGCTTTTGGTGCTAGTTCTGTTCACTGCCGTTACAACCTTACTATCAGCTTTATAAATCCCTATGCTATCAGGTTAGCCGGCGGCATGTTTGCTGCCTTTATAAAGACGATTTCACAAAAGGAATATTTTTCTTTACAAAGCGCAAGTAATATATTCATTCAAGCTTTCTAAAAGGAATGATATTTTTTTATATTGGAAATAAATCTACGTTTGTCATTTAACACGCCTGATGGTAAGCAATCCTGTGGCCAAGGATATAAGGCACATATTAAAATAAATCTTATCTCTCTAGCTTTAAGCTGCGTACAGTTCTCAGGAATCAATGCAGACAGCAAAAAGTTTAATTCATGGGTAGTACGCATCAATAACGAGAATGAGACACATAGCGCGAACATACAAATACATACATTCTACATAAATACACACTTATATATATACAATAATTTGTTTATTTTGTGCAAGTGTTTAAGTATAATTTTTCTATATTTTTCTTATAATTGTGTTTTGTTTTTGGCTATTATACATCTGGTTATATTTTTTAAATTCAAAATTGTATGTTATTTTAATGATCGGGCATAATATTAACTACCAATGTGTTCTTTTATTAGGAGAGGCCATCGGTTCCTACAACAACAATACAGTTTTTAACTAGTTTGGGAGCCTTTGGATTCATCATAATTTGTGTACCTGTTAATTTATGTCAAAAATAAATGATTTGATTTGACCAAATCGTTGCGTACGACTTGTTGAAATATCTACGAGGGACGGTTTTCAGTGGGTGGATTGTAAAAATTCACCAATAAATACATTAAATATATGCTTTTTTTAAGTAACCAGCTAACATCCGCGACTCGCGTTCGCGTGGACTTAAAATAAGTATCCTATGTCCATGTTTGTGAAATACACACAGTAAACTTTTATCAAATTTTATCAAGATCCGTTTAGCCGTTTAGCCGCGATAACGCATCAAAGACCCAGACAGAGAGACAGAGCTATTTTCGCTTTTGTATTAGTTAGAATATATAAAATAAACTAGTGTATTTATCGGTCATTGCCTACTGCTGAGCTTCTTGCACGCTACTAATTGATTTATTTAAAAATGTAAACTTAAATTTTAGCCTCCTTTGGAAATCGGGATGAATGGCCGAGGTCCCGCTTACGGAGAACCACAAATCTGGCCTCATTACCAGGTAATTACGTGTTTTTTTTTTTGATTTCATTGTTTATGTTTTATTTTTGGTCTTTGGTGAATAAGTAGTTGACACTTGTTAACTGTGTACTAACACATGGTTGGCTAGTTATTCAGACAGTTGACCTTAATTTATACCTAAAGTGTGATCCTTGTGGCTCAGTGGGAGGATCTCCGCCTTCTGAGCTGTAGGTTGTGGGTGCGATTCCCACCCATGACAAACATTTGTGTGATGAACATGGATGTTTGTTCTTTGTCTGGATGTTTCTACGTACTCTATGTATGCATTTACAAAAAAATAGTATTTATGTATTCTATCAGTTGTCTGGTCCCATAGTCCAAACTTACTTTCTTTGGGGCTAGATGGCGCTGTGTGTGAAAAACGCCCACCAATATTTATTTATTTTATTTTATGTATTAGAGATGAATATATATAAGCCCGGTCATTTATCTCCATCGACTAAACTAACCGACTGAAACAGATCAACTAATTTTCTTTCACTTTCTTGTGAAGAAGATTTACAAGTATTTCGTTAGTCGAAAGACAGCATGAGTTGGGTCAGAAACGCGATGAACCTCAAGAGTAAACCTCCCTCAATACTCGTATATCTTATAATTATGTTAATGGTATCATGACTTGCAGTTACTGTTCTCAGACACTCACTGCAAAAATCGGGTACATTAGCCATATGAGATCACCCAGAATCAGTCAGTGTGTCCTTATAAACTTACGGAAGCTTGGTCGCCGTGGTCGAATCTGCTAATTCCGTTGTTTCGATAGATTTCTACGACAATTTATTATTATTTATTTATTTTCTATTTTTTGTATGGCTAAATAGTCATACAGGCTGTTACTGAAAGGTGAAACAATATTGAAAGGTATGTATGTACTAATCATTATGAACAACTTTTACTATGGGACCAACACTGAAATGGGGAATAAAATATCAGCTGTTCCATACATTTTGCCTAGTGTTTGATTTTTTTTCTATGGAACAGCTGTTTCTCTCAGGTCTCAATTTCAGGGTTGATCCTATATTAAAAGTTTTTCATACATACCTTTCAACATTGTTCCACCTTTCAGTAACACCTTGTATAATTCTTCAACGCAAAAAAATATAATCAGCAATGTAACAGAGTATTGGGAAGATATTTTACCTACTAAGAAATTCCTATAATTAGAATGGAAAATTCTGCTAATTAATAAACACTGGATTTATATACTCACGATTTTTTTGAATGCAAATCTTAAATATAATAATGTGTAAGAGTCTCAACAATGTTATTTATTTTCCAGATGGGTGTTTTGAATGGCGGCGGGTGGAGCGGCGCCCATCCCGCCAACGGGGGCTGGGCCTCACGTGGCCCGTGCTCACGTGACCACATGCGCTACCCTGACCACTGTCGCCAAATCAAGGTACTAATATATATGTACATACGTAACTACTTAACATGCAAACAACAAGATGAAGAATTCTATTATTCTCTAGGTTTGTGTAATGGATTGTATAATGTAAAGGCTTTATGTTCTAATAAATCCTGACGAATATTATAAATTCGAAAGTAACTTTGTCTCTCTGTCTGGGTGTTTGTCGCTTTATCACGCCTAAATCGCTAAACGGATCGAGGTGAATTTTTGCATAGATATAGCTCTAGAGTGGAGACGGACATAGGCTACTTTTTTTTGTAGATCCACGCGAACGAAGTCTTTGGTAACAGTAGTATATATATAAAAAAATACATACAAACATATAAAAAAAATAGATACAAATAATAACAAAAAAAAAACTTCATACGCGGTGAAATCAAACTTACTCATGTTAAATACATTCATTTAATTAATTTCAGGGTTCCCAGCTACCTGCTCAGAATCCTATGTGTCAACAGGATGGTAGGTCGACACCATATCCAGGATACGAAGATACGACGACGACTTACAATGGGGAAAATACTCATAGACAAGAAAATGCGCACCATTTCGGCTCGGTGTCGGGTCAGTCGGAGAACACACGGCCACATCGCGACCGGTTCTTCCCTGAGCCTCGACGAACGCCGCCCGAGGAGAAACGCCCGCCCGTGGTGCCGCTACCCGCTTTTCAACAAGCTTTCGGTTCTACAGAAATAGGAAAATTCGCCGAAGCTTTCACGCGGACCGAAGCTGCACAAGAAGACACTTCGGCAGATAATTTTGTGTACGAGTCTTTCACCGAATGGGACGGTCCAACCGAACCGCAGTGGTCGACGCAGCCCGCCGCGCGGGAAATCAAACGCGAAGATAACTATTGACGTTGCCTTCCATCTAGATCTAATTTTTGGCGATTCCGCCTCTTAGTTAATTAGAAAATCTTAGTTCCACCACCATGTTGCCAAAATGAGTAGCTATGAAAAGTTCGATGTCGTGAATCTTATAGAATGTGATGTCAAAATTACTAAAGTGTACGCAAAATAAGCGATCGTATTGTGGTGTGACGTTTAATTCATTTACTAAGTAGCATATTGTAATTAGTCAAACCCTTTAACTAGTTTTAGGCTACGAAGAGAAGTAAACGATATGTTTGTTGATAAGGAGATGTGGGAAGTTTAGGTACTGCATGTAGGCTAAGCAAATGAATCATGACTCACTGTGCCTTTATTCGGAGAGGCCGGCCGGCCGCGCGGCGTCGCATCGCCCGTTCGCGTGCGTCATCTGAGGCGCTAGTCTCGACTTTTCGCTACAACACTTTACGACCGAATTCGGTCGCTATGACGTAAAAATTTGACTTTGAACACGAATAGTTAACGAAAAAACGAAAACATAGCGTTGAATTTTGCGTTTTGCGAAAATTCACCGCTATGTTTGCGTTTTTTCGTTAATAATTCGTGTTCAAAGTCGAATTTTTGCGTCATAGCGACCGAATTCGGTCGCAAAGTGCCGCAGCAAAAAGTCGAGATTAGCGCCCCTGACATTATACTTACAATAGCAATTATAGGGACCAACATTTAGACAAATATACACGACTGCGTGTCGCGTGCACCTTCCATGCGCAAAATTCAACGAACGCGTACCTACACACCGAGTTACGGATCGCTAGTTAACTCAATTATAAGAAATATAAATAAAACGGTAAGGTAGGTGTTTCGTTAAAATTAATTACGAGTAGACTTCTGCAATTCTTATGCACGGGCTTATAATAGGCATGAGACTAATGAGCCAACAATTACTAGATAATTTTATCTATGTATAAAAATTATAACCTACCTTACACATACTTGTACTTAACAATAATTTGGTATAAAATTAGGTCGTATAAAAATAAAAATAAGTGTAGAAAAATACAAAATTTAAGTGTTTGGTTACGTGTAGATACGTCTGAATATGAAATGAAAAAAAATATAGGGCTATCATAAAGTGTTATTATGAAACCATCAAGGGGCTAAAGACGTCGCGCGGACCTCAAAGCAATCAAAATTTTTCAGGATGAATTGAAACAAGTCATGTAATAATATGTTTAACTAAATAATATTAGGTAGTTAAATTTGATAAAAATTTTAAAGAAGTTACTTATGAACAAATGGCTTTTTATTGAATGTTTAGGGTCCAACAACTTCGATGTAGAGCGTTGTTGTGATTTTCTGGTACGATATTACTTGTCACAATAAAGGCAGCTTGTTGAAAGTAGATAAATAAATTCCCATTAATAGCCCTAGCAGACGCGTGGATTTGGTTCGAGCCGACAATCGTAATGAGAGAGAAAGAGAGATAAATATATTGTTCATCTTATTTTGTCTCGATCTGTTTTCATGTCATATCTTCGCATCTGTTAGCACTACAACGTTATACTTTTCAAAAATGAAAATGATTGTAACTTATTATGACAGATTTTGTTCGGCTTTATGTATAATATGAGGTACATTGTCAATGTACAGTTCAACTTAGTATTATCTATAGTTTATTTGCGTCGTGATGGACCTTAATAATAATTGTCTTATATTGATTTCCATACCAATGTAAGTTGCGTTATTTATGTTAACTATTTTGTTAGTAGTGTCTGTGATAAGATAATTTTCGTGTGCAATATTTTAGAATCCGTTGCTCCAAAATGTACTCTTGTGGTCAATAAGAAGTGTAGTTAATATTAAGTATTTTATCATATTTAGTACACATATTAATTTTAGTAACTTTGTTACAATAAAAAAATCGATCTATTTATAATTTTAAAGATAAAAACATTATGAGTAAATACATTAATTTACATTATAAATGTATGCAATTGTATTTGATAGTTCAGAAACATTATTAGGTTTTTATTTTAATATCACTTTTTAAAGTAAATGCTGTATGTAACACTAATAATTATTTATTTCGAGCTTAATAAAGTGAATTTTATCTTATACTATGGGGTGCATGGAAACTTTATCTTTCAATGGTCTTCATTGTATAGCGATACTTCTACATCAGTAATTTCAATCTCTTTGGACAAAACAGCAAAATTAATGGAGTGCCTTACGTAATTAATATGATATGATGATTAGGACGGATGAAGTTTATTATAGCATAATTTGAAGAAAAACACCATAAATAAAATTAATTACTATATTAGCATAATTAAACTTTTCTTTGAGCCAAGTACATAATATTTCATGGAATATAAGTAATGAATTAGGTAAAATATAAAATTATGGATTTTATTAGTTAACTTTAACATCGTAAAATAATTATTGTAACAAATTTTGAATGGAACATCCTTTCTATATCATTTTCGTTCGTTGTATGTATATCTCATAAAAGTTTTTTTTTTTATCTAAAAATATGAGTATTATGATAGAAACTATAATTCATCTATGGTATGTATTATGTAAAATATTTTTTTTTAACGAATATCCTTATCCTGATTCTTCCGATGTACCTACATTTAGATTTAACGATGTTATGAATTATGAACAGCTGAGTATCAGGTTCCAATACGAGGTAGTTTTTTTTATTAAAAGCCTAAAATGAACGGCATTTTACTTATATAGGAAATATTTTATTATAAGTAAATAAATAAATAATAATTTATTAATGTAGTCAGTGCCACATAAATATAAATGCATATTATGCATGTGCATAAGGTATTAGGGTACCCGATACATAACTTTGAAGATAATATTTGTTTAAGACCTAAAAAAATATCAAAAACTTATTTATTGTGATTTTAGAATGACAGACACTAATTATTTTAAAAAGCATTATTGTATATAAATGACCTTACTTATAAATATTTCTTAAATTGAAAAATGTCATTTAAGGGCATATAGTCGCGCCACAGCTATCTCTCCCGCACATTTGCATTTTTATGTAGATAGAGAAATTTCGAAACTCATAATGTTGTACCTACATGTACATTTCAGAAGAATTTCATGTTTTTTTTTTATATCTTTGCAATGTAATTAGAAGAGATACATTTTTTTTTTTTCAAATTTTAAAGAAATATAAACAAAAGTTTCTTAACAATATAAGGATTATAAGGAAAGGGTATACTAAGTCGAAAGGGGCTCACAGTACTCATGATTGTGAACAAATTTTACTATTTATTTATTTATTTATTTAAAGAAACACCAACAGTATACATATTAATTATCAAATAATACTATGGGACCAAACTTAAAATCGCGAGAAAAAAAAAATGCTGCTCCATACATTTTGTCGAGTGTCATTGACATTTTTCTATGGAACAGCTGTTTTTTTTCTCGATTTCATGATTGGTCGCATAGCAAAAGTTGTTCACAATGATGAGTACTATGAGCCCTTTTCGGCTTAGCATAGGTACCCTTTCCTTATAGTCCCATGGCAAGTCGACACAACATATACTTCTTAGAAATGCTTAGTACTTATTGATTTTCTATCTTTAATAAAAATGCACGAGCGAGACGAACTGTGAACGCATCTGAAAGCTTTATGTGATGCGCAATACTAAAATCAAGTGCGTAACCAACCTCAGTTTGAGAGGCGTTGAAGGTAACATTGTTTGTTAATATGTTTGCAAATAGAGCTTCCCAATCTACTCTCCGATGTATTTGGTCTACCATCAGAATAGTAAGTAATATATCGTTTAATTCTAGCAGAAGTTAGTGTTATAAGGTTCCGTACCAAATTGGTAAAAAGGAAACCTTATTGTGAGACTCCGGTGTCAGCCTGTATGTCATAACCATTTTTTTTCAGGAACTATAAAAAAAGCTGTTATAGCTATCTTAGAAACGGTTGCCCACATAATATTGCCATGTATTTTTTCTGAAAACAGGTCTAAAATGGTTTTATTTTTAAAGCCGCTTAATGTAGCCAATTGGTATATTATATTTAAAAAGGTCTTGGTTTGAGCAATTTTTTGTTTCCTTTTTGTTGTTATGGATAGTTTGTTGTACCTAATTTCCAAAAAAAAAAAAAGAATTACTATTCTTTATCTTGAAGTAAACTGGCGGAAAAATCTGAATTAATGCACACAAGTAGAGCATCAGGCAAAGTTTATAGCACAAATGAAAAAAAAAGTTTTGAAATAAAATATATATTTTTGAAATTAATAACAGGCCGGAACTTTCGACGAGCAAGTTTTAGTTGCGTTTTGGCAAATTTATTTTATTTCTACTTTCCTTGAAAACAATAATGGACTTATTTGTTATATTAACTACCATTTTTGTTTCGTATCCAAATAAAATATGTCTATTCGTACTATCTAATTATCTTACACATTATCATGTAGGAAATTCGAATGTTTTTTTAAGAAACTTCGTCATACACGTACGTACCTATTCATTTCCATATTTAATTAGTTCAAAGTATTATTATAATTAAATTCACTAATTATTAATTTGATTACACATAGCAGACGTGGTACCTCAGTAATGGCGTCGATTCCACGTAAACTCGCAAAACTAAACTTAGTGCTATTGCTTTATTTACTAATATAATGACAAGATATAGAGCATGCATTTCAGTGTTGTCAAATAAGTCAGTTCTTAGTTCTCCGTACAAGCTTAGACGACACCGACTAAAAACAAGTTTTTGTCGCTGGTGTACGTTTTTGTCGCTGGTGTACGTTTTCGTCGCGGCTTAAATTGGTAAACTCGTTTGACAGCACTAAATGCATGCTATCTATTTATTTCGTTTTATTTTTTCTGTAAAAGACAGCGATATCTATCTATCACAACATTTAATTTAGCGACTTTACTTGGAATCGCCGCCATTATCAGGTATACTATAACTTGAGTAAGGCAAGGAAAAAGTAAATACAGAGGGCGCAACGTACGATTGTTCTTAATGGTGCATTTGATAGTTATTGGGATTTGTAAACACAACAAGAAACGCGTCGTTTTTTTTTAAAACATCAAATTTCAGTTTATAATGTATTTAACGTGGAAGGTATCCCAGCTTAAATAAAAAAAAAAGGAAACATATTTTTCGTCTTATAGCAACAAATCCTTTTTTTATTAGCTTAGTGTCTTTAGGGAATGTATGCACGCCGTTGTCGTTACACCTTTCCACACAAAATTTCTTCATATTTAAAACTTATTTTTATTTATTTGATAAAGTCCTGATAAAATCCATAGAACTTGACAGTAGTTTAGGAACAAGCGTACGCAGCGCCATTCGACAGTTGTCTTCCCCAAACATGCTCATTACGAAAATATCATTTCATCAAATCCTAATAGGACACTTTAAATTTATTTCAGTAGTTGCCCAATAGATAACTTTCCTATATTTTTCTTCCATTATATACAAATTTGTTCAAAATAGTAGAGTAGATAAAATACTTATTATTTATAAAGTATAATAATTGGCCAAGAAAATTTTGGTGCGTATGAAATTGTTTGAAGTAAAATAAATCTATCATTATGTACTTTATCTATCTAGTTATAATTATTATTAACTTTGTAAATAGAACATAATTATATTTTGAATGTTTCACTCATATCAATCTAGAAAACTGTTTACTAGCAAATTGTAAGGTTTTGAATTCGTAAACACTGAAACATTTGATTTATAGACATCAATAAACACATTGTACGGAAGTTATCGTTTTATTTATATTTAACTACCATAGGTAGGTAGGTAGGTGGGCCTGTATTCCGCAAGCAAAGTGACCGCGTAAGTGAGGTGATACAGAATGAAATACGATACAGAAATATCAAAATATCGAGTGTTTACTTTTCAAATATATATTTTAACTTTTACTTGTAAAAATAGAGAGAAAAATGCCCATTGACTTAGCTTATCACCTCACTTACGCGATCACTCAGCTACCAGGATCGGCCGACTGTTTTTTTTTCTTCAAAGTATGAACTGCGTGAAAGGAATGTGCTTCTGAAGCCGTAGCCGGCAACTGGATACCGGAGCGGGCGATAACTGTAGATTATGCTATTATTTTGTTTAATGACAGTCAGGAAAGCTACTGGTGTGATATTTACATCCGGTTTAGATAACGGTAGGTTTAGGTATTTTTTAAAAGAAATCGAAAACACTTCGTATTCAGAAATGAGTCGGATAACAGTAGGTTCAGGTTATTTTTTTTAATAACAACCCGGAAACCCTTCCGGTAACAGATTTAGGTCTGATGCCAGTAGATTTTTCGAAAAAACTCCGAAAACCGTTTAACGTTGTTTAAATTTATCGTTGCCGGCTACGACAGCGGAGGCAAAGCCGCATAAAAGAAGCCATGAGTAAAATAGAAGTGAATGCAGATATGAAGAATGAAGGTCATTCATTTTTTACCCGACTGCCCAAGAAGGAGGATAATGTTTTTGGGGTGTATGTAAGTATGTAAGTATGTATGCAAGTATGCCAGTATGTAAGTATGTATGTCAATATGCAAGTATGCCAGTATGTAAGTATGCAAGTAGTAGTCAGTGGTTGTTTAATGCTATTAAAATATTTAGTGAACTCTCTATTATCTGCATCAGGCTTTGCCATCATATAATAATTCTCACATATTTTATATATCTAATAAGTCACCATTGGACAAAAATAGCTGAACAATATCGCGCTCAGTTCAGTCGCACAGATCTGATATTGCATTCTTCACGTAATAATCTGAACCCCATGGAACAAATACCGCGCTCCCTTCGCTTGCGCAGTTCTGATTTTATGTTTATTTTTATAGTTCGTCATGTAATAATATAAGTTATTCATTTATTCAGGCAAATTACACTCACGCACTTCAAAAAAATAAAACTTAAAATATCATGTCAATGGTCATAGACAGTCTCAAACACACCGCAGCAAAAAAAAATTGCCCTCGCTTCGCTCGTGCATTGCTACTTTAGATTTTTACTAAATCAAGGGATTACCTAGACCTATTAAGGCACGTCTCAAGGTAAAGTGTTATACAGAAAGAACACAAGAAAGATAAATATCTTTTTTATTAGGACCGAGTGTTAGTCTACTAGAACCAAAGCAGTCTTTTAAATTCATCATCCAAAAATCTACTTAGCCGGAATCGAAATTAACAACTGAATCATACAGTTAATAAACTTGAAATACTTACGTCGTTTTATACCCTACTTACTGTTGAAGCAGGTGAAGCACCTACTACGCAGGTGAAGCCGCGGGAAGAAGCTACTTGTAACATAGGAGGCAAGCAATGGAAACAGGCTAAATGTCACCATAATTATAGGTGCAGACTATACGGAACTAAGATTTTTATCATCATCTAGTCTGAAGACGTCTACTACTAAACAAAGGCACCCCCGTCGATAAGGGCCCGTAATTTTGGGTTGAAGCCTTCCATTTGTTTTTTTAAATTAAATACTGCCTCCAATTTTTATTTACAATTTTCGTCATAGCAGATTTTGATAAATTTAAAAAAACAAACTAACAAAATTCATTCGGCGTTGCCGATGTTTTTTTTAAATCGAGATTGATGTATGCGCGTTGCTGTGAGCTAAAATATTAACGCAGCATCAATTTTACGGCACATTTGCGTTTTTTTTTTTTTTATCTTACTCGGTGACGAGACGAGCAAGTCTCTCACCTGATGTTAAGCGTCACGCTTGCCCATAACAGCTCAGTGCCACCCAGAATTTTGAACTTCAACAGTTCAAAACTATGCGCGGTAATGCACTGCGCTCGTCACTCTGAGATGTTAGATGTCAAATCTCTGTATGCCCAGTGATTACGCCGGAAACGTTGCCTTTCAAACTGGAACACACTAACGCTTGCACACTACTGCTTGGCGGTTGAATAACTGCCAAAGGTGTGGTACTTCCCCAGGCGGACGCTGCAAGAGAGCCCTACCACTAAAAATTATTAGTAGCATTAGTATCCAAACAGGATAAAAACAAAAGAATAAAAATGCATTTTTTTACTTTTATATTTATTCATAAGCAATAAAAAGTAATTTCTTGAAGTGTCACAATAAACATATTAAATACTTACAAAACTAAAACAAAGGATACCTACATCAATTAAATCGAAAACTATAACCATCATAATGGAAGCCACCAAAGGACAATAGATTGCTACTTATTTGAACCAGGAATGATTGTTGAACTACTATTTTATATTTAGGAATTAACATCGTTTGAAAGAGATGGCTATATATAAGTTTCTGAGGGGAGCGAAAGGGAGAAGCTATAACCTTAATAGTTTGTTTCTTTTGCTCCCGTGAAATTCAAATCTAGCTGTCCCTTTCACACGATGTCAGGTCAGGCCATGTATAGCTTGCCATGCACCCTTAGCCTGCCTAATTTATAGCTAAATATACAAAATAAAGGCTAACCAAAATCTTGCACGTTGTGTTTATAACTAAA
Source organism: Apocheima hispidaria (assembly GCA_947579745.1). NCBI lineage: Eukaryota > Metazoa > Arthropoda > Insecta > Lepidoptera > Geometridae > Apocheima > Apocheima hispidaria. The sequence continues at coordinate 7,852,097 of OX388151.1, forward strand.
TTACAATTACATGTGGGGTACAATTTAGAGATTATGTAAAACAAAGTTAAACAGTTCCTAGCTTTAGTTAATAGTGTGGTTCGAGAGTGTTTGGTGATTTCTACATACGGCTTTGAACAAGTGTATTTTTTATAAATCATACAATTAAAAAGAGGTATTTAGATCAGGGGTCTCCAAACTATGAGCCTTGGGGCCATAATATTTTTTTCGGTACGTTGCAAGGGCCATAAGAATTTTATTTTTTCTGCCCACCTAAGCAAACATCAATTATCATTCTGTGTTTTCATTCTCTTCCATTCAACTTATCACAGCAATAGTAACAACAGTAAAACATTGGCTATCGTGGGCCAGATTGATGACACTAGTCTTAAGCTGTCGCGGGCCGGATTGATGGCAGTGGCGGGCCGGATTTGGCCGCGGGCCGTAGTTTGGAGATTAAAACAAAACAATTAGATAAAACAAAAATCTCTAAATTTTGACTTAAATGAAGCGTTAGGAAGGCACATCATTTAGGCTACGTTAGTGAAATAAACATTTTATAACCTTTCCATAAGGTTACCTTTCAAAATATTGTTAATAATATTCAAGCTTTACAATATTTAAAATATTCTGACAGAAGTCGTCGAGTTTTCAGATCTAAAAATATTATACCTAATTCGAAAATAGCCTACAAAAAAAAAATTGTTGGAAAATCGTATAAAATTATTATTTATTACTTAAGCACATTACATTGATATTTCTGGGAGATCTATTGTATTATTAATGAAAAACCAATGTTAAAGTTCAAATTTCCAAAACCGCGCCAAAAATGCTGATTTTCTAATGGCGCTGGTCATATGACACGTGTGACGTCACTCGCAAGTAAACATGTAAATAACCGTAGTAAAACAGTGCAGCTGAAATGAATTTCAAAGATCGAATACAACACCGAAAAACATAAAACACGAATAACAATCATTCGAGGCAGGTGTGTTTACTTGCGTGTGACGTCACTAGAGTTGCTACCAATAACAGCGCCCTTATTCTCTTTTGCCATAACTAGCTTGTTACGCGCCACGTCAAGTTCACTCCGTGTTAGTCGCATGAAACGGTATTCTCTAAGTTTCTTAAACGCACGATTCGTCACTTCGTGGCACGATTAGGAGCCGCGTTTAAGTTTGGAGCATGTTATGACGTCACGCGTTATTGGCAAGTTACCTCATGTGCGATAGAGAATAAGGACCCAAGGCGTTCTTTTCAAAGACACAAAAAAAATATTGGAATTTTGGGAATTTTACCTGCAATTTGCAAAAAATATACACATTTTAGTTTAAAATAAAGTGAAATATGTTTTTTACGCTATTATCTGATACGATACGAGGACGAAAATTTGTAGTATATTTTCAATGTTGCCAAATAGACTATTCACACACGATATTAGGTTTAACACAAGCAAGTGGGTATATTTTCGATATGCCTAATAAAATATGCCTAATAAATATTTGACGAGATACATTTCGAAGTTTTGACTTTGATAAATAATGCATATATAGATAAATTATCTTTATCGTCTATACAAGTAGGGATACATATTAAAAATATATAAGATTAAAATATTTAAGTTCAGAATATACAAGTTTGTAATCAATAATCTCAAAATACCGAATGGTCAAAATGTATAAATTTAAAATCTTTAACTTTTGTTATTAATAATGGTTGAATGACTAATCATTAAAATTAATATATTTTATTTAAAATAAAAGTTTAACTAAAAAAAATGCCTTATAAATAAACTGTTACTTAATATAGTAGTCCCCGACACTAGGTTAGGTTACGTAGGAACTACGACATACAACGCGCGAGCGTGCAGCTGCAGCGATAGCTATTACATATTTAGAACTTAAAGATATTGAGCTTAGATTACCCGACTACTATGATTTCTTACCATTATTTATATTTAATGTTATGTATTTTGGTAGTTATATATTTTCAGTTTCGGTATTCTGCTCTTATAACTTATGGCATTATGTATTCGAACGATTCTGTATTTTGAAATTATTGATATCAAACTTATATATTCTGAACGTATGTATTTTATCTTCTATATTTCGATATGTTACCAACAAGAAGGAACGTATAAGGACAAGTAGTTCAACAGACATTCAAGTGACAGCATGTGGCTGGCTCAGGATCGAAACTTAATGCATAACAAATTATTTTACACATGTCTAATAAAGATCAAGATTCAATATAAGTAGGAACCAAGTGCAAAGTAAAACATGACGACAAATTAAAAAGATCAATACTTATCATAACATTAGTTATTTTCGTATTTAATTTCAATAAGTCTTTCTAAATATTCATTCATTTTCCTACATTACTTTTCAAATGTCATTGAAGTATGAAATACAATCGCGATTAACGAGCTCATCCTTCATTTCATTTTTCACTCATATTTGTTTATTCATTTTATTAATTATGCCTTCTTAGTATAATAATAATAATCTATAAATTGATGTATAAGTTCGTAATTATTAAATTCGAATATTTTAACATATGTATATTAATAAACAAGTTTTATTTCGGTACATTACAAAACAGAATATTGTGTTAATAATAAACATAATCTGAACACAAAACAATAAATAGATATATAATCAATATCATTTTGAATTAAAATAATTTCCTAACTTATAACAAAAAAAATGTATAATTTAAATTATTTATTTATAATAGTAAATTTTATATCAAATTAATCTATTTCAAACAAAGTACTTTTTTAAATTCATATCTTGGAAATTATTAACCGGGCGGGTTTTATTGGTAAAAATGATATGTCCCTTGAGAATTAGCTACATTCTATACATGATAAGTAGAATCCATTTTTAGGTCGTCATTCAAATTTAATGTTTGTATATTTATACCATATCCAAATTGACAATTTTTATAGGGTCTTGTTTAACTTTTTGCCGGAGGTAAAACTCACCTTGTAATTAAGAGGTGCTTAAGAAACTTGTAGGTGCGAATGGATTTGTTTACCAATGTTAGATTCTTAGTTTGGCTAAGTTGACTCCCAAAAAAACGACGACGTAAGCTTTGAAAATTAATCTTTCCTTACATAGCTTTAAGGCACCAATTCAGTAGGTAATAGTAGCACCTACTAGCCATTGTTTCGATTCCCACTCGATTCTCTATCTGAACCCTATGAATCTTAATAGTTAATTATGTAGAAAGTGCAATACGTGCTCTGATAGCTAAGGCTGGCTTACTTTTTGTAGATGTACTTACTCACTCGTAAGTTACTAAGTAAAAAAAAAAATTTTTAGCTGTAGCAAATTTATGGGACTCTACATACACACAATTTATTTCCAAATTTTAGACATATTCACAGAAAGTGTACCACATTTAAAAGAATTTGTATAGATAAAGTTTTCTTCGATTTTTATAAAACATCGCTCTGTCAATAAATTCCAAGATACAAAGTCAACGATAGTTTAATCATTTATTATATTAACAGAACAACAGTAATAATTACCAATATCTACATAATTATTATTTAATTATCATTTAGTAAATTATAAAAACTTAATGATGTAGGTACATGTCATATTATTCACCTAGCCTATGATAGACTTTTGATTTCGATCACGAAGAGAAATTATTATAAAATCTAACTAGTGTAATTTGTGAGTGCATATCAAACTATTGGGAGTGAGTATTACACTGCCAAGGTGACCAACCGAAAAACAAGAAGGTTCATTACAGCTAACTACTTTCAAGTATATTTTATTCAGAAATAACATAATGTTAAGTCATTAAGCACAACGTGTAGGTAGAGGGGTTTCTTATTTGGCACAGAGTTAAATCATTTATATATCGAACAAATAATTGCCTAGATTGAAGTTAAAGAAGTTACAACAAAATATAAACTTTAAAGTTGTAAAGAAAAACAAGACGAGGATAGTCATTTGCAGGTTTCAACATTTATTTAACTACTAGTACATTTACTTTATATTAATGACGATAACTGTTATATTATAGCATTCGCACGTATATGATCCATAAGGTGAATTTTAATGTTAATAGTACGAGGCCTTCAATACATAATGATAGCGTCACTTTTATACGAAAGATTTACACTGTGTTGAGTCTCAGACATGTTCTGCATGTCACCATGATCGCAAATAAATAGAGGTGGCGACATCTTCACCGCGGTTTTGATAAAACTAACACAGTGTTACCTCAATGACATCCTCGACTTTCATTTTAATAATACTTTAATTAGTATACCTAGCAACTATAATGCATTAAGTATAAAGTACCGCTGATTTAAAAAAAGTGATTTCATGTAAAATCTGAATGCTATATTAAATTATAGAAAACAATTGAATTTATGCGTATGTAACAGCTTACATACGAATAAGTGTGCTTTTTGGCACTGTGGCACTAATGGAATTGGGATGTGGAAATAACGTTAAATGTAATTAATGTTAAGTATAAGATTGTGATTGTATAAGATTCCAATCGGTTAATGATTGGAATATTTGGAACAACGTCATGTCACATTTTTAAGTCATTTTAATAAATAACTATGGTGTCAATATCATTTATTCGAAGTTTACCCGTAAGTTATTATTGTGTGATAAACACAAAACTCAATAAAAATATTTTATTATAAATACGTAACTCCGTATTGCTACGTATGCTCGCCGTGTACATTAAAAATCGTTGATATGATGTCATATAAGCGCATAGAACTGATAAATTGTAGAATTGTTCAGATACGTTATGGTAGCTTAACTAGCTTACTGAATCATAAAAGAAGATAAAGAAGACATGAAGCAGTCTTATCATATTTTTAGTTAAAAAAAAAATCAGTAAAATATTATTAATAACTATAACACTGTTTTAAAATTTTGCCTTTCGCGGTTGTTGACTATATTTAAGGTGCCACGTTTCGCTCAGCGCGCGAAATTTAAATTTTCTTGCGTTTTATGTCAATTACAGCTTAATTACTCATCGCAGGTTCATGAAAACTAATTTTGCGATAATAAATAGATTGTTTCAAGAAATTACACCAACCAAAAATTCAACTTGATAGCTATATATATAAGTACATTTCTCACTAAACCAAAAACCAAGATGAAAATCAGCTTATTGAAATTTGTAGCTAAACCAATGTTATCTAGGTCATCATTTTACCCGTAATTTCTTAAAACAACTTATTTATTGGCGCTAAATTGGTTTCAATAAATCCACGACGAGTAATTAAGCTGTAATTGACAAAAAACACAAGAAAAATTGAATTTCGCGCGATGAGTGAAACGATGCACCTTAAATTAGTAGTTACGGAATGCTTACGACGATTATGTTTATCAGAGGTTATTAGAATTAAAAAAAAAACATGATAATATTTAATTTCACTTGAGTTTGAGAAAGCTAAAATTATCATACAACTAACAGAACATAAGTGATGTGATTAGATCACAAATAATGTTTTATTTAAACTAAATGGGTACATATGTATATTTTTGTTATTACAAGTTTGTGTTGTTAAAAGTATTGTATTTATATTTATATTAGCAAACTAAACTTGAATCAATCAACGATCTCAAATGTAAACTATCCACAAGTTAAGAAATATATTATCATTATTAAAGCTAGTACGGTTTTGTTCAAACTCAATCGAATATTATTTATCGAACTCCTAATAATAAGAACAGAAAGAGGTAGAGTTGGGGCTTCGAGTCGATACCTAGTAGATACAAAAAAAACATTCTTATTATAAAGGCGAGCGATCGACACAGAGAACTCTATACACAGGTGACGATCGAAATATATTTTCCTTGCGTAGTCAAAGGGCCTTTTCGGCCTTTCTTGGAATGAAGACAGACGTGACGACGTCAGCATGACAGGAGAGTGTGTGCAGTATGGCGTAGGAGCGGGTCCACCGAGGTTGGTGAGGCAGCGGCTCTAGTGGCGGTGGTCCGGCGCGAGCGACTTGCGGCTGGCAGAGAGGTGGTGCGCGCGCGGCGCGGGCCGCTGCGACCGCGGCAGCGTGGTGGGCGCGGAGGGCGCACCCGCGCCGCCCGGCCCACCCTCGCACAACATGTCGCGCGGTTTCCACACGGGCGATCCTACAACACACCAAACACCGAACTCTTTACATATCACTTCTGTACTTGTTCGTGACGATTTTGTACGATGAAAATTTCGTATTGGATATTTGCCAGGTATACGCGGAAAGAGTTGAATGTTTGATGAATGTTGTCGTAGGTCTGACGCCCCGGTAGAAAGCGTTCGACTGGGCACCGGGCCCATATAGGGAAATAGGGAATGAGAAAAGAGCCTGAGCGAAAATTGGAATCTACGCCGGTCAACATTGTCATCGAACATTCAAGCGAGAGTAAAGATACAATATAATTTCGGTTTTTCTAGAAAATATAGTTTTACATCGTGCCTAACAGGATCTATGTGTCTTACAGAGATAAACGAGCCTACAAACTCTTTTATCCTATAGATTTCAAACAAAAAGTTACAACCAGAGGCGGGAGATTCTGTATTACTTTTCTGCTAGATGATGGGGGTTTTTATTAGCCATGTCGTCAGTCGAGTGCACGTACTACAGGGTTGATAGGGTGCAAAACTACATTACAGGTAAAGCACTACGTGATTAAAGTATTATTATTATAGTCTAGTTATTACCATAAATACCTACTTCTTACTGTCATATTACAGCCAATTCTGAAAGCTTTAATTAAATTTGCTAGAACTGTTGATGTCTTCATTTAATAGACTGCAATCAAAACGTGGAAACTATAATTTTTCGAAAGTTTAGATCTGTCAACTAAAGCCTCTGGAATTGGCTTTAATGTCGATTATATTTTAAATATTGATAATTTTTATGTTTATATTATTGTAATAGGTGAGTTCATTTTTCATCATTATTATGTTTTATACTAAAAACACCGATTATATCTCTATAGAGGCATATTTTGCCTTTAATGAGATCAGTAGATCATCAGATCACGAAGATAGTATATTTTATAGGAATTTTGTGTAGTATTTTAGTTGATTATTCGAGTTATTATTGCTAACCACTTTTATTATTATAGTAGCTATATAAGTTTTGAATAATCTGAAGTTTTTATTGGGGTAAATATAAACGGGCTGAAAATACCCGAAATAAAATAAAAGTTCGATTCCCAGGTACCGTATATTATTTGGGCACGCAAAACAAGCACAGTAATTTTAGGTCACTAAAACATAACTTTCATATATCTAGTATTCAAACTGGTTTTATTTCTACAACTGTTCTGTATTTCTGTTTGATACTAGTGGTGTAGGTACTACGGGTAACACATATATAATTGATTCACAACAACACAGCCAGATAACATTTATATTTTTTTTTTGTTTTTTTCATAAATTATTACTATCATTTTACCTATTAAAGATCAAAATTTAATATAAATAGCAATCTAACTACGTAATTTTTCGTGCTTAACAATAACCGTGTCAGTTTTGCTTTTTTTTTTTGATAATATATATTTATAGAATAGATATTAACGCAGCTGATTGTATGATGTATTCAGTAATTGATTAAAACAAATGCTATTCTTAAAGCATTTACCTAATAGTAGGCAAGGTTGGTGTTATGAATCCAACTTAGTCTAAATTGAGCAGGTATAGAAGTAACGCGAATTTAAAAGCAGAAGTAAATTACTTATAGGTACATTGAAATGGAAGACTTAATTAATGGTACAAATCCATGGCCTACGTAGGTAATTAATTATATAATAATATCGGGATGTGTCTAACTGTCAAAATAATAGGTAGAAAGATAAGATAGAGAATGTTTGATGAGTGATTAAAGGATTATCATCAGTTCGATTCCACAGCCATTAATGTCATGTTCTTAGCACTTGGAATTTACCTACAATTAGACGTTGAATTATTTAATATTAATATTTCCTAGGTGTTGTTGTATAATTGTTTCATCTAATTACATTGCTTCTACGTGAAGAATTGTGAAACTATTCTATCTCTTATACCTACTGTGTTTCACGTTTTTTACTCCTTGCTATTTCAAATTACACGTATACGTTTAATTTGAACGTCGGCAATTGTCACACATTTTGAATATAAATATTAATGTCTGTCTCGTTTTCGTCTCCTTTTCGTTTAATCGTTTTCTGTGCATTTGCGCATCTTTCATCCGATTAGAACTTAGTATTTGCGGGGCCGAAGGCTGAAATCAGCCCTGAACCTGCGAGGCCAAAAGTCAATCCCATACCTGCGAGTCCAAAAATCATAAGCGCCGCGGTTTTGCTGCTACTATGCGTACCAAGTCGCAGACATCAACTAGTAAACCTTATAAAATGTACTGTTTCGGAACAAATCAAGGTAATATTCATCTGTTTGCATAAATGTTGGTGTTTTACTAGACACTGTAGGTAGTTTAGGTATATTTCTAGTTTAACGTATAGATAATATACAACTAGATAAATAATATATAATGTCACAATATTTGTATTTTTATAAAGCTTTCTTGAACACGAAAATAATGTAGTATTTAAAATATAATGACTGAATAATATCACTTTTACAGGCATATTATATCATTAGTCTCCATCCGCAATCATACTACTGCTCTTACTTATCAATTCCGTTTTAATAGGCTTCTGTAACACAGAAAGGTTCAACTTATGATTAAATAATACTAAAAAAATTATAAAGATTAACGACCATCGGACCCTTATATTTTTGCGACAAAATAGTAGGTAAGTACTTATATCTTTGTGTTTTCTGTTCAATAAGGTTTATTGTTTACCTACATATAGTCTGAATTATATGAACTTGAATTTAAATTACGAGCTTCTACTACGTACGACCGAGTCTACCCACGATTGATTTGCTGTGAAAATCATTCTACAATACTCAGGGCTGAGTTTGCTGCCACACGATGGAAACGTTATCAAATTTCAATCGTGGAAGAAATACTCGTTCGAATAATAATAAAAACTCGTCTCAAGTTCCGTCTAGACATGTATTTGATCGAATTCATTGGAACTATCGTAGCGTGAAGGCGCAGGCGCAGGCACCGAGCAGTAGTGGCTGTCGTCGGCGAGCTCATCAAGCGTCTCGACGCTACTGCGGTCAGAGGAAGTCATCAGGATTGACTGTGTCGCGAGCGACTTCCGTCTTGTTTTGGGGGACTTGCCCTTCCCCTTATGCTAGGAGGTCTTAGACTGCTTCTTGCCAGAAAGGTAGCATTGCACGCAGGTTGGGTTTTCGAGCGCCTTCGCAATGGACTCGGTGGACTTGGAGACGACGATACCCATGCGCAATGCGCGATCTTCGGCTGCCGCCAGCTGTGAGTAGTGTGCCGTGCGGTCCAGCGAGTTTGTGCCGAGCCGTGCGAGCCGCTCGCCGCCGGCGCCAGCAGCGCACGAGCGTGAAGCACGCCGGCTACCGGCCGGCGATCGGCACGGCGACCGGTCAAAACTCGCCTGTGGCGTGCGCATGATCCCCTTTTTGGGTGGTGGCTTGGGCGAGCGCGCACGGTCCACGCTGCTTTCGCGAGACTTCATGATCGAGCCACGTGGCGACCGCGACCCATCAAAGCTCTGCTGGGGCGACCGCGACTTGTCGAGCGAGCCGCGCGGTGACTTGGACCTGTCGAGGCTGCCGCGGGGGGATCGCGCGCCCTTCGTCTGCTTCAGGCTTGACTTGTTAGGCGACTTGCAGACTATCACTTTGGTAACGCGGTCGCGGTCAAGCTCAGGGTCGACGCGGTCACTGGCCCGGCTCGGCGAGCGATCGCGGTTGATACTGCCTCCACTGCACGAGCGGATCACTTTGATCTTCCTATCGGAGGAATGGTTCCTCTCCGGGGAGGATTTGAGCGAGAGCGAGTCTTGCTTACCGAGCTCCTTCACCATAGCGGGCTGGTAGTGCGTGGGCTGGTGCGAGGACTGGATGAGCCGCGCCGCGCTGCCCGTGCTACCCGCTGACAGCGTCGACGTCGTGCTGCAAACGAAACACATTACACTTAATAATTGAAGAATGAGGCTTATAATTAGATTGTTGAAAACGGCAAGTCCATATTTTCACTTAACGCGTTGTTGTGAATTTAGAAGCACTACTTCCTACGGTTGTTGGAAGCTCACTTTAGATTTGGTACATAAAAGCGGCAATAATATCGCAGAGCTACCAGTGTTAATAATGAACGAAGAGAGATGCCGACAGGATTGAGCACAAATCACAAAAGATTACTGTTGTGTGAGAAGAGTGCGCTTTGACGGTGACATATGTATGAGTGGAGCGATCATACCTACGCTACGGTTGGTTTGAAAAGAGATGAGACTACAACCGTCTAGTGCCAGTAGATGTAGGTGTGGTGATGACCCATACATATGTTGTACCTTAGCGTGAGGTGGTTGGGAGTTCTGCCTAACCCTCGCTTGGCGGGTGGCGGCGGCGGCTCATCCTCGCCCTCGGATTTGGAGCCAGCGTCCGCGCCCGCAGATCCCACGGCCCCCACGGCCCCCGCCGAGACCCCTGTCGCACCCCCCGCGCTGCTCTCCACCGCGGGGGTCCGCTTCATCGAGCTCTCTGTTAGTGCAATGAGCGGTGTTAGTAAGCACGTGCAGTGATGTTTCAATGTTATTGACAAATAATAGCCTGGAGCAGTGTAACTACAATCATAGTGTTATGCCTACTACGAGTAAAATGCCTACTGCTTTTACCCAAAATACATAACTATTTATATTTTATACATATTAGGGTTTTTGGTCAATAGCCAAAATATATAAGATCAGACAAAAAAGTTAGCTGATGTTAAATTCACAACTGTATGTGTTATTAACTATTATATTTACTTGTACCTAAGACAGCTGAATACAAAAGTCTATGTAGGATATTATTTTTCATATTACACATAAGTAGTTAGTTTGGTTAAGAAATAATATATAATGTTAAAATAATTGAAAAGTATTTAATGACGAACTATTTTTGACCATGTGCTGCTATTTTCCACGGCTATTGCTATTTTGGGAAACTATGATTTTAGATACAAAAAAATGAAGCGCTACAAAAATACTTAATTAAATATGGAGACTTACCAAGGGCAGTGGTGTCTCCTAGTGTTCTACTTCGATGCCTGAAAGCGGGTTCATCTAGAGTAACATCATGAGGTGGATCATCCGCATCTTGTGAGTTTTCCCGAGACAAGTCACCAATCTGTAACAAAACCATGATATCATTTTCATTAAGTGGTCATAATAGAGTGCACAAAAGCAAAAAGCTCTGGAAAGTAATTATCTCGATTCTGCGATTAAATTTTCGGATATACTTAGAATTTCTGTCACATGACTTGAGATGAAACAAAAACAATGGCAATTACCCAAACTTAAACTAAATAATTTAAAAAAATCCGACTTCATCAGAACCATTTATTTAAATTTCCTTCGTCACTATCATAATCGAGATTATTTTGGCGCCACCCGTGAAATACGTATCATGAGGAGTTCCGGTGGCCATCAGTGGTCTTCTTCATCAGTTCCACTTCACCAAATGATACTTTCTGAATGCAAATGCTGGACTTGTTGATGAAAATACCTAAATCGTATGCGTATAATACTTGCGGAGTTCCCTCAATTCCTCAAAGACCCATTATCAGAAATGGATTTTGATAAAAATGGGACCAATCTGAAAATTTGTCCTTTCAGATAAAAATATTTTTCAAATCGGTTTATATATGACGGAGTTCTGAGGTAACAAATATATTAAATAAAAACTATCGAATTGAGAACGTCTTTTGTGTTGGAAGTTGAATAAAAAGAGCGCGAGAGAGAGAGAGAGAGACAGAGGGGGAATAATATTTCAAGTACAGTAATTAAAATCTGTCTAAATGTATTGACAATGAAATAGCGAGACAAACATTGATATGAATAGAATGGATCACATACTTGCACTCGTACCTCAATATTGCCGGCCGACAGCCGCTGGCCCGATGTCTTAGGCTTCTTCGTTTTGCCGAGCGTCTGCGAGCCTTGCATCACTTGTACCTGGATTGAGATAAACTGTCGATCATGATATTAGTTTGACATTCATTATTTAACCGCTATTTAATGTCAAGAATTAAGTTTGTCAAACGTTTGAGCGATTCTAAAGTTCTGAAATAAATGTAGCAGACATGTAGCACTTGTAGCTACTAGCGTAGACTATGCTACGAGCCTAGTTTATCTCTAAGTTAATAATGTTATGTTTTTTCAATGGATACATTTTAATTAAATTGGCATTTTTATTGTATATTCACTGGAACATAAGCTTATCGTATCGTATACGTTATAAATGTTTGGGATTCGCTACGCTAAATTAAATTGCTAAACTACGCTAAACTAAATTAAACTTAAATTGATGGGAAAGTAAGGGTGGCTCTTTGTTCGATACTCAATTTGCGTTTGTCAATTTTGCTAATTGTTATAATTGTAATAATATTATGCAATCAGTGTCGTTAAATTGCCTAAAATCACTTCTAAATCAGACATATGAATTGGCTTTCAATGGCAATTTCCATGTTGTTGACGTATCACACAAATTAATAGTCAACATAGGTAGTAATCGTAGGACGTAACGTGTTAAGCTTAGTGTGCTCAGCTTAAGAAATGTCAACCTGGCACTGACCTCTATAATACTAGAAAGCTGGGCTGAATTTCCATCATGTTAACGTATCAAATAAATTAATAGTCAGCATATTAGGGAATAGTCGTAGGATGTAACGTGTTAAGCTTAGTGTGCTCAGCTTAAGAAATGTCAACCTGGTACTGACCTCTATAACACTAGAACGCTGGGCTGACTATTAACAGATGTTGTAATGAGTACATTTGGTTTTAGTCATGTCGGCACCGGTATGGAAGTATACCCGGAACTAAACATTAGCTCCGGGTAGAAAGATGACGTTAGCAAGGGCTGTTATGCTATATCTTCGTTCAAAAACGTAAAGCGGCCATATATAGCGCTAAGTTAACTCCATGTTATTCGCATGGACTGGTATTCTTTTTGGCATAAACTATACTATTCTACGCGAATCCCACGAACTTAACTCGGCCGTGTTACGAGTACGAAGACACAGAATAACGGAAAATTCAAAATCCAAGAAAATCCAAGATTTCGTAAGTCGTTCATAAATACCCGACTGTCATTTGACAACAACTATAAATTTTAGTATCAGGTAAACTCGTTGAGGCACTTCACATCGGCACCAAAAATGCAAAATTTAATTTTAGTGGCATAGCCTTTGCAGGTTTCCAGCGTACTGGTATTATAGAGGCAGTGGTACCTGGTGCTTGGGTCGGTCGCGGTCGAGCGTGTGCGGCGCGCGCGGCGGTGCTGGCGCGGGCCGTGTTGCTGGAAGCGACATATTGCGCACCGACTCGCGGATGATCTGACGGATCGTCTTCAGAAACGCGTTGCGGAAGTCCGCCGTGCTAGAACACAATATACATTCCAACGTCACCCTGACCTTATAAGTAATGGTTACAGGATGTTACTGAAAGGTGCAACAATGTTGAAAGGTATGTTTGTACTCGTCATAATGAACAACTTTTGGACTGACCCTGAAATCTCGAAAAAACAAAACATCTGTTCCATACATTTTGTCGAGTTACATTGACATTTCTCTATGGAACTGCTAATATTTTTTCGCGATTTCAGCGTTGGTCCCATAGTAAAAGTTGTTCATATTGATGAGTTAAAACATATTGTTACTCCCTTCAGTAACACCTTGTATATAGGTCGAGTGGCCAGCCCCAGTGTCAGTTTTTAATTCGTCTGAAACGTCTCCGACTTACACATTCCTGTTTATTTTAGGTCTACAATTTAAAGAAGCATAGAGCTACGGTATCTCTTATTGATAGCGAGAAACAAAGATATTTATTTGTCACAACAGCAGTTACAGCACACAGTACACACAAAGACAAGTGTAGAAAAATCGTGTCAAAAGAGACTTTCATTCTGCGCCGGTTTGCAGATGGGCCTCATCGGTTCACGGATGACTAGAAATTTAAAAGATCGAAAACAATAGAAATTACACAGACAAAACATGTACTATAACTATAGTAATCATTGCTCAGCGGAAAATGACCGTTTAAACAAACGAATCATAAAATTGAAATAACACAGTTAATCAACATCATCAGTTTACTAGGCTAGCACACTGATGATGTAAACTCATAACAATATACAATATACACATTACACAATGAAAAATAATTTTTCCGCGGGATGTTAAAAGGGCTATCGTGTTTTTAATGCAAACCAAGTAGAAATACTAAAAAACCAATAATTAAATTATAATAAAACAATTAAATTCCAGCAAAATTACTGAACTTAGAGAAATCCTAATAGAAAGCTATTACGCGATCATCGCTATTTCGCGCGAATTTTGACAATTTATGTTCGCTAGTTGACTAAAATATCAATTAGGACACCTAATGGAAATCAATATATTTGATAGTAAGCGATGGCGCTCTAAGGGGGAGGCCTATTTTTAGCAGCGGACGTCTTATGGCTGATGATGATGATGATGTTTGATAGTAGGTTCACACGAATAAAATTCACGCGATGATCGCGTAATCGCACTCAATTAGGACGACGCCTCAAAGTGACGAGCGCAGTGCATTGCAGCGCATTGCATCTTGATTTATTGAATTTCAAAATGTTGGGTGGCACTCAACTGTTAAGGCCAAGCGTTGTATTTAACATCATAGGAGTTGCTCGTCTCGTCACTCAGTATAAAAAAAAAAAAAGTATCGTTTATTAATTTACCTGTTAGAGAGGACGTAAACCTTCTCGGAGCGGCGCTGCAACTGGCTGCGCAGATGGATGAGCTCCCAGAGGAAATGGCTGTCCATGTCCTTAGCTGAAGACGCGCGCACTTGCACCTCCGTGACCGGTATTAAAACTTGATATCGAATTATCTCTACTTCGTTCGAATTGTTTTTCGATGATACACCCTAAAATCGGAAGGCTCCAGTAAAATTACAGGTATGAAGATATTTGACAGCTAACATGTCAAGGCGAAGACTGTGCAGAGCTGAGAATTGAAAAAATAAAGTTCATAATTTTAGTACTTTTTTTGACAAGTATGGTGTTTCCCAAAAACTTGAAACTTGACTTAAAGTCAAGTCTTACAGTATTTGACTGACGAGAGACTTATAGATTTTTTTCGTCGTCAGCGATTTTTGTTTGGACGTGTGGAATATAAAAGGAAAAGAGGGGGGAAAAGTTGGTGTGGCGCTATTTACCGACCGAATTTGATAATAATTGAGAGAAATATCTCATATAAGGTCATTAGGCCTCAGTTCGGAACATCGAACTGAGACCCCAAGACATGACCTTACACTTGACAACCTCTTGGCCGATTGGTTTATATTCCATATTATTGTTTAAAACTGAATACCGAATGTTTCTGCAAAATACTATCAAAATTGGCCGATAAACGAAGGCGCAGCAAAAAATAAAATTAAAAAAAAAAGTGTAAAATACTCCAATCAAAAATCCCCGACGACCAAAAATTCTTTGAAATTGTAGAATTGGGGTTATGCAAAAAAATTTGTGCTTTGGAGGTCTACTGTTCGCTGAACTACTAGTAATATCTAAGATAGCATTGAACAGAATTTTGATTGTTTTTCTGGTTTATTTGTAATTATCAATTGTCTGATTCTGACTAGCGCGCGTTTTAACCATCTCTTTTCGTTGGCGTGCAAAAGTTATAGTGCTATCTTTTTTTCGAATAGCCCCTTATCACACAAATATTATAAATGCGAAAGTTTGTGTGTAAGTGTGAAAGTATGTAAGTATGCTAGTAGGTAAGTAAGTATGTAAGTGTGTTTGTTCCCGTTTAACTCTGTAACGGCTGAACGGATTTGAGTGAAATTTGGTATAGAGGTAGCTTACACCCTGTAGTAACACGTGTAGTACACCCTGGTAGCTAATACATAGGCTACTTTTTATCTCGGAAAAGTATTCTGTTTCTGTAGAATAGCGGCTGAAACAGCGGGGCGCAGCTAGTGAAAGATACTAGTTAATTTGCATAAGGAAATGGGGACCAGCTATGTGATGTTTTCGGTAAATAATTAAAAAGAAATCTACAATGAGAGGTATGAATGCCTACATAAGTATTAAAGTTATAAATTCGAGAAAGCACTTTAGATAAGGATAAACTGCTCACCATTAATTTTTTCTTCTGTCTCAGTCTTTCTTTACAGAGGAAGACAACGGCTGATTTAAATACAAAACACATCGCATGCAGCTCTAATCCCTTTTTGATTTTTCCTAAGAAATCAGAAATATTTAACCATTCTACGCCACCGTAATACAACAAATCGCCTGAAAGAAAAGAAAAAAACCGGTTATGTTCATATCTCTAACTTTCTAAATAATTTACTGAATTATATTATACAGGGTTGTTGTTGTTGGCCTTACATCCTACTTAATAACTTTAATTCTATGACTTCTTACAAAAAATATAACACTTAAAAAAAAATTAAACTTTGTATAGAAAAATTGTACCTTTGTATTTTTTGATGCAAACATCAGCCTAACCTAAGCTTCACCAGGGCTGTGTTAATTCTCATTAGAAACCATGCTTTTTATTTGGAGCCCTAATATATGTTTTGTATAGAAAAACAAACGGACAAGTTCGACTGACTCGCACATTCGTGCTCCGAGCAACCATTTTACGTAAAATTATATAACTATGAAAGCACCGCACATTGCTTTAACTAAAAGATAAGTCGGACTGAAGGACAACCTTAAATTTGTAGTTGGATTTTTTTCTCTCCCATACATTGATATACGTTACGCTCAATTATACATTCACTATAGTAAGTATGTAATCGCAAATATGTTTATACTACAAATTAACGATTTTCAGATATTTAGATTTTCTTAATTTCCTTTTGGGGTATAAAAATTACGAACTATTTAAAATCGTGGAACAAAAGTTTCTACGACAGAGAGATGTAGGAAAGCTGTATGCGGTAGCTAGTTACCAATAAACTTAACTAAAAATGCACTATTTCTTACCAGGACTTAGATCTATAGGTTGCTTGCAAGACTTTTGGTGTTGCCTAAACAAGTGATCAAATATAGCACCATATTCTTCATGTATTCGTTGCATTTCATTTATGTGCTCTGCAACTTTTTCCATACCTTTCAGAGCCTCTGAAATATTAAAAATTGTATTTTAGTCCTTATTTTGTATCTTAAAGTATTGTTCAAAATATTAATCCCGATTGTTTAGTGATAATTTCTTCATAATTATAATGCCAAGTAAAGTTCTTTAAGGCAAGACTCAAGACAAGCAGCTCATGGTTTTTGGCGTTTCTAAACAAAGTGCTTGATCGATTTTGATGAAAATTGGCGTGTATTTAAATTGGCAATATGATTTGATGATTTAAATAATTTAAAAAAAAAACAAGTTTTATTACGAATTGAATAATGAATATGCCCATGTATGAACACACCAAATTTTGCTAAAATATGACAAGTAGTTAAAAAAAACACTAATATGTTGGTATGAAAACGGTCAAAAATCACGAGTTTATTTAGAAAGAGGCGGTTCTCACCCACTAAATGAAGATGTTCCTCAGAGTTAACATCCGTTAGATTTCTCAGTTGTTGTAGCAGAAGCGGATACTTGAGTATCCGTTGTATTGGCTTTATTAAGTACGACTCCAGGGTCGAGGAGTGCTGTTGTTTGGGATTTCGCGAGGACAGGAACTCTTGGAGTGCTTGATTGCCCTCATCTGTACACAATACCCACCCGAGTTACATTAACGATAAAAAAAAACAAATATGATGATTTTAAAATTTGTTCGTTTATTCTTTTGTTGTTCTAAAGTGGAGACCGCGAATCGGCGAACGTAGCGTAGGGCACCCTGAAACTAGATGGAGTGAGAGGGAGAGGCTTATGTCCAGCAGTGGACTATTATAGGCTGATGATGATGATGATGACGTTTATTCTTTTACAGAGTAATGATCTATTATTGTATGAATGTTTTTGATTACTATATACTTATCAATTTTAAAAGCGCTTTCGGCTTATCGTATCAAACTATTAATGTTGATGTAAAAGTTTGACAATTCAGAAAACTTTGTGCTATTGTATTTTTATAATATTGAATGATTTATTTCGTGATAATAAAATTCCTAATAACTTTAGTACTTAATTGTTAAGCAACATTTTCCAAATTGTTTTTATCAAAATTGTAAGTTATTTCGAATTAAAAAAAAAACTTGTATCACGTGAACAATAAAGCTTTTATGTATAGTTCGAGTTAAACTATTAAACTCCGAGCAAATTATTTCATGTGTGACTTACAGAAGTGTTAAGCTACCAAAGCGAAACAAATATCAAAGTTTTTTTTTTACGAGAAGAATGAAAATTTCCGAATGATATACGACGTAAAAAATATGTTTCCAAAAATAACGTTATCAACGCCATCTCTTGCGTTTTGCAAAAAAAAAGTAAGTAAAATAACAAAAAGCGTTATTTCTCCGTACCAAAAAGAATGAGTTAACTCGGGTTGCTATTTCAAATCAAGCAGAAAGTTTTCGTGTCGCAGTTTAAAGTAGCGATATATCTTGAGCGATATCTTACGTCCTTATCATTTACCGCATCGGGTAACGCATCTTTCTAAGGCTATTGACACTCTTTTTTTAGATAAATTCTCTATGATATAACTAACAAAATTAAATATTACTACTAAAACAGCTTAGACACACAATACATATTTGAAAAAGATACTTACTTGGATGTAAAACTTTCTGGGCTTTACTGTGGCTAGCACAGAAGGAACTATACAGTTTGAAATGGTTGACGTACATCAAGAAAGCATTTCCAACAGCAAACAGCACATTCTGTAAAAAAAACATAAACCAATTGGTGGTGTTTTGTGTGTTTTATATCGGCTACCCGCGACTAATAAAAATAAGTCATATTTTTGTAGAAGAGTTTTCCTTCGTGAAAAATAAAAAATTGAAAGAAAACATACACTCACTGACGATAAACTAAATTTAAGAAGAAGGTTAACTCAGTTTTTTTCTATCCCTGTAATTCAGCATTTGACCACTAATTCACGATTCGACGACGTAGTCGAAGATGAAGAACGTAGAACGTATACCTATTCACTCCTTGAAAATCCCTTGACGTTATTTTTCCGGAAACAAGGAGGCCGGCAGTTTGTTTTACTTATAGAGTGCGGTTTAAAATGCCCTCACAGTGCAAAAACCACACACACTGCTTACGATCGGTTTAAATTGTTAGTACGCTAATAGCGCGCCAACAATTTAAACCGTTCATGAGCTTGCTTATGTCAGATAGTTTCATTTTTCAGGTTATCGGCCTCAGTGTCTCATAATGTGATGGTCACAGTTTCATTTCTGTCTTCACAGAAGACTGTGGCCTGCATTAAATCCATTTTTTTCTATAAAAAACAGAGAATATCGGAATTCACAGATGACAATTTGAATTTGACATTAGCGCACACAGTGCACTACCTCATTCTTGTGAGCACCAAAACCAGAACTCAAAACGTTTTGTACGTATCCAAGGGAAATCTGCAGTATAATGATGGTAATGGGGCGCCTTTTCTTTCTTTAATAGATTCCCAATATATTATTGTGGCTCAGTGGGTGGATTTCCGCCATCTGAGCTGTAGGTTTCGAGTTCGATTCCCACCCAGGAGAAACATTTGTGTGATGAACATGGATGTTTGTTCTTAGTCTGGGTGTTTCTATGTATGCTATGTAAGTATTTACAACAAAAAAAAAGTATTTATGTATTCTATTATCTGGTTCCCGTACAAGCGTGCTTAGTTTGGGGCTAGATCATAGTGTTAGGGCGCTGTGTGTGAAAAACGTCCACGTCCACCAATATTTATCAGTTTCCATCTATAATGTAAATTAAATATTAGTATCTTATTGTAAGGAGTAAATTGTAATAACCTTGAATTGATTTGAGAACTCAAAGTGGTGGAAGTTTGGTTCAGCCTCGAGCGCGTCCTCCAAGTTTTGCAGGAACTGTCTTTGAAATGTCACTATCTCCTGAATGTTTCCAAACAGCGCGTTGATCTCGGCGTTCGATAAAAAAGTTTCCTTCTTTAAAGGTTCCAAGTAATTCTCCAGCAAGTTATTAAGGTGCTGCAAATCAAATAACAAAGTTAAGAAAAGCTTTCCTATAATAATATCAAATTTACGAAGAAAAGCGCATTGCTTTTTACTTGTGTAAATTAAGATGCTTGTTGCCTCTTTCTAAAGTGATTTAGTTACATTTTTTTTATGATATGCATTTTTAGATCAAAATCACAAGTAACCAGGGCACCAGAAATAAATCAAAGCTAATCAAAACCATTATAAAACAGAGCAATTTATTTTACGGGTGTGTTTCAGTAGCTACATTTTAATATAAGATGATTAAGACAAAAGCACAGGTGCTGCCAGTTTTACGGAGTTTTAAATCTATTTTAATAAATCCATCAAAGTTTTGTATTCATGAATATTCGTACAGAGTACAGGGTATAAGAATATTCGGGTAACTCTGACTTATGCTCTGTTATTTAATATTCGAATGGAGAAGTTTTGGTATAAGATCAATTATCTTAATTAGTTCAAGCTGGAGAGCTATGTGTTTGTGTTGCAACCGAGCATCTAAAGCGCAGAAGTTCTTAATATGAAAATGAAATATTTGCGGAAATGTCTCCATGTCTGTGATATTTGTTAGTGCAGAATTTGACTGCCCCGGTGGCTCAGTTGGTAGTGAAACTACGTACTGTGCTTGGGGGCGTGGGTTCGATTCCCATCTAGGACAAACATTTATGTGATGAATATTTGTGTTTGTTCTACGTCTGGGTGTTAATATCTATATAAGTATGTATTTAAAAAATATCTATGTACGTATATCAGTCTCTGGCAGCCATATTACAAGCTTTGCTTAGTTTGGGGTCAGATGACCGTGTGTGCAATAATGTCCCAGATAATGTCCAGATTTAATTAATATGGAGCAAAATATAGTGTACCCTAACAACCTCGTAAATATGCAGCACGGTATTTTCCCAACTTGTACCAAAGTGCTAGAATTACAGAACGTGTCAAGTTTTGAAACATAATAACGAAGGGCTTTGGGGAAATATTGTTCGTTGCAGCGTCAAGAGAGCTTGATCTGTCTAGTTTATATTAGGTTACGGCACGGGAGGAAAATCAGAAGTTCAAATGAGATGGATTACTCGGAGAAATCAGAGTTTGTTTCTGTGAAATTTCCAAACTTTGTAAATTGCGATACTTTCAGAAATACCTTGATAAATAGGCGTATCCACCAAAATGACTTTCGGTTTATTCATTTTTATGAAAAGTATAGTATTAAGGTGGGTTTAGACCAAACGACCGAATGCTCATTCTACCCCCACTCCAACAAATTATTTTGGTGTAAACAGAGACAAAGCTTTCTTTCGTAGTTATTTGGCACGAGCGTGTGAATAGCTGCTTAGAGCACGATGTTTCTAGATCGAAACAACAAGAAGAATGTGAGAAGAAGAAGAACAAGAATTTCAAGTTCTTCTTCGTTGACGTTTTTGCTCGTTGGTATTTTTTTGGTGTAAACGATGAAAACAATTTATGGTTTACATCAAACACGGCGCTCTGTTTTTTTGTGCTCTAGTTCTACGTTCGTTTGGTTAGACCACCTTATCACGCTTTCTTGAATCCCTTATATGATGACTATAATATCGTATCGCAGACCAACTATGGCGTTGCGTTTGATGTCAGCTACTGACCTATATCCACGTTTGATGTCGACTCGATTTACCAGTATCTTTATAGGAGAGTCCCGTTTGTGTCAGAAGCATGCTTAGTGCGAGCCATCATTTCATCGTGGATGAGCATTGTGCTTTGATCATGATACGGCGATAAAATTGTTTCATCGTCTGATAACTGTAGTTAGTAGTTTCTGTGTCAATGGGTCTACGTACGGCCCTTATAATGGATTAAGTTTGTTATTAATAATTTTATGAAGCCAATTATGACGATTTGAATGAACGAGTATTTTGTACGAAGTATTTTTTTTAACATGCTAGTAGCATTTGGAGTTGATTAGCATGTGAGCATGCCGTGCCAGTAAAAGTATTGAGTGTGGCTAGTGTCACCGCACTTCTAAAATCTCTAGATACAATTCCGAGGTTTTTTAATGTTTGTTTGCTCAATGTTCGATACGAAACGTATAGCACTCACCTGGCCGCAAGTAGCTTCAGAGTTCGCATTTTTTTTTTAGTTCTCCGTTTTCAAAGGAGTATAAAGACGGCCGCACAGCTCTGCTCGATTAATAATGTACTGTCACTCATTACAGAGTTAATAATCATGTAGCGTGTAGTACTCACATCGTTTAGTAGATGCGTCTTTTTGTCACGTTTTAGAGACGTTTTACGTCTACTTCGCTTCGTTGTCAAGAAGAATTGCTACAAAAACAGTAATATCTCCAACCTTTCCATGACGTCCCTGGTGAACCGTTCTATGATATCTCACAGCTAAAGATAGCGGGCAGGTGAAATTTCTCCATCTCAAAAACATTAGCTATACTGCTGATCAACGTGCCATCCAACTATAATTTTTGCTAGCAACTCAGTCCACAACAGGTGCAGACACTGGTATTATCAAATGAAACACTCACCCTAACGTAAGCCTTTTCAGTATCAACAAGCTCAAGCAGTACTTTCTTGAGTTTGTCGGCGTCAGACATGTGTCTTGAAGGGGTCCCGGCGGCGGCGCTCGCCACGCTGCCTGTGGGGCTGCCGCGCCGAGTCTCCGCCGGCGACCGGCACCATCCAGTCACTTGCTCTGCGCTCTGTGAACAAGTGTAACGTACACAATTTCTCTCATCACCATCAGCCTATGTTTGTTCACTGCTCCTATTCTCCTAAAGGACACCCAATGGCACTATCTTCTCTCTGCTTTACGTATCCACCTGATTAACGCAAGTTTGATCACATAGAATATCACCAGTGATCGAACTAGGCTAGTGGAATAGGAGACTAAGTCTTACAACTTTATTAACTAAGAAACAATAAGTACTCGTACTTATAAGCTGATTGGCTAGCCTGGAAGATTATACCGAGCGACAATTACGAGTATCTATCTGTCTGATATATAAGGTAAAAAAAAAACAAAAATTATTTATTTAGAGGAAAACAAACATAAACTAAAACTTTAAAATTACAATTGAAACAGCACAGTTGAGCGCGATATCTTTACGTTAAAATACAAGTAAAATTATAAAATACAGATGGGCTATAGATTATGGAAATATACCTACCAATCAAATTTATTATTTCGCGCATGACGACTCGCATTGTGAGTCCATATTGAAAATGTCTAATCCTTTTCAACGATTAAAACCCTCTGTTATGATTTATTAGGGCCCTCGTTATTTATTTCGCGGAACAATGACTTTGAAGAGAGCAATGTAACGCAGATCAGTACAACCTCCAGGAGTTACAAATTGACGTACAATTTATCTTGTAGCTAGAAACTGGAAATCTTAGTGACTTCTAACAGCGACTAAATTTAAATGCAATATTTTTATTTAGAAATTCGCGAATTTATCAATTATTACAACAATTAAGAACTAGGACGATGCACTGACTATAATATAATTATATCCTTATACCTAACTCGTTTTACTTAAGTGCGTGTCAAAGAATTATTCAAATCGGGTCTGGGTGTACTCCCTAGAGATTGTAATTAATTAAAAGAGAGAAAAACACATTTCACGCTCGAGGGACGCAAAAATCTAAACCGGAGGATACTCAAGTTGAGAGAGATAATTGAATCGGGGATTTTATCATATAAATGCACGAAGAGCAACACAAGTAATATTTCTAGCTCCAGTTCAATGTTTCTTACCTTGAGAAGGTTTTCGATCTCGAAGGAGTTGGTCCTCGAACTCACTTTCGGCGGTCCGGTCACAGAGTCACTATGGACGTCATTATCGGGGCTGTAGAGCTCTTTACCTGTGAATGAAATAGATTTTTTAATAAAATGTTCAAAATATACAGTTTGTTTATGTTTGGAAGAACTATTGAGTCATGAATTATAAATGACCAAAAAGGTGGTATCTCAGTACAACGACGTCGATAAAGTTATTCTTGTTAGCTAAATTTATTTGCAACATAAACAAAACTTCCTTAATATTTCAAGCCAACAGCCATTACGTATGGTAATTTCCACATTATTTGTATCCTCTACGCTATGTAGGTACGTTACAGTGTAAAATGAGCCCAATAGAAAAAATAGCTTATTTAAAAATGTCCACGTAGGAAAAGTTTTGATTAAATGTTATACATCAAAAATTATAACTTATACATACAATAAATTTTATCCTGGGTAAATTTCTGTAACTTCTCACTGAAATCGCGAAACGGAATATAACGAGGTTATGTTACATCGTCGAGTGACGTATGTACGGATGACGTCACCTTCCACACCAGTACAGTTTCACAACGTTGTCAAGTACTGAGTATATAAAAAGGCTATCGCAACTACAAGAGTATCTTATATCTCTGTCCGATTCCCAGTTTATTTTTTAAAACGAGCAAGTACAGTTTTTATCTTTTAAATGTTACAACAAATTTTTGTTATGCTTGAAAATAACTAATGCACCAATAAGACCAAAATCTAGTCATGATCTATTTTCTACTTCTCGTTATTTTAGTTATAGCTATATTATACCTATAATATCTAAAAGCATAGATAAAAATATCCCGGCAGAAGGATGAAATCCACGTTGCCGTATTTAGAATAAAACATGCTCACAATTTTCGTAAGACAAGGTTTTTCCAAATTGTTTCCGCAAAATAGCGAAAAGCTTTCTCAAGATTGTAGAGCGGAGTGTTACAGACGGGAGCTCAAAATCTCTTATTCACGTCGGTGGGCAGAGGTCAGAGCTAGGCAGCTGGGTTATATCTACCGCATAATCAGCGCTCTGCGGTGTCGCAAAATGGATCCCAATTACCGCGTAACGACGTTGCCGTAACCGTTCCGGTGATGGTCCGTCGACCTGCCGCTTTCTTGAAGGATTGTGCGGAAATGGAACGAGAACACGCCAATTGTACCAAATAGAGTGGACCATTTTGACGTAATCTTCAGAGACACACTCTTATTTATGTGCCGCGTAAAAGCCTTCTTGACTTTTTGCGGTTGTTTTGTGATATTCCCCTATCACGAAGACGGAAGATGTTTTTGTATTTTCTGCAATTTCAGACGTTTCCGTAAAAGCAGCAATTTCGTTGTTTGTTGGAGTTTTAATAACAGAACGGTATATATCATGCCTTCTTACGGGCAGCAAGTAATAGCTTTAACTAGAGGGTAACTTTGATGACAAAGAAAACTTTACTGTGTTAAATCTAATAAAATAGTAACATTAGCAGCAGCAACAAAGCTTACAACTCGCAACACAAAATGTAATTACCTCTCCCGAGCTTAAAGTCACAATACCACACACAAGGAACCTCTTGAGAACGATCTAATTTCAGTAGCGTTTCAAAAAAGAACCTTTTATTTAGCAAAGCTGTAATAAAGGCCATTTCAATCAACTTCTGTATTTGTATAAAACTCAATAAATGGGAGCGTAGATAACGATAACAAGTATGCGGATGCGGGTTGAGTAGGTAGGTACGTAACGTGAAGGAGACGTTTCCAATATGCCTAACCGCTATCAAAAGAGCTGTCGAGTTTCAATAACACGGGAGGAAATTACAATGCTCGCGATGAAAGTTTCACGTGAAGCTTTATGACAAGAAGTCACACAATGAGTTTTTGGCCGCGGTGTATCAACATCGGGGACAAGCAAATAGCTCGCGGTGGGGTCACGGCCTTCATATAGAGGGCGGCTATTTTCGTTTTAAGCTGTCGTGAAGCTTACAAAGCAGAATGTAGTAGTTATAAAACGAAAAAGCCCAAAAAAATTCTAAATGTAACACGTGATACCTATATGTTCCGAAACAATTTCAGAGGGTAAAATATGTAATAAGTATTAAATTATGTGAAAATGTAAAATCGGGTATGACGTGTGAGAAAATTCAATTTCAGATTATAATTTGATATATGAAACAGAAGCTCGTGAAAGGGCAGCCGGTAACGGCATGAAATGAATAAAAATGAAAGGTCTTCCGCTTCGAATGAGACCGCGCGTCATTAGTTGTGTGCCGAGTATATTATTAGTGGGGCACGTCGTAATAAATAACCTGTTCCGAGGTTGAAAGAGGTCGTCATTGTTCACGTTCCGAACCAGGGTCGTGTCAAGCCGCGCCCCGATACACTTATAGCCGCCATAAAACAAACAACAACTACAACTCGACTCAATATGTCGTCATAATTGCCTCTCGTGTTGCTCCTGTTCCAGAACAATGAAATATGTACTAACCACCAAAGAGCACAGAACTTGTGGATATAACGTACTCTGAAATAATAACTCTTCGCAAATAAACATAGGTACACAAAGTTTTAGAACAAATTAATACAGAAGGAAAAGAGCGAAAAGAATGTGGTTAAGATATTACCCCGATTTCATTTCTTGAGGAAAATGGGACCGAAATATATTTTTTATAATAGTACTGTGTAAATAAAATTAGCCAACCCTTATTTTTGGGAGTTGAAAGTAGTCTGCGCAAAAATAGGTCAAGCTCCAATATAATACTATTTCATTCATCAGCCAAACGTACCTAAGTACATGTTGAAAAAATTTACCTTTTTCCTTTTGTACATATAGCTTTTTGGGGACTTTTTGATCAATACTGGACCCCTATTCGGAGAAATGACATTTTATCTCGGTCACTCTCACTCCCATTAAATTCTCAATTAGAGAGACAGTGACCGAGATAAAATGTCATTTCTCCGAATAGGGGTCCTGTCCGGGTTGAAGACCATTCCATTCCTATGAGTACAACGAAATCTTACAAATATTTTATCAATATTATACCTAAACCAACATTTGCAACGACTTGAGATAATAAAATCATGATGAGCTCGTATAGCACTAAGCATCGTTCAATTGTTTAAAATTGCAAACATAAAGCAGCTACGTGTAAAATCACGTGTAATGATAATGAGGCAGTTAAACGAGTCAGCCTAAGTGAAACGTTTAATACGTGAGCTCGGTGTATGTTTCATTACTGAAATGCATAGCGTTAGTTATGTGGGTAGATACAACGCCCTGATTACAACAGATGTTGTGACTATCAAGCGCTGATTGCTGTGCCTATGTGTGAACATAACGACTACGCATTAAAGCGGAAAGTACCTATACCAGACATTAATAATCCGCATCGAACAAAACTAGTTATTTTATGTTGCACAAAATATTATTGGCTTTGAGCCACAAATCGAGTATGAAGATTTAGGATACGAAAACGATGCCAAGTATTAAAGTATTACGTAAATACTACAATTGAAGAGTTGCTTGCTAGGCATTCATAAAAAATAACAACGATAAAACACATATAAAGTAATAGTATCTATTATCTATATTTTTATGCCTAAGCAATATGCTAATGTTAATCCGTCACAAATGTTACCATCGTATAGGTATATATAGTCGAATAAGGTATTATTACAGACCGCACTTAATGGTTTAGCTTTAGACAAGGAGTTTCATTAAGTGCTTCATTAAAACGGAGGAAACTATTAGAAATATCGTTAGTAAGATGTTGTGGGAGAACACGGAAAGGGTTTAATATCGTGAAGGTTATCACCGTGACGCGGCGTGCCCCTACCGAGGGGATGAGAAACGGCAGCAAAACAGAGCATAAGCTAAAAGCTCCCCCCGTAAATAATAATCCGCCAAGTCATCGCAGCGACGAGCCATCCAATAGTTGGTGTACGTAATGAAAAATATCAGAACTGCTCCGCTAAAACATTTTCACTTTTAATTCTAGGGTCGGAGTGGGAGTAACTTTTTGGGGAGGGAATAACAACATTCGAGAAAATTCGGATGCGAAAGTGTAAATGTAAATTGGCTGCAGAAAACGGCAAAGTTCGCAGTTTAGCACCTGCTACAATTTTGACAATTAATCATTCTTCAGGGGCGCACTGCGGTATTTGAAATTGACTATATTTGGTTAACGTTACTAAGTATGACTTTGCGTTTTATGGTTATAAGGGAGCAAACATTATAATAACTGCTTACGCAGGCACTTGGGTAAATAATTCTTAGATACCATCACGTAAGTATTTCAACTTAAGCTTATGCTTTTTCTTAAACATTGCTCGTTTAAATTATTTTAATGTAGTCTAGTTGTTTTGAAAGTATTTACGAACTGCATAATATTGAGAAAAAGGGTGATACTGTAAACCTTTTCAATGATTATATGCTTTTGATCCATCCCTGTTGTAATTTGTTTCAAGTGTGCTTCAAAAAGTGGTAGTCCTTTTGCAACACAAATAACTCTTTGCACTAGTATTCCCATGTGTCGTGGGTGCATTGGAACACACAAAGAGATGGAAAGCTAGCACCCAGACCCAGAGCAGATATTTAAATTCAACATCTGCCCGGCCGAGAATCGAACCCGGAAGCTCCTAGCTATAAGGCAGACGCATTACAAACTAAGCCAGGAGGCTCGTCCGGAGTAAATGTGTATATTATCATAAGTATTTGTAAATGTAAGTACATTGTGAAGTATGTAGGTACTCACTCCAAGCGGGAGCTGGGACGATGAGTCCGGAGATCATGTCGTCGGAGATGACGGGCGGGTCGGTGGGCGGCGGCGGACATACCAGCGAGTCGATTATGTCGTCAGTGGCTGCACGCATCACGCCCGACAGCTCGGGCGGTTCCGTGCGGGATGATCTATAACATACTCTCCCTTTAAAAAAAAATCCTATAAAAATATCAAATTATTAAAAAACACTAACAAAAACAGATTTAATTCTACCCTTGTTGTTTAACAAGTTTTTATTTAATAATCAGCGTTTTTCAGAATCAATTTCAGACTTAGATTATTTTTACTTTCCCATAAATATTATAAATAAACGAGGCATCGTATATTTTCAATTTGTAGCTAGCGTTATACATATCTTTGCCAGGAACGAAATATATTTTCATTTCATAAAATTCAAAAAGAGATTCCAGAGAAGTTTCTAATTGCATAAATATTAATGAACTCGACTGTGCCAGCGAAAATAATTCGAGAAAGTCCGGTATACCAGGCACGAAATAAAAGAACATAGGTACTGGACCAAAATCGCATCGCATTAAACTTGTTCAAAAACATCAACCATTCACTGAGAGGGTAGATGCAACACGTTGGGCAGACTGTCGTCACTGGTTACGTAGATCTCACTGCCCTAGGGGCTTTCTAAGGGATGGCTTCTGCAAACATATTGATCCAACGTCATTTTCAGTTTAACTCGAGTTTCCATACAAACACGAACAGATAAATTAGTTCACAGAGAGAGCGTGTTAACGATTTTGAAACGGAATTTCAGCGCACTATGGCTCACCTGAAGCGACGTTTTGCATATTGTTTGGCCATGTTTACACAAATGCACGTCAAACAGTATTGAATCGAGCAGAATTTGTATTCGAAGCACACAACCAGATTATGTGCATTAGTAGCTAAGCTGTCGAATAACGCGGAGATCAAATCGAGATCTAAACAGAATTTCATTCACGGAACGTATCATTTACATGAATGGAATTTAATCATGACCGTGTTTCCAGCACGGATACGTAACGAAACTGAGACTCGAACTGTACGAAACAAATATCACGTCACGGATCGGTCGTTGCGAGCGTTCCGCGATAATGAAGATGAAACGAAAATGTTTCACTTTTTGCAGTCCGCAATGGGAGAGATACAATGTCTACAAGCACAATATTATAGAGCTGTTGCTCAATACTCATTTGCTTTCTACTTTATATTATTATTTTAGGAAGGGACTGACGTTTTTCTTTCGTTCTTTCAATATGCACTTCGCACTGTTTCACTATTTTGTTATTATGTGCTGCATAAAATTCGACAGTGCTTCCGCACATATAAACTAAGAAAATAAAAATTTAGAACACCATTAGCCTCATAATTCGTTAATTATACGAACCGAAAACTTGAGCTCATTTTACGAGACAATAACGGCGACCGCCTTTAAGCCGTAAAGGTCTATACGAACGGAACGGGCAGCGAGATGAGACAACTCACAACAGTAATAATATCGCGTCGCTCACGGTCGTTTCGAGATGACATTTGTTGGGGAACATAAAAGACTCCGTTCACTTTTCAACTCCGCGCCAGACCAGCGCCGCATCACCTCACAATGAATAACGGAGACTATGCGGCATAAGATCTATTTTAGATTTGTAGTAAAGTCCATGTCGAGTGGACAGCGCGGTTAAATATTGTTGCTTATAATTCTAAAATTGACCTTATGCCGTAAAGTATAACCCCGTTTTACACACACACGGTTGTGGGGTGAGGCGGTGCTGGTCTGGCGCGGAGTTGGAAAGTGGACGGAGAGCTTTATTCGAGGCGGTGCGGCGCTGTGGAGAGGCTCAATTGCGGTCGGTGACAATGGGTCGCGCGGGCAGGTGAGGCGCTGCAGGCGGCGGTGGCAGGCGCGCACCGTATATAGGTCGCAGCGGCCGCTTCAGTAAACTCGTCGCGCCCGCGAAAGGTCAGGTGTATGAGGGCGGGAAACGCCGATGAACGGGCCCGCCACCCTGCTCTTCCGGCACCGGCACTCTTTAAGTTTTACTTCCGTTTATTAGGTGCTCTAGGCGTCAACTTCCCATGCCGCGAGTGCCTCACTCTTCGCGACACAAAACGGACGACCTGACCTTTTTATTGAGAAAAACTCGCTTCGGCCCGCAACGATTTATTCTAATTTGATGTTAACGAATGCGCCTCGTCGGGTCGCTCGATTAATGAACGAACTGCTGTTAACTCTGTCGAGGATCGGCGAAGTTTCATCAACGCGGAAAATGTACAGCGAGACAGTCGAGTTCATTATTCTATTTGTAACCTTAATTAATTAAAACCATTTTAGGAAGTCGTTAGATACCGTTTGACTAACGGTTAAATAGGTGGGTAACCAAATGAAAAGGCGCTATTAATAGCGAACGATGCATAAATACCTCATCATCATGACGAGGGAGAGCTCCTCTTGCAGCACGCTTTCCAGGTACATCATATCTAGGTCGGACACGATCGCTCCGTTGATCACCATTATCTCGTCGCCTTTGATTATACCTGGCACAGAAACCGCCGTGTCTGCCATGATTGTCTTTACCTTTTTTAAAGTTATTTTACAAAGAAAAACAATCGAGATTAAAATTCGAATGTTGTCTACGGGATATCGATTCGAAACAACATTACAAATTCGCAGCTGCGGAAAAGTATTTTTTCAGTCTTTCTTTATAAAGGCTCCGAGTATAATAAAAAGTAGGCTTCAAAACGTACAACAAAGGGCAAGTCGCGAACGAGTAAGTCGCTTACAATGGGAAACAATACATAATAAGGTTGAGAAGGAGGCAATAGTGTTGTGAGATTATTGTAATTTTTGTTAATTGTGTGAGTTGTGTGTGCTGGGAGCGTGTCGGGTGTTGGGGGGAGTACATTACCGTTCTGCATAGCGACGCTCTTGTCCTCGACGCGGCTGACATAGCAGCAGAGCTCGTCCTGCCGCTCTGCATTCTCGATAAGCTCCGCCTCTACGCTGAAGCCCCACATCTGCTCGAGCGTATTCCGTTGCAGCTCCACTTGGTACAGGATCTTTGCGCAGACCTCTACCACCTCGTGTGTGTGCAACTATAACAATATACATACGAGCTAGATAATACATCTTCTTATCAGCTTTTAGGCTCTAGTGGATAAAGTCGCCCTCCTATTGCGGAGGTTGTTGCCACAATCTCCACGCTTGGATATCGCAGAATGTTCATCGTTTACTAAGAGGACGCTTCTACCCAGGTCCCAAACAACACATATATTAGTCATAATTGATGCACATTTCTGCTATTAAGCCGTAAATAGATACATTTATATTATGTACATCTTTTACATATAAACGTATATGATATTTTACATAAAAGCAATACGCAGAAGATTTAGTTGCAAAGCTTGTTGCAGGAAACCGGGACTTTCTTTGAAGAGATGTTCTAAATTAAAATTACTGAAAACTTTTTGTAAGGGATTAGAGCGAAGAAGATTTAACTTGAGTGAGATATCTTTACTTAATCTTAACCTCGGCGTCGCAAACGCTCAAATAAGATATCGGTATAATTCCGTATTATAAAGCTCGGATTTTGCTCTCAAAATAAACTTGTGTTTCGTAGACACTGAAGTAAGTTCCTTTATAGTTATCATGTAGAGTCTCGGTGTGGTAACTATACTTAAGTGTGCGGTTCGTTTGTTTGTTATATTCTATTCATATAAGGTTTGT
Source organism: Apocheima hispidaria (assembly GCA_947579745.1). Lineage (NCBI taxonomy): Eukaryota > Metazoa > Arthropoda > Insecta > Lepidoptera > Geometridae > Apocheima > Apocheima hispidaria. The sequence goes on from OX388151.1 coordinate 7,884,560, forward strand.
CTAAGGAAGCTAGGAGATTTAGAAACTATGTAATATTGTAAATTAGCTCCAGATATAAAAGGCGCTTTTCTCGGAACTGTTTGTTTTTTGAGTGCGGTGATTGCTTTTTGACTACCTATGGTCCACGATGTAAGTACATACTGGATATATTCGATTACGTTTTAAACCAAAAAGTTTTAAAAGTCTATATAACTCTTAAGTCATCATACCATAAAATTTTGATATATTAATTTTATGTTGACATTTAAATTTGATATTGTAATTTATTATTTAAGTTTTTTCAATTTTATACCTATTTTTATTAGGAAGTTGGCTTATTGTTAAAACTAGCGACCCATCCGGGCTTCGCACGGGTGTGATTTAGTAAAATTATACATAAACCTTCCTTGAAAACATATCTAACTAATGGTGAAAACCGCATCAAAATCCGGTGCATGGTTTGAGAGGAGCTATTAGCGGATATACGGACAGACAGACAGACGCCGAAAGCGACATTAATTTATACAATTTTGAGATTCTTTGGGTAAATGTTGGGTTTTTATCTCAACAAATTATTTGAATTAGACTATGATCTATCAGCGGTGGGCAACCTTCGGAATGTCGCGAGCCAATCTTTCGAACGTTCATGCGGTCAAGTTGCAGACCGTGGGGAGACGAGAAGTGTTTACATTTTGTGTAATTAGCAAAACAAACGGTTTGTATTTAATAATAATAAATATCGTTGCTGAATAGGCGGTACCGTGAACATATTTTTTCTTTAATTATGGCTCTACACGGTCAGTGAATTTAGCTAAAGTGTATTTAGTAGCTCATGTAGTTATTTTAGTACGTTGCTCAAACGTGTTCTACATAGTCACACACGTAAACCGAAACATTCTACTGCTAAACTTAATCCTGATTTTAGAAACCTCAGTTTCTACATGGAAAGTTAAATTTCCACACTAAAATACCCAAAACTCGGTGCTACAGCAACTGCTACGAAAGTCAACGACTCACGAGATATTCTTCGAAGCGCAAAGACGTCCGTTTATAACGGATTTCATAAAGTTATTTTAGCATTTTCCGTACCAGAGCAAGTTTCAGACGTTGGGTGGAAAATTTTGCGGCTACAACGCATATTCAAACCACGTAACATTCACTGATGTTGGGGAGTGATAAGAAAATTTCGGTGGGTGTGAAATGCGAAATGGCCGGATAACTTTAGTAAGCTAAAAGTAAGTTTATTCAATAGTAAATAATTTTATTCATATTAAAAATTAAATTACAAAAGTCATATAGCATAAAGTTCTCGGTGCAAAGGTGTCTATAACGCTCGTAGCATTGCCGCGCCGAAAGGCAATGGTCTATCTTTGCGCGAGCAACGAGCCGGAGCGGGCATCACCGTCATTTCTGTCAGTCAATGCCATAATCTCGGCCACCAAGCTTGTCGCTTCGGCTCCGTAACTGCTCATGATCTCCACAGCGATGGGCACAAAATAATAGTGTAGCACCATCGCTTCTATTTCAGCCGCTTTTTGCACGCGGAATCTTCCTCTGCCAATGCTGGAGTACGGATGGTACGATCCAGGTGGCTAGCGGCAACATTGCTGACGCAAATAGTAACCCACACCAGGCACTTGCCGCTTTTCCGAAGTATCGAGGTCAAAACATCCGATCTCTTGTCGTCGGACCTACTCAGCCTGAGTCTAGCACACAGGGCAAGCTAGCTGAGACTAACGCTCTGCAGTAAGTAAGATATTCAGTATAATTGTATCTATCTATATATACGAAAGAACAAGCCCTTTTCTAGGAATCAACGCACAGACCAAACCGCTTATGATAAACGTGAAATTTGAACTCCTCAAATTTTGTGTGGAAATAAAATAAATAATCATGCTCACTCAATAAACTCGGTTAATATACTAATCATACAAAATAAAGACAGGCATCTCTCAGGATTTTTCGACAATCAATCCCTAAAGACAAACAATGGGGTGTTTAATTCAAGCTCAAAAAAAAACAAAATTCTTTATTTTGGAACAAATAACTTAATGACTAATAGAACGATGCTACCCGTAGTAGTTAAATAACTTTGTCGCGGGTAGCAACTCCCACCTCCGAAACACCCACTAAACGGAAGTTCCAAAATTAAAAGAGTAAGTATTTACTTTAGTTTTTACAGTTAAAAGATGCAAAAATGTAAGTACCACGCGCGCAAGCTAGTATATTATACATAATATCTTATATCATTAAAAGGTTTAATCTCTAAGTATTTAAATCATTAGGGAATTCTTGTACCTATAAAATAAGTTTCTCTTGCACAATTAAGTATTCTGTGCATTATTAAAAAAGATGTTTTGAAAGAAAATTAAAATTATTATATATTTGTTTCGTTCTTTCATAAGATTTTACTTTGAGGTAGTTCATTGAATCAGGCGCTACTTTGTGGAAATACATTTTGAAACTGTACACTATGTGACTCGATTACTCGATATTGTACTCGACGCCGATTTTGTATTGGAACACTACTAGAGATTGGCCATAGATTTCTTCTTTAAGTTCTTTAAGTTAGTTTAGTTTTACACATATAGTTCCCCACTAGGATTCTCTGAATCGGGGATATCAATGAAAACACGCAAAGATATGGACAAATAACCCAGAGCAGATATTTAAATCCACTATTTAAACATCTGCCCAGCCGGGAAACTAACCCGGGACCTCCAGCTCATAATGCAAACGTTCTACTATTTAGCGAAACAATTGGAAGCTACAGGTTAACTAAAAAACGAGGGTTATCATAGTTTTTTTTTTCTGGCATATTAAGAAAAGTTATACTTACACTTGAAGTAGATTATCCTTGTACTGTCAGACCGCAATCAAGGAGAAACCTCGTAAATCCTCGCAAAAGCGATGGATTAAAACCCATTTAGATTGATCAGGAAATAACGTTACCCTAATTTAACTATCACTCCGTGTCTGTTTGCTGATTTTTATTACCTTTTAATTTAATTTAACGCCGCATTTCTTAATATTTTAAATCAGACATTTTGTCTTTACTTTTCTGGATAGGCTTATTTTTTATGTTATTTTAAAAGTTCTTTATTTAACATAATAATAAAATACGTACAAACTAGACACAGTCTAAAATATTGTATACGCCAATATTCTGTAAATAACTTTTTCAGGCTAGCAACGCCTCTGTAAGTGTTTTAAAAACGAATTTTGATTTTAATTATATTTAAATCCATGAACTATTTAGTATTAGTGAAAACAAACTATTAATAGACTTAAATTTACGGTAAACAGCCTATTGCACCAGGCTCATTTTTTAATCTAATAAACCTACATAGCATTGTAGGTACACTACTACAGAACATAAATATACCATTACAACAATTTTTCAACAACAACAAGTCTTGGTCTGTGCGTTGATTCCTAGAAAAGGGCTCGTTCTCCTTTTTATATATAGATGCTATATTTACCCGCGACTTCGTTCGCGTGGACCTACAAAAAAAAGTAGCCTATGTCCGTCTCCGATCGTAAATATATGCAAAAATGCAGGTCGATCCGTTCAGCCGTTTAACCACGATAACGAAAAAACACCCAGACAGAGAGTGGTTGTTTATTTATTAGTTTGAATTAACCGCCAAAATATTGGAAACTCAAAGATAAAGTTATTTTCTGAATAAAATAATCTATTTTAATTAACCTAAAACCTATCGCAGGCTGATTCCCTACATCATTCTTAACAATAACCAAATAATTACTTAATTATTCCGCGATCATTTCCGGTTGTAAGCATTTTGCTAGCTACGTGACGTCTACTCGCACGCACAGGCACAATCAAGTGGCCAGGATAATCAGCTGATAACAGTTCTCAAGAATTGTCGTGCACTATTTTAATGAGACCGCTGTATCGCCACGGACAGGACTGTTGTCGCCTATGAGCCTGATATCGCGTGTTCGACCAGTCCCAGCTGTGCTTGTCGACATCACCATCCCAGATGACGAGAGCCTCGTGAAGATCGAGAGGGCTAAGTCAAGAAGTATCTTTACGTGGCTCACGAAGTTTCCGCGATGTGCGATGTTGATTCGACGATCATTGTCCCGATAGTCGTATAGCGGCCTTATAGCGAAGACCATCGAGATCTAAGGAAGTTCTTGCTATACGGTTGGGTCAAGAGTCAATTGGGACAAAAAGGCAGTGATCCGTGACATGACGAGCATCGTCAGAAGGCACTCACTGCAGTCCGGTTTAGGTCTTTATTATGTTTTTCTATTTTCAAATATTGTTAAAATGTTTTCTGATGATAAATAAATGAACACAAAAGTAAAAAAAAAATATGTTTCAAAATGTACTTGTTTACTTTAATTCACAAATTTGCGGTCAAAGTTATCCAATTACAGAGCATAATTGAATGCTTGACAAACTGGTATAAAATTACGTTGAAATAAAATTAGACTAACTTTTTCCAAGATCGTTGATCCAGAAGTGTTAGCAATATAACTTTTTGATAACCGTACATCAGTGAGGCGTGCAAGTGTAGGTATTGTATAATGGAACGCCACTGTCAGACCCTTCTCACGTCACTCACCATGACAAAACATTTTATATTTTACTTATATATTTATATATAAAGTTGCCATCTAACCGCATGCTATATTTTGCTGAAAATTTAATTTAAAAATTAAACGTTCCCGCCGTGGCCTGCCGACCAATTAGGCAACATGACACCATTCTGTTCTGATGATTCTTTTATGAATGTAAATTCCATTATTAAGTTTTACTAATAAATGGTTTCGCCAGGGGACACCGTAGTCAAGGACCGTCATTAGCTTAATTGCTTGATTTGTTCCTGAACGACGACAAAGCCTTGAATCAATCCTTGCAGGTTGAGTATATAATCTGTTATTTAAACGTAACTATTAATAGAAAAGAAAAAAACAAGTCTCTAAAATGTCTATGTCTATGCCTAAGTCACTCCGGACGTAAACAGGAATCCAACGCGCCTCGCTCACTGTACGGTACGGTACTGTACGGTTATCAAAAGCATGCTGTGTAGGCTTTACTTGACTGCCCCGGTGGCTCAGTTGGTAGTGAACCTACGTGCTTGGGGGCGTGGGTTCGATTCCCATCTAGGACAAACATTTATGTGATGAATATTTGTGTTTGTCCTATGTCTGGGTGTTAATATCTATGTAAGTATGTATTTAAGAAATATCTATGTACGTATATCCGTCTCTGGCAGCCATATTACAAGCTTTGCTTAGTTTGGGGTCAGATGACCGTGTGTGCAATAATGTCCCAGATATTTATTTATTTATTTAGGTGGTAATATAGGGACACATAAATATACGTATATACTTACATACACCGCAAAACCTTACCCTCCTCCTTGGGCAGTCAAGTAAACACAGTGGAATTGGTAGCATTTTGCGGTTTTGAATAATATTTTACCTAACCACATATTATACAAGTGATGTGAAACAATGACTAAGCGTTGGTTGAAACAAGGGTAGCATAGCAATTTTTATCGCGTATTAGCACAAGGCCGAGATAGATGGCACTGCGAAAGAGAAATATTATCTAGTGGAAAGTGGGAAGACTGTGAATGGTGATGACACACAAGTAAATATTATCTAAGCTCAAACTGCGCGACTCGCTACTAAATATGTAATGGGGAATAATAGTGCGTAGATGCTTTGGAATAGCGCGAAGTTTTAATTATAAAATTATATTTAAATAGTTGTGAACATACATAAGTCTCGATGAGGTCGGTGCGGTGCGGCACGAAGTAATTGTGGTCCTCCATGTCGCGACGCTTTTTGACGCGCACGAAATGCTCGAGTGCGTTGAGCGAGCGGCGGGCGCATGCTGCAGCCAGGAACTCCTCGACAGACATGCCTTCGCGCACGCCCACTGTGGCTGTGGTGCCCTCCGGCAGTGACACACGCACCGCCGACTCGCCTTCCTCGCGGGACATCTGCCAAACCATATTTATGTATTTTTTTAACACCAATATGTCGGCGTTTGGCAACCAACTCCTGTGATGGTTACAACGTAGCCAAAGTTGGAATAAACAAACCTAAAAGCAACCTCTTGAAAAGACCCAGGCTATATCTACAAGAAATTAAAGAGAGCAATGGATTATCTATTTGACGAACTTCCTTGCTAAGTTGGTTTAGTAGGTTCCCGGGTTTGATTCCCAGCCGGGCGGATGTTTGAATGATGAATATCTGCTCTGGGTGTTCGTTGTCGATGTGTTCGTTGTCGATGTGTTTGTGTGTATTCAATGGTTGCTGACACAGGGACACCTATTGGGGAGATATGAGTGTGGAGCGTTATTTGTTTATCTACGTACAGTCTATTTCATTTTAGTGTCAAAGTATGTAAACTAGTATGTCGTTTTGGAACCAATGATGTTTGCTTCGAATTTCGTCGCTAGTGATTATCATTAGTTGCTAATCAACCATATTTGTGTATGTTGTTGGAAATCTGAAACGAAACGGCCCCTACAATAATAATTCTTTATTGACAATCAAACAAACATAAGTCGCTTATACATAATTATGAAACTCTACTCAGAAAGAAAGTACAAGAATATTCGGCTTGCGGTAGCAAATAGTTGGTCACAGAACCTACGCTAAGCAAAGCTTGTGTTGTAGGTTACTGTATACCTTCAGGGTTCAGTACATCACAGTGCTTTAAAGAATTGAATGAAATACAAAAAGTAATAATATTATAGTTAGTGATTTTGTGTGTATGTGTATTTATTATTTGTATATGAAGGTGCTTCAGGAGAGTGGAGATTTTCGCGTAGCACCAGCCTCAAACGACTTGGGCTCGCTGAAATGCCCACGCGTTTGTACTAGGGATAGTGTGTGTGTGTGTAAAGCAACCCCGAGAAGCATTAGCTTGTTACATATAACATGCGTTGGTAATAGCCAAAACGGTTAAGGTAAAAGTAAACATTTTAAAAGATCAATTTAAAATTCAGTTGCCTTTATTTATTTACGTTATTTTTAGATCGTGTACACTCACGTAGTACGTATATAACGGTCAATGAGACTCAAATGCAAAAATAAAAAATTATGACTGACCCATTTTCGAAATATTAAAAATACTGCTCAATTAAACACTTTGACAACAATACTTCCTTTATGCTTAAACTTTAATAATACACTTTGGAACGGTGATATTTCAACATTGATTCCTATTATAATAATTCATTAGCTTATATGTGAAAAGAGTTTTGAAATGGTCTACGGAATCATAATGCGAGAAACATACGAACCAAATAATTATCTGTAAACAGGTGGAAGCAAATGTTTCGTTAATTCTGTCGAAATTCAAACAACAAACCGCATAATGAAACCATTTTGTGATGGATTGGAGATGTTATCATTAAAGCTTTTAGGTAAAATACATGTTATACAAACGATACATATACGCACCCTTATTCAGCTATACAAATAACCCGGAGCTGATCCGTGTACCAAGGCACTTCCGTTTGATTTAGAGCGTCGAGAGCTGACACATATATCTTTTTTAAAAACAATATAAGCGTATACTTTCTGGATTTAAATTCATGTAGCGCGATCCATTTTATATTGTTTTCGTCATAAAACAAACTCGGAGAGGTCCACTCTAATAATTCAAAATGTGAAAAGCTTTTTGCTCATTATTTCGTTGGAAGTAAAAAGATATACTTGCGGATTCAAGTATTCTTAAGTCTCTGTATAATCGTATTTGTTTCAAAGTCACCATGGGTACAGTAATGAGTATAAGTAGCTAAGTACGTCGATTTTCAACATGCAAATGATAACAAAATTTCATAATTTTAGTAATCAGAGATATATACTTATTCTATGTTTTAGTATAAAATGTAGGTACCTATACCTGAAGCCTGAAGTAAATGGAATCCATGAGTTCACAGCTGGCGATTATTACTTCATAGCAAGAATTGTCAAATAATCAGCTTTTGAACGACTTTGGCTGCTTTTTGTTGACGACAAAACAACAAAACAATGGTGGTTAATGACAAGCAGTCACCGGCACCCGGCTCTGGGTAATGGTTCTCTTTCGTGACGGCATGTATTAAGTTCTGCTGCGGATTAGGGGCGCGCCACCTCGGCCTTCCCGTTTCCAATGGCTTGTGATTTATACGACCTTTCGCTCAGATAAAAAAAGAAACATTTTGTACATTTACCGTTGCTCTGGGTGAGGTAGAACGTCAAGAAAATTTTTGGTACTCCATTTCACAAACACTCGGAAAATGGACTCGAATTGCGACCCGCGTATATTGCAATTTCACAGTGATTCAGCGAGGTTCGAGAAAGTGCTTTACTAAAAACAACTTCTGCGATCTAAGACTGTAACTAACTACCCGTTGCTAGTTTAGAAAGAAAATATGGCGCGTTATCAGATAGAAAAGAAAATGAGTTGGGATCAATAAACTTAATACTTTTGCAAGGAAACATAAATAAAATGGACGTAGGTAATATTCATGCCCCATTTGAAATATTGCTGTGTACTTTAGTTAACTTAATCATGAGTCAACTCCTCCATTTACCATAACGGGTAGCGGACTTTGAAATGGGTATTTGACATTTTAGTTCTGTGCCGTCCGCTTGCCACTAGTTGAGACTGACAAAGAAATTAATGGAGGGTTCCGTGCGGAGTCCGAGAACGTTAGAATAGGATTGGTCGGAAGGATTACAGCTCCAAAAGAAGCTTAGTTTCACTGCAAGAAAAATCTTGTGTCGGGTTAAATCCCTACCCCACCGATATTATCATAAGTAAACCAAAACCTCGCATAGGTAGATGCATAACTTTTATGTAAAAAAAAAACCACTCATATTTTAGACAAATAGATACAGTAAGAGAGAGTAATAATAAATGGGATTATATATTATATTCTCAAAATATGTTAGTGGTCATTACCTCAAAAAAATATTTTGAGACTGCAAGCTGTCTTACCAAAAAAAAACTAAACACTCTTCCAAATGTAATCGAAGACTAAACGTAGTAACTGATCACCAAATCTTAGCGAGCAAATCACACTAGTATTATAAATGCGCAAGTTTGTCCGTAAGTATGTATGTATGTAAGTATGTAAGTGTGTTTGTTCCTAGTCAACTCAGTAACGGCTAAACGGATTTGGATGAAAATTAGTATGGTGGTAGCTTATACCCTGGATTAAGACATAGATTTATTAAATACATTTTATCTCGGAAATATATACTATTAGTATGCTATAGGGAGTGAAACCGCAGGGCACTGCAAGTATGACATAAATCATTATAATTACTATATATAAAATGTAGGCTTATAACCAAATAAAGTATAATAACCACGTCGACGATGTGCTAAAAAGTAAGTGCATCATAATATAGTAGCCCCGAATACTAAGTAAGGTTATGTTTGAAGGGCATTTAAATAACGCGGGTGCCGTGCGAGCGAAGCGAGCGTGCCGCGGCAGCGGCCGGTGAAGCGCTCAAAAGTAACTTTATCATAGTATACTTAGTAGCTCGAACACTGGGTTAGGTTATGTTTGAACTGCGACAAACAACCGACCCAGCCAACGAGCCGAGCGTTTTTTTGGTGGTAAAATTTTTGCGGTCATTTAGCAGTATTTTTGGGTTAGCAATGATTTGTTTGGAGTCATTAATTTTCTTTAATAGGATAGCAAGATGTAACATTTTAGGGTATAATTTTACATTAAAATGGAGTTTTAATTTTGGTGATCGATTATTATTTTTGGCAGCATAAAGTTATTTTTTTTTAACTTTATATTTTATTGCATCTGGTGATCAGTTAAACATAAGCAATAATAAACACCTAAAGTCATACTAATAATAAATTATAGATTAATAGGTATGGTGCAGAGAGTAGTGTTATAGCCAAGTTCGTGGAAACATTCGTCATATTTTCGTTATTGTTTACAAAGCGAATTCGATCACGTCTATATAGTTACGAAACAAACACAAAGAAATTGGAGGACGTTGAAGATCATCAATTTTATATTTGTAAAAAGATTTATATATGTATCACAGACAATTTCGATTGCCAGTTGTTTGGATAAAGTAAAGGAAAACGACGAGCGAAATTAGTGGGGCCGAGTTGTAGCGAGATAGGTTTGTGGCGCACCGCTTGGTGGCTCCACGGCCAGCCATAGTAGGTTGTTGAGCAGCGACGGGGAGCGCGTGCTGATGAACACGTTGAACATACCTGGCTGGAGCCGGAGTTGGAGCTTGATAGGTTGGGCGCGCGCCGCTTGGTGGCTCCACGGCCAGCCATAGTAGGTTGTTGAGTAGCGACGGGGAGCGCGTGCTGATGAACACGTTGAACATACCTGCATGGAGCGGCGGCTGGAGCCGGAGTTGGAGCGGGATAGGTTGGGCGCGCGCCGCTTGGTGGCTCCACGGCCAGCCATAGTAGGTTGTTGAGTAGCGACGGGGAGCGCGTGCTGATGAACACGTTGAACATACCTGCATGGAGCGGCGGCTGGAGCCGGAGTTGGAGCGGGATAGGTTGGGCGCGCGCCGCTTGGTGGCTCCACGGCCGGCCAGCAGGTTGTTGAGCAGTGACGGCGAGCGCGCGCAGATAAATGCGTGGAACGACGACACCGTGAACACGCCCAGCTTGTTCAGTGTGCTCTTCGTGCCACGCGACACGTGCGTCAGGAGAGACTGGAACATACTGATAAATCAATACACGAAGATGCGCCTCACCCTTATTTCTAATCACGCACATTTCAAGTGAACATTGTTCTGCTTGTGATAATCCAAAGTGTTAGCCGAATCTACGTGAGCTTACGCTCGCTAAAATTTAGAGCGCGTTTGCTCAGATCCATGATGAATTAATTAGTTGTGCGAAACGAGAGAACTAACGTACTAGCAGACTAATTGACACTTTTGCAGTGTAAGCTATTCAGATAAAAGGTTCGTGTTTTCTAGTTTGAGTTCCTCTGATTATTAAATAATGCGGCGAAGATTTGCGTTCAATCTTCTTTCAATAATCTGCACAGGTTTCAAAATCACCTAAATGAATTTTGTTTCGCAGAGCTGTTGATCTTCCTTTAAATAAGTTACATGACATATAAGATACGGGAAAAGAGTACAAAAAAAAGTTTTTCCTTTGATTATGCCTCCTAATTTACTTTAAAGCGTATCGAGCATTGACTTGAAAAGAATACACCTGGTACACAATTATTAGTGAAATATCCGACCGTGAATCTAACAGAGATAGTTTTAATTCGAGTTAGTAAAAGTAGCACCTAAATAAATATTTATAAGTGAACATAAATTACAAATATCAATTTCGTTCTAATTTTTAATATGAAAGATCAGAAAATGGCAAAATGAATTTTTGGAATGTTGGCCTTCGTGGAGGATATTGGAATATCCGTTAATCAGACCCCATTCCTGTAATAAATTGTGAGCATTTTTATTATTCGCGTATTGGATAGCCGTTATGACGTGCCGTGACATGGGTCGCGCCGTAACAGATTCGAACCCCGCTCTCCGGTCAACGGAACTGTCAATTTGATAGCAGAGCCAACAAATTTCCATTCTCTGTCACCACGATAAAATCACTTGACGATGCGACACGCTCCATACCTATCTCTCTACCTTATTATTGAGTAATAAATTGTATGCATCCCGGTTATTTTGAGATTGCTGAGAATAACACTTTCAGCTTTTGGTCCTTTAGTGGCAATAGTAAAATGGGTAGGTTTATTGGAAGGAATATCAGTAAATGGAAGCAAGAAACAAATATAGTGTTAGGTCATAGATATTGGTCTCAAACCTAATTTTACTCAAAATATCTATACTTAATAGCAGTAGGTAGTGAGATAACTGAAATATAATTTTTAAACATGACGGGATTAGCTAGGAACATTTTTTTTTTTTTCTTCTTTATAGGGTTGCGTTTGACTGCCATCACGTCTGATGTTAAACGAGGATGAAGCCTACGATGGAGCACGCTTGCCTAGAAGAAACCGATTCACTCGCGACTTGATGACACCCAGATTATAATTATCAGGAAAGACCCACTCGGGCAGCGCATTCCACTGTTCAGCAGCTCGAATAAAGAAAGTGGAATCAAACAGTTTCGTACGAGTTTTTGGTATATCAACCATGAAATGTCAGTTGTCCCACCACCATTAGCGAGTAAATGACTAATATATAGCTATTTTCTATCTCAGGAAACGAAGAGGTATAGCTGCCATATAAGAGCGATAGGACATAACAGGACATGCCTTAGGGTTAGGTAGTTCTCCGCTTTGCAGGCTTGCCATGTAGCATCGCAGGCGGAACTGCTCGCAGTGCAACCGTTCGAGATTTTCCTCCCACTGCAGCATCTGCACCGCGAGCTGCGCGCGCGTCTCCGGGTCTGACACCACCGACTGCTGCAGGTCCGCCATATGTTTCAACTTGTGGTCCTGTGATAGCGATAACATTTCTAACACAATATTCAATTATAACAAGGTGAAGTTATTTCTAACTCTGTAATTAACTCTGTGTTTATAAAAAAATCGCTGATAGAAAGCAATACTATTCCTATTTATAAATAAACAAATTAACGTGTGACAAGCTACCGGCAAATCATTATCATACACGACATCTGCATCCAGAAGTTTTATAAGAAAACGCCTCCATATAACTCATTCACATATCATCGTACCAAAGAAAAAATTCTCTCCAATAATCCTTTGACACATTCCCTATCACATACTCGTTTTGAGATAAACACGTTCCGACTGAAATAGCCAGTCAAAGCGAGAATCTACGCTGGCGTGGGAGTCATTCTACACATGAGCGCAGCTGGCGGAACAAAACTCTTGCATTAGTTATAATGTTATCAAAGGCAGTCAAAAAGCCTCCGGCTTAACCTCAGCCAAAGAAAATGGTTGACCTCCACGCTCTAGTCTTTACCTACAGACGTCCTTAACCTCATTTACGTCTGAGAATACTTGTAAAATAGTAATAGATTTTTGTCCCTCAAAGTTTTGCTTAGGGAAGGATCTCAGCATAATTTAATGTATGTAGGTATTTATGAATCTAGCAGGCGGGTCCACGAACTTGCGCCGAGGATGACGTGTGCTATGAATATTAATAAGCGCGTGCTGCCACCTGCCTGCGATTACTATCGTGGTGGTAAAATAAATTGCTCACTACGGGCAAGTGTCCCTCACTAGTTTGAATAGTAACTTGTATGTTCGGCATAGTAATAGCATAGATACATTATTTAGAGAAGAGTGCCAATGGTCATAGAAAAATAGGTTTTTTTTTTTTTAATGGTTATGGTGACGAGACGAGCAAGGTGCTTACCTGATTTTAAGCTTCACGCCTGCCCATAACAGTTCAGTGCCATCCAGAATTTTGAACTTCAATAGTTCAAAACCATGAGCGGCAATGCACTGCGCTCGTCACCATGAGATATTAGATGTTAAATCTCTTTATGCCCAGTAATTACGCTGGAAACATTGCCCTTCAATCCGGAACACAGTAATGCTTGCGCACTACTGCTTGGCGGTTGAATAACTGGCAAAGTGCTGTGGTGCTGCCCCAGGCGGACTCTGCAGAAGAGCCCTACCACTACAAAAACTGATAATGACGTAAGATGTTACTAGAGCACTCTGCGACATGATCGTTAAGGTAATCTAAAAATCTCTATGCTAAGGTTGCCTGGAAGAGATCGCTTGAAGCGATAAGGCCGCCAGTTGTTACGCTAGTTTTATGTTGTTTTTTGGTCATTTGTATGTTATTTCTGGTGTGACCAATAAAGAGTTATCTATCGTTACAACTTCTGCTTGACTTGACAAACTAACTCATTCTCAATGGTACGGTGAAAAAATCCTATTTGTTGTGAATATGGAAGCTATGACGCTGTGACAGACTCGGATGGATGGACCGGCGAAGACGTGGATCTTAAGAACTTGACGCTTGCAACAATTTGATTGTCGTCAATTGCGATTTTGGTTGCACCATAGACAATTTGTCTAAATTGGCGATTGGTGTCAAATTTTTGCGCGTGTTATGCCCTTTATGAAGGTTCCTTGTTGTACTACGGAACCCTAAACCTTACAATTTTTTATAACTTTACTGAAAATTGTATGACTGTCTGAATAAGAATGAATAAAATTATATACTATTAAAGCAAAAAGTTTTATTAAGAAAAATAAAAAAACCCGAATTCAAAATGCAGACTATGATACTCCAAGCATGAAGTAGAATCCAACACCGCACTTGTCAAAATCAGTCGAGCCGTTTAGGCGTCGAAGTAATATAAGAGCACATATTTGTTTGTATGTAAGTATGTCATTGTAGGCACAAATACTTACATACACCCCAAAAACATTACTCTCTTTCTTGGGCAGTTGGATAAAAAGTGCGGAATACTCATGTTGAATTTAATTTAGAATGAAGTAGAACTATAAGGTAAAACAATAAACGCCGCTTGGATATAGAGCAAGTGGAATGTAAAACTCTCGGAGCGAGAGCTTTGTTGATCAATTCGAGTCTTCATTTCCAGTATTTGCATCGCAGAGTTAATCGCAAACACGCCTGGCTCGGCATACATATTACTTGGCTATACGAATAGTGTGGACCGGCCACAGAGGCTTTGATGCGTGCTGCGGTCACCCGGTGCGGGTCAGAAATTGGCGCGATTTACACGAGAAACGCTTCCGACCGCAAACCGTCTCTCAAACAAATCTATTCTACAAATATAATATAATACTAATTGTAGTTTGTATTTTTATTTCATCTGAATAGATGGTATAGCAAAGTCCACCCAATCTTGCCATACAATCCTGTCTTACAACATATAGCTTTTTTAGAAGCTTTGTAATTAAACTTCCCTTTGCCCAAGGTATTGGTGCATAAAGTAACATTTCTTGAAAGTATCTACTTGATTAAGTACTCCTAAGCATATTATTAAGTATGGTTGGTACATATAATTGTCTTTTATATTGCAAGTGATAGTTGATCAGCAATTTATATATATATAGATATTTATATATTTATATTTATATAGATATGAGATTTACGGTAATTTTAAAGTGTATACACTTTAAAATTACCGTAAATCTCATATCTAATCTTATAGATAAGATCCCTTGTCGTTAAATATGAACGATAAATTTATGAATAAAATGAATTATGTAGGTATTGTATCGGCTGAACCATTTCGTAGTAAACATTTTCACAACGAAGTCGACGCTAACAATTACTTGCATTAATAAGGAACGTTGTACTTCTCGCACGTTTGAAGCAGAGTGGATTTACGAAGACGGTTTATTTTGCGGAATAGAAAGATGAAACGTGTTTCAATATCAGTCTTATGACGATACACTAAGGTTGAACTTTAGCTAGGCAAAGGCCGTATTTCTGGTAAGTAGTTAGATATTCGTAGTAGTCAAACAATGCTAGTGTTGGTTCAGGCCGTTGCGATGCGCAGTTAAAGGCGAGCGGTGCATAATTTCACGGCGAGACGAGACCACTTTGTGTTCAGCACATTTTCATTTTATACAGTCGAAATCTATGTTTATTAATCCGACCACGGCACGCTCTAACTTAAAAGGGTAAACCATAGAATTAGAATAAGCTATACGAGAGTACAGACAGCAATAACGAGTATGTAACTGTTATTTTACGTGTATTTTTATGATGCATACTTACAGATTCGATAGCTTTCTCGAGGCGGTAAATTTCTTCCTGTAATAAGTGAAGAGTTCCGGTCTTGCCGCGGTGACGAGCGAACGCCGCAGCACAAGCACTGTGTATGCTATTCACCCAGTTTTCCAGCTCAACCTAAGAAACGACGCGATAAATGTTAATAATTAACAAAACTGTATTCAGGCAACATAATTGACTGAACATGAACAAACGGATTTAAATGTAAGCCTTGTAGGGAATTATACGAGTACCTACCCTAATCTCTTCACATATTGTTCTTCCGTCGTCATAAGATCTATGTAACGTCGGAAGTACGTCCCGAAGTAAATATTCGAGGGTAGGTATATGGGTTATTTTATGGACCAGCCAGCAGGCAAGTTTATTGATACACAACCAAATTAAAACTATTGTTACTTCGCTCACAGTTATGTTCTTGATACTTACTTGACATGGTGCTTGGAATAGATAGGCGTCGCCAAACGCTGTACTTAGACAGAAGATGTAGTCTCGCTTGGGGTGTTCTGGAATGGGTTGCATTATTGCTCCGTCGACTATGATCAAGTGCTTAGGCGCTGCTTCTACGGACCGGCCTTCGCGAGAGTCACATGGATAAAATAGCAGCGTAGTGCCTTTCAGGCAGACCCAGTATCCTTTCCACCCTCGCTTACGCGCCAGCTCTATTTGATGCTTCTTTCGTAACAGCCATTTCTTCACACTCAAAAACCTGCATTAGAACAAGACAAATTATCTGCCTACTGCCTTCTAAACAATGTGTAAATGTATGTTAGTGTCTAACGATCATTCTATAGCTGAGATTTTTGATATTTATGATGATGATTTAATTTGATTTAAATACTTTTTAAGAGGGAATTACTTATGATTAGGCACCCACCTACTCATACGTATGTTTAAAACGGTTAAAAATTATGTTTCGTTCAATCAATGTTTTATTACTTCAATCATTTAGTATGAAATATACATTTTAGGATACACTATATCTTATTTAAAATTTGAAATAAACACAGTTTTTCATCTTTTTCTAAATCGTGTTTTTTGAAAGTAAAACAAATTATTCCTTTGTTTAACAATACCAAAATACTCCGCATACAAAACAGCCTTTGAAATTTTCTTGTCCACGTGTTTTTTCTTACAAGGTAAAATGAAATTTCGTTTAATTAGTGAGCGAATATTGCCTAGAGACACGCCTGGTGTCTTTCGGGTGAGAACTTCCATAGCCCAAATAATAACGTTCATTGGAGTAGGGACCTTGTTCTTTCTTGCAGTTCTATCCACTTTAGGTTTCTTTATCACGAATATAGATTGTGATGAGCACAATGAGGCAGATTTTGACATACTCGTAGCAAATTGGATTTACAAATAATTACCATTGTTTATAGCACAGATATATCATGATCTTGTGGATATAACTGCGTTTTCAACGAATAGCGCTGATAATTTCAAATAAATCATTTATGTATGTATGCTATTAAATAAAAACTTCCAACAAATGCATAATCATGACAATAAAACGTGACTGTTTGAAAGTTTGTCAAATTTGAAAATGTCATCGTGGAGACATGCTCAAGCAAGAACAGTCAGTGCTTGAGCACTGACTTTTCTATGGACTGGGTAATAGACAGATGCGGTAATAAAGATATTTGGCGCTAATAGCCAACTGATCAAGGAACGTAGTATTCTCTTGAGAGCAACTGATAGCATTAATGCACTAACTCCGAACTAATATGACAAATTAATTCAAATTTATATTGTATTAGCTATGCCCCGCGGTTTCGCCTGCTATTCTACAGAAACCGATTAGTTTTCCGGGATGAAAAGTAGCCTGTGTGTTAATCCAGATAATAAGCTACCTTCATACCCAATTTCATTCAAACCCGTTTAGCCGTTACAGAGTAGAACGGGAACAAATACACTTACATACTTACCAACTTACCTATTTACATGCTTATACACTTACACACAAACTTTCGCATTTATAATAATAGTGGATATTAGTGGATAATATTGGGTCAATTTTAGTAACAGGATTGTCGTAGAGGTTCTTCAAATCGGCACAAAAGTAAGAGGCAGCCTCTCCAGCGTACCTACTAGTAAAATAGAAATCAGTGTGCGCTCAAGGCTGGCTCAAACATAGTCATAGTCTTTAAAATTGTGTGTCCATTAGACTGCAAAATAATCGAACGGACGGCAAGGATTTCTCACTTTGTATTGATTTTAAGGAACTACGTCCCTTTTACTGGTAAATCCTCACGGTACGTCGGCATTTTGAACAAGGTCTGCTGATGACGTCATCCGCCCGGGCAGTGTTTGAGCAACAACCGTCGATGACGTCATCCGCACGAAATATCCACAAATTATTATTATTATGAAACAGTTGAAATAAAATCCAAGAATACCGATTAGTAGGAGAAAATTAATAAAATCAGAGGAAATAATTCGTGTAGTTTTGTAAATTGGTACAGTTATACCTTGAGGTGTCCAGATAAACATACTACAGGGCTGTGCTGAAGGCGTAAGGCTGGGTTGAAGGTACCTTTTTTTAGATTTTTGCTCATATCTCGAATATGTGTATGAATAGCATTGTGATTACTTCTGACAAGTTTCTATACATAGATACACATTTTCTACAAATTTAGTCCTGCTCATTTTAAACCTACGATCAATATTTTAGGAGCTACAGGATGTTTAAGTTAAAGTATCGTTAAAAAATAGACGATATAAGAAAACTGCGTCGCTTTAAAAAAAACATGCCAATATCTTGAATAGTTAGGAAAATCTTTAACCCTTTCCTTTAGCACAGCCCCCACCCTTGAGGAGTTTTAATATTTTGTTAATCTGAACACTTCAAGGTATAACTGTACCAATTTTCAAAACAACACGAATTATTTCAAGAAAGATTCAGCAGAAAAAACGAAAATATTCTGTAGATTAGCAGAATAGAAACCTCGAATTTGATCGAGTAAAGTGAACGCATAACTTAACCAGTAATATAAACTACTTGGCGCCAAAGTGGAAAAATCGTGTCGCAGCTTTGTATTATTTTCAAAAAACATAATAATGGTATTAAGTGTGCCTTAATGTGGATAAGAGTGGACAAATCGCATAAAGTGGTAAAACGGGTTGTTTCTAAAACTGCGAAGAAGCTTTCAGTAAAGCCTCAAAGATCCTCATGCAACTCTTGCGAAAAGGTTACAAGTTTTGTAGTTGATTCATTGTTTATCTCGGATGTTAAGAGTTTTGAACTAGGAGTACACTAGGGTATAATAAAAAGCTATTACAGCTTTAAACCGATCTCTCTCTTGAAAATAAATCTGCATTAGGAGTATTAGAAATCTAAGAGAAACCAAGTCGCGTCATCTAGTCTACAAACGCCGTACGTTTTACAGGCGCTTTGAATGGGTCACGGCTAAGATTTCCCTCCGGTCATTTGGGATTCATGGAAGGAATTGTAGCCTCAAGGAACATAAAGAACGCCGTAGGCTTTTTCTAATAGAAACTTTTCTATACCACAGAGAGTATACGACATCGCTTTTATTTCCTTGGCTTTTGTTTTTACATTCATTAAATGTATACCCAATGTGAGAAGATAGAAAGATAGAGGTAGGTAGATAATTATTATTAAAAAACTTTGTGTTTCTTTAGTAAAGGCACTTTTCTACATACGCAGAAATAGTGAAGAGAAATCAACGACCTCTATATTACATTTTTTTTAAAAATACTATTCGTAAGTAGACACATCACTTCAGTACGGCTGGACCAATTTGGCTTAAATTGTTCGTAATAGTATGAATTAGGTTTTATGGAAAGGAAAATTGGAAACGTTTGACGAGGCCGAATGCCGAGCTTCGGTCACGAGCCCTAAACCTGCGATATCGAAAGCCTAGCTGCATCGCGTATGTAATCGCGGGCATCAACTAGTTAAACAATATAATAGATGTCTAAGAGTGAAATGAAGTTTAGTTTTGCTTGTAAATACGTGGGTTGAAAGCTGTAAAACCTACAAAAAAAATGTTACTATCAATAGCTTTTTCTGGTCGTAAAAATAGTATGTTAAAATGTAGATTAATAATTGATTTGTATAAAATATGGAGCCATCGGTTTGCCGATGCTTCAACTCCTGTTTTTAATATTTTCTTCCGGTAATAACAATGATTAAATATCGGGAATTATCTCTTAAGTATAAATAATGTTACAGCTTAATATCATTCCAAGTAGGGTGACCCAGGTGTGATCCGCGTTCCCCATTCCCTATAGATCACCAAGATTGATGCGAGCCCTTGTAAAATTGAATAAAATCACACGTACATGTGCTTACTTTTCGGCTGGGTATAACAACGTGTTTGGGGTTAGCAATATTTTAGGTATATAGTATAGCTTTACATAATGTTAAAAAATGAAACAGAAGATTGTTTTAATACGGATAATTTATATGTTCATGACTAGGACGCCTTTTTGAATCCAAAGCTTTAGCATAGTATCCTGAGCGCAGCAAGGAATTCAAAATAGACCGCCTGAGGAAAAACATAATTTATATTATAATTTTGAGGAGTCGTATCAGGACCAATCAAGCTTCGAGGTATATAAAAATGAATTCGTTCGTCTCGAGGAAATAACTTCGCTTGCGCGCTTGCGATCTGCCCTATATTACAACTTTCACTCACACAAAACGTCATAAATGCACAAAAATAGATCAACGCCATCTAGAGAACTATAGGAAGTAAGTTTGGCTCTCTGTTTGGATGTTTGCCGCGTTATCACGGCTAAGCGGCTGAACGGATCTTGATAAAATTTGATAATGTACATAACTGTATATCACAAAGACAGACATACGACACTTGTTTATGTCCAGGCAAACGAAGTTGCGGGTAACAACTAGTTTTATATATAATTATGTCAATTATAGTAATATTAATAGGGTCTTCAAAACTGTATACACATAATGCTTTGTTTCAGAAATACGATGAATCGTTAACTAGGTTTTGAAGTAGGACTAGAACTTAAGTTTAAGTAAACTGATGTATGACGTCTTAATTGTAGACATTATGTACTCACCCCGCCTTCCTGACGGCTCCCGTGCAATTGAATGAGGCGGCGGCCGCGCCAGTCTGCTTGCCTTTGTACGGCGAGTTCATAGCGCTCTCTCCCGCGTCGTCTTCGTCGGACACAGCGGTCGTCAAGGACATGCGATCATCGTCCGATATCTGTATACAAGTCTACTGTTAGTAAAGTCATTTCGGATATATTTACTCAATAATAAGACAAGACCCGCTATTATAGTTTAACTAAATCTGTTCATATCAGATAGGTAAATTGGACGATTAAAACATGCCCAAGTCCTAAGCTTATACTTATTATACGTACGTATTATTGGATACTCTGTTGGAAATTTGGTAATCTAAAAGTAAACGAGAGCTCCATAATAATTAAGTTAATCTTTTTGAGTGCTATCATTTTCTTACGGCTAAATGAAGATCTTAACAAAGCATAATAAAGATTAGGTAGCGCCTATCTTGTTCAAGACCATTATAGGTAAAGTATTTTTTTTGTTATTATGTAAATGTGAATTGTTTTAAAAGCAAGTACTTAACTTTCTTAGAATTACAGTAGATATCTATAGGTACATATGTACTGTATCGTTATATAGGTACTGAAGTTAAATATTCCTCTATTTCCCTAGGTATTAAAATCATGAGTAGGTAGATCCGCTTAGACGTCATTTAAGCTTCGTAACAACGAAATAGGTAAAGGTATGCATAGTTATGGCATATTAGAGTGTAACGCAGTTTCCCCAGACCACTCGCTTCCACCTCTGGAAATTGTCGCCTTAGCTTTTAGGTATGCAGCTAGGTGTGGGATGTAATAGCGAGAGTTAAACGAGACTGTATAATGACTTTAAGTTGAATTTACTGCGTCTAAACCAAAATCGTGTTTATAAATAAAGCCTGTCAAGTTATATATCTGTTAGTTAGGTACTTACAATAATTCAAGGGACACACCAATTTTAATTAATTTGCTTTCTGAAACTTAATTTTATTCTTGTTGCTTCTAAGGGAATACATTGGAGACTCTTTGTCAAAGCAATAAGATTGCTAATTTTGAGTGTCGTCATACATTTATACGATTGAATAAATAGTAAAACAGATTCATTTACAAGATTTTGGATTAATTGTACTAAAGAAGATTCATTTTACAAGATTAATATTCACGTAAATTTGAATAAAATAGGTGTAATGGTGTCCTTTGCGCTTTTGAATACAACACAAGGTAACAAGGAAAGAGTTGCTTAGAGGCGCATACGAACCATGAAGGCGCGCTCTCGCCTCGATGGTACTCGACGCCGTGCGTCCTTGCCTCAGATTTTCACAAGAAAAAGGAATACACATAGATACACACTACATTTCCCTCATAAAATAATTTAAATCAACCTTTCCCGGGTAGCGAACTCCTAGGTACATGAGTATTATCCCTTCCTACTCGAACCCAAATCATTAGCGATCAGAGATTCAAGTGCTGTTACTGTTTGTCAGTCGGAAATCGCAATAATGTTTATTCCTCCATAATTGATATAATTTAATGATTTTTATTTTTATCTATTATCTAATTAAAGTTCAACTAAATGATTTCGTGTATTATTACGTTTTATTTATTTCAATGCATATTCTGTCTTTTGTTTAGAGTGAATAATTTACCAATTTAATGAAAACATTTTTTTTTGAAGTTTAAGAAGAAGAAGCAACAATTGCATACAAGTACCCACTAAAATTTTATCTATATATACAAAATCAATGACCACGTGTATGACGGAGAAACACCCTAGAACGGCTGTACCGATTTGGATGAATTCTTTTTGTTGTGTTTGTAGTGGATCAGGACATGGTTTTTAGCCAGGCCAAAGTCCGAGCTAAGTCGCGGCCATCTGTTAATTAACTATGAATATAAATAAATAATTTAGATATATATATAATAATAAATTGTATCACATCATCATATTTTGTTTTTCACTAAATAGGCCATAGTAGTACCGGCCCTTTAGTATATCAGTCTTCAGAGCTAGGTTCACTTTGAACACACTCAGTTTGATTATCGACGGACGAATATTAAGTTGTCTATGATTTTCATCCGACGTTATTGAACGGCCCGGTTGTTTTATTACCACACAATTTTGAATTGGTTTTGTTTTCGCAAATTATCACTGTGGACAGGAAATACATTTAATTATTATTACATTACTCAGATTTTGCTAAACCAACCATGACAATTACATTGGAACTAAAGTAAAAACATAAACAAACAGTCAATACAAGTGTCAAAACTTTCCATACAAAGTTGTCAAACTGACAGCGGTGTGATTTCACCCATCGATTTAACGGTGCGATGAGTGCAAATGCCTGACGACGATCGACGGCTTTTTGAACGACACTGTGTCATTACCCGGAGGAACCACTGGCTTATTGAACGGGTAAGGTGCCGTCGAGCGATCGTCCGACGATCTAACTAAACGTGCTCCAGTAGGTATAAAATAGTTGTTCCTTCGATTACTTCAATTTTACGCAAACGAAAGTTTCGAAGCTCAGTGTTGCATAGAGTACCTACAGTTTAAATTAAATTTTATTTAATGTTAAATCCTGTTTGGCACCTCAAAGCTGGCTACTACCAAACTTTACTATAACCAGACCAGAGTTAAATAATTGTACCTAAGCAGTGCGAAAGTTGCTAGAGATGAAAATTATGAGACTGGAATTAATTTGTCACTGAACTTAATTAGATAAAAAAAAAATGATTCACGTGGCATGTAGCATGTGCACGTTCATGCGACAGCGTACTCATTATTTGGTTATATTTTAACTAAAGTTTATATATTCTCGTAAGTACGTAGTCTAATGTAGAATATAAAGGCCCTCATTAACAAAAAGGAAATTGCAATTTCCACTAGGAGAATACTGAAATAAGGTCATAATATAAGCTATTTCTCAATGGCTTTATTCTTTAGCGGTATTGTTAGGTATGCGGCCATTTTATATTCCGGACTCTATAATCCGTAGGCGAACAATAACATTATGCAATTTATGTAGCTGTTGATCTTTGATGGATACTTAATACTTTATCTTACCTTTCTGAGAAATGCTTCGTTACACGTTTGTGCAGTGCCCTTCCAGTGATAGTGACGATATCTTACATTCCCTAGAAGTCTTGTGCCATGTAAGATGGAAACTTCGTAAGCTATGCGTCTTATGTTAAGGACATCGGTACGCTTTTTGTATTTATTCAGCTTGCGTCTACGCACCATGCGTTCATCCGGCTCGGAGTATTCTCCGGTACTCGTAAGGCCCTCCTCAGCTGCCCAAGCGCTCAGTACGCTCTCAATAAAACTGAATAGCTGCTGTACATTTGGTTCTAACTTACTGGGAATGTACAGATAAGGTGACACAGTTTTCTTCGGCACAATGGCTTTCTCGCTAGGTTCCTCTTCTGGCGGAAGTGCAACATCATGATAAGGACAGGTGTGTATTTTATGGTGATGGTGGTGATGATGATGATGATGATGCTTAGATTTACGTTTCAGCTCCTTAGGTTCTCCGCTCCCGGTAATCTCTCCTTTGTCAAAAGTTTCTCCACCGCTTGCTGAGTCATGGGAATCACCGCTGCGCTCTCTGCGCGGTTTCGGCCTTCCAGTGGACGTCAACGCTACGAGCGCTCCAGCGGCGAGGCAACAGTGATGCGCGACGCAGCAGAATCGGGCGTCACCTTTGCGTAGACCCGTATGATTTTTATGGCAAAACGAGACATCAGGGACTCTGGCCCCGAGAGCAGCCAAATGCGCGCGGTCAGCGCACACTTGCATTAATAGGTTTTCGCCAAAATGCACAGTTTTGTGTCGACGTCGCCGCAGGTGCATGAGAGAGCCGCTGCCGGCGAGCGATGGAGGCGCCGAGGCCGAGGCGGGCTTGGCGCGGGGCTCGGGCGCGCGCGCACATCGAGGTGGCGGCGCGCGGTGCGTCTCCACCATCATTGGCGGCGAGCGGCTTCAGCGGCCGGCGCGCGGCGTCACCTCATCGCGCGCCAGCGCCAACCCGGCACCGCTGCCACCAGCTCCCGGGCCCGCCCCCACACCTCCCTTGACGTCGTTATCGTGTCACACTTCTCATTGTTTGTGATGCAGTTCAACACTCATTTTAGAAAAGTATCATTCACGGTCTATTTATAGTTTTGAATTTGTGGTGTTGAAGCTTGAGTTAGTTATCATGAATCATGATAACTTTAGTGCAAACGTAAAGAGAAAATATTTTCTTGCAACTAAAATATTTATTAGAGGAACTTAGATATTTCAACGCTTTATGTGGAAAGTGTGTGCAGCAATATTATTACAGGTTTTAAGAGGCGTAGTAACGGTTTCTCAAACTGCCGTAAAATTATCAAAATTAGGAAAAATACTTTAGACCGAGGTTGACTCAGTGGCAGGTACTTACACGATTATTGCAAGTATCTTGCGCTAAATCACGCTAAATAGTCTGCGTTTGAAGTGGCGTGTCCCCGGAGGGGAACGTTGTTAACAAGCTGTCAGATTTATTGTTAGCATCAATTATATAGGTAACTTTACACATAGCATCGTGTACACTCGGGTGTAACAACAATATTTATATTTTATATCATGAGATTTCAATGCAATCGTCATACGCTATTAGTTAATTAAACTGTTATGCTTTTTCCCTTAGGTAAAAAGCTGTATCCGTTAATTTTATGCCTATTTATCTCTATACGTACCTAAGTTTATCAGATATGAAGTGACTGTAGCAACAAAAGAGATAAATTTGGCTATTACATGAATAATTAATTATCTGTTACTTAGGTAAAAGCATTTGCCATTTGCCATCTTTACGTATTATTTTTATCGCATTTTTATGTAGAAAATTGTGGACATAGCATATTTTTTAAATGGTAACAAAATTGTGCCGTAAACCAAATAAGAAATTAGAAAGAAACTGCTCTGATGTCTCGTCGCGACTTGCCGAAGCTGTTGGTGATGAGTTTTCCTTCACTCCCAGCCTAGATATCTTTATGTAGTGTTCCTGGAGCGTTTTAATTACGCTAATAGCTGGCGCGAACTTTTCCAAGTAAAGTAGAGCATGTAGCCATGTACCGCAGCAAAGCGACATCGCGTTTGGACCTCACGTGGCAAATATGTTCAGGGGCCTACTCAGAGAATTAGAATATGTATATGTGGCCTAACGTACATAGATATTATGATAGACAAATACTTTCTTTTAACGTTCGACGTATATTTTCTCTGTGTAAAAAACGAAGTCATAAGCGGTTCATCCGTTTAGGAATTATGATGTCACTTACAAATATACCTACCTTATAGCACCACTCTATTTGCGGCCGGGGGTAAAGACATTTTTTTTCACCTTACAACCTCGGAAACATTCGGTATATCATTCGAAATCTGAGTGCAAAAGCTAATTTTATCCGCTAGAGTGAAAAGTTTTTTTTCGAACCTTTCTATTCAATAATTTTCTTTACCACCGCAGTCCACTGAAAATGCATTAAAACTTATTTCATTTCAGTGTGCCAACCTCTTTTTTAGAATAATCGCACTGGCCAGCACGACGACTGCATGGAAAAAACTTATTAAATATTCTTCTACAAACAGTAATATAATTCATTTCACTTTCCATCATCTTAGCATTTTCCTCGCAGTAGTGAGGTAAAAAGTCGTATGTTTCGCTCGGCTGTAAAGTTGTTTCACTACTCTCAGGATTCTACGGAAGTACTCACGCCAAAAAACAACTTTACAGCCTTGTATAGCAAATAACTATTGTTTAATTGATTACTATGTTGATGCATTACTCAAAAATAATTAAGCTATAATCCTTCTAAATAATACTGGAACCAAGTATAATAGAGAGTGTACGAGTGATGTTATTTCCAAAGTACTCGGATAAGTTATAGGTAAAATAAAAGTTATCAATTGCTGTATATATCGATATACCTACCAATAAATATAATACCGGATACGTACGTGGAAATCTGATTATCGCTGTTGTATAAAATTTTCGGAATTTCGTGATAGTTAACTACTTCATTTTTATTGTTTTAGCTAAATGTTTTTTTATTGCGAAGAATCGTCTTCGTATTTTGAACAATACGCCGAAAGCACACGATTACGATTTCAAAATTCTCATTATTTTTGATTAGTTTTTCTCACAGAAGCTATTGAAAATTAAACATTTTACTGTTTTGGTCGTGTTTAATTGAAGTCTCCTCTTATTACGCGGGTACCTATATAGATACTATCATAATGATATTACATTTACACTACAAATATGTTACTGTGTAAAATGTACTTAAAGGAACTTTATTAACTAAACAAAATTTAAATAACTACACTAAATACATCATCAGGTTGAAGTGTTGCAATAAAAAAATTGAATTACCCATAGACAATTGAAGGTCTACAATTGAAAGAGTATATAAACGGCAAGGTTGCAGAGAATGCAGAACTCGCTAAGCAATTATAGATTCGGAATGAGTCACCGCCAGAGCGTGGACGTTCCCAACCAAGCGCCCTGCATTGCGCCAAATTCTCATTGGTTTCATTTTATTTGTTCGTTTAATTGGAACAACAACGCCTAGCGAATCTGTGATACGTCATCGATCAACTGACTTATATTTTGGACGTGCTGCTTTATTTATCGCCGCTTGTCGTACAAACAATGCCGCGGATTTTCATCCATATTTACCTTCAATTTTACACAAAAGTATTAATATTTTGCTCGGACTCCAAAAACGTTGAAATATCTTTATGCACGTAATTAATAGTATATTAAAATAACAAAATCTGTTGTTAAGCGACATTCATTCAGTAATGTATCATTTTAGCTCACGGTAAGCCCGTTCTAACACCAATTTGCCTCTAGTACACACGTACAGTACACATCACTTTTGCACATAATCTTCTGAAAGTCAATCATCGGTTGGTGGCCTACTTAATATCGAACGGTCCGCAGTCGAGTCGCGAGTCGATTTGCTTGAGTTAATAAATAAATAAGTTTTTTTTAAATTACATAACCAGACACGGAGTTGACAGAGAACCGATCTAACGCCCTGGCGGCCTCGCTGCGACTGGAGGCAGCACGCGCCGGCGGAGCCACGGAGGGTGGTTGTGATCGTCGAACTTCGTTACGATTCGGAATGAAACGATCGTACCTCCTCGGGCGCTCTCGGAGCAAGCGCGCCTGCGGGCGGGCGGCGCCCGTGTGACCCGCGCCGCCCGCCCGCCTACCACGCACTATAACAATCAGTCATGTTCAAATTTATTCTAAGCTAGCTTAGACTATAGATATCTAGTGATATTTATTGTATGAACACAATTAATTTAAATTTTTGTAGTAAACTTTAAAACAACAAGTTATTTAAAAAATAATCGAACCCTTACTTTAATTAACTAATTAAGAACGTCTATTCGTTCTCCATATGGGAAAAGTCTATAAATAGTTATATGTTTGAACGATCTTTATATGAAGGTACCCAAAATGTTGGCCATATTTCCCCGCTAGATGGCGAGGCCAACATTCTGCCCGAAAAACAGCATTTTGGATAGTATTCATTATTATAGATATATATCTAATAATTAGTTTTATTATTTCAGCACCCAGCAAACGGCTATTTAATATCTTATGCATTTAAATGCAGGGCATTTTTTTGAAGATTAACGCTAAAGGCGAAAGCTCTTACTCACGTTATCACATTTTATGAAAAGAATGAGTTTGCAAGAATTATTGTATTGATTTATTATTTTAGACAAGACATAATATAGCGCACTGATTTTATATTTTATATTGTTTCGTATATTTTTTACAACAAATAAACACTCACAATATAGTTTTAGGCTAAAGTAATGGTAAAATGTCCATCTCCATTCCAAAGATGAAGCTGTGGCTGTTGCTGGCTTATGATTTATATTATGATTTCATTCATGTATTAGGCCAATTATCCCACGAGTAAATACTTTTGTTAAAAATAATTACAGTCTAATAAGGCAAGAGTTAATTCGACGGATAAAGATATCTCATTGTCATAAAGCCAAGAATTCATTTAAATTTAAAATCAGTCGCTATAAGTAGGTAATGTTACTTAGAAATGTAGTAACAGAGCGGCAAAATTAGAAACGACTTAAATAGTATCACGTGAACGAATTCGTAATATAACGACATTTACAGCGTGGATTGACGTCGATTGTGCAAAGGAATGGCTTTAAAATCATTTATCACATTCGTCGTTTAAATTTCGGTCACATAATAGATAGTACGCTAGTAAATCAGTTAATTTTAGCTGACTACCAATGGTATTGAAATATTTTACTATGAAAACTGACGTGGTTTTGATATATTTTGTTTTAATAAAACGGGAATACTCACGTTAAATTGAGTCGGTTATTCCGACTATAGTTTCGATCACATTCGGTGACCTTTATCAAGGAATGCTCAGCGAGACACGCGCGCGACCTGCAAGGCAAGACGAGGTTGCGGGCGTGTCTCGCTGAGCATTCCTTGATAAAGGTCACCGAATGTGATCGAAACTATAGTCGGAATAACCGACTTCAAAAACTTCAAAAGGTATTGAAATACTGTACTGAAATCGTTTTTTTTAAACTTTTGTCTCTTTTGAATTACAGACGGACAGTTTTTTTTTAACCAACTGTTTGACAGTGTCACCAATACATTGGTACGATCAACCAGAATCCCAAGCTTGAAATAGTTTAACTCGCCTGCAGTAAATACGAAAAGCCTCAATAAAACGAATGCAACGTATCAATATAGAACCATTTTTATTTATAAGTGTCCACTGAGTTTGCATCTTGAACAAAAAAAAATATTGCGTATAAATCCGCGTTTTCTATTTTGGTTTTTTTATTGGCTTACCTTATTTTAAGTGACTGTATGGTCTAAGATTGGTAAACACGGCCTTGAACGGGAACTGGCTCTCAAGTGAGGCTGCCGGTACACACCGTTAAATGCTCGACGACAGATTTTCATCTTTTGACAACCAATTCGCCTGTTTGTAACCGACGATCGTAGCCAAAGATAAAGCACGCAGACATTAAATTTACATTATAAATAAACAGGAAGCAAAAAATAAAATGCAGCGGCGTTTAGCTCAGAAGCGGTATAATCTGAGAACGTTATCGTGCGCCTGTCACGCTTCGCTACCAAGTTCTCCCACGCGGAAAATATTCGTCCCGTCTTCGTGTAACGGTGAAAATGTAAAATGACATAGAATGTTGGTACGCGCGGATACAAGATGCTCGGGGTGAATGCACTTCGATCGGTTTACTATATCCTGGAGTAGAGCACACCCGCCACAAGACATTATTGATTGATTTCAATTTTTCCGCATTAACATTATAACATACAACATACATGTTATACGAATATTCTATTGCAAAAAACGAGCGGTGGAAATAGTTGTTTATCATTTTTAATAGTCGTCGTTGTAGCGTAAAAAGTATGAAAATATCTGAGCAACATCAGGGCAATTTTTATGTCCCGATAACAGATAGCGGGTTATGTATCGAGGCAGATAATAATGTGTCTGGAAATGGGAACCATTGGGTGTCTCGTCCTCGACGTTCGGCGCCTCCTACCGAATTCACAACTTTAGTGCGCATTTATGCCAACGTTTTGTACAGAAGTTGCTCTCGGATAATAATATGAGTATTATGTCCAGTAAGTTTTCGTACTTTACTCGTTGTTCCAGTGTTCCAACTACGAAACAAAGTAGATAAGTGGAACACCAAAGTTTGATGCTATGTAGTTTGGGATCCGCAATTTCTTCTTTTATGAGTTATTTGATTACTGACTGCATAGTTTTTAATATACGTTCAGAAAGTTTGGAAACATGTAATTTGCTCAATCACTTTATAACAGTAACACGGATTCAGATGAAATGTCGCGTCGCGGAAGTACTCTCATTAGGACTTTAATTTTATCTGTAGAAATTGTAGGGAGAATTTGCGAAATTTCGAATGAAACGGCACGATCCAGCCTTTATATAAAAAGCTATTTATATCACTCAACAGTGCTAGAATGAACTTTTATTTGCCCAACCAATTTCATTAATCATATCAGTAGCCGAGAGAGAATCCAATTGAGGTACTTTTCTGCCAACATGCGTGCCTGCGATCCCGTTTAGTATTTCTTTTGTTTTATTTAGCGAAGCCACGAAAACGAAGCTTTTACATATATTCACGGTCATTATGCCTATTTTGGGCTGAAAAGGGTTTCGTAAACTGGTTCATTATGTATTCTGACTGTAATATTATGTATTAGATAATATTTCACGGCCAGTTTGACTAGATTAATAAAAGGTCAAGTAGTAAGTAGCTGATCGTAGGGTTCCGTACCGTAGGTATGTCAGAAATAAATAATAACAATCGTAATTTTAGTGTGCAGTGTTTTTACCGAGTTTTCGCAAATATTTGTTAAAAACAACAACATAAGCTTTTAACATAAGCAAAAGCATTAACACAAAACAATAATGCAATTACATTACATAATCATTAACTTGTACAGCTATATTTTGTCTTCTTCTTCTTCAAATATAAGACTAGTTGTGATCAGTTTAAAAGTAATATCAGCGTGACCGCTACAACCCGTTTTTTATTTTTTGTGTATCCCTTCAAAATGAAATCTTGACCCACACGAAATAAAATCGAAAATATCACAACTCGGCTATCAAAAACAAAAATGATATTGTAAAATAGTTTAAAAAATCTCACAATGATTTTGAATCATTTTCATTTTTAATCCATTTTATCGATACTGATCGTTTTCGATGAGTCAGAAAAATATCCTTTATTGTATCATTGTATTGGAATTTGTAACGTCACTAACTACTTAAGGTATATCAAATTTAATTCGGTGTTATATCCTCAATAAAATGACTGTGACATACAGAAAAAAGAAACTATTAGTATTCCTTACTTTGCTACGGAATCCTAAAACTTGATAAAAACCTGCAAATATTTCACGGGTAAAAAAAGACAGGTTTACTTTGTAAGAGCAGATAGAATTATTATCAAGTATCTAAATTATGCATTAAAAATATATTGTGTATTAGAATTATTAGAAAAACAATTTATCCAATAAAACATCTGTTATTATTTACATGACTAATAATAATGACAGCTACGCATATATATGCGTACCTACAAAGACACCTATGTATATGATTGTAAGGCGTATAAAATACAAGAACTTTTCCATTGCTTTGTTGTTAAGTAACTCGGTGCCATTTTACATATTTTATTCCAAAATACCATACATGTTACGAACAAAAAGTTATACTCAACCTTTGTCTATGCATAATAAAATTACTGCAACGAAAGTGCTTTTGTCTTTTATGGGATTTGTCTGGTTGAATAATACCTACCTGAGCCCTGCTCAATTCTTCCTTTAGTAAGTTCCTTTGTTCTTGAAATCTTGTTGAATTGTTAGAGTTAGGTGTATTATAATAGTCTTCATTTCATTAGCTTTATTCATCACAATTTATATGCTATAAATCAGTCCATCGTTATTTAGAAACGATCAAAGGAAGAAAAAAAAAACAAAAAGAAACATTACATTGCATTTGAATTTAAACTAAACCTTAAATAGCGGACATAGGTATACTAATACTGTCATCGAATTTTATAACGGCTTGGACATGAGTTAAGAAGTTATAAGAATTATATGAATTTAATTCTAGATAAAGTATACGCTTCTTTTGCTGTGGACTCGACAAGCGCTCGCGCTTGATTTTGATCTACCGCCACTTGCTTTAAAATGTGTATTTTTCAAAATTAAAAACATCTAAACATTACGTTTGTTAATTAATATATTCTATAACTTATTATTTGTCAATGTGTCTAGATAAAATGTATATGTTTTTAAATTTAAATGAGCCTGCGTGCTCGGTAAACAATCCATAATAATTCTAATTAAATGTACTACTAGGATTAACTCACGCTAGTAATTGTACTGTTTGTATATGTAAATTAAATAAAGACCTTTTGAAATTGAAAATGACTAGATAAATATATTGAATATTAATATTGAGCGCAATATATTGAACTAAAACGTCGTAGTTCATTTGAGCCCTACAAACTCTATACTTGCGTTGCAGAAAAGAGATAGATCGCCATACAATCCCACCAAGAACTTTCAACTTTTTTCAGTATATACGTATGTATCTTTATTAATTATATTCCGTACAAAGCCAGCTATTTAAATAAAATTGTTGTCTACCCTGTTATACGTATATTGTACTTGCGCAACATATTTAAATAAATATGAGTAAATAACAACACACCAAAAAATATAAAAAAATTAACATTGCCATTAACGTGACCTATAAGCGCCTATAAGCGCCTAATTCTAACAATGAAATTCTAATTATGAATTAATTTAATAGGTAATCGATACGCGCTTTCGATCGTGTTCATTTAATTGTGTTATGCTTACCCAATTAATTGGGAGGTATAAGTTTACGGCGTTTTCATTCACGTATCAATTTCAGAAATGATTTTGCGGCAAGGTTGTGTTCATAAGCTATTCAATTTCGAGATGTTTAAAATCTTGAACGTTACCCGACCGATGCTAATATTTTTTTTCCATAAGGAATGGAAATCGTTCAGATACTACATAAATATAATATTAATCTCAGAGTTTACTGGGAATAATCGGCATTTGTATGTATGTTTGTAAGTTTGTATTTTTGTGTGTATATTTATCCGATGATAACTTGCGAACCGTTGATCCGATCTTCATGAAATTTTGTATGCAAGTAGTTTGTTCATTTCAATACAATTTTTAAGACGAATATGAGCTGAATCGGTCCAGGGGTTGTGAAGATATAGGGGTCGCGAGGTCTCAGTTCGGCGCGAACTACTAGTTATATTAGGACAAATCACTCGTAAATGAAAAAAAATACTATCAGTATTATATTGGCATATCGAATCCAAACTGCGATCAATCAATCGGCAAACAAAATGTCATTAGACCGGCCACCCTGGGTGCTCCCCGCACCCCACACTCGTGTAGACACGCCTGATTTACCATTTACTACCTCCTGGTCGAACAAACCGCGACTATTCCTATAATAATCTATCAGCCATATAAATCAATTCTATTGGTCACCGAAAACATAGATCTACATAATCATATTCATGTGAAACCATAAATTCATATCACGAAAAGTACCCACGTAGCTTGCAGCCAAAGTTAATGAATCGTAAATTATTATCGCTTCTCCCACTGAACATGGTAATCAATTTAATTACGCGCCTACCTTTTATATACGCATCAAATTTCTTCAAATTAAATTGACATCAAACGTGTAACTGTGCTTTTAATAGCAAATAATATGATTACATTCAAACTCCGCGAGGAGGTGAACCCTTAACTTAATTTAATGCTCACGAGTTAAATGTTAAGAAGTGATGCGAGTATAATCAAGAACACGGATCACACTGTGAGGCGAAATGAGATTAGGTAGATAATGAAAAAATATATCGCCAGCCATTAATATAATGGTTGAACAGGAATTATAGTAGCTGCTTCAATACGTCGAAGATAATTGACCGAGCAAACGAACCGAGAGTACGTTACAAGGGAATAATATTATATGGCGGGGGTTGTAGCGCATGCGTGGGGCTTTCTTGCCCGCCCGTTCCCTTTTGTGACCCCTGCATGGCCTACGTTACGACGCACTCGTTACCAGCAATGCACGTATCGAGGCGAGTGGCATTCGACGGTCTGAAGGGAGAGGTGACATGCAATCATCGGTAAAAGCGACGAGTGCCAATGATGGCAGAGAACGTGCTCCAAATGTAATAGCACAGACGTACCGGTCAGCGGTCAAAGCGTAAATGATAGCAGAATTATTTTCGCTGCATCTTTTATACCTATTTCCTTAGCGAACATTTACAATATGCGTTTACTTGTACCGTGAAAATAAGTGATCTTTTGTAAAAGCTTCTTTAAATGCTCTTCTTTAAGATCTAAATCTCAATTTTTATAATGTTATTTCTTTAAGTTTAGACATCGTCTTCCTTTTGCAATTCATTTTGATGGACAGACGGATTTTTTTAAAGACAGGCCTGACAGGCAGTTAGGCCAGGCTTTTTAGTGCGGTGTAGAAAATGAGATGTAAATATTTTTTTTTTTTAGGGAATCGGAGGATAAAGGGACTCCGTCCACTATTGAACTCCACGCCAGACCAGCGCCGTCTCACCTCACAGTCATGAAAAACAGAGTTATACAATGCAGCTTAAGGTTAGAACTGGAAGAAAAATAGTTGACCGCGCGCTGTCCACTCGTCATGTACTTTACTACAAATTCAAAATGGACCTTAAGCCTCATAGTATAATTCCGGTTTCCACGTCTTCACCATTGTGAGGTGAGGCAGCGCTGGTCTGGTGCGTAGTTGAATAGTGGACGATGTCCTTAGGCCACGTGATGTCATGGAGAAACTACGTCATCCATCGCTCTGTCTTGAAGAGAAAGAAATTACTGAAAAAAAACTAAAAAACTACAAGCAAACACATACTATACCAAATGTAATCATATTAAAATGACGACATCTAAAATTCTAAAGTAATCACTCTACTAAGAATTTCACATCAAGTCTGAAAAGAGTTTTCTGATCTCTTCAAGTCTTCAAAGCGTGCCGACCCTTTACCGAAAGTACCTACTCAATAAAGCTTCCAATAAAACGGTAAAACTCAAGACCCTTTACAGTGCTATATATATTTATATCCTTTTACAAAGTTTACGACACACATTTGTATTTGTAACATTTGTATTTGTGTATTTATAACACTATATACAAATATTTAATATAACACTATTATAATAACACGTTGGGTCCAAGATATAAGTCTTGTCAGGAATAAGTGCAAAAACAGAGACATTATATAACCAGTGACTACACAAAGCCCATAAAAACCTTAAATGTAGCTAAACGAAAACCATACGTTGTGATAGTATCATTGATAGATAAAACAAAGGTTTGTGCCTTTTTATATATTAGTTATTACAAGGACAAAAGATATTGTAAAATATATTTTTTTTAAACTTAGACTGTTTCATAAACTTTAACAATCACAAATAAATTTAAATCAAAATACGATAAAACAAAAATATTGCTGGGTTACCTTTCAATCCGGCTTTTTGTCTAGAATGAAAAAAATAAACTTACCTGTAACAAAGAAAAAAATTAAGGTCAGCATTTTGAAAGGTTTTCCTTCCAACTAAGATAGAGTATTTCAGTAAAACCTACATCAAATAATTGACCGCCAAAGATATTTGTTCCGCTAATTCCGACAAAACATACTGTTAGCTTATAGCTCCCTCTAAAAGCTTTCTCTACGCGTAGGTTTACGCGCGCTTACATTGCCTACAATATATAACCTGTCTTCAACGAATTACTTGTTTCCTACGGATATACATCACGTTGAGCCGTTTTCCTAGCCATATATTCAGCTACTCGATGAAAAATGTTGTGTATTTGTCTCACAAGCAGCCGCGCGTGGAACTCTTTATTTATTTATCATTATCACGCGTTGACTATACGTCATAATAAAAGCACGGAACTTGTAGAAAGCGTCGAAAGTTTTCATAGCTGGGTTCCCACTTTTACGTGACCTTCATGTCAAAGATTTTTAGGCAAGTATCTTTTATCTCTCTGGCGAATGTTTGTATTGAGAACTGTGTGCTTCTATGATAACTATTTTTTTATTTTATTTTTTTGTTAATGACGTACCATATTATAATATGGTGCCTCATCAATATTACAATCTAGCATTGAGACTAATAAGTAATTTAACTTTGACTTAATCTGCTAAGTAGAGGAAAATCTAAGAACGTGTCCACTAACACACTTTTCTTATTGTATCTATTTAAGGGGAAGACACTTTGTTCTCGTGCTCTGTTAGCACTGTACAATATACTATTTACCCTGTCACTATCACTAAACTAACTTCTCACTATATTTGTGTTATCGAGGAGCCGGATAGCATCGACGGTCACGTTCACGTTCTATGATAATTTAAGAGTAATTTTGATACACGCAAGAATAAATACAGCACTCTGGTTATAGTAGTGATAAAGTAATGATACATGGAAGCTGTGGTCACATCTGAACCGGGTTTGTCCTAAAACTGCGACCAAAATAACCGAAGGATGGGCAGCAGCGTTTTCTTAACAAAAGGTTAACGTTCTGCGATCCCCAAGCCGTCTGCCAAGCATGCCTATTACGCCCCAACAGGGGAGGCCTTCATTCTACAGTGGATGTGTTACGGCTCATGATGGTGATGATTGTGGTTACTACAAGCAGCTAATTTACATGTAACCTTAGATCATCTTGAATAGGCTTTTTTAGATATTGTTAGTTGTCGGAGATTTTTCATTGGCTTCATGGAATTTTTTAGCCGTCGGCGATTTTTGTTTGGTGAGGTAATTCCTCCAAAAAGGAGGGAAGTTTTCTGTTGCACCATTTACCAACTAATTTTTATAATATTTGGCATAAACATTCAGTACTCGATTCTAAACAAGAATTTTGAATATGTGCATCGGTAAAGAGGTTGTTAAGATATATATATGGTCGTGCGGTTTTAGTTCGCGACATCGAACTGTGAACTCATATATCTTGACAACCTCTTTACCGATTTTGCTCATATTCAAAATTCTTATTATAAATATAAATATATTCTTATTAAGGATTGAGTACCGAAAGCTTATGCCAAATATATTATCAAAATCGACCAGTAAATGGCGCCGCAACAATCTTTATGGGGGGAAATACCAGCCCATGAAATTGTAGAATTGCGATTGTGTAAAAAGTTTGTGCTTGCGAGGTCTATTGCTCGCAGAACTACTAGTGTACTGTACAGTATTACTGTGATAAACTGGTAATATGAAAATTTCAGCTCGCTTACACGATTTCCCAAAGGAAGCCAATATCTACTTTTACTGAAATGGATTTTATTTTTGGCGTAGGTTTGCACATTATATTTACGGTTCCTCAAATATATTAAAAAATACATTTTCATTCCTATTTAGGATTTTGTATGTTATACGAGATATCATTTTAATAAAATAACTTGTCTATATAATACAGAGATGAATATTTTTACCGTAACAAAGGCAAAGACCGAAGGAAACAAAAGTAATTTGCGTCAAATATTGGGAAAGGGCAAAGTGCCTTATAAACGCAAAGGTGGAATGTTTACCAATGAAATTGCGCGGGAACCAAAGGAGTTAGAACGACGAAGGTACCTCAATAAAGTAGGTAATTCAATTATGTATCCGCGTGGGGTCCGAAAAGACAATCCGAAAAAACCGTCTTACGTTCGACCCTTTATTCGATTTGGTATTCGGATCGAGATAGATAATTATAGTTATTCAGGCTATATAAACCAGAAAACACATGAGACGGGTCGAGTCTTGTTAAGAAAGAAGCGGGAATCAATAGGGATACGACCCTGACACAATTTACAGTAACCGTGCCTACACAGCCGCGGTGGCGGTGCCGCACCAGAATAACAGCCTTCACTATCGCGTTACACTCAAATAAAGAGGGGAGACGAACAAACAACTGTAAAAGGTGTGTTAAAACAACGTGTCACGTAACTCACGTACGAACTGACTGATTTCGTGCGCGATTTTTAGGGTTCCGTATGACTAGAAACATTTTGAGTAATCGCACAATGCTGTTACATACTTATATTTTACTTGGGTGGCATTACAAGTTACCCCAATTTACCCAGCCGCTAGCCGTGGATCAATTCTAAGCTTAAAAAACTTACTTAAACATTGCGTAAATAATAAATCTTTAGAAAAAAATGTAGATAAAAATAGCAAAATTATAAATACAAGACACTTAAATTGCAATAAATCTTTTAAAAAGCACGTAACATTTAATTTAAAAATAAACATCGATTCCGTTAAGCAGATATGGTGATATATTTGGTGAGGCAGAGTGATTTATAATGATTAACCCCATGTCGTTTTTTAATTATTCTACTTACTTAATAATTCATACCCTTCTTTTTCTACAAAGTTTACAAAAAACGTTAAAATAATACGCTTTAGACGCTTTTATCCTGGTTTTTACCTTACAAATTTGAACTGAAAAAATGCTGTTCTAGGCGTTTTATAAGATAAGATAGGATAGATAAAGTATGAGCTATTATATTTTATGATAAGTTGGTATGACACACTTGAAAAACTTGGCTAAGTCCAGTTCATACATTCGAGCATTATTGTAGCAAGTCTACGGATTTGACTTTTTTTACCAAGTCTCTTTGTCAAAGTCAATCACTCAAGTATTGTAGTGTATATGTACATTACACTGAATGAATTTTTCGAAACTTTGTACTTGTATAGGCTGGCTTTACATTTTAATGTACTCCAATGTAACTTAAATAAATCCAATTTTCAATCACGGTACTTGCTATTTTATAATAATTATTATTAGACTCAGCTTTCAGACGTACACTACTCGACGAAGCATCCCCGATATTGGGGGATTGTCATATTGTAATATATTGCCATTATCCCTACGCTTGGAAAACGGTTTGAGGATCGCAGAACGCTCACAGCTTACTAAGAGGATGCTGCTGCCCAACCTCCGGTGATTTTGGTCGCAGTTTTAGGATATGTCCGGGTCCTATAGATAAAATATACTTATGTTAAACTAATGATAACTTTTTATACATTCTTGTAGGCAATTTTTATTTAGGAAATTTGTGTGCTTTGTATTTTTGTGAAATTGAGAAGATAATTAATAATAATATATTAATTTATACAAGACTTGGTACAAAAGTTTGTCGGGTACCTTTTAATTTTAATGAGTTAAATTTGATCTCGACAAATTCGAGCATTAAAATTAAATATGTACTAGTTGTTATCCGCGTTTTCGTTCACGTGGACCTAAAAAAAAGAAAGTATCCTGTGTCCGTTTGTGATATACAGTAAGTCTTTGTCAAATTTTATCAAGATCCGTTCAGCCGTTTAGCCGCGATAATGCGACAAACATTCAGAAAGAGAGAAAAAAGATACTTCCTACAGTTGGATAGATGGCGTTGATCCATTTTTGTGCATTTGTTGACGTTTTGTATGGACGTATGTTTTGTATGGACGTATGTTATGTATGACAGCTGTAATGTAGGGAGTTCTAATCGCGCAAGCGAAGTTTTTTCCCGAGACGACCGTATTCATTTTTATACCTCGAAGCTTTATTGGTCCTGATACGACTGCGGCTATATTCCTCTGAATTATAATATTAGTTAGGATTAGGATTAGGATGTACAAAAACTGTGGCAAATATTAGAGTAATTATTTTTCTGAAAAGTAATAAAAATGTTTTTAAAATTAAGAATTAAATGTATGCCTACCTCCAGACAAGCAGCTGTTTTTGATATGATGACCCCCATACAATTTATTTGCTACTAATGTATTGCTAATTTACTACTTTAAATACAAACACCTAGATCAAAATCAGTTTTAAAAATATGGATATATTTTATTTAACATTTGTATTAAGTATAGATTTGTGCGAGCCGAAGAGTCTCTCTTCGTTAATTTTATGAATATGTAAGTACTTATAATCAATAGCACAACATGAACACTCTAAGAGTTCCAATACATTAAGTTCATTTGCAGTTTCAGAAGATACATCAAGGTCAACAATAACAGACGAAATATCACAGGTGGATCAAGCGATATACAGGCAGGAACTCTACTAAGTAGTAATGCTTATTATCACTAATTAACTAGTCTATAATGTAAATGGAAGATGGATGATCATGTATGTCAACAAATCACTCGAATAAATATAGGCCCTAGAATTGACTTCACTTTCACACGCTGGATATGTTAATTAATATATTTCACAACAGTTTCAGTCAATCTAAAGCTTTGTTTTTACAACCGTTAATTGTTTTAAACGCAGTCCGAAATGTTCTTTGTCCGTGCACTTGACAGTAACAGCTTTGTATTTACACAAACAAAACGCCGCAATTTCCGGTTCAACGTTCGTTTTCGCGACATTCGACAAGACTATGGGGCGCCGTGTTTAGCCGTTTCGAGTACAGCGGCGTTTACTCATTGTATTAAAATAACTAGCTCAAGTTAACCTCAAAATAATATTTTTAATGGTAGGTTCAGGATACGATTGGAGGAGGTCGGGGCGCAGAGAGGCGCGCCGCGCAGCGCGCAGACTCCTACGAGCGCGCCCGAGGCCGTCCGACCGACCCAGCTTCGTTCCCCGATTCCTACTGGACGTACATTATTTTATTCTGCTCGTTTTGCACGCCATACTCAAAATACGTATACTAAAGTACAACACCCATTTTCGGTACTTATATGTAACACTTTGTGAAGTGACGACAATAGCAATACCTTACAGGATGTACGAGTATCTAAGTATTAAGTACCGTCGTAATTTATAACTACACTGGCAAATAGGAATATCAGTCCTATGAAATACAATTGGTAGATATGATTAGGAGACGCCTATACTTTTTGAGATGGTCTATAGTTTCGAAAGTAAAAGCGTAATACATTTTTAAGCCCACGCATTTTGTCCCCAATTTTAAAGCCAGCAGCGCAGCGTCGTGTAAGCATCGATTTGAATTCTAAAGGAGGGGCTTTCAAGTCAATTAATGTTTGAAATAAAAGAAAAACTTTCTTACAATTTCGTCTTCACTGAACTTTCAGACAGTTACTAAAGGGTTCACTATCATACCTAAGTATGATTACTAAGCTGAACTCTCGAATTTTAATAAAGTAACGAGATTTATTCATAGTTTGTCCTAATATAGTGAACTGAAAGTTTGATTATTTTTACTATTTCTCAAAGTACGTATACAATGTACCATCGCCAATCAACAACTTTTTTCCCATGGCTTAACTAAGGTAGTTTATTATCTTGGTGCAAAATGTCAGTTTA
Source organism: Apocheima hispidaria (assembly GCA_947579745.1). Lineage (NCBI taxonomy): Eukaryota > Metazoa > Arthropoda > Insecta > Lepidoptera > Geometridae > Apocheima > Apocheima hispidaria. The sequence continues at coordinate 7,926,236 of OX388151.1, forward strand.
ACAGCTTATAAGCTTCACACGGACCCGCATTTCTCGAAACCACGTCATGCTGTTGTAAAGTAGTAGAGGGGAGGCCTGTGTTCAGCAGTGGACGTCTTCCGACTGATAATTAATGTAATGTAAAGTAATTTTGAGCCTAAATTAAATGTTTTTAGGTTTTTGGTTTTAAAAGACAAATAATTAAAATTCAAATCAACTTAACTGGTTGAGTATGATGCAAGAAAGCTTTAGCTACATGCGACAAGTTTTTGGTGAATTAAAAATAGCCCTGTGTAAAATGTATGGTGGCGCGCGCCTTTGTAAATTAGCCGGGCTACAGAACTGAATGAATCGTAATAGATGTTTCAAATTTTATAAGAATACAGGGTAACTTTTTATGTTGGGCGCAATTTTGTATCATGCAATTAGCATCTTCAGCATAGAACATAATATTATAACCTATAAAAAATACCATTCTTTTTTTGCATTTCTTAAATTACTAGCTGTACCCCGCAGTTTTACAGAAGCCGAATATTTTTGCGGGATGAAGGGATGAGCCTATGTTTTAATCTAGGGTGTAAGCTACCTCCATACCAAATTTCATCCCTTTGCGTTCAGCCGTTACAGAGTTGAACGGGAACAAACACACTTTTACGTACTTACAACAATTATAATATTTGTGTGACTGACCACGAAATGTCAGAAAATCTATAATACAAAATTTAACTACCTACTTGAAACTGTAGACGTACGAGCGAGAAGAAGCGATATAGGTACGTAAGATATATCACATCGTAGATGTTTGTAGTACAATCACGAATAGGGTGACCACAACTACAGTTCTTGTTGTAGCTACTTTATGTGAAGTTATTTCGATAATTTTGTAGTAAGGTAACTACACTACTACTAAATAAAACAAAAAAATACGTATCCTTTTTTTTGTTGTTTGTCATATATACTCTAGTTTTCAATAATCTTTAAGTACACAAAATTTGCGCGCTACTTTACAAGTCACGCTGTATAATATCATATACAGGGTTATAAGCAAAGGGTATGCTAAGCCGAATAAGGCTCATTGTACTCATCATTATGAACAACTTTTACTATGGGACCAACCCTGAAATCGAAAGAAAAAAGCAGCTGTTCCATAGATAAATGTCTAAGACACTAGACATAATGTATGGAACAGCTGTTTTTTTTCTCGATTTCAGGATTGGTTCCATAGTAAGAGTTGTTCACAATCATGAGTACTATGAGCCCTTTTCGGCTTAGCATACTCTTTCCTTATAACCCTGTATATAAGTAAATTTTTGAAATTAGGTTTTTGTCAAATATCGCATTATATTACGAAATATACCTACACAACTTTTCTAGACAGTAAACTATACAATATATACATCTATCATAGTTATTCTGGAGCGATACTTAGTCGTAACAAAAACATTAAAATCGCGAGATAAATCACAAAGTAACTTGAGTAATTGCTTAATTAGTCAATTGATAGGTATATTTATAACTTTCCAAGCAATCAGAATAGTAATTAGATATCATAGTTATTAATTAGTGTAATTACTCGATATAATATTATATGTTCTCTCAATGTACCGACCATTTTACTCGTGTATTTCGTACGTTCGCAGTGCTTTAAAACTCGCCTCTTTAACCAGTGTGTCCATTTAACCACCATGACATATGGTGCCAAGACATGGACGCTTACCCATGAGGCTGTGCACAAAATTAGGGTACCACAGAGAGCCATGGAGAGGTCCATGCTCAGCATCAAACTCCAAGACCGAGTTCGTTATACCGAAATCCGAAAGAGAACAAAGGTTCGAGATGTCGGAATAGCGGTAATGAATCTTAACAGAGTTACAGAACTGTAACAGAGTGGTGGCCGAGGCAAGGTAGGCGGAGCGTTGTTCGTCCAGCTGCGAGATGGGTCGACACCATCGCGGGTCGAACCTGGACTAGATTGGCATAGGACTGAGACAGATGGCATAGCAAAAGAGAGGGCCAGACCCAGCAGTGGGTTAAGGAAGGCTGTGGATGATGATGATGATTTCGTACGATCATCATCATCATCAGCCAGAACACGTCCACTGCTGAACATAGGCCTCCCCGTTAGAGCGCCAAACCGACCGACAACGTGCCACTCGCATCCACCGGTTGCCGGCGACTTTCACAATGTCGTCGGTCCACCTAGTAGGAGACCTGGCTACGCTGCTTCGTACGATCGGATGTATTGATTTACCTGGCTGTACCGGTGCGAGTAATCGACGCGAGCAATGGACCTATAAACATATAAATTAATCCACCAGCGCATCCGCTGTACAAAGCAATTTGCCTTTAGCTTCAACACAGAGAGTGGATTTGTTGAGGTATTATCGAGAGCAGCTTACAGAATTCCCAATTAGATCTGTGATTAGATCCATTCACTTCGATGCGGAAGCCATGCTACGATTATGCCCCGTGTACCTAAGTAGTAATTTACGTACACTGTTTCTACAAAACGTGTACATGTACAATTTAAAAAAAAAAAACTGATTGCACCAATTAGATCTGTGATTAGATCCATTCACTTCGATGCGGAAGCTATAATACGATTATGCCCCGTATACCTAAGTAGTAACTAATGCACACGGTTTCTACAAAACGTGTACATGTACAATTTCAAAAAAAACTCTTTACACCCAGTACATTCGCTGGAAACATTGACATTCAATCTGGAATACAGTAATGCTTGCACACTTCTGCTTGGCGCTGCCTTACTTTTTTCCTAACGTTCAAAATGAAAATCCGCGTACTGTAAAACTTTCAATACGTTTACAGGAATGCCCAAAAAAGGATATATATTTCCAGGGTAAATGTACGTAATATCTGTATCTACTATAATTTAAATACCTAAGCTAATTTAGATGTGAGTGGTGTGTGATCTATAGTTATTACAGGTATATATAGGCCTAGTTAATTAATTATCAGAAATAATAAGTTTTATACAGAGTTATTTTTAATTTATCAGACCGCTTCCTAACATACGGCTGAACAACTGTTGTTCAATGACTTTTTACAAAATCTTGATAAATGACTAACACACACACACACACGCACAGTACATAACAACAACATTACAGCAATAAGTCAGGGTGACCAGCGCGGTCACAGAAAAGAAAATGATTTAAAAAAAACTCTTCTGTGAGCTCGGTGCATTGCCGCGCATGGTTTCAAAACCATGCGCGGCAATGCACTATTGAAGTTCAACAATCTGGGTGGCACTAAATGATATGGGCAAGCGTGACGCTTAGCTCAGGTGAGCGACTTGCTTACGTCTTATTACCAAGTACCCTACAAAAAACCCAAAAAATAATAATTTATTTTTTATTTTTTTGTGGAAAAAATTTATCCTTTTTACAAGTTAAGGTAAAATCTTGCAATTCGCAATTTTAGACCAGTTCCCCTTGTTCATTGAGATGTAATTTTGCATGCCTGTGATGTCCCGATGACAATACAATATTATGACAGCGAGTTGATCTGATGATGGATACGGAAGGTGGAAAACGGAACTCCTCAGAAACTAACAGCATATTGATGGAGTTTGGTCATTTTAATCAGTGTATAGTACCAATAACGGATTTTGTAAAAGAATGTCTGGTATTTTTTTTTCTACAAAAACTTATTTTAATTCTGAGAAGCGGCATATATAATAGGCGGTAGTAGTCTAGTGTACATAGACTTCAAACATTAAATCGGCATATTACCCTAGATAAGTAAAAAGTATTTAATTGGTGTTTTAAACTAACGTTAGGAAATTACCATATTCAAATATTTCGTGATTCATGTTTCCATATAGTAGGTACAGTTTACGATACTCATGGGTTCTTTAACACATAAATAAGTTTTGACCAGACCCTCCCAAAACTTACCGAGGCTAATATCTTACGTGTATCCAAGCCGAAAATAGCCATAAACGTGTATGAAGTCCATTATTTGCTATAGATAGCTGTCGGGAAGGTTGTAGCTCAACCCTTCCCAGGCCCAAAGCAGAGGCCGTCCACTCATGCATCAATAAGGGTTAGCCGCCCGCAGTATATCCGCCAGGCCTCGGGTAATCGAGATATTTTGGCTTGACCTCCTTTGCTGGCCGGCTACACTAATAAAGTCAATTAGCCGGCCTTAAACTTTGAGCTCAATACAACCTTTGTAGGAACTTCAAAACACATAATGAGATTTAAATGTATGGTGTTTCCCAACTTTCGCCGTTAATAGTAAAAAGTTTGAATTTTGAGTTGTTCTTTTTGGTTTGTTACTTAGCATTTAACACATTTTAATAGGCATGGATCCTTTTCAAATTGCTGGTCCAGGATCATGTAGTAATAGCTGTTTTGGTAATCTATACGTTACCTATAAAAATACCTTTTATTAATAAATTATTTGTTTGCTGTGGGTGCCACTGTATTATGTATTAAGGCACCGGAGCGGCGGCGGCGGTGCCGCTGCTGCCGCGACGTCATGTGTAGATGCTCTTAAAGGTGCTATCAACTGAGCTCATCATAATAAAATATAGCCTTACCTCACTGGAAGTCAAGTAGCAAATCCTGGAATCAGTGCTGTCGATGGAAGCTTGCTGCACGATGCCGTAGCGCGTCGATTCGCGGTCGCTCGCGTACTCTGACCGCACGCTGTCTTGCCGGTCGAATGTGCCTCTGAAAAATAATATTTATGTAAAGCTATGTTTTCTTAAGTGTTTTAAGAGTAATTGTGAGCTCGTAATTAATTATTCACCCTTAAATGGAAACCTTTTTACACAAGCAAACATTTGAAGTTTCGTATTTTAATGTTATAAAATAGAGCCTTATATTATGAGAGAAATTTTTTATTTTTTTTTCTTCTTGTACATTTGCCAGCGTCAAGTATTAGAATATTCGTCAAGTCAAGCAAAGTAAGTCACGATAAAGTCCAAGTGATGCCATAGTAGTGGAGCTTTTAGTTAGTGATTAAGTAGCCTATTAACAGGGTTGTGTGCAAATTTGAGTAGGTACATAGAAAATTGGTGTAATTGAAAAAAATAACTAATAAGGTAATAGAATAATAAAAGTAGTAAAATAGTAGAAAATAGATGTTGCAACATGTTTAAAGTAACCAGGCCAATATCATTAAAAGGCGAAACCATAAACTGCTATCTGTATAATAAAACTCAGAATATGAAAATAGCATTGAAATTCAAAAGTGAACCAAGCTATAAAATAATTATCTCGGCAGATTTGAGGCTTCGAATAAACCCTGGGTAAGGTTAAGTGACACGAAGGGTCCCAAAATGTAAATACTTCATGAACTTCATAGCCTGTCGAATGTTAAAACATCATTTTCGTATTTCGCTGTCTGAATTATTTAAAAATAAATCTATCAAGTGGCATCAAAATCCGTTCTCTCCATTTCGGACCGCGCTCTGATAGACAGTCGGTAATGAGAACTTCATTTAGGTCCGGATTTCTCTGCCAATCCCTTTCGTTGACACGAATTGCAAATGAACATCGATTTACGGAGTTCCTCTTATTCAATTACCGGGGTGAAAAACAGGACGGCAATGTTGATTCTTTACCTAAATTGACGTTAACAATACGATGATAAATTTTGCTTTTATATTTAAAAGTATGTTCATGAGATTAAAAAAAGAAAACAATAACCATGATTTAAGTACAAGTTTTTGTTACATTATTTTTTTACAAAATTTTGATTACAATTAGTCCTGCTTTACAACTTTGTTATTCGATAAACTAAATATCAGTTGGTACACTAGGTGAGATATTTTAGAAACTCCGTTTCAAAAAAACCTTTGATATATTTCATAAACTTCCTTTCCGAAAAAACCTGGCTTTGCTCAAAGCCACCAGCTCTGTTGCAGTGAGTGAATAGAGATTTAGTTACCTTTGCTCAAAGCTATCAGCTCTGTTACTCCTGTAGCCTGAGTCGTTGAGACTGCCTTCGTGTCTTAGACTGGGCAGCGAGTCCCAGGGTGAGCGGCGCGGGCCCGGTGGAGGAGCACCACGCCACCCGTCGGAATGCCGGTACCAGGCTGCTCGCGCCGACTCTCCGATGCACGACGCGCATCGTGAGGCACTCACGAAACTGCACAACGGTTTATGTTACAAACCTTTGTTGTCTTCTAATCAAATCACAACAGTAACTTTAAGTTCGGAATAGTTGGAGATCCTATCATGTATCATCACCAAACTAGATAGTAGTAACATGTTTTACCGATAAATGTACCTTTCACCTTAGTAAAAATACAATAATTAACCAAATATACTATTTATTTTTCACTACAATTTGACTCGCGTAGTAGAACCCATATATGTATATAAAAAATCACGATGAGGTATTGTTGTCTTGACGTTTACACAATCTACGAACACACTTTTGCATTCATGATATTAGTTTTGTCTATTTTTTTTATTTATTTTTTCCAAGTTTCAGAAGTATCAAAGTAACAATTTGTGGCAGCTACGAAATTCGTAGCGAATTCGTATTAGGAACGTAGCACTTGATTATTCCGTAACTTTATACAATTAATTATAATGTAGGGTTTCGTAAGGAATCATAATACAATATAATGTTCTCATATGTCGGAATTTAACTTAGTTTCCTAAAATATTTAAGTACTTGGAATATTTTTGAGGTCACATTTTATCATTCGTTGCTCAAGAAAATCGATATACGCTTGTAGCTAAAAAGATTCTTAAAAATGATTCGGTGAATGCTGGCTCCATTACTATTCTAAGTGTTGTTCTTACAAGTTAAACAAAGAAACAAGATACCTACGTAGTGGGTGATTTTACTATGAAAACTGACGTCGTTTTGACACATTTTGTTTTAATAAAACGGGATTACTCGCATTACATTGAGTCGGTTTTTAGTTGGTTAAAGGTCACCAAATGTGTTCGAAGCTATAGTCGGAATAACCGACTCAATTTAACGAGATTATTCCCGTTTTATTAAAACAAAAATAGTGAGTAATTAATGCAAAATTATAAAAAAAAGCAATTATTTTAAACACAGACCTTATTGTTCCACTTTTAAAATATTAAAGAGAGTTAAAGAAAAAGCCCCTAAGCCACTCGAATTAGCTTCGTGATTGCAAAAAGCCTTTGAAAGAAACACAATTTAAAAAAAAATGAGGTAAAAATATTTGTATGATATTCATTAATCTAGGAAGCCGCTGCAGTATTTCCATGTCAAAAGAGCGAGTTAACGAAGTAGGAGTTTCGCGCTTCAGCCCCGTGATAAATTGAAAAATAAATAGCCCATCCAACGATAAACTAATTTGAAATGAACGTTGGACTTCCCAGCGGATTCTATTGTTCCATGTCGGATTAATAGAGCTTTGAATCTATTACGTATTTAATGGCATTAGTGCGCTTGCAAAAGAACGTCTAAGATTTATAGATTTATAGTTGCTTTTGCATCCACGAATCAAACGACGAAGTTTGGCCAAAGCCTTTGATGTCTAAAACAAAGTTAAGCCCTACAATTTTAAGCCAACTTTCAAAAAAAGAGGTACTCAATTCGATTGTTTTTTTTTAAGTTTGTGACCTCTGAGCGCCGTCATTTATAAACCGATTTGAAAAAATCTTTGGTCCTATTTTTATCAAAATCCAGTAATTATAATGGGGTCCATAAGGAATTGAGGGAACTCCTCAAATATTATAAATATACATATATCGATTTTGATACTTCTCACCCGGTCAGTACGCGGCTATTGGAACTCTATTAAAAGCTTGCGACTACCATCATATGCACGTTTTAGGATGTCCACTTTAATTTTCTCTGGAAAAAAATCCCGTTTATAAACTAGTTTTTTTCTTATTTTTATTAATTCATTTTATTGTTAAATTGCTGTGATAACCAAGCGCATTCACAAATCCACTGGAAGCGGAACTAACTAACTAACTAAATAAATAACGCAATGAACCATAATACATGATTATTTTGCATAAGTTATTGTTAAATAATGATACATTTTTGGTCATGGGATTAAAGTATTAGGGCCACGTTTAATATGTAGGATTGGGTAAGGTACATTTTACTTTTATATGTAAGCGGATTTTAACGTAATTGGAGGGACGAGGGCCAATCCGCCCACTTTTATTTACCTTTTTGAGAACTAACTTCGATGTCGCAATGGGTTCAAAGACCTTGTATCGAACTGCACATACTATTTTATAAACAACTAGCTGTTGCCCGCAACTTTGTTTGCGTAGAAATACAAAAAAAATGAGCCTATATCCGTCTCCGACCCATAAGCTATATCTATGCAAAAATTCAGCTTGATCCGTTCACCCACGTAGTCGTGATAACGCGACAAACACCCAGTGAGAAAGACAGATAGACAGAGCTACTTAAGAATTTATAATATTAATTAGGATACTATATATTTTTGCAACCAAGAAATTGCTTATTTTTAGTTTAATCTAGTACCTAAACATACCTGAAGGATATTTATATAACATTCAAATATTCAGTTTCACATTACATTCCTCTTCAATTAATTTTTTTTTTTTTTGTTTTGAAGAATTATTATAATATCTTTTGGGGTTTTTTGTATTGCCTCATTAAAAAACTACAAAAAAAAAATGTTGGCCAGAGAAAAAACTAATTAAATTTGGTTCTTAAAAGTCTATTACTTTTAACAAATCCTTTTTTATTTTTTTTATTATTTATAGGCATGCGTTTGACTGCCATCACGTTTGATGTTAAACGAAGATGCAGCCTACGATGGAACACGCTTGCCTTGAAGAAACCGATTCACTCGCGACTTGAAGACACCCAGATCTATCACCAGTCATCTATTCTAGTATAGACGTAAATGAAAACAAACATGAATATAAGCTTACTAAGTATCCTTCTAACTATATATACAGAACTACAGATAATGTATCAAGACTAAACCAACTTCTCGACATCGAAGACAAGATAGTTAACAGTATTTGCACAGACACCCAAATTCCGGTTTCGTAGATTCTCAAACAATGTTTGATTATATGGTGAAAGACCCAGCTTTACACGTTCTAAAACTTGCCCATTTGTATGTATAATTATGTACAACCAGTTTTTACCCGCGACTTCGTTCGCGTTGACATAAAATCATTTATCCTTTTTGGTGCATTTTTAGACGTTTTGTATGGACTGACAGTTGTAATGTAAGAAGTTCTGAATCGCGCAAACGATTTTTCCCCTCGAGACGAACGTATTCATTTTCATACCTCGAAGCTTTGTTGGTCCTGATACGACTGCGGCAATATTCCTCTACACTGGGTGTTCGGTTAAACGACTTTCATATTCTAGAATATCATTGTACATATTTATATGTCGGTATGTCCGGTATGTCCTAAAACTGCAACCAGAACCATTAGATGACGGGCAGCAGCGTCCTCTTAGGAAATGGTTAACATTTTTCGATCTCCAAGCTGCCTGCCAAGCGTGGGGATTATGCCGATCAAATATGGGGGAGACTTCGTAAAGCAATGGACTTTTTTTTTTCTATGGATTAAGTGTTTTTTTTTCACTATGTCAATTTTGGTCTATAGTAAATGTTTTTCATAAAAACCAGTACAAGGAAAACCCATAATATGTCCGTATTCTAACTGAACAGCCAGTATACCTTACATTATCCACCCATCTAGATATAGATACAATCCACTCTTACTCATCCAATCTTACACTAATATTATAAATGCGAAAGTTTGTGTGTAAGTGTGTAAGTATGTAAGTGTGTTTGTTCCGTTCAACTCTGTAACGGTCGAACGGATTTGGATGAAATTTGGTATGGTTTTGGTATGGTTTGGTATAAATTATACATTGGATTAACACATAGGCTTATTTATCCCGAAAGGTGTAACAGCTCCTGTAGGATAGCGGGTGAAACAGCGGGCGCAACTAGTTTTATTATACGCCTAGAAAGATATAATGAGGTATGTAAGTAAAGGTCCATGGAAACTGGCAAAATTGGCAACACAAATCTGTGTGAATAGCGCCATCTACTGTGAAATACGAGTACTACAAACTTCCCTCACTGCCTAAAGTTTTCCGACAGGATGTTAGTGATTCGAGAAAACGCTTCAGGAGTTCTCTTAAAAAAATATAGGGAGATTTATTATATTATACATTCTTTAGATAGGTAGCAAATATAGGTATGCAAAATATTAACTCTGTGAGGTGGAAATCTTATTGTTAATGATTTCATTGCTAAGGCTGGGTCGCACTATAATCCCAGTGTTACTGTTACATTGACTATAACTTTAACCTTAGCCATGTAGTTTAGCAGTGTAATCCGTCATTTTGACCATGGTTAAAATAGTGCCACACATTTTTCTGCTTACCGGAATTTTTAACTGCGGCTATTACTCTAGTTTAAAGTTAAACCGGCCTTAGTATGTTTACTTTCCGAATTAGTTTATTTGCTAATTTTGAGGGTTCCTTTTCCATCATAATTGAAAATATTAACTTAACAGTAGCAGTTACAGTAGCTTTACTGTAAGCAGTAAAGTTTATTAAGTAAATAGATAGTAGTAAATAAATAACTTAAATAATAAATCACACTGTTATTAAAGTTTGTGTGTAAGTATGTAAGTGTATTTGGTTTAACACATAGGCTACTTTTTATCCCGGAAAGTATTCAGTTTCTGTTAAATAGCGGGTGAAATATAATATACATTTATACAACTTAAAACTAACACTAATCTTATAAACTAATTAATAATAATAATATTTTTCCGAATTGTTTTGACGGTTTTTTTTTTATTTATTCCCTGAAACATGCACGCTACTAGGCTCATTGTGTTTGTCTATTGCTTTCTTTTTTAACTCGTATTCACTGAGCAAATGGTCCAAAGTTATGAAAGTATTTTGTAAAAAAAAAATGTCCCTTAGAGAAACTAATAAATTCTCCAAACTCTGATAAAGGAGTATTCGTATTCATCTTTATTCGTTGTGTACTAAATTAAAAGCGATTTGGCAAAATCCTAATTGTGAAATAGTTCTTAGCAAAAACAATCCTACGATATTACCAAAATGACAAGAGAAATATAATTAAAAGAAAAACAGAAAACCCGACTGCAAAAAGTAGTCTATGTCACTCCGGAAATAAAGAGGAGTCCAACCTCTATCGTCAAAATCGATCAAGTCGTTAGGCTACAAAAAACCCATCTTACCAAGTTTACCCATCTTTTTGGCAGTCGGATAAAAAAGGAAAATATTTCAATCTCTAAATTGCGTTTCGTTGGGTTACTTAGCACTTACCTAGACTGATGATCGCTCATGTATCCCTGGTCACGTTCCGGTATTCGCTCTCGAATTCGATCCCTATAACAACGAAAGTATCGAGTTACTAATCGATTATTAAGGGGCTAATTCGAGAAAAATATAGATCTTAACACTTTCGCGCAGATATGAAGAGTAATAAAGACACGACACTACTTATTACTATTTTGCACTTTTTTATTTTTTATTTGTGCACTATTTTTTTTTACTGACTCTACTGACTGACACCCGTTTACAGTGTGCTTAAATTTTAGATTAGGTTAGATTGTCATTAGAACTAAAATTTGGGTCAAATGTCCTTGCAACAAAAAAAATATTATTATTATTAATAAACATTTAAATATACACTAGGAGTTCGAAAATCTAGAGAAAAATGTGTGTAAGAGGTTTTTTCAACTTTTTATCCAGAAAATGTTATGGAATCTTGTTCTCTTAGCTATATTAGACGGTCGACGCAAAAAAAAAAAATATCTTTTCATAAGATGTCCATAATCCACTAGGAATTCTTTCGAAAGCCAGGCATTTCGCATGATATTATAGTGCGAAATGTCATACGAGCTATTAAAAAATGGAGCCCCAGTAGTGATGTAAGCAACGAACAATCCAGTTAGGATCACGAGTGGCATTTACACTGAGAGCTACCATATTTTTGAGACGTTTGAGACGTTTACGTTGCTAGCCCTAGAACAATAAATCATTAAACCAGTGGCGTCCTGAAAACCTTCTGTCTCTCTCCCCGATTTCATCACTCAGCCCATGCTTGCATAATAAGTTATGGGCCCCCAAAGCCACTATAACTTTAATTCGAAAACACAGTTAATAAGAAAAATCTCAATAGTTTTTAAAAAATATACTTTTTTGTCTCTTAAAATTTTATTATTTATTACCAAATTATTTTTTAGTCAATCTAAATTTTTTCCTTCTTTTTTTGTCAAATTTAGTGGATCATACAAAGCGTAAAATAAAAGTCATAAGTAATACGGGTCGTATATGTCGTGTTACCTTCTTATTTTCAATACGCTAAATTCGACCCTTGTTTTAACAAACAAAGCTTAAAAGGGTAACTCACTGTAACCATTGTAACCCATAGTAACTTGTAGAGAGCGCCTTAGTAAAATAAAAATGTACCTGGTATTGTGATCGCTCAGGTAGCCACGTTCTCGTTCCCGCTCCCTTTCTCGCTCCCGCATCAATTCGTTTCGATCACTGCACGAAATTGCAAAAAAAAAATTATAATGTCATCAGATAATTATGGTTACTGTAAAGTCTCGACCACTTTACTGGGGCATGACTTGACCATGACTCACTTTGCTTTACTAAAACTCTGACTGACTAAGACTTGTTTGACTGTATAATATATAGGCAAATATAACTTGAAAATATTTAAATACTTGACCTATGCACAAAACATGCGGCGCAAAAATTCTCTTAGGAGGAAAAAACCAAGCTTAGTCCATTAAGTTCAATTTAACTCGTTTAATGAATGTATATCCGACCACATTTTTAAAACAGAAAATATTATTATTTATTTACTTATTTAATACACACCAACATGATGTACGTCATTGTAACAAAGAAGGAGGCAAGCAATGGAAACAGGCTAAACGTCACCACAATTATAGGTGCAGTCTACATGAAATTAAGTAGCGAGTATTCTTTAAATAGTCAACGACTTAAAAATAAATCTTTGTAAGTATACATAGTACAGCAAGTAAGTAAGTATTATGTTGCATTATAATCCAGTTCTGAGCCTCGTAAAGTTTCAAGGATCTACCTTATCGGAAAGCTAGTGCAAAGATTGCAAAATTATTACCGAACAAAATATGAACAAATAAGTGAATTATGGGGTTTGACGACAACGTAAAAAAGTTATGTTGCCGGTTTTTTATAAATTTTTCAAAACTTTTGTCTTTGTAGTGTAATGTGTAATTTACTACTAGTGTGGGAAAAATTGTGTTCGTCTTTTTTATTGTTGAACAACTCCGTGGAAGGTTCCAGTAAAGTTTTCAACACTTTATTGGAGCACTACTAGACTGCGTATGAAATTGTTGACTTAGAATGACTAAGACTGGTTTTTACTGTGAAATGTTATGATTCACATGTAATAATAAACACTGGCTAAATAGACTATGTGTGTTGTCAAAATTCAATAGAAAAATTGTTAATGTGTAATATGGTGGATGTGATATGGTGGACATCCATTATGTGTTTGTTATATAAGGTGCAAGTCTGTGGACAAATCGTATAAAGTGTGACGTATCGTCCTTTTCGTGTGGTTTCCAAAAATCCGTAGAAGCTTAAAGTAAAGCACCCACCGCTTTACTGAGGAGAGGACTGTGTCTGAAATTTTCGACTTTGACTATGGCTGAGACTAGTTTTTATTGTGAAATATTACTTTTCACTTAAAATAGTATTAAACTTGAAGCTGGCTAAATACACTACGAGTGGAGCCAAAATCGAAGAGATGAAAGCACAGTTAATAAAACGTGGTAAAAAATTAGACCTGTAATATCCATCGCGATCGGAGCGCGCGCTATGCTGCCGCTCAACTCCCAGTCTATGCGGGAGAGGCAACGTCGACGACCGACTGCCGCCACCCCCCGAACACTGTGAGCCTGGTCCTGCGAACATGCGCATCATTTGGGTTAGCACTAGTTCATACTAGTAACTGAAAATACATTATGTTTATCCAAAACATATTTACACATCGCGCAAAAAATACACACTGCAGTGAACTGCGATTCAAAATTTAGTCCTGACATGCTAAGCGCTTGACCATAGCATAGCTCATCTGCTGACTTAAAAATTACGCCACTCATTCTAGTCAGATTGGCCAAGTCCTCAAAAATCGTGACAACAATCTGCATTAACATACGCACTGCGAAATTTTATGGACTCTATTTGTCGCGCGAAAACGAGCAGACTAGACATTATCGTAGCCTTGTCCCATTCTTGCATGACAAGAATTGACAATGCGTGTTGCCTACAAAATTATCCCCTTTATTATGTATTTATAATATTTTGTCACGGCGCGCAGGCTTGATTGATTGATAACTCGCTCTCAAGTGAGACTTCCAAAACGTACCCTAGACTAAGCGCCAGATTTTTAAGTCACTAAACGATGCCTGTTGAGGCGGCCACGATAGCAATCAGGAGATGCCCAATCGGCAGATGCGGTTAAATCAAGAACGTTGGTTGGTAGTTTACTGATCACCACCAAAGCCACCACTACATTCCTGATTCAGTCTTGCTTCATAGACACTCGAGCTCTATAGATAACTCGTCATTATGAAAATTTATTTAAAAAATAGCTACTAAAATTAAGAGCTATAAATAAATTTTATTACATCAAGCAGAACATGTAGGTATGCATGCATATTTCACAAATAGGTACAATGATAACTATGATAAATGCATCACCTCGATCCCTTTGTGCAGCTTCCTTTAAAGAATGCCGCAGGGATTGTAGCATGTCTTGTGTTGGACCTCGAGGAAACAAAAACGGGTTATGTTAAAATTATGTAAAACAAGAAAAAGCGCGTAATTCAGATTAGCATACGAGAGCGAAATAATATTGATCAAATTTTGAATAAATTTTCTTAGGTGCAGTTGTTGCGTTTACCGTCAACCAAAAAGCTATTAACTTTCTCAAAGTGTATATTAATAAATTGATAATCTTGATGATCAAGGAGATAAGTGCAATAAATGATATTATATTTTAGATTGAATATCGTGGGTACTTGTTTACAAAAAAATATCAAATATTTTGTAGTTTTTTTCGTAACATTATAGATACTTACGTCTTCGCGGGGGATATGGGCTTCGTTGGTTTGCAGATTGCATGTTGTCATTGTATTCAGCTAAAGAAGTAAAATGTGTTAATTAGACGCACAATTAAAATAATTTACTTAGTTGTATTAGAATAAAATAATTTCTCTGCAGAGATGCGCAGCGGTCGGTTACTATCTAATTGGTAAAATCCAGAACGAGTAACACGGTTTAGATTGCTCTAATACACTTTTATAGAGCACTGAATGTGTTAATACATTAAAAAGTAGGCAAATGATCTGCTGTTCGCGTACAAAAACCATACATAACGGGTGACCACTAAATATTGCTTTAGCAGTAACTGATCGACTAAAACTTGGGTAAGCCATCTTTGGTTTTATGTCGTAAGTTACAGGTACCGACAAGGCTTAGTGACGCTGACCTTGAATGCGCAGCAGTCGATTTTTAGGTCTAGTTTGCTATTAAACCGTGACGGGACGTATAGCTTGGTAGTGTTTTAATTTCCTCACCTAAGTCTTCCATACTCTGACTGAGTAGAGCTTCAAATGTGTGTAAGCTGTAGCTCTCGGCGTCCATTCCCTTTGCGAGAGTGTTCCTCAAGTGCATCTCGTATTCCAGGAGCAGGCGAGATGTGGGTGAGCCGGGAGCTGGCGTGGCGCTGGATTGAGAAGCCTGCCGAGACAAGCAGGGCTGCTGCCGACAAACAATCACATATTAATTACATTACATGTATTTTGTTGCAAGGTATTTGAGCCAAATTTATGAGATGTACGCTTAGTTAGGTAGCAATCATTAATCAACCGACAATCATCAATCGCCATATAAGGGTTATAAGGAAAGGGTATGATAAGCCGAAAAGGGCTCATAGTACTCATCATTATGAACAACTTTTGCTATGGGACCAACCCTGAAATCGCGGAAAAAATATCAGCTGTTCCATACATTTTGTCGAGTGTCATTGACATTTTTGTATGGAACAGCTGATATTTTTTTCGCGATTTCAAAACATGAAAAACATCCTTCGTCTTTAATAGGCGAACAGCCATAGCTACTCCGGCGCGCACGAATGTCTGCACCTTGAAGATCTGTTTGAGCCGGAGTGGCTGAGGCTAGACCTGCCACGCGACCGTTCTCAATCACAGAAGAGAGAAAGATAAGTTTTTTTTTTTATCTTCTGTGTTCTCAATCGTATCGGCTCGGGCCTTGCTGTGCGAGCCGGAGTGGCTGCTCAGTTTTAAAAGCCTCAAGATTTACCCCAAACCGAATAAGTGATACGAGTTTATACTAAACAATATTTGTGCCAGTTGTTTCTTCTGAAGATGAAATTTTATTTGTAAAGTCTGTTATGCATAAAGAGCACTAACCGCATGATGGTGTTGCCTAGGGTCCCGTCGCTGGCACGGTTCTTGGTCCGAGTTGCCGTTGGAAGAAGAGGGAGTGGTCGCGTAACACTGGTTGTCGAACATCACGTTGTCGGAGGGAGGCGACATGTCGCGTTCTCCGCCACCCAGCTCCAGGTACAGCCCGCGACCGGGGTAGCCGCTCGGAGCCGCTCCGACTCCTACGCCGCGTCTAGTTTACAAGATTCTTTTAAATAAGAACTTGTATTTTTTATATTTAACTAATTTACTAATAAACAGGACACATTTATCTTCATTTGCAAGAGTTTTGCACCAAAATCAGCTCCAGTTGGAGTCGCAGGTCCACGGCAATCTAACAGACCCCGTAGATATGGCGTTTATTACTTGAAACTTTTGATAGCCGGTGGCAAATATTAGCACAAGGCCACCCATATTGGGTATGTCGGGGGAATCGGAAAGACGGGTTTTTACACGGCAGAAAATTTTAATATCTAGGCTTTTTTTAATGTTTTACAGGAAGGCGTTTGATCACAACTCACCTGATGATATGTGACGGTGAGGTCAAAGATGGCAAACAAACCATGCCGTAATCTCTACGCTTGGTAGGCTTGGCTTGGGGATCGGACGACGCTCACCATTTACTAAGAGGACGCTGCTGCCCCTTTATTATGGATGTTTCAGATTCTGATTGTGACAACATGCCATCCCGCTCGTACCAACTTACGCGCACAAAGCGTATTCCTGCTCGCGCACGATCACTATCACAATCGGGAACATCAATAATAAAGGAACTGGTCACAGTTTTTGGACATACTCGGGTCCGTGTTTTTTTTTGTCGCGTAGCTGTAATACTGATACTAACCGCTGTGAGCTCTGTCGACTGCTGTTGTTATTAACGACGTGCGAGTAGTGTCCGTGATGCACGTGCTGTGGCTGATGTGCGTGCGCGTGGCGACCGTGCGCGCACGACGGCGGGCACGGTGCCATGCCGCCGTATCGCCGCCTCCCCATCTCCGGGGAAGTCACCGGGCTCTCCGTTGAAGGCATCGGCTTCAACATACGTTTCAATGTGCTAGCATCTGTAACATAACAATTTAGTTTGTATTAGAACATTAGGTAGTGTAGTTGTTTTATGCAGGGCGTCTAGACATTTGCCTGGGATAAAAAATAACAACTCTGAGATTTCTTGTGAACAACACTTTTGGGGTCTTATTGAGCTTTTCTTTACGCCCGGGATTTTTAATCTAATTTTAACTGATAGCGGTAATTTTACCAAAGAATTTTTTAGAAAATAATTTATTTGTCGCAAATCACTATAGTAAAGTTGTTAATCAAAAATACAACCAGCAAGCACAATAATTATTCGTATTAAATCGTATTAAACATACCCATATTCATGTCCTCAGTGCTTTTAGATTTGGTACGGCGTGAGCCTGACGTGTTGTTGTTAATAACATTGTGATGATGGGCACTGTGCTTGTCGCTCTCCCGACCCTGTAATGCAAACCAATATTAGAAGTAAAAAATACCCTTTTATTTGACCAACTAAGAAGATTTTTTGGTTACCGTTGTAAGAAGATATTTTTGTCCAAATTTTAACGTCACCTACAATCTATAAATAACCGTCATTTTGGTAATAAAAATCTATTTATAGAGAACTTAGATACTATGGCGAAAATAGCTACTCAAAATAGAGCAGAGAGCATCTACTCTGTGAAGAGAACAACACGAAATAATAACTTGTCAAGAGCATGTCGGCCTATGCTTAGTGAAGTTTCGTAGAGGTATAGGTATGTAGTTTTAATTACAAATGAATACTCGCAATGCAGAACTCGTTGCATTTAGCCAAATTTCTGAGGTGTGTCGTACTAACATAATTATATACTTTTTATGGTGTAACTAAACAGAAAGCTACAATAGCAGC
This sequence comes from Apocheima hispidaria, assembly GCA_947579745.1. Classification (NCBI taxonomy): domain Eukaryota; kingdom Metazoa; phylum Arthropoda; class Insecta; order Lepidoptera; family Geometridae; genus Apocheima; species Apocheima hispidaria. Next base: position 7,944,602 of record OX388151.1, read on the forward strand.
ATTGTTTGATAAGATACTTGAGCTCTGAGATCTACAATCTTTGAAGTAAAGTCTTTGAAGTCTCAAAAAGTTAGTAACACATATATATCGAAATAATATTAAAAGAAAGTTCTTACTAAGATCTATGAACTTGCAACATGATTAGTTTTTGAGATCCATAGTTTAGAAATGGCATTTCGAATTTGAATTAAAACAATAATGCCAAATAGTAAAAGCACGTGATGTTTAAAATAGTCGAGTTTATGTTAGTTTTGTTTTGTTTCTTTATTTAGTAACAGATTTTAATCTTGTATCCAACGTCTTAGAGATACGTGTTCAATTTGTGTTAATTTAATTGTATTGTGTCTTTGTATTTTTGTCAACCGAAAAATTTGATAAGCGGTTTAGGAGATAACTTAAATATATACATACATAGACTGTCAAACTCATAACCCTACTTTTTCGTAGTTGGGTAAAAATAATACTCACAGATTCAGTTCCGTCGCCATAGTCCAAACTTTTGCCCATGCTGAGTTGTTCCTTTGTAGGCCGAGTGGAGGTGGCTGTCGACTTAGAGGATGTCAGGTACCCGCCCGCTTGTACGCCTTCTGACTTGAGGTCCTGACAAGGCTTCTCCGTCACACCGATAGCTGTTGTCGGTTCTTCAGACGTCTGTAAAGTAAGTGTAACTCTTAAGCATCGTCATTTGAAATTCTTTTTTTTTTTTTTTTTCTGTTACGAGACGAGCAAGTCTCGTCTAAAGTTAAGTGGCATGGTCAACATCAGCCCATAAGCCATTAAGTCCATAAGGTTCAGTGCCATTCAGAATTTTGAACTTCAATAGTTCAAAACTATGCGCGGCAATGCACTGCACTCGTCACCCTGAGATATTAGATGTTAAATATTTGCATGCCCTGTAATTACGCTGGAAACATTGCCCTTCAATCCGGAACACATTAAAGTTTGCACACTGCTTTGCGGTTGAATAACTAGCAAAGGTGTGGTACTTCCTCAGGCGGACTCCCTAAGAGAGCCCTACCAATAATACTGTTAATGTTAATCCTAATATTATACATTAATGAATATTAATAATCTGGTTTTTTGTCTAGCGCGCGCTTAAGCCATCTAATTTTATCTGCGCGCGAAAGTGTATAGCACTATCTTTCTCTCGAAATGGATGAAAACGATGTCTCTGTTGTCTATCGGTACGTATGCTCCAGCCAAAAATGACTAATCTTTGAAATCTTTATGTTTGCAAAAAGTCAAAGTTATACGGAGTGAAAATACTTTGTAGGTGGATAAAGCCAAATATTTTACATTATGCTACAAGATACAAAAATTATAATTATTTACGCTAGTGCTATGCGTTCCGACGCCGGCGCTAGCTGTCTTAGGCCCAGTAGACGTGTTGCTCGTAATGGTCGACGTGTCCTGAGACTTGGGAGGCCTAATTGGTGGCTGCAACTCGGATTGACGAGCCGCCGCTGAAATGAATTGAAATGTTTAATTGCACTTCCAGAACAAAATTAAATTTAGCACTAGTACTGCCGCATTGTGCTCTGGCCGTTATCACGTGTTTCAATTTTTCTTTTAACATCATGATGAAATAATGGACCAGATCACAAGTATCTAACAATAGTAAGGGTTGATGCGACGTGTGGTCGAAATTGTGGCGTTTATCTGACGCAACAAATAAGCCTAAGCATTGCCAAGGGTGGTAATTCCGCTAGCTTGCTGGATGCACTGCTGGCTAGTAGTGGGCTTGATATTTCTGATTGTCGTTAGATCTTCATGATCTCTGTATAATCCAACGGTTCATTTTGTATAGTAGGCTGGAGTTTAAGGTTAAGTTAGTTTATATGTATTTTATTTAGTTAATAAAGGCACTGGTTTGGTAAAAAAAATATTTACCAAATTTATTTATTTATTTACGAATATTTATTTGTTGTACTTATGGCTGCTTGTTGCTCTACAATGAGCCTTCATAGCACTCAGAAAATATTCACTACAAAATAATATACTGAAATTGTTATATAAACAGGCATTTCTGTCACTCAGTTGTAAAAAAACCGTCTAGTAGTATTAATGCTGATGTTGCTGGTTACACGAAGGCAAAAGCAACTCGAGATAATTGACATAAGATTAAAGCATCCTCACGCTTGGGCGGCGGCTGATGTGTCGGCTGCGAGCTAGTGACGTTGTCGTATAGGGAAGTGGAGGAAGCAGCAGCTGGAACTTTCTCGGGGCGGCCCGCGGTGCTGGTACTGGGGCCTGCGGCTTCACTCTCCATGGCTCGAGTGGCGGTCCGCGGAAGTGTTGATGACCCTACAGTATGGCAAGATCTCTGGTTAGGGCTACTGTTTTATAGGTCTAAGTGGTTACCGTCGAATCTCCTGTGAACTCACTCTTGCTATTGCGATAAAAATAAACCTAGCATAAGAGACTTGTCCCACAGCCGAAGATGAACGAGGAACGATTAGAGCTATAATATAGAAACGAGTTCGTGAGCAGTGAGAAGCGAGTGTATGAATTCCGAAATTTTTGTCGCTGGGCTATAGCGAGTGCATTGTTTAACATTTAATATTTTAACATCTGAAATATGCCTTGTTTGACATCTGAAAAAATAACTTTATAAGTTCATTCCTAAAATCCTATCCTGATATCCTCATCCTAACTAATATTATAATACAGAGGAATATAGCCGCAGTCATATCAGGACCAATAAAGGTGGATAGAAAGGTATGAAAATGAATACGTTCGTGTCGAGGAAAAAACTTCGCTTGCGTGAGCGCGATTCATAACTCCCTACATTATTACGCCTCCCTCGTATGTTATTATTATTTTGGTGTACACAATAGAGTTTATATCTATCTATCTACATTACAATTGTCAGTCCATACAAAACGTCAAAAATTCACAAAAATTGATCAACGCCATCTAGCGACCTATAGGAAGTAGCTTTGTTCCTCTGTCTGGATGTTTGTCACGTTATCACGACTAAACGGCTGAACGGATCTTGATACAATTTGATAAGAAGTTACTGTATATCACAATGACGGATATAGGATACTTTTTTTATTAATAACAACTAGTTATTAATATAAATACGAACACATTGTTACAAACGGCTTTTTATCAAAAAATGCGGCATGGAGTGGGCGTAGTCAAGTTACAATTTCAAATCTCATATATATTTTGTTGAAGCTTACGGTATCTCGGATCTTGGCCCCGTGTCTGCCGCGAGTACTCCTGCATATCCTGCGTCATGCAGGTGCACTGCACTTGCTCGCGAACCGGCTCGCGATAGTTCAAGCTAAAACAATTATTTTATAAGTAAAAAAGTCACTGGCCAGAAAAACCTATAAACATGCTAAAGTATAGCATCATCATCATCATCATCATCATCATCTCAGTCACAGGACGATGTCGTCCTCCCCCTTAATTTCCATGAAGAGCGTATGGAAGCGGCTCACATCCAGCGCGTACCTGCGATCTTTATTAGGTCGTCTGTCCACCTTGTGGGTGGACATCCTACGCTGCGCTTGCCGGTACGTGGTCTCCATTCGAGAACCTTACAGCCCCATCGGCCATCAGTTCTGCGTGCTATGTGCCCTGCCCACTGCCACTTCAACTTGCTAATAGTATAGCTTATGTTAATAGAATTAAAAAGCTTAGAAACTATCAGATTGATAGTTTGCTTACCATGGCGAATTTGGCGTTAAGTGTGGATTTATCAGTTTTTTTCCACAATAGGTATGTGAATATGGAACCACATAAATTTAGACAATTTTCAGTACTGATGAGCATTGGTTACCTTGATCGGTTGGGACTAGCAGGGGTAGAGAGCGGTTTCCTCTTAGCCTTGAACTTCTGCTTGCTCCCCGGCGGCTCCAGCTTGAGGCTGTAGCTCGACGAAGCCTTACGTGAGAATTTGAATGATGGTGACTAAAATCACAAAACATGTGGTGAATGATCTCGTTTCACTACCCGCGACGTTGTAATACGCCCTGGCCAATAAAAAAAAAATTACCCGACTGCCCCAGAAGGATGATAATATTTGTAAGTATGGGAGTATGATGTAATTACGTACAGATCATATATTCTGCATGCTGCGCTTAGCAAACTAATAATATAAACTTTCTTAGTGTGTAATCTCAGTAAATGAATAACTGTTATTCTTATGAGATTCAATTATTCTGAAACCGTAAGTATATGTAAGTATGTTTGTGTATTCTTATAGTACCTCCTGTAGCCTAAACGGCTTGCCTGATTTTGACGACTGAGGTGTCGTTGGATTTCTCTTAACGTCCTTGACATAGGCTACATTTTGCAGTCGGGTATTTTGTTTTTCTGTTACTTACAGAAACAAATCTTCTTCTCAAATGTTCAAATCTTTGGTTCTTGTTATTATTACTTGTTGTGTTTTTATTTTCAAATCTGTTGGTTTTTTTTTTACTTTCTGATTTAATTCATCAGAATTTAGCAAGGCAACAGAAGTTTTTGCAAAACTAGCTAACAATAATAACAATTAATTATATGTATTTAGCAAAAGTGAAATATCAAGTCATTTCGGCATTGGTTTTATTTATTGAATTGATTTGGCTAAGGCATAATACAAACTAGAATAATAAACAACTATTTAAATGAATTCAAGATAATTACCCATTTGAAAAATAATAATATGAATATGATATGCGTTTATGTATCGTTTATGAATCCGGGTATGTCCAAAAACTGCGACCAGAACCTCCAGAGGACGAGCAGCAGCATCCTCTTAGTAAAAGTGAACATTCTGCGATCCACCTGCCAAGCGTGGGGATTATGGCAACAACCCCCCCAAGTAGTGAGGAGGCTTCGTCCAGCAATGGACATCTAAGAGCTGATAACATGATAATATGATATCGTTTAAAGTGTATGGCATCACTATCGTATCATCGTAACCTATTATTTAAAAAAATCTACATGGCACAAACGAATCGGAAAAACTAAATAATTATTTTAATGATTACTGCATGTAAGTCGTAATCTTTTGGTCAGGGTTCCGTAGTACATAATTATAAAATGGTTGTATCCGTGTATCGTTCCGTTTGGATGGCACACGGCACCATAACTTCTATATTTTTATGATACCATACACCAGTACATAAAATTTGATATCATGGTTTTGTATTCATCGATCACATTAGACAAAAAATATACTTAATTGTACCTACATTTTAGGCATAGCTCTCATACATTAAAAATAAGAATGTCAGCGTAACCTCACTTGTGAGATTTCTTTTAATAGATCTTTTATTAAAATGAAGGTAAGTTTTACACAACATTTTTATCGGGTATACTATTCACGGAAAAAGGCCGTGGAAGTAGCTTACAAGTTTTTAAAACCTTATGACTAGAAATTTATCCAAGTAGTTCTTGTGTAACTTTTTTTTGTCAGATCATAGCAAAACTTTTTTTTTTTAATATTTCGATCGCGGTTAAAATAAAATTTAAATATGTAACTAAGACAGCTATTTAAATAAAACCGCAAAAAAGTTATCCTAGATCAGAGATCACTTCAATTATCTTTAAAAAAAATGTCTTTCGATAAAAACAATTTTGTGAGAGTCTTCCATCATAAAAAGTAGATATCATGCTGCGTTGGACACGTTTAAAAATTACGCTCCAAAAATTATCGAATGAAGGTCAGATTCGATCATTTTCAGGACGAGTCTACGGAACCCTATCAATGCGTGTCTCAACACGCTCTCAACAACTTTTTTCAGGTTCTTACTCAGTTTATAGCGACATGAAAATCAACTCACGCAGCATTCCCTGAATTGCTTTGCATCGATGGGCGAGGTGAAGTTGAGGCCCCACGTATCATTGGTCATCGGATCTTTCCAGTACACAAAGCAATCTGAAGCTTGCCCTATACGGGTGCCTGCAAATTAAATTTAAAATTAAAACGATAGATTACTCTTATTTTATTATTTTCTTTTTTTAAATTGTTTTTTAGTTTTGTAGTTCTGCGGTGCCATACACCGGCCAATTTTGATAATATTTGGCATAAACATTCGGTACTTAGTAGTAAAAAATAATCTTGAATTTTCTGCCATATACTAACAAAATCGGCCGGTCAATGGCGCCGCAGCAAATTTCCCCTCTTTTGGGAAAATACCCCACCAATAAAAAATCGCCGACGACAAAAATATAAAAAATAAAATATTGTAGAACCTGTATACCAAGTATCGTCAAGATTGGTTGAAAACTACGAGCTGTACGCGAGTACCAACATACGGACAGATGGAAGAAATACCCCACCAATCAAAATCCGCCGACGACAAAAAATCTATGAAACTGTAGAATTGAGGATCTGCAAAAAAATATTCTGCTTGCGAAGTCTACTATTCGCAGAACTAGTAGTTAACTATTTATTAAACTAATTGTCCGAGCAAAACGAAGGATTCAGAGTCTAAGGGAAGAAATCGGCATTTGCTTATGTATATTTTTGTCCGACGATAACTTTATTATCCTTGGTCCGATCTTCATGAAATGTTGTAAATTGTCTTCATGTTTCGATAACATTTTTAAGAACGAATATGAGCAAAATCGGTCAAGGCATTGTGAAGTTACAGGTTCGTGAGGTCCCAGTTCGGGGCGAACAACTAAAAAATTGATTTACATTTAAGTTTCTATATCTGACTTTCTAAATTCTATTGCACTCAAACCTCACTCTCTCAGAAGAATTCCATTAAAATCGTATTGTAATCGTAATACATATTATATATTATTCATAATAATCATGATATTTAATTTTTAAGTTTTATAAGGATAAGTTTTTGAAAGAAAAATTAATTATAAATTAATTTTTAAAACTCATATATTTATTGTAGTAAATTAGGAATACATGCGTCATCTTCAATTTCATAAGCTCTCATTGCCAATGATTTACGTGGACAATCGTTTGCAATGAAGTAATGAAATATTACGTCACCTATTTTTAAACTAAACAAAGCCGAGTAAAACAGGTCACGGTTTGATCTTATTTCCCCACAAATTTAGTTAACCTAATTCTATCTAGAGATGAATTGCTGATAGAAAACTAAATAAATTATTAACAGTGCGCTTTATAGGTGTATGCAATATACTACGTTTCATTTGGAACTAGGTTACGTATCGTAGTTTACGTATTGCTCTCGTAAAGGTGTAAGAGATACTTTACTGTCGCGCCAATAATTTTTATCTATTCCGTAGAGTAGAAATTCAAATTTTTCATAAAATATACTGTCGCAATAAGTCTGAGTGTCGCCATATCCCTTGATACTAATATTTTCATAAAATGTCTGTTCAATGTTTCTGTAAACGTTATAGGTATAATACAAAAGTCCCAATCGACTAAAATTTGTGCTTGGTCTCTTTTTCGTACATGTTTCTTCGTCAACGAAAAGTTAACAAAAAAACCTAACCGAACGAATCTGCATAATGGAGGCCATTATATTTATACACACCTGGTTGAATTAGTCTCACGTCCAGAATCTTGTCGACTTGAGAATTGTAAGCGGTGATATGAAACACACACTCGGGCGAGTCCTGGATGCAGGTGATATTAACCGGGACCAGGTCTTCGGACACCTGCGACCACTTGACGGTGCCAGAGTTTGCTGACACGTGAAACACTTCTGCCCACAGCCTGGAAAAGACGTAGAAATTATCATCATGTTTCATCTTCGTTATCAAAGTTTTCGTTTTGCAATAACTAGACAAATCTATTTCTCGACTAAAATAAATCTAAACTTCTGGACCGTTTTACTAGAATCAAGATAGGTGGATATAAAATCTTGATACTTTAAAATTCAACCCAATTACACCCGCAAAAATGCAGTAGGTACATTCTTTCTTTGCAACTAGACTTGGTAGGCTGCCAGCACACAATCGGCAGTATTTTATGAGTAAATTGCTTACGTGGCCTAATCTCTGCTCGTTTAGAGACTGTAACGGTTGTAGCAGTGTGAACTCAAATTGCTTAGCTAAGGAACTGTTAAGAATCATGCGAGCTTTGGACACTTTTGCATAGTCTGTCTAGGGGAAGTAGAGAACACAGACTGGCCGAAATTCTGGATTGACCGCTCGTGGATAGAAGACAGCGTTACGACAATTTAGAAATAAAGTTTTATTTTGAAAGAGCACAGCCATTATTTCACATACAACATTAATTTATTTTTAATTTTTATTTACATTTTTTGTACCAACAAAAAATGTTTCAAACAAATGTTTGAACGTCAACAATTCAACTAAAGGCCTCTTTCAACATCTCCAAGTAAAGTCCCAAGTAAGCTACTCGCTGGCAGAACAGGCAAGTAGGTAAATGTAGTACTAGTTACAAAACTCACCGTCACATAAACAGAACAAAAACTAAAGTTACCTTTGACTTTTACTCGCCAGCTAGCACTAATTGGAAAGTAGCTAATCAATACTTTACTATGAGATGACGAAAGAGGCTTTCAGCTTACACGCGTAGCTGTCGAAAACGCGAATGGAACTTAAAACCATATGGAATCCTTGAAATTTGATGTTACTATTTTTATGTGCTACTGTTGCTGTATTATGTGTGTAAGTCTATTTTACTCGGACCAGCTACCTGCAAGATAGCAGTGCAAGTAAGTAACGCAACTAAAAGTTTTACGATGTTTTGGTTGGCGTAACGATTGCACAAGGTTTTATTTATGCTACCTATTATCGAGGAGCGTGTTTGCTTATTTCAACGCTGTTTGTACTGTACCTTGCCGATGCATATGTAAGGTACCTCGAATTCTAGGAATTGAAAACAAACGCTGGGTACTTTATATAGGGAGTTTGGACACACGATTAACATACTTGAAAATAAAATTTCCGTTTTATGTAATACATTTTTATTTGTAAAAATATTTATTGAACACCAAATTTAACAATGTTTTTTGTGATGAAAATTTAAATCGTGGACATTCTGTATAAGTATACCTGTCGGTCGTCTAACTGAAGACCCTGTATAGTTTTAAATTGTTTAATTATTAATTAATTACCCAATTGTCTAAATAATAACGGATTATACATAAGTCACCGACGTAGCTTTCAGGTTTAGCAAGTTGAAATGGCTATGGGCAGGTCACAACTCTAGAAGAACTGATAATCGACGGGGAAGAAAGGTATTTAGTGGCGACCATGAACCAGAAGGCGTTAGGCGTCCCACTAACCGACATGGACCGATGACATTGTGAAAGTCGCGGGCAAACGATGGATTCAAATGGCAAATTTTCGTTTAGTGTGGCGTCCTAAGGGGGAGGCCTTTATTCAGCACGGGGAAGAAAGGTATTTAGTGGCGACCATGAACCAGAAGGCGTAGGTAGGCGTCCCACTAACCGACTTGGACCGATGACATTGTGAAAGTCGCGGGCAACCGATGGATTCAAATGGCAAATTTTCGTTTAGTGTGGCGTCCTAAGGGGGAGGCCTTTATTCAGCAGTGGACTTATTCTAACTGATGATGACTATGACGATGGAAATCATCGTGGACAATTGGATATCCAAAAAATTGTTACGCAACAATTAGGTTCGCTATTTAATAGGACGAATTCTGTGGGTTCGACGATACATTTATCGTATCTAAACGTCCTGATTTATTTCCTGAAATACAATCTAGTAGTTAGTTATTTTATTTTTCGACATAATTACTCCTAAAGTGTGCTCGAAGTATTGATTAGCTCGTTTCGTAGTGAAATTTTTCAAGCACAGATTCCCGCGCATTTGTTTCTTTTTTTTCTTCATTTTCGTAAATACGCTACGACGGACTGCAAGCGAGAGACGTCAAATTAAAAAAAAAAAACCTTATTTTAATCTAATCAATATTCTAGCTTTACCCGCGAGTATTAACTTTTTTCGGTTCCAAACAGTTTGCACATCATTCTCTCAGTTTATAATGAACGCCTCTCGTATACTACATTTAGAAGATTCGTGTAGGCTGAGCCGATGTCAAGGCAAACGGCAACACTAACCAAGATCGCGCAGAAAATCACAGACTACCAAAACGATGTCCTAATGGCCTCACTTAAACGTGCTAAAAATATAAGCCTAATAGAGAAACCCCGCTTTGAGAACTTCAGGTTTCGTTTCGATTATTTGTGCATAATTCTAATATTCAATTGTTTGATTCGATTATTATACATATTTTTCATACAAAAAACATGCAATGCATTCATAAAAAACATTTATTAGTTTACACATAACAATGGTAGGTATTTAACCGCAAGTATGTGCTATGAACAACTTTTATTATTGGAATTACCCGGAAATTGCGAAAAAAACAGCTGTTTTATCTGATCCTGAATATAGGCTGAGCAATGCATGATTAATATTCTTTGGGATGGCTTAATAGCCATGATGATGATGGATGATGATAGTACACCGAAATTTATTCTTATTACCTAATTCCTGACGGTTTCTTAGTTTTCCCTTAATTTTACAGGCTATAGAAAGCTTAAATATATATCTTGTATATAATAAGGTCTAATAAACATAGGTTGTTCCAAAAATTGCTAGCCACAGAATAAATACAATCTCTGTGGTGAAAATCTTTGGCAACCCATGTGATGTTTTAAAAAAAAAATATTTTTAAAGATTATCTGTCTCTCTGTCACTCTTATTTTGTTTACAACAATCGGCATCTCGAGGGAAGCTTTTCGTGCTTTGATTTTTATGATTATAAACGAGGATCGATGGTCTATATCATCACATGACATTGGCAACATTTTGAAACACTCTCGCAATAGCCATAAAACAAGTGTGGAATTGAATTGAATTGAAGGTTAACCTTCAAGGAATCTCACGAAAATTTACAAGCTGCATTTGCTCCTGCGTTAGCAACAGTTAATTATTGGTTTCGTAAATTTAAACGTGGTCGAGAGAACGTGGTCGGGTCGGAACGTGGTCGGGTCTGGGGATGACTCCATACCCGTTTAGGTTATATACATAATTTAGGGCCCAAGAAGTTTGGTTTAAAACTATGCACGTCAACGCACTGCGATCGTCGCCCTAAGATATTAGATGATAAATCTCTTTTGTGCCCAGTAATTCCGCTGGAAACATTGCCCTTTAATCCGGAATGCAAGATATGATCAAAGGTGTGGTACTTCCTCAGGTGGACTCTGCAAAAGAGTCCTACCACTACAAAATAGATATTGAGGTAAAGTAATGTTACCTAAGCAAGTGGCCGTCGCGTCGGCGGGAGTTCTGCCACGGGCTGTCTTCATAGCGGTACGCCTTGCGGAGGATGGGCGCGCAGGAGCACGACAGCTTGTTCCCCATCGTGCGCGAGCCGCAGTCGGCGCACTGCACTATGCCGCCTGAAATATTTACTAATGATTTATAAAAACCCTAGAATATGAAATAAATAAAATCGTCATCACGCGCTCACTGATGTAGGAGTCCGTACTTGCTTGAGAATTGTATTTTTTTAATGATAATTATTACAATATAACTCTTATATTCTAACATAAGTCCTCTTAGCTTCTGTGCCATCGTATGGTACACAAAGATTAAAAACAAATAACGTACCTAAATTAATTCAGAATTTTCTGCCGTTAAACTATAGTGATATGGAGGGAAAAGTATTTTTTAAACTTTTTTTGCAACTATACTTAGACGAAGCATCATACTGGACAGACCCATGAGACGTTGCCGCTCCGACGTTCACATTGTCATGTTTCTCTTTTTATTTCACGGGTCGTCGCATAGAGTAAGCGAGAGAGCTATTGTAAGATTGGCAACCTCGCACTCTGTGTCCATTTTATGACCGACTAGTCGGTCACAACATTGCGACCCGTCTTACTAAAAAAGCAAATTGGATCAAAATATCGCTGTGAATACTTAATATTGTTATACATAGTGGCATTATGGCGTGTTGTGCTGTGTATTGTGCATCGAGAACAACGAAAGGGGGAGTAAAAGATCCAGAATTATCATTTCACACGTAAGTCTTTTGTAGCGTTTTTTACCTAAAATAACCAGAATCAAAGCTAAATATTCGTTTCACTTAAAGAATATACATGTTTGAAGTCATACAACTATCACGCAGTGTTATTTAGTAATGAATTTAAGCATTAATTTAAGATAAATAAATGCATTGTTTTACGTGTTCCTGCTAGTGAAGTACCACTGCACGTTTCAAACTTTGTCGATATTTGGTCGATATTTATCTAATAATATTCTTGTAATATCCTACATATACTACATTAAGTGAAACATGAACCGTTAATTCCTTTCCGCGTTTAATCGGCTTGATACGTATTTTATCGATAATTAATTTTAATCTTTTTGAAGCTTTCGCGGCTTGAAATGTATGATAATTTGTACCAATGTTACACAACATTGGTACAAATTATCATGGTTAAACAATTAATTAAAATAAAACATTTTGTTATAGGTTTCCAAAATGTCCGGAAATCAGAAATCAGTGGATAAAGGCTGTGAGGCGCGAAAACTGGGAGCCACCTGAATACTCTCGACTTTGTTGAAAACGTTTTGAAAAATCTAGTTTTATGACTGGGCTGTCAATTAAAAAACTAGGAAGAATAAAAGAAACTAGGAGACGGTGTAGATACTTATTAACTTTCATAGTTACTATATATACTATATATATTCGTACTATTTACATGGCAATTACGAGTTTCGATGTTCAATAAAGTACATATTTTTGCAAACATTGTGTTCTTAATTTACAAATTCTTAGTTTTGTACACTGAGAACATTTTTATCGATAGATTCTGCACTAGTTTTCACTTCCCTACTCACTAAACGTCACAACAGAAAGTGGACACGCTGCCAAAGCAATCACTCTATCCAGTGTGATACAAGATCCTTGCAACTATATATATAACTGTGACTATACAGGACAAGAAGAAAATAGTTTGGACTTGTTTAAACCAAAACCTTTTTTTTTATATTCATTAAATTAACCACGTGACCAAATTGCGTAGTTAGTTTGAAAATCTCTCTAAAGCAAATTCAATTTACTTTTTTTTTTTTTTTCTTAACTAAACCGGCACAATACGCCAATTACATTAGTCAACCATACACACAATTCATAATAATAATATAATACAAAATTACTTTTTACTACACAATATCTGAGGAAGCGTTATCTAGATCCTTGTCAAAATTGTATAGGTGCTTTTTTCTAGTAAGCAGCTAAAAAATATGCTCTACATATACAACGGATAAACAGACACCAGAATTCCACAGTAAAATTGTTTTTATGTTGTGTGTATTGCAGGCCGGATAACTTATATAATCTTAGTTCGCAACGCAAAAAAAAAAAACAAAATAGTAAGTCCCTAAAGTCAATTCGTCAACCGTCGTCCTTCCTAACTTTTCTGGCTAGCCCAGGTCGTGAGCGTGTAGATTGCTGACAAAACGAATTTCAGCATAGCACGAAACCCAACAACATGAATGACTTGAAGTTGAAACGCGATCTAACAAATTTCCATACACGTGGTAAATTACAGGACAATATGGGTTATTGATACCTATCCATAACCTACCGTAGACAGCTTCCCTACATCACACCTAACAACTTTTGTTATATGACTTTTAACAAAACTTAGCACATATAAAAACAACACAGTAAAACATTTTTTAAAGTTTGTATGGTGTTTTGTTATCCTTGTATTGCTTTGGTGCAGATGTCAGCTCTTAAGCTTCACCTTTACGCTTTCCTTCACGCGCAAGGAGAACTTGGCACGTCACTTAGATGGGTTTCAGGCTTTAAAAATCATATTGCAGTACGCACAATACTGGGTGGCCATAGGTAGTACTTATTGTAGGCTTTGAAGGAAAGTTGTAATGTATTTAGGACTACTCACCCGCGGTCCCGTGATGTCACCAGGTGCCATCGGAGCGCGACAGAGAATGGCCGCGGTTGAGGCTCAGCGACCGCTGCGTGCCGTGTCGATTCCTCACAGATCCGTGCTGCAATACACGTGCTAACTTGCACTACACACCGTATGTACACTAAGACGGATTCACATTATCGTGATGCATAATAAGTACAAATCAAAACTATATAATGTGTTTTACACATTATGTTGTTTGTGTTGCATAAGTAAAGGTGTTGAACATATATGACTAGTTTTTTTTAAGGTGACTTAAGGTAAATGTAGCGTTTTGATAGCATTACGATACATCACAACTGTGTTTTCCAGTATAACGTGAATCCACCTTTACTGTTTGTCTAACTATACTAGCTTGGGTCGTGATTCATCTCGTTTGCAAATTACTTTTCAAACACAGACAGAGGAGAATCGAATTCAGCGAGTGTAGTTACATGCTTTGCCCCAGGACTTTTTTACACGACGATTATAAAGCAACAGACAACTAGACAACTATGGACTTAAAATATTTTAGAACATTTTATTTTATGGGTTAAGGGTTCACTGAATAGGTAAATAAGCAGAAATTCATCTCATAGTGTATGGGGTACAAAAGTCATTCTTAGTCCGTGACTGTACATCTAACGTTAGGCTCCTTGCTAAATTGGTAGCGTGTCTGCTTTGTGAGCAGGAGATTCCGGGTTCGATTCCTGACCGGGTGGATGTTTGAATGATGAATTTAAATATCTGCTCTGGATGTTAGTTGTCCATGTCTTTGTGTGTGTTCCATGGTATTTCCGACACAGGGAAACCTAGCGGGAGCTATGAATATGATCTGTGGTGTGAGGCGTTATTATTTATTTTTTATTTATTAATGGCAACGGTAAACTCTATTCTAATTTGCATTGTGAATTGTTGCTTCTATTCAATACAATAAGTATTAAACTTATAAAGTGAACATTGAGCATTAGCTAGGAACGTCTGATTTCAGAAATAAAAACAGTTTAATTAATTCATATTTAACATATCTTATTGTATATTTAGTTATAGTTAATGTTTGTTGTTTATGTTTACATGATGTGATGTGATTCAAATCAAAAATTTGTGAAAGGAAAAAAAATATAATCTATTTTGGATTTTGTAACATGGATAAGGAATTACATAAATAATTGTTATTCTAAAATTGTAGGTATTTTTAGTTAAAGCATGACAATAAAGTCGCAAAATGGGAATGAATGCAGTGTTATGAAAAAGCGTGCACTATATCTGTATTTACTTAACTACCGTGCTACGGCAAATCTACTTTTGAGTTTACCTTTTTAGTAGGAAACTATAGTAATACATTAAGCATTTGGTCTAAATCTACTCTGTTATTATGTATGCTTTATATTACTTAATAATTATTCTAATAAAGAACATTAATGCATTTTGTTTAAAAAAAAACGGAAATACTCATCTTAAATTGTGTCGGATATTTCGACTATAGTTTCGTTCACATATTTTCAGGAATGCTATAACTATAGTCGGAATAATCAACTCAACGTGAGTATCCCAGTTTTCTTAAAATAAAATGTACCAAAACCACGTCAGTTTTCATAGTCACTTTCATGCGATAAAAACAATTTAAAAAAAAAAAACTTTTCCAAATTAGTTCTAGCACCGATTATCTAAAACAATTTCGTAAAGAAACATTTCACACACAAGTTCAACATATTTAAATATTTACCTATTATAGCTGTCGTAGCGTCTTCCTACGTAACCACATATTCCTACACCGCTAAACGAATGTTTAATCAAGCCGCAATATTGTAAATTATAGTGAGTCACACACCAGTCAGAGTCAGAGTCTTATTTCGGCAAATTTAAACTAAATGTCAAGTTGCACTCATAATAGACCATGCAGATTGCTAGGATAGTTTGCATTAATGTAGATATCACACGAGTATAGAGTCACTCACGACCTGAGTGACTAGAGCAAGTAGTCACTCAGGTCGAAATTGCTTTGTTTTTAGCGGAAAACGCGTTTTTTTAAGTGACTTTTTTTATGTGACAATAACAAAACATTTTTTATTTTTTTCTCAATATGCTAATACGTTTCCCTAATTATTTCAGTTCATGGTTGAGTTGTTATGTGAATCCATTTCAATGTTTACCATTTTTCTAAAAACATTGCAGAACAATTGAAAAATAAAGTAAATGTAGATTTAAAGCGTTTGGAAATGTCTACTATGATTTAGAAACCATAAGAAGACTATGTGACAATCAAGCACATATTAACTATTTAGGACATTGTCTTCTTTTCCACTATGTTATGGTATTTAAGTTGGTACCTATCTTCATCGGGAATATATATTCGTATATTCTCGATGGTTAATAAGTAATGACAAAGAGCAGTGATGACTTTAAGCCTGGGATGTCGCTAATACCTTTTAAGTATTAGGTAACAATCCGTATATACGTAATATTAACACCGTCATTAAAATTTGAATGCTATTATTTTTATACAGGAAGTAAAACTTGGTGAACGGTATTCGGTAGGAAGGTACAGTAAGTAGTTTCTTTTTAATTCCAAAGAAATCATAATAACTGCCTTACAATTTATATTAGATTTCTCCGCACAATCAGAACTTGCAATGATAAAACTAAAGAAATTGTGCTGTACATCTTAAAATTTAATGAAATACTGTTATCTCTTAAGCTATCCAGTTAAAGATATGAAAAAATTGATTGACTCAGATTTGTTAAAATGCAATAAATTTTAATAGGAAAGTCGCAGGTTAATCTGGAAGTTATGGAAGGCGTTTTGCGATCCTATCAAATAGTAATTAAAATTCTAGCACCGCATTTCGATCTCGTCGGTCGGCAGTGCCTTCAATCATGCCAGATTAGTTTAACTGTATGTGGGTCAGACCAGCTTGGCTTCATATTTTATACAGCTCGCTGGCATCACGTATGTAGGTAGAGTATGCTTGTGTCGGGTCTCGGTACTCTAGCTAATTTTATTTAATGTCATACGTACCTACATACCGAGGTACACCTAGGCACTCGTATAACTTTACGATCTGTATCTCCACTTGTTTAGTAATAGATAATGCATTTGCCTTAAAACAATTCTTCAAGTCTGTACACTATAAAAGGTTTCTCGTATCAGTAGCGTTTGGGCCACAAAAATCGGCAATCAAGTTTTATCATCTGTATAAGTGGTAAGTAATTTTTTTTTTTTTATGTCAAATAACCCTTTAAAAGTATAGATTGTAGTTTTTTTGTCTATTTGTTTTTATTTTTAACTTGAATTCATTTACAACGCTATGTAAATATTTTGTTTTCATAAAAACATACATTTGTAGCTCATATACTATATGTATTTGTGTACTAATGTGTGTTATGATTATTCTGCATAAACAAGAATAAATCACTTATTATCAGATACATGCTTAGATTGCTTAGCCCTTAGGAGCCTAGCAAGATAATTATAATCAAGTCAAGTGGAAATTCACCTCTTTCAGTATTTTTATTTACATTGGTACATCTCACTTTAGAAACCAAGGACACCGATCACATTTTAAATACCTGTCATAAGATTATACCTAATTGTACACCTGCAAGACCTGGGACCTGAGATCTGCTCGTAGTTAAATTAAAGTTCGTACCTACATATCTAGAAGGAAAACATTTTCTTATGTTATTGAGTGCCTATCAACACAATAATAAGAGCCTAGAAAGCGTCGACACACGAAAGTTTAGCGTTTACACTAAAATGACATTACATATTAAGCTAAATAAAACAGCGCATTGTCACACAACCACAACAAAAACTCAAATCATCGAACACTATTTGATATTTTATTATTTATCATGTTTTAATTATATTTATGTAAATAGTTTAAAATTGTGAACATGCATAATTTCACTCTTGATAAAGTTAATGTGCATAATCTTGTAAATCGTAAATTAGGATGGGAGGTTAAAATTCGTTATAAAATTTATGAATGGCACGTAATGCCCCATCGTTTAACAGACATTCACGGGGGAGGTAGGGGGGAAACACTCCATGTGCAAAATAATCTATACGTAGTTACGAACCTCGAAATTGTTCCAATTTTGCGAAGAAAATTTAGCAGCCTCCACGCTTTCTTTAGCACCCATATTTACGGTGTTGTGAAATCACTCGAATGAACTATGGACAATCGGCTTCGATGCGTATGTTCTGAGCTCGTGACACTAGTGCGGGCTACGGCCGAACCCTACGCGAGTCTCGGATTTGATAAGCAATGAAATACCTCTGTCTTCGTTCGTTCGCTAAGTTAAAAATTCACAGCGTTGAATAGTAAATCAGGGGTGTAGTAGGTAGATTGCAGCAAACGAGCGAGCGCACAGAGCGGCGCGGCGCGGGTTGCAGGCGCGGCGCGGCGCGGCGCGGCGTGTAAACACGGCCAGCTGCGGGCCCGGCGCTGCGGCTGGTCACGCGGCCCGCACCGCACTCTACAACACGCCAGAGGCTGCCTGCACGACCACCGACACGCGCACACACCCGCTAGGGAATTAAGCAACTCGCCTACACTCGGATAGCTCTAAATGCGCAGAATTTGTGCGACGATGGAGCTTTTCGATCGGTGCGGCGAGGCGACACCGGCGGCTCGCCTAAACGTCAGAGCAGACTGGGTCGCGCTCCAAGCGTGCGTGGCGGCGCTGTGTGCGCACGGCCGCGCCGCCCGCCACCGCCGCCGCGCACCGACCGCCCGCCGAAAGCCAAGACGCAGCGACGCCCAAACCTAGCGGTCTCTACGGTAGCCAGCGCCCCCGATATTTTAACGCGCACCGGCACTTACAACGATATTATCTAAGTTTCTTTATACTTCTAGAGTTACCGCATATGACTATAATATATCAAGTATGGACTAATCCTGTTATGGAAGCTTGCATTAAAAATATCAATAATAAGCATCGAGATTCCGAAGATCATCAATGAAGGCTCGGATCGGTGCGGCGTGGGGCGGGAGATGCGCGCGCACTTTACCCGAGAAAACATTCGATTTTGGTCCATGCCTGCTGGATGCTTACAGTGGCCCACCAAAGGCTTTAATAGTTCATTTTAGCCTATGGCGGAGAGCGGGTCTAAATATTTAATTAATTGTTTCTGATATCAAATATCATACTTGTTTTATATATATTATTAAAATGCGTACGTTTATTCATACCACCGAAAAAAATATTATAATGTTATGGGTAGATAATTGGTTCACCATCTTTCTTACGTAGCTTTGGCTACTAAGCTAATTTTATGTTTTAAAATGGCATAATATAATTGTTACCTTTTGTTGAATGATTACCAATAAAAAAATTGGTATTGTAATATAAATTGTAATTATCTTGGTGTCATTGTGATACGCGCTGATGGATCACATAATTCAAGACAAAACAAAATTATGAATTATTTTGAAATTATTCAAAATAAAGATAATAATAAATTAAAGGCAATGATAATGATGAACTACTAAATCAATCAATCAAATAATTTATTTGCAATAATACATGTTAATAATGTTCTTATAAATCATTTTAGTATCACGCTGTATCTAGTCTGCAAGCAGACGTGCAAATATTTTATGTTATAGAACTATACTATAAAATTATATATTATTATTGTTATAAAACTTGAATTAACGATTATTAAATTCTTTGATGCTATAGAAACAGTTTCTAAGAAGCCAGTGAGTCAAAGTAGTTTTAAATTTATTCCCTTTCAACACTTTAATGTAATTCGGTATCTTGTTATATATTGATATACACATATTATAGATATTTCTTACAGAAAAAAGTATCATATTTGATAAATACGCTATGCTACGCTAGTTACAAACAAATCTGTGGTGTAAATCACAGATTTATTTTCAGATCAGATTTATATCCTTTATCTGTGGTTTAAGTAATTTAAGCATTCATTTATTTCCGCTACCGTCCTTACTCCATCACGTTATATGTTTACTCATCCTAAGGTTTTCTGGAAGAGATTGCTCTTAGCGATAAGACCGCCTTCTTGTACCTATCTGTAATGTTTCTTCTTGTTATGTCCTTTTTTGGTATCAATAAAGTGTTAATGTATTGTATTGCAGTGCAGTGCAGTACAGTACAGTACAGTACACTATTGTTCTGTACTGTACTGCACTGTATATTACTATACTGTTTTTTCTTAGGCATCTACTACTCGTTTAAGTATTGTCTTCTTCTCCTTTCTCCTGGCTACTATCCCAATTTATTAGGGACACTTCTAGATATTTCTGATAATTCTAGATACTTCTAGATACTTCTGCGCCACACCGTACGGTTGTGGGTTGTCACTTTTATTGTGTTGCTAGCTATCATGTAATTTTTTATTCTTTGTATTGGTGGTCGTCCACGGCCCCTTTTTCCGCCTTCTATTTTCTTGTAAGTATTGTATTACCTAGTACTCTTGGTAAGCT
Organism: Apocheima hispidaria; assembly: GCA_947579745.1. Taxonomy (NCBI): domain Eukaryota; kingdom Metazoa; phylum Arthropoda; class Insecta; order Lepidoptera; family Geometridae; genus Apocheima; species Apocheima hispidaria. Next base: position 7,964,922 of record OX388151.1, read on the forward strand.
ACGTCTACCCTACCAAACAAAGCATGTTAATATTTAAACATTTAATTTACACACAAGGCTCCACACTGAATTATTTACCAAAAAATGAAAATGATCATGAACATGCCAACTCCTCAAAACTGTTGATTGGGCATCATATCCGCGGGTACTTCCGTTACCGTCTTCAATTATCTTAAATAGTTTACAATACCATTTGGTTTTCGTATATTTTGTTAATATGCGACGATTCGGTTTGCGTTCTATGTTATTTCTTTACCTTATGAATCAGCGAAAATACATAAACGAGTAATATTATTGAAAATAACACAAAATACCCGAATGCAAAATGTACCCTATGTCACTCCGTAAGTAAAGAGATATCCTACGATACTTCACTTGTCAAAATCGGTCAAGACACAAAGTGTGGAGCCAATGTTTAAGAGAAAACATGATGAGAAAATACATCGAGAACTTTAATTATCGAACTAAAATATTATTAATTAAAGAGTAAAAAAAAAGTAAAAAAAAACTATTGAAGCTAATTTATCACAATGAATTCTCTTAGCTTAGCCTAGAAGGCCTCCCTAAAGATGCCCCTAAAGCTATAACTTTAGGGATGTATTTTATCTAACAGCGGCTGTATTTCTAGTCTACATATTTAAATATGTTACTGGATTGTGCATAATTATAAATTGGTAAATATATTTGTTATAATTTAGTTTATTTTTATTGCAGAAAAATATGTAGTTACTAAAACTTTGTAACTGCAATGCAATAATGTTTTGTATTACAATAATGTTTCCAATAGTTAAAATGGAAAATTACAATTCAATCTAAAACAATAAATCTGGAGTCTAATTTGGCAATTTTAGGCTGAAAAAAACGAATTTACTATTTTGTATGTTTTAAATATTATAATGTGTCAGTGCGATGTGAATGTGGGTACCAACTGTGAAAAACTTACATTAGTATTATTGTATTTTAGCATGAAATTAAAATGTTACGTGATGCTGATTATTTTATGAGTATTTTTATCGATTCACGATGATGTTGATTGTGATCACGGCTATAAACGTCAGCTGTACCAATTTAGCCGAAGTCCAGCACTGCATTATAATATAACGAGGCATTAAAACCCCTAATAACATGATATTATGGGTAGAGCTGACCTACATGGTCAGCGAATATCGAAATGCCCGGCCAGTTAGCGCCCTGCGCGTTAGTACGACTCGAATTCACTGAACAGAACAAACCATGCTTTAAATAATTATTCTGAGCTCGTTACTAAATACATATATAAATTTATATGTCTGTGCGATGTCTTTTACCTCTTCAATTATCCTCTCCATCGTAAGGTTGCCTGGAAGTGATCCCTTTCAGCGATAAGGTCGCTAGCTGTTACACTAGTTTTAAGCTTTTTTATCCTAACTATGTACAATTTGGTGTAAACAACAAAGAGTTTATCTATCTGTCTATCCATAAAAGAACAAGTCCTTTTCTAGGAATTACCACTTATGATAGAGACATGAAATTTGAACCTAATACTCCTCAAATGGTTTAAGTGAACAATACGAATGGGTTTTGCGTAATTCCACTTCTAAAGGGGTAAAATGGACCCCCAGTTTGACTGAAATAAAAACATTTTTCATGCTTAGCCAATGAAACTCGGCTTATGTTCTAACCATAAAAAAATAAAAAAGACATGTATCAGGATTTCCTGAAAATCAAACCGTAAAGAGGTTCAAATAGGGTGCTTAATTTACTGTAGACTATGCGGGCGAAGCCGTGTGGGCAAGCTAGTGGGTATATAAAAAAGAAAAAGCCTGTTTCTAAGAATCCACGAACAGACCAAACCACTTATGATAGACACGTAAAATTTGGACCCAATATTCTTTAAATTGTCTAGGTCAGCGGCTCTCAAACTTTTTTGTGCAACAGAACCTTTTTGGAAAACGAAATATTTGACGGAGCCCTAAAATACAAAACTCGTTTTATGTGTATTCTTTTATTTTATTTTTTCTCTTATTTTTTGACTCCACGCGTTGTATATTTAGCCAGTGTCAAATTTTATAATGTCCCAGTAAAGCGGTGGAGACTTTACAAGAGGTTCAATGGAGTTTTGGAAACAACACGTTTCGCAACATTATACTATGTATAACACTCGTGCGCGTTCACGAACATTTAATGGATAAAATTCCACTATTTTTACACATTATCACTCGACATAAAACAAGTTTTCGAAAATAATACAATGACGCGACATTTATTAATAATCATATGACTTGACATTGACATCATCGTGCTCTCATATTACGCATTCCACCACTACTCTTTTAGTTTTATTTAAAACTGAATGTTACAAAATATAAGATCGTGAGGTCTCAGTTCGATCTCCCGAACTGAGACCTCACGACCACTTTGACAACCTCTTGACCGATTTTGCTCATAATTCGAAGTTCTTGTTTAGGATCAAGTACTGAATGTGTATGCCAAATATTATCAAAATAGTAAAATGGTAAAAATAGTAAATGGCGCCACAGTAAATTTCCCCTTCTTTAGGGGAAATGAAATAAATAGCCAATCAAAAATCGCCGACGACAAAAAAATTATATAAAACTGTAAAACCTGCATACTACGTTTTGTCAAGATTGTCTGTAAAATACGACCTGTACGCCAGTACCAACATACGGACACTATCAAAACCGGCCGATGTATGGCGTTTAGGGGAAATATCCCACCAATCAAAAAACACTGACGACCAAACTGACGAACAACTGATGAACAAACTTTAAAAAATCGTAGAACCTGTAAACCAAGTTTTGTCTGAGTACCAACATACGGGCAGATGAAAGCAAATTTTGCCACGTAAAACTAAGACCTTTCGTTCGCTTCGCCCTCTCGGTCAATTATGTATATACATAATATAAGTATATGTTTTTATTAGCTGCAACCCGCGGTTTCACCCGCGTGAATAATCCCTTAAGAACCGTACATTTTCCCGGGATAAAAAGCCTTTAACTACATGCATGCAAAAATTCAGACCGATTTGTTGCTCTGTAACGAAACAAAAATAAACCAAACAAACACACTTTCACAATTATAATATTAGTAGGGATGTTATCTCTACATTATATAAACACTCTAATAATATAAATGGTAATGCTTATGCATTTTCACTCAACTGTAATGAGTACTTGATAAAAAATATTATTAAGAGAGAAAATAAGAAAACCCGACTGCAAAATATACCTATCCTTTTTTCTGGGAATGTATCTATTATAATATTAAGAATTTAAGACGAATCTAAACCCACCTCACCTCGCACCCAAAATTGGTCCAGCGCATTTAGGCCAGTAGGAGGTTACTTAAGAGGTTACTTAAACATACATATTTAACATACATACATACTCCGCAAAAACATGACCCTCCTTCTGGGCAAATCACACGGTAAAACACACCAAATCACCCCAAAAATATAAGTGGTTTCAATCGAACATGAAGGAGACAATGTCGATGCCTCTACCACTTCCAGACACAACAAGACACTAGCAGCGCCCTGCGGTTTCACCCGGCGTACCAAAGGTATACTTAATAAATTTTCCGGGATAAAAAGTAGACTATCCAGGGCATATATTTAGTATAATCCAGAGTTGAACAATTCAAAAATATATATTTGAAAAAAAAACAATTCAAACTATATTCATATAAGATATATATATGCATATAAAATTTACATTTACGCGATTGCATTTACGTAATTGGACGTAGTTTGTATCATAGAAAAATAATACGAGAAGAACGACAATCTCATACAAAAAAGTGTACCCCTGAAAAAACATCCTAAAACTAGATGGCGCTTACGTACACCTAATGTTCAAACCTTTATAAAAGCTGGTGACAATATGGTAAACTAGCTGCGCCCTGCGGTTTCACCCCATATACAACAGGAATAGTATGTTTTCCGGGATAAAAAGTAGCCTATCATATGATATACATATAATCAGGACCTACATGCAGTATCATATATTCAGATATCAGATATAGTAGTTTATGCTAATTCATTTTTCATTTTCTGTTTCAGGGATTAAATAATAAATAGTTTAAGGTAATACTTTTCTTTCCAGTTAATAAAACATTTAAGAATATACTTAAAAAAATAATTAAGGACTAACAATAAAATTGAGTCCTTGTTCCTTTAGTACTGGACGCGATATTGCAGCGGAAAGACACTTCAGATTGGTTATTATAAACTCAGTTTTACTACAATATCAGTAGTTTTATAATTCAACGAATATAATAGACCTCTGTTTCACATGAAAGAAACTAGAGCTTTGTGATTATGACAGGAAAGGAAAGATATCTCCAACCGAATGTGTAACACGCTTGTACCATTTTGGCTAAATTTGATAAAATCTGACCAACGGTTATTTATCAGAGACAAAGATTTTTTGTAATGTAGATTAGAATATTTCCATTATTAGTATCAGTAGGTACCTACGTGTTTTAGTCGCTGTACTCAGATGTTTATACGGTTTTTAGCTAGCATTCATTTATATTACTCCGCTAAAATTAATAACCACGAAAATGTGCATAAGTTAACTAGGAAAAAAATGTTATTAAAAAGATGAAAACGAGTCACGCTCACCTCGACTTGGCCCCGATATTAAAAGAAAATTTATTTTGCCTCGTTTTACACGCAAATTTTGCGCAAGTTCCTACCTTTATAACATTACATGTCTATTGTGTGGAAAAAGCCTTTTGTCTGAGCAGTGGCGCTGTCGCTCTTCAGTAGACATGTACATTGAACACGTCATTATTAGTAGCTCTGCATTAAATATTTACTCGAGTAGGTCAAATATGACAACGGTAACTAAACGGCAACTATTAATCAGCTTATGCAGCACCTTGAGATCATGAATGTACCACTGTCTGTGCCCTACTAAAATGTAAACTCAGTGTACCTATCTGTTACGATGAACACGTGTGCCAGCTAGCTTAGCTATCCAGGAGATTAGAAACTTGTAATCTAATGTAACTACCAGAATCAACACGAAACACTCGTCAAATTTTTTTAGCAATTGGGTAATGCAATGTTTCACAGTAATATTATAAATGAGAAAATTTGTGTGCAAGTATTTAAGTATGTAAGTGTGCTTGTTCCCGTTCAACTTAGTAACGGCTGAATGGATTTGAATGAAGTTTGGTATGAAGGTAACTTACACCCTTTAACACATAGGCTACATTTTATCCCGGAAAAAATATTCGGTTTCTGTAGAATAGCGGGTGAAACCGCGAGACGCAGCTCGTTAGTCACATAAAAGAATTAGATTTCGATTACGATCGGTGAGTGTTAGATGTCGTTATAGTTATAATCAAAGCAGGAAATGGACCACAGACTTGCACGGGGCTTGAGTTGGGCATCTTCCAAGATGGTAATTCAAAAAACGCGAAAATGCGAAATCTCGAAAATTCTGATGTAGTTTTTGGAAAAAGAACGGAAAGCAACAGAAATCCACGAAGGACAGCAACAAACGTTACGTTAGGAGTACGTTCCGAGTTTTGATCGTCCAAAATCACGCTTGATCGAAAAAGCAATCGAGCAAAATCAAGCTTGATCGAAAAAGCAATCGAGCAAAATCAAGAGCCAAAAGTGTACGTTCAGCTATTAAGTAAAAGGCACTTGACGTAGTTAACTAAACCTTCACAGGAAAATTGTCACTTCCAATGCTTCCAAAAGAGGAGAAATTTACAGCGAGATTTAAACAATCAAAGCTTCGAGGTATAAAAATGAATACATTTGTCTCGAGCAAAAAACTTCATTTGAGCAATTCAGAACTCCCTATACATTAGAACTGTCACATACAAAACGTCAAAAAATATAGAAAAATGGATCAACGCCATCCCGTATCCAGCTTCTTACTGCTACTGAAATTTCCAGAGCTACTCTAATCTTCTACGGCTGCTTAAATATATGGATAAGAGAAATTTTTGCAATATTTACCATATGGCCACAGAACAGATCAGAAAGTTGTACTTTTTGAGATCATTTTATCAAATCTTCGCACAAATATTTTGTTAGTTTCTGCTACGATATTGGTGGACGTTATTCACACACAGCGCCATCTAGCTCCAAACTAAGTAAGCTTGTACTATGGGAACCAGATAAATGTTATAATACATAAATACTTTTTTTTGTATATACGTACATAAATACTTTTTTTTTGTATATACATACATAGAATACATAGAAACATCCAGCGAAAGGATAAACTTCGATGTTCATCACACAAATGTTTGTCCTGGGTGGGAATCGAACCAACAACCTACGGCTCAGAAGGTGTAAGTCCTCCAACTGAGCCACAAAGCTATTCAAACGATATTCTTTTCAAGAGATATAATGGTTGCCAGAGCATCGGAGAGACGTTTTCCCTACGTTATTTCAAAGGGAAACATCTAAAAGTATTAAATAGTCAGTACATTTTCACACAATCACAATCAGCCAAAAGACGTGCACTGCCTGATCAAATGCCTCCTCCTAAAGGCAGGGGGTTGCTATAATCGCCAAGACTGATTAGCAGCTTGGGGATCGCAGTACGCTCACCGTTTGAAAAAAGTGAAAAAAAAAACTAGGCTTAGCAAGGTGATATCCGTCCTCCGGTAGTTCTGGTCGCAGTTCTAGGATATACTCCGATCATTCTATAAATTAATATAGAAATATTACCGCTTAATTTCGGCCGAGAGCAGTACGAACTTTGAGGACTGTGCCTGCAACACTATTTTATTAAAATTTTGTACTGAATTTCCAATATTTTAATTCTGGTCATTGTCCCTTAATTAAAATGAAGCGTAAATCCTATTTGTATAACAAAAAACGACAGATTCCAATTTAAGAAATAACACACATTTTTGAATTAAAAGCCTTGTTGAATCACCCTGTAATAAAAGTAATCTCATTATAATTATGTTTTAATGTTTCCTGGGACGTCTTTATTCCCTTAAAGAGTCGAACAATCGTACGCGGCTTTATCGTAACACGCTGAATCAGCAGTTTCCAAAACGTGTTACAAATAATCTTGCGTGAAAAATCAATAATCAACCAGATATCAGCCTTTTTTTTCGATGACGACAAAGTGCACATACATTGTTTTGGATGATTGTAAAGAAGACCAAAGAGTGCAAGTAAAATCGACTTTTTTAGTTAACGATCTGAATCTTTTATGGAACGGCAATGACCATCAGAGCAAAGGAATAGCAAATAAAATATCCACCTTCAAATTAGAGTGGGTATTTGTGGTCAACATTAGCAATCATTACGAAAGAATCTAAAAAATAATATTGCAAATTTATAAGCTATGCAGTAGTCGGTAAACTCTTAACGTCTTGTGAGAGGGAATGATGTTTTACAGTAATTATAAGTTAATAATACGAGTAGTTCTGCGAACAGCAGACCTAGCGAGCACAAACTTTTTTGTACAATCTAAATTTGTCTGTCAGGTCTCAGATTGGGACGATCGTCCCGAACTGAGACTGACTCACGTCCTCTTGACAACCTCTTAACCGATTTTCCTCATATCTGTTTTTCATAAATCTTGTTTAGAATCAAGTAACAAATGTTTTTACCAAATATTATATTATTAAATGGCGCCGCAGAAAACTTCTTCTTTTTTTAGGGGAAATACCCCTAAAAATTAATTTAAAAAAAACTATTTTTAATCCAAAATCGCCTAAAACAATAAAATCTATGAAATTGTAGAACCTGTAAATTAAGCTTCTTTAAGATTCGTTCAAAAATAAGACCTGTACGAGTACCAATATACACACAGATGGAAGCAAATTTTGGCAGTTGATGCAGAGACTCGCTATGTTGTAATTTTAATGGTACTTTGCAGCGTTTGAAAACAAAAACCCTCAAAATCCTACCAAGTAAGGGTTCCTTGTAAGGGTAAGGGCCTACATCTGCAGTTTCTAACTGAAGCGATAATTAGCTAATCGGAAAGGAAATAGAAAATTACCGACAGCTAAAAATTATATCAATCAAATATGCTCAAGTGCATTTGGGTCATATATGGATTAATGTTGCCAGGCTGTTATTTTGAGCTAAGTCCGTACAATATGTGTAGACGAACTCAATTTAGGTCGCAGCTATTTTTATACTCTGTAACCATCATAGAGCTTATTTTGTAAGAAAAATCCAAATTTTGATCAAGTCGTACCTAAGTGATGAAAGTGCCATGTTCACGATATAATTAAACGTTAGATAAATGCCCAATTGAATCGTTTTTTTTTTTTTTTATTAAATAATAATGAACTCCAATAGCTTCTTCGAGTATCTTGTTAATTTGTTAGAACTAGACTAGTGAAGTAAATACTAAATAAGTGTCACGGTTTCAGTAGGCCATCCATTAACGTTAATAATATTTTTGTTTTAATAAAACGGGAATACTCACGTTAAATTGAGTCGGTTATTCCGACTATAGTTTCGATCACATTCGGTGACTTTTATCAAGGAATGCTAAGCTTGACACGCGCGCGACCTCGTCTTGCCTTGCACTCAATTGCTTCGAGATCGCGCGCGTGTCAAACTTAACATTTCTTGATAAAGGTCACCGAATGTGATCGAAACTACGGGAAAAACGGGAATACTCACGTTAAATGGAGTCGGTTATTCCGACTATAGTTTCAATCAATTTAATTTAACGTCAGTATTCCCGTTTTATTAAAACAAAATGTGTCAAAACCACGTCAGTTTTTTAATAATAATTACCGGATTCTTATTTTGAATTCTATTTTTCAACGATTCGCACAATGGAGTAGATAATTTTTATTACCCTTGCTTTCCTTGTATGGAAACCACCCACCCCTTATACTGTTTTTACAACTTTTCAGTGTTTTCCCTGGTACCGGGTATAATTCCAGTAATTAAACGTTTCAAATGTCACTAATATATTATAAGCGCGAAAGTTTGTGTGTAAGTGTGTAAGTAGGTAAGTATGTAAGTGTTCAACTCTGTAACGGCTAAACGGATTTGAATGAACTTTGGTATGAAGGTAGTGGCAACTTATTATCCCGAAAAATTGAACGGTTCCTGTAGGATAGCGACTGAAACCGCGGGGCGCAGCTAGTATTGATATAAAACTATAAAACTATAAAATGTAGTCTCTGAATAAAGGGCCATGACATACCTACACATGGATAGACAGACAGATAGACGGACTTTTTTTAAGGTACTAAGTGACGAGATGAGTGAGTCCCTCACCTGATGGTTAGCGTCACGCTTGCCCATAACAGTTCAATGCCACCCAGTATTTTGAACTGTAGCAGTTCAAATCACTGCATGGCACTGTCCTGCGCTCGTCACTCTTTAGCTGTTAAGTCTCTTGATGCTCAGTTATTACGCTGGCAACATTTTTAACGGTTGAATAACTGACAAAGGCATGGTACTTCCCCAGCCAGACTCTACAAAAGATTTCTACCGCCACCAAACTATAATACTAAACTAACTGACTAACAATATTAACTAAACTATTAAGGCGTGGACTGATCGTGATTTGAAATGAGTATTATCCCGCTCAAAGTTCTAAGGTTTAAAGTTGAACATCGCATATCATATTTGATGAGAAAACGGTAAATTGTAGTTTTTCATTGGTTTTTTGGCGATTATCGGAAATATACAAATCAAATAAAAAAACCACCTGGTTCGCCGTATAAACCACTAGCCTGGATATTTAATTTGTAAAGGAAAATTATAGTTACCGCTGAAAATTCAGAGCATTTGATTTCAGAAAGGTTTTTCAGGGAGTCATTTTGCGATTTTTTATTTTGTAGCAAAAACAGATTTTCGAAATTTTGTTCGGTTAAACGTAATTTCGATTTTATTTTCTAACTGCAGTATTTTTTGCACCTGATTAAGTAATCTCGTCACTTGGAACAAAGCGCTGAAAAATGCTACTCTTGTTGTATTGCGATTGGACCTCGCCTTAACAATATTCTCAATTTAGTCTAGTCGAATCTCTATGTGCATGACGTGTTCTCCTATAATTGGGGGTGCACCCAGCTTGATGCCCATGCTTCATAATGGAAATGTAATGTGCCACATCGCTCGAAGAACCGATAGCCGATTGGTAACAATGGTTTTTGAGTGGCAACCACGAGCTGGAAGACGCAGCTTAGGTAGGCCTCCCACTAGGTGGACTGACGACATTTTGAAGGTCGCGGGTAGCCGCTGGATGCAAGTTGCAAATTGTCGTTCAGTATGGCGGTCTTAGGGGGAGGCTTTTGTTCAGCAGTGGACGTGTTCAGGCTGTTGATGATGATGATGATGAATGTGAAACTTGTGGATCCATATTGTATAAATAAATAAATAGTTTGCTACGGGAAAAGATATCCAATTTTTGCAATGGATATTATTATTTTCACATTCGCGAAATGATTACACGAGTACGAGACCGTCCAAGTTAATATGCGGGACACAGGTATACTTAGTTTAAGTGTTTGCTTACACGATAGCCGCACAGGTGCTTAACTGAGCAAAGGGAAGTCACTTAAGCTCGACAGCTGATATCGCTAATTCTGACGGAAAGTGCCGCTGAGCGAGCCGGGGAAGCGCCAAGTGGGCGTACTCAAGAGTGCCCAACATTTACAAAATGGATATTCCAAATCAACTTAAGGTGGTTGGTCCAAAGGGAGGTTGTCAAAGGGACGCAAACAGTGGTTATTTTTAGGGAAAAAAAATTATGCCGTAAGCTGCAAGCCAATTTGAACTAAACGTTAAATCGTTCCTTTATCACTGTCTTGTGATGTATTTAACACTTACACTAACAGTCAAAAGTTTTAGAAAATTGTAGTTGTACGTCGCATAAAAAAATAATAAGGTAAACATGCTTTAATTTAAGTACAATAAAAACTAATAATATACTCATCATTGTACTTGGATGTTAAATGTTTCTGCCTCTTGCGGACTTTCGTCTCCAAAGACAATATTATTGATTTAATATTTACATTTTATCTATGCATGTACATACGTAAATTTTTGTTTTAATAAAACGGGAATACTCACATTAAATTGAGTCGGTTATTCCGACTATAGTTTCGATCACATTCGGTGACCTTTAACAAGGAATGCTCAGCGAGACACGCGTAAATATACGTAAACTTTTATTACTTGAGTATCTCTAGGGCTAAACACAGGTCAAATTACGAAACGTCACTGGCTCCGAAGAAAAATCTCAGTAATACAAATAATAATAAAAAATAATTAAATCGTTCGTCAAGCCGGATGCTATGTTTATCTGTATTGAAAAGATGGTGAACCAATATTATTTATTAAAAATTGTCAGTTAAGTGACAGAATATGAATTAAAATAAAAACTTTAAATTTAAATTTAAGTATGGTGGTATAAATGCTCGCTTTGATAAAAATAGATTTAAATTATATCCGACATTTCGTTATTTTCACGATACTTATTTATTTTGATCTAATTTCGTTTCTTGACTACAGTACAAGAGCTAAAATTTGAATACCAAACACTTGAAACTCATAATGCTGATTACTCGTAATGTGTATCTCTTAGAACGTAAAAATAAGGAACACATTCATCTAATTTCAAGGCCACTTACAATGCTGCAGTATTTAAAACTACAATGAAAATGGATGATTATGGACGAGTATCACCAGAAGACATAGTCTGGGAGCTCGAATATACAGAAGATGCAAAAGATGATGCCTCTAAGAGACTAAAAGCTTTTACATGTTCACACTACGACGCTTTTCATGGTCAATAACATCTAACTTACCGTGGCATGATATCAATGCGAATAATTTTGGATTCTTTGATTGATACTGACTGTAGATGTAACTAATTCACTTTTCAGCAAAGACACATAAGACTAGGAAAAAGCAGTGTCATTTTGTTTGACACTAGAGCTATTTACCTGCGCTTATTGGCATGAGTTTTTTATTAGTTATAAGCCCCAATTTTGTAATCCCTTAATCCCTTTAATTTATATTCTGGTGCTATAATCCTAGAAGTTTGTGAATTTGTCAGACCTATACATATAGTTTTAAATCTCACATTGCATGCTTAATGTTTTCTTAATCAATAACGCTTTCAACATGTTTTGTTTACTGATATTCTACTATCTTGTAATTCCTACAGCCAATTTTATTAAACCTCTGTTGGGTCCCTAAAGCCCTACGATAACGTAGTTATCAGAGTAAAGAGGTTTTTAACGCTACAATCCATTTGAGAATGACACCGATGCATCTGAACTTCAGGGGCGGTGTCAACAAAATAAAAAAGTAAATGCCAGTGCATACTATTACGATAACGTAATCATAGGCACCCGTTAGACAAGCACCTCGTACACTGATAAGTTGGAGATCAAAGCGTAAAAATGTGAAACGTCAAATGATTAGCACTGATGTGGTACAGGGCGCGGCGTGCGTGCTGGCTCCACGAGAGCGCGGCGCGGGACACTAGGGCGGGCGGACACGGCAGCGGCGTTACGTCAGCGCGGGGCGGGCCAGGGCGCGCAGGGGGCACCCCGCTCCACTGCATCCTTCGCCCATCTTCGCCCGGTTCCGCTCAAAAACGTAACATCTCCGCGCTGCTGCTCCCCGCGCGCATCCGCCGAACCCCGCGCCTGCTCCCAAAAGATCGTAACATTGCTCACTCGCGGTCATTTTCTGCAGAAACTCATTACCTTGATGTGCACATGGCTTGTAATTTATAGACATAAATTCAAACATTACTTATCAATTAAGTTAACACCTGTTATAGCTTATGAAAATTGTTTCGATAAAAAATAATATAAGCAAAATTAATATCTAGATAGAAGAAGATACACTGAACAATATTCTACCTCCATAATAAATTCAATTTCAATTTTTTTTACATTGAAATTTTGCATTTTCGTCAATTGTAATTAAATTGTAACGAATTACGCTTTAAGAAAACTTTAGTGCACCTTATGGTAAGCGATAAAAAGCAATAAAAAAACACTAATTACTAAAATCAGAAGCGATTATATGTCACTTGGATACCTCTGTATGCTTTGTATCACAGATAAATTACAGATCATGGGTATCTAAATATTTTATAAAGCTAATTCACAGTGGCGACATCTATTCTAAGCCTCTTAGTGACTCATCAGAACCGCAATTCACTTGACTCGTCCTGCAGAATAGTAGGGCATTTTAGTAATCAAAGAGGACGCCACCAGTCCAATTTTGTAGATTGTTATTTTAATGTATGATTAGTTACGTAAATAATGAAGACGCAAACTTAAACGTTAAACTTCTTTCTAAATTTTAATCTCTTTGCGTTCTACAAGACCAGTTGGACCAATTGGACAGAAGATTACAAAACTCTGATAATAGTTTGCAAAGTATTAGATATATATAGATATAATAGTTTGCAAAATATTAGATACTAGACTGCAATAATAGGTTATTTTGGCGAAAGTATGACATTTTAAGCATTATTTTTCGTGAAGACGACCTGTCAACTGGTTACCTATTTGATTACTAACTACGTATCGCAGTTTTACCCGCGTGGAAAATCCCTCAGGAACCATACATTTTCCTAAGATAACGAGTAGCCTATTACACTCTCCGATCCTGAAGGGCCGGCTCCCCTGATGCAGCTATCTCGTTCCCACTTTTTCAAAAAATGCTTAATACAAAAATTGCTAATAGCATATTATAAAAAAAAAGTTAATTTATCTTTAGAATACCTTTGCCAATGTTTTGTAGCAATTTTCATGTTGTTTTTTTGGCGAAGGAGATGGAAAATACCCAAAAAATGTTGGTTTTCCTTTTTCTTCGTCAAAATCGAAAATGTTGACGTAAAAATTGCTTTATAACCATGGCAAAGGTATTCCTATTTTATATTTTTAAGAATTTTATTTCACTCAGTGATTTTTATATTAAAAAATGTTTAAAAAAGTGCATACGATATAGAAAGAATAGGGGAGCAGGTCTTTAAAATATATCCATGAAGAAATTCGGGTCGATCCGTTGCCCTGTTATGCTTCAAAGAAGAACAAACACACTTTTCGCCTGTAATATATATAATATTTTTGCCTATAATATAAGTATGGATAAAGGGTGCTTAAAATAAACTAAGGACCATTAAAAAAAACAACCATTTTTTATAATTTATTTTGTTTGAATAATAAAAAAAAACAAATTTAAACTCTAAGAAAATCCTTAAGAAAAAATTCGACATTCAGCAAGGGTAGAATGGAAAATAATAGCTAGAATTTGTAAAAGTTAATAAACTTATCAATAAACTCTATTTAACGAAATTAAATTATGAGGTAGATGTTTTCAAATAGTCTTTCTTCAAATCTTACAAAATACCTAGGCATAGACACCTACTCTACTAATTGTAACATGCATAACTGGAAAGCCAGAAAACCCGTAACACATAATACCTATGCAATGACGACGATAATCTTAACGTCATCAAACAATGAAAATGATCAAGTAGGTGGGTATTTTACGTTCATCTATGTTCTAATGATTTAAACTAAGTTACATTAAATTCAGAAGTGTACAGTGAAATACCAATGGCAAGTTGGTAGGGTTCCTTGTTTTAATGTTGCAATAACAGACTTATCTAGTGATCTTTTTTTTAATAATAGTACTGTAGACGATTACATTAACCTAAAAAAAAAACCCGTATTGCAGTAATTAATTGTAGGTACACTTTCAGCCTTCATCATAAACACCTCTTAAATTGAAAGCGTCATTTATGGCCGTGTTGCCGGCAAGACCTACCACTTTCACACATTATTGAAAAGAAAAAAAACAGTAAGTTGTCTTTAGAATTTTAGTTTTTTATTTTATTATTATTTTGTTTTCCTTTTTTTTTGCGAAGGAGAAGGAAATAAACGAATAAATGTTATTGGGTCATTTTTGTTAAAATACAAAAGTCAACATAAAAATCGATTTAAAATATTGGTTTCTATATTCTACAGATAACTGTATATTTTATTATTTTCAACTCATATTTTTTTACCTTTAAAAATATTGTAAATATGTGAAAGAGTTAGCCTATGATGGAAGCGGGCTCTTAAATTTCATGCAATACAAAAATGAAGTGCTGACTATCGTCACCTAAATTTGAAAGGCGTTTATAAATAAGGCTTTTTATTATTTAAGTAATTAACAAAATTATGGATACATAATAATAAAGGATATGTTGTAGCATGTAAGCCAAAACTCTGTTCTAGAGCAATATTTTGTTTGAATAAATATTTCTGTCTTTGACCCGTTATTTTAAATTGTTGTTAAATTAAATATAAGTTAAATTACAGAAGCAGGCTTTTGTAAGCAA
The DNA here is from genome assembly GCA_947579745.1 of Apocheima hispidaria. Lineage (NCBI taxonomy): Eukaryota > Metazoa > Arthropoda > Insecta > Lepidoptera > Geometridae > Apocheima > Apocheima hispidaria. Next base: position 7,980,242 of record OX388151.1, read on the forward strand.
GTAACTGACAAAAATATATACAGAATGCTTGGTTAGATGACAGACATAGGTACTTTGGGAGGGTTCAGTACACGATTTTTAACCCAAATAAGTATTAAAAAATAGGTAATACTTGACCAAGCCGATTCGCTGGCAATTTGCTGACAGATCTACCGAGCCTATGTGCTAGCAGAAGTGATAAACTGTGAGAGGTCGGTGCCTTTCTTCGCATCGCGTCACTTTGAACTGCGCGTGCGCTCGCGCGGATATCCGTTTTTTAACTACGTCACGCACAAAACTTTGATAACAATTTAATATTTGTTTAATCAGTAATTTCTTAATACATTTTTTCGTACCATATAATTATAAAATATTTTATCCTCTTATAAGACCATCGTCTATCCAAACATCCTGTAATGCTTTGATAAAAACTGTTTGATTCTATAATTTCAGTTAGATCTAAACTAAAAGATTACTTATTACTCAAAATATTTTGCAGGAGCATGTTTATTTTGTTTATGTATACCTAATATTTAACGATTTTAATGCAAGATGTATATGTGAAGATAATTATTTTATTAATTACTGTTATCTGTTTCTGCTATTTAATACATAATATTTAAGTAGTAATACAGCGGCATAAAGCCTAAAATACCCGTCATGTAAACTGCAAACACCCGTTCTCTGTTTATTATTATTATGATCAAATTCATAACATTGAAACATTTCAGTTGCAACATCCCTCCATGTATTACGCATTAACTAACCTTTGTAAAAACTACCCAATGAGGTAAACTTTAAAATGGCTGTACTATATAGCTAACATTTATTATTATACATAATGTATGAGGTAGTTTAATCCTAAAACTATTTCCTAACCCGTAATAAATTCTATAACTCTACGGATACAATTATTATTTCAAAATCATGTATGTGTATATTACAATGGGTATTATTACATTAATTAAGGATATTTTTTAAACGGTTACAGACCATTTCTCTGATTTATGTAGTTATTAAAAGTTACATATTTTTGTAACTTCAGAAATGGTAAAGTTTATTTTGATTAAGTACCTACATTTGTTTTTAATTATTCTGTGAACTCGGTTTTAATTACATACAAAATTATCTACAAATCATTTCATCAATGTAAAATTGAATTGTAAGGATTGATATGATAATTAAATATTGAGATATTAAATAGTCTGTACTAAATATGACTTCAATGAATACATAATCAGTAAATTTTGTATCAACATGGTAATAATTACTATGTTACTTTGGAAACAATAATTGTTTCTAAAGAGGTAAAGTAGGATTCTTACATAATACCTAGTCAAGTTATTAACAAGACTTAGAGCTATTATATCTGCTTAGTATTTGTTTAGCTGTACCAGATTATTTCAACAAATATGACTTAGGGCAAACTTAGGGGTATTTCCTGTTAAAAACCTGGCTGTATTATGAAAATACAAATGACTTATTAATTATTGTATGAAATATTTAAAACTATCGATTCAACATCGACACATCAAAAATTGCAAAAAACAGTAAGTTAACTAAAACTTACGTGGTAAGTACGCTATTACTCATATTAAAAACGAAGATACGTGAAATAAGTCGAAACAAAAATGGTCGTTTATTTAAAATATGGGCTAGAATGTTAGTAGGTACATTTTTACATTGTAGTTTAATTTATTTGGCATTGTTTTTTTAATGTTATTAATTTGTTTTATGTGAACCTAACATGTAATTTGTAATAAATATCATTATGAATATCAATATTGGTAATGTTGAATATCGTTTTAAAATCATTGATGTTAAATACCGCTACTAAATATTAATTTTGTTTCTGATTTTTATCAACAAAATTAAATGAATTTGTAACATTTAAACAACTCTAAACTTAAACCAACAAACAAAATGTTGCATGGATTCAAAATAAAAACTACAAAAAAGAATTTTTGAATGCAATTACACTAGTTTTATCAATCAGTAAATAGTTTCCATATCAAACGAAAACCTTAATATAGTATAGTGGCAATTGCTTTGTAAATTTTAGGAAAAACACAGATTTTACTCTTAAAAATTAATTAAGTTAGGTTTTGAGCAAAAAATTTTACAATATGATAACAGACTTCAAGGTATGTTATCTAAGCGAGGGCTCACCCATTTTCACTCGTGTATCGGTATAATGACGTTTTCAACACATTTGTGGGAAAGTATGTACCTAAAAGATTACTTTAAAAACTCATACTTTATAACACACGTGAATTACAATGCCCCCTGCGATATGTAGATTGTAGAATGTAAATACTCAAGTGAACTCCTCTCACTTTGCATAAAAAATGTTTGTTTTGTAACTGTTCGACATTTTACAAGAGCAAAATCATTTATTTGATGTATATTGCGCATTATTTGAATCAATAATTTAAATATTAGACTTAGTAGGTGTATTGAAAGCTTAAAAGATTATGTTCTAATGGGACATTTGTCATTTCATAAATTTGTTGATTTCAATTACAGACCAATTTGCAAAGTTACGAACGAAACAAATTAAAATTATAGCGTTGTTGATACTATTGTTTGACATATTTTTTTTAAATATATTTTATTACCCGTACAATACATCTTAAGTCATAACGCATAAGTAAGTATAATTAGGGCAAGTCAGTTAAAAAAGGATAATAAATTCAAGAAAAAATTATAATAATTCGTTAAAATTGTTGCAATAACGTTAGTTCTGCTTTGGCACATCTATTTACTTGCATTACTAAAATATTGTCAATATCATAACTTTTAACACGTAAGGACTTACTTCAAAGCTAAAGAATAGAAGATAATAATAATGGTTTTGGTATTATTTGCTTGCACTTTATCAGTTTGTTCATAGCCAGTACCTAATAGGAAATACTTTTCAACTTATTATGACTATACCTTAGCAATAACATAAAGTTTGTCGTAAAGAATATAGCAACAATTTTAATATAATATAAACACACACAACTTTGGATAAATTCCAATATAAATGTAAAATAATTATTACAATATTGACACTCGAACACATAAAATTTGTACTTAACATTACGTTTGCAAACTTAGGTAAGTAATTAATGTTAATTTATCATTAAATTATTTATAAAATGTAAAGTTTGTACTAAAACGATGGATTTGTACTGATCAGTCTTTGCTTATTCCCATAGTTCGGTAATGAGGTAGTTTGTTTGTTCTTAGCTCTTAATTATATAAAAAAATATTACTGCAAAAAAAATGTTTGTGGGACTTTCAATCTTAAATTATTCATGCTTGAAAATTTCATGAACGGTAGCATAAATGCGATTATACAAAGAATAAATGCCGCAAAAGTCTAATGTTTTCTTGTATGGTTGCTATGTTTCCTCTGCTTAAAGAAGGACTTACGATTGAGGTGGACTTCCTTGCTGACTGTCTTCAGAGCTGCCTGAACTCTTTGACTGATCGTCTTTTTTCTTTTCAACCTAGAAATGAAAAAGTACGTTGACATTCAATTAAACTGCATTTGAAAACATCTACCTACTGAATTTCTTGTAATGAAATATAATTCCAAAAACCAGCTAAGTGCGACTCGAATATTGCTCTATGGATTCTGTATATTATAAAAGGATCCCTTTCATTCGCATAATTTACTTACTCCTATTTTACTTTGTCATAGTAAATATAGCATAATGATTAATGTGAAATTATACTTTTGCTTATGTAGTTGTTGACATATTGTTTAGAAAAGCATAATTATATTTTCGGTTATTTTGCTTTGGACTACATTTGAGTCGCATAATAACTTTTTTTTTTTTTGCTAAGCTTTGCTCCACAGATTCTGGGGTCCGTGCCTATTGTCAAATTTTACAATTTTTATCAACTATAACTTAACTTAATAACACATAATAGTATCCATTAGTCATATTATTTCATAGTCATATTAGTATTTTAGGCGAACAATAGGGAACCGTTTCGAACACTGGGGTTATGATTGAACTGCGAAAAACAACACGTAAGACGAGCGAGCGAAGCGAGCGTGCCGCCGCCGTGGCCGGCGAAGCGCTAAAGAGTAGCTGTGACATAATATAGAGGTTTCGAACATTAGGTAAGGTTATGTTTGAACTGCGACAAACAACACGTGAGCCGAGCGTGCGTTTTTAGGCGTTACTTGTTAACCCTTGTAAAATGAGAGATGGTTTTTTTAAATGTTGATGTTAATATTTGGTTGCCGATGAGCATGAATATGAATTTATGTCGTTATGCTTTTATTATATTATAGTATAGTCTCATATGCCTAGTAATTTTTATAGTTACTGTAATGATGCGGATAATATTTATGCGTATCTATTTATGCAAAATTATTATTATGCTTGTGCCTTACTATGCGAAATGTAATGATGCCTAACTAAAATATGATACTGTATTTTAGGCGGAACAATAATTAACTAGTTTTGTTTTTGGGATAGACTTCCTAACAAAAAAAATCTAAAACTGACAATATCTTCATTACAACTCGCGTGAAGATTCAAAGCCGTGATTGAACTGACAACATTGACGACCTCACTTTTTTTATTTTTAAAATTAAAATGTATTAAAAATATATTGACACTCTACTTAATTAGCACTAGAAAATGATATCCCATATTACGTAGTATTTATATTCTCTTTGTCTCATATGACAGGATGATAAGAAAAAAATTGTAGGGCCTTTTCCGTGTATAAAAAATAATTTCATTTTATTTCTAATTATTTTTATTTGTTTCGAGCCACAATTATTTTAGGTCTGTTACTCATTACTGGGTATTACTGTTACTGAAACATACAGCAGAGTACAGAAACATACAGCAAAGTAAAAGCAATAGGGTTACGTTTTGACGTTTTAGTACGTGGCCCTAAAACGGAATTCACCCTGGGACCCTATTCGGAGAAATGACATTTTATCTCGGTCACTCTCACTCCCATTAAATTCTAAATTAGAGAGACAGTGACCGAGATAAAATGTCATTTCTCCGAATAGGGTCCCTGGTCCGATGCTTCGGTGTCTATCTGATTTTCTCAAGAACTATATTTTTATAATATGAACACATGATGCTGAAATGCTGTGTTTACCTTTATGGGGCAATCAGCGATAAGGTGATCTTCACTCTTGCAGTTGTGACATCTCTTTGGTTGTGGTCCGATGCTGCACTTGGCCGCTATGTGGTTAGCAAACTCGCCGCAGTTGTAGCAGCTGAAAATCGTAATGAAATACTAAAAAATACATCAGCTACAGTCAATTCAAATCAGTCAACAGATGTCCACTGCTGAACATGAATATACGCCTCCCCCTTAAAGGCCACACTGAACGACTATCGGCCATTTGCATCCTCGGTTTTCTCGCGAGTTTCACAATGTCGTCGGTCTACCTAGTAGGGAGACCTACCTACGCTGCGTCTTCCGGTTCGTGATCGCCACTCAAAAACCTTTCTTCCCCATCGATTATATGTTCTTCAAAGGATGTGGCACTTCAGCTTACAACCTGAAAGCTGATCTATGTCGGTGACTTTGGACTTTTTTACATGGAACATGATAATTGGTGAGCTTAGCGCAACGGAAATACATTATAGTAATTTTTTGTATACTGCTAAATGCACTGAGATACGAACTTTCAGGCAGCATTGCATTGCCGGTTTTGGTTCGCTGTTTCCTTGTAGTCCTAGGATTTGGTTAATTGTGAGAAATACGAAAAAAGTACTTTTTGCTCGACTGCTCAAGAAGAAGGGTAATGATTTTAGGCTGTATGTATATTTATGTCTTCCTATATTACCTCCTGTAGCTTAATCTGATTGACAGATTTTTACGAGTAAGGTTAACATTACTTGTTCATCAAGTTCATTGTTATTTACTAACATTCTTTATTTGTAGGAATAAGGTACCTATGGATATACTTAGATATGGATGTGATAAAGATTATAAAATACAATTAATGCATTTATATATTAGATAACAATAAGATCAAAATAGAAGTTACAAAAGAAAATCAATAACCAATGAATTAAGTATAGGAATGTAAGAAAATCAATTTTAGTGAATTTTCAATCAAGAAAAATAATTTCAAATTCACTTTGAACAAGTTGAACAGTATCTAAAACTATTTGAACAATTTATGCAAGAATCGAATCGGGAGCGCCGTCGCCGTCACATCGTTTCAATTTACATCAAAAGTTAACACTGTTATCGGAATGCAAGGTGTCTATTCCGAGGTAAATTAACTAGAAAAGCTTTTAAACGAGTTGATAATAGTTTCGGGTGGCAGTAACGTTGCTGTAATTTTATTTTCCCCGATTAGATAGTGCGATAACCCCTGTTGAATGCGGCAACACTGGCAGAGCGTTCATATTTTGTTCTATTTAATGGGTGGCACTGCACATTACACTGATAAAGTTTTTATGTCACGCGAGCTTTGTACTGCCTACTGTAAATAAGTATTTTAAACATATTCAGTTGTGTCATACGAAATTTTGTATTGTAACACAAAGCAGATAGAGGATGAAGGACAGATCAGATTGTAGGATTTGAGATTTAAAATAATGAGATTGAGTTTGAGTTAGACGAAAATTCTAATTTTATAGCGAAATGTGGTGGAAATTTGAAAATGACCTTACCTAGAATCGAAAAGTAATCGAAATAGTCTGTTTAGTGCTTGGCGACAGATTTTCAACTTTAAGATAGTGCTCGTTAATAGCACTAGAATGGCTACATCGCGATGCCTTCATCGCCAGCTTAAGCTTGTAGTTGAGAATAATAATAGAACATCTGCGTATGCACCAATCACTTGAGCTATCTTTGCTAATAATGCTTAGCGGTCGAAACTGTACAGAGTAAGATGAAATACCGTATTTTTCTGAAGCGTTTCTTTGACAGCGGACGTCGATGCGATCCTTGGCAGTCCACAGAGGAGGGACCAGAAACACGTGTCGCTTCCAACCCCTTATCCGACTCCTTGCACTCGAACTCTACTTCTTCTTCATCACCGAGTGATCTGAATCCTGGCATTTGTATGACGCTCTGTAATATAACAAACAAAAAAATCATACATTTATTTATTTACTGGCTTGCCCGCACGGCTTCGCTCGCTCTGGCTACAGTAAATGAGACGCCCTAGGGGTTCCGAAAAACCCTGAGATGTTCCTTACTTTATTTTTTATGTTTAGTACACCAACCGAGAATTGGCGTAGATTAAAAAAATGTTTTTCCCCATACATACTATTTAATATTCCCTATAATTTACCCTTTTAGAGGTGGAATTTCGCAAAATCCATTGTAATCGTTCACCTCTAACTGATTCTTATTGACCATTGATTCTTATAGTTGACCATTTGGGCTCAAATTTTAATTCTCTTATCATTAGCGGTTTGGTATGTGCGGTGATTCCTAGAAAAGGGCTTGTTTTATTTATATATTATATAGATTTTATTTTCACGAAATCTCATGTCTAATTTAGCTTTCAAATCTTCTAAGCTTTGGAATATAAATACTTAGTTATGTTTACTCTAAGAAGTATGCCTAAGATTTTCTGATTTCGCTCCTTGTGTTTATAAGGTTACATACTTTAATTGTCCATAATTCAGAGACAACAATAAGCCTGTGTTTATCGTGGGTAAGCCCAACAACCAGGGTAGTCAGCATTAAATTTCCCTAAGATGGTTCATTTGTTGCACAAAAAAAGTAACATACACGATTAATACACACAAACCTTAGTATTTAAAATGTTCTTCTAACATACACTAAATGCGTTCATATGACATATAATATCGATTCTTCGCGAGACATTAAAAATATCCAACATCAAAATATGAATGCACCTAAGTGTTGGAACAAGTCATTATCAACATTATCAGCCTTACATGTTCCCACTGATGGGACACAGACATATCTCAGATAAATAATAATCAATCAATCACCCCAAAAACATTGCTTTCCTTCTTGGGCAGTCGGGGAAAAATAAGTTTATTTAAGGTGCATCGTTTCGCTCATTGCGCGAAATTCAAATTTTCTTGCGTTTTTTGTCAATTACAGCTTAATTACTCATCGCAGGTCCATGAAACCTAATTTTGCGATAACTAATAGATTGTTTCAAGAAATTACACCAACCAAAAATTCAAGTTGAAAGCTAGTGTAAAGTACATTTCTCACTAAACGAAAGAAGATGAAAATCAGCTTATTGAGATTTGTAGCTAAACCAGAGTTATCTAGGTAATAATTTTACCCGTAATTTCTCAAAACAACTTATTTATTGGCGCAAAATTGGTTTCAATAAATCCACGATGAGTAATTAAGCTGTAATTGACAAAAAACGCAAGAAAATTTGAATTTCGCGCGATGAGCGAAACGATGCACCTTAAAGTAACGTCGCCGGCCTTTTGGCTAACCTGCCTGCGGATAGTGAGCTCAGTTTTTATCTTTAAGTGGTTTATAATTATTTTAATTTTGTTTTTCATTTCGTTATAGATAGATAGATAACTCTTTATAGTTCACACAAAAACTAATCAAAAAAATCTGTCTCTAGTAAAATACTTCTTTATAAAGTAAAATATTTTACACATAGTGCTTACTAACCATTCCTACCTAGATTAGATTTAGATGTCCTCCCGTTTTGAACAGCGACATTTACAAGGTCATCCAAAAAATCCTGACGGGGAAAATATACTTCACCTAAATCCAACATTTGTGATTCCCAACTAGTTATTATTTATCAATTCCGTTTCCTTCCTTGGAAGCGGTATAAATTTACTTATCGTTTGTGAGAAAAAAATCAACGTTATCGGCATCCAGTAACATAGTCTTGACCTAATATAAGTTTTACCGCTAGCGTCGCTGCAGCGATCGAAGTACAAGTTTGGTGGCGCAAATGTATAGAAAAAACATCCGGCCTTGATAAGCCGAACAAACAAATAAGCGCACTATCGGGTCAACCGCTAGATACGCCACATTATTTCGTGAATGGATTTATTTTTCTACTTCAGCTATGATAGAGTTAGGCGTTTATATAAACGCGGTTCATTCGTTTCTATGACTTAGTCGATATTTTTCAAGGTTATTTTAGACCATATTATTATTAAACTACTTACGTATACTATATGAGGGTATCTCGTTGAACACGCTTAATAAGTTTAATTTTGTCAACTTGGTAAATAATATAAAAATATGTTTTATAGTTAAGATTTCTACTCCTAGGTCTACGGTTTGCCATAGTCCCCACGCTTGGCAGGCGGCTTGAATGTTCACCGTTTATTAAGAGGACGCTGCTGCCCGTCGTCCGGTGTTTCTGGGGTGCCTTAGGCGACTTCCGCTCGCTAACACAACCATAGAGCAATTATACTAAGAGTCTTAGTGTCCATAGAAAGATGCGTAACGCGATTGTAGTACTGATAAGGACGTGAGATGTCTCTAGTGTTTTAATCTGCGACATGATCGTCACAATTTCTGCTTGACTTGAAATAGAAACCAAAGCTAACTCATTCGTAATAGTACGGAGAAAACGACTTGCTATAAATATTTATTCATTAATAATATAACTAAAATTGTTAATTTTATTTACAAAACTCGCTTACTTCTCAAGAGATGGCGTTGAAAGCATTATTTTTGGAAACATATTTTTTACGTCGTATATTGCAATCTAATTTGAATTAAACCATAAATAGCGGACATATCCAAATATTTTTTCTATATTTACAATATTTCAGCGGCTTTTTATAGCAGTTTGGATATTGGCTGACTGAATACGTAAGCGCCATCTAGTTTTAAGCAGATTTTTTGGAGGTACACTTTTTTGTATGAGATTATTATTATTCTCCTGTAGATTTGATTTGACACCACCTTTCCTAAATACGTTTGACCAGTAAACTATCAAATCCACCTATACCATATAAATAATTTTACTTCTATCCGCTAAAGTATTCTAAAAATGCCACTATTGTGATAACTACCTATTTAAGGTAAAATACCTAATATATACTATTTATAAAACTAAAAATACATTAAAAACTCTAACAAATTACAACAAGTGTGAAAGACCGCTACTATTAGAAATTGTTCCCAAAATGCTGGCCCGCTGCCTACTTATATGAAATATGTATTTGCAACTAATTTTTAAATGTAACTGTGCACTAAAATATTCTAGCGTCCAGTTTTCAAAATATATCTCCCGCCAAAAGCTTGCTGCGTTTCGGTGTAGTAGTAGTCACCTGGTGTACGAAAACGTCTTGCCCGCCGTCGTCAGGGGTAATGAACCCCCATCCCTTCGCCACATTGAACCACTTGCACCGCCCGCGCCGCGTCACCCCCGTGACGCCTGCGCCTGCGGCGGCGCCGCTTGCGCTCGCACCTGCAAACAATTCGTTACCGTTGTTAAAGCTTTTACTGCACTACTCATTTGTATCAGCGACTTTTGCTTTTTACTACAGATATTATCATCATTTATGACGAGCTTCCTGGCTTAGTTGGTAACGCATCTGCCTCGTAAGCAGGAAGTACCGGGTTCGATTCCCGGCCGGGTAAATGGAGGAACGATGAATTTAAATATCTGCTCTGGGTCTGGGTGGTAGTTGTTCATGTCTTTGTGGTGTTCCATGGAGGCCTCGACACCGGGAATCCTAGTGGGGAACTATGAGTGTGAAGCGTTATTTATTTATATACGCGTTAGTTATTTATTTGGCAGGCAGCTTAGGGATCGCAGAACGCTTTCTGTTTACTAATAGGACGCTGCCCGTCCTCTGGTGGGTCTTCTGGTCGTAGTTTTAGGACCGACCCGGGTCCAGAACCCGGGTCTCCCAGACCTGAACGCACTTAACACACGTGCTACTCGGACGCTAGCCGGCTGCGAAGCGACGAGTCTATTTCGCCGGAGAAGTTCCGGCTTATAGGTTTCATGTTTTAAAAAATATGGACGATTCCCTAAGGTCAGTCAGACAGACCCACCAGGCACCCCAAAGGCTATGCAAAAATGTGGCATACGAGAATATTTTTTCACATTAAAGGAATGGGTATAAATTTTACATTCTTATAGTATCTTGGTAGGTACTTCTAAGGGAAAAAGTGAACTTCATTGGTCGAACGGAATTCCTCCAAGTGAACCAACCGGAAGTGCGTGCTCAATAGTTTTTAAAAGCTCAATTATGTTAAGAAATGCGTATACAGAGGTAAAACATTTGGGATTTATCAGGATAGTAATTAAATACAGTCAAATTGAATTAGTTACACGTTGATAACATAGTGCTTATGTTCTTAAATGCCTGTCTTTTTAAAATATAATCGAGTAGTAAAAAAAAAAAACGTAAAATCGATAAATATGAATTTATCGATTAATATGATATGAATTTCAAATAAATGGTCGACCATTTATTTGAAATTCATATCCAAACTTTGCTGTGCTTTATTGCGTTACTGATTTTTAAGTGACACATTTTAAATATATTCAGAAAAATTGTATGTATGAAAGAATGACATTTCACACTATAAATTATACTATAACCTGATAAATGCGAATGTATACTGTGTGTGATGAAGTCACACTATTTGTGTGTTCCCAGTCAGCTCCATAATATATTTGGATGTAATTTGGCACAGAGATAGCTTAAAGTATAGCTTATGTGTTATTTCAGAGTAATAACACATAAGCTATACTTTTGTTCCGCTAAAAGAATATACGGTACCTGTAGGATAGCGGTTTAAGTCACAGAGTGCTGCTGGTAATAATATATTATAATAATATTATACGGCATAAGTTTATTAACTCATTATTGGTACATATAATAAGCTAGCTGTTACCCGCGACTTCGTTCGCGCGAACCTACAAAAAAAGTATCCTATATCTGTCTATTAAGCTATATCTATGCAAAAATTCAGCGCGATCCTTTCAGCCTTTTAGCCGGCTAACGCGACAAACACATAGGGAGACAAATAGACAGAGAGACAGAGTTACTTTTGAATTTATAATGTTAGTTAGGCTAACTGTGTTTACAAGTAAAATATTTCTGAAGGAAGTTACTCCGGAAGTATCTTATTCCCAAATATATATCAAGTAGAGGTATTGGTGAATCGATAAACTTATCATTAAGTAATACTTGAATTGTATTAAGTTAGCTGTAGGGCCTTTCTTATGCACGCGGACATTTGGAAATCTATTAGCAATAAATAATGGCCACGATCGCTCGCTCTAAGAAAGGGTTATACTATTCCCCTTATCGCTATCCTTTACAAAAAATAACGTGGGAACCGAGTGGAAGAAAGACACCACTTCTTTATTTATTATCAACTAGCTGCGCCCCGCGGCTATTTTCGCTTTCATACAGGCATCGTTTATTTTTCTGCTATGAAAAGTACAATCTATTTTGTATGATATCCTAAGATATGCTACTTTCACGGCTAATTTTAGTGTAATCCTTTCTATCGGTACGAAATTGAGTGGAAACACATTTACACACAAACTGTTACAGATATGATAATAATACATTACAATTGTATTGACATTATTAAATTACAAATTTAATATTCACAATACAAAGTCAAACATGTCAAATAAAATAAAATTCGTCGAACAGATTAATAAATTAATTGTAATTATAACAACAAAACAAATTTAAACTTAAAAATATAACATTATGTTATAACCTGAAATTTTGTATTACTTTATCTAAACTAAAACTGTCCACACGGGATATTTACCACGATTTTTATTTTTGTTGAGTTCCCGATATTTCGTGTTTCGTAATATCCTGTGAGTACTAATAGTAATGTAGCCACGAAAGTCTAAAACAGTTTTTATACTAAAACTAAACTATTCTTGGATGAAATCTATACTTAAGACATTAAATTATTTGTGCGTAGGAATAATAATTACCTGGTTGCAAGACATTTTGAATCACCCCTTTGACAAATAGCGGTAGTGTGGTAAAAATGACTAATACATTTCATTGAAGTTTCTCAGAACTGTTATACCTACCTCTATATGACTAACCAAGTCGAATATTGAAACCGGAAGTCGATTTTGATGAAAACAAATGACTAGGTATTTTTTCTTGTTCTTGTTAATTAGTAGTTAACGTAATAGATTATCTAAGATACCAACTATCTAGACTAAATAGTATTTTATATTAAGCTATTATGGCACTGCAATATTTGTAAGTGAGGCGTAGCAGACCTTTGCTTTCACAAGCTTTGAATAAGCGGCCACATCATAAAGTTTCATTAAACAACCTCTCTCTGGCTTATTTAAATCAACGGCGGAAAGTTAAAGTAAGTTTGCTAATTCGATATACATTTCCATGTGTTGGTATGTAAGCTAAGCATATTATTTCGGGCGGCAGCATAGCATCGGCAGCGGCCGCGGTAAAAGCGAGCTGGCGTGCACACGTGGACGGGGAGTTGAAGAATGCGTGGTATTTAGGTTGCGTTTCTGGTACCTTTTCATTCATTGTCGTAACACTGCATCTAGCCGCCGCGCGCTGCCGCACGCCCCGCCGTCGTTCGCCGACCAACTTCACCTAGCAGCGCAGCCTATCACACTAATATAATAAATGCCGAAGTTTGTCTGTACGTTTGTCACAAAAAAAAACAACAACGTCTGAACGGATTTGAATGAAATTTATGTCGCAGCCAAATTTAGAACCAGATTGGACGGATTCAACTTAATATGTAAATAATACATATTTTGATAATAGCAACAGTGAAGTATTGCCTTTTGTAACGCAAATGTTAACGTTGGCTATTTTGCAACTTCGTAGACCATTTTGACGTTTTATTTTATTTATAAATTAATAATTTATTATTAACGTCAAAATTATTTTCTTAATTTGACTCCAATATAGTATGGAAGTAGCTTACGTTCAGGCTGAAAATACTTGGACTATAACGAAACAAACAAACTAAAGTTGGATAAACGTAAATTATTTTATATCATATTTTTTTTAAATACAATTTTGGTTCCAGTAGGTTTGCGAGTAAAGCTACAGGCCGTCGCGAGTACACAGTATTTATTATTCTCCCCGACTACATTAATGAGAATGCATAGAAACTCGTTTCTAATTTACGTGGACTCTATTTAAAATATTTTTCAATACTTCAATAACGTAAACAAAAACCCATCGATTGACCAGTTAACAAACATTCGGCTGTGGAATGTAACCGGTATTTTAACTAGGTATTTTTTATTGCATGAGAACTGTTGCCGTTCTGTTTTCAGTGTTTTAGGGATGTCATACATTAAATCAGAAATGTGAAGTATCCATCTCAGGTTGTTTGTTCAGTTGTTTGCCTTTTGGTTCTGGTTTGTAGAAGGGTTCTATTCGAATTTAAACGTTAAAACGATTGTTGATTGTGGTTAAATTATCGTAGCTCCCGTGCTGTTAGTTAAAATTCGAATACCTTAAGGACGAACCAGAAGGCTAGTTTACAATACATGGATATTGCAAAGTTAACTGTTTGTAGGTAAAAATTTCAAAAAACTTTTGCATATGGCAGGACTCGAACCTGCATACGACCACTTTATATCACAAACAGTTGAACAATCCCAAAAACAATTTAAAACATAAATTCAATTCTACCTATTACACTTAAAATATTTCATTAGGAATTCATAAAATGTGAGCTATTTACTGAATGTAAATGCATTTACGAATGAAATTCGAGTATCCAATATGAATGGGTTTTATATCTAAAAAAGATCATTTGATATCTGTAGTCAATACGTAGCAAGTAAATTTCAAAGTGCTTCAGTATATTTAAAAACACAAATATTTCGAAATAAAATGCCTGTACATACAGGTCATTTACATTAGTTCAGTTAATGCATTAAATTCAAATATTTCAGTATTTATTGCATTGAAACTGAACTAATAATTTGGATTTATCTGCGCCAGATATGATTGCAAGCTGCTGTAGCATGTTATTTGCATGTTATGTTGTACATATATATATGTATAAATATTGTTAGCGCGGTAGCAGGTCTGTTCCGACACATCCAAGTCGTGTGCCTGAGTTTTGTTTACTCAGCACGGCACGGCGTGGCGCGGCGTGGCGCGGCGCGGCGCGACTACCGCCCGCCGCCCGCCCCGCCACTACGCACATTCCAAAAGCAGCTTACACATCTACATACTACACTGGAATTTTGATGCAACAACATCGGTATGCATTTCATTGCATTCCTTATCGCCGTCGTACACCGTTTATCGAAGAGTACTGCTTCCCAGTTCTAAAGCACAATGAAAATTGGCCATTTCCCGACTATTCAGCTTTATATATAGCTACAAAAATGCTAAAGTTTCGGATTCACGCCACCTCGAGGCGGCATTCGTGACATATCTGCTTTATTGTTATTTCCCAAAGCGATTAGACGAACTATTTTTAAAACAGGAGCTTAAATTAAAGTTGGTGTTATTTTAAAAGCGGGAAGGGGAAATTCTATGCATATTTTAAAGCTGAACGCTTACTGCGCCAGCGCACACTGATGCCTCAAAGAACTTATAACTATAATTAATGGCAATTATAATTTGCTTTATTTTAAGTGGAACCATACGAACAACTATTTGAAAAAGTATTATTTGCCCTGTAAAAGTTTCTGGCACAATTCTACTTTTTGGAAAGTAATTCCTCGTGAAATTGTTATTTTTTGACCGAGCTAACGAAGCGAGTGAAGTGTTTGCAACAATTGGCAAAAAATAATTTCATCTGTCCGTATGGATGTAGGTACGCGTAGAGGTCGTATTTTTCAACTAATCTTGACGAAACTTGACAGGTCCTACAATTTCAAAGATTTTTTTTAGTCGTTGATTTCGTAATGGAGGGGTATTTCCCACAAAAAAGGGGGGAAGCTTGCTGTGGCGCTATTTACCAGCCGCATTTGATACTCAATTATAAACAATAATTTCTAATGTGAGCAAAATCGCTCAAGAGGTTCTCAATATAATATAAGGTCTTGAATTCTCTGTTCCGAAATGAGAAATTGAGATTGAGGAACAAAAAATGTGCTCGCGAGGTATACCGGTAGCAGAACTACTAGCAACGTGCTAAATATTAAAATAACGATCACAGTCACAATTCGTCTATTTAGGTTTCGTGTTACTTGTAAAATTGAAAAATGAGCGACAAAATTACACAAAAAATACGAAACTACGAAACTACATTCTTTCCTAAAGTAATCCCAACGTTTGTTTGCCTGTTGCAGTATGAATCCAGTATAATCTGTGTGCCATCGACCTGTAGTGTGTTGGCCACCCAGTGCCCAGTGCCAACGAGTTGTAGTTCAAGGAAGGTGCCAGTCACACCGCATACCGCCGTACGCGTCGCTATGCGAGCGGATTTCTATCACGGGCCTGAGGGACGTAGCATTGCTCTGCTACCGCGCCCTTATGTTATTTTTTTAGGTATATAAACTCTTTCGACTTCTTTAATCTGTCATGCATAAAATAGCATGCAATACCTGTAAACACCTCTAACTCTAGTGCCTGAGGGGATGGCACTGCTCTTCTAAATACGATACAATTACTAGATACCTTTGAGAACTCTGTTTCTATTGCTATTCTCTCGTATGCAAGCAAATACGGGCCTGAGGGATGACGTGCGGTACTTAACTACTTTATCTTTTTCTTCTTTACTAAGTATTTCTTTGCAGTTAAGGAAAACTTTTTCTTGAACTCTTTTTCAGGTTCAGGGTCGTTGTTATTTACTCTCATTCATACTTATTTGTAAATATGTAAAGCTTACACTTTTCTTGAGTTATACTTCGAGTCGAAGCACTTTTTACTGCGTTACTCTCGCATGCATACATACTTATAAGTGCGTATACTTTTTTTTTACTATCTCACTTTTCTTGTGCTAGAAGGAAACAAGAAAGAAATAAGGATCACTCTACTGATATAGCTGCGAGTATATATTGCTTTTACCCCTTTTTGTAGTGTAACGTTTTCGGTTATATGTTCCCACGTACTTAGATTGTCGTTAAAAAAATGTTATGTCCTGCATGTCGGGGGATATATTATGTAGTCTTTTTTTTATTAATATATTTGGTAGATTTACTTTTCTTAAGAGCTCTTTTCCTTTCTCTACACTCTCTCGTACATACTTATTTATAAGTACATAATTTTTTTCTCGCCTACTTGATTTTGTTGACTTCAAAAACCTTTAAAACGCAGAGTTTAATCGATTTCCACTAAATGTGTGTATGTCATCAGAAATTATGTGTATACATTTTCAGGAATATGTCCTAAAATGCGGTTTTTTTATTTGTAGATATTTTAGATTTAGTTTATTAAAGTATTTATTTTAATTTTGCTTATAGTTTTAGTTTTAGTTTGTATATTTAAGTTAAGATTATAATAATTTAGTTTACTTTTATAAAGACTTAATTTGTAATGAACTCATTGATAAATGCATGTTCTAGAGTTACAAATTCAATCTGTGCAATCTATACGTATCATCAATTAATCATATATTATGATACTTTTTAAATACACAATGAGGCGTTTTCCAAAAAAAAGAAATCCTGGTAATACAAGTACCCAATAGATGGCGTTAGATGTACCTTGAGATTTTTCTGTCACTGTCAAGACATGAAAGACAAAAAAATGTACGTGTGCCTTTTTTTTCTCGTGTTTTTTGGCTCCACATATTTATTTAGACAATTTCAAGTAATGTAACTATGTATTTGACTTCATTTGAAATATTACAATAGTTGACACTGGCTAAATACACAAAGTGTGGAGCCAAAATTTACGATTTAAAAAAAAACATAAAATATTTCGACAGAAATGACAATGACAGGTAAAACGGTAGGTCTATTACGCCATCTAGTAAGTATTTTAGAACTTTTTTTTTTTTTTGTAACGCCTCATTCTCATAGTGACTCGTGTTTATTTTTGTTTCACTTTAAGAGTATAGGAAAAAAACCCAAATCTTTCATATCTAAAAACCCTCAAAGTTTGATTGAATTTGAATTAATTTTAAGAAGATAGAAAAATTTGAGGCAAATTTGCAGTTTTCCCGGGAATTTATTTAATTTCTTTATTTTTTATAAAGAGTTTATCTATCAAAGACATAAAAACACACAGCTTACAAATGAATCTTACTTTATGCTATGTGATTTATAAGTATTAACAAAAATAAATATTCAACAGTTTCTGATTTATCAAATACTAGCTGCGCCCCGCGGTTTCACCCGTTATTCTACAGAAACCGAATATTTTACGGGATTAAAAGTAGCCTATGTGCTAATCCAGTGTGTAAGCTACGTCGATACCAAATTTCATTCAAATCCAATCAGCCGTTCTGAGTTGAACGGGAACAAACACTCTTACATACTTACGCACTTACACACAAACTTTCGCGTTTATAATATTAGAGTGATGTAATTAAAATATTCCATCGCTGTAACTAAATTATTTACTCGTTTGCTGTTCGAAGTTAAGACAAAATGCGCATTATTTTTACTGCGCATTTTGTTAGATGGTATGAATTCCGTCATACCTATGACGAGTACGAGTGTTTTTTTATTTTTAGTTAGAGTTTTAACGGTATCAGCCAGGACCTACTACAAGTGGTTTTTCAATATGTTGCCCATTAGATCGGAGTGATCAAGCAAAACGATCACACATGTAGACAACAAAACGCATACTAACATGGTCGCAAACACATGTCCAGCAAGCAAATGAAATGACCTAAAATGTTCTGCCATTCACTAGTTTTTGCTGTTATCAATCGTAGGCATGGCATTCGAACGTGAATCATCGTCAAGTGGCGCTAGATCTTCTGGATCGTGGCGAGAGCGAAAGAGACGCACTATCGTACCACCATTCAGATTTAATTGACTGGTTACGAACTCGGGCCCTACCGTAGGGACGTCGCGTTACTTAACATCGACTTTCTAAAAATTCCGAATAGTTCTTCAATGATAATTCCTTTTTGAAACAGCGCGCTCTCACGGTAAATATTTGTGGTTGCGCGCATCGCTTTCATGTTGTTTTCATGTAGAGCCTGCGTAGCAGGTTTAGGTACATATGGACTGTCTACCTAATTTCCAGTTAAAATGTTACTCTCGTTCCCACGTTGAACTTTTATTTATTTATTGTGTTATGTCACTTTTTTATTTATACTATCGTTGCGCAAGACTCTCGATAGATTAAAAACATTCGATAATCGTCATCACAATATAGACAGTGGTCGCTTCAACAGCTTCGGTATGTCGATGACAAAAACACGTCGTGGGGAATGAAGTCCTTTGGAAATGCAGTCCGCAGTCCGCTGTCTCACATTCATGGTTTTATCACTCACACAAATAAAAAAAAAGAAGATGTGGTAATTGTTGTAGTTTAAGTCTTAGACCTGAGTATTTAAGGTATAGATTAGCGAGTGTCAGGTCGCGGCACGATGCACGCAACCACCGCGCATGCGACCGACTAAAACGGTATCGTAGGAATAGTAAACAATTAACTGGCCGATGCTCAGACCCTGTTTGATAAAATGTTCACGTCACATGTTTTTAATTCAATGGTACTAGAGGCTCTAGTTGTACAAGGACTTCTAGTAGTTAAACAGCGTCACTCACTCACGTGTTTCATATTTCTTGATTAATGGCAATGTTGGCATTCTGGTTTGTGACACCTTCGAAATAAAATTATAACACTATCTAAAAAATAAAAAATAAATACAATAACAGAAGCACATTACAGTGCGAGATGACGTAATGACAAGACAAGACATTCCCTACTCTAATTAGGAAGTAGTATCTATTTATAATTAGTGGGTATATTATTATCTTGTTGTTGATCAGCGTCACAGCCAGTAAACATGGCACACATATGTGCGACATTAGTGAAACGAGACTCTATTAACCTCAATTTAAATAATTTCATTGATGTTATAAACAAGTGTTTATGATTGCCTTCCCAGGCCCTGCGCCTGCGCTTGCGCTACACATCCGTCCGATAAGGCCTTCCACTGCATATATCACTTCTACGCCTTCTATGTCTGCGCTGATGTCTTGTTTTAAAAATAATTAGTAAGAAACAGCCTGTAAGAAATTTTTTAAGACGGTACTCACTCGAAGAAGGAACTGCATTTCCGCCTTCCCTCCCGCTCATGGTAACTCGGTCTTCGTATCTGGCACTACTGGTATCATCTATTCATTGCGTCCATCCTTCGTCCGAACAAAAGGCACTTAATTTTGAGACAATTAACTAAATTTTCACTAGTATGGATAATTTTTTGAAAATCAAAATAGTGTGAGTGCATGCAAGCGGACGCGCGTGCGCGCACAGCGATCAACGACGCGTACGCAGGTCGACTGCATCGAAAATGTGACAGTGGAGTCGACGCCGGCCGCCGCGATTTGGTCGGTCCCTTCCCGGATATCGTCAAGTAAGTAGTTTTTAAAATAGAGAAGCCAACGGTACGTGTGCACCGCCCGAAAGCGCCGGCCGCTTTACCCCAACCCAAGCCCAAAATGTGTCACTTGTTAGCGCGCAACGTGCTCGTTCCTCGCCACTTCCAATAGAAGCGGGCGCGCAGCAGGGTGAACGGCACCGGCTACCTACCACGCACCACACGAGGCGATCGCACTCGCTACCTCGCCTGTGCTGCGCCTGCTTTGCCTTGCCTTGCCTACACTACACTCGGCTTCCCAACCAACCTCACAAAAAATATTTCTCAATAGAACCCGCGTAGCACCGACCGCCGGCGGGTCTTTTAGGGATGTCAAACTTTCAAGGAACTTTTGTTTTTTATGTTAACCGAGCTAAAGTTGTATCCTTGCCTCATTCCGGGGTATTGTTTCTACTGCGCCGTCCAAGTAACATATTTATTTTATTCTTTTGAATGGCTTCTGGAAATGAATGTTATCAAAAGGCCATAGGTATTTGCATTACCTACAAACAACATAAATCTAAATAATATTTTAAGGAAAACATATTTTATTAAGTGTTTTACACGATGAATGTTTCATAAATGCTCATCAGCAAATATTTCAACTTAATGAGTTAACTTTTGATTATCACAAGGGTTTACCCAGGTAGTGTAATACAACTTTATTATATCCTCAACACAAGCTTGAATGGTAACCATAATAATAGAGTATTTCCTGGGCTTAGTTGGTCTCGTGTGAATGCTTATAAATTGATAACATTTTTCAGAGACACGCACAAGTGCCCTATGAATTTAACTAAATGAAGTCAATAAGAAAATATTGGGCGGTTATTCGATGTTTTTACGACTGTTCTGGTTTCACAATACTATCTGTGTCAAATGTCAGCATAGATGAACGTGCGAGTATGTTTCTACTAGGCATAGAAATAGATAATAATGATACGTAACGTGACTATTTTATTTCATTGAATAATATGTTATTGTTGGTTATTACTGGGGATTTATATTCTTGAAATTTTATTTAAATAAATATAATATTGATGGGTGTTTTTCTCACACAGCGCCATCTAGCCCCAAACTATGCAAGCTTGTGCTATGGGAACAAGATAACTGATAGAATACATTAATCTATATATATATATAAACATCTTTATATTCTTATAATAAGAATTGTCATGATGGTTACTAACTACAAGTAGTTGTAATATCTATGTATATTAAAATGAACCCCCATTTTTCCTGGTCACGCTATAACTTGAGAAAGGCTGGACCGATTTTGATGATTTCTTTTTTGTTGCGTTCGTAATCGTGTTTGTATGCAGAGTTTAGCGAGGCCGAAGGCCAAGCTTCGCGGGCTTCAACTAGTGAGTACTTCATACTTTTTTTGTAAATACATACATAGAATACATAGAAAACACCAGACAAACAACAAACATTCATGTTAATTACACAAATTTTGTCTAGGGTGGGAATAGAACCCACAACCTACAGCTCAGAAGGTCGTAACAAAACCCACTAAGCCACAAGGCTAATCAAAGTATAGTACCTATTCGTATCAAGTCCTAGTGCTAGTTTGGTAAATATTCAGTCGTATATCTAAGTAAGAATAGACAATAGTCTATTTTAATAACGTCTTCTAAGAATAATTATAAGTTTCATCAAAATATTCAGTCGCCAAGATGCCTGCAACGAAATTTGAGTGGAATGCCAACTTTGTGTCGAAGTTAAGATCGAGGTATTGTCGTCGCGACCCAGAATTAAAGAAACCCAAATTAAAGGAATATACAACATACGCAAATATATTCGCAATGCATCGCTAAGGAAACTAAAACATACACAAAATTGGATTAACAAATATGGTTGTTCAGCATCTAAACTTTTTTGTCATGCTATAAGAAAAATAAAAAATAACCTTCTTGTCTTGAAATAAGTTTTGACGCGCAGTTTTTTTTTATCCATTAAGTGTTCGTGAACGTGCACGAGTGTTGGTGAATAGAATAATGTTGTGAAACGTGACTCTTCGTGTTGTTTCCAAAATTCCATAGAAACCTCTAGTAAAGTCTTCACCACTTTACTGGGGCATGACGTGGACTTGACTGTGACTTACTTTGCTTGACTTACACTATGACTGAGACTTATTTTAATTGTGAAACATTTGACTTCACTTGAAATAATACAATACTTGACACTGGCTAAATACAGAACGTGTATATAGAGAATAAACATAAGAGTTTTTTTTTTGGACATTACTAAGTTTCATGAAAGTCACTCAAATCATGTCATTGCATTTATTAAAGAAACTGAGCGTAAGCTTAACTTTCTCCGAAAAATGAATCCACAGCTTAGTCGTCATACACAAATTTTCCAAAAAAACATTCCAACTAATTCGAGATATCGTTTGTCAAGTGTTTCTCTGGATCAGCCTTTAAACATCCCACTGTTGGGATATCGGCCTACCCTCGAAGGATGATTAGGCCACATCCACCAAGCTGGTCCATTGCGGGTTGGCGGATTCACATACGCCGTCGAATTTCTTCTCGGGAAATATGCAGGTTTCCTCACGATGTTTTCCTTCACCGAAAAGCCTGTAGTATATCCGTAAAGTAAGTTCCAAAGAACTGATTGATACGGGCCCGCCCGGGTTAGAACCCGCGCCGCACGAATGTGAGGCGGGCGTGTTCCCAGTGAGCTACCACGGCTATTAAGTGTCAAGCTGTCAAGTGTTTGCTGAATAATAACAACAAGAAAATACTAGAACAATGTAAATTTTTTGACTTTCTTCCTTCTTTTGTTATAAGACTGTATAAATAATAGCTTTTATGTCAGAAACTACATTTTCCTTAATTTAATGAATTTTATGAATTTACGAAACGATTTTATGAAAAGGTATTCGTGGATTGAATTGGTCATTTAGGTATGTAACACGCATTCTATTTACATAGTCAGTACACTAAATATTAGTACGTTGATGGTACACTAAGCATTAGTACATTGATAATACACTAAGTACTAGTACATTGATAATACACTAAGTACTAGTACATTGATAGTACACTAAGCATTAGTGAATTGTAGTAGCATTAGCAGTGATGAGTTACTGATATATTTGTTTTCTTACATTTTGACTTCTAAGAAATCAGATAAGATTATTAGCTATAACTAGCAGAAGAGCTTGGAGCCGTTTATCAAAAAATCGTCTTGAATCATCACGCACTGCGTCATGACATTCGAAAATACCGGCAATACCTCGAAATGACTCACATATTTTACTGAGGATTTCTCAATGAATAAAATTAAAACTGTTTTCGCCTAAATACAATTATCATCTGATTAAGTAGTTATTCATGACTGGGTGTTCTTTTAACCCCTCATTTTTTAAATCATATATAAAAAGTCAGTCTCTCATTATAAGCGTACAATCCTGTGACTTTCCACGTTTCGGCTAACGCTAAACAGATAAGAAAGTGTAACACCCCAGCCCGGACATGACAAGGGCCCTTCAAAGGAACAGAATCCTGACGAAATCCGCGGCTATTGTTACCATCTAACCCAGTGGTTTCCAAACTGTAAACAAACTCATATCTGTTGCTTATTCATGTAGTGAGGTTGTAAGTTTTCCTATGAACAATTTTTGTATCAGCAACAAATTTTGTCAGTTTTGGTAGAAACCGTTATGATTAGAGCCCGGGTTTGAACTACGAGTAGAAGAAACCAATAGAATATAACAGTAACATAGTAAATATATTACTATCATCGTCTTCTCAAACTTTATTGAGGTGTGCGTAAAGTTATTTTTCTTTGGTATACCATTCTTTCCGGTTCTGCGCCGATCATTATCCAACTCCAACAAATATTCCCTCCATTTCCTCTCCACTTAATATGTCTTTGTTTAAGCAGTAAGTACTAATAAAAATTTACTAACCTTCATTACATTCTGGCTAACAATGCTACGTACTCAAAAATTACACTTTTGTATGAATAGTTTAGTTACTAAATAATAGTAAAATATTGTTCTATATGTACAAGATGTTACTGAAAGGTGTTATAAAAGTAAAAGTTAAGTTGTTCATAATGACGACTACATACATACCTTTCAATGTTGTTGCACCTTACAGTAACAACCCGTATATATGCTGAAATTGAAATTAATCTACGTTATCCATTAACGAGCAACTAAAGAATTGAATTGAAATTGGTGAAATTTTTGTTGTATTTGTAAAAACCGAGATAAGAGCGTTCCTACTTCGAACAGCCCTTGTAATGTTCTCGTGTAGACGTAACATCTTGAGATGACTGGATTTTCGCCAAAGGGTGCACGCACCACAGTTTTGACATCCCTGCATCCTCTCATCCACGTTATGATTATGCACCAAAATATTCGACAATAGCCGCTATACAAGGACGGGTTTTGATAATAGTGAAAAACATATGAGCGATTGTGTTTGCTTTCTCCGATCTCCGCACCCCTGGAGCTTGATATCTATTTATTCGAATTGTACAGCAGAAGTAGCGAATGCAAATTACACCTACTGATTACGTTCATTGTTGGACCCCTCATAGATTTGTGCCCAAACTTGTCTAATTCTCGGACAAGGTGTTATCAACCGTTCGGCATTTCCGTTAAAAAATATTCTTTATTTAGATGAATCAATTAATTAGTCAGCTTCAAACTATGTTTTATAATGATAAACCAAAAACGTAGAAGAATTATCATGATCGTTACTAACTACAGGTAGTTGTAATATCTATGTATATTAAAATGAACCCCTATTACCTTGTTCACGCCATTACAGGAACAGCCTGGTTTTGAAGATTTCTATTTTGTTGTGTTCGTAATTGTCAGGACAAAGTTTGTATGAAAAGTTTAGCGAAGCCGAAGGTCGAGCTTCATCGCGTACGCAGTCGCGGGCATCAGCTATTTATTCAATGCACACAATAGCGAAAGTATAGAAAAACAGCACGCAACACCCCATGACATATCAAGTGTCCTCTAAAGTTCCAAAACGTTTTTTTATACTTTTATATTATACTGGCAGCGTCCTGCAGTTTCACCTGTGGCAAACTTGCCACTGCCCAGTGCCCACTGCTCATGCCGATGTAACTTTTGTTAATTAGTATAAGCCACGAGTTATCTATCACACTAATATTATAAATGCAAAAAATTGTGCGTAAGTGTGGAAGTATGTATATGTAAGTGTGTTTGTTCCCAGTCAACTGAGTAACGGCTGAATGAATTTGGACGAGATAGCTTATAACCTGGATTAACACAAAGGCTGTTTTTTATCCCGGCAATATATATTTGTCATATGTTACAGCGCGCAAAACCGCAGGGCGCTGCTAGTTATACAACATATCCGTACCTAATAATTAAATTGGTGTTGTTAGTTGTTACAAACAACACTAGCCGGTATTTAGTGTTCTAAATACCGGCTATCCTATATACAGGAACTGTAAATTTTTCGGAATGAAAGTAGACTTTTAGTAATGGTGGGGCTTTTTCGCAGAGTCCACCTCGGGATGTACCACACCTTTGCGAGTTTAAAAAGTAGTGTGCAAATATTACTGTATTTCGGATTGAAAGGCATTTCTATCAGCGAAATTACTGGGCACAAAAAGATTCAACATCTTATATCTCTGGGTGACGAGCGCATTGCATTGCCGCGCATGGTTTTTGAACTGTTGAAGTTCAAAATTCTGGGTGGCGCTAAACTGTTATGTGCAAGCGTGACGCTTAACATCGGTGAGGGAGCGCCTTAACGTTTACTAGTATCATCACTCAGTTGCTTATAAAAAAATGTTTAAAAATATGTTATAGCTGTTGCCAGCAAATTCGCCTTTTTTCACCTTTAAGCTTGCACATGACAGTTTATTGCCATTCATACAATTTTGAAGTTCAGTAGTTAAAGCCCAGCGCTGCAATACACTGCACTTCAAGTTATTTCACTGGAATCATTTCCCTTCAACCCGGAGCACAATAATGTTTGTACTTTGTGTGTGATTCTCATATTTCCAAAACGAAGATTCTCAGTTTGACTACAAGTAGGGATGGTAAAACTTCCTTCCAATTCTATAACATTACGAATAACAACGAACTCTTCTATCTGTATAAAACTAGTCGTACTGTGAACAGTAGACCTCGCGAGCACAACGCGTCTCACTCAGTTTGAAGTCCCAAGCTGAGACCTTAAGACGTTATTATCTTGACAACCTCTTGGTCGACTTTACTCATATTCTTCTTGAAATTTGAAATTCTTGTTGAAAATTGAGTACCGAATGTTTCTGCCAAATATTACCAAAATCGGCCGGTATATGGCGCCGCAGCAAACTCCCCCCCATTTTGGTGGAATTACTCCTCCAATCCAAAATCGTCGATGACAAAAAAAAAACTTTCATCAAGATCGTTGAAAAATTACATACGGACATATGAAGGCAGATGGATGCCAGTTGAAGCAGAGACTTCGTTCACTTCGCTCACTCGGTCAACTAAAAACGAGCTGTAACAACATCTAGTCATAGATAGTTTCAAAAATTACTGTGATTTAATTGGTTAACAATGTAACATTTATTACATTCGGGTTTTGGCCAGCTTTTTTGGGAAGTTTTCAATATTTTTGGTCAGTATCTTTTGGTCAGCGAGTAAAATAGATTGAAATATAAAATATTGATTAGGCAATTCTTAAGCTATTTGTATTGGTTAATAAAATAAATTCATAAAACGCAAATCATAAATAACTTGGTCTGATGTATATTCCTTATTAAAGTTCCAGTTTTTATCCACAAATAAACTGCATTGTGGTTCTGTCACAGGAAGGGTTTCCAAGTGGTCAGAAAAAATTATTTCACCTACTGTTAGCCTAATGATTTCTTTCACCAGAATTAAGAAAAAAAGTCCAGAAAAAACTTAACTACTATCATCAAACTCTGCAAACTTTGCTCAGTTAATTATCTTCATCAACCAATAGTTGAAACTCTTTTTGCTAACCAAAAGGCGAGATGATGGGAGAGAAATATGCAGAATCATACGCGATAAAGTAAGCTCTACATTTAATCATATTTTTACTGATCTATGTAAAAACAGCTCATAATATCATAGAACTAAATATGATCTACCATACGCAAGTTTTTTGTATTTTTCTCATCGATCTATATCGGTCTTGGTCGTAGTCTTGATAGGGTTTCTTGTACAATGTTCACTAAAAATATGGTCTATATAAACTCAGGTACACGTATACAAATTACGACAAACTACATTATTTATATTAAAATCCCATGCCTTCAAATCATTTTTGTAGTAAAGTTAACTTGACAGGACAGTCGTTTTAACCACAGCTCATGTAATGGTGATGGTGTGGTCGAAGATGGTGAACACACCTAGCATAGAATAGGAATTGTTTTTAAATTGCTACTATTACTATTTTTCGCCTTATGAAGATTTCACATTGTTTATTGTTCAAACATTTTCGAGTGCTGACCCGAAATCCTTAGTTTGCTTTTAATCATACACTTTACTGAAAATATTTTTTACATGATTTTTAAAAATGCTACGTTTTTGTTGGTACAGTTTTTATTAGTATTATCAAAACGACACAGCACGTATACGAAGTGCTTTAAAAATAATACAAGGTTTTAGTTCAACTATAGATAGAGATGGTATAGCTTTCTAACCTATAGTTAACTATATTTCTGGTATACTATATTACGTGGTTTTGACACATTTTCTTTTATATTCTCTACCATTATCAACGCTAACAAACTCATGTGATGGATCTAGTAGCGTCATCTAGCAGAGACCGTGCTATTTAAAAACCAATGGCTTAAGCTCGAGCTTACCCACACCTTGCTCTATCTTTACTATTTCGCCGTCCATATTTTGTACAAGTATACTCCTCAAAATGTAGATGGCGGTACTTTAAAAATATTCAACGCCATCTGTCAAAAATCTGAAGTACTATGATAGCTCAATATTAAAAACGCGCTTAGCATTCGAGTTCGCCAGCGAAGTTTCGACCCCTTTATAAGTTATATTGTTGTGTTTTCAATAGGCGTATACCCACGAGGGGTGGTGCCTTTCCAGCCCTAAGATACGCCAGTAGGTATTTATAGTAAAATATACGTCGGTGAATACCTAACGAACTCGAGAAGAATCAATACTTCGACAAGGCATTATATCTTTCACGTAAGGATTATTATAAACGGCACGTAATTTGGAGAGTTTATGAATTTCATGTTCTTGTTAAGTATTTTTATTAATTAATTTTTATCTTGGTTGGCGAAACAACTTAGTGTCTAAATTAAAATTATGCTTTTTATAGCTAGGCTATGCTACTTACATAAACTGAAGTATACATAAATCAAATGCAAAAAATATATTAATCTATTCAAATTTACTAAATAGTAGGATTTTGGTTATTCTTACTACTTAATTAAGTGCCTATTGAAGTACCTATGTTATACTTTGTGCCCTATGTAATTACTTAAGTAATCTCAAAGAAAAATCTTTAAAATTCTCAGCATTACTTTTCTATCACGGACAGCTAATTACACAGTGCTGTATACCTACTACCTAAAATAATTTAAAAGCGACATTTTTGGCAACTTGCTGTACGTTATTTCTAGTTCAAATGTGAGTGTTCTCATCATCGTCAACAGATGTCATCGTCCTCTTTCTGAATAGTGAAAGAGTTACCGTTAGTGATCTGTATCCTTTACGTACCTCAACATCTCCATTTGTCTATGGTACATTTGCCAAGTGAAATTGAACAACTTTATTTATTAACGTGGAGTTTATAGGTAGGTAAGTATTTTTTAGGACATACCCCGGGGTATGTCATGGGCGTCCTCTTAGTTAACGGTAAGCGTTCTGCGATTCTCAAGTCGCCTGACAAGCGTTTGGATATTATGGCAACCCCCCACTTTAAGAGGAGGCCTTTGTTCAGCAGTGGCCGTCATCCGGCTAATGATGATGATAAAAAGTTGTTTATTATCATATCATCACGTTAAGTTAAACAAACTGTTTTCCAGTAAGAAAATTCAAAAGAGATTCTAATAAGTACTAACCTAGGTACCTACCTAAACATAAGATTGGAGAGTTTCTAGCAATGTTAAGACCAAGTACACGCGTCAACTTTAAAAAAAAAAAAAATTGGCGCCATTGAGCGTGGCAATTGGCTGCACGGCGACCGCGACGCTATTGACCACGACCGCCCTTGTGTCTTGATGTCGCCATGGTTGTTTCATAAGAGATATATGACCGAACAGGTTATAAATTTACTTATTACAAGTGCCACTATACGCGAGGCGTACGGGCGACATGTACGCCGTTGAGCGTGGCGGTGGGCTGCACGGCGACCGCGACGATATTGACCACAAACGCCGTAGCTGCCTTGATGTCCCCGTGGTTGTTTTATAAGAGATAAATGACTAAACAAGCTATGAATTAACTTACAAGTGCCACTATACGCGAGACGGACTGGCGACACAGCCCTGTGTGCGCCGTTGAGCGTGGCGGTGGGCTGCACGGCGACCGCGACGATATTGACCACAAACGCCGTGGCTGCCTTGATGTCCCCGTGGTTGTTTTATAAGAGATAAATGACTAAACAAGCTATGAATTAACTTACAAGTGCCACTATACGCGAGACGGACTGGCGACACAGCCCTGTGTGCGCCGTTGAGCGTGGCGGTGGGCTGCACGGCGACCGCGACGATATTGACCACAAACGCCGTGGCTGCCTTGATGTCCCCGTGGTTGTTTTATAAGAGATAAATGACTAAACAAGCTATGAATTAACTTACAAGTGCCACTATACGCGAGACGGACTGGCGACACAGCCCTGTGTGCGCCGTTGAGCGTGGCGGTGGGCTGCACGGCGACCGCGACGATATTGACCACAAACGCCGTGGCTGCCTTGATGTCCCCGTGGTTGTTTTATAAGAGATAAATGACTAAACAAGCTATGAATTAACTTACAAGTGCCACTATACGCGAGACGGACTGGCGACACAGCCCTGTGTGCGCCGTTGAGCGTGGCGGTGGGCTGCACGGCGACCGCGACGATATTGACCACAAACGCCGTGGCTGCCTTGATGTCCCCGTGGTTGTTTTATAAGAGATGAATGACTAAACAAGCTATGAATTAACTTACAAGTGCCACTATACGCGAGACGGACTGGCGACACAGCCCTGTGTGCGCCGTTGAGCGTGGCGATGGGCTGCACAGCAACCGCGACGCCATTAACCACGAACGCCGTAGGTGCCTTTATATCGCCATGGTTGTCGGCCCATGAAGCCGCCGCGGCCGCTGCAGCCGCTGCCGCTGCGCATACGCTGCACTCTGAAATAAATAAAAAATAAATATATAAATTCGAGTCAAGGGTACCTAGTTCTTTTTACACGACTCCAAGGAGGGTAAAGTTTTTGGGCTTTATGTAACTTTATAAGTATTTATGTTATTATGTACGTATGTATGTTTGTGTGTTCTTGTAGTGCCTCCTGAAGTTTAGACGGCTTGATCGATTTTGAGGAGGGCGGTGTCGTTTCCTCTTTACGTGCTAAGTGCAGAGTGCCTTGGGCTACATTTTGCAGTCGGGTTTTTTTTTTTTATTAACATTATGTTGTTCTATATATGACTCAAAGCAGAATTACTTTAGTTTTAGCTTAAGTAGTTATGATATCAAATCAAATTAATAAAAACCATTATTGATAACACATATCATATATAATATAAATGCGAAAGCTTGTGAGTTTCTTATCAAAAGCCTAGTTCATAACGGCTGAACAGATTTGGATGAAATTTTAACAAGAGGTAGTTAATAACGTGGATTGGATAAAATAGTAGCTTAAGTGCTACCTATATTACTAAGTCTATGCCCTTTATCTCTCGCCTGTATTATAAAGGACTGTATGTATATTTTAAACGTAACAAGCCAAGCAAGTATAATCTTTTGAAATGTTTACAGAGAATTTGTTGTTATGGACGATATATCTTGTATTTTGCTCTATCGTAAAACCGTAATAATAACAAGTACGTTAGTTTTTACAGGTTCATTTGACTTTAATAAATGTGTTACGGTTCTGTAGCAAACTGAGGAACTCTGTTGTCACCGTGTCGGTCTGCCCTTCCGAATGTCATCATCCTTGTATTTAGGGACACTAAAGATTATGGTGCTAAAATTTGGTGCACGTGTTGATAATTGTCCATAATATTATACAGCTTCCAAAGAATGTTGTTATCTACATAGCATAAAATAAGGTCACTTTCCGCGTCTGCCTGTAAGTCCACTAACTCCTCTTAAACCAAGCAACGGGTTTTAATTCGGTTTTCATCAGTTAGATAATTTTCCACTGAAAGTTTTTATATATATTTTTTCTAAATTACACCCGTGCATAGCCGGGGCGTGTATATATATATATATAGTAGTAGTTATAATTTGTTAATGAAAATGGTAATATATAAACATATATATTTTATTATTGTAAGTAATTGTAAGACTAAATTTAATTTATGTGCAAGATAGATAATAAATCTTTTACGAAATCTAGCAATAAAATTGATTTTGATACTTAACTGATAAATATAACTTATATATTTACATAACACATTTATAGATCTCTCTTATATGGAAACCGGCGATGATGACAAAATTGCTTACCGACGAGTTGGATTTAAAATCGAGATAAAATCATTTTGAGGTTCTAAAATTGTATAATAAATAAATGAAAAAAAAAATAGTCGACAGTCGTTCAGTATTCCAGGATAGCAATTACTATAATTAAAAACCTGATCAGAGTGTTATACCCACAGTAAATGGCATTAATTATTAACATTCAAAGATTGTAGTTTTCTTCCTAAAAATATTATTTTAGAGTAGGTATCAACCTACTCTCTTAGTTTTCAGCTTATGAAACCTACCAAGTTTTAGATTATATAATGGTATATCCGTCTAGAGTAAATAAGTGTCTCATTTTAATAAGAAGAAAATAAAACAACTGGTCATTGTTTTAGTTTTATCAATGATCTAATTATGTTTTTTTTTTTTTTATCTATCTTATAAGAATTTTATCACACTTTTGACAAATTAGAATTGAATTGGAATTGGGATACTAAGTATTAGACTGTTTTCTTCCAGAACTGAATGATTATGGAACACCTATTTTGCTTTCACATGAAACTTAACCTCGAAAAGTACACAAAAAGTAAAAAAATACTATTGCATTTTAATTTTATTCTGATTCCGTAGTTTGTTTCTATTTTGATAAGTTATCGATGTTCTTTTTAAGTATGGTCTTGAAAAAAGCAGTTTATTACTAAACTTACTCTAGTCATATACTATAAGATTTCAGATCAAAATGACTTACCCTTCATAATTATTGACGTCGACTGCTACCCCTCTTAAAGTCCAGTCACCATATCTATTGCTCGCACACCTCTCAAAATAATTGACAATATGTAATGGTCAGATAAAAGATCCATCTTTCAAGAAGAAAAAAAAAAGCCCACTTGTCTTCGTTCTGTTTTTAGGGTCAATTTTAGACGCTTTAATACAATTTATTGGTGTGATGGGTATTTAATTATGGTTAATACTGTCGTTTATAATTAATTGTTAGTATATTTAGATGCTGCGTTGCGTTGAACGATTGTCGAAAGACTGCGAGGTGCGTAAAGCGTGGGTTTGGGGTGCGCGCATGACCAGGGGATGCTGGCCACATTTACTATTAGTAAATAATAGTATTATTTGGCGTGTATACATATAACGTGATATAAACAATATATCGATAAATAATCAGTTACGCTTCATTTTCTTTAGATCCCAATTAATCTTATGGTCGTTGTTTTTTTTTTCAAAAGAAATACTGATTTAACAGGATTACTGGAACAGAGGATGCAATTTATACTTATTCGTATTACCGAAACAATCAGTCATGGATCTTTAGTACCAGTAATTAGACCAGTACCATAGATACTGAAGAATACCTAAAGAAACTAAAATTCTTTGCTCCAAATAAACAAACGAGTATAGCGGCAGCGGTACACGTGCAAAAACATTAAGCACCCACAGTAGGCACTATCCAGAAATATTTTTTGTAATTTACGGCTCTACAACAAATAAAATTGTTACATTGTTTAATGACGGTCATCGCGCATCTCATCGGTTTTTGAACAAACCTCTGTTAGACATGCGTTGAACTTTATTTACTCTGAAACACCAAACGCTGGTTCAGGTTTCCGCAATTTCAAAAGATTGCTACATAAAAATTGTATCTTCTCTAATTGCTTTGCTGACACAATCTATGAAATATCAAATTTCATGATTTTCTACGCGAATAACTTTGTAAAATAGATTCAATCAACCTTTTGAAATTGCAAGGAATCTATCAAAATATTCAGTGAGAAATTATTATTAATAATAGCTAAATGAAACTATTACATATTTTTGATTTGTTTCCAAAACTTAACCTTACAAATAACACCTATAGTTATATATTAATTAAACTTTAAAGTAGCTTTTTTTTCCACGAATTAGAATTTTTGCATACTATATTAGATAAAGTTATTTTTTTTATAAAATTGTTTTGTCGGGTCCTTAGCACGCATGCGCTGTGAGAGGGTACGGTTGAATTACAAACACACAGCCGTCGCACATCTGCTGGTCAGCTCGTGGACACAATGCTCGCTACTGTAGCTATCATTCCTGATCATCGAGCACAAATCTCTGAAGCACTATCTATAGCTTAGTTTAGAGATCCGAAGCTCATCTAACTTTGTAGCAAAATAGTACCATAAATATAGTTAGTTCCAAGCTTTAATAATCATGTAAATGCTACATACTCTCTGTCAAAATTATCTGTGTTAATAATTAATTTGACTTGATCAACACAGATATGAACTAAATATTTCGCTATTCTTTCTTTAGTAGCATAATATCCAAGTATAAGGCTGACATGGAAAAATAATATGACAACAAAAGTGCTAATAATATAGAATTATAGATAACTAGTTTTATGAAATAAAGAAAAAAGGTCTGCTTGGGGAATTAGATAGCGCCATCACATAAAAAAAAAAACATAGTATGCCCCTGATTAAATTAAATATAGATATATACTTATATAATTTATTTTTATATAACTGACTCCATTATAAAGCATAATTACACAATATTTTTATCCCTATCTATTACATTACATAAGCAATGTACTATATGTTATCTAGCAGATTGAAAGAACAGCAAAACATCATTGTAAAATAAAACAAAATATAAAAAAAACGGTAAATAAAAATAATACTTTGTATTATGTATTAATGTGCAATATAGATACAATATATTTAATGTTATTTTAATATGTTTAATAAGGTAACAGTAAAGTATTATAAACTATGTCACTAGTGATCAAAATTTTACCAAATCATGGATCACCTACCTCTCTCTACCTGACCCACCCTACGGCCGACTCGGCGAGTGTGCGCATGCTCCATTTTTTTCTGCAAATTTTTGCCAGGATTTAACGTTTCGCACATTTCTGATATAATTAAAAAAAATCGTATAAATTTTGTTTTTGTTTTAATAATAGTGTTTTTTTACTTAGCTGGAAAACTAATCAACTTGTTAGGTACTTGTAGGGACCTAACAAGGTGAGGAAGTGGCAGAGCAATCACTCCGGCAAACTGGCAGTTCTATGTACGTTTGTGTTTATATATGTCCGACGAAAACTTGCAAACTTCTGATCTGATTCTTCATGAAATTTTGTAGGTAAGTAGTTAATTACAAATCATTAGAATTTTTAATTTCCAATATGAGCACAATCGGTACAGGTATTATGAAAATAGTACAAGTCAACGCAATATATTTTCTCTCTATATTCAGCTGGACCGATTTTGATGATTTCTTATTTGATGTGTTTGTAATTGTCAGGATAAGGTTGGCATAAACATTTTAACGAGGCCGAAGGCCGAGCCATGTCGAGGGCATAAGCTAGTATACCTACAATAATTTTGAAAAAAAAATAGATAATAATAAAATAATAAATAATAATAAAGAAAATAGATTTCAAGATATACTCTTCTCTCAATACCTCTCCTTTCAAATAAGAAAATAATTTTCCAAATCTGTTTATAGATGACGGAGTTCTGACAAACATTTAAAATTAACAAATGATATACAATCGAATTGATAACCACCTCTTTTGTTTGAAGTCGTTTAAAAATACATACAAACGCCAAATTGTTCCCGTATATCGAGTCTAGACACCTTCGCTTCACTCGGTCAATTAATAAAATCTGGTTTAAATATTGTAATATATTTTACGACTTCTCACTTTCCGGTGTCCGATCAAGCTCACATTTCACAGGTTTAAAAAAAAATCTATGATATTGAGCTAATCTAATGGGGCAGGCTCTGAAACTTCTTAATGTCTAATACCTGACTCATTGAGTTTGAATTATTTTTTTCTGTTATCATACAATGTTGTACATGCTTATAAAGGGTGATCATATCAGTTCCATGTACTCACGTAGAAATATATTATAAGAATGTAAAATATGTTCATTGCTGGCGTATCTCAATAAATAAATAAATAAATACAAATTTTCATAAAATACATTAGCATATTTAAAAAAGTTTTTAACGTAATAAATTGCCTATATAAGTAATTAGCCAGTCATCTGTTTTTCGAGTCGTAAATAAAAATCTTAAAGCCACGACTAACAAAGACATTAAACGTACAAAAAGCATCGCCGATAATGTTTCATGAAATATTTACTTTTAATAAGCGACCGGATCAAAGGTCCCTTTTAGTTTGTAAATAGGGTGGAGTTTTTTATGAATCAAAGCAAAAATATTAGCAACACAAAAAATATACGTAAAAAACGGAGATCAGGCGCGTGTCGTTCTAAACTGGACAATAGCATATCAAACCTTCAATAATAAGACAAACGAATAGCCCAAGGTCTATGGAAAACTTCATTATATCAGCTAGGTATTTGTGTTTTTTAGTTACTGTTTTAGCGTTATTTTTAGCCGACTGTCCAAGAAGGCGGGTAAATGTGTTTGAGGTCTATGTTAGTATGTATGTTCATATATTATTATCCAGGAGCGCTAGTCTCGACTTTTTGCTACAGCATTTTACGACTGAATTCGGTCTCTATGACGCAAAAATTCGACTTTGAACACGAATTGTTAACGAAAAAATGGAAAATGCAAGCATAGCGTTGAATTTTGCATTTTGCGAAAATTCAACGCTATGTTTGCGTTTTTTCATTATCAATTCGTGTTCGTTGTCGAATATTTAGGTCATAGCGACCGAATTCGGTCGCAAAGTGCTGTAGCGAAAAGTCGAGACTAGCGCCCCTGTAGCCCAAACGATGGATGGATGTATTCATCTTCATGTTCAGAGTTTCATATCCATACTAATCCATACCAATATTGTAATTCAGAGGAATTTAGCCGCAGTCGTAACAGGGCTAAATCAAAGCTTCGAGGTATAAAAATGAATATGTTCATCTCGAGCAAAAAACTTCGTTTATGTCCACTCGAACGATGTCGCGTGTAACAACTATGTGCTATTGTCGGGTTTTTTGTTTTTGTTTTTTATTTTAAAGGTGTGTTATGATTTTTGCGCGACCGTGAACCTAATCGCGCGACGAAGCAATTCGCGGTCGCGCAGTCTGACTTAACAATTATTGCAACAACACAGTATCGTGGTACGGGTCCTGAACTCTATTCTTTTTTAAGTATCAAAGTTTAGTTATATTCAATAAAAATACTATATTATTTTAATTAGAAATCGATTTTTAGAAAATATATCAGAAACTTTTTTTTTCCTTTTCTGGCTTATATTATTTTTATTTTGACATTCATGCAGATGGCAATTCGCGAGTGACCGTTGGCTGTCAATCAATCAATACGAGGGGTAGGTAATTGCAAAAAACTGACCCCTCGTTGACCACGTATAAAAAGCAAAAAAATCCGCACACAAAAGACCAAAAAACCCAATATCACGGTAAAAAAAAAAACGAATTAATGGTAAGTATTCACTGGATCTAAGTCACGTGTCACCCCTCAAATTGCCGATAAAAACAGATCATTTTGAAATAGCAAATTGGGCAATCCACTACCACCAAAGACATTATTTATAAGGAGAATTCTGTGACTACCACATTTATCGATTTCAATCACACTTAATATTATAAATGCGAAAGTTTGTGTGTAAGTATATGTGTGTTTTTTTCCCGTTTAACTCTGAAACGGCTGAACGGATTTGAATAACTGGCAAAGGTTACTTCCCGAGGCGGACTCAACCAAAAAGTCCCATCGCTACAAAAGTGTTAACTACCTTGATTATAATAAACTAGAAATATCCTAACTAATATTATAAATGCCTAAGTAACTCTGTCTGGGTGTTTGTCGCATTTTCACAACTAAATGGCTGAACGGATCGACCTGAATTTTTGCATATATATAGCTTAAGGGTCGGAGAGGGACACAGAAAACTTTTTTTTTGTAGGTCCACGTGAACAAAGTCGGGGTTAAGAGGTAGTACTGAATAAATCTCCAAGGGAACGCACCGAAGCCTTCAGCACCACGCTTCAGGTCAGCTACCAGCTGTACCCCTGAAAAATAATGCCGCACAATACTTCGCAAGTATCTACTTTAATAAATTATTGTGCAAATGATTACTTTAATTATTTTTTATGGCATCACTCAGTGATAAGTCAAGCAAGTGGCTCACCTGATAAGCGTCACACTTTTCCATAACGTTCAGTGTCAATTTGTGGTTGAATATTATTTTTCTATGAATAGTAATAATGCTTGTTATAAATAATTGAAAAGAAAAAACAAAAAAAAGTCTGTGGGAGAAACAAAAATTATAATAACAGCGTTTTTACGTTTTGATCTGCAACTGCAGAATATGTATATAATCGATTTAAAAAAAAATCTCTCGCTAAGTACTTAAGTATGACAGATGTCATAATCTCATGTGAGCTTTTTTCTCTTGAAACTAGTTTAAGCCATTGACATATATTCTACCGATAGACAAGAAAATTGATGAAAACATCTGTTCAAATGCTGGTGAGTTAGAACTAAAGTACGCTGCGGCGCTAAAACATTATTTATGTTGTCTAACTAAACTATTAAGACAAGCAGGGCAATTTCGAATTTTTCGAATTCTCTCCCACACTGCGTGAAAGTCGAACCACACTAAAATAAGGTGTAAGGATTGCAGTACAGCTTAGTCGAACAGAGTAAGTGTTCGGATCGCGAAATCTAGTTCGTAGTACATATATATTGATGGTTTAAACCAAGCACTTCAAATATCAAGTATGTTATCCTCTGGATAAGCTAATCATGACGCGCGCGCTCATCAATCATCTCAACATTTAAACACTCAATTTATTGGAATTATCTTTTTATAATCGTATAATTTCGATAAACATATTTGAATAGTCGCACAAAATCTGACGTGTCATCGAGGAACGCAGAGTAAAAT
Organism: Apocheima hispidaria; assembly: GCA_947579745.1. NCBI lineage: Eukaryota > Metazoa > Arthropoda > Insecta > Lepidoptera > Geometridae > Apocheima > Apocheima hispidaria. Next base: position 8,019,111 of record OX388151.1, read on the forward strand.
GTGCCGATGTGCGCAGAAGTGAATATTGGGGGCGTTTGCACCCCCGCACCCTCGGCAAAGTGATAATTTTTTGCCCCCAACACAATGCCTGCCACTCGCTTTGCCGTTCACATATTCACAAATAGGCACTTTTCGTTTTGAACGCGTGAATCAAAAATTGACTCATGCTTGTATGTTATGATGAGTTTGTTTATTGGATGAATGTCAAGAGTACCTATCTATAGCATAGGATGTGTTTTTAGATTTTATACATGGTGCTTTTTAATCGGCTAGAGTTCGGTTCTGAGGATGTTTTTATATGATAACGAACAAATTTTGGTCTACGACTTTTGAAAATTCAAATAAAATTCATTTTATTGCAAGATAGACGAACATTTTATATGGAACAGCAGATTGTCGTGAATTTTCTAAATTTGTAGAAAAAAAGTTGTTTTTAGCTTAGCCTAGCCGATTCAAAATCACCATGTATTATAATTTGTTATTGTCATTTCAAAATAAGATTGAAAAAATCATTTGTTTTTAGGGTTCAGTACCTCAAAAGGAAAAAAGGATCCTTATAGGGTCACTACGTTTTCCGCCTGTCCATCTGTCTGTCCATCCCTGTCTGTTTGTCTCTTTTAATATAATTTTCTCAGGACCGCGTGGAGGTATTAAGTTGAAATTAATATCAAATACAGTCCGTGGTCTCTTCAAAGACATCAGTAAAAAGTAGTTTACTTAGTTCAAAGTCATCGGATGGCCAGAAAATGCCTCATCTGCTATAAAAAAGCAGCATTTATTTGCATAAAAAAGTGGACAAACGAACCTTGCTTGGCAATTAACTTTTGTGGCAGATGCGTAATATTTATGATAGTTCCTACATTTTTGGTCCCATCGTCATCGTCGTCATCGGCAGCTTATTTAGCCGACAATTCATGTAGATTGTAGAGCATAAACCTTCTCCCTGTTTTGCCAATCTTCTTTGTTTTGTGTCAATCCTTTTTTGTCCCGCATCTCTATTATGTGATTTCAACGACACTTACTACGAACATAGATAAATCATAATAGGAGTGCTAAAGTCCATAGAAGTTGTGTAACCCGATTGTAGTACTGATAGTATTATTATATATTAATTATTCTTATATTGTTCTGTGGTAGTGATAAGGCGTAAGAAGTCGCTACTAAGTAAGCTTTTAAAATACAATACAATATAACTTTATTATACACCAAAAAGACAAAAATAAAAAAAATATGAACAACAATTTCTGGTTCACTTCAAATAGAAACTCAAGCTAACTCAGTCGTAATGGTGTGAAGTTAAAAAACGCTACTAATTATGAATATTTTTGCATTAATACCTGTAAAATTACTCATTTTATATTTTATTTGCAAAACTCGGTAGGTCCTCAAGAGATGGCGTTGAAAACATTATTTTTGGAAACATTATTTAAACCGTATATTGAACTAACTAATTGAACTTAACCTTAAATTTCAGACATGTATTATACTATGTTTCTATATTAAAAATATTTTCATCGACTTTTATAACGGTTTGGACATTCGCTGACTAAATACGTAAGCGCCATCTAGATTCATAAGAAGGATTTTCTGTGGTACACTTTTTTGTATGGGATTGGTATTCTTCTTGCGTAGATTTTCTTTGCTACTAACTTGCGGCTTGCGGAACTATGTTAATGCTTCTCTTCAGTTGTTAGACAAATTATTATAATAGTTACGTATCTACTTATTCGTATTATTATATCGTAGCGTTGTTGAATGTTTAATAGCGTTTTAATTATACTTCTACATAATATCGAATATCAAATAAATTATTTGTCATAATCATCAGAGCGGCGATGACTTTCTACGAAAAAGAAAAGTGAAAAATATAGCAAAAAAATTACGCCAATTTGTGGAATCGAGTCAGGAGTAGTCACGATTACAATATTTCGCGATTAGAAACAGTAATCGTTGGAATGAGTGAGTATAGGGCGCGAACCCTCTGAGCATCGCGCGCTGCCATTGGTCGGCCGCAAGAGGGACGCTGCGCGCAACCCCGAGGGTTGCTCACTAACCCGCGCAGCCAATCAATTCGCTCATTTTTTAAATAAAGAACGTAATGGTAAAAAACGAACATACTTTTTATGGTCTAGTTGCATGTTTTAGCGTACCCCTCATGTAGCATGCGTGACTAATGTGTCCTTTATTTAAATACATAAGTAGGTAAATAACTAAATTTATACTGTGGGCTATATTGTCACTACATTGTACTTATTAGGTATTTTAACTAAACATAGCCGGTATTAGATTACATTTTTTAATATTCTTATAACGAGTAGTCTCATTTATTTTTTTTCGCCATGGATATAAAGTTTTTGCAACTAAAAGTCTATCTTGCTTTTGAGCTCTATAAGATAAGATTGTCCTTATGAGATTAATTTGTTACTTCCATAGAAAATAAGTACGAGTATTTGTAACTTATTCAATAAAGATCTTAGACAAATTAAATCCTTCCCGTATATTGAGATTATTATATTTAATGGCAAGTTTCTACAATAAAGAAATTGCGACATCTATCTCGATAAAGTGGGACTTTAAAGCTATCGCCAAAGACCTACTCACTATCAAAATGCAGTTGGGCTTATGAATAAACATGGAAAAAGCACCCATTTCTACTTGCATAAAAGTGCCAATAAAACACGATAGATGGCAGCTCTAACAAAAGTCACAAAAGTGGAATTGAAACGTAATTTTTTTTAAATATTGAAATAAGCATATTTTAATTACGATGTAGGTATATGTCGAATAAATATGTCATGTCCATATAATATAATAATATGTACCTGGAGTCAAAACTTAGCATTAAAAAGAAAATGCGGCTCGTATTTTATTTAAAAAACAATCGATGAATGCAACGACTAAACAAGCTAACCTAACATAACTTAAAAATAATTGTATGCTTATCTTTACAAAATCTAAATCTTAATTGTGTTTCACCTACTTTAAAAAACCGAATTCAAATTTCACAAAAATAAGTATGTATACTACCACGCAATAATGAGTAAGGCATACATTCCATGGTAATTGTTTTATGTCGTTCAATGATTTGCTCGTAATAACCTGATGGGCCGAGTAACGGCCGGTGATTTACCTAGATGATCCCAGCGCGGCGCATGCGCCCGCGGGCTGCGCGGGCGCGGGCCCAGGCGGCGCGCGTTAGGGCGAGGGCCGCCTAACGGGACTCCGTGTTTCGATTTCGTAGAGCATTTCTCCGCGAAGTCCCGTTACCCGGCCGAAAGTACTTTTGTTGGCTGCGCGTGCGCACTCGCTCGCTCGCTTACACGACCGATCGCTCGAGTTCACCGTATTGAGAACGCGGTTGCTTAGTCGCCATTATGTCTTCAAAACAAAGAGCTTTTCAAAAATTGCGGCCCGAACAGAGTTCAGTCACTTCCTGTACCGTTACGTTACAGAGAATTTGCATAATGTAAGGTAGATTTTAGGTAATTATGCAACGGGAGGGTCCGTAAAAGTCAACTCGGATACCTGCATGAGACGGGAGTCGATAAAATTTAGTGGCAAGTTGTGTAAGCGAGTGGCCTTGTGAGCAGCGCGGTCGATGACTGCGCTGATGTTTACCTTATCGCCTGAGTGAGCGCGGCCAACGAAAGTTCCAGCGCCAAACTTCGTGCCTAACAATTACGAAGTACGCCCAAGCTTCACTTTTTCGGGAACGCGCCTGAGCTACGCCGTAGCACCAACCACTCGTAGCACCTACAATCGATATAATCGTATTCAAAGCTTGATAAATTTAATATTTCATGATAAAAAAATCCGATCGATTTGTAAAGTAAAAAATATCATGAACTATATTCCTTATTAGTTTACTGTTTCATTATTTAAACGACACTACTTGCTTCAGAGTAGTGTCGCTGGAAACATACATTTTCATAATTGCACTACCAGTAATGTCACGGGAGGACGAACATTTATATGGCACTACTAGTAGTGCCATAGAAAGTAGATCATAAACGACAGTAGATATAAAATATAAGCAACAGTAGATCGTAAAAAAGGCGTCTTGTAAAATGTATTAATATATTATGTTTTATGTAATACATCAGATTACAGAGGCAGACCGATTCTTAGTCATCATCATCAGCCATGTCCACTTGCTGACCATATCACCGCCCCGCCCTCTCCCCTTAGAGCGCCACACTAACGACAATTGTCTATTTGCATCCCCTGGTTGATCGCGATTTTTACAATGTCGTCAGTCCACCTAATGAAAGGCCTGCCTACACTGAGTCTTTTTCTGAGACAAGAACCTTTCTTCCCCATCGATTCTTAGTAAACATTAAAAAAAAACTTGATTTCTATGTCCATACTTTAAACTCCAATACGATATTGTAGTCGTTACTCCGAAATGAATACCAACTTCAATTATGTATTTATCATCCAAAAAACGGTGTAAAGGAATATTCCATAGGTTTGTCAGTTGGCATTTGGCAGAAGCTATGGTGGTGTGGTGGAGTGGGGTACGGGTGTAGGGGGAGTTGGGTGGGGAGAGAGGGGGGAGCGGCTTGCGCGGTGACGTAATGCTCGCGGTTCGATACTCTCGAAAGGCAGGGTGAACGGCCGCTAGACGCGGAACCTCAGTGCCTACTCCACCGCCACCGCTCAATTAAACATTCCGCATACACATTATTAAAACTACATATACATATCGGTGCACATATAGACATGTACCATATCAACACATAAACGTCTCAAGTTACAATAATTTCGTTCGGCCGCTCACTTTCGGTTTATTCGGTGGACTGTATTGGTTTGATTTCCTTCTATCGTTGTATATTTCGCTGTTTGATTGTTTCAAAATAGACATAAAAAAATAAAATCTTGAACCCTTGATTTTTGTGGATACGTATTTATTTATTTATTTTTATGATACTGGTTGACGAGACGAGCAAGTCGCTCACCTGATGTTAGGCGCCACGCTTACCCATAACAGTTCAGTGCCACCCAAAATTTTGAACTTCCAACAGTTTAAAACCAAGTGCGGCAATGCACTGCACTTGTCACCCAGAGATATTAGATGTTAAATCTCTTTATGGCCAGTAATTTTGCTGGAAACATTGCCTTTCAATCCGGAATACACTAATGTTTGGCAGTTGAATAACTGGCAAAGGTGCGGTACTTCTCCAAGCGGACTCTGCAAGAGCCCTACCACTACAAAAACTTATTCCTACCTACCTTCCTCATTATATCTAAATAAATCCCAATCTTATATTTCCATTAAATATTTTTTTTAAACTCTTTATCACCAGCCAGACGACGTCCACTGCTGAACAAAGGCATCTCCCTGAGACAATAGGGTTTAGGTTTGGTCAGGGGGACAATATAAACCCCAAACTTGGCAGGCGGCTCGGGGTTCAAAGTCACAATTTATTAAGAGCACGCTGCTGCCTGTCCTCGTCCGGTGGTTCTACTACACTTCTACTTATTACAGACTAAGTATTATTAGTGATAATAATAATGAATTTAAAAAATATAATAACGTTAAAATAATTTCCTTTAAATATACGGCAGCGTAGGTAAGCCTCCACTAAGTGGACTGACGACATTTTGAAAGTCGCGGGGTGGATGCAAATTGCAAATTTTTGTTCAGTGTGACGGTATAAGGGGGGAGGCCTACTATGTTCATCAGTGGATGTCTTCAGGCTGCTGATTATAATGGTACGGCAAGTTTACAAATATACGGCATTTCATTCAGCAGGATAATGCCGTCATGTCCTCAGTATGCTGCCAATTCAATGGTACTGAACTTGAGAATTGCATTATATAAAGACCTCCAGCGGTCTATGGGTAATACAATTGTTCGTTGTAATAGGTTATATAGTTAAGGTGCATCGTTTCGCTCAGCGCGCGAAATTCAAATTTTGTTGCGTTTTTTGTCCATTACACCTTAATTACTCATCGTAGGTCCATGAAAACTAATTTTGCGATAATAAATAGATTGTTTCAAGACATTACACCAACCGAAAATTCAATTTGAAAGCTAGTGTAGGTACATTTTTCGCTAAGCCAAAAACTAAGATGAAAATCAGCTTATTGCTAGTAGACTTGTTGCTAAACCAATGTTATCTAGGTGATCATTTTACCCGTAATTTCTCAGAACAACTTATTTATTGGTGCAAAATTGGTTTCAATAAATCCATGACGAGTAATTAAGCAGTAACTGACAAAAAACGCAATAAAACTTGAATTTCGCGCGATGAGCGAAACGTTGCACCTTAAATTAGACTATCTTGCCCGCTAGGCTTCGCTCGCAGTTACAGTCAATTTAACACCCCATTTCTCCTCTATAGGGGTTGATTTACAAAAAATCCTGAGACGCGCTAAAAAAATATTTAAAGAATATATTTTATTTCCATACAAAATTTGGGGGTCAATTTTACCCCTTTAGAGGTGGAATTTCGCAAAATCCATTCTTACTGTTCACCTAGACCATTTGAGGAGACGTGAAATTTGAACCCAATACGATTCAAATTCCACGTCTCTGTCACAAGCGGTTTGGTATGTGCGTTGATTCCTAGAAAAGAGCTTGCTCTTTATTGTATTATAGATTGCTACTCTTTTCGTTTTTTTTTAAATAATAAGCCGGTTAGAAGACAAAAATACCGAATATAATATTAAAGTAAGTACTTCCAAACTTCCACAGACATCGCAGCGTTCCACAGACATTTGACATCGACTGCCTCAGCAGCGGCATTATGCGAGGCAAGGCAACATTCCTCAATCAGCGCTGGCCGCAGCGGCCGACGCTGGTGAAAAGTAAATAAAGTTGCAATAATGGGAGCAAGTGAGAGGCGCAGGGCGGCTGGAGCGAATTACACAAGAAGGGTAACAAAACTGTGGCAATGAACTCGCGTGAACCTGAACCTTGCGAACCGCTAGCCGCCGATGGCGACAGGTGAGCGCAACCTTTCGATGCATGCCTACATATCTTTTATTTGTACAAGAAATGGTATGCTAACAAAATGCGCTTGTAACACTACAGAGGAATATTTGTAGTGGCCCAGTATTTATGTAATTCCGATATTGACCACATCATCGACACACTTCGTTTTTTTTTTTCAATGTTTCATTTTGCCAACTACATTTATCAACACCTATATTTGTAGCATTTTAAAGTACGTTCTATTTAAAATCCATGATTATGGTTTATTTTCTCTACTTTAACATGTTTTTTAAAAGTAAATGAGTTTGGAATACCTATTAAGTTTCATCTAAGGTGTTAAAATGTGTGAGACGCTAAATGACTGATGAGTAAGAAGTATTTTATATATTTACTATAAAAATTACCAGTAGCTAGGCTAGAAATTTAAAATGATCTCATCTGCGTATTTGCTTTCTACCTTTATGCAGAACCAATATATTTTATTTAAAAAATTACATAGTTCGGATTTACATTCTTTATTTTTTTTACAGAATATTTTAAACACTGTTCTAGACTTTCTTGGTTGTTTACTACATATAATAAACGTAGTCACGAGATATTTACCATAATTTTTAGTTTCATATAGTTTTTAGATGATAAAAGTTACGAAATTTGTCATTGCAACTGTGCCGAAATATCGGGAACTCAATAAAACTAAATATCGTGGTATATATCCCGTGATTAATATAGAATATTTACTAATCTATAATTAGAAATGATTAAATAATGTCTTAATTGACTATTACGTTAAACGTTCAGTTATTTATTTAATCGTGGAAATTATTTAACGTCATTGTGCTCAATCAAATATTGAAAATATTATAAAGATAGAGCGAGTTTTTTCGAGGCTATGATTAAACCACGCAGATTATTGACCGAGTGAGCAAAGTGAACGAAAGGCTTGCTTGCTTTCATCTGTCCGTATGTTAGTACTCGTATACAGGTCGTATTTTTCAACCAATCTTGACGAAACTTGGTATACAGGTTCTACATTTTTTTGTTCTTTTTTATGTTTTCGGTGATTTTTGATTGGTGGAGTATTTCCCCCAAAAATAGAGGAAATTTGCTCGATTTACTGGCCGATTTTAATAATATTTGGCATAACGATTTCATACTCAATTTTAACCAATAATTTTAAATATGAGCAAAATCGGTCAAGTGGATGTCAATATCGTCGTCGGTCGTAAGTTCTCAGGTCGATGTCTCGAACTGAGACCTCTTACTAATTATATTCTTAAATTGTGAAATCTCATTACGTTCTTTGAAAAATACTTTATAACCGCTTTGGTCTTAGTCTCGTTATGTGTTTGTAACTAGGGCTTACATCAATTGCCTGCATCGTAATGTGTTTTTGTTCCAGGCCAACAGTTGAGCAGCCCTGGGACTCGTGTTGCGAGCGGCTCACAACGGCACGGAAATGTTACTGCAAGCTGCAATGCGGAAACTAACCTTCTTGCACCCGCGCTCGCACCCATACTTACTATTGCTATGATGCGTTTGTGCCCTATGAAAACATGCAAGCACTTTACGATGTCAAAACAAATGCTAAATACCTACCAATCTCGTGAAGTTCATGGCATTTTTTGTACTACTACTTTTCTACAAATTTAGAATATGAATAATTATTCATATTCTAAATCAAATCAAATTCAAAAGTCAAACGAAAAAAAAAGAAAACTTAGAACATAAGATCGCAAGATCTACCCCACGCAACAATACTTCAACGCAAACCTTCTAAATTATTCATCACGAGATTAGCCTAATACTAACATAGAACAACGTTACAATATATTACAATTAAGTCTTATTTGAACATTAGCCTCATTGCATGACGAAAAAAATAAAATTAATGGCAGTAACTGTGTAAAAATGCGAAGAGTACATTGACATTTCGTCACAGAAAATGTTTCTTATACAAAAGACATCAACGAGCGCGCGACTCAACTCGGAGCATGATTACTCACACTTCTTGTAACAAAACAATTTTTTTTTTAATAAGTTTCAATTTCAAAAGTTTAATTATGATTATAAAAACCATTCTTATTTCTTATACAAAAATACTGCAGGTTTAAGCTACAGTTTTTAGCTGCAATTTGAAAATTTGTTTTATAAATAAATTTATTATTACATTATATTTTATTATTATAAACATTATATTTTATTTAAATGAAACGGGAATACTCACTTAATTGATTTAGTTATTCCGACTGTTTTTTTTTATGGTACTTGATGAGGAAACGAGCAGGTCATTCACCAGATGTTAAGCTTCGCGCTTGCCCATAACAGTTCAGTGCCATCCAGAATATTGATTTCAAAACCATGAGCGGCAATGCACTGCGCACGACACCCTGAGATATTAGATGTTGAATTTCTTTATACCCAGTAATTACGCTAGAAATATTGCCCTTCAATCTGGAACACAATAATTTGCACACTACTGCTTGGCGGTTGAATAACAGGCAAAGGTGTGGTACTTCGCCAGGCGGACTCTGCAGAAGAACCCTACCACTACTATAGTTTCGATCACATCCGGTGATCTTTTTCAAGGAATGAGACCAAGTCAGTTATCATAGTAAAATATAATATTGTACGTAAACACTTATGAGCAATATTACTGTAATTGTACAATATTTAGAGTCAAAACAATTGAGAAGATCTTTCTCACGTTTTGAATATCTTTAAAATCTTAATGATGTCATGTCTCTTATGATATTTGCATTTTTAAGTCAAAATGTACAAAGAGCATTGTCTTTTTGTTGTAATTAGAGGTAATTGACATTTTATTAGTTTAAATACTTAAAAATAATGGAGCGGTAGTCGCACTCATATGGATACTAAGCTACAATTATTTTAACTTTAATATTTGTTACTTTGTTATTTTATTTTAATTTCGTATTTGCTGTTTGACAACAATTGTTTTCTGTTTGTTTCTGTTTTGTATTACTATTGACATGTAGGGCTAAATATAATATAATTTAACTTTGTGTTCTAATTGTAATTGCATTTATTTTTATGTGGAATATGGATTGTAGACTGAATTAAATGATTTTAATTTGAATAATGTAAAAAAGGTGACTTACATATATCTTACACTCGATACTCGATACTTGATACTTGACGATACTTGATATTTAAAAAGCTAAACTGAAAAAAAGGGGTTTTCCTGTTTTGTGCACCTAATCACACAAATATTATAAATGCGAAATTTTGTGTGTAGGTGTGTAAGTATGTAAGTCTGTTTGTTCCCCTTCAACTCTGTAACGACTGAACGGATTTGAATGAAATTTGGCACGGAGGAGGCTTTTTATCCGAAAAATATTCGGTTTCAGTAGAATAGCGAGTGAAACCAAGGGGCGTAGTTAGCTAGTTATGTACATTAGAGATCTTATATTGAGATATTTTTTTTGTTCTATAGCCTAGTATAGCTTAGAGGGAAAACATGATTACAAGACATTTTCATCGATAAAAAACAATAATTGAATAAACCTCGATTTACATAGTCATATTTCGCTAAATTTTTAAGGCCCAAGTGTATATTGAAATTATTATTAATCTTATTGTGAAGTAATAATAATTTTTACGATAACATACAACAGAATTTTAATTGATTTCCTGTTTTGTTGTAATTAGCAATTATCTGGTTTTTTTACTAGCGCGCCAAAGCCATCTCTTTCAGTCTGCGCGCAAAAGTGTATAGTGCTATCTTTTTCTCTCATAATTATGGTAACATATTTGAGCCTTATTGGAGCCTTGGAGATATTGTCTACTCGAGGGCCAGAAGAACATCTCCTTTTAAAAAATCTATCAAAGCGCCTGGTTGATGCGATACGTAACCAAAATTCTGCCATCTGGCGCAAGCACAAGACATAAGCATTGCCATTAAGCGTGGTAATGCCCCCAGCATGCTGGCACAGAACATATAATAATACTGATGCTGGGTAAGCTGCTAACTGGTAATGGGCTTGAACATTTGGATTGCCTTCACTCTACCTTCAGAACTTAAATGACGCTTGTCATAGAAGTGATCATTAAATAAGATCGTTAGTATTCTGAATAAATACATATTTGAATACTGTTTAAATGTTCGCGGTTGTTTATTGCAGTTACGTGCAACATCAAATTCAAATTATTTAATTTAAAAAAAAAAATAGTTACAAAAATATTTGCGGTTATAGCGCTATTCCTCAAACTGGGTACATTTAAGCACCCGTATCTTGGGGGCGAGGCCTTCCCGTCGTGAAACAATAACAATACAAACAATACAATACTATTACTAAGTACACTACATTTAAGCACTGTTTACAGAAAAATACAAAATTACAAAAATTAAAATTCAAATAATGATTAATTTTAAATTATTGGAAACAAAATTCAAATCATAAAATTATTAAATATGGTACTTATTTCATAAACAAATTCAAATCATATGAATATTCATAAAATTTAAAAAACAACTTTTCATATTTATTTTGTCGCATACAACTGCGCCGGAATATCACGAGCTCAATGTCATGGAAACTCAATGGATGCAAATCGTGGTAAATAATCCGCGAGTAGGTCGAACTCAGTGGGAGCACGCCCGCCTCATATTCTTACGGTCTTGGATCGAACCCGGGCGGACCCCATACCGATGAGTTCTTTGGAACTGATATACCACTAGCTTTTCGGTAAAGGAAAACACCATGAGGAAACCTTGATGTTTCCGGAGAAGAAATTCGATGGCATATGTGAATCCGCCATACCGCGGCTGGCGCTGGGGCAGCGTGGTAGATATGGCCTAATCAGTAATCACCCTTCCAGGGTAGGCCGATATCCCAGCAAAAAAAAAGCTGATGCAGAGTTAATTTAAAAGTAAGCATATTTACTTATGAATACTATCAAATACAGGTATCATGCGATATAAATATGATAAATAGTCCGTTTATCACATTCTTATGTATATTTATCAGTGCAAATAATATTTGATAGGTGTTTGGTATCAGTGCGAGAGCAGTTGGCAGCCACTCGCAAACTGTGGGTTTTCTGGCGATCGCCGCGGGTCATTCACCCCGTGTCTTGGGCGATAAAAGTAAAACCAAAAATATGTTCTTCAATTCACAACTTTTATTACAAAATATTGTCGCATCGAATGTGAATTTACTCAAGTGGTATATAAATTATCTTGTATACATATATAATACTGTTTGACACTTTACTTGTGATATTCATTCGTATCTTTGGCCACGAAATCGTATTTTTGGCTTTGGGAATGTATGACTGTAATCTAATATTTGATGATGTTAAATTTTAATTTCATCATCATCAGCCGGAAGATATCCACTGCTGAATAAAGGTCCCCCTTATAAATTTTAATATCATCAAAAAACCCATCTAATATCAATTATATTATTGAAATAAATACAAAAAGCGCTCTAAGATAAGCGCCTTAGAGCGCTTTTTGGCATTTCCAAAAAGCCGTTCAGCAGTGGCCGTCTTCTGGCTGATGATGATGATGATGATGAAATGCAAAAGCAATACAATTATTTTACATAAAAACTTTTTTTGTCTAACCCTGTAAAATGTTACTTCTAGACAAAAACAAATTAAAAACTGATAACTATATATCTGTCAAAGAGTGATGTCGATTCAGTTGTGTACTATTTTCTAAACTAAGCTAAATTTGACAGCTCTAAAACTGTTGCCAATCTTTCCTCCGATACTGAAATGAAAAGAGATGCAGATATTTTCAGTTATGTCATTTATCAAAGCCGTTGGTGTAGATTCTGTTGTGTATGTGTCCTTAAACTAAACTAATCTAACAGGAGTACGATTATCTGTAAATCTTTTCGTGAGAAAATTATGGCAACAATTTCAGAACTGTCTAATTTAGATTAGCTTAGGAAATGGCACAATATAATATAACGTCAGTTTACGTTGCTTATGAGCAAATGAGGTTCTGTTGGTCAAAAGAAGCTGTTTAAATGTTGTCGTCTTGAAATGTATTTTTTTTTGTTTGATATTTCTTGTAGACATTGAGCGGGTAAACTAAATAAGAATGTCATCAAAAAGTGAATTTTCGTTTCATTAAATAGATAAAAAGTAAAGAAGCTTCCAATACATATAATACAGTGAGCGTAGATGAAAAGTGAATCAACCTGACGTTTGATTGCGCGGCCACTCGCGGTCGTTCACCTCACAAATTTTCGTTTCGTTGGTCGCGCCGATGTGTGCGTGTCCGCCCTCCCCTCTCCTCTTGTACCCTCGCCTCCATTGCCCCCCATTCTGCCAACTTAGATCACGACTAGGCACAAACACGTCATTGTTCAAACAAACGAACAAAAGCCCAATACTCCTACAGTCACTATCACGATATGAACCCAAATCAATTTGATTTCAGACAACATCAATCATGCCATCTGACATCAGAATGGGTGTCAAAAGTGTTATGAGGTTATGTTGAGCAATCTTTTAAAAAAAAGTGCAGAATATACAAGATCCTCTCTATTGAATGTGTACCTATAGTGATCGACGGATGTGCTGCGCAAAAACATTGCGCTTGGCGTGCGATGCTTATAGTTATCATATTTCAAGTATTTCCTGTTTCTGTTGAAAATCATAGGAATAAATAGAGATTGGCGCTATAAAAAGCGTTGTTGATTCAAATGGATCGGTGTTGGTGCAGCTAGGCCTTGTCAATGACCCCTATTTCGCCACAGCAGCCGCGAGAGGTCGCCGTTTCGCGTCACCGCTGCCGCGTTCTCCGCTGCTGCTGAAAATTAAAACCAGCTTATAAAACATTTATGTTTCGACCGTGGTATAATTTAACGGCCAGCTTTGATAAAAAATAGTTTTTTTTTAATGCACCTTACTAGTTATGTAGATTAAAAATCTTATTTTGAGATATAGGTTGTTTTGGGTCTGTCATCTAGTATTGCATAGCAAGCAACAATGGTTTCATGACATTTTCTCGATAAAAAAATAATTGAAAACACCTCGATTTACGCACATTTTTCGATGACGCTCGGATACGGTATATTCAAGTGATTGTTACATTAATTCTGAGGTAATAATAATATCTATATTTATATAATATATGTTTGCATAGAACAGAATTTTGATTGATTTCCTGGTTTAGATGTAATTAGCAATAATGTTTAAAGATATATCTTTTTATCTGCGTGCGAAAGCACTATCTTTCTCACGAACTCTTACTCTCTTAACAACAATAGCTATGACTATTTCGAATTAATAAAGTTAAGGTGAATGAAAAAATACAATATCAATGTCAATTTTTCCAGGGGTAATAGAGGTAATAGATCGACCTGCCGACGCATACTATCAAGTGAGTTGATATTCAAAAATCTCGATAAAAAAATAACAAGTTATTTAAAAATTTAAAAATATTAAAAGATTATGGTGACTTTGCTTTTACGTATGTATCATCCTTAAGTTAAAGCAAAGCCAGTGTTGCCACTCCATTTAATTTTAGTGACCTTAGATAGATTACCCCTATTCAAATATTTCAAATGTGGCTATAGTTTTTAATGGTTTTATTTAATAATTCAACCTGCAAGTGCCATACAAATATTGATACAGCTCATCCATATAAAAATAAATGCTACCGATTAACATCAAGATACATAAATTAAGGCATTATCATCACACCATCTAAATATCGGAAGTCGGAATGCCAACTTCTTATAAATATTGAGTCATCAGGACGATCTGTCGCAATGAATGCTGCAATGAAAAGTTAATACCGAACAACGGTACGTTCACGACATATTAAACGTTGCGAATGTGGGTACTCCACAGATGGCGAAGATAAACTCATGGTGACGGATTGATAGAATGACAATTTGGTGAGTAGGCCAGGTATCGCAGAAGACACCGGTCGCGGTTCACACTCGTTCAACGTGACACTTTCCGACGTCATAAACAACTTTCCTACTAGCAATGCGCTCGCGCACTCCGCGCCAGAACGCCGCGCGCCGCTCCGCGCCGCTCACTACGCCAGCGCCACACGCTCCGCCCGAGAATCACTGCGCCACTTTTCTAGAAAAATAATTAATTTATACTACGGCAATGACTTTTCTTTACATTGCAATGGAGCTGCAGCGTCGCACGAGACTAGTGGTAGACTTTCCAATAAGCTCTACCTACTTTTAACATGCTTCAAACGAGAGAAATCTTACAAGAAAACTTCTTACATGTCATATGTTATAGCGCTGTTTCTAAAAATTTATGAAAATAGTCAAACATCAATCTAGAATAAGGTACGGTATTTTGAAAATTCAAATAATTCAAAACCTACAAATGCTATTTTAAAAATTAACGTTCCTTACTAATTATTGCCATAAAAAGTATTGATAGCGTCTTGAAACTATTGTAGGAGCACTTTGGGTGGCACTGGCACACTACTGTCACCCTTCATATCTTAGACCAACCTTTATTCTGATTCTCCCGTTTATCAAAAAATTGATGTGGCCGTCGGTTTGGGTATGACATAGAAAATTGGGAGCAAATAGCTATCCCGGTAGCGGCTTCGCTCGCCTAAAAGTACTAATTTGATTTTTCTGTGCTTAACTACATTTGCATTGCATATAACCTTAACTTGGTCCTAACTTACATTGATGTAGCAACCCCAGCTTCAACTTCCAATTAAATAAATGAAGGAAATAATCTCAATACAATTATATCCACTGAAACATGCGGTCTCAAAACCAGCTCTATACGAAAATGTGAATATCTTAGTTCACCCCCGAGTGGGTGGATTTCAAATAACGGTTATACACGTGTTTATTATCAATACACTTAGTATTTGCAAAGTTTCACCACACAATTAAGAAAAACTAACTTTAACACTCCTTTAGGGATTGGTTTTCAAGTAGCGGTATGTATGTATTATTTTCTATTGTTTAGTATATTTACAAAGTGTTAGAATCGTAGCATTCAGATAATTGTATGGCATCAAAACCTTAGATCACTCTTAAATCTTCTATGGAGGATGATTTTAGTGAAATCTTGATTTATACCTACTTTTCTTTATTTTTTATACTTAGTACACAAACCGAATTTCACTAGCATATCATGAAAGCCCATTTTTTTCTCATTCTAGCTTTAGATTTCATTTTTATTATCCCTTTATCGATTCTGAAAAATGATTTTTGATTGATATTTGCAAAATCCGTTCTTATTGTTTCCCAAGACCATATAAGGAATATTTGGTTCTCTATTATGAGCGGTTTGATCTTTGCGTTAATACTTATAAAAAGCTTGTTCTTTTATACACACCACCAGTTTTTTATTAACTAAATAAACTAGTAGTTCGCGCCGAACTGAGACCTCGCGACCCCTATATCTTCACAACCCCTAAACCGATTCAGCCCATATTCGAATTCAAAAATTGTATTGAAATGAACTACTTGCCTACAAAATTTCATGAAGATCGGATCAACGGTTCGCAAGTTATCATCGGACAAATATACACACAAACATACATACAAATGCCGATTTGTCCCAGTAAACTCTGAGACCTTCGCTTCGCTCGGTCAAAAATAAAATAAATAACTTAAATCTACCATACTCTACAATAAAAATGTTAAAATATATAATAAATTACCAAAAAATATACAAAACGAAACAAAATTAACCAACTTTACCACAAAACTAAAAAAAAACCTTTCACTGAACTGTTTCTATTCCATTGAAGAATACTTTGAAGCCACTAAGGCTAGTAAGAAAATATGACGATCTGATCTCATCATCTCTCCGTCCTTGTTTTTATCGACACTATTTATTTAATTTTATAATATTAAAACTTTGATATGTAGCGTCCTCGTAATTTTGCAATACCCGAAATGGGCGACTAAGTCTTAAGTGCATATTATATTTTATTAAGACCTTTGTACACTTAGTGCCAAATAAAGAATATGAATATTATCATAAATAAATATGGGCAATGTAAAAATAGGCAGTCAGAATATTTGTTTACGTCAAAATAACAAAGTTATTGCAAGTGAACATTTTCAAAAATCCTGCAGTGATTGACTCACAAAGAAGGCCCTTCGAGCTTTTGAATATGTTTGAGATTATTAATATGAAAGTACGACGAATAAAAAATAGGTAAAATAAGTACGGGTAGAATTTGAAACAACAAGTACCCCTTTTTTAGAAAATGTCTCATCATTCGTTTTCATGAATTATTCAGTAATGACATTGGATAGCGCTTTTTTTTTTCAGGAAATTAAAAAGTGGATGTGTACAGATTGCATATCAAAATTATTTATATGAACTAGGTTATGAAAACAAACACATCTTACTTTCCGAAATGGCTTTTGTGTTTTGTAAAAACATTTTACAATATTACATCACTGCGTGTTTATAATACCAATAAATATTCAAACTAATGCAGGTACTTTCCTCCACCTGCGTGAGTCCCTTCGAGTTAAACCTACAGTCTATTACACAAGTGGCTATTAAACGTGACAGAGTACATTTTGAACTATCCGGAGCCTGCACTGCGGGATTCCGGGATCATAACGGGACTTGGACCGTCTTTTTACTTTTTTCAACCTCGAATATTCTATGGCATGCGTTCACTTTTAATGATGCCTCATTTTTCGACTCTTCGATGAAATTTCGTATTTACTATAGATTTTTTTCACGTTGTGTTAATTTAAATTAATATGTTAGTACTTAAGAAGGATGTGAAGAACTATTATTCTACTTTAAATACTTTACAGCATCAATCGCTGTTCACTGCAAGCAGTACTTTGCACAATAAAAAAAAAAACAAAATAAATTTAATATAAATTAACAATATGGTTTTGTCTACAACTCAGCATTTCAAATTGATTTACGATCTCATGAAAAAAACAATAAACAGCCAGCAGCAAGTTTGTGGTCAAACGGACGATCTTTTGTTTGCGTGCCTTTTGTCATAATAACGGGAGGGCTGCTTGTGACGTCGCCTTTGTGACGTCACGAGCTGGACTTCACAAAATGCACTTTTGCCATCATACGGGACTAACAGTTCCTGTCGTAAACCGGGACCTATAGTAATAGTCTTTTGAGCCATTTCTCAGAACGAACGGAACTCTGAACAATAGATTTAGAAGATATATGATCCGTCATTTCTCTTTGAGTTGTGACCAATTTGAGGTTTAAATACAATGTTATTGAAAGTCAGGATCAAAATTTTGTTAAAAACGATAAGTTTTAATTTTATTGTTATTGCTGTTAAATAATGTATCAGATGTTGCTAGCATCAGTTATTGTTACCACGTCGTCTAAGTAATTTGTGGAAGTAAAATGTTGAAACATTTTAATCAAAATTCAGTACAACCACGCAAAAAGAAAAAATAGTAAAACCAATCTCTCCACTTATCATTTAAATGCAGTTACAGAATTTAAATGCAAACTAATTGTCACAAGATTCTATCGCCATATCGCCTGGTACCTGTTAAAAGTCATTACTACAAACAAATATTATTGACCAGACCTGTTTCCTGTTTCTTACCATACTTGTTTTACCTTGTTACACCTACAGCTGGGCAAGCTTAGACAGAATTTTACCATATATTTTTTTTAACAAAATCCTTGGGGGTGACGTGAATGCAAATAGCGCTTGGTCTGGCAGCATACACGGACGACAGGGGAGAGGAAATGGCAGGAGCGTTCGAGGAATTGAGCTTGCAGATCTGATACTCAACGCCAACACTATACAGACTTTCTTCACCATTACAAGAGGGATAACATACAGGATATACATATATAACGGAGCTGCTAAATCTGGTGGATGACTAGGAACTTGAAGGCACAATTTACACGATATACGATGTACACGAATACACGATGTATTCGTAAATAAATATGTTTCCTAGTTATTCCAGTCGCTATGGTTTTCGCTAGAAGAGGCAAATAAAGCCAAAAAATGGTCGAAAACCCAGCTGTCGAAAACGAGGAGTACAAAATTACATTAGCAATAACGTTATGGCGGTAGATTGTGATTGTGAGCAATTCAATTAACATACCACCCATGCGTGCAAATGTCGTTTTTTTTTCCAATTTACTGTTACACCACTCACAAAAGAAGGGTTAATAGAGCCTACGCAAAAAAGCCTGTGATTATTTAACCCATATCCGCCATTCGGGCCAATCCGGAGCATATGGTCCCGTAACCCTTTGGCCCCGTTAGACCCCGTTTGTTTAACAACAGTTGCATTATGAATAATAGATTGAACTTTTTTGGTTAATGTTTGATGCAGGAGGCGCCAGGTGAACTCATTTTAATTCAGATAAAAGGTTTAAGAAATCTTAATCTGTATGCCTTGCATAACGGTCCATGAGGTATTTTTGACGAAAATGGATTGAGTTGTGTAACAGTAGGCTTAGATTAGTTTTTACCCGACTACGCGGAGCAAAAAAAGAGGGTTATGATTTTGACCGGTATGCATGTATCTTCGTCTGTTCTTTCATAACTTTTAAACTACTTATCATAATTTGACAAATGTATCGTTGGAAGCTTTTTAATCGTCCGCTGGCTATGCGCTATGTGACGACACATTAAATTGAATATGGCGCCTAGAGGACATAAAGTTACTTTTTTTTTTTATGAAGCCGTAATCTAATGCTGATGTTCTAATGTAGATAGATATCAATGAAAGGGCTCAGGATGAATATTGTTAGCGGCTTTTTAAACAAACTATTGCTTACGGGGGAGGCCTATGTTCAGCGTAGACGTCTTCTGACTGATGATGATGACGATGATGATTGTTTAAAAAATATATTGCCAGAAAAAATGCGCCGTGACATAAAGACGTAGTCGGGTTCTTAGTTATTCAACCTATATCATGTTTTAAGGAAGACTATTAGCTGTTGAGATAATTATTTTCACTTTCAGCATTAACCGTGGTGGTGTCGCGAGAGCAGGTGCCTCGCGAAGTGTCGCTGGTTCCTGGAAGGCACGCTTTCCACGCGGCCACTGCGCTAGCGCTGCATCTTCCCGGGGAAATGCACGCGGGTTCGTTGCACTTACAAACTCATAACCCCCTTTCTAAAGCGCCGATCCAATTATGTGCACTTTCGCAAGCCGCTACTGTCACTCGCCTAGATACGGATAGGAAACTCGATGCGCTTGCGCACCCACCTGCCTGACTGTGACCCTTTACGCCATCGCACCAGAGATGCGAGAATGGCGGATTGCATGGACGATAAATACATAGCAGATGGGTTAGAATATGGTGTATCTTTACAATGTAATATAGATTATACAGGGTTACAAGGAAAGGGTATGCTGAGCCGAAAAGAGCTCACGGCACTCACGATTGGGAACAACTTTTACTATGGGACCAACCCTGAAATCAAGAAAAAATACAGCTGTTCCATACATTTTGTCGAGTGTCATTGACATTTTTCTATGCAACAGCTGCTTTGTTTTCTCGTTTTCAAGTTTGGCCCCAAAGTAAAAGTTGTTCATAATGATGATTACTATGAGCCCGTTTCCGCTTAGCATACCCTTTTCTTATAACCCTGTATATATGTAAACATTTATTACCCAAACCAACTTTGAAAGTTTTTGTTATATGGTAACGTAATTTGGTCACGTTACCGAAGAAACAACGAGTCGCAAAATCTGTTGAAATTAAAATTAGATAATCTTAAATAGGTTAGCGGCTTGGCATCCACCTGGATGGCAACAGTATAAAAGAACATGATGAAGATGGTAGCACCGGACATTTCAAACTTACACGAAGAACAGCGCGGTTGAGACAGAACGATCGGCACCAAAAGAGATGGAAAATAAGGTACGGAAGAAGAATAAATTCGTATCAAATAGAATATATAGTTCGAATATATAGAATATAATAGTTCGTTCGTATCAAATAGAATATATAGTTCGAATATATAGAATATAATAGTTTGTTCGTATCAAATAGAATATATAGTTCGAATATATAAAATATAATAGTTCGTTCGTATCAAATAGAATATATAGTTCGAATATATAGAATATAATAGTTCGTTCGTATCAAATAGAATATATAGTTCGAATATATAGAATATAATAGTTCGCTCGTATCAAATAGAATATATAGTTCGAATATATAGAATATAATAGTTAGTTCGTATCAAATAGAGGCTACATCAAGGAATGTCAAAGTGTGTCTTATCAAGTTATTTTAATAATAACATATAAAAATGCTCCTATAGAGATTTCATATTCCCATTTTAACAAAATATATTTATATAGATAGAATTTACGTAACGAATAATGCAATTACGACTAGGTAGGTGAAAAATTAACAAATCGGGACTAAATTGAGCAATGTAGAAATCTATAAGGTAAACCACACACCAAAGACACATTTGTGCATATTTGTATTACGTGGCACACTTTTTGTGAAAAAATGTGGTGTGTCGTCTATTGGCGCACTAGTGTTTAAGTTTAGTTCTACGATAAATGTTTTGTGTGGTGTATAACATTTGTAGTATTGGTGTGTGGTGCGCCTAAGATGAACGTAAGTTATTCCGGTGTTTTCTCATCCGAAACGGCGATAATTTGTTGAATATCGTCTTTTATATATGTGTAATTGTGTAGTATACCAGTACATAGAGTAGACACCATTTAAAAAACAATGTGCAGACAAGTTGTTACAAATGCAACTGCGCCGGACAAAATATCTTAACTAGCTCTTTGAAAACAGTGAGGGATGGAGTATGCACATGATATTGTGGAATGGTGTATTAACTTATTTATAAAATATAAAATAAACTTATATATTGTACACATAAATGTGAAAGTCTGGATGGATAGATATTTGTTACCACGCCAGAACGGCTGAACGGATCTGGATAAAATTTGGCACAGAGACAGACAGAGATACTTTTTTTCTCGGGAAAATATATAATAGTATATTGCAATTTTGATAGGATCGATATGTTGAAAGAATTTATTAGAAGAACACATAAGCGATGAGGAGGTTCCTTTCAAGTTGAAACCGCGGGGTGCAAGTCATCGCGGTTGGAATGGTAGGATCGGTATTTTCAAAGAATTTATACCAGAAATATATAAGCGCCGAGGAGGTCGCTTTTCAAAAAAAACATTCGAGCGATATTGTATACTGAACAGATTGAACTGAATTTTTGCATATAAAAATATAGCTTAAGGGTCGGAATGTGACAAGGACTACTTTTTATCTCGGGAAAATGTACATAATTTTCCACGCGGATGAAATCACGGGGCGCAGTTAGTATATAGGTATGTATATACTAACTGCGCCATATATATATAAGGTGTATATATATACATATATATGGTGTATATATATATATATAAGGTAGTAAGATATATTTCAGCTCCATATTGAGTAATTTTACAGCAAACATCACAATCTTAGTCATTATCTTCTTATTCATATCTTATTACTTATCGACTTGTCACACTGGTGTGATTACGGGTATAAATTATTTCGTCACAGTCATATCAATGTGACGATCAATTCGTGACCGCGAGTAGCTTGACCTTGCTCTAGGTATACTTCTTATCCATTCCTATCATAAATTAAATCAAGTTTACCTGCTTTTGACAGCATAAAAACTGTAGTTACATGCAAGAACTCTGGTGTACATGGGAGTTGTGCAATCTAAAACAAAATTGAGTTTTTTTTTCAGGCACAATAAGCAATCCTCGCTCTCCAGTGAAAACGAGACATGTCGTTGAACCCATGCCATGGAACATCTGATACTCATGCATTCTTATATCATATCTCTGTCAGTTTTTCTATAAATCTATATTGAATTACACACAATACGAGGCATACACAAGTACTTTTATCATATGCATAATAACATCATGTTATAGAATGGCATTAATGTTAATCTATTATATTTCTTCGATGGCGAATCGAATAGTTTTCTACTTGATATAAGTTCATGGGCTGCTGTGTTTAGAAAGCCAACCCATAAATACAAATAGGTAGGCTCTACAATTAGATTTTTTATTCATTTCCATCGTTATCGTCCGGCAATAGAACATGTGACAAGATTTGATACGGCTTTTTTCTAAATATGTGCCACATAGGGCTCGTGGAGGCTAGACTAGTTGAACTTGTCATGAGTGATTGTAGAGAGAAGGGTGGAGGGGATCGGAGTGCATTGACACACTTACCTACTGCAAAGTGCAGGCGAAATGCAACAGTGGCGTGTCGGCGCTCGCTTCTGTGGATATACATCTACTGCGACCACCATCAATTGAACCTCAGCACCTCTCTAAGACAACACAGACGATAACAAATAGCGAGTGGGGCTCAGCTAAATATTGGTAGCTTTACTTACGCTGGCCGCTGACGCTTCGGAAAAGTGGAATGACGTCCGCGCGGCCATGCGGTTTTCACTCACCACCACGAACATAGAAGAGAAATGGAAAAACGTGTTAATTTTACATCGCCTACTGTGAAAGAAGGCCGACTTTTAACTTAGCTGGAAATAAGATACCATAGTGTTCTTGCTGTATGCACCTTTCTAATTCAAATTCAAATCCAAAAAATTCATAATTATTTAGTGTCACAAAAAATAGGTACAAAATCATTTCAGGTTGTAGCGCTAATCCCCAAACTGAGTGCATTTAGGCACCCGTATCTGGGGGACTAGGCCTTCCCGTCGTAAAAACAATAAACTATTTCTAAGTACACTACATTTAAATGATGTTGCTTAAATTTAAAAAGGTCCAACCCCGAAAGTAACTTAAATTACTTTGGGGCTGGACCATTCTAATTACTTTTGAGTCTCTACTAACTAACTTTTCTATAATAGGACTAAGTATTTTTGGATTAAAATCCATCCATCCAAAACATCCAAAAATCCCCAAATTCAATTAGAAGTCAAATTAAAGCTGGCTCGCCAATGCAGAGGTAACTAAAGCAAGGCAGGGGAAGAATAGGAATTGCTGATAATTTAAATGAAACACCAATGAGGACACGATTATTATACATAAAGAAGTCAGACAAAAAGTGGAACTCCGAGTACGCAAGATACAATTTCTGTACTCATATTAAAAGTTTGAGCACCCACAAGAAAAGTTGGAAATACGTTGCCCAGTATAAGCAGTACAATCCGAATCCTACCCTTATTTTTTTAGAGTGCTACCGAGCAAATGACTACTTGTGTGTCAGTTCTTTTATTCCACACACTTATAGATAAATTGACTATCATGAGCTGAACATTGAACGGTGGGTATGTCTTCGAAGATTGATCTATAAGTTTGTCTGAGTGAGGTCTTGTTAGCTCGATCATTTACAAACAAACCATGTCGCCCGCTGCTTAATCCATTTATTGTTCTCTTATTCATATTCCACTCGTCACCAGCGACAACAATGGTTGTGTTAATTTGATATTGCAATGTCAACGCGGCTGCACTTGACACCACTCGGAGTCAATGGCAAACACGCGGGTCACTGTTGACGGGATATTGCGATAATGCATCTAATAGAAGATGTGGTGGCCATTTCTAAAGAACGTTTTACGGAAATTTTAAACTAACCGAACAATAAAACCATTTGCTAGTACTTTTTAAGGTTATTTATAGTTTATATGTTTATATGCATTTGATCATGACTCGACGATTGAAAGAAGACGATGGATACACCTCGCTTGGGAAGGGAACTGGTGTTCGGTTGATGCTGCCAGAACACACCATTAAATCTAGTTTGGACTGAATTAGTTATTTTTATGATTGGCAGCTAAGAATTTTACCAAAGCCTTTGATGTTTAAGCTGCCGATAAGTCACTTTGAACAGTCAAACGTTATCCTCGCTAAATTCCTAGTGCTAGGGGATTCCTATAGGGAGGGCATATACTAAGCGCCCTGGGGGCGCGGACGGTGCTCTGTGAGACAAAAATGTGTAGAACTAAACTAACTGTCTAAACAGGTCCCTTTGGAACTAAATACAACAAGTGCCGGTTGCTGTTCCATAGAGCGCCATACATATTTGTCTCATAGCGCTCCGTCCGCGCGCCCGTATTGCTTGCTATATCAAGTCCCTTAGTGGTAGAGAGAAAGAGAAGAAATAGAGTGGGAGAGAGGATATTAACAAGTGATTGGTTCAAAATTCAAGATATATAAATATATCTTTCTCTTCTTCTTGCGCCGTAACATGTATGTTTTTATTCCATGTCCGCTGAAAATGGCCTTCATGGTGAGCATAATCGCGCCCATCTTCTTACAATTGTATACCGTACCTGACCTCTGTTTGGTAGATTTACTACAAGATAAGTCTTTTCGATGCATAATAGGAACATTTAACGCGTTGAAGTAGATAATTAGATAACGGTCTATCTAGATAACATCATAGGAAGATTGGTTTAAATCTGTGCTGAGTCATGTTCATGCTAAGTATCTACCAGTCAACATTTATAAACAATTGTTAAAAATAGTTAAGTTATTATTAACGTCAATAAAAAACTAAAAAAATTAAATATCTAATTAAAACTAAATCAGTCAAACCTGCCCCTAACTGTACCCGGTACAAAGGTGCCACGTTGGATGGCAATGGCTATCCTTTGCACTAGAATTGTTGTAATATATATACATTGATATCTTTAAGTTCCTCAAAATCTTAGCTCTATTTTTATGTAAGCAGTAGCTGCGCCCCGCAGTTTCATCCGCGTAAAACCTCAGGAGCCGTACGTTTTCCCGGGATAAAAGTACCAGTCACTCTCCGACCCTTAAACTATATCCATGCAAATTCAGGTCGATCCGTTGCTCTGTTGCAGCAAGAATGAAGAACAAACAAACAAACACACTTTCGCATTTATAATATTAGTAAGGATTAACAATTTTCAGTGATCTCAATGAAGAGGTAACATAGACCAGTCTAAGTTAGGTTCAAACCTATTTCAAAATTAACAGTAAAATCTACCTACGTATATTAAACTAGGTACTGAAACACTTCCAACACATACAAAGTCGTTGTAACAAAGTCTTAGCAATTTGTTAAGGCTTGAAATGAGGTTGAAGTTATCGACCTTTCACTATTATTAAAGTCTTAAGTAACACACTTAGCAAACTGAATGTCAATGAAATACTTTAGTGACTGTAGAAAAGAGTTGTTTAAAAAAATGCGATTCTGAGAAAACTATGCAGCTTGTTTGCAAGACATTAAGCACCGTTTGAGTACACTAAATAATACTGGAACATGATTTGCTTCACATATTTTAAATTGCCTCATTTTATTAAGGGTCTAATATTATTAGAACCTAAAGAAGTACTTTGGTACATTAAGCATGAATTCAAACTAACACCCTAATTTACTTGTAGATTAAATATATATTACTACATCTACTAAACCAGCCCTGTAGTCAATTGCCTAAAAAACTCGTACCTTAATGGTATCAAAATAACAAATGACGCCGAGCCACATACTAGGCCCGCTCGTCTAAAAGTTTTTTTTTTGTTAAATCGGCAACTTCCTGAAACTCACCCCTTCAGCCTCCCTCCCCCTCTCATTCAATCCACTTGTATTGCCAAAATTAATTGCATACCAATTTTTTTTTAATGCTAAATAAAGATATTCAAGACTTGTGTGAAAAATTGCTTGCAAGTTAAAAGTAAGGTTTCACCAAATATATATATGTTCATAATAACAGCGCCCCGCGGTTTTACCCGCTATTTTACAGCCTAGGAACTAATTTTACTAGGTTAAAAAGTAGCCTATTTGTTAATCCACCTCCATAAAAAATGTCATCCGAATCCGTTCAGCCGTAACAGAGTTGAATGGGAACAAACACACTTAAAAAAAATCGCATTTATAATATTAGTGTGATCTTACAGTTAGCGCTCCAAGATCCTTTAGACAATCATAATGCAATTTCAGCCACCACATATCCATTGGCAGAATGAGGTTCTTTGCCAAGCGGCAGCAAGCGAGGTGACAATGAAAGTACGCGTCGCGTTTCTCGGCTGCGATAGTTCTGCGGAATAAGGCCAGTGGCGTTCATCGGCCCCGATCGCCGTTACAGCCCGCTCCGGCGCCGCCAACGCTGCATATGCAACACCTATAATATTTGATAATGTGTGCTGTAAAAGCTTTTTGGCTTTAATTTCTGTGTGGGACGTATTGTTTTTCACTGATTATAGGCCTTTTGGTGTCACGACTAGATTACTACTATATTGCTTAGCTGTAAATATCTAATGTTCAAGAGAGTATTTATAGCATAAATATCGACAATATATCAATGCACACCCCAAATTCTACTACCCATTTTTCAATACATTGTAAATTTGGTTAGAAATTATAACTAAAAACATTTATTTTAATCTAAATTAAGCAATCAAAACAAAATGCAAATCTATGTATTAATAGGAAAAACCATTAGCTTCGTAGAAAGTAATATTAACGGCGGCGCGGACGCGGAGTGCGTGTGCGCATGATTCACAAAACGGCGGGCGGTGTGCGCTCTGTGACATAATAAACTGAATTAACATAATTCCGCCGGTTTCGGCTCAAACCCCTTTCATTTGCTTCACTCTTACTCACTCGATGGCCACTGGCCACTGGTCGCTCGCTCGCTGCACCACCCAGTTTTAAGGAAAACTCAAGTGTGAATTTAAAAGCTTATGTGTGGTTTTGTTTCAGGAAATGCTGACTCACGTGGCCTGAATATGAAAAGAAGTATCGTTGCATTTTCAAGTCTCAACTTTATTTTCTTTAGAGTTGAAGTATTCGTAGTTTCAGATTGGGTAGGTATAATTTTGAATCTTAAGAAATTTAACTGAACACTTAGGTACTTATGTTTAATAAAAAGAGTAGATATTTGTGCTAGAAACAGAAGATATTTTACTTATACTATAGAAGTGACGTTGATATACGAGTATGGCAAGTATAGAAAGTCATGGCTCCACTTAGCCATACTATGAGTGGACACCATAGCCAGGGAACCGGCGCGCGGCGCTGTCGGGCCATTGCAGCTCACTCGATTGCAACTGCTTTCCGGTAATGTAACCGCGCCGCATATGCCTGTAAGAATTCTGCCGAGGTTCGTTGAACTTTCGCGAGTGCAGAACGCAGCAAGGGTGGGGGAGCCACAGTAGGTCATACCCGGCCGTCGGCACACTTACCTTGACTCGAGGCAAGCCCGCCGCCGCTGCGCTCACCGCGGCGCTACGCCCGTGCGTAGAAAACTAGGCGATACGACGCCGTCACATTTTCACGCAATTATTTTTACGCACGCTAATCATGTGCAAAATTGGCGATTAGATAACTTTATTGCGTTAACGCTGTGGATATGCAACAAGCATTAACTTTATAGCTCGCGTAAATTAAAAATTTTAAGTTAATACGTTTTAATTGAACAATGGATGTAAGATATTTTGTGATGTATCTATCAAATCATTTTGTTGATTGACAATAAATTAAAACTGTAACTTATAATAACCGAATAAAATTTATTTTCTTCTGAATTTAATTAACTACATATCTAAATCTCGCTGATTGTTAAATTACAAAACTTTTGTTTGCTGAAAGTAATTGGTAGTTATATACAACACAACTTGCACGTTCATAGACAATTACATAGGTCTCTGCCCCCATTTACTGTGCACTTATCAGGAAATTAATCCTGAGCACCGTAATTACAGTGCTACTACATAGATCTACAAGCCACTACTCAATTTGCAATCATAGCAGCATATTTTAGTGCACTGTGATAGAATCACACTAATATAATAAATGCAAATAAAAAAGTTACTGGTTCCGTTATGAACTCTCATAGTCTCATAGTAATAGACATCTATCTCATAGAATTCCCCTCATAAATAATATTGTATACCAGGCATTAAAATAATAGCAAGGCTAATAGTAACTTGTATTTGGCTGCAAATAGAAATTTAAAAAAATGTAAGTACACCTTACTTACATTTTTTTGTATTTTTGTATTTATTGTTGAGCCGGGAAATAATTTTGTACTGAATTTCAGCAACCAAATACAAATATTGAAAACCCGGCTCAACCACCTTACTTACCTTTTATGTCTTACTTTCAGGTTTACATTATTCATCATATCGATCATATCTATCAGGTCGTGGATAAAATATTTTTTTGTTTAAATTTTAAACAAAAATTTCTTTTAAACTCTACCTGGTAGGAGCTACATCCAACTATTACTTGAAAAATTTCCGTCGACTTCGTTTTTCCTCAACACATTAAGTGTTGCTTATATTTTTTTTTAACAAATCATGCATTCCTTATTTACATTAACGGTGACAGTGGCATTTCCCAAACGCAACTCGAATCAAAAGTCCCCGGTGCCGTTAGCTGACGCATGCAACTCGCCCCTGATTAAGCTTATTGACGCGCCAACACTGGCGTAGGAAATGGACTACTTTCGTAAAACTAACAAATACATACATAACTAATATCAATACACCCCTACCTATACCCCGCAGTTACACCCGTTATAAAAGAAATACAATAGTCATGTGTGACAAGTGTGTGCAGGGTAAGTGTGCGCATGGGGTAAGTGTGCGCATGTAAGTATCTCGTAAACGGTTTATAACTGAAAGAGGCGGTTTATAACCTACCTCGCTGCCCTGCGCGACGTCATACAAAGCGCACGTTTGTCGATGACCGCCGGCGCGCCAATTTTGTTTCAACAACTAAGTGAAGTTTTTTGCTTAAACTATTAAGATGTTTTAACATAATGTTGCAACGTCCTTTTTGAAAATTGGCTGTATTAACGGGTTCTGCGTAATTATCCAGTTTGAGTAGTGACAATGTTTGAATTGTTGTGATGACACTGATTTGAATAATTTTGGTCGATTTTCGCTTTTGTTGGTTTAGGTTAAGTGTGCGCACATGCATGTCGTGTAAGTGTGCGCGTGCACATACTTACTCTGCGTAGCCCTGTTTTACAGTAGCTTGTGTTTATGGTGCGATATTTTGTTTAAGAACCTGAACCAGAATCTATACATTGAAAATGCCGCGAGATCATCAGAAAATGGCTCCAGACAGAAGTATCGTCACACGTGGTCAACTAAAAACCTGCCAAACTAATAATTTCAAAGGGTGCCGGTAAAAAATAAACAAAAAGTTATAATCTTTATGGTATGACTATAAATAATTAAGACTGTTTGTTTTTGCATCAAGCTATAATAATTAGCTCGAAAAAAAAAACTTGTTTTGTTTTATATAACTTGCAATTTTAGATTTTGAGATAGCGTTCCAAATCTTAAGTGCACACACATGCCCCACATGACTCTAAACCTGATTTTACATTTGGTAAAAGAAGTACAATTATATTTTTTATTCCCAGGAAGATTAGCTAATCCTCCAGGACATAAAATTAACTATCTTCACACCAAAGCTCAAAAATTTATGATATATCTAGAATTTATTTGAAACAATTGTGGTGTAATAAGGCATAAATTGTAGATAACTAAAATATTAAATAGCTTTAAATTAAATGTACTTTGAAAATGAATAAAATATGTATAAGTAATAAGAAAAATCAGCTGTTCTATACATTTTGTCGAGTGTTATTGACATTTTTCTAAGGAACAGCTGGTTTTTTTTCGCGATTTCAGGGTTGGTCCCATAGGCTGTTCATAATGATGAGTACATACATACCTTTCAATATTGTTGCACCTTTCAGTCAAACCCCGTATACGTATATAAGACAGGTTTCGTAATATTAATAACGTATATTAATATATTTGTGTGTTTCTATATAACTTAGTGCAGCCTAAACTGCTTGAAAGGTTTTGAAATGCAAGGTTTCGTTAGATTCCTCTGAAATGTCTATGTAACATTTTGCAGGCGGCTTCGTTTTTTTATTTATTATTACGTTGAGTGACATTTATGGTGTGGGAAACTCACAGAAGATATTTTTTTAACTATCTTTCTTTTTTCTGTGGGGAAACTGGTTCAGTATTTAACGACTACTGTATGGGCAAATTCCATATCTACAGTCTATTAATGTATGTTTTTTAAATTAATTTTTGGTATCTTTATCATGCTTCCATATTCAAATCAGTTTATCGAGTTGCGGTGGACACAGACACACAAACTTTCTCGTTTTTTATAATAATCTTGTAAGTAATTGTGTACTATCGCGACAAGAAAAATAATGTTTTGACCGAAGTCGAGGCACACATATCGTAAGTCTTTGCGTATTAGTTGCCACCAAAGCAATTAGTAGCGACTGATTATTACTTTTCTCGAACATAGCGAGGATGTTCAATGAAACAGTATGAAAGTGCCTAATTAATGGACGTCAAAACTTTGACGAAAAAAATACAATTGTTACATTAGTGAAGTACCATTATCGTTATCATCGTCATCAGCCGGAAGACGTCTACTTCTGAACATAGACCTCCCCTTCGCCATTTGTATCCACCGGTTGTTTGCGACATCTTCGTAGCCAAGTACCTACTTTCATAATATTATTTTAAAAAAACAAAATGGAACATTTACTTTCACAACGATTCAGACAAAATGCGCTAACTTACACATGATCATGTTCATCATGCAAATGAAATAGGAAGGCGAATACGTAGTGATCTAGAACAGTGTGAATGAACTGCAAAACCGCAAAAAAACAATTCAAATAGTTACTCTACATCTCTCACCACACAAGACGTAAATGTATTAAAAAAGTTTCGTTCATTTATCATCATTTACCATTCTTTGAAAACAAGGCTTAGCATTTCAGCTCAGTTAATTGAAAGAGACGAATGTGGTCAAAGATCTAATTACCTTACGTAGTAGGCAGTTTGACAATGCGTAGGAGTCTCTGAGCTAGCGGATTACAAGGACTATAACCTGAAATGGTTCCACAAGAAGTTTAGTCTTTCAACCTCTTTGCTACAATAGAAAAACGGTTTTCAATTTCTATGCGAGAAGATATTTGAATACACACACTGATGAGTGCAATCGTAGAACATTTGGCCATGATGACCATGCGCTACGCGTTCTTGCTTTGATTTACATAATTAGTAACACTAACACTAGGTAGGTAGCACTACCAGTTAAGTTTTAGCCTTAAAATACGAAAAAAGACAAGGTAAATCTATTTTTTAGCAGCTTAAATGTATGTCATCTTAGTTGAGGTACTGAGTACACTGTTGTTCCGTGCTGAAATGGTTCCACAAGAAGTTCATTCTTTCCACCTCTTTATTCTCGAGCTTTGACCGGCCATTGAGCTAGTAACGACACAAAAGATTTTCTGTAGGTTGCGTTAGCAGATCGTCACTGCGAAGTTAAAATTTGACTACGTGTGCCCTTGCGTTGGTACATCTACCTTGAATACGAGGCTTGGTTGCGTTGGTGATCGCAGCGCTATCACGAACAAAGACGATGAAAAAACAGATCCATATTTTAAAATAATGCTTATTAAATACCTACCTACCTAAGCGAATACGCTTAGGTATTTCAATAAATTATAGGTTAAAATAGCCGTTTCATTAGTTTTGAAGCTTTTGGAAAGGCGACACCAGTTAACATAATCTAAAAGTACCTACCTAGTTAATTTAGGAAAATTTATCTATGTCTTACAAGTAAGAAAAGTATAATATAAATTTAAAAAAATTATAAGCATTGCCATTCAGCGGCCGCCAGAATGCTGGGTACTTTGCTACTGCTCTGGTAGTTGGCTTGAACATTTAGATTATCTTTAGACCTTCAATGGTCCCTGTGTAATCCAACTGTTATTTTTATGTAGTAGGCTAAGTAGTGTAGGTAGTTGTAGTTTGTGTGTATTTTGTTTAATTGATAAAGGTACATGTCATATAAAAAAAAGATAATAATTATCTGTCTTACAAGTAAGAAAATTAAAATGACTCAAACTAAAATTTTCCGATTAAAATTAATTATTTACTGATACACAACTTTTGCTGTTGCTTACTACATTTGAATTAGTACTCACGGTATATTTACCACGATTTTAATTATTTTAAGTTCACGATATTTCGGCACAGTTGCATGCGCCATTTTCACGGTTCAACTCATAAACTCGAGCTCAAAAACAATGGAAATCGTGGTAAATATCCCGTGAGATCAAATTCAAATATAAGTTACTGATGTCCAACAATAATATATATTTCAAATGAAAGCTTTACCGCTTTAGCTACCACCAATAATAATTTAACTTGAAAATATAAATTCATGTATTATGTTATTAGTAGACTATTACCACAAACGAGCAGCAAAAAGTAATCTCCAAGCTCAGAGTCATGAGGCCGAGCACGAGACTTCCATCGAGCGACTCGGGCCGATGAACGCAAATCTGCGCCGCCATTTTAGATTTTAGAATCCTAGATGGCATTCGAGTTGTTAGACAAAGATTTGCGTTGGCGTCTTTATAGCGGATGAACTTGCGCAGTGAGTGATAGCGCTTGACGCCCAAGAATAGATACGCTAAGCGCGCGAGAATAATACCATGACTTACCATGCATTAGGGCCTATACTGCGTAGGACTATGACCCAGTGCATGGAACTGGGACGTAGCGCATATGACTAAACCTAGTGCACAGAACTAGGACCTAACACAGTACTTTGACCTGGTGCATAGAACTACGACCTAGTGCATATGACTATGATCTAGTGCATATGTATAGTAAATCAAGGTGTTTTTGATCAGCCTAGTAAGAAGCTTCTTGTTGTTTCCTAGCCACTTCTTGGGACAATTAATAAATCATTGATTTATATGGAAAAAAAACTATTTACAGTACTTTTATTATTGACTATCCCTTTAATCATTTACTAATAATTAATAGCTTAGCAATACCTTTAATAACCTTCGAAACATACAAAAGAAAACTGAAAGCTGGAGTAGGTATATAAAAATCTTTGCATCAACTAATGTTGAAGTAAAGATTATTTTATTAAAAAATTATATTATATAATATTTTTTTTTTTTTTTTTTGTGTTTTGTAAAATAAAATAAAATAAATAATAATTTTATTTCCTTCCCTTACAAAACATAAACTTCATTATATTAATATTAGTTTAATAATATTAATTAATCACAAATATAACTAAAAGTAAATAGTTTTTTCAGAAATAATGAATGTATTTTTTCTTTAAATTTTGTTTCTAATCCACCTCCCACAGTATGTTTATAGAGGAAAAATCAAATATTAAAAATATATTCCTGTATATTATTTACTTACTAAGTACTACTTTAACTTATTTAAGTACTATTACTATCTATTATTAACTTTTGTCGTTTAGTTAACGATGTATGGAGATTTTAATGTTTTCTTAAATTGTAATCCATGAATAAAGGAAATGCCTGATTTTCTACAAACGTTTTCAATAGTAACGACATTGCTACAAACGAAAAAGTAATGTTTTTAAGTCTGAACGTAACTCTATGCTTTATTATATTTGATTTCGGAACAAAATATTTGTACCTTTTCAATTTAACTTTGTTTTTATTATCTTTACACGAAACTTACAGCATTCGTAATTTTAAAGCTAGAAAGGTAAATAGCCTTGTTCACGGTCTTCGTCGCTAAAGTCAAAAACCTTCGCTCATGCGGGTTATAAAATGCGCAACTTATTTTCTATTCATCACTAATTACAGCTCGAAGGAATGGTTAAAGAAACAAACATTAATAAATATATGTTTCTAGCAATTTAAAATCTTGACGGAGAGCTATTTTATTCGGTAACTTTTATTTGTTCTTACAAGAAGAAAACTTTACAAAGTAACTTTACGTAACCATGAAAATTTTACCGAAGTTTTTTTTTTTTTTTTTTGAACTTGGTACGAGACGAGCATGTCGCTTACCTAAATAAATAAATATCTGGGACATTTTTGCACACACGGTCATCTGACCCTAAACTAAGCAAAGCTTGTAATATAGCAGCCAGAGACTGATAGATACGTACATATTTATTTTTAAATACATACTTATATAGATATTAACACCCAGATATAGAACAATCACAAATATTCATCACATGAATGTTTGTCCTAGATGGAAATCGAACCCACGCCCCCAAACACAGAAGGTAGGTTCACTACCAACTGAGCCACCGGGGCAGTCAAATGTGATGTTTGTGATGTTAAGCTACACGCCTGCCCATAACAGTTCAGTGCCACCCAGAATTTTGAACTTCAATAGTTCAAAACCATTGCAATGCATTGCGCTCGTCACCTTGAAATATTTGATGACAAATCTCTTTATGCCCAGTAATTACACTGGAAACATTGTCCTTCAATCTGGAACGTAACAATTTTGCACACTACTGCCTGGCGGATGAATAACTGGCAAAGGTGTAGATATTTTCCAGGCGGAATCTGCAGAACTTCTGTTTACTAGAATAGATTGACTTCTTTGGCTAAGCGTGGACCTAAACCCGGATCCTTATAGGTTCGAGTCCTAATGGGTCCCAAAAACCTTTGGAAGGTTTTTTGTTTAAATGTATGTATTAACAGTAATTACGATCAGCACTGAAATAAAAATTGTATTATCTTTCTTAGACCATCTTAGAAAAAGGAAACACTTTGAAATAAAGTGGTTTTGTCTTTGCATTTCAAATTATCTGTCAAGTTTCTCTATCTGACCTAAGATAGAGACATTTCGCTGCTTCTCGAATTAACCTTTTGTATCAAAATGTGAGTTAAATTTATTCATAACTAGCTGTTACCCGCGACTTCGTTCGCGTGGACTACAAAAAAGTAGCCTATGTCCGTCTCCGACCCTTAAGCTATGTCTATGGAAAATTCAGCTTGATCCGTTCTGCCATTTAGCCGTGATAACGCGACAAACATCCAGATAGAGAGACAGATAGACAGAGTTACATTCGAATTTATAATATTAGTTAGGAAATCAGGATGACAGCTTATGACGTTATTACATTTATTATCTGCTCAGTCAAGCCCCTAATTACTTACTAAAATTATAATTCTCTCTAAACCTATTACAGCAATAATGCTCCCATCACTAGCAAAAAACCGCAGTCTCCCGCGCGATAGGTTTGTCAAAATTAACGATAAATACACGGTTTTAAGTTATTAAGTATAGTTTGTGAAGGCAATTCTATCGTCGTTAGTTCGTCATATAAATTGGCTAATAGCAGACATTGACTCGGTCCACCTCTCGAAAGAGTTCAACGCACGTCGCTGTAGCTAGCAGAGCTAGTCGCACGACTCTTTACACAATAGCTTTTTGTGCATTCCTCCTTTTGGTTATGACATCATCGGCAAGTTCAAGTATTACCTATGGACGTAACATCCTCTCGATATGTAATCATCGTTGATCGCCGGCCGTCAAGTACACGGGCAGATCATGTAGATAGTAAGTACTTTTCGTTTTCATGCGTAGGCGGAGCAGAAAAGTTTTAAATTATATGATAAATAATCTAGCTGTTACCCGCGACTTTGTTCGCAAGGACCAGTAAAAAAAGGAGCCTATGACGTCTCCTACCTTTAAGCTAAATCTATGCAAAAATTCAGGTAGATCCGTTCTGCCGTTTAGCCGTGACAACGCGACAAGCATCCAGACAGAGAGACAGATAGATAGACAGAGAGAGATTAGGATATGGTATATTATTATAGTTGTTACCCGCGATTTCGTTCGCGTGGACATAAAAAAATAATCCTATGTCCGTCTTTGTACACTGTTCTTTGTCTTGATACACTGTAACTCCTTATCAAATTTTATGAAGATCCGTTCAGCCGTTTATCCGTGATAACGCGACAAACATCCAGTCATAGAGACTAAGTTACTTCCTATAGTTCGCTAGATGGCGTTGATCCATTTTTGTGCATTTTTTGACGTTTTGTATGGACTGACAGTTGTAATGTAGGGAGTTCTGAATCGCGCAAGTGAGTTTTTTTCTTCGAGACGAACGTATTAATTTTTACACCTCGAAGCTACGAGTATATTGGTCCTGATACGACTGCAGCTATAATCCTCTGAATTATAATATTAGGTAGGATATATATATGATTAAGACGGTCCTACAGTATTATATTTACATAAATTTGATTTGATTTGACTGATTTGATAAATTTGAACATTGCACATATAATATTTTAGGTAAATTGATTTGTAATCTGTAATAGTGACATGGTGGAGTCTCTAGATGGAGGCTTAGGTGGTGGTAGTCTGACTTATGGCAGACGCACTACCACCTAAGCCTAAGAGTGCTGTCCCAGGATCCGGGCAGATAGGGGTACATATTTTAATTTTTTTACTATGAAAACTGACGTGGTTTTGATACATTTTGTTTTAATAAATACTCACGTTAAATTGAGTCGGTTATTCCGACTATTGTTTCGATCACATTCGGTGACCTTTATCAAGGAATGCTAAGCGAGACATATTTTAATGATAAATTCAAATAGCCTCTGGATGTTAGTCTTTTAGAGTCTTTGAATATGTTGCATAGCATTCTCAAGACATAGAATCCTAGTGAGGAGCTATAACTTTGAAGCGTTATGTTGAAGCGTTGAATAAGTTTTTTTATTTTTTGCGTAGTACAAGTTTTGAGTGAATGATCTATGAAAAAAACTTACTGTAAATTATTGCAAGCATGATGTTGATAAAGGCCTCGGTTGATAATATTCCCACCTACTGTATGGGTCGATAATTCAAATGAGAATGTTACAAGCACGAGTTAAACTTAGGACTTCCTAACGGACGTTTCATTTAAGAGTTTTAGATACTCACATAACAATCATCTTAGCTCAATAGATCAACTGCAATTAATGGTAAAACGTTTCCATTTTCCATTTACGGACTCGATGACGGCTTTCTATTTTAACCAACTTCCAAAAAAAACGAGGAGTTTCTCAGGTCGAATGTAATTTTTATTTTTTATGTGTGTTGTTGAAGTCGGTGCCAGCCAAGAAGGGCAGTTTAATACTGCCTTTGCAACAAGATTTCGAACGGCACGGGGTAGCGGCATAGCAACTGCCTTTCTTCACTGACACCGACTTCAAAAATAACTGATTATAAATTATCGTTTTTTGTTTTTTTATATTTTCTAAAAATATTTTTTATGTCAATAATACTCGTACTGAGTTGTTATAAAGCAGCTTCAATAAACAAATATCTAGATTAATATTTTTTACTGGGGAGTTGTTTTAAATGGATTGTTAGAAATCACTTACAAGTGACGCAGCGATTGACCATGGACAGGCGAGGCCTCATAAGTTATTCCAGTGCTTCGTTACGAGGAGGGAGTTTTTTGCGCGTCAAGTTGTTATAATCTGTCGGGACGTGCAAAAAGTGTTAGAATATTTGGTGGAGGCTCTATGGCGGTGGGGCTGCGCGGGCGGCGGTTACGTAAGTTCATCTAGTTCCAAGGCCGAGGACGTTGCTCCCAAATCGCTGATCGCGTCCTGCCGGCCTGTGGAGGGGCGACCAGGCGAGTTTCGGCGTCCACTTCTTTTTTTACTAATACATATCTAATAAACATAGAACTAGCTTAGAGTTCGTTGCTTTTTTCTCGATGTACCTATTCGCTCGCCTCTTAACTAATCCTTTGAAGGTTCGTTTGGTTAGTTTTTATACCAAAACGTGTTTAGACAGAGCAAAAAGTTAAGCGGTCTTAAAAAATATAGCCAACGAACCTCAAGACGGTAGCCGGCGAAACCGACAAGATGCTATCTTTCATTTCGGGTAAATATTGACGAAAATTTAAAGGCTTAACCGCGGATCACTGGTTTTAGTTCCTACTTATTTAATCTTGCGAAATCCGATTAAGTTACAAATAACTGCATTCGATTTAAATAGAAATTCTATAACAATGAAGTTAAGAATACAAAGATGTTGGTAAACAATAACTGCTACTGTTGTCATAAATCAAGAAGAAAGTCATCCCTTAATGTATTACAAATTCTCCACGCTAAGGGCGGTCAAGGAACAACGAAGTGAAAATCAGAGAATGCACCCCTTTCTTTTATGATCTAAGCTACTGCGTAATAAAACTGTTTCTTTTCTTTTGTTGTAGATGAGAGGTCCGAAGAATGAGACTATGCGGGTCCTACCGATCCATTGACTATTAATGACATTGACATTGTTGGTATGTGAAAGGAATCATCATTAGGTACTCTAAAGCTATGTATAATATTGTTACATGAAACTTAATAAGCATGACTGGTATGAATAATAGCTTATACTCGTATGCTATGCTCATAGCGTTAGATCGGTGTTCCTAACCGATCACTGATATGTAGCATAGGACACGGTAAGTCTTAGCATGGATGGTCACACGTGGCATTTACAACTGAGCGCTACAGTGATTAAGATGACTCGTTAAATTGTAGATCCAGGTTGTTCGTCTTATAACAAACATTGCTAAGCCTCGCTAGAGGCCTTAAAACTATGACGTCAGGACTTACTAATACTTATAATGTAGGAATTGGGAACATAACTCAATTACATATTATTAAACCCATTTTCCAATAGGCAAGCGTGTTACATCTTTACAACTGAGCGCTACCGTGGTTAAGATGACTCGTTAAATTGTAGATCCAGGTTGTTTGTCTTATAACAAACATTGCTAAGCCTCGCTAGAGGCCTTAAAACTATGACGACAGGACTTACTAATACTTATAATGTAGGCATTGGGAACATAACTCAATTACATATTATTAAACCCATTTTCCTATAGGCAAGCGTGTTACATCTATGATCACATTATAGCTTCCTGACTCCCGTCTGGTGAAATAGTAGTTAAACGCATGTAAAAAAGTCTAGTCCGCTGTAAAAAAAAACAACAATAATTTTAAAAAATTAGAAGCGTCTTCGTAAAGAAGGATAGTATATGGTCCCAACGTCCCCACTGCTTTTTCTACTAGTGGAGTGGTTTATGTTCACATCATAAAAGAAAAATGTTTAAATTTTCAGTATTATATTAACAGGATAGCGTCTAAAATTTATCATCACAATGTTTTGTAACTATTGTAACTCAGTGGTTAGCGCCTTCGGATCGGACGCAACAGGGCTTGGGTTCAAATCCCAAAAAAATTGTAACTATTGTAACTCAGTGGTTAGCGCCTTCGGATCGGACGCATCAGGGCTTGGGTTTAAATCCCAAAAAAGAGCTTGATGAGGAATGAGGTTTTCGAAGGAAAACATCATGGAGAAACCATAGCATGGTGGTAGGACGCTTTCTATATAAGGTGTTACTGAATGGCGCAACAATATTGAATGGTACTCACCTTTTTCATTATTATGAACAACTTTTACTATGGGACTAATCATGAAATCGCGAAAAATATCAATGACACTCATCAAAATGTATGGAACAGCTGTTTTTTTGCCCACGATTTCAGTGTTGGTCCCATAGTAAAAGTTGTTCATAATGATGAGTACATACATACCTTTCAATATTTTTGCGACTGGTTAGCTACCACCCTCAAGTTAAAAGTCTGTCGTAACACACCTAGCGATGTGTTCAGGGAGCTTCAGCCTTGACACCCTGTTTCCATTCCAGGCTAGGCGTTTATCATCCTCGACCACACCGTCATTTAACATCACCTCATATTATTTCTATAAATATTTACACTACACAAGTGAATGCATCGGTGAAGGAAAACATCGTGAGGAAATCTGCATATTTCCGGAGAAGAAATTCGATGGCGTATGTGAATCCGCCAACACGCACTGGGCCAGTTTGTTGGATGTAGCCTAATCACCCTTCGAGGGTAGGCTGATATCTTAGCAGTGGGATGTTTAAAGGCTAAAGCAGACAAGTGAATGCAATATATTTTTCAAAAAATTTGCTTATCTCTGTCTAAATTATGTTTTGTTTTTTAGAGTAGAGTCCCAAAGTCAAAGACAAAGTCTGTAACAAAATACATAGTTGCATGATTTTACAATTTCCTTTGTTGTTCTTTCTTCTCTCAAATCGCATACTTTCGTCACAGGAAACAAACCTCTGTATGTCATTGTGTTTTTATAGTTGCAATGTGTGTTTGGTTTTAAGAACCGTTGGTTTCTTTTTTTATGTGCATTATAACGGCCACCCTTTTAAGGAAAAAACTTTTGGGCTCGGCAGGTAGAGCGAATCTCTCGATCGAAGCCTTCGATTACCGCGCCGATTGATGTTACATAATATGCTTTTGTTATTGTTCAACATTTGTTGCCCTTGTGTAACTGTAAATGTCCTTTTTGATCTCAAATACTTGCATTATTGTATTTTACGGATTTTGATAAAGTGGCAGAATAATGCAAAGAAAAACACAAAGGCAAACTAAAGGATGGTAAGGGAATTTGCAAAATAAGGAAAATCTGATTGTGATCTTAAGTTGTACTTACACGGTTGGCATATGTTCTAAATGCAAATGTGTGTTGCCATTTTTTTTTTCTAAATTTACTAGCTTTTTATTACTTTTATTACAACCCCTTTACCGATTACAGTCATATTCGAATTATTATTATTTGTTGAAATTAATTTACTTGCGAATAAAATTCCAGCTTGCAAGTTATCGTCAGTCGAATATACAAATATACATAAATAAATAAATAAATAAATAAATATCTGGGACATTATTGCACACACGATCATCTGACCCCAAACTAAGCAAAGCTTGTAATATGGCTGCCAGAGACTGATATACGTACATAGATATTTTTTTTTAAATATATACTTATATAGATATTAACACCCAGACATAGAACAAACACAAATATTCATCACATAAATGTTTGTCCTAGATGGGAATCGAACCCACGCCCCCAAGCACAGAACGTAGGTTCACTACCAACTGAGCCACCGGGGCAGTCACATAGAAACGTCGATTTGCAACATGGACTCGTAGACTTTTGCTTCGCTCGGTCAATAAATAGATATAATGTATCGTCAGTATAACTCGACTTCTTCACACAATTTCAGTTTGTCTGAGTTGTCAAATCTAACCCCTGACCCTAACTCCGGGTAAAGGGGACCCCGAGTTAGTGGACTTGGTGGAAGGCTGAGATAGCGGTGGGTGAAATTATGATAATTACACGTAGTGACCTAGTAAAAATTTAGTTATAAGCTTTTTAGCCACTTATATTTCTATGATTAGTTTATACAAGTTGTTATTGAAAGGTGTAGCAATATTGAGAGGTATGTATATACTTATCATTATGAACAACTTATACTATGGGACCAACACTGAAATATATTTTCCATAGAAAAATGTCAATGACACTCGCCGAAATGTATGGAACAGTTATTTTTTTCGCGGTTTCAGTGTTAATCCCATAGTAAAGGTTGTTCATAATGATGAGTACACACCTTTCAGTGACAGTCTATATATGTAGGTAAAACAGGTAAAAGCAAAAGAAGAACTAACAATAAATATTTCATTAACTAACAATGAAATTGAGTCGGTTAATCTGGTTATGATTTCGATTAAATCTGGTGATATTTTTCAGTAGTGTTCTAAGCGCGAAGCACGCGCCCTCTCAATTTTGCTAATTTTAAGCAGAAACTATAGTCAGAATAACCTATTAAATATAACGTAAGTATTCATAATATTAAGGTGCAACGTTTCGCTCAGCGCGCGAAATTCAAATTTTCTTGCGTTTTTTGTCAATTACTGCGTAATTACACATTGTAGGTTCATGAAAAGTAATTTTGCGACAATAAATAGGTCGTATCAAGAAATTACACCAACCAAAAATTCAAGTTGAAAGCTAGTATGTGTACATTTCTCACTAAACAAAAAACCAAGATGAAAATCAGCTGATTGAGATTTGTAGCTAAACCAATGTTATTTAGTTGATTTCTTTGAACCCGTAATTTCTTAAAACAACTTATTTATTGGCGCAAAATTGGTTTCACTAAATCCACGATGTGTGATTAAGCTGTAATTGACAAAAAACGCAAGAAAAATTGAATTTCGCGCGATGTGCCAAACGTTGCATCTTAAATTAAAATGTGTGAAAACCACATTAGTTTTCGTTAAAAAATACCATAATTATTACCAATATTTTTTTGTTTTATATTGTCACTATAAAAAAACTGTTCTCAAATATAAAATTGATTTCCATCT
The DNA here is from genome assembly GCA_947579745.1 of Apocheima hispidaria. Classification (NCBI taxonomy): domain Eukaryota; kingdom Metazoa; phylum Arthropoda; class Insecta; order Lepidoptera; family Geometridae; genus Apocheima; species Apocheima hispidaria. Next base: position 8,062,069 of record OX388151.1, read on the forward strand.
AGTTTCAGAATTGACATCTGTTATTGGCTAAAAAGGAATTGTGTTTACATGATTCAAATCAGGGCTGCCAGGATAATTTGTCAGAAAAAAATATAAGAAACTTGCGTCAAAAACGCATCCGTCATGAGTAACGAAAAGTAGACATTGCAGTAAATCTCATGCAACTTTTTTTTTAAAGCCTTCTGGTTAACTTCACAACAACAATATAATCAGAAAAATGTGCTAGCCCTAAACAATTTGAGCTATTTTAGTCAACGATGAACAGTTTATGACATAACGAGCTTTATCTACATAGTACATCTGAGTTAATGCGTGAGCGCACCGAGTTCGAAACTTTTAAACTTTTTTGGTGTAGTTAGACAGATTATAATCCGCAGTAGTAATTATTGGAATATTTTTTTTTATATGTGACATCACGGGATAGGCTGTCCCGTGATGTAACAAACATGAATAGTTAATGATAATAAACTTGGCAAAGTAAGATGATACAATTATTTTACTGGAAAATAAATTATTTATAGAACTGAAGAAGTAAATCAAAGATGAAAAAAATAATTCTAGTATATTTTTTCTGAGCGGTACTTATACCTAACTTAGTACAGGGTAAGCAGGCAAAGCCTAATTGATAGATTTAGGTTTAGGTGAAAGAGAAAACTGAGTCACGCCTAGTTTTTAGACTCATACCAGTTAGCGAAAGCAATTCGCGATTCGGGTAAACATTATTTGACACTCGCTCTAGATCAACCTGGTGAGCTGGATGTAGTGAATTCACTGTCAGATTCGGCCATGGCATTGGAAGTGACGGCATCGGAAGAAGAGAGGGTGTGCGCGTGTCCCGCTCGCACGCAGCAGTTCATTCACCCGGCGCGGTGCGAGTACGGAAGAGCTGCGCGGGCGCAGGTACCGCGGGCGGCGCGAGGCGGTGACGCTGAGAGTACCCGCGCAGGAAGGACGTCTCCGACCATGAACCGAGTTACATTTTATCAGTTATCCGGAGGTGTCGGTGCGCCGCGCCGTGTCGCTCGCTCCATCATGAACCTCTAGTACGATACTCGAGTGACGTTTTGCATTTATCTAGACTGAAAGCAACATAGATCTCAACATAAGACTTATTTTAATATTTTTTCTCATATTTTTAAGTGACGGTTATAGTGACTTGTGGATTTATTTAAGTGTAGTGAAAACATAAACAAACATTTCCCATTAGGATTTTCATTTTGGATTTTCTTCGAGATTTTCATCGTTCCGGTTGGCAGTCAATGGTCAGTATAAATATTAATATTTTTATTAACAATATTAACTTAAGTTTTGGAAGTTAACTCTGCTGGGCAAGTAGCTTGCAATATCTTGCATTCAAAAGACATCAACGCGCGGAATTGTGCTGTCAATGTTTCTGTATTATAAATTATTTCTCTATAAATTTAGCAAGGGGTTACCTAGTTATATTATTATATTAGTAAATAGTATTAGAATAATAATAATAGTTTGAGCTTCACAACATCTCAGTCATGTATTAAATGCTATTGTTTATTGTTTTTTCCCAGCTTACCATATTAATTAACATTTGTTAAAAATAACCTACCTGATTATAGAAATAGTTAGGACAATGCTACTAGACAATGTTATGATAGATACTAGATAACAATGCTATCTAGTTAGACCTCTGACTAGATCTACTAAGACTGACATACGTTTTACTGCATATTATGACAGATATTACGTATCATGTAGAGAATAATTATAGTTAATTGAATACACAAATATTCAATTAACTTTAATAATTAAAGTTAATTGTTAGTAAAAAACTAGTACGCTTTTTAGACCAGTTAAAATATTTGTGCTTAGTAGAGTCATAGTGTGGGTATAATAATTTTGTTAAAAATAAACCTTCTTACTTAATTATAACAATTGAATAGCTAAAGTATACTTCTACACTAACCTCCTTATTCATAATTATTCATAATTCATGGCTTGATAACCAAATCTGTTGTATAATGTTATTGTCTAGCATCCACGAGTGATACTTTTCGTCAGTTTATAGCAGATCAGCTCATCGATTGTTTATGTATAAAAGTATTATATTATAAGCCGGTACAGTATGTATTTAGAGGTAATTTCTGAAAGTAAATCTTTGTATATTATTTCACTGCTGGACTGCCTCTGACCGACATTAGATAGCTATTTTTTATTTACTGGGGGCAAAAGCTAATGAATAATATACATCATTTACTTGAGAAATATCAATATTTTTACTTAGTACGTACATGTTGTGCTGGCTTCATGTGCTCACGCTAGTGTGGTTCAAGGAAGAAGGGTAACATGAAAATTATAAAGATTTACATCATAATTTTTAAAAAACTTGACATAATTCGTCCTTGTCAGCTACAGGTATTGGTAGGTATGTATACGAATCAGCGAATCGGTCCATTTTTTTGCACATGTCATAATAATAGTTATCAGCATGTGAGCGTGGGGCACACAAGCACAAGCGCAGCTATTGTATTCGTCTGCAAAAACAGAACCTTGAACTTGCAGAGTTCGGCTTCAAGGTGAACATTTGAAGCACGTGGGCCCACGCGACGCTGCTTACGTAACCCTCCGCCACTATTAATTGTCAAATGCAACACATTTAGACAAGAGACAAAACAACACATGTGGGCTAAGACATGTTGGATAAAGCGACATTTTCACGACCAATGTGGTTGACTAGATCTAGGAATCTAGGTTTGACGTATTTTAGGTTATGATGAAATTGGCGTGCCTTTTGGGATAAATGTTGGCGACATGAGAAGACATTTGCTAGCTCAGCTAGCTGTTGCCGCGGTTTAGCTTCTGATTTTCTCGTTTTGTTGCATTTTCTCAAATACAATGTCTTGAGGATTTCAAGATATAGCGGTGTCAAGAAAAAAATACAAACAGACAAAATTAATTTTATTGAATTACAATCTTTCCGCGCGGCGTCGCTCGCATGGAGGACAGTAAATTAAACACCCTATTTCACCTCTCTCAGGGGTTGGTTTTCGAAATATCATGTGTCTTTATTTATTTTTTATGATTCGTACATAAACTGAGTTATGGCAATGTGACAATGGGCAGGCCACATCGTTCGAAGAACCGATAGTTCTTGAAGGTTCTTGAGTGTCAATTACGAGCTGGAAGACGCAGCGTAGGTAGGCCTCCGGCTATGTGAACAGACGACATTTTGAAGGTCGCGGGTAGCCGGTGGATGTAAGTTGCAAATTGTCGTTCAGTATGGCGGTCTAAGGGGGAGGCCTTTGTTCAGCAGTGGACGTCTTCAGGCTGTTGATAACGATGATGACATAAACGGAGTTTCCTTAGCATGGAAAAATATTTTATTTCCATACAAACTTTGGGAGTCCATTTTACACCATTAGAAATGGGATTTCTCAAAATTCGTTCTTATTGTTCAACTTAATCATTTGTGGAGTAAGAAAGAGTTAAATTTAGCTGTAAAATATTCATCACAAAGCGACATATATCGACACAGCTACACACAAAAAAACATGCCCACTAAAGACAAACAAAAGTAAACCCAGTATCAATCACATAGATACATAGATACATAAATTTGCATACTCACCGGCCGCGGTTTCGGCAATGACAATGACAACGACCGATGATATAACAGAAGGCTGTCAAACTCGTGAAAACTCGGTCATTGAACCGCGCTTGCGACGCAGGCCCACTTACATTCTACTCGCTTTCGCTTACACGATTATCACTCTTACTGCTCGTGTCGTTAAGTTCAAACTTGCTGCTCGTTCCGACAAACAAGTTTAAGATTATACAGTTAAGATTCAGATGAAAAATACGTGACGCAGAATTTTTATATGGTAATACTTATTATTTTCCGCATATTATTTTAAGTCTACACCATTCGCCTAGTTACATAAACAATGGTGGTTTTGAGTCCAATATGCCTCACTCATCAATAATAGAATTTAGTACATTCATATTCTCAATATAATTATTTACATGCCTGTCATTAGTATCCTAAGATGCGAGAAGATTAGATTCACCTAAAATCGTCATGTACTTTCGTACTCGTCAACAACCAAGGCGATGGAATCGATGCGTTTTAGAATACAATTGATATATATAAAAAAACAAGCCATTTTCTTGGAATCAATGCACAGACCAAACCGCTTATGCTATCATAAGCAGAATAAATTTCAAGTTTCTATAAACTTGACATTGGGACCCAATACTATCCAAATGGTCTAGGTGATCTGTGAGAACTGATTTTGCTAAATTCTACCTTTGAAGGGGTAAAATGGGCCCCTAGAGTTTGTATGGAAATACAAATTTTTTTCATGCTAAGGCAATGAAACTCGTTTTGTGTACTAAGCATAAAAAATAATAAAAGGCATATCCCAAGATTTTTTGAAAATCATTCCATAATGAGGTAAAACGTTTAATTTTCTGTATTTACTGTCTGTAGTGTACGGTTGTTAGCCTTTGTGAGCGAAGCCGTGCGGGTAAGCTAGTTAATTATAAATTTACTTTAAATTTCATCAAAATAGCTTAGAACTGTTACAAGCACAGCAAACTGTAGTGTTCTAATTAGATTTCGAATCGTTCGTCAGTTTTAGTAGTTCGGGAAAGGTCCTTGATGGGTAGAAAGTAAAGGTAGTCGCATGGGCTGTAGGCTCATGGCGGAGGAAGGGGGGTGACGGGAGGGGGGTGCAGTAATGCGTGGAACCTGTTCGAACAACGGTACCTTGGATCATGCCCCCGGCGCGCACGCACCCATTATGTAATGCATTTTTTCTTGCTTCACTGACTCGTCGAGGAAACATATGACCTTTCCGCGGTATCGGACTACATTACGTATTAAGAGTGAATTCCAAAATTGTATTCTTTGAATTGGAAATTTTAATACCATTTCCTGAGTATAGGATACTTATACATACCTATATAGGATACCTATATAGGATTTCCTGAGTATAGGCGATTTAAATTCCGAAAAAAATAAACACTATAATTCAAACCTAGATCTAATATTTCATGGGATTTGAAACACGATTCGTAATATTTCGCTCGGTCGAAAAACATCTTGAACACAAGTCTTTTCATGGATTTTGAATCAATTTTCGTTTTTATTTATTCAATGTCTTATAATTTGTTATAAAATAATGACCATATCATTTTCATGAACACCTTCTAGTGAACTATAGGGCTCATTTTTTGTTTATGTTGTTTGGAAGAGAAAAATAAATTTGTCTTCATTGTCTTTACCGTAATCGCCGCACTAAATTTTGTACTGAACTGGTCTTTAAGTGTAAATAATTACGATCTATTTTTCCATCAACACGTTCGTATTGATCTGCAAATTTTGGAACTTAATACAGCTTAAGAGAGCTACTACATAAGAGAATAATATTAATATACCTTCTCCTAATATACACAATCAAGTAAGAATCTAAACTAATTTTACTATAAATTTGGAACGAGGAATAGAGTATTTTTGGTATATCTCTACTTATTTTTTCTAACTTTAAAGGTATATGTACAAGAAATACAATTTAAAGTCTCAGTAAAAACTATTTTTGTTTCATCATCACTGATAAGATACCATTACAAGCTGCCAGTTATTCCAAGCACTTAACATATAATATGGTGTGATGGTAAGTGTATTTATTACCAAGCATTAAAACAATACATTGCTAATATCAAACACACGCTCTCGCGAAGGTCATGTTAGCTTCCGTGTCAGTACTCCGATAAATTATTAGCGAATCGTACTTTTGAATCACGTAAACAACGTAATGTAAGACTTATTACAGTAGATGACAACACTACTATAATTGTCCTTTCACTAAATAATACATCTTACTACATCAGCCTTTTACAATCCCACGCCTTGTGAAGTTTGGCGGATTCACATACGCCATTGAATATATTTTACGGAAATAAGCCGTTTTTCCTGACTATGTTCCCTTCACCGAAAAGCCAGTGGTATATATCCGTACGTAAATTCCAAAGAATTCATTGGTACGGGTCTGCCCGGGTTCGAACTCGCGACCTTACGAATATGAGACGAGCGTGCTCTCTCTGAGCTACCACCACATCAAACTCGAGTAAATAGCAAGCTCAAATCTATTTTGAAAACTCGCTGCAACGTTAAAAAATTAGCAGCACTAATGAAAACTTAGGATGTTCAACCAGTTTTGGATAATTATCTACAATATAATCAAATCAAAGTTTTTTTTATTTGACACATAAGAGCGGTACATAAATAGTTTCGAATGTATAGCACTGTATTTTGGAAACCATAATGAACGAACTTATAGACTTCAACGTAAAGCAAAAGTACACAACAACCGTTTATTATTCCTAATAAGCTATGAAAGTAAAGTTGCAGGAAGTGCAACGGGCACGTGGTTGTAAAAATGTATAATATACGAGTATACCGATGACGGATTGTCCCACATGCATATGAGTAGCTATAATATGTATGCCGCTTGCCTTCCGGTGGCCGAGGGACAGTTACAGCACCATAACGCATGCCAAACTCATTATATACGAAAAGTGAACATAATAATGTAGCTACGGACATGAATATATACAACTAGCATTATTCAGGGAGGAAACAGGAGAATACGTTTGTATGGAATACTGGTCGCATAGCTCTTAAGGATGGGTGATAATGTAGCAACGAACATTCAAATAATTATGCAAATATCTAGGTTTTTCATTGAGCTATTAAGTACTACGTGATATAGGCGGCAATGCAGTACATTGCGACGTCCCGTTTGATTGTGGTCACTTTGCAACACTTCACTCAGTCACTAGCAAGAGCTTGTTGTGTGATTATGATATGTGTTTTTCTATCCGCAGAAACAAGCACATGATCAAATATGTTATATTTTATGGGTGTATCTTAGTTACACGCGCTGCTGCTGGGTTGTGGCACTCCGGACACATACATAAATATTCGCATACACATCTATAAGAATAAGTTTTTTTTCTGGCGAGTAATACTCAGGCAGCATAAATTTTGACAACAGGGCTAGTAACTCGGCGTATATGAACTTACTATTATCAGACATGAACATGAATATGTCCGTGATTTCTACTCTATGACATGCGAAAAACAATTTTCATTTGAGTATTTTTTACGCATATTAACGAGGACTGCGGCACCGCTTCCCGCCGAGCTCTGATTTCACCCACCCTTAGTTTTTTCATCGGGCGACCTAACGGTAGCTATCCACGTATATTGGGTACCGTATGATTTTTTAAGGGCCGCTTTATAGTGATGTATGACGAACATTTCTGAGCCCGCTTCCTGTCTGATTGTTGAACGTAATTAAGTTAGATGTTTATAAGATCTAATAAAATTACGAAATGGTAATGGATTTACCCTATCAGTTTCGGACCAAATTTTGCATGTCATTGAATAATTTGTGACTTATAAAATATTAAAAATACATGAAATTCACGTAATAGACAGGCCTATCCATAACTCTATATCATACAATCGTTGGTATATAACTATGAACTTCTGGTTGATCGAGCCAAACGAAGATCTCAGAGTCTACAGAAACAAATCTGCGTTTGTATATTATATGTTAGTATATTTGTATGTTTGTATGTATATTCTGACGATAACTTAGAAAACGTAGATCTGATCTCTATGAAATTTTCTAGTCAAGTAGTTTAATGTAATTAAAAATTAAGTCGAACATGAGGAAAATCTGTCCAGGGTTTGCAAAGTTATAGGGATCACGAGGTCTCAGTTCGGCGCGAACTACTAGTAGGTAATATATACGTATATATACGAATTAAACTTTTTTTTGTATAGCAATATAAAATCAAAATCATTAAATACATTAACCAAAATTACTACATACAAAAGAGCAGGTGAATAAAAATATAAACATCGGAACCCATGACATTGGTTCATGCTCGGCTAATAGTCGTCTCAAATGGATCTAACGGTACGTCTACACAAAGGCGACGCTGTCCCAAACCTCATAATTTTTCCGCCTCTACCTGCGATTTAAATTTAACCAAACACTTGCCGTTCCTTTTCATATTTTTTTAATATGACCGGTGATAATCTCTTTATAATGTCGTATATTATTACAGGCAACGAAGAATTTTGAAAAAACTGATTTGGAAATAACAGTGCTCTAAACGAGATTGGACGCGCCCGTCGACGCTGCGCTAATGTAATAAGTGCGATCCGATTCCCAATGAAAAGTAAATTAGAATAGTATAAATGTAGAATACTTTTTACGGGCATAGAAGATAAAACTAACAAAGGAAAGTAACCGTCGTCGATGCGGTTCGCCCGATCGATGAAAGTAAAGGCCCGTGTAGACGGCCGCGAGTCCCGTTAGCCGGCCCGAGCTCCAGCTCACGGAATACTAAGCGCTGACATACTGCGCGGCTTTTGACCCTAGCACATTCTAGACTAGAACTTCACACCTCTATGCACTCCATTTGTACACCCACCCGATTACCTGGAACAAATGCCTGCTGATTCCACCGAATACTAAATCGCAATACATTCTGGGAATTTAACCGTAATCAATTACGGCATTGGTAAACATTTTACGACGAGTAATTTTTTTTTTTTTTTAATTTGTTCACTGTTATCCCAAAAACGTAAGTTTAGTTTAGTTTTACAAGCCGCAATGACCCTGGCACCTATTTTTGTATTAAAAATGTTGATAAAAAGTGCCATTTGTGCACGGCTCTATGGATTTTTTATCGTCCTTCCAAGATTTTTGCTACATACCATTGTATTTTGTTAAAAAGTAAGTACACCTATTATTTTTCCGACAAGAAACGCAATTTGTGCAAATGGCATTTTTTAGCGCATCCCATTCGTTACTGTCAAAATTGGCCATAAACCGACGGGTACATTGTTTATCTACCAGCCCTTTGTTACGCGTCAGTGCAACCTTCATTATTCTAATGAACAATGAGACAAACAGACCGAAGGACCTAACTTGAAGGGAAAATTGCACATTTTGCGATAAAATTGAAAACTGTAAAATGTAACGTTGCTTAAACAGTCGAGCGACACTCGATACCCCAGGATTAGAATTCAGATAGATTAAGTGCGACTGAGACTTAGACGTACATTATTTAGGTTGGTACAGATGTAGGAGAGGACGTCGACCCTACGCAAAATTCGCTGCATTGGGCTAGGTCTAGCGGCGCGTATGTGGTTGTACCAACACGGAAGCGAAGTGAGCGGGAGCGAGATATGGCCTCAACCCCCGGCAGAGCAGGAAAAGGCATGAATGAGTATCGAAGCCTACCCCAAGTAGGGGGAAATCAAGTTTGCACTGCGGGCACCACCACTTCCACAGATAGACGGGCCCTGCACAATATACAAGTACTAAATGCAATCGATGGATTTTCTCATCAATGTGTATAGAGACATACCCGAGCTACTTCCAACACTTTAAATTCTTTGTTCACAAGCAAAATTGATATAAATCTTAGTTAAGCACTAAATTTTGGAAGCAAACATGATCGGAAGAGGTAAGTAAAGTAAATTATTTGATATATCCAAAAAAACATACCTAAAAGAACTTTATGCCCTGAATAGAAAAAATTAATTAAAACAAAAAGCGTATTTTTTTTTTAAATTACCATAATAAAACCAAAGTTCAAAATGCTATTATTCTGTTTGATGTAGTATAGTATGAGCTTTTACCGAAAGCTGAAATCCGATTCTTTGGTCCTATAATATAAGCACGTATGTTCACACACTAAAAGAAAATTAGTGATGTCATTGACCCTGCCCAATAGTTGTGCAGTGAACGCATTTCCCGCACACGAGCACAGGCGTAGCAGCACAGACACACAGCGTGCGATTTATTCGCGGCAGAGCGAGACACGCGACGGCGGCCAACACCGCGTGCCGTCGCTAGTGCCTCGGTCATTCACCCCGGAAGATCCAGTGTTTTGATACCGCGCAAGCCTCCGCCGCGATGGAAAACTGCATTTTCTTTGATGCGCTTCGCTTTTCATGCTCTAATTGATGGTCAATCGCGTGATTTCGTTTTTAAAACTCTTTTTAGGAAGCTAAGCCTATAGGATAAAATGGATTTCTGTGCAATGGTAAGTAAATTAAGTTATTCTTAAAAAATACAGTATCGGTTTTGACCTGCTAAAATTGTCCTTTGTAGTCGTTATCTTTACGGCAAATTGTCTAAATAATAAATTTATATCATATATTATATAATATCATAAATATCGGATCAACATTTCGCAAATTAACGCCTGATAAATATACACACAGACTCACAAACCCTCAAAAATACACAGAAACGCCTATTTCTTCCCATATATTCTAAGACCGTAGCTTTGCTCGGTACATGTGATTTTATTTTTCTGCTCTCAAAATTATCGGCGTTAAAACAAACTTTACACCAGCAATCAGAACCAGTGACCATTATAAACGTTAACAAAATACTCGTTCAATCAAATCCATGCCCTCCTAACGCTAGACAAAATTAGCCTCTTGCAGGCACTTGTCTGAATCGATACAGCCTGAGCCTGATGCGTTTGGGACATGATCGAAGCCCCCTAAAGGGTGCAGAAGAGCACACTAACGCACTCGAAGTTGGGGCAGGTTATTGCCAAAAATGATTGAAAACATGAAAAATTTAAACGTCTGTGAGTTTGAAAAGTACATCCCAGACATAGACGTCCGGACGCGCCAGACATTAGGGCAGGTCGTTGAAGGGGTGAATCGGCTCAGGACAAAGGCCTGATGACACAATAAATAAAGGGGTCAATGCACAACCAGTAAGCTGCAATAGTCATTCGCGAAAAATTCAGTAAAAATGTAGGTTGATTTTAGTTCACTTAATCTTGCATTAATTGACGAATTAAAGTAATACGTAAGTGCTAGGTGGCGAACGATTTGACGAATATGAAGATTTAATAATGATGTTTGCGTAAATATCAAGTTATGTGTTAATGTTCGGAAATAATTATTATATACACAAGTAATTGAAGGTTTCTGAAATTCACTAACAGCACAAGTTTAATAACGTGTCCTTTGATAGATACAACAAGCTATTTAAAATTAATCAAACGATGTCTGAAAACAGGTGAGATGAGGTTTCAATATTGCAGAAATAGCAAGAGTTGGTGCAAAGTTTGATTAATCAAACAACTAATTATTCAGCTGTCTGCAAAATCTTTTGTCTTCTGGCGTGAAACTCGTCACAGAAATTCATCACGATACCTATAAATAGCCACAGTTATCAGATTCAGGGCTGTAAATACTGAAATCAATATTTAGCATCTGAAAGCGGAAATGGCTCCTACCATGATACGAAGTGGAAGCGCCATTATTGTTTTCTATTAATGAGAAAATCCGTTGTTGCAAGCTCGTAGGCTAATAGCATTGTGTGCACTCAATCGCATCTGCATAAAGATTGAACTGGAAAAAATATGAATGTACTGGTCAGTAAAGAATGATCGAGTATGTAGTGTAAGGGTGGTGTGTCGTCGACCCGCGAGAGTGAAAGCGTGTTCCGGGGTGGCCGCCGCCCGCCCGCCCTCGCGGCTTTCGCTACCGTTCTCACGCCACTCGCTCGCACCTTGTTTTCAACTTGTTTTAATTAGCGCTTCATGACACGCCGCAGTCGCTGCACTGTACGTGGAATAATTGTAACTCATTCAAACGATAATCATTGTATAAATATGACAATATTTTCGCTATTTTTTAGATAAGTGAGTAAAGTGAGTGAGACGTGGCATGTCAAAATGTATGATTTTTCTTGGATGCTAAATAAATAAAATTTAATATTAGTTTTATATGTATTAGGTGATAATAATTAAAAGCGATTTGACTGTATTGGTGCGACCGGCATGAACGTGGTTCGGCTCGGGCTCGGGTGCGGGATCGGGAGCACGGTCAGGGCTGCCGGCGCGCGCCGCTCTGCTCACTACGGAAGTAATGAACTTGAATGCAGGACCGCCGCCGTCTCGCTCTCCTCTAACAAGAGAATAGAAGGCGCGAACGTGACGTACTCACTGCATTCGCAGCAAACTCGTCCGCATTCTCTGTCACAGGCCGCTTTCCTCGGCGATGCGTTTATCGGAACGAGACGCGAATATGTGTGTCGATTGCATTCTCGGCGTCGTAAAGTGCATGTAGGTCGGTGGGCATAGCGGCGGCCGGCGTCGGGTTAGCGCGACGCTCGGCAGCCAGACGTGGGGCAGGTCGGCAGCCCGGGGTTGCATAATGCGCAGCACACTCCAGCAGCGCGCACGAGCGCCCTGGCGCCCGCGCCCTCTGGCTAGCTCGGCCTCCGCGCCGACATGAGAGCGACGCGCCGGTTCAGGCCCTTGGTCCCGCTGCTGGCGCTCCGAATACTTCTCGAATACCTCAAGTCTCTGGACGTAGCGCTCTACGCGGGAATATTATTCCAAAGACGTTAACTCAGTTTGCCGGGAAGTTACTAACGTGTAACAAGTTTTTTAGAAATAGTTTTTCAAGAATGAAATTAACTGAATACGTAAGTATTATCACCACCAAAAATATTTCACAGGAGTTAACGCAAATGGCGTTAACTGCTGTGAAATATTTTTATCAGCGAGCAGTTTTATATTTACATTTTTTACAATCAAATATTTATAATATTACCTGAGACGTTTCTTCTTTAATTATTTGTGTTTAAATATGCACAGTAAGTTAATTTATAATGCCGTTTATGATTTTGTTTCATATTAATTAAATTAGTCACGTTAATAATAATTAATAACTAATTAATCACTACATTCTATGATTTTTCACTAGAATATTATCAAGTTTTCTACATTCGATTTCCCATTGCTATTATTAATCGACTTTGTATTGGTACAACCGCATAATGTGTTGGAAATATAAAATTATTAATAGAACAAGGTTATAGTTCGCGCTGCACTCTCATCAAAGAGTATTTCATTTCGCATGTTTATTATAACTAACAATCAATATCTGTAAATAATTAGTAAAACTTTTTAATTACTTACCTGCTTACTTGTATTTTTAGTTTTTTCAATATTTCCAACAAACAAATGAATAAATGGCAATAAATCAATAAATGGCTAAATAACAAAAATAACTATATTTATATAGACCTAAAAAAATAAGCTCGTACTTTAGAAAGCAAAATAATCCTATAGGAAGTACTTATGAACTACCATTCAAACATTTAGTTCTAAAAAAATCAATAAATCCAATTAACTGAGTACGACTACTTAAATATAGGTAATATATGTAGGTACTCTTAAAACAGTGCTTATATAATTGTGTTAGGTTATTATTTTTTCTGAAACATGGTGACACATATTTGTAAGGTTTTTTTTTGTCACGTATATAACATATCGCGTATACCTATTATTTATATATATATAATATCAATACGCATTTTGAGTGAGGTTTCATAAAGTTGTCCCAATAAAAAGAGCCAAATTGCTAGAATTACAAACAAAAATACTGCTGGTTTCCTGTGATTGGCTCGAAATTATAGCCATGGAAATGGCTCCCCAAAGGTTGCTTGTTTTCTATTTGTGAAAATTATCCCATATTTTTTTTTTTTTTTAGGTATTATTACACAAATTAATGAGGAAAATTCTGTGTTTTTGCTTTAATATTCAAGCCATGTTTGAGAAAAATACTATACAAGCCTTAGCAGCAACGCGGCATTTATGGATTCACGTATACTGGCCTGAGCTACATCGGCCCGCATTTCACGTTCGTTCCTTATAAATCCATTGTTGGCTGCCGCTGTAATATTATATCATATATATGTCTGTATATTTTGTGACACCGTAATTAATACTATATACTTTTCTTTTCATCAATAAAAATACATATAGTCTATAATAATCAATAACTGAGCTAAAGCAATGACCGAATATATCGTCGGCGCATTTAGTTAGCATTCGTCGCGTACCTACGTCAGCGAGTGCAGTACGCAACGTGTAATCCACATAGGGCAAGTTCAAGTGCGAGTGTATCAGCCCAAGGTTGCTTCCTGGTGCGCGCGCGCCGATGCGCAGCGGGCCGCCGCCGCCGCGTCGCGCCGGTGCGCTACCGTGCGCGAGCGCATCCGATCGAGCGAGATCGCGCGGTTTTTCTACTTGTGTGAAAGTAGAAAAGATCGTTAACCTCCCTTTGATTGCGTCGGAAAATTGCTCTCTCGTTACTACTTATAATGACTGCTAAAAAAACTTACATTCCCAACTCTTTTTTCTCGTGAAAACATAAAGAGCAAATCAATTAGTCAAAACAGATGTATCGTTATGCTTACAATTATTTAAAATGTTTTTTAACTTGACGATAAACAATATTAGTACTACAAACTAAAATTATGGTGACTAAAATGAAATTTACTTACTCAAACATTTTACCTACTTTGTACTGTTCGTAGAGTTTTACCTATGTTCCCCGGATTTAATAGAATAATTAAAGAATCAGATGTAACATTTTATCAAGATCAACTGTTTCATTGTGAAAGGGCAACAATGAGAATCACTTTCGCATTAGCGATACATAATTATTATCAGTGTGAATTGTTTAATCTGATAATATCTAAAAAATTGCAATAGGTACACTGAATAAATCTTACTCTCACTTTTTGGCTATGCTAGGAATTTTATAGGCTGTTTTCCATAAAAAATATATGTACGGTTTCTTTTTCGATTCCTGTAACTGAATTCTAGAATAAATTACTAATAGAATAACTCTGTCAAACTACTGTCTAGTCTTTACTGTAGTGGTAGCACTGTTTGGGAGAATCGGCTTGGGGAAGTGCTACACTTTTGCAAGAAATTCAACCACCAAGCAATAGTGTGCCAACATTACTGTGTTCCAGGGCAATGTTACTAAATAAAATAAATAAATATCTGGGACATTATTGCACACACGGTCATCTGACCCCAAACTAAGCAAAGCTTGTAATATGGCTGCCAGAGACTGATATACGTACATAGATATTTTTTAAATACATACTTATATAGATAATAACACCCAGACATAGAACAAACACAAATATTCATCACATAAATGTTTGTCCTAGATGGGAATCGAACCCACACCCCCAAGCTCAGAACGTAGGTTCATTACCAACTGAGCCACCGGGGCAGTCTAGTCTACTAGCAGTGAAATTGCTATGTATAAAGGCAGTTAACTGCCGCACATTGTTTTGAACTGTTGAATACGGTCAGGTACTGAATACGGACTTACTGAGTGGCATATAAAACTCAGCAGTTAATTAACGAGTCGGTAGGTATAGTTCGCGACTGAGTAGCAGTGGCATTGCGGGGGACATCGCGTAATCTGCCCTTATCATGTTGTGGCGTTTTCCGCTGCCTCTGCGCACGTGTTATCAAACCCTTGTGTAATAATAACGATAATAGGTCTTGATGAGGTATACAATCATCAGGTAGAGTTATTTACTGCACTGTTATGTACCCTGAAGGCACACAGTAACCTACAACACAAGCTTTGCTTAGCGTAGGTTCTGTGTCCATTTATATGCTACCGCAAGCCAAAAATATTTGTACTTTCTTACTGAGTTAAGTTACATATATATAAGCGGCTTATGTATAAGTGGCAATAAATAATTATGAATTATACTTACTTAAAAGTAATAACATGTTTGGCTTTAGAGTTTTAATATTGGTATATTAAATAGCCATATAGCCATTTCAATGTATTCCCTTGCAGCGGGTATGATTATCTATACGTGTACCATAAAACTCAATATGCATAGTCTGAAATAAATTTAAAATCTCAACTTTTTTTTTTTTTTCTTGATATAGAATCACCTGCTGGATTGTCCACTAAACACAGGATACGTATAGATTTAGGCAGTTACTATATTTTGACATGTGTTTATTTAATTTTATTGTGTTATTATTTGCATGGTATACTCACTCGCAAACTTAGGTATTAAGTAATGAATTATTCCTATTTATATTTTTTTAAATATTTTTCTATTCTTGGGACGTTCATAAAAACGTATCTGAACCAAAATAGAAAGTAGGTTCAGATCAAATGATTATAAACCAAACATTATTATAATATTTATGACACACTTTACAAAGTAACACGGGTTACAAAACTCAAACATAAAACCATTACAAATGCAACACACAATGTTTACAATACGGCGCTTGTGCATGTTGCGTAACAATCTGAATGTCAAATAGGCCTGGTTCGAAAAACAAAATTTAAGTTCTCAGGCATAGAGCCACGGCCGTATACCTCGCTTCCGCAATTATGCAATGAAATGTTGAACTTTTCCATTGCTTCACACCACTTTATCGACGCATTCTTTCAACCAGCAACCTGAGTGAAGAGAAAACCATTTGGAGCTATAAGCATAAGCTTTCGTTCATGGCTTGATACTTGCACAAATCGCTTTACGCTACGCAGCGGGTCTCAAATACGTTTTCAAAGTCTTATAATGTATTTATGCTAAATATCATTAATAAATGCCTTATCGAGAGAGATTTACCTACTCACATCGAAAACTAAGAGATTGTGTTGCACTATTTTCGTTTAAAATAATGATATTTTAAAGCGCCTTTTTCTGACATTTAATTATTGTGAATCTAGGCTCGTAAATTATGTTTTGATTTCTGAACGGAATCTGTCCAAAGCTTCCTTGTTCATCGTACGTTTTGCCAAATTGGCAAATATTCAATGCACTTTCAACAACGTTAGAGCAATTTCAAATCAGTCAGACACTAAATTGGTTTCCTACTGAAGGTGCACGTACTTTTACTATACTCTTGTTTTCTTATTGATAATATAATCATTAGCGTGAAGTAATTAAATGTATATGTAGTTGTATGTATGTGTAGTTATTAAATTTTTCATAATTTTATTGCAAATGATATTCCTTGAAAGTTCTATAATCCGCGTGATACCTAACAATAATAGATTAATAACATAGATAATAGAATACTAATATTAAAATCTATTAATTAATACTTATACAATTTTCTTTCATTTTGTTCTCAGGTACTGTTAAGATACTTCGAAGAAAGAAAACATCTAATTATGAGAATATCTGAATAAGATCAAAGAAATTAAATCAAGATGAGACTGGTAAGTTACTTTAAACTGGCCGTCCTAAGCTCTAGGATATTTTTATGATAAGTCTAAATAAGGCAAATGGAGATGCAAATCGGAACGACTAATTCGATTTGCCTAAAATACCTGGGGGCAAAAATTTGGTAAATTTTAATAGGCAAAGGGGAAGTATCAGTGCGCAGTGAAAAGTGCGCACTTGTCACAGAACTGGGTCAGTAGTGGCACCGCCCCTTTATCGAACGTTTCCACGTCAACTTAGCAAAAGTGAACCCTTTTCCCTACAACACAGCACTGAAAGTTACGTACAGGCATAAGTGCAAGCCAATTGAAAAGTGAAAAATGCATTTCGCCACGTCGTTTCCATACTTAAGGGTATTAAACCATTAAAAAATGGAGTGTGAAAACGATTGAGGTCCAAGATAACCAGTGTGAAATCAAAACAGCATGTATATCCAAGAGATAGTCACAAAAATCGATCACAAAAATGGTATATTAGCTCACAGCTGCGTTTGGATGATTACGGTGATAAATGTATCGTGTTGTCCACAGTCAACGAGTGAAGAAGTGGCGAGTACGACCGTGGGTCGGATCGCGAGCCCTGCGGGCGCCACTGCTGTCAGCGCCATGCCCGGCGCTGGCGCCTACGACGTGACGCGCATGCGCGAAGAAGAGTTCGAGAGGCTCACCGTGTACATCGTGCCCGACGTGCCGTGCGAGCGCGGCCTCCCCAACAGAGCCGAGAGGACTCTCCCTCGCAGCCTCACACTCAGACCATCAGCAGTATTATCAACACCTAACACACCGGTCGGTACCATATCCGATTCCCTTTTATTTTTATTTTCTTTCTATTCTTGGACAATGAAGAGGTTAAAATTCCGTTATATTTCAGACTGAAGGTGTTTGGAGCATAGGAGTTATCCCGCGAGGAACTCGTTTTGGACCCTTCGAGGGAACTCGCACGCCTAACAAACCTAACGACAAAATCTCCTGGAGGTATTACTGGAGGGTAAGTTTTATGATCCTGATTATACACTACAAGTATGTTTCCTTTCGCTTAGCGCCCAAAATCTCTGGTTAAGGTTTCATATTATCATGTACATATCGAATCTTCAACACATTAACTATCAGTTAAACAAAGAGCGCGTAATGCACTAATATTTAGTGTTTTCTAGATATTTTCCGCAGTATTTCCATGTATAAAGTACGAGCACTGTTAGCGTCATCTTCAACTAACCTATTTCCTCTCTATTTTGGGCCAGGTACAGGAAACTGTCAGACATCATACTTATGGAAATATAAAGGTGAGATGGGGTTCCTTTTTCTTTTTCTTGGTGGTGGAAAAAACTAATCAATGTACCTATTAAATAACTATGTCACTAGAATTTACACTGTCGATCTAGCTGTTACTTAAAATAGAATTATGTATCGATTAGAAGAAAGCCGGTCAGGTCTGTGCTATTTAAAGGTATCAATTTCTGTTGGAGAAGAACAAATATTAAAGGGCACTATGCTTCTACGATCAAGATAGATGTAACATAGGAAAGCGTGTAAGCAGCGTTATCTTCCACGTCCCATATTACCTCCGTAATGACATTGCATCTCGTCCTTGACTCGGCTACTCCACACAATGCAAGCGTCACACTATCAGTTGCACGCGCACTGTAAATATCCTGGACGTGCCACGTGCTTCACTTTAGATGCGCTTTAACTACCAACTGATGATAATATTAAAACAATCGGTTCAATTAGAACATTTATATTAGTTAGCTACCGCAATATTTTATGGAAGCAAATGATTTAATAAAAGTTATTTGTATGAGTAATACAAGATATTGATTGTTGTTTTTGTTATAATTGCAGATATTCAAGGATAGTGATTACTATTACCTGGATGGGTCGGACACGAGCGTTGCCAACTGGATGCGGTACGTGGCGTCCGCGTACTCCCTCTCCGTGATGAACCTCGTGGCTTGCCAGCACCAGGAGCACATTTACTTCTACACAATCAGGTGACTGTCCACTTCACATCACATTACAGTCACAAACTGCATATATTTTCAAGAACAAACAATAACAACAGTTTTATTACAGGGATATAATGCCAAATGAAGAACTGATGGTGTGGTATTGCAAAGATTTCGCGACCAGGCTTGGCTATGATATTGATCCAGAGAGAGCCACCTACTCCATTTGTAAGTTCACGACATATTAAATAATACTTATAATATTATGAAATGCTTAATTCAATTCTCTTTACGATTTTTACTACAACCACAAACATTCGATTACAGGTAAAGAGGAGACCATCAAAAAGGCGTATGGAATACCCCCCGCGCCAGTGCATCCCGAAATAGCGTTGAACCATATGAAGTATGTGCTCGGGCTGAGCAACGCCAAGGACCTACTTGAAGCAGAGATCCCGAGCAGGCGAAGGAAACGTGATTCTATAGACAAACCCTTCCATGAGAATTCAGGCACATACATTCGCGAAGACCCTCGATGCACCAACAAGAATGAGAGAGTTCTTAGAACTGATATTTCTACAAACATCATCCACAATAAATCAGAGAATTCTCTCATCAATGAGCCATTATCACCCTCCAGCTTGATGCCATGTCCTATGCCAGTAAAAATACACCACAGAGAAAACCCTATGTTAATAATACATCAACACAAAGAAAGCACATCACATGTCGTTATACATCAATTAGATAATCCTAGAATTCAAAGCAATAGATCACCGGCACAACATCACCAGCTGAGGGATGTCAGAGGACCTTCACCGATGGCACAGACTCATGACAAGATGGGAAGTAAGTCCCCGTGCCTCACGCAAGCTATGGGACCCCACTATGAGCATCAACTGACCCCTAACGATGGCTCCGTGAGATCTGACGAAGGATATCATAGTAATGGTTACCACGATGAATTCACTCCACCAGAGGATTCAAGTGACTCAGATGTAGAAAACTATGTATTAGATTGTTCCAACAAAACAAATGAGCCCAAAGAAACTGTCATAGTACAGAAAATGGATCAAGATATGCACCGCAATGAATATAGAAAAGTCAAAATTAAAATGCCTAGAGCTTATCAATATCAAAATCACAAAGAAATGGATTGCGAGAGTGAAAAAGAATTAATTATCGCAGAGGAAGTGCCAGACGGGCTACCACAAAACTTGTCACCACCGAGGAGAGATCCAGCTTCATCTACTGTGATTGTGCTCGAATCATCTCAAAATACAGTTGTTCCCATTAGCAAGCCTTATTATGAGGATGGAACCCTGTCCCCTTCTCCCCAGCCGGCGTATTTGAGATATACGCCACCAGACACTCGCATCTTGGAGACTATACTAACAGGGAGTAGAATGGATACAAACAACAATGATCCAAATCGCCGACAGCCAAATGCGACACCACCACCATCCTCTCCGACAGAAATGGCATACTCTTATAAGAAAAGCCAAAGGTACGGGAACGTTTGTAGCCCCGACTCCAGCTCCAACCTGACACCCTTGCCCTCGCTGCTGCCACTGCCACAGCAGCTGCCGGCGCCGAGTGCAGCCTCACTCTACTCAACCTCACCCCCGCACTCAATCCCCCATACCACAGAAATAAGAGAAATCCGGGAAATCAGAGAAATTAGAGAAACGAGATATGAAAGCCATTACCCAAATTATTCGTATAATATTTATTCTCCGCCCAATTCTACCATAATAACTCAGCTGGGATCTCCTCCGACCACCTACTCGCCAACCGTTACTTCTACTCATCAGTACGAAAGAGCACACAACGGACAAGGAGGTCATCACTATCCGTCTTCCACTAGTGTAATAACGCTTAAAAACTGCTCACAATTAAGTTTAATTCAGAATTCGAATATGAACAGCCCAATGATGCCGCAGCATAGCCCCGTCAGCCCAGACGGGTCGTGTAGCCTCATGGGTCCTTTAAGTCCGAACTCTCAGGCGTCGCGGGGGTACAGAAGTCTTCCATACCCGTTGAAGAAGAAAGACGGCAAGATGCATTACGAGTGCAATGTTTGTTGTAAAACTTTCGGCCAGCTATCGAACTTGAAAGTTCATCTGCGGACTCATTCGGGAGAACGGCCATTCAAATGCAACGTTTGCAACAAATCGTTCACCCAACTGGCTCACCTGCAGAAACACCATCTGGTTCACACCGGGGAGAAACCGCATCAATGTGACATTTGTAAGAAAAGGTTTTCCTCGACATCCAATTTGAAGACGCATCTGAGGTTACACTCAGGTCAAAAGCCGTACGCATGTGACCTGTGCCTGCAGAAGTTTACACAATTCGTCCACTTGAAACTTCACAAAAGGCTTCACACGAACGACAGGCCGTACGTGTGCCAAGGCTGTGACAAGAAATATATAAGTGCTTCCGGATTACGCACGCACTGGAAAACCACTAGCTGTAAACCGAACAACATCGAGGAAGTCTTGGCCATCACAAACGCTGCTAACACTGAGTGTATCGGTAAGTTGCATTATTTTTGACTAACTTTCACTGGCCATATGTCAGGCTAAATAGAAAAAATCTAGGGAACATTATTACCCTCCTATATTTTGTGTATATTATGGCCGAAAATAAATTTAAATAAAATCACTATTAAAACGTAAGATTATGAGCGTCGACCGCGGGCGCGGGAGCAACTGCAGCGCGTTGCACTTTCTCCTCGTAGGTGAACCGCAACTTTCACTTGCGCTCTCGCTGAACGAGCGCGATTTCATTTTCGCGTGCACTTTGCAGGTACCGTGGACAAAGACTGCCACGATAGAGAGGGGCACGATGAGTACGAGGTTCACTCGGAGCAGGGAGGGCTGAGCGCCGGTGGGGCGCGAGCGGCGCACGAGGCGATGCTGCACGCGCACTCCGCGCCGCCGTACCACGAGCCGCCACCGACGGCGCACTACGTGTCCTCGCAGGAGCCTCGTCCCACCGTCATCGAGTCCAGCCAGCCGCTCATCATTGAGTGCACCTGACCGCGCCCACAGCCCTCGCAACACTATGTGATTCCGCTCTTGTGATTGAACTGTGTCCGGGCGCCGGGCCCGACAAGCCCTCGTCTCGCCGCGCCCTCCCAGTGGCTATGAGATTACGTTATGGACTGTAAGCTGTATATTTGTATAAATAGTAGCTTAGCGCTATGCGATTATGAGTACTGAGTACTCGAGTTAGGTTAGTCCCTTTGGGAATGTATATTTCAAAAACTAAGCAAGAATAAGCATTTCATTTCATGATTACATCGGAAATCTTATCTGCCTTTGTTTTACACTAATGCTCAATTTTATATTTCGTAGATGCTACCTATTGTAAATAGATTTTTGTTACATCGATTTTATTTAGCCGTTACGTTTTGTAAAGCATCGATATCTGAATAGCGAGCTATATGATTTGCAGATACTTTAGTGATAAACGATGTCTTTTAAGAAGGTATGACATTTTTGTCTTGGAACGCGTTGCATTAATCTGAAATATAGAGTGATCTCGTCGCTATATTTTGTTTAACACCAAAGAACTCGAATGCAGCTTCTGATACCGCTTGAACATTATCGTGTATATCGCGTTCGGTTTAGTTTCATGGCAGATCATCCACCACGAGGTAATTGTTGCGTGTTCAAACGTCAACATCCACGGTTAAAGTTAAGTGCCAAAAGCACATTTAATATTTTAAGTTATTGAGATATTCGTATAGTATTTTAAATTGTTGTTCCTAATGGTTAAATCGGAGAGTAAGCGCATGCTTTGTGCATGAACTTAATTGTAATGTTGTTAGATTAAAGTCGTGGAATCGTGTACATTATCCTTACGCTAGAACAAATGGTGCTTCACATGGTAGAGTGGTGAGGCCTCGACGAAAGGCGGGTGTCAACCGCCGACGGCCGTTACTGCATTGTAATGTATATTCACCGAGTCTAATAGTAACTACGTATTTTATATTCCCGAAATTTATTATGATTCTCCTATTCAAAAAGGCTGAGATAAAATATTATTGTAATAAAACGTTTGGCGAATAATGAGCCGTTGGTTTATTTGCATGTGTGAGAGTCGAGGGGTATAGATTTAAATATGACTACGCGTATATACCTACTCGAAATACCTGTAGATGTACGTGATGTTAAACCAAACTAATAGCTTTTTGTATATTTCTATAAAATTAAGGTTTTTACACGCGATCCTTTTTAGAATTAGTGTCCGTATATTTTATACTGCGAGTATTTACAGAGCTAAATTTTTGTACTGAACTCGAAAAATTAAGTTTCATAAAGTCATATCCAATACGAAAGTTGTTTTAGAAAGAACTTCTGCGTTCCAATAATATCTTTTATGAATAATATCAACTACAGTTAGGATGAAAATTATCAAAACTGATAAGTTATTTATTTATTTATTATTTGTTTATTTTGTTTTGAACTCTCAGTATAATACTTCAATAATAAACGTATCTTTGTGTTAAATCTGAGCTGGAGTACCTGGCATAGTGTTCAAAGTGTCTTCTGTCTAAAGTTTATACTCGTATCTAATATATTAATATATATATTTATTATATTTTTCATATGTAAATGTTGATTTTAATTGTTAGATAAACTTATTATAAGTTTTATTACAATTGGTACACCAGTTTTTATCAAAATGACATAGTAATGAGAAAATAAATATATCTACATTATTAGTACCTATAGTTCATTTACGCATTTAGGTAATTAATAATACAGGATTAACGAACTTCATTTTGTAACGGTTAATGTTTCCAATAATTTAAAAAAATTGCATGACATTTTTCACTGCAACGTGAAATATGCTACGACTCGTAGAGCGTCTACGCGAGCCGTTGTACGCGTAGAGGGTCTACAATAAAAAACTTTTTTAGCTCTTTGTAAGTACGTACAATTCCTGAAAAAATACTTTTAACAAGTATAAGCCAAAGGTGTGCGTGGCTCAAATGTGAAATTTCTTTCAATGGATTAAAAGTTATCGTACTTACAGAAAGTCAAACTATGTTATACTTCTGTGTGAAGTTGCAATTTCCAATTTGTGATAGCTTCTACAGAAATTCCGTTTCAAGAAAGTGCATAATTTTCAGACTTAAAGTATTACACTTTTGATGTATTTAAAAATTATGTACATGTTATGGGTAAATACTTACATAATTAATATAAGTACTATTGAATTTACAAAATCATAAAAAAATTATATCCAAGTTTCTAGCCAGTTGTTATACTTATTTGTCATATTATTATAACCAGTCTTCTTTTCTACTATAATAAATATGTCAGGTAATTCACAATACGGTCTCAAAAACATCGCACAACATAAGATAACAAAAAAAATAACTTTATATGTAAAATTATAAGTATTTTCTCATTTTTCCGTGAAAATTCAACGTAAAAGTATTTCATAATAATGATTACAAACGATTTCATAAATATATGAACACATATAATGGAACATGAAAATAGCGGTGCGATAATATCAAAATATAAAAAATTATATAACTCAACTGAACAGAGTGTATTTGAGGTGTTCGAATATTTTTGATCTCGATTGTATTATCTAAGATAAGGTAAAATTATTGTATATAAAACTGAAAGTGTAACTATTTGGTAAACTTCAATTAAATAATCCATCTATAAAATATATTGTATACATTTATGTATCAATCATATACTGTATATAGGCCTTGACACATCTACTTTATACATGCAAAATTGGCTGAGCCTTAATTTTCTTATATGATTGACACATAACACTTTTTAATATGTAAGTACAATAATTTACTCATGGTACAGCAAACAAGCAATATATATATCAATTACTTCGCCTAAATACCTATGTAAATGTATACGTACATATATTATATTCGACTCGCATACGTTGCGTAAAAAAAGTAAGCACCAACTACTATGCGCCAGAGTTTACCTAACTATTGTAAAAGCATGTAATTTTGTACACTGATCGATAAAATTAATTTTACAACACCAACATTCATTAAAAGAAGTAAAAATTGTAAGCATTTGTTTTAATTCCTTTATTATACCTGTTCAATCTTCGACCATAGTAAAATTAATGGGCGGGCCCTAACCACACAACTTCCTTCAAAATGAATGGGCGGGCCCTAACCACACAACTTCCTTCAAAATGAATGGGCGGGCCCTAACCACACAACTTCCTTCAAAATGAATGGATGGGCCTTAACCACACAATTTCTTTTAAAATAAAAAGTCGTAATCAAAAGTATGTATAGATAGTACATTTGTCACAAAAAAGAGATAGCGAATGTGATATCATAATATAATATCAAGGCTTGTTTTTGCGGATATTTGGATCGTATTTATTGACTAATGTACGTGTCGCACTTTTCAGAGACTGAGAGCGACTGAAGTAATGTGAGAACCGGCGCTCACTTTAAAGTCTTCAAAACTGTCTTACTGGGCCTGTCCCTTCCATATTAATTTGGTCGAAGCTTTCAATACAAGTACCTAAGACCTAAGTAGATATAAAAGTTCCCTTAGCGAGATAAAGCTTTCACTATCTATCTTCTTTTATTATGTCTTTATAAAAATTAATAGCTGTTCGTTGGTACGCGCATCACTTGAGAACAGTTGGACTGATTTGGCTATTTTTTTAAATGTTTTTAATCGTTCAAATTTTTATAAAAAGAAGAATTTGAAAAGTTAGCAAGGCCTAAGGTGAGCTTCCGTCCTAATCCCTAAACCTGCGAGATCCAAAGCCGCATCACGTACGAAGTCCCGGGCATCAGCTCGTATCTACATATTTAGAAATATTATGTTTCCAAATAAGCGTGTATCATATACCCTACACTACCAATTCCAGGATTTTGGATTTTGGAGTACGTTTTCAGTTTTAGTTTTTGTTCTAGTTCATACTTACCTAAATTACTCCTAATAAAAGGGCACAACAGACATGATGACTGAAAAATAAATGATTTTAAGGTAAAGATTTTCATGCTAGACCGAGATCGCACTATGAAGTACCTCATGGATCAAGTGTATCCTACAAATTCCATACTAATACTCGCTTTGCAGGAAAGAGACAGTACATCTCTCCAGCCCCACCAGAAACTTTAAACGCTTATCTCTCAGAACTTTACTATCTGATTTAATTTATTTTTTCAGTATAGATATCTATTTCAATTTTTAATAAGCTTGTTAATTTAAAAAAAAATAGTAACACAACGCCGCCGTCACCTTTTCACTTTTTACCACTTTTATGGGGAATAAGCAAGTATATAGTACGTAAGTAATAAGAATATAATATATAAATAAATAAAAAATTTGATTATGTAAGAAGTATGTATATTACAGCCTGTAGCCTAAACGGCTTGACCGATTTTGACGAAAGAGGTGAGGTTGGATTGATCGGATCGTTGGTTGGATTGTTGGATTCTTTACTCTTTATACAGGGTAAGTTTTTAAGTAGTGCGCTAATTTTGTGTAATTATAGGTTGTTGAAAAATTAATTACACGTATTTTTTGGTTATACTAAAAAATATTTTTTTTTATTAAAAAGCTATATCAGTTACTTTGGTTCTTCGACGAATATCCTCGTCCCGGATTTCATCGCGAAAAGAAACTCCGAGCATAGCTCTCTCCATTGCCAATGCTTTAAAAATATTACCTAGGTAAAAAGAAAAAAAAAATAGCAATTTTTCATAAAACATTAGATTTTACTAATATGTAACTATGAGACTTACAACTAATTTAACAAACAAATAGGAAATTTTTAATTATATCTACAAAGACACTAGCGAATAACATCTTTACTAATATACGTAACCTAGGCTTGAAATAGTTAGTTTTTCGAATACATTAAAATCTCAAAAACTAATTACTTATTTCAAAAATAAATAAATAATAAATTTATGATAGATAATTGGATACCTACTTTAAAAATAAATAAAGTTAGGTACTAATTGCGTTTCGTATTCTTCCTTGTAGGCAAAGCAGTGTAGTAGCAGTTTTAAACATAGATATACTATGTCTTTCCTATGCAAAATAATACTAATAATAGTGACTACCTGACATACCTATGACTACTGGCAAAATTATAACTATATTAAACTAAATGCTCAACTTCTCAATCGGTCGAGACGAGTACTAATATTGGCAAAAAACATTTTTCTTGATCTAATTTTAAAGCGTCATCTAGCACAGATATTACAAACTACGATAGTCGTAGAAACCCTTAGAAACTCATTGAAATTTTGGTAGATTCATCAAATACATTTTTAGTTTTCGTGTACCTACTATTGACACCAAAAGCAATGTTTTGAAAATATAATTTCAAATACATTTATTTTCTTGTTACTATTCTTGTACTTTAATATTTATTTTGAGTTTCCAATGTGAAATTTTGTAAAGACGTAACTGCGCCATCTATCTAGTCGAGGTTACAACCTAGTTTGAGAACGCCTTACAGAATCAAAAAATAGCTCTCTTAATTCTATAGCAGATTTTTTTCACGACTAATAGGACAAGCCGATATTGATGAAATTTTACAAAGGAGCAAATGATTTTTGGGGGCTTATTATTTCAGGATGAAGCCCTTTTTGTTTCGAAAATACAGAAATACTGGAAAAAAAGACGTGTAAGCCGTAGAAAGCTACTAGTGCAATTAAAACTATACATTTTTACTAGAAGTTACTCTGACTGTTACCAGAGGCGGGGTCCGTATTAGAGTCGCCGAGGTCGGAAGCGCTACATTTCTTGTAATGCGTTCTCATATTAGAAGACTGGGTGAAAGCCAGCTTGCACCGCGGACAGGAGTACGGCTTTGAACCCGTGTGGAAGTTCAGGTGGGACTTGAGGTGGTGCTTCTTGGTAAACGACTTCGGACAAAGGGAGCAGGAAAATGGCTTCACACCTGGAAATTATAACAAATTATGTTTAAAATTGACTGCTAAGTAAATATTTGCTCACTCAATACAGTTCTAATTTTCTCGAAGTTGGCGCTATTCATAGTGTCCTGTCCGCTCCGCTGCGGGTGAGGCGGCACGGACACTATTTAAACTGCTGTTTAATTTCATATTGATTCGTAAATGATAGTGAGTGAACATAATGGAAATGACATAGTCGCGAAACGACTCAAGCTTCTAATAAGTAAAGATTAAAAAAAAAAGTATATTATAATTTTGGTAGCGG
Organism: Apocheima hispidaria; assembly: GCA_947579745.1. Lineage (NCBI taxonomy): Eukaryota > Metazoa > Arthropoda > Insecta > Lepidoptera > Geometridae > Apocheima > Apocheima hispidaria. Next base: position 8,090,349 of record OX388151.1, read on the forward strand.
TAGCAGCAGAGTCCGCCTGGGAAAGTACTTATCGGTCGATTTTGGTAACCAATTGCCAAACAATAGTCTGCAAACATTACTGCGTTCCGGATTGGATTGAAGGGTAACGTTTCCAAAGAAATTACTGGGTATAAAGAGATTCAACGTCTCGATATTACAATAATGTCACTCATTTGCATACACACATACACTGCCGACAGCGACACATACAACTTACAGTAATCCCGAAACACGTTTAAATTCATGAATCGAGCATCTTCCCACCCGGGATTCGAACGCTTTCCACGACGCTTTCGCTTTCAGTATATCAGTTTATTTGCTACCTGTATGGAGCCTCAAGTGCAGTGTCATGTTGGAGCGGTCCGCGAACCGCTTGTCGCAGTGCGGGCACGCGTACGGCCGCTCGCCCGAGTGGGTGCGCTGGTGCTGCTTCAGCAGCATCTTGCGGGAGAACGCCTTGCCGCACTCCTCACACACGTGCGGCTTCACGCCTCGAAAACCAAAAGAAAAGAAATAAATTTCATGCAAATGATTTTAGAGTAATGGCGCGAACTGGCCAACGAAAGCCCTATGGGCCTTTTCTCTCCCCTAGACTTCTCGCACATGAATAGGTGTGTGCCTCTCGATTGGTGATTTGCCGAATCAGAGAGATTTGTAATTCTCACGATGTGAACGAGAAGTCACGGGGATTGTTCAGCACGAGGCGAGGCGAAGAGTTACCGTGTAATACACTCTTACCCTTAACCCTCGTCCGAGCCGGACTAACGTAAAACCCGATGGACCTTACACCCGATGGATTACGATATCGTATATAGTAGAAGAGAAAAGCTGAGGATCGAGCTAACTGACTTGTCTTAGGAGAGAGAGCTATATCCAACAGTGGACTTGTATATATCGAGTAAGTATAACGAAATAATAATGATAATGATGTGAAATCAACCAAATATAAAGAGACGCCAAGATGATTTCACGTGGTAGTTATCTATCTTAACAAAAGTAAGGTAGACATCTCGCCGCTCTTCTCTTAGTTTTTTTATTATTATTATTTTGCTCGTTCTATAGAAATCTCGTTCCTTTCCAGCTCCTATCAACCTTCTCGGAATAAATGAAGATGCCACCAACCAACATGACCTATGTCTTCACCGACTGCAGGGCCTCAGTCATTCGTGCTTCAGACGACAGTGTGACCATCTTAAGTCATTAGACACGCGCCACTCACGTGCTGCCTATTTCTATTCCAATCTGGTAGTCACAATCAATCAGTCTCAAGACGTGATTCTTCATTCCAGTCTGTCCAGAAATACAAAGTCCACAAAACTGTTTCTACTCTTACCTGTATGAATGCGTACGTGCATATTGTAGGCGACCCGTTGATTAAATGACTTTGGACATAAATTGCACTTGTACTCCTTTCTATTCCTGAAAAAGCCAATAGCTTACAAACATGCATCAATAAACTAAACATAGAAATCGATATCAACTATTCATAATAAGAAGTTACGAGTAATATTGTACGCACTTACCGGTGAATTTTCATATGGCTGCTGAGGTAACCTCTATCATTAAAGTACTTTCCGCATACAGAGCAGGTCGCCGCGAACTCTCTAGTGCCTCTGTGTATTGACATGTGGTACTTGAAGTTTCTGAGTTGAGAAAACGTTTTGCCGCACTCCCCACAAGTGTACCGAGCGTTGGTCGAGTGCCTTCTCATGTGGACCGCCAACGACTCGCTGCTAGTGAACACCTGAAATGCGAAATTTGACTTAGAATGGCAAGATTTTACGTAGGCCTATGCGTAATGACACAATAGTCTACTCAACGTTTAACTAGTTGGCAAACATGTGTTAAAAGTAGAAAAAGACGAAATAGTAGGTAGCTGGAACATCATCGTCTTTAATCATAGTACTAGATACATATGAAGCTCTCCTAACGCTACTGAGCTCTCTGCATCGTTTTACGCAAGTTGTTATACTTCACCTGGTCGTAAAGCATTCTACCATTGTGTTAGATAACACAAATAGCAAAAGTTTAACAAGTAATCAAAATACCGTATGTAAAATGTAGCGGTCACTCCAGGCATATAGAGGAATCCAACGACGCCCCACTCGTCAGAATCGGGCAAGCCGTTTAGGCAACAGGAGGTAATATAATATCGGAATACACATACATACTTACATACACCCCAAAAACATTACCCACTTTCATGGGCAGCCGGGACAAAAGCTCTTCGTCAATAATATCAACTAAAATCAAAAAGCTATATAAGAATATACATAATTACCTGACTGCAATGAGTGCATTTGAAAAAGTCTTGTCCTACTCCAGTTGGAAGCGGCGAGCTTGCTTCGGGCAGATCTCTCGCTTCGAATGACTCTCTATCAGATAAATTTTCCGCAGCTACCATTACTGGTGTTTGGTTATTGTTACTGTCATTTACAACGCCAATTTTCTCTAGCTGAAACAAATCAATTAACTCAACGTCACTTATCGCCACAAATATGTATATTGACATGAACTAAGTTACAACTTACTCTATAGATTTCCATGCTAGAATTTTCGCGTTTTCTTTGCAGCGGCCTATAATTATTTGGTTTGCGTGGGCTCCAAGGATTTTCTAGTACTTGATTAAATATAACTTTTGGAGAGGTGTTTGGTTTAATGCTATTACTTCTTCCTCCACCTTTATATTCCACGGGGAAATTTGGCGCCACTGCATATTGAGAGTCTTTGAATAAATGGCACTTCATTACGTTCAAAAATGACTGTTGGAAATCTAAATGTGTAGTGTTTATAGGAGATAAGACATTATTTTCATTTAATTGTTGAGGCAAGAATGAAATTCGATCATTAGGAAACCCTGCTACAGTTTCGCTTTTACCATAAACGAAAGTCATGTCTCTAGAATGTGTAGGATATTTTATGCAAGGGAGGTTCGCGTTGACTCTTGCACTCGTTGGCTTACATTTTCCATTGTAATTATTTCTACAATGCGGTCGCTGTCCAGATTGAATTATTGCAGACATATTTAACGTTTGTTGGGTTGTTTTTGTACAAAATCCGGCGTGTGAGTGGTCGTTGCCGAGATGTTCGCCATTTGCATTCGTTGAGAGCACAGATGCCGGAGGACGATAGTGTTCATTTGATATTGCCAGCACGCTTTCCGTCAGACCGTTAACATTACCGTTTCGAGGATATGTCTCGATAAATAAATCACGTAGGAAAGAGTTCCTTTGTCGGTCTCCACACGGTAATTTCAGATTTCCTAAACGAGACCTGCGGAGCTCGCTCTCATTCTGACATCGTACCTCGTTATCGTGAAAATCTGTCTCTCTATGTGAATATTGCAGCAACACGCTTTGGATCTCCGTCCCCCTCTTTATATTGATAAATCTTTGACCTTTATCCTCTTCGCAACCCAATGTAAATATTTCCGTTTTCGGTGTATTCGAATCTATGGACGAGTTAAATTCCAAATTTCCCTCTTCTGCATTTTCTCTAACTTTTGGCAAGTATTGGCAATCTATATAAATTTGCATAGTTTGTATTATATCTAAAAAGAATCCTAGTTTGTGCTTCTGTAATATGACTTCTCCATTATAAATATAATATAGAACTGAGGACAACGCTTCGAGATCAAAGTCGGGCAAGACGATTAAGGTAGGCGTTTCGTCGGCGGGGCAAGCGAGCAAGATGCGCTGAAAGAAAAACGGAAAAATAAATTTAATCAAAAGTTACAAATTTCAACGTATTTATGATTCGAGTAAAATCAAAATCTAATCACCCTCAAAAATGAGCTGACACTCGCAAGAACAGCGCGATGGGCGTTGAAAGAGCGACCACCGCATAGAAGCTTCACATCGCACCATTCACTGTGAGAAAGCCATTCGCACATCTGAAAAAATATTTACTCATGTAAACTGTAGTGTCTGTCAACACTAACCAAGCAAAGATACGTTACTATTAGCTAGTTATCGTGGGTATAGCTAGGTATCGTTTTATAACATAGGGTTAATTTTTTTTGCTACCTTACGATAACAGAATAATAAAAATCCCATTACGAACAATTTATGTAGGAACAATAACAAACAACAGTAATATAATATAGCATGGTCACTAACTACACCTACTGACATTACCAATTGGTAATAGCATGAGAATACACACCGTTACGAAATAAAATTATAGAAAACAATTTTATAGTTTCTTTCACGCAATTTTCGAGTAATTTGGACGAGGTTCGACTTCTATCCGGTGAGTATTGCTGGAGTCTGTGCAAACACGCTATGTGTGTGGCATACTTTTAATTCTTAGGTATTCGTTCAAGCAGTGTGCACCCGCTTCCATAGGCCTGCTGTGTCGTGTAAACGCACACCGATGTCTCACACCGCACGCCAACAAAAGGCAAAATTGACCAAACACATACGACCAGGTCAACGTTTTTAAAGTAGCACCACATGTGAAAGTGCAGAGCAAATAGTTCTGATCAAATAAGACGAAAATTAGAAGCTCCATCTCAACGATCCATCCACTTCCTACACGACTTTGTTTACAAGGCAGGTAATATTGTTAGCATCATTTCTACTTTGCCAATTTTGCAGTGAAACCAGCGTTCCACCGACAAAAAATGGGCCTTGTTCTAAAGCTATGACCATACCAAATTATCAATTACTCGACCACCTTACACACTTTGATTTGCGAAACTTATAATTTGCTAAAAACTGGATAAAAAGAAAGCTGCAGACACGTAGAGATAAAACCTATCTTTTTGCACATTATCAATTATTTCCAGCATTTTGAAGTGTACAGAACACATGCAGCTGTTATTGTAACATTTGTAACGCTTATCGCCGATTTGCGGATCAATTAGATATCTCGTGAAGGTGTAAAGAGTAATAATGCTTCGCCCAGTATGAATGGCTCGACCCTCTCTTCGGAAGTTTACTGTGGTTTTATGGCGTGCGTAGATATTTATAGTTACATCATTACCTATGTTTTAGTGTATGTGTAAAAGGAGGAAAATGTTTATTTGTTAAGTTTGATTTTAAAGACTGAAAGGTTATGAAATACTCAAAAAGAGAATAAAGTCGGCAAATCACGTTTCTATAACTTGAGAATGTATGAAAAATTTATTTCCATTTAACGTTCGCTGTTCCGTTTGATATCGAATGAGTACGAAAGTTTTTCGATAGTAGAAAGGCTAGGGGTAAAGATTTACAGAAATTTTTACTTTCGCATAAGGTTTTTATTTTTACTTTTTTTTTGCGTCCCCGTCCAGTCTTGGGCCTGACGCAGACGTTTTATGGGCTACAGACGAATATGTTCGGCGTTCGAATGACGTTACCTGTAATCAATTCGTTCAAGAGTGAATGGGCTAACACGCAAATAGCTACTATATTTATATATATATATATATATATATATATATATATATATAAAATCATCTATTTTCCTAATATTCAAGTGTACAATATCTTTAGTTAAATTGTTTAGTAGGATTAAATACTATTATTTTTATGTAAATAGTAGTCTACCTCTCTAGGGTTTACTATTTACGGAGCAGAATGGATAAGTCTTGATCAAAAATTGCTTTCAAGCGGTAGGCTTTAGGAGGAGGCGAGGCGAAAAAAGTATAAAAACAGACAAATAAAGGATCTTACTAAGCTGGAAATGAAACAGCTCTGGGGACTACCCTATTTTGACGCAAAAAGGACGACGTTGACGTTTGGTTTCATACCAAATCCTACCTCTTAGACGAAGCATCATATCCATGTCCTACCTACTGTATTAAAGTTCAAAGTTCTTTAATAATAAACATAAGTTTATACGTCAAACAATGTCTATTAAACTATATACAAATAATTAGGTAATTCATAAAACCATTGAAAAAATATGACAACATTTTAACATATTACACATACTTTTGCATTTAAAACAAAGGTGTGGTATCGGTATACACTTTACTTATATTTAGACAAGTATGTACCTACAAAAACTAAACAAAACTGCACAAAAAAAGTCAAGTCATAACATAATTACTCTCTGGATCTGCGCAAAGAAGAATTTTCTGACCTTGTTCTTTTGTTTTTATTTTTTTGATGAGGGGGAAATCTTCAGATCCTATGTCCGCTTCGTTCATCGTTAAAGGGGAACTCAGACAGAGATAAACTTTGCACATAATATCACAATAACATAGTGTGATGTAGGTATGGTATGGATGATGTATGATTTGTGATCTTAACTTGCTTCAAACTCATGTGGATCATTGGGACCAAAACTGTGCATCAACCCAAAAGACTGCTAAACAAGGCCTGCCCCTAAGTAGGGGCTTTGCTATAATCCCCACGCTTGGCAGGCGGCTTGGGGGTCGCACAACGTTCCGTATACTAAGCAAGCCAAACCTGTGCAATCGTTGCTAATTATCCTTTAGGAAAGTTTTGTCCACGGGGATTCAGCCTTGAAAGTCTATACAATTTGACTAAGCATGCTGTTTTTTTTGGTGTAGTTTTCAGTAGTTATAGATCTGATTTGAAGTGTCATATAAAATATGCGAACGCGCTGACTATGTAGGCAAGTTATTTTGAACAGCCTTCCATTAGGAATTTCACAGGGTTGCCCTGACTGAATTGGAATCAAGACCCGTTTGCGTTAGCCACTTGTAAATTATCTACTGAAATTCCAAAACAAGTATCTGATTCATACTTAGGGGAGACCTCTGAATTGTAGCATAGGTTTTTAAGTCGTATCGTGTGGCAGATTTTACAACGTTTTTTTTCAACAACAGTACATAATTACTACTTGATCAAAATATTGAAGACAAGTAAATATGTAAATACGAAGTTTGTTCAAGTTATTATATATTACAAAACCAATGTATAAAATATCCACATGACTAGATATACGATGATAGATAACCAGACTATACAGATAAACATATTTTTTTTAAATTAAAAAAAAGTAAAAAACTTACATTTACAGCCAGTATACTTTCAGATCCTCCAGTGATCGTCACTTTTTGTTCCGTAGGATTTAACGTAATCACAGTCCAAGCAGCAGACCGGTACCGCCCCAGCGCGGCTGACTGATGCGAGTGGCCAGCGGACATGTGTCCGACTGGATGTAGCTGGTCCCTCGCCGACGTTACCACCTCGTAGGTACCATTCTAACTAGCGTTATTTGTTCGCACTTTTGATCTCGGCCTTAGGTAAACGTGCACTCGATTCTGGGCCGTTAGAGAAAATTTCGTGAAACATTTTTCATTTCCATGTAAGTACGTATAGGTCCTAATTTTTTACCCGACTACCCAAGAAGAAAGGTAATGTTTTTAAGGTGTATTTAAGTATGTAAGTATCAAAAGGATGTATGTTTGTATGTATGTAAGTGTGTTCCTATAATAGGTCGTCCTTTCGCCTGTGTTTAGCCTAAGCGCGGCTTAACCGATTTTGACTAGTGAGGTGTCGTTCGATTCCTCTTTACATCTTTACGTTCTTTTAATAATCCATTTTTATTCTTGGAGGGACGATTCGAAATATATATTCCAGTACTCATCCACCCTGGGACGGACCAGTGAGAAAAAAAAACTTAAAAAAAGTTTAGTGGAATAGCTGATTCCACTTATCTACCTAGCAGGCGTAGCACGGGCGCCGGGATAAAATGTTGTCCACCATATTTATCCCGCGAGAACGAGACGGATGTATCTATATTCCAGCTTTGTCACTTTGACGCCAATACAATACGGGTGGGCATAACTTTACCTGCCTGCTGGGACGGAATAGTGGAAAAGAAATGCCACTTTTCCCTCCTCGGTGGGAGATGGCTACGTGGGATAAGTGGAATATCCGAATATTACTTGTTAGATATTCTCAGTAGCAATGACATTTTTAACTGCGACTTCAAATATGAAGAAGTTCTCATGTGTTGTTTTTATGTCGGTCGGTAGTAGTACTTGGTCAATAAAGATGCGAGTTGATATTTTTTTAGGATCCGTGATTTCTATCAGAACGTAAAAAAAAATAAAAAAAAAATAGGTTTTTTTTCATATTTAAAATATATGTTTTATTTGATAGATAGTTTACTACATTTTTAAAACGGAATACCTACTTATTTTACTATAAACATACTATTTTTGTTTGCCTGAATAGGACTTTTTCTGAATTAATTTCGAGGCTCTTTTTTTGACCCCCATTGCTCAGTGACGTAGGAGCACAGCACTAACAGGTAAGGTACAGTGGCCTATTTCAGAAAATTTAAAACACTTGGCGATACACAACCCTTGAGTCGAGGGATAAATTTAAAAAATGGCGAAAACAAAATCATTTCATCGCTAGGGGAAGCAGGGGGAATGGTGTTCACTTGAGCGCCATAACCCCAAACCACAGAAGAGGAAAATTTTTTATTTACTTCTCTCTTCTGTGCCCCAAACGATCGTTTTGTATTCAAGTTGAAATAGGCAAAAAAACCTAAAGATGCAATTGCTCAAAAATGTTTACGTAATCGCTAAATAAAATGTTGAAGTACCTGGAATACTAATACCAATAATAAATAGGTCATAAAATTCTGGACCTACCGACAAAATCGTCCAGCAAAAAATTAGATCAAAACGGCCGCAGACAAACGTACGCACCTCACTCTCCCGTGCAGCGAGCGGGCTGAAGTGAAACGTCGCTACCTTTTCACGAGTCACACCCACACAATTCAGCCCGTATGATGTGTTTCTATCATGGATTTAGCATCATACTGGATAGAGTGATTGGTTTGGCGGCGTGGTCACTTTATGTTGGCGCGTTTAGTGAGTAGGGAAGTGAAAACTAGTGCAGAATCTATCGATAAAAATGTACACAAGTGTACAAAACTGAGAATTTGTAAATTAAGAACACAATGTTTGCAAAAATATGTACTTTATTGAACATCGAAACTCGTAATTGCCATGTACATAGTATGAATATATATAGTATATATAGTTACTACGAAATTTAATAAGTATCTACATCGTCTCCTAGTTTCTTTTATTACTCCTAGTTTTTTAATTGACAGCCCAGTCATAAAACTACATTTTTCAAAATATTTTCAACAAAGTCGAGAGTATTTAGGTGGCTCCCAGTTTTCGCGCCTCACCGCCTTTATCCACTGATTTCTGACACTTATTTCTATAACAAAATATTTTATTTTAAATAATTGGTTAACCATGACACAATATTGGTACAAAATATCATACATTTCAAGCCGCGAAAGCTTCAAAAAGATTAAAATTAATTATCGATAGAATACGTATCAAGCCGATTAAACGCGGATAGGAATTAACGGGCCATCTTTCACTTAATTTAGTATATGTAGGATATTACAAGAGTTTTATTAGATAAATATCGACCAAATATCGACAATGTTTAAAACGTGCGGTGGTACTTCACTAGCAGGAACACGTAAAACAATGCATTTATTTATCTTAAATTAAAGCTTAAATTCATTACTAAATTACACTGCGTGATAGTTGTAGACTTCAAACATGTATATTCTTTAAGTGAAACGAATATTTAGCTTTGATACTGGTTATTTTAGGTAATAAAGTGAAAGACTTACGTGTGAAATGATAATTCTGGGTCTTTTACTCCTCCTTTCGTTGTTCTCGATGGACAAAACGCCATAATATCACTATGTATGATAATATTAAGTCTTCAGAGCGATATGTTTTATCTAATTTCACTTTTGAGTAAGACGGGTCGCAAAATGGACACATAGTGCGAGGTTGCCAATCTTACAATAGCTCTCTCGCTTACTCTGTGCGACGATCCGTGTAATAAAAAGAGAAACATGACGATGTGAACGTGTGAGCTGCAACGTCTCATGGCTCTCTCCAGTATGATGTTTCGTCCAAGGTTTCTATGCACCGTATTTACCCAGATTTGAGGCAAGCGCCATTTTCCCTTGAGCGCCATTCCCCCTGCTTCCCCTAAATCTGGCGGGACCTGAGTATGGAAGTATGGAGTATTTCTTTAAAACGTTTTCAAGATAAAAAGGATAAATTACACCAATGGCGGATTTACCAGTAGGCAGAGTAGGCTGGAGCTGGGAGCTAGAGAGTCTAGGACGGCAGATTTAATGGACGGCAAATTTTAGGACATGTTTTAAAAAAAAATGTTATTCACGAATATCAAGTTTTTATGCAATTTCTACTAAATTGGTACGGGTTAAACTAGGTACTGACAATTATGTAGAGTTAAGGGCGGCAAAAATTGAACAGATTGGAAAAAGTGTAAAACCGCCACTGGATTACACACTAGGTAAGTACCGACGTCGGTAGCTGGTACATGGGAAACAGTTATTTATGCAAACCGTCATTATTTTATAGTCACGCCTGTATAATTAACATCGTTCACATTATTAACGGTCACACGATGTCATGGAGCCATAAAAAATAAAAATCTCTCCAAATAGGTATTCTAAGTGTAAAAATGTGAGCCCGTAGCTCGGCGAAGGCGGTTAAGAGACTGGAAGGCGTTACAAAATTCGAAGAATCACGTCTGTTGAGTAATTATGGTAGAGATAATTATCTTAATTAGTAATACGTACGGCAACTATGGCGGCAGTTTACATCGTGATAATAACCCACAGATTACCCCCTCTCTAGATTCCGCACTCAGGACGAAGCGCATCTGTCAAAATACACCTATATAAAATTGCCCTCTCTGGTTCATTGCTAGGCGCTAGTAGGCGTAACCTTGAGTTAGCCAGTGGGAACGCTTCACCTCAGTCCCCAAAACCCGAGCTTTCGTCCAGTTTTGGTCAGTTTTGTCAGAACAACGATCTCGTAATGCCTTAGGTACCTATATCTATTGCCCTGATGCCAGGGCACTAGAATACGGCATCGGTATCCCCTGCATGTAGTAAGAGCCTACTAAAGGGGACCTCTGGGCTCGGGGGTCCGAAGACCATCTACCGAAGCGAGCCCGGGAAGACGACAGCGTCGAGTGGCAGACGCTGTTGACGCTGGCTTAGGCGTTTCACGACAGCTGCTAGCTGTCCCGGGAGGAGCTGAAGCGTGGTGCTGAGGGCTCCGGTGCGTTCGCTTGGAGATCCCGGAGCCCTCGATCAAGCAGCAAGGCAGGCCACCGGGGGGTTTTAGTGGGTATAATCCCACATAACCCGGCTGCACTCCAAAGCAGTCGGGCATCTTGTGAAGATTTCCCCCTCGCAAAAAAATAATAGTACCTACTTATATATCTAAGTACCTAGGTATATATAATCTGTGTGATAGTCAACCAAAAAGTTTTTTAGTTTGTCTTGTTACTTACATGTTTTATAAGTTTTTCTGAATAAAAATATACTATACCTAAAAGATAGTAAATTTATGGTCCTAAATAACGCTTATCACTGTTATGGGAAGCTAGGTTTCCAATTCAGGAATGCCATGGAACATACACAATTAACATCTAAACCAGAGCTATTTTAAATTAATAATTCAAATATCTGCCCAGACAGGAATCGAACCCGGAACGTCGTGCTCAGGTAAGGTAGACGCGCCACCAATTCAGCTAGTAGGGTCGCCACAATACCATTCAGTTATTTTTTTTAGATGCCAATTTCTGTTTTTCCTTCGACCTTCTTCATAGAGTTTGATTGTATTTAAACATTTTTGCAGTAGGTACCTAACCTCCGAATACTGAAACGTTTGTTAATTTTGACGATAGATCTGTTGCTGCCTTTGTCATTTGCTTAGTACCAGACAAAGGCAGCATTAGAATTAATCTGATGTCAAAATTAACAAGCGTTTCAGTATTTGGGGGTAAGCGTTAGAGTTTTATCCTACTGTTTGAAAAGACGAGCAGACGGCGCGCCTAGGTAATGTTACCATATGTTAATGCCACTCATCATTTTGAACTTCAACCGTTCAATAGGTAACGCGCGATTGTAGGTTTGATTTGTGGTAGTTTACCACGCATCAAAATAATATAATCTAAAAGGTCACACTATCAGAGTCTCTTTTCATTTCAATATGCGAGAATGGGAGGGCAACAATTTTAGAGCTGTCAAATTTACAGTATGGTATTTAGTGCTTTCCATGAAGTCCCCCCGGACGCGGCGCTGCCACTGCGCGACGGCACGTCATCGTGGAAGGAATTTAGTTCCGCTGTTTGCCGTGGACCTTTTTTCATGAAAAGCACTCTAACGAATTGACATTCATATAATGATTAGATGTTAAATCTCTTCATGGCCCAGTGATTTCGCTAGAAATCCGGAACACTAATGCTTGGCGTTTAATAGCTGGCAAAAGTGTTGAGTTACCTTAGTGATTTCCATAGAAATCCGAAACACTAATGATTGCACACTAATGCTTGGCGTTTGAATAGCTGGCAAAAGTGTTGAGTATCCTTAGTGATTTCCCTAGACATCCGAAACACTAATGATTGCACACTAATGCTTGGCGTTTGAATAGCTGGCAAGTGTTGAGTATCCTCAGGTGGCTACTGCAAGAGTTCTTCTTCAAATCAAGAGTAATAACTATCTTCTAGCCTAGCCGTACAGAAATATTAAGGATAATTATTAATGAGTGCTAATGTCCTTAGAAAGCCGTGTTAGATTTCGTACTCGATTGTAGTGCTGATAAGGACGTAAGATGGCGCTAATCACTGTTTTAAACTGCGACATGATCGTCACACAATTTCTGCTTAATACTTGTTTTTTTTTTTCCTTAACTACCCCAGTATCAAGGAACATAGTAGTCTCTAACGAGACAGAAAAGAACAAAAAAATAAAATTAAAAAAAACGATCGCGCCATTTTCGAGTTTTTGTAAGACTAAATGCATGGCAATTGATTTTTAATATATATCTATAGAAGATAGATGAATATTATACAGTCCGCCTCTTCCGGTTCATAACAATTATTCTAATCCTGAGGTTTCACCAATATCAAACTGCACAATAAAAAACGTATCATACCTATTTAAAAGTTTATTAAATTTAATTAAGTTTATTAATTATGTCTGGCCAAAGAGCCAGATATAATTATAACATAGAGAAATTATACTAAGAATGCTAATGTCCATAGAAAGATGTCTAGCCCGATTGTAGTACTGATAAGGACGTAATATGTCGTCTTGATCGTCAAAGTTTCTGCTTGACTTGAAATTGAAATTCAAGCTATCTTCTAAATTCAATTTAAAAAATAATCATTATACTAGTTTTTTTATTTAGTTTTCTTTTTCATAGATAGAAACCAATAACTGGGAATTAAATGTGCCACTCGTCACCACTGATAACGATCGCGAACTTTTAATTCCCATTTATAGCCAGTGGCAATGTATGGGATTTTTTTCCATTTTTCGCCAGAGGTGACGAAGCCAGTGGCAACAACTGGGAATAAATGATTTTATATTCTAGGTTCTGTTTTTAGATGGCGCTGAAAACATTATGTTTGGAAACATATACAATCTAATTTGAACTAAGTCTTAATGTGCAGACATTTACCAATACTACGGTGTACTATGCTTTAATACCAGTTTTGGACATTCGCTGACTAATGACATAAGCGCCATCTAGTTTTAAGCAGATTTTACGGGTTACACTTTTTGTATGAGATTGTCATTCTTCTCGTGTAGATTTTCTTTCATTATATCAATCTTCATTAAATAAATTACTGTCCATAAAGTCTGATGAATCATTTTCTCTTACATAAGAAGTGAAAAAATTACCATCAGTGACATCATAATCATATTTACAGCAAATACAGTACCCGGTACTTTTACCACAAGCTCTACACTTACTTGCATGTTTTAATGTTATTTCTTCCGGAAAATCACAAGTTACAAATTCACCTAAATTATATACAAAATCAACATCATTTACATAAGCATCTAAAACATATTTTTGTACATACTCATCTACACTATCAAATGTGCACAATGTGTTGAAATCATTCTTTTGCTGCTTAGTTAATAATTTATCTAACATAAATACTAGATGGTGATGGTAACACTGGAATGTTATTTTGTCACTGGCCTCATCTTTCAAATCCATCCAATAGTTGACACAGCTGAGGGGAGTTCTATTGGCTCCACTGAAGAGTGCTGGATTTGACAACATAGCACTGGCTGCCATCACTCCGCTGCAGTTTACGTCTTCGTACAGTTGATTTGCATCACATAAAGTCTTGATTCCACCATTGGCTATCACAGGAATGGATACAGAATCAATAGCTGTTTTCAACGCATCTATATCAATTTTATCTCCGCTCTTTTGTGAAGGAGTGCGACCATGTATTGTAAGAAATGTTACACCACATTTTTCCAGTTGTTGGCATAAATCAACTGTTTTTTTTAATTCTTTCAAAATGCGTATCTTGACAGAGACACTGAAATCATGAGGTAAATTGTTTCTGATACCCTTCACTAAGTCATGAATGGTTTCAGGCTTAGTTAGAAGTGCACAACCATAGCCGTCTTTCATGGCCCATCGTTGAGGACAGCCGCAGTTCAGATCGATGCCATCTGCATACGGAAAGACCAGTTTGGATGCATCAATGAAGTCATCACGATTATTTGCAGCAAACTGAACAATTAATGGCGTGTCATTGACGGTAGTTGCAAATTCACTAGATCGTGCTTTTTCATTCTGGCAAAAAGAGTCTGCCAATATCATAGGAGTAAAACACAAGTCCACACCATAACTAAAAAAATATTAATAAAAAAATATTATTAAGTAGTAAACAAGATACAGTAGAACAGAATAAACATAATAAATATCCTACTAATATCCTATAATAGTTACGCCTGAATCAATCAACTACATAATAAATATTGTTAAAAAATGTAAAGCTTTTCATATCGTACATTGAGTGGTAAAAATCACTAATTTGCGAAAGTAATGTCTGTTACCTTTCACGGCATAAGTGCAGGACCGATCTTGATGAAATTTGGCCAAGACGACAAGAACTGAGATGTGCATACTTTTTCCAGTTTTGGAAAACTGATAATTGCGGGTAAGAACACGGGACGCAGCTACTAAGTACGTAAAAGAGATGGTGATAGGAACTTACTTTTTCACAAGAGTTCTAAATTGTACTTTACTATATCTAACCATAGGCGCACATACTTTTAAGTATGTTTTGGCTAGCTTTGCTTCTTGTAAAAAGTCCGAGATGTTAGTTTTGTATTTCATTTCGTTTTTCTTCCATGCACGGTCAGTCTGCCAGAGTTAAAGGGAACGCGTGGCGTATTTCGTATTTCTGTGATGCTTGTTTATTTACGTATATTTATTTCATTTCATTGCATGTTTTGCCTCAGAAAACACAAACAGCTTTAGAATAAGTGTAAAAATAGGAAAGTATCTGATTAGGTGTGTTTAAATTAAGGTTATTAGCAGGGTTGGATTTAGGTAAGCTGAAAACGATAGCACAAATAATTTAAAAAGATAGTATAAACAAAAAAATATAGTACGAATTATTAGTTTAACCTATTTCCGAAAAAGAAGGAGGTATGTTTTTTTAATTTTATTTTTGTTACCTCTACTCAGCGAAAAAGAATAAGGTACTGAAGGCCTCGCTACTTGGCCTGACCTGACATCGTTTGAAAGAGATGGCTATATATAAGTTTCTGGGGGAGCGAAAGGGAGAAGCTATAACCTTAATAGTTTGTTTCTTTTGCTCTCGTGAAATTCAAATCTATCTGTCCCTTTCACACGATGTCAGGTCTGGGGCCCTATTCGGCGGAATGACATTTTTATCTCGAATTCGACTTTTCAATGTCGCATGATAATCTCCCAAAAACAAACCATTTGGTATTCTCAGACAAACGAGAGATGAGATGGACTCTTCTCATTCAAATTACGTTCCATTTTTCTCGACTGTGTTTACAGAAAACCGGTGAAATCGAGAAAATATATGTAGGGACCATTCTGTTGATTAAAGGCTTAGATTCTTCAAGATCCATGCTTGGATTAGTTAGATATCGGTAAATTAAACTAGATTATAATGTTTATGTTAATTATTACAATTGACACTAAGTAGGAAAACTCAAATAAATTATTTTCGTTCCCAAGAGAATTTGTGGGAAACGAAACGTGAATAAAGTTCTTTGTTTACTATTATTAAATTTGTTATTGATCTTAGGTTAGAAGTTAGAAACCTCTGTGTTAGAAACTAAACGTAGTATTTGTATTCTTTTTGAACAAAGCTTGCAAACATGATTGTTTTTTATACATAATGGATCTTCAACAACAAAAAAAAGTGTATCCAACGGTGGCCCAAAAGGCGAGATTAATAGCTCGCTTTACGGCTTCGTTCTAAGTAAAGAAAGCCGAAAAAAGATGGGAAAACCTTATCCAGGAGATCAATAGCGTCCCTGGCGCCGTGAAAACCTGGGTAGAGTGGCGAAAAGTAAGTTCAATCTATCATAAACTCACACATGTCCACAATCAACTTAAAATATCACAATAGTAATCATGACATGCTAATTACCACCATTCAAACCCAATATTTTTTGTTTCTAACTAACTCTCATGAAAAAGACTTTTTTATGACAGTAAATACTTACTTTTGTTAATCATCTATTTCAGACTTGGCATGACATGAAGTCCTTGACAAGACAAAAAAACACCGCTATCCGAAGAGCACATATGATTGTCTGATGAACAATTGCAAATTTTAAGTACCATGAGTATCCAATCTTTATCTGGCCACCACAACAGTCAAGAGTCAGCTGTGGAGTTTCAAGGTAAATATTATGTCCTTTACATACACTGCATTAAGAAGGAGTCTTGTTTCCATCCGACATCACTTCTACTGCTCTTTGGGACTCGAGGGTCCATATTGCTTGGTTGATTAATTAAATCAGTCATAAATGTTTGTTTCAGACCTACAAAATATTGTACCTAAAACCAGCAGCTGCTACTACGAACATGCCCTTCATAAGATAAATAAAAAAAAAAAACTAATTAATAAAAGGAAAATTACTCCAGTAAATATTCAAGGTATGCCAGTTTTTTCTTTTAAATCGGGTAGCTAAATCACTGAGAGGCTCATGATATGATGATGAGTCACTCTAAGCAAATGGAGGAAGATAGAAGTTTATTAAGGAGGTTTTGTTCAAACTAAACCTTCACATAGTTTTTGTTTGTACAGTATATCTTAGGCCTACAATAGGTAGATCCATGGGTAAGCCCCATGGAATACTTACACACATCATAGTACACAGTACACACATAGTAACATAATTCTTGCTATTTGTGGTGATTGAGTATATATAGCCGTTTTAATTATAAAGCCCTGTTGCCATTTGGATAGAATTTATAATGATAAGGAATATTAATTTTGTTTCAGAATCACTGAGTACATAAAGAGGTAGGCATAGAGAGGAATCCAACGACACCTTAATCATCAAAATCGGTCAAGCCATTTAGACTAAAGAAGATAATAATATAGAAACAAACAAATATACATACTTTTTACAATTTTATGTTAATTCTTTTTTTATTTTATTAATTTTAGCTTAAATCAAATAATTATGAACTATCTTTACAGATACCTCAAAATCAAAAAAATATGTG
Organism: Apocheima hispidaria; assembly: GCA_947579745.1. Classification (NCBI taxonomy): domain Eukaryota; kingdom Metazoa; phylum Arthropoda; class Insecta; order Lepidoptera; family Geometridae; genus Apocheima; species Apocheima hispidaria. Next base: position 8,107,882 of record OX388151.1, read on the forward strand.
GCACCAAAGAAGCTGCAACACACTTTTGACGCAGCCGATGCCTTCACACGTGAAGTTAAAAAACGAGATAAAAAAGCCAGATGGAGGCTTTAATGTGCATAGCCAACAACTTTGAAAATCATTTACAGTCTGGCGCAAGTGCTTAGTAAAAAAATTAGATTTGATCATGTATGAAACGTGTAATATTTTATAAATATTTATAATTTTTTCTATGGAGCTACAGTCTCTTAAAAGTAGTAATCATAGTGATGATATTGTCTTTGATCATTTATAATTTCTTGGCTTTAAAGAGTTAAATGTGCCTTCTACCGTAATGTTTAGTAACAATATATATTTTTGTATTAATACTGTCACATGGCCAAGTAGAATTTATTATTTAGGTACTGTGAGTATATTATTTTCGCTAGTATTATCACCAACTATATAGTTTTAATTGAAAAGACATACTTGATAATTATACATAATCTATTTCCATTCCAAATTTAAAACAAATCCGTTCAGCCGTGGCATGTGTAAAGAATATTAATAAGGATAATTATGTTGCTGTGGTACAGACAAGTACTATACGTAGCCACAGAATTCTTTATTAAAACATTGGTTTGATTTGTTGATTATTTATTTAAAGTAAACATAGGTATTTATTATTATTTATTCTATTGTAAAAAAGGTTATTAAAATAATTTTCGAAAAAAATCGCCTTTATTTCCTTATTATAATGTTTACCACTGTAACAATACCACAAAGAAAAAAATGAAATTACAACCAGACATAAGTAATATTATTCAAAAAAAACAGAAACTCAATTGCAAAATGTAGCTTAGGACAATCTGGACATAAAGGGGAATCTAATGACAACTCAGGGTGTGTTTATTCAATGTGAAACCTTTCTTGAGGCTACCGCGCGGTATCAGCAAGAAATTTAGCGTTGTCTGTCTTAGCCCTTACTCGTCAAAATCGGTCAAGTCTTTCAGGCTACAGAATGTTATATCGCTAGTATACATTCTTATCTATGGGTTATATTACATAAAAACACAAACATCTATCTTGCGCAATTGAATATTAATGAGTCAATCTAGGGTATAAGCTAAATTAATTTTTGTAGTGGTAGTACTCTTTCCGAGTTCGCCATGGGAAGCCTTTGCCTTTCGCCTTTGCCAGTTTTTCAACCGCCAAGTAATAGTCAGCAAACAAAACTGTGTTCCGGATTGAAGGGCAATGTTTCCAGCTAAATTACTCAGCATAAAGAGATTTTTTAAGCAATTTGTTAGGCAAGTGAGAGGCATCTTCTTTATCCGGAAATACCCTACGTGGCGCCGGTGGCTCACTCGCTCGTTCTTCTGCTTCTTCCAAAGCACTTGATAGCATTCTTGCAATATAACTTTCCGCCATCATGCAACAAATTTTCAGAACAATACAACAACTTTCACCACAGCTATTGTTACTCAATTCAATTCAATTCTTGTTTTATGGCTTCTGCGAGAGTGTTTTGCAATTTAGCCAATGACATGTGATGAGTTAGACCATCAAACGTAGAGAATTTGTACGGTGTTTAATTGTATTGATCGGTGGTTGTTGAATGGCAGTTTTTGTTTTTGCACTAATATTAGGTTAGAATTTTATTTTTATTTTAATTTATGATAAAGTTGTCAATGTCACTGTACAAAATGGCAACCTTTTCCTCGAAGATGGCAACAAATGAGTCGCGATATGCCATCTCATTGGCATCTCGACTGCCTCCGACCACTCGATGTATCTCGAGCATAAACCCATCGAGATTATCTCGAAAGACAGCGTTGAGAATAGGAAATCTCGAAGTTCGAGTTTTTTTTCGAGATGAGATTGAATGTCACCTTCCCCGAATAGGGGTCCTGGCCATGTATAGACACCCTTAATAATCCGGCCGCTTGGTGACAGTGTTGTTCTCCATACGGCTTTTAGGCACGCTGCGCTTCAAATATACGGCATACTTCCAAAGCCCTATAAAATTTGTATGAAACATACGGCAATCCACGAAAGAGTTATAAAAAATTGCCATTACAAATTTTTCGTGTAACGTAACGCACCGAGTACACGGAATGAGGCGTTTTCAAAAAAAAAAAATTGTTCTAAAATACTTACTAGATGGCGTAATAGACCTATCGTTTTACCTGTCATTGTCATTTCTGTCGAAATATTTTGTTTATTTTTTAAATCGTAAATTTTGGCTCCACACGTTGTGTATTTAGCCAGTGTCAACTATTGTAATATTTCAAATGAAGTCAAATACATAGTTACGAGCCAAAAAACACGAGAAAAGAAAAGGCACACGTACATTTTTTTGTCTTTCATGTCTTGACAGTGACAGAAAAACCTCAAAGTACATCTAACGCCATCTATTGGGTACTTTTATAACCAGGTTTTTTTTTTTGAAAACGCCTCATTCCCCGTTGAAAAACGGCCTCTATGAATACGACAAAGTTGAGACGTTGGACTATTAAGTAGTTTGTTTTTACATCGTTTCACTGAGCTTAGAGAAGATGTTAAGATTAGTGAGTGGTGGTACATTGATCTGAAAAAATAGAAAATCAAAGAAAGGGTGAAAATGTCGATACTGAGGACGATAAAGAAAAACAGATAACATTTCCAAGTGAAAATGAGACATAAATTATAACCAAAATTCAAAATTTTTACTGGTCTCCATACAGGACCACTAAAAAAAGGATTAATTTGTATACAAGATTATGATTCTTAAATCGTGTATACAAATTAATGAAAAATTAGAACATACGGCAATTTTTCTTGATTTTGTCCCAAATACGGCAATTTTGAGGACTAGATACGGCAGCCCCAAAATCGACTTGAAACAACACTGAGTTTTGGCGGGATCATGAAGAAGTCATGTCGCGCTATTGTATTATTTTCCAATACTTGTGTTATATCGAGTGTTAATGCATAAAAATTGTGGATTTTTATCCATTAAGTGTTCGTGAAAGTGTACGAGTGTTGGTGAATAGTATAATATCGTGAAACGTGACTTTTCGTGTTGTTTCCAAAACTCCATAGAAGCTTCTAGTAAAGTCTCTACCACTTTACTGAGGCAAAAAAAAAATAGGGAAAAAAAAATACGGAAGACAAGGCGGTATGGCCTTAATGGCTTTAGCCTGCCCAGAAATGGGCGAATAAATTAAAAAAAAAAAAAATTGAAACAACACTGCTTGGTGATAATAATGCTTGTGAAGTTTTGGCGGGAACGTGAAGAATTCATGTCGCGTCATTTTATTATTTTCCAAAACTTGTGTTATTTCGAGTGTTAATGTGTAAAAACGGTGAATTCTTACCCGTTAAGTGTTCGTGAACATGCACGAGTGTTGGTGAATGGTATATTGTCGTGAAACGTGAATTTTCGTGTTGTTTCCAAAACTCCATAGAAGGCTCTAGTAAAGTTTTCACCACTTTACTGGTGCATGACTTGGACTTGACCGTGACTTGCTTTGCTCGGCTTTGACCGTGACTATGACTTGTTTGATTATATCTAACTAAACTTGAGAATATATATGTATACTTGACACTGGCAAATGCATAAGACGTGCGACGCCAAAATCCTCTTAGGAGGAAAAAGAAAAAAAAAAAAAAAATGCTTGCCATGCCAAATTTTGATGCTGAGAAGCCGCAATTTTCTGTCTGTTAGACATTTCTTTCAGTAATTATGAATATCGAAACGTAATAATGCGGCCTGCAAGATCTATTTTATTATAGTTCAACTTAGAATTGCGATTTACATTGTTACCCTCATCCCTCATCATATAATAATGAATGATTTAGAGAAAGAAGAGCGTCTCCAGAGAATAAAAGGTACATAAATATTACTAAATTCTTGCTTCAGCTATGGGTCATACCTAGTTATTCTACAGGTATACAACTATTAGTTTAAATTGTTTTAGCTGGAGCATTCTTAGCAACAGTTGCAGGAATCTCAGCAGTTGTGGGATTCAGTGCAACACTCTCGGCAGCCAAAAAAGCGGACCCAAAATATTTCAGCAAAGGTATAAGCATTATTACTGGAGTTGGGTAGTTATGTACCTACATATTACATTATACAGAGCCAACAGTTCTAGAAATCTCTATATTGTCCTCTTAAAAGAAACATCAACCAGTTTATTGTAACTTTCAGGTTTGCATGGCAGTGTAGAAATGGCTGACGCTGGTGCTTTATTAGCACTGAGAGCACTTGGCTGGGGCACTCTATATGCTGTAGCTGGAACATCATGCTTATGTTATGGAATTTGGAAACTGTCTGGGGCTAAAGATGTACGTTTTTTTAGCTGTCTCTATCAAAACATAATAATAGGTATACTAGGTCTCTAATTTTTTTATAAGATCAAAGATATTTAAAACTATGAACTTCAGGTTAGAGCTCAAAAATGACCCAGCCAAAGATCTACTAGTACAGTAGTAAGTTTTTAATAATCTGTGGACATGTAGTACTTGTGACAAATTAGTTAGTTGGCATGCCATGCATCTTACTGAAATTAGGTGAACTCGGGACCTCTTTCTCATGTATTATGGATGTTATTTGTATCAAATACTTCATCTTTATCAACTGGAAGACATCCCCTGCTGAACATAGGCCTCCCCTCCTTCCCGCCACACCGACCAACAGTTAATTTTATCTTTTACAGATTAAGGATTTTAGAGTTAAAATGGGAAATATATTACCAGCACTACCTAAAAATAATCCACCTCAGTCAAGAACAGAATTTAGTGGATTGAATGACCTCCTCACATATATATCAGAAGATTATGGAAAAAAACGAGCTAAGGACTAAATATAATCTTAGTTTAATCATGTTATAAAATAGTGTAAATAAAACAATAAAGTTATATTAGTTAGTTAAATCTTGTTTAATCATGTATTCCATCTTGTAATCCGGCCCTTCATTGCAGCTCTCTTTACAAGTATAGACCGCCAGCACACCCCAATCTATGCTTTGGAAATCAATGCCTGCATCTAAGAAGTTTAGTAATTGTGGCATTACCTGTAATCATTAAAACTTCATTAAACAAACTGTTTTTGTTTCAGTGCAAACCATTGCAATGATAACATTAGTTGATTTGCAATGGCATTCATAGTTCTGTTCTCTTAGAGATTTGAGCAAGTCAATCATGCTCCAAAAGCTCCAAGGTTAGACTTCTGATGAACTAAGTTGATGATGACCAATGGACACTTGAGTGTAACATATCCAGCAGTATGTTTATTTGGGCAAAATAGTTTTCTTTCAAGCTTGAAAACTTTATTTTTGCAATTCAGAACTCCTTACATTAGAATTAGAACTGTAAGTCCATAGTGCTATGTACAGGGTTCTAAGGAAAGGGTATGCCAAGCCGAAAAAGGGTCATAGAATTCATCATTATGAAAAGCTTTTACGATGGGACCAACCCTGAAATCGAGTAAAAAAAAAGCAACTGTTCCGTAGAAAAATGGCAATAACACTCGACAAAAAGTATGGAACAGCTGATATATTTTTCTCGATTTCAGGGTTGATCCCATAGTAAAAGTTGTTCACAATCATGAATACCTTTCGGCCTAGCTTACCCTTTCCTTACAACCCTTTATAATTGAAAACTTGTTAAAGCTAAGAATAATGTTTCATTATTTGTTTTCTGGTCACTGAAAGATATTTTGAAAGAAAAATCAATACCTCTCCGAAACAAAATAAAAAATAAAAATAAAAGTATTTAACAGCTGCATCCTTCCAGTTTTATCATATGGCTGTCCCACATGGTCCCTGACAAAACAAAACTATGGGAAAATTCAAGTATGCCAGAACAACATGGAAAGAAACATACTGAACATTAAATTAATAGATAAAATTTCCCTAGAGGATATCAAAGAGAAGACAAAGACTAAAAACATAACTTATGTAATTAAACAGCTGAAGTGGCGTTGGGCTGGTCATATGTTACGAAACAAACAAGGAAAATGGAATAGAGACGTGTTAGAGTGGTACCCAAGAGAGGGGAAAAGAAACAAAGGAAGACAACGTATAAGATGGGAGGATGAAATAAAGAAAGTAGCTGGAACACAGTGGAAACAATTGACCCAAAAGAGAAAAGAGTGGAAGTCCCAGGAAGAGGCCTATGCCGGAAGGCAAGCTGGGGAAGTGGATTAAGAAATGGAGCCGATGTCAAATAACAATTATAAATTGATAATGAAATAACAATAATACGGAAATAATATTTAATACGAATAAATATAATTACTTGGACAAAAAGGAAAACTTGACATCATTGAATAATGAAATATATATATATCAAAATGACCAGCACAGAAGGCTATAAATAAAATGTTTCATGATCCCTTAACAGCCAATTTGACTTTGATATGGTGTGAAAATAGTCAAACCCTGAATGGGCATAGGCTTTTTATCCCACTGAAACACGTGGTTCTTACAGCATGCAGGTAAAACTGCAGAGGCAGGTAGTGCATATAAAGAGGTAAGTAACATGATTATTTCAGCATACCTGAAATTCAAACTGTCTTTCGCCAGAGCAATATTGACATGGTGGGATGATGAGGGATTTGGAATGCCCTGTTATCCACAGCGGCTCCCCTCCTCTGTCATATCTCAGCACTTGATCAGGGTGGCGCGCCACCCTCTTACTGAACTTCTTAAACACTTTATCCTCTGGTACTTCTTTTGCATACTGCTCCAGCTCGTTATCGCTTACATTATCCAATGTGCCAGCTCTATTTTCTTTTATCAGCTTTTGAAGTTTTTCCATTTCTTCATTGACATCAACATCTTTCACATCTTCCTGTAAAAATATTCAGTAAAATCCACTGTTTATTCTTTAATTTACCTTTTGTTTGGTAAGATGTACCTAGTTAAATATTATCATACCTCATCTTCTTCATCGACTATAAGTTCCCATTCCTTGAAAAGAATTTGCTTTCCACTAGATGTTACTACAAAATTGTTAGACTTCACAGATTCAGCTACCTGTAAAGATAATTTAATACATTGATAGATAACCATCTATCATTTAGTCAAATTTTTGACAATTGCATGCCTGTAACACATAGTAAACGTAGCATTCATTCTTCGGAGTTATATTTAATAGGAAAATCACCCAATCCAAACTGTCTGGTCTGTAATATTGTAGTGACATAACATCACATAAAATGGAATGTGTACGGAATGAAAATACCAGAAGAACAATGTTGTGTAATAGAATTATGGACCACCAGTTGGGATACTGTAACAGTATTCTGGCCGAGTGTCTTTCCGACTCGGCCAGAATGCTGTACAGACTAGTTCATAGAATCAAATTATATTTTCTTTAGTTTTGCTGTTTAAGATTACTTTAATCAGTCATACTCGCTTGTGCAAAAAAGCTCTTTAATAGAGAATAAAAAAGTGCCTACCTGCGATGTTTGACAACTTTCTTTGTGACCTTTTTGCCAGTCTAGAATTTGGTGCTTTCTGCTGCAATAGTGGACCTTTTTACATTTCGCACAATGGGAAGGTGCTTTAGCTCCACATACCTCACACAGTCTTGGCCAATTGTCCATTAGAAAGACCTGCAAAAGTGAAAATATTATCTATTATACCCTTTGATTTCATTGATTAAACCATAATCAGATTGCAGTGATGGCAGTCAAGGAGAAGAAATTAAAAGACAGGATATTAAAAAAATATATACTTATGTCATTATTAACCATAAGCTGCACCCCGCAGTTTCACCCGTGTGAAAAATCCCCCGCGTGAAAGAAGAACAAACACACTTTCGCATTTATAATATTAGTAGGGATTTTGCAGTGTACTCTTACTCTTAGAGTGTGTCAAATCTGTTTCTGTGCTCCGCCAGCTTTGTCCACTGCCGTCCTGGGGTGTTTTTCGAGCAGACTGGTGGTCTGCCCGGTTAGTATGTAAGCAGACAATAAAACCACTTGATTCCGCAAGCATAAACTCACCGAGAAGGTCAGTTCGGTGAGAGGTAAACCAGGCTAGATGTGGCTCAAAATTCACGCTAGTTTATGCTATTTTGCGCGTAATATTTTCGTGATGGATTTTATAAAGACGTCAGTACAAGATTTTGGACTGGTGATATACTCAATATAGCCTCAGGCCTTTTTGATATAAACGTTACCTCATTTACCTTATCTTCCTTTTCTTCGTAAGGATTAAATGAATAAAAATCATTTTGTCTTGGTAGTTGACAACGGAAAACTTTAAAGTTATCAGATGTATTAGTCCTGCAGCATGTTCCATTCCTGCATACGAAGATAAATATTGTACGATGAAAGCAATCATCTGAAGACTCATATGGCGCATAAATCTGTAAGATGAGAGAAATTAAACAGGAGTGATGAGGTGATGGGGGATTAAATTGAGGTTTGGAACTGAAGTTACAGGTTATTGAATAACAGAAAAATTGTGACGTACCTGGCAGAGAAATATTAAAGGATCACAGCATTTATTACAGACCAGTTCTTGAGTGACAGGATAATTTTTTAAATTTAACCATGCCGGCTTTCCTCCTACTTTGCTGGGAAAAAACCGTGGATGTAAAAGCCAACTAGTTTTTTCTTCCAAAACCCCTATATCCACTTTACTGCACATTTTAACAAAGACGGGCCCACTCTACTCTTGGCTCCAGGCCCAAGTGTATTCGTATTCCGGCAGGGCAGGTAAGCTAAGCAGCAGAGCAAGGGATCGGGAAACAATATTGTGTCCTCCAAGATATTGTGCGCAAATTGTGTGACCCAATAATTACTGACCCAAAAATGCAGGATAATGTACAGCATGATAATTGGTGTAACCTTACATGGAATATCAGGGTGCGTATAATCAGGACGTGAAATATCATGCCGTACGTTATATACAATGTCTGTAATCTACATTTAAAAGCTTAGACGAAGCATCATACAAGATCCATGTTTAAAAGCCTCGCTACATGGTCTGACCTGACATCGTTTGAAAGAGATATATATAAATTTCTGGGGGAGCGAATGGGAGAAGCTATAACTAATAGTTTGTTTCTTTTACTCCCGTGATATTCCAGTCTAGCTGTCACTTTCAGACGATGTCAGGTCAGGCCATGTATAGACACCTTTACCTAACCCGACATCGTGCGAAAGTTCCACTTTTAGTTTTAGCACGACCGGTATACTGTGCATCTTGCCAACAAGCAGTTTTTCGCGGTGTAGAAACTAGATACATATAAAAAAAAAAACACGAAAGGGAAAATCAACAATAGCAAACATTATTGAATAATTTTTTATTCTTCTAGGAAAACTTAACTAGTCAGTAATTTAAATAAAAATCAAATGAAAGATAGTCATATTACTTTCATTCTCCAAAGCTATTAATTATGTATGATACATAGTAAAATTTTATTTTTACACTTTTACTTCAACTATAAAATAGGTACAGTATTAAATACAGGCTGTTAATAGTTATTAATTGCTAATATTTACAAGTCCACATAATCATATCAACTTTACAATTTATTAAATTATCATAATTTAATAGACAGGGTGAGTGATAGGTACATGGACAGGCCACCATCTTCAACACTCATTCCTTTTGAATTTTTTACTTGAATCGTTTACCACATCGTCGTTTTTGACCCTCCTCGATTTAAGGAATGTGATACTGTCACTTTCACCAACTACAGTTTGTCGGATGCAGTTCAAACTGGATACACTTTGATTATGTACACTGTTTTTTTTATCACCTATTGTCTTACTGTTCTTATTTGCTAACAAGGTATTATGAATGTCTTTTAAGTCACTACTACTGTGCAACTTTATAGGAATCAATATCTGATTTTCACTATCACCCTTTTTGATAAATTCTTGTTTTAATTGGACCATTGACCTATTTTCTCCGTCGCTGGAAAGTCTTATGGTCTTTCGTAAATGTATTGTATCGGAAGAGTTGTCTGGAAAATTACGCTTCACGACAATGTCTCCGGTGGGCATCTGTTTCAGGTATAAAGTTGGGCCCTCGGACTTTTCTCCCTTTTCTTTACTCGAACTGCTCTTGTCAGTTTCAGAGTCATCGGGGTTGTCTTCAGGTTCCACCAATTTACCTATAAACAGAATTTATTACAGTTTCAAAGGATAAACATAAATTGAAAAAAATAATTTAAAAAAAGATTTTCTACTTCGTGCACCTGCATTAGTTATGTAGATTAGAGACCTTATATTGAGATAGAGTGTTTAAATTACTCTGTGTGAAGTATAAAGTAAATAATAATTACCATTTAGTGTTGGGAATGCTATATCTGGCAAAGTCAAATGTGAATCTGGATTGTATTTGTGCATTAATGTTTTTAATAATATTGAGATATCTTCCCGTTTTCTGGTTACTATAATTTCATCAAACCAGTTTGCCAATTGTTTTATGGGCAGATTGTAATCTAGTACTGGGTCCTGTAATAGAAAAGTAATGTTATTATCATTTTAAATTTCAGTGGAGATGTACCTTACGGCCACACTCTCAGACACAAGATGACTTTAATGATTACTTAAACTGTCACTAAGTAAAGATTTCTTTGGAAAAGTGTCAGTTTAAGCAAAAGCTGTCATTATGTAAAGATTTCGTTTGGAAAAGTTTGAGTTTAAGTAATCATTAAATGTATCTGAATGCGGACAAATATCTATGAAATAGATGAGAGCCCAGAGGGAAAATTACTCACTTTGAAAAACTGTTCGACATATTGTAGGAGGTAAAGACCACAATCAGTGAAATTGTTTTGCTGAGGAACTTTTGGACAGCTTCCTTTGATGTTATCTTTGTTGAATATCTTACTAGGTGAAACCTGAAAAGTAAACTGTTTAATTTAACAATTACTTTACGTACTACAGTTATGAGAACTATGGAAATGATAAATAAACATATTTGACACTTACTTTAGCCTGATATTCACATGTAAGGTAGTCTCTCAATGTGGCTACTACTCTGGATCTAGATGCTCCGGCCAGTGAATCAAATATTAATATACAGGGTCTGAAACAGTTGTTTCAATGATAAATTATTAAATATTTAAAATGTACTATTACTTTAATTCCAGTTTTATCATATGGCTGTCCCACATGGTCCCTGACAAAACAAAATTATTGGAAAATTCAAGTATGCCAGAACAACATGGAAAGAAACATACTTAACATTAAATTAATAGATAAAATTTCACTAGAGGATATCAAAGGGAAGACAAAGACTAAAAACATAACTTATGTAATTAAACAGCAGAAGTTGTATTGGGCTGGTCATATGTTACGGAACAAACAAGGAAAATGGAATAGAGATGTGTTAGAGTGGTACCCAAACGAGGGGAAAAGAAATAAAGGAAGACCACATATAAGATGGGAGGATGAAATAAAGAAAGTAGCTGGAACACAGTGGAAACAATTGACCCAAAAGAGAAAAGAGTGGAAGTCCCAGGAAGAGGCCTATGCCGGAAGGCAAGCTGGGGAAGTGGATTAAGAAATGGAGCTGATGTCAAATAACAATTATAAATTGATAATGAAATAATATATAATACAAATAAATGTAATTGATTGGACAATTAGGAAAACTTGACTTCATTGAATAATGAAAAAATATATATATCTAAATGACAAGCACAGAAGGCTATAAAATAAAAAGAAATTATTTTAATTTAATAAAAATATACATACTGCTTAATTGGTTCAGTTTTTCTCGTCATTGCTTGTTGTAATTCGGCTTTCTTCTCTGCTGCAATTTTTTCATCTTCCTCATCAGAATCACATTGCATGTCCAAATCACTTTCCTGTAATTAAACCATGTTGAATAATTTTAAATTGAAATATTTCTATAAAAGTGTTTATATAAAAGCTTTAAAAGTAAATAATCATACATCTGCTTCAGCCTCATCCCGCTCACTGAGATTATCCGAGTCACAGCTTAATGTAAGCTGCTCTTGTTTCGTGAGTGGAGTGATTGTGGTGTTGCCTATTAGCATGGAAGACCGCCGCTCTGAAAAGTTATAATATCAGAATAATTACAGACAAAACTACTAACATGCCACTATATTAGCGACGAGGTCACTGGATAGCAGTTGGTGCAAAAGCATATAAGAATTTGAGTTTGTTGAACATACCTCTCTTTTTAATTTCTTGAGGGGTAACCGTTCGATTATCAATCATACTTCTGCACCCATCTAAACTAGGGAAGCAGATTATTGCCACAAACCAATGACAATTTTCATTGATAGGAACTACAATAAAATCTTTGTCAAAGATATTGACGTTTTTCGTCCACGTCTTCACTCTAGCATGTCGCTTCTGTGCTGGAGTTAGTGCACTGTCCCATTCGTGGGGATTTGAATTCTTATTCACTTTGCTAGGCTTTGTGGTGAGCCGTTTATAAAAAAATGTGCTAAAAATATGTGTTCTCTCTCTTTGAGCGGCTGTAAGCACATCGTGGACCAAATGCTTTAAATAAAAGTCAATGATGACATCATTTAGAAACTGGTCTTGCGCAAGGCACATAAAGTCTTCAGTGTTGATGGGGATTCCACCTTTTCCCGGTGGATAGATAAGTATTTGCCTTATTTCAGCAGGATTTGCACTGAAAATAAAGTATATAGCATCATTAATCTTTATAAGTATGTATTTAAAAAATATCTATGTACGTATATCAGTCTCTGGCAGCCATATTACAAGCTTTGCTTAGTTTGGGGTCAGGTGACGATGTGTGCAAAAATGTCCCAGATATTTATTTATTTATTTATTATTAATAGCGCAGGGTTTGTCCTAAAACCGTGACCAGATGGGGCAGCAGCACACTTTTAGTGAACGGTGAACATTCTGCTGATTCTATGATCCCTAACTCTAGGTGGAGATGTGACTATTGTAATTGGTATCATATACATATATCGAGGTTAGTAATCATGTGTCTGAGACACTTACCTCTTGACACCAGATGCCGAGGCGGAGCTGGCAGATCTCGTGGTCATTTTTGTGACACTGTTACTCTCTTTAGGACAAGTTCTTACAAGGATTTCATTTGCTTCTCTAGAGTTAAGTTCATCCATTAATTTTCCAAACAAGGCTTTGAGGGCTACTTTGGCTTCTTCAGATATTGTTTCTGGTAGTAAAGTTATCCTTTTGTAAGGGTCTACCTTTGACATTGGATCATAATATGGACCTGTGGAGAAAAATGTGTTTATGTTTTTACACATGGACCAGATATCAGCGAGAGCTACATGCCAGGAAGAAGAAACTCCGTTATCAGTGGAGCACAGACGGTTGTTCTGGCAACGCCCTAACATGGAGTCCAATGAAGCGCCTCCAGAAGAGGGGCCCATTGAAATACCAGACTGATATCATAGGCCATAATGGGCCGCAAAAAAACCGCACCACACACAAATACTACAAATGTGTACAGCATACATAACATTTAATGTAGACCTACATTTAAATACGAGTGCGCTAATGTGGTAAAAAGTGTAAAATAGCCCACATGTGCCAAACTATATCTTACTGCACACACATGTGTCTTTGGTTTGTGGTGCATCTACATACTAGTGTGCTTAGTTTTTTTTGAGCTTAGTTACCTAAAAATATTTTACCTGAATCTTGAACCATATCTAGCGTTTTTCTGATGTACAGTCCACACCTGCTCATGGTATACAAGAAAATAACAGGAAGCCCTTTGCCAAAATGTACCAAAATTCTAACAACTTCTTTCAGTTGGATTTGTAGTGCAACATCTCTGGATTCATTTTTGAGTGATGGTGCTACAATTTTTATACCTTTTGCTGATATGTAAACCTGAAACAAATTACAAAATTAGGAACCATTCTTCTTCAGTCACCATGTTACCGAGTACTGACTGCAGATGCTAGCAAATTGCTCGCCAGGTGGTAAGCATCTCGCTTGCCCATAACAGTTCAGTGCCATCCAGAATATTTAACCACAGCAGTCAAAACCACTCCCTCTGAAATATTAGATGTTAATTGTCTATAGCCCAGTAAGACAGTTATTAAGTTTCAAAACTGTTTAATATAGCATAATTATGAGCCTATGTTACTCTCCTATAAATAAATAATTGTATTGAAAACATTGCCCTTCAATACAGAACATAGTAATTATTGCACACTACTGCTTGAAATTTGAATAACTGGCAAAGGTGTGGTAAGTATAGTTTGTAGTTTTGTGATACATCTAGAATTAGTTATTTCAGAAGTTTTTTTTAATTAATACCTTTTCTTTAGGTGTATATCTGTAAGACCCAATCCTGATAGTTCGGCAGTTGAGCGAGGTAACAAATCCTTGCATATTGCTTGGGTTAATTTCTTCTCTGCTGCCATCTATAACAAAACAAGAAAATCCTAATTACATAACCCTATTATGAATTGAATTAAAAATATTATAAACATGGTTTAATATTAGTTAAAACTAGGTTGTTACCTACCTGGCAGTACTATCAAAGGATACAAATAAAGTTTAATGGGCAATTTTAAACATGGAATGAAGGTTATAAACCGAAAGGAGCGGCTGGTATTCATCATTGTGAACAACTTTTAGTACGGGTCAACAATGAATTTGAAAAAAAAATTACAAAAATTATACATACATAACATATTCATAAAACATATAACATACATAACATATTCCATACATTTTGTTGAGTATGTATGACATTTTTCTATAGAACAGCAGATTTTTTATATCACTCTCATGGTTAATCCCGTAGTAAAACATGTTCTAATTGATAAACTGATCATTAAGAACAAATTTTACCTATCTGATTGTACTTCTACTGTACTCTCCAATCAGTATTATTTTTCTGCGTAACCCTGTATTGACACAAGCTATTGACGGGGTACCTCCGGCGCACCGATCAATATAATAAGGAATAATGGAATGCTGGAATAGGCAGGTAGGTTTTGCGCGACATGGTCAGGATGAAAATAACGCACGCCGCCCGTACACAATATTTGGTTCGAATTTTTAGTCATCCCGTCATTCGCTAGTAAATTGTTTGCAAATGTGTTTTATAATGATAAAATGCAAGCCGATGAAAGAATTCCTATGATAAAATATCCAACATTCGCTGGGGTAAACAATATTTCGGCAAATTGAACTGACAAATAATGGCGCTGTAGTTTATTTGTATGAAATATGCATATGCCGTATTTCTTTATTTTACCTTCGCTGCCTGAAAAAGTACGTTGAGACATATCTGCTATGTATTTATCACTAACTGATCATGAAAACGCAAAAACTACACAACTTTGCATTGCAGCACGTACAGCACCAAATGGGCAGACATTTTGACCATAACTTTTTTAAATTAATCTGTCAATGTCAAAAATAGAGATAGGACCAAAGAAAATAACAAGCATAGATAAACTATATTCTCGATTAGCAAGTAAAGTTAACCATTCACGTTTTTAGTCGCTAGTTTTATTTTACATTAAAGCCATACTGCTTCCGTACTTGGTTGCCCTAGTAAAGTTGTGGAGAGTTTTAGACTTCAGTAGGGCTTCGGGTGTCTATACATGGCCTGACCTGACATCGTGTGAAAGGGACAGCTGGATTTGAATTTTCACGGGAGCAAAAGAAATAAACTATTAAGGTTATAACTTCTCCCTTTCGTTCCCCCAGGAACTTATATATAGCCATCGCTTTCAAACGATGTCAGGTCAGGCCAAGTAGCGAGGCCTTTCCATGGAGTTTTAGAAAAACAACACGGAAAGTAAAGTTTCACTTTTAAAAAAAAACACCATATTACACAGGTGCAACGTTCACCGCGCCAAATTCATATTTACTTAAATTTTTTTTAGTCTATTTTAAAATGTTGGTTACTTCGAGTTTTAATCTGTAAAATACGTGGTTTTCATTAAATGTAGTGCTCGTGATTATCTCGGTCACTCTCACTCCCATTAAATTCTAAATAAGAGAGACAGTGATCGAGATAATCTCGAGCGCACAGGAATAGGGTCCCTGGCTAAATATATTTGTGTGGACTGTGAAAACAAAATATATATAGAAAAAATATATATATATTTTGGCGGGAATCTGAAGAAGTAATGTCGCGTGATTCTGCAATTTTATAAAAAATGTGTATTGTTTTTAGAGGGTCGTCCTGACGTGTGGTTTTGGCGCATTCGATATATGAAATTGTATAGCTGTCGCTCTGTTTCTCGTGCGTGCGATAGAGAGTTAGTGAATTTTCCAAGCTTTTTGATGAAATTGGCGTTTCGGGAAAAACTGTTATCACCCTCTAAATCAAATCAAAATAATTGGTTTTTGGTGTCATTGCCTTGGATAAATCTACTCTGATATGTTTAGTTTTTTCCCACTTTTTAAATTTTACTGGGAAATGACTTGGACTTAACCGTTAAGTATTTTGTTTGACTTTGTTTGTTTTAATTGTGAAATATTTACTTCACTTGAAATATTACAAAACTTGACACTGGCTAAAAACACTATTTGTTGAGCCAAAATTTAGGAGAGTAAAAATATAAAATAAATTATTGGCTATAACTTGTACGTTTTTCTTCATAATATTCAAAGTCCAGCTAGACTCGAATTTCACGGGAGCAAAAGAAACAAACTACTAAGGTTATAGCTTCTCCCTTTCGCTCCCCAGAAAATAGTTAATTATTATTAAATTCAAATATAAAAAAGAGCGGTGTTGCTCTATTTTAATCATTTCAAAATTGTAATATTCTTATTATCTATATACACCAATATATATATAACTCAGGTTATATGTAACTTTTCTATTAAAAATATTAATTTAAATAAATACAGGGTAATAACAAACAATTGATCCTTATTCCAATTGTACGCGACGTTGCAGCGGAAAGACTGGATGTGGCAATGTATACTTAAATAAATAAATAAATAAGACACTACAGATTGGTTACTTTGGACACAGTTTTCTATATGTCAATAAAAAACTCTACTGGATTGGAAAATTAGTAAATAAGACGGACACCGTAGATCCAATTTAAACTAAATAAGTCCTGAGCCTCGTAAGACTATTTGTAAAATGACTTACCGTCCATGTCCATTCCGATTCCGGTATCCGGTCCACCTTCAATTTCGCTCATGGTTGGTTCCTTGAGTGAAATTGAGCATTCATTCTAAAAAAGAAACCAAAAGCCTTAGACAGATATTACAGAGCATAATTTATATTTTTACAAAATAATAAGTAGT
The DNA here is from genome assembly GCA_947579745.1 of Apocheima hispidaria. NCBI lineage: Eukaryota > Metazoa > Arthropoda > Insecta > Lepidoptera > Geometridae > Apocheima > Apocheima hispidaria. The sequence goes on from OX388151.1 coordinate 8,125,067, forward strand.
TCATCTGAACAAGTAGTAGTGGTAGGACTTCTTTGCAGAGTGCGCTTGGAGAAGTACCACACGTTGCCAGTTATTCAACCGCCAAGCAGTAGTGTGCAAACACTGATGAGCATTGTATAAGACAGTAATGCTTGCGCAATACTGCTTGGTGGTTGAATATCTACCAAAAGTGTGGTACTTTCCCAGACGGACTCTAGAGTCCTACCACTACTAAACTGACCGAGACTTATTGAAATACAAAACTCTCATTGAAATCCCCCATACCTGATTGCTCATCATAGAGCTATTTGAGTCCTCTTCGTCTGAGCTGAGAGTCAGTATGACTGGCTCCGGGTCGGGTTGCTTGCCTCGCGGCTTGCGCACTCTCGCGGGTTTCTTCTCTTGCACGGACTGTTGGTCAAATAAACATCAACCTCAATAATAATTCACCATTTTTTTTTTTTTTAAATAATCGTGTTATATATATATAACCCTATATCTGACAAAATCTTTTATTTTTGGTGTCAATGGCTTGTATTAACTAATATATGCCGCTGTTTTGTTTTTCCAAAAATGTTTATGGTATTCAAATAACAACTAATTTTCTTCCTCGTATTTTCGAAGCAAAAAAAAATGTTACTTAAAGTGCCTATTACAACGATAATATGGCGAAATAATAATAATATAACGCATAGTTTTTCACGGTGTAGATAACAAAATCATAGAAATCGGATAACTTTTAGGGGTGACTACGCTTTTTGTATAGACAAGACGGCGGTATACTCTATTCTTAAAACCCGGTCAAGAAAATCTGAATCCCCGGTGCCACTACTCACTACTACCTTCATCATCAACAGCCTGAAAACGTCCACTGCTAAACGAAGGCCTACCCTTAGAGCGCCACCCTGAACGACATTTGAAATTTGCATCCACCCAGTTACCCGCGACTGTCTAAATCTCGTCATTGTAGTGTTAGGCCTACTTTATTATTAACTAGCTGCGCCCCGCGATTTCAGCCGCTATTCTACAGAAACCGAATATTATTTCGGGATAAAAAGTAGCCTATTTGTTAATCCAGGTACACCCTGGGTTAATCCAGGTACACCCTGGGTTAATCCAGGTACACCCTGGATTAACAACCTCCATACCATATTTCATTTGAATCCGTTCAGGCGTTACAGAGTTGAACGGGAACAAACACACACACTTACACACAAACTTTCGCATTTATAATATTTGTGTGATTTTGTGCGCTTAAACTGCCGATAAAAGTTTTTTAAAACGTTTTCTCCCGGAAAAATATTCGGTTTCTGTAGAATAGCAGACGAAACCGCAGGCCGCAGCTAGTGTTCTGTATGGCGACCCAAACATTCAAAATGAACGGAATTGTGGATGTGTACGAGTCCGTTTAAACCGGACTAATGCAGTTTTGCATATTTGGTTTGACCTCTTCATTGTATACATATAGCATTGTAGGTTTCTACTTTACAAGAAGAAATATTGTAATACTTACAGTTTTATTACTAACTGTCTTCATTGTGGTCTTCAATAAATTAATTTTAATACCGTCACCAAGTGGGCTGAAAAAAATATTGGTATTTTAGACACAACTCTCACACGTATTATTATACATATATTTATCAATAATGTACAATGAAATAACTCACTTTGGTTTTTCAACGGCCACCCTTTCTGGTTCTTTCTTTTTTTGTTCTATTTTCTTACTAGCTATTGGTACACCTTTAGGCTCCTCAGTGAACACTCGTTTACATCTATTTAGAAAGACAAAAAGTTTTTAATTAAGGCCCTTTAAAAAAAAATATTAGAGAAAGAATATATACATATTAAATATAACTTGTGTATTAACACTGTTTTAGACTAGATTAGTTCTGTTTTGTTTCTGTTTGTTTTGTCTGTTTCTGTTGTACTTGTATGTTGTCTGCTTTTTGTTTTATATTAGCTTGAATTTTATGACTACTTGATTAAATTAAAAAAAATAACATTTAAGGAAAATGTAGTCCGATAGACTCGATGCTGATTGTTGACACGGACGCGGGCTTAATAAATTCGCGGAACAGGCGAGTGAACTTTATATAATAAGGTAAATGTATATTGTATATAGAATTGTACATTGAAATGTATTTATTGAAAAAATGTTTAAAACAGCTAATTCCCCACTACAACGCCATCCACAGAGTCAACTGGGACGCATTTTCAACGAAAATACCAGTTGTGTTTACAAGTAAATTACTGGGAAAATACTTTAGGAGTCAACTATGAATAACCCTAATAAAGTTCAGAGACAAGCGTTTTTGGTGGAAATTGAGGAGGGAAAGGGACAGAAGATCCTCTGTCCCTTTCCCGGATAGCGAGATATAATTTGTACGGTGCATGTATTTATTTTATTTAATAGAATATGGATCCCCAACAGAAGTTACACATTACATTCACATAATGAAACATAGGCATCAAGCTGGGTGCACCCCCAATTACAGGAGACCACGTCGTGCTTATATAAGGCTTGAAGTCAATACGTAATATCTTGCTATAGTGAGTTTTGTCAAGCACCAAACTTAAAACGACTTTATTTTTAACAGATTTTAATGTTGTTTTCGTTGATCGATTCTATATATGTATAGTTTTTCTTACCGTTCACAACGGCTGAAGTCAAATCCTGTATATCCGCAGGATTTACATACAGCCAGCATGCCGTCCACATGACGCGGCGGCGGCGACCGCTGCCCGGGAGATTCAGGACTATTGCTCGCTGTAAAACAAGTATAATTATGTATTTACTACTATAGGACAACAAGTACTAGAGAATATAGAATGCTAGCTGTTACCCGCGACTTCTTCGCGTGGACCTACAAAAAAAAAAGTAGCTATTGTCCGTCTCCGACCCATAAGCGATATCTATGCAAAAAATCAGGTTGAGCCGTTTAGCCGTGATAACGCGACAAACGCCCAGACAGAGAGTTACTTGCGCATTTATAATATAAGTTAGGATAAGGATTCGAAGTTGTACATTTCAAGTCTGCCCATTGCACAGAAAGTTCTTGAGTGCTAGAGGCCACGAACCAGCAGATGCAGCGTAGGCAGGCCTCCCACTAAGTGGACCGACGACATTGTGAAAGTCGCGGGCAACCGGTGGATGCAAGTGGCACGTTGTCAGTCGGTTTGGCGCTCTAACGGGAAGGCCTATGTTCAGCAGTGGACGTCTTCCGGATTATGATGATAATGATGAACTGCACATTCGACTCAAAGTATTAGTGTAACGAACGCTCAAACTTGGACTCTCTTTGTTTTTCTCCGATTGTGCGAGCGAGAGAACGAGTCATTTTTCAAAGCGGCCCTAACGTAGAAACGTTCGAATACCAAATCTATGCAGTAAAGTGCTCTGTCAACTTCTAACTAACAAAGAGTACACACGTTAAAACGAGACAAAATACAAGGCTTATTGTACATTTTATAAATAAGATTATAATACAGGGTTATAAGGAAAGGGTATGCTAAGCCGAAAAGGACTCGTAGTACTCATAATTATGTACTTTTACTATGGTACCCAAGCTGAAATCGAGAAAAAATAATCAGCTGTTCCATAGAAAAATGTCAATGACACTCGGCAAACTGTATGGAACAGCTGATTATTTTTTTCTCGATTAATTTCATAGTAAAATGTGTTCATAATCATGAGTACTACGAGCCCCTTTCGGCTTAGCAAACCCTTTCTTTACAACCCTGTATAATTATACAGAAAGGACATACCATTATCGGGGCACTGAGATTTCTCTGGGGTAGACATTTCGCTGCTCTGCGCTTGAGCCATTACATTTGGTGAACTTCTACTACTAATATCCCCCACTAGCATCTAAAACAGAAATAAACAAATTTGAATATTTGGAGGTAGCTTACAACCTGCATTAACCCAGATTCGTAGTTAAACACTATTTTATTGGCGCAAAATATCACACCCTAGATTCTGTATTAAGGACGCTCGAAGGATTGGTTGATTGTTAGGCGCGAGTAGGCGTAACCTTGAGATAGCCAATGAGAACGCATGGTCGCACTCCCCGCGACCCGCGCCGCGCCTCAAACTTTGGTGACTTTTTGTAGGAACAACGAATCTCGTAATGCGGTATCTAGTGTGATCTGTGACTTAACCCCTAACGCCGAAACATGAAGTGCTGGACCATCCGTCTGTGATTTTGCAGTGAATGTCAGTGCATGAGCACGCTACAGCAGTCCGGTAAATTATAGAAACAAATAGTTATAGGCTATCCTTTTATTTTGTTAATCATGTTAAAATGCCAATTTGTCCCAATTAAACTCTGAGACCTTAGCTTCGCTTCGTCAATTAAGCTGTACTTACAGGATGATTCTCCAGCATCTCCTCAATTCTAGTGGTTGATCCTACCGATACAAAATAATCTATTTCACTGCTTGTATTCTGCATACATTGAATGTGTGTATCTTCGGTGAAAGGGACATTAACCTGTAAAAAATAATAATTACAGACAAAGAAATTTTGCTCACCCCAAACTTTTTTCATATACTAAATACTTGCAAAACTCAATGACGTAGTGGCGCAACGGATTTGAATTAAATTTGGAATTGAGATAGCTTATTAACTTGATTCAATATTTGCTACAGTTTATCTAGAGGAAAATTTGACAGTTCTGTTTTTTTTTTTAATTTTACTTTTTTTGCGGGTTTGGTACTTGCGGACCGCCGCTGTCTAATAAACGAGTAAGACAAAGAAATAAATATATTTTCGTCTTGTTTTACTTCGTCTGTCCGCTGTCTGTAGTTTTCAGATGTGTTAACACTATAATACGCGTTTATAAGGCCATATATAAGAGACTAACTATTTATACTCTATTATGATTACTGTAAAGTTAAAACATGATATTACTATGAAAATCGGCGTGTTTTTGACACATTCTAATAAAACGGGAATACTCGTGTTGAATTGAGTCGGTTATTCCGACCATAGTTTACACCACATCCGGTGAAATTTATCAAAGATTGCAAGCGCGACGCACACACGACCTCGTCTTGTTCTTCCTTGATAAAAATCACGGGCCCCCTTATTGTGTAACTTACGACTCGCGATATAGTCGCAAGTTTGTCAGTTCCGTCATAGTGAAATTGTCAAATTTGCGGCCTGTAATCGCGAGTCTATAGTCTCGATCGAAAGTATAGTCGGAATAACCGACTCAATTTGACGTGAGTATACCCGTTTTATTACAATAAAATCATTGATTGTTCTAGTAACATTTGATCTATGGATCATTTTAGTAATGCTTACCTGTTCAAGTACTTCTTGTAAAGTACAACTTTCTTTAGGTAAGGTAAATGTGATTAGTCTTTGTTCTCCGTTTTGCAGGAATATTAACATTTTTGCAGACTGAGGTTCCGACGCTTGCTCTGAAGGCCCCATTTGTGCTTCGTTGTTATCTGAAATTGAAAACTTTTTGACTACAGATCTTGATTATTCCTTTGAACGTCACTTCGCAAAGGAGATTTTAAAATTATTGAAAGTATTTTTCGAATGTTTATACCATACAAGGATCAAATACTTTATCAACTTAATTTATGTGACTTCATAGACTACATAGAAAAAGAATGCCAATCTAGTAAAAAAAAACGTAACCCCGAAAAAACAGCATAAAAAAATTAGGTAGCGCTCAGGTATTTATTTAGTTAGCGAATGTTATGCGAATTTTATGTTTATGTTAATTATATTAAAAGCCGATGAAAATATGGTTAATACATATGATAGTATTGGTATATATCCGCGATTTAAAGTTTAGTTGAAATTATGTTTCAATATACGACGTAAAAAATATGTTTTCAACGCCATCTCTTGAGAACCGAGCGGGTTTTGCAAATAAAATATAAAATTAAGTAATTTAACTGATAACTGACTATTTACTTATGCAAAAGTATTCATAACTAGTAGCGTTTTCTTTCCGTACCATTACGAATGAGATAGCTTGGGTTTCTATTTCAAGTCAAGCAGACATTGTGACGATCATGTCGCAGTTTAAAGCCTAGCGACATCTTACGTCCTTATCGGTTACTACGATCGTGTAGCGTATCTTCCTTTGGCCATTGGCACTCTTTATTTAACTTCTCTATGCTTCTAGATAGACAATAATATGCTATTAAATAATCCTTTTATAGATTTTCTGTGAAAACTCGAAACTGAGCATGAGTTTTAGAGTTTGTTAATTCATTTATCTATTTATCGATTTTGAGCTATGAGACAGTGGAATAATCTCCTAATTACCATTCTGCGCTACTTGCGGCTGCGTCTGCATCGGCGGCACTCTCTGTACAGGTCTCTGTTGCTCTTTGCTTCTCACTAATGTTTGCCGTCCAGTTTCCCTGTAAATTATTGATCGGTATATTTTCACCGAATTTGTATAGCAAGTAATATCGTTTAAAGAAAAACAAACTACCCAACTTCACAATGTAGCCTAGGACATTAGACATAAATAGGAATCCAACGACAACTCGCTTGTCAAAATCGGTCAAGCCGTTTAGGCTACAGGACGTCTTATAGGAACATAAGCCTGATTGGTCTTTATTCATACTAACAGATACTTATAAAGCTCTCCTAACGCCATTGAGCTCTCTGCATCTTACTTTTGTATCGTTTTACGCAAGTTGTTATACTTCACCTGGCCGTAAGCATCCTACCTCTGTGTTAGATAATACAAATAGAAAAAGCTTAACAAGTAATCAAAATACCTAATGTAAAATGTAGCCGTCACTTCAGGCATAAAAAGGAATCCAAGCTCACGCCTCACTCGTCAGAATCGGTCAAGCCGTTTAGGCAACAGTAGGTAATATAATATAGGAACACTCATACATACTTATATACACCCCGATAGCATTACCTACCTTCATGGGCAGCCGGGTAAAAACAGCATTCTCTCCTTATGTTGATATTCGAAAAATCCTGACATACCTTTTTTTATATGTTTAGTACACAAACCGAGTTTCATTGGCTTGGCATGAAGATATATTTTATTTCCAAACATACTTTGGGGGTCCCTTTTACCCCTTAAAATCCGTTCTTATTGTTCATCTAGACCATTTGAGGAGTATTGGGTTCAAATTTTGCGAGCGGTTTGCTTTGATTCCTAGAAAAGGGCTTGTTATTTTATATAGTATCTTGCTGCGCCTCGCGGATTCACCCGCTATTCTACAGAAACCGAATATTTTACCGGGATAGCCTATGTGTTAATCCAGGGTATAAGCTACCTCATGCCAAATTACATTCAAATTGATTCAGCCGTTACAGAGTTGAACGGGAACAAACACACTTACATGCTTAGACACAAACTTTCGCATTTATAATGTCAGTGTGATAGCCTTATGATAAGTAATTCAGTGCCTCTCGGATCTATTATTTATCTATTCGCCTGTTGGTAAGCGACGATGTAGTCGAAGATGAAGCACGCATACTTAGAAGATACTTATGCACTATATTCATAAATGGTGTCTGTATATTATTTTACCTCGCTTGCTGTTGTTGCTGCGGCGTCCTAACCGGGTTATGTAGCCTCTTATACTCCGCCAAGGTGATCCTCTGTCCATTATTCAGCGTCACAATCTGTCTTTCTTCCTCCATAGAATCGGGCTCCAGCAACAGCTGGGTGAGAGTTTGCGGGTGTTGTTGCATGAGCGGCTGTTCGTAGTTGATCTGTTGCTGGTAGTGTTGGGCGCTGTATGTTATCTGTTGGTGTTGTTGGGAGCCGGTCGCGTGGTTGGGGCGCATGGCGGGAGGCGGGGTGTGGAACTGGTGAGGCGGCCCGGGCATGCTCTCCGCGACCGGTTGAGTTTTCTGAACGATCGCCGCCGTTATGCTCTCTTCCAGGTCGTCCATGTCGTTGGCGTTGTTAGGTTGAACGGCAACCTGCCAAAATTTAAGTGATCGTTGACTTATATGCAACTCTAACTACAGGCTTTATTCAACTAATGGGTTTGACCCCTGTTCTTGCTGTGTTTGCGAATTTCCTAAGTTTTCATGAGATTGAAAAACAACATCAAGTATCATTAAAACATAAATAGGGTTAAGTTAAGTGATAGCTGTGCCTTTTGCGTTCGTTCAAAAGTATGTTGCATAAGGTTTAAATAGTTTAGGCAAATTTAGGTGCCCACGGAACATTTAGTCGTACTAAAATGTCTACAGCGAAATATGCACTTTAGCTAAATGCACTAACCGTGTAGAACCGTGATTAAAGAAAAAAGTGTTCCATGGTAGAACCTGTATAACCTATTCAGCGAAAATACTCAACGTTATCCAATATCCCATCAGAAACATAAAATGTAAAAAATATTACAAGTCGAGCAAAGCAATCCTTCCACCGTAAAAGTTGTGAGATCTCATGTACAAGCAAGTCAGTTATTTTATAAATTATAGAAGCACCTATTCATTTTAGTCGACATGGAAACACCTATTCAACAATTTTGTCATAGTAATCTATATAATGAAAACCGGCTTAACTCACGGTAAAGTAAAGCGGTCGAGAATGACTCCCGATCGGTCTCGGAGCTATAAGAGCTCCTTCATCAGAGAATAAATCGCTCCCATAAATCTAAACGCATCGCATCGCTGTTGTCATCAATGGTTTTTTAATTAGTTACCTACCAACATTTAGTGGCTGTATCAATATTATACATCTTATATTACAACATCGACGTCTACAATATTATACTAATTACTTGCCTTCTAGCATTACCCACAACGAGGGTACATGAGGCATAAAAGTGCCGTCTTCGATAAAAGGACGGTACGGCCGTGGCCTTGTTGCTCGACACTTGCTGTTACCAACACACAAACACATCTCATGTCCCTTCGGCCCGCAACATCATGAACGTTCGAAAGTTATGCCCGCGATTTTGCAAAGGCTGCCCACACCTGACTTAGACCTGTATTTAAGGGTGTCTCCCTTATGGCCTGACTTGACATCGTGTGAAAGGGACAGCTAGATTTGAATTTCACGGGAGCAAAGAAACAAACTATTAAGGTTATAGCTTCTCCCTTTCGCTCCCCCAGAAACTTATAAATAGCCTTTCTTTCAAACGATGTCAGGTGAGGCCATGTAGCGAGGCCTTTAATATTATACTTTTTTAGTCTGTTGTTGGACTTACTGTGGATAAGACGAGGCTCTGCGGAATAATATGCGCGCGCTGCGGCCGTTCCGGCTCGTTTATGAGTCCAGCTGTGTTGGAACTTAGTTTGGTACGTTCTGGGTCACTGGTTCCTGAGACTGATATATTAGTACCACAGTTACCTTTTTGACCTGTTGGACTTGCTGCGGGTGCGGCGAGGCTCTCTGCGGGATAGCGAGCGCTCCCTGCGGCTGTATCGGCCCGTTTTGATTCACGCTATGTTGTGGGACTTGGTTTGGTATGCTCTGGGTCACTATAGTCCCATGTGGTGTGATGATTCGTGCCGAGGGCGTGTTTAGTTGGGCCGGTTGGTTTATGAGCTGTGGAAATAAGTAGTTTTGTAGTTACCTGTTGTAAGACCGGCGATAGGAGATGTGGCAAACGTGGAGTCTGGCGCAAAAACAGGCTTCCGAACTCTATCCATAAAATCTATACTTCCCTCCCATTATATACAACCAAAACGTTATTAGCCATTATTAGTTGTCACCGCCGGTTCCAGGGGAAGACCAGCGCTGGTTGCTCGCAACCAGTATTATGCTGAGCTGGAACCGGTTTGTGGCGAAAAACTATGATGTGTAAATTAGTATGATAGTACCTTATTTTTTTGCTTTTGTGTATATAATGTGTTTTTTCTCCACAAATAAATATTTGTCTATTGTAAAACGGAACATTTCAATTATATTTTTCGCCTTCGCTGCTCGTCTTGGTCAATCCATTGTAGCGCCTTTTTCGTAAAACGTTGTTGAACGGAGAAAATGTGTAATGGAGGCAAAAAAACATTGTGTGTTATGTCTTAAGAAAATACCTTTTTTTTTAAATAGATGTACGTCTAAGGATATGGACACACTTTAGTATAGCAATGGATTAAATTATTGTTAATAGCCCATAAACCTATAAATATATTATAACTTGCTTATAGAACATTCACATACGAACTTACGAGCATATTAGTTCTTCTTGATGCTGTCCAACTTTAGCACAGAGAGGTAGTTGTTTTATAGCTAGATATTGACATAAGTATAAAAAAGATTACCTGATGGGAAGCCATTTTAATCTGGGTCATAGGCTGATGTACTGGCTGGTTGATAGAATGCTGGGCCATCTGAAGTTGCTGGGGAATCTGCTGTTGTTGTTGGACATGCTGTTGCTGGACATGCTGTTGTTGTTGTTGGACATGTTGTTGTTGGACATGCTGCTGTTGTTGGACATGCTGCTGCTGTTGTTGGACATGTTGCTGCTGTTGTTGAGCGTGCTGCTGCTGTTGCATTTGTTGATGCTGCAATACAAAGTTTGCGCGATGGTAATGGGGAAGTTTTATACGGTAATGGGTTTAAGCGAGAAAGCTGTTTCCCAGGTGGAGCGCTGTCACGCGTTTTAAAAGACGCAATTTTCGAAAAAAAAAAGAAGCTGAAAATAAACCTGTTTGAATATTGGTTTTTGTGACCAAATATCATTAAAAGCAAAACAAAATACCCGAGTGCAACATGCAGCCTATGTCACTGCGAACGTTAAGAAGAATCTAACGAGACCTCACTCGTCAAAATAGGTCAAGCCGTTTAGGCCGCTCCGAACTTAAGTTGCTTTAAAAGCATACTGAAGCGCTGGCTTATCGAACAAACATTTTATGACTTTAATGAGTTCATGAATAAATAAATGTAAATTGTAATTTGAGGAAAAAATTATGTTAACTTTTTTTTTTGTTGACATTTCATGTTCTGACGTAATAATTATTATAATTGAATGTTATTAACATTGTATAACGCATTTAAATGATCATTGTATTCAATGAATAGCCTCTACTTAATTTGCATATTATTGTATACAAAAGGTTATTATTTTTGACTTGTAGATGAATATTTACCAATAAATAACTTTGACTTTGCTACAGGAGGTACTATAATCACCCCAAAAAAATTACCCTCTTTCTTGGATAGCCGGGTAAAACGAGAGCTGACCCCGTGTGTTAGTGTGTAGTACCTGCACTTGCGGGATGCAGTTGGCGGGCGCGCGGGGCCGGGGCGCACGGTGCTGCGCCTGCGCCGCCTGCGGGTTGAGCACACGCGGCGTGCCCCGCGCCGCGCCGCCCGCGCCCCCCGCCGTCGTGCGCACGGGCGACATCGCGGTGCCCACCTGAAAACAAGTACGGCGTCACCACACTATCACTACGGATAATTATTCGGTGATTCGGTCTGCAATAGTTTATTTAGACAAAATATTTGTACACAAAGTATCTGGTAGAGTCCAGAGTAAGGATTGAAGTCAGCGGAAATATAACGGAAATCAGTATGCGGGTGTGTAATGGACTGTCGGTCACATGATGTCCGTGTCAGTAATATGACTGAACGGATGGTGATCAAGGAGCCCGGTGGCACGGAATAAATAATATTAAAAGTGCAGAGGACTCACTGAGAAGACGAGAGAGATCGTTCTGTTACTTTCGCACTCGTTAGGTTAGATTTAAATTCGGCCTTTTACAAAACGATCGACGCATCGGCTTAAGGCTTGGACAGAATAGGCGTGGCATTAGACTGCTGTGACCAATGTTACTATGAATGTGGTCACTCAGTTGCTTTGGGGGCGCTTATCAAGAGGGTATGGCGTAGAACAGGGTTTACCAATTAGTTTCATTTGGGGGCCGTTTTTTTAAATAATATATCCGTGGCGGTCCGTTTATAGTACATTTTTTTTACCGCAGATGAGATGATGAAAAATGTTCTAAGTCACTCTCTCCCGAAACGGCAGGGACTGTACGAATCGACGGCAGCAAAGAAGCGCGGAAAAATTTATTAAATTATGTACTAGAGTACAATTTACGGAAGATCTGCACAAAATAGGACGGCGGTCGGGAACCGGATCGCGGTCCGCCATTTGATGACTCCTGGCGTAGAATAACGGATCAGGCAAATGTACCGGATTTTGATTGAACTGCCCAGCAGGCAAGATATTCAGAACCTGGTTCAACAGCCTTGCCAACAGCCAACGTTTGCTGAGCCCTGGCCCTAAGAATAGTTGATGGTATGGTATGGTTCGGATGTCAGGTGTTGATCGAGTAGCCTGATGGGGCGGTTTAGGCCAGACCATAACGTCTATGAACACACCCTGTACGATGTTAAATGATGCTTCCGATGATGGACTTGGTCTAGGATGTATCACGCTTACCTAAAACGACACTGCTTACTCTAGATTAGAATACACGCATATTAGGACCGTACCAGGCGTACCCTAGAACTGTTAGTAGTTTGTGCTCACCGGGTGTTGATTGAGCAGCCTAGCGGGCAGTATAGGCGAGCCCATGGCGGCGCGCGGGTTGGGCCGCCGCGGGCGCGCCGCGCGCACCGGAGCCCTCACCAGCGCCACTCCGCCGCTCGGGCTGCTCAGAGCCTGGTTCAGTAGCCTCGGAGGCGCTTGTCTAGCGGGCGTGCCCTACAATTATAAATGATGATTTAATTGTCTTTTTGGCTCGAATTCGTCAGATTCGATACATTTTGACGATTTGACTAGAGTGTGGTCCTGTGTGGTAGATTGAGATAACCATCCGTGTGTCAGCGAAGATGACGTTTGACACAGCTTCTGTTTATTACTTAATAAATCACTGTATGTATTGAATATTAATGTATTTAAGTACGAATATGTGCTCCATGCTAAAGTTGCCTGGAAGAGATAACTTTAAGCGATAAGGCCGCCAGTTAATACACTAGTTTTAAGTTGTTTTTAGGTAATTTGTATGTTATTTCTGGTGTGAACAATAAAGAGTTATCTATCTATCTGTATATCTATGTACGGGAATAAACTTACAGCTGGATTAATATACGCGGCGTGCATAACCACTTGCTGGTGTTGTTGGTTGATGCCAATTTGTTGCGGCTGTAAGTGTTGTTGCACTTGTTGGTGTTGTTGTGGCACCTGAAATTAGAATATCTAAATTTATTGCTGGGCGCTGGGTTAGCTCGGCGTAACCCTACCGGTACCTACGAGAGCTGGTCGGTGGTCGTCATTTTTACACAGCTGCCTAGGACGGTAATGTTTTTAAGACGTATGTGATTATGATGAGTATTAGGATTTACATATATGCAAATCCTAAACGGCTTGTCCGACTTTGGTTAGCAAGGTGTTGATAGATTCGATAGACCGTGACCAATGAAATTCTTAAGTATCTGAGGCTCAGACCCTCTCACTTTGGATCACAGCGGCAAGAAAGTATGTATATACCATACTGAATTCTTCTGACGCCTGAGGCCATGTACGAAAGACAAAGAAAACTTTTAGCAAACATGAATCCCGAAAAATAATGGAAGTGAAAACCCGCATTTAATTGGATTATTAGTTTAGAAGCAATCCCGCCACAACCGAAGAATCGAGACCGACTAACAGATAAGCAATTGATTCAAATTGACAATACCTTTTTTGCGTCAGGGGTTAAAAATTAAAGCTACAAACGCACCAACAACAAACAACATCGAACTGTGTTGAAATGCTGGGAGTTGCTGCAGCTGATAGTGCAACTGCTGTTACAGGTGGCTCTGTTGATATTGCAGATGAAATACATGCTGGAGTGTTTGTATAACCTGCTGTTGTGCTTGGTGTTGCTGCAGCTGGTGGTGGTGCAACTGCTGTTGTTGTTGCAGCTGCAGGTGGATCTGTTGCTGTTGCAGATGCTGGATGAGCTGCGGCGACCGCGACAACTGCTGCGCAGGCTGTTGCTGCTGTAATACAAGCTGGAACGTTCGTACTCATATAAAAACTGCTGTTGATATTTATACTTTTATTAACAACAGTAAAAAATTGCAGAGGAGGCCTTCCTTCAAATATTAAACCACAAAAATAGGCTATACTCTATACCGTAGGGAAGCACTACAATAACCCGAAGGAGCACCTTCATCCTAATGAGACTGGATTGGTCTCATTAGGATTGGATTGGATTGGTGACAGTCATGTGTAGTCATGGTTCAAAGGCATAACTCGAAGAGTGGCGCAATTATGTTGATTGCCAAAATACAGTACAAACACATGGTAAGCGAACTGATAAGCGACCCACATCATTTAGCATTAGTTCGCCGTGAGTTTCAGAAACGGGTTTGCGCGAGTCAAATTACAAACTTAATATCTGGCTTTTACTGACTTTGTGTCACGAGAAAAGTGTGAGAATGGTATTTCATGTCATCAACACAAATTCAGAACGGAGTTCTTTTATTTTTCGATAATATCAGAATGATTTGTTGGCGATGTTTTGATTTTTTGACAAAAACTTTTTCAAGATTATTAATTGACGGCGTAATAAAATCAATTGGCTGAGTTGAGTACCCATTTTGGCCGTTTAGGTACATCATGATCATGTATATTATGTGAAAAATTAATTAGCGACGCGTCTTTTCGTTACTTAAATTCATGACTAAAATGTATCTTCTTCAAAGAACAAAGGGGTTTCTTTTAAGATACAACCACAATTACCAACTTCTGGCAAATTGCCATCGTCCTTCTACTTAACTACTGACAGGCTAGTCATTCGATCACAGGTCACCAGCGATGTGGTCAAAGTTGGCGCTTACCTTGGATTGGGTAATGGATCTCAAATCAAGCTGCCAGAGCAAACTTTTAGAGGATTTTAGATATAGTTGTGGTACCACAGAAACACGACCATTACAAAAGCCTATGCTTTATTTTCATTACGTCGATTACAGCCGAAAGCTGAAGCTCATTTAGAAGTTCAACACAATATCTAGCGCGGCTTTCGACGGCGCCAACCACAGAGCAATCGTCATTTGCACATGGAACACTCACGGTTGGTTGCGTGGGGTGTTGCTGGGGCGTATGTTGTTGCTGCGAAGGTGGCGGCTGAGGGGGTGGCTGCTGCGCGGGGTGTATCACCGTTGGCTGAGACAGCACATGCCCCGGGCTCACCAACTGCTACATCATCATTTACCATCAAAGTCGCTTATTGGAAGAAAGCTTTTGGAAAGTAGTAAAGGTTGAGACTCAATGGACAATCTAAAATATTTGTATGGATAATGGCTCCGTTAAGTATCACCCACTGTAGTATATGAATGGATTCTCAGACAAGAGCATCATGATCAGATATCAGATCAATGTGGTCGGAGTTTCAAAGTTCCGAAATAGGGTAAAATTAAGAAACGACATTTTTTTTAATAAATCAAACAATTACGTTTATGTAGTGCAACGTAATAAATTTGCATAAGGCGAAAAGCTCAATTATATCCTGAATAAATAATATAACTATGTAATGTATTGTGCATCAATCCAAATATTCATTCAATAACTATACAATTTTGTCACAGAAATTATACAATAGTTGGAAAAACTTTCGTATTCTATTTTATATTTGAAGCAACATAAATATTAAAAGAAATACAAACTTACAAATCATTAACTCCCGTATTATAAATGCTCATTATAATTTAAGGGCTACACTAAGGGCGCCATAAGACTAAAGCCAAGCACTTAAGTATGATGTAACTACAAAGAGTAAATAAAATTATTTACAGGCTCTACTGCTACAAATCAATTGAATATCTAAGAAAATGTATAAAAAATTAACGAATTTAGCATTTTTTTAGGTGAAAATAACTGGCTGTTTCTTTACCACATATTTTATAGTAGATCGCCTGTAAGTAGTTTCATGAGGTTAGTGACCATAATAGTTACTTATTTACCCCTTTATACAGATGTGCATTATGTATATTGAGGATGATTTATTTAGCTTATTTAACAATTCAAATGTACGTAGAAAGATTGTATTGAATATTAAATATCTATTATGATATAACGCATTTTTGTCATTTCGAGAAATAATTTTGGTTCAAAAATAATACTTAGTAGCATAATGGCAAAACTCCTCTATGCTTAGTTGTATAATTTTCGAAAATAGATAAATTAATTGTAAACAAATACATTGATCATGATTTTACAGCCAATTGATTTTAATGCCCTTACGGTTTTATTTTATTTTTGTCAACCCATCTTTTTACCTACGTTTTCTTTAGAGGTGAAAATGAAAAGCCTAGATTTTCATTTACATAATCAAAGTTACAAAGAGATGTAAAGAGTTATATGTATAAAAATCTACCTACTCATTCATGTTAAAAAGGAAGGAAGTATTAAAACCCAAATGAAACATATATCCAAATGAAAAATGGTAACATGCTAAGCGGATTATAAACGACAGGTAATCTACAACCATATTCATTCATTGTTGAATGTGTGAATACACATCTAACATACATGTTGGGGTCGTTGTGAGGACAACTGTTGCATCAGAGATGCATCAATGATCTGCTGAGCCTGTTGTAACACAACCTGAGCATCCACGGGTAAATCGGATGTGTAGTAAACCTACAAATAAATATCATGTCAGCAGATACAACACCCAAACATTTAAACTCAATAAGCAGTCGCCCCAAAATCAACGAGGAGTCATAAAGAAATATCTAATTTCAAAAGTCGTTTCGTTAAAACTAGTAGTTCTGCGGACAGTAGACCTCGCGAACACATTTTTATTTTTTTGCTCAACCTCAATTCTACAATTTCAGTATTTTTTTTGTCGTCGGCCAACTTGGCTCGATGTCCCCAATTGAGACTTCACGACCTTATAAATCTTGATTTTGTTCATATACAAAATTCTTGTTTAGAATTGAGTACCGAATGCTTATACCAAATATTATTAAAATCGGACGGTATATGGCGCCGCAGCAAACTTTCGCCCTTTTTGGGGGTAATACCCAACCAATCAAAAATCGCTGAAGACTAAAAAATTTTAAAAACCGTAGAACCTGTATACCAAGTTTCGTCAAGATTGGTTGAAAGTACGACCTGTACGCGAGTACCAACATACGGACAGATGAAAGCAAATTTTGCCAGTTAAAAACTATACATTTCGCTTCGGTCATTCGGTCAATAATAACAAAATATCGGTAAGCGAAATGTGTTCCATAATAATGTAATTAAAACATTGAAGTTTTATTACACCCCATCTACATCATCATAAGTCTATTACAGTCCAGTCACACACAGGCCTTTCCCAAGGCACGCCATTCAGCCCGATCTTCAGCTTTTCGCTTCCAACCACTGTCAGCTGTCCTACGTATATCGTCACTCTAGAACAGAAATATTGCCGGGCCACTACCACTTCAGATTGTTTATATGATGAGCTAGGGCGATGACTTTGGTTCTCTTGCGAACTGCTTCGTTCCGAAAACGATCTTCCAGAGAAACACAAAGCATAGCTCTTCACATAACTCGTTGAGCGACTTTGAACTTTTGGACCGTGTGAAGCTGTGAGTATCCACTTCAATCCAATCCGTTATAAACCTCAATAAATGTAATTTAGAAAATCTGTAGTATCGTAATGAGTTCTTGAAACACCATATAAGTAAATATACAAAGTTGCGCCCCACGGTATCTCCTAATCGATAACAGTGCAAGTGTGTTATTTTCTGCTGCTGTCACGCAGACCCTGTACCCTGACCCTGTATCTGGCCAATAACGTTACACTTTAACGTGCAAACTTATAGCTATAAAAAGTCGCGAACTAGGGCTCGGACGCTCGGACATCCGGAAAACATCTGACTCTCGTGCCTGATACTGAAACTGTCTTATCATGCGTACGATATTGCACGCCTGCACTGTAAGCGAATAGATAAATGGGCAGGGAGTCTTTTTGAATTATCTGTATACAGTTATTGGCACTGACTTGTCTGTGTAATGGCTGTTGTTGTTGCTGCTGCTGTTGTTGTTGATGCTGTTGTTGTTGTTGAGGTTGCTGTTGGAACTCCGGGCGGGGTTGCGGAGTCTCGTGGCGAATGACATATTGCTGTGGGTACTGCAACCCATCATTCACTACCAACTGAGATTGGACTCCCTCGCTTACTATAATGTCGTTAGGTTGTTCTGCTTGTTGTACAACGACCTTGTAACAAGACAAACATTAATAAAAGAACTTTCATTAAAATTCAACTACCTACAACTATATAACACATTACTAAAACAATACAAATTCGCAAACTAACAGTTATGACTTACATTTTAAAAAATTACTTTTTACTAAAAATTTTTTTTTTTTGTAGAAGACATCTGTCATGAGCAATGTTATGTTATGTATTTGACAAAGACATTGGAGCATAACGAACTTCACTAACAGATGTTAAAAAGGAGGACAGTTAAGTAAGCATGAAAATATTTGAATTGAATTATTCACAAGATTACATGATAACAAAATGGATGTCTGTAAAATATTTACCTGCTGTTGTCCATATTGTGGTTCATCTTGGTTTAAGATAATACCATCCAAACACAAGGTCGGACAGTATCTTTGTAATTCTTCTAGAGTCAGCGAGTGGCCTTGAGCTTGGACTATCTGGTAGAACTGAGACATCGCTGTTGCTTAGCCTGTTGAAGATAAATTTTTTTTAATTAAAGGTTTTACTCAGCTCCTTAATTTTCACAAAGTTTTGAATGACCTGACTTGTGAAATATAGGATAATTTACTGTGCTTTACTTATAAAGTGAATGATCTGCAAAATACTAAAATGAAGTGCACAATCCTAACTAATGTCACTTAACTTTGAGAGGGGTTTAAAGTGAGGCCCAACGAGTTTAATACCAAGAAACAATATATTTCAAGCATTTTATTCAGAACTAGCTGTTAACCGCGACTTCGTTCGCGTGGAACTAACAAAAAAAAGTAGCCTATCGGTCTCCAACCCCATGCAAAATGAAAATGCAGGTTGACCTGTTCAGCATAACGCGGCAAACGCCCAGACAGAAAGACAGAGTTACATACGAATATATAATATTAGTAAGGATTAGTGAGTGCCAAGTACCTAAATAATGAAGTAATCTCTTTTTCCATCTCTAGATTACAAATAATAACCTACTCAGAAATGATACTATTATCACCTTATTAAGGTGTCATGCTCATGCCTTTCGCAGTCTGCCGTCTTATTTCATTATTTTTTTTGACCCAGATAAAAGGCACTGTTTTGACTGATTTTGGATTGTGAAGTATTGTTATGTCAATTTTTATTATATCTGGAGTGTCATAGGATATTTTTCGCAGTCAGATTTTTGTTTTTCTTATAATTACTATTACATGAATGAATAAAATAATAACCATGTTTTTAGGACATGTTTGTAAATGTCTATAACATTTTATAACTGTAACCATAACAACAGTGTACTATTATTTCTTCTGTGACAGTCAAAGAAGTTCTACGAAATTGGTCAACATTTTAAATGCTTTTTTGATTGTGTAAAATTCTATATGCCTATAAATTTTAAGTTTGTATACATTACTTAAGTGGTTAGTTCTGATGTCAGAGTTTTTAGGCTACCTGAAGGCCTCTAACATGCCTGTATGTATGCCTATGATCATGGTATTTTAACAAAGAGTGGCACTTCACTGAACTGTGTGATTATGTACAAACTACAGTGACTGCCAAACATCTTGAGCTATGGATAGACATTTTGATCCTTGGTTGTTGTGCGCCTTGGATCTAACACTGTTGGGTAATTTTACTCTTTTGTCAATTTGAGAGCGTTTGTCATTTTGCTCCTAAACAAAAGAGACCTAAAAATCAACTGCTGCACAGATAACGTCATTGCTCAAGTTTATGCCGCTAACTGTACCAAGATGTTTAAAATCTTATCCTACCTACTGTCATGAACCTTGATGTGGTGGTAGGGCTCTTTTGTTGGGTCTGCCTAGGGAACTATACCTTTGCCAGTTAGTCAGTAAAAACTGCCAAACAGTAGCGTGCAAACACTGGATGTTCCCGATTGAAGTGCAATGTTTTCAGCTACTCACTGGGCATATAACGATTAAACATCCAAAATCTGAGGGTACTAATTAGTACTCATCATTATGAGTAACTTTTACAATAGTACCAAACCTGGACATGCAAAAAAATACAGCTGTTCCTTTCATTTTGTTGAGTATGAATGGCCCTTTTCTATGGAAAAGTTGATTAAGCTTTGCTATTTTAGGGATGGCTTTATTGTTCCATGGTTGGTCTTAGCACCCCCTTACTGAATAACCCAGTATGACATAAATGATGTCCATGCTGAAACGGGGAATGCACAACTAGCTGCTGGATTATGGCTGCCTAATCATTTTTGTCCATAGCACATAACCATAAAATATTAAAACAAAATTAATAGGGTCATCCTGCTGCGAGGTTTTGGGGCAGTAGGTATATTTGAAAATTGTATTGCTGTTGCTCTGTTTCCCATGCGTACGAAGGAGGCAATGATGTGTTTAGAGTTCATTTACCAAAAGAAAAATTTAATTCTTTCTGGTGCCATATTCTTATAGCTCAAATGGTAAGGTTTTGATTGCAGTGTACTATCTGACTGCATTATCTACAGTCAGGATGAAAGAATGTAGAATTAGAAGAGAATTCTTTCTGAATGGTTTCAGACTAAATTGAATTTGATCCTATCCTATAATAAGAAAGTATAGATAGGTAAATACAATACAGTACCTATATGTTTTTATTCATTTTAGATAATACAAATTTATGATATGTACTTTTATTTAGCATAGATCATTGAAACAACCTAACATTTCAGATGGTTTTTCCTTATCTCTTGATGAAAATACATACATATAGCTTTTTATTGCAGCTTTACCACATTAATTACTACAACCAAATATATTTTTAAATAATTGATTAAAAATGATCTTTACAAAAACCTTTTTATAATCTGGCCTTGTACCATTAATTGTAATAAGCAACATTTTCTAATTTCAAATGTTTTGATCCAGTGATTTGTGTTTGCAAGCTAATATATAGAAATTATAATTATAAAAGATGCGTAGCTCGATTGTAGTATTGATAAGGATGTAAGACTAAACTCACTAGTGTTCTAATCTGCGACATGATCGTCACAGTTTCTGCTACACTAGAAATAGAAGCCCAAGCTAGCTCATTTGTAATGGTATGAAGAAAAAAATCTGCTTGTTATGAATATTTACCTCATTAAAAATATTAGTAAAATTATTAATTTTATATTTTATTTACAAAACTCGCTAGGTTCTCTAGAGATGGCGTTGGAAATATTTTTTTGGAAACATCCTTCCACATCATTTTTATGTGGTATAAGTATTGCAATCTAATTTGAACTAATCCTCAAATAGCGGACATATACTAATACTATGTTTCTGTATTAACCATATTTTAATCAGCTTTGACACCAGTATGGACATTAGCTGACTAAATACTTAAGCGCCAGCTAGTTTTAAGCTGATTATTCAAGGGTACACTTTTTTGTATGAGATTGTTGTTCTTCTCATGTAGATGTTCTTTGCTAGTAGGTGTTGAAACTGATTAGGAAATTTGATTCTAAGAATTAGCTATTACCATGCTACTATAGACCCAATTACAGATGTGTAATCTAAATTATTGTACACATTAGTTACAGCTAATGTGTAAACAGAAAACATTAATATATGAATGAAAACAAATCATTCAAGTTTTGTTTAATCCGTGAACTGTACAGTTATTTGGCTTTCAACTTGGTTCATGGACTGATTTATTTTTTCATGATGGTTGGTAGTTTATTTTATTGCATTTGCTGTTGGTGAAAATAGCCCCACATGCTATGTGCAGTTGTGAATATTAGAATAGCGATTTCTGTATACAATTATAGATTTGAATTGGCTTTTAGATAGAGTTGATGTCTTTTCAGTAAGTTGTTTACAATATAAAAAAAACTTACCCAGTAACTTGTAACTGATATGAACACACTTCTAACAACATTTACAATTGGCCTAATCGGATATAAAAGTAAAGGCACTGCATCGAAAAGACAAGGCACATAATCTCCCGATTTTGATGACAGCTACAGCTATACCTGAATCGTACGTACGGTTCAACAACACCAAGAAATGACTTCTGAGATCGACACTTCAACTATGGCGACGGCAGAACCAACGCCTTTCAATTATCGTGATTGTTATGATTTCAATTACTTTAACACTGCGAGAGAAATAAGATCAAAAGACAGTAAAACATCTTCAATACAGTTTACATCAAGAGAACGAAATGGCTTCGATTCTTTTGATCCAACCTAAATACATTTGGATGATGATGTTCTGATATGTTTAAAGTTTATTCTACATATTGAGTTCTTACCAATAAGTACTAGAGACATTTTAAATGCCATTAATGTACATTTTAAACAAATTGTTAACATGTAAATCTTAATTTTTTCAACTCAAACGCCAAATCTAGAAGCAATTTACATTATGGCGTGTGTGTCACTTTTTTTAATATTTTTTTTGTAATGTTGCTAGGCTGAAATAATTCAATTTTTTTTATATTTTTTTTAATTAATAGTCTTGGTACACCTCTCAAATAAAGCTGTACATTCACAGCTATTCACATTTGACCGTGCGGTTTTCGGTGTTTGTTTCACGCCAAGGTTTTACGTTTGTTTGTGACTCTGTGGGCGTCCTGTCTCACTAAAAGAGTTTCTTTTATCGCATCGCATCCCTAATTTATTTTTTGTGCCTGCTGAACAAATCTTTCGAGTGTTTTACTGAATTTTGATTTTAATTTCGTCTGATTTTGTTGATAGTTATTATTGAATTGTTGAATCTAATTGAGTTACATACTAAAACATCCTTTGGACAACGTCAGTCAACTTTAAAAGTTTTATGACATTTTGTTGCCGTCCTCTCTCATGCAAATGGATGATACTGTGATTTCGCCAGGTAAACTGCAGCTGCAACTTGAATTTTCATTCGATAAAAATAACAATTTCACATATTAAATATAGAACTTCTTATAGGAAATAAAATGGGCGATTCAGCTTCTGAAAGTGACTCCAGTTCACTGGACGGCGGTGCTATGTTGCCTCCCAGCACCGTATCTCGTGATCAACTCCAGAAAAGAATTGAATCTCTGCAACAACAAAATAGGTAACCCTATTTTTAAAACATTGATAATTTTGCTTGTTTAGATTTGGTTTTGAAATTGGTATAGGTACCTACTCATGACAGGTCATAATTTTCCTATTAATTATTGAAAGTTATTCTATTTCGTTATAGGGTCTTAAAAGTGGAAGTAGACACATATAAACTCCGTGTTAAAGCCCTGCAAGAAGAAAACCGTGCCTTGAGACAAGCATCTGTTTCAATTGTAAGTATAATGCTCCTGTTTGATAGTGTAGTAATTATTGTGTGGCAGACACACTTTATTTTAAATTTTTAATACTACTACACATTCGAAAATAAAATTCTTATTAATAAGAAATCACATCAAATCTTACTAATATTACAAACGCATAAGTTTGTGTGTAAGTGTGTTTGTCCCAGTCTACTCTGTAGCAGCTGAACAGATTTGCGTGAAATTTGAGTCTTAAAAATATATTTTTTAAATCAATACACTGATTTACAGCAAGCAAAAGCAGAGCAAGAAGAAGAATATATATCTAACACACTATTAAAGAAAATACAGGCGCTGAAAAAGGAAAAAGAAACACTAGCACATCACTATGAGCGAGAAGAGGAATGTCTCACTAATGATTTGTCAAGAAAATTGAATCAGGTAACTAAAAGTCATGGATTTCATTCATTGAAATTCATCATAATGATGAATTTTGTTTGTTAAGAACTTAAGAAACTATCTCCGAAGATAAGAATATGAATTTATGTATATTTCCTTGTTGTTTGTTTAAATTATCTTGTTGGCTAGAAGTAGCGCTGTGGTTGTATAGCACTAAAATTATAAATGCAATAGTTTGTGTTTAAGTATATTTTGGACTATTCAACTCCCATAAGGTTGAACAGGTATCAAAGAAATTAGTAGAGGTAGCTTATAGGTATGTTTGTTGTCAGGACATAACCACCCTAAAAACTATTTAATTTTTTTAACTCAACGTTACAGCCATGTTGCAATAGGAGTGGTCATGAGCTGACTGAAGAATGCAAGTCTGGATGTGAAATGAGGGTGTTGAGATCTACCCTCATTTATTTTGGTCTTGAAAAAAAACACTGCACACAACACTGACTGTATTTGCTAATGGCAGAATTCCACGACACCGATAACTTTAATCCATCCTCCCATTTGAAATTATGGTATTTTGTGGCTTTATAAGACAAATGTTGAGTGGAGAGGCCTTTCAGATCACGGATCTCAATCCAGTGCCCTGATTCCGCCTCAAGCTAAAGCTCAGCAACAGCACACTTCTGTGTCTGGGGATTTTTGACGGCTGCAATATGTTCGTTGATCCTTTCCGTATTACTATTAATTACCTCAGTCAGCTCTTGACCACGGCTATTGCAACATGGCTGAAACATCGGGGTAAATAAATGAAATAGTTTTTAGCATGGTCAAGTCCAGACAACAAATATTCAATTATGAATGGTTTTTGTTGGATAGCTGGTGAAAACCAGAGGGTGCTATTAGTGTTTTGTAGCACATGAAAACCAATTAAATAAAGTAAGTTCCTAAAATTTCAGTTAGTCTAGTGAAAGATTAGATTTGATCAGTGAGTTATACATTATAGTTTATTCAAAACTATAAATAGACTACGCTTGTACAGGGTGGATTTTTTTTACCGCACCTGGAGGGAAAGTATTCATATGTCTAGGGCAAGTAATAAGCACAATTCCCGTGGGAAGGGCGCTGTACACTGAATCACAGGCCTAGAGCCTAGTTTGGCAGCAGTTTACCTGTTTCTTTATGTTTCACCTAACTAGCCAACAATTAAAATTTTATTTTGAAATAAATCATTATTATTATTTAACTCGCAGATCAATTACAATAAAAACACATGCACATACAAAATAATAAATAATTATAAACTGCTGTTAGAAAGTTTCATGTTTTTTTGACAGCCCTTAGAAAAGGAAGAGAAATAAAATAGTATCTACAGCAGGCCTAGTACAGGCGCCGGGATAAAAACTTCACCATATGTATCCCGCGAGAACGAGACGGATGTATCCATATTCTAGCTTTGTCACGTTGTCACGCGAAGAAAAAACAGGTGGACATAACTTTATTCCGGCGCCCGTGCTGGGCCTGCAGAATTATTTCTTCATTTAAGTTCCTGTGAACTCCTCTTGAAATTGTGCTTGAAATTACGAAAAAACAATGTTATTGGAGGTGCATTATTTTACGAATATAACTTTACAGTTTTGAGATATCTACTTTAAAATTTGCTGAGAAATTGCAATTTACTCAATAACATGCCATTGAAATACTTGGACGGATTACTTCTTGATAACAAAGTTTTGATAATGTTAGAGCTAGATAATTGTAATCTGCAGGTTGTTTCTTTCGCCTAACTTCAACTTTAAATACACTTATCAATAATTGTTTTGAAGTAAGCCTATTAGACACTTATCAATAATTGTTTTGGAGTGAGCCTATTAGTCCAATAATTTAAACTTTAACTATTCACTTTTCATGATGCACTATTGTGGGAACAAATATCTTGATGTTGTGTTGTATCAACAAAAAGATGACTGATTTATTTACTTAAATGAATTCTTGTTTAGATCAACACTGGAATTAGTATGAGACACCATAAAGAAAATTAATTAAAAAAAAATCTTTAAAATCTCCCTCAGTAATTTTATGCCATTATAAAACATATTGAATTTTTGAGCAACCTAGGTTGAAAATCGAATACCTCTTAATGTTTTTACCTGACTGCCCAAGGTCATGTTTTTAAGGCGTATGTAAGTATATATTTTTGTGTGCTCATATATTACATCATGTAGCCTAAACAGCTTGACCAATATCGACGAGTGAGTTCATTTAATTCCTCTTAATGTTCAGAGTGTAAATTTTGCAGTCAAGTTTGTTTTTCTTTTAATAATATTTTTATCGTTATTCTTCAGTTGCGTCAGGAGAAATGTCGACTGGAACAGACACTGGAGCAGGAGCAGGAATGTCTGGTCAACAAACTAATGCGGAAGATAGAGAAATTAGAAGCAGAGACACTCGCAAAGCAAACCAACCTGGAGAGGCTTCGCAGGGAAAAGGTAAATATTATTTAATTAATCATTAACGATGATCTTTTTCATGTAGATTTTATAATTGTTGTAACCTAGTCTCAAAAAAAAAATTACCTTTGGATTATTTATTGTCGTTTTTAAAAATTGTACGAACTTAAACGCGCGCTATATGTATGATGGCTATAAATTTGAAAATAATACTTAGTTCGTCTTTAGGTTGAATTAGAAAACACTCTGGAACAAGAGCAAGAGGCTCTAGTGAACAGACTGTGGAAGCGGATGGACAAGCTTGAGGCCGAGAAGCGGTCGCTGCAGATCAGGCTCGACCAGCCCGTGTCCGACCCCGCCAGTCCTAGGTGACCAGCCCATTTTATTGTCTTCTCTATGTGTCTTAAACTATAACCAAGCGTGCATCATTAATTCGCTTTCATACTAAACTTAATGCACTACGCCCATCTAAGAAACTCCATGCATGGGCTTCGTGCCATTTTCTAAACTAAACTTGACAGCTCTTAAATTAAATTGTGGCTATCTCTTTACCCGACTGCCCAAGAAGGAGGTTAATGTATTTGGAGTGTATGTATGTTTGTGTGTTCCTATAATTCCTCCCGTAGCCTAATCGGCTTGACTGATTTTGACGAATGAGGTGTCGTTGGATTCCTCTTTACGCCCAGATTGATATAGGCTACATTTTGCAGTTGGGTATTTTGTTTTAATAACATTACTTGTTCTCGCATATTAAAATGAAAAGAGGTTCAGAAAATTTCTGTCTTATCAGATTAGTTTAATGATTGTTACAACAGAATCGATGCCAAGTACCTATAGAATATCACACAAATGTCTGTTGGTCTTTTGGAGAAAATCAGAGTCACACAGCCGGCAATAGAGATAACTATGCTCGGAGTTTCTTTGCGCGATAAAATCCGAAACGAGGATATCGCCGAAGAACCAAAGTCACCGATACAGCGTTTTGCGTTACATAAGTCGCGTGGTCTGTCTCTTTCCAAATTGATGAGTGTTTATTGTTGCTAGGGACATTAGTAATGGCGACACAGCATCCAATCTCAGCACACACATTCAGACTCTGCGCTCGGAAGTCGTCAAATTAAGGTAAACTATACAACCAACAGCATATCATTACTAAATATAAATTTTTAGAGTGGTTTTGAAGTGAAATTAACTGCTAATAATGTTAAGATAGATCCTAATGACAACATGAAACTCTGATTTAACTGGAGGTGCAATAACGTCACGGAAATAATTATGTACAGTTATGGATGGCAACTACTCTTGGTAATGTTTCGACAATATCGTAGTTTGATTCCTTAACGTCAAATTCCCATATCGTTGAATTTTTGAAGTGTAATTCTCAAAATGTTGAATTATCTCAAATGTTGATTCCGAAAATGTATCAATAATGTTTATTTGTTCCTTAATAATGTTCTATAATGTTGAATTTCCAGATAATTATTGATATACAGGGCTACAAGGATAGGGCATGCTAAGCCGAAAGGGGCTCATAGTACTCATGATTGTGAACAACTTTTACTATGGGACCAACACGGAAAATCAACTGTTTCATAGAAACATTTCAATGACAAGCGACAAAATGTATGGAACAGCTCATTATCTCTCTGTAGTGTCTAGGTGAACAATGAGAACGGATTATGCGAAATTCCACCTCTAAAAGGGTAAAATGGACCCCCAATGTATCTCAGAATTTTTCGAAAATCAACCCCTAAAGAAGAGAGATGGGGTGTTTCATTTACTGTAGCCCATGCGAGCGAAGCCGTGCGAGCAAGCTAGGCATTTTCATAATAATAAATTCCACTATTTCTAATCCCATTGTCAAAAACAGAAATCAGCTGGCAGTGTCTCAAAATGAGAACAAAGAGAAGATGCACCGGTTCGCATTGGAAGAGAAGCACATTCGCGAGGAGAACGTGCGCTTGCAGAGGAAGCTGCAGCAAGAAGTTGAGAGACGCGAGGCTCTGTGCCGGCACCTTTCTGAGAGCGAGTCCTCTTTGGAAATGGAGGAGGAAAGGCAGTTCAACGAAGCACTCAGTGTAAGCATTTCACAAGCTTTTATTTAACTAGCAATGTTTTTATGTGTGTATGTTCGGGTCAAATCTTACAACTGAATTTTAGACCAGTTCCCCTTGTTCAATTGAGTTGACATTTTGTCAAGATACGAAACGAGGATATTCGCCGATGAACCAAAGTCACCGATATAGCTCTCAGAGTTTGCTGAAGTGGCAATGGGCAGGCCACATAACTCGAAGAACCGATAACCGATGGGGAAGAAAGGTTCTTGAGTGGCGACCACGAACCGGAAGACGAAGCGTAGGCCTCCCATTAGGTGGACCGACGACATTGTGAAAGTCGCGGGCAACCAGTGGATGCAAGTGGCACATTGTCGGTCGGTGTGGCGGTCTAAGGGGGAGGCCTATGTTCAGCAGTGGACATCTTCCGGCTGATAATGTTATGTAATGTTAATGTTAATGCCTGTCAAGATCTGATGATGGAGACGGAAGGTATAAAACGCAAAATAATGTTTTTAACGCCACCCTTTGAGAACCTGGCGTGTATTGTAAATAAAATATAAATTAGTAATTTTACTGATATTACTAATGCAAAAATATTCATGACAAGTAGCGTTTCTTTTAACGCACCATTACGAATGAGCTTAGGTTTCGAGAATAGCTTGGGTTTCAATTTCAAGTCAAGCAGAAATTGTGACGATCATGTCGCAGTTTAAAGCTCTAGCGACATTTTACATAAGCTCCTTATCGGCGTACAATCGGGATACACATATTTCTATGTACATAAGTACTATTAGAATGATTACTCTATGCTTTTCGGTAATGCATATTGGTGTATCATATAAATATAAATAAATATTGGTGGACGTTATTTACACACAGCGCCATCTAGCCCCAAACTAAGCAAGCTTGTACTATGGGAACCAGATAACTGATAGAATACATAAATACTTTTTTTTTTGTAAATACATACATAGAAACAACGTGTTGTGTGTGTTGGTCAGGCGCGGTCCCGCAGCGTGTCGTCCCCGGGCGGGTCGCGGCCGCTGTCTCCGTACGCGTCGCCGCTGCTGTCCGGCGGCGCGCCGCCCGGCCTGCGGCCCGCGATGCACCTCAACTCGCAGGTATCCGACACCTCGCCAACTACCGCGGAACTACTAACAGCGCCATTCATGTGCACCACCGATAACACAAGCGAGAACCTGCGGGCTTGTCCCGTACCTCTGAAAGTGATAGTGATAGTGCGCGAGCGGGACCGCGCATAGTGCGACTATGTTGGTACGAGCGGGATGGTATGCTCTCGCAATCAGAATCAACGTTTCAAAGTTAGAGGATAAGCCCGCTGCATCGCGCAAATTAACTTTCCACAAGAGATCGCTAGGGCTGACATTAGGCATGACATTGGTCTAATTCTTAGCCAGGGACGGTTGTGTATTAAATGTTTCTCATAAAGGAAAAGAGCAAACCCATATAATATTCGTGCAGACCGTAGCCAATTTTTTCAAGGTCAGCTTTCAGTTTTTCAAGCCTAATTAAACAAACTCAGAAAACAATTTATTTTGCATCGTTGTGAAGCGATA
This sequence comes from Apocheima hispidaria, assembly GCA_947579745.1. Classification (NCBI taxonomy): domain Eukaryota; kingdom Metazoa; phylum Arthropoda; class Insecta; order Lepidoptera; family Geometridae; genus Apocheima; species Apocheima hispidaria. The sequence continues at coordinate 8,154,832 of OX388151.1, forward strand.
GTGGCATATTTACGTTAAAGAATACGCTAGCTAATCTTATTTTGTTTCAAAAGTAAGAAAAACTTATCGTAAACCACAGTGCGTGGTGATATAATATGTTGTAGCGTAGGTATGATATACAAATAGGAGCCATTCCATGATATTCCATATGTATGATCTTATATTTTATGCTGGCCAATTATTCTATGGCTTAATTGGAAAAATCGTTAAGATATAATAACGCAAATGTACCAAGGTGGACCGTACCAAGGTAAAAAATATTTTGTATGGACCGCCTATGTCTATCTAGGTGGTCCATGGGGGTATGTAGGGTCCGTATTTGCCCATGGTCCACCCAGGTGAACTCATTTGTTGGACCAAGGGAAATCTCATTTACACGTGCTGTAAATGTTTCCTACTGACATCAGCATTCAGCTATTCCATACCGAGTATTTGTTACAGACGCGGCGCGCCAGCGACCGGTTCGTGAAGCCGGCCGTCCCGGGGGGCGCGGTGCTGCCCCCCCGGCCACCGCCAGATGCCTTAGTGGCGCCCCTCGCGCCCCCCCTGGCGCCCCACGTCGCCCCGCAGCCGCCCGCCCCCGCCATACTACAACCCGCCAGCCCCATGGACACGTCTACCAAGGATTAGACACGCGACTAATAGAACCACGTATTCAGCTCTTTGGTATAGCTTCGCTTCGAGAAAAGTTCTATCTCTTTTCTGTCATGTAGCAGTGCATAGTGTAAGTACCTTTATTTATTTGTGATTCGTGCGGTTCTATTCGCGATTTGAAGCTATTTTATTACACTAATAATATTTTTTCAATATTTCCCTTTAAATTCAACTCGGCCTGGTATTCAGTTCAAACATTTTTTGTTCTAAAAATGCTAAATACGACTTTTTATCAGTACCTAGGTAAACTGCATTTACATAGCTCACTTAGCAATAAATTTAAATTATATTTAAAAAAAACACTGAATATCTCTTATAAGAGATATTGAAGAAAGTAGAGCAAATTTGTTAAGCCTTTCGAGATTTAAAAAAAAAAATGAGATTATTAAAAAACACTAAAGCTCTCTTATCAGAAATAATGAAGACAGTAGAGCTATTATTTATTGCGTACTAGAGGTTATACTGCAGTACATTGCGATGTCACATTCAATTGTGGTCACTGCGCCACTTTTAAGTCAGTCAGTAGACGCTCGCCGTGTGGTCACGTGTTGTAAAATTCTCATAAATATTGCCGAGCTTATAAAAGTTTTTTTCTCCATTGAGTGAAGGCTGGCATGACCAAATTATAGTACGGTGTCTCCTCTAGCACGTACTAGTTGAAAAGAGAAACATTAAGCAACCAAGAGGTTAAAAAAACACTGAAGACTTATTAGTACTCATTTAATTTGTAGTTTCAAATCAATGCAGCTAAAATAATCGTAGAGAATGAACGAACATTGTCGAAGTCAATTATAAGTGTAATTTGTACCTACCATCATATAGAGCTGAATAAGTGTGTTCTTACAAACGACTTTGAGACTTCACCGTGTGAATATACAGAGGCACAAGATTCGCTGGTTTAAAGAGTTAACTCAATAATGACGTCGATACTGTTGCAACATTTTCTAAACTAAACAATGCTCTAAAATCTATTTATATAAAAGAACAAGCCTTTTTCAACACACAGACCAAACAGCTTGTGATAGACGTAAACATTTGAAACCAATACTCCTCAAATTCTAGGTGAACGATAACAACGGATGTCGCGAAATGCAACCTCTAAAGGGGTAAAATGGACACCCAAAGTTAAGATAAGATAAGATAATTTTTTTCAACATAAGAAAGAACATACAAAGAAGCCAAATTATAAAAGTAAAAATCTTAGTTATAACAAACTGTTTTTCGGATTTCTTAGTATACACTCTGTACAAGATTAGCCAGTGAGCCCCAAACTAAGCACGAAGCTTGTATCTTGGGGCCCCGAGTGCGGAGTTACCGCAGTTAGTATGGAAATAAATCGTTTTTCATGTTAAGCGAATGAAACTCGGTTTGTGTATTAAGCATCACACTAATATTATAAATGCGAAAGTTTGTGTGTAGGTAGGTCAGTATGTAAGTGTGTTTGTTCTCGTTCAACTCTGTAACGGGTAAACGGACTTGGATGAAAAATTGGTATGGAAGTAGCTTATACACTGGAATAACACATAGGCTACTTTTTATCCCGGATTGATCAAGTCAAATTTGGTTTAATTAAGAAAATGGTACAACAGAATCGACACTACTGACGTATATTCTGGTGTACCATTTTCTAAACTAAATTTGACAGGCCTAACATTATTGTCATCCTTGTCTCACGCATTGAAGTAAAAAGAGATGCAGATAATTTTAGTTCTGTCAAATTGGATTAATTTAGTGAGTGGTGCAACAGAATGGACAGTATTGAGTTGTGGTCGGAAGACATGGTACGAAATGTTGATTATGCGATATTATGTTGTGTTCATTAGCACATGGAGCAACACAACTAAAATTAATGTCAAAAACTTTCATTTTCATAGATCTTTATTTCTTATTAAGCCGGCTTCCCTGATGCTCGCTATCTCTTTCGCACTCTTCCAAGATTTTTAAAATATACAATTTAAAAAAAAATGTTCACGGAATATGTTGCCAGTGTTTTAAAGCTATTTTTACCATTATTTTCCTTCGCTAAAATAAAAATAATAACATGAAAATTGCTTTTTAAAACATCGCCAATGTGTTCTTAAGATATACCGAGATAAAAAAAAAAACTTTGTGTAATTTAATATTAAAAAAAATGTTGATAAAGTGCGAACGAGACCCGGCTTTTAATTCTCGCTGTTAAGAAAATATAAAAGGATTGTACTAAACTGGTGTACATTGCTTCCTAGTTATACAATATCATAACCGTTTTTATTTTATAATGAGTACTCGGAACTTATATGAAAAATTAAAAACATGATTACTGAATAAACTTGACATTTTGATTCACAATAAGGAGCTAACCCCCGAATACTGAAACGTTTGTTAACTTTGACGACAGATTATGTCTATTGCTTGCCTTTGTCATTTGCTTAGTGCCAGACAAAGGCAGTATTAGAATTAATCTGTTGTCAAAGTTCATGAACGTTTCAGTATTCGGGGGTATATCACTTTAAAATTACTAATAGAAGTAAATCATTTGTATATCTAGGGCTAAGTCTTACGCTTACCTTCTTCTTTTTATTTTTTCATATAAAATTAAAAAATCATAAACTTCTCTCTTGAAAGGTTTTTCCTCCTCTTTTTTCATGTGACGCTTTTAAACTGCGAGACAAACACATTTCAAAAAGTGAAGCTCAAATACTCTGTGTAAATTTAAAAACAAAGCATTGATCACTTGTTCCTATTGTACTGGATGCTACATTGCAGCGGAAAGACACTACAGATTGGTTATTATACAAACAGTTTGAAAAAGTTTATCATACATCTGACATCTACAAGTTCTCTACAGGTCTACAGGTGATAATGAGGCGTTTTAAAAAGAAAGAAAAACCTGGTAATAAAAGTACCCAATAGATGGCGTTAGATGTAACTTGAACTTTTTCTGTCACTGTCAAGACATGAAAGACAAAAAAATGTACGTGTGCCTTTACTTTTCTCGTATTTTTTGGCTCCACGTGTGTATTTAGACAATTTCAAGTAATGCTACTATGTATTTGACTTCATTTGAAATATTACAATAGTTGACACTGGCTAAATACACAACGTGTGGAGCCAAAACTTAAGTTTTAAAAATAAACATAAAATACTTCGACAGAATTGACAATGTCAGGTAAACCAATAGGACTATTACGCCATCTAGTAAGTAATTTAGAACTTTTTTTTTATTTTATTTTTTGGAATACGCCTCATTACTTTAAAATTTTCTACATTACTATTAGTACTCACGGGATATTTACCACGATTATCTGCTTCAATAAAACTAATAATCGTGGTAAATATCCCGTGAGTACGAATAGTAATGTAGTAAACAAACACGGAAGTCTAAAATAGTGTTTAAAATTTTCTATGCATGTTCATCTCTTTTTTATAATTTTGTTTGAATGTTTATTGGGAACATATTTATGTTCCTCAAGGTGTGATCAGACGGTTAACTCGGGCGAATGCTCACTTGAATGAATTATCTTTCATTTCACGCTGACACGGCACATGGTAAATGAGTGTTCATCCGCTCTTTTTCTCAATTAAATGCAAACGAAGTTGTGCGAAGAACCAGAGTGAACGTTCTCTCTTCGTTCAGACGTTTCATATTTCGTTCATTCGGAGCGATTCATGCCAATGAAGAAATCCAACATCGTTGGATTTGACTTTCACCGCTTACACAACTCAACTTTTATTTCTAACTAGCTTACCCGCGCGGCTATGCTCGAATAGGCTACAGTGAATGACTACACCCCATTTCATCTCTAGGGGAATCGTTTCGAAAATCCTCTGAATTAAATATCATTTATTCCCTTTTTTTTTTCATTTATCACAGCAAAATATGTTTTTTTTTTGTGCGAGGTGAAATTTCGCAAAATCCGGTATTATTGTTCACATAAAACATTTGAGGAGTATTGGGTTCCACGAATCTATTATAAGCTTTTTAGACTGTGCGTTGATTTCTTGTTCTTTTATATTTATAGATAACGTCGATATTATTGGAAAAATAATAATAAGAGTCTTATGTTTACGTAACTTTGTCACAGTTGTGTTGCTCCTTGCTTCTACGGGATCGTCAGAATCAAGTTCTTGAAAGAGATTTGATTCCTTATGATGTGTTAACGTCGATTTTCGAAATACTGAGCTTAAATAACCGCGTTTAGATATGACACCCGGCGCCCCGTCCACGTGCAGTTATAAAGGACAGCTAGTCCGCTTTCTCGCGCTTTTATTCCTAACTATAAGTTATTTTTTTGCGTTATATCTATGGCACCGTTATTTAAGCTCTTAGACATTGCTCACTGCCCGACCCCGCACTTAGATACTCTTGGGCGTGTATCTCCATACTTAGGTGTACCCAGAGACTGCAAATATTGAAGTAAGCATTTTACGTATCATTCTTATCAAACATAACAGTCGTCAAGGCTTGATGAAGAGCGTGATCTTCGATATGCTCTTATAAAAAAATTAGACTAAATTGAGAAATATAACCTTCATACATCCGTTTTTTGAGGTGATTGGAACACGTGCTTCCAGTATCGCATGGGAATGGACCGGGCTGAATTGCCCTTACCAAATTAATTAAGCCGAGAGCTAAGATAAGGGCGAGGTCCAAAAGTGGACAAAAATTACCATCCATAAGCTCATCTAACACATGCAATCATCCCGATTTGTTACGTCTCAAAGCTGCGTGTGTGAGCAAAGCCTTTCAAAGAATGGGTATCAATTAGGTTAGTCATAGTAGAGTACTTCGTGAGGCTAGTTTACATTGATTTAACACACACAAATATGTCCAAATCGAATCACAAAGTTCACATGTAAATTGTATTTAGAGATCAGTGTAACCCAGCTTTTTCAGATAATTAATCCAGGCTTGCAATGTGGCAGTGGGTTTTATTTTTATTATAAGGCTGTGTAAAAATCACTTGTGAGTAATATTAGCGGGCGCGAGGAGTAATTGTGTAAACTATTTGATTATGGATATCAGTCGAGCCGTGGCGCGCTACTTGTATAATTGTCAGGTGTGTTTCAAAGGCATGTTTTGTTGCCCCCAGGGCGTTGTTGGTTCCGTGTACACTTATAGAAGTAGGGCGCGACTGCCTCAGGACTCAATTATTCAAATTTTCACATAAACTTTTTTTTTTCATGTTATAGTTAATACAGAAATATACGCATTCATATTATTACTTTTGTGTTTTATTCGTAACTAGCGACCTGCCCCGGCTTCGCACGGGTACAAAACTTCGTAGGATCACCCGCTGGCTCAATCTGATGATTCACAGAAAATGTTTTCAAAATCGGCTCCGCCAGTTATGGAGTCTATAGGGATCATATATTCATTAAGATATATTAAGAATAATTATTTAAATCCGTGGGCGAAGTACGAATTGTTTTAGTAAGGTATTTATTTATTTGGTTTTGTTATATTTTAGATGGAATCAAGTAAGTAAATATGCGTACCTACCATAGACTACTCACAATATTGAGCTGTGACAAATAGTTCCTTCTATATTTTTTTTTATTCACGGAAGCAACAATGTCTATTGATGCAATAAATGATACAAGGTGTTAAAATCGAGAATCAAATAAATACTTTAGACCAACTGTTGCGTTGCACCAACTTGTTGATTGTGTTGCTTTTGGGTTCCTTTGAAATATATTCGAGTGACTTCAACTTTACCTGTTCACGTTCTGTACAAATTGTTCCAAACATAAACGGAGAAAGATGTATTTTGCGTACGTTACATATTTTTTTGTAGGTTCATGGGTTCAAAAATCCATCTCGGTCTCGGTGATTTTGTGTTTTTTTTACCCGACGGCCCAATAAGGAAGGGTAATATTTTTGGGGTGTATGTAAGTATATAATGTTTATGTGTTCTTATATTACCTCCAATAGCCAAAACGGCTTGTACCTACCGATTTCGACAAGTTAGGTTTTATTGGATTCCTCTATAAGCCCGAAATGTGAGGCTGCATTTTGCAGTCGGTTTTTTTTTTAGATAATAATACTTGTTGTCGTGTCAGTCTTGCTCAGGGACCATATAACCGGTTGATCCTTACGAAAATATTACGCGCAAAATATCATATAGTCACCAATTCCATCAATGCACGGAACAATTTTGAGCTATATATTTTAAATTTATAAAAAGATTTTTTTTTGTACGTGCGCGATCAAGTGTTTTTTTATTTTATTTTTGGTCTTGCCGTTAGTTGATCATAATTTGAGAGGAAGCGTATATAAGTACTTACATAGTACACAGACAAAAAGTTTATAATAAGACGTAACCTACCGTACTAGAAGCGTAACCACGCAGTTTTTTTTAGGGGTGGAGCAGAAGTAAATAAGCTTAATAAGTAGTAGGAATTAAAAAATGCTTTTTATTTATTGACCTTATTTCAGTAATAGCCTGCGAGGGTTGTGGCTAAATATTTTTTTTTGTTTTGAGATCAGCTGCGTTCACTCTTCAGACTATGAGGAGTTTTATTGTTGTGGCTAAATGTAACTAAAATTTCGCCATAAATAATTACTTTTATTACCTTATAAACCTACATTTTTAGCTTCGAGTCAGGGATCGGGATGGGGCAAATGTCCCACCTTGCCCAACCATGGCTACGACCATGGCCAGAAAACATCCACTATTGTACAAAGGCCTCCTTAGAGCTCCACACGGAACGACCGTCTGATATTTGCATCCACCAATTACTCGAGACTTTCACAATGCCATCGGTACACATTGAAGTGACAACCGACAACAGGTAATTGAAAGTAATCATAATAATATTGTATACTTTCTTATTTTTTTTAAACCGTTGTTGGACCTGGGTACCTATGTCCTTAAACTACGACCAGAAACACCGAAGGACGGGCAGCAGCGTTCTCTTAGTAAACGGTGACGTTCTGCGATCACAAAGCCGCCTGCCAACCGTGGGGGTTATGCCAACCCACGCCTTTTCTAAGGGGAGGCCTTAGTTCAGGAGTGGACGTCTTCTGGCTGATGATGATGATACATTCTTATTTAATTTACTATAGAACGTTAAGTTTGAAATGTATTTAATTTTAAACTTTTTATCAGCTGTCCGTCGGCCGCTGCCATGTTCGTGCTCGCGCCTACCATCTAAGCCGTCGGTAAATCCGAAAGATTCTGCGGACTCATTGGTTGACCGTCGCACCAAACAACGCAGTAAGTATCCAAACATTTAAAACATATATCATTTACGTACCTACTTATCTATTGTCTATTTTTCTCAACTTATCGTATTAATTATAACGCAACTGAGAAACCACAAACTAATTTGCATAATATACCTATTTTGTTTGTAAAAACTACAATAGAAATGTCGACAAAGGAGTGTCGCCATTCGGCATCCGTAATGGGCCAAAAAAATGGCGGAATAATCTAATTTTAGAGACGTCATAAACCTAAGTAAACCTCAGCTAGCACAGGATAAGATGGCCTTTTGCCTCGGTCTGCTGGATACAGGTAAAGTAATTTGCATATTACCTCCCACGGTGAATATTTGACTTTATTAAACTATTTTTATGATGGCAAATAAAAGGCGGCTGATCAATAGAAAAATATATCTAAATATATTGCCGAAAACCACGCCGAAAACTTGATTCTACAATTTATTTCTTAATAATTTGTTCGTCTTTCTGTTCTATCTGTGTTTCCTAACCCTCATTTTAACAAATTTATATATTCAACTAGCTTTCACGAAAAAAAGTAGCCGTCCTTATGATTCAGGCTATAGCTTTTCAATTTTCATCAAAACCGTGCAGCCGTTTAGTCGTGAAAGGGTTACAAACGATAGGCAGAGAAAAAAAAGTTCTATATTTCGGTAGATGGCGTTGATTAATTTTTGGTCCGAGATGAACTTATTCTACTTATACTTCGAAGTTATGATTAGTCCTGTTACGACTGTAGCTTTATACCTACCTCTGAATGAGGCGTTTTCGAAAAAAAAAGAAATCCTGGTTATAAAAGTACCCAATAGATGGCGTTAGATGCACCTTGCGTTTTTTCTGTCACTGTCAAGACATGAAAGACAAAAAAATGTACGTGTGCCTTTTTTTTCTCGTGTTTTTTGGCTCGACATGTGTATTTAGACAATTTCAAGTAACGTAACTATGTATTTGACTTCATTTGAAATATTACAATAGTTGACACTGGCTAAATACACAACGTGTGGAGCCAAAATTTACAATTTAAAAAATAAACATAAAATATTTCGACAGAAATGACAATGACAGGTATAACGGTAGGTCTGTTACGCCATCTAGTAAGTATTTTAGAACTACTTTTTTTTTTTTGGAAAACGCCTCATTATAATATTGGTATGAATTAGCAGAGTTGGCAACTTAAAATTAACATGCACCTCGCATGTATACGAGACAAACCAAATTTTAACTAGACCGAGTTATTATCGTGCGTTTCTGATTAATTCAATTATTGTAAACTGGGTTCGGAAGTCGATGCTCCTGCAGCAAGCGGCAGTTGATCCTGAAAACTAATATCTACATTCAAAAGTATATTAAATCAAAATCACTAAGTGACATGGTTTGCATTTTGTGTGCAATTGCAAACCATGTCTCAACTCTGTGTGGGGATGGAGTGTATGTGTGTGGTATCTGCCTGTATGGGTGTGTGTGTGTGTTGTTTGTGTGCGCATTTAGGTGTGTAAAATGCCTGTGTGTGTGTATTGTTGTTATTAATAAGTGTTAAATGGATATTATCATACCAATATTGTTTATTAATGTTTTATTAAAATATTGTAACCATGTAATCCATGTATAACTATTCAGGTATATATATATATATATATATATAATCATATATATGTATAATCAGGTATTTGTATATTTTCCTCATATTCGAAATGAAAGAAAAGCAGAGTGTTTACCTCGAGTGAAAGTAGGCAGTCCCATTCATCCCTTGTGAATCAATCTACTAGTATTGCGACGTAGCGTGTCTTGATTTTTTATTGAATTGTCTCTTCAGAGTAGTCTGCAAACGCACTTGTATTTTTTTTTTAATTCTGTGATCAAGCGGTAGTTTTGTACTCTTAGGACCTGGGTAGGTACCACACCTTTGCCAGTTATTCAACCCCAAGCAGTAGCGCGAGCATTATGGATTGAAGAGCAATGTTTCCAGCGAACAGGGGACATAGATTAACATCTAATATCTCAGGGTGACAGGCGCAGTGAACATTTTCGTGGCGCTGAACTGCTATGGGCAAGCGTGACGCTTAACATCAGGTGAGCGACTTGCTCGTCTCGTTATTCGGTTCCGTAAAAAAAAACAATCAAACACAATCAAATGTGGAAATTTTCGTAGCGCTCACGTCACGGAAATGTTAACTATGTTTGTCGAAATGAACTAAGTTTGAAATTAACATTCAAATAGAAACGCGCGGCGCATCGGTCCCCTCGCTCATAAAACTTGTTTACAGAGAGACGAATAGTTGTCGCGGCTTATTGATCCTTCCAATAATTATCGAACACGTTTCATGTTGTTTAAGCGCATGTTTAAACACAAAAGTGAACGAGTATGGCGGATACGGCGAGACGCTTGTTTGTCAGTTTACGCACGGAATCGAGAGGCAGGCAGTAGGTAGAGCTAACAGAAAACCAGAGACAGCGAGAGCAACGGTCGCATGTTTCAAGGGGAGCTCGTGTCTTGAGTTGTGGGGCCAGTATATTTTAGTTTTCCGAACCAAACGACGAAGTTCCAAGGGGATTTTGAAGTTTCCAAGAAGTAATCAATAAAAAATAGATTTTTAGAAGAGTGGATAAATGTTTAAAGGATCTCTGAAATATTTGGGTACGTGCATAACCTCGAGGTTTCCATTTATTGTCAGCGCAACGAATAAACTAGTTTTTCGCCCTGAACCGGGACCTCGCGACTATAACTGCACAAACCGTTGACCGACATTGCTTATTTTCGTAATTAAAAATGTTATTTGTATGATATACCTGACCAGAAAAAAAATTAAGGTGGTATAAGTTATAGGTACTATAAAGTTATTGCCAGACAAATATATATACACACAGACCCTCTCACATACAAATTCCGATTTGCTATGTACCGTTAACTCTCGTGACCTTAGAGTCGCCGTCAACTAATCACAATCTATACAATGTCGCCCATCGGCAAGTGAACGCCCAAAAAGGGCTTATAGTACTCATCATTATGAACAAATTTTACTATGGGACCAACCCTGAAATCGAGGTAAAAAAAATCTGCTATTCCATAGAAAAATGTCAATGACACTCGACAAAATGTATGGAACAGCAGATATTTTTTCTCGATGGGCCACCATGTATAATCGTAATAGATTATAGTCGTTTTTCTATCCCTAACTACTGAAGAGTAGGTTGATTGAATGTAGTATAGCAACTTGTTACATAGGTACTCTATTTACTAACCTCCAGTCAGATTTTGAATCACCGCTACTGAACCCCGATTTTCCTCTGTAGATGTAGCTACAAACATGACTACATCTGGGCTGTAAAGAATTCAAAATGGAGGTAGGCAAATGTTGATTTTCTATAGAGTCAATTTCAAACTGCCATCTTTAGCGTTTTGTTAACGCTTTAAATGCCATTAAAATTATTTAGTGCAACGTGTTTTGAGTTAATACTCGTAAGTAAATACTTATTAGAATGTTCGCAAATTGTGCCCATACGTGTTTACTTATTCATATAGGTAGGCACGTATACCATACAGAAATACTTTACCCATCCATTAAATGACAAGCTGATATTCACAAGTTTCAATATTGATGTTTCGTATGTTTGATATGATCGTCTGGTGATGTGCTCTGTCATGTTCTAATTCAAATAGCATTGGTAAGTACCTACCAAAGAACATATCCTGTATTATTTATCTATGGTACCTACCAACCCACTACTGGATGACCAGCAACTCGAAAAATCGATAGTTCATCCCACATCATCCTATCAAAAGAGTCTTCTGTCTACTCATAGCTTCTAATACTCGTTCATCTTACGATCAAAACATCAACGCGTCACAGTTTATGAAATGTTTAAGTTGTAGTTACTCGAGATATGAACCAAGTCGATAAATTAGTGCAAATCATGAGAATGTGAACATCAATAGAAAAAATACCGTAACTGTGACGGACATATCGTCGGCACCGTTAATCTCGGATTTGACGTATAGGTGTCTAATTGCCGATAGTAGATATGTATTATAGATACCTATGCCTACGCATTACCAATTAAACGCCAAGAATGTCTGATGATCATAAACGCGTTCAGTGTCCACGGAAGACATACGGCACGAGTTGACGAGACTAAATACTGGGTAAGTATTTACGCCCAGGTGTTAATTTCAGGAGGTTAGAGTAGCGTGAATTTTATTTATATGAAAAGTTAATTCGTGGGCTTGGTGGCTGGTGTTTAAACGGCGAAGTTAGCACGGGGCTCCGAACAAACAAGCCAGGGACGCTGGCGAACGACGCGACGCGTCCGACGACCGCACAGATCATTGCAGGGAAATTTTAACTAGAGTCGTAGGTACTGGGTATATTGGGTGACGTAATAAACTGGGCACTTTTCGATTTTCAATGATAAATGTTCCCCAATGGAGTAAGTAAGTACATTGAGTGTCGTAAATTTTCGTGTAGGTTGGACTCATGATTTTTGTTCTAGACCAATTACCCTAACACGCACTGGGCCAGCATGGTGGATATGACCGAATGCTCTTCGACGGTAGGCCGATATCCCAGCGGTGGATGTTTAAACTAGAAAGCTAGTGTATTTTATGCAACTAAGTGACGCGTTGAGCATGTCGTTTGTTAAATGGTTTCCTGCATGCTTCCCCATAACAGTTCAGTACCGCCCAGACTTTCGTCATATGACGACGGTTATCTATACGTATGTCGAAAATAATAATAAAATTAATAATAATAATAATTAATTATATTTAATAATAATTCAATCTTGCAAGTACCTATCAATAATGTTCAACTTTGTGTTTAACAATACAATACAATACAATATAACTTTATTAAACACCGAAAATAAAATTAAAATTAAACAATAATTAAATATCCGGCAGTATAATGGGCGGCTTTATCGCCTAAAGCGTTGTTGTTAATGTTTATACATTTGAATTATACAACAGCTGTGCAAGAGGCCTAGCGCTGACACTAGGTCTAGCCGTTCAGCCGATATGACAAGTAAGAATGGAGTTCATAAATGGTTTTGTACTTACCTATTTTTTTTATGTCTGTTTTTGTTATTTTGGTTTTTATGTCGGCATTACGGATACAGAATATTTAGATTATCATCGTGGAGTCTTAACTCTACTAAATAGATGGTAAAACGAACATGCTAGATTATTTTGAATGTTGAGTATTTGTTTATGTCTTACTAGCTAATGCCCGCCGGTTCGTAGTTTATACGCGACGCTGCTCGGTCTTCAGCCTGCTTGGGACCGAGACTCGGTTCAGCCTCTCTTATAAAAAGTAACAAGTATTATATTAAAAGTAAGTAAAACATAAAACCCGTCTGGAACACGTAGCCTACGACACTCCGGGCATTATTATAAAAAAAAAAACCAACGACACTTCAATCGTCAGCAGCGTCCTCTTCTACGTTTCCCAAGCCGCCTATCAAGCGTCGGGTTTATGTCCCCTTCTCTAAGGGAGATGAATTAGTTCAGCAGTGTATTCTGGCTGATAATGAGCGTAATTGGTTGTGCGTAGTTTAATAGATTTTATATATTTGTTACAATTTCACTCTTCATGACTTACGTACCACTGGCGATATTAAAAAAGCAAATTCGACCTGTCCACTTCGTATCTCTATGCAAACAAAATGGATAAAAAGAATTTCGGGTCAGTAGTTTCCCAGAAAGGACCCAGTGAGTTTAACCGCACAAGCAGCGCAAGTTTAGAAAAACTTCATTTTTTCTAGTATCACAAGAGCGACTAGCCGTTGAATATTAACCGCTTAAGTGAAAACTATCCCATCATTATCATCTTTTAATGTTAGTTTGCTACTGGACGCAGGCGTCTTCTAAAGAACTACACCATAGCCTAGTAGTATCATTAATGTTAGGAGGAGTTTCCCGTAATTGCCATGCTAAAAACCACGTCCTATTATTAATTCATTCGGAAGTAGCCATTATCTAAAGAAGTTTCGAAAACGGTAACGCTTATGTACATATAGATGCAGTTGAATTCTACTAGAGTTTCATGATGATAGATTTCCACACACAAAATAACTATCTAATTGGCATTGAAAGAAATGAATCATTTTTTCCAGAAATTAAACAACTGACGATGAAATCATAGCACGAAAACGAGTGTGCCAGCAATGAGGTAGTATCTAGTCATTGCTTAAAAGTGAACATTGATCGCTCTTTGTCTAAATAACCCAGATCCAGAAAAGTTTCACATTGGAAGAGCAGACCATCGGTCATAACGGTCGGTGAGAGATGTTTAAAAATGAAACATTTCTGTGGAGAGCATTGAGCTCGTTCGTTGTTTGAGGTTTCCTTTATCAATTAGCACTTGGTCGGCGGAGCGCAGCGCCGTAACTGGGTGAAGCGAGTGGAATGCTGACTAGGTCTCCACAGAGGTTCGTTCTTGCGGGAGGTATCGAACAAATAAGTTCAGTGAGAATCATCGCTTCCTCGACTTTATGCCGAAGTGCTGTAGGTCGAAATGGATCGGTAATTAAAGCACTTTTGCCATGATGCTTCATGACTTACAACTACGGTCCAAGAAAGTTAGTTCAATTTGTAAATAATATCTAAAAACTGGTAGGTTTGTGACAAAATTACCGTTTTTAGAGATGCTTTAGCTAAATATTTGCAATAACAGACAAACCAAATTCCACTCCTTTCCAACCATTTCGTTAGTAGAAAGTGTAGGGAGAGAAAAATAAATGTAATTCCCTTATTAATGACAAAAAATGTGCCAACTGCGTCACTGTAACTACACCCGAGCCGCACTAAGAACCGTACTGACAGCTGCCATGAAATCGGAAAAACGCGGAATGAAAGTTGTAAATTCTGATAGCTTTTATCCACTAGCTTTCTAAACGTAAGAATATAGGTGCTAGCCAATAAACTGCAGCAAAATGTTAAAATCAAATCTTTTCATTCAACTTTTTACAATGTTAGTTTTACTTTCAAAACATTTCTTACTGTGGCTCGGGTATAAGTAATATTTTTATACTTCCTATAATACAAAAACGTAACAAATACCATGAATCTATTCTATTTTTCTTCTCTATACGCACAGTACAAGAAGCAATTTAAGGTGGATAAAATATTTTGTTGTAATAGAGCCTAATATAAATTGACTCTTTCGAGTTACGTAAAACACAATTTGAGTTAACGTCTATGGAAATACAGGTGTTACTCGAGCAGTCGCTTCAGAGCTGCGCAGGATTGTCCCAACCGAATCCGAAGTCCGCCACCAATCGGTTTATTTGTCAAAACTCGGTGGGCGTGGCCTCGGGCCAATGCCTGACGATGGGCCCTCATCGATATTCAATTCAAACTGGCTCTTTAATGTAAGCAATAAGACGCAATATCGTCTGTAAACAAATAGAAAAAGCCTTCAAATCGATGAAACGAAATGCACTCTATTTCCTGGAGATAAGGTACAGTGTGTAGTTTACTGGGTGGAAGGTAGTGGGTATGTTATTATGTGTACATGCTAATGAAGAGTAGTGTGGTCGAGTTCGCGGTAGTTGCTCATGCGGTTGGCACGCCACTACTTATTTGTGACAACTGAGGACTAATTCTAATCAAATTTAGCGCTAATTAGGCGCTGCTTTTATTTTTTTGTTGTTTCAGAGTTTTTTAAAATTCATTTAAAAGTGATAAATGGTTCGGATTTAAGTGTAACGTGAAGTGACGAAGAGTGAAGTTTTTGGGAGTAATTTTGTAGATGTGATTTGTTAAAAAGTCAAGATTGTGGACAAAATAGCGGGCGACGACAGGTATGGTTCCATCTATTTTATCACTTTAGTGGAAGTATGCAAATCATACCTACATTTGATAAGAAAACTGCCGCTTCGATTTGAAAAGTAGGAAATTTTAGAATTTACGTGAGATTACATACTAGGTGCGGAAGGTAGGAGAAGACGTGTATATTGTACACGAAGTTGTATAATATCTACTTTTATAAAATATTTTTTGGGTGGCCGATCTATTAAGCGCGATCACGCAAAACGTCATGCATGCAGAGAAACTTCAAAATTAACAAAAAGAGATTTATTATTTAAAAGAAAAACAAAGTAATGACTTATACGGATATTTCACACCCGCCGGCACCAGCACAGGCAGGATTTTCTATTCTAATCTTATTTTATGCGGAGAAATCTGCACAAAACATTGTACCTACTGAGTAGAAGGCCCAGAATCTGCAGAAGAACGCATCTTTAACTACTGGAGGGACCAGTTAGCGCTTCCGGACTCCTTGACATCGCTTACAGGGCCCGTACTGTGAGGTGCTTATTGCGATGATTGTTAAGATGATAGTCCTGTCGCGAGGTTTTGACGCATTCGATATTTGAAATTAAACGAAGATATAGCGAAATTAAAAAATAATCAAACACACATGCATAGTGTTTGTTTCTCTTTCACGATGTAGATAACATACAAAATATAGATATCAGATAACATTTAGGGGTGCGTATCAGTCTACGCTTTTTGTATGGATAAGACGGCGGTATACTTTATACATAAGTTCAACTGACAACGCTGCGCGACCATACACCTTTTCGCGCGGCGATATGTTTCGTGGTCGCGCAGAGTTATCATCCGTTATCATTTTGGGCACGATTATGTGGATGGTCAGGCGCCTTCGACAGATTTTTTATTTATTTCAATAAACGAGTTAAATGGAACTTATTTACATTACATGTCAGACGGTTACACTTAATATGCGTTTTCAGAATTACTTGTTGAAAGAGGAGAGACAGCTGTAAAGTTTGGGGTCAAAATTGTTCAGGAAAATTCACAAAAACAACTAAGACTGGTCGAAATATGATGATTTTATAGCATTTTTTAACATAGTTTAGTGACAGCTACGGCACCCGCATTAAGCATGGTCCGACAAGCTCTTGGCAATTTTTAGGGCTCCGTACTCAAAGAGTGTCGTTCAAACCTTAATATAAAGTCAACACCGCGCCGCTGTCCGTCCGTCCGTCCGTCCGTCCTACCTTTTGATGTGTATTCTGTGTTTGTGTGATTTACCTGTTTTCGCGTTTGAACCATAATTGGTAGCAAATTGTAATTTTCACTAAATTATTTATTGTGGTGGAAATCCTAACAAATGAGAAATCTCAGGTAAGTACGAGTTGTAATAGGATTCCGTAAAAATGACCAATTAACTTATTGCACAAAAAAAATTGAATGTGCGGTGTTGCTGCGCACATTGCTCAAATTAGTTGTTAGGATTTGAACCCACGCCCTGAAGCGTGAGATCCGAACGCGCCAACCACTTACATATCTATAAAATCATTGGTGCATATATGATGTAGGTACTTATTAATTTTTGCAAGCGATCCTCCTGTTATGCCTATTATTTTCGATTTTTTTAACAACTTGCAGAATGTAAAGGTGTAATAGTTTTTGCTATTTATACTTTATAAGCCGCAAAACTACATCAACTAACAACAAAAAACAAAAAAACAGAAAACTGTTTAAATGCATGTGACAAACTACTGATTTCGGGCTTAATTGATTTGACAAAAATATTGTTTTTTATTGTTATTGTTGTCTTCCTTTGCTATAGCATATTTACAAGACGCCAATTATAAAGTCTAGCACGTTGAGGCAGGTCGTAAAGAAGTGAACTATGTGTGTTGAGCAGATGGTGGGTTGGGAGCGCACGCGCATAGAGTGAGTGCCGGGGCGGCACTCACTCACTCGGCGCGGGCTCCATACAGCGGGCACAAAGGCGCTGGCGGTGCGGAGGTTCCGTCGCCTCGAAGGCCTATCGGCGCGTCCGGCTCGCCACAAAGCCCTACAATAAACTTTTACAGCACACATAAAACCCTGACTTTTTAACCCGAGTTATTTGAATTAATATCAATTCGGAGTTTCTCAATGGGCTTTACTCGTCCAACTTTAAAGCTTTACGACAACCACAGAATTGAGGAATAAAATTTAATTGAAATGTAGACCCAAAAAAGTTTGATTGCGGTTATCAGCTTCCGAATTTGAATATTTACACTGAATGTGTATTAAATAAAATAAAAACAAACCCCGGCTCTATGACGACTGCGACGGGGAGCCTAATTTTCTATCACCTTCGTACTAGAAATTATATTACTCGGCAATTACCCGCGCTTCCAACTCTACTCCAATTAATGCGTAAGTCGGTACGGGGTCTATTAAACTAACTAATTAGTATTAAATACTACTGCTCCAAGAAGCCGTAACATTCAACCGTCATTTTATCACTATTCCTACCATTTTATTGATACGAAAATTAGTTACGCCTTTAATGCGCCAAAAAAGCGAGTTGTTCAAAACTATTAAGTCCAATTTAACGCATCGGTATTTAAATTTTATAACGTTTACATAAGATATCTATCTGTTACATGTTCATAATTAAATATTTGCAATCAGGGCACTTGATGTGCTTTGGTTTGCGACGTACGAATTCGAACAAATTAGTTTTTCGATTCTAGAAGCTTTATAAATACGCCGAAAAATACCGAGGTTAAATGATAACATTTATACTTAGGTAGGTAGGCACGTAGGTAGCCTTTTAATCAAGAAGACAATCAAACATTGTGTCAACAGTTAGCCAATAGTAGAAGAATATATTTTACTTTAAGGTCGCAAGTTATTGATCGTGTGTTGTGGTTATTTGATTTAAGACTATTGTTTGATTAACATATCAAGGCTGGTGGTTGTATACATGCCAAGTGATAATGAAAATTCAAGTTTGAAACGGCGATGACGCAAGACCATTAAAAATACACACTTGAGTTTTCGGCATCGTTCCATTTGCGCATCGCTCTCGGCCTTCATTACGCAGCCATTCCGCAAACTTTGGAATTGGAAACGAAAACACGGGCTGTATTGTTTCAATGGTTTCAATATCTGTTTCGTCGGTCTTGCATTTGATAATTAGCACCTCCCGGCTCGCATCGTGCGCGCCTCGGCGGGACAATTGCTCGATACCGCCACGTAGGTACATAATGCTTACATTTATCGAAGAGAGTGCGCCATAAACGTCCAATCACCGGGCCCGGGTTCCTTTCGAAGAGCTCACAGAGCCACTCGTCGTTATCTTTGATATTTTATAGGGATCTGTAAAACGCCGGCACTGCAAAGCGATTAAGCGACATTCCTCGTCCATCGACGCGGACGCATCACTCTCGGAGCTGTCCGGAGTTACTGCCACGCGGCGCGGCGGTTGATAAAGGACGTTATTGCACGTAATTAAAACGCGATAAACAGCACGCATCTTGCCTGGCACGCTTTTAAACCCGCACGAGCGGTCCTTAGCGGCGCGGACTCAGGCCCGAAACATGGACCGATACTTGCACATCATATTTAACCTCGCCATTAAAAAGAAAATGTTCGCAATTCATCTATACGACTTAAGTTTAATATTTATACCTCATGGAGTCGTAAAACGATGAATAATGACGCTGCGGACGAGTGGGCTAGCGCTGTAATTACCTTGCCTTTATACATACACGTTGCTTTCTTGCTGTTAATACTTTAAACGTAGGAATACGATAGGAACCTTCATAGTTGTTGTGCGCCGAAGACGTAAAACCAAATTACGAGTACGGTATTGCACTCGGGTTCTCCAAAGCAAAACAAGTAACAGTATTCAATAAAGCTGGCGTACAATCTGTCTTTACAGCTATGAACCCGTCGTCGCCCCTCGTTCCAATTTTAAGACTACCTTTACAAATTAGCTTTATGATTTACATCAATAATTTCATGTTTTTAGTCACTTATTTTATACTGGGTTAAACTATGATTGTGATTTGATGAAAGTTCTGGCAGTAGTTGAAGGTCGCTCTTAACATATGGATGGTAAAAACGACCTTCAACTGGATGGCCAGAGCCGGTGAGGGTGACGACAACGTAGAGTGGCTGACGATATAGCGGAGGTATGTTGGGACAGCATGTAGCCGTAAAAAAAAAGATAGGCAAAAGTTTAAAATAACCTAAAAATATGTTCAAGATGTTAAAATATATTTAAAACTACATGTTAACTTGTTTTCTTGGTTTCATGCTGAAATGTCTAGATTTTAATCTCAAAGTACGTACATAAATGTATTTGCAATCATTTTCAGAATTTGAATCATTAAAGTCGTAACGATATTCATTTTGATATTTAGCTCAATACAATATAATATTCCATCGCTAATTAATACACTCGAGATTATAATAATATATTATCGTGCACAAGGAAAAATTTTCAGGCCGCGCGTTGAAGTCTTTTATTGGGGCCCTTTTTATTTCACTGAAAACTGGATTCGTTCATTGCTCCAGATGAATATTGCTAAATCGATGATAAATATAAAACTTGTAATATTCATACATAAAACATAGTTGTGAAATTATTACAGTACAGATCTATTGCTTGTATTACTGAAGCACACAATGAACTAACTTGACTATGCATATTCAGTAAATGTTAGGGTCGCGCGTTGAAGTCTTTTATTGATGCATTTTAATTTTCTCGGAATAATGTGGATATGGAATAATGTTATGTTATGTCTGTGCGTCAAAATTTTATAGCTTAACCTATTTGCCCGTCCTCGTAATGCATACTATTTTCTTGGCAAACTCATTACGATCGGTCCGGCCGTTTTATCGTAAAAAAAGTAACAAACCTATAAGTGAGTCGTTTTCGTTGAAAATACATACATAATGTCACGTGAGAGTTAAGTTTTTATGCCTTTGAATCCTTCGCCACGCTCATAGGATTCTACCTTAAAATCACTCGCTAGGCTCGTGTTTCAATTATAGAATCGTTCGCTTACTCGGGATTCAAACACAAAACACTACTACATTGTGGAACAAATAACTGTCTATATCTTTACATAGTATATACAAAGTCGCTTTCTGCGTCTGTCTATCTGTATATCCGCTAATTCATAAATCACGCAACGGATTTTAATGCGGTTTTTACCATCAGTTAGATAATTTTTCACTGAGTTTCTATATATAATTTTTCTTAATTACACCCTGTGAGACCGGGGTGGGTAGCTAGTTATGTAAAAGTATGTCTTATCCAACTCTTCGTCTTGAAATTCATTTGCGGTGTCGTCGCGCAATTCATTTAACGAAGTCACGACTTGTGTGACATTTTCATTACGTTTTACAGAAAAATACTCAGGTTTGAGCATTCAGTTTCTCAACTAGAAACGTGCAATACTCGATATTCGGGGCGAAATGTACTCGTACTTCAAAAGATTTTGTAGAAAAATGTAATTAGCTATAGCACTTTTCAGAAGGATGTCTTGGGTTCGACTTCATTGCCAGACAAGTATTTGAAGGAATTGAAAAAAAAAAAATGAAAATCATGAATAAGTATGTGCTATAGTGGGAGGGGAAATAGTACGAGAAGATTGACCATCTCATACAAAAAGTAAACAAAATGTTAATGAAAATATGGTTAATAAAGAAACATACTATTATTATATGACCGCAATTTAAGGTTTAGTTCAAATAAGATTGCAATATACGATGTAAAAAAATATATTTCTAAAATAATATATTCAATGCAATTTCTTGAGAACCTAGCAAGTTTTGCAAATAAGCAATTCATAACAAGTCGCGTTTTTTCACCGATTCATTACGAATGAGTTAGCTTGGATTTTCTATTTCAAGTTAAGCAGAAATTGTGACGATCATGTCGCAGATTAAAGCACTAGCGACATCTTACGTCAGTACTACAGTCCAGTTACACATCCTTCTTTGGACTCTTCTTTGCATAATTTCTCTTTTTTTTTATGCCATTGGTGGCAAACAAGCAGACGGGCCGCCTGATGGTAAGCGATCACCGTCGCCTTTGGATACCTGTAACACCAGGTGCATCACAGATACGTTGCCGACCTTTAAAGACTCGATTAACAGCCCTTTTGAAGAACCCCATGTTGTAGTTACTCGGAAAAACCGCTGCTGGAAGCTCGTTCCACAATTTGCAGGTGTGAGGCAAAAAGGATATATTTGAGTGGCTTCCGTGGCATCCCCGACACAAAGCAACCAAGTATGGACCTACGAGTGCGAACCATTGATAATAATACTTCAAGAAATCTTCTATAAATAAAAATAGAATAAAAAAATTAAAAAAAATCTGGGACATTATTGCACACACGGTCATCTGACCCCAAAGTAAGCAAAGCTTGTAATATGGCTGCCAGAGACTAATATACGTACATAGATATTTTTTAAATACATACCTATATAGATATTAACACCCAGAAATAGAACAAACACAAATATTCATCACATAAATGTTTGTCCTAGATGGGAATCGGACCCACGCCCCCAAGCACAGAACGTAGGTTCACTACCAACTGAGCCACTGGGGCAGTCAAATGCTTAAGATGTTTTAATGTTTTAAATGCTTAAGATTTTAAGTTTCCTTTCCCTCACAAAAACCATAGGATTGACAAATTGAATATACCGGGAGGCTGGGACGTTGAACCGACGTAGCCGGTGATAATAGGCACAATAAACATCTTCGAGACTCGTGGCCGGGCCAAACTCACAATATAATATCCTGCTTATTTGCCATCGCCGCCGGATTCGTGATGGCCCACGTTTGTACAGCGTTTGTACTCGTACGCGCCTATACAATAAAGCCATGTAAAGGTTGTATTTTTCATGTTAGCTAGCCTTCGATATTCTTTGGGCGCTTAATGTCATCAGATAAATGCTGCTCAAAATTATTTAGGTTTTATAGGTTTTTTTTTACCACTTGGCTTCTTAATTACTGGCAAAGGTGTGGTACTTCCCCAGACGGACTCTGCAAAATAGTTCTACTACTACAAAAAGGTATAATTATTTTGTAGTCCAACATTTACATAATTTCAAATATTTTATGTAATTTTGTTGTAGCCATTCATTTCGATTTTACTAACTTTTATTATAGTGAGTGGGAATAGCATTTGGTAATGAAAAAACCACCTCTTATGAGTGCGACCACGAACCGGAAGACGCAGCGTAGGCATGCCTCCCACTAGGTGGGCCGACTCCACTATGGAAGTCGCGGGCAACCGGTGGATGCAAACGGCACATTGTCGTTCAGAGTTCTAAGGGGGAGGCCTTTGTTTAGCAGTGGACGTCTTCCGGCTGATGATGATTAAAAAAAACATGCCAATATTACATATTATATACAGAGTAGATACTATCATGCTACTTGTATAAACTAGTATAGAATATAGATATTGTAAAAATATTGCGTGAAACCAAAGAAGTTTCTAATAAGAAGCCGCGTGACATTGTAATATTCAGTTACAAATCCTGGGATCAGCCTTATCATGGATGTTCCTGACCGTGATAGCGATAGTGCGGGAGCGGGACCGCGCATATTGCGAGTTTGTTGGTAGGAGCGGAATAGCATGCTATCACAATCAGAATCACGAACGTTCATAATAAGGGTACAAGTTGAAATCAGAAATATTTATTGACAATAAATAACAATGAATATTACAGGCAAGTCACTTTAAACTTAGTTTATAGATAAATTAGGCAAACTAATTAATTATTAAAACAATTTAATAATATTAAGACAGGTAGCTATTTATGCTTGCTCTGTTTATTCTTTACACATTAATGAGGATTCAGAGAATTTCTTTAACAAATACAAAATTTCTTTATTTCCAACACTGACCTTAAAAAAAATGTGGGCTTCGGATCTCTGAACTAAAGCTTGTATTTCAGAGATTCGTGCGTGGTTTGTTATGATGACCAGAAATAAATGTGACAATGTTTTTTTTTATTTATTTTTTTATTTAACATAATACTCACTTAATTTGTAGAACGAAGAAAAAATAATAATAATAAACTTAAATATGAACCTGTTTACATTTGCTATGATTCAGGTTGGATATAGAAATAAGTAATTTATTGTAGGTACATTAATATTTTGACGTGACGGCCCTCAATTTAAACTAACCTAGTGCAGCTTTTCTTGTTCCGAATGTGTTTTTTTTTCTTGTTATCCTTTTTTTAAATTAGCCTTATGCAGGTATTTCTAACAAACAGTTAGACCGTCATTATTTTTTGAAGTGTATTTTTGCGGTATTGTACGTTTCATTAAAACCATTTATAATAATAATTCGAATCGCACTCTTTTGACATCTTAACACTTTTGTAATATTGACCGCATTACCCCACTTACCCCAGACCCCAGATTACCCCAGAAAATGTTACTTTGCAAGCTTATCAGTTCTTAAGACTACCCTATATATTGAAATGGAACCATTGTATTCATGAAATCAAAGACAATTCTACCAGCTTCTTCTGACTAATAGCCGATTGATGATATTTTTTTCCAATTTGTTTTTTTATTCTCAGGATGGCCGCATCGCACATTCTAAGTGCGGTGGAGCCTTCTGTCGGAGGCAACTCTACCCGCAACGGACGCGAACGCGAAGTCAATGTAGCCCTCGACGACAGAGAACTATGGGTGCGCTTCCAGACTCTCACCAATGAAATGATTGTTACTAAAAATGGACGGTAAGAATATCATAAGACATCTAACATCTTCAACCAGAGGACACTGCAGAACAAACGTCTCCATGGCCGTGGCCAATCGCTCACCGTTCACTAAGAAAACGCTGCTACCCGAACTTCGTTGATTCTAGTCGTAGTATTAGGACCTAACCGGGACCAAAGTCTCATACAGTGCGACAAACTTAATCGTCAAGTTAAGTTGGGGAGCTACCGTTGCATTTTCTCTACTAAATCGAAAGCTATCTGTCGAAAAATGTTAGTTCCATCTATTGCTCACCTTTACATTAGTCACACCAAAGAAGTCACACTAATCGCATTGTTTGTAAAATATTATCTGTATTCATAAATTAGCAGTGGAGCTTACGCTCCTTAGTTCACAGATATTTCGCTCGCGCATTTTCACATTCACATTATTTAAGCACATCGGCACTATTTTATAAATAAAAACTCTAATAAATAATTTAATTGCATTTCTAATTAGATATTTGCATTTGGGTCAACTTTATATAAACAATATCAAAATTTCAGGTCTGTAACTCATTACCGTGATATACGAACGGACAGAAAGACACACGAATAGACGGCATAGTGATTGGGGTTCTGTTTTGGCCTTTGGTTCAGAACCTATAAAGGAAGGAAAGAACATCTTTGATTATACCATATCCTCCTCCTCAAGTCGTCAGCTTACTGCTTAGCGTCGTGATGTGCGTATTGCAGAACCCTCTGTATAGGAAAATGCTCGAAAGTCTGTTAATATTTTGAACTCATTGCCCATACACATACATATAAATACGAGTGTAACCCCTAATATGCAAGTAAAATATCAAACAACAAAATGTACGAGCCAACAAAATTACTATAAAGCAAACGAGCCAAGTTTACTACACTTTGGGATAATACTTGACGAGTCTTTTGTTGTAATGAACTAAAAAATATCTATGAACGATATGAACGCGGGGTATTAAATGGAACAATACATCTTACAATATTATTTTACGGCCGAGTATAGATAGGTGTCCTTATAAGAGAAGCCATAAAATGTGCTTATTAAATCACGCTAATCCTCTTGCCATTTATAAGGCCTTAGCTTACATAGTATTTTAATGGGACAGCCTACGGGTCAGTAAAATATGACCATTGTCTGAACAACTCAGTCATTAGCAACATAAGGTATACCTACAGTTAATTATAATGTATAGGCATAGGTCGTACGTTGTGACCCTAATTTTATGTTATCTCTAAGACCATCTGCTTCAGCCTTTAAACATCCCACTGCTGAGATATCAGCCTACCCTCGAAGGATGATGGCCATATCCAAAAAGCTTGCCCAGTGCGGGTTGGTGGATTCACATACGCCATCGAATTTCTCCTCCGGAAATATGCAGGTTTCCTTGCGATGTTTTCCTTCACCGAAAAGCATGTGTTATACCCGTACGTAAGTTCCAAAGATATAATTAGTACGGGCCCGTCCGGGTTCGAACCTACGACCCCACGAATGTGAGGCGAGCGTGCTCCCACTGAGCTACCACAGCTACGACTTTAAGACAACAGCCAGAAGTAAAGAATAAAAACATTTATTTAAACTTTTGTAAAGTAGAAAAAAAAATGGAAGTATATTTTCGGTCTACTTTAACTCTTTAAAAATAACAGCGAAGAAATTTTAAAAAATGTCTTGTCATTGATTTTAGAATAACATTACCAATGTTTTAGCTTTAACAATTTTCGTGTTATTATTTTTTAATTTGACTAAGGAAAAGGCAAAAAAAAAACCTTCGCCAAAACAAAAAGATAATTCAGATGAAAATTAATATAAAACATTGGCAATGGTATTCTAAAGTCAATGACTAGAATTTTTTTTTAATTTCAATTTTTTTTATTTTTTATTTTTTTTAATATGTTGATATAGTGCGAACAAGACAGCGAGAACCAGGGTATACGCCCCCTTAAATAGGAAATGGAACACGAAAATATTTCCTTCTGACGTGAGTTTTATAATAATATGATATTCATATTTCACTCCAGAATAGGCTTGAGTTTGACCGCTGACTCGCCAGCAGCTCGCCAGTATGTACAGCGAGTGACAAGCATATAGTTATAGTTACGAATAATTATCTACTCTCAGTTCGCGGGTTTTCAATTGACTCGTCACGCATCGGGAGTAAGTGATACGTACTACAGGTACTCGTAACTATAACCTAAAATCATGCGAGTCAGCAGTCAAACGTAAGCCTATTTGGTGTGAAATAGGACGATCATGTAATAAATCTATGATCAAGAGTATAGTCCTTCCGCGAGGTTTTGACGCATTCGATATTTGAAATTGTACAGCTATCGCTTTGTTTTTCGTGCGTGCAATGGAGATAGTTAGTTTTTGGTGTCAATGGCTTTAATAAACCATAATTTATGCCGCTATGAGTTGTTTTTTCAAAAAAAAAAATATGGTATTCTAAAAACAACAACTTTTCTTTGTGGTTTTTCGACACAAAAAATTTGTCACTTTAAGTGCCTAACATACTTCCGAGCATAGTTTTCCACGGTGTAGCTAATATATAAAAAAATCATCGAAATCGGATTTCATTTAAGGGTGGGTATCAGACTACGCTTTTTGTATGGACAAGACGGCGGTATAATTAGTGGTTAAACAAACTTACCTTGTGACGTTTGACCATAATTATGCGAACCGTTGCATCCGAAGAAATTTAATATTCACTTAGTAGTCCACTCTTCAATGTACTGGGCATCTAGCACAATTTTAGAGCTAAAATAAAAAGTATGAATTAAAATGAAGTCCATACTGTCACTGTCATTTACCGCCACTGACAGCCACCTCCCGCGCTGTCACCTCATTTCTTTAGAGGTATGAGTAATTTCGCAAAATTATTGGGGAAGCGAACTTGGTATTTGGCAGTTCTGGGTTTGGGCGGGTTGTAAATTTCTTCGGATGCAACGGTTCGCATAATTATGGTCAAACGTCACAAGGTAAGTTTGTTTAACCACTAATTATACGGAACCGTTGCATCCTCGAAATTTAATATTCACTTAGTAGGATGTTTAGAGAATATTGCGAAATTATTAATATTTTGTTGTTATTAAATAAAATCTCAGTAATTATACAAAAAATATCTTGTTTTATTTCAATCAAAACTAAATACAGATTCTGCAAAGGCGCTCTCGTCACTGACGGAAGTTAATGGGCGATTATAAAATTTGGCAAATGTTAAGCTATTTCCCGACCAGCCTGCGCATTTTTTAATAAGGTCTATTGACAATCCTCGTCTATGAGCAGTTGAAGTTGACGAGTGGCGAGTACTATGAGCGGAAAAAATTTCTGTATTAATACCGCTCTCGCCCATGATCTGTTTGATCCACCTACTAATAGTAGAGGGACTCGCATTATGGATGGGCTTTTTGGTTGTTAAAAAAAGCCTTTCTGTGTTTGGTTCTAATCGGAAACACTTTGTGGCTTCAATGTACGATAAGAGCGTCTTTGCAGGACAAATTTCTATCCTGTCGGGGAAGAATGGTATCAAAATATGTGGCATTGATTTCTTACTAGTCGACGTTTTAATTATGTCATTGATCACTAACTCTATGCTAGAATCATTAACTATTATGTTACTTAATCGGATAAGTGCCAGTGTCTGAACTCGTTGTCCTGAAGACAATGCAAGTAACACTGCCAATTTTTTCGTGATTTCAGCTAAGACTAAGCCTTCATTCGGAAAGAGATTGGAAACAAAATTAAAAATCACATTAGGGTCCCATGTAGTTTGATATCGAGGAAAACTGGGCCTTGATCTAAAAACCCCTCTCAGAAATCGGACAACCAGGGCGTTCTCACTAAAGGTCTTACCAAATAATAAGGCTAAAGCTGATCGGTAGGTATTTAAGCTAGAGTAGCTAGCCCCGCTTTTATATTCGTGAGTTAAAAACTTTAACAAGAACGGCAAGTTATTCGAAAAAGGATCACTGTTCCTTGTTTTACAGAAAAGCCACCATTTTTTTAATGACACATTGTATTGTTTCAATGAGCTTTGAGAGAGAGATGATATCATAATATCGATTGTTTCTGAATGTAGCGAGTGTCGTGTGAAGGCTGACCTGATAATAGACATGATACCAGGGTAAGAGTCTTCCATCGAGGATGAGGTTCCCTGGAAGGAGACAGTAATAGTTTATCTTCCGGGTGAAAATATATCGGTTCACTGCATGCTAAGGACTGGAACAAGGGATACCAGGGCTGACTTGTCCAGTAGGGCACTACCATGATTCCGGTAGCCCCATCATTTATAATTTTTCGAAGACTTTTCAATATAAGTGAAAATGGAGGGAACGCGTAAAAGAAAAATAAACTCCAATCTATAGTAAATGCATCAACATTATAAGCGGATGGATCTCTCTTCCAAGATATGTATTTATCACATTTTGTGTTTAAACGTGATGCAAAAAGATCAATCTCAGGCTCTCCGAATTTTTTAACAATTGAATTGAACGCCCTAGAAGACAAATTCCATTCTGTATCAATGTTAGTACGCCTAGACTCTTCATCCGCTTCTTTATTCTCCTTTGATTTAATATAAGAAGCAAATATGTACAGCTGCCTTTCTTCACACCATTTCCAAATTTCGCGAGCTATATTATTTAAATGACTGAATTGAATACCGCCCATTCTATTAATGTATGAAATGGCAACTGTGTTATCAATTCTAAGCAAAATCTCGGTATTTCGCATTTTATTAGCAAAACATTTAAGGCCTATGAATGCTGCCTTTAATTCTAATAAATTAATATGACACTTAGACTCGTCCGAGTCCCAAAATCCATGAGATCGTTCATTGTTACATACTACACCCCAGCCGGTCAAACTAGAATCTGAAAAAATTTCGCAAGTGTAACGCGCGTTTCGAATAGGATTAGTCGTAATCAATATTTGTCGTTCCCACCACAAGAAGTCTTCTTTTAGTATTTTACTTAACATCATCTTGCAGTCGTAGTTGTCATTGGATTGTCGCAAAGCTAGATATTTCTCCCTTTCGAATAGCTTCGTATACATCCATCCATAAGCTATAGCTGGACAGGCAGAGGTAAGTACGCCGAGAAATTTAGCATATTCTCGAATAACAATGAATTTTTTACTAGATATGTGCCTGATTAATGTTACTATTTTATTACGTTTTTCGATTGGTAGACCTAAGGTCATATCAACTGAATTGAATTTAAAACCTAAAAATTTAAGACATTGACTTGGCACAAGTTGACTTTTCTCGTAGTTAATCATGAACCCTAATTGAACCAATAAATTTACTGTTTCAGTAACGCAGTTAAGACATTCCTCATACGAGCCACCTAGGCAAAGAAAATCATCTAAGTAATTTACTATGAATAGGCCTTTGCTTCTAAGAAAAGACACAACCGGCTTAAGAAGTTTGGTAAAAATGTACGGCGCTGACGATAGACCGAAAGGGAGGCATTGAAATTCAAAGGTTTGCTGTTCGAATTTAAATCTCAAAAATTTCCTTGACTCCTCGTGCAGATTTATAAAAAAATATGCATCTTTAAGGTCTATACTAGCCATGTAGCAAAAAGGCGACATCAGCTTAGAGGCCGTTCGGTAGTCTTCCATTTTAAAATGGATTGATTCTACAAATTTATTAAGCGATTTGAGATTAAGAATAAACCTGAATGTTCCGTCTGATTTAGGTATTAGGAATATTTTAGATATGAACTGATCTGGTAAATCTTTGCAAGGTACCACGGCCCCCATTTGAAGTAATTTATTTATTTCCAAATGCAATTGGTGTCGTTCGGGTTCGGAGATAGGTGTACTATGAAGTACTCCTTGAAAAACTGGCTGAAAGAATGGAATTTTATAACCTTTTATGACCTGTATAATATTATCATCATTTGTAATTGATTTCCAATTTTTCAAGAAGTATTTTAATCTACCCGAGTATACCTCTATAGAGTTTTCGACTGTGGTTTCGATTGTGTCCTCGACGGGGCTTGATAGCGGTTCAACATAGGAGCAGGTCGTCTCAAGGGCGGTGGGTGGTATACCGGACGGCTTTTGGCTCCACCCTGCCGGTTCCCGCGATGAGCTTGACGGGGTGGGCCCTTCCAGTTTCCCTGCTGGTTAGTGGGATTTTTCGACGTCGAAACCTCTGTTGTATTTATTGTTTTCCGTAACTGAAGTCCAGATTTTTCAGCGGATTTAGAAGCTTTAATCTTATCGGTGAGGTTGTCACCAAAGAGTAGAGAATCTCTTTTGACATTCTGTACAATATCAAGAAACCTCTTGTCCAATGTGTAGGTAATAAGTTTCCTACGATTTAATGTATTTTCGAAATGTAAATCCATAAGGATCTGATTTGTTTCTGATAATCGTTTGATTAATTCAATTTTATCTATATTATTATCCTGTTCAATAAGAGAGGATGTTAAACTGGTTAATGCTGCGATTCCAATTCCAAGCTGATTTTGTGCCTTTTCGAGGCGCTTATCGCGGTTTCTGGTAGACTCGATCATTACCGCCGCTATTTCAGGGTTTAACCTCGGTGCTTTCACCAACTGAAAATTTTCAGGCACAAGAATCTTTTCAGCAAGTGCTTTCTTTTGGTCTTTATTTAGGCCTTCACATAAGATGCGACCCCAACGTTCAGAGATTTCTGCCTGAATATTTGGCCCAAAAACTTCTTGTTTGCCTTTTGCTTCACCTAGCACTTCCAATATGCTGGCAGGCAGAGTAGGGATCGGGGGATCAGCGCTGCTGATTGGCGGAGCGGTTGTGTTCAGTTGGCTAGTCGATGGCCCTGCTGCGGCTAAGTCTACCAAAGTATCGGGTAAAATACGCTCTGCTTGAGGTGAAGCCTCATGGTGAACGTCGATGGCATGAACTGCAGACCGAATATTCCATTGTGAATCAGAGGAGTCAGTATCGGATTCCATTACTTCCATAACAGGATCATTCTTCTTGGAAGAAGTATGAGCTGGACTCCTGCCATCGTAGGCGCGCTCTGCAGAAATCATACAAAGCAATGGTTATGATCGCATCATAACACGAACTGCTTAGGATCTAATAAATGACCGTGATCGCATCACGGTACTCAAATAACATGACTACGATCGCATCGCAGTACTTAAAAGTGCTCGACTATGATCGCGTCATAGTACCAAGGCACATAACTGAATGTTGGACAGAAACACATAAACCGCCTTCTAATCGAACTACAAAACTCTCTAATCACTGTGAACACTATTTATGTTCTCGATAAGACAATACTCAAAAAATATGAGAATTGAGGGTAGATGTAAAAAGTTATAAAATAAATTATATTATTATGGAAACTCATTATGGAATTATTACTCGCCTAGATTATTTGTACGTGGAATATGCATATCAGCATGAATATGTATAGAATAATAATATAGAAAGACAGACAGATAAGTACTTGTACTTACCCTCGTCGCTGCTTTCAGAATTCTCGTACTGTCGTAAACGTTTCTCCAGTCTGCGAATCTTTCTCTTGATGTGATCTTGAGAACTTTTGCGTTTTCTTTTCCCCATAGCACTTGGACGTTGATAAATCGTAAGTAGAAAACACTTCTAGCAGTCAGTAAAGATAATTTAAGAATTTCGATGCTGCGATGCCCGCACAACAAAAGCGAATGAGGTGACAGCGCGGGAGGTGGCTGTCAGTGGCGGTAAATGACAGTGACAGTATGGACTTCATTTTAATTCATACTTTTTATTTTAGCTCTAAAATTGTGCTAGATGCCCAGTACATTGAAGAGTGGACTACTAAGTGAATATTAAATTTCGAGGATGCAACGGTTCCGTATAATCTATTCTTATTTTTGTACTGCTGAATCGTAACCGAAGTCTGAACAAGTGATTACTCTCATTTAACACACGGGGATGTGATCAGTGCCTGTACACGTTACACGGTCGTCGTGCTAACCTGCCGGCGGCTAGTTTTCAGCTATTAACGCCGTAGGTCTTACTCATTAACGCAGGGCGGCTAAATGGTGCTGCCCGGTGCATGACGGTACCCTACCCGAGGTTGCGTCCTTGTTTGTACTGAATATGTAACAAACAGGACTTTGCGATGGAGCATTATTGTTTCATTCAGCACAGTACGTGTATGGTTTTTTCTTCTCTTATATTTTGGCTCAACACGTAGTGTATTTAGCCAGTGTTTCACTGAAATGCCTGGCTAAGGTTAATGTCGATAGAAAATGTCTGTTGTTATTCTCTAGCCTCTACTAAATATCAAAAACTTGTTGTATAAACCTTACATTTAGAGCAAGGATTAATTAACAACGTATTGATTTTAAAGAAATGGGGTGAGGAATATTAGTATATGTCACTCTAATTTTTTTTGCTGTATGAAATTACTATACGGTACGCTTAGCGAATGATTCCCATATGACAGCTGGTAAAGCCCCGGGGCGCAGCTAGTAGGAATGAGTGGGAAAAGAATAGTATGGATTGGCGTATTAAAGCACAATTTCTAACGTGATGACATTGCCCAGTTTAGGACCCGTTGTCTCTATTTGGCTTTGTAGTAAATTGTTATTCTTATCAATTGTGAAATTAGGTATACTATAACTAGTTATTCGTCCCGAACTGAGACCTCGCGACTCCCATAACTTCATAACCGCAGACGAATTTTATAATTAAAATTTATATTAAAACGAACTGAGTATACTTGCTTACAAAATTTCATGAAGATCGGATCAACGGTTAAACAAACACACAAATATACATAAAAACACCGACTTGTTCCAGTAGACTCGGAGTGGTTATCGCTTCGCTCGGTCAAAAAAAAAACTATTTTTACACTTACTTAGTATTATTTTGTCGCAGGCGCATGTTTCCTGTGGTCAAAGTGACAGCAAGTGGGCTGGACCCGACGGCAATGTACACCGTGCTTCTGGAGTTTGTGCAAGTCGACTCGCATCGCTGGAAATACGTCAACGGAGAGTGGGTAGGTTATTTTTATAGTTACTATATTATTTCTACTATTACTATTTTTTTTTATTTGTCACAGATCACACTAGATACCGCATTACGAGATTCGTTGTTCCTACAAAAAGTCACCAAATTTTGAGGAAGGCGCGGGTCGTGGGGAGTGCGACCAAGCGTTCTCATTGGCTATCTCAAGGTTACGCCTACTTGCGCCTAGCAATCAACCAATCAGAGTAATTTCTTATAAGTGTATTTAGACTGATGCGTGGTGCGGTTCGAGCGTCCTGAATGCAAAATCTAGGGTGTGATCTGTGTTTCCTGTCTTTGCTACTCAATGGAGCTTCTAGAAGAACTGTTTCCTTTATCAGACTGCGTAAGAAAGGTGGGTAATGTTTTTGTGTGTAATATTTTAATGGAATGTTTTTTCTGTTGTACAGGTAGCGACTGTTGAGTATTGGCTCGTCGGGGTTATATTTGGATAATTAATTTCGGTTTTGTATATAACGCTATCCAAAATTGAAATGATCCGAGTGCTCGCTTGCTCTCAACGAGACAATTCAACGGCCGTTAGTTGCATCAAAGAAACTCCTGTATTGTATCTATGCTTGCATGTTTGTATTTTCCTATGTAATCTCGCGTAGCCTAAACGTTAATCGGCTGTCGTTAGATTCGTCACCTCCGGAGTGTCAAATCATACAATTTGCAGTCGGTTTTATTATTTTTATTTTGTTTATTAGTTTTGTAACGCTCGGTCAACTAGTATTTCTTCAGATATGGGACAGCGGGTAACATTTACAACGGAGCGCTACCGTATTTTAGAAAACTTTTAATAATCACACTTATATTATAAATGTGAAAGTTTGTGTGTATGTAAGTGTGTTTGTTCCCGTTTAACTCTGTTACGGCTGAACAGATTTGAATGAAATTGGGTATGGAGGTAGCTTATACCCTGGATTAACATATAGGCAATTTTTATCCCGGAAAAATATTCGTTTTCTGTAGAAAGGCGGGGGAAACCGCGGGGTGCAGCTAATAAGTAATAATTTACTCGTATGTCTGAATCTGTCCCGCCACATTGTATAACACACACGAATATAACTGTTTCTCTCCTGCTTGCCACCTTTTCATTCGATGAAACTAATAAAGATAAGGTGCAATAGGAAAGTTATGTGAAAAAACAGATTATCCTGAAGAATAGCGAGATAATTAAAAAAATTCGGGTCATAGCTACTTGCATTCTTCAATTTGAGTAAGATAATTTACTTACAGTATCTGGTAATATGTAATAAGTTTAACACAATTTTTTATATTTTGTGAAGGTACCTGGAGGGAAAGCTGAGGTGCCCCCTTCGAATGCAATCTATATACATCCGGAGAGTCCAAATTTTGGGGCACATTGGATGAAAGAACCAATTTCCTTCGCCAAAGTAAAGCTCACAAACAAAACGAATGGCAATGGACAGGTAAGATTTTATTTCAGGTTAATACTGCAGTTCAAGAAAAGACATTTTTTTAAAGGAATAGGGACTTTTTGCGAACCCTACTGGCAAAGTATCGACAGACAGCAAACAGTGTTGCCGGTGTCTCTGGGTACCTTTTATTTGTTACTTTTTGTACATCATTTTTAATAAAGTCAAAGTCAAAATTTAATTTGCGTGATAATGGGTATACAAGTCCTTAAATCTAAAAATTTCCATCCATTAACAACCTTAACAGGCGTGCAAAATTATTTAAATAAGTTTATTATTAACATGATTTTAGAAAAATTGTAATAAAATTAAATTAAAGAATGAAATTGATATACCTAATAATGTCAAAATTAAAATATTAATTATTAAAAATCAACGCAGCCATGTGAACACAGTTCTTTCTATACAGCTCGAGCCTAGGCTGTTGTAGCTTAAGAGTACTTAAGAGTACTTATGTACATAATAATCTTCGTACTTAAAAGAACAAACCCTTTTCTAGGAATCAACGTACAGACCAAACCGCTTATGATAAGAGTCGTGAAATTAAAACTCAATACTCCTCAAGAGTCTAGATGAACAGTAACAAGGGCTTTTGCAAAATTCCATTTTTAAAGGGGTAAATGGACCCCCAAAGTTTGTATGGAAATAAAATTATTTTTTCATGATAATCCAATGCAACTCGATTTGCATAAAAAATAAAGATCTCATAGGATTTTTCGAAAATCAACCCTGAAAGGAGTGAAATGGTTGTTTATTTTACTGGTAGCCCAGGTTAGCGAAGCCATGCGGGCAAGCTAATATATTATAAAAGTTATACAAATCTAGTAACAGCATTTAAAAAACGTGCAAGAAGTTTTTCGAGAAAAAGTAACTGTGTTATAGGTTTAATAATGATGTACACTCATAAAGATAATAATTATCACTCACATGAGAATCAATTACACAGAAATAATAATATTGTACTTAGGTCGTTCAAGTTATAGAGAAGGATTTTGTAATGTGTCATTTGACATTTAAAAATATTGCTAAGTACAATGCCTATTTGCTTTACATACCTATCAAAAAGAACAAAGCTCTAAAAACTCTAACGTCACTCAAGGAGAAAAAAATAATAGGCACCAAAGGCACTACAGTACCGAAATGTATGTAGGTAGTTCATAATAATTATGACTGCTACGAATTTCGTAGCAGTTTTCGTACGCCACAATTCATATTATTGTGGTCCTCTGGCTATAGAATTAAGTACCTACTCGTTTTTTTAATCATTTGATGCGACCAGGATATGAAACGAATGTTTGTTTTATACGTGGTTAAACACGTTAGCATTTTAGATTTATTTCCTTATTGTCACCCACAGAATTCTCCTTATAAATTGTCACCATTTTATTATGTATTTCTTTATTATTGACACGAATATATGAATTTGATTGCTCATTGAAGCCTTTCACGATATTTAGCAATTTAGAATATCTCTACGTAGATAGATGAACTCGTAATTGTCAAATTTTACATGTAGATACACATACAAAGAAGCTTAATAATCTTGTGTTCAATTTAATTAATAATTAATTAATTTAATTTAATTTGCGACCTTATCGCTAAAAGCGATCTCTTCCAGGCCACCTTAGGTTGGAGACAATTCATAGAAGACCGTACAATCCGTACATACCTACCTTAATGACAAGCATTTTAATACTATTTTTATTTCAATCTAATAAAGTGTCATCCGCCTGTGTTCGTTAGGTATTCGAATTCTACGACGAGAGTAAATTTTCATTTGTATATTTTTACCAAGCTAGAAATATACAAATGAAAATTTACTCTCATTCGTGCATTAATGCTAACCGCGATTGGGCATAATCTTAAGATAACCAATGGGATCGCTTGATTTCAAACCACACAACCAGCGCTTTCCTCCAGCTTTGGTGCCATTTTCTCGAAACAACTATCATATAACGATCATATAATGCGGTATCCATAGGAAATTTTCGGTGCTTATAGCCGTCCCACGCGTCCAGTAGAAAGAGCTGCTTCCATTCATCGTCTCATTTATTATGATACAATCCCGGAACTCCGTAACAATTGTTAATTTCAGCTTACTCACGATACAAGACCATAATCAGATTACCAAAACGTATTTACAACCGCATCAGATTACGTTCCTGACCGAGCATATTAATTAGTTCACAGTATTGACAGAATGTTGATTTACAACAGAAAGCACTTGATACAGAGGTGCTATAGTGCTACAGGTCTGAGCTACCGCTAGTTCTGAGAAGGCAGTTCTCACGCTCGTGGTGGTGCGAATGATATACGAAAGCAAACATCAGATACATCCAGATCCATATGTTGACATCTCGGTGTGAAATCTGTATCTTTACCAACTGTTTAGCGGGTACCTGTAACGCACTATCATTTGTAATAATTATTGTCTCTGCGCTATGTTTGCATTACACATATTTTAGTCTATAAGTTAGTTGCTCCCTAGACAGCATGCTAATATTGACTGTATTATAATAATTAACTGCTTTTATTACTGGCTAATAATCTACAGACGCTATATTTTGCTACACATTGGTGTTATTGTAGACGTGAGCGCTAAGGCGCACCACACACCAATACTACACATTTATCATAGACACATTTATCGCAGACCTAGTTTAAATGCGAGCGCGCTATAACAGACAACACACTAAATTCTGGGCTAAAAGGTGTGCCACGTGACACAAATATATTACAGCATACATAATTATGTGTCTTTGGTGTGTGGTGCTACTAAGGAATACACCTACCTAAGGAATTCGACATATAGGCCTTCCAAAAATTACTACAAATCTTCTGATTCTGGATTATTAATATACTTATTGTGATATAGTTGTAGTTTCTCAATAAAATGATTCTGGAGCTTTTAAAGGAACGTCGAATTTATAAACCAATAGTTTTTTCCTGTCAAAGACCACATAGCTCTCTATTGTCCCTTGTAATATTTTCTAAAATATGCTTTTGTGAACGCGATCTAGATAGAGATCCATAGATACGTGTCGTAGAGGATACTCCGTTCTGTACAATATGATTTGTGACAACTTCGGAAAATAAAAAATAACAGACATCCAAACACACAAACATCGGCTTATCCCCAACGCAAAGGTAAACCTTCTCAAAACCTTCAATATCATGATAGAAGGTAAATTATGCAGAGTTATAATTATCTTTATTGAAACTTTTTGTTCCAGATAATGCTAAATAGCTTGCATAAGTACGAGCCGCGGGTGCACCTTGTGAAAGTAGGCACGGACCTGCGCAGGATCATGACGTATCCGTTCCCAGAGACGCAGTTTATAGCCGTCACTGCTTACCAAAACGAAGAGGTCACGTCCTTAAAGATAAAGTACAACCCTTTTGCGAAAGCCTTCTTGGATGCGAAGGAAAGGCCGGAGGGATATTATCAAAGAGATTTCGTTGGAACTCACTATCCTCAGCAGAGTTCGTCGCCACATCAATACCCACAATGTAAGTGTTACCACCTTTTACCTCACTGTTCCTGCCAAACCTTTGCAACTTAAAGTAGGTAGCTATTTCGACCTAAGTAAAATGAATGGACGGGCCCCAATAAGAGAATTTTGACTCACCTTGTGTCAGTTCGCTCTCAGTCTGTGAAAAGTGCGAGACGTAGGTTCGTCAATACGTCCAATCCAAATATATCCGCAAAATATGCCTTGATATTAAATCTCTTTTTTGTGACAAATGTACTATATATATACTTTTAATTACGTATTGAAGCTTCGATTGTTTTGACTTGTTAATTTTAAGGAAGTTGTGTGGTAAGGGCCCGTGCATACATTTTACTATGGTCGAAGGACAGCTAGATAGTTGATTGAATCTGGAGTTACTTTGCGGAAGTTCATTTTCTTAAAAACATGCTAACATGATGCAATATTTTCAAATAACGTATATTTCGTGGTTTTTCGCTGCAATATTACGTCTAATTCAATGTGGAATAAAATATCAATTCACTTTATAGTAATTATTTTAACAAATCAATTTAAATTCAAATCAAATCAAAGGAGACAGAATTATAGAGATTCGTTATAGATACAGATGTGATCCAGATAATATATATTTAATTGATAGGAAGGTATATTTTAAGATTTGTCAATAAATGTACAGTCTGTTTCTTTTTAGATGATAACTCTGAGAACAGAACGATGTTCACCAATGTGAGCTCTAAATTTCCTCGTAATTTTACCATTTAACATTGGTTGCTTGTCTGCCTTATTTAATGACATGGTTAGACATCTAAACAGAAACAGATATGTAATTAGATTTGAATCAAGCTAGCCCAAAGTAGACTATTTTGTAGAAAACAATGCATAGGTATCTTTAGTTTCTACCCTATCCTATAAAACTCGCGAACGTTGAATGTGTGTAAAAATATTGTTTTCACCTCGCCGCCGTTTAAAAATTTAAGGTCATAATCATACGCTAAATGAATAAATCATGGGAAAAGCAAGGGGGTGATTATTTTTCTAAGGGGCGTAGTCAGGTAGTTAGCTGGGAAGCCTATGGAAGCACGCTCTTATTGATATGTGGATGTGAGTAATTGCATTTCCCCGTTGTCAGACTTTGTTACCCAACTTAACCCCCTCATAAGCAGATAACCCTTACATCTGTCTGTATATTATTTTCCAGTTGGAGGCTGGTTCGTGACGTCACAGCCCTTGTACGGGAGCAGTAACGCGGCGTCGCGGAGGCCGGCGCCCTACCCTCCGCGACCGCCCTCGCGACCGCGGACTTTGTCACCTCCTTGTGAGTTGTACTCACTAATACCATAAAAATATAGAATACAGATAGTATAGAAATATATTTTTACTATTGCCACTCGAAAAAGGGCATTTGATTAATCGGAAACAGTGAATATAGGCTCTTTTAGTCACTAAGAGAATAACAACATTTTGAATTTGGAACAAGCGCAATGTTTTCAAAAATACGCAAAAATAAATACCTACATACGCAAAAGTTCGTTTCACATATATAATTTCGAATTTCGGGATTGGTTCGTGGCTACCAACAAACGATAGATAAAAAGAGATAGAGCCTCTCTCTTGGATCTCATTGAAAGTGGTGAAATTCGCTACCTTGTTCCACACTTTTGCTGTTAAAGCTTTTTTTCATTCCTTCTTATTTGTGTTTATTTTTTTGCGATCGCGAATAATTCTGCTATTAACTTATATTATAGTAAGTATATGTTCTCTCGTTGGTCCGCCGAACTGTATCCACGCGTCTGTTAATAGTGTTATATCACTCATTTGATATAGGAACATACTTGCTAAGACGAATGTAAATGTAAATCATGAATACTATTTTATAGCAACATACAGCAACTCGGAACGGACCACGCCATCGGCAAACGGCAGCGGCAGCTACACATGGGCTAGCAGCAGCGGCTACTGGAGCACGCAGGGGGGCAGTTCGCCCCAGGCAAACACATCCCCCGCGCCGTACCGTACGCCCCCGCACGCGTACCCTGCGCCTCTTGAGTACGCCCCTGTACCGCCAACAAGTACTGCGCCAACGTCTGCGCCGGCCCCGCTCTACCCCCTCCAATACGAGACGTCATCCCAACACCACTCCCCGTATTACCAACATGCGTATCCATACGCACACCACGCCATAGAGGACATTTCCTATTGGCCTAATAGGTTAGTAGTTACATTATCTATATATATAAAAGAACAGCCTTTTCTAGGAATCTAGGGTCTAAGTGAACAACAAGAACGGATTTTGCAAAAGTTCACCTCTAAAGAGGTAAAATGGCCCCAAAGTTTGTATGGAAATAAAATATTTTTTCATGTCAAGCCAATGAAATTTCGTTCGTGACGTTTGTGTACAAGAAAATCAATCACGACATCAAAATCAAGAAAGGCATGTCAAAGGATTGATCGTAAAACAAAGTAAAGGGGTGAAATTAGGGTGTACTGTAGCCTACGCGAGTGAAGCCGTGCAGACAAGCTAGTTTGTAATAATAGAGTTTCACACAATTTAAAGCTCCGCACTAAGATATTCTAAGACGGTGAAGCCATGGAACACGCACAACACTGTCACTCGCACCCAGGACATTATTTAAATTCACCATTCTATCATCTGTCCGGCCGGAAATCGAACCTGAGATCTGAGATCAAAGGTCAACCATTATCTTAACGTGCTTTTGAAATAACGCTAAAAAATAATTAATTAATGCAAACTTTAAACATTGTTTTTTTTTTTTGTTTAAGATATTATATTTTTTG
The DNA here is from genome assembly GCA_947579745.1 of Apocheima hispidaria. Taxonomy (NCBI): domain Eukaryota; kingdom Metazoa; phylum Arthropoda; class Insecta; order Lepidoptera; family Geometridae; genus Apocheima; species Apocheima hispidaria. The sequence goes on from OX388151.1 coordinate 8,195,939, forward strand.
AAAGTCTTGAAACAATAGTTGCTAATAATAGAAGCTCCGTGCGAAAGGTTATTATAAAGGCACATTGTATTTAATATATTATGATAGTTGACCATTGTGCACGTTTTATTTCCTTAGCCTTGTTGACATTTACACCTTCAGACTTGGCAATAAAAATTATGACATAAGTTTGGCGATAAAAATTACTTCGCGTGTTGAGTGCTATGCTTTACGTGCATTCTTATAGGATAACTCTCATTATCTGTGTCCTAAATAGATTTTACTAAAAAAAAAAAACAACTATATGGGTTCTACTGTTGCTTGCTATTGTACTCACAGAAAAGAGAAAGATGTTAAAAAAAATCTCTTCTGTGATTGTACTGAATAACAGCTGAATAACACACATTTTCTTTTTAATTTTCAGCCTAAATACGTATGGTTACCAGCCGTCCGAGTACGTAGGCAGTGGCGAGGTTCCTTACTCCGAGGGCATGTCGTTTGGCCCCAGCGGGCCCGCACTTGAAGCCGCCCCTGGTGAGGGCCGTTCGCCCCCGCCCGCTCCCGACCACCAATCAGAAAGAGAGTACAAGTTCAGTACGGAAGAAGAAAGGCATTCGCCCCGCGAGGAGACAGGACAGCCACGCTCACCTACTCAATGATATTGAAATGTAGCCTGTATAAATAGATAGATTTCCTATAGATTCAGACCATTACTTTATCGCCGGTTTACGTTTTTTCGTAAGGCCTTTAAGCTACGGCAAAACCTAGCTGCGTGTCAACATCGTGGGAGGTAGGACGCGAGGGGATCGTCAGCAAACTAACTGCGCGTCTATCATGAAAATCGCACACCTCAATCGCGTGCATCCCGCTTAGCCAACTCGATTGTCTCGCTCTTGTGGTTTATATATTATGCAAAAAAGCGCGTTAGTCGCGCAACTGACGCTCCCACTTCCCGCATCAGTGACGTGCTTCTCAGACCGTAGCTTAAAATAGGAGATATCTAAAGAGTAAAGAGGGGTGCGAAATATTGAAATAGGTGGCGCTAAAACTGCTCACAAAATTTGCGCACGGACCAAATGTAAGTAGTGAAATAAGGTGGTCTTTGTAGGTAAATTGCCTTGACTTTGCTACCGGTCTTGGAATGTCTCGGTAAGAGTATTTGTAAAGCAAACTAGGAGCGACCGCTCAGCCTATACAAAAATACCTTAATATTTTTGTAACTATTTTTAAAAGTAAAAATATGCCTCAATTACCTTGTGCTACCTAGTAACGAGAATGCTATGATTATGATAAAATTATTTGTACATTATTTTGTCTATGATATAAAAGTTTTACGATTTAATAATATTAAAATTATACTAGAAGAAGTACCTATAAGTACCTACCTACTATACGTAAATAAAAATAAATTATTGTTGTATCTATTGAATAAGTATAAAATAAGTTAAATAGATTGTTTCATTATTTTTAAATCTAGTACCTATCGTAATATTTTAATTTTTTTTTTAAATTTTTGGCTGGCTAAAGCCTTTAAGGCGATACCGCCTCGTCGTATGGAAATATTCTAAGTAATAAAAATGCATCACTGCCATAATACTTATCCTCATCACCAGCACAATAATAGGCCACCGTTGCTATAGACACTTCCGCGAAACTGTAACCGCGCCGCGTGGCCTAATAATGTCGTCCTAATGTGTACATGATTCTGAGGGGTCGTTCCTGGCCATATGAAAAGGTTTCTACAAACAGGAAGCGTTTCAGCAGCAGCACATTGAATGCAGACGGATATGGATACGGGGTACGGCAGATCAACGAGAGAAAAAAGGAGGACAATACAATGTATCTCTCTCTCATTTTGTAAGAAGGCGTTCCAGCGTACCACGTCCGCAGGCCTATTAGGGAAAAAATACAAGGAACTGGATGAAGCACTAGGTACACCAAATACCAAAGAAGAGAAAAAAAAAACTGTGCCAAATGCTTCGCAATCGAACTGTAAGGTCACGTTGCTGTGTTTTGCAGTTTTCAGTATTGATGTGTGGTTCATACAGATCGTCCCTCCATCTATGATCAGGTGGAGTGAGTGATAACCAGCGTAAGGGTGTCTACACATGGCCCGACCTGACATGCGTGAAAGGGACAGCTAGATTTGAATTTCACGGGAACAAAAGAAACAAACTATTAAGGTTATAGCTTCTCCCGTTCGCTCCCCCAGAAACTTATATATAGCCATCTCTATCACACGATGTCAGGTCAGGCCATGTGTAGACACCCCACAGATCATCTGTGAGACACCCTAAAGCGGCGGCAGCGCATTGGGCCAAATTGGAGGAAATCATACTAATATTACAAATGAGAAAGTTTATGTGTAAGTGTGTAAGTAAGTATGTTAATAGGCTACTTTTTATCCCGTAGTTCCTGTAGAATAGCGGGTGAAACCGCGGGGCACAGCAAGTAAAATAGAAGTTCAAAAAATAAAGCCTGCCTACGTATCTAGAAGTACGAAACAAGAAAATACTATTCGAAATTCAAAATGTCATCATCCATATAAATGGCATGCACAGAATTCTCCATAGAAATACCTTTATGTCTTTGATGGCATGGTATATTATATTTTACCAATCAATTTTAAAGCCCCTTTATCCGTAGTCCTAGTCTAACGCCTTCTCTAATACTAACTGTAGTATTATTATAACCATTTACTTTTGTGGTAGAGTTGAGTGTTACATCAAAACTGCGACCCACCCGGGACGCACCCATCGAAAATTGTAGTGCAGGGACCCTATTCCTGTGCGCTCGAGATTATCACGGTCACTGTCTCTCTAATTTAGAATTTAATGGGAGTGGGAGTGACCGAGATAATCTCGAGCGCACAGGAATAGGGTCCCTGGACTTTCGGCATTGTTTTTTTTTTTTGACAGTTATAGTAGCTTGTGCCTGTAGGATAGGAAGGTAAACCGCGGGGCATAGCTAGTAGAAAAATAAAAGAATCCAATCGCAAAATCTTTACCGTTATAGATATTGTTATAGGTATTAATTTATTCCATTAACAATCTGGTGAATTTTCCATCTCCGGACAGCTGCAAATCGGTACACAGGCTGAAGTTTCATTTATCCTCAAAAAGCCAGGCTTGCAGGTACACCCTGGTTCGCATTCGGGGTCCGAAGAGCATTTGAATTTTGCCACTAATGAGAAGCAGGAGTCCGGGGGACAGGTGCGCTTGCAGTCAAAGAACTCGGCGTTTGGATCGGCACATTTTATTTCTAGAAACAAAAAAAAAACAAATATGAATAGAAAAGCAAAAAAATAATACGAATGCAAAATATAGCCCATGACATTCCAGACAAGGAGATCAGAGACCATTCATAAGCGCTCGAGACTGTTAAAATAATGCTTGCATTTGGAGTACTCTTGTTTTAAAGTGTATCCCCAATACTAGGTTTAAGGCCTCGCTACATGGCCTGACGTGACATCGTGTGAAAGAGATGGCTACATATAAGTTTCTTGGGGAGCGAAAGGGAGGCGAAAGGGCCTTAGGCGTATCTAGGAGTATAGAAGTTAGTATAGCGACATTTCTAGGCTTTTCTTCTTCTCTTTCCTTCTAAGAGGATTTTGGCGTCGCATGTCTTATACATTTGCCAGTGTCAAGTATACATATATATTTTCAAGTTTTGCTAAATATTATCAAACAAGTCATAGTCACAGTCAAAGGCCAGTAAAGCAAGTCACGATCAAGTCCAAGTCATGCCCCAGTAAAGTACTGAAAACTTTACTAGAGCCTTCTATGGAGTTTTGGAAACAACAAGAAAATTCACGTTTCACGACATTATACCATTAACCAACACTCGTGCATGTTCACGAACAATTATAACGGGTAAAAATTCACCATTTTTACACATTAACACTCGAAATAACACTAGTTATAGAAAATAATGCCCTGGTGCCGGGGCATAGAATTCGGCGCCGGTATCCCCTGCCTGTAGTAAGAGCCTACTAAAAGGGGGACCGACTTGATGGCGGTATAACCATCACGACTACAGGCGTAGCTAAATTTCTGACTGGTGACGGGCAGCAGCGTCACCAGCGCGAGAAGCTATGCCCCTGCGGTCGCCAACCCGCATGCCCAGCGTGGCGACTATGGGCAAACCCTCCCATGGTAAGTCTCATAAATATACGGCCCCCAGTCCCCGGCCGCCCTGCTATTCCTGGCCAAGGCGGCGGCCATGGTAACGGCAGGGCAAGGGGTGCTAAGAATCTCCGGGTAATTGCAGGCCGCCCACCCCCCACTGACTCTGGCTACGTACAACGGAAGAACGATTCGAGAGGATGAAAGGCTCGCGCAGTTGGAAGAGGAGCTAGGGCACATAAGGTGGCACGTTCTCGGGCTATGTGAAGTCCGAAGACAGGGAGAGGACACCATAACTTTGGAATCGGGCCATCTTATGTACTACAGAGAAGGTCACCAGATGTCTCAGGGCGGTGTCGGGTTCCTGGTTCATAAAACCCTCCGTAACAACGTTCTCGAAATTGCAAGTGTGTCGTCGAGGGTAGCGTACCTCGTATTAAAACTAACCGAGAGGTATAGCCTCAAGGTAGTTATGGTTTACGCACCCTGGGAGGCATACCCAGATTCCGAGGTGGAAACTCTGTATGAGGACATATCTAAAGCATTGCACAATACCTCCAGAGCCCACTTCAACGTTGTAATGGGGGATTTTAATGCTAAAGTGGGAGTACAAACAAGCAGCGAATCGGTAGTAGGACCACACGGTTTTGGTAGGAGAAACGATAGGGGCCAGATGCTCGTCGACTTTCTCGAGAAAGAGGGGCTTTTCTTGATGAACTCTTTTTTCAAGAAACAGCCCCAAAGAAAGTGGACGTGGCAAAGCCCCGGCGGACGGACAAAAAACGAAATAGACTTCATCATTACGGACAAGAAGCGCATATTCAGAGATGTCTCGGTGCTCACTAGGTTTAACGCCGGTAGTGACCACAGACTGGTAAGAGGCTCTCTGAATATTGATATCAAGCTAGAAAGAGTACGTTTGATGAAGGCAACGCTCCGTCCAAACCTGCTCCAAACCGTGGTTGGATCTGAAACGTTCCAATTGAAGTTGGAGAACCGATTTGCTGCCTTGGAAACCACAGAAGACGTGGACCAGGAACTCGAACAAGTGGTAGACGTTCTGCGAGATGAGGGCACGAAGTTTTGCGAAATGCCACGTAAAGGCAAAAAGTCAAAACTTTCAAGGGAGACGCTTCAGCTAATGGAAAAACGACGAGGAAATCCCATGTTAACTTCGTCAGAGCAAGTGGCACTAAACAAAACCATTACCAAATTCGTACGGCGCGACCTCCGATCATATAATACGCTCTTGATTGAAAAATCAATCGAGCAAAATCGGGGGTCGAAAGTGTTCGTCCAGCCACTAGGTAGAAGCCATCTAACGAAGTTGACCACCTCGACGGGGAGAGTTGTCGCTACCATGCCGGAGATCCTCTCGGAAGTTGAGGACTTCTACGGCCAACTTTACGCATCGCATGCCCCTCATCTCCCACCTAACACTGAGGACGATAGAGCCACATTGACACGCCACTACACAGAAGAATTGCCCGATGTCAGTTCTGACGAGATCGTGATGGCCCTTAGGCAGCTTAAAAATGGAAAAGCCTCGGGTGAGGACGGAATAATGACAGAGCTCTTAAAAGCCGGTGGAGCACCGATAATTAAAGAGCTTCAAAAACTGTTTAATTCCGTTCTCTTCAACGGGAGAACTCCTCAGGCATGGCACAGAAGCGTTGTCGTTTTGTTCTTCAAAAAAGGTGATAAAACCCTTTTGAAGAACTACCGGCCCATCTCGCTTCTGAGCCATGTCTATAAGCTGTTCTCTAGGGTTATCACGAACCGTCTTTCGCGAAGACTTGACGAGTTTCAGCCCCCGGAACAGGCTGGTTTTCGAAGTGGGTACAGCACCATAGACCACATTCACACCGTGCGGCAGATTGTACAGAAGACCAAAGAGTATAATCGGCCTCTTTGTTTGGCATTTGTGGACTATGAGAAGGCTTTTGACTCGATCGAAACTGGGGCTGTTCTGGAGTCCTTACAGCGATGCCAAGTTGATTGGCGATATATCGAGGTGTTGAGATGTTTGTATGACGCTGCAACAATGACCGTCCAAGTCCAGTATCAGCAAACTAAACATATCTACCTGCGTCGAGGAGTGAGACAAGGGGATGTTATATCCCCGAAATTGTTCACAAACGTATTGGAAGATATGTTTAAAACGCTGGACTGGGCAGGACGAGGCATAAATATTAATGGCGAGTACATCTCTCACCTACGATTTGCAGATGACATCGTCATAATGGCTGAATCGCTAGAGGATTTGCAGGAGATGTTGGATGGCCTAGCTGATTCTTCTCAGCGCATCGGCCTCCGGATGAACTTGGATAAAACCAAGGTCATGTTCAACGAGCACGTTGTTCCGGGACCGGTTGCCATAAATGGCTTCACTCTTGATATTGTTCAAAAGTATGTTTACCTAGGGCAAACGCTTGAACTAGGTAAGAGCAATTTTGAGAGTGAGGTCAAGAGAAGAATACAGTTGGGCTGGGCAGCGTTTGGAAAACTCGGTCGAGTCTTCTCGTCATCCATCCCTCATTGTCTTAAGACAAAAGTTTACAATCAGTGCGTTCTACCCGTTATGACTTACGGTGCTGAAACGTGGACACTGACAGTTGGAGCGGTCCACAAGTTTAAAGTCGCTCAGCGAGCTATGGAAAGAGCTATGCTTGGTGTTTCTCTGAGGGATCGTATCCGGAACGAAGTAATTCGCCAGAGAACCAAAGTCACCGACATAGCGCAGCGTATTAGCAAACTGAAGTGGCAGTGGGCCGGCCATATCTGTCGTAGAACCGATAACCGTTGGGGTAGACGTGTTCTAGAGTGGAGACCGCGAATCGGCAAACGTAGCGTAGGGCGCCCTGAAACTAGATGGAGTGACGATCTGCGTAGGACAGCTGGCAGTGGTTGGAAGAAAAAAGCCGAAGATCGGGTTGAGTGGCGTGCCTTGGGAGAGGCTTATGTCCAGCAGTGGACTATTATAGGCTGATGATGATGATGATGATGATGATGATAGAAAATAATAGAATGACGCGACATGACGTCTTCACGTTCCCGCCAAAACTCAATTTCTAGTCTTTTAGCTCCGTCACAGTGTTTTGCTCTCTCTCTCTCTCTCTCTCTCTGATTTCCGCTATGGCCGCAACAAAACGTAGATAATAATTTTAATTTACTTAAATTTGCCTCGCTGTCGCATTAGGTAATTGTACCTGTAATGATAGTTGTATGTTTGGAAAATAAATAAATTTGGCTCTTACTTCAACTGGACCCGCCTACCGGCGAGATGAGTTGACAAATAAATTAATTTAATTATTTTTCTTCATTTTCTTTCCTAAAAATTCGGAAGAAAACAGTTGTAAAATTTCAAATCTATTCGTCTATTCGACCCCACGCAGGATAAAACCTCAAAAGCATTGATCTCTTTCTTGAGCAGTCGGTTAAAAATACAGACAGCGAACCAACGAGAGATAAGGCGGTTCCCGCAAACCAAATCCACAGATTTATAGCAAAGTACCTAAGTAAGTCTGTTAGCACTAATTATAATTATTACTGAGATTTTATTGTACTGTACCTTTGGGGCATTTCTTGATCGGAACGCAGTTTTGCTTGCTATCCCTAGCAAACCCATCTTCGCAGTAACATTTGCGATTACACATTATGTTGACTATAGGACAGTTGGTGCGGTTCTGAGTGGCCAAGTCGGCGCAAACGTTGTCACACGCCGAACCGCATGAGAAGAACTCGTTGTCGCCTGGACATTGATCTGGAATTTAAAAAAAAAATTTAGGAAGCAAGGACGTCGAGGCGTATCCTTGTGGCGCGATCTCGTTTCGTCTTGTGAAACATGCTTGAATACTAATGCCGGTCCCAGACTTGCAGATCACTCGTCTTTGATTGGCTGATTTCGCCTCGTTGCGCGAATATTCGGGGGCCTGCAAATCTGGGACCGGCATAACATAGTGGCACCATCTCAAAGCATTATAAATATCTATCTAAATGGTTCTATGGAAAGGGTTTGCTAAGCCGAAAAGGGTTAATAGTAGGGGATTGTGAACAACTTTTACTATAGAACCAAACCTGAAATCGCGTTGTAAAATAATAGCTGTACCTTATATTTTGTCGAGTATCAATAACATTTATCCGACGAACAACTCTTTTTTTTTCTCGATTTCGGCGTTGGTCCCATACTAAAAAATGTTCATAATGATGAGTACCACGAGCCTTTTCTCTGACTCGTTTGTAGAGCAGCGGCACAGAATATAATCCTATCTAATATTATACCTAAATGCGAAAGTAACTCTGTCTATCTGTCTCTCTGTCTGGGCGTTTGTCGCTGAACGGATCGGCCTGAATTTTTTGCATATGTAGGTATAGCTTAAAAGTCGGAGACGGACATAAGCTACTTTTTTTTTGGTCCACGCGAACGAAGTCGCTGTTAACAGCTAGTACTTAATAATATGTGCTACAGCAGCGGCCCGTGCAAACCATGTCCGTATAAAATAATATAGGTCTGAAGCTCTGAACCACGTCTGAACTGAAGTTTTCTCACATATATGCAGCTAGCTTTCATGCAGTCGTATACTGGGTGTTCGGTGAAGGCCTCGCTACATGGCCTGACCTGACGCCGTGTGAAAGGGACAGCTAAACTTGAATTCCACGGGAGCAAAAGAAAACTATTAAGGTTATAGCTTCTCCCTTTAACTCCTGCAGTAACTTATATTTATAGCCATCTCTATCACACGATGTCAGGTCAGGCCATGTATAGACACGGAAAAATAGGAGACGAAAATTCATACATACACTCTTACATACTGGGTCCATGTATACATGGTAGTAGCTTATAAAATATAGACTACTATTATACCGCTTTGATTGACCCGCTCCGCACGATATTGCCATACCCAATCAGGGTCATTATGATTACTTATTTAAAATATGCTAATTAAGATCTGCATGTAATTTACATAATGTTTGCAATAAATGTATTGAGTATTTTGAGATAAATCCGCCAATAGTTTTACGTTTTCAATCTCAATCAATCTCATTCAATTCAATGAGGCGTTTTCCAAAAAAAAAGAAATCCTGGTTATAAAAGTAACCAATAGATGGCGTTAGAAGTACCTTGCGTTTTTTCTGTCACTGTCAAGATATGAAAGACAAAAAAATGTACGTGTGCTTTTTTTTTTCTCGTGTTTTTTGGCTTGACATGTTTATTTAGACAATTTCAAGTAACGTAACTATGTATTTGACTTCATCTGAAATATTACAATAGTTGACACTGGCTAAATACACAACGTGTGGAGCCAAAATTTACGATTTAAAAAATAAACATTAAATATTTCGACAGAAATGACAATGACAGGTAAAACGGTAGGTCTGTTACGCCATCTAGTAAGTATTTTAGAACTACTTTTTTTTTTTGGAATACGCCTCATTGAATATATCAACTTGTATGTATGAAACAAAACTATGTATGATTCAAAAAATACTATTTATGAACCACACTGATTTACCCTAAATCACTCCAATCAAAAATTATTTACCCGACCAAATCAGGTAATCATTTTTTAATGGAAAACTTAAAATGTCATGACCAAAAATATTGTCAATTGGTAGCAATTAAAATTATGCCAAAATTATGTCAAAATCGTGTTTAGTATGGAAATTATCCTTCTGGGCCTTATTTAATACGGAGAATTCTGTGTTTTGAACGTAAAACCGTAGTATTTATATTCTCTTTGCGTAAAACCAAAGACATAAAGGGGTAGACACCTAATCAGCAAATCAAACTATACTGAAAGAAAGCACACCAGTATTGACGTACCTGTCAAATCAAATTATGAGCTCCATACAGTTGTCATTCTCATCTCATACTGATAAAATCTCCGAATAATCAGACAAAAGATGGTATAATGTGCAATAAAATCTTGCCGGAATTACAAGGAATCAAAGAACACCACTGCCACATCCATCTACAAGTCCTAAAATATACTTTTAGGATAAAAAATCAAAATAATAAAATTATTGAATAATGTAAACAGAATAGTTACTATGACAACGTTATGTATAATAGTGTTGCCAAATATTTTTTGTAATTTCCCAACTTTGTTTACGTTTCCTAGAGACTCAGATATATTATATGTAGCTGATCTTTTGATAAAAATAGTTCGGCAAAGTAGGGATGAATAATGGCGGAAACCTATTAAGGCTTCCACCAATATTAATTTACCTATAATACATAATTTTCATAATTTTGCCTAAAATATGTGTCGGCGCATAATTATCAACAACAAGCCTACAATGAGCGTGTCACGATATGACACAATTGTATTGCATTTTTTTTAGAAATAAAATGTTGTACCTTCCTAAGAATGTAAGAATGTAAATTTGTTTAGTGTGGTTGTGGGTTTTTGGGTCTGCAAGTAATATGCACATTCTCTTAGGTTTTCACCGTCACATGCGTGTTACTTGAGGTTGCAGAATAGTCAGGCAGTTTCAAAAAAGATAAATCCGCTAATAAGCGAAAGTTGCGTATGCGTTTATTTGCAAATTTAGAGGATTCCATTTCCATCGTAATAAATTGAAAATAAAAACTTAACATTATTTAACTTAACAATAATGTGGATGATAAAAAAAAAGTATAAGAGCCTATTTAAGAACCACTGTGATACAACCTAAATCACTCCAATCAAAATTTATTTACCCGACCAAATAGGGTAATCACTTTTTAATGGAAAGCCTCAAATGTCATGACAAAAAAGACTGTCAAAAATTATAAGCCATTTCAAAATCGTGTTTGTATGGAGACTATCCTTCTGGACCTTATTTATAAGGAGAATTCTGTGCGTAAAACCTATAAGGAAAATTCTGTGGTAAAAACCTTATTAAAATATCTTTAGATCCCATATGGATCCCATAATAAAGTTGATGATGAATAACTTGATATCAAATACATATAAGGAGAATTCTATGCTTGATATACTAGAATACATCTGTTGTTTAAACCACAGAATTCTCCTTGGTTTAAACGAACACAGTGAAATCTCAGAATATATTGTAGAATACCTACCTAGTTGAAGCTTATTTTGGGAGATTGCTCTAAGCAAAGAGTGTGAGGGTATAAGTTGTGTGTGTAAGAATTTATTACCACATTCATCACCGCTGATGCAATCTCCGATAGCATTCCTGAAGAAGCCCGGCTTGCAGACACACTTTAAGTTGCAACGCTCCTTGGTCTCTAAACAATTAAACGCAACACCCCGATTTCTGCAAGTTCTCTCTGGCGGGCAGATTGGCTTGTATGATAGCTCTTCGTTTGGTGCAAAGCATTGTTGTTGTTGACCTGAGAAACATAAAACTACTGTTAAACAACACGAAATGTTACTTTTCACGACATTATACTATTCACCAATACTCGTACACGTTCACGAACACCTAATCACAGATGAATATTACATATATGTGATTACACAGAATTCTCCTGATCTTGCTCGCGGAATTATTTTCAACGAAAAATCATTGATGATTTAGCAGAAATCCAGTTCCCAGAGTAAATCACCTTTAATGCTGAGTGAATCAAAGTTATCCTAACTTTGATATAGGTACGGTTTTGTCTCATCGTGGTGCGTAGCCTATTTTTTATAATTTTAATTTTTGCTCAATTCTGAAAATGAACACTCTCCACTGCAATTCGACACTATCAAAACCATGTAAATTCTCAGTGTAGTTTCAATGTTTTGGAATGTAGCTCTAAAGTTTTGATTTTCAAGAATTTGATAGTAGATTAGCTCCTAAGACAGGTCTTTTTAATAGTCCTTTTTGTATAACTCTATTAACGATACAAATTAAACCAACTTTTTACCAAAACTACGTTCTAAATAATCGTTTTGTAAACTTTTACCAATTTTTCTGTTGCAGCATACAAATTTGTAGCGTCCATCTCTTCCAGGTGATTAAACAATCCAAATTTCGAACGTACAGCATCGTATGCATGCAATCTTTGAGTAAGAGAAACACATAGGTAATCGATCACTGGGGCCTGACACTTTAAGTTTATCTTTTGGTGTTAGTGCTAACACTAGTTTAAATGCTAACCATTTTGCGAGGGGATCCAACCTTACATTTCTAGTTTTGGTGCGAAAATTTACGTACTGGTTCGTACTTGATGTTCCTTTAGCAACTTCTTCGTATTTATCAAATTCGTCGCTTTTGGATTCAAGAAATCATTTCAATGATTCTAATACACGCCAGAGTCTGCAATAATTGTTGGGTCCTGGAAGATCTTGTTTGTAGCATTGGATCGCCCGTAAAGATGGACCTATTTTCCATCTTTAAGGACGATCCAATGCTACAAAGCGGTTTCGAGACCACTCATCTACTCCAAAAGATGCGTTGCATCTTATCCGTATCAGAAAATTATGCTGGTTAGAGCATCTTTGATTCCAGAATAACCGTCGACAATAGGTTTCGTAGCTTCAGCTCGACAAGACCAGTATCGCTAAGCCTTTTCAACACTTTTGTTCCGACAATTATTCAGTTAGATTTCGGTGTCGTTCTATATTTGCTGTGAAAATTAAATATAAATTCTGAAGGAAATCAAAGAATTGAACAGCTGAAACGCAAGAGTTAGCAGCAATATTTCCAAAAAAAATGGTAGAAACACTAATAAATGATTTTTCTACAAAATCAGAGCTTGCACGCCTGTATTTGGCACTCATTGCAGCATTGTCGTTTGATTGGCCGCGACAATCGAGAATTTCAAATTGATGAAAATTTTAGTAAAGCGTTTGCTGTGTCTTTACCAGTATGGCTACAGTCTGGTAAAAAGGTTAGAAACCTTATCTTCGGCATCGATTACGATCCATTTATAATATTCATATTTTGAACTGTACGAGCTCATAAAAATGTACAAAGCTATATTTACGAGCTCGAAGGGGTTGAAAAAACAGCGCAAACCACATTTTTGAGCTTGAAGAGCTTAATAACTTACAAATGGGTATATTTTTGAGCTCAATGAGCTCGAAAATAACGGGAAGTTTCAGGAGATAGTCTCCAGGGACAAACGTTTATCAGTTTTTTTAATGAGTTGGTACAATTTGTATGGATTTTCCCGTCTTGTGGAGGCCCCAGCAGTTGTCCCGGTTGCCCTCCCTTAAATCCGGCGATGCCAGAACCCTATCAAAGTTTATTGTTTGTTTTAATTAAACATATATATAATATATATAAATATAATATATATATATATATATATATATATATATATATATATATATATATATATATGTTATATGGTATGGCTGCGTTGATAAATGCTGCAACTAAGGTTTTTATAAATATTACCTTACCTGCATTATAACAAGCACAAGTCACTATGAAACAGGAAAATAACACAAAACAATTAGTTGAGCCCATCCTGCGTGATCACTTAACTTGTTCTGCTGAGTTGAACATGCGAGTTTCCTTTTTATACTCATCCAAGCACGATTTACAAATCTCATTTTGCTTTTATTCTGTTAATTATTGACTAGGCACAACGGGATTTATCTATGTAGAAATCCCGGTTTTATGCGTATCATCAAGTATCATAAATAAAATGTCGATAATTGATGTTTATACATAGTAGTATTGAGCTTGGTCTGGCTGGAAAGCGAAACCCTTATAGGCACTATGTTCCGTTACGCGCCTTTCGGATATGGCTTGAAGCTTTAACCGCCGCTAACAAACGAGAGAGAAAGAGACAGAGAAATACATTTTCCGCTGATATCCAAGCAGGTGGATCTTTAAAAGATGATACAGAGGGCATTGATTAAGCTCCTTGTTTTTGTCACTTCATTTTCGCCTGTGGTGTTCTTTGTAAATAAATAAATAACGCTTTACTCACACTCAAAACTTCAATTAGATTTCCCTGTATCGGGGATGCCATGGAACACAGACACAAGACATGGACAACTAACACCCAGACCCAGATCTGATATTTAAATTCATCATTCAAACATCCGCCCGGCCGGGAATTGAACCCGGAACCTCGAGCTCAAAAAGAGGACGCGCTAAATACAAACTTAGCAAGGAGGCTCGTCAAATCGTCAAAAAAACTGTCCCAAAAAAAAAACATGGGAAAATTTGAACCTGCTTCTGTGTGTAGCTTGACGCGTGTTTGCAACATATTCCTAATGTAAGTAAAAATAACATTACCTGGACACAGGTCTTCCGGAATACAAACTCCATAAGAATTTCGTTTATACCCAGGAGCGCACTGGCATTGTGATAAAAAAAAAGCTTGCACGAAACAGTCATAATTTGTTTGATAATTTATACTTCCGGGACAAGCATCATTGTCGCAACCAGTTGCACATTGGTTCAATATTTCATTCACACCGCACTGTTGTCCTGGATCAATCGCAAACACAGATCAAGTTGTTAGTTTTAATGAATGGTGTTCTTTGTAAATGCACATCAGCCTGCACCTGTATATGACTTTACCTGGACATTGGTCTTCCGGAATACAAACTCCATTAGAATTTCGTTTATACCCAGGAGCGCACTGGCATTGCGATAAACAAAAAGTGGACGCGAAACAGTCATAATTTGTTTGATAATTTATACTTCCGGGACAAGCATCATTGTCGCAACCAGTTGCACATTGGTTCAATATTTCATTCACACCGCACTGTTGTCCTGGATCAATCGCAAACACAGATCAAGTTGTTAGTTTTAATGAATGGTGTTCTTTGTAAATGCACATCAGCCTGCACCTGTATATGACTTTACCTGGACATTGGTCTTCCGGAATACAAACTCCATTAGAATTTCGTTTATACCCAGGAGCGCACTGGCATTGCGATAAACAAAAAGTGGACGCGAAACAGTTATCATTTGTTTGATAATCGATACTTCCGGGGCAAGCATCATTGTCGCACCCAGTTGCACATTGATTCAATATTTCGTTTACACCGCACTGTTGTCCTGGATCAATCGCAAACACATATCAAGTTGTTAGTTTTAATCTACGGTGTTCTTTGTTAATGCACCTGTATATGACTTTATTACCTGGACATTGGTCTTCCGGAATACAAACTCCATTAGGATTTCGTTTATACCCAGGAGCGCACTGGCATTGTGATGAACAAAAAGCGGGCACGAAACAGTCATAATTTGTTTGATAATCGATACTTCCGGGACAAGCATCATTGTCGCACCCAGTTGCACATTGATTCAATATTTCGTTTACACCGCACTGTTGTCCTGGATCAATCGCAAACACAGATCAAGTTGTTAGTTTTAATGAATGGTGTTCTTTGTAAAAGCACATCAGCCTGCACCTGTATATGACTTTACCTGGACATTGGTCTTCCGGAATACAAACTCCATTAGAATTTCGTTTATACCCAGGAACGCACTGGCATTGCGATAAACAAAAAGTGGACGCGAAACAGTTATTATTTGTTTGATAATCGATACTTCCGGGACAAGCATCATTGTTGCACCCAGTCGCACATTGATTCAATATTTCGTTTACACCGCACTGTTGTCCTGGATCAATCGCAAACACATATCAAGTTGTTAGTTTCAATCTACGGTGTTCTTTGTTAATGCACATCAGCCTGCACCTGTATATGACTTTATTACCTGGACATTGGTCTTCCAGAATACAAACTCCATTAGAATTTCGTTTATACCCAGGAACGCACTGGCATTGCGATAAACAAAAAGTGGACGCTAAACAGTTATCATTTGTTTGATAATAATCGATACTTCCGGGACAAGCATCATTGTCGCAACCGGTTGCACATTGATTCAATATTTCGTTTACACAGCACTGTTGTCCTGGATCAATCGCAAACACATATCAATTTGTTAGTTTTGATCTACGGTGTTTTTTTTGTAAATGCACATCAGCCTGCACGTGTATGTGACTTTACCTGGACATTGATTTTCCGGAATACAAACTCCATTAGAGTTTCGTTTATACCCAGGAGCGCACTGGCATTGTGATAAACAAAAAGTAGACGCGAAACAGTTATCATTTGTTTGATAATCGATACTTCCGGGACAAGCATCATTGTCGCACCCAGTTGCACATTGATTTAATATTTCGTTTACACCGCACTGTTGTCCTGGATCAATCGCAAACACATATCAAGTTGTTAGTTTTGATCTACGGTGTTTTTTTGTAAATGCACATCAGCCTGCACGTGTATGTGACTTTACCTGGACATTGATCTTCCGGAATACAAACTCCATTAGAATTTCTTTTATACCCATGAGCGCACTGGCATTGTGATAAACAAAAAGTAGACGCGAAACAGTTATCATTTGTTTGATAATCGATACTTCCGGGACAAGCATCATTGTCGCACCCAGTTGCACATTGATTCAATATTTCGTTTACACCGCACTGTTGTCCTGGATCAATCGCAAACACATATCAAGTTGCTAGTTTTGATCTACGGTGTTTTTTGTAAATGCACATCAGCCTGCACGTGTATGTGACTTTACCTGGACATTGATCTTCCGGAATACAAACTCCATTAGAATTTCGTTTATACCCAGCAAAGCACTGGCATTGTGATAAACAAAAAGAGGACGCGAAACAGTCATCATTTGTTTGATAATCGACACTTCCGGGACAAGCATCATTGTCGCACCCAGTTGCACATTGATTCAATATTTCGTTTACACCGCACTGTTGCCCTGGATTAATCGCAAACACATATCAAGTTGTTAGTTTTAATCTATGGTGTTCTTTGAGTTCTTAAAAGTTGTATGTTGTTGTAAAAGTTGTGGTAAAACATTTTTGTTTCATCGGACCCGGCAGCACACGCTCTCCGGATTCTGCCCCGGTACCGGGGAGGTTGGGAAAAAAAGTAGAGCCCCCGGTACCTACATTACATTATCAGCCAGAAGACGTCCACTGCTGAACATAGGCCTCCCCCTTAGACCGCCACACCGACCGACAATGTGTCACTTGCATCCACCGGTTGCCCGCGACTTTCACAATGTCGTCGGTCCACCTAGTGGGAGGCCTGCCTACGCTTCGTCTTCCGGTTCGTGGTCGCCACTCAAGAGCCTTTCGGTTATCGGTTCTCCGAGTTATGTGGCCTGCCCACTGCCACTTCAGCTTGCAAACTCTGAGAGCTATATCGGTAATATTAATACTATAGCGACACTGGATATAGTGTCCCTCATACCGTTATCAAAGAACATCCTGTAATTTATCTATGCCATTATCAAGACTGAACGATCGAACTATGGGACACATGATACTTTGTGTTATGATACTTTAAAAAAAATCTATAACTACAAGTAGTGGCTGGTAGTAGGTACCGGAAACAAAACGAATATCTTCCATCTATTTCGTAAATTGACAAGAGGAGCTACTTGCGACGTCTAGTGTAATAAATCAAGAGTATTATCTTCTTTGTAACAAATGATCTGCATTTTTGGAACTGAATGATTAATTTTATTGTAAGTTTATGTCAGTGCATATTTTTATCCTTTTTTATTATATCACTAATGGAAGTCGTGATTAGTACTGTACTAATCACGATTTCTATTAATGACCTATACATTAATTTATAATTGCAAATCGTGTTACTTTAAATAATTATTACATTTGACTAACTCTTTTATCGCCCACGATTCTGAACGTTATTTATTTTCTACGTGAAAATACCTAGCTTTTCATAACTTATATGTGACTAGTTTTTACCCGCGACTTCTTTCGCCAAGACATAAAGATGTATCTGTTGTCCATCTCTGTGATATACAGTAACTCCTTCTCCAATTGTATCAAGATTCAGCCGTTTAGCCGTGATAACGCAACAAACATCCAGACAGAGAGACAAGCAAAATCTTAAATTTCAAGAGTCAAGAGACAAGCTGTAGGTTGTGGGTTCGATTCCCGCCGAGGACAAACATTTGTGTGATGAACATGGATGTTTGTTGTTTGTCTGGGTGTTTCAATGTATTCTATGTATGTATTTAAAAAAAAAAAAAGTATTTATGTATTCTATCAGTCATCTGGTTCCCATAGTACAAGCTTGCTTAGTTTGGGGCTAGATGGCACTACGTGTAAAAGCGTCCACCAATATTTATCTATTTATTTTTCAAACCAGCGAGCATTTAAACAGACGACGCCGTTTGTATAATGACGAATCATAAAATATGCCGACGACATATTATAGGTACCTCGGTATACGGACACCAAAAATTTTACCGCATCCCCATAATGCAGGATTATTTTTAATTACATAATCTAAAATCCTCTCTCCCTACATCATTATCAGTACCTAAAGCAAAATGTCGTCCTTGGAAAAAGTCGGGTTGTTTTTTTTTTCTTTTAATAATAAATAATACTTGTATAAATAGGTGTTTTACTCACCGTCACTGTCTTGTGCTGATGCCAGTAATATAAAAAATAGTAAAACAAATACTATAGTGTAAATATATGAACCAATCATATTTACAAACTTCAGAAACTTAACTATATTTGCTAAACGTATGCTATATTTTATACCCATTTAAATCGTGGACATACAATTTATATGCAGTAATTGCTATGAAAATAACTTTTTATAGCTTTCTGACAAATTTTATTCGCGAAATAATTCGTTTTCTTTGCCGAGATGGCTGAAAATTCGTGGATTAGCTGACCAAACTACGTTATTTATTTTAACTGTTACTATTAACTTACTAAATGTGGGTACCTTGGGTTTTTAGCGGGAACGTGAAGAAGTCATGTCGCGTCATTCTATTATTTTCCAAAACTTGTGTTATAACGAGTGTTAATGTATAAAAATGGTGGATTTTTATCCATTGAGTGTTCGTGAACCTACACGATCGTTGGTGAATAGTATTTATAATGTTGTAAAACGTGACTCTTCGTTTTGTTTCCAAAACTCCATAGAAACCTCTAGTAAAGTCTCCATCACTTTACTGGGGCATGACGTGGACGTGACTTACTTTGCTTGACTTAGACTATGACTGAAACTTATTTTATTTATTATTGTGAAATATGCGACGTTACTTGAAATATTACAATACTTGACACTGGCTAAATATACACCGTGTGGAACCAAACCATAAGATTAAAAAAAAGTAGATTCCTCCGTTTTTGGAGCTTGTTTCAAGGAAGTCACAGTATTATTTAGTATGATGTTTCGTCCAAGGTACGGGCCCTATTTTCTGTTTTATGAGTTGTGTTGTTTTACGAATATTACATATCATTCAGGGGAATATAGCCGCAGTCGTATTAGGACCAATAAAACTTAGAGGTATAAAAATGACTACGTTCGTCTCCCGGAAAAAAACTTCGCTTGCGCGATTCAGGACTCCCTACATTACAACTGTCAGTCCAAATAAAAAGTCAGAAAAATTGATCAACGCCATCTATCGAATAATAATATATATATTATAAACTATAGGAAGGATAGGAAGTAACTTTGTATCTCTGTCTAGATGTTTGTCGCGTGATTTGTTGTCTATGACAATATAAAAAATTTAAACAATATTAACTAAATTTAAATATTAAAAAAAATGAAATATATTATAATCTAAACTTAAATATACAAACTAAAACTACGAGTTTTGGCGGGAACGTGAAGAATTCATGTCGCGTCATTTTATTATTTTCCAAAACTTGTGTTATTTGGAGTGTTAATGTGTAAAAACGTAAATTTTTACCCGTTAACTCCATATAAGGCTTTAGTAAAGTTTTCACCACTTTACTCGGGCATGACTTGGACTTGACCGTGACTTGCTTTGCTCGACTGTGACCATGACTTGTTTGATAATATTTAACAAAACTTAAAATATATAAGTATACTTGACACTGGCAAATGCATAAGACGTGCGACGCCAAAATTCCTTTTAAGAGGAAAGAGAAAAAAATATACTAAAACTACAATAAAAGAAAAAAAAGTGAAATATTTGACTTCATTTGAAATATTACAATCTTGGACGAAACATCATATTACAATACTTGATACTGGCTAAATACACAAAGCGTGGAGCCAAAATTTAAGATTAAAAAAAAACAATAAATCTTTTGACAGAATTGACAATGACAGCCCAAGTTTTTTTTTCTTTCCTCCTAAGAGGATTTTGGCATCGCACGTCTTATGCATTTGCCAGTGTGAAGTATACATATATATTCTCAAGTTTTGTTAGATATTATCAAACAAGTCATAGTCACGGTCAAAGGCGAGCAAAGTAAGTCATGGTCAAGTCCAAGTCATGCACCAGTAAAGTGGTGAAAACTTTACTAGAGCCTTTTATGGAGTTTTGGAAACAACACGAAAATTCACGTTTCACGACATTATACCATTCACCAACACTCGTGCATGTTCACGAACACTTAGCGGGTAAAAAATCACCGTTTTTACACATTAACACTCGAAACAACACAATTTTTGGAAAATAATACAATGAAGCGACATGACTTCTTCACGTTCCCGCCAAAACTCATTTCAACAGCTGTTTGTTTTGTAATTTTTGTATTCTCTCCTATGGGAGAATTCTGTGAATTTCTGTGATTTCTGTTATTTCTGTTATTTTATATTTTTTGTATAGTGTTGCGCTTATTTTTGTTTGGCAAATTATTGAAATGGAATCTACAGTTTCAGTTTCGAAGGTAAGTGTCTAGCAAAAATATCTAATAAAATCTCGTAAATAATACTACAAAACCTATAAATGAACTAGAGTTACGTTTGTATTTTACAAAGCTCAATGTAAGTCGTGTTTTTAGGGTGTTTTTATATTTGCAAATGGGTACAACAAAGCGAAGAATAACAAGAAGAAATCTGGGAACCTGTTTGAAAAATTATACAGAAAAGATGTTTGGTACACAACCTACAAAAGAAACTGGGATCTAATTGAAAATGAATTGAAGGTAAGGTAATATAAGTATGATAATTATAACAAGTTTCTTTTTTACAAAATGATAAAATTACTGCTTACTGTAAATAACTGTCAAATATGCAGGCTTCATGTTAAGAAGTAATGATGGTGGCAGGAGCTTTCAAAATCTTATCTGTCCACCACCATATCTATATAGCTATCTCAATATATCTTAGCACTTCGGGCTTTATACCCGAGCGTTGAGCGCATTGCGCACGCAACAAATCTCCTGAAGTGCATGTGCATGAGATATTTTAATACCTTTGTTTTATTTCAGGAGCTACATCACAAGACATACAGTATGCTGCTTAATGATATAGTATGTTATATAAAGGAATCATACAACGATGATGAGACATTGACTTTGGAAGGTGTGATACCCAGTGCTACACTACTGACAGGTATCAGTCAGCCTGACCATGTCTCGCAGTTTTCTGCTCTTATAAGTATGATCAGGTAAGTAAAAATAATTGCATTTTATTTATTTACTAGCTGTTACCGGCGAATTCGTTCGTGTGGACCTACAAATAAAAAAAAGGAGCCTATATCCGTCTGCTACCCATAAGCTATATCTATGAAAGAATTCAGCTCGATCCGTTCAGCCGCTTAGCCGTGATAATACGACAAACACACTGAGACACTGAGAGACAGAGTTACTTTCGAATTTATAATATTTGTTAGGATAACTAGCAGCACCCCGCAGTTTCACCCGCTTTCCTAAAGGAACTGTTAATTTTACTCGGATAAAAAGCCTGTGTGTTAATCCAGGTTATAAGCAACCTCCATACCAAATTTCATTAAAATCCATTCAACCGTTACAGAGTTGAACAAAAATAAACACACTTAATACGCACAAACTTGCGCATTTATAACCCCGCATCACAGCTGTTCCCCGCATTCATAAATTTATAATATGATTTGCCCGCTCGACGCGACGCGGTACGCACCGCACAACGCCCCGCGTCCCCCTGATCGAGCCTTTACTAGGTCATACAAATTTTTGACATCCATAATATGCACAAACTAGTAACCGGGTAACCGTTCAACTCTGTAACGGCTGAACGGATTTGAATGAAATTCGGTAGTGTAGGTAGCCCCGTGTCTCCCTGAACGAGCTCTAAGAAAGACAGTAACAATCCTGAACGCGATAAATATGCATAGAAACATGAACCATAATTATAATATCATGTAAATCATTTTACTATATTATGCTAAAACAAAGGCCAAGGCCTAAGGGGGCCAAGGTCTAAGGGGCAGGCCTATGCACATTAGTGGACGTCCTGTGGCTGAGATGATGATGCTAAAACAAATGTACTGACTGGGTATGGCTAAAATTGCCTTTTTAATAACGTTTGTTATGGTATAATGCGTTGTTCAGCCTGAATAATTTATTTCTTAATTCTCAGTGAGGAAGTGACCCCCCATGTAGCCCTAGTACACTCACAAGATGCATCCAGTGTCAAACATTTAGTGGAGCATGCAGTTTGGCAGTGGATCAAGGGACAAGAAGCACTGGTAAAGTGACTTAATTTACAAATGTTAATGCATTATCGTTTGAGTCGTCGAGCAATAAACGTCAATTGCGATAGGGATGTGCTACGGAATGTAGTTTGCTATCGATACGTAGCTACCTCTGCACGCGCAGTGGATGTGTCATTGTGACCCTCATTAACATTTGTAGTAAAAATAAACAAGTTAGTGTTACACATGTTACAAACTTTTATTTACACATAGCGAAAAATTATAATTATATCATATTGTATCCGGTTATCGATATGCACCTCTATCATTCGCACATCAATATACCACTCCATAAGACCTGTAAGTGCGAGCGATATAGACATAAAAAATATTTATGACCCGACGACCCACATGATAATGTGTTTACTATAACAGTATGAAAAAATAAATAATACAATAATGTTTGTAAGTAGGTAAGTGTATAAGTGTGTTTGTTCCCGTTCAACTCTGTAACGGCTGAATGGATTTGGATGAAGTTTGGTATGGAGGTAGGTTATACACTGGATTAACACACTATCCCGAAACATTGAACGATTTCTGTAGATTAGTATTGTATTGGATTGTATTGTTTTCTGTCTGTGAAACCGCGGGTCACAACTAGTACTTATATAAAAATCAATTGTGCGTTAGTTTCGCAAAAACTGGAAAAGGGCTCGACCGATTTGAATATTTTTGCTTTGTTTTATTCGCCAAGCCACCACAATGAAAGCAATATAAAAATTACGTATTTAACGTGCGAAATTCCTCTATGGATGGTAACAGTGTCAAAGAAACGAGTATCATACTACTGACATTTTTTTTTTACTAATTGTATTATCATTTTTTATGTTTGTTTATAACTCTAATCATCAGATAGAAACTTAGAATACAACTGTGTTTAGAAATCAACATTTTTATGTTACAGGATACATCAGTTGAGGAGTATGATAAACCAAAGCTAAAGAAAAATCAATGCACAATGAGAACACTCAGAAATTGGTATCACTCCAAGTACACAAGTGCCTCTACAAAGAAGAAACGCACCGTGGCTAGCCGGTCGTTGGTGATCATTATACCTGACTTCGAGAGCTTCAACTGCAATGTTCTCCAGGACTTTGTCATGATACTTAGGTAACTACAGCCCATGATCACGTATTTATCCTGTAGTATCAGAAGCCCATGACTTTCTACTGATTCTTAGGTCGATGCTAACACTACTTTTAACATAATATAATATTATTGTAGGGTTTAAAAGAAACTTGTTTTTTTTTGTCTTTTGAGTAAAGTAAGGCCTGAAAATATATGGCCAGGAAAGGAAGAACTTCATCCTTATCTGGCTTGAATTAAGGAGTTAACTTAGAAAAACATACTCACGCAAATTATTTTTTTTTGTATCTTCGACGGTGCGCAAGTTACTTGCATACCGTTGATCATTGTGAATATCACACTTTATAAATCCGAAAGTTTGTGCGTTAGAGTGTAAGTAGTGTGTCTGTTCCCGTTCAACTCTGTAACGGCTGGACGAATTTGGATGAAATTAGGTATGGAGGTAGCTTATACCCTGGGGTAACACTGGCTTTTCCCGGTAAAATTAATCAGTTCCTTTAGGAAAGCGGGTGAAACTGCAGGGCGATGCTAGTTATCCTAACTAATATTATAAATTCGAAAGTAACTTTATCTCTCTCCACTTTTTGTAACAATCCGTCCACCCACCGGCTTCACCCACTATGGAAAAATATTCGGTTTCTGTAGAATAGCGGGTGAAACTGCGGGGCGCTTGCGAGTTTTTTAATATACAACGATCTCGAGGTTACAGTTCACGGTGAAATAGTACTTCTGTGGCTAGCAATGGCTACGAAACTCCAAAATTTATCCATAACATGTTTTTTCCAGTTCATACGTGCCTTCCCTGCCAATAGTGCTCGTATTTGGGGTGGCTACCTCAGTATCAGCGCTGCACAAGTCATTCCCCTACCACGTCTCCTCCAAGCTGCTGATCAAAGTATTCCACACTCACTCATCGCCGGTGTACATGAACCAAGTAAATATCTTATCTCTTATTCTGGCGGAGGGGTTCACAGTGATTATTTTTCTGAAATCTGAATGGCGACGTGATGCACTATGAACCAAGTGAGAAGTTGTGAATTCATATTTTACTAGTTTGCCCGCACGGCTTCGCTCACATACGCTGCAGTAATTTCAAAACCCCATTTCACCTATTCAGGGGTTTATTTTCGAAAAATCCTGAGACATTCCTGTCTTTATTTTTTATGTTTATTACACAGTAATCGAATTTAATTGGCGTAGCACGAAATTATTATTCCATTATTTCCATACAAACTTTCCCCCCTTCACAGGTGGAAATTTGTAAAATCCGTTCTTATTGTGCATCTAGAACATTTGGTAAATAATGGGTCAAAATTTCACGTCTCTGACAGAAGCGCCTTGATCTGTGAGTTGATTCATGGAAAAATGCTTGTTCTTTTATAATTATACAGATTGGATCAAACCAACCCCCTGGGACCCTATTCCTGTGCGCTCGAGATTATCTCGGTCACTGTCTCTCTAATTTAGAATGTAATGGGAGTGAGAGTGACCGAGATAAAATGTCATTTCTCCGAATAGGGTCCCTGGAGGGAAAATGCCCTAAATATTGAAGTTAGCAAATTTTACTCATAGGAAACATTTCTTCAGATTGAGTGGCTTTAGTATTTTCTAGCTTTTATTCTATTATGGCTTGTTCTGCTTTTTGCAATTTCTTAATAAGTGGAACTAGGTTCCAGTATTGCATATTCTTATTTATATTTTCAGGTCCTGGAAGACATCTTTCTGACCCACACGAGCCTATTTCATCTATCCGGCAAGTCATTTGAGCTGCTCACAGATGTCTTCCTGTTCTATGACTTCTCAGTTGCCGGCCTGATACAAAGCATCAAGGTACATTGTATTTTATACACACATTGTACATTTTTTTTTTACATACTTTAAATTATAGCCTTCTCTTTTACCCTCTTACTTTTCGTATCTTCTTTCGCACTCTTCACGGAGCTGAATACAAAGCGCTATTTTGAAGGTAACACCATATCTTTATTAAAATATCATTTCATGCAGTTGGATCTTCAGGTTTGTAATGTAATATATCTATTATTATGTTATATAACTATTCAAAAACACTTGCTCGTAATATGGATCTTATTACACATTTTTAGGCTCATAACCCACGATATTACAATGCATACAATGCTATAATAATTGATATTACAATGCTTTTACAGGTTTGACGAATTTTATAAAATTGAAATATAGAATTAATATCTATTGTAAATTAATAATTTTTATTATATATATATTTAACTTGACATGTAAATAGAACTTACGCAATATATGAATATGAATATGAATATTACACACGCGTGTTTTTTACTTTACATTATCGCACTAGTTGTATGTTTTGTTGTGATTTATCCCGATTAAGTTAAGTTTGTACCTCACTGCAAGTTATATGTCTAGAGATGAAGCAATCTTCATTTAACCGGGTAATAGTTTTTTTGAATACCTAGAAAGGGTTTTGATGCTGCTAAAAATTAATGTAATAAAATTTTTGATAAACAACACATTTTTTGTCGGCATTGTTACAGTTTCTATTATGATATTAGTTAAATTCAAATTCTAAATTAAATTAATAATACCAATACCAGAACACAAACCGTAAAAATGCTAACTAAAAAAACAACTTTTTGGTATTATTTTGAGAATTGTACTTTCACTAATTGTTAATAACATAAAATATGTGTGTTAATAGTACGTGTTTTCCTCGCAAGTGTATAGAAAATCTTCGTATGAAACATGTGTGCATTGATCATTACAGTTTCGGCTTCCTTATCGCGCTCGCCTACGGCTTGCGCCGCTCGTCTTTACTACTCTACAGCAACTGAGACTGAGCGCGCTGTACTATTTTTTGTTACCTATAGACACGTTTTATATCTGCAATATTTATTAATTACAGTATTGCATGATGGAGCATTACTACGGAGATAACCTGAAGTCTCTTTGTTGTGATAGAGACCGAATTGAAGAAGCAGTACTGAATTTGAGCAGCGATGATCTAGAAAATATCAGACGGCTCCTATCGTTCAGGCCATATCTAGAGAAGCAAGAATGTAGAACTAAGATCAAACTGTTCGAAGACGACAACTTCTTCAGGGAGACTTTGGTCAAAGAAATGGCTAGGCTTCACGATTATTTGTATAGCTTATATCTGTGTGTGAGATTGCTAAGCGCATTTGTAAAGGATATGCCTAAAAACGTGATGGGAAAATCTGTGAGTAAAATACGATTTAAAATAATTAAGTACCCTTTACAATTTTCTTAGTAGGCAGCTTAATATTCTTTATTGACGAGCGAAGCGAACAAAGGCCTTCCCCTTAGAAAAGGGGTGGGTTGACATAACTCCCATGGTTGGCAGGTTTGGGGATCGCAGAACGCTCACCGTTTACTAAAAGGACCCAGGGGCAGCAGTGAGTGTCCTTCTGTTTCTGGTCGCAGTTTTAGGACAAAGTTTAAAATGGCCTGGGGGCCTCAGTTATATATCAAAAGTATCATCAAAATCGGTACAGCTGTTTTGTTACGAAAAAGTGAGAAATTTTCGTATTCTATAATTATTATTGTGATATTAAAATTTGTGATGTAGTGTGTGTTTTGTAGTGTGGGATCTCTTGATTTCTATCAAAATGTTGTCCATACATACCGACAGAGGGTTTGATTCAGGGCTTGCAAGCTGAAGTAGCAATGGGCAGGCCACATCGCTCGAAGAATCGATAACCGATAGGAAGTAAAGTTCTTCAGTGGCGACCACGAACCGGAAGACTCAGTTTGGTTAGGCCTCCCACCACCCACGCTACCCACCCACGGACCGACGACATCGTGATAGTCTCGGAATTCCGGTGGATGCAAATGGAAAATTGTCCTTCATGTGTGGCTCTCTAAGAGGGAGATCTATATTCAGCAGTGGATTCCGGCTGATGATAATAAATAAATAAATATAAAATATTGGTGGACGTTTTTCACAAAGCGCCATCTAGCCCCAAACTAAGCAAGCTTGTACTATGGTAACCATATAACTCATACAATACATAAATCCTTTTTTTTTTTTGTAAGTACATACATAGAATACATAGAAACACCCAGACATCCACGTTCATCACACGGTGGGAATCGAACCCACAACCTATAGATCAGAAGGCGGAAATCCACCCACTGGGTCACAAGGCTAGTCGAAATGTAATGATGTTGTCCATTTCAGGTGCGAGAGATCTACACAAAATGTGCGGTAGAAAGCATCACAGACACACCAGCTTTCAAAGAAAGCATGCAGCTGCTCGGATTCCAGTCGCAAGTGAGACTAGTCGAGAGCATCAAAAGTGCTTTGAAAGTTGTCAACTCGTATTTGCAAATCGATTCGCCGATCAGGGCTCTTCGATCCACGCCTACTAAAAACAATCTGAGCAATATGCGTCTGAGCACCGATCTCGGGGAGAACTTTGCGAAGACGACAAGAGTTCACCTGCTGACGTTTCTGCGGCAAATAGAGAACGCGAACACAGAAACTACTGCTTTATTAAAAAATGCCGACGATGATGAAGACGAGGAGAACACTCCCGGGAACAGATATAGACTGAAAGAGGTAATATGGCTGCCAGAGACTGATATACGTAAATAGATATTTTTAAATACATACGTATATAGATATTAACACCCAGACAGAACAAACACAAATGTTCATCACATAAATGTTTGCCCTAGATGGGAATCGAACCCATGCCCCCAAACACAGTAGGTAGGTTCACTACCAACTGAGCCACCGGGGCAGTCTTGGCTTAGCATAAAAAAAATACAACTTTGTAGCTCCTTTTTACCCCTTTAGAGGTGGAATTTCGCAAACCCCATTCTTATTGTTCACCTAGACCATTTGAGAAAGGTTAGGTTCAAATTTCACGTCTCTATCACAAGCGGTTAGGTCTGTGCGTTGATTCATAGAAAAGGGCTTGTTCATTTACATATGTTTGTTATTGTTAGTTTGTTTTATATTTTTGTTTTTTTATTTATTTTGTGTTAACAAATAGATTGTTAAGTGTTAAGTTACTAGGTTAATTATTATTTTTCAGAAATTATTGAAAGCGACGAAAGCAGATAAGATCCAGTCCGAGTTCGAGATGGTTCGGTCGCGGTTCGTGAGCTACCTAGAAGAAATGTTCAGGAAAGGGCTGCGGCCGCCGCACGCGCAGCCCTTCCACGAGATACTGTTCTTTAGTGACGTGTCGAGTGTGAAGAAACAGATCGTGGGCTCGCCTCGCGGGGCGCTGCACACGGCGCTTAGTAATCCTGCACACTATCTTCAGGTGAGTCTTTAAAGGTCGGCAACGTATCTGTGATGGCCCTGGTGTTACAGGTATCCATAGGCGACGGTGATCGCTTACCATCAGGCGGCCCGTCTGCTTGTTTGCCACCTATGGCATAAAATAAAATACATTTTAAAATTGTTTATTAACAATGCTAATAAACAATTACCGTTAACGTTATTGCAACGTTTCGCTCAGCGCGCCAAATTCAAGTTTCCTTGCGTTTTTCGTCAATTGCAGCTCAATAACTCATCGTGGGTTTTGCGCACAGATCACACTAGATACCGCATTACGAGATTCGTTGTTCCTACAAAAAGTCACCAAAGTTTGAGGAAGGCGCGGGTCGCGGGGAGTGCGACCATGCGTTCTCATTGGCTATCTCAAGGTTACGCCTACTCGCGCCTAACAATCAACCAATCAGAGTATTTTTTTATAAGTATATTTAGACTCATGCGTGGTGCGCTTCGAGCATCCTGAATGCAGAATCTAGGCTGTGATCTGTGGTTTTGCGCCAATACATAGGTTGTATGAAGAAATTAGACCATACAAAAAATCAAAGTGAAAGCTAGTATAAGTACACTTCTCACTAAACCAAAAAGCAAGATGAAAATCAGCTTATTGAGATTCGTAACTAAACTAATATTATCTAGATATTTTAGCCGTAATTTCTTGACACACCCTATTTATTGGCGCAAAATTACAATAATTCAGTTATAATTTTTAAAAAAACGCAAGAAAATTTGAATTTGGCGCGCTGAGTGAAACTTTGATTTGGACAAATTTTGATTTGTCAGATTTGGGACAAATTGGAGTTTTTATGTATGTTTGTGTGTATATTTGTCCGATGATAACTTGCGAACCGCAGATCTGATCTTCATGAAATTTTGTAGGCAAGTAGTTCATTTCAATACAATTTTTAAGTTCGAATATGAGCTCAATCGTCCAAGGGTTGTGAAGGTATAGGGATCGCGAGGTCTCAGTTCGCCGCGAACTCTGGTATTATCTGTGGGCAGTGTTCGTGCTGCGCGCTGCCGTCGGCGGAGAGCATAGTGGGCTCGCTGCCGGACGTGTGCCTCGCGTACAAGCTGCACCGCGAGTGCGGCTCCCACATCAACCTGTACGACTGGCTGCAGGCCTTCGCGGCCGTGCTCAGCCCCGGCGGCGTAGAACAAGAGGAAACGGCCCAAAACCCCACTCTACAGTGAGTCTGGCAACTCCAGTTTCCAGCGATTATTGTCTCTGGCTGCTTTTTTCCTCGGTTAAGAGGGCGCTTACCCTGATCTAGCTACCTCGTTTGCACTTTATATTTTATTTTTAAAATAATAACATGAAAATTCAAATCAAATCAAATATTTATTTATTTATCCAAAAAGACCATTTCTAATAATTATTACAACCAACCAAAACCAAATAAGTAAACTTACTTAAAATATGTTATGTCGGGGTTTAATAATTTCTTAATTACTTTATTACTTAATGTAATTTAATGTATTCTAAAGATATTAACAAGGCATTTTTTTTTTTATTTTCTTCTTTGTTGACCGAGCGAAGCGAAGGTCTCAGAGTTTACTAGGACAACTCGGCATTTGTATGTATGTTTGTGTGTATATTTGTCCGATGATAACTTGCGAACCGTTCATCCGATCTTCATGAAATTTTGTAGGCAAGTAGTTCATTTCAATACAATGTTTAAGTTCGAATATGAGCTGGATCGGTCCAGGGGTTGTGAAGATATAGGGGTCGCGAGGTCTCAGTTCGGCGCGAACTACTAGTTATTTTTATTTTAACAAATGTTGATAAAGTGCGAACGAGATAGCGAGAACCAGGGTTAGCGCCTCCTTAAGAGGCTATATATATGAATAAATTGAAAAAACCCTAAGCAAAAATATTTTTTAAATATATATACAACTTAAAACTTACACTAATCTAATAAACCGCTACCAAAAGGCGTCATGCCCAAAATGATGGCCGAATTGTCGCGTTGTATTGCGATTGCAATCCTTTGAGCAAGGCAGAGGCCGGCATTTTGATCACGAGATGCTTCGACCAGACGCGTTGATAAATCTTTGTAAATGTTCTTAGCACTCGGTCCCCACGGTCCTAGGGTTTCGACCCCAAGAGGGTTAAAATGTATACCCGCTATCAAGGGCCTTTTGTGCCTTTTGAGGCGTGATGTGTGATGTGACGGCGCAAGTTTATCAACGCAAGTGCCATCCCATACTAAGGGTCGCCACATCGTCCAGGGGATTAATGTCATACCGTCCGGTCTTTTACCATCGCTCCGTATACTCCTCTGGGTTCCGGAACAGAAGTACAGTTGGCGGTGATATAAGCCCGGCGGATGATATTATTAAGGCTGGCGTGGCGGGGAATCTTACCTGCGCTTCTTACGCAAGAAAGGCCGTGGTGACCGTGATGATCGACAGCAACGTCACACTGGCAGCGATGTGGAGCGCAGCACGATCCGCCCAATCGGAGGAAAGTGACGATTGTAACAGTTGAGGAATCTAATAAGGTGCCAGTATTCGGCGAAGGCAGGGCCTGTAGCCACAAACCCGAGGAAACCGTAGGAAGAGGCGTAGGGTTTCTGATAGGGTAGGATAGGGTTAGTGTTATAGACTTTCTAGTACTCGGCTGGCTATTCCTATCACCCTCAAGTTAAAAATCTGTCACCTGCGGTGTGTACCGGCAAACTGGCTCTCAAGTAAGACTTGAGACTGAGAGCCAGTTCCTATTCCAGACTAGGTATATTTACCGTCTGCGATCACAGCGTCACTTAAAATCAGGTGAGTTGTGGAAAAGGTAGAGCATGGCAAACATTTAAAACAAAAAACACAAAAAAGACAATCAGTTTTATTATCGATTCTAAGCGTCATTTTCGTCGACAAGAACCATCATTTTGGCTTCGCTGTTGTCTGGTAAAAAAGAATCAGTCATAAAATTTTAAAAAAAGGACTATAAGAAGTTTCTTATTTGGTTGCTATTTATTTAATCATCCAAATCTCTGAGTAAGAAATGTCGACCATGGGAGGTCAACATTGACCTCTATACACGTGTTGTTATGAGTATATTGGTATTTAACATTAAAAACAACGCAACCTTCTCAGTCGGATCAAAATAACAAATCGATTTGTGAATAACCTTTTTCTAGTGTTTATATGACAAATACGACGTTAAATAAAATAATCGGCCTCTTATTATTTTTTTCGTCCTGTTACAATTATTTTATTTAACATACTAGCTTACCCGCACGGCCTCGCACGCATAGACTACATGAAACACACCATTTCTGCTCTTTAGGGGTTGATTTTCGAAAAATCCTGAGACATATGTTGATTTGTTTTTTATTAGCTGCGCCTCTCGTCTACACCCGCTATTCTACAAAAACCGAATATGTTTCAGGGATAAAAAGTAGCCTGTGTTAATCCAGGGTATAAGCTACCTCCGTGCCAAATTTCATTCAAATCCATTTAGCCGTTACTGAGTTGAATGGGAACAAACACACTTCCATACTTACCTACTTACACACAAACTTTCGCATTTATAATAATAGTGTGATGTGTAGTACACAAGCCGAGTTTCAATAGCTTAGCATGTTTTTTTTTTATTTATATACAAACTTTAGGGGTCCATTTTACCCCGTTAGGAGCGGGATTTCGTAAAATCCGTTCTTATTGTTCACCTAGATAAACCATTTGAGGAGTATTGGGTTCAAATTGCACGTCTCTATCACAAGCGGTTTGGTCTGTGCGTTGATTCCTAGGAAATGTCTCGTTCTTTTATATATATAGATTTAAAACGCTAGCTAAACTTAACATGATGTTTATTTTATTTAACACTAGCAGCGCCCCGCGGTTTCACCCGCTATATCATAGGAATATAAAATTTTACCAAAATAAAAATATAGTCTATGTGTTAATCCAGAATATAAGCTACCTCCATATCAAATTTTAAAACTACTGGGAATGGGAAAGAAACTGGGAACAAACACACTACATACTTACACAATTACGCTCAAGCTTTCACATTTATAATAATAGTGTGCAGTGTGTTTGCCAGTTTAGCACCAATAACATCGTATTCGTCAAAACAAATCTTGTAAAATTTTGATGAACATGGGAATTACGTCCGGTGCTTATTAAAGGGATAACCAATATAAGTGCATAACAAGGACTAGCATGAAAATCATACCAATTTTGAACAATTCACACCGCTCCCTTTTTTACCCGACTGCCCAACAGTAATGTTTTTAAGTACATAAGCAAAAGCATAGAGAAATTATACTAAGAGTGCTCATGTGATTAGAAAGATGCGTAACTCGATTGTAGTACTGATAAGGACGTAAGATGTCGCTAGCACTTTAATCTGCGATACCATTTGTTGACTTGCTTGACTTGAAGTAGAAACCTAATCGTAACTCATTCGTAATGGTACGGAAAAAAACCGCGTCTTTTCATGAATATTTTTGCATTCATTCATATTAACCGCGACTTTGTTCGCGAGGAACTACAAAAAACAGAAACATGTCCGTCTCCAACACTTAAGCTATATCTATGCAAAAATTCAGCGCTATCCGTTCAGCCGTGATTACGCGACAAACATTATTTTTCGATACATATTTTTTACGTCGTATCGTCTATGGACCTTAAATAGCGGACATATCCTCTCCATGCTAAGGTTGCCTGCAAGAGATCGCTTTAAGCGATAAGGCCGCCAATTGTTACACTAGTTTTTAAGTAGATTTTTGTATTATGCATGTAATTTCTGGTGTGAACAATAAAGAGTTATCTATCGGTAAAATTAATAATTTTATATTTTACTAGCTGTTACCCGCGACTTTGTTCGCGAGGAACTACAAAAAAAAAACAGTAACATGTCCGTCTCCGACACTTAAGCTATATCTATGCAAAAATTCAGCTCTATCCGTTCAGCCGTTTAGCCGTGATTACGCGACAAACACCCGGACAGAGAGACAGAGGAGACATAGTTATTTTCGAATTTATAACATTAGTTAAGATTTGCAAAAGTCGCTAAATTTCAAGAGATGGCGTTGAAAACATTATTTTTCGATACATATTTTTTACATCGTATCGTCTATGGACCTTTAATAGCGGACATATACTAATACTATGTTTCTATGTAATATTAACCATATTTTCATCGGCTTTTATAGCGATTTGGACATCAGCTGACTCAATACGTAAGCCCCATCTAGTTTTAAGCAGATATTTCGGGGTACACTTTTTTGTATGAGATTGTTATTCTTCTCGTGTAGATTATCTTTGATATATTCTCGTATTTCACGCGTGGTGCCAAGATTAATCTTGATGCGAGTATGACGAAGCAAATTTAAATAAATGGTTCTGATGAAGTCGGTTTTTTAATTTAATATTATTAATAGCCCGCATTGACGAATTGCACGCACTTAGTTATTTACATCGTAACTAATATTATAAATGCGAATGTAACTCTGTCTGTCTGCCTATCTGTTTCTCTGGGTATTTGTCGCGTTGTCATGACTAAACGGCTGAACGGATCGACCTGATTTTTTGCATACATATAGCGTAAGGGTAAGAGATAGAGATAGGCTACTGTTTTTCATTGGTCCGCGCGAAAGAAGTCGCCGGTAACAGCTAGTATCTTATATTTAATTTAATTTGAGTATTCGTTTCTTCCAGATTGAGATTTACAAGAGCCGTGGCAGAGCTACAATTTCTCGGCTTCATAAAATCATCTAAACGAAAGACTGATCACGTTATGCGTTTAACTTGGTAAATTAATCTCTATAAATAAGTGTTTAATAAACCCTTTTGTAATGAAGTATTATTTATTTTGATATAATTAAAATGTTTAAAAAATTAAATTTATATTTTTTTAATTTTTTGTTTGCCGTTTCTACTAGGTGCTTCGTGATAGAGTTCAGCAGAATTTTTAAATATTTTTTTGTATAACAGGCAATTAATTAGTTTTATTTATCGTACGAAAAGTTTCCTGTTTTCAGTTTTTTTTTTTATTTGACCGCCTACTATTTCTTCATCTTATTATTCAACTCAAAGCCACATACAGTGTGATAATCTTCTTAATAATATAAAAATGCGATGTATGTATGTGTGTTTCCTATGGACTTCAAAACGGATGGACCGATTTTGATGGAATTTTCAGGGTACCGTCAGATTAATCCAGCGGGTGATCCTGCGAAATTTGGTACCCGTGCGAAGCACGGGCAGGTCGCTAGTGCTAAATAAAAACGTGGTTCATAGAATATTTAACTTAAAAAATGTATATTCAACAGCCAATATATTTTAACGTCAAAATTACCGAAAAAAATATTTATCAAACCAAAGTGCTGACTGAACCTCTCGTTTCGGAGTTGTCGCGAGAGAATAATGTCATAGATGTCCCAGCATCCGAGGTCTCGGTGTTTAATTAGTAGTTAATAAAACTCAGCATTACACATCCACCTACCTCCTACCTGCCGCTGATGTAAAAACTAGACGGCCTTGAATTGTAATTTCACGATGTAAAGTATTGACCCGACCTCTGGAAAGGTCAAAGCACATCACTTTTATTTGTGTCTTGCATACCAAGGCGGGACAAGTTCCATAGCCCAACCGCCAATGTATTTTTTTGCCATAGTTCGAACTAATGATATGCTAAGTTGCTAACGTCTATTTTTATTGGGTGACCTTTTGTATAAGTTCGTTAATTGCTGGCCATCTCCAGTTTTCTTGCTATCGCAAATTTTAAGTTATGGTAATAAAACTTTGCAAATTTACTAATTATACAAAAGAAAATAAAAAGTATAAAATCAACCCGTAGAACAGTGGAACGAGGTGCTAAACTTTATATGTATTTTTTTTTGCAACACTGAACTGTGAACGGTGATTAAGGATTCACCGATTTTTGAAAATCAAACAATAATCTGGGGAGGAAATAGGATCTTCAGCAGGCCTAGCACGTGCGCCGGGATAAAGTTTTGTTCACCATTTTTATCCAGTGAGAACGAGACGGACTTATCCACATTCTAGCTTTGTCGCGTTAACGCGAAGACAACACGGGTGGACGATAATTATTTGTGCAACAGAGAGCACAGTAGATTTTTGGTGCGAGTCCTGATTTGAATCCCGAGCAAGCGAAGGAATCTAAAATTGAATCACGAGCGTGGCGAGTGATTCTAAGTTACAATACTGAGCGTAGCGCGAGGGATTCAAAGGCACGAGATGGAAACAAAATTGGTCTCATGTGGCACACACAACTTTTCACCTTATCTTTTCGTGTGTGTGTATTCGTGTGTAAATTTGTGTAATTTGTTACTCTTTAATATGAATAGTAATAATATAATTAAATTTAATGTGTAATTAACTCGACTGTTCAAAAACAAATCGCGTTTAAAATTTTAACAAATGGATTTAAAGTTTATGATACTATGCGTTTCCGAACACACCAAAAATGATAATTTGTGACAATAAAAATTAAAAATGTACTTTGCGCACTCAGTGAGCAAAATGCGATTTTGCGCGCTGGTTTCTCGCAGCAGAGGGTGCCTGTTCGAGCTGCTGAGGTGGAATTTTTTATCCCGTCGCACGTTCTAGGCCTGCGGCAGTATCGAACAGGCCGTAGGTCGAAGCTGCATGGTTCACTAGGTATAATTTTAATGGAATGTTTACCTAAACTTCTTTGTTGAAGGGCGACCTAAATTTAATGTAAGTATATGGTAATCTAGGTAAGCAGAATCTCAGAGAAATCTGTTAAGCACTGGACCTGTACAAGTGAAAACCAAGATTTTACTATAAAAACTGACGTGGTTTTGACACATTTTATTTTAATAAAACGGGAATACCCATGTATTTGTTCGATAATTACCCGATAATTGAATAGGTTCGATTACATCCTGATCTTTTTCAAGGAATGCTATAAGCGTGACCTCGTCGCCTTGCACAGTGCAAGTCGGAATAACCGAATCAATTTAATGTGATTATTCCCGTTTCTTTAAATTAAAATACACCAAGATTGATCACAGTGGAGTTGAAGATGGTCTAGGAAGCATGGCGATTCTGACGCATTCCGGTAAGGTTGGCATTTGGTGGGGATAGGGATTTTTAGTGCCCCTAACACCCTTTATGAAATAGTTAAAACTATTCACAAATACCCACTCGTGTAACTATACCCGGCGCAAAGGTAGGTACTTATTACGCTTGCCGCATTGAATAGTAAGAAACTTTGCACCAGGTACGAGACGGAACGGGAGTCACCTGACTTCTCCCTTAACCTACGCCCTATCTCCCAAATTATACTATTAATCAGATTTACGAGACTTACCCCCGAATATTGAAACGTTTGTTAACTTTGACGAAAGATGCTGTATTTGTCATTTGCTTAGTGCCAGACAAAGGCAGTATTAGAATTAATCTGTTGTCGAAGTTAACAAACGTTTCAGTATTCGGGGGTTATTTTTCGTTTGTATTATAATTCCGTATAGCCTGACAAGCGGAGCCTGTGAAGACGCTTGGATTGATACGTCTTTTGTCAAAATCTGTTAAGACGTTTAGGAGATTAGAGCAGGAACATATTAACATATACATACATAGACTGCCAAATTCTTAACCCTACTTTTTCGTAGTCGTGTAAAAATTACCCTTTAGGTTCATATGACTGTGTGCTGCGCTGCGGCAATGGTATAGTTCAAAAGTCAAAAAAATAAATTGTGGGAATTGTACGTTTCGAACCTGAACCATTCTAGAACCCGAAAATTTGCTTTAAAAAAAGCGCACTCAGAATTAATTAATAAAAAACAAGTTAAAATAATCTTTAAAATATTTAAATATATGCAAGGCTTTTCTTATGATAGTAATCTTAGAAGACTAGATGGCTGTTATGTGGATATTATTTAAATAAGAATACTTGTAGGTATAAGCTGATGTTACCTGCTCTTTTCAAGATAGTAATTTCATTCTACTTTACGGCCTAATTTGATAAAAAAATGACTTTTCAATTATATTGCCTTTTTTAGGTAGGTATTAGTTATGTAGGTTGAAATTTTTATTTTGAGATAAATAAGTATGTTTTTATGGGTTCTGTCACATAGTATGAAAACAAGATTACATTATAACGTACATTTTCTCGATAAAAAATATCTTTGAAAAGACCTCGATATACAAATATTTTTCGCTGGCGCTCGGACCCCTAATGTATATTTAAGTTATTATTAGACTAATAGTGAGTTAATACTAATATCTAGGATTGCATAAAAGAGAATTTTGATTGATTTCCTGGTTTAGATGTAATTAACAAAGCGCGCTAAAGCTTTCTCTTTTCATCTGCGCGCGAAAGTGTATAGAGCTATCTTTCTTTCGAAATAGCCTCTTAAATAAAACCGGGCACGTGAGAGAGAAACTTGCACTCTGATGGTTCTGAAACTAACTTGTTATCACACCCATCACCGCTAAGAAGGGTCTTTTTTCAGGTAAATGTAAGAACATAATAAGTACCTACTTTGTAGTTTGTATGTTTGAGTTTTCCTAATATGTCACCTCCTACCGCTTAAACGGCTTGACCGATTTTTGATTGCGTTATAGAGCCGTTTTTATATCCTTATGTACATTTTGCAGTCGGTTTATTGTTTTTCTTTTAAAAATATTATAAATGATGCCCGCGACTTCTTGAAATCGTTGTCTTGACAATATTACGAACACAACAAAACATAAATCATCCTAATCAATAATTTTATTTAAATTTCTTTCTGCAATTTTATATTTAAAAATGTTGAAAAAGTGCGAACGAGATAGCTGAATCATGATAGCTGGCTCTTAAATTGTTATACACTTGTCTCACTGCCGACCAGGGGCCTTATCCCGTAACTCTGGTGGCAATGGTCATCGCGTGCCGTCCCAGTCGCGCCAACTTACTCGCACCATGGGAGCGAGCAGGATAGCAAACGAAGACCATCGCCACCAGAGTTACGGGATAAGGCCCCAGGTAGCGACGAACTATCGACTATTTTCTCGCTCGAGAAACGTATAATATCGACCGACATTCTCTACACTACAGTGGGAATAATTGCCGGTCGCACTCGTACACTCGCTATAACCCAATATCGCTGCCCGCTAACTCGTTTCTAGTTTCTAGCTCTACTCGCTTCTCGTTAAATAAGTCCCTAAACGAAGTAAGTAATTCTATTAAAAACTACAGACACGATATACATTGTTATCGTTAATCCCGCACTAAGAGTTATCCTGACCCACAGATTTATCTGTGTCCTGACCACATCCTGAAGAAAACGTTACGTGATGGAGACGTGACGTAATCAACTAAGTATCACATGACACTAATATTAATAAATACGAAAGTTTGTGTGTGTTCCTGTTGAACTCTGTAACGGCTGAACGGATTTTAATTAAATTGGGTATGGAGGTTGCTTATACCTTGGATTAACACAGGCAATTATTATTTATCCTGGAAAAATATACCTACAATTCCTATGGTATAGCGGGTAAACCGCAGGGCGCTGCTAGTGTAAAAATAAAACAAATAAATATAGTAGGTAGGCATAAAATGTGTAATACTTATATTAAAATATTGTGAACGAAAACATTAAATTAGGTTCTCCAAAAGCTCCTTGAATTGAAGACATTCTATAATAGACGTGTCAAAAGTTCAAAGCTTACACTAATTTTTTATCTGAATTACAATATTATGGTGACTTATATATATTATATACCTAGTTAAGAGTTTGTAATACCTACTAATTCTTGATACGTATTATGAAATATTTTTATCTATGAAATACTTGAATAGAATAAATTGGCAGAACAATATTTATTGCTATTTTATTTTATTTTATGGGCTCTTTTCGGTTAGTAGGTACTACCTTTTCATTAAACCTGTATATTAGTTAGGTACCTCCCCTTAGCAAAGGGATTGGGTGCCATAATCCACACGCTTTGCTCGGCATGGGGATCGCAGTACCCTGGACGCGGGACGGTAGTGTTAGGACGTACCTGGTTCAAGCAGCTTATTACACTACTAATAATACAGGCATTTTAAACATTAAAAAGTACATATAAGAAATCGTTAAGCCTAAATAAAGGAAAATATGCATTTTACATTTTCACCAGGTGTTTCCATGGTATCAAGATTTTTTTGAGATGAAAAATATTGTATAATTTTTGGTACAATTCACACGTGCCTATAATATACATAGAGGTATATATACTTACATAGAGGCCCACCTCCAACCACCCCCTAGGTCCTCTCTTAGTAGGCTCTCATTAGAGGCAAGGGAGATCGATGCCGTATTCTAGTGCCCCGGGATCAGGGCAAAGGTACAAGTCCCTGACTGTCTGCTCTGAGTGTCAGTCCACAATTCAACGAAGGTCTCGGCTTCTTCAAATTTTCCATGGCCAGCGCCTTGTTCACGTCCTGTCCAGTCTCCGAAATATTTTTAACGGTGGTTAGTACCTACCTATTTACCATTTATAACAAGACGAATTAACTAAAAGAAATATACGCAGTTTTACTGAAAATTTTGTTGTGCACTTAGAATAAGTTGGGCAGTTTAAATTTTAATCATGTTATACTTACTCGTAAATACTTGTTTATAGCTCGCCCCGCACGGCTTCGCTCGCTAGGTAATTTCACCTCTTTAGGCGTTCATCATCATCAGCCATAAGACCTCAGCCGCTGTTGATAGGCCTCCTCCTTAGACCGCCACACCGACCAAAAACGTGCCACTTGCATCCACCGGTTGCCCGCGACTTTCACAATGTCGTCGGTCGGTCATCGGACAATGTCTTTAGGGGTTGATTATCGAAAAATCCTTATACATATGTTTCTCTATTACTCGTACTCTGTATACAAACCGAATTTCGTTAGTATGAAACAAGTTTTCATTTTCATATATTATAAATCTTAGGGGTCCATTTAAGGGTCCCGTTAGAGGTGGAATTTCGCAAAATCCGATCTTATTGTTCGCCTAGACTGTTTGAGGAATATTTGGTATGGTATCAATTTCCCGTTTCTACCATAAGCGGTTTGATCTGTGGGTTGATTCCTAGAAAAAGGTTTGTTATTTACGTAAGTATATATAGACATGAACTCGGGTTCTAGCCGCGGCTATCGCAGGGCTTAGGTAGGCATAAATCATATGCTGAAGGCGTAAATACGTAAAATTGACAGTAATTGGGCGGTAAGCCCAGGTGCTGTCAACAAGCCCGTAGTGCAGCTAAATAATGCTATTCATTATTATGAAGGCTCAGATTAGTTTGGCAATGATATTGCAATAAATAAGTGATATAACATTTTGTTACTTAGAGACTATCGGCACTCGAGTCCCACAATCTCTACAACCTTGGCCCATAACCGAGAACTGTTATAGTGTGTTACTAATTTGAGGTTTTGTGACAACTGATTACTAAGCAAATATTTGTATTGGTGAATAAAACCTTGTACTGTGCGCTGCGTCGAGAACACGCATCGCTCGGTACACACAATACGAATGATCAAATACACTTGTAGACGATGACCGAATCCGGAATATCGACATCGTAAATTCGGCTATACGTTAGATCACGGGTGAAATGTATAAAAGATTTTGTCAGCGACTCAAAATTATCAGTCGCTCATTTGGTAGCATCCGAAACGAATCAAAACCTTCAAAATGAAACTGGTACGTCAGAGCTATTTAAAAACTAGAAAATCATATTTTTATCAAACGATATGTATTGTAAGACTCGCGCGGTAATGTGCAATAATTTATTATTGTTTTTAAATTTACAGATAATTATCGTCGCTCTCGCCCTTGCGGCCGTCGCTGTAGCCGCTCCTACGGACCCTCCTCAGATCGTGCGGTCGAATTTCCAGCAAAATCCCGATGGTGGATACGAACAAAGGTAACAGTCATGAAATTAAATTCATCGATTTCAATTGTAAAAAAATACGGTTTTCATATTATTTTCGGATGTGCAGTCTTAGTTGGTACACTGTATGTATTTAGTAGTAATAGTATGTTTTATATTGGTGTAGGAGAAGATACCCCAATTTTGAGAGCGGACATTCGCTGGTCAATTTGACACAAACTAGTTATAAAAGTGTTCGGGGTGGCAATAGCTCTTGTATCGACAAACTACAAATTTCATGCTCGAAATGTGGACTTCGAATGTGTGTTATTCAAACTTCATTATACTTTTTGACAGCTTTGCCATACCAAAACGATTTATGAATATGTATCTTGATTTGATTCCCTCATTTACAGTTTCGAGACTGAGAATGGCATTAAAGTACAAGAAACCGGTGTGCTGAAGGAAGCTCTCGACGAAGAGAACAAGCCTCACACGGTCGTAGTTGTCCGAGGTTCTTACTCCTACCTCGACAATGAGCGCAAGGAACAGACCATTGAATACTACGCCGACGAGACCGGCTTCCACGCGGAAGGAGCCGCCATCCCTAAGTTGGCTGGTGCCAGGAGATAAGCGCCCGCATCCGACCACTGGCGAAGCATCGATCACTCCGGGCGACTGATCGCTCCTTCACCAGCCTAACACGAACTCGCTCTACATAGGACATGAGGAATGCCATAGACTGAGCGCGTCGCAGCATCAGCCGCGCTCAACTGTTACTCGTTAAACTGATGCTCACTGCCATAATTTTTACCTTTTTTATTTGTTTTTTAACGTGACTTGATAGTGAAATAAAATTCATTTTAGTGATTATATTTTGTGGTTGTCATTTTCAAAAGTATTCTAGGTAGTAAGTAGGTTCTTGTATATTTTACTTTTCAAATTATATTTTAACATACGCCATCTTAATAATCGCTCTAAGATAGATTCCGAAACATTTGTTTGCAATAAAAGACTAAGTTAGGAGACGAGCCAGTCGCTCGCCTGTAGGTAGGTAAAATGTCACGCTTGCTCATGAAGAAACATCAAGACATTCAAAGATTTTCTAGGAAATAGACTGTGTTTTGTCATTCTCCTCTATCTGCACAAAACACCCCAAGCGAATCATAAAACACCCCAAGCGGGACGTCAGTGCAGGTCTTATCACTCCCACTTAGAATTAGCAGGCACTTTTTACAAAACCATTTAAATTTAATTTAAAAAAAAACAAATCGGTTCATAAATGACGGAGTTCTGAGATGTAACAAACAAAAAATAAAAAATTCGGTCGACTTGAGAACCTCCTTCTTTTTTTTGGAAGTCGGCTAAAAATTTAAATCTAAGTTGAATCTACTTTTGTTGGGAATTCCGTTCAAACCACTGATATCTATGTAGAAACCACGTTCAAGAGCAATAAGTTTTCCAATTCACCTTTTTACAAGCTTTTATTTAACTTGCAATGTTTGTTTGTTGGTATGTTAAGGTCAAATTTTGCAACTGATTTTTAGACCAGTTACCCTTGTTCAATTGAGTTTAAATTTTGCATGACTGTCAAGTTCCGATGACAATACAATATTATGACTGCGAGCTGATCTGATTAAGAAGACTGCAGGTGGAAAATGGAACTCCTCAGTAACTAACAGTAGATTGATAGAGTTTTGACTCATTTTCATTAGCTTATAGTACCAATAACGGATTTTATGAAAGCTATTTTGGAAAAATATTTTTTTCTACAAAAACTTATTAGTTAGAACTGCGGAGGCTTCGAATTCGTTATCTATTTATTTAAGACCAACAGCACAATAATACAAAATAAAGAACATAGATACATTATATAAAACAGCCAATTATAGGTCTATTACATTTTTAGTAGTATAAACAATATCGCTTTAAAAAACACTACTAACAAAGTAACATACAAAGTACTCCAATAAATAAAATAAAAAACAACAAGCGGCAGTTAGTGGCTATACATGGCCCATCCCGACATAGTGCGAAAGGAACAGTCAGACCCACAAGCGGCAGTTAGTGGCTATACATGGCCCATCCCGACATAGTGCGAAAGGAACAGTCAGACCCGAATCTCACGGGAACAAAAGAAACAAACTATTAAGGTTAAGGTTATCTGCTTCTGTCTTTCCGAAAACGTACAATCCGGGGTTGTTGAATAGGTACTTCCTAGACAAGCGAACTACATCTTCAAGTGGCTATACATGACCTGACCTGACATCGTCTGAAAGAGATGGCTATATATGAGTTTCTGGGGAGCGAAAGGGAGCAGCTATAACCTTAGTAGTTTGTTTCTTTTACTCCCGTGAAATAAAGTCTAGGTGTCCCTTTCGAACGATGTCAGGTCAGGAAATGTAGCGAGGCCTTTCGACCACATTGTTGCTTCCAACTAGGTGAGACTGTGGTCAGAAGTATAGCTAGCATAATTTAAAAACATAAACTTATA
Source organism: Apocheima hispidaria (assembly GCA_947579745.1). Classification (NCBI taxonomy): domain Eukaryota; kingdom Metazoa; phylum Arthropoda; class Insecta; order Lepidoptera; family Geometridae; genus Apocheima; species Apocheima hispidaria. Next base: position 8,240,163 of record OX388151.1, read on the forward strand.
GCAATATTTGTATGACATGTTTCTCAAGAAGATACCTAATTAATTACTAGAGCGCTTACTCGAGCATTTTTACCTAGTAGGTAGGTAAGGTACCTACTTTACTGGAAACTCTCGAACTAAAGACTAAGTAGGCAATAATAAAAATTTGTTCATCTCTATTCCAAATTCGTACGTCGGAATCTTAATAGTAGTTAAAGAAACGGATCACGTATCAATTAAATATATCGCCTCTATGTATGTAGGTACCTACACAAAATTCTACGGGAACGAAATAGGTAACGTTTACGTCATTCAACAAAAACTAAAAATAGGTAATACACAACTTCAATCACAAGTACCTAAGTAGGCTGTGGGAAGGTACAAAAAGTAGGTATTTGTAACAATATGTACCTACGTCGATTGCGCCTCTTTATTTCGCTTCGAGATTCTACGCCGAATAGGTTCTGTATGTAATAAGAAAATGTTATGATCCAAATTTTGCCTACTAGTTAGGTAAAGTGCCACCACTGCGACCAGAACCACCAGAGAACGGGCAACAGCGTCCTTTTAGTATTCAGTAAGAGCTCTGTGTCCTCCAACAGGCCTTAGTTCAGCTGTTATCGAGAGTCACTACGAACCGTCTCGAACGAAGGTTTGAGCTGAGTAAGCGCTCGAATAATTAATTAGTTAGGTACCTTCTTGGGAAACATGTCATACAAATATTGCTATAAGTTTTTGTTTTTAAATTATACTAGCTATACTTCTGACCACAGTCTCACCTACTTGGAAGCAACAATGTGGTCGAAAGGCCTCGCTACATTACCTGACCTGACATCGTTCGAAAGGGACAGCTAGACTTTATTTCACGGGAGTAAAAGAAACAAACGATAGATAACGAATTCTAAGCCTCCGCAGTTCTAACTAAGTAATAAGTTTTTGTAGAACAAAATATTTTTCCAAAATAGCTTTCTTAAAATCCGTTATTGGTTAAAACTCAATCAATCTACTGTTAGTTACTGAGGAGTTCCATTTTCCACCTGCCGTCTTCATAATCAGATCAGCTCGCTGTCATAATATTGTATTGTCGTCGGAACTTGACAGTCATGCAAAATTTAAACTCAACTGAACAAGGGGAACTGGTCTAAAAATCAGACCATCAACGTCAGATCAATTTGACCTTAACATACCAACAAACAAACATTGCAGGTTAAATAAAAGCTTTTAAAAAGGTGAATTGGAAAAACTTATTGCTCTTGAACGTGGTTTTTACATCTATCAGTGGTTTGAACGGAATTCCCAACAAAAGTAGATTCAAGTTAGATTTAAAATTATAGCCGATTTCCAAAAAAAAGGAGGAGGTTCTCAAGTCGACTGATTTTTTTATTTTTTATGTTTGTTACATCTCAGAATCTCAGATCTCAGAACTCCGTCATTTATGAACCGATTTGTTTTTTTTTAAATTAAATTTAAATGGTTTTGTAAAAAGTGCCTGCTAATTCTAAGTGGGAGTGATAAGACCTGCACTGACGTCCCGCTTGGGGTGTTTTATGATTCGCTTGGGGTGTTTTGTGCAGATAGAGGAGAATGACAAAACACAGTCTATTTCCTAGAAAATCTTTGAATGTCTTGATGTTTCTTCATGAGCAAGCGTGACATTTTACCTACCTACAGGCGAGCGACTGGCTCGTCTCCTAACTTAGTCTTAGTAGCAAATGGAATGAATCTTAGAGCGATTATTAAGATGGCGTTTGTTAAAATATAATTTGAAAAGTAAAATATACAAGAACCTACTTACTACCTAGAATACTTTTGAAAATGACAACCACAAAATATAATCACTAAAATGAATTTTATTTCACTATCAAGTCACGTTAAAAAACAAATAAAAAAGATAAAATATTATGGCAGTGAGCATCAGTTTAACGAGTAACAGTTGAGCGCGGCTGATGCTGCGACGCGCTCAGTCTATGGCATTCCTCATGTCTTATGTAGAGCGAGTTCGTGTTAGGCTGGTGAAGGAGCGATCAGTCGCCCGGAGTGATCGATGCTTCGCCAGTGGTCGGATGCGGGCGCTTATCTCCTGGCACCAGCCAACTTAGGGATGGCGGCTCCTTCCGCGTGGTAGCCGGTCTCGTCGGCGTAGTATTGAATGGCCTGTTCCTTGCCCTCATTGTCGAGGTAGGAGTAAGAACCTCGGACAACTACGACCGTGTGAGGCTTGTTCTCTTCGTCGAGAGCTTCCTTCAGCTCACCGTTTTCTTCTACTTTAATGCCATTATCAGTCTCGAAACTGTAAATGAGGGAATCAAATCAAGATACATATTCATAAATATTCATAGATTCATAAATCAATTTGGTATGGCAAAGCTGTCAAAAAGTATAATGAAGTTTGAATAACACACATTCGAAGTCCACATTTCGAGCATGAAATTTGTAGTTTGTCGATACAAGAGCTATTGCCACCCCGAACACTTTTATAACTAGTTTGTGTCAAATTGACCAGCGAATGTCCGCTCTCAAAATTGGGGTATCTTCTCCTACACCAATATAAAACATACTATTACTACTAAATACATACAGTGTACCAACTAAGACTGCACATCCGAAAATAATATGAAACCGTATTTTTTTTTTTACAATTGAAATCGACGAATTAAATTCATGACTGTACCTGCTCCTGTATCCACCTTCGGGATTTTTCTCGAAATTCGACCGCACGATCTGAGGAGTGTCCGTGGGAGCGGCTACGGCGACGGCCGCAAAGGCGAGGGCGACGATAATTATCTGTAAATTTAAAAAACAATAATAAATTATCGCACATTACCGTACAAGTCTCACAATACATATCGTTTAATAAAAATATAATTTGCTAGTTTTTAAATAGCTCTAACGTACCAGTTTCATTTTGAAGGTTTTGATTCGTTTCGGATGCTGACAAATGAGCGTCTGATAATTTTGACTCGCTGACAAAATCTTTTATACGTTTCACCCGTGATCTAACGTAATGCCGAATTTACGATGTTGATATTCCGGATTCGGTCATCGTCTACAAGTATATTTGATCATTCGTATTATGTGTAATAGTAATAATTAATAGTAGTTAAAGAAACGGATCACGTATCAATTAAATATATCGCCTCTAAGTATGTAGGTACCTACACAAAATTCTACGGGAACAAAATAGGTAACGTACACAAAAACTAAAAATAGGTAATACACAACTTCAATCACAAGTACCTAAGTAGGCTGTGGGAAGGTACAAAAAGTAGGTATTTGTAACAATATGTACCTACGTCAATTGCGCCTCTTTTTTTCGCTTCGAGATTCTACGCCGAATTGGTTCAGTATGTAATAAGAAAATGTTATGATCCAAATTTTGCCTACTAGTTAGGTAAAGTCCCACCACTGCGACCAGAACCACCAGAGAACGGGCAACAGCGTCCTTTTAGTACTCAGTAAGAGCTCTGTGTCCTCCAAGAAGCCTTAGTTCAGCTGTTATCGAGAGTCACTACGAACCGTCTCGAACGCAGGTTTGATACTTCCAGCCTCCAGCTTAGGCTAAGGTATGAAAAAGCTTTCAATTCAATCGAGATCTGGGTAGTGTTGCAGACCCTTCAGCTGTATCTGATCCACTATAGGTAAGTATATCGAAGTGCTGAAGTGTTTGTACGCCACCATGTCTATCCGATTGCAGGGCGAGAGCACGAAACCAATCCAATTGCAGAAAGGCGTGAGACAGGGAGACGTTACTCTCCGAAACTGTTCACGAACGCATTGGAGAATGTTTTTGACTGGGATGGATTCTGCCTCAGTATTAAGGGCGAATACACTCACTCACCTTCATTTTGCCGATGATATAATAATCATGAAAATGCCAAAATCGCTATTTGAGGAGTTCCCTCTAATCTTCATGGATTCCATCAGAACTAGATTTTGATAAAAGTAGGACCAATTTGGAAGCATCAGGGGATGCTTCCAAATTGGTCCTACTTTTAAAATACAATAAAATATATATTTAAATCGGTTTGTACATAACGCAGTTCTGAGGCAACAAACATAAAAAATACGGTTTTCGGTTCAGTTTAGATTATCTTTGGGTATCCGTATTTCGAACTGCTATTCTTATTTTAAGGCACTGTTCCTTTATCAGAGTCTATGGTCCTCTGAGCTTGTGGTTCACTACGAAGGTTTTGAGTATACATTTTGAGGATAGACCTACTCACTAAAGCGGTGACGTTGGGGACGGAGGGTTCATCCGCGGTAGCCAGTCTCGTCGGTGAAGTAGGTGATGACCTCGTCGGGCAAGCCTTCACGGGGGTAGCTGTAATAGCCACGCGCGGTGAGCACCTTTTAGGGCTCGTTGTCCGTGTTGCTGACTTCCTATAGTTGACCTTCCTCTGCGCGTTAAATGCCGCCGTTCCTCGTGAATCTGTCGGAATATAGGTAAATATAGATATATAATTGCAAAACACAAAATATTTTATTGAATAATTATTACAGGCGCTCATAAAGTTTCTTTAGTACCTGAGTGAATTATGTAGACTAAGGGCATATAACATATAATAATACTACTAAGTCAACGAAACCGAAAATAATAAAATGGTTTTTCTATTTTGTGCACCTTACCTACTTATGATATATTTTATATGATATATCATAACATATTATTTTTAGTCAAGTGGCACGTTGTCGGTCGGTTTGGTGCTCTAAGGGGGAGGCCTATGTTCAGCAGTGAACGTCTTCAGGCTGATAATGGTGATGATGATAATTATATTTAGATTATTTTAGATTTTTTTGGGTTATATCGTCTAGCATAGCCAAGAGGGAAAATATCTACCTTTTTTTTTTCTTTTATGCCATAGGTGGCAAACAAGCAGACGGGCCGCCTGATGGTACGCGATCATCGTCGCCTATGGATACCTGTAACACCAGGGGCATCACAGATACGTTGCCGACCTTTACAGACTCTATTAACATCCCTTTTGAAGAACCTCATGTTGTAGTTACTCGGAAAAACCGCTGATGAAAGCTCATTCCACAATTTGTAGGTGTGAGGCAAAAAGGATCGCGTAAAACGCACAGTGTGCGATTTCCATAGATCGATTACATGCGGATGAATTTTTAAGCGGTGGCGGCTGGTGCGGTGATAAAATCGGCACGACGAACATGTAAATGCGATAAAAGATAGAGAGAGATCCAGAGTTTCTGCGCATGCTGAGCGGCTCTAGGTTTTCGGTGAGCTTGGGATCGTTGACAATTCTGACAGCTCTACGCTGTAATGCATCAAGAGGCTCAACTTGATACTTAGGTGCTCCATTCCACAGATGGGAGCAATACTCCACGTGAGATCGGACTTGGGCTTTGTAAAGCAGAAGGCTTTGACCCGACGTGAAGTACCGCTTCGCCTTGTTGAGCACACCAAGTTTCTTGGATGCAAGTTTCGCCTTACTTGCAATATGATCACGGAACTGTACATTTGCAGAAATTTCAACACCTAAGATCCCGAAATCTTGAGGGGAGCGTTATGAAACTGAGGAGCCACAACAAATGGAATTTTTTAGGCAGTGAATGCGCAAACCTGTATCTTCGTTGGGTTAAACTGAACTAAATTCAGTTCACCCCAATCCGAGATTCGATCAAGAGAGGCCTCAACTTCAGACACTAGTTTGTTCCTACTTTCATCAACAACAGCACGAGGTGTGTTAGCACGACCGGTATACTGTGCATCGCCAGTGCTGTCATCCGCATAGCAATGCATGTTGCTTGTTTGCAACATGTCATTGATGTGGAGAATAAAGAGCGTCGGCGATAACACAGAACCCTGCGGGACGCCAGCATTGATAGAAATGCTGTCGGTGCAGCAACCGTCAATAACGACCTTGATACTCCTATCAGCAAGAAAGCTGGCAACCCAAGTACATAACCCCTCAGGAAGTTCATAGGATGGTAGCTTGGATAGGAGTGCCCTGTGCCAGACCCGATCAAAGGCTTTGGCTATATCCAGACCAACAGCAAGCGCTTCCCCCTACTCTCAACGGCTTCAGCCCAACGGTGAGTGAGGTATACCAGAAGATCACCAGCTGATCGTCCATGACGGAAGACGTACTGACGATCACTGATGAGCCGGTGCTCCTCCAAGTAACCTAGGAGCTGGGTGTTTACCACTCGCTCCATCACCTTGCAGAGTAGAGAGGTAATAGCTATGGGCCTGTAGTTAGACGGATCAGATCGATCTCCTTTTTTAGGAATCGGGTGGGACCTACATCAAATTCTCTTGAAAAAAAGCCCAATTTGAAAATTTTAATCATTGTACTTGATTGATTATGTCTAAAGGTTATTTTGAGATATAATATGTTTTTTTGATTCTATAGTCTGGTAAGGCCAAGAGGGAAAACATGATTACATGACATTTCTCGATAAAAAAAGTCATTGATATAGGTGTACATCTATATAGGTCGACGTCTATATAGGTGTACATTTTTCGCTGGCGTTCCACTTTGTGTAGACGTAGTTGTATTTAGCAATTATCTAATTTTTTAAATAACGCGCTTTTTTTTCATAGCCCATAAGGCTAGATTGAAACGCTCAAGATTTTGACCGATTTCATACACACATACAAAATTATTTTTAGGGTTCCTATTCTTCTCCTTGTTTGTCGGCCTGGATATCACGTGTCTGAATTTTTATTCAGAGATAAAAATTAAGCCAATTATGCTGACATTGAGTGTTCGGATAGGTTATCATAAACGATACAAGCGAAAGTAATTTGAAAAAAATAATGTTTTCGACACAGCTTCGGAATCCTACTGAAAGCATATCACGTTTAAAAATCCAGATCCAGCGCTCAGATCCATAAAGGATCTACAGATTTTTTCTTCTCGTTAGATCCCATTTTGCAATCATAGTTCTATCGAGAACTTTTTTTCTCAGTAGATCCATTGGTAGATCGTCGATGGAACTATTCAGATATTTTCTTCTCGTTAGATCCCATTTTGAAATTGTGGATCTATTGAGAAGTTTATTTCTTATTAGATCCATTGGTCAGATGTGAAAATGACACATTGGCATCAATTCTGTTGAACAACTCTCTAAACTAAATTAATCTGACAGGACTTAAATTATCTGCGTCTCTTTTAATTTCTATATGTAATAAAAGGACGGCTACAATTTTATAGCGTTCAAATGTAGTTTAGTTTAGAAAAAGACACATCAAATTGACATCATTGTGGGCGGAACTGAAAAGGCTAGATGTATGTTTTTTTTGTGGATTATATTTTAGAGGCTTGGTGCGCGACCGTGAATCTAACCGCGCGGCGATACGATTCGCGGTCGCGCAGCGCCGCTGCTGAATCAAACAATCATCGTGTCGTCTGCTCCAGTCGATATTCTCGATAGGGATAAATGTTTATTATGTTCAACTTAAAAATCAGAAAATTAGAGAAAACTTAAAAATACTACCTAAAAACTAAAACCTAAAATAACTATAAAAAATAAACTAAACTAAAAGACCATTAGTGGAGGAAAAGGTTCCCAGAATGCTGGCGGCATTGCCACGTTGAATGGCAATGCTCAATTTCTGTGCGAAATAAAAGCCAGCATTCTGGACACCTGACGCCTCCACCAATCGCCTGGCCAAGTCCCGATAGAGGTTTAAAGCGGCCGGTCCCCACGGATCCATCGTCTCCACCCCAAACGGAGCGAACATGTATACCCGGTCAAGGTGTGCATATTTGCGCCGGCCCCAACTGATGTACCAGGAAGGTGAGACGGAGCCATTGTGTCTCGATATAATTCTAGTGAAAATAATCATCATGGTAATTGTATGCCCTACTAAGCATCCATTTTGTATGCCAAACATCTCGGTCCAGAGCCAATTTTGCCCAGATTCGAGCCGTGGTAATCACACTAATACTATAAATGCGAAAGTGTGTAAGTAGGTAAGTATGTATGTAAGTATGTAAGTGTGTTTGTTTCCGTTCAACTCTGTAACGGCTGAATGGATTTGAATGAAATTCGGTATAGAGGTAGCTTAAGCCATGGATTAACACATAGGCTACTTTTTATCCCGGAAAAATATTCGGTCTCTGTAGATAAGCGGGTGAAACCGCGGGGCAAAGCGAGTGATCTATATTTATGATTTACTAGCTGCACCCCGCGGTTTCACCCGGTATTCTACAGGAACGGTTAAATCTTTCGGGACAAAAATAATATGTTAATCCAGGGAATAAGCCACCTCGATTCCAAATTTCATCCAAATCCGTTAGCCGTTACATAGTCGAATGGTATCGACATATCGCGGCATATGTATCAAATTCTTAATAGAGTTATTTCGGAGCTGAAGGATGCGTCGGGTACGCACCTTCAGCGGTTGAACGGTTGAGCGGGCGTGGGAGCTTGGTGGACGGGAAGGTGTGCACTTGAGCCGCCATCTTGCGTCAACACTTGTTGACCGGTGCACGTCGAGCGTGGTGAATAATGAAAAAACTTCAAAACCAGTAAAAAATACGGACATTTTGTGCTCCAGGGAAAAAAAAAATGTGTTGGATTTATCGTCTTTATTCGAGATAAGTTTGTTTTGTAGATTTAAGATGGATATAGTTCCCCTATTTCCAAAATAAAATAATAACTTATCATTCTTGAACCATACCTAATAGGGAAATATGTTTCATTTACTAGTCGTCGATCGGGTATTAGTAGGTACGGGGGCAATAGTACGCATGCAAGCGTACTAATTTTGTACCCTGAAGCATTCATTTAAAAATATGTATTCAAGATACAAACTCAAGATACAGGCTTAGCCGAGTTTGAAGTCCCCAAGAAATGTATAATATGTTGATAAAATAATTATGGATAATAAATAATAATTTTTGTTATTTTTTTTATTTTGTTTGAATTTTGCAATAGGTATGTTTAACTATTTGCTAATTTTACTAATAAAATTTTATTTAACCCGCGACTTCTAACGCATGGACATAAAAAAGTATCTTAGGTCCGTCTTTGTGATTTACAGTCACTCCTTATCAAATTTAATCAAGATCCGTTCAGCCGCTTAGCCTTGACAACGCGATAAACAGAGAAACAAAGTTACTTGGTTACAAAGTTACGTGGTTTTCATAAAACCACGTCAGTTTTCATAGTAAAATTACTTCCTATAGTTCGCTAAATGGCGTTTATCCATTTTTGTGCTTTTTCAAGTTTTTTATGGACTGACTGTTGTAAAGTAGGGAGTTCTGAATCGCGCAAGCTACGTTTTTTCGTCAAGACGAACGTATTTATTTTCATACCTCGAAGCTTTATTGGTCCGGATACGACTGCGGCTATATTACACTGAATTATAATATTGGTTAGGAAGGATAATACATTGGTATTTAGTTTTTTTTTTTCAGAATATAAAAACATGCGAACTTTTAATAAAAAATTAAAAAATACACCCGAGAAGACAAATAATTTCTGAACCAGTTTAGGTTTCTAAAATATTAAAATTACTGTTTACTCTGCTACGCAACGAAGAAAACTTGAAAACTTCTACTAATACTTAATTTATTAAAGAAAACAATAATAACTGATTAGCACTAATTTTATTGTAGTAAACAACCGCAAAACAATTATTATTCTAGTTAATGATTGCTTAACTAGATATCATCTCGACTAATGCTTAACGCAGTACTCTAATATGGCACAATTCGATTTCCATTTAGCAGATATCATTTCTATGTCGTCGAAAGCCGGTTTCAGCCTTGAGGATTGAAGGTTGTTTATCTTCTGACGGGCTTCTTGGGGATGGAGTCTCCCTCCGCGTGAAAGCCGGTCTCGTCTGCGTAGTAGGTGACGGTCTGGGGATTGTTGTCGCTGTCTATGTAGGTGTAAGTCCCGCGAACCACCACAACATCATGGGGCTTGTTTTCCTCGTCATTGATTTTCTTGAGTTCACCGTCCTCTTGGCGACTGGTGCCGTCTTCGGACTCGAAGCTGTCAAACAAATTTTGAACTTTAAAGCAAATAGCTCCGTACATAAAGCATTGGCATCATCTAATGGTTAGTTATAGTGGTGTGTTTGCTGTAATTTAATATTGTGTGGTAGGGATAAACTAAACCCATGTTTAACTTTTAAAATTTCGCGATTTGAACACATTATTTAATGTTTGTTATCAGGACTTAACCAAACTAAAACTAATTTTTAAATTAAACTAGATTTAGCGTGATTAAGTCCTGATAACAAACATTAAATTTAACCTATGTTTATTTAAGAAAGAGAAAGAAACACATGATAACTACGAAAAACTATGTTTTACTCATCATCTTTGGGAGTTCTTCATATGGAAGTTTAGAGGTTCGAAGCAAAACTTTCGGCGATTTCGTGCTGCGTTCTTTAAATGCTGGTAGCTTAGTCCAATTAGCTTCTTGAGGTCAACAGCTAACCGTCAACCGTGAAAGAAGGTGACCTTGCTTGGTGAGCTCTCTTTTGCAGCTTTCTCTAGTACATTGGCATTTGAGGTGAAGACAGTCCAAGAAATCTAGTCTCTTTTATAAAAAAATACTCGGAGAGATGCAAAATAAGACAGAATATGGTATTCACCCGAAGCCGTAACTTCCATCTGGCCCCTGGTCGTTTCTGTAGTTCAGGATGTTAATTTGGTTTTCGGCTACAGGAGGGGCGGCGATGGCCACGGCCACGAGGGCGAATGCTACTACGATCTGTAGACACAATAATTTCACATTATTCACAATTCTTACACAATTTAAAATGAATAAATATTTTTAAGCTAATTAAAAATTGACGAACCATTTTGAATAAGATTTTGTTTAATTCGTGTGCTACCTACCATATATGAGAAACTGGTGCATTAGCAGCGCTGACTAAATCCTAACTAATTTTATAAATGCGAAAGTAACTATGTATCTCTGTCTGGATTATTATTTGCTTAAAAAAATAAATAAAAAGAAGGTCGATCTTCAATACGTAATATGACTAAAAGTTTGACATCATTTCGTTTTTTTTCTGACAGTATTTTTTAAATGAAAACCTTAGACGAAGCATCATACAAATCCATGATGAAAACTGTCCCCACAAACACAAGCACTGCATAACAAGTAGGTAAATTAAGCAATTCATCTCATACTCTATGATTGAAGCATAGTTTTGTGAATAGTAAAACAATTAAAACCTACACAACGAAGAATGGCTTTGCAAGCAGATATTAAATGTGCTTTTAGGATGAAGGACTTGAAAAGCCGTTTTTAATAAACCCCGCCCGGTGTCTTAATTCCAGAGGTTCTCTTCATGCTCCCAGTCTAATTATATATTTTAAGTTGATTTTTTGGGGTTCCGTAATACTAAAAGGAACCTTTATAAGTTCGTCGTGTCCGTCTGTCTGTATGTCTGTCTGAATCCTTTACAGCCTTATAACTTCCAAAGTTATAAACTTACATGCGAGAAATTTTGCACTACGATATTCTAAGTATAGACCTATAGTTTCAAAAAATAAAAATAAATAAGCACTGATCAAGCAAGCAACAAGCAAGGCAAGACGAGGGCGTGTGCGTGTCACGCTTAGCATTCCTTGATAAAGGTCACCGAATGTGATCGAAACTATAGTCGGAATAACCGACTCAATTTAACGTGAGTATTCACGTTTTAAGGGGACTATTTTCAGTAGTGGACGTCTTATGGCTGATGGCGATGATTCCCATTTTATTAAAACAAAATGTGTCAATACCACGCAGTTTTCATAGTAGTATATAGAGTAGTTTAACGACTATTATTTTTAAATGAGAAAAAAAAACCCGACTGCAAAAGTTTACTTATGATACTCTGGACATAAAAAAAGGAAATCCAACGACACCTCACTCATAAAAATCGGTTAAGCCGTTTAGGCTACATAGCTTAATATGGGAAGAAACACATTCAAGAAGAATGATTCAAGAAAGTCCGCCAAATGGTCTTCCCTTAAACATTCGTCTTAGCAAATCCAGCTGTAAAACTATTTACATTTTCAAATCATGATCAGCTACCGTAAGACATCCACTGCTAAGCATAGACCTCCCCCATTGAGTTCCACACTGAACGACTATTCATATGCATCCACCGGTTTCCCGCGACTTTTACTATTTCGTCCCCATATTGGGAGGCCTGCCTCGCAATATGAGGGCGACATACGTGTATTTTAACTTAATCCACTAAGTAATCCACAAGGATTCTTATAGAACAATACCCATAAAAAATATTTCACGAATCGATAATTTAACCAAGTATTTATTTGATAATAAAATCTACGTACCATTTTCATCTTGAATATTTTAGTTTTGATTGGGCAGTACCAAATAAATGACTGATGCTAAACCACTGGTGAACAACCCTTTTATACATTTCACCGGTGAGCTTCAGCACTAACAATAATAAAAAGAAGATATACCGGATTCCGAATCTACGAATACTTACGCATATTTAATCAAACGACAATACCATTAAAAATATCTATTTAATTTACATACCACCCAATATGATCTACATAATCAAGACCTAAAATTATTGAGCATGGTGTCTGTCATCCATTGCCAGTTGAGCGGGCTTCATACCGCTCATGTATTTCGTTTACAATTTCGGTATGACTCTCACAAAATTGGACGTAACGGTTTTTGATATTTTTGCTATATCACACACAGAGTATATATATCTTCGTGGTACCACACGTATCATAATTCATTATCAAACAGTCTTTACGTTACGAAAGACTTTTCGTACCACGAAGATATATATACTCTGTGTGTGATATAGCAAAAATATCAAAAACCGTTACGTCCAATTTTGTGAGAGTCATACCGAAATTGTAAACGAAATACATGAGCGGTATGAAGCCCGCTCAACTGGCAATGGATGACAGACACCATGCTCAATAATTTTAGGTCTTGATTATGTAGATCATATTGGGTGGTATGTAAATTAAATAGATATTTTAACGACTTACTAACAGTTTAATACGGTTTGTTTTCTTTTGTAGTGGTAGGGCACTCTTGTAGAGTCCGCCTGGGGAAGTACCACACCTTATCCAGTTATTCAACCGCCAAGCATTACTGTGTTCCGGATTGAAGAGCAATGTTTCCAGCGTAATTATTGGGCATACAGAGATTTAACATCTAACATCTCAGGGTGACGAGCGCAGTGCATATTGTTGAATTGTTCAAGTTCAAAATTCTGGGTGGCACTGAACTGTTATGGGCAAGCGTGACGCTTAACATCAGGTGAGCGACTGGCTCGGCTCGTCACCGAGTAAAAAAAAAAAAAAAAGTAATAGTTCCACCCCCGTTGTTTATAATTTTGTAAAATTGATTTTTGATTCTGTTTGCATTGATTTTATTGATCTCGTTTGTATGGAGATTTACTAAGTTAAATAATTCACCAGATTTTAATATTCATACAAATTCTTTCTGTTTAACGAGCTTAAAACTGGATGCAAAATCTGGATCAATTTTTATTTTTTGAACTAAATCTTTTTTTTCTATATCAAATGAGATCCCAACCTACTCGCAACAATCCAGATTTACTTCTCATTGCTTTGCTAATGAGGCGTTTTCAAAAAAAAATAAAAATGTTCTGGAATACATACTAGATGGCGTAAAGACCTATCGTTTTACCTGTCATTGTCATTTATGTCGAAATATTTTGTTTATTTTTTTAATCGTAAATTTTGGCTCCACACGATGTGTATTTAGCCGGTCTCAACTATTGTAATATTTCAAATGAAGTCAAATACATAGTTACGTTACTTGAAATTGTCTAAATACACACGTGGAGCCAAAAAACACGAGAAAAAAAAAGGCACACGTACATTTTTTTGTCTTTCATGTCTTGACAGTGACAGGAAAACCTCAAGGTACATCTAACGCCATCTATTGGGTACTTTTATTACCAGGTTTTTTTTTATTTGTAAAGCGCCTCATTCCCGGATTCACCGTGTCGGAAAATATTTGAATTGTTTATATCAACTGACAAATCACTGATTACGCAATCTACACTATAATATTAGATGTAAAGATTAGATTTTAAAGAGAATAGCAGCGCCCTGCGGTTTTACCCGTTTTCCTACAAGAGCCTATTTTTCCGGGGTAGGCTAGGTTAAGTTAGATTAGCTAACTCCTCTCCAACGTGGGTCGCCTTGCCGCGGCGGGAGGGCTTAGTAGCCGTGGCCTGGTTACCCAGGGTGAAGCTAAGCGGAACCCGAGGAGGGGCCGCTTCTCCGGGCTTGGCCCCCGAAGCCCACGATGAAGCGGCCATAGTAGGTTGCGGGCTGTATGGGCAGCACCGCTACTGAGGCGGGCTGCAGTGTCGTCGTGCTGGCGAAACTGCAGCTGCGGGTTTGAGGCCGCGGTGGGAGAGGACTGTTGGTGCCACTTTCCCTGCCTTACGCGGCCTTGACGGGGTCGCCACCGTTTGATGAGTTTGAGTAGTCGCAGAGGAAGAGTGTCGGTATGGCGATGCGCGGCTCTCCCTGTCTCTGCGACCGAAGTGGCACGCGACGGGGCCACTCATCTGACCAGGGGGACCTCAGGGGCCCATCGACTGGCTTGGTCCCCGGGAAGGCGTTGCGGCCACCATGTGTCCTGGCGTGTCGCGACGGGGGGAGGGTGCCGCACCCGGAGGAGGTTGCGGAGACGGACGGCTGCGGCACGTTCACGGTTGTGTGCGAGAGCGTTCCCGCGTTCCCACCACAAGCGGCGGAGGAGGGACACCGTTTGTGGGTTGGAGTCCCCCATCACCGTACTGTGTTCTTGTGGCAGTGCGGTATGCGCGCGCATAACTTAAAGAAGAAAAAAAAAAAGGCTAAGCAGGAAGGAAAAGGAGCAGTTTTGGTACGTCAATAAATGAAATATTTCAAAACATTTAGAGATATTCCTGAGGTACATCCGACATATAAACTTCCGTAAGGTTTACATACATGACAATGTAGACCAAGCATATGAAGAATTTATTGACCTATTTAACTTAATATTAAATCTGTGTATACATTTAGAACGCATTAAAATGACTCATAAAAGAAAAGTCAACTGGAACACAGAAGGCATAAAAATAGCAAGTAAAACAAAGAGATAGAGATAGAAATAAATAATACTTAGACCACTATAAAAAAATTGTAAAATATTGAAATAAATAATACTTAGACCACTATAAAAAAATTGTAAAATATTGAAGAAAACTATACACACATCACAAAAAATATCTAATAGTAAAAAAGTAAATGTAAAACTACCTGGAGTGTGATTAAGCAAAATACATCTCATTGTCAGTACAGCTCAGGACAATCAAAAATCGTCGACGACAAAAAAAAAAACTATTAAAGCTATTTTACCTAGTTTCGTCATGATTGGTTGAAAAATACGACCTGTAAGCGAGGACAGGTGAAAGCAAATTTTGCCATTAAATCAGAGACCTTTCGTTCGCTTCGCTCACTTGGTCAGTTATAGAATAAAAGACCTTGAAACCATTAACGTGTGAAACAAATTTGCAGGGCTGCTGGCGTAATTGCTTGACCACTAAAGCATTTTTCGTAATTTTCCAAATTAATGAAATATTATGGAGTTTTCCTTGGTTTTATTTTTCCTGTAAACTTTGTTTAATATCCTACATTAACATACCTACATGAATCTTATATTAATTACATACAAACACCCATACAAAAAATAAAAATCGATACCAAGGAAACAAAGGACCCCTTAAGTATAACTAAAGCTTAACTCTTAACTTTTAGGTACTTATTCATACATTTAAATAAAAATAAAAGCAAATCGTCTTAGCATATACCACTAACCCCAACAAATTGCAACAGCATCTTCATTGATTCTTCAAGTCCCCAAAGAAATAAAAAATATTGTTCAACAATTAAAAAACAAGAAAAGCACAGGATATGATAATATACCAATGCAAATTATTAAAAGCAGCATTGACAAAATAGCAGAACCTCTAAGTTATATAATAAACATATCTATTGAAACTGGTCTTTTCCTAACAAATTAAAAAAAGCTATTATAAAATCGATGCATAAAAAGGGATCCGAAAATAACATGTCTAAATACAGACCGATAGCTTTACATCCTAGTTTCTCAAAAAAAATTGAAAAAGTGTTATTTAACAGACTAACATCATTTTTAGATTTCAACAAGACTTTAAACTGTAATCAATTTGGATTTCAAAAAAATAAAAACACTTCATTAGCGATATTTATGTTTCTGAAACAGGTGTGGCAAGATATAAAATAAATAAAACGCAACTAATTATGTATTTTTCCCTAGCAAAGGTTTTGGATACTTGATGCACTTATTTATTTTTGTATTTTAGTTGTATAGTTCTCCTTCGTCAATGTGCTCCACTTAGGTTCAAAAAACTAACGATAAGTGCCATTATTTAATTTTGCCATCGTAGTAAAATTGTAAAATGAACTATTATTTACTTATTTAACTATGAAAATCTTATCCATCCATTATCCATGAAAATGTTATCCATCTTTAAAAAAATATATGATGTATTTTGAAATTACTGGGCATGACGATCGCAGTGCAGTGGTGGGTGTGACCCGGGTGCGTCCTAAAACTGCAACCAAAACCACCAGAGGACGGGCAGCGACGTCCGCTTAGTAAACGGTGAACGTTCTGCGATCCCCAAGCCACCTGCGAAGCGTGGGGATTATGGACCCCCACTATGAAAGACCCGCCCTTGGACCCCAGTCCCCGGCAGCTCCTCTATCCCTGGCTTTGGTAGCGGGTCAGGCAACGGAGGAGTAAGGGGTGCAAGGAATCCCCGATAGATGTCCCGCTACCACCTCCATGGACTTTGGCCCTGGCGGAATACAACATCCTCACACTCAAGCTCGAGCTGGAGGAAGAATCCGGCAACATGCTCTTTTACCGGGAAGGACTCAGTAAACCCCAGGTTGGTGTTAGGTTTCTCCTCCGTAGGTCCGTCATCAATAGCGTAGTGAAGGTCGATACTGTGTCGTGCAGGGTAGCGTACCTTATGCTCAGAATCACCGATCAGTATTCGCTTAAGGTCATACAGGTATATGCGCCGACCACGACACACCCCGACGATGATGTAGAGGGTTTGTATGAGGAGATATTCGAGGCCATACATACCGAAACTCACTTCACCGTTGTTATTGGGGATTTTGTTGGTCACGTCTGGTGAAGTCTCAAAGACTTTCAACTCAAACTGCATAATCGCTTCCAGTGCCAAATGCGAAACTGTGGACGAGATTAATAATGGGTTTGTGGGGTCCAAGTTCTTTAAGACACCATGCCGAAAAAAGCCTCAAAAGCTCTCAGACAAAACCACTAAGCTATTGGAGGACCGGACTGAGATGAGATTGTAATCTACAGCTGACATGTCGAAGTATGGCAAACTTAATAGACGAATCTCGAAATCTATGCGACACGACCTGCGACCCTATAATACGTCATGTATAAAGGACGCAGTTGAGCGGAACCAGGGCTCCAAATGCCGAAGCTGCAGATCGAGAATGGCAGTATAATTTCGTCGACAACGGAGATTCTGATAGAGCTCGAGTGGTTTTACGGACAGTTGTACACCTCGACACGAAAACCCATTGTCAGTACAGCCCAGGACAATCAAAAATCGTCGACGACAAAAAAAAACTATTAAACCTTTTTTACCTAGTTCGTCATGATTGGTTGAAAAATACGATCTGTAAGCGAGGACAGGTGAAAGCAAATTTTGCCATTAAAGCAGAGACCTTTCATTCGCTTCGCTCACTTGGTCAGTTATAGAATGATATACCTTGAAACCATTAACGTGTGAAACAAATTTGCAGGGCTGCTGGCGTAATTGCTTGACCACTAAAGCATTTTTCGTAATTTTCCAAATTAATGAAATATTATGGAGTTTTCCTTGGTTTTATTTTTCCTGTAAACTTTGTTTAATATCCTACATTAACATACATTAATTCATATTTGTTCACCCATAAACTTCGGAGATGAGGGGGTATGATCCTTTTTAGGGTTCCGTAGTACTACAAGGAACCCTTATAAGTTCGTCATTTCCGTCTGTCTGTCTGTCTGTCTGCCGTCGTCTGTCTTTCTAAATCCTTTACAGTCTTATAACTTCCAAAATTATAAACGTACATGCATGTAATTTTGCACAACTATAGTCTAAGTATATACCTTCAGTGTCAAACAATCAAAATGCTTTTTTTTTAATATTAGAAGGGTAGCTGCCATACATGTAAAGAAGGGATAGTAAAATTAATCGCACACATGCCCCCCACATGTAGAATAGAATAGGTCTTTTAAAATGAAGTTAAGGTATACTACATCATTTTTTTGTCAGATGTACCGCTCATCAAATATAGGCCGATAAAGTTGCTTGCAATGTGTCCTGTCCTATGGGCCTACGGAACCCTACTAAGCATGGCCCGACAAGTTATTTTCCCTTTTTTGTTTTTACAAACAAACTATTAATGATAAATATTTTCAATTCCTTAACTTGAGACTTTTCAAATGACACCCCACTTGACCACATTACGAAACGCAAACTAAAATGAGAAAGATTTATTTAAGTATGTACAAAAAATATTAGTAGTAGAAACGCTACTAACACTGTTTTTTGTTACCACATTTGTAGTACAATAGCATAAAACTATGAGACAGTGTTTCAAACCATGTGGTGAGGAAAATTACGTAAGCGTGCTTTTTTTTTTGTTTGTGTCACATTGGTATTATCAAATGGTATCCCGGTATCGATATCTTGCGGCACATGGATCAAATTCATATTATTTGTGAATATCGATATTATCGATTATCGTTATTTGCGTCGATATTACCGATATGTATAGTTTTTACTTTTTAAGAATTCATTGCACCGCTAGCGAGACACCCGCTTCAATTTACCAGAACTCAGTTTTCGAGGCGGGGTCAGGCCTCTCTGGGTGTTCAAACATTCTAAAGAGTGCATTAAGTTTTCTACAAAATATTATGAGTCGTTAAAATAATTTGCCATCTCGTATATATTTTGATTTAGGATGGGGTTGTGTATTAAAAGTAAGTAGGTACTATTTATAAAAAGATCTTTAATGTACTTTCCATGTTCTTGGAATTTACACATATATACAAACAAACAAAAAAATATTGTGGCAGTTTGACAATCAACAAATTTATGACATCTAGTTAATAAAAAAATACTTATTATAAATAAGTAATTAATTATTATTCTAGTTAATTATTGCTTATTAACTAGATATCATTGCGACTAATGCTTACAATTGCAGTACTCTGATATGGCAGAATTCGATTTCCATTTCATTAGCAGATATCATATTTCAAGTTTTGTCGAAAGCCGATTTCAGCGTTGAGCATTAAAGGTTGTTTATCTCCCGGCGGGCTTAGGGATGGATTCTCCCTCCGCATGGTAGCCAGTCTCGTCTGCGAAGTAGTTGATGGTCTCAGGCTTGCCTTCACTGTCAATGTAGCTGTAAGACCCGCGAACTACCACAACTTGATGGGGCTTGTTTTCCTCGTCAAGGGCATCTTTTAACTCGCCGTTCTCGACGCGAGTGATGCCGGCATCGGTCTCGAAGCTGTCAAACAAATTTTGAACTTTAAAGAAAATAACACCGTACATTAAGCATTAATTTAATTTTTAGGCAATAAAACGGACATCATCTATTGGTTAAAGTCATATGTGTTTGCTATAATTTAAAAATTTGTGTAGTGATGAACTAAAACTATGTTTATTTATGAAAGAGAGAGAAAAACATGATATCTACGAAGGACTCTTTGTTTTACTCATCATCTTTGGGATATTATCTTCTTATGGAAGTTTGGAGTTTGGAAGCAAAACTTTCCGCGATTTCACGCTGCATTCTTTTGATGCTGGTATCTTAGTCCAATTAACTCCTCTAGGTAAAGGTAAAAGACCCAATTTGCAAGGTGATCTTGTTTGGTGCAGCTTTCTCTAGAACATTGGCATTTGAGGTGAAGCCAGTCCAAGAAATCTAGTCTCTTTTATAAAAAAAAATACTCGAAGAGATGTAGGGTATGCAAAATAAGACAGAATATGGTATTCACCTGAATTCATATTTTCCGTCTGCGCCTTGTGTGAAATCGGAGCGCAAGATTTGAGATTGTTCTGCAGGTACAGGAGGGGCGGCGATGGCCACGGCCACGAGGGCGAATGCTACTACGATCTGTTGACACAATCATTTTATATTATTCACAATTCTTACACAATTTAAAATTAATCAATATTTTTAAACTGATTATAAATTGACGTACCATTTTCATTTTTAATAAGATTTTGTTTGATGCGCTTGCTACCAAATGAGAGACTGGTGCATTAGTGGCGCTGACTAAATCTTTTATACATTTCACGTTCATGCGATCTAACGTAATGTCAAACGTGTGCAAACACGTGGGCCATTTTAGATCTATCGCGGTCCTCTACTAGTAATATAAGTAAGAAAATATCGGTGAGACGAAAACTTCATTCCAAAGATGTCGACAATCTATTATTAATATTTAGTATAGTTACAGGCCTATTTTTTCTTCCTGATGCAGGGTAGGTCTGAGGAGTCGAGTCCTTGTTTCCTGCTTCACTTGTTAAAGGTCG
Organism: Apocheima hispidaria; assembly: GCA_947579745.1. Taxonomy (NCBI): domain Eukaryota; kingdom Metazoa; phylum Arthropoda; class Insecta; order Lepidoptera; family Geometridae; genus Apocheima; species Apocheima hispidaria. The sequence continues at coordinate 8,260,753 of OX388151.1, forward strand.
TCGTAACTTGTTTCGTATTTTGGATGATAATAAAATGCATACCTGCATATCTAGATTTTTTTTGTATTATTTTTTAGTAAAGTGACGTTGCAGCAGAGATTCCTATATAAAGCATTGTATTTGGAAAGACAATAGTAGTCGTTCAATAAATACCGGCGATATTTATTCAAACTTATTAAAAATGAAACTGGTAAAAAGCTGCGATTCTTATTTGCTTATTATTAAAAAATAAAACAGAATACACTGGGCGATTCTGACAGTATTATTTAAATGAAAATTTGCTTAACAAGTAAATAAATCAAAATGTATGATCGAAGTAGAGCTTTGTGAATAGCAAACTAATTAAAATCTACACAATGAAGAATGGCTTTGAGAGTATTAAATGTGTTCTTAGGATGAAGGACTTGGAAAACCGTTCGTTTTAATGAGCCCCGCCCGGAGTGTTAATTCCAGGGGTTCCGTTCGTGGTCCTGGTCTAATTGTATATATTTAGTTGTTTTTTTCCGTAACACAGATCGTTGCTGTAGTCCTCGCCCTGGTGGCTGTCTCATACGCCGTGGACCCGGAGCCATTCAAGACCATCCGCTCGGAGTTTAGCCAGCAGCCTGACGGCCCCTACGTTTTTGGGTAAGTTTTTCATTCTTAGTAAATGGAATATACATTGAAGACAATAGAGTTACTGCAGGCCACCGGTGGAAGAATGTTGCAAATTGTCGTTCAGTATGGCGGTCTAAGGGGGAAGCCTTTGTTTAGCAGTGGACGTCTTCAGGTTGTTGATGATGATGAATAAAGTTGAGGTTCGATTGACTTATCAATATTGCCTATAAATACTTTAAGAAGTGATGACATATTTTACAAAACTATTTTCCTGAATTGCTTAGATTATTGTTTAGTAAATGAAAAAGTAGGTTTCTCTCTATAGGCCGCTGACTTCAGAGTTACAAAATATGCTTTTACAATAGAATACAGAAAAATTTAATATTTAGTGAATTATGCTGAGCTGGAATCGGTTTGTGGTTAAAAACAATGTGTACTATATATTTAATTTTTTACTTTTTAATTTTGGTTTTTGTGTACAATTAGTTTTTTTCCATCCATTTGTCTATTGTGCTTCATAAGTGCAATGCTTATGTATTCTAGATTTGAGACCGAAAATGGGATTGCGCGTTCCGAAACAGGCGAACTGAAGGAAGCTCTTGATGAGGACAACAAGCCCCACCAGGTTGTCATAGTTCGCGGCTCCTACTCCTACACCAACCCCGAGGGCAAACTTGAGACCGTCAACTACCAAGCCGACGAGACCGGCTACCACGCAGAGGGAGATTCTATCCCTAAGGCGCTCTAAACAAAACTAAGTCGACCACCGGCAAACTACAATGTGTTACCAAAGCACAGGGATGCATAGCATCTCCTGTTGTCACGACTTCATGCAACTGCCAATTTACTTGTTACACGTGTTTGTATTGTTTTATTTATAAGGTATACATTATATATGTAAATATTGATGAAGTTAATAGAGTAAAATAAAATATTTTACTGTAAAGCATCCTTTTCATTTGCTACTAACCCAGACGTAAACAACCTGACCTTCCGTAGACAGCTAGTTTTTTAAACTGTAACTATTATGTAACGAATTATACAGCGATAGTTGAAGCAAAGGTCTCTCAGAGTCTCCAGGAACAATTCGAAGTTTTTATGTATGTTTGCATACTTTTATATATACTTGTCCCATGATAACTTGCTAACCTTTGTTCCAATCTTCATGAAATTTTGTAAGTAAGTAGTTCATTTCAATACTATATATTTAGGTGTTATGAAGCAAAATATGTACAGGGGTCGCGAGGTTTCACTTCGGTGCGAACTATTAGTAGAAACAAGTTGTCAAACGCGTGTTGAGACACGTATGATTCCGTAGATAACTATGAAAATTTTGAATACTACCTCAAAATTTACTCGGTACCGTTTATACATTACACTTGAATGGCGACCACAAACCGGAAGACGCAGCGTAGGCAGGCCTCCCACTAGGTGGATCAACGACTTTCTGAAAGTCGCGGGCAACAGGTGGATGCAAGTGGTACGTTGTCGGTCGGTGTGGCGGTCTAAGGGGGAGGCCTATGTTCAGTAGTGGACGTCTTCTGGCTGATGATGATGACGATGATGTTTATAAATTATTTTGGCACTTGTCTGCTTGTTGAGTCTATGATGATCGCATCTACGTGCCACAAAGTACTCGCACGTACCAAAAACTATTACATCATTGATTAAATAGATACCTACTGAGTTTGATTCCGCTAAGTCAATAATAAAGGTAGTTTTACAATTATTTACTGGTCAGCCATCGACATCAACTATTTGACCTTTGTAGCCAAATAATTTAGATGTTCATAGAATTTGGTGGAATATAAGCACGAGACGAACGGGCGGATTTGTAGTTTGATGTTCTTATGGACTCGTTTACGTAATAGTCGCTCTCTCGCTCGCACATTTTTTTTTATACAGAGTTTTTTATTAAATGTTATATTTGTTGTTTTTCTTTAAATCATTTAAAGTCAAGTCGAGTTTTTAAGCCATTTAAAATGTTATACTAATTATCATGTTAACTCATGCAGTTTTGATTTATACGAGCGAAATACAAGATTTTTTCTCTATTGCTAAGTTGTTATAGCTCAAATCGAATTAATATTAATTATAACTTGTTAACAGATGTAATAAAGAAAATGTTTAGAAAATATTTTTGAATGGCGCGGTAATTTTATATAATTTTCATTATAATGTTTATTGTACGAGCGACAGATCGTGTATTAGATAAACGCGTCCTAAAATGATCAAATAAAGCTGTTAGGACTTAGCCGAATTATAGAGGTAATATTAGGCCTACTTAAACCAAACCATAAACCATGCAAAAAATATTGGTTGCTTAATTTTGTCAGAGCTTACAGACTATATTATGGATCGGTCTTTTCAGTATTTTTTGTTGAAATACAGTGAAAATGGTATAATTATATGTATAAATACGCCGTTGGATCTGAAATACAGTGTTCAAAGCTAACTCAAACTTCAAACTTATTAACCGACTTCCCAAAAAAGGAGGAGGTTGTCAGTTGTGATCTTTTTTTTTTATTTGTACAGTTTTGCTTATTTCAAATAAATTTATTTGTATTTATAAAAAAATAACAAAAACGTTTAGAAACTGACTACTATGACAACCCCCATAATATCTTTATTTTTGAATATAACAATAATATATTAGTACTCCATTTAACAGATGCCGTAAGCAATTATTTTTTTCGGCTATGAATAATATCGGCCCCTATGAAAAATACTAAAATTCATATCGAAAATTGGTTTTGTTGTTGGGAATCGGTCAACGTTTTACCCTAAATTCTAAATTTGTGGTCTTTAATGTTTCCATAACGTAACGGTCTGCAACGTCTCTTCGCGGACTATCGCTACAACAGAAGAGAGAAGAGGTAAAAAAAAAATCTATGATCGCTACCACAGAAGAGAGAAGTAAAAATTTTTCCTCTTCTGTGATAGCTACTGAAAAGTGGCTTTAGTACTGTCATCCAGACTAACAACCGAACTACGGAACTACTAGGGTTGGATGTGTCGAACCTGTGATAGTTTTAATATTCTTCATAGGTGTTCTTTATTTGCCACTAAGTGTTCAAAGGTCTTATTATAATACTAGTTGTTACCTGCGACTTCCTTCGCGTGGACATAAAAAAAGTATCCTATGTCCGTCATTGTGATTTACAGTAACTACTTATAAAATTTTATCAAGATCCGTTCAGCCGTTTAGCCGCGATAACGCGACAAATATCCAGACAGAGAGACAAAGTTAGTTCCTATGGTTCGCTAAATGGCGCTAGTTGGCAATTTTTGTGCATTTTTTGTCGTTTTATATAGACTGACAGTTGTAATGTAAGGAGTTTTTTTTTTCTCTTTCCTCCTGAGAGGATTTTGGCGTCGCACGTCTTATGCATTTGCCAGTGTCAAGTATATATGTATGTTTTCAAGTTTTGTTAAATATTATCAAACAAGTCATAGTCTCTGTCAAAGGCACGGTCAAGTCCTAGTCATGCCCCAGTAAAGTGGTGAAAACTTTACTAGAGCCTTCTATGGAGTTTTGGAAACAACACGAAAATTCACGTTTTACGACATTATACCACTCACCAACACTCGTGCATGTTCGCGAACACTTAACGGATAAAAATTCACAGTTTTTACACATTAACACTCGAAATAACACGAGTAATGGAAAATAATAAAATGACGCGACACGATTTCTTCACGTTCCCGCCAAAACTCCATGTAGAGAGTTTTTTCCTCGAGACGTACGTATTCATTAATATACTTCGAAGCTTTATTGGTGCTGATACGACTGCGGCTATATTCCTCTGAATTATAATATTACTTAGGATTAGGATTAAGATAATATGCTCTCAACACTTAGTCGCCCATTTCGGGCATTGCAAAATATTGAGTTGCGAGGACGCTACATTTCAAAGTCTAATATTATAAATAAATAGTGTCGATAAAAATAATACAATAATGTGAAGTGAAGGTCAGGAATTTTCTTCCTAATGGTCACACTAGTGTGACAGAGCAGTGTGAAGCTTAGTCGGTCACGGTATTAAGTAGTTAGTATATAAAGCTTACTTCATTATCGGTCCGTAACCGCTCACTGGTGATCATCACAATTACATTATCATCATCAACAGCCTCAAGACGTCCACTGCTGAATAAAGGCCTGCTCCTTAGACCGCCACACAGAACGATAATTTGCAATATGCATCCACCGGTTGCCCACGACTTTCAAAATGTGGTAAGTCCATCAAGTGGGAGGCCTACCTACGCTGCATTTTCCAGTTTGTGGTTGTTACTTAAGAAACTTTCATCCCCATCGGTAATCGGTACTTCGAGCGATGTGGCCCACAGAAAAGAGAAAGAAGTAAAAAAAAAATCTCTTCTGTGATGTGGCCTGTCCATTGATTGTCACTTCAGCTTGAAAACTCTGAAGGCTATGCCGGTGACCTTAGTGCTTCTGCAAATTTTCTCGTTCCGGATTATTATCGCGCAAAGAAACTCCGAGCATAGCTCTCTCCATTGCCCGCTGTGCGACTTTGAGTTTACAAAAGACCAGCTGCTAAGGACCACGTCTCAGTTCAAGGTCACATGTCATCACTGGCACACACTAGTTGAAGACCCTTGTTTTCAGACACTGCGGGATTTGGACAGAAGATATCACGCAACTTCCCGAATGCTGCCCATCCGAATTAGATTATTAATTATTACATCATTGGTTAAATAATACTTAAGTCAGTCAGAATTTGTTCACCAAACGTTTCTGGTAACTCATAAAAGTAGTTTTACGAATGTTTATCTATTGTCGACATCAACTGTTGACCTTTGTAGGTGGCCAATAATTAAAAGGTCAGTAGTGTTTCGTGGATTATTTGGTAAACTGATTTGAAAACATTACCCTCCTTCTTGTGCAGTCGGGTAAAAAGATAATAAAAAATACGCCTAAAAAATAAAACTCAGTGCTCAGACTTCAGTAAGTACCTAATTAATATTAGAGTATGGTATTTATTATTAAGGTATTGGAATTACGGGCTCGCTCCTCTAATTCAGATTAGCTATCTGTTCGTAATATTGCAACAATTTTCAACAAAAAAATAATAATTATATACTGTTAACTTAAAAAGTTCATTTATGTTTAGAATACTTTTGCCAATGTTTTATAGCAACTTTTCTGTTATTTTTTTATGTGTTGGCGTTTAAAAAAAAACGGGTTATTCGAATTAGGGAAACGAGCCCTGAGAACCATAGACCTCAGTAATTAATGAAGTATTAAGATAATGGAATAAAACATGAGCTAATAAATTTTATTATTGTATTAGTTTACTAGCTGATGCCCGCGAAGCTCTTCATACAAACCTTGTCCTCACAATTAACACAACAAATAAGAAATCATCAAAATCGGTCCAGCCTTTATCAAGTTATAGATTAAGCGTAAGCTGATGACAATTAGGTAGGTTGGCATGACTCACCTTTTTCTTCATAATAGTGTTTAAACTTTACCCACACATGTCTGAATACCTTTAAATGTGGGTGCTTCAAAGAGCTGGAACAATAGAGTAGTGGAGGTTCAGAGGTATTTTACGAGGGATCGACGACAACAACCTTGAAAATCATCTGCATTCCGACCTTATGGTGCACTTGTATTGAAATGTCTATAACATCGTCACTATAATTATTATAGTTAACAATGCCAATCGTCAATTCGATACAAAATTAGGTGGAGTAGATAAACCCGTTAAAATACGTAACGTATGAAAAAATCACAGCTTTGTAAGTTCATTAGTAAATCAATTGGTGGATATATACATATTTTATTTTCTATAGTATTATTGCGAGTATTTTTTAGCGTATTTAATTTACTTCCACAAATTTTCGAACTGTCGGGAACTATAGGGACGACCTTTTCCTTGACGAGCGCGGTGTCTAAAAAGCAAAACATCTTTGTAGCAAAACGCCTGAAACGTTTAATGTTTTCTACAGGGTTATTAGGAAATGGTATGCTAAGCCGAAAGGGCCTCATGATTGTGAACATTTTTTACTATGGGACCAACCCTAAAATCGAGAAAATAATATCAGCTCTTCCATACATTTTGTCAAGTGTCATTGACATTTTTCTATGGAACAGCAGTTTTTTTTTTCTCGATTTCAGGGTATTCAATTCAATCAACTTTCACAGTTGATCATAATGATGAGTACTATGAGCCATTTTCGGCTTAGCATACCCTTTCCTTATAACCCTGTATATATTTCACACTTAACACGCAAAACGGGTATTGCTACATTTATTAAAAAGCTTTCTTTGTTACATTTAATCTTATTTTAATTCCGAGATCTTCTGCACTCTTTTTGCAGAGGCAACGATTACGCTTTGCCGAGGCTGGGCTGCGGGGGCAGCCTGCGAACTTTGGAGGGTGCCAGTCCCGCACTTAGCCTGGTTGGGCCGAACGGCATCGAGATTCGCTAACATCCCGATGATGCCAGGCGAACCGGCGGGCTGGCCATGTCCGGTGGATGTCAGATGCGTCCCGCGCCCAGACTGCGAGCATGTCTCACGTGGCGAGGATTCGAGAGCTAAGGTCGTGGTGCTGGGCTTGTCCGGTGGATATGTCAGGTGCGGACGGGTGGTCTCGAAGCCGTGGGCGGCCGAGTGGACCCGTCTGAGAGTGCTTGTTGGTGGATCCTGGGAAGTACTCAACCCAGGCTCTGCAGGTAACGTCCCCGCACTCAGTAGCGAGCGCGTCTCATTGGAGGACAAGGTGCTTCTAATACAAATCACACAATAAGTATTTACTGGACTAAGTAACTAAATTAACTTTGATCTTAATTTACAAATCCGCACGGTAATTATTGTAATGAGCAAATACTACTATCAAAAAAATTTTAATAACAACCGCAGCTTGTATTGTGATGCAATTGAGGTAATTAATTGTTGATGAGATACGGCTCTCCGTGTAAATTAAAATAACCTAATTGACCTTCTTTTTAATTAATCAGCGAGCAGGTTATAATAATGCCTAAAAAAATCCATGGAAAAAATTCAAGAGTAGAGCATTTATTATTTTCAGCACTGCTGGGCAATACCTCCCTTCCCTCCTTCTAGACTTCCCGGTTTCGGCTTTAGTGGTCCAGTGTTTGTCGTGCGAGTTCAGTTCTTCATTTTGGGATTAAATCAGCGGCAGCCTTTGCCCAGTGTCTTTTTCGGCATCCGACAAACGTGTAAAATCCCTTATGATAAGCAGAAAATTGTTATACGTGACAATATGATATTGAATGACTGTTGTGAATATGAATGGTACATGAAGAACATTTCAGATTGAAAGGTTACGATTTAACTACTCAATGGTTAGGGATAGCATTTTACACACCGTGCGTTCCTAAAATTGTGTCTAAAACACCACCTTCGTGTATTTGTGCAATGTAATTGGGCAGATAATGTTCTAAGGTACAATAACTTTTAGCATTTACCATAGATTTGGGTCGAAATTGCTAAATGATTTCGGCTCGATGGTCGTGCTTTTGCTCGATAACTGCAAGTGTATCTCGGGTAATAACAGCTGCTGAGTAAGAGACGTGTGTGAGTCTCACGTTTATGTGATATTAATACAAAAAATATCAGTACAAAGCAACCCTACTAACTATAAATGGAATATTCGGATCCCACGCTTCAGTACCACTTGTGCATTCGGATTTGACGAACAATAAGGTAAAACAAATTGGCTTAGTTTAGAGTTATGAATAAAATTGTTAAGTAAAAATTAAAAAAACAGAGTTAGGTCAGGTCATTGGATGGAAATTGTAAATGATATATACATATAATTTGATATAGAAGGACGTAGGTGTGTTTGTTACTACTTGATGATGCAAAGGCTGAAAATGGATTTGAATTAGATTTAGTATTAGATATATATATATATATATTTGAATTATTATTTTGTAATATTTTTTTAAGGGTTTCCAGTATAGAGTGTAAAAAAGCGATGCAGGTACACAACATTATGGTTTTTTTATTTCAGGATGCTGCGACTTGTAGGTTGTGTAGTGCTGTACTGCACCGCGTCTTTCGGAAAATCGTATCCATACGCCGGCACTCCTGTTTCTTTACCTGTCACACCTCCATTTGCGTCCCCCGTGCTAGCTCCTATTTCTCCTTTCTCTCCCACTGCGTACCCCTTAGCACCGAATCCGAGACCGGTAATATCCGGAGTGGCAGGTTACAATCCGTTGGTACCTGGAGTGTTCCCTGCAGTATCAGGTTATAATAACCCGCTGATAACTGGCGTGGCAGGGTACAATAATCAATATTACAACCAGTACCGCACCCCTGGAGCAGCAGTGCCGATTTTGACGTATTCCAGTGATCATGTCGGTGATGGAGCTTACTCTTTCAGGTTGGTTGCCACTTCTCTACGTTCATATACCAGAAATATAACAGTTATTATAATAAACGTCATTTATAGACTGAAGTAATAAAAAAAAAGTGCTTATCATGTTGTAAATAACAGGGTTGTTATAAATTGTTCATCAAAAATGCAGTCGCTGTTAATAATTACCACGCAGATCAAATCAGATAGACTTCTAATTAGTTTGGTTTGGAAAGCTAAGGCGAGAGCGAAGTGAAGCAACGGCCTTTTGGTTAGGTAAGGTTCTGTCATAGAAATTATTTTCTTCTTTATTGTGCATATTTTGGTGTGCACTAAATAAATGTTTTTATTAAATGGTAAGTGATAAATATAAACTATCTTAGATGAAAATAAAATACTAATGGTAGCTTTTAAGATGAAAGATTTAAGATGATGATATTATAAGTGTAGGTAGGTAGGTACTATAATTATGTTGAAATAATGCGTGACCGACTAACCTTCACACTGCTCTATCACACCGGTGTGACGGTTAGGAAGAAAATTTCCTGACCTTCACATTAGTATTAAGGATAGGAATTCGCTTTCCTAATTTCGGAAACATAAATTCATATGAATTTCAGTTTCACGACTGCCGACGGGAAACAAGCACAAGAAGCTGGTTACCTCAAAGATGCTTACATTGACAACACTGGAGAACCGCAAGGAACTCAGGTCAGTGATAGTCTAGGTCTAGGTAACTGATAGTTACCAAGTGAAACTTTACGCAGCTTTTAATCTGATTTTTGATGTAGTAATGACGTTTTAAATTAAAAACGTCATTACTACATCAATAGCTCTATCGATTAGTAAAAAAGTTTCAGCATTTTACGTTAGATGGCACTGCTACCTCTACATAAACACCCCTGAACCTGATTCAAGTACCTTATTTATTTATTAGATATCAGAAAATGACGCACTTTTCTCAAATTCGCTTCGTTCCTAAAATGTACCTACATTGATATTTCAGGTGGTACAGGGAAGCTACGCCTATATTTCTCCCGAAGGAACTCCGATACAAGTAAACTACGTAGCAGATGAAAATGGTATGACATCCACAAGATAACTTTCAACAAAAACCTTAGATCTTGCTTGTGAATATTGTGGTCTAGTATTAGTAGTTCGGTTACTAATCGGATCCATAGAGTGAGCTGGTTGCAAATTTAGTAAAGTTTTTGTTGTTTTACAGGATTTCGGCCTTCAGGAGTCCACATCCCCGCCGATGGTAAGCCCCTACTTCCCCTAATCGGTAATAAAGAGAAGCAGATCCTAGACCCGCTGTATAATCAGTACGATCCTCTCTATCGTCATCGCTACAATGGCGTCGGCGCTTTCAACAGCCGTCCAGCCGATGCAAGAAAACCGTACGAATCAGCCAAATACAATCCGTATTTCAACAATCAATATTTAGCTCAATCTGTGATCAAAGATACCAAAGAAATCAATAAAGCTGTTTAACAACTTTTAAGAAGGCTATTCAGGACAATAAGACACTAGAACGAATGACTCCTTAAATATCAGTACTATCTAAATACCTAATTTCTTTTGAAATAAAAAAAAATATATTGTGTGTTAAAATTAGGTTCAATGTCTTATTACCCTAACGAAGCCCAATGATTTCAAAAATTTGACTTACTTTGTACAATATGACTTTATTTTTAGTTAATATTGTTATTGATAGTGCCTTGAATATATTTTATGACAGAATAAAAGTAACTACAAGTAGTTTCTATTCGTTCTGCCAAGTATAACTTTCGAAATCGATCAAATTTTGTACTTATATTTATTTGCTTAATAAATTCTATGATATCCAAGTTCCATCGTTTTATCTATTTAATAAAAGAACAAGTACTTTTCTAGGAACCTCTTACGATAGAGTCGTGATATTTAAACATAATACTCTTCAAATGGACTAGGTGGACAATACGAATGGACTTTCACCTCGAAATTTCACCTCTAAAGGGGTGAAATGGACTCGCAAACTTTGTATGGAAAAACTAAACTTTTTCATTATAAGACAATGAAACTTGGTTTATGTACTAAGTATAAAAATTAAATAAAGGCAAGACCCAGAATTTTTCGAAAATCAACCCCTAAAGAGGTGAAAGTCAAATAGGATGTTTCATTTACTGTAGCCTAGGCGAGCGAAGCCGTGGAGCAAGCTAGTTCTGTTGTTATTTTACTAACACGATTTACGGCAACTCGGCGAGTTGGCAGAGTTTACCTTTGATCGTGTTACAAGCATTTTCAATGTGCAAAGGTCAGTTTCTGTAAATATGAAGACGCAATTAGACGTCTAGCATAGGAGCTGCCACTTATTTTAACTAAGATGTTTAAGGCTTTTGAGGACATTGTCGTGATCTTTAATTATTAATTACTAGTTATTACCCGCGACTTCGTTCACGTGGACATAAAAAAAGTATCCTATGTCCGAGTCCGTGTTTGTGATATACAGTAAATCTTTATCAAATTTTATCGAGATCCATTCAGCCACTTAGCCGTGATAATGCGACAGCCACCCAGACAGAGACAAAGTTACTTTCTAATGTTCGCTAAATGGCGTTGATCCATTTTTGTGCATGACGTTTTGTATGGATGAAAGTTGTAATGTAGGGAGTTCTGAATCACGTACCTATTCATATTTTTATACCTCGAAGCTATATCGGTCCGGATACGACTGCGGCTATATTCCTCTGAACTATATAATATTAGTTAGGATTAGGACTGTGAGGATAATATTCAGTAGTTGCATGCTCTACAAACAGGAAATGCGAATTATAAACAAGTAATTTACCATAATATTGGTAGACAAAACGACCAAACACCTTTTCTTAGGGTTTTATAGGACTTCGGTTGGCTAATAGATATGGGAGTCAATATTGAAATTGGTGTTGGAAAACAGTAGGTGCATCAGACGCTTAGTTTTTAAATTTTCTATAAGTCTTTTTAGTGGTAAATTATGAACCCGAAAAAGGTAGAAATCCTATAACACCGTCCTATCGAATATGTTGCAGTAAAAAAAGTAGCCTATAATGACACTTACGTTAGTTACATTTACACTATTTTTATATTTTTTAAGTTTAATAATATTCACTTTTATACACAAACCAAATTTTGGAATTCTAATATCCTAAAAAAAAATTATGTGGTCGCGCTAAAAACTAATATCAATCAAGATCCTCTTTTAATGATAATAAAATTTTCAACTCTTCATCAGACAATTTAGCAGTTAGCTCTTTGGCTATCGGTGTTAGCAATTTAGCACCGTTAGCACATCCATTTCTTTTGACGTCCTTTGCGAGTTTGTGAGTGGGCTTTGTTGCGCAGATCTTGGTATGTGGTGACCTCTCGCTAGAGTAAGTACATATGTTCCTTGGTGGTGATATTTGACGGGCATTGTGTAAGCGACGTCCTACGGCCGCAGGCTAAGGCCCAACGGTGACCAATTGTTACGATACTACGGTCACCAGCTAAATCAGCTAAAATGCTACACGTAATGGGGCCTGATGTATACAATAGACTACCACATACAGTAATAGATGCTCGGAGCTTTATATCATTCAAAAATAAATTTAAAAAATGGCTTATCACACAAGCGTTTTATGACCATGAGTTCTTTGGTATTAAAATACCGCATTATATTTAGAAGACTATAATTTTTATAATTTTATTATGTTTATATTATTATGCTGCCCTGTAATTTTTACAATTATTAATAAGAATGTCTAATGTCTAATAATATAATGCAACTTAATGTGCCTTAAGTAACAACGACAAGTCTATTTGACTAGACCTAACGATAGGGTTCTATTATCTGAGCTGTTTTTAACAACATTCTTAAAAAAAAATGTGTGAAGTAAAAGCGAAACTCTGAAATATACTGTTACATTGGAAGTTAAAGTACCTACATTAAATATAAATGAGTGTAAAATGAGCCAAAATCCCGAATAAAAGACCTTCCTTTTAATTGATAGTGACAAAAACTGCACTAATTATCAACTTGTCATAAATGGATTTATTGAAAAACCATTTAGTACATCATAAAAACGAATGCGCGTGCAACGCTCACATAAAGCTTTATCGTAAACATTAAGCCGTCTTCTTTATTTCATTGTATTGTTATGGTAATTTTCACACAGATATGCAACAAAGGCAGCGATTCTGTTGTACCTCTCACTAAAATAACTGATCTGATAGGACTAAAATTATCAGCGTCACTTTTTTCAATATGTATGAAAAGGTTGGGGACAATTTTAGTGCTGTCAAATTTAGTTTAGAAAAAGGCACAACAAAATCCATAGCAGTATCTACTTAATTTAGCTGCAGATGGGGTACTGCGGCAGCTCGTACCACATGTAGGTCGAACCAAGGTGAAATCGCCCAAGTGCTCCAAAATAATTGTCTCCTTCGTACCGCGGTATGAATCGCTTACAGTTTTTCTAGTACTGAATCAAATCTAACTACGGTACGAATCACCTAAAAGTTTATTTGATATTGGGTAGTTCGGACCTCTATACATCAAAAAATAATCTCACCGAATTCGCGATTCGCACCGTGGTCCGAGCTGCATGTGGTACGAGCTGCATGTGGTACGAGCTGCCGCAGTAACCTACAGAGATGCATCTGTGAAACATCAAAGAGCACCTTGTTAATTTAATGAAAAAGGTTTCTGATTATTATCTTTTAAAATATGATTGACATTTCGCTCGAAGCAGAAATTATGCATTTTATGATGTTATGCATATGATACAAAAAAATATTTCATTCATAATTTATCCACTTCAGTCTAGTTGGAATTACTGAGACGGGATGATCCAGGAAATCGTATATTTAAGTAGTCGTTGTTAGGTCTTCCGTCCGTTACAATATAGGAGTAGGTAGGGAAGATAAGTAAGAGCTGATTGTAAATTATGAAAAAAAAAAGATCTACTAATTAATCTAATTATAGAGATAGACTAGATAGACAAGAACACCGTATATTGAACAAAAACATTAGTTACTTCTCGTACGTATGGCATTTTAATTTCTCTGTATTTGCAATATATATTTATGTAAGGTAAACATTTTTTAAGGAGTCCGTTTCGTTACAGTAATTAAATAACGACTAAGAAATTTATGATGACTTCACAACAAAACCTTGATTATCATTTTGAATTACACACTTGGCAGTGATTTTGCATGGCAATTCTAGTTAACTTCACTAGAGTTCGACAAAAGCAATAAAACTAAGAGTTAATTAATGACTATTATTTATATATTTTATTATATTAAAGGTTTGATGAGGTTTTCCTCTACTAGAGCCAAGGCCCGGCCTACTGAGTGCTCACTCCGAGACCCTCAGGGAAAGGGTGGCTCAGCTCCGCCGCTGACAAAAACGGAATCGCCCAAAACTTTACTGATTATTAAGTGAATATATTAAGTTTTGTAAAAAGTCATAAAACAAAAGTTGTTAGGAATTATAAATAAATATCTGGGACATTTTTGCACACACGGTCATCTGATCCCAAACTAAGAAAAGCTTGTAATATGGTAGACAGGGACTGATATACGTACATATATATATTTTTTTAAATACATACTTATATAGATATTAACACCCAGACATAGAACAAACACAAATGTTCATCACATGAATGTTTGTCCTAGATGGGAATCGAACCCACGCCCCCAAACACAGAAGGTAGGTTCACTACCAACTGAGCCACCGGGGCATTATGTAGGGAACATGTCTGCGAGAGGTTTTACGTTAGTTACCAATAAGCCTGTATAAATATACCTCTCCTTATCTTCCTCTTCTTATGTAATAAATATTATGTTGCAGTTATATTATATGAGTATAAACCTCGTTGATGTATGAGTATTTCACAAGCGGATGCTTTCAAGTCAGAATTCCAACCTGTTGCTTCTACGTAAGGTTTATTTTACGAATTGGAGGCTTGTATAATTTGTCAAGACTTATTTCGTATCCTTTGACTTGTTTGTGAACTTCAAAGGATCCTTCATGCGAGGAATAGTTAAATTTGTAATGCAAAGCTTCAAAGTTGTTTTATGGCGCGAGTAGGGATTAGTATTGAATTCTGAGCGTAGAGACGGTTTGCTGCCCTTGCTGCCGACCGATACTCACAACTTTTCACCTCACTACAGAGAGAAAAAAGGCTAGAGTGATGGAAATTGAATTGAATAAGGAAAGGAAATTTCAAAAAAGTTTTTTTCTTATTGAGGTAGTGCTGGCCAGTGCGATTATTCTAAAAAATGAGGTTGGCGAGTGGACTGGCAGTATCATATACGATATACTAAACTAGTTATACCCGTGACTTCGTTCCCGTAGACATAAAAAATAGTATCCTATGTCCGTCATTGTGATTTCCAGTCCTTTTTTACCTTTTGTATGGACTGACAGTATGTTGTTATGTAGGGGGTTCTGAATCGCGCAATTGAAGTTTTGTCCTCGAGACGAACGTATTCATTTTCATACCTCGGAATTTATTGGTCCTGATACGACTGCGGCTACGACTGCGGCTATATTTCTCTGAATTATAATATTTGTTAGGATTAGGATATATGGGCGGTATAGAAAATTATTGCATAGAAAGATTCGAATTAAAAAAAAAAAAAACACGCTAGCGGATAAAATACATTTTTGCACTCAGATTTCGAAAATCTTTCCGAGTTTGTGAGATGGAAAATTAATTATTTAATACTATTGGTGATAGATTTTATATTCACCGTATCCCGGCCTTGTTGTCCTATTTGCTTGGTTTTCACCGACCAAGTGCGAGTTCACCTAGTAAGCCGAGGGTTCCGTATCAAAGTTACAAAAAATATGTTTTCTGTCATTTAGTTCGGGATTCAAAGCCCGAGTCTGACTTAAATTTGATTAATTTTAATTTTTGATTAATAATATTTGCTGTCACTATAATCACACATCGTTAAAACAACGTAAGGAAACCTGCATATTTCCGGAGAAAAAAATCAATGGCGTATGTGAATCCGCCAACCCGCACAGGACCAGCGCGATGGGTATGGCCTAATCACCCTTCGAGGGTTGGCCGATATCTCAGCAGTGGGATGTTTAGAGGCTGACGCAGATAATCACACCAAGTTTGACGCTTGTATGTTTTACAGTTTTTACTATACCTAGAGTGCGGTTTAAAAAGCGCACATAGTTACCATTTGCACTGTTAGCGTGCAAAAAGTCAATTCAAATTGCGTATTTATAGGCCACTTTAACGTTTAGCATTTCACTTAACCATTTTAGCGTGCTCACGTGCTCACAAAAAAGAAGGTAGTGCACTGCGTGCGCTAATGCCAAATTCAATTTGTCATCTGTGAATTCATGTATTCTGTGTTTTTTTTTTATCGAAAAAAAATGGATTTAATGCAGGTCAGTCTTCTGTGAAGACATAAATGAAAATGTGGCCATCAAATTACGAGACACTGAGACAGATAAACTGAAATATGAATCTATCTGACATAAGCACGCTAATGAACGGTTTAATTTGTTGGTGCGCTATTAGCGTACTAACAATTTAAGCCGATCTTTAGCAGTGTTTGTGGGTTTTGCACTGTGAGCGCATTTTAAACCGCACTCCCAGAGACTAGATCTAAAAAAATATATTTTATTTCCCTTTGAACTTATTTCATCAATAATTGTTCTGTATTTATTATCCTAACTAATATTATAATTCAGTGTAATATATCCGCAGTCGTATCAGGACCAATAAAGTTCGAGGTACGTAAATAAATACGTTCGTCTCAAGGAAAAAGATCCTGTCATTTTTAGTTATCATTGTATTTGGAAGCCAGAAAGGAAATGAAACAAACGTTCTCATGGCAACATGGCGCTTTATACATAAAGCCCTTAATTTATAATCATATCACAAAAACTGTTTGTAGTTTTTGCAAACATGAAGGAAGTCGTTGCCTGCGCTAAATTTAAAATACTATTTATCTACTTACTTTCGCTGACCTAGTTGGATTATTTATTATATTTCTTATTAATTAATTAAGTACCTAATTTAATAACGCAAAACGATGACTAACGATGACACCGTAATGGCGTCATCGTTTCTCAATGGTAATAGATAATTAAATATTTATAGGCCGGATAAAGCTATTCTGAATGAACACCATAAAATTACACAGCTAAAAGATACATATCATATCAATAAATTAACAGAAACATGATCCGCCCAAAAGCTCATTTTCATAATTGTAATTTAATAAGTTCTGTTTTTTATTTGTGCCTGCCGACTGTCCTACTGTTTATCCCTTTGATATGTTAAAAAAACTGTATTCTTAATGAAATAAAGTTTTAAATTGAATATCTCTATGAAACTTTTGACGGTGAAAATAACCAAGGGACAACTGTTCTTCATTCAGAACATTCCCATAAAGTACGTGCAAAATTCGATGCGATGTGTAATTGCAATGAAATTTTCATATAAATACAGAGGGATGCATCCAAAATGCATCATTACATGCAATCTGCCGCCCATCGTCAACATGAAGTGCTTTGTAAGTTTTGAGAAAGTGATTTAAAAAAAAAGTTTCAATTTTTTAATCTTTTGATCGTCAGTTGTTTGTAACATTGTTATAATTTTCTGTGTGTTGTGATTTGTGTGATTGTGTTAAAACAAAACTTCATTACATTTTTTACGTGAATTTGTGCTCTGTGATCTCTTCCCTCAAATAGAATTTGTTTACATTAGTTTGGATTTACAGGTGGTCTTAGCAGTAGTAGTGAGTGTGGCGTTAGCTGACGTGAGCAGCTTTCAGCACTTTCAACAAACACCTAAATTTTTGATACAACAACAGCAACAGCAGCAACAATACACGACAGAACCGATCCCTATAATCAGACAGGAACAGATCATCAATCCGGATGGATCTTATAAGTGGAGGTGAGTAGGGATTTAACTTATCTGTATGTTGTGATAATCCGATGAGCTAGGCTAGGCAGCACTTGCGCAGCACAGCCGCGTGACAGTTGATGACACGCGGAGCCAAAAAGTAATATAATATAAGGGGAAAGCGGCGCTCTCGCCCGGCTTTGCACCCAAGATGCGTCACTGCTGGCACGAGTCCTAAAATTCAGACCTATTGCACTAAATTAAGAGGTTATAGAACCTTAGGGATCTTTTTATAGTTTTGTGTAGGTGGTATTTTACCATGTGACTTTTTTACTGAAACAGAAAATGTAACCTTACAAAGAATTAGAAACATATGGTATATAATATAGCCAATTTACAATTTTTTCAGTTTTCAATTCAGTTCCTCTGTTGTATAAAAAAAAACTCCAAAAACTAATACTAGTTTGTGGGGAGTTTTGTTTTTATATGCTCTTTTGTATGTCACCTTCCATACAAAAGAAGAATTTGAAACTGATACAATCAACATATAATATCTATGCTTTTATTTTATGGCTGTCGAACCACAAAAAGGTAGGTTTAAAAAAAGTCAACGACTACAACCAAAGCACTTGAAATCGTACACGAATGAAAACAGTCTGTTACAATTTGACACCTTCAATGTTGTTTTTGTTCACCATTAATTTAATTCTAAACACCATAAGTAGTGCGGCGCAATTTATTTATATGCATATAAATTTTATTCAAATTCTATAACATATAATTTTAATATGTATTCATGTTGCAATACACTCACACAGGCACACATAGACTTCACACACATATGCATACTCACATAGACTTCGAAGATCCAATGTCACGAATAGTGTTTGTAACGACACTTGTTTAAAACTAGGAATTTTAAGCTAATAAGTATAGCATATAACATAACGTGTGGGTGACAAGTTAATCATAAATAAGTAATCAATTGTTATTTAATCAACATAATACACGGTTTCGTATAAATAACGCGCCACAATCTTGTAAATGAAAAACGAAGTTATACTAAGCGGCTTAATATGTATTTTAGGTTTGTAGGTTCATGTGGAACGTCGCGTGCGTTCTACAATTTTTGATTAATATTCTAAAATGGACCTTATGCCACATGTTATAACTCCGTTTTTCATTGACACGATTGTAAGGTGAGGCAGCGCTGATTTAGCGCGGAGTTGAAAAGTTGATCCTTTAATGCTATTTACGAAACCGTGTATTATGTCGATTCATATAGATATTTCATCATATACTCATTCACAATTGTTATAACGCTTAACAGCATTACTAAAAAAAATTTTTGTAGGTATACCAAATCTTTCTCGAAGAAGTAGTTGGTAGCTGTATTTACACTGTTGACGCCATGTTGTTTTATTACAGTTTAGTTCATAGATAGAGTCATTCAAAACCATTAACATGTCACTGTACCATGTATGTTGCCAAGTCAATAAAAAAAAAAAGAATACTTAGTCATTTTAAAATTATAACTGAAAAATTTTCCTGTTATATTTATGAAACGTTTTATGTTCAGCTATGAAACTGGAAACGGTATTGCGGCTGAAGAACAAGGCTACGTGAAAAACCAGGGAATACCGGATCAGGAGGCACAGGTAGCGCAAGGGCAGTACTCATACACCGCCCCCGATGGTCAGGTAAATAAATTACCAGATTTAGATTTATTTTTCTCGAAATGTAACTTGTATTCTCCATAAAATAATAGTCAAGCTTAATCGCAATTTTACTAATTTGCGTGTAGAAAAGTTATTTTTCTTCTTTAATATAATGAGATGAGCAAGAGCAAGTCGCTCGTCTGATGGATAGTGTCATGCTGGCCCATAATAGTTCAGTGCCACTCAGAATGAAAAATTTCATCCCATGCGTGGCAATGCACTGCGCTCGTGGTCGCCCTGAGAGATCATATTTATAAATGTTAAATTTGCTTTTTTTTTTCATATCTTTAATTTGTATTCAGTGTTGATACTTATCTACAAAAATACTTGGGTATAATTGCATAGCTAAACATTTACTGCAGAGGCTGATGCTCGCAGTTACTATCATTATTAGCAGTAAAATAATATCGAAAGAGCAAAATAGCTATTGACCTAAACTTTCAAGATACCAGGATATATATTTATACTCGTAGTTACTGACACCGATCAATAAACATGGACCATTTGAATTGTTTGGGAGAGATTGAAGGTGTTATTTTAAAACTATGATCAAATATAACATACCTCTTTTGAAAATTCACAACAAACTATATACGGCCCTTAAATAAAACCCATTGAATTGCCTTTTTGACATTCATAGAAAATTTAAAACCGTTTGATTTCGATCGAGAAGACAAGCAGGTATCATAATGATTATTATACGAAACGTGTTTTGTCATATTCATTGTAATTTACGAGTAAAACGTTGTAAACCCAACCGGATGAAGGCAGGATTCCTTTAATTAAGTGAGGTTGAATAATAATCATGCTGCATGTCTGCGGCAGATGAGTGTCTCGGGTGTGGCCCCACACAAAATGGCTGATTTCTTGAAAGCTGCTTCAAAATTGTCGACTTGAGTAATTTTTAATAACAGAGCGTTTCTATGTATCTCTAGGCTTGCACGCACAGACAATTATATAGCACAGGATCAAATAGTCGTTTGTTCTTTTACTTACTATATACGTTTTGAACACGCGCGAACTTTACTTTTATTAAAACACAGAAGTGCACTTTTCTTTATCTCGATTAATATCATCATATAATGGTATTACTCAAAGATCCAATCCAATATTTATATAGATTAAACAGTGCATTGTGTTTTCAGTTAATCCAGCTACAGTACATAGCAGACGAGAATGGATTCCAGCCCCAGGGTGCGCATTTGCCGACTTCGCCGCCGATTCCAGAGGAGATACAAAAAGCTCTCAATTTCCTCGCGACGCTACCCCCACCTGAAAAAGACCCTGCTTATCTCAGACACCCTTAGAACTTAATTGGTAACATGAACAATACATACCGACACAAAACAAATTGAAGCTAGCTTCGTATTCTACGTCAAATAAATTACATCTACGTTATTAAAGCCGCGTTAAAAATTTATGACAAAAAAATCTTTTTAATGCTGAAGGCAACAGACAAATGTAATTAATTTATTAGTTATTCTTACTGCTAGGAGTAACAAGTAAATGTAATGAGAAAATACAAAAAAAAAGACTCGCTAAGTTATGTATTAAGTTACGTTCTACCTATTATGCACTTTTCTACTGAAATAACTAGCTATATTGTAAATTTGTCCACTATTTAAATCATCAAAGCTACCTATTTGTATGAATTTGGTTTAATACAAATTTAAATCTGTTATATTTGCCTTGTTACTTATATTCCAACAGCTTTTCCTTATTATTTGAGTCCAGGCTTTGAAGGTGATAATTTCAGTTTTTAGCACTTTACTTTCTTTTTCATATTATTTCTACGAATGTGGTAGGTACTTTATGAATTTGTACATGTATTTTGTAAAATAAAAGAGTGATAAAATATAGATATGTTTTTAATAGACGATACACCTTACTGTTTATTAAGTTATTTATACAACGATAACTAGTAATACTTCATAAAACTAAATCACTCAATGTTAATAATACGTTACGGTAACGCAAGCCGCAGTCAAAAGGTTTAATTTTATTCCGCAACAAATTACCTACGCCTATGAAACTACCAATTATCTATGATCATAAATTTTAATATAACACATTACATTTGATATAATAGACACGCACGCAGGCGCCTGAAAAGATATCAATGTGAGAGACGTTTTTCGAACATGACTCGTCGGCATGGCACAGTCCCGACTTGGGCAACAACCGGTCGGTTCACTTTCCCCACTCTCGTGTCAAGGTCGGATCATCATATACTCGATGAAAATGAAATGAGCAATTACCATCTTCAGCTCTAACGAGAAAAAAAAAAACGATTTGTCACGGCCACTTCGAAGGTCGAAAGATATGAAGATAATTTAGACGCGATTACTTTTTATGATATGCGTGATGCGATGACTGCCGAAAGTCAAATCGATTCTTGAATAATTTTTATGTTACATCAAAACATCAGGTGTCAACAGGTGTCATCTATTCAAGTTTTATTACACAGAAACTAGATTGGGGTTTGACATTGAACTTGAGTCGCCTTATTAATGATCTCTAAAATAATTTCGATGCAACTTGTTTTACAACTTGGAAATACATATATTGCTGGTAGAGCCATAGAATTTACCTTTGACCAGCGGTTTAGTAATTAACATATGAATATTTAATTTTAATGTTCATTCAGATTCTGTGAAGCCTGCCTATATATACTGTTTGAATTGTTGAAGGTCGACTAACTAAATGGATTTGCGTAACTCGATGACCCAGACGCACTTGAGATTCCTTTTTTTGGAGTTTGTCTTTAACAAATTGAATTTCGTGTTATTTATTCCATTTTATTGTCTAGCTCGGTTCAGCACAGCTTTTTGCTATATAATAGGATCTTAAAGTTTTTGTTCTTTTCTATGGAGACGACCTTTGCGTCACTGAATCTGGTTTTACTTTAAGAATAGGATAGAAATGTTTTTTGTTGTGTTACCTGTCTACAAGGGTCTTAAATTATTTTTTTGGTATCAATAGCTCAATTTATTGCGAACATACAATATTACTAAGTATTTTTAAAGCTAAGTATAAAATTATTATTATTATGAATTAATTTAAAATCTACTAACTTACGTCTTAAAAATGGCACATTTATACAATATTTAGTAAACGAATTTGTATCTGTTTGTTGTAATCTACATCCAAATATTCTTTGAGATCATAAAAGAATTTATTAGTCAACCAGTTTTTCAGTTTTACAAGTGGTTGTATATTTTAATGGCGATACCCGCATGTATATTTCTATACATTTAGTCCGAGTAAATTATTAAAATCAAGGGAAATAATTCGTGTAGTTTTGTAAATTGGTACAGTTATACCTTGAGGTGTCCAAATAAACATACTAAAAGTACTCGAGGATGGGGGCTGTGCTGAGGGTTGAGGGCTAGGATGACGGTCTCTTTTTTTGGATTTTTCTCATATCTCGAATATCGGTTAGAATAGCATAGTTATTACTTCTGCAAAAGTTTCTACATACAATTTCCTACAAATTTAATCCTGCTCAGTTATTTTTTTGTAGTGAAAATTTCGTAGAAACTGTATAAGGGACTAATATTTAAAAGCTTGTAATACTTTTTAACTTCTTTGTGGTTTACTGACCACTACAAAGAAACCAAACTCATCATACCATCTTAACCTAATCAATAATTAACAACATCCGTGTAAGTTAGCGCTTCAGCTAGTTTATTGCTTTGTACCAAAGTTCATCATTCGTTTAACTAACATTTGAAATGTCAAATGACTTCATCACATTATCATAAAAAAACAGGCAAGTTTTTTTTAAAACATGTGCCACTCCTAGCAAATAGATGTTACCGCAGCAATACTGAGCCTAAAGACATTCTATAGATCATATGTACAATACGGTTTACATAAGACATATCAGAGAAATCCTTTGTTGTCTGAATATGTATTCATAAAACGTCTATTATAAAAGCATTGCATAACTTGATCATCGATACAGTAAGAATCTGATATGGGTTGTTTTAAATTTGCTAAGTCATGTAACATGTCTGTGTCCACTTAGAATAGGATGAGAAATATGAATACCTACCAATAAAGTAGGCCAAAAAAATGAGATAAGGATAAAAATATAAAAAAGTCGCTGATTACCTCCTAAAATACGACATAAGATAAGTACAGGGGATCGATTTTTGAAATCCATCGATATGAATTACTTTTCGCATCTGAGAACAATCACCGGTGAAATCGAATGCGAGTGAACCTGATTTTGCGTACGCAGCAATGGATAAACCGGTAACATCCGCAAAGTCGAAAGGAACGCCAATTAAAAATGAAACAGACAAAAATTTGTACTTTGTGTAAATATTTAGCAGGATCATCATCATCAGCCAGAAGACGTACGTACACTGCTGACATAAGGGGGAGGACCTTAGACCACACCGGCCGACAACATGCCACTTGCATCCACCGGTTGCCCGCGACTTACACATTGTCGTCGGTCCACCTAGCGGGAGGCCTGCCTACGCTGCGTCTTCCGGTTTGCGGTCGCCACTCAAGAACCTTTCTGCCCCACTGGTTATCGGTTCCTCGAGTGATGTGGCCTGCCCATTGCCACTTCACCTTGCAAACTCTGAAAGCTATATCGGTGACTTTGGTTCATCGTCGAATATCCTCGTTCCGAATTTTATCGCGCAAAGAAACTCTGAGCATGGCTCTCTCCATTGCCCGCTGTGCAACTCTAAGTTTTTTCAAAAGAGCAGTGGTCAAGGACCACGTCTCAGTTCCATATGTCATCACTGGAAGCACACATTGGTTGAAGACCCTTGTCTTAAGGCACTGAGGGATTTTGGACGAGAATTTAGCAAGATAACACTATTTTAGCTCTATGTTTTTGTCACAAATTCCCATAATTATTTTGACAACAAAATAATTATATGTGCATATGCATAATTATAATATAGGTATTTTGCATATGTAGACTATCTACAACCAAACTTTGTAGTTAGGTTGTAGATAGTCTATAATAACCATAAACCATAATAGCCATAATTTATCACGCTTATCTATCATCACAAGCTTATCTGTCAGATAAAATATTGAAAAGAAACAAAATCGAATGGTTAAAACCACTCATTGCGTTTGCGAATGGTGTGATTATTAAAAAAATATAACCTTTTGGAATTTCGTTCGATAGTCGATCATTTCGCATGAAAATACTCAGGCGTGTGTTTCAAAAATACAGCCCCTGATTGGTTCTAGTCATCCTAAGCAGGTTAGTAAATGGATACACTTTACTATCATTTTGTTTTATGGAACATGATGACGGGACGAGCAAATCGCTCACCTGATGTTAAGCGTCACGCTTGCCCATAACAGTTTAGTGCTCCCAGAATTTTGAACGTCAACATTTCAAAACCACTGCTCTAGTCACCCTGAGATATTAGTTGTTTAATCTCATTACGCCCAGTAATTACGCTGGAAAACATTGCCCGTCAATCCGGAACACAGTAATGTTTGCACACTACTACTGTTCTCCAGTGGTTTCGTGGCAGTTTAGAGGACTTACCTGGGCCCATCTGTCTGACATACATGATTTAACTTTGACTGCCCCGGTGGCTCAGTTGGTAGTGAACCTACCTTCTGTGTTTGGGGGCGTGGGTTCGATTCCCATCTAGGACAAACATTCATGTGATGAATATTTGTGTTTGTTCTAAGTCTGGGTGTTAATATCTATATAAGTATGTATTTAGAAAAAATATCTATGTACGTATATCAGTCTCTGGCAGCCATATTACAAGCTTTGCTTAGTTTGGGGTCAGATGACCGTGTGTGCAAAAATGTCCCAGATATTTATTATTTATTATTTAACTAAAAATACATGTAGCACGGTAGAGATTTCTGATATAGAAGAAACATGTCAACAATGTACCCAGGATTTGGTTGAACTTGATGACAATCGTACTCAAAATTAAAATAAAATACAATTAAACACAACTTAGAAAACTCAATACTCAACCTTATTAATATTCGTCTTGATAAAAATGAATTCAAATTTGCATAAAATGTTTAATTTTGATCATTCTTATTTTTTGACTTTATTAATGAGGTGCGGTGACCAGTATAACTTAGGTAGGTAAGCAACAACAAGCTTTTATGTAATACTTTTAAATAAAAGAAGCCATTGAAAAATATAATAATAGATTAAAAACATCTGCTCACACACTCGCGAATTGTAATAAGCCTGTGTACGTGGGAGGTACGCACCTGTGCTACCGAAGAGGACACAGCTTTCGATAATTTTATTATTATAAAACAAAATTGAATTGCAGCTACAAAGCAAAGTTTACCATACAGTAAAACAATTGACTGATGATAAATTACATGCGGGTAACTAATGGTGTAAACCCCTCCTAACCTAACCTGACCTGTCAAAATATTTTTACCACCAATGTATCTGAATCAATCAATGGTACTCAAACATCATATTAACAAAATACATTTATCGAAATCACGACACACTCATAACAACGACGAAGACTCATAAACAAAACCACAGAATGAGGCAAGTACTACCTACTCGTAGTGCTTAAAATGTAATAAAGATGTACAGGTAAATATATGTCCAAGGTAAATTACACTCTAGTTTAATCAAATTTGTCGGTAATGTTTCTAAAATACGGTGATTAAAGCATTTTGGTTTTAGGTAATAATCGTTTTTGTGTATTAAAGGCGTACTACAAGGCAGGTACTTTGAATTTGTTTAGGTGAAAAAAAGTCTTGGTAGCTCAGTGGGGTAGCACGCTCGCCTCATATTTATGAGGTCGCGGGTTCGAATCCGGACTGGCCCGTACTAATGAGTTCTTTAGAACTTCAGATGGATACAAACTATTGGCTTTTCGGTGAAGGAAAACATCGTGAGTGAACTTGCATATTGCCGCCAAGGAAACTCAATGACGCACGTAAATCCGCACTGGGCTAGCGTGTTGGATGTGTTCTGATCACACTCATCCGATATCTCAGCTGTGGGATGTTAAAAGGCTGATGTAGATAAGATCTACATCGAGCTGAGATTGAAAGAGACCTATCGCTTGAAGAACTTAGAACTGCTTATTTTAAGTGTCATCCATAATTACGTAAATAATTATCTGTCTATCGATACAGTAAAATGCAAATACCTGCCATGTATTTTATAAATATGTTTGGTTTCTGTTAGACAAAGCTGTTCTTGAGACGTCGTCGTGGCTGCACGCAACCAGAATGCATGATTGAGTAATTGTAGACATTATACTCTCAAGCACTGTGATAAAGAATGCGAAGTACACCTCCAAAATGATTGTTTGATCTCATGTAGATATTTTATAGAAGTAACAACAATATATTCAATTCAAATTCAATTCAAATTCCATTCAAATTCCATTCAAATTCAATTCAAATCATCTAATTTAGACTACAAAGGTCCATATTAAACAAAAAAAAAATAATTCAATTAGAATGGAATACAAAATTAAATTAAAATTATATTATATTATGTTATGTCCTATATGTCAATAGTAACAGAAACAAGAATGTAACTACTATATAAATATACTAGACACTATATACTAGACTTACCAGAGTGACCAAATATTTCTTAATCTGTAGTATTGATTTCTATAACAAAATTTTACGTGCAGTACAAAATTTAAGAAAGTTGTAAAGGATACACTGAAAAATAAAGATAGAGGATTATAATATTGTTTATAAAGGAGTTGATTAAGATAATAAGGTCTGGAACCTACCCATACAAACAGGTACAACTGAAATGTAAATGTAGGTATCTAATATTAAGGTGACGTGTCCAAGCGAATGTAAATTCCTATAGAATAAAAAAAAAAACTTTGATTTTGTCTAACTCTAGTATTTTTTTTTCCAATGTTGTCAGCCGGGTATGTCATAAAACAACGACCAGAGCCACCGGAGCATAGAACATATAATTACCGGAGGATGAGCTGCAGCTCATCCTCTAACAGTGAGCATTCTGCGATCCCCAAGCGGCTTGCTTACCGTAGGGATTATGGCAAGCCACACCTTTTCTAAGGTCCCTTCGTTCAGCAGTGACGTTATCAGGCTGATGATGAAAAAATGGTTATAAAGACGCCAAATTTGGCCCATACCAAAATGACACTGACTTTTACTAGTAAGACTAATACAAACCTCAGTGGTCAAAAATTGAATTCAGGCACCTGATGTTTCAGTAAGCATTAAGAGTATCATGATACAATTTCTTGATGCCTAATTTTGACCTAGTGTGCGAAGCGAATGAACTAGTTGGTATCATCTGCCTATACGCGAGTACCAACACTCGCGTATAGATCGTGTTTTTCAACTAATCTTGATGAAACTTGGTATACATGTTTTACACTTTTATAGTTTTTTCTTGTCGTAGGTGATTTTTGATTGGAAATACCCTCCTCCAAAAAGCGGGGAAGTTTACTGCGGTGCCTGTTATCGGCCGATATTGATAATATTTGGCAAGAACTTCAAGTACGAGCAAAATCGGTCAACAGGTTGTCAAGTTATAAGGTCGTGAGGAAGTCAGCTTCGTCGAATTGACACCTCACGACGTATTATATCTTGACAACCTCTTGGCCAATTTACTCATATTCGAAATTCTTGCTTAGAATTAAGTACAGAATGTTTCTGCCGTGGTCGTGAGTCTCAGTCTCGTCGAACTGAAACCTCACGACCTTATGTCTTGACAACATCTTGACTGATTTGGCTCATATTCGAATTCTTGTTAAGAATTAAGTACCGAAAGTAGTATGACAAATATTATCAAAAATAATATTATTAAATGCAGCAATAATTCCCTCATTTTTGGAGGAAACACTAAATAAAAAATGAATCAAAATTCGCCGAAATCGAAATTGAAGTTGTGGTTACGAGGTCTACTGTACTCAGAACTACCTACTTTATAGCAGTAGCAGTATGTGACCGCTAAGTTTTTTTAATTCAAATGTTAATGATCCATTATAGTGATTGTAATTTATAAGTAATTCTAGGTAAACAAATAAGGAATATCCGCGACGGGTAACAGTAAACGGAATGGTTACGGTCAGTAGGTGCAAATTCAACTTGATAAAAATTTAAGGTGCTAATGCTGGTGATTGCGGACAGGCCAGTACTGGATAAATGAAATTTCCGTTAGGCTTATTGACAAGCATTACGTCGCCCCCGCCAAGTTGACATACAAGGGGCCGAGGTAATGCTTCAATGTTTACTTATCTCATAGATTTTTGCGACATAGCATTCAATTGTGAAATTCGGAACAGAGGGTGGTGGTCAGATAGTGCTAACTATAAAAACTCAAATTTTCAGGATGAATGGCATCAGTCACCTCTCAGTCTTCATCTGATCTATCTACAACCACCCAAGCCTAACAAAATGAAATCAATTGTAAGTGTCCTTTTAAAAGTGTTTAAAAAAAGTTTTCACATCAAGTGATATACACTATACACGTGGATCAGTGATACCAAAGTTCAGTGACATGCCATCTTGGACAAGCGATCTACCGCGATAAGAGTTATATTAATGCTGCATAATCACTCTATAAATGGAAAGGTCGACGTCGTGAACTGGATTTCCATATAAAATATTCAAATTAAATTACCTCTGGCGAAGTGCTATCTAGCTTGCTATTAATCACAAGACTCTTCTTTTTAATTTCTTTTTGCTGACTTACATGTATTATTCCAGGTGTTGGTATCCATGCTGGTCGCCGTGGCGCTGGGCGCGCCGCAGGCAGCGCAGGCTCCCACCGCCGAGCCCATCCCTATCGTGAAAGACGATAGCCAGATCAACGGCGATGGCTCTTACCAATACGCGTACGAAACCGGCAACGGTATTAGCGCGGATGAGAAGGGCGAGCTCAAGAAGGTCGGTGACGTAGAGGCAATCTCCGTGCAGGGCGAGTACAAGTACCCTGGCGAGAACGGCGAGACCATCTCCATCACTTACACCGCTGACGAGAACGGATTCCACCCTCAGGGTGCCCATCTCCCTACCGCTCCGCCAGTACCTGAGGCCATCCAGAAGTCTCTGGCCTACCTCGCCACCGCACCTCCCCAGCCTGAATCCCACGCTCAATAGATTCTTCATTTTGTGAACTTGTAATACTCAATCATTCAATTTGTTACTTAATAAATTTTTTACCAACGAATATTTTACGTATGATTTTGATACCTCTTTTTAAGCTTATTACGTATTCATAAAGTACCTAACAGAAATAAGGTTTTCTATTCTCATAGAAAATATGAAATAGTTGCTAAAAATACATAACGACTACCCGATCACCGATACCTAAAATTGAATTACCAAATGCTTCGTCAAAAGTTAATTCCAAAGATTCAGGGAAACAAAATCATGAAAGGGAAAAAACTACTTTCTGATATAAAATTAAGGGCGCTTACTATACTCAACAAATGTGCATATACTAGATTATACTCTAGTCTACTACTGTCTACCGTATACTTAAACATAGTACCTATAAAATTTACTGGTACATAAATTGTTTATTAAGAAACCCAAAAACCTCGAGGACACTTGAAGTGCTTGAAGTCTTTTAACTTTATTGTCACCTTTTATAATTTACCGCAAGGTATACCGAGAATTCATATTACTAAATTTACAGCAAAAACTGCCTTGGGCTTATTTTACGTAGGAGGAATACCGAATATGTATCTTAGCATGGTATCATAATAATTTACAACAAGTACCTTCTTGTAGGTAGGTAAAGACTGATATGTAAAGATCTGAAAACTACTTGTAAAGATTTTCTGATCTTAAATTACAAGAAAAAACATTTAAATTTAATTTATTTATTCTCAAATAAGGGTACACACTGTACACTTATGTCAAGTAGATAAGTACAAAATACACTAACAGAAAATTAAAAAATAATCATAAATATCAAATTTTTATTGCACCCAAAAGTTACTCAGATCAATTTTGCGGTTAAAACTGTAGTTAGTTTTTAAAAATAATAAGGCTCTACATCGGAAATAGTTGAAGCGCATCAAAATGTCCCCATTAATTAATCCGAAAACTATGTTTGCAGAAGTAAAATCGGAAAGACAAAGTAAGATTGCAAAGTAGAATACTTTTAATTTGTTAATTTGTATTAATTTTAATATTTTAGAGCCTAATAATATTTTGGCGTATTTCGTTTTTTCATGAGATATTTCCAACATATATAATAATTATGCTACGTTATGCTAGGTTTTTTGTCTTGTGAATTTAGTAACCAGAATAAAACGAGTATCTGGGCAGGTAAACTACCATACTGGACTTAAATACCACTAATAGAATTCACAACCTATTTCGCAAAACTGGCAACATCTGACGAACTATTAACCTTTTTCAGGTATTCAAATAAGATAACTCTCCAAACGTTCGTAATTGTAGTATCGATCTTATAATCGCTATTCATCGGTTACATAAAGCAGGCACGGTAAATTACTATGTCATATGACTCAGCGGGTACATATCGAAATGTTAAAATTGTAAACAGCGAAATGACTATGTTCAAAATGTCTAAAATCTAAACATTAAATGGTATAAAAACGAAATTATAAACGGTCATAAAGTCAAAAAAAAAGACTAACAGTCAGAAAGTCTTACTTAAAAATGTCTAAAGTGAAAATGACTAATATTCAAATTAACAATTATGTTACACTTACTCTTTATTGTTTCGCCGGCTGCTGCGCGATACGCTCGCTCAGCTCGCGCATTTTGTTGTCGCAGTTCAATCCTAACCTAACATAATGTTCAGGGCTATTATTATGTTCCTATGTTTCAGTTACTTTTCTATCTGTTGGTCATTCAAGTAACTGATTTTAATAATAAAATTCCATTGCAATCAGTAGTTACTAAGATTGCTCACAGTCTTCGCAAGGCACTTAATTACAATTTTACTTTTTGCGTTTTGAACTTAGACCATTAACATTTTATATCATTTAGTGTTTTAAACGTTGGACATATCGAATTTTGCCAATTTTAACGTATTCATAACGACTCTCAACATCTTACACAATTTCACATTTAGATTTTAGACATTTCGAATATAGACATTTCGAATTATAAATATCATTTTGCCGTTAGCTATTCAAATTTTTTAAATTTCAATTCTTACCCAACTCTGCACATTGTAGGTCCTACGTCTCGATTTATTATTTAAATTCTATAATTCAACTAAACAATTAACTGAATTACATATTTTAATAAGTTATAAGTTGTATATTTATTTTTTATTAATTTAGCATGTTATTCGGTTTCTATTTGGAATTCTGGACGTTCTTGATATGGAGGTTTCGCTCTTTGGTCATTGTGAGCTTTGGACATTGTGATCCTTGGTCGTTGTGCGCCTTGAATCTAACGCTCTTTTGACAATTTGCTCTTTTTTCAATTTGAGACCGTTGTCATTTTGCGCCTTGACGAATTTAAATTAATAAATATTTTGTTTCAAAGAGAAATGTATAATTAGTACAAGGTTATTAGTGAGAATCTCTTACAGTCACATTAGTATCACACTATAATATTATAAATGCGAAAGTTTGTGTTTAAGTGTGTAAGTATAAAAGTATGTAAGTGTGTTTGTTCCCGTTCAACTCTGTAATAGCTTAACGGATTTGAATGAAATTTGAGGTGTGGAGGTAGCTTACACCCCGGATACACCCCCGGACACATAGGCTACTTTTTATCTCAGAAAACTATTTGGTTTCAGAAGAATAGCGGGTGAAACCGCAGGCGTTAGTTTATGATAAATTTGAAATTATGTTAATTATTTTGTTAATTGTAGGTAGGTACTAGTAATAAAATAGTTGTTTACATCTGTCAAATAGATAAAATAATCGTTGATACTTTTTAGGCATTTAATTATCAACCAGAACCTGTTGATCGAATCTATTAAAACCTGGTCGCCATCAAAACTTCAATCTATTGTGTATCTTTGGAAAGCCCAATGGAGCAATGCATAGAATTATAGTTGAAATAAAAAAAATCTGTTGAAGCAGTAACATTCCTTTAATTATTATTCAGTCTGAGTCTCCAACTCTGGCATCTTTAATAGAGGTAATAATACGAAAGTTTTCAAGGATACCGTGCCAAATTATTTGTGTTTGTTGTATTATTCTAGTCCCTATCTTGATTTTTAAGCGAGTCGCAAAAAAAAGTGAAATTAAAATGTTGCAAAAATATGGTTTTGATTTAATAAGATTATAGATAGAAAGGTAATTATCTAATAATATGAGAAAATGGACGGTCATTCTCATAGGGTAGCTTTTTTAACACAATATAGGTACCAGTTTGCTGCTGAGCTGACGGACAAAGAGAAGAAATAGAGAAGAAGAAGAGAGAAATATGACTGTAGCTCTTCCAATAGAAGAGAGTAATATTATACAAAGTTATACACAAAAAATAATATGGAATTGCAAGAAAAAAACTTATCCATTCTTAATTAAATACCTTGACTGGCTGATGAGCGTAAGCTTAGTTAAGTTTTAATTATCAGCGAACGTCTTTTGTTTAGTTTCTCAGTATGTTGGGTCAAATCTGGCAATAGGTGACCTAGTTTGTTGGACTAATTGTTTGACACGACTGTTGCATTAACGAGGTCATTTTCGTTAGTAAGCAGTCGCATAAAAAAGTATTTTGAGGCATATATTGATTCAGAAAATAGATAGTGTGTTTTATTTTATTTTCGTTGATAGTACATTATTGAAACGGAAGGCAACTCGACGTAAATGCCATGAAGAAGTTCCATTGCCCACTTTCCATCTCTGTCATATAGCTGTTGCATTATGTATTGAAAAGTGCCTATGATAAAAACTCAAATGAGTTCAGTCTCACTTGTATTATCGTATGCTGTGACCCTTCACGTATCCAGTAAAAAAATCCAACCTCCATAATCACTTTAGCTGAACTGTACCATAATCATCTGTTTTTACCCAAACCACACAAACAGATAGTTCGTGTGATATCCAGTTATTTTTAATAGATCAAATACCTCTCGCAAGCAGCTTTTCTATGAATAACTTTAGTTTCATGTATGAATTTTAACTATTTGTCTTTTTTAATAGATAAACTAGAATAGTAAATGGCTATAAATACTAAAAGGTACGAGGGGCCCGGGCGAAGCACATGAGCTGGCTCTTGCATCTATAATACAAAATAAAAAGCTAAAAAAAGTGAAGTCAAGGAACAAAAAATGGTCGCTAAGTATGATGGACGGCAAATATCTGTGATTGGTTTTTATTTAAATAGCCTAGTATACAATAGTTGCAAAAAAACTATAGTTGAACTATCAGCGGTATATTTATGAGTCATTTGTTTCTTAAAGTGTTTACTTTAATGTTCAACCAGAATAAAAACATATTACATACATAAGAATGATTATAAATATTATAAATTATAAATAATAATAATAAATAAAAATTATAAATTACAATGTTTCATTTGTGTCTGTAATATAATAGCTTTCTTCTGAGCTTTCTTTATTAATAAATTATACATTAATGTATTTTTTTCCTATTCGTACCTAGTTTCAAGGTTTTACTATGAAAACTGACGTGGTTTTGATACATTTTGTTTTAATAAAACGGGAATACTCACTTTAAATTGAGTCGGTTATTCCGACTATAGTTTGCAAGACGAGGACGCGCGCGTGCCTCGCTTAGCATTCCTTGATAAAGGTCACCGAATGTAATCGAAACTATAGTCGGAGTAACCGACTCAATATAACGTGAGTATTCCCGTTTTATTAAAACAAAAAGTTTCAAGGTTATTAAATATTTTTCAAAGCTCCTGCTTCGTGGTTGATGGAAAACATAAGTAAGTTTATTTTTTTTAATAATACTTTTATACTTATTTGGTTTTAAGTATAGAAAACGCCTTCACTGGCTCTTTCTAATATTTCATAAACCTTCAAACACTTTGATGTTTAAAGTTTCTGTGCAGATCTGCTAATTAGCGAGTGAATAGGCTTCACGCAAGTGTGTGTGTGCATGACCCTACCCACCGTGGGCTCACACATATTTTGTCGATTTTATTGTGACGTGCCTTATGGTGCAATACCATACAGAAGTGGTAGGCACACACTGACCCGTGCGTATATATACCGATATACAGTCTTAGATCAACATTGTCTAGTGCCTTCACCGACATTCTAACACAAACATGAAGACTATTGTAAGTGGCGGTGATAGTATTACGATAAAATAATAAATAAAAAAAAATAGAAAACAAATTGTGACGTGTGTGATCCTATTGTTGTGATGGACGCTAAAAGCTAAAATGGTCAAAGTGCGCCTGTTTCACGGATCTAAGGATACACATTGCAGTGAAACATAAATTTAATTATGAGTGAGCTCCGAAAATTCATACTGATAGCTCCCTAATGTGTTCTCTATGTTGGGTATGGACGGATAATACACAAAGACAAGGACAACTAACGCCCAGCCCCAAATTGATTAAAAGATCAAAGTCCCGGGTCAGGAATTTAACCTGGGACCTCCTGCTCATAAGGGAGACGTTCTACAATTGAGACGAACAGGTCGTCATTTGCATAGTTATTTGACTAAAAGTTTTATAATCATTTTGTTACAGGTATTTCTTGGACTTCTGGCCGTGGCTTACGCCGCTCCCCAAGCTCCAACTGAACCCATTCCTATCCTAAGACAGGACAGTGAAATCAACCCTGACGGGTCTTTCCAATACTCATTTGAAACCGGCAACGGTATCGTGACCGACGCGAGGGGAACTTTGAAGAACGTCGGTGCCGAAGAGCCAGCTCTACAGATCGAAGGCCAATTCCAGTACCCCAGCGAGGAAGGAGGCAACATCCAGCTGAGCTACGTCGCTGATGAGAATGGCTACCAGCCCACCGGAGCCCACCTCCCCACCCCTCCCCCCATTCCTGAGGCCATCCAGCGCGCGCTTGCGTACCTCGCCACTGCCCCGCCCCAGCCTGAAAACAGGCGTTAAGTTCATATTGAACTCTTAGGTTAATTTTAGCAATACATCCTTCTGAGACTTTAGCCTATATTGTTATATAATGAAAACAAATCAGTTTTGTGATAAAAGTGTTCAAGAGTCATGCATGAATGTGGATAAACCTTTCTATTTTTGTACCTACTTTATGTAAATACAATACCTAAAAGTTATTTTGTTCCACTTTATTTCCCTGAATACTGCATTAACAAATCGTATAAGTAAATTAATTTCTAAACAAGCCTGATCCATCCGATCATCGGTTAAAATCATACGAGTAAGCGGTCGAAGGGTTTGCTTTAACCCCGTTTGGATTAAAAATACAAAAAATCAAGGGTCTTATTATCATGGCCTTTAAATGACCATTAACAAATTGCTCAATAGTTACAGCGTTGCCACATTAGCTCGAGTAAGGCCGATTAGTGAGTGAGTTTAATCCGATATTTATGAAGAAAAAAAATATGTAATAGGTATATATTTTGTTATAAATATAATTATTCAATGACTTTATTTAAGTCCATCTAGCGGTAATCTAAAGAAATACATTATAAAATCCACATGGTGTTCTTTATATTATTTAAATCGTGAGCTTATGAACATCGGCATTTATATGACCCATTATACAACAGCTCACCTAAGAAGTTCATAAGTCTTACGCAAATTTTAAAAGATGGCGCTTTAAAAGAAGGCGCTATTTAAAAAACCAAGCCACTCATTAGTTATTTGCATAATTTATTTAACCTCAGTTTAATTAGTCCTTTGTTGGAAGCCCAAAGAATAGATACCGAGTGCTACTATGTAGTACAAATTATCAAACACTACGTGAACTGCTTACAACTGGGTTGGTGATGCTTTATTCAGTAAAACGAACTGTAAATGCCCGTATTATTTACTGGCTTTTAAAAATATTGGTACCTTCAAAATCCTAGTACGAAAGACATCAACGCGAGGTACACATATACGTACTTGGTAATTCTGGGTGACACAAAGTGTTATGGGCAAGCGTGACGCTTAACATCACGTGAGCGACCTGCTCGTACTCGTCTAGTTATACCGTAGCATAAAACAATCACAATGATAACTTCCAACAACTTCACAAGTTATCCGACAGCTTTGGAGTTAGCCGGGTTATGCCCACTAAAACCCCCCGGTGGCCTGCTTTGGAGCTTGACCAAGAGCTTCGGGATCTCCAACGCACCGGAGTCCTTCAGTTTCACTGCACTATGCTTCAGCTCCTCCTGGGACAGCTACGAGCTGTCCTGAGAGTCCTTCGCCTACAACATCATCAACCACTCGACGCTGTCGTTTGCTAACCACCCCCGAGCCCAGAGGTCCTCTTTTAGTAGGCTCTTACTACAGGCAAGGGATACACATTCCGTATATTAGAAAAACTATATCTTCTATCTATAATATATATTTTTATAATAAAATAAGCATGTAATAAGAATTTGGGAGCAACAGTACCCAAAATATAGTTTTCAAAATTTTTGCCTGTCTGTCTGCCTGTCTGTCCGGGATCAACACGGAAACTACGGCACGGATTTACATGCAGCTTTTAAAAATATATTCCGTGGATTCCGACGCTTACCATAGGCTTTGTTTCATCAAAATCGGCGCAGGAATATTGAAGTTATGACGCAATTTAGAAATATATGAGCATGTCTAAATTGTGTTGCGGTTGTAGTATATGTTATAAGTAGCTTTTAATTAATACTTGGCAGTAAAATTAATATAGTTAATGAAAAGTAATTGCGTATAGTAGTGAGTAGAAATTTCATGAAAATGCTTGCAACAGAAACGTAGCAGAAATTGGACACACTCATAGGATTTTTCTTCTATTTATATAAAAGGCGACGTATGTGTGTAAGATCCCTAAGGACTCCAAGACGGCTGGACCGATTTTGATGAAATTTTCAGGCAATCTTTAACTTAGCCCAGCGGTCAATTCTGTGAAGTTTGGTACTCATGCAAAGCCGGGCAGGGTCGCTAGTACTATCA
Organism: Apocheima hispidaria; assembly: GCA_947579745.1. Lineage (NCBI taxonomy): Eukaryota > Metazoa > Arthropoda > Insecta > Lepidoptera > Geometridae > Apocheima > Apocheima hispidaria. The sequence goes on from OX388151.1 coordinate 8,298,298, forward strand.
TCGATAAGCATCGATTTTTATGTAGGTAAGAAGTAGGTATAAATTAATATTTTTTTAAACCCGCGATTGATTCGTAGACGAGATTTTTATAAAACATAGCTTAGAACCTTAGCAATGGAACTTGCTCTGATGCTTGATGCAGAAATTGAGAAATTATGTACTACGTACGAAAAATGACACTGCACTACATTGCGATATCCCATTTAATTGTGGCGCGTGCGCTACACTCGGCCATTAGACAGAAAAAAAAAATTATAAAAATACTGGTTTGGCAGCATCAGCATCATCTGTGTCATCACGGCGGATGACTGGTTCTCATCATAAACATTGCCGTCAGCACTGGAGCAGCAGTGCCAGTGGCCCAGAGCTTCGCTCCGATCTTTCGATGAGCTGGGTTGGCTCGGGTAGATGCTGGCAGGGGGAATGCACAATACATTCCACTCGGGATGTCAGAGAAGGGCCCCCCATTCTCAAAAGCTGAGATTCAATCTCGTCTCGAAAAAAATTTCGAACTTCGAGATTTTTTATTCTCAACGAAATATTTCGAGATTTTCACGATGATTAGCTTGCGAGATACATCGAGTTGTCGGAGGTAATCGAGACGAAAGACAGTCGAGATTGGAATCTCGAGATTGACATCAATTTGTCATATCTCCGAAGGGGCCCTGGACTTATCGCCCCATCTCGATTTAAAATAAGATACTACCTCCGTATCATGCGTACAATAAAAGATGTTGCGTGCTTAGCGTCTGCCGCTGCTGACCCTGGCGACCTCTCGTGGAGGTGATAATAATACTTGTTGACATTTAGAACAAAACTAGTTTTGTATTCCAAGACGATATTCAATAGGTATTTTTGAAGAAGAGCTAGTAGCTAGTTTTCAAAAATTAATACTTGTTTCTCCGAAGGTCAACGAGGGTCTCGTTTAGTTATGTTCCTTAACTGGGCGTTGTACGATGAACGATAATATTTGATTTTAGAGTTCAATACATTCTTGAAAATGTTTTTTTTTTTAATATTCGTTTTGAAGACACATTATAGTAATATAAATAAATGGGTAGTGAACTCTCTGCCACTGCATAGATTAAATATTGCTTTTTCATATAAAGTGTTTTTGTTAAATAATATCTACGAGTAGTTTGTATTCCTTCTGAGGTGTAGGCTGTGGGTTGGATTCCCACCGAGAACAAACATGTGTGATGAATATGGATATTTGTTCTTTGTTTCTGTGTTTTTTTGTACTCTATGTATGTGTTTACAAAAAAAATAAGTATTTATGTATTCTATCAGTTATCTGGTTCACATTGTACAAGCTTGCTTAGTTTGGGGCTAGATGACGCTGTGTGTGAAAAACGTCAACCATTATTTTTTATGCCATAGTTGGCAAACAAGCAGATAGCCCGCCTGATGGTAAGCGATCACCGTCGCCTATGGATACCTGTAACACCCATCACAGATACGTTGCCGACCTTTAAAGACTCTATTAGCAGCCCTTTTGAAGAACCCCATGTTGTAGTTACTCAGAAAAACCGCTGACTTTATTTTTCTAACGATAATAGTTTCGACTGAAAGGTTCAAAATAAATTTGTAATCATTGTAAACAAATAATGCACGAAGTACGAATCATACTCATAATGTAAGAATTTAACTCGACCAATAGCGCATCATAAAACTCATTGCTGCACAGGAATAAGCACTCTCTTACATTAAAAGAAAAATACATTAATTAACACTGTAAATTATGCATTATATTATGTGCACCTATAATAAATAATCATCACACTAATATTATAAATGCGAAAGTTTGTGTGCAAGTGTGTATGTATGTAAGTGTGTTTGTTCCCGTTAAACTCTGTAACGGCTGCACGGGTTTGGATGAAATTTAGTACGGAGGTAGCTAATACCCTGGATTAATACATAGGCTTTCTATTACCGGAAATATATTCTGTTTCTGTAGAATAGCGAGTGAAACCGCAGGGCACCCCTAGTTCTTGATAATTTAGTTTGTGTGATCGTTATGAATGTAACTGTATGACGAAAAATAATATTCATTCGTTCATTTTTTAAAGTATTTAAATGAACCAATTGCCTATAAGATTTCATAAAAATCGGATCAACGGTTCGCAAGTTATTGTCGGACAAATATTTTCACAAACATACAAATATACATACAAACGCCGACTTGTTCTCGTAGGCTGAGATCTTTGCTTCACTCGGTCAATAAGTATTTAAAAAATATATTAAAATACTACTGACAGATGTTGGGTTCTTGGTGGACTCGGGTTGGCCACCTAGCGCCCGCCGATGCGTATTTGTAATCTGTGGTGGACTGTCAAGGATGACGTTTAGTACTATTTAAAAAAAATCTAACAAGATATAATTTAAAAAAAAAGTTAAATGTCAATACAAAAAGAAATCGATCAATTAAAGAAAAAAATACATTGAAAAAAAGCTCTATTTTTTCATACTAACTGTTAGTTGACAGTGTACCCAGCATGGTGGCGGCAATATAATTTATAATGTAGCCCAAATAGTTATTAGCATAATTTTTGTAGGGTCCTTTTTCTCGTTATGACCAGTATAGTACCAGGGACCCTATTCGGAGAAATGACATTTTATCTCGGTCACTCTCACTCCCATTCAATTCTAAATTAGAGAGACAGTGACCGAGATAATCTCGAGCGCACAGGAATAGGGTCCCAGACCCGTAACGTTCACAACAATTTTTTTCATAGCATTGTTTTCAATCAAAGTACGTTTCCACTTTTATTAATAAATTCGGTGTACGGAACCTCAGATTTCAAAATTTTTGTTGAAAACAAATAATGTATGCCTACTAGCTATGTGAAACTTATTGATGACATAAAAGTCTGGCATGGTAGAAAAATTGCTAAAAACTTTCGTCAAGGCCACTGTTCCCGGTCATTACCCTATCATTTAGTTAGTCAGATTTACACATGTAATCTCAATATAAAAGGATTAGACATTATGGGATAGATACCTGTTATAGCTAGTAACCGCTCATACACAGATCTCAGCAGAATGAAATTCTTGGTAAGTATTAATATTTTATAAAACTCACCTACTCTATGGAACTTTAATAAACAATATTATTAGATTTGTCGAAAGCGAACAGATTTAGCCCTTTAAACAATGGACCGAGTGTAGTGTTATTAAATATGAAGCGTTGCGCAAAAACGCGAAAATCAAGACTTTTAGAGGACTTGGACTAAAAGCTTTTTTTATAGAATGCCTCGCAATTATTATTGTAATCTTCACGTATCAGCATCATGTAGGTTTCATATTAATTTTAGTTACTTACATATAAACATGCATTATAAATCAGATTACCTTTACCATCCTTGTACACTGATTATACATTAAAAAAGTTTTTCTGATTCTCATCGTCCTCGATCGTCATGTCATCATGGTCACTCTATGTATATAAATATGTATGTATATATATTAGATAGGTTCCTGCTGTTGTAGTATGAGCCAGTGGTACAAATTTAGTTCTCAACTTTCAACGTTCAAATTTAATGTATTTGATTTAATATATATTTATTTGGAAATAAACCGATATTATTTATTATTAACTATGTGTTTTTGGTATGTAGTCTTGTTAAGTACTTATGTATTTTTTTGCGTGTCACATAATCCCTCGTGATAGGATCATACCTCTTCCATTTAATATGTATTATCCTCACCAAGCTAAAAGCCTAAAAGAGATTGCTTTAGGGGAAAAGACCACAAGTTGTGACACTAGTTTTAAGTTTTTTTTTGTCATATATATATAAATGACTCATTTCTGATAAAAAAAAGTTATCTTTCGAGCTATATAAATATTACTTGATAAATAACTGTTAGACTTTAAATTTAATAAATTTACCTGTCTGCAATTAGGTACTTGCCCTGTGCGTGTGCGCCGCGAACGCTGCCTCTTTAGGCTTGTTCGCCAAGCGACCCTTCGAGCAGAATTACCAGCAGCGGTTCCAGCAACCGGCTGTTCAGGTTGTCGCCAAGGCTGTGTCATTACCAGCTGGCGTAGTCCTGGAACCATTCAAGACTACCAAGACGATCGCCGAGGCCCCAGTCGTTGCCGGCAAGAGCGTGTACACCGCTGTCAATGACGCCGAAGCTAAAATCGTCCGCTCTGACTCCGACGTGTCTTCTAACGGTTATAACTACTAGTGAGTTCGTGGAATCTAGTTAAGTTTTATGATGTTACTAGCTGCGCCCCGCGGTTTCCCCGCAAACATTTGTGTGATGAACATGGATGTTTGTTCTTTGTCTGGGTGTTTGTATGGATTCTATGTATGTAATTACAAAAAAAATAACTAAACTCAGTTATCTGGTTCCTATAGTACAAGCTCGCTTAATTTGGGGCTAGATGGCGCTGTGTGTGAAAAACGTCCACCAATATTTTTTTTATACAGACGAACTAGTTAAATTTTTCGGATATTACCCGTCGGCTATTGATGAAATTTGATTACTTTTTTTTCAATACAAATGTATTGGAGTAATTGGAGTAATAAAAATAAGCACGCTAATAAAATAAGCTTAATATTGCTATTTAAATATACATACCAAAATCGGTCGAGCTGTTCCAAACAAATACCCTTTAAGTTAGTATGAATGATGAATGGTGTTGAAAGTGAAGTAAAAGTGTTGAAAGGCCTTCTTTTAACAGTATCACTGTTACTTTCGGCAATGATCTTATTACGCTTTCAATATTAACGTATTTTAATTCCATATCTACAGCTTCGAAGCAGACAACGGGATCGCCGCCCAGGCTTCTGGTGTCGCCAAGAAAGTTGGAAACGAAGATACTATCGTATGTATTACTCGCATTATTTGTATTTTCATTGCAATTTATCTATCTATATCTGTAAAAGGCTTTGTCCTGACAACGTACAGCGTAAACCGCTAGGCGTAGAGACTTGATATTTGGAGGGTATGTTTATTGAAACGTGTAAATGCACACTAAGAAAGGATTTTTCGAAAATCAAGGGGTGAAATGAAATGGTGAAAATGGGTGGTGAAATGGTAAAAATGAAAAGGGGGTGAAATGGGGTGTTAAAGTTTGTATACCTATATATGTTGATACCAAACTTGGTATGGATACTCTAGAAGAAAAATAAAAAGATACGGGTATCACAGATTTTTCAAAATCAGCTCCCGTTAAAATTTTGGTAATAGCATGTTTGTTCCTCGTTAACTTTGTAGCGGCTGTACATATTTTGATGAAATTTCGTTACGGGGTAGCTTATGGCATGGATTAACACATAAGCTATTTTTATCCCGGTAAAATTTATAGTTTCTGTGTGATAAAATATAATTATTGATCTCCATAGTAGTCAATCGATTATTGTGCCCCAGATATCCGCGGGCGAAGCCGCGGGTAGGAGCTAGTATTTTTATATTTTGTATACTCATATATAATTATGTTGTTGCAGGTTGTCCAGGGCTCTTACAAATACATCGACAGCAACGGCAAAGAGGTGGTGGTTACTTACGTAGCCGATGAGAACGGTTTCCAACCCCAGGTAATATTTGAAACTATTTTTTTTTTTTCTTTCAACTACTTATTTGTTTATCCAATTTAATTTTATTATATACATATTTACAATAAAATATAAACTACCTTCCTACTTAAAATTTAAACAACTTAAATTATATACAAAAATAAATAAATACAAAACCCTAATCTAAAAGCCCCTTGGTGGAGGGGAAAGTTGGCCAGAATGCTAGCAGCATTGCCACACTGGAAGGCAGTGCTAAGTTTTATGTAGTAATTTAAATTCATTCTTATTATGAAAGTTCCATATGAACACGTTTCATGTGAACCGAGTATCCGGAATGTTAGCCGGGGCTCAAATAACAGTTAGTAGTAAGTAAGTTTGCCATGTATCCAACATAAGTAGTTTCTGTCCATCTAGGGCGACTGTGGTCAAATGCATGTGGTTCTAGACCGATGTAAAAAAAGTTCTGCTATTATATTAAATTTGCGCCTAATTTAACTTAACTTAGAGCCTCTACACACATGAAAAGTGATTTTTATTTATTTATTTTGTTATACTATTTGTTCACATAACCGAGCGCATGCCGTAAACTGAACATCAATATTTTTTGAGGATATTTTTCCCCTGCATTTTCTGCGAATTCTTCATCTGTCTTCGATTTATGGCATATCCTTGACTCTTTGAAACTAGTAGGATAACAAAATAAACAAATAAGCTATGGTTTTCAAATTTCAGAGGCTCAAAGTTTAGTGACAAGACAAGTATATCAATTTAATAGTGATTCTAAACAAACCCACTTCTATCTTATAACGTAATATTTGTCTAAAGTAAATATATGTTGTTATTTTCCAGAGTGATATTCTCCCCGTCGGCCCTGCAACCCCCGAGTACATCTTGAGGTCTCTTGAGTACATCAGTGCACACCCAAATTCCGAATACAACAAGCAGGCAAACTACTGAATCAACCTATAACATCTTGTAGATGAGACCGACCAAGGCTAATCGAAAACTATGCGATAAAAGCAAAAGTTGCAAAAGGGCATTGCAATACATAACTTTATAGTTAAATAAATAGTAATCGTGCCAAACTATTATCTTTTATTTTGTTTAATGTATATTCGATTTGTTTGACGGTGAGTGGGTTGACCTGTAAAACGCTTTATTAATCATCTCATGTAAATGTGCTTAGGAAAATGAATTTAGCAGTTCAAACTGAACGTAGTGTGTTTTAATTTTAATATTAAATGAGCTACCAAATGGTACAACTAAAATTACAACTAACTGGTTATTTCGAAATAAATTTAGAAAACGGTAACATTTTAAGAGACAAACCATTATTGGCTTAAGTGAACGTTTTCCATACAAAAACTAATAGTATAAAATTCTGACTACGTGTTGCAGAAATGTTTGAATAATTATGTACCTACTTAGGGATTAATTTTGCTCATTTACAAAGCTAACTCTTTTTCTTTCTATGGATGAAAGAAGAAAATAATATTTTTTAACAATTTATTAATTAAATTGATATTTTTTTTAGTTTTGCGAACACAATTCCTGCTGAATGTACACTTTTTCTGGCACTTTTGAAACTCATGGAGCTTGTATTCTACTATTGGTTTTTGTATGGAGAATGTTGGCCCTCACTTGAGAATACAACAACCCAAAGTACAACCGGGCGCTCTCTGCGGATATTTGTAGCCGATCTGTTGGTTGTCGGGTTTTCAGACGAACAGAAAAGTTTTCAGGGTCGTAGCAAGAAGATAGTAGCGCCAGTATATATCGTACGCGTTCACCATCCTTCAATATTCACGTTCCAATAAATGCTGTGCACTGTATTTTTTGTAGGAAGGATTTTCCAAGTTGGAAGAGAAAAATATTTTTTTAGAGGGCTGCGATCAGCACTCTTTTGAAATGGTGGGGTTTTGACTACAAAGTTATACGTAGGTTGTTTTAAAAATCGTTAGCATCAGAATAAATACAATCTCTTTTTTCTTAAACTATTTTAAATTGACGGCTAATTTCCATACAAATCTTTTTGGTGAAAATGATTGGCCACTTATGTTCAGTTCTTTTTAGGGTTCCGTAGCACTACAAGGAACCCTTATAAGTTCGTCATGTCCGTCTGTCTGTCCGTCCGTCTGTCTGAATCCTTTACAGCCTTATAACTTTTAAAGTTATAAACTTAAATGCATGAAATTTTGCTCAAGGGTAGTTTAAAAAAACATTTTTTTTGTAAAATAAGGGTAGCTCCCATACATGTAAAGGGGGGGGGGTAAAAAAAAATTTTGCTACACCCCATCATGTTGGGTGTCGTTGGATAGGTCTTTGTATGGTGACAATTTTTACAGAATTAAAAAAAACATAATTTTATATTAATGGGGTGGCTATTAATGGGCACATGTAAAGTGGGGATAAAAAAAAATTCGCCTGTATCCCACATGTGGGGTATCATTGAATAGGTCTTTTAAAATGATGTTAAGGTTTCATATACCATATTATTATCAAACGTACTGCTTGCGAAATATGGACCAGCAAAGTTGATTGCAATGTGTCCCCCCCTGCCATTTCTAAACTATGCATCTCCGAAACTTGTAATCTTCCATGTTGATAGATCTTAGTAAAAACTTTCTTTTAAAATTATTTCGGGCAACATGTGATAACTACTTTTTGAGTTATGCTGTAATAACGGATAAAAACTTCAAACAACCTACGCACCTACGGAACCCTACTAAGCATGGCCCGACATGCTCTTAACAAGTTATTTTAAATATTTTTAAAGATCACCTCACTCTTAGTATTTATATTCTCTTTGACTCTTCTATTTGCTTCTATTGCTTGCATGGATAATGCATGGATTTAGTATGATGTTTCGTCCAAGCATGGATGTCCCGCGGCATGCTCGTCGTGCTATTTTTTTTTTAAATTATAGACTAGGGTTAACCTTCAAGGACTCACACGACAATTTACAAGCTGCATTTGGGGAGTCTGCAGCTCCTGCGCTAGCAACAGTTACTTATTGGTTTTGTGAATATAAACGTTGTCGAGAGAAACTAAATGATGACCCCAGGCCCGGTCGTCCTACAACTGCAGTAACTCATGAAAATGTCATCGGGGTAGAGTGGCTATTGCGGGAGCTTAGACGCATTACACATCGAGAGATTCAGGCTGAACTGAAGACTGCCGAGTTGTCCACGAACAAAGGTCGGAGCGGTAATGAAAAAATGATAGCTGTTTTTTTTCGACCCAGTCGACCAGTTGCAGTGATTCCACTAGGAGACCGTAGAACAGTTCTAGTGAATGGTATTGCGTATTTTGTCTGCCTCAAGCTTTCGGGGAGTTGAATAGCGAGCGACCAACGAGCGGTGTCCGTCTTTTTTCCAAGATAACGCGCCCGTTCCAGCTAGGACCATGGACTATTTGAATACTTCGGGCGTACAAAAGTTACATGCTTCGTGGGCGAAAATTTGGTCTGTTCGCTAACACTGCAAAAGCGGCCGTCGAAGAATTTGACGGATATTTTTCGACCTTTCGATATTTTTTTTAAATGCTTCATAAACTGGTTCACCCGAATGCATAAATGCATTGAGGTTCGAAGGGAATATTTTGAAAAGCTATAAATAAACTTTTTTCATATTCCAACAATTTTTCATTTCGCTAACAATTTTTGGAACAGCCATACGTCAAAAGACCTACGCGCGTACGGTACCCTACTAAGCATGGCCCGACATGCTCTTAACAAGTAATTCAGTTCTGTGTGGTTTCTAATAAAGAGTTATCTATGTATCTACTCCAAACTGGATCTAAGTATCCGATAACAAAAAACGCCACTCGTCACGGCATCAAAAGCGATGGTGGGGTTGAAAATGGTAAGCACACCTAGCCTGGAATAAGACCTGGCTCTCAAGTGACGCTCACGTAATATACAAGTTGCCTTGTGCATTTGTCAATCGATTCACAGACGAGGGACATAGCTCTATTTCTTCACAGGCGCAGCGCCTTTCACGCTATGTTTTAATTCATAGCAAAACACATTTCCACGTTTGGTGTTTCACTCAAGAAACCCAAGAACCCAAAAAGAAGGGTAATGTTTTGGATGTGTATGTAAGTATGAATATATGATATAAGTATATATGTAAGTAGTTATGTTCTATGTGCGTTCCTATTATTAAATTCCTGTAGTCTCCACGGGTTGACCGATTTTGACTACGATTTACGATATGATACGATACGATTTTTGATATGGACTACTTTTGTGCAATTCGATATTGAAAAGGCGTTTAAAGCACAAAAAAGGTGCGTGCGAGCAATCTGTGGAGCCTGGACAACAGATAGCTGCAGGCCTATTTAAAAAAAAAATACATTTTGCCATTACCTTGTATGTATATTAAACAACTATGTATATTCGTTCAAGAACATCCAGAATACTTTGATTATCAGTCAGATATTGTACCAAGAGATAATATTAGTAGGAAAGTAATTATAAAAAACTTCATTTTCCATAATATAAGCTTCAGATGTGTAGGAGAAACGCTTACCTAGTGGCAATAACAACTTACAATAAACTACCAATCGAATTTAAAATGCTTTCTAAGAACGAATTTAAAATAAAATTGACACCTTGATTATTAAGTAAATGTTTTTATAAGGTTTCTGACTGTTTAAAAGAAAAAATAATAATAATATGTAATTGACCATATTATTATTTAATCAAATTGACATTGAAATTGTACTAATTAATAAACTAGCAAAATTATTTTAAAATGTGAAATTGACATCTAATTATTGTATTTATATTTCCGTACCAAAATGAAAGCTGCTAGACCGAACCGAGCTGATAGACGTTTGTTACTTATATTGTTGCACACCTCTTAAGGATATAGTTTGTATGGTGCATAATTGTATTTTTTAAGAACTCTTTCCATCTACATTCTGCAATAAATATCTTGAATCTTGAATCTTGACAAGTACATTTCAACAAAACCGAAAGCTCTCGGACAACGTGCATGTAATATCGCGTAATATGTAACAAATTAATAATAATATGTAAGAAAGGAAACTACGGATAGTCCTATCAGACACTTTAATTTCAATCTCGAACATAATAATAATTGAACACAAACTGGACTAAATTCCCCAAAGATACACTTACAAGAAACAGACAGAAATGGAATTTATTTATACAATTATTATTTATTTATATGATTATGGCATGTTATAAGTAACGAAAACTTTTCTTCGACTTATTTAACTATACTTTATGTATCGATAACTTCAAATTACAAGTCAAGTTAATTTCAAGTCAAGTCATAACATAACCCATTTTTTCAATATATTTTTGTATGACGCCAAGATTAGAGCATCATTGACTAATTGACCGAATGACATTAAAGTATTGAAGGGAATAAATTTAAAAATACGGTGACTCACTCGCGTCTTAGCAACGGTTTCTATAGCATCAAAGAATGTATTAATCGTTAATACAATTTATATAACAATAATAATATATAATTTAATAGTATAGTTCTATGACATAAAATATTCTATTTTATTAGATACAGCGTGATACTAAAATGATTTATAACACCATTATTCATCATCATCATGTCAGCCACAGGACGTCCACTGCTGGACATAGGCCTCCCCCTTAGATTTCCACGAAGAACGGATGGAAGCGGCTCGCATCCAGCGTGTTCCTGCGGTCTTTATTAGGTCGTCTGTCCACCTTGGGTGGACGTCCTACGCTGCGCTTGCCGCACCATTATTAACATGTATTATTGCAAATAAATGATTTGATTGATAGATTGATTGATTGTTTGTGGAAGTCTGTTGTAACCATAAGATGCACACACAGATGCCACATGGAGAAAAAATAGATGCGCATTTGATAACGCCGCGGAAATTTTCATTCTTGTCATGCCCTCTCACTCGCTATCTATTTATCTCAGTCGAAAATTTCAATTTAAAAAAAAAAGTAAATATAAATTAAAATTCTGAAAACTTGCTGTTTTACAGGAACGGTTAAATTTTTTAGGATAAAAACTTATTCCAACGCCTATGTGTTATTCCAGAGAATACGCTACCTCCATACTACATTTCATCCAAATCCGTTCAGCCGTTACAGAGCTGAACGGACGAACAAACACACTTACATACTTTCGCATTTATAATATTGCGTACTGCGAGAAGAAAGCATGCAAGGTGAACAACGATGACGATGAAATAGAGGAGTTTGACCTGTATAGTGTTACAGTGTAATTTTTGACATATTATTTTACAAGCTATTTTTAATTTTAATTTTATTTCAATATTTTTTTATTTTTTTTATAATTGTTGCAAATAATAATTTATTGACATAATTATACATTAACCGACTTTTAATAATTTAGAGTAATTTTGTACCATTGTATTATATTATTATTATGATTTGTGTGTATGGTTGACTAATGTAATTGGCGTATTGTGCCGTTTTAGTTAATAAATAATAAATAAAAAAAATAAAAAAAAATATTAGTGTCATTAGAAATATTTTGGAAAAATCTATTTTTCGTTTTTTTTCAAGCTCCACCGTACAATTAAACGATATCAAACAAAAGTTTCTTCTAGAATATGAAAATGCAGGAGCGAGAAAACTGTGGCGCGAGTAAGGGCTTGTCATTTAGAATTTTACGTTATTTTTTTTATAGAAACACGTTATATTAGAAGATAATCTAGTAAACACGACTGACTCCATTAATAGGTCAGTAAACTGAGCAGATAGAAAATTAAAATTTTAGAGTTCTCAGCTTCAGCTTACAACATATAAAAAAAAAATTTTTTTTGGCTTCGGTTACGAAATAAATGTGTATTGAAACAACAAATTTAAATAGCTAAATATAATAGTTAGACTAAATATAATATAATAATTAGTCTAGAATAGAATAAAATATTATTATTATATAGTTTATTGGCCTTATAACATTGTACATTCTATAACATTGTAGTTACACTGGGCAAGTCATATTTACAAGTTCATAATTACACAATTCGTACATCATTTCAAATATCTAATCAAAAGCCACAACAAAAAATAAGTACTAATAATAAATAATTTAATAAAAAATAAGTTTAATTCAATAAAATATGATTAATTGATCGAGCGAAGCGAGGTCTCAGAGTCTACGGGAACAAATTGGCATTTGTATGTATGTTTGTATGTTTCTGTGTATATTTGTCCGACGATAACTTGCGTACCGTTGATTCGATCTTCATGAAATTTTGTAGGCAAGTAGTTCATGACAATACATTTTTAATTTCGAGTATGAGCAGAATCGGTTAAGGGGTTGCAAAGATATAGGGATCGAAAGGAAAAAGGGAACAAAATCTGTACCAAATATTCGCTTCTAACAAAACGTCCTAGATGGCGTTACTAAAATGCACTTAATTTCATTGTATCTTTGTATCGTATTATAATGAGGCTAAGGTTAAAATTTCTTTAGTGGCTGAGTGTTGCGTCCAGGCACCAACAGAGGGTGTGGCTTGCGCATTACTATGCCGATTCATAAGATTTTTTGTATGATGTAGGTAGGTGGCGCTAAAAGTTACAGAATTTACATAATAAATATGGAAGAAGTTTAGTAGTAAATTAAGCAAAACGATGATCATATCAGATATATTATGTACTAGCTGTTACCGCGACTTCGTCCGCGTACACCAATAAAAAACCCTATGCCCGTCTCCTAACCCTTAAGCTATATCTATGCAAAAATTCAGCTCGATCCGTTCAGCAGTTTAGCCGTGATAACGCGTCAAACACCCAAACAGTGGTACAGATAGACAGAGAGACAGATAGACAGATAGAGAGACAGAACTACATTCGCATTAATAATATTAGTTAGGAATAGGATAATTATGATTATGGCGAACATTGGGCCATTATGTATCTACTACGTACTAGACGCGATAAATTGCGATGTTACCGGTTATTTGTGGTCAGTTTTCTTAAGTTCTTGTCAGTCACTAATATTACAGCTTTGTGATCATGCGTGGTGTTGTATAATTTGCCCGGGATATAAACTAACGTACTACGAGACAACCCGAGCATATTTGACCGAGTAAGGTTTTTTGCTAGCGTGACAAAGTGACCACAATTATATGGGACATTACAATATACTGCGGTGTCGCCTCTAGCCTTTCATTATCTCTTCTGTTCATCCAGTAGGTATCTAATCCTGTATTTTATCTATGCTAGTAGGTAATATACTAAAGGCAACCTATAAACCTATAAAATCTGATAATGCGGACGGTACTACTATGAAACCTTTTGACCTGAAAACCACAGCAGGTGTTAGGGGTTAGGTGCTGGTCATGTGCAAAATTTGTTGTCTGTAAGCAAAATAAGCGTAGTTCTATACGGAACCTCTTAAATTTACTAAATTAAATTAAATAAATTTCACAAATTTAATAAGGCGGTGATATAATAAAATTCAAATTCATTGACATCTCACGTAACTGCAAGAAATAACAGATTTTCAAGGCCACTATCACGAGTTCAATCGCCCCATAATTATTTATATTCGATGTTTGCTAGAAATCAATATAAAAGCAGAGCTAAACGATGGGAAGGTAACTGTCGTTGTTGGGATTTGTACAGACGCAGATCTCCAAAATGAAATTCCTGGTGAGATGTTTTTAAAACCTTATTATTTATAAATTTAAGGTTTAAGGGGTGCTATAAAACTCTTTTAACTTCTTTAGTTGGAGATGGTATTGAATTATCATCATCATCATTGGCATTTATTTTGCCTACTGCAGAGAATAAGCCCTCTTCCTCTTTCGTCAATATTCCCTGATATATTCAATATTTAAAATGATTATTCAATATTTATGACATTGAATATTGATAATAATATGTGTTGTATATTTTCAGATCCTTGTCCTTTGCGTGTGCGCTGCGACCGCCGCTTCTTTTGATGGCAAGCCATATAAGCCTTACGAGCCCGTGAAGCAGTTCCAGGGCTTCCGTCAGGTTGAGGCATCTCCTTTTGTGGCTGCTAAGAGCACCTACAATGCTGCTCAGATTGTTGCGAACTCTCCCGTTGTTGCTGCTAAGACAACCTACAATGCTGCCAAAATTGTTGCAACTGTCCCCGTCGTTGCTGCTAGGACCACCTACAATACTGCCAAGTTTGTTGCGAACTCCCCCAGTGTTGCTACAAAGACCAAAAACGGCGCTGCTAAGTTTGTTGCGCCTGTCCCCGTAGGTGCTACTAAGACCACCTACAATGCTGCTCAGTTTGCGAACTCTCCCGTTGTTACTGCTAAGAATACATACGACGCTGCTAACTTTGTTGCGACTGCCCCCGTAACTACTGCTAAGATAACCAATAATGCTGCTCAGTTTGTTGCAAACTCTCCCGTTGTTGCTGCTAAGACAACCTACGACGCTGCTAAGTTGGTTTCGAACACTCCTGTTGTTGCTGCTAAGGCCACTTACAATTCTGCTAAATTTGTTGCAAACGCCCCCGTCGTTGCTGCTAAGGTCACCTACGACGCTCCTAAATATGTCGCTACCTCACCGGTAGTCGCCGATTCAGTGTTTGTCGGCGCTAAGTCCGTCTACAACGTCCCCCAAGCTATCAATTCTTCACCGATTGTCGCTGAGCCTGTCTACGAAGCTGCTCAGTTTTTCGCCGGCGCGCCTGAGGCTGCTGCCAAAGCTGCCTATGACAACAGCCGCGTATTCAACATTGCCCCTAAGACCATATACAACTCTGGCAAGGAAGCTGAAGCTGCTATCATCAATTCCGACTCTGATGTTACTGCTGAGGGCTTCAAGTACACGTAAGTTTAAATTATTTTAATAATTTATATTCACCCATGTCACGATGTATTACGTTACAATGACTTTTATGTATAATAAAAAGGAACGATATTTTGGATTATTAGGCAAGGATATTAATATTTTCCATTACTATTTACAGCTTCCAGACATCCAACGGTATTGAAGCTCAGTCCTATGGCGCCCTCAAGGCTGTTGAAGGGGCCAACGTCCTCGTGAGTTCTTTTGAATATCCTATATACCACTAATACCAGAGGAAATGTACTTTACAAAGTGTTACTAAAAGGTGCAACAATTTTGACAGGTATGTATGTACTCATCATTATTAACAACTTTTACTGTGACCAATAATGAAATGGTGCAAAAAAAAGGGTCTATGGAAAAAGTCAAACCTAGAAAAAATGTTGGAACAGCTGATGCGATTTTATGCGATTTTGGAGTTGATCTCATAGTTCAAAAGGTGTTCATAATGATGAGTGCATATTTACCTTTCAATATGAATGTACCTTTCCGTAACATCATGTATAAGTTGTTCTGAGACGTGTGATTGTGTGTGATCAAAAATGAATTAGATTGCTTTTCCGACTTCAAAAATGATGAAAGATCTCAACTCAACACGCGTTTAAAACAATATTGACACGCTATATTATTAAAAGAAAAACAAAATACATAACTGGATGAGTCATATAGGAACACAAACATACTTACATGTATACACAAACATACTTAAACTCGTTCTTGGGCAATCCGGTAAAAAGATTAAAATTTATGTTCCACACTGGTGTGACGATGAGTCTGCCCCCACCTTACTTAGTGTCCAACGTACCTACCTATGTAATTGTTATTACTACGTTGTCTGTTGTCCGAGTATATCCCCATACTAAAATATATTTTAAACATTAACCTATTTTTAAGAATCCTACTATTCGAAGAAGATATTAAAAATGTATTTCTTTATTTAGGTTTCCCGAGGATCTTACCAGTACCCTGCTCCTGATGGAACCCTCGTGAAATTCGAATACGTAGCTGATGAGAACGGGTACCAACCCAGGGTAAGAACCAAATACATATTAACTTGAGTTTTGGATAGGTAGGTACTACTATTTTTTAAATAAATTAGCAACTTCCAATGGAGAGAGGGTAGAGACTAGAGGGGCGTTTGCCCTCCAACGAGACAATTTTGGATCAGCACAATAATATAATGTCATGCAGGTTTAAGTTGCCTCAAAATGTATTTAAGAGGGTCGTCCTTCCGCGAGGTTCTATCGCTCTGTTTCCCGTGCGTAGAAAAAGTTAAGTTAAGTTAGTTACCAAAATTTGTTTGGTAAAATTAGCGCTTTGGGAGGAATACTAATATCACCCCTAAATCTTATCAAAATCTTTTGTTTTTGGTGTCGATGCCGATAAGTTTCATCCTTTAAAAACATTTTTAATATCTAATAAAATCTACTTATCTTCGTCATAATTTCAACTCAAAAAATTCGGTCATTATAGGTGCCTGTAATTACGAAAATATTCCGATAATTCAAAAAATCAAACCTATAATAATAATCATAGTTATTCACGGTGTATATCACACTAATATTATGAATGCGAAAGTTTGTGTGTAAGTATATACGTATGTAATTATATAAGTATGTAAGTATGTAATTATGTAAGCATGTAAGTATGTAAGTGTGTTTGTTCCCGTTTAACTCTGTAACGGCTAGACGGATTTAGATGAAATTTGGTATGAAGGTAGCTTACATCCTGGATTAACACATATGCTACTTTTTATCCAGGAAAAATATTCGGTTTCTGTAGAATGGCGGGTGAAACCGCGGGGCGCAGCTAGTAACGTTACATAATAAGAAAAGATCGAAATCGAACAACTTTTAGGGGTGGAAAACAGCTGGCACGGTATACTCTTATCCTAACAACTCTTTAGCACTTGCATAATTTTTTTATTATTATACTTTACTAAATATATTAAACACTTTGATGATTGATTGTGATGTAAGTGTGTGTCACAGTATATGTATAGTGTATAAGTGTATATTTTTCTACAGTTATTGCCTAAGTACCACTTACTGCTATCTAGCTTATTAGGTCCTACTACTTTCCTTTGCCATTATTTTTGTTGACTGCTGCTAGTGTAATCATTCTAAACAGTGTTTTCTTTCCACATAATGACGTAACTTACTTAGGAACTTAATTTTTTTCCAGAGCGATCTCCTGCCCGTGGCTCCTCCCGTGCCCAAACTGATCGCCGAATCCTTAGAGTACCTTCGCACTCACCCCTCGAAGCCTGAAAATTACTAGAATAAATCTAAAACGCTTTCAATTTTAAATTATAACAAAAGGCTGAGAAATTAAATAATAAATGTAGCGATAAAATTTATAGTAATCAAAATAACGAAATAAAATGATTTTTGTTTTATATATTTTGTCTTTTTTTTACGGTTCGGTGGCAAATAAGGAACCCAAAGTTTTTCCATAGTTCATCTGTATGTTATTGTCACGGTCTTTATTTCATAAATAGAATTTAAAGAGTCTACAGCTGAATACCACACCATTGTATTTTATGTAAAATACTATTATTTTTGGATTTTATTAAAATTTGTATAAGTGATGGTGGTGAAGCGTATATGGTTCCTATTTATTGTCGTAAAATCATTCACAATTACCAAAAATTCACTCACATACATGAAACGTGTTCATACAAGACATGTGAATTGAAAATCTACTTATTTTTTCGGCTACATAATTATGTGTAAGTGATTTTTATATAAAAAGTAGTCGACATGAACGGGGCACGCCTGAACGTATCATGATGATGATTTGCCTAGTCGTTTAGCGATATTATATCCAACCCATGAATTTTGCTATGCTTAAATTATCAGGCAACTTACCGCACAGATATCAATTTTTCATCTTTTTTTCATGGCATTTATAACCAAAATAAAACAAGGTAAGGTGTGAGAACTTTTAAGCTTCCAGTGGACCAAATATAGAAACTTGATGCTGAACTGTATGTTTTCTTCGTCTTATCAGCTCTTAGACATCCTGTCCTGGATGAAGCCTCCCTCCTGTTGGTTGGGTAATGTAATACAGTGATAATCCTCACGCTTGGCAGGTGGCTTGGAGATTTTACCGTTTACTAAGATGACTCTGCTGCCCACAGAAGAGTTTTTTTTTTACTTATCTTTCTCTTTTCTGTGCTGCTGGCCGTCCTCCTTTGATTCTTTTTGGCAGTTTTTTGAGATACCCAGCTACATTAACGGGTTTCCGGATTTTGTTTGTTTTATGTTCTCTTTGAAATAAGTCGATATGAAGCTTATATGAAAAAAATGGTCAAGCGCATGTCTTCATATTTGATAAAGACATGCGCTTGACAATTTATAATTTAATTTTTAATTTAACTAAGCGTAGCGTTTATATTCTCTTTAGAATCTTTACGTCCGGAGTGACATACGCTCCATTTTGCGGGTATTTTGTATAATTTTAAATAACATTGCTTGTCTTAACAATACTTCATAGATCATGGATTGTTTGATTTTTCATAGATTAAATTAATACTGTCCACCTAATGTCACCTGCTGCCAGTCTTAGTCTGTTTTCTATAGTCAATAATAATTATATCAATAAAAAATCAATGACGAAAGAAAAAAGAGGACCTGGGCCCGTACCGTGAGGTGCTTATTGCGATGATTTTTAGGTTTAGCCGACGAGCCACGAACCGTATCGCCACGAGATAAGGTGTATGGTCGCGCAGCGTTCTCAGCTGAGCCTAACAATCATCGCAATAAGCACCTCACGGTACGGGCCCTGTACATGCCACGACATTTGCGGCATTTTGCACCGGAGGACGGGAAGCAGCATCTTCTTAGTAAACGGTGAACATTCTGCGATTTCCAAGTCGCCTGCCAAGCGTGGGGATTATCTAAATCCCTCCTTATGGGGGGCTTCATCCAGTAAAGCTGATAAGAAGAAATGATTATAATGACATTATAATAATTGTATAAGTGATTTTAAATTACAACATAAACGAATAGTCAATATCAATACCTATAAAAGGCTTTGGCCTGACTGACTGACTGACCTATAGACAACGTACAGCCTAAACCGCTGGACGCAGAGATTTGAAATTTGGAGGGTATGTTTATTGAGGGATGTGAACGCACACTAAAAAATGTTTTTTTGAAAAGCAACCCTTAAAATGGGATATTAAAGTTTGTATGAAAGTTTAACACTTTATTATCTGGTTCCATAGATACCAAACTTGGTATGAATATTCTACAAGAAAAATAAAAAGATACGGATCACAGTTTTCTCAAAATAAGCTATCTTTAGTATCAAAAAAATTATTAAAAATTTTGGTAATAGTATGTTTGTTTTTCCTTAACTTTGTAACGGGTGTAAATATTTAGATGAAATTTGGTTTCGGGGTAGCTTATGGCATGGATTAACACATAAGCTATTATATTTATTCCGGTAAAATACTTAGTTTATGTGTGATAAGTATAATTATTAACCTCCATAGTAACTCAATGGATTATTATATTATAATATCTATATGAGTATGTATTTAAAAAATATCTATGTACGTATATCAGTCTCTGGCAGCCATATTACAAGCTTTGCTTAGTTTGGGGTCAGATGACCGTGTGTGCAATAATGTCCCAGATATATATATATATATATATACATATATATATTGTTTCCCAGAAAAACGCGGGGAAGTCGCGGGCAGAAGCTAGTACTACCATAATTATTTATCAAGCTTCCATTTTATTGCTCTATTAAGTGCGTGAAGAGACCGAATTCTATACTGGAATAACTTTGCATAAGGCGTCATGGTCGAATCGAATATATATTATATTAGATCATTCATTAATGTCTTGAATAATGTATAGAAACAAGGAGTCTGATAACCATGTTATAACTTACTAGCACCGCACCGTGGTTTCACCCGCTATTCTAAAGGAATCGTATATTTTTCAGGGATAAAAAGTACCCTTTGTTAATCAAGGATATAAGGTGTCTCTGTTCCAAATTTCATCTAATTACGTTCACCCATTTCAGCACGAAGAAGTAACATTTTCAAACAAACTTTCACATTTATAATATTAGTGTGATTTTGTTGCTTACTTCGTAGAATTATCCAGCCTGTTTATGAAATGTCAGTTGTCTATTCGCCGTATCAAGAAGTGCCCGATCAATGAATATATCCAAATGTCCAACTCAACACATGGCCACTACAGGAAATTGCAAAGATTTGCATGAGTAATGTCCAAAAAGAAAAATGTCCAAAACATCGCCATCTTTATCTAACTTGTTTGATTTACGTATTTCGCTCTTGCTTATGCACTCTGATGACGTAGGCCGGTGTCATTTACGTGATCCTGTACTGCTATAACAGACATAGTGTTTTTATACAATGGCCGATCGTAGAATAGTTACAATTTGTACCACCAGTAGCTTCTGAAGTCGTTTTTTTTTTCATTTTAAAATTACGGGCGCGATTCAATAAAATCGAATAAGTACCTACATTGTACTCATCAAGTATTTCATAATATATTTAGGGTATTACTTACCTAATTGCTACCAGTACATTATAATTCATTACTGTGTTGACTTTCGTAATTAACGTATATATAGGATTATTATATCGCATATTAGAAACTAGTTGCAGACTAACTACCTGAAGTTGTCAATTAGAGATTTGCTCGCGGGAATGTCTACAGGCGTGGGCTATAAACACAACATGTTAATTTGTGTCACTACAAAATTACCACGTTAGTTTTGAAGGTGAACACCATTAAAAGCTGTGGTTTATTTTCTATTAATAATTTAGTCATAATGAAGATGGCAGGACGCCTCCATGATCCTCGGATTACGAGCCAAGGAATTTAGTCATAGCACGTACTATACGTAGTCGGGAACCAAATAGTCTGATCGAATCGTGATTATTCAAAATTTAATCTTACATTCATCGAAAAGTTATTATTAAGTAAAACAAATTAGAATATTTTAATAAAACGGGAACATTCACGTTAAATTGTGTCGGTTATTCCGAATTGCACGCGTAATGTCAAAGAGAAAAATGTTTCGTTTCGATCACATCCGGTGATCTTTTTCAAGGAAAGCTATAAGCGTGACTTCGTCTTGCCTTGCACTAACACAAGTAAAGCAAATAAATACATTTATAATTTTGCTGTGTTTTTATAGTAACATTAGAATAAACTACGCAATGATGCTAACAATTCGCAAGGATGGGACTCTACAATTTTCGCAAAGTTTTCTAGTTCACCCTGCACTTCTGACAAGTTATTTCTAAAAATATAAGTAATTTAATTTAATGTTTCTTATCAGGACTTAACCACGCTAAAACAATTTTGTTTATTTCTGATAATTTTCTTCCTAAAAAGAAACATTAAATAATACGTTCAAATCGAGAAAGTTTAGCCTCATAATGCATCGTTTCTTTGTCATTTTAAGTAATGGGTACCAGACAGAAAACAAACAGAACTAAACGTAAAAAAGTATTAAAAACAATAAAAAGGCATTTTTTAATATAATTATATTATTAAGCGTGGAGTGTGAATCAGTATTCATATAGATAGGTGACCACAGCCAACTTAATATTATTTATTATGTTTTTGATTAAATACAAGCTAGGCTACTGTATCCTTATTAGTATGAACATACTTTTTTTTCATCATCATCATCGTCAGCCAGAAGAAGTCCACTGCTGAGCATAGGCTTCCCCCTTAAAGCTCCACACCGACCGACACTTACTTGCCACTTGCATCCACCGGTTGCCCGCGACTTTCACAATGTCATCGGTCAACTTAGTGGGAGGCCTGCCTACGCTGCGTCTTCCGGTTCGTGGTCGCTCAAGAACCTTTACCTTTTACTTTTTTTTTTTACTTAAACGGGAATACTTACTTCAAACTGAGTCGGTTAACGGTCGGTTGGGTCGAAACTATAGTCGGAATTACAGACTCAATTAAACGTAAGTATTCCCGTTTAAAAAAAAAAAAATGTGTCAAAACCACGTCAGTTTTCAACATATAGTTTGCTATCGAATAATACATGTATTGCGTAGCAAAATGTATGAAAAACGGAACAGTGTAAAATGAACGGGCGAAAATGTTTTTTCTTTTTAATACATTGATTATCGAATACTCAATAACGAACCACCAACCCGCACTGGACCAGCGTGGTGAATATGGCCGAAACACCCTTCGAGGGTAGGCCGATATCACAACACTTGGATGCTTAAAGGCCGATACAGAAGACTTAACGAAAGTTTTTTTAAATAAATAAATTTTAAATAGTTATGCTGTAAAGGAATATACAGTAGTTTTTTTAACATAGTTTATCTGTTTGTGCGGTATATGGTTTGGCTAAAATTAATGCAAAATTGATCTAATATGTAGGATATTAGATCAATTTACAAATATGTATGTATTTACAAAAAAAAGTACCTATTCATGTATTTTATCTGTTATCTGGTTCCCATAGTACAAGCTTGCTTAGTTTGGGGCTAGATGGCGCAGTGTGTAAAAAACGTCCACCAATCCATAAATAGATTCAAAAAATGCTATGGTAAAAAACATTACCTTCCTTCTTGGGCGGTCGGGTACAAAAATTCGCATCATTTGAAACAAATACCTATTATTTACTTTTTAGTTATTGAAAATATGTACCTATTAATTTATTTTTCTATTCACGGGTATAATGTTAGTCATTTTTATGGAATTTTAAGGTGGGTATCTTAGGTGGATAGTAGTTTATATCTATTTTGGTTTTATTTGTATAGTTATAACATTTAAAATTATAACTATTGTACTAATAACGTGATCAAAAATTTTACTATGAAAACTGACGTGGTTTTGATACATTTTGTTTTAATAAAACGGGAATACTCTCGTTAAATTGAGTCGGATATTCCGACTATAGTTTCGATCACATTCGGTGACCTTTATCAAAAAAAAAAAGGTCACTATAGTCGGAACTACCGACTCAATTTAACGTGAGTATTCCCGTTTTATTAAAACAAAGTGATCAAAAATGTTATGTACATTCATAACAACTGCTTTTAATATAGTACAAAGTATTTAGCATACACGTATATACCTATACATATTCAGCCCAGAGAAAAAGATACTGAGTACAAACCGACTGCGACCACCTTTCCAGTAATCGGTGAGAGTTGTGCGGTCCCCAAGCCGCCTGTCAAGCGTGTGAATTTTGGTAACTCGTCCTCCAAAGGGGAGGCCTTATTTCACCAGTGGACTTCTTCTGGCTGACAATGAACCGACAAGTACAAGTATTTTCATGCATGATGATTATCATCACTATCCACAGCCCTCCTTATCCCACTGCTGAGTATAGGCCTCTCTCTTGCTATGCCATCTATGATGATTATAAAATAAAAGAACCCATTCAATTTTACTAGAGGCAATATCAGATTAGCGCGATACAGGCTTAGCTTAGTGCGGGAATCACTGTGTTGCAAATTTTCAAACCACCACAAAAAAAAAAAAATGTTGTATACCTACGAGTATCTTTCTTATAAATAGCGAATAACGAATTAAACATTTTACTTAAGGCTGCAATAATTCATAATAATCTTTTAAAAACATATAGATGTAGTTGCGATTATATTTGGAAGTGGTGCGATGTTTAACAAATTATTTAAATACAATTCAAAACCTATTTGAGACTTCTTTTTGTAACTCTATTAATAGTGTGATTTTATCTCAGTGATATTATACGGTGATGCTTTACTTTTTTATTATTTGATTAGCCTTGAAAACAACAACTAGTATCATGAAGTCAGGGTATACAGTTCATTATAATATTATAAGATGCTGAAGATCAGTGAGTTTTTATGCTAACGAGTAAATTAATTAGTGAGCTAGTTGTGTTTCTCAAACCGTTTTTTAGACAAGACTACGAGAAATGTATACATTTATAAGGATGTAATGTACATGTAAAAGTGTATGTATTAAAACTGCGGCCAGAAGCACCGCAAGACGGACAGCAGCGTCCTCTGTCTAAACGGTGATCATTCTGCGATCTTCAAGCCATCTTCCAATTGGGGGATTATGGCAACGCACCCCTTTTCTAACGGTTCCTTTGTTCAGCTGTGGATGTCGTCCTGTCGTTCGAGAGTTCGGTCGAATGTAGGTCTTGAAATGACTTGCCACCGATAAATAAGCGCATGAGAGAGTTTCAGTTTTAAGTTTTCAGTCATAGGTTTCGCTTTTCTGCGTACGTTTTTGAATGCTTGTTTTTAAAATCTTTTGTAATCCACTGCACTCTGCCATCACTAAAGGCAATAATAGCTCTACTAAAAAGAAACCTAATGGCGAGTTAAGCTACGGTCTGTACTCGTCTAAGAATTTTAACTTTTTTATTTGTAAAAATATTATATTCCAAAAGTAAACTTAAGGGATAACGGAGATCATATTTTTTTTCAGTTTTCTAGAAAATACAATTGAAAATAAAACTAGATATGACACAACAAAATATAAAAGGCTTAGAATTGCTTAGAAGAACATTGACAATATTAACATTTTTCGCCTCATTCTTCAGACCCAGCACAAAATAAGATGCAGTAAAGTATGTAGGCTAAAAGTTACTTTACAAAGTTACATGTACATTTATACAAAATTTCAAATTGATAGCTTTTACGGTTCCTGATAAAATCGGCCACAGACAGACAAAAGTTGAGACTTTTGTCTGTCTTAAGTATAAACATAACATTATAGTGTATAAATTGTTTGATTCAGAACCGTAAAAACTAACATGGTCTCTGAAGTAAGCCGCATACAGCATATACCTACCTATATGCCAAAAAATTACAACTAGGTAACCCCGTCGTAGGGTTCTGTAGCCATCTTAAATAAGTATTAATAACACGAAATGGTCGCACAAAAACACACTAAGCATCACAAACGAACGGGATACTTTAGTAGCGTTCGTCAACACTGAACGAAAGGAAGTTTTTGTTCAGTAAGGACACCTGTCGATACTCGATGACATTTGCAGCATACTTGTAATGTCATGGAGCGTAGTCGGACGATCTTACTGAACACGGACCTGTGAACGAAAGGATGTTACCTGCTCGGTAACATGTAACAATGCTCGGTAACATCACAAATGTCACATATAGTTTATTATGAACTGTACATCAGTATAAACTGGTACGTTTTGAATTCCTCTGTTTTGTACCTGCGATAGATATACCTAGCTCTCAGTAATATTTTTTTTTTCTCTTTCCTCCTAAGAGAATTTTGGCGTCGCATGTCTTATGCATTTGCCAGTGTCAAGTGTACATACATATATATTATCAAGTTTTGTTAAATATTATCAAAGAAGTCATAGTCACAGTCAAAGGAGAGCAAAGCAAATCGGTGTCAGTAAAGTGGTGAAAACTTTACTAGAGCGTTCTATGGAGATTTGGAAACAACGCGTAAATTCACGTTTCACGACATTATACCATTCACCAACACTCGTGCATGTTCACGAACACATAACGGGTACAAATTAACCATTTTTACACATTCATACTCGAAATAACACAAGTTTTGGAAAATAATAAAATGACGCGACATGAATTCTTCACGTTCCCGCCAAAGCTCTAGCTCTCAGTTACTCTGTACATAAGGTAATAATTTGAAAAAAAAAAAGTATTATTCTATGTTTTTATCAATGCAATAAGTATCGTAATTCTGTATGGATAATTTTCACAGCGAATATTTTTTACTTTTACAGGTGCCATAACATAGGTGAATTAATCAGCGGTGCTAAATATTGAGAAACTCTGTCCATATGAACGTCAACCGACGCATTATAAATGAGAAGATCTACGTTGAAGAACAGTGTAAAATTGGTTTAAAAAGGTATAAATAGGCTTGGCTCAATAGATGATCACATTCATGTTCTAAGTCGCGCATGATATCAACAGAAATGCGGGTCCTTTTGGTAAGTGAACGAAGGAGCACGCGACTCCACTGCAGTCGGGTTTCAACATAGATTTGGGCTAGACACAATGACTAATTCAGTGATATTAATATTTGATTATCGTGTCATATGATTTACGAGCTATTAACGCGTCTAAGTGGTTAATAACAACGTTGAACATATTATTAACTGTGAAGTGTTGAATGAGTAATAGATTTAACTTTATTTCAGGTGGTTTGTCTGTCGTTGACAGTGGCGCTGGCGGCTGAAACTGGAAAGTAAGTTGAAACTTTCCTTTTATTTAATATCTGAAAATTAATATAAAAAGAAAATACAACGACTTAATTCATCTTTTTATGATAATGTACACAGTTACTATATGTAATAATTTACATGTATTGGTACATATGAATATAACATATTTCAGGTAATTAATTATTTTAATTGTTCATTCTTTCTAGTTATATTTAAGTCTTATATACAAATATCACAAAAATATTACCCATATTTTCTCTCAATAAATACCTAAAAATAGATACAACTAGCAATAATCTCAAATCTTACACTAATTGGTAGAGATCGCTTTCAGCGATATTGCCGCCAGTTGTTACACTAGTTTAAAAAAAACTGTACTATCTATATAGAATCTGTTGTGAACTATAAAGAGTTTATCTATCTAATTAGAACTATATGTATAAGTTCCTAGTTGTACCTGCTCAATTGTATTTTTTTTTGCTCAGATAAATATTATTATTATAATTTTTTGGGTTGTTTGTAGGTATTTATGTTTGTATGTTCCTATATTACTTTCTGTAGCTTAGACAGCTGGACCGATTTTGATGAGTGAGGTGACATTAGATTCCTTTTTTGCGTCCGGAGTGCTATAGGCTACATTTAGCAGACGGGTGTTTAGCAGCATGTGGATTATGTCCCCTTTGCTTAGTAATAGGCGACTTCCGGCAAAGAGATGAAAAAAAGAGTCATTTATATATTAATTTAAGCATCCACTCTTTAAATTAAACATACATGATTGTGAATTGATAATTTTTTGAATTTCAGGTACACACCTTTCCAATTCATCACCGTCCCAAGCACAGCTCTACCTCCGTTCCGGTCCACTACCGTTATTCCTCGCTATACGCCGAGCAGTTACGACCCGAGCCGGTACGACCCAGGCCGTTACGACGCTGGTCGCTACGACCCCGGCCGCTACAACCCCGCCAAGGACAACTCTGGCCGATACATTCCCGATGAATCTGGTCGCTACAAGTAAGTTGTCATCTTCGAATCTCATTGCTAAAGATCAATGGTGTGATTCTGTTGTACCACAAAATTCTACATTCATCTAAGTTGAACTAATCTAATAGGACTACATTTATTTGCGTTTCGTTATTTCAGTAGGTATGTTAGAAAATCAACAATTTTATTTAGTTGTTGGATTTAGTTTGGAAAAAGTACAGACTAGAATTGTTCACAGAGGGGCGAAAGTGACCGATTACCAGCGATTGTAGTTTGATGCCTGAGGCGCAGCCGAGGTCCTTAATTATACGAGTTGGGAATCTCACTTTCTTTCACTTTTTGGACTTTTTGTCTTTTAGTATTATTATATACCAAATTACACAAATGCCAAAAGTTAAAAATAAGCGCGTAAAAATGGCGTTAAAATTTTCTGCCCACTCAGCGCGTTAGCAATAAATTGTCATACATATTTTTCGCCCGCATATTTGTGCGGCAGAAATTACGTATATTCTCTCTCACTTGAAAAAAAGATTATGGCATTTTGCTAGAAAGTGTGGCATAAAAGAGGTTTTTTGACCTAGATCGATATACGGCGCACTGTACGTGTCTCTCCCTAGCGCACCGATGGTTTATTGCCGCGTTACGCACCTGAGTATTTTAACGGTTGCTACTTAGCTACCTCGCACATCTCAGATGAAAACGGACTTTTATGCTTTAAACCCAGATCGCTGATATAAATCAAATGCTGCCACGATAAAGTGAAATTGGGCCAAGTACGTTTGCCAAATAACAAACTAGCTTTGGGCCAAAGCCAGCATCGGCTGGTCATGGTTAAACAGCTTCAGGGACCTAGGCGTGGCATGGAGGTGGAGGCTCAGAGTTAAGCTAGACGCTTATAGGAGAGATTGGACCAATACATTAGACAATCGTAGTCAATGGACAAACATGAAAAGAGCCAAGAGAGCGCCATTGACCCATCAAAGGGATAAGACGGGATTATATAATATATGTTCTTTGTATTAGAAACACATAATAATGAATTTTGTAAAATATTATTCTTATGTCACTGGAAAAACAAGAAGCTATAAAATATTCACAAGGAAGAGAACTTTATATTTTTAAATGTCACAGATTGTTCTAAACGTATGTTAATTACCGCGGATGTAATACCTAATTAGGTCATATGAATATTTGGTTGACACAAACTGGTTGATGCGGCTCTAGCAAAATGTCAAGACGTCTTGTACAGCTATGGGATGTTCCAACTGTAGTCGATTATCTTAATAATACCTGATATGACAACATTATTGAATTTTAAAGAGTGTTTTTTGTCATTTTTGTGCTCAGATACTTGTTCATATACAGCTTAACATCGATTTATAGTGCCACTTTTCAAAAAGGGTTTCTGAAAAATTATTTTGATAAAGAGCAATGAACGACGACGCAAACGGTAACAAACAGATTTTAGCTACACTAAATGTTCTCGAATTTATTTTGGCATGGCTTAGCCTGAACGTTATTGACGACTACGATGTGACTTGGCTTATTAACTAGTTACGAAACAGTGTAAGAGCAGACGAGAAGGTTGGTTGCTGGATATTTTAAAAGCCTCGTTTTGAATCGAATTAAAATGTACATTTAAAAATAATTTTAAATACATTAAAAATAAATACATAAAAATAATGATTGAAACAGCGCAAAAAAAACCACATGATTTGATGTTATTACGTCTATTTGACCTGAATTTTCGTGCTAATGAAATTATTTTCAATAACTGCTCAAACATTAAACTTGTAAATACTCACTGAAGAAATTAAACAAGTTATTGGTTTTGCTTGCACTCGACACGTGTAAAACGGAGTACTTAACTCTGGAGTAACTAACTATTTCACACTTAAATATCGAATAAAATACTCCATCGTTGAAAAATCTCTGAACCTCACCCTGTTGTCTCGCATACTTGTACAAAACTTTTTGGCCGTAATTTTTTAGTTTTTCTAGATTTTTCTGCAAAACGTCAGGACTTTTGTCTGATCCAAGCAATAAAGCGCTTACTTTATGTAGAATGAGGTTCAACCTGTCTCTACTATAAAATACCCATAAAATCACTACTAACTAATCCTAATCTAACTAATATTATGATTCAGAGGAATATAGCCGCTGTCGTGTCAGGACCAATAAAGGTGAATACGTTCGTCTCGAGGAAAACACTTCCCTTGCGCGATTCAAAACTCCGTATATTACAACAGCCACAAATATAAATCAACGCCATTCAGCGAACTATAGGAAGTAACTATATCTCTGTCTGGATGTTTGTCGTGCTATCACGGCTAAACGGCTGAACAGATCTTGATAAAATTTGATAAGGAGTTACTGTATAACATAATGACGGATCCTTTTTTTATATCCACGCGATCTAAGTCGCGGGTAACAACTAGTGAACCTAACGTATAAAAAAAATCTAAAAAACACCAAAACCATATTTCAACTAAGTTTCGTGTCATGTGATGTGCTCTTGGCAATCTAGTAACCTATTCAAAACCTCCTTTTCTAAAGTTCAAGAGTATGCATAATAATAATAAACTATGGCAATTAAAATTATTTGAACATATAAAATTATTAATTGGTTCATCTTTAAAATCCGGCTTAAGGTAATTAATATTAATAAAATCAGTGTAGGTAGTCACTATTGTTGATTTAATTAAATAATAATTTAGTATCAACCTTTGGTTATACCTATATTATAAAACTCTTTTTTTTAGCTTAAGTATGCCATTTCGATGAATTATAATCATACTTATAGGTCACAAGCTACATTAATAGAGAGGTAAAATCCATTATATAATATTATAAAGCAAACATTTGAATGAAATTATTATTATACAGTTGCAGTTGAGTAGGACATATTAGCTGCACCCAGTGTTTCTACCGGTAATCCTATTGGGAACGGTATATTGTTTTTGGGAAAATTAGTAGCTAGAGTTTAATACCTACAGGCTATACATATATATATTAGACACCAGCTTCCTCTTAGTAAGCGGTGAGAGTAGTGCGATCTCCAAGTCGCCTGTCAAGTGTTGGGATTAAAATCCAACACTTACGAGGATACCATTTTTATCAACAGTGGCTGATGATGATAATGATTTAATATAAATAATTGTCAAATACATATATAAGTTTCATTTTCTTTTTATGTATGTGCAAACCTTGCTGCAGACTTAATTTTGGTATTTTGTTGTAATATTGTACTCCAATAATTAGAATGTTCAGTTTTAGATTAAAATTTATTTGTAATGTTTCAGCGGTGACCGTGGTGACCGCGGAGGCGCAGGCGGCTTCTACACGGGGTCAGGCACCCGCGGCGGACCGGGTGGCTTCTACACTGGGTCGAGCGGACCTGGCGGCCCGGGTGGGCCCGGTAGTGGCTACACCGGCAACAAAGACGACATCGGACGCTACAAGCCTGACAGCTTTTCTGGGTATTTAAATAACTATGTATATACATAATTTCGTAGAAAACTTCTTCTTCTTGAGCATTTGGGTAATAAAGAACGAGCCTTTCACTACTAGCCTCTCGGAATTCCCCAGTTGTCAGGGTTTTTTTTTCAACATTTTTTATGAGACTTAGATTAGACCTTGTCTTATGGTAAGTGTCACGCTCACCAATAAAAGTTCAATGTCACCCAGAATTGTGAACTATAGCAGTTACACAGGGTTATAAGGAAAGGGAGGTTATAAGATATAAGTTATAAGCCAAAAGGGCTCGTAGTACTCATGATTGTGAACAACTTTTTCTATGGACCAACCCTGAAATCAAGAAAAAAAATATCAGCTCCTTCATACATTTTGTCGGATGTCATTGACATTTTTCTATGGAACAGCTGATTTTTTTCCCGATTTCAGGTTTGGTCTCATAGTAAAAGTTGTTCATAACGATGAGTACTATGAGCCCTTATCGGTTTAGCATACCCTTTCCTTATAACCCTGTATATAGTTGTATAGTACACTGCGTAGCATTGTACTGCGCGCGTCACTCTGAGATATATGATGTTAAATTTATTTATGCTTGCCCTGGAATCCGGAATGTTTGCACACTACTGTTTGGCTGTTGAATCTGTATCAGCCTTGTTTTCAAACATCCCACCGCTGAAATATTAGCCGACCCTCGCAGGGTCATTAGGCCATATCCACCACGCTGGCCCAGTGCGGGTTGGCGGATTCCCATACGCCATCGAATTTCTTCTCCGGAAATATGCTGATTTCCTCCTATCAATGTTTTCCTACACCGAAAAGCCGTTATTATATCCGTACGTAAGTTCCAAACCGGACCCTATCACGAGCGTGTGCGACACAATACGTGACAAGTTTTTTTTGTGTTGTTTGATTGTCACAAAGAAAGAAAATGTATAAACGCTTTTCTTTACTGCTATTTTTTTAAATATTCTTCGTTTTGATACAAAATCAGCACAAACGACATCAACAAGCTTCCAAATTTTGCTACTCACTGCTTACCTACAAATCAATACAATCAAGACATCAAGCGCTCTAAACTTTTGGTACTAGCTGCCTGCATACAAATCAATACAAAAGACATTAAAGCATTTCCAAATTTTGCTAGTTACTGCTTACGTACAAGTCAATACAAAAGACATCAACATACTCCCACCTTTTGGTAATAGAAAAGTCAATACAAAAGTCATCGACACGTTATTGTTTTCCAACAATTTTCATTTCAGTTATCAGCCAGAACACGTCATTGTTATCATTGACCAATTTTAGCAATGTTAGTTATTACGAGAACCTACTTATTTAGATGTTTTGAATAGCACCATCTATGTAAACTCTGCAGAACCACAACGAAGGAACTAATCATAATTTTATTATGAATGTAAATCTGAGCCACGAATAGAATCTTTAAAACTCATTTTATACAAAACTAGTTTTTAGGTTCAACGATTCCTCTAGATGTCTCTGCTTTAGACTATTCCTGTTTTATTTTTTAAAACTAATTTTATACTAACTATCAGTAATTGTAAAGTCGATCATCAAGAGTCATCAGAGAAAGCCAAAAGTCTATATCAAACTATGAAAAACTTTATTTGTTTTTTTTCGACGGGAAAAGTGATAATAGGTGTGGCACAGTCGAAAGACTAAATAAAAATAGATCCTCTAAATAATAATAAATTATTATGTGTTGGGTGTAAAATATTTATGAGTGTCAAATTCTCTTTCAGTGATCGTGGATCGGCTGGTGGTAACAAGGGCTCAGGAAGCAGCCTCGGGTTAGGGTCTACCGGACTTGGCGCGGGTGTCATCCCATCCGTCCCCAAATACCCCGTCGCCCCTAAATACCCCATCGCCACCAAAGTAACTACCAACCCCGGCAACTACGATTACTTATTTGGTTTGATTCGCCAAGAAAATGATGTCCAACCCGACGGCTACCACTACCTCTACGAAACCGAGAATAAAATCCTGGCAGAGGAATACGGGAAGGTGGAGCAAATTGATAATGAAAATGCAGGTACCAGAGCCAGAGGATTCTACGAATTCGTAGCACCCGATGGTATCACTTACAGAGTAGACTACACCGCCGACGAGAATGGCTACGTGGCTACGGGAGCCCATATACCTAAATAACTTAATGGATTCTAGTCTTGTACCTGAGCATAAGTGATCAGTGATCTACAATGTACCTTATTAATAATTACTAAGATAAATAAAGAAGCTAAATATTCATCAAATTGTTTATTTACACTTGACTGTCATCGTCAAAATCTATCTATTCAGCCTGTATCTTCCCACAGCTGGGTAAAGGCCTCCTACCCTTCGCGCCATCCTTTCCGTTCTTGTACGAGCCTCATACATTGTGTTCCAACTTGCTTAACAATGTCGTCTGATATTGCTGGTGGTCTGCCTTTACGTAGTCAAAATGTTCGCTCTTTTTTTAAATCACGAACGTGACCTTGTTGGACTCTAAGTTCTAAAACTGCGACCAGTACCACCGGAGGACGAAGCGTTCTTTAAGTGAGCAGGGAGCATTCTGCGATTCCCAAGTCGCCTGCCAAGCGTGCGAATTAAGGCAGCTAACCCCTCCTTTAAGGGGGAGGCCTTTCTCCAACAGTGGACCTCTTTCGGCTGCAGTTGATGTTCTTGTTTGATCACCTGCTCTAGTGCTGGTAAGCGACGATGTGATCGAAAACGAAGCACATAGATTTAGAAGATAGAAGATACCTATTCACTCTGGCGTTGAATATTACATTTAGGATTATATCTCTCACGGAACAAAAAAGCCCACAGTTTGTCACCCTCCTTGGCTGTACGGATGAGAGATGTTGATTCATTCGGTTTTGTATCTGAGAGAAATCAATGATTTTTTAAATGTTATCTACACCATGTAAATCTATGCTTGTGTGTATTTTTTTTCGCAATATCTTCGTTGTTAGGTACTTAAAGTGACACATTTATTGCGTCCAAAATGCGACAAAGAAAAGTAAATGTTATTAGAATACCATACATATTTTTTGTAAAAACAAAACATAGCGGCATAGATTATCGTTTATCCAAGCCATTGACAACAAAGGAAAAGTATTTTATTAACATTTAGGGGGTGATAAAGTGATAACAGACTACCCCGAAACACTCATTTCATCAAAAAACTCACTAACTCTCTATATTGCACGCACGAGAAACAGAGCGATAGCTATACAATTTCAAATATCCAATGCACCGAAACCTCGCGGAAGGACTATCTTTTTAACAGCTAGGGTGAATCCATTGAAGCAGTGCGGAGATGCGTACTTGCTAGACTGGAGCACAGATGTGTCCTGGTTAGAGGTGAGCTGCGTGCGGTGCTGTACTAGCAACAGATGAGTGGCGCGTATGCTGCTGGAGGGTTGTGCGATAGGGGGGAACTAGCGGTGCCGCTCGCCCTATGCCGCTCACATTTGCTGCGCGCCGTCGACAGCTTGCGAGGCGCAGCTCACATGTCCGTTCTCTTTGTTCGCGCTAAGCTAATATGAAACATCTCCTTTCGTCTCTGCTCAAACGTATCCCCCGAAGCTAAGCGGAGACGAGATATGTAAATAACGAAAGCCTATTGGTTGCTTATAGCATATCTCT
Source organism: Apocheima hispidaria (assembly GCA_947579745.1). Lineage (NCBI taxonomy): Eukaryota > Metazoa > Arthropoda > Insecta > Lepidoptera > Geometridae > Apocheima > Apocheima hispidaria. Next base: position 8,332,957 of record OX388151.1, read on the forward strand.
CGTCTCGCCCCGTCTCCGCTTTGGTGGACACCGGGCCTAAGGATGGTAATGGTGCATATATTTACTCATCCTGTAATAAAAGAGGGATGGTAGGACAAGGTCGTGTAACTCTAATGTACATTTAACGAAATGAATTCTGTAAAATAATGACAGACTGGCTACTTATGGCGAGTACCACAGAAGAGGAATTGTTTTTACTTTACTTCTCTCTTCTGTGGCGAGTACTGTATTGTAAAAATACAAAAAAACACACAACTCTTTTTAACAAAACACCATCTATTGACAGACCACTTCAGGCTGTACTTTGATTACGCATGGCTTAAATCGGTGGGTAAAAAAGCATGGCACTTTGAACTAGAGCTTTTTTTTTTAATTTTTGCATCGGCTTGACTAGTCGATCAAATCGCTCATCCCCTTATACATATAGAGTTAAGTTTTTACAAAAGGCACGGACCCTTAGTCCGTGATGCTAAGCAAACAATAATAATAAAAAATGTTTTATTATACTGTAACGAGTGGTTTATGTATAGCGAATTTTGCCTTTAATATGACAGGGTTCTTTTATACCAATCATGGGCTAAGTCACGAGATGAATGACCAGGACGTTCAGTTGATTATTGTTGAGTGCCGCTAAGATCATAAATTGAATGTTTAGGTAAGCTTAAAAACATATTGAAATAATTATTGACACACATCTTTTATTGGAATATTTGATGGCACTTCAAAAATACTGCTCATATCAAAAATTATTAATTCTTATTGTGCTGTTTCATCATTATAATCATCATCAGCCAGAAGACGTCTACTGCTGAACAAAGGTTTTTGCTATGTTTGCGAATAAAAAGTGGATAGTAGGTTAGACTATGACGAGTTGTGAACCAGTGCAAAATTTTGTGTGAATAATTACATAAATATAAAGCGACTTGAGTTGACACAAAAAAATCTCGTTTCAAGGATTACAACGTTGTGATTCAAATTTAAATTTTATGAAATTTGATACACTTGGTCCTTCCAGTCAGTAGCCCTGGGTGGTTTTTTATTTAATAGCTATTTTAATATGATACAGATATGTGTCATCAGAATAAAAAATATACTTAAAGAATGTCACCTATGTTAACGAGGAAGCACACAAACTTATTAACAGCATTATGTGGGCTTATCCGAGAACCTATAGGAACTATTAATAACTGTATTCTAATATATATTACTGACTAGCCTTGTGGTTATTGGAGGATTTCTGCCTTCTGAGCTGTAGGTTGTGGGTTTTATTCCCATCCAAGACAAACATTTTTGTGATGAACATGGATGTTTGTTCTTTGTCTGGTTGTTTCTATGTATTCTATAGATGTATTTACAAAAAAAAAATTTTTCTATCAGTTATCAATGGCTCCAATAGTACAAGCTTGCTTGGTTTGGGGCTAGATGGCGCTGTGTGTGAAGAATCTGTAGATAGGGAATTGTCGAGATATATTTATAAGATTTATTTATTCTACATAAATTGCTATGTACCAAATCATTTGTTTTTATTTCTAATCAAAGGTGTAAGCTATTTTCATGATACATTTCTTCCAAACATATCTCTGTCTTTTGGCGAAGGAACCACAGAGAGGTCACTAGTACGCGTATATATTGCGGGCATTACCTGGTTTTAAATAAAATAAATTGTCATTAAAATAATTTAAGTAAAATTATCGTATTCTCTTAGCATGTTTGCAAATCTGAATGTGGGAACATTCAGATTTGCAAAATGTTAAGCCAAAAAGTACGAGACTATATGTGCCTATATTTGCATACGAAACATTGTATTTTTCCATCCCGTTGTCTGAGAATGAAATCTACTTTCAAAACTGAATACTAAGTAGAACAAAAAGTTTGATAAAAGATGCCTCTAGTTATTTTCTATATCAATCTGCATATCTATATCAATTCTATATCAGTTCTTGTGCAGTTTACATTTACAATTTTACTAGCTGCGCTTTGCATTTTTACCCAACTGTAAGTATGTCAGCTTATAAGTATGCATGTTTGTATATTACCTGTTACCAACCAATTTTGCCGAATGAGATGTTAATCATTAGGCACTTGTCTCGAACGAACTATCGACTATTCTCTCGCTCAAGAAACGTATAATAACGTATTAAAATTTTAAAAGTTTAAATAGCTTACGGCGAAATGTCTACGTTCAAAATGTCTATAATCTAAATGTAAAATGGCTTAAAAGCCAAACTTCATAATGTCGAAAAATAATCATGTCAAGTGGTCAGAAACTCTTATTTCAAAATGCCCAAGTTCAAATGATTTAAAGTGTAAATGACTAATATTCAAATTACACAATTACGTTACTTACTCTTTAGCGCTTTATCGGCCGCTGTCACGGAACTCTCGCGCGTTTTGTTGTCGCAGTTCAAACATAATCTAACCTAGTGTTCAGGGCTACTATATATTAAACATATCAAGTTGTATCGAAATTATGGAAAACAAATTACTCCGTAATTGCGTTATTACTACAATTAGTGAGACAAAGAAAACATTACAACAAAATAAAAACAAGAATAACCTACATGTCCGAATTAATTAAAAAATCAGAAAAATCCATTGCAATATTATTTTCATTGGTACGTTGGAAAGATTGCTCACAGTTTTTGCAAGGTACTCAATTACAATATTACTATATTTTGAACTTAGACTTACGGACCATTTTACATTTTAAATCATTTAGTATTATAAGCATTTGACATATCGAATTTCGCTAATTTGATCTTGTTCACAATGACTTTCGACATCTTAAACCATTTAGCATTTAGATTTTAGACATTTTGAACCTAGACATTTCGCTGTTTGCTATTTAAACTTTTAACATTTCTAAACGTACCCGGATATGTATTATGTAGATCCCATTTAGAAAAGAGGCACATACATTAATAGTTGTTCGCTGAATGTTCATCTTCGCCTCACTCCGCTTCACATCTCTCTCCACAAACACCGTCCATCAGTGGAAACATCCATCTTTTTCACAGCTCTGCTTCGGTAATCTCCGTAACCTCCGTTCGTTTAGTTTCGTCTCAGTGGAAACGCACCCTAAATTGGCCTACGAAAGTGATTACATCATTAGAGACATCATTAATATTCGGTTTGTTGGTTGCAAATGAATCCTTTGTAGGACTCATTTTGCACTTTTTCAAAGCTCCAGACAGCAATAGAAAAAAAAATTGTCCTAAGATACAATCACGATACAAAAAGGAAAACCAAAAATGTAAGAGATAACCTTCATTCCGGGGAAACAGTCAGTTATTGAAGTGTCCGTAAACAAATTTTGTTTTGATTCATACTCTAATTCCCAAAAGTAAATCAACGTCAGAATCGATGAAGATTCCTCAGGAATGTGTCATTATTTCTCTTTATTTTTGTCTTCAGTGGTATAAAACCGTAAAAACCGTAATCGAGGTAACATACCGAACGGGTCGACTGAAGAGGCGAGTTGGCCATATTAGGAGAAAACTACAAGGTGCCCTTAAGCCCGATACTGGTCGCTGACCTCATTCTGTTATTTTGTGATTCGTAGCTAAATTAAACAGCAAATAAGGTACATAACATAAATTTATTTTATTGTTCTTTTTAAATGTTCTTATTATGGTCGGCCCATAGAGCAATCATTTTGATATGATTTCTTACTAGAATAAAAATTCAATCTGGTCTACATGTCGGGTAGCAGAACCAAATAGACACAATAATTTGAGTGTCTATGTACCTATGACAGTGATTAACAAGTAATTAAAATGAATTATTGGAGTCTGTATGTAACTCAAAATTGGCATAATGCACTTATGTGTTTACAGGTGGGCACAAACTGTTTTGGTTTGTTATACACACGGGCTTCAAGATCTTTTTAGTAAAGGTAAGTGAGCCAATTTTTTTTTCAAATCTTTCATCGCTTATGTTGACATTAGACAGCGATCTTTGGCAAAAAAGTAGTGTCAAGCTTTCATCGTACAGGTATAACAATTTGTATGAAAGTATTCCTTCGACTGTCGGTCCGGTACCAGGCATGTTAAGAAGCTACACTGAAAAAAAATGGTTTTTTCTATTTTGGGCACCATGAGTTATGTAGATTAGAGATCTTATTTTGAGATTTAAGTTTTTAGTTCTATCGCCTAGTGTAGCTAAAAAGGAAAACATGATTACATGAAATGTTATCGTTAAAAAAATCATTGAAAATTCACATTGATTTTTGCTAGAACTCCGAAATCCTAGTGTATCTACTATTTAAGTAATTATTACTTTATTGAAGAGGCAATAACAAATTAAAGGATAGCACAATATTTTTATTAATTCATATTTCATTATAGTTTAGTTGTTTTTTAGCAATTATCTGATATTTTGACTAGCGCGCGCTAAAGCTATCTCTTCTCATCTGCACGCGAAATTGTGTAGCGCTGTCATTATCTTGAATTATTCCCTTAATAGCGTAGGCTGAAAGTTTTTTTGCTGAAATTTGGAACAGAGTAATTATCCTTACAAATAGTATAAATGCGAAAGTGTGTTTGTTTCTCTTTCACGCAGCAACAAAACAACGAACCGACATTTTTTTTTTATATGGGTTAAAAAAATACATTAAAGGCCGACGGGCGAATAAGGCTAATTTTTATTCCGGAAAAAACTCCAGCTACCGTAGAAAAATGTCCGCGTGTAAAAATAATAAATATAATTAAATCTGTCTCTCTGTCTGTGTGTTTGTCGCTTTATCACGGCTAAACGGTTGAGCGGATCAAGCTGAATTTTTGCATAGATATAGCTTAAGGGTCGGAGACGGATATAACCCACTTTTTATTGTAGGACCACGTGAACGAAGTCGCGGGTAATAACTAGTATCATAAAAAAAAAACATTTAATCTCGGCGAAATGTATGGAACAGCTGTTTTTTTTTTGTGATGTCTGCCTTGATTCCCCAGTAAAAGTTGTTCATTGACTGACCGAAGCAAAGATTTAGAGTCTACGGGAATAATGCATTTGTATACTTATTTGCGTGTTTGCATTATCCGACGTTCAAGAAGTATCCGTTGTTCCGACGATAACTTGCAAACCATTGATCAGATGTTCATTGTATTTTGTAGCAACTGGGCCATTTCAATAGAACATTTATTTTGCGTGTGTATCCCGGTGCAGTCACGCTCACTAAAAATCTTCTTCTTGTGGCTAGTTTTTATATAAACCGGATACAAAAATATCAGGGAATATCTCACTAAGGTGTAAATTAATCTAGTTTTTTTAATTACTATATTACATTATATTCAATTTTTAATTGATTCGGAGATGAGTAATAAAACTTGGTAATTTAATTAAAGTTTTTTTAAATCACGATAAAAATCAGCTGGTGAATCTAGGTGAATCTGTGCAAGGACATTACTTTAGGAACTGTTTAACAAAACCTGGATAGAGACGTTATCTGGAGGTTAGTATTTGGTTGAAAAAAAAAAAACAGATATTTTTTCAAATTAGATATAAACTCTTGGTTATAATTCTCAGGTTAGAAACCCTTAAATACTAGTGTAACAAATGGCGGCCTTATCGCACTTCTACTCGTTACTCTGCATAAGAATAACGCATCATGTAGACCGCCTTGTTATTAACTTCAATTCAATTCAATTACTTATTTATCTGTTTGGTACAGTCGGTACACTTTTGAACGTCACTCCGGTCTAACACTATTTTTACGATCTTACACAATCGGATTATAATGTAATAAATAAATGGAATACACAATTAATTTCAGATGCTATATAAGGTCAATATTATTTATTATTCTTTAAAATCAAATGTTGCCAAGCTCGCTTATCCTTTGAAAAGTCGTCTATATATATAGTATGATTTTTTTAAACAAAGTTTTCTTAATTGTTATTTTAAAACATTTTTCATTTAGACTAGTTAAACACGCAGGTAAAATATTGTAGAATCACACGCAGTTGTTTTTTAACGAGTCTTGTGCTGGGAATTAAAAATGTAAACTATTTCATTCAACTTTCACAATTTTTAATATAGTTACTAGAGTATTTCCCAGCAAACATTATATTATCGTAAGAATACTGGCTCGGCATGGTCAAGATATTTATTGATTTAAGGAAGGACTCAAGGACTCTCTGGGCCCTAGCATATAGAATGGCCCTCTTCTACTACGTATATATTATAATTATATACAATAAGTTATTGTATATTACATATAGGTTGTTAGGATAACGCTCCCGAAAACGAAGAATGGGTGATTGCTGATACGATAACCTAAAAAAGAAACCAAAATCGAGAAAAAATATGTACTGTTTCGTAAAAAAATGCCAATGACACACGACGAAATGTATGGAACAGCTGATATTTTTTTCACGATTTCAGGTTTATTTTTGAGATATCGTGGCAACAATCACCAAACACTATCACCGGTCTTCGTATTTGGGAGCGTTTCCCTAACACTCTGTATATATTACTAGCTGTTCCAGGAAGCTTCTTTCGCGTTGACCTAAAAAAAAAAAGTAGCTTATGTCAGTATGCGACCCTTAAGCTATATCTATGCAAAAATTCAGCCGTTTAGCCATTTACCCCCGAATACTGAAACGTTTGTTAACTTTGAGAACAGATTAATTCTAATACTGCCTTTGTCTGGCACTAAACAAATTACAAAGGCAGCAATAGACTTAATCTGTCGTCAAAGTTAACAAACGTTTCAGTATTCGGGGGTTAGCCGTGATAAGGCGACAAACACCCAGCCAGAGAGACAGACAGACAGAGAGATAGATAGACAGATAGACAAAGTGACAACGTTACATTCGAATTTATAAAATTAGTTAGATCATATATTAACTTGTAGTTAGTGAAATCGGAGCTCAAAATATGATTACGATTATAATTTGATGATCCTGCATTTTAAAAGCTTATTGATTACCGCCGACCGCGACAGTAGATTAGTTCATGGCTGATTTATTATTTTGCATAATCTAATTTGCGGCGTGATATTTAAACTGACTTTTAGGCTTTGTGGGTCATGGGGTCGTTTATTTTAGGCTAGTCGTGATTCCGAGTATTTTCCGATTTCATAATTGTAATCTTATCTCAATACTCTTTCAAAATATGGCAATTATTCTTTTTTATAATACGTAAGAAATATAAAAAAAACCAATAAAATTATTGTAATGAACTTACGTATGCATAGTTAGAACACAGTTTTATTATAAAGTGTAATAAAAGTGGTTGTAATGTCATAATTCATATCATTTCTAAAGTAGCGCTTTCTATCTATTAGTATAAATAGATTCAACTCTATATGGTATAATAATAGTATATTCTTAACAATTTATTTGAGAATTTAAGCGCCGTGGCTTGCTACAGAATGTATCTAGTATTGGCATATTTATTTTATTTTATTGGGATTTTATTACTTAAATGGAACATTACAATGACTAAATAACTACAAACACCCTAATTAGTGAGGTAGGTATTATGCAAATTCTTTCATTTAATATCATTTCAAAGTGGGTTATAAAGTTTTTAATACTCTCTGATCAATCAAATAAGTGTGTAAATAAAGTAACTGTCGTCACACACACTTGGGTTCCATAGCTATATTAAAATTATACAGATCATCATAGCTTTGCGTTTTTTTTGGAACATTTGTTTGACTTCACATAAATATAAATGTTGGCCGGCTAATATCTCGTATGCTAATAGACTTTGGTAAGTTGTTATCATCTTAAAATAAATTACAGTTTGTATAATTTTACGAAATATACTGAAATAATTACCGACTCGGACTGAACACTTAACTCGAATATTTAAAAAGTTAAGCGTGATCATACACAAATAAAGATATACACTTCGAATTGATAATACTCAATGTATTAATAATCCTAGTGATATATCTAGTAACGTTGGAGGATTACGTTGTTTTGTTTATCGTGGGATTAAAAACGAAACATAATTTGAAAGATACAATTGAAAAAAACATTAAAATAACTTTTCTCTTAGATATTTATAAAATTCTCTTTTTCAAGTACAGAGATAAAGGGACTTGGCAAACAGTCATTTTTAACACGATTTTGGTAATTATAAAATTAATCTATATGACATAAAAAAAATGTGAAAATCATGAAGAAGTTGTTGTTGTTGTTGTGTATAAAAAATATGTTTACCCCCGCTAAACCAAACGGCTCAATTCTAAAATTGCAACCTTCACGTCAAAGTCCATTTTCAGCAAAAGCAACAGAATTTTCAAAAAAAAAGTTGTGCGTAGTGGGTAAGGGCGTTAAATTTAAAGTTGATATCGGTAATAATGTCTTAGGTGCATAGAGTCTAATGCCCATCTGCACCAAAATCAACAAAGATAAAACTTAGCGAAGCATCACCGAAACTATGTCGGACTTAAATAGGCATGTCAAAAGAAAGGAAGGGACGAGTTCCGTCTGATTTAGTCTATCTATATTTTTCAAAATGCAAATTTTTTGTTTGCGATTCTTGTTCAGATAAAGATTCGGTTATTGAAAAAAATTTACGTTTTCGCTCCCCATATCAAATCAGTAGACAGGAGTTCCCTCTGTCTCCTGGGTCCACCAATATTAGATGTATCTTTTTCCCCTTTTCTTGAGGAAAAAATTCAAAATTTCATGAGTGCTTCCGGCAGATTGCTCAAAACGTTATGGCGTTTACAATTATGGGATACTGTTTGTTCGTTCCCAAATTTTCATATACTTTACGATGTAGTCTACTGAGGAAACACAGTGAGCTCCTTTTGAGCCTAGACAATGTTGTAAAAAACGCGCTACTATCGACAGGACGTGGTCGCAAGCCTCCCTACCAGTGAGGTTGGGAGGCTTAGGAGTACGCAAAATTTCCGGTTTAGCGCTACCTGCATTCTTGTTCTCCATTCATGGTTCGTATAAAAAAATCCTTGCACCCTCTTAAGACCATTTCATTGTAGCTCATTCAAGTGAGGCCAACAATGCCTGGAGGCTGGCTTGACCAAATATCGATTTTCCCAGGACTTTGTCTTCGCAGAAACTGTGGGATCAGCCGCTCTGCGATCTAGTATGGAAATTACTTTAATATACGTGTCCTAGCATCGCAGTTCGTGCTCGTAATCTTGCAGTCTACGTATGGGAATCCGTGCTTTGGCTATGCCTTCTTTTAACACAGGTAGCCTTTTAGACCTGATTGCATTTCATCTTGCCGTCAGTTTACGTTTGGGTGCAAGGTGCTTTGAGGCCCATCGCTGCCAGTGTGGTACTGCAGTTGATCAGCTCGGTCACCATGGTCTCTCCTGCTCAAGAAGTGCTGGGCGATGGCCTGAATGACATCGTACGCCGGGCTTTTTCCACCGCCAATGTTGCAGTTATACTCGAACCGCCTTGCGCGTGACGATGGTAAGAGACCTGATGGTATGATACTTGTGCCCGAAAGATGGGACGGCCTCTTGTGTGGGACGCAACTTGCGTTGACACAATGGTACCGTCACATCTTTCTGAAACACGGAGTAGGGCTGGCGAGGCGGCTCATTCAGCGGAGCAGCACAAGCGGCGCAAAAATGCTAATCTCGGTCGTAGTGGTTACATATTTGAGCCCTTTGGAGTAGAGACATTGGGCCCTTGGAGACCGGGAGCTCATCATATTTTAAAAAACTTATCAGAGCGCCTGGTAGACGCGACGCGTGACCAAAATGATTTATCTGACTCAACGCATAGGCATTTCTATTCAGCGTGGTAATGCCGCCAGCATGTTTGGTACGCTGCCAACTGGTAGTGGGCTTGAACATTTGAATTATCTATAGACCTATAATAGTTTCTGGTTAATCCAACTGTTATTTTTATGTAGTAGGCTAAGTAGTTTAGGTAGTTGTAGTTTGTATGTATTTTGCTTAGTTAAAAAAAGTCACTTGCAGGTTGAAAAAAAAATACAAGTCTTACGCATTTAGGCAACCTCCTAGGCTTGGTGCAAAGCATTTTTTATGTTAGATACGTCCTAGAGAGTTAAGTATGAACTTAGGAGCTGTTAAAGTTTAGTGCAGACGGGCATAAGGGTCATTAAGACCTATCCTAAGAAACCCTAACAATAGCCGGAACTATCCTTCATATTAGGTGTTGTCTTGAAATTACGATAGGTCAACAAGACCATTATTTCTCTTTGACATCTAAGACATCAATATATGTGGGTATTTAATGCATGTAAAAAAATCTACAAAAAACTTAATATCCCTACTGACCGCATACTTTACGATACTCAAATGTATTTAAATAATCTAGACCAGAATTAGGTATTTTGACACCTACAAACAGAAGAGTTTATTTGGATGTCAACCAAGTTAAGTAATTCAACAATCTAGATGTAAATGGAATAAGGTTCTCAGAATGCAGTGGGCATTATATTGTTGCATTTTAATCATTTTTGTTTTATACAAATCGATGTGTGAAGTTGGATCCTTATACACTCCCTAAGATAATTACGACTCTCTTGCAAGTCGGTCGTCTCGGAACTGCTACAATATTGCACGCGTTCACACTTTTTAAATCAATATAAAAAACTCTAGATTAGATTTGCAGAAGTGAGTGAATAATATTTTTGCAATAGAATCGCAACGGAACTATTAATTTTATAAGCTATGCAAATCCATCCATCTGACCTCGCCGCATCTTGATTTAAGGATTCTGTTCCACTTTTTGGTATGTTTTAAACAAAATTTATTAGAGTTTTAAATGTTAATTAAATGTCATAGAAGATCTAGATGATATTGACAGCTCTTATCTGTTTTCTAAACATAAGATAGCATATAATATGATTTGATCTAGTTTCAGATCTCAGGCAAAATCTGAGGCGTCAACAGGCTGCTAGGCCGATCTGTGGTGAAAAATAATAAACATTACAAGAAATATCTGGGAACATGTTACGATTTTTAAAGTTTGTAAGTACAATTTTTCAGTAATTGCATTTAAAATTATGCTAATTAAATTCAGTATTTAAATATATTTAGACAAGTTTGATGGTCGATAAAGTTGTATGTATTAAGGTCATCTGCTAAAATGAAAATATGTAAGGTGCATTAATATAGGTGCCAATTTGTGCACGGTGACAGTACGGGATTGGAATGCGGTCAGTCACGTACAAGATGCTATAATACAATAAAACCACGATGACTTGTACAAATGATATATTTCTGAAAGTTAGTATTTTTAGGCAGCCGTTTTTTTGTTGTTTTGTTTTGGTTTTAATAACCTCATAATACAGATATCAGCTAGTAGGTACTAGGTGATTGGTTCTCAGTTCATGATAAATCAAATCAATCAATACCATTAAAAGAGAAATAGTTTTTCTTTTTATGTCATTGTTTTTATTTTTTCAGGTATTGTTACTCTCATTATTAGCCGTTATTCAATGTTCACCTTGGGACGATGGAAAATATTCACCCGGTAAATATAAAGTTTATGACGATGGAAAATACTACAGACCCCTAACTGAAGGGAAGTATGTACCTGGAGATGAAGGAAAATACACTTACATATACCAACAAGGATTGTACCCTGACGACGATGGTGACTACCGGTATATCCATGTGACGGGACCCAATGGCGGTTTTGGAGGAAATGGAGGATTCGGAGGGAACGGAGGATATGGCGGTAACGGAGGATTTGGGGGCAATGGCGGAGATGGTCCCGGAGGCCCTAACGGACCTAATGGACCCAACGGCCCGCCTGGTCCACCCGGCCCACCTGGACCACCCGGACCACCTGGCTCTGGCCCTCCTGGCAGGCAAAACAACTACATTGGAAAACGAACTTATGCCAAACGTTACCCATACATACACAAAGTGATCAAGTCGCTGGTCGACAAATACGTGTCAGTGGATCAATTCGGCGAGGACTTTGAAAGCAGCGTCAACCATTACAAAAAGCTCTATGCTAATAAGGAGATCGCCGTTAAATGCAAATATTTGATGCCAAATAACACTAAGCCGGAGTTTGTCACACAGTACGTATAAAATTACCCGTTCTAAAAGCTAATTATTTTTGTGCGTGTAATGTATATATTTATAAATTTGTAATTAGCATAGGGGAAAGGCAGATGATATATTAAGAAAGAGGCTATACAGAGAGAATATACAAGTTGGATAGGCTGTAGATGATCACGACGATGAAATCGGTCCTGCTTTTTAGTTCTTTGCAAAACTTAGTTAATGTATGATATTGACAATTGCCTTGGCGAAAACATTAAAAAAATATATTCATACCTTATGCAATTACATAATTCTAATGGTTGCCTGGAAGAGATCCCTTTTAGCGATAAGGCCACCAGTTGTTACTACTAGTTTTAAGTTGTTTTTTGGTCATTTGTATGTTATTTCTGGTGTGAACAATAAAGAGTTATCTATCTATTTAATGTCTCACGAGTACAGGTTTTTGAATTGTTTGGGTCAAACTAAAATAGAAATCCGATATTTCAGATATCCACCAACGGTGAATGTTCCAGACGGTGAAAACTTTGGGTCCTACTACAGCTTCAGAGGTACCAAGGTGCTCTCTGACTCTATTACAAAGAAACTAAAGCTTGAGTACGAAGTATTTGTCAGAGTTGTCGAAGTCGATACTGGTTCGCAATAAGGTGAAATGAATTAAGCTCGGCCACGTTTGACAGACTGTGAAATCCGTTGGCTATAAACACAAAGCGAAACACAATTGTGATGAGCGTAAATATAACTCAAATACAACACTTTTCAAGAACATAACTGAGTTTTAAAGTTAAAGCGACTATACATTTCATCACAACTGCGTTTCTCATTGTGTTTTATTTAAAACATATGTAAGACTTGCACAGTTTATGAATGCATGAGGTAAAAAAAAAGATATTTTGTGAAAAAATCCGTGAGAAAAGCCAGGGACACTTTAGAATGTAATTGAGATGATAGTTTATACTCGTACAACTCAATTATTTTTTTGAGTGCAAGCTAGTTATCTGTTTCCGTTTATTTTTCTCTGTTTCTCTTGCCTGACCATCGAACCTGAGATTATGTCGCGTGCAAAATTGAAGATATGCTTTTTGGTAATTCGTGTTATGTAAAAAAGGATTTATATTGAGTAAAAAAAAGCGTTGGCGTAGCTTGATTTATGACTTAAGAATGACTGTATGATTGGAATAGGTGCCAACAGAGGCATCTATTTGTAATATTTATGCAAGGCATCTATTTGTCTGAATGTAGCTAATTACGCTATCGGGCGGCTATTCAAATTATTCATCATAAAAAAATATATCATTCTCACATTTTGTATCTGTTTGACAACTTAGGCTAACCAAGTTGTATATGCAGTTATGATGAAAAATCTAAATAGATCTCACAGGTACCAGAGCCGCGATAAGAAACGTACTGGCAGCTGCAATAGCAGAAATTAGAAAAGATCTGGATGATTTTTGTCATTTTTCTAAAGTATTTCCCTGCAGTATATCGGCTACCAGCTACACTCTAACGTTAAAAAATCTAGCAACTGATCAGAATTAACGGTTTCAATTCAGCTTTTTTCAACGTTTTTGTTATTGATGCAGGTATAGTGATAACATTGATTCATGTAATTATCAATTAGTTTTAAGTTCATTGACATTTATTTCAATTGTAAAAATTCACTAACATTTAGTTTAGAATTCCAAAATAAGTCATTAATGTATTTATAGTTAGTTTAATTACATATTTGAAATCATTGATATTATGCGTTTAATTTTATTCAACGGGGCTTATATTTCGGAGCATTGACCTTATTCTGATGCGATCTACGTAAAGTATTTATCATCCTTTTCCTTTCTTTTAACCCTTCGATCGGATACTTTTATACATTATAATCTGATGAATCATCGAGTTCATAAACCCTGTTATGTTATTTTAAGCCTTCAGAAAGAGATTAGGTCCAAGGTGTACATTGTTATTAAACTTAGAATATAAATGGTATTTCAAACGAGCAAGATTATTAATCCAGACTGTAAATAATCTCATCTGGAAACTACATACATAATTATATTTCTGTATCATTTTCTTACGTATAAGTTTAATTAAGAATTCAATCTAATTTAATGGTAGAGTCTATACAATTAGAATAAGCTAGTAGTCTTATGAATCGTTGAATATTACTCGTACAATTTAATGAGCTTACATTTAATCAAAAATTCAAATGGTTTGAAAAGAAGTTTTTAGGTGAGAAACTTTAAGTAAAGGAAAATTGCACAATATAGTAAAGATTATTCTAATTATTGTGCCTACTTGTAAGTATTATTACATGTTTGCATAACATAAAGATATCAACAAAACGAGTCAAGTGGAATCTCGCAATGACGGTTCAGTATCAAAGCTACAAAAAAAAAAGTTCATTCAAATCGCAAGCCATAGTCACACTTAACCGATTTTTAATATTTATTGTTATACTATTAAGTGAATATAATCACACCAACTGTGATGCTTCTATGCAGCACCGTTTTTACGATAGAGGGAAAAAATAATAATAATAATAATAAAACGTTTCTTGTATGTTTCTTTTAATTTTGTACTTTTTATTATTTGTCAGGAAATCCGACATACAAAATATTCTGTGAAAATTTCAAGCAGTTATTACTGTTCTAAAGATAGAGCTTTTTAAAGGTATGATGAACGGATGGACGTATAGACGGCGTGCGTTTAAGTAACAAGCTGTTGACACCCTTCGGGCACGGAACCTTAAAAGAACAGAGATCGACGAGAATGATTTTTAATTGTAGACTTAAACGTAACGTAACTCTTAGACTTCTGTAGGTATAAGTAAATAAATAATAAATCGATAAAAACTTTACTAAAACCATACAAAGTACAGAAAAACATTAAGGTGCAACGTTTCGCTCAGCGCGGCAAATGCAAATTTGGTGTGTTTTTTCAATTACTCATCGCAGGTTCGTGAAAACGAATTTTGCGACAATAAATAGGTTGTATCAAGAAATTACGGCTAAAATGATCACTTAGATAATATTGGTTTAGCTACGATTCTCAGTTAGCTGATTTTTATCTTGGTTTTTGGTTTAGTGAGAAATATACTTATATTAGTTTCACCTGATTTTTTGGTTGGTGTAATTTCTTGATACAACCTTTTTCGTCATCCCTATTTTCATGAACCCACGATGAGTGATTAAGTTGTAATTGACAAAAAACGCAAGAAAAAATGAATTTGCCTCGCTGAGCGAAACGTTGCACCTTAACTAGTATTATCTAGTGCGCTTCCAATTGGAGGCGTTACACTTAAAGCTGTTTCTTCCAGACAACCATACCTGGACAGTATTACACGAGTTAGAATGTTTTAGCACTCTACGGCAATGACGTTTCAACAGAAAAAGACCAGAGTGACCAGTGACTAGTGACTCACTCTTAGATCTGCGGGTGTATCCTCTAACTTTGAAACGTTCGTGATTCTGATTGCGAGAGCATGCCATCTCGCTCGTACCATCTCGTTCGTGCTCTTAGTCGCACTATGCGCGGTCCCGCTCGCGCAACTCTAGCTATCGCTTTCAGAGTTACGGGATAAGCACACAATTCCAGAAAAATCGAGTAACGACATACTTTAGCTTTGCTCGGAATATCGCTGTCTTGCTTGTACGACTATTTTAGCGTATTACTTTATCCTTATCCTCGTGCACCGACCCAGACCTAGTTCGACCCATTTTTTGTGACTTTTGGGTAATTCTGTTAGTACGCACTGCTCTATGCATATATTTGGATAAAATTGTATACGTGGAGAACTTCCAAGCAAAATATAGTGAGCGCTCTACATAGCATCGACAATTTTAGAACAATCTACAACAAGGACAAAATAATTTTAGGTAAAAAGGGTAGGTCACCGAGATTCTAGGTGAAAAATTCTATTTGACTTGCCAGTATCATCACGCAGTGTAATAAAAAAATTGGTAATACTCATTAAATTATACCATTATAGCTATCAATGCGTACATTTCTGTCATGTTCCATCATAGAAGAAGCTATAAAATAGCTCTTATTTAGCAACTATCGAATAACTTTAGGTAAATCTAATTCAAGTAGGAGGCGAAGGATCCTTCGTTTCCAAAAATGCTCACTACCAGGATGGGCTTCGACAGCTTTACTATATATCACCGGGCCAGCCCAAATATGTCGCATCCAAGGCAATCACAACAAATAAAATTAACATTTACTCCGAGACAGATTATACTTGTGTATTGTTGCAATAAATACTCCATTTTAGATTTTGATTGCTGTATAAAAGACACGTTGGGCGTATGGCCTATCATTCTATTATTAGGTTTTGTTAGGTTTAGTTATCTAAGGTTACATAAACGATGAGAACGATATCGGTAAGTGACACGGTGAGAAGTGATGAAATTTTAGAGAAATACTGTTAAAATTGGTGATTTTATCACGAGTGTTAAATATTAATTTACTCAAAATTATTTTGAGGAGCTAAGTAATTGTCATGACTAATTATTTACATGGCCTTCCGGCACCCTTGTTAGTGTTTGCTTTATGCTCGGGTTCGATTCCCGGCCGGACAGATATTTAAGTTTGAACTGAACACTAACAGTCCCCCTAAAAACGATAAAATTGTTCCGTGTTCTCCCAATGTTTTTTTTTGGGTCGCAAATATAAATTGGTACAAAACTGTTTTGATTATCTAAGTGTTATATTTAAAAATACAGAAATGCCTCCGATGTAATAGTTTATTTTTCCAACAAAGTGAGTGAGGTGTGGGGCCCATATGTGCTACCCGAATTTGTGCGATTTATCTACCGGAACCCACATGGGGTACCCGGGAACAATATCAAAGTGCTGTAAATATATGCTCTGGGTCTGAGTGTTAGGTGTCCATTGTATGTGTTCCATGGCATCTCCAACACAGGAAAACCTAGTGAGGAGAGTGTGAAGCTTTATTTAAAGATAACTTGTTAAAAGCATGTCAGGTCATGTTTAGTAGGGTTCCGTAGGACGCTTAGGACGTTTCAAGTATTTATCCGTTTTTCCTTTTATCTCAAAAAGTAATTATTGTTTTTTTTTGTCATAGTTGTCCGAAATAATTTTAGAAAAAAGTTACGAAGTTGCTAATACCTATCAAAATGGAAGGATAACAAAGTTTCTGAGATGCAAAGTGCAAGCAAATTTATCGCACATTATTTTGTAAGCAGTACATCGTGATACAAATATGGTGTATGAAACCTAAACTCCATTTTAAAAGACCTATTTAATGATACCTCACATGTGGGGAACAAGCGATTTTTTTTATCCCACACTTATTAATAATATAAAATTATGATGTCTTTATTCTTTCAAAATTGTTAACTTTAATAAACATGTTCAATAACACGCCATGATGGGGTAAGGCATTTTTTCCATCCTCTCTTTACATGTATGCGAGCTACCCTTATTATACAAGATAATAGTATTATTATTTTTTGAAACTGGAGGTCTATACATAGACTATCGTTGTGCAAAATTTTATGCATGTACGTTTATAACTTAGGAAGTTATAAGGCTCTAAAGGATTCAGACAGACATACATACAAACAGACAGACAGACAGACTTGAGGAACTTATAAGGGTTCCTTGTAGTACTACAGAACCCTTAAAAGTTGTAGTTTTGGAGATTACCCATACAAACACACATACGTACAAATCTTAATCACGGACCTCTTTAATATTAGTATAGATAATAATAACGTTCCTTTACACCTCATTCAACACAGCATAAAGAACAAAATATTCACACACTTCATTGTGATGTCGGGTGGCCGCAATTCATTGAAAAACTAAGCCCACCATGCTATGTGAAATGGAATTAGACTTACGCAGTCTGATGGACTTTTATTTTTATGATGGACAGGCTAAGCATCTGAATAAGCTAGACTAGACAGAGAGATCTAACAAGAAGATATTTTAGGCAGTTACTTTTTTACATTCTAGATTGCCGTTATGCTCATTGCAGCTGTGGCTTCAAGTCATGCTGTCGATGACGGTCACTACCACCCAGAAATACATGGCGGTAATTACCAAGCGCCCCTTAATGGTAGATACTTGAGCCTGGCCGAAAGGAATGGCAAATACGGCTCGATCAACGACGCGTACACTGGAAATGTGAAGGCGCTCAACAGAGAACTTCTGGCACCTTTGGTCACGTACGGAGATAGGTAGGTATTTTAATATATATGTGCTAAGCTTGTGCTTATAAAACAATATTTTATTTTATTTATGAATGGCAGTTATGTTTTAATATCTGACAATTGAGGGTAACCAACGATAAACGCCTTCTTGGAATCTTTTGCGGTTTTTGCGAGAAACATCTTGCAGTTTTGCAATGATTCATTTATTTCATAAGAAAATCTACAAATAGGACGAGTATTTTGTAGATTTTTTATGATCAATATTATGTAACCTATTTCGGGATGAAAAACAAATGTTTAATAAATTAGGTATATTATATTATCTGATGGGAAAACTACTGATAGTAACAAAATAATGATATGGTACGCGTACGCAACAATGTCGAAATTATTTTAGCGTCTGACTGGAAGGTAATAGTTATTATTATTTGCTGAAATTCTTAATTGCTATTTGCGTCTAGCAGTTTACTGGCTGTCCTGTACGACAAAAAAGAAAAAAAGGTCCTGGAGGACCTTACATTATTACTGAACTACCTATGAAGGCCCATGAAGGAGGGTTATGTTTTTGGTTTGACGAGTGAGGTGTCATAGGAATCCATCTTAAAGCTGGAGTAGACATATGTCTCATTTTGCAGTCAGTTTTATAGTTTTTCTTTTGACAATAATATTTTTTTCTTATAAATATAACCTTTGTGTAAATGCAGTTTAATTATTATTTATACTATCTTCTTTCAAATCCATACAACCGTTAAGGAGTCGAGTCGAATCAAACATATACACATATATAACTTACACTCATTACACTAACTATCATTCGCGTTTGTAATATTAGTCAGTATTAGTATGAAATATAATGTTCGTTTTTCTTCTGTATCTATTTTATATTTTATTTTTTTCAGATCTGACCTAGCCTCTGCACCCTCAGCGTTTTCACCCGTAACGTATCGTCCCTTTTCTACGACCTTCCGACCAATTGTCTACTCCACGCCGAGCCCAGCTTATTCTACTACAGTGAGACCATTTGCGTACTCTACTCAACCAGCAGTAGTAGCGAGAACCATATATAATTCTAACAGCGCAGCCAACATCGTTCGCCAAGAAAACGATGTTAATTTGAATGGATATCACTTTGCATACCAAACTGACAATGGTATTGCCGCAGAGGAACAGGGAGCTGTAGAACCTTCAGTAAACGGTGCTGGCGGTACTAGAGTACGAGGCTTCTATGAATATGTTGGACCGGATGGAGTCACTTACAGAGTAGACTACACTGCCGACGAGAATGGTTTTCGACCAGTTGGCCGTCATTTGCCAGTACTCGGAGCAAAATGAATGGTGTCCTTCCAAAAACAAATTATGAAAGTCTTATAAGAGTAATTCGGATTTAAGTCTCAGAGTCAGTGTGAAAACGAATACAGATAGCTTATATACAATGCTTATACGGACGATGTAAAACTTTTAAGGCGACGATGTCAAGATAAATAAAATATTTATGTTATGCTATGAGTAATTTATTTGGATATACCCCGTGAGGTCAGAGTTGGTAACAACTTTATTATATTTTACCTTTTGTCCGACACTCTTGTGAGTCGAGATATAATAAAGACTTTATACCTATACCCTGATCTGAATACCTTTGTGATGACATGAGTTGAAGCCACATATTTATCTTTACTTATAAAAATATTATTACGAGATACATACCAAGAGGTTGTTTTACGGTTTATGATGTTTTTTTTTTTCTTATTTTGATCAACCATAATAAAGTAGGTACCTATTTATTATCTTTTCAGTTTTGCCCTCTGAGGCTTGTACAAATTTACCGGATTTGTGTAAACGCAACTATTAATTATAAGGGTGACTATCGCAAGGGAACCGCACTTGCTGCCGCTGGGTTGAGGTGCAAACCTCGACTTGGGACAACATACTTATCCTGACACCGCAGGGGTGTAACCCTAGGACCCTATTAGGTTGGTCTGTTTGATTATTCGGAAAGTATCTAATCGGTCTTCTGACAGATCCTGGGATTCTCTGACCACGCCGGCAAGGTCGGTGTATGATCGTGTCTCTGTGTCATCGACGTCTATACCAAACACTGAATGCTTCTTATTGTAGTTTGATTGTCGAGAGCGATTTTCTATTTTAAACAGTACGAAATATACTAATATAAATAGCAGAGCATCACGAGGAGGCCTAAGAAATTATAATTATATATTGTATGACTCCAAGTTTTTGAGTTTCTTTTATTTGATGTGCCTAATATCATAGATAAAATACTATTGTAAAGTGTCTTTGCTATTATCTATTGTCTTTTTGCTACCATATAATCGTTGGAAGCTGCAGTTATTTGAAAAACGGTGAATAAAACCATTGTACTATTCTAATACGTACTACGTCTACTAGATACGTATTAGAGTGAATACCAATATAATTAGAGGGAATACCGCAGTACATCGCTAATTTAATTGTGGTCACTTTACCAGACTTCGCTCGGTTACTCACTGGAGCTCACTGTGTAATCATGTGTTGTGGCGTATTTAAAAAAAAATTAAAAGTTATATGCATCCGATCGTGTATGACGAGACACCTCGGAGATAGTGTTTCTTACAGCTGATGATTGAGTGATGGCTGGCACTATGCCCAAATGGGACATCACTATTTAGTGCAGTGTCACTTATAGTACGTATAGTACATAATACATCAATGTAGTATATAATAGCTAACGTAGTACCTCATATCAGCCAAGACGTCCACTGCTGAACAAATGCCTCATCCTTAGAAGAAGGGGTGGGTTGCCATAATCCCCACTAATGACACGCGGCTTGGGGATCAACGTTCGAAACAGAACGCTCACCGTTTACAAGGACGCTGCTGCTCCTCCTCCGGTGGTTTTGGTCGCAATTTTGTGGCATACCCGGCATTACCTCTCTTCATACATTGTGTACGTTTTCTCATTCTATAACTTAGATCTCACAGTTAATTGTTCCCATTCTGTTAAACCCAAAGGCTCGCTTACGTACATGGTTAGACCACCAAGCTCAGAAGTCCCCTTTCAGTAGGCTGTTACTACAGGCAGGGGATACCGATGCCGTATTCTAGTGCCCCGGTATCGGGGCTGTCGCTTTTTAATCTAGTCGAATTTCTATGTGCGTGACGTGGTCTCCTATGTAGTTTGTGGTGCACAACTAACAATGTTTCTAAATGTGAAAGTAATGTGTTATCTCTGCTAGTGATCCATATTGTTTTAGTAAAATAACAAATATAATGAAAACATGTTACTTTATTTCTTTTTGTTACAGGTAAATGAAATTATAGCATTTTAGTTCACTTTGCAGAAATTAACGGCAGCAGTCAGTGATCATTACGTAGCAAACTGTAAGCTACAAACTATAGAAATATTTTTGATAAGCTACACAAAACTTTGTTGATAAACCCTTGTATAAATAGTATTCTTGACCTTCACAAGGCTTAAAAAAAAGATACAAAATAAATCTTTTTACGAAACACTATAATGATTTACGTAAATCTATCACTTGCGGGACAACGACGACGTTCTGTTTTGTGATTATCCTGCACCTTATTTATTAAAACTAGCCGTTAAGATATTATCTTTTGAATAGTTCTTTATAGTAATAATAGACACATGTCATATTAATTAATACACAGAGATGCAAATAGAATACAATATCAATGTCATATTGCGTAAAAATAATCGGTGGAATGGTATAAAAGTAAAAAATATATCTCCAAAGAGCATCATTCGTCAACCAGCCAAACGACAGTCAAAATGAAGTTTGTTGTAAGTCTGAACATTTATAAGACGTGGTATGGCGAACTAAAAATACAGGACTAAGAGGAATAAATGTTTGCCTCTTTCTCTCTCGTTTGTTAGACGGCGTCCGGCCGTACCATGTCCTTAGGTCTATTAGGGCTATTATAGTATTCCTTTTTTAATTTTTTGTCGGCTTACTTGTATTTACCCCAACACAAGATGGAATATTGTCAAACGGGACATGTTGCTTACGCAGTTTCCTTTTGTTAAAAGTAGTCAGTCAGTACATTGCTTAACGCAAAATCGAAGGGTATTGATGTATAAAATGTAACTACAAAAAACGTTAAAATATTGAGATAGCAAGAAAAATTATAGAATTTAGTATTATTTATTTCAACATTGATGGAGAATAACGTGTTTGCTTTGTTGTCAATGTCAGGTTGTATTCACCGCGGTGTTGGCTGTTGCATCGGCGCAGTACAACCCATTCCCAGCGTCTCGGTACCAGCCGAGGTTCCCGGTAGTGCCGTCGCCTTCACCGCTGCCGATCAACTTCCCAAAGCCGACGTCCTTGTCGTTCGTACCATCGCCCCTGCCCCCACGCCCTTCAGCAGTGCCTGTCGTGAACCGTGTGGTCAACAACGAACAAGCTGCCAAAATTATTCGTTTCGACAATGACATTGGGCCAGACGGCAGTTTTAACTATGCGTAAGTAGCCGAAACATTGACTTGAGTATGCAACTTAATTACCATTTCGGAGTAGATGACTCACAGGTCAAAATGTGCTCGTTGGAAAAACGGCCATAACGTGGGAGAAAAACGTCATTAATTTAAAAGGTACTGATTTTACAAAGTAAAATGTCCTTGTTATCTAATGACCGCAGTTTAAATAGTCACGGGAACAAAATGTCCACAATTTAAAATGCAATTCGTTTGGTTTGGTTTTGTCTGTCTTATACATATACGTACAAGAGGATACCGGATATTGGACACCGGATCGGATCATGGCATCCCCGACATAAGGAAAACTAGGAAGGGCAGGCGCGGATCTAGGATTCGAATTTAGGGGGACGCCAAAATAGGACCTTTATTTTCTAAAATATCGACATTTTTTCAGTATGTTTTGGTCTTCTTATCTAGCACGAATTTTTTTTTTGTAAATTTTTTATTTGTCTTAAAATGCTAGATGGGCCGATATCAAGTTTTCATCAAGCTCCGCCTAGAAAATAAAGTATATCGGCTTCTATTATTGTGAGTCGTTACATATTATTTACGCTTTATTTACTGACAAGCAAAACAATTATACTAGCTTTTTAATCGCTCTATCCAAAATAAAATTACGTTTTAAAAGTCTTTGGTTCCAACAGATTAGTTTAATATGTTAGTAGTTATATAAAGAGTATTAACGGGTTTTATTTTATTCTGCAAAATTGTCACAATTGCGTACTAAACTATGATAGATGGGATCTAAAGTCATATAACAAGTTCAATGTTAAATTTGCATCAATCGATGACGAAACGTATTTTATTATCCTCTCCGTCGATTAATTTAAAATTAGGTATGTATTCCCATTCGTTATAAGTTTTATTAAAAGTCTTGTAAGCCACTGAAAGTCAACTATACTCTATAGAAATAGATATACACGGTTGAAAATGACATAAATATCATATGTATTTATTAGAATAACAATAATGTTAAATATGTAAAATTGATGGAGCGAAATCTAAAATAATGTTTAAAATATTAACCTAATTTTGTAGTACAATTATCATTATTTTCCCAGTTATGAAACCGACAATGGAATCTCAGCCGCGGCCCAGGGAACCCCCCGTGATTTTGGAGGCAACCCCCCTGTAGTGCCCGTCGTAATTCAAGGAAGATATTCTTACCCCTCTCCCGATGGACAACTCATCTCCATTTCTTACATTGCAGATGAAAATGGATACCGCGCTGAGGTAAAACCCTAGTCACACATTGTTATTTATGTAAAACGAATTGGGAAAGAGAACCTTTTTTCGCTTCATAAAAAAAAAAAAACTGCGACGTGGATATGCTATTAAAAGTTTCATTCGTCAATCAAGCCTAGTGCAGTTATAGTTATACTTTTCTTAGGAAATCGACTGACTCGGCTTTCAATTTGTACTTACTAGGTAATTACTTCTACGAGTAGATCACACTATCATCATAAAGAAGAAAAGATTTTCCAGAAAAAATGTTTAATTATCAATTCGACTGCAAGCGCTTAATGAAAAATATCCTTGTAGCTCTACATTACATTACATTTACATTATTTTGAGCGTAGCCATTTATCATAACATACATATATACATAATATAACGTAACGTATTGTAACGTAACGTGACGTAACGTAACATAACACAACATAACATAACATCATAGCTTTACTTGAGCTACAAAATAAATAATAGCGCAAGTACAGACAATGAAATTTTTAGCGTGTACTGTGAAGTACCGGCGTTAAATACCTACACCCGCACAGCAAGACCTACAAGGCGAAATTACCGTAATTTACTAAGGCAAATAAATGTTTTTGCAGTAATACAATTCTCAGGATCTCCTAGTATATTAGGAGTAATTAAAGTAAATATTATTGAAAAAAAAAACAGCTTAAGTTGCTGTGCCTTAGGACGTTAATTACTCAAAAAATGTTAGTAATAAGCTGGTATGTAATGTTGATTGTATTTTCTAGGGTGATGCCATCCCCACTCCTCACCCGATCCCGGAAGCGATCTTACGGTCGCTCGAATACATCGCTCGCAACCCTTCTGCACCTCAAAAGAAGTGAACCCGCATATTTTAAATTAAAATATAAGTATTCCTGATGTGTAAGACTACTACGGCTATAGATTATTATTAATGTACAGTATATATTATAACATGTAATTTGATAATTTATTGTAAAAATAAATGGTTACTCAAGTGTTAGTGATTTATAATTTAATTTAATTTCCTAAAAATACTAATTCTTTAACTTCTCTACAGGCGTAGGTTAGCAGAATTATAATAGTGATGGCAGACCTGAAATGGACCAAACGGTCTGTTGGCTACGGTTTCCTAGTTTGGTAACAGACGTTCTGACCAAACAGCACCGACCGCCAAAAGCTTAGTTACGCGTGTACGTTGTACACTGTACTTGTCATGCCTACTGTATTATCACTAGTAGTTCGCCCCGAACTGAGACCTCGCGATTTTCAGTTTGACAAGCTTTTTATTTCACTAATCTACACTGTTTATAATGTATAGTTATATGATATGTTGTTCTTCCAATCAAACTTCTAATTGATTGTTCGATCACTTTCAACGGTTTCGATCGAATTGTCATTTAACAGGTGGGTAAAGTGGTTCTTATGACAGTAAATGATTATGATAACACTGGGCTATTCTGATTCTGATGCTGATGCCGTTACTGGTTCGGCTTCCAGACAACAAATGTTGCACATCGCCTGCACCTAACCCCTCACACCTGCTGTGGTTTTCAGGGCAAAAGGTTTCCTAGATAGTGCCGTCCGGTATTATCAGATTTTATGTAGGTTGCCTTTAGTACATTACCTACTAACATAGATAAAATACAGAATAAGGTAACAACCGGATACATAGAAGAGATAATCAAAGGCTAGAGGCGACATCGCAATATATTGTAATGTCCCATTTTATTATGGTCACTTTGCCAAGTTACGATCAAACACGCTGGTAAAAAACCTTATTCGGTTAAATATGCTCGGGTTGTCTCGTAGTAGGTAGGTTCATATCCCTCTATTAACTGTAGTATTAGGGACTGACAATAAGTTAAGAAAACTAACCACAAATAACCGATAACATCACAATTTAACGCTTCTAGTACGAAGTAGGTACATAATAGCTCAATGTTCGTCATAATCCTAATTATCCTAACTAATATTATAAATGCGAATATAACTCTGTCTCTCTGCCTCTCTGCCTGGGTGTTTAGCGCGTTATCGCGGCTAAACGGCTGAACGGATCGAGCTACATTTTAGGATAGATGTAGCTTAAGGGTAGGAGACGGACATAAGCTACCTCCTTTTTTTTACCACCTACTTCGTACAATCGGCATAGAAATGCGCAAGCCACACCATCTGACGGGGACATCTGACCCTCAGACACCAAATAAATTTCAACCTTAGTGTTATTATAATACGATACAAATAATAAAAACAAAGATACAAATACTCTTATGACGTCAGGCGTAACAATTTGATATTTGTATCGTATTTTAACGATAGTAAGGTTGAAATTGATTTATTGGATAACTGGTGACGGTTGCTCTGTCTGTCTACGGATATCGTCACCGCGTTTTAAGTACATTTTTTTAAGTACATTTTTTTAGTAAGGAATAAATCTGTACCAAATAAGCGCCATCTAGAACGCTTCTAACAAAACGTCCTAGATGGCGCTTATTTGGTACAGATTTATTCCTTTTGACCCTATATCTTTGCAACCCCTTGCCCGATTATGCTCATACTCGAACTTGAAAATTTTATTGTCATGAACTACTTGCCTACAAAATTTCATGAAGATCGGATCAACGGTACGCAAGTTATCGTCGGACAAATATACAAACATACATACAAATGCCGATTTGTCCCAGTAAACTCTGAGACCTTCGCTTCGCTCGGTCAATAATGTAAATAATATTATTCCAATGAGTTTTTATGTCCTTTTAACCGTAGTCTGATGCCAATCAATGATGTCAGACTACTTTTTATATTTATACTTTTCAATTTTGTAACATTGTCTTTTTTGTATATTTAAGGAAAAATTATAAATATTTGGAATGGATTTAATAAGTCTTTTCTTAAGATACCAAACACAAAATAATTGTCCAATTTCATAATTAATTTTGTTATCGTCTCATTGCTTGGTTCACACGTCATATTAAAAATTTATATAGGAAATCTATTCGACGATAATTGAGATCGAAGTTCTCGTTCAGTCATACAATTTTTCTGTAGCGGAGTTAGGTTAAAAAGTCTGCCATAATTATTAGATTTAGTGTCATAAATTATATCCTATAACACCCGCAATATTAGGACGCTTGGATAGACACCTAATTTGCTCCAATCTGATTAGTTGTTTATTTAAATACGAGGGAACGAAACGTGAAAATAGGTACCTAAATACAAAAAATAAATTGCTCATAATAATAATACGTATTGTTATTTTTTTTTAAGTTTCGTTTAAGGTGAGGGATCTTGAGAAAACCTTCATATTTCCGGAGAAGAGATTCGATGGCGTATGTGAATCCGGCATCCCGCACTGGGCTAGCGTGATAGATATGACATAATCACCCTTCGAGAGTAGGCCGATTTAATTTCCTAGCAGTGGGATGTATACAGGCTGATGCATTACTTATGTAATAAATATATCTATCTATCTTCTTTCTTCTATTTATCTATTTTTAGACATACAGAAATTAATGTCCTGAGCCTAAACTGCTGAAACCAGAGACGTAAAATTTAAACAGTAGTTTTTTATTAAACACTGTTCTAGACTTTCGTGGTGGTTTACTACATTACTCACGGGATATTTACCACGAATTTTATTACTTTTTAAGTTCCCGATATTTCGGCACAGTTGCATGCGCCATGTTTACGAATAGACTGAAGATGCGGGTGGATGATAAAAAGTTACGAAATTTAGGAGCAGACAAACCGATCCTTTTCACAGTATTTTGCTACGGATACTACTGATATTAGAACTCCATTGCTTGTCCCGACGATACACATTCACAGTATCACTACGCATGGTATTTTGGTCACATTTTGGACGCGTACTTTTACTTATCAGGCTTATTTCAATCGTTATGGATTTAAACTCGCCAGTGCGTGAAATCCAGTATTAGGTGGCCTGATAAGTAAAACGTACGCTACGCGATAGTACGCGTCCAAAATGTGACCAAAATACCATGTGTAGTGATGCTGTGAGTGTGTATTGTCGGGACTTGCAATCGAGTTCAGTGGGACCCGTAGCGTAGTGGTCTTTAAAGCGTGTTAAACTATATAGACATAATGGTGGTTACCCGCGACTTCGTTCGCGTGCACCAACAAAAATAAATGCAGCCACATCTGGCTCCTACCCTAAATTCAGCTCGATGCGTTCAGCCGTTTAGCCGTGATAACGCGACTAACACCCAGACAGAGAGACATACAGACAGAGAGACAGAGCTAAGTTCGCATTTATAATATTAGTATGTAAGATATGTTTTTGTAGAATACTTTTGTATTCACGGCGTTATTTTATTACTCAGAGCGTTCATTTCGATTTCGTTGCTTGGTTTTACGACGCTTTAAAATGTGATCTATTTATAAAATATTCAGAACAATCGTTTCGAAAGAACAAGATGTAACTAGAAGGCCTTTAACACACCTTTATAATGATGGATACAGAAATAAGGATGACATCAAAAGCGCTGAAGAATTTAAATAACTACTTAATATATTTTATTGATATTAATATTAAAGTCGGTTAAAAAAACAAATATGCAAAAACATCCTTCTGTGTATTTCATAACTGGAAGGTCTAAATTCGCCAATACACATGTACTATCGAAATGTCCTAAGCTGATTTTTGGGCTGATTTTTTCAACATCATAAAATTGATATCTGAGGGATAATGTGGCGTTTTAACATTATTTTCTATACAAATGCTGTCATATTATTCCTCAGGCAACAACTATCTGACGTTGGAAAAAGTCCGCTCCAGTGGCAACGCATGTTGATACACTTCCAAATAAGCGTTTATTCAAGAATTTGTAAAGTTATTCCCAAGTTTTTTTATTCTCTTATATTTTGGCGCTACAAATAGCGAGTTTAGCCAGTGTCAAGTTTTGTTATACTTCAATTGAAGTATGGTGTAGTATGGTTCAATGGTGTAGACTTCAATATAATAGGTCTCTACGGATTCTTGGCCAAACAACACGAAAAGTTACGCTTCACGACATCATACTAGTGTACGTTCACGGGCACTTAATGGATAAAAATTCTCTGTTCTAAGACATTAACTAACACTCGATATAACGCAAGTTCTGTAAAATAATACAATGACGCTATATGACTGCTACAGGTTCAGACAAAACTCCTATTTTTAAAATTGTATGATGGTTATCATGGAAAAAATGGGAAATACTCACTTCTCTCCATGGTATATGTTAGGGAACCTAGTGAGAATCCTCACTAGTACATCTTATGTTAGATTCTCATGAGTGTAAAGCGTTATTAACAAGGTAATCTAGTAAATCTATATGAATAATTATGTGCTCTTTTTAACCAAAATTGACTGTACTGCTTAAATGTCAAATATCTAACTTAGCATATTATAATTTATACACATCACCATTATTTCCAACGACTATGATAATTTTGAGTTACAGTTTAAAAATTCATGATACAATTGGTGTGGTACAAGGATTCAACCACAAGACACTGACATTTCTTTGATTTTAAAACTTTGATTTAAAGATTACAAATACAGGCATTTTATTATGCTGATTTATAACTAGGAGCACTATGCACTAACCATCACACTAATATCATACTAATATTATAAATGCAAAGTTTGTCTCTAAGTGTGTTAGTATGTAAGTAGGTAAGTGTGATTGTTCCCACTCAACTCTGTAACGGCTGAATGAAATGGATGAAATTTGGTATGGTGGTAGCTTATACTCTGGATTAACACAAAGGCTACTTACTATCCCGGAAAAATATTCGGTTTCTGTAGAAAGGTGGGTGACACCGCGGGCTAAGCGGCTGAACGGATCGACCTGAATATTTGAAAGATACAGCTTAAGGGCAGGAGAC
The DNA here is from genome assembly GCA_947579745.1 of Apocheima hispidaria. Lineage (NCBI taxonomy): Eukaryota > Metazoa > Arthropoda > Insecta > Lepidoptera > Geometridae > Apocheima > Apocheima hispidaria. Next base: position 8,362,715 of record OX388151.1, read on the forward strand.
GGACATAAGCAACTTATTTATTTATAATTAATTAATCTATATTTATTTTATCTACTTACCTACTTACCTACGTACCTACGTACCTACGTACCTACGTACTTACGTACCTACGTACTTACGTACCTACGTACTTACGTACCTACGTACTTACGTACCTACATACCTACGTCCCTACGTACCTACGTACCTACTTACATACGTACCTACTTACCTACTTACATACGTACCTACTTACCCACTTACCAACTTACCTACTGACATACTTAAATACTTATCTACTTACTTACATACTACACGCTTACACAAACTTTCGCGTTTATAGTATTAGATGATTTTTTTATTCTTTCAAAGTTGCTAACTTTATAAGACCTGTTAAACGGAAAAAAATGCATCTCTTCTTTACATGTATGTCTGCAACAGCCTCTGCTGAGGTATCGGCCTACCCTTGAAGGGTGATTGAGCTATAGTCACCACGCTAGCCCAGTGCGGCTTGGCGGATTCACATACGCCATCGAATTTCTTCTCCGGCAATATGCAGGCTTCCTCAGGTTTATGGCTTGGGAAGTTATGGTTGGTTATGGCTGGCTGGTTAAGTTATGGCTGGTTGGTTTATGGCTGTATAGGATTCAGACGTAACTGCATTCTGGCCAGCCCCGAGTCTGACAAAGCCAAAGTTTTATATACTTTAGTGGAAATAGGCCTGAAAAGATAATTTTGTGTTTTTATTTATTTAGTCAATGTAATGTGTTATGTACAGTGTGAAACACAGGGCGATGTGGTCGCTGAGCGACAAAGCCCTTTAAATAAATTATAAAAAAAAAGAAGAAGCAAAAAAAAAAAAAGAATTCAGACAGACAGACGGACAAGACGAACTTATAAGAAAAATAGAATAGACCTATAATTGGCTGTTTTATATAATGTACCTATGTTCTTTATTTTGTATTATTGTGCTGTTGGTCTTAAATAAATAAATAAATAAATAAATAAATAAGGATTCCATTTAGTAGGAACTACGGAAAACTAAAAAAAGGCGAATATATTTGGTTTTTAAATACATACTTATATAGATATTAACACCCAGACATAGAACAAACACAAATATTCATCACATGAATGCTTGTCCTAGATGGGAATCGAACCCACGCCCCCAAACACAGAAGGTAGGTTCACTACCAACTGAGCCACCGGGGCAGTCAATATCATTGTTTTTGCCGTAGAAGCACATGTTACTGTTACCTATCCTATTGATTTATTTATACTGTATACTTATTTTGTTTGTCTATGAACTATTTAGCACTTCTCGTCTGAAACACAGGATTAATTAAATTAGTTCAGTCAAACGTGTTATATGCCTATGTAAATCTCTGTACTGTAATTGAATCTCGTGCAAGAATATTTTAATAAATGTACAATTTACACTATGAAAACTGACGTGGTTTTGATACATTTTGTTTTAATAAAACGGGAATACTCACGTTAAATTGAGTCGGTTATTCCGGCTATAGTATCGATCACATTCGGTGACCTTTATCAAGAAATGTGATTGAAACTATAGTCGGAATAACCGACTCAATTTAACGTGAGTATTCCCGTTTTATTAAAACAAAATGTACTATTTATATTTTATTCCTGAAATTTAGAATTTAGACATTATTATTAATTATATTATTTTTTTACTAATACGTCTTTATTGGTGGCATTTTCGTTACCTATCTAGTGACGTATCTTTGTCCTAGTGTTAAGTTAAAAAAGTCTGTTATATTATTAAGTAGATTTAATCATAAAACACTGTTATATTTTGGGCTCGATACATGAATTACTAAGTTTATAATGACCTTACAAAGCTTTATCCGTCTTGGATGGATAGCCCAAGTGTTATTTATAAAACAATTTCTAGTTTCGCGTTAAATTATTTAAATGTTATTGCAGTTGACGTGTAAAGTGGGTGGTTCCTAGAGTGATATATAAGCTAGCGCGGATTTTTTTATCCGCATTCAAACTAGACCAACCGAGCTTACAATATGAAATTAGCAGTGAGTAAATCCATTTTGCGAAATAATCCGATAAATAAGATATTCCAATAATAGATTAGAAGTAAAGCTTCAAATTAAAATTGTTACCTAATGTGTAATCGTAATATGTAATACATAATTATGTTTAATTTTTGACACAGATTGTCATTTTGGCCGTGGTGGCAACCGCCAGCGCGCAGTCGGTGTTCCCAAGACCCGGACAGTACAATCCAGGACAGTACAATCCAGGACAGTACAACCAAGGAGTATACAAACCATTGAAAAACGTTTTCCCGTACAGCACCCCTAAGCCCTACCAAAAGTTTGTTGCATCCACCCCCGCTCCCTTCTTGCCGTATGTTTCTTCCACTTTTGCTCCTCCCGCCGTCCCCGTTGCATCCCGTGTCGTGCCCAGGGTAAACGTCGTAGATTCACGTGCCGCCAGCATCGTTACTTACGCAAATGAGGTTAACCCCGACGGCAGCTACGCTTACGCGTAAGTACATAATTTACATTAATTTTAAATGTTTTAGAATCTGACATTTCCATATTTGCTTTATATTTTAATCACAATTCTTAAATATTTTACTCGAAAACTTTTTAAAAAAAAAATATGGTTCTTTATTGGAAAGAATCGTTCGCTCATTGCTATTAGTTTTCAGTTACGACATGTTTATATATGACACTAAAAAAACAATGATATAAATTAGACAATATATATTTTTCAAGTTTAAGCTGTGTGAATATTAGGCGCTGACCTTAATAGACCTCTTAGACCTCAACCGACAACTTACTAACTTATTTGCTATTTTTTAGGTTCGAAACCGACAATGGTATCGCAGCCCAAGAACAGGGTGTACCCCGTAATTTGGGAGGCAATCCCCCTGCCGTTCCTGTTGTCGCTCAAGGTTCCTTCTCCTACACTTCTCCCGAAGGAATACCTATTTCTTTGACCTACACTGCTGACGAGAATGGATTCCAGCCCCAAGTAAGACACCTAATGAAATCAAACATTTAGTTATATTAGCAATAATTTAAATAATCACATAACTAATGCATTTACTGTTTAGTAGATGCAAACAAAAAGATTGTAATTTCTTTCAACGCTTTTGTTACAAAGCAGAGAACTACAAAGGAGATAAAATTAAATTGCTCCGAGACGCAAAACTTGCATAATATGATGATAATAACAATAATTTCTTTTTGCAGAGTGGTTCTCTTCCCGTTGCGCCCCCAGTCCCCGAACTTATCCTTCGTTCTCTTGAGTACATTGCTCGCAACGCACCCAAGCAGTAAAAAGCGTTAGCATTCGATAACGTTCGAGACTTCACCGCGTATAACACAACGTACACTGTAAATTAATCAATAAAATTGTTATTTTACATAAATAAACTATGTAGGTAATACCAAATATTTGAAAGTCCAATGCTGCCATTTTTGTGATATTTATGTATGTGCAAATGTAAATAAATTACTTAACAATAATACCAATTATTTGTATTATTTACAAAACGATGCATTTTGTTTCGCTGTTGCATAATCTTATTCTTACCTTTTAATACATATAGACATTAGTTACAAATTGATACATAACTAAGAGTGTTCATGAAAATAATAATTATAATAAATATATATATGATAATGAATAAATAATTATTCAAAATAATGATGTACTTCATTATTTTTAAATCAGTACTCACGAGATATTCACCACGATTTGCATTGCTCGTGAACAATACTGAACATGGCGCATGCAACTGCGCCGAAATATTGGGAACTCAAAAATAATGCAAATCGTGGTAGGTATCCCGTGAGTACTAATTTAAATGTAGCAGACAACCGAGAAAGTAAATGATATACTTATTTAAGAAGAATAATAAATTGTAGACTTTATTCAATGATAAAATATTTTTAACGTTTTATAACGTAACAACTAAATTTGTGTAGTATCGTCTAAATTATGCGTGTCTCAACATACCTCTAAAAGCTAAGTTGTAGACCCGCAAAATTCACAATAATTCTGAAATAATGGATGTGGATTATCAAACCACTTGATCTTGATTGACATCACTGAAGGGCAAACAAGTTCCAATAATAACGTGCTTGGTCTAATTTAAGGATATAACACAAAAAACAAACAACAAAAGTTTGGGAGACGTCTGTAATCCTAAAACATAAATGAAAACACAAAACCAACAAGTATTATACAATTAAAAGACAGAGCCAACATACCTGACTGCAAATTAAACCTATGACACTCCAGATATAAAAACAAATCTAACGACACATCGCAAACCAAAATAGATAAAGCCGTTTAGGCGGTAGATGGTCACAGTCATGTGAACACACAAACGCACCTTACTTACATTCAAAAAACATTACCTACTTCTGGACAGTCAGGTAAAAAAAAGTCTAAATGAGATTAATAGTTTTTGTCCATATACAGCTGTATAGATAATTATTTTTTTATCGTCTATTGATGTCTATGGTGTCACATAAAATTGATGTAGTTTTAATCATATCTAATCGTGACCGAAAAAAACGTCTCTAAATGTTCAATTTATGAATATCGATTACTAAAAATCATGAATTTAAATTAAGTTGGTCGTCACGTTACCAGTCGTTGAGAATTTTTATAGAGGAACTTTTAAATCTTCTTCATTGCCACCTGTTTTTCGACGCCAGCCATATAATATATGTTATACAAACCATGTATACTATAATTGACAGCCCCGGTGGCTCAGTTGGTAGTGAACCTACCTTCTCTGTTTGGGGGCGTGGGTTCGATTCCCATCTAGGACAAACATTCATGTGATGAACATTTGTGTTTGTTCTATGTCTGGGTGTTAATATCTATATAAGTATGTATTTAAAAATATCTATGTACGTATATCAGTCTCTGGCAGCCATATTACAAGCTTTGCTTAGTTTGGGGTCAGATGACCGTGTGTGCAAACATGTCCCAGATTTAATATAATTTTTTAACATTTTGTATTTTGAAATTATGCTAACCTTCTTAGTACTTAGGTATTTGTAAATATGCGCAACATATGTATAAAAGAGGTTCGTGTTTTATAAATATTGTATTTATTATTTGCATTTTAACCGACTTCCAAAAAAAAGGAGGAGGTTCTCAAGTCGACTGTTTTTTTTTGTTTAAATCCTAACTAATAGTATAACTTAGAGGAATATCCTAACTAATGCTAATCCTAACTAATATTATAATTCAGAGGAATATAGCCGCAGTCGTATCAGGACCAATAAAGCTTCGAGGTATAAAAATTAATACGTTCGTCTCGACGAAAAAACTTTGCTTGCATGATTTAGAACTCCCTACATACTACTGTCAGTCTTTACAAAACGTCAAAAAATGCACAAAAATGGCCAACTACCGCCATCTAGATAGATAGATTAACTCTTTATTGTTCACACAAAATTTTACATAATTTAAAAACAGGCTTAAAAACTAGTGTAGCAACCGGTGGTCTTATCGCTGAAAGCGATCTCTTCCCGGCAACCATACCCTTTAGCGAACTATAGGAACTAACGTTGTCTCTCTGTCTGGATATTTGTCGCATTATCACGGCTAAACGGCTGAGCAGATCTTGATAAAATTTGATAAGGTGTTACTGTATATCACAGAGACGGACATAGTATATTTTTTGTATGTCCCGTCATATTGAAATAAATTGTATCAAAAACTACGACGGTTTCCATGGTTTCCATAGTATAATAAACTCGTTAGAGAGTATTATGTTTTTAGGGTTCCGTAGTACTGCAAGGAACCCTTATAAGTTCGTCGTGTCTGTCTGTCTGTCCGTCTGTCTGTCTGTCTGAATCCTTAACAGTCTTATAATTTCCAAAGTTATAAGCTTACATGCATGAAATTTTGCACAACGGTAGTCTAAGTATAGACCTACAGATAAAAAAAAATATTGTAAAGGAAGGTTCGCTTCCAAATATGAAAAGAGGGTGTAAAAAAAAATTTGCTGCACCCCATCATGTTGGGTGTCGTTGAACAGTTCTTTCTAAGGTGACAATTTTGAAAGAATAATAAAACATAATTTTATAATAATGGGGTGGCAGTCGTACATGTAAAGTGGGGATTAAAAAAAATTTCCTGTCCCCCACACGTGGGGTATCATTGAATAGGTCTTTTAAAACGATAACAAGGTTTCTTATACGATTTTTTTATCAGACGTACCGCTTGCGAAATATGGGCCGGCAAAGTTGCTTACAATGTGTGTCCCTGCCATTTCTAAACTATGCATCTCAGAAACTTGTTATCTTCCATGTTGATATATATATGTATATATAATAGGGAGTATTCGGTGATCAATATATATACAATTTTGATCATCAACTGATAGATTAAACTAATTGATTTAAAAATTATACTCATAGTAAGTTTGTTTATTATTAACTCCCGAAGAAAACAGAGGGTCTTGTAAGTTTAGCTTCTTTAACCACAGAAAAGAGAAAATATATATCTTCTTTGTGTTTATATATGCGGAACATAATTTATGGTATTGAACGCAACCCTATTTTGACGTTTCTCCTCTTTTTCGCTCGCCCCTGCTGTAAATGTATTACGTTGCAAGCATTATCTGGGGCATGACTTGGACTTGTCCGTGACTTGCTTTGCTCGACTTTGACCGTGACTATGACTTATTTGATAATACATAACAAGACTTGAAAATATATATGTATACTTGACACTGGCAAATGCATAAGACGTGCGACGCCAAAATCCTCTTAGGAGGAGAAAAAAAAAATACTATATTTCTCAAATACTATCAAAACCTCTCATGATCATCATCATCATCAGCCTATAATAGTCCACTGCTAGCCATAAGCCTTTCCCAAGGCACGCCACTCAACCCGATCTTCGGCTTTTTTCTTCCGACCACCGCCAGCTGTCCTACGCAGATCGTCACTCTATCTAGTTTCAGGACCGTTCAGGATCGATAACCGTTGGGGTAGACGTGTTCTAGAGTGGAGACCGCGAATCGGCAAACGTAGCGTAGGACGCCCTGAAACTAGATCAAAACCTCTAATCTTGTTAATATATCTGTTTATTTGATAGGGAGAATTCTGTGGTAGCGTAGCTCCGAAACGGTCGAACCAATTTTTTTTGTTTGAATGGTGACGTGATCGAGTGCTTTGATTTAGCTGTTTCTTAGCTTAGTGGTAGGGCTCTCTTGCATGCAGAGTCCTCCTGGGGAAGTGCCACACCTTTGCCAGTTATTCAACTGCCAAGCAGTAGTGTGCAAGCATTACTGTGTTCCGGATTGAAGGGCAATGTTTCCAGCGTAATTACTGGGAATACAGAGATTTTACATCTAACATCTCGGGGTGACGAGCGCAGTTCATTGCCGCGCATAGTGTTGAACTGTTGATGTTCAAAATTCTGGGTGGCACTGAACTGTTATGGACAAGCGTGACGCTTAACATCAGATGAGCGACTTGTTCGTCCCGTCACCGAGTAACATAAAAACAAAATTAAAGAAAATCTGTCCAGCCGTTTGAAGCAGTTCATCATAAGCTTGGTTGTGTCGGGGGTGTTTAAATTTTTTTATATTATTGTTATCATGTACCTAATGTGTGTTCAAAGGTTACAAAATATCTATTAGATAAGTATATTACTAAAAAAAACTGGCCAAAAAAATCAGTTATATTATCAGGCAGGTTATCAGTTTGGCTGTCCACTACAGTGGCCATAAATCGGCAGTCTCTCGTGAGGAGTGCCTATGTCCTTGGTTTTTATAGGTGTCACATTGGTTCACGGCATAATACTGGTGTGAACCCACGCGATTGCTTGCTGGTCTATGTCATGATTACGCAATCCACCGAATTTTGTACCCGACTGGTTTAAAAGATTAATCTTCACTCTGACCTTAGGAGATTCATCACACTAATATTATTAATGCGAAAGTTTGTGTGTAAGTATGTAAGTGTGCTTGTTCCCGTTCAACTCTGTAACGGCTGAACGGATTTGAATGAAATTTGGTATGGAGGAAGCTTACTCCCTGGATTAAATCATAAGTAATTTTTTAATATTCGGTTCCTGTATAATAGCGGGTGAAGCCGCGGGGCGCAGCTAGCTAAATATATTTTTGTAAACTAATTTAAAAATCCGCTCTTGTTTATTGACTCGTTGCATTAATATGGATATGAACTTTATTACTATTTAAATTTTGCCAAAATGTATTCTAGCTGATGCGCTTTGCTGGTCGGCCTTCGACCGAGCAAACACAAATATTATAAATTACGAACTCCTATACAACATTTCATCTCCTAAATAGCAATTACGGAAGGAATTCTCAAAAATCTTTTCATAGTGCTCACCTACGTGACCCACATGAAATTTTGTATTTCATATATTATAATATATGAAATACAAAATTTTGTAATTCATATGAATGTTGAAATTTTGTATTTCATATATTATAATATATGAAATACAAAATTTCATGCTTTTCGACCCACAGGTTTCACAGATTTAGGACCATCATATTGCTATGCTCAGGGTTTCTTTGCGGTACAATCCGGAATGAGGATATTTGCCGAAGAACATAGTTATAACTTATAGCTTTAGATATAGCTTTTAGAGTTTGCAAGCTGAAGTGGTCATTGGGCAGGCCACCGCAGAACCGCTCGAAGAACCGCTAACCGATGAGGAAGAAAGGTTCTTAAGTGGTCACCACGAAACGGAACACGCAGCGTAGGCAGACCTCCCACTAGGTGGACCGAAGACACTGTGAAAGTCGCGGGCAACCTGTGGTTGCAAGCGGCTTGTTGTCGGTCGGTATGGCGCTCTTATAGGGAAAGGTACATAGATAGATAGATAACTCTTTATTGTTCAAATCAGAAATGACATACATAAGACAAAAAAAAACAACTTAAAACAACTGGTAGCCTTATCGCTCAAAGCGACCTCTAACAGGAGGAAGCAGGCCTATGTTCAGCAGTGGACGTCTTCTGGCCGATGATGATGTTGTGCATTGTCTGTTACTCAGGTGTTTGTTTTAGAAGCGAGATCTTCGATAATTAAATGATATGAAACATATTTTTAAAAGTCTCACGATAGGATGTGTGAACAGATTGCCTACAAATAATAACAATATAACAAGTTTCGCTTCCGTTCAAAGTGGCAGGATGGCAGGCATTTATAAGTATAGAATTATGAACAGCTTGAAGAATTTTAAATCATCTTAAAGTTTAGAACTGGTTTACATCCTAGGCGAATAATTTTGTTGTTTATTATTGTTACTCACACATGTCCAGGTAGGTTAGTAGGTTATTACTCCAATTTCATAATATTGTAGCTCTATTAGTAATTTAAAAAACTATTTGTTAAAGATAAAATGGTTTATATTTGCATTGTTATCTTTAGCCAATGTTTTCCAGGAACAGAAGGACGCAGTGCAGGCGATGTACTCAGTGGCCATTACTGAACAAAGGCTCATTGTGTCAGTGATTCGGTTGCAAGCTACAGCGGTGCGATCTTCACATCTCGGAACCATCGTGATGCTATGCATTCCGCCGACCTTAGCATTTAAAGCACCACATCAACCTTTAAAGCTTTACCTATATTTTGTAATTACTCATCTTCATCCACAGCCTGAACATCTATTACTGAACAATAGTCCATAGCGCCACACTGTACGACAATTTGCTATTTGCATCCAATTTGTAATTACTAAATCGAAAATAAAAATTACCATCTTGCCTATGGTTGACAGAATGTGGTGTTGTAAATGGAGAGACGTAAACCGAATAGTGCGAAATGGTAGGTTAAAAAAACTTTCGTAACTTACTAGTAGCAATAAATAAATAGTATTATACACCACCTGCTCGTAAAAGGTCAATTATGTATCAAGCAAACCTCATCTTAAAGTATGTCATTTACGCCCTGCTGTTGAGCCGGGCAATAATATTGTACTGGATTTCATTATTACCCTCTGCGCAGGTCAATAATATTGTACTGAATTTTATTATTACCCTCTGCGCAGGTCAATAATATTGTACTGGATTTCATTATTACCCTCTGCGCAGGTCAATAATATTGTACTGGATTTCATTATTACCCTCTGCGCAGGTCAATAATATTGTACTGGATTTCATTATTACCCTCTGCGCAGGTCAATAATATTGTACTGAATTTTATTATTGCCCGCCGCGTTTTTTTAATGTTTGTATTTGGTCATTCTTAGCAATATGCATGTTAGTATCACCTAAGTACTTAAAACTAGCTTATGTCTGAACGCACACATAGAAATGCCTCTCATGAAGTTATGGAGGCCTCCCGCTTCTAATAAGCATAGATAACATTAAAATTGATATTAAAATTTGAAATATGAGATTAGAGATCAGATCAGATGAGATGAGACATGAGACATGTCATTAGTAAGTTAGAAAATTATGCTTATAATTTATTAATAATCATGCTTGCTAATGAAGTAAAGTGTCATCGTTATCTCCCAGCTGTCAAATCGTAATTCCGGTAGCGGATCACAGACATAATGTCTGTGTAGCAAACTATTTTCTCTTCTGTGGTGTAGCGGATCACAGAAGACATTTTTTTTTACTATTTTTCTCTCTAGCGGATAGATATAGCGGATAGTTGATATACTCGCGAAAAAAATACAAGTAGGGAAGGTAACACTCTTTATTTAAATATTTTTATTTTTATTACAATACTTTTTTCCACATGGTGCCGTAGATACCTATTTTGGCCAAATCATATTTTCAATAAAGACCTAGAATAATCTACGAAGTGAAAGTATTACAAAATCGCATAAACATCAGGTTGATTTATGCTTTATAGACAAAAACTAGACATCGTAGATTAATTTTATTATCACGGATAGGATCAAAACGTCTCATGATATCGCAAAATTATGTACAAAACGACCGTAAGACCTTTTTATAGTGTCCAAACTTTGAAGCGTCAATCATGACTGTGGAATCAAATTTTTACCCGACTGCCCAAGAAGCTTCTGGAATTTGCCAAATATTCTGTGATAGTGTTTAGGGTTCCGTAAGACTAAATAACCATTAAAATATTGTCCTGCCACCGTCCGTCCGTCCATCCGTCTGTCACAGCGTCCAAACTTCTATAAATCTTAATTTGCACAAAATATTTAAAAATACTTTAACTACAATTTTGTGCAATAATAAAGGGTTGCTTCCATACTTGTGAAATGGGTAGAAATAGAAGTTGTTTTCATTACTAAAAAACGGGGAAGTTGAAGAGGGATATTTAAATGAAGGTATGATTTCATACAACACCTATGCTATGTCATCCTTGCCTATACCTAGCAAATCCAATGGAAAGGTTAGGCAGGCATGGATATTACACTCATAGTATTAAATTACTTAAAGGTGGCATATTATGGAGATGACCTTGGCTTACCGACATTTACCATCATCATTATAATAAGCACTAGAGTCCACTCTAATACTTATCATAATGACACTGAATCTTATTTTGAACAAATTAATTCAAAATTGAATACATTCTTGAACAAAGAAGTGTCAAGTTGCTAATCTATACTAATTTGTAGTCGTAGGCTAAAATTCCTTTGTTAATCATATTCATTAGATGATTTGTAGTTATAAAAACCAAATCTTTAACGATCGACATCAATTTATAAATATCAGTTGATATTATTATGAATAAGTATAAATCAATCCGAATTTGAGACAAGTTTCACGTAATTTGGTCAAGTTCATTGGTTCGCGCCAAATAAGTGTCTGCGTTTGGTGGCATTTTGTCTAATTTCATCCAAATCTTAATCCTTACTAATATTATAATTTAGAGGAATATAGCCGCAGTCGTATCAGTCATAAAACTTCGAGATATGAAAATTAATACGTTCGTCTCGCGGAAAAAACTTTGCTTGCGCGATTCAGTTCAGAACTCCCTACATTACAACCTTACTATCAGGCCATACGGAACGTCAAAAAAATCACAAAAATGAATTAACACCATCTAGTGAACTATAGGAAGTAGCTTTTTCTCTCTGCGTTTATCTTTGTGTCACTTTGTCGCGTTATCACGGCTACACGGCTGAACGGATCTTGATAAAATTTCATAACGAGTTACTGTTTATTATAAATACGGGCATAGGATACTTTTTCTATGTCCACGCGAACGAAGTCACGGGTAACAAATAGTAAGGAATAAACAGAATATTGTCTTACTGCATGTATCATCGAATATACGTAATTATAGCTATAGATACCCTAGATCACGGTGTATTGGTAGATGTCCAGATGTTTTCTCATGATTTTTCCTTCCACAAGAAATAAGTAAGTCAAGATGGCGAAATTGCCTCAAGCATAGAGACAACGCAAGAAACCAAGAAGTCTTGTAATCAAGGCGTATTAAAATACCAGAGATACTATTAAAAGGCTCATATAAAATTCATATATTGCGTCTGAGCATAAATCAAGTATAGATATCAAGGTCGCCAATGGATTAGTGTCTTCTTCCATACCAGTACGTCTAAATTTATGCGACCGCTTCGTTCGAGTAGTATAAAATATAATAGGTATTGTAAGTACTTACCTTACGCAAACACTATAAACTTATCCAGAGTTTTTGAAATTATATAAATCGTTTTTTTTGTATCGTTCGTCTGCCTTTATTGTTCTGCATCAGCCTTTAAATAGATATATAGATAACGCTTTATTGTTCACACCAGAAATAACATGCAAATGACCAAAATAATAAAAAACCTAGTGTAACAGCTGGCGGCCTTATCGCTTAAAGCGATCTCTTCCAGGCAACATTAGCATGGAGAGAATTTGTATGGAAGAGGTAAGGGACGGGGTGTGCTATTAATAAGGGATAATGCTAGACGCAAAAAAAAATACCATAATTATATAATAATAATATAGACTACTGAAAAAATAGTTATATAATAAATATATACTACTTACTAATACTACAAAAATACATACCTAAATAATAATAGTCATAGTCATAGTCATAGTCATATTCATTTATTTCCATTGGAACACATAGGAGCACTTGGACATGTCAAACAGAAAAATTCATTATACTGGTAACGTAACGTACCTACTCGTTTACAAAAATAACATAAGAAGCGGCTGTAAAAGGGCCTTGTCAAGTCTTAAAAATATTTTTCCGTGAGTTACAGGGTTTTTTTTAAAGATTTCAATTCTTCACGTTCAGAGCTAGACAATTTCCAAACAGTCTTATCATTAATATAGTGTTCAAATTTATAATATGCCCTTTTAGTTAAGTAGTTTTTAACGTATTTTTTAAAACTAGATTCGTTAAGGTCTAAAATTTCTTTTGGAATTTTATTATAGCAGAGGATAGCATTACCTATGAAAGATTTACTACTTTTCGTAAGCCTCAGTCGAGGAAAAACTAATTTATGGTTATGATGACGATTTTGTGAAAGAGGACACAATATACGTAATATACAGGACGTAATATACATACATACACATAGGTACATATTTATAAGCATAAAGTGAGCATGACGATGCAGCAGCTATTCCTAGACATAGTGAAGCCTGACTTGACGCTTAAAGACTTCCAGTGAAGATGAACGCTTGATTTCCGTAGAGAGTTCATTCCATAGTTTTTCCCACTGCTCGTACACCATCGAAGGGTGACTAGGCCATATCCACCACGCGACTTAGCGAATTTACAGGTTGGCGAATTCACATACGTCATCGAATTTCTTCCCCGGAAATATGTAGGTTTCCTCGCGATGTTTCCTTGACCGAAAATTCAGTGGTATATCCGTAAGTAAGTTCCAAAGAACACACTGGTACAGGCCCACCAGGGTTCGAACTCCCAACCCCAAGAATGTGAGGCTATTGTGCTCCCACTGAGCTACCACGACTTACCAACAAACACTACATACTCCTAACTAATATTATATTTAATAGGAATATAGCCGCAGTTGTATCAGGACCAATAAAGCTTCGGGGTATAAAAATGAATACGTTTGTGTCGATTCAGAACTCCCAACAATATAACTGTACAACATAATAAAATAACAAAATTACAACATAACAATGTAAATAAGACATTGCTTATGTGTAAAAGGTTAAAAAAACTACGATCCCACCTCCGGGGTCGGGTGCTACACGCTGCCCCCGTTGCGACACGCCATAGAACACCCAGAACACATGACGGCCGCAACGCTTTCAAGGGGACCAAGCCAGCCGATGGGGGCCAGACGACCCCGTGTCTGAACGTCCGAGGTCCCCTTGCGACGGGTCAGTTGAGTGGCCCCGCCGCCTGCCACTTCTGTCGCAGAGGACAGGGAGAGCGACTATATCGCCATACCGACACTTCTCTTCCTCTGCGACCCCACAGCGTCCGCAATCTGACGGTGGCGACCTCGTCAAGGCCGCAGAAGGTAGGAAAAGTGGCAACGACAGACCAACAGTCCTCTCCCGCCGCGGCCTCCAACCCTCAGCTGCAGTGCCACCTATACCATACTGCAGCCCGCCTCAGTTGCGGTGCTGCCTATACAGCCCGCAACCTACTGTGGCCGCTTCAACATGGGCTTCGGTAGCAAGCCCAGAGAAGCGGCCCCGTCTCGTCTCTTCACCGTGGGTGAGGAGGCCACGGTTACTAAGCCCCCCGCCACGACAAGGCGGGAACCCACGGGGGAGGTAGCTTATACCCTGCATTAACACATAGGCTACTTTATTATCCCGGAAAAAAATCGGTTTATGCAGAATAACGGGTAAAACCGCGGGGCGCAGCTAGTTCATAATAAATTAGAGGATATTGAAGAAATTAAGCGTGCTTGGAGACCCAGAAAAGATTAGATCAAAGTCTAAATGAAGGAAATGCATTAAGTGTTTTTAATTCAAAGAAAAGCATTTTGGAACTCACTTCATCATGACTTAAAAATGTTTCAATGTTATTTCTTTAATTTAAACCAAGCAGTAATGCTTGTGTTTAGTGCCTTGCAGCTAGCACCTTCGAAGTTTCACTGCTTACTGCTTTAGGCGCCATATGATGCGATTATTTAAATAAACATATTATAAATACATTATATACATATAGCTGTTACCCGCGACTTCGTTCACGTGAATCTACAAAAAAAAAGTAGGGATGTCCGTCTCCGACCCTAAGCTATATCTATGCAAAAAATCAGCTTGATCCGTTCAGCTGTTTAACCGTAATAACGAGACAAACGCCAAACAGAGAGACAGACAGAGAGACAGTTACGTTCAAATTTATAATATTGCTTAGTTTGTATATCCATTTAAAGTTCAAAGTTCAGTTTCCTTTAAGCAGCCTTTGCCAGTTTATTTAATTTCTAGAATTGCCTACAAAACTTCGGTTGCTCAAAACTATCCGAAGATGTCTCCGTGTACATTTGTGGATGTCTTTATGTAGGTAATTATAAAGCCAGAAGAAGCGATGCGTCAATTTATCTCGAGTCAACTCGAGTTAGGGTTTGTTAAATTATTATTACTAACTCGAGTTGAATTTACTCCACGAGCGTGGTTATCTCAGTCGCCGGCGTGCGCTTAGCGCTGCTCGATTTATATTCAGTACTCTGTTGCGACTGTAGAGATATATCTCGAGTTAACTCGAGTTCAGGTTATTGCAAGCTGTTGAAGTCGATTTGAGTTAAAGCAATGCCGTTGTGGATGGCAAAACAGAATCGATGATTTATATATTGTATGTAATTTACTAATTTTATAACTAAAAATTGTAAAAACTGATAGAGACGTTTATTTTATCTTATATACACTAAATTGCTTAGTAAGCTAGCTGATACCGATAGTAAAGGATGATTTAAAAAAATTATATAAAAATATATTTATAAAAATTCTCAGCATTCTATAATAAGTGATTTTTTTATTCAATAAAATGTATTTGATGCCTGCGGTATTATTTCAATAACAATTATTATTCAAAAATATCTTAAACAAAGCCATACCGTAAGTAATCACATGTCAACATTAGTTATCCAAATTGAGTTTCGGGACAAAAACAACATTAATAATTACTAAATTTCTTTCAGATAACTCGAGTTTACTCGAGTAACGAATATTTCAACTCGAGTTAACTCGTTTTGGCTTAAACTCGAGTTCGCCTATCTCTAGTCAGAAGATCACTTTGAATAATCATTGGATGCCACTGGTATTAAATGTCAGTGCTAAAATTATCGTACGTGTCCTAAGCTTGTTTACATGAAAGTAGAGGTCTCTACTGACTATAATTTCTATAATTATTATATTTTCATAGGTTTCCCCTCCCTTCGTCCTATTTTCCGGCTGCTGAAGATATAAAATCACTAAGTGTAAAATTCCAAAAAGTTTTATTAATTTAATATTTTCACTCACTTATTACTTATAAATTTACTTTATTAATATATTATTTATTTCAAATTTGAAATTTGAAATGTCTAAATGAAAATTTGTTAAAATGAAATTTTTGTAAGAAATCATGCATATTTCCACGATTTCTTACAACATTTTATGAAGGTCGTATTGAAGGTACGTTAATTTATTATCGAACAAACATACAATCCATGATTTGTTCAATGATTCATTATGCTCTAAAATACTTCCAAAAGATTATTTTAAATCTATATATAATAAATAAATAAATTCTATGAGAAGAAGATAGCTTTATCGATGTTTTTTTTTTGTCTTTCTCATACGAGTCGTATTTTTTTTGTAGTTGTCGCTCTTAAGTTCACAAGTAAAATACTTGTTTTGATTACCCGCGTGCTAATGGTAAATTTATTTAATATTATATTATTATATATATATTATTCCGGCAAGGGGTGCTCCCTTGCCGGAAGCATTCGCCTGTTGAGATTACTACAGTTGAGATTCGAGCATTACATCAGTGAGTGAGGAGAAGCGAGCATTACAGCGTGCACAGTAATGATACAAATTCTAACATTAGAGTAGTGAGTGGGAACTCCTGTGATACAATTTGTAACATCAATATAAAAAGAACTGAGTCGATTTCAGGCACATGCTCAAAATCGTTACAGATTGTTACATTACACGCGAATGCTCGTTATTCAGTGACGCAGTATTATAATGTAATGCTCAAAATCGAACCTTGGATTGTAGCATTACAGGCGAACTCTCCCGGTGAGGGAGCCGGCAGGATATTTATCAGCATTTTTTTAAACTCCTGTCCAATTTGTGAAAATTAACGGTCAGTAATTTGATCAATTAATAAGCCTAAATGTTGCACAAACTTACATTTATAAACGCAGATTTGTTTTCGTTGACCCTGTGACCTGCACTTTGCTCAAACAGTGGGCATAAAAAAGTATCCGTAAAAAATATGTCTGTATTTGTGATATACAGTAATTCCTTATCAAATTTATCAAGATCCGTTCAACCGTGACAACGCAAGAAACATCCAGACAGAGAGACAAAGTTACTTCCTATAGTTACTTCGCTAGATGGCGTTGATCCATTGTTGTGTATTTTTTAACGTTTTGTATGGACTGAGTGTGTTGTAATGTAGGGAGTTCTGAATCGCCCAAGTAATGTTTTTTTCCTCGAAACGGACGTATTTTTATACCTCGATGTTTTATTGATACGACTGCGTATATATTCTTCTCAAATATAATATAATATATATATATATATATATCAAAATAATAACTAGGTTAGGATAGTTAAGATTAGGATAAATCGATAACCGACTAGTTCCCGTAGAATTTTAGACATCATTTCGCTGTTAAAATCAGAAATAAACCATCATTATGAACCTCCTCCTCTTTTGAAGTCAGTAAATTATTTCTCCCACAATGTTAAATACTTCACGCCTCAAGTAGCTAACGTGTGAGACTGGTCCACAAAAGATCCTTCTCCACTCTAATCGCCAATCTAGTAATGCAATGAGATTAACCTCAGAAGGTATTCGCATAGTCGTAAAATAATGGCCTTTTGTACTCGAAAACAATACAGCAATGGTTCTAAATTCTAAATTTGGTCCAATGACCTAAAACCATTCTGTGTTAAGGTGCATTCTAGGTCAGATCTAAGACTGGCTGACTTCGTTTCAAGGAGAGTAATAGGGATTAATTACCTGCTTTATGAATTATAGTTGTATATAAAACGAGTTTTAAATTAAATGATTAGGTATTTAATTGTTTTTTTTTAGATTTATATTTTTAGATATAATTATAACTTATAGGATTGATACCGCAATGAGATTTACTATTGAGCTACAATATTTGGTACGGTTTTTATTTTTCTCTTATATTTTGGCTTCATACAAAGTGTATTTAGCTAGTGTCAAGTCTTTTAATATTTCATGTGTAGTTAAATATTCTACAATTGAAACAAATCATAACCTAAGTCAAGTAAGGAAGTCAAGGATGGAGTAATGACTCCACCACTTAAGGTTAGGTTTCTATAAAGTTTTAGAAATAACACAAAAAGTCGTGTCGCTACATTACACTTCGTGCAAGAACTACTTAATAAATAAAAATCCACCGTTTTTAACCGACTTCAAAAAAAAAGAAGGCAACTGAGAGCCTCCTTTTTTACTTTTTACTGAATTTTTATACATTAACACTCGAAGTTTTACAAGTGTTGAAAAATAATAGAATGACGCGATAAGACTTCATCACGATACCGTCAAAAAACGGTGGTACGGTTACAGGCGCCACTTTCCAGGAACACTATTCTGACACGATGGAGATTTCATTTGCCACTTTCTCGTTCATCATACACCTAATGTGAAAGACAGTGACAGAAATAATCTCTAACTCAGCAGAATTGGACCCAGAATTATCACCTCAACATGTTAACCTAAGCTCAGCTAAATTATTTATATAACATTTTAGTAGGTATAAGTGATTACTAAAGGCCATTGTGGTTATTAAAAACGAAAATGCGCTTTATTCTTGCTAGTTGATAAGGATTGTCAAAAGGTTTCATGGGCCAATTTCAATTCGGAAAATTATTCCTCCTATTTTAGATAATTATGTTGAAGGAAAAAGCTTGTATTTAACCAAGCGTAATAATTTCTGGGCATGAAGAAATTTAACATCTAATATCTCAAGGTGACGAGCGCAGGGCATTGCCGCTCATGGGTTAGAACTGTTGAAGTTCAAAATTCTGGGTGGCCATGAATTGTTATGTGCAAGCGTGACGCTTAACATTAGGTGAGCGACTTGCTCGTCTCGTCACCAAATTCCATAAAAAAATATTTTATTTCTAGGTCGAAAAATTATAACCCGACTACGTCCTAACGCGAGCCTAAGCTTGCGTATTATAAAACTTAAGTAAATAATAATAATAAATATCTGGGACATTTTTGCACACATCGTCACCTGACCCCAAACTAAGCAAAGCTTGTAATATGGCTGCCAGAGACTGATATACGTACATAGATATTTTTTAAATACATACTTATATAGATATTAACACCCAGACATAGAACAAACACAAATATTCATCACATGAATGTTTGTCCTAGATGGGAATCGAACCCACGCCCCCAAGCACAGTAGGTAGGTTCACTACCAACTGAGCCACCGGGGCAGTCAAGTAGTTTTATACGCAAGCTTACGCCTGAATAAGAGCGCATACAATATGTGACAGCCTCCCATGCAGTTAGGTATGCTCCAGCTTCTAATAGGCGTAGATAAAATTAGAATTCATCTTGAAATTAAAGTCTTCAGATTTGAAATTAAATGAATTAAATTTGTGTTTTCAGTTTTGAATTTTGAGATCTGAAATTTAAAATCTCAAAACTCATATTAGTGGTCTCAAACCTCAAATATCAAATTTGATTCCAGTTTCAAATTTGAAATTTGGAATTTCAAAATTCAAATTCCAAATTTCAAATTCAGTTGAGTTGAGCTTGAGTTTTGAGATTTCAAATTTCAAAGGAGATGTCTCAAATCCCATTCGAAAACCCAGGCCCGGCGCAAAATGTATGTATCTCAAAATTTAGTGCATAAATAACATAAAAAAATTAACGCTAAATTCTGTGGCTGAAGTGATATTTTTGCCTTATTAAGTTTTGCAGGCGTTCATACGCCAGATCCATTCCTCAGATAACCGTTATCTGACGTTGGAAAAATGCAGCCTTAGTGTTTTAGACGTTTGACATATCGAATTATTCAATTTGAACTTATTTATAATGACATTCGACATGTTAAACCATTTCACATTTAGATTGTAAACGTTTTGAACTTAGATATTTCGCCGGTAGCTATTTATCTATCGTACGGAAAACTGGTGTGCGAGACTCCTACTTGTCCGGTTTTTTAGTACTCGGCTAGCTATTACTCTCGAGTTAAATATCTATCACCAATCACGTATGTTTGGCAACCTCACTTGTGAGCCTGACCCATTTCAGACTAGGTGTGCTTACCATCCTCGAACACACCGTAGCACCAGGTGAATTTCTGATCAAATACGTCTGGCAAACATAGCAAAAAATACCAGTGGTCATTTCTAGTACCAGTGGTACCCGTAGCAAAAGACTGAGAAAAGAGGTAGATCGGTTTGTCTGCTCCTATTTCGTAACTTTTTATCATCCACCCGCATCTACAGTCTACCCGTGAAGATGCACATGCAAACATGGCGCATGCGACTGTGCCGAAATATCGGGAACTCAACGAAAATAAGAATCGTGGTAAATATCCCGTGAGTACCGAGTATATCGTGAGTAATAAGCCACCACGAAAGTCTAAACCAGTGTATAACAAAAAATAGGAGATATTAATAAAACTTTTCCCGTATTTAACAAATTGCAAGCAATTTAGATGGCATTGGAACCTAACTTATGGATAGGTGACATATTGAATTCTGAGCGAAACGAAGTATTCTAGAGTTAGCTTTAGTTCGTTTTAGAGTTACAGCGAGGGATTTAAGACTAGAATCCTGAGTGCTGTGAGGTATTCAAAGTCGCCCAAGACAAAGACAGCTTTATCCCCGAGGAGTATACTCAATAATAACAATTAAGAAATATGACAAAGTCAAAAGTAGGTTTTAGGCATCAGGCTTCGAACGCCCACCTAAACACCTGTAGGTATTAGTTAATGCACGCTGGTCCTTCAATTATGTAGGCACTCAAACGAACACACCTATGTAGAAGCGCTAATACGCGCGTAGAGTAGTTAGTACTGCAAATAAAATGTTAAAATGTCAACGAATCGTCCTCTCGAGCTTGCATTGCATTTGACATAAAGCGTGCGTACCATTTGTGTGTTGGGTTTGGTTTTACGAGATTTGATTATATTCTAATGTACTGTGGAAAAGATAATGTTGCAAAGAAGGGCCGAATCTAGAACCTTTATTGTCACAATAGCTGCGCTCTGTGGTTTTATCTGAATGGGGTTTCTCTTCAGAAATCGTACATTATTTAGTGATAAAAGTACCTTACCTAACTCCATAGTTGGCCCTCTAACTATCTCCGTGCAAAAATATCACAAACTTCGATCTGCTGTCATGAAAGAAGGATAAACAAACCAAAAACACACTTTTGAATTTATTGAGCACAAGCGACCCACCCCGGCATCGCACGGGTATAATTTGAAAAAAAAAAAGTGGTGAATAATGTGAAGTTTCTGCCTTTTATATAATTATAAACATTCCGTGAAAAATTATCTAACTGATGGTGAAAACCGAAAATCCGGTTTAGGAGGAGTGATACAGACAGACGCCAACAACGACTTTATTTTATACTACCTATATATATCATACCTATACCATTTATCTGATCTTTATGAAATTTTGTAGTCTGATTTTTTGTGATTATAATTTTTTTATTCAAATTTCAGGTTAATCGGTCAATAAGTTCAGAAGATACAGGGGTCTTGAAATGAGGTCACAGTTCGTGGCAAGCAACTAGGTATATTAAGATTATTAGAAAATAATAATATAATGTTGCATGGAATAGACGAATCTATGTAGAAAAGTACTAGATTTTACAAACGTTTATGACGATAAAAGTATACAGTAACTAATATTGATGTGGTGAGCTCTGTATGCTGGAGTGTTCCCGATATCACGCCTGGGGACTGCAGTGAGGACGAGCTCCAGTGTGTGCCGACGCAGCACAATACTCTACCCGCCCCCGCCCCCACACCTGCAGTGCAGCCGTTGACGTCACGCGCGCGACGCGCCGCAGCCCGCAGTGCAAGGCAAGACGAGGTCGCGCGCGTGTCTCGCTGAGCATTCCTTGATAAAGGTCACCGAATGTGAACGAAACTATAGTCGGAATAACCGACTCAATTTAACGTGAGTATTTCCGTTTTATTAAAACAAAAAGTATACAGTAACATTAGTATATACTAACTATAAGCTAGTTTTACGCCCAACTTCATCCAAATCTGTTCATTTCTTACAAAGATATATTGTCCATTTTAGGAGACAGATGGCGTTGATCCGTTTATATGCATTTTTGACGGTTTGTATCATAGAGAAGTTATACAAGAGCGCTAATGTCCATAGAATGATTTGTAACCCGATTAGTACTGATAAGGACGTAAAGATGTCGCTACTCCTTTGAACTGCGTCATGATTATCACATATTTGCGACATAAATGAAATGTTAGTTGACAAGTAGGCGTGGTGAAATGTTATAGTTATAGCATATAACTAAAGAGCTATGCTCGGAGTTTCTTTGCGCGATAAAATCCGGAACGAGAGTATTCGTCGAAGAACGAAAGTCACCAACATAACTCTCATAGTTTGCAAGCTGAAGTGGCAATGGACAGGCCACATCGCTCGAAGAACCGATAACCGATGTGGAAGAAAGGTTCTTGAGTGGCGACCACGAACTGGAAGACGCAGTTGTCGGTCGGTGTGGCGGTCTAAGGGGGAGGCCTTTGTTCAGCAGTTGACGTCTTCCAGCCGATGATAATAATGAAGATAGCATATAACATAGATTCAAATATCGTTATTATTTTACTAACATTTGTACATACAATGTCAATTCTGGCAAACAACAAAAACGCCACTAGAGTGTTTCAGGTATCCATAGGCGAGAGTACCGTTTACCATTAGCGGACTTTACCTTTTACATCTTTGTTCATAAAAAAGCTATAATGGATAGTTAGTTCATCATCATCATCATCATCAGCCTATAGTAATATTATAGTCCCCTGCTGGATATAATCCCTAGGCATGCCTCTCCCAAGTTACGCCATCCGTTTGCAAATATTTGCAATACAGGCGAAGCTCTGGCCGATGTAAACTATAGTATATATAGTTGTATAAGATGTAAACTATAACTAATTACGCCGCCTCTCTTTCCTACTTCTCTGTCTGAAAATTTCAGTCCGCACTTTTGCAATCTTTAGGTCTTGCAGCAGTGGGCGTCTTCTAGCTGATGACGATGATGATGAAGTCTTGCGTCAACTAGGTGCAAGTTGTAAACTATACATAATTACGCCGCCTCTCTTTTCTACTTCTCTGCCTGAAAATGTAAGTCCACGTGCTCTGAGATTTGCATTAAAATAGTATTAGGTATTAAGTTTTAAAGCCAAATGAGGTCACGCTCACAATTATAAAAAAAAAACACTTTGGGCGATTTATCAAAAAAATATTAATTTTTGTGGTGGATTGAGATGGTAATACGAGTTTAAGACTCAAGAAATGGGATGAGACACGCTGGACAAAGACGGAACAACCCTCAAAAATTTATGAAAGAGTCACACAGTTTTACTTATACTACACAGAAAATATTACTTATTAAAATATTTACATTTTAGTATTTTTGTAGCAAACATATTTAATACAAATAATCAAATGAAATAATCACCAAAAAAACAACGAACTCCTTCACTTGAATTTTTTTTCTATAACTTTAATACACCTTGACAAAAATAAGTAGCCCGTGGTAGTAATTTGTGGTGCAATTTTTTAGTTCCGTTTCCCATTTTGTTTACATTTTTGGACTCTGATTAAGAATCATGTTATAGATTGTGTTAATATTGTAATGAAGCACCGTGCCAGGCCCGAGTCCGACTCTGTACAATAGGCAGTACAGACTCCCCCTGCCGTATGCAATATCAAGACAAACCCGCCTCTCTATAAAAGGGACAGGTGATTATATGGCTAAGTACACTCCGGCGCAATCGCCGCCACGACACATGGAAATCTGCTGAATTTTCTGAACACTGTTGAAAATTTATGTGCTTGAAAACAAGAACTATGGTGAGTACCGCTAATGTTGTCTTTATTCACACTGAAACAGAAACAGAATATGTACTTCGTTTCCTGGCAGTCTTTTGTGGTAATAAATAAGCCATAGGACTTCTTTGATTACTTATGCATAGTTTTAACACATTAAAGCTTAACGCTTATACAAGTAGAAGTTCCTTTTCAATAAAAAAATACGGAAAAGGCAAACACTGATATACACTATGCTATCACAAAATCAATGTTCAAGGGATCAATAAATAGCTATAAGCTATAAGTAAAGAATTGTTATTTATAGATATTATATTAAAACTCTATTTTTTTTGGCGACATTTTAATTAGGTCACAGAAAACAATTTCATTGTATTTAATATCAAATAAAATTAAAATTATGATCACCGTCCAACAATGGTCCAGCGAAGTTCTTTAATTGACGATGATTCCCTCCCCGCGAAGTGCCTGCCACTTGCATTTTGAATCACTTCATCATCATCATCGTCAGCCATAAGACGTCCACTGCTTAGTATAGGCCTGCCTCCTTAGACCGCCAATCATTGAATTACTTTAAGTCAATCAGAATCAAAAATGTTTAAAAACCATAAATATCTATGAATGTTAGAACAGGCAAGTCACTATTTACAGAAAAAAACTTATGATTATTTAAAGTTAAACTTTTTTTTTCGAAATGTATTTATTGATACTGAAAAATGTCAATGAGTTTTAAATTATTGCCTTAAAACCTTTATGAGGTTTATCTAGTCAATTAGTTCTCGATAATATTCAAGCAAGAAAAACAATAATAGTTACAAGCCACTTAAGTATTAAAATTAATACAAATACAATAAAATAAGTAGGTTAAAGTTATAAATATAAAGTTATAATTATAAAAGTTATAAGTATAAAAATAAATATCTAACCCAAGATCGTTACAAAACAAAACGACTAATCACGACATGAAGGTATCTAGGTACATGTGATTAAATTAATACTTACAAAAGGTCAATTCCATTATAGGACAGGCCACGAGGATGCGCGTGTCACTAAGGCACACAACGTAGATGCTGGCAAAGGTTAGCCAGATGCAAAATGTTTAAACATTGCATAAGGGACTTACTCTGGCCTATGCACCTAGTTTGGAGACGCCCTTAAAACAAACTGAAGATGCCTCAACATTTATACTTAGCATAAAACATAAATGATTGATAATTATGTATGATTGTTGCATGACATCCTCGTACTAAAATATTTTATATATCCCTAATTAAATAGTATTTGATTTATTCATTTTGTATGTTTGATAATGTTTATAAAAAAAGACCAATTACTAGTTAGTTATTATAGTTTACAAGTTTCCAAGTTTTATACTTAGATAAGGCGGTTTGGAAAGTAAATCTGTGTAGTGTAAAAAGGCTAAAGATTGGGACGAGTATCTCAAAACTTTATAGAAAACAAGAATATTCACATTTAATATATTATATTGTGACATGATATATTCAAAGTAGTAAAGAAGGGTCTGGCTCGAGTGATGTTTCTTTTGTACATGAGAGAGATTAGTTTGACCCTCATGATGCGTGACCCTCCACACATGATGCGACATGTTTGGAACGAAATATCGATTTATGGCGCGCAATCAATGTTTGTTATTCACATCTAACCTTTGTGATGGCTCCTCAAAATAACACGAAATATTTATGATCTTTATAAAGGAGGTCCAACAAGTATCATCATTAAATGACAATTAAAAAACCCGACTGCAAAATATAGCATAAATATGACACGCCGGACATAAAAAGAAATACAACGACAGCTCACTCGTCAAAATTGGTCAAGCCGTTTAGGTTACAGGAGGTAATACTGTAGAAATACGCAAATAGATTTACACGTAATTACTTAAATTCACCATAAATATATTAAGCTCTTTGAACAGCGTGAAAATCATAAAATTTGTTGAAATATGTATGTTTACACAAAACGAATGTTTTACGTAGCGGTAAGACTCTTTTGCTGAGTATCACACCTTTGCCAGGTTATTCAACCGCCAAGCAGTAGTGTGCCAACATTGCTGTATTGCGAATTGAAAAACAATATTTCTAGTGACATTATTACTGGGCACAAAGAGATTTAGCGTCTAATAATCAGGGTGACAAAAGCATTGCGTGCATGGTTTTGATCTGAAGTTTAATGTTCTGGGTTGCACTGAAATGTTATAGGCAAGCGTTACGCTTAACATCAGGTTCCGACTGAAAGCTTAACAATAGAGCGACTTGCTTGCCTCGTCATTATATAAGTATCAAAAAATGTGCTTAGTGCTCCGTTTAAGATAAAAAGTTGACTCATTAAGTCCATCTTAGAACTAAATGGCTAACTAACTCTGGCTATTCAACGCGGGAATTCAGCCAGCGTTCTTGGTACTTTGCCACAAGGACACCAACTCTTTTTAGATTTTTAGTTCGAAGTTTTAGGTTTAAGCTTAGTGAATATGTATATAA
Source organism: Apocheima hispidaria (assembly GCA_947579745.1). Classification (NCBI taxonomy): domain Eukaryota; kingdom Metazoa; phylum Arthropoda; class Insecta; order Lepidoptera; family Geometridae; genus Apocheima; species Apocheima hispidaria. The sequence continues at coordinate 8,389,374 of OX388151.1, forward strand.
ATTATTGTGTTTCTATACAATAAATAAGTAATTATTTGTTTAATCTTTATAATTAAAGGACTAAATTTATTTCTGCACAGTTATTTTTCTTACATTAAAGTGTCTGTACCTAATCCATCCCTGATCGCGCAAACGCGTGCGAGAGGCTAATTAAGCGCACACCTTTTGTTTTTGCACGTAGTACATTGTTTTCGAGGCAACTCTCAAATTGTATGACATATTCCCACAACACAACTCCACTTGCAAAATATAGTGCCGACATCTGCATTCCAAACGTGCCGGAGGTGCCGTTAAAACTCCTTTGCGTCTGGGCCAAGCTCACCACTATTTTGCTGTTGCTTTGGAAAACCGCAAACAACAGTTGCTTTAAAATAGTTACGTATTTACCACAGTACTTTAACATTTGTTGTGACAAGACGCCACCCATATATTTTACTATAATGTTTTTAACAAGTATTATTATACAAAAAAAAACCGGCTTAAACATATAACCTACTAGCTGTTACCCGCGACTTCGTCCGCGTGGAGCTAAAAAAAAGCACATAAGCAATATCTATGCAAAAATTCAGCTCGATCTGTTCAGCCGTTTAGTCGTGATAACGCCACAAAAACCCAGACAGAGAGATAGAGCTACTTTCGGATTTATAACATTAGTTAGGATTAGGATGACACTCTGGACATAAAAAGGAATCCAACTGCACCGTACTCGTCAAAATTGGTCAATCTCTTTAGGCTACAGCAGATTATATAGGAACACACAAACTTTCGTACACCCCAAAACATTACCATTCTTGCGCAGTCAGGTAATAACACTGTTTTTAAATCTTGAAATAGAATAGAAAAGGCTGTTCCATAGAGAAATGTCAATGGCCCTCGACGAAATGTGTGCATGGAAAGCGTTTTTTTTTGCTATTTCACAGTTGGTTTATTCTAAAAGTTGTTCATAACGATGCTAGGGAGTATGGGATAGTTGCACCATGAGTTTCCATTATTTCTTCCATTTTCATAACTGTTAACTACATCTAAACTTAACTGGACATCATTTTGAAACACGCTTTGAAACGATATTATAATAGGTAGTAAAAATATCGCATTATCATTATTTTACCAATTAAAATCTTCCTAATTAGGTTTTTATGATATAATTTTCTGGCAATTTAATGCTTGAAAAATTTACGACTCATTCAAGGTGTTATACGTTGACATTTATCACATTTTAATTACCTATTACAATAGAAACTACATCAAGTTGTCAGAATCATAGTTTTATGTAGGAATAAATTATCTATTATATTTTGAAGTAATCGAAGCAAAACAACCTTTGTAACCTAAGCCTTTTGTAACTATACACTTGCCTTGGCGCCATGATATAAATCTGCACTTTGTCCTATCATAATATTAAAAGTACTAATAGATACTCGTATATGCAGCTAAAGTTTTATAGTAATGCATCTTCTATGGCCTAATTCATTGAAGCATTGCGTTATTGCGCTTGGTCGTTGAAACGAGCAGGGAATTCGGAGAATATTCGGAGAAATGACATTTTTATCTCTCTCTCACTCACTCCCATTAAATTTTAAATTAGAGAGACAGTCACCGAGATAATCTCGAGCGCACAGGAATAGGGTCCCAGGATTTTAATAATAAAACTTAATCGAGTACAAAGTAAACTGCTAAATACAAAACAGACGTTTCTGCTGCCGTTAAATATTTATACATAGATAGGACAGTACCTACGTTTGTATATTATGTAATCCAAAATACATTAGGGTATAAAAAACCAATCTGTTATTTTATGAATAATGCAGATTTCGTAAATAAATATTTAAGTAATTATAATCATTATTTTAAAATTTCTATAGTAAGTGGAAGACGTTGCTCGTTAATTTTTTGATTAAAAAATCATTTATTTGGGCATTACAAAATGCAGCTACAGTGTTTACCACAGAGAGTCCCGAACTACTGAGATACTGTTTCGGGAGCAAACATAACCTAATAGATTTAAAAATTATGCTATGAAACTAGTGGTTATCACGCATTTTATTTAAATAAAACGGGAATACAGTGCAAGGCAAGACGAGGTCATGCCACGTCACTTGCGCATTCCTTGAAAAAGAACACCGGATGTGATCGAAACTATATGATTTTATTATTTATTTATTTTATTCTCTTAGGATAACTAACAGCTAGCGCTAATTAAAAGTTACCACAAATAAGCATATACATAGCTAGATTATTTTTTAAGAAGAAAGGAAAAGTCGTCATCAAGCGTTATTTTAAAAATTGAATGTAGATTCTAAATAATAGTCATAATAACCGACTCAATGTAACCTGAGTATTACCTTTTTATTAAGATATTATGTGTTGTAGAAATAAGTGAAAAACCCTGGAATTCGCGAAATAATTAGCCAAGAATTTAATAAAACACTTAAAACAATTAGAGCTAATCTTGTAAGAAAATTTAAATAATTGCAATACTTGAAATGTGGTCCCTCAGTCACCTCTCAGGCAATTGGCGAGAACTCGGAAGATATCTCGAAAATGTAGATAATGTGTCTAAAAACATTCAGTAAAGAATTTTTACTTAAGGCGGGATCCAATCGCAAAACCACAAAAAGTAGCATTTTTCAGCGCTTTGTTCGAAGTGACGAGATTACTTAATCAGGTGCAAAAAAACAGCAGATAAAAAATAAAACTTAAATTACGTTTAACCGAATAAAATTTCGAAAATCTGTCTTAGTTACAAAATAAAAAATCGCAAAATGACCCCCTGAAAAACCTTTCTGAAATCAAATGCTCTGAATTTTCAGCGGTAACAACAAATTTTCTTTTACAAATTAAATATCCAGGTTAGTGGTTTATACGGCTAACCAGGTAGTTTTTTTATTTGATTTGTATATTTCCGATAATCGGCAAAAAAGCAATGAAAAACTACAATTTACCGTTTTTTCATCGACTATGATATGCGATTTTCAACTTTAAACCTTAGAACTTTGAGCGGGACAGTACTCATTTCAAATCACGATCAGTCTTCGCCTTAAATGGTATGTATAGCTTACCTACTAAGCTGCCGCATAGGCAGTTCATTACGCTTTACTCATTCATTATTGTAAAAAGTAACATATTAACCTAGTGTGTGATTACTTAGAGTGATTACTTCCGAAGGTCGCAAGCCACAAATGCTAATGAAGGGTCAAATAGAGGCATCGCCATTACTATAAATATTCAATGCAGTTAATTGAACATAGCTGTATGTATCCAGCACATCACACTAGTATTATAAATGCGAAAGCTTGTATGTAAGTAGTTAAGTATGTAAGTGTGTTTGTTTCCGTTCAACTCTGTAACGGCTGAACGGACTTTAATGAAATTTGGTACGGAGGTAGCTTATACCCTGGATTAACACAAATGCTACTTTTTATCCTGGAAAAGTACTCGGTTTCTGTAGAATAGTGAAATCGCTGGGCTTAGCTAGTAGACTATAAACTAGACCCTATCATAAACTCATAGCCACCTGCACTTGACCATTTTAAACTGACACGTTTTTGCTAATACGGTCAGTATTTCAATTAGATACAATAATAATTATAAAGCTTAGAGGATTAAATAGAACCACAGATCACACTAGATACCGCATTACGAGATTCGTTGTTCCTACAAAAAGTCACCAAAGTTTGAGGAAGGCGCAGGTCGCGGGGAGTGCGACCAAGCGTTCTCATTGGCTATCTCAAGATTATGCCTACTCGCGCCTAACAATCAACTAGTCAGAGTAATTTCTTATAAGTGTATTTAGACTGATGCGTGGTGCACTTCGATCATCCTGAATGCAGAATCTAGGGTGTGATCTGTGCATAGAACTAAAACATGCCAATTACTTACAGCAGAAAAATTTGTTTATCCTCAGGGCTCACATTTGTTCGTCGTTTTTTTATATTTAGTAGAAAATATTAGAAATGTCGTATTCAAAATCCAATCAGATAACGTTGATGCGAGATTTTCATTACCGATACTCACGGTACCGGCCCGAAGGGTCAGCTGGAGGCCTGTGTTGCTCAATGGTAATTACTATCCATCTTCGTCAAATACATTCAGAATGACGGAGTGAATGGAGTGGACGGACAATGAAAATCTCGAATCGACGTTTTCTGATTGGATTTTGAATACGACATTTCTAATATTTTTTATTTAATATAAAAAACGACCAACAAGTGTGAGCCTTGAGAATAAACAAATTTTTCCTATTATTTTTTTTAATTAACCTAATTTTTCTGCTGTAAGTAATTGCAATGTTTTATTTCTATGTTATCCTCTAAACTTTAAAATTATTATTGTATCTTATTGGTCAGTATTAGAAAAAACGTTTCAATGTTCAGTATAAATCTTGAACTGAAACTTTCTGATTGGGTTATTATACTACAGCAGGGCCCGTACCGTGAGGTCCTTATTGCGATGATTGTTAGGTTCAGCCGACGACGTTGCGCGACCACGAACCGTATCACCGCGCGATAAGGTTTATGGTCGTGCAGCGTTGTCGGCTGAGCCTAATAATCATCGCAATAAGCACCTCACGGTACGGGCCCAGGTATGTCCATGAGTTTTACCTGTTGTTCTTTATACGCACAAAAAAAAAAAAACAAATGCGCGTTCATGGTAATTTCGTAACTATGTTCGAAACAAATAAATGAAACAACCATCATCATAAACCGAGTTTTTTGAATCATTCAAACTTGGTTGGTTAATTTCAAAGTATCCTATTTCAGTTTTTTCCATAGCTGCGTTGAGAATAAAATCTTGACCGACACAAAATAAAATCGAAAACGGGTCAGTTTGGATATGGTAGGGAAGTAATGGTAGAGCCAAAGCAGAGCCATTAAGCACAAACAATCCGGACATCATTATGAAAAACGATTTAAAACTTAAACATCATTTTAAACTTAATTTTTAACGACATGGGGTATAGGTTAATTTTTCTTTTAAGTTCCCAAAAAGGATACAGAAAAATAGCGATTTATTAAATATTTTCTTTGTAAGCAAGTTAAAAGGCGTTCCAAATTTCAGCACAATAGACTTAGTAGTTTCTGAATAATAAGACAGAGACATACAGACAGATGAACAGATAAAATGACGAAATTTTATGGATTCCTTAGTTTACTACAGAACGCTAAAAGAAGAGAATGATTATTACATACATTGTTTGTGGAGTATAATAACCATGGTAGCAGATTCAAAAATCTAAGATTTTGTATTTCTTTCGCTATATTACACGTACGAAACAGAAAAAAAAGGCGTTTAAAACTTGAACAGAATCGCCACGCCACAAGCGTAGCGACATGAAAGTAGCGCCTGTTTAAACACAAATGCTTATAACACTGCACTTTAATTGCTTAATAGAAGTTGTAGGCGTTTTTAAAGTCACCGAAATAGCACTCAGGGTTTGCAAGCTGGGACCCTATTCCTGTGCGCTCGACAATATCTCCGTCACTGTCTCTCTAATTTAGAATTTAATGGGAGTGAGAGTGACCGAGATAAAATGACATTTCTCCGAATAGGGGCCCAAGAGTGGCAATGGGCATGCCACATCGCTCGAAGAACCGATAGCCGATGGGGTAGAAAGACGCAGCGCAGATAGGCCCGCGATTTACCCTTGGTTCTACCATGGATAAAACGCGTGGTAGTAGGGTAGACTGCGACTGGCAGTACCACGGGTTGTTTTTTTTTGCCCGTGGTACTACCAACCTGTCTGGTAATACCACAGTGAATTATTTATTTCCTAAAGTACTACTTAAAAATGTGAAACAATATTACTAAATAAATGTAAAAACTGTATCCTAACTAATATTATAATTCAGAGGAATATATAATATAGCCGCAATCGTATCTGGACCGATAAAGCTTCGAGGTATAAAAATTAATCCGTTCGTCTGGAGGAAAAATCTTCGCTTGCACGAATCAGAACTTCCTACATTACAACTGTCAGTCCATCCATAACGTCAAAAAATGCACAACAATGGATCAACGCCATCTAGCAAACTATAGGAAGTAACTTTGTCTAACTGTCTGGATGTTTGTCGCGTTATCATGGATAAACGCCTGAACAGATCTTTATAAAATTTGTTGGAAATTTGTAGGAGTTACTGTATATCACTAATACGGACTTAGTACTTTTTTTTATGTCTACGCAAACAAAGTCGCGGGTAACAACTAGTTATTATATATTTTCAATGATGAATCTTCCTTCTAGGTAGACTGATGATTTTATGAAGTTCGCGCGTAACCGGTGGATGCAAGTTGTAAATTGTCCTTCAGTATGGCGTTCTTAGGGCCTCCCCCGTATACCGCCACACTGAACGACATTTGCTCAGCGGTGGACGCCTTCAGACTGTTGATGATGATAATGATGTTTTTTTGTTGTTTTGTGATTAAGAATGTTTCACTTAGGTACCTAGTTGTTTTAACTTAATCCGTTGTCTAATTTCTTGTCAGTAATTATATGTGTCTTCTAATTATTGGAATCAGACTACAGTTAAAGGGACTTGAAAACTTATTGAAACAATATTATTTACATTATTATATGGACTTTTTGAATTTCGAATAATATTTTCTTGTTTCACACTTCTACGTAGGCGTTAAGTAGGTAAAAGATAGCTATATTATTCAGTATCAGTAAATTTAAAGTTACACATACCTACATACATAAGTTAACAAAAGTTATACATACTTACATACATACAGAAGCCTCCTTTTTCGTAGTTGAGTAACCTTTTAGAAAATATGCATTCCAAATTAGAAGACACATATTTATAAAATAAATATGAAAATGGATGAAAAAAAGTCGCAAGAAGACTCATTCGATTGGGCGAATATTACGAATCAATATTATTAACAGTCCATTAAAGCATTACATTACAATTACATATTTTATTCAAAATTAAAACAGAGGTTTCGAAACACCACTTTAGTGGGGCATAGCTTGGACTTGACCGTGACACATTTTGCTTGACTTGGATAATGACTGAGAATTGTTTTTATTGTCTAATTTTATTTAATACTTTAATTGTAATATAACAAAAAGAAAACTGTATTTACACAAATGTGTGAATCCAAAGTTAACAGAATGAAATACATACCAGTGATATGACTGCAAAAACATAATTGTTACAGAGGGTGTTAATTCTACTGGGACTAGTCGCAACAGCGTTTGCAGCTCCGCAGAAACCAGACCAAGAGATAGCAATCATCAGTCAGGACTTTGATCAGCAACCAGATGGCTCCTACAGATACAGGCAAGTAGTAATGTGTGTGTGTGCTGTGAAAAGGTTGCTTTTTAGTCTTTCTGCATTTTAGTCGTTCTGCCCTCGTCTTTTACTCTGTAGGCTGTCTGATCATAAAGGCTTTTAACGATAGTTATGGCGCTAGTAATTTGGTGATGCTTGTTCTTATACAGGGTAACTTTTTAAGCAGTGCCCAAATTTTCGCACTTAAATGTACAACTTAAACTTCGGTACAAAATTGTCGAAATAACTTCAAATGATGTTCGTGATTGTAGTACGAATGCCTACTACTCGTGTGGGCAGGTATCCACACTTGTAATAGGCGTTCGTAGCTATGTAGGTGCATAGCTTCTTCTCGCTTGCTTCAGCGAGATGTAATAGGTAGGTAATTATTGTATTAAAGGGTTTTTCGACATTTAATAAATAAATGCAAAAAAAAAAGGTATTTTTATTAGTTAAATATGTTCTATTAACGATACTGTTTGCGTGATAAAAATTTGCGCACTACATAAAAAGTTACCCTGTATGTATAGCTTCAACTTCTGGTGTTCACGCTATAAAGATTCTTCGTAGCCTTAGATCATAGTATTCTAACGAATGACACTACATGACAAGTGATAGAATAGGTGTAAACCTAAAATGATGAAAATTCTATATATTTTAACCGCAAAGTAGTAGTATCTTGTGTTTCAATTCAATAACTGAGCATAAAACAATTTTACATCAAAGATCTCGCAGAAAAAAAACTCATAAACACTCGCACTTAAAACTCCCCAATAGGTTTTTGTGTGTCGAGGATGCCATGGAAAGCACACAAAAACATAGACAACTAATATCTCAGAGGAAGGACACTATCGCCAAAAACTAGAATAGATATTATAATTTCAAATATCTGCCAGGAGTGACATCGAATCCTCTTGCTCATAAAATCGTCAAAGGCGCCATCTTACAAAAAATAACAACATGTCAACCAAACTTCGTCCTGTAACAAGACGTAGTAGGTGAAACTAATTAAATGGCATCTTTAAACGTAGAAACAATTACCAAACGTGTACCTACAGCTAAAAAACACCTCAAGTAACCAACCCAAACATCATAGTGGTATATATGAAAGCTAACAAAATTAATTAAAATTTCATAGCAGTGTTAACTATTTACCGTTTTACGTGCCTTTGAATAAACTACGGCCATTAACATTTTGAGATCCTGCAAAGCATAACGCACACTCGTGCAAATACTTCGAAGACTAAGGTAATTATATGATTCGCATTAACACAAATACCATTAATGTGTTCACGTACTTGGCGGCGCCAAGCTAATATAAATTTTATAAAATTAAAATCGCCTAGTACCTAAGTATTTATAATGATTAGTTTACTGAGTAAATAGTGGTTATGTAGTAACTGGCACAAGTAAGATAATACAGGTAATTTTATCACTCAAGGTATTTTATTAAACGCGAAGTTACCTTAGTGCATTATTACATTATCGATAATTGTAACCACACAACCCGATAGGAGGCTTTGTAACAAAATTGTTTAATTATATTTAATAATTATTTTATTACTTTTTTGGCCATATAACTGATAACTATAGTATATTTATAGACATTGTAACGCTGTTGATTACAGGAAATAAATTTAAAAAAGGAAAAAAAAAAATGATGAAAACGTCAGTGTCCAAAGAACCCAAAGTGACTCAGTTTTTATGCAACTGACTGACAAGACGAGCAAGAGTTTGTCCGATGGTAAGCGTCACGTTAACTCAGAGTAATGATGCTCAGCAATGAACTAGGCCCGTTACCCTGTGCTGATTAGAAGTTAGACCCCAGTGTTAGATTAGACCCCAGTATCTTCACTGAAAATATTGCCAGTCAATCCGGAACACAGTAATGTGAAATAGTTTTCTTCAACTTTACACACCAGTATTGTATAACATAGAGATTGTCAATTTTTCAGCTATGAAACAGAAAACGGCATCAAGGCGGAGGAGACGGGCACGCTGAAGAAGGCTACTGGCCCAGACGCGGCTGACGTCATCGTCGCGCAAGGAGCTTTCAGCTACACAGCACCTGACGGCACCGTCATTAGTCTAAACTACGTTGCCGATGACGAGGGAGGCTTCAAACCAGAGGTAAATAACTAATACAGTATAATGTATATAAAGCCTGTGCTCGATTAGCACAGAAAGGTGGCAGGTTGCATAGTACGGGGGAGGTATACTTACACCGAGCGGTGAGACAAAGAAGGATGTGGTTGAAGATGATAATTTTTAAAGAAAATATGGTAGGATTCTTTGATTGTTACATGGACAATTTTGTAGATTAATATATTATTTATTTATGCACACATATTTATATATATATTATATACTTAGTATTTATCAATTTATATTATTAAAAGTGTTCGTCATACCTCACCTGTTCCATCATGTGAATTTCTTTCCATGCAATGGTTGCCTGGAAGAGATCGCTTTTAGCGATAAGGCCGCCACTTGTGGCAGTAGCTTAAGTATAAGATAGTTCTGTACGTGTGTTATTTTTATTTTTGGTGTACACAATAAAGAGTTTCTATCTATTTATCTATCTATAATGATTTCGAAACGTATATGCCGGCTAGACAGTCTTGGGTGTTTTTGTTTTTGCGAGGCAAGTTACTCGTACAAAGGAGAACGAAATCAAAATAGAATGTCTAGTACACTCGTTCAACGTCATGCGTAATGGGACCATGCATTTGTAAATAACTATACATCCTTTAGAAATCATATACCCGAAGGTAAATCATACGTATTAAGTAGTTTTATTTTACATCAAAAATATTTTATGCTCCAATATATTAGGCTGTAAGAACAAACCTTTTAACACCTGTGCATGCAGCGAATCTATGCTCCTATTGAGCTTTGATATTTTTAAGTACTCATAAAGCGTAGTCTATTAATTGCAGAAAAAAATGAACCTCTAACGCACGACTTTGTCTCCTTGCTCAGCCCGAGAAGATTTTAATGTGCGTGCAATATTTTACTTGAAAATCAAAATAATGTTTCAAATTTTCAAGGTTGTACCGGGTGTACATAAGAACAGTATCCTGCATAGGGATTTCTTTTTATGATTGAGTTCTTGATATTTTACGGACAGGTTGATGAAAACGGATGGATGTAAAAATTTAATGTTTGGACACTATGAATTTTACTGACCCTTTGTCTTTTACTTCGGTACCGCTGGCAATCGAATCGATCGCAATTACCAAGAAACCTAACTCATAGTTAGTTGAGTTTCTATTTATTTTATTTATAACTAAATATAACAACGTAATGCAATGCAATGCAATGCAATGCAATGCAACGCAATGCAACGCAACGCAACGCAATGCAATGCAATACAATGACACCACAAAAGAATATACGTACAGATGAAACTAAGAAACTAAAAACTAAACTAAGCAAGATTGTAGATTTTTATACAAAAAATCTTTAACTGTTTCTTAAATGTAATCTTTAACTGTAAATTAATAAACAGTTAATAAGTTATTTTTTTTAATATGAAGTACATAACATTAGAGATCGCAAATCGATACCAAAGCGGATTTATCACTAGGAATCTAACTCGAATTGTAGGTAATAAAAGTGCTTCTTTGATAATTTTCAGGGTGCTCATCTACCGACGCCACCACCGATACCGCCAGCAATCCAGAAGGCCCTCGACTACTTAGCGACGCTACCGCCTCCTCCTCCAGGACGAAATTAAACACGCCGCTTACCACAAGACCAGAGCAAATGAGCAACGAGCCTAACATGTACCATGTACCTGTATACATAATGAATACTCGCTGACACCGTTTAGATAAGAGAATTACATTAATTACAATTTGCAGGGACTTTAAAGTTGACATCGAGAAGTTTTTCAGTTTCTTAACTAACTTTTCTTTACCTATCGTAAGTATTAATCGTGACCCTCATGGAATTTCATCAAAAATTGTTGCAAATCCACTTATCAAACACAATTTAGAATGCTGTTACACGATCGTCGATTCTTACAAACATCTAAAAAGTAATATGTGATCTTATGGCAAGAGTTGATAGTCCAGAGTTTGCGATAGCCTGATTGGATAAACAACGTAAAATAATAAAGTACTGAATTTGTAATAAATAGTTCTATTTACAAAACGGTGTATATGTAATTAAGCAAAATAAAACAAATAAAAATATTTACAATAAAAGATGACTGAACTGTGATAAATGATTCAATTTATACAATGTGTATAGCATATTTTTATTTTAATACTGAATAAAAGCAAATACAGTGCCAAAGATGCATTGCAAAATGAATTCCGTGTATTATTTGTGAACGCCCGAAACTATGACGCATGTATTCATTAGCATTGGCTTTAAATTCAAACTGTCGTGAGGTGTTAAGAGGAGTTGATGTCATTTTCTATTAACTGTAGCAATGATGTAGACACTATTAAAATTCGTAAACACATAGAACAAGTGAACGTTAATTGGTATAACGCGAACACACAAGTACATTTATTGGAAACGACAGATAAACTCAACACAACCAAGAGAACTCAACATTTAGTTGAGTATTACCCGTATCAAAATTAAAATGTTCATCACTAAAAGCTTTTTAAATATGTATTAAAAGATTATTGAAATGAGCTTAGCCAAGACAGAAAGTCAAATATTATACAAATATTGGATAACCTTTCTTAGAACTTAGAACATTGTATTGACATAGTTAATTGTATGTGACTGTTCAAAATACTTATAATAATAATGACAGCATTATATTCACAAGAATTTTTCTCATCCAAGTCAAGTTCAATCATCAAGTTTCGAGAATCCATTGAACTAGTAAACAGCCAGTGACATAAATATATGTATAATATTGCTAAATTTATGTAATCCTTCCTCGGATCGTGACGAAGCAGATGGAAAGCAAGAGTGATCCTCGCACCGACATTCCTGAGTCAACCTGTTCGGTAAAGTGAACGTGATGCCAAGGTCACTGATGAGAACAACATTAAAATATGTACTTAACCTACTCACATTAACAGAAGTTTTACCTGAGTTTTATTTTATAGGTTTTAGACCTATTAAATAGAACGTATTGTTTTTATTTCATGTACGCATCTTCATGAGACTAAGTATTATTCCATTTTAATGCAAAAAAGTTACACATGACGGTCATAAAATACAACCCAGATAATAAGTTTTGATGAAGTATTTCTATCATAATAAGTTTTTGTAAAATGAGTTAATTTTGTGATACAAAACACCAAATAATGAGTAAGTACCAAATAATAACTGGGCTTAACTCAAATGTTATTAACTTATTTACAGGAGCCAAACTTATTTCTGTAACTAAATAAATAACTTGTCAAGAGCATGTCGGGCCAAGCTTTGTAGGGCAACCCTACCGCGCATAGGACGTTACACCCTACGCGCGTAGGACGATTGCAGTATTTGTCAGATTTTTCCCGCTTATCTTAAAAAGTTATTATCACATGTTGCCCGAAATAATTTTAAAAGAAAGTTTTAACTAAGACCTATCAACTTGGAAGATGACAAGTTTCTAAGATGCCTGTCCCCCACACACGTGGGAGAAAGGCGAAAAAAATGTCATCCTCACTTTAATTGCCTCTATAATATAAAATTATGATTTCTTTATTCTTTCAAAATTGTTAACTATAAAAGATCTGTTCAACGACAATCCACATTAGTGCACAAAAAAAAGTTTTCGTCTCCTATTTAAATGTTTCATACATTAGCTACCCTTTTAATACAAAAAAACATACAAATTTCAATATTTTTAATCTAATCTAATCTAATTTTCCAAGATCTATCTATACCAACTTAGATTTATCGTTGTGCAAAATTTCATACGTTTACGTTTATAACTTTGGAAGAATTCTTTAACGATCCACCGTTTATAACTTTGGACTTTGGTTTATCTGAGAAGGATTCAGATATCTATACAGACAGACGGACATGACGAACTTAAAAGGGTACTACGGAACCCTAACAATCACAGTGATTTAGCAATTCACGTCTAAAACATTAATACAAAGTGTGTATTCAACAGCAAAATATGATAAATGGCAAGTCAAAGGTCCACAGGCAAATTAGGTGTGAATTTGAGCAAGTTTTAATCAAAACATGTAGTATAAAATTTATTTCTTTTATCTATAAAATGAATATTGCAAAAAGTAATTACCTAATTGACACAACGATTCGCACATTATTTCTAAGTGATTGATTTATCACTTATTTTATTATTTAGTAAAACTCAAAATTATACCTTAAAAATACACATTAGATAAAATATTTGTAATTAGTTACGGTTACAAAAGGTGAGTGATCAAACTTTCGGTTTTTACAAGTTTGCTGCGAAATTCGAGTTCCGGCTTGGTTTCGGGTTTCAAGAGTAATCTAATCGAAACTAATAATTACTACAGATAAGAATACAAATAGATAGTGAAAAGTTTAGTGCAAAATTTCGGTTTCAACAGTAATCCTATTGAAACTAACGAAAACCGAAATTGAAATTTTTACCGGCTACAAAAAAAAATTGTTATTATGAAATGTGGCATCAATTACATTGCGCATGGTTTCCCACAAAAACAGCACCTCACCTCACTTAAGATACATGTTTAGCTTACAATTTGTTTGAGTTTATCAGGCCGCTTGGTAGCAGGTTCTGGTGTAGCGGTGGCTAGGTACTCCAAGGCGCGAGCAATGGCTGGTGGGATGGGTGGCGGAGTAGGCAGGTGATCTCCTACAGGCCGGTATCCATTCTCATCTGCAGTGTATGTGAGACTAAAATCGTTGCCTTCATTGTCCTGAAAAAAATATTAAAAAAAAAAAAAATGATTATTATTATTATATTATTTTAAAGTTAGGAAGGACGGACGGACAGACAGACGGTGCGTGGCGTTGTCTTAATAATAGCATCTCGTAGACATTCGAGTATATCGGCATTCGGCATATAGGTATTCGAGCATTCGAATTCTAAAAATACTCTCAAGATAAGTCATGAGTACAAGACGAATATTCAATCCATAGCAACACTAAATCTGTTATGATAAGTGGGCTCATCCCGTAACTCTGAAAGCGATAGTGAGAGTTGCGCGAGCGGGATCCCGCATAGTACGAATAAGTTGGTACGAGCGAGATGGCATGCTCTCGCAATCAGAATCACGAACGTCTCAAAGTTAGAGGATAAGCCCAAAGCTCCAAAAAAGCTTTTATGAATTATCGGACTATGACCCATTTGTATGTACAGTTGGGCCATAGTCTCTGCGAGACAGTCAATCGATACATTTACAGAAGAAGTAAATTTTTAGCTAAACTACCTTGTAGGAAAATCCTCCCACGACTGATTCTCCAGCTTCATCATTAATAGTTATTTGTTTTCCTTCCGAGTAGGCTTTAGTCCCATCGCCACTTTCGTATCTGAAAAATAAGTTGTTTTGTTCCAATTTAGTATCTGATAGGACTACCAGCACTGTTGAAAATTTGTCTGCTATCCGGTAGTTACACTGTTTTTTTTTCCACATTGTATTCATTGTTAAGGGATTTTTTTGACAATTTATGATAAAAACAATTCGAACCATTACTAAAATAACCGACCAAGTGCGATTCGTACTCGCGCGTTGAGGGTTCCGTATCAAAGCTACCAAAAAATTGTATTTTCCTTCTTTCAGTTTTGGTTCCTCCGCACGAGCCCATCTCACACGTGACCCCTTTTGAATATTTGTTGTTGTGCTATGGAGCTTGTAATATAATCACACCGAGCTTAACGCTTGTATGTATTCATGTTTTTACGACAGAGCAAAAATAAGAAATGCCGATAAAAAAGGTTTCTTTTGTGACTCGGGAACCCACCCCCCTCAACTTTATACTCTTTAGGGTTCGTACGTCAAAAGGAAAAAAGGAACCTTTTTAAGATCACTTCATTGTCCGTCTGCTGGCTGTCTATCTGTTTGTCTGTTTGTCTGTCAAGACCTTTCTCTCTGGAACGCGTGGAGAAGGTATCAAGTTGAAATGAATATCAAATACTTTGGTGTACGGTCCCTCGAAGCTGTAAAAAAATCAAGTTTCTAAGTCAAACCAATAAAAAAATTAAGTCACCACCATCTCTGAGAAGCGCGTTGAATCCAGTCGGCATTAGAAATAGGAGGTATCAATTGGTATTATTAGGAGTGTCTCGAATATACTTTTGTGTCGGGTACGGAACCCAAAACAAAGGTAAATTTGTACAGGCTGAGTGACTAGCTCTGATTTCAGAGTGAAAATAAATTACCTACCGGTAGTGGAAATTTCCATTGTGTGAAAATACATAGCTATCCATTTCAAGAATAGGAACCACAGGAACACGATGTCCTGTCCTTTTCTTGAAAACTCTTGTATCAATCCCTGGCTGGAGTTTTTGATTTTCTTCTTTAGCTTTCGGAGGAGTTTGTTCATTTTCAGTATTCGTATCTGCTTCAAATTCCCGAATAAAGCTTGCTTTTGGTGATTCAGTACTTGTATCACTTTTTCTTTTCCGACGATTTTGGTAGCTACTAGAATCAATTTCGTACACAATAGCAACTGGTATTTGCAAGTTACTTAAAACATGAGGGTTGGCAACCAATTTTACATTAGTTTTATTATTAACGTTCATTCTATGAGTATCACCGTTTTCTTGTTTATGTTCTGTTGCAGTCTCACCATTTTTTGTTTTATCTATTAGACCAACTTTTACGTTTTTATCAAATTTCTCTACTTTATTTTCCATTGTTTTCTCTGATTTACTTGAGTAGTTGTTATTATCAAACACAATTACAACAGGTACAGGATTGTAATGTTCTGCCGACGGTGGATGGTTCAAATAGTGTCTCGGTTCATCAATTTTTTCATTAATCCATTCTTTATAACTGTTGTCTGCTTCATTTACTGTAGTTATACCTGATTTGCCTGAATAGTTGTTGATATCTTCATACACAACTGCAACTGGTATAGGGTTGTAATTTTCTGCTGACGGGGGATGGTTGAAATGATATCTTGGTTCCACAACTTTTTCTTTACGCACTTCTTTGGAATTATTTTCTTTACTATTAACTCTGTTTGTTAACATAAATATGATAAGCAGAAATAAACTACTTGATTTCATTTTATTATAGGTAATATATTGATTCGTTTTGCTTAAAGTGTACACAACACAGAGGCGCTTAGAATACTAAAAAACATGGTCCAACAGCCGTACTTGAATTGATCTTTTTTATAAAAGAATCAAATCACTAGTTTGACCAGAATCCATTTACTTCGTAAATTGATTATCCAATGTTTACAACAGGGTCATGATTCATTTATAGTGATGATATCAAACTACAAAAAAAAAGTTCTAATTTGTATTCATGAAGGCATCTAAACACGACAGCTTTGATAAAATATATGCTCATTATTTTGGTAACTAAGCACGCCCATAGACTGCATTTCCGTATTTCGTTCGTCTCGTTTTCATTATGAATGACATTTCATGATATCTTCTTCAATATTTTCTACGTACGTTATGTTAATAGAATACCATATATTTAGCAATACAAACACGTTTTTTGTTGTGCATGTTATGCACTGCTGAAAATGTAAGTATCGTTTAGAGAATTTCAGCGAGCAAACAGGCCTTGTTCAAAGTGGCCAACAAGTTGATCGCGGCAAATCGTCAGCGATCATGTCTCATTGTTGACACCTCTACGATTGTGCAATTTTCCGAAGAACATATCAGTCAAGCGCTAAGGTTGAAGTATTTAGCGACCACTGAGGCTCACCGGAAGGCGCGGGGAGGGTAGTGTAAATAGATGAGTCTTACATATAGGTGGTTTAGAAGTCTGGAGTATCACTCAATAGTAGATTCCTGGAGTGAATACAGTGAAGATGTTTCTAAAATTTACTTGTTTATATATAGCGGTGACATGCGCGCGCGCAGCACCCCCACTTGATGTGGTGCCTTTGGAAAAGCAACAGCCTACTGTGATTCCGATAATTTCCCAGTCAGACGAGCTGGAATCTAATGGAACTTACAAATTTAGGTGGGTCATAAAGAATAATTAGATATTACATTTTATTTATCTTTAAAAATCATCAACGTAATTAAAAATTATACATATAAAGCATTCAAAATATTTTTTTTTCATCACAACAAAATTATGAAATTTTACCGAAGGTCTATTTAAAATCTATACAATAATAATTAAATCATAATTATTATAAACGTATACGCAAGAAGTACAACGCAATGACTATATATCAAATGCAAATCAATACCATATATGTCTGTTCTGTCATTTTAATAGTTATGAGACCGGCAATGGCATTAAACGTGAAGAAACTTCTTACGATAAAGTGCTACCCAAAGCCAGAAACGGACCTTCGAGCAACGAGGGTGGTGAAGACAATGACGAAAGTGACGAGATACACGTGCAACAAGGTTCTTACTCTTACACTGCACCTGATGGCACCCTCATTTCAGTAAGGTAAGGTTTTTTTTTTACTTGCTTTTGTGGTAAAAAGTACCTAAAAAAACAAAAAACTAAGTTCACATAGGTGTACAGTGTTCAGGTTGACCTAGGACATACTTAGCGTAACAAATAATTAAATATCAATTCTGTAAGCTCCATTCTATTTAGAATTCTAATTACTACATTGAGATATTTTTTAAGTATATTTTTCAATTTTATATTCGCATTTTTTTTTAATACACAGCAAGATTCAAAAATTTAAAACAAAAGTTTCAATATACTCTGGTTCACGGATCCGTGTGAGGAACCAGTGAATATTGAAACTTCTGTACACTGAGTTCAAAGTATATTAATATTATGTTAAAAACTTTTGCCTCACCTAGAGCTAACTAAAACCTTTATTAGATTGAAATGACTTATTAGCCAGAAGCTAGGCTGTAAGATCATTAAAAATTCTCATCCTATGTGATTACGTCTACAGTTAATTGTTTTTATATAAACTACTAGCTGCACCACGAGGTTTCACCCGCTATTCTACAGAAACCGAATATTTTTCTGGGATAAAAAGTAGCCTATGTGTTAACCCAAGCTTCATACATAATTTCATTCAATTCCGTTCAGCCGTTACAAAGTTGAACGGGAACAAACACACTTACATACCTACATACTTACCCACAAACTTTCGCATTTATAATATTAGTGTGATGTGATGTAGAAGGACTAGGTATTCCGATACTGTACCCCGAATTCGATTTTTAGATTTAGAGATTAAAAATGAAATCACACTAATAAAACTAACATAGAGATAATTACATAAGTACCTAATAATATTGTAAAACTAGTAGTTCTGTGACCAGTAACGAGTCGCGAGTACAAACTTCTTGCACAACCTCAATTAGATTTTTTTTTGTCGTCGGCGTTTTTGATTGGAGGTGTATTTCCACCAAAAAGGGGGAGGAAGGTTTGCTGTAGCACCATTTACCAGGCGATTTTGGTAATATTTGGCAGAAACATCCAGTCTGGTACAAAATTTTTCGAAAAGTACAATATTCTGGGTAGCACTGAACTGGTTACGGGCAATCGTGACGCTCTTAACATCAGGTGAGCGACGTGGTCGTCTCGTCACCGAGTATAAAAAAAAAACAATTCTAAACAAGAGTGTTCGGAACTGAGACTTTACGACCTTTTATATCTTGGCAAACTCTTGACCGTCATATCCGAAACTATTGTTTAAAATTGAATACCAAATGTTTCTAAAGTCTAATTAAAAAGTCAATTTTTTTTTGCGTGATAATCGGTACACAAGTTCCTATATCTAAAAATGTCCATCCATTAGCAACTGTTACAGGCTGCACGCCTGTAACGGTTGCTGAATAATTTAAAATTTATATCAATAATTTTAAATTACTGAAATAATTTTATTAATAACATGATTTTAGGAAAATTATAATAATGAATTAAAGAATGAAATTGATATAATAATGTCAAAAATTAAAATATAATTATTTACAATTATTGCCATTAGGTTTTGATCAAAACGCCCGTTTATATACATTAAGGGGACATGACATATTAAAAAAGAAAAAAAAACAATACGATATTTCTGCTAAATATTAATTAATCGGCCGGTAAATAGTGCCGCTTTTTGGGGAAATAATAAATCCAATAAACAATTGTCGACGACAAAAAAACTTTAAAATTGTAGTACCAAGTTTCATTAGTGTTAGTTGAAAAATAGGACATGTACGCTAGTACCAACATACGGATAGATGAAAGCAAATTTTACCAGTTGAAGCAGACTTCTTTCGCTTCGCTTACTCGGTATACTTACTGTTATATTTATTCTAAACTTTCCAAATTTAATTAATGTTAATGTAGATATATCGCTGACGAGAACGGCTTCAGACCCATTGGCAACCACCTGCCCAAAGCGCCATCGGTTGCTCCAGCCAGCAATGGACGTCGTGCTAAGACTATCAACACCGAAGGAGAATCTCTAACGCCCGCAGCAAGTAATGCCCCTACAGCTCCGGAAGCTCCTAAGGTGCCTGAAACCCCTAAAACCCCAGAGGTTTCTAAAGCTGCTGAGATTTCCAAAGCTCCCGAAGCCCCTGGAGCGCCCGACGCCGCTAATGCTTCAGAGAACCCTAAAGCTCTGGAGAAGAATGATGCACCTGAAGCCGCTCAAGCCCCAGAATCTCCTGCCATAGAATCTCGTATAGCTGGCAGTTCATCTGAAGCCCTGTCTACTACTGAGACACCATCCAAGCCTTTTTCTTCCGAAACATCAGCTGAGTCATCGACTATATCAGAATCTACTGTAACTGACGCCGCCTCAACGACCGAGGTTGCATTCTCAACTACAGAAAAAGCTTATTCTGCTGAAATAACTTCGACTGCTGCTGCAGAACAGTCTACACCATCAGAAGCTGCATCATCGTCAGAAGCATCTCCAGAAGCGGCAACAACTCAAGCTTCCGAGCCATTGACTCCCGAAGCGTCTTCAGAACAAGCATCTACATCCGGTTCCGAGCTTTCAACGTCTGAGGCACCTTCAGAACCAGCTTCTACTCCTGCCGAAGAGTTGCCAATATCAGCTGCAACAACAGCTGCAAGCTCTGACGAGACCACGGAAGCTGTGACTTCTACTACCGCCTAAAATATCAAGCCATACTTTTTGTAAACGTTTTTGTTATTTTGTACATACCATGTTCCTTATCTACCTACATAGATTATATGAAGCTATTCTAATGGTACGAGTAAACTTTATAATTTAAAAAAGAACTGTATATTGTTGTGTTATTAATATTATGTTATGAGATATATTTTTATGAGAAAAGTTACTCAGTTGTTTTTGGTTACAACCCTGTATCGTATGTTTTGAATATCATTATCAAATCCGTGGCAGCTCTAGCTAGGTATGATAAAAAATAAAGTATATCAAAACGCGTATACTCGTAGAGCACCTTGCACTTTTTATTGTAACAGAATGCCTATTGAAATATCAGTCCGACAACAAAATGTCATGATCAGAGCGCGGCACAAACACTTGATTGCATGGAAGAAGCTACGCACATGTACAATTCCTCTCACTTTTGTTGCGTAAAGTAACGTGCATCTTAAAAAATCTAAAATCAAATATCTATATTTATTTTTCTAAAATGTTACTTGGAATATAATCAAATTAATAGTACAAGCGAAACCATGCACCCGTTGCGTAAACTTCATATGCTTTTTTGTACCTCAGAGGTATGTACCAGGCCGTTAATAAGTTTTGAAGGATTTACTAGATAAATGCCTGTTTAAATTAATAAGAAGTATCTATCAAACGGAGCCAATTATCGTGCTACAATGTGGCATTGTCTACAGTTTTTCACCTTAACCATAATTGCTAATATAAACAAGTGACAAAAACACTACAATAAATCTTTGTTTAAGTAATTTTTTTATAAAAGGCCTTTTGAAATCATCGATTTGTTTGTACGATGTCATATGTTGTTTGTTGAGTACTAAGGATAAGTTTAGTATAGGACGGTGCTTTAGTACATAATATATCCAGGAGTTTATAATCTTTAATAATAATCGGCAGTTATTTTAATAATTTTGAAGGCTATTAGTTGTCATCGTAGCTCTCAAATGGGTAGACTGATTTGAATGGGTTTTCGGTTGCGGATTGCTAAGTGCAAATTATACAAGCATCCATATCAAACAAACTAGTTATAGTATAAATAAACTAGATTTAGCTGGGTTAAGTCCTGATACATTAAATTATGTGTTCAAATCGCGAAAATTTAAAAGTTACATCCTTATCAAGGCTGCGTATCCACCGTGAGTAACCATCCACCCGGTGTTCGAGGAAACTGAGAGATATGAGGTTGCGTAGCGCAGCTGTGAAACGGTGCGACTTATTTCACCAGAAATGTACGAGGATGCTGAGGGGTGATAGGATGTGTAGCATAGCAAAGCTATGGAATGGTGTGTAGCTGAGTTACGCGCGGATGCGTAGCGGACTATTTTACTATTTACAGCAATGCGAGTACATTAGTAGTACCTACTGTCTAAAAAAACGTATATTGGCTGGTAGTCCAGTCTCTCTAGTTCGTTACATAGCCCAGCCATCAGTTACATAACAGGTTTTTTGTTTCTGTACATAATTGGATAATAACCACTACCTCTCATATTAATCCTAACTAATATTATAATTCAGAGGAATATAGCCGCAGTCGTATCAGGTCCATGAAAGTATCGAGGTCTGAAAATTAATACGTTTATCGTAAGTAGAAAACTTCGCTTGCGCGATTCAGAACTCCCTAAATTACAAGTGTCGCTTCATACAAAACGTCGTGCACAAAGCCATCCACCGAAATTGGTCTTTCTGTCTGGATGTTTGTTGTGTTATCACGGCTGAACGGATCTTGATAAAATTTACTGTATATCACAAAGACGGACATGATACTTTTTTTATGTCCACGCGAATTCTACGTCAGCAAATTATGCCAAACACAATTTTATATTTATGCTAAGAATTACGGCCGTATCCTCTGTCCCGTAACTTGACTGCGCTAACACTGTCTCGCACACATTCGTCACTAGTGTCCCTCGCACACATACCTTGCTCGCGTCCTTCACACACATTCCTTGCTCGCTTCCTTCTGTATGTACAAATACCTCGTTTCGCTAGCCCTTTTCCACCAGAGTTGTACGATCCAAGGAAAATAAAGTTATACTATTGGTGGTCTTTGTCCTCGCGCACCACTCATCTTCCTCGCAAATCTCTGGTGGATATGCAACCTTAAGTTTTACAGTATCCCAGATATTCTTAAAATATTTTGTTTACTTATTTTATAACTGTATAGTCAACGCTAGAATGGTCGATTAGACTCTTGTTGGGATCTCAAAACTTTTTAAGGTGAGAGTTTTGCGAGACTTAGGGCTTATTACAGGAGTGCGTTTGATAGAATTTATTATTCGCTACAAAATTAACAAGAATTTAGTAATTGAAATTTTTTGTAGTCTTGCACTACAGGCTACAGGCTCTCTCGCAGGGTCCGCCTGGGGAAGTACTACACCTTTGCCAGCTATTCCACCGCCATCCCAGCCCGCGTATCCCTGAACGAGCCCTTACTGCTGACGCGACGATGGCAGGTGGCATACGGCAGTATCTGTGTGGTAAAATGAAGAAGTTAATATATACTACTACGGAGCCTAGCAAACATAAAAGAGGGGCCATTTAAAAAAAAAAAACGTTATTGCACTGAGACCGATCAAACCTACAAATCAAAGGGCACTATGAATTATGTCAGACACGTACATTTTGGCACTAAGATCACAAGTGTGATTGGTACCGTGTCCGACTCGCCTTGCGGCCGGCGCACGCGCTGGTGTCACTAACCTCAACCTAATCTACCTCTTTTTATGTAACTAGCTCATCTATCAGACTATGCAGAAAATATTGCAATCGTTTCCAATGTCATTTGGGGGCTCCACTTGATATGGACTGAATCGATTTCTATCGCTCAACATCGTTGGCGTTTTGTTTTATGTGTCTATCGAACATCTATTTCATTATTTATATTTCGAAATACAATCGTTTCGCACTTCTATGTTCAAAGGTGTGTTATATGTAATATACTAGATGTTATCCGTGACTTCGTTTGCGTGGACCCACAAAAAAGAAGTAGCGTATGTCCGTCTCCGACCCTTAAGCTACATCTATGCAGAAATTCAGCTCGATCAGTTCAGCCGCTTAGTCGTGATAACGCGACAAACACCCAGACAGAGAGACGTAGAGTAACAAATACAAAACAAAGAAAGACAAATAGTCTTCCCAAATCATTAATAGGAAAAATTCATGGCAAAAACCACAAAAGAGTAAAAAATATAATTAAAAAAATATTTCCTACTAGATAAATATAAATAATGTTTTGGGGGGCGCATGCCCGGACATTCCTCAATGTAATAAGTAAGTAACATAGTGACTGTTAATTGTTGTCAATATAAAGAAACTTAAAAAGATTGCCTAGTACACAATCTTTAATTATAAGATTAAACTAAGCATGATTGCAGGTTTTTTGTAATACTCACAGCTTACATTTTTTTTTTTTTAGTGATAGAGAGAGTTACTTTGTAATTTATAATATTAGTTAGGATGGTCTCGCCATGATCATATATTTTTACTCGACTGCCAAGAATGTTTTAGGGGTGGATATATGTATGTTTGTTCGTATATTACCTAGCTTTAGGTGTTCGAGTGAATTATCATTGGACTCCTCTTTACGTCCGGAGTGACATATGCTGGAATTATTTTGCAGTCAGGTATTTTGTTTTTCTTATAATAATATTACTTGTACACTATAGAGGCGATTCATAGCGCGGGTCAAATGGATCCAGTATTAGAAAAACCGTAGGCGATTCATACCACGGTGCGAAAGAGCTAATTAATTTAGAGCACTAAGCTTGGGCGATTCGCACCGTGGTTTGAGCTACATGTTGTATGAGCTGCCGCAGTACGCTCTCTTGCTCAGAAACAACGAGTTATATGTAATTAATATATTATTATATCGGACGGTGAATCTATCTAACTACATTTAGATTATATTTAGACCTTCAATGGCATTTGTCTCTGGATATTCTGTGTCTAGTAGGTCAAGTAGATTACATGGTTTTAGTTTTTATGTTTTCGTTTAGTTAGTAAAGGCATTTGCTCGGTATAAAAATTTAGACTAAAATTATAATAATATATCATATTCTTCTCTTTTGTTGTGGTCTTCTAAAACTTCTAAAATGTTACATCTTGTAAACTAAGATATTATCAGAAATATATATTGTTCAATGAAAGTAACAACGATTAAAGATTATCTTTACACAACTATTGTAAAGTACCTTCTTGTATTTCATCTGAAATAACCATCATCATCATAAGCTCGCTGAAGACGTCTACTGCTGAACAAAGGCCTTCCCCATTAAAGCACCATACACTGAAATTTCAATTTGCATCAACAGGCTACCCGCGAATTTTACAATGTTGTCAGTCCACCTAGTGGGAAGCCTACAGACGCTGCGTCTTCAAATTTGTGGACGCTACTCAAGAACCTCTCTTCGGCATTGGTTGTCGGGTCTTCGAGCGATGTGGCCTGTCCATTGCCACTTTTGCCAAACTCTTTTTCGGCGAAAATCCCGGATCGAATTTTATTGCGCAAAGAAAGTCCATGACTCTTGACATTGCCGGCTGTTTGACTCTAGGTGTACAATAAGAGTTATGCGTAATAATAGAATGAAAGGCAAAATTAGGGAAGCGCCCACCCGGTATAAGGCGTGACTCAAAATCTCCGGATATGAATCAATCTGAGCACAAGATCCTATTTAGCAGTATGTAAAATAAAATAGCTACCTTATTATTATAAATTATATAATAATAATAAAGTAGAAAAAAAAAAAAGGTTTAAAAATGACGGAGTTCTGTGTGTACAAACATTTAAAAAAAACAGGCGAATTGAGAGCCGGAGGAGGTTCTTCGACTGTTTTTTTGGTAGTCGCTTAAAAAAAAGGTACTCACGTTTTATTGAATTGAACTCAGTGCAATCGGTAACGATAGATTTAGCAATTGGGATGACCGCTAACAAGTTGCAAAATGATTTCAATGTGAAATCGTAGAATGAATGACATTAATGTTTACGAATGAAGAGATTCGAGATAATTTTTTCTCTAATTTTTTTTTATACAAGCAATGAGAAAATAGAAAAATGCACGTTGCCAATTATTTTGTATAAGACCATAATGTGTATATTCAACTATATAATTGATCAAACATTAGCTACCCACCTACTACATGAACATAATTGAATCGAAGCGCATGAATAGGTGCGCCGGAACAAGTGCACGCACCCTCATCGAGGAAAATATAATACATACAAGAGTATGCAGTGACGCAGTTCTACTAAATCTCTTGCACGCATATTTTTTTCAGAAAACACTTTTTGTATACCTACTTTGAATTAGCATAGCATTCGTGGCGAGGGTTCGAACCCGGGTGGGCCTGTACTAATGAGTTCTTTGGAACTTACATACACACTGGCTTTTCGGTAAAGGAAAACTACGTCAGGAAACCTGCAAATTTCCGGAAAAGAAATTCGAGGGTGTCTGTGAATCCGTTAACCTGAACTGAGCCAGCGAGGTGGATATGGCCTAATCACCCTTCGAGGGTAGGCCGATATCTCAGCAGTGGAATATTTAAAGGCTGATTGATTGAGAGATGCAGAGAGAGCAATTTAAGCAAGATTTTTTTTAAAGTTTCTTATGGAAATGCTTAGCAAGTAGGTAAGTACATTAAAAGACCCTTACTAAAAACATATTTCTATGAGCACTTCAACATTTTTTTTGTGCTACATGAAAAACGTAGTAACCTATCTAGTTCTTTATACTAATCAGCTGTTAATATGAACATACCTAACAAAGGTATTTTGTTTTGATGATGATGTTTATTGATTGCCGTACACATATAGTTCGATTGAAAACAATATAAAGAAAAACAATTGAACAAATAAAATGGAAAAATAAATATGTTACGTATTGTTGACAACTTTTTTTGTTTGTTGTAATGGTATTATGTTCTGTAGTAGTATACCTACAATGCTATCTAGATTTATGAGATTAAAAAATGAACCTGGTGCAATAGGCTGTTTACTGTAAATTTAAGTCTATTCATAGTTTGTTTTCAGTAATACTAAATAGTTCATGGATTTAAATGTAATTAAAATCAAATTTAGTTTTTAAAAGACTTATAGCGGTCTGAAAAAGTTATTTACACAATATTGGCGTATACAATATTTTAGACTGTGTCTAGTTTGTACGTATTTTATTATTATGTTAAATAAAGAACTTTTAAAATAAATAATAAATAACAAGGTTATTATTAAACGGAATAATGTCTGACTGTAATGCTCATTTTGATCTTATTACCTATGTAGAATGCTAGACATACAGTCCACCGTCTAATGTCCAGGAAGCTCGCAACTTTAATCACTGCCTCCATCATTATAGCGCACCTTCTCGCTATTGTGTAATCGTTGATAACAGATGCTAAATGTTGCTAAACTGACAAGCGAAAAACGCCTAGATTTATGTAACGCACATCTGACAGCCATGCATGTATCGACCCTTTGACCTTTTATTACAAACCATAAGTTAGCAAAATATCAAGTTATTAGCTTAGAAAAGTTAGGCTACAGGAATAAGGAAAAGGTGGATTCGACATTATTGTATTTGCTGACTGATTATTGGACTATGTAGCATTATCTCAAACTTCATGTGCTCTTGTTGTCTCTATCATTTATACCACTTTGCCTTTGTCTAGTGTTTTTATTTATTTATAAATAAAGGTTTTATTACTTTTACAACTGTTATTTTAATACACACTACTTCTCAACTAAAGCCTATCAAGATCGGTTTTGTAGTAAAAAGATAAAAGGCTAACATAGAGACATAGTTACGTTCTATAATTTTTATGTTACCAATGAGTATGTCTGTGTGTGTACTTTGTATATACTTTACACAGTGTGTATTTAGTTAAATCTCTAGTTCTCTATTGATGTGTCAAGTCGCTGTCGACTTGACATGGACATTACTACAAATCTAAAATAGACCTTAAGCCGCATAGTATAAACTCCGTTATTTATTTACATGATTGAGGGTGAGGCGGCGCTGGTCTGGCGCGGATTTGAAAAGTGTACCGACTCCGAGTCCTTTAACCTTTAATTAACGGCTTCTGTGGGATTGTGCACGTAAGTAAAACCACGTAGTAAAGCTGGTAGATAAATAAACATTAAAATAAGAAAACAACAACATTAATTTCCATATCTATATAATTTATCTAAAATAACATGCCCTTTTCTAGGAATCAACGCACAGCAAACCGCTCATGATAAAGACGTGAAATTTGAACCCAATACTCCTCAAAATGGTCTAGATAAAAAATAAGAACGGGTTTGTGAAATTCCACCTGTAAAGGGGAAAATGAACCCCCAAATATTGTAGAGAAATAAAATCTTAATTCACCAATAAAACTCGGTTTATGTACTTATCATAAAAATAAAGAAAGGCATGTCAACTCCTAAATAGGTGAAATTATGTGTTTAATTTACTGTAGCGTATGCGAGCGAGGGCATGCGAGCAAGCTAGTAACCTATTAAGAGATCGGTTTACACGATATGGCCGCCGTTTGTTACACTAGTTTTAAGTCCTGTTTTTGTCTCATTTCATTTTTGATGTGAACAATAAAGAGTTGTCTATATATCTATTTAAATAGTTACCTACTATTACAATGTAAAGAATTGCTTGAGTGGGTTTCTTGCTGAGCTCGTACCTCCGAAAGCCAATTTGCATATAAAGGTTGGCAGCGAGAGAAGATTCGAGGTCGGTATTAATCGATAAAGATAGTGGGCTTAAAGTTACTCCATAGATAAATTAAATGCCCAAATTTGTAAAACAATAGGATATTCATTCAGTAGGAGTGGAATTAAGGTTTTCAAAAATCTATGATATCTATCTCTATGATCTATGATGTGCGTAATAAAGACATTTCGCAACCGTATTTTAAGAAAGTATGATAACATAGGTAGGTAATTATATATTATGCTAAGTGCCCCTGTAAAGCTCAATTTGTTGTACACTGTCAATAAATATAACGCAACAAGAGCACTTCAAAGTAGTTTTCATAGAGATTTATGCTCGTTTCTAGTTAATACGTCATTTACACTTTGTGTCTTGCCATAAGTTACGCTACATAGTCGACTCTAACGAGACGAGTAGAAAGCTTTAGATGTCATGATAGGGTATAATGGTTGAATAGCAATAGATTGATAATGTCATGATTTTTCGATACCTATCGCAAATAGAAACCAAAAAATTGGGATCGGTCGCGTCTCCAGCGCATTGCAGTGGCCCGGATCGAAAGTACGACGGCAGAGCGAGCGAGTGCTAGTGGCAGGGGTGTGGTATAAAAGCAATCGCACTACTACCACTCTGACATAGTTCACGCTACTCCACGTGCCCCGTCACCGCACGTCACTTAACACATAAAAATGAAATTCCTGGTGAGTGCAGTGATTATTTTAGTCGGTTCAGTCCACAATTTCACCTTTCACCTATTTAGCTCGCATGTGCCAGCGGGCAATCCTCAATAAGTGCTTTCCAGTTTAAAGGATGATCCGCTGTTGCAAGATGCACGTCTAAATAAGGTCACTAAGGAGTGTGTGAACTTCGACATTTAAATACCTTCGTCCCCGAATTCCAACGTTCCATTAGGTGCTTCATTACTAGGACGAGTTCGAGCATGCAATCGCGTATTTGTACGTAAATTAAATTAAAGTTTTTTTTTAAATATATTATCGAACTCACGTTGAACAATGATTGTATATTTTCTACTTAGAATGTTTGGTGGGCGTGTAACATTTTATTTCTGAACCTTCTGTTCGAAGAGTTCATAGTTTGTCTATATGTCAATATATTTTTTCTATTTATTTTTTTGTTAATATTTTTTATAGAAGTTAACCAGAAATATTTTTATTAAAATAACAGTGCAACTGCAATTGTCTCGGTCGATGTTTTGTAGCATCATTCATTCGTAGTGGCGGCCGTTAGAAAAAAAATCGGTAGTATCCAATACTCATTTTTTTGTCCCAGTTTATGAACCAATTAAGCAATTTGATAAAAATAAAATTATGTTACATATTGTAACTCTTGTTTTTGTCAAAGAAGGAAAAAACTGTTTTGTAAATAACCGAATAAAAGTATTTATTCATGCCGTTTTTATCAATTAAGATAGATTAACTCATATTTCATATGTGGTTCCAAATCAAAAAGTTTGCGTGAATGATGATATCTTTAAAATTTTATATTTTTGATTATTTCAAATTGCTAAAAATACAAAGAAGTTAAAAGAACCATCAATACAAGTAAGTTTTGCTTTTATTAACCAATATCCAAAAAAAAGGACGTTTCTCAAGTCGACTGTTTTTTTTAAAATACTCGTACCAACATAACATTTACAGGTACCTACAAAAATTATGTAGAGCAAACGTCACTAGCATCTCATTTGAAATGATTTAGATTTATGGCATTACGCATAAATAATTGATATACATAACCCAATTTCTACCTCAGACTCGATCTTGTTTTTTTCATATTACAAACAGTTGCATAACTTTCATTCTAGGTCATAACCAAATAATATTATGTCTAGAGGTGTAAGGTTAGGTTACGTCTCGGATTCTAACTATTACATTCATTTCTGAAACAAATATAATTGTATACATCTGCTTCAAAAGGACTGTCGGTAAATATTATCGGAGTTTTTCATCAGTGATGATATTACGTGCTCTATGATTAATTACGTAGGATTAATTTGGACTGTAAACGAATCCGCGTAACACTTAACGTAAAGAGCCAGTGAAGCAGATGACTGATTCATGCATCACCAGGCTTTAATAATACACATTACACGATCTAAAGCATTAGTATATCAGCATAATAATTGGATGTGTTAATCTTAGGTTTTTTAATGAAACGAAATGTTTTCTAACGCATAATGTGATACCATAATCGTATAGCTACAGATACGGTACACAGCTTTGTAGCACCCACGTGTCTCGAAAAATCAAATCACCCACAATTACGTAATACCGTATAAGCAATGTTAACATGTTAACAAAGCGTAACCAAGAGTTAAGTGATCTCAATGAAAACAAAGCCATACTTGTAGACATAAGTCGTAAGTGCCAATACATATAATAAGAGAGCCCACTTTCGCCCAACCTGCGTGTTGAACGAGCCGGTTTCACAAGATGCTGCCATTGTATCCGCTCCATCTTACCTTTCGACACAGCGAATATTATAAAGCTCTTCAGTCTGACATCATATTACACAATTTATTAAATGTCAAGTTTGCTCATGATTCATTTTGGGAATTCCAGGTTGTTTCCGTCGCTGTACTGTCCATTGCGACAGCTCTCCCGCAGCGGAGAGTATCGCTGACGCCCGAGCAAGGCGAGGACCAGCAGGAGGCGGAACAGACCTACAACAACTACCAGCCACAGCAGCAACCTGAGCAGTTCAGGCAGCAGGCGTACAGAGATCAGAACAAGCAAATCGACGACTTCAGACCGAAAGTTCAACTGGAAACTAGCACCTTCATTCCCATCATCAGTTTTGACAAGGAACAAGGCACCGACGGCAGTTATAAAACCTCGTAAGTTGTCACCACACTAACAAGAGATATGATGGATTATCATTAAATCTTCAAAACTATTCAGTCCACTAAACGCTCGCGGCGTGTTCTTTATGAGTGCATTTACTTCATTAATTTGAATAATGTTGTAATTTTGTATTATGAAAGTTATTTACTAGATGCGAATAAACTTTATAACTCTAAGACTAAGGAGAAGTGAGATGATATTTCACCATTACCTTTGTGTCTTATCTTTACTTTCAAGCTTTGTGTTTAATATTCCAGATATGAGACCGGCAACAACATCCAGGCTCACGAGGAAGGTCACCTGAAGGGTGTCGGCGATAACAATGATATCCCCGCCTTAGTACAAACCGGTGCTTACTCATACACCGCTCCCGACGGCCAGATCATCACCGTCGAATATACAGCTGACGAGCTCGGATTCAGAGTGAAGGGTGACCACATCCCCACTCCTCCCCCCGTATCACCTGAAATCCAAAAAGGCCTAGACCTGATCTACGCTGGAATTAAGGCTAACGCGGTAAGCTATTATGATTCTCTTCGCATGATTAAGACATTACATAGTCAAGTTTGGATATATGTAAAATAGTATGTTTAAGCATTTTTGGCTTGATAATGGCAATTCGTTTCACACATTACATTTACACGTCTTAGCCAACAAAAAGTAGATTAAAATAGAATAGCTATCAATGTCTAATTTAATATTATAAATAGTAATAGTTTTTCTATATATTATGCATAGCATTGTTCAATTCAAATTCAAATTCAAATGTAATCTTCATTGTATTCCACAGTTTGTGATAATTATTTCAACGTCGTAAATTCAAATTTTATACAATGCCGTTTTAAATATTTATTTTAATTTTAGGAGCGCGACGCACTGGCAGCTAAGAACAACCCTGAGGCCGCAAGGCAGCAAGAAGAGAAAGCTGCCCTTGACTATAAAGGACAATACTACCAGCAATAAGCAGTTTGTGTGAGCTGCACTCAGTAAACAAATTATCGTTGTTGTAGGACACTCTAAGCCACATCTCTAATAGAGATCATTAGAACGACTGCATAGAGGTTAAATCTAACAATTTGTCATCAGCAGATAGCCAACTGTTATCATAAGATTCAGGATTTGTTTTAAAATCATGCCACATTATAAACTTGGGCTCAAGCAGACCAGATAAAATAAGCATGTCGTGCAATGGTACATGACTGATTTATAACTGACATTAGTTATTGTAACATTAAAAGATATTAGGTTATATATAATTGATCAACACTCAATGGCCTATAGCCATAAGCTATACTAGCCTATGGATATTATTGTTTATGGATACAAAAGAGTATTGGTGGACTCGAGAGGTATTTCGAAACCTGCGTTTTTATTGTGTTACTTTCCTGATATTGGCCTTCGTCTTTATGAAATCCAAACTGGGCTTCATCGAGCCCAATCTTGGCTTCGTGAGCGTGAGCTTCGTCTTAGCTGTTAGTCTAGCTTTTATGAGCCTATTCTGGGTTTTATTGAAGGAGAAGGAAAATTAGCAAAAAAGTTAGGCAATAAGGGTGCAGAACAGTGTGACTGTTTTTATGCCCAAGGAATAAAAACAATGATTTGAGTTGGCATAAACAAATTCTGAAAATTTAATAATATGTGATACCGAAACCTTATTCTGCGTGTTCATTTTTATACTTTTGTAAATATTATGTTTTAAGTTTATTTTAATAAAAATGTTATACATTATACAATATGATGATTACGCATGTCTACACACCATCCCCACAAAAATCCTACCAATATCCCTGAGAAAGGGACTTTATTCATTAATTAACTTTAACTTCATTGAAATCGAACAAGAAAAATGTCATAAAATATGGTAAATAATGCGCCTAAAAGTAACTCATGTTTCACGTTAAATATGATTTCTGATATTGCATAGATAGTAAAATACAACATAATAAATCTATTTGTAATTTGTAGGCAACATAAATCATAAAGAACTACATTAAATTCAGGTATAATCGAGTTTCTGCTTTTGCAAGCAAAAAACAACTTTTTCCCTCGTTACAAGATAAGGGAAAGGGCAGACCTCGAGTAGTAGAGAAGTGCCAGATGATGCTATTGAATTACTTGATATAAACACAAGTGAATCCTCATGTGTGTTTTTTGCTATTAAGTTAGCCAGGCGTCATGTTAAACGCTGTACCTGCTTTTAATCTGTCCCCTTATTATGGACGTTCGTGATTGTGATAGTGATAGTGCGAGAGCGGGAGCGCGCATAGTGCGAGTAAGGTGGTACGAGCGAGATGACATACTATCACAATCAGAATCACGACCGTTCATAATAAGGGTGCTGGTTCCTGATTAAGCTTATGTAAGTTGAAAGTAGATCTAAAAGACAAATGCCGTTAATTACGGGAAGTGATCCGAAATAGTAATTACATACATAAACACAAGACGAGTTCAGACTCGTGTGGCTCGGTGTGGATAAGTCTAAAAAGTTTCTAGAAATGACTCTTTTAAGGATGTGTTTAGGGACGTCTTTACCCGGGGGTTCAAGGGGAGCGTTGCGCCCGGGCGCAGAGTCCTAGGGGGGCGCAAGCCCACCGCCATACTTTTCGATAGGTACTTACCACATTGAGCTACAATGAGACCACGCGAGCGGAGCCACGGGCACAGCTAGTTCATTATACATCATAGGTAATGTTTACTAATGACGCCGCATCGCCGCATGCCGCTTTCGACACGTGTCATACCGTTCGCGATGTGCAAGTCAATTTCACTCTTATTACTACACAACTAAGAATTTAAATTCAACATGTGCGCAGCAAAATATCCAGCTCAAAGAGCGTGGTGCGCCCTTTGAAATAGCAAGCCCGCACTTGAAGCGAAATGAAGTCTCCATAATTATTTGTGACGCTGACTTTCGCACCCCGGCGCCGCAAATGCTTAAGACGGCCCTGGATGAGTTCTCTTTTTTTAGGCTTGAACTACTTTACCAACTATGTATTTTAAGTAGCAAGCAGTTTCTACTCAACCTGCCAATATTAGAACTTACTATTTACATAGAGAAATTATACTGAGAATGCTAATGTCCCTGGAAAGAACCTTAGCTCGATTGTAGTACTCACAGAAGAGAGAAGTAAATTTTTTTACTCTTCTGTGATAGTACTAATAAGGACTTTAGATATCGCTATTGTCGCTGCTTTAATCTGCGACATGATTGTCAATATTCCTGCTTGACTTGAAATAGAAACACAAGCTAAATCATTAGTAATGATACGGAGAAAAAACGCGATTTGCTATGAATATTTTTGCTATAATAATATCACTATAATTATTAATTTTGTACATTACTATTAGTACTCACGAGATATTTACCACGATTTTTATTTTTGTTGAGTTCCCGATATTTCGGCACAGTTGCGTGCGCCATGTTCACGGCTAGACTGAAAATGGGGGTATATGATAAAAAGTTACGAAATTTAGGAGCAGACAAACCGATCTAACCCCGTCTCTGTCTTTTGCTACGGGTACCACTGGTAATAGAACTCGATTGCAAGTCCCGACCATACACAGTCACAGTATCACTACGGATTGTATTTTGGTCTCATTGTGGACGCGTACTTTTATTTACCACCCAATACTGGTTTCAATGCACTGGCAAGTTGAAAATGAAATTTCGGTATTTCGTGATGTTAATCGCTTCCTTTACCATCCTGGGTATATAATAGCGCTTCGTAGTCAGGATTTGTTAGGCCCTGCGTCCAGCAGAGGTTCAGCGATAGTAGTTTTGTGTCTCTCGTTATTCTTCACTGTTTTAATGTGCTCTTTAATGTGGCATGTGACAGTTCGCTTCGTTCGCCCTATATACGAACTTCCGGAACTGAAATTGATTTTGTACACCCCCGTGTACTCAAAAAGAATTTATCTTTAGGGGAATGCATGCTTTGGGAAATCTTCTTATGTGGAGTGTATGTAGTGTTGATGGAATATTTGTCGACATATATTGATATTGCCTATCTTATCCGTCACACTTTTTAGATAAGGCAAAACGTAGGTTGACGTTTCATCTGCGGTCTTTTGTTTTTGTTCAGTAGTCTAGTTTCACAGATTTAATACACCGTATTAAGATACCTGTTCCTGTGTTATACCTGTTGTACATGGGAAAGTTTTTAAGTGAGATGTTCTGTATCACACAGGGCAAAGCCACGATTTGTTAATGAACTGTCAAAGGAATTGAGGTGGTGTGAGGTGGTGTGCAAGTAAAGGTCTGTATGTGTCGGTTTTCTGTAGACTCTATGGGTCAGAGTTCCATTCTCCCTTCTTATTATTAGAACATCCAGGAAAGGCAGCTTTCGGTCTTTTTTAACCTCTACTGTAAACTGCATAGCTTGGTAGATATTGTTCAGATGCTCCAAGCACTTGCTTACTTCAGCTTATACATATCTCTTCCAATATAATGGGACAAGTAGAAATAGCCAGACTTTTAAAATGTTCCATCCACAGATTAGCAACTACGAGGGCCACTGGACTACCCATTGTTACTCTGTCGATCTATAGATAAAACTGGAAGTAACCAGAAGTAGCCGGAGGCTAAACAGTGTTCCATCGGTTTAGCATATTCTATGGTGATATTTTGTAAATCAAAAACCGTGGTAAATAAATCGAGGTAAATATCCCGTGAGTACTAATAGTAAAGTAGCAAAGCACCGCGAAAGTCTAAAACAGTGTTTATTAATTTTGTATTTTATTTGAAAACATGTATACAAACATGTTGGTAATAGTCTAGTTAGACGAAATAAATGTTTCGATTATTATTTATTTATATATATTTTATTGGTTTCATCAAATGCCACACACAGAACAGGCTCCGAGGTGTCACCGCGTATTGCAACGGCAGACCGATGTATGAGTGTTTCACAACAAAATTATTCCGCGCTTTTAAACATTAGCCTGTCTACAATATGAACATTGTTGTTTTTTGTAATTTTCTCAGTGGAAACGAAAAGTTTGTATGAATCCTGGTAAATTTACGTAGAGATTCAATTAAAGTTCCAACTTCAGAAGATTATTAGGCAGGCGCTTAACGAAGAAATACATTGGTATTGAATTAAAAATGAGCAAAACTACGCAGTGTAAAAAGTACAGTGTTCAAATTAAAACTATACATATGAGTGGGAAATATTAAATTCAGATATTCAAATTGTGCTGACGCTTTGACGGCTTTAATGATTTGATTAACATTGATACAGCGTTACAATTCAGCGTTAGAACCTAATAACGCTAGATCGTTATTGGCCTAATGATTACATTGAATTTAAATTCCTCCCTGCAGCTGGATATAAATAGATCAGCTGCGAATATTCAGCGCTAATTTGAGGTAGGCAAGGATATGGCAAGCGACCAGAACCACCGGAGGATGGGCAGCAGCGTCCTGTTGGTAGACCGTAAGCGTTCTGGGATCCCCCAAGCCACCTGCCAAGCGAGGGATTTATGGCAACCCCCTTATGAGGGGTGGCCTTTGTCCTGGAGTGGTCGCCTTCTGATGATGATGATGAAGTCTTTAAGGCTGATTTACATCAATACAGTAGTTCAATCCAGCGATAGAATCCAGTAACACTGAATCGGCCATATACATAAGTTATTTTCATATATGTATTGAAAGGTTTTGCAGATATGAAGGTGAACTTTTGCTAAAAATATTCGTAGGCACCAAAATACGTGAAAAGAATTTTAAAACTGAATCCTCTAAAATTTAATTTAATTATTTATTAACAAGGAAAAGGTCGCGATGGTGTTCTAAACCCGTCCAGTGTTAGGGCCCGACATCGAGAAACTCGGTAGGAGCTCGAATGCTCCGGGTGGGCCGGAAGCCTGTGTTGCTCTAAGGGGCCCGAGGGAGATCCCTGGATTGCCAGAACTGCAGGGCTCTCGTCGAGTTTTCAAAAGCGAATGGGTAATTACTAATAATAATTAAATTTAAATGTTAAATGTCTTATTCATAATTATGTGCTTAGATAAATATACCACAATAATGGTCTTGAAACATACTATATCTGTGTTATAAACTTAGATTCTAAAATACTAATCTGATGATGAAAAAATTCAAAGTGTCATAGGCTATACTTTGTCGTCATTATTTTAAAATAATAATACTTGTTAAGTCTTTCTTTAGTCAAAAGATCACAGGCTTAAGTTAATACACATATATAATGATTTTGCTTATAGTAGCTTTATGACAGTTAGGTATGACGATATCACGTAAGACACTCTCTTTTGTGTTCCCATAAAGCTTCAAGATTTACCATAAATGTATATATTTGCAAAAGCTGTGCTGGAGATCTTATTTTTAGCTTAAACCACACCAGTACGTCATCAAGTAAAAGGCTACATTTTATGTCTTGCGCATCCGCTTTGAAGTGACAAGCAGCACCCTGCTAGTGCTGTATTTCTGGGTGATGTATGATGACGACATGTAAGTAAGATTTGATAAAATCAGATGGGCAGAGAGCCAAGCCTTGAGAATACTTTGTTTTGATGAAAAAATCCAAGACTCATTAACCTGCACAAGTAAAATCTTGTACATTTATTTCAAAACGAACCTACAAAGACTTTTGTTTATGGTATTATAATTTCCATATATTTTATGAGACAAACTTCAACAGATCGCAATTAAGATAGCAAAATTGCTTTAAGGGCAATCAGGTATTAAGAAATCCGAATTGAATAAAATAATTTGGTTACCATTCCCAATACCCATCAAAATTGTTAATAATTTGTTTCCCATTAGCGTGCAATTGTGATGAGCACAATGTGCAAACTGGGCACATAAAAGCTAGAAGTCAGCATATGAGATTACACCATTCTTCATATATTTCAGTGATATAATAAAATTTAAAAACATAGATGATGCCAAGCCTTATTATTTTCTTAATACCTATTTTATTTTTAGGTAGATACATATGTGTTTTAGGTATTATCATCATCAACAGCCTGAATACGTCCACTGCTGAACAAAGGCCTTCTCCTTAGACAGCCACACTGAACGACTATATGCAACTTGCATCCACCGGTTACCCGCGATCTTCAAAATATTGTCATTCCGCCTAGTGGGAGGCATACCTACACTGCGTCTTCCAGCTCGTGGTTGCCACTCATTAATCTTCCTTTCCCATCGTGTATCTAGGTGGCCTGTCCATTGCAACTTCAGCTTGCAAACCCCGAGAGCTATGTCGGTGACTTTGGTTCTTTGGCGAATACCCTCGTTCCGGATATTATCGCGTAAAGAAACTCCGAGCATAGCTCTTTCCATTGCCCGCTGTGCGACTCTGAGCTTATCCAAAAGGCCAGCAGTTGAGGACCACGTTTCTGTTCCATATGTCATCACTGGCAACAGACATTGGTTGAAGACCCTTGTTTTCAGACACTGCGGAATTTTGGACGAGAAGATATCACGCAATTTCCCGAACGCTGGGCAGCGTTCGGGAAATTGCGTGTTGGGTCCGAGTTGGATTCTTCGGGTGAACTCTTTGCCCAAGTTGGACCTACCTAACTGGACAAAAACGTGTACAATTTCACGTATACGTTTCGCGATATCTCAGTTAGTTGTGATTGATTTCAATTTTTATTTTTATTCAATTAGTTCAGTTATAATGCACAAAATAAATTTAGTTGTACAAATGGTGTATTTGAATAGTTATATTTATTGAATATTTCTTCCCATCACACTATGAAGTGATCAAAAATAATTAATTTACTTTTAGTACACTGCTGTGCACAGTCAACACGGTGAGACGATGTTGATTCGCATATCTTGGTGTGTGTGCAATGATTCAGGCTCTTTATAACTCAGCCCCCAATGTTTGTGTTCTGGTGAGACGAACTATCGGGATGCGCCTGCGCCGGGTCGCCCGAAGTTCATAGGTAAAGATGCCGGGTATATAAACTCCATGCGGTGTCGCCGAGCACACATCTGTGTTGCTTGTGTCTACATCCAGACCCTTGGAGGTTCAGTTCTTGCTCTACATTTTGGCAAAATGGTGAGATTATGAATAATAATAATATAATATGTTATTTCTTTAGGCTCATTTATTAAGCATTTTATTTGCATCGTAACAATAATTTTAAAATTTACTCAACTGAAATTTTACGCCCTAAATAGGTTTAATAATATATTTAAATAGTTTTAAGGACTTACCTATCTTTATATAATACGTATAAGTATTTATTTATTAACGCTCCACTAACGTATGTACCTTGATAATACAATTTTAATTCAGTACTTCATTATCATCATCATCATCTCAGATCTCAGCCCTTATCATATAATTAGATTAAGCTTTACTAGCTAATTTTTAGCGACAAAATACCTAATGAATACGGAACATAACTATAATTATATTATTAGATTTTCTTGCTTTTTACTGGGCATGCTGATGAAAAGCAAGAAAACCTGATAATACATTGCTATTTTAGATAATACTCATATATTTGTCATTTATTTCACATCTTTCCTACCGTTGCGAATTTTAACAGTTAAGATGATTTAGCAGTTCAAAAGTTCAGGACGTGTTCATAGAAGCACAATGCAGTTTGAATATAACGAGATGGTTGTCTTGTCACGGAATCCTTTCTTTCCTCGTTTGCTTACATTTCTACACACCCACGTACTCCACGTTTCAGTGGAGATGCGTGCTGAGATGTGTTTGCTTTAACTGTTTATCGATTTGCTTTAATCTTGAGATAAATCATGCAGTCGTTCCAGTAGTTGCGACACATTAACAAAGGAATTGTTTTATTCAGTAATTTTAGTAGTTTTTTTTTGTTCACTAAGTACGACCGTTTTTACAGAATCAACTACTGATTTTAATATTTTGCTATAAGTATTTGTTAAGGACTAGCTGATGCCCGAGACTTCGTACGCGATGCTGCTCGGTCTTTGGCCTGGCAGGCTTATGTCTCGGGACCGACGCTTAGGAGATCGCAAACGTGAAGTATAAATCACAAACTTTCGTGTAAAATTGTATCATAACTCTTAGCAGCTGAATTCTTAAAAAATATTTCTTAGTGCTCGCCTATGTGCTATGAGAAATTCCTGTGCAAAATTTTATGATTCTAGAAAACTTTTTTTTAAAACCACAGGCTTTGGTTATGCGTTGTCTTTCAGTCAGTTGTTTGATTTTTAAATTAATTTGTTGAAACTATAAAGTAGACAACTTTTTTTAAACCACAGGCTTTGGTTAACATTTCTTTCAGTCAGTTGTTTGATTTTTAAATTAATTTGTTGAGACTTTAAATAAAACCCCAAGTCGCGAGTAATTCAGCATCTTAGAAAAAATATAGGTAATGCGAATATATGGGGTGAAGGTGTCGTCACCGCCGTATTATTATAAGGCACTATCAAGATGGGATAATAAAAGAGGCTTTAACCGAGAAGTGGCACAAAGAAGGCTGTGGGTGATGATGAATATATTTTTGTATGTAGATACTACGTTAATATTTCTACGTCTTCTTCTTACCGTAAAATTACTTTTATAAGTTAATTGCTTAACCGAGCATCAAGGTGTAATAATAATAAAGTGGCAAAGGCCTAAAGAATGTCATAATTCAGTGACGTACCTGAACAACATAGGCGCAATCAATATTCAAATTTAAAGTGCAACGTTTCGCACAGAGCGCGAAATTCAAATTTTCTTGCGTTTTTTGTCAATTAAAGCTTAATTACTCATCGTAGGTTCATGAAAACTAATTTTGCGACAATAAATAGATTGTTTCAAGAAATTAGTCCAACAAAAAATTCAAGTTGAAAGCTAGTATAAGTACATTTCTCATTAAACCAAAAACCAAGATTAAAATCAGCTTATTGTGGTTTATAGCTAAACCAATGTTATCTAGGTAATAATTTTAGCCGTAATTTCTTAAAACAACTTATTTATTGGCGCAAAATTGGTTTCAATAAATCCACGATGAGTAATTAAGCTGTAATTAACAATAAACGCAAGAAAATTTGAATTTCGCGCGATGAGTGAAACGTTGCACCTTAAGGTGGGTAAGTGTTAAAATTGCGGAACCCACATTGTCATAAAACAAGATAATGGTAATTTCCCAACAAAGAGCTTTTATTTACCAAGAACGCGTCTGACATACGACATAAAGAACAGCTTTCAGTATATGTGCCAAATGCACAAAGGATCTGTGAAAAGCTAACATATAGTCATGCTTTATAGACAGTGTCTGAGATTTGCATGAATTAATACCATTGAAGCATTAGAATGAGACTGTTACAGGATTTCTCTGCTATTTGATTGAAATCGGGTTAGTTATTGCGACAGGATTAATAGGATACATTTATTTATTTATTGATTTATAGCACACAAAACAGATAACAATCGAATTCTTAATAAGTATACAAATTAAAACTATACATCTGAAATGGATTGTAATCCACAATATGTGTATAGAGAAAAGTAAAATAATTAGACGAACGCGATGAAAGTAACCATCCGCAAACCAATGAGCTTACAGATGGGTAAGTCGGCACAATATTTATCTATGTACTACTATTTATTATATTACTATCAGCACAGCTGTTGTGTTTGAACAAACCCGCTTAAGATTAGAATGGAGGATATCATTTATGGTTTTTTAGTAACTATTAAACCTAGGATCGAAGACATCATTCAGGATTGTTTTTTAACAAATCATTATAAAAATTTAAAAAGCTTTTTTTTAAAAAGCATTTTTTTTTTAATGATAATTATAAATGCATAATAATAATTATTTTGATGCAATTTAGTGACGAGACGAGATAGCCTGCGCGGCCATGTACTGTGCTCATCACCCTTACTCTACTACCGGCGATGATAATAATGTCTGCACACTACTGCTTGGCGGTTGAATAACTGAATACTAAATACAAAAATATAGCGGTGCCACTGGTGGACAAAAAGAGTCCTACGCTGACAAATTACAACAGCAGAGCAGTTTCAGAAATAAAACATACTTATTTGCTCGATATTTAAAGTTTCTATTAAATAGATTCATACCAAAAAGAAAGTTACTTATATGTATGATAAATTTTCCACGAGAGTACGGTGCAGATCACAGTGCATATAAATCAGTGCTTGTGGTTCGTGGTTTCAACACATGACTCATATAAAGTTATCTCATTGTTCGCGAAGACGGCACTTTCTTCCGGCACAGATATTGTTCGTTTCCGCATGTGATTTGATGCATTGTGCAAGTACCCACTTGTACATGGCTTTAGATGGCATTAATAATAGATCATAGGTACTTGCATTAATGCTTTGGCGTTTAAAACGTATAAATGTGTAATTTTAAAGATTTTTTAAACATTATTCACAACTTTTTTACAATGAAAATTGGCGTGGTTTTGACACATTTTTGTTTTAATGAAATGGGAATAATCACGTAAAATTGACCGTACTCGCGTAAATGTCGTGTTTTTCAACCAGTGTTGACGAAACTTGGTATATAATTGGTTATTAAATTTTGTAGATTTTTTCGTCGTCGGCGATTTTAGGTTTGATTTCTCCCAAAAAAGGGGGGGAAGGGGCAGTTTGCTGCGGCATCCGGTACTCGATTCTAAGCAAGAATTTCGTTTATGAGCAAAATCAGTGAAGAGGTTGTCAAGATATAAGATCGTGAGATCTCAGTTCGGGACATCGAAATATTTAAGGCCCGCTATTATCCAAGTACGTGTAGGAATTATCTCAGTATGTGTACGCTACTGAGCGCACACATCCCTATAGGCCCAGTTTTTGCCTATGCCACTTACAAGCAGGTCGCCGCTCCATCAATTCATTTGACACACTCATTATATTGCCGTAAGACCATCAAAGGCGTTATGTTTTCGCCCGTTTCAATCTTGTAGTTTTACCAAAAAGAAATAAAGCTTCTATTACCTTTTGCTAAATTGGACGTTTGCTTTAAGCAAATCACCAGGCGCATACCGTCCATATCAACTTTAAATCATTCATTTTCCACTCTACCTCAATCATTAATCAATCATGTACCACAATAATTAACTTCTGTGTTAAATACAAAATTTTATAAGCACACTAATAGTATGGAATAATGCTTTTTATTACTGAGCTTTTCCAATCAACTCTGGAATAGCTAAAGAGGTTTTGTTGAGATACAAAAGAAACTCATACCATGGATTACTTTAACTATAGGTTTCCTTTTTATCCCACCTAACGAAGAAGAAATTCCTTCGTAAAAGGAAATAGGAATAGGAAAAGAAGGAACACCTTCTTCGTTATTGTATTGATAACTATAAGTTACTTTACATCCCGTATCAAAGTCGAAGAGACGCTCCTTTGTTATAGGGAGGCGGAGCTAGCAAATTGGTCATATTGCAATTCAAACTTATAGTTCTTAATTGCATTTGTTACAGATCTCATTATACGTGGTACTGTTTTTGGCGCTGACAGCACAAGCGCAGCAGTCGAGTGAACCGATTCCAATCTTAAGACAAGAATCCGAGGGACCCAATGTCGATGGCTCGTATAAGTGGCTGTAAGATTTTAACAAGTATTTAATAGAAAAATATAATGTACAATAAAACAAAACTACCTTAAAATAACTAAGTATCAAGTATGAAAACTGACGTGGTTTTGATACATTTTGTTTTAATAAAAAGAAAAAACCAAGCCTTGTCTTGCCTTGCATAGTGCAAGACCGAATGTGATCGAAACTATAGTCGGAATAACCGACTTAATTTAACGTGAGTATTCCCGTTTTATTAAAACAAAATGTATCAAGTACTTATATTTACAAACTCGAGCTCTTTGGTGGTTTTTCCTGAGTTTTTGCCTAATTTAGGCGCCTGATTCAGGTCATCTGTCGCCTCCGCCAAATTTTAAAAGCCGGCATGACCGGGACGGACATGAAGTTTGGACCCCAAACGGCACCAGTATGTAGGGAAAAAATATTTAAAAAATAATGTCCAGTCTAAAAATCCCTTTTTGCGCGGTTAGAGATTTTCAGATGTTGTAAGATTTTAACATAATTTTTACTAAAACCACCTCTTGTAGTTTATGAGCTTTTGTAGTGAGTGTTTTATGTTTTACCGTTTAACCACTGTTGTATTGTAAGATTGAAATGGTTAAAGTTTATTTATGACATTACTGTAAAGTTAGCATATATTTTTATTCTACTTGGTGGCGAGACGAGCAAGCCGCTCACGTGATGTTAAGCTTCACGCTTGCCCATAAAATTAACAGTGCCACCCAGAATTTTGAACTTCAACAGTTCAAAACCATTCGCGGTAATCCCTAATCGGCACCCTGAGATGATCATCATCATCGTCTACAGCCTGAAGACGTCCACTGCTGAACAAAGAGGCCTTTAGACCGCCACACTGAACGACAATTTGCAACTTACATCCACCGGTTACCCGCGACCTTCAAAATGTCGTTAGTTCACCTAGAGGAAGGCCTACTTACGCTGCGTTTTCCACCTCGTGGTTGCCACTCAAGAACCTTTCTTAGGTACCCATCGATTATCGGTTGTTCGAGCGATGTGGCCTGGCCACCCTGAAATATTAGATATTAAATCTCTATGTGCCCAGTAATTACGCTGGAAGCATTGCCCTTCAATCCGGAACATAGTAATGTACTTCCACAGACGGACTCTGCAAAACAGTCCTACCACTACAAAAATATAGATAATATTTATATAGATATCGCTTTTATCTGCGAAGCCGACTATCTTTCATAATCATAACAGAAGTTGGCCTTGTTTATTTATTTTAACATAGATTATGTCTGTGCTAG
Organism: Apocheima hispidaria; assembly: GCA_947579745.1. Taxonomy (NCBI): domain Eukaryota; kingdom Metazoa; phylum Arthropoda; class Insecta; order Lepidoptera; family Geometridae; genus Apocheima; species Apocheima hispidaria. The sequence continues at coordinate 8,434,181 of OX388151.1, forward strand.
GATAAGTTATAAATTTACTAAATTAAGGTCGTCTTCCATAATTTGATAATACTGTGAACGTAATCTTTAAATGATAAAGTAGGTATATTATGAGATGTTGTAAGATGGATGCGCGGTCACTATGTTTGCTTACAGATATGAGACAGGCAATGAGATCAACGCCGAAGAGTCGGGGTACGTGAAAAACTTTGGTAAAGGTGAAGGCGAGGAAATTCAGGTGGCCGAGGGAAAGTTCAGCTACAAGGCGCCTGATGGCACTCTGATAGCGCTCACGTATATCGCCGACGAAAATGGATTCCAACCACAGGTAAGTTTTTATGCCAGATGGCAAATAAGCAGAACGGCAACCTTTTGGTGAGCTATCACATGGTACCTTTTTTATTTGGAGAATGATATTAACAGCCCTTTTGAAGTAATACACGTGAAGTAATACAATTAATACCCCGTGTTGTATAGTTATTCTGAAATACTGCAAGCACGCTTCACATATCACAGATGTGAGTCAGAAAGGATCGCATAAAACGCACAGTGCGCGATTTCCACAACATGTGAATAAGTGGTTGCGGCTGGTGTGGTAGTAGAATCGTGACGTCGCAGGTCGAAACAGCCGTAGGTTGACAAGCTATGTCAAAACTATATATTAAAACAAAAACTAAATTATGTCCCGTACGTACGTATATTTTTTTAGATTTAATTTCAAATAGACGAACCGTTTTATTTTCTATTTTGTTACGGTCCTTTAATCCACAGGCTATTAAGACTACAGCGCGAACATTTGGTACACACACCAACTATCAGGAAAAATATTGTAATATAGTGTTTCTTTTTGCGACGAAAGACGAAAATGGGGATTAAAAAAAAACGAATGAACTAGAGAAATTGCGACATAATCGTCACAATTTCCGCTTGAATTGAAAAGAAACAAGCTAACTCATTCATTGTAATGGTGCGGATAAATAACGCGACTTGTTATGAATATCTTTGCGTTAATAATATCATATCATTAATAATTATTAATTTTATATTTTATTTGCAGAACTCACTAGGTTCTCAAGAGATGGCGTTGAAAACATTATTTATTATTTATTTCTTTTTACGTTGTATATTATTGCAATCTAATTTGAAATAAATCTTAAATAGTGGAAATATACTAATTTTTTTTCTATATTAACCGTATTTTCATCGCCTTTTATAGCTGTTTGGACATAAGCTCACTAAACACGTCAGCGCCATCTAGTTTTTGGCAGATTTTTCGGGGGGTTTTGGTTGTACTTCGAAAGTTTTTTTTTTTTTGCGATTATTATTCTTCTCGTAGAGATTTTATTTGGCTAAATTAAAAGAAACCTTAAATAGATCGGTTTATGTATAAGTTAATTCCTTTATTTGTTACGGGGGTGGCATGGATACTGAGTTACAAAACTCCTTTAAAAAAGTTTGTGATGTTTTGATGCTCAGATTTTAAATCTGAGTTTTGATGGTCATGGTTGAAACAGTACGCTCACCATTGGTTAGAGATTATAGAAGTCTAAAAATAAATTGTTCGAAAAATATTAATATATATTTATAGATATTTACGCGTAAGTGTGAATAATGCAATGTGTTGGAAATGTGTCATAAAACTATATTGCTCAGCTCTTGCTCAACATTATTTCATGTTTCTTTGACTACGTCTATGATCTCTAATAACACCTTGACACCACTCTCTGGGAACCACGGCAGTAAAACTTTGATAATGCCAGAATTTCATAAAAAGCCGTTATGATGTACCTAATATTATTTGGTCATTTGTGTATTAAGACGCGGACTGATCGTGATTTGAAATGAGTATTGTACCCGCTCAAAGTTCTAATGTTTAAAGTTGAAAATCGCATATCATACTTGAGGAAAAAAACGGGAAATCGTAGTTTTTCATTGCTTTTTTGCCGATTATCGAAAATATACAAAACATATAAAAAAACTACCTGGTCCGCCGTATAAACCACTAGCCTGGATATTTAATTTGTAAAAGAAAATTTGTAGTTACCGCTGAAGGGTTTATCGGGGGGTCATTTTGCGATTTTTTATTTTGTAACTAAGACAGATTTTCGGAATTTTATTCGGTTAAACGTATTTTTAGTTCTATTTTACACGTGCAGTATTTTTTGCACCTGATTATTAAATCTCGTCACTTCAAACAAGGCGCTCAAAATACTACTTTTTGTAGTTTTTGTGCTTAGACCTCTCCTTAAGTGCGTCCAATTGCGACATTTAATTTAATTTTATGAGTAGGTGGTAATGGTAATCCAAATTTATGTGGACATTACTGCTGCAAAGGTACATACCTATTTAAATTCAAATGTGAATTAATGCGACGAATAATACTTAGAACATCACGGCCTATCGCGGCCTCCAGCCAACTCGGCGTCCCTCTCAGTCGGGCCTGTCCCCGATATGATTATTCTGTTGTTTTTTAGAACTACATTGTTAAGATGGTAATATAATAAAATTAAATATCATAAAACTTTTGTACTCAATATAAATCTTCATAAAAATATAGTCTTTGTCTAAAATGCTAAAACTCACCTTGAAAGATTCATCATAATATATTTAGACAATAGAATTAAAATCAACGTTGACCTAGTTTGTATTGCTATTATTTAGGCTACCTCTTTACATAATTTTAAGTGTATACTTCTAGGAGCAGTGAGGACAGGTAGAATAAGCTTGTAACAATGTAGTGGCCGACGTAAGGTTGGGCGGACTTTTGGTCCCGACGCTGCAAGATGGACGGGTTACGATTGCAGATCGAACCTGGCTTGGACGATACAGGACAGTAGCAGATGATGTAGTAAGAGAGAGGCCTATAACTAGCAGCGAGATAGGAAAGATGTGGATCGATGATTTCTCATTTCATGCGAGCCAATAAGTCGTAAATTCGTGTTGAGTAATACGCTGCACCTGCGCCCACGTCGCGTGCCAGTGACACTTTTGTTTCGAAGACACCTACTTAGATTGATCGGATGGGCGCGTTTTTAGCTAAATTATGTAAGGATAGCAAATGTCAAGTAATCAATTAAGGCTTTTGCCTTGCCTGTTTATCTTCAACACAATATACATCAACAACATTGTTGGTGGCCGAAGTTTCACTGAATCACGAATCAAGATTTACATTTTGATGAGGGTTGACCTATGGTTTAGCTAGACTCTGTCTGCAACTTGACTGTCTACACAACACATCCTGTTATGGTCGATCTTTTTGCCCTTGACACATTGCATATTGAAAATCGAATTCCCTTTTATGTCAATTATATGCCTTTGGCAACATTAAGTATCGATACGAAAAGAAAATTGTAATATGTATCTGGCAATTTAGGTAAGTATATGATGGTAGTAATGCGAGGTGCATGCTATAAATTTCAGGAGAGTAGGCCATCGCTGTCCTTAAAACTATTCAAACAATAAAGACTTCCACAAACCAAACTGTATGAACCAAATATTTGATATATGTACACAACAAACACAAGCGCGGGCTGGCACACAAACTACCTCACAACTGCGCTGCGCCGCCAGCGGCGCAGTCCCCGCCCTGCTGGCGCGCTTCTCACGTTTGATGCGAGAAAACGTGTGTATAAAGACTTGAGATAAGCAAGAAGTGGTCCTGTGGACTTGTAAAATACCCGAAAAATATTGTTACTTGAAAAAGTCTGAGTCATGTGGCGTTTGCACTTGCGAAAGAAACTTCAATAGTCTAGGAGGAGTGGGTCAGTTTAATAAAGTTGCTGTAAGGTCGACTAACAAATTTGGGTGTCTGAAGATCTCTGATCTTATTACTAGTTTATCTACGTATTATTATTCTGCCGTCACACCTATTATGGACACCTATCAGATCAAGTTCAAAACGTTATTATAATTTACAGCCTTGCCTTGATTCAAGACGACTTGCGTTTTTTGTAATTTATAGATATTTAGTAAAAAAAATTAAAAACATTGATAAATCGAATTCCGAGCAATTAAAATTTAATTTGCCTGTGTGCTGTATGGGATAAATAGAAACATCTTTACAACACGTATAAACTCAAGATTTTCCTTGTCAAAATTCAGTCACGAACTCTACTAATATACTGTATGGGTTATATACTTAAATGTATTGCTATTCGACATGACAAGTAGAAAAAACCCCTAAAATTATTTATTTTTCTCGGACACGTACATAATTTTTCTATTGTATGTTTCTACGAACTTCCAAGGAAAATAATTAACTGCCAGTTTTATTTTTTCCGAGATATATAATGTATAGTCAGAGTCAATAGATATATTCTAGGTCTACGTTCTTTATCTTCGACATCATCGTCCCAAACTAACAGGCGAGTTGCATGTAAGGGTGTCTATACATGACCCGACCTGACATCGTGTGAAAGGGACAGCTAGATTTGAATTTCACGGGAGCAAAATAAACAAACTATTAAGGTTATAGCTTCTCCCTTTCGCTTCCCCAGAAACTTATATATAGCCATCTCTTTCAAGCGATGTCGGGTCGGGCCATGTGTAGACACCCTTACATGGGAAATTATAAGCGGTAGTAAGGAAAACGAATTGCTTCTAGATACCAAATTCAGACAGCACTACTTATTCAACTACCTACTGATAGGAAAAAAGAATATATACCCAGCATAAAATTACATATTTATAAGCCGTGGTAGCTCAGTGGAAGCAAGCCCGTACCAATGAGTTCCTTGGAACTTACGTACGGATAAACCACTGGCTTCTCGGTGAAGAAAAACATCGTGAGGAAAAATGCATGTTTCCGGAGAAGAAATTCGATGACGTAAGTGAATCCGCAATCCCCACTGGGCCAGCGTTGTAGGAATGGCCTAATCACCCTTCGAGGGTATGCCGATGTCTCAGCAGTGGGATGTTTAAAGGATGATGTAAAGAGATAAAATTACGATGAATCAAAAAGACCGAGAAATACTGGAAGCGTTTGAAATGTGTTGTTGGAGACGGGTGAAAAAAAATAAAAACTAGAAAGTCCTAGAAACTGTGAACGAGAAAAAAGCCTCCTAGCAACTATAGAGACCAGAATAATCACGATATTTGGCTACCTGGTACTACATTACAAACTGATGAAAACCATCATAGAAGGAAAGACAGGACCGGGAAGACCAAGAAGAAGACCAGATAAAAGAGAAGGCAGATGTCATGTCGTACAAGGAGGTGAAAACGCTGGTAGTAGATCGCCGAGCATGGAAATCTCATAAATGCTCATATCATTGGGATATTCACTGTAGGGAATGCTTCTATCTATAAGGAAGATCTGGCAGCAGGTGTATGGGTCTAGTTGGCAAACGCGTATGCAAAATTTCGCAGCAAAATATCAGGCGCCGACCCTCGACCTGATTGGCAAATGGGAAGCATTATATGTTTGAAACGACGCTGATATGGTTACCTAATAATTATGCGGTTATGATTTAACGCTGGCGTTACAAAGTATTAACACATACTTGACATTTTGGATACGTATTCAAATAAATCTTGAAACATTATAACAAAGATAATTTACTTCGCATGTTCGCTTATGAAAGTACATGAGCAACAATGGTATTCACGTCGCTACAAAATAACCTACTTTGTGAAATTTAACTTTAAACGCAATTTTTTTTCGATAAATACAATTACATTAGGGTCGAATTGTTATTTTTACGTGGGTAGAAATATCAGTGAATATGGGTGTATAGTGATATAACAGCAACATGAAAATAATTGTTTTATATTTATAAAAACAAGTTTTTTTTTTGTTGTGCTGTTGTTAGGACAAGAAGAAACAAACTACCAACATAAAGTACGAAAAAAACATTTATTTAGGAAATTATACATTTATGTTGTTACAGTCACTAACCGCCAAACTGGTTGTTAGAAACCCGTGTCTTAGTAGTTAGTTCCTTTCATTTGTCTTATTCTAAGGATGTGTACATTCATTTAACTTTCAATTTAATTTTCATTTACTATGAATGAATACTAACTATTTACTACCTAATGGCAATATATACCATGGACAGGGATACCGCTTCTTGTCCTTGGTCATCTCACTGCGTCCTTAGTGTCCATGAAATCAACAAGCCGTGAGAAGTCATCTTTAAAATATAAAAGTTGCCGCATTTTTTAGCTGCCAACCTACACGCTGCAAATAAAACACGTCTTTATTCGTCATCAATGTAAATACAACGGCTACCTTGTACAAGTGATTCCACGTAATATCCGTTACTGCTCTTGCAAAGTATTTGGCTACCGTTACATAACTTTTGAACCTGCAAAGATAAAAGTAATAAATCACCATTAGTTTCGCCGATATTCCTGGTTTTGTGTTTGGATTGACCTTAACTTTACTGTTATGTAAATCAAGAAATAAAGGACGTGATTCAAAGCTTAAGAAAGCAAATTCGAATGCTCTATAAAATGACTTCTAGCATATGCGGTACAAATCTAACCTTGGCAGAAGTCTTGTTTCTTTATTATTGCGCTACTCGCGATATTAATCATCCTGATATACGAGTATATTCACACAATTTTTGCATAAATCTGATACTTCTGCAATTTTGTGAAACACGTGGGACGCACGAGACATGGTTTACAAATAACGTATAAAGATGTTGCCTTTGTTCACTTCACGACAAGAAAAATAAATTTACTATGATGAATCTGTGACACATCAACCATGACCATGATTGTTTCTTTTGATAAAACTGTGCACCCGGATTAGCCTGAGACATCTAGACAATAAAAATAAGAAAAACAATATTCTTATAATGATTTCTCTATGAACATTTTTGAGCCTAAGTTCTCATTTTGTGTAAAAGGTCACGGATTTATTTAATTTATTGTTGATTGAAATGTTTTAGCTATTAGCATGTTTTTTTTCATTGTAGGCCGGATTTGATTCTCACCTCGGGATGCTGAAACGTTTCTTAACTTTGATAGACTTAACAACAGATTAATTCTAATGATACCTTTGCCTGGCACTAAGCAAACGACAAAGCAAATGACAAAGACAGCAATAGACTTAATCTGTCTTCAAACTTAACAAACGTTTCAGAATCCCGGGGTCAGCCGAGCAGATACTACAATGATTTAAAATATCCGTTCTTGCCCTAACTATGTATTGTGTTAGTGATGTGTCGTATTCTAGGACAACCCAAAAAAAATATATAAGTATGTAGACATAATATATGTGACAGGTATATGTTTTTTTTTTCTCTTTCCTCCTAAGAGGATTTTGGCGTCGCACGTCTTATGCATTTGCCAGTGTCAAGTATAGTTATATATATTCAAGTTTTGTTAAATATTATCATACAAATCATAGTCACAGTCAAAAGCGAGCAAATCAAGTCACGGTCAAGTCCAAGTCATGCCCCAGTAAAGTGGTGAAAACTTTACTAGAGCAGGCTATGGAGTTTTGGAAACAACACGAAAATTCACGTTTCACGACATTATACCATTCACCAACACGCGTGCATGTTCACGAACACTTAACTGGTAAAAATTCACAATTTTTACACATTAACACTCGAAATAACACAAGTTTTGGAAAATAATAAAATGACGCGACATGATTTCTTCACGTTCCCGCCAAAACTCCCAGGTATATGTTCATTCAATCTTTATTTCCAGGGTGACCACCTCCCCACACCTCCGCCTATTCCTCCAGCGATCCAGAAGGCTCTCGACTATCTGAAGACGCTGCCTCCAAGCGCCCAGGGAGCGTCCACCATCACTCAGCCTCAGTACCAGCCAGCGCCATTTAACAAGCCGCGATTTTAGCCTACGCGAGGCAAATAATTAACTCACGTATACGATTATTCAAAACGCTAATCAGTTTTGAAAACTCTGGCATGCAGTTGTGTCAATCACACTATTATTATAAATGCGAAAGTTTGTGTGTAGGTGTGTAAGAATGTAAGTATGTAAGTGTGTTTGTTCCCGTTCAACTCTATAACGCCTGAACGGATTTGGATGAAATATGGTGTGGAGTTAGCTTATACACTGGATTAACACATAGATTATTCCGATTTTATCCTCATTTTATCCCGAAAGACTTAACGGCTCCTGTAGGACAGCGGGTGAAACCCCAGGGCGCAGCTAGTATTGCATATATTATTTTTGCACAATTTTCTTACTCATGATTATTGTTATCTTTAAGATTAAGTTACTTTAAGGCGATGAGATTAAAATTGCCCTATTAATCACATTTACACTAATATTATAAATGCGTAATTTTAAGGGTATGAACATGTAAGTCTATATTTGTTTCCACTAATCTGCGTATTATACCCGTATTATACTTGATATGCCGAAGAAAATTACAATTCCTTTTGGGTACCGGGCGAAACTGCCACGCAATGCTAGTTAATAATAAGTACTGGCCACTAGTTATGATCAATTTTTTAAACACATTTCTTATCATAATGCATCTACTGTCTACTATGCACCGACCCACTAACAAGGGATAACAGAATATTTTTTAATGTTTAATTTTAATAAGTTACTTTTAAGTAGATTTATTAATCTGTATCAATGCTAAAATGTAAATTATTACTTATAAATTTATAATAAATGCTCAAGTTTACTACTGACATTTAAGGACACCTTGTTCTATTGATATATTGTATTAAAAATGCTACAGATGGGTGTGATCCATATTTCAACAGCATACGAATGGATCACATTGGCACACGACACAGTCATCTGAGTTTATGCTACTCACCTTGCGAAGTTACTTAACAGAATAATAAATATTTTATTGAAACAATCTGATCGTGTAGTTACAGAATTGATGAGTTAGTGAAGCTATTCTTATTTAAGATGGGGGCCTTAACGTGTAATGACATTCAAATTCAAATTATTGATTTCATCTAAGTGCAGATCAATAATGTAGCAGCACTATACCCCAAACTGGGTTCAATTAAGTACCCCTATCTTGGGGCTTAGGCCTTCCCTTCAAATGAAACTATTTAAAAGTATATTTAATGAAACATTCGGTTATGGAACTACAAAATTATAGAATTAAATTAAACAGTAATAAGTATGTATCAGGTTCCGCAAAAAGAAAGTAAGAACACAGAGTTTAAAAATTACATCCCGCATATGCAGGATGTTACTGAAAGGTACAACTTCAATATTGGAAGGAATATATGTACTCATAATTATGAAGAATTTTTACTGTGGAGTTAACCTTGAAATCGCGAAAAAATAATCAGCTGTTCCATACATTTTGACATGAGTGACACTCATGTACATTTTGAGTGTCATTGACATTTTTCTATGGTTTTTTTCCGCGATTTCAGCGTTGGTCCCACAGTGAAAGCTGTTCATAATGATAGGTACATATCTTTCCTTTCAATATTGTTGCACCTTTCAGTAACATATGTAACAAGTATATATGTATTGTGCAGTGCACACGTGGGCCAGTGAACTAATGGGCGTGATAAGGAACGTACTGTTTTCATTTCAAGAAGACACCTCTTAAATATAACTTTTTTGCATAAGTAAAGGTAAAGATAATTAACAAGGTAATATATTATACGTACAATTGTACAAGGAAATAAAAAAACAGATTAAAACTAACAGTAATCTAATAAACCGCTACCAACAGGCATCGTGCCTAAAATGCCGACAAAATTGCCGCGTTGAATTGACATTGTAATCCTTTATTATCAAATACTTTAGTTGAGTGATACCTTGATCTTAGGCCTCTTAGATATGGTACGTAATAATACTGAAAAAAACTCTACCTATAGATTACTGTTACACTATTTTCGACAAATGGAAAAGTGATATAATCTTTGCTTCATATTGGAGTAGCTTATACAAGGAGGTATATTTACAAAGACATCCTTGAATAAAAAAAAGAGCAGCCATCGTTTTATCTCGTAGTCTCTATGCGATCTTTATGTAAAACAAAATACCTATTTTAGACACCAAATTTGTCTCTGTATAAATCTGTGATACGACAAAAAATTACAAGTAAATGAAAATGTCTTGATCATGTCATACTTACTTACTTATATTTTTTATGAAACTGAGTGACGAGGTTTGCAATTCTCTGGCGTGATGGTAAGCGTCATGCTTTCCCACAACAGTTCGATGCCACCCAGAATTGTTGACTTGAACAGTTCAAAACCTTGCGCGGCAATGCGCTGCACTGCACCTGATAAAGTAGATGCTAAACCTTTTATGCCCAGTTATTTCACTAGAGACATTTCCCTTCAATCCGGAACACAATAATATTTACATACTAGGTACTGCTTGGCTGTGGAATAACTGGCAATGGTTCGGTACTTCTCCGGCCGGTACTATGCAAAACAGCTAGGTAAAAAAAATACAGTAGATACGCGCGCGCAACTCTTCCTGCACTGATAAGGTTTCTTAAGTGTTTTGTTAATATTTTTATTTTACATACAATTATTTACATTATAAGGTAACCGTAAAAAATACAACCGGGTTAAAATATTGAAATTTAGCACCAAAATAATTATTTTTAAACTGCAATCAAATTCGGGCGATTTAAACGCCGCCATTCGCCGGTCGGCCGCTGCGTGCACCGTCCTGCACGGCTCCAGCAATGCGCAAGTAGCTGCGGTGCGAGACTAACACTCCAGTCCCTTACATCATACGTGGGGACTGTGTCACACACCGGTCACTTAGTGATCATTTATTGATATCAATTCTTTTGTTTAGTTTTTAATTTATTTTTATTTTGTGTAATACAAATGCAAATCTGGAATAAAACTTTTCATTTCAAACCGGTCAAAATCATAACCCTCCTTTTTCGTAGTCGTGTAAAAACTTTTTTTACTCTTGATTATAATAATATAACATCGTCATAAGGGACGGTGATATACATCTATCTATTGTTTGTTAGAAACTCTACATTTATTTAAGAGATCAATTGAATGCAATTTATCTTGGTGGATGCAAAAAATATGATTATATATTAAGTTTAGCTTTTAGAAAAGGTCTTCTGTACACGATTTATCAGCATCAAATTGAAGGACCTCGTAAGTCCAAAACATCACAATGCGGAACATTTTAATAGTTTTGGTTAATGATTACAAAGCAGATACTGCGTCTTGCAATTTTTTTCGTTTCTAGACAGAGAGCTATCCTTCGATACACTTATATTGAAAAGTATATAATTATAACATAAAAATAAATGAGAGTCAAAGCCACACATAGATACATACTAGTTCTGCGAACGGTAGACAAACTTTCTTGCACAATCGCAATTCTACAATTTCATAGGTTTTTTTTATTTGTGGCTATTTTCGACTGGTGGGGTATTTCTCCCAAAAAGATGCCGGTGCCGGTAAGGGTTGCTGCAGCAACGCTGCCGGCAGATTTGGATAATATTTAGCATAACATTTTGATACTCAATTCTTAAAAAGAATATCGAATATGAGCAAAATTGATCAAGAGGCTGCCAAGAAATAAGGTCGTGAGGTCATATAAGGTCGTGAGGAAAAATGACATACTGAGTGACGAGGTTTCAATTTTCTCGGTTCAGTATCACCCAGAATTTTTAACTATAACAATTAAAAACCATACGTGGCATTGCACTGCGCTCGGTACCATGACATATAACATGTTAAATTATTAAGCCCCTGTATGCCCAGTAATATCGCTGGAAAGATTGCCCTTCAATCCGGAACACAGTAACACAGTACTAGTTGGCGATTAAATAACTGGCAAAGGTGTGGTACTTCCCAGGTAGATTCTGCCAAAGACTCCTACCACCACAAAAATTATCTTACATCGTTAGCGTCAGGTGAGTTGCGGTCAAACTGAAAGTCCACTTGGAGTACCAGACACGAGAAAAACACTACGTATAGGTTTTTTTTAAATACTGTGTGTGTGACGTGACAGTGACAAGACGAGCTAGTCGCTCCCCTGCTGTTAAGCGCCACGCTTGCTCATGGCAGTTCAGTGCCGCCAGAATTTTGTAGATTAACATTTCAAAACCAAATTTCAATGCACTGCGCTCGTCACCCTAAAATATAGAAAAAAAAAAATAACGCATTGTTAGAATCTTTATTTATAAAACTGCTTGCTCCTGAACTACATATCTACATCATAACGTAGACCTGATTAGTCTGTTTGAGATGGATTAGGCAAATGTTCAGTAGTTAAGCAGAAGATGCATATTACCATAGATTATAGCATTGTATAATAATGTATTCTGCTCATTATGTAGCGTAACGAGATAAATGTGTATAAATGTACTGCTTAAAGCAGTTATCTCTATCAATTATGGTTTATTACGAGAACACTAAAATAGTTTTAAAATTGCCGACACCCTGTTTTGATGTCGACAACTCAATTTGGTTGCTAATATTAATTAAAAAAATGCTTAAATTAACTTTTATACTTTTGCATAAGCTTTTGAACATCCCACTGCTGGAATGTCACCCTACCCTCGAAACGTGATTGGGCAACTGGACCTATTTTTTTATTTTATTTTTGCGAGTCTGAAATCTTCACTAGATACCCGACTGCTATGGGGTACAGCCGGGTTATGTGGGATTATACCCACTAAAACTCCCCCGGTGGCCTGCCTTGGTGCTTGACCGAGGGCTCCGGTATCTCCAAGGGAACGCACCGGAGCCCTGAGCACCACGCTTCAGCTCCTCCCGGGACAGCTAGCAGCTGTCGTGAGACGCCTAAGTCTACGACAGCGTCCGCCACTCGACGCTGTCGTCCTTCCCGGGGCTCGCTTCGGTAGATGGTGGTTAGAGCCCCACCACTCCCGAGCCCAAAGGTCCCTTTTAGTAGGCTCTTACTAGAGGCAGGGGATACCGATGCCGTATTCTAGTGCCCCGGCATCAGGGCAAACCACACTGGACCAGTGCAGGTTGGCGGATTTACATAAGCCATCGAATTTCTTCTCGGTGATGTTTTACTTCACCTACAAACCAGTGGTATATCTAGTGGTACTTATTGGTACGCGCCTGCCCTCGTTTGAACCTGCGAACCCACAGATATGACACGAGTGTTACTACTACTGTGAGCTACCACGACTTCCGAGTTGCATAATTGATCAGTTTATAATCATAGCGACTGACTAGTACGAAAAAAACGAAAACTAAAGCTATATAAACGTATTAACCATTCAAGATACTACAAATAGGTATACAAAAAAAAAAAAAACTCCCGACCCAACTAGAAAAGATTTCATAATCTTTGAATGACTGGACAGGTTTTCTTATAGCTAAGAACACTCTCGATCAAGTCACTTCTCAAACAAAAACAAATATATTATCAAAATTGGTTCATCCGTTTAGGAGCTACGACGTCATAGCCTTAAATGCTACGTTTGTGCCGGGGGTTAAAAATTGATAAAACAAAAATTCTATACATTATTTTTTTTTAAATCCCATAGGTCATGGTTAAACCAAAAATATTGGAAACGGATATAAGCGATCATCAATAAATTAACACGTTATACGCACATCATTCTCTTAAATAGTTAACAGTTAATTAACCACGTCTTATTTTTATTAATGAAATAATACATTTTTAGGGTTCCAAAATGGTAACATAATAGATTTAAGCTGAGACAACATATTTTTTAGGAGTTATATTTGGTTCAAATTATACTTGGCTGTTTTTTTTTTCTTTCGGTAAAAAGTATGGAAGACAGAGGAAGACATGAAAAAAGTTAAAAATTCAAATGTTTCAAGTGGCTGCTAAGAAAGAAATGTTAGGTTATTTTTTTTTTTTTTTTTTTTAAATCCTCGTGAGTTTTTTTTTACTACAACTGAAAAAAATATTGTTGCTCCTCATCTCTTAAGGTCAAAAAATCTTAATTTAGGTAACAAAGATTACGTGAAAAATAAAATGGACTTTGAATTTATAATTATAATTATTTCTGTATATAATTTTATACTTTGAAATTAATTCTTGTGAAACTATAAAAACGGAACGGGCACGGAACCCTCAACGACCAGTGTTACTCGCGTTTTGGCGTCTTTATTTCCTCTCAGTTATACCATGACCTTAAAAAGACATAAATTACTGTAACATGCAATAAAGTTATCAATAAGGAATTGTCTATTTGATTATTATAGCATAACGATCTAACCTTTTAAAATTAACAAGGAAAAATATCAAATGCACAGTAATTGGAGAGCATTATGAGGTGATGAGTGGTTTATGTTGGTTAGTTCAGAAAATTACACTAAGCCGCAGCGTCGATAGCCAAATACATTTTTTAACTTTTTTAAAGTGTGTATTGACGGACTAAGCACGCTTTCATAGATAGCATTTGTGTAGTAGTAGTAGTGTAGTAGTAGTAGTGTAGTATTCGAATAAAAATACAGTAAATAGAGTTACACATTTTTTTTTTTTTTTACCTTTTTTGCGAATAGAGTATAACACCGGCTTGTCGATACAAAAATCGTAGTTTGATAGCCACCCCTAAATTTTATCCGAATTCGATGATTTTTTACATGCTATCTACACAGTAGAAAACTATGCTTGTATCTTTGTTTTTTTTAATTTCACAATATCTTAGTTTCTATAGGCACTTAAAGTGACAACTTTTTTGCGTCAAAAATACGACGAAGATAAATAGTTGTTGTTAGAATACCATAAACATTTTTCAAAAAATCAAAACATAGCGGCATAGATTATAATTTATCCGATTAAAGTTTATCCATTGACACTAAAAGCCAAAAGATTTTGTTAAAATTTAGGAGGTGGTAAGATACTAACGCTTCGTCAAAAAGTTAGGAAAAATTACTAACTCTCTCTATCGCACGGACGAGAAACAGAGCGACAGCTTTACAATTTCAAATATGGAATGCGCCAAAACCTCGCGGAAGGACTATCTTCTTAAGATTCCGGACCCGTACCGAGATGTTCTTATTGCGATGGTTAGCTCCGTCGTGGCTCCGCGACTGTGAAGCTTATCGCGCGGCGATACGATTCGCAGTCGCTATTGCGATTTCATTTTAATCGCTTACTAAATTTAAGATATTGTTTTTTATTACTCAATACATAACTATGAGTGTTGTGAAAACGCCCTTAATTTTCTTATGCTCATAAAACTAAAAGAATATAGGATGGTATAAAAGTTAACCTTTTGAAAAATTATGCCTACAGTTCTACTGATTATGAAATGTGATGATTGTATACAATTAGAAAGAGATGTAAAATTACAATTATAAAGTTAGGTTAGCACCATTACACAATGTTTAATTAGATTACTAATAGCAAATATATACAAAATATACAGGGTTATAAGGAAAGGGCTTATAGCTAATCCAAAAAGGGCTCATAGTACTAATCATTATGAACAACTTTTACTATGGAAATAAACATGAAATCGAGAAAAAAAAAATTGCTGTTCCATAGAAAAATGTCAATGACACTATAAAATAATATATGGAACTGCAGATTTTTTTTCTTGATTTCAGTGTTGGTCCCATAGTAAAAGTTATTCATAATGATGAGTACTTTAAGCCCTTTTTGGCCTAGCATACCGTTTCCTCATAGCCCTGTTTTTTTTTCAAGGGGCCTCCCCCTTTGTTTAGCAATGGATGCATTGTAGCTGATGATGATGACGAGGTCTTTATATTATACGAATCCCATAAAATCATAATCCTTGGAACACAAACTCATAGTAGAGTTAAATTGATTAGTGCAATTAGCAAACAAAGAAAAACTATTATATACTCACATAATCGTTCTGAGAGGTCAATAGCAATAAATACTGCAAAATTTAAATTTGCCATTTAATCCTAATGGTGTAAAAAATATTTTTAACCCGAATAAAATTCCATACAAAGATTTCAATCAGTTTATTGTTCAGAGTTTACTGGAACAAATCGGCATTTGTATGTATGTTTGTGTGTATATTTGATTGATGATAACTTGCGAACCGTTGATCTTCATGAAATTTTGTAAGCAAGTAGTTCAATTCAACACAATTTTTAAGTTCAAATATGAGCTGAATCGGTCCAGGGGTAGTGAAGATATAGGGATCGCAGGGTCTCAGTTCGCCGCGAACTACTAGTTGTAATTAAATTTTGAATTTGTTGCTATACATTAAAGTTCTAATAGTAATAAATAAGTTTTAGTAATATTTGAGGAGCTTAGAAACAAAAAGACAAAATCAGTTTCATAAAACATAGAGAAAAAATCCCGGCATTTTCAGTTCTGTTAAAAAAAACACATTAGAAAAGTCAAAAGTCTTTTATGTTTTGTTCATATTTATGCTCCTTAATAAATTCAATTACCGAATAAATCGAGTATTTGTGGGTTTGTTTGTCGTTTCTTTTCTGCTATTATATAGTACTGAGACTAACTAGCGGTGTAAGTAAATCTTCAACAAGCAAATTATCTCTAGCTTCCCTACAATTAGATCTGCAGGATATGGTGAAAACGTGGAGTCGAAAATTGAGCCACACAAAAGAGTTCAACGCGCTACCTTGTTCTAACAGTTCACCGTGCCATGAGATTTCCGTTAGGAGTATATTAAAAATTTGAATCATAGCTTAAAGAAAATATAACCTCGTCTAACCTAAGTTAGACCCATTGCCGTTAAACCTCGCTTTGAATTTCTGAAACTAAGTATTAGACAATTTTCTTATAATACTGAAGATATGACCTGCCTTAGTAAGTCTTGCCTTTAATTAAAATATACTAAGTTTATCTTCTTTCAAGGCTAGATCGATAGATAGACGACTTTATTGTTCACACCAGAAATGATATTCATAAGACAAAAAAAAAACGACTTAAAACTAGAGTAACATCTGGCAGCCTTATCATCTCTTCTAGGCAACCTTAGAATGTAGTAAGGTACGGAGTGAGGCCCTTGTGCACCCTACCCCAGTTTGTGGTGATTACTGCTTAGAGCTCTGAAATTTAATAAAAATAGTTCCAGAAAAAAAAAAACAGCGACTGAGCGAAGCAAATGGAAAACTGTTCCACTAAAAGTTTGGTTTCATCTGTCCGTATTTTGGTACTCGCGTACAGGTCGTATTTTTCAACCAATCTTGAAGAAACTTGGTATACAGGTTCTACAATTTTAAAGAAATTCTATGAAATTGTAGAATTGAAATTGCGCAAAAAAAAATTGTGCTCACGTGGTCTACTGTTCGCAGAACTCCTAACTTAAAAAGCCTTACGAGATGGATAAAAAGTGTTTGCCTTATAAAATACCCATTACATGTGCAATTGCATGTGCAAAATGCTTTTTTTACTTTTCAATTCTTGAATACATTAATAGCGGCCATTTTTATTAAAAAAAATACTCAAAACTTACAGTTTTTCCTGTAATAAAATCCTAGATATGGTGCACCTATTGAAAAATGTCATAAAAATTTAACAATGCCATAGTCACGTACGAGCGTTTTTATGGAAAGTGTGATGGGTTGGCTGCACTTAATATCTTAGGCGCACCACACACCCCAGACACATATGTGTGCTGTAACATATTTGTGTTACGTGGCACACTTTTTGAAGAATGGCGTGTTGTCTTTTAGCGCACTCGTATTTAACATAGGTCTACGATACATATGTTGTGTGGTGTACAACATTTGTAGTTTTGGTGTGTGTTGCGCCTTATATGGTCAGTGAGTATGTTACTTTAGGTTTTAATGACTTTCCTTGAATCTTGTCAAGGTTGCTCTATATTGCCCTAGCGTAAAGAATATATTTTATTACATTGCATTAGCATAATATGCGTATAGTATTTTCATACTTGATGATACTAATATCACATAAATGTTAAAATAATGGGCGATTTAAATCGTTTTATCTATCTCTGTTTCAGCCTTTAAACATATCACTGTTGGATATCAGCCTACCCTCGAAGGGTGACGCTTGCCCAGTGCGAGTTGGAGGATTCACATATGTCATCGAATTTCTTCTCCGGAAATAAGCAGGCTTCCTGACGATGTTTTCCTTCACCGAAAAACCAGTGGTATATATCCGTACGTAAGTTCCAAAGAACGCATTGTTACAGGCCATGCCCGGATTCGAACCCGCGACCCCAAGAATGTGAGGCGAGCGTGCTCCCACAGAGCTACCATGGCTTAATTATTTTATAATTACAATATACTTTTATTAGATTGGAAAATCAATGGTCCCTTGCGCGCGATGACAAAACGCAAATACATTTATTTGCTTATCTTATGCCCGTTTGCACTAAATTCAACAAAGATAAAAGCTAAGCATCACCTAAACTAAAAGGCATGTCCAAGGAAAGGACGAGTCTTACGCATTTAGGCTACCTCCTAAGTTTGGTGCAACGCATTTTTTATTGTTAGGTTCATCGTAGAAAGTTAAATGTGAACTTAGGAGCTGTCAAAGTTTAGTGCAGACGGGCATTAGTCTATAATCTTAGGAACAAACTAAATCTCAAACGTCTTTCGCCCCAAAATGTCAAAATATGGCTGCCAAGGTCTTGTTCGTACCAATTCGCACAACCAACGCAGTACTGGAACCGACCAACGGCGACGTACTCCGTTGAGAAAAAGTGACACATTAATGTGTCCAGGATTTTAGCTGCGTATCTAACCTCACTAAATAATAATAATAATAATACAAAATAAAGCTATCCCTACTAATATTGTAAATGCGAAAGTGTGTTTATTGGTAAAGTGGTATTGTTTGTGATGTGCTTTAATAATAAGTAATATCGATTGTATAATAATTTACTATAACTGACCGAGCGAAGCGAAGGTCTCAGAGTTTACTGGGACAAATCGGCATTTGTATGTAACATACATACATGTATGTTTATATGTTTGTTTGTAACTTGCGAACCGTTGATCCGATCTTCGTGAAATTTTGTAGACAAGTAGTACATTTCAATACAATTTTAAAGTTCAAATATGGGCTGAATCAGTCTAGGAGTTGTGAAGATATAGGGGTCGCGAGGTCTCAGTTCGGCGCGAACTACTAGTAATGGTATAATTTAGTTGACATTGCATGTATTTTATATTCTGGATTAATTTCTTATATATTTAAAATTGTTGACATAACTACACTACACTACATTATTAGGTGCTATCCTGTAAAAATAGTTGTAATGAAATTAATAAATAAAAATGTGTATGTTCCTATTTCATGTAGCAACAGAGCAACGGATCGATCTGAATATAGTTTAAGGGCCGGAGAGTGACACAGACGACTTTTTATCCCGGGAAAATATACGGTTCCTAAGGGAGTTTTAGGGCGCAGCTAGTACATACATGTTATAATATATTCAAATGTTTAAGACTAATTGTTTCATCTAAATTAGATCAGAATTAACGAAATTGAATGGAAACAACACACCCATAAACTTTAGCATCACATTTTAATATATACGAAAGTGTGTACGTGAGTATGTTTCTATCACTCAACTCCGTATCGTCTGATGGGGTTTGGTATAGAGGTAGCTTATATCCTGGATTAACATAAGCTACAGGCTGCTTTTAATATCGGTAAAATATACCTCTATGGTTCTCGTATGATAGCGGGGCGCTGCTAGTATGTTAATATTATTAAGTAGTGTAATAACTGCAACGACTACAGCTCTTATATATCGGCCTATTAAAAATAATTGATGGTTTTAAGATTGATTAACTGTGTGGAAACTGCTAAACTAACCTTATTGAAATGTCGTCTTTGCATAAATTTTGTTAAGTATATTAAACAGTCTTCCGATACAGTGCGCTTAAATATTCATAGAATATTTTGGTAACGGATGTTGTTACATTAAGTTTTCCGTGTTATTATACCGCACAAGTACAGGAAGATATGAGTAAACAAATGTGACAAGGTAGCCAAAAGTGCATGGTAGTGTAACTGGGCGGGCGGAGAGACGGTATGCGCTTTGATGTATGGTAGAGGACTATAACGCCAAATCTTAGACACATCGAGACAAATTTACATGAGCTATTCTATTTAGAGCGTAAATATCTACTTATGTAGAAACAGTTGAGAACCGGATTTGAACTTAACTCAAGTAAATTGATACTCAACAGGTTATATCGTTTGTCTTTATAGTACATAAAAAAACCTCAAAATTATTTACGTATCTTGTTTGAAAAAGCGTCAAGCCTCAACTGATTGAAATAATTACGTAAATTTAAATTTCTACATATAAATAAAAATAAATATAATGTATTTATTAGGATTATTTTTATCAGCACAATTAGAAAATAATCATAATGTGTTTTACGGAACCGTTATAAATATTTTAAAATATCAGCCCCATACAAAATTTCCGGAGTAGAGCCCACGAGCCCGCGTATCGCAGTACTCCAATTTCACGAGGTGTGTCCGTGGCTCCACGTATATAAGCGACTGTGTGCGATCTGAAAAATCATTCCCGCCTCACACATCTACAGAGGATCATCTCATCTGCACCTCTAACTTTAATCTAAACACAATGAAATCGGTGAGTCAATATATCGGTTGCGACTTTGAAACGAATTGATAACGCAAGGCGAGAAATTAACGATCGAATCAAAACAAAAAAATATATATATACATTTTTATCCACTCTTTTTGCTGTTTGTAACACAAAAAAAATATTTAAAAAATGCATTGATACAAAAATATATCTTACGAATTGCATATTGCAGATTTGTAAAATTTTGCGAATTTAAGAATCTAATATATCTTAGCTACTTAGCTTCATTCCAAAATTACTAGCCCCACTCCAAGGTGTTGCCCATAATTTTTATTAATTCTCGTAATTTTCGGTTTATGCCCGTCCTCAAAACTTCCCTTTGTAGATTTCATAATCAAAGGTTGGTTCATCCTTAGCATCGTAAAAATGTTAAAACTGGACAGTGAGACAGTTACTGTCGCATTTTTAATTTTATAATAATTACTATCAGAGCACTGCGGTTTCACCCGCTACACCATAGGAATAGTATATATTTTCAAGATTAAAAAAAAGTAGCATTTATGTATATGTGTTGCTTATCCAGGTTATAAGCTACCTCAATACTACATTTCATGCAAATCCGTTCAGCCAGTACAGAGTGGACTGGTAACAAACACACTTACATACTCCCTTACCTTTTTTCTTGTATTTTTCACTTACGCACAAACTTTCGCATTTATAATATTAGTGTGATTACGGTTAATAGTGTGATATGAAGTATAATAGTGTACAGATAAATTTTGGCGTTGTTACTTTTTTTTTTTTTTTTTTATTAAATCATCCCGCTCCATTTCAATATATTTTCAAAAGACTAATAAGATAAAAGTAAACTAAATTTCAAGAAAATAAAAAGAAACAGAAAAAAGTCATTAATGTTCTTCGTTATTGTTATAAATTTGACACGTTCTCATCATTTTAAGTAACATAGTTATTTTATAAAGCAATTTTATTAGCGCCACAGCAATTAGTCTAATTACATTGTAACATTGAAGGCTCATTCCCGAGGCTTGTTGGAGCCATAAACAATGCCAACTTAATTGTGTATGAACGTTTCGGACATGCCACAAATATATCTTGATTCATTATTCCCATACAGAATTTGATTGCGTATAATACAATGTCTAAAGTACGATGGTACCTTTAACTGTAAGCTATTGGTTTTCTTCTCAAAATTTTAAAACACATGACATTAACAAAAAAATATATATATATCTGCATTGCCCTATCTCATTATTGAGACTACGAATAGTATGAGCCATAAATAAATTTATAACATCAAGTGAACGACTAAATGCCTCGTCAAATTATATAAGAAAATTAAGTAATGAAGTGTCAGCACTAAGCCCGCGAAATCTCAAAGTAAATAATCAAACACAAATCACAGCAAATCTGTGTGTAATTCCGTCAACGCTCAAGGCTAAACTTTCTGGCTAAATATCTAAATTTTAGCGTTTCGAAAAGAGTCGTAGTTCTCACTATTTCTTATAAATCTTATGTGGGATAAAAATGTAAATGACCGCTTAATCATTTTGAAATTAACAATCTTCGAATGATAAGTTACCAAATCGTAGCCAGTTTCACAAAAACCGACAAAGGTCAACTTCTAGCTTGATTCATCCTTTTGAACTTATTTATGGGTTATTTTGTAACTTTAAAAATGGTTCAACTGAACTTTAATTTGCATTTTATTGGCATTGCCTCATGCGGTTTTCCGTACCACTCAATGTTTAAGAAGGTATTTTTATATTAACTTGATCACAGAAATGATTAATGTGAAATACGTTATACGAAATACGTTATGAGCATAATATAGAGAATTTTTGCGTTTATTTAAATTTTTAAACTCTGAAGACTAAATCATTTATTCTAGTTTTTTTTTGTTTTTTAGTTTGTGGTATTATCTGCCCTGGTGGCTTTAGCCTACGCCGCCCCTCAGTACCAGCCACAGCCACAATACCAACAGCAACCAGGACTTGTCATCCCCATAATCAAACAAGCACAAGAAGTTAACTTTGATGGATCATATCAGTACAGGTAACACAAAATCCATCATTATACTAAACTATTTAAGTTGCGCTATCATTGTTTCGGATCTTTCAAAATCTGTTATAAATCATGGTTAACCACAGGCTATTTATATCCCTGCGGCTTTACCAAATGATATTTAAAAAAATAGCAAAGTAACACTGTCAGGATAAAGGTGCGTTTGCACCGGAGATGTGAGAGGCGGGTAAGCGGTAGTCGAGAGAAAAATCCATCAATAGGATTACTAGGCTAGGAAAACGAAATAATTCTGTTGGTGGATTTTGTCCTCGCGTACCGCATAGCTATCTCGCACATCTCTGGTAAAAACACACCCCGATTCTGAGAATTATTATTACGCGGAAACTCTGCGTGAGTATATCTTAAAATGTTTGTTCCATCTTAACACAACTCTAGCACGTTGTATCACAAATCAAAAGATAAAATGTTTAGGTACTGCTTTTTATGTCTCAAGCTTAAAGCAAATAAAAAGGCGTAAAACAACTTGAAGGCTACGTTTAGAAGTTTTTTTTTAAATGTTTCCTTATATAGTTATATTATAGCATTTACTAAAATTAAATGATAATTATGCATTACGAAGCATTATATTATAAAGAGTAATAATTATCAATTCAAGATACAACTGCCTATACTAAACCTTGAATTTGATAGATATTGTCTTTCCATGTAAGCATTATCAATTAGTTTTTATTAAGTATTTTATGTTGTAATTTCTGCTACAATCCCTTCTTGAAATTTGGTTGTCATAAATTGTATTCATGACCGCATAGCCTGTTCAAAAGAGTGAACAACTGAAACAAGACAAAGTATTGAGTAACAAGCAATACAAAAAGCATGCATTGTACTAATTGAGTCACTTTGTGACACTTTGTCTTAACATTTTATTCATTTGAGGTACATCCACACTATTTTTTCCCATGACCCGATTTCAAAATAGAGAAATAATATAACCAAAGGAGGCATTCTTTCAGTGTCAAAATCATAAAGCGTAGGTAATATTGGTGTGGTCCGTAGAAACGATCCGAGCCGAGCCCTGGTTACGTAATAAATTAACTCCGGTGCAACATACAGTGAGAACATTGATATTTAGTGATTCATCTGCAACATGCAAGATAATATCTGTAATTTGATTAAGTTGCAGTCAACGTTCAAAGTACTGCGTTTATTCAAAGATATTTGTTAGACTATTTTGAGGTCAAGTAATTTATGGAAGTCAGTTCATATTATCGTTCTAAAAGACAATTGAATTCATTTAGAAAAAATGTGTTTCGTGGCATATTACTTGTAGTGCATGTGGTGAACTAAATACAATATTGGCATTATTAAAATGTCATTAAAATTCAGATTAGTATGCACGCATGATTCCAGTGCATATAAATTTCAAGCATTCGAGTTGTTAGCTCACACCATAACACAATAATTTATGATAATGCCGCGCACATTTCTGCAAGTAACTCGATAGAATATTGCGCAAGTAGGCGTATCCTAAACATACCACAAAAGTAGGTAACAAGAAACAAAAGATTCCCAAGTGCAAGATTGACAATGCATCATACTTGCACGACCTGAAAACGTATTGGTGAAACCTTTCATTACATTTGATATTTACTGGCGTGTGGCGCGCCGCTAGGTGTAATATTCTCGTTATAAACAGCCCATGTGATTTATTGAACCTTTACTTTAGGAGATGCATCGTTGTTACGTTTTTTTTTTTTTAACATCCCGATGGTGTTGCCTAAAGGTATTGGTAAAGCTCAGATCACACGTAACATAGTAGACAACATTGATTGATGTCCTTGGTAAAGTTAAACGTTTTTGATGTCGTCCGATTGAGACTGTATGTTAAATAGATGATTATTATTGTATATATTATATTATTCTGGTATTTGCAGTTACGAGACTGGTAATGGTATTGCGGCCCAGGAGCAAGGTTACTTGAAGAACGCTGGCGTTAAAGACGCTGAGGCGCAAGTCGCCCAGGGGTCTTTTGCTTATACTTCTCCCGAAGGCATCCCGATCTCTCTCTCATACATTGCTGATGAGAACGGTAAATATCTAATATAATTGAGTATTTAGATAGTAATTACATTATCATCCTATGTTAGACCAATGCTGGTCGTAGGTCTACCGCCGAGCTTGGTTTCAGCTCTTTGCATTGAGTTTCTAGCCGTAGTTTGCCACCGTCACAAAACCCTTATTACAGCATGGTATCATTTGTGTTTGTCTGTATACAATAACTGTTTTAAATTCTATTCTAATTCTACGTGTGTGAAATTCTACTGTTTTAAATTCGTTTCTAATTCTACGTGTGTGAAAATTTATTACAGTGCTTCAATTTTATTACAACTGGCGTCCATTATCGAGAGACACATCTGACCTGGATGTTCTTAACCATCATGACAAATTTTGTCTTATTATAGTGATCCGCCTTTTAGGGTGTTTTTGTCAAATTCAATTTAAGCGTCGAAGAGTTACATCAGACATATTCCATGTAATTTCGTAATTAGCAGGCGTAATTTCTCAGTTCGTTGCATTATCATGTTATATTTTGCACATTATACATGCTGACCGAGTTGAAACATTAGACACATGTAACTTTAAATGGGATTACGGAGCTCTGCTTAAAAGTGTAAAATTAAATTACCATCAATGTTTGATTATACAAACCTTTATCAGATCTAATTTATTAAAGTGGAACAAAAAAAAAAAAAACAAAGATTATCTCATGAGTATACGGGAATAATCATAGTGAGCTATTACGAGAAGCTGAATCTGAATTAAGTGTTGATGTAACTTCTTTTATTATAATTTATAACCAAGTGCATCAGCTTCGAAAAAGATACCTGCATGACACACTTTGAACATTCCGATTCCCTAAGCGAGTATTACTCGTCCATAGTTAACAAAATTTATAAAATAAATAATCTTTGGAACTCATAATTTACTGAAAGAAAGATTCAATGTATCTATGACACATAAGCTAGTTGTGTTTACTACGCGTGTGTCACTAGCCAGTTTATTTGTATGCTGTAATGATTTTTTAATTTGTTTTAGGTTTCCGTGCTGAAGGCGCTCATTTGCCCACTCCCCCTCCCATCCCAGAGGCCATTCTCCGCTCTCTTCAGTACATCGCCGCGAATCCTCAGCCCCAGAACCAGGTCTACCAGCCCCAACAACCCTACCGCGGCTGAACCAGTCCACCACCGAATCTCACGAATACAAGCAGCACCCTAAATGTACACTTAGTAGGCTAAGCAATAAAGAATGTTACCTGTGATTTTTTATAAGGATTTATAAGAAAATAATAAATGACTAGAGTATTTAAAAATATAATTCGTTGTTATTCACATAATATACATTGTTACCATAGAAATTTTTATACGAGAAGAATTACAATATCATACAAAAAGTGTACCCCCGAAAAAACGGCATAAAACTAGATAGCGCTTACGTATATAGTCAGTTAATGCTCAAATCGCTATAAATTAAAAACCAAAGAAAATGTGGATTATGAGCTCATCATTGATGGTATTGGTATATTATGTTCGCAATTTAAGGTTTAGTTTAATTTAGATTGCAATTTATAACATTAAAAAAATATGTTTTCACATATACTGTGTTCAACGCCATCACTAACATGCTATGTTACGTTTTGTTGTTTAGCATGTTTTGCAAATAAAATATAAAATTATGACTTTTACTGATATCACTAAATGTAAAAACTTTCATAAAAAGTAGCGTTTTTCATAACATTAGGAATGAATTCGCTTGAGTTTATATTTAAAGTCAAGCACAAATTGTGACGATCATGTCGCAGCTTGAAGCATCGACATCTTACGTCCTTAACAGTTACTACAATCGGGTAACGCATATTTCTATGGCCATTGGCACTCTTCTTTACATACTTTATCTTTATTTTTATGTACATAAACAAAACATAGAGGTGCATAAAATTGTAAGAAGGTTCGAAGTTATTGCTTACGAGTTAAAATTCCATCATAATATTCATGCATGGAAATAAATCAACACAAGACAGAACTAATGACACCTTACGCAATATATAATTAAAACAGCTCTGGCATTAAGCTATTATTACTTAGGTATATTTGTCTAAACTAAATCTAAACTGGTAAACTAATTGAATTAGGACAGTCTTAGTCTAAATTCTTAAGCTTATAAGACGAAAAGAAAAAACAAGTAAGAAAACAGTCATTGTCAGTAATTGGTTCCATTTTAGATCTTGTAATGATCTGTTGCATTTTTTTACGGATACTTCGTTGTCTGTGTGTCCATCTGCTGAAACCTTTTTTCTCAAGAAAGCGTGGAAATATATAATTGAAATAAATATCAAATATGTAGTAGATCTACAGTCTTTTGTAGCTGTAAAAACTCAAGCCTAACTTATCAATAAGTCAACGCAATCATAAATGAAGCATACGGCTATACGCTTCATATTTTGTTCAACACTCGCCATTAATTTTAGTATCAGGTTAGCTATCGTCAAAACTCCTATCATCCATTTCAAAATTAGGTAATTTCCTAATCTTCTTCTGACTAATACAAAGCATTAGGTGTGGCGACGAAAATACACGTACTCTATGATATCAGCCATATAGTACTCGACATTTTGAACTTTTACCATTGGAACAACTCCGAAATCGAGGGGGAAAAAACAGCTGTTCCACACATTTCTTCCGGGGGTAAATGTTATTTTTCTGTGGAACAGTGGACTTTTTGGATTTCATGCTTGGTTTGTTATCCTAGAATATAAAAAATACAACCGTCGTCTAACCGAATATACAGTACAAATGGACTAATCGGCTATGAGTATTTCGAAGGATTTCGGAGGATTTATAATTATTTTCTATTTTTGATTATTTATTCTACAATAGTACTCGCAGTTTATTTTCTGATATAATATATAAGAAAATAAATGATAAACTAAATTATATCATTGTCATTTTATCATTGATTTTAGGTTCTGTGTCATCGTTATCATTGTTTAGTCACAAAACATATAAAAATACTGCTTAGTTTCAAAATAGCCCCATCTATCGTAATTAAGATGAATAAGTATTTTTGTTTAAATTCCAATTAGCCAATGTGCCTCTAACACCAATATACGTAAGATAAAGTTTGTGAAGTCTGAGATCCTCCATTAAAGTTACACATAAACCAAACAGATGGCGTTAAACAGTTTTTTTTGCCGTCTTACAAGCGCCTTGCAAAAAGTTTCCGCGAAAAGTTTACGTTCTAATCATTTCATCCTCATTTCCGCGAGCTTACCTACTTTATTATTCATATATATTTATTTTATTTATTAGCACCGGCTGCAATGTGAGCTTACCACTAACGAGAACAAATGCGGTACTTTTTTTTGAGATAGTCTAGTCTGTTTTAATAGGTTTTACTAATATTAACATCCCAAAATTTGGCCAAAACTCAGCGTGGTTCATTATTCGTGGAGTTGAGTGGGATTAAACATTCTGCATACATACACACTTTTGCTTTTAAGTTATTACAGTGATTACCTACACCACGTCGTTGTGGGGCTTGGGCCGAGAAGCACTTGGTACGCGTTTTATTCGTAACCAAAGCACCAACCGGTATTCATTTAGGTGTATAACAGCAAACGGTCACTCAGACCCAGAACTGAAATTGAACTCAGAAGGATTTTGTTTATTCGCTCGCTACGTTGAAAATAAAGATCTTCTCTGAAATTTAAGTTTTAAGCTAAGGTGAAAATGAATACGGTATTCGTACTTTGTGTAATCATATCTCTCAGTGTCGCGGCTCCAACATCTGAAGACGGTCAAGCCAGGATACTAAGTTACGAAAATGATAATGATGGAAATGGATATTACGAATTCAGGTGAGAACTCGCGAAAAATTAGTAAAATATAGTAATATTATAATATTTGTATAATATAGTAATATTATAAATGCGACAGTTTGTGTGTAAGTATGTAAGTAGCTAAGTATGTAAATAGGTAAATATGTAATTATGTAAGTATGTAAAGTGTGTTTGTTCCCGTTCAACTCTATAACGGCTGAACGGATTTTGATAAAATTATATAAGGAGTTACTGTATATCACAAAGTTGGACAAAGGACACTTTTTTTTACGCCAACGCGAATGCAGTCGCAGTTAACAGCTAGTTAAATATTAGTTAACAGCTAGTCATGGTGACGTTTCTGTTGTTTCGAAAGGAAATCTGACAGGACTAAAATTATCTGCAACCCTCGTGTCGATATGGAGAAAAGAATGGCTAAATTAATGCGTTTAGGCCACAGAAGAGAAAATTTGTTTACTTCTCTTTTCTGTGGTTTAGGCAATGGTACCTACAACAGTTAAACGACGCCAGTACCTACCTAAACTAAATACCCCTTACATTCTTGATATTTTCAAGTACCAAATAATAGTCATTATAATTAATAGAAACTTCATATGTATGTAACATAAGCTAATTGTTATTGTATTGTATTGGACGTTTCATATAGGTAACAAGTATTGATCTGTTTTGATTAAATACAATACTTTAAAACAAAATGTTTTTTCAAGCTTTGAAACATCAAACGGGATCTCACGCAAGGAATCTGGAGGGTTGGTGAATGTTGGCGAACCGGACGAGCATCTAGAAGTGCGGGGAATATATTCTTATACAGATGCAGAAGGAAAGCTTGTCGTTATTCGGTACACTGCTGATGAAAATGGATATCATGTCGAGGAAAGTGTGCCATTACCACCTTTGCCACCAATAGTACCAGTAAGTGTCGTCCTAATCCTATCCTTAATTAAATCTGTCTCTCTGTCTGGGTATTTGATGCGTTATCACGGCTAAAAAGCTAAACGGATCGACTAGAATTTTTGGGTAGGTATAGCATAAGGGTCGGAGACGGACATAGACTACCATTTTTTTTGTACGTCCACGCAAACGAAGTCGCTAGTTAATATTATAGATACGAAAGTTTATGAGTGAGTGATTATTTTTATGTATATAGATGCTTCTCTGCATCGGCCTTTCAACATCCCTTTACTGGGATATTTGCCTACCCTCGAAGGGTGATTGCGCCATATCTACCACACTGTCAAATGAAAATTTATCTGTATTTAACGCGTAACATTATTTTCGTTATTATTCGATAAATGTTATCTGTCTTTCTGTCTCTCTGTCTGGGTTTTTGTCGCGTTGTCACTGCTAAACGCTGAACGGATCGACGTGAATTTTTGTATATATAGCTTATATAGCTTTTGTTGTAGGTCCACGCAAACCAAGCCGCGGTTAACAGCTAGTAATATCATAGTTACAATAAGACTTGCCCGACAACAAAAATGCGATGAAAATAATTGATATTCAACTTTTTCCGGGAAAGTGACTTTATTATCTAACCAATTTTTTTTTTTAAAACTACCTAACCCAATCTACTTACTACTAAATAAAACGAATAATTGTTTTCCCAGAGACGATTTACTGCCAAAGATAATCCAAATGTTCGAACTCAGAGTTAGTCTCGTAAATAGTGTAATTTATTGAAACATTTTGTTTTTGTTTGATGATCTTTTAAGTTTATTTTTTGTTAATTATTAATTATTATTATTAATAAAACTATTGAAACTATTTTCTGCGCTTTCAGATTACAGCAGCTCTCCCGCCAGCTGCAGTTGCAACATTACTGGGTTAAGTCACGTCGCAAAAAGCTGAATAAAATATATTCTAATTGCTATGATACACTAGTTTATTTTTAATACTACCAACAGACAAAGATGATATTAAAAACTTGAGAAATCCAGGATCACAAGGGCAGTAAAAAGCTAAAACTCGCAACACAAAACATTGTGTGTTGGTCTAACAAACATAATGTTCCCGTTTATTTAAATGGTCTAACAAACATAATGTTCCCGTTTATTTAAATGAGTACAATTTTGCACAACAAAAAAAAAATATCTATAAATTCCTATTTCTGATTACTACTTGAGTAAATGGGCAGTCGAGTATTCATTTTACAAAATAAGTTGCCAAGAGCGTGTTGAGACTCGGTTATAAAAGAGTTCCGTAGTTAAAACGATCAAAAAGCTCATTAGACCAAGTCACATTTTTATGCGTAAAACAATAAGAATACCTTTTTATATAACGTAATTAGATAGAGAGAACTAAGAACCTAAGGTAAATGTTAATAGCTAAATGGTATAGAAAATTAAGGGTGAGGGCCACCGTGTAAGACTAGTTAACGGCGCATATATTATATCACCAACAATATAACAACACACAAAAAAGTGTGACAGAAAAGTGTTGTATGGAAAAACTTTATTTTAATAACCTTATTTAACAATTATCACACACGAAGTGGAGTGAAAACAATAGTAATTCCAGTTTAACATGTCTAAGAACGAGGTACTAACATATATTTTTTTAATATATCTATGTGACGAGAAGAGCTTGTCGCTCGACTGATGGTTAGCTTCACGCTTGGACGTAACAGTTTAATGCCACCCAGAAATTAAACAAACTACCAAGATATTAACTACCCTGAATATCATTCATCAACACATACAAAGTTTAATGTTCTTTGGTTTGTAACTAACTATTGAGACACGGGTTTGTATTGTTACACCCAGTTTGACTGCTAGTGACTGTAACAATAAGGATGTACCATTTCTTGAATAAACCAAAAAAAAAACACAAAAATAAACAATTATACATTTTCGAAATATGAAAGAAAAATAGGATGTAAAAATTATAATACTGTGGTCTGAAACGGACCGATAGACAAACACGACGATCTTTAGGATATTTTCGTTGTATTACGGACACCTAAAAATACTAAGCGGCATCTTCTAAGATGCTAGACTCTCGAGCAAATTACAAAGATGCGGAAAGACGATAGCTAAAAAAAAACAAAAAATGACTACACAAGATTATTAAAAGGGTAATTACACGGTAATGAAGACCTTGACCAGGGTAGCTTTGCGTGTTTTATCCTAGACATCCAAATTATAGCGTAAATTAAAATTGTGAGGTTTACTTAATAGCACCAATATTGAAGCTTGCTCATAAACAATTATGAAGCAATCTCAATACAAGGTTATTGGTAACTAACACACAACTAATTTTAATAATTCTTTTTTTTTCTCCCAAATTCTGCATCAGTCTTTAAACATTTCACTGCTGAGATATCGGCCTACCCTCGAACGGTGATTAGGCCATATCCACCACGCTGGCCCAGTGCGGGTTAGCAGATTCACATACGCCACCGAATTTCTTCTCCGGAAATATGCATGTTACGGGGCCGCCCGGGTTCAAACCAACAACCCCAGGAATGGGAGGCGAGCTTGCGGCGACCTACTACGGCTCTCTCAAAATAAAAACAATTTATTTTAATTAGGATTTTAAAACATTAAGCGGCTTTAAATGAAAAGAAGCATAAGCATAGGAGCTGCCATTTGCCCCAAAAAAATACATTTTTTTTAATACAAACTTTAAAAAATCTTGTTGGTGCATTTATTAAGTTTTGTAAAAAGTCATAGAACAAAAGTTATTAAAAATGATGTGGGGGTCATGCCTACGTCATGTTGTGCGTTAGTTACCAATAACCCTGTAAATATTATTAAAAAACGCTTCTAAAAATTCATGGTCACCGGTTGTTTTTTAATGTAGTTGGCACCAGTAGGCTTACTCAGAAGGGTTTTAATAGAGTTTATATACATTCAGTTTATGTTTGTGATTGTTATATTTGTATTCTATTTATACCGATATATTAGATTTTTATTAACAAAACGAAAAATGTATAGCGTGAAAGACATGCAGCCATGTGTGTGTGGGTTCTTGAGCGGCGAACACTGGAAGATGCAGCGTAGGCAGGCCTCCTACTAGGTGGACTGACAACATTATAAAAGTTATGGGCGACCGATGGTTGCAAGTGGTACGTTGTTGGTCGGTGTGGCGCTTTAAGGGGAAGGCCTATGTTCAACAGTGGACGTTTTCTGGCTGATGACAATGATAATGAAGCCCATGACACATTATACTTCACAAATTTTTTAACTATCAGAAACACAGAAAAGAGAAAAGATAAGTATATTATTTTATCTATTCTGACATCACTCAATTGTATGGTAATTTGTGGTGATTTTGTCATATTGAAAACCGGACAGTTTGTAAAACAATATTATCGACCATGCGAAGCCCTAAATTTCCCGTTCTGGTGAAAAAGTCGCACGGTATGTACTCTCTAAAATTTCTTATAGGAAATTCTTTAAATAGTTTCTCGAAATATAAACTGAAAAATGAGTAATGTGTTGGTATTTTGTGTAATCATATTATATCTCAGTGACGCGGGTCCAGCGTCTCAAGATGAGCAAGCTAACATGGATGAAGAAATTACGAATTTAGATAAATACATAAATAATTAAATATGCGTAGTTGAAATATTTCTGATAAATATTCACATTATTTTCATAAACACCTTTGTGTTTGCACTTACTAGTTATTGAGTATAATTATTATATTTAAATAGCTGATGCCAGCGATACAAACCTTGTCCTCGCAATTACGAATACAACAAAAAATAAATCATCAAAATCGGTCCATCCTTTCTCAAGTTACAGCGTGACCAGGATAAATAGGGGTTCATTTTTATATATAAAGATTAGCTGAAGCCCGCGACTTGTCTTTCTGACGAAAACCTTATTACGAACATAACAAAAAAAAAATATCCAGCTGTTCTCAAGTGATGCTCCTTTATATATGTGGCAATGTTTTAATATAGATAGATTATCATGGGTTCAGCATGTGCAATATAAACTTTACAAAGGCTTAGGGCAGACCATTACCTAAGAACTACTAGACAAAATCTCTAAGTACTCTTGTATTTAAATATAACTTTGCTTATAAATAATAGATATTTTCCTTTGGGTAATAACATGTGGTATAACGCGAGTTGAACTTTTTTTTATTTTAAACAAACTGAATCATAACCAGTTAGATAACAACAATTAATAATATAATGTTTAAATTTGAATGTTAAAATATAATTATACTATAAAATTGATTTTAAAAACAATTCTCTTAAACATTGTGTATTACGCTACCTCAGAACTACATCATTACCATCATCATTACAAAGCAATATTCGAGCTTCAGCAATGTACTCACGCAAAACATATTTATATAGGCACGTGTTTTAAAACCACATTCACAACACAAGAGTCGGTTCATAGAATGCGACTACGTTTTAGCGTAAATTTAGTCACGTTTTCATAAATTTGACTCAAGAATTGCTTAAACCGTAAGTTTTGGTATGGAATCAGTCTATTTCTTACCATATTTGATACGCATGTAGATCCTGGAGTGACAAACGATAAAGTGACAGATAATGAATCGGGCATTAATACTTTCCGTGCTCGTATGTCTTAGTGTGGCTGCTCTGGCAACAGAAGATGCTCAAGCCAAAATAATTAGCTACGAGAATTATAATGATGGGCGAGGCAATTATGAATTCAGGTAATATTAATTGTAACTAGCTGATACCCGCGACTCCTTACAATTTTAAACACAATAAAAATAAATAATCCAAATCTGTCCAGCTGTTATCAATTAATGCTCCGTCATTCATGTGGCAATTGATTTATACATATATATATATATAATATCGTATAATATCGTAGTATAATATCATAGTATATATATATATATAAATATATTGATTTGTGAACATAGAGCTTTTTTGTTTTAATTTAAGTTGTTATTTATAATTTGACAATGAAAATTGTATGTGTACCTTCTTTGTATCATATTTTTATTTTATCAGTTTTGAAACATCCAACGGCATCAAACATCGAGAATCTGGACTGTTGGTGAATATTGGGCAGCCCGATGAACATCTTGAAGTACAAGGAGAATATTCATATATGGATCCAGAAGGAAAATTAATAGTTGCTAATTACTGGGCAAACGAAAACGGGTACCATATTGGCAAACAGCCAAATATTCCACCACTGCTTGGTCAAAGTTTTGTAAGTTCAATTTTAAACAGTAAATGTTTCGGCTTGTTTACGAGGCGACTAAAAATTATAGATTATTACAAATTCTATAATAAAAACGAAAGAAAATATGGACAACAGTAACAGAGCAGTACTACGAATTATGTTCCTAATTGGTTATTTTTTTAATCTTTATGCTTTAGACGTATAAAAGAGGTACGTATAATTTTTTCGGCTTACGCTGCCGATTAGGCGCTGCCAAAGAAGACCGTGCCGCTTCTCGAAGTGCGTGTTGCTCTAGGTTGGTAATGGTATATAATCCTACCAGATTCGGGCAACGCGTTTGACGGATGCATAATTTTGGTGTGACCTGTTTGAATCAGCAGCCAGTATCGTACAAGTTAAAATGGTCTCCTGCCTAAGCCTTGTGCACACTATGCTATTTTTAGTCGAATGGCGATTAATTTAGTAGCTAGCTATGTCAAAACAGCAAAAAAAAATGTCTAAGAGCTTACAGACCGAGCTTTAATAACAAAATCACTTGGCGAAATTAATATAGTAAAAGCATTATCATCTGAGTCGTTGAGCAATAAACGCCACTCCATAAAACGTGTAAGTGCGAGCGAGATAGACAGATTGAATGATTTATGAACCGACGTGCGTTTACTTTAACACAGTCCGAACTAGGTTTTTTCAGTGGTATTAAAGCGGTGTAAAATTATAAAAGGTTAACGCTCTTATTCACAATAATAACATTTTATAACACAATATTTTTAATTAAATAAACTCAATTAGTTTCGAAAAGTATTTTCAAAGTATTTTAATACACGCGCTAAAATGCGTTGTTATTGGTCGATCGATTTCGATGCAAAATTGCGCCTGTATGCGAGACAGAGCTAAGAATAGCATGCAATATTCTACCATTTGATCTTGCAAAAATAGTTCAATATTATTAGTTACTAAATAGAACAGTTTTCAATTTGACATTTTAAAAATGGTTAGGTAAATGACACCTAACGATGACGCTAATGAAAAAAATCTAAAATGTATTATTGTTAGCGACATATTATACACTTGAAATATTTACAATACTTAATTTTCATAAAGTACTAACAAAACAAACAAGTCCAATGATGTAAACAATTTTTTTCATAACAATTTTTACAGCCTTTATCAAAGTCATTAAGACAAAAATTAGAACACGTAAGCCTTATGCTTTAGTAAGTTTTTGGCATCCTGATTCTTATAGGTTGTTACTTATTTTTTTATTTTTTTTATTTGCAGGGTCTCCCACCAGCTGCAGTTGCAACACTACTAGGATGAATAACGTCAAAAGAGCCAAAATAAAAGTATAGTTTGTTCATCCTTACCTGACAACAAACTGCACTTTCTCACAAAATCGCCGTTTTCTCATAGAACTCCTACAACCCAGGCACGCAATATAGTCCCTGGTTACATAAAAAATATGAATGCAACCAGTTACACACGGATATCAACGGAATTCAAATTACAAGCATAATTAGCATGGATGGTTTATACATACGAATTTTGACAGATAAGTAAAATAAAAATTATAATATAAAAATTGCTTGTTTTATTTCAATTCATATCAAGTTACGATGAGACCTTTTTATAGATCATTTTTTTTTTTAAAATTACACTCTTTTGAGCAGTTACAAAAAAGGAATGGATTCACTTGTTCATTACTTTATATCTACTTGTCGATCATTCGATGGAACCTCATCATTAATCTTGTCTATGGTTTTGTTTGTTTTCTTTTTTGTCAGACAAGGATGAACAGACTTTAGTTTTCTTGCTCTAAGGAAATAATTAGAAATCAGTAATTAATTCCGCTGATTGCACTTTTAAAACCGCCAGAAAATTCTGAATAGCAGTTCTTTAGGTAGAGTACGCAAAACTAATTGAAAGTCATAATTTTTAAAACAAGCTTGAAATGGCTTTCAAATAAATGTTCTGTCATACATAAAACACGATATTATTTTTATACGTTTGCATCACAGAATTCTCCTTATAAATAAGGTCGTTTGCATAATAAAAATGAGATGTGTTAAAAAAAATTAAAGTTTATTAAATAAATTAATTAGGTTAATTTTAAGTATTGAATTTAGAATTACTTCTATAATAACCGTTTAGCACATATTCAGGGGTATAGGAAACATCAAAAGTCGTAATGTGACAGGCGTAGGCAGGCCTCCCACTAGGTGGACCGACGGCATTGTGAAAGTCGCGGGCAACCGGTGGATGCAAGTGGCACGTTGTCGGTCGGTGTGGCGGTCTAAGGGAGAGGTCTATGTTCAGCAGTGGACGTCTTCTGGCTGATAATGTAATGCAATGTATGTAATGTATTGTGAATAATAGCGTTAACCTTTTATAGTTTTACACCGCTTTGATATCACTGTAATATCTACTTCGGATTGTGTTAGTAATTGAGCCGAGTAACAAGTGATTGAGTTACTAAAGCTCGCTCTCTAATCTCTTAGACTAATGTTTTGCTGTTCCGACATAGCTAGTTACTAAATTACTCGCTATTCGACTAAAAATCACATAGCTTGAACAAGGCTTTAGTGGTAAAATCTTTGGCAGACCATCTTAGCCTTTATATGAAACTGGCGCTCGCGAAGGCGCTTTACTCGTTGTGTGAAAATTGTTAGGCACTTGTATGGTTCAGTACAAGCCGGACTAAGAGCTCGAGTATGTTCCCGCTGCCTTTGACGCTGAATATTCAGCATTTAATTTTTCTGTTTAGCTTGCCTTTTAGAGCATCTTAATGCTCATACGACGACGTAAAAATAACTCATGTAACTCTTCCCGTTGCGGAGATAAAACTATTTCTCTAGTCGCGCGAGAGACTTTCGAGGCTTTCTTTCAACCCCCTCCCTGTTCAATGACGCAGATGCACGATGACGTAAGTGTAGTCACAGTCATAGTTCAGTAAACTATTTTCAGAATTTAATTAATACAACACTTGATGGTACATCTCTAGAGTCATGAGATAATTAAATTTCTTGGCCACGACAAAAACGTTTCACGCGTAACTCTGGCGGGACATCTTTTTAAAAACGTTTTTCACATTACAATATTATAACTATACAATATCAATCAGTCGTAGCTGTCTGTTATTTTGAAATGGGCACCTCTGAACGACGCGATGTTAGTATTGCAATGGTTGCACGTTATTGCATAATTTTACTTTTACTGAGAAACTTCTACCCTAACAAAATTTCTAAATAAATTGACCTTTGCAATATCTATAGGTACGACATTTTTGTAGGTCGTGTTTATACATAAGGTCATGGGGCATGCGGTCATTTTATGCAACGCTCTGAGACTTCTGAGAATAGTTCGATCGTGGGACAAAGGTACTTATTATCTGGCTAGTGTTGGGCCACTCGTCATTGATTTGGTATCATCTTTCAAAGTTACATAACCGCTGCAATACTTGACATGACAATGAAAAGAGTGGTTACGTCTCGAATCTGTGACACATCATCAATCAATTTCTAAAGGTAATCCGTTGAAATCAAGTTGAAATGATCTCTATTGAAATACAATAGTTGCTCTGATCAATAACAGTGTATTCTAGGATCATAGACAAATTATAGTATCGTCATAATAATAGAAAACGTGAATAGAATAAGCACTATAAATCTAAAGAGGTCGTCGATAACTCTTAGTTAAAACTGCTTACGTCTCTATTACACTACCTCTAATCCATTGCATTATATTATATTTAGTAGAAGGGCGTTTAATAATAGTTTGAATTATCTCCACCAACTTGAACTTTTTATGTATATAATGTCTAACAGGCTCATGTGTAATATTGCCTGACCGAAGTGCAGACATAGTGTAACGGTATTACTCCAAAAATTATTTTAATCATGTATTGATTTTAATCACTCTTGACCAGTTAGTTAAGTGGCATAAACGTTGTTCTAATAAATCAAACCACAAAGCAGTGTTTGGCGCGTGTTTTTCTTTTAATAAGCATCCTTGCCTTAAAAATACATAAGTATTCACTCTTCAATTGGAAACCTTTAATGGTATAGAGTTAAGTAGGTTCTTGTTAGTACAATTTTGCAATTGTTGCTGGTAGAAATTCAGAACTTTCCAAATTATAAAATCATTTTGTGGAAAGAAATAGAGTTTTAATTTTTTTTTATTCATTCGAAACCGTAAAGCTGATCCAAAATACAGTTTCAATGTTAAGATTTCTTCTTAAAATAGGGCACTCCCCGCCCTTGAGTTGCAGCCACTTACATGATTACTATGCAAGGAGGTGGTCACAGTCTACTTTTCCATTACTTCATATGAATCTTACATGTAGTATATTCTTGAACCAGCTCTGACTAACACTTCTGATAAGTCGTCGAGTTTATTATTGAATGAAAGAATCTAATTAACTTAAAATCTTAAGTCAAAGATCATTCACCTGTGTATCTTATAAAGATCGGGACATAAAATATTGATTAATTTTTTCGACTCGCGAACATCTATGAATATTTAACAGTTTTCGGTGCTGGTTTCGTGTTGTAGCCTTGAGAAGTCAATCTGGTATACTAAATAATTATGATCCGGGTACTTATTATTTGTGGATATCTTTTCATAGCTCTCGCTGCTCCTGTTAAAGATGACAACCAAATTAAAATAATAAGCTTTGTAAATGAGAGCGATGGAAAAGGCAATTATAAATTCCGGTAAGAAAATATACAATATTATTATTTATTATGGAAAACTTTGTATGTCAATATCATAGTCGCATCGGTTTGTATCACTATACCTGTTGGTATCAATTTTGATGAGTTTTTTATTCTAATTTTATGTCTTTAATTATTTTTTATAAAATTAAAATAGGATTAGATATAGTTATAAGTGTATTAAATTATGGTCTAAGCCTTTAAGCTTTAAAATGGACATAAATACAATAATTAGTTAAATAATAAAATCGTAGTCAACATAGTTTCGCTCCATTGTATACATTTGTGTTGAAAGACTTTGGCCAAACCTAGATTTCTTTCCAATTTATAAAACGCTAAACAGCTTAATTGCATCAAATATGTAAGTATTTAATAACTCGACTGCTATTACGTACTTAAATAATTGATGGAGTTCAGCTAGTATTTAGGTTTTTTTTTACATTAGAAATGAATAATTTTGTATTTTTAGATTCATGTTGTGAGCTTCAACTGGTTAACAATAATATGTTGTAGTTTTTTGTGCAATATATTTTTTTTTTTGGCAGTTTTGAGACTTCAAATGGCATATTCCGCGAAGAAAGTGGCACCGTGGTGAACGAAGGAAAACCCGACCAGTACATTTACGTACAGGGATCATTTTCCTTCCCAGATTCTGATGGTAAAATACAAAAGTTCTGCTACATTGCAGATAAAAATGGCTACGAAATTCTTCCTCCAGCTCAACAGCCAGTGAGTATAGCTTTAGGCTATTCAATTAGCTATTAATGTACCAACGCAATTTTTAATCATTTTTGTCATTGGCAAGTGTTCGTATCGCGGTGCAGTGACAGGGAAGTCTGTTGATACAGTCAGTGTTGTGTGCCGTGTGACAACCCTACGTTTTTTCAAGTCAATAATAAATGAGGGTAGATCTCAAAACCCTCATTTCGCACAGAGACAACCCGCATTCTTCAGTCAGCTCGTGACCACGGCCATTGAAACTTGGCCGAAACGTCGAGGTATATAAATAAACTAGTTTTAGCGTGGTTAAGTCCTGATACATCAAATTATGTGTTCAAATCGCGAAAGTTTAAAAGTTACATAAATCAATACGCAGAGGAGGGCTTCAGAACTGTTGCCAATTGCTGGACAAAAGCTTACTTACGCTAAATGTGCTTCTAAATATGTAACATTCAGTATAACAAGCGTTGGTCAATCGCTAACTTCAGATATTTTAAAGCACATCAATGCAGCAATATCAATAAGATAAAATAAGATAATTTTATTCCATTGGCCGAATTACAAAAATCTTATAATTTAATGTAAGAGCTGTGCATCACACCGTATTTCGTCAATTATATTACAATTTAAGTAATGGTAAGAACATTCAAATTTATGCACATGTTACACTAAAGTAATACTATATCGTTCGTTAATTATTTAATCAACAGGTATGTATAAAAAAGGAGTAGGTATTCTTATTAGCTGTAGTTATTGTCTAGATATTCTTTGATGTATGACGAACTCTTTTAATAATACAAAATTGATAAATACTATGTAATAAATATAAATATAAAATAATTTATTTTATCTATAATCTTATTATCACATAAAATTTGTCAAAAATGAATAAAATTCAAACATTAAAGATCTAAAATAAATTAAATATTTAAAACTAAATCAGTCAAATCTGTACCCGGTGCAAATGTACCCATAACGCTAGCGGCATTACCGCGCTGGATGGCAATGCCCATCCTTGCACCAGCAACAAGCCGGAACGGGAGTCACCAGCGCTGTCGCTGATCCTACGCCCTATCTCGCGAACCATACGTTTAGCCTCCGCCCCAAACAGCCCATGGTATCCACGGCGATAGGCACAAAATAATATTGTAGCTCCATAGCCGCATTCACTGATTGTATAAATTGTATTATCGTACAGAAGGAGTCTTACTTTATTATTAAAAACTGTGTCATAAGTTATGGTTCGTATTCTATATAAATAATTATAATAGCTGTGAATGTCCCAAATTAGCTTCAACTACTGAAATAAAGTATTTGGGAGTAGCGCTAGACCATAGTTTGAACTATAAACCACAATTTAATGTTTTGACTGGATCACAGGTCACACCCAAGATTCTGCATTCAGGACGCTTGAAGCACACCACAGATCAGTCTAAATACACCTATAAGAAACTACTCTGATTGGTTGATTGTTAGGCGTGAGTAGGCGTAGCCTTGAGATAGCCAATGAGATAGCCTGGTGGCACTCACCGCGACCCGTGCCTTCCTCAAACTTTGGTGACTTTTTGTAGGAACAACGAATCTCGTTATGCGGTATCTAGTGTGATCTGTGGACTGGACGGATCAGGAAACTACTGTATGTATTTAAAACGCTTAAACATATATGTGACAAGAAGCAAATTACTTCTGTGTACTATGCAATAAGTAACTCCATTCTTACTTACTGTGTTTTAATTAGGGGTGGCTGTCCAAAAACGACTCTAATTACTACCGAACGAGCTCAAAGGGTAATATTAAAGGTTATGATTTAAAGGGTTTCGACATCCAACTGACGATCTATACAGATAACTATGCATTCTGATTATTAGACAAAGCTATTTACTTTAAATTATCCAAACACAACACGGTGTACTCCCAGATCTCAAATCCGATATTAGAAGAAAGAGCAGAGCCTATGCTATTCCAAGCTACAGAACTCAGCTAAGTTTTGCTCAGCGATTTTCAGATTTCGAGCCCATATATATATATATAAACTTATCAGTGAAACTATCGTGTTACGAACCCTAAATAATCATATGTGCAATAAACTAATAAATGAATTCATAAAAAATACGAGGAAACTGAAAACTTTATAGTAACTTTGGAGTAATAATGTAACTTGTCACTATGCGCCTGACGATAATTTGCATTACTCTGAAAAGGCAAATTGATATTTCAATTGATAAGGATCTGTATAACTACCTACATATAAGTAATAGGCTAAGTTTGGGAAAAATAAATGATTGATTGATATGAGAAAAATCGTGCCAACACAGTAAAAAAAAATTACTACGTCCGACATAGCTCTGAGTGTTTGCAAGCTGAAGTGGCAAAGGCTAGCCCACATCGTTCGAAGAACCGATAACCGATGGAGGAAAAGGGTTCTTGAGTGGCGACCCCGAACTGGAAGACGCAGCGTAGGCAGGCCTCCTTACAAGGTGGACCGGCGACATTGTAAAAGTCGCGGGCAACCAGTGGATACAAGTGGCAAATTGTCGGTCGGTGAGGCGGTCTAAGGGGGAGTTATGTTTGTTCAACTGTGTTCAATCTATGTTCAACAGTGGATATCTTCCGGCTGATGATGATGTACTACGCACCAAAGGAGACACCACTCTACATGTCCCATTTTATTGTGGCACCTGTGCCATACTTCACTCGAAGATACTCGCACTGTAATCACGTGTTGTGTTATTCTCATGAAAACGATACTCACCTATTATGAAGTTCTACAAATCTGATCGTGTAGGTAATAGTAGAAACAAGTGGAAATAAGAGAATTTAATTCGAGGGATACAAGGACCGAGATTACATTTGTTTTTTCACGAGTTGTGTACTAGGGACATTTCTGTCTTAATTTAGATTAGCTTAATGGTGTAATAAGCTCATAATTTTAGAACATAATTCGTATAGGTCGTGCGTGTTCCAAATCTTTTTATTCTCTAGCGACTAAAAGAGCATTTTATTCACTGTCATCGATAAATCAAGTGTTCTTGGAGTGGCAATAGTAAAAAAATATACTAATTCTAAACCATAGTTTTTTTCTCCGCAGGTCGTTCAAGTGGCACCTAGCGTTGTGGCGACTCTACTCGGTTAATTTAACTTGAAACTTTGAAAGATATAGTAAAAAAATATGTGTACATTATTGTGTAATATGTGTGCTATGTTTTACATTAAAAAAAAAAAAAATCGTGCACTCAAAACGTTGAGTACCTACAGATATTGGTTTTGGGATATTTGACCTAAATTAATATAAATCTAAGACTAATACTCGTAATAGGTTGGTTTTTGATTTAATATAATATAAACAAGATTGAAAATAAAAACTAAAATTAGAAATCACTCTCAGATTGAAATTATTATTGTTATAAATAAGCGTA
This sequence comes from Apocheima hispidaria, assembly GCA_947579745.1. NCBI lineage: Eukaryota > Metazoa > Arthropoda > Insecta > Lepidoptera > Geometridae > Apocheima > Apocheima hispidaria. Next base: position 8,477,467 of record OX388151.1, read on the forward strand.
TGAACAATATATATCATAACAACATTTTGTATTTTGTGTTTAGGAAATATATAATAACATATGAGATGATGAATTCTAAAATATCCAGTAATTCGATCTCGTATTGAGTCTTTTTAGGACAAAATACGAAGATCGAATAACAGCATCATGCAGGACCTGTCCAATAACTTGTGTTGTCCGATATATAGATTTTGGATATATCTCCACCAGAGTTAAAATGGAAAATAGTGATGACTTGTGTTTAATTTTAAATATTTTAATTTATTCAAAATTTACTTTTCTTTCTTAAGCTATAGGTTTTGTGCCTCCAATAAACGTTTTTATTATTATTATAAATTTATTTAAAGCATACATTTTAAGGAAAAGTTTAATGAGTGTAACGGTAATAATGTTGATCCTTAATCTGCTTCTTATCATTCACCTATCACGTATTTTTATCAACAACCAAAAACATGAAGGTAAGACATATTTACTTATAAAATCGTACACAAAATTAACTGTAAGTTCTCCACTAATTGAGAACCTGTTCTCCATTAGTCCAACATGGAAGATTATTTCAAGTAACCAGCTTACTGGTTAGTCGGTCGACACTCCAATTTATGTTAACAAGAGAGACTTTGTTCAAAACCTTTCAAGAATGCTCTGTGTGTAGTTTCTGACGTATTTATTTACATTGCATTATATTGTCGTAACAGTAACAGAGTTTAGTTTTTTTGACAACATTTCTTCAATCAATGTACATATAAACGGGTGAAATCGAGATCGTAATCAAGTTTGTTATAAAATGAACCCGTTTAACCATAGCTCAGTGACGGTGTCAAAGATAGTAAACACACCTAGTTTGGAAAAGGAACTGGCTCTCAAGTGAGGCTGCCGTAACAAGTAGTTGTTGCAACTTTTTATCTTATGATATATTTTTAAAAAAGATAGATAGAGACAGAGGTTTTCCGATAATTATTTCCCTTTTGTTATTTATCCTTTAAATGAGGTCCGTTGTAACTCAGTAGTAGATATGTACATACCAGTATGTGGAAGTTTTGGACATAAAAGTAATAATTTTAAAAATGTGTTGCAAAAATGCTTTCCATTATATTGATATACGTCACGGTCAACTCTCTTACTACTATATTGTATGTTTGTAATCGCAAAAAACTTTTTTTTTTTTTTTTACTTTTTTTTTTGTATATGCTATCACCTTAAAGTGTTCAAAATTATCTTAGTTCTCTCCTGTACTTTATCTTCAGCACGTGGACATGATTATCTTCAGCGCGTGGCCATGATTAAAATGTACAATATTAACGGCACTTCAATTAGTACTCACGGGATATTTATTACGATTTGCATTATTTTTGAGTTTTCGATATTTATGATATTTCCGATAAGGTGCAGTAATGAATATGCAGTAATTTAAATATTGTAAAAAACCGTAAAAATATGAAACATTGTTTGATTTACGGAATTTTTTGTATCGAAAAGTAAATACCAAATACTTCAAACACCTCTTTGTACATGATATGACATGATTTGCTTTTTTTTCACAATAGTTCAACCCTAGTTATTAGTTAGTTATGTTTAATGTTATAACGGTCATAACTGTTTTTTTTTTTGTTAATATATATTACAATAATAGGTTCTATTCTAATTACATTATATATTATACTATCACTATTATCGAGCACAGACTATGTAATTGGTTGACACCCCGCCTATTACCTCACGAAAATATAGCGAGCAAAATATCATACACTTGTCAATTTGATCTTAGGCGCAAGTTGCTTGAATGAATTTTGGGCTTTCTTATTCTAAGTTTCATAAATACAAAATGACTATACAAAAAATACAAAAAGCGTAGTCTGATACCTACCTCTATATGTTATCCAATTTCGATGATTCTTTTTATATGTTTTCTACACCGGGAAAAACTATGATTGTATGTTTTTTTTTTAATTTTGCAATATCTTCGTTGTTATAAACATAAAATGTAAATATTTTTGTGTCAAAAATACGACTAATAAAAGTAGTTGTAATTAGAATGCCATAAACATTTTTTGAAAAAACAATATATAGCGGCATGGATTATGGTTTCCTGCTTCCATGTTATCTTGCTGCTTTCAACATTTTGGATTTTAGAATACCTGTAGTTGAATCCTTGCACTTGCGTATAGGGTAAACGACATTAAAAGTCCTAGATGTCGTATTGTGTTGTTTAAGGAATGAAGTCCAGAGTTGACATTCTTATGGAACTGGATATAAGTGGTGGGCAGTGGTCCTGAGGTCGCAGTCCACTTAGATACGCTCTGCTGAGAAACATTGACAATTATGGTAAGTCGCACGACCAGTTTTGTAGCTACACTATGTTTATTTTCATTGTGAATACATTACTAAAATCCGGAATATGAATAACAGATTACATGATACTAATATTATAAATGCGAAAGTTTGTGTGTAAGTATGTATATGTAGATAAGTATGTAAGTGTGTTTGTTGTCGTTCAACTCTAACGGCTGAACGAAATGAAATGATTTCAATGAAATTTGGTATGGAGGTAGCTTACAACCAGGATTAGCACATATGCTACTTTTTATCCCAAAAATTTATTTGGTATCAGTAGAATAGCGTATAAAACCGCGGGGCGCAGCTAGTAAATCTTAAAGGTAGAAAAATATTCTTATAATGTTCTTGAAACTAATTGGTTGTCTGTATTGAAAGTTTGTTTAGTTCAAATGTCTTAAACTGAAAGGCATTTAGGAAAATTAGCATAATTTAGATATGTTACTCTAGTACAGAAATTGTTAAATGACATTCTATTCCCATTGCGATTAACTATATTCCTATGGTCCACGAAAGCAATTACAGTCGTATGTAAAGACGTTGACCGTTTCATTGTCTACTAAAAATGAATTCTTTTATGATTCATCTGTCAACATCGAAACTAAAAACTTTAATCGGATCGCCATTCTCTTTTCCTTTGACTTTCTTTGGTTTATCAGCTCAATATAAATTAGTTATAAATGTCTGCCTATACGGTATGTATACCTGTTATGTCTGCTTATTACATTATATTTTGTAATATTTAAATGTAAGTCGGTATCTAAATCTATACTAAATGTTAGGTTATTCTAAGGTTAATCTACTGACCGCGAAAAATAAAATCAGCTGAATCGTAGAGAAATATCATTCAACCTCGACCTTATGTGTGTTCCATACTTCTCGGATATTTTCCTACGGTGTTTAGAGTTAATTATCGGAACGGAAAGAAAATTACCGACTGCCCAATAATGAGGATAATGTTTTTGGGGTGTACATACTTAAGTAAGTACTATGTACACCCACACAAATGTACACAGTATGTAATATGTTATTATATATTGTTTCCTGTAATTAACAGCGTTACAATGTCTATAAATATACTAAAGTTATCAAATATATGGCCAAAACAATAATATATATATTATATAATAAATAATTAAGTATGTTTGTGTGTTGCTATAGTACATCCTGTAGCCTAAACTGCTTAACCGATTTTGACAAGTGAGGTGTCGTTGGATTCCTCTTCAAGTCCGAAGTGAATTTAGCAATCGGGTATTTTATTTTACTTTAATGATACGACATTTTACCAAAATCTTAAAACAGAAAGTAAAAAGAAGCTGTTTTCGTTAAGTTATTACTGCAGATGTCAGCTACCATCATAATTCACGAAGTATTGCTAAGATTGGTACGATATTATTGCCAAAATGTGAGGTTGTTATTGCTCAAGTATTACAACCAAAATAATCCGCAACCTAACACTATCAGAAAAAGGACGAAATGGCAAATTCCATCCAAACCTACACAAGGCAATTTAAAGATATTTACATAGATAGGTGGTTTCAACTCAGGTGTAAAGGCTCGTTTGCCTTTTGGCCTTGACATTTTAGAATTGACCTATTCATTTGCAGGTAAAAGGCGGCGGTCGCTTCTTCGCCGCTTGTGCGATGTTTACGACTATTGTCATGGTACCACAAGTATGTTGCCTTGATGAGCAAATTAAAAAATTTGCATTCAACACTAATGGTTTCGGCACTTACAGCTTCGAGTAAGTACAGAGATGATTTATGAGGCTAATTTTAATTCAATTATTCAAAATGTTTATATTAGATGCGTTATTACCTACTCGCTATGCATAAGTATATATTTTGGATATTGGAGATCAGCTGTAAATAGATCCTACTAACTATTATAAATGCGAAAGTTTGTGCGTACCTATGTAAGTGTGTTTGTTCCCGTTCAACTCTGTAACGGATGAATGGGTTTAAATTAAATTTGCAATGGAGGTTGATTAGGTATACCCTGGATTAACACATAGGCTAAACCCGGAAAAGTATTCTATTCCTGTAATATAGCGGGTGAAACCGCAGAGCGTTGCTAGTAGACAAATACATAGAAGCATACGAGCTTACGTACTGATATACTACTGGCTTTTCGGTGAAGAAAAACATCGTGAGGAAACCTGAACATTTCCGGGAAGAAATTCGATGGCGTACGTGAATCCACAAACCCGTACCGGACCAGCGTTGTCAACATGCCCAATCACCTATGGTAGGCTGATATCCCAGCAGTGGGATGTTTAAAAGGTTGATGCAAAGTGTAGAGAGATTTAGGCGAAAAGCTGAAGATCGGGCAGAGTGGCGTGCCTTGGAACCTGTGTCCAGAAGTGGCCTATGATAGGCTGATGAAGACCGTAAATAGATATAATATGTTTTGGAAAGTTAATAGGACTAAAACTACCTAATAACATTTCTGTTAGTAAGGACAGATTATTATTAATTCTACTATGACCTCTGACTCGTACCAATAATTTTATATGTACATATATTTCGAAGATTCGTAAATTAAATGAGCAAGATGAAGTCACAAATAATTGCTTAGTAGGTAAAGTTTTCTGAGTTATTGCTGAAGGTCAACATTTCAATGTAAATAATTCAATACTAGGTAGGACTGAAAAATCCTTATGTCTCCCCGAGGGGCAATCAGGGGAGACACGAGGCACCGTTTATAAAAAATAAAACAAAAAAATATCATTTTTTTTCAGATACGAAACCACTGGAGGTACTTACAGGCGTGAGGATGGAGGTATAATTCCAAGCCCAACAGGAGACTCCTTAGTCGTGCGAGGAGAATATGGATACATCGATCCGGGTGGAAGACTGTACTCCGTGAGATATGTAGCAGATTCCAATGGTTACCATTTAGTCATGAACGATGACGAGACGAGATTCAATGACAGAAGAATAATATGATACGAAATAAAGAGCGTAGTTATTTTCATATTATTTTTTTACCCGCTTCAATTCCCCAATAAAATAAATAAAATTTTAATTCGTAAGGTTAATAAGCCTGTAATTTAAGTAACTCATATTCGAATTTGAAACGAATTTGTTGTCTATGGTAAGCATCATGTTGCCCATAACTGTTCAATGCCATCCAGAATTTTGAACTTCAACTGCGCTCGTCGCCTTGAGATATTAGATATTAAATAATTTTGCTACAAACATTGGCCTTCAATGTAAGAGTAATGTTTGCACACTACTGCTTGGCGGTTGAATAACTGGCAAGGGTGTGGTACATCTCCAGGCAGACCCTTCAAAAGTCCTACCACTACAATTATTGCATTGCATTAACTTTTTCCAGAAACAAATAAAAGTACAAAAATTAAGAACAAATATAGCAAGTTATCGTCAAAAAATATTCAAATACTAGAAGTTACCCGCGACTTTGTTCGCTTGGACATTAAAAAGTATCATATGTCCGCCTTTGTGTTATACCCTTGTGACTCCTTATTAGTTTTTATCAAGATCCGTCAGCCGTTTAGGTGTGTTAAGTTGATAACGCGACAAATGTCCAGACAGAGAGACAGAGTTACTTTTTATATTTCGCTAGATGTAGTTGATCCATTTTTGTGCATTTTTTTAACGTTTTGTATGGACTGACAGTTGTAATGTACGAGTTCTGTACGATATCACCAAAATTTTAAATAACTGTTTTAATACCGACGGGAGCTGATTTTGAAAAAAACTGTGATACCCGTATCTTTTTATTTGTCTTGTAGAGTATCCATATCAAGTTTGGTATCAATCGAACCAGAGAAAAAAAAGTTTCATACAAACTTTAACACCTCATTTCACCCCCTTAGGGGTTGATTTTTGAAAAATCATTTCTTAGCGTGCGTTTACACTCCTCAATAAACATACTCTTCAAATTTCAAGTCTCTACGTCCAGCGGTTTAGGCTGTACGTTGTCTATAGGTCAGTCAGTCAGTCAGGACAAAGCCTTTTATAGATATAGATGAGAATGCTGTTAGTGCTTTTATTTATGGTATGACATGCAAAGGATTGTATCAACGATGTCTCTGTAATCTCTCGTAATTCGATATAAATTTTCATAAGAATAGTATGGTAAAAGTATTCTTATTTAGTCTGTGAAAAAGTGATTTTATTTGATTGAAAAAGTTACTAAATTGCCTTTTGGGAGTTGCAATAATTTTATGAGAAAAGAGGAAACTTCACACAAAATGCTTTTATTTTACTCCCAATGAGATTTACTGTTAACTCCATATTGCGGATTACTATGGCGATGGAATCATAGCAAATGCGTATGATTTAGTAGCTAACATTATAATATAACGTTAATAAAAAATTGTTTGTGTCTACCCATATATTGAAATGTCATCGTATAGGGCTACCATCCACCAACATTTTTAATAAAAGCAATATATATTATTATATGAGCAATATATATTATATGAAATACTGCTTGATACGAGTAATGACAATTAATAGGTACTTTTTGTCACTTAGCTTGTTTTCTTTTTTTGAAACAAAGTGATATAATCTTGTTTCCTTTCATTTCACGTTATTATTTAGTCATAATCATAGAGGTGTAAGTGGAAATAGAGGTGGAAATAAGATATAAGGGTAATGGAGAATTTCACCTCGCTTTGAAACTCAACATAAATGTTCCCTGCAAGTGGCTGACTAGCTTTATGCTTTCAAACTTATAATGATGAGCTTACAATAATGCGGATGCACTGAAGGACATTACTTTTTGCAAATTTTATTGTACCTAGAATTCTTATAGGAAAATAAAAACCCACACAATATTTTATCATACCTAGGTATGGTAGGTATTATATAGGTATAATAAAACGTATACGGTTTGCATAGAAATAACTTGTAACAACATCATGATTTTGTTCATAAAAACGCGTTTACGTAATACATGCCCTCTCGCTCGAATAATCAAATTTTTATTCATTTAAATAAAATGATTATGGGTGACATTTATAAAATGTTTTTGCAACATTTTCTTTATAAAATAAGATAACAAAATTAAGTTTAATAATTCATTTGATTTTAGCATATTAGATACATAAAATAATAACTGAGAAAAGAGAAAACAACTTCTCGTTCGCTTAAATAAATGAAAATTTGCATGAGTCAACATGAAAATTAGTATAAGACGTTTACGTGTTATAATAAGAAAACGTTGCAAAAATATTTTTAATAACGCCCTCTGTAATTTTATATATTATAATTTAAAAAAACATTGGGCGAACGAGAGAGTGTGTAAGTATTAACTAAACGCATCCTTATTAACCTTCTCAAAATGAAGTAGGAAACTGCTAGACGCAATGAGTACCTACATTTACAGACCTCAAGTAGTTAAAAGAAGAATTCGGTTTGATTGATGCAACTTGAACTTTGATTGCACTTATTAATTAACGTCATAGCAATCTTGTAGTCGTGGATCTAGCTATAACTTACTCTAGTAGGTATAATTTTCTAGCAAGGTTACAAGACTGGTCGGTGGTCGGTCGGACATACTAGATAAAAATAATAGATATTATTTAAATATTTTATATTTTCTTTTTCTGCTTCCACGAATGGTACAAAACTAATTTTATAATGTAATAAAATAAAAAGAAATAAAACATGTAATAACCTCTTATCATAACTTATTTAGAATAAAATAATAGGGTAGATTTTGTAGCATTTGCATTTTGTAACACACATTGTTACTTATAAGTACCTGTTTCACACGGTTTGTAATGTTGAAGATTACAGCTTGCATGACCATACTCTTTGTAAGTGACGATCCTTATTTGTGCAGATTATATCTATCAGTTTGGTGCAATACAATTTTGTGGGAATTTTTTAGGTGCTTCAAAGCTTCGTGAAACCAGGCTTTAGCGCAATTTATACGTAGTAAGTTCAATTTGAATTCGTCATCTAGAAAGAATTTAGAATGGAGGTCAAAATAGATGCACTTTCCAATCAGGATGACGAGTGCAGTGCGATGTCGCGTACGGGTCTGATCTGTTGAAGTTATACATTTTGAACTATTACGTAATGTATAAGATTCTGGCACTGAACTATTACAGGCAAGCGTGACGCTTACCATCGGATGGCGACATACTATGAATAGCAGGGTTCGATAAAAATCCGATATTTACAATAAATATCAAAATATCGGATTTTTGATTATTTATTGATCCGTTACATATCGAATATGCATGTCCTCAAAAAGGTTGTACATAGTTAGGTTGTAAGTAGTATTACTGTGCCTAAAATGTTAATATAAACTTACCTTCTTCAATATTAGTATACATATTTTTTTATTAAATCAACGAAAATTAGTCTTTGTAATAAATCTTCCTGGCTAGCTTATATTACTAAATTTAGTCATTATCTATTTTATCTGCTAGATCTCCGGTAATTCCATTTGATTGCATTTAAAGTAAAATTATTTCACTGCAGTACTGGTATTTTTTTGTCGAGTGCTAGTGTATTCGTGAAATCTGCACTAATGTGTAAGCTGCATGGATCATAAATATCAATTGATATTTATATCAAAATAAAAAATATCAATCAATAATTTATATATCAATCAAGATATTTATATATCATACATCATATCATATTAAATATCCAGATTACATCAGCGAACCCTGCTAAATAGTAAAATTTTGCATTCCCAAATCGAAAATGTCACCAAAATAGTCCCATTGTTGTTTGATTTAATAGGACTTAGGACAATGTAAATATTTATTTCACTGTTTTGTCTATATATTTTTTCGACCTTATTTATAAGGAGAATTCTGTGATTTTTTCCATATTTTTTTCTTTTAAATAAAAACGTAACTCAATTTTTTTTTATTCCATATTCTTCGATCGCCTCATCCTATTAGGTCGGTATAAATAATCTTTATTTATTCTAAATAATTTGGTATGGTTCTTTCTTCATATATTTATTTTTATTTATTTATTTCTATCTTTTCATAGGCTTTGTGTAAGTACAAATATATTGTTATCTTTCGTCACTTGATATCATTGAAATACTAATCAATTATTATAATGTTAAAGAACTAATGAACTTACCTACGCATGCATTTAGTTAATATGTCAATAATGTTCGCTCCTCGGTGTCAAAGTTCAAATGCCTCGATGTGGTCAGAATAGCATTACCAACCTGTTAACTGACTGCTAATCTAAGGGTCGTTACTACCTGCTTCTTTGTAAGATTAAATGATGATCAAAGCTATCAACTCGTCTTGATACTTTTGCATTGCCACATCAAATGGGTCAAGTCAAGGACAGATTTCCACGTGGCAGTGTAAAAGTCTAGGATCTCGACTTGTGTAGAAGGCTTAGAATCTGTAAATAATATTCCCCGAAAATCTTGTATTAATTCTACGTCCAATTACCCAAAAGCGTAATTACCAGCGTATTGATTTCAATTTTCAAGCGTCTGTTTCCTTCAACGTCTGTAGATCTTAACAATTTACCAAACAGCGAAAACAATAATATTACCTAGAAATATTTTACTTTTTAGTTTATTTAGTTGGCCAATATTTTACATTCCAGTGAAGATGTAGAGCTGAGACGAATATTTCCGAATGAGTTTCCACAAGACACCATTAGAAAAAGTGGCTCTATGCAACCAGAAGTAGGTATTTCACAATTATATGAATAATAAACTCGTGATAAGCTAATCTATGTTATAAAATTTCTGTTTACTTCAATTTTGTCTTGTGAAAACGAGATGCTTTTTTTTTATAGAACAGTAGCTCATCAAAAGTTTATGTATTAAGGCGCTCTCTCACCGGGAGCATACGCCTGTAATGTAACAATCCAAGATTCGATTTTGAGCATTACTTTACAATACTACCTCGCCGACCGACGAACATTCATAATTATGTAATTTTAAAATCTAGATTCGATTTTGAGAATTTGCCTGTAACCGCATCAGTTGTTTTTACATTGATGTTACAAATTGTAACACGGGAGCTCCCACTGACAACTGTAATGTTACAAATTATACCATTATAGGTTGCACGCTGTAATGCTCGGATCTCCTCACTCACTGATGTAATGTTGCTAATTGTATCATTACAGGTTGCGCACAATAATACTCGGTTCTCCACACTTACACGCGAATGCTCCGTCTTAGGGAGCACCATAAGAGGGTTAATCTTTTAGTTTGAAAAATAATGAATAGTCCTGAACGCTAGCTGTCATCTAATGAAATGATAATCTTACCACTGCCAGCATTTAGGTCGCTACGCTGAGCTGAAACTCTACTTTCGTCAACCTCGAACAAAGCTGAATAACCATTTTGAAGAGTTGCTGTGCTATGAAGAAAATGGAAAAAAGGTGAAAATTCATTCGTAGGTAGTGCTTAGTGTGAATATGTGACTAATATTATGTACGCAAAAGAAACTCTCTCTCTCTCTCTCTCTCCCTTCATCTCTGTTTTATTTTGTGTTCGTTGCTTTTTCATACAACGCTCATTTAAATAATAATCATCTCAAAAACAACACATCGTATTACAATCCTATAGCCAGAATGTGTCGTCAATACAACGAAATTCTTGATTCAGCAGAGAGCAAATACAAAGACATTGATATCTTTGATCATAAGTTGTATCGGTTCAAAAATCAACTAAAAACTATTTTGTTCTAAATTTTTCATTCCGCTATATAATTAAGGAAAAACTGTTCTTAATAATTGTTAAATTGTATGATCTATATACCTTTTTATGTGAATATTTTAATACCCTCTTGCGTATGTTTACCTATTTCGCTAAATTAATAGTATCATATTAGGCACATACTACTTTTGGAAAGTAGCGTAGTACGTAACCAAATTTGTGCTTTCTCTTTAACCATATCTGTGTTACTTTCTGTTATTTGTGCTATGAATTAAATAAATAAATAATCTAATCTGTATATATATAAAAGAACAAGTCTTTTTCTACGAATCAACGCACAGACCAAACCGCTTATGATAGCAACGTGAAATTTGAACTCAATACTCTTCAAATGTTTTAAGTCTACAACAAGATCAGATTTTGCGGAATTCCACCTCTAATGGGGTAAAATCGACCCCTATAGTTTGTATGGAAATTATATATTTTTCATGCTAAGCCAATGAAGCTCGGTTTTTGTACTGAGCATAAAATATAAAGAAAGGTATGTCTCAGGACTTATGAAAACTCAATATCTAACGAAGTGAAATGTGTGTGTGAGTGAAACGGCTGTTTAATTTACTGTAGTAGCCTATGGGAGCGAAGCCGAGTGGCGGGCTAGTACTGCTTTGTAAAATACAAAAATATTTTGCTACGTGTAGTCAAACAAATAAACTTTTTTTTCTCTACAGCTATGCAAGATTGATATAGACCGGTACGCCCAAGAAGAGGAAAACTATTTTACCTCTTTAGACCAAGTCAGCCATCTAGATCGCCGAAGGGTGTACTGCTTCATGCTACTGTGCTTCACAGAAGACGAGTTAGATAGGGTTGTCGCTTCTTTCTAAACTAGTTTTCTCAATAAAATCAGACATCTCCCTTTTTTACACTTCATGTCCGTTTCTTTCACCCAAAATAAATGCCATTGCAATCTTTAAGCCGTAAACTGTGACGGATATTGTTTAATGATTGCCACGCCATCTATTTTAGATGAAGAAAAACTGAATGAAAAACATAAAATGTCAAATAGGAAAAATGCGTAATGGCTTTCATTCGTCGTTTAAAAATATATGTTTGTACTTGCGTGATTAGTAACAGACAGATTGGTACAGCAGTCAAATAATACAATAAAACTGTCATAGTCGTAAAACGTTTGATTGTTTACGCATATAAATAACTGACTAACAAGATTGAGTTAAGACAACATTGCTTAATTTTTTTGATCATATGAAGAAAAATGCTAGGTGGATCCTAGAATCATACGAATAGTTTAAAAATACAATTTAGTCTGGAGTGCAATCACACTAATATTATAAATGCAAAAGTTTTGTGTGTAAGTATGTAAGTAGGTAGGTAAGTGTGTTTGTCCCCGTTCAACTCTGTAATGGCTAAGCAGATTTGAATAAAATTTGATATTGAGGTAAGTTATTTCCTGGATTAACACACATGCTACTTTTTATCCCGAAAAATTTAACCGTTCCTGTAGAATAGCGGGTGAAACCGCGGAGTGCAGTTGGTATTTATATATGTTGAACTAAAAATCACCAAAATAAAGGGGAACTAGGCTGGTCATGTCCACCGCATGAGATAAAGTACTTTGAGCTAAAATTATCATCAACTGGAGTCCAAGCTTGGCCTCTATATAAACTTGAAAAAGAGGAAAATAAATTACAATAGAAAAAACAGTCAATAATATAATAGTTATTAATAATATGAGTTTACTTTTGTAACCCCTAGCATAGGAAATTATTCTCGAAAAAAAAAATGTATTTAAAATAAAATGTAGTCTCCGTTTGCGCTTGATAGAGGCCCTGTTCCATTTTTCATATATTTTGATATTGAATGATATGAATGATGATGTACGCATATCGAAAAGCTAAGTTTTTTTTTTTATAGACGTTATTCTAGGGAGTACTGTTACGAGTATACAAACCTTAAATACAAACTGTTGAAAGTAATAGCTAATAAATCGTTCAATTAGCACCGCCCATTGCATCGTGTTTAAATGATCTTTATCGTTCACGCCTGTGTGATACGCCGACACAATAGATGTTACATAACAAACACAATCTTTAATTTGTTTTTCACCCGGACGCATTCGCATTCGTAGTACTATGGTTGTTACTTCCCTATTGTTTTTTTTTGTGTAAACAACAACACGTCACACAACTTTCTCACCTCACTGCTGCGTATTGGCCTTTCTCTCCTTCTCTATTTCTCTTATGAAATAATTATGCCATCTACCCTTATCTAGATAACCAGCCGATTTATCATCATCATCATCAACCCGTAGACGTCCACTGCTGAACAAAGGCCTCCCCCTTAAAAAATTGCCAAACCATCAACTGAGCCAAACAACTTAACCATCAACTTAAATTGCCATACTCCCCATGCCAGGCAGGCGGCTTGGGGTCGCTGATCGGTGGTTTTGGTCGCAGTTTTAGGACATAGCCTCGTGCTCGCAATTATGTTGCTCCAATCTAGAGGGCACTTGGATATAAGTGACAGCCCTAGCCTACTGTCCAATATAATTCCCATGACCAATAAGGTTTGGCTCATCGCAACTCCGCGCCGAGCCGCCCACAAATCACGTTCACTGAAGCAACTACCATTTGCAATTCTCAACTAAAAAACGTCACGTAGAAGAACAGCCATTACAATCGTTGGATCAATATTGACCCGCAGTTTTGAAAATAGTCGTTACGAACTCTGTTGTGTAGGTACCTTAGTTATATTTAATTTTATTAAATAAACTGTACAGAGAAGAAGCCTAGCGTAAGACGAAACTACTTGTTTCAAGAACAAATAGCTGAAAAAAACTTGTAATGAATATTAAAGCAAGTAGGTAGACTTTTTGTACATAAGAAAAGTTAGGACATTTTTCATGTACTTACCACATGAAAAATTTGAGTTTAAAAAAAAGTCTTACAAAAACGGGAAAGCCTGCAGTTTTTGTATGCAATGTTATTAGCTTATTATTATTATCACCATGATCCCACAGGGAATACAGGGTTATAAGGAAAGGGTATGTAAGCCGAAAAGGGCTCATAGTACTCATCATTATGAACAACTTTTACTATGGGACCAACCCTGAAATCGAGAATAAAATATCTTTTTATTCTCGATCTTTATTTATTCTCGATTTCAGGGTTGGTCCCATAGTAAAAGTTGTTCATAATGATGAGTACTATGAGCCCTTTTCGGCTTAGAATACCCTTTCCTTATAACCCTGTATAGGTTTCTCACCCTTCTCAATCTTGTGTTTGTCAAACTTTCTGTGATAAATATTTTCTTTTACGCAACGAGGTTCAGCTGCACTATGCTTAAATTCAATCACGCTTAAGAAATGCAAATTACTACGCTATTTACTTCTAACATGAAAGCACGAAACTTGACCCACTCAATGGAATGTTAATAAAATAAATGTTAATTTTATAATATACTGTAACATCGTACGTTGTCATCGTGCTGCGTCGTTATGTAACGTAACCTTGTACCAAATTACTTTAAACTCGATGATTATTTAAATTTTTAATCAGCTAGCAGTTAGAGGCTTTTGTAAGTTAATCGTGACTAGAGACCTTTCTAGAGATTGACGTAAAATAGCGGTGGCAGCACTGGCAACGAAAGCGAATGGTGTCAGAGGTCAACGGTCGTGTCGTTGGCAGTCTGTTCAATAGTATACCGCTGTGACGTAAGCAGAAACCAGCCCAAGACCGGTTGGAGGAAACCGTAATCAATCTAAGCTGTAGATCGAATATTTACACAATTTTGTAACTTTCATGTACTTATCAAAAGATCAAATATCCTTACGATCCTTACTCATAATATAGTTCAGAGGAATATAGCCGCAGTTATAATATATCAGGATGAATAAAGCTTCAAGGTATAAAAATGAATACGTTCGTTTCGAGGAAAAAGCTTCGCTTGCGCGATTTAGAACTCCCTACATTACAACTGTCAGTCTATACAAAACGTCAAAAAATGCACAAAAATGGCCAACTAGAGCCATCTAGCGAACTATAGGAACTAACTTTGACTCTCTGCCTGGATGTTTGTCGCGTTATCACGGCTTAACGTCTGAACGGATCTTGATGAAATTAGATAAGGATTTACTGTATATCACAAAGACGGACAAAGGATACTTTTTTTTATGTCCTCGCGAACAGCAACTCACGTCGCGGGTAACAACTAGTTACATTATAAATATTAAACAAATATATAAATTTCTCACAAATGCAACTGCAGATTCTAAAATTAATATTACACGATTATATTTTTTGTTTTCATCATCATCAGCCAGAAGACCTCCACTATCAAACGAACCGACCTTAAAGGGCGGAGGGACCGCCAACGCTTGGCAGGTGGCTTAAGGATCGCAGAATCCTCGTCGTCTACTAAGAGGACGCTACTACCCGTCCTCCAGAGGTTCTAGTCGCAAATTCGTTAGTTTATTTTTGAGGCGATCCTCAAAAATAAACTACGCCCAGCCGAGGTTAAAGGGCTAATTTGAGAAGCATGTAGCACTATACGCTTTCGCATGCAAAAAGAAAGAGATGGCCTTAGCGTGCTAATAACAAAATCTGATAATAGCTAATAAACTAGAAAATCAATCAAAATTCTGTTCCATGCTATTAGAATAAAAAAAACACTTAAACATACACTATGAATTCGGAAACAGCAAAACAAGTGTGTAAATCGAGGTCTTTTCAATGTGTTTTATTTTCATTTTCGCCGAGTAAATGTCATCTTATTATGTTTCTCTTATAGATTAGTGACTAGACGATAGAATCAAAAAACATTATATCTCAACACTAGCTACGTCCCGCGGTTTCACCCGTTATTCTACAGAAACCGAATATTTTTCCGGGCTAAAAAGTTTTATTTAATTATTTATTATGTATTTAATATTCAAAAACATTGCAAAGGGGCCAAAGAAATAGCCGGGAGCGCGACCTTAAGCTGGATTTGATTTAAGTTGGATTTTGAATATTTTTTTTGTTTGCTCAAACTTTCTCATAAATATAGTATAGTAATAGCATCGGCTAAATTAGACCATAATTATAATTCCAAGGTACAATTTGAGTTGATAATATTTTATTTACTATTATTATCTATAATATTGAATTTCTGATGTGTAATAATGTTCTCACCTAAAAATCTCATCAGATTCCAATTGGACACAAATTATTCAGCGCAAAATGTGAAACCTTGGCCTTTTCATCTTGATTTTGAACTGCGTGTTTTAGATGGTATTTTTATTATAAAAGTTTAATGTGTGATACAGAATTATAAGCTTTATTTACATACAAAAACGTATGAAGTCTGCGTGTGTCGACTCACAGTGCGTCATCTTCGGAACATCATCGCCAATGAAAATGTTAAAGGCCGAGGAAGGTATGTTTATGCTGATTGACATTTCTTACAACCTTACATTATAAAATAGGTATTTGTACCTTATAACTTATACCTAGGTAAATATAAAAAAGAGCTAAAAACACCCAAAATGATTATAAATTAATTATAGATAAAAAACAGAGCTCAGGTCACTATCCGTGGGCAGGGTACCCAAAAGGCCGGTGACATTACCTCGTTGAATAGCAATGCTATTTCTCTGGCCGGGTAAGCACCAGCCCATCGGTCGTTTGTTCTTTCTATCAGCCGCTTAGAAAGATCTTTAAAGCCTTTAAGTAAATAAATAAAATAATTAATTGGTAAATATTAATTAATTATCTATTTAGATATTGTTAGCTTTGTTTATAAATAACTGAATAATCACGGGTTTTAAATATTACCCGACTATAAAAATAAGCCCTTTAAAAGAAATCAAAGCACAGACCCCTTATGATAGAGAAGTGAAATTTGAATCCAATACTTCTCAAACGGTCCAGATAAACAATGAGAACGGATATTGCGAAATTCCACTTCTAAAGGAGTAAAATGAAAAGTTCGTTTCCCAAAGTTTGTTCGGAAATAAAATATTTTTTATGCAAAGCCAATGAAAGTCGATTTGTGTAATAAACTTAAAAAATAAAGAAAGGCTTGTCTCAGGATTTTTCAAAAGGGAACCCCTAAAGAGGTAAAATGAGGTGTTTCATTTAGCGAGCGAAACCGCACGGCTTCGCACGCTGCGGCTATAGGCCAAGCTAGTATTGGAATACTTTAGGACATATTAATATAACTGCGACCAGAAACACCGGAGGATGGGCAGCAGCATTCTCTTAGTAAACAGTGAACGTTCTGCAATCTCCAAGCCGCCTGTCAAGAGTGGGATTATGACAACCCAACCCCATTGGGGGGAGGCTTCATCCAATAGTCGACGTCTAATCGTTAGTTGAGCAGTGGGGAAGAAGCGAAGAATTATTTTCATCTCATTGCATCTCAATTAAACTTTTCACAACTAAAAGGTTCACAAAACCGCGAGTAAGCCGCGGTGTGCAATTACTTGTAGTATCAGACAAAATTAAAATAAAATACATGGAAATTAAATAAAATTAATCATCAAACACAAGAGTTCATCGCATTCCAATTGTTTTTTAAACAGCGGGAAACAAAACACCGCTTATGTTGGAGCATTTATCAACAATGGTTAACGATGTTAAAAATGTTAAGATATAGTCATTGTAATTTTTATATTTTCCGTTTTGCTATATTCTTACTTACGATTAATGACTCTATCAACCGAAAAGTAAGGAGCAGAAAACCGATTTCTTTTTGGTCTCGCTCGTAAATTGAATATTTTTAATGACATAAAATTACTGAGGAGATTATTAACTAACAGATGTCAAATTTTGGAAAAACTGTCTTAAAGGTCACTCAGTAGTTTTATATAAATAAAAATGTTGATCAAGCGTGCGAGAGAGCGACCTTAAAACTATCTCACATAAAGAAACAGAGTAAGTCATTGAAAATGAAACCTCGTCTGTTTCATTCGCTATTATGATTCAGACAAGTTGCAAATTGATTTTCAAAAGACGGAATTAGGTGATTTATGTACTAACGTCGTGTGTATTCATCGTGACATAATATCTCATATTGTTTACGCTCTCGTTTTTACCACTGAACCAGATAATGGTATGAATAATGGACATCGTTCGCCAATACCATATTAGGCGTAACCTATTACATAAACGGGATAAGGTAAGCAGCGAGTCTCCTCCCTATCGATGTTCGATGACTTTTGAAAGAAAGTGTTACAGTTTACTAGCTGTTGCCTCAACTGAATGGTCTTGGAACTTGTTAAACGACTTTGGTAAATGGATGGCTAAGATTTTTTGCTGTTGTATTATTGTGTGTATGTCTTCCTACCGATTTTTTTGTGATGTTCGCAGTTTTTTCAGCAATCGAAAAATTTCATAACGTCTTCGTAATTTAAACTTTAAATTAGATGATGCTTAATTCCCGAGATATATAGACAAGAATGACCGGTCATGCAAATAGCTTCAAATAATAGTAATACCTAGTAGTTACCTCAAAATATTAATATATTAATATTGACGGATCGAGCTCAAATTTTGCATAGATATAACTTAATGGTCGGACTCGGATATAGATTACTTTTTATTTGTAGGTCTACGCGAACGAAGTCGCGGTGAAGCTGTGCGGTGTTTATAAATCAAAATTTTTAATAATTTTTATTTTTTTGTTTCCGTTACAAAGGTAGCGTATTTATTTGAAGAGTAGCAGAGTATTTTATACAAACGAGTACTAAACAAATCGTTTATATGAAATACTCTTTTCAAGAGGCCGTTTGGGAAATACTTTGCCATTCAGTTCAACCACCGAAAAGTAGTTTGCAAACATAATGTTTTCACTTAGCATCTAATATATCAGGGTTTCACAATTTTTGGTGGCGCTGTAATGATACAAGCAAGCGTGACTTTTACTATCAGGCGAGCGACTTGCTCCGCTAGTCACACCATTTAAAGAGTTGTATATAATTTTACAGTACAGTTTTATAACATACAATATTTGCACGTCTTTATAACTCCATTAATTAGCACTTACTTAATTAATAACTGCAAATAAATTGATTAATAAATAAATAAATATCTGGGACATTTCTGCACACACGGTCATCTGACCCCAAACTAAGCAAAGCTTGTAATATGGCTGCCAGAGACAGATATACGTACATAGATATTTTTAAATACATACTTATATAGATATTAACACCCAGACATAGAACAAACACAAATATTCATCACATGAATGTTTGTCCTAGATGGGAATCGAACCCACGACCCTAAACACAGAAGGTAGACGGATTTGATTGATTGATTGAAAAAGTTTCATACTTATAATTTTTACTAATGCCTGCAACAATAAGATTAGTATAAGATTCAATTATCCATTTAGTTAAAAAAATAATGCTGATCTTTTAGTAAAACTATACATCATGTACAAAAGAACAAGCCCTTTTCTAGGAATCAACGCACAGACGAAACTGCTTGAGATAGAAACGAGAAATTTGGACCCAATACTCTATGGTCAAGATAAAAAATTAGAACGGATTTTGCGAATTTCCACCTCTAAAGGGGTAAAATAGAAAAAATAATATAACTGAAAGTTTGTACGGCAATAAAATATTTTTTTATTCTTAATCATTGAAACTCGATAAAAAAGTATAAATAAATAAGAAAAGGATATTTAGAAAATCAACCTCTAATGGGTTTTTAAATTATTGTAGTAGCCTATGTGAGCGAAGCCGTGCGGGCAAGCTAGTACAATATAGTCATTACAAAATTTCAAAAACAATGTGAAACGTAAGGACCAAACATTATTATTATCATATGAATTAAAACAATGTAAAACAAAAACAAAGAAAATACAATAGAATAAACATAATTTCACACATTTAGAATGCAAGTAATTATGTTACAAATCGTAACCTTTACAACTATTTACTTACTGACACAATCAACATTTAATTAGGCTTTAATACCACGATCTATCAATTCACAAAGCCGCACACACCGCCTTTCCAGCGATTTGTCATACTTGCAATAAATTGTTTAGTCCAGCTGATTTAATATTCGCATGTATTAGGCTCAGATAAGGAGATTATTAACCTTTTGTAATCCCTATTAACATTGACATTTACATTTTGCATTACTTAAGAAAGGTTGCATGGGCTGATGGGCTAAATTAAATGTTTACAAACAGACATGTTTAAAGTTTACTTGTTTCGTGTTTGATACGCTCTCCCGACCATGACGCGATGCTGGTGCATCTCGTGCTTTACTAGAGACATCGCCAGCCTAGCCGTTATGTTGCAACCAAGTATTAGAAGAAATACATACGTATATAAGAGAAGTGCTTGGATACGTAATCATCCCACACACCAACTGTTCTTTGCAGAAGGCAGCCGCAAACAATACAACTACAAAAAAAATGAAATTGGTCAGTGCCGACCGTCAAGTGATAAGTGATGTGAAGTGTTTGTGATTGATTACTTCTATTGAATGGACTGGGATAGTAATCAAACGTATGTTTCAGCTGGTGGTACTCACTGTGATCGCGGCTGCTAGCGCTGCTCCGCAAAACCCGCAGGATGTGCAGATCGTTCGCTATGACGTCAACAACGGCGGTCTAGATTCGTATAACTTTGCGTACGTAAACCAATATCAAGTTAAATAGTTATTCCCTTCGAACTGGCAATCCCTGTTTATCTTGTGTCCCTGTCTATCAATTGATCAAAGATGGGGTCATATTCGATTTAAAAATTGTATTTTCCAGATTTCCCTTTAAAAATAATTAAGATTGGATTAACGGTTCTCAAGTTCTCGTCAGACAAATACACACACATACAAATGCCGATGTCGAAAAATCTGATACTTTCGCTCGGTCAATAATATAGGGAATTTTCACTAAGCTGTCTTTTGTTTACAGGTGGGAACTTTCGGACGGAAGCAAACACGAAGAACAGGGTCAATTGAAGAACCAGGGTACTGAAAACGAGGCCGTTGCTGTGCAAGGGCAGTACTCGTGGGTAGGCCCCGATGGCGTTACGTACACCGTCACATACATCGCTGACGAGAACGGCTTCCAGCCTCAGATCCAGCAAGGACCCGGAGGAGTTGTACCACCAGCAGTAATCGCCTCCTTACAAGGATAATAATCTAATGCCATTCCCATAAGGAACACAATCCTGTAAATAGTACAATACGTGTGAAGCTGTATATAATATTTATATGCCGGTTCAATGTAATTACAAAAATAAACTTAGTTTTGTTATTAATATACTTTTTAATTATGTATTTTTTTAAATACTTCGTCTTACTAACGTAAAACGCTGCTAACGAAAAAGGTGTTACCGAACGGGAAGTAAGTGTGAACGAACGAGAAAATATAGTAGCGTTCGTCAACACTTGTAGTTAGATTAGTTTATCGAGCGTTTATGAATAAGAAGATTTCTTTAAATTGCTCCCAGGTCATAATCATAATAATAATCCAACTTTACTTACGAGTGACTACTGACATTGGGCAGTAGTCACTCGTAAGTAAAGTTGGATTAGGTTTTGTACAAAAAAGTAACTAATGAAACTTATAACTGTTTTTCAGTTTAAATATTTTGAGTTATTTTATTTTAATAATACGGGATGGCTCGTTTCAGTAGATGGTTGGAGCCCCCTCTCTACTACCCCCGAGCTCGAGTTCTCCTTTTAGTAGGCTCTTACTACAGGCAGGGGATACCGTGCCGTATTCCAGTATCCCGGAATCAGCGCAAAAGATATTTAGACCTAGAAATCATATGAAACATTTTTAAACGAAGAGACAATACCAGTAATATATTTAATAAATAAAAGTCGGCCATATGCCTATCGTGACATTATGCTAGGTAGCTTTGTTAGAAATAAATCATCAGCTGAGTTTTTAGTGCGCAAAAATGTTTTACGGTTTTTCCGAAACAATATTGGAATAGTTTTGCATTTTAAGGATGGGGATGAGAAAGGGATTAACGTTTTATGATTTCACCGAGTCCTTCCGTCCGTCTGTATGCCACCAGCATGGTATTCACACAGATAAATTATATACATACATATGATAAAAAGAAGGGTACATACCAATCATATAAATTGGTGCCAATGGCCATACAAAGATGCTTAACCCGATTGTAGTAACTGATAAGGATGTAAGATGTCGCTAGTGCTTTAAACTGCGATATAATCGTCATAATTTCTGCTTGACTTGAAATAGAAACCAAAGTTATGTTCGTAATGGTACGGAGAAAATACTTGTTGTGGATATTTCTGCTTTAGTAATATCAGTAGTATATTATAAATCGTATGTGTATGTGCAAAACACGCTAGGATGTCAAGATATGGCGTTAAAAACATTATGTTTCGAAACATATTTTTTACTTCGTATATTGCAAACTAATTAGAACTCAACCTTAAACAGCGGACACATCCCAAAAATTGTTTTTATATATTATCCATATTTTCATTGGCTTTTTTAGCGGCCTAAACATATTATAAGCGCTATTTAGTTTTATTAAAGAACATGTTTTATGATGGATAATTATAGGTACACTGTTTTGAGATCATCATTATTTCTTCTCGAGGAATTTTAAGTCACATCAACTTAGAGGGTATGACAAGAAAACGAATATTCAAAATTAAAACAAATAAAAGTTGGAGTACCGCAAGGGAGTGTCTTAGGTCCATTCTTGTACTTATTGTACACTTGCGATATACCGACATTAGACAATAACACCATTGGCACCTTCGCGGATGATACTGCTGTAATGGCTACAGGGGCTACTGAAGAGGAGGCAGTTGAGAAAGTTCAAACTGCAGTCAATAGAATATTCAGTTGGGCTAAAAAATGGCGAATAAGATTAAATCACTAAAAATCGACACATAGATTTCACCAATAAAACATCTAATTATCATCCGGTATTCATAGATAATCAACCAATACCGTATGGAAACACGGCCAAATACCTTGGAATGACATTCATGCAAAGCTTCTCTGGAAGGCACATGTGAAAAAGAAACGCGACGGATTGGAGCTTCGCTACAAATAGACGCACTGGCTTCTGGGAAAGTATTCGTCTTTGTCAGTTCATAATAAATTACTCTTGCATAAGCAAGTCCTCATGCCAATTTTGTCTTACGGTATCCAGCTTTGGGGCTGCACCAAACCAAGCAATATGCAGATAATCCAACGTTTCCAAAACAAGGTACTCAGAGGCATAGTAAATTCTCCATGGTACATTAGAAGTAATGATCTCAGACTAGCCTTGTGGCTCAGTGAGCGGATTTCCACCTTCTGAGCTGTAGGTTGTGGGTTCGATTCCCACCCAGGACAAACATTTGTTTGATGTGCATGGATGTTTGTTCTTTTTCTGGGTGTTTCTATGTATTCTATGATGTATTTACAAAAAAAAATGTATTTATGTATCCTATCAGTCATATGGCTCCCATAGTAAAGCTTGCTTAGTTTGGGGCTAGATGGCACTGTGTGAAAAACGTCCACCAATATTTATATATTATGTGTACCCTGTATTTTAGTAACAAAAATACTAAAAAACCGGCCACGTGCGTGTCGGACTTGCGTTAACGACCCCGAACCGGGTGGAAAAAATCCTTTATGTGGTAAGTACGTAATCCTCGGTACGCCTTTCCAACTCGCACTTGGCCGGTTATTTTCTTTTTATGCGACTGTGTGTGTGTTCCTATAATGACCTCCTTTAGCCTAAACGGCTTGACCGATTTTGACGAGTGAGGTGTCGTTGGATTTCTCTTTACGTCCGGATTGAGATATGCTACATTTTGCAATCGTTTTTATAATAATACTTGTTCCGAGTTGTAGTTAGATTCGTCTTTAACTGCGCGGTAATCTCCCGTTTCATTAAAATACTCACAACCCTAATTAAATTTATTAATCACTATTTTCAAAACCTAAGGTTTTTAAGGTTCTATCATAATCTGGTTGCTTACATCTTTTCAGTGGTTTTCTTACTTGTAATCGGGTTTTTTGGGTTATTGTTACACCATCACGTCAGACCGAGAAGGTTAGTTTAATGAATCACATACAATACAATAATACATGTATCATTGCAGGAAACATAGATTTTTGTGCCTTCCTTAGTTGCCAAACAGTAATAAGCATTTATCTGTCTTTGTCAGAATCTCTGTGTGCGTAAGTCTATAACAAAGAACCTAACATATGTATAAAAGATCGATATTTATCGAATATAGTTATTTCATGTTCTCAGTTCAGAGTGTCTAGATTTTCATTATGAATTTGATCAGTTTTAGTTTTTGTTATGTGAGTAAAATAAATATTTGTCTTTGATTTTATTAGTGACTAGCATGCCCGCATGGCTCTACTTGCAAGGCTATAATTTCAAAACACCATTTCACCTCTTCGGGGGTCTATTTTCGAAAAATCCTAAGACATGCCATTCCTATTTTTTTATGTTTAGTATATGTATAAACAGAATTTCATTGGTTTAGCATAAACAAAATTTTCATTTCCATACAAATTTTGGAGGTACATTACCCCTTTAGGTCTTTAAGTTATAAATTTTTGTATTTTGCAACATCTGTTCTTATAATCAGCTTCGCGTATTGATAGTAATCGGATAAGGAACTTTAACAATTCAAAAGATTACCGATTAATTAATTACTGTAAGCACGAATGTGTGTTTGTCCGTTTGTTCATTGGACGCAATGTGCAATAGGATACTTTTTAGCTCGGAAGACTAACGTTTCCTGAGGTTTTATCCATGCGGGTGGAGTCCAGGAGCACATCTAGTGCTTTTTATAGATAGTGGTTTTATATTACAATAAATACTTACTAATTTAATATTAATAAGAAGCAGCAAGATACGTAATTTTAATATTGTATATACTTAGTTTTATCATTATTTAAATAATAATCGGCCACTAATTTACTAATGCAAAAAATTTTCGTATTATTTTCAGCTAGTAGCGTTATACCTAACCTCGGTGATAGCGGCCGCCCCTCCTCCATTTTTTAACAATCCAACCCCCTTCACTCCTTACAATAATGTTGTAGTTCTGAAATACGCGAATGATAATCATGGTTTCGGAAACTACAAATACGCGTAAGTATGTGCAAGGTTAACAGTATAAACACTGCACTTTTGGCGCAAAGCATAAGTATTGCCATTCAACTTGGTAATGCCTGCAGCATGCTGGGTATGCTGCCGACTGGTAGCGGGTTTGAACATTTGCATTATCTATACCTCTAATGGTCTCTGGATAATCTAACTGTTAGTTTATGTAGTTTGGGTAGTTGTAGTTTGTATGTATTTTGCTTAGTTAATAAAAGCACTGGTCAGTTAGTAACGTACAAGTATATTTGTACAAGTAGTGTTTTAGTCATTGCAAGCCAATGCATAAAAAAAATTATTTAAAAAACCCGACTGCATGAACACTGAAAAACTTAAAACAAGGTGTATTTATTTTATAATTTGTTCTCATAGGGTCCATGAGAGAAAAAGTACTAGTGGACAGTTTAAATTACATGTTATAAAAACAAGACACACAGTGTGCGGCTCTTCAAAAGCTGATCGTGAAGTATTTAAAGCCTCCGACTGCATATATTTCTTTTTTTTTTTAGTATTCAGTTGGTAATAATGTACCAATGTTAACCCTCCTTTGGTACTTTTTCTCTCATGGGCCCTTTGAGAGAAAATATCATAATTTCATCATGTTTATAGGTTTTCAGTCGGGTTTTTGTTTTAAATATTTTTCGATTCTAATTTTTTTAGAATTGAGTTGGTAATAATGTACCAATATAAAGAATCCGTCCGATGATCAACATTTTATTAATTAATAAACCATCATGTCCCTACCAACAGTAACTCGCCTGTTAATACATAGCTGTCGCTTGCCTGTTGGTAAGCTTGTTGTTTTGAATGTTAAAACTAGGTGGTTTTATATCTTAGTAATGTGAAAATCCGCGAGCGACACAACTGTGGACGTGGCTAAGGGCATTAACTTTTTTTTTAGTTATGAACTCTCTGATGGTTCGAGGGCTGAGCAAGTTGGTGAGATAAGAAACCAAGGAACCCAAGCCGACGTCCTCGCCGTAAGCGGCCAGTTCCGGTGGGTTAGTCCTGAAGGCGTGGCTTTCACCGTCCGCTACACCGCCGACGAAGCAGGATACAAACCCGAAATAGAACAAGACTTCTTTACTTTCCGACAATATCCTTTCTCGCCCACTAGTCAGGGTCAAGGCCAACAGGGTGGCTATTATCAAGGGCAAACTCAAACTGAATATCATGACACTCCACATTACGTCGCTTCTCTCATCGGTTAATTTTCCCTCATTCAACTTTGGCTCACCTGCAGGCCTGGAATACGCACCACGACAAAATTTCTACTAAGTCGTGCGAAAACGAAACAAAAATATACACAATTGTAGCCGTCTCCTGTAACGTTTGAGATAAGTAACCAGAATTCAGGTTAGCCAAATTGCGTGATACTTGATATTTTTTACCCGGATTATGGCGGTGGTGGTGATCAACTAAACTTGTACTTTTTGTACCAGACTCCCTAAGAAGAGAGGCAAGGTATTGGGGTGCATGTAAGTTTATATTTATGTAAGGATGTAAGTTTATGTGTTCCTATATTACCTCCTGTAGCCAACATATACGAGTACGAATATTTGCATGCATAAAAATGTTCGCTTGCCCTAGATAATTATATTTGATTTCATCATTATAAACTTGAATAAGTGGTTAGTGTCTCGAAATGAAAAAGTGACAAATCACCACTTAAAACAAACAAACGAACAAGTGACAAACAGTGGCAGTGGTGGTTTTGTAAGTAGCAAACATAGTAACCATGATATACGCTGTTTCAAAAATTGTTAATGAAATGAAAAATAATTGGAATATGAAAAAAGTTTATTTATAGCTTTTCAAAATATTTCCCTCCAATCCCGATGCATTTATGCAATCGGGTGAAAAAGCTTTCGAAACATTTAAAAATTTTATCTTGGTCGATCGAAAAATAACTGCCGAAACGACGACGTCTTCGACGGCCTTTTATGCAGTGTTAAATTTTCGCCCACGAAGCATTTTTTTTTTGCGTAGGAAATAAAAAATAATCACTTGGAGCTAAATCTGGGCTGTACGGAGGATGGGGTAACATATGTACCCTCAAAGTGTTCAAATACTTTACTGTTACTAATTTACTGCTAAATGCAGCTTGTACATTTTCGTGAGATTACTTGAAGTAACACCATCATTTATAATTAGAGAATATTATGTTCTTTGATAATAAAAAAAAGCATAGCACGAAAAGCTTCCCTTGTGTAGTGGAGTATTATTGAATAGGTCTTTTAAAATTATGTTAAGGTTTCCTATACCATTTTTTTATCAGAACCGCTTGCGAAATATGGGCCGACAAAGTTGCTTGCAATGTGTCCACCCCTGCCATTTCTAAACTATGCATCTCAAAAACTTGTTATCTTCCATGTTGATAGATTTTAGTAAAAACTTTATTTTAAAATTATTTCGGGCAACATCTGATAATAACTTTTTGAGATATGCTGAAAAAACGGATAATTACTTCAAAAGTCCTAATAAGCACAACGGAACCCTACTAAGCACGGCCCGGCATGCTCTTGGCAAATTATTATTATACAGAAACAAAAGTGTTTTAATTTGTTGAACTGGAAATCTGTACTTATACTATCATAGTGCATAATTTCGTGCATTTACGTTTATAACTTTGGAAGCTATAAGGGTGTAAAGGATTCAGACAGACAGACCGAGGGGATCACGAAAAAATAAGGATTCCTAAAAAATCAACGAACGCCTTCATAATAATAGAATAGAATAATTTAATTTTGTGTTGTAATTGTAATTGAATTTCTTTTTATGTGGAATATTGACCTTTGTAGTCTGAATTAAATGATTTGAATTTGAATTTAAATTTGAATACCATTTGGAATCACTGACAGACGTGATTGAACGCTAGACTCCACTTAAATACCTAACTATGTAATATATAATATATATAAAGAACGATTTTGATTAAATTTCGTTATTTCTTCTTCTCAGTTCACAGCGTCTGCATCTGCCAAAATGAAATTGGTTAGTTTCATATTTTGTTCTGTTTGTGTTCAAGTGAGTGATGGTATATAAGTGGATTTACTAGTGACGACATCTGTAAAAAATATTCAGAGTCTACGATGTAGATGTACAATTGTACAAAGACTTGTTTTTATTATTACCAAACAAAATCTACACGAGAAAAATAACAATCTCATACAAAAAAGTGTACACCCGAAAAATCTGTTTAAAACTAGATGGCGTTTATATATTTTGTTAGCATTGTCAGCTTATCTATAGCAGTAATTCTGTAAAAGCTGATGAAATAGTATTGTTATATGTCCGCGAGAATGGTTTAGTTCAAATTATATTGCAATATACGACGTCAAAATTGTCTTCAACGCCATTTCTTAAGAATCTAAAAAGTTTTGAAAATAAAATATAAAATAAATAATTAACTGATATTATGAATGCAAAAATATTTATGACAAGTCGCCTTTTTTCACCATATTATTACGAATGAGGTTGCCTGAGTTTCTATTTCAAGTCAAGCAGAATCTGTGACGATCATGTCTCAGAATATATATAATTTTTTCCTTATCAGTACAACAATCGAGTTTCGCTTTTCTATGAACATTAGCACTGTTAGTATAATTTCTCTATATTATTACTAATATAAAGTTATTGATCAAAAAACTAAGATATAAATAGCTTCGTCTTTTTATAGACTTGAAAAATCAACTTTTGATTTTTGTGTATTTATACTTTTTATAGCAGGGATTTACTTCATAATATTTTTTAATGATAGCTGCTAGTATTAAAGTAAAGTTCTTCACTGTTATTTTGCTACAATCGTATAAAATACATAAAACCGCTGATTTATATTTTATCGATACTTTTTAACGAACAACGTAGGTTGTAACTAGTAAATGGAATAGAAAGAACCTTTTAGCATATTGGCATTTTTAGCATTTTCTAATAGCTTCTGTTATATGGAAACATTGATATTTTACATCTGACTAGATTAAAAAAAATATATGGAAATCTGCATAGTATCTGCAATACTTTAAGCTTCTACTCCATATCCAGGTACCTTATTTTTATACCAAAGGAAACCTTTTTTATCCAACTTCGTAAGACGAAGGGTAATGTTTTTGTGGTGTTTGTATGTAATTATCTATGTTTGTGTGTACCTATATTACTTCCTATACTGGTATTTGTATCTATTTTCAGTTGGTAGCCCTTTGCCTAATAGCGGTGGTGGCTGCCGCCCCTCCATCTGGAGTAGTAAACTACCATACGGGTGAAGCCCAAATTCTGAAATACGAATTTGACAGCTTTGATCGTGGCGGTTACAAATACGCGTAAGGAAACGATTTACTAAACTCTTCCATCCGTCCGTCCGTCTTACGTCCGACGACGCTCGATGACATTTGCATCATACTTGTAATGCCATGGAGCGTCGTCGGACGACATAACTGAACAAGGCCTGGGTTGCACTAAACGGACCAAAGAAACTGTACACATCTATGGTGATGCTAAGCTGAAAGAAAGGCCCATTGTATTATTCGTTATGAACAAGTTTTACTATGGAACCAGACTTTCAATCATGATTATTTGATCCTTGAATTTTGTTGAATGGCATGTTTTATGTTCGTGTGCATGTTTTGTTAACTAGATGTATAAATCTAAGAACTAACCGTATCATCCCCGCGATATAGGCCTAGCCAGGGCGAGATTCGTCGTATTTGAATGTTTGTATAATAAATCACTCATATGCTTATGCCTACTTGCTATACATATTTTGTTTGATGTACTTACTTTTCCTTATGTTTATGTTAATAAACGCATTTATATTTTTTTTTTCTATGGAACTATTTTCATTTTGGTAATTTTTTGGTTGTCCTGCGATTTTAGAGTTGTACTAGTAGTTATTTTTTTTTTTTGTTTAAATAATTGTATGACATCCTTTCCTATACCACCGTAGTTCGACGAAATATAAATAGTTGAATGACGTGTACACGTTGTTCTATGTTTTCAGTTATGAACAGACTGATGGCACGAGAGCTGAGCAAACTGGTCAGATCAGGAACGAAGGTACCAAGGATGAGAGCCTCGCCGTGAGCGGCTCTTTCCAGTGGGTCGGCCCGAACGGCGTCACTTACACCGTCACCTACACAGCTGATGAGGAAGGATATAAGCCAGAGATCCAAGAAGGACCCGGTGCTTTACCGGGCCACCTCATCTCAACATCACTTGGTTAATCCGATGGTGTTACCTTTTCTAGGATAATGATCTGTTTAAATATAAATATTGTAGTTAATTACATTTATTAAATATTATGTAGTGTGGAAACACGCCACCCAACCCCAACAACAAAATTTTAAAAAAAACCTACGGCCCTCAGCCCCCCTCAGCTCCTCTAATCCTGGCCTGGATAGCTAGTGTTACAGCACACAACATCCGCACGAGAAACACCGGCGAGAAGATTGTCAAGCTGCAGCAAAAACTATTAATTTGTTTTACGAATTATATTTTATTGTTTGTTGTCAAGGAAAGATATTAATAGCTATACCCGTGTATACAAGGCAATAGAAAACAAATTAAACTACCACATAAAACATAAAATAAGTTGTTATGATTAATTGTTATGATGTTATGGTTAATAATGTTTTTTTGAAAAAAAATATACAAAAATAGGTGAAGTAGGTATTTTCAGTTCACTAATCCCACTGTTTGATTTGTGTAGTAGACTAAGTAATGTTGGTAGTATGTATATATTTTATTTACTAGATAAAATCACAAGTCAGATGACACTAAACTTAGATTTAACTAGCAGTTCGCCCCAAACTGAGACCTCGCGATGTTCTGTTTTACAAGATTTGATTTCACTTATCTACATAATATACACTGTTCATAATGTATAGATAGCTAAATGATATGTTGTTCTTCCAAATCAAAACTTGTTGACCGAGCGAAGCGAGGTCTCAGAGTCTACGGGAACAAATCGGCAATTGTATGTATGTTTGTACGTTTGTATGTTTATATGTTTGTGTGTATATTTGTCCGACGATAACTTGCGTACCGTTTTGTTTCAAATCTCCATAGAAATCTTTGGTAATCTCCACCACTTTACTGGGGCATGACTTAGACTTGACCGTGACTTACTTTGCTTGACTTAGACTATGACTGAGACTGATTTTAATTGTGAAATAATTGACTTCACTTGAATTATTACAATGGGAACATGACATTGGCTAAATACACAACGAGTGGCGCCATAACATAAGAGAAAAAAATAAAAGCTCGCGCCCATGTACCACATCTTAAAAAGTTAGACGTAATCTCGATATTTGTGTCTTATTGTAACGACGCTTAGGTTAAAATTGTTTAGTCAATGACTGGATGATAGCTAGCTGCTTTCTGTCTGCGGATCTCGCCACCGCGTTTTAAGTTCATAGTACGCCATCTAGTTTGTTTTATAAGAAACGAATTTTGTTCTCTGTTCCGTTCGACCCCAATATCTTTGCAACCCCTCGACTGATTATGCTCATACTCGAACTTGAAAATTGTATTGTCATCAACTACTAGCCTGCAAAATTTTATGAAGATCAGATCAACGGTACGAAAGATATCGTCGAACAAATATACATACAAACATAGAAACATACATAAAAATGCCGTAATGCCTAGATGCCGCCCTGTTTAGGGTACATACATAACTAGCCATGATCATTCTGCCATGATGGCTATATCATAAGTAAAACGAAGATGAGTGATATATTCGCCCTCAATGTTGATGGCGATTCCGTCCCAGCCTAAAACCTTCAAAACATCCTTCAATAGTTTCGGAGAAATAACGTCTCCCTGTCTCTCGCCTTTCTGCAACTGGATTGGTTTCGTGCTCACAAACGGATCCGGATTTGGATTCGTGCAATTTATTTAAATTATTATTTATAGGCTTGCGTTATACTGCAATCACGTCTGATGTTAACGAGGATGCTGCCAACAATGGAGCACGCTTGCCTAGAAGAAACCGATTCACTCGCGACTTGATGACATCCAGATTATAATTATCGGGAAAAACCCACTCGGGCAGCGCATGCCACTGTTCAGCAGTTCCTTATCTTTATATTTTACACACAAGCGGTCTGATTATGTCTACCGGACGAATCGTTTCGCCGGTATAATACCTAAGCGACAGTTTACACTTCCTTATGTTCATATTATTGAAATGTCTTTGATACATCTCAAAGCTGATACATGATACTGCACATCCAGTATCGCACTCCATTTTCAGGACCTTCTTATTCATAGTAACTGGTACTATAATAGGTGGACATTCATCTAATGATAATTGATGAATGATATGTACCTCTTCGCTGCTCCTACTACTCAACTCGTCCACCTCCTCGACGTAATAATGCCCGCGCTCGCTGGTGGTGGAGTTACGGCCCAATTTCGGACACATTCGGCGTAAATGACCTTCACGATTGCAAACTCTGCACACGTAACTTTTATATTTGCACGTAACCGCCTGATGGTTTCCGCCACAGACACGGCACTCCACCCGTGGACCCGTGCTGGTACGTGTATTCTCTGCTCGGTTCCGTTCTCCAGCGATGCCTGCGCCTGAGGTCGATGCACCCCGCTACATTCCTCGACCTTGGGACGTTATCGGTCACGTCTTTGTCATCGCCTGGCAATCTACCGAAGCTCTCCTAAAATAAAAGATTTTAGTTTGATTTAGGGGATGGTAATCGTTATCCGCCGAACGCTAGTTTTATCAAAGAAATTAGGTAGATTCACTAACTCTCGCTATCGCACGCTTGGGAAACAGAAATATCAATACAATTTTCAAACAACTACTGCGCCAAATCTTCACGGCAGGACGACCCTCATAAAGGACCCGGGTATGTGTTAAGCTGCAACCTGAACCTCCAGGACGGACAGCAGCGTCCTCGGTGGTGGTGGTGTCGGTGTTGTGAAACCACCCCCCAATATAGATAGATAAACTCTTTATTGTTCACACAAAAATTTTACATAATTTATAAACAGACTTTTAAAAGTAGTGTAACAACTGGCGGCCTTATCGCTGAAAGCGATCTCTTCCAGGCAACCATAGGATGAAGAGAATTCATAGAAGAGGCAGAAGACGGGATGTGCAATGATGTAGATTATATATAATATTATATATAATCTACATCATTGCATATTGCATATATATAATACTTTTACTCTAATAAACCAATATAATTATAAACATACTAACTAATAATAATACATTCTAATAATTAAATTACTTATGACAACGACAATAATATATTAATAAATAACATATATAGAATTTACATAAAATAAATACACGAATAAAATACACAACATATATATGTATATAAAAATAACAGTAGATATCAACGAGGTAGCAACTCTGCGAGAGGTAAAGTTTTTTAACTTGATCTCTGAAGACAGCGAGAAATGGAGCATATCAATATGGGGGTGGCTTCGTCCATCAGTGGATGTCTAAGAGCTAATAGGAATATATATTAAATGAATAAAATAAATAATAAATAAATATTGTTGCAGGAAAATAGATTTTTTAACCCTTCGCTATATGCCAATCAGTGGTTTCGATGTCATGTCAACTAGCTAAACTAAGCTTAGTGCTTTTGCTATCTTTTAATAAAAACACAAGAAACAGATAGTATACATTTCAGTGCTGTCAAATAAAAAGACCTTAGCTCTCCATACAAGCTTATACGAGACCTGAGCGGGTGCCGACTAAAAACAAGTTTTAATTGTCACTAGTGTACGTTTTTCTTCGCGGCTTAAATTGTTTAACTAGTTTCAGAGCACTAAAATGCATGCTATCTATTTCTTGTGTTTCCATTGGTAAAAAACAGCCATAGCACTAAGCTTAGTTTAGCGAGCTTACATGGAATCGACGCCATTGCCTCACTTTTAGTCACTGTGTACTAAATTTTTTATATTTTATTATATTAGTTCCTGAATAAAAACCTAACATGTGGCAGATACTTTCTGTTTATTGTATAATAGATTGATATTTTATCGAATACAATTACTTCATGTTTTCAATTCAAAGCCGTTTTCAGTTTATTCCGTGGTTGTGGTAATATCTCCTATTAATTTAAAAATTAAATGGCTATATGGGCAACATAGTAATACCACCATTTAATTTTTAAAAAAGGCTATAATATAGCCGTGCCTTAGCTATCTCACTTCCGCATTTGTAAGTTTTTTTTATCGATAGAGTAGTTTCCACAATCGTATTTGTATCTGTCAACATTTTTAAGCATTTACAAAGAAATAAACATTTTGTTTCAAATATAGATACTTACATACAAAACACATAGGTATACGACTATTTGCATACAAATTTAAATTCTTGCCCTACATAGCTAATTATTAGTGGTTAGTGTCTCGAAGGGAAATGTGGTATTCGAAATCACTACATCAAACATAGTAACAATAAAATATGTTGCCGCCTAGCTGGTTCACCTTCACGTGCCCTAGTAAAAACATTATAAATATATATAGTGAAATGGAAACTATGAGGTGAGAAGTATGTACATGGATATTATTATAAGAAAAACAAAATACCCGACTGAAAAATATTCTTATGCCACACTCCGAACGTAAAGAGGAATCCATTAAAACCTCACTCGTCAAAATCGGTCAAGCCGTTTAGGCTTATGTTTAGGTATTATAGGAACACACAAACATACATACTTACTTATATACTTACATACATAGCCCAAAAACATTACCCCCCTTCTTGGGAAGTCGGGTAAAAAGATGGGGTAGAAGCATTTTTTTTTTAACTTTTATTCCTGGTTATGTAAAATGCTTTTGAGAGGCAACTTTTTAATTTTTTTAATAGGCACGCAGTTTTCTTAATAAAATTTATATTAAGCTATTAATCTTAGATTCTGAATTTTATATATTCTTAATGTTAAGTAAAAAAAATAAGGTATTGTCATGAATAACTCCAAACTATCTAAAAGGCTAAAAGCACCAAATTCAAATTCAAATTCAAAATCATTTATTTCAGGTTAAATTATACCCATACAAGAAAATTAAAACAAATTACATAAAACATTCAAAATTCCAAAATAATAAAATAAAAATTATATTAACACATTACATTATGTCAAAATTATTTAAACAAAACAAATATTACACCATGTCAAAATTAAATTAAGATTAGAAACAAAGAAACAGGCTCTATCTGTATTACACACGTACTACACAGCCGGATATTTGTATACTATTTTTTTAAACTTTATGAAAAAATGACATTACAATGTCAGCGAGCGTCTAGATAATATTTGGAATCACTGACAAAGACGTGTGCGTGAACGCTAGTCACCAAATGAATACCTAAATATGTGATACATATAAAGAACGGTTTTTATTGTATTTCGTTATTTTCTCTTCTCAGTTCACAGCCTCTGGATCTGTCAAAATGAAATTGGTTAGTTTAATATTTTGTTATGTTAGTATTCTAGTGTGTGGTGTTATTTACATAAATTTACTAGTGAAATCTGTGAAATATTCTCAATATACCTTATAGCATGAAGAGCTTTTTTACTACATAATATAAAGTTTTAGAACCACAAAGTACGATTTAAAAAGCTTTGTCATTTTATAGATTTTAAAAATCAACTTATAATTTTTATAACAGTGGTGTTGTTCCATTATATTTATCAAAGCTAGAAAGAAAGTTAATTTCTTCACTGGTTTTTTAGTATAATAATCTTACATAATACATAATTACGCTGATTTTATTAATATTTTTTAACGATAAACTTTGGATACAAGTGCGTGGAGAAGAAGCATAATGGCATTTTTAGATTTTTTATGTTTTTAATATCCTCTGTTATAAGGAAACTTCGCCTCAAATTACTCTATTCTACATAAAACAGAATTTTAAAAATGAAATAAAAATCTGCATTTAATAACAGTAACTAGACTACCTGGGCATGGAG
Source organism: Apocheima hispidaria (assembly GCA_947579745.1). Taxonomy (NCBI): domain Eukaryota; kingdom Metazoa; phylum Arthropoda; class Insecta; order Lepidoptera; family Geometridae; genus Apocheima; species Apocheima hispidaria. The sequence goes on from OX388151.1 coordinate 8,513,521, forward strand.
TAGAAACTCCATGCCCAGGTACCTCATTTTTATACCAATGGAAGCCTTTTTTTTACGTAATTTCCTAAGATGAAGGGTAATGTTTTTGGGGTGTTTGTGTGTGTGCCGTACTCATCATGTAAATAATTAGTTTTAGTTGTATAATTTCCAATTTATAGACTGAATGTGGCCTATAATTTTATTTGTTTGATTATAACTGCGTGTAGATGCGGAATATTAAACACTGAAGTTTTATGTACAAATATTTATATATTTTGTAATTTTTTATTGTTGGTCTAATTTTTAATATATTGCGTTTTTTATCAATTGTCAAAACTCTCTTTTGTTTCTTACCGGCCAGCACCATCGGCGCTGGCGGTAGGAACTTACAGTATACATAAAACCTACATACATGTGATAAAGAGTTTATATACGTACATGAATATATTATTTACAATAAATATAAAAATTATACAACTAAAACTAATTATTTACATGATGAGTACGCCACATGTGTTCATAAATTACCTCCTATTACCTAAGCACCTTGTCAGATATTAACGAGTGAGGTGGGTTCGATAGTTTCTTCTATATGCCCGGAGTGTTACAAGCTACATTCTGCAGTGTGGTTATTATTTTTGTGTTAGTATATATAGTTATAATACTTGTACGGTTTTGGTAAAAAGTTTTAATAGGTGTATTTGTATCTATTTTCAGTTGGTAGCCTTTTGCCTAGTAGCGGTGGTGGCTGCCGCCCCTCCTAGAGTAGTAAGCTATCCTACAGGTGCAGCCCAAATTCTGAAATACGAATTTGACAACTATGGTTATGGCGGTTACAACTACGCGTAAGTACTGGTACATCACAGTAAACGATTGTCTAAACACATTGACATAATTTCTAAATTTCGTGTTTTTACATCAAATGAGATGAACTTAATGTTACGTACAGTCAAAGCTGTAGTTTTCTATAAGTGCAAGGTTGCATAGAACGGTGGTACTAAGCCGCAAAAAGCTTAACAATTTTAATTATGGAACCAGTCCGGAAATCACGATCATCTTTTCCATAATTTTCGTTTAGTCTGAATGTCATTTTTCATGTTCATCTAATGTTAACAAAACGATTCCCGCGATACCGGCCTAGGCTAGTGCGGTAATCGTCGTATTTACATTAATGTATAAATTCATTTTTAGTAACACATCATTATCATAAACCGGAAGACGCCCGATACTGATCATACAAAGACCTCCCCGATAGACCGCCACACCGACCGACTACTTACCATTTGCATCCACCGATTGCCCGCGACTTTCACAATGTCGTCTGTCTATCTTGTGGGAGGCCTGCCTGCGCTTCGTCTTCCAGTTCGTTGTCGTCCCTCAAGAACCTTATGATGATTAACGACCTTATGAAAAACGTTTTTTTTTTTTTTTCTTTATTCGATGACACAGCAGTTGTTTAGTGGTTTCAGGGTTGTTTCCGTTGTAAAAAATATTTAAAATAATATTTACATGAGATCCTTTCGTAGTACCACTGTAGATTGACGAAATAAAAAGAATTGAACGATGCCCTGCCCCGGTGGCTCAGTTGGTAGTGAACCTACCTTCTGTGTTTGGGGGCGTGGGTTCGATTCCCATCTAGGACAAACATTCATGTGATGAACATTTGTGTTTATTCTATGTCTGGGTGTTAATATCTATATAAGTATATATTAAAAAAAATGTATATATGGACGTATATCAGTCTCTGGCAGCCATATTACAAGCTTTGCTTAGTTTGGGGTCAGATGACCGTGTGTGCAAAAATGTCCCAGATATTATTTATGTTTATACGTTGTTCTATGTTTTCAGTTTTGAGCAGACTGACGGCACGAAGGCTAGGCAAACTGGTCAGATTAGGAACGAAGGTACAAAGGAGGAGAGCCTTGCCGTAAGCGGCTCCTACCAGTGGGTCGGCCCAGATGGTGTCACTTACACCATCACCTACACAGCTGATGAGGAAGGATACAAGCCAGAGATCGAGCAAGGACCCGGTGGTGCTGTACCCGCCCACGTCGCTTCACTTATTGGTTAATCCGATATTTTCAGCCACTCTAGGAAAATGATCTATTAAAATGTGTACAGCGTGCCCAAACATCGGTGTCTGAGCCGAAAACAGGTGTAGGTAATCATATTTTAGCCATGGGACCAACAACGAAATCGTGAAAAAAAACAGCTGTTCCATGGAAAAAGATCGTTCTCACAATCTAAATTTTTGAAACAGCTGTTATTTTTTTGCTATTTAATATGTAGTTGGTCCCATAGTAAAAGTTGTTCAGAATGATGAGTATTTATATGTGTTTTCAGCTCGGACACTGATGTCCGGACACACTGTATTGTACTTAATTAAATATTTTGTTGTTTGTTATTATTGTTTTATTATGCTACATTTTATGTTGCAACTACGTTGGTTTCTATGACAAGGAACAATTTTATGCTCGTATGTACAAGGAAATAGAAAAAAATAATTAAAACAACCACAACGCCAAAATGAATAAATTACTACATAAGACACAAAATAACAAATGTGATTGAGACAAAAAATACAGGTAAAGTTGGTATTTTCAGTTCACCTTCACCTATAACAGATGACAAGAACAAAACTACCTAAAGTTTTTATGGTCTGTAAAATCCAACTTTTGGTTTTGTTTAGTAGGCTAAGTAGTTTCGGTGGTTTTTATGTATTTTTCTTTCTTAATAAAGGCACAGCTCTGATGAACTAAGCTTTGATTTAATAAACCTATGCAAAAACGTAATTATTTACATATGTGCAGATATTAGTAGGCAAATAAATATTGAAAGTAATATGATGTTTGTTACTGATACCTAGATGTTTTTCTTCTCCTTGTTTATGGTATCTACATAGCTACTTGTATCAAAATTGAACAGCTACTACATTATAATAAAGTTTGTAAAATTGCTAACATTTCCATATCATTTTTATAGGCAATTGTGGACGTTCAGTATTCTCCACCACGAGAACAATGATATCGGTTAGTTAATTTGACTGTTGGTTTCTTTTTGAGTGACTCATAAGTATAAAAGTGAAACAGAAGAATAACTATTTCATGAGATGAACAGAAATCATGGTTAATTAAAATATGACATTATATGATGGTGCTTGTACACGACGTGGATAGCATGCGCATGTTGAGGCATTCGCAGAGGTTACCTCCACGCTATGTCATTATATTCATAACGACACGAATCAACATGTAAACTATCATGTAAGACAACGCATAAATGATTTAAAAAATAATCCCAGGGGCTAAAAAATAAAGATGATAAGAATTATTTTATTCTCGCCTCGACTCAGCTAGTTAATGTATGGACCGCATGAAGGTACATTTCTACTGATGATTGTGAACAACTTTTACTATGGGACCGTAGTAAAAGTGTCATGATGAGTGCTATGAGCCCTCTGCGGCTTAGCATATCTTTTCCTGATAACCTTGTATATGATTATATATGTACATATTAAACCATCGTTAAAATATTTGTCTAGAATTATTCTGTCTACAATCTAAATAAGGCAGAATAACCTTCGTGGACATGAGTACGACACGAGCAAAACTGAAGTAGAGTAGCTGACAAAACACCGAATAAGTGAATAAGTGCAAGTGGGACTTACGCAACGTAAGATCCGTACAAAAAGTGTGGAAAAAAACGTGTTTTCCTTCATTCAGTTCAGGATATTTAGCGGTTGGCAGTTAGTATTATTGTTGTAATATTTTAGAGTTCACTACATTCATCAACAATTTTATAATTATATTATTTTATTTAAAAATCGTTTTTATATCCCAAATTTTATGAAACATTTTTAACGACTTAGGTAGCTGGTTACGGTTTAACAGATACACCTCGGGTTTCTGAAACGTTTGTTAACTTTGACAACAGATTAAGCCTATTGCTGTCTTTGTCATTTGCTTAGTGCCAGACAAAAGCAGCATTATAATTCCGAGGACTTAATTTTAAACTGAGGGCAGACAAACATACAGATAGGCATACAGGCGACGTAGTGTTAGTAATAAGAGCTCGTTGGTACCTTAAACAGTATCTCTATACCAAACATTTAATAATATCAGAGAAACGCTTAACTCAATACTAGCAGTTTTTACGCATCATGCAAATCTTTATACGGCCTTCGTGGTTGTAAAACATTTATAAATTATAAGCCTATCCGACGACCGAAAATAATTCCGTGACTTATCAGATGAATAAATTAAAAGAGTAACGTTCTGTGGATTTTTACATTGCCGTACCCGTAGTCAAAATATTTTTAATTATAAAACTGTAAGAAAAGTACTTTCACAAGTCTTTGAATGTGCGTTATAGTTTTAGCGTAAATATCGCCAGCATTAATATTGTTCATATAGTAAAAAAATAAAAAAATAAAATATCTGGGACATTATTGCACACACGGTCATCTGACCCCAAACTAAGCAAAGCTTGTAATATGGCTGCTAGAGACTGATATACGTACATAGATATTTTTTAAATACATACTTATATAGATATTAACACCCAGACATAGAACAAACACAAATATTCATCATATAAATGTTTGTCCTAGATGGGAATCGAACCCACGCCCCCAAGCACAGAACGTAGGTTCACTACCAACTGAGCCACCGGGCAGTCAAATAGACCAGAGAGTCAATATAGACGGCTAGTGTCTATAATTTGATTGGACTCAGAGCTTTAGTATCCCTTGTAAATTATATTCTGTTTAAAGAAAGCTTAGCAAATCACCGTAGATATTAAATCGTTTTATATACGCAATATTTGCCTTAAACTAGGTAATTAAGATGCTTATGATCCGTGCTATGACGCCCTAATCGCTACTAAAATGAGATTAATTAATTTGGGTACCTCTATGTAAAAAAAAAACTATAAATAAATGAATTACAATTTAAGTAACTTCCAACCTCAACTCCAATAAATATATTACGGGACGTAAGTATTCGGGACGCAAGTTCCAATTTAAGGGAATAAAAGGTGAACAATCCTAGGTGAATATGGGTAAGGCCGCCGCTTTTTTTCTAACCTGTTTTATCTGTTCCTACCCAATCCAATCACGTCAAAATTTGGACTGAGTAATGCAATTTTATAATATTTGCAGAATGATGAGACCACGCAGAGCCAGTGTAAAAAAAACACACTGCTGCCATATCTACCAATAATTCAGTAGATCCATTGATTTTGCGGAAAAAAAAACTGATTTTCTGTAAAAAAAAAACACTATTTTTCTTACACTTCCTGTACTTATTAATTTAGTAATCAAAATGTAATAACTTCAAAAAATACATTTCATGCCTTACTATTATTACAATAGAATACAATTATGCAAATGTGGGTACAATCATCTAATAGCTACAGTATTAATGTTAAAATAGTTTATTTATGCTGCAACATTAGCGGTAATTAATATCATTATTTATTTTCAGCTGTACATCTGCAGCTCGGTGCAAGGGCTCGCGAGGGGCGGTGCCTCCTCAACTGACTGTAGCCTGACTGTAGCGAATGCTATTGCATGAACTGTAATACCACACCATGCAATCATACCAATAACGTTTTATAGAAAAAATATATATTTTAGTAGTTGTGCTTGTTAAATACCTTTCTTTGAATAGGTACAATTTTATTTGAGCCTGATGTGCATATGTCTTTCAGATAAATATATACCCAATATGAGGTTTTGCTGTGTTAATAAAATTAATTATGTATGTATTATTCGTTAATCTAAGACATTTTAACTTCTAATGAATTCACGTAATCTAAATTTACATTCAGGTCAGCATTTGAGACCTACAATAAAAAACCAAGTAACCTATATGTGAGCATAATCAAACAACAGGACACTTGATTATCTACTTATTTTTTTAGTACGATTGTGTCCATCAAAATTATATTATTCACATTTTTAACCTTTGCGAGTAGGTACAAGATATATTAGAACAATTTACACACACATAAAAGTATCTAACTAAATCTACTCAAAATGACAATCTACAAATCAGTGTCAATTGACAACTATCATGATCACGTATAATTAAAAATATATACATAAATGTCCCATGCATATGCAAGTCGGTAATCAAAATGGTAATTTTGAGAGGCACCCATCACAGGTGTCCTCAAAGTATGCGTTTGCCCTCGCGCATCTCGGAGGAGTGGTCTAACACAAAACATTGTAACAAGTCGAGTACATCAACAGAACTAATAACAGCGTGTTGTAATACAATAATCCGAAAAGTATAAAACATCAGATGGGCTAGGTCAAAACACACATTTCAAAGTTCAAAGCGATTCGGTTAAGTCGGTTAAACGATTAATAAAATCATGGTGAATCTGGTCAGTATTAGATTTGTGTTGAAAAATAAAATAAAGTGCTGCAAGAGAGGTTTGGGATTAAGTGATGGTTTTTAGAATTACAAAGTGCTTACGTGATTTTGAGTGTTCATGGATTGGTTTTGTTGCAGCTGATTGTTCTTTCTTTGGTGGCTGTTGCTGCTGCAGCTCCAGCTCCTCAAATATCCGATCCTAAAAATGTTCACATATTGAGATATGATTCGGATAATATTGGATTGGGATCCTACAAATTTGGGTAACAGACGCAGCAATATTTTATTTAGGGCCGTATTAAATATAGTATATCTTTAGAACTTCAGTGGTCTCTGGGTAATTCAACTGTTCGTTTTGTGTTTATTTGTGTAGTTAAAGAGTTTTGTGTTTTGTTTTACTTTTTATGTATTTTGTTAGCTTTTAATAAATTAAGGCACTTGCCTGTTCAAAGAAATGATTACTCAGTAAAAGTAAATAAATTTTCAATAGATAAAATTCAACAAAGAGTGCATTTAATGATACCTTGGTAATTTATTTAGATATCATTTCAAAAAATATTCTCAAATATGACAATTTTTTACCCGGCCAAGGATGGAGGGTAATGTTTTCTAAGAAATATTTCAGTCTCAAACTAACATACCTGCACATAATAGAGTAATAAACCATAAAAATGCGTACAATGATCTGTTTCCGAAATTCTTAAGTTTATCTAAAAAATTCCAGCTACGAGCAAAGTGACGGTACGAGACATGACCAGCAAGGCGAGGTCATTAACACTGGTTCGGAGAATGAGTCCATCGTCATGCGGGGTTCCTATTCGTGGAAGGGTCCCGATAACGTGCTGTACACCGTAACGTACGTCGCTGACGAGAATGGCTTCCAACCGACCATCGACCAGGAGGGTCCCGGCAGCGTGCCTCCCGGTGTCGTCGCTTCGCTTCTCGGCTAAAACTCCTCGTTAGCAAATATAATAGAACAATACAATAAAAGAATTCTGTGATTTAATCTATTTTCTAAATAAGTTTCAGTATTTTTATTTTATTGCCAGGTTACAACTTTGATTCAAACCACATATGCTAGGTATACTAAATACTTTGAGTTTACAGTAATAAAAATCAAACATTAGATTTACGCGTATACATATAAGTAAAACCTATTAGTTCTACAAAATGCAGTCTGAGTAAATATAATCCGAACTTTACTAATACTAGCGACCTGCTCCGGCTTACCATGATTCCAAATATCCAAAATGTTCATCAAAATCGGTCCAGTCGTTTTGGAGTCTATAGGGAATACATACATACATACATCGCCTTTTATATATAAAGATTATTTGAGAAGCTAGGTCAACGATGACAAGTTTGCAAGAGACAGCCGTGGACCGAGATTTATATAAGGAAAAAAGTGAGAAAGATTCTTATTCTTATTCTTATTCGAGATGGGGGCGATGAGTCCTGCACTGACGTCCCGCATGGGGTGTATTGTGCATTCCCCCCTGCCAGCGTCTACCCGAGCCAACCCAGCTCCTTGAAATAACGGAGCGTGGCTCTGGGCCGCTGGCATAGCTGCTCCAGTTTTTTAGATGACGATGATGATGAGACCAAGTCAAGTTGTCGGGATGACATGGGTGATGTTGCCTCAAGCAACCTAGTGGCGTTTCTAGCTTCTTCTGTGGCTGTACAGTGCCACAGCACATGTTCCACTGTTTCGTTCTGCTGCATGCAACCACGACACAGCGGACTGTCCGTAGCTCCTATTTTGTACAAGTGACTATTCAAATTGCAATGACCGGTTATGAGGCCTACCAGTAGGCGAAGGTCCTGTCGTTGCAATTTCAATAGATTGTTAGTGATTTTTCTGTCGAGGGTTGGAAATGCGGCCTTGGAGTGTTGACAGTCGGCCTTCTTATCCCACAGATTTTGTTGTTCTTTGTCGGTGTGGCGGCGCAGTAGCTCACGTACTTCCATCGCTGATGGTTTGCAGAGACCCACTACGTCGCCGTCTGTTTGTTTCCTTACACCCTCCTTGGCAAGGGTGTCTGCCACGTTGTTGCCCGGACATGATCCGTGACTCTTCGTCCATCTCACAATGGTTCTGAACTTGTTAGAGAGTGTTTGTAGTGCTGTGTGACACTCAGCAATGACTCTTGACCTTGTTACAGGTCTCCGAAGTGCATAAATAGTTGCAGCACTGTCGATGGTGATGATGAGGATTTGTGTGCCGTCTCGCTCTACGGCGGCTGTGAGAAGCTCATTTATTGGTCCCACAGCTCTAGCTGCCAGTAGAAGACCCATGGCCTCAGCCTGCAGCGCTGTCGTGGTTTTGTTCAGGGCCACGGACTCCTTGAGTCCAAGCTCCGGCGAGTAAAACCCGCAGCCTGCTCCTTCCTTGTTCCGTGCACCGTCTGTGTATATGTTCCAAGTGGGCAATACACCATCTAGGACATTTTCCTCTGTGACCAGCTCATACTTTTTGCTGTCCAGATATGTATTAGCTATCTTATCAGTACCATGGATAGCTTCGGGAATTATCCTCGTTGCTCGATCTACTATTCTACAGTGGTTCGTGATAGCACCCGTACTTTTCCACTGATTTGTAGATTTAATCCTTAGTGCTGAAGCCATTGCTTCCTGTTGTATATGCAGATGCAAAGGAGTCAGACCCAGGATTACTTCGAGAGCAGCTGAGGGCGTCTTCTTCATACATCCGCTGATTAACGAGCATGCAAGCCTTTGAGTTTGCTGTAGTTTAGTAATTACAGTTGCTAGGTTGGTGCGAGTCCACCACACTATACAACCGTAAGTGAGAGTTGGTCGCACTATCACAGTGTATAGCCAGTGACAGAGCTTCGGTTTAAGGCCCCAGTCCTTACCTACTGCTCTGGTGCACTGCCATAAAATGTTAGTTGCCTTCGTGGTAATGTAGTCTAGATGTTTTCCCCACAGAAGTTTACTGTCTAACCAAACGCCCAGATACTTCACTTCCTTGCTGAGCGTTAGTTTAGTACCAAACAGTGAGGGATTTTTAAGATTTAATGTCTTCGTTTTTCGTGTGAACAGAATCATTTCTGTCTTTTGTGGATTCACAGAGAGGCTGTGGCGCTCACACCATTTTTCAACGACCTTAAGTGCTTTTTGCATTTTATCACACAAAGTCGATTCAAATAGTCCCGAGACCATGATAACCAGGTCATCTGCATATGCTACGGTGACGATGCCTTCTTTATTAAGGAGTGAGAAAGATCTTTGCCAAACAGTTTCCTAATAGGTTGACAAAAAATATGTGGGATAAGTACTTAAAAGAGGCTTACTCCAGAAATTAGACCTAGCCAATCCCCTGATAGGGAGAGGTATGCTTACAGCATTGTGTTTCTTGTCTCTCGTTATATTCCAAGCGTTTTCCAGCACTCAACTGAAAAATCAGTAACAATCTATAAGTAGCAACGACAGGACCTTCGCCTGGTAGGCCTCATAACCGGTCAATGCAACTTGAATAGACACTAGTCCTAACTGGGAGCTACGAATAGTTTGCTATGCCGTGGTTGCTTGCAGGAGAACGAAACTGTGAAGGCACTGAAGAAACAAGAACAGCTGCTGGATTACATGAGGCGGCTTCAGCATCATCCATGTCACTGCTACTGCTGGACTGGTTTTCATCATCATCATCAGAATTATGTCTGTTTGTAAAGAATAACAAAGAATTATATTTTAATCACACATCTAGCCGTGCTGATAATCTGCGTACTAAGTATAAATTCAATCTTTGTGTCCACCAGGTAAATAATACTATGTATGCAAAAAGTTCGTTTATAAACGGTATTAAAATTTACAACCATCTTCCTGTGGAAATAAAAATGTTACATGGTTATAAATTTAAGCGCAGCCTAAAAGATTGATTGATTGATGATTAATCGCTAAATCTTATTATGACTTTAAGGAATATTTTGAAGCAAATATAGATTATTAGTAAGTAAGGTACTAATTACCATTTAAGTATTTTTTGTTAAAGACTTAATAATTGTTTATGTATGTTAGGTTTATATATATTTATTTTATACAATTTATAATATTGTATGTTCGTGATGAACAAAACTGTTGTTACCTATCTATTTATCTTTACCATCTTTTTACACAGTTTACAATAAAGTTTTTCTGATTCTGATTCTGATCAACATTAACATCTACGGCGCATGTCCGAAATTGCGATAAGTTCTTACTTCTTCTTCGTCGTGTCGAGGATCTTAAGTCTTGAGATCTTAAGAATCTTGTGTTGTCTTCTCTCTGCGCGCGTGTGTGTGTGTGTGTGTGTGTGTATGTGTGTAGGTGCCAATTGAATTTGGAGTAAGTTCTTACTGAAAATTTATTACTTAAATTAAAACATGTTATACTTAGTTTTGTTATATTATACTTGAATTTGTACGTCCAATTTATAGACGAATCTATAAACGAGCAACTGTTGGCATAGTATCTTATACGCCTAGAATAGCAAAATTGCTTGCTACTAACTGAAATAACTTGTTACTGAAATAAATCCAATACATTAATAATTATGGTACCATATTGTTTATGGTGTAATGCAACTCATGCGTTATATTATCACCTGCATGTTTATTCTGACTTTGATGCACAAGAGCCTGTTTATCTGAGCTGTCAAATCAAGAGACATGAAAGAAAAGGTTTGGAGTTTTGGCGGGAACGTGAAGAAATCATGTCGCGTCATTTTATTATTTTCCGAAACTTGTGTTATTTCGAGTGTTAATGTGTAAAAACAGTGAATTTTTACCCGTTAAGTGTTCGTGAACATGCACGAATGTTGGTGAATGGTATAATATCGTGAAACGTGAATTTTCGTGCTGTTTCCAAAACTCCATAGAAAGCTCTAGTAAAGTTTTCACCTCTTTACTAGGGCATGACTTGGACTTGACCGTGACTTGCTTTGCTCGCCTTTGACTGTGACTATGACTTATTTGACAATATTCACCAAAACTTGAAAAAATATGAGTTTACTTGACACTGGCAAATGCATAAGACGTGCGACGCCATAATCCTCTTAGGAGGAAAGATAAATAAAAAAAGAAAAAAAAAAAGGTTTTAAATTTGGAAATTTAATGTCATCTCTTTTACTGACTTTTTCAGAATATCGTACGTGGTAACAGTATTTATCAGATTAGATTCATTGTTAAATTTTTTGTTGAAGGATAAATTCATATTTTCTAAAACGTAAGTAATTAACCAACAGATATACGTTATTATAAAAATGCACAACAATGCAATGCAGTAACATCAGCTTTTAAACACTGAAAGCTATGTCGGACACTTTGGTTCTTCAGTGAATATCCTCATTCCGGATTTTATCGCGCAAAGAAACTCTAAGCATAGATCTCTCCATTGCCCGCTGTGTGACTCTTGTGTTTCTCCAAAATGCCAGCAACAGACTACGTTTCAGTTCCATTTATGTCATCACTGGCAACACACATTAGTTGAAGGCCCTTGTTTTTCAGGGTTTAGAGGCTTCTTGGCTTTCAGGGTTTGCAAGCTGAAGTGACAATGGGTAATTGGGCAGGCCACATCGCTTGAAGAACCGATAAGTGATGGGGAAGAAAAGTTCTGGAATGGCGACCACAAACCGGAAAACGTAGGTTAGGTAGGGCTCCCACTAGGTGGACTGACGACTTTGTAAAAGTTGCTGGCAACCGATTGATGCAAAAGGCGAATTCTCATTCAGGGTGGCGTTCTAAAGGGGAGGCCTATGTACAGTGGACGTCTTTCCGCTCATGATATTGATGATGATGATGATAAATAGCTTTTGTTCGAAATAGTATGTATGTCTGTTCAGTTATTACCAAGCAATGCTCTGTTCTAACACATTTTAGATTAATCCTTATCGTGCGTTATTTTCTGCGACTTAAACGGCTAAATCGATCTTGATACAGATTGTGGAGCAGGATATACTAGGATAGAAAGTGGTAAAAAACTGGAAACCACGGATATAGAAGTATCAGATGGTACTTCTATATCCGCAGGCTGTAGGTAAACATAGTTAAAAAAGTTTTTAATTTGATATCCTATCAAATACTGAATTGCATTTTAGTCAAAAATGCCCAGAGAACCTGCAAGAAGTACTCGCAAAACAGGGGAAATTGTTCTATCGGCAATAAAGAAATTAATGAAAAATACAGGATGGACTTCGCGAACTATTATTAAATTCATCAGGATGGAGTATGGAATCACTGATTCCAGTATCAGTGGTAAGGTTTCCAGGTAAGGTAACATTTTTACCCATTCTATAATCGAGTTTCGAAATTTCACACGAAATTCGTGACCCCACCCACCTAACAGAAAACTGAGCTTCTGGAGAAATGTTATAAAACCTTACACTAAGCCTAGACGCGCACGGGCCACGCGCTACATCCACTGCAGTTTACGTACATTTTATATGAACTTGCCGCACACGGCTGACGCTTGCGGTCGCTATATGTCACGAGACCACGCCATGCTCCTCGTTTCATATAGCCGCCACCGACAACAAAACGTCGTCTCAAAACGGCGACAATCGCAACTCGCGCGATACCCTCTCACTCTTTTACTTCGGCTCTCTACTCTACAACTCTAGCGGTTTGGTTTGTTCTGTTTGCTTATTTGGAGAGAATCTAATTGATCTTCAGACAGATCCTGGGACTTTTCGAACACGCCGGCGAGGTGGATGTCTTTGGTAACCGGCGCCTATACCAAATACTGAATACTTCCTATGGACGGAAGCTGTCGGATCGGATGTGTTAACCTATGCGAACCGAAAGCACCATACACACGCCACGCTACCGACCACTTGTGTCGACCACCGACTACAAGTGGCTGTTGCGTACTTCCGCTACTTAGTAGCCGCTTCCAGCTTCAGGTGGCGGGCGGGAGTTTTGTGGCTGTACGCGTGGCCAGTGTGCGGATACACTAAGCTGTCAATGTACGTGAATCTCGCCAAACCAACTTTTCGGACTGCGTCCTTGAGGTGAACACCAAAAGGTTGGATACATTTTAAAAACAGCATTCCGCTAAAGTTGATCCGTTGCTTTTAGTAGTTTTTAATCATATGTGATAGAACGTTCATAAATAAAATAAATTTGTAAGAAAACGATCTAGTATATACAATGAACATTAACGAGTTTTTGTGGAAAATCTTCGTTTTCCAGACAAGCTTTTATAAAATCCGTTAATAAAACTGTACGCTGATAAAAATGAGTCCAAACTCAATCATTCTACTGTTAGTTACTGTGGAATTTCGTATTCCCCCTCCCGTATCCATCCTCAGCTATGCTCGCTATCATAATATAATATTGTTATCGGAACTTGACGGGCATGCAAAATTTGCAACTCAATTGAACAAGGAAAACTGGTGTAAAATTCAGTTGCAAGGTTTGACCGAAACATAAAGGCCCTTTAATAAACAGGGTCTTGTGTACGATTGTTTATAATTATAATATACATACATGATTTTAGTGGAAAATGACATGTTAGAACGTCTGTGAATATCCCTGCCTTGTTTTGCGCAATCATTAGTTTATTACCTTGATTTGAGATTTAATTTTTTATACATAAAATTAACTTTATATTACTGTTAACGACTTGTTTGTTGCATCAAAATGCTAATTATAATAGTTAGTTAATTTTCGTATAGGATTATTTGTATTTTTTTTTATTTATAAAATTATATATTATAAAATATATATTTTTTGTATAATGGGGGTACCGTAGCTTCAATACATGTGAAGAGGGGATGCAAAAACAACGCGGTACCCCATCATGAGGGGTGTCGTTGAATAGGCCTTTTAAAGCAAACAATTTTGAAAGAATAAAATAATAATAATTAAATAAAGGGGCTGTACATGTAAAGTAGGCATTATTTTTTTTATCACGGTTCCCCCAACTTTGGGGTATAAATTACACCGATTTTTAACAGATGTACCGCTTGCGAATTATGGCCCGACAAAAAAGGCTTTCAATGTCCGGAGGGCGGACATTGCCACCCCTCCTGCCATATAAACTATGCATCTCAGAAGTTTATTTTAAAATTATTTCGGACATGTGACAATAAATTTTTGAAATAAGCTGAGAAAACGGTTTAGTACTTCAAAGATCCTACGCGTCTTCGCAACCCTACTAAACATGGCCCGACATGCTTTTGACAAGTTTTTTTTTTCAATATTGTTACTGGAAATAATATAATTTTCAGGGCTCTGAAACGAGGCGTAAGACTGGGACTATTGCAACTTGAGCGAGGCAGGTACCGCCTCAACGACATGTCAATGTTAGCGCGGCCTGTTACAGCTCGTGACATACGCAAGCAGCAGCAGGAGCAGCACCAGCACCAGAAACCTAAACATACCAAGCGTCACGAGGAACCCCTTCGAATACACAGTCCCGTGCCCTTCTAAACGCGCAGGCGAAGAACACAGTCAGGCGCTTAAATTCCACGCAGATGAAATATTTACTATAATATTATATTTATATGATATATAGTTTTTGTTTATATTTTATTCTTATTAATGTTGCCTATTAATGTTTTTTTTGTGTTATTTTCGCCTGTCACGCCCTCAGTGTTGTGTAGTCCTTGACATTTATCGTACGCTCAGTTGTTGCTTTTTAGGGTTCCATAGTACTAGAACCCTTATAAGTTCGTCATGTCCGTCTGTCTGTATATCTGAATCCTTTACAGCCCTTAACTTCCATAGTTATAAACGTACATGTACGAAATTATGCATAACTAAGTGTAGACATACAGTTTCAAAAATTTTTTTTTTTTTTTTTTGTAATAATGAGTGTAGCTTCCGTACATGTAAAGAGGGGATAAAAAAAATTTCGTCTGCCTCCCACATGTAGGGTATTATTGAATAGGTCTTTTAAAATGACGTTAAGGTTTCCTACATATATTTTTATTAGACGTACCACTTGCGATATATGGGCCGACAAAGTTGCTTGCAATGTGCTCCCCTGCCAGTTCTAAACTATGCATTTCAGAAAATTGTTGATAGGTCTTAGTAAAAACTTTATTTTAATACTAATTCGGGTAAAATGTGATAATGTCTTTTTGAGATATGCGGAAAAAGGTGATAAAAACTTCAAGCGTTCTACCCACCTACGGAACCTTACTAAGCATGGCCCGACATGCTCTTAACAACTTATTTTAAATATACTTTATTTATAAGGGGCTTGAGTCGCTTTACGACTATTTCAGCTCCATTGTGACTTGTTTGATAATATCTAACAAAACTTGAGAATATATACTTGACACTGGCAAATGCATAAGACGTGCAACGCCAAAATCCTCTTAGGAGGAAAGAGAAAAAAACAAGTGTCAGTATCGTCTACTTAAGAATATGACATAGCAGTGACATAATAATATAATATGACAGCGTCCGTGCCGCATCACAAAACATCACACAGTCAGTACGTTCGGATAACTTATGGTTATTATTGGCGTTTGTCAAAGTTATTTTAGCCACCAAGGGGCTATCTGAACGCACCTAATGAAGTGCAGACAGGACTCTTTGAATAACGCCAACTTTGAGAAAATTAGAACCGTATTGAGTGAGCATGACAGATCTAAGTCAATGACGCTTAGTGCTTTTTATAAAAGAATTCCCCCGGATATGGCGCTCCCATCGCGCATTGAAAATGCGTCATCAAAGGGATTGGATTAGTTCCGGCTGTTTGCGAAGAAACTTCTTTAAAGCACTCTAAAACTCATGTTATTTACAGATTTTTACTTTCAATAATTACTTATCGGCATCCTTCAAGTTCAGTAACAAAAAAAAACGTCTTTTTATTCATCGCCAAGCAAAAGAAAGGAAAAAAGGAAAATCATGTAACAATAAGAAAAAATGTGAAATTCGATTGTGGTGTACTTAATTCATCAAAATATCGAAGACTTTTATTTAAAAAAAAAATAGTATTACATTATTATATTGTTTATACTTATTATATTTTTATTTTTATTAAAGTCATAGAAAATAAAATAGCCGGAGCTCTTGACAAGCATCAACCTCCCGAACAAGCCGGTTTTCGCAAAGGCCTCTCCACCACTGACCATCTGCACTCCATTAATCAAATAATAGAAAAACCACAGAATTCTCCTTATAATGTATTTGAGGAAAACATATCGAATTCAAGCTACATATACCTAGAATTTGTCGACTACTCAAAGGCTTTCGATAGTATTACCCACTCCTCTATTTTCAAAGCATTAGACATCCAAGAAGTTGACAGAATATTTATATACATCTGCTACAAAAAATACTCCAACAGCAAAGCTGCAATGAAACTTAATACAATAAGCCCGTCCTTTCAAATAGAAAGGGGAGTCAAGCACGGCGACCCGCTGTCGCCGAAACTATTTACAGCCACACTAGAATAAATCTTTCGCAAATTAGCACCAAGCTGGGAAGGAAAAGGCCTTCTGATCGGAAAAAAGAAACTTAACGACCTCCGGCTTGCAGATGATATTGTCCTTTTCTCTTCCTTAGCAATCGAATTGGGTCACATGCTACAAGATCTGAGTAGAGCAAGCCTCGACGTCGGTCTCAAGATGAATATATCAAAGACCAAGGTAATAACCAACCAGTGTAAAGCGCAAAATAGTAGTCGGGAATATGGAGGTTGAATATGTCCATGGTCCATGAGTATGTGTATTTGGGCAAATTAGTCTCCTTCCAGGAGAGGCAACAAGCGAAAGTTGCACGTCGTACTAAAAACGCCTGAAGAAGCTATTGGTCTATGAAAGATCTTAGGAAAGGAAATTTACGACTATCTTTTAAGCGCAGACTTATGAACGTGTGTATTCACCCTATTCTTACATACAGAGCGCAAACTTGGTCTTTGACTAAAGATCAGCGGTCCGACCTCGAGGTCTGCCAACGGGCTATGGATAGCAGTATTCTAGGCGTAAAGCTAACTGACCGTATAAGGAACACCATACTGCGAGAGACTCAAATAGCCGATGTGACCAAAAAAGCTGCTTATTGAAGTGGGATTGGGCTGGACACGTCTGTCACATGTCGGAGGATCTTTGGGCTAAAATTACCAACCAGTGAATGCCAGATCGCTAACGAACTTGCGGCAGACCTAGAAAGCGATGGCGAGACGAACTCGATAAGCCCCTGAAGGTCTAGCCAGCAATAGCTCAGGACAGAGATAAATGGAGACAGGGTAGGGAAGCCGCTGCTGAACTAGGGCCTCCCCCTTAGAGCGCCACACCCACCGACAACGGGCCACTTGCATCCACCAGTTGCTAGCAACTTTCACAATGTCGTCGGTCCACCTAGTGGGAGGCCTACCTACGCTACGTCTTCCGGTTTGTGGTCGCCACTCACCTTTCTTCCCCACCAGTTATCGGTTCCTCGAGTGATGTGGCCTGCCCATTGCCACTTCAGCTTGCAAACTCTGAAAGCTATATCAGCGACTTTGGTTCTTCGACGAATATCCTCGTTCCGGATTTCATCGCGCAAAGAAACTCCGAGCATAGCTCTCTCCATTGGGACATGACAGGCTCATAATAACAATAATGTTGTTTTAATTGAATTGTGTTAATCAATGTTTTCTATAAAAATAATATAGCCACATTTGCTTATTTTTGTCGATATCGATATGACTGTCACTAAATTGGTCACATCACTAGCACATTCCTAAGCTCGGCATTCAACTCGCGCGCCGACTAACTGGGTATAATGTCCGTTAAACCAAAATAACCACAAGAAAGAGAGAACAGGAAGCAAATCGTCCGAAAATTAAAATGGCCTTAAAAGAGACTAGACATTAATTAACCTCAAGGGAAAAATAGACTTACGTGAAACGTGAAGAAGTCATGTCGCGTCATTGTATTATTTACGAAAACTTGTGTTATTTCGAGTGTTAATGTGTAAAAATAGTGGATTTTTATCCATTAAGTGTCCGTGAACGTGCACGAGTGTTGGTGAATAGTAAAATGTTGAATCGTGACTCGTCGTATTATTTCCAAAACTCCATAGAAACCTCTAGTAAAGTCTTCACCGCTTTACTGGGCATGACGTGGACTTAACCTTGTCTGTCTTACTTTGCTTGACTTAGACTATAACTGATACTTATTTAAATGATGAAATATTTGACTTCATTTGAAATATTACAATACTTGATACTGTCTAAATAGCAGAGAGAAAAAAAGCAAGAACGTCAACCAGGAGCTCGTAAATCGCTCGTAGGTATTATATTATATTAGTCACCCTCCTCTCTCACAGATACATTTAAATAATGATACATTTTAAATAATAAAATAATATTGAAGTGTATCTGCGAGTCAACTGTTGTCTTAGTTGTGAATCATATTTTATAAGAAACAGTTGTATTTACTTTTGCACTTCATTTTCATTATTTTGGTGAATGTTGTTGAATTTTATATACGATATATGCAAACACTAGGTATATAACACGTTAGACTATACTGAAATAAGTGAGAATGTTTCTTTATCAACCATTAAAGGTACGTTAAAACAACATTTATATAATCTTTATACATTTACTAATTTTTTAGCAACTCTTGCCAAAACTATTTTATTTTGTAGTTTTTAGTCCGATAAAATTAATAAAATCAAGGGAAATAATAATTCCTGTACTTTTCTAAATTAGTACAGTAAAGTTATACTAGAGTGGTTGCCATAGGTCCCACGCTTGGCAGGCGGCTTGGAGATCGCAGAAAATACCTCGTTTACTAAGTTACTCGTAGTTAAGCTGATACCTTCTAAATTAATAGTAATTATTATTATCAAATGTTATAAGAATAAAAACATAACCTAACTCACGAATTCTCCTTATAAATAAGGCCTTTATGTCTTTGGCCTAACGTAAAACAAACATGATGCATGGTACTCGTTAGAGAGTATTATGTTCCTTGCATGGTACGGTAAAGTAACATAGTGATTACGCTTGGCATGTAAAAAAAATTGTCAAATTTGTTATTATTATTAACAAACAATTGTAATACATTGTTTTATAGTTACCACCTACAATAATACTCTTGCTGTTGATGGAAACGCTTAATTGTGCACCACATGATCTCACAGCAAATAAGCAAAGAACAGTGTACAGATTTGGTACTATTTACAGCAAAGAAGATTACACACGCCCTGTAAAAACGTAAGTTAATAAATAACGCATATTCGTAGTTCCTCACTAGGTTTTGTGCCTGGGATGCCATGAAACACACAACTGCTCTTAGACCCAAAACAGGTATTTAAAAATTGATTATTCTAACGTCTTCATGGCCGGAATTCGAATACGGGCCTACTGATCAAACCCGTAAGCAGCAGTAATATTAGAATAAAAGCACCACATCAGACCAGGATATCTATTACGGAAGTATAGAGGCTACTAAATGTTACTCGCGACTTCGTTCGCGTGGACCTACAAGAAAAAGTAGCTAATGTCCGTCTCCGACCCTTAAGCTATATCTATGCAAAAATTCTCAGCTTGATCCGTTCAGACGTTTAGCCGTGACAGCGCGACAAACAGCCAGATAGAGAGGCAGACCTACGTTCGTATTTATAATATTAGTTAGGATTAGGATTTTACCAACGAATTAAGAGGTATATACTTATAATAGTCGTGCCACTATCCTATTCGCACACTTGTAAGTTTTAGTAGATGATGTGTTTTTTGCTGTTGTTTTTATGCCATAGGTGGTAAATAAGCTGACGGGCCGTGAGATGATAAGCAAACACCGTTGTCTTTGGGTACCTGTAACACCAGGGGCATCACAGATACGTTGGCGACCTTTTCAGACTCTATTAACACCCCTTTTGAAAAACCCCATGTTGGAGCTACTCAGAATCCAAAGGGCCACCTGGCCAGATTGGACTTATCCGAAATACGGATACCGCCAGTGGAAGTTCATTCCACAATTTGCAGGTGTGAGGCAAAAAGGATCGCGTAAAACGCACAGTATGTGATTTCCACTGATCAATGATAATTATGTGGATGAGCTTTTAAGGGATGGCAGCTGCTGCGGTGATAGAACCGCGCCGCCGTTATCAAGTTTAATAGTTCTTCAGAACACTCCCTATTGTAAATGCGATAAAAGATAGAGAGAGATCCAATATCTCTACTCATGCTGAGCGGCTCTAGGTGTTTGATAAGTTTGGGAATTCTTTCGTTTCGATTCGTTGACAATTCTGACAGCTCTACGCTGTAATGCATCTAGAGGTTCCATTCCAAAGATGACAGCAATACTCCATGCTTACATGGAGTATTCGGACTTTGGCTTTGTAAAGCAGAAGCCTTTGACCCGACGTAAAGTGCTGCCATGTTGAGCACACCAAGTTTCTTGAATGCAAATTTCGCCTTACTTGCAAAATGACCACCGCAAATGTAGATGAGTACATTTCCAGAAATGTTAACACCTAAGATCCCGATACTCTCCGAAACCTTGAGCGAGTGTTCTGAAAACGAAGCCACAACAAATCGCGTTTTTTTTTTGCGGCGAACGCGCAATCCTGTGTCTTCGTTGTGTTAAACTGAATCATCCCAATCCGAGACCTGTTCAAGAGAGGCCTCAACTTCAGACACACTTTGTTCGTTGGTGACGGTATTGCCATAAAACTGAAATTTGAATATGAAAATTAAAATTTGCAAATCATAAGATTAAAAATATTGAAAAAATTAGTTTTTATATCTATTACTTTTAAAATTATATTTCAACAAATTAGGTCTGTTGAAACAAGAAGTAATTTTGTTCAGTTCAGAATCAGAATAAGGAACCTCTTATTCTGAAGCAATTCGGAAAGGATTTGATTCAAAATCTACATCACATCTATGTCATTCTGACTGTAGACGAAGGTGATAGAGAGTATAGATCTCGAATTGAAACCTTAGAAGACAAAAAACCTTCTGCCGAGAATACGACAGCAGTTTTTTTTTTATGGTACTGTCTGACGAGCAAGCCCATCGCTCATCTGATTTGAAGCATCGTGCTTGCCAATCGCTTTCAGTGCCAACCAGAATTTTTAAGTTAACCGTTTAAAACTATGCGCAGCAATGCTTGCGCTCGTCACAGTTAAATCTCTTTGTGCCTAGTAATAACGCCGGAGACATTCCTTTAAATCCCCAATTAAAAACCGTATCATCCCTAAATTTCCACTTCCCACAATGACCACTTCCCACGTTGATATATACCATAAAGTCAACTTCCCATACCTTCGGTATATATTAGTTTGTATGAAGCAAATCTGTAAGTAAAATGGTTTTTTTTTCCAGGTCATTTTCAACTCAGTTTGATACAAAACAAATGAGTTCCACTGTTAGCAGTACTCCAAAACATACAAGTTTTGGGGGAGGAACAAAAAAATATGTAATTGATGACCAAGTTCTGTTTCAAATATTTAACGGCTATGATAAAATAACACAAAATAAAAAAAATGGAACAGAAACCAATCTAGTAAAAACATCTTCCCATAATTCTGTAAGTTATTATTATTTTTATTTACTAAACAACAAGATCACAAACATATAAACCTTACCTGTTTATAATAAGATCATCAACATCATCAGTCAGAAGACTGCTGAACATAGGCCATATCACGCAATTTCAAGAACGCTGCCCATCCGTTGTTTTATAATATGATGTATGTACCTATTTCAAGAAATGCCTCCCTTAAAATAGGAATGACTGATTATTTTTATTGTTTCATAAAATCCTGTCTACAAATTTAAAAAAAACTTATTCTTAACAAAACAATTTATAAGCATTTTAATTTCATGCTAGACAGAGAGAGCAGCGTGCTATGCGTTCTGCGGTTCTGCGCACTGTATTGAACTATTTCTTCACGTTTCATTTTCGCCCAACACATTCTATACTAATACTCGCTTTGCAGGAAAGAGACGGAGCATTCATCTCCATCCCAACCAAAATCTTTAAACGCTTAGAACTCAGAACTATAATAGCCGTTTTAAAATATTTTTCGTCAGTATATAATATTCGTATAATATTGAATTATATACTTTACTAATTTTATTTTTATTTTATTTTATTTATTTGGGACAATAAACAGTGACATAGTGTATATGAACTAAAACTAAAGAACTAAAGATTAATTATTAACTATGTCACCCACAGCACTATCCACCAGTTACTAAAAATTATCTTTGCTGGGGTAGTAGCCTGAAAACAAAATCAGAACCGCGACAATAAATAGTAACAATAAATTTAAAAAAAAAAAAAAAACATTATTTAATACAGTATTATGTTACATATTATGTAATCTATGCTATGTGCCCCGGGGATGAGCAAACTAAACAAACGTTCGTCTTATGGCTTACTTACAAAAATAAACATTTAGATAAACAATAAGAAACAATTTACTTCTTATAAGTATTATAAAATTATTATAATTTACATATGTGATCTGAAAGAGCCCTTCTAAATCTGGGCGCAGAAAACATTAACATTGGACATTAAAATAACTTGTCAAGAGCATGTCAGGCCATGCTTAGCAGGCTTCCATAGACGCGTAGGACGGTTGAAGTATTTATCCGTTTTTTTCGCTTATGCACAAATAGTTGTTATCACAATACATGTTGCTTGCTTGCTTTACGTTAGCGCCATCTAGTTTTTAACAGGTTTTTCGGGGTTACACTTTTTGTCTGAAATTGTTATTCTTCTCGGATAGATTTTCTTTGCTTAGATTATTGTTATGCAATTTCATGCATGTACGTTTATAACTTTGGAAGTTATAAAGCTGTAAATGATTCAACAGAGAGACGGACAGACGGACATGACATTCCGTTAAATTTCGTTTGATTCCGCCAAAAAGCCTCGATAAAAGTCGCCTGACAATTTTTCATGCAAATTGTATTAATTTATGTTTCTGTATCAGCCTTTAAACATCCCATTGCTGGGATATCAGCCTACCATCGAAATCAAAATCACCCGATTAGGCCATATCCACCATGCTGGTCCAGTGTGGGCTGGCGGATTCACATAAGCTATCAAATTTCTTCTCCAGAAATATGCAGCAATTTTCTTACGATGTTTTCCTTCACCGTAAGCCCAGTGGTATATCCGTACGTCAATTCCAAAGAACTCATTTGTACGGGTTCGAACCCGTAACCTCAAGAATGTGAGCGTTCTCCCACTGGGCTACCATGACTGCTTAATTCTAATCTAATTTTATTCTAATTTTTAATCTGAATTTATGTTTACAGACTAATCATGATGAATATTTCCGACTGGGCACAGGACATTCGCAAATTTTGGCGGCTCTCATGGGAGGTTGAGTCCTCCACCAAAACAAAACTACTTGTACGGATGCCTGGGCCCTGTTTTATAAAGTTTATGTTTATACTGTCATACTGTTTATACTTGTAGTAAAAAACTGGCATAACCACTAAATAAAATCAAATACGGCTTTTTTATAAATCTACAAGGACACTAGTGTACGAGCTACAACTATAGGCACTTGCACGTGGATCAACGACACACCGTAGATATTTTTTCTTTGAAAATGTAAAATCGAATAAGTGTTATATTATAAAGAAAAAAATAAATGCATTGAGTAACTCGGTATGGGCCCCCACTCGGTCGGAGGCCTGTGTTGCTCTATGGATAAACGACATTACTAGAGTTGTGTAACGTTGTAAATTAAGAAGCTTACCAGTTCGATAACAGCACATCAGCACGTTCTAGAAGCTAATCTCCGTCTTGAAGTAAAGATTATATTCAGGAAGAAGTGAACGACCTCTTATCGCCTGTAATTAGGCCGTGGTCATGGGCCACCAAGAATATAAACGGAAAATATTACTTGGAAAAGATATGGCGTGAAATTCACAAGCCACGTCTTGCCTGCATGTTATTTGGAGCGTCGGTCCGCAGTACATTTAGCATCCAGTAGTTAACATAACAATTGGCGTTCAGGTCATGCTTTGCAGTGGTCGAGTCAGAAGGGGAAAGGCCGGTGTACGCGGGAAAAACCCGCTGTAGAAGATAAATTAACACAGCGACACAAAAAAGTCGGTGGCCAGTGCGAGAAAATCAGCCAGAAACTAAATACTAATCCAATGAAATTCTCACCTTTTTGCGGGTTTTAAAACGCTACCTTTAGTTATTCGCCGGAGCCATGTTGCGGTCCAACCGCTCGTAAAATTAAAAGGCTCATAGTATGTCCATCTTTTGAATATGTCTATTGCGCATTTCGCCAACTCTTCTAGTAATTTTTAACTTCATTTCGGGCAGTTGTTAGCGAAATACTGCCACACACAAATCTCGCAGTCAATATTTTTATTTAGCTTACAATTTTTAATTGTTATTTATTTGGTTGATATGTCAAAATCGAAACCGATTGCTTATTCACAAACAATTTGTTACTCCTGTGAGCATGACATAAGAAAAATAAATAAGCAAAATAATGTTCAATTCAACATTTCTTAACATAGCTGATACGGAATGTTTAAAGAACGCCTGTAACTAGTAACTTGTAGTTATTGGTTCTTGTAGCTGTACAATTGTAGACTGGTACTTGTAGCTTTATATAACAGGGCCTAAGCATTGTTTGCTGTTATTTGGAATATAAGTTCGAGATTGCGTCTAATTAATTAACTGATTAAGTGTAAATAAATACGTATTTGTTGGTTCAAAAATGTCTTGTATTTTAACCATTTATTTACTTTTGAGCCTATATATACTTCCGGGTCTGGACCCAGGTACGTCCTAAAACTGCGACCAAAAACACCGAAGGATAGGCAGCGTCCTACTAGTAAACGGTGAACGTTCTGCGATCCTCAAACCCCAAGCATGTGGATTATGGCAATCCCCCCTTCCCCGCAATCACAGATGCAACAAGCTCATGGCTCCTCATGGCTCATGTCTCATGGCCTAGTCAGCTCCTCTATTCCTGGCCTAGTTAGCGGGTCAAGTAATGGAGGTACGAAGAAGCAATAATAATAATAATAAAGCATTAAGGAAAGTAATCTACTCCTTCTGATTCATCGAAAAAGTCTCAGAAATGCGCAAAACTTTTGCGATTTGTCTAAAGCATTTGATTGCTTAAGACAAGATCTCTTAGCATTAAAACTACAACAATACGGGCTTGAGGGCTCCAAGCCTATTATAATGCGCACTTATTGAATACTAGACCTCAAATCATGTCAGTGAACGAAGTAAAATATTCAATGGGCTTGATGGATAGGGGTGCCTCAAGGCTCAATATTGGGCCAATACTATTCATAATATATTTCAAAGTCCTTGCAAAAATATTATGCCAGATTGGACTTAATTACTTTGTTTGCAGGTGACACACATCATGTTGGAATAAAGGATAAGTATAGAGATAGGTTAGGAGGAAAAATTAATGACGCTTTGAATACTTTAAAAACTGTCAACTGTGTTTTGTTTAGTGTCAATGGGATTATTCTGAATGCTGATAAGAGCGCCATGGTGAATTTCAAATCTCGAAAGGGCATTAATAGCGAAGTTGAATTTAAAGAAAATATGTTTTTCGGCTACACAATTGATAGCACAATTAATCATTCAGCCTATATCGGATAATTGTATAAGCAATTGGCAAGTGCTAATGACGCTTGCTAAAACTGAAACCCTTACTACGTAAAACTGCTATTTTATCAGTATAAGTACTTTGCACATATCCAATCTAGAATAAGGTATGATTATGGAAGATACAT
This sequence comes from Apocheima hispidaria, assembly GCA_947579745.1. Taxonomy (NCBI): domain Eukaryota; kingdom Metazoa; phylum Arthropoda; class Insecta; order Lepidoptera; family Geometridae; genus Apocheima; species Apocheima hispidaria. The sequence continues at coordinate 8,539,569 of OX388151.1, forward strand.
GATAAAAGTATGAGAGCTCAAGAAAGGGCATTAAGAAATAATAATAGTATAATATGTTAAGGTTAAAAAAAATGTACATCAGTTATACTACCTTTTAAGAATAACAAAATTATGACTGCAATCCATACCGATATTATAATTTAAAGGAATAATCCAGCAGTCATAACAGGACCAATCAAAGCTATGGGGTATAAAAATGAATAGTTTCGTCTCGAGCAAAAAAACTTCGTTTGCGCGATTCATAACTTCCTACCATAGAATTCTCCTTATTAAAATTAAAACTGTAAGTCCATACAAAACGTCACAAAACTCACAAAAACGGATCAACACCATCAACTGAACTATATAAAGAAGCTCTGTCTCTGTCTGGGTGTTTAATTGTTTATCGCGGCTAAACAACTGAATGGACCATGATAAAATTTTATAAAGAGTTACTGTATATCGCAGAGATGGACATAGGATACTTTTGTAGGATTTTTTTTCTGCGATATTATGGCCACGCGAATGAAGTCGCGGTTTGTTACCTGCCACTATTAATTTAATAATTCTTCAAATAATTTTCAATGTTATTATTCTATTTGCTGTTTTCAATGTTATCAATAATCTGTTTGTAATTTCAACAAAACTTGTCGATGCTGCGGGGACAGGTGACAAGAGGGCTGGATCAATCCTTACACAAAGAATATCGTTAGCTATGGGCAGGCTACATCGCTTGAAGAACCGTTAACCGATGGGGAAAAAAGTTCTTGAGTGGCAACCACGAACTGGAAGACGCAGCGCAAGCAAGCCTCCCACAAGGTGGGCCGACGACATTGTAAAAGTCGCGGGCACGCGCGAAAACGAGACGGACCGTTTTAAACAATTAATTAAATTTAAACAACGTTTATAAGTATAATAATTATGACCAATTCAGACATATAGGTTAACCTATAAATTCTTGTTAGATGGAAAAAACATATAAATAACTTACAAGCACACATCTTGAGTTCATTTCGTACAATCGTTGTTTCAGATTTGTTACGGAAATTACTAATATCAGCCAAAGCAAAGAATTTTGATTACGAGCTTTAATTATTAAACCATTTAAGATTAGGTTTTTGCAGAGTCGATTACTTTTAACGTTGATTTTTTGTGTATAATTAATTAATGTTTTTGTATTATTATACTAATAGCGTAATAATGAGTTTTCTTTTACACCTATACACCTACACCTAGCTCTTAGATAACTAGTCTTATATTTTATTATTCTTATATACACCTAGAATGCAAATAATAAGTTTTGAATTGGAATTATTAAGTAATTCTTTAAAAAAATTATGTTTACAACAGGTTGAAATAAAATTAATATTACGCTTCATGCTCATATACCTTTAGCAGGCGTTACGTGTTTTATTTTTGTTTATCGCTTAAAAAATATTTGTTGTTCTTATTTTGTTTTTTTGCTTTTTCACGTCGATGTTAACATAAACTCTTTCCCTTATCAAAAACGTTGTGCATAGTGCGGAGCCATCTTGGGTAAATAATGTTTCCATGTCCATCATCTTCCTTGTAGGTACAGCTAATAATCTATATAATGAGGTTTAATTTGAACAAGTGTAGCTAGCGGGTTCTTTAAGTTTATTACTCCTTTATAAGCTGGGATTTGCCTATCGTTTCTTTTGGAGACAAAAAGATATTCAATGAATTAAAACAAAGGTATTCTTTTTCATTGAACATGTCATTATTGCTGAGCTTGACGGCTCGACAAATAGCAAAGCAATACACTAAGACGCCAAACCAAAATGGAAATTTCATCACCAAAAAAGGCGTTAGATGCAACTATAATTTTTCACGGTAGACTATCAATTTTGTTCAGAATACATAAAGGTTGCTTTCACGCCGAACCCTGTCCATGAATACAGAGAGGCTGGAAGATATATTTTTCAATAATGGGTACTTTTTTTAAAATACATACCACACTAAAATAGCCTATGTGGTGAGGTATTCAGTACACTCTTCTGTTGAAAATTCAATGAATTGCTTTTTTTTTCAATAGCATTCAAAATAAATAAATAAACGCATAAACGAAATAAATTTGATGACTTCCTTTGCAATCACCAGTAAGTACGTACGGTTTGGATTGTATGAATCTCAACCTTACCACACGCTTTCCGGGGTGAGTCAAGGATCAATTGCAGGGCCGCTTCTGTTCACTTTAATGATGAATGATCTTCCGACAGCTGGCAAACATGCATAGTGCCTTTTGTATGCTGATGGTTTGAAGATATTCATGGAGATCAGGAAACCTGGAGACTGTTTGCTTCTACAGCGGGATATCGATGTGGTGTATCGACGGAGCGATACAAATAAAATGGACTTTAACTCCCTAAAATGCTATCAGATGACTTTTGGTCGAATGCGGCATCCAATAAAAATTCAGTATAAACTTGATCCCGAGTTAATATCTAGATCAACCACTGTTAAAGACTTGGGCGCCGCATTCGACCAAAAGCTTACCTTTCATGATCACATTATGACCGTAGCCAAAGATTCCTTTCGACGATTGGGTTTTGTTCTTCGTAATTCGTCCGCACCAAATTAGAGGCCACTGCGTGCGTATAGTTCTCTCATGAGAGCACCTGCTCGAGAAAAAGGTACTAATATAAGCGCATGTATGGGTATTACTCTTATACGCATCCAACTAGTTTTTTTATTGGGGATTCTGGGTTACAACTCCCTAGAAGTAAGAAGATCATATGACCAGCTGGTAACTATGAGCAATGATGAGATGATGAGATGGTCTTTGTGCAAGATCCTAAGAGGCAAAATTGATGCTTTTGACCTCAGTAGAGCGCCATGTCACCTGTATGTTCCAGATGACTACAGATGCAGATGCGTCGGCGCAGTACATCATAAGTTGTTTGCGGTGACTTTTAGTCGGACTGTTGCTTGCTCGAGATCCCCCATACCGCGTACCCTCACTGCACTAAATGCCCCTCTGGACGCCTACCCAAACTGTGATGTATTTGCCTAAAAATGGAAAGTGATATTATCTGAATGCCTGACGTTCTGTGAGAATGATGTATTAATGTTGACAACTTGGACGAAACATATGATGCTAAATCCATGGTTGACAAGTTATAATTTTAATTTTAGTCTGACATTTTACGTAACATCTGTCACTTTTGTCGAATCGTATGTATCAAATAATGTGGGTTAAGTGTTGCAGTAAGTCACATTAATTTGTTCTACTGTAGCGTGTAGTGGGTCCACCGGATGACTCCAGGTGCCCACGGTAACTCCGCGTTTAGTGTAGAAACCAACCCCATCCCCTCGTGAGCGCAACTCGCGCGGACGGGCATATGCCTCAGCCGGTAGCCCGGGATCGCAGAAGCGCGCCCCTCCTCCCCGCCGTGTACCCATGTCTCGTTTAATGCCAAAATTTCCACGCCACTCTGAGTCGCTGAAGCAATAATGTTGTCATGTCATGTTGGTGCCAAGGGAACCTGCATTGTATAATCCAACCTTAAGTTTTCTGGAAGCCATTAATCATAATATTCAAAATTAAACAAATACACAGTGCATTTAGGTAAGTTCTTGCCAACAAAATTAAAATTCTGAAAGATACCAATAAACATGATATTTATAGAATTACATGCCACTTAATTTTTAATTGAACAGTTAAATTTAAAATTTGATAGTTAGGTAAGTAATTATAAGTTAGTAAGATTGACTTTTTTTTTACAGTTGGTCAAACAGATACGGCAGTTAAACTGTACATGTTCAGTTTTATTTAATAATAAATCCCTTTCTATCAATGAATTTATTAATTTTTCCGCCCATCCAACTATTCTTCTCCAAAAATCTTTCTCAGGTCGAACTCCGAACGCACACGGAAAGCTGTCTTGCCTGTCTCCCGAAGCACAAATATCTGCCCGTCCCTGGTCCAAGCGAACTTCCAATTGTGTGCAAGGGCTTCCTCGCGCGCCTTGAAAAAAAGCATGTTGTTATGCTTTGAAAGGCGCTCGTTGACGTAGAACCTAGTAGGTGCAGCAGTGAGTCCCATGCCTGCGGTAGTGGCGCCACGGCGCACGCGCGCGGCCTGCAGGAAAGCGTCGCGCAGTTGCCGGCGCACCAGACGTACCAGTATCGGCCGCGGTCGAGGGGGCGCCACCGACTCGCCGCCAGAGGGCGCACGGCGCACGCCCACCCGAGTCACCGAAACGAAATCCCGCTCCTCGCAGGACACGCCTAGCTTGTCCGCTATGATGCTCGCTACGTGCGCCACGTTGTCGCCCTGTTCCTCTGGATTCCCGCTAACCTCTACATCATTCCCGAATGACTCCTGGTCCCGCTCGTTAACCCATTATCTGCGGGTGGGGAACACTATGACAGTCCAAATAATTAAAAAAAAAACTTTTTCGAGTTCTTGGTAATTTTAGGTACAAACATTGAAAAAGATTCAATAACTCGAAAACCATGAGACATTTCAAAATACATATTTTTTTTCTGAATATCTATATGTTGTCCCCCATCCGCAGGTAAAGTGTTAATCTGAGACCTCAGCTGTTCGATGGTTAGAGGCAGAGCGCCCGCATCCGTCCTAGCTTGCAATTCAGCACATTTGCTGCCTAGACTATCCAGACGCGCTTCCATACCATCTATGCGCCCACTGAAGCCCACGACCGCGCTACGGATCGCACTAAGCCCAAGCTCAAACCATTGAAATCGTTTCGGAACGTTTGCATGTCTCGGCGCATCAATTTATTCTCCTTTAAAAGTTCCGTAGAGACGGCCTGTTCCGACTGTCTTATTTATTTATTTAATACTTTATTGCACACACATACAACGTATTTGGTACAGTTTGTTTACAGTTTGTTCTTACGGGGAGTCTGCGCCTTACACTCTGGGCAGAGCCATGTCGGCGCAACCTTGGCATCATTCGGAATTTTAACACACGCCTTGTGATTAAAATTCACGCACTTTGAACATCTAACGCCCTCTGCCGCATTCGCGAAGCGACCGCACGCATTGCATTTCTTAGGCATTTTTATGGGATCGCAAATTTATTAGTAGTAAGTTATGAGACACACAGATTTATTGAATGAAAAATAATATGTTGGGAACAATGTACCGACTTTTCAAAATCAGCAATTTAAAATCCAGCCCAGATTAATCACCAAATTAATCAAGAAGGCAAACTTATTTGTGAACCTTATCTGAAAAATGCTGAGCGACGCCAAAGAGAGACACGGCGAAGTTTTGGCTGTGTCCCTAGATATTTCAAAGGGCTTTGATAGGGTCTGGCATGAAAGTCTTATAAGCAAGCTTCCTTCACACGGTCTACCTAGTGGTATATGTACCTGGATTGCTGACTTCCTGACAGAACGATTAATACAAGTAGTCGTTGACGGCTGCTTGTCCGATCTATTGGGTATTAATGCCGCAGTACCTCAGGGCTCGGTACTCTCTGCAACCCTAATTGTGCTGTACATAAACGACCTGCTTATTACAAGTATCTTAAGGTATGCAGATGATAGCACAGCTGTGGAAAAGTACATGTCTAATCCCAGAGCAAAACAGGCGGAAATCCAGGCGTTGATGAAAGATATGATTGAGCGAATAAATCGGGCTCTCGTAGCTGTTTCGAATAGGGTGACGAGATCCTTGTTCAATTCAATGCTAATGAAACCCAAGGCCGTTTTTCTCCGCTAAAAAGTATGAATTTACTCTATCTCCATTATTCCGAAATGGCAGACCATCTTAAAATCCTAGGGCTAACCTTTAAAACACCGCTCAACTACGGAACCTACCTGGATACAAAAGCTAAATTAGATGATTAGAAGCCGGGCGTCTTGAGTAAGGTTAGGCGGTATTTCAAACCGGGACAGTTGTAATATTTTATCAAGCACAAGTCTGGTCGTACGTGGAATACTGCTGCCAGCTTTGGGACGGCTCAGCCAAATACCAGCTCGAAGCTCTTGATTCGGTAGAGCGGCGTGCTGTTCAACTTATAGGCGACGAAGAGTTAGTCGCAAAAAATCTTTTTAGCCTGGAACACCGCCGTAAGGTAGCGAGTCTATCAATCGTCTTCAGGATTAATTTCGGGGAATGCGCATCAGAGCTACATGACCTTATCCCAACAATCCCCTTTTTACTACAGGATAAGTAGAAAGACGCCCCACTACTATCCTGACACTCTTGGATACGTACAAAAAGTTTTGATTTTACTTTGCTAATAGGTACAGCCATGGAGTGGAAAAAGCCGCCGGCTTCCTGGTTTCCTGAAAGATACAATCTAGCGCTTTTCAAGCTCAGAGTAAAACGGTATCTTCTAAGTCTGCGTGCTTCATCTACGACCACATCGTAGCTTACTAGCAGGCGACTTTGTGGTCAAACGCGAACTTATCGGCGTTAAAAAATCACAAAAAATTATTCAATGATTGGCATAAAAAAAAACTATGAATCGAACCGAAATAGAATAAACATTAATAATAACCACAGAATCGCCTATTTACTACTTGCCAAACCTTCAAATCAAAACTTCACAATCGGGCACGAGTATTTTAATTTGTGAAAAATTAGTTGTCCGCGTATTCTCAATTATTTGAATGTTATTTCTTTTAATATTTTTACTAAGGTATACTTTCTTATATGACAGATGGAAGCTATTAAAATCATTAGGTAAAAAGTAAAGGTATTAATCATGTCTTTAATTTACAGTAATTTTTATCCATGTCAGCCCGTTAGAAAACACGAAAAAATAAAGTGCCTCAATAATTCTATTTTTAATTTAAGAATTATTAAAGCAATTAATAAATATTTTGGTTTTTACCTGAATATTACTTAAAATAAAGGTTGGTTGTTACACAACCAGAAGGAAGATAATTGTTTATCGGGTGTATGCACGTATGTTTGTGTGTTTCCTTATTTTCCCAACCTAAGCCTAAAGGCGCTCCCTTACCGGGAGCATTCGCTTGTAATGTAACAATCCGAGATAAGATTTGGAGCATTACTTTACAATAGGCGCTTCTCTGATCTGTTTAAATGCAGGCGAATAGTGCTTTCGGTGTGGGAGCATCTTAAGCGCCTTGACAAATTTTTCAAGTATGATCTCCGAAGTGTCTATAAATAGATTTTGCAGTCGGGTTTTTTTTCTTTAAAAATATTGAAGCCAGGTGTTACCAGGTAATGTTGGTGACAGACAACAAATTAACATAAAAAACGAGCCCGCCACAAATCAGGGACGATATCTTAACTTAGCTTTACTTATGTACGATGAGCACAATAAATAACCACAACATTCGCAAGACTTGCAATTACATTTTGTAATCTTTTAAATAAATGCAGATCCTTTTATATTTATCACTAACTGTACCTCGCAGACGTTCCCACTATCTTTCAGGAGATATTTTTTTTTCCGGGCATATAAAGTTTTTGTATTCATCCAGAGTAGCTTATACTCTGGATGAATACAAAGGCTACCTTCATACTATATTACATCCAAATCCGTTCAGCTGTTACGGAGTAGAGTAAGAACCTACACCATTATTATTATTTGCATATATACCCACAAAATTTCGCATTCTATATATTAGTATTATCATAATATAATATTATTAACATGCCCCATCCAACTGTTTCATATATGCCTCCCCATCATCCTTCTACTTATGAGTTGGATTAAATAGCCAAGTTCATCTCGCTATCACCAGTACGCCACGTCTTCGCAATAAAAAACTAAGAGAACATGGGTCTAACAAGCGGAGAAGGAATACCGTGGAGTTTTGGTGAGTTGCACCCACATCACCGAGCTGTATTCCCGTGGCAGTTCGGTATGGGTGCACATTTCCCCACGTTAAAAAAAGTGTAACTCGTGACATTATGACACAGTATCAAAGTTTGTACTACCTAAACCATCATCAGCCTATCATAGTCAATTGCTGGACATAGGCCATCACAAGACACGCCACTTAGCCAGATCTTTGGCTTTTCGCTTTCAGCCACTGTTTAATTATATCTATGTATTTAACATATTTTTTTTACTAAACTAAAGGTTTATAGGTATTATTATAAAACTGATATATTTTGCGTCTAAATGTATCGAGACAATAAAAGAAGAGTACTAATGAAATGAAATGTCTGTCGTGTTTGTACAGCCATGAGCATCCCGGACATCATCCTGACGTGTATTTGTCTATCTCGTTATGGCAATAAAGCATATTGCGTCAGCTAAGAGCATTATGCATTAAAATTTCCCAGACGAGTTTCGGCTTTTACTTGATTTTAGTTTTTCACGTGACAGAGTTGTTATAACCTTACTCTGGAATTTGTGATGGCAGGAAAAGATAAGAAATCTATTGAGGTGGTCGTTTTTCTTAAGTACAATCACATTCAGCTAATTTTTTAATCACTTTTTTTTCAATTTTGTCGTCACTCTTGTTGTTGTTGTGACACCCTGTTTATGAGTTCAAAGTCCTGTTTGTTATGTTAAATTCACTGCCTTTTATAAATAAAGGACAAATTTATTTGTGCCGATAACAATTTTGAGCAATATCCTAAAAAAGACAGTCAAAACGTGTGTTTGAGATCAGCATGAGTCATCGTGTCAATGTAATCTCCAACTAAAATTTATAGTCCGAGATCCCAGTTGCAAACACATTCTCAACATTTAATTTTGTTAAATAAATTATGAATAGAATATAGAAGCTCTTTGCTCCTCTGCATATATGCACGCTTGTTAGTGCGCCAGGTAGGTAGACCTATCTATGTCAATGACAATGTCTTCGGTCCACCTAGTGGGAGGCCTGCCTACTGCCTACGCTGCGACTTCCGGTTCGTGGTCGCCACTCAAGAACCTTTCTTCCCCACCGGTTATCGTTTCTTCGAGTGATGTGGCCTGCCCTTTGCCACTTCAGCTTGCAAACCTCTGAAAGTAATATCGGTGACTTTGTTCCTTCGACGAATATCCTCGTTACGGATTTTATCGTGCAAAGAAACTCCGAGCAAAGCTCTCTCGATTGCCTGCATCAGCTGTGCGACTCTAAGTTTCTCCAAAAGGCCAGTGGTTTCAAATGTGGTGGACCACGTTTCAGTTCCATATGTCATCACTGACAACATACATTGATTGAAGACCCTTATCTTCAGGCGCGGTATACAATCCTATCTATAATAGTGCAATATAATATGTAATAATATAACATATAGTACTAGTTAATAGGTGTAGATGACAGTATAACGAAAATGTAATGTAAGACAAATACGTATACAAATAATAAATACACCAGAATACCAGAAATAATGAACAAGAGCGGGATAGTTTGCGTTTTAAAAATTTTTTAAAAAAAATTTAATTTAGTACTGAAATAAGTTGAACCTTATTATACTGATCAGTAGGCTCTTAAGCAACAGACAACTAAGCACTATCCACATTTAGCAGCTTAGACTAAAGGCCTTGGAAGATTAGGTTACACAAAATTTAAACTTAATATTCAAAGACATTCATAGAAAAGGTATTTCGCATAGTAATTTGTTAAAGTATAGTTTGTTGCGAAAACGAAGATTTACCAATCATATCCGACTATCCTCAAATTATCATGCACCTAACTACACATAATTTTAGTCGATAGATACTTGTGCAATTTATGTACATATGTACCAAAACTTAATGGGTTAAATTTGATCTGGCCACGGAGCAGCTTGTGGTACTTAGGTAGCTTTAGTAACCAAAGTACATAAATAAATTATGTATTTTAGTATATTAGATATAAAATATTATTAAAAAAAAAACTGTCCATTGACATGACAAAATAAAACCATGACCACATATTTAATTTAATATTTCTATATGGTTTAAACCTACGAGCTTCAAAATTTAGAAAAATAATGAAATTATAGTAATACTATCAGTAACTTGACTTAAAATATTTTTTTAATATTTATATTGTATGTGGGTAATACCTGTGGGTAATACCAATCTGTTTTCAGCGCATCCGTAACTACTTTGGACACATTGTCCGTAGAGACGAGAGACGAGAGAGGTCGACGAGAATAGATCACGTGGTCGAACTCCTTCAGGACGGACAGACCAGAAAAAAATTGACGTAAAGTCTGCAGCAGACAGGACAAATTGGAGGAGCTTAGTCCAGAGACTGATCAAGGACCAAACCGTATCTTCAGCAATACCAATTTACCAATTCCCATTTTATTGATCGCGTCTATCTAATTACAACATTATATTGTGGTTTAATTAGGTATACCTTATAATTAGGCCTTTTATCATTTAAAAATTAAATTAGTATTGCTTATTCGACCTGAGCATGTCCTAAAACTGCAACAAGAACCACTGGAGGATGGGCAGCAGCGTTCTCTTTTTAAGCGGCAAGCGTTCTATAAACTCCTAGCTGCCTGCCAAGCGTGAGGATTATGCCAACACATGGCCTTTGTTAAGTCGGTCTTCTGACTGACGATGTCAATGATGATTGTAACGTGGTAGTTTAAATAAATAAATGAATAATAAATAAATAAATCTGGGACATTTTTGCACACACGGTCATCTGACCCCAAACTAAGCAAAGCTTGTAATATGGCTGCCAGAGACTGATAGATACGTACATATATATTTTTAAATACATACATAAATAGATATTAACACCCAGACATAGAACAAACACAAATGTTCATCACATGAATATTTGTCCTTAGTTTATCAGTCCCGTTATTTATTTAAGCGGCCCAAAAACTCTGGCATCAGGACTAGCCACTCGGCCTACACGAACTTACTTATTCCCTTTATTCAATGAATGACAGAGTCTTGGTTATGTGTCTAGCCAGGTAGATACACGTTAAAACATAGAAAAAGTACAGTATATAAAAATAGATGCTTTCTGTATAATTTTGAAACAAGAACTTTATTAACTATTCTTTCACCTTGCGTCAGTACAAGTGTACACTGTGTTCTTCGAAAGTGTACATGATGGTTGTCTTCAAATCTAGAATAAACAGGTTCTTCTAAGTTATGTGCTCTATCCTAGACCATGTCGTTGCTTAACATCAGACAACATGAGGTGAAATGCAAACCTACACTGAGTTTTAAAATAAACTCTGAGAGTGGAAAAAAAGTACTACTCAATCGGTTAAGTATGACTTCACTTTTCAATTAGTTGTGCGCCTTATTTTTTACAAACAAGACGCGTATGATGATGATATAGGTTATAGAATGTTATATACCTATTACGAAGAGGAACTCAATATAGCTCTTCAATTATCACTATCCTTGATTCCTAGAATACATAAAAAGACGTGTTATTGTTAACTTTGAAAATTAGATTGATTGCTATAACTTGGGAACCCCTGAATAACATTCAGTTGCGATTTTTCATGAACAGTGATAATGTCATCGCAGGGTCTATGACCCGATGCCTGCTTTCTCCGATGCCAAACATTCCAGTTCCTTATACTATAAATCGAGAACGAAAGGGCATCGGTGTATCAGAATTTAATGTCAACATCATCTTACAATTTCAGGTATGTGTGTCACAGAACTCACGGACAGTAGTACTAGGTAAAATAGTCAGTAAATCGGAAAATGTACTGTTTTAAACAAATCTTGATTCCCTTGTTACTGACGAAATCTTTACTTTGAAAAGTGTGAGAGCTCATTACCATTTTTGTACTTGTATAACCGCGTCTGTCTATTGTTTAGCTAGACGAAACGGAAGTTTGTAACGTACCGTCCTGGATTGGAGTGGACCAGTCGATTCATCTGTCGATCTCGTCTCCGTAATGGTCATCTAGAATTAGCTCAGTTTCAGCGCAAGCGTACTGCGAGCTTGGACGCGGCCATCCGCACTCGCCAGTCACTCTTTATATATAAAGAGATCTTGCGAAACCGTTATCACATTCGGACTACAACCTGTCCAGAAAGTCACCTGTTCCTTTTGTCATCGGAAAACCGCATCAAGATGCTATTTGTTTTGGTAATTAAAAATAAATTATTAATTTTATTAAAAGTGCTGCTGTCAAACTAAAAAGTGTCCAAATTAGCATAATGATTGATTGGTTCACCGTAAGTGTTAATAATGATCTGTCTTTAATATGGTCAACCTCTATGTGATTACTACTCGTAGACGTGGTCGCAATAACTCACGCCGATGCACCGCTGTTTAGATAATGCGCAAATGTTGTTAGAAGTTAAAGATTTGACCTTTTCGAGTACCTTATTGCATCTATAACTTGCATTTGTTTGGTTACTATCGTATTTACAGATACTTACCTAGTTTCAAGGCTTTATATGTGTTTGGAAGATTTAAATGTCCATAATTTATTAATAATTAAGTTCTGATTTGCACTCACGGTATTATCTATCGGTCGAGACGGCTTCGTACCAGTTTTGAAGCTATTAGAGCTCCTTCATCAGATAGTTTATCAGGCTGTTATTATTTTGTTGATGTGCATTGTAATAATAATATTAAAGTATCACGGTTGCTATTTATAATGAAACAACCATAAAGTTTCCATGACATTTTGGAGTCAATCTTTATTTAATGTATCAAAAATATAATTTAAATATTATATCACGTGGAGCATATTAAAACGTTTTGTCGTTTATTTTAAGCTAATGTTAAACTTTTGTCATTGTTACATAATATTTTTTTACTAAATTCAATGTGATCTTTGATGTGAAGATCGCTTCAATGTGATCTTTGATAATGAAGATCACATTGTATTTATATTTTTAATTAAAATTATATAATATTGCTTATAATATACATTGATCTTCATTATCAAAGATCACATTGAAGCGATCTTCACATCAAAGATCACATTGAATTTAGTAAAAAAAAATTGTTACAATGACAAAAGTTTAACATTAGCTTAAAAATAAACGAAAAAACGTTTTAATATGCTCTACGTGATATTATATTTAAATTATATTTTTGATACATTAAATAAAGATTGACTCCAAAATGTCATGGAAACTTTATGGTTGTTTCATTATATATATATATGGTTATAAATACAATGTGATCTTCATTATCAAAGATCACATTGAAGCAATATTATATAATTTTAATTACAAATATATATATTATAGGTAACAATATTGGCTGCCGGTATCATTCGTAATTTTTTTTTAAAAATAATATAGATAAATATTTTACTTTACAAAACTCTCTAAAACTGAACCTTTGGGTGTAAAGCGTGAATTTTTTTACAAGATTCCATATAAAACTTTGGCGAGCATTAAGATGTTTTGGAAATGAACCCCCAAAGGGGGTGGATATTTGTAAAGCGTCATTTTCACTTTGTTCTTGCAAGGTCGAAGACCGAGCCTCGTTCCCGAGCCCTAAGCCTGCCAGCGAAGGCCGGGAAGCCCCTCGTACGAAGTCGAAGTCATTAGCTAGTTCATTATAATGTGGTCATTCAATGCAGGATGTTCTGTTTTTATAATTATTTTAATACTCACATAAATTGTATAGATAAATTAATTCCGATGACCGTTCAAGGTCACTCTCTACTAAGCTAGCTCTGCGTTTAGGCGGCAAATAGACAAGATAAAGTTTATTTTACCAACCAATTCAAATATGTTAGCTACCATAAATAAATGAACGTAATGTTTATTTATCTACTGCAGAAAAAGTTTTTTTCTTAACTGAATTCAACTGCTTTGTTGTCGATAGTTTTAGTAGTGTTGTCGATATCTTTTAACTTCAGCATGTATTCTCGGATATCTATTGATAAAATATGTTGAGGGATAATTTGGTTAGACCCAAAAGTATATAATATATATGCACATTATATATTTAAAAATATATGAAAAATTGCTTACTCGTAACTACAAGAACTTAGCGCCCCAGTATTTAATTATTTCTAAATTATTCATCTAAATTCAAAGACATTAATATAATAAATAATAAGTTAATATATAAACTAAAAAGTAATCTTAAGTTTGTTATTTCCAATAAAATGAAAAAGAAACTGTCACTAACCCGGTCAAAAAAAAAATTCAACTAAGTAGCAAAAGCGGGAAAGATATAAGGTAAAAATAAATATTCTTTCTTCTTTTTTATTCTTTGCTTTGCTCCATACAAACAATTTTTGTCCACTTAATCTCAATATAAAAACAATTTTACGAAAGGAATGTACCAAAACTTATACTATTACAGAGCTAAGTGTTACATATTACTAGATTTGCGTATATACTCCTCACTACACCTGCAGTCCAGCTCCCGCAAACAGCACCCGTTCACGAGTTGACGCATGTGTCAGCCATCGCTTTCCTAAACCATATTGGAGGGAAGAGGGCGACCAACTAAAGTTTGGACATAAAACGTTTCTAAAGATATTAAAAAAATAAAAAACCTTCATCAAGAACTATAATCTCGACGAGAAAGTTTTGGAGAATCTTAATATTGATGTCTTCACTTTGATATTCCAGGTTCTGGGAGCGTCGCTGCTGGCACAGGTGACTGTAGCAGCTCCAGCGTATAACAATCAACCACAAGCCCAAGTCATAAGACAAGATTTCAATACAGCACACATGCCAAATTTCTACAGTTTTCAGTAAGTACACAGCTGTGTTTTATCTAACACTACTTGGACCCGCAATTTCACCAACGTAGACAATACTCAATACTCAATCATTTATTGCGACATATGTGGAAACATGAAGGTCTAAATAATATGTTTTGGGTTTAGTAATACATATGACCTTATTAGGGTATGGCAACAGTTGGTGAGAATCTTACGGGATCCGTAAATTTTCCTGAGATAAAAACTATCATATGTCTCTGGCCATTTAATTTAACTATTAAACGTCTTAGACGTCTGTGACAGATGATTAAAATAATATATATTTTTTGTGGGATGTTGAGGACAAATGCGTTGGTTCGTTGGACTATGCAATAAAATACGGGAACGGCAGGCTCGTTCTAAGGCAGATTTATATGCAGTTGACAGAACAGTGTCATTGTGTGGTCTCTCGCTCTTTTTTTAGCAATCCTGTCAAACCCGGCTCTATCATCTGTCATTTCTAACTATAACGTCGACCCGCTCTCTTGCTATGCAAGAAGCACAAAACAAACACACTATCGCGTTTATAATATTAGTATGGATATTAACAAATTATTTTGACTCTGGATAAGTAAAGTGTTATACAAGGTGGCGATTCGTTAACCTGCCATATTTAATTATGGTAGTGTAGGTACTGTTGAGCTTGATTCCAAGTCTGGACAAAAATTATAACACCAATTATTGATTCCTGTGCACAAGAGCTAGTCATTTTCGTTACCAGACGCCTTTAGGTGAAACGTTCGTTTTCTAAACCAAATAGCATAGCATCCACCTACGTCGTGACAAAATCTAACCGTCTGTTTTTAAAGCTATGAAATTAAATCAGATTAAATGCAAATCTACAACCTGTATTGTGATATTTTAGTCGGCTGGATTTTATTATTGGTAAAGAATTATTAATGACGGATTTATATCATTCTAAAATCAACAGAACAAGTCAATAACGAACAATTCTCACGTATTTTCATTGTTTAACTGTCATTAATTTATCTAATAATAATTTAAATAATACTGTCATTTTATCTTTTTATTGCGATTACATTCTTAAGATAACTTACAGTCAAGAAACTAGTTTACCCACCTTAAATATTTTTTGTCGTATATATCCGATATGTTTAGATTCTAAAAGTTTTTTTTTTCTAGGGCATAAACAAAGCAAGCACTAAAAGTAGTATTTTTAATTCCAGTTGAATTTAATTTCAATAATGATAAAAAAACGATGTCCTCTATAGGTACAGGCTGTCCGTAAGAGATAGCGTAGTTGATTTATTCTGTAGAAAGTTCGTTTTTTATGTACATGTATTTTTTACTTATCAATGAAAGTTGCCGGTCAGGTTGTCAACATTAAGCTTAACGTAACAGCTTCCATCGTAGTTAGTAGGTGAATGTATATTGTGTATATTATTATCAAAAAAGCGGGTGGTGCGGCTATATTGCGGCAAATACAATCCCTCAAACGGCGCAAATATTGTAGCCTTGACTAAGACTAGAATTATTTGCCCGGGAGGCTTAAATGTGCTTGTGACTAAACGCTGGCCTGTATTTCGGGCAGAAAGCTAGCCTTCCTAGCGTGGTGCGCTGGATAGCTATATAACTACACTAAAATATTATATAACGTGCCCAAAAATTGATAAAATAATATAAAAAAAGAAAATAGTGCCTCAAATAGATATTATAACGTGCCCAGCATTTTGGGCATGTTTCTTGAAATTAGGCAACGAAGGCCTAGATGGCTTAAACGATCTCAAATCACTTTTAGGTTAGAGTTTGTGCAGTAGTTAATAAGAGTACAGTAGTTCTTAATAAATAATGGGTTATTAATTGAGTACATTTTTGTTATGGTAGATTTAATTCTCAGATTATTTTGGCTGATAGTTATCATTCATAAGTTGACAGCGGCATCTAATTTGAACATCAATGAACATCATCAACCAGACACATTAAATGAAAAGGTGAATCAATGACCTTTAGCCAAAATTGCTATAATTTTAATAACCAAATTAAAATAATTCTAATGCTTCCGTCTCTAAGGAATCTTAAAACAGTTTCTTAAACTTATAAAACTAGTCTAATAATGTCAAAACTCTAGAGAATTGAATTGTAAAACTAATTTATGGGTGCTTAGATTAAAATAGCACAGAATTATTACTATTTGCAGCACTATTTGTGGCGTGGTAGATGATTTGGTGAGATTTTTTTAATTTATTCTGAGCAAACAAAAACCAAACAAAAAGGAGCAAAATGGGCAATAGAGGGCACTTATTAAGGTTTTCATCATTTATATCATCCCGTACCTAATCGTGTTTGATAGAATAAAAAAATATTTAAGCTCTCCCGCACTTTTAACTACCTTTGCTATGTTTGAAGCGATGGCCTATTTTTTATATGTTCACTAATTACCTACAAAAGTAATATAAATAAAAAAAAATTAAGCAGGGTATAGGCAGGCCACCTCTACACTTAAATTTTGGTGAAAATAATGTGCGTTTTTTTTTGTGCGGTAACTGATTTTCGCACCCCGGTGCCCAATATTGTTAAGTCGTCCCTGAGTAAAGGTCTGTCTCTTGCTCTGCCATATGCCTTGGTCCTATGCTAATCTGGTCTAACTTCGACCCACGAGTTTATAATGATACATCTCTTGAACAAAACATACAATAACATATAGTAAATTTGTTACTCAATTTTTAACGGTGTGGTCGAAACCATGCTAAAACCAGACTTGACTTTACTTCTTGAATTGACTTGGATTCAATTGAGACGGACAATGATACGGGCAAATTCTTGCCAAGAGAGTATTTTTATTTACTACCGTGCAAAATAAAAAACATAAGTTCTTTGTATTTCACAGGGAACTACAAATAATATCCAAAAGTTACGCTACTAACCTGACCAGAATATCAAAAGTACATTATTTGTTAAATTATAAAACAATTCTAAACACTATTTTGACGCCACTTTACATTAGGAATACAAAACGAAAAGGAAAGCCGAAGACTGAGTCATATTACTATAACATAGGCAAAGAGCCAAGACGGATCCTGACTAACTTTCCTTTACTTAACTTCCTTTGTCTTGTATGAATAATTGTGAATTATCATGGGACGTCTACTTAGTAAACGGCGAGTATTTTGCAATCCCCAAGCCACATGCTAAGCTTTAATAAAGTTTATGGGTGTAATTTGCCTGAATAAGTGTTTTTTTTTAAACTTGGTATTATGACTATCCTTTTCTAAGAGGGAGGCTATTGTTCAGCAGTGGATATCTTCTGGCTGATGATGATGATGCTAGTGATGTAATGTATAGGATCTAAAGAGAATTGCATTATGAAACCTACCAGCGCGGGAAGTCGGGGCTAAAAATCACTTATCAATTCATAGAAGCTACTCACAGACAGTGTTTTTAAATCATTTTGCACTATATCACTATTAGCTCTTACACTATAAGATCAAAATATTTGCGCTACAAACAAAGAGGACGTCATGCTTATGTTAATTGGCCTTACGTGTGCAGTCGTAACCCGATAATCCGAATACGTGACCCTCCGGGTACTAACCGCACTTCTTTTTGAATTTAAAGTGCAATTCCAATGGAGCGAGCTGCAGACTGCAGACTGTAGACCGCAGACATAATTGGACAAAATTTCTGTCATAAATAAACAACTCGTAGTTCCTCCCGAACTGAGATCTCGCAATCCCTATATTTTTACAACCCTTTGTCCGATTTTGCTCAACATTCTGTAACACTTTAACATTACAAACATCTGTCTCAAATCATGATAGGTACACAAGTTTAAAATATCAAACGCTAAATTCTTCTTGCAGACAGATCTTGCTCTGACACAAAGTCCTGTATCAAACATTTTTTGACGTCTTTCGTGTTTCATTTTTGTTGCGTTGTCAATGCCATCAAATTTCCAACCAATTTAAACTTTAATTGCCAAATTATAGAATGGTAGATCCCAGGTCGGTCATCTTTTGTTGCGGAGTTACGCAGGCTTTTTTCCTAGTTAGTCACTTCCATATGTTTCCTTCTTCAGAGATCTTGCTTCGCTCTTTAAAATATCTTTTGGCATAATTATGTCCGTTTGATAGTTGTTTTAATTTTCGGCTTCATAAATAAATAAAAAATCAGTCGACTTGAGAACCTCCTCGTTTTTTTTTCGGGAAGTCGTAAATAAAGTAAAATTACGGTTCCGATGGCGTTTGCAGTCTGCAGTCTGCGGCCGCGCTCAGAATAGCATCTTACGTGAATATTTCGAAATGTCTGTTCCGGGATTGCTGGCTCTTAGCCATGAGGATGGAAATCTTTATGATTACTTTGATAAAATGTTAAGATATAATATCTTCTTTAATGCGGTCCATGTTCTAGGCTTTAGATTAACGATACATTGTACGCTAGTGTTTTTTGGCGTGGCTAGGAAAAGGTACAACAGGCCCACCATATAACTCTAAAAGGTCTCAGGGTATAAAATCGTGTGGGCATAAAACTATAAAATCGTGGCGTTACTTTGATTTTCTAAATAAGAATTTTACTATAGTAATATGGCACTAAAGGTAACTACTTGATCTACACCAGCCTTTATACATCACACTGCTGGGATATCGACCTACCCCGTAGGGGTGATTAGGTCATATCCACCGCTGGCCTAGTTTGGGTTAGCGGATTCACATACGCCATCGAATTTCTTCTCCAGAAACATGCAGATTTCCTCGCAATGGTTTCCTACTTGATACGAGAGTTTTATGAGTGATAGATGTTAGCCGCTAAAATGCTTCAGGGAAGCTTTTTTCGTGACATTATAGTTATTTATAGCAGATCAATTATATTGTTTATCTACAAATAATTATTGCAAAAAACGCTATAAGCTGTGAGTACCTATAATAGTTTATGATATTAATAACTAATCGCTTATCGTAACGGAACTTAATAATCTTTGGGTTCGATGTTACAAGTACCGGTTTGTAATAATTTAATTTTTGTTTAAATTCACGTCGGGACGAAAGTTGTACTTATTTGCTTGTAATTAGTTCTTGCAGTAAAGCAGGTATCTCTACTTCATCATCATCATAAACCAGAAGAGAAGACAAGTAATCACGAATAAAGTTGTTATTCGTTGTATAAATATTGTTATTTGTATATCATGTAAGTTCTATATGTTTATTAACCGTCTTGTAAACAAGTCAAACAATCATGTACTTGTATTATCATTTCTTTTTTGTTGGTATATTATAACCGATTCAAATCCGTTTTGGTATCCCCATGGTACTTTTGGTATCCCATTTGGTATGGTTTTGGTATTTGTATTCTCTTTGATTGAATTCAATTTCAATTTATGTGATTGCCATACAAAACGATGTACAATGTCAAGACGATTTCGCGCAAAAACTTTATGGTGGTCGGCCTCGTACAAGTTGAACGTCCTTTCGCATTACTAATGCCTCAAGAACCGTTACTTAGGTTTGTTTATCTGACTTTATGAGGTACTTTAGATTATACAAAACTTAAAAATGTAAATTTTGCTTTCAACGAAATGCACTTAATTTGGAAACGTATATAGCAACAACCCAATAAGTATGCTAGATTGGGCCTCTTTTTAGGGTTCCGTAGTACTACAAGGAACCCTTATAAGTTCGTCATGTCTGTCTGTCTGAATCCTTTACAGCCTTGACTTCCAAAGCTATAAACCTATGTAAAAGTATGACATTTTTCACAACGATATTCTAACTATAGATCTCAAGATTAAAAAAAAATACTTTTTTGTATAATAAGGGTACATACATGTAAGTAGAGGATGAAAAAAATATTCGTGTTAACCCACTTGTGAGGTATTGTTGAATAGATCTTTCAAAATGAAGGCAAAGTCTGCTACACAATTTTTTATCAGATAGCAAGCAACTTTTTTTTTTTTTTTTGTATGGCGATCCTGTTGGTCTCTAGCGGCCTCTACAGCTATAACCGGACTTGTGTGTGCTCTATACCATTTTCGAACTATGCATCTCAGAAACTTTTCTTCTTCCAAGTTGATGATTGATAATAATATAAAGTTGATGGTCTTAAAAAATACTTTCTTTTAAAGTTATTTTGAGCAACATGTGATAACAACTTTTTGATGTGAAATAGCTGTAAAATACTTCAGAAGTTCTACGCGTCTACGGGGCCCTACTAAGCATGGCCCAACATGCACTTGACAAGATATTTACTTCATGAATTTATTTTTACATCTTGCGTTTTTATTGATAACAATTTAAACGAAACCAATGGCATTACATTTTTTTTTTCTTCCTTTTCCAATTACGGGAAGGTTTCAATATTTTAAGCAATCGGAAATGCTATTTCATAATATTTACCCATTACAAATATTGCATCGTAAATAGTGTTACTCGTGATCGACATGTTACGCTATTTATACATTTTATATATTTTTATAGTTCAAACTACTTCCGCGACTTACAAACAGTCTCACTAACAATTCATAGCTTAGTAGAGTCAAATCATTGATTGACATAATGTATGGTCAAGCTGCAATGAAAGAAAATAACCGCACCTAACTAAATTATTATTTTCTATTACTTTGTTTAGACGGTTTTTTTTTAACTCTTTTTCTACGTCTGTCTTTCCGAACGAATACAATCCGGGGCTGTTCAAGAAAAGAGTGAATAGTTACTTCCTAGGCAAGCGTGCTACATTTTCGGCCACATCGTCGCTTTCCATCAGGTGAGATTGTGGTCAAACGAATGCCTAGACCGCTGTAAAAAAAAAAAAAAAAACTAATAGCAAATATTGCGATACACGTATCATTCATCGCGGTAACATTTTTTTCAATGTATTTTTTTACGAAATTTGTTTTTTTTTTGTGATTAAAGAATTCAGACAGCTATATATAGCAATTTTATCAGTGTAGCTATAATATGTATGTTCTCTATCTGGGATATTTGGCAATCCGCGAATACATAGGTACAAGCAGGTGCATATTATTTCCAATGCTATTTTAAGAGACATGACACACTTAACAACCTCTTCTGGCAGAATTGTAGGTGAATATTGAAGCATGCTTAAATTAAATATCAGTTAACAAATGAAATCATGAAATACGATTAGGTATAATAATTATGAATAGGTAATAAAATTAAATAAAAAAAAAAAAGGAAATTACAAAAAGTATGTCGATAGTTTAGGCCAGGAAAGTGTCAATTCATAATCAATAATCATTGATAATTCAAATTGTTTAAATAATAGATTTTAAACTTTAACTTTTATTAAAATTAATTATTATCGAACTTTGGGAAGTGGCTTTGTGTCCTCTAAAAATTTGCAATACAGGATGTGTAGTGCATGAGTTTTAATTTCTATATA
Source organism: Apocheima hispidaria (assembly GCA_947579745.1). Lineage (NCBI taxonomy): Eukaryota > Metazoa > Arthropoda > Insecta > Lepidoptera > Geometridae > Apocheima > Apocheima hispidaria. Next base: position 8,561,475 of record OX388151.1, read on the forward strand.
ACTATAAAAAATAAAATATCAAAAAATCTTTATCCTAACTAATATATAATAATAATAATATATAATTCAAAAGTAACTCTGTCTCTCTATCTCTCTGTGTGGGGGTATGTCGCGTAATCACGGCTAAACGGCTGAACGGATCAACCTGAAATATTCCATAGATATAGCTTAAGAGTCGGAGACAGACATAGGCTACCTTTTTTGGGTCCACGCGAACGAAGTCGCGGGTAACAGCTAGTATTCTATAAAATATAGATCCATTTTCGCCGCCCAAGACATAATCCAGTGTTGAAGACTTGTGTGTCTGCCTTCTGCCCCGACATGGAGCCCTAGAAAATAAAGATGAAGAAGACCTAACTAAAAAATAAGATTCGCACTAAGACACATAAGAAGAATCTAACTATCGGAGTTTTTTCGACGTCATATCATCATAGATGATGTCAATTGTTACGACATAGAACCAACATTACCGCTTTTATACAATAATGGCTATTGCTTGTATGCCATTGGACAAAAGTACTTATGATTTATCATTGTCAGCAAATTGTCAGTTATGACTTGTATTATATACTTGGTTTCTCGTCAATGTTTATGCCCAGGTTTTGTCATTTGTATATATATGGGCAACTTCGGTATTATCTACGTAAAGTATTAATAAATATGAAACGCATGAATGAATATGAGTACTTATAGTTGAAATTGTGAAGCAAATCGCTCTATCTTTGCTTAGAGTGGGCACCCATAATACAATACCTATTCAAATAATTTCAATTTAGTAATCCTTCTTTTATACTCATGCTTTATAAGCCTTTGAGTTATTAAAATTTATAGATATGGTTAAAATAATTAATATTTATAAGGAATTATGTTATTTATGTCTGCGCGCCGCAGCCCGCAGTGCAAGGTAAACGAGTTCGCGCGCGTATCACGCTTAGCTTTCCTTGATAAAGGTCACCGAATGTGATCGAAACTATAGTCGGAATAACCGACGGTGTTATTCCCGTTTTATTAAAACAAAATGAATTATTATTACTAAAGTTACTCTGCTATAGACTCACACTTCGAAAAAGGTTAATTAGTAAGGGTTTTATGCTCTTCCCTCTGTCCGAGACACCCTAAAACGGAGTGTTTCATTAAACGACTGACATACCATAATCAAAGATATCATCGTACTCATCATTATGATCAAAAATTAAATCACAAAAAAAACCAGTTGTTTCAGACATTAGTCGTAGTTGAAGGATTTTTTTTATGGTAATTTTAAATACTTACATTTTTAACACTCCGTTTAACGTTATTGTAGTCTTCTGCAGAGTATTGTGAAGTACCACAACTTAGCCAGCTATGCAACCGCCAAGCAGTAGTTTGCAAACATTACTGTGTTCCGGATTGAAGGACAGCGATACCATCGTAAATACTGGGCATAAAGAGATTTCTGTATCATCTTTTAAGTATCCCACAGCTGGTATATCAGGCTTCCCTCGAAGGGTCATTAGGCCATATCCACCAAACAGGCCCAGTGTGGGTTGGCGGATATATTAAAAAAAAAAAGGTTAAATAGATTCTCACGGTGACGAGCGCAGTGTATTGCGGCTCATGGCTTTGAACTGTTGAAATCCAAAATTCTGGGTGACACTGAATTGTTATGGGCGTGACGCATAACGTCAGCTGAGCGACTAGCTCTTCAAATCACCAAGAACCATAAAAACGTTTTCAAAGTTTATTTTTGTCACTTTCCAGTTATGATGCAACAGATGGTTCTTCCCGGACAGAACAAGGAGCCATCTTGAATCCAGGCACGAAAGAAGCGGCTCTGAATGTCAACGGTGCTGTCCGTTGGTACGACAGCAACGGTCAGCTCTACGAAATGATATACAAAGCAGGCAAACGAGGCTACAATACGATCATTAGAAGAGTACGAAGCTAGATAATCAGTGAAATGAACATGATGGAATTACAACATACAATTTGAGTGCTAAAGAAAGACTGGTAAATTATTTATTGGCCTGAGTTTTTTTAGTTTTTGATGGAAGCACTGTCATAAAGTAGCGCATATATTATACACATCGAAAACTAAAATTATTTGCTGGTGAGGTTTCTCTGATAAACAACTTACGTACGCTGCTGTTTGAAATATTCAAAATAAAATGTTGTAAAGCTCGCGTATGTTTCTGTAAACAATTAAATTATTTAAGGATTTATTTATTAAACTAAAGCTAAAGCTTGAGTTGTTTTGTTTCATTAAATGGTAAATTATCAAAAAAAACTTAGTGATTAAAATTAAATACCTACTAGGTAGGTACGTAAAATAGGGGAAGCAAATTCAAAAAAATAATTTTAGTATAATAATATAAATTTTTACTATGAAAACTGACGTGGTTTTGATACATTTTGTTTTAATTAAAGGGGAATACTCATCTTAAATTGAGTCGCCCCCGCACCTACAGAGCAGCCGTTGACGTCACGCGCGCGACGCGCAGCAGCCCGCAGTGCAAGGCAAGACGAGGTCGCGCGCGTGTCTCGCTTAGCATTCCTTGATAAAGGTCACCGAATGTTATCGAAACTTTAGTCGGAATAACCGACTCACTTTAAATTGAGTATTCTCGTTTTATTAAAACAAAATATAATAATATAGTTTTTGGAAATTCAATTTATCAACAAAAACTGTTTTTATCAACAAAAACTTTTTTTAAATGACAATGTTGTTGGCTTCTACCAGCCTCTACAGGTTTAACAGACTTTGGCGAACGCAGATGATGTGGGGCCTTAAAAACTATACTATTAAGCGTGTAGGCGACTAGCGCAAGGGCACCGCTACGTACAAACCTCGGCATAGCGTGGTAAATGGACATCAAACCTAGTTGTGGACATCCGGTAGTAGTTAAAAGAGTTATGGTCACGCTGCCGAAACTTGCCGTGCTGTGCTTACAAAATACGCTCCTGTGGTGTATCGTGCACGTATTAGCGGATAAATGCAAAATTCTTTGCATCGTTTCAGTCTTCGAACGTACAAAAGCGGAAGAAAGTTTTCGCCAGTTATACCCCACGTCTACTACGCCCGGCAACGAGAGCAAATTGAACCGCCGAGTGCAGTCACAGCGGACCTACGATCGCCATCACATGGCCGTCACGTAATCTCGTTTCTCAGTGACGTTCCGGTGACGGCAGCGGTGGACAAACGCTCTTAAAGTGCTCCCTCACCGAAAGCATGCGCCTGTTATGCAACAGTTTAGATTCCAGCATTTCATCAGTGAGGGAGGCGAACCGAGCATTAAAGCACGCAACTTCGAAATTGTTACACTAGATTGTTACATTACAAGCAAATAAATGTTCGTCAGTCAGTGAGGTAGTATTGTAACGTAATGCTCAGAATCGAATCTTGGATTGGTATGGTAACGTTATGCTCAAAATCAAATCTTGGATAGTTATATTACAGGCGAATGCTCCCGGCGAGGGGAGCACTATTCTAACGTAAAGCTCAGAATCGAATATGTTCCGGACGACACGACGCAGCACATTGTACATAAATAAATAAAATTTTTCCCCGAAATAGTTAGATAAGTTAGGTCTTAATTTTGTATAATTCATATTTAATGTGTGATTATTTGTTTGACGCGTGATTTATTTGATTATTGTTTTTATTTGTAAATAAATGTATTCGTGTGCGTGTTTTCTTAACCCAAATACCGGCTCCAAATAGGTAGGAAACAGGGCGAGAGAGTTCTAAAAAATAAATAGATAAATAACAGAACATTCCCGATTCCTCGCTCCGTCTTTATCCCACCGCCTCCGTCCCGCTCGCACAGCCGACCGCTGCGGTTGGACGAACCGACTCGCGGCGCCGCGGCCAGCGCGCCGCGAGTTGCGAGTGGGGCTACGGGATTAAAAACGGAGCAGGATCGCGCGAAAATTCATTCGGGATCCAGACGCAGACGAAGAAAGAACACTCAAGAACTCTCTCAAGAACTCTCTCAAGCCCTGAAGAATCAAGATAGGACGCCTAATTGCAACGAATTGAAGGAGCGGTATTCGGAATCAAGAAAACAAGCACCTCGAAGTTCCGAACAACACATCACCGTCGTTTCACTGGCAATCCCAGCACACCGTACTACGGACGGAGTGAATCCACACCTAGGCCGGCTGTTTCTTTGACGTCACACACATACAGTCCACTCTTGCCGGCTTAGGACATTGTGGTAGCCCCGTCCCGTATATTGGTCCTTCGTTCGCCGGATTACCCAGTGAAACATGGTGATGACACGTTCGGTAGGGAGGGGTGCTGCGCCGCATCGGGGCACTGCCGACTCCGATGCTGGGACCGCGTCTGCAACCGCTCCTTCTGCTACGTCCACACCGGGTCCCGGATCGTCTGTACAGCAAGCGTCGGTCACCTCAGCGGGCGCCGTGACGAATGCTTCAAGGGCCGCACCCACTGCCGTGGTGCCGCCCCCCGCCTCTGCTTCGTCCCTCGCCGAGGCCCGCCGCTACACCGGAGCCGCAGCCACTGCCGTGCTGCCGCCACCGGGATCATCGCGCTCCACCGAGCCACACCGTGGGGCCGCGTCCACTGACGCGACGCCGCCCCGCACCGCCACGCGTCATGCCGACGCACCCGCCGTGCATCGTGATGATGCACCACCGCCCCGGGCACGAGCCTGGGTGGTACACCTGTCGCCGCCGCGTTCACCGTCAAACTCTGTGACCACCGTCAGGGCGCCGCCGCCGCCTGCCGCTGCTGCCGCCCCTGCCCCAGTCGCCGAGCGAACGCGGACATTAAGAAGTATGTCTGCCAGGACCAGAAGCAGCCGAGCCGAGCACCGTCTTCGCCTAGCGCAAGCCATGGAGGAGCATGCGCGCCGGGCCCTCGACTTGGCTGCAGCACGCATCAAGGTCCTGGAGGCGGAAGAAGAAGACGACGACGATGCGCGCACTGCCGTGTCGGACACGGACCAGTCGCAGCGCATCACCACGTGGCTCAGCGAGCATCATGAACACATCGCGGTCACAACACACCAGGAGGAAGGCGTCGGGGTAGCGCCGCAGCCAGCTGCGCTACTGACACCGCCGCCGCCGAGCTTCGGGGTAGCGCTGCAGCCAGCCGCACTACCAGCACCGAGCACCGGGGAAGCGCCGCAGCCAGCCGCGCTAATGCCACCTCCGCCGCCACAGACTGCGAACCAGATGCCGCAACACCAGCCGAGCTACTACTACGGGCAGCCACCGCCGCGTCACGCTATCTACGTGCCGCCGCCGCCGCAGCCAGCCCAGACGCATCACGGGGATGCACAGCCGACCTCGTCGGGCGCCGTCGCACTGCCGCCGACCGCGCCAAGGTCGGACATCGCCGAGCTAGCCGCCGCCATCACCCTGGCCTCCCGACAAGGCCGATCATCACTTCCGCACAAGTACTTCGTGGACCTGCCAATCTTCGTGGGCTCTCACCAGGAGTGGCTGCCGTTCCGGGCCGCCTACAACGAGTCTGCGGGCAACTTCTCGGACGTCGAGAACACTGCGAGACTTCGCCGGGCGCGTGAGGCAGTCGAGAATCTCCTGCTTCACTACACCGACCCCACCGAGATCATGCGCACCCTTGAAGCTCGCTTCGGACGACCAGAAGCCATCGCGTCCACGGAGCTCGACAAACTGAGAAAGCTCGCCAAGCCCGCCGACACTCCGAGGGACATCTGCGTGTTCGCCAACAAAGTCTCCAACGTCATCGCCGCTCTCCGGGCACTCGACCGAGTGCACTACCTGTACAACCCGGACATCACGAGCGCTACATCGGAGAAGCTGCCTCCGAGCATTCGTCATCGCTGGTTCGAATACTCCGCCGCCCAGCCAGCTGGAGAACCCGACCTGCTCAAGCTCTCCAACTTCCTGCAACGAGAGGCGGACATCTGCGCACCGTACGCGCAGCCGGAGCCCGCATCGACGACGCAGGACGGCGGCCGAGGAAAACTACAACAGCGAGTACACACGACACAGCAACAACAGGGAACACGCACATGCCCCGTGTGCGACGCGGCGGGACACGACGCCGCCAACTGTGAGAAGTTCAAGGGCCGAGACACCGACGGGAGGTGGGATGCGGCGAAAAAGGCACGACTCTGCTTCAAGTGCCTGCGACTGAAGACAAAGAAACATTTCTGCAAGGGGAAGAAGTGTGAAATAGACGACTGCGGCTACTTTCATCACAAGCTCCTGCATCATCATCGCAAATCGAGGGAGGAACATAGGAAGACTGAGCCTCCAGCATCACCTGCGGAGACCATCACCACCGCGCGGGCCGGATCGGCGTACCTGAAGATAGCGCCAGTGACTGTTTCCGGACCGGCGGGAGAAGTCTCAACGTGGGCGCTTCTGGACGACGGCTCTACAGTCACCCTCGTGGACAACGAACTAGCGAACAAAGTCGGCGCAACCGGACCTGTCGACCCGCTCCGCATCAGCACCGTCGGAACTCAGAAGATCGACTCATCGCGCTCGCGCCGCGTCAAGCTCACACTCTCCGGCGGCGGGCTCGAGCCACAAGACGTACAGCTGCGCACGATCGACCGACTGACCCTGGCCCCGCAGCGCGTCGACAGAAAGGATCTGGAAGAATGCGAACACCTGAGAGGGGTGAGTCACTTTTTATCGACACATGGTGGCTCACCTAAAATTCTTATTGGGCAGGATAATTGGAACCTGCTACTAGCGAGCAAGACACGTACGGGGCGCCGTGACCAGCCGGTCGCATCACTCACTCCGCTCGGCTGGGTGATACACGGCGCATCGAGAAGAGGACAAAATGTACACTACGTGTCTCACATCGCCGAAGAGGACAACATGAACGAACAACTGCGCGAGTACTTTTCCATTGAAAGTCTCGCGATCACACCGAAGATGCCGCAAAATGACCCCGAGCGACGTGCCGTGGAAATGCTACAGCAATCTACGCGACAACTCAAGAGCGGCCATTATGAAACTGCGCTGCTGTGGAAGGAAGACGAGAAGAAAATGCCAGAAAACAGAGAAGCGGCCCTGCGACGTCTTGCATCAACCGAAAAGAAAATTAGCAAGGATCCGGTCTTGGCGGATAAGTACCGACAACAGATGAAGGACTTAATCCAGAAAGGATACGCCGAGCCCGCTCCGCCGATGAAGACTCCAGGACGCACATGGTACCTCCCACACTTCGCAGTCTTCAACGCCATGAAGCCAGAAAAACTCCGCATCGTACACGACGCCGCTGCGAAGACACAGGGAAAAAGCCTCAACGACTTCCTGCTCACCGGGCCCGACCTGCTGCAGTCCCTCCCGGGAGTGCTCATGCGCTTTCGTCAACATCCCGTCGCCGTCTCAGCCGACATCAGAGAGATGTTTATGCAGGTGAAAATAAGACCGGAGGACCGCGACGCCCTCCGATACCTCTGGAGGGACAAGCCGGAGGACCAACCGAAGGAGTTCCGGATGACATCGTTAATCTTCGGGGCAACATCTTCACCGGCTACAGCGATCTTCGTCAAAAACATCAACGCGGCAAAACACGGCGAGGCACTCCCGGAGGCGAGCGACGCCATCGTGAGGTCGCACTATATGGACGACTACCTCGCGAGCTACTCGTCAGCAGCGGAAGCGTCAAAAATAGCGAAACATGTAAGAGACATCCACGCGGAGGCAAAATTCGAGTTAACAAAATGGACATCGAATTCCGAAGAAGTACTTCAGGACCTCACTAAGGAGGGAACGTCGGACACCGTGACTATAACGGGAGGAGGAAATGAGAGAGTACTCGGGCTAATATGGCGGCCCGACGCCGACGTCCTCACCTTCAACCTGGACCTGGCAAGAGTACCGCAAGAGGTACTTAGGAGGGACACTCCGACAAAAAGGGAAGCGTTAAAAATAGTCATGTCCCTCTACGACCCCCTCGGCTTCGCATCACCGGTCACAGTTCATGCAAAGAAGATTCTACAGGAACTTTGGCGCCGAGGGACACCGTGGGACGCCGCCATCGACGCGGACCTCTCCGAGCAATGGCGGACCTGGATGGAGCATATGAGGAGCCTGCGGGACGTCACCATCCCCCGATGTCATCTGGGCTACACGGGAGCAACATCGGTACAACTCCACACCTTCGTCGACGCGAGCGAGTCGGCCTACGCAGCGGCACTCTACTGGAGGATCGTCGAGCCCGACGGTCACGTGCGCGTCTCGCTCATCATCGCGAAGGCGCGGGTCGCGCCGGTGAAAATCACGTCCATCCCGCGCCTCGAACTCCAAGCCGCCGTCATGGGGAGCCGCATGGCCGCCACCGTGGTGGAGGAACATGACAAGAAGCCCGATGCCCGCTTCTTCTGGACTGACAGCCGGACGGCGCTCGCCTGGCTAAGAACCGGATCGCGATCGTACCGACCGTTCGTCGCGCATCGCATCGCCGCCATTGAAGAAAACAGCAAACTCACCGAGTGGCGTTGGGTTCCCACTAAGCTCAACGTCGCCGACGACGCTACAAGGGACGTACCGCGGGACTTCTCGTCGGAGCACCGGTGGTTCGCCGGACCGGACTTCCTCAGACAACCGGAGGAGGACTGGCCCGCTGACCCGACGCCGCCAGCCGGGGAGCCGACGGGAGAGGAGAAATGCACCGCGACGCGCCAAAATAGGACAACGCCACTACGGGAAGCCCTGCCGGACGAGGCGAAATTTAGTAAGTGGGAGCGATATCTGCGAACAACGGCAAGGGTCCTACAGTTCATTGACCTCTGCCGACAACGACGAGAGAGGGCGCACTACAAGAGGACGCGCCGAAATAAGGAAAAAGACACCGCGTGGACTCCCGTGAAGAAACACGAAGTTCCACGCCACACCGCAAGGACGGCAACGGCGCCACCATCGCACTTTCGAGATATCCCGGCCGACACACTTCGGAAAGCCGAGAAATTAATCTGGCAGAAGAGCCAGACCGAAGCGTTCGGTGAAGAATTAGAAGATATCAAGCGCGGGAGGACCGTCACCAGAAACAGCCGTCTGCACAAGTTGGCACTCGTCATCGAAGACGGATTGTTGCGGCTGAAGAGCAGGATTAGCGCGGTGAAAGGAGTCGACGTCACCCGCCTATCGCCGCCGGTACTAGATGGAAACCGGCATGAGGTGAAGCTCCTAATTGATGACATCCACCGAAGACTGCATCACGCCGGAGTAGAAGCAACAATCAACGAGTGCCGCCAGTATTATTGGATCCTGAGAATACGACCAGTCACCAAGATGACGCTGCATCGCTGCATCCCGTGCCGCCTCAGGAAGGACACCCCGCCTCAGCCTTCGACAGGAAACCTGCCATCGTGCCGCCTGGCTCATCATCAAAGGGCCTTCACCTTCACCGGCCTCGATTATTTTGGCCCGGTAACCACAGTCACCGGCCGCGCCACCAACAAACGATGGGTGGCCATCTTCTGCTGCATGAGCTGCCGCGCCGTCCACCTGGAGCCATCATGGACCCTCTCGGCGGACTCCGCGGTGATGGCCCTCCGGCGCATGATCGCGCGCCGAGGGACGCCGCTCGAGATATGGTCCGACAATGGGACCAACCTGCGCGGCGCCGACAAAGAAATGAGAAGAGCCATAGACCGCGCAACTGAGGAGGAAGCATCCAAGAAAATGATACGATGGAGGTACCTGCCACCAGGGGCCCCATTCATGGGAGGCGCCTGGGAACGCCTAGTACGGACGGTGAAGACAGCACTCGCCGCGACGGAGCAGCCCCGCCACCTGACGGATGAGGGGCTCATCACTCTTCTCGCCGAGGCAGAATACACGGTAAACAGCAGACCGCTCACACATGTCTCCGTGAGCGCCGACGACCCCGAGGCGCTAACTCCTAACCATTTCTTACTCGGGGGATCAGCGAGGGTGCCCACACTGGGCACATTCACCAGCGGCGACCTACTCAACCGCACCAGCTGGCGCGCCTCACAGCGTCTCGCCGACGTTTTCTGGACGCGGTGGCTGAAGGAGTATCTTCCGGAGCTGCAAAACCGGCGGGAGCCCCACGGACGCGGACCCGCCGTGAAGACAGGCGACGTCGTGATCATCGCCGATAGCAACCTGCCCCGGAACACCTGGCCCCGCGGAAGAGTCGTCGCAACGTATCCGGGACAAGATGACGTCGTGCGCGCCGTCGACGTGCAGACCAAAGGGGGCGTGCTTCGAAGACCAGTAAAGAAGCTTATCGTGATCCCGACGGAAGACGTCCGTCACGACCTGATCTGCAGCGACCCGGCGGACGCTGCACGGCGGGAGAATGTTCCGGACGACACGACGCAGCACATTGTACATAAATAAATAAAATTTTTCCCCGAAATAGTTAGATAAGTTAGGTCTTAATTTTGTATAATTCATATTTAATGTGTGATTATTTGTTTGACGCGTGATTTATTTGATTATTGTTTTTATTTGTAAATAAATGTATTCGTGTGCGTGTTTTCTTAACCCAAATACCGGCTCCAAATAGGTAGGAAACAGGGCGAGAGAGTTCTAAAAAATAAATAGATAAATAACAGAACATTCCCGATTCCTCGCTCCGTCTTTATCCCACCGCCTCCGTCCCGCTCGCACAGCCGACCGCTGCGGTTGGACGAACCGACTCGCGGCGCCGCGGCCAGCGCGCCGCGAGTTGCGAGTGGGGCTACGGGATTAAAAACGGAGCAGGATCGCGCGAAAATTCAGATGGATTCCGATTCGAGACGCCGTCCCGCACGGTCGTCTCCGCCCGCTACCTGCTCAGTCCGTGACTCACCGCCAAACCTCGCGGTCCCTACGCTCCGCGACGCCTAGTCGCGCGGACCTCCGTCCGCCGACCACCAAACCGCTCTTTTTAGAGCGCACCCGTGCCTGTGATTCTGTGTCTGTGTGGTTCGTGCTGTGCTGTGCCCAACCTTGGATTGCCACCCTACCGCCCGAGTCCCCGTGCCGGTCAATCAGCTAAGTCAACCTAAATTTCTAAATTTCTGCTTCCCCCCGACTCGCGATTTTCGTTCGAACTTTTCTACTCTTATATATCCTAAAACTATAACCACTCTTGCGCTCTCCCTTCCCCTACCTCGAGATGGTCTCTGAGAGGGACGTCGAGGCTGCCCTAGGTAGCCTCGCCGGATCTCTCAGAGCCCACCTTGCCGCGCACCCCTCGGAGGCCGAACGTTTTGTTCGGGCCCCACAAGCGTTTACCGCTAACTTTCACGCCGCAGCCCTTAAGGCTAAGGCCCCCGGTGTCACTGCCCCAGCTCGAAAAATTGCCCCTCCGGCAACTAACAACCCGAAGCCCTCTCAAGCAAAGGCTTCCACCTCGAAAATCTCCCCAGCCCCAGCCGCCTCCCGGCCTGTAGTTTTAACTACCACTCCCCGATCATCCGAACGCCGCTCCCCGGCCCCCAGGGGCCGCGCTCGCAAAGGGCGCTCCACCTCTCCCCCGGTCCGCCTTCAGCACAGAAGCCGCTCGAGGCTCTCTCTGAAGGCTATTACTGATAGCCCCGCTTCCCCCGACCCCTCACCCTCAAAAATGGACACGGCCATGTCAACCAAGGACGGCTTCACCGTCGTCGCTCCCAAGGGGAAGAAGCGCCCCGCCGCTCCGTCTTCGCCACCGCCTCCCTCCAAGGCCTCTTGCCCCAATTCAGGGGCAATGCCATCCTCTTCCGCCCATACCTCCGCCGCCGACGCTCAATCGGCCGCCGCCCCTAAACTTGAAAAACCCCCCCGCCCGTTCGTAGTTCGCGATCGGGAAAGGTGGGAAGAGGTAGCTCGCACCCTCTCCGACCAGTCGGTCCAGTATGTGGCCAAGTCAGTCTCGGACGGAATCTCCGTCAAAGTCCCGACCTCCAACGAGTACCGGAAGGCAACTCGCGCCCTCCGCGAACTCAAGGTCCCCTTTTATATGTTTCCTCTCGAGGAGGAAAAAGTCCTCCGCGTCGTAATACGCGGACTCCCGAAAGAGATCCCAGTGGACGTCATCCACAGGGACCTCCAAACCCAGAGCTTCCCAGTCCAAAATGTCCACCGCATGCACAGCGGTCGTTCTAAAACCCCGATAGATTTAGTTCTCGTCATTCTTGACAAATCTGCCGAGGGCAAGGCCGTCTTCAATCTGAAGACGGTTGCCAACCTTTCCGGGCTCACCATCGAGCCCCCACACCGTAAAGGCACTCCCGGACAGTGCCATCGCTGCCAACTCTATGGCCACGCAGCTCGTTTTTGCGAAGCAGCGTACCGGTGCGTTAAATGCGCCGGTAATCACAGCACCTCTGAGTGCTCCCGTGTAAAGGGTGACCCTACTCCACCCACCTGCGTCCTCTGTGGGACTGTGGGACACACTGCGAACTATCGCGGTTGTCCCAAGGCCCCAAAGACCGCTAAAGGGCCAATAAGGGCTCCTCCCTCTCGCCGCCCCCCTCTCCTACAAAGCTCCAGCTCCAAGCTGAAACTTATTCCCCCTCCGGAAGCTCCCAAATTTGTAGCCGCTCCCCCGCCCCTCGCCAACGCGTGGTCCAAGCCCCCGACCATGGCCAAAGCCAAGCCCTCCTCCGCTCCTACACCTACCCCGTACCGCGCACCTACTCAAGTCCTCCCGCCAAAGCCCTCCCAAGGCCCCGCAGGCTCCTCAAGCCTTAAGGAGGACCTTCGACTTCTGGCGGAAATCGCCAATGCCGTCAACATCGACGAAGTGCGCCTAGTAGCGCATAAAATCAGGTCCAAACATGACCTCCTTGACGTCCTCGAGACCCACGGAGGCCTCTTCAGCGCACTTCAGCGCTACTCCGCCCGCTTACTCTCTTAGGAACTATTATGGATAGTACACCTAAGAGAGTTAAACCCCATTCCCTATCGTTGGCATGGTTTAATGCCAACGGAATCTCCACCCCATCTAAGGAACAACGTCTCCAAATTCAATCATTTCTCTCGACCCACAAGGTCGACGTTATGTTAGTCAACGAGACCTTTTTAAAACCAAGCAAGAGGGATCCTCGGATCGCCAACTACTTGCTGGTTCGTAATGACAGGACCACCGCCCAGCTGGGCGGTACCCTGATCTATTACAAACGGTCTCTTCACTGCATTCCTATAGACACTCCCCCACTTATAAATCTGGAAGCGTCCTGCTGCCGTATAGCGATGACCGGTCATCCTCCCATCACCCTAGTGTCTTGCTACCACTCTGGTAACAAGCCTCTCCTCAGGAGCGACCTCGAAGCCCTCCTCTCACTCAGTAGCGCCGTCATTCTGGCAGGCGATTTCAATAGCAAGCATGTCCTCTGGGGCTGCAACAAGTCCAATTCGAGGGGAAACCTCCTCAACTCACTCGCCGACGAACTTCTGTTTGACGTAATCCCCCCGAGCACCCCGACCCACTTCCCCGAAAACCTAAGGCTCAGACCTGACATACTCGACATAGCACTACTAAAGGGCGTAACCCTCCAGTTATGCTCGTTAGAAGTGCTACACGAACTCGGCTCCGACCACCGACCTGTACTGATGCGCCTTGGCCCGGACCCGTCGGGCACTCCTCCCCCGACCAAAACTGTGGTGGATTGGAAGCATTTAGGTGAAAGCCTAAAAGCGATCAACTCACCCGACTTAGACCGTATTCCAGACAATATCTCGACCCTTGACGACATCTCCTGCTCGATTGATGCTCTCACTAGCCACCTCCACACCGCCATAGGTGAATCCTCCAGGAGGGTCCCAGCTGAGGATAGCCGACGCTGGGCCCTACCGGAGGACGCGAGGGAGCTACTGAGAACGAAAAACGCCGCCACTAGGGCCTACGACTCGTATCCATCCGAAGTTAACAGAACCACTCTGCGGTACTATGAGCGTGCCGTAAAAACCCGCATCAGTGAACTCCGAAATCAGAGGTGGGAAACAACGCTCTCGGAGATCGAACCAACTCACCAGGCATACTGGAAGTTGGTTAGATCCCTGAAATCTAAGACCATATCAGCTATGCCCCCCCTCACCCGACCCGACCTCCCCCCCGCATTCGACGACGACGAAAAGGCCGAATGCCTGGCCGACAGCCTCCAGGACCAATGCACCCCCGCCCTACACTTAGTCGACCCCGCCCACCTCGATGCGGTGGACAGCGAAGTCGAACTCAGATGCTCCCTTCCCCCCTCAGATCCTATTGAGCCAGCCACGGCTTCCGAAGTTGAGTCGATTATCAAGGGCCTCCACCCTAGAAAAGCCCCCGGCCCCGATGGCATCACCAACAAAGTGCTCAAGCACTTTTCCCCTCCCCTAATTCACCTCCTAGTTAGCATCTTCAATGCGGCCATGGAAAAGTGCATATTCCCCGATGCCTGGAAATCCGCCGATGTCATCGGCATCCACAAGCCCGGCAAAAAGGCCTCTGAGCCCTCCAGCTACCGTCCCATAAGTCTCCTCAGTACCCTGGGGAAAATCTACGAGCGCATCCTTCTGAAGCGGCTCCGATCCTACATCAGCGACAATAACGTCCTTCCCGACGAACAGTTTGGCTTCAGAGCCAAACACTGTTGCCCCCGTCAAGTGCTCCGCATCACGGAGCACATCCTCGAAGGTTTCAATAAGCTACCCTCCTTTGGCCAAAACAAGGCGTACTCCCAAGCGACAGTCGCGGTTTTCCTCGATGTCGCTAAAGCATTCGACAAAGTCTGGCACAACGGACTTATCTACAAGCTCTTCAAGCAAGGGGTCCCTGACCGCCTCGCTCTCATAATACAAGACTTCCTCCAAAATCGCAAATTCCGCTATCGCGTAGAGGGTGAACACTCCACCCCCCGGAATATCAACTCCGGCGTCCCTCAGGGCTCAGTGCTGGCCCCTATACTCTTCACGCATTTTACGTCCGACATCCCCCGAACTCCCAACGTAGAGCTCGCTCTCTTCGCGGATGACACCGCTATCTATTCAACAGGCTGGAAGAAAACCGGCCTCCAACGTAATGTCCAAAAAGCCCTCAACAGTCTCGGAGACTGGTTTAACAAATGGGCCATCACAGTCAATCCCGACAAAAGTGCAGCCATGTACTTTCATCCTTCGAAAACAGCTCCCCCCCCGACTCCACTCAAACTCCATGGTAAACCTATCCCATGGACTACGTCAACCAAATACCTTGGGGTGACCCTCGATCGTCGACTCACTTTCTCCAAACATATTCAGATAGTCCGCAACCGAGCGAACTTCTTCCTTGCCCGACTCTCCCCTCTCCTCTGTGAGCGAAGTAAGATGTCGCTTAGAAATAAGCTGACAATCTACAAAACCTGCATCCGCCCCGTCATGACGTACGCCTCAATCGCGTTCGGCCATGCCTCTCACACAGACCTTAATAAGCTCCAGGTTATACAAAACCGATTCTTACGCAGAGCAGTCGGCGCTAGCTGGTATATGCGAAACGTCGATCTGCACTGCGACACCGTACTCCCGTCCATCAAACAGTACATAAAGTACCTCTCCCGCCGCCACTTTGACGCGGCCCCCCATCATAACAACCCTCTTGTAGCCCAAACATCCAACTACTCGACAGACATGACATACCCAACTCCCCTCCGTAGACGCCCAAAAAACATCTTGGGTGACCCGGATGATCCCATCGCCGTCGTTACCTCGGCGGCGTTGGGATCGGCCGATCCGACAGCTCCCATAAATAGGAAGTTTGCAGTATTTGGTATAGGCGCCGGTTACCAAAGGCACATACATCGACCTCGCCGGCGTGGTCGAATAATCCCTGGATCTGTCAGAAGATCGGTTAGATTCTCTCCAAATAATCAAACAGATATTAACCAAAACGCTAGGGCCCCAGGGCACACCCCCTCTGGGGTGCCAGGGCAAGTCTGACTCCCACTCCCCGGTGACGGCCCAAGCCGAGGTTCGTACCGCAGCGGTACCCTTTGTGCTAGTCACCCCCGCGCCAAACATTAGTTTTTAGGGCTCAACGCCATATGCGTTCGCCAAAGTCCGATATGTTGTAGCGGTCTAAATGGCCATCAACACAGTCAATTTATAAAAAAAAAAAAAAAAAAAGCGAAAATTCATTCGGGATCCAGACGCAGACGAAGAAAGAACACTCAAGAACTCTCTCAAGAACTCTCTCAAGCCCTGAAGAATCAAGATAGGACGCCTAATTGCAACGAATTGAAGGAGCGGTATTCGGAATCAAGAAAACAAGCACCTCGAAGTTCCGAACAACACATCACCGTCGTTTCACTGGCAATCCCAGCACACCGTACTACGGACGGAGTGAATCCACACCTAGGCCGGCTGTTTCTTTGACGTCACACACATACAGTCCACTCTTGCCGGCTTAGGACATTGTGGTAGCCCCGTCCCGTATAGAATATTTGATTATTACAATACAAGCGAATACTCCCTTTAGATGTCAAAATTGTCACCCACCACACGACAACCTCTACAGCTAAGACCTCCGCAAATGTGTCGCGGGTGCAAGGTTTGACAATTAGAAATCAGAGATAATGGCAACAAAATTGTAAGGACTTGTAAGTGTAAAATATGATAAAGCAATGTGTAGTTAAGAGTGTGTCAATTTGAAACTGGTTGCCACATTTCGTCACTTGATTCGTGTTATCACTTCACGAAATTACACCATGTGGCACTCACATTGACAATTGATGTAACTTTGACAAACAAACACTGTATTTAAGATGACTGCAATTGAATTTTTTTATCAGTCACTTGGTTCTTCTTAGAGGTCGTTGCATTTTTTTACCATGTTCGCTTTGGTATGTATACTATATATTTCTGCGTTGACCATACACTAACTGAATAGGAATTAAACTGCTAATTTTAGATGTAAGATGTTTTTTATTTTATTTAATTATATATTCACTATATAATTAAATAAAATGTTTCGAAATAAAATATATATCTCCAAATAGAAAATAGCACATTTTCAAAAAGCTTTTATTTTGTAAGTTAGATAAAAAGAATAACAAACTAATAGGAACAATCTGTAATCATTTGTCGAAGTAATTTTTTGGAAATAAAAATATTAGATTGTGTGATGAATAAGTATTTGTGTAATTTATTGTTTTATTTTTTAACAGAAACTCGTATTTATTGGTCTGGTGGCGGCAGCGTTTGCTGAAGAAAAACCGACAGTAGAAATTTTGTCAGAAAAATCCTTTGTGAGAGAAGACGGCTACAATTTTGAGTAAGTGTCAAAAAATACTAAATTATATCCATTATTGTTTCCTGTTAAATTCTAAATTAATCCCTCTTCACTTCGCTTTGTTTATCTCTCTGATTAGTAACTTTTTTACTAAGAGGCTGAACCCGAGCTTGATAAAGTTTTGTACCTACATGAAATAGAAATAGGAGAAACTGAGACAAAATGCTAGTGAAATCATTGAGCGCAGCTACTCATTCATAACATAAATAAACTAATAAGTAAGCTGCTGCCCTCAAATTAATACTTATATTTTGCTTATATGAAAGATACTTTAGTAGAGCTGTTAGCGGTAAATCAATTTGAGCATTATAAATTCTTGCACCTAATCATAAAACAGTAACAAATTGTCTAAAAATTTAAAAATGACTAGGACTGGTTTTGTCAAGACGGGCTGACATTGCCGACAAATGGCGGACATGAACAAGCTTCATTTTTTAAATCCTATAATCATATAAATTATATTTTAACCAATATGGGTATGAACACTGGTTTATTTCACTATGTGCTTTCTATTTATTACTATAAAATTCTCATTTTTTTCTCTAATAGTCGTATATTGCCTTTTGGTTTAGTAACTTTTACTTTAAAACTCTATTTCACATAGCATGGTGCGGATGGCTAGTATGCCATCTTATTTTACCGATATGCATCCGATCCGATCCGATCCGATCCGATCCGATCCGATCCGATCTTATTTTGCCGATTTTTTTTGTGCAGCACGATGAAGTGTGAGAATATTTTGTACCTATATACATAAATTCTTTAAATAGACATAAAATATTTAGACGCTTTATTGTGCTGTGGGGTGGCCGCAATTCATTAAAAACCCGTGTGACACCCGCACCATGCTATGTGACACGTTGTATAACATTTTTTTTTTTCATAAATGCCTCAACATATTTTATATTTTTGTAGATTCAAGACAAGTGATGGCACATCCCGCAAAGAAGAGGCTAACCTGATTACAGTAGGTGATCACCAGGGTATCGGAGTTAAGGGATCATACACTTTTACCGCTCCAGATGGTCTAGAGTACGAAGTCACCTTCACTGCTGATGATAAAGGGTACAACCCAACCATCAGAGTTTTAAATGACCACCAGTAATTTTGACAAACACAAGCTTACCAAAGGCCTTCACGAGAGAACGTTTAAAATTTTTTTGGGAAAAAAACACTGCCTGAGGTGGAAAAAAATGAAGATTCTGTTATCTTTAAAATAACAATTCCAATGTTTTAAAGCAATTTGTATGTTACTTTTTTTCTATTTTACGAAGAAGAAGGCGGTTGCTATAAAACATTGCTAACGGTAGTCTTAAGATAATTGAGTGTTTTTTTTTTTAATCGGTCGTTCTTCAAACATTTTTAAGATATTTAAAATATATAGCTCTGGCCTAGAGCGCAGATTTTGTTTCTTTGGTAGATGCGTCGTGTGGAAGCAGGGGTTATGATGCAATGCGAGAGCAGTCAGGCGCCTTGTTTTTAACCAAATACCACAAATCGTTTAACTACCTCAGGAACTTTCACGGTTAAGGTGAACGTTTCGCTCATCGCGCGAAATTCAGTTTTTCTTGCAGTTTTTGTCAATTACAGCTTACCAATTTTGCGCCAATAAATAAGTTGTTTTAATAAATTACGGGTAAAATGATCACCTAGATAACATTGGTTTAGCTACAAATCTCAATAAGCTGATTTTCATCTTGGTTTTTGGTTTAATGAGAAATGTACTTATACTAGCTGTCAACTTGAATTTTCGGTTGGTGTAATTTCTTGGAACAATCTATTTGTTATCGCAAAATTATTTTTAATTAACCTACGATGAGTAATTAAGCTGTAATTGACAAAAAACGCAAGAAAATTTTAATTTTGCGGGCTGAGCATAACGTTGCACATTAAGCGGTGCGCACGTACGACTTGTTTTTATTAATTACTCACTTGTCAATGTCAACATTTTCAACTGCATCCCTCCATCTCTCCTTTTTTATAAAATACTCCGCGGATGAGTTGTGAAGAGGTGGCTAATAAGTACAAATAACTCATTATAAAATCGGTAGATATAAAAAGCAACACAACAATGGTGTTTTTTTAGTTGCATAGTTACTTTGACCACTTTTTTGAGGTGTATGATCTATGCACATTAATAGTTCTAATCTTAGATTATCTATCTTGTTTAAGAGCTATGAAAGCAGAAGAGGCTGGAATACTATAATATCAATGTACTGTATTAATTTGTATTTTTGTATTAATATGACATATTTGTAAATAAAATTTACCTATAGGTCTTATTTTGATTATCACGTGCGTTATTTGAGTGATCATATACAAAGACCGACGGTAAAGTTTGCTGTGTGCAAAAACTTATTACCGTTATTGTCGACAAAAAACCCCAATAAATCGACGTTTTATCGCGATCTCGATATTGCTAGATACCTAATTCTGCTTCATTGACAGGAGACAGAGACAACAATTTAAATCGGATACAGAGCAATCTTGGTATACCACAACAGTGATATTTATTTTGCATATCCTTGCGATTAGGTAATTATGTTGCTAAGACCCTAAAATCCATGCATACAAACATACACAGGTACCCAGTATATAACGCAAGCAATAAAAAGTTACAAGTGAAAAGTATAATTCACAATAATAATTAAAACATGTGTGTTATGTGTTAGTAAATTTAGGTGTATAGTATATTCTATATCTACCATACATAATATCATTAGAAATGTTTAAGAAGTTTTTAATAATGTTAGGCCATAACTCGAGCCTTTATCTCGCTAGCCTCACCACAATACCTCTAAAGTAGGTACTGTTCGAAACCCATAAAGTATTGACATATGACAAAACAAAACATAGTTTTCAATTGGGAACAAAGCCTTGCCGCACGTTTAACTTTAGTGCCTATTTCATAATGAGTCCTGCAATCTAGCCTAAGTAACTACTACTTGAACGTTACAGCTCATAAGACGACAAAAGTACTTTATCTTAACATAGTAGCATAAAACTACATTATCTGTAGGACTATCCCCCGAATACTGAAACGTTTGTTAACTTTGACGACAGATTAAGTCTATAGCTGTCTTTGTCATTTGCTTAATGCCAGACAAAGGCAGTATTAGAATTAATCTGTTGTCAAAGTTAACAAACGTTTCAGTATTCGGTGGTAAAACTCATTAGAAAACATCAACTACTGTATTTTTAATTCTGTAGTTTCAAATTCGAAAAAGTCTTTCTATTTACAAACACGTGCAAACTTATGAAAAGATACAAGATATAGGTCAAAAACTAGAAACTTACGTAAGCTTTAGTTTTTTTGGGTGCATGCAAGCAAAGCAGCGAACAACAACTAACACTATATGTATATAATTATTTAAAATGCGCTAATGAAGCCCTTTCATTTGATACCTAACACGGCAAATTTTAATAATGTTTTTTAGTCCATGACTTAATGTCCTCTAGAGGGCGCCATATTCATTTTAATGTGAAGTCACAGAGCCCATATATAACCAGCGGACGATGAAGACGCTTCCTATGATACCTCATTTGTTAAATTATAATAAGAAGTTTAGAAGTTATGAGGGAACAGATGATACACACATACATATGACATAACGGTCAAAATCATAACCCTCCGTTTTGCTTCGCGTTAAAGTCGGGTAAAAATCAGATGCATTGTTTAGCCGCAATAGTTTTGTTTTTACAAAGTTTGTCACCACACAGTGCTTCTTACCTGTACAAGAAGGTACTAGTTAGGTGCTTTATCTTTACACCTTTATACTAGTTTATTTATTATTTTTATTGTTGGTTTGATTTTATATTTATTCCTCCTAAAAGTAAGTAGAAACTTGCTTAACTGATAGAATTGCTTAGTCGTATTTCATTGATCTATACACCAAGCACCCTCTATCGTAAGCATTACGCGATAAAATATATAGCCAATGTTTTAAGAAAAATGAAATAGGTACGTTTTTATCAGGCGTTCGAACGCCTGATAACATTTAACAATTGTGGCAATGTCTTCAAACACGTAATGCTATTAAATTTTCGTTGTTATCGTAAAATGATGATAACATAATGGCACTTACAAACTGAACAAGCTACTACTACAAGCATACTAACTCGAGAATAAGCAAGCTAGCTATTTCAAGTAATACATTATTGACGAATTTCTCCAAAGCAAAAACCTAATAACCTTACTATCCCACACTGCTTGTTAAGGCGAGGACTGATCGTGATTTGAAATGAGTATTGTCCCGCTTAAAGTTCTAAGGTTTAAAGTTGAAAATCGCATATCATACTTGATGAGAAAACGGTAAATTGTAGTTTTTCATTGCTTTTTTGCCGATTATCGGAAATATACAAATCAAATAAAAAAACTACCTGGTTCGCCGTATAAACCACTAGCCTGGATATTTAATTTGTAAAAGAAAATTTGTAGTTGTCGCTGAAAATTCAGAGCATTTGATTTCAGAAGGATTTTTCAGGGGGTCATTTTGCGATTTTTTATTTTGTATTTCAGTTTTATTTTCTATCTGCATTATTTTTTGCACCTGATTAACTTATCTCCTCACTTCGAACAAAGCGCTGAAAAATGCTACTTTTTGTTGTTTTGCGATTGGACCTGGCCTTAAGTGGTGAGCATCTCTCGTTTGTCGTCTGACTAATATTATAATTGCTTGATATTCCATTCTTGTTGACCCATCTCGCAGCTGAACTATCAATGCCCTAACCTGTAGGTGCCTTACAGAAATTTTTATTTTTAGATGACACGTGTAAAAGACTTCAACGCGTTTTGTCGCGACAAATCGTGACGTTTTAATTTGCTGCGTTCGTGTCGCACTCTGTTAGCGCACTGATAAGTGACGGTTTTATAAGCGAGGGGACATACTTTTTATTGACAGTTTTGATCGGCATTTCTAAAAGGGCACAGCAGTCTGGTAAGAATCTCAATACATTTTTAAATGCGATGTAGTCTAAATCGGAATAATGTGCATGCGCGTTCCGATATCATCAAACGTTTTTTATTAAAATAATAGGCCTATTCAGACTATGCTATAAAAATATTTCGCATCATAGCTTTCCACAAAGTACTTGTCCTCCGTCTACCACACGATATAGAATAGCTGTATCGCTAAGCACGAATCTATTCTATATAATTATATAAATGAACAGGCCCTTTTCTAGGAATAAACGCACAGACCAAACTGTTTATGATAGAGACGTGAAATTTGAACCCAATACTCCTTAAATAGTCTACGGACGGTCAAGAATGGATTTTGCGAAATTCCACCTCAAAAGGGGTAACACGGACCCCCAAAGTTTGGTATGGAAATAAAATATTTTTTCATGTAAAGCCAGTGAAACTCGGTTTTTGTACTAAGCATTAAAAGTTAAAGCATATCTCAGGATTTTTTGAAAATCTACCCCTTAAGGGATGAAATGAAATTACTGTAGCCAATGCGAGCGACGCTGAGCTTAAGCTAGTACGTCCATAAATCAGAGGCATTATTCATGCTTCCTATTTATGAATATACATTACAGATTTACACGGATTTTATAATACTGATTTATGATTATTCTAAAGAAACCAAAAACTGATTTGAATCATAATGTAAAGATCTTAAAAATATGATATAAATGTTTTTTTTTTTAAAACATCTGTAACGTCATAGAGTAATATTAAGTAAACCCCTCTTCCAGGTGTGTGAGACAGTCAGGGTTACTACAGTTCTACAATTT
Organism: Apocheima hispidaria; assembly: GCA_947579745.1. Taxonomy (NCBI): domain Eukaryota; kingdom Metazoa; phylum Arthropoda; class Insecta; order Lepidoptera; family Geometridae; genus Apocheima; species Apocheima hispidaria. The sequence goes on from OX388151.1 coordinate 8,584,417, forward strand.
ACTGATCCGTAAGTATTTCAGTCAGTATCTTAGAGCAACACAGGCCTACGGCCGTCCCGTACCTAGTTGCTCAATGGTCAGTATATTTAGTTGTATTGTTAGTTTATAAAATGTAATTTTAATCACCAATTACCAGGATTTTACAATGGTTTACAATAGTAAGGAGTTGTTATATTTAACAGCGAAGTTAACTAAAATTTGCTTACCTAAGTAATAAACTAATGATAATAATTCATAGTAACGTTTACTGTCGGCTTACTGAAATTAATTTGAATTGGTAATATAACGCCGTTCTTTACTTCCTTTTCTTATATATTGAATTGAAAAGAAGCGCATAATTTTAGTCCTGTCAGTTTAGTTTAGTGAGTGGCACAACGGAATCAACACCATTGTCACAACTTAATATTATCTTAACTAATCCTAACTAATATTACATTCAGAGGAATATAGCCGCAGTCGTATCAGGACCAATAAAACTTAATGGTATGAAATACTAATTAATATTATATTCAGAGGAATATAGCCGCAGTCGTATCAGGACCAATAAAACTTAATGGTATGAAATACTAATTATTATTATATTCAGAGGAATATAGCCGCAGTCGTATCAGGACCAATAAAACTTAATGGTATGAAATACTAATTAATATTATATTCAGAGGAATATAGCCGCAGTCGTATCAGGACCAATAAAACTTAATGGTATGAAATACTAATTATTATTATATTCAGAGGAATATAGCCGCAGTCGTATCAGAACCAATAAAGCTTAGAGGTATGAAAATTAATACGTTCGTCCCGAGGAAAAAACTTCGTTTGCGTGATTCAGATTTTTTTTCCGTACATTTCAACTATTAGTCCATACAAAACGTCAAAAAATTCACATAAATGGGTCAATGCTATCTAGCGAACTATTGGAAGTAACTTCGTCTTTCAGTCTGGATGATTATTGCGTTATCACAGCTAAACTGCTGAAAAGATCTTGATAAAATTTGATATGGGGTTACTGTATATCACAAAGACGGTCATAGGATACTTTTAGTAAGTCCACGCGAACGAAGTCGCGGGTAACAACTAGTATCTATATATAGTATCCATATACTATATTCTAGGTACTTCATCACGTGGACCTACAAAAAAATGTCATGTCCGTCTCCAATCCTTTAGCTATATCTATGCAAAAATTCAGCTTGATCCGTTCAGCCGTTTAGCCGTGATAGCCTTAAGATTTAGCAATGATATGCCGATCATTTACTTACTTTAGGCGTTTACTCATCACACATACATCTGTTCTTCGTCGCTAAATAGAGAGCCCTACCGTACCCTACCCTATCGCTAGATAGAGAGCTGGCTCAGTGAATGTTGGTGAACGGCATAAGTCTTTGAAGTTTTTGAGGAATCTGTACATGATTATTATAAAATATATTACAAAACTGATATACTGAAATTAAGTTGAATGTATACAAATAACATATGAGTATAAGAAATTCGACTATTATTATACAGAATAAATGATATATCCTAATAAAAGCATAATATATTACTTTCAGGTATTCAAAATCATTCCAGTAAGTAGGTAAGTTTTTAATAAAATCTCGTTAAATCATTCTGTAATACCTAAAATATCGTGAACTTTTTAATGATAAAAGAAAATGATTATTATTATCAATGCAACTCCGAAAATAATTTGATACTCTTCAAATAATTTGTGAAAAACATATATAAAATATGATTCATATAAATTACGACATTAATAATGCTTCGACACGCTAGCAGCGTCCCACGTTTCATCTACCTCCAGGGACCCTATTCCTGTGCGCTCGAGATTATCTCGGTGACTGTCTCTCTAATTTAAAATTTAATGGGAGTGAGTGAGAGAGAGAGATAAAAATGTCATTTCTCCGAATAGGGGCCCAGGGCGGCAGGAGCGGCGGCAGCAACAGCGGAAACCCACAAAAGGTGGATATATGAATCCCTTGGCGATGGATACTTATTTCTGCCTTTTGGGGTCGAAACATTGGGTCCTTGGGGTCCAACCGCGTGGCTACATTTTCAGATCTTTCTAAGCGGCTGGTACAAATAACAAACGACCAAAGGGCTGGTGCTTACCTCAGCCAGAGAATTAGCATTGCTAGTCAACGAGGTAACGTCACCCTCACCAGCCGTTTGGGTACCCTGCCTGTGCGGATAGTGATCTGAGCTCTGTTTTGTATAAATAATTCTTCTGTAAATAATTTATAATAAATTTGGTTCGAATTTTAGTTCTTTTATATAAGTTTAGGTTGTATTTAGAATAGTAATTATGTAATAAATAAACTTGAAAGAAAATAGAGTATTATAATGACCTTATAATGACTGATTGACGATCCTATTTTACTCGAGTTTTCGGAATGTTATGACATAGGTATACAAGGCTATAAGAAAATGGTATGCTAACCCGAAAGGGGCTGATAGTACTCATGGTTGTGAACGACTTTTACTATGGGACCAACCCTGAAAACGAGGAAAATAAAAACGGCTGTTCCATACTTTTTGTTGGCTGCCACTGACATGTTTCTATGAAACAGCTGTTTTTTTCCCTCGATTTCAGAACTGTTGGTCATGGGACCAACCCTGTAATCGAGTAGTCATCATTATGACCCTTTGTCGGCTTAGCATGCCCTTTCCTTATAACCCTGTATAATAATTATGTATGGATCAATTGTTGCAATAATTCTAGCAAATTCTCCAAGCCTAAGTGAATTATTGACCTGACTAAATGTTTGTGTCTATTAGGAGACAAATAAATCACCGACTTCTGAAATGTCAGTTCGAATGAACGCTTAGGATCTTGCCTTCCAAGGTTTAAATAAAATAAAACTGTTTTTGTACAGGCCTTTTATTGTACATTTTAATAAAGACTAGCATACAAACGTGTTATTAAAAAAAAATTGGTTTTAGCAATATGGTCACAATTCAGAATCGTCCTTATGATTAGTTAAGTAAGACTCAAGCTTGAGCGGGAGCAGCGGCAGGAGCTGCAGACGCGTCGGAAGCTGCAGAGCTCTGGTCATCCTTGTGTTCGGTGGGCTGGTAACCGTTCTTGTCGGCGATGTAGGTGACGGCAATGTGCTGGCCATCGGGAGCGACGTACTTGTAGCTTCCTTTCACGGAGAGCCCTTGCTGATCAGTGTCGTTCTTGTAGTCGCCCTGTTCTTGCCTTGATGTTCCATCACTGGTCTCAAAACTGGAAACATTAAAAAAAACAATGTAGTTCTATAAATAATTTTAAGTACGACATTTTCCATAAACCAGCCTATCACAAACAATTGAAATTTGAATACTTCATACGGACGGTCAACTATTATATGTGCGTTGAATCTCAAAGTCAACGCTTACGATTCAGAGTTTAAATTCGAACAGCTGTATTTCTTCGGGTTTAAATTTAAATAAGACTTAGATACCGATGATCGTAAACAAGTCAGCCGTAACAAAGATGCCCTTTTCTTAACAATGCCGTGATACATGAAGATTCCTCAGCTACATAGAAACGCTATTACAAAAAGTATATTAAACAGGATGCATGCATTATTCTAGGCTGTACTCGAGAATGGTAACGTACAATTAGATTGAGTTCGAATACAGAAAAATCGATGTTGTTTTATTATTGGGTGTAAATAGTCAAATCACGGTTTGTATTTATTTGTGTTTTGATCCTATACAATTTTACAAAAATATATCCAATACCTAAGCAAGTAAGCGTAACAAGCAAAAACTCGTTCATTATGGGTTCCGTATTTTATTAAAATAATTGACATAAATATTGAAACACTAGGTCATTTTGTTAGTTCCGATAGTAATTAACAAAAGTCAAACCGCCACGACACTATAACAATTCCAACCCTTACTTGCCATACCTCAAGTTTTATATTTTTGTTGAATATTATTTATTTTTTCCTCTATCTATAGTCCTGTCTAAATTATTGATTGTAATTTATTGTACACGCTTACATCACCCTCTCTTCAGCACCCAAGATGATTGGTAGAAAATGCTTTAGCATCAAGTCGTCCTATTTTGTATAGTACGATGAATGTGTGTGCAATAAAGAATTGATAAAATATCCCTACGATTGCAAAATACACAAATAAGTAAATACTATTGTCCTGTACATGTAGCCCCTGTAAAAAAAAAAACTATTACATAATATATGTACCTGTCTCTGTGTCTGTCTGGATAGGTACCTGCATGAGATCGGTGACCAGCTGTTGTAACACAATGCTCGCACACAATATGATGATGTTACGTAACTAGAAATTCATATTTTGATTACGACTACAATAGAAACTTTTACTTGAAGAGACACGTAGAGATCTCAGGAAGATTTTGTAACAGAACCTCAGGCCTACACTTCAGAATAAGGTCTTAGGGTTCCATGAAAAATGGTAATAATAATAATCTCACGGTATGTTACTTGTTCTTATCACAACCAAAGCTATATTCAACTTAAAATCTATTTGGATAATAATAACGAATGCCTTTGCCTTTTGTAGCTAAGCCATGGTTTTCATAATATTAAAGCCAAATAGGGGCCATCATTATCAAAATACACGAATATAGTTGAGTCCATGTTTTATAAAATAAAGAGAGAGCAATCTCTAACTGATCTAGTGTGGGTCATCATGAAAGCTTTTATCATACTGATTTCTCTCAGCCACTGAGCTGGTTTGAAAAAAGAACGCCTTTGCTGTCGTTCTGACAAATATTCTTAATTATTACGAATTGGAAGAGAAAAGAAAGAATTCTCAATCAGTGCAAGCTACTATTGCGACAGGTGCATAGGTACGGAACTCTCAAAAACACCAGTTTATCTATTATCTTATTCGTCAGTCAATATAATTAAAATAATTTATTCATTAATCATATTAACATACCTTTGTATTATTGTTCACTTATAAAAAAATTGCCAAGATAACATGTTAGGTAATCTGATTGGTATCAATATTGTTATATCCTAGTATAATTAGGTCTTAGGGTAGATATAAAAATCTCAGTACAATTAAGTATTAATCAGATAACGCTGATAATTATAAACAAAAACAAGAAACGACAATAACAATTATACAATAATAATTTGCAAGAATAACTACATTTCACTGTCCATCTGACCCTCTGTCTTGACTGTCTTTGCTTTACTTTTTCATGACTAAATAGTAGAATCGAATGGGGAAAAAATGCGAAAAGAAAAACTTCAGGTAAAGCCGCAAGGAGCAGCTAGTATGAAAAAAATGAATAATACTCACTCAAAGTTGTATTTATCGACGTCAACGTCAGAGTCTTGCTTGACGATTGTGACCGGTGGCTGCGAGGGATTGGCGGCATCTTCAGCGATCACCAGGGCCAGGGCGGCGAGGGCAAACAGGGTCTGAAATGATGAGAAAAACATTAATTACTAACCGAAACCGACCGGCCAGTGACTGGAGGTGGCAGTAGGCTACTTTGCCATATTTCCCATATATCTATCATCTGCTGGGTAGACAAAGTTATAGAATGAGGAGAGCGAGGTTAAACAGACGTGAGACCATGTGAACCCTATGACTGGGTGGAGTGACAACCCATATTGTAGTCAATGACAAATAGCGCAGCACATGAAATGGACGCAGAGCTTGAAACGAAGTGCAGTGGCGTACATTAGGAGAGTAGACAGTAGACAAGGTTGGTGATGAGACGCTCACTAATAATTTTAAGCATTTTAATAGACATCCTTGCAGAAGTCGTAATTCATTAGTAAAAGTCATTTGATAATTTTGAGTATTCTGTTAGAACTTACATAATTTATAACAGTACATTTAGTCAAAATGGCTTTGAAGAAGTAATTGATAAATAAATAAAAAAATATAAACAGTAAACTTTTAAAACTAAGTATTATATATAGTGATCAATTAAATCGATTAATATTGACTGGAATTAATTACGTCTATTTAAAAATGAACAAATGTTTCGTTATCACTCTTATTTAGCAGAATAATAGAAGCAAACCTCAATCGGGATAAACCGGATTTCAGTTTGAATCACGGTTTTCAAACTTTTAACTGCCCTGGTTATGGTTATGGTATTCGAAAATTGTTATGATTTTGTTGATGTTGTGGTTAAAATTTAAATAAATCCACATGATATAACATTTACAAAATACTTCTTCGTTAAGGGATGAATTAAAGAATCTCTAAAATTTAAAGAAAATTTACTAATAAGTTTAATGGTTATGATGGGATGAATTTCTGTATTGAACCAACTTACAATTTTCATCATCTTGAATTCAAAAATTTGTAAGGATGTGTTGTAGGATGGACGAGTCCTGAACGTCTATGCACTGAACTGACAAACCAGAGCTATAAATATCTTTTCACAGTATGACTATTGACAATGGATATTTCGAAGTTTCAATGGGAGGCGAGGTGTTAATCACAATCATGCAAACAGTTTATTTAAGGTGATCCAAGAAAACTGTTACGGGTATTTGTCAATTGTGTAAATTGTTTGTGTTGCGACCCCGGCGCGGCCCAACGGGGGTGCATCACTTTATTGACATTACACGCGGCGAGGTCCTTAGAGAACACTGTGTCTTTAGGTAAGTTAAAAAAGACATCACATAAATGCTATAAATACGAAAGTTGGAATATGTGTGCGTTTGTTCCCACTGAACTCGGTAACAGCTGATTAACAAGTAAGTCAATACTATTAACAGCAAGTTAATTAGGGATGACATAATTTATGTTCCCAATATTATCAAGAACAACTGTTTAAAACACGTCATACTGAACTCTAGACCTAGATATATAAGAGGTTACATCTCTTCATATCCTATAATTAGTTATACTGAAAACATTGAAATGTAACGATAATACTGCGGAGCGTTAGGTCATAAATAACAGCATACTTACCAATAAGGTTTTTTTTCTGTTTGCACTGTAAACTATTGTCCTTGACCGAAGAGGGGCCTACGATGAGCGCACGGTACATTTTCCTATAAGGTCACGCATAAAATCAAGTAAATATTGTGTAATAGAAGGTGAAGCTAAAGAAGCATTGTGTCATAATAACTTACATGTATGATAAGTATAATATATTTTTATATCACATAAAACACCAGCAATGTCAAATAAATCTCGAAGCCTTAATTACGCAGTGTAGTTCTATAAGTTTATTTTTCCTAGTCAGGCTTACTGGTGATTGCTAACTTTTTGAAGTTACTACTTTTAAGGGGGTCCCAGGACCATCTTAAAAACTTCAGTGATGATCTTTGGTTTGTCGGAAGCTGCTGGTTTGATTTTTATGAAACTGTAAGTATAATTATAACTATTAATATGATTGAAACATTTTTTTAAGTGGCATTTTAGAAATGGTCCGTTGAAAATCTTGATTTTGGAAATTTTAAAAAGTAAGTCACCAGAAGCAGTCATGACACAATGGACAACTATGCAACTATGGAACGGGCCAGAATAGGGATTCGTTTAGTTTGTCGTATCCCAAAAGAGGAACTTTGTCGTTGCACATAATTCGAACACGGTACATTCATCGCATCGCCAGGCTGAAATAGAGATGACCAGGACACACGGACGGACAAACAACAGGTGGACATCGAGCGGTATCTACTTAACAGGTGGCTATAGTGCACTACACTACACTACACGGTCACTAGCGGCTAGTGAATAGCACGATGGTCAGACGACATTCTATCAAGCATGCCAGAAGTCGATGGTTGAGTCTTGCAAAGGTCCTAAAAGGGTAGATTTCCTCGTTCACGCTACCATATATTCTATGATGTATAGATTCTACAAGTATATGTTTATCAAAATACTGAATCTCATATTCGTTTTTTACTAATAAAATAAAATAATAAATAGCAACTATGCAAAATAATAGCGCGGTCTTTTTGTAGTGTTAATGTAGCATATATTATTTCCTCTAAAGCAATAAAAACAGCAACTTTTTGTTTAAAACGTTTATTTTGAAATCAATATTGTTTGAAATAATTTAGCACGGTCATAGGTCGAACATCTTTTATAATTATAGTGTACACAAGTTGGATTCTTTCAACTTCCTAGTTATTTACTACGCAACTGTTACTTGTGCTGTGTTTTGTTGTCTTTTTAATAATTATAACATGACTGTTTTAGACTTTCGTGGTGGTTTGCTACATTACTATTAGTACTCACGGGATATTTACCATGATTCTTATTTTTGTTGAGTTCCTGATATTTCGGTACAATATCTCGTGGGTATTAATTGTAATGTAACTCAAATCATATAAATAAGAAAGATTGTAAGAGTTTGAATATGTATGTATGTGACTCCGTGACGACAGAAAATTATTTAAAGTAAAACTGAAAGAAGCTTATGCCCTGGAATACCACATGGCCACATTATTTGCTTCAAAAAATTATGGATACTATAACATAGAGGGTAAAACCGCGAGGTGTCATTAAATAAAATAACATGAGATTTTCTTATAATGTATCTTAAGTGTTTCATAGGTTGTCTTGACATTTTTAATAACTTGGCTCGGAATTGATTCTTCTTAATAATTTCTTTATCACCCTACACATTGTCAGTGACTGGCGAATTAAGTTTAAGCGAACTTAGGGAGGATACGCTGCCTAGGTGCACGTCATAGCAGAGTGGCGAATTTTTTTGGACCACCTTCAGCACCACTATCGTCACACATATAACGACCACTGCTAACAAGAGGGTTGCTATAATTACCACACTCGGAAGGTGGCTTGGTGATCACAGAATGCTCACAGTTAACAAAGCAGGCGTCCGTCCCCGATGATTCTGGTCACTTTTTTAGAACATACCCGAATTCGCGTATTTTTTCAGGCAAGGAGGAGGGTAGTTGAAATCCTAAAAGGACTCCAGCGCTTTCTTTGAGAGATGGAGCTTTAGATTGGAGATTTAGGCTGGATTATAAAAGAGATACAATCTTACTAAATCCGATTGCACCCTAACACAATCACGTATCTTGATAGATACGTGATAATATATATATATATATTATAAATTTATATTATATTATTTTTTCGAGCAAGGAGAAGGGTAGGTGAAATCCTAAAAGGACTCCAGCGCTTTCTTTGAGAGATGGAGCTCTAGATTGAAGATTTAGGCTGGATTATAAAAGAGATACAATCTTACAAAATCCGATTGCACCCTAACACAATCACGTATCTTGATAGATACGTGATAATATATATATATATATAAATATATATTATATTTATTATAATATATATATATGCTGGTATTATTACTGCTGGCACAGTAATCGATTAAAGAGATTTGTTAAAGAATGCTTAAAAAGATTAAAATCGATGCCCAATGGGTCGCATAGCTATCTACTAATTATCAAAATATCAACTCAAGTTTACTCGCCTTGGCATTATGCCTGAGCATTCATTATGACGGGACTACATTATAAAAGTAGGTAAAGTACTTCAACACTTATTCTAATACTATTGTTAGTCTAACTCACACAGGTAACATAAATTGGCCTTGAGTACGTTGGCATGAAAACAAATATCGTCAATTATATACAGATTACATTTAACGATACTTTAAAACGTAATAGCAACCTAAATGACCATTCTTTAGTTTTTAAAACATTCCGTGGAAAATGTGAGGTCAATTTATTTACTTACTAGTTGTGAACAGCGACTTCGTTCGCTTGGACAAAAAAACTAATGTTGTTCTTTGTGATGTACAGTAACTCCTTATTAATTCTTCAGCCGTTTAGCCGTGATAACGCGACAAACATCCAGACAGAGAGATAATGTCACTTCCTATAGTTCCTATAGTTTTGACGTTTTGTATGGACTGTCAGTTGTAATTGGTTCATACATGGAGCATTGTATCAGTAGATACAAAAAGTATTTATTTTTTTGTGAAAAATAATGATTAGTTTTGACCTGTAATAATTTGTTGCCTATAAATATGATTATGATTATGATTATGATTAATGAAGGGAGTTCTGAATAGCGCAAACGAAGTTTTTTCGTCGAGACGAACGGGAAGGGCCTTCGCGTTCAGCAGTGGACATCTTCTGATAACGATGACGATGACAGGTTTACAATGGGACCAACCTTGAAACCGAGAAAAACATCTGTTCCATTAAGGATGGCAAACTCAACGAAATGTATGTTTTTTTTTCCGTAATTTCAGTTTTTGTCTCATAGTAAAAGTTGTTCATAATGTTGAACACATTAAGCTCCTCTCTGTTTAGTACCACCGTTTCGTGTAAGCCTGTGCTTAGCAATAATAGTATCCTATGTATTGTTTACGATACGCATCGTGGTATAGGTAGTTTAATAAATACACTAAATAGGTGACTTTTTTTATTTATTTTTTATGAAATTGCTTTTTTATTTCCATTACTTAAATAACATTAAATAATAAATAACTAACCCTAAGGAAAAATTAATTATAAATCTAAACAACTTCAAACTAAAAATTATGTTGAATGGTGATATGGTGATAAATATTAAACCTACTTACTTTTTTTAATTATTATCAATTTATTCGTTGCATCATCCATCTAATTTTTATTATTTGTTCAATTTATTGAATGAAATAATAAGTAGCTAGCTTATTATTTTATTTTAAAGTAGTCAAGAACATGCTTAGACTGTTTCGTTTGCGTCCCGTTAAGCATTTTTTTTAAGGGTCACTGTTTTTGCATGCTGTTCCCGTCCATGCTTGATTACCTGAAAGAGATCGCTTTAAACAATAGGGCTTTTTAAATAGAAGCCTAATCGATAGTTCTACTCACTGTATCTAGTTTTCTATACTTTCTGTAGTCTTTTAATAAAGAGTTATCCATCTATCTGTCGAAGATTCACTACTTTGTTACCTACTCTAATTTGCGTTATGTTTAAGGTGCCCTTTTTTATTATTTTTTTTTTCTTTTCGTCTCCAATTTTGTATTATTATTATTATTATTTTGTGTTTATTAGGTACTTAATAAGTTTAATTTATAAATTAATTCATCTACTATTCTACGCTATGATTGACTAATACAATTACCCTAATAATATAAATGTGAAAGGTTGTGTCTGTTAGCATTTTTGTACTCACTCAATTCCGATACGGCTAGACAGATTTGCATGAACTTTGATACAGGAGTAGCTTACACACTGCAATAAGAAATGGCATACTTTTATTCTGAAAATTACTCTGATCATATAATTAAGAAAGCGGGTAAAATCCCGCGCACCTTTTACCCCATACAAAAGACATCAACGCGCACTCTCTTTTTTTCCAAAATTTGTTTACGAGATTAATTGAGTCGTAGTATGTTTTTTAAATAATAAATGAATAAGATCAGACGTTGATATATATCGGCGGGTTTAGCACAAGCGACTAGACCACATTTATGACGCTTTTGTGAAGTGGCATCTGGTCTGCGTTTGTTGTAAAAATGAGAAATGCCTAATTATCTGAAACCACAAGAATGGTGTGTTATATGAGAGTATTATGTACCTATTGTTGTGAGATCAGACGTGTAATCTTCACGACAGATATTGAAACAATGAATACGAAGCAAGTGGTTTTCAGAGCAAAATGTCCTTATAGGTATTAGTTAGTCCCTAACTATAATCGTTGAACCAAAATAACTACAGGGAAGAAAGTCCAGGGAGCAAATCGTAATAACACCACGGCTCTAGAGCACAGCTATTGCTGTAGCTACTTTCATTTGAAGTTATTTCTATTATTTTGTACCAAGAAGGGTTAAAAGCAAAAATACGTATCTTTTATTTTTCAACAGTCTTTAAGTACACAAAGTTTGCGCACTACTTAAAAAATTACTCTGTACATATAGATTTTGAGCTTCTATACAATACAATATTTTATTTATAACTCCATAGTTACATGTCAAATCAAAATTGTTTAAAAGAAAAAAAAAACGTTGTATAATTTCCTAAAAATTGTCTAAAATTAATTTGTCTTAAAAAAGTTTTAAAAAAAAGTACTAAATAAATAAATAATAATTGTCTATGTCGTGCATGTGCAACGTGATCATTCAGTTACATTCAGCTTTTTGTTGCGGAGACAGGCGATGACACAAAATGGCATAATTTTTTGCTGAATCTTGAGACAGTTGACAGATCTTTTGCAAACGTGTGTCATCACAGAAACGATAAGCTTCCAAACTAAACACTTTGTTTTCACTCACGTAATATTTCTCAATCCTTTCTGTAAAATTACTTTTGGTGCTCGCATTTATGTAATTATATGTATGTATATTTAATAAGCATTCTTGAATAATTTAACAATATCATTTACATATTAATAATTTCCATATTATTGAATCACTATAATTTTTTTTAAATTATTATATTGTATTGTGTCTGTTTATGATAAGATTACAAATATTTTAAAGTAATGTTCGCTTTTGTACCTTTTAATTTAAGTGGCTAAGGACTAAGGAGATCGAAAACAAACGAAAAAATTAAATTTTCCATCTCTTCCAAATTATATCTGAATATATTTTTTGTATTTATTTCTGATAACAACAACACAGTTTTTGGAAGTTCAGAAAAACTAACAATTTTGCGAGTCAGATAGCTATGACACGATTACATATTTAACCCCTTAACAAACTATTTATATCAAACAAAGTTAGTGCTCCGTGTTGTTATGAAAATGGCGTTTCAGCACAATATAGCTCAATCATTTTGAGGGCAGTACCTAACGCCTGTCCTCTTCGTCTCCCAATCTCACTTTCACTATTCATTAATATTATTTCACTGTCAGTCGTTTGCCAATATTCATACATAATCTTGTGTAAGTCTTAACAATTGATTGGCCTATTCAATGTTTTGATTTGTGTCCACGTCAAGAGTTGACAAAAAAGTTTGTAAGGTCTCAAAGCCGTGAGGGCCGTGGCGACCCATCCTCACATGATGTCAGCCCGTGACTGCAGCTCCAGGGGTTATATAAAATGAACGATCTACACTAGTTACTCATTCGTTAGCTTGAACTCAACACGAACCCAGCATCATGCTTAAATACGTGAGTTGCTTAATCTTATATAATTAAAAATAAATTAATAAGATTGTTAGTGTTAGCTTATTTTGAAATCATATTGTTTAAGTTTGAAAAAGTTGCGAAATGTCGCTTGTTTGTGTGATGTAGTAATCTGAGGTTTTGAACAATGGGTGAGGAAGTCGACTTTATTGACCTCTGAGGGCAACGGGTAGGTGCGTTGTCTCAATTGTGCAGTTTCTTTGCCTTTGACATTCCGAGTCACCTCTTTCATCTTAAAGGTCATTAGACGTCTGTGGTCTAAGCTCCTGCTCATTTGTTCTTATGCATCAGCCTTTAAACATGCCACTGTTGAGATATCCCTCGAAGTATAGGCAGGACTAGGCCATATCCACCACGCGGTCCCAGTGCGGGTTGGTGGATTCATTTACGCCATCGAAATTCTTCTCTGGAAATATGCAGGTTTCCTCACGAGGTTTTCCTTCATCGAATCAAGCCAAGTTCTGCCCAAGTTTGTACCCGCAACCCCACGAATGTGAGGTGAGCATGCTCCCACTGATCTACCACGGCTCATTTGCTCATGAAGTTGTATTTGTGCCTCACTGATGAAACGACACAACGCCTATTTATTTATAGTCCGTTGCCAATTGAAAAATAGTTAATTAGTATTATTTTTAACTTTTTAGCGATTGTGGCATCTACTGAACAAAGGCCTTTTTACAGTAGTGGACTTGTGGCTGATGATGATATCTATTATTTTAACAGAGTTCTATTTGTTGCAGGCATTAGTTCTTTCTGTGATTGCTGCTCTATGTGCGGCTCAACAGAACCCTCAAGATGTGCAGATCGTCCGATACGACAGCAATGGTGAACCTGACGGCTACAGCTTTGCGTAAGGTTTTATTTTTAGACATACAAAAAATATTTTTATCAAAAAATTTCAGTTTCTCGTATCACTGTATAAAATTCAATTATACACACTGAACGCCCTAACAAAAGCTCGGATTGAGCCGGACCACGAGTCTAAAGAAATGAGAGAGAAATATATTTATGTTAAAAAATCGCTAATGATTTGTTTCTAGAAACAACATTAAATGGTGACATTGACCTTAATATTATGAGAATTTAATGTCTTGCCATACCTAGTCCTAGTTTAATTAGATTTTCACAGTAGATACTAGATAACCTTTCACAATGCAATTTAATTAGTAGTTTTTTAGCATTTAATGTTGAATTTTATTTTTTACTATTAGCATATAGCATTAATTTAACTATTCGATTTTTTTATTCTGCAACAACAGTTTTTCTAACGAGACGGTAACAGAATTGTATCTTAATTAATTAAAGAATTCCGTTCTTAGGTCATACACATTCGTAGTTCCATCATTATATGTGTTTATTTACACGCAAGGTAAAACTTTAGAAGCTTATATCTATAGCATCAAATTATGATATTATTGTAGGTAGTATTCCCAGATGCGCACGTTATGCAATGGCATGGCATAGGGTCATGCAAATAAAACAGAGTCTGCGCTTTTTAAGTACCTATTAACAGTTTATGAGTGTCGCTTTAACTGTCAAACTGTACAATATGAGTATAGTAATCATTTGCAAGTAAGAAATAAGTACTGCACTCAGTGCAACAATTAGATGCAACGAATTTAGATAAACAAAATAAATGCAATCATAAAAATAGTTGGATTACCATGTTACAATAAAATATTTGATGGTTTGCCGTTTAAAAAAAAACTGCAATTTTTACAAGCTTTTATTAAACTTTTAATTTTTGTACATATGTTAAGGTCAAATGTTGAAACTGAATTTTCCACCAGTGCCCTTTGTTCAATTGAGTTGAAACTTTGCATGCCTGTCAATTTCCGTTGACAATACAATACTATGATAGCGAGCTGACCTGATGATGGATACGGAAGGTGGAAAACGGTTCTTCTCAGTAACTAGCAGTAGACGGATTTTATAAAAGTTTGCCTGGAAAAATATTAAACTTATTACTAAAACAAAATTAAGCTTAGACAAGTTTCATCACCGAAGCGACGGGTGACGAGGGAGTCTAGTATCAAACTCCATTTAAACACATTTAATCCATTAACTTATATGTATACAGGGTTATAAGGAAAGGGTCAAAGCCGAAAAAGGCTCATCATTATGAACAACTTTTACTATGGGACCAACCCTGAAATCAAGAAAATAATATCAGCTGTTCCATAGAAAAATGTCAATGACACTCGACAACATGGATGTATGGAACAGCTGTTTTTTCTTTCTCGATTTCAGGGTTGGTCCCATAGTAAAAGTTGTTCGCAATCAAGAGAACTATGAGCTTTTCGGCATAGCATACCCTTTCCTTATAACCCTGTATATTGACGAGTTAACAAAAAAAAACTCGATTACCTTTTTCGCAGATGTGTGCCATTTTGGAGTTCAAGTGCGTAACCTAACCATTTTCTTTACAGCTTCGAAACCAGTGATGGCACATCTCGCCAGGAAGAGGGCAAGGTGGACAACCCTCAATCCGAAGAAGCTGCTCTCACCGTGAACGGACAATACGCTTTTACAGCTCCTGACGGAAAACACTACACGGTGACTTTCACGGCTGGCCCCAATGGTTACCAACCCAAAACCTCCCTAGCACGAAAGTAAATTTAATGTTAGCAACTGGATTACCGTGACCTTGTAAATATCTACCCCGATCATTCATTAACGCGTCTTATATTCTTATGTTCAATTTAGATCAGAATCCGTTGAACGATCTCACTCAGACGTGTACTCTGCCTTTAGGTATCACTGTATCTAAATTCTGTGCCATAAGGGTGTTTTTGTACTTTTATACTCGTTCCAATATGTTTTTTCATAAATAAAGTTTGTAAATGAGAAATATTGTTTCAATCTGCTCCTTATCTACTTGTGATACATACCTGTGTCATAAAAACCTTTTCATTATCGAAAAGAGATGCCTTTTCATTTTTATAAAATTATATATTGATGACGTTAAATTTAATGTTAGATAGACATCGTTATAATTATATTTTTATTTATTGTTTTTCCATAATAATATAATTATGATCGCCATTATAAGAAGGTCGTATAATTTTTATTGTTTCCTCGTTCATATAAAATTCTAAAGCGTACAAATAACAATATATTAAAATTCCTAATTATAATAACAATTTGATGGTCTCTGGATAATTCTACTGTTATTTTTATGTAGTAGGCTAAGTAGTTTAGGTAGTTGTAGTTTGTATGTATTTTGCTTAGTTAATAAAGGCACTTGCCCGATAAAAAAAAAATGATTCTGTTGAAAATTCTGTTATTGCAGAATAAAATTATATGTCTTTCTCTCTTTCTTTTTCTTTCTTCATTTATAAAAAAATCTTACTATGACGCAGCGACTAAAATAGTAGATACTCTACTTTAGCTTGAGAATACCTAAGAAGACACAACTAGACAACCAACACTATAATCACAGAATTCTCTTTATAATTAATGTCTTTGACTATAGATAGATAGATAGAAACTATTTATTGTGTACACCAAAATAAAAAATAAAACTCGTACAGAACTATCTTATAAGCTAGTGCCACAAGTGGCGGCCTTATCGCTAAAATCCTATAATATAATAATATATAATATAATATAAGACTAATATAATGATAATCATAAATTACATATTTGGTTGTCCAGCTGTGTTCTGTCTATACGTATAACATTCGCGCTCGGGCCTGACCAGATTACATTCAGGAAAACAAAAGCCTATAAAACCTGCAATGGGCTGTAAATCCCTGTGGGTGGTGGTGATCTCATCAAAGGTATTTTGATCTTTGAATTTTGATCTCCTAGTCTCCATCTCCATCTCTCCGCTAGTTGTTGTAGAAGTTGTAAGTCTTTTTGACATTTATGTAATCTGGTGCAAACAGTAAATAGTTCATCTATCTATATATATGTAAGAATTTTATTAAGTTAGTCCCATGGTTATGTGAGACTGTTACAGTTACATTTTAGGTTTAAGGACTTATGTCACATATCATTCATTTTAATCTTCGCAGGGCAAAGTATAACCAGCAAAATCATGTGACATTGATCCATCCAAGTATTTGCTTAGCAGCCTAGTCAATGATGTCCAAACAGACGTGCAACGTCCATCACATACAATTTGCACCAACGTAACAGCGTACTGTTAAGCGCACAATTTCACATTGCAAATATTGAATGCAAGTTTCGTAAATCCAGCTAAATGCCAGCACACACACCGCAAATGTTCTTAGAAATTGTCAAAGTATGATACAGTGCACTCACACACATGCTCACAGATCAACGATTCTATTGGTATTCGAAAATCTGCTCGTGACCAAAACGCCTGCATTTCGGGTAGAAAGTATGCCTCGCTATCCAGTGGGACATCGCGGCTAACATTTTGGGCACGTTGCCTGAAATTAGAGATAGTTAAAACTATATATAGATACCAAGGCTTTGAAGGTTTAAACGATCTATAATTAGTTTCTAAATAGTTGTTACTTAATATTTTTAGTAGGTACTTTGATTTTATATGAGTGAATTTATAATGTGTTTATTTAGTAAATAAGATAAAAAATATTCACCTAAGAAACATACCTAAGAATGTGTTAAGTTCAAATGTTAGACGTGGCCTGTGATTGATAAATGAAATTTCCTTGCCTATCATAAAAAGCCGGAAGACGAAGCGTAGGCAGGCCCCCCACTAGGAGGACCGACGACATTGTGAAAGTCGCTGGCAACCGGTGGATGCAAGTGGCACGTTGTCGGTCTGTATGGTAGTCTAAGGGGGAGGCCTATGTTCAGCAGTGGACGTCTTCTGGCTGATAATGTATGTAATCATAATAAAATTAAAATCCTTCTTTAAAACTAGAAATGTAACCCATTAGTCAACCTTAATATTTGACCTATTTTTATTGAGCACTACTGTGCTACCAATGATACACATTGTAGGTTCCAGCTGCTTGTTTTCTAACAACTTTGGTTGGACTAAAAATCTGTCACTGGTTGGCAACACAGCCTATTTCTATTTTATAATAAAGCCGTAACCCTACTCAACATTGGTTTGTCATCATCCCGGTCATGTGCCAAAGTTGACCAGGTTCTTCTGTTTCAAACATTGTTCCGACTTTTGTTCGAGAGCTGTTTTTGTAAATACTGAAATAAACATACATATATTTTTAATTCAAATGGTATGTATTGATGGTTTGATGGTATTATTGATGGTTTCAAAGCTTAACTTAATATAAGTTAAGCGATGGTATCAAAGCTTAGCTTATACTAAGCTGTATTGATGTATGTATTAATGGTTTGATGGTATTATTGATGGTTTCAAAGCTTAGCGTAATATAAGCTAAGCGATGGTATCAAAGCTTAGCTTATACTAAGCTAAGCTTTGATACCATCAATAATACCATCAAACCATCAATACATACCATTTGAATTAAAAATATATGTATGTTTATGTTGTGTTTATCGTGGACGTGTATCGTCAAATTGCTAATTTTTTTGTTGTAATGAAAATTAGTAAAGTTTAATTTTTACAGATACAGAATGATGGATTGTTAAAATACTATTTCAACCCTAACGTAAACTGTATCTACTTATTATTTGTAACTACAATGCCCTCGTCGGCGTCGTCCGTAAGCTACCAAATCAAGAAAGCTAATGTTTTGTTTAATTAAAACGGGAATGCTATAGCTAATGACCTTTATCAAGGAATGCTATAAGCGTGACACGCGCGCGACCTTGGGCCTTATCTGGTGGCAATGGTCATCGCGTGCCGTCCCACTCTCGCCAACTTACTCGCACCATGCGAGCGAGCAGGATAGCAAACGAAGACCATCGCCACCAGAGTTACGGGATAAGTCCCCGTCTTACCTTGTAGTCTTCAATGCAAGCTGTCAAAAGCACGTCAGTTTTCATGGTAAAAAAGTGAATGTTTTTTTCTTCTGATTTTTTATATTCATCACATCAGGAGCGCCAGTCTCGACGTTTCGCTAAGCACTTTGCGACCGAATTCGGTCGCTATGACGCAAAAATTAGACAACGAACACGAATTGTTAACGAAAAACGAAAACATAGCGTTGAATTTTGAACGCAAAACATAGCGTTGAATTTTGAACGCGAAACAATTCGTGTTTGTTGTTTAACTTTTACGTCATAGCGACCCAATTCGGTCGCAAAGTGCTGTAGCGAGAAGTCGAGACTAGCGCCCCAGACCAACAGCGTTGGGCATCATTCGTTTTACTGCATTTAATGTGTCCTACTCCACCAGAGTTCAAATGACGAAACCCATATAATTATTTAGTATGACGAAACAGATAACCTTTGAACTACCCATCAATAAGAGTCATTAGGAGGTAGGCAAATCCAGGCTCTATAATACTATTTAAGACCCTTTTTGGATAATTAATTATTGCACTGGTCAGTTATTACTAGTAGTTTGCCTAGAACTGAGACCTCGCGATGTTACGTTTTACAAGGCCTTATTTCAACACCGTTCATATTATCGTAGACATAAGTCGTCCATGGTGTTACTATGTATTTATTTACAAAAAAAAAAAAGTATTTATGTATTCTATCAGTTATCTGGTTCCCATAGTACAAGCTTGCTTAGTTTGGGCTAGATGGCGCTGTGTGAAAAACGTCCACCTATATTTATTATTTATTATATTACAAAAATATGTAGCTGAACGAAGGAATCTAGCAGAATCTATATTTTGCTAGGGAGACTCAAAATTCATTTATGCAACTTGCGCCTGGGATTGGCCGACTCTAATCTATGTTTTTTTTTACCACTTCGTATTTTAGGGATTGTATCTAATCTAATCTCTAGAGGCATATTCTTCAAATATTTAGATTCAGATGGTTTAGGGTTTCCATACAGTATACAATGTGGTAAAAGAAACGCCTGCTTGAGGCTGAAATTCTAAGCTCATTAGATCACAATGCGATGAGAAGTAACTAGGCGCTTTCTACATATGTTCTATAAAACTACGTGGTCAGATAATACGAGTAGGTATAATCATGATTATTTTGAGGTGTACATTCCTTTTGGGATAGCATTATTAGGATGGGGTTAGGAACCACTGACCACTAAACTCTAAATGATAACTCTCTCTATTTGGAACAACAGTCGAATATAAAGAATAATCCTAAGTACATACATTTTTATTTATTACCGTTAATAGAAAAATTAAATTAATGTTTGTTTATTTTATTTTAAAAGTATATTTCATAACTTATAAATAATTAAAATTACTTTTTTAAAATAAGAGTACATGATTGAATACAATATTATAATGATTATTAGCATAACGCTAAATTATTACAAGTACACGTGCATAGGTAAATAGATAAATTAAATAAACTATAATCTATTATAATAATATTTATTTATAATTTTTTATCACAATTTTTAAATTAATTTTAATTTTATTTATAATAATCGTCAATGGGAAACGGATGGTATATTATATAGTATAGTCTTGTTCTTATATACAACAAGGAGAATTCTGTGTGTAGAACATACCATTCATTAAACAGTGTACTCGTTTCCATGCTTCGTTTGAACGAGATAGTAAAGTATGTCATACTCACTGATTCGACAGTGGCATTGAAAAAATAACCTTAACCAATCTACAGGGCTTAATACCTATTTTTGTTAATTTAGGTTGACTAATTTGTACTGTACACAACTGCACCTGCAACTGTACTGTACTGTTTGTGTGTGCGTGCTGTTTTGTTGTTTGTTTGTTTGTACTATTAATTCCACACGCACAAAATTATTAAGAATATTTATGCCAATTTAGGTACACTTAAATTATGAAATATCTAGCTGCCAAAATCGTGCTAGCAAAATTATGTCGTTAAGCATTTTTCGATTGCACTCGAATTGACACTTAGTCAAAAATACGTTGGTAAATACAATTTCAAGTACAATTTTAAGTACACTATTGAAGTAAATTATTTGGGTATGTGACCTCTGGTTCATGTAGTGTGTAAACTTAGTGATTATTCTTTGATTCGGTACCGTTCATCGATATTATTGAAAACAAACATAGGTTTTTCTTGTGTTTTCTGTAACTACAATATGTAACGAGTTTGAACAGAAATGTATTTTTCTTAATTAATTCTGAAATATTATTAATATGCATTATGATACATACAAGCGCAAGTCAAGATGAAGCTGAACACGTGTTTGACAAATTTGCTTTAAATGAAAGAGAAAAAATTTAGTAATAGATCAAAATAAAGTTTTGCTTATCTACAAATATTTTATTATAACTCCCATTTATCGTAAATGGCCTTGATTGATATGATAATTGTAAAGTAAACACATAACACTTAGCTTTGACCTTTGTCAATTAGTTAGAGTATTCTATTCAAACTTCATGATCAATAGGCCCACCAATCTGGGCATGAATGCAGTAGATATACAATTCCTACGTGATAAAAATATTTTTTACTATTTTGGTGGACTCGGGTATGTTCTAAGCCTGCGACACGAGCCACCAAAGGATGGGCAGCAGCGTGCTCTTAGTAAACCGTGAGCGTTCGCGATCCCCAAGCCCTCTGCCAAGCCAAGTTCTAGTGGGAATTATTACACCCCAGTCCATCCCCTACCCCACCTGCCCAAAGAGGGAAGCCTTTGTCAGCAGTCTTTGGAC
The DNA here is from genome assembly GCA_947579745.1 of Apocheima hispidaria. Taxonomy (NCBI): domain Eukaryota; kingdom Metazoa; phylum Arthropoda; class Insecta; order Lepidoptera; family Geometridae; genus Apocheima; species Apocheima hispidaria. Next base: position 8,606,131 of record OX388151.1, read on the forward strand.
GTCTTCTGGATGATGAGGATGTCACCAAGACAATATTATATGCTCTAATAAGGTCTCTCTAGACAATGAACACGTTACTAGCCCAGTACTATATTCAACAGTTAGACACATTTTCTAGTAATGTCACTATATTTTCATGATTTGCCTTTTGAACCAAATTTCAGGAATTCTGGTATACTATTATAGCTTCTGCTAGATGCTTCTTGTTCTAGGTAAGAGCTTTTAGGATAATAATAAAGAAGCAACAATATTTTACGATGCTGTTGTGAAAGCTGTAAGTGTTTCATCGATGACGACAGATATGTCTCAGTTGTTGATTTCAATTCCCGGCCCATAAAATTTTTGGGGGCTGATTTTTTTCCTGGGTGTTATAGTTGTCCGTCTCTTTGTATGTGTTCTACTTTGCACAAGTACGCATTTAGAAATTTTTGTTTTATTGATTCTATAGTTTAATATCAGAGTGAAGTGTTGTTCTTAGTTTTAAAAAACTCTGTTTTCTTTAAATTTTTAAGATGGTCATAAAATTAACTATCAATAAAACATAATTTATGTATTTTATAACTGTCAAACGGAATCATGATTTACATGAATATAAATGTAGGCACACCCATTAAATCGAATTTATTTTGAGTAATAGAGTTGTTAAAATATTACGACTGTAATGAAATACTGATGATGACGTGTAGAGTTTTTGACCGAGCGAAGCGAAGGTGTCAGAATGTAATGAAACAAAATGTATTTTTGTTTTAATAAAACGGGAATACTCACGTTAAATTGAGCGGTTATTCCGACTATAGTTTCGGTCACATTCGGTGACCTTTATCAAGGAATGCTAAGCGTGACACGCGTGTGACCTCGTCTTGCCTTGCACTGCGAGCTGCAGCGGGTCGCGCCGGTGACGTATTTATTTTAAAAAAAATGTCAAAACCACGTCAGTTTTCATAGTAAAACAAAATGTATGGCCTGTGTGTAATTTTGTTTGACGAAAACTTACGTGCCGTTGATCCGAGCTCGCTCGCACATTTTCACGTAATTTAAAAAAAAAAAAAAAAAAAACTGAGTTTGCATTTCCAAAATGGATACATAATTATGTTCTAACTGTAGTATGTTTTAATTTGTCAGAGGAGATGCCAAAAAATCGAAAATCTCTATCGTCCACATAATACTCCCATATTATTTCTTGCGTCATAATAAAAGATATTCAAAGATAATACAAATACTACTAAATTCGAAACATAGTTATTTTTTTTTATTTTTTTTATGCCATAGGTGGCAAACAAGCAGACGGGCCGCCTGATGGTAAGCGATCACCGTCGCCTATGGATACCTGTAACACCAGGGGCATCACAGATACGTTGCCGACCTTTAAAGACTGGATTAACAGCCCTTTTGAAGACCCCCATGTTGTAGTTACTCGGAAAAACCGCTGGTGGAAGCTCATTCCACAATTTGCAGGTGTGAGGCAAAAAGGATCGCGTAAAACGCACAGTGTGCGATTTCCACAGATCGATCACATGCGGATGAACTTTTAAGCGGTGGCGGCTGGTGCGGTGATAAAATCGCGACGCCGGTACCAGGTCGAACAATTCTTCAGAACACTCCCCATTATAAATGCGATAAAAGATAGAGAGAGACCCAATGTCTCTGCGCATGCTGAGCGGCTCTAAGTTTTCGGTGAGTTTGGGATCGTTGACAATTCTGACAGCTCTACGCTGTAATGCATCAAGAGGCTCAACTTGATACTTGGTTGCTCCATTCCACAGATGGGAGCAATACTCCACGTGATGTCGGACTTGGGTATGTTATGATAAACAGATGCTACATACTTTTTGGAGTTTCAGACTTCATTTATCTAACTTGCAAAAGCGCGAGTGAGATAGCTTTTTCGGCTTTTTTCCTCCTGAGATGCATTTTTTTTTTTATTATTATTTTTGTGTTACTCGGTGACGGGACGAGCAAGTCGCTCACCTGATGTTAAGCGTCACGCTTACCCATAACAGTTCAGTGCCACCCAGAATTTTGAAAATTCAACAGTTCAAAACTTTGCGCGGCAATGCACTGCTCTCGTCACCCTGAGATGTTAGATGTAAAATCTCTGTATGCCCAGTAATTACGCTGGAAACATTGCTCTTCAATCCGGAACACAGTAATGCTTGCACACTACTGCTTGGCGGTTGAATAACTTGAAAAGGTACTTCCCCAGGCGGACTCTGCAAGAGAGCCCTACCACTACAAAATGTTTGTGGGATGTAAGTAGTTCGAGTTCGCGCTTTTAATGCACCATTCAGTCGTTTTATGAATCTCGGTGAGATTCATAAAACGACTGAATGACATACTCTCTCGACAACCCGATCTGGATATATTTTTCGATAAGATGGCAAGATTTAGCACTGTGGTCCTTGCCAATCTTAGTTGCAGCATGTAATAAGTTGGATTATTCTGTAAATTATGTGTTTAATTTGAAATAAATAAATATAATATAATTTTCAATAATAATATTGGAAATTATATTTACATGAACTTTTTTTGGTTCGTTTCGTTTTTTTTCTGATTTCATAAAAGATAATTCTACTGACACTTAAATTTAATCTAATGTAAAGAGCATTTTCATACACTGTACGGATATGAGCAAAAAATGTTTTCTTCAAACTGCAGACCGAGGCCACAAATAAATAATTGATTTAAATAATTGAATTTTTTGATTTAATAATTGATTTATCTCAAAAACTTTACTTTTTTTTAGGTTTTTGTTGAAAAAATATTTCGAAAACATGTCGTTTTCAATCGCTTTCCAATGAGATATTACTAATCAAAAAATCTGTAAGAGCTATAAACACACAAACACCTAAAGACGCCTACGCCTATCGACACACAAAGTCGACTACGTATAAAAGGCTCAATTATTTACAATATAATAAATAAAACTTGATTTTTAACCCCCGACCAAAAGAAGAGTATTAGTTTAAAGCTTCCGATGTAAGTGTGTGTGTCTGTCTATGGCGTCGTAGCTCTCAAGCGGGTGGACCGATTTGAATGCGGTTTCATTGTGTTTGTTCTTACCTAATGTTTGATGAAAATCAGTCAAACCGTTACAAAGTAAAATTTTCCGAATTGATCTCTTGTTGAATCAATTAAAACGTCGCACTTTACTTAAATCCAGTTAATTATCGTGTTTATTTTTATACTTTTCAAAGGCAGGGGCTGCTATCGGACCTTACTTACCCTGCTCTTACCGCAGCTGGCAAGAGACAACGAAGTCTACAATAAAATTATTTACAAGGATTACTAACAAAAACAAACTTTATGTACAGCGAAATTTAAAATTATATTCACAAAATTCTGTTAATTTACAACAATATTTACAAATATTAACTTAAAATTATTCATCAACATAATCATCATCAGCTGAAGATGCCCACTGAGCATAGGCCTTCAATGTAGAACGTCACAGTGAAGGACAAATTGCCATTTTCATCCACTGGTTGCCCGCGACTTACACAATGTCGTAAGTCCACCTAGTGAGAGGCCTACCTATGCTGCGTCTTCCGGTTTGTGGTCACCACTCAAGAAACTTTCTATTTCCCATTGATTTATCGGTCCTTCGTGCGATGTGGCCTGTCCATTGCCACTTCAGCTTGCAAATCCTGAAATGTCGATGACTTTGGTTCCTCGGCGAATATATTCATACTAGCTCCTGCCCGCAGCTTCGCCCGCCTTTTTCAGGGAAACAATAATCCATCGAATTACTATGGAGGTTAATAATTATACTTATCACATAGAAACTTTATATTTTACCAGGACCAAAATAGCTTATGTGTTAATCCATGCCATGAGCTACCCCGAAACCAAATTTCATCAAATTATGTACAGCCGGTACAAAGTTAAAGAGAAACAAATATACTATTCCCCAAATTTTAAATATTTTTTTTATGCTAACGGGAGTTAATTTTGAAAAAACTGTGACACCCGTATCTTTTTATTTTTCTTGTAGAGCAGTATACCAAGTTTGGTATCAATCGAACCAGAGAATAAAAAGTCCATACAAACTTTAACACCCCATTTCACCCCATAAGGGGTTGATTTTCAAAAAATCCTTTCTTAATGTGCGTTTACACCCCTCAATAAACATATCCTCCAAATTTCAAGTGTCTACGTCCAGCGGTTTAGGCTATACGTTGTATATAGGTCAGTCAGTCAGGGCAAAGCCTTTTATAGGTATAGATTCATTCCGAATACAGATCCCATCTGCCCTACCCTGCTACTCATGCGAAGATCCCGTTCCACATAACCGATGATGACAATCGGTAAACACGGAATAATATGCTAACCGGAAAACACGGAATAATATGCCAACCGGCTATTAGGGAAGCGAATCCCATATTCTCGCCGAGACTCAGAAGAATTCCATTGGTGAACCCGTAACAAAAATGAATATTCGCGTATTCTTGATTCATTAAACCAGTCATGCTGGTACTCAAAATAATTTTGTATTTATTAGAGAATAATAAAAATATTTCACCAATTAAACATTCTTGCGAACTTTGATTAGGAGGAAGGAATATTTTTTGTTTTACAATCAATACAAAGAAACAGAACTCCTAAACAGTGTTGATTGGTATTATAAAAATAAAATTGTTTAGGAAATGACGAGAGTTAATGGTGATTTTTGTGGTGACGATGTCTTTGTGTATCTTTAAAACTCGTCATTATTTGTTCATGAATAATATGTATCTGATTGGAAAGCTATTGGAAAGAAAATGTGTTTAAAATAATTTTCCGGAAAAATACCTGAGTCAACTTTTTGAGATAAATCAAGTTTTTAGCCAGGGTCTGCATTTTGAAGAAAACATTTTTGCGCATATCCGTACATTGTATGAAATTATGCTCTTTAATTAGGATTTAATTGTCACTGATGTCACGGATGTCTTTTATGAAATCATAATTAAAAACTTGCTAAATGATACCTGTTTTTTTTTTTCAAAAATCTGCGGTTTAAGCTCCAAAACGGGGAAATTTTCAAATTTTAAATAACTCGAAAACCATAAACTTTTGCTCGACTAATGTAACGTCTTGGAAAAAAATGGTCTGCAATCCAATCACTCTGTAGAATTAGGTAATTTATAGTACATGAATATTTTGGCGTGACGTATCATCGTGTATAATGTAATTATTATTTTCATTCAAAATTTAAACATCGCCGCTTTCAGAAAACAAAAAGTCACCGGACGGCACATACATATTATAATTAGATTGATGATGATTAGGTATTAAAATTGTAAATCATCAAATCATAAACCTAGACCATTTGTACACCAACGACCCAACGTGTTTATCCTGCATTTACCGTTGAAATTTACATTTAGCGTGATTAATTTATTTATTCATCATCTGACTCGTAAATCTTTTTATTTGAATATAATTACATCAAACACACAAGGATATTATACGATGCATCGATGAGATCTATGATTATAGCTGTGTTGTTGTTAATGTAACCTATGTTGATTTCTTCCAGCACAACATCGAAGAACAATTTTAACCAATATTTTAAGAATAAAAAATATCTTATTTGTTATTTATTTATCACCTGGTCTGTTGTATTACCAAGTTATCTTGATAATTTTAATCAATGAACTTCCGTTTACATTTTTATGGGCTTAGAGTTTCGAAAAATGTATGATAACATCGTATATCTGAGGTCATCATCATCGGCAGCTTATTATATAAGCCCACCGCAGATCATAAGCCTTTTGCCAATTTGTATTATGAGCCAATCTCGTCCAGGTGTTGCCGCAAATTTTTTGGATAGCCTCACACCATCTTTGAATTGGTCTACCAGGGCTACGCTTACCAACACGTGGCCTCATCTGGCCACATGGCCAAAAACACTTACTACATTTTATGCCACTTTATAAATGTTAAAAGCGAAAAAATACGAAGCATGAAAATAATAAAAAAATACCAAATACAACTACCTAAACTACTTATCCTACTACATAAAAAGAACCACAACAGCAGGTACTCAGTAGGTCTTCATAAATTAAGATTTTGGACAGATTATTTAGTTTTTTCGGGTTATTTTATTTATGAAATCAGTCAGTGATATATCTTATTTATCTAAAGTTTTATTGTAGGCTAAATATTAATAATCTATATGCACCTTACTAGTGCCTGCTTTGACTTTCCTAAGAACACAGGTACTAGGTAATATCTTAGATGACTTAGATCTTACAAATTAGTGCCAGAAGCACTTGAATAAATTTGGAGCTACTTAATGCAAAATATCTACGCAAGGATTTGTCCGAGACAAAACAAATATTCGCAGATTACATGATAGAGCTATGATTATGTGAACGCAGATTCGACAGTCCGTTATCAGAACAAACAGTACCTTGCTTGCTTTACCCTCACAGAAGCACACTTTTTAGACTTATCAACAAGACTACTTGATTACTACCTAAATATATGGCACAAAATATATTGTCAAATCCGATTTTTATTATTTTTAAATAAGTAAGGTGCAAAAATTAGAAAAATCATAATCTCAAAAAATTGAGAAATTTTGAAACAGTTTTCTTTATTCTGTTTTCTTAATTTTGTAAAATTTTATATTGTTGTCGTGCATTTTGATTTGAAATGGACGTCGTGTTATTTGCAAGACAAAATTTAAATATTTATTTAAATGAATTAGCACCGAAACAATTGAATTAGCATTGAAACATGCAAAACAATTGTCAAATAGAAAAGGAAAAGAATTTTGCAACATTTCTGATGACATCTGAATTTATCAGAAACAATTTAGAAATAGCTACACTGCTAGCTGAATAGATAATAATACATTTATGATAAATATGTAAAAAAAACGTGATGCTACAGGCAGGAACCAAGCTCACCAGGATGTCACGCACAAAGCTATAGGTAAAGCTATGACGGAGTTGTTTGACGCTTCTACATATTATGTATGTTTGTTCTATGGCAACGATTTTATAAATTACGTGAACGAAGAATCAGCACAGTCTAGTGTCGGCGCTTGCGCAACAGGCTACTGAACAGCCAATGTCGAAAAATATCGAAACATAATAGTTCTTCGTACAAGATATAAGACAACATAAAAGGTAAGTTAAATATTGTGAAAAAACAAGGTGATTCGTGTCCTATCTTGATACTGAAACACCTCAAAATTTAAAAATTAAAAATTATTTCTATTTTTTACATACATACTATTATGATATATACATATTTTTTTTTACATTTGAATTATTTCCTACGGGATACTACCAGTGAACATGGCACAAGCAACTGTGCCGAAATATCGGAAACTCAAACATAATTTAAAACGTGGAAATGTCTCGTGAGTACTAATTTAAAAGTAAACAACCGCGAAAGTCTAAAACTTTTTTTTAATATTCTGTCTTATCGTAATTTTCCATTGTGATAGAAAGTGATTTATTTATTTCAAGTGAAAAAACGTTTTATTTACCCATGGTGTGGGATACACCATGGGTTCTCAAACATTATTCCATGATTAAGAGTTTTGGCACGCACACTAGACACACATCATCTACATACTCGGCAATTCGGCAATTTTACGTGTAATGCTGTATTTGCTTCGCAAATTATCAAACAAATTTGAGTATGCTTTGTGGTAAAACTACAGTAAAATAGATAATTCACATAATTGATTACCGAGCTATTATTAGCAATAGTACCTATTATCTAAGAGATTTGCATCGCAGGTTCAAAGTTGCTTTTGTTCTATGGTATAATGTAAATGTCTTAGTGTCGTCTAAATATATTCGTTGTATTTTTTTTTTCTTTTTTCTTCATTTCAATATTATTATTGTAAAACAATATCTATGGAGCAAATAACCTACACATAAATTCACATCGTGTCGTCGTTTTTCGTGTCTGCGTCATAAAAACAAAATTACCAAAAAAAAAAGTTTCAAAATAGCATTCTAGGAAAATTTACGCAAAATAAAAAATTACCTTAAGGATCAAGTTTTTCGTCAAAAACATTAAAAGTGGAATACTAATCGTGCACGTAAAAGTACTAAAAGTTATTATTTTCACAATAGTACATAATTCATCATGATCGTTAGACGTCATCTACTGAACAAAGGCTTCCTCCTGCAGGATGGGAGGGTATTGACATAATCCTCACGCTTGGCAGGCGGCTTTGGGATAGTAGCACGCTCACCGTTTACTAAGAGAAAGCTGCTGGAACCACAGGAGGACTGTGGTTCTGGTTGAGGTTCTGGGTATGTCCTAAAGGGCATACCCGGGTCATTCCCTGAAAAACATATCGTTTCTGAAAATCACAGATTTAAGTTGATATTTGTATGAAAACCGGTTCTCCAATAACGATTAAATGTTAAATATCTATACTAACATATAACCAGCCACGTTTACCAGATTGTATCATGATTAGTTCTGCCAAATTATTGTGGAACATCTTAATACATGAGGTATTAGTTTGTCTAGTTCTACATCCGTATCGTCTCAAATTGACCGGTAAATTTATATTTTTAAGTCAACATACAGTGTATTCAGGGTGTCCCAGAAGCCGACGTCAAGCCGGAAAGAAGGGATAGACCAAGTCGTAATAGTAATGAGAAAAATAAAAAAATAATCTAAGTAAATGCATGTGAAATGATTCCAAAATATCAAATTTTGTAGAAGAAGTTACTACAATATTTACTAATTAAGAACGCTAATTATAATATTTTTAGGCTGTTATAAATTGCTAACATATTATGTTCCTTTAGGAGATAACAAAATAGTTTTTATAAGCTTTTATTTAACTTGCAATGTTTGTTTGTATGTTCGGGTTAAATCTTACAACTGAATTTTACACCAGTTCCCTTTGTTTAATTGAGTTGAAATGTTGCTTGCCTTTTAAGCTCCGTTGACAATACAAAACCATGAGAGCGAGCTGATCTGATAATGGAGACGGAAGGTGGAAAAATTGGTAAATAGAAGTTGGACACATTTTGATCAGCTTTCAGTACCAATAACGGATTTTATAAAAGCTTGTCTGAAAAAATATATTTTACCACAAAAACTTATTTCAAGTAATTATTATGTAAATAAATTACACAATAATATTTAGTTTATTAATGAATATACATAAAGCCGCAAAACCACAGTCTTGTTAATGCGGTGCCCACAATCATAACGTCATTTATTAAATAATGTATTATTATGTTACAATATTAAATTTTCACAAACTGATAACATTTCTGTATTAAGTTTTATAAGGCTATGAAGCCTGATTTATTTTAATTATTTCAAATTAGCACTGGATATTCGGAGAATTGGACATCTACCTGAACATTTAGGTGTTTTGCGTTTAAATTTCATGAAGATCCTTTTTATGCACCAAAATATCTTCAAGATAATTTTGACATCTGATATCTAGGCTTCTTCAAAACTGTTATTAATAGTAATAACTACAACTTTGCATACTTGTCGATAAATTAGCTTTTTATAGGCAGTTCTGGTAAATACTAAGTCAGAATAATATTTATGTTCCCTCATTAAATAACATTCCAATGTATGGGAAAAGGTCAATCGTATACTTAAATTTTATCAAACAATATACGACTCTTTTATTCACAATACTCGTAATTAAGATTCATTCAAACTTTTGGTAGAATATTCAAATTATTAATATTTTTTTCTACACTCTTGTCATTATTTTGAAACTAAAGTGCATAATAAATAGCCCATGAGTACAAAGCCTCTCAGTTGTGAAAAAGGGAAAACAATAAAAAAAACTTCAACATATAAGAAATATTTCGTTAGATTTTTCTGGTTTTTGTAGTAAAGTCAGAAGCCAATTAGTAAATCAATTTCCATAATAAGCTTATAATTTTTTATTTTAAACTCAATGTTGGTCTCCCCTGAATAAAGAAACCAGTTTTAGACGACTCCACACGTGTCTTATTCTCATCTAAGTCATGTTTCAACACTTTCACGTGTTTGGGTATATAAACCAAAAATAATCCATTAAATAACCGGCTAAACTAGTCTATAGAAATATAACACGTTAATTATCAGGGTACAATATCTTATGATGATGCCGAAATAAATCATCTCGGTTTTACCTTATAAATGTTTTAAATCATTTTTAGTTCTGTTGTTCAGTGCTGCTTTACAGGCTTGGCACTCCTTTTCCCTCCTGTTTATTTGATTTGACATATTGGTATCCTAACTAATCCTATTTAGTCCTAACTAATATTATAGATGTGAATGTATCTCTGTCTCTCTGTCTGGATGTTTATCGCGCTGTCACGGCTAAGCGGCTGAACGGATCGAGCTGAATTGTTGCATAAATACAGATTGTAAATAAAGACAGACCTAGGCTACTTTTTTTTTGTGGGAGCACGCGAACGAAGTGGTTCAGAGGAATATAGCCGCAGTCGTATCAGGGGAATAAAGCTTCGAGGTATAATAACTTGTTAAGAGCATGTCAGGCCATGCTTAGTAGGGTTCCGTAGGTGCGTAGGACGTTTGAAGTAATTCTCCGTTTTTTCAGGTTATCTCAAAAAGTTATTATCAGATGCTACCCAAAATAATTTTATAACAAAGTTTTTACTAAGATCTATGAACGTGGAAGATAACAAGTTTCTAAGATACATAGTTTAGAAAAGGCAGGGGGGGGGACACATTGCAAGCAACTTTGTCGGCCCATATTTCGTAAGCGATACGTCTGATAAAAGCATGGTATAGAAAACCCTAGTATCATTTTAAAAGACCTATTCAATGATACCCCACATGTGGGGGATAGGCGTTTTTTTTTTTTATCCCCGCTGTACATGTATGACGTGATGCGATGATTTAGCCATCCTATTTATAAAAAAATATGATTTTTTTATTCTCTTAAAATTGTCACCTTACAAAGATCTGTTCAACGACATCCAACAGGCGGCGAAATTTTTTTTTATCCCCTCTTTACATGTATGGGAGCTACTCTTATTTTACAAAAAAAAAGTTTTTTTATTTTTTTAAACTGTAGGTCTATACTTAGACTATTGTTGTGCGAAATTTCATGCATGTAAGTTTATAACTTTGGAAGTTATAAGGCTGTAAAGGATTCAGACAGACAGACAGACAGACATGACGAACTTATAAGGGTTCCTTGTAGGACTACGGAACCCTAAAAATGATTACGTTCATGCCGAGGAAAAACTTCGCTTGCACGATTCATAACTCACTAGCAATTCTGCGAACAGTAAACCTCGCGAGTATAAACTTTTTTGCACAATCACAATTCTAATGTTTCATAGATTTTTTTAGTCGTCGGCGATTTTTGAATGGTAAGTTACTTCCCCCCAAAATATTGGGCGTTTGCTGCGGCGCCGCTTACCGGCTGATTTTAATAATATTTGTCATAAACTTTCGATACCCAATTCTTTACATGAATATCGACTTTGAGCAAAATCGGTCAAGAGGTTGTCAATATAAAAAGTTTTGAGTTCCCAGTTCGATGTCGCGAACTGAAACCGCACAAACTTACATCTTGACAACATCTTGACCGATTTATCTCATATTCAAAATTCTTGTTTGGAATCAAGTACTGAATTCTGATGCCAAATGATGATTTTGATGACAAAATCGGCCAATAAATGGTGCCGCAGCAAAAAGGGGGAAACTTTTTGAGGCAAATACCCCTCCAATCAAAAACCGCTGACGACTAAAAAAAACCTAAAAAATTGTAGAACCTGTATAAAAAGTTTCATCAAGATTGGTTGCAAAATACGACCTGGGCCCGTACCGTGAGGTGCTTATTGCGATGATTATTAGGTTCAGCCGACGACGATACGCGATCACGACACGTAGTGCCACGCGATAAGGTGTATGGTCGCGTAACGTCATCGGCTGAACCTAATAATCATCGCAATAAGCACCTCACGGTACAGGCCCAGTACGCGAGTACCAACATACGGACAGATGAAAGCAAATTTTGCCAGTTAAAACTGAGACTTTTCGTTCGCTTCGCTCACTCGGTCAGTAATATTGACTACTCGTGAAATAGTTAGTGAGCCTGCCGCATGAGCAGGAACCCTGAATTCGATTCGCGGCTGAATATTTAATTGACCCTAACTCTGACAGGGTTTTTTTTTTTAATACTGCCTTTTATATTTAATCTTTGTACTGATTGAAATATTCACACTTAATGAGCTTAATGTGATTTTTTGTTTAGCACCTATATGGAAATAAATTACTAAATGATTGTGCATAAGTAATGTTTTTTATTCGAATATTTGCTCTAAATTAGTTTAACACCTAATAAAGTCAACGATAAATTAAGTTTCGTTGCGAGCACCTTCTGGCTTGTTAATAAATGTGTATTTAATTAGATCAAATCAAAATAATTTATGTATAAAAGTAGTAGAAACTGGTATCAAATTTTTTAATTGGATTGTTCGAATATAAAGCAAATCTTTGTATATGGGTTAATATACAAAGTCGATCATTTAATAATTAGTCGTATTTGACAGTTTTATGGAAAAATGTAAAATATGGATCAATTAGCAAGGAAATATGTCAATAACCATATCATTAACATTATAATGAAATGTGCAAAGTATGCCAAATTGTAGGGTACGTATTGAAATGTTAAAAATTTAAATTGCGAAATTGGCGATATTTCTTTGATCAAAATGTCTAAAATGAAATGAATGTCTAAATGTGAAATTGTTTAAGATGTCGAAAATTAATATAAATAAGTTGAAAATTTGATTGTCAAACGTTTAAAACACAAAATTATTTAAAATTTTAATGGTCTTTAACTCTAAGTTCAAAATGTAGTAATTTTATTTAATATTTTTTTAATGTCGTTTAGATCCAGTAGATACAGAAAAGTAGCTTGAACATAATAAAGTAGCCCCGAAATATTTAGGTTATTATGTCTTAACTGCGACATACAAGCACGAGCCGAGCGAGTGCGCAGCGGCAAGCGGTGAAGCGTTAAATAGTAACTGTAACATAATTGTATAATTTGAATATTAGGCATTTTAACTTTAGAGATCTTTTGAACTTGTGCATTTTTAAGTTTGACGTTTCTAACAATTTTTTTTTTCATTATGAAGTTAGTTTTGGCTTTTAAACCATTTCACGTTTAGATTTTAGAAATTTTAAACCTAGACATTTAAGGCTATTTAAAGTATGTATGTAGGCTATTTAATGTATGTAAGTAAGCTATTTAAATTTTTAACATTTATGGGAACATTTGGGGTACGTATGGTCCTACCCCAAAATATAACATGGCGCAATGTGTAATTTAACCTAACTTTTTTAAATACTTATTTCAGCGATATATTTACAAAAATTGTAACTCTAGTAAAGTTGCATTGCAAATATTGTGTAGGCAAAGTACGGTACACAAACATTCCCCCATACATATTCTACGTAGGTATGATGTGTTAGACGATGTTGTCACAAAATGTTATAATAAAACGTGATTTACTTATTTAAACGGTGGTAAATATTTTGGCCAGTGAATAGTTTCTGCAAAATTCAAATAATAAAAGTAAATGCAACGCTACTAGGACATGAAAATCTATCGCCAAGCAAGTGGTAGCTTCACTTGGGAGCTAGCTCCCTATTCCAAGCTAGGTGTGTTTACCATATTCGACAACACCGTTGCATAAAATCATTGGAGTAGTGGTCAAACGCCTAGCCTGTCAACTGTAAAAAAGGAATCACTTAATGGCCAAATGAAAAGATGATTTGAACAAGACATAAATAATTGTTAAAAAAACTGAAAGTATATAAGCCCTGTAGTCATATGTGAGGATTTACTGTATTATTGAGTACCGAATGTTGCTACCAAATAATATCAAAAGCGGCCGGTAAATGGTGCCGTTGCAAACATTCCCCTTTTTAGAGAAAATACCCCTGCAATTAAAAATCGCCGATGACAAACAAATTGTATGAAATTGTAGAACCTGTATAGCGAGTTTAGCCAAGATTAGTTGAAAAATACGTCCTGTACGCAAGTACCAACATAATGACACTTGACTTCACAGACAATTTTTTCCAGTTGTTGCAAACTTCGTTCGCTTCACTCACTGACAGAGCGAGCGAAGCGAACGAAATCTCTGCAACAACTGGCAAAATTAATACATCATTATTTTATATTGCGGTGATGTAATGTCATTATTTTTTCCAGATGAATATAAAAGATAGAATGATCTTACTGGCAATTGTAGTAACATGTCTTTTACTACAAGCACAAGGAGCAGACAAGTATACAGATGGAAATCGGCCGTACGAATTTGGATTTTCTATAGATGGAGAACAGCATAGACATGAAAAGAAAGGTAATCACATTCCAAATTAAAAACATAACCAGCTAACTTAGTGAATTTGTATTCAATTTGAGATCACTACCAGCTCTCCGCTGTATATTATTGAAACTATAGTTTTTTTTTTCATGATAAAAGTAGCAAATAGCAATCTCCGACTCTTAAACTGTACCCATGCAAAAAAACACATCGATCCATTGCTCTGTTACTGCGTGAAAGAGGAACAAGTAAACCAACAAACATTCATTTATAAAGTTAGTATGGATAGGAATGAAACTTTTTTTTGTGGAACTCCTAAGTATATTTAGCATAAAAAAGTATGTTTGGAAAACGTTTGTCAAGTTTTTTTTAATACTTCGTTACTTTTGTTATTAACAGTATTAGTAATGTCCTACCATTAACATAAACCTGTTAAAAATGGTAATGTAACTAAACATACTATAAAATCATCGTTGATTTTATCGGAGTCGATTAAAAAAATCTGCATTAGTCTAATATCTATTACCATAATATTTACATACAAAATTATAAGCTTACTTGTTATTTTACTTAAATTTATAATATATAATAATAGACATAGTTATATGAAAAAATATATAAAAAAAGATGAAGTCACAGAAGTTGATGGAAACTATAGTCAAACTAACGTGAGTATTAGTTTTATTGAAATAAAATGTGCCAAAACCACGTCAGTTTTTACAGTAGTTAAACGAAATGTTTGAAATCTTAAATTTACTTAATCAAAATATCAGGAAACGCATTCGTACCTATTTTGGTAAGCATTGTCGATATTACTGCAATTATACCTAAACCCTTTTGATATTGATGATGTCATCAAACAAATTAATAAATTGACAGATCATTAGTCACACAGCTATCGATTAACAAGAAAAAGAACAGGTGGTAAATTGATTAAATATTACACACGCGTCAACACATAATAATCCGACTTTTTTTAACTTCAGATAAAACAAAACTTATCGCATGTATATTTATGTAGGTATACAAAACTTAACTATTTTACAAGGCTGTTTTACTAGTACCATTCCCTATTGTGAAGTGTTTATTAAAGATTATGTCATCTTCAATTTAGTTCTTTAATATTTCTTTGTATACATAAGGTTGTAAATTGAATAGTTCGTTAAATCCGCTTGAATTGACATGTATGTGTATGTTAAGGTTACTACTTAACTTCAATGGTCTGTAACAGGAAACAGCAGTGCTATAATAAGAAGATAAAGCACCACAAAATGTTCATACTACTGTCAATCAGACCTAAACAAAAGTAAACATGTGATCGAAAAAACAAAAACATGAAAAAATACTACTTTTCAAGTCTTTCTTCAGAAAATATTATGATAATTCCTATTTAGCTTTTAGACGTTCACTGCTGGACGAAGCCTCCACCATATTAGGAGGGTGGCTATCAGAATTTTCACCTTGGCAGAAAGCTTGGAGATCGCAGAATGCTCACCGTTAACTAGGACGGCGCTGCTGCCCATCCTCTGGTAGTTCTGGTCGCAGTTTTAGGACATACGCGGGTTCATTATGATAAATAGTTGCAAGAAACCTACATCTTAACAGGTACTTAATATGTCCAAATTCTTATATCAATTTAATATGTTCCAGATGAAAAAGGACTTATCGAAGGTGAATTTGGGTTCATCACTGCTGATGGAGTCTACCACGTGACAGTCTACGCAACCGATGAACAAGGCAGATTTAAAATTTTGTCAATGAAAAATATTAGAGTAAAGCCATGTAAGACTCTTCATAATTGTACAAACAATTTTTTCGAAGCCAATAGTCACTTATATTTTTTTATTATGATTTATTAACACCGCACATATTTACAGATCCAACGTATACGGCGAAGCAATCGAATACTTCCGCCAGGCAAGGCCACTCTCTCGAACTGCCTGCAGAGAAACCATCGGGGCCACCTCCCGTTACCACAACAACATTCAAGTCGATATCTATCCAGCTTCCAGCTAACTCATGTTCTCACTGCAGTATTCCTACAACTCCCTCGCCAGCACCCGCAGTGCCAGCAGTCAACCAAGCCATTGGTAACAGCCCGAATCAAATCGGAACTGCAGGAAGTCCGAAATTCCCACAAGGAATCAAAACTCAATCAGATGTTTTGAGCCAAGCAAACGGTGGCGCGAGTCTATCTCCACAGCAAGGCACTGCACAAAATTATCCAATACAGCCACAAAATACACCACAAGGTTTTCCACAAAATTATCCAATACAACAACAAAATAGCTTGTTCCGTACTCAGGCTCCTATAGAACAAGGTTTAGTACCACCACAAAATTCACAGAGCATTCCACAGCAAGGGTTTGGATCAGGTCAAAACTCACCAACTGAATTTAGTGGTCCTCAAGGAAGACAGGGTCCTGGATCCAACAATTTACTAAAATCATCGGAAACACCTATTATCCCTCAACAACAACTTCAAGCACCACAAAATTCTTACCCTGGTGAGGTTACAGAGAACTCTCCCAATCTTGGAAGAGGAAATACACCTAGTGCTAGAACACCGAAAAGACTTGATGGCAAACCGTCATTTGGGTTAGTAGGCACACAACCAAACAGCCTTCAGACGAGTTTGCCGAACAGTCAGGGTACACCCATTCCTACAAAACCTACACTGATATCAGCTCAAATGCAAATTGTTGACAAAAATACTGACATACACCGCCGAGACCCTGGGGAAAATGAAGGACTGCCTGAAGGATTGACTAAAGATGACATGACCAGACTTCTGTACACATTTAATTACACAGTAGGTTTTCATGGTCATTTTGAAGAAGGATACACAAATGGGGCGAAACAAGGTTACTACTTCATCACTGGGAGAAACGGAGTCAGAACAAGGGTCGACTACGTAGCTGACTCAAAAGGTTTCCGTCCCAAAATCTCGCAAGAATTACTCAATCTGCTATCAGATGATGTACCTAAACCCGAAACAGAAAAAGAAGAAAAATATGGTCTCAAAGGCTACGAATTTAAATGGCTCTATTACCCAGTTGAGGCTAAAGGACGATAGATATGTTTTTGTCGTAAAAATTAGTTGATTCAATAGGCTTTAATCTCATTAGTGATATTAATTAATGTTAGTTTAATGATATAAGCAATAAAAGTATTAAGGCGTGATCGTAATTTGAAATGAGTATTGTACCCACTCAAAGTTCTAGTGTTTAAAGTTGAAAATCGCATATCCATACTTGATGACAAAAACGGAAAATTGTAGTATTTCATTGCTTTTTTGCCGATTATCGGAAATATACAAAACAAATAAAAAAACTACCTGGTTCGCCGTATAAACCACTAGCCTGGATATTTAATTTGTAAAAGAAAATTTGTAGTTAACGCTGAAAATTCAGAGCATTTGTTTTCAGAAGGGTTTTTCAGGGGGTCATTTTGCGATTTTTTTATTTTTTAACTAAGACAGATTTTCGGAATTTTATTCGGTTAAACGTATATTTAGTTTTATTTTACACATGCAGTATTTTTTGCACCTATTTATTTAATCTCGTCACTTCAAACAATGCGCTCAAAATACTACTTTTTGTAGTTTTTGCGCTTAGACCTCACCCTAATTTATAATTTGATCTATGAACTTAGCTTAGTAGTATATATAAAAATCACTGCCATTAATGTAAAAGAGTATAAATATGTAAATTAATCTAACATCAAGACAATAAAATTTGAATTGATACAAAACTACTCAATTGTGTTCGTTTTGAACCTATACTGAAACCGATGCTAAAGCATTTACTTTGTAAATGATTATTTTATTTTCAAACATGTTCAGAAATTTGTTAAAAAATCTTGTTGTTTTTTATTCCGTGGGAAAAGTTTTATTCAGTTAGTTGTTGGTTTGTTTCTTTGACATCTATTTGGCACTGATAGGCTCACCTTAAGTGTGCCTCGGATTCAAACTCTTTTTTTGCTTGTAGCTGCAAAATTGTACTTTATTCATATTAAAATAATATAAATGCTTATATGCTTATGCTATTGCGACTTTGTTGAAAAGTATGTTGTGAAGAATTTAATGTAGTTAGAAAAATGTAATATTAAGTATAGTTTTATTGTAAGAAAAAAAACATTTCCAGCAAACTCTTTAATTTAATAATTCTCTAAAGACATCTTACCTAGGCTATGTATTGAAATTATATACCATACCTTGTCAATGTCCTTATTTTTATTAAAATGTACTATTATTCGCACAGTCAATACTTTTTTTTCATTAAAATCCAAATAAAACATCGTCCTTTAAAGTACCTGTGACTTATTGTATGATTAATTAATTTATTATCATCCAACCTACTGTCAACTTTATTGAATCGATTTTTCCTTAATTCAACCGAAGCTGGTTGATTCTGGTGATTTTTTATTTTATTTATGTCTACAAGATGCAAGATACAAGATGTCTACAAGGTGCATCATGCCTACAACTACCTAGGTACGTATCAGCTAGGTAATTATTTATCAGATATCGTACCTATTACTGCACGCTACTGCATCGCGGTAAAATAACTGGTGATAGTTCAGATGGTTTGTTCCAAAAGAGTACATTTTAACTCCTTCGTCTTTTAGTAACCAAGACCAAACACAGGAACCGAATGAATTACAATATAAAACTTGCCACGGACCAGTCTGAACAGCTGTTTCATCATCCATATAAAAACGGTCGTAGCAAGTCTCTAAGTCTAACGGTGATATTTATAAATATTTTTTACGACTGAGTGACAGACAACGCAAATACTAAGCCGGTGGGTCTAAAACAATGAGATTTACAGAAGAAGAGACCCGACGTTCCAATATTCAGTCATAAAACATAGGGTCTGCTTTAGAGCAAGATTTTAGAGAAAATGTTGCTTGAGCTTTGAATAGCTCAGCTCCGCTCTAGCCAGTACGCATCAAAGAGAATATCATCACTACGTTTACTACGTTAAAGAGACGGGAGTTCCATATCGAAAAATGAGAAATGGCTATTGTATGAAACATGTACTAAAAATAAATACCGATACGTGCGATAGAATCGGGCCATCGATAGAGCAAGGCACTGATAACCGCCATTTTTTTTTCGTACACGTTTCATACATGTTCAAGTCTCATTTTTTTACTTGACAGTTGCGCCAGACTAGTATCGCATCTCCGTAAAACATCGTTGGAAACACCCTAGCTGTTAAGCATTTCCTCTCGTCTCCGCTTCACACATCTTCGCTTCGGTGGAGTGTGGGGCATAAAGCTTGAATCAACTTGTACCCACGTACAAGCTATAAGGGATTTGAAAAAAAAAAAGGTTGCGATGGCCCGATTACGAATGTAATGGGAGTGAGAGTGACCTGTATAATTCCGAGCGCACAGGAATAGGATTCCAGCCACAGAAGAGAAAAAAAAATACTTATTTCTCTTTTCTGTGATTCCAGCAGAGCAAGAACAACGTTTATCGGTTGACGTAAATGAGATTTTTACGGTAGTTTTTTTCCGTTATGCCAACTTTACACGTCATAATTATAATGGCGTTTCTCGTCAACAAAAACCAACATTTACATGTATAACATAGTACTAAGAAGGAGTTTTGGCGGGAACGTGAAGAAGTCATTGTATTATTGTTCAAAACGTGTGTTATTTCGAGTGTTAATGTGTAAAGATGGTAGATTTTTATCCATTAGGTGTTCGTGAACGTGCACGAGTGTTGGTGAATAGTATAATGTTGTGAAATGTGACTTTTCGTGTTGTTTCCAAAACTCAATAGAAGCCTCTAGTAAAGTCTCCAACTTTTTACAGGGGCATGACGTGGTCTTGACTGTGACTTACTTTGGTAGACTAGACTGTGACTGAGACTTATTTTAATTGTGAAATATTTGACTTCACTTGAAATATTACACTACTGGACACTGGCTAAATACACAACGTGTGGAAGCAAAACATAAAAAAAGCACTAAGAAAAATTTTAAGGGGGTTAAATACGAGATCAATTTGCATTAGCATTTGTTTTTGCTTTATATTTGCAAGGCCGGCGAACCGAAGCCAGCGAGGCCAAGGTAGTTTTAGGTTGTGCTAGTTTTGTTTTATTCTCTTCATTATAATAATATGCATGCTTCTCCATAGTCTGTACAAGAAGTGCAAAGGAGCAGTTTTATTCAACGCCATCTTGTAGCATTCCATGATACTACACACAGATTATAGAGAATAGTTTTGGAATGCTTTGATATCAACGTTACGTGATTATCAACTATTACGATTCATGTGTATTTACGACATTAATGTGCGGAGGCGCTAGTTTGTTCTACTGTAAGCCAGCAGATGGCCTTGTTCGAGGAGCACTCGACATCATAATATTATGCTTCCCGAAGATTTTCAACGCTTGTTTTGTTGTAGGTATGTATCGCTATAACTCTGATTATTTTTAATCAGCTATCAGATACATTGAGAAAACAGTTTTTTACAAGCTAAACTGGAGTCCACCAATTAAAAAAATACACCAATAGACGCGATTATTTCACTATGGTACATTCTGAAACAAGTGCGGAAAGGTTATTGTAAAGGAGAGGACAATGTTTGCCCTTTATTGTCCTAGTCTAGTCATCCCTCTAGGCTACTACAAGACTAGCCTGTATTTTACTGGCGTTGTATTAGACGAGATTTTTGTTACCACATTCGGAAACAACTCTAAAAGCTTGATTTACACGCTTAACCATCTGTTCTCTCAACGCCTACGGTCTAGCTTTCTTGGCCCTTGAATTAGATGTAAACCTTTCCACAATTGCATGATTTCATCTACTTACATAACCAAAGATAAGCAGGTCATTAATGGTATATTTCGTTATACCGCGTTTATTTCTTATCTTCTTTCACGCAGCCCGTTAATATTTTTTTCTTCTTCTACCCATCAATCCATCGACACTCACCTATGCTCAACATTCTGCTTGATGCCTATTTATTCTCTTTCGTTAAATTTGTTTGCAATTACAGAAGCACTCATAGCTTCTGTAATTGCATTATGAACTTTTTTTTTTCAGCCGCTCGGGTTTAAATATCGTACTCAAAATAGAGCCAAAAAATAACAATGACAATTGCATTACAATACAAAGCGCTGAAGACAGGAAGCCTGGTTCAAAAGTCTCGCGAATTCGTGAGCAATGATTCGAACAATATAATGAACTCGATAAAGAGAAAATTGCATAACTTTCGCGCTCATGAATGAACCTGGCATCCACCGGCGAGGTCAGCTTCAACATCTGCATGCTTTTGGCGGGAAAGACCGACCAGTCGTTGCGAAGCCGGCGCGTGCGCTACACGCGTTCGAATTTTGAGACATATGAGATCGACATCGCGGCGTCTTGTCTCCTATTCTTGAATGGAAGTATTGAGGACACTCCTCATTTCCCATTGTACAGATTCTCTGTAACATGGTGTGAATACGAGTATGCATTGTTGATACATAAAAGAAGTGTTAGTTCTACTTTCTTAAAGTCCCAAACGAAAGCACATGTGACAATACGATTTGGACACTATAAACCGGGAAAAGCCAAAGTAGCTGATGTAAGTTGCTACCTCTTATTTGCTAAACTAATATGACTAATATATTGAATGATACTTGAATAACAGGGTCGCAATCGAGGAAAGGAGTGGCGTTATAGCTGCATATTTTTAAAATAAAAATAACGTCATTGCTAAACATAAATGACTAACTGTATTCATTTAATGCTGTCAATAACATCTATTAATATCAAACGTATGGAAAACTAACAAAAAATAGTTACACCTCCAACGTCACCAGCATTAACAGATATCCAAATACAGTTATTACTGCTAACTATCAAACAATCTGCTTGCTTGCAGTTTGTGTAAATAGTAAGTTTTTGTCAAAAAATATATTTTAAAAAATCCGTTGTTGGTACTGCAAGCTGATCAAAATGAGCTGTTAGTTACTGAGGAGTTCCGTTTTCCACCTTCCGTCTCCATCATTAGATCAGCTCGCTCTCATATAATTGTCATCGGAACATGACAGGCACGCAAAATTTCAACTCAATTAAACAAGGGGAAAACTGGTTTAAATTTCAGTTGCAAGGTTTGACCCGAACATACATACTTACACACAAACATTAATAAATAAAAGCTTGAAAAAAACATGGGAAAACCTTACTTTCTCACTCGTATTTTCTAGGTAAAAAGCATCTGACTTCTCGAGATCGTTACATACACTTGTAATTTGATACTGATTTTAATTATTCCACCTTATTGAATTTTAGAAGAGTCATAAAATAGAATTACAACATGGAAAATCACTGGAAGTATTGAAACATAGGTCAAGATATTATACATTATTATTCCTTCATACCATGACTTATTTGCAACATTCTAAGCTACCTTACTAGTACATTGTAAAAATAATTGTGAAATACAAAACAAATAATAATTGTAAATTTGTAATTTGTTGTTTGTAATTTGTATTTGTATTGTAATAATAATTATTGTAAATAATTGTATTTTGTTGTACATTTCTGTCTTTTCACTAAGAATAGTGATTTGTGGTAGAGTCACTGTGTCCGTGAGCTAATTCTTTTTCAAAAATCTATCACATCGCCTGGTTCATGCGGCGTGTTACCGTAATGCGGGCGTTTATCTGGCAATATTATCAATTGCCTCTGGTAATGCAACTGTTAACAATTAATTGTGTCTAATAAGAAATAACTTACGTAGTTTGGTTAATTTTGTATGTATTTTGTTTAGACACATACCCAGTAAAAACAATAGTGATTAATTTTATATTGGTTGTTATCAAAGAGGTATTTTATATTTGACGATATTTTATAATCAGGTACGGTTTACCTAATATGATAGTTTTCTTTGCCTAATATCAAACTAAGTACATCGTGTTGCAGACCAGCCAAATAGCGTAGTGAAACAGAGGTGATCGTCTCTATGAAGACTAGCACATTCAATGCCACGGAACTACTGTGCTACGGTCTGCTGTACTATTAAGTAAAGCAGACCTAGCATGCACACTGCGACAAAATATTTATTCTATGTCGTGCGAAAGTGAAACAAACGTATACATAATCGTAGCAATATCCTGTATTTCACGACAAAAGCAGTAGAGAACATTTTGTCGCGGTCCCTACAGGGCTTCAAATTTCCTGTTGTTTTGTTGTTTCTCCATATTGCCGGTGTTAACGAAGCGGACCCAAAGCACCTTAAGAAATGAACTCATGTAACAAATATTGCTCCCAAATGAGTAAACAACCAGCACTGCTAGTTAAGCAATAAATGCAAATATCCTGAAACATAAGAGCACGTTACGTTAACCGTTTCTACGTGATAATAACTCGTTGCGGTTTATTTGTAACAGTAGCGGGTAATTTTGCTATTCATTACAGCAAAACTAATGTTTGTATGTAAATGTTGCTGTTTGATAAAGTAGTTACTATAAATGATTGTTTTGTTGCATTTGGAAGTACATTTTTTGCTCGATCTGTTTACCTAAGCAACTTGGATATTTTACTCTCAAATAAGTCAAAGTTTGACTTAAGTCAATGGTGTCGATTCTGATGTATTATTCACTAAACTAATAAAATTAACAGGACTAAAATTATCTACGTCTCTTTTCGTTTAAATATGTGAGAAATGGATGGCAATAATTTAAGAGCAGCATTTGTAAAACAATAGATGAGTAATGAAACTGTAACAGTTTTCGTAGTAGTTTATTATGTTTTACCCGACTGCCCAAAAAGGACTTTTTGGTATATATGTAAATACGTAAACTTTGTTAGTATGTTTATCCCTATACTAACCCTTGCAGCCCAAACTAACGACTTGGCCATTTTTAACTGACTTCCAAAAAAAATGGCGGATGTTCTCAAATCGACTGAATTCTTTTATTTTCACGAATGCGGTATCGAAAGATTCTTCTTTATGTCCTGAGTGCTATATAATGGGCTACATTTAGCAGTTGGGTTTTTTTGTTTTTCTTTTAAGAATAGAGTTTACCGCCATCTTTTCCATACAAAACGCCTAGTCTGATACGTACCCCTAAATGTTATCCGATTTCGATTATTTTTTTATACGTTATCTGTAAATAACATGAAAAACTATGCTTCCTATGCTAACTATGATTCATTTTTATTAAAATTCGCAATATCTCGGTTGTTATAGGCACTTAAAGTGACAATTTTTTTGCGTCGAAAATACGACGAAGAAAAGTAGTTGTTATTAGAATACTATAAACATTTTTTGAAAAACAAAACATACCGGCATAGATTATAGTTTATCCAAGCCATTGACATCAAAAACAAAAGATTTTGGGGCTGATAACAGACTAGCCGCGAAACGCTAATTTCATCAAAAAGTTAGGAAAATTAACTAACTATCTCTATTGCTCCCACGAGAAACAGAGCGACAGCTATACAATTTCAAATTACAAATGCGCCAAAACTATACTCCTAATAATTATACTTGTTGTTAAGGTATTTTTACTACAAAATGATTAATAGAATATGTCTTTCAGAACATTACATTCAATTTTAAATACTAAAGATAAGTAAAGTATCATACTGTTTACTTTTTTCTCACTCAGTGATTGTTTATATTCAAAAATATTGGAAATGCACCGATTAGACTTATATTGGAAGCACGCTCTTAGTCGGAATTGGGCAGAATTTATCTAATAATATCACAGATCAACTTCATAATCTGTGATCAAGAATGTGATCATTAACGCAAATCGTCAGAAATGCACGTTGATATATCTCTACTTCTCTGTCCATCTGTCTCTGTCTGGGTGTTTGTCGCGCTATCACGGCTAAACGGCTGAACGGATTGACCTGATTTTTTGCATAGATATAGAGGGTCGGAGACGGACATAGGCTACCTTTTTTCTAGGTCCACGCGAACGAAGTCGCGAGTAACAGCTAGTAGCTAATAAAGGTATAAAGGTAAAATGTCATCGCTCATTAGTCTCATTACCTTAGACTTATAACCTTTTTACTTGTTCAAAATTATTTTAAAAGGTAACTATACCGATTAAAAATATTGTTTGATGCAAATACCAGTTTCTAATGCAAATTTTAAATAGACTTGTATATTTGTTTTCAATATCTATGGCTTTTTAAAGTAATTAATTTATTAGTTCTTTACCTACCGCGACAAATCAATTTAAAATACATAGATAATTTTTGTAATCTCTCTCTATTGGTTTAAAATGATTAGCTTAGAGCGGTAGTATTTATAAACCTTTAACAAAACTGTGTTCTGAAAATTAATAATATATATCTGTTATAATTAGCTATGAGTAGTAAAATACTACAATCATACCTGCGGTGTGGTAAGCCACCGCAAGCGTTGCTTCCTTTATAGAATCAGATTACTTATCCGCTTTTATTACGTAGTATCTTCTACGATGATTTCACACTCAATTTAGATTTTGTAAAGTAAATTGGCTGTGAAACGTGAATTTCACTGTGTCGTCGCTGATTTATTGCGGTCATTACAAGCTTGATGAGTCAATATCGATGGCCAGAAACAAAATCAAATTATAAAATCAATCAGCGTACCTCCAATACCTCTACAACAGAGTAATATCCTATTGAATTGATTATTGTAACCACTCGCTTTTTTTTTTAAAGTAACGTACTTTGTAATATTGGGACATTAGTTTGACTTCAGTTTCAAACCTGAACGACAAAAGAAAAACATAAATTCTAGCTGTCCATATGACTGTCAGTCTAGCCACGATAGCTATATAATGCAGTGTTGCATAATATGTACTTAACTAAGAATTATGAACCAGTGCAGTTTCTAGCCTTTTTGATCAGCGTTGCATTTCCGTAAGGCGTCCCCGGAATTTATATAGAATACTGTCAGTCATGTCAAAAAGACATGCTTAATATTCTTAAGGCGTAAACAGTTTCACTATCGTTCAACGTTCCATTGTACTGACACTTTCTATAGTAAACAACACCTTGTTTGTTGGTGTAAAATTAATTACGTATTGACAGTCTTAAAGTTATGATGTCATGATACTAAAACTGTGTTACGTTTTTATGCATGCTATCATAGATAGTTACATTATGTTCTGTAACAGTTTTCTATACAGGGCTATTAGTAACTAGACAATAAGCTGTTGTAGTCAGCTTCGCTACATCATAACTAACAACATTTGTTCTATGACTTCTCTTAATTTTTATTCTCCCAAAATAAAAACAAAAACGTTTAAATTAAGGCTCAAAATGACAATAATATTAAGCGGTTTCAAATGAGTAGGTAGTAACTCGGGGGCTTGGGTGAAGCTTAGGAGCTGACATTTCCACCAAAAAGTACAACGATATCAATATAGTATACTTTTTTATTTATTTTATTAGAGAAGCTACCTACGATAGGTTGTTGACTAGTTAACAATAACCCTGTAAGTTTAAGTATTTTATAGGTACAGATACTTATAATATAGTATGTACGTATAATATGTGTTTGTGTGTGTATGTTAAAACACACCTTGTTTTACTAGCCTAGGTGCTTACTAAATTTTAAGAAAGTATTAAGTTAATAGCTGCGCTCCGCGGTATCACCCATGTGAATAATCCCTCAGCAGGCCTAGCACGGGCGCCGGGATAAAATTTTGTCCATCATATTTATCCCGCGAGAACGAGACGGATGTATTGATATTCTAGCTTTGTCAAGTCGACGCGAAGACAAAACGGGAGGACATAACTTTTTTCTGGTACCCGTGCTAGGCCTGCAGGAATAATAAATTTTCCAAGGAGGAAAAGTAGCCTATGCTACTCCCCGACCCTTAAACTATAGCCATGCAAAAATTCAAGTCGATCTGTTTGCGCTGTTGCTTCATGAAAGAGGAACAAACAAACCAACAAACACACTTACCTACGCATTTATAATATTAGTACGGATTAAGAACGTTCAAACATAAATGTATTTTGAACAGTGTTGTGTAACGCAAAATATATTTGCGCGTCCTACCCGCGATTACTCGGTATCGATAAGTGGTTTTGTACAAGTAAAATTAAAAATAATCAAAAAAATATCCCGTTATTTAATCAATAATCAAGATCATCCACAGCCTTCTCTATCCCACTGCTGGGTATAGGCATCTCTCCAGCTGTGCTATCTGCCTTGGCTCTGTGCTAACTTAGTCCAGGTTCGACCCGCGATTTTAATAATATCGTCGACCCATAACGCTGTCGGACGATTAACGCTCCGCTTGCCTTGCCTCGGCCACCAGTCTGTAACTGCCTTTACTTACTCTACTTGTCATAACTTCTCCTAGCCACGACTTGATTTGTCTCGAACCTTTATTCTTCGTCTGATTTCAGTATTACGAACGAAAAATCAGTAAACAGAGTAAAATAAAGAAATAGGTATACTTACAAAATCTCGATTACAAAACAAGCAACTGAAAAAACAATTGATATAGTCGAGCTTGACGTCACAGATAAGATAATAGTTTTTCATGGCAGTCGTGCATTGTATTACCAGTTTCTAAATGTGGTAAATTAGTATGGACAAATCGAAGTTATTCTAAAACTTTAAAATATACACATTTATTTATTGTACACTTTTTATAATTTTGTTTGGATGTTTACTGGACATCTTGCTGCTCCTCGTGGACAACAATTAGGTACACAACATAAAAATAGTAATAAGCTCGAAAAATCACTTTGTTTCGTCGGCTTAGCTTTAAAATAATTAAACTGTTCTCAAAAATAGGTGTATTTAACTGCAATAAAACTGAATGATGATTATTTGTTAAGATGTTAAGGGTACAGTAAAACTTAACCTTGGTCACCAGTAAGACCATAACTCAAAGAGCAGTAGCCCCGTAAATAGCAACCTCGTTGGAACTAATCAAATTGACTTTGAACTTTATCCAATCAATTTCATAGAAATAATTTATCGACTTCTCTTGTTCGTCGTCCGTAACAAAACAAAAGCAAAACAAACAGCTACGGATCGTTTAATCGCAGTGATTATAGCGTCAAATTGCCGCGCAGCGTGTCAATGTCACAGGCATGTGCGCGCGCGCATTACGGACGCCCACTTCTTAGCCTTGTCAAACAATCTGGAGTACTTGGACACGCACTGAATTAAAATATTTGTCTTTATGCCTTATCTGC
Source organism: Apocheima hispidaria (assembly GCA_947579745.1). NCBI lineage: Eukaryota > Metazoa > Arthropoda > Insecta > Lepidoptera > Geometridae > Apocheima > Apocheima hispidaria. Next base: position 8,634,593 of record OX388151.1, read on the forward strand.
TTACTTTCATGAACATAGCTTTTAATTGGATGACTCATGCATAAAGCTGTTTCCTGATTATTATTATTTTTCGGTTTCGGACATGTTGTTTATTCTCAATTCTGCTCACAGCAATACCTGTATTTATTCATGTCTTTTTTATTAAATGATAAAATGTATGTTATTTTGTTGCAGATTCATTACCACCGTGTGATGAAAAATGTTGAAACAGGGATTTCTTGTACTTGTAAGTAATATTATAATTTGTCTTTATTATTATTATTTTTATGTCTGTTTTTATTTTCTATTTATTGTATAATTATCTCTGTTTTGGTGTATCTTTTCTGTTCATTAATTATTATTAGAGGCCATTGGCTCTGAAATACAGTGTATACTAGTTCGGAGCTAATGGTTCATGTTTATTTTTTGTACAATCTTTGTTTATGCCAAATACATTTATTTATATTTGTATTTTGTATAATTACGATTTTAGCTATTCCCATTTCAACTTGAAGTTTTATCGCAAATTTTTATATTTCTATATTTTTCCAAAATTAAAACTATATTTTCAAATTTACGATCAACACAAAACATGAGTAGTGTTGTGTTGAACATAAATAAGCATTGATATAATTAAATCAACGATGATTAACTTTAATCAAATAAATGTACGTACGTAAAGTAAATAAACGTATGGATATATATATAAACCACTGGATTTTTGGTGAAGAAAAAACATCGTGAGGAATCTTGCATATTTCCGGAGAAGAAATTCGTTGGCGGATTCACATACGCCAACGAATTTCTTCTCCGCACCTGCACTAGGCCAGCGTGGAGGTTATGGTCCAATCACCCTTCGAGGGTAGGCCTCTATCCAAATTGTGGGAGGCCAAAAGGCTGATGCAGAATTAACAATGACAACAAAATAAGATTTCTGCAAATTATTCTTTATTTCGTTTATTTCCGCATCTATTGTCATTCAAGGTAGAAAGAAGAAAATCTCATACTGTGTCGAATAGGTATGTTGTTAACAAATGTATATTTTGTTATCAATATCGACAATTTCCCAATTTATTTTCTTATTAATGTGTATTGAACCCAGCAGCAGTTAACATTTTATTACACACAACGCAGAAGTTGCCTTTTAGCAGATTATTTCGCGTGATGTAATGAAATAGACATGAATTTCACTTTTTTATGCTTAGTCATCACTCAGTGCTGGTTTGCGTGCCGAGTGCACGCGGTAAGTCACATTCAATAATGTCGATAAGTAGGTATTATTACACCCACTGACTTACTGACTGACTTAAAAATAAGAACATAATCATCATGATATTTCTTTTAATTCGTGCAAACAACTCGCTGCATACAATTCTTTAAGTGTATTGCATATTATTATATTATTGCGTGCAGTGATATACTATATGATACATGTTTTGGCTCTTTCAGGCTTACAACAAAGATGTTGTTTGTGTAGTGGATCAGGTAAAAATTAAATAACTATGTATACTTGTAAATACTCCAAATTCTATAATATAATATTTACCATTATTTTCGCCGAAATTCGTTAAAGTATTGTTTTTCGGAAACTATTTACTCGTTTGATATTTATGGTGTTTATACCTATATTGTAAAAAATACTGTTCACAATACGTTTAGTAATTCTATAATATATTATTTACCATTATTTTCGCCGAAATTCATTAAAGTATTGTTTTTCGGAAACTATTTACTCGTTTGATTTTTATGGTGTTTATACCTATATTGTAAAAAACACAATGCGTTTAGTACTTTATCGAAAAAAGGAACGCTATTTCTTATAAAAAGTCATTATCATAAATTATACCACCAATCGAGGATTCATAAACATTGAAAAGGCAGTTTCCGAAAAAATATCACACTATTATTATAAATGCGAAAGTTTGTGTGTGAACACACTTAGTGTTTGTTCCCATTCAACTCTGAAACGGCGGAACGTATTAGCACATAGGCTACTTTGGATCCTGGAAAAGTATTCATTTTATGTAGAATAGCGGGTGAAACCGCGGGGCGCAGCTAGTAGTGAATAAATTTGAGATAAAAATAACAAACTAAACTTCAGGATATCCATTACAACAATACTATTATGTCTCCTTAACCCAACACAATCAATCAATCTTTCCTAGATCACCATTAATAAATTGGAATAAGCGCCTACTTTCACTTTCACTTTTTACTATTTGAGATACCTAAAAAACATGATAAATATCGGAATCATCAATTCCTTATTAGACTATCAAATTATTCACCTCTAATTTCAGGGCACAAATCCTATATGCAAAACGTTCAGGAGGTCAAGTCGACGCAGTGTTGGCGTAACTAATAAACTGCCTTCACACGATCCATTCATTCCGAGGTCGAACACCATATTTTTTGATTGCTCTAATGCTGAATGCAAAGGCGTACAACTCCAATCCATCACCCAAGTAACACCGCCCATGCTAGTTCTTAAGTCTTGTTTCGAACAAGTAGCCGACACATACGAATGCGAAACAATAAGATACAATTATTTCAAGAACATCGATAAACTATTGTTCCTATCCTCAAACATTCAGAACAAGACGTTTTACGCGGTCGATTGTTTAGTGTACTCGGACGGATCGCGCGTGTGCCATAAGAAGGATGGCACTGAATCATACCCCGAATTGGTTGACACTGGGACAATAGCGAGGCCTAAAGAGGCCAGTGTACTGGCACAGGACGAGTTTATTTGCGAAGAAGGACACAATAAAGAAATCTACTGCGACCTAGATCCGTTTACACCATTCGTTGACGGTCTTAAACTTAAGGAGAAAGTAAAATTCGAAGGAGATATCCTTTTGAAGACTGATCGTTTCATAGTCGTTCTTAAAAGGAATTGTATAGACTCATGGTGCGGTTACAGTGGACACATAACTCCGTCGCGAAGAACTGATACCAAATACCCATATGAACCTCCAGGAGGCTGGGTATACACTTGTTATTACGCCAAAAAGCAGCAGATTTGCAAGCCTTTGTATAATCCTAATAAGCAGGAACAGAACGAACGCGACTGGATTTTGCAATAAAAATATGTGTTAATTAGGTACTTCATAATTTGCAATACAATGTGTTCACGCATCATTTCGTTGATATGCAGGAAACACAATAGAACTAATCAATTTTATTGTATTCAATATTAATTTAAGCTGGAGACTATAATTCGAACGACGTGCGACACAGTGGCCTGACAGAGTCACATATAAATTATATACCTACCTTAGTATTGATTTTGGTTTTGTTTTTAGTAAAACCTTTTTTCAAGTTCTAATATTATGCTTAAATCGATCAAAAACGATAAGTGACTCCCAAATAAAAGATTTATTTAGTCAGTGAATCAAAATACGTTTTATATTTTCTTGTCACACGCCACTAGAGTGAAAGTGACAGTTCCAATGGTCACAATCTATACGCAATTACATACAGGACCCGAATCCGAGCAGGTACTTAATGAAACATGATTTTGATTGCGTAACACATTTATGTAACGCTGGCGTAAAACTTTTAAGGAAAACATTTTCTGATCTTCAGGTTTTTTTTTTAATAATAACTAGAGCATATTTTCATTCGCTGTAAATGAGGATCTGGTCCGGCCGGACTACAGTCTAAAAATCGAGAGCGAAAGGTAGAGAAATATTTTTTTTTTTTTCTCTTGATTGTCCGCCGCGCCGTACCATATTTTGGCATCTCTTACAATCAGCAGGCCTAGCATGGGCACCGGGATAAAGTTATGTCCACCCGTTTTGTCTTCGCGTCAACCTGACAAAGCTAGAATATGGATACATCCATCTCGTTCTCGCGGGATAAAAATGGTGGACAATATTTTATCCCCGCACCCGTGCTAGGCCTGCTCAGGCCATAAGACAAAACTATAATTCTGCTTCACGTATATTATGTTACTGCTGCCTTTGTTCACAAACTAAATAGGCAATTCTGTCTTGATCTCCTTGCTTAGTTAGTTACATCAAGAACCAGGTGACGTCCACTGCTGAACATAGGCCTCCCACCTATAGTTGATAACACGTCTACCTTATAAGCAGGATTCGATAAGCAGGATTCGATAAGCAGGTTCGATTCCCGGTCGGGGTAGATGTTTGAATGCTGAATTTAAATATCTGATCTGGATCGTAGGTGGCGTAGCTTTGTCACGTAAAGCGTCTAAAAATATTTAATAAATATTTGCTATTTTTACATAAGTACCAGGAAGCACATTTCACACGCATTGAATAATAAGCTTAAGAATTTTCCAAGAACGATTTTTTAATGGTTTTATGTTCGATGGAATTGATTAATTAGACGTAACTTCCTATTAGAAACCTTCCGGTAATTTTGTCGACATATTGGCTGTCAGAGTTGGTGCTGGTGCTGTTGGAGTTGGTTGTTATATAGGACTACTTAATTAACTAAGTTAAAAAGCTTTGCTGTTGGCATTACAATTATTTTGATATTAAGTTAAATATGTAGTTTTATGAACCAGGTATATATAGATATATATATATATATTACATTATGCATGTGCCATTGCAATACATAACAATGTTGGATGTACCTAATTAGTCTTAATATTAACGTTACAGAAAGTATTCTTTTTTTTTTTTTTTTTTTTTTTTTTTTTTATTTACAATATTGCTCCACGGACTCCGGGGTCCGTGCCACTTATCAAGTTTTACAAATATTTTATCAACTAAAACGGAATATAAATACTAAAGACTTTACAAAAGGAATATACCAACGAATATACTAATAAAGAGCTAAGTGCTATTATAGATTTGCGTATATACTCCGAGCAGTCCAGCTCCCGCAAGCAGCACCCGTTCACGAGTTGACGCATGTGCCAGCCATCGCTCTCCTCAACCATATTGAAGGGAAGAGGGCGACCCGCCACACGACGCCGCCGCAAGAAGAAGCTTTTTAGTGAGCGTGATTGCTCTGGGGTATACACACAAACTTACAACAAAGGAAACAACAATAAATAACTAATATAAATGTAAAAGTAAAAGTATTCTTTGAATCTATACCTTACTCTAGAAAGATTGCCCATAACTTATACAATACACCTATACAATATACAATAACTTTATTATACACCAAAACCACAAACTTAAAAAATGAACAATAATATTTAAAAAACGGCAGTACCTTGGGCGGCCTTATTGCCTAAAGCGATTTCATCCCAATAACATTTGGATGAACTTATGAGTTACCTAAAAGAAAAAAATGGAGTTCTTCTACTGTTTATCTATTATATTAATCAACAGTTTATATCAGTTTCTTAACTGGTATACGCTGTTATTGTATTGTAAAATAAATTAAGTAGAGACATAAATAGGGACCACTTGCATAATTCAATCATCTAATAAGATCTCGTAGTCCACTAGGGCGTGGTCTTGGACTATCTATTACACACATCAATTATTGTGAGTAGCACAGAGATTTAAATGACAATTTACTATCGTGTGTATGATATTCTTCTCAAGCATTACTTTCCGATCGATTAATAATTGTATCTGCTTAAAATACTTCAAGCATATTTTTTTCTCTATGATGACTTTCATGTTAATGTAAAAAATTATTTGGTTTTCATAAACAATGGAAATTAAACAGTCATACCCCCGAATACTGAAACGTTTGTTAACTTTGACGACAGATTAATTCTAATGCTGCCTTTGTCTGGCACTAAGCAAATGACAAAGGCAGCAACAGACTTAATCTGTCGTCAAAGTTAACAAACGTTTCAGTATTCGGGGGTTACACAATTAAACATAGAAATTAAACACATATCATTGTACTAAAGTGCACTGCTAAACAATGGGAGGTAGCAGTAGATTGCATACAGCGTGATCTAAGATCGGAAGTAGAGGACGAAACTGGGATTTGCAACGTTCCATACAATGCTACAGGCATTCTTGTACAACAGTTACCTACGTTGTGTATTATATAGGGTTATAAAGAAAGGGTATGCTAGGCCGAAAAGCGCTCATAGTACTCGTCGTTATGGGACCAACCCTTAAATCGAGAAAAAATCAGCTGTTCCATACATTTTGTGGAGTGTCATTGACATTATTCTATGGAACAGCTGTTTTTTTCTTTCTCGATTTCACGGTTTATCACATAGTAAAAGTTGTTCATAATGATAAGTACTATGAGCCCTTTTCGGCTTAGCATACTCTTTCCTTATAACCCTGTATTGTCACGAGCAATAATAAGCAAGAATTTAATTTGTTTATGGGATATTTTTTTATCGAAAGTTATATATTAATTATTAGAATAACCTGTCAGAGAACTTTCTTTGAATTTTTTTTACGGCCATATAGGTTAGTGGACAGCATATCCGCAGTTGCTCCGAGTGGTCTGCAGCGAACAAAGAGAATGTGGAGCAACTTATCGGGCAACTTACGAATGCTTGCGTAAATCACGACGGTGTTGCACAGGGCTGCCTGTTTGGACATGTATTCGTTCTTTCCAAATCCAAAGAAGAAGTAAAAAAAATATGTTAAACAGTGAATTGAGCTGAATTTAATTGAGCTGCCCAATTAATCCCCCACACCTTATAATGTTTGTAACGCTTGCCAGTAGATAGCGCTAGTACCTTTTCTGAAACCATAATTATTAGCATAAGCTAAGCTAAGCGTTTTAGCAAAAGGTCAGCCCTAATGCGTGGCTGGTGGCGCTTCGAGTCGACCCCACTTGCAGCGCCACCTTGTAACTACGCCTAATCTGTGGTAACTCTCTCACTGCCCATTAGGATACGCCTACTAATTCACAAACTATATCCATGGGTAGGTATCTGTTACTGACCCAGTTGCAAAACCACGATTTGTATATCGAAACCTTAGCGAGAGAAGTTTCAAGGCTCTACTAATCATGGATCTCGACCATTTAGATCGCTTGCACTTGATAGTTACTTCTGTACGCACCTGGTTATAAAAGTATAATGGTGGGAAATTGATAGATTATTTTTAGGCACCGTATTAAATATTTTTATGGATAATTCACTGAGTACAAGGCATTATAATCTGTAGCTTACCTCGGTAGAGGATAAAACCATAATACGAGTATTGTATCTAATTATTTATATAGTTAGTAGGCACGAGTATATTAAGACTTATATCAGCAGGCTATTCTTGTGAGGCATACCTACTCGTATTATTGTTGTTATTGACACAGTCATGTTTCAACTATTATTCATTTGAGGATAAATCTATGTGGTCTATTTTTGATGCAAATTATCTCTATCCTCGATTGAGAATGAGACATACCTATATTTTTTAGACCTAATGGTATATATACTTAACACAGGCGTCACCTCACCTTACTGTCAATATGTAATGGGCCTTTTCCAAAAAAAAAAAAAGCTGGTAATAAAAGTACCCAACAGATGGCGTTAGATGTACCTTGAGGTTTTTCTGTCACTGTCAAGACATGAAAGACAAAAAAAATGTACGTGTGCCTTTTTTTTCTCATGTTTTTGGGCTCCACATGTGTATTTAGACAATTTCAAGTAATGTAACTATGTATTTGACTTCATTTGAAATATTACAATAGTTGACAATGGCTAAATACACAACGTGTGGAGCCAAAATTTACGATTTATAAAATAAACATAAAATATTTCGACAGAAATGACAATGACAGGTAAAACTATAGGACTATTACGCCATCTAGTAAGAATTTTAGAACAATTTTTTTTTTTTTTTGGAGAAAGCCTCGTTGCTAATGACTAGTTGTAAGACGTAAAACTACCAATGAGTCAATAATTTGTTGGTCTCATGGTTATTTTGATTATTCAGAAACCAGATTGTATGCTCCGTGGGAGCCTCATGACAAGAAACCAAAATTTATAAATTTAGTGGAAGCATGCCCACGGCTTGCAACAGTACCATTCTGTGGTACCATTCCTCTAACCCAGTTGTCGTCTTGACCAATCCTATAGTATTTACGTAGGTAGGACTTGCTTTACGACATTACGTCAACTTTTTCTATATAAATTAATGTTATAGCAATGTATAATTTAATCCGTACCATTGCAGTAACTTCTATTACGTAAGCTATCTAATGTATACTAATTGGGTTTTGATTAATATTTGAACGAAATATCATTTTATTCAGCATTTAGAGCTCAACTTAGACTCTTGAGAAATAAATGTTTGTGATCTTGAATACCAAATATGAAATAGCTAGCTGGCATTTGATATTCCGAAATGTATATGCCAGTCCATTACAATGTTCATATAGCTTCGGTTGTTAAACTAAATAGAGCTGATTAAAACAGATGACCCCTTCTATAAACTATTTAGCCGTTTTTCATTGAAATGATACATTTCAAATTACACTTTTGTTCAAATTGTGATCGTAAATAATTAAAATACGTATTTACGTGTTGTACGTATCCACAATCACTATCCTAAGCTTGTGGCATTTGTTTGTAAATTTACAGTTTTTGTGATTTTAAGTTTCTAACTCTCTATTTAATTTTACGGATGACAATCCGTTTAGCGTACTCCATACGAATAGAAATAAGAAATACGCATGAGATACTTGATGCCTAAGATTGATATATCTACCTATTAACTAGACAAAAGGTTCCCATGCTTACCTTCTATTAAAGTTCTTACATAGGTACTCTTACTTTCATTTCCGTTTAGGCGTATTTTACTGCAAGCGATTACCGCTGTCAACATTAATTTTATCCACGGTCCACGATATGAAACTCATCTATAAAAACTAGTGAAACGACGGCTACACTGAGACAAGCAATTCTCTCAGGGCCACTGTTTTTTTCTTTCTTCATTGTTAATTTTATCATCGCTATCTGTTCTGAGGACCATTACATAAATACCTTCTGTGAACTTTGAGGATTCATTTAAATCCTCTAAAAATGAGTTTTGTAATGTAGAGTTTGAATCAGGTTTGAGTTGACCTTCGCGTTTTCATTTTTATCAAATAATCTCGTTCATATGCCAATTTAACCAAACCTATGACCAGTGCCGCAAAAATCACCAATCAAACTAGATAGGAACGTCCTCGGTCGTGGTAACCATACACCGATCCCCAGCATAATATCCACAACAATATTCGTCTTACCCAGCACCGCTGTTTTACATGCTTCTAACTCACTTTCACTGTTTACCTATAGCCTACATTTGCATAACCGATTTTCACGGGTCGCTTTTATCCTTCGCTTTTATCAACGAAGCACTTTGTGTTGCCTCACGAGCCATAATATTCAATAAATAAAATAACGAATGCTTATTTATAAAGCGAATCATTTTTGACACACATCAGTGCTCTTTGCCCTATTCTTTCGATCTACTTTTTACTTGGTATCTAGGTACTCTGACTTTTACATTTCTATTTCGTACGAAGAATCCTAACTAGTTTTAAAATAAGCGTTCTTTGCTGACTAACAAAAACGGCAATAGAATGTTTAATAGAAACTATTTGAGTATTAATGAATTCAATGTCACAAGATGCACGTAGATGTTACGTAAAGAAAGATTTATATTTTGTTTTGTCGCCGTCAGTATCAAATGTTAGGAATATCGCAATGAATCAACATCTGATCGTTTGTTTTATTTTGATATCAAATTCACTAAATGTTACAAAATGTGATATGGTTTGGAAAGAATAAAATGGCATTGAGTGTCTAAAATCAGACATAAATTTTATCTTTTAGCTATTTTAATTTGCTAATATAATATATAACCTCACGTGATCGAATTCATGCTAAACTTGCACTTGAAATTATGGTGTTGTCTCTATATGAAATGAAAGCGATGACCGTCGCATGTCGGTCTAGGTCGTAGTGTGGCTTAAGACAAAAGCATTAGCGTCTTATACAACTAAAAAGTAAAAAATTAGTTTTTGCTAACATTATAGAGCCAAAAATAAACCCTATTTATTATATAAGCAAGACAAACTATCGAGGTCATCACCATCAGCTTTAAAAAAGCGCGTAGGTGGACAAAGTCCTTCCACTGCTTATGCCGTTTTCCGTACCCCCCTACTACACCATGCATCCAGACGGTATGCTGCCTTCTGATTAAATTGTCGCAAGTCACTCTCGGTCGGCCAGGATTCAGCCGATCTATCTAGTCTGGCTTTGCCATAAATCGGCTACAATTAAAAAATACTTCGCAAACATTGATTTTAGTCCCTATATTTATAATTACACAAATTGAACAGAACAAGTGTGAAAGGCGAAGTCGACAAGCTTACTCGTAATGCAAAAATAGATATAAACAAAATAAAAATTAATAATAATACATGTTTTTTTCCCCCTGTAATTTAGACCAAGCACCACAAATCTCACAAGCGATACTGCATCTAAGGGCGAGTGCTTAAGCAAACTGGATACAAAAAGAGTGCTGGCAATTGGTGAGGCCACCCACATAGCCGACTAAGGGTTTATTCAATGGTAATTTTGCCGGCACTTGCTACAAGTGATAAAAGATTTCCTTGGAATTCTAATAGATGAAGTTGGTACCTAAAGATTTCAGCAATATGTAGAAGTTACAAAGAGATTAAGTTTCGTAGTTAATGGTTATAGAAACAGTTTTGCATTGCAAATTAACGTTTCGTAGACATAGGCCAAGTAAGCATGCAAATTTGAATAGCGCGTCATACGTGTTGAGGGATAGATGTTCTGCGTATGGACGTTCGGGGGATTGGATGTAACAAAGTGTAACCTATATTTTATCATATTCTGGAATCAATTCTGATAGCAGTTTTAGCTTTATCGGTCAGGTTTTTATACCCAACCGGGGAAGTAGTCCTCGGTTTTCTAGCCACTTCCATATTATATCGCCACTCTAACGACGGAGTCACAGTCCACCGAGTCGAATTTTCATCTAACATTTTATTCAGCATTAAGTACCTCCAGCATAACGAAATGAAAACAAGGACTCTACGCCCGATAGGATAGAAGTGTTTTTGTACCAAGAGAAGTCGAGGCTTTTCATCTCAGCATCGCGAGTCACATGGCATATTGCATGTGACACAAACTCGATTTGTGACCATCACGCAATATTATACACCCACTTTGAACTTTATGATGGTAGGTATGTTTCAGCATTGATATAGGTATTAGTAAGATAAATTAAGTAAAGAAGAGTGCCAATGGCCATAGAAAGATGCCTAGCCCGCTTGTAGTTACTGATTAGGACATATACGATCGTTACGATTTCTGCTTGACTTGAAGTAGAAACCCAAGCAAATTTATGCGTAAGGAGAAAAACCCTACTTGTTATGAATATTTTTGAATAAGTAAAATCAGTAAAATTATTTTTTTATTTGCAAAACATGTTAGGTTCTAAAGAGATGGTGTTGAAAACATTATTTTTGGAAACATGGCTGCATGTATCAGCCACGCTAAATCACTTCCCATTTTTAAGAACCTCGTTTAGAAACACTATCTTTCTTTAAGTTAATTGGTACGTATTTATAATGTGTATCTATTGTGAGTTTTATAGTATTTATATATAGTGTGTAATTATTGTATGTATTTCTATGTAAGTATTAGGATTATGCATGTATTTTCATATATTATATTATATATATTTTATGTAGATATCTACACCACCGACCGTATTGTTTTCATACATAATTCTCTCCATCCCAAGGTTGTCTGGAAGAAATCGCTTTAGGCGATAAGGCCGCCCATTATACTACCGGATTTCTATTATTGTTTAATTAACTTAAATAAATTTTAATTGTCTTTTGGTGTATAATAAAATTATTTTGTATTGTATTGTACGTCGTATAATTATTTCAATCTAATTTGAACTAAAGCTTAAATTACGAACATAATTATACGAATACTATGTTTCTATATTAACCATATTTTCATTGTCTTCTATAGCGATTTGAACATTACCTAATTAAATACGTAAGCGCCATCTGTATTTTATTATTACGCTTTTTTGAATGAGATTGTCATTCTCTCGTATAATTGTTCTATGGTATTAGTAATCTTGCCTTCTCTAGTAATTAAAGTCAATAAAATGTTTAGTAATATGGAATAGAAGATTTTCTGCACCTCCAAGGTCAAATTCTCGCGAAAATGTTAAGCTTATCTTTTATTTATTTTTCTTCTGTTGAGTCTGCAATGCTTATATAGTGTCTCTTAATGATAAATTTTAACGCTGCCGCTTATCTCATCCATAGGGTAAGGTTTGGCCATAGAACGGGGTAATGTCATCCGCTTTTGGGGTACCTACCATACCCGCCCGCAAACAGCAACCTAAATGCAGTTTTCTTATTTTTGTATATTTCGGTTATTTTTATTTGTTTATTTAAGTTTGGTTTTCATTTATTTACGTAATTATTTTAGTTTAGCCATAAAGTTGTTTCATTTTTTATTTCATATCATGTTAACTTATTTACTTTTATACTTGATTATTGTTTTCATAAAAAAAAAAAAAAAACAAAAAAAAATATAATTCATCAGTTTATTACAACAACCAAACTTACTTTGAGACTGAGCATTTGGAATGAATTATTTTCAATGGTATATTGGCTAGAAGTTAAAAAAACCTCTTCTGTGTCTATTGGTCAGGCAATTGTTTTTTTTTTTTTTTTTGTTGATCAGGATGTTCGTATGTATTTTATTTTGTTTATAAAGGCACTCGCCTATTTTCAAGAATTGAACAAGGACTGTATAAATAAATTTCTGATGTGCTTCTTATTCGTGTTGATTGTCCACTTAGTTATATTATTTTCTCCCACTGCCTTAGATATGCCTTACGCAGTGTAAGTCTTGTTGTGTAGAAAATGGGGCACCGAAGGCATGAAAGTAGATGCTGTATGATCTGTCCAGATGCTCCGCACTTGCACTCTGCTCTCTCTGTTTATGTGTCTGCTTATCCTCACTTGGCTATTTGCTCAAACGACCCTAGAATTCGTCCGCCAAATTCATAGCATGAATAGCATAAGATAGATAGATAGATAGATAGAAATTCTTTATTGTGTACACCAAAAATAAAAAGAACACATGTACAGAACTATCTTATACTTAAGCTAGCTACAACATTTTCGTACTCTAACGACAAAATGTAAAGATGAAAACAAAAGATTACATAACACAGAGAAGCGATGACAGCACGCGAATTAACCACTCGCCTTGGCTCGTAACACTCGGCTGAACCAAGCCTCACCAAGGATCGCACACAATAGATTATTTCATACAAGGTCTGAGCCAAAAGTACCCACGTTATACTAAACATGACGGCCGTAATTTTCCTTGCACCCACCATTTTAAATAAGTCTCTGTAAATAATGAATCAATAAATTGTGAACGAGAACCTGCAACTCTACGAACTATACTTTTTATAAAAGGATATAGCAGATGACAGGATTTACTGATACAAACATTAACTTTGTAAATAAATACTCTTTAAGACTTAAGCAGTTGTTTACTACATTTAAATTAGTACTCACGGGATAGATACCACGATTTTCGTTGTAAGCGGGTACACTCACAGTCTACCCGTGCTAATAACCGTAAATAATAGATAAAATGTACCATACCTACATTCATAAACACAAGCATGGTATACAACACTTGCACTTGTTTACTGCGGAACCTAAGTAGTTATCTACATGATCATGACTGTGTCACCCGATAAAGGGACAGATGCGGTAATCAATACTTAATATTCTATCCATGATTGTTTAGATCACTTCTACAATAACAGAATTCATGCATATTGTTAAGTTTTGTTTATTGGTTTCAGAGTTGCTATAAGGGTCAATGTTGACGTATGTGACGTGACACTTCGTGACTTTTTTGCTCGATTGAAATGCTTTGAATGTAAGACGTATTCGGACGCGTAAACTACGCGTGTCATACACGCGTAGTTTACGCGTCCGAATACGTATCATATCATATACCATACCATGCTACGTTCCTTGGATGGGCATCGCAGCTAAAGTTCTCTGAAAGAATATTACTGTTATTGTATAACATAGTACGTACTATTATAATAATGCCTACTTCTTCTTCTTCATACAGCATGGTGCCGTTATCGTTCCATTACATCAAATTATATATAAATGGGATGCATTACTTGGAAATGCTTGAATAAGTCTTTTTTTTTTAAGTATTTTTATATATACTTTTTACTGATTTTATTTCTTTAAATATCAAATCTTAACATTTGTTTTCCATTGACATTGCGAAAGTCACTAGCTCCGTAACCGTAACCGAAACTATCGGTATTCCGAAATAAAAAATATCTGTAATCGTAACCCACAGATAAATGTGCCGTAACCGAATAAGAAATAAAAGTTTCGGATAATTTCGGATAGGGGTCCAACACGTCACGACAGGTTTTTCTACCCGTCCGAGCCGATACACTACCCGCGCGCGTCACTTGCATGTTTGTTAATTATTTCTAATATCCATAACCGAAACGATCCGTAACTAACGGATAACACGAAATAATTTCATAGCCTTTATACCGGAAATATATTATATTGGCCTTATCCGCAACCAGTATAATTTTCTATTTCTATATCCGAATCCGTATCCAGTTACGAAATGTCATATTCATAACATCCGTGCTTTTAATTAATTAAAATATTATAAATAAAAATTATGTAGATGCATGAAGTTCTTAAATAAACATGTTTCGACAAAGTATACATAATTATGACCCTATTTGGGTATGCAATAGTCGGAATGGAACGATCTATATAAATTTCGTCAAAATTATCATTGAAAATTTCTTCTATGTTATATTTATAATAACATCTAGATTCTAAAATTGCCTTTATTTTGTTATTTGGGAAACTAACTTCTTTTTCTATATCTTTTAATTCATTTGACAATTTATTAAATATTTTAACGGCCATTGTATTAGGGCCAGAGCTGTGTGTTACAAGGTTGGACGTTGGCTCGATTAATTTATGTCTAAATTGCGGCCTAGCAATGCGCGATTTGTCAGAAACCTTTTTAAAATGATCTGGGTATTTTTTACAAATTTTCAAATTTCCAGAATAGTTTGAATTTAAAAAAACAAGGCTTATAAAACTATGGCATAGTGTAGTCGGGGGAATCAATATTAGCTAGAATGCGAATGCATTTCTTTTGGGCAAATAAAAAGGTCATTCGCATCCACACTATTTCCCCAGAGTATAACTACATAGAGCCAAGAGACGGCGTAACCCTGGTACGCAGTTAGAACTGTGTTTAGGTCAGTGGCTCGTCTAAGCTCCCTTATTGCGTAACATAAGCAAGATAGTTTTGCTTTAATTTTATCTATATGAATTTTTCATTTAACATGAGTGTCAAATTCTAAGCCTAACAAGGGTCACTGCTTCAACACATTCTATTTTGTTATTATTGTAGTTGAAATTAATGTCAAGTCCCTGATACAAAATAAATAGCATATTGTCGTTCAGCGTGACGCTTTAAGAGGGAGGCCTTTGTTTAGCAGTGGACGTCTTCTAGCTGAAGATGATGATGGATAATTGCTTTAACACAGGGGCCAAAGTTTTTATTTATTTTCTAACAAATTTCACATAAAATACCATGTCTACCAATTGTTACTTTGAACAACACAACAGGCAGTCACATCAACACAATAAACAAAAATCTGATTATTAATTTTGTACACAACAACACAATGTTATCAAGCAGTTTAATTTACTTTAGTGTGTCTGCGTTGTAGGTCATACTTGTTACCAGCTTATTATACGAATGTTTAAAATATACTACCCATTTACAGAAAATTCACGCACTCAAGGCTTCATTCATAACTAAAACGTCTAGCTCAATGTCGTTTACTAGAGACTAATGATTGAATCACACATCTGCTAGGCTAGTGTGAAATTCTGTGAAACAAATGTCATATGCGTGTTTGTCGAAGGTTTATTGATTCAAAGGTTTGATTTCCTGTACTTGATTATTTTTCTTCAGCTGTACTCATAGTTTTCAATATAATAATTAGATAAATAGCTATACATTATCGACTGACAAATACTTGTCTCACAAAGTAATAATAACTAGTAGTTCGCGCCGAACTGAGACCTCGCAACCCCTATATCTTCACAAGCCCTGGACCGATTCAGCTCATATTCGAACTTGAAAATTGTATTAAAATGAACTTGCCTAAAAAAATTCATGAAGATCGGATCAACGGTTCACAAGTTATCATCGGACAAATATACACACAAACATACAAACATACATACAAATGCCAATTTGTCCCAGTAAACTCTGAGACCTTCGCTTCGCTCGGTCAATTAATGATATAATTTTCATATCGGATTACTTCTGTACTTATACTATAATTTATTTTGTGCCTTTGGGAATCATAATAAATTTAATGTTGTCCTAATTTTATTATTTGATTAAATCAAGAAAAAGTAATCACTTTAAATATAGCATAAAAATTGCCCCTGACTCGTCAACCTCTGCTCCCGTAGTACTTCGGCCGAGTGGTACATCAGGGTCTCAATACTATAACATTGACTCTTGCGCCATTGGCTTAATAGTTTTAATCATTTGTCATTCGTTACTTTAACGGCTGAACTATATAAGTTGCACCATCAGCCAGGTGATTTAAGCAACACTGTGTCCATTATAACTAAAAAAAGTAACTTAACTTGGTACAAAAATTACAAAATAGTGCATAATATACGGAGTTCCGGACTAGGTTTTGATCGTTTCACTTTATATATACACCTAAATTTAATCACAAAAAATATATTATAATCAACACTAAAATATATGCGGAAGTTTTTACGTAGTGTGTTTGTTCCCACATATATCCCACATCTACGAAAACGGCTGAAAGTATTTTGAATTGTGATGACTGTGTTTTTGATGACTTGAAACTGGAAACGAGGAAAATGTACCGTGCACAGGATAGCGAGAAACCCGAAATATATATTTATCTCTAGAGGTCTACCAAAAAGTAATATTTCTTTAAATGTATTGCCTACTAGCTGATGCCTGCTAAGCTCGGCCTTCGGCCTCTCTAAGCTCTCCGTAAAAACTTTGTCCTCACAGTTACGAACACAACAAAAAATAAATCATCAAAATCGGTCCAGCCTTTCTCAAGTTATAGCGTGACCACGAGAAATTAGGGTTCATTTTATACATATACATTTATTTAAAAGTCAACTGTTTTTTATTTATTTATTATTAAAAGACTCGTGTAAACTCCCTAATATTCTGTAAACTCTCCTGAAAACAAATGAACTTTCCTTAGTCTGCTACAAAATCCAAAAGTTTTTTTTTTTTTTTTGTCAATACTATTTTCACGTCAATACTTTATCGTCAAAACAGAGAGCTCTTATTGCTCATAGGTCAATAATATGATTGCAATCTTAATCAGCACAGTTTCTTAGCTTTCGGTGCACCGATGTATAGATTATAGGAACTACATATTGTTAATCCATTGTAATTGCTATTCAACTCGAGGCAACAAGGAAACGGCATATTTTATTGCAAAAAAAAAACACCAATTCGATTGTTTTTATAGTTCTGGGTTTGTGGGTGGAATTTAATTGTGTAATTTAGACTCGTATATGGAGACGCTAATTATCAAACTCGTTAGTTGTTAATACAATAACATGACTTGAATTCAATTTGGTCCAATTAAAGATCTACAGAATATAACTAGTCTCTTTTTATAGATGGGTATTTGAATAATTTTAAACTAGGAGATAATAACAAATCTTTCGTTTAATTGTAAACACCACGTCTGCCCATAGCAGTACCTATAAGTAACAATTAAGAATAAAAATGATATAACCATCTTTTGGAGGCGTAAATAATGTGTTTTTCGGATTCTCCTTCGTTCCTCATCGAAGAATCCACCCAAAATATAGATTTTAAGCCGCTCATATGGAACCTAAGAAAAAAATAAAACAATGAAACTTTAAGAAGAAAAAACATAACTCCTAAACTGCAAAAATCGTAGAACATTCATGGGGTGTTTTCGTGAAGACCCTAATATTTTCAGATTGACGTCACTATTTGGACCAACCCGTATATTAAATATTTTATGTCGACACCAAAATTGAGATTGTAGAAATAATTAATTTCCAGCATAATTGAGAGATTTAACATCTAATTAATATCCCAGAGTATCGAGCGTGTGCCACGCTGTGTTTTGAACTCCTCTAAATAGTGTATTAATTCAGTTTAATAATTCTGGGTGGTATTGAACTATTCAAGGCAAACGCTTACCATCAGGCGAGTGACTTGCTCGTTACATAATTAAAAAAAATATATAAATATAACATAATATTAATATATTAAAAAAATATTATATTATAAATAATTAATTTAAAAAATAATTAAATTAATAATTTAAAAAATCGAATCCTTGCTTATGCTTCGAAGCTATACAATTTTCAAAAGGTCATTGCAATAGCCGCCACAGGACTAAAATTGACCCAGAAAAAGGAAAGCTTCGTTATTGTTCTTTTACGATCAAAGTTTAAGATAAGGAAGTCGAATCACGACTCTTTACGTAAACCGACGACTGAT
The DNA here is from genome assembly GCA_947579745.1 of Apocheima hispidaria. NCBI lineage: Eukaryota > Metazoa > Arthropoda > Insecta > Lepidoptera > Geometridae > Apocheima > Apocheima hispidaria. Next base: position 8,653,131 of record OX388151.1, read on the forward strand.
GACACAATTCCTTCGGACGCGTGGGAGAAAGCGATCACCACCTCGAAGCTTGCCCTTATATCTTCGGTAACTGGCTACAAGGAAGTAGATATACCAACCAGAAGCTAAACCGTTTTAGTCCACATACCTAAAGGGTAATTGCTCTTCCTTACATGAGGAACAGCAATTAATGCTTACGCAGTCAGCACATTGTCATGTTTTCCACATGTCAAGTGACAACCTACACTAGTTCCGTGTTATAGGGAAAGAGAAGAATTTCTTATCTTCTGGGCTTCCAGGTGACAGCCCAAGCCGAGGTTCGTACCGCATTCGGTGCCCTTGCGCTAGTCACCCTCGCGCCGTGAAAATAGTTTTAGGGCTCAAAGTCTTGCGTTCGCCAAAGTCCAGTTATAGCTGTAGAGGCCGTCGTCATCCAAAAAAAAAAACAAAAAAAAACCCAGGCAACAAGTTACATCCATACAAAATTTCATTAATTCATAGGCTACATTTAATCCCGGAAAAATATACTATTCCTATGGTATAGCGGGTGAAACCGCAGGGCGCTTCTAGTTGTTAGTATATCTTAGACAAAAAAAAGAAACGAATTTTAGAATAAATTACTTTGATCATTACGTAGTGGGGAGACACTTTATCTCGCTAGGTGGCGCATTATCGCTGGTGTTGTTTCACTTTAAAAAGTGTCAAATATCAATAGATAATTTTAGTAAATAAACAATAAATATAGTCTGGCTATTACTTAATTCATTATCACGTATAATATAATAACAGTACCTGTTTCGAGGATTAATACATCCCCGTGAGAAAAGACGCAGTACGTTCGCTTTTCTCATTTTCAACGCTAGAAGCTCCAAAATCAAGGAGGCATCGGAGATACGAAGCTCGAAGTGCTCATACGAGTGCAAGCAATCAGACCAATGACAAGCACCAGCGATGAGCCCCATCCGAGATTAGTTTTGCCTGTAATGTAAATAAAATAATGAAGACTAAAAAATCAATTTGATTGATCGATGTCAATTAATTATATCACAAACCAAACTAACTATATCATAAATGCAAATGACCGGTCCAACATAATAATAAATAAATATCTGGGACATTTTTGCACACACGGTCATCTGACCCCAAACTAAGCAAAGCTTGTAATATGGCTGCCAGAGACTGATATACATACATAGATATTTTTAAATACATACTTATATAGATATTAACACCCAGACATAGAACAAACACAAATATTCATCATATGAATGCTTGTCCTAGATGGGAATCGAACCCACGCCCCCAAACACAGAAGGTAGGTTCACTACCAACTGAGCCATCGGGCCACAATAACAAATGATATATTATAATAGAAAGCGTTTTATCTTCAGGCCCATGCCAAAGTGTCTTAGTAGTTGTGCAACAAGTAAGTTGTATAATACTTATGTATGCAATGCAATACATGCTAAATGCGTTTGACTTCCGAACGGACATGTCAATTTGGTTAGCGACATGCGCTTGCGCGCATTGTTGGTCATTCGTCGCTTAGTGACCTACAAAACTACAGTGTTCGATTTGTAAGCAAATGCAATTGGTTTTCTCATGTTCAGTTTGCTTAGTTTGAGATTGACCTTGCTTGTTTAATAAGTCCTTTGCCCTTTCTTTCAATAGACTATGTACCTAGATTTATAAATAGCCATATTTAACGTGAGTCTTATTATTTTCGTGAGTTTTTAATCAGTTCCCAGTAATAGACACGACATTTTTTTCCGCATTGCCTCCCTTTATATGTTTTAATGTTGAACTTCTATTTTGATTTGAGATTGAAAGGCCTAAAATGTAGTTCTTCTACACAGAAAAGAGAAAAATATATTTTTTTCTCTTCTGTGTGTGCGAGTGATTTGTAGAAAGAGGCGTTCAAATGACGTTTTTTTTTTTTTGACAATTTTAATCATTATTGACGCTATTTCTATTTATTTTGATATGATTATTGTAGTATAATTTATTTTATCTAGATAGATAAAATAAATTAAATAAGTAAGTACTGTTAGTGTCAAATAAGTATAGATATACTTATTTGACATTAGCAGCGCCCCGCAGTTTCATCCGCTTTTCTATAGAAACCGAATATTCTACACATTTTGTATTTTTTTCCGTAATAAAAAGTAGCCTATTTATTCATCCAGGTTATACGCTAAATCCATATCAAAGTTCACCCAAATCCGTTCATCTGTTACAGATTTGAACGAGAACAAACACACTTACATACTTACACAATTACGCACAAACTTTCGCATTTATATTATTAGTGTAATTTATCTATTTTAGTGTAATTTATTTTATTTACTTATATTTGACACTAGCAGCGCCCCGCGGTTTCACCCGCTATTGTACAGAGACCGAATATTTTTCTGAAATAAAAAGTAGCATAATTATTAATCCAGTATTATTAGATAATTACAATAGATAATTATTATTACATCCAAATCCGTTCAGCCGTTACAGAGTTGAACGTCAACAAACACACTTACATACTTGCACACATTTTGGCATTTATAATATTAGTGTGATGTGATTTAATACAAAAAAAATAATTTTTAGCAGTACCTACCTTAATACAATACAGGTATTATAATATTCATTCCGTTCTAATTTAATTCCTTACCGTTTTATATATTTTCTTAAACTTCGTTTAATTCGTTGCCTATCATTTTTTTATATTTAAACGCATTTTAACTATAGCTTCCCTAGGATTAGAGCGTACATTTTTGTACCATAATTTTGATAAGGTGTGTTTATGAACTGTAAAACATAACAAGGTACAAGACACAAAAGTTGAAGCCTTGAACGTACAACTTAATTTTTTTTTTGCCTTATTTTATGTAGCCGCTCGGCTCTACCTGAGTAATAATTAAGCCTGTGCCCTTTATTAGTACTCACGGGATATTTACCACTCTTTTGATTGTTTTTGAGTTCCCGATATGCCATTAAACTTAACTCCAAGACATATTTTTGCTACCAGTCTTGGTTGAGTTCATAAAAATACAATCTGCGGCCGGCGGTTTCACTCGCTGTCCTACAGAAATCGATACTTTTCTGGGGTAGAAAGTAATTCATGGTAAGTATAAACATCCAAATTCATTCAGCCGTTATAAAGCTGAGTACTACAGGCGATTTACACCGCGGTGCGAAAGGCCCAATTGATTTAGAGCACTTCACACCGTGGTCCGAACCACATGTGGTGTGACTTTTGCATAAATACCTTTGTGAAGTGATAGCGTCATTAAATTTGCATAAAATGATAGAAGTGAGTACATTCTTTTTAAAATTATGCGCTAACTCAAAGTAGCGTTGAAATTCATACGGTTGACGGCCCTTCACTATCGTTTCCTGCATTGCGGTTTCTTTTTTAATTCATCCGTTCCCACACTGAGGCTAATTACTTATGTGTGGCATGTTACAATTTGGCAAATAATTTAACTATTGACTACATCGTTATTTAGTTGAACTATTTCTCCACATCCTCTTTAATTTGCGAAGATTACAAAATAATCAATTAACGCGCATGACACTTGTTTATGGCTCAGAAAATAAGAGGTATGTAGCCAATCATTGAAAGGCTTATTGCAGCACTTGTTACATAAAATAAGGTGCGGAACCAGATATTAGTAAATTGGAACGAAATTGAATGTTCTCGTAAAAACCCGATTCATGTAAGCATGTGAGTGGAGGGCCGGAAACTATATAACTTAAATATGAGACCAATACTGTGAGGCATTTATTTAATATCAATTTACAATTGTTAAACTGATTTAAAATGATTAATAACAGTTAGTAAATACCGTTATTACTTGGTTAGCTAGCAGCTGTATTTTAAAATGGTGTATAGGTACTAAGTCTAGGTAAGTGCTTAAATATTAATAAATAAAAGACTACAAAAAAACTTTGACCAGACGAGTTTTCAACGCTAACCGAAGATAATAAAATATGTTTTTTATCGAACACGGTGAAAACCATTTAAAATACCTATTATCTAAGTACGTTTAGCTAGTCTCGTTTTTACCTAGTTGTAAAAATTTATAGGGTACAATAAAATTAAGACATCTGCTGATTGTGTGAATATTTTAGAGCAGGAATAAAATCAGTTTTATGATTAATATTATTTTCTTGTTTCAAAACCCATGCATCTTAGATTCTGCTACTTAATCATGGCTTGAATAACACTCTTAATAGTTTCAACGAAAATTGTTTTTAATAATTGCTTAGTTTTGAGGCTGTGTGTGAATCTTTAGTAGATTAGAAGCAGACATAGTATTTTAACAATAAAATCGCTCGCTGAGTTAAGTAATTACACATGTAAAATGTGATGCTGAGTCTAGTAGGCTTCTCAAAAGCTTTGATCAGTATATACTATCACTAAGTGAGTACTTAGATACGTATTTAGTATTACTTTTATCTCATTCTGCACCTGTCACCCAGAGCCAAAGCGTTCAGTCTTAAAGTTTTTATCTGTTAACTAACTAAATCGCTGGAATAGGTACAGTACTTATTCGTGTGCCAAAGGTGCCATTTCGATTGCAATTACGTCATTGCTTTCGTCGCGTGATGCGTGAGAAGTGAGAACCTTCATTGCAGTTTGCATGCAGATTACTTTCCTATTATGGATCACACATCGATTTAGGATGTTATTAGCACAAAAATAATTGTTTACTTATGAGATCGTACTGCATACAAGTATTCCGTGCATTTATTTATTTATTTAGGAATTTAGCCTTACGATGTAGGCAAGCGTTTTGTTTACAATCACAAAGGTTCTACCTATTTTTGTTCCCTTTATCTTACTGTCTGAGCTCACATCATCTGCAAGCTCGCTTTGTGGCAGGAGAATGCAAGTTACAGTTACAATAGTCACATTAGGGCCATAGAAACGGCAAGGAATGTGGATGGGACGCCAACGCGGCGACCAGTCGCGACAAACGCACTTCGCCTCTAATGGGCACACACATCTAACGAGCTTTTAGGAACAATGATTTGGAAAAAAGTCTTTAAATGTAAATAAAAAAAATAACGTGAACGTTTAGAAACTTAACAAGCGAAGAAATACGGCGGCTAGTTTAAAAGCTGTTCTTATTATAATTCTTCCGAAGTTTGAAAACCTGCATCGGCTTTAACCTGTCGTTTGCCACTTAAGTGAAAATTGTGATGATATCACCAATTTCGTATTAGTCAGAACACAGACGAAAGAAATATTATATTCAGAACAAGTTTTATCTATACCCAGTTTTGTTTGAAGGTCGGTTTGACACTTGCAATAATACCAAAACTTATCAATTCGCAATGGTATATGTTTGATTTGCATGTCTCATAAGACAAACTGTGGATATTCCCATATGCGTGACAAGTTTTCGAAACACTTTTAAACTCTGATCAAGTAGAAAAGTGACATTCAAATATCACAGGTATTTACCCAATTTTAGAAACCAGTGTGTTGCGACAATGTTGCGTTTGTTATACTAAAGCGCCAAGAGCATCAATTTCAGAGCACAAACCCACTAACCTACATTATGATGAAACTTTACAATCGTAATGAGAAATAGCATTAATTATTTTTCTAAGACTTATAAATTGCATCTGCTTTGTATACAATTCATATGTAGGGGATTTGGTGGTGCTTTACTAACTTAAATGGCCAGAATGATAGAGCTAAGACGTATATCGTCATTGTGCATCCTTATATTTTGTTTAATGGTTGATATGGATATGATGATTTGCCATATTTAAGATCGGACTTTAATTGTTACCCGCGATTTAATTGTTCTTTTTTTAATAAGTTTCCCGGAACATCTATCAATCACACTAAACAAAATTCCAATTGAAGCAATCCGTTAAATTAGAAGTAATTTCATGAAAGAAGTCCCCCAGACGCGGCGATATCATCGTTGAAAATGCGTCATAAAAGGGGTTGGATTAGTTCCGGCTGTTTGCCGTGGGACACTTTCATGAAAAACACTTGAACAACTTGTTACTTACCACACCAGTTAGCACCCTAGACCTGGCTCTCAGGACACTTCAGGCACTTGCCAAAATACACAGAAAATATTGAGAACGCTCGGTCTTGGTCCTCACAACCCACGTTTTCCTCAAACATTAGTGAGTGTTTGTTGGAACAACGATCTCCGTAATGCGGTATCTATGTATAATATGTGCCTACCATTAATAAAAATCATTTTTAATAATTTCGTTTTGCCGTAATCAATTAGAAATGCAGGTGAAATTTTGTGTAGGAATGTAAATGACTTGTCGGTGATTAGGCTAGCGCTATGCGGATCTGTTGGGCTAAGAACACGCCTAGAACCTAGGACTAGGGAGTGGGCGACACCCACAAACCCTGTCGCCTACCACCTGCCATCAATCAAGACCAGAGGTCGTTCACCAGTAGCAATTTAAGTAGAATTATACAAGGACAGTTCACAGCTTTAGTCAAGGAAGTTGTAAAAACAAAGAAGTCGAGGAGCTTTTGCTAGACATAGCTTAAAGAAAATGTTATCAATGAGAACTATGAATAATAATTATCTGTAGTTTTAGATAATAACATTACACATTATTACAACCTTTTATTTAACTTGTTAGCAATGTTTGTACGCAAGTACATATGAATGTTCGGGTCAAATCTTGCAACTGAATTTTAGACCAGTTATAGCCTTCTTCAATTGAGTAGAAATTTTGCATGTCTGTCAAGTTTCGATAAAAATACAATATCATGAGAGCGAGCAGTTCTTATGATGGAAACGGAAGGTGGAAAACGGAACTCCTCGGTAACTAACAGTAGATTGTTCAAGTTTGGACTTATTTTGATCAACGTACAGTACCAATATCGGATTTTATAAATGCTTGTCTACAAAACTTATGTCAATTAATGAAAGAATTAATGAACTTAAATTATCTGCTTTAACTGTAAGAAAATACAGTAAGTTCCTGTTTGTGCTTCGAGAAGTGCAATAATCAAAGTATTTAATAAATAAATTCCGGCATAACTTATAATAATAAAGGGACATAAATAAATGAGTAAATCTTTTGATCTAGCTTTACGTTTGGTGAACACGTTAGATATAAACCGCCCCCATCAATTCCAAAGCGCAATTACAAGTTGATAAATAACTTACCACCCACATCACAATATATGTAGGTAGGCAGGTAAGTAACTAAGTACGCACATGCCTTCATATACCTTCCTGTATAACAACTTGATCTCCTATCTTGACATTCATGTCACAATAGCTCATTTTAATATATTCTCCACTCGGTATCTTAATTGCAGATTGATGACCAGGCATGCGTCAACTTTAGTACAAAAACAGAGCAAAAACGCCGAATGCGGAAGATTTAATTATTGTTAATTTAAGTCACATTTTTTACAGTGCTTAAAATTAGAACCATTCTATTATTTTGTATCTAGGAATGAATTTTAAGATGCTGAAAAAATTTCGCAAATTGATATTTCATGCCAATTTCTTGCAGATAAAACGTGACTGATTTTCTGGGTTTTTAATGTTAAGCATATCTGCATAATGCCAACAACATCGCATAACTTCTAGACAAAATCAAATGAAAACGAGAATGCGAATAGACTATCTAAACCGGCTTACAACGTACAAATTTCATCTCCATGTATGGAAATAAGCCCAATAATACGTTTGTGACTCACCAATAACGTCATACAGAGCTGTTACTTTACTTTGGCTCACATTAAATTATGTTATAGGACAGGTTGTTAACGTTCTTATAAGAAGCCAGCAATAGCGACAAATAATGTTGACTTTACAGCAAAACGCTCAAGTTGCTTATGAGTATAACATTTATTTAGATAGGAACTTTTTTGACTATGAAATAATATTCAAGATATTCGATATTGTTATTATGGAACTTATGAGAAAATGAGCACTACTGGAACAGGTTGAGCCGCATCTGGTAAAGGCTGAGGTCCAACAGGCTACGCTACAACGGACACAGGAAGATGAGTGCCCTCCACGTGAGATCCATTTAAACCGGCATTATACTTAGTAACGTAGAGTTTTCCATCAGTGCCTATGTATCTGGTCTCGCCTTCTATTTGGAGATATTGCGCCTTGCCGTCTGGCGTTGAGACTAAACGGCCTGTTTCGCGGACTTCTGTGCCTTCAGCAGTGCGGTAGGTGAGGTCGTACTGGCCCTGACCGTCACGGACTTCATTGTGCTCCAGGGCTGGAAGTGCTCGTCTCGCCGCCAACTCAGGGTCAACGGAAGCCTGGTTTGGGGCGCCCAAAGCGGCAGCGATGAAGCAGGCAGCAACCAGAAACTATTTTAAGAAAATGGCTGGTCAAGCAAGGAATATTCATAAATAGTTTAATAATTTTCATAACTTTATGTTAGTGCAATAAGCTCTCCCGTGACCCAAAATGCTTGACGCATTACTTATAGAATATCATCATAACCATCATCAGACAGAAGACATCCACTGCTGAACATAGGCCTTCCCTTAGAGCGCCACACCGAATGACAACGTGCCACTTGCATCCACTGGTTGCCCGCGACTTTCACAGTGTCTACGTTGCATCTTCCTGCTTATAGAATGTAATACCATGATTACATTTTAATTTCTAACCAACAAAAAAGGAAGAAATTATAAAGTAAAAAGTATATAAAAAAATCACAAATTATTAGGTATTAATTCAACTTACCAGTTTCATTTTGTCAAATTGTTGAATATGCGTCAAATCGAAGACTGTATTTAATGCAGTGCTATAGTGCTCTTTTATAGGAAGTGTTTATCCCATTTCGCAATCATCTATTCAATTATAATTAAGTTAACGATCATTATGAATTAGATCATTACCCAAGTACTTGATTCATACTGGATTACAATGCGGAATGTCGTTGCATCTTGCAATGACTCTTTGTATAGGTAATAACATAGATAGATAGTCATAGATAGGTACAACTAAAGAAGGTGCTTCAACAAATAATGTAACTCTAATTCTCTAGAAACAATCATTTAGCCAACATCCTTGTTTAGATGCTTAAGTGATACAAATGCAAGAAACGTAATTAGTAGGTACACGTACATATGTGTATAGATGTTCTTAACATAGAAAACATACTTTATTTTACTAAGATAGAGTCAACAGATTGCTATTGTGTAATTACGGTGGACTCTGCATTTAATTGGTCCTGGGTAATATGTAGTGTTAATTAATTATGTATATGTTTTTTGTTAGAAAAATAATTGAAGTTCTTGTGTTTTTGTAATATTATTCGTCTTTATTATTTCGGGCTTCCTGGAAGTTATCTTCTCTGTAGATCTAGTTACAGAGCCAAAAACGGTCCATCCCAGAAATAAATATATTTTTATAGGATTTATAATATAATAATAATAACTTTATTCTCAGACAACAAAGATCCATAGTTATGTTCTTCTGTACATTTCAATGAAATTAAAATTAATTATGATAAACATGTCTCACATATTGCTAACATTGTTTATATTATGCATATTGTTTATATCACAGAAGTGAGAAGGGGTAAAAATTGTTCCTCTTCCGTGGTTTATATTTATATTAGCTGCGCGAAGTACTTTTCTCGGTTTAGAAAATCATCTAACTTCAATTCTTTATTTCTACTCGGTATTATAGATTTTATCCAGGCTGTGTTTATGCTTTTTTGCGATCATCAATAATTTAAATATTTAATTAACCTGGATCATTTTGTTTATGACATCATTCTGGCTCTCTCTATATAGCACATTGCCAAATCGTGAGTCACTAACTTGTGTGAACTATCGAAATATCCTCAGCTTCCCAACACTCTCCTATCCTATCTCAAGCATACTTTGAGTTCCCACGGGAACTATGATATTATAGCCATATGTATATTTATATATATATTTAATACGTTATTATTTGGTAATATGCGTACATTTTATAGCAATCATGGCAATTTATTTAGGTAGTAATAGCTCATTAATTTGCATATTTAATTGTTTATAAACATGTACAGTTCTGCACGAAACATGCTTCTGCTGAACTGGATCAATTGGGCACCCAAAATACAGACTTTGTTGTCTAGTTTGGGGCCCGGTGCCAAAGCTCCCAAAATTGTTTTCTCAGTCTTACTCTCTCACCATTTTTGTCATTGTCATATCTCTGTTGTAAACCTAGACTTAAGGCTTAGCTGAATAAACATTATTATTATTATCTAAAATACTTACGTCTGGTGAAATGATGCATTGCTTAATTTATATGAAAGAAACAATTTTTTTTATATCTTTACTTATTAAGTTAATGAAACCTGTTAAAACCTTACAAAACATAAGTTTTGTCATAGGTTCCGGCAAAAATGTGTGTAAAAGGAGATGAGTATTCCCGCTCTGCCAAGTCTAGCCAAAAACGTTCTAAGTTGACAATACTCATCCTTGAAAGCAGTGTCCGATTGGGGCGAAGCTAACTTGGTCAGTATTAACGCTACCAAAACTGAGGCCTGTTTGTTTTCTGCGAAGAGGAGCCCTCTAGATCTGACTCCTACTTTCCGTAGTGTATCAATACCGATAGGTGATCATATTGAGCTCTTGGGTGTCTGTTTCACGTCCAAACTGAACTTTGATTCATACCTTGACTCTAAAGCCAAATTTGCTGCAAAGCAACTTGGCATCTTGTCGAAGGTTAGGCGGTACTTCACACCAGAACAGCTTTTAACACTCTATCTAGCCCAGGTTCCATCGTGTTTGGAGTACTGCTGCCACCTAAGGCATAGATCCGCAAAGTATCAGCTTGAGACCTTGGACTCAATCGAAAGGCGTGCTAAGAGGCTCATTAATGACGATGTGTTGGTAAAGTCCAGGCTACAGAGCCTGTCACACCGGCGTGAAGTGGCTAGCCTGTCGGTGTTTTATAGAATACACTACGATGAGTGTGCACAAAAACTGAACGACCTAATGCTGCCGTCACCGTTCTTCTATAATACTGACAGGCGCACGAAAAACAGGCACCCTCTAATGGTGGATATACCATTCAAACGTACTAAGCGTTTCCAATCCACCTTCTTAGTAAGGAGAGCGGAGGTGTGGAACTCTTTTCCTGCGTCATTCATTCCGAACAAATACAATCAGGGACTGTTCAAGAAAAAAGTGAATAGGTACTTCCTAGGCAAGCGTTCTACATCTTCGGCCACATCGTCGCTTTCCATCGGATGATACTGTGGTCAAACGAATGCCTAGACCGATGTAAAAAAAAACCCTATCCTCAAACGTAGAATACCAAAATTAGCATTCAGCCACAAATAGATGAATAAACTGTGCTTAAATAATACTGATTCACGGAATTTTAAATCGTAATGAGAATTTGGAAACAATTAAAAAACATGCATTGTTTTTTGTTTGACACATCGTGTTCGTTCATGAAGATTTAATTATTGTGTTTCATCCGTCACATTTTCACAGTGCTTAAAATTAGAACCATTCTATTATTTTGTATCTGGGAATCAAAGACATAAAGGGGTAGACACCTAATCAGCAAATCAAACTATACTGAAAGAAAGCACACCAGTATTGACGTACCTGTCAAATCAAATTAAGAGCTCCATACAGTTGTCATTCTCATCTCATACTGATAAAATCTCCGAATAATCAGACAAAAGATGGTATAATGTGCAATAAAATCTTGCCGGAATTACAAGGAATCAAAGAACACCACTGCCACATCCATCTACAAGTCCTAAAATATACTTTTAGGATAAAAAATCAAAATAATAAAATTATTGAATAATGTAAACAGAACAGTTACTATGACAACGTTATGTATAATAGTGTTGCCAAATATTTTTTGTAATTTCCCAACTTTGTTTAGGTTTCCTAGAGACTCAGATATATTAAATGTAGCTGATCTTTTGATAACAATAGTTCGGCAAAGTAGGGATGAATAATGGCGGAAACCTATTAAGGCTTCCACCAATATAAATTTACCTATAATACATAATTTTCATAAAATTGCCTAAAATATGTGTCGGCGCATTTATCAACAACAAGCCTACAATGAGCGTGTCACGATATGACACAATTGTATTGCATTTTTTTTAGAAATAAAATGTACCTTCCTAAGAATGTAAGAATGTAAATTTGTTTAGAGTGGTTGTGGGTTTTTGGGCCTGCAAGAAAAATGCACATTATCTTAGGTTTTCACCTTTAAATGTGTGTTACTTGAGGTTGCAGAATAGTCGGGCAGTTTAAAAAAAGATAAATCCGCTAATAGGCGAATGTTGCGTATTCGTTTATTTGCGAATTTAGAGGATTCCATTTCCATCGTAATAAATTGAAAATATAAATTAACATTATTTAACTTAACAATACAATAATAACATTAATTAATAATGATAAAAAAAAGTATAAGAGCCTATTTAAGAACCACTGTGATATAACCTAAATCACTCCAATGAAAATGTATTTACCCGATCAAATAGGGTAATCACCTTTTAATGGAAAGCTTAAAAATGTCATGACCAAAAAGACTGTCAAAAATTATGCGCCATTTCAAAATCGTGTTTTGTATGGAGACTATCCTTCTGGACCTTATTTATAAGGAGAATTCTGTGCTGGGAATGAATTACAAAATGCTGAAAAAAATTCGCAAATCGATATTTCATGCCAATTTCTTGCAGATAAAACGTGACTGATTTTCTGGGTTTTTAATGTTTAAGCATATCTGCATAATGCCAACAACATCGCATAACTTCTACACAAAATTAAATGCAAACGAGAATGCGAATAGACTATCTAAACCGGCTTACAACGTACAAATTTCATCTCCATGTATGGAAATAAGCCCACTAATAAGTCTGTGACTCACCAATAACGTCATACAGACTGAGCTGTTACTTTACTTTGGCTCACATTTAATTATGTTATAGGACAGGTTGTTAACATTCTTATAAGAAGCCAGCAATGGCGACAAATAATGTTGACTTTACAACAAAACGCTCAAGTTGCTTATGAGTATAACATTTATTTAGATAGGAACTTTTTTGACTATAAAATAATATTCAGGATATTCGATATTGTTATTATGGAACTTATGGGAAAATGGGCACTACTGGAACAGGTTGAGCCGCATCTGGTAAAGACTGAGGTCCAACAGACTACGCTACAACGGACACAGGAAGATGAGTGCCCTCCACGTGAGATCCATTTAAACCGGCATTATACTTAGTAACGTAGAGTTTTCCATCAGTGCCTATGTATCTGGTCTCGCCTTCTATTTGGAGATATTGCGCCTTGCCGTCTGGTGTTGAGACTAAACGGCCTGTTTCGCGGACTTCTGTGCCTTCAGCAGTGCGGTAGGTGAGGTCGTACTGGCCCTGACCGTCACGGACTTCATTGTGCTCCAAGGCTGGAAGTGCTCGTCTCGCCGCCAACTCAGGGTCAACGGAAGCCTGGTTTGGGGCGCCCAAAGCGGCAGCGATGAAGCAGGCAGCAACCAAAAACTATTTAAAAAAAATGGCTGGTCAAGCAAGGAATATTCATAAATAGTTTAATAATTTTGATAACTGTATGTTAGTGCAATAAGCTCTCCCGTGACCCAAAATGCTTGACGCATTACTTATTGAATATCATCATCACCATCATCAGACAGAAGACATCCACTGCTGAACATAGGCCTTCCCTTAGAGCGCCACACCGAATGACAACGTGCCACTTGCATCCACTGGTTGCCCGCGACTTTCACAATGTCTACGTTGCATCTTCCTGCTTATAGAATGTAATACCATGAATACATTTTCATTTCTAACCAACAAAAAAGGAAGAAATAATAAAAGTAAAAGTATATTAAAAAAATCACAAATTATTAGGTATTACTTCAACTTACCAGTTTCATTTTGTCAAATTGTTGAATATGCGTCAAATCGAAGACTGTATTTAATGCAGTGCTATAGTGCTTTTTTATAGGAATTGTTTATTCCATTTCGCAATCATCTATTAAATTATAATTAAGTTAACGATCATTATGAATTAGATCACTACCCCAGTACTTGATTCATACTGGATTACAATGCGGAATGTCGTTGCATCTTGCAATGACTCTTTATATAGGTAATAACATAGATAGATAGTCATAGATAGGTACCATTAAAGTAGGTGCTTCAACAAATAATGTAACTCTGATTCTCTAGAAACAATCATTTAGCCAACATCCTTGTTTAGATGCTTAAGTGATACAAATGCAAGAAACGTAATTAGAACACGTACATATGTGTACAGATGTTCTAAACATAACAAACATACTTTATTTTACTAAGATAGAGGCAACAGGACACATTGCTATTGTGTTATTACGGTGGGCTCTGCATTTAATTGGTCCTAGGTAATATGTAGTGTTAATTAATTATGTATATGTTTTTTGTTAGAAAAATAATTAAAGTTCTTGTGGTTTTGTAAAATTATTCGTCTTTATTATCTATCGGGCTTCCTGGAAATTATCTTCTCTGTAGATCTAGTTACAGAGTCAAAGACGATCCATCCCAGAAATAAATATATTTTTATAGGATTTCTGCTGGGTTTATGCTTTTTTTGCGATCATCAATAATTAAAATATTTAATTAACATGGATCATTTTGTTTATGACATCATTCTGGCTCTCTCTATATAGCACATTGCCAAATCGTGAGTCACTAACGTGTGTGAACTATCACAATATCTAAAATACGTCTGGTGAAATGATGCATTGCTTAATTTATATGAAAGAAACAAAAAAATATATATCTTTAATTAACGAAACCTGTTTAAACCTTGCAAAACATAAGTTTTGTCATAGGTTCTGGCAAAAATGTGTCTAAAAGGAGATGAGTATTCCCGATCTGCCAAGTCTAGCCAAAAAAGTTCTAAGTTTACAAGACTCCTTGAAAGCAGTGTCTGATTGGGGTGAAGCTAACTTGGTGAGTATTAACGCTACCAAAACTGAGGCCTGTTTGTTTTCTGCGAAGAGGAGCCCTCTAGATCTAACTCCTACTTTCCGTAGTGTATCAATACCGATAGATGATCATATTGAGCTCTTGGGTGTCTGCCTCACGCCCAACCTGAACTTTGATTCGTACCTTGACTCTAAAGTCAAGACGTCTTTCTTTCCGAAACCCTATCCTCAAACGTAGAATACCAAAATTAGCATTCACCCACAAATAGATGAATGAATTGTGCTTAAATAATACTAATTCACGGAATTCTCAATCGTAATGAGATTTTGGGAACAATTAAAAACATGCATTGTTTTTTGTTCGACTCGGTGTCTAATCTGACATGCACAGACATTTCCGCGTAGTTCCTTAGTTATCCACCCACGTAGTACCCGAGGTTGCGATGGTACTTCCATCATTGATCGTATTGAATTCAAATAATTGGTATGCCATGAGCCTCTGCGAATAAGGTTGCTGTGATTGTAATTTTCTAGCACCAGTTTCCTTAAGAGAAAACCAACAAGCTTTATTACCTTGCCCGTTGTTCCTTATTCGGATAGAGAAGGTTGTTGACTCAAACTGTTTTCAGAGAATTCCTGAATAGCTGACGTTATTGAATAGATACGTTATTTATAATTGGTTACAGATAACTCAATATGAAGGCGTAGGAGCAGAAAGAAAAAACAAATTTAAAGTGACTAGCCTGAGTCTAAATTAAGTAGTACTGCAAGTTTTGTCACTAATCAAAACTGTGGTTACGGCTAGCGCAAGAAGTAAATCTACCTACCTGTATATACCTTCAATACCACCTGAAACACGACTGGTGGATGACACATCGGTTGTCTTTATTTTACATAAGCATATGTAACGTATCTTAGGCATGACATCATTTTGTAAATGTTTTACTTTCATTATAATTTTTCCATGTTAATAGAAGGTCTATGTTTTCTGTTGCCTCACCATAGCCTTCGGGGCTCAGTTAACATCTATTGTATGGCAAATTACTGATTCCGTCCCTAATCCGTGGCAAAGGCAAGCCATTGTCTCTACTGCCCGATTTTACGGGTAATGCACATGCTAAGAAAATATCGTATGCCAACGAAAAAGTACCAACCAAACTAACAACTGATGATGTATATAGACACATTATTATCGTCATTGTGTTCATAAACCAAAGATGTTTTTTTTTATGTAGCAATCCCTAAGTTGCACTCCGTGCGTAATACATACGGATTTTTAATCAGTATAGGTATATATTTTTTTTACTATTATTATTATTAATTTACTGGGTCAAATCGGCATTTGTATGTATGTTTATATGTTTGTGTGTATATTTGTCCGATGATATCTTACGAACTATTGATCCGATCTTCATGAAATTTTGTAGGAAGTAGGGTAGTAGGTTTGTATTTTGTAGGGTTTGTGGGTTTCAATAAAATAAATTAAGTTCTAATATGAGCTGAATCGGTCCAAGGGCTGTGAAGATATAAGGATCGCGAGGTCTCAGTTTGGCGCGAACTACAATTTTTAATAGGGACAGATCCGGTCACATTTCCAAAAAGTACAAAGTTTGTGACATGAGTGACATTTGGTTGTGTCTATCTTTCTAAAAGAAAGAAGGAGATTGTGTGTTAAAGTTTTTATCTATCTATCTATCTATCATGTCGACTGACCGGGAAGACCGGGAAGAACGTTCTTAGACTAGATAGAGCCAGATTGTCATGTCATACAAGGAGGTGAAAATGCTGCCAGAATACCGTCAAGCCTGGTAACTACTCCACCAACAAGCGCTACGAAAGTTTTGGCGGGAACGTGAAGAAATCATGTCGCGTCATTTTATTATTTTCCAAAACTTGTGTTATTTCAAGTGTTAATGTGTAAAAATGGTGAATTTTTACCCATTAAGTGTTCGTGAACATGCACGCGTGTTGGTGAATGGTATAATGTCGTGAAACGTGAATTTTCGTGTTGTTTCCAAAACTCCATAGAAGGCTCTAGTAAAGTTTTCACCACTTTACTGGGGCATGACTTGGACTTGACCGTGACTTGATTTGCTCGCTTTTGACTGTGACTATGACTTGTATGATAATATTTAACAAAACTTGAATATATATAACTATACTTGACACTGGCAAATGCATAAGACGTGCGACGCCAAAATCCTCTTAGGAGGAAAGAGAAAAAAAAAAAAACAAGCGCTACGCTTTTAAATTACGAATTAATGACAAGAGTCCTTGGTATCACAGCTAACTAATGTAGTCAGCTTCAAACAATCCTGCATCCCACGCTCGCCTACCGATTTACGAGTTTAATTCTATACTTATTCAACTACTAGACCTTGTGTTACAATATTATTATACTACCCTATGCTTCTAAGTAATAAGTGTCTATCTATTTACAGATATAGCCGTTTGAGTAGTTTCCCCCATTATTTTGTTTACAAAACCATCATTAAAGTAAAGAACAGACAGGCAAGTTTTAATTTGAAGAGATTGTAAATAAGACAGTTATGGTGTCTTTATTACGTATTAGAGCTTTAGTTGCAAAACAAAGTACACACACAAATACTTACGAGTGCGCAATTGATGTAAGATCCGCATTTTTGGTTTTTCTAATTAGGAACGTGTGGTTACTCAATTTTTTTACAGATTTATCTGATTCCGCTTCTGGTGATTCATATAAATACTAGCTCGTCCGCACGGCTTCGCTCGCATATGCTACAGTAATTTTAAAACCTAGCGATAGATAGATCATTAGATCTAGCGAAAGACGTGTGTAAAATCAAGGTCTTTGTAATCTTTTTTTTTTATCGCGAAAGTATCTTGTAATCTTATTTTCCCTCTTGGCTATACTAAACAACAGAACCGAAAAACATAATATATCGAATTAAGATCTGTAATCTACATAACTAGTGAGGTGAATGGACTTGAAAAATATATTTTTTATTAAACGTTCTTATATGCAACAAAAATTGTGAATGGTTTATCCATTTAAATGATTTTATCTTAACTTTCCAACACTTTTTTTTATAATTAGCATAATTGAGTAAATAATTTAATATGATAACACCCTACCTGATATCTGTAAATCACTCTAATTAATAAGTAGCTGGTATACATATTCAAGTCTTGATTAGTTTCTGGATTTTGCTCTACTTTTATAAGGATTTCATTCATATTTCTTACGAAAAGATCTTGAGGGCTTGAATTGAGACCAGGACCCGTACCGTGAGGTTCTTATTGCGATGAATGTTAGGTTCAACCGACAAAGCTGCGCGATCACGAACCGTATCGCCGCGCGATAAGGTGTATGCTCGCGCAGTGTTGTCGGCTGAGCCTTATAATCATCGCAATAAGCACCTCACGGTACGGGCCCTATATTGGCTATATATAGATAATATCGGAAGGTATCCGTTGTCAGATCAGTTTTTATTACTGTTTAAGAGATAGATATGAGACAAACAGCAATACTAATGATCGAATTCCAAGTGCGCCAGAATTGTCATCCAAATAACCTAACCTACAAACTTTTTTAACCCATTTTTCTGATGTATATTCCAGGTGTGCGCCTGTAGCGCATTGGCGGCGCTAGATGGGTACAGCCAGCAACAAGACTCTGACCAGTTCCACATCCAGACTGATGGAGACGAGGACCGGTACTTCATCTATCAGACGCACAACGGGCAATATCGGAAAGAGAGGCGGCTAAAAGACGGATCTGTTGTTGGTAAGCATTCAAAATTTAAATGAGCTACGTACTAGAGGAGACACCACCCTAAATTGCGATGTCCCATTTATATAATTGTGGCTTATGTGCCACTCAATCACTGCTTAGAGCGCACTGTGGTGTATTCCGGTTCGATCCCATAAAGAGAACCACATGGGATTCGTTTTGTTCATGTTTTGCTGTTATTCACATCAATATAACAGGATGCAATGCGCCCTGGGCATATTAAAACGAATACATATTTTTTTTCTTGTGAGTGTCCGTATAGATCATGGACCAGTGGTCACAAATAATGGAACATTGCAATTACTGCGGTGTCTGCCCTAGTACATCTTAATTTTCGTAGTAAATAATAACTCAATGTTGGTAAATAACCAAAAGTTTTGCTTCTGAAAAACATGTAAAATACTTACTCATTTTGTGGCTGTTTAGGACTACGATATAACTAGAACTATTACTACCTGTATTTGGTAGTACGTCCTATACGTACACAAGATATTAGATCAATTAATAAAATTATAGTGACTCAGTGAATTGTAATTAGGTATATATTGGTTAAGGCAGATGGCGCAGCAAGATAGCTTATATCCATCAGCGGGATCAAGAAAGTTTTTAATTATATTTTAATTTTTTAGGATAAAAATAATAATTAATTAAATATCTATTAAAACTATAGACAGTCCATTGAACCATTTTCTAAGCTAAATGGCTAAACTAAATTTGAAAACTAACTAACTAAAACTAACAGTTTCAATATTATTTATATTATATTATATTATTGAATAATATTAAATTTAAAAGAGATGCAGATAATTTTAGTCCTATCAGATTGATGTTGGTACCTGTAAGTTTAGTGCGTAGTACAACAGAATCGACGCCAGTGGCGTGTAACATTCTATATACTGACACTAGGAATGTCCAAGTCCATGCCTTATACCTATCCTTATAAATATCAAATGTGTACAAATGATTACAAAAAAAAAATAGATTAACAAAAATATTAATTAAACTGAAGTACTTTAATTAGTCACATGAGTGTGTGCGTTGGTTCGAGACCAAATTAGAGAGAGCTACAACACACAGCTGTATTTTAAATACAATAGGCAGATCATAAAGAGAGGTGAAAGTTTCCCTGACGACCATATAAATGGCGTCTTGGCTATCTTGTAGGTGTGAAAAAGGTCTTTTCAAAGTCGATCTACACTTCTGGTTTTTAGGAACCGGCTTACCGCGGTAACCCAAAAAAACAAACATTCATCAATAAAAATAAAAATAAAAATACTTTTTTTACGATCATTTTTAGATAGGTGTGCTGCTATAACTAAGTAATTTATATTATTTTTCTTAAAAATATATTATTTCTTATAAAAGTGTGTTCATTTACCGAGTATGCATTTTGAAACTTATTTAATAAGGTTAAGGTCACTTCAAATTCTTTAAAATGCTGTACTTAATATGTAATTATAGGTAAGAACTTACACAACATAATGTATGTGTTTTTAAATCCAGGTACAACGGGTTGGGTGGGTGCCGATGGGTATTTACGCCTTCAAGACTACATAGCTGATAGCCAAGGATACAGAATCTATAAGTCGAAGACCGTTTACGTTGGAGAGAACCGTCCGATTGGAGTATGTATCAATTAATTTATTTAGTGTTCATAACACACATTGTTTTATTTACATGAGGAAGTAACCGATGCATCTTTGATTTCAGGAATCATTGATCATCGCAAAAACAGCACCAACAGATTCTGGTTACGGCGTTACGCCGGCCCCTGCGGTGCATAGAACACGCGCGCCTCCACGTGTTAGCTCCACCACGCAGTCACCTTCACCGACCTCACATTCCTTCCCCGCGGAAGTGACCGTCACTCCGCCGCCTCCCTATGCGCACCCGACCTCTACCCCCCAAGTATTCGTCTCGCCTAACTCGATCGACTCGTCTACCAACTACGACTTCCGTCCGACTGTCCCACCGATCACAGCCAGTGAAGCTTCGTCGACGCCAAGCCCTTACGACTACGATTCTTCTAATACGAACACCTTAGATGACGGCTATTACGCCAGCGACAGCACTCGCTATGACGTTTACAATCCTAACTCCTACAGACATGCCGACGAGTGGCAGCGTAGACAGCCACCTGGAGCGAAAATCGGTAATGGATACACGCCTCAGTTCCCTGGGTATGATGGAGTCGCTTTCAGAAGGAACGGATTCCGATATTATTTGCCTAAGCAGTATCACGAGGAAGATTCCAGTGACGCACAAGAGAGAACTGGAAGCTTCGGTTATGTTGATCCCTTCGGCATTCGTAGAGTGATATATTATAATACGGCGCCTGGTGAAGGTTTCCAAATTCGCAAGAACAATAGATATGTGGGCCATGACGCAACTCCTTACGACCCGAGACCGATTAACTGACTGTGGTCATTATAAGAAGAAATAGAACTCTGTGGTAAATCAAACTGTGAGAAATCGAAGTTACCTAAATAATTTATTTATTTGATCAGTATTGTTAGTTCAATGGAACTATTGTGATTGGAGACAAAGCGGTTGATATAATCGAACGAAGCGTATATTTCGTAGCCATTATTTTGTGTATATATAATTAACAAGGTAGGTACTTATTAATTTTTATAATACTACAAAAAATAATGAACCTAATACGAAATTGTAGTAAAAACTGTTCAAGTCAATACAGATATTAGATCGATATACTTAAATAGTTTTTGTGGTTACATGATATTCACGTATTATGATTAAGTTACTAATTTTAGTGCCATTGACCTTACTAGTTACCTATCCTGCTAGAAACAGACACTGCCTTTAAAACTTTTTATCTTCTCTAAATGTCCAAAATTAGATACTTGTATACTTCCAAGCCTAACTGGATGCGATCCAAAAAAGAATATGCATTCATAATTCACTCATAATCATTTACCGAAAATAGCTCGTTCTACCGTTAATAATTCAGTTTTCCTATTGAATAGACACCAAAAAGGACATTCGGGTATTACATAGGAGCAAAAGTCGTTGAACTCATCTGTCTTTCAAAGCATTTTAATGTATGCTATAAAATTGTAAAGCGTAGGAGCTTTATTTGGAAAAACTGCTCTAGTGATTTCTAAAAGCGGTATAAACTGAACCGTATCAAGCAAGATCAAGATTGTGTTACCATAACAGGCTTAATATGCAACATTATGCTTCTAAAGATAATTTAAGTATCTACATGCATTCGTTATAAGCTGTGTAATCAAACAATTATGTTTGCGCTTATTTGGACATATTTAGAGATATAATTCTTTACATATTTTATGTACATTAAGATAGTATTTAGTTTGGTGGCATGTAAAATGTTGTTGCGAATAACTTGTCATTGCGATGTAGGCAGCTTGTGAAATGACAACTTGTTGCAACAACTATATTCAATGGGTATTTATTTTTAACTCTGCACTTAATATCTTATTTAAACTTAACTAGAATAAAATCTTATACATTTTATGTAGATATAATAGTGCTTATGTATGTATAGGTAAAATTATCAATATGTTTTGATCTATGCCTAACGTTTATATTTAGTTTTCGGTACGTCTTTGTTTTCTAAACGTATGATTTTTATGTATAATTCATTATCTCTCTACAAATTAAATTTGTTAACAATTTCTATATTATCGTCCATGCAATAAAACGATTTTATCTAAATTCAGCGATTTATTTGGAAGCTATCGTATTCCATTACGATGAATAATATACACCATAATTCAAAGATACGTATCGGTAGTTGGGTTAGTTAGATAGTTGGCCTAATGATAGTTATAGTTGGAAAATAATCAACTTGCTCTCGTCCTCCTAAAAACCAAGGCCAAGAAAAGGTAGGCAATTCGAAGCTAGGCCAGGAGAAGGTTGGCGGCCAAGAAAAGCTTGGCGGCCATGTGAAAAGACTCTGAAAAAAGGAAGTCGGCTTAACGACTTCCAAAATAACTTCGGCAGGATTCTGGTCCTCGGATCCATCTTTTTCTTGGACTTCTTTGTCCTTTTCTTCTTCACTATATTTATTTTCCTCGTCTTTTTCCTGTTTTATATCATTCTCTTCGTCTTCGTTACCTATATATCCATTGGAACTGTTTTCACTGAAAATATTATCTTCATCAACTGGTTCATTTATATACGGTTCATCGAGGGCTGGGACCTCTCCTTGAGAAAGTTCAGCTAATTGTCTATTATAAGGTGGAGCAGATAAAACAGTAGTAACCGATAGCAAACAAAGTATTCCAAAGGTCCACATCTGAAATATCAGAAAATACAAGTATTACGTAAGTATTATATCTATATTATGATTTAAATCTGATATTTTATGGAAACAAGAACTATTTACAATATTTACGGGTAAGTTTTTATATCCCAAGATATTAAAATTAAAATAAATAAAACACATCATGAAAAACAAATATGAATAACTATAATAACAATAAAAGTATTGCAATAAAATAATTATTTATCTTATTATTATTCTAACATTGTTTATTTTTAAGACACTAAAACCGTTACGAAGCTAAGTACAGAATACCTAAAAGAATTCTTACCTTACTTCAATTCTTTAATTTGGTTGTGTTTATAAATTCCTCGATGAAGAATGAAATATATTAAAAGCGTCTTGTTTATATATATAGCATTTTAACAATATTTAATCGATGAAGTAGTCTTATTCTCATTAACCATAAACCGATAAACGTGTTTGTCTTTTTTTTTAAATCGTTTATGCTATTAGCAAGGTACACAACACACAACGTCATATAGTGTCTGTTAAATTAATTATTAATAATTTTTCCTTTTTTTACTTAGCTGCACATTACATGGATATTCAAAGAAATCCCTTCCACTTTAAATAAAATGCATATGAGGTTCAAGTTGTACTGATTTGATTTTGAAAGAAACATTGGCAATCAATTGTATTCTAATAATAGTAATTTTGAAAGTACTTTATTTGAGTTAAATAAGTTTTTTTTTTTTGTAAAATTACCTTTTTTAAAACTTTTATCTAACAAAGCTAGTAAAAAAGGCGGTTACATAATTCTACTACGGTTCCAGTTGTATTCAAATTATGATAATCATTTTAATTAGGCAGTAGCCAGTAGGCATATAAAAATGTCTAGATCAAAAAAATGTTGTAAATCGACAAAATTCTATTTATAATTTAGAAAAATAAATTACCAATTTTAAATTAGTACAATTATATATTTACAAAAACACATTTTAAACACATTACAATGGTAGCACAACAACTTATGCAACTGGTACAGTTGGCACCGGCACCGTTGGGACAGCAGGTGCCACAGGAAGATGATCACCCACAACTTTGTAACCATCGAAGCCTGCAGTGTAGACAGTTTTGTAGGTCTTCCCATCATCCCCGATGTAGACTACTTCTCCTTCGACCACCATAACAAGGCCTTTTCCGTCAGGGTTGGGTACTAGCCGACCCTTCTCAATGACGATGGTCCCTTCAGCCGTGACGTACTGCAGGGAGTATTGGCCGCTCTTGTCATGAACTTCTTCATGAACTAGAGCAGGCATTCTCCGAATCTCTTCAGCGGTAGTTGGAGCAGCGGCGGTGAATGATACCGCAATAGCGAGGAACAAAACGGTGATCTGAAAATAATAAAATTATTTCAGGCATTGCTTTAATATCGTTGAAATAATAATACACTTGCACTAGGTGTGAAGGAAATGTCCCAAAAATTGTTTTAGAGGAGGTAGAGTAAAACACAAAAGTTAACAAAAAACTTACCTTGAACATTGTGATTTTTGAAAGATAACTATATTTTACTATGAAAACTGACGTGATTTTAATAATTCTATTTGTACAATGGAGCTATAATCAGTTGAATGACTTCACAGTGAATCCACCGGTGATTTTATATGCAATATAACAATTAGTAAACTAGCAGTCGTTAATCAAGAAGTTTAGCAAAATTGCTCGGGAAATATTAAATAGGTACTTATGCAACAGGTTTAAAAAATGTGGTTAGACAACGTAAAATATTTGTAAAAAATGTAATTAGAAAACTATATAATTGCTGATGGTGCAAAACAAAAATCATTCACATCATCAAGCTACACGTACGTTTCAAAATGGTAAGAAAAATTATTTAAAAAATGTTTCTCTTCTTATTCAATCAATTCAAAGTTTTTCATTTTAATTCCTACCGTTTACATGTTTCAGATTGTTACCGGAATATTTTTGTTTCTCCTGGGAGCAAAGATTAATAAAGCTTCAGCTGTAAACGCAGATGTAAAATATGAGCCATCTAATATCACAATAAAAGAACAAATCGATCAGAGTCCATTTGTGATCCCGGAATCAGGACGGCCAAACTTCGTTCATCAAGGATCAAACTACTTTTTCGGCGCACCATTCTTAAGGCCATCAGGATTTCTACCACAACCATCGGCACCAGGCAGGATAGAAGTCATAGAAGAAGATATAATTTTGTCTAAGCCTCATGTTGTGAAAGCAAAACCTCCATACATGAACCCGGTAATAAAAGTCAGCGCAAAAGAATTAAATCGAAGTCCAAAGCTTTCACTGACATTCCCGAACGATATACTAAATATCCAACCGGGGTCTTTCTTGGAATCTATTTCGGGTTCCTTTAATTCTCAGCTGATATCAAAGCTGCCTCATTCATCGTGGAATATGCCTGGTATGCCAATTTTATCTAAAGCTCCATATTTATCTACACCGATCGAAATACCCGTTCACCTTCCAAATGAAGTCGTAATATCAGAAGTCGATGTTCTTGTCAAGGAAATACCTCCACCACCACAGCTGCCGCCACTTAAGTTAGAAGACATCTTCAAACCGGTCCTTGTAAAAGAGAAGAAAATTATACTGGTACCATCTCCTCCAGAAATCGAAGCAGTACTCCCACCATCCATAATTCTGGCAGACCAGCCTTGTCCACCATCACAGTGCGCTCGGAACATTATTGTTGAACGTGTTCTTCCTAACATCGCTTGTGAAAGGTCTAAAAAGATTGAATTTATTTCTATACCTGCTTCAATGAAGCATCCAGTTGTTACCACATCGTTCATACCCTACATTATAAAGAATTAAGAGTGCAAGTAAAATAAATTGTTTTAGTGACATGCTTGTTTATGTTTCATATCATTCGTTGTAATTATAAATAAACTGGTTTAAATTGTTCTGGAGAGAAACGACAGTGTGATGTCTTTATCAGGCTTGTTAATGAGATGAGTGCGGATTCCCAACTCATCACCCTTCCACTCAATTTTGAATTCTCGAATAAGCTGAAAAAGAACAAATATTACTATGAAAACTGACGTGGTTTTGATACATTTTGTTTTAAAAAAAACGGGAATACTCACGTCAAATTGAGTCGGTTATTCCGACTATAGTTTCGATCACATTCGGCAGTACAAGGCAAGACAAGGTCGCGCGCGTGTCTCGCTGAGCATTCCTTGATAAAGGTCACCGAATGTGATCGAAACTATAGTCGGAATAACCGACTCAATTTAACGTGAGTATTCCCGTTTTTTTAAAACAAAAATCAGTACAAATATTACTTGATATTAATTCGATTACATAATTACGTTATTTATATGATATAATAGAATATGGATTTACCCGAATCAAAGTAATGCTCATGTTTTGCTCAGCCAGCCTTCTAGCAATACATGACCGAGGACCAAATCCAAAGGGTAAGCTTAGGAATGGATGAATATGCTCGGAGTGTGGAGAATTCCTCAGCCAACGTTCAGGCTTAAACTGCAGAGGATCCTTAACATACTGAGGAAGACGTGATGCTATCATATTTTGCGTCACAATTACTGTCTGAAAAGAAAAAAAAATATCTAAATCTGTTACGTAGCTTATTTTAAAAGCTTATACCAAAGACATAGACTAACGATATATAAGACCAATTTTCACTATTTGCAAGTAGTTTTCGAATTTATTAGCGAGAAGTGCAAACCAATTCTAGCTAAAATGAGTTTTACGGACGTTTGTAACAAAATAGGTACTTGTTTCTATTGCACAGAAATATCTCTGTTAACTCTATTTCATGGTTATCTTTATTATTAAACCTATTTTCCTAGGTGCTCTACCTTAATTTGTTAAAATTTCTCATAGTATTGAGTATCGAGTATTGGAAAGTTACAATTGTTTACAGGTATAGTTTATACCAGTCTCATTTAGATTCTGATCAGTAATCATGACAAAATAATAAAGTAAGTAGTAAGTAAGTAGGTATTAAGCACCGAAGTATTATGTTAATAGAATCTGAGAAACGTGTCTCGGGACAGACCTATGAGTAACAGTGGACAGATGGTAAGGTATTTATTGGCTTCCTAATTTACACATAATTTTAAAAAACTAAAACAAAAATATACGTTTTTGTAATTAATTCTACTTTCAACTAACCAAGGACATACCGTAAATTGAAAAATTATACCTTACTAGTTATACTTTTAAAAATTATAATTTCCTAGTTTTTAAATTCATTTTAAATTAAATGCGTGCGTTAAATTAGTAGACTAAGAAATAAATACTTTTTAATTTTAAGGGGGTCAAAGTTGTCTTAAAATTTGATGAAGTCAAGGCGGATACAAGTGGCCCGTTGTCGGTCGGTGTGGCGCTCTAAGGGGGAGGCCTATGTTCAGCAGTGGATGTCTTATGGCTGATGTTGATGATGATGATGGTGATGAAGGCCTTAAGGTAAGTTTACTCACATCCTTAGGAATTAAATAACCGCCCAATACAATATCGTTTTGCAAGAGGCGCCCCACGCCGATTGCAACTGGGTTCAAACGCAAGCTCTCCTTGATGCAGCTCCGGAGATACGCCGCTTTTGTTAGAGTTTCAGCGGTTACTGGAGACTCTTTACTGGGTAGAAGTGATTCTACCTCGTTGAACAACTTCTCTTGAACCTCGGGATTGCGGGCTAAGTGATAGAGAGCGAAGCTCGTCGAAAACGCTGTCTGAAAAATTATCAATGGGGAAGTTAAATCAATCGAAGAGCTAATACAACTTTTAGAGGCGATTTTCTTATTACAGCATTTATATGAATGTGTCAATCTGTTAGTATTCCCAGTTGATATCAAAGTTATGACGCTGACCATAGCCAATAAGCGAGCATGTTTGAAACCACAGTCGACCAAAATGCTTATTCTAAATCTTATCTGATATTATAAATTCGAAAATAGCTCTGAATCTCTGTCTATCTGTCTGGGTGTTTGTCGCGTAATCATGGCTATATGGCGGTACGGATGGAGCTGATTTTGCATAGGTATAGCTTAAGGGACATAGGCTACTTTTTTTTGTAGGTCCACGCGAACGAAGTCGCGTGTAACAGCTAGTACTGTATATATCATTAGCAGTCCGCCCCGGCTTCGTACGGGTATTTAACAAAAAAATAAAAATTATAATACATACACGAAAACCCTTCTATTTGCGTCAAGTTACAAAACCTAAACCTAAAAAGCTACACAACAGCGAAAGAATTTTTCAAATCGGTTCAGTAGTTTCGGAGCCTATTCAATGCAAACAAACAAACAAACAATCAAACAATAAAATATGAATATAATGATGATGATGATATAGATAATATAGATTCGTAACATTTTGTTTTTCTATCAAGAGAATGTATTGAATAGGTGTTTTTGGGCTTTTGATTACAAATACATATATTTTTTTCCCTGCCATAAATGGCTATAAAAACGTTTAAGTGAAGCCTATAGTTCTAATTCTAAGAGTTGTTCTTACTGTGTCTATAGCAGCCATCAATATGTCGACCATCATTCCAGTTATGTCCTTTAAGTCTAAATTAGGTTGTTTTAAAAAATATCCCAAAAGAGACTTGTTCAATTGATTATTTTCAACATCAAAAAAATTCACCCTATTTAAGAGAATTTTTATAGACAGCCTGGAAAAAAAAAATTATCATAATGATTCGCCAAAGTTAGCCTTATTTAGAAAGTTTCAATCATACTTTTCCAAATATTCCTGAGATTCTGCCAGTTTCTTATAGAGAGGTGTTTTGAACAGTTTCCAAAGAAATCCTTTGTCAAGCTTCATAATGCCGCTGTTAGATCCAAAGGCAGATGCTATGATTTTACTACTCCTTGATTCTGGATCTAGTTCGTCTGGAGAGAAACTGTTGAAGCGTTCATTGAAAGCCACCATACCTATAACTAAAATCAGTTTTGAGTCTGTGAGAATAGGTCGTAACTTCTACCTTCTTATTTAGTACATAAAAGTAGTTTAGTAGTTTTCCCGGTTTCCTATGAAGGCAGTTAATATTTTCCGGGTGTATATTTGTAAGTTGTTGTAAATATGTATGTTTGTGTGTTCCTATATTACCTCCTTTAACCTTAAAGGCTTGACTGATTTTGACGACTGATGTTTCGTTAGATTCCTCTACATATCCGGAGTGGCATTGGCTACAATTTGCAGACGCAGGCAATTTGTAGGCTTTTTGTTTTTCTTTTAATATTACCTAATACTTACTTGTCTCTTTTCTCTGCCCGGGTAATCTATGTTCTTAAAAATCGGTAATTCTACAGGAAATAAAACTTCCGGTTGAACTAGGTGCAGGTGGACATAGGTATAGACTCTATAGTTATACGAACATGTATTTCTGTCTTACCTTCTAAGTTGAGTCTGCTAAGAAACGGTAAAAAGTCGTCATGATCTGATAATTTCGATTTCTTCACCCACTGTACAAACTCGTGGGTCACAGCGTCTGTATATTCAATATGCTCTTTCACGCTTTGAGGACTCGTGAAATTCTTCTGGAACGTACTTCGCAATCGCCACCAATCTGGTCCATTGCTTTAAAGAAATATACTTTAGGAAAACAAATCCTTTAAAATTACTTGCAGTGTTACGCTTTTTTATGTAATACATGTATGTACCTATTTTTGGGTCGGAATTCGCGTGGTCCATTGAAGCGCAATGGTTTTGAATTGATTAATACCTTCTTATCTATGGACTTGATGACGTTCAAAATTGCATGTGACACTGAACAAGCGTGACGCGAGAGTGACTTGGTCGTATAGCCGTCAAAAAAAATGGAACGCATGTTTTCTGTTTTTAAAAAGCATGTAAAAGCTTACCTGAAGACATTTTAAACTATTTGTAAACAATGCGTCTTGATATTTTTTGTTATTAATCAGCCCCCGTGAGAACGCATCTTAGTATATATATTTCCTTCAGGACAAAAACGTTTATTCTAGAATCTGAAGATTCTAGAATCTATTTCTAATTTTTGTTAGGTCATGAAAAATTGGGAAAAGTTCATACAGATAATCCTTCATTCCTTAAAAATATTAAGCTTTTCGTAGATATCAAACTTACTTTTTATCAAGTTTGCAAATTTTGCCTAGGTACGTAACTAGTGAAAAAATGTTATTATAATTACGTTGACAGCAGTCCGCCCGTGTTGTAAACATGAGGCTTGTTAACCCTATAATGGTACATGGCCACGTGACTCCTCCGTGCCGGATAGCGGTCGTCCTGCCGGAAGACGGCCTCGATATCATCAGGGTCGAACACATGGAGCACCCTGAAAGCAGGAACCTCGCGCACCAGGCTGCCGTAGCGACGGTAATTCAGCCAGGCGTTTTGGTCTAGCGTTTCGGCGTTATATTCTCCTGGTAAAAAAAAATGCATTCTCATATACTTACATTCACAAAGGTTATATAAAAAGTTGATCAGTAAGGTATAACATAGAGAAAAACCCTGAGGTACATAAATCCTATCCTAATCCTAATCCTAGCTAATATTATAATTCAGAGGAATATAGCCACAGTCGTGTCAGGACTCAAGATAAAGATGTCGCTTGCGCGATTCAGAACTCCCTATATTACAACTGTCAGTCAATACACAAAACGTCAAAAAATGCACAAAAATGGATCTACCGAACTATAGGAAGTAACTTTTTCTCTCTGTCTGCATGTTTGTCACGTTATCACGCTTAAATGGCTAAACGGATCTTTATGAAGTATAATAAGGAGTGACTGCATGTCAGAAAGACGAACCTAAGATACCTTTTTTATGTCCACGCGAACGAAGTCGCGGGTAACAACCTAACAACTAGTAACATAGAAAAGAAGTAAACTAGATAATTATTTTATTTATACCAAACTTGTTGCTTAGCTACCTTTCCAGGCAATTTTAACTACTTTAAATGGTGTAGCAAAATTACTTTAAAATTACGAATTAAAAGACGATTAAGCTATAATTTAATTTAATTTAATGAT
The DNA here is from genome assembly GCA_947579745.1 of Apocheima hispidaria. Classification (NCBI taxonomy): domain Eukaryota; kingdom Metazoa; phylum Arthropoda; class Insecta; order Lepidoptera; family Geometridae; genus Apocheima; species Apocheima hispidaria. The sequence continues at coordinate 8,684,091 of OX388151.1, forward strand.
CTGTCAATTTCTCGCTGCTGTGAAAGAGGAACTCAGTACCAGCCCAAACGGACAGCCAGAGACCAATGTTGGAGTGCGGTTTAAAATGCACTCACAGTGCAAAAACCACTAACACTGCTAACGATCGGTTTAAATTGTTAGTACGCTCTCAGCGCGCCAACAAATTAAAACGATCATTAACGTGCTTATGTCAGATAGTTTCATTTTTCAGGTTATCTGTCTCAGTGTCTCATAATTTGATGGCCACAGTTTCATTTCTGTCTTCACAGAAGACTTTAGCCTGCATTCAATTCCCATTCTGCATTTCCATTTTCTTTTATAAAAAACGGAGAATAACGAAATTCACAGATGTCAATTTGAATTTGATATTAGCGCACACAGTGCACTACCTCATTTTTGTGAGCACCCTGAGCACGCTAACATGACGTCACACATGTTATGACAGGAGCCTATAAATGCGCATCTTAAACCGACTGTTTGCACGCTGACAGTGCAAATGGTAACTATGTGCGCATTTTAAGCAGCACTCTTAATTCTAAACAAGAATTTCGAATATGAGCAAAATCAGTCAAGTCAAGAGGTTGTAAAGATATAGATTGTGCAAAAAAGTTGGTCGCGAGGTCTACTGTTCAAAGAAAAATAACCCTATAAATAATAAAAATAAACAGATTCCTGAGCAATTATAGTACTCACCTATAAAAGGTAAATATTTATGCAATGTCCCAACCAAGGGATAACTTCGTGGACCGGGAATATCTTCGAATGGCAAAAGACATTCCACAGAATTTCCTCCATTATTTTTTTCATTTCCTGCCACTGTTTTCAAACATTTTTTAACACCCAGATGCAACCTTTTATTTACAGGAATGAGTTTTAACATTTTATTGACAATCGAGCAAGCTGCGGATATACGCTACTTACAAGACACTACTGAACGGTCGTCGTATTACAAAAATACACGGCCGCCATGAAATTAGATGCACATAATCAAAATGCAAAATAAACAAAAAAATGTCTCAGATGACCGACGCCACCGCCCTGGGACCCTATTCGGAGAAATGACATTTTATCTCGGTCACTCTCACTCCCATTAAATTCTAAATTAGAGAGACAGTGACCGAGATAATCTCGAGCACACAGGAATAGGGTCCCAGCCGTGTGGAAAAGAAGCAAGTAGGTAGGTAAACATAAATGTATAATCGCTGTTCGGATGAACAGACGGGAGTTGCTTTGGTAGGTACAATAGTGGTACAATATTACACTTTTGATGATATACAGGGATATAAGGAAAGGCTATGCTAAGCCGAGAAGGGCGCGTAGTACTCATCTTTATGAAAAAGTTTTTGTATGGGACCAGGCCAGAAATTGAGAAAAAAAATCAGCTGTTCCATAGAAAAAAGTCAATTTTTCCCTTTCCTCATAACCCTGTATTATCATAGTGTACTTTTATTAATAGATTCATCATAATTTGTGTACCTGTAAATCTATGTCAAAAATAAATTACTTGATTATATTAATGACTAAGCTTTTCCAGCTGTCCGATACCTATATTTTAGACCGAGCTAGAGCGAAGCGAGCGAAGTCTTTGCAACATCTGGAAAAAAAAAATACTTTCACCTTTCCGTATGGATGTTGGTAGGTACTCACGTATTTTTGTCAAAGTTATTTACTGGTAAATATTCATCTACAAGTCAAAAATAATAACCTTTTGTATACAATAGTATGCAAATTAAGTAGAGGCTAAGGAGTTTTGGCGGGAACGTGAAGAATTCATGTCGCTTCAATTTATTATTTTCCAAAACTTGTGTTATTTCGAGTGTTAATGTGTAAAAAAGGTGAATTTTTACCCGTTAAGTATTTGTGAACATCCACGAGTGTTGGTGAATGGTATAATGTCGTGAAACGTGAATTTTCATGTTGTTTCCAAAACTCCATAGAAGGCTCTAGTAAAGTTTTCACCACTTTACTGGGGCATGACTTGGACTTGACCGTGACTTGCTTTACTCGCCTTTGACCGGGAATATGACTTGTTTGATAATATATAACAAAACTTCAAAATATATATGTATACTTGACACTGGCAAATGCATAAGACGTGCGACGCCAAAATCCTCTGTAGAGACTATTCATTGAATACAATGATCATGTAAAAAATCAAAATCAAAATCCATTTAAAAATTAATTAAAAATTTTACTCGCGTTGAATTGAGTCGGTTATTCCGACTATAGTTTCGATCACATTCGGTGAGCTTTATAAAGGAATGCTAAGCGAGAAACGCGCGCGACCTCGTCTTGCCTTGTCTTTACTCGCGTATTGGTCGTATTTTACAAGCTTTTATTTAATTCGCAATGTTTGTATGTGTGTTTGGGTCAAATCTTGCTGAATTTGTTCCCCTTATACCTACTTACATACATAAACTTAAGTACATAAACTTCCGCATTTGTATTTTTATTTTTTTTTTAATATTTATTTACTTAATATAATATTAAATAACTTTTTTTTTGAATTACAATATTAATATAAAAACATAAATGCTATAAAAAACCTAAGCCTAGAGTCCCGCCGGCAGAGAGGCAGGGCCCAAGATACAGGTGGTTAGGGCTGCAGAGTGAAGAGCCTCCGCAAAGAGAATATAAATACTACGTGCGCCGTGTCAAGAATGAATGAAATTGTAGTTAAGTCATGGAAACGAGCGTGGACGAGTGTTGGTGAATAGTACCACAGAATTCTCCTTATTAAATGTCTTTGAACAGTACCTATAATTCGTGAAACGTGACTTTTCCTGTTGTTTTCAAGACTCCATAGAAACATCTAGTAATGTTTTCACCGCTTTACTGGGGCATGACGTGGCCTTGACCGTGACTTACTTTGTTTAATTTAAGGCCTCGCTATATGGCCTGACCTGACATCGTTTGAAAGAGATGGATATACATAAGTTTCTGGAGGAGCGAAAGGAGAAGATATAACCTTAATAGCTTGTTTCCTTTGCTTCCTTGAAATTCAAATCTAGCTGTCCCTTTCACACGATGTCAGGTCAGGCCATGTATAGACACTTTGACTTCACTTGAAATACTACTACTTGACACTGGCTAAATACACATCGAGGCAAAATATAAGAGAAAAAAAAAGTCATGTTTGTGTCACTGTCAATGGGTTGTATAAAAAAAAGAAACGTAATTAAATATAATTCGTAGTATTTATATTCTCTTTGTATAATTCCTCAAAGAACCGAACCGAACAGCGAACTTGTTTTGATCAATGCATGAGGAAGTTTTGATTGGCTTTTGCCTTTCCCACTGATCTATATAAATGCAAAAGTAATTATTGGAGATTGTGGCTTTATGCTAAGTAGAGCATATTTCTTTAACTCGTACTCTTAAACCTCAATAGATAGTTTAAAAGTGTTCAGTTCGAAAAACTAATCGATTGCATTGAAAATTATAACTGTCAACTATTGTGTTTTGATATTGGTGGTTTTAAGTCCTTAGCTTTAAAACCGTTTATAATGATAAAGCTTACTAGAACTGCCAAGTTCATAAATCTCTTAAGAACATATTCTTGTACTCGAAAATGTAAGAGACTTCCACACAGTGGAAACATACTTGGAATTGAAACTTCGTGCGATGACACTGGATGTGCAATCATTAACAGTAAGGGAGATCTTCTATCAGAAAACATACATTCCCAACACCTACTGCATTTAAGAAATGGAGGAATTATTCCCGATATAGCCCAAGACCTCCATCGAACACATATTGAACCTATTGTTTCTGAAACCTTGGAAAAAGCTCATCTTACTATGGACGACATTTCAGCAATTGCTGTCACTCTAAAACCTGGTCTGGCTCTTAGTCTCGCTGTAGGAATGAAATATGCTAAATATTTAGCCCGTCAATATAAGACACCTATAATTCCAATTCACCACATGCAAGCACACGCCTTAGTTGCCAGAATGCGGCATGACATCCCATTTCCATTTTTAGTCTTGTTAATATCAGGGGGACACTGCTTGCTGGCTGTAGCTCAAGATGTTGATCATTTTCAATTACTCGGAGAAAGTATAGACTGTGCACCAGGGGAAGTTTTTGATAAAATTGCAAGAAAAATGAAGCTTCGAAATCTTCCAGAATATTCCACTATGTGTGGAGGGCAAGCCGTAGAAATGGCTGCATCTAAAGCAACTGATCCTAACATGTTTAAATTGCCATTACCCCTTGCTGATTACAAAGATTGCAATTTTAGTTTTAATGGCCTGAAAACTGCAGTTCTCCTTCACTTGCATAGAAGAGAAAAGCAACATGAAATTGTTGCTAATAAATTAATACCCGAAGTAAATGAGTTATGTGCTGCTGCATTGATGGCGACCTCAAGGCACTTGGTTCATCGAACACAGAGAGCTATGGAGTTCTGTGAAATGAACAACCTTATACAGGGTAAGAAGCGGTTAGTTGTATCTGGTGGTGTAGCCTGCAATAACTACATATTAGAATCTTTGAAAAGTTTATGTGCGGAAACTGGGTATGATATTTACCGACCACCACGAAAACTGTGCACTGATAACGGTGTCATGATAGCATGGAATGGCTTGGAAAAATGGAAGAAACAAATTGATATTGTAACTGATCTCAAATCTCTTGATATTGAAGCGTCTAGTCCAATAGGAGAGAATTTAATTCCTAATGTTAAAAAAGCAAAGTTGCCAACAAAGCTTATGAAAATAAAACAAAATGTACTATGATACCAATGACAGTTTTTAATTCTTTTTACCCGACTGCCCAAGAAGGAGACATTGTTCTGTTGTGAATTTTGAAGTATTAATCTGATTTTTCTGATCTGATTGTTGGATGGATGTAAAAACCGTGCCATGATAAAAAAAAAGTTGTGCACGTAGATTTTTTTCTCGTTTGACATGACATGACATTGACATAAATCAGCTGACTGGATTGAAAATGGAATCTACCTCAGAGCTGCCATCCTTACGAGGTTTACCGTACACTTATGATTTTGAGATCCCGTTACGAACTTAAATCCATCCTCAAACGTATATAAAAGAGATCCTTTGATACAAATCATATATTAAACTCAATTCGAAATATATAGCTGCGGCATGTTTTCGTGCTAACTGCACTAGTATATTTGTTTGTCAACGTAAAGCACCGACTTCCCGGAATTATAATGTCGTCTCGTCTCGGATTAAGGATTATGGCTGGCTCTACAGAGTAGGCCGAATAATCTATATAAGGCCTTAATCCTTCGACGAAACGACATTATAATTTCAATCAAGTATCACTTACAGGTAAGTTCGCTTAATTATTCAATTCCTCGTTGAAACGCCCTCTATGAATACGACAAAATTGAGATATTCGACTAATAAGCGGTTTGTGTTTACATCGTTTCACTGAGCTTAGAGAAGATGTTACGATGACTGAGCGGTGATACCTCAGAAAAATTAGAAAAGCAAAGGGTGAAACTGTCAATACTAAGAAAGATAAGAGAAGAGATACCATTTCCAAGTGAAAATGAGACATAACTTTTTACCACAATTCAAAATCTATATGAATCTCTATAAACAAAAAGCTAAGTATCATAATCTTGTTGAAAAATTAATAAAAAAATTTAGAATATACGGTAATTTTTTTTTGTTCTAAAATACGGCATTTTTCAAATCTAGATACGGCAGCCCAAAATCGACTGGCAACAACAATGAGTGATTGGTGACTTTTATTTCAATTTGCATTTATTTTGCAATCCAAATCCTCACTACAAGCTTATAGTATGTAATAAAGAGTAACACCTAATCGTTTGCCAAATAATGTGCAGAGACGTAACCGTAATCAGAGTTACATGTCATAGTCTAGAGTACAGCGACTATTTCATTAGCACTTTGTTAAAAACCGAAGAGAAATCGTATTAAAAATGGAAATTCTAGAAAAGATTTATTGTAACTTAAGGCGACAGCTCACTAACTTGCCGGCAAGTGTCCCAAAGGCAGTAGATTTTGTAAACAAATCTGTGAACAATGTGAGACTTCCACCATTCACAAGGGAAAATGTACTCTACTATTATATACCAATGCAAGGTCTTGTTAGTTACACAACCTTATCGGTTAGTGTTATGAACCCTCATCTAATGGTCAGGTGAGTTTCTCAAAGTAATAGTATTAGAATTGCATTCTCTAAGTAAGTTTGTCTTCTAAAACTTGAATCAAGATGTAATTTGATTTAAAAAAAACTGCTAGAACTCCTGTCTTATTGTAAGCACTACCTACTTTTCAGTAGGTTTAAGTATTCTTAATTACCCATTATAATAATAAGATCATATAGTAATTTGTGGTAAATGGTTGTAGCATTGTTTACCTAAATAAATTGAAAAAAAAAAGTTTGTTCTCTATTGCTTTAGTAGATAATCAATATGTTGAATGAGCAAATATCTGTTCTTGTGGTGAAGTTGTGATATATCACTATTGTTATCTTACAGATTGTTCCCGAAAAGAGACATAACAGATGTTTTATTTCTGACTGCGGGCAGTGGTGCAGGGTTATGGCTGTGGGCAAGACCACACATGGCTGCTGCGGTTCCGGCGAGACGCTTCTCCTGGGCATTTTTAGGAGGTTGCTTGTGGCCTCTAGGATCTATATTCCTATGGGCTATCCTAAGGAGTTCAGTGGGCAAGCGACCCATTATAGGCACAGTACTAGGGATCACCACTGGAGCAATGCTGACCAATATAGCTCTAGACTACTTCCATTACGTAGAACTCATGTTTTGTGGTGAAGTCCATCTTCCTGATGAAACTTACAGCCCTAACAGTGACGATGAAAAATATGATATTGATATCTAAACGTAAAACTTTGTAGGTTTAATTTAAATGTATTTATGTAAGCTTATTGCTTCTATCATAGGTTCAAATAGAGAATGGAAAGTTATATTTGTGGATGTATGTTAATTGGTAGTGGTTAAGGCTGATTCTATGTTTAAAGTTGTTCGTCTCAGCACTGTCAAGTTTTTGTTGGTGTAATTTACTGTCTAGTCCCACACTAATGCTTTGAATTAAATAATGAAATCAGAAATTTGGCGTCTTTCTGCACCTAGTCTTAAAATATTGTAAGTAGTAGTGTAGTAGAATAATAGATAATAATGAAAAGTACAAGTTTAATTTAGAAAACTCAGTTTAAATAACAATCATTAAAAGAAAAAGAAAACACCCAACTGCGAAATGTAGCCCATATCCCTCGGATGTAAAGAGAAATCCAACGACACCTCACTTATCACAATTGGTCAAGCCATTTAAGCTGCAGGAGGTACTATAGGAATACAAACACATATACCCCAAAAACATTAGCCTCCTTCTTAAGCAGTTGGGTATAAAGAGACTACATTAATATAAAGTTAATTTTAGCATACATCGAAAAGACTACTGTATGCTTCCCCATGACCCTAACAAATACCTACTGATGCATAACGAAGGCGAGAGATATTGCTGTCACTTTCGCCCTTGTTAGGGGTATGATATACTTTCCTGTCCAACATTAGATGGACATTAGGTCTCTGAAGTAATGGTCACGTGATGGTAGCGTAGAGCGCGATGGCGTGTGGCATTTTTTTTTTTTTGCGGCGGCAACACCTGATCGAGATTGGCAAAAGGGGGAGAGAAGCTTATAATATATCTGAGTGCCGATAAGCACCCTTCTAGCGACACATTGCCTCGCTTTGAACAACTTAAACACAGAAAAACATTCATATATAATTACTGACATAAACCCAAAAAACATAAGTTCAATTTTCATCCACTTCCCGAATAAAAAGCTATTAAGAAAGCTTACTTCGACCACGTATTGTGGATTGGGTCTAAATTAGCTTCATACGCTGCTGAGAGTAAAGTATTTTGGGCTCTTGCCAAATCGGTCGAGGGTAACTTCTGCCACCCATCATTGCTGCTGTTTCTTAAGCCAGATGGATCACTGATTGTCATACTGCGAAAGGTAAAGCAAATCTGTTTGCTACGCTTTTCGCAGAAAGTTCCAAGCCTAGATGTCAAACGCCTCCCAGTTTGCCACACTGCGGGGTACATATGCCCGAACTACGCAACCGGCAAAAGGAGGGCGCTTCAATGTCTGGACGTGAATAAGCTCAGTGGTCCGGATGGTATACCTGCAATAGTGCTGAAGAACTGCGCACCCGAGTTGTCTCCGATACTGAAACGCCTGTATCGCCTCTCTCTTGCTACCGGTAAAGTACCGAGATCCTGGAAACAAGCAAATGTGCAACCGGTTCCTAAAAAAGGCAGTCGTGCAGTCCCGGTCAACTATCGACCCATCTCCATGACGTCTATACTTTGTAAATCTATAGAGCTGGTCATAAACAGCAAGCTCTTGGCATATCTCGAAGGTAGCGGACACCTCAGTGACCGGCAATATGGTTTTCGCCGGAACCGGTCTACTGGGGTTCTTCTTGCTTACAGCGCTCACATATTGAGCGAAGCAATTGAGATGTACGGGGAGGCACTTGCTGTTTCTCTGGACATCTCAAAGGCTTTTGACCGGGTATGGCACGATGGTGTATTGTGTAAGCTTCCTTCTTACGGGCTGCCCGTTGGCCTGTGCACTTGGATATCACTTTTTGAGGGAACGATCGATTCGAGTGGTTGTCGATGGCGCTGCTCGTCAGATCTACGGGCTATTAATGCCAGCGTACCTCAGGGGTCAGTTTTCTCAGCAACTCTGTTCTTACTGCACATAAACGATTTGCTTAAGCCCGGTATCCTTGAGTATACAGATGACAGTACTGTTGTTAAGAGATATACGTCCAATTAACGCCCGTGCCAGCAATGATAATATCAGACATCAGAGAGACGCCATGGTAGATCGTTTAGACTCATCCTTGAAAGTAGTGTCTCATTGGGGCGAAGCTAACTTGGTGAGTTTTAACGCTACCAAAACTCAGGTGTATTTGTTTTCGGCGAAGAAGAGTCCTCTAGATCTGCCTCCTGCTTTCCGTAGTGTATCAATACCGATAGGTGGTTATATTGAGCTCTTGGGTATTCGTCTCACGTCCAAACTGAACTTTGGTTCCTTCACTCATTGAGTCTAAAGCCAAAGAAACTTCGCATCCTGTCGAAGGTTAGGCGGTTAGGTTTCACGTCCGAACAACTTTTAACACTATCCAGCTAGTGTTTTATCGTTTATGGAGTACTGCTGCTTGAGGCCTTGGACTCAATCGAAAGGCGAGCTAAGAGGCTCATTAATGACGATGTGTTGTTGAAATCCAGGCTACAGAGACTGTCACATCGGCGTGAAGTGGCTAGCCTGTCGGAGTTCTATAGAATGCACTACGGTGAGTGTGCACAAGAACTGCACGACCTAATTCTGCCGTCACCGATCTTCTATAATACTACCAGACGCACGAAAAACAGGCACCCTCTAATGGTGGATATACCATTACCACATCCATGGAAAGCCACATCGTCGCTTTCGTCCCCATTCTTCTGGCAGAGCTAGAAGCCATTGGTATTCGTGGAATCCCACTTCTAGATTTACCAGCTATCTCACAGAGAGAACCCATCTGGGTTCTCTCTGTGAGATAGCTGGTCAAAATAAAAAATGGCATAAGTGACGAGGCTGACATCAGATTCGGGGTACCACACACAAGGTAGCGTCCTTGGGCCAACGCTCTTTTTAATATATATCAATGATCTGTGTGATCTCAATATTGAAAAGGGGAAAGTATATACCTACGCTGATGATACTATATTGCTGTTTGAGGGTAAAAGCTGGAATGATGTACAAACACTGGCCAATAAGGGACTGAAAGATGTGGCAAACTGGCTAAGAAATAACCTCCTTACGGTTAATGTCGCAATAACTAAATGTATGACCTTTTCTATAAAATCTTCCACTGAACCAAAATGTCAACTGATATTAAAAATACATAATCTTAGCTGTAGTGAGGATCATCACTGTGATGATCCTCACAGTGATGGAGGAGTTCCTGCTCGCCTCTAGAAACAGATGAATCTATTAGGTACCTAGGGGTAATGGTCGACAAACACATTGGATTGCTAGTTGGAAGAACTAGGAAGCTAATACACATTTTAAAGAAATTGTGCCACATTCTATCAACAACCATCCTGAAACAACATGCAAAGATAGATAAAGAAGTGATAAAAAACACTGCACTAAAAAGAAGAAAAGATCTGATATTTAAGATTCCGTCATTCCACTCTAGATACGCAAGAAAATAATTTGTAGGTAAAGGCCCGCATTATACAATCGAATCTGTCATCAAACACGCGTAATGCTTGCAACAAATCTGTAACAGATTATTTACAGCAGCGACTATAGTTCGACAGAAAACCTACTCAAAATAATAGACTAATTAAATATCTAGGATAATTACTGTAATACTACAACATGCTACTTATTACACTTGATCTCGTAGTTCACACTGTTCAGCAGTCATGATGGGTCTCCAGCAAATACCATTACACTTCCGCTAACACGCACGCGCGCACTCCCCGATCCGACAGCTCCCGAAAACAGGAAGTATTCAGTATTTGGTATAGGCGCCGGTTACCAAAGGCACACAATCATACACCGACCTCGCCGACGTGGTCGAAGAATCCCAGGATCTGTCCGAAAATCCATTAGTTTCTCTCCAAATAATCAATCAGATTCAAACCAAACCGCTAGGGCCCCAGGGCACACCCCTTCCGGGGTGCCATGGCCAGTTTGATATCCCCCTCCCGGATATCAAGGCGCCCAAGGCCAAGGCGAAGTTCGTACCGCATTCGGTGCCCTTGCGCTAGTCGCCCTCGCGCCGTAAAAATAGTTTTAGGGCGTCTTCGCCCTAAAACTATTATTATTTCAACGCCTTTTGCGTTCGCCAAAGTCCGGTTATAGCTGTAGAGGCCGTTAGAGACCAACAGCTTCGTCATCAAAAAAAGAATAATGCGCGCACTCACTACACAGTCATTCGTCAAAACAGATAACCAAATTCACACACGAACTCACACATTAGCGTCTCAATAACTTGTCTCGTAATCGTTGCGTCACATACTTATGGCATAGTAATTTTTATATAATTTCTGGTTACGGCAAACGAAATAGTTTCTAGTGTTTTTTTATATTTTTATTTATTATGAAAATTGTTACTAATAGTAATTAAGTAAGCTTTTTTTGTTATGCACGCTAGAAGGTATTAAACTTGATGGTGTCTAATCACGTCTCAGAGGATGAATCGCTGTGACCTCAGGATCCAGGTTTTCCTACTCTGAGGAACAGAGATCCTACCCAGGTCATTATTATTTAACAGCTACTCTAAAAAATACTTAACATTACTCAATTTAAATAATTTATATTTTGATATCTACCCAGAGTATGTACTACTACACATAGGATTGTTTTCTACTGTAATCTTGCCTTCTCTAGTAATTAAAGCCAATAAAATGTTTAGTAATATGGAATAGAAGATTTTCTGCACCTCCAAGGTCAAATTCCGACGAAAAATGTTAAGCTTATCTTTTGCATTATACACTTTTTTGCATGAGATTATTATTCTTCTCGTGTAGATTGTCTTTGGTTTAGACGATCTCTAATTACTTTTAGGTTATATTTTGTAATTATAATTATTATTTTATTTATATTATTGTCGGTAGGTAAGGAGTTTGATTTTATCTGTGGTTCTGTCTATTTTTTAAAAAAACGTTATTAAAGTAGATTACATATTATTTTAAGTATTTTTTATTGAAAAGTTTGAAATTTGGAAATGTTTGATACATGATTTAAATTAATCTAATTATTTGCGGGGGGCTTGGACCATTCCACGTTCAGGATCAAGTGGTCGTAACCGTGGCCGTTCAATGTCTGAATGGCCTTAGCGGCGTCGGCACGGAACTTGAAGTGCACATAAGCAAAGCCCTTGCAATGACCAGTGCTCTGAAACAAAAACAAAACAACGGGCGATTAAAACGGTTGTTGATAATTGATTAAAAGAGTGGTAGAGATCTGATTATAACAGTGCTTGAGATCTGTTTGAAACAGTGGTTGAAATGTGCTTGAAACAGTGGTTGAGATCTGATTGAAACAGTGGTTGAAATGTGATTGAAACAGTGGTTGAGATCTGATTGAAACAGTGGTTGAGATTTGATTGAAACGGTGACTGAGATCTGATTGAAACAGTGGTTGAGATCTGATTAAAACAATCATTGAGATTGTTATAGCATGCCACTTTGCTCGTACCAACATACTCGCACCATACGCGCTCCCGCTCGCACACGGTCACTATCATAATTAGGTGGGGGGGGGGGGGGCTACAAGATAGCTAGATAACTCTCATCGCACCAGAAATTACAATTAATTAATACAAAAATCTACTTAAACCTAGTGTAACCTAGTGTTGGTTTGTTTGGTGTAAATCTACTTAAACTGATTCGTCTCCAGATATAGATAACTCTTTATTGTTCACACCAGAAATTACATATATAATACAAAAATCTTCTTAATCTCATATAACATTTATGCAATACTGAACACTCCGTTGCATCTTTAGTGAAACTTGATAGGTATGCAAAATTTCAACTCAATTGAACAAGGGGGACTGGTCTAAAATTCAGTTACAAGATTTGACCCAAACATACAAACATTGCAAGTTAAATAAAAGCTTGTGAAAAGAGTAAGGTTAGGTTAAAATAGAATTACCTTTTCCTTGGCCAAGTAGAGTTTCTGCACGGGCCCGAATCCCTTGACGAGGTCCTCGAGATCGGCCTCGACGGCAAAGTTGCTGAGGTTGGAGATGCGGATGGCGGCCACGTCGTCGCGGCGCGCGCCCGGCGGCTCGCGGCCCGTCCCGCGCCCCGCGGCGCCGTCGCGCAGGTACGGCGCCACGTACTTGTTGGTCGGGGTCGCCTTCGAATCTGGAACGAGCAAACAATGTATCATCATGATCATCAGCCGGCAGACGTCCACTGCTGAACATAGTCCTCCCCCATAGACCGACAACTTGCCATCATTCACCGTTTGCCCGCGACTTTTACAATGTCGTCGGTCCACCTTGTGTCCGACCGCGACTGCGACTTCCAGTTCGCGGTCTCCACTCAAGAACCTGTCTTCCCCATCGGTTCTTCGAGCGATGTGGCCGGCCCATTGCCACTTCAGCTTGAAAGCCCTGATAGTTAAGTCGGTGTCTTTGGTATTTCGGCGAATATCCTCGTACTGTATTTACACCCGCGAAGATACTTCGAGCATAGCTCTCTCCATTGCCTGCTGTGCGACTCACGAGTTTCTCCACAAGGCCAGCAATTAACGACCACGTTTCGGTTCGATATGTCATTACTGGCAACATTGGTTGAAGACCCTTCAGGCACTGCAGGATTTTGAAACAATGTATAGAAACCAACAAAATTCTTGTATAAATTACTTCTACTTCACAATAGATGCTTTTAGGTCTCTTTGGCGCACCGAAGGGAGCGCGAGGTATCTACTGCGCGATTCGTTATAGTGTGTAACTAGGCCACTATTTGCTCAAGATCTTTGCCGGTCACTGTAATTTTACTGCTAAACAGATAAACATTAATAATCATAACTATACATTTACATTACAGCCAGACAACAGTTAGTTAAACGGATCTCAGTTTCTATCAAAAACTCGTAAATACAGAATAATTTTTACTTGTGACTCTTTAATCAGTTAGCGAAGCAGAGTCAATATTTTGTGCAACATACCATTTTATTTTTGATTATGGAATGGGAGAAGCATATTGGTGTTAGTTTGTTTGTGTTAGTATTTATGTACTTGTTACCATTTTTCTCCATAATGACTGGATCGATTTTGATGCGATTGCTTGTATTTGTGAAAGAAACATTGTGAAAGTCGCGGGCAACAAGTGGATCCAAATGCCATTGTCGTTCACTACGGCGGTCTAAGGGAGAGGTCTTTGTTCAGCTGTGGTCGTCTTCCGGCTGATGATGATGATAACGATGACTTGTAGTTGATAGATTTCGTTGCGGTGGTTCTTAGCTATGCTTAATGAAAATCTGTTCAGCAGTTTAATGGTTGAGCTCTTTTTCGAATTACTTCAGAATATTCGGAGTTTTATTTTATACCTAAACTGTATTAATAAATCATCGAGTTTTGGCGGGAACGTGAAGGAGTCATATCGCGTCATTGTATTATTTTCCAAAACTTGTGTTATTTCGAGTGTTAATGTGTAAAAATGGTGGATTTTTATCCACTAAGTGTTTTTGACCGTGCACGTGCAAGTGTTGGTGAATAGTATAATCTTGTGAAACGTGACTCTTCGTGTTGTTTCCAAAACTCCATTGAAACCTCTAGTAAAGTCTCCACCGCTTTACTGGGGCATGACGTGGACTTGACCTTGACTTACTTTGCTTGACTTAGACTATGACTGACACTTATTTTAATGATGAGTTTTCCAAAAAAAAAAAAAAGTAGTTCTAAAATACTTACTAGATGGCGTAATAGTCCTATCGTTTTACCTGTCTTTGTCATTTCTGTCAAAATACTTTATGTTGATTTTTTAAATCGTAAATTTTGGCTCCACACGTTGTGTATTTAGCCAGTGTCAACTATTGTAATATTTCAAATGAAGTCAAATACATAGTTACATTACTTGAAATTGTCTAAATAGACAAGTGGAGCCAAAAAACACGAGAAAAAAAAGTCACACGTAATTTTTTTTGGCTTTCATGTCTTGACAGTGACAGAAAAACCTCAAGGTACATCTAACGCCATCTATTGGGTACTTATATTACCAGGATATCTTTTTTTTGGAAAACGCCTCATTGTGAAATATTTGACTTCACTTGCAATATAACAATACTTGACACTGGCTAAATACACAAAATGTGAAGCCAAAAACAAGAGAAAAAATAAAGTGGTAAATAATCGGCGTTAAATCTTATCGAAACAAATCTTTAAATTAGATTTAGTGGACATTCCTTATTTGAAAAATACAAAAAAAAATATTTGTTAAATTAATTCATTCAAATTATAGTAGCCTGAAAATCAGCTGACTATTTACGTAGCGCCATCTAGTAATAATACGTTTTTTCGCGGGTACTCGTTTTGGAAAGAGATGATACATCTTCTCCTGTAAATCATTCTTTGTCTCTAGTTACGTCTCCACCATTTCACTTGGGCATGACGTGGACTTGACCGCGACTTACTTTGTTTGACTTATTTTACGTTAAAACTACGTTCTTAACGATTTTTTGACTGAGACTTATTTTACTTAATTGTGAAATATTTGACTTCACTTGAAATATTACAAAATTTGACACTGGCTAAATACACAATGTGTGGAGCCAAAACAAAAGAGGAAAAAAAATTGTCATCATACCTGCAACCTTGGCGGCTTCACTGGCCTTCGACTGAGCCAGCTGTGTGTGCTTGAACGGACAATTGAGGGTCCAGTGGTCACCTTGGCAGGTACGACACTTGTAGATCACACTGCTAGTTTGAGGCTGCAGAGGTAAAATGTTGATTAGCAATCTAGCGGCACCCACTAGCAAATATCTATAAACTTGAGAATCAGCTTCTAATTTTAAAAGAGACTATGGACTCTGGCTATATGATAATCTTTCAACGACCTGAGGCACTATTGTGCAAGTCTGTGAATGTAATTGTTTCTCATATTATTATGTACTTATGTTGGCCCGAGCGAGATGTCATCATCACCAGATTTAATCTGACAGAACTAAAATAGTTATTTAGTATCTTTTGATTTCAGTAAGTGAGAAAGGATGGCAACGAGATTTGGCGGGAACGTGAAGACGTCACTTTCACGTCAGACTTATTTTAATCGTGAAATATTTGACATCACTTGAAATATTATAATACTTGACACTGGCTAAATACACAACGTGTGGAACCAAAAAATAATAGAAAAAAAAAAAGGACGGCAACAATTTTAGAGCTGTCAAATTTGTTTGGAAAATAGTGCAACAGAAAAAATGGCGTCGATTCTGTTACCATTTATTAAACTAAACTAGTCTGACAGAACGAAAATGATCACCGACTCTTTTGATTTCAATGTTTGTGTGAAAAGGAAGCCAATAATTTTAGAGCTGTCAAATTTAGTTGTTTTAAATAAAATGGTACAATAGAATCAACATCAATGCTAGCATGGCTTTTGAAACCAGAGATATTCATGAAATCATAGAATATGAGAACTGATCAAATTATTGAGAAAAATTGGGTAATATTATGTACCTTGAGACCATCTAAGTCGCCTTCTCCATCAGGGCGTTGACTCTCTTCCTTGCTTGTGATGAACTGCATGAAGACATCTTCGGATACATTGGTGGTGGCCGGGTTAGGTCCAGGTTTGTCACTAGCTGAATCACCAAACTTACTCCAAGTCTTACGCTTGGCAATGCTCTGGAAATTATGAAATTTATTATTACAATGTAAACTCCATTTACGCCACTCGATTTGATAATTAACTCCCTTAAAACATCGAAATTACTTGACTAGTTGACTACTTGACCTTGTTGTCCGTACAATGATAAACTCTATGTAGCATCAAACCCACTCTAAATAACGACAGCAATACGTAATTATTAGGCTGTACTTCCTAAGTTGCCGAAATTAATAAGAACTGCAGCTGTGTACATTCTTTTGTTGATTATTTTGTTGATTTATTGTCTAGTCTATACTAGTCTATTTACCTCGACTGTCGGCATCATATGTACTGAAGATTCTAAGGAATTTTTTCTTTTGTTTATTGTGATTTGTCTAAATCAGTGCTGGAATCGGAGAGGGAAAGCTACATTCAAAGGAAAATTGTTTACCTTTTCGATAAATAAGAGTTATTATTGAATAAATTAATTTCTTGAGGACAAATTGAATAATATCTAATTTTAAAATTGACATTGTAATTATATATATTGACATGATTTAACCTAACCTATTTTTAAGATCTGATAAATACTAACACAGTTTGCACAATAAAATATTCTGATTCTGCACGCGTTTACTTCAGCTGCTAGACTGTTGTTAGGTTGTCATGCATTATTATTATTAATAAATAATATTTTAATAGTAAAATAATATTGATTTTTCTTCTCTTTTGGTCCATTTAAAGACTCTCAATAACGCCATAAAAGGCGCAGTCCCTTCAGTGTCGCTATATAGAGCTGAACTGTAATAATTATGTAGGAGATAACTTTACAGCTCAGCTGTGTAATAATGTAATATAATGAAGTTATTAAAGTAACAGCTCGTTTGGACCTATATTTTTCCTTACCTTAGATACTACTCGCTTCTCAATTTTGTATGTACGCACAATTTTCACTTTCTTGTTGTCATTATCATATTTATACTCAGTGACAACTTTGAGACCATTTTCTACCACCTCCGAGGGCGGGGGTAAAGCGCCCTGATCTATCTCGACTTCATCGGCCCACGATGATTGAATTTCGTCAGCAACAGGCATCTGTAAGGTAGTCGGTCACAGTCACAAGTCACAACACTGATTAGGTATTGGGTATTCAATAATACACAATGCGGAGATGCTAGTAGATAGGACATATTACAAGATTTGCGCGGAAATTGTATGGCTTGTTCGCTTTTCTGCCAATGAATGTAGGTACACATGAGAATAATATTAAAATTATCAATGACGAATGCAAATTTTCTTGGTTATGAAGTGTGTGGGTCAGAATATAAACAGTTTCTACATAGCAAATAATACTTACTTTTAAATTTTATTCCGTTTTTATGGTATATTATGTACTCGTTTACACAAACCTATTACTTTTACTTGGTGGAAGTCCTTTTTCCTCCCCGATTTGCTGAAAGATAAAATTGAAATTGAAAAGATGTAGGTAACAGGGTTGCCAGACCACGACAAACTTCTTTTTTTTTATTTTTTCTCTTTCCTCTTAAGATGATTTTGGCGTCGCACGTCTTATGCATTTGCCAGTGTCAAGTATACTTATATATTTTAAAGTTTTGCTAAATATTATCAAACAAGTCATGGTCACAGTCGAGCAAAGCAAGTCAAGGTCAAGTCCAAGTCATGCCCTAGTAAAGTGATGAAAACTTTACTAAAGCCTTATATGAAGTTTTGGAACACGAAAATTCACGTTTCACGACATTATACCATTCACCAACACTCGTGCATATTCACGAACACTTAACGGGTAAAAATTCACCTTTTTTACGCATTAACACTCCAAATAACACACAAGTTTTGGAAAATAATAAAATGACGCGACATTAATTCTTCACGTTCCCGCCAAAACTCCACTACAAACTTGCGCTGTACACAAGAAGATTGTAGGTAAAAAGTTTTTACCTACAAGCTTCTTGAGTCTATCAGTACTTTTTTATCTTCAATGTTGGGTTCAAATAGGGTCCCTGGGCCCCTATTCCTGTGCGCTCGAGATTATCTCGGTCACTGTCTCTCTAATTTAGAATTTAATGGGAGTGAGAGTGACCGAGATAAAATGTCATTTCTCCGAATAGGGTCCCAGGTCACAGATGTTATATTATATTCATCTGTGCCTCAGGTAGACCACGCCGTACGACAAGCAACAGCTGCCAGAGCACTTCGGCGTCCGGTCCTGGGATCCTATTCCTGTGCGCTAGAGATTATCTCGGTCACTCTCACTCCCAATAAATTCTAAATCGGAGATAGTGATCGAAATAATCTCGAGCGCACAGGACTACGGAGGCCAATAAATAAACTTTAAAGGCAATGGGCTTATCCCGTAACTCTGAAAGCGATAGTGATAGTGCGCGAGCGGGACCGTGCATAGTGCACCTAAGTTGGTACGAGCGAGATGGCATTTTCTCGCAATCATAATCACGAAAGTTTCAAAGTTAGAGGATAAGCCCGCCGATCTCTACTTTTCTTGATCGATTTTGGGGCTTGTAGCGTTACGACCGTGACGTATTATTTTTACCACATCACTATTCATATTCATAATTTGACAGAGGGGCGGAGGAGGACATACGTTTTTTTCACAATCGATTTTATTTCAAAGAATTGTTATGTTTTGTTAAGCTCAAGCTAATTTCTTTAGTAATTTACTGTGAATTGCCTGATTCATAATATTGGTAAGTTGTAGTTTGTTTAAAGACGCTTTAAATATTACAAAACGATGTCAAAAGACGCACGCACAGACCATTTCTATGTATTGCATTGCAAATGCACAACTGTAAGCAGATTACGGTACATTATTGCTAGATAGATAAAGTCAGGTTTATGGTTTCTTTGGGCACTGATTTGGCCTTCAACTTGCTGTGTTAGCTAATTTTTGTATTGGTGCCTTACATTTTAATTAATTAAACCAAACTTTTCAAAATTATTTATTACACACGTATGTACCTACCTAAGTGCTATTATAGAATATTTGTGACTAGCTAATCTGGTATAAGTTATTATCACTTATCATGTATGAACAAAGTTTAAATGGTCTCATGTTACTAGATAATGAGTACTTGTTTATTAAATTTTGTGAAGTTCATATAAATGATTGCGCTTTCAATATGACTAATTATTTACCTATAACCGCAATATACACCCGAGCCGTGCTGAGACACATTCTGACAGCCGCAATAACATTGTGAAATGCTGAACATTTTCTTTTAATATTTTACTTTAGTATATCAGCTAGCAGCTCCACTTATGTGCATAAACTAACAAATAAATCAGAGTTACAGCTTTGATTGAACTTTATACAATGTTATTGAAGATTTTAGAATGGCTTGGGTGTAGTGTTACCTTAGATTAACATCAATTAAATTAAATTAAATTGATATCAGTAAATTATTTTTTACAGGTTATCCAGTGGGATTTTTAAAATGCTCCGTTTCCTCAGCAGAAGAGGTAGATCATCAAGTCAAAATCGTAACAAGCAAGGTCAAAAACAAACTGTCAACAAACACCTGATACAATGTAAGGTAATGTTACTTGATGATACTGATTTATCAATAAATCTTTCTAAAAAAGCAAGTGCTGGAGACCTATATGAACAGGTTTTTTATTCTCTGGATTTGATAGAAAAAGATTACTTTGGTTTACAATTCACTGATACCAACAATGTAAAGCATTGGCTGGACCCAACAAAAACCATTAAAAAGCAAGTAAAAATTGGCCCACCTTACACACTGAGGCTAAAAGTAAAATTTTATTCATCAGAGCCCAACAATCTAAGAGAAGAGCTTACTAGGTACCAATTTTTCCTTCAATTGAAAAAAGACATTTTAGAGAGCAAGCTAGAATGTCCTCATTCTACGGCAGTAGAGCTAGCCGCCTTAGCTCTACAATCCGAGCTGGGGGATTTCGATGAAGGCATACACACCCCAGCCACGGTTTCCGAATTCAGGTTTGTCCCCAGTCAAACTGAAGAAATGGAAATTGAAATACTTGAAGAGTACAAAAAATTAAAAGGGTTGACCCCTGCTCAAGCTGAGGTTAGCTACTTGAACAAAGCTAAGTGGCTTGAGATGTATGGTGTTGATATGCACATTGTCCTTGGTAAAGATGGTTGCGAGTATCATTTAGGCTTGACACCGACTGGTATTTTGGTGTTTGAGGGCCCACAAAAGATAGGACTGTTCTTCTGGCCTAAGATCAGCAAACTGGACTTCAAGAAGAAGAAATTGACTCTGGTTGTTGTGGAAGATGATGATCAAGGTAGAGAACAAGAACACACTTTTGTATTCAGGCTGCATAATGAAAAAGCTTGCAAGCATCTTTGGAAGTGTGCTGTGGAACATCACACATTCTTCCGCTTGCGTGCTCCAGTGAAGGGTCCATCCGCCCGCCAAAACTTCTTCAGAATGGGCTCCAGGTTCCAATACTCAGGAAAAACTGAATATCAAACTACCCAACAGAACCGAGCTAGGCGCACTGTTCAGTTCGAAAGACGCCCGAGTCAACGATTTGCTAGACGGCAAAGCCACGTGCTGCGAGAGCGTGAAAAGCAAACCAACCCCCCTAAAACAGAAACCACACCACAACCGGACATTAGTGATGAGATACCGTCTACATCCGATGCTGTCCTGGTTCCCACTGTCGTCGATACCGGTACTCTGTCTAGAAGGAGTAGTGCCAAGTCCCAAAAGTCTTCTCTTCTGGACACAGACAACAGGATATCGGAAGGCGAATGTTCCACAAAAAACCTAATGAATGAAGAACCCCCTGAAGAGGTTATGCTCTCTAAAGAAGATGCCATCAGCAATAAGGTGCTATTCAAAGTGGAAAAATCGTTCAATGAAGAAAAGAAGAACAATTTGAGTCAGCTTGTAATTAACAAGCCTTCATGCAACTGTTCTCCGGTCACAGACTCCAATCCATTGAATGACCTTCTCATGAGTTTAGTGAAAGAAAAACTCAACAATGATGACTCTAAAAACGAAGTGAAGAAAGATCAACTCGATTCTATAGATAAAGAGGTGCCAAACAACCAGTCCAAGTGCTACCTGTCTTCGAACAAAGCTCTTCCTCCTGGGCAGCTTAAATGTAACAATATTTTGAAAGCTCGAGAGAATGAAGTGAAGATTATAAATGAATCTACTAATATTCATTTGTCGATCCCATCGACGCCTTCGCCCAAAATAATGAATGAGCCGCATGTGGGTAATCCCTTGACACAGAACAATTCTCAGTATGTGTCGATTGTGGTGGTAGAGCCACCGCTATCGCAGGCCAAGTTGGCGTCACCAAAGCCACTGGAAAATAAAAGGGAAGACATTTCACCCAAGTCTCAACCGATATCGTCTCTTTCGCCGTGGTTGGTCACTTCCGAACCGAGTTCTCCCTCTGGTATCGGTGAAAAGGAAATAACTATAATTCATCGTAAGTCTGTGATCACTACGCAATTGTAGATTAATATTAATATCTATCAGTATGGTAAAAACGAATATGACAATTTTATTATGTTTTAAAATTTTAATGACAATGAAAACGTTTGCTTTTCGGTATAGTATAAAATTTGCATGATTCCATAGGTACTTAATTTTATATGCCTTGATAGATTTTTTTTAACTATCAAAAACTATTTAATCTTATTGATATATTTTGATTTGCGTAAGTACCCTATTGTACTTTCAATTCAATATTTTCACTTATTTTTAAACATATTGACTAGTGCCTTACGAGTTCCGCCCTTGTACTTAAGTGATGAATATTGTTAGTAATATTATACTAAGCGTAAAATATACTTATTTTAATATTTGAGAGAGTTTACGAATTATAGTACTATTACGAACGTCGTCTGCGCCTAAAGAACTTTTTTCGCTTTCAAGTTTCGAAGGAAACCCAAAGCGAGGAAGACGTCTTTAAATATATTATGTATGAATTTATGTAGAATGCATCTACTTAAATTCTTTTATTTAAGTACTTGTTTACTATAATTTTATATAACCCGCTAAAATAGGTATCATTATTATTTTAAGCTGGCTATCTACTGCTACTATTTTACTTGGTGCTGGTGATTCGAATTTTATTTTTTCGAAACTTGGATGCGTAGAAAAGTGTTCAGTTCATGAAATCCATTTATCTACCTATTATATTATTTTTCGAAATCAGTGTCAATGCTTTCTCTTATAATTATAAGAAATCTTGACGTTTTAGCTTCGTGAGTATTGGCCAATTCTCGCCCACCGTGAAAATTTCCTCGGCTCAAATTTTGTACTTACTAAAAATGTTATAAGAAAATTTATGGATAACTTTATAACTAGGTGATATAACTTAACGCATTTCATTGTTTGTATTGTGATATTTGAATATTATATCGAAGCCGTCCTCTTACCGCGCCGAGAAATCATTCCATTTTCCATTAAAAAAATAGTCATTCATGTAGAAATAAGTACAATAATACGTTGTCAGTATTATATAAATGATAAACACTAACAACATTGGTGCCATAGATTTAACTCGAGTTTTATTCACATCATTTGACTTTTATGCTGCGGCCATGCTATCGCGATTCGGCAAATTTTCTCATGATGCATTCGGGCGAACACGAATTCCGATTGTAGGGCTGTCGGTGACTGGAGCGAATCAAAGGGTTTTAGAATTAAGTTTTGCACTAGATTGGTCATTTGATTTGGAAGCGAATGTGGACAAGAAGTTCGCCGCTAGCCGAGAACAATGATGTTTCAAACCAGGGTTCGAAAAAAAACGATTTTTATAATAAAAATCAAACTTCCGATTTTTTTTTATATATCCGATATATATCCAGGCTAAGGAAAAGAAGCAAATTTTCCTTAGAAAGTGAAAATTATTAACGCTAGGAGCACCAGGGAATCCCCATTTTTGATTACCTCGTAAAATAAACCTTATGTGATATAAAGTTAAGGTTTGAATTTCAATAAAAAGCTAGCCTTACTGGTAAGTTAAAGTAAAGGGGATTTCCCCAACTTTAAATGAGGTTGCCATTTTGGGAAACAATCTAAATTATTCTGAATTGTAGTTTTTCGCTACGTATTGCCAGAGTAAACATTAATCTCCAAAATGTTTAGTCCAGAAAACAGGAAAAAATCAATTGATATATATCAAGACAAAAATCAATTGATATATATCCGCTGATATATATCGGCGAACCCAGTTTCAAACAGAAAAAGATTCGTGACTGTCCAATATTCAGTCATATATAGGGAGAATTCTGTGATTCAGTCACAAAACATGGAATCGGGCTGCGTCTTCGCACAACGGCTGACCAGAACAGAGTGGTACGCTATAATATTTGTGCGAACGAGACAGCGATATCCCGACCAAACCTATAATAAATGTCGTTAGACTTAAGTTTTGCGGGACCAGCCCTAAATGAGACACCGGAATTCCTGTTTAAAACGTCATATTTCTACATAATTTTTTTGTAATAATTATTTACTAATCGAATTTAGACAGATTTGATACGACAAAATTGTCCAAAAACAATTCTATCTTTAAAGGTTGTTTGAAAAGTCATAGGCCAAATATGGACTTTTATCGTGACATCCTGACATGAAGATTTGCGCGATAATATGACCCCAGCATTATAAAAACGATTGATATGCTTGCCTATCGAAGTTGTGGTATAAACTAGAACATTCCATACCTACCTTATAAGAGCGAATACTCACGATAACATTGTGTAAGATAAATATAGATCCGATAAAATAAATGTTGATAAAACCACTTCAGATGGGAGATATCGATCTAAAACATGAACAATTTATGAAAGATGAGACACTTAATTGTATTAAATTAATTTAATGAAAGTAGGCTTTAGTTTAAACAAACCAACAAAATTAAAAATAAAAGGTGCTTGAGCCAATTTACTAAAAAAAAAAAAAAACTACATTGTTTACTTGATTTTACCGACTTCTTCTGAATCTCTTATTTTCACTACGATGTATTATTTAATGCTCGGTGTAAAATGATTTTTGTATGGATAATAAATACTGAAATAAAAGATGGTACAAATTTTCCGAATGGCTCATTGCGGCCAAATAGTTATATGGAATTTATATGTATGAATACTATACGCCTACTATAAATTACTCATACATATATTAGGGTAGGTTTATTGTAATGCAATATTATTTTTGATTTTATAATAATCTCTTAAAATTATTTTTATTTGATCATGAATTGTAATACATATTTTAAGGAAAATAATTATACATTTTTCGTTTAAAAGCTGTTTTATTTTAAACGAATAGAAGTTACCTGCGACTTCGTTCACATGGGCATAAAAAAATATCCCATGTCCATCTTTGTGATATACTGTAACTCCTTATCCATCCAGCCTTTTAGTCGTCTCAAACATCCAGACAGTGAGACAGTTACTTTCGCTTTTATAATATAAGTTAGGATACATATCAAATGCTACTACTACATTAAATAAAATACTTAACGCGTTAGTAGGCTACTAGGCTAATCATATTAATATCATAAACTTCTTATATAATGCCTGTATTCCCTAAAATACAGGCATTCTCGCCTAGTTTGGGGATCGCTGGGAACATCTAAATGTATAATGTAAGTTTTCTGGTAATACAAATTATTATTATTATTATTCTGAAACCTGATTATATATGTACTTAGAATACCATAAATATATGAAAAAACCTAAACAAATTCTTTTTAGAATCCAAACGTTTGAAACCACTTGAAACGTGACAAACATAATATGTCAAGTAGCCTGACAAGCAAGGAACATAATACTCGAGAGCTGACAAGAAGGCAGGAATAAAATAAAAAGAAATTAAAAAATATTAATACTCATCGAGTATAGCAATTATCCCTTAAGTTTTCTCGACTAATTAGCACGACTTATTAGTAAGCATGACAGAAAGAGATTCCTCGGACAACTCATCTTCCGAACTCTTCAAGCAGTTTTCTTTAAAGCGTTATTTCGTGAACAACTTGGATTCTTACCATGGAGAATATATATTGAAGCACCTGTCCAAGGTATTGGAGAGGAATCTCATACCGCCCTCCAGCATAGCTACGATGCAGTCTATCGCAGGGGAAGAAGTAGAGGTCGCGCCGCCTCCGCCCGTACAGCCGTATGAGATAATTGGTGAGAATTCTTTTTTTTATATTAAATGTGCCTAGAGTTGTTTCAGCTTTCCCGTCTTTTTGGGAGAAAAACGTAGCCTATTTCCATCCTCATAGTCCTCATATTTTCTCTTTGCTAAATTTCATCGGGATTCGTTCAACCGTTTTGCTTTCAAATTTATATTTAAAAAAAAATAGTGACCCGCCCCGGCATCGCACGGGTGAATTATAGAAAAATTATATATAATAAACATTTCGTGAAAAGGGATCTTACCGATGGTAAAAACCGCATCAAAATCCGTTGCGTGGTTTAGGAGTACTTAGCGGATATATTATACAGACAGACGCGGAAAGTGACTTTATTTTATACTATGTAAAGACTGACAGCGCCCCACGGCGAACCCGCTACCGTACAACATAGGAACTCTGGTCTAAGCTAGCTACATACCAAATTTCATTCAAATCCGTTTAGCTACGGAGCTGAACGGGAACAAACACACTTACACACAAACTTTCGCAATTTATTATATTACTAGCGCCCTGCGGTTTCATCCGCTATACCATAAGAGTAGTATATTTTCCGGGATAAAAATCTTAGATTAATTTGATGGATCGTGTCTAGATAGAAAGTTTTGCAGGCATTCAAAAAACCAATTACTCTAATATTATAAATGCGAAAGTTTGTGTGTAAGTAGGTAAGTATTTGTGTTTCTTCCCGTTCAACTCTGTAACGGCTGAACGGATTTGGATGAAATTTGGTATGGAGGTAGCTTATTCCCTGGAATAAAACGTAGGTAACACACATTTTTTATCCTGAAAAATGTAACCGTTCCTGTAGAGGAGCGTGATACCGCGGGGCGCAGCCAGTTTTTTATATATTTCACTAATTTTGTTCAGGCACTGTATTGGACCCCAAGCTCGAACAGAAAGGCATAGAGAACGTGGCCAGAATCGTACCGAAGGCAGAATGCTTACCTCAAATGCTGACTTGCGGCACAGTTATACTGGACATAGGTCATGACAGAAACGAGTTGAAGGCTGCGCTCGACTATGCAAAACGTGAGTAAAATGGTTGGAGGAAAACGTGTGAAAGAAAAACTTAAAACGCTACCGTTATAGCAGGGATGCTGATAGCGCCAAGGCGAGGGCGGTACTAAGATGCGTCCGAGGTATGGTTTTTTCCTAAACAGTGAAACGCGGTCACGAAAACGGAACGAAACGATCCCCGTGTTAGGATTATGATTGCGATAGGACTGCGTCGCCTACGTTGTCAAGGGTTTCAGGATATCGTCTGGAAGACTAGGCAAGCTTTTAATTTTGTAATGGTGGTCAATTCTTTCCTGAAACTTAGCTATGACTTGTAAACGTTCCAATTGCTTGGATTAGACTAAGACCAAAGAATTATATTTTATTTATGCTAAGACTCTGTGGTTCAATTCTATTGAGTTCCTGGGGTATCTAAATAAGTTGACAACACATGTAGATGTTGGTCCTATTACGTTTCAAACAGAGGAAGAGTGAGTCGCTCACACGTAGCTGGTCCGGCAAAATTGTATACTCAGTTTTCTTTCTGAGAGTGATTCACTTTATAGCCACTTTATAGCTTTCCTCGAAAAATCGCTGTCTCGCTAGCCCAAATATTCTCACGTGTCATCAGACACGTGACACGAGCCAGCCCGAGTGTTTTAACGCAAGCGCGTTACGTTCTAGTTTCAATAGAACGTGACGCTTCTTCTGTTAGAAACGTTATTGTGTAGGATTATCAATTCTTAGTAGATCACAGCTCGTGTTTTTTGTTGCTTGGTTTCCGCAGTATTAAATGATCTGCTGGAAAAACAAATGCCTACGGACTCTCCTGCCGCTGCAGATGACGCGAGCGCACCTGCCGAGGACGCCAATAAAAGATACCTTATACTCATATCTACTGTAATGACTTGGGCATCTACCAAACCGCTCGATCCGGTATGATGATTATTGCAGCGTTACACTATAACACTTTACATTCATACAGCTCTCCCCTGTGCCGGGGATGCCATGGAACAGAATTGAGACAGATATTGAAAACTACCACCAAGACCTAGACGATTCAAATAGCAGCCCGGCCGGGAATAACCTCCTGCTTATAAGGCAGACGAGCTACCAACTAAGCCAGGAGGATCGTCATGTCTATGATCACTTTGATTGCTTTTTTCCTTGTTCGTGGATGTTTGTTTTTTTCCTTCTTTATAGGTTTTTTTCAAAGGAGTCTTAAACTAACTGCTATACCTACCTACTAGCAATTGCCCGCGATCTCAGAGGTTCGAGGTGTAGTAACTTCCGTTTCCTTTTTCGCGCTACCGTCCCGTTCTCGTCTTATCTCCGACCCACCTGCACTTTGAATGGTGAAATAAGATCCATCGCATTGCCGTCGCTGGTTTCGTATGATCTATTCTTGTCGGTATGTATAGTAGGCAGGTCTTACTCGACTACTTGTTGCGTAGAAAATTCATTATTTTCGCAGGACTCGCCAGATATGCCATTCATAGAAACTGATTTCCGCAAAAGAAAGCCGCACCCCAACTACAAAATTCATTACGACATGGAAAACGAAGTTGTGGGCATAGCCAGGAAATATAGATCACAAATTGGGTAAGTCATCGCGCGGGACCATTTCTCATCCAACTAGTACAGATTTTACCTTGGAAGTCCAAGAACCTTACCCCTCCTAGCAGAGCTTATCTCCTAGCTTATCCCTGCAGAGTTCGTAATCGCAAATCACTAAATTATAATTCAGAGAAATATAGCCGCAGTCGTATTAGGACCAATAAAGCTTCGAGGTATAAAAATTAATACGTTCGTCTCGAGAAAAAAACTTCGCTTGCGCGATTCAGAACTTCTTACATTTCGACTTCCAGTCAAAACGTCAAAAAAAAACGCAACGAGGCGATATCCCTCAATCAGAGAATTGTCGGAAATCGCCTCGTTGCTCAAACATTCGGGGTTCGGCCTGCAAGTCTGAGACCGGCATAAAAATCAGAGACTCGCATAATAAATTTAGAGACAAATACGAATAAATATTTTTGTGTTTGTTCATTTTGTATTTTTGTAATCAAGCTAATTCCAGAAAATCGTAGGTAAATAAATGATTCCGTCTCCGAAAACCAAATTACAATGGTTGCAGTGCAATAGTTGTAGCGCCCGGCGTCACTTACGGCGGCAAAGAGGACGTGTTTTTCTACTGGTTCCAAAAAGCGTGGGAGTGCGAGAGACTCCTTCCATTGCTCGGCCGAGGAGGCAACGTCATACCGCTCATCAACGTGGAGGATTTAGCACAGTGAGACATTTATCTTATAACATTATTCAATTCTACCTGCGTAAAATTATTATCATTATGAGCGATCTTTGAGCGTCATTTATATCTTATTAAAACATTTTCGCCATGCGCCTTTGTTTCTACTGCAATACTTTATTATGTGTGAATAAAATCAATTTTCAACTAATTAAAACCTGAAATACGTACCGTGCTTAGTATCTTTTGACATTTTCTGGCTGATTATGATGATCTTAGGTAGAAATGTTTTAGTTTTACCCACGCATAGACGCTCGATAAATGGAATGGTTACTTCCCGCCACAGATCATACTAGATACCGCATTGCGAGATTCGTTGTTCCTACAAAAAGTCACCAAAGTTTGAGGAAGGCGCGAGTCGCGGGGAGTGCGACCAAGCGTTCTCATTGGCTATTTTAAGGTTACGCCTACTCGCGCCTAACAATCAACCAATCAGAGTATTTTTTATAAATGTATCTAGACTGATGCGTGGTGCGCTTCAAGCGTCCTGAATGCAGAATCTAGGGTGTGATCTGTGCTTCCCGCTGACGAAAAGTGTCACGCGATGTAGAAGTGTGTCCACAATTGTTATGGGACATTAAATTTTAGCTTATCGAGCGTTTATGCATGAGAGGTTATGTAATAAATAAACTATAGAGTCGTGTCACAGCATTTGTGTGATGAACATGGATGTTTGTTATTTGTCTGGATGTTTCTATGTGTTCTATGTATGTATTTACAAAGTATTTATGTATTATATCAGTCATCTGGTTCCCATAGTACAAGCTTGCTTAGTTTGGGGCTAGATGGCGCTGTGTGAAAAACGTCCACCAATTGTGACCAATATTTATTATTATCTTAAAATCGCACATTTGCATTGTTTTGTAGATAATAGAGTGTGAATGTCTAACAATTATATTGTCTTTGTCTACCATAACATTTAAAACATTATAAAGATGTTTTCATTTTGATATTCTTTTAGGTCCATAATTTGAGAAAGAGATCAAAAAACGTATTGTTTCGTTTTTTTATATTTCGTCCGTCAAATTAAAATATAAAGAATAAAAGTTTATTTAAGGTGCTCCCTAACCAAGAGCAATCGCCTGTAATGTAACAGTTCAGATTCGAACATTACATCAGTGAGTGAAGAGAACCGGGCATTACAGCGCGCAACCTGTAATGATACAATTTGTAACATCAATGCGCTCCTTGACCGTGTCGCGCTGTCGCGGCGCAGTCTATTATTATCAC
Source organism: Apocheima hispidaria (assembly GCA_947579745.1). Classification (NCBI taxonomy): domain Eukaryota; kingdom Metazoa; phylum Arthropoda; class Insecta; order Lepidoptera; family Geometridae; genus Apocheima; species Apocheima hispidaria. Next base: position 8,714,169 of record OX388151.1, read on the forward strand.
GTTACATGCGAATGCTTGTCAGTCAGTAGCCCCCGATTTCTCGTACGTTTGTTAATCTCGTGTCAACTTAACACACCAAATATTGAACGCTCATTGGTTGCCAGGTTATCATCGGATGTCTTCAACCAATGTTAGTATTTGGTTAGCTAAGTTGACATGCGTTTGACAAACGTACAAGACACCAAGGGTGAGTGATTGTAACGTAAAGCTCAAAATATTATCCTGGTTTGTTACATTACAATCCGGAATGTGAGCGGAGCGCCTTAAAACATTTTTGATTTTTTAATGTTATCATAGACAGACCAGACAAATACTTTCTGAAATAATTCAGACTTATGGTGATTTTATATCTTCAATAAAAAACAAATTAATGTGAAAATACGCTAAAAACAATGCTTTATTGCTGTTTGTGTTTCAGGATAGTTTATAACTTGGTCGTAGAATTTCCGAAGAAATTATATGTGCTAGCTGTTGAGCAGAACATTACCAAACAGAGAGAGGTACTTTTCGAATGTCCATTCAAAGCTCTCTATTGTGCAGTGAGAATGTCCATGATAGCAAGCACTTTGTTGCAGATTGTGAAACCTTTAGGACGTCTTGTTGGCGCTGGAATGTTCAAATGTATACCACCTGAGGATGCCTTTTTGATTCCTGAAGTCGACGTAAGTATCCAGCTCTGCATTTTGTCATCTGGGATCTATGGATTTGGGTTATTTTATATGCTTGTTTACGTAGTCGGACTGCTAATAAAACAGCAAGGTGTAATATGTATCTATTATTTTATTGCGGGACTCTGACTCTGACGCTGTCAAAATCTCGTAAGCGCTAAAACAAGCCAGCCAAACTTACCGCCTAAGGTTCGGCCTAACCCGTTGTCCTAGCTAGGTGAAGGACTGAGAGCAACAAGTAGCGACGCGACGCGATGCGACTTTATTACGAATATACAATACTATAACTGCGTCTCGTCGCATACTGATTTGCGCGACAACGTAGGCCACATGTAGGTACAGAGCTACTCTTTGATACTTTCGCATAGATTCGCGTCGCGGTGCATTGCGTTGCCGCGTTTTGTAGCTCACGTAGGACAACGCAGGCTTTTTGGTGATAGAATGATATTTTAAAGATTAAGATTTCCAATTAAAAAAAGAAATAGTATTTTACCTTGGTACTTTGCTTATTCCTTTAAACTAAACTGCGTGATATGAAAATTATTAAAACACTTTTCAGCAAAGAATTTTCGACTTGATGACCCTAAACTTAAACATGGAGCCAGCTTTCATCGTAGAGACCATGAACCTACAGTGGGTTTCTGAGGTACCTTTCGCTGAGAACGTACTCGCGCTTATGAAGGACTTTAAAAAGGAGAGAGGACTAAAATCTTTTAAGGTTTGCAGTTAATTCATTATATTTGTCTGACGATAACTTTAGAAGTACCGTTGATCCGATCCGATCTTCATGGAATTTTGTAGGCAAGTAGTACATGCAAATAAAATAATTATGCTCGAATAAGAGCAAATTCGGCAATTGGGTTGTAAAGTTACAGGTCTCGCGAGGTCCTAGTTCGCGGCGAACAACTAGTTCCAAATAGGTTAGCGTTGGATCTTCATCTCACTTATTTTTTAGCATAACAAGGTCTGGAATAGATACGCTTGCCTAGAGGAAGCCGATTAAATTCCAGAAATATATACAGGGTTATAAAGAAAGGGTATGCTAAACCGAAAAGGGCTCATAGTACTCATCATTATCAATAACTTTTACTATGGGACCAACGCTGAAATCGAAATAAAAAAATCAGCCGTTCCATAGAAAAATGTCAATGACACTCGACAAAATGTATGGAAAAGATTTTTTTTTCTCGATGTCGAGGGTTGGTCTTTTAGTAAAGGGTTGTTCACAATCTTGAGTACTATTAGCCACTTTCGAATTAGCATAACCTTTCCTTATAGCCCTGTATAACACGAAATAGAATCATCAAATCAGACAAAATTGTTTTTGTGGCGTAATTTGTTTGATAAGATTTAGAACAAGATTTAAATTTTGTTCAGACAACCGATATATTAAAAGTTCGTAATGGTTTACGCCCACTCCAACGGCTTTCAGTGCACGTTGCACACTCCGACCATACGGTCCAATTCAAATACCCATCGAGGCATATTACAAAAAAACATTATGTCATTGAGGTGAAGGCCATTAGCCGTTTGAGTTTCCCTCTCGTTTATTCTCATAGAATATGCCTGCTTGAGAATGATTGATTATGTTATGTATCCTATTGTTACGACTCAGTTGTAGCTTAGTTATGAAACGCATACAAGTTCTCATGCGAAAAGATTATACGCATTTCGTGATGTATGAGTTGGTATGGCCTAGTTTGCGGCGATTAGTGGCGGTTGGTAGTGTCTGCGTTTTACCGATGAGGTTCCTGGAGTCGATTTCTGGCGGAATAGATATTTGATTGATGATAATATGTATATTACGTGGCTTTCTCTGAACACACTCTTTATTGTAGAGTTTTAGTGTTGGAAATAAATAGGAAAGCTGGCTGGTGAAGAATGTGAATTTAATCTTTTAAGGAAAACAAATATGATTTTTATAAAAATACAAACTAACAGATCGGACATCAGTCAAGTAACACAATTCTAATAATTTAAATAATTGACAGAAACTTTTTGATTACAACAACTAGGTCGTAATACAACATGCTCCCTCAAAAAGTTAATAGAAATTAACCTGCTCCCTTAATCTAAAGAAGATATACAAAACAGTAAATAGCAGCATAATAAAAACTAGGTCATACCCATACGGTCAAAGCATTTCCGATGTTTTGTAGGTCCTAAAGGCTTAGTTAAAACATCAGCAGGTAACATGTCCGTGGGCATATACTTTAACTCTACTGTTTTATCACTAACCTTCTCACGAATGAAATGGTACTTTACGTCGATATGTTTTGTCCTATTATGATGTACTGGATTCATTGCCAATTTTTGCGCACTCTGACTATCCGTGTACAAAACAATATTATGACACTTACTTGTAATATCGTTTACTAGTCGTTTCAAGTATATCGCATCCTTTACTGCTGAAGCTAAGGCCATGAATTCTGCTTCCGCTGAGGATAGAGCCACTGTAGGCTGCTTTTTGGCTTCCCATGATACTGGACCAGAGGCAAGCTCGAAAAAGAATCCAGTGTATGACCTTCTATCTATTGGACAATTGGCCCAGTCTGCATCTGAAAATCCTGTTATTGAATCACATTTTCCTTTACTGTATGTGATACCACAATCTTTGGTATGTTTCAAATACCTGAGACACCTTTTGGCCATATTCCAGTGAGATTCGTCATAACAAGAGTTAAATTGGCTTAAATAGCTTACAGTATAAGCAATATCTGGACGAGTATTTACAGCCAAGAACATTAAACACCCAATCAATTCACGGTAAGGAAAGTCACCACACTCGCCTACACCAGGTTCAAGAGATTTCTTGATCAGCGGGGTGGAGACACCTTTACAATCAGTCATATTGAATTTCTTTAACACTCTTTCAATATAGGTACATTGGGATAACTTTATCCCATTACTATCACGATTAATATTTATTCCTGTAAAGAATTTTATCAATCCAAGATCTTTAATTGAGAAACATTTCTCGATTTGGTTTTTAAAATTGTCAAACGTCATTTTATCTTTGTAAAGAACGACGAGGTCGTCAACATAGCACGCCAAAACCAAAGAGTCTTTGTTCGGAAATCTTTTTATAAAAATGCAGGGCTCCGATGTTTGCTGAAAACCAAGACTAAGCAAGGTCTCCTTGAGCTTCGTATTCCACGCTCTTGGTGCCTGCTTTAAACCATATAGTGATCGTTTCAGTCGACAAACTTTTGATTCTTCCCCTTCCCGAACAAAACCTTTCGGCTGTGTCATATACACTTCTTCTTCTAAGTCCCCGTTGAGAAACGCCGTATCGACATCAAGATGTTGCACATTATAATCTTCCTGCACTGCGATTGCTAGCAGGGTTCGCAATGAAGAATTGCGTACAACCGGAGCAAACGTTTCGCTATAATCAACACCTTCTTTTTGCCGAAAACCCTTTGCTACTAATCGAGCTTTATATTTAACTAGGTTACCTTCTGCGTCACGCTTTTGTTTGTAGACCCACTTACATGGAATACAAGTTTTATTACTTGGTTTGTCTACCAAAAGCCATGTGCCCTTTTTGAGTAGAGCATTGTACTCTTCTTTCATAGCTGATATCCATTTATCTCTATCATCACTAGTGATAGCGTCATGATAACTATATGGATCATCAGATTCCTCATCTAATAGAGTACTATATGAGAAATAGTCCGGAGGTTTGCGTACTCGTGAAGGATATCGTCTTGAAGAATCAACATCTTCCCCAGATCCAATTGAGGAATCTGGAGACAAATTGAACTGCTCACCTGATTGTTGTTCATCGATATCATCGATATCATCGATTTCTACATTATCTTCAGCATCCACGAAAGAAGTATCAGAAGCATCAACATTTACTTCACTATCCCTAGAAGAAGTAGATGGTAAATTTTCTTCTGTTATAACTCCAGATGAAGATGATGGTTGAGAAAATAATTTGACAATGTCAGAGTTCACACTACATGTTGGCGCATTTTTATCCTTCAGTCCAGTGAAATTATTTTCAAAGAATGTTACGTCTCTTGACTTCAACAGCCTCCTAGGACACGACGCATTTCGAAAGAAATAGTTTTGTGGATTATCTGAATATCCTACAAAGATGTGTTCTTCTGCTTTCATATCTAATTTGTTCCTTTGACAGGAGGAAACATGAGTCAGTGCTCTACATCCAAAGATTTTTAGATGAGACAAATCAGGTTTTTTGTTAAACCACATTTCATACGGTGTCTTACCAGTGAGAGCGCGATGTGGTGAGCGATTTTTTAAATAGACACTCGTCTCTACTGCGTCTTGCCAGTAAGCTTGTGAAAGTGAACTGTGTGACAATAGCGAACGAGCTTTTTCTACTATGCTACGGTTACATCTCTCACTAACCCCATTTTGTTGCGGGCTGTAAGGTACCGTGGTTTGCCAAATAATACCCTGTGACTGTACAAAATCTGACATTTCTTTGTTGATCATTTCAGTTCCGTTATCGGAACGCATTTTCTTTATTTTTGTACCAGTCTGTCTCTCTATAAAAGATTGGAAAGCACAGAACTTCGACTTAACTTCGGTCTTGGATGACATACAATATAGAAATATAAATCTTGTATAGTCATCAACAAAAATAATGAAATATTTATTACCTTTGAACGAAGTCGTCTGTAGAGGCCCACAAATGTCAGTATGAACCAACTCCAGAGGTGATGTAGCTTTTACGTACTTCAAACTTTTGAAAGGCTTCCTAGCTTGCTTACCCTCTATACAGGGTATGCACGGTTCCTTGTCAACTACTGTGTACTCCACGCCGATAGCTTGACCTTTTCTGAGTAGATCCATTCCAATTCTGCAAAGATGCCCTAACCTTTTATGCCAAATCAGAGTGCACAAGCTTAGCTGAAACAGTATTGGCCATACTAACTATACAATCTAAAGTATAAAGCCCATTACAAACAGAACCTTTAGCTAATATTTCCTTAGTACAGACTTCATCATTTTTCATATTCATGTTATAGATAATGCAACCTTCTTGGTTGAAAACTACAGAATAACCTTTATCTGCCATAATTTTAACTGATAGTAAGTTACAATTCAAATCAGGAACATGGGCTACATTATCTATTTTATCCGCTAATGAGTCAGTTGAAATAGATACATCACCAACTCCTACAACAGGCACTTTCTCTCCATTAGCCACAGTAATCATTCCACCTTGTACTGGTCGATAACTGCTGAACCACTCACGATGTGGAGTCATATGTATGGTTGCGCCGGAATCAATGATCCATTTCTGATTTGTCAGGGATGGTGTCGAAAGAGTCATTCCCTCCATAGCAGCCTGGTCCACCTTCTCATCTTGAAGAGAATTTGTGCTTCGAACTTCTATGTTTGGTGACACAATCAATGCCGCCTTCTTGTCATTTTTAGCTGGACAATTTGGGCTTTTGTGACCTGGTTGCTTACATTTATAACAGATTATAGGCCTTTTCTTTTTAGTAATTTGAGACTCCTTTGATCGTAGTGCAACCACCTCTTCCTGATGAGGGTCTTTTGACACTTCATTTAATAATCTAGTTTTGACCAGTTCACTACTTACATCAATATTGGAATTCTCTAGGGCCATAATCAGCGGTTCGTATTTTGAAGTCAATCCTCCGAGAATAATCGCTGCCAAAGAGCCGTCATCGATTTTCTTTCCGATGTCGTCAAGATCTTGAGCTGTACTCATAATGGCGTTGATATATGATTCAATATCTTGAAAGTCAGTCAAAGAATATTTGTACAACTTACGCTCTAGCGACAGTCGTCTTCCCATGCCTCTATCTTCATAAGCTTTCTGCAGAGCAGTCCAAGCTTCTTTTGCACTTTTCGAAGATCGTACATGCGAAATTGCACTTCCGTCTACAGTAAGGCAAATTTTTGATAATGCCTTCTGATCATTTCGTAATCGTACCTCTTCCGACGACTTATCTGAATCACCATACCCAACTATAGCAGTCCAACACTCCTCGTGAATGAGTAGCATACGCATTTTGAACTTCCAAGTTGGATAACCATCTCGGTTTCTCAACATTTGAATTCCGTGAAAATTCAAGCTGTTGTTCTTCTCCATAACGCTTTCTTCGTGCTGATAACGTGTTGGAAATAAATAGGAAAGCTGGCTGGTGAAGAATGTGAATTTAATCTTTTAAGGAAAACAAATATGATTTTTATAAAAATACAAACTAACAGATCGGACATCAGTCAAGTAACACAATTCTAATAATTTAAATAATTGACAGAAACTTTTTGATTACAACAACTAGGTCGTAATACAACATTTAGCCTTGGATCGCACCTTGGATCTTGGATTCCTCTTTAAGCCTAGTGCCATTTAAAAAAAAAAAAACCTGTATTGCATTTTCACTGGAAATTGTACGAGTAATTAAATATTTGGTATTAATAGATTACTTGGTAAATTAGCGTTAGCCAATGAGTCACAACTATTGACAAATATAATAGGTGTCAATTAGGTGCTGGTTGCGGAACTATATTAGTCACTAAAGTAAGGTACATAATCCTGACAAACTAAATCCACTTAACTAACGTTGTGAAAATTTTGTATGCAGAATTTAAATATCAATTAAACGCTAAATAATCTAATAGTCATTGGATCCTGAAACGCAGTCTAAGCGTAGCCACAGATTTAGATTCTAATTTAACATTTTTGCATTTATACTACATGCATGCAAACATTTAAAATTAGAATATTTTTTTTTAGAGCAAATGTACTATGTTCGAATATCATAAGATGCCATAAAATGTCTTAAGATGTCTAGAGGCAGGTAATAAACACAATTCGCGTGGGAAGGCCGCTGTACGCTGAATCAAAGGACTAGAGCCTAGTTCGGCAGCAATTTACCTGTTTTTTATGTTTCGTCTAGCCACTAATTATAATGTTATTTTGTGCATTTTTAAGAAATAAATCATTATTATTATTAACTATCTAAAAGACATTGGATCACTGAAACGCAGTCTAAGCGTAGTCACAGAATAGATAGTACAATGGGCGCAGTGCTATTTTGTCTACTTAGGGCTGATTTTTCCAACGTCAGATAACTGTTATCCACAGATGAATAGAACTAGATACCTAGTCTAGGACGAGCCTAGCGCGCAACACATAAGTTTTATAAGACTTATATAAGACGCCGCCCCAAACATTGAACCTCAGTTCCGACCAAGTGCCAGAGCTGTGCGTGCGTGCGTGCGGCTTACAAAATAAAACGGTTGTTTTATTTTCCTGACAACCAACAGTAAACAAAAATGACTATCTGTGCAGTGAAATTGTGTGGAAAGTCATCCGCGCACTCAAACTACAAAAAAGACGGAATAACTTTTCATCGGTAAGTAAAATAATTCAGTTTTACAAGACATAGCTGAGATCAGTGTATAATGGACACGTCGTCACTTATCCCTTTTCCTCATTGCGGATATCCCATGCAGTTGTCCCTTTCTGGTGAAAGTAGTGTTGTGACTCATTAAACAAAACGCAGAATTGCATTTTCGATTGTCACCATACCGTAAAGGGATTCGAACACTGATGAATTCTAACTAACTGTGCACTCGGGACCTTCTGCTTGGACTAAACTCGACAAGCAACGAAATCACGATTGAATCGACCGGCAGCATCTAGCATGTGCCTGAGACTGTGGTGAGACTAGAGAAAATAACTTGTTAAGAGCATGTCGGGCCATGCTTAGTAGGGTTCCGTAGGTGCGTAGGATGTTTGAAGTTTTTATCCGTTACTAGCTTCTGCCCGCGGCTTCGCCCGCGTTTTTCTGGTAAACAATAATGGCGTTTATTAATAATAGTTGGCAATAATTTAGTCAGTAGACTATAGTATACGTCGTAAGTATTTCAATTTTATTAGGTGTATGTATGATTCAGTTGTTAATTTCGATTCCCGGTGATGAATTGAAGTAACTGAGTTGATTCTGGGTAAACTAACATTATTTTTCGGACCTAACAAAACGCGTGATCTCGAGAAAAGGTCACATTTTAGAATAACACATTCTATTGAAACGCGCAAAGAAAGCAGGGACCTCGAAAAAAAACATTCGACTTTACAGCTCGATCTCGAAAAATCTGCGAGTGCACGACACTGAGGAAGAATTAGTACTTTAATGCTGTTGTGTTTTTTTTTTTTTTTTTTTTTTTTTTTATGTTACTTGGTGACGAGACGAGCAAGTCGCTCACCTGATGTTAAGCGTCACGCTTGCCCATAACAGTTCAGTGCCACCCAGAATTTTGAACTTCAACAGTTCAAAACAATGCGCGGCAATGCATTGCGCTCGTCACCCTGAGATGTTAGATGTTTAATCTCTGTGCCCAGTAATTACGCTGGTAACATTGCCCTTCAATCCGGAACACAGTAATGCTTGCACACTACTGCTTGGCGGTTGAATAACTGGCAAAGGTGTGGTACTTCCCCAGGCGGACTCTGCAAGAGAGCCCTACCACTACAAAAACTGTTGTGTAGTAATGTTATGTTAGTGAGTTGAGTGAGTGCGAGTACTATGACATCGGCAGTCGACCCAAGTGTTCGCAACTTAGGTAAGTACCGATTAATAATGTTGCCCTACTGCCACAGCCTACTGCTTACCCCATCACTACGGAACGTACTAACTCGGTACAGTGGTGGGCGTAACCTTGATGATAGCCAATGGGAATAATTTGTCACGCTCCGCGCACCCCGTGCTTTCCTCAAACTGTGGCGACTTTTGATCGGACCAAAACCCGAGTGACGAGGTATCTGGTTCATCTGTGCTGTTATCTGAGGAATAATAATTATGGCGCCTTAACAAATTTTCTAAACAAAAGCTGTCATTCCGCCATATTAGACAACAGTTATCTGACGTTGGCAAATTAATCGCTTATTCCGTTAAATTCCAATAAAAATGATTTTGTATTTGTAACTTTCTGAAATACAGGTGATAGTGTACGGACCTCCGATAGTCGGGAAGACGACCTTATCGAAGCTTATCTGCGAAGCTTACGGCCTGATCTACATCTCCCCTGAAACCGTGACTGAAGACATACTCGACGATTTGGCAAGTATCTCCCTAATCTTCCCATAAAAAACTTGGACTATAGTTATAAAACTTCTTGAAGTTGGAATTTTCCAAGGAATTTTTACTGTGAAAATCATCGCGAAAATAAAACTAATATTTGCATACTACTTTCTGCAAAACATAATTAGTAAGGCGTTGTAAATCTTAACTCCATTCATTTTAAGCAGACTGCTCCAGAAAGAGGACAATATTTTTGCAATATTTATTTCTACTTTCGTTTTGTCTTGTATATAATAATAAATAAAAATAATATGAACAGCTTTTTGGTTCGTCTTAATGTCGCAGTCGGGTTTCTTGTTTTAAAAAAAATAAATAGTTTTTGTGTTTCGTATCTGTTTGTAAAAGCATAAGGATAACTTACAGTTGAGAATACTTAACACTAGGAAATGGCCAAAAATGTGATTCCAAAATCCTCTCAGGAAAAAAAGAAGCTATTCAACTCATGCAATGTCTGTGAAGGAAAGTACAAATTTTGCAAGTGTGTCCTGCTTTAATCTCGCTTACGATTGGGCGGCCAAAATTAATTAATTCAATTTGTTCCTAGAGTTGGTCGGCTCAGACGGCTCTTCGAGAGGCTTAACAATATATATAGGCAATTTAGCCCGTAATATTTTAGTGTGGCTATGTATAGATATTAGTTGTCAACGGTTATCTATAATGATCTATGGTACTAACCCCCGAATACTGAAACGTTTGTTGACTTTGACAACAGATTAATTCTAATACTGCCTTTGTCTGGTACTAAGCAAATGACAAAGGCAGCAATAGACTTAATCTGTCGTCAAAGTTAACATACGTTTCAGTATTCGGGGGTATCAGTCAAAACTAACGATACACGGTATCATGACGTCACTGATAACTACCTTTTAGTATTTTGTAGACTCGAGGCTTATGTTTTTGAAATTAAAGTGAAGCGACGCATCCTCATTTGCGAAAGATAACGCCATTGCACTTGACTATGCCGATAAGATAACCTGGTATTTAGCTTAAATTAAGTAAGTATGTCGGTAGAGATGACTTAAAAATCCAAAAAGTAAAACACTTTGGAGAGACGGCTCAATTGTTTTCTTCATTTGTTTTACCGACTTTCATTTGTTCGTACAAAAAGACGATCGGAGTAGTGGGAAAAAAATATATCCGTTTCTCCTACCAATAGGAACTTTGAGCGAAGGACTGGGTATTATCACTATAATAAATAATAAACATCAAGCCCATGGTGTAGACGTGGCGCGTGGCGCACTGGGAGACAGGGGAGACCGCGGCCTTGGACATGCCTGTCACCGGCGGCGAGGAGGAAGCCGTCGACATGGCAGACGACGAAGACCTGGGGGAAGACGAGGCCGCACAGGAGACGGCGCGACAGACACTCGCGCTGCTGAGGACGGGCCGGCCTCTCACTGAGGAAGAGACTATGGGGTAACTTACCATCATTTGACGCTCACTGGAGATGCTTTACTTTCATAAAAATGTACAATAGGTTATATTTTTTCGGAAAGTCCTCGTCCTATTTTAATAATACTTGGTAAATATAATTAAATTGACAATGTGACCGTGCTCGTACCTATGTATAACGAGCTACTTTACTATAGTCGTCTTGCCTGGAGTTCACATGAATAGATACCTGTTGGTTTGTGTTCTAGATATTTGCGTCAGCGGCTTTTGTGCCGAGAGGCGACCAACAGAGGGTGGGTCTTAGACGGCTTCCCGACAACAATCACTCAATGTTCTCAACGTTAGTAGCATAATAATTATATATATGGATGAAAACAAATGATAGACACAAACTAAGGCCCACGAAATAAGCCGGTACACAAATCACACAAAGACTTCATCGTCAGTCAGAAGACGTCCACTGCAGAACCACTTAGAGCGCCACATCGACCGACAACGTGCCACTTGCATCCGCCGTTTGCCCGCGACTTTCAAAATTTCATTGGTCCACCTAGTGAGAGGATTGCCTACGCTGCGTCTTCCGGTTCGTGGTCGCCACTCAAAAACCTTTCTTCCCTATCGGTTATCGGTTCTTCGAGTGGTGTGGCCTTCCCATTGCCACTTCAGCTGAGAAGGCAGCTGATGTCAAAATTTTTAAACCGCCCGGAGGCCCCCAATTTACATTAACCGTTTTTTTTTTTTTATAGGACTAACAACCTAAGTCTTCAATTTAAGGTATCCAACTCATAGCAGCGCTTAATAGTAAACGCCATTGAAGACTGATCGGTGATTATTTGATTTTAGTTTTCGAAAGAGGCGACGAGCCTGATTCGGAGGCCGGCGAAGAAACCCGCGAAGAGCCATTCGACGAAGACCTTGATTTATACAGCAACGTTCTCAAGAAAATGCTGCCAGGTTAGATCTCTTGAAGACGTCAACTGCTGAACAAAGGCCTCCCACTCAGACCGCCACACTGACGATAATTTGCAACTTGCATCCAACGGTTGCCCGCGACTTTCAAGATATTGTCAGTACACCTATTGGATTTTATCGCGCAACAAAACTCCGAGCATAGCTAATTAATCTTATCAAACTAAATCTATTAATTATTTTCTAATTATTAATTCAGAAAAAATAGTTTCAGATATTATAATTTAAATTTTATTTAAGACCAGACATAAGTACTTAGTTCCAATTTTATTTCAGACATAGTTGTGTCTCTGGAAGCAACAGACGATTTTATCTGTGAGAAAGCGATGCGCCAACCTGAAGGCGACACTCGCTTGGACGAGGAGACGGTCTTAAAGCGATTGAGCGAGTTCCGGGCGAGTGACGCCCGTGACGTCAGCCCGCTGAACTTCTTCGACGAGCTCGATATTCATCCTCTAGTAGTTCCAGTAAAGGAACATCTGGATTACGGCTTGAAACAGTCTTATGCTGCAGTCACTCTTAGAATGGGACGACCGTGCCGCTATGGAAAGCTTCTCGGTAACAATTACAGTTTTAGTAAAATGTCAACATACCAAATTATACTTTCATTTTACAACAGAACTTGCTCGATTTACATCTACACCTGTCTGGGCCCGAACGGACTATAATATTGAAAATTGCGACATAATGTCGTGTGACGTACAGCAGAATTTACAATGACATATTTTTTGTACTTTCTGTTTTTAATTCTCTTACTCCTACAACATAATTATTTAAAAAAACTCAAACAGTTCATCTCAAATACCAATAATGTTTTAGTAGTAGTCAAGGTAAAAATAATTTATTATATTCGTTACTTTCGTAGCACAAATCGAAGCTGCCGAAAAGAAGGAAAAAGATGAACGCGACACTCTGAGAGGTAAGGAAGAGAGACTCCTGAAGGAGCTGGAGAAGAAGATGAAGGAGGAACGAGAAGACAAGATGGAATATTGGGTAAGCAGTCCAGATTGCAATACAATAGCCTTTAATCCCATCAGTAGTTCAGATTAGATACGTAAAACTGAAAAATACAGAAGGAAAGTGGCAATTTAAAACCATTGATCATGCCCATTGATCATTGATTAAATTTATTGGCTAGTAAAGTATTTGTAAAGAACCGAATCAGAACAATGTACGGGGAAACGAGAGCACACCGAAAAATCGGGCACCGGCTTAAGTGATTGAAATATATAAGGGTTCGGTGAAGAACCAGTATAGATATACTGACAAAAACGATACTTCACCAACAAATGTGGGAACAACAATGGAAACGGTCCTTGATGGAACGTTGTTGCGGTCGCTCGCTTGCTTAGAAGAAACAATTTCACTCTTAAGACACAGAGATTTTTTCTATCGTGAAAAACCCAACCTCGCAGCGCATTCCACACTTTAGCTGTACGGTAGACAGAGATAGAGTGATTGTATGAGCTGTACTTACACAAATTAAAAGTGAAAACATAACGCATGTCCGTGGAACTTCTACGTTGAAGCGCTTTCTCATGCAATGTTTTCTACTGTTGAAGTTTAAAATTCTGGTTTCTGCAATTAAATGTGTTTAATATTGTTAAAGTCGGAACTGTACGCGTTGGTTCGCGAGGAAGAGGAGGCGGCGTTGGCCGCGGCTGGCGAGCCGATGCGGAACTATCTGGTCCATCACATCTTCCCCACGCTCACCCCCGCACTGTTAGAAGTAGCTAAACTTAGACCGGACGATCCTATTGATTTTCTGGTATGTACCTAAATCTAGTCGTTATTTAATTCAAATTTAGGAACATTCAAGTAGTTGGCAAAATTAAACAAAGCCTCTTTAGTCAGTCAGTAGTGTCTAGTTATTTGCTGAACATTGCAGGCCGAATATCTATTCAAACTGAACCCAAGCGGTAAGATGCTAGAGCCGGGCTACAACCTCCAAGGCGAGCGCTTACTTGGCAAAATTAAGATATTGGACGAAGCGCTGCAAACCTTAGAGATTAAGATAGATCCTTTGATACCAGATGACTTGGAAATGGAGGACAAAGACACGGCCAAAAAGCAGCTTCAAAGCATGAGTGGCATGTGAAAACACATCACCTAAATATCCTTAGATCTTAATCTATGTAGACTCCAGTGTTTGTCTGATTTTCTAATAAAATTTGTTTTAGTTTTCAGACCCTAATTTACTACAATTTTAGTTAGCATTAAAGCGATTAGAGAAGTATTGTGCTTTGACTATTTTATTTCGTGAATAAATAATATTTTAAGTACTTAACTACCTTTATTCAAATTTTTGAAGTAGATTCTGGTAGATAATGGTGTCGTGCTTCTGAACTTAATTGTTTACGTGCAGATAATAGACGTAGGAATAGGTAATGTATTGGTTGGAGTCTTTTGCAGAGTCCGCCTGGGGATGTATCACACCTTTCCCAGTTATTCAACCACCAAGCATTAGTGTGCAAACATTACTGTGTTCCGGATTGAAGGGCAATGTTTCCAGCGTAATTACTGAGCATAAATAGATTATATCTCCGCGGTTACCCTGGTATGTCCTTGAACTGCGACCAGAAACACTTTAGGACGGGTAGCTGCGTCCTCTTAGCAAACGGTGAATATTCTGCGATCCCCAAGCTGCCTCCCAAACGTAGGGATTATGGCAACCCGTGAATGTCATACAGGTATATGCGCCAAACCACGACACAACCTGACGATGAAGTAGAGGCTTTCTATCGGGAGATATCTGAATCCATACATATATACGAAACTCACTTCACCGTTGTTATGGGGGATTTTAAGGCGAAAGTGGGCTTACGGAATGTCGATGAGTTGAGAGCGGGATTGTATGGGTACGGGCAGCGGAATCGAAAGGTTGATCGACTTCATGGAAAAGGAGGGTCTCTATTCTAACTCCTTTTTCCAGGAAGAAGTGGTCGGGCAACTTACTTTGTCCTACACCCATATCTAATTCCACACAGAGTATTCAATGGTTCAATTATAAGACAATGAATTAAGTTAGTGTACCGTGTTCGTGGATGACAAACTTTAATAGGGCTAATAGATACCAGTATAATATCGTAACACGCAACGGGTGGTCGATAACTCTGATGGTATCAACTCGCGTGATTTCATCAATGTCGGTCAGAGTGTACACAAATTACAACGTGTTTGTGGCAATATAAAATAAACAAAAAGATAATGTAGGTCCTAGAGTTATCATTGAGTACCGTCATGTCTGTGCTTAGAAAAAACGTATTATGAGAGTATATCCAGAAGTCGATAAGAATACCCGAAGGCGTTCGAAGAAGGGGCAAGATGATGTCGGCGCCGTGGCGCTGTTGGCGGCCAGCCTTCGACATCAGACCACAGAGTTCTTTAACAACTCTACCTTGCACGGCGTTCGGTATATCGCTGAGAAGGAAAGGCCGTTCTGTGAAAAGTTAGTAGTCTTCGTCATTCTATAGATATGATACAAAAACGTAGTTTTTCCGTTAGGAAATATTTTGGAAATTGAAGTTTTGGAATTTGCCCATTCATTTGAATCTTCTTAAGTAAATACAAATGTTTGCAGGTTCATGTGGTTTAGTTTCACAGCAGTAGGTGCTGTCACCACTTGCATTATCATCGTCAGCTTGTGGGAGAAGTTTCAGACGAATCCCACTATCACAGGTAAATTTTAAAGGATTATGCACAACAGACCAGTCGAACTTCATCCTTATTTTTTGCTATAACTACTATTGAAATTAAGAAAATGTATAACATACTTACACAGACGCATTCATCTGGGCGCGCATGCTTGTTTCTCCGCGAACATTACTCGCTCAACGCTTATTCCTCGTGGAAATGCCTCACACTTCAAACTTACATACTCGATTGCTATCTTGTTATTCTTACTTACTTATGATTCGTGCAATTTTTTGGCAGTGTATAAGTTTAGCCACTTTATGTTTACCTACTAAAGAAATAGTTTAAAAAACAAAAAATATATATTCTAGCGAATTGTATTAAATATGTTAGTAATAATGTAATTTGGATCTCACGTCACGATATAGGAATAGTGTGAGATTCAGGGTTCACCAAAATAGAAGTATTAATTTACAACTACTCACAAAAAATATTAAAAGAAATAGACATTATCTAAGCTGTTATCAGCTCGAATAAACGTTAACTATGTCATGGGTACCTAGTATATACGGACCCTAACTATGGTTGTTCTTGACGCAGGGTTGGACACGGATTTCCATAACTGGGACGTCCCATTCCCAGCGGTGACGATGTGCGATTTGAATCCAGTGGATGACGATTTACTGCAAGAATACATTGAAAGGTAACTTTCCTTACTTCTCTCGCTAAATCAGCCTTCAAACATCCCACTGCTGAGGTATCGGCCTACCCTCGAAGGGTGATTAGGCCGTTTCCACCACGCTGGCCCAGTGCGGGTTGGCGGATAACCCAACTAAACTAACTTTCCTTACGTACTTAAGAATAATAATGACTAGGGTTTTTCTCGTTTGTATTGTTGATTTTTCTGTTTTTATTTAAAATGTTTTTAGTAAGTTTAAATGTAGAGTAAGTAACGTTTTGGTGTAAATTAAACTGTAAAGTTGCTTATTTTGTAAATAAAGAATTGAATTGAATTGTTGCTAACTCTAGGGGTGTTAGTTGCGACGTACTCTAAACGCCTTTTAAAAAAGTTTGTAAAATTATTGTTATTCGTTATTTCCTTTCTTGGATAGAATACATTCTCGGGTAAAACAAAAGAAAACTGTTATTATATCGAAACGTTATATGAAAAATGGTTATCGGGATTTATTATGCTACTTATGATTTGTTATTACGCTTTTGCCTTTCACCGAGTCAACATTCAGCTTACCTTTGCACCCAAAGATCTTTAAAATTATAGATTGAACATCGACGTGCCAAAAACAGCAACATACATTGGCGGGAAGCACAGTCGCGCATTTGAAAAATGAGTCTTAAAGCTATCGAAACATTGTTGATTTTCCAAAATGCTCGTTTGTTTTTAAATCATTGCCACAAGTTCAGGACACTTTTATGGGCAATTTTATATTCATTGTTTGAAGATCTTTGTTTTTAACTTTATTATGTAGCACTGCAGAACATCGCACCCTGCTGCCTTATTTTTATCCGACTGCCCATGAAGGAGGGTAATATTTTTGGGGGGTATGTATTTATGTTAAGTATTCTTATTCGAGATGGGGGTGATAAGTCCTGTACTGACGTCCCGCATGGGGTGTATTATGCATTTCCCCCCGACCCGAGCCAACCCAGCTCCTTGAAATAACGGAGCGAGGCTTTGGCCGCTGGCATTGTTGCTCCAGTGGAGTAGATGGTAATGTTGATAATGATGATGAAAACCTGTCCAGCCGTCGCGGTGACATGGATGATGATGAAGCCCCCTCATGCAATCCAACATCGATTCGAGTCTCTCCTGTGACTTCACAGTGCCACAGCACATGTTCCACAGTTTCGTCCTCCTGCATGCAAACACGGCATAGCGGACTATCCGTAGCTCTCAGTTTGTACAAATGACTATTCAAGTTGCAATGACCGGTTATGAGGCCTACCAGCAGATGAAGGTCCTGTCGTTGCAACTTCAATAGATGATTAGTGATTTTTCTGTTGAGTGTTGGAAAAGCGACCTTGGAATGTTTACAGTCGTCTTTCTTGTCCCACAGAGTCGTCTTTCTTGTCCCATAGAGTCGTCTCTCTTGTTCCACAGTATATTGTGCATGTAAGTATGTATGTTTGTGTTCATATTGATATTTATTTTAGCATTCCACAATGTATGATGGTACTTAGTTAATAGATTTACATTTTGGTCACAATTGTGGACCCCGTCGGGTACAGCTAAAGAAGTAGAAGAGTGTGTTCCTATATTACCTCTTCTAACCTAAACGGCTTGACTGATTTTGACGAGTAAGGTGCCTTTGGATTTTTCTTTATGTCCGGAGTGACATAGGATACATTTTGCTGTCGGGTATTTTGTTTTTCTTCTAATAATATTAATGGCGTTAGGACATATCCCTATCGCAAGTGACCTAGTGATTGGTTCACAATGCACCATTTGGTCTAGGCCGGAACGTCCTGATCTCTTAATCTTTAATTTAATTCCAGTGTGTGGGGTTCAGAGCCTCCAGACAACGCGGTAGAGTTCCTCCAGTGGCTGGCCACGCTGACTTACAGTTCGATCAAGGAGCACGCGGCTGAATACACGGCGGATGCAAATCTCGTCGGACCGAGTGCAGAGGACCCCACTGCGCCCGCTGCAGATCCTAAAGATGCCGTATTTAAGGTAAACTAGTAGCTGGCGATGAACTGAGACCTTGCGACCACTATAGCTCCACAATCCTTGGACTGATTCTGATCATATTTCAACTTAAAAAAATAGTATTGAAATGAACTACTTGCCTGCAAAATTTCATGAACGTCGCTTTGCTCGGTCAAAAATACAATAGTTTTTTTATGGAAACAAATTCGAGGGCAGAATCATTCTGTCTGGAAAATTAAAGAAACATAAATAAAGTGAGTTTATCAAAACAGGTAATCTTTTATTTTTTTTCATATCCGTAATCTAACCGCTAGTGTGCTTTTGCGACGGTCTTTTGTTCGGTAATTTTAGTATATTTCGAATAATCAACAAAAAAGCAAAGAAAAAATACAATACCCTGTTTTCTCACCAAGTATGCTACGCGATTTTCAACTATAAACCAAGAGGTTTGAGCGGCTGCAAAACATCAAATCGTGATAGAACCGCGTCTTAGACTAAACTACCTGCTAACTAGTTTAACTAGTTCATTAAACTAAAGACAGGTAAACTTAGAGTTGATTGGTCAACGGTCAAAGAAATAATTGTAAAAATTACTTACCTATACAGGGTTATAAGAAAAGGTTATTCTAAGCCGAAAGGGGCTTAAAGTACTCACGATTGTGAACAACTTTTACTATGGGACCAACCCTGAAATCGAGAGAAAAAAAACAGCTGTTCCATACATTTTGTCGAGTTTCATTGACATTTTTTCTATGGAACAGTTGTTCCATAGAATTATGCTCCAGGCTGGCACTGCCAAAATGCCACAACTTTCCCAGTTATTTACCCGCCAAGCAGTAGTGAGCGAACATTACTGTGTTCCGCATTGTAGAGCAATGTTTCCAGTGAAATAACTATTTGTATAGATCTTCTCATATCTCAGAGTGACGATCGCAGTGCATTCCCGCGCATGTCTTTGAACTGTTTAAGTTCAAAATTCTCTGTGGCACGGATTTTTTATGGACAAGCGCATCACGCACACCAGGCGAGCAACTTGTTCGCCTCTTCAATCGGCAGCACTAAAAATCGTATGTAATTATAGATCGTGCGACACTGTGAAGCGTTATTCTACGACTGTGAATGGAAAGGTGACTCTGAAGAGTGCTGCGACCTGCTGATGCCGGTGTTCACCGAGATGGGATTCTGCTACGCTTTCAATTCGCGACACGCTGAGAAATATTGGCCCTGGTATGGAACAATCTAGTTCAATCCGCTACGCCGAGTTTTTAGGGTTTGTAGCAAACGAGGAATCCTTGCTATTTCGGCGCGTGCAGTCGCTTACTATCCGTCTGTCTGTCGCGATCCTTGCAGTAAGAGACTACAAATTGTACCTATAAGGACCTTTTATTTTAGTAAAACTTATAACTAACGCGACTATAGTTTCAATCGCTTCCGGTGATCTCATAGTAAAACTGAGGATTTAAGGACTATTAGCGCAGTGGCTAAGGTATAGATAATTAAAAAATATTGAAAATTTGTATTAAAAAAATCCGCATGGCACCATAACATGAAAAGCGGGGATTAAAAAATAATAATTATGCGTGCTTCCCGCCTTTGAAAGCATCTACCTTGTTTGACGCGTCGATGTTGAATTAAAAGGTTTTTTTTTATTAATGAAGACAAAAACAGTCGGCTTCAGAACCTTCTCCTTTTATTAGAAGTTGGTTAAAAATTACAATTATTTATCACTATTGATTTAAAACCTAATCAAAATCTAGTTACGGTAGGTAGGTATTACAATAAAATCCTATAAAAAAGTTAACATTATTAATGGTAATTTCCATCAATTATTTCCATTTCAGGCAAGCTCAAG
This sequence comes from Apocheima hispidaria, assembly GCA_947579745.1. NCBI lineage: Eukaryota > Metazoa > Arthropoda > Insecta > Lepidoptera > Geometridae > Apocheima > Apocheima hispidaria. The sequence goes on from OX388151.1 coordinate 8,734,449, forward strand.
CACAGCCCGAGCAGTTTTTAGAGGCGTTTATTCATGAGACCGATGCTAAGTGGTCTTTCTTGTTTAACTCCGACAGGAAAAATACTACAATAGATGTGAGTTATGTTTAGTTTCTGAGACGAAGGTACTGTCAATTTTTAAGCCGCCCTAAGCATCTGATTTGCATTAACGAGTTTCCATTACTCTAGGACAAATATCCGGGGTCATCAAGTGCTATCAACTTACTGTCTTGGCTCATGAATTGTGCAGTTGCACCGTTTCGCTACCAATCCCATAAAATATAATATGTATCCACAGATCACATCCTAGATTCTGCATTCAGGACGCTCGAAGAGCACCACGCATCAGTCTAAAAACACTTACTTAAATACTCTGATTGGTTGATTGTTAGGCGCGAGGAGGCGTAACCAAGAGATAGGCAATGTGAACGCTTGGTCGACCTCCCCGCGACCCGCACCTTCTTTTAGCTTTGGTGACTTTTTATAGGAATAACGAATCTCGTAATGCGGTTTCTAGTGTGATGTGTGTGTATACCTTACCCACCCCTAAACAACCCCGCCTGTAGGTATGTATGTCACTTATCTTGTATGTTTTTTTATTTTTGCAGATATACATACACTCAACTGAAGAAATGGCCGGGCTAGAGCAAAGCGCCCAGCATTCGTGGGACCACAGAGTGGACAAAGTGTCGTTTTCAGTAAAACACACGTACACCACCGAGGACGCGCGGCAACTCTCTGTAAGACAGAGGCGCTGCGTGTTCGCCGACGAACAGAAGTTACAAACTTCAAACATTTACACGTACTCTGCTTGCATGAGGCAGTGTAGAATGCAGCTGAGTAGGTCTTATTGTAAATGCGTGCCGCACTTCTATCCCCTACTTGGTGAGTTTTTTTTTTCAATAATTGGCTTGCAAAATGTTCCTTTTTAAAATAAAAAATATACAAAACGATTTTAACGTTTATTATGGTACCAAAGTCATTTGGTATCACGGTATCGGTATCCTGTGTAGGTACATCGAAATAGTCTTGTTGTGCATGATCCAGAAAACCTAGTTCTGGCACGCTTGGCAGTGACACCATAGCTTGCGTCACTATTCGCCATTTGTACCCGCCTATGAAGGAGGATGCCTAAACGGCTTCACTTCATTTTGACAAGCGAGGTTTCGTTCGATTCCTCTTTACGTCCATAGTGTAATAATTTTCCTTACGCTATAATAATTTTCATTTTTCAGTGGGGAATTTTGTTTTTCTTTACTAATGTCTTATATCTTTATCTAACGTGATTAAATTGTTTGTTCCGTTTTTGCTAATGTACGCGCTGATGGCGCACGCTATTGTCGCCCACGTGACCTATCAGATCTAGGAGTGCGATAGCTGGCAGGATGTTATAGTACCACGGTTGTGTACAGCCGGGTACCGGTGGTGCTCAGTGCGCGAGCTGGCGTGCGTGGCGCAGCACGCGGCCGCCATCACCGACGTGGCTCGCTGCGCCTGCGAGCTCGGCTGCACGCACACCGTCTATGAAGTGGAGAAGCTCTCTGACGTCGAGTAAGTACTGTGCCGTGTATATTCGGGTACCGGTGTTCTGCACTTGACAAAAGAAACGATGGCAACATATACCGCTTCAAAAAACATTAAATTTTGTGTTTAAATCGCGAAAGTTTAAAAGTTACATTTACCGCTTCGTTATTGTTGATAACGGTTACAAATAAACTGCGTTGCTGTAGCCAGCGTCCCACGGTAACGCTATACAAAGACCTTACTGCTTATTTGATAGTGGTTTCGTTTTTTTTGTACCACTCAATAATAAATCCACTCTTATAAGAGAGGACTAAAATTGTCTTCGTCTCAAAACTGTGAGAAAAACATGGCAACAATTATATAGCTATCAAATTTTGTTTGGCAAATGGTACAGCAGAATCGACTCGTGATAAAGTTAGTTACAAAAGCAGCATTCAGTCTCAATTCGGTTAACATAATTTCAATAACTATTACTTCAATGAAAAATACATCAAAACAAGGCTTTTATTAACACCATTGTGTGCAGTAAAAACAGCGGCGGCGGCTCGCCCTCGCTGGAGACGGAGTTCGTGTCGTGGCCGATGGTGCGCTACAAGCGGGAGGTGCTCTTCGGATGGGTCGACTTGCTGGGTGAGGAACATTACAGAAACCGCACCAGTCCAGTCTGTATATTCACTTCACACCGGGCTGTACTTCTTTGACCTGTCATACAAGTTTTTCCAGCGGTGTAGCGACCATGTTATATTTAGGTCGTGACGGCCTTGCGCAAACTCCCTTATAACTTCTACATACTACTCAGCACAATTTGATAAAATGTGGTATCGTTGGAAGAGTCTTGATCGTCCGATGGTTAGGCTATGAGACGTCACATTAAATTGAATATCCTCTAAAACATATAAAGCCACGAACAAAATAATTGGTAATGTCTGGTACTTTGTCTGAAAGGGCCTAATTAGTACATTTCAAAAATTATGTATATACTTAGTTCGCTGTTTTTTGAACAGTGTTAAAAAAAAAATATTGCGCCGTGACCTAAGGACGTAACTACTAAGTAGTCGGGTTTTAGTTTTTCAATTCAATTCAATCATTTATTTATCAATTCGGTACAGTCGGTACCCTTTTGAACTTTTGTTATTCAGGCTTAACACTATTTTACGATTTTACATAATCAGATTATAATGTAATAAATAAATGGAATACAAAATTAATGTAGGTAAGAATCTATATAAAGTCAATACTATTTATTATTATCTAAAGTCAAATGTTGCCAAGCTCGCTCATCCTTTAAAACCTTGTTAATCGTATAGTATGTTTTTTTAACAACATTTAATTGTTACTTTGAAAAATTTCTCATTTAGATTAGTTAAACACGCTAGCAAAATATTTTAGAATCGCACACAACGTATATCTTGTTTTGTGTAGTATCGTTCGGTGGCATAGCGGGCCTGTTCCTCGGGTTCTCTCTCCTGTCGGGGGTGGAGCTGGTGTACTACTTCACACTGCGAGCGTGGTGCGCCGCGGTGCGGGACGGCGACGTGCTGCGCCGCGAGCGCGCCGAGCGACTCGCGCGACCCAAGCCGCCGCACGACCTCAGCCTCGTGCCTTGGTATAACAACTAACTTATTATAATGAAGCTGTAAAATATCACACGCCCACCATCGATACTCTTTCCCTACCATCGTATTTTTTTTTGTTTTTTTATAAATCTTGAAACGTTTTGAGAAATTAGTATATTTGTTAACCGTATATAGGTATCATATAAACGTTTATATATGGCTTGACTTGGTCAATCTTGTAGATCTGTAGGTATTTTATATTTAGCCAAAACCTAACAATACTTAGTCTGCTAGCATGCTAGAAAACAGCACCGCTTGAATCGCAATTTGATAGTTCTAACTTGCCCGCGTGGCTTCGCTCGCTTAGGAAGTTTAAATAACGCATTTCACATCTTAACGGGTCGACTTTCGAAAAATTTTAAGACATATGTTTCTTAATTTTCTGTACTCTGTATACAGACCAAGTATCATTGGTAAAAAAGAGAGGTTTCTCATTGGTATGAGAAAAGTTTTTATTTTCATACAAACTTAGAGAGCCTTTAGAACCTTTAGAGGTGGAATTTTGCAAAATCCGTTCTCCGTCCACCACTATTGTAGGATTATTTGGTCCAAATTCACGTCTCTTATCATGAGCGGTATGATTAGTGCGTTAATTCCTAAAAAAAGGCTTGTTTTTTTTATATACAAGGTGTTATTAAAAAAGTCCAACAATATTGAAAGGTGTATTCATCACTATATAATGACCAACTTTTATTACAAACACTGATGTCGCAAAAAAAAAAATACAGCTGTTGTTGTTGAAAAATGTCAATGACACGGGAAAAAAATGTATGGAGCAGCTGATTATTTTTTCGCAATATCAGTGTTGGTCCCATAGTAAAAGTTGTTAATAATGATGAATATACCTTTCGTAACATTTAGTGATTACTTGAGCTGTGTTGTTCGATTTCGATTGATTTCAGGTGGAAGAAGCCCCCAATGGCGCGCGCCCCTGGGCCCATCGTGGTCCGAGCTAAGGGTGAGGATCCGCCGCAGTATTCGCCACCCCCGGGATACACCACGTACTTGCCCTAGCTCTATGCCTCTCGTCGCGCACAACATACCTAAATAGTAAAGATAACGGCGGTAAGGTTGTTTCTATCTCACCTTTTTCTGTTTTGAGTACGGTTTTTCAGATTAATAAAAAATATGTTTAATATCGAATAGTTTTGTTTTTAACCAGATGTGTCCAGGTACTATCATTATAGGATTCCAAATAGTAAATTCAGTTAAAATTCTGTATTTGCATGGGTAATTTGCATTACACATACATAGTCGCACATTTACATGTGTCTAACCTAGACATTTCGTTGGGTCCTTTTGAATAAGGTAATCATATTAAATTAGTATATTGAGGAACAAACTTACTTAAAATTATATTCGTGTTTTGAACTTGTTTGTAAAAAAGCCGACAAAGGCACAGACGACAGTTGATTTAACCCTACTTTTAGAACAAAATACAGATAATAACAACAATGTGTATGATCAACTCATACACATTATTGTTATTATCTCTCACATCATAATTGGAGATGGTTATAGCATAACTAAACCAATCTGACAGGACTTAATTTATCAGTCTCTTTTTTTATGTGTGAAAAAGATTCTTATAATTTTAGAGCTGTTGAAATTTAGTTTAGAATATAGTACAAAAGAATCGAAGTCACTGATGTCGATTCTACCGTTTTCTCAAATTGCTTACTGCTTGCTAAAATTATTACCATTCGTCTCTCTTGCATTGCAGGAAAAAAGAGAGGCGAATAATTTTATTCTTGTCAGATTGGTTTAGTTTAGTGAGTGGTACAACAGAATCGACACAACTATCTATAAAACAACAGACACCAGTGGCTACGTCCCACAATATTGGAACTAGAAATGGCACTGCGAGCAAAAATAAAACTTCAACGTAATTTTAATCTTGATACTTTATTAGTAAAATATTTACGAAACAGTGAGATATTTATTGTGCATTTGTTGTCTTTTCTACGTATCATACACACTAGGTTGGGGCCCATTTATCTACAAACACCGTGACTTTTTTAAAGCAAACAAAACACATATTTAGCATTAAACCGTAACTATCAAACAAACAACAAAGGTACTGATTTATTTCCTCTACATTTGCTGAATTTGAATGGTCTTTTAGACCCTTAACAATACTTTTACTTTTCAAATTGAAGTCACGGCCAAGCCAAAAACAATCAACCTTCAACAAGTCCTAATAGCTCTAGTTGATGTAGATCAGTTAAAGATTTTTTTATACCAATTTAACTGCACTATATGTAAAACAGACAACAATTTTAAATATGGCGCATTTTACTTCATCAACTAGAGTTAATATAATTATGGGCATCATACATTAGGGCGAGCGGTATTCTTTTGCGAAAATTCACTCTTTTCGAAGCATTTATTAGAAGAAAAAAAAAACCGTAACAACGGGCCTATAACGCAACTCATTTGATGACAAAACTGTTGGTACATTTTTGCGAAATGCTTCCATCCGCCATTACCTTAATGTACGTGAATTTTTAAATATAAGCACAACCAAATCTAAGACATTGCAATTAAATAACAAGCATAGTGAGCACAGCTCGATAAGTACTGTAAATAAAGTACTGGTAAAATGCAAAGCACAAATTTAACTAATAAATAAATCCTAATCTAAACTACGCGTAAACAAATGATTCGATTTTAATTATATTTACAATTTAGTTCCACTTATATGTAAGTATAATTTAGGGGGAACCACTAATATTAGCTAATAAAACTATTTACTTACTGAATAGAAAACTGTTCTCTATTCTGTGTATAAGTATAAATAAAATAAAAAAATGATTTATTTGGCCCATTTAGAACAATTAAATCCATTTCAATGTTAAGTATCTTTTTAAGTAAATTAAGTTGAAATGAAACTTAACACGCATTTCGCAGTTTCATTTTTGAAATTCTAACAAATCCAAAATGAGAAATCCAAAGCAATGAAATGTAAAAGCAAGTTATGCTCAACTTGTTTGTTCCTTTTTCCTTTAAGTAGAACATAGTATTTAAATAAAGTTAACAAATGCTAATAAATACCAGTTGTATTGAGACACTGAGACAAATGACCTGAAAAATGAAACTATCTGACATAAGCACGCTAATGATCGGTTGATTTTTGTTGGCGCGCTGAGAGCGTACTAACAATTTAAACCGATCGTTACCAGTGTTTGTGGTGTTTGCACTGTGAGCGCATTTTAAACCGCACTCAAAGCGTATTTCATGTGTATTATTACCGAAACGGTCAAACGCCCTGAATGTGTAATCTGTGCATTGCATGTACTGCTTTTAGATAAATTTTTCATAAAACTAAATTAGAATAAATCCATTTCAAAATTGATATAATTAAAAAATCGGCGATATCGTCAATATAAGTACATACACGAGAAATGCGCTATTATCTTAAATACCTAGTGAAACATTTGCACTACCTGAAAGGTCATTTCTAGACGTAATTATAAATATAACATTTGACACATTCAAGCCCAAAAGGGCTTCCTATTTGTTTATCACAGGTAGAAATAATAAGTACCTACTGTCACATAATTTCCGAATAACACTCAAAAATTACGTAGGTATGTTACACGTTAATTATTGCAGTCACTAAACTATATAATATAGTAAAAAGGTAACTATTATTGTGATTTACTATAACTTCCGAGTTAAATCTAGCGGAGCGACTGAGCTAATCAGCTTTACGAGTCTGACGTAATGGTGCCGACTGAACGCAGTTATAACACAACCTATATTACTCATACAGGATTGACATAATGAGCAGTTTTCCAAAAAAAATAAAAAATAGTTCTAAAATACTTACTAGATGGCGTAATAGTCCTATCGTTTTACCTGTCATTGTCATTTCTGTCGAAATATTTTGTTTAATTTTTAAATCGTAAATTTTGGCTCTACACGTTGTGTATTTAGCCATTGTCAACTATTGTAATATTTCAAATGAAGTCAAATACATAGTAACATTACTTGAAATTGTCTAAATACACATGTGGAGCCAAAAAACACGAGAAAAAAAAGGCACACGTACATTTTTATGTCTTTCATGTCTTGACAGTGACAGAAAAAACTCAAGTTTTTTTTTGGAAAGCGCCTCATTGAGAAGCTGTCACTCCATAGATGTAACCCGGTTACAATTTTACTAGTTGAAAATAGCCTCTAACAAGTTCATATTTTGTGCCCATTTTTACAAGCTTTTATTTTACTTGCAATGTTTGTATATTTGTAAGTATTTTATATATGTTCGGGACAAATCTTGCAAATCAATTTTAGACCTCCTCTTTAGTTCCTCTTGTTCGATTGAGTAGAAATTTTGCATGCCTGTCAAGTTCCGATGACAATACAATATTATGAGAGAGCTGTTCTGATGATGGAGACGGAATTTAGAAAACGGAGCTCCTGGGTAGTTTGATGTAGTTTGGACTTATTTTGATCAGCTTACAGTACCAATAACAGATTTTGAAAAAGCTCGTCTGAAAAAACATATTTTTCCATAAAAACTTATTAATATCAGCAAGACTTAAAAAATATTTCAACTATCTAGCAGTGAAATCTTAGGCTGGCGGCAATTGCCCGTTTTCTAGATTCGGTTTTCGAATACGATTTCCTGATTCGGACGCCGGAATACTCGCATTTTATACAGCGTTCTACATGCCGCATACGTTCGATTCGTTACTTTTCGTTTAGAAACAATTCCTGACGTCCGATTCGTACTGTCACTAATAAATTCCAAATAGAAAGTGTGCGCCAGGTTCACGGAAATCTGAATCAGTTTTCCGTATTCGAAAATCGAATCAGGAAACCGAGCATGTGCGGCCAGGCTTAGTAATGTTACTAAAACTGATCGAAAATAAAATACTTATTATATCAAATTAGGACCATAAACAGGAAAGTTTGTGTGTACGTCTGATGCTTCCCATTCAATTTTAAAACGGTTGTAAGAATTTTGATAAAATTCAGTTCATACCCTGAATTAGCACATGCATTTTTTTATCCCAAGATAATTTGAATCCTTTGTGATAGTATAAGACCGGACATTAAACAGTCACAAAATATAAATTTGAAACAAGAAGCTATAATCAAGGGCTCATTTTTCCTCGAAGCAGCCTAAAAGTCGAGGGGATCTTGCAAACTAACCTAGAGTCGCATCGGAGGCGGGAAATAAAACGTAGGAATATGAACCTTATTCTACTAGCTCGTGTACTTTAAAAACTCCATTTCACCTCTTCAATTTTGATTGTCGAAAAAACCGGAGACATGCCCTTATATATTATTTATGTCTAGTACACGTCTAGTACAAAACCCGAGTATAATTGGCGTAGCATAAAAAAAAAAAACACGAATTTTGGGGGTCCATTACCCCTTAGAGGTGGAGTTTTGCAAAATCCGTTCTTATTGTTCACCTAGAGCATTTGAGCAATATGGGGTTCGAATTTCACGTCTCTATCATAAGCAGCTTGGTCTGGGCGTTAATTTCTAGAAAAGGGGTTCTTTTATTTATATATATATATATATAAGAAGTTTAGTTGTACCAAACACAACTGTAGGGTTTATACACAGGTCACACTACATACCATATTACGAGATCGTTGTTCCGACAAATAGTCACAAAAGTTGGAGTAAAGTGTGGGATGAGGGGACTGCGACCAAGCTCCTCCGAGCCTCCGAGGCTTTTGCTGTTTAGCGAGGCCTATAAGACAATTAGGCAAGAAATCCGACCGTGGCCTAACACATCGACCGCTGAAAAATCGCGGTCGAGTTTCGGTCACCGCGACAACGAACAAAAATGAGCCGGAAAAATTTGCTACAACGGCCTTCGCTATCTATTCCACAGACATGTAAAGCGAGAAAACATAGCCATATTCCTCATACATTTATATGAGTGAATGAGGAGACGAGCATGCCGCCCGCCCGATGGTAAGCGTCACGCTTGCCCATATCGTGTGATGCGAGAGGGTAACATGCCCGTCGTCAATGGAGGTAGTGTTACGTTATGTCAGCAGATTTGCAGCTGCGAGGGCGGCGGACACAGTAAGGCGGCGTCCTCACACCTCATCTCCTCCTTGTTGGAGCAACGGCGCCGCAAGAAGCGCACGACCTGGTTGAACTTCTCCGAGTCTGAGAATGTTGCCTGGAACAGACGTTATGATTAGATTATACCGCCTCCTTGTCCACACAAAAAGCGCCAAATGTTCCCCATCCCTAAATCGCGGGTCGAACCCGGGTCGGGTATAAAATAAGAAATGCAATTTTTATAGCAAGTCTAGTTCTAGGGCAAGTAATAAGCACAATTCTCGTGGGAAGGGCGCTGTACGCTGAATCATAGGCCTAGAGCCTAGTTCGGCAGCAGTTTACCTGTTTTTTATGTATCACCTAACTAGTCACTAATTATTAATGTTATATTGTGCATTCTTTATGAAATAAATTATTATTATTACATTTATTTATTGTATTTCTTAAATTATTTTATTTATTTATTATTATTATATTATTAACTTTGAAACGTTCGTGATTCTGATTGCGAGAGCATGCCATCTCGCTCGTACCAACTTAGTCGCACTATGCGCGGTCCCGCTCGCGCAACTCTCGCTATCGCTTTCAGAGTTACGGAATAAGCCCACGGGACCTGATTAGCACAGGGTCGAGTCAGATGGTACAAAGTGATAAATTATTCATATAGTTATTAGTTTTAAAATTTTATCTTTTTTTAGGTTTATGTTCAATTCAGTCTAAAAGAGTGGGTGAAACCGCCAACCCTCACTGAGCCAGCGCGGTGGAGGCCCAATCACCCTTCGAGTGTAGACCGATATCCCAGCAGTGGGATGTTTAATGGCTGATGTATTCTTTTATACTATGTATAGATATATATACAATACACGGTATCGATTTCTTTCTTACCTCAATACCTATGGCAAGTATCAGATGTATGACGGGTATTAGCATGAGATACACCCTGAACATAGTTTCTTCCTTCTGTGAGAGATCCACTGAGACTACCTCCATGAATTCCGTCAGCCATTCCCACGGGGCCAATAAAAGGACGAGGACGAACACTGTCTGCGTAAGAAGGACGATTACCATGGCATCTGAAAACAAAAACTCGGTGTACTCATCGACCAAAAGAAAGAAAAGTTTATGATTCAGACTTCCATGAGTTTTATTTTTTTTCTATTATGTTTTGGCTCCACACGTTGTGTATTTAGCCAGTGTCAAGTATTGTAATAATTCAATATTTCACAATTAAAATAAGTCATAGTCTAAGTCAAGCAAATTATTTCACGGTCAAGTCCACGTCATGCCCCAGTAAAGTGGTGGAGAATTTACTAGAGGTTTAGGGAGTTCTGAGAACATGACGAAGAGTCACGTTACACAACATTATTCTATTCACCAACACTCGTGCACGTTCACGAACACAATGGATAAAAATCCAACATTTTTATACATTAACACTCGGTATAACACAAATTTAGGAAAATAATAGAATGACGCGACATGACTTCTTCAAGTTCCCGCCAAAACTCCCTTCCATGAGATTAAATTCTATCGTCGCCAGAACAAAGGACTCGACACTTCACAGCCTATCATACCCAGTAAGGAATTCCAGTGTCCACCTCTAACCTCTTATCTGCAGCCCAATGGTACAATCTTCACACATCACGCACACCGATTCTTTTGGAAATTTGAAAGTGGTCGCTCAATCAAATAGAAATAACAAGGAGGACAACATAGGTCTGACTGACTGACTGTTTTTACAATCGGACGTCCAGGAAAACATTGTTGCGCCATCCGTACATACATTTGCCAAGTATACACACGAAGTGCTACGGTTCCACGTTTTGTACCTGACTGCCCAAGAAGGAGATGTAATGTTTGTAATGGTAATGTTTGTGGGGTGTATGTAAGTATGCATGTTTAATACCTCCTTACAGGAAGCAAAAGAGAGGAGGCTAGGAAGCTCCTGTAGCCTAAAAGGCTTGACCGATTTTGACGATGGACGTGTCGTTGGATTCCTCTTTGTGTCCGGAGCAAGCTACACATTGACGTAGGCATTTTTTTAAAATATGCTTTTTTACCCCCAGGGATGACGTGATCTCTCAAGTTTGTATTTTTTGAAAAATACAAGGGCATTATGAAACCTAGATTAAACGTTGTTGTGTTCGCTTTTCCTTGCATATCTTAATTCAGGGTATTGGGTATGCAACAAATCTTAGTGACAAGAAGATATGTTAAAAAGACGTCAAGTTAGCTTACAATTAGTGCAGAAGGGTTGTCTAAAGGGCCAGCCTTTAGCGTAGACGCAAGCCATGATGAGGTACTGGAAGGAGGTCACGATGAATATCACCGAATTCTCCCAGCACAGCACCTGCTCCACGTCCGGCCCGCCCTCTACCGGCTTGAACCTGTGATAAAAACATCATTCATCGGCCTAATTTGAAAAAAATATCGGTTTTTTTTATTTAGTGTATGTTTTTTTTTGGTTCTAGCGTCTAGTATAGCCAAAAGGAAAACCCTGATTTCGTGATATTTGTTCAAAAAAAAAAAACATTGAAAAGACCTCGATTTACACACATTTTCCGTTTAAGTGATTATTACACTATCTATAGAGTAAGTAAGTATAACTATAATATCTAGCATCGAACAGATTTTTGATCGATTTCCTGGTTTAGATGTAACTAGCAATCATCAGATTTTTTGTCCAGCGCGTGTAAAGTCATCTGTTTTCGTTTGCGCGCGAAAGTGTATATGCTATAATTTTCTTGAAATTACTTTTTGTTACTGGTCGATTTTCATGCTATTGTTTTGTTCCATGGCTGTGTAATGGTGTAACTAGCTGCGCCTCCATGTTTGTTCTGTTTCCATGTTCATCCTGTCCGTTGTCGTAAATAACTTTCAATCTTGTCGTGAACTAGTAACTATACCCGAGTCACGCTATAAACTGTTATGGTCAAACGTGACGCTTACCATCAAAGGAGCGACTTACTCGTCTCGTGACTTCTTTGCATAATATATATATATATATATTATGCAACGAAGTCAAGAGACGTTATATATATATGTATGTATAATAATATATAATCGGAGTAGTACCGACCATTCCTGCGAGTAGAGCAGGTATATGGAGGCGATCTGCGTGGCGAGCACGAGCGCCACCTGCACGGTGAGCGGCAGGATGCTGGGCAGCGCCACGAGCGACGCGGGCGGGGACTGCGCCGTCAGCACGGGCCCGGGCCGCGCGCGCCCCAGCGACAGCGCCAGCAGCGTCGTCAGCACCAGGTCGATGTACATGAACTGGTTGTTGCCCAGGATCGAGTAGAACTGGAAAACGAAATATTCAAATAACAAGATATAGGTATAGTGTAATGTTTATTAATAGCACCCTCCCACCTTCAAAGCACTTCGAGAGCGGCTGGTGCAGTGGCGGAAATGGCGGAAAACCTCAGACGGAGGAAATATGAATCGCTCAACGAGGGATACATATTCCTTCCGTTTGGGGTTTGAGACCATGGAACCTTGGGGTCCGGCCGCCCGTTGTTTAGTAAAGGAGCTGTCCAGGCGCCTAGTCGAAACTACAGGTGACCAAAGGGCTGGAGCTTACCTCGGTCTAAGAGTGAGCTTGGCAATTCAACGGGATAATGTCGCCAGCATTTTGGGCACCTTACCCGTAGACAGCGACCTAAATGCGGTTTTTTATTTGTAGATATTTTAGATTTAATTTATTTAAGTACTTATTTTAATTTTGTTTCTAGTTTGAGTTTGTACATTTAAGTTTAGATTATAATTTACATGTTTATTAATTACACACAAAGTATTATCAAAATCAACAATGTCAAAGAATCTACAAAAAATCATTATATATATTTTAATTATGCTTGAGTAACATAGTCAAACTAAATCACAAATACCCACTTCTAACTGTACTCGGAGTAAAGGTGCCCATTGCCGCGTTGAATAGCAATGGCTAACCTTTGCACCAGGTTCTAGCCAGAGCGGGAAATCTTTCTTTCTGTCTTTCTTATAAATATTTCTGTACGTCCCACCCCAACAATAACCTGCCCTATTTTGATGGAACGAAAACATACTCGCAGTATAAAATAAAGTCGCTTTCCGCATCTGTCTGTATATATGCTAACTTCTCCTAAGGCACGATCAGATAGATAATTTGCCACAGAAGATTTATTTATATAATTTTTCTAAATTAAACCCATGCGAAGCCTGAAACAGTAGACATTTTATAGGAATTCTAACAGTGATCATAGAAAAATATTTAATAAAAACATGCCCGTCCCCAGAATGCAATTTCAGCCGATTGGTCCGTGAATAAATAACAAATACACATAATAATACTCACATTATAAAGTATAAGTATGGAGAAGAACTGTATAAGCGAGTAGAGAGCCATATACTTGAAGATGGCGAACGAAGTACTGAGCGCACAGCGCCCTTCCAGCACCAGCAGCTTTACACACATAATGTTCTGCTCTTGTGAGGTGAACGGCGCTGCCACTGGAATGGAAATACACTAGATTACGTCTCAGTTCATATGTTAAACGCCTCGACTCAAAATCGACACGCTTTGGGTAGTTCTCTGTTGCCACCCCCTTAATTATTTGTCCCCAGTGGTAACAACTGGGAACCGTTTTAAAAATGCCTCCCATTTGTCACCACTCAAAAGTGGCAACGATTTTTTTTGTGTGATGTTTTTGTGTTGTGTTTTTTTTGCCCAGTTGTCCCCGGTGGCGACATAATGGTGAAAATAACACCTATTGTACATCCACAGAATCCGATTGCAAGTAACAACTTAAGTAACTAGACCGCAGTCCGGTCTCCGCTTTTAAGAGGATAGTCCTTCCGCGAGGGTTTGGCGCATACGATATTTGAAATTGTATAGCTGTCGTCCTGTTTCTCGTGCGTGCGATAGAGTTAGTGAATTTTCCTAGCTTTTTCATGAAATTAGCGTTTCGGGGGTAGTCTGTTATCACCCCCTAAATCTAAACAAAACCTTTAGTTTTTGGTGTCAATGGCTTTGATAAACCATGATCTATGTCGCTGTTTTGTTTTTTCAAAAAATGGTTATGGTATTCTAAACTACTTTTCTTCGTCGTAATTGCGACGCAAAAAAAAAATCACTTTAATCTGCCTACAACAACGAATATATTCTGAAATTAAAAAAATAATTAAACATACAAGCAAAGTTTCTCACAGTGTAGATAACGTATAAAGAAATAATCGAAATCGGATAACGTTTAGGGGTGGGTATCAGACTACGCTTTTTGTATGGACGAGACGGCGGTATATTCTATTCTATTTTCATTCTCTCTTATTGGCACATATAATACATGTACCGGACTACGAAAAAGGAGGGTTATGAGCCCGGAGAGGACGACAGCATCGAGTAGCTGACGTTATCGGTGCTGAGGGCTCCGGGGTATTCCATTGGAGATACCGAAGTTGTCGGTCAAGCACCAAGGCAGATCACCGGGGGGTTTTAGTAGGTATAATCCTAAATAACCCGGCTGCACCCCAAAGCAGTCGGGCATCTTGTGAAGATTTCCCCTCGTCAAAAAAAGGGATGTCCAATGTAGATAGTACCTGAAGCATCGGCCTCGGAGAGCGATATCCCGACGTGTGCCGCTTTGAGCGCTCCGCAATCGTTGGCTCCGTCTCCGCACATGCCGACCACCCATCCCTGGGCCTGGATCGCGGTTATCAGCTGCGTCTTCTGGTCCGGACCGAACCGCCCGTACACTACACCTGACGCACACGATCAACGAGAGTCAGAGCAGGAAAACGACTGATGTTCTCTCATTCGCACATTTAATACAAAATTTTACGATAAAAAATTACTGAGGATTATATTGAAATAATATTGAATAAATAATTATAAATGTTGATAGTGCGAGTGTGACATTATGATATTAAACTAAACGTAAAACTATTCGTAGACCTTGACTTACCCTTGTTTAAGATCGTATTCACGATTTCCGGATGCTTTGCGCGTAATACTGTCCACGTTTTCCCATCCATTGCGTACACGAAATCCATCCCTGCCTTTGGTGTGCCTCCATCGCCGACAACCTAGCAGATTAAAACGTTAAATCAATCGCCACAGCCGCGCTTGTCAGAAGCAAGCTTTAAATGAATCATTTGAAAAACACGCCTGCGTATATCCCCCGGGACAAAGAAATCTACACGAGAAGATTGACAATCTCATACCAAAAATGTACACCCGAAAAATCTGCTTCAAACTAGATAGTGATTACGTATTTAGTTAGCTAATGTCCAAACCGCTATAAAAGCCGATGAAAATATGATTAATACAGAAACATAGTTTTGGTATATGTCCGCAATTTAAGGTTTAGTTCAAATTAGATTGCAATATATAAAGTAAAAAATATGTTTCAAAAAAAAATGTTTCAAACGCCATCTCTTGATAATACAAAAATATTCAAAATAAGTAGCGTTATTTTCCCAGTGAAATTACGAATGAGATAGCTTGGGTTTCAATTTCAAGTCGAACAGAAATTGTGACGATCAAGTCGGAGTTTAAAGGACTAGCGACATCTTACGTCCATTTATCAGTACAACGATCGGGTTACAAATATTTCTATGGACATTAGCTCTTTTAGTAATATATTACATATTATCATAGTTTCTCTATACCCGGAATATAGTTTCTAGCAAATCCACAAATATATATAAATAAGTTCCATCTGTTTAGACTTGCACACGTCCAGTAACCCTGAAAACATAGAACCCTAGACTAGCCTTGTGGCTCATTGGGAGGATTTCCGCGTTCTGAGCTGTAGGTTATGGGTTCGATTCCTTCCCAGGATAAACATTTGTGTGATGAATATGGATGTTTGCTCTTTGACTGGGTGTTTCTATGTATTTTATGTATGTATTTACAAAATAAAATTATGTATTCTATCAGTTATCTGGTTCCCATAGTACAAGCTTGCTTAGTTTGGGGCTAGGTGGCGCTGTGTATGAAAATCGTTCACCAATATTTATTATTATTAAAATTTAACATAACACTTTTTTTCACAAAACACTTGCAAAGTTGCTACAATACATACCTCCATGTAAATAGGTGGCTTTGAGTCTCCTGGGCCGACAGAGACTAAAACAACCTTCTGATGCGGCTTCACCATGTAGCAACCTCGGGCCACCGACATTGCCGTCATTAGATTGTCTCCTAAAATCATAGTATAACTTTAAAATATCTTTGCCATAAAAAAAAAATTTTGTTTTTGGATAGTTATTTAAAACAGTGGTTATCTTATCCTCTAACTTTGAAACGTTCGCCAGCATGCCATCTCGCTCGCACCAACTTAGTCGCACTATGCGCGGTCCCGCTCGCGCAAGTTACGGGATAAGCCCACAGATTGAGCTTAATACTTATTAAGGATAAGGTTGTAGTGGTAGGGCTCTTTTGCAGTGGTGAAGTACCACACCTTTGAAAGTTATTTAACCGCCAAGCATTAGTGTGCAACGTGTGTGTGTCTGTGTCCCGGATTGAACGGCAATGTATCCAAATTTCTGGGCAAATAGAGATTTCAAATCTAATTTCTCAGGGTGGCGAGCACATAGTTGTTTTTTTGTTGAAAAGACGGAAATTGTGTACAAATAATACGGGTGTACACAATTTCAGTCTTAATTATTTAAAAAAGTTTATGTAATACATATCAAGCAATAGAATAAAGAATACCGACCTGTCACCATAATCTGCCTTATATTAGCCTCATGCAGCTCCCTTATCACTTGAGTGGTCTCCGGTTTCAGGCTATTTTGCATGACTAGAAAGCCCAGGAACGCCATGTCGCACTCAAGCGCCTCTCTTTGGATCCTTTGCGCGTCCACCCACTTCATTCTCCGCTCCAGCTTCTTATACGCCAGACTGATCACTCGGTAACCGTTCCACGTGTACTCGTTCAGTACGCCGCTGAAGTTATCTGGTAAGGTGGCCGGGTCGCACATACCTGCAACCTTTAAGAGTTTTTAATTCGTAAAGGTAAATTAATCCCGTGTTGCTATAATTTTTTTTGGTTATGTATGCGTGGTGATTATAGTGGTTGTTCTATTTTAGGTTTCTACTGAACATAAGCGTTAAATTGAGTGAAGAATATCTCGTATATATATTTATATATGTATTTGTATATATATATTTTGGTAGTGGTAGGGCTCTTCTGCAGAGACCGCCTGGGGAAGTACCACATCTTTGCCAGTTATTCAACCGTCAAGCAGTAGTGTGCAAACATTACTGTGTTCTGGATTGAAAAGCAATGTTTCCAGTGTAATTACTGGGCACAGAGATGTAACATCTAATATCTCGGGGTGACGAGCGCAGTGCATTGCCGCGCATGGTTTTGAACTGTTGAGGTTCAAAATTCTGGGTGGCACTGAACTGTTATGTGCAAGCGTGAAGCTTAACATCAGGTGAGCGACTTGCTCGTCTCGTCACACAATTACATTAAAAAAAAAACTCGAATCAAAGTATAATTATAAAGGTACATTCAAATTTGAGCTCGATTCTGTTGTGCTATTTTAATTTGACACATAAAAAATTATGACATGCTTTTTCAGTTTGTCATGAAAAGAGAGGATTATTATAGTCCTTTCAGAAAATAATTAAGGTCTATCTCCCAGACATCTTTAACGACTAAACTGCTGAAACAATTGGTTGAATTTTACAAGGAAATAGAAGGTATGAAACGTAGAAAAGAAAGTAGTTGAAATAGAAGTAGTTTAATATGGGAAATCATTCTATAAGATATGATGTGTACAAATAATTTAATAAGATTATTCAAGAAAATATAGACAAATTCTAACACTTACCTTCTCTGGCGCACCTTTTACGAAGTAAACCATCTGGGGCTGTCCGAGCACTCTCGCTATCACACCCATCGACTGCTGAGACGACGAAAAATGGAACCGCCTCAGCAAACCAATCTGAAAATAAATCAACAAATAAGTGAGAATTAGTACTTACTTCTTTTATTTGTGCATCGACCCAAAATGGGGTCTTACCCTATAAATCATTTTAGGCATTCGTTTGTAATGTAACAATTCTAATTCGAGCATTACATTAGTGAGTGCGAAGAACCGTGCATTACAGCGCGCAATTTGTAACATTACAGCACTAGTGAGTGGGATCACCCATGATACAATTTGTAACAAGAATGGACGGTCAAACAGCCTTTGGCTCTCCGACATTCCAAAGTCAACCCGTTATCTCTCGTCTTGTCGAAACCTTCGGATCGCTGCTCGTTTGGTGTAAGTAGGCAGTATTTTCGCGTCGCAAGTCCATAACCAATTTATCTAGCCCATTACTAACCTCGTAAGGAACCTCCATAGTGAATGGATCATAGTTATCCAAGTTCTGTGGATCTTCCTCTTGTGTCGTGTGCGGCTTTACTATGGCAGGAGTCAGGTTGTCGTATCGCGTGTTCTCTGGCCCCGGTTCTTCTAGCACCTGTCGATAAATAAGCACAACTTTATTATCACTACTAATTAAGGTTGCTTTCACTCATCACTCGCTCTCTCGCCCGATAATTAACTTTATCAATGGTAAACAATGTATGAATGGTGGTATTAAAAATGTTAACTAAGCTTCTAAGACAGTTCTACCTTAGTTACTTTAACAACAACAGTCAAAATAAAAGAATATGTGAATATAAAAATAAGTTACTCGTAGTGCAGTATTCGATTTTGTTAGTTGAAACCACCGTAATTGTCCATACTTTGTGTTATAAATATATAATGGACAAAGTACGAGTCACAAAATATAATACATAAAATAATCATTCCTCCGATCTCTGATCACTCATTTATTTCATTTAAAATTATACTCTTTAGATGATCAGGTAATCAGATTAGCACTAACCTTTTAAACATCAGTACAGTTGTTTTGAATGTTATCAACTTGTACATGACTCACATGACAAAAAAAAATGAATTCTCAATCTGCTCAATGTGTCAACTCATATTAAAAATCATTTATCTGTTATCTCTATTAATTCCATCAATATAATAACAAATAAGCGAGAGCGTGCCTTTGATGAGTCACCATTAATCCTAACTAATATTATAAAAGCGAATGTAACTCTGTCCATCTGTCTCTCTGTCCGGGTGTTTGTCGCGTTATCACAGTTAAACGGCTGAACGGATCAGCCTGAATTTTTGCATACATAAAAAATGATTTTAAGGACGAACGAAGATGGACATAGGCTACTTTTTTTTTTACTGTCCACGCGTACGAAGTCGCGGGTAACAGCTAGTACTACCACTATAAGAATTCAAACAATTTAAAAAGCGTCTTTCAACCTACTTTAGATAAGGAATAATAGCATTTAGCTCGAAGATTATCCTCGATAAAAGTTATCCATCTATTGGTAAAATAGATAGATGATAAAAGCCATAAAATAGACAAAAACGTAATTAAAAAAAACCTATTACATAAATAAAAAGAATGTTTGCACGCCCGGACCATTTTAAGTATAATAAACAGGTAGCACAGTGGCGGTTAATTAGTTAATTTATTGTTTTTTTTTATCTTGAACAATGAGTCAATTGATACGATAAGCTTTAACATCGCTTATCTCTTTTCTATTAATTCCATCAATAAGGAAATACTTCAACAAGCGTGCGCCGATGATTAACTTGCCCAATGAGTGAATTCTAATCCCGGCTGTACACTTTCGGTCGGACTCTTGCCCGCGATCGAGATTTATAATTATTTTACCGGTTTCTTTTCGAAGAGAGTATGAAATCGTACATCTTGTTTAGCCCGCCCCTATTATCGGACGTCCAGACATAATTATGCCAAACGTGTCGTTAGACATTTTTCCCACATACGCACAAACCGCTTCGATCCCACACTTTTTATACGCACAGCAAGGTTGTAGAACTCTCTGCTGTAGTCTTTATTTCCCGAAAATACAATATTTGAAATCAAATCTAGGATAAGCAGGTTCCTACTACTTATTCCATTCATTATACACATAGTCAACATCATTGTTTAAAATCAGTCAAGATATGGTCGCAAACTTATTTTTTATATAAAATAATATTAATACCCGACTGGAAAATGTAACCTATTTCAATCAGGACGTAAAGCCGAATCAAACGACACATCACTCGTCAAAACTGGTCAAGCCGTTTAGGCTTCAGGAGGTAATATAGGAACACACATACATACTTACATACACCCCAAAAAAAAAATAACCTCCTTCTTGAGCAGTCGGATAGAAAGACCTTGCGAGGTGGAGCCTGAAGCGAGCGAGACGCACTCTCGGTCTCTCGTTACAGATTCAAACAGTCTCGTGGTATATGAGGGAAAATGTAAAGCCAGCAAAATATTTTGGGGCCGTGGCTGGGTGCAAATAGCGCGCTTGACTTTACTAATTAACTTACCCACTGAGTGAATTCAAACATCTTCAAGTCCAAGGGGTCGCCTTTCAACTCCCCCTGGATGCTGGTCAACGAATGACAGGAGGCTAGGGCCTGGACGAGCGGGCTGGTGGCCGGGAGACCTCCGACCTTGTCTTCTCTCCGACCGAACTTCTCCCCACTCCACGCCGGTATTACCCCGTAGAAGTCTAGTCCGTCCTCCGTTAGAGTACCTGTCTGGAATATTCAATAATATAGGGGCAATATACATTTCACTCTCTATTTTAGGATAGAAGAATTAATGTGTATTTTGCAATGTTGCTTCGTATCTGGAAGATACAAGAATATTGAGGAAATTTTCTTTTGAAATTCAATTATAAAAGTGAAGTGAGTAAAGAAATTACGTCTATTTGGCGGCAAACTGTGTATTCATCATTTATTTTTCCTGCTTTGTTACGAATTATGTGACTTTGTTATCTGCCTACTTTTAAAGTAAATACGGCGATGTTTTAAACTAAGTTTTTTTTATTTAAGCATTATACAATCCTACAACTTTTTTTTAATAATATGTTTTTCGTTTCTTTGATCATAATTACTAATGGGCATTACCGTCCCTTGACAATATCCGTGTTCATGCGCGTATCTAACAAATCTTAAGTAACAAAATTGAACAAAATGTGATTTTTCTATTCCGTGCACCTCATTAGTTAGGCAATATATATTTTTTTACTGACTGACGAGTCGAGCAAGACGCTCATCTGATGTTAAGCGTCATGCTTGCTCATAACAGTTTAGGGGCACCCATAACTTCAACAGTTCAAAAATCTGCGCGGCATCGCTCTGCGCTCGTTACTTTAAGATATTGAAGATGTTAAATCTTTTTATGGCCAGTAATTTCGTAATTTTTAAATTTATGTTGAGATATATATGTTTTTGGGTTCTATGGTCCAGTAAGTATAGCTAAGAGAGAAAAAAGGATTACATGTTATTTTCTCGAAAAAATAAAAATGACTCAACACAAAAGCTATAGCGCATTTTCTCTCAAATTAGATCGTTAAGAAAGTAAGACATAAAAAAATTACCTTATCAAAGCACATGACCTGCAGTTTTCCGTTAACAACGATCCTGGGCGGCGAGACGCAGAAAATCCTCCTCGATCGCAGCCGCTTCTGACTGTACACAATACCGGCGGTCATGGCCGCGGGCAGCGCCGGGGGAACCACTATAGTTATGATGTCTAGTGTACGCAGGATTATCGTGCCTGCAGCACTCTGAAATTATTAACATTAAATAAATACATATGGTTATTGGTTTTGGCGAGAACGTGAGGAAGTCATGTCGCGACATTGTATTATTTTCCAAAACTTGTGATATTTCGAGTGTTAATGTATAAACATGGTGTATTTTTATCTTTTAGTGTTCGTGAGCGTGCACGAGTGTTGGTGAATAGTATAATGTTGTGAAACGTGACTCTTCGTGTTTCTTCCAATACTCCATGGAAACCTCTAGCAACCTCTAGTAGTCTCCATCACTTTACTGGATCATGACATGAACTTGACCGTGACTTACTTTGATTGACTTAGACAACAAGACAAGACAACTTGTTTTAGTTGTGAAATATTTTCCTTCACTTGAAATATTACAATACATGACATGGCTAAATAAACAACATGTGGAGGAAAAAAAGTGTTTATGACAGATCGCGCCTATATTTCACAAAATGACCACTTCCCATAACGCCCTCTTCGCAAAATACCATCCACATGAGGCGTGCTACTCCAGTGTCTTTAATCCAGATCGGTTTAGTCTTGAAAAGGATAGAAAGACATTCGTATTTATTGATATTACACCCGAGCCGCGCTAAGAAACATTTGACAGCTGTAATAACCGTGAATAATAATCTCGTTTTTTCAACGTACATACTGCAGTGAAATATTACAAGAAAATATTTTAATTCATCTTTTTATAATGTTACTGATGCTATCCTACCGATTATTAGCGCAGCTCGGGTATAGTGTGAAGTAGTGAATTTCGAATTCCACAAAAACTAATAATGATAACGATTTAATTCTTACCCCTCGATCTAGATAAAGCCATATCGAATAAGCCATCCCGATTCCTGCTATCAAGAACATGAAAGCGACGAACTTCACGGCGTCCGTGTAAAACTTGAAGCTAGCCGCAGTCGGATACAGAATACTCTTTATAAGCTCTCCTTTGGACGTGTCGAAACCAGTACGTACTACTTTTGCTAGTACCTAAAAGTAAAACATCAGTAAATATCCATTACAGTACCGTACCGCGAATGCCAGAGTACCACTGCACGACCGTGAATCGTATCGTCGCGCACTAAGGTTCATATTGGTTCAGAGTGCCCAGTATTCTGAAGGGTCAGAAGAATTAATTTAGAACTGAAAGTTGCCTAGATCTATTTTAAAATTACTACAATCTGGGGCATTATACTAAAAGAAAGAAGAAACATTTGTTTCACGCATGTCACGTAGTTCGTTACCTGAAATTCTGTTGTACATGACACCATAAAGGGTTTACATTTGAGTATCAGGGCCCGGCCAGTTGCCTTATTGCGTAAGTCTGGTGTTGGCACGCAATCAGTATCGTCTAGCTAGACTTAGGCTTACGCAATAAAGACCCCAAAGCCATTGCAATTATTGTGAATCAAGCTAAGAGCCTGCTCTCCTCATAGGCTATCACGTTTTAAACATTATGAAAAAAAAAAAACTCAGGTGAAGTAAAATAAAACAGTCCAATGTCTTGAGGATAACTTTATCAAATTTTTTAATTAATTTTCATGTTGATATGTCCATTTTTAGCGAAGAAAAAAAAAATAGAAATCGACAAAATAGAAAATAGCAACATGAAAATGGTTTTAAACCATTGGTAATACTATTGTTAATATAACTGACTTTTTATAATTTTTTTTGATTCGATTTATTTACTTATAAAATTTGTGTTGAAAATGAATTAAAGAGATAGCTCTCTCTCTCTCTCTCTCTATTGCACTAATTTTCGGCCTTAGCCGTAATACAAGCATAACTACACGCTTTTGTTGCTTACCTGATGATTGCCGTAGAACCTAGTTTGTATAACATGCGTGCCCGAGAACAAGGTATGCCTTTTGTGTCCCTCTGTGCAATAAGGTTCGGGTGAAGCACACGGGGGCCCTTTCATCACCGGCACGCTTTCGCCTAAAACAAACAATAAAACGGTAACGTTAAAAACTTCTCTCGATATCTCCGCCTTACAAGAAAGCTGCACTGCCGGCGGTAACACAAATAGAGAGAAAGGGGTAGTTCTCATTTACAAGACATTCCTTACCAGTAAGCATGCTCTCATTGACTATGCAGGTGCCGGTGAGCAGCATTGCGTCGCAAGGCATCACGCATCCATCCGGCGGTAGCACCAATACGTCGCCAGGTACCAAGCGGCTAGCATTTACTACGCATTCCTCCTGTCCGCTACGCGTCGGCCGCAAGACTGTTACGGTGAAGGTGCTCGTCGAACCCGCCATCTTGTGGAGGTTTATACTCATCTGTGGACCAAGTTGTAATTAGTACCAAAGAAAATGTAAACGAGAAGAATAGCAATCTCATACAAAAAAGTGTATCCCTAAAATTCTGCTTAAAAGTAGATGGTGGTTACGTATTTAGTCACTATCCAAGCCGCTATAAAAATGGATGAAAATATGCTTTTTATACAAAGCATAGTTTAGTTCAAATTAGATGCAATATACGACGTAAAAATAATGTTTTCAACGCTATCTCTTGAGAAACAAGCGAGTTTTATAAATAAAATATAAAATTATTAATTTTATGCACTGGTATTAATGCAAAAATATTCACAGCAAAACGTGTTTTTCTCCTTACAATTACGAATGATTGGCTTGGCTTTTTTTTTTACAGACAAGAATTAATTGTGGCGATCAAGTCGCAGAAATAGCACTAGCGACATTTTACATCCTTATCGGTACTAGAATTGTTTTATGCATCTTTCTAAGGAGATTAGCACTCTTCGTATAATTTCTCTATGGTACACGTCTGTCATGAATTGCTCTTCAGATACCAAGAACAGTTATTTACCAGGTCATAACTAGGCTATTAGCCTATGGAAATGCTTTAAGAGGCGGTGGACAGTGTAGATTTCTGAGGCGATGGAAAAAGTACATAGATGACTTTCTTAGTCTTATGGAGTGGGCGGCACAAAATCAATCAACACTTATTTGGTTATAATATACGTGACATAACTAAATCATTGGTTTTGATAAAATGTTGATACTCAATACTCATTTATTGCGACTTATATCAAAAGTTGCTTAGTAACAATAGTAAAATGAAACTAATATGAATCATCAAAATAATTTAACTTAATTCGTTCCGACGCGGCGGCGCAAAGTAATTGTATTTCACAACACGCGACGCATTATGAAACATTCACATTTCTAAATTAAACTTTCGGCGCGCCGTATATAAAAATTGATGTTTATCAATGATCCGATGGAGCTGAAACTTTCTGGCGATGTCGTCAGACTAAGCCAAGGTTTCTGTATTTTGGCCACAAGTAAAAAGACGCGAAGCATTAGATAGTTAAACATACATTTTTCTATTGCTTTTTTGTTCTAGCAATATCCTACTTCTGTTTTTTTGTGCATAACAGGTTGATCAAACTTTATGGCGGCTGTGAAGTGAGCTGCGAGCGAGGCTCAGCCCAATTTGAATCCTACTTTATCTAGCGTTCATATAATATATAATAGTTTGTTTTTAATGTTTTTATTAGTAAAAAGGTCTAAATGGCTTCTTTGTCTATTGCATATTATTAACTTTGTTATTTATGACCAGTGGTTTATCTAAAATAATAAAATAAAATAACAAAGATATCTTACCCTTTTCGTTTGGTATAGTGCCATCGCGGAAGATATAGCAGACAGTATAAAAACGCATGTAGCGTACTGATAGTACTCATCGAGCGACCACAGGATTATAGAGAAAACTTGGAACAAGTAGAATGGATTGAAGACTTCTTCCACAAACAATGTCCAGTAACTTTTCACTTCTACTTCTACAGAATTCGAGCCATATAGTTTTATCCTAGAAAAGAAATACTCATAATATTGTATTGTCATCGGAAGTTGTCAGACATACAAAATTTCAACTCAACTGAACAAGGGGAACTGGTCTAAAATTGAGTTGCAAGATTTGATCCGAAGATACATACATACATTTCAAGTTAAATAAAAGCTTGTAAATAGGCACAGGGCGCAGCTAGAACGTAGATGACGTGTATGTGGGGGTGGAATGCGGAACGCTGATTGGTCCTCTTAGAGCCACTTCCGTAATACTGGCGTGTCATTGGCTGGTCGGTTGCTCATTTGGGCTCATGCGTTCGAGTTAAAGTGTTTGTATATTTATACCAGTCTACATGCTAGAAAGTTGTGGGTAGAGTAAAAGATAAAGTACAACATTAATTAAGTTTTACAACGAGTGTTGATCCATAGGCTCCCGAACTAGTCTAGGACTGTGTGTCGGGTGCCAGGGGCTTCTCCTACTTATGTTTTAAAGCATGTCAAAACAAAGTACAATAAAGTATACAATAAAAATACTATTAAATATTAAATTGCGTGTGATATGTATGAGAGTGTGTGATTGAGTGAACAATAATCTTACAATTCATTTTGCTGCCTCTTGTTGATGCCAGACAAGTTTTCCATCAATAAGTTGAGAGGTAGCTTCTTATTGAGCGTGAGCACGTGTATGAAGACGCCTTGCTCCGCATGCCAGATGTGCCGCCCATGTTGGAAGACGAAGTAACGCAGCTTGCTGTCCCGGTGGCTTGAGATGTTCAGTTCAAGTTCTAAGACTGGTTGGATTTCGAAGATTCGTTTTTTGTCCGTTACTAAAAATAGGACATAAAATATGCATTTCAATCAAATTCGTTATAGTATATATTATAATAATGACATATTTTTGAGAAAATACAGTGCTAAAGTTTTGTTATGATAAAATGACTAGTTACGTTTAAAAGAAAAACAACCACTGCAAAATGTAACCTATGATGACAGTCCAGACATAAAAGAGAAATCCAATGATACCACTTGACTAAATCGGTTCAGGTCTTTAGGCTACAGCAGGCAATATCGGCATATACAAACATACATACTATGTAAACTTTAAAAACATTATCCTCCTTCTTAGGCAGTAGGGTAAAAATGAGGCTGAATTTCCCAAGTGATCATTGTAACATTTTTAAAGTTACGCTTCAATTTTCTGCGGAAATCATGATCTTAGCTAATTTACTTACATCCAAGATATTCAGCCCTTTTCAAAGCCACATTTATGTATTTGTGCCGATGGTAGGCAGGATAATACGACAGTACAAAGTATGGTAAGCCACATAACAGAATGCATATTAAATGGAAGATGAATGCGCGCAGTTTTGAGTAGTTATATCCATATATGAAGATGTCATGTTCTGTGTCGTTGTTGTCCAGAGTTTGCCATTTAGCCTCACCGATAACTTCATAGTCTGTAACAATATAATTATAAAATAAGTTTTTATGGAAAAAAATATTTTTCCAGATAAGTTTTTCTAAAATACGTTATTATTGTTACAGTAGTAAGCTGATCAAAATGAGTCCAATCTCCATCAAACTACTGTTAGTTACTGAGGAGTTCCGTTTTCCACCTTCCTTCTACATCATCAGATCAGCTCGCTCTCATAGTATTTGAGCATCTCATCGGATCTTGATAGGCATGCAAAATGTCAACTCAATTGATCAAGGGGAACCTGGTCTAAAATTCAGTTGTATGTTGTTACCCCAACATACATACATACAAACATTGCAAGTTAAATAAAGGCTTGTAAACATAAATTCAGTGCAGTTGTTTCCAACATTTTGTAGAGTAAACATTACTATTTCCTTGCCGGTTACATCAAAATAGATATTATTTATATGTGAAGAAAGGTAACAAAATACACTGAGATACAGTTAGCGTTTCATTACTATGGAGTGAAGAGTGGTTTATTCAAGCAACCCCTGTGGTTAGGGTATGGTATATCTATAAATAAACAGGAGCAATACTCATCCGGTATTTACTAGTTATGCTGGCCCTCTACCTTTACGATTACATAAATCTATTAAGCATAGTGGTCGATTTTTTCACAGTATGTGATTAATTTTTATCTCTTTATCTTATCTCTTGCCACAGAATAAATGTAAGTACATGTCCAGAAGATCAACTTCGAGATGACATTTTAATATATGGAGTTTCGTTACGTTGCAATAAAGTTCATTTTATAATGCACAGCAAAGCCTACTTCTGGCGATAAATACCTACAGCTGGGCAACAAGGCGAGAGTGATTCACTTTGTCACTCCCTAGTTTATAGTAAAAGTGTCTTTTTTACACAAAATACACAACATGGCATTTTATCATATTGTGCATATTGTGCATCATTGCATTTTGTGTATTATAGCTTTATGCTCCACATGTGCAGTATTACAGACCTACGTTTGCCAAATAAAATATACATAATTTCAAATACACAACCTAGTATTTGAAACGCATTGCTTAAATAAGTAGCTGCATTTGTACTTTTAGGAAAACCCAATAGAACATCCTTCATATTGAACAAGGTAAATCTCAAACCGTGTTTGCTCAACAAATGCTAATATTGACATGCTTGCCACAAAAAAAGCTTAAGTTGGATATTTATTACATGTATCTCATTGCAGTATTTGTATAACAATACATATTTACTTCTATGTAACTGGATACTGATAAGCAATAACATGTCAACCAACAAAAAAAAAAAATGAGTTGATGATACAGAACGCTTCTTTGGCTGGCAAAGAAGCGTTCTGTATCATCAACTCAATTTTTTTTTTTTTGTGGTTTGACATGTTATTGCTTATCAGTATCCAACTTTATGTAACTATAATGGCTGAAGTGAGTAATGTCCTTGATATGCCAGTTTAAAATAAATTCTTAATAATTTCTATTTTACATATTACAAGACTATTTACCGGCTTACTTGTGCGTATAAGGCTCATTGTGAAAATGTCTGTGCTTAGCATAACATTTATGAAATCCATAAGGCTACTCAATATAATATTCAGCCCCACAAAGAATATAACAATGTCATACAATATTTACAATATTGCATCTGAGTTTTATCACAAGTTTGATAAGGACAGTTTTTGAATATAAGATGACATATTTCTTCATTAGATAACAATATCAATCTATAAAGTAGGTATAAACACTTTTGATTTAGCATAGTCATTTTCTCGCACAGAGTTTCAACTGAAATAAAAATTCAAGGGTACCTACAGCAAAGAATTCCATAGCTTTTGGAATGTCTAGAGGCAGATCCAAGGTAATGTGGAATCATAAAAGCTAAATTTACATGGGGACAGTAACTGTCGCCAAATATTTTGTCGCGAGAGCGCTGGCATAGTTGCTCCATGTAAACAATTTTTGTCAGTTATTGCAACCAGTAACTGTTTATACACAGTTTGTTGTTTTTGTTTTTTTCTTAGATGGCTACAACTTTTTCAACAGTACTTTGGCGACAGTTGATGGCCCTGTGTAAATTTAGCCGAAGTGCTAAAGGGCATGAGGTGCCAGTTATCTCATGATGATGTTGAAGACACATTTAAGGCCTGGCCCCCCTGATTCTCATTATCTCATTCAACATTTCAACATTTTTTGATTTAAAACTAGAGGAAATAAAAAAAAATTGATCATTTCTTATCTTAAGAATACCATTGCCAATATTTAATAGCAATTTTCATGTTATTTTTTTTATTTGGCGAAGATTTTTTATATGTTTTTCTTTTCCTACACCAAAATTAAAAAATTTGAAAACAAATAGACCATTTAATATAAACATATAAATATAGATCATATTATAAGTCGTTTAATGTATATTTTTTGCTAAGGAGAAGTAAAAAAAACGTTTTTTGAGTATTTTTTTCTTCTTTGCCAAATGAATAAATATATTAAATGACCTATATTTATATGTTTATATTAATTGAGCTGTTTCTTTTATATTACCTCTCATTAATTTTTAAATGAAAAAAATGTTAATAAAGTGCAAACAAGATATCTAACCTAGACAGATAAGCTGAATCAGGGGAGCCGGCCCTTAAGTGGAGAATACAAAGGAAGCTGACTTTACAATCAAGTAGAATATAAAGGTCAGATCAGAAACCATAATCAGTAATAAAAAGCATTTACTGTATGATGATTTATGAGCAAGTTATTGGTTCAACAATAAAACATAAATTAATAACAAAGTACACCATTTTCCAAGACAGAGGACGCTGTTTATATGTAACCCTACTAACAGTATCCAAGGTCAAACAGTAATCAATCAATCAAATATCAATTGAGTAAAGAATGATATGGAGACCTAAATACCATTCAATTTAAGTTAACAAGCTTGAGTCACAGTTAGTTTGTGACTAAGATTCATTTTGATTACTTACTGCCTTAGTAAATACTTAGTTATTATCATATTATTTAATTCGGTTTATTAGCAACTTAGATGGAAAAATATTACCGTTGAAGAATATGGTCATGACACATTTTCATGGAAGTATATAGCAGAGTTAAAGATAAAACAATGCATCTTTTTCAAAATGTTTGCCTATACAAATACATTACATTTTAGATAATTAATACTAAAAAATTCAGTTATAGTTATAAAATTGTTGCACAATTTTAAAAAATTGCTCGTCTCTTTGCTACAATTTTTTTGTATCATACATACTATGTAGTCTTTTTGTCGACATACCTACACTTATTAACAAAGTGATTTAGTGTATACAATGCCCATAATAGGTAACAATATTTACCATTCTGTGCACTGTGTTTGATAATGTTACAAAAACCACATTTCCTGCTTCTACTGAAAGATAAAATTGTTAGACAGTACAATGTGACAGATACCAAAACGCTTGATAAGTGTATGGTTGTATGTGTATTGAAGAGACTCAAGAAATATATGTTCAGCTACAATTCACCCTTTACGGAAATACGGTTTGATGTGAAGATTCATCAGAAAATAAGCGAGGTCACTGCAAAAGCCAAGATTGATAGCTAGGAACTTGAAATCTGTTGGTTAGTTTATATCATGCTGACGAATTGTTTTACTATTTGTGTCAATATTACTCGTTTCCCTACAACCTGAGGCTTCTTTTACTAGGTTTAAATGAGTCACACGATATTTAATCAAGTGTTTAAATCGCACTCACCGCTGGTGACGATATTGTGCACGATCGGCATTCCCGTAGTATGTGACATAGATTTGTAACACAAAAAACTTAAGGCATATTACTATGGTGTTATTTAATTTTAGTATTTGCCAATGCTACCTCATTTCAATTAAATAAATGTGATTTCTTGGAATGAAATCGCACAACTCACATCTCACTACGTGCTTTCGTGAATTGACTTGAATGAAATGACCAATAGACAATCTAGATGAAATGTCATGTCAATCACTTGTCAAAAAACGGGGTTTGGAGATGTACTCATTACAATACGCCGCAGTAGAATCGATTAAAACTAATAGGTTTTAATCGATCAAATTAAAAGTGGCTATTGTTGACCTGACCTGACAACGTGTGAAATTGATGACTATATATGAGTTTCTGGGGAGCGAAAGAGAAGCTTAGTAGTTTGTTTCTTATGGTTCCGTGAAATTCAAGTCTAGTTGACCCTTTCGCACGATGTCAGGTCAGGCCATGTATAGTCACTCCTCGCTTTGTCTAGCTATCCACGCCTTTAGGGTGTCTATACATGGCCTGACCTGACATCGTGTGAAAGAGATATAACATTATACATATAAGTTTCTGGGGGAGCGAAAGGGAGAAGCTATAACCTTAATAGTTTGTTTCTTTTACTCCCGTGAAATTCAAGTCTAGCTGTCCCTTTCGTTAGATGTCAGGTCAGGCCATGTAGCGAGGCCTTTAATCTACCACTAAAAGTGTATGTGGCCTTATTCCAGAGACAAAATAATATAATGTGCTTTTTAAGTTTTTTTAACAGCTCAAATAAACGTTATTCTATTTTAGTTTTATTTAAAACTAAAAAATGCAAGAGGTTTCTGGCAGATGGCATTTTCTTAAATCAGTGGAAGCAAAACATTATAATTATATTCTCTATGAATAGATTTGTCGGTTGGCAGCATTGTGTGCCGGATATTGTCTATGTGCGAGACTTATCGATTTAGGCGCGAACTTTTTATTTGTTTTTCACGATTTTCCGACAGTACATAGATACGTATGATATATCCATTTGAAAAGTTAAATAGACATACGGATAAATGTTTTGTTTGACTTAACCAAGACAAAAACAGTGATCATGGCACATCACGGTACTCTAGCAGACAAAAAAGCTGGATATTTAGAAATAGGAGGGTTAAATTTTTCGTGGCCAGGAGAAAACGGCACTTACCACGATTTTGGCTCAGTGAACTATACCCTACCATCAGGTAATCAGCTTTATTCTATGAATTAATACAATGCAATTGCAAAAAACACGTAACCTGTAGGCATAGAAAAGTAATCTTTAGCAATTTTAATGCAACTGTCATGTTTGGGTAATTGTTCGTTACCCAAACAGCAACATAATAATATGAAATTATACGCCAAGGAACATAATACGCATTCCAAGTCAAGAGGTTCATGTTTTCTTTAATAAAATATTTTCGAATTACCTAGCCATAGCCTAGGCATCTATATAATACCTTTAGGAAAGAAGAAGCCTTAAAAGAATCGACGCACAGACCAAACCGCTTAATTATGATAGAGACAGACACTCGAAATTTGGATTCAAATATTCTTCAAATTATATATACTTGAACAATAAGAACGTATTTTGCAAGAATGTCAATTACACATATAAAGGAGCAAAATGAACCCCACATTTTGTAATGAAGTAAAAACTTTCTTCATGCTACGCCAATTAAACTCGGTTTGCGTACTAAAGGAAACAAACGGCTTAATGGATATTGATAAAGTTTGATAAGGAGTTACTGTTTATCACAAAGATGAACATAGGATACTTTTTTTTTATGTCCAAGCGAACGATGTCGTGTGTAACAGCTAGTTTTATATAAATAAAAATGTTGTTTGTGTGAGCGATGTAGCTTGTATTATATAAACGCATCGCTAACAAACCTCAAATAAGAACTTAGTTGGCGCCGAAAGCCGTCTAACAACCAAGAGAGAGTATGTTCCTCTTAGGCTTAATCTAAGCTTTTAAGCTTAATTCTAAGCTCTTAGGTAATTTCTCTCGTTGGTCTGCGGTCCGCGGTTGACAGGTGAGGTATGGATCTATAAAAAGGGAGCTATTTTTTTAAAATCACACCATGGGTATTGCCACAGAATAAACAATAGTTGAAATAGATATTTTGTTTTAATAAAACGGGAATACTCACGTTAAATTGAGTCGGTTATTCCGACTATAGTTTCGATCACATTCGGTGACCTTTATCAAGGAATGCTCAGCGAGACACGCGCGCGACCTCGTCTTGCCTTGCAAAATGTATCAAAACCACGTCAGTTTTCATAGTAGAAGTAGATATTACCTACGTACGTAGATTCTTATTCTATTAACCTACTTTTAGGACCCTGGTACTGGCCTTGGTGTCCACTTTGGAGGACTTCGCAACATCCGCTTTTTCAGGT
This sequence comes from Apocheima hispidaria, assembly GCA_947579745.1. Lineage (NCBI taxonomy): Eukaryota > Metazoa > Arthropoda > Insecta > Lepidoptera > Geometridae > Apocheima > Apocheima hispidaria. The sequence continues at coordinate 8,767,711 of OX388151.1, forward strand.
GAGTATATACGTACATAGAACATTAAAACAAGAGAAATCTAATATTTTTAGAATCTATACCAATTTAATTTTAGATAGGAAGTGGCAAGTACATAATATCAAAGAATTACAAATACATGTCAAAAATTCAAAACGAACACAAATAACATAAAAAACACAGTCATTAAGGCACAGGTACCTTCAGTCGCCTAGTCCCCTATTCGCAGTATCCCTGGGCCCAAACGTCCCCAACACGCTCGCGGAGTTGCCACGCTATATGGCCAAGGAAATTTGCTGGATCAGGAACCAAAAAGTGAATTTTAGATTGTAGGTATGTTGATTAATACAGTTCTTGTATATACGTATATTGTTGCAGCTTTCTAATCTTTTATTTGTGGCATCATATTGTGCACCGAGTACGAAGAAGGGTCAACTTTGGATGCATTCAATCTTAATTTTTGGTAAAGTATCACGATTATAATATCTACAGATGGAGATTACAGTCGTGGCGATCGTGTACGAAGGGCTACCCCGCACTTCCCTAAACAAGTGGAGAATCGAGTGCGGGGTGCCGTCGATGCTCTCATTTGACTCTCACCCCGAACGTAATCGCCATCTCTGTCAACTTCAGAGGCGCCGGCTTTTAGACAAACCACTGGGTGGAAAAGAAAAAAAAAATTTTTTTTCCTTTTTTTTTAGACAAAAAAATACATTGTTTCTTACTATATTATAATCCGATTGACTTTGAATCGGAATCAGTCAGTTTCAATCGGAGTTTTTCACGGTTTTTTTTTGTGTTGTGCAGTTTTGGTGATTGATTTTGACAATGTTTTTGTGTCTGTTGTCATGGGTACGCAGCACCCACTATTTGGCTCTCATGGGTGCCTGGGGCTCAGGTAAGCACGGAGTCGGCACTTCTTGTACCTAGTAGCTACAGCAAACTCTAGAGCCATGATACGACCTATTCATTGTCGCAAAATTAGTTTTCACGAACCCACGATGAGTAATTAAGCTGTAATTGACAAACGCAAGAAAATTGGAATTTGCCGCGCTGTGCGAAACGTTGCACCTTAAGCTAAGGATCCATAATTTAAGACTACCCATACTCACTAAGTACTTACTAACTGAAATGTTCGTCGTCAGCTTTCATGCTGTACTCGATCTGGGCGTGGCACGTGATCTGTTCGCCTGACGCTTTCTCCTGGAACTTCGGCTTCGTCTTCCTCAACCTGGCGCAGGTGACAACTCTGCTATTCTAAAGTGATATCGCGTAGCCAAGTTTTTTTCTCCCTAAATCCCTCTTTCAAGATCTGGTACAAGAAAATGTTACACGCGGAACCTTTACAAGAAAATGTTACATGCGGAGTCTTTTGTTTATTTTTGAGTTCCCGATATTTCATCGCAGTATATCGGGAACTCAAAAATATACATGGTGCTTTTTAGTCGGCTTTTTAATTAGATGGTGTATCGTGTACCGCGTATACAAAATAACGAACAATTTATTTCTACGACTTTTGAAAATTCACGATTAAAAAAACAGGTTTGACCGTACAAAATGTTTGTGCATCTTGCAATAAAATTTATGGAACAGTCGGAGCAGCAATTTTTTCCCCATGAATTTTCGTAAGACCTTATAAAATATTATAAGGACAACATACTCACAAACGCTCCCTAGCCGAATAAAAAACACCATGTAGGTATATCCCGTGAGTAGTAATTTAAATGAGTCTAAAACAAACAAATGCAAGTGACACGTTGTCGGTCGGTGTGGAGCTCTAAGGGGAGGTTCATGTTTATCAGTGTTCCAGGTGATGATGATGATGCAACAACCGTGACATTCTAAAACAGTGTTTTACTACTACTACTACTAAAATCGAGATAAATTTAGATGTTTCATAGAAAAAAGAATACCCTCTCAACCTTATAGGAAATATAATATTTCTTCTGTATGCTCTCAACGAAATGTACAACACTGTTTTTATTTCGCGATTTCAAGGTTGACCTCATATCTACTAAAAGTTTTTCATAATGATGAGTACAATGAACTTCTTTTGGCTTAGTAAGCTGATCTGTGTTACCCTATCAAAACTTGGGTTTGCGTCATCACCCTTTTCATTATATTTGAATTATCCAAGCCCGCGTTAGTTGTAAAATTAGAGCTGCTAGTGGGCACACGGGCTAATGTAAATACGACGCAGGTGGTGTATCTCGTGTACCAAATGCGGCCGGTTAAGTTCGACCCGGAGCTTGAGGAGGTCTATCACACTCTCTTCGAGCCTTTTAAGGTGAGGACAACTCACAATGCATTGTTATGGTGTCTACACATGGCCCGACCCGACATCGCTTGAAAGAGATGGCTATATATAAGTTTCTGGGGAAGCGAAAGAGAGAAGCTAAAACCTTAATAGTTTGTTTCTTTTGCTCCCGTGAAATTCAAATCTAGCTGTCTCTTTCACACGATGTCAGGTCGGGCCATGTGTAGACACCCTTAGGCATATTATTTTTTTATGCATTTGCTTTATTACGACGCTGACTTGTCCGCACGGCTTCGCTCGCAGAAACGAACACCCCATTTCACCTCTATAAGGGTTTATTTTCGAAAAATCCTAAGACATGCCTTTCTTTATTTTTAATGCTTAGTACACGAACCTAGTTTTATTGGCAAAAATGTTTTTTATACCACCTGCTCGAAAATAATGTAATTTACGCCCTGCTGTTGAGCCGGGCAATAATATTGTACTGGATTTCATTATTGCCCGCTGCGTTTTTTTTAATGTTCGTATTTGGTCATTCTTAGCAATATCATTATGCATGCTAGTATGTATGTGTGTATATGTTATTATGTATTGTGCACCACGTAAGTACTTAAAGCTAGCTGACGTCTGTATACGAACGCACACGTGAGTGCCTCCCATGAAGTTATGGCTGCTTCCCGCTTCTGATAAGCACAGACAAAATTAAAATTGATATTGAAATTTGAAATGTGAGATTAGAGGTTGGAGATTAGGGAGTAGAGATATAAGATTTGAAAAAGTTGAGATTGAAATAAAATCACTGATTACTTACATGTATTATTACTAGCTTTGCTGTTATTTCCTCGTAGGTGTATAAAATAGAGTATACTCCTTGGGGATAAAATTGTCTTCGTCTTGGGCGACCTTGAATGCCTCGCTACACTGAGGACGCTCGGGAATTACCTCTAGGATCCTTCGTTTTCCTCGGGATTCAATATGTCGCCCGTGACATAAGACACTGCTTTATCCCCTTGGTGCATAATCTACTGTTTATTTCCATACAAACTTCGGGGTTCTAATTGTTGTTGTTATTGTTCACCTAAACCATTTGAGTCTGGGAGGGTACTGGGTCCAAATTTCTCATCTCTGTCATAAGCTGTTTTATCTGTGCATTGATTCCTAGAAAAGAACTTGTTATTTAATATATTTATATGTTATATATAATTAATTATATGCTTTATGTTTTGCACATTCTACTATTTTGTGTATTCAATTATTTCGCTATTCAATTATTTTGCATAGAATCAAGTACCTGCGCAATTCATTTGCATTATTAGTGTTTTTTTAGTAAATAAATAATTTTGTATTTGAACCTATATTGATAAATAGATAGATTAACTCTTTATTGTAACAACATCGTTTCGACAGTACAAAACTAAAAGCCAACTGTTTTAATCTAGATTTGCCGTGATTGGGAACTAAATTAAAATGTGATAAAAATTAAAGATGTCTGTGGTGTGTGATATGTGAGGTACGTGTGATGTAATGGGCTGGAGTCTCAGTCTAGCGCCACCGCTGCAAAGCCGTCGGTCGCACTCTCAGTAGCTCGCTATGTAAACAAGAAAATATTTGTAAAAGAAGAAGGATGTGTCGTGTAAGGTATTAACTTTCCGTCCAGGTATCCCGGCTTCAGTTCAAGCGCATGGTGTCGCCTGATTTCGCTCACGTGATGTCACTACACGCAGGCGAGGCGTACGCCATGCAGAACCTCACCAAGACTGACCGGCTTGGATTGCTGCTCTCTGGAAAGGTGAGTTACCTACTGCCAGGGTGACGACAATACATGCGGGCGAGACGTATGCCATGCAAAACATCACCAAGACTCACCGGCTCAGCTTCTGCTCTTCGATAAAATATGGTACGTTCCAAATTACTTCATAGTCTTATTCGATAGACCCTGGTTGGCAATTGTGGCACATTTTTCTGTCCGTCACTTCTTTGTGAAAGTGAAAGTGTGAAGTGTTAGTGAAAGAACAAATATCTATTGCCCGAGAATAACATCTCTGTACTGTCGTCCCACTTGGGAAGAAATATGAATTTCCTCCGCAATTAACGCCATCTATTCTAGCCATCACACTAATATTATAAATGCGAACGTATGTGTGTAAGTGTGTAAGTATGTAGGTGTGTTTGTTCTCGTTCAACTCTGTAACGGCTGAACGGATTTGGATGAAATGATACTTTTTGTCCCGAAAAAAACAAAATAACCGTTCCTGTAGAATAGCGGGTGAAGCCGCGGGGCGTAGCTAGTGTTATATGTGTTGGAAATAACAATTTTCAATAACAAGATATTCATTTTCTCTCACATTATAATTTTAGAAAAGTTGAACGTTCGAGCAACAGAGCGCGAGAAGCGATAAAAATGTCTTAAATTAATTTAAACCAGTAAAACTTTTGTCGCCAAAATATAATTCTGGGGTTTTTACTTATACACATAGATTAATAAAATAAGCGGAAAATTGCTAAAAATTCACTCGCTCCGTTTCACTTCCCATTTGCGGTTGCGACCTGGATTCCGTCGAAGAGGGAAAACCATAAAACCGATGCAGAAGCCATAAATTCCACGTACAACATGATACATTCGCAAAGTGACTAGCATACCAATCAACCACATAGGTTGCCGTCCTACCAGGATAGCCAGAGCGAGTGAATTTTTATACACAGATACGTTTCAACAAACGTTTGTCCTGACAAAAGCAACTTTGACTCCTTTAGCCACAAGCCACATTTATATAACCCCGAAAACACGCGCCGTAAGGTTGTTGAATTGCTAGTACGTGCCTTATAATCTTTACGTTGAGATGACTCATTTGTAAATATATACAGCTAACAATTATTCTACATCCAAAATTTGATTTGAGTAGATATTTTTAAAAGTATGAGTTGCTATCATACGGTCGATAGGCTAGGCGTTTGACCAATCAATTGACCAATGACCAATTGGCCTGGTGTTAATGCTTGTTTAAATTCTGAACCGCTCTACAAAGGTACCAATAAAAGCTGAGATTAAGTTAACTATATATCATCATGATCAGCCAGAAGACGTACACTGCTGAACGCCTTCCCCTTAGAAAAGGTATGTGAAGCCATAATCCCCATACGCTTGGCAGCAGTTGTTTATACAATAGGCAAATATAACGATGGCCAGTTTGATGAGAACAAGCTCAAATCCGTAACTAATGAAGCTTTCATAGGTATTACAGGTATGGGGATTAATTCGTACCGTAGGTACTTGTTACGTAAACGAACCAAACTTTATCACGAAAATTAAAGCGTATCATCAAAATTTTCACAAACTTATTCTTAGACAATTGGGTTAAGTAAGAAAACTGATCTTTGGTCAATTACAGAATTTGAATTTTCTTTCCAAAAAAAACGAAGCAACATTTCAAACTGCACTGTTGAAAAATAGGTAATTTAACCGGATCATATCATCTCAGAGAAATTGGCTCACACAAAAAGCGGAAACCGCAGCTCATACTAAAGCAAAATGTTCTACTGTACTACTAGTACTAGGACATCATTGTACTCATCTCTATGGACAACTTTTAATATGGCACCAATCATCTAATCGCGAAGGGAAAGAAACAGCAATTGACATCTTTATGCACAGCTATTGTTACTGTCCAGGTGAACGTGATGAGTGGACACCAGTTCCTCCATCCGATCCTGCCATGCGAGTTTCTCGACTCGCCGGAATTCGAGTCGAGTAGAGCAACAATCGATGAAAAATTCAAGGTAAGACAAATTTTTCACATTGTACATAACTGCAATGTACAATGTGTTGTTGCTTTTGTAAATCCCTATCCTAGCAACATTTCAAAGTTTTATAATAATTTAATAATTGCCCCAATAGTAAAAAAATGCTAACAGATAAGCCAAAAGTTCAAAGTTTTTTATTTACAAATTTTCTTCACTTCACATAATATTCATTTTAAAATCGCTGTGAGTGATAGAGTACTCAAAAAAACACGAATAAATTGTTCTATTGACAAGAGTTTGGTGTCAGCAGAACATTACTCCAAGCAAGGTTTTCCGGAAAAGCTCCACCTTGTTAAACAAGGCAATGGAGCTAACTAACTCGGTCGGGAGCACTGATGAGTCCATTATTCACACCGGCAAAGTGCTCCTGAACCTACTAACCTATTTAAACAAATGTTACGAAGGGTGGAAAGGTCTCACTAATAACCAGGTATAATAACTAGTTAGATATTGAATCGTGAACGGATCTAGATAGCACAGAAATGGCGCTGTTGTTGGTTATACAATCTGAATCGTGAACGGATCTAGATAGCACAGAAATGGCGCTGTTGTTGGTTATACAATCTGAATAGCCTATATTGCACTACCTAGGCTTAGCTAAATTGGTGCAGGTTGATACAGGAACGTGGGTTTTCTAGTGCAGTCGTTGCATGCGTGTCCAGTAATGCTTTATTGGATTATTCGCTTTAGCTACTGGAAGTGTCGTAGTTCGAAATAGCTCAAGGCACAAATTAGCTAAGTAAACTAACTTTAAATTCGAACTGCTAAGGAGTGGAATGCACTTCCTGCCTCGGTGTTTTCTATGCTACATGTTAGACCACATCGTCAGTTTCCATCAGGTTAGCTGTGGGCAAACACTGACCCACTTCTATGCTTACAGTCTTGGATAGATCATAGTCGTCGGTGCAAATATTCTATGGCGAGTAAACAATAACTGAGTACCAGATAACTTATGAATTATACGAAGTCATCTATTGTTGTCGCCAATATAAGCTCAAGTATCAAGTTTGCTGTTATTTCATACCAAATTTTACACTAAAGCTACCAAAGTAGCTCTGAAATGTGAACGATATTAATTCACGAACACGCATATTTTACCTACAAAATATGTATCCGGTAATCGAAGTCTCAGCTAGTTTGCCAGAATGTGGACATACTGCCAAGTTTACTCAAATGTCAGATGAAATACTGCCTCTTGTTTTAACGAATCTTGTAAATGTAACGTTGAGTTTTTACACTCGTTTATCACTACAGCTTTGCCATTACCAACTCTATTCGTTGACCTTATTGTCGTCTGATATCACAGTACTTTGCGAAGTAGCTATAAAATGCAAGGAACTGGGTTAAATATCGATGAAGTAAAACAGCTTTACGAAAACGTGACGCGAGGAACTCACCTGAAATTGCTTATTTGTAGTCAATCTTTGCAAGTCAATGGTACGGCAATTACTGTAGTGTAACCTAGTTTTGTAAAGTTACACAGTGTTTTGGAAGTTAACCTTAGTACAAAGTAAGCTCTCGTGACTGATCCAATTTGTCCAAATTGATTCTTTGCAGCCACTTTTTACAAGCCTTCAGCTTGAATGTACGAAAATTGCGCAACTATAGGGGAATTAAAGACATTTACTCGGCTTATCTACCCAAGCAACCACCAACGGAGATTGAAATCCTTTGTCATTTTGGGAATTTCGTGAAGGTTTTGCTGTTGTTTATTTTGCTTGAAAATTATTTCCGTAACAATTTTTTCAAAATATCTTTATAAGTCATAATTTTAAATGAAACATGCACAATCACTAGTGTATTATAGAATCCTAGTAGTACAACCAATGGTAACTATAATGCACTGTTTTGTAAGCGGTAAACTCATTCAAAACATATATAAAGGATAATAAGTAAATGGAAAAAAAAAATTTGGAAAAACCTAAACATTCAAAATTTATTTTGATCACTAAGAGTAACATTATATAAACTTTAGTAAAGAGGAAGTTTCCGTAACAGGTATCGATAGTAGCAGCATCATCATGCCGTTACTTATACTGGCAACGCACCTCTCTCGAATATCTGTTCGTAAAAGAACAATACCTAGCGTGCGTGGTGACCACCCTCATAGCCCGGGATATTACTACTAAGCTGTACGCCATGAACAATAAGATTGTGACCGAGAGAGGGTCGCACCTGGATATCAGGCTGCCGAGTATATCTCACGCGCTCGCCAGGAGCCCGAGAAGGCTCAGAACTGCGGGAAAAGTGGAGCCGCCGCCGACCACCGTGCAGCCTGTACCACCGGAGAAACGGCAAAGTAAGCGCTAGCCGTAGAACTATGCCATAATTATTGAATGCTCTAAGGAATCTCTCAGCCTTTTTGTGTCTTATGTACTTTTTAAAATCCCATGCCAAAAACTTAAAGGCGACAAGCGTTAGGCTTTTCACCGTGGCTTAAGTGAGAGCATGATCGAAGATTATAAGAATACCTACTTTTTTATTTTTTTATTACTGTCGTATAAATTGTTATATTCTTTTGAATATGGCAAAAATATATTATTTTAAGAGTTGGCAGCAAAAACTCGTGTAAATTTTCTCATCGTTATTGACATAGCAGTAAATCATACTAATATTATAAATGCGAAAGTTTGTGTGTCAGTAGTATGTAAGTGTGTTTGTTCCCGTTCAACTCTATAACGGCTGAACGGGCTTGAATGAAATTTGGTATGGAGGTAGCTTATACCCTGAATTAACACATAGGCTACTTTTTATCCCGGAAAATATTCGGTTTCTGTAGAATAGCAGGTGAAACCGCGGGGCGCAGCTAGTGGATAACATATATGGATAATGGGTTGAAGCGTAGGCCAAAACTGCTAGCTTCACGATATTTGCAGTTTCGTATTACAATTTAATGTTGGCAAACAGTATCGTGTGGTATATTAGACTCGTAATTTATATAGCTATCAATAAAGTTATTAAATTATTTCATTATTAACCGAATGAGTTTACTGTGTAAGGTATGAAAAAAACAATATTTATAATATTGCATTTACCTAATTGCAAATTTTGACAACTTTGGTATTTTTACAAAAGTTGGCACAAGACTGTGTATATTATAATGTCATTTATTTATTATTATTATAAATTTATTATATTTATAATAATAATAGTTTATAAAAATAAATTATTATTACTTATTTATTTATTTATTATTACCCTTTTATTTTTCACCAGATTACTGGTCCCGCGAAGCAGACGCCATAGCAAACTCAGTCCGTCGCAACTGCGTGGCGCCGTCATTCGCGGAGGGCGACGGCGACGAGGAGCTGATGCCTCTCGCCGCTCACGAAGTACCCGCGGCCTCTTTAGACGACCTCTCCATCGCCGAGAGCTGCCCTGATACGTCTTCCAAGTACCACAGCTGCGAGGCTGTCGAAACCGACGACGAACTGAGACGTTAGACATTTTAGAATTATTTACCTTATATCATGTTACATTTATGACGGAATATAAATTATAAAATGTTCACCTTTTTGCAGCGTTTTATTTTAGTTTTTTTGTTTATATGAAGAGGATTGGTCCGTTTCATTCAATATAAAAGAAATTTGCCGAAACGCGAGTAAAACTCGCTCGTCGAGGTTTCCATAGTTGGCAAACTCTTTTATTATTTTTAATTTCTTAAAAATATAGCTTTATTCTTCCTGTAAACTTTGTCTGACACATTATTTGCCTGAATTGAGACACTCTTATTGGTGTACACGTGACTCTGTCACTCTATTTGTTATCTCAATGTAGTCTAGTGTAGCAAAAACAGGTGCAGGAAAAACTGTCATGCTGGGACTCGAAAGAGCTCAACGTGCCGTTTTAAAGGTAAAGTTGCAAAAACCTTTCAGATTTCCGACAAGTGAGCTTTACAAGATAGCCGAAGTTTTGATGGTGCGGCAACTTCTTATCTAGAAAGCTTTAGTAGCAATTCACAAGTGTACTAGTTATTAAAACCAGCTAATAAAATTGCTAAATAGACGACTTTACAGAGTACCTACTTGGTACTTACTTCGCACAGAGCAATGAACACGCGCACTGGCCTCTGTATAGGCCGTTCGGGCCGGTACCGATTCTTTTTGCTATATGTCATCTACATTCTCATTAAAGTCATGCAGCGGCCTAGAGCCACGCTCTGGTGTTTTAAGGAGCTGGGTTGATCCATGTAAACGTTGGAGGTTTAAATACAGACCACACTCCAATCGGAACATCGATGCAGAATTTATCGCCTTCATCTAGAGTAAAAATGAGTAAGTAGATACAGAATTTACTGCCAAAGACACCATTATAACACCTTACGATACTAAAGCAAAAAACAAATACCTCACACAACCTCTTTCAATAATAACCAACATCAGGCACGCGGTAAGTAATAAAGGGTGTTACATTCCGTTATTAATGACACAGGTATATCAGGGCGGTGGCCCGGACCCCATTATGAGCGGACATCGCCGCCCCTTCACCTTACACCAATCAATCAGGCAATTCAACTATCGCACCAAAAGCCGATGGACCGGCGGATATTAATTTTGTTGGCATAACATGAAGAAATAAGGAATACCCAGACTAGTAATGCTAGACGAAGTATCCAGTTCTTTTAATAATATACTATATAATTTAATATATCATCATACTCATACCTACTACGTGGATAAGTGTACCGGCACATACATTTTGCATAGCAGGTAAACATATCTCGTAACTCTCTAGTTTAGCTGGTACACTGCCAAAAAATACCAAGAGTTTGCACTCTAAGCAAATTCAAACTCGGGTCATAAAAAACTAGGTATCTCTTGTAATCCTAAGCCATCCACCGAATCAAAAGTACACACATTACTGTTTGGCTTTCGGCCGGTGCTGTAGTGCCAGGAAAACCTGCAGCTTTCTGACCCTGGCTGCCAAACATCACCGCTACAGATGTTAGCCTTCTAGCCAAATGAACGCCATCTAAGTGGAAGTAGACTGAAAAGGCTCTTTGGCACTGCTGCCTAAGTAATTTCACCAAAAATTACCTCTAGTGCCTTTTTCAACGTCATCAAACGGTAGCTGACTTCCAAAAGGAATTAGCCCAAGAGCCCAGGGGCGCTAGTCTCGACTTTTCGCTACAGCACTTTGCGATCGAATTCTGTCGCTATGACGCAAAAATTCGACAACGAAGTCGAAAAGTTAACGAAAAAACGCAAACAAAGCGTTGAATTTTGCGTCATAGCGACCGACTTCGGTCACTATGACGCAAAATTCGACGACGAACACTAATTGTTTTGAAAAAACGCAAAAATAGCGTTGAATTTTGCGTCATAGCGACCGAATTCGGTCGCAAAGTGCATAGCGAAAAGTCGAGACTAGCGGCCCAGCTCTAGCAGGACATGGATAACTTTTCAAACTTATAATTTATAAGAACACACCTACAAATGCTGTTATTTATTAACCAACAAGATTGCACTAATTCTCTGATAAAACAAGCTCGTTAAAGGTTTGCAAACTCAGTTCGACCAGGACGATCGATTCTACATATACTACGCCGGCCTAGATCAGAAGTTTGCCAATCATGATAGCATTACGCTATTCCACTCGTTTCCTTAATTATAATACATGTAGGCAACCGTTTAGGTATCTAGGTAAACTATTTCCGTCAAATGAAAATGAAATACTAAACTTTCACAGGGCCTGCATATCAAAGGGCATGGACCCGGAGTCCGTGGAGCTGCACTACAAAAAAACATATATATTTATACTTATATTAAGTATTATTTACAAAAACGATTTTAATTTTATCTAACAATTATTATATTAACGTTGTAAATGAATAACAGTGACGTGCCTGTGCATTATTACGTTAGCACTCACGTTGACATAAATGGCAAACACTAAATTATACAGAGGTGTTTTACACTGTCTAACATAAAACTTGAATCACCTATTTGTATTTACGCGACGAACAAAAATGTAAAGCCACTGTAGTTAAAATAACACTAACATCAATGAAAATTAACTCTATAATGAAACCAAAGCCCTAACTCGTTCATATCTGTGACTATATATATATATATATAGCTCTATTAGAAGAGATAAGCCATTTAGCTTTCAGGCACTACGTACTGGAAGAGACAAACTATTTTTAGATCTTATTATGATTGGTGTACTTAGAATGACTATTTTTATTCACATAAATTGGCTAGGGAGGGCACATTGAGCTAGTAAGTACTACTTACTAGATAAGATACAAGTGCAAGTCCCATTTTTTTGTGGTTACTTTGCCAAACTTCAATCGGCTAAGCTGATAGCATACTATCGACGCGTCCGTCAGCCGCGACTGATTATATTATGAAACACTTCTATATCAAACCCCACAGATAAAAATTGTACTAGCGTTAACTCCCACGGGGGCAAAATATGAAAATATTCAAATTTGTATAGAGCATGCAGGTTTTTCAAGACCGCGTGGTTCACTGGGTAATATTTTTATTGGGATGTTTTCCAAAATGCTTACTTTGTATGAATAATATGATGAAAAACGGTATAACTCTCGTTACTTTACGTTAAATACTTTTGATGGAGTAGCTTCATTTGTAGTAAAGTAAAGTATTTAGCCTAGTTACAGTTGAATGCAAAAGTATAATTAAACCACTTAGAGCCTCAAAAAACCAGTTTACATCTGTCGTCTTTTCAAGCAAAGTCGCTGCAGGCAAGCTGGTAATATAAAAAATATATATAAAAAATACATGACGCGAAAACAAAGTACTCTGGGAATGAATTAAATAGGATATTGCAATGTAGTCCGATGTCTCTTCTAGTACATATATTTCAATGGAGATAAGTAGTGTACTGTGTCGGACGTGAGTCGTGACTAATGAAAGCTAATCACGTTCCATGCAAACATGAGTAGTCCTTGTCGCTTTATCTAAGCAAATGAGCGGCGACCTCAGCGCAAAGGTTAGCGATATAGGAGATAAGATCGGATCAGCTGCAGGCCGGCCCTTGGCCAAGGCTGGCCGCCCGCGTCGTGGAACCTTCTTATCCACGCCGTTCTTGAGCATTACGTGCGATTTACCATTTCGAACGTTATCTGATGGCCTGTGCCCGCTGCTAACAAAAGAACACTGAATTACGTGAACAAAGATCGATATGCTCGGCCACACGAACCGATATGAAAATTACCTCTCGACGAGCAGAAAAGAGAATGAATGAACGAATTAACACGCCCGTTTGTATTTTATTGTAAAACTGATGATTCTATAAAAAATAAATTTCCTAATATACATCAACAATTTCAGATAAATATGTGAGTACTTTACCTATTATTTTCTTTTGTGTGTTATTATTAGCTGCGCGTTGCGGTTTCACTCGCTATCCTACAGGATCAGTTCATATTTTCAATCTAGAAAAATGAAAAAAGTATGTGTGACCCAGGGTATAAGCTACCTTCATACTAAGTTTTAAACAAAACTGTTCAGCCGCGATACAGAGTTAAGTGTGAACAAACATGCAGATAATCACGCATAAACTTTCGCATTTATAATAATAGTGTGATTTCTAACTTCTGTTATAGATTTTATCCCATACGTAAAATTTAAAAAAACGTAGCATCCCCTTCATGTTCAGAAAATGACTACTTTCCGAATGCTACAAACACGTTTCAAATGTAACGAATAATATAACAGTAATTTTTTTAAAGTGCACGTTTCGTAGCACCGTAACGATCGCTACAGCGCAGCGTAGCATCTGTAGTACGTAGCCACGGGTTACGGCCCTAACTTCGTGTGTTGTTAACCTAACCCTGTTTCTTTAATGTAATGTGCTCTCCTGTTTACGACTTACATAAAGTAAGGATAATACTGCAGATGAATTTATAAAGTCAAATGTTACACTTGTAGCATTTAAGAACAGGAAAACAATTGACTATAATTATATTATGTCAACATTGACTAAGCTTAAGAAAAAAAAAACTGCCGATTTCGAATCGGAATATTTCAAATGCGGCTGTGCTTGCTCTCCGCTAGGAGTAATAGTATTCTGTGGGTGCGGCGCAGTTTAAATTTAATTTAAATTAAATTTTTTTTTTTTAATAAATTACTCTGTACTAGTAGTTCTGCGAACAGTATACCTCGCGAGCATATTTTTTTTTGCACAATCGCATTTCTACAATTTCATAGAATTTTTTAGTCGTCGGCGATTTTTGATTGTTGGGGTATTTTTCCCCAAAATAGGGGAAGTTTGCTGCGGCGCCATTTACCGACCGATTTTGATAACATTTGGCATAAACTTTCGGTACTTAATTCTTAATAAGAATATCGAATATGAGCATAATCGGTCAAGAGGTTGTCAAGATATAAGGTCGTGAGTTCTCAGTTCGATGTACCGAACTAAAAACTCACGATATAATACATTAATATCTTGACAACCTCTTCACCGATTTTGCTCAGATTCAAAATTCTTGCTTAGAATCGAGTATTTGAATGTTTATGCCAAATTTATAAAAATCAGCCGGTAAATGGTGCCAAACTTCCCCCGTTTCTGGGGGAAAATACCCCACTAATCAAAAATCGCCAACGACTAAAAAACTCTAGAAAATAGTAAAACCAAGAAGTTTTGTCAAGATTGGTTGAAAAATACGACCTGAACGCATTTACCAACATAGGGACAGAGGAAAGCAAATTGTGCTAGTTAAAACTGAGACCTTCCGTTCGCTTCGCTCTCTCGGTCAATTATATATTATATGTTTGATATTTATGCAATTTTATTCACGTATTAACAAAATCAGTGGATTCTTCCCCGCCGTCACAATGTACCATTGAGCATCACCATTGATGGTACAATTCAACACCGTAATACTTTGTAAAGTTATGAAATACTGCATAAATGTGAAGGATTTTTGTAGTGGTAGGGTTTTCTTGCAGAGTCCGCCTGGGGAAGTACCACACCTTTGCCAGTTATTCAACCGCCAAGCAGTAGTGTGCAAGCATTACTGTGTTCCGGATTGAAGGGCAATGTTTCCAGCGTAATTAGATTAGATTAGATTGTTAGATGTTGAACTCAGGGTGACGAGCGCAGTGCATTGCCGCGCATAGTTTTGAACTGTTGAAGTTCAAAATTCTGAGTGGACCTGAACTGTTATGGGCAAGCGTGACGCTTAACATCAGGAAAGCGACTTGCTCGTCTCGACACCGAGTAACATAAAAGAAAAAAAGCGATAGTGGTGAAATTGGATGCCAAGATATGAGAGTCTCTTGTACCGATATACCCATAATATCAGTTGGAAAAGTTTTTGGAAGTTGGAAGTAAAAGTTGTTCATAATGATGAGAACAAAGATATAATTTATCCTAGAATATTTTTGTCGTTTAACCAAACGCCCCGTATTTTAAGTACGCGCTTTAAACGCGTAATGTATTTTTATGTGTTAAGGTAGAATTTTAGCGAATTTTTTTAACTATCTGCACAGTTTTTATCCCATTTCAATATAAAAAATAACAAGAATTGACGTCTCTATTATTCTATGTTCCTATTCGAATTCACAAGTCACTAGTTCCCTTCTACATTCTTATTACGTTTTTAAATTTTCTAGAACTTTTGCTTTTTTAAAATCGGTCACGGTTATAGATTATTCGCGTTTTAAAAAAATGTATCTCCTTTAGGTTTTGCTCTCTACATGATGTATTTAATGACCTGCTGCGGCTGGAACAACTGCAGAGTTGCCTGCGATTGAGCCCGACATCACTCTTTCATATCAATTGCTAAAATCTTTTTCTCTTACGTATCTATTTAGAAATTGAGCATAATGCAATAAAAAAAATGTCACAGTTAAATAAGTCTTATAATTGAAAGAACTCCTCAATCTCCAGTGGATCGTCACAAATCGTTCGATTTCACGGTCGATATATAAAACAATGACAGGCTACGGCTACGGGACAGTTTGGTGTTGTACAATAACTTTATTGATAATATCTAAGTAGTAGCGAGATGGGAGTAGAGGCGCGGGGATAGCGGGGGAGCGCGCGTGCGTGCGGCGACGCCGCGCCCGTGCGGCGGCGGGCGGCAGTCGAGCCGCCACATCCGCGACCTCCGACCGCGCACTGAGAACCGCCGTCCGCGAATATGCGACTCGCGTGCCGCGCTCGCTTGTGTTGTGGTGCTTTATGATGGTACGGCATGAGAGTGCGAGATATGCGGACGTTCCGTGAGAGACGCGCCGACCTCGCCACCGCCACAAGTGGGCGGAGAGACGGGACGCGTCCCGACCTGCTCAGGTGAGCAGCCCTTCGCATCTCACGCACCCGCACGCTGCTTTAAAAGACGCTGTGATCTCGGGGTCGATAAGGTACTTCAGAGTTTGGACTCTATTACACTGCTATTAGCGAGAAACAACTTCGTAGCGAATGCTACGAAACTTGTACTCGTTGCTACGCACGACCATTTATTAGAATCTATTCGATTACAATCTTGATTGCTCCGCAATCATACGCCCGCCCTTAACTCACGTACCTGCATTAAAACATTTAGCAGAAACACTAAGGACAAACAACATTCATTTTAAGAAAAAAATATAGATACTACAATCATGTCTTATATCAACTGGTACAGAAAAGTCATTGCATACCAGCTGTTCAAGCCAAAAACGACATTAAAACACTGTGGGAGACGCCAATACGATAACTCTGCGTGCGTGTCACACAATCTAAATAACATTTTGTTTTTCACAAGAGGTTTGTTTAATACAGCCACAGAGGCAATCACCAGCTTTTAACGCCGAGATCAACAGATTAACTAACCCATCAGGCTTACAGATAGTGCTTGCGCTATAATTTGTTTTACTAATTGGTGTTTTACTGAGTGTATTCTGAAACAAACGAACAAAAATGGCCTCTAAATGTGATTCGCACTACATTGGCAGCAATAAACATGTTATTTGGTGACCAATTTCCGCGCGGCATAATAGACGGGCACGACTCTAAAGTTCAAAACATAACAATTCTGTTATAACGAAGTTTTATCGGCTGACGTTACTTGTAGACCAATACATTCGGTGAGCATAAACTGTAGACTGGAGTCGTGAGTTGTCTCGTCACGCAATATCGGTAACATAGCTTATCTTGGAGTCGGAAAGGCTTCGAACCACAATCATCAATCTCGCCCTTCAGGAAACGACGCCCTATATAGGTACACTTTATGTAGTATTATGAGGGATAAGTACCCTAATAAATTACCCAGTGACGCCTTAATAAGGATAAATCCATGGTAAAACGTATTATTATAAACTAATGATTACAGGAAATAAATAAAATAAATTCCGATTAAGAAAGAGTTCACAAATAAAGTTTTGTCTTAATTTATATTTAGCACCATATCACAGTTGCAAATTAACAGTATTAATGTAATTTAAGATTCAGTTTTAGTTTTAAATACTTAAGTATTTCCATACTTTTGTCGTGGTAGGGCTCTCTTGCAGAGTCCGCCTGGGGAAGTACCACATTTTTTCCAGTTATTCAACTGCCAAGCAGTAGTGTGCAAGCATTAGTGTGTTCCGGATTGAAGGTAAATGTTTCCAGCGTAATTACTGGGCATACAGAGATTTAACATCTCAGGGTGCCGAGCGCAGTGCATTGCCGCGCATAGTTTTGAACTGTTGAAGGTCAAAATTCTGCGTGTCACTGAACTATTACGGGCTAGCGTGACGCTTAATATCAAGTGAGTGACTTGCTCGTCTCGTCACCGAGTAACAAAAAAAAAGTAATTTGCGTAGTAGTTGTGTAGTTGTTAGCTTGGATAGATCTTATCATTTAATATTCATTTTTTCTCATTAAACTCTTTGGGTACTTTTTCAGTAGAATGGGCCAACGCTTCCATTTGTGCTCTAATACTCGCACATTTCGTAATCTGCTGTTACATCTTTATTACGAGACGCAGCCTTTCGAAGGCATCAAGGACGCGAATTTTATATCCTCTTGCCTTAAGTTATCTTCAATGGAGGTACTTCTCTTTAGTGTATTTTATAGCGAGGCTGGCTTTAGTCGGAGATAGAGTTAGAAGTTTGTTTGTAATTTGAATAAATACTTTAGCAAGCGAAGCGTATTGTTGTTCGTTAAAAGAATCACAGAACACATTAACATATTTGTATATTATTAACATATGGGTGTGTCTCATTTGAATGCAAACTCAAGATAATTGAGAGAACAAACATAGTTAAGTAATTTTTTTCTTCCACGCCTATTAAAAGATACATCACACTAATATTATAAATGCGAAAGTTTGTGTAAGTGTAGGTATGTAAGTAGGTAAGTATGTAAGTGTGTTTGTTCTCGTTCAACTCTGTAACGGCTGAACGGATTTAAATGAAATTTGGTGTGGAGGTAGCTTATTTCCTGGAATAACACATACTTCTTATCCCGTTTTTTTACGGTTTCGGGTGATACCACGGGCCACAGTTAGTGAAACGTAAAGTAATAAATAAGTATTATTTATCAAAAAATTATACGCAAAATTGGTAGGGGTATGGACCTGATATTTTTAAAATATATAAATAAAAATAAATAAAAATATCTGTAACAAAAATATCAGGTCCATACACCTGATATTTTTATTTCAGAGCATGGTAATGAAAAATTACTGCTTAAAAATTTAGCTCCTGCTAAATAAATATTTTTTTTTCAGCTAAAAAGTGGATAATATTACAAAAAATGTGTGCCCCGGTCTCATTTTATAACACATTGTTTGAATAAAGTGAATTCTTGTTTTCTAATTAATAAAAGAATTAAACAATACTTGGACAAAATAATTGTGACTTTTGAGACGCTGTCATCGCTCGATCGTGAATTTTTTGCATCGTGCAAAAAGATAATTGTATTGTTTCTGCGAAATAAACAAGAACAAGCATGGGTTCTCAACCAACCATGTCATCTGCTACCAGCGATACCATTTCACTGCCGGCTACCACTGACAACGTCACCGACGTGGCCTCTTTTTTGGATACGGTTGCCAAACTGGCAATTAGTATTCGAACAACTTTGAACACGAACAAGAGTCTTTCAGCTGCTAAGAAACTACACGTAAGTCTTGCTGCAGAAGAAATATGGAACGCTACACGGGTCTTCTCTAATATCCAGTCGAATCCTACTCGAGAAATAGAAACAAAAGGCAACTCTCTTAAGGAAGATATCGTTTCATGCGTTCGCGCCGAGGTGAGCCGACAACTAGAATCTTTTTCAAAACGCCAAGAGAAACGACTAGAGCGACAGACGTACGCTCATGTGGTCGCTAATTCTAGCGCTAGAGGAGTTGCAGTGATGTCGGCTCTGCAGAGTCGTCAAAGAGGTGCAGCGACTTTAAACCCTCCGGACACGAGGCCGGCTATCGTCGTAACACCGAAAGCGCAACCGGAAAATAGAGAAGAGGCAATTAGGAAGCTCAGGGACAGTATTAACTTTAAGACTGCAAAATACGCGCCAATGAAGATTCAACCGCTATCTAACCATAAATTACGTGTAGAATTTGACAGTGTTGCCCACCGTGACGACGCTCTCAGAAAATTAAATATGTCGACCCTGGTAAGTGCGGAGCCTGCTCGCAAGCTTAAACCTATGTTCGTTTTAAAGGGAATATCCATGGACACCTCATCCGATGAGTTAATTGATATTATCAGGGAACAAAACGATTTAGATTTACCCAGTGAAGACGATCTCCAGCTTCGCTTTAAGCAAAATAATCGTAGCCCCAAGCTATATAACGCCGTGTTTAGCGCAGTACCTGCAATATGGCGTAAAGTGATGGAGAGGGGAAAACTCTGCATCGATTTTCAACAAGTTCATGCAGAGGATTTCTCACCATTTATTCAATGTCATCGTTGCTTACAATTCGGGCACACCAAAAACAAGTGTAGCGCAATAGATTCGCCGTGTTCTTACTGCGCTGCTACGAGCCATAATCTTCGTGATGAGTGCTCTGAGCGGGCTAGACATGCCACGCCCAAATGTTTTAATTGTCACGCGCACAACATCAAATTCAACGCTAAATTAGACGTTCGTCATAGGGCGACTTCGCCCGAGTGCCCCCGCATGCGTGTAATGAAAGAGAGAATCACTAATAGAATAGACTATGGATAAACTAAGTAAAATTAAAATTCTACAGTGTAATATTGACAGGTCACGGCGCAGTTTTCATGAAATTATTAGACACTTTATTACAGGTGATTATAAAATTGCTCTTATTCTAGAACCATACGTTGGTTCCTGCATGGAGGTTAAACCCGTTATGGGGCTCAGTGTGTTCCAGTACTCTTGTGGCAGCCGAGTTAAGGCCTGTATTTTGACCAAACCTGAGTGCGGCCCTGTACTGGGAGAGACTCAGTACTCCTCACCCAACTTTTGCGTGGTGCAAATTAAAGTCGGAAACAGACGGATCTATATTGCTTCAGCCTATATAGAGCCGACTAATGATGACGCTAATACCCTTGAACGGATAGATTTTTTCCTTAGGTCTACTAACACTGGCCACAGGATCATTGGTGGTGATTTTAATGGTTGGCACCCCGTTTGGGGAAGTGTTCGAGCAAATCCGCGTGGGATTAATGTTCTGGAAATGGCGAATAGCAACAATCTTTATGTATGCAACTCAGGAAATACTCCCACCTTTGAAGCTGAATCGCAAGGCCGAATCAGGTCCTCGATTGTTGACCTAACCTTTGCCTCCGACTCTATTTACGATGATATCGTTGAGTGGCGGATAAACATCCAAGCTTGTCCATCGTCATATCACAACGCCATTGAGTTCGCTATTGATTTAAGGGGGCAACGTTTACATTTAGGTATCAACACCTCTACCTTCCGTTATAAAAGCAACAAGGCCAACTGGGCTGCTTTCAAGGAATCCTTGCATACTTACATGGTTAACTCAGACATTTTAGATCAAGACATACCCAACGCTAGTGCCTTAGGTTTAGAGAAAATCATAAAAGAACTAACGTCAATAACACACAAAGCATGTAATAATTCTATGCCTATTAAAAAAGAAGGGGAAGTCAAACCTAAACCACCATGGTGGACTGACAAGCTAGAGACACTTAAAAGAGAAATTATTTCTGTGCACCACGATCTTCACTCTGCAAAGAGGCGTAATGAGCCTTTGCAAAGACTTATCCAGAAACAGCGCGAACTTAAAGTTGTTTATGCTGAAGAGCTCAAAGTAGAATCTATTAAGCATTTTCAGGACTTCTGCAAGTTTCAAACTAAGGAAAATGTGTGGTCCCTCACTAATCGGCTGTTAAAAGAAGCATCAAAGCGACAACCACCAGCTACATTAAGAATTGGAGACAGATATACTGTAAATGCTAGCGAAACAGCTTTGGCACTACTAAACCATTTTTATCCAGATGACAGTGTGGATACTGAACCACGCCATCACCACCTGAGGGCACTTCTAGAACAACTCCCAAACACAGAAGATGATCTCTTATTTGCTTCGGAAGAAGTGCTTGAGCATCTTCGACAAATGAATCCTAAGAAAGCTCCTGGGACTGACAACCTTACGGCGGATATATGCCTACAGGTTGCCCTCAACTATCCAGAGTTAGTGACGGCGATCATGAATAGATGTTTGAAACTCGGACACTTTCCCGTCCTGTGGAAGGAGGCATATGTCAAGGTTATCCCCAAGGCTGGGAAAGACAACTATACCGCTCTTGGTTCATTTCGACCCATTGGCCTTTTACCAGTTTTTGGAAAACTTCTTGAAAAATTATTTATCAAGAGGATTATGTATAAAGCGACTAAAAATGGAAAGGTTAACGAAAGACAATTTGGATTTAGAGAACAAACAAACTCCACGGTGGCAATTAATACTGCCCTTGATAAAATACGCGCGGCTAAAAAAGATAAGCAGCTTGTTCTAGCGGTATCACTTGACATTAAAGCAGCTTTCGATAATGCTTGGTGGCCAGCTTTATTTGAAAGGCTGAGACGCTTGGATTGCCCACGAAATATATTCAGACTCATTTTGAGCTATGTTCGCGATCGTAAAGTCATACTCGACCATGCGGGGGAGCGAGTTACCAAGATAATGAGCAAAGGTTGTATACAGGGTTCAACCTGTG
Source organism: Apocheima hispidaria (assembly GCA_947579745.1). NCBI lineage: Eukaryota > Metazoa > Arthropoda > Insecta > Lepidoptera > Geometridae > Apocheima > Apocheima hispidaria. The sequence goes on from OX388151.1 coordinate 8,789,849, forward strand.
GTCCGGTTTTCTGGAACGTAATTTTAGATGAATTGCTAGATCTATCGCTCCCCGCTGGATGTCATGTGCAAGCCTACGCAGACGATGTTTTTCTATTAGTCACTGCCAAAAGTATATCAGATCTCCAACTTATTACGAACAAAGCTCTTGCAGACATTGTAGAATGGGGAAAAAGTGTTAAGCTCACTTTTGGTCCGACCAAAACACAAATGATCTCCTTTACTCCTAAGGCAAAAGCGGCACGAATAAATATGGATGGATCTGAATTAGACTTTTTGCGCGAGATAAAACTACTTGGAGTCATCATCGACGAAAAACTTCTATTCAGGAGCCATGTTTATCACGTTATCGGAAAAGCATCTAAAATATTTACTAGACTTTGTTTATTTACCCGAGCCACCTGGGGAATCCATCCTGAGAATGTACGCACGATATATAAGCAAGTAATAGAACCAATTGTTACCTATGCTGCTGGAATTTGGGGACAAGTCGCCTTAAAGAAATACGTACAACGAGCTCTGCTCAGCATGCAGCGCGGCTTCGCTTTGAAAGCGATCAGAGCGTTTCGTACGGTTTCTACCTCGGCAGCTTTGGCGCTCGCTCAGTTCGTGCCTCTAGACCTTAAAGTTCTGGAGGTTCATCAGATCGAGCTAGTGAAACTGCACGGGGTCAGTAACCTTTTACCCGAAGATGCCACATGGGAGAGACCCACGCCAGTGCACGAACTGCTACATCCAGCTAACAGAGTTACAGTCTCGCACAAAATAGCTTATGACCAGAAAGAAGCTAATGAAGTCAGCGGCATTGGCATTACTGAAATTTATACGGATGGCAGTAAACAAGATGAGGGCTCTGTTGGAGCGGCATACGTGTGTTACGATCATGGCACTACCGCAATGATATCAACCAACACAATTAAATTACATGACAGCTGCACGGTCTTTCAAGCTGAGCTATTGGCCATACTGAATGCATGCCAATGGGCACTCGATCATAAGTGTCCAAAAGTAGTTATCTATTCTGATTCCAGGTCATCACTCCAAGCCTTACGGAATCGGGATAGTACTCACCCTCTGGTGTCCAGAATACACGCGATCATAAGCGAATATCAAACTGTTGGCTGCCTCGACTTCTGCTGGGTGAAGAGCCATGTGGGAATCGAGGGCAATGAAGCCGCAGATAGGGCCGCTAACAGTGCTGCTGGACTAAACATATCACCTGAATATTCACACTTTTCGATCTCCTACGTAAAACATAAATTGCGTAAAATTAACAGAGAAACGTGGGAAACACGGTACTCAAGCGCTGTACAGGGCCAACATACGCGCAATTTATTTCCCACTTTAGACAAATTATTCAAATTTCAAAAATACATCAAAACATCTTTTTTGGTTACACAAGCTATCACTGGACATGGCTTCCACAAATCATATCTTCATCGTTTCAAAATAATTGATTCGGATAGGTGTCCATGCGATAATGAATCAATTCAGACTGTTAAACACCTTGTAGAAGAATGTTCTGAATTTGCCAGGTTCCGACATGAACATGAGGTCTTGTGTACGTTTCTGAGAGTGTCGCCATATGACTTAGATAACCTTATCACGAAAGAATCTGCCATAGTTTCCTGGGAAATACTTGTTACTCAATTTTTTAGTGTACTGAAGCAATTTAATGGAACGTAAATTTCATTGCTTCAGTACATTAAAAATTCGAGTAGCATCTTACTGTATTTTTTTTAGATAGTTAGTTAGTTGGATCTGTGGGAGGACTGATCGTATCAAATAGCAATCGTCCTCCCACAGATCCGTGAACCATTGTATATTGAAACATCTGTTTAACATTATTTTTTTTTAAATCTTGCAGTGTACTAAAAAATTAAAAAATACGTGAATAAATTAAAATTGAAAAAAAAAAAAAAAAAAAAAGCATGGTAATGAGAAATGGGTCTGGTAATAAACCAGGGCAATGGATGTGACGTTGGTAATGGAGAATTAAAAATGACCGACCGACCATTTAATTTGAAATTTGTTACTACATACTTTAAACATAAGAAAACAACAAAACACAGTTTATTTTATTATTTGTTTACAATTCCAAAAAATCGTGCCCCTTACGGTGCTGGTAATGAGATAATTAAAAGCTCGGGATTTAAATAAGAGGGCAAAGATCCCCAAAGACAAAATCGCAGCAATTTTATTAAGATGCCTTTAACTCTTTAATTCATTTACTCCAGAAACTATATAGCAAGTCGGCGCCAAATGTCGGCTTTCTTCCGGATATTCGAGTGGTGTATTTGATGTGCGAGATATTTGAGGGCAAGCCGGCGACGGCCCGTCGGCATCGCCCGCAGCGAGTGCCAGCAGCCTGCACTCATATTGTGCCGCAACCAATATATTTATAAACCTGAATAGTGGAGCCACCATCGTATTTCCTTAACAAAGCTGACAGCTTTCCGCAAACATTTTACGTTGCATCATTTCGCTAACGCTACAGATAAGTTGGTCGGTCTATTGTTATATGCTACACAAATATAGCTAAATATGGTGGCTGCACGACCGGCCTGGTGATGTATTAGTTTTTCAATACTAAGCATTTGCATAAAAATATGATTGAATTTAAATATTTTTTTAGGTAGGTTTTGTTCATGACCAAATTTGATTTCGGGGCCCAACTGAAAAAACGATCAAAAGTATGAATTCAAACTATTATGGTCCTTTCATGTATGTATGTATGTTTCTTTGAAGTAACAGATTAACCTAGTTGCGATCGAATCTAACCTACTACTTACTTTTTTGGTCGCAGATAAAATGTTTAATCGTAAGGCTTACTGCACACTATCTATTGCCGTTAACTGTCTGCAACATGTGTCACTTCTTTTTGTTTTAATAAAACGGGAATACTTACGTTTAATTGAGTCGGTTATACCGACTATAGTGTCACTTCGTCGCTTTTATTTCTCTCTACATTTAGTGGGACAAAACACAATTCCATGTCACAATATTGAACTTCAGCTATTACGTGGAACACTATAATATCTATAGCTTGTTCTAAAGATCTGAATCTCCTCATTAGGCTATCTACCTTCTATATAAAAAACAATAATATAATAAAAACATATTTAATTAATAATAATTATAATGAATAAGCTAAACTTAGATAGTACTTAAACTGTTGTTGTCCTTATCTGATAGACTAAAATAAAAGAAGGGAGATTGATTGTAGAGCTATCGACGTCCATAAAACATCGTTAAAGAAACTAACGGAACGTGTAATTGCAGCTTGCGATAAAGAGCGGCAAAGTTTCATGAAGTGGCATTAATTTCTTGAGAAACTTGACACGTTTACGTTTTAAAGTACCCTTTAATTAGAAATGGGCCAAATTGCATTATAGAAAGGGTTTTTTTCCACCAAAATTCGCGATATAGTTTACATTGTTACGTTGTTTGCACACTTTATTTCGTTTCACCGCAAGTACAAAGAATAATTAATGTGACTTACATTTATTTTAGGTCTTAGGTACATTTTCGAATGTAAAGACTTACCTCACAGTCCAATTTCCCTGATTGGTTTTGCGACATATATATAAAAAAAAAAAAAGCTGCTTGAATTGCGGTTTATTGTTTACAACGTGCAAATAAATTTCGCCCGTGAACGGCGATATAACAGAATATATATATAACCAATCGAGAGTCTGATGACTATTTCAATCTTTATACTCGTATATATATATATATATATAAGAAGATTGAAATAGTCATCACATATATAAATATATATATCTGGTCTGTGCGTTGCATCCTAATATAAAAGACTTGGCTTGTTCTTATATATTATATATATTTATATTTATTAAAAAAAAATATTATATATATAAATATATATATATATATAATATATATACAAGTCAAGTCAACAAGTCTTTTATATTAGGAATCAACGCACAGACCAGACCGCTCATGATAAAGACGTGAAATTTAAACGGAAAACTCCTCAAATGGTCTAGGTGAAGAATAAGAACGGATTTTGCGAAATTCCACCTCTAAAGGGGTAAAATGGGGTGTTTCATTTACTACCTACGCGAGCGCAGCCGTGCGGGCAAGCTAGTAACCTATATACTGGTGCTAGTGTAGAGGCAGGAACTAGCTTTTAATTAAGTTGAGGGTAACAATTTACTAGCTTACGACCATTATGTACAACTATGGTAGGTACCAAAACACAGCAGCAGCACCATTTTTTTATTCATGGGTCCCTTTACAACAAGCATTTAATGACAATAAGTGTATATTTTTATCCTTATCTACCTGAGTTACTGAAGTTTTATGCCTCTTATTATCGCTACTTTTATTCAAGTTATTAAGTTACAGATGGTCCTTTAAATTCTTTCAATACTGCTACCTAAAGTATTTACAATTATACCGAAGGTTTTGATGATAATTGATGCTGAACTGTACCTAATACTTTATGTTGTTATAAAAATCGATAGTGACTGCCAATCACCATCAATTTGTATGCATAATTAAATTTATAGTGAATTTTATGTCATTAATAGTTATTTTCTATTTGTTTGTTTTAAATAATTGACCGGTTACACGTAGGTGTTTTTATTTCAGCACAACTGATGTTAAGGGAGCACGCCTAGTCTAGAATACAAGCTAGCTCTCAAAATGAGAATGCCGCAACATACCGGTAGGTGCGTTCATTGTAGACTTGAGACTGTAATGCTTTTTCTTAAATAAGTCAAATATAACTTCGCTCAGTGGGTTTGTCTTAAATCAACTTGTACCAAATTGCCCTTTACTCAAACTACGTAAATGCTAACCTTAGTGGTAGTTGGTTACATATTTAAGTAATTTGGAGCTTAAACATTAGAGTCCGTCGAGACCGAGAGCTCACGGTGCTCTTCAAAATTCATCTGAGCGCCCCTGATCGATGCAAATACTACTTAGTACATGCTAAAATACTGCTTAGTATTTTTAAATTGAGATTTTCGAAACATAAGAACCTGAACAAATTCAGTATGTAGTAATAACTTATATCAAATAATTTATTGCTAATCAATAGAAGAATCAAATTTTAATTCAAACATAATAGTGAGCGCCATCGTGTATCGTGACCCATTATAAGTTCCGGTTGTCTTATAACAACTTTTCAGTCAAGTCAGATGTCTCCGGGCCGCCTAAATACTCTGACATTAAGACTGGAATTGCCACTCGGCCTATACGAACTTTCATTAAAAAAGTTATTTTACTGTGTTCGCATTTAAAAGAAATTGATCAAGTTATTTATTTAAAGTGAGTTTAACATAGCAAGAATAACCCTGATGTTCGTTAAAAATAAACCACAAAATTTATTTATCAGCCACCTAGCAAGATTACGCCGAAGAGCCGCCTATTAAATATCTATTTCAAACCACCACTTGGATAAAAAATGGGATCACCTTAAACGCTCGGAGCCTTCTATCTTCGTGTAGTATTCTGACCACGTACCAAATTCACTATAACAAACTAGGTAGAGCTTACTACGTTTCCGTTTTAAACCACGATACGACACGAACACTAAAATCTATTTTGTTTACTTCATAATAAAGAATATTGTTATTTTTTTCTCATTGTTTAGTGTAACGAAAACCCAAAATACACAAGTACAGCGCAGCATATCGATGGGGGTGGGTCGTAATTCATTTCGATCTTGGCCTACCAAAACCAAAGTACTTACATAAATTTGCTACTTACATAAATTTATACAGTTATACCCACTGTTGAATTGTCATAATTATATATAGTGGGCCAGCGTGAAAAAGACTAAAAAAAGACTATCTACTGGGGCTTAGTGCAATAGGACTAGAGTAGACCATAACGGTCATAAGTTGATTTGAAGCTATGAAAAATTATTCCACTTCATAAAATGACTAAAGCGCTATTTGATCCCAACAACACAGAATTACATTCCATAAAAATAATATAAAAGCTAATAATACCCTCACAGAGCCATAAAATGGAGTCAACACAAATGGCACAGAAACGGCGTAGGTTTGAAGAGTTGGTAAATATAAAACGAGCCAATTTTCCTCGGGAAAAAAGTGCTCTTTGGTGCCGATAAGTCGATAATTTCCTCTCTATATTCTGTGTAGGATTTACAGCTATAGCTTTAAAGTGACATTCAGATCCTTTTACCTAGGTATACGCGCTATCAAATATTGCACCTTATACGTTGTGTTATCTTGGAATAACATTGCTTCTCATTGAATCGAGGCTAGTCATACCAAGCATAAAATATTTAATTGTCCCCATAACCTCGGCGCAATTAGGTTTATTGGCTGTAATGTTCGACTTTCAGAAGGGATGTGAAAATACTTAGGTAACCGTACGTTCCTTGAGGATAAAAAGATAAGATACTGGCATGTTTTAACATTTTATTAGATACTTTTATGTCACATTTACTAGTTTACGGTCGAGGTTCATGTACGTACGTGGTGAATTTGTATAGTAAGGCCGTTCGGTAAAAGCTAAGATCTCGTAGTAACTTCTAGAATAAAATATTAAAGTCCGGGCTGAGCGAAGCGCCTGCAGGCCACGGATGACGCCCGTATCTCACAGCCTCGCCAGTTTTATTGCTCTGGAAAGGCAAAACATGCAAGATCAAACCAGGGTCGATATTAAATATAGATCTACTTTTCTATACATAACTTATTGTTGTTACGTTTTGCATCATTATGGTTTAAACACGAAGACATAATTTGATTCAAACAAGGTTTGGGGCAAACTTTAGGCCTCAGATTGAATATAATCTAAGCCCCTATAATCTACCTATCACTTACAATACAATATAACTTTATTATATACCAAAAACAATAATAAATAAAACCCGGTAGTACAATAGGCGGCCTTATCGCCTAAGGCGATTTCTTCCAGACAACCTTTGGGTGGACAGAATTATGACTGAAAAAAATACGGTCGGTGGTGTAGATAGACAAAAATATATATATGAAAATACATATTTAAACCAATTACCTATTTAAAATACATAAAATAAATACATACACTAAGTAAGTGTATCTTACTGACATTTAAAAAAATAAAAGTCTAACAGATATTCTCATTACCGCCAAAGCTTTAAAAATATTAAATAAAATACAGTAAATACAATGGACATTTTATCAGTGACGAACAAAATGCATTCGCTTTTATGAATTCACTCGACTTAATTCGAGTTAAGATTCAAATTGTTTCAAAAGAGATTACTTACTTAAAATTCAAAGTTAATCTCTTCAACTTCACTTGAGACCCACGCAAGTAAAACCAACCACAAACAAAACAACGTGGCTTTAGGGCAATGATAAAGGCTTTGCTATTATTAAATCTGTGTCTTATGTTAACAGTAGTGGGTACGTCGAGTATACTAGAATACTTTTGCGTTTTCAGCTTAAACTTGCGTCTTCAGCTAAAGTGGGCTCGTCAACATAAGGATTGCATTAACGCATTCGCTATAACTGGCTGAATATCAGCGCATGCCGCTCAAATAAGCTACATTTAGTGTTGGTCGAAGAGATAGACAGTCAGTTGCATGTCTTATGACATGCAATTGGTTCATAAAAATCAACACTAGACCACATAAAATGATTTGAAAGATGCTGACAACTTACAATTTGTCGCAAATTAAAGCTGAATACGCAAAAGTGTGGACATAGCTGTTGATAAAGGTGTGCGTGCAACTTTTAATAATAATTACCGGTAGCTCATCAAAGCGGGCGGTATAATGCATTGTATAGAGTGGGAGGCAGGGGCGAACGCGACGCCACAATTTAATGCAAATGTGGGGATATGGCGATCAAAGCCCCAAGAGTGCAGCCGGCTTCCCTCGCAGCGTTGGCTAGAGAGCAGCTAATTACCTTATTATGCTCTTCAAAAATAAAACCTGGAAATCTTCTGTCTGAATTATCTGTATATATAATTTTTTAGAGTGATTCCGGATTTTACACTATTGGCAGAATCAATTTTATCTTTTACAAAAGTTAAGTTTACATTTCAGTCTTTGAAAAGTTGTTGCGGATCTTCAGTAGTGGAGTGCTTTTATAAAACTTAGTTACAGTTACAGTTTATAAAACGAAATAAGTCACTCGCTTGATGGTAAGGGACATGCAAGCTTATCCTCACTAAAAATAGCCATTTGATTCTGACAATGATGTCCAAATCAATGTTTTGTAGCGAAAAAAAAATAAAAAAAAATTGCAAATTAAACAGCGAGAGGCACCAAGCAGTTTTGATATAACCGTAATATCAAAGCTATATTGCCTCGTCATGTTTTGTTAAAACAACAAAATTGAAAACTGTCTGTAGTTTAGAAACTTTAAGGGCGAAGAAAAAGTAATATTGGAAGAAGCGTGAGACGCATAGCAAGTAGCTACGAGGTTACTACGTGCCCTACGGTGCGCTATGCCGCGCGCCGCGCCGCTATGTCGTGGCCACGTCGTAGCACAGTACCGTTACAAAAACTTGACTTGGAAATCGGCGTGTGAACTATTTATACAAACCGAATATTTCATTTATGAATATTTATTACGCATACCATAACAAGTAAAATAAAGAATACTCACAAGAACTTGAGTTTAAATATATATAAAAACAGACAGTCTGACTAATCTAAAACTTATCTTTCCGTAAGCAAGTAAAGTACGATACATTACCTAGTGCTCTTAAATACTTATCTGAAAAAAATATTTGTTTGTGTTATAGTGCCTACGAGCACCTTTATGCCGTGATGATTGAAAGGAGGGTAGTAATTAAGTCCTTTGCCCAGCTGTCGGCGGTGGGTGGAGGATGAAATAAATAGTACTGACATTATAAGAATAGCCGATAGCACAGAAACGATTAGTAGCACATATACAAGATGAAGTATTAACAACATATATACATATCGCACGCGGTTGTAGCCGTTTCGCGGCATATCGGGACCTTCACTTATTACGCCGACGACGAAGTGGACGCCATCAGCCGCTTCGTGCGGCGAGCGATGGCAGCATCACCTAGGACCATTGCAGAATACAATTTGCAAATGGCCGTTAAAGACCGGAACGAGGCGGTAGTGGAGGACCTGAGGCTAAGACTCGAACTAAATGTATTGCAATAGAATAAGATAGGTTGTAAGTATTGTGTGTATATTCAGAGCATTCACGCTCGCATAAAGGCTTCTTCTTGCGGCGGCGTCGTGTGTCGGGTCGCCCTCTTCCCTCAAATATAGTTGAGGAGAGCGATGGCTGGCACATGCGTCAACTCGTGAACGGGTGCTGCTCGCGGGAGCTGGACTGCTCGGTGTATACACGCAACATAGTATTAAGTATAGTAGATTTTCCTCTTGTTATGTTGTTAGTCTTATATTATCAGTAATAGTTAACAAAATATGTAAAAGTTGACAAAGGGCATGGACCTCGGAGTCCGTGGAGTAATTAATATTAAAAAAATAAAATTAAAAAAAAACATATATTGTTGCAGATATAGGCAGAGCTCTACCGTGAGGTGCGTAACGTAGGGCGGGGTGATGGAGTTGGTAATACTGAAAGCGAAGGCCCAACTGAATCGTCTGTTGTCGGGGTCTCGGGGTCGCGGCGGCGGCGAGGCGCGCGCGCCCTCGGGCGGAGCGCGCGCCGCGGGCGCCGGCACCGGGGGCCGCGCGCGCGCCGCCATGGCGCCCGCGCCACCGCAGCCTGAGCACGCGCCCTGGCTCAATGCCTCGCTGCTCTACAACGCCACTCGGCTCAACGCCACCTTCGACCTCGCTGACTACGACCTGCTCAACACCAACGCAACCGACGAACACAACAACCACTGGTTCTGTGCCAAGTGGACCAGCGCGCAGCAAGATCTCTTTCAGGTATCTATTTGTACTATCCGCACAAGTTATCCAAAATACTTTTATATGTTATCGTCTCCTTAATAACGTGTAACTCATGCTGACCGATTGCTTTTCTATTAAGTGTTTTACTAATTCGTTATTTAGCTTTTCAAAACCCTCATCTTCCATTCTCTTCCCTCCACAATAGTTAGCTACAAATCAATTATTCGTAGATACAATGATTGTTAAGAAAAATGCCCAAGCTGACAGATATTATCCTAGATTACTATTCGAAGTTTTTTTAAATGTTCGACAGGCTGGTGTTTGACAACTAACATACCTGATGTTAAAATGACAGTGTGGTCGAGAATGGTAAAAACACCTAGCGTGGATTGGGGACTGGCTCTCAAGTTAGGCTCTGTCACATGCTTGGCTGTCGGCTTGGGGATCGCAAAACTCTCACCGCTCAGCGCTTCCTGCGGTGGTTCTGGGCGCAGTCAACCATAAATAAAGCCGTTGTTTGTTTTAGGCTGCGAATCTGTGCTTCGCGATCGCGTTCCTGGCACCGAAGGGGTTTAAGCAGAGCATCCTGGTGCTGCGCGCGTTGGCGGCGACGGGAGCTGTGCTGATGGCTATGTGGGCCGGCGCCGAGGTGTGCGCGCCCGACGTGCTCGCCTGGAGCCTCGCGCTCGTCTTCGTCAACTCCGTACACACCGTCTTCTTAATCACTAGGTAATCCTAGCTTTTTATGACAGGCTAGGTGATTGACAACAGCTTACCTGATGTTCTTCGAGTGTAGCTCACATGTTGCATTATTTAACACTATTCGGTTGTGATCTGTGTCAGCATAGTCTAATAGAACTAATGGAGCTACCAACTTGATTATTAATCACAATTATTATTTACGACATTGTGACAGTATTTCTGATTTTAAGCGTAATACCGACTGTACACTTAATACTTAAACTTAAAAAATATGCAATTTGCAAAGTACCTTTCCCAATTGCGCTCGTTCTACGTAATAAATATATATAAGTGCAGTGTAATGCAAGACGAGGTCGCGCGCGTGTCACGCTTAGCACTCCTTGATAAAGGTCATCGTATGTAATCGAAATAATAGTTGGAATAACCGACTCAATTGAACGTGAGTGCTCCCATTTTATTAAAACAAAATATATATAACGTTTGGTTATGGCATGAACCTATCGAATAGAATATATAAATTTATACAACAAAATATTCAAAGGTACCTAATAACCGGTTTACGCAAACAACAAAATGCTAAAAGATATTGGCCGATTTAATCAAAACTGAAACAACTTTACAAAAATTTTCAATAGACTACATTTTCAAATCCAGAACCATTAGTTTCCTCGCCTTTATGAGAGCCTGGAATGAAACCGGAAAACTTTGACATAATAGAAAAACGACTACCTAGACATCTGCTTGCAGTTTCGTAAAGATAGCATTCCAATGTCGTGCTCGGCGACGGCGAAAAGCAACAGCAACAGGGTCGCGCGACTCACTATACAATATATGAATTAAGTAGTATTTAGTATGAATGTATGTGGTGCGCAGATTAACGCAAGCGTCCGCATCGCCGCGTCGCGTGGCTTGTTTTGTTAAGCGTTCCATATAAATTCATACTAAGCAGTGGGTCGCGTAAATCGACCGCGGTCGGCATTCCCTCTCGCTGGTTGTGGACGTGGACATCGAAATACTTCCTTAAGAGTGCCAACTAGGCTTTTTAATCTAATATTTTTTCGTTTTTTTGTTTACAACCTCTGGAAAGTCGAAACACAGCCATCGCATTTTATCTTAGATATGGAAGCTTAGAATTTGTTTTCCTGGGAATAGAAAACAAGAGAGATTAGATTTATAAATAGAATCTGGGAAAACCCAGTTTGAAGTGAAAATAGTTGAACAAAGTAAGAGCGTAATTTTTTTAAATTTTGATACGATAAAATAGACAGTCTGAATAGTAGTCATAGTTTGTTTTGAAATACCTGGACATTAGTATTATTTGGACATTTTTTTATTATTTCTATAAAAACTCGTGGACAATATCTGCAGCACTTGGCAAGCTCTTGATTGATATCAGCGTAAATAGAGTTCCCTACCGTTGCGCAATCGCCACGATCGCTTGCGTGATAGTGGTCTCAAGCCGCAAACCCGTTCTATTTTAATAGAATAAACTAGATCTAGGGCTAGTATTCTAAACAGTTGAAACTAGCTAACTGATATATCTGGGGGTCTGGGGTTGTTACTTTGTATTCTCTGGCCTTGTGCAAAGGGGCATTGTCATGGTGCAAAATACATATTTTTTTGTCCCTGATGAAATTCGCAACACACACAACAGATGATTTAACAAAAAACAGCACTGTAGTATTATGTTCCTTGATTTAATCTAAATGATATCTGCAATGCAAACTCCGCGCCAAAATGGAAAACAGTTGTGCCAAACAATCAACAAAAAAAAAAGAATTTGGAACCATAAACAAATGATTAATTCCCGATACTTTTTTGACACTGGGCAGTCGGGCAAAAATACAGCAATGTTTTTTGCCACTTTAATTGAAAAAAACTTTAAAATGTATCTAAATTATACTGTTGATATAGGTTTCTTCCACCGGCGTTATCTCTCGAGTTGACGGACCTGTATCTAAAGCTGTTCAAGCCGCTGAAGGTGAACAAGAAACACTTCCAAGAGCTGACGAGGGAAGCTAGGATAGTCCGCTTGGACCCTGGAGAGGCGTACGCACTTGAAGAAGTCACACCGGCTGATGAGAGATTGTCTATACTTCTAAAGGGAAAGTGAGTGTTTTGTAACATTATTATAACGTGTCAAAATTTCATTTGATTTGAAAAAAAAATGACATGGTTTGATAGTGTAAATCGGCGTGTTTAGCCTACATTTAAGTAATGAAGGTGTCAAAAAAACGAACTCTTCATCGCTATGGAGGTATATCTTTTTGTATCCATAACGGGCTTACCATTCTCTTTCTCTCTCTCTCTCTCCGACAAACTTCTCAAGTCCCAAACCTTTTCAAGTTTTTTTGGTAAATTTTTATCAAACTTTTCAAAACTTCTGTATTCTGTACACGTAATATTAAGTACCTAGTTGAATTTTGTTGTGCATTAACATACCTATATCCGTACTTTGAATTATAATCATTTATATTAAATATTTTTTTTTTTTTTTTTTTATTATTTTTTTTTTTTTTTTTATGTTATATATATTTCATTTTTACTAAAATAATCTAAACTTAAATGTACAAACTAAAACTATAAACTATACTAAACTAAATAAGTACTTAAATAAATTAAATCTAAAATATCTATAAATAAAAAACGGCATTTAGGTCGCTGTCTGCGGGTAAGGTGCCCAAAAAGCTGGCGACATTACCCCGTTGAATTGCCAAGCTCACCCTTTGACCGAGGTAAGCGCCAGCTCTTTGGTCACCTGTAATTTCGACTAGACGCCTGGACAGCTCCTTAACTAAACAACGGGCGGCCGGACCCCAAGGTCCCATGGTCTCAACCCCAAACGGAAGGAATATGTATCCCTCGCTGAGCGATTCATATTTCCTCCGTTTGAGGTTTTCCGCCATTTCCGCCGCTGCACCAGCCGCCCTCGAAGTGCTTTGGAGGTGGGAGGGTGCCAGAGTATCTGCACAAGTTGCGTCCCATACTAGTGGTCTCCCACGACTCCAAGGAACTAACGTAATGCCGTCAGGTCTCTTACCATCGTCGCGTGAGATACCGTTCGGCTCTAAACAAGCCGGCACGCTGACGGTGGCAAGGGCCCGACGGATGACGTCGTTCAGAGCAGCGTGGCGCGAGAGACGTCCAGCACTGCGGCGGCAAGATAGGCCATGGTGACCCAGGCGATCAACTTCAGCCCCGCAACGACAATTGTGAAGTTATATTAAAATTATATATATATATATATAAATTATATTATATTTGAAAGTAGTGAATTAATTTGATGTTCGTTTTTATAGTTTTGCTTGCTTAAAATACCAAGAAAATATATCCCTTTACCTATCGATTCAATAACAACGAGCTTTAAGTAAAGAGAGTTAAGAGTCACATTCTCTTGAGATAATCCTACCTCTTGTAATAATACAGCCTCTTATCATTGTTCACCTACAAATAAAACAATGTTAACGTAAATGGAGATGAAACTGCAAAGCATTTTTTGTACTTTTTATAACGTTGATCCAGTAAGTACAATACTAGAAGTAATATTTATAACAGTGCAATACATGCGCATATACAAATACCATTAAAAGGCATAAACGGCCGCTTTAAAAAAAACTGATAAATACGAATCCATTTACACTTCTTATATTAAATGCTCACAGAATTCGCTCAGTCGGTATTACTCAATTACGCAGTAAGCACTCAGATACCTATCTAGTTAATTACGCGAAGTTAAAGCTACTTAGCGCACTTAATTAATTACTTCTTTAATGATGGGGGAGCGTCGCTTGTCGAGTACAATGGGCACTGAATAAATGTCCCCTTATGAAGCTTGCCAACTGGGGTAAGAAACAAACTATTCAATACAAGAACCGCGGGGAGCCTTACGTTTGTTATTCGTTTTATTATTGCAGTTACAATAGTACCTCTTACCCTCTTGCCGTAGCTTATATTTTTTGAAGGTATATTATGTGTTACACCCAGAATATTTAAGGTTTCACAATGTGACGATAGCATTAGATTTACTTAATATGTCGTAGCCAGATCTAAAAGAAGTTAATATAGATAATAAGTACCTACTTAACTATTGTGTTACGTTATGTGGATTTTTAATAATGATTATAAACTAATCTGCACTTACACTAAAAAATATGTAAAGCCGCTTTATAAACTTTTTAGTTAATCGGTTTATAAAAACGATTAATTCAGTCGGCATAACTCAACTGACCACTACTCAGGGCCCCTATTCGGAGAAATGACATTTTATCTCGGTCGCTCTCACTCCCATTAAATTCTAAATTAGAGAGACAGTGACCGAGATAATCTCGAGCGCACAGGAATAGGGTCCCTGATAGCGAATCAAAATCTATACATTATCAGCCAAAATCACCAGAAAAGTACAAAATCTATACGTTGTTTTACGTTGTTAAAGTGGAAAATATTTTTATATATTCAATGTATAAAATTAATTATATTAATATTTTTTTTCACTCCCCTCCACCAAAGGGCTTGCAGATTAGGTTTTTTGTATTTATTTATTTTTGTTATTAATTTGTTTTAATTTTAAGTAGGTAAGTAGGTAGGTTATATTTTATTGTAAATATGTATATAATTTTTGATAATTAAATGACTCCCATTATATTAAAATATTTTTAATATAATTCCTGTAAAAAAAAGATTGTATCTTCTTTTTTTAGGGTGCCTCTTCAACTAGTCATTGGCAGTCAACTCTGCATATTATTTAGTTTAGCTGGCAAGACGAAAGAAATTTCGTTGGCCCATCCATTCTCGAATGTTACGCAACCATGCCTTGCTTCTACATCTGACTTTCCATCTCCAAGCAACTTTTTCCCTCATACAATTTCCAAAAGCTTTTTTCTGGCACACTGAAGCATAGGTCCTACTCGTACCTAGTTGCGGGTAAGTACATAAAATTTTATAAATTGCTACATAACTACACCATTTTTATTCCCTAGAAGGTCATAACCAGAGCTTTAAACTATCGTCGTTTGGGAATTCTTCCGTTTAATGCGAGTACTTACAATTAGCCCGCACATTATTTGCTAGTATGGTAATAAAAAGGTAGGAACAAAATGGAAATAATTCATTGTTTGTAAAGAAAACATTTTGGTGTTTTAAATTTTTCGTTCCTCATAAATAAAATACCTACTATTGTTGCCAAATTATACAAAAAAGTCACAACAAAACCTGTATTTTGTTCCTGCATTACATTTGTTACGTGTTCCAAGACAATTTCGCCCTTCCTGAGACACCCTTAACTACTTCCTTACACACAAAATGTCATCGTGAGGTCATGGTTCAGTTTGTGTACTGTTAAAAATGGTATTATTTTTTACACAAAGAATAAACGAGGGTAGGTAACTGTTCTATTTTAAAATTTGAATAATTTATTGTTATGTATAAGAGCCCGAGAGTTTCAATATATTCTGCTATGAAAAATAAACACTTTTCTATAATCTCAATCTCAATGTATAAACACAAAAACATAACTTTTCACACACACTATATTTTAAAATTTAACAACGATTATGTATCTTTCACAAAATAATATTAGGTAAGTACATTATCTAAGTACTCGTATATGCAGATTATGATTTTCTGCCTTCTGGCTACTTACCAAAACTTGGGCGAAAGTAAGATAGCGCACACAACCGCGTTTTGGGTCCCGTAAACAAACCCATTCGCTTCTTTCTACCTCCCCTGGAAAGAAAAGTTCACCACATATCCACATAATGTATCCACTTTACGTATGGATTTACATACTATATGCCTGAATTTATAATAGAGACAATTAAACTTTAAAAAGGAAACCAAACGAGATCGCCTACAAATGCTATAAATAGATACTCTAGAAATTCTACTGGCAGGCGATATACGGTGGCAATATAAAAAGGGAATCAATAAGAAAATTAAAAAAAACACGAACCGATAAATTCTGAATTCAGTTGTGGTCAAAAATCGAGGGTCGGGCTATGGGCCATGCTATGGGAGCACGGCCGTAAATAAGCCGTGCTTATGTCAAGCAGTGTTTTGAGCTGATAATGATGATAAGCTGTACTCAAAACATTTTGATATCTAGCCAGTCAGTGATACATAAATTTACACTTGTGCAGGTTAAAAGTGAGCTGTGACGAAACACATCTGCACTACATACAGCCCTATCAGTTTGTCGACTCGCCCGAGTGGGAAGCCAACCGGGAACAGTCAGATGATGTCTTTCAGGTGAGTTTTTAAGTTCTTTGACTAAGTTTTTGTTTCGTACTTTTTATTGAGGTTAATATTTATTGTTCTTTCCTCAAAAAGACAGCTAGATATTAGAAGATGTTGTCTAAGATAACCTTTTATATCCTAGAGGTATAATCATACCCAATTATAACGTTCTCAACACCTTAACATGCATGTTGTGTGTTGTTTACAACTCCTAACCACAGAAGTGTAAGATCTCATAACGAACCGTATAAGACATAATTATGTAAGTCTCCAATATAAATATAGGTGTCATACTTGGCAGGAATTCCGAGCACGTCTTCATAACACAAAAATATTTACAGAAAGAGGACCATCAACAAAAGCTGCAAACCGTCGATAAATTCCTATCGTACCGCGGATAACACTCATTATGATTCAGCTCACAATTAGGGCAAATAATGCAGAGAAGGGGAGCGTGTTTATCCCCACGACTGCTCAGGATTTGGGATAAAACAAATATTGACGTGCGAAGACGAATGTATTGGCAAAATATAAACACAATCATTACATCTAGAGTTACGAGCAACATCGCGTTAAGATCTAAGCTCGATTTAAGAGCATCCGAGCATAGGCTTAGTAAACAGATAATTGTATAATGTTCGTGACAAAAACATTACTTATTTAAGAATGCGATTATTTGCTGCGAATAACAATAACTCAACGGACCAGAGTAATATGAATTGCTTATATGCATTTAGTCAATTGAAATGATTTACGGTGGTTTAAATTTCAAATATAATGGTGGAGTAGAGTACGGTTTTCACACACAGCGCCATCTAGCTCCAAACAAAGCAAGCTTGTACTTATTAATAATCGGTTAAATAATATCTAGGCTTGCGTTTGACTGCCATCACGCCTGATGGTAAACGAGGATGCAGCCTACGATGGAGCACGCTTGCCTAGAAGAAACCGATTCACTCGCGACTTGAAGACACCCAAATTATAATTATCAGGAAAAACCCACTCGGGCAGCGCATTCCACTGTTCAGCAGTTCGAATAAAGAAAGTGGAATCAAACCGTTTCGTACGAGTTTTTGGTATATCTACCATGAAACGGTGTCGCTTTTTTGAGCTCCTGGCTGTCCGATAGAAGAATGGGCAGGGGGGAATTAGATCATGCAAATCCGAAGCACACTCCCCGAAATGTATCCTATAAAATACCGAGAGGCTAGCTACCTTTCGCCGATGACCAAGACTTTGTAGCTTGGTCCGCGCCAGGGAGTCATCGCCAATGATTCTCTTGGCACGCTTCTCGATTGACTCCAACGTCTCAAGCTGGTACTTAGCCGATCCATCCCAAAGGTGCGAGCAGTATTCCATGCACGACCTAACTTGCGCTTGGTATAATGAAAGCAACTGTTCCGGCGTGAAATACCGACGCACCTTCGAGAGGATACCCAGCTTCTTGGCAGCTAATTGAGCCTTTGACTCAATGTAACAGCCAAAGTTGAGGGTTGGAGTCAGAGTAACGCCCAAGAGATCAATATGATCGGTTATAGGCACGATTACGTTTCGAAAGGAAGGAGCCAGATCGAATGGCTTCCTTTTAGCGGAGAACAGACACGCCTGGGTCTTAGCTGCATTGAACTTGACCAGGTTGGCATCGCCCCAGTCCGAGACTGCCTTAAGGGACAAGTTCAAGCGCTCGACCATGGCCACTCTTAATGACTGGATTTCAGGTCCACTGGCTCGTGCATTGGATATGTAGCTTTCTACAACAGTGCTGTCGTCTGCGTACCCAAAGGTACCGGGCCTAAGCAGATCGTTAATGTGCAGCAGGAAGAGCGTCGCAGAGAGCACCGACCCCTGAGGAACACCGGCATTGATTGCCTTTTCGTCGGACGAGCAGCCATCGACGACCACTCGAATCGACCGATCCTTCAGGAAGTCAGATATCCAAGCAATGAAGCCGGTGGACAAGCCGTAGGAGGAAAGCTTGCTAATAAGGCCGTCGTGCCAAACCCTGTCGAAGGCTTTCGAGATATCGAGAGAAACGGCGAGCGCTTCCCCATGTTTCTCGACAGCCTCACTCCAGATGTGAATGGCATACGCTAGAAGATCCCCAGTTGACCGGTTTCGGCGAAACCCGTATTGACGGTCACTGAGGAGGTCATTAGATTCTAGGTATGCCAGGAGCCTGTTGTTGAGGACACGTTCCATAGTCTTGCAGAGTATGGACGTGACCGAGATTGGCCTGTAGTTTACAGGGTCGGCGCGACTACCTTTTTTAGGCACAGGTTGCACGTTAGCAATCTTCCAAGATTTCGGCACTTGACCAGTCCTTAAAGAGAGGCGGAAGAGGCGTGTCAGTACAGGAGACAGCTCAGGTGCACAGGTCCTCAGAACTATAGCTGGAATACCATCCGGGCCACTGGCCTTATTCACGTCCAGATTGCGTAGCGTCTTACGAACCTCTGTTTGGCGAATGCGAATATCAGACATAAATGTCGTATTGCCAGAAGATGATAGAGGAATCGCGCTACCAGCATCTAGACGTGAAGATTCCGTAAATTGAGAAGCAAACAAGTTTGCCTTCTCCGCAGCGGCATGAGCCAGCGTCCCGTCAGGTTTCAACAGTGGAGGAAGTGAGGGGCGACAGAAGTTCGCTTCGACTGATTTAGCTAGGGACCAAAACGCTTTACTACCCGCAGGGTACGAAGCCAGTTTCTTCCCTATTCGGCTAATGTGGTCAAAGCGAGCCCTCTGAAGAACCTTTTTACATGACTTGGCAGCCCTGTTAAACGCTTTCTTCTTCTGACGCATATCCCTCGCCTTACGGTTTCGAGCATCGACCCAGGATAGATATGCCTCATGTTTCAGTGCTTCAGCATGAAAACATTGAGGTCCAAACCAAGGACGAGCTTTGCCGGCCAATGGTACTTCGGCGTAGGGAATAAAATATTCCATAGCCGTACGTAACACATCAGTCACAGCATCCGCGCAAGTCGAGGGATCGCCAGATATGAATATGTAACATTTTGAATAATACTGTTTGTAGCTTGGAATTTTGGCTGAGTGTGGCTACGTTTAACTTATTAGAAGTAAAATAGTATTAAAAACTTCGGCTGCAAAATTAACAGCAGTTTTTTAGTGAATCTAGTATTTATAACATGAGTAATCGCGTTTGAATTTTCTTCAACTCCCATTTAAGTTGGTAAGCACCTATTTATAAAAAAAAAAACTACGCATATTTTAGACACTTTACATAATAACAAAGTAAGGGAAGTGCTTTCGCTTCGGAGCAGGCGGGATCGAAGTGGGGGCGTGGGAGGCGGGCGTCAGGTGGTTCGCTCTTAATGAATGTCTCCTTTTCCTGCAACTGAACTTTAAGCACCACGCCGCATTAAGCCAAAAGTAGGTTTATTCCATTTCATACACGGTATTTTATATTATGAGCCTGAGTATAAGAGCAATTAAAAAACATGTTGTTAGGGTCTTGTTTGAAAAGAGAAAAACGAATATCCAGGATATGGCTGAAATAAGTAAGTCATTCCGCGGTGTTGTCAGTATATTACCTTTGCCCTGATGCCGGGGCACTAGAATACGGCATCAGTAATAAGAACCTACTAAAAGGGGACCTCTGGGCTCGGGGGTGGTTAGAGGTGGGGCTCTTACCACCGAAGCGAATTACTGAAGCTAAAACTACCGAAACGAGCCCAGGGAGGACGACAGCGTCGAGTGATGCCTAGTAAGCCTATAACAGCGTCCGGCTGTTGTAGGCATCTCACGACAGCTGCTAGCTGTCCCGGGAAGAGCTGAAGCATGGTGCTGAGGGCCGGAGCCTCGGTCAAGCACCAAGGCAGGCCACGGGGGGCCGGCTGCACCCCAAAGCAGTCGGGTATCATTTGAAGATTTAAGCCTTGCAAAAAAAGGGTTTAAGAAATAGGGTGATATGATATGAATAAATATGAATTCAAATTTCAGTGTGTACTAAGAAAAGCTATAGGAAATAAATGTATAATACTTAGAATTTTTGAATTTTGGGAAGTCGCATACAGAATTTACAAAAGGGAACCATTTATATACAACTCTTGGATTGTTTGGCACGGCACGACACGGCGTGTACAGAAATGTTGTTTATCACCGACTGCAAACACATTTTACCTGAAATTTCCGGAAAACTGCTTAACTCAATTAACTCGATTGGTATTTGAAATATTACTTTGATAAGTTGAGCTGTAAAGTGAACTAACTAAGAATCTTGTACTACGACGTACCTACTCTACTAATTGGGTTTGTGCCGAAAATTTGGTTTGATCGTTACGTATTTATTCGAATTTTTCGGCAGTTTCGGTATAAAATTTTCTTTGGGTGAATGACTTAAATGTCTAGCACCAAATATATATTTTATTGTTTTAAATATGTCGATGAGCGTCGTAGAAAATAGTTTATAATTGTGCATTGTGAATACGAAAAGCTAATCGTAGCTCGATTTTTGGGCTTAATTATTTAGAAAAACATGTTATCGATTGTAGCTCTGAGTACCAGTGCTTCATAAGTCCTTCATATTGGCTCTCCAGCTTCCAGTTACATAAGTGATTGTTGTGATGCAGGTGACGGTGGTCGCGGAGGAGGTGAGCACGTGCATATGCTGGCCGCGCATGCGTCTCGAACGCGTCCTGCGTCACCGCCCAGCCCTCAAGGTCGTACTCGACTGCCTTATAGGTCAGTAATCTTATTTTTCAGACTCTCATCAGTATTCCCGGAAATTTGAAAATAATATGAGCTCAACAGAGATTTATGTCATCTATCTTACCAACGAAACAAGTTTTTTTTCCTCGTAATCGCACTTACCTACTTATTGGGTAGTGGCAGATGAGAATAACACATTGCGCATTACATTACCGTCTTGTAACCATCTTGTAACTCACTTCATTTGGAATTGTCATGTTCGTACGTCACAGAATATTGAAAACACACTAGCGGAGTAGAAGACGGTGTTTTGTCTGTTCATAACTTATCATCAATTTTCAATCGCTGCACTTTAAATCTAAAAGCACGCAAGAAAGCTATCGTACTTTTACCAAGGATATTATGGTAGGTACCATTTTATTTTTTTTGACTTGGATCGTTTCTTTAACTCTACTCACTCTAAAAGGATTTACGAATAAGCTTCACAAAAGCCGCCGTCAATAGCTTATAAGTACACGGCGATTAAATAGCACTTTAGAAACCACTTCCCCTTTTCCATTTCATAATACAATCGCTGCAATTTGTTACAAAGATTGCATGCCAATGAAATGGCATTTTTTTCGAAAGAAACCTTTCTAACATTAACTACCTAAGCGGAAACGGAGGTTTTTATACCAAAACATCCAAGTCAGTATAGCTACAGATTTCAGTTAAACGTGTTTATAAATAAAGTCGGTATTTCAAGTAGGTATAACATTTTATAGAGTTTTTCTAGAAAAGACCGTGTGAATAAAGGCCGATTTATAAATATTCCGTCGGTGGTTTCCAAATTACAGTATAAATTAGATCACCAACCAGAGGCGTAATAAAATATCAATTTACTGCTCTTTGTGTCAAACAATAATTATTTATTCATTTACTGTGATTTTTAAGTATCTAAAGCATCAGCGACTGTGTTGTAACGGATTAGGGGGGCGCTCCATTTCGTGATATTCGCCAAGAATGCTTGACTCCATTCTTGTGGCTTCTTCATGTGGCTTCACTAGCACCAAATATGCTTACTCAGGGGTGCTATCCCTACAGTGCTCTTATGTATATCTTAACTAAATTTTTAAGTTGTGGCGTAATGTATGATAACCTTGTGTGTACGGATATGGGGACACCATGGTGGTTCAGAAAATCATAAAAAATTGTATTAAAGTAAAAGTGTCACATAAAACTGTGAGTTACATTATTATTATTTTGTACACTTTTCCTACGGCACAAAAATGGCAGCTAAGATTCGATGGCACGTCTATCCAAGCAATCTATCCACAAAATAGATTGAGAAAATTCCTTGATTTGCAATCTTGCTACTGAAAAAAGATTATTGATTTTTTTAAAGATTTTAAAAATTTGCGAATAACCTGAAAACTACGACAGTAACAGTAAGTACTTATTTTAATTTTGTTTATAGTTTTAGTTTGTACATTTAAGTTTAGATTATAATATATACTTAGTACTTTTTGATTAAATAAAGAAAACTTTAGTTGTTTGAACTACGACACTTTTACCGAATATAATTTTAGATTTTCTGATTTCATGGTGTCCCCTATCCTTAGGTAGGTACAGGTTATCCATTCATTACGCCACAGCCTGAATTAAACTATCGTCGTATCTCGGACTGTCTGATAATCAACGCACAGCCTCAACCAGATAGAGACATGAACATTTCAGGTTAGCTTCCTATAGTAGTGTAGCGCCCACTCTGTGTGTAGCGCCCTATACTCTACTAAGCGGGTGAAACCGTAGGACACAGCTAGTTACCATAAAGTGCTTAAATCAGTTTGAAATAATGTTTCAGGTAAGGATATAACTCACAAGCTGTACTCGGTGAGTGAAGGCCTGGGCGCAGGGTGCGTGAGCGAGCGGGAAGGGCTGCCCGCTCACCTGACGCGCTCCGCCAGCGTGGACGCGGTGCACGAAGGCGCGCGCGGCCGCCTGCGCAGCGCCGCGTGGCGAGCGCGCACCACCACCCCTCCTAAAGGTACCCACCACTTGTTCGACGTGGTAAATTAATTTACATTGACACTGTTTGAAACTACTTAGGGTAATTTGGCACGATATCTTCCAATCTTTCAACTGAGTTGAGCGAAACCAAGTGATGTGTTTAGCCAATTAGATAATGGTAGGTTTTCCTGCTGCTACTAACTAGGTACTTCTATTACACCTCTCATTCCTTAGCTTTTTGGATACTTAATGGAGATCGGAGATGTTTTTCAAAAGATATACAGCCAAGGTCTTGCTCTCTCGTAACATCAAAGTGTACATTTCACTATTTATACGCAACAGTTTATATTATACCGGGTTCTCGAAGTCGTAGCGTAGCTCAGGTCATAGTGCTACGACCAGCGGAAGCGGCTGCTCATAAGGTTATTCGTAAATGTGCGGCAGAAAAATACGCGCCAACTGAATATTCGATACCTACAGCTATAATAAGTATTGTTTATATTAAAAACCACGACAGCAAAATATAGCTTTAACATTCAGAACATAAAGAGCAATCCAACGACACCTCAGTCGTCAAATCGGTTAAGCCGTTTTATTTAGGGAGCACCCACAGTTATCTGTGGGAACACACTAACATTCATAGTGTTTAAGTACACCCACGTACACTCCAAAAACATTATTCTCCTTCTTAGCTAGTCGAATAAATATACATAGAGTACCTAGTTGAGAGTGTTGACCTCGTGACTGTGTAATATCGATATTACATATTTCATTATTTTTGGAGTTCCCAAAAACTCATTAATAGTGAAATCGTGGTAAATGTCCCGTGAGTACTAATTTCAATTACCTCTCGGTCGTTTTTGTTAAATACAAAAACGTCTAAAACAGTGTTTAAAAGAGTCGTTGTATTATTTCAGGAACATCCTACTGGCAGCCGGTGGTGGCGCGGCAGTTCCTGAAACAATCTCCGTTCGGGCGCGCGAGCGGTCCGGCGGCGCGGCTGGTGCCGCAGGCGTCGTCTGCGAGCCTGCAGCCGGCGCCGGCGCTCCGCCGCAGCCCGCCCGCGCCGCGCCGGACCACCTCCTTCCGGCGCGGTGGCGGCCGCGAGGTCAAGTTCGCGGAGACGGCGCCCGCGCTCGACCCGCCCGTGTGACGCGGGCCGCGGCGCCAGCCCGACCTGGTGCCGCTCGTCTCCAGGCCCTTCTCCCCGACATCCTCTTCCCCTGTCAAATCCCCCTGACCAGAGGACTCACCTCACACCACAGACTTCTAAACCGGAGCTCTGTATGTGTATGTGTAACTACCAAAGAGACGGTTTGAACGACAATCTAGTGTTGGAAAGTGTGCGGACGCGACTGAAAAAAGGCTTGCAGTATTTATGGGCTTTAGATTTCTGTTTGTTTACGAATGAAACATACTCGCTAGCTGGATTTATAGAAGTGATACGAAAACGAACCTTCGGTAGCCAACGAGTGACTAATGGAACGTTAGTTTTAAGAAACGATCTGTTCGTTTTTACTGACCGTGTTAGTGTTAATCCTGTGAAAAGCTGATTACTGTTAAGAAGTAAACAAAAAATTTAAAATGTGTATTGCAGTGTACATACTATTATTAAACACTCAAATACGCCAAGGGACACTAAGCTAAAGTGCATATTTGTAATAACCGAACGTAATCGAACTGAGCGAGACTAGTTAAATTACGAAATCACTGATAGTAGGTATAATGGAATTGTAACATAACTAGGTATAGGTACACATATTTTTTTTAGAAGTCGTTACTTACTAAAAAGTGGAATTCTAAAAGTATTTTAATGTTAAAGTAATATGTAAATTAATTGTTTAAAAATGTTAAAATGTGTTAATTCGTGATAAAACATTGAAATTAATGCGCTGTATTAAGTATTAGGTAATTCGTAACGGAAAATCTATTTTCATGCTTTTATTAAATTATTATTTATCCAACACTGAACACATTTATTTACTGTGAGAACATGAATAATAAGTTAAATTATGAATACTACAGTTTATAATATAATTAACATTTACTTCTTGTTGTCTTCCGAGTTTTACAGGCAATGCAATAATTAAAAGGAACATAACTCGTTTGTATGAGAGTTTCTGTAATTTCTATCTCTTTTCAGCGTTCCTTTCACGGATAACTATCGATACGAACCTCATTTTTATTAAAATTGCACATTTCATATAATATCACATACATTATATCTTGTCAAAAACAAATATATTGTACCTTATGCTAAGAGCCGAGCTTTTAGTCGATGTATTTACTGTCTAAGCATCACTCAGGTTAGTCATTCGTAATTTAAGTGTCAATACACAACGTAATGGTAACCTACATGATTGTTACTCAAGTCGGTGTTTAGTTGATGTTGTTGCTTCGTTATACGTGTACGGTGTCAGGTTAGATGAGCAAGTAGGTAGTGTTCCCATACTTCGCCGGCGGCCCGACTTTCAATACGAAACTTACGGACTTTGTTCAACCAGGACCATCATTTTTCTTTAGGAATTAGGGAATTTCTAGTGCCCGAATATTGCTATCCTTTTTTTCTTTATTTTTTCTTCTTCTTTAATATGAATGTTGAATGTGAATGTTTTCAAACTTATCGTTTAGGATAAAATGTTCTCATTATTTGATATACTATATTTCGCTATCTTGTTCTGCATAGTGTATACGAGGCACGCGCATGGATAGGATCCATTTTTCTGCTATATTTCCTCCACTTCACACAGTCGACTCGACTTCTGTCTAAGTATATGATTCGTTATTAATTATCTCTTTAATCTGGTGTTTAAAAAGGGGAACCAATAAAGCACTAAAGAAGTTTCAATTCTTGGTCCTGATTGAACGACGTCTCTCGCGAATACATATCGTTCTTCGTCTTGTCTCGTCTTGTCAGTTACTTCTCTCCGTGTAGCTAGTGTTGTCGGCAGCCATTCCACGCTGTAGTCAATCTCATTAGAAAGGTATTTAGTAAACGACTTATAATAAGATTTTTATTTAACGGTCGCAATAGACGATAAGGGAAGAGTGTGACATTGTTATTCTTCAGTTTTGTTTCTAACATTCACAAAAAGTATTTTCGCTCGCATATTTATTTTGTTGTATAAGAACAACGACAAAGTGTGACAATTTCCCACTATTCTCTAACGTTTCTTGCAAATCTACAAAAAGTTTTGGCCTTGCTCTTATGGTGTAATAAAATAACATTGTAAAAGGCTAGTGAATTTTGATAACTAAATATCAACTAGACTTGAAATTATAAATTGATAAGATTTAAAAATATTAATTCACTTACACGCGCAATGGAATTTAAAAAGCTTTATATAACCTTGTGTCTAACATTGTATTTATGTAAAGTTATTATTATTATATTCAATGCTACAAATGAAAGACGTTAGCCGTAACTAAAATGGAAAAGACGACTTCCAGGAAAATTAAAAAATATTTACGTACACATGCGGCGTTAATTTGAACATTTAACTTAGATGCCATGGAATTGTAAATATTACCAATGTACCTACTTACTATCAATAATTTGGCTTGTCCGACCTTGCCAGATGTACCTACTGCCCTGTCACTCACGCGCGGTCAATATTATTATCCATCTCTGCACCTCATGAGATTTCTATAGATCTCTCATAGAAATGTCATGAGAAGCGGTGATCCAGATTCTGACATTCTATCTACATGACCGTGTGCGTGATATTATAATCTCGACCTTTTCAGAGTACTTCATCGTGCCCACATGATGTGTCTATGATCACCATTTCGCAAAACGAGATCGCTATGATAGAACTTTTTTTTTTTGGAACTAAAAGTCTTCCATTGTCTTCTTTGAATACATTTATTTACTCTCCTTTAAAATCAAATAATTGGGTACTTACCTATAATGTCTTGTTGTTGTACTATTTGAGAAATCTTCCAATTTTTTTACATATTTTTTGGCTGTAGTCACAGATTCTGTGACTGTAGTTTATGTACGTACAGTTGAATACATAAGTAGGTACAATATTTAGTGTTAGCGTTTGTAATAAGCTTTGTTCTATTTTTTTTTAAAATAAATATTGAAATTAGCTTTTTTCCAGGTTTGATATTTTGGTTAGTTACTCGCAGCTATATTATCAGCAAAAATCTGCTATTTTAACAAAAATGTTGATGCCCTGCTCTTTGTTTTACAATTTTACAATACTCAAGGAATATTTATTTTGTTAAAATATAATTACATACGTATTTATGTAATAATCGATGTTAAATATTAAGTAATTGTTGGTCTTAATAGTTTTACGAATACAATAAGAATTGTGTTTTGTACCTACTTAAGCATAGTAACGGGTGCTTCTATGAATTGACTTATGTACTTATTATCCTTATTACTGATTTATTATGTTGAAATATTTATCATTGTACAATTTAAAAAATACCATCATGGAGTGATGTATTGTGATGTATATGTTGTACACTCCTAATTATGTTATAGCTACCTATGTCAGTGTCAATGGCGCTAGTCAGAGTATGCATTTTTAAGCCTAAAGTTGGACCACGGGTCTAGTTATGGGGTCATAGTCCAACTAAAAATAAAAATTGGGCCATTGCCCCTACCGAAGGCTCGTATTCCAACTGGTTGGCCAGATTAGTTGGACCACGACCACGTAACGAACATGATCAGTGATCACACCTGACCACGGACCACAAACCAACGAGAATAAGGGGAAAATATATTTCTCTCGTTTTTTAGACGGCGGTTGGCGCCAACCAAGTTGTTACGACACGTGTGTTGGCACAGGTACAATGTTCAAATACAACCTACCATAGTACAATGAAGGGTTAACAGAGGAATATCGGTGACTCTCAGACAGGTGACACTAAACTGAGTCTAACGTCACACAATAGCTTTGTTCGTAACATCGCCGTGTCGCTCCCACGAATATTCTAGGGTATCACTATATCCTGGTTATCCGTCGTACACAGAGCAAGCCCGAGTTAAACAACAATCTATTGAAATTGCAACGACAGGACCTTCGCCTACTGGTAGGCCTCATAACCGGTCATTGCAATTTGAATAGTCACTTGTACAAAATAGGAGCTACGGACAGTCCGCTGTGTCGTGGTTGCATGCAGAAGAACGAAACAGTAGAACATGTGCTGTGGCACTGTACAGCCACAGAAGAAGTTAGAATCGCCACTAGGTTGCTTGAGGCAGCTTCAACATCACCCATGTCATCCCGACAGCTTGACTTGGTCTCATCATCATTGTTAACACCATCTAAACCACTGGAGCAGCTATGCCAGCGGCCTAGAGCCTCGCTCCGTTATTTCAAGGAGCTGGGTTGGCTCGGGTAGACGCTGGCAGGGGGGAATGCACAATACACCCCATGCGGGACGTCAGTGCAGGACTCATCGCCCCCATCTCGAATAAGAATAAGAATAAGAATCGCCGTGTCGCTCCCACGAATATTCTAGGGTATCACTATATCCTGGTTATCCGTCGTACACAGAGCAAGCCCGAGTTAAACAAGAGTTCATATTTTTATAATCGAACATAAGAACGTCACGCGTGTACGGTCAAAAATAATTTATTGTAAGCTAGCCCCTAGTCGTATTTAATCGGTTTGTTTATCCGGCACTTATCGGTTTGATGTGTATAATATTCTTATTTGCTGTTTATGTGTTTATAAAGGAGAGCTAAACCTTGGCAAAGCGCCTCTGTGATACAAGTTAGCTATTTAGAGGAGTCGTCTGTTGAACTATGTATGTAGCCACAGTTAGGACTACGTTCTTGATAGTAGGCAATAAGAGGTGCGCGAGGCGATCTACTTGTTTAAACAAGGCGACTTTTTCAATGAAACTGTTTTGGCAAGTCGCTTGCCCATAACAATTCAATGCCACCCAGAATTTTGAACTTAATGACCATCCCTCTGAGACACTTTCGGACTCAGACTCCGAATTATAATCCGGCATAAATAAATAAGGCTTGCACACTACCGCTTGGCGGTTGAATAACTGACAAAGGGAATGTACTTTCCCAGTCGAATCTACAAGATTCCTACTTCTGTAACTCAATGCAAATGGAAAAGCGAGGGTGAGGTGATGCGCACTTCCCGTGCTAACATTCCCTGCCCGCCACGAACGTAGTCCTTTCTATAGACGCGATCCAGTGCTATCTATAATGGATTGCCTCCTGCGTTTGTCATGCATTACCTATATTGCGGTTAACGATTTTATGTATATTATTGTATTTATTCACTTTATTAACATGTTTATTATGTCTTTAATAAAAACGAATTGCTTATATTTATTAATTTTCTTTAGTATGAAAACACCTCGCAAAAATCACTAAAGTTGCAATTTCCTGCTTGAGACTAAGTACCATTATGTTCCTTGTTAAAGTACC
Organism: Apocheima hispidaria; assembly: GCA_947579745.1. Lineage (NCBI taxonomy): Eukaryota > Metazoa > Arthropoda > Insecta > Lepidoptera > Geometridae > Apocheima > Apocheima hispidaria. Next base: position 8,819,688 of record OX388151.1, read on the forward strand.
ACATCTAGTATACATTCATCTATGTACCACATAACAGTAAGCAGCTTTTCAGTTGGGATATCGTCAATCTGAAATCTTCAGTTTTTTAGAACATTCTCTCTGTCGCACAATGACAATAGACAATCGTTTATTTTTATTTTGTGACAAAAAACATCTTTATGAAATTAAATGCGCTCGGAGTTTTGGCGGGAACGTGAAGACGTCATGTTGCGTCATTGTATTATTTTCCTAAACTTATGTTATTTTGAGTGTTTAAAAATTGGGGTTTTTTTTTATTCATTAAGTGTTCGTGAACGTGAAAAGTGTTGGTGAATAGTATAATGTTGTGAAACGTAACTCTTCGTATTGTTTCCAAAACTCCAAAGAAACCTACACTCCACCACTTACTAAAAGTAAAAAGGTAAAGTCTCCACCACTTTACTGGAGCATAGCGTGGACTTGACTGTGACTTACTTTGCTTGATTTAGACTATGACTGAGACTTATTTTATTTGTGAAATATTTAACATTACTTGAAATATTACAATACTTGACACTGGCTAAATACACAAACCAGTGGAGCCAAAACTTGAGAGAAAAAAAATGCGCTGTCAGTCTGATATCACCTTGGAGCAGTTAAAACCAATGGGGAGATGCATGCTTATTCGTCTTGCTAGGTGGCGCATTATCGCTGGTGTTGTTTCACTGTCAAAAGTGGCAAATATCAAAAGATAATTTTAGTAAATAAACAATAAATATCGTCTGGTATTAAAACATGCCTCTGTGTAGTGCATTTCAGTGTAAAAATAAAGGAACACCGTTTTCCGAAACTTTGTGCATCATATATTGGATACGAAACTCGTCTTCTAGGTTATGTAATGACCATTTCAAACCTAATAATTTTTACGACGAGAGCAGTTTTACTGGTTAGTACTTTTTTCATTAATTAACACGTAGGTATACTATACCTGATAATAGTACCTAATTTTACTATACCCTACTTAGTCAAAAAATTAACTGTTTGGCTTGAAACGTCAACGTAAAAACTTAAAAAAGCTTTCGCTTTTCTTATTTTCAAAGCTAGAAGCTCCAAAATCAAGGTGACAACTGAGATATGAAGCTCGAAGTGCTCATACAATTGCAAGCAAGACTAATCAGACTAATGACAAGCACCAGCATGGTGGCGCTACCTAAGATTAGTTTTCCCTGTAGCTCCCCACTGTATTATTAGGTGCCATCGTGGGTTAATATTATTTATTTAAATTTGTGGTGGTTACAACATCTCCTTAAATATTTTGATTTTGTGCAGTGTGACTGACACGAACAAGAACTTATCTGCGACGCCATAATCCTCTTAGGAGGAAAGAAAAAATAAATAAAAAAAAACTATAAAAGCGATAGACTGGGATAACGCTATAAATATCTGTTTCTTCTTACCCGACTGCCCAAGAAGGAGGGTGTTTGAGGTGTACGTGAATATGTATTTAAGTATGTATGTGAATATCAGATTGTCAGGATTTGTGAGTGCCTATGTGTGCTTGTGTGTTCTTATAGCCGAAAAGACTTTTTATACTAATTTTGACGAGTAAGTTGTTGGTGGATTCCTCTTTATGGCCGGAGTGTGATAGACTAACTACATTTTGCAGTCGGGTTTTTTTTGTTTTTCTTTTAGTAATTACTACTAGCTGCGGCCCGCGGTTTAAGCCGCTATTCTACAGGAACGGTTACATTATTCAGAATAAAAAGTTGCCTATGTGTTAATAAGCTACCTCCATACTAAATTTCATACAAATCCGTTCAGCCGTTACAGAGTTGAACAGGAACAAACACACCTACATACTCACCTACTTACATACTTACACACAAACTTTCGTCTTTATAATATTAGTGTGATACATATTTCTGACGTGCCAACTGAAATTCCACGTACTGTATCTGTTCTAGTCTGTGTGTGCCATATAAATAATTAGCGTGTGACCCGACCAGGCCTGTCTCACACTGCAAATGTGAAACGTATAGTAACATAAATATAGTTTTAGCCTCGAGCCTTTTATAAAAGGTCACATTTACATATAACCTTTTTTGAAGTACTAACAAATATAATTAAAGCTAACGCGTGCAACTTATATACATAATTAGCATTGTACGAACTAAATAGAAACTGAAGAGGTCCGCAGATCGAAACAGAGCGTGGACTGTATATTACTCTAGCGGTCGGCCTCTTCAGTGTGGTTCGGGTTGTGATGTTTCTTATTCGGGTTCGAGGAGAGCTTGCAGTAAAACTTCTTGTTCCGTATGTACAGATCGACTACATATATTGAAATTCTTATTCTATCCTTAAGCTAAAATCACAACCTTAACCTACTACATTCTTTGCAACTTTATTGCGATGTAGCGAGAGTCTCTATTTCATCATCCTCATCATCAGCCAGCAGACGTCCACTGCTGAATACATGCTCCTCCTTAGTCTCTATATATTTAAATGTTATATCGGAGTCTTCTGTCCTTTTCGACCTGACGATACGCTCAAACTAGCTGAATTTTACACACACTGTAACTGTATTATAATATTATGAGAATGTACGATGCACCTTCGTCGATTGGTATCTGTACCTACCTACTAAGCACGCTATGTTTTTTTTCTATGGGGGTCAACGAAACTTGAAGTTATGTGGTAAGTTCACATTGCGATTTGTGTGCTGAATGAGCAGAGAGTAGTAGGACGTCGACCGGCGCGGGCGACATCTTACGACTAAATAATGTAGCCAACAGTATAATTTGCTTCCAGAATTTTAATCAATGCGTGTAACACAGATAATGAGGCGATAACGCTCAGTTGTGTTCGCGGCGAGGCCCGCGTAATGCTACTCAAGAGTTCCTTCTAAATATTTAGTAATTATTTGATTAGAAGCTTTAAAAATGTCGCTGCTCGTGAGAAAGTGTTTGTCCAATGTAAGAAGTGTCGGAAGATGCCAAAGTATGTGCATTCTACTACAAAATGTAAGTTATTTACCACTTACCTACATGTACTTAGGTTTAGTATGTCGCTTGTACTAAAGTTTTATTTTATACATATTCATGACTCAAGAAGTATAAGAATCGTATGTCATTGGAAAACAATCACGTCGACAATTTAGCGCGTCACTAGCAACAAGAATATAATAAGTAATTATAATCTCATCATTCAAGTTGTTTTTACAATGGCGTAACCTCGTAGATAATAACAATAATTATAACTTGTACATAATATATGTCAACTCTGTGATACGTCAATGGAAGTCCTATATTACTTACAAAGTACTAATTATTAAAATATCGAACCTTATCAAACTAAATCACATCGGAGCGCCTTTATAGGTACTGACTGTACTGACTGACTGTACTGATGTACTGACCGGGTATATGGCACGGAGAATACCTACACTGTCATGCTTATCTAACAATCAAATAAATCTAAAATTGCTTTGAAATTACGTTCCTAGCAATAAGATAACAAAGTTAAATAAGTGAATGTTGTTATCTCGTCATGTTACGTATGTTCTCATGTTGTTGTTAATTTTGGAGATAACCTTTTATAGCAGTAGGTGCGATGTGCCTATTGTTTCAATTTATTGTATAATTATACGAAAAGTAGTTTACGGTCCGAAAATATTAGGACATTATCATCTTTAATGGCCGCTACTGGGCAAAATAGGCAACCCTTTTGTCATTGATTTTGTCACATTCATCTTTTGTACTTAGTTACATTCAGTTTTTGTTAACATTAGCTGCGCCCCGCGGTTTAACCCGCTATTCTACAGAAATCGAATATTTTTCCGGGATAAAAAGTAGCCTATGTGTTGATCCAGTGTATAACCTACCTGCATACCAAATTTCATTCAAATCCGTTCAGCCTTTACAGAGTTGAACGGGAACAAACACACTTACATACTTACCTACCAACATACTTACACACTTACACACAAACTTTTGGATTTATAATAAATAATAAATAAATTATGTTTATTCAGGTACCCTAAGCCTTAAGTCTAGGTTTACAACAGAGATATGACAATGACAAAATGGTAAAACAAAAAACAATTTGAAAACAATTTTATTTATATTTTTAATATATATATATATATATATATATATATATTTTATTATATTTTTTTTTTTTTGTGAGAAAACAATTTTAGTAGGTTTGGCACCGGGCCCCGAACTAGACAACAAAGTCAGTGTTTTGGGTGCCCAATTGATCCAGTTCTGCAGAAGCATGTTTCGTGCAGAACTGTACATGTTTATAAACAATTAATTCCGCTATTCTACAGAAACCGAATATTTTTCCGGGATAAAATGTAGCCTATGTGTTGATCCAGTGTATAACCTATCTGCATACCAAATTTCATTCAAATCCGTTCAGCCGTTACAGAGTTGAACGGGAACAAGCACACTTACATAATACTTACACAGTTACACACAAACTTTCGGATTTATAATATTAGTGTGATTAGCAGGCTAGTTACTTGACCACAAACTTAAATTTAAATTACATAAAACTTAGCTATAGTTTATAACAACTTATCGTGATGGTGCACCATAGTCTCTGGGTGAACCAGCGGGCTTATCCCGTAATTCTGAAGGCGATAGTAATAGTGCGCGAGCGGGACCGCGTATATTGCGACTAAGTTGGTACGAGTGGGATGGCATGCTCTCGCAATCAGAATCACGAACGTTTCAAAGTTAGAGGATAAGCCCGCAGGTTGCAGAGTCTAGTCTCATCCGTTTTTGGCATAGGGCTTAGGATAATACTTATTATATAATTAAATTGGCGACAGATTTTCAACTTAAGGGTGGTAGCTAGTCAGCCGCGCCATATTTTTTATCGCCGTATTATTTACCGTGAATTACTAGTTATATTAATGATAGAAACAGAGTTAAGTTAGAGATGATGATGACAATAGATGATTTCATTTCAGGAAAGACAACGCCGTAACAGCAGTATACATATTAAACATTGTCTGAACGAGGATCACATCAAGTGCAGAAAATTCCACACTGGTCAAACTTTAAACAAGATTACTGCGTTTAAACTATCCGACATCGGGGAGGGCATCCGAGAAGTTGTTATCAAGGAATGGTAAGACAAAGTGTTACACACAAAAGTTTCACAAAGGACGAGACAAACTCATGGCATAGGGAAACGTAGAGGTCCTCCGGTTTTGAGGAGCGACGACGACGACGACCTGGGAATGGCTGATGCGATGATGTGATGTGACGAGTGGATGCGCAGAAGATCGCGCGAAGTGGTACTTCCGAAGAAGCCTGCGTTCAACAGTACACAAGCTGATAAAGAGACCCACTATTCTACAGAAACCGAATATTTTCCCATGATCAAAAGTAGCCTATGTCTTAAACCAGGGTATAAACTACCTCCGCACCGAATTTCATACAAATCCGTTCAGCTGGTACAGAGTTGAACGTGAAAAACACACTTACATACTTACACACTTTCGCATTTATAATATTACCCCCGATTACTGAAACGTTTGTTAACTTTGACGACAGATTAAGACTATTGCTGTCTTTGTCATTTGCTTAGTATCAGACAAAGGCAGTATGAGAATAAATCTGTGTCACAAACTTTCGCATTTATAATATTAGTGTGATATCTTCGTAAGTATATCACAAATTATCAAATTTGTATTGTAAATGCCAAAGTAAATCTGTTTGTCTTTCTCTCTGCGATCAAGCTGAATCGATTATGGTTTAATTTGACTAAAGATATAAAACGGGGGAAAATAAAGCGAGAAAACCTTTTTGTACATTAACATTGTAACAGTGAGTGATAATTGAGAAAATTCAAAATTGCAGGTTTGTGAAAGTTGGCGACAAAGTCCAGCAATTCGATAACATTTGCGAAGTGCAAAGCGACAAGGCAGCCGTGACGATCACTAGTCGTTACGATGGAGTCATCACTAAACTATATGCTGAAGTGGACCAAACTACTTTGGTCGGAAATCCATTAGTTGATATTGAAGTTCAAGACAGCGAAGAGGAAGGTATTAAATAAGCATTATATAAATGAGCAATCGCTAACATAGCAATTAATTATATTCTTGCTCGGTCAATTACAACTGGCTTACCTTACTCGAGTTATTTGCAGACCTAAAGTTTTTATGCTGTTACTGTACATCTATTGCCATAAGGCCTCGCTACATGGCCTGACCTGAAAGAGATGGCTTTATATAAGTTTCTAGGGGAGCGAAAGGGAGAAGCTATAACCTTAATAGTTTGTTTCTTTTGCTCCCGTGAAATTCAAATGTAACTGTCCCTTTCACACGATGTCAGGTCAGGTCATGTATAAACACCTTTATGCATTGTTTTATGCAGTTAGCAATTTTTTGTTTTGTGTGTTGTTATTTGATAATTTTTATCTTGTTGGTCTATGTTTTATAGTGTACTTATATTGTTGGGCTTAAATGGCTTTGTTCATAGCTTTACTTTACATTATAGTTTTTATACAAGTACATATTTAAATGTACGCAACCCAAAGTACCATTTAAAGTTGTAAAAAACTCAATATAATGAATAAATTTACTAAATTAGAATATTTTGCTTTTAGTTAGCCCAGAAACGGGACCAGTAAAGACTGATATACAACGAATTGCTACAATGGACAATAGCCAAAGAATAAAAGTACTGACAACGCCTGCGGTTCGGAGAATCGCAGCTCAATTTAAAGTGAGCAATCAAAAAAATTCGTCTTTGTTTATTGATTATTAAGTAGAAAGATAAACAATTATATCTTGTTTAATGTACATGTTATTTGAATAACGGTTTATTACAGATATTTGTTCTCGAATGAAATTAAATAACATAAATTATTTTATTTTAAGGTAGACTTAAGCAACGTGACACCGACAGGAAGAAACGGAAGAATTCTCAAAGAAGATATGCTGGCACATTTAAATATAGATTCTGACAATTCCAACATAGTGCCAGACTCTGGAAGTGTGAGAGCTATGGAAATACCGGTTCTTAAAGCTCAGGCCAAACTCGAAGTTTTATTGGAAGATAAAGTGGTACCTGTGTCCGGTTTTACTAAAGCTATGGTCAAATCTATGACCGAAGCAATGGTAAGAAACTGACTGACTATTGTTCCAATATCAACAACGAGAATTAGGTAGAACAAACTTGCATAACTAAACAATCTTATAAATTCACAGAAAATACCACATTTCGGATTCAGTGATGAATACAATGTCACCCAGTTGATTGAAGCTAGAAATGCACTAAAGAAGTTAGCCCAAGGCAAGGGAGTCAAGCTGACCTACATGCCGATTATTATCAAAGCCGCGTCTCTGAGTCTCAGCCGCCTGCCAATACTCAATAGTAGTTTAGATAGCTCGTGCGAGAACGTTATCTACAAAGCAAGCCATAATATCGGTGTTGCCATGGATACGCCTAATGGCTTAGTGGTACCTGTCATAAAAGTAAGTACAGCCGCAGTTGAATGTTTTCAAATTAATTAACTGTATTTCTTTCATCCACAGAATTCTCCTTATTAAATAAGGTCTTTGCTTTGATCTGAACTTTGTTTACAAACCGAAATTTTAGTAAACAAGCGAGTATTTAGGTAGCACCAAACGGTGCACATGGTATCCATTAAAAGCTCAGAAATTCATTAAAAAGAATCATTTTCTTTTTGTTTTTGATATTTTTCTGTTTTTAACTTGTAATAACAATTTATAATAGTTGATGTAATATAAGTACTTTGTTGACAGAACGTTCAAAACAAGAACATCTTAGAAGTGGCCAGTGAGCTAAATAGCCTACAAGAAAAAGGATCAAAAGGTCAGCTTGGCCTGAACGATCTCACCGGAGGAACATTTACCATTTCTAATATAGGCAATGTAAGTATGAAACCGGAACTTTACCTACTCCATTTACCTCGGGCTTCTGAAACGTTTGTTAACTTAAACAAACAGATTAATTCTAATCCTGCCTTTGTCTGGCACTACACAAGCGACAAAGATAGCAATAGACTTAATCTGTTGCCAAAGTTAAGAAAAGTTTCAGAAACCTGAGGAAAACAATCAAACTATTATGCCTCTTAGGCCCAATTTTACCAAACTTTCTTATTGTCGATAATTACTAGAAGTTCTGTGAACGGTACACCTCGAGAACACAAACTACTTTGTACAATCGCAATTTTACATCGCAATATTCGAAATTCTTGTTTAGATCAAGTAAGTAGTACCTAAGTAGTTGCTTATGCCAAACATAAATAAAATCAACCGGTAAATGGCGCCACAGCAAACATCCCTCTTTTTTGAGGGAAATACCCCACCAATCAAAAATCGCCGACGCCTAAAAAGTAAAAAAACCGCAGATGTCTGACTGACGCCATATTGAAGTTTTATCCCTTGTATAATATTAACTCCTTGAAATCGGCGGAGCAATGGTGAAACCTAAAAACCTTTTTTTCTTGGATAAACGGCAAATGTACTCTGGAGTAAGACTTATTTTATCTTGGTGAAATTGAGCCCTATGCTGGATTTTTCCAACGTCAGATAAATCTTATCTGAGGAATAATATGGCGGTTTGAAAGCTTTTGTATAGAAAATATGTCAAAACGCGGATTTATTCTAACAATAAAAGTTTGGTCGAATCCACCCCTTAACATAGATAAAGTGGAGCTTGTTTCAAGCTTTCTTTGAGAACTTGTTTGCGAGCTTGATACAGCGTGCATGCATACAATTATGTACTGCAGCGGCTGGTCGTGTTATAGACAGGTTCATCTTTTAACCGGTTTACTCAGCGACAGATTTATAAGTAGTATGGTAGTATAACAGCAGCTGTTTTGTGTACTTCGTGCAAAATAGGCATTGTGTGGTATTAATAATTGATTATACCTAGGTATATTGCAGCTTTGTTATTTTGATAGTAATAGTAATATCGAGAACTATAGTAAACGTATTATTATCTGAGTCATCGGGTCGTAAATCATTCAATCTGTTTATCTCGCTCGCACTTGCATGTCTTATAGAGTTTAGTATTCGTTTAGTGCTCGACGACTAAGATGATAATACGTTTACTATTTACTATTTATACGTTGTCTAGATAAACCTAATAACCTAATAAGGGTTTCAAGGTAATCGTTATATACCAATTTATTGCATTTTGTTTTTTTCACGGACTTTTGACCTTCGAAAATTATTTCTAAGAAATGAGATGAAGAAAAAAGCATTTAACCTACATGACACAGCTCACATCAGCATTCATGCGTAAAGGTTTAATCTCATAAATGTATCCCTTCCAGGTTGGAGGAACATATACAAAACCTATTATATTTCCTCCGCAAGTGGCGATAGGCGCCTTAGGAAAAATACAGGTAAAGTTAACGTCTCAGAGACAATTAACTAGTTACAATAAAGGTCTGACCTTATTATTGTAACTAGTTCTAAGCCCGTAACTGAGACATTGCGAGTCCTATAACTTCACAAGCCTCAGACTGATTGCTCCGATTTGGTCATTTTTTTTTTTAAATGAACTATTTGCTTATAAAATCAAATTCATCAACGCTTCTAAAGTTATCGTCGCACAAATATACTTACAATACTTACATATGTACTAAACCATAAAAATTACAAGTAATAAAAATACTAAGCCAAACTGTTCTCGTAGACTCTGACTCTACTTCCCTCGGTCAATAGGATTACGAATTGATTGAGAAACTTCACCCAATAGGAATGAATCAAATGTGAATTAACGCAATAATACTCTTAATGTTAACTGTAAAGTTTGGACCCGGGTATGTCCTACAACAGCGACCTGAATCACACAAACAGACAAGCAGCAGCGTCCTCTTAGTAAAGGGTGAGCGTTCTGCGATCCCCAAGCCGCCTACCGAGCGTATTTATAGCACAGGGGACCTTAAAGGGGAGGTATTTGTTCAGCAGTGGTCGTTCTGGCTGTGGATGATAAAATAACTGTAAAGTCCCAGTTCTAGTCAGAAATAATTAGAAATTAACAAGGGTTATGAGCTGATCGAGTACTTTTCGACCAGGTTCTGCCAAGATTCGACTCTGAAGGTAACGTGATCAAGGCTCACATACTGACAGCGAGCTGGTCAGCAGACCACAGAATCGTCGACGGAGTCACTATGGCACGATTCTCGAATGAACTCAAGAACTACCTAGAAAATCCTTATACACTCCTTTTAGATTTATAGAAACTTTTGTATATTATTTTTATCGGTTGAAAATAAAAGTGAATTGTTCTTTATCGTATGTTTTATTTCAAAACTCCCAAACGTTTTTAAAATATTTAAAATCTTGATGTTTTACGCCCAAAATGTTATCTATACCTATACCTGCTTAGTGTACCGATACTTTTAAGTCAGCTTAGGTTTCCTGAAACAAAGACACAGCTGTACATTATTTTACCCCAAAACTGTTTCTAAAAAATATGTGTAAGTAGTAAGTACTTACTTTCGTAAAACTTCAAATCGCGTCACTTTAAAATATGCTATCGTCCATTCTGGGATCGAATGAGGAGTGTATTCACGATGGAATCTTGCAAAAATTTCGGTGAAAATCAATGCTTCGATGCTGTTAATAGGTGCCCATTTCAAGGCCAAAAAAGCCATATCAACATCGCAATATTTCTTATCTGTAACAATCGACAACAAAACTTTTAGAATCGGCAAAACTCAAAAATAATATAATCTACAATTCTTGATAATATTGCCCTTTTTATCATAATATAAATCTGTGTAATATTAATGATGGCAGACACATGTAGGAATAATGGAAATGCACGTAGATAAGTATGCAGATAAGAAATACATGACGATATTATCGAATTGATTTGAACCTACGCAGAGGGGGGGCGACTTAAGTAGATACTGAATAGATTGATAACAATAATAGCGACAATAGAAAAAAAAGAAGTAAAATATTTGGCCACTTTGTACATCGATACAATTTGCTGGGAGGGAAAGAAGAAACAAAGAGGGGGCCAGGTAGACCTAAGAGATCATAAATACAGACCAAATTAAAGAGAATATGCTTGTCAAAATGCTCAAGGAAGTCAAAATGCTGTTTGAAAATCAGGTAGGCTGAAAACCACTCCACAGTCGACAGCAAGGCTCTTAAAGTAAAATAAGGTAACAAAATGAATACACCGACTCCAGCAATCGAGGGTCTATAGATTTTCATAAATTTTACTCTACAAGTGTATGTAAAGACTATAATATTATAAAGACGTACCTGCGATTCTAATAAAATATACTTTTCTTGGCGAGCTTATTTGTATGTCCTCGTTCTTAAGCGCTAACAAGGATCTTTGCTTTTCGGACCAGTTTCTATCTAACTCTCGCAATAGACTGAGACGAGCTGCTTTGGTCAGTAAACCATTGAGTTCCGAGAATTGCCCTTCACTTATTACATTTGTCACTCTAGATATAGCCTGCAATATTAAGAGATTTAAGTTAGAGAAGACTCAATATCATCAACAGCACTTTATCTAACCAAAACTTTACCTAAACAAAACAAGATCAAACATTTTTATACAATTCTGGGAAACAGAAACTGAATAACGTTTTATAGAATTTTCGTACCTGCTTTGTTCCATACTTAAACTCCTTTTCGGTAAACGAAGGATCCCATATGTTTCTTAAAACACTAAAGTCAATTTTTATCATCAACCAAGTAAATGGATTTTGTAGCAATATAAGTTTGGGGATGCGCCTTTTCGGCTTCTTACCATCAGTCTTGCGACGGAAAAAAAATGATTTCGGTAGGCCTCTTAGGTAGTCAAGGGTATTTTTATTAGCCTGCAGCAAATATGGACTTTCAAAACAGTTTGAATCAAATTGCCGAAATAATAAATCATTGGAACTTGTTTGAATTAGCGTGACACAATTTTTCGGTGATATAAGATTACTGGGACATTTGTTTGAGGATTCGAAAATCTGTAAAACGTCTCTAGAACACTTTCGAGTAATATTTTTACAACAGATGTTAAAAAAACCGGACTGATGAGAACAATTACTGAGACATTTGGATTGTGGGGAATAACTTCTGACACAGTGACTTGAATTTCTAAACTGTGTTGTACATTTTTCAGGGCTGTTTTTAACGCATCTATAACGTACTGCGAACCTTGTTAGCGCAGAGTTAAAAGACCTGCTTATCATTTTAAACTCTACTGCCATCTGAAACAAAATGTGGCATGACTTTAATTCTATACATTATTTTCGAGTAGATATGTTACCTACCTACGCAGCTCACATAGTCCTATTATTATTCAAACTGATGGATTTCAGAGCTTTCATCGTGCATTAGTAATAATATGTGAATGAAAATGCAGATTACTGACCTTACTCCATCGCAAGGTTCTATGTTAAATGTTATTTTTATTCATACTTGAGAATTTGGCTTTTACCCGAATTAACTTTGATTTATTTTAAGTGTTTACATTGATTTTACTTAGAATTTGATTTTAATAAAACTTTGTTGGCATACTGGAGTTGATTTTATTATGATTTTAGTATTGTCAAATGGTGTCAGTCATATTGTGTCAAGAATAGATTTATAAGCATTATTACAGTATGCTACAAAGTAGTTTTTAAGCAATCGCCCAAGCGTAGACGGAGAAAATAATACTTAGCTGGACGTGGTAGTCTTTTTCACTCAAGAAAAGAAAAGATTATTTAAAGAAGTATATAACTCGTGAAGACAAATATCAAAGCTACGCTATTTGCGCACCGCAGTGCATGGTCAGTTTTTCAAGGTCAGTGACTTGTCGAATTGATGAAACCGACGAAATAAGATTAGTTACTGCACCTTTGTGCGATCCTCCTGGCTTAGTTGAAAGCACGACTGCTTTATGAGCAGGAGTTTTAATGAGCTTTATGAGGTAGGTTGTGTGTGTTAGTGTTGTATGTGTTCCATGGTATCGACGAACGGAAACCTGGTGCCGGAGCTGTGTGTGGAATGTTATTTATTTATGAAGTGGTGGAGTCTACCTTAGCACAGTTTTATCTAAGTACATTAAATCATTTACTTTTTGAAGAAAAAACCTGTTGTAAAAGTTAGAAAAAAATATTAGGTACAATGATATAATGTGTACCTAGTGAAGCTATGAATTACATATAAGATCATTAATTTTATGTGGTCACGCACTACAATTTTTCAGAGGTATCTATGGAAAATTGGGTTTAGTCTATGCTTAGAGCATCACTGGCATCTAGTTGACTGGGCCTATCGGGTCCATCGAGTTGCTCTAAGATTGTAGGTATATAAGGCAAATCTTGGGCGGTGAGGCTGCACTCACTGCCGTCTGACAGTAGCTAATCTTAATAATTCAAGTATAAAGTATCTGTACTTGTATTACTTGGATTAGTAGGGAAATAAAAATACTTTAATTCACTTTAATGCTTTTTCTATTTAAGTAATCTTACAAATTAATACATATTGTCAATAGTCTTTTCGACGACGTACCTAAATAGCCTGTTATATTTAATTGATATTGTTATCAATCTGTTAAATAATCTTAAGCCAAGAACACAACATAATTAGAAAAACACGATAGTAAAAAGCAGAAGTATTGTTTAGGTAGGTATTAGCAAAGTATATTATTTTATCTATAGTATTAGGTATCGTTTTTTTATATAGGTACAGGTTATAACTCTAACACTAGGTCCAGCCGCTCAGCTTTCACGACAAACAAGCAACACTTAGGCGTGCTCCATGTACGTAAAAAATGAAGAAATATGTTATTTATGACTTATTTGTATGTATTTTCTACACAAATAAATAGAAGAATTTACTGTAACTGTAACTGTTCGATAACACCTAAAGCACAGAGGAAATACAACGTAAAGGTAGGTTTTTAAAAGCAAGTGCAGACCATAACTACTTTATAAAGGAGGAAATTATTATACTAAATGACTTAACGAACGCCTAATAGTGTAACCTTGGCCTTTGATCTCCAATCAATTACTATCATTATCTCTATCCGGTAAGGTATAAATTAATGTAAATTAAAGAAATCATACAATCCGTTTTTGCAGTTGCCCATTTAAAGCTGGTAAGTTTGCACTACCAAAATAGAGTTGTTCCCATGTGATACCCATGTACAGATACATACATTGTGACGTTGCGTAGACAATAATTTATTTTATACACTTTTACGCACACATGTGAATGCCTCCCATGCAGTTATAGATGCTTCCCGCTTGTAATAGGCATAGATAAATTAAAATTTAACTATAAATTTGTGTTTTGAGATTTTTAATTTCAAATTTCAAAAACTCACAACTCAAATTTGACATAATTTAAATTAAATTACTAATTACACACATTTATTATTATTAGCCTTCATTTTATTTTCTCGCAGGATGTCTATAAAGTGGAGTATACTCCTCGGGGATAAAGCTGTCTTCGTCTTGGGCGACCTTGAGTCCCTCACTCGGAAGTTATCTCTGGAATCCTTCGTTTCGCTCGGGATTCAATAATTATGTCGCCCGTAAAATAAGACACGGCTTTATCCCCTTGGTGCATAATCTACTATTATGTGTCAATACGGTGTGCCCCGACGCAAACAGCGATGGGTATTTTATAAGTTTTAACATATGTATCTGTCTGTGGCATCGTAGCTCTCAAACGGATGAACCGATTTTGATTTAGTTTTTTTCGAGATTGTTCTTAGCTATGATTCAAGAAAATCTGTTCAGCCGTTTTTTGTGTTGTGGTTTTTTTTAAATTTAATTTCACTTGTTTAACATTTACAACATTTTTAAAGACAAAAATTTAGTAAATAAAAATATAATAGTATTTCATCTTTAGAATAGCATTGTGAATGTTTTAAATCAGTTCACGTTTAGATATTTTTTTTTTGACGAAGGAGAAGGAAAATAACAAGAAAAAGTTCGAGTTCTTTTACGAGAACGATATTGTCTAAGTGTGGCCAAGACTATTTCTGAGCACAGCTACATCGCACTGAGTGTTCATTTCCAAAAAGTGAGAAATCCGCGTTTTAGCTATCTACTGCGTTTTCTATTATGACGTGTGTTTTAGGTTTCAAGGGAGAAAATAGCTTTTTAAGAACGAACATTTATTTATTTGTAATGCTATGATAAACATCTTTAACGAGGTGTTATCAGTTTTTGGATATTTACACTGAGTAATTTTATTCCAATAAAAATATATGTGTGAGAGAGAGAGAGAGCGAAGTGTGAGGATTTGTTTTATCTTCCGAATTTATCTTCTGACGAATTATTCTTAACTCTATTGAACGTTTTATTATCAATGTTATGTTGTTAGGTACGTGTTCAGTGAATTATCTGATATCATCAAACAAACTACTACTGTATTAAAATAAAATCCCTTTGTATCAGTGGTAGTTTTCTAGTTGTCACAAAAGATTTTGTACTTCTGTGGAGACCTTCGTTCTAGGACCTACGTTCTTAGTGCATTGTGATTATCTGTCTGGAATATTATATTACAGAGCAATGTGGTCAGTACTAGCAGGCGTTTTGACGCTTGCCACCCTGAGTGCTGCGTGCACTCGCAGCGTGACCTCAGTCAGCGGGAGCCATGCACCGGCTACCTTCTGCTCTGGAGACCTGATTTTCTCCGACGAGTTCGATGAGTTTGACCTCGAAAAATGGCAGCATGAGAACACTCTGGCTGGTGGTGGCGTAAGTATTCTTTGTTTCACTGTACAGCTGTCTTAAACTTTTGATGTTTCACCGCTGCACGCTCTATAAAGTCACATCAATGATAAAATAATATTACGATTCCGGCACTATCGCCAAGACAGACGCAAGATCGAGTGTGCTAAGCAGACGCGCTCGTTGGATCTAGCTCGCTCTAGCCTCAGCCAACGTTTGTTCAAAAGTTTGGGTCCGAACTGCGAAGCGTTTAGCTGATAAATGTGTACATAGAATGTATAGCTACGAACATTTTGTAAAAGGCTGCTTTTAATCTAAGTACGAGAGTGACAGTGCAAGTCACGTTCTCCTGCTTGCGCGCGTTGATTGCCTATAGGTATTTCCCAATAATTGCAAGGTAGCGGGAATCTATTTATTTACAATTCATTTCAGTTTCTGATTGAAATAATACTATTATTTATTCTGTGTCCTAATCAAAGGTATACTAGTTATATATATACTAGTTGTATATATACTAGTTCGTTGTACGCGAGAGTTCAGCCCTATAACATTTTTTCTGACAACAATTTTATGTTTGTTTAGCGGGATGACACATTATTACTTATATTACAGGTATAGAGTTTTTTCTCCGTTTCAGAACTGGGAGTTCCAGTATTACAGCAACAACCGCACAAACTCTTTCGCTCACAGCGGAATACTCTTCATCAGACCCTCTATGACCTCAGATCAGTTCGGAGAGCCTTTCTTGACCAGCGGCCTTCTGAACGTTGAAGGTGGCGCCCCCGCTGATCGGTAATATAATAATATTTTTACTTTTTTACAGATCGTGGGTTCGATTCCCACCCAGGACAAACATTTATGTGATGTTTGTGCTTTGTCTGGGTTTTTCTATGTACTGTATGTAAGTATGTACTTATTTACAAAAAAAATAAGTGTTTATGTATTCTATCAGTTATCTGGTTCCCATAATACAAAAGCTTGCTTAGTTTGAGGCTAGATGGCGCTGTGTGTGAAAAACGTCCACCAGTATTTATTTATTTATTAATTCCGACAGGCTAACGTTACCTCGTTGAATAGCCTTCTGGTTGTTTCTTCTTTCTATCTACCGCTTTGATAGTTCTTTACCGCCATGCATTTGGACCCCACCCAAGGACCCAATGTTTTACACCAAAAGGTAGAAAAAAGTATCCATCGTCACGGAATTCATATTTCCGCATTCCTAGAAACACACTTTTCTCCTAGATGCACAAATCCCCAATGGTGGGGCTGCGAGCGTCAAGGCACCGCCAACAACATCCTCAACCCCATCAAGAGCGCTCGTCTCCGAACTGTTGACTCGTTTAGCTTCCGCTACGGAAGAGTCGAAGTACGCGCCAAGATGCCAGCCGGGGATTGGCTCTGGCCAGGTATGTACTTCCGTAATTTTTCATCATATTGTCGATGATTCGTTATAATTCGTGAAAACGTTGCTTTAATGCGACTACATCTATGAAACAAAAGATGGTATTTTTTTCGATCCGTATTTCACTGTAACATATTTTATTAGATAAATAAAAATATTTTATACCAAGTCTTTATAACAAATAGGTATTGCACTGGCATCCAGTTCTGATGTACGTTTGAAGTGTCAAAAGTACTGAACGAACAATCAAACTATAATATAACACTATACTATAACAATATAGGTATAAGAAAACTGAATACTTTCCCACAGCTATTTGGTTGATGCCAGCCTATAACACCTACGGTACTTGGCCTTCATCTGGCGAGATTGATCTGACTGAGTCCCGTGGTAACAGAAACATGTTCAGCAATGGACTCCACATTGGTACTCAAGTAAGTTGCAAGCGAACACATTTTACACACAAAAAACGTACAATGACCCGAAGTTAGTTCTCACCAAATAGGTACGAAAAGTACCTATTGCCAAATCAGTTTTTGTTTCGCGTAAAACTAATTACTTGCCATTTTAAACCGTGTCCAAGCTATCTCATTTTTCAAGGCAAACAATACAATGGGAATTTAGAAAAAAAAGTACAGGCAATATTATCATAAGAATAAAATTGCAATAAATTGCTATTAATATATATTTGTTTGAATTTTTTCTTCCCTTTCATCAAAATAGAAAAGAAAGTGCTTTAAAACATCGGCAATGTTATTTTGAACATAATGCCTTAAATGCCCTATCAGTGACTTTTTATCATACAAAAATGTGTGAATGTCATTACGAGTCCAGTCGAATACTACTGGACGACATTTACCGCTTTTTTCCTAAGTACCTACCATGATTTAAAGGAAGCTGGTTCCACCCTGCACTACGGACCCTACCCGGAGCTAAACGGCTGGGAACGCGCTCACTGGATCAGAAGAAACAATGCTGGATACAACTCCAATTTCCATCGCTACCAGCTCGAGTGGACCCCTGGTATGTTGAATTATCTCCGTGCAAGATGATACACAATAGCCCATTTCATTACATCCACTCGGCTTTCTCTGTAAGCTTGATTGAAAACAACTTCGCAATCTCGAAATGTATATTGTTTTACTTAACCTCTAGGTTTCTTGGTAAACTGGACGGTAGACCTGTTATAAGGCTACCTACATACATGACTTATTATTAGTTTTTGCCTCATTATTTACCCTCAAATCCACATGATCTGATTTAAGTAAAACATCACAAAGCGATTCGAAAAAACTTAATAGTAGGGGATTTTTGCTTTTAATGCATTTTATGCCCCGGTATGTCGTATAACTGTGTCAAGAACCACCGGCGGATGGACAGTTTCTTCGATTTCCAAGCCTGCCTAGCCTCAGGATTATGGCAACCTAATTGGGGGGGAGGCTTCGTCCAGAAGTGGACATTTAAAAACTGATAAGAATGCATTTGAGTTTGCCTTCTATACGTCGTGTTTTAGGCAGGCCCTGGTATTCTTCGTTAGCTTTACGTTTTTGTATTCGTTTACAGAGTTCATTAGGTTCAGCATCGATGATGTGGAGCTTGGCCGTATCACGCCTGGCGCTGGCGGATTCTGGGAACATGGCGGCTTCGGAAACGGTAGAAACATTCTGAACCCGTGGCGGTATGGATCCAGAATGGCGCCATTCGACCAAAAGGTAACAAACGATAATTACACTAAATTGAGCAACTCAGTACCAGCCGACCCGGGTTCGGGCTGGTACTGAAATGCTAAATGGTGACAGGTATGCAGGCAATACAAGGCATAGTCGTAGGCTAGCAGTGCCATATACTAGACTTACCAGAGTGAGCAAATCTTTCTTAATCTGTAGATTGATTTCAGTAATAAAATTCCATGTGCAATACAAAATTTAAATGAAACAAAATTTATGAAAGTTGTAAAAGATTCACATACAAGGCGGGACTAAAAGAAACTAAGGTCTGGAACCTGCACATATAAACAGGTACATCTGAAACGTAAATTTAGATAATATATTAATTATATCTAATATTAAGGTGACGTGTCCAAGCGAATTAAAATTCCTATGGAATAAAGATTTTTGACTTTGACTTTGAAAAAAATATTTATTAAATGCACACGGACTAAATTAAGTACCATATATCCTATACCTACTGGGGTCTGGCGTAGCGCGATGACCCCAAACTTTGCCTCCGACAATAAAACGCGTTTGACAATTAAAAGACGCCAATTATTTTCAGCACACAGACACACACTTCCCACGACATTTTAAATGAAAAAGTCTGTCTGTTTGTTGGTTTTTCATGACATATGAAGTTGTCTTCATGATTTTCTTTAAATACCGTGCGCCAGAAAAGATATAGCGCGTAATTTTATCGCGAACATTTTATCCGATTCCATTTCAGCAGCGCACCGCGACAAAATCTTTTTGTTATGCAAGAACTAGACTCGGCTACGTGAAATGTGTATGTAAATTGAGGTCCTAACGATGTTTTTTGTTATTGAGGAAATGTCATATAATCATGGCTGGTTGGAAATGTCATATACTATACGACAGCACCAAAAAAAAACATATCTCAAAATAGAATTTTCAAATTACAGTAATAATGAGAATTTTTTTTCAACGTTACTCCGTTAGATAGACTAAGATAATGCTATACAAAACCGTTTTTATCCGAATTTGTAACTCCCGACGTGCCAACTGAAAAGCCGTTTACTATTAGTACCTAACCATTTCAGTTCTACATCATCATGAACTTGGCTGTTGGCGGAACAAACGGCTTCTTCCCAGACGGCGTCACCAACCCTAGCCCCAAGCCATGGTCGAACGGCTCTCCCACCGTAAGTGTCGATATATTATAGTTCCATGGTTGTGTGTAGTGGTGATGGCGCCACGGAGAATTGGTGAGTGAGTACCTCCACAAAAAGATTTCCTGGGGCCCATTTTTTCCTATTCGGAGAAATGACAAATTGAAGTCGATTTCGAGATTCCAATCTCGAATGACGCTCGTTTCGATTGGGTCCGACCACTCGATGTATCTCGCACGCTAGCCATCGAGAATATCTCGAAAGATAGCGTTGAAATAAGAAATCTCGAAGTTCGTCATTTTTTTCCAGCGGATATTGAATCTCAGCTTTTGAGAATAGGAGTCCAAGATTTACTTTGTGGATTGATGTAGAATTCTATGAAAGCAAACGCTTACCTAGAATAATTCATAGACAATGGAGTCGATTCTAAATTTATTATAATCTGTCAAGACTAAAACTATCTTACTGGACCTCTTAACATTTCAGTATAATAGAAAAGGATCTCATTTTAAAGTCATATAATATATTAATGTCATATTTTGTTTACTTTAGAAAATGTCTCGGAATCTACGCCAAAAATAGACTAATACAATACAGAACGGGAAATATTCTCCTAGCAGGGACCCTATTCCTGTGCGTTCGAGATTATCTCGGTGACTGTCTCTCTAATTTAAAATTTAATGGGAGTGAGTGAGAGAGATATAAAAATGTTATTTCTCCGAATAGGGCTTTTCTCCCAGGGCTTTTTACACACGCTTAGTGCTTGCTGATGAAATCTTGATGTTGCTATGGTGCTTTATCTTTTCCTTGGTTTTTTTTCGTCTAAAACTGAATATATAAATCATTTGTTACTTCGTAGGCTCCTCGCGACTTCTGGAACGCCCGTAACGCATGGCTACCGACCTGGAATCTGAACGTCAACGACGGACAAGACGCCTCCCTCCAAGTCGACTACGTGCGCGTTTGGGCTTTGTAAACTTGCCACAAATTATCAACATAAGACACGAAACATGCAAGTCTCAATTTGCTTTGTAAACAAAGATCTTCTACGAAAATCATGAAGTCTCCATGAAAGGGCTCTCCATGTTAAAGCAGTGCTAAGCATTTTTGACAGCATTGGCGTGAAGTCTATCCCTCAATCTATAGGTTGAATTATCATTATTCTCTGTCATAGGTACATACAATACAGTGTTGTCCTTATATTTGAAGAATAAATAACAGAATCTTAGAAGGTTTACATATGTAGCTACATAATTGAGTCAATAAATGTTCTCATCGCGATTTTGCCTATAAAACCTTTTAAATTTATTTCCTCGCCCCGATCCTTATATTAAGTACCTACACTGTAAACTGGTTTTTACAAACAAGTACATTTAGGTCATCGAGTTGAGTTGTTGGAAGCTTTTCTACTATGAAGCTACAACGTGGCTTTCCCTAAACCGGATCTAAGCTAGGTTTTGAACCTATCTATATAAATATATAAAATAACTACCCCTTTTCTAGGAATCAACTTGCGCAGACCTAACCGCTTATGATAGAAACGTGAATTTTGAACGCAGCAACTAGCTGTACAATAAGAACGGATTTGGCGAAATTCCACCTCTGAGTTGGTAAAATGGACCCTCAAAGTTTGTATGGAAATAATATATATTTTTCATGCGATCTTTGTTGTCTGAAAATAAAGTTATTATTATTATTAGCTAATGAAACTCAGTTTACTAAGCATAAAAAATAAATAAACGTATGTCTCAGGATTTTTCTAAAATCAACCTCTAAAGAGGGGGTTGCTTGCCTATATGCGAGCAAAGCCAGCCGTAAGGGCAAGCTAGTAAGGCTATATAAATAAAATAGTTGTAGCATGGTTAAGTCCTGATAAGAAACATTAAATTAAGGCTATAAAATAAAACAATTAAGTAAATAACAAAAATAATTTACCATTTCTAAAGGGAATGCAACAAGAACCAACAAAATATCGTTTCCTCCGTCCGTCAGTCCATGTGGTAGAACCGAGGGCTCATGTACTGCGGCGGGCGGGCGCCGGACAGCGGCGTGGAGGTGGACATGAGGTAAGGCGGGATGCGCCGCTTGTCGGGGAACGGGCTCGCGCGGGAGTAGTACCGCCGCTCTATCACCTGCAATACAATCAAGGGTTTATTTGTATTTCATGACATCTTTATAATGTGCTTAGGTGGGTATTTGATATACCTAAAGCAGATTGTACAGCTTTACGAACGTTATATAGGGTATGTCCATCCACAAGCGTGTGCGCAACGCGGATGGCTTCTAAGAAGGTTGTTCCCTAACCGGTTGAGACCCCTCGAGTAAAAACATAATGCGTAAAAAAGGGGTAGTATATTACCCACGCGTGCTTCAACCGGCTAAGGAGCAAACTGTTCTAACTGGAAAGGAACTGTAAAACAATGTCCTAAATTAGGATGTTCTGATGTAATGTCTTGATTGCCGCGCCGCATGTTATCCCCGTTATGGAGCTCCGCGCCAGCGGTCCTAAGCTAAAGTCCGCATAACTGTAAAATCAGCCTAAAATGGGTAGTATAACATATTGTTTAGCAGTGAACTCAGACTCATTGGTCTAATAAAGCGGAACGTAGCGGAGCTCGGGTTGAAATGTCTAATTATATATTTAACCAAAGAAAAAGGCGGGGTCAGTGTCTTCTTCGCTTTATTGTTTCTTTGAAAAATCAAGTCATTCTAACTACGAGAGAATCTCTTTAGGATAACGGGTGAAACCGAGATGCCGAGCACTTCGAGTAGCTACAGTGTATTTGTAAAGACGTTTCATGAAATATTTTTTGGTTTTATTTTGCTGAAATAAGTCTGTCTGGTAGAGATACAATTACAGTGTGATCCAAGTGTGATATTAGTAAATTATTATTTTTTCAAATGTTTTGACAACCTTGTTACGTACTTAAATACTTACTTTATCAAAAAACCTTGTGAGTTTGACTGAGTTACTAGCGCCGGGTGCCAGTGACCTGAAACATGTAATTTAATTTTAATAAAAATATAATAATTATTAATAATAATAATTAATTAATAATTAATAATAATTTAATAAAATTATAATAATTTTCTTTTTTGTAATGATCGGTTTTCAGCGTCACGTTCAGCTGTGCAGGTTCGCTCAGATGTCGTTTCATTTTAACAGCCTAATTTTTTATATTTTTTTTTTGTTTCGTTTGAATGAAAAATTTACATGAAAATGTCTATGAAACATTGGCAATGGTATTTTGAAAATAACGAATAATTAAGTTTTTTCAAATTTATTTTCTGTAATGCTTAATATACATACAAAAAATATGTTGGAAAAATGCGTACAAGATAGCTAGAATAAGGGCAGCCGGCTGTTAACTGGCGGTCGTGTCTACACACTATAGTCTGGTCTACCCAGACCTGGTCGGATCTGGGTCTATATTTAATTAGGTATATTAAAACATTAGTTCAAATTGATTCTGGCTAAAATCACAAGATTTGTGCTCAGGTCACAGTAGATGCAAAACGTACGTACTTAGCAAATAGTGCCATCTAATGGACTCCGTTGGAACCAGTTTATTTTTAAATAGTCTCCATGAAAACTCAACTAAAATAAAATGTCTATCAAGATAAAATCGCAAAAACCCCCATTTAGAAGATTGCAAGATGTTTGAAAATCTCACCTAGCTTGATGGCAGTTGACAAATATCTCGTCGGCGCCGCACTGTTCCGCTATGCTGCTAGCTAGCCTTCTGTATTGGTTTTTTCTCTGCTTTTCTTCAGCTAAATCGAACTTGGTCCCAATTACCAGTATTGGAATCTAGAACAAAAGTTAGTGTTTTTAGAAACAGTAGCACAGTGCGTAGCTTCGGTGGCACCCTGGGCGGGTAACGAATGGTGTCACGCCACGAATAAAGCTTATTGCCCAAGTCCGTAGGAATCTTGAATGGGGGACAAACGACAAATACTGCAACTTTTGCAAATTTTCTGTTAGCAAAACAATTGTGAACAGCGTACTTAGTAATGCAATAAAATGCATGGTAGCACTTTTGTGAAATATGCCGTAATATAAACAGTACTTGACAGTAAGTGATATTTACCTGGGTTGAGCCCAAAAACTGTTCAGGATCAACATCCACATGTTGCAAATTTGGGTTTGAATTATCATGATTCAGTATTTCGCTTAACCATTTTTGTAAATTCACTTGACTTTTCCTGTTGGTCAGGTCATGCACTAAGATGATACCTGAAAACAAGATCGGTAACTTGTAATAAACCTATAATATAGCGTGGATTCAATAACAGTACGCTACCACGGGCGCAGACTTCTCAGTATGAATCGGTCTTATAACCTAACCTAGCTTGTAAGAAACCATGCTTTACAAACTTGACAAGCCTTCAGTGCTAACAAATTACCTGTGCATTTTTGTTTAGGCTTAGTGATTTCTAAAAATGTACGCTTCCCCGACTCTCGCTCTCTCGTTCACACCTTTTCAAAATATTAGTAGTAGGGAAAACAATTTATTCGATTATTTTTTTCCTTCTCTTTCACCAAAATTAATAATAATAACATCGAAATTTCCAATTTGAAACATTGGCAATGGTATTTTAAAGATATTAAATACGATATTTTCTTCATCTCAGTAATATTTAAAATGTTAAAAAAGTGTGAACGAATTGGCGACAATCGGGGAGCCGGCCCTTTAAAGAAATTGTTCTATAAACAATCAACCTGTAGCATATTCTTACCATGAGTCGGTTGATAAAATACATTCCTAGTATTTCTATGACCATTTGAACCGCCAACGTCCCAGAGTTCTACAAAAAATGTATTTTGTGCCTGCGTTCCTTCTTTATACCTGTGCAGTTTTACCTCTACGGAACATCCCACTGTCCAACCCGGTGAAAGCAACGGCTTGTTGTGGGCTATTAGATAAGTCAGAGATGTTTTTCCTACGCCTAGAACAAAATTAATTATTACAGATGGGTAGGTTGAGTGAGTAGAGACAAACAGTATCCCCATAGGTATAGATATTTGTCAATGATAAAATATCATTGATATTTATACAAAAAAAAAAACAAGTTTAAGCATTCACGAATTGAGCATTTGTACGGACGGCGAGTTGGCGATGCTTTCCTTGTCGTGACCATGAATCTGTATATATATAATATATATAGAGGTTCGTGGTCGTGACACGCTCGTTACGTCGTTAGCTCAATATATAGAGTTCTGTAACTATGTATGTTGTTAGACTTGACTTCTTTACGTTCCCGCCAAAACTCCCGGTCGTGGTTGAGGTGGACAGGCGTGCTAAGCCAGTCCCAGACTTGCAGGCCGAACCTCGAATGTTTGCGCAACAAGGTTATATCCGCCAATCAGAGACGAGTATACGCGTCTTTGATTGGGGGATACGCCTCGTTACTTTTGACGACATTATACTATTCACCAACGATCATGATCGTTAAACATGCACGAGTGTAAGCAAACTTGTCTTTTCGTGTTGTTTCCAAAACTCCATGGCAGTCCAAGTCTCTCTCATTTTACTAGGACATGACTTAGACTTGGTCTTGACTTACTTTGCTTGATTTGACGATAACCAACCCTGAAATATATATATTCTAAATACAATCTAAACTTAACTAACTAAAATTACGACCAAAATTATTATAAACTAATGAGGCGTTTTCCAAAAATTTATAATCCTGGTAATAAAAGTACCCAATAGATGGCGTTAGGTGTACCTTGAGATTTTTCTGTCACTGTCAAGACATGAAAGACAAAAAAATGTACATTTGCCTTTTTTTCTCGTGTTTTTTGGCTCCACATGTTTATTTAAACAATTTCAAGTAATGTAATTATGTATTTGACTTCATTTGAAATATTAAAATAGTTGACACTGGCTAAATACACAACGTGTGGAGCCAAAATTTACGATTTAAAAAATTAACATAAAATATTTCGACAGAAATGACAATGACAGGTAAAACGATAGGACTATTACGCCATCTAGTAAGTATTTTAGAAGAATATTTTTTTTTTGTATAACGCCTCATAACAGATAAAAAACCTATCCGCAGGCAGGGTATCCAAAAGGCTGGTGACGTTACCTTGTACGAGGTAAGCATCCTTCGGTCGTTTGTTCTTTCGAGTAGTCATGCGCTTGGACCCCAAGGACCCTCTATTTCTACCCAAAAGCACAGAGTGCCTAAAAGGCAAAAATAAGTACCCATAGCCAAGGGATTCCGCCTTGTGTTAGTAAAACTTATCAAAAATTTAATATTTGAAACTGGAAATGCACAAGATGTGCGTTGCCAAAATTCCCTCATGAGAAAGAAAAAAAAATACCGCGAAAAATTATTTTACGCTATAATGTTGGCACCATATTTATCAAACAAAACAAACCAAATCTGTCATGGCCGCAAGTCATGTTGGCAAATGAAGTTGTTATGCTATAAAAATAATAAATTTTGGTTTAATTTGAGTGTTATTGTAAAAATCGTGAAAATGAAACGGTGAAAAACATATTTACCGGAATCACCAAGAACTACTACTTTAACTTTTTCAATAGCAGCCATTCTGTTCGACACTTTGTTGCTTTGGGTAAGTTTTCTTTTATTTTGACATATATGCCGAGTGCCGACTTTTTCCCTTGTGTTACCAACCTAGCGAATGAACAATAGATAAACACACCACGGAGAACTAATTAATCGACTATTTCATTTCATTTGGTTTAAAAATATTGTTTAGGCTTGTTACTGATATGTATTTGGCAATTTGGCCATTCATTACTAAGTTATCAACTTTTTTTTACGACGCCCACACAATACTTCTATCAGCGATACAACACGTGTTGTCCAATTTAATTTGTTCAAACGTGTTCTAAGGGATTCGCTACATTAAAGTACATGACCTGACCTGACATCTTGCGAAAGAGACAGCAAGACTTGAATTTCATGAAAGCAAACTACTAAAGGCCTCGCTACATGGCCTGACCTGACAGCGTTTGAAAGAGATGGTTATATATAAGTTTCTGGGGTAGCGAAAGGGACAAGCTATAACCTTAATAGTTTGCTTCTTTTGCTCCCGTGAAATTCAAATCTAGCTATCCCTTTCACACGATGTCAGGTCAGGCCATGTGTAGACACCCTAAGGTAACGTCAGCTTCTTCCTTTCGCTCCCCAGAAACTCATATATAGCCATCTCTTTTATGCTAGGTCAGGTCAGGTAATGTATAGCCACTTTAATAAGGTTCGAAGTCACTAACAGCGCTGCCAAAAAAAAAACCTTATATGGTATTTTCGTCCGAATACTAATCGACTAAAATAAACTACATTTCATCCCATTGTTCCCTACACTAGTGTCACATTTAGCTGTCATTGTCATGTGATTGTGTATGTCAGTCAAGTCAAGTTTTCAAGCCGAGTTTACCAAATGGTTGGTTGGAAATTGCTTGCATCCGATTTTTTACAAAATCTAAAATCAATAAGAATAACAACGTCCGCCATTGTAGTATCGAGTTTATAACATGTTGGTTAACGTCATTAAGTAAAATGCAACGACTCACACGTAAATACATCGAATCTCCCACTCTAAAATAGGACAATGTACATCTATTTCAAAGTATTTATTGTGCTTCTCTTCACAAAATCTGTTCGACTATATTGTGGTCCATACAATGGACAAATATGTAAAAGTTATTCGACCGGATATGTTTGGTACAACGAAACTGGAGGCCTCGATAATGAAAAAATTACAACCGGACTTTGGAAAGAAATGATATCACCTCTCAAGGAACTATGTAGATCCAAAGCAGAAAAACTACTCTGTGCGTATGCCTTTCCCAAGTGCATAAATAAAGATGGAGTGGGCTATTATGCTCTTCCACTATGTTATGAAGACTGCATGGCTGTAAAAATGCAATTTTGTTACTTTGATTGGATTGTCATTGAGGAGCAGAAACGACGGGGCGTTTTCTTTGAGTCTAGGGGTCACTTTCGGTTTCCAGAATGTGAAAGTTTACCTAAATTCTCTGGAAAAGGCTCACTGACGACATGTTATAATACAGGGATCACAGAAATGGATAATAGCTTAGTCACTACAACTTGTGTAAAAGGTAATGGAAGATATTATCAAGGCACCATGAATGTCACCGAGACTGGACTATCATGCCAACCATGGGAATCTCAACACCCCCATCAACACACAAGACCACCTCTAGTTTTCCCAGAGATACAAAATGCCACAAACTATTGTAGAAATGCCGGTGGTGAAGAGCGCAAGCCTTGGTGCTACACCATGGATCCAAATGTTCGATGGGAACACTGTGACATACCCGTTTGTGCCAATAGTAGTGATGAACTTGAGAATATAGAAGGACCAAACATAATGATGGAAAATTATTTTACACCTACATTTGTCTTGCTGCTTTCTGTAGGAGGTCTCGGATGTATTTTAGGTATAGCCTCCATTGCCTTGTTATGTCACTATTTTGTAAAGAACCACTACTCAAAGTGCAATGTGTCAAATCGTAGAAATGGACAAAATATGGATATTGACCTTGATAAACTACCAAGTAATTTGGCATACCACACAACTGGTGCTCAGCTCAATCCTAAGTTGGAGAAGTTAGAGTTTCCCAGAAACAACATCATATATATAAGAGACCTGGGGCAAGGTGCCTTTGGCAGAGTGTTTCAAGCTAAAGCCCCTGGCCTCATACCTGAAGAAGAGTTTACATTGGTAGCTGTAAAAATGCTCAAAGATGAAGCTTCCCATGACTTACAACTGGATTTTGAAAGAGAAGCCTGTCTGTTAGCTGACTTTGACCATCCTAATATTGTTAAACTCTTAGGTGTTTGCGCTATCGGTCGCCCCATGTGCTTGTTGTTTGAATTTATGGGAAAAGGAGACTTGAATGAATACCTCAGAGCCTGTAGCACTGCCACAACTCTGGCACCGATGGTTGAAAACAGAGAAGATCTAAGACTGCTAACGGCTCCCTTAAATCACATGGATCTCCTGCATGTTGCGAGGCAAATAGCTTCAGGCATGGTGTACTTATCTGACAGAAAGTTTGTACATCGGGATCTTGCCACTAGAAACTGTCTCATCAATGATGATATGGTTGTTAAAATTGCTGATTTCGGGCTCTCACACAAGATATACTTACAAGATTATTACAAAGGAGATGAACATGATGCCATACCTGTTAGGTGGATGCCTTTAGAAAGTATACTGTATAACAAGTACACTTTGGAGTCAGATGTATGGGCATATGGTGTTTGTCTTTGGGAGATATTTTCATTTGCCTTGCAACCCTATTTTGGAATGACGCATGAAGAAGTTGTCAGATTCCTCAAAGATGGGAATGTCCTCGCTTGTCCTGATAACACACCTCGTAGTGTTTATGACCTGATGAGACAATGTTGGAATCACCACCCAAGTGATAGGCCCAATTTTAGAGTTATTTACCAGGCACTGGATAACATTCAACTGATACTGGAGAGAACTCATTCAGAATGATGTGGTGTTCACTGATATTATTGTATAATGGTAGATTTTAAGTAGGTACGTCTTAAGTTACGTAAAATATTTTTGTAACCATTGCTGTAATATTATTGAAAAAAAAAAACTTGCCTCAAAATTGTGACAGCATAATTTTGAAATTGCCACGGTTTTTAAGTTTATTTGATTTTTGAAATAATATTGATCATGTTTTACATACTTTTAATGTGTTCCTCTTTAATTTGTAATCTAATTAATAGCAACATGTACAGGTAAAGTTATAGTTTTGCTTAGTTGCATTATATTCATGATTTTTAAGGTAATTATAAGTATAAAATATTGTTTAGGTATTTATTGTGTCAATTTGTACCTATTATCTAGTTTAGTGATTTAAATCATTTTATATTTTAAGCTCTATCGCTATATTATTATATTTTGTACTGACTTCCAGTACAGAGTGACATTCAGTACCAACACTGCATTAAAATAAGACTGATTTTGAGGACTTACGAAAAAATTAACAGTAACAATTAGAATTGCTGATAATTATAGTTTTCTTTTTAAATTTATTGTTATTTTTAAATTTACAACTTGGTACTCTTCTTCCCTGCACTGCAACAGAGTATCTTAAAATGATATAATATGATTTAAATTATACTTACTATTGCCATCAAATTGAATAAATACCAGCCTAGGTATTTACGTTATTGCACTTATTTAGTGTAACTCTCACTGCCAAATCATACTATTTTATTACGATGGAGAAATGAAGCATATTTTTGTGTAAAGCTAACAGACTGTCTTGTTTGTATTGTAAGTATTGGCAAATCTATTAATTTGTGTTCCAGTAACATTTTAGTGAAACATAATGTCATAGAAATTCAATGTATTAAAATTGTTTATTTCAGTAATAAAATTGTTTTAAAAATAAATTGTGTTTCTTTATCCTGAGGTCGCATCAAGTTAGCGACAGTTTTATAATAATAGAAGACTTCAACTGTACTTCTAAATGGTCACAGATATTATGGACCAGGAGACTAAGTAAAGTGGTGTCAATTTTGTTGTACCTACCGCTGCTCACGCCCTCTACAGTAATCTGATAGCACTAAAATGATCTGCGTCTCTTTTTATTTTACTGTGTGATAAAAAGACGGCAACAAATTTGGTAGTAAATGGAAAGTAATTGTTACGAGCTAAATAATATCAATACACAATGTTATCATAACATACCTTGCACCTATATTATTGGAATTATGATTAGGCATCTATACTGAGTCATGCCGCGTGTTGGTAAAGATAGCACCTAATTCCGTCACCGTTATCACCATTCCAGGAACTGCGGGAGCCTGTTTCCGGCTGAACCGCGATGGCGGCGACGGAAGAGCGGCTGGTGACCGAGGTACCGAGCAGCTTGAAACAGTTGGCCCGGCTCGTAGTCCGCGGCTTCTACACTATCGAGGATGCGCTCATAGTCGATATGCTAGTTAGAAATCCCTGTAAGTATTCACACTTCGGGCATAGAAAAGAAAATACACTTCAACCAAGAATCGTCCGTGATCATCTGTATACATATATAAAAGAACAAGCCCTTTTCAAGGAATCAACGCACAGACAAAACAACGTGATATTACGATAACGACGTGATATTTCAACCCAATACTCCTCAAATGGTATACATTATAAACTACATTATTAAATTACATTATAAACTAATATAGTACCTGATTGACGTTCAAAAGTGTACAGACTGTACCAAATTGAAATAAAATGATTGAAATTGAAAAAAAATAGGTGAAAACTAAGATTGGATTTTGCGAAATTCCACCACTAAAGGGGTAAAATGGACATCCAAAGATTGTATAGAAATAATATTATTTTCATGCAAACCCAATGAAACTCTGTTTGAGGGACCTAGTTTGAACTAGGGATTCTCGCCCTCAACACCTGACCTGGATATCGTTCTAACTTGATTTTATTACAGGTATGAAAGAAGATGACATCTGCGAACTACTGAAGTTTGAAAGGAAAATGCTAAGAGCGAGGATAGCCACATTGAAAAATGACAAATTCATACAAGTCAGGCTGAAAATGGAAACTGGTATGCTAACCGTTGCTAACGAGGACGGCAATGGCTCAACTCACTCAATCCTAACTTGAGTGTCATCTAAAATTAGTTCGTCACTGTTGGTCGAGCTCGGGGCTTGCCTCCTATTTGTGTCACGTCGTCTAAAATGATACCAAATATACATGAAAAATCAGTGTTCATTTTTCGGAACACACATCACACTAATATTGTAAATGCGAAAGTTTGTGTGTAAATATGTGAATAGGTAAATATGTAATTGTGTTTGTTCCCGTTTAACTCTGTAACGGCTGATTAGATTTGAATGAAATTTGGTATGGAGCTAGCTTTGTTGACCTATGTGTTAATCCAGAGTGTGGATTAACACATAGGTTACTTTTTATCCCGGAAAAATATTTGGTTTCTGTAGAATTGCGGGTGACACCGCGGGGCGCAGCTAGTCTGACATATACCGGAATAAAAAGTATCTTAAGCTCGTCCTTATAATAAGTACACACTATTGCCTTGCCTATTTTCAACAACGAGGGTCGAACCTGGACGCAATTAGCTTGGTACGACCTAAGCACGACATGAACATTTAATATTATTAAAAGAAAAACAAAATACCCGACTGCAAAATGTAGCCTATGTCACTGCGGCTGTAATGAGAAATCCAACGATACAATCACAATGAGGACTCGTCGCAATAGGTCAGGCTATTTTGGCTACAGGAGGTACAATAGGAACACTCAAACATACTTACATACACCCCAAAAATATTACCCTCCGTCTTGGGCAGTCGGGTACAAAAAGGCGAAATGGAATAAATGAAACTAGATTTATCATCGTCGTCATCATCAGCAGGAAGACGTCCACTGCTGAACATAGGCCTCCCCCTTAGAGCGCCACACCGACCGATACCGTGCCACTTGCATCCACCGGTAGCCCGCGACTTTCACAGTGTCGTCGGTCCACCTTATGGGAGCCCTGCCTACGCTGCATCTTCCGGTTCGCGATCGGTCGCCTTTCTTCGCCATCGGTTAACGGTTCATGAGTGATGTGGCCTGCCCATTGCCACTTCAGCTTGAAAATTCTGAAAGCTATATCGATGACTTTAGTTCTTCGAAGAACATCCTCAATTACGACTTGATCGACTAGATTATCATGACGTACTTAAGTAATTCAAATTACATTTGTGTGGTTGAGGTCCGGACGGCAAGGCGCAGAAGGTAAACTACTACTTCATAAACTACAAAACGTTCGTGAACGTGGTGAAGTATAAGCTGGACTTGATGCGCAAGCGCATGGAGACGGAGGAGCGCGACGCGACCAGCCGAGCCAGTTTCAAGTGTCCCGCCTGCGGGAAGACCTTCACCGATCTAGAGGTACAGCCATTAAAATATAAAATTAATAATTGTACTAATATTACTAATGCAAAAAAATTCATAACAAGTGGCGTTCTTACTTCGTATCATTACGAATCAGTTAGCTTGAGTTTCTATTTCAACTCAAGCAGAAATTGTGACGATCATGTCGCGGTTTAAAGGACTAGCGACGTCTTACGTCCTTATCAGTACTACAACTGGGTTACACATCCTTCTAAGGACATTAGCACTCTTAGTATAATTTCTCTATGGTAATAAGTAACAAACATATTATTATTTTTGCATCTATAAAGTTAGTGGGAAGTGTCACACTAAAAGATCTTTGAATGTTGGGCGTTTATCATAAGCAC
The DNA here is from genome assembly GCA_947579745.1 of Apocheima hispidaria. Lineage (NCBI taxonomy): Eukaryota > Metazoa > Arthropoda > Insecta > Lepidoptera > Geometridae > Apocheima > Apocheima hispidaria. Next base: position 8,852,867 of record OX388151.1, read on the forward strand.
AGGTTTAAAGGTTATGGTGCATGCCTAAGTGGTATGTTTTATTGCAAAGGCCGACCAGCTGTATGACATGATGACGCAAGAGTTCCGCTGCACATTCTGTAACCAAGTCGTGGAGGAGGACCAGTCGGCGCTTCCGAAGAAAGACTCGCGCCTGTTGCTGGCCAAATTCAACCAACAGCTGGAAACACTTTACGTTCTGCTGCGCCAGGTGGAAGGAATCAAGCTCTCACCAGAGATACTGGAGCCGGAGCCAGTCGACATCAACACCATCAGAGGGTTTGTTTGTTTATTGTTTTTATTGAGTGAGTCCAGTAGCGTCAGGGTTCTCTCCTTAGAAAAAGTATAGGTATAGAACGTCGGTTAGCGTGGCCGCACATGTGACAAAGCATCATATTATTATATCAACCAATCACGATTACCATTACCAATTTTGGACCAATCAGGATGCAATAATAATAGTCTGCCCTTGAAAAAACTGAACATACGCTATACGGCAGAGAAATATCATAAGTTATTTTTTTTCTTCTTGAGTAATACTTAATTTTCCATCCTTTTTTTGTGGGAAAGAGACATATCCGTCTATATATCTTTCTCAGTCTACGGCTCTCTTGCTGCTCGCATGCACTCACACATAAAATGTAGGCGTATTGCGACTTTCGTAAGCACCAAAGGTCGTGGGTAGGTACAACCCACATATCTGTGGTACAACCAAAGAATATTTTTACTCGGGGAGAAGAATGTCAACTTCATACATTTGGAAAAAATAGCGCCATCTCTTGGTCGCCCCCACCGCGGGAAAATTTAAATCCATCTGGGAGGGAATTTCGAATGTGTGTGGCTACGATGGGCGGGATTTTTAAAATTTGCTCTACCTACCTATACTATAGACATTGCCAATAATCTACGTAACATGAAGCTGCCACATTACATTATGTAAACAATAAAGCCCAATTGAAATATACTATACCAAAACTAAATTTATGATTAAATTTTGCTCCGTTTATAGCTGTCAATTAGACCTTACGTTTTTACAATATAAACTGGCAGCTTCACGTGGCCTAAATTACCAAGTACATCTGGAAAAAAAGAACAGTTTCGTTAAAAATGATTGGTTTATTATTAAAAAATATATATATAAACTTTATATAATATAATATACCCATCCATACACAAAATTATAAATTCACTTCTGGTGGATTTACCATTTTACACATATACACATTTAAAACACCAAACAATGACATTTACTTTATCGTTCATATTTCTATCATAACATTAATAATGAGAGGTTATTACATTAAAATTAGTTCTCCCGGAACATTAACCAGGATTTTTATTACTGTTCAGTTCCCGATATTTCGGCACAGTTTTATGCGCAATGTTTACGGGCGGGTCTTACAATTGTAAGTCCCGACCATCCCGACATCACACATTGTGAGTGTGTATTGTCGGGACTTACAATCTAGTTCTAGTACCAGTGGTACCCGTAGCAAAAGACTGCGATAGGTGTTAGATCGGTTTGACTACTCCGAAATTTCTAAATATTAATTATGTTTATAATAATATAATAATTTGGTATCGAGGCAGTCTAGATACATTTTCAAAGAGTTTTGCCAGCAAGACAGTAAATACTCTTGTCATCTTTAAAATTACAGATACATTTATATGTTAGTGTTTAATTTATAGTCAAAATATTGTAGACTGTTGTACGCAACAACTTTGCGAGCAAATTGTATGCAAATTCATGCAAGTATATGAATTTGCGTCTAGCAGATTTACAGTTAAATAAAGTACATAATTTCAGACATACTTCACTCAAGTGTTTTTCCAGTTAACTACATTTAAGTGTTAGTTGCCCAGTGTAATAATTGTCCTGACCCAGGAGTGTAGCAAGACAGCCTGAGGTGCAACGTTTTGATCAGCGCGCCAAATTATTTTTTTGTTGCATTACAGCTTAATTACTCATCATAGATTTATTGAAACCAATTTTGCGCCAATAAATAGGCTGTGTCAAGAAATTACGGCTAAAATGATCACATAAATAATATTAGTTTAGCTAGGAATCTCAATAACCTGATTTTCGTCGTGGTTTTTGGTTTCGTGAGAAGTGTAATTATTGCTTTCATTATTTCTATTAGCTAGCTATTCTTGATTTTTTGGTTGATGTAATTTTTGATGCTAGTTATTGGCGCAAATTTAGTTTAACTCACGACGAGTAATTGAGCTGTAATTGACAAAAAAAAATTAAAAAAAATTGGCGCGCTGTGCGAAACGTTCGTATCGCAGAACGTATCGTAGAACAAACACTATCAGAGTTTTTGGCACTTCATGTACAGGTGCCTTTCTTTTTTCTTTAAAATGAGCAGGTTTTTGTTGGTTTTTTGTACAACTTCTGGTTTTTCCTCTACGATTCTTGATGGTCCCGCTGCATTTTCATTACCAGTATCTAAGTTCAATATCAGTATCTGAAAGTAAATTATCAAGAAATTAATGGTTAAGGTAGTGGAGCTAAAACAAAGGTTCATGTAGTCCGCAGAATGGTGGAATATGTCTTTATATTAAAACACAAATGGTGATCCCTGGAGCAAGACTTCGATGCCAAAATGGATATTGGCTTAAGTTATGCGATGACACGATAGTCACAAAAGACGCTAACAATCATACAAATTGAAGATAACAGAAGGAAAGCAGCCCTTGGCTCATGTCGGGATACTCGCTAGGTAAAAAAAAGGTGTAGATACCTACATCACATGATGTATCAGTGATACGTGCGATTTTTGATGGTTGTGATGGTCCCGCTTCATGTTCATAATCTGAGTGTTCCTTGGTCAAGCTTGACATCTGAAAACAGATGAGTCATATTTAATTTCATAGTAAGACAGTTGTAATGATGGTCAACCTGATATTTAAGAGGCCGGTGTCAATAATAGTTTATTTTATTTTACTTCAAACTATTATAAAATTGTATACTAAATCGTAAAACTAAAGGTAAAATCCGTGAATAAAGGCTATTTTAATTTATTTGCTTTATGCTTAAATACCTAATACATTCATAGGTACATAAAATAATTACAACAGCTTTACACACCTCATCAGATTATCCAGTACAACAGCTATTGCAGTACTTTTTCACTTGTTTCTTTTTCACCACATGATGTATAGATATTCAAAATATTGACATTCTCTGCCAAACATGTGATTGTTGATGGTCCAGCTTCATGGAGATACTCAGGACTTATGCTCAAGCTTGATCTCTGAAAACAGATGATTAACATTTAAGTTGAAATTTATTTAAAAAAAAATAATTAATTTTAATTCGTAATTGTTTTTATTTTAACTAGTGGAGCGTTTCATCCGGTGCAGCAGATCTCACATTTTTTTTCTATCTTGGTCAATGAAAGATGAATGTTTGAAGTGGCCGTTGCAAAGCATTCTATGGTCTTTATGCAAACGCTCTTGGAATTCTCTTGAAGACCATTCATCATTTGGGTAGCACAATTTTACCCATAGCGCTCACAACTGAAAAGAAAATATTGAAAACCATTAGACATACCTAGGTATTTATTCCAATCTGTGACCACGCGACTACAAGCCCAGGCCAGATTTTCCTGTTTATAATGGAAAATTGTTCAAAAGCACTGTCGTTTTCTGAAAACAAAACACCTACTAAATTGTAACCTCTTCGTATACGTACCGTAAGCTATTTTTAGTCCTAGGCCGAGGAAAGCGATGGAGTATGACATTGGGATCATCAGCAGGTGATTTTCCACACTTTAACCATTTCTTTTTCAAGGTTTTCTTTCATTGTGATGAAAAAACACCACGAGTCATATATTATCACAAAATGGAGTCCTGTCTCGCTTACACTACATACACACAGTAAGATAAACTCACAGATTCATGGAGGAACTTCAAGCTCAAATCAACGTATTTTTATAAAACAAAGCCAAATATTCACAAACAACAACTTTTACAAGTTAATTGTTGACGAACACCGGCAGCCATTTTTCTTGTGACGTGACTAGGGATGTCGTAAACTCATGTCGTTGAATTTTAATTGATTCGATCCTCAACTGTGTCGAAATACTGAGATTCGATTAAAAAGATTTTGGATGGCTGAACAAATTAAAGTAAAATTATTAGGGAACCATTTTCACCAATGATTTATAAAACATAACATCAAATTAATACTAAAAATTAAGTTTATTTTAGGTAATTTGTCCACAGAGCAACTCAATAGTGACAAATATTAGCATCAAGTTTGTGATTAAATATTACAAACAGATAAGCAACATAATTATATGGTTCAACATATCCTAATTGAAGCTCTAGGATATGTCGATATATATGTTTTCATCAGAAAGAAGAGTGAAAGGGCAACTATCTTATCCTTTACATGTACATGAAACTGATATTTGTTTGTCGCTCGCAAATACTGCTACTTTCTGAAATTCTGAACGGAATATTAAAAAAAAATACATACAAATACCTATTATTCTGGTTTATGACAGCCAGAAAACCGTATTGGTGTGATATAGCCTCTTCAGATAAATATTGTTTTTTTTTTTTTTTTCAATATAGAAACTCATAAATCAAGCATTCTCTACTATAGAGGATGGGCCACAAATACAAAATACAAAGTATTGTTTGCTCACGTTATTTTGGCGGTACGTCGGCCATGTTTTGTATCCCAGCCAAGCCAGTACGTTAGCTGTCAAAAACTGTCAAATGTTTTTGAAGTGTTGAGAAATCACTAGTGAAAAGGGTGGAGTTGACGCCATATTGTGTATTAAAAGTGCCGCAAATGACGTGACTTGTCAGGTCCTCTTTTTTCTTTCGTCATTGTAATAAACCCTTTCGATTACAGAAACGAGTCGGTTAACAGTAGGTTCAGGTATTCAACCCGGAAACCCTTTAGAAACAGATTTGAGTCTGATGACAGTAGGTAGGTCGTACCTCCGGGAACTGTTCTATTATTCGTTGCCGACTAGGGCAGCGGAGGCACAGCCATATAGTTTACAACAGATTTTAATGACTTGCTACGATCATTATCGATACAATGCTCCCTAATTGAACATCTCTAGAAGTCAATACGAGAGGAAAACATCTTCTATACTGCTCCTTTGTAGCCCCCAATACCTAAACTTCCCTGTACGTACTTGTGTTCCTCCTCGCCTAAGAGAGTTGGCTGGCCCTGGGTACAACCTATACTCACATCAACTTTCAAAGCTGTTTTATTTTAATCTTATGTTATGGCTTCGCACATAGTGTATTTAGCCAGTTCTAATTTTTACATATTTTCATGTTAAACATAGTATTTCAAAATAAAATAAAAAAGTCTCAGTAATGCTTCAGTAAAGTGGTGGAAGCTTCTACGGAGTGTTAAAAGTCACGTTACACGACATTATACTATTCACCAACACTCATGTATGATCACGGGCACAGAAAAAATCCATGCAAACCGGCGCGACATGACTTCTTCGTATCCCCGCTAAAATTCTTTTAGAGTCTGTGCAAAAAGAGAAGAGTCGTGGCATAACGCGGTGAATATTTTTATTTTCATATAATTACCTACCTTCCTAGTACCCCCGAATACTAGCACAGAACATATAACAATATTGTACTAGTGAGAACTGAGTAGGGGCCTACCAAGTATCAAACATTTTGAGTCGTGCTGGCAATGACAGAGCAGTGTTTTCAACGCAACAATTAGCACACCACGACTTGACTTTGACTTGACTTCCACGACGCTTCTTTTTTGCACAGACTCTAGATCTGTTGACCCGTGTTGCCGTTATGACGTGTCATATATTTTATTGTGATCTGAAGATACCATCTGATTTATTGATCGTAACTTGCTGTATTGCAGACTCAACAAACAGTTTCTACAACGGCCGCCGGGCGAGCAATGGTCTGGAGAAGCGACGCGCAACCAAGGTACAATATTTATGATTGTAGATAGGTATTTCCACCAGTACCTATTCAATAATTATTGTTTTTAAATTAAGTAGAGTATACGATCAAAAAATAAATAAAAATACGATCAAATATAAATGTTATCCCAGAAATTGCCATATGCAACGGCACTACCTAGAATAAACGACTTTGTCTCAAATATACAGCGTAATTCTTATAAGATGCAAGTTCGAAATGGGGTGAACATAGATTAAAAAAATAAAAATTTCATATCGAAAAATTTAAATTTTCACTTTTGATTGTGGACTCTATTTACTAAAATTGGTAGGTGCTTGCCGATTGTGTTCGAAATACTGGATAATTTTGTTGAAATAAAAAAACCTCGTACGTTCACTGTCTTTACATATTTTATAGCTGCGCGCGTGCTGTTATTGCTTATTGCAATAATTGTTAGGTTCAGTCGTGAAAGCTGAGCTACCGCGTATCGTATCGCTGCGCGATAAGGTTCAGGTCGCGTAGCGTCGGCGGCTGAACCTAACAATCAAGCGCATTGATTGTTGATTGCAGATTTGATATAATATATCGTATTTGTAATTACAATATTTTATAAGTAGTTATGTAATAATTAATTTTAGGGATGATGGTGGAGGAGACGCGAGTGGACGTCACCATCGGCGAGGTTGATCCCAACGCAGACAACAGCGCGCAACGCAAGGAGCGCCCTGTATGGATGGTGGAGAGCACCATCGTTACTAACGACCAGGTAAATGAGAACTGATTTTCAATTCAATTCATATTTATTTCCAATTAGTATTAAGAATCCTCTTGTGGATAGCCATCACTAGGTATACGGTGAAAATAAACAAAACGTCACAAAAGCAAAATATAATTATCAGCACTAAGTACAAACATTTGTAGGGTCAAAATAAAAGGACAAGCCCTTTTTAGGAATCAACGCATAGACCAAACCGCTTATGATAAAGACGTGAAATTTGAACCCAATACTCCACAAATTAATATAACAACGATTTTTGAGAAAAAAGATAAAATGCAACCCAAAATTTGTATAGAAATAAAATCTTTTTTCATGCTAAGCCAATGAAACTCGGGTTGTGTAATAAATATAAAAAATAAAGAAAGGCATGTCTCAGGATTCAACGAAAATCAACCCCTAAAAAGGTGACGTGGGGTGCTTCATTTACTGTAGGCTAGGCCAGCGAAGCCGTGCAGGAAATCTAGTGACTATAGTATGAATGTCCTTCCGTAGGGCGACAGCGTTCACTCGACGGACGCGGCACTCGAGAAAGCTGCAAGTAATGCGAGCAGTGCTAAGACTACCGGCAAAGAGAAGACCGACGACATCATGTCCGTCCTACTCGCGCACGAAAAACAAAATTCAGGTATTTATACAATTTAAGAGTGTATGTTTTTGCTATAAAATTATTCTTGTGTTTGACCCACAGATTATACCTCATTCCGAGATCGTTGTTCCTACAAAAAATTCACTAAAGTCTAAAGAACGTGCGGGTAGCGGGGACTGCGACCAAGCTTTCTCATTGGCTATCTCAAGGTTACGTCTATGCGACAAGCAATGAACCAATTAGAGTAAAATTTTAAGTGTATTTTGACAAATGCGTGGTGCGCTTCGATCATGCTCCGATGCGTGGGTGATCTGTGATTTGACCACATCCTGATGCCGTGAGCCGTGATATGGATTCGGTCTAGGATGGAGCAAGCTTCTAGGAGTAGGTAGTCTTGTAGCGAAAATAGCTCAGTGGTTAGCGCATTCGGGTCGCACGCCGCAGGGCTTGGATTCATACCCCTACAAGAAGCTTAAGCTACCGGTGAAGGATATATACTCGTACTCGGTTGAATAGCTACCTCAAGGTAAAAAACCTTGTCGCCTAGTACCTAACGGTGTGTTCCGGGAGCCTCGCTTGAGAGCCAGTTCTCGTTCCAGGTTAGGTGTCTTTACCATCCTCGAACTCACCGTCACACATCTATCTATCTGTCAAATGCCTTTTGCCTTTTGAATAAAAAAAAATAAATAAAAAAAACCTGTTTGCTTTAGATTTAAGACCATAAGCTAGATGAAGGGATCTTATCTTCCATGAATTTTCTACAACAGCTATCATTTCATAAAGTACTGTTGTCCGCGCTTCGTTACTTTTCATGTTTTAGACCTCCATAATTCGTCGCTGTCGGAAAATCCTTTCAAAGCGGATGTCTACGCAGCATAGAAAATCTTCCTGCCAATCCCGAAGACCTGATTAATCACTCGCTCAGCGTTATTTTGCATTTATTAATTTGCAGGAAATGCAACGACGAATGCTCTGAAAGGTATCGAGCCTGACAGCTCGGATCCTGACAGCGACACTGAATCCAAGGACCCGTACAAACTCAAGGACGAGCTGGCTGCAGTCGGTAAGTTGCACTATTCAAACGACAAACTTCACTATTCAAATTAAATACTATTTGGTATATTACTGAGATTGAGAATCTTTATCTTAGGGAAATTATTATGAGGTCTTATTTTACACTTATGCCTGTTAGTACTAAAGTTTTATATTTAACATACAGAAAAATCTGTAGCGACAACATAAAGAGGAACTATGATCCCAGACACAACACGCATTAACATCGGTCGAGCCGTTTAGGGTATAGCAAAGGAATACGCAAACATACATACTTATATACTTACATACAGATAGAACGCAAAGAGGCATCAAGCGACACCACACGATCGGACAAACCGTCTCAGCTAAAAGAGGACACACAAACATACGTACTTACGTAAATAATTAAATACACACATACACTCCAAAAACATTACTCTCCTTTTTGGGCAGTCGGCCTCCGAAAACACATTGAACAATTGGTCCTCCCGTTGCCACATACATATATCTAAACGAGGTGTTTACTGAAGGTGTTGATACTAATATTGAAAGGAATGTATGTACTCATCATAATGAATAAGTTTTACTATGGGGCCAATCCCGAAATGGCGAAAACAAAATCGGCTGTTCCATAGAAACATGTCAATGATACTCGAGAAAATGTATGAAACAGCTGTTTTTTTTGTGATTTCTGGATTGGTCCCGTAGTAAAAGTTGTTCATAATGATGAGCACATACCTTTCAATATTGCCACACCTTGTATACTCATAGGTTTTAAACATATACCGTCTTATTACAAAAGATTAGGGCACGTTTTAGGCATGCGTTGAACAGATGTTTTAACACTCGTATAAGGTTAAACATGCCTTAACCATCATTTAAATTTAAGCAGCCCCGAAACCTTGTTTGAAAAGAGAATTAAAACATCTGTTAAAATGGTATTCAACTTTTAGCCACTGTCTAGCTAAACAGGCGTCTAACCGTTCTTTTAAATTACTTTTGTGGTAAGATGGATAATACCTACTCCTGTTCCAATTGGTTCCAAAGTTCCATTTGGTATGTTTATTTTTTCCAGCCGAAATGGAAAGCGAGGAATCGGACTCCGATGACAACGCGCCCACGGTCCTGGTCAACGGCAAGACTGTGCCCATCACGAGCGTGGACGATGACGTCATCGCACAAATGACCCCCACGGAAAAGGAGACATACATACAGGTGTACCAGGAATACTACAGCCATATGTATGACTAATGTGTAAGTTGAAACTATGTATGTAGATTATAAGTTTACCTAATAAATGTTACATAGTAATCAAATTGCAAGTTGATTTTAGAACAAAGATCGGAAATCAATGATATGCTTATCCCGCATTACGAGATCGTTGTTCCTACAGAACTCACCAAAGTTGGAAGAAAGCGCGGGTTGCGGGGACGCCAAGCATTATCATTGGCTATCACTAGGTTACGCCTACTCGCGCCTAGCAATCAACCAATGAAATTAAGTTTTATATGTGTATTTTGACCAATACGTGGTTCGCATTGATCGTCCGACGGCGGAGATCTCGCGGTGGTCTGTGACTTATCCGAACAGTAAAGTTGCGTCAAAGTATTTATAGTGGGTACCCACCCGAAAAAATTGCTTCATCTGTTGTAAGTATACTACGTACTATTATTATCTATTCTATGACTACGTCTCTTCGCTCTCACAAGTACGACGATCGCTCATCAACGAAGTCGGCGTGCGACTGAGTTCGCAGTGGTGAGCAACATATTTTTCTCACCAGCACCACTAGTCATTGGCCCGGTCCTTACGAAGTGATACAGGGTTATAAGGAAAGGGTATTCTAAGCCGAAAAGGGCTCATATTACTCATCATTATGAACAACTTTTAGTAAGGTACCAAACTAAAATCGACAAAAAAAAACTGTTCCATTTTTGTCGAGTGCCATTAACATTTTTATAGGGAACAGCTCATTTTTTTTTCGATTTCTTGTTCGGTCCCATACTAAAAGTTGTTCATAATAATGAGTACTATGAACCTTTTTCGGCTTAGCATACTCTTTCCTTATAACTCTGTATAAAGAAAATTAAAAGACAATGGCTCAGAAATATTCAAGTGACGTAGTAAACAACCACAAACCACGTAGATACGTTAAATATGGCCATAATTTTTGATATATTTTCCCTCACAAATAATATAGACAGGTTATGAGATATAAGTCAATTTTATTCCGAATTTATAAAACAGTAACAACAAAATATAAACCTTTGTTAGGAAAACAAAAACATGAGTAACAAAAATATAATCCTTATAACGAAAGAATGTTGGCTAATACTGAATTACCAAACATGAATGACAAAGTACAATACTATCAACGTCCACTTATGTAATAAGTACATAATACTAACTGTAATCAATTAATATCCCGGTTCGGTTCGATTTTTATCAAACAAATATATAAAGGTAAAATTGATTTACAGACACTAAATATATATACCATCGCCAATACTTAAGTATCACTCAACCCTAATCTACGCTAATCGAAAGCTGTTAAATTTTCTAAACATTGACATTATAATATTTACTACCTTGAAAAGACACAAGTGAAAAACGTAATAAATATATTTTTTTTAATAAAATTTATCCTGAGCTATTTGTAGTTATAGGTATGCCTTTCACATTGCCTATCTGAAGCAAATACCTACCTATTGCACTCCCATCGGAGAAAACGAGAGGTCAGTCTCCTACTACTAGTTTTCTGCGTGTTAATGAACTGTTATGGACAAGAGCCGGTTCTCCTGATTCAGCTATCTCGTTGGCACTTTTTTAATATAAAAATTACAGAGCGGAAATTAAAAAAATATAATTTTATATCTTAGAATACCCATTGCCAATGTTTCATAGCAATTTTCATGTTATTATTATTTTTTATTTGACGAAGAAGAAAAAAAAACCATGAAAATTGCTACAAAACATTGACAATTGTATTCTAAAGATATTCAATTTTTTTTTTAATTTCCGCCTTGTAATTTTTATATTAAAAATGTTGAAAAAGTGTGAACGTGATAGCGAGTGCCAGAGGAGCCGGGCCTTAACATAAGGTGAGCGACTTGCTATTCTAGCTAGACACACAGTATAACAAGAAAAACTGATCTGACCTTTCTTTTTCAGTTATATCAGAAAGTGAGATAACAATAAGCGTGTATGTATTTGCTTCGAACGCTTCGAAAGGTATTAGGAGTGTGGTATCCATCTTTATCTATCGCTTCATGGTTATTCCAGGTTGTAAAATCCGACTAACCTATAGGGAACTGAGTAGTAATATAGTAGAGGCACAGGTTTGAGCACCTGATTATTTTTGTAATAACGATTATTCATTTATAACCGTTTAGTAACCATGATCTTGATGGCAATCATCATATATGTTTGCTCCATTTGTCCCAATACTCTTCTGTCTGCATTTCCATCAATCGCGATAGGCATCGGCCACACGCGAACATCTCTTCTTCACCAGTGAATATAGCAGCTTCGGCGTCACCCTAATATTAAAAAAAAAATATATATATTATGAAGGTTCAAGGAAGGAAGGTTTTTAAAATTTAAAGCAAGGAAACAACTTATAACCATAAAAAAATTGTTTCTTGTATGTCTAGCTATCCTTTTCATTAAAATCATGTCAGGCCCGTGTGGATACACCTTTACTTGAAAAAAGTGCATCATGGTGATGCACTTTTTCTGGCGTTTCAAACAGAAAAAACCGCTTGTGTGACGTTCACATGTTCAGTTATAATTACAATGCATGGGCTCGCGTAGGACACTTCACGCGGCGAATGACTAGGACAGAATGATATACTATAATATTCGTGTGAGCGAGACGGCGAAATTGCAAGAAAAGCTAAAGTGTTTCATTAGACTCTGTTTTGCCAGATCTGAGAGTAAGTTCCTGAATCTTCCGTTGAAACGTAATAAATAAAAAATCTTTTTTTTAAAACTTGTCTATCGCACTTTCTCACAGCCACAAAATTCTATAGTTTGATTTCACTTCTTTGCCACAGATAATTCAGAACAGAAGGCTCATAGAGCAATAGTTCTTTTTCTTTTTATGAACAATCAATATAAAAATTTATAAAAGAGAAGACTTACCGATTCCTTAGTGATTTTCAGGTCGTCCATAAGTGCTCTGTCAGCATCACCAAATACTGTTTCGTCCAATTTTAAAAGGTCTTTTGGTTCACAATCTGCCGCAATGACAACCTGTAAAGACAAATCAATATGTGTGCAAAGTAACATTGATATATTTTATTTAAAAAAATATTTATGTTACCATCAGGCAACACGCCTGTTGGTAACATTAAATAACAAAATAGATTAATCTATATATGTATTTTAATTATCTTTTAATCTGTTATTCGGTACATGAAATGTACATACCCTAACTCTATTGTCGTACAAAGTGTCAATGAGTGTGATAAATCGCCTCAACTGTGATCTATGCTTGGAGATAGATAACTGAGGCAACTCTCTTACAAACACAGTATGGAAGGTTTTCGAAATCACGAGGTAGTCACTGGCACCCAAAGGCTGAAACCAAGCAATAATAAATTGAGGAGGGGATTTATTATAAATTTAGTTTAGTGAGGTTCTAGCTTAATACTTAATCAACAATCCAACTTAATAATAAAAAAAAAAATAACACAAAACACTGTCTCATTCTGACTATGACTTTACTATCTAGCGAATTATATTTTCATACTCAATGGGTTGTACTCTTATAAAAAGTCTCTCCGCGGAGTAATTACTAAAGCTATAGAAACCATACTAAAATTAGTATATACTATAATTAATGTACTATTATATTAATATAGCAGTATGTACTATTTTCTCTTACGGTATTGAAAAGGGTTACATATACATTCGTACTTTGGAAGGTTGTCACTAGCTTTCTTAGTACCAGTGTTGTCCAACTATCCACAAAGCTAGAGCCATTAACAATTTGACAGTGTTGAGTTGATCTAACCTTACGAAAAATATCGTGGCTGGTACACTAAGAAATTCGATTCCGCTGCAGTCTGTTTACAGCCGCCAAAGAGTGAGAAAGATGCGAAGAGTTAGAGCATAAAAGAGATAGCTATAATGAAATCTGTCCGAAAGGACAGATTTGCGGCGGTCATTTTAAGTGCGCTCTAATCGTATCTCTTGCTGTTACGTATATCTTTGTATCGTATATAGTGGTGCAAGTGGCAAGTTGTCGGTCTGTGGGGCGTTCTAAGGGGGAGAGGTTCCTTTTTTCAGCAGTAGACGTCTTCCGCCTAATGTTGATGATGATGACGTATATCTTTAGTCAGTAGCGTATTACGACCAAGTAGAATTATTCTAAACGCGTGGTCACAATAGTATGGCACACTCAATTTCTGTATTCCCCAAAAATGTAATAAGGAATGATGAATAAGTTAAGAGGCATTTATATTATTATTAGTAAAGCTGTAGTATTCTTTGGCATTTATTGTATACTTACTCTGTCACATAATTCTTCAAATGTAGAGTCTAAAATGCGACCACAAGATTTTGCAAACTTCACATTTCTACCTAATATATTAATTACACGAGGCCTCACAGTATCGGTCTCTTTCGATATTAAAAATTTAAATAAATTATCTACTGCATTGTTGTCAGGTGTCGATTCACTATTCCTGAAAATACAAAAAAAACAAAATTAGATGTAAAACAATAATATATTATAGTTTAGATTAATTTTTTTAATTGTTGTTAACTCACAGGAAATATTTGCTATATTTTTTATTTCCACTCCCCCGCAATCTATAATCAATTCCTGAATCTAATTGAACAATACCACAATGTGCCTTTAGAATGGGTATGAAGGGCAAAAAGTTTGATCTTTGTAAGCCATTTTTATACAGATCATCAGGTTTTCTATTACTCGTTGCTACAACTACACATCCATTGTCAAATAGTTGCGTGAATAACCGCTTTAATATCATTGCATCTCCAATATCTGTAACCTGAAATGTAATAAAAACAAAGAAATTATGTCGGTAAGTAGCATTCAAATGGTGAAATTAAAGTGACAACAGGGTATATTTATTTTATTACTAGGCTACCTGCGACTTCGTTCGCGTAGACAAACAAAAAAAAACGGTAGCCTATATCTGTCTCCAACCTTTAAGCTATACATATATCTGTCTAAATATAGCTTGATCTGTTTAGCCGTTTAGCCGTGAAAACGCGACAAACACCCAGACAGAGAGACAGTTACATTCGAATTTATAATATCAGTTAGGATTATGAATTTATTTTAGGATCTTACAGCTAGGTACATCAAAGTTTAAGTAAATGTATATATGTACCAACGGCCAATTAAAAGACTCCTCTTATACAAATAATGTAAAAAATAACTAACCAGTTTTAACTACTAGCACAAAACACCCCAAGCGGGACTTCAGTGCAGGTCTTATCATCCCCAGTTAGAATTAACTACTAGCATACTAGACAAAAGATTCTAATCAAAAAATGCACTCACTAACAACCGCTTAAGCTACTCAACCAACATGTTAAATAAGTCAACATCATGTTGACAGGCTATGTTATTGAAACTGCAGCTTGCTCTTAACATGTAATTGTTATTTCTGTAGTTCGCATTGGCTATAGTTATGATAGACATTTATAAGGATAGTGACAGTACTACTGCCCAATTATTTGTATGAAAACATGAGCGTGCCAAGTATTTTAAAGACCTAAGTACTCACAACATCTTCATTGCCAAACGCTTTTGAAGGGTTTTAACAATTTTGTGTGGTACTCTTAGGCATTTTCGTTTTTGTCTGGCATGTTACTGTGAAGGTAGTAGAAGATAAACTGAATTTGTGGCATACATGAAACATTGCTCTAACTTAGGTTAATCCACAGTAACATTTTTTTTTTCAATTTTATCTGCAATCAGTCCCAGAACTTTGAGCAGGTTTGGTGAAGTTTCTTTGTTGTGCAGAGTTGGTATCCCATTGGAAACTTCTCTTCTGTGTAATCATATTTTATGTGTTGTGGTTGTCATCATAGACCCAACCAAAAACAAAACCCAAACCCACAGAATATATATACATTTCTGTGGTACACATTTTGTATGGATATATACAGATGGCTCTTGGTGAAGAAAAGCATAGTGATCCCTCACTATGTTTTTCTTCATGCATATTTCCAGAGAAGAAATTCAATGGCATATGTAAATCTGCCAAGCCGCACTTGGCCATGGTGGATATAACCCGATCACCCATCGAGGGTATATAGCCTGATATCCTAACAGTGGGATTTATAAAAAAGGCTGATACAAAACACATTTTGTACCTGAAATTCATCAAAGCAAATTAGCCATGACTCTTCAGTGATATCAGCTGCCACAGGAGGTATAGGGTCAAATGGCTTGGAGCCTTCGTCTCTGAAAGAGCTTGCACCTTTTCCAGACTTGATCTTTAACTCGTGTATTCTAGCATGGATATTCAGCATGAAAGAATTAAAGTGGACTCTCAGTTTTTCTTTTATCTGAAATTTATAATTTTTAGGCAGTTTTATCTATGAGTAAAGTTGTTCTTATCATAAAGTTTTTGCTTACAAAATACTTACTGGGACGGTTTCATAAAATAAGTCCATTAGCATTGTTTTCCCTCCTCCAACACTTCCATAGATGTAGAGCCCTTGCGGAGCGATGATCTTTTGTGGTTGAGGTTTTCTGAACAAATTAAAAATAGAGCCAACTGCTTGGCTGGGTGAATCGGGCCTTTCATATGAAGATACTTGTTTATATAGCTCTTGCAGATGCTGCACCACATCTGCCTGATGTGAATCTTTAGTTAGAACACCATCAGAAACTTTTTCAGAGTACACATACCAAGGTCCATCTTTGGTTTGAAAGTTTTCTTGAGCCTGAGATGAGAGTAACTTCATACATTGATTACACCGTTTCCAGTGGTACTTCACCAAAGACGAAACATGGAATCTTGATTGCTGTGCCAACATGTTATTCATTGTCAGCTGACTGAATAGATCGCGGAAATTATTTTCATTATATAACTACCAATCAAAACAGAAATAATTCATTGTAATCACTTGCAAATTGCACGACACGTCAAGTCCAGCCAATAAGATGTTTATTTCTTAGCTTTTGATTTTATTGTTTTTTCATCGTTACATAATTCTAGCTCATCGTTAATTTACTAAAAAATAATGATAATTTGGGAAAGCACAAGAAAAACACGAGGAAAAATATAGTGTTTGGAAATTGGATTGGAATCAAATCAAATTGGAATTTGGAATGGAAAAGTCAGCATAGCTGTCTCGTGCGCTCGAAATTATCTGTGCCACCGTCTCTCTTACACGCGATGTCATGAGAGCCATAAGAGTGAGAATGACAGATAATCTCGAGCGTATTAGAATATCCCTTCAACTGGTTCGCCTGTCTGACAGTGACGCAGTAGACACTAGTGACAGTGAAGTGATGCTACGAGATTTGGCGGGAACGTGAAAAAGCCATGTCGCGTCATTATATTATTTTACAAAACTTGTTATTTCGAGTGTTAATATGTATAAATGGTGAATTTTATTCATTAAGTGTTCTTGACCGTGCATGAGTGTTGGTGAATAGTATAATGTCGTGAAACGTGGCTTTTCGTGTTGTTTCCAAAACTCCATAGAAACCTTTAGTAAAGTCTCCACCACTTTATTAGTGTATGACTTGGACTTGATCGTGACTTACTTTACTTGACTTAGACTATAACTGAGATTGCTTACAGGCAACCTTGGTATGGACAGAAATTTAAAACAAAAATACTTACGGTCGGTGGTGTACATAAATTTATGTAAATATCTGCTAAATTACTACATAATAAGTATACATAAATACAATGAATATGATATACACCCTCCAACTAAAGATTAGTTGGAGGGCATGGTTGGATCGCATGGAACTGGAGTGCATGAATTTGAAGCGTTCCTTCAAGTACAAAGTAGTATTAGGAATGAACATAATTTTATAGAGAATGGAGAGGATATGAAAATTACGGCGAAGGCGGATAGGCAACCATTTGAGCTTTTGACGAAATTTAGAAATGTGGTCATATTTGCGTAAACCAAATATAAACCGAAAGCAGAAATTTAGTAAACGCTCAAGCTTGGCAGGCGACTGCGTAGTCCAAAATTGGGAATAAGAGAGATTTGACAAGCGCAGTTTTGGTAGTAATTGGAAGGAAGTTACGCAATCTCCTATGTGATGCCGCGGAAGCAAAAATTTTACGACTGACTTCTGCTACCTGGGGCTTCCAAGAAAACTGTCTGTAGATAGTTATCCCCAGAATTTTTGACCGACTCCCAAATAAGTATGGGAATAAAATTAAAAATTACTTGTCGAAAGGCGGAACCAGCCAATTTTAGAAATCGTACGGGAGCTTCCAATGATAATTGTCTGAGTTTTTGTGGGATTAACCTTAAGACCATATGATCTGCTCCAGTCCCGTATAAGCCTTAAATCAGAGTAAGTGGAATCCATTGCCTCGTGCAGAGGCCCTAGAGGAGCTTGAGTATAGATCTGTAAGTCGTCTGCATAGAGGTGATAAGAGGAAGTTTGTTTTGAGAAATAGAATTTATAAAAATTGCAAAAAGAAGGGGAGATGAAACGCCGCCCTGTGGAACACCAGCACATATATTGCACTACGATAAGTACCTACGCATCATCAATACGAATGCGTTGCCGGCGTCCAAACAGGCTAACTTTGAAACCAATCAATTGCTGTTGAAGATATGTTAAGAGCGAAGGATTGCCAACATGATGTCAAAAGCCACATTATTAAAAGCATTACTAAAGTCCAATAGCGTCAGCACAGTGAGGTGACAGTTACCTATGCCACCCCGAACATCATCGGTGATTTTCGTCAGTGCTGTGATATGATCGGAAACCGGATTGGAAAGGCTTAAGGTGCAACGTTTCGCTCCGGGCGCGAAATTCAAATTTTCTTGCGTTTTATGTCAATTACAGCTAAATTACTCATCGTAGGTTCATGAAAACTAATTTTGCGATAATAAATATATTGTTTCAAGAAATTACACTAACCAAAAATTCAAGTTGAAAGCTAGTATAAATACATTTCCAACTAAACCAAAAACCGAGATGAAAATCAGCTTATTGAAATTTGTAGCTAAACCGATGTTATCTAGGTAATCATTTTACCCGTAATTTCTTAAAACAACTTATTTATTGGCGCAAAATTGGTTTCAATAAATCCACGACGAGTAATTAAGCTGTAATTGACAAAAAACGCAAGAAAATTTGAATTTCGCGCGACGAGTAAAACGTTGCACGTTAAGGAGACAATTTTATTTTGTGGTTCCTATATTATATCCCGTAGCCTAAAAGGCTTGACCGATTATACTACATTTCGCAGTCGGGTATTTTGTTTATCTTCTAGTAGCAGAAACAAAAATGACAAGTAGGTACTTAATGTCATTTTTGTTTTCTGCTTAACTTGACAAAAATAAAAATTTAACGAACGACGAACCGAATGAATTTATGAGTGAATACTTGAGGGAGAAAATATTCAAATATTTTTTTTCTTCAAAGTAGTAGTTTTATTCTTATTTTTTTGTGATATTTGGTTTTTGGAATGCCAAAAAATAATTCTTCATTGGATTTTCTGATCTACTGATGAGTATTCAATTTACCTTAGCCGTTTCTATTATTTGCGATAGTAGCATCCCCATTGTTTTTGTATATTTTTCTATCAAGCTGTACATACCTAAAATTGTTTTCTTTTGAAGGTTCTAACGTAAATCATATAATTACATAAAACTTTTTAGGTGGAAAGAATAGGTTTGAAAATGAGAGCTTAATATAAAAATTACTAAAAGTAGAACAAAGAGATGGATGCTGTCGAGTCCCCCAAACCAAACGTAATTTCAGATAATAAATCTCAAATTGAGTTTAAAAAATTGCCCCTCTTTGTAACAATAAAATAACAAGAAATATTCTCGTGAAAGCAGGATGTGGTCGAATTGAAATCGACGTCGTGGCTGAATTGATGCAAAGTAACTGCTTATTGCAATCAGCGGTCACACATTATCGTATCCTCTTTTTCTTCGATGATTTCAAGCAGGGTTGTCCGAAATCACCTATACCTACAGAAATAAAATATCATTTTACCTATTGTATGTTATGGAGCTGTTCTCATTGTTCTTTAATTTAAGCACTTCTGAGTTTTCATTTGGTTGGTAAGTAATTATGTATTAAGGCTAAATCACTGAATAGTTATGCTTCCGGCTTAATTACATTTCTGAAAATTTCTATATATTTGTACAGCTCATTAGTTTATCAAAACACTTCATGTCGTCGGTGTGAGGGTTGTGGTACTTACTTTTATTTTTTATTTTTACGTGCCTCATTTAATAATGTCGGGCCATCGGACTGTCTTGACACATACTTTACGATTTAGTAACCACATGAGGTTCATAAACGAAACCCCCCGTGTCAGTACCGTTTACTTTTTGTGTCTGCTATTCATATCTCCTGGAAATTTATCGCGACGATACTGCAGACGTTGCTATTTTCAACCATCATCGTCTGTGGATTTTAAAGCCAACAGCATAAACTCATTGCTACAAACATAGGTGCAAGATAGGTGCGGTATTTAGTTATAATCATACTTATTTTTACGTATAAGCAGATGAGATGAAGAGAAGGAATTTAGGGCGATTTGATATTTACAAACGGTATGTTACTATCATATCACGATATGACGAGACCTATTCATTATTATTTTAATCTTAAAAACCATAACAGGTGAACTATTGTAGTCAAAGTCAAGGTTACCTTCGGCGAACTGACCTACGGAACCTAAATTGCTCTTGAACTCGCTCACACACTGGCCTCAATTGCGCCCCATCTAGTGCACCGGTTAACAACCTCTAGTGTCAAGGTGCCTGGTGTTGTTTGCATTGATCAAGGAAGTCTCAAACCTATTAAATCTATGTACCTATCCATTTCCGGCAGCTCCACCGGAAATGTGATGAGCCCTAACAAAATCACACTATCTACTTACTACTTTTAAAGATAAAGTTAACAAGCCGATGCGTATGAATGACGATTTCAAGTAGTTAATTCATCTACTTGCACTGGCATGCAGGATGTCAGGGATGTCAGCTCATTTCGGAGGCCTTTTTTTAGATATGTTGATCTAAAATTAAGTGAACAAAAGTAAAATATTGAAGGAATCAGAATTTATTTTAAATTTTTGCGCTCGCGCATCATTTTTCGGTGGTAATTTCTTATGCTCAACTCAACTGTAACGAGCAAATCACATCAATCAAATAAAACCCAATTTAATTTT
This sequence comes from Apocheima hispidaria, assembly GCA_947579745.1. NCBI lineage: Eukaryota > Metazoa > Arthropoda > Insecta > Lepidoptera > Geometridae > Apocheima > Apocheima hispidaria. The sequence goes on from OX388151.1 coordinate 8,873,559, forward strand.
CGCCCATTGCTATTGAAAGTACACTAAAATTGGAAGCCGGGCACGATAGAATCTAGTTCATAATAATTATTTGCAATTTAATCCGAGACAAAAAAAAAGCATAAGTATCTCACCGGTCTCTATACTGTAATACCCATGCAAAAAACAAGTCGATCCATTGCTCTGCTGTTGCGTGAAAAGGGAACTTCTTATGTTGTTTAGATCTTGTCAGATCACAATCTGCTCTTTTCTACCTACACCATTTCAGTATTTTTTTTCAATAGACTGCACTTGTTTCTCTCCGACATTTAGATAGATAGATAGATAACTTTATATATCTTTATTGTTCACACCAGAAATTACATGCATAATACAAAAATCTACTTAAAACTAGTGTAACAATTGGCATTCAAGTACTGGTTGTTTGTTTTTCCGACCAGGGTTCTCATTTCCTCTACAAGAAATCCTGATCCACCATGCTGATGTCGTTCTTGGTGCTGTTCAATGTGCTTCTGTTTACCTATTTTTTTTTCATTGTTGCTTTGTTCACCTGGCCCTCATTACATATCTACAATTAGAACTAGACAGTTCTAAAAACATAGATTGACATAACTTACTCTAAACCCTAAGACTGGGTTGCGTATAGTTTTGTTTTACGTTTTTAATTAAGTTAGGGATTAAGTAACCAGACCCACTTTACACGAAAATTTTATCTTCGTCATTGATTTGAAAGGCCCATGAAGTATATATTTAAAACAGTTTTTTTTCTACCAATTTCTAATTCGAATAAGTTAAAAAAGTACAGTTTTTAACTGCAATTACTTTAAAACGCGAGTTTTACTTTTACTTGCGTTCTATTGAAACCGTTTCTATTCATTCAGGTTGAGTCATCTGAATTTGACACCATCTATCGTCAATTAGACGTAATACTACGAACGTCATCATCAATAGTCATCATGGCAGTTGTTATTTTGTTGTAAGTAAGAACTTTAATCTACACATATTTTTTAAACATATTCACTAATGATATCAAACACAACTATCGTACTAAAGCATTACAGCAACCCTATCCAAAGTTAAAAACTGCGCGGATAAAAGCGAGTGATTTGTTGCAAAAGCTCAGGGGTGGTCGAATGATGCGGGTTCAGCTGCATAGTGCGTATTTTCGCAATTCACCTAAATACCACGGATGTGTTGAGATATCCGTTGCCATATTATTATTCTAGCGTGGAAAACAATATTATAATAAAATAGGTTTGCATAAATAACTAAGCAATCTGACCATCCAGGCAGTACGGCATTGTTCTATTATACATCTATTTTAACAATTTATGAACAAGTTACGCATGAATCACAAATAAATGAAATTACACTTTTAAAAGTGCAACCTTTATTTGATACGTTTTTCATACAAAAGCGCTCGACTCTCGAGTCATCTTGATTCGCAAGCAATTAAGGTGACTTCTAGCAGCCAAAACAATCGATCGCTGCAAATGATCGTCTCGTTGACACGCACTCGACGACGCGTACTGTCGTGTACGCTAGTTTTTTTACCGTTACTGTTTCGCATTTTGTAGTGTAGTGTTGCTTATAGGTTCCTACATTGTTTATATTTTATTATTGAACTCAATATTTTGTATGCAAACAATCTAATGTTTAAGTATGCTAATGTTTAATTTTTGCATAGAATTAGTTGTTTAAAAAAATAGAAAACATTACAAAATTTTTAAAAAAAACTTCGCTAGTGTTTCATTTTTAAGTTTCTTTCATAAGATGTAAATAAATAGCGCTTCAAACTCGTAGCTCCCGACGCCATGGAATACACACAAATACACGGACAATTAGCAGTCAGACCTTGAGCAGATAAATAAATTCATGACACGTGCCCGCCGGGAATCGAACCCGGGACTTCCAGTTTTGTAATAAAAATAAATCCTATAAATGACAATATTTTCCGTTGTAGCCGACAGAGACATAGAGCGGCGTAGCTATGAGGGTCCCTGGTTTTGCTTCGGAACCCTAATAAAGTTATTCAAGTTTAAAGTTGGTGTTTCGTAATCTTGAAGAAGTAATTGTACTTACTAATTCTACTTACTTTGTAGATCAGTAACTAATAATACTGGTACTTATGCAATACAATGCTGACTGATTCAAAAGATGCAGAAGCTGTTTTCGTCTGCGTAGCTCTAGGTAGTTGATAGTAGGAATTAATTTAATTGCGCCAGCCGGTATCACGTCCTTGCGTCTTGTTTGATAAGAAATTGTTATTTATAAAAACCGCCAGATATATGCTATGTTTTAATTAAATAACTTCGAATTAAACTGGTTGCCAAACTATTTTATTCTAGCTGTCAATTTGTTATTCAATGTTGACGATGCATTTGTTTTCATTAGGACAGGGTGGGGTGTGATTCTTCCCAAGATAAAAACTGAGTATGGGTTATTGGATTAGTGTTGATTTATGACAGGATATAGTTAGCCCACTTTATTCTCATTTATTACCAATCAACTTGATCACAATTTCGTTCATTTATCCAAATAATTTACTCAATGAAATCACTTGGTTATACCTAATATGATATTAGGTTAAATATTATGTTATAATAAATCTTAAAATATTTTCTCAAAATTGACAGTTCTTAATCGTTTTTTTTTTTAAATTAATTTTGAAAGGAGAGTTTTTTGTAGGCAGGTAGGTTATAACCCTTATAATTAAAGTACATAATTTTTATTTCGAATATCCCAAATAAAGACGGTTTTTTTTCATTAGTTCTGGTTTTTTAAAGCTAATCCGACTCAGGCTTGACCGGGTTTTATTATTTTGTTGTTTCGCTCTACAATCACACTAAGTCCTTAATAACACAAACTGTTATAAAATAGTTCGCTACCGAGCTAGACATCGCTAAAACCTGTAACAAACGTCATTTTTGGTGACAACATAGCTTACAAACGACTAAGATTAGGTATAAATTGGTTCTTTTTCCACACCACCCAAGAGGTAAGAACTTATAGGTGCGCTTTTTTTATAGAGGTATCCCCTGTAGGCCTAATCCTCTCTTGGCATAAATTATAACATATTATTGTAAAATTACAAAGGACTTTAGCTACGTACCAAGAAGTACAGCTTAATTGAACAATAAACGAGAGTTATTTTATAATAATATGGCCAAGAATACAGCTTATATGAACAATAAACAGAGTGGTATTTTAAAATAATATGCACTAAATAAAATCGTCATAGCGTACGTTGAGATTAGGTAATGCGTCAGGAATTGTGTCACTCAGTTTAACGGAGGCGGTGCGTTTGCACGTCGATCATTATGAGTCGAGGGCAGTGTTCCTCACCACAAATGGTAGACAGAGTCGACAGACGCCTACTCAAGACCTCTGATAGTAGTACCGCTAAAATAAAACGTGTAAACCATTATAATTCAAATGTGGAATGAAAGACTTCATTATTATCTTTGTGTAATTGCAAATGCAAGGACAAATCATTTTCTTGTCTGATTATTAAGTTGTTAAATTATTACATACTTTTTAACGCGGAAATGTATCATTTACTCCAAGTAATAGGCAATAAACGGAATGTGCCATAGCCAACTTTATGAACAGTGGAACGAAATGTTTTGTGGTGGCGGCCACGCACCTTTCAGCTCCATTGATAAAACTGACAAAGGCATTCCTAACAAACTGATAATAACGTAGCTAAATACAACTTAATCATTTAAAATCTCTCATCATAAATCTATTTTAGTACCTACTTACTTAGTAAACACAATAAAGTTAAAATTCGATCACAACTGTCACAGAATGTTGATAGACCTGCTTCGACCCAAGTAATTTACTTTGGTCGAAGTAAAGCTGTACATAATACAAATAATACCAGAACTTATACAAATTAATATTTTAGTAGATTCAATAATACAAACAAAACGCTTAGAAGAATATAAATTCAGAGTACCTTCTCAATTACTGTCCAATGTAAGTACTAACTTGTAATGCCTTTATCGACTATGATATGCTAAAAATAACAAACAGACGTGGGTCATGACATGACACAGCACTCGTGGGAATCGCTCGATATTTATTAAATAAACGAAATTATGATATATGTAACTAGTTTAAAGTAAATTCTACTTCTGAGCCAAGTATTGAGCTGAGCTTTTTGAAAAGAGAAACTTAAGTAGTTGATTGATTCAGGCGTAACTTTGCGGAAGCCCATTTTCTAACTTGTCATTATCCTTCAGCTTAAGACATCTTTTTCTAAGATCAAAAGGTTTTTTTAGAAGATGAACGGTATGGAAATAAGTTCAGAGCAGGTAGGTAAATTTAATTTTGTATGCCTGTTGTCCTAAGACAAACATCTATGACCTGCGGTGTAACATCCTAGTCCTAGATCTTATATCAACACTCACCCAACAATACTAAATTTAATTGAAGATGTAACGAGCAATTCTACAATGAACTAGAACGAGTGTCCAGTTAACTTATCATTAACGGTCGAAGCCCCGTTTGTTCACATTACCAGATTACATGCCGTCTGAGCCGTGATAGCCTTATTTTTGCAAAAATATTTATGTACCTACTTAGTTAAATAACAATATTTGGATGTGTACTTTGACCATCAGGGGTCACAGTACTGCCTATAATGTTTATCCTTATTAATCTTTACGCTTCTCTGATAGTGTGTAACTGCGTACCTACTTACCTACGCAAAAACAATAGTGCTATCGTTTTCAAAAGCAAAAAGAAGGTTGCTGGTGCCGATGGCAGTTTTGTTTTTGTGATCAACGATTTCATATTGGACATTTTGTTCAGCTATGTTGAATTCGCTTCTATACTATTCAATACGTAGACACAATAAGCGAATACATTAACCGTTGCAGATTATTATTCAGAGGCTGTCGGATCGCGATACCAATCTCAACATGCCGCAGTACTATATTCACAATGGTTCATAATGTAGGTACAAGTTAGAGTTGAAGCAATCATTGGCTAATTAAAATTTGCTGTGCGTGACGCGACCACGAAGTGCCTTACCCACTTATAGGCTGCACACGTGCCTGTCAATGAACTTCGCTGACTACGGCAATAGCCGGACAGGCCACGCGTTACGTCGAAAAATGTTGCACGCGCTTATCGAACCCTAGGGCAGCGATAGTCCATCCTCATAAAAATAAATATCACCGAAAACTGCTGGCAAAATTTGGCACAAAATAAAACGCAGACAATAGAAGCACGACACATAAAAAGTTTTAAAATTAGATTATCTTTCCCACAGCTGTGATAAACCGATAATGCTACGAATTCTAGACTAGGGGCATCGAACTTTAGTACTACCTCTAGACTTAACATTAGAGATCTGGATTGAGCTATTTTCATCCAACAGTGAAAATGCTAAAATATAATAAAAGTTTCATACTAACGGGCAAATATAAAGACGTTATCGGTGCGAGCAAGGAAGTCGTCTGGTTCTGTATGTGTAACCAAAGTTCTAGATGCAGCTGGTGCGTCCGCTTGCACGCCTGGCGAAGGCTTCCGTCGCTCGAAACGCTCCATGAGATCTGCTGGTACTTGCGGCAGCTCTCGACCGGTGGTGTTCGGCGCCTGAGTGAAGCCAAGTTTGATGAGCAAGCTCTCACGGATCACTCGCAGGCTGTGTTCGCGCAAGTTTTCGTAAGGGCGGCAGGAGGTGCACGCAACCTGAGGCACCGTCGTCTCCTGCGGGCATGCGAGCTCGGCAGCGATAGCCGCCAGCCACGAGGCCAGCAGCAGCAGGCTCGCGGGCCTGGCCCGCGGCCCGCGCGACGCGCCCAGCGGACGCGTGGTGCGGCAGAGCGGGGAGGCGGCGGCGTAGCGCGACGAGCGATGTGCGGCCGCGGGCGGCGCGTGCTACACTGCACACGAGTCGGTGCGGGCGCGCCGCACGCCACGCGGCGCGGCATGCCTCGGCCCGACCGCTGCTGCAACCGCCCCGCTCCGCGCCCCGCCTTCGCACCAGCTGACTCACCACATACATACATTCAACAACAGCGAGCGACGGCGCCAGACTAGAGTCTTGAAGTATACTTCAAGTGTATGTACAGTGCAATCAAGTTAATCTGCTCTTAAAAAGAAAAATTTTAATAAAAGTAGGTAATAATCAAAAAGTAGGTGCGTTGTGTAGGTTGATAATAAGCTAGGTTTGTTATGAATTTGATTATATAGGTAGGTACGTTTCTTATTTTATGCTATTAGCTCAATTGAACTGAAATATTTACAACAATTTTTATTAGGTATTCAAAAATGTTATTATATTCGAACAAAAGTTGTCGAGTATGCGATGTCGGAAAGCGGCCTGCGCCAGAGATGTCTGATCAATTAAAAATAAGACTGTATAATATAATAAGATGGCTCCTCTTGTTATCCGGCGACACGGAATCTGTGTCCGGCGAACAAACTGAAAGACTCGTGATGATGCGCAAAGAAGTCATCGCGCCTTGTGGCACACTCGATCGTGATCAAAGCTGGTACATATCTTCTGCTCCTCTGCCAAAAAATACAAAGCACACTCTCTCTATCATACAAACACACAGTCACTCACACGTCACCTCTGCGAAACCTGATTCTTACGAGGCCTTGTGTATCGCAGAGGGAACACCTCCCACATACACATACACAGTACGCTATACAGCTCATCTCGTCCTCTACTGCCAAAGCACCCGCTTTCACATTTCAGTTTCAATTTCATGTATAATTCAATTTTATGATATTTAATTTTTATCTTATTGTTTTTTATTTTTATTTTATGAATTATTATTGAATTTTGATCAAATTGAATTGAATTGATGAAATGAAGTTTAGTTTAATTTTAGTAAATTGAATTGATTTTTAAATTAAATTATAAGTAACTATATTTTGTAACTATTTGCTACCCCGATCACGTAAGATCTCAGTGAGACTGATAAAGGCCTTTATCAGTCTTACTTACGAACACTTCAAACCTGAATATGCCGTGATTGGAACATTCCGGTAATTTCCAGTCTTAAATTTTTTGGTCACAATTAGGTATAATTTTAGTTTAATATTATTTATCAAGTTTCTTGATTACCTATCAATATTTGCACGCATTTCAAATACGTATACCATTATTAAGGTCCTTCGTTTGAGTCCGCTAGGTAGGTAGGCGCCAAGAGATGGCGCTGTCGTTGAAAACTCAATTGAGGTAATCTGCCCCAGTTTTAATTCACTTTGCGACCTCTTACTATTGTTATAAACACATCTCAAAAATAATAGAGCCCATTAATAGCTGCACTCGATTGAAAATTCAAATAATGTTCAACGCCTGTATGCACGCATGAACATTACGCACACATGCGAATTCAAAACGGTTACAAGCAAATACGAAATTTCGTTGCTCTGTATATCGTCTCGGTGGCCGAAGTCATCAGTTTGATTAGGTCGCGCTCGTGAGGTTCTGGGTTCGAACCCCTAAAATTAGGTAGTATTATTTTTTATAATTTAATTTCGAGAATACTATTTATTTTAATTTTTGCTGTGGGTTTCTTGACAAACTTATTCAAAATTAGTAACGAAACTTATAAAAGTATATATCTACATAAACCTAATATTGTCGCATAAATATTTAAAATGCGAAAGTTCGTGTGTAAGTGTGTAAGCATGTAAGTTTTTTTTTTTGTTATTTGGTGACGAGACGAGCAAGTTACTCAGCTGATGTTAAGCTTCACGCTTGCTCATAACAGTTCAGTGCCACCCAGAATGTTGAACCTCAACAGTTCAAAACCATGCGCGGCAATGCACTGCGCTCATTACTCTGAGATATTAGATGTTAAATCTCTGTGCCCAATAATTACGCTGGAAACATTGCCCTTCAATCCGGAACACAGTGATGTTTTGCACACTACTGCTTGACGATTGAATAACTGGGTCCCTGGAATAACCCCATATCGGGGGTTCTAAAGGCACCGAGTCTGGTACCTTCCGAACAAATTTTCCACTTTTTTTCGTTTTTTTTCAAATTAATTTCGAATTTTACATACCTAATACCTAATGAAATGAACCTAATGAAATATGCAATACCCAAAAATGTTGTGTTTTCCGCGTCGATAGACATTATTCTGCGACTAAAAATATGGATTTTAGACCCGGGTTAGATTAATTTAGTCCATAGTAGGTACTGTTGTTTGTTATTTGTTATTTACAACACACAAAACTAACTTATAGGTAGGTATGTAGTTCATCTGTGGTATGTAGGTAGGTAGGTTGGTTGCTTGGTTGGTGGCTAGGTAGGTATTATTAGTATAATGTGCATATTTTGATCGCGCAGCACGAAATATTCAAGATTTTCATATACCTCTATCTACCACCTTACCACCTACCTATATAGGTACCATACCTATAGGCACCTTTTACAAAAAATCTATTATTTCACTAAGAAGGAAGTTTTTCAGAATTTTTTCAATATTTTTCCCGGGATCAGTGAGCGTGCGCGCAACGAGATCATACATAAAAATGCAAAAACCACATTCATCATCATTATTGAGGTGAATTTTTTTTCCCGTAATTTTGCATTATTTTTCCTGGCACTCATGGAGCGCGCACCGAGCCCCATACTCAGAAATGCCGAATTCCAACAAATTTTAGATATGGGGTTATTACTTAGTCACACCAAAATGCGAAAGTTTGTGTGTATGTAAGTAGGTATGTTAGTATGTAAGTGTGTTTGTTCCCGTTCAAATCTGTAACAGCTGCATGGATTTTAATGTAATTTGGTATGGAGGTAGCCAAATTTAGGTATGGTAGCCTCCATTCCAAATTTCATCCAAATCCGTTCAGCCGTTACAGAGTTTATACCGCGGGTGAAACCGCGGGGCGCATCTAGTATCCTATAAATTTTGAAAGTAGCTCTGTCTTTCTGTTTGTTATCTGTTCACGATAAAACGGCTGGACCGATCTTTACGAATTTTGGCAAAGGTATTCTAGTAAAATAAAATATTTTTTAATTTAATCATTTTATGTATTTTTTAAGAAATCTCGTTACGTTAGGGAGAAGGCTGATGATGATGATGGAAAATTTTAAATCGATGACCGCAAATGTAAAACGCAGTCGGACGGGTAGAAATCCCCCCATTGCTATGAAAATGGGTAAGAAATCTCGGTACGATAGGGAACAGGCGGATGATGATGATAATGATCCTTAAAATCTATGACCGATAAACGACGAAGGTCTGTGACGAAGGTCACAGTTGGACGGGTACCAATCCCCCCATCGCCATGAAAATGGGTAAGAAATCTCGGTACGATAGGGAACAGGCTAATGATGATGATGATGATATTTAAATCTGTGACCACAAATGAAATTCGCAGTTGGACGGGTAGAAATCCCCCCCATCGCCATGAAAATGGGCAAGAAATCTCTGTACGCTATCAACAGGCTGATGATGATGATGAATTTTAAATCTATGACCGAAAATTAAAATCGCAGTTGGACGGGTAGAAATCCCCCATCGCCATGAAAATGGGCAAGAAATCTCTGTACGTTATCAACAGCCTGATGATGATGATGATGAATTTTAAATCTATGACCGCAAATGAAATTCGCAGCTGGACGGGTAGAAATCTCCCCATTGCTATGAAAAATGGGTAAGAAATCTCGGTACGATATGGAACAGGCTGATGATGATGATGATGAATTTTAAATCTATGACCGAATCACATGCGAATTCAAAACGGTTACAAGCAAATACGAAATTGAGTACCCGATTTTCGGCGTTCCACCTATCAGTTCGACTGGCCGAGCGGTCGAGTGGACAGATTTTCATTATGCTTCGTTTTGTAGTGTGTCAATGAGACGAAGGATCAATCCTCATTTGAAAATTACTGTTTTTGTAGATTTTTGTTCTTTTTGTGCTATTTTTTTACAAAATAAGTTATCAAACAACACAACAAACACCACACACAAAACTAACTAACTAATAGGTAGGTAGGTAGGTAGGTAGGTAGGTTGGTTGGTTGGTTTGTTGGTAGGTAGGTAAGTATTATTAGTATTATGCACATATTTCAATCGCGCAGCACGAAATATCCAATATTTTCATATACCTCTATCTACCACCTTACCACCTACCTATATAGGTACCTATACCTATATAGGCACCTTTTACAAAAAAACTATTATTTCACTAAGAAGGAAGTTTTTCAGAATTTTTTCAATATTTTTCCCGGGATCAGTGAGCGTGCGCGCAACGAGATCATACATAAAAATGCAAAAACCACATTCATCATCATTATTGAGGTGAATTTTTTTTCCCGTAATTTTGCATTATTTTTCCTGGCACTGATGGAGCGCGCACCGAGCCCCATACTCAGAAATGCCGAATTCCAACAAATTTTAGATATGGGGTTATTACTTAGTCACACCAAAATGCGAAAGTTTGTGTGTATGTAAGTAGGTATGTTAGTATGTAAGTGTGTTTGTTCCCGTTCAAATCTGTAACAGCTGCATGGATTTTAATGTAATTTGGTATGGAGGTAGCCAAATTTAGGTATGGTAGCCTCCATACCAAATTTCATCCAAATCCGTTCAGCCATTACAGAGTTTATACCGCGGGTGAAACCGCGGGGCGCATCTAGTATCCTATAAATTTTGAAAGTAGCTCTGTCTTTCTGTTTGTTATCTGTTCACGATAAAACGGCTGGACCGACCTTTACGAATTTTGGCAAAGGTATTCTAGTAAAATAAAATATTTTTTAATTTAATCATTTTATGTATTTTTTAAGAAATCTCGTTACGTTAGGGAGAAGGCTGATGATGATGGAAAATTTTAAATCTATGACCGCAAATGTAAAACGCAGTCGGACGGGTAGAAATCCCCCCATTGCTATGAAAATGGGTAAGAAATCTCGGTACGATAGGGAACAGGCGGATGATGATGATAATGATCCTTAAAATCTATGACCGATAAACGACGAAGGTCTGTGACGAAGGTCACAGTTGGACGGGTACCAATCCCCCATCGCCATGAAAATGGGCAAGAAATCTCTGTACGTTATCAACAGCCTGATGATGATGATGATGAATTTTAAATCTATGACCGCAAATGAAAATCGCAGCTGGACGGGTAGAAATCTCCCCATTGCTATGAAAAATGGGTAAGAAATCTCGGTACGATATGGAACAGGCTGATGATGATGATGATGAATTTTAAATCTATGACCGAATCACATGCGAATTCAATACGGTTACAAGCAAATACGAAATTGAGTACCCGATTTTCGGCGTTCCACCTATCAGTTCGACTGGCCGAGCGGTCGAGTGGACGGATTTTCATTATGCTTCGTTTTGTAGTGTGTCAATGAGACGAAGGATCAATCCTCATTTGAAAATTACTGTTTTTGTAGATTTTTGTTCTTTTTGTGCTATTTTTTTACAAAATAAGTTATCAAACAACACAACAAACACCACACACAAAACTAACTAACTAATAGGTAGGTAGGTAGGTAGGTAGGTTGGTTGGTTGGTTTGTTGGTAGGTAGGTAGGTATTATTAGTATTATGCACATATTTCAATCGCGCAGCACGAAATATCCAATATTTTCATATACCTCTATCTACCACCTTACCACCTACCTATATAGGCACCTTTTACAAAAAATCTATTATTTCACTAAGAAGGAAGTTTTTCAGAATTTTTTCAATATTTTTCCCGGGATCAGTGAGCGTGCGCGCAACGAGATCATACATAAAAATGCAAAAACCACATTCATCATCATTATTGAGGTGAATTTTTTTCCCCGTAATTTTGAATTATTTTTCCTGGCACTGATGGAGCGCGCACCGAGCCCCATACTCAGAAATGCCGAATTCCAACAAATTTTAGATATGGGGTTATTAGTTAGTCACACCAAAAATAAATATTATAAAGAGGAAAGATTTGATTGTTTGTTTGTTTGCATTGAATAGGCTCCGAAACTACTGAACCGATTTGAAAAATTCTTTCGCTGTTGGGAAGCTTTTTAGCTTTCTTTATATATATATTTTTTTTGTAACTTGACGCAAATAGAAGGGTTTTGTGTGTGTATTATAATTTTTATTTTTTTGTTATATACACGTGCGAAGCCGGTGCGGGCTGTAAAGGATTCAAACAGACAGACGGACAGACAGACAGACAGTCGGACATGACAAACTTATAAGGGTTCCTTGTAGTACTACGGAACCCTAAAAATTTATAAATGGTTACCTATGTCAAAGTCCTCAAAATACAAGAATAGGGGTTCATTTTTATACATATAAACTAGTATTTCGCGAGGCTGCACGGGCCGCGTGCGGGCCCGCGGGGCGGTCCTGCAATTGGGTATGGCTGGATCGTTTAGGTCGACTTGTAAAGTTAAAAAAAAAGGAGGAGCATGATGAAAACGGGTAAGCTACCCAACAGCGAAATAATTTTTCAAATCCGTTCAGTAGTTTCGGAGCCTATTCAATGCAAATAAACAAACAAACAAAGAATCAAATCTTTCCTCTTTATAATATTGGTATAGATAGATTATTCTATCATCATCAATAGTTGTCGCAACGCACGCGATGTAAAGGATATTTTAGGTATTTTTTTTTACATCTTGGGTTACATTATTCGAGTTTTAGTAAGGATCTCAATCAAATCAAATTTTTTAAAAATATAATATAATATAGTATAGGGATAGTGTAGCTTCCCAACAGTGAAAGAATTTTTCAAATCGGTTCAGTAGTTTCGGAGCCTATTCAATGCAAACAAACAAACAATCAAATTTTTCCTCTTTATTATATTGGTATAGACTATTCTTTCATCATCAATAGTTTCCGCAGTGCACGCGAAATACATCATCTTGGTTTACATTATTGGAGTTTTAGTAAGGATCCCTAATTTTTTTGAAAATTTAATATAACCTATGTCACCCGGGGATAGTGAAGCTTCCCAACAGCGAAAGAATTTTTCAAATCGGTTCAGTAGTTTCGGAGCCTATTCAATGCAAACAAACAAACAATGAAATAAATAAACAATCAAATCTTTCCTCTTTATAATATTGGTATAGATAGATTAGGTAACCAAATCAAACACTGCACTGCACACCGATACCGAATCTCGCAACGTCGCAATTATCGAAGGCCGCGCGCGGACTAAGCCGCGATGCAAGGATACCTAGTCTCGCTCACACACGCTCCGACAAGCTGGCAACGTCGCGTAAACCGCGTGACGCGCGCGCGGCACAACCAGTGTACACGATTTTTGCAAGATGCACCCACACATCAATATTTCACGCACACCATGATCGCATGATTCGCATGTAAAGAACACACCACTACATTCGTAAAATTTGTCGTAATTATTGGGTTGAAAAATGGTATTTCCTAGCCATGAACATTTTAAATTATCGACTTTGCGATACTTAGAGGCCAAATTAGACCTATGTTAAGTCATGCCCAGTTCAAAATCGTAGTAGGACGCCTAAAAAGGCGTCGATAGTTTTGTATGAAAGTCGAAGGACCTTAAGTAAGTATATATCACACAATAAGTCGTGGTAGCTCAGTGGGAGAACGCTCGCCTCACATTCCTGAGGTAGCAGGTTCGAACCCGGGCGGGCCCGTACCAATGAGTTCTTTGAAACTTACGTACGGATATACCACTGGCTTTACGGTGAAGGAAAACATCGTGAGGAAACCTGCATATCTCCGGAGAAGAAATTCGATGGCGTATGTGAATCCGCCAACCCGCACTGGGCCAGCGTGGTGGATATGGCCTAATCACCCTTAGAGGGTAGGCTGATATCCCAGCAGTGGGATGTTTAAAGGCTGATATAGTATATATATCACACAATAAAATTAAGCGCATAGGTATTATAAATCGTACACGCACTGCTCCAACTAAATAAGTGGGTATTTTACTCTTACTATTAAAGTGTTTTTTAAATGTATAACATAAATTAAATGTATATATAAACATGTTTTCTGTTAGTGTGTACGACGTCAAAGCGCAGAAATGTTTTAAAATAATCTCGTTTGCAAATGCTCGGGTGGGGCCCACCGCAAAAACCTTAGCTCTTTTGTATTTGTTTTGATATCCAACGAATGTACCTAAGTATATATTTTCTGAGTGTGTTTTATGGGAAATAAATTATTATTATTATTATTATGTATAAACGAATATCGTTTCTCTCCTGCAACAGGAGGTTTATTTAGCACGGGCCAAAGCCAAGTGCATTTTTTTTTTTTTTTTTTTTTTTTTTTTTCTATTTCCTTACTTACTTACTAGTTAGTTATTTAGAAATTTGCGGACAATTCTGCAGGTGTTGAGTATTGCAGCTTTTTGTAGGAGAATGTGAGTCGTTGAGGGGGATACCTAAAGTGTGTAAGCTTGTATGTAGTGTTTTCGGTATAACGCCTGTGCTAGATATTACTATTGGTACTGTCCTGGACGTATTTACGCGCCATTGGGTTTTAATTTCTATAGAGAGATCAACGTATTTCGCAATTTTTTCAGTGTGAGTGGAGGTGAGGTTGTGAGTGTTGCATACAGCAATATCTACCAGGAAAACTGATTTCTTCTGTTTGTCTAGAACTGTTATATCCGGCCTATTGTAGTGTATTGTCTTATCAGTAACTATAGTCCTATCCCAGTATAATTTGTAGTTACGGTTTTCAAGGATAGTCTGCGGTTTGTATTTGTAATATGGTACCTTCTTTTCCACTAATTTATATTTGTGAGCTAGGGATTGGTGTACTATTGCTGCTAATTGGTCGTGTCTGTGTTTGTAGTCTGTTTGAGCTATTGATTTACATGCACCTGTTATGTGTTGGATAGTTTCTGAGGCTACGTGACATTGTCTGCATTTATCATTATAATTTGGTCGACGGATGATATAGCGCTGGTAGTTCCCTGTGTCTATCACCTGATCTTGTATACCTAGCATGAAACCTTCGGTCTCTGGGAAGAGTTCGCCACGCCGCAGCCATGCATTTGACGCGTTCTTATCAACATGTTGCTGTTCCAGGTCTTGGCGATGTCTCCCGTGTAGAGCCTTCTGCTTCCAAGCTTCTACTTTATTTTCGTTTGATGTGATGTGTTGGTTGCGTTGTATGTTTTTGTTATAGAGATTAAGTGGGGTTACGCGTTTGTCTGCATCTGCTATTGCTTTATGTAGTTGGGTTTGTTCGGACTTATTATGAAAAAACTTTCTTAAGCTAGTGATCTGTTTGTTATGCAGATTTAATATGTCTATGATACCTCGGCCCCCTTCATTTCTCGGAAGCGTCATTCTTTGTATACAGGATCGGGGGTGGTGTTTACGCTGCGATGTTAGTGTGGTGTTAATTAAGGTTTGAGTTCTCTTTAAATCTGTCTTTGTCCAGCTAATAATCCCAAACGAATACGTAAGAATGGGTATAGCAAATGTGTTTATTGCTTGGACTAAATTCCGGGAATATAGCTGAGTTTTAGCTAAAACTTTAAGTCTGTGCCTAAATTTTCTAAGGATCTCGGTTTTAGTTTCTTTTTGTGGTATTTCACGCGACTGTTGGAATCCTAGATATTTATAAGTTTCGTTTTGATAAAGTGGATCTACTTGCTCTCCTGTATTTAATTCGTAACTCTCAGTTATTACTTGGCCGTCGCACAGAGTAAAGGTCTTACATTTATCAATTCCGAACTGCATTTGGATGTCGTCGGAAAATTCTTGTGTAGCGTCTGCTAGGCGATGCAATGATGGTGTATCGTTACTGTATAGCTTTATATCGTCCATGTACATTAAGTGTGTTATTGAGATATTTGTGTGTGGATTCGTTATTTGAAGGCCTATGTCAGAATTATTGAGAATATTCGAGAGCGGGTTTAACGAAAGGCAGAACCAGAGAGGGCTGAAAGCGTCTCCCTGGAAGATACCTCGCTTAATAGGGATTGCGTCAGTTTCTATTGCGTTTTCTGCGTTCCTGATTTTTAGTTTTGTTTGCCAGTGGTTCATTGTGTTCGATAGGAAGGCAATCAGTGTTGGGTGTATTTTATAATGTTGCAGTATGTATGTGAGCCAAGAGTGTGGTACGGAATCAAAAGCTTTACGATAGTCTATGTACATGGTGTGCAATTCTCTTTTGTTGTTTATGGTGTGTTTCATTACAATACTGTCTATAGTTAACTGTTCTTTGCACCCTTGGCTTTCTTTACGGCAGCCTTTTTGTTCCTCTGCTAAGATATTGTGCTCGGCAACATGTTTGTATACCAGTTCAGCTATACAAGCAGTTATTATTTTGTATATGGTTTGGAGGCATGTAATAGGTCTGTATTTTGCAGGATTCGTGGAGTCATTATCTTTAGGGATCATGTACGTTACGCCTTGTGTTACAAATGGAGGTAATGTTTCAGGGGACTGTATAAATTCATTTATGTGGCTAAGGAGGATTGGGTGCATTGTTGAAAGGTTTTTATAGTAAAAGTTATGTATGTGGTCAGTGCCTGGTGTTTTCCAGTTATGTGTCTTTTTAAGTGTATAAATGAATGTATCTACAGGAATGAACTGAAATTGCATTTGGGGTATTGAGTCTAATTTTTGGGCATCTTCTATAATCCACTGAGCTGTTTGGTTGTGCTGTATTGGTTTGGCCCATATATTTGACCAGAAATTATGTAGAGCATCTACGGTTGGTGTTTGTGAGTCTCTGCTATTGTCTAATGTACTTAAGTGATTTGTGTTTTTTGATAGGTCTCTATAAAATTGTTTTTCGTTGTTGTGAAATTGGGCATTTTGGTTTTTCCTCTTAGTACAATCCGTATACCTACGGAGCCTACTACTAGTTGCATTTAAGTTTTGTTTAAGACTATCGAGATATTGTTCGTCTGTTTCGTTAGGGTTTTCATGTCGAGAATGGATTCTATATTTTTCTTTAATTTCAGTTACGTATGCCACTAATCTATAGTTTCTGTTTCCTTTTATATATTGCGTCATTCTTCCTATATCCTGTCTTAGCCTACTTATTTTATTCTCTAACCTAAGCTGCCAAGGTAGTTTCCTGTCTTTACTTTTAAATTGTGGTGTGTCATTTTCAGGTTGTCTAATTTTAGAACCATTGCATATAGCTGTGGTATATGCTGCGCAATATATTAAAGTCTGTGTTAGGGTGAAAGTTTGTTCAGTAGAATTATACTCTGGTAGTATTTGTGAATTAATGTATGTAACTATGTACGATAGCCTCTTTGATGCTTTTTGTTTTGGTATATAAGGTCTTTTTGTTGGGTCCGTATTTATAAAGTTGTTGTGAGCTGTTTTGAAAGTCTCTAATATTTTGCTATTTAGTTGTTCATCCTGCCATTTTTCCTCATTATGTTGTGAAGTAAATTCAAATTCTACATTTAAAAATGGATCATCTATAGTATTTCGTGGTGTGTGTGGTAAGTCACTTTGTGTAAGCTCTTCCAGGTCTAGTGTGCGTGTTTGAGTACCTAAGCTTTCTTCTACTTCATGTCTCATTTCTTCTAGGTCCAGTAGGCGGGCTTGAATTCCTAAGCTTTCTTTTACTTCACGTCTTATCTCTTGTAACCTTTGATCTGTAATGAGTTTGTTATTTATTATTACCCTACGCTGGTCTGCTATGCGTTGTTCAGAGACATGTGAGATGTGCGGAAATTGCTCGATGACACTAGTGTGTAGTGGTTTTCGGTATGCTGTTTTGTTAGCTTCTAGCTCTGTAATTCTAAAGTAGTGTCTTATAATAGCTTCATTAACATCATCGCTCCATCTCATTCTAAAGGTAGTGGGATTGTCTTGTGTTTCGATGCTAATCGTTATTTCTGGTGTGTACGGGACGTTTTGGGTATTGTCGTCTGCAATTTGGCTTTCTAAATAGTTCTTAACTTCTGTTTTAATTGACTTAATGGTGTCTTCAGGTATTAATTTATTCCTCACTATAGCACGTCGCTGGTCTCCTACTCGTTGCTTTGAAGCATCTATTTCTGGGAACTTTTCCGTAAAATGCTTGTGCAGTGGGTCTAAGTATCCGCGTGTTTTTGTTTCTAGTTTTGTAATGGTTAGATATGTGCGTATTATGAACTCATTCATTTCTGGTGTCCACTTTTTTCTCGCACGGGTTTTTCCAGTGGTGGGTACAAGATTGTCGGCGTGTGCCTCTCGTACAACATCCTCTGGATTGGTCGAAATAGATGTGTTTCGAGACCTAGACTGAATCTCAAATGATAGTGGCGAACTTAAGGGAGATTCAAATAAACTTTGCGTTGATGAGGGTGATAATGGTTCTTGTTGCATTCGTTGGTCGGCTGTAGCATTTACCCGTACACCCCGCGCACAGGGTGTAGAGCTAACGGAGGCCCGCCTGCTCGACTCTCCGCTACCGATGGTTCGCATGCTGTGGCATCCAGCATCGGCTCCAGATGCGCCCCGGCGATCGCCCCCGGGAAGCGACCGTAAATTGTACCTACTTTTTCTACTTTCCATCATCCCAGTTTTGGACGATTGTTAGCCCACGTCGTTTGTCCATAGCGAGTGAGCGCGCAGTAAGCTATCTATCTAAGCCTGCGGATGCCGCCGTTGGTGTACGAGACACTCTTCCGCCGCCATTCCAAAACCAACATCCCGCGCTGATGTTGGTTGTTCTACTTAAGCCTCAGGAAAACACACGTCTTGGAGCCCTAAGTAGCTTGCTCTCTGCTTCTCCTACTCTTTTTTATTTCTATTCCCTAATACTTTCACTTTGTACTTACTTACTCGTATTCTTGTTTACTTTACTTACTTTTTCTCTTACTTACTTACTTACATACTCCTGTTCTATCCTATTCCTCTCCTACCCTACTTTCCAGAGCCACGTTAGCCGCACCAGTAATTTCTCATTGCGTTGTCCGCCCCCCACGTGATCAGATGGTCGATCAGGACGTGTGGTTGGGTCGGGGGGCTTATTATTATTATTATTATATGGACAGGTGTCAAATATCTTAGTGGAAAATTCCAATACAAAAAGTCCAGACATAAAAATTAATTGAAACTCACTCCTTTTTAACTTCTGATAGGAAATGCATGGTTCCAATGACAGTAAATGATGATGATGATGCGTTGTTTCAAAACTCCATAGAAACATCTAGTAGTCTCCACCACTTTACTGGGGCATGACTTAGACTTGACCGTGACTTACTTTGCTTGACTTAGACTTATTTTAATTGTGAAATATTTGACTTCACTAGAAATATTACAGTACTTGACACTGGCTAAATACAAAACGTGTGGCGCCAAAACAGAAAAAAATAAAATCTCGTGCCCATGTACCACATTTTATGAAGTCAGCACAGAATTCTCCTTATAAATAAGGTCCAGAAGGATAGTCTCCATACAAACACGATTTTGAAATGGCTTATAATTTTTGACAGTCTTTTTTGTCATGACATTTGAGGCTTTCCATTAAAAAGTGATTACCCTATTTGGTCGGGTAAATAAATTTTGATTGGAGTGATTTAGATTGTATCACAGTGGTTCTTAAATAGGTTCTTATACTTTTTTTTTTATCATCCACATTATTGTTAAGTTAAATAATGTTAAGTTTTTATTTTCAATTTATTACGATGGAAATGGAATCCTCTAAATTTGCAAATAAACGCATACGCAACTTTCGCTTATTAGCGGATTTATCTTTTTTGAAACTGCCTGACTATTCTGCAACCTCAAGTAACACGCATGTGACGGTGAAAACCTAAGAGGATGTGCATATTACTTGCAGACCCAAAAACCCACAACCACACTAAACAAATTTACATTCTTACATTCTTAGGAAGGTACAACATTTTATTTCTAAAAAAAATGCAATACAATTGTGTCATATCGTGACACGCTCATTGTAGGCTTGTTGTTGATAATTATGCACCGACACATATTTTAGGCAAAATTATGAAAATTATGTATTATAGGTAAATTAATATTGGTGGAAGCCTTAATAGGTTTCCGCCATTATTCATCCCTACTTTGCCGAACTATTTTTATCAAAAGATCAGCTACATATAATATATCTGAGTCTCTAGGAAACGTAAACAAAGTTGGGAAATTACAAAAAATATTTGGCAACACTATTATACATAACGTTGTCATAGTAACTATTCTGTTTACATTATTCAATAATTTTATTATTTTGATTTTTTATTCTAAAAGTATATTTTAGGACTTGTAGATGGATGTGGCAGTGGTGTTCTGTGATTCCTTGTAATTCCGGCAAGATTTTATTGCACATTATACCATCTTTTGTCTGATTATTCGGAGATTTTATCAGTATGAGATGAGAATGACAACTGTATGGAGCTCATAATTTGATTTGACAGGTACGTCAATACTGGTGTGCTTTCTTTCAGTATAGTTTGATTTGCTGATTAGGTGTCTACCCCTTTATGTCTTTGGAAGTCAGGCGTAAAATCTCGATGTTTGTGTCGTATTATAACGACGCTAAGGTTAAATTGTTTTTACAATGACTAGATGAGAGGTGCTTTCTGTCTGCGGATCTCGCCACCGCGTTTTAAGTGCATAGTACGCCATCTGGTTTATTTTATAAGAAACTAGTTTTGTTCTCTGTTCCGTTCGACCCCTATATCTTTGCAACCCCTTGACCGATTGTGCTCATACTCGAACTTGAAAATTGTATTGTCATGAACTACTGTCTGCAAAATTTCATGAAGATCAGATCAACAGTACGCAAGTTATCGTCGGACAAATATACATACAAATGCCGAAAAAATGCCGATTTGTTCCCTTAGACTCTGAGACCTCGCTTCGCTCGGTCAATCATACAGTTTCATTTTAATTCACAGAATACTGCTAAGAAGATAAAAAGGAATAAATATAAAATGTAAACCCCCCATACACAAATAAAACACTAAAAAGTAAAAAAAAAATACATTGATTTGAATTAAAAATGATTATTTCACGTTATAAATAATAATTTTCTAGTTTATTTTACTGTTTACTACTGTCTTGAATCAACAAAAAAAATTACAGAATAAAATTAATATAAGGATAATTCTGTGACTAAAATAATAAAATCGTTTCATTTAATTTTTGGCCTTATATAAGTAATAGGGAGAATTCTGTGATTTTTAGAGTGGTGTAAAACAATAGAGGTTAACAATATTCCGTCGCACGAGTGTAGCGACGCGCGCCGCGGTACTTAAGTATATGGATTTCGAGAAATGAGATTGGATTGCTCGATTTTTAAACATCTCCGATCCGGTCGCTGAGAAGTTTGCTTCGGAACCCTAAAAATACAAAAATACCTAAGTGGATTATTCCGATGCTCTACTTATTAGCTACCTACCACAGAATTCTCCTTATAAACTACCTACCTATTTATTTTGTGGCTGATGATATGGGAACAAAATTAGGAACCGAGGTGCTTTCTTGATAAAGTAAATGATTTTATAAATACGGTAAAGTTCTTACATCTACCTATCTACACTGCTAATACCTAAATAATTGCGTTACGGCCCTGTTTATTTTTATAAAGCACACGTGGTGAAATATTTTAGTTTGGAAAGAACTAAATATTTAGACATCTCATTGTGATATATTTGTTTATACTCTTAAAAATAAATTGGTGTATCTGCAACTTTTCGATGTAGAGATAATGCTTTAATTTGATCAGTTACCTATATGTATATGTTACGAACCCGAAGTGCGGCTACGCCTAGTTGTAGCCGGTTAGAACTAGGTGTAGCCACTTACTCTTGGTTAAATTTAGTATTAGGCGATTGTTGTCGGGTAAAACTAGGTCTAGCGGGTATCATTCCAGCTATAGAACTAGATTCAACCAAACCCTGGCGGCTATTACCAGGAGTAACCTATATAGGTTGGTTACTTTGGTGGAAGTTGTTTTACTTACTAACTCTACAGAGCCACATATTTCTAGCCTTTAACATATTAAAAAAAGACCTAATAATAAGGAATGTAGAGAAATACGCGCGGCGACACGGTTCGTGGTCGCGATGCGCGACTCGTCATCGGCTGAACCTATCAATCATCGTATTAAACACCTCACGGTACGGGCCCTAGGGCCCTATTCGGAGATACGACAAAGCGATGACTCGACTCTCTCGTCTCTGATGCTTCCGACCACTCGATGTATCTCGCATGCTAGCCATCGTAAATATCTCGAAATATAGCGTTGAGAATAAGAAATCTCGAAGTTCGAGACGAGATTGAATCTCAGCTTTTGAGAATAGGGGTCCTGGGACCCTATTAATTTTAAGCGCACAGGGACCCTATTCCTGTGCGCTCGAGATTATCTCGATCACTGTTTCTCTAATTTAGAATTTAATGGGAACAGTGACCGAGATAATCTTTAGCGCACAGGAATAGGATCCCTGGGCCCCTATTCGGAGAAATGACATTTTATCTCGGTCACTCTCACTCCCATTAAATTCTAAATTAGAGAGACAGTGACCGAGACAATCTCGAGCGCACAGGAATAGGGTATGGAAATAAAAAGAAATCGAAGAGAAAACTAAAACAGAGAAGTGTGGAGCATTCATGTCAACGTGAAGAATTCATGTCGTGTCATTTTATCATTTTCCAAAACTTGTGTTATTTCGAGTGTTAATGTGTAAAAACTGTGAATTTTTACCCGTTCAGTGTTCGTGAACAGCACGATTGTTGGTGAATGGATAATGTCGTGAAACGTGAATTTTCATGTTGTTTCCAAAACTCCATAGAAGGCTCTAGTAAAGTTTTCACCACTTTACTGGGGCATGACTTGGACTTGACCGTAACTTGCTTTGCTTGCCTTTGACCGTGATAACCTGACCTTGTTTGATAATATGTAACAAAACTTAACAATATATATTTATACTTGACACGGCAAATGTATAAGACGTGCGACGCCAAAATCCTCCTAGGAGGAAAGAGAAAAAAAAACGTCTTTTTTTTTTTAAACTTTTATTTTTAAACTTTTATTTTGGCTATTTTATATTTTACCACTCGTGCATAATAATTCACCGTTTTTACACATTATCACTCGAAATAACACAAGTTTTGGAAAATAATAAACTGACGCAACATGCAAAGAGAATATAAGGGTGTCTACACATGGCCTGACCTGACAGCGTGTGAAAGGTACAGCTAGATTTGAATTTCACGGGAGCAAAAGAAACAAACTATTAAGGTTATAGCTTCTCCCTTTCGCTCCCCCAGAAACTTATATATAGCCATCTCTTTCGAACGATGTCAGGTCAGGCCATGTAGCGAGGCCCTTATGAAAATATAAGATAAGATAACGTTTATTGCTCAGAACTGTGTACAATAGTAGTGACGTGTTACAAAATTAATAAATTTAGACACAAGAGTTTATCCTATCGGACATGCAATATCTAGGTATTTTAATAAGTGTAGCCTGAAAGGCTACGATGTGATACATTTACATAATATGTATACTTGACACTGGCAAATGCATAAGACGTGCGACGCCAAAATCCTCTTAGGAGGAAAGAGAAAAAAATAAAAAATAACAACATGAAGTCAATCTATTTTCTGCAAGATTCTATGTTCTTTCAATTTCATTCCTCCAAGATTTTCTGTTATTAAATAATGCAAAAGTGTCGATTATGTTTAAAGAACAGTAAAAATGTTAAATGTATATTTGATACTGAAAATAGCAAAGGAATAAGCTATGCCGAAATGATAAATTCGATAGCAAATATAAAGGTAGAATAAAGTTTGTTTATTTGAATCATTGCAAACCCCATTGCGAACACTGCATATAAATATTTTTAATTACTATTATTTCAGGTATCCAATTGTGATGGAATGACTGACCAAATATGTTTATCTTGCCGAAGCAAAACAAATGAACTTTGGGATTTTAAACTCCAAGTGGAAAGGTTTTATTATTTTCATTAATATCATCATCAGCTTACCCTAGAGCTTAGAGTCCACTGCTCTGCATAGATCTTGCCACTCACCCCTTCCGCTTTTTGCTTATCTCTGCCAACTGACTTACATAATATAATGTTACTCTATCGAGTCTCAAGGAGTCTTAAGCTATGTTTGTCTTCAACTAGATTTTGCAAACAGGACGATCGAAGCGTACCACGCATCCACCATAACAAGCTCACACAAAATTACTGTTATTGGTTCATTATTACTCATTTGAATGGAAAACTTTAGTCTTTTGCCGCAACTAAAAATTCAATCTAGGTCAAAATGATGAAGTTTGATTTGCTTGTATCTCAGAAACGAAAGTGGACACAGGACTAGTGCTAGAACATTCAGTCATCGCATAATTATGCTCTATAAATCGAAATAGTTTTCTATTTTCATAACAACAAAAAATTCAGTCTATGTCAAAACGCGGAAATAAGATCAGGCTCACCTGATCTTATTGGCTTTTTCATCATTTTGGTATGAAAACCTAAAAATGTAGAAAAACTGGAAACCAGAGGGTGGTTCTAGGTGCCTTTATACCTGCTACTTACCGCTACTTACCAGCTTTGTATTGCTTACTTTCAACAGATCTTACACGGCTCTGCAAGAACACTGTCCTTTCAAAAGGGTTCACTTCACAAATATATACGATATTGAATTTACCAAAGAAGTAATTGAAGAAGATTTAAAGAAATCGATACTAAAAGATTTCACCAAGAAGTTGGTGAAAAATAATAACGAACCATTCAATTACTATGACACGGTAATAAAAAAAGTTATAAGTGATGAGAAGAAGCCCTTATCAGTGATAGATTTTCTCAACTCTATAAAGGAAGAAAATGGAAACGACTATCAGGATGATTACGTAAGTTTATTTTTCCCGACTTTTGTAGGAGTAAGTCCTATTTGTAGAGTCCATCTGGGTGAGTTCTGCACCTTCACCAGAAATTCAGCCTCCAAGCAGTAATGTACAAACATTACTGTTTTCTGGATTGAAGGGCATTGTGCTCAGTGAAATCAATGAGCATAAAGAGATTTAACATCTAATATCTCTGAGTGACTGGCTAAAGTCATTTAAAAAAATTTGATAGAACTCTATTGTAGAATCAATAACATACTTGTTCCAGAGCTACAAAGTAGAGATTGACTATGATCCAGATCTGGCCAAAGATCTTGACTACAACGTGCAGCTGCCATCTAAGAAGAAAAAAAAGAACTCAAGAATAAATAAAGGTCTATGCACCTTTCAGTCATCACACTAATATTATAAATCCGAAAGCTTGTGCCTAAGTATGTAAGTGTGTTTGTTCCTAGTCAACTGTGTAATGTAATGTGATTTGGATGAAATTTGGTATGGAGGTAACTTATTCCCTGGATTAACACAGGCTACTTTTTTCCTGGGAATTATACTATCCCCATGCTATGCGGATGAAACCAAACAAATACTGTGCATCACACTAAATGTCCCTCGCTTGAATTTTTTACATTATATTGCATAATATAGAGCTCACATTTAAATGCTTTGCTTAAACAAGTTGATGTGTATCAGCTAATAGCTACAGTGAAGGAGAAAAGTAACCCTCAGTGAAGAGAAATTTCTGCGATAGTTACCAACTACATGAATAATAATTTGTAAAAATGTATTTCAATGGTTCATTTTCTCATGTTTTACAGAAAATAATCAAGATGTGACAGTCCTTCGGAATCCGATTAAACCAGTTTTTCTAGCAGACTATGCTCTTGTACCAGTAAAGAGCCCAGTAAAGCGAAAAATCATAGACAAATTGCTTATTTGCCCATACTGTGGTAAAATGACTAAATCATTAAAAATGCATTTGCTCACACATTCGAGTAAGATACTACGGCGAAAAAGGTTATCTAATTATTTATAGTGGCATGTATTTGCTTAATCGTGTATTATTTCTGCAGGTGAAAAACCGTTCAAATGTGACAAGTGTCCGAGTGCGTTTGTGTTATTAAAACAATTGAGTAATCATATGAATGCAGCACACGGGAGTAAAGTCATAAAATGCGACCAATGCGTAGCCGTTTTTACAACAAAACATCGACTTAATAGGTATTTTTACTTCTGAACTGAACTCTGTCTAGGGCCCGTACCGTGAGGTTCTTATTGCGATGATTGTGAGGCTCAGCGGCCGACGCTACGCGGCCTTGAACCTTATTGCGCGGCGATACGATTCCAGGTCGCGCAGCGTCGGCTGCGGCCTTATCCTGTAACTTCTCTGGTAATGGCCTTCAGATTCACGAAACCCAGAATGAGGTCAATAACCTTAATCTTAATGGCGTTCCTGAAGGCCAGAGTGATATTCGAACCTCATGACCACCCATTTAATTTGAAGCCGGATGAATGAACTAAATGACGTAAATCCGAATTTTGCGTTTTATTAATATAATTTTGAATTTTATACTTATTTGCGCACACTTTTCGGTTTTTCCCACAGAAGAGGATTTTTTTTTTACCTTTACTTCTCTATTCTGTGGTTTTTCCCGTTAGTAAAAAATATCTTATTTAATTCCCATCATATCAAACACATTCTAGCCATGTTTCAGCCGATTGGCATACCTAATAAAACCGTTATCGAACATTGCTTTGGCACTTTTGCTGTGATAAGGTACCTACTAAAGAGGGGGACATCATTACACTCTAAGCACGAAGGTAAAGCTGTCCCCCCATTGGTGCTTTTTTGTGGAATGGCTTAGCTTCGTATCTTGTCATTTTATTATAATTATGTTAATATACTATATATATATAAATATATAGATACTTGCTAAAAAACTTTTTCAGCCACATTAAGTCTCGACACACTACTGAAAAGAAGCATGTTTGCGAAGTTTGCAATAAAGCATTTAAATTGGTATGTATGGCTTGGAAGTTTGGGACATACAGCACAAGCAGCATTTGTACCTTGTCGGACTAACGGATTAAGGTCGGAGAGTGACATAGGCTACTTTTTATTGAAACATATAAGGTTCCTGAAGGTTCCAAAGTAAAGCAACTTTTTTTTTCTCTTTCCTCCTGAGAGGACTTTGGCGTCGCACGTCTTATGCATTTGCCAGTGTCAAGTATACATATATATATATATTTTCAAGTTTTGTTAGATAATATCAAACAAGTCATAGTCACAGTCAAAGTCGAGCAAAGCAAGTCACAGTCAAGTCCAAGTCATGCCCCAGTAATGTGGTGAAAACTTTACTAGAGCCAAACAACACGAAAATTCACGTTTCACGACATTATAGTAATTCACCAACACTCGTGCATGTTCAGGAACCCTTAACGGGTAAAAATTCACCGTTTTTACACATGAACACTCGAAATAACACAAGTTTTGGAAAATAATAAAATGACGCGACATGAATTCTTCACGTTCCCGTCAAAACTCCCAACCAACTTTTATTGTTTTCAGAGAACTCACCTCCTCCGGCACGCTCAATCGCTTCACAACTTCGGGCCGAAGCCGTTTAAATGCGAGCTGTGCCCCGACACTTTCAGCAATTCATACGGGTTGAAGCATCACTTGCGCGTGCACACTCGAGAGCGACCCTATAATTGCGAGGTATTATTTATTTTATTTTATTCATTAGTACGGTATTAAACCAATTACACTAACTACATTACAATCAGACAAAATAAAAAGTCAAGAATTAAACATTAAATAATAGTAATAATATTATATATATATATATTCTCGCTAGACGGTTGGGTGAAGAGCCAGATGCAGAGGGCAGCCAGCCTTGACACGGCGCGCATAGTCAGGAGGTTCCTCACCCTGCAGCCCTAACCGCCGGTAGCTTGGACCTTGCCTCGCTGTCGGCGGGACTCTAGGTTTAGGTTTTTTACGTTTTTATTTATGTTTTTATATTAGTATTGTAAAAAACCTAAATCTAAGAAAGAAAATAAATACGTGAAATAATAATATAACTAGTAGTTCTCGCCGAACTGAGACCTCGCGTCCCCTATATCTTCACAACCCCTAGACCGATTCAGCTCATATTCGAACTTAAAAATTGTTCGCAAGTTATCATCGGACAAATATACACACAAACATACAAACATACATACAAATGCCGATTTGTCCCAGTAAACTCTGAGACCTTCGCTTCGCTCGGTCAAAAATACAAGCGGTAAAGTTTTGTTTAGAAATGTACAAAAGAATCGACGCCATTATTTCACTGTCTCTACCTGTTACGTAACTCGTAACTCTCCGCGAGATGGTTTTTTAGCGGGAACGTGAATAAGTCGCGTCACCTCATTGTATTATTTTACAAATCTTGTGTTATTTCGAGTGTTATTGTGTAAAAATGGTTGATTTCGTTTACGTACACGAGTGTTGGTGAATAGTATAATGTTGTGGAACTTGACTTTTCGTGTTGTTTCCAAATCCTCCTCCATCTCTAGCAATCAATCCTCTAGCACAGTTTCCAACAATTTACTGGGCCATGACGTGGACTTGACCGTAATTTAGTCGTATCGTATTTATGTATTTTTGTTAAACTTATGTTATTTATCTTTTCAGATTTGTTCCCAGCCGTACAGTTACAAACACGACTTTAATAGGCATTGTTTGAAGAAGCACGGGGTATGCTTTAAACGAAGAACAGTATTTATCATGAGCGAAGAAGTTTTAGCCAAGGAACGAGTTCTCATGAGGGACATAATGCTCCGCGTTAATGGTATTTTGAAAGATGACAAGCCCGTCAACCCTTTCGAGGGCCCGCAAGCGGCGATGGCGTTTGACCAAATGATCAAGGCTATACAGTCTGGGAAGGTCATTGTAGATTTGCAGTTGTAGATATAATAGAATTATCAATGGGAGATGCACTGCTTATTTATCTCGCTAGGTGGCGCATTATCGCTGGTGTTGTTTCACTGTAAAAAGTGTCAAATATCAATAGACAATTTTAGTAAATAAACAATAAATATAGTCTAGTTATTACTTAGTTCATTAATTAACACGTTTAATATAATAGCAGTACCTAAATATACTATGCCCTATTTAATATAAAAAAATAGCTGTTTCTAGGATTGATACATCAACAAAAAATCTTGAAAGAAGACGCAGTATCTTCGCTTTTCTCATTTTCAAAGCTAGAAGCTCACGGAGGCAGCTGAGATATGAAGGTCGGAAGTGCTCATACAATTGCAAGCAATCAGACTAATGACAAGCACCAGCGATGAGCGCCATCTTAGATTCGTTTTGGCAGCACACGACATTTTTGTGTGGAAGTTCTTTTATTACGTAAGACGATTCGGTGTGAGGCTGTGAACGCAACTTTTATTTTCACCGGGGGGAGAGGATCCAAACAAGCCTTTTTTTCATACATGGGAAAACATAATGTATAAAAAAAAGCTTCAAAAAGTAGTTACGAGTAAAACTGTCCTACGAAATAAAATAACTTCCCCCAATTTTATGTTGGTATTATTACAAATCATCGAAGATCTTAATTTCAATTTACCTAATTGCGAAAGAGATATTACTTAGTATTACCTGTTCTAATTATTCTAAAGTATATTAGATATAATAGATTAACATTATTTTGATAATACAGTTCTGCAAGTAAACCAGTGTTTTATTTATGTTTTACAGGCTAGGCGTTTATCAAACGATGTTAAGTGCGGTTCCTCCTAGTGGGATAAACTATAGGAAAAAAATCTTTGTTGCCAAAGTGGCGGTGTGGTTGAACACACCTGTGGTCGCGGCGTGGAAGTCGGACACGTCCTCCTCGGCTATCATCACTGCTTTTTTTTAGGTATCGAATACGGATTGATAATAAATTCGCCAAAACGCTAGTAAGAGGCTTCCGAACCAGTTAAAGATTTTTTCTTGCAATAATAAAATTTATGAAGTATTTCCAAACTTTAATTAGTAAACTTTGCCTTGTTAGCTTTACTTGCTATTTTGATTTAATTAGTTCCGATTTTTCTGCTAGTCCCTATTTTTTAACAGAGTACCAAAAAAAATGTAGGAGATTCTCAAGTCTTTGTTGTTGTTTGTTCAAGTGTTTGCTACCTCAGAACTCCGTCATTTATGAACCGATTTGGAAAATTATTTTTTAATTTGAATGGATATACTTCCAGATTGGTCATATTTTTATCAAAATCCAATTCTGATAATGGCATCAATGAGGAATTGAGGTAACTCCTCAAATATTATAGGCATACATTTATAGCCATTTTGTTTTTTCGATCTCTATATCAAAAAAATTCATCTGATGTTATCTTCGTGATTGACAAATAAAACTAGTTTTTGAAATTCACACATCTACAAAAACTATAAATGTGCAAAAACGGATCAAAACTATTTTATCTCCTTAATCTATGCAAAAAAAATCTTGATCCGTCAGCCGTTTAGTCGTGATAACGCGAAAAACACCCAGACAGAGAGACAGATAAGACAGAGTTACTTTCGCATTTATAATATCAGTAAGGATGGCACCCCTCAAAGATCCAAAACCACTAATCACATTTTAGTAAATATATTATATTACATATTGTATTTCTAGCTGCGAAGTTAGGTATTATGAAATCCCACCGTTTCCCCCAGTAATTTACAATTTCAGAACCTAAATACTTCATTACATTATCAGCCAGAAGACCTCCAGTGCTGAACATACGCCTACCCCTTAGACCGCCACACCGACCGACAATGTGCCACTTGCATCCATCGCCATTTTAGGTTAGTATCCATCTAAATACTAACCTAACATCATTCGTAACTGGAAATATAATATTATATTTCTTAGAAATATTATGTCGTATACCGACAAAAAAATAGACCAATAACCGTTGGGCTAGACGTGTTCTAGAGTGGAGACCGCGAATCGGCAAACGTAGCGTAGGGCGCCCTGTAACTAGATGGAGTGACGATGTGCGTAGGACAGCTTGCGGTGGGTGGAAGAAAATAACCGAAGTTCGGGTTGAGTAGCGTGCCTTATGTCCAGCAGTGGACTATTATAGGCTGAAGATGATGATGATACCGACAAAAAAAATAGAAATCTTCTTATCGTATATTACTCGCGTATTTTATTAATAGCCCTAATCTAGTTTTTTCTAATATATAAACACAAGATAATATCTTGCCTAAGCCAAGTTCCGTGCCTAGTCATTCGGGGCAAAATGACGAGTCGGGTAAAAGTACGCAGTGGAGATTTCTTCGAGAGGGTTGTGCGGGCAAGGAGCAGGCAGCTTGTTCGACGGGGACGTGTGCGCCTGAGGAGCCGCCATCTTACGTCAACACCCTATTGACCGTTGCGCGTTGAGCGTGGTGAATTATGAATAAAAATTCAAAACCAGTGAAAAGATATTGCCTAAGGTTCATAAGTACTAGGTAGTGTGTAGCATAAAAAGACGCAACCGATTTACTTTAAATTATGATATTGGTCATTTGAGAATAAACAATGTAATATAGTATAGACAAAAATATTTTTAAAAGAAAAAACAATACATCCGACTGCAAAATGTAGCCTATTTCTAGCAGGAAGTACCTAAATACGAATCCAACGACACCTTCCTCGTCAAATTCGGTAATAAGCCGTTTAGTCTACAGGAGGGTAATATACGAACACACAAGCATACTCACATACACCCAATAACATTAGCCTCCTTCTTGGGCAGTCTGTTAAAAAAGCATTGCACCTGTCCCTACCAGTCTTCAACAAACTAGTCGAATTACCAAAAAATCTAAAATAAATGAAGAGGCTTTTTGTGATAACAATTTTGCAGACCTCACTAATTATTATAAGTGAATAATGGAACCTTTACCTCTTCAGTATTTCTGGTCTTCTGGTACTTTATACTGTAGAGAAATAAAAGTATTAAGATGACTGTGAACGTGAGGAAGACTACGCAACAAAGTCAGGTTAAGAAAGCGAATTCCTATCCTTAATAATTATCTACTAATGTGAGGATTAGGAAATTTGATTCCTAACATGCTAACAGCTACTAACAGTTCACACCAGTGTTACAGAGCAATGTGAAGGAGTTGGGCGCGGATTTTACGTGTTCCTTCTCACGAAAAATTTCCGAAAACTGGTATATAGGTAAGGTGCGGTGGGGAAAGTGCCCCTTCGCCAATGTCTCGAAAACTAACAAGTCTATTAACGACATCTAAAATCTCTGAAACAAATTTAAATCTAGGTACTTCGAAATTCGACTTACAGGTAGCTCGGTCAGCTTTTTTAGCTTTTGATATCAGGCATTTCATTTTTAGTGTATCATGTAAAACTGATGGCTCTACCGCACGTTAAAGTTTTGTAAATTTTACGTTTTCACGGCTTTAAGCATATGCCTAAAATGATACTGTGACTAAAATGATGAGTTTATAAGGTATTTGAATGAAACAAAGCACAGGAAAACAAAATAAACAGAATAGAGCCTATAATCAATGTCAAAAACATAGATAGAATTTAAACTTATTTTTTTGTCCAAAATTTGGTATATCTACTCGAAATTGTAACCTGATTCTAATAAAGCCATCTCTAGAAGTAGCGTCAGTTACACTTTGTGAGGCCTTTGCTAATAGTTTAACAAGCCCTTAGACTGTTAGTGTATGACAAAAAAGGCAAGAATTTCTAATAAGCTATGATTTGCAGGTCTTCATTAGAAATATGTCGAACGACCGGCGATGCTGTAACCTGACAATCGTGTCACACAATAATTTCGGTGTGATCTCTTGCAGAGAAGTTAATTTTTCATGGTTAAAATACACTGCGTTTAGTGCTACTATCAGCATCTCTAGCTTTATTTTAACAATAGTTAAATTTTCGTTAGAAACCAAGTCGATGTCAGGCAAAACCGCAAAAGCTACAGCAGCAGCAGATCGCCTCGATAAGCTGTATCTATCACGGACCTAGCAACTGTTGGCAGTGGCAACGTATTCCGTATTGCCGTTAAAACTGATGGTGTCTCTGCCGAAGGCGTGCTTGTTGGGATTGCCTCTGTTATCAGATACGTTTCTGGGACGATTCACGCACCAAATCTTCATCACAATTTGCTGAGACAAAATCGGTTTTTTGAGCAGAACGGGACGTTTTGCTGCTCTTATTGACTCTTCAACTTGTCTCTGCTCGTTTCATTAATCTTACTATTTATTTCTTATCATCCTAGCTTAGAAGCATATTACTGTCATTTCTTTGATCTAATAAAAAACTTCTCTCATTGATTTCTTTAGTTCTTTCTCAGTTTTAGACAAGAACAAAGATTCAAATGAAGTGCAACGTTCTCATGTGACTCTACAAAACACTTCAGTTTTTTTTTTCACGTTATAATTTCATTTGTTTTTGAGGTATCTTTTCAAATTCAGGACTTTTCAAAACAAGATTTCAGTAATTTAGTACAACTCTTTCCATGATTCGAATCGAAGCTTTGGTCAAAATATTGGTGATCTCTTCATAAACAGTTGCATATAATATCGGATTTGGATGGATCCTTTTCATTATACATACAATTTCGGTTCGTTCTTGACAAATAAAATAAATTTAATGACGTCCCCTAAAACTGGTAGCAGCCATCATCAAGTTCTTTGTATGATCCCAAGTCACTACTCCTTGAAATCATTATTGAAAAATCACAAAATTCGCTTTTAACATTGTAACAATCGCAACTCTACTTTTAAAGGCGAAAAAATTACTTTAGCTAAGAAGAAATCAATCGCTAGTCAAGTCAAAGGAAGTCCTCGAAATAAGTGTAAGTTTGAAGGAATTTGTAGGAATTTCCCTAACCTAACCTAGCAAATTCGAAGTCGCTGGTAACGTGTTGTTGCAAGCAAATCGAAGCTTTGTGTATATATTATACCTCATAAAACAAAAAGATAATATTCTGTTACATTAAGTTCAGGAGCCGAAATTAAGGATAGCGAAATATTACGATAAAAATTAGAAATTTTCAAAACTTTGAAGATCGGTAGAACCCTAAAGATATAGTTGTATTTTATTTTTAAACATATTTTAGCTATCTACGACCAATTACGCAAATTTTAAGAGGTCTTGCGATAAGGAAAACCAAAAAAAAATATTTCGGGACACCCTAGTGTACATGGGCTACAATTTTACAGACGGGTAATTTTTTTTTCCTTGTAATAATATAACTTTTCAAACATATTTCTTCGGAAATCCTTATACCAACAGATGCAATTTGTAATTAACCCTAATTTATGTAAATTTACCTGATGATCTCATTGTTAATTTCTTCGTCAATTATATATGAGAGATAGTTTAGCAGTGCCTTAGGGTCCAGTTTTGATATATTATCTAAATGTATTATTTATTATTGTATTATGTAAATTATGTAATATCGTAAATATGGTTTAGCTTTTATTGCGTAGGCACAGAGTACTAATACAATCTAATCAATATCACATAATAGGTATAATAATACACGACAAATATACTTAGTTGTTTTTTTCTGAATAAAAGGTATATCTTGGTACACTGTCACTTATAATGGACAGGTAAGTTGGAAGTCTCAATATCATTTATAAATAACACACACAATGGGATATTTGGTTTCTGGCTAATGGATAATCTTTTGTCTGACTAAGCAGCTACCCCTATATAAGGGTGTAGTGACCGACACTGAGATCATTCTTTCATCAGATTTGTAGATCAGAAAACGCCATGGTACCTTATTGCCAATTCATTATTTACTTAATTATTGTTTTTAAAATTGTTCTTGGATATGTTTGAACAGATATTAACAGTTTTTTTTTTTCAGGTATTCAGACCAGTAGTTGTAGCTGTAATATGTGTCGGATTGTTTCTAATGTTCGAGTCTTTGATGCTACCAAAAGCAATGGCACTGAAAACCAGTGGCTTTAGAATGCAAGACCAAAGGACTCATAAAAGACGAAACTATATGTTGCAAAGAGCTAGAGACAAGGAGATACTAAAAAGCCTTCAAAAAAGAGGTGTGAGTTACACGGAAATAGAACCTTTGGACGGTGCCAGTACTATCCCAGAACGCCTGGCGTATATTGTGGACTACGCCAATACAATCGACGATGAATATTTTATAGACAAGTCTGTTGAAACAAGAACCAGGAAAAGAGGCGATATCAAGATCGAAAAACATAACGTAAGTGTATAATAATACCTAGCTTACGTAAGGATGCTTTGACACACGTGCTCTCTCATTCGCACAATCTGCATGTTTTTAATTATACAAAAGTACTGAGGGTATAATAATTATTTAAAATGACAATGTAGGTAAAAAAGGAAAATGTCGCAAAAACATTTACTTATAGTATCACCCTCAGTTATTATATGTGCAAGCTATAGATAAATAAAATAGTTTTTTCTAAAATTGGTATAATTAAGTTTTCTGAAAAGAACTATTTTTAATTGCTGCTACACTTTTTCCAATATCTTAAAATGGTAGTCAAAATGTCTTACTTCTATTGTTCCAGACCCATTATAAACATATTTACATTTACGTATTTACACGCGATCTTGACTTATAGCGTATAGATGATAGGTAAATTGAGGGAAATTGATACGATTAGGAGTAAGGGGGAAGGGGCTAGTCTTAGAGCGTTAGTTAAAAAAATAATGTACTATTTCTCATTACAGCAGACGATACCGGATCCTCCTTGCACCTGTGATTACGATGTAAGTTTTTCTGCTAACTATAACACGAGTATCATTATAATAAATATACAAATGACACTGATTTCATAACGTAATGACATTTTTTAAACAATTTATTTATACATATGGATCCCCAAGAGAAGTTACATATTACATTCTCATTATGAAACAGGCATTCTTGCTGGGTGCACCCCCAATTACAGGAGACCACGCCATGCACATGGAGGTTAGACTAGACTAAACTGAGAATATTTTTATGTATAATTTAAATTTAAATTGGTTATTACTTTAGGTTTACATTGGAAGTGGAAACATTAATTTGTATGCCATTTGTTTGTTTGTTACAGCATTTTTTACCTTTCTACGTTTTCTGGGATTCTTAGATAAAATTGTATTTCTGTGTGGCATTAAGTATTCGTTTTTTTCTTGGTAAGCTTGTCTGTTGTGAGTAAACGGAAAAGATCACTTCATCGGTTTATTCGTGTAATGTAAAGCTAGCAGACTTACAAATATTATAATATTTTCGCATTTAGAAAAAGCGCAGCATCACCATAAGAATAACACATGCGTACTTTGCACAAGTCGAGGGTAAAATGATAGTCAGAGTCTTTAATCTACCCCGATCTATCATAATTAAAGAAACAAACTATGCCTATGAAAGAATACTACAAACTTAACCTCTTTGAACAATTTAAAGAGGTTCAGCTTACTTTTATACACTAGGGCAAAAAAGTGGTGATTGTGTTTGTGTAATAAGCTGTTTTACTCTGTTTACACCAGGCGTAAACAGACTGAGAAGTGGAAAATAATTTGTTGCCTTAATCTTAGTTTTGTCATTATATTTGTATTGCAGATCTCTCCGAAGAACTTTGGAGATAATGCATTTCCAAGAACACTGTATAAAAGAGGTTGCAGACAGCCGCCATTGCGCAGTTGCGCTTTTCCTTATCAGTGTCAGGAAATTTTGTATGAAGTAAGTTATAACTACCTACTATTATGTACACCGACGAGATTGGCATAAAACTGAGGTGACTGGCGTAAGAGGGAGGAGGCTTATGCTCAGGGGGCTGAGTAAGCTGCTAATGATGATCAAGTCATAACTTGATTATCTAAGCAATACCACGGAAAATTATCTACCACCACTATCCAATTCAAAAAAATTCCAAAGCAATTATTGTTTTTTTTACCAGTATTAGCATTTTCGTTTAGTGAATTTATCGGTTATCATTTATTACAGATGCCAATTTTAAGGAAGATATCTAGCAGAAACGGCTCATTGCTGAAAAGTTCCAAGTTATTGGCTTTAGTACCTAATCATTTAAACATAAGCTGGTATCCTGAATTGATAGATCTCGCCGTCGGCTGCCAATGTGTAAAAGAGATCAAAATAGATTCGAAACCGCAGAAGTGAAACCTACGATCGAAGTGGCTAAAAGATTATCCATTAAAAATTCCCTATCAGGTCTATTACTGAATAAAAGTTAAGATGTCGTCTAACCGATTTAAAACGCAAAAAAAAACAACAATAATATTATTCAATAAAACAAAAATAAAATGTAAGTAGCCTATGTCACTCGGGACGTAAAGACGATTTCAAGCCGTGTACAGGACTACAGGCTCAAGGCTACAGGACGTCATAATAGGAACACACAAACATAATACATACACCACAAAAACATTACCCTCCTTCTTAGGCAGTCGGGTAAAAAGTACAAGATACGATAAGTTTTATACGGGCCAATACTTTATTCACTAATCACGCTAATAATATAAATGCGAAAGTTTGTGTGTAAGTAGGTAAGTATGTAACCCCAGAATACTGAAACGTTTGTTAACTTTGAAAACAGATTAATTCTAATACTGCCTACTACTACTACTACTACTACTGCAGTATTCGGGGGTAAGTGTGTTTGTTCCCGTTCAACTCTGTAACGGCTGAACGGATTTGAAATGATATGAAATTTGATATGAAGGTAGCTTATTCCCTGGATTAACACTATGGCTTTTGGATTTTTACTCCGAAAAATGTAACCGTTCCTGTAGAATAGAAAGTGTACCCGCGGGGTGCAGCTACTTACTAATATACGAGTAGATAAGTTAAATATTCCAATACATTTGAAAACTAATGTTTAATGCTACGAATTATGTACTTGAGATAATGATAGTTTTAAAATTGGAAATTAATAAAGAATAGCATTGATTAAGTGTTTTTTAAATTTACCCACAGACAGGCAGGAAAACATGATTAAATGACATTTCCTCGATAAAAAAAAAACATTAAAAAGACTTCGATTAATACACATTTTTCGCTGGCGCTCGGAAACCCTTTCTTGTGGTGGATATTCAAATGATTATTACACTAATAGTGAGATAATAATAATATTTAGGTTTGCATGGCGAGATATGGTGAGATGCCCAACTCTTACTATTTCATATAATAAGTTGTTGTAATTCGACCTATTAATAAATGGTATTCTATTCTATTCTATTCATGAAACAATTTCGTTTGATTTCCTGGTTTAGATGTAATTAGGAATTATCTGGTTTTTGACTAGCGCGCGCTAAAACCATCTCTTTTTATCTGCGCGCCAAAGTGTACAGCGCTATCTTTCTCTCGAAGAAGATAGACTAAAAAAATGTAATTTTTTTATTCCGTTAAACCTCATTAGTTATGTAGATTAGAGATCTTATTTTGAGATTTATGCTTTTTGGTTTTGTTGTCTAGAATAGCTAAGAGCAAAGAACATGCTAAGAGGGAAAACAAGATAACATGACATTTTCGCCTGAAAAAAAAACATTCAGAAGACCTCGAGCTACACACATTTTTTACGCATATTCAAGTGGAATATTACCTGAAAAGTGAGGTAGCAACAATGTCTAGGATAGCATAGAAAGGAATTTTGATTGATTTCCTGGTTTAGTTGTAATTAGCAATTAACTGATTTTTTGACTAGCGCGCGGTAAAGCAATATCTTTTCTTTTCGCTATCTTTTTCCCTTATCGACGTAGCGAATCTCTATTTATTTAATTGTCATCTTGGAGCGAGTCATGCCATAGCGATATTTTTACAAGCTTTTATTTAACGTGCAATGTTTGTATGTATGTATGTACCTATGTTAAGGTGCAACGTTTCGCACAGAGCGCGAAATTCAAATTTTCTGGCGTTTTTTGTCAATTACAGCTTAATTACTCATCCTAGGTTCATGAAAACTAATTTTGCGATAATAAATAGGTTGTTTCAAGAAATTAGTCCAACCAAAAATTCAAGTTCAAAGCTAGTATAAGTACATTTCTCACTAAACCAAAAACCAAGATAAAAATCAGCTTATTGAGATTTGTAGTTAAACCAATGTTATCTAGGTAACCATTTTACCCGTAATTTCTCAAAACAACTTATTTATTGACGCAAAATTGGTTTCAATAAATCCATGATGAGTAATTAAGCTGTAATTAACAAAAAAGGCAAGAAAATTTGAATTTCGCGCGATGAGCGAAACGTTGCACCTTAAGGTCTAATTTAGCCAGCCCCCTTATTATGGATGTTCCTGATCGTGATAGGGATCGTGCACGAGCGGGACCGCGCAAAGTGGGAGTAAGTTGTAGCGTGATAGCATGCTATCCCAATCAGAATCACGAACGTTCATATCAAGGAGCATATCATATCAAGCAGGGTTCCGTTGGTTCAATTGAGTTGAAATTTTACATGCCTGTCAAGTTCCGATGACAATACAGTTTTGACAGTGAGCTGTTCTGATGGATACGGAAGGTGGAAAACGGAACACCTCAGTAACTAACATTAGATTGATGGAGTTTGGACTCATTTTGATCAGCTTACAGTACCAATAACGGTTTTTATAATAGCTTGTCTTGAAAAAAAATACACAAAAACGTATACTTGACAGCAAAGCGTGACCTGCGAAGCTTAGGGGAGTTGTTACCCGGCAGACAATCTACTCTACGTTAGGTGACGGACGGATTATCAAATACAATGTGGCGGCACCTTTTGTTGAATATTGTGAACATTTGGCGGCCTACAACACTGCCGATTAATTAAGCGAGCCATTCTAATGCAGAGCTCTCATCGCTCGAAGTAGGTCGAAATATATAATCTTAACTACTTCGAACAACGCCGCTTCGAGCTCTGCAGCAGTATGGCGCGATTTACTTGAACCACCACCAGTGTAGGCCGCCTAATGGCCCGCTCTTGACAAAAGATGGCGCTACATGTGCATTTTTAAACTTACGCTTTCGCAATTTTAATGATTTGAAGTGAAACTCTGAAATAGTTTGACACTATTTATTTATTCTAAAATTAATATAATACTATTTACAATCGTAATGATACTATACACATACCACGAACATTGAAGTACTCGTTCCATTTTAACATCGAAAAAGAAGCTTATTTAATTATTTTTAGGGTATTTTTAGGTAAATAGGAATTATATTTTCGATGTGTCCGCTGTATGTCATGCCACTTTCAGACACTGTAAGGCTGGATAGGATACGCATATAATTAAGTTATAGTAACCGCTTTGTGTGTGTGTGTATAAGGATAATCTGCCCTACAGATGAAGCAAGGATGGAAAAAATATCTTTGCCTACGTCTCATTGTTTAAATATTTGAGTTCAAAATATCTATTTTCAATATTGTTATGTTTCGATTAAGATTAAAAACATGGAGAACTTACCCAGTTATTGCTTTCAACCAGTCAAACAAAATATTTCGGATAATCTGCAAACCAATTTGCACGCTAAGATCAGATCTCTGCCTATGATAATACGGAACCCTATCACGAACGTGTCACGATAAGCACTTCACAGATTTTTTCGTAATATTAGTAATTTCACAAAATTGGTAATTATTAGGCAGTTAAGGTCCTTACAAATATTATTTTATGAAAGAGGCCTGAT
This sequence comes from Apocheima hispidaria, assembly GCA_947579745.1. Taxonomy (NCBI): domain Eukaryota; kingdom Metazoa; phylum Arthropoda; class Insecta; order Lepidoptera; family Geometridae; genus Apocheima; species Apocheima hispidaria. The sequence continues at coordinate 8,913,968 of OX388151.1, forward strand.
TTTTAAGTAGACGAGATTGGGAAACATTTACATCAAAATGTAGTAAAGTTGATTTGAAATGTTCAGCCTTTCGAATATATAAATGATAAGACTACGATCATCCAAGGGATACAAATAGTGCTTCTAGTAACCTATTAAAATTCCAACTTTATAGTCTTAAATAATTAAAAAAAGTTATGGTAGAAAGTTCAACATTTCATAATAATTAGGCTTGCAGTTTACGCTTTCAAAGTGAGTCAAATCATTGCATTAATGATTTTATGTTTATTATGGATAGGAGTAGGACTGTCTCACTGCAAACGCAGATCGTATAGCTTCTAGCCTTTTGTAAAAGGCTTTACATATAACTGAACCAAGAGTGCGAAATTGACAAAGCAATTCAATCTCGCCTGCTCGCGCACTTTGAGTACCTGTAGGTATTATGAAGCTAAGTTACGTTGTACGTACTAAAATTAACTTTATGCGACTTAGCGAATCTCTAGTCTTTAAATGTCGTTTAGGAGAGTTTTCTGTTCGGTACATGTACTATTAATTATTATTCTGTGGTATGGGGATTGGTTTTTTTTTTAGTAAAAAAAATAGCTATATAACTCATTTTACGTAGCATTACTTAATATCCTACGAGGAAGTCAACTTAAAAAAAGTAGGCATAATAAAAATAAAAACAGAATTAAATTAAAACAATTTACCTATAATTCCAATCTTAGTTTTATAGTAAATTTTTATTATTTTATTATGAATGCAAATCTGAATTAATGTCTTTGCTAATTAAATAAACTGTTTCATTTCAATAGCAAAGATAACTGCTATTTTTATCTAAAAGTCTAAAATATTTCGTAACAAAGGCTGTGGACACCAAGACTTCCGATTGATCTGATACCATAGCTAATAGTTTCGGTCGAGCATATGTCTCATTTGTATCACGAATCATATATCGGGTGTAGGCCACATCATGAAGGTCATCATCTAACATCAAGGTATATTTAAAATGTACCTTCGCCGTCTTTTGGAGCCTAGTCTCTTGACTTGTGTAAATCCAGCACGGTGTATTGGCATCAGTCCTAATAGTCTTGCGAATGGTGCGGCACAGTTTCGTGCGCGGCCGGGGTGGGCACCTCCCCCGCGGAGCCGAGTTGTGGCATGATATGTGCGATCGCGTCATTCGCCTCGCTCACCATACCCATCTCCCGCCGCAAAACCTCTTCCGTGACAATGTGGATCGATTTGAACTTCAGATTAATCCCGTGCACTTTGAAAACGTGGTTGTTGAGGTTCACTTTGTAGCTGAATGCTACATTGCACACCTGGAAACGTACAATACGTATATTAGATTTAAACCATTCATTACTGGCCATCGAAGGGATTAGGGTGACACACCTTCAATCACACGATTGCTTTTTGAACTCATACAAAATGACTGAACTAAGACATGAACGTTTTATGTTATGTATTCAAAAACACCGAATGAATCACGACGAATCAAGACGCATGCACAGTCTGTTGGAAAAAAACAAATTGTGATTGTGCCATCTTCAGTTCGGCCTTTATATAAGCACTGCAGTGCTCTTCTTAAGGGTAGCATCTTCATAGCTAGTCTTAGAAGTCACAAGTCACATAAAGGCAATTTTTGTAAAATAAATAAAATAAAATTTGGTATCCTCAAATAATACTTACATTACATTAATGATGGCATGAATTGTAATAAATACTTATAATTATTTGAGGTAATAACTGCAATTGTGTGAGATTTCCAAACTTGCAGATAAACGGAAAGCAGTTCTTAACAGTACATAGAAAATACAAACTAGACAGGCCAAGAAACAATTTCAAATATTATGAAATACCTACTGACCTCACAAGAGAATGGCTTTTCGCCAGTATGGACAAGCATATGACTCCGCAGGTGGTGGGCTTGCGTGAACTTTTTATAGCATATGATACATTCGAAATCTTTCACTCCAGTGTGTATTTTCATATGTACGTTCAGTGATTGCCTCTGTAAAATATAAACGTGTTATATGACGCACCTGACATGTATAAGGGCGTTCGCCCGTGTGCATTCTCTCGTGGTTTTGCAACTGATGTTTGGCGTTGAACGACATCGTGCAAGTGTTGCATTTGAAGGGTTTGTAACCAGAGTGAATGCGCAGGTGCCGGTTCAAATCGCAACGCTGAAAATCAATCGCTCGCGTATCATCAAACTGCCTACACCTCATAGTGACGAGGGCAGGACAATGACAGGCAGTGTTTGAACTGCTATAGTTCAAAATTCTGGATGGCATTGAAATGTTACGAGTAAACGTGACGATTACCATCAGTCGCGCGACTAGCTCCTCGCACAGATGTATAACAAATACCTATTATTCGTATCCCTCTGTCTTAATTTAAGCTTGCAGCTGAAAAGCCCGCTCCCCTAATTAGGCTTGTATTAATCTCGTTTGAAATTTTTCAATATTTTTTAATATAAAAAATCACTCAATTAAATTAGAAAAAAAATATATATATTAAAGTCAGTTAATTGTGGAATAACAACGCCAAAACATTTTCTATTTTAACTAAGCAGAACTAAAACAATTTTTAGACTATTTCCCTTTTGGATCGCCAAATAAAAAATATATATATATATATACAGGGTTATAAGCAAAGGGTATGCTAAGCCAAAAGGTTCCTTATAACCCTGTATATACAGGTCGTCAACACTGTTTATTTTTTTAATTCAGTGATTTGTTACCTTCAAAAATTTTTTAAATATAACTCTAGCAAGTAGCGCGGCCAGATTTTGCCAGGAGTCTAATTCGTAGCACTATTATTTTAGGTTTTAGGTCTTTTTATTACACGACTGTCCAAGCAGGAGGGTAATGTTTTTGGGGTGTATGTATATCTGTGTGTTCCTAATTACCTCCTGTAACCTAAGACATTTGAAGGGCCGAGCGTTGTATCAGTCTAGTCCAGATCATCCCCCAAACACTAAGCCAGGCCGTATGCCAAGCTCCGTATGAAGAGCGAGTCGACGTAGAACTGTATTTCAGCATTTCAAAGGCATTTCCTAATGAATAAATAAGGAATAGATAAGAATAAGGAATCCTAACAAATTAGAGTTTAACAGCTAGCAGAGCCGCTAGATAAGACCACAACCGCACTGTAGGCAGAGGCTATGGGCTATCTGCTAGCAGCAAGAGCGGTACTCGCAACAGATCTAGAAAGTAACGTGAATGGCAGAACCGATCACCTCACGTTCACTACTGACAGTGCAGCCATCATCTATGCACTCAGAAAACCTACAACTGGTAACAGAATGCCAGTCTGCTCTACAAAATTTAGCACATAGGTATAAAGTCACAGTTCAGTGGACAAAGAGCCACGGCAGATGTGAGGGCAATAACAAAGCAGACTCACTTGCCAAGGAAGGCACGAAAAGGGAAATCAATGTAAATGTGGCAGAACTGTGTAAGCCAACAGCTATGGAAACATGGAATCTGCTAAGTCTCTACACAGAACAAGAACAGCAAATTCAATCAATCAAAAGAGTTTTACCCGTTGATAAATAAGAAAATGACTAATAAACTACTAAAGTTAACTAGGTCGGACCTTCGTGTAATGATAGGTATTATCACTCAGCACAGGACACTAAGCTAAACTATCATTTGCACAAAGTTGGAGCTACAGATAATTCTCTATGCCGAGGCTGTCTGCAGGAAAACGAGACAGTGGAGCATGTGCTACTGCACTGCAAAGCCACAGAGGACATACGAGTAAGGTCGGGACTTCAAGAATCTCAACAACAAGTCTCCAATAGCATGACATCTGACGAAACAGGAGTGGAACAGGTATACCAGCGACCCAAGGCCGAGCTCCGTTACTTTAAGGAACTCGGCTGGTTTGGGTAGGCTGGCAGCGGGGTAAATGCACAAAACACCCTTAGCGGGACGTCATTGCAGGTCTTATCACCCCCAATTAGAATTAGAATTAGCAGCGCCCCACGGTTTCAAACGCTACGCTCATCCTATAGGAAATGCTCATTTTTCGATACAAAAGTGACAAGTGTTATTTTTTTTGTATGTTATGGTCTGTCTACTTTGGCCACGAACTTGCCTGGTTATATGATGACGCTGTGGCCGAGGATGGAGCACGTCGACCTTGAAGAAATCTATTTACTCTAAAATGCCTAATCCACAGCAAAACTCGTACGAAATTACATCCAAATTCGTAGTTCCTTATATATAATTAACTCGGGACAAACATACTTATAATTCTATTCGTCCTCGTTAACGCACACTCATTCGTCATTTTTAGCATAAGCGTAATAGCAAAGATAATAAGTAACAATGCAGAGTACTTACAGCAATGAAACGTTTATTGCACAAATTGCATGGATACGGCCTTTCTCCTTTGTGAATCAGATTGTGTCTGCAAGAAAAAAACTCCACTTTACTAAGATTTCTTTAGGTCTTTTTGTAATTTTATTTACGTGTTTAACGTTGTTTAATAAGAGGTACAAAGACCCATATGTTGAAGTCCTAAGGGGACCGGTGACAAGAATAAAAGGGTTTGGTTGATATGACTGATGATGATCTTAAGGACAGTACTTAACTGTATGGCAGCGAAACGTGGGCCGTTACCCCGGTCGAAGATCTAGAGGCAGACCCGAGACAAGGAAGAAGGATGTAGTGCTAAGCGACATGAGGGGGGGGGGGAAGTGTATACATGGTTTCCGAGGACGACGTCGAGGATAGAGCAAAGTGGAGGAGAAAATGATGAAAGGCTAACCCCACCATCATGTGAGATACAAAGTCGGGAATAGAGAGAGAAAGGGGACCGGAAATCATCAATCGTAAATCGTCAATCATCTGTCGACCGCATTCAGTACTGTGGTAGCAATTAACAATTGTTTCAATAGGCTTATAAAAGGGTCAATGGCCTGTCAATGACCATCAATCACATAAAATATTGACAACAGTCACTGAACAGATGGCTCGCTGGAGGGACCCATATTCCACAAAAGACATAAAAAGTTCATAGATGCTTTATTTTGAACTATGTAGATGCCCACCAGCTACGCAGTTTCACAGGTATCCCTAAACTCTTTTTTACCGAGAAGCAAAGTACTCGGTGATTTAAAATATAATAGATACGCACCTAACCAGAGACTTTTGGCTGTAGAAACCAGCGCCGCAGACCTCACAGATGTGGTCCTTCACGCCGGTGTGTTGTTTCGCGTGTATGAGCAAGTTGCTCTTCTGTGTGAACGTCTTTGGACATTGGTTACATGTATATTTTTTCTTCTCTGGAAAGTAAAATTTGAAATACCATTTAAAGCCTGTTGTAAACAATGCAAAGGGTTTTAAACAACATAATTAGCATTACAGGCTATAAGATTTTCAAGTAGTTTCATGTTATTGAATAATAGCTTCACTGCAGGGGTTTTATGCAATTTTTCGAAATTAAAAAATATCCCCATGGCCAACTCATGCACTACTTCCTTGGCAATTTTCAAGATCAGTTCAAATATTTACAGTCATCACACGAATATACACACTCATTAAGCGCCTGTAAGTATTACAATGGGTAGTTACGTTTCGCTGTATGTGCTAAAACTAACATTAATGTGACAGCAGAAATCTATTTATTTGTTCTCGGGGTGAGTCTTCCTTCTGTGTCCTCATACTATTTTATTTACACTGTGGCATTAGTGTAACTCATACCAATATTATAATTATTCAGAGGAATATAGCCATCGTATATCATCATATCATATGTATATCGTCGTAATAGGACCAACCAAAGTTTCGAATAAGAAAATTAATACATTCATCTCGAGCTAAATATTTTGTTTGCGCGATTCAGATAACGACTATGGCTATATTCATCTGAATAATTATAATATTGGTATGAGTTACACTAATGCCACAGAAACGAGTTCTCCCTACATTAGAGCTGTCAGTCCATACAAAAACGCCAAAAAATGCACAAAAACCTAGGATCAAGGTTACTCCCTTGATCCTAGACAAAAACGGATCAACGCCACCTAACGAACTATAGAAAGTAATTTTATCCCACTGCCTACCGTTTGTTACCTTTTCATTACTAAATGGTTGCAATTAATTTTTAGAAAATTGAAATGGCTCATGAGGATGGGCAAAAACTACATTTTTCAGGACAAACATATATTTCACCTAACATATCCAGGCAAAGCCGCGGGTAAAAACTAGTGTGATATAGTAATCAATATTAGTACCTTCATGGGTAGCTATATGATTTCCAAGTGTGTAAGTAAGTATGCCACACACAGGGCATACCATTTTCTCCTTTTGCTTAGGAGCTGAAGTTCTAAGTATCTTTACAGGTTTATCCCTCTTTAGAGTTTTACCATCTGCAGATCTTTTAAATGCACCGGAGCGAACCTTTAATATTGTGGCGTCTTTTGGTCTTTTCAGTAGGATTGGTGCTCCGCGTGTGCCATTCTTCATTATTGGATCTAAAACATTGACAAAATAAATATGATATAATATGGCCCCGGATGATGGTCATATGACAAAATAAATATGACTTAGTGGCCCCAAATGATGGTTATAAACATACAGTTAGCGGAAAACAACTTGAGCAATGACGTCAGGTCTCTTTGGCGGTGCAAAGGTTGCATGGGGAGATAACAACGTATGTGTACATGCGCCAACATTTCACCCACTACGCCGCTTTTTGCTCAAGATGTTTGCCGGTCACTGAGCCACTTTGGAAACTACTCCACCGATTTTCATGATTCTTTGTAAATATTTTTTTTATTTGCAATTTCGAATTTGATAATTTAGTTATTTGAAAAACTGAAAGTTTTTTTTTATAGTTGAGTAGTGACTTTTGTACTGTAATTGAATATTTTGGATGTGAAAGGTACACGCAGTAGAAACCAATAGCATAGTGATTTTACATTATTATTCACTTTTTAAATTCTTTGAATATGAATAAGTATGAAAGCAACCATTACAAATTCATAGATATCTTTCATGCAAAAAAAAGGAATTTTGTGAATTAACTATGCTAACTCCATGTATTAACATAAAAAAATTCTGTGTCAGTAAAATGTCACCTCGTATATTAGTGTGTTCCAGTCAAATTTATTCTAACCAAGAATTACTTTAAATATCTAATAGACACTTACAACATGTAATAGTGGTGGGCTTTTTACCATCCCCTCTCCTTCTGGGTTGCAAATCTGAATCTGTTTCAAACTCGTCTTTTATATTTCTTAGAACCTTAATTCTGCGAATAACCTTAGTGGTTCCTGGATGCTGCGGTTTACTCTGCTTGCTCTCCGTCAATTTAATCCTTTTGAGTTTTTTTACTTTCTCTATAGGAGGTACGTAATCAGCATCATTGTCATCATCATGGTAAGAATCCTCGAAAAACTCCATCTGAAATATAAGATTACACATTTAAAAAAATATAAATGTATAAGTTGTCACTGCTCACAAAACTTGCTGCAGAAATGCAGGGATAATGCTTCGGAGATATGAGGTCACTGGACCTCATATATTGTATAGGTCTCTACTATACAATACCACACATGTACACATATACTCTTACTCATGGCTCAGCTGATTGCAGATAAACTGCCATCACAAGACACAAGCTGATGACGTATCAACAGAAATGCTGCAGAGAGGCCATATGAATAGGAAGCGCCACTCGTAGTGAAGCAAATTCCAGCCTTTGTGAAGGTGAGCAACCGCCAAAGCCGTTCTACACCACACCCAAGAAGGTTGGGGTAGGACTATGATAATTTTAAGATATCTTTAAAAAGCTGTTGTTCCGTGACTTTGTTCATGTGGACATGAAAAAGTATCCTATGTCTGTCTTTGTGATATACAGTAACTCCTTATCAAAATTTTATCAAGATCCGTTCAGCCGGTTAGCCATGATAACGCAACAAACATCCAGACAGAGAGACAAAGTTACTTCCTATAGTACGCTCAATGGTGTTGATCGATTTTGGTGCATTTTTTAATTTTATGTATTAATCCTGACATATATTGAACCTGATAGGACTGTGGCTATATTCCTCTGAATTATAATATTAGTTAGGGTGTTATGTTACTGAATTATAAATCAACCACAATCCGTTACTTACGTCGGAATCAGCACTGTTTTTGACTGTTGCTGTCATTTTTGTCCATGTCAAGTCTACTGTGTCTGCATTTTCATTGACTTTAACTTCATCATCAGCATTTGCATCAACTTTTCTGATAACAGTGTTAGCTATGACAAGACCTTGCTCATCTATCCCAACAGTATCTGCTGGTTTAGTATTGTTTACATCTATTTCCATTTCCCATTTTGGCTCAGGTTTGATAGAAAATGGTATCTCACTTTTCACATCGGTAAAAGAATCAAAAGCGATTTTCTTTGTAGGAACAGTCTTTGTTAGTTTGCCCTTTGTTAGCAACTTTCTTAGCTTCCTATCGGACCTGTAATAAGAATTATGAATAACTGAAGATACTATTAGGAGTGTATTCAGCTTTTACATGCTTCGTTCTAATTCATCCACACTCGCAACTAAAACAACTCATACTACCAATAGCATTTCAAGTATTCCGGTTAGTATCTACTAACCAGACAACTTTTAATATTTTTTACTTATCTAAGTAAAATATAAAAATATTAATATATAAAAAATTATACCTTTCAGCCACAGTTTTAAGTAGGTAGGCTTTCTCCAAAATTGTACAACACTTAGTACAAATTTTATCCGGCAGTCCATCATTTGCCGCAACCTAAAAACATCAACATGATAATAATTAACACCAAGACAATAACTGGTAATATGTACACTTCAGAATGGAAATATTGGCCCATATTTGAGCTAATATCCAGGAGTTTACTACGACCGGTTCGATTTACAAAAATGTAGATAGATGGGTAGCTGTAGGTGCTTTGGACAAGATCATCACATAATTACCTTTACATCAGCAATTGCTGTGAGCATCTCGGCATAATTACCAGATATCTTGTATTTAAATAGAGGACATAATTGTTTTTTGTTCGTTAGACATATTCGACAAGACATATTCTCATCGCCTTCGTATTCAATCATTTTGAAAACAATCAGTGATGTTACAATACCGCCAAGTAATTGATGGTATAGGATTGCGCCCAATCGATGGATTCTTTGTGAAAATGCTTGCTTGCTTTTGCTCTATACCTATTTTCGTCAGATCGTCACCATTTTCACATCACTACGCACGCAAAAGAATGAAATGGAAGCCATAAAACTTATTTATTTTATTGAGTTTCCGTATCCGACTACAATTATTGCCAGTATTCTATGCAATAAAGTGCTTTTTGATTCTACCTTATCCGGAATAATTTAATGAAATCGATCGTCTAGGACCGCTATGGTGTAGTCAACAAAAGTTCCAATAAAAAATGATCTTTTGTAAACTTAAAAGTGGCTATACATGACCCGCGGGCTTACGGTGACTATACATGGCCTGACCTGACATCGTGTGAAAGGGACAGCTAGATTTGAATTTCACGGGAGCAAAAGAAACAAGCTATTAAGGTTACTTCTCCCTTTCGCTCCCCCAGAAACGTATATATAGCCATCTCTTCTTGCGCGAGCGGGACCGCGCATAGTGTGGCTAAGTTAGTACGAGCGAGATGGCATGCTCTCGCAATCAGAATCACGAATATTTCAAAGTTAGAGGATAAAGGCCTCGCTACATGGCCTGACCTGACATCGTTTGAAAGAGATGGCTATATATAAGTTTCTGGGGTAGCGAAAGGGAGAAGCTATAACCTTAATAGTTTGTTTCTTTTGCTCCCGTGAAATTCAAATCTAGCTGTCCCTTTCACACGATGTCAGGTTCAATTCACACCATGTATAGACACCCTAAACATTTCACAAATAGTCTATAATTATCAAAAAGATGCGGTCTGCGGTGGCGGCCTAGGTGAAATGTAAGTGGATACCCAATCACCATCCACGCAGTGGATACCCAATCACCACCCACGATTGCCAATCGTCAGTAGTTTTTCTGTCTTTTTATCTTGCCGTTTATATGTATAATAATATCTGCGGCGGGCTGTGGTCATGAAGCTGTATTACCTACAGATCCATGGCTGTGGCTGTGTTCGCAATATCTAAAAGATTTATTATTATTTATTTATTATTTGAAAGTGTACGGATAACCTTAGAGTCAATAAAATAGTATATACTATCTGTGGAGAATATATGTGTCATTCTTGCTTTTGAACGTCAACTGTAATTTTATTGTCAAAGTCAAGGCAGCAAATCAAAGCAAAATGTGTGATGTTGGTGTTGGTATGTGAGGAAAACAGGGTTGAATTACAATTTATTTTATGGCCTGATGCGTATCCTTCGAAATTTACTGGATGTATTTATGTATCATTACAATATATTACATAGAAATAACAGTTTGTATATAGGCACTCAGATAAAAATGCTATAATGGCGTACTACGAGAGTTTGGCAAGTCGAAGGAAAGGTAAATCTAGTTCTTAGTTGTATCAGTATTATTGTTTTCTAATCAAATTGCTCATTTTAACCTTAGGGTAGGATCATGAACACGTTTGATACTGTAATTTTACTTATGTTTTTAAACCAACCTACAAAATAGATCACATTTGATATATAAATTATGTCATGTGTTTGTGTTTTTTTGGTGTTTTAGGTAAACATGGAGGAGATTTATACAAACTGGACACTAAAAATAAAACCCCTGAAGAAAATATAATAGATATCATACAAGGTCTTTACTTAAAAAAACCTTTTCAAAATGATACCTCACCCACAAACAAGAGTGTAAACTTAGAATCAAAGTTAGGACTAAGGGGCATACAGAGAAGTAGCTCTGATAGTCGCAGGCTGTCCTACTTGAATGCGTTAGTTACACTTCTGGCTAAAGAAGATAGAACCAACTTGGGATTCACAGCTGACGAGTTGATGACATGGTAATGAAATGCTGACTTTCTTACAGTGAATGTATATTCAGCTGGCATATAGAAAAAAAAAATACTGATCTTAAATTGGCAAGCCAGGCCAATTTTGGAGAGTGTTCTCTTGTCTCAAAATGTGCTGTCACTCTTTTATATTTCAATAGAGCATTTGTGTTGTGGGATGCCATCATTCACAATTTTTTAATTATTATATATTTTTTAAGTTAAAAGTGCCCACCCTCTTTCCTGGGTGGAGAGAGACTTATATGGACTGAAATCTAAAATTTTATTGTGCCAACTGAACATCTGCATACTGTATCTATTTTCTTTTACGCTATATTAATGGTGTCCTTTATTGGTAATTAATGCTTGTCATCTGTGCCCAGAAGCTCATCTCCACCAATATTCATATTGTGAGTGAAAGTTATTATAGTTAGCATAAATTTTTATGGAAGTGTTAATTAAGTAAATTCTCCTTCACTAGTAAATTCTCCTTCACTATGACTAGTGAAGGAGAATTTACTTAATTAACACTTCCATAAAAATTTATGCTAACTATAATAACTTTCACTCACAATATGAATATTGGTGGAGATGAGCTTCTGTGAGTGAAAACCATGTTTATTATAATTGGAGGATTTAGGCTGCCTGAAGGCGCATCACTCATAATCTAACTAGACTAAATGAGTTAACCTTTGAGTGTAATTTATTGCCTAAAATTATAATCTATTAGAATTACAAATATCAGTAGTTTATACCTAGAATACTTTGGAACACTTTATCTCAAATTAACAAATATTTATTCCAGTATTCGAATAAGCCTTGTGGATGATTCGATGGTAATAAGAGCAGCCGCCTTAAGAGTGCTACGATACTTGATCAAAACAGAGAGTGATGTTGCAACTTTCAACAATTTGAAACTTCCATATCTGGTTATAAGGTAAGTTATATAAAATTAATAGCAATATAATTTTAACTGAGTGAGATGATGATTTATTATAATGAAGTAAATTTTGCCATGTATAGCAAAGCATAACTAAACTTCATAAATACCCACAGCCGCTCAAAGCATGTGTGCAGGCTTATATCTGTCATATTACTGCATGCGAGAACTTTTGCACTGACCCTAAAATAATCAATCTTTCCCTTCTACACTTGTCTCGTATATGTAATAGTTCCTTTTACAAAAGACTTGAAGCTATACATTCTGGCCCTTACTTATAAATGCCTCCTCAAAGTTAAATGACGTTAGTATATTGCACTTAATTTTTGCATGGTGCATAACTTAAATCATGTTAGTTAATTAAAATCACTTCAGTTATGCGTCTTAGAGAAGTTTATAAGTAGGGTGGACTATCCATAAAGGCTTTACACTTCACGCTCGCAGTAAGCAATAGCAACCTTGAAGCCAGCTAAAATAAACGTTACTGAAAAAAAAAATTACATAGGTCAATGGATCTGATGCTGAGGAACGAAGAGGAGCGAGCGCAGGCGCTGCGTGTTGTGCGGCGTGTGGTAGCGGCCGTGGGCGTGGGGGCAGGCGTGGGCGCAGGCAGGCTGCGTGCCTGCCGTGTGGATCCGGGGTTGCTGCGCTGTCTGCAGGCCGTGGCACGCGCCGCCGGCGCGGGCGACGGCTCGGGTGACCGTCTCTCCAGGCCTGCCATCGCTACACTTGCCGAAATCTGTACGTTTCATTTAAGCATACAACATCTAACAGCTGTGCAGGGTAATGCATGTCCACTATCAACACAGCGTATATTCGATGTTGCTATATGGGCCACATCCGAGGGAGGCATGGGGAGAGCAGGGGGAACTGGGTGAGTGGATAAGGAAACGTGACTGCAGCGGCACTCATGGCCACAACATTCACTCAGCTATCGCATCCACTGCAACCAACACATATTAAAGAAAATCTTTACTAATGTCTGATGATATAGGGTATGTTAAAATTTGAAGATGCCTAAAATCTAACACTACATTTTGTTATGAGAAATTTTATTCTGATTTCAATAATCCTCCTTTTGCCTTAGTCAGGTAAAAGTACACCCACGTGGATATGAGAATTCAAAGATGAGTTTCATGAATGTTGTCAGACTAGCATAGTACATTCTCTAATCTCCACACCATATTTTTTGTCCAATATGAGATCATTATTTTCGTATCTGTCCTAAAACTGACAATTTTCCAGGTGTGTTAAACCCAGACATGTTCATATCTTGTGGTGGGGTGAACGCAGTGACGCGACAGCTTGCAGAGTGCGCCACGCCTCGAATGGCAGAGGCATTGTGTGGGGTTCTATTGCACACCCTTAACGACCCTGTCTCGAGGCGAGCGGCCAGAATAGACCTTATGTGTCTAAGCTCGCCGTATTCTGACTTCCATTTCCGTCCAGCTGGTACCGAAAGCAGGTGAGTTGTAACACCACATTCGCAAATATGAACATTTAAACATGCTATCAACATTTGGGAGATATATCATCAAATGAAAGAAATATGTATGCATTATCTAATTTAACTTGTTGTTGTTTATATCCTGGTGTAAATTGATGTAGCTAAAGGTGTAGTATTCTTACCTAGTATAAACCGACCTGACGCCACACTAGCAGATTTACTTTCATAGTAGAACATATAGCTACGTCCAGATTAACTTTCTTATGTATATTTTTTGTAGAAGTGAGACTTCGTTTTAAGAACATTTTCTGAAAATTTGAGAAAATTGCTTGAGTGCGTTTTGAGATAGTGAATATTTTATAAAAATGATAAAAGATGCGAGACGTTTGCAGAGATGAGCGCGAGATGCGGTTTACATGCAGTCGGCTGGCGTTGCTGTGTGTATTGCGCAGTTGGCCGGGGCTCTTGCATTTCTGCCACCCGCGTGGATCGGGCGGGCTGCGGGCGCTAGTCGCCGCGCTTTACCTGCCGAGACTTGAAGTTCGAGTGAGTACATGATCTTTATATTTATAAATAAAAGAACAAGCCTTTTCTAGGAATCAACGCACAGCCTAAACAGCTTCTACACATTATAATAGTAATTATATAGTAATATAATATATTATCTATACATAGTAATTACATAGTATCTAGTAATGTCGCTTTCCGCGTCTGTCTTTATATCCGCTAACTCCTCCTAAACTACGCAACGGATTTTGATGCGGTTTTCACCATCAGTTAGATAATTTTCCACATAAGGTTTATTTATATAATTTTTCTAAATTACACACGTGCGAAGCTGGGGCGGTTGTTTCACCATCAGTTAGATAATTTTCCACATAAGGTTTAATTATATCATTTTTCTAAATTACACCCGTGCGAAGCTGGGGCGGGTTGCTAGTATGACACAAACGTCAAATTACTCCTCAAACGGTCTAAGCTAGGTGAACAATAATAACGAGTTTTGCGAAATTCCTTACACCTCTGGGCAAAATGGACCTCGCTTAAATGGAAATTAAAAGAAATTGCAAGCTACGCCAATGAAAGAAATAAAAAAGAATGGTATGTTTTCGAAAATTATCTCAGCCGTGGCGAGATTGATATTAAGTGTAATATATATACCACTACTACGTACGCGAGTGAAGCCGCAGGCATCATCTAGTTGCGATATAGTTTGAACTCTCGCCACCTCTCGCTTAGACATCCTGAGGTTGAGAGTGAAGTATATACTATTTCGTTGGATCTAAGCTAAGCAGCTTACCTCGCGCGGCCTCGATCGTAGACCTGGAAGTGAACTGTCATCTTCAAATAATAATCATATTTGTTCATGTTTAATATGATAGCTAGCTACGGCCCGCAGTTTTGTCATCCTGTCATCCTACAGGAAACTTACATATTTCCGAGATAACTCTACATAGCCTGTGTTAATCCAGGGTATAAGCCACATCCGAACCAAAGTTCCATTCAATTCCGTTTCTCTTTCTACGCTTGCGCCGTGAGATGTAAAACATTTGTATTTTGTTTCAGAAAGCAATATTAGATCTGCTGTACGAATTGGTAGGACTGCCGCAGCCAGAGTGGACCGACGAGATATCTGTCGCTCTAGGCGCTGTCGATCCTTCCGATTTTCAGGTATCCGCATTATTTTCGGGAGAAAATACTACGAGAACCTTTCATTATAAAATGAGAACGAGGTACAAAATCTTTAGAATCGGAAAAATGTAAAGCCAGTATTACATTTAAAAAGAAAATTAAAAATAAGGAAATAATTAGTTTATTTTTGAATGGATATCTTTTGTTTGTAGTCTGTCGAAAATGAATTGCGCACGGTTTGTAAGACTGTGCGTAAAAAAAATTGACTACGGAAAGAGCTAATCAAGACTAACAGGATACTTAAGGAGCAAATGCTACATCGCATTCTATAGCGGCACGTTGGTGCGCTGAATAGGGAGTGTTAGAATGAACGTTCAAAAACTTAAAGTTTTTTCGAGTGTAAAGAGATGTAGTTATTGGTGGATCAAGCGATGAATGGTTGAAACGTGTCTTTTTGCGTTGTTTTCATAACTACTTAGAAGGTCCAGTAAAGTCTCCACCACTTACTAGGGCGTTACTTGGACTTGACCTGGAATTTTCTTGACTTTGTTAATTGTGGCTGAGACTTGACTTGGCTTGACTATGAATAAACTAGAAACTATTCTAATAATAATAACACTGGCAAATGTATAAGACGTGCGACGCCAATTTCCTCTCAGGAGGAAAGATATCCTATTTCAGTCCTCATGATGCAAACTAACTCCTTACCAATCATCAAGATCGGTCTAGTTGTTTTGTCGCAATAACGTAGTCTGTGGAAGCGTCTCTCTCTGCCGCTCTAACTCACACAGTTTTTCTCCCGTCCCTTTCACTGTATTAATGCGGCCGCTGACCAAAAGTCCGTTGTTTGCGGTCGCTCTTATGGGATGCGATACAACAAGTTTGAATCGTGAATTTGTGGTTTCAGAATTCGTGGAGTTTGAACGAAGGGTTCGTTGCTGAAGAAGGCATAGCCATACTACCTCACCTGGGTGCTACGGGACCCGATATAACTGAGATTCACCTCGCTCTATTGCTTCAGTGTTTCCTAGAGGTAATAACAAGTAATATCGTTAAAAGAAAAACACAATACCTGACTGCGTAATGTAGCATGTGACCAGTGGCGTAGTTTGCAATAGAAGGGCCCCGTATCAAAATTTGTTGGGGGCCCAAATGAAGGGTCACTATTTTTCAAAGAAACGTTCGGGGCCCCTGTAGCCCGGGGCCCGTATCATTGGTACGGCTGATACGGCGGTAGCTACGCCCATGACACTCCGGGTGTAAAGATGAATCCATCAACACCTCGCTTGTCAAAATCGGTCAAACCGTTAGACTAAAGGACGTCTTATAGGAACACACAAACATGCTTACATACACCCCAAAAACATTACAATCCTTTTTGGGCAGTCGGGTAAAAATACCATCAATTAGCTTGTACTCTGGATTAACATATAGGCTATTTTTTTTTAATCCGGAGAAATACTATTCCTATGTTATAGCGGGTGAAACCGCAGGGCGTTGCTAGTCTAATATAAAATGCAGAGTTAAATGAAAGTCTAGTGATGATAGCTCGGTGGTTGACGTGTCCGAATCACATGCCGCAGGGCGTAGGTTCAAATCTCGTCAATGAGCTTCAGTTGGGTGTAGGAAAATAATTAGTTAACCATAGCATGGTGGTGATACTTTCTAGTACTCGGCTGGCTATTTACCGCCCTCGAGTAGAAAGTAGTGTGATCCGGCAGCCTCGTTTGAGAGCTAGTTCTCATTCAAGGCTATTCGTGTTTACCATCTTCGACCTCATCGTCACATAACATCTATAGATCAAAACGCCTAGCCTAACCAATAACCATAGAGACATTATATAAAGAAGAGTGCCAACAGCCATAGAAATATGCGCTACCCGATATTTAGTAGAGTGTGAGGTGTCACTAGTGCTTCGAATTGCGACATTATCGTCGCAATTTCTGTTTGACGACTAAATGGTACGGAGAAAAAAACCCTACATCTTATAAATATAATCCATATTTTCATCGGCTTTCATAGCGATTTGAACGTTAGCCGACTAAATACGTAAGCGCCATCTAGTATTAACCATTGTTTTCGAGGGTCCACTTTTTTGTATGAGATTGTCATTCTTCTCGTATAGTTTTTCTATGGCCTAACTATATATTTTTTTTTTAAGTTTTACCAAATTTTTTTCTTTTCAGGCTGGCTTACTAGACGGCTTAGCTGAAGTCATAGTGACAAGCGACACATTTATATCGGTCCGGGCGACCGTCCTACTCGGCCAACTGTTGCATTTATCACACCTATTTCTACCTCCTCAAATATGTAGTGTAACCCCCGCGCTTCCCTCGCTAATGTCCCAAGCTGCGGCCGGCCGGCCGCAAGCCTTGGCGGCCATCGCCGCGCTACGTCGCCTCCACTGCATGCTAGAAGCTCGTCCCGCCACCTCCAGTCTTTTCCTAGACCATATCGTGCAGTACTGCAGCGGAGCGTTCAAAGAGAGAGTCGAGGATACTAGTAAGAGCAAGAAAGAGAAGGACAACGCGAACATGGCGAAGCCCAAACCCGAGTTGCAACATAACAGCAGAGAGTTTTTAGATGATTCGGATCACGAGAACGAGCCCAAGAGGCACAGTGTAGGCTCGAGGACCGAGCTTTCTTTGAGGAATGTGAGCGCTTTGCCGAAGAGTAAAAGCATGAGTTCTCGCACCAGTGCAGCGGTTAGTAAAGTCACGAAGACGGCCAAGTTCCTAAACTTTAGACGGGATAGTCACAGTCTGATCAAAGCAACGTCGGTGACGCAAAGTGATGACGGGAAGAAGTGGGATTGGGAGATAATTCGCGCTATTTTGAAGGTAAAATTTCATTTAATTCAACTTTGCTCAGTGACATAATGTGACAAACGGTTTAAGACACTATGGCTCACGAAGAAAGTGGCGCCCACTCATTTGTTGTAGGTTTTTGTGATCTCGCGGCGAAAGACCAAAACTTTATAAATCGATAGAATTCGTCAATGACACAACTGAGGTTCTTAGCAGGTAGCTCCTTCCATTCCCAACACATTTGGGACTAAAAGATTATTCAAGATTTTTTTAACTCGCGGCATGACAATACTTATACTAATTGCTTGAACAAGTCTATAAGATTACTAAACGGTCGACTAAACATCGGTCTATCCATTTCCAAAATATTTTAGAAAATAATTATCATATTATCATCCGCCAGAAGACCTTTGTCCAGCAGTGAACGTACCACGGCTGGACAAAGGAAAGCAACCAACCATAATCCCTCTAAGCTTGGCAGGTGGCTTGGGGATCGCAGAAAGCTCACTGTTTACTAAGAGGACACTGCTGGCCGACCTCCGATGTTTCTGATCGAAATTTTAGGACATACCCGATCCAGAAAAGTAATACATCTTTAAAAAAACAACGAGGTAGTGCTTAGAAAATTATAGGTATAGAACGTCGGTTAGCGTGGCCGCACATGAGACAAAACGTCATATATATCAACCAATCACGATTACCATTATTAATTTTCGACTAATCAGGATACAGTAATAATAAGCCTGTTCTTGAAAAACTGAACATACTCTACGGGACAGAAATATTATTACTTTGTCCTTTTTCTTCATGAGTAATACTTAATTTTCTATCCTTTTTTTTCTGTGGGAAAGAGACATGTATCCAGCCGTCTAATGCTTACTCTGTCTAAGAGGCCACTATCTTGTTTAGCCAAGCGGATAGGGGAAATATCCTGATCCTGTACCTTTTTTGTTCGTGTACGTTAGGAGAGCGACAGTTCGCCGCTCCTGGACCTGACCGACAGCGAGCACAGGGCGTGGGCCGGCCGCATAGCGAGCTACCTGAAGCCGTCTTCCAACAAGTACTCCCACACGGACCTGTCCGGCACCGGGCACGGCCACGCCGCCACGCGCGCCGGCTGCCAGCTCATCCGGCATCTGCTCAAACATAACGACGTAACTACATACCGTCTAATAATAATAATAATGTTTATTCAGCTAAGCCTTTAGTCTAGGTTTACAACAGAGATATGACAATGACAAAAATGCTAAGAGAGTAAGACTGAGAAAACAATTTTAGGAGGTTTGGCACCGGGCCCCAAACTAGACAACAAAGTCTGTGTTTTGGGTGCACAATTGATCCAGTTCAGCAGAAGCATGTTTCGTGCAGAACTGTACATGTTTATAAACAATTAAATATATATAAATATACATATGGCTATATACATATGGCTATATATCATTGTTCCCGTGGGAACTCAAAGTATGCTTGAGATAGGATGGGAGAATGTTGGGAAGTGTTGGGAATGTGTATGGGTATTGTGCAAACTGAAATTATTTATTCTGTGGTATAGTTAATTTATTCTGTGGTAATAGTACATCTTAGGTTCTCAACGTGGACGATAACGCGCCCTTGTGCTAGTTTGAGAGTTTCAGGGGGGCGGTATAAGATCCCGAGAAAATTAGGGGCGTCCAGATGGCACACAGGGGATGTGGGCAGGTTAAAAAATTGAGTTTAAAAAGGAAAAAAAAAACTAATTAAACTTTAATATTGGTTATTTTCAGTTATTGTTATCATTTTTATCATGCGTGCGAAAATTAACATATTTTGGTAGTTAGGAAGTGGATGAAACTCGACTCAATATAATTTTGCGTTTTAATTCTTCTCATTGAACCATTCTTCTTTAAACCCAGAATTAGGATAGGGGTCTTACCCTTTCTTACGACTATATAATATTATACGTATAAATATAATCGTGGCAATAGCTGTTTCAGAGTCGTGAAAGATGGCAGTTAGAAAAATTGGGGGCTCTATAAAAAAAAAACTAAATAAGGTTGAGAACCTATGGTCTACATTCTATGTTATAATATCGTTCAATAAAAGTTTTGGCGGGAACGTGAAGAAGTCATGTCGCGTCATTGTATTATTGTCCAAAAATTGTGTTATTTCGAGTAAAAAGTAAGTAAAAACGGTGGATTTTTATCCGTTAACTGTTCGCGAACATGCACGAGTGTTGGTATGTCATGAACCCTGACTTTTCGTGTTGTTTTCAAATCTCCATAGTAGACTCTAGTAAAGTTTCACATTACTTGCGCGTGACTTGGGCTTGATCGTGACTTATTTTGCTTGCCTTTGACTGTGACTTGCTTGACAATATTTACAAAAACTCGAAAATATTTATATACAAAATCGCATCCGCAAAGGAGCATTTTTAGAGAAGAAAATATATTATGTAAAAAGTGCGCTACCACATGCGATTTTTGACTTGTTCTGTAATTCCGATACAGGCTGATTCACAAAGACTGCTGGAAGATTTATTCCAAGACGTGAGCCATCAGATCGAAGCTATTGAGACGGGACTGAAGGCCCACGAATGTCTGTTCAGTCCACAACACATGTGCAATACCATGTGTCAGATGTACTTCCTATTTATTGGACAGCTTTGTCATTCACATGCTGGCCTCAAGCTCTTCAAACAGACGAAACTTTACGACAAGTAAGTACTAAAATATCATCAAAGTCAGTTTTGACCACAGACCCACACTACATACCACATTACGAGATGAGAATTTATTCTATAGTAAACTCATTATCAGCTGAGTCGTCGGGTCATAAATCATTTTATAGAATACAATATAACTTTATTTTACACCAAAAGAGACAAACTTAAAAAAATGAACAATAATATTTAAAAACGGTAGTATAATGGGCGGCCTTACCGCCTAAAGCGATTTCTTCCAGACAACCTTTGGATGGACAAACTTATGACTTATAAACTACGGTCGGTGGTGTAGATACATAAAAAAAATTATATGAAAATACATACATAAACCTACTACCTACATAAAATACATACAATAAATACAAACTATATAAATGTAAAATATATACTTTAAAACTAATAATACATAATTATACCAATTAACACACAAAGATAATGTTTTTAAATAAAGAAAGAGATTTAGCCTGCCTGTTATCTGTCTATCTGGCTCGCACTTACAGGTCTTATGGAGTGGTATATCTGTCTAACTCGCTCGCTCTTACAGGTCTTATGAAGTGACGTTTATTGTTTGACGACTCGTATGATAATGCTTTTATTATGGTTGTTGTGCATGTAAATTGTTTTATTTGGACAGTAACTTACTATTTCTTCGTACAGCCTCATAGAACTATCGACGAAAACCCACCACAGCTGTTACGTGAAACTCGTGATATCGAGTTTAGACTACACCCTCGACTCGCACCCTCGAGACATTCTCGCTAAAACCCTGACATGCAACATTCAAGCATCGCGACTCTACACGACTCAATTCCTCAACGTGTTGCTCAGAGCGTCGAGGAAGTCGCGAGAACTCGTCCGTAGAAAATCCAAATTGAAGAAGAGATTTGAATACATGAAGCCGAGTCAGAAGGATGAGGGGGATGCGGCTGGAGTCGATATGGAGACCTGGATCCTACAGATGCTCGTGGGCCAGTTGAAAGACGAGTGTAAGGAGGTCGTCAAAGCGTCGCTTGGGATTTTGGAAGAGGCTTTCACGGTTCCGGTGAGTGTAAAAAAGTGCAGTTTTTTCTTCGAAAAAAAAACGCGATGGGTGAATTTGACGCTTTGTAACTTAATGATGATTGTTTAATAAACTTATTCCGACCTCTATGCGATCTTCATACAATTATTGTAACAGTTGTTCTCTACATTTCAGACGTTAGGACATTTCGTCCTAGTACAAGTGGTGAATTGGTCAAGGTTTCAACACTAGGCCACTTGCGTAATAGAAATGTCCTATGCTCTTATAAGTCCTAAGTAATATATATATGTCATTTTTATTTACAGGCTTTCGTAGAAAAGATGATAACGATGAAAGACATATTATGCCAAAACTGCCGCATCGACAGAAACGCTGAACCTTCATCCATAGACTTGACTGCGGTCGGTGACCGAGGATACCTCATCTGGCTGAGTCTGGAAGTGGCGGCGACCTCGCACGTGGCGGACGCTAAATCTATCGCATTCATTAAGAAGCACCTGGACTTCTGGACAAAGAGCTACAACTACAGGTACGCTTGTGCTCGGGATATTTTCGATTGATGTTGCTCTCGAAAACATCGAGGGGTGTCAGTGACGATTGATTCACGGTGACTTTGTTCTCAGTAGTCACTAGTTACTATTGTTATTTGGCAGATACGTGCGGCTGGTGGAAGGCTGTGTGCAGGAGGCGTTGACGTTGCCCGGCGCGGGCGGGCGCGGCGCGTGGCGCTGGCGGCGCGCCGCGCGCCCCGCGCCCCACCTGCACGCCGCGCTCGCACGCCACCAGGGGGCGCGGGCGCGCGCTCTGCTCGCCAACACCCTCGTGCACCACTACCGGGTGAGTAAACGACGGCGGCGCGCCGCGTACCCGAGGATCTTTTTTTCAATACTTAGTGTGGTTTTAATAAAGAGTTATCTATGTAAAAACCCTCGCCTTCGACAGTACTCACAGATCACACCCTAGATTCTGCATTCAGGACGTCAAAAAAAAAACTCTAATTGATTGATTGTTAGGCGCGAGTAGGGTAACCTTGAGATAGCCAATGAGAACGCTCGGTCGCACTCCCCGCGACCCGCGCCTTCCTCAACTTTGGTGACTTTTTGTAGGAACAACAAATCTCGTAATGCGCTATCTAGTGTGATCCGTGACAGTACTAATATGTGTATGATTACTCGTTTGTAAAAACCAACCACCTCACCTCGAGCTCTCTTCCAGATATTACAGCGCAAGAAATGTAGCACCGACCAAGAGGTGGGCGACCTGAAGTCGTCCCTGTGGGCGGTGGGCAACACCGCGGTGACGGCGCAGGGCTTGCAGCTGCTCATGAGCCTCAGTAACGACGACCTGGAGGACTCGGTGCTGGTGCACGCGGTGCGGCTCGCGAAGTACTGCCCCGTGTACGCGCTCAGGGCTACGGCCTTCTACGTGCTGGGGATGATCGGGAGCACCTGTGACGGCGCCAACTTACTCGCAGATCTTGGTAAGAAACTATTTGTCTAACAAGTATGTGTTTTAAAGAAGAAGGGGCTAACGCGGTCTAATTGGTGTTGTTGTTAAGAATAGAGTTGTATAAATGGCAAAGGTGTGGTACTTCCCCAGGCGGGCTCTGCAAGAGAGCCCTGCCACTTCAACCAAACTAGACTATAGCCCTAACTTTGACATAAGTGGCCATAATTGTCCTTTGTTCTCATTGCGAGACTTTAATATCTGTACTTTTGTAGGTTGGTTGTGCGTCCGGCATACGAGACACGATCAATTCCCACTTATCCCGGACGAGACCTATTCCCTTTACGACGGCGACTTACAATGTTTCGTGACTTCGCCGGAGCGATTCAACCCTTACGACGGTGAACCGAGCGAGCACTCCGACCACACGGACCAGAGCATCGCCGAAAGTCTACCCTCCGACACCACAAAAATCGGCAAAGTCAGCCTTGATACCGGAGAACGCGACGTTGACCACAGCAAACTCGAACCCAAGGAAGAAAGCAAAAGAAAGTCCCACACTTTGCCTTCGCAAGGCTGTTCTACCTCCCACGATCGACCGATGCTCTCCGAATCGAGAACGGTCGATATCCTTCGAGATTATCAAACGTACGAGCGGCCGCCGCACCGCATGCATATTGAGAACAGACTCGTCGGCAGAATGAATTCTTTGGACAACTCCCACGAAGGCCGAGTCAGAAATACGAGCGAATCGAGTACGAGCGGAGTCAGCAGCTGCGATTCTTTCCTTGGAAAATATGCTATTCCGTATGTACCCTTACATCATTCTCCATTGCCCTCAATCTACATATAAAGATTTATAGAACTACTAGCTGCGCCCCGCGGTTTCACCCGCTTTTCTACGGGAACGGTTACATTTTTCGGGGTAAAAAGCCTGTGTTAATCCAAGGAACAAGCTACCTCCATGTCAAATTTCATTCAAATCCGTTTAGCCGTTACAGAGTTGAACGGGAACAAACACACTTACATACTTACACACAAACTTTCAGATTTATAATAATAGCTCAGTGTCAAAAAATACCAACAACACCGAAGCAACTAATTTGTAGTGGTAGTTAAAAGATGAAACTAACATTTTTGTACGGATGGCTGTCAGTTTTGTTGAGGTAGTAGGTCGGGTGGCTCACCCATTCGATTTTTTTATAAGTTGGTCGTACTATATACAGTGTACATGTCATCTAGAGACAAAGAAAAACGATATGTTGCTCTCAACCACATTTGGTCATTTTGTAATATCGGCATTCTATGCGAGTTGTTTTTCCTTATATATCTTACTAGCTGCGCCAGCGGCTTCGCCCGCTATTCTAAAAAAAAAAAGGTTCCAAATCCGTTAATAAAATAAAAAAACAAACGCAATAACATACTACATAATTACACACCTAATCACAAACTTTCGCATTTATGATATTAGTGTGATTCGTAGTCATATAGTTAAGTTGGCGAGTGACATTTTTTGCTTTTTTGTTTCAGAGATAGAGTGTGGACACTCAGCCCGATACCGAGCTCGTCCAGTCTGTACGGTACGAAAATAAATAACAGTTCCCAAAGATCGAAAGTATCAGAATTACAACGGCGTACTTCCACCTCCAGTGAGATTTTCTACTAACAATTGTGTTTTTATGTTTTCGTTTGTGATGTATGATTAATTTGTTGGTGATTTAAAGGTTTCGCAGGTCACGAGATATCTAGCTCGCCGCCTTCGCAGTTGGACATGACAGGTTATGCTACACTGAAGTCGCTGAATAGACGGTAATTTCTAGCGGGTTAGACAGAACTGCTAAGTTACTCTGAAAGAGATCATTGTACCCATCATTACAGATACCTCTCTCTATTGAACCAGGCATCTTATTATGTAACTCTGGTAGCGATGGTCATCGCATGCCGTCCCACTCGCGCCGACATACTTGCGCCATGCGAGCAAGCGAGTGAGTGGTGGTGATTACCATCGCCACCAGACTTACAAAAAAAGGCCTAGCTCCGAGAAATTACAAAAAACTATTCTAAAAAAAAAGTAATATTATTAAAAGAAAAACAAAATACCCGACTGCTAAATGTCACTCCGCAGGTAAAGAGGAATTCAACGACACCTCATTCATCAAAATCGGTCAAGCCGTTTAGGCTACAGGAGGTAATATAAGAATACACAAACTTACATACAAAGACCCCAAAACAGTAGTCGGGCAAGGTGTGTTAAACACCATGTTTTTATCCAACTGCCAACTTTTCCGTCAAAATGTATAGGAATTCTTTTCCCGATTTCAAAGTTGATACCTTAGTAAAAGCCGTTCATAATATGGAGAAAATGACCTTTCGCCTTAGCATATCAGTTTTGTGTAATCCTCTATAGTTTAAACCATGCATTTTATTGTTCATGTTGTTGTTTATTGTTTAGTTAAGTTATATCTACTCGTACGATTTAGACCACATATAAAATCGGAGAGCGCCGCGACGGGCTCGAGTGAGATAGACGACCTGAGCCTCAGCTGGGTGCTGGAGGACTCGAACCGGCGTCAGAACCCCTTCTCTTCGCTGCGAGACCGCGCCAAGTCGACGAGGGAGAGGATGAACAAGATGAGGTACGAATATTAATCATTGTATTCATGGTCCTTTTTAATCGGCTAGGGTGCGGTTGTGAGGATATAAATTGTGCGGTTATAAGATATGTGCGATATGAATAGTGGAAGCTTTATTAAGTTAAAAACGGCTTGGGAGATATCCATGAATTTTTATATCATTGTGATTGACATAATTTATACAGATTTTTTAATAACTGTAGAAAGAAAGAAAACACGCTAAAAAAATATATTGCAATTCCACCCTGCACTTTGTTGGATCAAGTCTATTTATATATTTGTTATAAATTTTAGATTTGTGATAGGGGGTTTATTTTTCATTAGGAGCTAGGTGGGCCCGGGTACATGCCGCCCGGCCCACTTAGCTCCTTAAAATACCGAAACGTGGCTTTGGGCCTCCGGCACAGCTGTTCTAAAAACGCTGGATAGTGTTAGATGCGACTTGTTATTTTGACGTGCAGTTTGCTGGAGTACGACTGGAAGCCGCTGCCGTTCACGGAAGGGCGGGCGGGGTACGAGCGGCGCGGCGCGGCGTCCACGCCCGCCCCGCTGCCGTCCGCCGCACACCCGCCCGCCTACATCGGCATCTGCCTGCCAAGGGACCTCATGGACCTCTTCCCAAGGTTATCACACATCTACTCTTAGAGCATATTAGACCACGGATTCTTAACCTGCACTCCGACTCTGGACCCTAGAGATACGTGGCGCCTCCGCGGAAGGAGTCAACGACGCAGATTAGGGAACAGTTTTGCATTAGACGTTTTAAATTTAAACATAAAATATTTAACTCATTCACTTTCACATGTACAGTTTTTTTAAAAATGTAAGATACTATTAGGTTGAAGTATCCCCTCGAATAACATTGCCCCTAAGTTAACTTGTTTACGACTTTTTAAATTGTAGAAGGTAAACCTTTCTAACTAAACTACTTTCGGCTCGGACGTCCATAAGTCTATATTCGTTTGTGTAAAAATTTCCGCACACGTATCACAAAATTAAATGTAGTATTTTCGAGTATGTTAAAATGACAATTATTTAATAGTTGTGATTTCTGAATTGAGTCTGAAGAAGGAAATAATTGACTCAAGTGCCTGTGACTCCTGTAGCAAACATTTTTTGACGTAATTCGCGAGGCGGTCGGCCGTTTTTGTTGTGTTGTCAAATTTTAGAATGATAAGATCCCAAGACCCCTATTCTCAAAAGCTGAGATACAATCTCGTCTCGAAAAAACTTCGAGATTTCGTATTCTGAACGCTATCTTTCAAGATATTCACGAGATTCATCGAGTCAGGGCCGTCTTAATAAAAATGGGCGCCGAGGTGCGAAAGTCAGCCTGCATTCTAGGCTTTTTCCTAGTTTTGTCACTTCCATAGACTTCGTTCTTCAGAAGCTGTGAGAATCTTCTTGATTTTGACGGCTTTCCTGACACAATTATTGCTTTCAACTTAAAAATCTCCATGAAGTAAAAATAACTGCTTTCGTAAAGTTTTTTTGTTTCCACGAGATGTTAACCGAATGTTCTATTCTGCAGAGACGAAGAGCCCAAAGTTGACGAGACCGATAAAGGCGATCATTCGAAGCGCGGTCGTTTGCCTTCCTTCCTGGCTGATACGAGTATTGCCAGCGCAGAAAACAAATCACGCGCCACGCCGGACAGCCAGAAGCTATCTTACTCCAGAGGTAAGAGATACCCAACTTCTTTAACATAAGCTCATTCTCGTAAACAATTTTATCAATACTAAAATCATGCTTCAAGCTAATATTACGAATTCGAAGGTAACATTGTTTCTCTTTCCCTCTGTCAGCTGGACAGCTAAACGGTTAAATCAATATTCATAAAGTATGATAAGTAGTGTGTCTAAGGGATGGGCATAAAGAAATATGTCGCAAATAATGGCTTCGCTACATGGCCTGACCTGACATCGTTTGAAAGAGATGGCTATATGTAAGTTTCTGGGGGAGGGAAAGGGATCACACGATGTCAGGTCAGGCCATGTATAGACACCCTTAAACCGCGAGATTAGCTCCCGCGGTCCTGAAAAACTATTTTCTTTGTCATTGAAAATGACTAAACCCAGTTTTTGTATAGTCCTTTTCAATGCTAGAGTAAATAGTTTTTTTAGACCGACGTACTTCATCTTCGCCACACCGCCACTTATCAACAGGCGAGTTTGTGCCCAAACTAAGATCAACTCCCAAAAAAATAAAATAAAAAAAATAGAACCATAGCTAAATGAAATAAATTGGTTGAATGATGTAATTTTTATAGTAATCATCAAATTCTTGCTCATTCCCAGGCATCAACAACTTAGTATCGACAAGTATAAGCATCCGAGGAACATTCGCCGCGTCCAGCACTCCAGTAACACCCAAGACGAAGCCCGAAACCTGCTCCAAGACCGACGTGTGCGCCGACAGCGGCGCCAAAGACAAAATCGACAGCCAAGATTCCATAGAAAAAAGCGACGAGACCGCCAAAAACGATACGTCGTCCAGTGACGTGACGAAAACCGAGGATATTCCTAAAGCCAGCGAAGATGTGAAAGAGAGCGAGAGGAACGCTGCGACTGTAACCGACCCGGCGGCGAGTGGGAGGGGGAAGGTGTGGCGCCACGTCGAGGCGGATTGCTTGGCGTGCGCGCGGGTCAGGCCGCCTTCCTCGCATGAGCTCCGGAAAGCTTACTTCGCTGGTAAGATCTTACGCAATTTTTAAACGTTGTTACCATTTTAGCTTTCATCGACCCACTGCTAAATATGACCTCTTTTTGGACACCATTATTTTTGGTCCGGAAAAAAAATATTCGCCGAAGAACGTAAGTCACCGACATAGCTGAAACACAACACAACACATAGCTGCAAGCTGAAATGGCAATGGGCAGGCCACATCGTTCGAACAACCGATACCCGATAAGGGAAGAAGGGTTCTTTATTGGCGACAACTAACCGGAAGACGCGGTGCAGGCAAGCCTCCAACAAGGTGGAAAATTGTAAATGTCGCGGGCAACCGGTGGATGCAAATGGCCTTGTCGTACAGTGTAGCGCACTGCGTTCAGCAGTAGACGTTTCACGGCTGATGATGATGATTTGTGGTCCAACGAAGATCGCATCCACATCTTTACCTGGACCCCTTTACGACATCATATATCCATCTGGACGATGTACTTACTGGTCTTTACTTCTAAAAACAAAAGTCAAGTCCGTCATCTCGCCAAAGCCAAAGGGTTCCATACACGTTTACTCCTCCTTTAGACTGCTTTAATAATTATTATTTCTCATTCGAGTACGCTCGCCTCACATTCGTGGGATCGTGGGTTCAAACCCGGGCGGATCACACTAGATACCGCATTACGAGATTCGTTGTTCCTACAAAAAGTCACCAAAGTTTGAGGCGCGGCGCGGGTCGCGGGGAGTGCGACCAAGCGTTCTCATTGGCTATCTCAAGTTTACGCCTACTCGCGCCTTACAATCAACCAATCAGAGTAATTTCTTATAAATGTATTTAGACTGATGTGTGGTGCGCTTCTATCGTCCTGAATGCAGAATCTAGGCTGTGATGTGTGGGTGGTGGGTTCAAACCCGAGCGGACCCGTACCGATGAGTTCTTTTGAACTTACGTACGAATGTACCACTAGCTTTTCGGTGAAGGAAAACATCGTGAGGAAACCTGCATATTTCCGAAGAAGACATTTGAAGTCGTATAATCCGCCGACCTGCACTGGGCCTGCGTGGTGGACATGGCCCAATCACTCTTCGAGATCTCAGCAATGGGATGTTTAAATGCTGAGGCAGTGCATTCAAGTATTTTATGACCTTCTGTTTGTTTTGTCGCAGGTATGGACGCGGGTGCGACAGAAGCCGTGAGCCCGGCCGGCAGCCCGGTGCCGGAGAGAGCGAATTCACCGCAAGGAGAGTTGCTTTACCAAGTGCACTTCATGTCCAATCCTATACATTTGAGACAGGTATGTATAATTACAATTAGATGGGATAGTTACACTTAGTAACCTATCTGCACTCTCAACACAGATCACACTAGATACCGCATTAAGAGATTCGTTGCTCCTACAAAAAGTCACCAAAGTTTGAGGAAGGCGCGGGTCCCGGGGAGTGCGACCGAGCGTTCTCATTGGCTATCTCAAGGTTACGCCTACTCGCGCCTAACAATCAACCAATCAGAGTAATTTCTGATAAGTGTATTTAGACTGATGCGTGGTGTGATTCGAGCGTCCTGAATGCAGAATCTAGGGTGTGATCTGTGACTCTCAACTATCAATTTTTACGATTATCACTGTATTTTAGAATAATAACATATGGTACGGTAGATTAGTATTACAAACGAGTGGACGAATATAAAATACAACTTCCGTTCATGTATTTGTAAGGAAACAGGTAAAATCACTTTATAACTTATACATGAATTGATGAATACATACACACATTTTATTTAATATTTATAATACTAGTGGGATAATCGGTTTGACCCGGGGTATAATAACTGCGATCAGAACTACTACTGTGGGTCAGCAGTAGAATTCTTCTGGCAACCCACCCCTTATTTAAGGACGAGGACTTTCCCCCGAATACTGAAACGTTTGTTAACTTTGACGACAGATTAAGTCTATCGCTGCCTTTGTCATTTGCTTAGTGCCAGACAAAGGCAGTATTAGAAATAAACTGTTGTGTAAAGTTAACAAACGTTTCAGTATTCGGGGGTTTGTTCAGCAGTAGACTTCTTCTGGGTGAAAATGATGAATCGGTTTGAATCAATTAGTACGCGTATTTCCAGACGCGGTCGGTGTTACTGTCGCTGAAGCAGAAGTACCCGGGCGTGTTCCGCGACGCGTGCGTGTACTCGGACGTGTGCGGGCTGCTCGCGCGCGACACGTACATGCTGTGCGCGCGCCGCTTCCTGCAGGAGCTCTTCCTCGACACCAGCTTCGAGTGCTTCGCGCGGGAGCCCGCCGCGCTGCTCGCCGCGCGCTCCGCCCGCAGCCCCACCTAGCACCGCGCGACAACTTCTATTACATAAACTACGAATAATTACGTATCGAATCTACAGGGTGATTTTGAATTGACCAGACATCTCTTGCAGGCCGCTTCCCAACATCGTACTCGAAAACTTTTCAATTTCAATTTCAAATCATTTAATTCAGACTGCAGAGGTCCATATTCCACATATTTTACACCGCGACTTTTAATAATTCGTAATTTTTTTCAGCTAGAACAAAAACGAGATCATTTAAATTAGGGCCTTTAATGACGATAACATTACGCGGTTTCAAATAGGAAGAACGCGGGGTCCGGGTGAAGCTTAGGAAACTGACATTTGCACCAAAAGGAATCATGCAAACTTTAAATTTGTTTTTGTTTTTTTGGTAATGTATTGACTCGGCGTTCGTCGTTAGGGCATTTCAAGCACAAACCCTCGCTACCGGGTAAAAAGTACCACAGATTTCTGAGATATCTATCTAACAATTCTCATCATATCTAAATTATAGTTGAATAATTTGTTTATTAGGAATCAGAGCATCTTTGCCAAAAATCTTAAAAAATTTAACACAGTAGTATTTCCACATATCATAAATAAAATGCTTTACAACAAAACATACAAAATCGGAATTAGTTATTTAAAATAGACTAATTATACTTACAAATTAAAAGGAACAATTTGTGCTTTTACTATACTTTTTTAGAGGTAATTGACTTGAACTATCACTAAAGTCTATCAGTCTTAGTAGCAACACATTGATGTATATTGATAGTATCCTCTCAACATATTTTTTTGAGACACAATTAACGTATTATCTTGGTCTCCAGCGATAGACTTTTTTTCTTCCTCATCACACTAATATCAGAAAAGTTATCAGAATTTTCTTCTTGCTCTGTTTCGATTTCGTTCTCACTAGGCTCATCTGCATCCTAAACAATTTCCCCGTCACTGATTTCTTCTTGCAATATTCTTTCTATAACGCGGACACACAGTCTAAAATCCATCATAAAATGGTTAAAACAAGAAGAAAAATTGTATGTACAATAAATTTACACAAAAAAAGTATGTCAAGAACAGTCGCTACTGGGTATTTTTCCCCCAAACTGTTTTTGCACGTCCTATTAGAGTTGCGCCAACTGTCAGGGACGCGGGGTATGCGGTTGTTGTTCTATAGATAGGTACTAAAAGCTCAAGTCGCTAGAGAGCGCGATTACAAAAATACGTTGGTGTCCATGACCTCTTTGGTAATTTTTACCTGGTAGCGACAAACGCCGGGCTAGAGCTGTCTGAAAAGTCATTGAACAAAAGTTGTAATAATAAGTTGTAGTAGTTGAGAAGCGGCCTGCAAGAGACGGTAGGTTAATTAAAAACAAACCTATAGATTACATACGCTCTATTAATCAGTTGGTTTACTTCTCATTTAGATGAAAACATACCCTTGCAAATCGTAATTTATTTAGAGTAATTTTTTATGGTTGACAGGCTAGGCATTTTGTCCAAAGCTTATAGATGATAAGTGACGGTAAAAGCGTTAAACAAACCTAGCCTCAAATGAGAACTGGCTCTTAAATCGAACGTGTCTACTACGTTATTATTAGTATAGAGAAAAGCCGAAACATCTCAAAACATATATCAAAGAAAATTTATAAAATATGTTAAAAATATTTAAAAGTCAAGTTATGCTCTAGCTAAGTTGGTTTTAGGCACTGATTTGCGTTAGTAATAATATTGTGCCCAACTTTCACAATTTTTAATTTTTTTTGGGACAAAATGCAACGTGGTATAAAAACTATACCAATCGATTCTCCTCGTGATTCTGAACAAAGTAATTTCAGGTTTGATCTATATTAAAATGAAATAAAATAAAGAACAAGTAAGAATAGAATGTAGATAGTAAGAATTACAGAAAAAACCTGTGTGACTTTCACTATGATCTTTATCAGATTACCTCTTTCTGTAAGTCGGCAGGCAAGATGCCGTGAATACAAAATCCTATGTTTTGAAATACATAACGCAGCTGAAAGGCCGCGTACTCTAATACTGTGTGGTGTAACGCGAGCAGTATCATCGTAGCTAGAACTAAATTGGTTTGTTCACGCTTGACGGTATCTCAGAGCGCGGATTACGTACCTCGATTATTCGAACTGAGCTTCCTTTATCGTATCTTTTTACGAAGCGAGTAAAACGGGTAAAAGATAAGAAGCGTTCGAAATATTTAAAATAATAAAATGTTTGAGTTTTATCTTTGCGATTCTATGTAATGACGTGACTAAAGCTCGACCTCAAGCTTTGGATTAGAAAATGCATTTTGTAGTATGTAAAAAAAGATCGGATCGATCAAAGATTTCGCGTCATTTAGAGAGTAATTAATGTTTTTATACCTACAATATCATCTAATAGAGTCGAGTTTGTAGTTGTGACATTACAATATTCTGCTTCAACGAAATGTATGTAACGTTATGATAATCCTAATTATTGTCATTGAAAGTACGACTTCCTGTTAGTCTTTCTTGTATAATTTAATGTATAATAACTTAAGCGTAAAATTTAAACTATGCTACAGTAATTGAAACGGCAGATAGTAATGTAAGCATAGTTAGATATTTATGTTGGTATTTCATATAAATCTTGATAATTTATAATGTTTTGTATTGTAACATAGGTTTTCATGTATATAGCATCAAACGGGTCGATAAATTCGATTCATAAAATTAATACTTGTGTGTTGTTAATTTTAAAATATTTTGTTCCTTACTAACGAAAACCGTTCTAGTTTGTGTGCCGATCGCACAGTGTCGTCGCAGCTGCATTTATGTTATCGTTTAGAGTAGTCTCACCAGGATGGCACGGTACCGACTGCTCCTTGTTTAATAACAATAGTTCTGAACCCGACTGAGTATTGCACCATTCCCACTGACTCCAATAGCTGTACTTTTTTTTAGTTTTTTACTTTACTTATCCCACCTATGAACGATACGAACTGTTTACTAGTTTTCGTCCAGATTTTTATTATACGTGGTATTTGTAATTACTGCAACTCTGTGTTCATATTTCTTTTATAAAGTCTCATTATTTGCATTTAGTAGTTGTAACTCCCAAAATATCCGGTTTTTGTCACAATGCTATAATGTGTATGACAATAGTACGTATAATAAAAGTGTTAGAAAATGTGTTTGCGATGCCATCACGTTTTGTTGCTTTTCAATACGTTTGCTTTGTGACAGATCCTGGGGAGTTTTGAGTTTTGGCTCTGTTTCTCGCAAGAAAGTTACTACTCGAACAGAACAGCATTGCTTATGATATTATTGTTAAGTATTAATTATGAAATAGAAAACGCCGGATGAATGAATATTTTGTTAAAGCTACAAATTGTTAATGTTCAGGACTAATGTATAATTATCGTAGATTAAGTTAGATTATCTTGTCATTATTGTACGTATTTGTAAAATTAATATTTTTTTCAATTTTGAGTTTGATGCAGTATTCCTATTAGCAGTTTTGATTATTTATGTTTTTGTTGGTTGTAATTTTAAGAATTTCCTTCATTGCCTGCATTTATGATGTTGTTATCATCTTATCCTAATATTCAAATATGTGGATAGACCTTTTTTCAAAGAACTAAGGAATTTATTTTCAAATATGTATTGTTAATCAAAATATACATTGTATCGACTCAAACTGTTATGTATCCTTACTTACTAATTTGAATTGTCCGTACGTGATTTCGGTTCCTACCCACATATGCATCTGTTCCATTAACCGCTAATTGGATAAAAATTATATAAAGTTAAAGTAATTTAAAGTGCCATCTTGCTGGTTCCTTACAGTTGCATAACAGTGTGATTGTTGCATTTCTAAGTTACAATATACTACACCGAATTTCGAATACCTATGTATGTCACATCTAATGAAATATAATTATTTTGTACTATACTATCATGCTGATTTTTTTATTGTAACTGAGTTAACACCAAGGACCTTTTACCCAATCGAAATGAAGACAAGCAGGTGCCAAATAGTAGAAAATCACCGAAGAAGTTAATCGAGGGCCGAATACGTTTTCAAAAGTTTTCAAGTAACGTCATATTTAAATTATATAATGCCGATAACCTTGCGAGTTCCAGGTGGTACGCCTACTGGTAGTCCAACTTATGTATG
Source organism: Apocheima hispidaria (assembly GCA_947579745.1). Lineage (NCBI taxonomy): Eukaryota > Metazoa > Arthropoda > Insecta > Lepidoptera > Geometridae > Apocheima > Apocheima hispidaria. The sequence continues at coordinate 8,948,693 of OX388151.1, forward strand.
AAATTCTTTGACGTCTGGTATTGGTATTGGTCTTGGTCCCTAAATTCGATTCTTGTTATTGTTTATAAAAGTTTATATATATTTTTTTTATAAAAGCCCGAAAACCTGATAATCATTCTGTGCCTTATTTACACTATCGCGTCCAAACAAAGCATGGAATCAAAAGAAATCATCGACAAAATAGGAGCAGAGTATTTCAGACTTAGACGAAGATTTCAGACAATACGGGCTGGGTCGTCTTTTATCAGGCTGTACATTATCAGCCCGTTTCGATAAAGCACGGCTGGTATTTTGCGACCCCATAGAATACTGCCAATAATGTACGACCCGATAAAACGTGTAATTTTCTCAGGTACGCGGATTATCAGCTGTACATTGCTGGACCCCTATTCTCAAAAGCTGAGATTCAATCTCGTCAGGGAAAATATGACGAATTTTGAGATTTATTATTCTTGACGCTACCTTTCGAGATATTCACGATGGCTAGCATGTGGTGGTCGGGGGCAATCGAGACAAGAGACAGTCGAGATTTAAGATTTACCGATCTCGACTGTCTCTTGTCTCGAAATCGATATCAATGATATAATCTCAGCTTGTGAGAATAGGGTCCAGGGTCCTTATTCCTTTGCGCTCGAGATTGTCTCGGTCACTGTCTCTCTAATTTAGAATTTAATGGGAGTGAGAGTGACCGAGATAAAATGTCATTTCTCCGAATAGGGGCCCAGGTCACGCTTTATTGGCACGTGCGTATTGTACTACCTGATAATTGGAAGCCCAGTACAAGAATTATTGGTCGTGCTTTCCCGGCTGTACATTATCGGGTCATCGATTATTTAAAAAAATAAAACTCGTTATTTATGTTCATACTCTTTGTTTATGTTTATCGTTTTTCCCATAGATAAGAATGTATATGTTCTAAACAAGGATCTTTGCTTCGTCTAAGGTTCTAAAAGTATTTTACTAAATGAACACGAAGTTGCAGCCTATAAGCCTATATACATTGTTCCTCCAATAAAAGATCTCAACTAAGTGCATCGTCGACGTTTGCAGCAGCAGTAATTTCTTGCTAAATCTTCAGCCAGTCACAGTTTTGCATATACTGAGGTTCGTTCATCAATTTCCACCTTCACAATCTGTATTACTTTAAAACTGAACTTACGCGTTACAATTAACGCAGTTACAAACAACATTACAATTAACACAGTTTCGCATTTGGAATGCCCACCCTGCTTTGGTCTTGACCTAGAAGGAAAGCATACCTGTGACAGCAGTAATCGTGGAAGATGACCAACAACTTATATCTTTTAATTTGGAAGACGACACACAACTTACAACTTCTATTAGAAATACCACGAATAAACCACTGGTAATAGAAAATATGGATACAGAAAATAAGCCCAATATTCCAAAAAATACAATTGGAAATATGCATAGAATGTCAACAGAACAAGAACCATCTTCCTCTACATCTACTTTTAAAACTAGATCTCTTATTGGTTGGACCAAAGCTGAAAAGTTTAACCTGTTCCTAGGCATAAAGCACAAGGGTTCCAAAGACATCAAAGCAATAAAAGAAAATATTCCAACAAAAAGTTTAAAGGAGATTGAAACAGCTATTGCCCATTACAAGGATAGGGCAAATCAAAACCCAGAATGTGCCAGTAGAAAGCTAAAAATAAGGAAAGTAAGACCAAAACCATTAATACCATTAGCAAGTTGGGCTAAAGCGCTGACAGACAACCTAACTTACAATGAATTACAAACTGAGTTAGTGAGTGCATTTCGTCTTATTGCCGACCTTGATGACATTCCTCCTTCTACATTGACTGAACAGATTGACTTCCGAAAGGTTTATCATTTACTAGCTGATGCCATGGAAGGCAAGTCACTACCTGATAACAGGTTGATAGGAGACGTTTTGAACAGCTGTATCTTAGAGACAGCTTTACTCAGTAAACGCTTCATCAATTTGAGTACATTTAAAAATATTTTGAGCTCTGTAAATTTTAAAGATAAAACAATGGTAGTTTTTCCTCGACCTACAAAAGATTGTGAGTTAACTATTATACGCCATTTAGCTTCTCAAGATAATTATAACCCCTTAGGTATTCCTGAAGATAATCTTTTACCTATGCCGAATGAATATAATGTTTATCCTTAGGAAAAGGTTTATGATTCTATGTATATTGTGAGTTAACCATTTACGCCATTTACCTTTCCAAGATATAGCCCCATAGGTATTCCTGAAGATGATCTTTTGCCTATGCCGAATGAACCTATTGTTTATGCTTAGTAAAAGGTTTATCATTCTATGTTTATAAAGAGTGGACCAAACCAATGCCCCAAGAGGGAAAGTAGGTATATTTAACATGCGTTTTCCCGTTTTATTAAAACAAAATGTAGTTTTTAATTCAGTTATTTATTTAATTACTTTAGTTTTAGAAATAAAAATAAGTGCATTCAAATTTGTTTAAAGTCAATCCAGAGCCGGTTATTGAACCCGCCAAATGTAGAAAATAAACAACCTGTATTTTTATGATATTGATAGAAAGGGAAACAAAATCTCTCTCATAAACATTGCTTCTTGAGGAAGACCATGAAATCTAATTGCAAAGAAAAAAAAACTAGTTCAGTTAATTTACTTCTATTGGTGACTGTTACGTGATTTACAAAAATTCATAGAATGCAGTTTTTTTATTTCTAAAAATAAAGAAATTCTTTTGAGTATTTGTTAACTTCATTGGGCTGGTCCATCCTGTATACTCTATCCCCCGAATACTAAAACGTTGGTTAACTTTGACGACAGATTAAGTCTATTGTTGCCTTTGTCATTTGCTTAGTGCCAGACAAAGGCAGTATTAGAATTAATCTGTTGTCAAAGTTAACAAACGTTTCAGTATTTGGGGGTATATGTAGTATTATTATATGTTCTGTGATACTGGGTTAAATAGAATGGGCAGTCATCATTATAACACAACAACAATTTATACTATGGAGTATGGAGCCGAAATATAAATTATGAAAAAAACATCTATTCTTTTAATATTTTACTTCGTTTTGTTATCAACTACTAAAAAAAACCCTTTACAACCTATTTTTATTTTGAAGTCGTCTTTAAAAAGCATGTACAATTTCTATTGCAAAGGTGCTCATTTGTGTGTTATTCCAATGTTGGGCTATTCGCCTGCATGCAAATATCCACCCTGTATACCTGATAATGAGGTCCCATTACGATTTATGTACTTATTCGCAACCCTAGTCGCTCGTCTTCACACCTACGTCAGAGTACTAGTATGGCTGGTAATCAAGTTACCTAAATAAATTCTGTTGGTTTTACTATCAAGAAATGGAGAGTTGCGATGTTACTTGGCAACAAAACTGGTGATACGTCAGGATATTCGCGTGCGGACAAGCCGAAAATAATGTACAAAAGTAGTAGAAAATATCAGAATGCTATTATTAGATATTTATATTTAGATACAATTTTCTAGTTACGAATTTAGCCATTCAACAAATTTACTGAATAATTTAAGTGCTACTTTGACCACCCTATCCCAGAAGCCTGTTTCCTCTTGTGAGTCTGCACTTGCAGCTGTGGGGTACTCATAGTCGAATGGTTCAATCTCCCGCTTTTCTCTTCGCGGTAGATCTTCAATCCTGTTCGTTTCTGTCAAAAATAATTTGTAATCTATAACATAAAGGGACAGAATTCTGTGTTTGCATAAAGGGTTAATTTTTAACTGGGACTGTATGAAGAAATCCGAAACCATAGGAGATACAAGGAAGCTGTCATAAGAACCATTAGGTTTTTTTTAAAGCCATTTTCATAATATATTTTTTTAATATCATTTCATTGTATCAGAAGAGAAAAATCGGATCAGTAGAAGTAGTTATAGTTTAACTGGCTGTTAGTATTAGTTATAGTTTAGCAGGTTTATTAAATTTGACTAACTTTTGCTGCTTTGTTATTTTTTTTCCAATACAATGAAACGATCATTACATGATACTCAGTCGATCTGCAATAAAAAATATATACTTATATCAAAATAACATTTTTCTATGGAGAACTCACGCTGGAACAAAAAAAAAATAACTTCGCCAAAATAGAAAATAGTTTATACAAAACGAGTAAATAGTTCCTAAGACAGTTTTCTCGTATCTCAGGATTCGGATATGCCCATAATATTAGCATGGGCATATCGTCTATGAATCGCGGTTCGTTAGTCTCGCTGGACCGATTTTGGTAGTGAGTTTTTGTTGTGTTCGTAATTGTTAGGATAAGACAAGATTTGTATGAAGAGTTCAGCGAGACCCGAAGGGCTAGCTTCATCTCGTACGAAGTCGCGGACATCAGCTAGTTAAGTATATATTTAAGTGTTCTAGCTGTCTCACTAAACTTGAGAGCCAGTTTTTGATATCAGGTAAGGTGCTATCTTCGACCATATCGACCCGTGACATAATTAACTGTGGTCCAACACCCAGTTATTACTTGTATTAAAAACTGATTTGTAAATACAACTACTTACTTGTAAGACTCGAACTTTCAGCAGATACCTGATAAAACGATAGAAATATCTAATTAGAACATGCATATATACAACAAGGATAATTTATAATTTCCGCTTTTCGGCAGGACCGGGGATGAGTGGCGTACAAGAAGAGAGGCCTATGCTCAGCAGTGAAAATGATGATGATGAATAAGAAGCAACTAAGTACGAAATAATATTCCTGACAACCTATATGGCTCGGAGGTAGCGCTTCTGCCTTATGAGCAGGAGGTCACGGGTTCGATTCCCGACCAGGTATACGTTACTAGTTGTCCGTGTCCTACGGTATCCCCGACACGGAATCTTAAGTGCCGGGAGCTATGAGTTGTGAAGTAGGTATTATAATTACATCATAGTATCGTTCAAGGTTAGAATTAGGCTTGTGTTGATCTACATAATTATTAGTATTATTTAGTCATATGTGCAAAAATACAAAAACGGGAATATGCACCTACTTAAGTACTTAGGTACTCGAGTAGTTACAAAAAAAACACTTACATGATATCCATTACAATATGTACACAATAATATTGCTAATAATACGCCGATACATAGGATGATGTGCAGACTGATTGACTTCATGTCTTCGTTACGTTTTCAATCACATTGACTCCCTATGACTGTGAACTTGCATTTTATACAGGGGCGTGGTCACGCCGCTAGTAGCGGAAAATCATGGCTTGTAAAGTAATCACAGGCACATCATCAAGTGCTCTGCTCCTATTGTTCAGCTCGAAATATTATTTATTTTATCATATAGTGATACAATTATGATAAGTTTTTTATGCAAGTGACAAGGCGAGCAAGCCGCTCGCCTGGTGATTTAAAGTCTTCGTAATAGGAAAGTACCTACATAATTTATGGTGATGGCTGTAATTAACAGGTAGATACCTAAGTAAGCAATAAGTTGCTGTCGTACCTAGGCAGGTAGGTACGTCATGAGATTATGGAACACCTCGGTACTTTACTCACACAGTAGAGCAGGCGGTCTATTCTGAAAGCTAAATGACCGCAAAAATATTTAGTGTTATTAAGTGTTAAGAGAACTTGCATTTTTCTTGCTGATTACTAAAATATACAAAAACCGCGGGGTTCCTTTCAAGCTGTGCTGGTGCTGACACGCGTCTGTTTGTAGAAGCCTTTACTCTACATTTTGCTTGTCTACAGCTAAGAATATAAGATGGGAGAATGACTTGTAAAATTCTTTGACTTGTTCCGAGACAAACATTGTACAATGTTAGCCTATACATAATTTTATATATGTACCTAACTATCTAGGTACAATACAATTACTCCTGCCATGCAGTTTGGCGAAAAACTTTTTAATCTGGGTCATGCATGATCCATATTCAAATTCAGTTGTTGGTGTCATCACCAACAACAGAAGGACGAAAGAACATTCCTAACTGTAACTCCCTAAATCATCATTAGATATTATCCTCATGATGTTAGCTGCTTGCTTTTGACCACGACTGTACAGACGACACACCTCGAACATGCATGGCGTGATTAACAGTTGACCTTGTCGATTCACTTAAACGTTCCACATGAAAGAATGTATACAATAGGATTCTTCGCTGGAAATTGACCAGTTAGGAGTGCGAAGTCATCGAAATTAGCATGACAATCTTTTCACGCAAATTTTGGTGTGTACACTGTACATGGGTACTTATGTGCCTACGAGTACTAAGTTAACCGAAATCCAACACAACGCGGGAGAAGTAATGTTTGGCTGATAGTCGCCGAATGGGTCGGTCGGTGCTCGGATTCCGTGAGATTTGGTCGACAGCGCACCGCGTCGCGATTCTGCCGGTTACTGTTCTATTATGACGCACAAATAATTCCTTTGGCTGTTGCTACCAGACCGCCATCTAACAAATGAGAGAGAAATATATTTTCATCATAAATTCTCTCATCGGTCCATTGTATGTGGTTTGTTAGCTTTATATCTACAATTGCATTGCATATTGGAACCTATATCTTAAAAATCTGACCTTTTGAACGCCAGTATCGGTTATCAGCGACAAAAAAATCTGTGCCCCAACACGCCAATGACGCGTTTAGGAGAGACGAGGCGAGATATATATACAGAAAACCACAAATACCTTGGACGAAACATCATACAGAGTTTTGAACTTAATGACCATCACTCTGAGACATTAGATGTTAAACCCCTTTATGCTTGGACGAAACAGCATGCTAAATCCATGACAAATACGCACGCTCGTTGGTCTATGGTTATTAGCATAGACGCGAATTTAGTTCCTCTATTCTATTGTATTAGTATTTGATATTCAAATTCGATAAATGGCTTTGGATTGGCAAACATTGGATGTGGCGTGGCGTAGAACGCGCTTCTGATGCGGGCCTTTAATTATTCGGCTTTCAAAAGATTTACCAATTTTATTAAATAAACGGAGACTACAAATACACGTAGTATTTGTATTCTCTGTTTTAAAACAGATCAGGGAACAATGGGTGCATGAAGTACATACTTACGTACGTAATCACGTATCGAATTCCATAACATGTATGGAATATTCATAATTCGCCTACTTAATTAAAGTCACAAAAAAAAGATAGCCATTTGAATGTTTAATTATAAAATATTCCATTGGTGAACTGATCACAACGAATATATACAACTTTCCTAAGTAGGCTTACGTTATAATTTAAATTCATAATAAAATGAGGTAACAACTTTGAAATTAAAATTAAATACCTGTATAACATACTCAGTTATTTTGTTATGTAATGGACTCGATTTTATTGTGATCCATTTTCTAAACTATGTGCCTCAATGTGCAGTTTAGTTGCAACGAAACTTAGTAAACGCTAAGGATGGCATAGTACGGGCCCTGCTCAGTAAAACCAGTGTCCGTACCACAATATCCTTAGGGCGATGTTTGTTAGGTTCAACGACGACGCTGCGCCATTATCGCGGTCGTGCAGCGCCAGCGGCTTGACCTAGCAATCATCGCGCTAAGGACACGGCCATTGTTGCTTGCAATGCTTAGATATTATACATTGTTCCACGGAAGGGTAACACTGAGCCAAGCATCAAATTTTACTCATATTCATGAGCAATTTTTACAACCGGACCCTGAAATTTAATTTTATTTAAAACAGGTGTTTTCATCAAATAAGTTTCGCTTAGAGAGAATGGTATAACAGAATCGACGCCATCATCAAATCATGACCATAAGTCCACTGCGGGATAAAAGCTTTTCTCAAGGCACGCTACACAATCTTCAAATTATACTTTATGCAGAGCTATCGGATGATTGCTTGCAGATGTTGTAAATTGCAAAAAACTAAATGAAAACATCATTACTTTGATTTTTAGTATATTATTTTTATTTACAATTTAACATTAGATAAACTAACAAGGCAGTTAAAAACATTTGATTTTCATTCACTTTTGGATAATTGGCTGCAGTGGTCAGAGATCAACCGAAAGTGAATAGACTATACTGCGGTTCAAGCTCCGAGGTTTTTTCCAAGCCCCATTAGTTTTTTTTTTGCTAATTGAGCACTCAATATAATTATGTCTAGATAGTGGCAAAAGGTCATGACAACATGAAGGAAATTTGAAAAGTAATTTGCATTATTTTGTAATGAAGTTTGATTCGAGTTGAAGACAAATTTTTGTTACGAGAACTAACCGTTTTATCAATTTCTCGATAAAAATGGCGTGCCTATGTATATACAGTACTTTTCCTTAGAACGACAGTATAGACTGATATTCCTATTAAATCTTTATTTGTTGTTACTTCTTAGCCGCTCCAAACCCTGAGAAGCCCATGATCTGTGCCAGTTCATTGGGTGCAGCGGAGTCCTCCAGGTCGTCATCATTGAGCTTGCGTTTCTTGTCGCGGCGCCGCTCGCGACGCAGCTCCTTAACTCGCAACTCCTCTTCAGCTGCTTCCCTGAGCCGACTGTCTAGTTCATAGTCACGCTTCTTCTCTTCTAGTTTCTTCTTATTCAGTGCAAAACGGGCTTTGACCTGGAAAAATAAGCTGCAGTATAGGTTGAGTGGCCAACCACTTATGCCAGTTATTAAATGATAATAATAATTATAAAGGCAAGGATCACCATTTGTGGGATTAGTGGGAGGATATCTGCCTCCGGATCTGTAGGTTGAACATGAATGTTTGTTCGTTGTATGGGGTGTTTCTATGTGTTCTATGTATGTATTCACAAAAAAAAACTATTCAGTTATCTTGTTTCCATAGTACAAGCTTGCTAAGTTTGGGGCTAGATGGCGCTGTGTGTGAAAAACGTCCACTAATACAACTTAACTTGACCAGTCAGCATTACTCATGTGGCTGCTGGGCACTCGATGACGACGCGTCATCACGAGCTCCCACAGACATGAGCATTTTTTTTGTCTTGGGCTGATCATATTACTTAGCAGACACTCATTTAGAGCGGTCTGCGCTGATAGCTATGCCCCGAACATCAGCGCCGTCGATCGGCATGAGAGGTAAACCAGTCCAAATTCCACTCACAATCACCTATCTGATGATTGATTGACTATGGATGATCTTTTAAGAACACTCAGTCAAGCTATGGCTTGACTTTTAATGTTATAATAAGCTTTGTCTAAAGTGTTTGTTAGAAATTTCAAATTGTAAAATAAAAGCCTGTGACAAAATGACAAAACTGGGCTCCGAGTTTTAATTGTTTTTTATCAGTGCTGCCAGATAAAAATACATATTTTATACCTTTGTACTGTATTTTGTAATTTCTACATTAACTTCATTATGCGTTCATGGAAAGGTAACAAGCAGACAGATGGACATAGATTACATTACATTCACAGTTATAATATTAGTTTGTTATTTTGTACCAACCTGATCTAAGGAGCTTCGTTCAATCTTCATTGACATTCCCAAGTTTCTCTGATGTTTCTTGCCATTGATGTGGTCCAAGAAATTAATAGAATCTTTGACAACACAATCACAGACATTGCAGTAGTAACCTCCAGATTGTGAGGTTGGTGTGTTTTTAGTAATGACCACACTCTTGCCCAGCTTCGAGTCAAGATCTACTTTGTAGTCTCGCTGCTTGAGGAGCTCTCTCTTGACAGGTGCCGCTGTAAATAATTAGCCAAAGAGGTTAATGAGGTCTAAAGTTAAGTTTAGAATTTGGTTATACTGGCTTGTAATATCATCATAAGTGGTCATGGTATATAGCCACAACACAAGAACTAGTCAAAATACTAGAGATCTCTTAAAACATGACGTCATGTGATTAGGCTGTTGACCAAGGAAATAGAACATAATTTTAACAGACAAATATTGTATTTCGGCACTGTGTGATATAGGCACATCAGCCACAGCTGTTAGTAAATCATAAAAAAAAAATTGACCGTTGGTGGCCTATAATCACTTTAAAACAAGCAACACAACCTCTGATGTTTGGCGTTGGTATTTCCTATTTTCTAGACCCATTCAAATAGTTGTGTTTTAATCCATGGCAGAGCTGCGATAGACGCAAATATTAATTAACACGTTACACACCTTTCTTTTTCGATTTTTCTTCCTCTTCTATTTCTGCTTTGAGTCTTTCTGCAGCAATTTTTTCGAACTCGTCTTTGTCCCATTTTCTGCGGTGATCGTCCGGTCTCATAGAAGTCATAATGAAAAATTATTTATGTTTCGTTGTTTCTGATACAAATGCTTATTTATTATTTACAATTATTACAGAATTCTCCTTATAATTGACAATTATAATAGTTGATTGACTCAATTTGACTTTAAGAAACGAACTAGAAAACAATGCAAAATTCTTACGTGTGTTGCCAGATATTGACAGGTTAATAAAGCTAAAATGTACGGCAGAACTTCTGCTGTGTTCCAAAATACAACAAATTATTTTGTATAACACATTAATTCTGTAAATATGAAACTTTTTTTCGTAGCTATGTATTATTCCATTTCAAATCTGTAACGGTTAAAAGAATTTGAGGAAAATATGTTGTGAAGGAACCTCTTATTTTGCACTTATTGATCAATAATCGCTAACAACCACTTACTCTATAACGTTTATTAAATTAGTCGTAAACCATCAAAGTCACAAGTGTCGTAAGCTGATAGGTAATAACATATTCACAAATATACAAAAACATATTTCCAAAAAGATTCCATCCAAGCAAGGTTTAATGACCTTAAATAGAAAATTTGTTAATTTACTGGTATTATTGGCAATAATGTTAATAAGATGTCGTCTTGACACTGACAACCAGTAAGCTTTGACAAAAAAAACCATAAAAATGCTTTTTTAAATGTCTATTTTGGCTGCACACATAGTGTATTTAGCCAGTGTCAAGTTTTATTATATTTCAAGTGAAGTATTTATTATATTTTACAGATAAGATAAGAGATAAGAATCAAAACAAGTCTCAGTCCTAGTCTATGTAGTTTCGGTTACAGTCTAGTGCATGTTACGTTCCAGTAAAGTGGAGTTCTACGATGTTCTATCTACGTTCTACGTAGTTTTGGCAACAATACGAAAATACATGGTTTGTTTTACTAATTTTTAGCTAAAACTATACAAGCGGCAACAAGTTTTCAGGGTGATTTTATCACCTAGGTGTTTTGACCCAACCAATTACAGCCCAGTACTTAGGGCGGGCAATTTTATTACTCCTTGTAGCACCTCACACTTTTGTTACGCTGTAATCTCACGTAAAATGAAGGTCCTAATCACATAACATCCTTAAAAATAAAAAATCAAAACAGTCGAACCTAAGTAACAATACGTAGGTAATTACAAGTACCTAGTTATTTGTACATTTGTCACAAAAAAGAGATAGCGAATATAATATCTACGAGAGAAAAAGGGACACCTGTGTTTATATATTGCTATCGAACCCTTTTAAATTCGAATAAGGGTGTCTACACATGGCCCGACCCGACATCGCTTGAAAGAGATGGCTATATATAAGTTTCTGGGGAAGCGAAAGGGAGAAGCTATAACCTTAATAGTTTGTTTCTTTTGCTCCCGTGAAATTCAAATCTAGCTGTCCCTTTCACACGATATCAGGTCGGGCCATGTGTAGACACCATAAGAATAAGTCTTGCAGTTTTTATTAGTTTTCACAGACTAAGAGAGTCTCAAGCAAGGTGAGAGCCGGCGTTCACTTTAATGTCTTCAAAATTATCTTAAGTACTTGGATCCGTCCATTCATTTTACTTTGGTAGAAGTTATAGTTTTGACTACATATCCAATGGGGTCGTCAAAAAAGATTTAAATTTTTAAATCAACATTCCTTTAAATAAACCTAGGTACTTGAAAAGGGCTAATAATGGCTACTCCACAGAATTCTCATTACTACTCCTTTCCTTTGGACTACTCTTTCTATAGTACCTATACATAATGGCTTTGAGAAGTAAATCTGACATAATGGTAATACAAGGGCACCGTAGTAGATTTTTCTACTTCTTTAAGTAGGTAATAAGTAAGTAGAACTAGATATTATAGTTCTAATATACAGGTAGGTACTATTATAATACTATACATAAAGTTATTGGAAAAAAATCTTAGTGATACCACAGATAAAATACAGGACTAAAGTTTATTTGGTGATACCTACACACACATTCTTTATCGTGCATGGAGAATCTAGTGGGAATTCAGTTCCCAATATAATTACTAAGTAGTATAGCTATCTAGCACAGAATTCTCCTTATAAATAAGGCTACCTAGGTTAACTGGGAAGTTTCATTACCAGTAGCTATTGGTAGACAAAACATTGTGAGGAAATCCCAGAAGGTAGTCTTACCGATTATGTAGGTATTTTTAGACTTAAACTACCGTCGCAGTTTGTCATTTAAAATTCTGCTATACAGTGTAGATACATACCTACGTGGCACAATATCAATTAGGTAGGACTTACATTTCAATGCCTGGCTTTTTCAGGGTGTCCCTTTTTGTCCTCCCGGTGTCGAATTGCTGTAATATGAATAGATACTACGCAGTAAGCTCCTAAGTAGCTACTAAGTAAGTGTGGTTCGATGCATACGAATCTCAAGCCAAGGTAACAGCCACCGGTGCAGTGTAGGTATACGTTTAGTAACCCTATGAAAAGATAATGATAAATCGTCAATTTTAGTAAAACCACTGACATAGGTAGGTACGTAAATCTATCATGCAGGCGCATAACAATTTCTGTAGACAAGCGAGGCTAACGTGACACGATTTGGGGCGAGGATCGTGACGCAGCGAGCGTCCAGCCGACACCGGCGTGACACATGGCGTGGTCATAACGTTATGACGAGAAATTTCTTCATTTCGCCCTTTTTGCCAGCGAGATAGCCGTTATCTATCACGCCTTTTGTAATACACCTCGCTTTGTGGCTACGTTTGTAGGTACGATGAATTTCCACTGACTCAACAATGTTTTTACAGAAGTTTGCGATAAAACTATTTTTATTTAAAAAACGTTATCGCCCCTAAATGAATTGTACAGGCGTCTTCTATTAAATATATACCTAAAAATAGATAGAATTCAAAAGCTACCCTATTTATTGGGCTATTAGGTATGTAGTACGTTGATATATTAGGACAGTGCAATGTATTGCGATATCGCAATACATTGCACTGTCCCATTTAATTGTGTTCGCATTGCCAGATTTCAGCCAGTCACTTGTCAATAAAAAACAATTCGCATAAACATGTCCTGGGTATCTTGTAGAACACGCCCGACATATTTATGCAAATAATACAACACAACGCATGATTACAAAGCGAGCTCTAGCGAGGGACTAAGTGGAGTTGAGCAAAGTGAGATGAGATATTAGATGTTAAATCTCTTTATGACCAGTAATTACGCTGGAAACATTGCTCTTTAATCCGGAACACAGTAATGAACATAACATATTTTGAAAAATTCTTATGTCGCAATAGATATTAATACATAAAGATGTAAGTAAATAACAGAGCCTTGCGGTTTCACCCGCTATTCTACAGAAAACGAATATTTTTCAGGGATAATGATAATGATCCCACGTGTATAATCCAGTGTATAAGCTACCACCATGACAAATTCCATCCAAATCCGTTCAGCCGTTACAGAGTTGAACGGGAACAAACCCGATTACATATTTACAAACTTACGCACAAACTTTCGTATAATTTATTTAGTTATTTAATTTATTTATACTGGCTTTGTAGCGTGTGCTCAGTTGTAGCTAGCTATAAGTATTGTTTATTGAATACATAAATTATATAATATTCCTATAATTTTCTTGTTCTATGATTTCCTTCCTTTATCAATAGGTGGAAATATGTAGGCATTTATTTATTTATTTATTTAAGACCAACAGCACAATAATACAAAATAAAGAACATAGATACATTATATAAAACAGCCAATTATAGGTATATTCTATTTTAAGTAGTATAAACAATATCGCTTTAAAAAACACTACTCACCTTTGCTCACCTTTTATTTTGTTTAGGTATATAGTAGTGTTTGTCTTGTTCTTTTTGTTAGTCTGTTCTACTGGGGGGATTTGGTCTACTCCTCAACGGCGACCAACCGCCTCGGAGGAGCATTTTGATTTTCTTGGTGTTAGTTTGTGTCATAGTGTGATCTGCCGTCCGGGCGCTGATCACTTCTAGTACGTACGTAGTACATTATTGCCCTAGACGCGGGAACAAAAAGTGTTCGCTATTTGTACAAGTGCAGAAGAGTTTCACTACATTTTATTAAGTGAATATATCTTACGATACATACAAACACATACGCCTTCTACTACATAAGTATCTTACGTTACATAGTATAAGTATTAAATTAAACCATCAATATTTTTGGAAGAATAAGCACATCTTACACTTTCCTGCTGTTGGGTAAATAGAAAAGGAAAAATAAAGTGCAAAGCTCAAGCGCTGCCGTGTCAACTCGAGCCAAAGAAATGTCCTACATTTTAGCATGTGGGACGAGATATTTTAAAGTCGCTCTCGATGTAAATTGCACGAGCCGCTCGAACAAAGCCTGTCGGCGACGTGAAGGACGGACACGATCCTACAATTACCTCATAGACTACCAAAAATAAAATTGAATGTCTTCCTTAAACACAATTTCCACCTAAATTACCGGGAACGTCCATCCTTTTGAAAGTCCATTAAACGAGTTTTAGTTAAGCTAATAAAAAGATAAAAGCTGCTGCTGTTTGCAGATTTGTTAGAGACGGGGGATCGAATTAATTTACTCATTTTCACAAGCTTTTAAGCAGTTCTAGATGTTTTGCAGTGGTCGGGCTACAAGCGCTCCAAGTGTAGAGATCGGAGCGCGAAGGGAATTATGTCCACTAATCGGCTTGTCAGTTCAATTATGCACGTCGGCAAAAAAATAAGTTATTTTTGATTATTTTGATATCAATTTTGTATAGTGTTATTTTTTACTATTTGTGATAATTGATGAGACGTCCCATGTCGTGAAATTGGACGTGTTATCCAGACAAAATAGAAATCAGTTAGTTTACTCATAAAATAATTATATCTAATAACTGACACAAAAGTAAATAAAGAAGTGAAGAATTGGCATATGGCTCAGAGAATTGGTTTTTACTGCTCTAAAGAGATATTAGACTGACATAGCATTGCGCGATAGAGAGACCGTCCTACAAAACCGAAAGTTGCCAATTTGATATCAGCAATCGCTCTGTTTGCCAATGAGCCAACTGAAAATCCTTGTTTACTATATCGGTTTATTGTACCCAAGTTCCTCTGATTTTATACTACTCTGCTCAGCTTTTTAGCTTAAAAGCAGGGCTTTACACACTGGACCCGCCGGCGTACCGTTGGCAAAGGATTAAAATATTCAAATAATAAAAAATAATGAAATACAAAACCCGGACCGGTAGATTTGACGCTAACGAGATTTGCATGTGCTCTTGGGCCGTAGACCCTTGCTACGTCGTAGCACACTACAGCGGAACAAGGCGACAACGGGTAGGTCGTATGGTGGTAAGAAAATTTAAAAATGCGGCGTCACGTAAAATAAAGAAATCGAAAACTGAATTCTTCTTTCAGAATAGATGGAATAAATAGATAAACTTTTTATTGTTCACACAAAACAACAAACAAAGGATAGAAAAGCTTAAGGAAAAACTAGAAAACAGTATTTTTGAATTGGCACAACGCGCAATTAAGCGACGGGTCTTAGTAAATGATCACCGCCGCCTATGGACGCCTCGAAATCAGCCTCCTCCTCCACCTCCGTATACTAGTTATATGAGTAACTTTACTTACTTTTGACAACCATGGCTATTACCTAGCCATTGGCGATTCTCATACTGCACAGCGCAACCTGACGGAGTGCGAGACGCTCAAACAAATGCGCCGTGCCACGCCACGCGGAGAGGCGTTTTCACTGTGTTGTACCTCAAATGTTTTCTCCATACAATCATTTAGTACAACATTAAAAAACGCGATTCCGCGCACGAGGCGCGAAGCAGTGTGTGAATCGCCTAAGTAATTCTGAGTGTTTTAAGTGACTCACTTGATAAGCTGTATTATAAATATCTATCTACTTATAATAGGCGTGATGATATCTATAAACACAATAACATCTAAGCAGATAATAAAAGTCTGGAATAGTGATGAAGTTCCAACAGCCAGCAAATAAATGTACAAAATTTTAGAAAACAGCACAACAAGCTAGACTTTTGCTTGTTTGCCGAAAAAAATGTTTTTAGTCTGACAAATACCAATCTAAAATTGTACGAGTTGTTCGTAGAAGTTACATTGTGAACTAAACAACACGTTGAATATTGGAAATGTTCGGTGAATCGGGAATGTAACATGTCACCGAGGTATTTGCATGAATTAGCCTCGCGTGGAGACTTGGCTGGATCTACCTGTGTGTGCTTCTATTTGTACCTGGTTTAGTTAACTTGTTTACTAGGACGTGAACACATGCGTGGAGTTGCTTCGATGGTAATCCAGTTGAGCGCTGGTTCCACCGAAAGTCAGTGATAATAATTTCTGTAGAGAGAAGCAAATAAATGATCGGTAATTCTAGAGACTCGGGTATGTCCTAAAACTACCTGGATGACGGCCAGCAGCAAGCTGCCTGTCAAATGTTATAGTGATTATGGCAACCCCGTTTAAGGAAGTCTTTGTTTAGCAGTGGACGTCTTCTGGCTGATGATGAATGCTATAGACAAGATAGTTACATCACACAAGGTATCAATCACAGCTTACAATTTAAACATTTTAAACGGCGTTATTTTTTGTTTCACACTAATACCAATCTGGTCTAATTCTGGCAGCTTCGGTTTTTACTAAAAAATATGAGTACTATAAAATACTGGAGAAACCCTGTCTCTGGAGTAACCTATACAGAACGAAGCCAGTTTATTGTTACCAACAAAACGCTCCTCAATGTTTCAAAGAAAACACAATTGCGACAGCTCAGATTGATCTGAAGAGATATATTAGAGGCAAGTTTATTAGAGGATGGAACATAGAGACGGGATGGGTACAATAAGTAGATAGAGGTATGTAGCGATATGAGAAATGCTCTCGATCAAGTAGCAGCTCACTATCGCATTCCGATGAAACATATTGAAAACAATTCGAGATGGAATTTTCTCGACACCCCCGATGGGGACAAGGGAATTGTTCAAATCGTTTTTGTTTGATGCTGTTTTTATATGTACATATATATTGTGCGAAATGTACCTAATATTCAGACAAATTTGGTTCTTAGTCTTCTGTTTTTCGCGCTTGATGTTTTTATAATGATAGATTTTTTGATAATGATTGATTTGTAGCTACGATAGCTCAGTGGTTAAGGGGTTTGGATCACCCAACAATGACCTTGTTTTACAAAAATAAATATTTAAAGCACGCTTCGGTTAAAATACATTTAAAACATTTACGATAATATTCATACTAAGATGAAAAACAAGATCGCTCTACCTATTTTCACCTAAACAAAAGAATATGCAGATCCAGGTATATAGCAAAAACTCGATATTTCAAAATACCTGAGAAGGCTTAAAAGCAGAGATGCCTACGTGAACTAATAGCATTAGTTCTCCATTTAGTTTTTATTTCAGAAAATAAAATGATAAAGTAAAAAACCAATAAAAATAAAAGGGAGGCCGATAAAATTCAAATGGAAATGTTTACAGAGACGTCAAAATTGTGCTATTCCAAGGGCCGGGGCAGCCGTCCGAAATTACGGCCGGTCCAATTTGTATTTACGGACTGTAAAAATTAATGTGTATATTTTTTGTGGAGTTATGGCCGCAGAGGTGTGTGGTGTGCGGTGCGCGAGTGTGTTTATAATGCAGAGGCTCCGACGATGAACGATGAAAAAATAACTGATTATGACGGAATAATATTGAGAGTATGAGGTATATAATATGTTACCAACGAGCTCTCCAGAGTAAGAGTACAAGGTTGGCTTGTGGGTTCAATGCATTTTGGACTTAAACTTCTAAGAAAACTTTCAGCTATACTTGCGGTACTTTCTTCACCGGCTCGAAATTGAACCGCTGTTTCATTTGAAACGCTTTACGAAAATAATGTCTGCGCAAAGAATTAAACCAAGAACATAATATTTAAGTAGTTGAGTACTTAATATTTATATAGCTACAATGACCAATACGCGCGATTTTATTTTAGGTACATGAATATTGTTACATGGATGTTTTAAAAAAGACATCTAAATGTATCTTGCTGAGCTGTTCTAGTTATAATGTAGCTTCATAGACCTTGGCGAATTGAAGTTATACAAGGTGTTTACTAAAAGTGTAGTAATACTGAAATGTATGTACCTATGTATGTACTCATCATTATGAACATGAACTTTTACTGTGGCAATAAAACTCAAATCGCGAAAAAGAAATACTGGTGTTTCATAGAAAAATGTTAATGACACTCAAGAAACTGTAAGGAAAACCAGCTTTTTTTCGCGAATACTTTTAAAGATCGCGCATATTGGTCGTCGTAGGCAAATAATTTTTTTTAAACACACTAATTTTATAAATGCGAAGTATGAAAGTATATGTTTGTGCTCAGACAACTTCGTAACGTCTGAACAGCAGATTTGGATTAAATTGGTATGCAGGTAGCGTACACTCTGCATTAATACAGGCCTTTTATCCCGGACAAATATACTATTCCTATGGAATAGCGGATGACTCAACCGGACGCTTCTAGTAAACAATAAATACTGATAATTTTATGTTTTTAGGTTATCTTAGCGCAACCAACTATCTCAAAACTCGAAGTAAGGTTTACAGATTTATATTCGCAATCTACTTATTCAAACAGAGAGAAACGCAAAGTAAAATACTTGCCAAGCAGATTAAAGCCAAAGTTTATTTTCTTCCTTTGTAATCTGGCCAATGTATACCTAGTTGCAGTACCTAGGTCACAGGATAACCGGTACGCTAACAGAGTACGACACTGAAGTCATTATTCTGCTTATTTCCCAAAGGTTTCGCTTCATATTTCTGATGTCTGTGACTTTGAACGAGAAAGCATTGTTTGCGATTTAGAACTAACTGGATGTTTGTTTTATGTTAGATCTAGTCTATCATTTTCTTAGTGAAAATGTTCTAGCTAAATTGAGATTTAAAAACAAAACTAAGAAAAAACCCAGTTTCTTAGTGAAAATGTTCTTAAGATAAAAGAAGTTTAAACTAAGAAATAAGAAATTGATACTGTCACACGAACACACTAAGCAGTTTTAAGTTATGGCTCCCTTTCCCAAGCTTGAATATAGGTGCTCGTTCCAGTTTAATCATGTCCTTGTCCAGAATAAGGAGTAAATTTATGGTATCGGTTTATCTCTATCATTAAATTTCATCCAAAATTTTTCAACTCTAATTTAATTTACATGGTTAAGAATGCTGGTTTAACGTGACTTACTTGGTTAAACGTAAATTAAATAACTTGTGTTGTATGGTTGTGTACTTATACGTAACTGTAGATCCGAAATCCACCTAAAGTTACATTCTAAACGTAACTTAAATTACTTCTCTGCATACACAATTAAGTAGGTAGAATTTAGAGCGGCTCAAGTGAAGTAAGTAGTATAGTAGTATAGTATAGCATTTCTGTAGATCACATCTACGTACATAATTGTAAGATACGGGTTTTAAAAAAAAAAACATTGTCACAACCATTATCACTTAGCGCTAGATGACTAAAGAACTAAAGAAGTTCTGTCAACTTATAAAAAAATATATTTGCTACATTTTAACTAAAAATATTTTATTCCACTTTTTTACTGAGGCTTAAAGAGGCTAATTAGCTCAGTAATTAAGTTGAGTTCATGAAATATAGAACATTTTGTAGTGGTCAGAATTTTTTACAGAGTGCATTTGGGGATGTGTGGCGATGCCAGTTATTCGACCGCCAAGCAAAAAATAAATAAACGGTCATTATCAGGCGAGTGATTAGGTCATCTGGTCACACTATGGCATTAAAAAAAAAAAAAAACGAATTCTATTGTTCTCACTTATCTATTTTCTTCAAACTTTATTCCAACTATCTGGCACCCGACACACAGTCCTAGACTAGTTCGGGAGCCTATGGATCAACACTCGTTGTAAAAACTTAATTAATCTCAAAATATTTTATTTTATTTTTTTTATTCCAGTTTTTCATTTAAAAATTGTATATTATTATTAACTAATGTAGAGGCTACATGATCTACTTACTATTAAAGCCGCAGAAAAACTACGTCACAAGCAGAGTTTACAGCTAAACTACTCACATTAAGCAAGTAGAGACTTGCCTACAATGTCATTTACCAAACAATAGCATTACATATGGTCGACAAAAGAAAATCTTACACGAAATTACCCTTGCTCAGTCAGCGGCCTAGATTTCTACTACAATACCTGTCTAAGTCTAAGCTTTAACTGACAACGCAAAATTATCTGAGTCAGAATAATAAGGTTTTCACTAGAATATACGATCATGACGTTGACTAATGGAGAAAATCCATTTCTTAAAGTGCGTGCCACGTTCATTAGGACACTTCCATAAATTACCTACGAGGTGCGCGACAGGGTACTTAGCTTACAGTCTATTATGTCTCACGCGGGTTACATGTTAAGTTACCAATCAAGTATGGCTTATATATTTTGAATTATGTACTTTTTTGGTTAGATTCAAATGCGCTCAAGTATTGCTTCAATTGGTAGTACAAAGTAGTACGTACCTCAGTAGATATGGGCATATATCTATTTTTTCCTTATTCCGGGCGCTTTTTAATCTGCTAGGGAGCTGCTATGAGGTTGTTGTATAGACGATGTCGAACAACTTTTGTTCTACGACTTTCGAAAATTCACGAAAACAAATACAAAAAAAGTTTTGTATGGAACAGCTTCCATACAAAATGTTCTTGGATCTTGCATTAAAATTCGCCGCCTGCCCCCTTAAGTTGTTCGTTATCGTGTTTACTATATCCTCATAACCGCTCCCCAGCCGATTAAAAAGCACCATTTATTAGAACAAAGAAACAAAGGCAATTTTTGGCTAAGAACTATATTTTGACGTTTCACAAAAAGTTTAAAGCTTGGGTATAGCACATATTTTTTATTTATTTATATACATCGTTGGTGGTGATGGTGGTGGTGTAATGGAGACAACTTTTTATCAGTTGAGAATTGTAAAACACGAATAAAACTAATCTCATTTATCTTGAAAGAATGCGAACAAAACGGTTCAAAAATGGCGAATAGAACGAGAGCTGTTCACAAATTCTTAAGTGAAGCTGGCAACAGTATAGGATTGTTGCGTTGTCTGTAATTCCCTTGCGATTCGAGTTAATTCTCGGCTCGTGCGAAGTGTGGGCTGAGTTATTGTTTGTCCATCCTCGCTCGCGCTGCCTCGAGCTACGGCCAGCCTCGGCACACCAAATAGGATTACGGCTTGTCCACACTAAGCTTTCATTGTTCCGCTACCTCGTCGGCCAAGGCTTAAGCCCTGTTCAACAATCTGTACTAGGGGTACGTACGTGCATAGGACGCCAATAACCTATTTACTGCTTTATTGGATTGTCTACCTATAAATTATTAAGGCCCATTCTTTGCCCGATTGTTCTATTTGGCAATAAAGCGTATTCATTAATGACCCTACTTCTATATCCCCTATTTATTGTTCCTTAAAACTACCGAAGTCTAGCGGGAAAATGCTTCGCTCTTGTTTGTAGGTATAGAATATAGCGATGAAATCTTGTCTAGACACAGGTACTGTAGCAATACGTGCTTGTTCGCAATTATTAAGATGTTTTATATAAGAACCTTGTCCGTCCGTGTCGGTCGGTGTTTATAGTAAACGCATTATCATCTGAGTCGTCGAGCAGTAAACGTAACTTCATAAGACCTGTAAGTGCGAGCGAGATAGACAGATATACCACTCCATAAGTCCTGTATGTGCTAGCGGGATAGATATATTTAATGATTTATGATCCGATGACTCAGATGATAATCATCATCATCATCTCAGCCACAGGACGTCCACTACTGGACATAGGCCTCCCCCTTAGATTTCCACGAAGAGCGGATGGAAGCGGCTCGCATCCAGCACGTCCCTGCGGTCTTTATGAGGTCGTCTGTCCACCTTGTGGGTGGACGTCCTACGCTGCGCTTGCCGGGACGTGGTCTCCATTCGAGAACCTTACAATCCCATCGGCCATCAGTTCTGCGTGCTATGTGCCCTGCCCACTGCCACTTCAACTTGCTAATCCTCAGGGCTATGTCAGTGACTTTCGTTCGTCTACGGATCTCCTCATTTCTGATTCGATCTCGCAGAGAAACCCCGAGCATAGCCCTGTCCATAGTTCGTTGTGCTACTTTGAGCTTACTAATAAGGCCCACAGTAAGAGACCAGGTTTCAGAGCCATAAGTCATCACTGGCAACACACACTGATCGAAGACCTTCGACTTTAGGCACTGCGGTATTTTGGACGAGAAAACGTTGCGCAGTTTTCCGAGCGCTGCCTAGCCGAGTTGGATTCGACGATTGACCTCTTTCTCGAAGTTCGACCTACCTAGTTGGACTGCTTGTCCTAGGTAGATGTACTTGTCAACAACTTCAAGAACCGAGTTCCCAACTGATATCATGGTGGGCACAACATGGGCATTAGACATTAATTTCGTCTTCTCCATGTTCATTCTAAGGCCCACCCGTTGGGATACTCGATTAAGGTCTTCAGGCATCGTACTGAGATCTTCCATCGATTCTGCCATGACCACAATATCGTCGGCAAACCGAAGGTAAGTGAGGTATTCGCCATTAATGTTGATGCCGAATCCTTGCCATTCCAGGAGCTTGAAGGCGTCTTCCACTGCGGCAGTAAACAGTTTCGGAGATATGACGTCTCCCTGTCTTACGCCTCTTTTCAATGGAATCGCCTTCGAAGTCCTGTACTTGGACTGACATAGTGGCGTTATTATACAAGATAATTATAAGATTTATTAAGATATATTATAGATGATAATGCTTTTACTATAAGAAGTTTTAATTATTTTTTTCGAGACACTATTTTATTTTACTAATGGAGTTACCTTTTTAAGTTTTTATATGTAATCTTCTACACGGATGCTTACTTTTTACTATGTTCTGCGTAGCATCTGAATACGGTATCATAACGTAGAGTAGATGCCATATTTTTGTTCGCCTGAATAATAACTACGAAACTGGTAACACGGATAAAAAGGCATAAAATATAGTTCTCATGAATACACAGCCTTTTGCTTTATTTGCAGTGAATATTGTCTATTCAGCGAGTGTGTTCGATATTTCGCTGTTTTCGAATCGGAACGGTCCGTAAGATATCTAGTAATAAATCGTAAATAGTTTGAACATTTTGTTTCTGTTTGTGTGGCTCGGGTAATGTGGTAGCACGCGGGTAACCCCTTTTACACCTTCCCGTCCGCACCCTCCGATTAGCGAGCTTTCTGCTATGGACCATTACCGGCGCATTACTACGCTCATATGAAAATTACCTACAACACAAATTCAATGGAGCATTATGAATGTGTACATTCCACATTAATATGCGAGTTAAAAAGTGAATTCGGTATAAGCGTTCTCAATCCTACTACTGTAAATTAATCGTAAGTAGGTTTGCGAACGCTACAAAAAAAAATTACTAACGCCCTTTATGTTATGTACTACGTTTCCGCACCACAAACTATGTCTGTTGAGCTTTAAGGCCTCGCTACATGGTCTGACCTAACATCGTGTGAAAGAGATGGCTATATATGATAATATATATAAGTTTCTGGGGGAGCGAAAGGGAGAAGCTATAACCTTAATAGTTTGTTTCTTTTGCTCCCGTGAAATTCAAGTCTAGCTGTCTCTTTCACACGTAGTCAAGTCAGGCCATGTAGCGAGGCCTTTATTACTAGACCTCGGACACTCCTAACAATATGAATGTTAGAACCAGCTACATATATTTGCAAGCTTACGCCCGAATACGAGCACACACATAAATGCCTCCCATGCAGTTATGGATGCCTCCCACTTCTAATATAATAGGCAAAAAAAAAAAAACAATTAACGGGTGAGGTATCTTTTTTTTGACGGGGGCGGGTAGTGAGTAAACAGATCTTTATTAAACGGTATTCTGTGACATACATTCCAATAACAATGTTCACATCAAGTCGATACATCGGGACATTCGACATTAGAGCACTTGTAGCTTTCTTCAGCTGATCTACATCTGTGCAGTAATATTGGAATATTCATAAATTACCTAAATTAATTTTACACGTTGCAAATTTAGAATACGCATGGCATTGACCACGATAGACAAGAATATTTATGAAAACGATTTGTTCAAATGCTGGTGAGTTAGAACTAAAGTTCTTAGCGCTAAAACATTATTTATGTTGTCTAACCAAACTATTAAGACATGCAGCGCAATTACGACATTTTCAGATTCTCGTATTATTAGCGTCGCTCCGTAGGCGCCCACACTTCGTGAATGTCGAAGCAACACTAAAGTGAGGTGTACGGATTGCAGTACAGTTCAGAACAGAGTGTGTGTTCGGATCGCGAAACCTAGTGCGTAATACATATATATCGATGACGTATGCTTAATTTAGTACCACATTCAGTTCGGCATCTTTCTGTAAACGAAGTGGAAGCAGAGCGACAGCAATACGGGTTTCAAATACCTACTGGGCCAAAAACTCGTGGCAGGACGACCCACTTAAGGTTACACCTTGCCGCGCCTACCAATGAACCAATGGAACTAAAAAAAAAATAGGTTAATTTTGACCGATGCATTGTGCGCTTCAATTGTCCTGACTGCGAAATCCTTAGTAAATCGGTGAGAAACAGCTTTGCTTCTTTTTATGTAGCATTTACTAATATTACTTATTATATTTTGAACAGTCGTCGCTTGAATAATACAATTGCCTGATTAACAAATAAGTATATTTTTTCATAAAATACTTACAAACACAGACCTACATTCAGAAATGAGAAAATGACTAAGTCGCCTCAGTATCACAAGTGCGTGACGTTCGAAGCTGTAAATGGATAAGTTTTGGTAATTTCACGTAAGGATAAAATATCAATTTGGCGGGTACTCGTCACCTGCGACCCGTGGATTAAGGATATTACCGACACAATTTCAAGTATGTAAATTAGGCTTTTAAGTAGAAAGGCGAACTCGAATTTGAGTAACATCTCAATAGCGAGTAAATAGGCGTGAAATAATGAAACCAAAATGAGTTAACGTTAATGAGTTTTTGGTTATTAACGTGAAATAGAAGAGTGTCTAAAAATGTGATTTTCATAACTGTCGACAGGCTTTGAAATAATATGATCGGTGTTCAAAGTATTGGAACTTTTTTTTGTAAGTACCAAGATCTTCTTTCCGCTACTTTCTTTTGTCTAGCGACGACGAGTCCGAGAAATTTCTTTGGATCATTTTACTTCGATTAGATCAAACGAAATTAAACAATTTTTATACTGTGCATGCAAAAAATTGCTTTTATATTGTTATCTGCTTGGCCTTCAAAGCTTCAGTTAAGCGTGTAGACATTCTTTTTATAACACCGCTGATTAGAACTCCTTAGCGAAAGTATTTCAACAAAGTTTCACTTGTTTACGTTCTTCGACTTGTTTCTTTGTAGGTGACTTTCCTACAAAGTCTTATATAGAGTTGCGGTGAACACCTGCGCATGTAAATTCTTGCCAAGTTTCTACCCTTTTTGAAAGGTTCACGGTGTTGTTCACGCTGTTAGTTATTGTTGGCCAGTCACCAGCACCGGCAAAAATAAATCTTCGATGACGTGTCGCTTTATCAAACTAGCCGACATATTGGTCGTTTTCATACTTTATTTTCTCTTTATGGTTATTGGAAAATTCAACAAAACAACGTACTAACGAGACATCTCATAATTATAATAAAAGTCAATGTTCAAATGGTAGAACAGAAACACTACGCGTCAGAAATAAGGGCTTTATATATTTACTTCAAACTAAAACCAAACCAGTTGACATTATTGCCACGGATATTCTATCAGGCGTTTCGTTGCGGATATTGGATTTCGTATTACTATTATTCTATAGTAGTCGATAATTTATCTATGTCTATAATAATGTCAAGTAAATAATACGATGACAAAGGAATGGTTCAAACAACTTTGCAGTGGAATATGCGTACCTTGAACACAGATCGTATTGGACCGCCACTGGAACACATTCCGCGCATTCCGCAATCCGTTCTGCAGAAAGAATATAGATCGACATAGCTTCAGCTTATTTACAAAGCTTGAGTGGCTAGATGGAAGTAAATATTCGTAAGCTTTGATTAGGATTTACTTGTAATGTACTTGATCTTAAATGAGGTTTTATGTACCAATACTTACTTTATGGCCTATCCATTAACGATTTACACCTAGGTATAGTTAACTATACGCCATCCAAAATGTTGTTTAATTTATGCATGTTAACAGTATTTAATTTGAAATTTATTACTAAATTTACTAGTCAATTTAATTTAGTTTAGTGTTTAGTTTAGTTAATTTAGTGTTTAATTTTTATTCAGTTTAGTGTTTCTTCCTAAAAGAAGAAACATTCAATTTAATAGAGTCAATTTACGTCTGATCAGCTCTTAGACATAATTTGACCGAAAATATTTATCAGCAATAAGTGCTACTTACCTTTTTTTTTTTACTCGGTGAAGGGACGAGCAAGTCGCTCACCTGATGTTAAGCGTCACGCTTGCCCATAACAGTTCAGTGCCACCCAGAATTTTGAACTTCAACAGTTCAAAACTATGCGCGGCAATGCACTGCGCTCGTCACCCTGAGATGTTAGATTTTAAATCTTTGTATGCCCAGTAAATACGCTGGAAACATTGCCCTTCAATCCGGAACACAGTAATGCTTGCACACTACTGCTTGGCGGTAGAATAATTGGAAAAAGGTGTGGTACTTCCCCTGGCGGACTCTGCATGAGAGTCCGCCAGGACCTACCACTACAGGACAACACAAATATTTTTGTTAGTAGTTAACTATACGCCAAAATGTTGTTTAATTTATGCATGTTAACAGTATTTAATTTGAAACTTATTACTAAATTTTTGTTTCTTCCTTACTTTTACAGTCAATTTAATTTAGTCAGTTTAGTGTTTCTTCCTAAAAGAAGAAACATTCAATTTAGAGTCAATTTACGTCTAAGAGCTGATAATCTCTTAGACATAAATTGACCGAAAATATTTATCAGCAATAAGCGCTACTTACCTATACCAAACAAACTGACAATTGAAAGAATGGGTACGAAGGGCGCCTATATGTACCAACCAGATTTTCTTCTTTGAACACGGATACTTCAACGTCGTACACAGTTAGTACAGTTCGTACATATTATTTATTCAAATATCGAATAATATTTCACACATTTTATGTGAAGCAAGCTATATATTACTGGATGAGTGTATAAGTGATGCCTAGCAGGAATATGTTTGTTTCGAAGTAATTAAATAAGTTAATTTCCGTTCACTCGATGGAGTATTATTGGTGCCGGGGTATTCTGTGAGATATTAATGCCCCAGCGTGGTTCAGTCGGTCTGTTCGCCGCTTGCCCCCTTTCTAGTCGCCGGCAGTAGCTTGAAGTATAAGACCGAGCCACGCTATCATAGTTTGATTAGCTATTGTGTGCTGGAATGTGGTAGCTCTGTTTCTATCTATTCAATCCAGGCGCCTCAACAAATATTTGCGGTCTGCAGATAGAACCACTGATGCTAGCCGTAGTTAGTTGTTTGATCTGGAACTTTATCGATGCAACTTTAGAAATACCTATTACGTCCCTGGAAGTATGAAATACGAAATACTAATGATCCCTTTGAAATTTGAATTGTAAATACAGAACCTATTTAAAACTACAGATTTTCAACAACCATCAGTCGTTCACTGCTGAACAAAGGGCTTCCCCTTTGGTGACATAATCCCCACGTAACGCCACTTGGTATTAAGTGGCTTGCAGAACACTCACCGCTTCCTAAGAAAACGGTGTTGCCCGTCCTCCTGTGGTTCTGGTCGGAGTTTTAGGTCATACTCAGGTCCACAGACTACATACTCTATCTACCAAATTTACCTAATTTAGGTAAGTTCGTACCAGATAGCTCTAACCGGACTTGTTGATGCCTAAAACTTGAAGCCGTAAAACTCTACTTGTATATATTGATCATTCTTACCACGAATAAAACCGTTCAAGAACACCCATATAAAACAAATACAATCGTGAAAATAACAACATCGCAGGGGCTTCTGTAGCAATTTTTCACCCGACTGTCAAATGGTCGTAAAAGATATTGGAAACAATTTGAGCAATATTCTTGCCCCCGCGGACTCGGTAAAACAGATGGCATTTTGTAAAAAGTATATGGCTTCTATCCTCGGTTTAAAGCATATTCATAACTTTTATGCAGATCGGAATAGCTCCAGCTGATTTAAGAGTTTGGGAAATGAAGCAAGACGATTTACAACTAAGGCGCACTACATACCAAAAACACATTTGTGTGCAGTACCATATGACATTTGTGTTACTTGTCACACTTTTTGTGAAGAAATGTGTTGTGATGTCTATTAGTGCACTCGTATTTAAACGTAGGTCTATGATAAATGTTTTGTGTGGTGTACAACATTTGTAGTATTGATGTGTGGTGCGCCTAAGTTCACACCTGGGCCGTGCATGTTCTATAAGATAGTCCGTGCGTTATCCGACAACGCTCGAGACTGTGAGTGAGAAATGAAATATTTAACTTTACTTGAAATATTACAAAACTTGACACTGGCTAAATACAAAACGTATGGAGCCAAAATATAAGAGAAAAAAATATTGTAATGTGAGGTTGACACTTGATAGCGACATGAGCAGGCCGCGGCTGGTCTTACGTAGTATTTGTATTCTCTTTGGCGGCGGGCGCGGACCCAGCAGACAACGTGCACGAGCACGTTGTCTCTCTCTCCGGCCAACACACAATTCGGCTGGCACTGTGTGAGAATGACAGCACTCGTTTGTTACCCCTTGTTGTTACGATTCCGACGCTATCTACTGACCGTTGATACTGTAATTTACGGCAAACTATTCTGTTTCCATTACGTAGTTTCAGATTAAAGCGGGGTTACTCAGCCGGAGACAACGCAGCCATAACAAAGGCTGGAGGCGTAATAAAACTAACGTAAACTAGGTACAAACTGGGTGTTTATGAACACGTTAAAGCTTAACTATGCTATCAGCTGGAAGTGTTATTTGAAACGTCTCGTCTAGTAGATGTAAAGTGCAGTGGGCTCATGGCTTCACGCGCTCTCTGTTCCGCGCCGTAGTTGATTGAGGCGCTGGGGAACATCTGAGCTCTCGCCATGGTAACGTTCACTTCACGTTTCAGCTGCTCCCAGTTGGTTAGACAACATTTTTGTAATACTCTATAGTGATGCGGTAAGCTTTGTACGATGGTCTTACGGCAGGTCGTATAAATAGAGCATCCAAAAATTATCAGCTTGCTGCTCAGCGCAAAGAATTTGCAGAGGTTCTAGTTGCATTTTATTTAAATATTTGATTTATCCCTTAACCACGTAAAACACTATTAAATTACATAGTAGGGGTCTAAAACGCCATGTTGTGGATAGGTAGGTATGAGTGTCTATTTGTAAAAGCTCTGCTTAGATCTCTAAATGCCATTATTACAATAGAAAGCTCCTTGACTACTAAGGTAAGTCTGACCCGAGAGTTAGCTCAACTACCTCCATGAACATGTTTGTACTAATAGGTATAACAAGCCCTTGAGATGTTTACCTCCAGTCCTATACAAGGTACTCCAGAACTTAACGTATTTTAGGGTTGACTTGAAATTCTATACTTTTGGGATGTGTCGCTAAGCACGGAGTACTTAACTTTGCTAAGTAAAGGTAAGAGCCATGCCGACACTAATGTTTACGTAATGTCATAAAGTAACAGGGAAAACATGTCAAGAGCTGCTACCGAAAATGTTGAATGAATAAACATTTTAACTTTGTTGTACTTAAGTGGTATTTAGTCTATCAATTTCACGAGCTGAACATATTCAAGTAGGCGTTTTATGTAAAGTATTTGAATTGACTATGGTCGTAGCGAAAAAACTCATCGAATTTAATTTTTAACATAAACAAGAATAAGACATGGGAACAGGTCTACATTTTTACTAAAAAGGGAGCTACATAGTTCCTTAAATAATAATAATTAGTCGATGAGTGACATATGATTTGTAAGTTATACACAAGTCACGTAATACGTGATTGATCAGTCAGATAAATTTTTCTGCAAATTGACAAATTAATCTTGCCTGCGCCACCAAAGAGCAGTGGGCTTATCCCGTAACTCTGAAAGAGATAGCGAGAGTTGCGCGAGCGGGACCGCGCATTGTGCGACTAAGTTGGTACCGGCGAGATGGCATGCACTCGCAATCAGAATCACGAACGTTTCAAAGTTAGAGGATAAGCCCGCAGATCAATGGCTTTATACTGGAAGACAACATTAAATTCGTTGACAAGTCTGTTAAAAGGGCAATTTTTGCCTAGTTCTTTTTCCATTTGGAACCAATTAACAGTTTACGATGAGAGGCCCCGATTGACCTCAATGGCACAGAGTAGATCTTTTGAACTAACTAATATAATATCTTTTTTTATACATTTTTTGAGTTAACAGTTCCAAGGTATCAAGCAACCCAAGTAGTTAGCAAGTTTAAAATTAGACAACTGGAGGTCCAGCATGCGTCTTGGATCCGAGAGAGAGAGAGTCCATACGAAAGTACTTCAGACTGTCGGGATAGCTTCTTATAGATTTGTCTATATTACATAAGTAAGCCAGATGCCACAGGAAATGTATTTGCATACTTTCCAGCCTTTTTGTATAAGTGTCGTAAAATGGATTACAGTGCACTGCAGTAGGTACTCCAAGCAACTACAAACAAATGAGTTATATAATAGAATTTTATGTACTTCAAACAATGATAAAATTGAGAGATTGCATGAATTTCAATTCAAAGTACTTTCTGAAATGTTTACTGACTTGTTCATTTTTTGGCCGATGAATTGAAGAACTTTCGAGCAAAACCCAAATAATCAAAATGGCGGTTAAGATATGGTTGCTTCGAAATTGAACGCATTTTCTGGAACAGATGTCGGTATACTGTTTTCCTTTCGCATTTTGCACAGTTGTGATACTTTGTTTTCTTTTTTACCCTTTTAAATAGGGAATTGTAGGAGTAGACGCTCCTACTATTTCCTGTGTAGAAACATGTTATTACAATTACAAAATTTTATTTACCAAAACCGGGGCACTTAAGTTAATACGTGGATAATTGTAACCCATAATTTGCGCACGGAGAGCATTATCTCAAGGTAATGTTCTGGAGCGGTATCGGAATACTCGCATATCCGGTGTGATTGCGGGGCCGTCGTGGGAAATTGATGGTAAGCGCCGGTTAGCCACCGTTACTGACGTACTGGTCAGTCGATATGGCTAGCCGGCGACCAAGTAGGTAGATTGTATACCAAAAATCAAAGGCACAGGACTATAGTGACACAAGTGGTCGTCTTATTGCTATAAGCAATCTCTTCCAGCCATTTTGTGTATGGGTGTATGTCCTGGGTGTTGATAAAGGAAATCACTCCACTATGTTCAATGTTCTTCACTACAAGTTCAATGTTTATTTCTCCTTATAACACAGTACACAATGTTCCACAGAATTGTTATTATTATTTCACTGCGTAATAACTACGAAAACCGAATTACAGTATAAATTATCTCGCGAACATAAACACGCGCAACCGTTAGGTAGGATACTCTGTCTTCGCGTCGGTGGCACGGCGCATGCGCAGTACTCCTGCGCATCGACGTAACCGGCGCGAGCGCAGTGGTTTAATCAGAAGCGGATAGCGATTCCACTTCGCATGGTAAGTATTTTTGTATTGTATATTTATTAATTATATTTCTTTATCCATTTATTATTTCGGTTTCATATTATCTTATATTTATGTATTTTATGTATTATTATATGGGACACACCACATGTGAAAATACTACTACTAAAGTACTAGTAACAATGAGGGACGCTAAAAACAAACATAAATTAAGTATAAGTAAATTGTACAGTATAAGTAATGAAAAGGCCATGACAAAAAAAAAAAAACTAATTGTCTAACTTTGAATATATACCTGTCGTATCAAAGAGTAAATAAAAAAAACACGTAATGCTGATGAAACTCACATTTGAACTAACTGTAGTACATACATTGTTGCTAGGTACATTTGAACATTTTTTGTGTAGAGAATTTAACGAATGTAGTAGTTCCATTTTCAATTTTTATTTTTTGTAATACGTCTTTATTTAAACATTATAATAAATACAATAATTACTAACGCTAGTTTACATTCTTCCTAGCGATACAAAACATTAGAGAATGAAAAAGAATATTGTTTCTCGCAAGCACGCAGGCTTATATAAAACTTAAAACAGGTTTTTGTTTTCTTTATATATAAAGTAATTTTTAGTCTATTGTTGAAATGTGTGTTGTTCTCAGTAAACACGTAAACTTTAGGGCGAGCGTTACGTTTAAAGAAATTGAATTACATTAAATAAAATTATTTTATTATTATAAAACATAATTATATTTTTTTTGCTTTTCCATTTACAAAGGTTATATCCTAAATCAACAAAAGACAATAGCAATAAAACATCTGCGATGATGTAGCATGTTGTGGATTGAGGGGTTCAATATCGATTAACTCTACCACAACTAACGGAGCGTGCCTGAGTACACAATGGATATTATATTGAAGCTAAGTTTAAGATAATTTCCTGATGTCTTGGTCGAATCTAATTTGATTGCGATTGTCGTAGGTAATTGACATTTAGAACTGTTAGTACAGTGCTTAGTCGGCATACAGAAAGACAGGACGAGGCAAACAGCCATTTCTAACCAAAATAATCAAGTAGGTCTAAAGGAGTAGGCCGATCCGATGACAAGACTCTCTTTTTTATCTCCACTTTCAACACTTATTATAGAAATAACAGATACTTGTGAAGAATACGCTTCTAAACACTTATTTACCACTAACTGTTATTCTCAACTTTGTTCGCGTGGACATAAAAAAAGGATCCTATGTCCATCTTTGTAATATACAGTAACTCATTATCAAATTTTATCAAGATCCGTTCAGCCGTTTACCCGCGTTAATCCGACAAATATCCAGACAGAGAGACAGAGTTACTTTTGCTTTTATAATATTGGTTCGAGCAGCTCAAGTGGTTGTAAGCGAGTGCATATTTTAGTTTAGAGTTTTTTAATAGTTCTGTTTGTTTTGGTCCATGTGAGTGGAATCTTATAATTAAAAACGTATTTATAAACTTTCTTAAGCTATTACAATACCTAGTTGTAGGATTCCCAAAAAAAATAATAATAAAATAATGTCATTATCAGCCGGAAGACGCCCACTGCTGAACATAGGCCTCCGCCTTAGGGCACCACACCGACCGACAACGTGCCACTTGCATGCACCGGTTGTCCGCGACTTTCACAATGTCGTCGGTCCACCTTGTAGGAGGCCTGCCTGCGTTGCGTCTTCCAGTTCGTCGTCGCCACTCAAGAACCTTTCTTTCCCATCGGTTATCGGTTCTTCGAGCGTTATGGCCTGCCCATTGCCAGTACAGCTTGCAAACCCTGAGAGCTATGTTGGTGACTTTGGTTCTTTGGCGAATATCCTTGTTACGTAAAATAATGTACAGAGTTTAAATGATGTCAAAATCTTGCCCGGAAGAGGCGATCCTTTCAGATAATTAGCAATGAATGCATAAAATATAAGAAGACATTACTCGCGAGAGAAGGTTGTTCAGTATATTTGGGATTTCAAAGTGTACAAGCAATTACAACGGTTGCCGCCATCAAGCCCGAAGGTTGGGATATATCTAAGTTAATAATAAACGAACGCCGCTTGAATTAGGAGCCTACATGCTTGTTCTCATAGACCCGTGTTATTTTATGTTTATAGTGACAAATATGGACCTTCAGCCGTAATATTAAGGATTAAATAACAGCCTGCGAGCCGTGGAGCGGCACATATGCCTGCAGATGGAAGGGATGGAAACAATTTACTCATTAGCTATTCATGCCGAGCATAAATAGGTGTGTTGAATGGACTTTAAGTAGGAAACTCCACCGGGGGTTTTGCTATTTTATAGCTTATGCTATCTTTAGACTTCAAATGCTCTCGTTGCTTGTGTGGTATCGTTTCTGGAAAAGTAATTAAGGAATAGAGAGTTTTTCTTAGTAAATAAACAAAGTGTGTCCGCTTTCGAAGGATATTTTATTTAGAGAGCAATTTCCCTAATATCCTCCGGGCGCTTACGAAGGAAATTGGCGATTCGCCGCGAGGACACTTTGAACTTTCCAGGATTTCTTCCCCGCGGGAAATGTCTTGTAACTTGCACTTACAACTCACAAAAATTACTAGGTGGCCTGTAACGCTTCTGTTTCATTAACAGTAAGCAGTAAATAATATATATAAATAATATATTTTCCTTATTACACATTTTTCATACAAAAAGTTTAGTAATAAAGCGTTGTTATGACGCTCTCTGATATATAATTTCTAATTTAAGAAATTATATTGTAATTTCTAATTTATGAAATTAGATTACAGTCGAAGCGTCTAGACCTAAAATATTTAATAATGGGCTGAGGAGAGCCATCAAATTAAGGCGAGCGATATTGTCTAATTTAACAGGAGAATCCCATTTGTCTTTGTGCGAATTACAATCAAATGTAATTCGTTTTAGAATCTGAGGGGAAATACAGATCTTCGACACAATAGCGTTGATCTTGAGTAATGTGTAATCAGCGCAGTAAAATCTAAAGCGGGTCTCTTCAAACAACGTCATCCTTTTGTTCTCGTAATAAACTGTCAGGGACAAAAGAAATCCACCGACATCGAATGTCACCCTCCTGAATTTAAAGCTCCGCTCACACGCTAACAGGCATTCATCTAAAGGAGGTTTATGAAATGAGTTCGCAGCACAGTTCAGTTGTACGAGTTGTAGTTATAACCGTATCACCTTGCGCAACTGGCCCTTTGTTTGTGAGTTTTGGAATTTCGTATCTTGAAAGCTTTTGTTTCGTATATCCACGTAACGTACCCGACAAAGAACGAAAAAATATTTAAATTTTATGTTGCTGCGGATGCCCGGAAGACGATATTTTTGGGGACTTGAAAGTTTTCGAAGAATAAACGTTCTTCTAATGTAATAATATAGTGTATATTTCCGTCATTGCACCTTTGCCCCAGCCATGTATATTGTATATTGTAATCATCATTTTGTCCTATCAATTCTTACATTGTTTACTGAAATATCCACAATGTATATGCAGAAATATTACGTACATAAAGCAACATAACTTGCAAAGTGTGAGTTTAATGACGCGCTGATCCGGAGTTGGCAAATCGCCCTCTGTTTCCGATGGGACCTCGCACCGGAAGGGCGGAAATTGGGAAATATCCAGCGGTCTTCTACGTCAAGATATCGCGTTGAAGGAAAAAGGTCCCTGATGTCCTACAATTTGCCCTTTAGATATTGCTTTGCAAATTGCTCGTGGACGGCTTCAAAGCGTGAATGTGTTACCTTTATGATGCTTGTACACAAAAGATACCGCACAAGTGAAGTCTTTTTATAAATAAAACTAACGATAATGTGCACCACGGGCAAAGTAGGATCGTCCTATCTGATAAGTTTTGGTTGTTTTGGTAAGTTAATAAAAGCTAGTGGAATTAGCTGTGTTATGTGTGTGCTGGAGCAAATTATTTCAAAAGAGAACCAGTCCAAAAATTAAGCTTAAATGAAGTAAAATAGCAAACTTAATCCTTATACAAGAATAAATTTATATAATATAATATACTTTTTATGATAGCACTAGAAGCAATACATCCTAATTAATATTATAAATTCGAGAGTAGCTCTGTCTGTCTCTCTGTCTGGGTGTTTGTCGCGTTATCACGACTGCTGCAACGGCTGAACGGATCGAGCTGAATTTTTGCATTAATATACCTTAAGGGTCGGAGTCGGACTACATAGGCTACTTTTTTTTGTAGGTCCACGTGAACGACGTCGCGGGTAACAGCTAGTTTTTGATAATTGTTTAATTGACAAAATTGGTATGTTGAAATTTAAATTTATTTTGGAAATTGCTATACAAAGGTTAGAAGTTTGAAATTGATTTATGGCAGGCGCTCCCATGAGATTACAAATGTGGGTTTCATGATTTTTCGTGAAATTGTTTTGGGTAAAGCTGGGAGCCGATCAGGTGCTCCCGCCGGGGCCCGGGTCGGGTGACTAATGAGCGGTCAGACCACGACTGCTGCCCCCAGGAACCCACGGCTTAACTACTCTGTACCAAAACACATAATGCAGAGTCAACACATTAATTTAAGCGGGATAACGAAACATCCGCGCGCAGAAATGCAGAGCAGCGCTAGCCGACCATTACAACTTTCCACGTGTTTCCATAAACGTTGCAATTGATTTTCAACACCATCATGTGCAAATGTATATAACAGCAATTTCCGAACATTCGTAACACTGACAGAGTTTACGGGATGTGAAAAACGTCAGAGCCGATGATAGACGAGGATCGTTCCGCAATTCGCTATGGAAATATGTGCGAAATACCTGCAACATTTTATGTTCCGCATTTGTGTATCGTACTCGATTGACAGTCTCCTGGAGAGTGGCCTGTTTACAGCGGGGACCTACGATTTATAACCACTTGGTCTGCGCTTGTAATAAACCAGATAACTCAGTTTATGGCACTAAAGCCGAGGCGATGTCCTCCTTCATGATTCTGTATTTATATCAAGTGGAGTTATAGTGATCACCTCGGGTGTGGTTTATTACTCCACTGCCGGCCATCCATCTATGAGGTACCTACCTTCAATAACATAAGCAACATTGTATCTCCATTCTGGTTCTATATTTGATTGATTTTGCGAGCTCCGGGAATATTACGAATCAAGTAATGTGCCAAACGAAAGAAGCTTTGTTAATCTTAATTAATGTATATGAGTATTTAATAAACGACGTTATACAACGTGATATATTAATGGAATATTACAACAGTCTTCAGGAAAACGTAGCTTCAAACGGGATCGAGTAAGATGTTATGTTTATATAAACTAAGTTGTAATTTTCATATAATTGCAGGACATAAAAGAAAATGTATACGTACCGTGACTCACCGCCCATTTCATGAATTTTAAAAGAAAATGTCTTATTTTATAGATGTGATATTTCTTTCACACAGGCGAAAGTTCCTCAAATGGTATCATTTATTTAAAAGCTTTGTATAATGTTCCAGCTGCGTCGAATGATTTAAGAATCTATAAACATAGAGTACGCGCCTACTAGTAGGCTATAATTAATAGAAGTACAGAAACACAGGCAGGCAAAATACATTTAAAAACTGTCTTACTTTTATTACCTATTGTTATTTTTTCAGATGGTTGTTGTTTGTATTTATTAAAAACAATCTTATTAGTATCAAAATAATGTTCTGTATGTCAAGTATTTGTTCGGCACATTTTTTTATTTTCGCCTTAGACGACGCGCCTATCAAATAATAGGCAATCTTACAATATATTTTTTAAATAAAAAATATCTCACTTAGAATCTTCTCCAAATCAAATATTAATTGAGAGTCCGATTATAAAATAAAGAAGTTAAAGTGATTTAAAAAGGTCATGAATAGAAAACTTCAAACAACAAACAATCGTAAAGGATCAAAGTTTGGAAATTGTGTTTAATTGAAAAGACTTTCGCCTCTCTGTTTTTACTTTAAATAACCAAGGAACGGTTGAGATTTCAATTTTCACCAAAGTTTGATACGGGAGCCTGAAGTTTTTAATTATTATTCATAAAAATATCAAGGAGGAAAAGCTTTCAGAAATTAAAAGCTTCACATTTCGTATTTTCAGTGGCGTCTAATTTCGTATGGAAAAAGTATTAAGGTACATCATGAAAATGTTCCTAATATGACTTTCCATAAACTTAAAGTTAAATAACAAAACAAATAGATAGACTATTTAATACTATCCTAGGAACTGTAAGAAAACAATAATATACACGTATGCATGTGACCCATTTCGTTAGATTTTAGCCCGGTCTTGAGTTGACAGTTCACAAACTTGTGTCGCATTATTTCATAAGTAAAATTTTCGCATAGCTAAATGAAAGTGTGATTTCCTATATATTATGTATATACTAAAGACACACATATTATATGATGTAATATAGAACTGAAACATGGTCATTGACTGCTGGTCTTTTGGAGAAAAGTACATTCGATATTTCGTTTAGAAAATAAGTAAACCATAAACTTAGGTGGTTTACCATTATCTTTCTAACAAAGATTCTAATTAGGCTCGTGTTTGACACATCTCGTCTGATTAATAATGATCACACTTAGAATATTTACACTGGTATTCTCAGTGATCACAGAATTATTTTGACTGTTACATCTTTGACAATGACATAGTAATACGATGGAGCAACCCAGTCCTGAAGCTTGTCTTGAAGCACCCCTTGTAAGTGAATCAACTCTCTAAGATGAACTTGAAGATACCCAGGTTTATGATAATAATAATCCAAACATATTTATGGACTAACTACTTATAAACAGTTTAAAGTGTTGTAAAGTTCGTTTTATGGCTAACAAGATTTTTTCAAACATGCTGATGATAAAGCATATTTTTAGCACTAGAAACCAAAGTGCCCTAATTTGGAAACAACACAAGAAACAGCAACAAATAGCAACAATTATCGGAACATCTGAAATACTGATTTTGCAGAGTTTGTTTCTGAAATATCAATTATCGCGAAATCAAAGCTAGACTATGTGGTTAATATGCGATTTATATGCAAGAATATTGTATTTTATACTAGGGACATACAGATAGTGAACACGATAGTTATAATAATTAAGTACGTTTCACTGACAGACTATAAGCACAGAGAAATTATACTAAGAGTGCTAATGACCATAGAAAGATACGAGTGTAGTACTGATAAGGACTAGGATAGATAAGGCTAGTGCTTTGATCTGCGACATGATCGTCACAATTTCTGCTTGACTTGAAATAGATACCCAATCTAACTTATTCGCAATAGTACGAAGAAAAAACGCGACTTATTATAAATATTATTGCCAGTTATTCAACCGCCAAGCAGTAGTGTGCAAATATTACTGTGTTCCTGATTGAAGGGCAATGTTTCCAGCGTAATTACTAGGCACATAGAGATTTAACATCCAATATCTCAGGGTGACGAGCGCAGTGCCTTGCCGCGCATGGTTTTGAACTTTTGGGGTTTCAAAATTCTGGGTGGCACTGAGCTGTTATGAGCAAACGCGAAGCTTAACATCAGGTGAGCGACTTGCTCGTCACGTCACCAAATTCCATAAATATATATATATGTATATTTGGATTCATAATATCAGTAAAATTATTAATTTTACATTTTGTTTGCAAAACTCGTTAGGTTCTCAAGCGTTAAAACCATTATTTTTGAAACATATTTTTACGCCGTATATTGCAATGTAAGTTGAAATTGCGAATATATACCAATACTGTGTTTCTATATTAACCACATTTTCATCGGGGTTTATTTTTATAGGGGTTTGGACATTATCTGACTAAATACGTAAGCTCCATATAGTTTTAAGTAGATTTTACGGGGGTACACTTTTTTGTATGACATAGTTATTCTTCTCGTGTACATTTTCTTTGCTACAAGCGTTGATACTGTTATATTTTGTTTTAATAAAACGGAAATACTCACGTTAAAATGAGGCGGTTCTTCCGACTGTAGTTTCCATCACATTCGGTGACCTTTATCAAGGAATGCTATAAACGTAACACGCACGTAACCTTGTCTTGTTTTGCACAAAATGTGTCAAAACCACGTCAGTTTTCATAATAAAATTGATACTGATAAGTTTTCGTTGTCTTAGTATATTCCAAGTAATTTTTTGTTTGTTCTCGTACTGTTGTGGTAAATATAAAAACTGATCGCGTTTTCATCTGTCGAAGTAAAGGTTGTTGTTCTTGTATCCGCGTAGTTACTTAAGCCCTAAAGGCAGGGCTATCTTAAATAAATAATAAAGATTTCTCTCAATTTTTGTAGTAACGCCGCCGTGAAACAATAGTAGGTACGTGACTTGAAATATCACAAGTGGAACGGAGGGAGGGCGAACCGGTAACAAATTGGAAACCGGATAAACGACCTATTACTAAATAAAATATATACGCCCCAATTCCATTATTGACAGTTCATAAGGCTAAGAAAGAAGATGTATTGTGTGCCGTCACCCGTATAAAAGTACGGACATTACAGTACGTATACAAAACACGAGATTATCTGAAAAGATATTTATTACGTTGTAATTTATTTTCATCTTTCTTAGACAAAGAGAAACAAGAACAAAGTTCACTAACAAGACAAAAGCCTTGATAAATAAAACATCAGCATACACTTTGGAGATTATTTTTTTGGAAACCATTTTTTTCGGAGCAATTTTTAATGGCTTGAAAACTGTAATTAGGTACATAACCATTTGTTAAAAGCAGTGCTGCAAGCAATATGTAATTGAATTCCCCAAACAATTGGATATTTTTCCGAGTAACAAATTCCGGGCGCTAATTATGTAGAAAACAAAGGAAAAACGTTTTATTAAAAGAGAAACAACCGATTCATCGGGGTCAAAAAAGTGTCCTAGCTTTTGTGCTACGCCTGCTACGACGTAGTTTCGTAGCTGTGACAGTCGTAGCCCGGCGTAGCGTAGGACGCTAACTGTTTTCTTATGCTAATTACAAAAGTTTACGTTTAATGACAAGGTTTTTGTCTTATTGTTACAGATTAAATCGTTTGTTTATACAAATTTATTTTAAATTGCTATTTAATTCGTTATTAACGTTGCAATTATTTCTTTTGAAACTCATTTTATGAAAATGGACTAGGTATAAATTTGGTTAAATGAGGTAAAACGTCACAGAATTATAATTACATATCAGAAATAAATGTTCAAGTGTCTGCAATGACCAGAAACAATATGTATAAAAGTCAAAGAAAACAAATGATACATTTGTGCCAACGAATGGCATCGTCTTCAAGCGCCGCTGTTTCTCGATTTTTACAATTTTCCTACGTATTTACGCTGTCTTGTAAAAACTGTAAATTAGATTAGGTTGTCACATTTTGTTATTAACATAGAGAAATATTATAAGGAAGATAATGGCCATAGAAAGATGCGTAACCCCCTTCTAATTCTTGATAAGGACGTGAGATGTCGCTAAGATGCTTTAAGCTGCGACAAGATCGTCACAATTTCTGCATGACTTGAAATAGAAACCCAAACTAAATCATTCTAATGGTACAGAGAAAAACGATTAAAAAAGCAGTCAATAAATAAAATCAGTAAAATTATGAGTTCTATATTTTATTTGTGACACACTCTAGATTATCAAGAGATCACGTTGTTGTATATGTTGTAAATATTATTTTAAAAAACATACTTCTTGCGTATATTTCAATCTTATTTGAAGTAAACCATAAATTGCAGACATGTACCAAAACTATGTTTCCATATTATTATTTTCATCGGAATTTATAGCTGTTTGAACATTTTTGACTAAATACGTAAGCGCCATCTAGTTTTAAGCTACCGTAAAAATTAACTATGGATAGTTAAAGAAAATTTATTTCCTTTTGTGCCAATTTAAAATTATAGTCACCCATATACACTCCCAAACAAAAAAATACATAGCCAAAAAACTGTTTTTTACCCAAAGAGGCGCTTGTTATGTTACTGTGTTTATTTTTCATAACAATAGAGTATCAAACCGGATGAAAACAACCAAAAGAGGTAATTCAG
Organism: Apocheima hispidaria; assembly: GCA_947579745.1. Taxonomy (NCBI): domain Eukaryota; kingdom Metazoa; phylum Arthropoda; class Insecta; order Lepidoptera; family Geometridae; genus Apocheima; species Apocheima hispidaria. The sequence goes on from OX388151.1 coordinate 8,990,697, forward strand.
TTAGTAACTGATGCCCAACACTCCATTCCCGGAAGAAACGTAAGGCCTTTTGCGTTCCGGTTTATTTAACCCGTCGTTTACAGAGTTTATATTATTTATATGTTTCCGTAGTTTTACTTTAACCGGCGAGTAGCTCACATTGGAATCTACTTGGAGGTGGTGAAAAAAGCCATAAATCACATCTGAATCAGGAAAATTAGAACTGAATAAGGTGAACAATTATAAACTTAAAGTAAGTAATATACGTAAAGAAACACATGGTTTAAAATAACAAATTATAGCGATAGGTACAAAGAAAACCACCCGTACTATAAACTTGTTTTATGTCCAAACTGCGACAACATGTAAAAAACTAAAACACTTGGTAGTGAGTCGAAACAAATTAAAAGTTCTTAAATGTAAGTACGGTTTACTTTTAAATACATAAAGAACATTAAAAAAACTGTCCACTGTCGGATAAGCCAAGGCATGATATGATAGGACTCAAGCCGATCTCAGCCTGTTTTCGGTCTTTTCCCACTCATTTCTTTTTATAGATACAACCAAAACACTTTCGTCTTTAAGTGAAACTAAAATGTGTTAAAGTAAGAAATAGATCAAAACATCAAATCTCGGAAAATATATACGAAAAGTGCTTCTATTTTAGCTAGTATCTTGACTATAATGAAGCACCATCTGACTCACTTTCGAGTACATACTATATTTCTTCTGCTGCAACAGGAAAACTGGATTTGTGTATTATAGGTAAATAAATAAACGGTAAGAACACCATTCAAGACACATGCTCTTCAGATTTATGATTGAGGAAGGACGAAGGAAAGATGTGAGAAAGATCCTACACAGATTGTCGGCAGGGTTTCAAGTTTCAATGGTTTAGAAGCTTTAAGACTACATCTAGATATGACTACATCGCTTTACGACTACGTTGCGTTTGAACTAGATCGCCAAAAGGCTAGATAATGATATTGATAATGATTGATATTGATGACTATATTGTCGTTTTTTCTCTCTTAAGTACAGTTATCTAGATAATTAGAACATTCCGTTTTTTACACAAGAAAACCACAAACTACTGCCACACTTTCTAGGTATTTTAAAAATATTTTTACGTACCTTAATACAATTGGATTTTATCGCTAAAATTTACAATAATGACTATGTTACGGAATTAAAAAAATACTGCTATATAATAGAAATATCACTATAACTTCACACTAAAATAATAAATGCAAAAGTATATTTATATGAACGGATTTGAATTAAATAAAACATACGGAGGTAGGTAACGCGCAATAAAAATATAAAACTCATTTCATTTCGAAACAAGTCCATAGCCGCGGGTACATACTATAAACTCAAAAACAAATTAAGTCTTAAATCAATGAAAATTAAATACAATTATTACATTAAAAATTACAATTATATTACAAAATCATCACATAAAATGTAACAAAACACAAGCAAAACAAATGATGAAATCATAAGCATAAGCAGTGCAAATTTAGGTTTTAATCCAGAGTGCTCAAAGGCAGTCTGGTCCATTGCAGCATTATTTGGCAATCTAGATCCATCCTCGAGGCGAACAGTTGCAGGTAACTATTGGAGCTGCCTGCAACGTGGCGCACGTGGCGCATCAGGGACGCAACTCGTTCGAGCGCGGTCTCTGCGAAGACGTCAATATGGGCTGTCCACGAACATCCCTGAAGCAATATGGTGGCAGGACTCACTAGCACCCTGAAGACGTTGTTGTATTGGATGCGTAGGGCAATGTATATATTTTTTTGTGTTGATCCATTGGCTGCAGGCGTAGAAAGATTGGCAGAATGCTCAAAGCAATATCGCCTTGACTTTGCGGTATATCGCGCAAACCTACGTGCCAGTATATTGGCACGAATAGACAATGCCCTACGCTCCCTCACCATATCAACATCATCTGCAAGCGTCTTAGTGACCCAGTAGCCCAGATACTTAAACTGTGAAACTTTTTAAGGACACTGCCATTGAGTATGATCGGTGGGACAGTGTCGTATTAAGTTTTTGAAAAAACCTTCATGTTCTTCACTACCTGAGTATAGCTGGTTTTGCCACAGAAGTATATCCGGGAGGGATATAATAATCATCCATCTCCTTATTCGCTGGTCCCAGTGGAGAGTGCACCATGAGATGCTCCTTGAATAGCTTGACAATCTGGACGTCGGACACGGGGACACTTGGCCTCGGATTGAAATTATTAGTTTCCTTCCAAAATTTGCTAAAGTATTTTGTGGAATGCTGTGGTGCTAGAAAGTCCATTTTTACCTGGGTTTCATTATTCATCACCACTTGAGCTTAATGACGAAAAGTGGCAAAAACAAAAATGGCTCATTCTAGACAATGTATGTAAGTAAATCATTTTTTATAATCTCCCCTGAAAGTAGATCCTGGTTACGGCGGGAGGACAGTAAGACGCGCGGTAACGGCGCGTTACGCTCCATTATTTCGTAGCGCGGCACCGGAACTTATTACGAGTAATGTAGTGCCTGCAGGTAGTGACGAGAAAATCTCCTGACTGGGATACTTTTCGTATAAATATAACAGTTAACGGCTTTTCAGTTGGAACATCTCCAAAAAAGTGACATATTCGGCTAGTATCGATTTTGTATAGCATCATTTTTATCCATCAGAGATAATGCATGAAACTTTATGTGTCGGCAAAGCGTAGCGTTACATTATTTTTACCCGACTGCCCAAGAAGGAGGGTAATGTTTTTGGGGTGTATGCAACTACAACTACAAGTTTTTTTTAAGTTTGTAAGTATGTATGTCCTATATTACCTCCCATAGCCTAAAAGGCTTGACCGATTTTGACGAGTGAATTGTCGTTGGATTTCTCTCAATGCCTGGAGCGAAATAAGCTACATTTTGCTGTCAGGGTTTTTGGTTTCTTTTAAAAATATTACTTGGTGTACATACAAAGAAGAAGTTGTAACCCAGTCAATGTAGCCAGTGTAGGTTGCTCGCTTACTCAAAAATATATCCTACAAAATTTAATCAAAGATAATCAATACAAAAGAAAAAAAAAATATGTTTGCTATGGCATCCCACGCATACAAACGTTTATGATATCACCGTAATAGTGTTTGTCCTTTAAAAGCACTAACGAAGAGTCTAGATTTGATTTACTTTAAATGAAGTTCTCAAAGTGACCTAGTTGAGTTTTTGAATATGCATTTAAGAGGTAGTCTGAAAATATGGCCGAAGTTTGCCTTTACGACCGTACCCGTAAATGCTTTCGCTTTCGGAGTGTAATCGCAAAACTCTTCTATTTAAGCAGCAAATATCAATTTAATTACTTTTTGCGAGAAACATACACGTAAGTCCAATTTTAAACGAAGAGATGGGGAGTCTCACAGTTTTGGCAGAGTTGACTTTAATATTGCATTAAGACTTGTTACTAAAATGGTAAAGATTTTCACCCAAAAAAAACACAGCAGTCTTGATGCAACCAGCCAGCATGACATCACTAGCAGGACGAACTGAACGCTTTTTGTTGTTTGGACAAAGGAACACGCAAGTAGATAGTTTCTTATAAGTACGTCCAAACAGCGCGATGCGGGCATAGCTTCCTGACTCGACAGCTTTTTGTTTTGTTCCGTACCTACTAGTTTTTAACAAATAGTACCTACATAGAATTAGAATCTGAATAAAATGGATCAAAGTTACATTTCATATGATGCTATAATTAGAATTTTAATTAAACTAAGCAAAGTTACATTTCCTACGATGCTAGATAAAAAAACAAAAAAAAAAAAAACGATTTCAATAAAATACACTGAAAAAAATGCACTACCGAGATGTTCTCGGGCCACCCCTGAAATACATATAAAATCAGTTCCGATGGCCGTCTGTGGTCTTCTTCATCAGTTCAAGTTCACCAGATGATACTTTTTGAACGCAAATGTTTGAGTTGTTGATGAATAACAAATCCATATTTATGTGTGCCTATAATGTTTGAGGCGTACCCTCAATTCCACATGGATCTTATTATCAGAACGGGATTTTGATAAAAATAGGATCTATCTGAGAGTATAATCCTTTCAAATAAATTAATTAATATTCGCAATTGGTCCATTAATGACGGAGTTATGAGCGAAAGAACACAAAAAAAAACTCTACTTGATAACCTCTTAATTTTTTTGGAAGTTGGTTAAAAAAACAATATTTGGTGTGGTAAAAATTCCATTCACTCAGCTTATATATATAGTGATCTCTTTCATTAAAGTCTTCTTTATGTCTAAATACGCATTAAAACGTTAAAGGTAAAGCACGCAGTCTATTAAAGTATTTACTACGTGTTTCTATTTGTATACTGTATGACGTTAAAAAATATTAGCGCTGAGTCGATTACATGAAACAAAATATATGGATACGTATGTTAATTTTCGACTAAAAGTTTTGGTTTGAAATAAATACGCACGTGTAAATTCGAAACACGGCATTATAACTGGCTGTTTCGATTGCAACGCAACGCCAAAACGGCAAATAAATCGGTTGTGACGGTTTGATACTTTATATTTTTCATTCTTTATAACACTGACAATGTATGAATGCTTGAGTTCTGTTAATTTTCATTCAATTTGTGAGAAGTGTTCACAATTTTTACTAATTATGCAGTTATTTGATTAATAGTTGCAGTTATTTGATTAAAACTTATCTAAATTAGGCAATTTAATTGAAAATTCTATCTTTACAACGTTTTTAGGACTGCAACAGTTATTTATCCTCAACACATGTTTTTGATGATCGAAAGTACAAAAATATTTACTGGGTCTTAATTTACAAGTTAGTAAAAACAAAACTGAAGCAAATCTATAAAACAAATCACATAGCTGAGTCATCAATTTGTCTAACTAACCATACGTAATGCGGTGTCTGCACTTTGTGACATTTAGATTAATTAACCTCGACGTAGTCACATTAGCCCCTTTCTAAGTTCTCGTCGGAGCTCTTTAAATGAATGGATATAGTTCAGAGAAAACTAGCTAATGGATTCGGTTTGTACGATTCATTTCTGTTGAAAGAGAGGCCATTATTGATTTTCACACTTTAGTTTAGACTCCGACGAAACATTAGTGATTTGTTCAAACGGGCCGAACACGCAATCAACGACTAGCAGGCCATTTAGAATAAATTGTCTCATATCTTAGTGCTACTAAGTGACGAGATGAGCAAAATGCTTGCCTGATAGTGAGCTTCACGCTTGCTTACAACAGGTTAATGCTTTCCTGAATTTTTAACGGCTGAAACATTTTTAACCCCTTTAAACAAATTAACAATGTCACTTCAACAGTTCAATGCCTTGCGCCGCAATGCACTGCGCTCGTTACCCTCTATTAATTGAATATGATTAATTTGAATCTCTTTATGCTCAGTAGTTTCACTGGACAAATTGTTAGTGAATCCGGAACACAGCAATGTTTGCACAATACTGCTTGTCGGTTGAATTACCGGCAAAGGTGGGATACTTCCCCAGGCGGACTCCGCACTAGAGACCACACACACACTACAGAGTCTACACTTCACACTTGTCATTATTACACTTATAAAATGTTTGTTTTAAGAATTAAATAATGATTCTCGCTACTATACAATAATTTAAATACTGTATATAACTTATCTATGCTACTGTTAACTAGGGTACAAAATAGCTGGAGAAGTATTTGAAATGAAAGAACCGAATTTTACAAGGGTCTTTGGTTTTCGACGTTGTCGCACCTAACTCAATCTACATCTAGCATTCTCCGGCGGGTTTTGAAGGAGGTTAGTTATTAGCCCGCCAGAGGCGAGGATGGTTGCTGTTTAACTTTGTTTCCTTGTCTTTTAAATTGAAATAAGTAGAAAGACACACCCTTCTCAGACAGAACACTTTGGTGAATAACTAGTGTCATGGAGAGTAAGAGTAATCTGTTTTTAGCAACCCTTTCACAAACACGCAAACAGGTGTTGAAAGTTTGACCTATGTCAGTAAATCAGGGAGGTACGCGTGCGGCTTTCATCCGGGTAAGTTAAAAAAATATATTAGATTAACTATTTCTTATTTTTTTTTAGAACGGAACATAAACGTTCAAAAACATGATTACTATAAATAGTCAAGATATTTTTGTGTTGTAAAACCTAAGCGTACATGAGTACGAGTATGAATTTACCACAATATAAAAGTGCTATAGTCTCTACCCGCTCACCACCCCAACACAAACCTTCTGATCTGGACAGGTTTATTCACATAAACATCACAAGGGAAAGTAGTGTGGCTAAATCCGGGGTTAGGTGTGTGCCGAGAGGATAGACTTTGAATAAATCAGGAGACACTGCCAGGTCACAAGGTGACCGGCCGTGGCGGTCCGCTGTGACCAATATCGCATTTATATGAGTTCGTTATGCCCCGACCCGACGCTCTATCCTTTTATCGAACTCAGGACACCGCCGATTCTTATAAGTTATTTAGCTACCTTTGGACCTTTTTAATATATTTTCGGCTTACCCTCACCAATCAGTACCTTAATGAAATTCGGAGAGGCGGTCTGTCTGTAAATATCAGTGACATAAATCTCGAATGGCGGCATGCGGCAGGCCAAACTCGTAGAGGAAATGAGCACTGACATAGAATGCGAAATGTGGAAGGTGACGTGGCAAAAATCGAATTATGCTTTTTATGTAACCAAAAACTTATAATTCAACCGATTTTTTATAATTAAACGATGATTCAAATAGATATTCGGATTCGGCAAGTCTACGTAATCTATATATATAAAACAATTGCCATATAAAGTACGACGGACATCACTTGAGAACGGCTGGAGCGATATAGATGATTTCTCTTTTGTTTTTTGTTGTTTTGTCAGGATAAGGTATTTAACATAAGTTTTTTACCGCGATTTAAATCAGCTAGTTAATTAATACTATTAGATTTATGAACTAAATTGTCATGTGATCAAATATTATTATTTTTTGCATAAACCTAAATCAGTAGTCACGAATCTGTTATTAACAGACATTTTTATTTTTAGTATTATAACTTTCAATATTTATGTGACATTGATAGAATATGTTAGGTACATTTTGCTTAGTACTTTTTTATTACTTGATTATCATAAAACAAGATTAAGCATTAATTATTGTAATTATTATGTGACAATGATACGTAATTAAGTTTTTTTCTTTCACACATACCAAACACCACCAGACCATAGTTTGTCTTATAACATACTAGCTGTGCCCTACGGTATCACCCGCTATTCTACAGAAACCGAATATTTTTCCGGGATAAAAAGTAGTATATGTCTTAATCCAGGGTATAAGCTACCTCCATACTAAATTTCATCCAATTCCGTTGAGGCATTACAGAGTTGAACGGGAACAAAAACAATTACATACTTACCTCCTTACATACTTACAAATCTTACACACAAACATTCGCATTTATAATACTAGTATGATTACCGTGACGTTGTACAAAGCGGCATTATAAAATCGTAAAATGAATACGAGGCGTGTGGGTGTACGCAATCTACCTCTATAACTCTGCGCAAGCAGCGAGGAGTATATGTTGAGATTCGGAATGTCGTCAATGAAACGATCCCTCCGAGCCGCCAGTGTACTCCCGAGCTTGTCACCTGCGCCTCTCGGTGCTACATCACAGACATAACACAGATATTACCCTAACTAGGTACGAGTATACTCTCATCAACTCACTCTCAAATTTTGTTCTGCCACGTGACGACTTGGACTTTGTAACATAAAACGGTTTTGTCGTCTTTCTTTGCTCCCGCGTACTGAAATTTTCAATTTACATACTTATGAAAGGTTTCATAACAGAAATCCGGGTGTAAAAAGTGGTCGCTCCGGAAAATCCCCTTTGTGCTCGCTGCTGAACAGTGAACACCATTTTCCTTGAGTGAAAAAGTAGGTAGGTACCTAGATGTTCTCTGTAGGCATTGTGCTACCACCAAGATACCGTTTTATAGCTGTACATTGCCTACCAAGTTACTTGACAGTACCTTCGATTTAAACGCAAGACACTGAAACAAAAAATACGAATAGAATTGGCTAGATTTTGTTTTAATAAAACGGGAAACACGTTGAATTGGGTCGGTTATTCCGACTAAATTCAGGTGGAAGGCAAGACTAGGTCGCGCATGCGTCACGATTAGAGCATTCCTTGGAAAAGATCACCGGATGTGATCGAAAGTTGGAATAACCGAATCAGTTCAACGTGAGTATTCCCATTTCATTAAAATAAAATGTTCCAAAACTACGTTAGTTTTCATATTAGAACAAGTAGTGTTTTTTTTAAAAAAAAGCGGAATTAGTTGAAAAAGATCTGTGACAAAATCACCTTAAACGGAACATTATTTCATTTGCCTGATGGAGTCTCGCATTTCAGAAATAAATAAAGACATAATATTTTGAGGGCAAAATACCTCGCACCCAATTTTATTTTTGTACAAAAAGAAAAGGGAAAGTATGTATCAAGTTTCGTAACAACTTTCTCTTCTCGAGACGTTGCGGCCTCAGTGGGATGCTTGAATTAGAATGGATTAACCAAAGTGGATAATATTTCTGTATTCAGAAGGTCAATTTTATACTTCACATCCATAAACATACGTAGTCGTTCAATACTTAATTTTCGGCACCAGTGAACATCTTAAAATCGCGGCGTCGAGAGGTTTCTGGTCTGTTTGCATAGCTACTCATACGGAAGACAAGGGTTGGAATAATCTGTTTCGTTTGTATACTGTGTCTGTGTTTTATGTCAATATCGAATTTGACCGTGTATTTGCGTGAGGCATTATGTGTAAGCCCAGTACGCCATGTTGCTTAATTCTCCTAAGCCTGGGATTTTTGACTCTTTAGGCCTAGACTATTATGTCAATGAAGCGACGTTTGAAAACCGTGTGCTATTTATATAAAACAAATAATACAATAATAACACTAATCACTATGTATTTATAGTGCAAAATGGTCTGCAAACATGATATTTTCCCCATGTAGATAACATGCAGGAATATATTGCCGCTCTTTATTTTATCGTTATCGAAATTGCAAGCCTTAAGGCATCAAATAAAAGGCCGAAACACATGTATTAGGTTAGCTATGATATTACCTCAAATCCTCGAGGGTCGGATCTCAACGAACTTGGAAACTCTGTGTGTTTCACTCATTATTTTCGACTCACTTGATCTCGCGGGGATCGGGAATATGATAACTTTCCCAAACTCGATGCCTCGTTATGCTAATCTCTAGAGGCAAAGTGGTCATTAATATTATCATTTGGCTGTGACCGCTACAGTTAGTGACCCGGCCAACCAAAGTAGATACTTAATTTAAAAAGAACAAACAAAAAAGTTAGGAAACTTCAGGGATTCTAACTTCTCTAAATACTTTCTTTGGATAACTATTCAGCGTTAGAATAGTTAAGTCCCATTTGATTTGAACTAAACTATTTCCATATTATATACATGTTAGGGTGTTCGTTGGTACAATGGACATATTTTGGGAGGGTATTCAGTACACGTTTATGAAGCCAGACTTACAAGACTAGACTCACAAGCAGATAGATCTTTTGCCTGATTTACCGATCCAGTCTGCTGATTGAAGGAATCAGTTGAACGTCCTTGCGAGCGTGGGTAAGAAATTATATTTTCTACAACGTCATGCACTAAGTTGGATAACAACATTGAGTTGCTAAATACTAAGCAACCTTACTCCGCACCTTTACTCGTCAGGCGTTAGTTTGTTTAAGGATAAAAAACAAAATTAATTCACACAAATATGCCAGGGTGTGTATTTACAAAAAAAAAAATTTTGATAAATGACTATGCTGTTGGCTCTACCGGCCTCTAAAAATTTACCGGTCTTGGAAAAGGCATATGGCGTTGAACCCTAAAATAAAAATTACATTTTTGGTATATTAGTAAATATTTCTTATTTCAGTTATTTTTTTGTGCCATTTAAGCCTATAATATTAATATTAATATGCTCAAAAAATCGCCTCTATCTAGATATTACAGAGTATATTATAAGAATTTTAATGTGTGATAGAATTTTAGAGATCTCATTTTGTTGAGCATATTATTGAGGTCCTCTAGCGGTAATATGCTGTATGCAGGCTTTTTATTTTGTTGTTTATTAGAATACTAGAAAGACACGTGAATGGCATCAACCACGTACGTATCTTCTAATATGTAACTTACTAACATTTGATAAAAGTGTATGATGTATTTCATCATACACTTTTGCTGATTTTCAACTGTCTTGCAAATGATCAGAATAATCAAATTGATACATTAAATTAATACAAAGCGAACATAATTACGTATTATTTCGCAATCTTCAATCAAAATGAAAAGCAAGCATAATGTATTCCAAAAAATTACATAGAAATGTCCGTAGCATCTGCAAAAATGCTTTATGAATATGAAATTATGCGAATGTAAGTGCGGTGTGCTTACTTTATTACTCAAAAATGGGGCACTACGTTAAATACATTGTGATGTTTATTTATTCGAGGTGTAGAGGTGCGGAAAGGTCTCAACGATGTTTGACTGTGGCGATTTATTTAACGAGTAGCTTTATTTGTTTGTGACGGGGCGTCCCCCACTAATGCTGTGCCATTAGCTCTTTACTGACATTGAATCGGGGTAATTTGGACTTTATTACTGGGGGTGTAAGAACAGAAATGATGGTCCGGGCGCGGCTTCTGTGGAGCACCGGTGTTTAATTAATGACTTAATAGTGGCCACGTCATGTGTTCACGGAGTGATGTATAGTGTTAACTCAAGTTTCTGCACCATCTATTCTTGTGGAACACTCGATGATTTGACAATAATAGGAAGACTGATCTTAAGTGCTGTCATTATCTATATAAGTTCCAAAATCATGTACAATGTCAGGTATTTTGACGTTTTCATGGTAGTGTATAAACAACAAATTTATAAGTTATCTAATATCTCCGTCGTTTCATTATTTTCTGGTATCTAATAAGCAATAAATAACGAAGAAAATTACCTAACCGAATACAACTGCATTAATACCACAGACGTTATTGTGTTTATGTTATGTCTCCGTCTAACGTGATATGTGGCTATGTTATGAACATGAACAACAATGGCATTAAATCTATGTTCTATATCTATTAGAATTAAATAAGTTAATAATAAGTTTTGACTGAAATATGATTTGACTATGGAATACTCTTTGGAATAATCACAGGTTTTAAGCGTGTTCAGGCTGGATTTAGGTACGCTAAATACGATAGCACAAATGAATAAAAATGATACCTATATGTGAGTTTATCCGTTTTTATAACCGACTTCGAAAAATTCGATGGTTTTATTTGTTTGTTCCTCATGACTTCATCATGTAGAAACCGATTTAGAAATTTTTAAAATTTAATTATTTTCAAGATTTTTCTTCCAGATTGGTCCTATTTTTAACAAAATCTAGTTCTCATCATGGAATCCATGAGGAATTTAGAATTTTAACTCCTCTAATATTATAGGCATACATACATATAGGCGATTTTGGTATTTTCATCAGAAAGTCAAGATCTTTCAGACAGATTTCATTATAGGTATATCTTTTACTCCCTAGCTTTTCTCATAGTTTTTCGCACTCTTTGACGGCTGTACGCAGACTGCTGTGGAGTCGAATTCAAAGCGCCATTTTGAAGGTAAAAACCTATCTTAGTAAAATATCATTGACCAAAATGTATTTAAATCTATAGTCGGAAGTCAGAACGAACCAAATTAGCAGATTACATATAAAATTAAAGGTAAAAATTGCATTGTATAATAAAACATCTGTAACTTTACATCGCCCAATAATTCTTTACAACAAACCGAGCCAAGTTTCCGTTGTACACTGAATAATAAAGAAAAAGCTCACGTACGATAAAATTTATGTTTTGCGTTCAGTGTTTACGTGGAGCTTATCTTACAGCACAGGCACAGGTTACTATTGAGCTTTTATAAGGTTAGTTTAAATAAAATTAAAAGTTAGTTATGTTAACGTCTGTAACTCTGTACATCAAGGTTGTTCTCCAAACATAAGACCGCAGAAAACATCGACGTTAGACCATTGTAAGAATTTAGGTAAAACTATTAATTTTTTGGAGCAGTTTATTTTTACTTCACTTGTACCCTGACAATCTCTTTTAGAATAAAAACAATATAAGTATATACTTTTTAGAAAGATAATAATTCGGTCTAAAAAAGTGAGCTGTGAAAATTTTTGATGAAAAATTTAATACTCGGGCTAGTTACCAGTGGCTTAGACAAGATGGGACGAGATCACACTGCTGAATTCCGAAACAGAATGAACCAATACGATACGCCAATAAAATGGCTTAAATACGTGCTCATAAACTAATTGGTTTGCTCACAAAAGGCGACCGTAATTCGAAAGCTCTACAACAGACAATTAGGTGATATCACGAATTCTGATTTGGAGGATAATAGGCTTTAAGTACGAACGACAATCGCATTGTAGAATTAAGTGCGAATTGGGATTGTTGTTATCATACAAATGTTAATTAAATAGTTGATCTGATTACTCGTATTTGGAGACAAATTGTACTTATGCGCAGTTACACATGGTATACTTATTATACGTAGTAAATTAAACATCAGGTTAACGGCGGGCAGCAGCTCTTTCTTATTAAAAGGTGAACATTCTGCGATCGAAAGTCGCCAGCCAAGCGTGGGGATTATGGCAACCTCCCCTTCAATAGTGGAGAGGCATCGTCCAGCAGTGGGCGTCTAAGAGCCGATAAGAAGAATCGTTTTTATCACCTTGGCTATAAACTATACCAAAGTTCTTGAAAAATAAATATTATTAAACGCACTGACCGTTATTACTATTTGTAACCTAACATAATAAGAATAATGGAAAATATAATGTGTGAGAAGCATACCTCATACATTTTACATTTTAATATCGTAAACTTTAATTTTTCCCTGAGCTCTATCTCAGGCATAAAAGGTCTTTATTGTCTTATTTATTCTTTGGAAACGAGAAGCGTGATAAAACTCCCCTCTCACCTGGCATTGTGAGTGATGAGTACATGCTACCGCTTTAATTCAATTATCTGGCGGGCGATACTGCGGCCCTGAGGGAGATGCCAGCCCCCGAACATGAATATTTCTTTCAATACCGTAGACGCCACGCTTTCAACGGTAAAACCGATCTCGTAAAACGACGTACCTTATACGCATTCTGGCCTTAAATGCGAATGTGTTTAGGTGTTTCACGCAAGCATAACCTTTTATTTATGTACGAATTAGCTGCTCGCGACTTTTTCTGCGCATTACCTCCGCGAATAACCTTTGAGTTCTTTCACGGCTCATGGCGTAGGTTGAAGAAATGTTAGGAGTTCAAATGTTATGTAAGTGGCTATGTTTATCTTTTATAATTTACGTGCTTCTTTCTACCCGCAGCTTCACCCGCGTTGTTTAAGTTAAAAAGTAACGGCGTTATAATAAATAAAGTTTTAATATTTTAGGATACTATTGTGTACGCCTTAGGTGTTAAGGAAGTACAATTTTTGGGGAATGGATTTAAATTTCTGGATGTTACTTGAAAATTTTTCATATGATACTTGATTGATATTGTCGCGATTTCGACAAAAGAAAAAAAAACAACGACTTTTTGCCATGGAGCAACACTGGCCTCTGGTCTGGGCCGTTCGGGCCGGTGCGGTACCGAGTTCCTCAATGACTTTTTGCACGTAACATGTTGCCGGTTGATATCATGAAAAAAACATTGACTGTTTTCGTTCGACTCTTTGGCTCGAAGCTCGCCCTTGACAACGGTCCAGCAAAAGGCGCGACTTAAAAAGAAAACGGACAAGTGCGAGTATGACTCCCGCACCGAGACTTCCGTGAAACTTTTTTTAATATAAAATTATAAAACTGATCCTACAATAACGAAGTGATCCTATAAGGATTCCTTTTGAGGTAGGGAACCCTAAAAAAAGCGTCGACTCTTTCCGGTTAACACTTCTTCTGTTAGAAAATTGCCCTTGTCGCGAAAAAAAAAACTATTTTTAACCTACATGACTTAATGTTTTAATGTTTTTGGGATGTATATAAGTATTATTAGTAAGTGAGTTTGTAACTGTTTCTATAGGATGGTCCAAACGGTGACGTCAATTCTAAAAAAAATCTCCACAGTTTCTCCACAGAAGAGGAAAAAATTTTATTTACTTCTCTCTCTCTTCTATAGGAAAGGCTTCAGGAAAATGTTCAACGAATTTTCGTAGCTTAGGAATTATTTTAATTTTAATTTTCTAAAGGATTTTCTGCCATAGCCTTAAAAAAAAACTAGATTCTAGTTAGATTTTTTTATGCCGGTTCCGGTCTCATCCGGCCATATAGTGTATTCAAAGTTTCAACTCTATAGAAAAAATAAAAAATAAATTGATTTTTACAAGTCCCCGTCTTCAGTGGTTGATCAGTGCTGTGCAGACGTACAAAGTGACATCACTGCTTATATAAACTAAACTTTTGATAGATCTAAAAGTATTACCATCCAATTCTCACATATGGAAATGAAAAGAGATGCAGATAATTGTGGTCCTGTCAGATTGGTTTAGTTAAGTTAATAATGTAAAAGAATCGATCACACTGAGTCATATTTAAAATACTCGTGAAACTAGAAATATAAATGAAAGGGATTTTTTTGAATAAGGTAGGAATTTAACACAGAATGAAATTCTTTATTGTTTTTGAGTAAATTCGCCAAAATGATAAATGGTATAATCTTCTGTGACACTCTATCTATTCACAATTGAAAACGCGATGGGCTGGCAAAACAAAAACCGTTTGTTTGTGGTTCGGCTATTTTGCTAATATTTGTGAACAGTTTAATTGTAGCAAAAAAAACTGGAAGCTATTACGTATTGTGGTATTTTACTACATAACTACTTTGTAAGTAAGAAATGAATTATGGAGAAATTCCCATTACTGTGAGGCCCTTACTAGCCTTTTGTGTGCGCAGTTTCCTCCACTTGCCTCGTTGATTTCGTCCACAAGCAACTATTTATCTTTGGCTTGTGCTCCATTACGTTAACGACCGCGTGAATAGTTCCGGAAGGAATAACCTAAACTCAACAAGAATTAGCTAACACTTTTCCTTCTTACCCTGCTTTGTAAGTAGATACTTCTTTTAATAACTTATTGTAGGAATGAGATAATTAAAACATATCTGCGTTATAAAAAAAACAATGTTTTTATTTTATGAATATGTTAAATTCCCAGAATTATCAAAGGTTATTGTAGAATTAATAACGGTTTCTGAGTAGAAGCAGAAACACGATCCGTTTCAGCGTTTGTTATGTTATTTCACATTGATCAGCTCCAAGGGCTACGGAATAATAACTCTCATATAATATTTTCTACATATCACATCCATATTGTAGAATCTGCCGCATCACATAACGGCTAGTCGTTTTGCAAAACAGAGCCGTTTTTAAAACGAAAGATCAGAGTCTAGACGGAATTGCTATGGTCCATACAAAGGCACGAGTCTGCAAGGCCATTTTTATTTTATTTAATATTACAATACCTGTCTTCTTATTTTGTTCTCTAACGTGCACGAGTATAGGAAAGACGTTTTAAGAAAAAAAAAAACATACCGCAAAACTACAAAGTATGTAAGTAGCGGTATTCACATTGGCAACGCGCTGAAACAAAAGTATCCACCATATTAGTGGGGCATGATTTGGACTTGAGTTCGACTTCGCTTGACTTACACTATGACGGACTTGTTTTTATTGTGAAATATATTATACTTCATTTTAAATATTACAAAACTTGACACTGGTTAAATACACTTATGTACGGAGCCAAAATTTAAGATATAAATAAGTTAAACTAAACATACCTTCAACTGAATTGGCTCTATCTGTCATAAAAAAAACTACTATAAGACTAAAGGCCCTCTGCCCTCGCTTTACAGACACTATTTGTTATAATGCGGTTAAACCTCAGCAGACGTATTGCAGAACGTTTCGCAATGATGATGCGGCTAGACGTTGATGCGCCGTATTTTATTATCTTTGTTTTGGAAAGCTAGCCTTTATGTAATCCAGCGAATACTTCAATTTGGCTGCGACATACAGATTATTTTATTTTGGTTGTGATAGATAGATAGAATAATGTATATTAGATAGCCTACATTTAATGAAGGTTTCAGTAATCTGCTTGTGGAATGTCTGAGATATTTTGATAAGATATCAAAGTTTAGTCTTCTGACATTATTATTTTCAAACATTCTATTAGTATGCGAGATTTTTTAATAACGTTTGAATTTAGAAAGTTTTGATAATTACTTGTTTGATTGTAGGTTTAATACCGAAGTTTACCTAGGTGTGAGTGTATGGTAACCGAAGTTTCTAAATAGTATCTTATATCCTTCTAATGCTTAGAAGGATTTAACAAGATTTACATCTATAACCGATGACCTAGAATAACCGAGTGAGTATACTTAACGAACCCGCCAAACAGTATTGTGCAAAGATGCTGTGTTCAGCATGCTATACTAGTTAGTGTCAAGTGTGTCAAGTAAAACTACTGGGTGCATGTCCAGAAATGTAACATCTTAAATCTCAATGTGCCGAGCGCGCTGCATCGCCACGCAGGTTTGAAGTTTAAATGTTCTGAGTGGAACTAAACTATTATGGGCAAGCGTGATACTTACCATCAGGCGAGTGACTTGTCTCGTCACTCAGAAGCAATAAGAAAGACTCCGTTTTTCGTGATGAAAATTGATTTAATACATCATAAAATTGCCGAGATTACTGGGATGAAATAACATATATAGTGCATGTTCTATGTATGTAGTAGCCTTTTTAGGCATAAAAAGTATCCTCCTCCTTTCAGCTATTACGGAGTTGAGTGGATAGAACTATACACCTTTTCTAACATTAGTGTGGTTATACTTCCTATAACGTGATATAATAAAATCAGATGGATATAATGTAGTAAAACACATTTCTCTTTCTATTTCTGTTCGTCGGAGCGACATGGGTGGCACGTGCTCATAAATCATGGCAATTTGTTCCTAGAATTTTGATCGTCGTGGTCACTGGCTGCTTAATTTAATACCATCAGGAAATTATTAAAGGATTTTCCGATAAACTGCTTTTATAATATAATGTAATGTAGTCTATAACAAAACTAGCTTGTTATTATGACAAATATGAGCCCAGTATAGTTTTTTTTTGTTTGGAACTTGATAGCGAGACGAGCAAGTCGCTCACCTGATGTTAAGCTTCACGCCTGCCCATAACAATTCAGTGTCATTCAGAATTTTGAACTTCTGCAGTTCAAAACCATGAGCAGCAATGCACTGCGCTCATCACCATGAGATGTAATGGAAAATCTCTTTATGCCCAGTGATTACGCTGGAAACATTGTTCTTCAATCCAGAACACAGTAATGTTTTCACACTACTGCTTGGCGGTTGCATAACTAGCAAAGGTGCGGTACTTCCCCAGGCAGACTCTGCAGAAGAAACCTACCACTACAATTGGTAGTTTAATAAAATGTAGCCTAAGACCTGGGCGGCTCGGTACATAATGTTACTATGCGCGTGTAGCAAGCACGTGTGCAAGTTGGCGCTCAAGTACCTAAGACCAAATTTATTATCGATTTTATTATTATAGTAACCTCTTCAGTATTTGATTAGCACACGACTTTAACCGCACTAACTTTAGTAAGGTTTCTCAGAAAGCTCGTAAATGGAGCCTGAGACCCACTCTATAATTCACGTTGGATAGTTAATGTTCCTTTTTAGTAATAAAGTTCCCCGAAGTAATAAGTCAAACCACACCTAATGGATAAGTTATTGCCCCTTCCATATGGACAAGAAATATGGAACTTGTATAGATAATAGCGAGAAGCTGTTAAGCGGATACATCAAATATTTAAAGGCGAGCCAGCCGCGTCCACCTGTGAACTCGGTCCTCCTCACACTCGGATAAAGGGTCCTGCATAAACTAAGTTATGCTATTTAAGGGGCCATAACCTCCAGCTTGTGGGTGGTATTAAAGTTGCCGACCCGAAAGTTCTTAGTCAAGTTAAACTTTACCGTGATGTTTTTGTGAAAACCTTTAGGTACCAAAAATAATAAAACCACTTCACAGCCCAGGCGGATATTTTTTTAAAAAATTTAAAATTTTTAACTTTTAAAAAGTGAAAAATAAACAAAACGTACAGAGTTTTCTGCCACAAACCAGCCCCTGCTCAGCAAGATGCTGGTTGTACCCAACCAGCGCTGTTCTTCCGTTGGGACCGGCAGGGGACGTCACGCACGAGAACAAAAAACGAAATAAAAAACATATTTTTTTTACATCAGTTAACAAGTTGTAGTTTAATTATTAATTCGATTTAAACTATAATAATTTAGCAATAGAGCAAAAATCTTTTCGTTCGCTAAAATAAATTAATGAAAACTTGCATGAACCAACATGAGAATTATATTTTAAATTTTATAATAAAAAAACTTATTAAAAAAACATTTTTAAATGTCACCTTAGCGATATTAAATATATCAAAATGTTGATTGTGCGTGCGAGAGAGCGTATATAACGAAAACGCGTTCTACCGCGTCAGACTCACAATTACGTAAATTATTCGCACTTACGAAAAATTCATTTATGCATTTTGCGTCTACGAGTGGCTGGCTCTTCGATCTATTTTTTTTTTTATAAGTAATCAATATTTCTGTTTTTCACACATAGCGCCATCTAGCCCCAAATGAGCAAGAATGTACTATGGGAATGTACAACTGTAAAATACATACATAGATACACCCAGACAAAGAACAAACATCCATATTCATCACACAAATGTTTGTCCTGGGTGGGGATCGAACCTACAACCTATAGTTCAGAAGGTGGAAATCCTTCCACTGAGCCACAAGACTAGTCACGAGCTTATGCTATTTTGCGCGTAATATTTTCGTGTGGCGGAAATAGGAGCTGGCAACCGGTTATAATTATATTCTTTGATACGTGTGACCGTTCCGTGTCCACAATGAGTGTAATATAAATGTGTAAAGAAGCATCGCAGAATTCGCAAGTGAGTGAATTGAGATTTATTTTTTTAAATATATCGTTATGCGTAGTCCTATTATTCCTTCGTATCGTTTCGTTATTCACAAAATTGTTTTACTGAGCATTTCTTGTATGAGAATGTAAATAGAGCACCTTTAACTATTGAACTTGCGTGTCAAGAATAATTTCCGGCCGAAACAGCCCATGTTCTACGATAAATAAAATCATTAGCTTTTATTACACTGGTACGTATATATGGGCTTGTAGGGAAAATCAATTAACGAAGAATTTCTAACTAGCAGTTAGTAACAAGTACTTCCAAGCGTTGATGGTTATTTTGTTAAAAAAACCTCTTAGATTATATAATACACACTTTACATATTATACGTATATCAGTGACTCTCTTTTCAATATATTTCGGGATTAAAAGCCTTCTTTATATGTTCCACACAACCCCTTTGGATTAGCGAGAGCAAAGGGCAATTTTAGGATCAATTGGTTTTACGAGCCGTAAAACCTTTTTTTTTTCATATAATATGAGTATGTGTGGAATCAAACAAGCGAATATTCTAAACATACGACGTTATTGCGTTATCCCAAATATACCTACTTGGGACATTGGGTTAAACAGACTAAACTTTCTTACACTCACCGCACTGGCGTAAATTGAACTTGAAGAAAAAATGGATACTGATAAGGAATAACATTGATACAGAACGCTTCTTTGGCGCCAAAGAGGCGTTATGTATCATTAACAATTTTTTTTTGTTGTTGTTGACATGTTATTGCTTATCGATATTCAAATAATACTCAACTGATATTACTAATATAATAGTCTGGATGGGCACTTCAAATAGGTAAGCACTGTTACACTTCAAATAGGTAAGCACTGTTACACTTCAAGTAGGTAAGCACTGCTAAAAATACCACTTTAAAAGTGCTTAGTGCTATATTGGCTACTTGGCTTGTATTTTTTACTATCTTCAACGCAATGTAGTACCATTATGATTATGTTAAAATCTGGCTTAGTACCGAGTCCGATTTTTACTGAATAATATATCCAAACTACATAGTTCTTGAGCAGATCTCGCCTATCTTGGCTCTAATCGTACATATCGACGTCATCAGTTCGATAGCAAACTTTGTTGCTAAGCTACACCCGCAAAGTTAGTTTGAAAACGTAAGGGAACCCTATTCAGTAAAAGAAGATCTCCGATCCGGTATCGTATCTGTTCAGCCCCTATAGAAACATGAAGCTGTGCTCCGGGTGACATCAGCACTTTGGAAACATCAGCCTTTATTCGAAATTGAATATTAAATGAGTTACCAACATTTCATTTCATAACTTATTCAGCTAAAAATACATTAACGTTTCAATTTATTCTCCGACGAAACTTAATATTGAATACGATCTCATTTGAATGAGTTATTTTAATGGCGAATGCGGAATTGTGATTGTTTATGTCGTTCCCACACAGACGGATCGTCACAAATCATGTCAGCACTTACCTACCTATATACCCATTTGAATGTATGCTCTTGGGTTTACACGTGTGTGCACTTTCGTTAGAACTTGCACCTGGGATGCGTCGAAACTTGACAATTATGTATTCTGTACACTCGATTATCGATTAGTGTATAATAGTGCACATACCTACTTGTCAATAAGTATTTTGTTTAACACAATCTTAAAATAGCAAAATGGCCGTAAACAATAAACATCAAGTTCTTCGCTTTATAAAAACAAAATGAAAGCAACTTTGTTATTTATAGCGCTAATAAAACAAGACAGAGGGAGACACTTCTCTACAAAACCGTAATTCCGTTCCAAACAACCTGTTAAAGAGACGGAGTTTCCGTCACGCACCGTCATCGGTCCTGGATCCTCGAGCTCCGTTCGAGTTTGTTTGTCACGAAAAATCTGAATCTATCGTGTTTATCGATATGCAAAACCAAGCAGCTCGTTTACAATCGTTTTGTTTAGCTGAGCACGTTGCACGCATTGTTCGTAACCCTTTTCACGGCGTCTGCCGCTTTCTATATATGTTAGGACGAGTTGGGTGGCGTGGCCCCTATAAATCAGAGCCGTTTTGTTCAGGCCCATTACGCCGTTTTACCGCCTTCCTACTGAGACAAAATTAGATCATACAGAGAGGAGACCGTTTCAACCCATACATAACTTTTGCTGTAAAACCTTTAATAGTTACAACGCAGTGCCGACATGTTTAGTGTCGACCCGTAGCCCTTGTGACACCTTACTTGGTACCTAAACTATATAGGCAAGAGTTTCTTGGAAGATTTAAATAAAATTATTATTTTACATATACTAACTACATAAATACGCAGTGAATATAATGCTGAAAATAAGGTCATAAATTAAATTAGTAAATTTTACAGAACTTGAATACGAGCCAAAGATTTCTATGGCATATTCCATTTGCATAATAATTCGAATGCTCGAGAAGATAAAAACTTTGAAATTATGACATTTGCATAAGAAAATTACCTTAGTAGAACGTGTTAACTGCTGATTTATACTTGTGGTTATGAGTTGAAAAAGTTAGACTTGTCAATTTTGCGAGAAAGATCTATCTATTCACAGAATTTATCTTTTTAAATTGCACCTTAAAATAAGTTGTTTTATTTTTGATTAATAAGAAATATTTATGAGTAATAGGTTATTGCTGTAATATCACTATATATACACATATATATACCTTATAAGCGAGCGAATTTAATAAATTTAAAAAAGTCCGATGTCGATTAACTTGCAATTCATAAAATGATTTCAGCCGGCGATAAACAAACAACCAAATTGTGTAAAGGCGATAAGGATTAAATGGCTAGTATCAATAGTTAGTTTAGAAGTAGCAGGCCCACCCGGGTGGGCTCAATGCTAAAATTTTCGCTCACGCAGTGAGAATGAGCCGGTTTAGACGAACAGAAAGCACTATTAGCTGTCGGTAAATCCTTCCCGAAGTATTATCAAGACCCATGGAGCCATGAAACTATTAAAGTTGAATTGGAGAATTTGCTTTGATTTACTTGGATTTAGTTCGACTGAATTTGATTATTAATCAATAAATTCATTATAAATACATATTCAAAGCCATGTTTCCGGTCTAAGCTATCTCTTTCACACAATTTCAACATTTGAAGAACAAAATCACTGAACGAGAATTTAAAAAGCAAACAAGTCATCTATCTTAAAAATATCATAGCCAATGTTTTATTGAATTTTGAAATTATTATTCATTTTATTTTGGTGGACGTAAAGGAAAAATCTCGTAAGCTTTCTGGTAGCTTACGAGATTTTCAATCAATTCATCAATCAAATCAAATCGATTGAAGGAAATCAATTGAAATATTTTTGTGTAAATAGACATTAATTGAAAACATATCCGATTAAGAGTCAATTGAATCAAGCATCTACATAAAACCAACCGGCGTCGCTTCGTGCAAATGCAGAGAGTAAGATTTAATTGCCTTCGCTTCAGATTGCACACAAACAGAGCTGTCCCCTATCTGTTCCAAGCTGTACTCTTGTATTCTCCCCGCCTGTAATATTAACACGATGGGAGTCAGGAGTTTCGCGGGAAGAGCAATCATAAATCGCATCCATTGGGGGTAAATTACAATGTAAAAATGTTAAATTTTATAGCTTAATACCCCTGTGTTTTGATGGCTGAGATAAAAAAGCTGATGCCTTATTTTACGGTAGATAATAATAGATGTTTGATGGTTATTAAACGACATCTCCTCGGCCTATAAATTTGTTTCCGAAGAATGGGTTCTATATCAGTTTTAAGTAATTATGGCGTCTTTAATGTTGAACGCTGAAAGATTTTATAGTCGCCGTTTGTACGGAAGCTTTTTGTCTTTTAAAAGTTAACTTGAATACCTACTCATACTCGTATTGTACATTATAAGCCGGAGGGCTTTTATTGCAGTGTATAGCAGCATAACCTACCTTTAATACCGGACACAAAGATTTTCATTGAAAACTATATCTCCGAAAATGCTAAGTATATCTACTTGAAATCTCAAAGAAATCTATAAGATCTTCCTCGAACAGCTACGACTATATCAATTTATCGAAAAAGCTATTTCTGTTGAAGTTATAGGGTAAAATAAATTAAGGCTCTATAAAGATCTGTATCGTTTAAAGGTCTGCGTCGATGGTCGGTTAGATAACGGCGGCCGCGGAGAAAGGAACAATAGACCAGATTTACATAAGACACAATGAAGCTCCAAAAATATCCAGGTCCTTTTACCTCACGTCAGCGTTGAGCTTCAAAAGGCAACGACTTCAATAGCCGGGGTTTGCAGGTAGAAAGTTTTGAAATAAACCTTGATTCGGTTTTTATCGGGCGGTACAAAAATGGACTATCATAGTAGGATTTTGATATTTAGGTCACCCTCAATATACATATAATTATTGTTATTTATAGTAATCAATTGCACTATTTAACGCAATTATCACACTACAATAATTATATGTGTATACTTCCGGAGATTAACAATAATAGATTGTCGGATGATTAAATAGAGTATAATTTAATCCGAAGATAGTAATTATGAAGTCAAATATCAAGGTAATGTTGCAAGCAGACAATGAGGAACGGCAGCGACATGAATATTTGAAACAGTAGAGCACAAAAGCAGCCATTGTATTTGAGAGAGATCTTTAACGACATTTCAGTTAATTGAACATGAACGTTATTTACCTGCCTTGCTCAGCTCTTGTCAAATCTTACATTTGATATACGTCACTATGACAGCTTTAATATAATTGCAGACTATTGTGGGTTTAGAATATTATGATATTCGCAAATTTATATATTACTAGTTGCTACCGACGACTTCGTTAGCGATGATCTACAAAAAAAAAAATTACCCGCTGTCCGTCTCCTACCGCTAAGCTATATCTATATAAAAATTCAGTTTGATCTGTTCAGCCGTTTAGCCGCGATAAAGAGACAAACACCCAGACACAGAGACAGAGAGACAGAGAGAGACAAATAGACAGATAGACAGATATACAGATATACAGATATACAGATAGATAGATATACAGATATACAGATATACAGATATACAGATATACAGATATACAGATATACAGATAGACAGATAGACAGATAGATAGACAGATAGATAGACAGATAGACAGATATACAGATAAACAGACAGATAGACAGATAGACAGATAAACAGATAGACAGATAAAGAGAGAGATAGAGTTACATTACAATTTATAATATTAGTTAAGATCAACACCAATATTGGCAAATTTTCATGAAGTTAATTAAGTTAAGTTATTTAAGATCTGATCAAAATGGATAGAAATAAAAAATTAAGAACGTGGAGCTAACTCACCAAACAGATGTAAAGTCATTAAGAACGGTTTTACGCTTCCATGTGTCACGCAGATGAAAAAGTTGTTCATCTAATTTGATACTTCCCGTTATACCCTTTTCTACATTTGGAAGCGGATAAAAATTGTTTATACAAAAACGACTAAATGTATGGCGATGACGTAACTTACTATGTACAAGGTGTGCCATATTATGCTGCTCTCGAATTTAGAAATGACACTACCCATGCTTTTTAAGGCGCCTTGCACATTTACACGTGTCTACACTATTTGCGGTGTAGCATGTTGCCTGTGACATTAGGTGATAGTTGTCAGTATCACATGACACGGAAAGTTTAAAAATCTTTTTCTTTACATAATATCGACTATCTATCATACATAGCAATAGATTCCATCACTAAACAAGTCTATGGCGCTACGTTACACGTATAACACTTTGCTTCATTTTTATTCCAATTTGATTTTATTTGTAGAAAATAACATTTTGGCATGCTAGATTTATTTAATTTACTACAGTTATTACGGATAACATATTTTACAACTGTGATAATATTTCGGGTACAGCTGAAATATTAAGTCATGATTTTAATTGCGGCTACGATTAAGACCGAAAAGGAACGGTTCAGCTAATGTCACAGGCACCACCATACTACACCGCACATAGTGTGGTTTAGTTTCGCTTTGTAAACGCTACAGCTTTCCACGTCGCTGATGCGCAAGTTTGGGCGTAGCATTAAGTTTGTTACCAGCGATAAGGAGTTATGCTAGGGAGTATTATTATAAAGAGGGAGTCTCCCTTTGCATAAGCACCTTTCATTCGCTACGTAGAACAGTAAAAGAAAACCAGACACTAAAAGAAGCTTTAAAACTTAAGATTTACTTAGAAATATTTGTTCAAATATTTATGTTCGTTGATATATAACTACTTCCTTGAGTTACAAGATATTATGATAATGTGATCTGGCGATCACCAACTTTTCAATCTGCTGTAGACACTACTAGACACTCGCAGATTTATTAACTAAACAAAATAGGTACATACAAACTAAAACTATATACACTACCTAATCTACTACTTAAACAAACATTTAGATTACCCAACGTTCATCTCCGTCCTTATTTTTATCATCACTATTTATAATATTAAACATTGAAATGTAGCGTTCTCGCAACTCATAATTTTACAATGCCCGAAATGGGCGACTAATCCCCAAATACTGAAACGTTTGTTAACTTTGACGACAGATTAAGTCTATTGCTGCCTTTGTCATTTGCTTAGTGCCAGACAAAGGCAGCAGTAGAATTAATCTGTTGTCAAAGTTAACAAACGTTTCAGTATTCGGGGGTAAGTCTTAAGTGCTCATTATATTATAATAAGACCTTTTTACACTTAGTGGCAAGTATAGTATACCTTTAGTAATGATTTGGAGGTACAGAATATTAATATGAATCATATTAATATTCTTTACTTCCAAATAATTATTAAAGGTCGAAAGATAATCCAAATGTTCAAGCCTACATCAGTTGGCAGCGTACCCAGCATGATGGCGATAGTACCACGTTGAATGGCAATGTTTATGCATTTCGCCAGATAAACCCCGGCATTTTGGTCATACGTCGCTTCAACCAGGCCATCTGATAGATTTTTGAAAATGAGATGATCTCCCGGCCCCCTTGGACCCAATGTCTCTACCCCAAACGGCTCAAATAATGTAACCACGATCGAGATTAGCATATTGGCGTCGCTTGTGCTACTCCGCAGATTAAAGCAAACCTAGAGAAAGTATGTAGTACGTACCTACTATTGTTAAATTAGTTGAACAATCGGAATATTTTCTTCTCATAGGGATTTGGGTGTCTCGGCGTGAATATCAAAAAAGAAAATAATTGTGAATTATTTTGTTGTCCGCTGCCGCGGCAGTTCGTGTTACCCTTCGATAGTGGATCCTAACGATACAAATTAAAACAATGGATATCGTTTACGCCAACCTTGTTCCATAAAAGTTAGATATAAAACACAACTGTTTGCTTTCATAACAAAAAATGACGTTTGTTATTTTTGCGATGGCGATTTTTGTACTTTCAGCCCATGTCGATAGGTCGATCAACTTTTGTTAGCGTTTTTGTTTGATGGACTGCCATAACATTTCGAGCTATAATGTTGACCTTACATTCGATGCGTGCGTTTTCCAAATATAATTAGTTATGGCATAAACATGCAAGATTTGTAATAGCATTAACTTGGCAGAAAAGTATGGCAATGAAGAATTGTGTAATACTCATCATCATCATCAGGCCATCGGGGGGGAGGGGGGTGGGGAACAGTGATAACAAGCTAATAAAACTCTTAAGTAAGTAAACACTAGTCAACTAACCAATGTCCTAAAGTGAGATAAACGAAAACCCTCGGTACTGTTCTTGCTATCTATACTTACGTACTTAATTGAAAGCATAGACTGGTTGAACTTCGTCTGTGGGCTTAGCATAAATACTTAACGAAGTTTTTCTTGTTAGCGTGGTGAAACAACCGCTCCAACCCTGATTGTACGATAGAAGTTTTATTCGGTATAGTGGCTGGGATTTCTACCATATTTCAGGCGGGTATTTGTTAAAGACCAGTCATGTTCCTGTCATCGGATGATGTATGTTATGTGCAAGTCGGCTCTATCAGATATTTTCTATTTCTGTCACGACGCTGGTGGCGTACCGTAAATCCCGCAATATTTTCGTTAGGTATATTATCCACATCTTTTTTCATTAGAGGAATGTGACCGCGGCCTGATAAATGCCTCCACTAAACTCAGTTATTTGTCTGCCTCGTTTTCGAGTTTCGTTACACAAAGCGCATATTTTTCAAGCACATACAACAGTCTATATGCACTATTAAAGTAGCGTTCGGTAAAGACTGCAATGTTTAAATTGATATTTTCGTAATAAATTACCAACTAATTGCGACGTAGATCTCTTATTATCATCAGGTGAGCCGTCTGCTTGTTTGCCAACAATGGCTTAAAAAACAGTCCGGACATCACAATACCATACCTGGAAGAGATCGCTTTCAGTGCTAAGGCCATTGAAAAATGTATCTATCTATCACAAAATATTAATCATACTATATATTAGTTGTCAAAAAATACAATAAATAAATTTAATTAACATATAAAAAAAAATAGTAGATAGAATATTAATTTATAATGTCAGTTGTCAGTTTGTCTTTGTTTGTCACTACTAAAATCGAATAATCCGCCCCTAACTGTACTCGGTGCAAAGGTGCCCATAACGCTGGCTGCGTTACCACGCTGAATGGAAATGGCTATCCCTTACACCAGGAACGAGCCGGAACGGGAGTCACCACCATTATCTTATATCACAATACACAATCTATATAAAAGAACAAGCCCTTTACTAGGAATCAACGCACAGACCATACCGCTTATGATAGAGACGTGAAATTTCAAATTCCACCTCTAAAGGCGTAAAATGAACCGCCAAAGTTTGTATCGTACGCTAAGCCAATGAAAAGCGGTTTGTGTACTAAGCATAAAAAATAAAGAATGCGTCAGGATTTTTCGAAAATCAACCTCTAAAGAGATGAAACGGGATATTGTAACTACTGTGGCTTATGCGCGCAAAGCCGTGCGGGGCCGCTAGTATATATTATGTATAAATTACGCACACCATTTCGTAAGGTGTATCGAGCTTCGGTAGATACGGTTTGTTTTGCCTTAAGTTAAGAAGCGTAGGAATAGCTAAGTTTTAATAATAATAATTGAATAGTTATTCTGAGCGTGCAGTATGCAGTGTGGAAACACAGAGATCTAATTAATAAATGCTTCGTGGGTGGTGGGATCCCATCGTAGAGCTCCACACAGCTCGACCGACGGCGCGCGGCATCGACGCTGCAACTTTCACAGAGGATGACTTTAATTAACATTTCCTGTGGCGCTATTAATCATGTCACTCATTTTTTCAGTGCTTTACTAAAAATATATAGAAAATGTGCTTTGAGTCAACATTTGCAATCAATGCTAATCTTGCTTTCTATTTTTGACTTTGACTACTAACTAACAAATAACTAACTAACTAACTAACTAATACTAACTATGACTGCTAACTAATAGCTGCGCCATGGGGTTTCAGCCGCTATCCTACAGGAGGCAATATATTAATCCACACTAAATTTTTTCGAAGTCCGTTTAGCCGTTACAGAGATGAGTGGAACCTATCATACTAAAACTCATACATAACTACAAACTTTTTCCGTTTATAATTAATGATCAAACGAAATTACCAAGTGAAGTTCGATCACAATTATTTGAAAGGCTTCATTCTTTGTGATTTATGTTTACATGTTGTATTTATGCCTCCACACACAAGCCCTCAACACGGATTTTTAAAGATTAACTCCTCTGGTTTTTCTTTGCCTTGTGTCACCAACTCGAGATCGTCAACGACTAGAGACTCTTACTCACACCAATACCTGACTACCTTACTCCACCCCTCCGGCGGGAGCTACCGTCTGAACAACATTTTTTCAGAGCAAATTACTGTCAAGTTTAGTGTATTTCACATTTTATTTTTGGATTAGGCCTATTATAATTAATATTTTAATTAATTTAACATAAATAAGCTTAGAGTGTGGATCTTTGTGTCTGAATAAACATACTTATATATATAATAGCTGTTACCCACGACTTCGGTCGCGTGGACTTAAAAAAAAGAGTAGCCATGTCCATCTCCGACCCTTAAGCTATATCTATGCAAAAATTCAGCTCGACCCGTTTAGCCATTTAACCGTGATAGCGAGACAAACACCCAGACAGAGAGAGATAGTTTCGAATTTATAATATTAGTTAGGATATATTTATTACATACTTTTTTGATCATTCCTTTTCTAATTATAAAATTTAGCTTAAAATTTCTAGGGCCCCTCCCTAGAAATTTTAAGCTAAATTTTATAATTAAATAAATTAAAAAATTAATTTAAATGTCTAATAAAGGCGTTCACGCCGTATTTTTACATGTAAGGAGGGAATGAAAAAAAAACGCTATACCCCATCATGTGAGGTGTCGTCGAACAGGTCTTTTAAAATGAAGTTAAGGTTTCCTAAAAACATTTTATTATCAGATGTACCGCTTGCGTATACTACTATAAATACTGGCCGACAATGTGTCGGCCAGTATTTCGCCAGCGTTTAGAAATGGCAGCGAGGGCGCTGCCATTTCTAAACTATGCACCTCAAAAACTTGTTATATTCTATGTAGATAGATCTTTATGTAAACTTTCGTTTTAAATTATTGGACAACATGTGATTATGACTTTTAAGCGGAAAAACTGATAAGTACTTTCAACGTCTTACGCGTCTACCATACTAAGCATGGCCCGACATGCACTTAACAAGTTATTCAATTAGGTTGTAATATTTATGAACCTTGAATCAATTTTTGTATCTGGCATGTGATTATAAAAACACCAAAATGGCTTAAATTTCTTCCAGGGAAGTTAAAACCATATTTATCGATTAATAAAGAAATAAATGCCGGAAAATGTATACAGTTATTGGAAATTAAATCGTGATTTAATTTAAACGAAGGATTTCTTTAAAATTTTAAAGATTTTATACACCACCTGCTCGAAAAAGGCCAATTGTGAATCATGCAAACCTCATATCTATAGTATGTCATTTACGCGCCGAGGTTCGGATTCGAACGACAGCTCCCGCTGGAGGGGAGGAATCAGATAGTCAGTATTGGTGTGGGTAGATCTCTAAAACGAAAACAAGACAAAAAAACCTGAAACATAATAGTAGTTTGTCGTGATACTATAGAATAATCCTTTATCCCGAACTAGATCTCGGTAGGTATTTATTGGTGTAATACTAATGATGACAATGATGTCTTAATAAAATAAACAAACAAACTTCCCCTATATAACCTCGTATCATATAAAAGAAACACTGTCTAGGAACAGGTTTTATTCAGAAACTCTGGGATTTCTTGGAATTCACTTCCTTGTTCAATCTTTTTGAAATGATAAAAGTTTAATGTAGAGCATGAGAAAATAAAAGACCATTTTTTCCTAAGCCGCAATTCTTACTTAGGCAGAGCCGGGATTGTCTTGAAGGTAATTCTGAGGGCGTTTTTCATGTCTTTTATTTTTGTTGTTCGTGATTTTAAGTTTGAAAAAGCGGTCAAGTCTGCTTGGACTTCACGAAATCTTCCGGATCATAGGGTTTATGACTACATTACTAAACTTTAAATGTTGAGAGGACATAAAGGATGTCACCCCAGTACCGATACATCGCGAGCTCTCTTTTTTGGAATTCACATATATTATAGAGTTAGTTATTAAGTCATCTAAGTGCACAGATATCGCATTCAGAGATATTTCTTCCACTCAAACTTACCAAGGTTGAGGAAAGTGGGATGCAAGTATTGAGAAAAAACGTTCCCATTATCTTTAAGTGACTTATTCATGGTTAGTTAAAAACTAATTACACGATACTACAAGCGCGAGACTAACAAATCTGGTCTTGACCAAAGTGCTGGCTTTATTTTGGGCCATATGTTAGCCTCCCTATACAGCGGGGCAACGCGGCTAGCATTTTGGGCACGTTGCCAGAAAATAGGGATCGCTTAATCTATCAATATTTAACGGAGTTAGAGTTCGTATTGTAGTTGACCGAGCGAAGCAAGTCTCATGGTCTACTGGAACAAAGGCAGCGTTTCTATGTCATTTTGTTTTTGTTCCGATCAACGGTGCGAAAATCACTTTTGAACCGTTGATTGGAACTTCATTAAGTTTTGTAGGCAAGTAGTTAATTTCAATTTAAAAAAAAATTCGAATATGAGCAGAATCGGTCAATGGGTTGTGAAGTTATAAGTCACGAGGCCTTAGTTTGGCGCAAACTAACACTAATTAGAATTCGTAAATAGTTCATAATAATAAGACTAAATATACGGACATTAATTAACTAGGAAAGCGACAGTAGCTTTTGGGTTTTTACAGTAACATTTATCATTAAAAAAGTCTCAATATTGTCAGTCAACTTTTTATTTCTTCTTGCCAAATGAAATAAAAATAGTCAAATACTGCCTAGTATTTGACTATTTTTATTTCATTTTACATACCATAGTAGAACCAAAGTGTCAAACCGAAATAGGCATTTAATAAAATAATATTGTGTATTTCTAACACGACACATGTTGTGGTAACTCCGTTGCGTATTTTAGAGGGGAAACACAGGAGATTTGGCGGCAGAGCTTTTCCTGGGTTCACCGGATCTCGGTGTAACTAACTACACTATACAAAATGTGTTTTGCTACATACATATCCGAGGTCTCTTTAGCCTAACGATGGTTTTATACTGAACATCTAATATAGAGTTACGAAAATAGCCCTTATTCAATTAAAATTAAGGTTTTATTTAAATTTTATTAGCTCTTGGCACGGATTCATTTCTCAAGTCAAGCCAGATAAATTGAACGTGCAAATCTCCCAATTGAATTTTTTCATCGACTCTCCCAAATTAGAGAAAGGCTTAGCAGTTTTACGACACCCGAGGGATCGCCGATCGCTTCGCCTTCGAAGTATTATTTCATATGAATTCTGTCGCTAGGTAAGTATATTACGAAGTCGAGGCATTCTTTCAATACCAGCTCATACACGCTCGGACGACGAAAAAACTTGGTATTCTTATTTTGGTCGACTTTTACGGCATTCTTACAAATTGGATTTGAACCTATGAAAAGTTATTAGGTACTAGTGATATTGGTGAAAGCGTTGTAACACGGCATATTTTGAGTAAGGTTTTCGGGATATCTAAAAAGCTAAAATATACCTATTGTAGTTAGCTATTGGTGTTAAATTCATTATGAGTATGGAGCGCTCTAGAGGGTTGAAAGTACCATTAAGGGTATTGGGTGGAATGGAGAATCTATAATAATATTGAGGTAAGGTTACCTTGTTGGGAACAGTTGTTTACATCGCGGTATAGATATTCTACAACAATAAGGCAATGCTATCAAATAGAATAAGTGATTAGACGCCATAAGCGTTTAGTTAACCATCGGAATAACAGAGCTAGATGCATGAGTAATTTAGACATACCATTTAGACATACCTTGCTTTATCAACATGCTTGATCTAGGTGATTTGCATAATGTACATTCGTTTCTATTACTTCTTAAATATCCATCTATCTACTTGATCAAAGCATTACCAATGTAACATAAAGCATTTATTTTTAATAAAACGGGAGCTTACGTTAAATCGAGTCGTCGTTATTCCGACTATAGTTCCGACCATATCCAATGACCTCGCTAAGCAAGACTAGGTTGCGTTTGCGCTGGCTTATACCATTCCTTGACAAAGATCACCAGTTGAGATTCGAAACAAGAGTCCGATTAACCGACTCGAATTTTACTTCGTTTTGGTATTCCAGTTTCATTAAAAGAAAATGTGTCATAATCACGTCAGATTTCAAACCACCATGCAATTGTAAGGTATATAGGTTGTAAGGTTGTAAGGTACCTAGAAAATAGTTATTTAGAGAAGTAAATTAATTTAAAAAATAGTCTTCAATTCGAAGTAAAAAGGAAAATCGAAACCGTGAATTAAAATACTGTTGACTAATCTGGCTGAGTACTTATTAAAATGTTTGACTATGTTTAAGTTTCCGGTCACATTTAGCAATAAGCGAAGCGTGGTTATAAATAGCAATGGACATCACCACGACCATCCGGTGTGGCTCACGGCAAAGGAATGGACTTTATAAAGGTGACTGCATATTTTAACGGGTTTTATTGAATATTACACAAATTATTAATGCGAAAGTCTGTGTGTGCGTAAATGTGTAAGTGTGTTAGTACGTTTTTTCCCATTTAACTCAGTAATGGCTAAATGGATTTATATAAGGTATTTAGCGTGTAGGGATCGAACGACTAGCGAGAAATGGATCGTTGAAGAACGCCTAAAACTAAAATATTATTTAAAGTTGTTACGTGTTGTCAACACATTTTGGCTTAAAAATGTTTGTAAAATATTTTCCGACTGTCAGATACTAATGGATACTATTGATGATACTACTACTATCTTACATTTATTCTCTTTTCATATCAAGGAAGATTTATTGAAAAAAAAAACTTACCTTTCTTAAAGTATATTATTACAGTCACATGATTATTTTTTAATAATACTTTTAATAATGTAACTCATTATACCTATTATAATGACGAAAATTCATTTCAAGCCAGTTGCTTCAAAATGTAATAAAATAAATTGGGTTTATTCATCGGTGCCGAGCTTACCCGAGTGTTTTCAAACAGGAATATTTTACAATAGAAATATGTAAATGAGAGTAGGTAGTATATATACTCAGTTAAAAACTTTGTATATACATATTCGTATAAAATTTATACTATGTTTAAACGTGATACTTTATGTATATTCATTTGTGCTTCATCTTGGTAATTCAATTTTAAATAATTCATAAATGCATGTCTGTTATTTTGTAAGCATTTAGATTTATATATAAATTTATATAATATAATAACTTTATACAATATAATATTCATATTTATATATAAATGGAACTGAAACGTGATTCTTAACTGCTGGCCTCTTGGAGAAACTCAAAGTATGCTATAGAGAGAGCTATGCTCGGAGTTTCTTTGCGCGATTAAATCCGGAATGAGGATTTTCGCCGAAGAATCAAAGTCACCGACATATCGGCAGGCCATATCGACGAAAAACCAATAACAGATGGTGAAAAAAGGATCTTGAGTGGCGACCACGAACTGGAAGATGCAGCGTAGGCAGGCCTCCCATAAGGTGGACTGACGGCATTGTTAAAGTAACGGGCAACCGGTGGAGGTAAATGGCCAAGTTAAAAAGGGCGGTAAAAGTGGGAGATGATGATGGTGATTAATATAACATACAAAATTCGATCTACCATCACCTTTATGATGGTTTTAGCTTCCTCTTTTCAGATGCGTCACCTTCAAATACGGTCGATAATTTATACAATTATACAGGCACATTATTATTTATATTTTCCCCATGTTTACACTTCAGAAAAATTACACTTTCCTCTGATGTTGCTTTAGAATACATTACAAGATTTAGTTCCAGTTGGTGAATTAATCCAACATTAATAACGACCGTATCATGAGCACCGTTTATCAATAAAGGCGAGGCTTTGTGGCATTAAAACTTGGCACAACTTGAGACAGTGCAGGCTGAAATGTGCTTAGCAAGTTACGTACTCAAGAGAGATATTAATATAAGTTTTAGTTGTAGTAACTCAGTTCATGACGGTAAATCGTTCATTTATTTATCGCGCCAGCTTAATGATAAGTTATGAGGTTCATTTGTGAACATAGAGATGAAACTGACATTATCATCATAAATTCATCACCAATCAGCCCATGCACTGTTTGTCTACTGCTTATGCTGTCACGACCTATTATTATATAATTTACGCTTCCTTGTTCTACTCTACGATTGCCGATACGTGGCCTTAATTTTAGAACATAAACAGAGACAATTTAGTAAGACAAAAACTGTGTAATCACTACATTACAGTAGGTACATTATCAGCCAGAAGGCGTTCACTGCTGAACATAGGCTATAACCTTATACCGCCTTGGTTTGGCAAAGTTATTCATTCGGAATAACTCTGTATTTCTTGCAGTTTTTGCATTGGATAGAAAAAAAGATAGTAATAATGAGTGACAGCAATGGCGTACCGCTATTAAAAAAATTGCGGCAGCGCCTGGACGAGCTTAGCACACAACAAGGAAGATTGGCGAAATAAGAAATAAGCTGCCGATGATGATGAGAAATAATGCTGCCCAAATTAACGAAGGGAAATCTTCACACAGAGACTAGAAGCTAGTAGAATCACACCTTTCGGTCACTAGGTCCAATGGAGATTTGATAAGATAACCACCATGTACCTACCTATATGTACATATACATGTACCATGTGTGTTGTTACCATGATAACTTGGACCCCAATAAGTAAAAGATGATTAATACACAATTGAGTTACGGTATGAAACAGCAACTAGAACAAGTCAACAAGTCAAACAAAGAATGAAATTGGCCATAAGAGTAACAACAAGTATTTGCCGTCATATTTCTCTTAACTGTTAAAGAGAAACAGACGTAAGTAGATAAAGAAACGCCATTTTATTCGACTATTCTATTGATAATTTAATTGTAAAATTACAAGTTAAGTTTACCAATAGTAATCTTCGCGTTTGTAGATCTCTGTAGCTATATTGAATGTACAATTGTACAAGTACAACATCTTTTGCTTGGAGCAACTGGGCACTTCTTTGAGGCAGTAGTACTTGTATTTATTTGAACAAACAAATAACTTTTACCGTTAAACACTGTTAAGTTGTCAATTTTATGTTACGGAGTTGACATTTAATTTATATTTAGTAAGGTTGGGCCGAAGTGGCGGTGAGGGGCTGTCGTCATATTAACGTGGACAGCTGGAGCTGGCGGATGCTCTCGAAATAAACTAACCACTTCCATCTCCGTTCGCCAGCGCCGTCGTGCTGCAAGTAGGGTTGCCACTCTGCAAGAATAACTGAGATGAAGTTTTATTAACTTGGTGTTCATTCCATTTATTCCATATTAACAATTTGCCGAATAACATATCGGAAAAGGACATTCCCTGGTAAGAAATAGGCTAATTAAGCTTTAATTAGATTTGATTACCTTTTACATGAAATACGGTCCGTAATTTTGTCCTTAGTGTTTTATATATTATCTATGAAACCTAGAAAATCGCCTTTGTCACAACCATAACACCATAGACAATGTACATTTTTTCCCTGCTTAAAAAATGTATTTGTTTAGTATATTGCTGTGAAACGGTCATGCCATACATCATGCTTCGTTAGTTGTACGACTCGTCCTAAAGCTCTATCGCATTCATATAAATACCAAGTAACATCAATAAAAGACAAAATACCCGACCGCAAAATGTAGCTTATGGCACTCCGGACGTAAAGAGGAATCCAACGTCACGTCACTCATCAAAATCGGTCATGCAGTCTACGCTACAGGTAGCTTTATAGAAACACACAAACATACATACTTATATTCTTACATACATCCCAAAATTATTAACCTCCTTCTTGGGCAGTCGGGTAAAATATATACTAAGGAGTTGTTGTAACCAACACATAAACAATACGAGATGGCATCAGACAAAACAAATAGTTTTAACTGCTTTAAGAAATGCTCTTATAGAAGACAAACAGTTAAATGTGAGTCAGAAAGAACGATCTTACCATCATTATTTTGCTCGACGAGTAAACTGACAACTTTTGAAAATGTAGATAAAATAAAATTATTAAAAAAAATAAAAATAAAGTTAAGGGCAGCCCTTTCAGCAGGTGCATCTTTGAGCATGCATCATACTTCAGATGTAATTAAGGCGTGAAAGATCGTTGCTTACACGGACTCAGGCGACGGTTCGCTACTTGTTAGCTATAAATAACTTGATCATAAATTGTTTCATCCGTACAGTAATAAGTGTATTCTGAATGGCACTATTATCTTTATAAGATATGCATTGCAGTGAAAAAAATACATAAAATTTTAATTAAGTCTGGGGTATATAATACCTTCTCACGATTATAACTCTAGTTACCAAGCTAGAGGGCAGCTCTAATAATCATCTGATTAAAAGTGCCTATCTGACTCGAGTCACTTAAAACGAAGACATCGCCTTTTGTAATTCTTCTAAGCTCTACAAACCAGCTAAGAGATTTTGGTCCAAAGATTTTTCCAAAAAAAACCTAGATTGCCTGCAGGGGTTTATTTATGTATTCACCCTGCTGAAACACCTTATTTTCTCGAGTCACCTTCAAGACCATTAAAGTCAGTCGTATTTCATAAAAGGTTTTGACGCAGTTTAATTTTATACGGAGATTTTTATTAAGAAAGATTCAGTAAATTCCAGCAAGGTGGGCTACAGAGGAGTAATCTTTACGTGAGTGCTCCCGACACACGTCGGGATTTCATGATTTAGGATGGCATTCCTTTGGCCCGGAACTAAATATTTTCACAAGGAGCGGTGTCAAAGCCAAATGCTCATATGAGTAACTAAGCTTGCTTCTGCTTATTAAACTTCGTTGTTTAAATCAAAAATCTACCTACAATATATCGAATTTCTTCAGCTTCAGCTACCATACATCATATTTGTACAGATTGAGTAATATCGGTAATTAATGAACTAACAAAATTATTTTAAAATGTGAAATTGACATCTACTTATTTTATTTATATTTCAGTACCAAAATGATCGCAGCTCTAGACCGAACTGAGCTGATAGACGTTTGGTGCTTATATTGTTGCACACCTCTTAAGGAGGTAGTTTGTAGGGTACATAATTGTATTTTTTTAGAACTGTTTCCACCTACATTCTGCAATAAATATCTTGAATCTTGAATCTTGAATCGGTTCCTATCAACTTGTCTTGTCCTTTGCTTTACCTTAACGAAATCAATCTTTGCAGGACACCAACACGTCTCGTCACTCAGTTCATGTGAATTAAAGAGGCACGTAACATTATGTACTTTAATGTTCCACGATTTTTATTTTCACGAATATAATAATAATACGATTTCATACGTTTCCATACACTAAAGTCATAGCGTTCGTGCTCGTAAAAAAACATTTGAAACATGACTGCACCTGTTTAGGCAAGATTATTAGCCCATAAAATATTGCAGTAATATTGATCCGAATATTTGAAAGGTGGGTGAGTGTACGAGAGTGCGTAGTAGGTACAGCTTATAAAATGTAACTACGGTTTATAGCACTGCTCGCTTGGGAGCGTTCTGCGGTGGAATCGCGTATGAAAATGTTTACGGTTCGTGCCACGATTTCAGAGAGTAATAGTTAAAGTACCTTTACCATATCATGCACAAACGACTCGCCGTAAACGTCGGCTTCAACATGTAGGAGCATCTTTGATTTTTATGATTTTCTTATCGCGGGTGTTTTTATGTCTCATAGTTTGATCGGTTAGTTTTATGGATACGCTAGTTTCACTGAACTATAAAATTAGAATGTAAATGTAATTTAGTACTACTAACTTCGCTTAATATCTTTTTGAAACGAGTTTTTGGGTTAAGCCTTTTTTGTCACAGAATATCGTGTTAATCGAAAAAGTTAAAAGATAGCATCTATGTCTTCAACATTAGCCTAATTTTGAGGTCGCGTGCCAGCTTCAGTCTGGAAACAAAGAACGGCTGTTTGTTATTAGGACAGCAGTTATTAGGACGCATTAGTGTGGGGATCCAATATTCGCACCCGCCGCTTGGTGGGCTGCTACGGATGTCGCCGCCCGCACTCGCCACCCATCTAAGTTGTACATCTTCTTGCAACTTTGATATTTCGACCAACCCGGGCTTAGCCTGCATTGTTTATCATGGCTGGGCGAAGTGACGCAAAAGGTCCTAAATAGTTAGTGTAAGCAGGTTAGCGAACAAGTTCAGATAATAGGTACACGAGTGATCCGACTTCTCTTATTGCGCAACCTATAAATCTTTTTACCTCCATTTTTACTATAAGTAATATAAGATATGAATAATGTAGAGTAGTGCTAGTAGAAGAAACGTCCAAATTTTTTTATGTCCGTCAATGTTGAGATCGGA
The DNA here is from genome assembly GCA_947579745.1 of Apocheima hispidaria. NCBI lineage: Eukaryota > Metazoa > Arthropoda > Insecta > Lepidoptera > Geometridae > Apocheima > Apocheima hispidaria. The sequence continues at coordinate 9,029,854 of OX388151.1, forward strand.
AAGAAAAGTAATAAAACGCGCGAGGCATACATGTGCGGTCGGCCTCGAATAAAAGGACAAGTGTGCACGGCTACAAAAAATAAATCTAAAGAGGATATAGGACGGAGCTTGGGCTCTCGCATCATTAATCTCATCTTTATTATAAACACGAGGGCCGACTAAATCATAAACATGTTTGAATGCCTAAACCGTTTGCTCTTTCACTCCTACGCGTTTAATGAAGTGTTCATTGAACTATCGAGTTCCTCCGTTTGTTAAACTCAGTGTTCTTGTTTGAAATTCGTGCTTCTTTGTGCGATCGGCGAGATATCGAACTCATGTAAATGAGCACAATAGGTACAAAACGTCATTGTTTCGTCCCAAAGCGTAAACATATCGGAACAAAAACAAGCCTGTTGTTTATTCAAAGCTTTAGGTATACGTAGTCGCTATCGTTGTGTGAAAAATTGTATTGGGATTGGGACAGCCATGAATTATGCGCGTTGGAAAAATAACTCAATTTGCAACACGTGCTAACAACGGTCTGGTGACAGCAAGGCTTTGTTGTAGGTTCATGTTATTTTATTCGCCGTAATTAATAGCACTATGTGAAAATAAAAATGTTTACGTTTTTAAAACTGTGAGGTCTACTGACCTCTACAGTATAGTTTTGAACCAAATATTGCATAAAAGAAAGTTCAGAAAACCTAAGACGTGGTTATTTGTTTGACTTGTTAATCGAAGTTACCGAAAGACGCAGCGTAGGTAGGCACTGGGTGGACTAGCCATTTCCAATTCAGCTTGTCCACGTTACGTTACGATAGTCAAAATGACCGACTCAATTTAAAGTGAGTACTCGTCAGTTTTCATAGTATGATAGAACATGTAGTTTTCATACTATGTTAGATGTACTATTAAACTATTTGATCCTGGTTCGCATGCTTGACTTGTTCAGACGTCATGGTATTATAATTATACTTATGAGGTCGGATATCCACTGAAGCTGTGAAGAGCTAGGCTAAATTAGGAAATTGATTTAAAGAAATTTAGTTTTATTGTGTTTTATTCGTATTTTGTTCATTTTGAATTCACTTTGAGAAATTCGATATTTCAATCCAGCCTAGCTCCACTCCATACAGGGCCGCAGAATTGTGACGTCAATGATCACACTCAAAGTACTACGAATAAATTATTCACAGAAATATTTATAAACATACAATATTCCAAATTCTAGTAAAAATTGCGAACAGGTTACTTTCAATTCTTTGCATTTTTTACTACAAAATCAGTAGGTAAAACTCGGTGACAATAGTATCACCCTTCAGTATCACTTTTCGTAGGCAAGTCACATTTCCGGGTACAGGCGCCCCTTTTGTTTCTTATATTCCTTTCACGCCACCGGAAATTTGTGAAAATATAAAGAAATGTATAACGAAATACTCAAATACGTAAGTACAAGTATATAGTCGATGTAAGTAAAACGTACTCGTAGAAACGGTAGTTCTGGGCAGTTTTTAGATTGTTTCTTACAATTTACACGTAGGAAAGTACAAGTTGTGTACTTCTTCATTAGTTAATTCATTAATCGTATGACATAAGTCTGATCAAATTCAACAAGCAAAAAGTATCAAATTAGATGAAATAGCCAAACTCTTAAGCACGTATTTACTCCATGTCGTATGTGACGGCCGACGTCAGTGCGCGTGGTCTCCGAGAGCGCGCGTATTCCTTGATGAAGGAGTTCTATAGCTCTAGAGCGAGTCTCGATCAAATTAAATTACCGTGTGCGTTTTTTTCTTACATTATGTATGTACTCGTACCTATTTTTTTCCAATAGAATTAATTAATAATTACTATGAAGGAAAATTATGATCTATTTTTTGCTCTTTGTTTTCACGCTAACTAGATAAAATAATTAATCACAATGTTTGGTGAAACGTTATGATTAATTTATAAAAGTTTTTTTACAATGTACCCACGTATTTGCTTACTTTATTAGACACCGGATTTGGCAAAGCATTGTGTTTAGGAATAATTTCAATATAATGTAGTTATTTCTTAAAGTTCCTAATGTCTTGAAACAAGGATCTAAATATTTTTTTTGTGTATTTAGTAGGAACTTAACAATTGTTTAAGAAGGTACATGATAACATGATTCCCCGGGCACTGTTTCTTTGAACGTGGAAAACACGGTTCATCCCTAAATTAATTATGTTTCATAAAATACAAGCCCGTTAGGTTAGCCCTAAACAAATAAATTATTATTTTAATGGAAAGTAAAGTCCGTAGCTTGCTATGTACTTGGTAGGTAACCAAATACTTATTAATAATTACAACATTATAAATGTTAATCACGCAGAAGAGGAAGTCGGGTCGACTTACGAACCATGTCGAAGAAAGTGGGTGTAGATAATATATGATATATTATTACGTACTGTTTACTGAAATTAACACGTCTCTAGTTACGTGTACACAACGTTGTTAATTTGGTGCAGATTTTGTTTGCATAGAACTTACATATATTTGTTTTTCTTTTCGGTGTTTAATATTTTTCAATTTGTATTTGCAGTGCCACCTATAATCATATAGCAAAACTAGCTTTTGGCCGGCCGTTCACGCCGATACCGAGTTGCTCAATGCTTACAATAGTTGATTATGATTTGGAATGAAATATTTTCTAATTTTGATCAAGATTAGAAGCAAGATTCACGAACATTTCGTAGGCAACAGTTTTTTTTTTTTCGTGAATTTATAAATACGTATAACCAAAGTTGTTCTTTATCTTGTAAATGTCGCAGGTATATTTTCAAAACTATTATTTATTAATATTTATTTTAAACTACTATTAACAAAACTATTTTGATATTATAATTTAGCTAGTGATATTATAATAGCACGATATATTGTAAATCGGCTCCATTTCTCACAATATAATGATGTGTTTTTAGTTTTTTTGTAATTTCACGGGACCACTGTAGTGATATATTAAAAAAACTAGGTATATTATGACTGAAGTTGGCAGTGGGGAACGTCGAGCGTTCTGATTGGTCACTTCTTTTCTTCCGCCATATGCAAAACAATAATAGTAATAACTGGAGCGTGCGCGCAAATTTTCGTCTAAATTTACTGTTTAAAGTGATGTTTAGTTAATCTTTTCATTAAAATGTGTGACAGTGAACATTTGTAAGGGAGAAAATTTTCAGATACATTAATATCGAGTGAAAGCAAGTGTGAGATTGTAGCACAGGAAGATGTTTACATAGACCAATGAAAATATTACAATGGGCAGTCTGATAAAACCAAACACCGGAATGGAGTCCACACCACCACACTCCTGTGCCATGCTTCTCGCGTAGTAACCTCGAGTGTGATGGAATTAAATAGCTTCTGGAGGACTAAAAGTACCGGTATTCTACCCGCTCTCAGAAGCTCGGTTGTTATCCCGGCATCACCCGGCGCCTTGTTGTTTTTAAACAGCTCGAGAGCCATTCTAATTAGACCTGTGTCGGTCGGTCATTTCCCATTTATCATGTTTCATTGAAAATTAAATGAACGAGACATATCAAACAGATCATCACCGCAAATGTGGTTAAAGAAATAATGAGCTAGGCTGAACTCTGAAGTCTTTAAGACTATTTATTTAATGCAATTTTTTTATTCTTCTAAGTAGTATTTTGTTATTTTTGTTCTGAAGAACTTTGTGTAATTTGATGACACATTCAAACACATTATTTTTTTTATGATTACAATAACTTCAAAATGTCAAAATAACAGTGGGAAAAAATATTATTCATTAAATTCTATGTATAATCCGTAAAATAGTTCCTCCAATATGGTTGAGGAGAGCGATGGCTGGCACATGCGACCTACACATGCAACTCTTGAACGGGTGCTGCTTGCGGGAGCTGGACTACTCGGTGTATACACGCAACATAGTAATAAGTATAGTAGATTTTCCTCTTGCTATGTTGTTAGTCTTATATTATATCAGTAATAGTTGACAAAAAAATTAAAAATTGACAAAGGGCATAGACCTCGGAGTCCGTGGAGCTGCACCAAGAACAATAAAGAAAAGAAAAAAAAAACGTAAAATAAAGTATGTCATTTTCAAAAACACGTCTCTTTATTTCTAACTCTATGACTGCAAAATTGTCATTGGAAAACGGACCAATCAGTGACCACCTCATAATATAACGACCAGTGAAATTGTCAAAATATCATTGCCTTACAATATCACTATAGTGGTCCCATGATATTACAATGCCACTAAAAACAGGCCATTAAATTGTAACAAATGGAGCCGATTGACAATATAACGTGCAATTGTGATTTGACTACTTTAATTATAATATCACGGCTTTAACAATACACCTGCGACATATATAACATCTTCAAACCTTCAAAAATTCCTAGCTGATTAAAAAGCACCATATACCTATATATAATAATATGTTAATCCACAACAAGTGAAAACCCGCTTAAAAAAGTATAATATAATATAATACACTTAGTATTGTATCACGCAATTGGTTAGAATTATTTTGAGAGGGTCGTCACAGCCAACACTACAAATTCAGGCAGAATCAGTTGTGATTCGACAGGAAGTGCGGGATTACTATATTTAAATTCAATCTTTACAGAGTTCGAAATTAGTCCAGCGGGTTTTGTTAATTTAATAACGCCTCTCGCTCCGGCGATGAACGACAAGCTGCCATCGCGTACAAAATTTATTTTGATCAAAATTTAGCTATTTCGTAATTAATCTTCGGTATCTACTTGTTTTCGTTCGGTTATTACGTTTTAACTACATTCAAAGTTGTGATATTACTTCGTTTATGAGTTTCGATGTTAATACCGCTTTGTCTGTTCCGACAACGAATTCTATTAAAATTGTATTCTCTGTTTTAGGCATGAGTTATTATTTAGATATTATTTCTGCACAAAACGTTTATTTTTATATCTCGAGAGAATATGTTTTCAAAGTGTGTTCGTATTCGTAAAAGCGTATGCATCTTCTGCACAGATATTTATGAATGTCGGTGATCTTGGTCACGCAGAAACAAGCTCGATGTTACTAAACCATATATATAAATTATATAACCCTTTACTGATTAAATAACGGGTGTTTAAAAGTTCTAAATAATAATAATTCACCTAAAAGCCCGATTCGTTCGTTGTGCCCGTGGCCGGCCGTGTGGCGGCGCGTATTTACGACACCTGCCTCGATGGCATTAGACCACCTATTGGATTACGGAACGCCCTCCACTTAATCCCAATTAAGCGCCTTCTTTAAAATGATAATACACGTGTATTTACAGTACACGTGTGCTTAAACCGACAGTACAATTGCTCTAAATCTACATCAATTTACAGTCAGGGTGATCAAAGTGGTATGTTATATTTTTCCACATGATGCCTTCTATACAAAATATTAGCAATCAATTCTAAGGTAATCAATATCTTAGCAATTACAAAGCTAAAGTTAGTAGGAAACTGAAAACAATCAAGACGTGAATCAATGGTTTCCGAAACAACATAAATCTAAGTTAAAAGTTAATTTTGTCAATCCGGATAATTCCTCAAGGTTTAATCAGACTAAGTTGGGTGTAATTAATGTTCACTAAGGCCACACAATCTAGGAAAGCTTCGGCTAAGCTCGCGCTCGCTAGGGAAGCTCGGAACATCGGAGTTTGGAGCGAGTCGGAGCGGCGCTGAAGGCGGGCGGCTGATGGCCTCCGGCGGGCGGGCGGGGCGCCGGTCGAGCGCCACTGTTGCCAGTGCCATGGGGGCTCGCGTCATCTCGCTACGCATCGCGTATAAACATTCCCGCTCCACCCCCTTATTAAAATTTACGTCGCTCGCCTGTCAAAACTCGCTCAAACAAATAAATCGACGGATATAATTAACTAGACGTGACCTGTATAAACTTTTCATATCTATAATATTAGTTAATAACGGTGAATAAAGTGATTTCGTTTGCCGCTTTTTGTGTTATGGATATTGGGAACTTTTCCGAGGAGTTTATGGTAAAACAGTAATCGTGGTAGATATTATAACTACCTATATTAAATGTTATGAAGGTACTTTGAAATTGTTGGGAAAGAGGCCTGTAAGCCCTATCGGATCGTCCCACAACTGGCTTAACATATACTGAGCCAAGTTAGACATGATATCACTTACGAGAGGTTTTGCCCGCTGATTTTGCCTCAGTGATTATTGCTGGTTTTAAATGTAATTCTCAACTGATAATAAAATCTCTAACTAAATAATATATTTTAAGAACTCTTATCGGATTAAAATAACGTGTTACTTTATTAGGCTACCTATAAAAACGCTTTTTTCCCCCCAATTACTTATGTCTTGAAAATTTATAAAAAAGCAGACAAATAAATTTCTTAAAATACTTCGCGTTGCTTCACTGTGGACTTCACTAACATTAGAGGTTTTGGCCTGTAGAAATCAATCACATTCGGGGCCAACTGAATGAAGTATTTGCTTCGTTGATTTCATTTGAAATTAGTGGATTGTCATGGATTTCTTAAATAAACGTTTTTTATAATTCTCTGCGGTTATCTGTTTTAAATTTTCAGACGCAATCGTGTTGTGGTTATGGGATCTTTACAATGGATTAGATTACGAAAGAGGAAAATTATAGTTTTTTGAGAACATGCTAGCAGCGTTTAATTTTTTAGTACTTTTACATATCTATGTTACATGCATTTTGATTAATTTAGGAAAATCTCCGTAAAATTGTATTATAATGCAACGTTTCACTAAAATATTAACATTGAATTGCAATAGTTGATCTGAATATTGATTTTTAATCGTTTTTGATGACAAAAGACGCACATAAAAACACCCACTAACAAAATAAATAATTATTACGGTCTCCTTGTTCAAAAAGATGTTCAATATACTCTACTGCTAATTAACAAATGAAAAGCTTTTTGAATCATATTCACATTAAACAGTTTAATTAGGACACCGCGAATATAAATTAAAATCTGCCACCGCAGACCGAAAATTACATTAAATACTTACATAATATTAAAATGTTCTGGAACATTTTATAAAAAAACAGCATCAACAACAGAAAACATAGAACAGGTTTCGGGTCATCAAATGAACATTCCAACGATGACATGTTTTGTTCATGGTCGGTGCTTAATTGCCACGAAAATTGTCGTTTCATGTAGAAAGGGTTTGATTAACAAACTTGTGATGTTTTTGCCAGATACGTCTATTCGATGAACTTAGCGATGGTTAAAAAATATTTTAGTAAAAATTCAAACGATACTATTAGAGTTTCCGGAGGATATAAATACAAAGAAATGTTTTATCTATTGACATATTTCATGACTAGTTAATAAGGTAGACCTAAAGGTACTCCTACTACTGCGGCCGTTCTCACACGATGCGATCTTCAAGTGACTGGCGTTTTGGACACGCATCCAACGGGTAGCTCGTGAGTATACAACAAGCAGCCATGCAGATTCGCTATGGTCGCCATGCGACGTGACGCGTCGACTACACATCTACTACGAGTATGACGTCAGTTGCGCGCTAGCGGCAGTGGTGGTCGCATGCTACACGAGTCGACTACGTGTTGCAGCAAAATGACGGCCGAACTAGAAATAAACATTAGTTTTGTGTTTGAAGTCGAAAAATATGCTTGTTTGTTTGTTTGTTTGTATGTTGTTGTTACTTTGACAGAATACTCAGTCAGAATACGTCAGAAAACTGAATAGTTTCCTGACAGCGACAAATGCTCTGCATTTAGTATTTCTTTCGACGTAGGGGTGCATCCACAATTTTATTTTTCGTCTATTTCTATTCTTGTAATAAATACAAAGTAGATCATCATTGTCACTAGTACTTGATATCGTTGTACTCGAAGGCGGTATTCGTCAGAATGATCGTCGTGTGCGGACACAAACTATATTGAGTAGCATATCCGTAGGCGACCCATGGTTTGCCTCTCAGTCGCGTCGCTTGAAGAGCGCATTACGTGAGAAAGGCCTTTGATTATTTTTATCATTCCACGCTTAATTGGCGTTTTACTATCAACTAGACTTTGGTAAGGGACGATGTCATCGAAGTTAAAGTGCGTAGACTTCATGGGTTTCATTGGTAAAAGGGGACTTGTTTCTAAAATCTCGAGTTAGACCGTTACTGTTTACAGATATAACGATTTCCACTAAAAAACTGTACAAAGGACTGGTCAGGGAATATCTTTATTCTACTCGATATCTCCGTAGGAGTAAACGTGACGTTACGACTCACTGGGCTCGTACTTTACAGGTAGAAATCGTGACTTCAATACGAAGATAGGTAGAGTATTTTTTTTCAAGAAGGAACACAGGAAGTTTTTTTTCTGACCTAGCTCATGGTTATATGACCTCTTGATAATTTAGCGTGGTACCGAGTTCAACAGCAAATTATATCGGTTTTATCAAAATATATCAGACTGATATTAGCTAAATTGAGACCAAATGAAGGACGCATTTATCGAACAATTATTTAATTATCGATATTATTAGCAGGAGAGATGTTAGTGCTCTGTACTGTCTCGCGGAAACACCATACAACGTTAATCGTTGTAAATAATACGTGCGAAAGAGAAAGGCACAAACTACAAACATGTCAAAGAGAGACCGATTATTTTTTGGTATATTATACCAACAACTGATCTATTACTGACTGCCCCGGTGGCTCAGTTGGTAGTGAACCTACCTTCTGTGTTTGGGGGCGTGGGTTCGATTCCCACCTAGGACAAACATTCATGTGATGAATATTTGTGTTTGTTCTATGTCTGGGGGTTAATATCTATATAAGTATGTATTTAAAAATATCTATGTACGTATATCAGTCTCTGGCAGCTATATTACAAGCTTTGCTTAGTTTGGGGTCAGATGACCGTCTGTACAAAAAATGTCCCAGATATTTATTTAATTTTAATTTTATTAAGCATTAAATAAAATAATCTTACAAATACAAACGAACTTGCAAAATAATACAAACTATTCGGTCTAAATACAATTAAGTACATTTTTTACTAACCCAAATAGTACCTACATCTATCATGTGTCCCATCATCATTATCACGATGATAATTATTATATATGCCAGTGCTGGGTAGAGGGCTATTGATCTCTTTCTCTCTCTCTATCTCTCTCTCTCGCTGTGCTATCTACCTCGATCCTAAGCCAATCGGGTCCAGGACCATAATATGTTTTAATCAGTTCTTACCTAACACTGATTGTTATTCTAAAATCTATTCGTGACATCAACCTTATTTTTTAAGTAAGTTGGTTATCAAAAGCCATCGGCCAGTTGAGAGAGCTCCAATTTTACGAGCAGTCTCTTTATACGATTACGATAGTTTCGGAAACGTGACACTATTCATTCGACCGACTTGTTCCTAACGACGGGTTTCACTTTAATATTCAACGTTCTGTAGGTTTTTCGTTAGCTGTAATATAAACATTTATCTATATTACTAGAAAGAGTCTGAAAAAAATTAAGATTTCATAAAATTCGGTTTTTTTACCATAGGTGACAAACAAGCAGACGGGCTGCCTGATGGTAACCGATCGCCGTCTCCTATGGATATCTGTAACACAGGGGGCATCACAGATACGTTGCCAACTTTTTAAGGACTCTATTACCAGGGTTCTTCCCCATATTGCAGCTACTCGGAAATACCGCAAGTGGAAGTTTTTTCCACATTTTGCACGTGTCAAGCAAAAGGTGTACAGTGTGCAGTTTCCACAGATCGATAATAACATATGAATGTGCTTTTAAGCGGTGTCGGCTGGTCTGGTGATAGAACCGCGACGTCGGCATCAGCTCGAACTTCACCCCAGATCGTATTCGACTCTCAAGGTGTATAAAAACTGGTTTATTCCACAAGCTACTTTGAGAGTAGAAAATAAATAGGCCAAAAGAAATTGACCAAAAATATAATCAAGATGTATATGCACGCGCTTTTAGTTGTGCATAAATGTATAAGTACATAGGAATTCCGTTTGTCAACTATATACATCGTTTCATTTTCAACACACTCACTTTATTATTTTCACACAAAACAATTTCAATAGCATAACATTGTGAAGACGTGTCTTTAAAAGCAATTCCAAAACCGCTTAAAAGTAAAGTGCTGGATTGAACCGCGTATTTTTCGTCACATTGCATCTCCCCCACTCGTTATCGATTTCATCCGACTGATTTTTTTGTCGGGTACTCTGTCTTTCAAGGCAAACAAAGAGCTAGCAATGCCAAACTTCCAACTCATGGACTAGTGTAGTTAGTAAGTAAGTATAGGTTATGATTGTGACGCAGAGTCAAAAAAAAAAAGGTAAAATTCTAGTCACCGCTACGCCGGTGGAGTCGCGCGTCTATTCAATCTTACCCCCGAATACTCAAACGTTTGTTTTGACTTTTTTTTGACTTTGACGACAGATTAAGTCTGTTGCTGCCTTTGTCATTTGCTTAGTGACAGACAAAGGCAGCATTAGAATTAATCTGTTGTCAAAGTTAACAAGCGTTTCAGTATTCGGGGGTTAGTTTAGCTACGAAAACGCTGGTTTCACTTAATGGACCTAGTTACTCATGTAGTTGGTAATGGAGCCTCAAAAATGCCCAGTGAGGGTCAATTATCTAAGTATTGTCTGAAGTTCTAGAGTTGAAGGCAGGTGTAGGTGTTATTATCAGCTTATACATTATATTATATACGGTGCTTTTTAATCGTCTAAGGAGCTGTTGTGAGGATGATACCAGAAAACGAACAAATTTTGTTCTAAGACTTGAAAATACGCGAAAAAAAATTAACTGTTGCATGCATTTTTATTACAAATTATAATTTTTTTTTTTTTTTTTTGGTGAATTTTTAAAAGTCTCATGTAAAAATAGTTTTTAAATTTAAACTGTTTATTACTAAAAAAAATATTGAAAAGTTGTTCGTTGTCTTGTATACACGCAGTGCATTGCCGTTAATTATTCGAGCTATTGAAGTTAAAAATTCTGGTGGCCCTGAACTTGACCTTAACATAAGGTGAGTTACATCTCGTCAAATAAATCATTTAAAAAGTAGGATTTATTACAGATTTTTTTATTATAGTAAACGCACTTGTGAAGTCCAATACGTACCAGTATAGTTCGATCTTACAAGGTTTTGTATTTTGTCGGTTTTACTCCACCACGTTCTTATTACTTTCGTTTCACGCTATCACGCTGTGACAACTTTCAAATAAAGATTGATGTTTGTCTCAACATAAAATTCTGAGCGTGTGGCGTGTCTCCGTAAAAGTGTTTATGCCTCCACGAGACGGCATTTGCATACGTACGGGGTGGGTTGGCAAATTCTTCTACAACACACGCTTTAGTATAAGAAAGTATCACTTAATAAGTATTTCTCAAGATTACCATTAAATGAAAAGTGCATTTTTGATAGGTTTGTACGACCTTCAAAACCAGTTTCAATTTCTAAAATATTTTTTACAGCGGTTAACCAATTATATTTACGGAGATTAGCGCTAACTAGGCAAGATTGGCGAAAGAGAGGACGCTTAGGTCAAATAGCTACTTGTTCAGCCTTTATTCATAAAGGATCATAAACGCAGAGTTACTTAGCAACATATGATTTAATCTTGAATTTAATATACATTTTATTTGCAAGCAAATATCCAAAAATTCTCGGTAACGTTGATATGACACAGTTTGTTACGGTTCCGCTTTGAATAACATTTTTCATTCTAATTTGAAAGCTCTGAGAAAAATTCGAGATGCTTTTATACACTTCTCCTAAAGTATGTAAAGAAGTGGAATTGCTTACATTTTTCATAATATACATTATACAAGCTTAGGTTTGAATAACAGAGGTGGGAAATAAAAGAAGGCTTGTGGCATTGTACAGCTTGGTACCTTCCCGAACTCCGGCTCCACCGGAGCCTGGTTTGCTCTAAGACCTGTGGAAACAAAATGCATTACTGCAATTCATATAAAGCTGAAGAATAAACGTTGGCATATCATCTCGTTAGAGAATATGGAACACGGTGTAGCGTTGTACGTGCTCAGCAAAATGTGTTCCATTGCTCTTTGTGTCGCTTTCTTTTGTTCAGTGATCTACCGAGTCCCGCATGCAGGGAGGTGTATACTGGCCTTTCAATAGCTCCGTGTCTATACCACGCCTAATTAGAGGGATGCTTTGAGATTGAGATACGTTCATTCATTAATTGGCAGCCGCCTTATTATGATTAAGATAGCTATTGAAATACGTATGTACCAGTACCTTATTTAATTTAATCAAATGTAGCCCGAGCTTAATAAACAATGAAAACTATAGGTATTTTAGTACCTTCAATCAACTTGATTAAATTACGTTTTGCACTGGCCGTGTAAGTTTCATCATACGAACAAAATAATCAACTGATGTAAATGCCATGATATATAGTTATGGTCTGTAACCCTGCGACCCATGACATTTCCGTACAGGCCCGAACGGCCCCGTCAGATGCCTGTGTTGCTCTAAGCCTGCGACAGAGCAATATTAAAAGAAAAGCAAAACAACTGATTTCAAAATGTAGTCTATGACATTCCGGAAAGAAATATCTAACGATACTTCACTTGTCAAAATCCTTCAATACCTTTTGGCTACAGAAGGTAACATAGCAACACACTAAAATACTTTCATACACCCTAAAAATATTAAGCTCATTCTTGGACAGTCGGGTAAAAAAGATATCGTGTAGATGGTTTTCAATACCGTAGCCCCAAATTTGTTTTGTTACCTAAAATCACATTTATAATAGATTATAAAATACTGTGAATAGGAGGCGGCTGGGCTAAATTGAATGATTAAATTCTGTCTGTGTCAATACGATAAGAGCCGTGAAAAGGCCGTCCGAATAAATGTAAAATGGAAACCGAGGGACAAAGGGCGGGGCTGGTCAGATGACATCTGTGGCGACGGCTGATTCCTTGAACCTTATGGAGACGGCTGTCGGTACTACTTATTAGACATGGAATTTATCAAATGTGTTTACTAGAGCTCTTGTAAGCTGTCTTTGCAACTTCAATTAGAGTTTAAAGCTTTACAAGTAGCTACAATGGTTATAAATATTGATACCTATCACTATAATCTAATAAAACGCATATTATTATTCTCAATTTGGTTTGGATGATTTAACGTAAAAAGTTAAGACTGAAATAAACTGATACGTAACTATTTGTTGTAAAAGTTACTTTGGATAAAAATATTTATAAGTGCGGAAAACTAAACTAGCAACAAAAAAGTGCATTCAAGATTAAAGTATACCACCTACGTGTCCATACAAAAAGCGCCAACTATTTTCAACGCCAAAATGTTAACCGATTCTTTGATGTTTAATACAGCCCAGTTAAGTTACGAGACTTAGTATGGTGGACCCGGACATAATTCAAACATTAAAAAATAATTGTGTTTGGTATAATTTTCTGACGCGAAATCAATATTTATTTAAATTAAAAACCCTCCAGGTACGGAACATAGAAACAGCTATTATGCTCGAGTCATAATACATTATCGTCGCCGACGACTCACTGCCGTGGTTGCGATCGTCATCTGAAATAGACACTAGCATAGCGCAAATCGAAACGATATTGTAAAATGTTAAGCTATGCCACAGAATTCTCCTTATAAATTGAGCTATGCGTATACATTTTTTTTTTTAATTTTCGTTATATCTTCTTAGTTATTGCACCAAAAGTGCCAAATGTATTGCGTTGAAATTATGAAGAAGAAAAGTATATTTTTTGTTTTTTTTTTTCCGAACCATTGACACCAAAAACATAAGATATTTAAAAATCTTAACGCTGATTTAATGAAAAAATATTAGGACTAAAATACAATTTTCAAATATCTACTGCCCCAAAACCTGGCGGCAGGACGACCCTCTTAAGAGTTTTGTATCAAGCTTGTGAACAAGATATTCAATATCATTGAGAAAAGAATAAATAATATAAAACTTTTGTCGAGCTATTTATGCCGACATATTCATAGAAAAAGTTGCCTTATTATTATTATAATCTCACAACTTTGTTATTCCCAACATATGTAGATAACAACAAAAAATAATCAAAACAGCCCGGAACTCTTAACAACTTCCAAAAGAAAAACTTGAACTGCGTACACAAATTTTCCTGTCGGAAAACGAGTTGCCTACACACAATTTGCCACTTTGTGGTATTTTTACATCTCGTGATCACTATTTGTAGTGCAGTATGCAACGTTACATGCAATCAGTTCATTAACACATTCTGTTCTTACTGTCTTTAACTTATATACTTGTATGCCTAAAATATCAAAGAACATTACCAAATCAATTTTTAAAATACAAGATAATAAAAACAATTCATAATTAAGCTACTTTACAAATAATCAAGAATATTTTTGGGTAATAACTCTTTCGGCAAAATGGTTATGGTACGTAAACCGTGCCAGTAAACAGAATTTGTGTGGCCTTGTTTTATGCATACAGTAGGGATTGGCGCCTGCCAGATTGTGGTGTTTTCAATTTCAAGTCAAAAAGCCAATCTTTCAGCTCCCCTTTTCAACAAGCTTAGACTCGCCTTCAACACAAAGTACCTATTTCGGCTGTCTTCACAAGCGCTTACTTAACGGCAAAAGTTAGTAAAAGCTTATTTTTAATTACGCGAAATGTCAACAGCTGTAATTTGTAGGTCCACCGTTAAATGTTATAACGACACTTAACCCGAAACCTTAATAAATATATAAGAGAAGTTCAGCCGTTACAAAGGTTTCCTACCACAATTTCTCCGATCCTTTATCACCTAATAAGAAAAGTGTTTGCTCAAGTCTAAAGGACAAATTTCTTTTACAGGCAGTGAAAGACTATGTGAAATATGTGCGTGTACTCGTGGCGAACTAATCACTGTTATGTTGAGCTTTGAGAGGCTTACATACGTTATCGGTGGAGGTAGCTAGTGCCTCTCGGTTGCGTATAGTGTGCGTGCTTCCCGACTCCGGATATCAGGTGGCATGGAGGTGAATCCGTCGCCGGGAAGCCGCGTCGCCGTGGCTTTCTTCGCTATCGTCTTCTGGGGAATGGGTAAGTCTTCAAACTATTTTTAGAGTGTCATAAATTTCTCATACTTCACGTGAGTCCAGGTAAATTGGACACGAGCCAAGATTAATTTGCCACAGGACATTACCTTTGGCAATATAGTATGAACCTCGGCCATTATCTAAACAGGAATCTGATTCTGCGTTTCGGGAAAGAAAATGTTTCTTGTTTACTGTAGGTAGAATAAAATAAACATTAAATTAGACATAATCTATTACAGGACGAATGGCGAAGTTCTTGCCAAAGATCCATTTAAAATACGAAAGTAGATCGTGGGTGGTGTTATATAATTTCTATAGAATTATAATTTACCAACCGATTAATAAGTAAGTTTTGGTGTTAAGGTTAAACGTTTATTTTTTTAAGTGGTTTAACACTTGGTTGGATCTAAATAAATATCTTAACTTACATAAATTTGACTTATTAAAATATCTAGCTGATGCCCGCGACTTCGTACGCGGTCTTAGGGCTCAGAACTGAGGCTCGGACTTTGTGCTCTCAAATACAAAGTAAAAATGACGAACTTCTAAACTAAGTTGCATCCCTTAGGTATAATACCTAAAATGCTTCTTAAACCTTTTTTATTGCTCATTCTCGCTAAATTTTTTAAGGAACTCCTGTGCTTTTCACGCTTCTTTACCGGTCGGGATAATTGTGATACTCTAATCAGCCATTCGATTTTATATTCTTACAAATAGAATCTATTGATCAAAACAATTCAGAAGACTCGTGTCGCCATTTGCTTTGCAAAGGTACTCAACGTTGCGCAATATCTCCAGTTTCCATAGGACAATTTTTTAGAAAGCCGCGCGGTTAACCCATCTCTTAATACTACAAAATCTCAAAATAATAATTTATCTAGCTTAAGCTGAGCCTTGTGCATTAAGGACCCGGTATGTTCCGTGGTTCAACTTATAATAGACATTTTCATATTTTCCTAAATTGCGTTATAACTTTAATATTCATGCACTTATTTTGATGAAACAAAGCCTATGTTAAGCGCCAGAATCCACAGAACATTTAAACAGTAAACTGCATGTAAATCCATGCCTAAGTTTCCGAGTTTATCTCGGACAGAATTTTGTGTCTGTCTTGTCTTTTTGTTTGTCTGGGTTCTGTTGCTCCCAAATACTACTAAAAAAATATATTTTCTAAAATATCTACAGTGTTCAGTAATCCCTTCGTTATAGTTTTATTATAAGTATAGATAGATATAGATTATTTTATGGACAAAGAGCTTTAAATAGGTAAAGCGCAGAATAAGAATAAGATCACGAAATCAATTTCAGGAAGCGCTTACATAAAATATTTCCGCTATGTCGAATAAGGGACTGATTGAAACTGCTTTGTAAAAAAGGTTAACTAAAATAGAGAATCGCATTTAATACTGAAGTATTATTGACAGAGTGAGCGAAGCGAACGAAAGGTTCTTGCTGGCAAAATTTTGCTTTCATCTGTCCGTATGTACTCGTGTAAAAGTCGTATATTTTTTCAACTAATCTTGACGAAACTTGGTATTCATGTTCTACGATATTTTATATATATTTTTTTGTCGTCGGCGATTTTTTATTGGAGGGGTATTTCCTCAAAAAGGGGGGGAAATTTGATCATATTTTGGCAGAAACATTCGGTACTTAATTCTCATCAAGAATTTCGAATATGAGCAAAATCGGTGAAAAGGCTCTCAAGATATAAGGTTCGGGGCAAACTAGACGCAACCGTCATTCAACAAAGCAATTATAATACGATGAAATTGCTTTGGTGGATGACGGTTGCGTCCGTGCCGCGTCATTTTTTAATCGATCGTATGATATTTCGCACGAAAATATCACAAGATTTTCAACCATGGCGTGGCGTTAGCGGACGATATGATTTTTTTTAAATGCGACTTTAGTTTGGGATTTCTTTCGAAATTCAGTCATTTTAAAACATATTTTTTTGTGAAATATCATACGAGCGATTCAAAAATGGCGGAAAATCCAAGGGAGTTGTAATGATCGTAATTAATTCTAAGACGTTTGCTTCCTGCGCCGATTTCTGAATCGCGATGACGAGATTTTCATTACCGAGACGTGACCATTTTAAACTTTGTTTATGCAATCTAACAGTTCTATCTGATGCTTTGCTAACTAGTTCTGTTTTGAAATTCAAAAATTAGGATTGCGTAATATTTTGTTAGGTACTGAAGGAAAAGGGCTTTGTTTGATTAATTAAGTGCTTCTCTGGGATCTGTTATTTAGTAAATAAGCTTTACAAATGATTTACTAAATATCTGTAATGACAATAAATACAATTTTAAAGTACTTTCTGAGATCTCGCAAGTTCCAAGATTAATTTTTACAATCGTTTTAAGACTTTTACTAAAACCTTGGCTATATATATTTCGCGAATTCCAGTTTGGGCTCTCGGTCCACATACATTTGTATATTCAATGTCAAAATCTCCAAGCAGTAACCGCCTAAGCCGCCTTGAGATTGAATTATACATGTTATACAGACTAAAACAATTGTTACAAAAAAGATTTTACTCGCAAGGTTTACTGTTTGCAGACTTGCTATTATTATAATGGTTATAAGTAGTCATCGAACCTTTTCAATAAACAAATCGAATATTGAATCATCCTGATACCTGAATCTTTTGATGAATTTATTGCAAGCGAAAAGACTACTTATTCTTGACAAAACTCTCGACTGAGGTAAAAGCTTGAAAAGTATTGGGAATGAAATAAATAAATATTGGCTGATGAAATTTATTTTACTGCCGTGCCGTCCTCCCGAGCGCGAAACAAAACGTGCGGGCGTGAAGGCTTCGCTCGCTCTAAAATTCGTTTGAATACTGCAGTGAATCTCTGGTTGTCTAATTCATTGGTGGAATAGCGATGCGTCTTTTGGTCGAGTTAACATTTCTTCCGGTTCCCGATTGTTTGCTCTTTCGTCGAATAGTTCCAATAATTAAGGAAGTTTGAATTGCACTTTGATTGATGCCACTTCAAAGTGCAGTTTCAAAAACACCACTTTTATGCATTTCATATAGACATTATATATACGCATTCCAATCTGCTCTGTTTCCAATAACAATCGCATCTCTTCCAGCTTGTCCGCGCTATCCACAGAGTACATCTTATCTTATCCGAAATCGATATTGGATTGGCAAAGAAGTTGGCACACATTGCTGATTTTTTTTCATCTACTTGTTGTATGTGATTATTTTGAACGCTTGAACGCACGTTGAATGTCGTTAAAGCTTCTATTTTCTGTGATATCAGATTGTTTTTTTTTTCCGTAAAATAATAGTAGTGTATATTTTCGACAGAAATGAATAAATAATATGTGGTTAATGTAACTCTATTCATAAACTACTTTTCTATTTCATATTAAGGATTAGTTGATAAATTGTTTGAACGCACGTGTGTTTACCCGAAAATAGCGAAGAAAAAGTATTGTAATAAACGGGCATATACATTTGTATGTTCGTACAGCTTAAAAAACTTCAATCGATTTTGATAAAAGTGTTATCAAGACTTTTGTCTTGATCATGGAAGTTTTGGTATAAGAGAAAGAATTTCGGTATAAGTTCCTGGGCCTAGATTCAGGAATGGTAACTGAGTAGTAGACGTCGTCATTGATACAAAGTGGGGATTAAAAATTGAATTTGACGAAACCCCCTCATGTATATTATTACTGAAAATGTTTTAAAATGAAAGAGAGTCTTCTATTCACAGATTTTTGAGCCGATGTAACTTTTCCGAAATATATGGTTCGCAAAATTTGCCCCTTCGTCTCTCTGGGTCTCCCACTGTGGATGAAACTAAAAAATTGGCATATAATATACACGAAACAACGTTGTCGGGTGCTAATATTTATCAATATAGAAACTTGTATAATATACTATTAACTATATACTATGTATTTATACCATTATATTCTTGAGAGACAAGGGTTAAAACATTTAAACGTAAAAAACAAACCACGCTGAATATAACTATTTAAAATTAGCATCTGGTGCACCACTACCCAAGCTGTTACCGTTATTATTATGAATTCAGCAACATTGTCTACTTGGACGAAAACAGTAAGTATAATATTCTGACGTGCTGCATTGTTGGGGCGTTCAGATTTATTAGTTAGTCTGTTGTGGCAATAATTAATAACTGAACCGAACCTAGTGACAAAAAGCCGCACGTTCTCACGATGTCACTGATGCTCGGCCAAATTAACTGCTGCTTCACGCTGCTCGCTAAATTCACAGCTTGTAATCATCGCAGTGTAAATTAAAACCTTTTTTTAACGGGAAATTGTCTTCATTAATTGAACAAAGACATAACTAAAAAAACTACCGAATAATTAGTAAAGCATCACACTCAGACGTGTAGCGAACTAGGATTCCTTGTGTCGATGATGGCATGAAACACATACAAAGATACGTACGTACAACACAGCTTACAACCAGACCCAGAGCAGATATTTCAATTGATACCTTCTGGGACTTCCTAATCTATTTAGGCTTACCTAAAAAACAGTTGGATCACCTATAAAGCATTGAAGGTCTAGGGATAATCCAAATTCTTAAGCCCACCACCAGTTGGCAGCATATATAGCATGCTGACGGCATTGCCATCCTGCACGGCAATGCTTCACGATTGGTATGTTACGAAAACTTCACGGGACGAAGGTAGATTCTATAGTTATAGTTTCAAACAAGTTTTTTTTTTTCTAATCTTTGCTCCACAGACTCTGGGGTCCGTGTCTTTTGACAAATTTACACATTTTCCAACCAACACTTAATATAAAAACTAAAGACTTTACAAAAGGAATATACCAAAGAAAACTTATACTATTATTACAGAGTTAGGTGCTACGCATTACTAGATTTGCGTATATACTTCGAACATTCCAACTCCCGCAAGCAGCACTCGTTCACGAGTTGACGCTTGTGCCAGACATAGCTCTCTTCAACCATTTTGGAGGGAGGAGGGCAACCCGCTACATGATCCGGCCACAAGAAGATGCTTTTTAGTGAGCTCGAGTGCTCTGAGTATACACACAAAACTTACAACAAGAAAATGAAAGAAAATATTACACAGTTTTTTTTTTCTATTCGTCTAGTTTTTTCCAGGCCCAGGACTTCCATCTTTTGTTCGTCTGTGAGTTTCTGTGAAATGAATAAGACTTAACACAAGCTTTATTGAAGTAATGCAAAGGCTTTGCAGCTTAAGTAAGAGAGAGGAAAAAGTTCTTACGGGTTGTCGTCTACAAATAAATTAGTATCTAGTTGTCTCTCAGTGAGCCACTAAAGCGATACTTGTATCACTAGCAGACAGGAAACTACCAATCTGTCTAAGTCAGTGCTCATTGAAACAGACTCATCCTTATTCTAAGATCTAACACATACTCTAGTGTTGATGTGTCATAAATCATAATTCATAAAAGCGAAAGCCACTAGAAAATCCTTCACTTACGTTCATTTATGTGCATTAAAGTACTTCCTCAATTTACGACGGCTTAGAAAGTTAAGTCAGTAGGTTTTTTATTAACGCTTATAAGTCTGCGTTTGACCACTAACTCGCCTGTTGGTAAGCGAAGATGTGGCCGAAGATGAAGCACGCAGACTTAGAAGATACCTATTCACTCTGACCTTGAAAAGCTCTAGATTTAGTTTATTAGGTTAGCGATAATTAGTATTCCAACGTAGCAATGCACACGACTGAACTGATATACAATCATGGCTGACTTGATACAAAATAAGAATAAATATTATGCCTATTGATGTATTAATTATATATGTGGAAAAAAATATATACCTATTTTCGTAACATAAGTTAAACATTGTTGTTTAAGGTCGAAAAAGACAATAGCGAAAAATTCCTTCCTTCACGACTTTATCTAGCTTTGAGAGACCTCATGTTTTAGAGAAAGGTTGGATAACACCTACCTCATATCATATATTCGTCTTCCCCTGTGATTACCATTACTTAGTTTATCACCTAAATGTGTATATATAAATTGCTATATATTATTATTATATATTAAAAAAATAATTTCATTTTTTTTTAATCTTCTACTTTGTACGTGAGCTTTGTGGCTATGTTAGATTAGGAGATTTTATTTAACTTTTGTTGGTTTGTTAATGCTTTATATTATTAAGAGGGTACGAAGGTTGAGGCAATTGAGGTGACATCCGCGTTTATTTACTCTGGCTGTAATGAGCTTAGGCGATTCTCACACTGCACCGCGCAACGCGACGGGGCGCGGGACGCTCACACAATTGCGCCGCGCCAAGCCGCGCGGAGAGACGTTTTCGGTGTATTGTACGGCGCGTGTTTTCTATACAAACTGAGACATTTTAGCACAACGCTAAAAAACGCTTTCTCGTATAATTAAAAAACGCGCGGAGCAGTGTGTGAATCGCTTTAGGCGTACTTATTTAAGGTGAATAAAGATATCAAAGGATAAAGATATCTCCTGCGTATAAGTACATAAACCTTGAAAAAACAAAATAGATAAATGATTATCATTAATCTTCTTCCATGTTCCTTGTTTCCGCCTCAACAAAAGTAAAGTATTTTGATAATGCAATTATAAAAAGCAACAATGTATTATCTTTGATGACATAGCAAAATTGGTGATCGTTTTTTCCTGTCAGAAGGTTATGAGCATGACACAGGCAGATTAAAGGCATCAGACAAACTGGACCGTGGTAACCGGTGACAGTGGCACTGAACATGAGCAACGCGTGTCAGCCGGGAAGTAATGCGTGAGCGACGCGTGGTAGGAGCAACACAACTTGGACGCGAGCTCACGCCCTTTGTACAACAAGGAACTCTATGAATCTTTACATACCAAATAAGAAGGCGAGCCCGCGCACGAACTGCCTCGCGGCTGCGCTGCTTACTTGCTGCGCCCATATTTTGAGTGTAGTGGTGCACACAAGAAAAGTTGTCTTAAAAAAAACATCCCCATCGAGTGGGATATTATACAAAAGAGAATGACAATGAGTTTTTTAAGAACGGTTTTTAAATAATAAAATTTTATTTTTGAAATCTTTGTCCGAAGTAGCCATTTTTAATTTTACTAAGTGTCTGATACCAAAAAGGAAATATTTTTGAAAAAAAAAAAACTGAAAATTTTGTAATAGTAAAAAATACTAGCGCAAGTATTAGTGAATATATACATACACACAACAGGCTATTTGCTCCCTTAAACATCGCTTCGCTCGGACAAGTATTTAGATTACTAAGTAGATACACAAGGCGAACAGTTGGATTACCTAAATACAAAGGTATATGAATATTATTCCGTACAAAGGACTACAAAATATGAAAGAAGAAAATTAACGACGTCGTTACCAGATCATAACCGAATTACCTACTTATATAAGGGAGCTCCAAAAGTTTTGTATCTTGTTAGTAAGCCGTATAATTCAATACGGGCACAGTATCGGCTACCCGGCACTCTCTGAAGTAGAGCAGTCATTGATAAGTCGCCCAAGTGTCCACATGATTGATCGATGTTACACCAGTAACAGTCCTCATTCAAGTCGTGCTATAATATTTTATCAGTTATTTTAGCTCGAGTGATTTGTACCGTTATCAGAGCAATATATGCGTAATAAATCAAGCTCGTAACATGATACATTTGGGTCGTAACATGAATATTTCGTTATAAATGGCCGTGTTAGGTTTTAGAGCTACCTCGTCACATGGCTATACCAGCCGAGCCATTAAGCCACTCAGCGAACCGTTTTTCTGTCTGAAACTAATGGTTGTAGCGGAAAATGTTTAGTACTAGCCATAAAAACTCTGTGTAATTCTCACATGCGAGGAGGAAAGTAACGAGATATCTAAGTATTCGAGGGATCAACGTTTTAAAAGTTCATAAATCTTCCTTGCGTCGTATATGACAGGCACTAAAATCGTTTATAATAAAACTAGTTGTGGCCCGCGGTATCTCCCGCGTGGAAAATTTAACGTACGAGCGTACATTTTCTTAAAAATACTACGTACTTCTTAAAAAGTAAGATAAAGAGTCACTCTGCGACCATCAAGCTAAATTTATTTAAATAATCAAGTCGATCCGTTGCTCTGTTGCTGCGTGAAAGAGTAACAAACAAACCAACACACACTCTTTCGCATTTATAATGTTAGTAGGGCTGTTTGAGTTGGTAGCTCATAAACTCATATCTCATGTAATCTGACAACATTTTTCTTATAATGAAATTTTGCTTTTAAATTCGAGATGAAACGAGAGGGCTTTGTGAATAAAAAACTGTTTTCACATTAAGATCATATGCTAGGTTAGAAAAAAACTGTCTGTAATATTATGTACTCAAGATTATTTTTTTCATGTAAGGCATGAGCCTTACTGTTTTTGTTTATGTAACCGCTTAAGATCTATGACTTCTTTAGGCTGTATAATAATAGAAATAATACCGGATCCATTACCAACTTTCTGACACGCACTGCCTTAGCGACGATAGTACAAGTTATCGCTCCCAGTAAATCACTACAGGAAACTTATTATAATTACCAAATATTTGAGTCCATAGAAAATACAGTAAAGAATTGTTCGAGGTAGAAACCCAACACTACGTATTTGATATGGATTATGCGAGTCAAGGAAAATGTAACTTCACAGAGGATATTCTGTTTGAGTTCCTTTACAAGAAACTGCCACGTTTTCATATCTCGAGCTTCTTTGAGCATGATCCTGGGATTTCTTCCATATTAAAAAAGCTAACACCGGAAGATTGGTTGGTGGAGCTGACGTTTTTTATGCGATGGGCGAGGCAGCGTTTATTTAAAATATTAAAAGTCTGACGTGAAGGGACTGCGTAATGAATTAAATTAATTTCTGCTCAAAAGCAACAAGAATTTTTATTTCATGGGCGCTCGTGACCGCTCCCTGCCAGAGCTATCTCACAGCTTTGGAGTAGGAAAAAAGTAACAGACTTACATTACTTTCTTCAAAAGTCATCCATCACATTACTAGTTGCTGTTATCAGTGTACACATATATTGCTGGAATAAAGACAAATCGGGCGAATTAGATTCAAGCTATTTCGATGTTTATAACAATTTTCTAAAAATCGCTATTCTTTGTCTACAGGTGTCCGAGGCCTTCATAATCTGGAAATCAACGTCCCCAATGCAGTGTTAGTCGGAGAGACAGTGACCCTTGAGTGCAGTTGGCAGCTTGAGGACGAGGAAGCTCTGTATAGCGTTAAGTGGTACCGTGGGCGGGAGGAGTTCTACAGATACATTCCGAAGGAATTGCCTCACACAAGAGTGTTTCCACTGCCAGGAATTGAAGTAGACGTAAGTTCAATGACATTATTTATTCATTATGCTAACTTCGCTAACACAATGCAGTTTATAAGACTTAAAGCTAATAATTATCTTGTTACATGAAATACGACTTTGCATTTTAAGAGTTCAAGCAGTCTAGTCATTTTGCGGATCTTGTAGCAAATTTTTTGTTATAAGTTTCATATCGCTCTCTCTCACAGGTGACTTGCTCCACGATATATATATTTTTCTTCCAAATACTTAAATAAACGTTACATAAAACAGAATAGTCTATTCTTAACATTCAATTTAACGCCTCTTGCACTTTTGTCTAAAACAAGTTAATTACTTTCAAGAACATTGCACGTGGATGTCTATAATAAACAGACACAATTTTAGGAAGAAAATATATTTTAAGACCAATTTCCTAGCGAAATTTCTAAGTAGGCACTGTATTGATTGAAGAAACCAATTTCGACTCGAGATTCGGAAGGTCTCTGATATTAAATATTTATTGAAAGCTAAGGTGCCTGGTCCATGTACGCTCCTTGGAAGTTTAGATGTATTTGGGATAAAGCGATTGTAGCTTCGTACTATGTGGGACTATTTAAATTAGATATTAATAATATGTAACATTTACTTACAATCAATATTTTTTTATACAAGAATATTGTAATATTACTGGTGAAAATGTCTATTAAACATAAAAAAATTGTAACCCTAAAAAATAGGGAGTTTTTGTTGACGCAAATGTAATTAAGATAACACTGCAGGCCTGCAGACTAATTGATGCAGACCAGTTTAATTAATTTAATCATACCTATTATCAGTTTGTTGATGATTGTCGTCACTGATTAATTAATTCTATTTATCATAATAAATAGAAAAACAGAATGATTAGCAGCGATTGCATGCCTAGGTTTATTACCGACGTTTCTTACTTTATCGATCTAAATGTTAAAATTAGAATGAGCCGAAGAATGTCTACACATTTTAAGTTATTGGTCGTACCCAATTTTACAGTTTTTATTTGTCGTCGGGGTTTTTTTTTTAAAACTTATTTTATTCATTACACAGTTAAATTTTAGTATTAAAAAATGGAGTACCGCAAAACTACAGTAATTTTGTCGTTGTATCAACATTCGCAACGCGCTGCCACATACAACACAATAACATTAAAAAATGTGAGAACTGACATACTTAAATCCAATAATTTCATTTATAAATTAGTACAAATATCTTAGACAACAAAATAAGCAGGCATCTATTATCCCACAGAGTGACATACGATTCTGACTCGGGCGCTGTTCACGTCTCACTTTCTGTTCACGTCTCGTTCTGTTTTCTGATTGAAGGGTTACATCCGCCAAAATGGGGGAAGTTAGCTGCGGCTTGTTGTCCTCATATTAAAAATTCTTGTTTAAATTGAGTACTAAATATGTTTTGCTAGGTATTATCAAAATCGGTCGGTAAAAGGCACCGCAACAAACTTCCCCCCTTTTTGGGGTAAATAGAAAATATAGATATTACAACAACAAAATATAGAATAAATATAGATGAAGATAAAAAAAATAACTATGACATTGTAGAATTGAGGTTCCGAAAAAAAGTTTGTGCACGCGAGATCAAGTGTTCGTAAACTTAATACTTATAGTCTCAATAGTTAGCTTTGGCACTAACTTGCTGCATGGAGCACGTGTAATAAATCGTCGTCTGGCTGGTGATGATGTCTGAACTCCATGTCACGAAAACTAGACTATGAATTGTATTTAATCTGACTATATAAATCTAGGCGATTGAAAACCCATTAAAATGCTAAAACTTACAATTTCCTTAGAAACACGCAAATATTTAAATCAAATTATTATTAGATAATCTATTACATTTAGTCGTAGGAAAAACGCAAAATATCTATAGTAGTTGAAGGAGCACGTACTTGCGATAAAACAAAGATACCACTACACTATCTTTTAAATCTTAACAATGCGCAATATCACAAATTTTCCACACAGCTGTATCTACCACGTAGATAGACCTCCTGATCAATTGCACTGCATATTTTTGGTTTATCTTTTAGGCACTTTTCACACTAAAAACACTCTTGCAGGCGTTTAATGTGAAAACTGCTCTGTCTAGACTAGACTAGACTTTCCATAGAACTAAAGATTTCGCAATATAGCTAACACAAAATTAAAATGAGATCATAAGGGCGATCGAAATGAAACGAGGATAAAATAAACACAGTGACTAAATAGTACGCATCGTTAATGTGCACGCTGTAAAGTGAATAATGCGTTCTTACGTATACTAATTGTAATAATAGAAATAGGTAAGTAACAAGTTAAAAAAAAAACCCGATTACAAAATGTAGTCCATGTCTCTATGGACATACCTAAACAGAAATCCAACGACACCTCAATCGTCAAAATCGGCTAAGCCGTTCAAGGGGAGGTAATAAAGAAACACACAAACATACGAGTACATACTAAACTTACATATTTACATACACCCCAGGAAAATTACCCCTTCTTTAATAAATTACCCTCCTTCAGCAGTCGGGTAAAAACATTTTTTTCCACACATCTCTACAAACTAAACAGGTACATACATTGCACTGCAATTCTTTCGCTGTGGCTTAGTAAATACTTTTGTAAACAAAAGTCTACATAATACTTTTTATCTCAGTATGAATGTAACAAAAACTATATCTTATGTCGTATCTGGTTTTTCAGCACAATAAACGTTTTCCTGTCCTAGTGTAAACGTCCAAATTGAATTGTGGTTATCATCAATCCCCGAAGAATTCTCGTATTCATAATGACAAATTCCGTTGAATTGCTTCGCCACATTTCATTAAAACAGCTAAACAAAGCTTTTCATCGCCTTGTTCCGATGTCAATGTAAATTTTGTTTATTTTTATGGCATATCCGCACGCAATTTTTTAGAGGTTTTTAAACAAGACACGCACAAACGTTTCTGCTTACAACTTTTGTATTTCACTGAAACACTCCTGCAATTAAATAGCCTGCGGGTTATGTATAAATTGTAAATTCCTAACCAAGTAGGTATGGTTATACCTAACAACCAATAACTTATTCCCAACAACCAGTTTCAATTTTAATTTTAACATTTAGCTGGTATAAAGAGAGCTCCAGAAAAAGCACTAAGTAAATCTAGCGGTAAATGCAACATTTAAATAAATATCTAGGAGACAGCAAGCACTTTGCGCCTTATTGTTCTAATAATACGTGAACGAGGTCAATAGGCTTGTGTATATGGGTGTTTCTATGTATTCTATTTATGAATTCTATCAGTTATCTGGTTTCCCATAGTACAAGCTTACTTAGTTTGGGGATGGATGGCGCTGTATTTGAAAAACGTCCACCCATATTTTTTTATTTATAATTTTGTGAATATATTTACACTTAAAATCTTTAAAATTGGTGACATTGTAAATGTAAATATGATATAAACGTCGGTGTGGGAACCATTTTTATTTCTGAATCTAGGTCTCAGGTAGACTCATTGCATTAATCTTCGAAAATTAAAGAGTAGTTTTTACGCGGCGCAAGTATAACATGCGCATGTTGAGTGTTGAGGCACATTTATTGAGCTTTTTATGCATCGTGTAAAGTACTGTGGTAAGAAATGTTAATTTGCAGCGCACAAAAATTACTCGCATTTAACAAGCGCATGTTATCCACGCCCTAAACAAGCATAATAATTATTATTTCGCGTCGTGTCATACCCTAGTAGGTACTTTACTAAAATGTTAGAGTTGATCGATCGAGCTAGGGTTCATAATCGAGGATACTCGTTTTCCGCATGTTTTCACGAGCAATTAAAGCTCTGTCATCAGCTGCTTATCACATGTATCGATTCACTCGATTTGGTGTAAAGTCAGTAGATTGGTGAATATTGACCTTGTTCCCATTTTGTTATTCTGATCGGTGAATATAGACCATATTTAAATATATTTATTGAATTATGACGAGCCTCCTGGCTTCCACGCGTGCGACCTCGTCTTGCCTGTGAATCGGAATAATCGACTCAATTAAACGTGAATTAAACAAAATGTGTGAAAACCACGTCAGTTTTGTACGTCTGCCTTATGAGCAGGGGGTTTGATTCCGGGCTGGGCAGACGTTTGAGTGACGAATTTAAATATCAGCTCTGGGTCTGGGACAAGCGTTTCAAATGCGCTCACAGTGCAAAAACCACAAACACTGCTAACGATCGGTTTGAATTGTTAGTACGCTAATAACGCGCCATCAAATTAAGCCGTTCATTAGCGTGCTAATGTCAGATAGTTTCATTTTTCAGGTTATCTGTCTCAGTGTCTCATAATTTGATGGCCACAAATTCATTTCTGTCTTCACAGAAGACTGTGGCCTGCATTAAATCTTTTTTTTTTTCTATAAAAAACAGAGAATAACGGAATTCACAGATGACAAATTGAATTTTACATTAGGGCACACAGTGCACTACCTCATTTTTCTGAGCACCGTGAGCACGCTAAAATGACGTCACTCATGACGTCATTTGGCTGACAGGAGCCTATAAATGCGCATCATAAACCGACTTTTTGCACGCTGACAGTGCGAATGGTAAATATGTGCGCATTTTAAACCACACTCAAGAAATCCCAGTGGGAAGCTATGCGTGTGAAGCGTTATTGATTTATTCCCACCTTGCTACATATATATAAATAATCCACACGTAGCAATATGCCGCTGATTTTATCTAAATAAATTAATTTTCACGTTTTGCACGTTTTTAGTTATCAAACAAAATCACGTTTTTTAAATCAATATTATCACATGTAAGTAAATGCATGCAAAAATGACATGGCTTTACTTACCGCACGTGGTTTCAAACATATGTAATCAAAATCACGTATTGTTATAATTTCTTTATCATAAGGCCGCGACCACAGTTCGCGCATTTTCACGTTATATAAGATACTTGAAAAATCACTAATTACTGTATATACCTATGTACCTTTGGCTATTGACCTGAGCTCTGTTTTTATCTGTAAATAATTTATAATAACTTCAATTTTGTTTTCTTTTCGTTTTTAATAAGTTTAATATCTTGAAAAGATATTAAAATATACACACACGCTACATTTTAATGTTACACAGGGTTATTGGTAACTACAGCAAAATCTCTCGTAGGCATGTCCCTTACATCGTAGCTAACAACTTTTGTTCTACGACCTTTTACAAAACTTAATAAATTCGCCAAAAAGTTTTTCTTTTTTTTTTATATGGACAAATTTTATCCTTGTATTTTTTGGTGCAAATTTCTGCTTCTAAGCTTCACCCGCGTTCCTTCTAATTTGAAATAGCTTAAGATTATTGTCATTTGAAGCCCTACATTTAAAAAAAAATGTTTTTATTATTGGAGAACAAAAATTACAAGTTAGTACAAGTCATGGAACAAAGTTGTTAGCTATGATGTAAGGGACATGCCTACGAGAGATTTTGCGGTAGTTACCAATAGCCCTGTGTAACATTAAAATAATTAAGGGATGTAGGGAACATGCCTACGAGAAGTTTTGCGCTAGTTACCAATATACCCTGTATAGATAGTTTTGGCGGGAACGTAAGGAAGTCATGTCGCGTCATTGTATTACTTTCCAAAACTTGTGTTATTTCGAGTGTTAATGTAATGGTGGATTTCTATCCATTAAATGTTCGTGACCGTGCACGAGTGTTGGTAAATAGTATAATGGTACGAAACGTGCCTCTTCGTGTTGTTTCCAAAACTCCATAGAAATCTCTAGTAAAGTTTCCACCACTTTACTGGGACATGACTTGGACTTGACCGTGACTTACTTAGTTTGACTTAGACTGTGATTGACACTTTTATTGTTTTTTTTAATGAAATATTTGACTTAACTTGAAATACTTGACACTGGCTAAATACAAAATGTGTGGAGCCAAAACAAAAGAGAAAAAAAAACCCTGTACAATAAATAAGGGTTAAAGACATATTTTAATAAGGAGAATTCTGTGATGAGAGTGCAATTATAAGGAGAATTCTGTGTGAGAATGATATTCTAATATGTTTTGCAACATTTTCTAAAATATTACAAAATTCCGCAAAAAATCTACTTTTTGCACAGAATTCTCCTTATAAATAAGGCCACTTTTTGTTGATTTTGCGATAAGACCGCACCTTAATACGTGAAGATTTCATGGGGTCCAGTTCGCTACGTCTAATTACCTCGACGTTTATTAATGGACTATTGCTAATTACCTATTTGGTTGTAGATATCTCGGTCAGGAGCTCGTCGCGTGGTACTGCAGCAGGCGACGCCGGCGATGGCAGGCCGGTTCCGCTGCGAGGTGTCGGCTGATGCTCCAACCTTCCACACAGAAATCCGCTCGGCGCCTTTAGAAGTTGTCGGTTAGTGAAAACATTCGTTTGTTGCCCGTGTTACTAACAGTACCACGGGTAAAAAAAACCGTAAAACTACCACGCCATCTAGTAGTACCACGGGAATTTTGTGAGTCTGTTCCGGATAAGCATTTTGTTTAATTATTGCATAGTAAGTTCTACAATTATGTACAGAAAAAAATCCTGCTGTTAATTTCTTTCGGGTCAATCGGTAAATTGACTGGGCTAGCTATTTATGGTGAACGGGCGCGTACGCGACTCACACGTGGTAACGCACCGAAATAATTTGCGCTCGTGTAAACACAGCCTAAGGCGCTTGGTTATCACTTCGCGCTTGAAGTGACATAGGCTTGCTATAGGATAGGTATTCCACTGTATTAGATAAAGTAGAGATAGGCCATATGAATTCATCCAAAGCGCACATCCCAATACCAATAGGCATCTATTCTCCAACCTCAATAGCAAATCGGTAAAACATTTCACTCGCCAAACAGAATTTCCATTGTTTGAAAATGCATGAAAAATTTTACGGGAGCAACTATCGTCAATGGTCATGCTACTATCGGCGATACTGTGCCTCCATTATCGTGCACCATGTCGACAAAGCACTTATTCTTATCTACATATATAAAAATAATCTATTAATATTTTCCGACAAAATTAATATAGTTTTTATTCATTCAATCTTTTAAATTTAATCATCTCAGTTCTGCCAAGCCTGATGTAACAATGGTGCGGACTACGACTTATACTCATTAATATTATTAATTGTGCAATATTATTAAAATAAATATTATAATTAATATTATTACTATCCAATGCCCGTGTAGTGCCCGCACCGGAAACGATACCCTCGAAGTTGTTGACCACTATAAGTTTGGACCTTGGACAGATTGTTCAGCGTGTCCAACTTGGGAAAGAGGTCGCCCGAAGAACTAAATTGGAAGGGCAGCGTTCGGGAAGTTGCGTGATATCTTCTCGTCCAAAATTCCTCAGTGTTTGAAGACAAGGGTCTTCAATCAATGTGTGTTGCCAGTGATAACATATGGAACTGAATCGTGGTCCTTAACGGCTGGCCTTTTGGAGAAACTGAAAGTCGCACAGCGGGCAATGGAGAGAGCTATGCTCGGAGCTTCTTTGCGCGATAGGATCCGGAACGAGGATATTCGCCCAACAACCAATGTCACCGACATAGCACTCAGGGCTTGCAAGCTGAATTGGTAATTTGCTAGGCCACATCTCTCGAAGAACCGATCACCGATGGGTATGAATAGTTCTTGATTAGCAACCAGGAACTGTAAGACGCAGCGTAGGTAGGCCTCCCACTAGGTGGACTGACGACATTTTGAAGGTCTCGGGTTACCGGTGGATGCAAATTGCAAATTGTCTTTCAGAGTGGCGGTTCAGGGGGAGGCCTTTGTTCAGCAGTGGACGCCTTCAGGCTGTTGATGATGATGATGATTAAAAGAAAAACAAAATACCCGACTGCAAAATGTAGCCTATGTCACTCCGGAGATCGGACTCGGAATCCAACGACATCTCACTATAAAAAAACCGTTCAGGCTACAGGACGTAATATAGGAACATGTATACCTACTTAGATATGCACATACACCCCAAGTAGTCTCTTTATTGGGCAGCCGAGTAAAATAAAAAGCGTCATTATTAGAGAGTATGGTCATTCAGAAGTTAGGTAACGTAATAGGATATCTGGCCACTTTTCTTTTATGTTCGATAGGCATTTCCCCTGATGTTATGTGACGGTGTGGTTGAGGATGTAAGCAATATAGCGTGGAATGGGAATCTTGCTCTCCGGTGAGGCTGTAGGAACACACTGTTTTTTACGCTTCTTTGTAAATTTCATATTTTCTTGTAAGTACTTAAATAAATACTACATTTTCATAAGTAAGGATCCTATGATTATGTTTCTACAATGTTGGGGATGTAATATTCTAAGATGTGCCCTCGAAACTAACAATGTCTCTGAAACTTGTCAGGAACTATTAAATTATAGAAGCGTATTACGTATCGTATTATAACTTGATACATACGTCAGGCAGTTTGTGACACACATACAGGCACGTTTGCAACAATGTATCAAATTAGGATTGCGCATTTACCTATTACATATTCTGTGACAATACTGAGAAAAGCCGTAAGTATATATTTATATATACCTCCGTAAGTTAATTGATTTTATTAATATGAGCAACAGTTTGTTTTACCAATAATTTAACTAAACCAATCTGGTACGACCAAAATTATCTTTGTCTCATTTCATTTTAATATGTGAAAAGAGGATGGCAAAAATTTTGGAGCTGACAAATTTAGTTTAGTTTAGAAAATGTTACAACAGAATTGACACCATTATCAGCTATTTTGTTGTAACAGGTAATTAATCCAGTTACATAAAAATAAGATACTGATTCGAATAACTTTCTATGTTTATGCAGATAAAACGAAATCCTTCCGAAAACGCTTGAGGCACTCCCCGGCTTAATTTTATAATTAAAGCGTCACGGAACGATAGCCTACAAAAAACAAAAGAAAACGGTTCTCCCCGCAACCAAATCCTCGATATTAAGAGATTCGATTGTGTACCCGCCCTGTACCTACTAGCTCAGTTTTTATCGCGCCGATCCAAAGGGAGCAAACAAACGTGCTATAAACAGAGCTACCAGTATTAATGCGATGGCTTCGGACAAACACCACCTGCAAATAAAAACGGGATTGATCGTGATTCTCCAACCCAGAGTTAATCCGACTACTCCCAGTATGCCGCGATAAATTGGATTTTGAAATTATGTATCGATTGATAGTAATCTAATTTGCTCGTAGTTAAATAACAAATGTGTATAAAATTTATGCCATGAATAATTCAAATTTATTTTTTTGTCTTTAAAAAACCACGTATACGTATACTTTTAAAAATTTATTTTTAAGTCGTTGACTGTAAAACTCGCTTCTTAATATCATGTACCTATAACCTATAATTGCACCTATAATTGTGGTGACGTTTAGCCTGTTTCCATTGCTTGCCTCCTTCTTTGTTGCAACGACGCACATCATGTTGGTGTCTATTAAATAAATAAATAAACCATAACCATATAGGATTACGGTACCTATAACTAAAACTGTGTTGAATATAACCTAGTTCATAGTTCATAACAATTAGTTACATGTCAAAAAGTAAATAGTTTAAAAAAATATAAAAATATACATAAATAAAAATTGTATCAGACCTATGCCGTGTTTCACAATTGGTTTATTAGATAACTTCTTTAGATATTGATCAATTTCATCAGATTACCCAAATGGCGACTTTAATCCCGTCAGTGACGATGGCGGTCCGATACTGACAGTGTAGGCACTTTGGACACCGCACATACGGCTATGCCTTTCCAATTAACGCTCGTCGGCTTGAAAGCTTTCAAATGTCCTCTAGCGATTTAGCTAAAGGGATTTCAGTGTACCTTTAGTCATTAACACTTATAGTATGAAATTGGATACACGATCGTCCTTTGGGTTATTATATTCATCAAATCATTTATAACATACTGGCCGCAGACTTTGGTCAAATATTAAATTGGATCATCTTTTAGTAATTGTGATTTTGTAAAACGGTTAAAGGAAGATAAAAGATTTTGATTAAAGGCTTTGATCGACAGCGCCCGATCCGTCCCGCCGATACGATCTTACAATGCGATCTGAACGCATGCGGTCTCTGTAATCAATGGCCGCCCGTGTAGGCCTCTCCGCAGCGCGCGGTAGATCGCAACGCGCTCAAGTGATCGTTAATCGAACATGGATTCTCTGTCTCCGATGGCAGAGATCACATGGTCGGCGATGCGTACGTGCGCAACAATCTAAAATGGCGGATTGAAGTAGGATGAATGGCTTGCAGAGCAGATCACAGCCCGCGTAAAGAGCCTCGCGATTCGATTCAATGATCCGCTCTAAAGGCGTGTTCTAGGATCGTATCGGCGAGTCGGATCGGGCGGGATGATAGACATTACATGCTCTCGATTCTTTAGCAAACGAAAATCAAAAGAAAACAGATACAATACAATTCTTTCAAGTAACGTGCACGCGTCCAAAAGGTCCTAAAACCTTAATTTCGCGTAATAATTATTGTCTGTAAATACTAGTGTCCACTATATACTTATGTCTATGTCACTGGCAAAATAAATTATATTCCAAAATAAAAATTAAAAATGGCTCTCCTGTCCCCTGCAGTGGATGCAGTGTACTCTTGGCGCTTGGTTGATTATTTGCAAGCTTTGTAAGATTGTAACTAAGAGAATTTGATTTCAT
The DNA here is from genome assembly GCA_947579745.1 of Apocheima hispidaria. Classification (NCBI taxonomy): domain Eukaryota; kingdom Metazoa; phylum Arthropoda; class Insecta; order Lepidoptera; family Geometridae; genus Apocheima; species Apocheima hispidaria. The sequence goes on from OX388151.1 coordinate 9,064,957, forward strand.
ATCTACATTTAAAGTAAATTTCAGAATGAGGTCACGATTTCGAATTTAACTGAAAGTGAATTATCTCAATAATGGTCGACAGTGAACACTGAACGACAATTTACCATTTGTATCCACCGGTTGCCCTCGACTTTCACAGTGTTTTCAGTCCACCCAGGGGAGGCCTGCCTACACTGTGTTTTCCGGTTCGTAATAGCCTCTGAAGAACCTTCATTCTCCATCGGTATCGGTTCTTCAAGCGATGTGGCCTGCCCATTGCCACTTCAGCTTGCAACCTCTTTGAAAGCTATATCGGTGACTAGTTCTTTAGCGAAACTTGCGAGTTTGCGAGCAGACGGTTTTTTAGTTAGTAATTCACAGTTAGTAGTAGTTAGAAACTACATATAATTAAATAAAACTGCATACTGGTACAATCCAATTTCAGGAGTTTTGCTGGTACATTGTTTTTTCCTGGATGAACTCACACCCTGAGAATATATTGATAGCTTGCCATCAAACTGCAATAAAACTTGCAATCTGCAATTACTTATTCGTCAATTATTATTCCACCTAAGGCGATATCGTGACAAGCCTCATTCCATATTCAGGGTTATGTGTCTGTTACAGAGCCTCCGGAATGGGGTCCAAAGCTCGTGTCAGACCGGTCCTGGTACGGGGTCGGATCGACCCTGCGAGCGACCTGCGCGTCGCCGCTGGCACAGCCTCCTGCGAACCTCACCTTCGCGCTGAACGGTCGAGAGGTAAACACGTGGCACCACCTTTTAAAAAAATAAATATAGGTTGAATTCTTTGGCCTCTTCTCGTTTCGCTCTTAGCGGAAAGATCGTGGTCGTAACGTTGTAAAGGCAGCGGCAGACGTAATACGCTTTACGATGTTACGTCATTTATTTCTACAAGGGGTGTGTTCTTGCAAGGGACCACTGGTTTTACCTAATTAAAGATAATCCCAAGTAAGGATCCTTTAGTCAATTTTGTACATCTTCTATTCGTTTAGATCGCCTGAACTTTTTGGATTATTATCCGGTCTTTTGTTTTGCTATTGTAATTATTAGAGATGTTTTTTTTTTCTCTCAAGCCAAGCGTATTGCGTCTGTGCGATAATACATTTGAATGAGTCTGTTTGTGTAATAAAGAAACGTTTGCTGCAGTCAATATTATAGATTACAAATCGAGATTGACTAGTATTTCAAATTGAGAGATATAAACAAGCTCGTTCGAAAGCTGTGCTTACATTTCTAACATTGTTCTTCGATCAGAACTCAACTTCGCAAACATTTCCGATCAGGCCGCAAACCAGTGTTTGCCGAAATACATGAGTACGTAAACTTAGAACTCTCCGCCTGTACAGAAACTACGAGAAGCAGATTGTGTTAAAGTTTATTCAGAAATATTAGGGATTATACATAAAGCTTACAACAGCTTTTCATTTGGCACATCGGCAAAAAGGCTTACAACTTATTAATAGTAAATACAATTTGCTTATAAGTGGTACTTATCGTAGAATATTGTTTTAGGGTGGGATTAGACTGCACATGTCTTATCCTAGCTAATATTATAAATGCGAATGTAACTCTGTCTGTCTGTCTGGGTGTTTGTCGCGTTATCACGGCTAAGCGGCTGAACAGATCGAGCTGAATTTTTGCATAGATATAGCTTCAAGGTAGGAGACGGACATAGGCTACTCTTTTTTTGTAGGTCCAACGAAGTCGCGGGTATATATATATATATAATATACCCCGCCGTTTCTCCCACTATTCTATAGAAACCGAATATTTTTCCGCCATAAACGACTATGTGTTAGTCCAGGGTATAAGCTACCTCCATACTAAATTTAATCGAAATCCGAATAAACACACTTACATACTTACACACTTATATATTAACTTTAGCATTAATCATATTAGTGTGATACGTATACCCAATTGCGATAAAATAAAAGGTATTTCGTGGGGAAAACGATCCACCGTAGCCTAGTGCTACGCCGTAGCGCTACTACTTTTCACTACAGTATTTTATAACTGTTGCGAATGTACATACATAATGTATGTACGAGAAGTGAGGCGTCATGCAAGTGGCGTGGTAAAATCAACTCTTACCGTAGATTTAAAATTGTACCACATAGAGCGGCGGCGTTGCGGCGGAGGCCTGCGGGACAATTTAGAACCTTAGTTAAACCGGGAAGAGTTGACATTTCCACAACGTTTGAAGGCCTTGCCGCACCTCCTATCTTCAATGGGGCTTTGGCATTAAAGACTTTATTTTTCCAAAGATCTTTTCAAACGTTCTACTAGCGTTTTCATACTTATACTTCCTTTCAAAGATAATTCGTAGCTACTGTTTTTAGACTTTCGTGTTTGTTTTCTACATTACTACTAGGAGTCACGAGATATTTACCACGATTTTTTAGTTTTATTGAGTTCCCGATTTATCTTCTTATTATATTATTGTTTTTTTTTTCTTTTGTTTCTGCTGGACGCAAGCACTGGATAGAATTTCACAACCCTCAAATCCTGTCTACTGAGCGCCATTATATATCCAGGATGGTGAATGAAGCGATAGAAATCTCGAAATACCGAAATTTCAATCGAGGCGATGGGTTTCACTCGCCAGTCCGTGGAATCCAGTATTAGATGGATAAGTAAAAGTACGCGTCCAAATTGTGACAAAATACCAGACGTAGTGAAACTGTGAGTGTGTATTGTTGGGACTTGCAATCGAGTTCTAGCAAAAGCGTAAAGATTGAGAAGGGGTAGATCGGTTTGTCTACTCCTAAATTTCGTAACTTTTTATCAACCACTCAGCCAAAATTTTCAGCCTACCCGTGAACATGGCACATGCAACTGTACCGAAATATCGGGAACTCAATAAAATTAAAAAATCGTGGTAAATATCCCGTTAGTACTAATAGTAATGTTATTCGCAGCTACTTTCATCCGGACGAACTCCCGACAACCTAGACAAAACGTAACAATTTTGCCATTACGTTAACTCTGTTGAAATTTCAGTAAATATTACACAATGTTAAGGCAAAAATTATCTAAAATGCTCATTTTCCCTCTGAACTAGGATAAAGTTGAGTATTTAGTAAGGCGATAGCCGGCGGCGGACACGGGCCGCTCCGAACAATGGAGCTGGACCTACTTACTTCACTTTGAGGCGAACATTGTTTTTGCCTGCCAACAGCCCGGCCTGTCTCGACCGACTGCCTCTGCGTAGGCGAGTTCATTAATCACAAAGCAGTTCCATCTCCCCAACTAGATACAAGACTAGGCTTAAGCGCACTTTGTCTTTCTTGCGGTGCATCTCTATCATCTCTCGAACATTTAAATAAATATCGCTTGCTCTCCGCAGATCGATATGGAAATGTTCGTGCATGAGCTGCCAGTTTGGTTCAAATGGGACCCGCCGCCGAAGCCCGAGACGACTACCACAGAGATGCCCGAAGACGACGTCAACTTTAATATATTCCACGACGAGAGTAATATCCAGTATTTGGATGAGACGTATATAAATTTGCATAAAGAGGAGATTAGGAGGCCTCCTAAAGAAAATGTAAAGGTCGAGTTTGAAAGGACAGGACCGGATAATAGATTGGTGTCTGTGGGCGAGATGTCCTTCGTAGTGCGGAGCGACGCGTTCGAGCGCGGAAGCCTACGGCTGACCTGCATCGCCAGCATATATAACCTGTATGCGGCACGCGCCGAACTAATTTTCGATATGGAGCAGCCAGAAGTTGCCTCCGTGCTAGGCGTCCGGAATAGTGTCGGAGGTAAGTGCAATCGATATTGGATTTGTTTGCGGTGTGCCGGTGCCCAATAGGACGCTGGAAAAGTTTGATCTCAATTGCGCAAAAGGATCAAACCTTTTTTTTTTTAGCAAACTCTAAAGTAGATACATTTTGTGGTAAAAGCTTAAAAGGCTACATTTTGTACCTTCCTTTGTACGTGTTAAAATGAAGCCCGCTGTCATCCAATTAAAGAAGCAGTATTTGCTTAGCGAAGTCAATTTTGGGAGAAAATTCAAGTAACATTTGCCTTGTTCCAGAATCACCGTCAAAGGGCATCTGGCGAATAGCGACTTCTCTCGTGCCATTATTATACAGCATCCGGTAGTTTCCTCCGATGTTACAGCTCCATTAATTAAGTACAAAACTAATATTAAGGTACAGCTTGTTAGTACGAATCTCATTTTGTACAAGTTTACTACACATATGTCACAGGCCTGATAAAGACAAGAAAATACGTGATTCATATTATTTTAATCAATTGTCTCAACAGCTAACTAGGTAGCAAGCATCGAAAAGTGGTCAATTAAAATGTATTGAATGAGTGGGAAACGTCAGCTTAAATATTTTGAAAACGCATTGAAAAAATGTATTACGCTCCGTTTAGTGCAAACTGTATATTGAGTACAGTTTACTGAGGTTTACTATTATGTAGCACAAATTCTCCAATTCCTCAATACACGTGCCAGAAGCATGTTGTTTCTTACCTAACTATAGATATTGGCTGTAAAACACTCACTCCGAAACTAATAACGTGGTTTCCCGTATATCTCTCGCTTGATCTATAAACTGAAATCTTATCTTCTACGTATATTTGAAGCTACATATAGATAATACAATTTAGTGGTGTCAATCCAATTATACAACTCCCTAAACTACCTAATCTGACGGGATTAAAATTACCTGCGTCTCTTTTCATTTCATACGTGAGAAAAGGATGGCAGAAATTTCAAAGTTGTCAAATTTAGTTGGGCATGGAAAATTGGTACAACGGAATAGATGCCATTGTGATGATACCTACGCCTTCAAAAGTATTTTTAGGTGCTGAAAATGAAAGAAATACTCCAAAGTTGTTTTAACTATGTACTTATCTTGATTTTCAAAACAGATTTTAGGCTTTATAGCTGAGCAGTTTTAAGATATATTTACTTTTACCACCATCCATTACAGCTTTCAGCTATCAGCCGTGTCTTATGAGCTCGCTTCTCTGATTCGGTTATCTTGTTCGCAATGTTTGAATATATAAATCATAGGGTCTTCATTAAAATAACAGGTTTTTTTAATAATACGCAACGTTTTAGAGAAATTTTATTTTATGTGCATTTTCGATTTTGACGAGGAAAAAAAAAAAATATTATCGAGTAGTTACATGAAAGTTGCTAAAAACATTGGCAATGCTATTCTAAAGTTAACCGACTATTTATTTATTTATATTCTGATTCAGTGATTTTTTTATCTTGAAAAAGATCGAAATAGTTTGCTCTGGCCGTGAGCACCGCCTTATTTTCATTTCCCTTAAAAAAAAAATGTACTTAACTGTAATTTTTGTATTAAAATATTTTGATAAAGTACGAACAAGATAGCGAGAATCAGGGAAGCCAGGCCTTAAAGTTTTATTTTAAATAAGCGTATTATAAAGCTAAACGCCAACACAAGTTTAATGTCGATAACAATGTATGGCAAAGCCACAAGTTATAATAACTACGGAAACACAATTTCTAGTTTTTCCAGTTGCGACCCGAAGCGAGACCCGTAACGGTGAGAAATTGCGGGAACGCGCGTGTCTCCACTACTTCCGAACTTTCGAATGTGTGGTCACCAACTTGTGCAGTTTTTACCCGAGTAGTGTTTTATGGGGGCTATTTATAACATCGTACTCTAGGGTTAAAGTCGTAAAAACTGTTCCTCTTCGGAAATAAAGTAATACCAGAATACGAGTCGCTCGAGGAGTTTTATTTCGTTTACTCGATAAGATAGATTTGTCTTTAAAAGATGTTAGACGTAGTTTATACAAGCCAAACGGTATCAAATCGAATGCGAATTTTACTTGGTAGAGCCTAATGTAAATATTAAAATAAATAATTAAGTATGTATTTGAAGTTATTACTAAGTACTGTGTTCTTATTTTTGATTATTTAATTTTGTTTGGTTAATTACCACTACAATAGTCGAAACTACAATTGACTTTAGAGTCAAAATTGTCCGAGTATAAAAAAAAATGTTTTGTGTCATTTCCCTAGCTAGCCTAGCTAGCATACCTAGCTCGGTGAGTTTTGATCTATTATAAAGGTAAGATGTATGTGAAAATAGAATGTTTATATCTAGAAAAAAGACTGATGAAAAGGTTTTAAAATGGAAATAGAACATGATTGTAAATATGATGAACCCCTACATAACCCTTAATTGAACTACTGATAATAGACGCACTAAAAAGATCATTTTAAATTTACAAAACACTATTAAATTATAATATCAAATATTTATTTTAAGTTGCGTCAACGAAATAAGAAGTCTATTGTTAAAAATTGTAAATAGATGTTAGATACAAATTATGGATATTGATCAGACATTGTGTATATTACAAAAATTCAGTCATAGTGGAAAATAAAATGATGTTGAAATTAACTATCAATTATGTTTGATGACTAATTTACTTGAATTACCCTACATTATATCAAAATCATCACTGTCTATTGTCAATAATATTAATGTGAATGTTTTTGTTTAACCCTTTAGAGAAAAAATAACACTGCGCATCCGCGTGCAGATAAAAAAGTAAGTAAGCGCTAGAAAAAAATAATAATATATGGTAATTACAGCATCAGAATCTATCAAAATTCTGTATAGGCGATTCTAGAAATTGTAATTACCTCATAATTCGAGTAATAATCATATGAATATACACTTGGGCCTACTGTATATACAAGTGATTAGTAACGCTATTGACTAGGGTTTCGGAAATGTGCCCAGCAAGTGATCGAGACATCGACAAAACTTCAAGTAATCTTACTTTCCTATGACTTTTCTTACTATAGAACCAAAATCTAATCTACATAATTATTTAGGTGCAAGAAAAAGAAAAACTATTTTTATTTATTATTTTGTAAAAAAATATATTTTTTTTTTTAGGTTTAGCCCCTTAATATAATTATGTCTACAAGACTAGGCGTGTGGTAATTTCCCAAAAAAATACTAGGTAAGGTCACTTGCGAAAAAGTAAAAGCAGTTGATAAGCATCACTGCCTGCCTCCTGCCTGACTAACTATACACCAAAAAGTCAAGCGATAACGTTGTCTATTTACGATTGTTATATCATCGCAGAGCAACTTTCCTAGACAGCAGTAAACCTATTACACAAATAATAACGCACTCGGAGGTTATTGATGGCAAACATTCCTGGTATGTGCTTATAACAATAACGAAGTAATTTCTCCTTGGAAGAGTTCCATCTAAGCCTCAATCAATCATAGCGAAGGATCGAGTCCACAATAAACAGCAGAAAATTCAGCCATTATCCTTATGTTATGGGGGAAATTATTTATTGAGCAGTTTTAATACATAATAATGTTGGATGGGATGGATAGCTCCTTGCTGGATGTAGCTTCACCAATTATGTAAATACGTGCAATGTTTCCTACATTAGAACAATGCAGCTGAGCTATAGTGTTATGGAAATAATTGGATTGCTGGAGATGTGGCAGGACATTTTTATCCCGTAAAGTGCACGGCTACTGACGTGTGTGGGTAATGAGATACTTCCGATAGACGAGTCACCCGATCGGAGCACCGATTTCAGGAGGAACCGGAAGATTTCTTCCCGACCTACGCCGCAGAATAGTTTTGCAGGTAATGTCATTTTCTGAACAACCTTGATTTACATTAAAATTTTATTATATTATATAATCTCTACCACCTGCAGCTTATTAAGTGATAAAAAGGCATTATTTTTAAAACTTGGATCCTCGGGGCAAGGTAGTCAGTTGTCCACCGGTCCAGAGGGCAGCGGGGTAGCATCGAGCCAACCGGTAATACTAACAGCAGGTGAGCACTAGTCGTACGGGAGAACCCACCAACCCGCATTCCGCCAACCCGAATTGGGCCAGCGTGGTGAATCTGGCCTAATCACCCTTTGAGGGTAGCCTGCAGTATCCTCTCCTATTCGTATTCTAGCAGTAAGATGTTTAGGCTGATACAAACTATTTTTATCAACTTGTCATTAATGGACCGTCTGTGGAAAAGCAAAACCAATAACAATCTGTAACGGTTCTAAGGCTTTCGTTCCCTGGCTCCATTGTGCGCGTCGTTCGTTAGGTCGCTCTTTTCATTTACCCAGTCGCGTTGATTGGACGAAATCCATCACCGCCCGCAGAGTCTCCACTCAGGCTGGCCATTGATTATTCCCCCAGCTTGCTCCGGTTTCGTAAAAACGTTGAAAATGAAAGTTTTATGAAACGACGATGGCGCTTTTACACGCCTTTTAACTAACTTCCTTTCAATAGCGCCTAGCTGCGGTTAATATTCGCGAATCGTATTTCTACAGTAACTGTTACGAGTGTGTGTATTGAACGGCGAATAGTGCCGCAACTAGGCCGGGTCGGGTGAGAAATTGGAAATCATGAGCTTCGAAAATAAAGGGATCGCTCGCTAAAAGTTTGCTAAGTAGATACGGTCTTAAAAGCAAAGTTTGCTTTATCCGCGGGTCCTGTTTTACCCGATTGTAGATGTAAACTTCTGTGCGGTTATCAAACTTTCGTATAGATAATGGCTTCGAAAATAAATCGGATGTTCTATATCGCGGCGATAGTAAAACAATTAATGCGATAAGATTAGTTCTCGCGTAATAGGTAAGGACCTGCGTGATTAAGACAAAGTTCAATAATAAATCACAAATACCTGCTTAAAAAGATAACCTTTTATTGACGTAATTCGTCCATATTTGTGCGATCGTTCATTTAACTCTAAAATACCTACACAATAAATATGCGACAAATAAATTGTTTATTTGGGGAATAATACTGTGTTCCATTATTTCTATACTTTGCCCTCGGAACTGAGCAGAGTGTTCCAAGCATATATTCATATTTAAATTTGGTATTAACATTAAATAAAGTTAAATTATTATATAAAGTTATTATATTATATAAAATTGAATTATATTATCAAACTTGAATACTAAGTATATGGTTCCAAGGGATGGCAGATTAGCCTCTCAATGATCATAGGGCACTAGGCCCAAATTTCTCACAGGGATGAATTTTATTCGTTCCGTTTTAATTCTTTTGCGTAAATCGGTTTCCTTTTTTCTTTCTTTTTTTCTATCAGCCCTGCTAAGCCTTTGAAGCAGTCTATTTAAATTTCTTTGATGCCTTTCTTTGCTCGCCCCCTTTGCTTGGTTATAAGTTACCTAAATAAATGCATTTCTGTTACTACGAATCATAAACCAATTAGCAGAAAATTCAAGCCTTTTAGTGTAACCACTTGGAAGCCTTGGCTAAATCAAAGTATATCAACAATTGCGCAACCCAAAAAAACGCAATAACTTGTAAGATCGTGTGTAATACGTATCGTATTTTAAAGGAGTATTTAGCCCGAAAAATTGCTAGAAGGTCAGTAATCAACAACACAAAAACATAAAAAGTAAAAATAAGAATTCGTTACGAGAGATTCGACCTGAGCATACTTTTTTTAACGTGGTGAAATGCGCAAGCATACCGCACCGCCACGGGAGAAACACGCTCTCGCACACGCCCGCGAACCAACCTGGGCACCCTAGGCTTTATTTCATTTCTTTAATAAAAAAAAATTGTTCGACAAAAAAACTATTATAAACTTTATTCCAAAATATCTACTGCACCACTAAACTAACACTATTGTTCTTTACTTGAGTTGGGCTTACTTTCAGGTACAAACTTTAGAAATAAAGATAACTAGAAAAAATAAAAAAACTAGATTTGTGCCAAAAGCTTCCAGCAGTAGGCAGATGCCTATAATAGTTTCTGTGACACACTTCAGACACCGTAGTTTCACCACAAGGGTTCGTTTTACCATTTTTGATTGGGAACCTAAAAACTTCATTATTTGCATATCTTATGTTTAGGGTAGGTAAAGGTAACAATTGTTAAAAATAGATATTTTTCTAGAAGTAGAATATCCTACAAGTTACCTACTTGTAAAAAAAACTATAATATACGAGTACAATAAACTACTTCGCTTTTCACGAGCACCTTTATCTCAGAAAAGACATTTGAGAGCCTCCGTCGAGTTATCTAATAGGTGAATTACGATGATCCCCAAAAGATTCAATGGCTTTGTAATATTCAATCTCAAGGTACGTTTGCCTAAACCCATGTCAAGAGAGTTTTGTTTCAAAAGATAACAGAAAAGTAGGCGAGTCAGTGAGTTGGCAGTATAACATTCTTATGCAACGTCTTCATGCTATCTTACTAGCTTAAGGATTGCATTTATAATTAACATTCTATGTCGAATTTATCGTTTGATTGATTGAAAGAAATAAATAATTCGAAGGATAACTTGAAAAAACTTGAAACCTTGAAACTTCCATTTCATCATCATCAACCAGCGGACGTCCTCCTGAATGGAGGAAGTGGGAGATTGAGATCTACATGCTTGGCAGCGGCTTGGAGATTGCAGAACGGTCACCTTTACTAAGAGGACGCTGTTCCGTCATCCGGTAGTTCTGCTCAGAGTTTTAAGACATATTAACCGGTTCCGATTTAAACTTTTATTTATTAGGCATGTATTTAAAAACTAGGAGTTAGTCAGGACATGATTTTTTTGTTAATCATTTCGATGACAAACGTAGAAGGTCAATTTTATTATCTAGAAAAGGTGTGCCCTTGGGCCGTTGCCTGGGTTTGATTGTTCAGAGAGAATGTAATCGATCTTATGACAGATCCTGGGATTCTTCGACTACGCCGGCGATGTCGGTGTATGATTGTTTGCCTTAGGTAGCCAACGCCTATACCAAATACTGAATACTTCCTGTTGCCGGGAGCTTTTAGATCAGTTACTATCTATATGCTATTTCTCTAAAATTAAACCAGTGCAATATAATATCACAAAGTTAGAAAATCAAAATATGTGTGAGGAGTGTAACAAAAATATTGGTGGTTCGCTTCCACTACGCATAGATTCGCCGTAGGCTGTATGTGTTGAAAGGGAAATAAACAAGAGCCTTTGCGCTGTATTTTATTGTACAAATCGCAAACCAAAGCCAGGGCTTGCAAAGTGAAATAAAAGTAGCACCGATTACTTATAGCCTGTTTGTGATTCAATAAAATTTTCATAGTACTTAGTTTCCAAGTTCTAGCCCATGGCTTCTAGTAAAGAAAATCTACAGAGAAGTAACAATCTCATACAAAAAACTTAAAAAAACCCGCCGCGTACGAAGGCGCGGGCATCAGCTAGTAAACTATAAAATTAATCATATCAATTACCTAATAGGAAATTAAATATTAATGCAAAAATATTCATAGCAAGTCGCGTATTTTCTCCGTACCATTACGAATGAGTTAACTTGGGTTTCAAGGTGACACAGCCAAGCATTTGCATTCAAGAAGTAACATTTAGTAGAGTGGAATTGATGAAGAAGACCACAGATGACCACTGGAACTACATAATGATAAGCTTAGTATTTCACGGGTGGTGCCAAGATCATTTCGATAGTGCATTTTTCCAGCGTATTTTATAGAAGTCGGTTTAAAAAAAAAAAAACACGATAATATTAATAGCGAAACCGCAACCGCGGATCAACGAATGAAAATAGGAGGAAAATATATTTCTCTCTCTTTTTCCCCTCGTTTGTTAGACGGCGGTCCGCGCCAACCAAATCCGCAGGTTGGTAATCGCTTATACTGTCGTCATCTGACAAACGAAAGATAAAGAGAGAGAAATATATTTTACTCTTATTTACTCTGGTTGATTTGCAAGCCGTGGCTCAGGAGCATTGTTAGTTGGATAAAATACAGAAAGTAGGCAAAATTGAAACCTCTCTCAGAAAGTATGTCGCTATAATAATAATTCATGGTGAATCCACTTCTCGGTTAAGTAAGAGTTTTCGCCATTAGGAACAATATCTCCTAAACTAATAGCTAAGAATAGTCGAATATGCTTACCAACATCGTTAAGAAGATCAGGCTTAATTAATTTTACCAGCTTAGGGAACTTTGATGAACTTGATCAAAGATTGAATGAGGTTAGGCCAGGATTTGATAAGCTCCAATTTCACATCGTATGTAGTGAGGTCGATCTCCGACAAACTTACTAGATTACTTCCTTAATATCTACCTATTCATGTCACATTTAATGGAAATAAGTTGCTCCGTTTTGTATTAACAACACTTTCAGAATGAAATATAATATTCAACCGGAGTCCACGCAAATTAAATCACTCGGTATCCTTTCTTTGAGTCAATGATACTGCGACGGAAGGAGACTTATCTCGTTAGAATTACGAAGTTAGTTCGGGCTACAAACTTAGTTAGCCTCATAAATACCGGGAGGAAAGACGGCCGCCAGCTGCCACTGTCCTAAAAAAGTATACTGTAAGCTTGAATCGCTTATGTTGATGAAATATGCTATGGTTGTACTTATAACTTTTTTTTAAGTTTACGGGAGCAGAAGTACAAGCACAAAATAAATAGGTACAGAACGCTGGCTCCATGCAGCGAGCGATAAAAGGCTCACGCACACATAGACGCTTACTGACGGTAGTTTAGCTGATGAAGTATTTATGACCATTGAGTGCCATTTATCTCAAAGTAGCGCGAGTGCTTACCAGCACCAGCTCTCAGTGTGTGGTAGTTTATTTCACTGATAATAATTCATAGACTTTATATATTTATGTGTTTATGAAAGAATTGTGTTGTTTAACAGAGTCTCGAGTTTCATTATATCCACTATACCAGCAGTCAGGAGAACAGACAGTTAGAATGGCGGTTGACAACAAATTTGAATAGATGATGTCACTTACATCAAAAACGCCTGCCTTAGCAGACCCATTGGCGATAAACCATTTGACCAACTTGATCCGAGATCTTCGTATGTACGTGTCTATGTTATGTGCGCCTGTTATCGTTTTTTGTATGGAGCCGGACTTCTGTTCCTATTTATTTTGTGGTACAAGCGTGCAATATGCAACTGAAACAAGTAGTATTATTAAAAGAGATTCAAAAACACAACTGTAAAATGTAGATTATGACACTTCTGACATAAGGAGAAATGCAACCACACCTCACTCGTCGAAATCGGTTAAGCCTTTTAGGCTACATCACTGTGGGCTACAAGTGGTAGAGGAAGACACAAATATACATACATACTTACAAACACCCCCAAAACACTTCTTCTTGGGCAGTCGGGAAAAAATACAGTGATTTTTTAAAGATAAATACAAATAATTCAGATCATTTTTAAATGAAAATTAATCCAACGTCCCTTTTTAAACAAAGAGTTTAATGTGATTCGGTTCCGCAGAACATAGGTGGTTTGTTATAAGGGACTAAGAAAAAAATGTCCAGAAAACGTCAACCCATATCAGTTAGTGATGCCACTCTCAGGCTGCGGACCCTTTCTGCAAGCCTTGTGTTCATTACGCCACGAACAGGTACACTTATCGGCGCGCGTTATCGATTCCGTTTTTTGTTATCCGTCGAGAGGTTCCACGCGTCCCTGGAAAGTCTGAACTAATCTGAAAATATTGTAAGCGCAACCTACAGTATACCACGAAAGGGTTCCGCAAAGGGAAAAGTACCAAGTACTGTTACTAGTAGTTCTGCGAACAGTAGACCTCGCAAGCACAAACTTTTTGCACAACCTCAATTCTACAATTTCATAGTTTTTTTGTCGTCTGCGATTTTTTATTGATTTTATTGCTTTCATCTGGCCGTATGTTGGTACTCGTGTAAAGGTCGTAGTTTTCAACCAATCTTGATGACACTTTGTTTACAGGTTCTACAATTTTATAGTTTTTTTTTTTTGTCTTTGGCGGGTTTGGATTGGATTGGCGGGGTATTTCCCGCAGAAAGGGGGAAAATTCGTTGCGGCGTCATTTACCAGCCGATTTTGATAATATTTGGCATAAGCATTCGGTACTCAATCAGTGCAAAATCGGTCAAGAGGTTGTCAAGGTCGTTTGGTCTGAGTTCGGGACATCGACCAAAGAACTCATGATCACCAGAGAAATACGACCTGTACGCAAGTACCAACATACGGACAGATGAAATCAATTTTTCCAGTCGCAAACGAAACGAGTTTTACTAAGACCTTTCGTTCGGTCAATTAAAAGACATCAAATACCCGATTGCAAAATGAACCTTTTGACACACCATGTACAACGTAGAATCCAACGACAACTCACTCAATCGATACGCGAGGTATATAAACACACAAATATACATATTTGTATACTTTTACTTACATACATTCCTAAAATATTACCTTCCTTTTTGGGCAGTCTTGTAAAAACTACAAGCTGTTAATGCGATGAAATCTCGAAATTTTATTACTGTGTTTTTGGTCAACCCCGTCGTTCGTTGGAGCTTTCTAAGCTTATCTAAGCAAGCTATTTAGACGTAGTAAGTATCAGAAGACTAAAAGTTAGTGGAAAGAAATGGGGAGACTTTTACGTTCAGTAAATGTTACTGCGACATCCTTTAAAAAACAACAACTTCTCTAATAATTGTAAAAAAGCTGATTTTGTGAAGTTCAATTACACTACAACATAATATTAAGGCGGTGTATTCTTACTTTTACCAAACGTTTGTTATCTAAATCTCAGGCCCAGATTCCACCGAAGCGGATACGACAAGAGAAATAACTATATAAAATAAATAAATAAATATTTCTCCTCTCTTCTGGTCTCACCTTCGCTTTGGTGGAGTCTGGCGCTTATGCTAGTGTCGTATTATTTAAGCGCATTCAGCGGAGTAAAAATATGGCGGATCCAGGTCGCGCGAAGTCTAATTTCGATATTCATATTTCTCGAAAAGTATAGCAGAAAATAAAAATATATCTTTCCGGCGTTCTTATTAATTATACAGCGTGTGCCGCTATGAATGGTTAACCGTAACTTGTGTGTGGGGAACACTATGAACACCCAGAAAAAAAATATTAAACTAAAGGTAATTTTAAACACAAAATTCAATGAAAAAGATTTAGGAAATGTTCAACAACTCGAAAACCGTGAGACTTTTACTGAATACAAATTTTAATTTACTGAGCAGTTATGATGTATCGATAGCGTATGTAAATCCGCCAACCCGCACTGGGCCAGCGTGGTGGATATGGCCTAATCACCCTTCGAGGGTAGGCTGATATCCCAGCAGTGGGATGTTTAAAGGCTGTTATAGTAGTAGTAGTATGATGTATCCGCAGGTAAATGGTTATCCATTCATTATGACACAACCTGTATAAGCTCTTTATTTTTACATAATATATTTTTTTGTATCTCTTTTTTATATTCGTTATGATTTTTTTCTATCGATTGAATTGTTAGTAATCATTTCTGTTTTTCAGAAAACACGAGATAATATATTAAATTTTGATATGACCAGCGATTTTTAGCGTTCGAAAATGACAAAATTTCTAAACGTGGGAAAATATATATATTTATTCATTTCACAACACATTTCCCCTGTAATATGACCATATTACAGGGAAAATGTGTTTTGAGCCTAAAGCAATAGCCGTCTTCGTCGTGTTATCATTTCATATGAGCCAAATGTTACAATATACTTTCGAGTATTTGTCTCAAGGCGAAATCTTCAGCTCCACATTACGAGAACTCGGAATGTTTGCTTATTTGTCCAAATAGAAGATAAAACGGGTCTCTCGCAAGCTTGTGTTACTCCTTCTATATTTACGTGACTTTTGATGCGGGTGCCTACTTAAAGCTGTTCGTGTCGAGTCCCTAGCCCGTCCTCGAAACTCATTTAATATTAATAGGATTTCCTCAAAATATTTGTTCAATTACCTGCTTGTTCATAATGTGTTGTTGGAAGACTGTGAATTTATTCGTATGTTTTTACTATGATAGCTTGGGTTGCCCTTAACGTCTGTTCTTCTGTTAGATACGAACTCAATTGTACGGCTGAGTAATGTAATCGCGTATCGATATAGTGTAAGTGTACCATAAAAATTATACGAAAGCAAGAACAAACAAACCCATACCAATATTATAATTCAGAGGAATATGGCCGCATTCGTAATAGGACCAATCAAAACTTCGAGGTATAAAAATGAATATGTTCGTCTCGAGAAAAAACTTTGTTTACGCGATTCAGGACTCGCTACTTTAGCACTGTCGGTCCATAGAAAACGTCAAAAAATGCACAAAAATGGTCGAATGCCATCTACCGAACTATAAAAAGTAGCTTTGTCTCTCTGTTTGGTTGTTTGTCGTGGTATCACGGGTAAACGGCTGAACGGATCTTGATAAAATTTAATAAGGACTGCTGCATATCACAAAGATGATCATAGGATACTTTTATGTCCATGCGAAAGAAGTCGCGGGTAACAACTAGTTATAAATAAATTGAACTAAACCCTAAGTAAAAATAAATGACAAAATATATACAACTTAAAACGAACACTAATCTAATAAAACGCTACCGGCGGGCAACGTGCCTAAAATGCTGGCCGAATTGTAATTTCAATCCTTTGAACAAGGTAGTTTTAGGTGGTTTTGGTCCAAAGATGCTTCGACCAGACGCGTAGATTAATCTTTATAAATTTTTATTTCACCCGGTCCCCACGTTCCTAGGATTTTGACCCCAAAATACTCAAATATACACAAGCTATCAAGGGAACTATACTTGCGCCTTTTGAGGCCATCTGCTGATTCAACCAGCATTATTTTGCGTTCTGTGAAGATGTGATGGCGCGAGGGTATCAACGCATGTGGCATCCCATACTAAGGGCCGTCCCATCTTCCAATGGATCAAGGTCTTACCGTCCGGTCTTTTACCATAGCTCCTTACAAGGGCATTGGGTTCCAGTCACTGGGCCTTTGTTCAGCAGTGGACGTCTTCAGGCTGTTGATGATGATGATGATGACTCCGCCCTTCTCGCCTTGTTCCACCTTTAGTGGACACTGCCTTACCCATGACTATGTAATGGATCAAAGAGCTATGTACACCCTTATTACTAAAAGTACTCCTCAGAACGATAGTACTTTTCCATATTATGATAACTGTTATCATACAGTGGCATACTTCATACGTCAGAAGATTTTACGTTGGTTCAATCCACAGATGAGAAAAAAAAACATTTCTTTCTCTTTTCTGTGGTTCAATCAATATTCTGCGATAAAATAAGTCTAATTGTTAAAAAAATGAGAATCACGACAGATTAATTATAAGCACACCACCCATATTTTAGGTATTATACCACCTATGAAGCTACGCACTGATTCAAAACAAATCCGGATTATATTTAAATTGCTGGAGTGCTTAATGTCTTATGAGTACCTACCACTTTAATTGATTATTATTATCAATTTAAATGATTTTCATCGATGAATTTTATAGTGCTATAGAATAGAAGTACCTAGCGTCAAGAACTGCGTAGCAAATAGTAGATTAATTCAAAATAGATGATACGTTATCATCATAACTTGATATAATACATTTTGGTCCCAACGATCAATCTATATTAAAATATGGTTGCAGTAGAGCAAAACTACCGCTTTGATTTTAGAGTGATTAGCGGATACCGGTATCTCTTCTAATATGGCTCCTCACGTAGTGTAATAACAAATTCTACAAACATTAAACATAAACATTCATTTGGCTAATATCAAGTTTTGTTGCATTTCAATAAATATAATTTCATTAATAAAATTCCACAAATCACAATCGAAACAAATTGAAGTCTACCAGAAAACTGCGACCAGAATCACCAGAGGATCTATCCTTTTTAGGTAGTTTTAGGTCCTATACGTCCGTCCTCTAGGACTAGGAAAAAGATAAAGAGATAAACCACGATTGTGTCAAAACCACGTTCTTTTTCACTGTAAAACAGACAAGAGGCTTATGATCTCAATAAGCTGTGAATCGTGGTGAAGATTATTTGCAAAGAATTCTTATAGATAATTGATTTAAAAAAACAGGCGTATACAGATGAAGCCTCTTCTCTTTAGCGTTGAGATGAAAAATATTTTAGTGAACAAAAACCACTTCTGACTACAGTTAAGATATTTTATCAAGATAACACGATGTTTCAAAACACATTATTATCAGTAAATTTTACAGTATGAAATGCATGGATCTTAATTTTCGTTTTTACCTTGTTTTGGCATTGAGGGGTGCCGGTGTAGCCATCCGGATAACGTTATCAAATCTAAATATCTGATAACGGTACCTACTTTTATTATAAGCTGTTGGTCGACACTGAGATAATATTGGTATTTAATAACAGATAATGATACGCACGTAATAATTATTCTAGGTATGTATGTATTTTTATAGGCTTGCGTTGAGAATGTGCGTTTCTGTTATCTCTTATCCCTAGGGCGTTCTAGTAAATAAATAACTAAGAAGATGAAAACAGTAGCCTCCTTCTTGGGCAGTCGGGTTAAAACTACATAATAGAAAAACACACCGTTATCATTTATCGTTTAAAAAGTTCCATATCCAGAGGGTGTCAGAGAGATACTTTTAGTTAGCGTATGTCGTCCGACCGTTCGGCTTTAAAGGAAGGACAGACAGACGTCTGTAAAACTGATCTGGTTCCTTTAAAACCTAAAAAAACTCCTGTTATAATACTAGTTTTTTTAAGTTCTTTGTTTTTGCTTTTGTGTTATAGAACTCACGATTCGCGAGTCAGGTCAGAGCGGAACGTCCATAGAGCAAAACATCCAAATTTTCAATTGTACTTGTATTTAAATTTTTCATTTAACTTCACTGAATACTGCTCCTACTCAAGGTCACAACAATAAATTTAGAGTTTAAAAAACCCCAGACACAAAATTATCTAAGAGGTAAAAAAGTAACATATAACCATTGAGTCATTGAGTCATATTCATTGAGTCCATTCCAATGAGCACAAACACAATACCAGATTCTGAGATCAGATCGTGCAGATCCCATAGTTGACACTGCAACAACAGGTCAAGGTTACAATGTATATTATTGAAGGAACAGGATACCAAATTTCGAATTGTTCAAACCTATGGAACTTGCTCAGATACCTAGTCAAACTTGATCTGTTTTGTTTAGGATAGCCAGACATAGCAAATTCTGCGCTTATGCATTTAGTTGCTTCCAATTTTATCAGTCTTGTGTACGTTATACCACTGCATGACTGACAATCAAATTCTTGGTCTAGATATTGTCGCTATCAACACATGAGTCAGAGTCTGCAAGTTTATCAAACAGCTGTGCAATTTTCCCAAATACTCGTTAATACGTCACACTTATTCGCATACCGGGTTATAATTTTTTGAGTAAAAGTTGTACATTAGAAAAACAAAATATAGAAAGTCCAAAAAATACTCAGCCTACTATACAAAAGGAAGCGAAGGAATACTCCTTTGAGGGTAAAAAAAACACAGAAAAAAGTATTTTTAGGGTACTGTACCTCAAAAGGAAAAAAGTTTACTTTTATGGAATCACTTTGTTGTCCGTCTGTCTACTTTTTTACTTTTTCTCAGATACGCCATTTGAAATTAATGTCAAATACTAAGGTCTACGGCTCCTTGTTCCCGTCCCAATCAACGCATTTAAAAATACGGCCATTTATGCCGCATATTTTAACATTTGCAATTATTATTAAACCAAACCTATAGGGTACTTCCCGTTGACCTAGAATCAAGAATTTTGGCAAGAAGCAGTCTCACAGCATAAGTAGGGGAAAAATCAAAAAAACGTTAATTTGTAGCTATATCACGTAAAAAATATTTTTTGCGATTACAATCTTACATTTTGTTGTTGGAGGATAAATCATGACGTACGAATATATCGATATATTAGAGAACATATTTACAACTACAAAGTTAGGTTATCCGACTTATTTATTCGTTAGAATAATGTTCGTTCATAGTTCATAATTTTGCATTCATAACATTACGTAAATATAGTTTTACGGAACCCTCAATGCGCATCAGACTCGCATTTATCTGTTTTTTTAATAGGACCACGACATATTGAGATGGAAGACATGTTGATTTGTTTGTGTTTCAAGATGCGTAGGTTTGTAGTTTGACGTGGAAAGTGACGAGGGCCGGGTGACGTGATTAGCCCCCTTCCCCGCTGTCACCGGCTGTCGTCGCCTCCCCAGGGCGCGAATCCAATTTACCCACTTGTACCCCGTTATTGTGTCTGGCACGTCTGTGTGCTCCCATAAGAAAACTTTTCTTTATAATAAATATCTCACCATAGAATGCGTATTTTCCTTTTCAAAAGAAAACATAATATTTGCGGTCTTATATTGGTCGCCACTGTTGTGATAATCTGATTGCTCAGTGTGGTCGTTTGGGTTATCGAGTAATTGTTGTGAGCTTAGTGAGTTAGTAAACAGGACTCAGTATCGCTTGCAGTTTCTTCGTCGCATGATCTCTGCTGTTAGAAAGTATATTTTATCGAATTTAGGTACACATTCATTTTCAGTGTTTAATTGTTTTCAGAAAGACGATACCTGCTTAATGCGATTGAGTAAAAAATAACGCAATAATATTAAAAAACTTTTGTTTTAATAAAACTGGAATACTCACGTTAAATTGAGTCAGTTATTCCGACTATAGTTTCGATCACATTCGGTGACCTTTATCAAGGAATGCTAAGCTTGACACGCGCGCGAAAATAAAACAAAAACCTTAGCGCAGAAGCTATTCTATTCAATTGAATTTATGTATCTGAAGTAGTTAAAAATAAAAATAATTTTAAATAATATACAGGATCATTGATAACTAGCCAACAATTTTTTGGTGAATATAGTAAATTTAGTAAAATGTCATAGAACGGACGTAGGTGATTCGATAACAAAACTCTTTGATATTTTTATATTATCGTTATTAAGGACGAAAAAGTCTGTGATCCCCGCTTTCGTATACGGCCGAAGGGGAACAAAAGTTGCTAGGTTTGATGTAGGGAAGCTGCCTATATGAGAGGTTGTTGGCTATATTTACCAATAGATAGATAGATTAACTCTTTATTGTTCACACAAAATTTTACATAATTTATAAACAGGCTTAAAAAGTAGTGTAACAACGTACGGCCTTATCGCTGAAAGCGATCTCTTCCAGGCAACCATAGGATGGAGAGGATTCATGGAAGAGGTAGGGTTGTGCAATGATAGATAGATATATAGAAACTCTTTATTGTGTACACCAAAATAAAAAAAACACACATACAGAACTATCTTATAAGCTAGTGCCACAAGTGGCGGCCTTATCACTAAAAGCGATCTCTTCCAGGCAACCATTATTACGATTATGTGATACTTATACTCTAATAAACCAATAAAACCTTGTTACAATTACTTCGTGTATCTAAAATATATACAGGGTAACCTTTTAAGTAGTGCGCAAATTTTGTATACTTTTTTTTTGGTTTTACCCACCTTGGTACAAAATTATCGAAACATCTTGAAATGAAAGTAGCTACAGCAAGAGCTGTAATCATGGTCACTCTATTCGTGGTTGTACTACGAACATCTACGATACGTGTAGTTAGTTACCTATATTGTTTCTTCTCGCTCGCTACAGCGAGAAGGAGGTAGGTAATTATTGTATTATAGGTTTTCCGACATTTAGTGGTGTCAATAAATAAATAAACGCAAAAAAATGTATTTTTTATTGGGTAAAAATATGTTCTATTAACGATAGTGTTTGCGTGACAAAAATTTGCGCACTACTTAATAAGTTACCCTGTATAATTGTAATTGACAGTTCACATTTACACAATGTCAAGAAGTAATTGAGTATTAAGCATTGCAAGATCAAATTGGTACCTATCCGACTAAGTGAAACTATTATTGACTTAAACACTGTTTTAGACTTTCGTGGTGGTGACATTAATATTACTACAAAATGATCAAAATACAACGCGTAGTGATACTGTGTGTATTGTCGGGACTTGCAATCGAGTTCTAGTACCAGTGGTACCCGTAGCAAAAGACTGAGAAAGGGGGTAGATCGGTTTGTCTGCTCCTAAATTTCGTAACTTTTTATCACGCACCCGCATCTTCAGTCTACCCGTGAACATGGCGCATGCAACTGTGCCGAAATATCGGGAACTCGACAAAGATAAAAATCGTGGTAATAGGTATCCCGTGAGTGCTAATCACAGAAGAGAGAAGTAAAAAAAAATTCCTCTTCTGTGGTGCTAATAGTAATTGTATTACTGACTTAACTGAAAATGTATTAACTACCTACTAGCGTACCTCGGTTTTACCCTCTATCCTACCAAAACCTATAATTCCGGGATAAAAATTTGCCTATGTTAATTTAGGTTAAAAGCTACCTCCATACCAAATTTCATCCGAATCCGTTCAGCCAACTTTCGCATTTATAATATTAGTGTGAATCAGTGTGATTGTGAATTTTGATGTGATATTGACCAAATAAAAACGGTAAAGAAAGGAATGTAAATGTATACCGTGACCTTTTGTAAGATTGTTATTAGGAGTGTCTAGGGAAGACTTGACACTCCTACTCGTATTATATGAAGAGACATCGAGGAATTGATCGTCGAGGCAACGGCAATCTAAGGAGAGCATGAAACCCGAAACTTAGTGGTAAAGCAAAGCCTAATCTACTTATTTAATTGAACATAATTATATTCAATTAAGCCCTGTTCATAGTCATTGAACAGAAATTACTTTTAGTTTCTTTATCTTGTCTTCGTTTTAGTTTCACCATATGTTTCACAAAATAATAGAAAAGTTAACTTATTTTTATTGAATATTATTTTGTTACCGTCTTTGCTTGATTATTTGCAACGAATAGTACAAATTGTTATATAGTAATAAAAATTTGTACATTTTTAATTTCTGGCTAGCCAAGTTAGCTAAGTTTCAAATTGTATGAAAATTAAGCGCTGCGTTAATACATAAATCACATTTTACGGTTATTATTCTACAGGGATATATATTGAAATATATATGTTTAAAATAAACGTACTGAATATATACGTTTGAAATAGTTTCAAAGTAACGAAAGGTTCAAAATACATAATGACATCCTAATCCTAACTAGTATTATAAATTCGAATGTAACTCTGTCTCTCTGTTTCTCTGTCTCTCTAAGTTTCTCTATCTCTAGGTTCTAAATGTTGTGTTTCACTGTGAGCCATAATACGGTGCTTAGAGGAAAGCGTAAAAAGTATTAAAAAAAAAAAAGACCCAACTGCATTATAATTATATACACTGAAAAAATGTAAACAAGGCATATTTAAACTGAAATTATGAAATTTACTCTTAAAGAGTCCAAGAGAGAAAATGTACCAAATAACAGTTAAAATTACATGTTATAAGATCAGAACACACAGTCGGTGGCTTTTCTAAAAATCGTGAAATATTTGTAGCCTCCGACTGCATATTTTGATCTTATAACATATCATTTTATGTGTTCTTTGGTACATTTTCTCTCAGGGACCCTTTGCGAGTAAATTTCATAATTTCATTTTAAATACGCCTTATTTACATCTTTTTAGTGTATATAGTTATAATACAGTCGGGTATTTTTAAGGTACCGTAGTACTACAAGGAACGCTTATAAGTTCGTCATGACTGTCTGTCTGTCTGAATCCTTTACAGCCAAAACTTAAAAAAGTTTTCGTCCAAAATTTTGAAAGTTTATGCATGAAATTTTGCTCAACTATAGTCTAAGTAAAGACCACGACCTTGACTTAGACTATGACTGAGACTTATTTTAATTCTGAAATATTTGACTTCACTTGCAATATTACAATACTTGACACTGGCTAAATACACAACGTGTGAAGACAAAACATAAGTGAAAAAAAAAAGTAGACCGATAATCAAAAAACTGATTATGTAGACTTACACAACCTACTTATTTTATTTTACTCACATTAAATTGGGTCGGTTAGTTTCGGTCACATCCGGTGACTAGTCGGAATAACCGACACAATTTATCGTGGTTATTCCCGTTGTATTAAAATAAAATGTGTCAAAACCATTTAAGTTTTCATAGTAGAACCTTACTTATTTTCATTATCCAAGGTACAATTACGAACAAAAAGGAGCTCTGAGAAGGCAATTAAACTAAATCGATCGGCGCTTCATTTGTCGGTAATGGTTCCAGAATCTAGACTATCTGCTAAAAAAGAAAACCTTTTCTTTTTTGTAATGTTATAAAATAGCTACTGCGGGCGTTTTACGAGATTCATGTCACAAAAATCTATTAGATACAGGCATCAAGACAATTTCGCTTGTTCCGCAAGTACGCTCTGCGTCATGGATCTGTAAAATGCTTTTATTGTAAATATATAGAGAAATATTTTATTAAAATGTAAAATGATTAAAATTAAAGCCATTGTAAGATCAAGGAGATTCAATACAATTAGACACATACCTAGGTAATCATTCCGTCTTTGATCTTCTCGTTCCTACGTTTTCGGTCATGGCATTTCAATGTCGTACATCGAAGTCATTTCGGTTCTGGAGGGAATAAATCCGCCTTCAGCTTAAATTGCGGTGGCACCTAATGAATTTCAAACAGTTCACCAGCTCAATTTGAAGGTCCATTTGGCGAGGAGATTATTTCCAATTAACCTACTGGCACGTAGATAAGAATCTACTGACAGGTTCTGCGTGCCTCTTGGCGTTATGTTAAGGTTCTGTGTGCTTAGTGCGATGTGAATATTAATTTAAGCAGATGATAGTGCATGACATAATTACCGATTTGAACATCGGTCCGCAAAATCGGCATTTGTATGTATGTTTGTGTGTATATTTGTCCGATGATGACTCGCGAACCGTTGATTCGATCTTCATGAAATTTTGTAGGGAAGTAGTTCATTTCAATGCAATTTTTAAGTTCGAATATGAACTGAATCGGTCTAGGGGTTGTGAATATATAGGGGTCGCGAAGCAAAAACAAATATAACAAAACCGATTTTATAAATATTAGTAACAAAACCGATTTACTATTTCACTGTCGTTGATAGCTTAGACGAAAGTAAAACGAATGGACAGGCTCTGACCACACAACTTCCTTAAAATAACAAGTAAAAACAATCGAAATTAGGCTTCAATACGTAATTGAAAGTATGTGTAGTATAATTGTCACAAAATAGAGATACCGAATATCATAATAAAATATCAAGGCATATTTTTGCGGATATTTGGATCGTATGCATTGACGAACGTACGTCTCGTACTTTTCACAGACTAACAGCGACTGAAGCAAGATGAGCGCCGGTGCTTACTTTAAAGTCTTCAAAATTATCTTACTTGGTCCATTAATTTTACTTTGGTCGTAGGTTGATAGTGAATACTTATTATAAAGCTAGTAGTAATTAAACACACATAGTTTTTTATTCTCTAAAACATCAGCCTATCAGATTTTGATCGTCAGAGGTACTTTGTCAAATAATTCACCAAGCCAGCACTATGGGTTTCGGTGTTTATTTTTGCAGCTATCGCAAAATCTGCCGCGAAGAACTCGGAGTGATAGATGTCCCTCCTCAATCTTTGTCTACTCAGATTATCGAGAATTTAGATTTACTCGGATACCTCGAGGCAAAGCGATGTTCTCGTTGTTAGGTTGGAAGTGCTTAATCAACGGTAATACGCCAATTTTATACGAGATTTTTGTGAGAATGTCGCATAATGCTCAGATCCGTGTTTTTGACCATTATATGTATTTCAGCAGCCTGAGCAATTTTTGGAAATCGTTAATTTTTTGTTAACTTTTTTACAAGAGTAGGTTAATCCTCGAATACGAAGACTCTGTGAGAGCTTGAGAGGTTTTACGGACAGTTGTACACTTCAACAAGAATATCCTGCTAGTACGGCTCGGGACACCAGATCCATACTGACCCGACACTATACCGAGGGCATTCCAGATAT
Organism: Apocheima hispidaria; assembly: GCA_947579745.1. Taxonomy (NCBI): domain Eukaryota; kingdom Metazoa; phylum Arthropoda; class Insecta; order Lepidoptera; family Geometridae; genus Apocheima; species Apocheima hispidaria. The sequence goes on from OX388151.1 coordinate 9,090,791, forward strand.
CAGCCATTCCGAGATTAGAATGCCTCTCAAGCAGCTGAAAATCGACAAGGTGACGACAGAATCACGACAGAACTTTCTAGAGCGGGTGGAAACCGGTACTTTTAGTCCTCCAGAAGTTACACAGGAAGCAAGGCAAAGGAGTCTGCTCTTCTTCAAAAAAGGTGATAATACTTTACTGAATAATTTAGATCCATCTCGCTCCTGAGATGGCTCACATGCGAGAACAGCTCGCATGTGTACAAGCTGTTTGCGAGACCCATTACGAACTGTCTCGAACGCAGGTTTGATGACTTCTAACCTCCCGAACAAGCCTTGCCTTTCCGTAAAGGCTTTGGCACCATGGACCACATACACATGTGGATACACATGCTCCGCCAGATTTTACAGAAGACTGAGAAATATAATCGGCCATTTTGTCTGGCATTTGTGGACTATGAAAAAGCCTTTGATTCAATCGAGACCTCGGAAATGTTGCAGTCCATTCAGCGGCGTCGGTATATCGAAGTGCTGAAGTGTTTGTATGGTAACGTCATAATGTCAATCCGATTGCAGGACGAGAGCACAAAACCAATCCAACTGCAGAAAGGCGTGAGACAGGGGGACGTTATTTCTCCGAAGCTGTCCACGAACACATAGATCTTGTGTAATAATGCAATTTTGGTAACATTTTGTCAGAAAATATATAGGCCGGATCTAGATAATGCCTTATTTTAATAAGATACTTAGCTTATGTATGTTGCATATATGCTTAAATCGGGTTCTTGATGGTAACAACTATCAGAAAAAATAAATAAAAAATCAGAGAAACAACAAGAGTGATGCACGCCAGGCACGAATTATTTGTATTCGGAGTTCGTCCATGAAATACGTGACACGCCTCTTAACATTATACTAAGTAAACTCCGTTTTCAATTACGAGATTCTGGTACAATGTCGGTATGATTCGAGAACGTAAATTCGTTAGATTCGTATGTTATGGTGATGAAGAATGTGAATGGGGCATTAATTTACATCAGCGGAGCATATCTCGTAATGGTATGCATTAATGTCGAGTGTACTGCTGAGGAGCACTTAGGAAACTCGTCGCGAGCAAAAAGCGAGGCGTAGACTCGGACGTTCCCTCAGGCTCTACTCCAGTGGGCGTGCGCTCCATTCCGCCCGCATATTGCCACTTTTAACTGCATGTTTTATGTTATATAGTACCTACTTAAGCCCCAAGATTTAGGTAGGTAGGTACTTTGACCGATTTTTCTTATAATACATATTTCAACTTAAGAATTGTATTGAAATGACCTCCTTAGCTACAAAATTTCATAAAGACCGGATTAACGGTTCGCAGGTTATAGTCGTCAGACAAACGTACATAAAATCACAGATTTCTTCCAGTTGACTTTGAGACCTTTGATTCGCTCGGTCAATTAACATAATCGTAAACGTAATCGTACAATCGTAATTTAATAAATTAAATTGTGAATTATACGATTGATAAGAAATCGATTTCCAGGCCACCTGTTCAGTTACGTCACTATCAACACGTAACTAATATATTATTATCACAACCACAGAAGAGAAGAGGTAAAATTTTTTCCTCTTCTTTGATCACAACCTACATCTACTTAAACGCGTTTTATTGGAGAAATTCCCACGTGTGTGTATTTATGTATTACTGAATACATAAATATTATTACGGTATATTATAACGGTTGCGTTTTGTATTATTATACATTTGGGTGTTGAGATTTGCAAACTGCTCGCCTGATGGTCAGCGCCGCGCTTATAATTGCAGTGTCAACCAGACTTTTAAACTTCAAATCAACCTAGGCCATTACTTTGAATCGAACTAGAAACTTAAAATGAAAGACTTTCCAAGGACTTAATACTAGACATTTTAGGAATCAGACAGTTTGAGAGTAGGTGTTTAGAAAAAGATGGATATTGGCAACCGGTTTAGTGGGATTATACAGATTTAAAACCCTTCCTAGTTTCCTGTCTAATGGAAAACTTTACGGGTGGCCATGGGATATTCCAAGCGAACGCACCGGGAGCACTCAGCACAGCGATTTAGCACTCCGCCCGGAATAGCTAATAGCCGAATAGCTTGCTTCCGTTTGAAATCTTTTAATTGATTTTTCAACCAGTTCCAAGATTTCCTACTGAAATTTTTCGCTCACAATAGATCACCATGATTGTACCTTTGAGCTCTTATAATAATGGAGCCAAGCTGTAGATACTAGAAGGAGATTTAATGTCCAACCCAATGGCAAACAGCATGCCCGTCGAGTTGGGGTTCATTTGGTTTGTTACAACGAACCCTACTCAGTGTAAAAGAAGGCGGACAAAAAATGGTTTTTGAAAAATTTTGAGTGTGGTTGTATTTGTTTACTTCGGATGAGTACTAGGTATTATCAATATTTTTAACAGACTGCCCAAGAACAAAGCTTAATTATGTTTTTGGGATATATATGAGTATGTGATTATGTGTAGGCTTGATCAATTTTGACGAGTGAGGTGTCGTTGGATTAAAGATAAAGGAACTCGATTTAAGAAAAAAAAATTAATTTTTGTGTGGGTTGTGCTGGTAATACGTGTTTGGGATGAGTCAATAAATGGGATGAGACCGCTGGGACGAAGACGGAACAACTCGAACTTAGATATGCCCAGAGAGCTATACTTACCTTTAGTCGAGCTTTTTGTTTTGCTTTCAATAAACTTGAATAAAAGAATAAGCCTTTTGCAAAGACGATACCGCTTATGATAGAAACGTAAAATGTGGACCCAAAATATTCCCTATTTGTCGCACGGTCCACGAGTACGTGAAAAATAAGTAAATAACAAACAGTAAGAAATGAAGTACCACCAAAGTTTGTATGACTATGAAACTCGGTTTGAACTAAGCATAAAAAAAATTAAAGGCATGGCTCAGAATTTTTAGAAAATTACCCCATACGTCGGGTGTAAGAGGGTTTTAGACTTATAATGGAGTAATAACGTTTTGTGAATGATAAAACTCTGTGACTATACTAGACAAATAAACATAATTACGAACGTGTTTTACGTTATTTTTAAATATTTTTTTATCTTTTTAAATTTTAATTAGAGATTATGGGGCATTCAATTTTAATTTCTAGTATTGACTGGCAAATAGTAAGATGATGAAAACGTTCATTGCTCTGTATTCCGCTCCGTATTTTTAACTGGATTCCATCTCTTGTAATTTTCTTGGTTTATCTCAAACACTTGTTGATCAACACAGTATTCATATTTTTCACTGAATTAGAGGGTTTGGTCAGTCTTGGGCCCTTGTCTTCATATTTAACACACACTCAAAACTAAAGTTACACTTACAAAGTAAACTCACTTCACTTTACTTTAAAAGTTAGGAGTAAAATGTAAAAAGGCAAAAACAACTTTATTTCGTCAAACAACATAAGAGGCGTGGAGCGAGAGCACAGATATGTGAGCGAGAGGAACGACAAGGTGATCCATTGGACTTAAACCTCCGCCCAATTCTGTCACACTTTAAATTACAAATTCGCGGAACTGACTTCATAATTCACGAGCTATCTAAAACCGAAACATTACCATTAAATTGTATGTTCTATTTTCTGTTTGCAATAAACTGTAATTGTAGTTTATAATTATAGCGAGGTTTTATGAGTTTACGCTGACAGTTAGTTTGCTTGATTGTTATAATTTTACTTAATTTTTCCGTATATTTTGATTTTGAAGGAGGTATGGGGTAGATACATCTGTAAGTAATGGTTGTTTGCAAATGGTGTTAAGAACCTTATTGAGCAACTCAGAAAAATCTGCTTAGCACTGATGCGATGTAGCCTATAAGTATGGGAGCGCAGCTGGTGGATATGCTGAGAAAACATCATATTACTGTTTCGTAACCTATTGAAATTATTTGATTCGTTCACTACTAATTAAAAGCAAAACACAAATATACAAAGGGCTATATACTACAGATTTGTCTGATTAACACTGTGATAAACATTAATTACATTAATTACAATCTCTTGCGTATAAATACTCGTACATATAAACACAAGTCCAATTTATCTTTGCACCGCTCGCGAAGGGGTCTAATGCTTATATAGTTTTATTAAAGCCAAATAGTTTAAAGTGGAAACAAATTAAATATGTTGGATAAAGTTTATATTACGCAGCATTGCGCAGCGTTGAAATTAAAATCCGCTCAAAGGTATAATATTGTCCCGGAAAAGTGTCATATAGGACATTTGCTACTTCAAGGAATGCTGGAGCGACCCAACTCTCTATGCCAGGTAGACGATGTTCATTGTAATGCACTTATATGACAAACCAAATGTAATATTTTGCTTCTTTTGACGGAACTTTTTTCATACAGGTTGACCAGTAACAATTCCCACAGGGATAGGAAACACCAAGACTGCCCTTAATTTCTTAATTTCTTCGCGGATTTTATTAAGTAATAAAAATCGTTTTATTTTCATTAAATTTACCCGCATTCGGTGAAGTTTTTGCACGAATAAGTGGTGATTTTTTTTTTAAGTCTTGTAGCATAAAATAACTCTTAGTTGTTTTTTACAATGAACTTAAATTCGGTTTTGAAAATCGTTGAAAATGTATGTTTCGATATTATTTTTGAAGCTTAGTTCAAATTTTTAGGTATTTTGTGTTACTTGTTTTTTGGTTATTTTATTTTAGTTGGATAACCGAACACCCTTCATATGTCCAGCAGGGAACTATTATAAGGCTTCTGATAATTTATTGTTTCAGGCGTAACTTTGCGGACGTTCATTTTCAAACTGTATCTAAAATAACAAATCTGTAGTATCTTTCCGCTGCAACGTTGCCTCCTGTACAATTGGAATAAGGATCAATTGTTTGTTTTTTACCTTCTTTATTCAAAATATTAATTCTGTTGCTCTATTTTAAATTTAGGATAATCATTTCAAAATTGTAATATTTTTCTTATCTAAGTATTTTCAGGTTATATGTTTAATTTTTTTTGTTCATGATACTTTTCTATTCAAAATATTAATTTAAATAAATACAAGGTAAACAAACAATTTATCCTTATTACAATTGTACAAGAGGCAACGTTACAGCGTAAAGACACTACAGATTGGTTATTTTAGATACAATCTGATGATAATGACGAACCAAACAGCCTTCATACAGATAAATTTAAATTATTTTGTTATTTTGTTTTAGGCCAACAGAGGCTATCGCTTGTCCACTAACTTGACGCTAGTACTCAAAACTATTACAAAGTAACCAAGCAAACAATATGAAACGGAGTACCTAGTTAAGCATAAATAATGAGAAATTGAGAACAAAAACAGTGACACTTTATTTTTCAAATATTTAAATTAATTAATATGCAAGAATAGGCCAGCTTAAAACCCCTAAAGGATTTATCATTTTGAAATAGAAGTAGCACGAAAAATCGGAAATAATCGGGAAATTGTCTCAGTGTGACGGACTAGGGTTAGGCTTTCGCTATCTGCACACTATACTACCTGAATCTGGTGACTGGCGAAAATGGCATTACAAATTTCTGCGTTTCTACTAGATAATTACAACTTCTCGTCGTTTACAGTCACCAAAGATACTAAATTTTACCCTTTTCTTTTGTGTCTACCAGCACATGCAGGAATATGCTATTAGGAATAATTACTATTAGGAATAGGAATAATTACTGGACAGCCTGTATTTCATTACAGTTTCCAAAAACTGTACGTTTGATCTATCATAATATCAAAAATGTTTTATAGACATTTATGTTGTGATATAATTTAAAGTAGGCATAGGAGATCTAAAACCTAATCTATTTTTTTTTCCTTCTATAATATAAATAAATTATTGCTGCCGTTATATCAAGAGATATAAAACCGAATGTTTCTTAAAAATATTCTTATTCATAATACTTATTGAAAATTCACACAGTGATTTTGACACTATAATGCGCGAGCACGACAACTGTGGATCAACTAAGGGTCTTAATTAAAAGTTAAACTTGTCTTAGATTGATGCAGCGACGGATGAAAGTGAAACCAACCTGTCTGTCGCAACGCGCTGCATGCGTCTCGCCGACGCTATGAACAAGTGCGGCCTGAAGCCTGGAGACCCCGTCATCGTAATGGGATTCAACCACATAGACTTATGCATACCGTACTACGCCTGTCATTTCAATGGAAACTCTGTGTGTCCTATAGACCCCGGCATTCCACCAAGTAAGTTGTCTCTTATCGTCTATAAGTCTGCATTTGGTCACCAACTCGCCTGTTGGTAAACGACGATGTGGTCGAATAAAGCGCGCAGACCTAGAAGATACATATTATTTCTGACTTTGAATATCACTAGATCGTATCTCTCATGAAAACAGGAGGCCAGCAGTTTGATTCACTCTTTGCCTGTACGGAGAAAAAATGTAATTTCGCAACGCTGTCACAGAACATAATAACACGCAGGGCCACTTGCTGGCGTAGGACTCGGCCTTAGCTAGACCTCAGAAATATAAATTTTCACCGGATGAATGGTATAACAAAAATTGAGAACATTAATTTTCACGAATAATTAAAGTGATTATTCGCATTTGGAACCTAATAACGATAGAAGTAATGGGATTTGATATGTGCTAATATTTATTTGGTTATCATGAAGATAAATTTCGTCAAAGGCATTCATTCATCATTCATCGTTATGGTTAATGTATAACAAAGTGTCAATCGAAACGATAACGGAAGAGAAACGAAACCGTCATGAGCCAACATTTTTATTCCAACCTAGCTGCGCCCCGCGGTTTTACCCACGGCAAATTCCTACTGGCACTGTAGTTGTTTCCGAGACAAAAAGCCCTATAATATCAATATAAAATACAAAAAACGACTTCAGTCCATTGCTGCGTTAAAGGGGATCAAACAAACCAACAAGCTTAGTTTCGCATTTATAATATTAGTATAGATAAATAGAGATAGGGGTAGCCGGTGTGGTGCAAAAAATATTTTATTATTTTAGTACAATATTGTTGTTGTAGTAGGCTCAATATTATCAGAACTAGTGGTGGAATTCTACACAAGGCATTTGACTTGTTAATACATACCAGTTAATATTGTGATTATAATTATCTTGTTTAATTAAGTTAATTTATGAACCGATCAACTCATGAGAATAGTTTTACACCAAACTGAAATAATTTTGGTTACCGGTTAATTACAGCGTAGTTTTACGTTTATCTGACATTTGACCACAAACTCACCTGATTTTAACTGGCTGTGGTTGGGTGTTGGTCCCCTTTTTTTTGCTACCGCGCTAAAAGGCGTTTCTTCAATTTACAGAAATGGTTTCTGTTCGGACCTTAACCATAAAAAAGAAAATAAACTGTTTCTAATCACTGATCTTAACTATCCTTATCTTATTTATTGCTAAGCTGAGTAAAAAGTAAAAAGTGTATTACTCGCGAAATCCTACTATACCCTAGACGAATTTTTGAAAGATAAGACAATTATGGAATAGATTGACTCGCTCCGCACGATATTGCCATACCCAATCAGGGTCATTATGATTTACCTATTTAAAATATGCTAGTTAAGATCTGCATGTAATCCACATAATGTTTGCAATAAATGTATTGAGTATTGAGTTCGTTTACAAACCCTAAAAAAGGTACCAACAAGCCTATGATTACGTTGTCAAATAAGCTGCACGTAATAAAAATATTGATTTTTATCGGTCGTGATTGAAGATAATTATCACAAGCAATTATTCGATTAGGTAAGGCCATGAATACAATTTAAAGTTGATACTAGTCTTGTTATGTTGGGGATCGCGATGTCCTATATATATATAATATGTCAGAATTAAATTTTATTACCAAAAATTATATACATATTTACAATAAAATATAACCTACCTACTTTCCTACTTAAAATTAAAACAAATTATAAATAAAAATAAATAAATACAAAAAGCCTAATACGTTATATATATATATACTAGCTTGCCCGCACGGCTTCGTTTGCTTAGGCTATAGTAGATAAATTCAAAACGTTTTAAAAATTTCAAAAAGTTTCACCTCTTCAGAGATGGATTAACGAATAAAGTTGTTTCTTTCTTTATTATCTATGGTTATTAAACACTTAAACACCGAGTTTCATTGGCGTAGAATGAAAAAATATCTTATTTCCATACAACATTTTGGGTTCTATTTCATTCCTTCTGAGATTGAATAGCGAAAATTGGTTCTTATTGTTCACCTAGAAAAGACCATTTGAGGAATGTTAGGTTCAAATTTCACGTCTCTATCATAAGCGGTTTGGTCTGTGCGTTGATTCCTAGAAAAATACTTTTTCTTTAGCTTTTCCATAGTTTTCACGGTGTACTTAATTATAAAATAACTTGTTAAGAGCATGTCGGGCTATGCTTAGTAGGGTTCCGTAGGAGCGCAGGACGTTTGAAGTATTTATCCGTTTTTACAGCATATCTCAAAAGATAATTATCACATGTTGCCCGAAATAATTATAAAATAAAGTTTTTACTAAGATCTATCAACATGGAAGATTACAAGTTAATTAGTTGCATAGTTTAGAAATGGCAGGGGGGACACATTGTAAGCAACTTTATCAGCCCATATTTAGCAAACGGTACATCTGATAAAAAAATGGTGTCGCAAACCTCAAGTTTATTTTAAAAGATCTTTTCAATGAAACCCCACATATGGGGGACATGCGATTTTTTTAATTCCCTCTTTTTCATGTATGTACCACCCTATTAATATAAAATTATAATTTTTTATTCTTCCAAAATTATCAACTTAAAAATACCTGTTCAACGATACCCCACATGATAGAGTTGAGCGAGTTTTTTCCCCTCTTTACGTGTGTGGGTTTTTTTTTTAACTGTACGTCTATACTTAGACTATCGTTGTGAAAAATTTCATGCATGTAAGCTTATATAACTTATGTAATAACTTTAAGACTGTAAAGGATTCAGACAGACAGACAAACAGACGGACATGTCGAACTTATAAGGATTCCTTTTAGTACTACGGAACCCTAAAACACATCGAAATTGGATAACATGTAGGCGTGGGAAACAGTTGGCGCTTTCTGTATGGATAATTAAGTAGCCAGTATAATCTAATCCTAAGGAGGACTGTGCCGAGGTTATTTATTTATATCAAGAGGCGACGCCACAATAAAAATTCCATTATTTTGTGTAATCTTTTAGATTCTATTATTTTTGATATCGTTTGATAAGATTTTTCGTTACCAACCTACTATTCTGACGCTTTTAAAATGTGACTTTTTCCTGCCATATTACTGTGTAATACTAGCTTGCCCGCGTGGCTTCGCCCGCCTAGGCTACAGTGAATGAAAAACCCCTCTTTAGGGGTTGATTTTCTCGAAATCCCGAGACATCACTTTCTTTATTTTTTATGTTTATTAGACAAACCGAGTTTCATTGGCTTAGCATAATAAAAATATTCTATTAACATACAAATTTTTCAAAAGATTTCGCAAAGTCCGTTCTTATTGTTCACCTTGGTAATTTGAAAAGTATTATATATATATATATACAGAACAAAAACCATAATAAAATTATCTCACGGTAGCTCCATCGGAAGACGCAGTGTAGGTAAGCCTTCCCACTAGTTGGACTGACGACATTGTGAAATAAGCAGGCAACCGGTGGATACAGATGGCAGATTGTCGTTTCAGTGTGGCGCTTTAAGGGGGAGGCCTTTATTCAGTAGTGGGCGTCTTCTGGCTGATGATGATGATGCTGGCAATTCCAACTTCACCGGTTTTAATCGTTTGCATGTATAAAAAATATAATACAAAATGTCTGACGCAGTGGATGATTGTTACAGGCGACCTCCAAGCATTATTCCCTTACCTCCAACCAAAGATGGTATTCTGCCAGGAAGCTTGCGTAGAGAAAGTAAATAACGCCTTCATGGCCAACAACCAGCAAGGTGGAATCGTAACTTTTGATGCCAAACACAACAATTTAGAAACTTTTATTCAACAACATAAGGGTACTGAAGTAAACTACCGGTACGTGATATTCCCACCAGTTATATTTATTTATTTTTACATAAACATACAAAACAGAATGCAGTAATTTTAAGATTATTATTTATTTAAGTAACATTTATATTGATTCACTTTTCATTTATATCGAAACTGTTTGAGTAAATTCGCTTTGGATGACATTTGCAGGCAAAGGAAATGGTAGAAGTAAAAAAAAAAATATCTTCTGTGGAAATGGTAAATTGAAGTAGAGAAAGTGAGGAAATGGAGGAATAGTAGAAAGAAAAAAGTACCTATGAAAAGAAGAAAGAGATAGCATACGCATGAACTACAAGAGTAGGCTATTTTTCGATAGCCAAGAGGCTATGTACAATTTATTTAATATGTAGTACATTTATAATTTTTTATAGGCCGGCCGAATTTGACCATTCCAAAATCAATGCTTGGTTAATGATGACCAGTGGAACGACAGGATTGCCCAAAGTAGCGATGATTCCTTTTGACACCTTAATTAATGGCATCTGCACTTGGTGGTACGTATGCGTTTAAGTTTGTAGTCCTATCAAATGAAATTTAGTAAAATTTGCTCTTGTAATTTGATGTAAAAAATATTTCTGTATAAATTAGAGTATAAATTTATAAAACAACCTTTATTTTACAGGCAGCCGTATAATCAAAGATACGATAAGGTGTTAGCAATGGCTACTCTTCAGTGGATATCTTCACAAATGTACTTTATAGCTGGACCTCTGCGAAGCTTTACTAGACTGCAATCTTCCACACCTCTCACAGCCCCAGCCCTTATTGGAATCATCAATAAATACAAGGTATCTTCCTAGCTATATAGCTTTTTTAGTTGGCAGTAAGAGAAAAGTACTAGGTTATTTTTGAGTTTGGATCTTCTTCATAAGGCATGGAATATATAGAACACCAAAACGACTTTTCCTAGACCGAAGATTTGCACCGAAAACGGTTAAACTAAAAAAAATTTTTTTTGACACTAAATGAATTTCTAAACATAAGATAGGTAATAAAAAGGATCAGTACAGGTCAAGAATGAACGAACTTTTTCACATTAATGAAAGTCACGTGTTATTTTCGACATCGTGAAAACAATATTTTTTAATATTTTGCAGCCTCACGTCACTGCCTGGACGCCTTACTTTGTAAATCAATTTATAATCGCTGCCGAAAAAGGGTTATGTGACTTATCATGCTTTCATATCATCTTGATTGGCGGTGGTCGCATAGAGAAGACGTTACTGGATAGATTCCAAGTGAGTATAAAAACCTACTTTTCATCATACCTATTCTATAAATAACAATTACCTGTAGCGCATATCGGACAGCGAGAGCAAAGTACAATTTTGCTCCCATGGGAGTTTGAGTTTCTCTCTTCTGATTGGTCCGTGTTCGTGCTGTGATTGGTTAGCAAGGAGTTAGTTTTATAATACCAACTCTTCTTTGACTATTTTGAGAAGTTAACCAAAGAGATCGAACACATAATGAAATACGCGTTTCATAATTATTATTATTTGTGTTTTATTTTTTTATTTACACTTTCAGCCAAACGCTTTTACATTCGGGTTTCGAGATGTAGCATTTACTTTTTCTCTTACGTAATGATGCAAAACAGGATGTGGCACTCAGGGCCAAAATATTTTATTCTCGGGCGGCGTGTATTGAATAAAGCCATCGGGGAACAAAATAATATTTTGGCCCCTTGTTACACAAGTAATTATTTTACAGCAGCTGCACGAAAAAGGCCAATTATGTATCATGCAAACCTCATCTAAAGTAGGTCATTTTCGCCCTGTTTTTGAGTCGGACAATAATATTGTACTGGATTTCATTATTACCCTCTGCGCATGTCAATAATATTCTACTGAATTTCGTTACTGCCCGCTGAGTTATTTTTAATCGACTTCCAAAAAAAAGGAGGAGGTTCTCAAGTCGACTGTTTTTTTTTAAATTTATTATTTTATATTTGTTACCTCAGATCTCCGTGAAAAGAGAAACTCGCAAATTAGTCCAATTTTTATAAAAATCCAGTCTTGTTAATGGGATACATGAAGAATTGAGGGAACTCCTTAATTTTTATAGACATACCTATAGCGATTTTAGTATTTTCATCAAGAAGACGAGCATTTGCATTCAGAAAGTATCATTTGGTGAAGTAGAACTGATGAATAAAACCACAGATGGCCACCGGAATTTCTTAAGCTCCACCTAAGTGGATACGCATACGCAAGCTTACGTATGTATTTGTATACGAACACATACATGTGAATGCCTCCCATGCGGTTATAGATGCCGCTCGCTTCTTATATGCATAGATAAAATTGAAATTGAAATTAGAAATCTGAAAACCCAAATCTGAAATTTGAGATTTGAAATTTATATACAATTGCTAATTACACACATTTATTATTATAGTATTCTCCTCGGATATAGCTGTCTTTGTCTATGGCGACTTTGAATCCCTCGTTTCTGACAGAATTCTAGTCTCCAATTCCTCGCTGCGCTCGGGATTTCATCTTTTTTTCAAAATTCATATTTTTTTTAAAATCAAAAATGATTAAAAAAATATAAAGCCCAAATATATTATAACGTTTTTAATGATTTCAGAAACTATGTCCGTCGACTTGGCTATACTTGGCGTATGGAATGACGGAGCTGCTGGTGCCTGTTTTTAATTTCGATGATTCAGTTCCGGTTGATTCAGCTGGATATCCTAAGGACAAATACCAATACAGGGTAAGAATAACCTGAGACGCACTGAATGCTTATTGCAAACTTGAATTAAACCCAAAATATTGAATAGCTCAAAATGGCTTATTTTAATGGTCTATTCAACCAATTTGGTATAGTTTTTTATAGGGATTTGGTGCGCTTTTTGTTTTGGTAGTTTTAAAAAAGTGAAAAAATTACCACATTCTTAGTCAAGTTTGCTGACGAAAAATAAAACGAAATTGCAACAATTTCAAATTTTTGACAAATTTGCAAAATTACTAGAGGTTTTTTTTTGCCCTCAGAGAAATAGAATGTATTGATAATAATTTAATGCAAATAAGAGCAATAACTAATGTAAAAGACTTACAATATAATTCATTTTTATTTCAGCTTATTGACGATGATGGCAACGTTGTTGAAAAACCGTACAAGTCTGGGGAACTGTGGTTAAAGGGAGACGACTTTTTCAAGGTATGATATGATTAAAGACTTTGTGCCAGCGAGGTTGTGTTTGCTGGAATTAACTAGGATTTGGGCTTTTGGAATACTTGAATAGTTTTTAAACTATTTTTAGGGATATTTGAACAACCCAGAAGAAACTAAGAATATGTTAACCGATGACGGCTGGCTCAAGACCGGAGATATTTTCTTGCGAGACGACCAAGGGTTTTACTTTTTCGTAGAGAGAAGGAGGCTTTTGATTAGACACTTTGGCCACTTGGTAAGACAATATTTTAACCACTGATTTTTTAGCAAGGGTTTTCCAATTTTATTGATTGTTCGGGATAAAACATATCTTATTTTGTCGCAAGCTATTGTTAAAATTCATTGTTTCAGATTGATTATAGCTCGTTAAGATTCATTTAGATTGGTTTCGCTTTTAGTCATACACAGGTTAAAAAAGGCAGAAATATTTTGCATCTGTAAAATTCGTGTGATACGAGAAATACGTACTCAATTTTTAAAATTATTTTTTAACTCCTAATGTCGTTTGACAACCAACTCGTCTGTAATGTTGGTAAGCGACGATGTGGTTGAAGATGAAGAACGCAGTCTTGGAAGATACCTATTCACTCTGACCTTGAAAAACCCTAGATTATATCTCGAAGGGAACAAGGAGGCTGGCAGTTTGCGCCACTCCTTGGCTGTACGGATTAGAAACGTAGACTCTAACTGTTTTGTACGTAACTAAGGAAAACCAACAGTATAAGGATGTATTGGGGCGCCTTTCTACTTTTGATTAAAATTGGAATTCATTTAAATGTATATTAATTAATTATTAATTATTGAACGAGCGAAACGATGGTCTCAGAGTCTATACGGGATCAAATCGGCAGTTGTATGTATGTTTGTTTGTTTGTATGTTTGTATATTTATATGTTTGTGTAATATACATATTTGTCCGACAATAACTTAAGAACCGTTAACCCGGTCTTCATGAAAAGCAAGTAGTAGGCGAGTAGTTTATTTCAATACAATTTTAAGTTCGAATATGTGCTGAGTCGGTCCAGGAGTTATGAAGTTATAGGGCTCGCGAGGTCTTAGTTCGGTGCGAACTAGTAGTAATAATTATTTGAATTTAGATTCCGCCACTGCAAATGGAAGAGGTTATTAAAAAGCACCCAGGAGTATTTGAAGCTTGCGTTGTGGGTGTCCCGGACCCTAACCGCATGGAACTGCCGACCGCAGCCATTCAGAGGAGGAACGGTGACAAAGTAGATCCTGAGGATATCTTCGCTATGTTACGAAGTAAGTTTCTGGAGCCTTGTCTTAAAATATATAATATTTGCTTAGACTCAAAAAATTCTGGTGCAGCTGGGTGACAAAGAGTAATCATCAGCTTGGATAAGTCCACTTCTGAACATAGACCTCCCCCAAATAGTGCGTACCATCTAAAGCTTTACACATTATGACTTGTAAGCGATTTAAACCCAGAGATTTTAGCCCGCTAAAGCTACTCGCCGGTTAAAGTGGCAAGTAACTGTAGTACTAGTTCTAAAATGTCACAGTCTTACATGCGAATTTTACTCGCCTTATTAACACTTTAGTTTGAGGTGATGAAAGAGGCCCTTAGATTTGAAACATATTCCTTCTTGGTTTTATTTTGTAATCCTGCTAAAGACAACTTTATTATACAGACTAACTTTGTCAAAGATATGTCATAAAACGAGTCAGTAAAAAATTAGGCGCTGCGTTAAGCCCTCTGGCTTATTGGTGTACGTCAGATCAATATCAGAAGATTGCATTATTTTACAATTTAGCTCAAAGAAAATACAAATATGTTTGGGTAAGCTTATTTATAAGGAGAATTCTGTGGGGTAAGCATAGTTAAATTGCATAAGTAAATCAAAGAGAATATAAATAGTACGTAAGTAAATATCACAATTGGCCATCAATTGGCACTAGGCAGTATCAAACGAAAAATGAACGTACGTAGTGTCAAACTTTGACATAAGAACTGACCACTCAACCTGTACGAACTTTACTTATTTACAAACTCTTTTGCTCTGTTCTTATTAAATGGGTGGCTATTTTAAATTGTTTTACAGAAGCTTTGCCAGACTACAAGCAACTCAGCGGCGGAATATTTTTCGTTGATACGTTCCCCGCCACAGCTTCAGGAAAAATCAACAGGTCAATACTACGACAAATTTCCATAAATGCCAAAACGATAATGCCCAAATAAGAGTTTAAAATATACACTGTTTTGGACTTTCGTGGTTACTTACTACATTAGTACATGGCAAACCTTGAGCATGGCGCATGCAATTGTGCCAAAATATCTGGAACTCAACAAAATTAAAAATCCTGGTAATTATCCCGTGAGTACTTAAAAAATATCACCGTGAGTACTTTATAAATGCGTTGTAATTGGCTTGCAAAAACGGTACCTTCAGCAAATAGGGCGTATATAAAGAAAGATTAGAAAATTCTAGCCAATTAGCAATAAATTGTACAAATCAAATTAATAAATAGAAATTGTCAATACCCACTTTGCAAGCTAGATATATACAAGCATCGTTTGTCATAACGTTTTTGAATCATATGTATTTAACAATACAGATGCTTTTTATGCATAAATATAGTAACGTTATCAATCTGACATTTAGTTAAGCCTGATAATAGTGTCCATTGGATTTTTTTATATATGTTACATAATGTAAATAAGCTATAGATTCTAATTAAAACGCTCAATACCTGTAAATATAGAGTTTCATATATAATTCATGTTATATTATTGTTGATTAATTTTAAGATGTTTAGAGCTTAATAGAAAAAAAAACTTAGTGAACTATGTTTATCAAGCCATTGCTGCTTTTTTTTTAAACATATGTAATAAAATTAATTATTATAATTTAGGTATAAAATTTAAGTATATTAGAAAAGACTTCTGTCTATATGTTGTCTAATAAACACATTATTAAAAGATCTAATAAACTAATCTGTAAACGTATATTCTCTATGTTTTTATTATCACGGCAATCATTATAACGCGCTGTCAATTATTCTAATCCTAATCCTAACTAATATTATAATTCAGAGGAATATTACCGCAGTTGTGTCAGGACCGATAGAGCTTCGAGGATGAAAATAAATAAGTTCGTCTCGAGGAAAAAACTTCGCTTGCGCGATTCAGAAATCCCTAAATTACGACTGTCAGTCCATAAAAAACGTCAAAAAATACACAAAAATGGATCAACGCCATCTAGCGAACTCTAGAAAGTAACTTTGTCTCTCTGTCTGGATGTTTCTCGCGTTATCACGGCTAAACGTCTGAACGGATCTTGATAAAGTTTAATAAGGAGTAACTGTATATCACATGGACGGATATACGATACTTTTTTAAGTCCACGCGAACGAAGTCGCGGTAGCAACTAGTAAAATATATGATCAACCGGCAATTCCGTTTTGGTTATTTTTAGAAAACAATGTATTTGACTCTAGCATAGAAAAATAATATAATTTCTCAATGACTAAAAAGTTTTCTTATTTTTAAAAGTAATTTTAAGTCAGCAGAAAAAGAAAAACCCGCGCCAAATTTCAGCACAAAGCACAATACACCGCTCATTATCTGAGTTAAAAATACCGTGAAATACCAACAACGAAACTATAAGAGGTCCAACGGACTATATGGTATTCATATTCTACGGAACCTTATAAAGCGATATAACATTACCTAGGTATTGCAGTCATGTGACAAATTTTTGATTTTACTTGTACAAATTGTTTATGACTATTGTTCTTATCTCGATATGCGACGAGTAATATTGGAGACAGTTACATCTATTCTGGATACCTCGACCCATGAATATTCTCGATGTGAAATTCAAATTTCAGTACCGAGCTCGCTTCCACCCAATTTGTGCATTTGTAACGTCCGTCCACAGTAGTAAGGAACAATGGAATAAGAACGTTCGACAGAACTCATTGCACTGATGTGGAAAATAATTGTGTTCAATTAATTTTCATTGACCTTTTTCTTTGACGCGATTTTCACAACTCGACGTTTCCGCGCTTGTCGCTCCATTGGTTTTTTATAGCCGGACCGTTAAAATTAAAGAGAAATATCGCGAATGTGCGCATTTATTTTTTCCTACACCCGATGCGCGACGGTAGAGCTTAATAGAAAATTTTGAAGCTACTCCTCGTTTCATTTCACGTTTAGCCCATTTCGTTATTATTTATCTTAAATATTTTAGAAATTAATGTTTCTTTGTTTATCGCTATGCGTTCCTATGCTTATTATTAATCTGATTGCCATGAAACTTGTATTTTCGAGGAAACATGCCGAGTTTCCATTCCGAGCCTGATACCTAATACCGAGCAACACCATCTATCTAGGCTACAACGTGTTTTTTTTTTAGTATATACTTTGTAGAATTTTAGAATCCATAATGCTAAAATAATAATAAAAAATGTACTGTGTAAATTTTCACTGCGACGAATTATTAAACTTAATTGTATTATTGTCCTACCTAAAAATCACTTTAATTTTCCATATTTTATTTGTCTCAACAATGACACAAAAAAATAAATTAAAAGCGTACCTTCGTAAGGCTTAACACATTTTCCCCTTAAACACCATCGACCTATGCTCCAAAGGTAAAGGTTCATTTACGTGAGATATTCCAGCAGGTATTGCCGAGGAAATTAATCTCTAATGTTATGGAAAATGAACTTATCGCTCGATTTGGTTTCGCTTCTTGTTATCATCATCTATAGAGTGTATTCAAAGTATCCATGAATTGGTTTGTTATTAATATTACTTTGTAAAGTAAATCGTGGCCAGGGCCAAGCTCTTTTCAATACGACGTTTCCTATAGGCTCATTTTTTAATTGTCTAGTTCATAAGCGCTTTATAATTATAAGAAAGCATAAGCACTAAAGCATCTGTGCATTTTTGCACTGGCCTCATCAACATAATATTATGTATAAGCTATATTAGCGGCTAATTTTTACTTAGTATTTTTTTACTTTGATGCTCTTACACTTGAAAAGTATACCTTTTTGTTTTTGTTGCTAACCTACTAGTTTTATATAGTCAAGGATGTGCTTAATTGGAAACAAATAACAAACCCCGGAAAAAATGCTGGAATAAAAACAAACCCAAAAAAATAATTATAATATAGTTTCATATTCAATCTGGTCTAGGTTATTTGAAACTAGACGTCTACCAAAATTAATCTAAACAAAAGTTTTATGTTTCAAGTCTAAGAGGCCGGAATATATGTCTCAAGAAACACCCCCAGTCTCGCTGTTTGATGTGCAACACTGGGAAATTAGCGATCGCAGGCGCGATTTTAATTACGCACGTAATTGTGCTTATGTAACGCAAGCTAATCTCCTTGTTAACAATAACAATCCTTTGAAATTAAACAAAACACATCCGCACAAATTAGACACTCATTTGTGGGAAATTAAAATAAACGTTTCCTCACGCGCCGGGGACGTGAGACTTGGTTTAAAGAGGGTGATTAGAGCTCACGTAGGCCAGAATTGCCAGAAAACAACGCACCACGCACAGACAACTGCCACTAAGGCGATTTGTCTGGATGAGTCCACATCAAGTCCGCCAAAACACACTGCTTTATTTTTGCTGATCGCTGACCTTTTGTATGAACCGCTAAAATACCCTACTAAAGTACCTAATCTAGTCAAAACTACGCGAGTTTCAATGATGGTCCTATTTTTGAGAACTGTTGTCTATAGCAAAGAACATCCTATAATTTATCTATGGCAATAGATATCTTATCCAGGGTTACACGTTACGGTTGTACTAAGCCGAAAGAAGCTCATTGTACCTATTTGTCATTAAGAGCGGTCTATGCGACCGTTTAGTCCATACAAAACTATTTTCCTGTTTCCTACCTGAATAATTACACTACAGAATTTTTTTTTTGCTATTAAATGTATTACCTACCACTGCCATGCTCTTATGTTTTATTTTTTTCCAATAAGGCTATATATATTATTAGCTACCCGAGACTTCGTTCGCGTGGACCTACAAAAAAAAGTGGCCCATGTTAGTCTCCGACTCTTAAGCTAAGCAAAAATTCAGCTTGATCCGTTCAGCCTTTTAGTCGTGATAACGCGACATCCAGACAGAGACAGAGTTACTCTCAAATTCATTAATAATAACCTTATTGAAAAATATAACCACGAAATCTATAATCTAATAACGTACTTATCTATAAATCGTCATCATCATAATCAGCCAGAAAGTTAAACAAAGGCCTCCCCCTAACGAGGGGAGGGGATGCCAATCGGCGGCTTGGCAATCGCAGAATGCTCACCGTTCACTAAGAGGACGCTGATGCCCGTCCTCTGATGGTGCCTATGGCAGTTTTAGAATACACTCACCCGGGTAATTGGTTATTTAAAATTGCAGTAATTATGTAAGTAGGAACCAGTAGAGTTAATAATTAAAAAAAAAATAACAATACATAGAATTCATAGAAACACCCAGACAAAGAACAAACATCCATGTTCATCATAAAAATGTTTGTCCTGGGTGGGAATCAAACACCTACAGCTCAGAAGGCGGAAATCCTCCCACTGAGCCACAAGGCTAGCCGAATGCAAGGGCCAACTCGTTTCTTCTCCCATCTCCAATATGCAAACTCTTTTACCATATTAAAAATGATTTAAAAAAGTTTATATAGAATAGCAGAATTCTTGCAGGCAATACGTGATTGCGAATAAAAATCTACAATTTAACATTCCAATGACCTGAATAAAGGCGGGATCACAAAAACTTTTCGCATAAAATGGTGCAATTCTATTGTCGTTGGAGAGGCAAATTTGAAATTGAAAATAGCAGTTGGAGCTGTGCAGCGTTCCCAGCCGTTTATTTAGACGAGGCTGCTTTGTTCTAATGTAACAGGATGCAGGTACCCACAACTTTCACGATTTACTACGTCACGGCCGACCTTCGCGTATTGTTATGGTGTGCCAAAAGCAAATTTATCACAGCTATTATGTTCGCAACTTGTGTATTGAATTATTCTAGGAATATGTTGGAAGTTTATTCATAGCTTTTGTGTGGCTATCGAGTTTAGAACTCAAACAGTCCAGTCGAATAACCAATTGTTTTAGTTAAGTCCTCACTAATTTCGTATTTTTTCTACTGAGACTATAAATACATCTATAGGTTGGAATTTAGATAATAATTATTATAATTTTATTATGACTTATTATTATTCCTGCGACAAGCACCCGTCGCTGTCGTCTCCCGACACATCCATCGACAGAAACGTTGATGAGGCATGTTGCAGGCCATCAGATCCATCCTGAATGGCTCTGCTGGAGAATTAAATGGTCAACATTTAAAAGACACTCCTAAACATTAAAAAAATCTCACTGATCCTCTTGTCAGCGAGGCAGGTAAGTGTTTACTCGGAGTTTTAATAAAATTGTCCAACTTCATGTTGAACGATTACGTTTCGATTGAAATAGTGCCAATCCTGTACGGTGCCAAATTAGTAGTACTCATAAAGAAAGACGTTTGGTGGCGTTCGTCCCATTGCTATGGATAGTATGTTGAAACGTCTTTCGTGAAAATTATGTTGCCGAGCAATCCAGGACCACCTCTCATCAAAATTTCAGCCTAGCCACTTGGTTTAGTGTAAGAGCTGGATGTGAGGCGGGTATGCAGTATGCATGCCGCGCGTATTTTTCTGCGGTCGACAAATTACGACGTTTTTTTTAAAATTGACGGCCAAAAATGTTTTAATAGTTTAGACAGCGGTATTCTTTTATCAGAAATCCAAAAAGAAATACCTTATATTCATAATTACATGTGCCAATATTATGGATTTGATTTAATGAATCACTTTAAATTTTGCCAAATTTTTAAAGTTTGAAGCGGACTTGACGTACTCTTGCTCGTGACTGAAAAGTATAAAAATTGTTTTTTTTTTTTAAATCTGCTATAGAAATAATAAGTAAGCTGTAACCAGTAATAAGTCTGTTATTATTCTATCTTTATTGCACTGATATTATATCGATGATTTTAACGTTTAATTAGCTTGCGTTTTGAGTCCTCATCTAATGTACAATCTTGCAGAGCAGTAAATAATGTATGAAAATATGGTAATGGAAAATGGAATATCTTTATGAAAGTTTACCGCGTTGAAAAGTTCCTAAAGAGTTAGCTTTGGTTTTTCCCAAGAGAAAGATATTAACAATAAGATATAAGATATTTACCGTTGTAAATATCTTTCTCTTGGGAAAAACCAAAGCTTACTTAACGCTTTTAACGCTTTTAGAAAAAAATAGTTATACGAGTATTTATTGCGCCGCAAAAAATCTGGTGTTTCCTCGTGGCAAAACTACGTTACCAAACTGATTTGGTTACGAGGAATAATTTTTCCTCGTGGCCAAACTGCTTGTCAAAATCTATTGACTATACCTGTATAAAGTACTGTCATGGGTTAAGTTAATGCGCAAAAATAGATAAAACTACTGCTACAAAAAGCATTACAGTTGTATACAGTACCTATTACAGCCACATAAAAAAAAACAGTTTTTTATATTTTAATAAATAGTTGAACGACTTGGACTGAAAATTTGCAATGAGTTCAATCACAATATTTTTATTAATAAAACAGAGTTTATTAAAACAAACTATTCCTATTGTAGAGACACAGGAAATTGTGTAAGTTAAGCTAATGGCGCACTTATCTAGCGACTTCAGAGTCGTCAGTTGTCCCATAGCCGCGCTAGTGTGCACCCGCTCTCAAAATTTAGTTATTATAGTAATTGTAGATTTTTATATATTAAATGTATTATGTATATGTGAAATAATACGGTGATCACTGGAGCCCAGACTTTGATTACATCAAATCCCGGTAGTCACGAGAACACGCAAATAGTTTAGGCGGTTGACGATAAATCATTAGATGACGTCACACATGTCGATAACCGCAACACTGCTGTAAACTGTTTGCAGGTAGAGTACACTTGAATAATTTCAGTGTAGATTTTAATTTAAACATTCAGTCGACTTGAGAACCTCCTCCTTTTTTTTGGGAAGTCGGTTAAAAATCCCGATGAATTCAGGAAATACTTCAGAACTTTTAAATCGCTAAACAGATTTTCATCAAATACGTGGTTATTGGTAACTAACGCAAAACCTCTTCTAGGCATGTTCCCTACATCATTCCTAACAACTTTTGTTCTATGACTTTAGACAAAACAAGGTCGCTATACCATGATTCGGTACTGTTAAATAAAAACAGAAAATCAACAATTTAAAATTTAGGCAATAAAAAATATATATGAACAAGGCGCGAAACAATAAAAATAAAACTATACTTACTGATTATGTAAAAATTGTGTATTCCTCACTAAACTTGAACTATATAATTGACCCTACGATGACTTTGTAAGCTGAATCCAATCAATCGAATCATATCGAATTTATTTCAAAAAACACTTTATTTTAGAATAAGAGAGGAAGAGTATAACTATCGTATGCACAAAAAGAATTGGTCAGTACCAATAATTGTACCTAATACCTATCATCCTAATACCTATTTCAAAGAGTTTCCGCCAAATGTCTTGTAATTATATAAGTAAAAAAAAAACTTTTTTTATTCAACTCAGAAAAAGGTCTAAATTTTCCTCGTTTTAATATAAAGAAATAAAATGACTTCCTTTTTTGTATTGTATAGAAATTTCAGAGCAAGTATATTTTTACAAAACCCTGTAAAAAATATTAAGGTGATTATTACGTAGGAAAAAAATTGAAAATATACAAGGCACTAGATAACTATTCAATTTTTTTAGGTGAATCATTATCCCTCGGATGTTAAATGCCGCATGGTTCCGAAACTCGAATGCTTTTTACTCAATTGAAATACGAATGGCTAATAAATATTTTTATGTCATATATTAATGGGTGAGATAAAAAAATCTGATTGGGAATCGCAAATTTCTACTTTTATTGATGTTGAACATAAAAATTTGCTGGCGAGTTTCTGAACAGTTACAGTAAGTGGCTCGTTAATATTCCGCGGGCGAAGCGCGATACCATTCACGTGAGCGTGCAGAGCCGGGGCCACGAAACAAGCTGCGTGCCGCGCGCCGACTCAAACGACACTAATTGTTTATCCCAAAATGTGTCGTCACGACTCCAAACTATATCTTCACGACCCCTCGACCGATTTTACTAAAAACCTGAGTTAAAACAAACATTTATAACTAAAACTAAATACTTAATCTACCTTTATTTACACTTTAACAATAACAAGAAACAATATTTAGAAAGAATAACTAAAATAACCTACAAAACAAACACGCCCTCGAGATTGTGCCCACCGTGCAGCACCTAGGACACTAATGTACCGTTCTGGGTACCCAGAACACTGTCAGGTTTTTCCGGTTAAATAACTATACTTAATTTTTGAGGTAAATTATATTTATAAAATTAAAAAATTAAAAATTATATATATATATAAAAAAAAAATGAATTTACATGAACTACCTGCATACAAAATTTCATAACGAGTGAATCAACCGTACACAAATTATCATCGAACAAATATAAATACAAGCGCTAATTTCCCAGTCTTTGAGGCCATTGCTTCGCCCGGTCAGTAATAGAATGATGAAAAAAGCTTGTCTTTAAAAATAGTCATGCTTTCCATTACATTGCCAATAGATACAGAATGTAATGACAACTCTAACCGATCCTCGAGAATGTTAGTCAAGTGAGTCGGCGCTTATAAGTGAATCAACTTATTTAACTAATTACCTATCCCATCACCAAAAGTGTAATTGACCGAGCAAAACGTAGGTCTCAGTCTAGTCTATAGAAACAAATTGGCGCTTATACAAACAAGCGCCAATAAGTTAGTACTTGAATAGAAATGTTATCGCCAACTTGCGTAAGAATACTTGAGATCGCGCAGTTTTTGTTCAGTAAGGCCTACTAACGTACTACTTACTTAGTTACTAGTAAAAAAGCCTATACTTTAAAGTTAACCTAAAAAGTAAGGCAAAAACGTGTTTTAAAATTATAGAAATTGATTACTTATTCACATGATGTCTTCTGTATAAAAGTTAATATAGCTTGGGTGTAACATATTTCGGCACTGCGCAAAAACAAAAGGATCGGACTTTTATACGGAAACAGTTGTGACAGTTGACAAGCTTGGTACAATAATAAGGGACTTGTCACAAAATGAGTTCACGTCGTGCTCTTGGGATGGCAATATGTTTCATGGCATCGTAGCCCCATCTCTCGACTTTTAGGGCTGTACTTATGCCTACTGGAAATGTATCGTGGATTTTAAAGCGTTTTTCCTGAACTTAATTAAATCCGCTTGTTTAGTGACTAGGTTTAAGTACGGCTCTTAACACCACCACGCCGCCTCGCTGCCCGCCACGTGGCTAAGTTGATTTAATGAGTAAAAGTGTAACATAATTTTTAATTAAGCTTAGTATAGAAACGTTTCCCTTTGCGGAGGGTAAACAAAATGGGCAAAAGTAGGTTTACTGCCACAAATCACATGGCACTACGTGCCCATAGTTAATTTATATCATGTAATTAGGAATGGAACAGGGCTAATATAAATTAAGTATTTGGGATGACGTCGTTAAAGAATGAAGATAATTAAGAGCCAATTAAAAAATAGATAGAAGTTTGTTATTACAACGTATTTGTTTTCAATAGATAATATTGTCGAATTTTCGTCAGTTGCAAGAATTCGACTTAAAGAGAGTTTATGCTAGATATCCGCTGGTAAATCGTGTCCCAAACGTGAACATTCGAAGTTTGGTAAGTCGAAACGTGGGTAAACGCCTCGTCAAGCTGAAGATGAGTGGGCAGTATACTTGGATAGACGGGATGTGTACAGGTGGACGATCACTAAGTGGTATCCGCGAAACGGGAGACAACAAAGAGGCAGACCACCAGCCCGATGGTCGACCGACATTGTAAAGCAAATTGAAAAGCAATGGATAAGGCTAGCACAGGACCGGAAAGGATGTCGTGACAGAGAAGAGGTCTATACCCAGCAGTGGGTGGATACAAGCTTGAGGCTGATTAGATAGAGAGTTTTTAATTCAGAGCTTGTTTTTCGATAATAAAATTGTTAAAACATTTATCGCAATTTGAGAACCAGTGACTTTACTGAGTATATCAAGAGTGAATAAATCCTTACGCGATTGATTCAATTTAAGTGAATTTTGCAAATGTAAACAGTGGGGTCTCCAATTAGCTTTGTCCAAACTCTAAATTGAATGAAGTTCGCTCTGCGGCCGTTAATTAAAACTTAAACATAATTTCATATTGAGTTGTGGGCAAAGTGTAAGTATCTATGTTCAATAAATAGAACAACGTAAAAGTTTATTCAACCTGACTTAAGATAACAAGAGGAGGAGAAACTCATTAAAGTTTTAAGTTAACGTTGGGCTCGAGTACCGAACGAACCGTTGATCTTATCTGAAGCTTTCGGAGCTAATTATCGCGAGTAGGTAAATCACGCCTCGGAACAAACTAATGGGAAAGAATCTACAACTTTCTAACAATTTTCGCATCTATCTTGACTTTCTTGCTCCACTTTACACTTTTCGAACAGTGTTAAAATCCAAGTAAATTCGAATTAGAGAACATACCTACTTCTATTTAAGGGAATAAGTTGATCAAGAACTAACAACTTTTATGTACTTTATAAGTCAGCAAAGGTACTTAATGATAATATAATTTTGTTTTAATAAAATGGGAATACTCACGTTGAATTGAGCCGGTTATTCCGACTATAGTTTCGAATGACTAATTTTTATTCACTAGTTTTATCTTTATGATTAGAAACTTTATTAAGAACAATACATTAATCAAATCACTAGTAAAGTTGATGCATATCAATGCCGACGATAACATTATATAGATGGCCATGAAGAAGTTCAATCAAAGTTGGCATAGATAAAAACTTAAATAGATAAAAAAAAAGAAGTTATAAAGACCGAAACGAAAGTCAATATCTTTGTAATAACAGAACTAGCAAAAGGATATAACGTTTTTACTCAAATGTTGATATATTTTACAACAAGAGTTAATAAAAAACAATAAAATGAAATTAGATAAAATTTATATAAGGCAGCATTGCGCAGCCTTAAAACTTAAAGCTGCCCAAAAATATAATATTTCGCCAGAAAAGTGTCACATTGGTCATTTGTTACTGCAAGGAATGCTGGAGAGACCGAACACTCTTAACCAGGTAATAAGTGCACTATGAAAACCTATTTTATTAAAACCATGATTTATGTTTTTAAAAGCTAAAAAATACTAATAGATGTTTGTATGAAATTTATTTTCAGGGCGTCCATGAGAGTACATTTTAAATATGCCTTGTTTACATTTTTTTCTGTTTGCATAATTATAATGCAGCCGGGTTTTTTTTTTCAAATATATTTATATATATTATTTTTTATGGCTTTTCTAAAGCTGATCGTGAAATATTTGTAGCTTCCGACTGCATGTTTTGATCTTATAACATGTAATTTTAAGTGTTCTTCGATACATTTTCTCATGGACCTTTGGAGAGTAAATTTAATAATTTCATTTTAAATACGCCTTGTTTACATCTTTTCAGTGTGTATAATTATAATGCAGTCGAGTCTTTTTTTTTTCGTGTTTTTAAGTCATGTGGTTTGTTTGGTACATTATAAAAAAAACGTCCAAAGATCAACATTCTAAAATCTAAAAATGAATATAACAACGCGTATATATCTATCAAGCTAGCTTTGCTACCAATTCGCCTGTTGGTACTTAGTACGTACTAGCTATTTCGTTGTATATCCGATAGCTAATGTACGAATGAACAGACCACGTATTGACCGCGTTAAACTTAGACTGTATATTAATAGAAGTATGATTTTTCGCTTAAATCTTGTTCTAGTGTGTATAAGTTTGGTATAGTATTGTTGGCCACAATTTGCTACGAAAAAGTGCTTCGATTGCTTTGTTGCTTCGATTTTTTGTGAGAGATGTGTTATTATTATTACTATAAATTTAGCCACTCCAGACATAAAGAGGAATCCAACGACACATTGCTTGTCAAAATCGGTCAAGCCGTTTAGGCTGTAGGCCGTCTTATAGGAACACACCAACATAATTATGTACTAACATACATACATACACCCCAAAAACATTACCCTCCTTCTCGGGCAGTCGGGTAAATAAAGAGAAGCCCATTTTCTAGGAATCAACGCATAGACCAGACCGCCTAATGTGCAAAGTTTCGTTCAGCGCGCGAAATTCAAATTTTCTGGCGTTTTTTGTCAATTACAGCTTAACTACTCGTCGTAGGTACATGAAAACTAATTTCGCGATAATAAATAGATCGTTTCAAGAAATTACACCAACCAAAAATTCAAGTTGAAAGCTAGTATAAGTAAATTTCTCACTAAACCAAAAACCAAGATGAAAATCAGCTAATTGAGATTTGTAGCTAAACCAATGTTACCTAAAAATAATAATTTATTTAAAAAACTTATTTATTTAATAAATCTACGATGAGTAATTAAGCTGCAATTGACAAAAAACGGAATAAAATTTGAATTTCGCGCGCTGAGCGAAACGTTGCACCTTTTGAATCCAATACTCCTCAAATGGTCTAGGTGAACAATAAGAATAACGGGGCTTGCGAAATTCCACCTTTAAAGAAGTAAAATGAACCGCCAAAGTTTGCATGGTAAAAAATATTTTTTTCATGCTAAGCATGAAAAATATGAAAGAGCTGGGATTATGTACTTACTAACCCCAAAAAAAAAAAAGATTTTTTTGAAAATCGATCGAATCGAATCGAATAGCCTATGCGAGCGAAGTCGTGCGAGCAAGCTAGTGTATCATAAATATCCTAAAATTCGCACTAAGCGGACATGTGACGCGAATCTAGTGTCTTGCGGTCCATATCACTATAATAAATAGAATACCACCGAATGTACCGAGAGTACGCCGCCGTCTCGTCCATACATTAAAAAGCGTAGTCTGATACCCACCTCTAACCGATCATCCGATTCTCCGATTTCGATGTTTTTTTTTATATATTAACTATACCGTGAAAAACTATGCTTGTATTTTATTTTATTTCGCAATATCTTCGTTGTTATAGTCACTTAAAGTGACAATTTTTTTGCGTCGAAAATACTACGAAGAAAAGTAATTTTGTTTACAATACCATAAGCATTTTTTGAAAAAACAATACATAGTAGCAAAGATTAAAGTTTATTTAAGCCATTGACACCAAAAACTTAAGATTTTGTTAAGATGTAGGGGGTGATAACAGACTACTTCCGAAATGCTAATTTCATCAAAAATTTAGGAAAATTAACTAACTCTCTCTATCGCACGCACGAGAAACAGAGGACAGCTATATCAAATATGGAATGCGCCAAAACCTCGGTTGCGGAAGGAATATCCTCTTAGTTAATTCGAGTTAAAAGTTTCTCATAAGTAAGCTTGCTCTATCTTGCGCATTATCACACTAATATTATAGATGTGAATGTTTGTGTGTAGGTGTGTAAGTATGTAATTGTGTTTGTTCAACTTTACAACAGCTCAACGGATTTGGATGAAATTCGGTATGGAGGTAGCTTATTCCCAGAAATAAAACAATAGGCTACTTTTTGTCCTGACGAATTTAACCGTTCCTGTAGAATAGCGGGTGAAATTGCGGGGCGCAGCTAGTTTGTTTAGTAAATTAAATGTTTATTGTTAAAAAAACTATGAGTCGCCGTCAGGTGATAAAACTCAACCCTATTTTGTTGGTTTATGTTGTTATTTTAGATTGACGCCGCTAACGATGAAAGAGAAACCAACATATCGGTCGCGAAACGATCAATGCGCCTCGGGAGCGCCATGGACAAATCCGGCCTCCGCCCGGGAGACTCCGTGATTGTAATGGGTCCCAACCACCTGGATTTATGCATACCATTTTACGCCTGCCACTTCAACGGTTACCAGATGTGCGCCATCGATCCCTCTATCTTGTCAGGTAATATTGCAGGTATCTTTATTAGCTTAAAAAGGTTTATCAGTCATACTACATCAAACAGATATATGAAGACTAGACTAGACCTGTTGAAGGTCTAGAGACATTTCAAATGCTCAGACTCTAAGACACACTCAGTTGCTAGCTAACCTACCAATATATATTATAGAGAACCTTCTCTATCACCCAGTTGATGATACAGATAAAGTTTAAATAGAAAATCAATGGATCACAAAATAAAAGGATCTACTTACAATCATTTGAAAACGCTACAAATAAATATGTTTATTTATTAAACGTTTATTCAGGAGGTCATAATTATAGGAACACACAAAAACATATTTACAAATTTCCATACACCCTAAAACACTACCCTTCTTCTCGGGCAGTCGGGTAAAAATTGCTCAATCTATGCCTATCTACGCAAGATCTTTGCTTGTGTCAGCCCAAAGCTTATTATACTTCGATAAAATAACAATAAATATCTAGATACTATTGATGTTATCAGTATATAGAAACAATCACGTTGTTACTTCTCTAATCGAAGAAAAATATCAGCTAACCAAACCTAACATTAATTTATCATACTGCACAAAAATTACTTTTTAATAGAAAATGTGTCCGTTTTAAAATGCTGTTTCATGATCATAGCCATTTAAAATAACCGGACTTTCTCTTTCTTAACCCGCAATTCGATGTTAGGCTATCGTCACCGGTATAATCAGAGTGCTGGTAGATATTCGCCCCGTCCACGTTTAATATTAAAATTATCCGATATCGATTTCTTTAAAATATCCTAACCAATATACATCCTTGCATAAAACCTAAATTAATGGAACAAACTTCTTAAACTTTGAAAACCCCGCTGTTGAACTCTATAGACACAGATTGTATATAGATACCGCATTACGAGAGAAACTCACTAAAGTTGTAGGAAAGTGCGGGTGACGGGAAATGCAACCAAGCGTTCTCATTGGCTATCTCATGGTTACGCATACTCGCGCCTAGTAACGCAATTTTTTTATGTGTATTGTTCAATGCGTAACGAGAGGTTAATCTATGAATTTAGATTATTAGGATTAAAACTTTAAATCTATGCCCTCATTAAGCGTTGAAGAATAATTAAATAGTTATCTAAGCTTTATATAAAGTTTGCTTAACTTTGTTACAGCTGACCTCCAAGCTTTATTGCCTTCAGTCTCGCCAAAAATGGTGTTCTGCCAAAAATCATGCGTGGAGAAAGTAAAAAATGCATTCAAGGCCAACAATTTGCATGGAGAAATTGTTACATTTGATGACAAAAACAACAATTTAGAAGCTTTAATACAAAAACATAAAGGAACAGAAGTTAACTTTAGGTAAATAATTTTTACGTTATGCTCTGCAATTGTAATTTAAATAAAGCTATAGTAAAACCTACTCTTGAAAGTATTCTTATATTCTTACATAGGTATCAATAATAACGTTATTGAAATGAAGCGTTTGTGAAACAATCTCCTTGAAAGTGTTTTTCTGGCCTCCCACGCCTTTTTGTATTTCTAAAAGGGAAGACAAACAATATAATAGGCTAGATATCTTTTACAGAACTTTCCGTTTCACTTGAGGACCTTTCGTTCTACGAGTAACATTGCGTTTAATCTACTTGGGGGCTTTGTTCCTAAGTACATAATATCACTACTTACCAGTCTATGTTGTTTCTCTAGATTATAAAGTTTTAATTTTCAGACCAAATGAATTTGATCACGACAAAGTAATGGCTTGGTTGATGTTGACCAGTGGAACTACAGGACTGCCCAAAGTAGCGATGATTCCTTTCGGGGCACTCACAGACTCCATCTGCTGTTGGTGGTAAGTACCGTACATATAAAGTCGCTCAGCAAGCTATGTAAAGAGCTACTTGCCGTTTCTCTTAAGGATCGTATCCGAATCGAATTAATTCGCTAAGAAACCAAAGTCACCGACGAAGCTCTGCGTATTAGCAAGCTGCAGCGGCAGTGGGGCCGGCTATCTCTTTCGTAGAAGCGATAACCGTTGAAGTAGACGTGGTTTAGAGTGGAGACCACAAGTCAGCAAACGTAGCATAGGACGCCTTGGAACTCGATGGAGTAACGATATACGTAAGACAGCTGGCAGTGATTGGAAGCGAAAAGCTGAAGATCTGATTGGCGTGCCTTCGGAGAGGAGCACTTGAATATCATAGGCTGATGATGATGATGATATAATTACAACTAAATTATCAAGTATCGGAATCAAAAATATGCAGATGAGCGAGCGAGACAGCTCTCGATGGACAAACCAAAAACATAACAGACTTAAAATATGCCAAGGTCTATAATCTCATCCACAATTTTGTCAATTTTTTTTTATGATGTGAAATTTCCCAATTACGTGTTTTATCAGTATAAGTATGATACGATAAGATTACACTAATTTTGTATCTTTTAATCTGACGGAGGAAATACGTAATCCTTCCGTCGGATTAAAAGAATATGAAAACGACAATGTATTTAAAATATTTGTGTTTAGATAGCCACAATGGTGTCTATTCTGTTGTTCGACTCGCTAAACTAAACCAATCTGGCAGGACTAAAAATAAGTGTATCTCCTTCCATTTCAATGTGTGAAAAACGGATGGCATCAATTTCAGAGCTGTAAAATTTAATTTAGTTTAGAAAATGGTGCAACAGAATCGACACCATTATAAAGTTTTTGGAAACTCTATTTACACAGGAGTTAATAAGTAGCGATGATTTTGCTCAGCGCAAACAGACATAGATTAAGAAAAAAAAATGATTGGGAAATTATCTGCTGAAATTGTTGTTCACACAGCCGAAAATGGAAACTCTCCTTTACTATATTATACTTTCACCTTGATGAAGAAACCCGGCAAGTTCATTGGGCTAGTTATTAAATAAAAAATATCTCTATTCTATATAGCATTCCAACATGAAATGTGTATATACCTTGAATGAACGGACATTATGTTGTAACGAATAAAATTATTTGCTCGTTTGTTTGGGGCATGCCGCGGTCGAATCGTTAAATGAATCGGAAAGCGAGAAGGAATCGGTTCAATGTTTGTTTTAATTACACTGGCGTTTTTCTGAGTAAGCTTATACCATCAATAATTTTATTTATTTGAAAATCTATTATTATGTTACATATAATTGTGCAAGCGAAAGAGCGCGTACTACGTAAAAGGAGCCTTAACAACAACGGAAGCTCTCAGTTAATAGGACAGTAAATTAGGAATAACTATTCGATTGATATTGTAACTAAATACTTTCATTGAACGTCATTAGTACACAACGGAAACTAAATTTATAAATATTATCTGACGCAGGGAGCCATTCGTCGATAAATTTGAGGTAACTTTGGCTATGGCGACCATTCAGTGGCTGTCTTCCTACATCTTCTTCGCGTCGGGGCCTCTGCGATGCTACACTCGAGTTCAATCCTCTGCGCCTCTCTCTGCCCCGGTTCTCGTTGGCCTTATCCATAAATACAAGGTACTGAACAGAACTAATGATGGGTAACCGATAGGGGAAAAAGGTGTATAGGTGGCCTACCTATGCTGGTTCATCAGTGGCTAGTCTACTAGGTGGACTGACGACATTTCGAAAGTCGCGGGCAATAGGTGAATTCAAATTGTCGTTCAGTTTGGCGCTCTAAAGGTGAGGCCTTTGTTCAGCAGTGGATTTCTTCAGACTGTTGATGATGATGAACAGAATGAGCACCTGTTGATGTATTGAACTTATTCATATTTTACGTAACAACTGCTTAGTAACGAATTTGCCAGATTTAGTATGGCAAGGTTGCCAAAAACCCTAATGACGAAATATGAGTAAATAGCAAATGCAAAAAAAAACTTGTATCTAGATGCTGTGTTTTATATATATTTTAATTAATCTCGCATTGCATCTAAATTTAGCTATTGTCTTTCTTTTCAATCAATTCAAATTTAGTCCTTTTAGATGCACAAAGATATTGTATTTTATTTTATTCTCATTATAAAAACGGAATTAATGTCAAAATAAATAATTTTTGTTTTTTATTTTGTTTGATATTGTTTTTTTGTATCTAACTATTGTAATTGGTCACGTTATTTCCAGCTAGTAAAGACAGCGGTAATTACGTGACGATGTGATTGATTACGGATATTTTTACAGTTCAATAACATTTCAGCCCGCCGCCACCGCATGGACGCCATATTTATTGGGTCAATTCCTTGTAGCCGCAGAAAATGGTTGTGACTTATCGTCTTTCAAATACATTGCCATTGGCGGTAGCTCCATTGAGAAGCCATTATTGGACAAATTTAGAGTAAGTATTATATATTATGCCGGCTCGTTCGTGATTCGTGACTCAATAGAAAAAGTTTCTCTATTTTCAATTGTGGACATTAGTCCATTAGTTTTGGATTCTGGAATCCAAATATGAAGCTACAAATGTGATCAAATATAGCATGGAGCTCTTGATATTAAATTCAAACATTAAATTTAAAAAACATAGATTCAATAAGATACGTTTTAGTTTAAGTCAATAAGTTACATCACCATATACCAGGTCTCCACAATACAGGCCTTGAGGCTAGTGTGAAGCCGCAGTAAATAAAGTTTGGGAATTTATAGTTAAAAAATTAAATTTCACGTTTAGTTGTATTACTTGAATTTCTTTAACTTAAGTTTACATTGTAGCATATTTTTGGTAATAATATATTATCTATGTAGACCTAAATTTATTGTATAATTGTATATTCCTCCTTAATTGCAGCATATTCGTAATGAATAAACAGATAATAAACCGTGATTAATTAAATTCACCAATCACCTTCCCTTCCAAATCCCTCATTCTCACTTGCCAAAATAAGCTAAGCTGTTATTGTCGTTTTCAGAGAATATGCCCAGCTTACTTGTACCTGGTTTATGGAATGACAGAACTGGTCGTGCCCATTTTCGAATTCGACGATAGCACACCGGATGGTTCAACTGGGTACCCCATGAATAAATACCAATATAAGGTAAGATATTATTATTGATAATATGATAAAATCTTATTAAATTTACCAGGATACTAGGTAAAGATAGCTTTTATAATTATGTACTTTGGGTATAATGTATCAAATGTCCCTCGAATCATAACGCATTCTTTTTTGCAAAACTTGTTTGAATGGATATTAAACTCAATACTTGTTTAATGTAATATTCAAATAGGGTTACTTTTACAGACAGTCATATTTATAATTTAATATGTTGAAATGCGCGAGTGCGATAGAGTCACAAAAAGCATGGACATAATTATTTGATTGTAAATATTCATGATAATTGGTTCAATGTAGTTTTGATAGCATTTCAATTCAGGAGTGAATGTTATCATTGACTAGCATAGTCACGTTTAATTTTTGGATTGAGCTAAAAATAATCGGGAAATAAAGCGAACAGACTTAAATTTTCTGCGCAACACTTTATAATGAATGCGTCTATTTGCAACAATGGACACTCCTCAGAACCCAACCATCTTCCGGAAAGTTCTATCAGCAAAATTAATGAAGTAAATATGGCCTCTCGGTCAATTTAAGTTCACAAAATTCGCTCTTCCATTGTTGCGATGCCTAGTTCTTAATAAAAGGCACTGAAGGATTCTATCGCGGTGACATTCTTTGATATCGTCTCCATTTAC
The DNA here is from genome assembly GCA_947579745.1 of Apocheima hispidaria. Classification (NCBI taxonomy): domain Eukaryota; kingdom Metazoa; phylum Arthropoda; class Insecta; order Lepidoptera; family Geometridae; genus Apocheima; species Apocheima hispidaria. The sequence goes on from OX388151.1 coordinate 9,125,727, forward strand.
TAAAGAGCCAGAGCTCTTTTTATTGCGAGATGGTTGTAACGAAATAGAATAGAATCTGCAAGCGATGGTTGTGTATGTTGATTATTTGCTTTTGTGCTTGCGTTTAGTAAAGACAAGTAATAGCAAGTAGGAGTGAAAAGAACCTCTTGCATTCAATTTTTCTAATTTTGTTAAGGCATATAATATCATAACTGAAATGAAAATTAATGGTACGCCCGTATGTTTACTCATAACTTGGTTTTAGCTTATTGATGACGACGGCACTGTGATTGGCAAAGCAAACAAAACCGGTGAACTATGGGTCCGAGGAGAAAACTTCTTCAATGTAAGTAAATTAGGGTATAATAATAAATATAAATTGATAAGATAAGATACTAGTATCATTTATCTAAACTTCGTTCACTTACCCGAGATTTATTACAAAACTACTCAGGTAATCTTGTTATAATATAGAGGAATTTCATTACAGGGATATTTGAATAATCCAGAAGAGACTGAAGCAATATTAACAGACGACGGATGGATCAAGACGGGGGACATGTTTTACAGGGACGACCAAGGCTACTACTTCTTCGCTGAGAGAAAGAGGCTTTTAATTAAACACTACGGTTTTATGGTAATGAACTACCTACTCTAGTTTTAATTACTTAGCATTATTAATAAGTTCGTACATGCCGAATGGCTGGCCCTTATAGTTTAATTACGCGTTGTTTTTTTTTTTTCAATTTGTAGTGCTCCGATACAGTTAGTTATAGTAAACTTAAAAAGTTATCTATACAAAATAACAAGCTCTTTTCTAGGAATCAAGCTACCGACCAAACCACTCACGATAGAGACGTAAAAGTTTGGAACGAATACACTTCAAATTGTCTAGATGGACAATAATTGGCATTGTCATTACAAAACAAGTTTTTATTTCCATACAAACTTTGGGGGCCCCATTTTCATTATATTTCGCCCCTTTAGAGGTGTTTCACAAAATACGTTCTGTATTTTGTGAAATGTCTCATGTCTCAGGATTTTTCTAAAATCAAACCCTGAATGTGGTGAAACGTGGTTTTGAAATGACTTATGTGAGCGAAGCCGTGCGGGCAAGTTTCTAATTATATAAACAAACACGATAGCATTATCTAACGTAAAATTTTGCTTTTCCACAAATCATTTGTGCTAATTCCTTATTTATAGTCAGATTTTTAATTAAACGGAGTAAAACATTACATAACATTACGAGTGCTGCCGCTTTTTCATGAAATAAAAATAGCGATGTGGTAAAAATATTTAGTTCATTCACTCATATCAGTTCAGTGAACTATATAAAAAAAATGCCGTATTAGTTCTCATTATAGCGCTGCTGGTGTCGTTGACGTATTTCCGACCAAAACCTGGGTTCCACAAAGTGACGTTCCTTTAATTTACTTCTTTTCTCTCTTATGTTTTGGCTCCACACGTTGTGTATTTAGCCAGTGTCAAGTATTGTAATATTTCAAGTAAAGTCAAATATTTCACAATTAAAATAAGGCTCAGTCATAGTCTAAGACAAGCAAAGTAAGTCACGGGTAAGTCCACGTCATGCCCCAGTAAAGTTGTGGAGACTTTACTACAGGTCTCTTTGGAGTATTGGAAACAACACGAAGAGTCACGTTTCACAACATTAAACTATTCACCAACACTCATCCACGTTCACGAACACTTGATGGATAAAAAAACCACAAATTTTACACATTAACAGTCGAAATAACACAAGTTTTGGTAAATAATACAATGACGCGACATGACGTCTTCAACGTTCCCGCTAAAATTCCTTAATTTACTTTCTTGGGTACTCTTTAATCAATTAATTTTTATTTTTGAAAACTCGTTTCTAATGCAGGTTTCTCCTCTACAAATGGAAGAAGTGATCAAACGTCATCCAGGTGTGGTCGAGGCGTGTGTTGTGGGCGTTCCGGATCCTGAATGTATGGAACGACCGATAGCTGCCGTTTTAAGAAGAAACGGTGACAATGTGGACCCTCAAGAAATATTTGCTTCACTCAGGCGTAAGATATCTATTAGTTACTTTGCTACTATTCACGATAACGAAAGTTAAACAATAATAGCATTTGTATTTACATAGATATGTAAGCGGAAATAAATATTTATCATCTTCGGACATTACAGCTCTATCTACAAGTGTATACTAGTGTGTTTTCTGTATTGTGTTTTCTGTCTCAGGAGACTATTTATTTTATGAATTGTAATCGACACAATACGAAAAGCTAGAATGATAAATTTAAAATTACGTAATAGCTTCATAGTTACAGACACCTCGAATAACATTTTTTTTTTGCATCGATAGTTGAAACTGTGACGAAGAATGATCATTTTCTACAGAAACGAAAATAGATTTTGAAAAAACCTAAAAGTGCTTATTATACTAAGGCTATATTATAATCTACCCAAATGATCAACACTAAAACCAAAATATTTATGTACGAATTTGAAGGTGGAAAGAATTATTTGTAACAAATTATATGCAAAGTTTTTTTTTTTTTCTCGTTTTTTTTTTATTATGTAACATTTACCTACCAATCTTAAGATGCACCCTCCTCGCACGCAGTGAGAGACTAGGTATTTATCGTCGGTAGTAAGATTTGGCTGTGTGTTCTAGTAGCGACAGTCTCTATTTATTTAAATGTCATCTAGGAGTGAACTTATTTTATTCTTTACTTCTACTAAGTACTTCTGATTTCACCTCATAATTTTTATTTTTAATTACAGATTCATTGTCGGAGTACAAACAGCTGACTGGAGGTTTATTCTTCGTGGACTCCTTCCCCACCACTCCTTCGGGAAAAATTAACAGGTCCAAACTTAAAGAGCTCGCCATGAACACAACGACTATCAAACCAAAATAATTCGTACCTTAATTACACTTAGCATGTAGAATTATAATTATATTTGTACATAATAATGAACTGAGGTTTTACCAATCTACATCCTCGGAGGAAAAATGGGTTCGGACGCCTCCCGGTATTTTTTTAATAGTTTGACCTCCTATGTCTACAGCTGATTTGACATGAAAAACATGGTGACCAGATATGATAAACACATCTAAAAATGGGAACATTCATCCTAGATAATACATGGAAATAACATTTACTGATACTCTAATAAGCAGGTTACGGGGTTTATATTGCACGTTCAGATTTCACTCAGTTGAGAGACAGTTCCCATTCTAGGCAAGATGTGTTAACTATCTTCGACCTCACCGTCGCGTCACTTAACATCAGCTAAGTTGCCTGTCAGCAAGGCATTTTAGGCAATGAAAAACTTATAGTATTTAAGTAGATATTAGATTATTTATTATACTTATTATTATAGTATAACATTCTTTAACCTCGTTTAAGTTTAGTTAAGGATTTGTTAAAGACAAATCTATAAGGAAACAAACCTATAAGGCAGGTTTGTAAAATAATATATTTTTAGCAACTCAAGGCAAATGGTTCGGGTCCCATATTAAAAATATGAGTAGGTGGTATGTTTAGTTATTAAATAGTGAGATGTACAAATTTTAAACCTAAGAATTTTTATACAGTAATTTATGTTTTGTTGTAACTCTGCATTTACTTGAAATAATAAATATTGTAATAGTCGCATGATTTTTTATATTAATTTTCACAAATTCTTACAATCTATATATATAAAAATTAAACCCTATTTTTCCTGGTCACGGTATAACTTGCGAAAGGCTGGACCGATTTAGATAGTATTTTTTTTGTATTCGTAATTGTGAGGACACGATTTGTATGAAGAGCTTAGCGAGGCCGAAGGTCGAGCTTCGCGGGCACAGCTATTACACAATAAAGTACATATACTACAGTACACTGCCAACGGCAATGTACTATAGTACATTGCCAGACAATATACTAAAAATCACGAGGAAAATTGTTTTAACGAATCGCGTTTTAATCAAAGATACAGATAACGAGCAACAGATATGATTGCAGATAAATTATACAACATACGAAAACAAGAAACTTAGTAAGGTTAGAAATGGCAAGAAACTGTAAATGGGTGAATTTCCCCAGTATAATTACATGCCGTACCTGAAAATGATAGTGTAAAATTATGATAATATATTGTATTTTGACCGAGTGTGCTAAGCGAACCAAAGTCTCTGCTTCAATTGGCAAAATTTGCTTCTATCTGTCCGGATGTTGGTATTCGCGTACAGATCGTATTTTTCAACCAATCTTGATCAATATTAATTATGGACAATCAATTAAAAGAAAAATACCGCTTAGACAGCAGGTCTGTAAAATATGGAGTGCTAAGCATACTAGGGCCTCTGTTATTCCTAATCTACATTAATGACTTTCCTCAGGCTATTAACCATTCAATGGTCATGTTTGCCGACGACAGTACTGCTATTTTTACGGTCAACAAAAACGATGAACATGAATATGATTTAAATAGCTCATTGGAATTAATTATCTGAAATCTGAGTATAGGCTGTGAAACAACAATCTTAAAATTAACTTAAAAAATAAAACTTAGTATATAATGTTAAATTTATATTTTCAATGTAATACGATAGAAATGGAACCCACAAACGCGAATGTAATACGCAAATAAACGAATACGGAACTTTCGGTCATTAGCGGATTTATCTATTTTGCAACTGCCAGTCTATTCTGCAAGCTGAGTGAACACGCATGTGATGTGCAAAGCTAATGAAGAATATGCATTTTTCTTGTAGACTACTTGCATGGACAAAAATGTCAAATTGTTGAATTCTAAGGGTAGTTACAGTTAGAGTAATCGTCAATAAAAATGCTTAAATGCTTAAGCAAAAGTGTATATAGCGTATCACCACACTTGCATGGTCACTTAGGTTGCAGAATACACACACAGATGGTGCGAGCGTCATTTACATACTTGTAAATCCACAGCCACAATAAACAATTTTACATTCTTACTTACTACTACTACTTAATTATGTACATAATTTTATTTCTAAAACAACAGCAATACAATAATAACAACAGCAATAATTGTGTCATATCATGACACGCTCATTGTAGGCGTCCGTAGGCTTTAAGTTGTTGAAGAGGTGATACATTTCTATATGTTCCGGAAATGCGCCGACACATTTTTTTATGTAAAATGAGGCTTCCACAAATATTCATGTCTACTTTTCCAAACTATTTTAATCAAACGATCAGCCGTATCTGGGTCTCTAGGATAGCTAAACAAAGTTGGAAAGATACAAAAAAAATAATGTGGCAACACTGCAGTTCATTATCATGACAATGAGGCGTTTTCCAAAAAAAAAGAAATCCTGGTTATAAAAGTACCCAATAGATGGCGTTAGATGTACCTTGAGTTTTTTCTGTCACTGTCAAGAAATGAAAGACAAAAAAATGTACGTGTGTTTTTTTTTCTCGTGTTTTTTGGCTCGATATGTGTATTTAGACAATTTCAAGTAACGTAACTATGTATTTGACTTCGTTTGAAATATTACAATGTCCACCAATGCCAGTGTCAACTACTGGCTAAATACACGACGTGTGGAGCTAAAATTTACGATTTAAAAATTAAACATAAAATATTTCGACAGAAATGACAATGACAGGTAAAGCGTCAGGTCTGTTAGGCCATCTAGTAAGTATTTTAGAACTACTTTTTTTTTGGAAAACGCCTTTTTGTCTGGATCACTGAAAATTTTATTTGACAGGTACGTCAATACTGGTTCCCTTTTATAGGGGACACTTTGATTGCTAATTAGTAGTCTACTAAGTACCAAGGAACATCTAAGTACCCTTTATGTCTTTGGTTTGAGAGTAAATTTCATAATTTTATTTTTAATACGCCTTGTTTAAATCTTTTGAGTATGTATAATTATCATGCAGTTTTTATTTTATTTGTGTTTTTAGTTTTTAGTTGTGCTTACATTATAATAAAAACTGTCCAATTATCAACATTCTATAAATGGATAATTCAACGAGTCTAAATCTGTGTTATGAATACGTAGCACACTGCGTTTTATTTGACCACCAAGCTAGCCAATTTACTTATGGGGATAAATGATTGCTATGTTCGTACCAACAGGCGTTAAAACAGTTAAAACTGAGCTCTTGTCATATTGATCTTTCGTACTCACAGAAAAGAGAGAAGTAAAAAAAAGTCAAACGGTCAAGCCGTTTTGGCTACAGGACGTCATATAAGAACTCACAAACATATTTACATACATATACATACTTACATACAACCCAAAAACATTACCTCCTTCTTGGGCAGTCGGGTAAAAATAAAAATGCTCACTCTTCCTTCGATATATACTACGAATCAGCCATGCTTGTAAGAATTAATATAAAACTTTGACGGTTAAACGAAATAAACATGTGCTACGTGCGCCCATAACCAGGAAAACTCTTTTAAATAAAAGTGTGTGCTAGCTGAAGTAGCAATGAGCACGCCTCATCGCTCTAACAACTGATAACCGATGGGGAAGAAAAGGTCTTGAGTGGCGACCACGAACCAGAACATGCAGTGTAGTAGGCCCCACTAGGTGGACGGACGACATTCTAGTTTCGGGCAACCGTTGTATGCAAATGGCAAATTGTCGTTCAGTATATGATGCTTTAGTCTTTGTTCAGCTGCGGACGTCTTCCGGCCGATGATGATTATGATTTGAATCTAACTCCGTTACGTCAGTACTTTTTATTTTATTTTGCATAAAATTAGACAGCGCATATCGTAGCCAATCAACTTGAAGATTAGCTGTATATTTTAGGTAATGATGTAACATTACATTCAATTGATAATTATTGATTTGATACGCATTGAGGAAGTGCGAAGGCCAGTGCCAGTATTTTTCGATTCTATATTTGTAGGTACTTTCGACGATATAGCTACCAACTAAGCCAGGAAGTTCGTCACACGAACTGACGAAACACATCGATTGGATAATACCAATTATAAAATACAATCAAAGAATCATATCTATCTTACATCGATAAACCCATAATCTTATAAAGGCCGAGTCTTTTTATAACTGAACTCGCAAGTGGATGTAACGTTTTTCAATCGTATTACAAATATTTGACATAAGCAGTTACTCAAAAACTGATAAAATAATAAATTAGTGATAAAATGAAATTAGACAAAATTTACATAAGGCAGCATTGCGCAGCCTTAAAACTTAAAGCTGCACAAAAATATAATATTTCGCCAGAAAAATGTCACATCGGCCATTTGTTACTGCAAGGAATGCTGGAGAGACCGAACGCACTTAACCAGGTACGAGTAGCTCGAATATGAAAAAATTCTTCTTCACATGGTTGTAGGAGATTTTTTCAATAATTTAATCCCAAATGAAGGGAAGTAGAATAAGAAGGGAGATACACCAAACAGATCACGTTGTGAATTCTCTTAATTTGAATATAGTAATTGAAATATCCTAGTTGCTATTAATTTATAGTAACACACAAGAAAAAATTGAGTTGCAATTTTCTTAATATATACGTTGACAGTTTGGCGACATCCGCCATTAGTATCGCCTTATCGCCGAAAATGCGAATAATGTCACTGGCAAAGAATAATTTTATCTATGTCACTAGTAAGCCGGATCTTCCATACATTTAGCTTTGTTCTTCATAGATTTGCTTGCTCCATCCAAGAAAGCATCATTGCTGGACTCAGGCATGATGTGGTAAAACACAAGCCTATTTTAAATATATTTTTTAAGATTGACGCCGCTAACGATGAAAGAGAAACTAACATATCGGTCGCAACAAGATCAATGCGCCTCGCGAGTGCCATGGACAAATCCGGCCTACGCCCGGGAGACTCCGTGATTGTTATGGGTCCCAACCACCTGAATGTATGCATACCGTTTTACGCCTGCCACTTCAATGGTTACCAGATATGCGCCATTGATCCCACTATCATGCCAGGTAATATTGCAAGTGTATTTATTAACTTAAGGTCTATACAGTTTTACTGCATCATACAGAAGGCCGCTGTTGACGGCCCGGATAATTCAAATGCTAAGACATAACTAACATAGCTATCATCACAAAAGGGAAAATAAAAATATATCTTCTCTTTTCTGTGGCTATCATAGCATAGCCATAGCTAACATTTAGTACACAGAATGCTGGAGTTCAATTTGCGATTCGACTGAAAAAACAAGTAAATTTATAGTAATCCAGGCTACAGATAAAGATGCAAGTTTTGGTTACAGCTGATCTCCAAACTTTATTGCCCTATGTCGCGCCAAAAATGGTGTTCTGCGAAAAATTATGCGAGGACAAAGTAAAAGAAGCATTCAAAGCCAATGATTTGCATGGAGAAATTGTTACATTTAATGACAAATTCAACGATTTAGATGCTTTCGTACAAAAACACAAAGGAACCGAAGATAATTTTAGGTAAGTTATCAGGATTTGCAAATTTATTTATCTATATATAATCAACTAGCTGTTACCCGCAACTTTGTTTGCGTGGACATAACAAAAAGAGTAGGCTAAGTCCGTCTCAGACCCTTAAGCTATATCTGTGTAAAACTTCAGCTCGATCCGTTCAGCCGTTTAACCGTGATAACGCGACAAACACCCATACAGAGAGACAGATAGACAGTGAGGCAGAGAGACAGAGTTACCTTCGAATTTATAATATTAGTTAGGGGGCCACTTTTGATCTGCGTGATATGCGATGCGTCTCACAAACTCTATATAATCTTCTATCCTTATAATAAAACTGTAACGAAGACATTACTGTACATTCAAGATATTTTGAATATATATTTTTTTAGGAGTATTGGGAGCAACAGAACCCAAAAAATAATGATATAGTTTTCAAAAATGTTATCTGTATGTCTGTCCGGGATAAACTCAGAAACTAAGGCACGGATTTACATCCAGTTTTTTTATACGTTCTGTGGAGTCCGGAGCTTAACATAGGCTTTATTTCAACAAAATTGGTGCAGGAATATTGAAGTTTTGACGCAATTCAGGAAAATATGAGGATATCTATTATATATAGCTTGAACCACGGAACATACCGGACCCTTAGCGCGCAAGGCTCAACTTAAGATGTTTTTTTTTTGTATCTTGAGAGTTTGGCAAATTAAGAGATGGGTTGACATGAGGTTTTCTAAGAAGGGGTTTGTGGTGTCCTAAGCTTTATAAGACAATTTGTTTCATTAGAATTGGATTACAGAAACTGGAGATATTACACAATATTTAAGAACGTAGAGTACCTTCGCAAAGCAAATTTACATTGGGCCGCCAATAGATGGCGAGACAAGATTTCTTAATCGCGGTGACGAATTTATCCATAATTTAGATAGTTACCGTTTCGGAGATATATCTATGCTGGTCATTAGGTTATATTTGTAAGAACATAAAATCGAATGACTGATTAGGATATCGCAATCATCCCGACTGGTCAAGAAGCTTTAAAAGCACAGCCAGTTCCTTATACAATTTATTGAGAATGGGCACTAAAAAAGGTTTGAAAAGCATTTTATGTATTATACATAAGGGATAAAACTTTGTTTGGAAGTTCGTCATTTTTACTTTGTATTTTAGAGGGCAAAGGCCGAGTCTCAATTCTAAGCCCTAAGCCCGCGTACAAAGTCGCGGGCATCAGCTAGTTTTAAATAAGGTTAAAGTAAAACCTACCCGTGATCGCATTGTTATAATAAATGGATGATTATCAACATTAATAAAATAGAGCGTTTGTGAAACGAACTCTTTGAAAGGGTTTTTTTGGTCTCCGACAACCATTGAGCAAATCGGTACCGGCCCGAACGGCCCAGCCGGAGGCCTGTGTTGCTCAATCCCGACGACTAATTGTATCTTAATCGGAAGACAAACAATAAAAGAAACTAAATATCGTTTATAGAACTTGTCGTGCCGTTTGACGAACTTTCATTCTACGAGTATCATTTTGCTTCTACTTGGGGCTTCGTTCCTAACTATTTATGTCATTATTTACATGCCTGTATAATTGTTTCACCATTATTTCACTAAATTATAAAGACCTAATTTTCAGACCAAATGAATTTGATCACGACAAAGTAATGGCTTGGTTGGTGTTAACCAGTGGAACCACAGGACTGCCCAAAGTAGCGATGATTCCTTTCGCAGAACTCACTGACTCTATTTGCTGTTCGTGGTAAGTATTTTAGGTACGTATATTATAAGAACAAAACTATCAAGACACATGTCTACGGACGGAATCCTATCATGTGCGTCTCTCGAAATTAACACTATGTGCTAGCGAGACAGCCGTTGATGGACCAAGGCCTTGAAATCAAAAACATGATAGACTTAAATTGAATATGCCAAAGTGCATTGTATAATTTATAAATAATTATTTTTTATTTATTCCATAGCCTTTCATTTGAAATGTGTCTTTATTTACCATCAACAATCGAACATAGGAATATTATGTTGTTAACAACATAAAACAATAATCAACAACTAGTTTCCAATACCACAACAATCTGCCACATTATGAGAGGAGCCATTGTCAGTGATCTGTGAGTAAGTGGTAATTCAAATGCGTGAGCGGGATAGCTGCGCTCAGGCGCAAATTCACAAAACACCTCAAATGGGACGGGACGGGCCCTGCACGGGTCTTACACCCACGTACCCACGGACCCACGTAGCATTAAAATTAGACATATGTTGCAACGAATAAAATAATAGTCTTGTTTGTTTGTTTACAAGCTTTTATGAAATAAAAGCTTGGAAAACTGTACGTCGCGAGGTTTTAGTTCGGGGCGAACTACTAGTTATAGTTACACCAAAAATCGTCAATGTAATCCGAGCCGATTCTTTCTCGGTTTTCGTATCATCCCCGCCACGCCACAAGCAAACAAGACTATAATTTTATTCGTTACAACATAATTCTAATTTCTAACTCGACCCCTATATCTTTGCAACCCCATACCCGATTATGCTCATACTCGAACTTAAAAATTGTATTACTATGAACTACTAGCTTACAAAATTTCATGAAGATCGGATTAACGGTTCGCATGTTATCGTCGCACAAATATACAAACATACATACAAGTGCCGATTTGTCCCAGTCTCTGAGACATTCGCTTCGCTCGGTCAAAAATTTTAGTGACCAATTTGATATACGAATTTACATTAGTTTTAGTCCGCCTAAAGGCAACTGACATTGTATAACGTTCGTTCAAGTAGAGCACAAAATTATACTCGCTAGTCGTCCAGCCACGGTATACTCAGTTGGAAACTATTTAATTAAATTAGACGGGATGCCTGACGATAAATCGATGATGAATCTCATGCGCACATGATGTATGAAATATTATCTAATGCAGGGAAGCATTCGTCGATAAATTTGACGTAGCTCTGGGTATGGCAACCATTCAGTGGCTGTCTACGTACATCTTTATCGCGTCGGGGCCTCTGCGTTGTTACACTCGTGTTCAATCCTCTGCGCCTCTCTCTGCCCCGGTCCTTGTCGGCATTATCCATAAATATAAGGTAAGTAGTACTGGACCGAACTAACTTCTGTTATATTATCAAAAACTACGATGACAAAATGTGATTAAGAAACCGAGTGCAAAAAAACATATTATAGCATGGCAACAACATAAATGAGGATAGGTCTCAACACCCTCATTTCGCATAGAGACGACCTGCATTCTCATGGCAGAAACGTCGAGGTATATAATATAAACTAATTTTAGCGTGGTTAAGCCCTGATAAGAAACGTTAAATATTGTAATTTGGCACGTAATTGTCACATAATAAAGATAGCGGTAATTGCGTTACGTTTGATTGCGGATATTATCACAACAGTTCGATAACATTTCAGCCCGCTGTCACCGCCTGGACGCCTTATTTATTGGGCCAATTCCTTGTAGCCGCAGAAAATGGTTGTGACTTATCGTCTTTCAAATACATTGCCATTGGCGGTAGTGCCATCGAAAAGCCATTACTGGATAGATTTAGAGTAAGTATTATATGCGTGTTTTTTAACGCTTGGAGTGCCTGGTGGATAAAAATCAATCACATTGTGTGCCTGATGAGTCTGATGGATTCGTATTTAACTTTTTTTTTTTTAGCTATGTCCTAAGAATGTTATATTGCACATTTTCCAGTACTTTTAATATTATATTTACTGAAATAAATTAAAAATCAGTAAATATGTAAAGCAAAGATTTATTCTTCCTCTACCAGCTTTTAGACGTCAAATGATGGACGAAGCCTTCCAATTATATTGGGGGGTGGTTGCCATAATCCCCTCGCATGACAGGTGGTTTTGGGATCACAGAACGCTCACCGTTTACTAAGATGATGCCCGTCCTCTGTTTGTTCTGGTCGCAGTTTTAGGACAAGCCCGGGTCCGGACGCGGACCCGAACGCACTTAGCACACGTGTTATTTGGACACTTGCGTGGTGCAGACCAAGGTAGGGGCGGAAAAATAACTCTGAGTCCACATGGAGAAACTACTGAGAAGATGCGCGCGATAGATTTTATATATTAAAAAATATGGACAATTCCAAGGTGATTCTAAGGTGACGGGTGTGACAGACCCACCAGTAAACCCAAGGGTGCGCGGCACAATACACCGAAAACGCCTCTCAGCGCGGCTTAGCGCGGCGCATTTGTATGAGCGTCTCGTACTCGTTGCATTGCGCGATGCAGTGTTAACTTATAATAGCCTCATTCTCAGTTGCCGAAATAAGCTATGCTGCTATTGTAATTTTCAGAAAATATGCCCAGCATACTTGTACCTGGTTTATGGAATGACAGAACTGGCCGTGCCTATCTTCGAATTCGACGATAGCACACCGGATGGTTCAACTGGGTATCCCATGAATAAATACCAATACAAGGTAAGATATTATTATTGATAACATTCTATCACTAGTACTTCTATGAACAGTAGACCTCGCAAGCACAAACTTTTTTGCACTATCGCAATTCTACAATTCCATATCCTCAAGAACCTTTCTTCCCCAACAGCTAACGGTTCTTCGAGTGACATGGAATGCCCATTACCACTTCAGCTTGCAAACTCTGTAAGCTATATCGGTGACTTTGATTCTGCGGCGAATATCCTCGTTCCGGATGTTATCGTGCAAAAAAAATCCGAGCACAGCTCTTTACATTGCCCGCTGTGTGACTCTGAGTGTCTCCAAAAGGCCATAGTAGTAATGAACCACGTTTCTGTTCCATATGTCAGATGTTAGATTATGTTCATATGTCAGACTGCACAGTCACGATTATTTTTGGCTTTGGGATATAAATAATAGGGAAATTAAGCGAGATGTTTTTTTTTCTATAGCAAATGCATCCATCTAAAACAATGAATACTCTATAGTACCCATTAATCTTACAGAAATTTCTCTCAGGGAAATTAAAGAAGTGAATATGTCCTCTCGGTCAAACTAAGTTCACAAAATTCGCTTTTCCATTGTTGCGTTCACATAAAAGACAGAAGTATTTTTTTTTCTCTTCTGTGGTTGCGTTGCCTAGTTCATAAATAAAAGATACTGAAGGATTTTATCTCGGTGACATTCTTTAATATCGTCTCCATTTATCAAAAGAGCCAGAACTCTTTTTATTGCGAGATGGTTGAAAAACAAAATAGTGTATGCAAGCGTTAGTTGTGTATGTTGTTTTTTTTTTTTTTTTTTTCCTTACGTCTAGTAATAATGGCAAGTAATAGCTAGTAGGAGTGAAAAGTACCGCTTGTATTCAATATTTCTTATTTTGTTAAGGCATAAGAATGAAAATTAACGGTACTCCCATATGTTAACTCATAACTTTGTTTTAGCTTATCGATGATGACGGCACTGTGATTAATGAAACGGACAACACCGGCGAATTATGGGTCAAAGGAGAAAATTTCTTCAAAGTAAGTAAACTAAGCTAATCACTTAAATCGTTATGTAATAATAGACCGACAAAATATACATTCTTGGCAACTCTTCTTATCTATCAAAAAATCTTTCAAGCAACCATTCCCACGGCGCTCATACATAATATGGCTCATATACTAGTATCATTTATCTAAACTTCGCTCACTTACCCGAGATTTATTACAAGAATACCTAAAGCTATTTTTTGTTGAATATACTTTGCCTTATTCCGTTAAAATAGAGGAATTTCTTTGCAGGGATATTTGAATAATCCAAAAGAGACTGAAGCGATATTAACAGACGACGGATGGATCAAGACGGGGGACATGTTTTACAGGGACGAGCAAGGCTATTACTTCTTCGTCGAGAGAAAAAGGCTTTTAATCAAGCACTACGGCTTTCTGGTAATAAGCTTCCCAATACTTTTCTTATTAGCACAGATAGTTTGATTACCGATTGTCTTTTTACCCGACTGTCCGGATTTTGCGAAATTCTACTTCTAAAGAGGTAAAATGGATTCCCAAAGTGTGTATGGAAATAAAATAGTTTTTCATGCTGAGCCAATAAAACTCGGTTTATGTACTAATCATAAAAAATAAATAAAGGCAAGTCTCAGGATTTAAAAAATCAACGCCGATGTGTGATAATGTGGTGAAGTGGGGTGTTTAATTTACTGCAGCCGTGCGGGCAATCTAGTTACCTTTATATGGGGAGCCACTTGAGAGCCTTACCTCGGAATTCTGAAACGTTTGTTAACTTTGACAAAGGCAGCAATAGACTTATCTATTGCTGCCTTTGTCATTTGCTTAGTGCCAAAAAAAGGGAGCTAGAGTTAGAATTACTCTGTTGTCAAAGTTAACAAGCGTTTCAGAATTCCGAGGTTAGTATCAAAACTACTGCATCATCATCATCAGCCAGAAGACGTCCACTGCCTAACAAAGGCCTCATACATCTCATAAACTCCATCATACTTATGAGAATATAAAAAAACATTTAGTCACACTATTGTGTTCAGACTTCATTTATTGAGTGTCAATTTTCAAATATTAAATTTAAAGCACAGATGTAAAATATCTTTAATTTATATTAGAGTTACGAACCAAAATGCAAAATAAACAGTGCGTAAATCAAACTGAACAAAAAGCCAGATAGCATTGCTCTAGAAGACTTCACAAAAAGCATCAAACTGTGGCTTCAGCCAGCGTGAAGATATCTAGACTTATTTTTTCTCACGCTCTGTTTCATACTGCGTTGCACTCTATCCCTGCTGTCTCAAGTATTCTATGATATACAATATTACTTATTGTATTTAAATTACAGATCTTATAAGCTAACAAAATTCTCTTTTACTAAAATATATAATTGAGTAAAGTGCGAATGAATTTTATTTCCATATTTCTGACGGACTCGTTCGTGTTTCAAGCGAAAACCAGTCTGAGTTTATTTCATTTTGGATTTTATTTCCATCGCACTAAAGTTTTGGTAAAAACAAACACACAACTGCCGAAGTATGCACGGAACTGAAATACGCAATGTCTCCCACGTTGCGTATTTAGATTTTGACAGCTCCGTGCGAGACATACCTATATACATACATGACTTGAGAGACGACTAAGATCTTAATAAATAAAATAAAACCCACAAATATTTTATTTATTACGATACATATATAATTCGATAGTTACTAAAGAAAAACGTTATATTATTTACTAAAGCCAAGCTGAACGAGACCTCATAGTAAATATTTTAGGTTCGTCCGCTAGGCTTTTAGCTCATATAAATTATGTATGTATTATGTAAAAAATGAATGATACTAAATCTATACCTATAATAAAACTGTAACGAAAGGACACCGGGGGGATTACTATACATTGAAGACAGGTTAGAAAATATATTTTTTAGGAGTATTTCGGAGCAACAGAACCCAAAAACATAGTTTTCAAAATTTTTCTCTGTCTTTCTGTCAGTGTGGCGTAAAACTCAAAAACTAAGGCACGGATTTACATGCAGTTTTTAAAAATATGTTCTGTGGATTCCGGTGCATGGCATAGGCTTCGTTTCATCAAAATTGGTGCAGGAATATTGAAGATATGGTGCAATATAGGAAAATATGAGAATGTATATTACAAGTTGTACCATGGAACATACCGGATCCTTAGTGCACAAGGCTCAGCTTAATTTGGTTTTTTAATTATCTTGAGGGTTTGTAAAATTAAAAAAAAGGGTTGATTTGCGGTTTTCTAAAAAAATGGTCTGTGTTTTCCTAGGCTTTATACCATACTTTCATTTACTTCGTTTCATGATTAATAATCGGTTCACGGAAACGGATTACGCAATATTTACGAACGTTGATTACTTTGGCAAACCAAATTTACATCGGGTCGCCACTCGCCAATAGATGGCGACACGAGTTTCTGAGTCGTTTATTCATGATCACAGATCACACCCTAGATTCTACATTAAGGACGCTCGAAGCACACACGCATCAGTCTAAATACACTTATAAGAAATTACTCTGATTGGTTGATTGTTAGGCGCGAGTAGGCGTAACTTTAAGATAGCCAATGAGAACGCTTGGTCGCACTCCCCGCGACCCGCGCCTTCCTCAAACTTTGATGACTTTTTATAGGAACTTTTCGGAGATCGATAGGTTCATCAAGGAAAAAAATACTCTCTACGAGAGTTCTTTTGTAAGAACATAAAATCGAATGACTGATTAGGATATCGCAATCATCTCGACAGCTCAAGAATAAGCACTAAAAAAGGTTTAAGAAGCATTTCAGGTATTATACCTAAGGGATGAAGCTTTGTATGGAAGTTCGTCATTTTTACTAAAATTAGAGTCAGCTCGTGACCACGGCCATTGAAACTTGGCCGAAACGTCGAAATATATAAATAAACTAGTTTTAGCGTGGTTACGTCCTGATAACAAGCATCAAATTATCTTTAAGTAGTTACGATTACCGACCCGGATTTAATACAACTCCATCTATTCTATCATTTCTACAAGTTAATAATTACTTTTTTTTTTGATAAAAAGATGATAGTATAATTAAATCAAATCAATCAATAATTTGTGTCCAGCGATTACCAGTAGTGATTTTAAATAAAAAAATGACAATCGCACTTACCTACATTAAATATTCACAAATTAAACCGCTATCCTAGAGGAAACGTTCAATTTTTCGGGATAAAGAGGAGCCTATGTCTTAATCCAGTACATAAGCTACCTCCATACCAAATTTCATTCAAATCCGTTCAGCCGTTACAGAGTTGAACGGGAACACACTTACATACTTACACACTTACACACGAACTTTCGCATTTATAATACTTCTGTGATTTGATAAGCCCGTTGGATAGTAATCTGTAGATAACACGCTGGGTTAACGTAACGTGCCGAAATATATGTGGTGACACACAACTGTAATATTTTTGATCACGTTGGAGGCCTAATCCTTCGTAGCGAATATTTTTCTAGGTTCTTAAGTGGCGACCACGAACCGGAAGACGCAGCGTAGGTAGGCATCCTACTAGGTGGACCGACGACATTGTGAATGTCGCGGGCAACCGGTGGATACAAGTGGCCCGTTGTCGGTCGGTGTGGCACTCTAAGGGGGAGGCCTATGTTCAGCAGTGGACGTCTTATGGCTGATGATGATGATGATGATGAATATTTTTAAAGAAAAAAAAAAAAAAATGTACAAAAATGTCTTTGAATATCGTCCTCAGTAATTTTATATGTATAATTAAATATGTCGTTTGTGCGAGTGAGAGATTGCGTATTGGTCAAAGTGGGCTTAACAAAACTCAGGTCTTATCTCTACCGACAACAACGTAAAAATGCTTGGTAGGCTATCCCATAAATATTTATATAACACGCTTATACATTAGTTATTCGTTTATTTCATAGAATAATCTAAAATAATAACAAAGTTTAACAACTCAGTTTTAATTAATATGTTTTATGAATAAAAAGCAAATTAATAGATCTAGAATGTCAGCCACAAACAAATACAAACACTTACTGAGTCCGTGCCGCCCTGAGAATACTTAAATTTAAGCTTTAGGTAATTCGAAAATTTAATTTTAGTTAAGTATCAGAAAACCAATTCAACAGTCGTTTATAAACATACGGTCCGAAATAAGATCAACAGCGATGATGACGCCTGCAGCGCTTATGAGAACCAACAACGGTCGAAAAGACAATGTATTTATACTATTGCTCCTTTATTGCTCTCATTAGCACTTTTGGTGTATTTCGGAGCCGGGTTCCATAAGGTGAAGTTAATGTCTACCTTTATTTAGGTAGTGTACTCTTTTATCACACTTTTTAATGCAGATTCCTCCTCTACAAATGGAAGAAGTGATCAAACGTCATCCAGGTGTGGTCGAGGCTTGTGTTGTGGGCGTTCCGGATCCTGATTGTATGGAACGACCGATAGCTGCCGTTTTAAGAAGAAACGGTTGCGATGTGGATCCCCAAGAAATATTTGCTTCGCTCAGACGTAAGATATCTAATAGTTAGTTTTATGCCATTCCACGTAAACTAACTTGGTAAATAATATTAACATTTATATTTACATAGAAGAAAAAACAAATTAATAATAATATTAATATTAAAAATAATAATATATATTAATACCAATATTATTATAATATTACGAGTGTATTGTCTCTTTGTACATTTGTACTTCTCTTCATTGAGAGAATTTTCGTAAAAGTGACGACAATCTAAAAACTAAAAACTAAACTACATTGATATTTTTTTCCACCTCCAAAAACCTAAGTATTATTCGAGTAATGGGTTTTTACCCGACTCTCCAAGAAGGAGGGTAATGTTTTTGGGATGTATGGGTGTATAAAGTATATTGCCTCCTGCTGTCCTGCTTATACTTGTTTTGTATGCTATCGACACAATAAAAAGCTAGGCTTAGTTTTACTTTTTTCCAAATCTCCTCGTAGGGGTGCCTTAAATATTTTTTTAATGTCGAAATAAGAATTGTTTTTGGTAAAATCTTAGGATTAAAATCTAAATTAAAATTTGATTTTTAGGCGATTGAAGTGAAAAGCGAAAGTCGTATTTAGTGGATAAAAAGTATTTCCCCCAAACCAGTTTTTAATCGCAGATTTTGAATGTGATCTTGGAGTGAACCTTCCGTAATTCTACTATTAGTTATTCTGTGCTTCTACTACAACTTTCTATGCACACCTCGCATACTGATATTAGTGATCTTATTGCCATCTGTTTTTAATTGCAGTATCCTTGTCGGAGTACAAACAGCTGAGTGGAGGCTTATTCTTCGTGGACTCTTTCCCCACCACTTCTTCAGGAAAAATCAACAGGTCCAAAGTTAAAGAGCTTGCCATGAACACACAGACGATCAAACCGGAATAATATCATTATATAATATAGCCAAATCTATTAGAATTTACTGCATCAGGTTGAAGTATTTTCGTATGGACTCTCTCTCAGATCTAAGACGCAAGCTCGGCCACCAGTTTTTATTTTACCTTGCTAATGGGTTGCTTGATACCCCGAATTGCCTTTTGAACTTCTGTGCCATCGAGATCAATCAGGGACCTCTCGTCTTAATTCTTCCAAATGGAAAACTAATCCGGTAAAAATGCTCCTATTAACAGACTTGTAAACGAGTTTAATGTTTTTTCCCAGGATAAAGACATTGACCTGTTTTTTGGCGGCGCAGGCAAGTTTAAATTATCAATTTGCAGAACATTTTCTAGTATTAGCAGAGAGTAATTTTCTCTGACTTTCTTTATTCGCACTTTGCAATGTATACTTACAAATTATAGGTGTATAGGTGTAAACAATAATTTGGAGGAGGCTATTACCGCTACAGGCGCAGCGGTCCTTATACCGAACTATTTGAAGATCAAGTAATTATATACCAGCCCAAATAATATGTAAATGAGTATACAGAAAAATAAAAGCTATTTTATTTTACATTTGTATTAATCATAATCTCAACAACATAATCACGTATACTTACTCGTACAGTAGGTACGTTCAGCCTTTACAAGTTTATTTTTATTTAAGCTGGATTAACACAAAGTTTCTTAGCAATCAAACGTACAAATAATCTTGTGAAATTTGAACCCAATACTTTTCAAGTAAGTCCATGTCTCAAATAGTCTAGGTGAACAATAAGAACAGATTTTTTTGAAATTTCACATTTATAGGGATGGACCCCAAGTTTGTATGTTTTTTTTATGCTTAGCCAATGAATCTCGGTTTATATACTAATCATAAAAAATAAATCAAGGCATATCTCAGAACTTTTCGAAAATAAACCCCTAAAGAGGTAAATTGGGTGTTAAATTTACTGTAGCCTAGGCGAGCGAAGCCGTGCGGGCAATCTAGTAAATCATAACTCTATTTTCCATGAACCGATTTTGAAGAAACAAACAATGTAGGTGATTGAATCAGGCGTTACTTTGCAGAAGTTCATATTCAAACTCTATTTTCGGCAAATCTCTAGTGTTTATACACTACAATATCACTTTATACACTCTGTCGACACACCTATTTCTCCCCTACACGATACATCATCAGGACGGTAGTGAGAATTATCATTCTCATTACATCAGAAGATACAGTTTGAAACAAAAATTTCCATATTTTCCGCAGGACTTTACAGAATATAATTATCATTATGTAAAAAACTCCGCAATTTATTCATTAGTTTTTTAGATTTCAGACGACAATAATTTCAAAAACTATATTTTTGGGTTCTATTAGAGAAGAGATAATAAACATTGCCATAGTCGCCGACTGTGGCAATGTTTATTATCACTTTTCTAATCTAATCTAATTTCTCTATGATTTCAAGTAACACTTAAGGCGCGCGAAACTAATTTTGCTATAATAAATAGATTGTTTCAAGAAATTACATAAACCGAAAATTCAAGTTGGTAGCTAGTATAAGTACATTTGTCACTAAACCATCTAGGTGATCATTTACCCGTAATTTCTTAAAACAACTTATTTATTGGCGCAAAATTGGTATTAATAAATTCACGATAAGTAATTAAGCTGTAATTGATAAAAAACGCAAAAAAAAATTGCGCGATGAGCGAAACGTTGCACCTTAAGAGTTGCATAAGTTAGGCCCTAGAAGTAAAAAAAAAATCTCTACTGTGGTTATGCCATTAGCAGCTTTGGTTTATTTTTCGTTTTGTCTGAAGTACCCGACAACCTCCGGGTTCCAGCATCGTTAGCTGGCGCAATCGGCTGTAGGTAACGTAATTTTATTTTATTACACAACGTCGAATTCAATCAACGCCCGGAACAAAAAGTAAAATGGAACTTGCCGGATACGTCTAATTAATTACGGAGCCGAGTCTTCTAATCAATCCTCGAGGAAACTAGAAGGGGTGAATCTGACGGTAACACTTCACTTGCTCTGTTTACCTCGTCTGAAAGCAACACCAAGTTCATTAGTACTCCTGTGGAAATTACGTACGAATTACCTACTGCTGAATTATTAAATTTACTCGAATTTGAGGAATGGGAAACAAATAAGATTAAAATTATCATTATCTTATCTTACTTTGATCATATAAATGTTCTTTGCTTTGATTCAAATATTACGAGGATATTAATTTTAAAATAACAGGTTCTGATCCACTTACATTATTTGAAGTTTCAATTTTGTAGCTATCATAAATAGCAATTGTTATATTAATATAAAATTATCGATATCGCCCTGGGGCGTTTCGGCTTCAACAATAAGCCATATTTTTGCGTGTTTCTGCTGATTTATCGCAGTGTAAGGTATAATTAGACACATTCCTCTCGCAGGAGTCGGCTTGGTCCTGATTAATGGAAAGCTTGGGATTAATTGCCGCGCTGCGTTGCAGTAAACGTGTAGGAGCAAAGGTACCCAAGTGTTAGCATTTTGGTTTAGGTTAGGGTTGGGTAAGTTAGGTTGGATATCTAGGTATTATTATTTGCTTTGGAAACAAACACACATTCAAACTACCTACATTTGGAAACTTGCATGGGGGTAATATAATATGTAAGAAAATATTCGGAGAGTGGGTTTTTTTATCAATGTAATTTTATTCGGGTTTTTTTTAAATTAGTACAATCAAAGTACAATACACAAATAGACAATGACTTGTTAAGAGCATGTCGGGCCATGCTTAGTAGAGTTCCGTAGGCGCCTGGGGACAGGCGATTTCTTTTTATCCCCACTTTACATCCCATAAAAATTTTCTTTTTAATTTTTTGTAAATTCTTTCTCTCTCCACCAGGAGTTTAGGGTTTTTTTTTACTCCTCTTTACATAATTATATGGAAGCTACCCTTATTTTACAAAAAAAAACAAGCATTTTTATTTTTTGAAACTGTAGGTCACTTAGACTATCATTGTGTAAAATTTCATGCATATAAGTTTGTAACTTTAGAATTTATAAGGCTGTAAAGGATTCAGACAGACAGACAGATGGACATGACGAACTTATAAGGTTCCTTTTAGTACTACGGAACCCTAAAAAAGGAACAAAATTATAAATATGCAATGGCTCACAGATTTTTATCGGATATATATCGCGGAAGGACGATTGCTATTTGACACAATCAGTCCTCCCCATAGATCCAAAGGCGGACGTTCTCAATTTGATTGTTTTTTTGATTTATCATAATGTTGCATGCACCAATGGCAAGCACGCTGTATTCACCTCTAGTAATTGTGTAATTTAGCTCTATTTTATTTATGTAAACTTTTTGACAATCACGACTATTATTTTGTACCATTTTCCAAACTACATTAAATTTGACAGCTCTTATATTATTGTTAACATTTTCTCACGAGTTGAAGCAAAAAGATATAATATGATTTGGTTTAGTGAGTAGACATAATCGACGCTAATATGTATATTGGACACAGAAGAGAAAAAAAAATATCATTATCTTTTCTGTTTGTATTGGAATACTCAGTGTAGTTGGACTTTTAAATAGATAAATGTTAGATACGACAATTTTGGTATATTTTGGTCAACCTAATTTAAATGTTTTATTTTTTATTGATACCACTAATAATAATTAGCTTCAACGGATTATTGGTACGGCTTTAGAGAACAACCTCAGGTAGGTTATTATTATCAAAAGAGGTTTTTAATATAAATATGTTGCCGTAAGTATACAGAATATACGGTAAACTGAAAAAACGTAGTTGTTAATGGAGTGAAGCTGTAAATAGTAACCAATTAACAAAAATAGAGACTGAAAAATAATCTATAATTTTGCTACATGCATCCTATGGATGCATGTATTGTGCTCTGGTTCAGAAAAGAGGCACATGTAAGCGACGCGTTACAGCGACGACTATATAATGACGCGCGCCGCGGTGCCGGCAGGATGCGACAGTTGAGTGTTTAAAAATTGCATGGAAATATGTCTGTTTTCTGTCCGGCAATTACGCACGGGTTTTATGTCTCGCTAAATGTGAAACATTTCTCTACTTTGTTTGCTAAATAAAATATAGTTATTAGCGTCGTGATTTGTCTCTGCTATTCAACGTTAATTGACGTGCTTTTAAGTTTATTTTCAAAAGATTTTTTTGTACAAAGTTATAGAAAACTTCATTTTGTATCTTGTATTTTTTTTGCAACTTGATCTTTTGAAAACTTGTAGACAGAATATGGGTGTCAAAATAACGAGCGATCTCTAGGGAGTAATACGAGTAGCGTAGACAAATATATATATATATTATTATATTAAACTAAGCGGTGTCAAATGAGAAGGAATGCAGGGGTCTGGGTGAAGATTAGAAATTAACATTTGCACCAAAAAAAATATAAGGATAAAAAAAACAAGCAAAAATAAAAAATTGGGAATGTAGGTATGAAGGTTTTTTTGAAAAGTAATGGAACAAAAGTTGTTCAGTATGACGTAGAGAAGCTCCACGCTTTAGCACTTGCAGTAAACCCTTCCTGGTAATACTAAAATGTATTCAAATTATATTAAACCCAGCTTTCACTGAATTTTCAAACGGTTAAAATTTCCTGGCCGCAACAATACACTTTTTTTTCCATCGAAACCCTGAATATTTGCGGTTGTGTCCCAAATTTCCCCGGATGCGTCGGGTCTACAGACCGTCGCCAGCGGGAGCGACTGACTCTGACGTCACAACATATCCGCCTCAGCCGCGACGTTGCCTTCCGCTGCTACGGTTTAGGGCTGCAATAACTCTTGAAAACTAGGTCTTCTCATGGATACTTGCACAAACAATCACAAAATACATTCGGACCGGAGTTGTTCACACATTTCTTCACATGCAAATTTGACTGATTTAGGTCATATTTGGATTTAAACATTTGCACATACTACTCAAAAACTACTTGTCAAAACTAGCATTTATACAAAAGCTGATTTCTTCCGGTTATCAATATAACACATAAGCTCAAAAAAATATTTCATGTCGATTGTTTCGGTAGATTTAGAACGCTATTCAATTGATAAAAAATTCCTTTTGCCTTTGACATCCCTAACTTGGCTAAATTGTTTTCATGACTACACAGCTTTTTAGGGTTCCGTAGTACTAAAAGGAACCCTTATAAGTTCGTCATGTTCGTCTGTCTGTCTGTCTGTCTGAATTTTTTACAGCCTTATAACCTCCAAAGTTATTAGCTTACATGCATGAAATGTTGTAGAATAATAGTCTAAGTATAGACTACAGTTTAAAAAAATTAAAGTACTTTCTTTTTGTATAATAAGGGTAGCTCCCATACATGTGAAGAGGGGGTACAAAAAAAACTCGCTGAACTCTATCATGTGGGGTATCGTTGAACAGGTCGTTTTGTATGAAAACTGACATGTTTTTGATACATTTAGTTTTCATAAAACGGGAATACTCACGTTTAATTGAGTCGGTTATTCCGACTATAGTTTCGACCACATTCGGTGACCTTTATCAAGGAATGCTCAGCGAGACACGCGCGCGACCTCGTCTTGCCTTGCACTCAATTTAACGTGAGTATTCCCGTTTTATTAAAACAAAAGGTCTTTTTGTCTTTTTATGGTGATCATTTTGGAAGAATAAAAAAACATTTTTATATATAAATATAAAATCTGGCTGTCATATGTAAAGTGGGGATAAAAATCGCATGTCCCCAACATTTGGGGTTTCATTGAGAAGGTCTTTTAAAATAAACTTAAGGTTTGCTACACCATTTTTTTATCCGATGTACCGCTTGCGAAATATGATCCGACAATGTTGCTTACAATGTCCCCCCTGCCATTTCTAAACTATGCATCTCATTAACTTGTAATCTTCCATGTCTTAGTAAAAACTTTCTTTTAAAATTATTTCGGGCAACATGTGATTATTGTCTTTTGAGATATGCGATAAAAACGGATAAATACTTCCAAGGTCCTGCGCAGCTACCCCTACTAAGTATGGCCCGACATGCTCTTAACAGGTTATTCTACTAGTAGTTCAGCGAAGAGTAAGACCTCGCGAGTTCAATTTTGAAAAAAAATGTGACTTTTCTTCTTAGCACGGCAGTACTAATTTCACAGTTTTGTTTTTTTTTGTTGTTAGTGATTTTTTGATGGGTGGGTATTTCCCCCTAAAAGGGAGAAAGTTATATTAAGAATTTCGAATATGAGCAAAATCGGTCAATTTGGTCATATTGGAAATTATTGTTTAGAATTAAGTACCGAATGTTGCTGTCAAATATTATCCAAATCGGCCCGTAGATGGCGCCGCAGCGAACTTTCTTCGTTTTTGGGGGCAATACCCTCCAATCTAAAATCGCCCACAACCAAAAAAATACTATAAAATTGTAGAACCTGTATACCAAGTTTCATCAAGATTAGTTGAAAAATACAACCTCACATACGGACAGATGAAAGAAAATGTGCCAGGTGAAGCAGAGACTTCGTTCGCTTCGGTCACTCGGTCAATAACGTAAGCACTAAGTCAAATGCTCTTGTTTGTCTTTTTAGCTTTTTTAGTCGATTTGCATTCTTTCGATTTGATTTCATTTGTGTGACAAAGTAAGTATGTACTTAGAACTATAATTATTACTTTTTTATTTATAGGTGGAAGCGCTATCTATTAAGTTGTAGTTTTCTAGAGCTTTTGTGTTATTGTTATTGCTCCATAACATCTCTATATTTTTTTACAAATTCAAATAAATATAAAATACATAAACAAAAAAAAAACAATAAATACGTCTTAAAACATAATTACAGACCTTACAATTTAAAATAATCTTTTGTTTCAGTTCACTTTCCCCAACCAACCAAAACTTCAACGCAAAAGTTTAGAAGTCTTTAGAATCTTATACCAAGTAATTATTTTGGCAGTAAAATGCACTCTGTGAAAGATTTAAGCTTATTAACGGGGCCTTTACGGCGAGGTTCTGTTTTAAGTGGCTATTTGGCCTGCGGTCGCCACGAACAGGCGAATGCAGCTAATGTTGTCCTTCTCTAACCTCGAGTTTTGCTTTTACACCGCGATCGTTATGCACATATGCTATCTCTATTTAGCTGTCAGTATTTCGATGAGTAATTAATGCAAGAAACAGACCAGTCTTAAGGTAAGTTATCAGCTCTGAATGTCTTACTGATGAGTGATGGGTATAAGGAAAGAAAATCTACTCGAGAAGAATGCCAATCTCATACAAAAATGTGTACCCCTGAAAACTAGATTGCGCTTATGTATTTAGTCAGCTAATGTTCTAACCACTATAAAAGTCGATGGAAATATAGGTAATATAGTATTGTACATAGTATACGCTAGGTACATAATATTGGTATACATATACCAATACTATGTGCGGACATCCGCAATTTAAGGTTTGGTTCAAATTAGATTGAAATATACGACGTACAAAATATGTTCCCGATGTTACTGATATTACTAATGCAAAAACATTCATAACAAGTAGCGTAGCGTCACGAGTAAAACATTTATTCGCAAAGACAAATACTAAATGTCTATATACTTTATAACCCCTAAAAGCTTAGGTATAATTGGATTCCTTTCTATTAGCTTAAGGAAATGCTTTGACAATATCGTCTTGAAACTGCTCAGAGAAAGGGATACGGGATTTGAGAGTCGATTAAACAATGAACAAATTTAAGTACGGGGAATCAATTTTAACGCTTTGTGCCTATCAAGGTTTCTTGGAAGCAGCGCAATAAATTCTCGAGCACATTAGAAACGGAACGTTTGCAAGAGTGAACGACATATCCATCCTCTCGCGTGATAAAAAGAGAGTGATTAAATGTTTAACGTATGTTACGTACTTAAAGGCCATTTCGGTGCATTCAGAATATTAAAAAAGGTACAGTAGATCAGGCTAGTCTATTCACGTTTATTAATATGAGCAACTACGCGATGATTAACGGATTGATTACTTTCTTATTCGAGGACATGAAATAATTTTGGCACGGTACGAAAAATCATGATAAAGAAAGTATTTACTGATAAATCAAGAAAAATATCTTTACACAGAAATCCACGTGATTACGCGCGCTTAAGTCGATCTAATCGACACTATGCGAATAAGTTCATTGACCCCTAGCAGCTGACACTTTTATCAGCAAATTGCCTCGAAATATCTGGTATCAGATCGGCTGGCTGGAGTGATTTTCTTTTACATATTTGGACTTAGGATCGCGTGTAGGAACTGGGGATGGGAAAGTATGGACCCGGGTATGTCCTAAAACTGCGACCAGAACTATCAGAGGACGGACCTAAGAGTCCTAATGTCTAAGGGCTGATACGATCTATGTGATATCAATGTATGTAGCTGTCAGGGATTAAAGTGGCAATGGGTAGACCACATCGCTCGGAAGACAGATAACCGATGGGGAAGAAAGGTTCTTGAGTGGCGACTACGAACCGGAACACGCAGAGTAGGCAGGCCTCCCCCTAGGTGGATCTACGACATTGTGAAAGTCACGGGCAACCGGTGGATACAAGTGGCATGCACGTTGTCGATCGGTGTAGCGCTAGGCCTTCCTCTTGGTCATTGGTGGACCGAAGACATTGTGAAAGTCGCGAACAAACAGTAGATGCAATTGGCAGATTGTCGTTCAGTGTGGCGCTCTAAGAGGGAGGTCTTTCAACAGTAGACGTCTTCTGGTTGATGATAATTACCAATTTGTGTTCGTCTTTGTTTGTGAACACTATGTATGGTAGTTAAGTTATTCTTAATGTGTCCGTTCATCGTCATGGTGCACACTAAAAATAATAAAGAACAACAAATGACACAGAGTATTTGACTATAATCAACATGACTTACAACTTACGCTCCATTTTCGTATAGCTGTAATTTCGGCCCTATCTCATGCCAAAATACAGCAATTTGTTTTAAGCTTATTTCACGAGGCGTATATTTTTGCTTTAATTATGTAGATAAACATGCACGCTGTCAATTAACATTCATAATAAGTATTTTGATGCTCGCGAAAATTAATTAAGGTGGCATACCTTTAATTGTCACTTGCATCGTATTTACCTACATTGAATGGGAATATAATTAAGATCATACAAATCAACCACGTATTTATACCTAGCCATCTATTATGGCTTCAGTAATTACAAAATGTATATTTCCGTATCGAATGAATTATGTCAAAACAGGAAGTTTTCTAAGAATCAACGTACAGACCAAACCGCTTTGATAGAGATGTGAAATTTGAATTCAACACTCTTCAAATAGTCTAGGACCTACACCAAAACCTACCTAGACTCTAGATGAACCATAAAAACGTATTTTGCAAAATTCCACCTCTGAAGGGGTAAAATAGACCCCCAAAGTTTAAAGGGAAATAAAATATATTTTTTATGCTAAGCCTCGGTTCTCGGTTCGGATCACGGTTTGTATACTGAGAATAAATAAAAAATAAAGAAAGGCGTGTCTCAGAGTTTTTCGAAAATCAGCCCTTATAGAGGTGAAATTGGATGTTTAATTTACCTATGCGAGCGAAGCCGTGCGGACCAGTCATATATGAAACTCGAGCAACGTCTTCTAAAAGAATCACCATCACTAGTATTAAAAAAAAAACACAGACACAATATTTTTTTTCTATGACTTTAAGTTTTATTGTGTTTCTTGTGTTTTGTTTGTTTTTTGTGGTTTTTTTTTTGTTATTTTGTTTTGTTGTTTATTGTTATTTTGAATTTCCTTGTAAAATATATATTTCAACTCTGCTTCGCATCCCACAGCTTTGTTGTATTCTCGCCCTAATATCAAACAATTCTAAGTAATTGAATTGCCGTCGACTTATTAGACACACTTCTCAGGAAGACTATAGCTAAATACATCGCGTTAAAAGATAACTAAATTTTATTAGCACAAGGGGAATATTCCATCAGCAATCATAACGAGTCCAAAGAGCTACTTCAATATTTTAACGGGACTTGGTTATACAGCTGATTTACCGAAAAGAGCACATTTAGAATAAGCAGGGGCTCGATATTTGAAACGCTCGCCTGAGTATTTTCATGTAAATGAACTATCGAATGAAATTCAAAAAAAAATTTTTTAATCATTTTTTTAAATAATCACATCATTTGCTATCGCAACAGATGGTTTTCGATTTTGTCTCTTACAATAGAAAATTTGACAGATAAGGTACAAACAAAAAGACGAAATATATTTAAATTAAAAGTTTGTTTGACACACTTTACATCGTTACTACAAAGACTAAAAAAAAACTTTGTCCGTTTTATTTTTATTTGACTTTCCTTTCGGCATTCAAAAAGTCACGGGTTGACAAGTTACTGCGTGAAATGTAACATTTTAGATGAGTTAACCCTACAATGCATGATTTTTTATTTTCACCCCAAAAAATAATATGTGGTTCTATATAGGGTCTAGGTAGCTAAAATAATAATAAAAAGCAATTAAAACCCATGAAATTAGTAGAAATTCGTTTTTTAATTCTGTTCCATATGTGGTACTTTATGCGATTAGACCTGAATTTGACACTTAATGAGGAACAATGAAAATGATCAAATATTTAATAAAATCTTTAATTAATGGTGAAGTTTGTAGAAGCAATAGTTGTCTTTATTAAAGCACAACTCAACGCGACACTTTTCGCACTTTTACATATGTTTTTCCTTTACACTGAGGATACTTACAGCGCTGGCTGTTCTTGTTCCATAAAGGGATGTGATCAAATCTATCAAGTCTCACATCTCTAGGGAAAAGGATTGTTGCATTAGCTTTTTTCTTCTTCTCAATCATATCATCTGTTGCAGAAGACGGTCTTTCTCTTTTTCTTTGTAACGAAGGACCACACAGACAAAGGCTTTTAGCTCTTTCCAGTTTAAAATGTTTTAATTTAGTTGATGTTGGTTCATTCTTTTGTTCTCCTACCCTCTTGTGCAGAAGCCAGCAATTTATGGTGATAATATCAAGAAAATGGTAAAATAAACGTATATACCACTTTTTGGTACGAATTTTTATTTTGTACTTCCCAAGAAAGGAATCTAACAAATCGACTCCGCCCATATGCTGATTATAGACTTTTACTATTTTAGGACAATACTATTTTAGGACAATCTACTTCAATGTATTTTTTTTGTTTCTTGCAATACCGGCTAACCTTGTCAATGGGCTGTTGTCCAACAAAAGATGAAGATAAAACAAATGACTTGTTGTCAAACCACATTACTGTGCCTACTTCTATTCCATCTACATGAGCTACCCATTGTTCTGAATAGCCCCGTTCTTTTTTAGTGCCCTTCAAATCTTTTAGAGATTTTATTTTCAAATCTTTGCCTAGTCGGCCTTTGTTGACCGTTCCGAGTGATTGGATACCTTCTTTGGAAAGATAAGAAATAAGTTCAGGTTCAGGTTCTGTTGCAAGTTTCTTCTTATTCTTGCTATGTCATCATCACTTTCCCCCTCCGAGAAGTCTTGACCGTCTTCACTCTCTGATAAGATATCCAAATATTGCTGGATCAACGTATCAGACAATTTCTTTTTTGCCATATTCTGCAATAAAATCCAAACGGGACAAAACGTTAGATGTCAACTAATGCATGGTGTACCACATTAGGAACGTTGAAATAAAACTATATTTTAGTACATAAAACAGTAATATTAATATAAAATAACTTAAATTTATTTAGTGTACACTATTTCCAATATGAAAATATTTTTTTCCACTTCCAATTATTCATAAAACTATTTTTTTAATAATTTTCAATTTACGTAAATACCGAGATCACGTCGTCCGTTCAATTTGTATTTGGAGCACAATATTATTCAGTAACGAACACCATCTAGTGACACTAGCTATTACTAAACCGTTGCAAGGTATGCAAAGACTCATCTACCAGCCGGCAGATGTTGCTAGTAGTCTTTAAACGAACGCTAGACGTAATTATGTTGGTTGTCACAGATATGTCACAGTATGCATTGTAGGGTTAAAAATAAAATTTAAAATATACGAGAAATCAGGAAGAAAAATGCGAGTGAGCATTCAATTTCACCGGTGATTGTTTTCAAATGCGAAAAGATATTCATATCGAATGATTTCAAAAGTAGAGACCCAGTTTTTTTATTTTTTTTTATTAGTTTCTTTGGAATATTTGGCATTTATAATTAAGTTATGATTGATAGTCAATTATAAGATTATTTGAGTATTTAACTGATATTGGTAGGTAATTAATTAAAAATCTAATTGCATCATCGTTGTCTCTCAGTTTAATGTTTATTTGAATTTATATAAAACACGCTCAATTGGAATATAGAATATAACTCAATTGATATATTATGTCAAGTTTCTACATATATCTATTGCATATTTAGTCATACCACAGAAGAGAAAGTTTTTTTTCTGTGAGTCATAAATATGCGGGATCTGAATATTTAAATATAAATATTGGTGGAATACTGGTGGACGTTTTTCACACACAGCGCCATTTAACCCCAGACTAAGCAAGCTTGTAATATGGGAACCAGCTAACTGATAGAATACCATAAATATGGAGTTTTGGCGGGAACGTGAAGAAGTCATGTCGCGTCATTGTATTATTTTCCAAAACTTGCGTTATTTCGAGTGTTAATGTGATAAAATGGTGGTCTTTTATCCATTAAGTGTTCGTAAACGTGCACGAGTGCTGGTGAAAAGTATAATGTGAAATGTGACTCTTCGTGTTGTTTCCAAAACTCCATAAAAACTACTAGTAAAGTCTCCACCACTTTACTGGGGCAAAACGTGTCTTGACTCTGGCTTACTTTGATTGACTTAGACATAGACAAGAATACTTTTTTTTCCTATAAATACATAGAAACACCCAGGCAAAGAACAAACATCGAAGTTCATCACACAGATGTTTGTCCTGGGTGGGGATCGAAACCACAACCTAAAGCTCAGAAGGCGGAAATCCTCCCACTGAGCCACAAGGCTAGTCAAATAATTTTAGTCAATAATTTTAGGTACCTGTGCTAACAAATAGTCAGTCAATTAACTATGTCATTAGACTGGGTTTTCAGTTAGACGACTGATATAGTGTACTATAATATACTTTATACCATGTTGTACTCATCGTTATGAACTCTATCCATGGGACCAATAAAGAAATCGCGAAAAAATGCTACTCCATAGAAAAATTATCTCTAAAAAATTCACCCTCCACAATTTATTATTATGAAACAGATGTTTTTTTTTGCGATTTCTTTATTCATAAGGATGCGTACAAAGATATCCTAGAGTATATTCGTAGTCTATCCGAACACCAAGAAAAAAAAAGTAAAAATATATATATAATGACTAATAAAAATGAGACTGCTAAATAAACGACTGAAAGTAAGCAACCAAAAGCTAAAAGACTTCATCAGACTTAATTCTAATAATTTAGTAGCTTGCACTTTGAGCGAGTCAAGACATTTAAATAATTTAATCAACAAAGAATTCTTAGCTTACGGAATCTCATTTATTATTTCCTCATTCTAAGTAACGAGCCCAAACTCAGCCAATATTCGCCGCTTAGCTACTATTGTTAAACAAAGTAGGGGCTTAAATAAATAATGAGGCTTTCAATGCATTCAGTGTTCCAGCGTGTAAGTTTAAAGAGCTGTGAAGGTATCTTCGTGAATCCAACAAATCTTCATATTACAGTTTTAGTGTCGCTGGGCAGGAAAAGTTGTGCGCGCGTAAATCACTCGGTTCTTGGAGATCGTAGTTACGAAACCACAGGAGTGCAATAATGTAGCGCACCGCCTGCGCTCGGGTTCAGGCAACTGATAATAATAAATGGCCACCCGAATTTCCACTGCTGTTGAAATCACTAAACCATAAGCTATCATTTTTATTCGCCACTTGAAAAGATTTGTTGTTAGAATATAATCTGCGGCATAAAATAAAACCATGCATAAAAGTAATACATTTTACGCCTAGATTTTATGCAATTTTGTGAGTCTTCGCAGGCTGTGCCGTAATATTTTGCTTCAGACGTGTATTTTATGTACTGGCACAATATCATGAAGCGCCAACAGCAGTTACTATCTGCTTTTGGTTAGATGGGTCGTAGATTTCGTTTGCAAAATCTGCCGCGACAAAGTACATACCTCTATATTACTCTACATATTTGGCGTGCGCAATGCTTATTGCATTTCAACAGAACTGTTTGAAGTAGGTAAGTAGTAACTACTACAATTTACTAGTAGAGGTGACACCCCAGTACATCGCGATTTCCCATATAATAGTGGTCGTTTTGCCACATTTAACTGAAAAGTAAGCTCATGTGAATATTATATGCCTATTGCTGTTAGTAAACACCTCGCCATTATTTAAGCGATTTGGCGAACTGTAGCGATCGAAGTTTAGCAAATTGATCACTATGGGACATTGCAATATACTGCGGTGTTACTTCTTGTAGTACAAATAATAACTCAATGGAAGGAGTTAAAGCTGTGAGACGTGTCAAAGTTACATTTCAAAATTTACGTAATACCTAATATATATTAAGCCCGTTCAAATTATTTAGCTTAAATCTCGCTTGAGAATGTTTAAACACATGGTACGAGTACGAAAGTAATAAGAAGTAAGCTTGAAGTTTGCAAATGCCGGTCTGTTTCTGAATCGAGAACTCATTAGCAAGTCGAACAACAGCATCGCAAGTCATTGCGTGGCACGACTGAAGGGTCGCAAATTCATCCCCTATAGTTTCAATGTCTCATCCTTGTCTCAGTGTGAAGCAACTAATTGCGGTTCTTTGTGCTTTTTGGGTCTGCGTTCATTAATTCCAACACGATAAAGGATTTCACTCTTCTTTGTTTATGAAATTTCTTTCAAAAAGTACAATACACCAGATTTAAATTAGACTAGTAATAGAAGTATTATAAATTGTTATCGCAACCATGAATATACTTGGAACTGAGGTTTCAACACTTCGATTGTTTTCACTCTGGATCATGGTTTGCTCATGTTGCGCAATTGATTTGAATTGTTGGTCAATTGTATTATTGATTTCGTGAAACATTACTTTGTAATTTACAAAATATTTAAAATTTTACCGAAGTTATGTTTTATTGATACGTACGGCTCTAGCAAAGTAATTTTCCCAGGATTGCAAACATGAATTGGTTTTATTTTAAATGTGACCTTATTTAAGGGCAATAACTGTACGAACGTGTGTTCATATCAGTGTTTGAAATAATAAAAAGAGACGGCGTAACAAAAATATTCCGTTAGGGGTGACAAAGAAAATTAAAACATACGTGTATTTTGGCTCCATTTTACTAACATTATTTTGAAAAGCTTTTTAAGAGATACCTACGACTTTTATTACCATTTAATATCTCTGGCTCTCGTTGATGAACCAAATCAGAATAGTGTTACTTAACTTGTACTCGGATGATTTTGTTGGGGATGAACCTCTCTGAGTTACCGTTTCTTAAGGTCCGTGAAGATTTTGTAGATATTTATATTTCATTGAAAAGCAACTGTCTAGTAGTCACTGCTTTTAGTGTCTATTCAAAATTTTAAATCTTAAATCGACTTTTTTGCTAGAATCTGAATTTTGAAGAAAAATATGTTTGCGCCATTTCGTATTTTAATCCCTTAAGTATTTTTTAAGAAAGTTATAACCGATTCGATTAAATGTGATATATTTTATTTAATCACTATAAAGGTTGAAAGTAAAGCATTGCACTTATGGTAGTCAGGGAATTTTCCTAATAAACAGAAAAAAATAAGCAACTCGATTACTTTCGCAGAACTAAAGCTTAAAACTGCGTACGTGTCAATGTCGTCTTGTAGCTGTCTTAACTATTTCAATCAGAGTTTTAATGATTACGACACCTACAGCCATTTCAAAAACTGACGTCCACCAATTTGATTTATCTATCTAGCCGTACCCTTGATAAGCGTATTAACATTGCCATTCAGAATGACAATGACACAAAAATGCTGGGTACGCTGCCAAATGGTATTGGGCTTCAGCATTCTCCAAACCTTCAACCAATTTTATTTTATTTTCGTAATAAACTGAGTTGCGTGTGGTTAATAGATTGCAGGTATTTTGTTTCTTTTAATAATGAGATCAATTGCCGAGGTTCTTCATCTATTCGATATTTTGCTCTCGCGAGCTCTTTGGAATTGTCGAAGGTATGCGCAGATACCAACAACACTTTCTGTGAAATCACGTCCTCGAACCTTATAGAAACTGTCTCTTCCGACTGTTCTCGCACGTTTCATTTACTTTCTACGGATTGTCAAGGCAAACAAAAAATATTCAAATTTAGCATATAATTGAAAACTTTACCTTTGAAGGTCGATAGATAACGTATTTTACGGCATCATTAGTTCCTGCGAATATACTTCATCTTATTTTGCCACATTTGTCTTGTCAACTAGAAATTCACACTATACATTTACTTAATGCTAAAGTTTACGTTTAGCTTTGAGCTACGTTTTGTTATCACTCAACTCAGTAAAGACTAAGGTTATAATATTATTTTATTAGGAAGTACATCTAACACTAATGTCTCCTATGCCCTAAGCCATCATGCCTAAGCCTGGCAATGGCCTGGAATGATATGGCCACTATCTCGCATGATATTATAAGCGACGATGTGGCATAAGATGGAGCAAGTTGAAGAAATATTTATACTCTAGCCCACCTAAAAACACCACTCGGCAAACAAGGCGGCAGCAAGTTTCATAATAGAGTAGCTAGTAGGAATGCTAGTTGTTAAGAATGTGGAATCAAATCGTTACGAACATACCAATGCATTAAAATCCTTTATTCCCGAAAAAACTACGGATAGCGAGCGAATTCGTGGAGAGCATCCTGTTTTTACATACCCATACAGTTTGTTAACTTCATGAAGAACGGCTGTATTCTTGACAGTTCTTGTCAAGAATACGGCCGTTCTTAAACACAAGAATTAATTTCTTGTATTGTATAATTGTTATTGTCGCTACTATTTTATATGCAACAACAAATCCCAATTTTATTTTGGAGAATAACGAAACATACTTAAATATCGTATCAGATGTCTTAGGAATGCGTCTCGTCATAAGTATAAGACACACTGTCAGATATTATTCAGCCAAATGTCTTTTTATTGGGCAATAAAACGCTACAATGAATGAAGCCGTGTTACTTGGCAGTGCTTCTATGGGGAGTGTTTGAAGAATTTTAATTTGTGAAATTCTTTTCTTTGTAAGACTGAGGGGAAATAGGTGGCCGGCAAGGCCGGCAGGGATTTACAAATTGATTGCGCGCGTCTTCAGCTTACTTATCGGTGCTGGGAACTGACTTACTGTGTTTATTTTATTACTTATTACTACTTATTCAATTTTATTATGTCAAAAGGCCCACATCTTGCAAACTTGGAAATCCTACACTGTCCAGTTTTACATACATATATTATTTTTTTATGTTACTCGGTGATGAGACGAGCAAGTCGCTCACCTGATGTTAAGCGTCACGCTTGCCCATAATAGTTCAGTGGAGTTTTGGAAATAACACGAAAAGTCACGTTTCACGACAATATACTATTCACCAACACTCGTGCACGGTCACGAACACTTAATGAATAAAAATCCACCGTTTTTACACATTAAAACTCAAAATAACACAAGTTTTGAAAAATAATATAATGACGCGATATGACTTCTTCACGTTCCCGCCAAAAAACTGAATTAAGCTATCGCTGTCATTTACTAAATAGAAACACAATATAGAGATAGCAAGAATTATAGTGCTGTCAAATTAGTCAGATCTTAGTTCTCCATACAAACTTAGAACAGAGCGTAGCGGGTGCCGATTTACAACAAGTTTTAAATGTCGCTAGTGTACGTTTTTGTTCGTGGTTTTAATCGGTAAACTGAAAACTCGTTTGACAGAACTAAAATGCATGCTATCTATTTATTGTGTTCCTATTAGTAAAATACAGCAATAGCCCTAAATTTGGTTTAGCGGGAATCAACGCCACTACACACTTAAATTTAACTCAAAGAAAAGTCACACAACAACTTTGTTTTTCTGAGCACAACGCCCAGCGTCAGAGTCGCTCCTCGTAGACAAACGAAATAACTACCTCAAAACATCGTATTTGAGATGCACTAGGTAGATAGTTTAGTTTGTAGTTAAGTTGTATTTCCTTATTGCACTTGCACGATGTCGATCGCCACTAGTATTTTTAGTAGTTAAGCCGTAGCAAAATAAAGTGCTACGTCACTAGCGTAGCAGAAGCTACATTATTAATACAGTGCAACAATATTTCGTAGATGTTTGTAGCACCTTTCAATTTTGATTTTCATACCAATGTCACTCTATGCCAGAGTTAAGTGGGAACACACATACACAGGTACACACAAATGTTCCGCATTTATAATAATTAATGTGATTGGTGAAAAGAGTGATGTTTGTAAACTAATCAATAAAAACTTGATCATGTTAAGTATCGTAAAATACAAAACTAGTTACGGATTCATCACACTATTTCTCAATTATTTACCTCGAAAACGGCCTCAAGCCTCAGGGGGCAAAAGTTTGTGTAGTAAACAACACCACAGTCTGGGCCGAGTAAATGTTCAGTTGAAGACATAAGTTTCAAATGGGGCCAGTTTTGTAGGTACCAGTCTTCTCATTTAAAATACGCTGAAACGGTTAATTAAGAGAGCCAGCGGGGTGTGAAATTGTAAACGTATGGGAAAACATTCGGTGGTTTCTGGGCACCCGCCTCCCCTTATATTTGCCGGCTTCGGTGGAATGGCCTTTAAAATTAATGTGCCTAATGGGCATGTTACTATGCGTAGGTAATTATAATCACGCATTCATCGCACCTTTCTTTTGATATTTTGGTAATTACCTTGCGATACATGTAACGTTCGATATTATAATAGACTACATAGCATAAATAGTTTACAGCTAGGCATACATAGTTTTAGAATGTGATAGAGATCTACTCTATCACATCTATCTATCTGTTACTTAAATAATAATTTCAAAATTATTGCATTCTGTTTTGTATGTTTATATAAATAAATAAATAAAATTAAGCGAAGTGTTTCTTACTTTATATTTTATTGACAATTATAGTAACAATTTCTCATGAAAATAGTTACTTATATATCTAAATGCGTGTTAAGCAAATACTTACGTAGTGCCAAAAGTATGTTTTAACTTTCGCGATTTAATCACATTAAAAGTCTTGTTTTTAATAAATTATAACTATCGGACCTTAACACATAAAATGAAGCTTCGGTCCGCGACCAAGGTACCCAAAAGACTGACGACATTACCTCTTTGAATATCAATGCTATTTCTCGGGTTGAAGTACCACCAACCCTTAATTCGTTTCTATACATAAAATGAATGTCTCACATAACGGCGAAAGGGCAAAAAGTTAAAAAAAATAAACAAAAAGTTAATTTAAGTACTTACTCGTAGTTACATAAAGGTAAACATGATTTTTGTGTGTCAATTACGTCATTTCTATATTAATTAATACAGTTGTTTATAATTTACTAGCCTTACTCAAGTCAGCAATATAAAGGACGGTAACCCTTAAACTCGGTATGATAACTTTACAAGCCTGACTCTGATTAAGTGTCAGAAACAAACTGTGTGGCCAGCGAAGTATGTCTAGTTTCCAACTTCGTCCAAATAAATTGCTCAGTTCCCACCATACCAAACATACACCAAAGGATAGCAAAGTTTAACTGCTTAGTACTAAGTAGTAGTATATTTCTACGTGTCTATTGTAGATACTACTATACTTGTTGTGTTGTTGTCCTGGATCGAGCTGGGATCTGCTTTCCTGCTGTGTTTCGCTTTGCACGGTCGTTAGCACCTGGCACGGTATGTTGGCTAACTTTCATGTGATCTCACACAACGTCCAAAACCCTCTGGCTGACAACGAGGTCTTGCTCCACAAAGTCTTTGGCTGATTGCCGACGTAGGCACGCCGCCGGTTCCAGAATACATGACCCTTCTACCTCTGTCACTTTCCTATTTAACCGTCTTATAAGAAGTTGTTATTGTACTGCTTCTCGTTTAGGTACCTTTCTAGGGTACTTCAAGTAACAACACTAAATTTCATTAGCATCAAATATAAAAACACGATTAATTATTTTTAACTATAACTCGAATACGAAATCAAAATTTCTTCCGCTCACCATCCTCTTACCTTACTGCTATAACGTTAACAGTGGCGATGCCTGGCAGCTCCCGGGGCCTCATTCAATAACCCAAATTTAACATTTTTATTTTCACTATGAAAACTGACGTGGTTTTGATACATTTTATTTTAATAACACGAGAATACGCGCGTTAAATTGAGTAACTATAATATTATAATAAAATATTTCTAATTTCTTTCCGTCCTCACCGCTTCCCAAACCAAACAGACACCAAACTGGCAACACAGTGTAATGAACGTCCCTCCCTAAAGCCCTCAGAAGTAGAGTGGACCCTGAATTGTTGAAAAGTGAATGAATTCCATTTGCGGAAGTGGAGTTAAGCCGTCCCGCTAGCTTCATAATTCGACTCTAACTCAAGCGATTTCAACGAACTCGTTACACCGTTGGATGATAATGCTTTAAGATTGACTGAAAAGGGATTATTTATCGGATTATTAGAAACTTCTCGGTGTCATCGATTCTCATCTCAAGCTGTAAATAAATCGCTTCACTAGAATATAATCAAGAACAAAATAACTTGCAAGCGGTTAAGGGACTCCCAGTTTGCACAAAACGTACGTGTTTTTAATTATATATAAAATTAAAATTATAGAGAAGAAAAGCAAAAAAGAAAAGAAAAAACACAGACACATTGAGAGACAGATAGACAGAGAGACTGATAGACAGAGAGACAGATAGACAGAGAGACAGATAGACAGAGGGATAGAGAGACAGAGAGACAGAGTAACTTTCGAATTTATAATATTATTTAGGATTATATTATATCTATGATCCACGATATTTTCCAAACTTTGTTTATCATAACAAAGACATTACCTACGTCGCCGTATGATTTATTCGAGGTACTTACTATTCACATCTCTGCCAAGTAAGAAAAACATTTACTCTGAATAAACATAAAATAGCGTCCATTTAGTAAGTGGCATGCGTTCTGCGATGCCCCACGCTTGGCAGGCGGCCTTTAATGGAGAGGCATTGGTTTTGTAATGGACATGTTCTGGTTGACGGTGATGAAACGATGATTTTTCTACCGAAGAGGTAGCTAGGTAAATGCTTAAAATTTTATGAACGTACCTACATTTAAAAATTGAGTAAGTTCCTAGGTATACCCTAACCCACTTATATATAGATAGTTCTATATTTTTGTCTCGCTTTCACGCGTGTCTCGTCTCGTCAATAAGAAGTTGACAGATGTTTTTATAGAACGGATTAGCTTATCAAGCGTTTATCTATGCAAAGGGTGACCATTCCTGGTGATAACTTGGCTCAACCATTGTTGTTATAGAACAAACGTCAGATACACGTCATCTGACCCAAGGTAGTGCTCATTTATAAATTTTAACAGACTTTTATTCTGATTCAAAAATATATTTATTGAACATATAAATATTATATATATTATTATTTATATTTTTTTTTTATTCGATTAGGCTTTCTATCAGAAAGCCTAATCGTTAATCGCTTTAATGTGCCTAATCGGGCAATACTAAGGATTTTACACATCCAGTATTTTTTAATTCATATTAGATTTTTAATAATAAACAATTTCTAATTTAAGGTGTATGCCTCGTAATTGTATGTGATGTAAATAATTAATTAAACTATAAAAGTCATTGAAATGATGAATGAAATGACTATCAACAAATGTAAAGGCTAAACTAGAGAAGTCAAGTACCATTGCTATCATCTACTTGTTACGAGGATTCCATTCATCGATATATGAGGGTATCTAGATCCGAAGATTGCCTCGAATAATTTTCAATACTTCTAGATTGGAGCTGATAATGCTATCCGTCTAATTATAACTGCGTTACAATATAGCGTGCCTAAAGTTACAAGAAGGTGTAAGAATTGTTCGCACCATAAAATCGGAACTCGGGAGCCATTGAAATGTTCAATTGTTCGGTTCTCGCGAATTATAAATTATGTTAATGATAGTGATGTAAAATACTTATTAATGACTCAATATGGCAAAAATGACTTATTTTATAAGGTCCTATCTGTTTACTTACCTACAGTAATAATATATGTAATAATATATAATTACACAATAGGCAGTCTGAATTAATTCCGCTGAATTAATGATTTAAACATGGTAGAGCCTATCTACCCGAAAGCCTTTTATACCAAGTGCTTCTTAGCTAATCTATATTACCAGAATGGTAAATTATTTGAGCTGAGCCGTTCCAAATAAATTTAAGACTCACATTTCCCATCTATGCTTTGGCTCGGAAAATGCTGTAAACAATTAATTTTGCTAGTTAGGTACGAGTTATAAACACATTACAAACCTACAAAGGCCAATATATCTATGTACCTAGCGAGTAGCAGTTAGGTATGAGTTATGAATTATTATGTTTCACGGCTTCATTCTTTGCAATTTATGTTCACATGTCGTAGCCTCCACGCATCGGAACTCAACATGGATTTTTCAAAGATATTTCCTCAGATTTCTTTTTATCTTGTTTTAGCGACTCGAGATCGTCAACGACTAGAGACTCTTACCCACACCAGTACCTGACTCCACCCCTCCGGCGGAAGCTGTCGTCCGAACCTCAATCAGTATTTCCGTGCCGAGGCCTT
The DNA here is from genome assembly GCA_947579745.1 of Apocheima hispidaria. Classification (NCBI taxonomy): domain Eukaryota; kingdom Metazoa; phylum Arthropoda; class Insecta; order Lepidoptera; family Geometridae; genus Apocheima; species Apocheima hispidaria. Next base: position 9,167,864 of record OX388151.1, read on the forward strand.
CGCACGTAAACCAAGACTCGAGTTATAATTTTCTATTTGCTTTATTAGTTAACTGCGCCCCGCGGTTTCACACGCTATTCTAGAGAAACCGAATATTTTTCCGGGATAAAAGTAGCCTATGTTAATCCAGAGAATAACCTACCTCCATACGAAATTTCATCCAAATCCGTTCAGCCGTCCGGGAACAAACTTATTATTTTTGTTTGAATTTTTCTACAGACTGTAATGCTAATGGCAACAGGACCTGCGAGCTTCCACCACCTGTGTGATGTATTTTTTTAAGTTATGCTACAGCCAACAGCCAAGCCTAAAACTTACGTGTGTCGGGTCGCCCTCTTCCCTCAAATATGGTTGAGGAGAGCGATGGCTGGCACATGCGTCAACTCGTGAACGGGTGCTGCTTGCGGGAGCTGGACTGCTCGGTGTATACACGCAACATAGTAATAAGTATAGTAGATTTTCCTCTTGTTATATTGTTAGTCTTATATCAGTAATAGTTGTACAAAAAATGTAAAAGTTGACAAAGGGCATGGACCTCGGAGTCCGTGGAGCTGCACCAAGAACAATAAAAAAAAACTTATCCTTGTTTTTTAACGCTAGTCGGTAGGAAACGGTTAGATACTCCCTAAAAAATGACATATTAAACAAAGACAGTCCACAAACATAATGATAAATAATCAATAGTAAGACAGTAAACAAAGGCCTTCAAAAGAAGTCTGATGAAAATTTGCTAAAGGCATGCACTCAACAATAGTAATCCGCTTTGACAGAACCATTAGTCGAAATATTAATAGAGGTAGATACCTCTATTATTCTGTCAAATGTATACCTACTTGCGCTAAACAAAATCAAAATACGCACCGTTTTGTTTGCGTTAGCTGTAGCTATAAAGAGAGTTCTTAAGCACTAAGACACAAATAATAGTAAAATATTAATTTGCTACAGAAATACAAAGTTTTGTATATCAAAACATAGCAATTATATTTGTAACCGTTGGGTAATTAATACCTGTCGCACATTAAGCAATAGTCATTTTAGAATATACCATAATAACAGCGTCATTCGACACACCTTAAATAAACCTGAATAAACATTTAGACATATATATGTATATATATGTTAATTAAGACACAAAGATCACTCTAAGCTAATTTCACCATCATCAGCCAGAAGACTTCACTGGTCAACATAGGCCACCCCCTTAGAGCGCTACACCGACCGACAACGTGCAACTTGTATCTACCGGTAGCCCGCGACTTTCACAATGTCGTCGGTCCACCTAGTGGGAGGCCTGCCTACGCTGCGTCTTCCGGCTCGTGGTCGCCACTCAAGAACCTTTCTTCCCCATCGGTTATCGGTTCCTCGAAGGATGTGGCCTCCCCATTGCCACTTCAGCTTGCAAAAGCTATATCGGTTACTTTTGTACCACGTTCCGGATTTTACCGCGCAAAAAAACTCCGAGCTTAGCTCTCTCCATTGCCCACTGTGCGAATCTGAGTTTCGCCAAAAGACCAGTGGTCAAGGACCACGTTTCAGTTCCATATATGTCATCGCGGTGGGGTCACAGAGGAAGAGGAGTGTAGGTATGGCGATGCGCCGCTCTCCCTAGTGTGTGTATCTCCCTCTCCCTAAGTGGCAGGCGGCTCAACTGACCCGTCACAAGAGGACCACGGCCGTTCAGACAAGGTCGTCTGGCGCCCATGTGCTGGCTTAGTCCCTGGGAAGACGTTGCGGCTGCCATGTGTCCTGCCGTGTCGTGACGTGGGGACGGTGCAGCACCCGACCCCGGAGGAGGGTCCGGAGATGGACGGCCATGGAGGGTTCGCGGTTGTGTGGGAGAGCGTTCCCGCGTTCCTGCCGCAAGCGGCGGAGGAGAGGTACCGTGGAGTTTTAGTAGGTGGTCCCACATTACCGCATTGTCCCCTCGTGGCAGTACGGTATGCGTGCGCATTGCTCTACGAAAAAACAAAAAAAAAGGTAGTCGGGTATTGGTGTGGGTAAAAATCTAGTCGTTGACGATCTCGAGTCGGTAAAACTAGATAATCGTGTTGAGGGCCGGTGTGTGGAGGCATAACTAAAACATGTAAACATAAATCGCGTCGAATGAAGCTGTTTACATAGTCGTGATCGAACTTCACTTGGCATGTTTGTTTGAACATTAATTATTAACACGTTACGAACCTACCAAGACCGATGTACCTACCTAAATATTTTTTTAGCAGACTTACGACACTACTACAGCCATAGAGAAAATATTTTCTATGCTTCAGCCTACTTAGGCAGGTACATAATTTTCCTTGTAGTTGATTCATCATCTCATCATCTCAGCCACAGGACGTCCACTGCTGGACATAGGCCTCCCCCTTAGATTTCCACGAAGAGCGGATGGAAGCGGCTCGCATCCTTAGTAGTTCGTTACTTACTTACTTAGTTAGTTAGTGTAGTTCATTACTTGTTCATAATATGATCATACCGTACTAGGTACCTACACAGGTATGTTGTGTAGATACAGCAAATAATGTAAAAGTCTAAAATCATCATTTTTGTGACATACCTACCTAATTTAGATTCATTTGTCTGTCTGGAGTAACTAAATTGAGCCAGATAGGTACGTACGTACCTATCATTCGTTAGAAGGTAACATAATAGAAATATAAATCTCCAAAAAACCCGCAGGCTCACAATTTATAGAGCCACGGAGTCACCCTTTTTATTAGTCACGTCTCAAACATGAAAATTCTCCCTTTTACTACTTTATCTCGGTGGACAGCGATTACTTACATTTACTGTGCAAGTAATGCCGCAATCTTTGATAACTGCCAATAAACATTTTTATATATTGTCACAGTTTTTTACTCTACTGGAATCTGATGCACTGGTTGCGAACGTATAATATACTTTATTACCGGTGAAATATAAGTGTATTACCTACCTATCAACATGAGCGTAGAATATTATCTGTTACTGAAAAAGTTTATTCGTGCAAATCTGGTCCATGGTCCATCGGAAAATCTGACTGGCCGACAAATGCATGATAAAAACTTAGTACCATAGAGTTAACTACGAAGGTAAAAAGTATCACGCGGTAGGTATGATAACCGCAAGAGTTCTATCTATTTAATTACTTTTAATAAGAGAGTGTTGACTGTTTAAATAAATAAATGAACTACCTAAAGACTTTTATATTTTGCCTCGGGACTAGGTGCTTGTCACGGCAGTCGTTTCTTACAAGAAAGGGAAACAATAGTAATTTCTTTTAAACTTTTGTAAGTAAAAACTAAGAGGGTATTTTCTTTGTGAGACTACAGTAATGGTTCGTTGAAATGTTTATAGCGCCCGCCTTGCGCTCAGGGCACTACTACGGACTTCGACAGAAGTTCTGTGGCTCATAGTCATACCATACCTAGGTACTATCGAATGACTCAGCGGGCCTAGCACACGGACAATGACAAAATTATCTCTACTCTTGTTCTTCTCGTTAAAAAATACGACGCGGCTACTTTTTATTTTGTCTCATTTTCGCAAGACATTACGTGTAGAGAAGATTTAGTCGCGGAGCGCGTGATAAGCCTGAATGTAACTACAACTTGGCTTTCTGACAACTTTGTCACTCTTTTACAGAGAAAGAACAACAACAATACTGCAACTTATGTAGAGTCGCCTCTTTTGTAATGGCAAGTTTGGCGTTTGACAACATCTGACAGCTTGATGGTAACCACAGAAGACAATTTGTACTGGCGATGGTAACCACACCAAGCTTGGAAAAGGTGTGGGTATTCATGTACCCCGAAGCCCTACCCTACAACAAATAATAAAAAAAAACTTCGTGACTAGAATTGATTGAAAATGTGATCTATTTATCTGTGAAAATGTGTGATCAATGTGGTTTCCGTTTACGCCTGATAGAGGGCGTTAGTGATAGTGTTTGTGCTAACATTATTAGCTATACATAGTGTTTGTTTGTTTTTTTTTTTTGTAAGTTTTGGGGTTGCTTTAGTTGTAATAAAAATTCTCCATAATTATGAATATTATGAGCTTCTTTGCCTTTCGGCTCAGCACACCCTCGAATAAAACTGCGGTATGGTATGTAACCATTAGTTACTAGAGCAGCAACTTTTCTGTAATTGGCTGATCTGATATACCTAAGTATCATAGTAGGGCCTTTCTTTATGCGAGCGCAACAAATCTCAGATCGTAATAAATCGTACGGGGTAGGTACGTAGTGAGATTTATTCTTTGATTACCTATTCTCAAAAATAAAGTAAACAAAACAGAATCAATCCAATATTTTGTTTTGTTTTGTTAGCTAGTACCAATTAAGTTGAGTTTAGTATGTAGAGAGGTAGAACACTTATTTTACCGCGACAAACGGTACCTATTTAAAAATTTAAATGAAACAAAATTCAAGAAATTCGTAAATGGTAAACTGACAAGACGGGCATATTATAAAGTAAGTAGGTGATTATCTGAAAGACACTAAGGTCTGGAATCTGCACATACAGACAGGTACATCTGAAATGTAAATGTAGATTATATTATATCTAATATTATGGCGACGTGTCCAAGCGAATGTAAATTCTTATGGAATAAAGATTTTTGACTTTTGATTTTTAACTATGTAAGTACCTAGTTACCATTAATAGTGCCATTAATAGTATTATTATATGTTCTGTGTGTTGTTATGTGTATGTCTGTCATGTTGTTATTATTTAGCTATTAATTAGCTTCACAAGTTAGGATACACAGCTGCATTGAAGTGCGAAGGCAATCGAGGTTTTTAATTTGGGATTACTTGTACCTACCCACTAACAGTGACCCGACGTGATGCTCAACGTAGGGCCCTGGGGTCTCCTTAGACACTGGACGCTCCTGGACGCGCCGGGCCTCTCAGCACTGCATCGCTTTAGCTCCTCTTACGACAACTTGGGCCACTTTATGTTGTCGTCCTATCCGGGCTCGTTTGAGAGGATCAAATCGATGAACAGAACTTGCAACTTGGCGTCTCGTGGCATGGTTTAAATAAGTTTTGGTATACAATTGAACTTTTCGCTCGCCGCCCCGCGCTGTCGCTGATAGCGGCATTGTCGTGGCCAGGCCGTTGTAGCCAACCAACCAACGCCGAGCCCAGAGGTCTCCTTCAGTAGGCTTTTACTACGGGTATAATACTGATGCCGTATTATAGTTCCCCGGCACGAACTTGTTAGGTAATCAATCCTTTTACTTATCCACTTTCTACTTCATTACAAAAAACCCTACATAAACCTGATTATTATTAAATTAGAGCAATTAGGTAGATAGGGCGGCGACTAGGTAAATAAGAAAGGCTTAACTTTTACGGCAGTGCCGACGGTAGTAAAATGTCCGTGCGTCCGTCCCATCTACCCTAATGTTTGCGTTTAATCAGCCCCCAACCTTGGCTGGGTTCGACAAGCGGCCTATTCGACAGCGGGTGCGTAAGATATTCGAACCACATCTTCGGACCTAATAGTGCAACATAACGTATTTTCTGTTTGGTAAGTAAGTAGGTAAGTATCCTAATCCTAACTAATATTATAAATGCGAATGTAACTCTCTGTCTGAGTGTTTGTCGCGTTGTGTCGGCTAAACGGCTGAACAGATAGACCTGAATTTTTGCATAGATATAGCATGAGACAGACTTAAGCTATATTTTTTTTTTTATTTGTCCACTCAAACGAAGTCGCGGGTAAAGTCGAAGTACCTAGTTATGAATAAATACTGACTTGAGTAATAGATCTAATAAACAAAAATAAATAGTAGGTAGGAGAGTAGTAAGTATCTAGAGATTTTCTAGTCGATTCAAACCAGTACGTTGTACAAGCTGTGTACTCCGTAAGCTAAAAACAGAGAATTTACTGAACAAGACAACTCCTTGAACAAATTGGGCTAAATGCCTAATCGCTCGGGCATCAAAAGTTTTAAAAATGACAGTGTCACAGATAAATCTGTGCATAGTGTCAACTGTCAACGTCATGTCACGCCGACATTGACAAAGACGTATGTTTTTTTTTTTGTTTATTCGCCCGTTTTGGGCAGGCTAAAGCTTTTAAGGCCATACCACCTCGTCTTACGTATTTAACAGACAGAGTATTTTTTTTCAGTACTGGCACGAGGTATTTTTACTGACCAAAAACGTTACTTCTAGCATTTCATCATAAGTTTTTTGCTATGCCAGCGCAATAATTTTTAAAAGAGTCCTGTGATTTTTGTTACTTTCTACAATGTCCGATTATCAAATATAATTTGAATGGTCTTTCATCCTGTGTGGTTAATTCTGCAAAACCCCTGACGCAACGAACCGTGGACCAACAAGAGAATTTTTTCTTGTAGAAAGAAAACAAACTTATTTTGTTACAACACAAAACCACAATAATGTCACATGTTTATTTATTTTGACGCAACTTTGGGAAATGAGTTCTGGCAGCACACACAGTTTTTTTTAACAATAAGCTTGATTATTAGTGGTTGTATTATTAGTCCTGTTCCTAGTCCACGCAGATACTTGATCAAAATACCTATTCTACCTAATATTAATAAAGTCTGGGTTTCAAACTTCAAAGTTCGAGTGGCATATGATGTATTCCTTCTCGTATTACCCAATACCTATGCGTAACTTATACTTGGTTACTTACTGTACTGTTTCATGGTTCGGCCCGAAAAAATAACAACTTAAATGATCAATTCATTTCATTTACGTAGTTTGTACTCCTAATAAATATGTACTACTTTCTACTTTCCATTTGTTTTTGCATTGAATCATATTTTCATAAAATATTGTTTTATTGACATTTACAACCTTTTTTTTTCTGATCTACTTTTTTTATTATCTAACCATTTCATAACAACTAAGAGTTAGTAGTTTTCGAAATTAAATGATAATATTAAATATTCGATACTTACTATCGAATATCGTCGAAGTATCAAATAAAGCAAAGCGTTAGTAAGTACCTACACGTAATATACGAATAGCCACAAAAGATCGCCGGTACTCGACTGACTCGACAAGATCATATCGTGCAACAGTCAACCGAGTCCACGAAGTGCACAAAGTACATCGCGTACCTAGTCTACAAAGTATTTTGTTGAAGTATCGGATCTAAGTTGAGATAGATAGATTGCCCGTATTAGTGCGTTAGAAAAAGATGGCATCAGTTTTGTGATTTGCGACGCTCACCGAACCGCACCACCGCGCACCCCGCACCGATTCCTGGGTACAAACAAACTTCGTATGTACTTCACCGGATTGCGCCACGCGGCGTAGCGAAGCACGAGAGGCGCGCGCGCGGGTTTGTCTTTCATGATCATGATACTAGTTGGAATAGGTAGGTGGATCAAGTCGATAGGACTAGATGCGGTCTAGTATCAAAATATATGTGATCTCTGTATTATTCCCTCACCTCTAAAAAATATTTTGCTTTTGAAATTTTGAATGTGGCGGTGAATTGATAAAATTGTGCTTCCTTACAAAAACAAAGCAATCTTCTGATAAATGGTTTTTCACATTATCATAGTCACAAAGTCCTTGACCTTACCAACTTTATCACACAGTTATCGTACTTTGTGGCGGGTGGTTAGTTCTCAGTTCTTATAAAAAATCAACATCCAAACTCTAAGAGCTGCCAATTCCGTAAAAAACGAAATCACCTGGGAATCTATCTACGGCTTATAATAAAACAAAAGTTATAATCATGGTTAATGTTCTCAGGGGAGAATTTAACGCTGGAGGTAATGTCTGTCACATTTTAGCAAATACCCATAACTTCAGCCGGCCTTTTTATTGTTGTCGTCCCTCTCATCAAATATTTGAATAATCCCCGTACACTCATAACAATCTGTTTTATCTAAATTCTAAAAGCTTGCATTGCATTACTAAAGCTGATATCCAACCGCTGCCGCCCGGTAAGCTATCTAAAGTATTTTCTAAAGTAGGTTATATGTTCTGGAGTCTTCTGCTGGCAGGCTGGCTGGCTGGCAGGCTGTGTCCAATGATATCTTATACTACCAGTGTCACAATAAATACTAGTACTCCAAGATGACAATAACAGAAGACTCAATTCAAGATGATAATTAAATTAAAAATTGCTACATCACAACAAAGTTAATTTTAGCACAAACAGCAAAGTGTAACTACGTAGTATAGGATGGGGGTAGTCAAGCTTTGCACAAACTAAGTGCCTGAAAAGGTGAGAATGATTGCTCTGTCATTTTCACAATCATTAGGTTGGATATAAAACTGGATTCGCTGCAGCTTCCAAAGCCAAATGCTTCCCACTTGCAGTGAAGCCTAGCCGTGAGATTGTAGGAGTAGCATAGGTACCTTGGTACTTCTACTAAAACCAGCTGGTCTGATATGTGCCTGTAATAAAACATTTGTTTTCCAGATTTATTAATGCTAAAAAATGTACACATCAATAAAACCTGTGTGGAAAATCAAGTAAAGAGAATGCTAGAAAATAATTGTGTTACGGACAAGGATAATTTTAACAAATGGCTTTTGAAGGCTGTTTCTTTGATTGATCTGACCACTCTAGCAGGAGACGATACCCGATCCAATGTCTTTAGGCTCTGTAAAAAGGTATGAAATGACGTGATGTCCATGTATTGAAATGGCTATGTATTGTTCTATGTTGCCTGAAAGACTTTGTACTGAGTGAAAAACCCACCAACCAAATTAAAATCTATCCAATTATAAACTACCTACTTAAAATTAAAACAACTTAAATTATATACAAAAATAAATAAATACAAAAACCTAATCTACAAGCCCCTTTGTGGAGGGGAAAGTGGCCAGAATGCTGGCAGCATTGCTACCCTGGATGGCAACCCTGAGGCGATGCCCAAAATAGGCCCCGACATTCTGGTCATTATCTATTTGTAATCATACTTTCCTAAAAATTGTTTACTTACTAATTTTTTCAGGCAGCCCGTCCTCTGTCACCTGAAGTGGCTAAGATCTACGACACTGAGAATGCATTAAAGACTGCAGCAGTGTGTGTGTACCCTAACAGAGTGTCTGATGCACACACTGCACTGCGTACAATGGGATTAACAAACAACATTAACATTGCATCCGGTGGGTACCTACTTACTTACTACAAACTGTGCCATGGTATCCTACAAGATGTGTTAATTAAAAAACTACATATGTTTTTTTTTTTATGCCATTGTTTAAATTATCCCTTCAGACTGCTGTATGATACATTGTCTGCTGTTACAAACTCTGAATATTGATAATGTGGATATACGGTTTGATATTTTATGAATAAACTCAGTCTCCACCAAAACCTTTAAGTAAAAACTTATTATATCTCAGAACTTCAGTAGCTGTTAAATAATTTCTCCAGAATAATGTGTTATTTTTGTATGCAACACACAGTTGCATAAAATAACATTCACACAATGCTCACACTTGCTGATGACAGCTCAGTGCCAATAAGAATCTTGAATTTCAACAGTTCCAAATGCTTTGCGGCAATGCACTGTATTCATCCTAACTAAAAACTAAAACTCTGTCTCTCTGCCACTCTGCCACTCTGTCTGCGTGTTAGTCGCGTTATCACGCCTAAACGGCTCGAGCTGATTTTTTGCATAGATAGATATAGCTTAAGGGTAGGAGATGGACACAGGCTACTTTTTTTTGTAGGTCAACGCGAACGAAGTCGCAAGTAACAAATAGTCATTTATAATCTCCAGTTTTTCGCTGGAATCATTGCCCTTCAATCAGGAACACAGTAACGTTCGTAACTTCTAATTACTTGAACCTGATGGCATCCCATGCTCTTTTGCAAGCTGTGAATTTACCGACAAGATATAAGACATGCCTGGACCACTTCATGGTCAAATCAAACAGCAAATGGCAGACACTAGTTTTTGATAAGCTTACTGACCACTACTGTGTCCAGTACTGTTATCAATAGATACAAAACAACTTAAAAGATTTATTCCTACCAACCACAGAACGATCATCAATATAGACGCGGTTAAAGAATCACTTGCTAAACAATCATGGGATGAATATTATAAAATTGATGATGTTAACGATGCTGCAAATTTACTAATAAATACAATTAAAAAGTCGATTGATAAAAACAGCACGCTAAAGCGAGTTTCATGTAAGTTTAGAGCACTCAAACCATGGATTAGCACCGGTCTGATCAAATGTATAAGAAAAAGAAACGTTATGCAGACACAATCTAACATCTCAGATGACGATGAAATTAGATCGAAATTTAAAAAATACAGGAACATGTGTAATAACATCATTAAAACTCAGAAGCATAATTACTATAAAAAACAATTGGAACTATCCAAAGGCAACATGAAAAAAACTTGGAAAACTATCAGAGACCTTTCGAATTACGCGTCTCAACAAGTGCCATCAAGTCCTTTACTTAATCTCAAGGACAACCCAATCGAATCCCTAAATGAAGTTAATCATTATTTCACATCAGTTGGATCTAGTTTGGCAAATGATACTCTACGGAAACTAAACACAACTGACGTTGAACTTACAGCCAATATACCTAACCCTCTAAATTCACCATTAAATTCACTATCTTTATTTTTAACGGATGCCAACGAAGTTGCGAATGTAATATCGGGTCTGAAAACTAACAGTGCACCAGGACATGACCATATCTCATCTTCTATATTAAAGACTTGTTCTAACCTGGTTTCAGAGCCAATAGCCCACTTATGCAACCTCAGTTTTTGTACTGGTACCTTTCCTAAAATATTTAAGCAAGCAATTGTGTCCCCGATTTTTAAAGCAGGTAGTAAGCATCTACCTTCTAACTATAGACCGATTTCTCTGTTACCAACACTATCAAAAATTTTAGAAAAAATTGCCAACAAAAGGCTAATATCCTATCTTGAAAAAAATTATCTTCTGGCTAGCAATCAGTATGGTTTTCGGAATAGAAAATCTACTGATGACGCTGTACTGAAACTTTCTTCACTAATAACATCGCATCTAGACAAAGGACATAAATGTATCGGTGTATTTTTAGATCTTCAAAAAGCTTTCGACACAGTATCTATCCCCATTCTATTGGAACGTCTCAACAAAATTGGTGCAAGAGGTACTGTACATGGTTGGTTTACAGATTACCTGACTAATCGAAAACAGCAAGTTAGAGTAGAAAACTATCTTAGCGCCAGTGACATGTGTAACTATGGTGTTCCGCAAGGGTCGATACTAGGACCCACATTGTTTCTCATCTATATAAATGAGCTCTGCAAGATAAACTTAACTAAAGCTGATATTCTGATGTTCGCAGACGATACTGTCCTACTCTTCCATGCCTCCACTTGGGAAAATGTATACAAAGAAGCTGAACTAGGTTTGTCACAAGTTATTGCGTGGCTGGAAAATAATCTACTTTCTTTAAACACCTCTAAAACAAAATTCTTATCTTTTAGTAAAACGAATGCTTCCAGACCCCCTAGCAACCTACATATCAGGGCTCACACATATCCTTGTAATCGGTCTCCTTTGCAGGTAAATTGTAACTGTAACTTTTTGTCTAGTTCTGATTCGATCCGATATTTAGGTGTTATTTTTGACGTTAAACTTAACTGGGCTGATCATATAGCGACAGTTGCAAAGCGTACGCGAAAATTGATAAATGTCTTTAAAACATTAAAGTATGTCGCGGGCCACGACCTTCTCATGCAAACGTACAAAGCATTGGCTGAATGTGCTATTAGCTACTGCATCAACTCATGGGGAGGTGCTGGAAAGACCAATATGCTAGTAGTAGAGAGATCCCAAAGAGCCCTACTTAAAGTCACCATGGGTTTACCGTTCAGACATCCTACAGACGACTTATACAAGAGATGTCAGGTACTAACTGTAAGAAAACTTTTTATCTACCAGTGCATCTGTAGATACCATAGGGACATTATACCTAATCTTCCTGTGACTGACAAAAGGCTGGACCTGTGCCCAGTTCCCTCATACAATAGTCAAATTGCCTGGAAAAGTTTCTACCATTTGGCTCCTAAATTTTATAATGTATTAAATTCTAAAAATAACGTCAAAATGTTACAACTCTACAAATTAAAAAGTAAAATTCTTGTATGGCTATCTAATTTTGACTATGACAATACCGAAAAACTATTACAAAAGGTACAATAACAGTGACGATTACAATCCCCTCAAAACTAATGTTACTCTCTCTCTCACACACACACACTCTCTCTCTCTCTCACACACACACACACACACACACACACACACACACAAACACGCACACAATCACACATTTCATCGCTGCGAACCCTGACTCTTACGAAGACTTGAGTATCGCAGCAATGATATGCTCTCACACCCTCTCACATCAACACTTACCTGACACTTGACATGACATAGAAAAATTCACGTTAAATGTTATATTTCAACAGAATATTATTGTATACCCTCAGTCTAAAATAATTCATTGTATAAAACTTAATCACTCTTAACCACATACCTTTGGAAGAAGCTGCCTTTTGCAACACAGTTTCTAACTAACGCAAAAGGCAGAGCTATCACTTGCATTTAACCTTAGTTTTATGTTTTTGAAATAAATTATGTTTATGTTTAATTAATAATTGATATCAGTCTATTTTTTAATTTTATTGTAAAAATAATGTTGTAAAATTGCGAACGAGATTGCCTGTACAGGGTTTTATGGAAAGGGTGTGCTAAACCGAAAACGGGCTCTTATTATTTTTTCGAGTATTTTTCATACATTTTGTCGAGTATCTTTGACTTCTATGGAACAGCTGTTTTTTCCCCCTCGATTTCAGGGTTGATCCGATAGTAAAAGTTGTTCATAATGATGAGTACTATGAGCTCTTTTCTGCTTAGCATACTCTTTCCTTATAACCCTGTATAGAGTGAGGAAGCTCTCTAACAGTTTCGTACTCGGTCGTGAACTCGTCTCAGAACTCTCGACTGATAAATAAAATCGTAAGTGCAAACAGTTCTTTATGAATCAATACTTCTATTGTTACTACATAAAAGCGATCAATATTATAAAGTCAAAGTCAAAAGGTGATAAATATTAATTAATCATACCCACCGTAAAATATAAACTGGTACTCTCCAAAACGAAATATGTATTTTCTGTAATTTGATATTGTGGCTTGGGCCACACTTCACCCTTCGTTGGTATGTATTTTGGACCAGGTTCCACACAAAAAACATAAAACGGACTGAATACAACTAGCAATAATTTGAAATGTGCACTCATTGTATTTGTATATTACCATCTATTATGTACACAGTGATACAATAAATTATTTCTGATTCTGTTTGCCCTTAGCAGTTAAACAACTGGCAATGGTGTAGAACTTCCCCAGTTGGCCTCTGTAAAAGAGTCAAGCCTGTGTTTTTCATAAATAAAACTATTGTATTTGTTACTCAACAGTGGCTACAGGATTTCCTTCTGGTCTCTTCCCATTGGAGTCAAGGTTACTAGAAATCAAGCATGCCGTGGCCAATGGAGCCTCGGAGATCGATGTGGTGCTGGACCGTAGCTTGGTGCTCACTGGCAAGTGGAGGCAGGTTGTCGAAGAGGTGAAGCAGATGAAAAAGGCTTGCAATGGAGCCCACTTAAAGGTTATACTCGGAGTTGGAGAGTTGGGAAGCTATGAAAATGTAAGCCAGTCTAATAATATTTTTTGTTATTCCTTTGTGTGTTTATGTTTAGAGGGGACCACATTATTATAAATATTCTACTAACTTAGGACCTACTATTAGTAACAGCAGTCTTTTGTACTTAAAGAAGTCTCCAATATTCATATTTAATAATCTCCATATTTAGCCAGTTTTAAGCTTTGTTATTTTCAAGTAATGCATAGTATTTCACAATAAAAACAAGTATTAGTCATTGTATAAGTCAACAATTTCAGTCACAAGCTTTACTGGAAGCTTCTACGGAGTTTTGGAAACAACACGAAAATTCTTGTCCAACTTTATACAATACCATGCGGTTCATAATCTTTGGAAATTATTGTACAGGCCCGGATCTAAGGACATCTAAGAGGCAAACCCGGGCGGCTGTATATAGTCGAATTCTATTTTTTTGAATCCTGTGAATTTGGTGAAACCGTAGGTTCGGACAATTAGTTGTTATGTTAATTTCAAAGTCAAACTGTCTCTAGGTATACAAAGCGTCAATGGTGTCTATGATGGCCGGCGCAGACTTCATCAAGACTTCTACCGGCAAAGAGGCCGTCAACGCGACTCTTCCGGTTGGTCTGGTGATGTGCCGCGCGATCAGAAAGTTCTACAGACAGACTGGGATTAAGGTACGGAAGGATCACCGTAACAACTGTAACAGAGAGTAACGACTCTCGCAACAACGCAATAAAGTCCAGTCTAGGTCATGCTGTGCTGAATGCCTAGTATTAATACTCAATGTAGGACTGCTCTCATTTTGAACTTTATCTTCATTCTGTCATACGAATTGAACTTGACCTGTGAAAAAGCTTTTAAGTTAGGCAAGCTTAAAAAAGCCAAAACGTATTCTGAGGTAGGCTTTTTGGATTAAAAAAGTAATATTATATGAACAAAGGTGTGCCCATTTTCAAATTCATTCAATTCATTTTTCATTTGGACTTGTGGGTTCTGATTTGGGGATGAAAACAAGAGAGCCCAGAGAAGATAACTTCAGCATAGAGTGGCCAGCGACGTTGTAGAGGGAAGGAAGCTTTTCTTTATGGTACTGAGTGACTATACGAGCAAGTCCCTCACCTAAAGTTAAGCTTCATTCCCGGGAGGGTTGCCATTATACGGAACCCAGCTGATAGTAATACTTGCTACAATAATTATTACATCTTTTTTTTTGCAGGTTGGCTTAAAACCAGCTGGAGGAATAAAGAGTGCGCGCGACGCCGTCAACTGGCTCATCCTGGTGCTCACGGAACTGGGCCCCGAGTGGCTCCACCCCCAGCTGTTCCGCATCGGGGCTTCCAGCTTGCTCGACGTAATTGATAAACACTTGGAGAAGTCCAAGCCTACTTAGACAGGTATCTCGTTCAATATACTGGGCTACATAGTGGTACTAAGCGTAAAGCAACGAATTACTCATTTTTACTACGGGACCAAAAAGAGAAGTCGTCAAGAAACAAACTTTCCACTGAAAATTTTTGTTTACATTTAACAAAATGTATGGAGCAGACATTTTTATCTTTTCGCGATTTTTTTGGTTGGTCCCTTAGTTATGGGGGTCTTTTGACTTAAAATTTAAGTACCACCATTCGGCGTAAAGCTGTATTTGATTCCACCGCCAATTTAAACGTATGCTAGTGGGTAAACTACACCAAACCCTTGTGATCATTGTTGTATGAACACGGTTTGTCTACGCTTGTTCTTATATTCGATAGGGATAGCAACACGAGAATTTCATGGGGGTATAAAGTCTATCCCTTTCGCTTACCAGGACAAGTGTCCGTTCCCCTTAATAACTTTTTTTTTACCTTTTTCGTCTAAATAGAAAATGTTTACATTAAAATAGCTTAGAAACATTGATGATTTATTTTAAAGAAACTGAGGTGTATTTTTTTTTATTTCCTCTCTGTAATGTTTATATTCAAAAAATGTTGGAAAAGTGTGAACGACATAGTTGAATTAGGAAAGCGAGCTCTTAAGGTGCATCGTTTCACTCATCGCGCGAAATTAAAATTTTCTTGCGTTTTTTGTCAACTACAGCTTAATTACGCGCTGAGTGAAACGTTGCACCTTAAGTAAGGACGTTAGTGGCTGGCTACGCAACAGCCGGGATCAGAAACAAAATACTAGGATCAAACTTTAACTGATTGGTTTAAAGATAAAATAGTTACACTTACCCACACTAACCCCCGAATACTGAAACGTTTGTTAACTTTGACGACAGATTAAGTCTATTGCTGTCTATGTCATTTGCTTAGTTCCAGAAAAAAGCAGTATTAGAATTAATCTGTTGTCAAAGTTAACAAACGTTTCAGTATTCGAGAGTAAAATAATCGTGAACTGGTGATAATATTTTTCCAATTGTTACCGCGGTAAAACCGCTTTTTATTAAGTACGTGTGATTTTTTAAATGCTCATTCCATTTTTAATTTAAGTGTATTTGTGCCATAATGTAATCTGCAACATTTTGCGGGCTAAACTATCGATTCTAGACGGTCGCCTCATTCTTATGCAGAGCTCGATGAGTTGTTCGAATTTGGCAAGGTTATATTATCCGACCAAATTCGTACTCCGCGTATGATGAATGAAGCGACCTTCTTGAATTTTTAGATTATGCCGCATAATTTGCGGGACTAAAGTAACGGGTTTTTAGTATATGAGCTAGAAACCTAGATACTATATATCATATCATTGATTTTTTAGAATAACTTTGTGATTACTCACAAACCTGAAACTAATATTAAACCTGAATTTGTGATAAAGCTGATTATGCTAAGAAAATTTTACAAATAAATACATTATTATATTGTTAACTATTTAAGTATATATTTCAAATAATATAGAAGAAAAATTTGAAGGGAAAAAGTTGCTGATTATTATCCCAATTTCTCATGTTAGTTTTAAGTATTTTGTATCGTTGATTTTTTTAATTTTCTGAATAAACATTTCATATATTTCTATTCACGTATGTTTTTATGTAGCTGTATCCACACAAATTTTCAACTGCACGATATCAAACCTGACAATAATTTACTTAATTGTTCTTTTAAAAGAAAATTATGGCGGTTCGATGAATTAGATCACACTAATATTATAAATGCGAAAGTTTGTGTAAGTGTATGAGTTTTTAAGTGTGTTTGTTCCCGTTCAATTCTGTAAAGGCTGAACGAATTTGAATAAAATTTGGTATAGAGGTAGCTTACACCTTGGATTAACATATAGGCTACTCGGCTTTTATCCCGGCAAAATATCGGTTTCTGTAGAAAAGCGGGTGAAATCGCGGGACGCAGCAATTGTTATTATAATTTCAGAAGTAAATAAACCCTCTCATTTAAAATTTTTATTAATGAAAAGTGCTTACGATTTTCACATTATTCATAATTTATCTTACAATCTATATGACACTTACGATAACAATATGTAAAATATTTTACAATAAATTCCATAATTAGTTTGTTATTCCACTAATGGAAAGCATTACTACTTTAAACTGTGATAATTCTAATTTCCAATTGATTAATAAGGTCACAATAATACCTGAATAACACTCAACATAATATTATCTGATCACTGATGTTATCACAAAAATTTAAATCTAATATTCATAGGTAAAAAACGGAGTCAATTCTATTTTAATAAATCTGAAATAATCACGTTCATCATCGTCATCAGCCAGAAGACGTCCACTATTGATCATAGGGTTCCCCATAACAATAATAATAATCACGTTAAATTGAGTTGTTCCGGCTATAGTTTCAATAACATCCTGTGATCTTTTTCAAGGAATAAGCTATAAGCGTAACGGGTGCGACCTCGTCATTTCTTGCACTGAGTCAATACTGTTGTACTATTTTTACCCAACTGCTCAAAAACGAGGGTAAAGTATTTTTTGGGTGTATGTATAATTATTGAGTTATAAGGAAAGGGGTAAGCTAAGCCGAAAAGGGCTCATCATTATGACAACTTTTTGTATCGGACCAACCCTGAAATCGCTGAAAAAAGATCACCAGTCCCATATTTTTTGTTGGGTGTCAATTCATTGTCATTTTTCTAGGGAACAGCTCTTTTTTTTTTCTCGATTTCGTGGTTGGTACTATATTAAAAGTTGCTTCTAGTGATGAGTACAATGAGCTCTTTTCGGCTTAGCATATCGTTTCCCTAAAACCCTGTATAAGTTAATGTATGTTTGTCCTTGACCGATTTTGCCGAGTGAAAAATTCTCTTTATGTCTGGAGAGATAGGCTTCATATTGCGGTCGAGGTATTTTTTTCATATCTTAATAACTAGGCCAAACTAAACATTACAGATCTGAACTTTTTGATATCCGATTCTTTCATATTGAAATGAAAAGAGACCCAGATAATGTTATTCATTTTTATAATGTGGTTCAACAAAATCAACATTATTGCTCAATTATTAAAAAACTGTCCATTATCTTACAAATCTATCGCCAATTTTACAGAACACGCAAAATAATGTCAGTAGCAATAGAAACTCGCATGTTGCAATAAATACATTGCAAATCACCAGGCCTAACATTGTGGTTTTCTTTCTTTTTTTAAATACATTCAAATGAAATAAGTTCAAAAACTAAAGCCCGCCTACGTAAAAGTATGAAATAATTAAATTTTATTCGAACGATAGACACCTATGTTGTCAAAATCTGATACGTGGTATAGGAGATTAGAGGGAACATATGAACATATATACATACATACAGTGCGTTCGGATAGCCTATGGTGGCATTTTTAGCATTGTCAAAATTGGCGTTGATGTAAAGCGTTCGGTTTGAGAATTTTGCAATTTTTACCACTTTCGATCCCTACCCAAAACGAACGCTACAATCACCAGCAGTGACGTCAAACGAACAAATTACAGTCGCGCGCAAACAAAACACCAAAACACCGCGAAAAACAAACGTCAAAATCTTAATGTCAAAAAACGATCACAACGATCCCATGTCGCGAGGTGGGTCAAAAGTGGCAGATTACGATGGCATTTTTAGCTGTTTTCGACCTATCCGAACGATGAGCGAAAACAGTTAATAATGCAACTTTTGCACACACATTCCCAAAACGAACGCTACATGTGATCATTATTGGCGTTTGTAACAGTTATTTTAGCCACCAAGGGGCTAACCGAACGTACCTATAGACTCTCAAACTCATAACCCTCCTTTTTGTAGTCGGGTAAAAAGAGATGCAGTTTAGTTTAGACATATCTAGAACAGAGTCGACGACATTGTTGCAAATGTCTGCACACCTGGAACGAAATTGTTCAATCCACTCTTTCACTCACTCTTCAATATTTTATTTTCCTATTCACTCTTTGTCCACTGGCGCCTCGGCATGGAATCCAGTCTTTGGGTCAGCAGAGTAGTTGACGACTCGCAGTTTGCCGTGTCTGTCCATATACCCGTAGTGACCCTGCACTTTGCCGTCGTTGTCTCGTTCTTCGTAACGGAATTGCCTGTTCTTTCTGTTAATAATCACAAAGTAATGTAAGTCTAAGAGCTGAAATCCACGGACAGAGGCACATAGGGAGTTTTTTTTTTTTTATCTATTTCTCTCTCGCTTTAAGCGTAAACTATTATTCCCCAGAAAAAATGGAAAGAGTCTATCAAAACTTTTTTTGTAACGGGGTGTGGCAGAACCAAAAAGTAGGAATCTTCTTTTGTTCAATTTGTTCTAATGGACTTATTTATTGTGATGCCACAACGCTGCATGATGTTGGCCTGGTCTTAGAATCAGCGCCCGTATTTTGAAGCCTCGGAAAGGATTAGATTCAAAATCTACAAACACTCTCTCTTTTTGTCTTCCTTAACCGAAATCAGGACGACAGATAGATGTGAGTATATAGACAAGATTTCGGCCGGTTCTGTTTGAGCTGAGATTAACCGTGCTGGTAAATCACGAGATTGCGTTTAAACAAAGGGAAACAAAACAAATGACCTATGTCATAGAAGTTATTCGTGCAACTGTATTGGTTACGTACCCTTTCCCAGTATCGAATCCGAACTCGTAGCTGTGCGGGCCCTTCATGCCATGCATGCGGAACTCGGTGCGCTCGTCGGGCGCGGGCGCGGCGCTGTCGTGCTGCGATGGGGACGCCTGCCGCAGTGGCGCCGGATACGCGTTACCTATATCATATCAGTGGAACTTTGCAGTTGAGATGAATACTGAATGGTAACCTGCAATCGTTTGTGTCTATGTGAGCAATCATCATTATCAGCAGACATCATTCTACAGTAGACTGATGTCTGCTGATAATGATGAGTAGACTGAACACACGGGCCTCTCTCAAGGTACGTCACTTTTCCAGTCACAGCCAATCTTCTGTATATCGTCACTTCATTAAGAGTCGCAGAGCGCCTTACACTATGCTTGCCGTTTCGTGGTATCTACTTTAGGATACGTCTTCTCCAATAGCTATTTGTTCTGCGACAGATATGCCATTTCAGCTTGTTAATTCGATGACTTAGAGATTCTGGTTTCTTCGATTCGAATACAATCCCTCAGAGAAATACTGGGATTAGCTCTTTCAATAAAAGCTTAGATAGGTGGCTAGGCAAATACATCTAAATTATCCCGTTAAAATCTATAGAATATACCTGTAGATAAGTAGGTCGCTTGGTGACATGAACTAGAAGATTTTATAGACAAATACATACATCACACCATTGTTATCTAAGTTTTTCTCCCATTATCACCAAAAGCCAAGTAAAAGGCTAGCAAGTGAATTATACTGTAAAAATGTGTGTTTTTTTTTATGTTACTCGGTGACGAGACGAGCATGTCGCTCATCTGATGTTAAGCGTCACGCTTGCCCATAATAGTTCAGTGCCACCCAGAATTTTGAACTTAAACAGTTCAAAACTATGCGTGGCAATGCACTGCGCTCGTCACCCTGAGATGTTAGATGCCTGTGCCTGTGTGAACTCCGCCACCTCACACTGATTAATCAGGTGGCGGAGTTTTAAATGTTTTTTGGAGAGTTTTTTTTTTAGAAATTTTCAAGTTTGAGCGGTCCAAAAAAATATAGCTTTGTCTTTTTCCTTTATGAGTAAAACTTCAATATTATATTCCGTTCTTGTAGGAATGAGATTACCCCGTAATCTATAGCTTTATCAGCTTACGGGTTGTATAATCAAAAGTTTCTTGTGATTAGCAAACACGGTACGTACGGCCTGGATGCCTGAAGTTTGATTCAGACGCTTCCTGTTCCGTCCCTTCCTGCTTGTATTTGCTATAAGACGCTTGCGGTTGTGGAGAAACTTGTATAGGTTGCTCCTAAAACAAAACGAAACATTCAGTCGAAAAGTTAATTACTTGCCGACGCTAGATTCTATAACGTTAACAAGAATAAAGCTTACTTGACTAAATTCTTCGCCTTTCAACTTTCGTTGATGCTCGGCTTTTCTGTAGAGGTAATTAATCTTTTCGTCTGTTGGAGTTAAATAGTCGACTTCGGAGCTAGGTAAAGGTTTAACTAACTTTGCAGGTTTTGCCCTTGGAATATCCAAATCAGTACCGTCGAGGTACTGGGCTATAGGTATAGGGACTGGCTTGAATTCTCCTCCATACTTTTTTGGATATAACTTAGTTGGAATTTTGTAGTTTTCAGGTTGAGGCGGAATAAGGTGCAAGGGCAATGAAGCTTCTATTGGCTTCGGGCGATAGTTTACCGGAAATTTGTTATTCGCAACTGATATGGGTATTTCATATCTTGCTGGTTGGGGTACGTTGATAGGCCACCTGAGTTCTTCCTTTGAAACTATTCTAGGGACATTGATAGGTGGCTGAATTTCTTGCAAAGGAAGTTCTTCAGCAGTCGGAGGTACGAAATATTCATTCGGGGCATCTAATCGAGGTGGTTCCAGCTCTGTGGCGGGCACCGGTACCACACTGCTGTCGTGAGACTTCGATCTCCTTTTGTGTTCTTGGGGCTTCTCAAATTGGTTGATATTTTGGTCAATATTTTGAGGTCTCGCTGTTACTGGTACGTTTTGGGCGACCGGATACCAATCTGTTTGTTCACCAGGTTCCGTCGGGTTGAAATAGAACTCTGGTTGGTTCCCTGGTGTGGGTGGTCGAAGGTATGTCGCAAGAGTTGCCTCGTCTGACTTCTCTGACACTTGAGCTTCTTGCTTATCTGGTTTTGATGGTACGCGATAGCTGTCGACAATGGCTTCTTCATCATCATTTAAATAGTAGGTGGGAGCAATCTGGTTGGGAACTTTAGTATGTGCTTCATCCTCGACGTTTCCTTCAGAATTTTCAGTTGGAACTTTAACAACTGGAACTTTAATTCCATTGCAAACTAGTAACACGGACAGCATCTGAAATTCAACATAAAAAATCCTTAGTCAAAAAGTAAATGTTTTTCACTTCATTAACTTGTTGATTAACCTAAATTACTAATGTCTCAATTTAAAAAGAGGTTGAAACTATTTGTGCAATTTCTTTATAGCCGTCGGCGACGTTTTTCTATTAGCTCAAGTTAGGTAATCTTCAATCACGGAAAACTGTGTCACGATGATGATAAAAAGCTCTAGAAAAAAGTAAGGACTGAGCACACGTGTAATGGGTACGATTTTATTGTTTTTTTTAGCTTATAAGGTTGAAATAACGTTATAGTAGCTTATAGTATAGAACACGAAAGAAAGAAAAACAAACTTGTTCGTTTAGAAAGTTCTATCCATATACCATGTTCATAGACAGATCGTTCAGTTTGTACAGGCTTTTAACTCCCTCAGTGATGAACCAGGGCCCCCATTCGGAGAAATGTCATTTTTATCTCGGTCACTCTCACTCCCATTAAATTCTAAATTAGAGAGACAGTGACCGAGATAATCTCGAGCGCACAGGAATAGGGTCCCAGATCAAATATTTAGGGCTCCGTACCAAAATGGTAAAAAGGAACCTTTATTTTCCAGTATATTTGTCCTTCTGTATGTTTCTGTATGTTCACAGCCATTATAACTAAACGATATCGATATGTTTGGTACAGTTGATGTTTGTTTGCACATTTTGCTGCAAATATTTTTTGTCTTTTCTTGATAATTGTGCTGAAATAGTGGACAACATTATCTACGGTAGATGATCCTGTACCTAAAATATCGAAATTAGTATATTTATTTATTTGCTGCCTGGCAGAAACCTGAGTAGGTACCTTTACTTGGCCACGTATAGCCTTGTATAGCGTAAAGTCTAAGGGTGTCTACACATGGCCCGACCTGACATCGTGTGAAAGGGACAGCTAGATTTGAATTTCACGGGAGCAAAAGAAACAAACTATTAAGGTTATAGCTTCTCCCTTTCGCTTCCCCAGAAACTTATATATAGCCATCTCTTTCAAGCGATGTCGGGTCGGGCCATGTGTAGACACCCTAAGAGTGAAATTAACTTTTTCGTACCTACGTTCCTTTAACTATACTATAGTTACCTATAGAATAGTTCGCCTAACTTGCAGTGTGCAAGCATCTTTACTGAATGAAGGCGGGAAACCTTATAATTGGTTAGCACGATACTTTTCAGAGCGTAACAAACGACTTTATTTTGTCAGACGTGATGTGTATGGTTAAAAGCTAGTTGTCGATTTCATGCTTATCTAATAATTTAAAGGATCATACTATTAAAAATCAACCAAATTTATTTTTTATTTTATTTTTTATTATTTATAGGCTTTTGTTTGACTGCCATCACGTCTGATGTTAAACGAAGATGCACGCTTGCCTAGAAGAAACCGATTCATTCGATATATATACAAAAACTAGTTTTTTATGTAAGTAAGCACCTACTTTGTACATGGTATGTATTTATAATTGGTTATTGTATTCCATTTTATTTTTAACATTGTGGTACGTTAAATTACAAACGATTACTTAATCAACACCATCGTCTCATCTAAATATTTACAAACCTAAATTGAAACAAGGTGGATGAAGAATGCCCTATCTATAAATATAAAAATCAATTTCCACATGTATGAGTATGACCAACCATAACTTGAGAACGGCTGGACCGATTTTGATTATGATTTCTTTTTTGTTGTGTTCGTAAATGTCAGGACTAGGTTTGTATGAAGAGATAAACGAGCCAACTCGCGGCATTAGCTAGTTTTAAATAAAAACTATTTGTCCCGCTTTGCATTTTATTATCAATAAATTTCTAAACAGCAAGCTGAGGACTTCATAGGTAATAAACAAGAAAGTCTCGTTGAGCACCGACACGTAACAAAAATAGGCTTCCTTTGCGGGAAATCCAGTTCCTCCCGCGCTTTGCAACAGGAAACAAATGATATCAACGTGACATAAGTTAGAAATAGGAAATAGAGTAACGCGTAACATATAAACGCTAATACAACAAATTGTGCAATACTTATCGATGCTAGCACCTGATTATTTATACAGCAATAAAAAGCAATCTCTACTTATTGAGAAATAAATGAACCGTGTACAGAATCAATTTTTTACTTTCGATCGGTAGCGCCAGAGCAATGAAAGTGTAAAGATTGGCTAACGCACATGGCAGCCAAACTGGAGCAATGGCAATGGACGACTGGGCTCATTTGTAAACAATACCTAGATTATAGCTTCTAGTTACATCATTGTAATTATTTTTAACAATAAATTGCGCAAACACCTTCAATGGCTTTTTTTCACTTATCGAATAAGTATATCGACAAGGTAAAATTTAACCCTTGACGATAAAAAAGATTGTGTCATCGATAAGGTACCATGGCATCATCGCAGATCACTGTTTAGAGAAAAAAAAGGTTATTATTGAAACCATCAATGATTTTATTTTTATTGAATAGATACGTATAGTATAAAATACCTACTCAATTCGCAAAATATAAAGAAAAACAACTTCCGAATTCAAAACCTCGACTTAGTTGGTGTAATATGTGTGCCGATCCAAAGTGAGGTGCCGATAAAAGAAGATACAACCAAACCTGTCAGGCCAAATTACATGAAAAGCTTTCAGGAACAAACCTATTTCGATGGTTGTACGGTACTTACCTACAGTATATTATTATGGTTATTATTCAAGAGACTTCGCGCAATCGGGCTGTTTGATATTTTGCATATTTTAGTTACGACTAACTAAACCTATATCATAGAGAAACTATAATAAGAGTACAAACGTTCTTAGAAAGATGCGTAACGCAATTGTAGTACTGATAAGTACGTAAGATGTTGCTAGTACTTTAATCTGCGACATGATGGTCCCAATTTCAGCTTGACTTAGCCTAAGACCTAAGCTAACTCATTCGTAATGTTTCGGAAAAAAACGCGACTTGTTATGAATATTTTTGAATTAATAATATCAGTAAAATTATTAATTTTATATTTTATTTGCCAAACTCGCTAGGTTATGAAGAGCGTTGAAAACAATCTTCTAGAAACATATTTTACGTCGTATTTTGCAACCTAATTTAAACTTAATAGCGGACATATACTAATACTATGTTTCTATATTAACCATATTTTGATCGTCTTTTATAGTGGCTTGGACATTAGCTGACTAAATACGTAAGCGCCATCGAGTTTTAAGCAGATTTTTCCGGGCTACACTTTTTTGTATGAGATGGTACTTCTTTTACTGTAGATATTCTTTGCCTGTATCTAAAATTCACCGTACTAGCTAAGCTAATGAATGCGCCAAAAAGGCTCAACTGCTAAGCTCCTGGATGGCTTATTGTCAATTTCACTGGCCGCGGGCTGCGGTCACGGGCTAATAGCTTGGATATTTTATTACCTATTGGCTTTCTAGGTTTGCAGTACAGCCTCAATGCAGGTCGCATAGAAAGCCGCGGCTATCACTAATGATTTGTAATCGATATGGCGGATCCAATAAGAGAGCAGTTCAGTGTGAAATGTGAAGTGAAGTGAAAAATTTAGTTAGGAAATTAAAAACAATATATCAATTGCGTATCATGATACATTTTTACATATACAGGGTGTGGCGTAATTAATGGATAACCTTGTAATTACCTACGGATAGGGGATACCATGCTCGTTCAGAAAATCAAAATTGTATTTTGTAAAAGTGTCATAGTTTTCAAGGTATTTGCCATTGTTTAAAGTTTTAAGATAATTTTAAATTAAAAAAAAAACTGAATTCGTCAGAACCATATATTTAAATTTGCTTTGTTATAGTTGCTTAAACTATCATAATCGAGATTATCTTGGCGCCACCCGTGAGATACGTATCATTGAGGTGTCTTCTGCAGAGTCCGCCTGGGGAAGTACACACCTTTGCCAGTTTTTCAAATGCCAAGTAGTGTGCAAACATTACTACGTCCCTCATTGAAGAGCAATTTTTCCAGCGTAATTACTGGGCACATAGAGATTTAACGTCTAATATCTCAGGGTGACGAGCGCAGTGCATTGCCGCGCATGGTTTTGAACTGTTGAGTTTCAAAATTCTAGGTGGCACTGAACTGTTATGGTCAAGCGTGAAGCTTAACATCAGGTGAGCGACTTGTTCGTCTCTTCACCAAATTCCATAAAAAATAAATAAATAAAAATTGCTACAGAACCCTACAATGAGCTGTTTTTAGGAGTACAATCTATTACGGTCAAGATTACGGTGCAATGTGCTGTAAGATTTTCGTAATCTATCAGATGGACTTAAACGAGCTCTCTCCTTGGCTATTTACAAGAGATATTGAAATGAAAGTGAGACTAATAACAAGATCGGCGAATAAATCGTCGAGAAAAGTTCGATAGAATAGAAATGCCCTTGCTTTGGTGCAAAGTGCGGTCATGTCGATGTCACGAGCAATCAGCTAAATGGACGTCCCGTTTCAAAATCCAAACGTAGAGGTTGTTGTTGTAGAGTCTTCTAACTTTCGGTAGGTACTTACGTATATAGGTACATAAACCAAAATTCGCTTCAGTATTATACTAGTTTCGAATAGCTTTGCAGTAGTCCAGATTTGTAATTTATGAAATGGAAAAAGAAACTTTGGCAGATTTATGTATTTTTGGGTGATATTGAAAATTTTTTTTAGCGCGTATAGTATTTTTAACATTTATTGAAAATATTTGTAAGAATATTTGCATTTGTTTGCCAGAACTATTTAGATGCAAATAATAATTTACTATGCCTATCTGACAACGCAGGGTATATAGTTTTAAAAAAATGCCTTGGCTAATTAGTATTTTACCTACAATTTGTATGGATGCCTTTCTTGATAAACAGAAATACCTAATTTAAAAAAAAGGTTCAGCACTCACAAGTAATATTTGGAACCGCATCTTGAACAAATAGGCCGCTTATATATTATTAAGTTCACTGCTTTACTATTTTAGTCCTCAAAAATTGCACAACACTTGAATTTAAGATGTTTCCGATACCGTATCCCGCCAACAACTGCGCTCGCGTCTCCCTAGCGGTCTCGATAGAGGCGGACGGCGACAACCATCTCATTTTATATAACCTCCTCAATCTAAGGCTACACAATAAATAATTTAATTTAAAATCAACTTTGTTTTGTTTTACAAAAGTTAGATAAGTGTAATAGCGGCTCTATCACACTTTGTGGAACGATTCAGGCATGAAATGATCAGTCTTTGGCTTGTCTATCGGTGGTGTCTGTGTCTGAAGCACTAAATAGGTAAACTTTTTAGGTATCCCACCCTGCATTGCCTATGTCGCTTCGTGATTATTCTTTAGTTACTAGGTACCTACAAGAAGTAGAAAGACGGCCCACGACAACCCTTCAACTGTTGATTTTCTTGGATATGTTATTACCTAATACATAACATTTTGAATCTATTTTCTAATCCAGACCAGAGGTAAAGCCAAGGAATGTAACAAATCCAGGGCTTTTGATGGTCAGAGTGAGAGTGAATTAGGATCTGCTTGGTATGTCTGCTTTACCATCAACCACACAAAAACATGTCTGTGTCTCGATATGTGATGTAAGGACTAAGGACCTATTAGGACTAAAAATATGGGCGCTTTTTGCTCGCGGTCATAAGACGGATAATAGGTGCGTACCTACCTACCGACCTAAAATCAGTTAGGTGAGTAGTGCTAAGCACCGACACAACTAGACATCAATTTTTCTAAAAATAAACTTGGTGTATTGCTAATGTGTGTTGGTAATCCCAAGTTTTCCACTAGGATAATAAATCTATGTAAGTAGGTATAGATCGTTTAAAGATTACAATTATAAAAGCGTAATGACTAACCGCATAACGAAAGATTATTACATAGGTAGCTGAATACCTAATAAGTATCTACGTTCTAGCTAGATTGTTCGACTAGTTGTTTGGCTGCAAGAGTATGTATTATTATAATTATGTTCTCTGCTGCAGGTGCTAAGATGTTTGACGACCTTCCGGGCTTAGTTGGGTGCTCGTCTGCCTCATGCGCAGGTTCCGGATATGGCGTATGGCATCCCCGATATAGAAACCAAATATAGGTGTAGGAGTGAGGCGTTATTAAATTAATTAAGTAGGTAGGTACCTATAATTACAATTTTTTGTGGACTAAGTACTTTCACGAATTTCTGTGAACATACCTCGCGTTTTTACCACCTAGGTAGCTACGATACGCCTTGAAACTGCCTAAATTATTTTATCAGGAGGCAAGGAAACCAGCAGGGAGTTCCTTTCTTGGGGAGCAGGTATTTACGCATCAGGAATGTGGAACGAAATCGTAGCGTAAGATAAGGAACTTTTACTAGGAACCTAAAGTTGATTGTTGATCTGCTTATCTAAGTACTTACTGTATAATATATAGGTAATTACTTAGGTACCTAAGCGTTTCGTATCTTGAATAGAGTTAAGTTGGAAGGTACTTATCTCAAGGGTAAATATCCAAATTCGTCGTTATGTAGGTACATTTGGACTAGTCCATTAATATTCAAACAAACCGTTCGTTTATATCCATTCATTGCCATATGATTCGTCACCGGTTACACCGATTTACAGTGACAACATAATAGATCCTTGGCCATCGCCCTCGAAGAAAGAACGTATTGAGCACAAAACCGCAACGCACAAAAAGTTAAATTTAAAATATCATGTAGATACATAACTAACGTTCTTTTGTTGTTTTTTTGGTAGAGACTCTTGAAATAGCTGTTTATTCTGATATGGTATAGTATAAAATCATTACTCAGGGCTTTGATCAAGTGAATAGGTGCGCTCATTAAATGAAACACGTTGCATCGTGAAGTACCAATGTGGCGTTTTTCCACCGTAGAACAAATATATACTTATAAATAACACTGTAACGAGGCGATTACTGTACATTGAAGATATTGCCCTGCTGGCTCAGTTGGTATTATACTTGCACCTCGTATTCGAGATAAGTATCCTGAAATAAATGTATTATTTACACATGTAGTACCGCATAGGTGCCACCGCTCATGCACTGTTGTTGATAGTAAGTAAATTAAAAAGTATTGTCTATGTTCACCACCACCGGTCCGCCATCTTGCCTGTCCTGTCATAGCCGTCATTCGCAGTTTAGTGCTCAACCGTTCAACACGAATATTTCGCACATAAACTTATCATTTAAGAAAAAATAAAAGTAAAAAAGTTACCATGCCGAAACGCAAGCGTAATAGTGATCTTGACCATATCAGCGATCAAATAAAAAAGCTAAAAAAGAAACTAAAACGGGCGCGTAAACAAAATGATTCATCGTCTTCGAGCGAAACAGATTCCAAAAATAGTGTCGAAGGTATGTACCTACTATACTTATCGTTAACTTTACCTTCATACGATAAAATGCATTCGAGCTGATCTTTGGACTGTCTCACCGCATTGTATCTACCCTCAATATAAATAAAATATATTATTTGGGACTCTTACATTATTCATTTATATCTTTCCTTTATGTTTGGCTTGCAAAATCTAATGCATTCGAGCTGATCTATGGACTGCCTCACCGCATTTGATATAACGCTTGCCTTTAATGAATGTATTCACACTGCTCTTTGGACTGTGTTGCCACATTCTGCACACTATCGGATCTACCTTTGGGTTTTTCCATTGTGTAACAAAAATACCCAGCATACTTATTAAATGAAAATTTTTCAGATAACGATCTGCTGGGGCTCCTAGATGAACCAGAAATAATACCTGATGACGACGTTCTCGTGTCATCGGAACAAAATCTAACAAACACAGAGTTGAATACAGAGATACCCTCTGCATCACTCACAATCACAACTTCGACTAACGCAGACCAAACCTCAAATGAGGGTCCGATCACGGAGACGGAAGATGTCAGTCTGGATAAAGATATACTGGAGATCTTAGGGGACGATCCCCAAAACAATGTCCAAAACGGACCTGAGATTCATAAAGAACTAGCAAGTAGATTGCAACACGTCGCATCTAACGGTCTTACCAAAGAGGCAAAAAAGGAGCTCCAACAAAAATACTTGCTTCCATCCAATGCTACACTGCTAGGTGCACCTTTGATGAATCCCGAGATAAAGGCTGCTCTGCCAGAGACTCTAGTCAACCGTGACAAAGCCATTGAGGCTAAACAAAAACTTCTTGGCTCAGCTATATCCTGCCTGGCAGGGGCCACCTCCTCTCTTTTAGAATCTCAAAACAGAGATACTCAGCTTCTAAAAAAGCTAATGGATGCGTCCAAAATCTTGTGCGACATTCAACACTCCGACTCGAGTACTAGGAGAATGTTCAGCACGTCGGTACTAAAAAAGGATGTAAAATCACAGATACTGACTTCAAAAATTGACAAGTTTTTATTTGGAGAAAACTTACCAGATGCGCTCAAAACAGCAAAAGCTGTTTCCAAATCAAGCGCTGAAATAAAATATAGCCACAATGCCAATAAGAACAAGCCGCAGCCGTCAACATCCAAGGCTAGCAATTTAAACGTGAAAGCTCCGGCGGCTCCGTTCCGGAAACCGCCGGTGACAACACAGAAGACGCGACAGCCTGCCTCTCACCAGAGTCAGCCCGCCAAGCAATCCAGACCATCATCGCAGCCGCCGAAGAACAACTTCAATTATCGCCGGACATAGAAGAGGTAAAACATGCAGGACGCTTATCCTTATTTTACAATGAGTGGTCGCAAATCACCAACGATAAAACAATCCTATCTTGGATCTCTGGCTATAAACTTATTTTCTCTAGTCCTGTAGTACAAACTTCTTTACCTACAATACCTATCTACACATCTAAAGAACTGTCACAATACAATGAAGCTATATCTGATCTCTTAGAGATTGGAGCGATATCAAAATGTGAACCTTGCAATGATCAATTTTTGTCCAACATTTTCTTACGACCAAAACCAAACGGAAAGATGCGATTCATCCTGAATTTAAAAAATCTTAACAAATTTATTGAAACTAGTCATTTTAAACTCGAAGATTTACGTACAGTTCTTAAAATGGTTTCTAAAGATTGTCTAATGGCAACCATAGACCTCAAGGACGCATATTTCTTAGTAAAAATACATGAGCAGTCCAGAAAGTACTTAAGGTTCATTTTCTATGGCACCCTGTATGAATTTAACGCATTACCTTTTGGCCTAAACACAGCTCCATACATATTCACAAAAATTATGAAACCTGTGGTAAGATTACTAAGGTCAGCTGGCTACTGTTCTAGCATATATCTCGACGACATATGTTTAATGTCTCATTCTTACAAGAACTGCCTGATTAACGTAGAAACTACCCAGAAATTTCTTTCAAGTCTAGGATTCGTAATCAATTTAAATAAGAGCGTCTTGACTCCCTCTTCTAGATGTAGATATCTCGGCTACATTATCGACACGCACGAGTTTAATGTCCAATTACCTAGCGAAAAACGAGAAAGAATATTATCAGAAATCAAAAAAATTATGAAACTAAAATCGTGCAAAATCAGGCAATTCGCGCAGATCGTAGGACTTTTGGTATCAGCTTGCCCCGCCGTCGAATATAGATGGCTGTACACTAAGCAATTAGAACGTTGTAAATTTTTAAATCTACAAGGTCACGATAACTACGATAAGGTTATTCAAATCCCTAACTCATTGCACTCAGACCTCGAATGGTGGCTTCAGGTCATCCCTCACGCAGTAAAATAGATAAGAGATGACCAGTTTAAATTAGAGTTGTTTTCTGACGCCTCAACAACGGGTTGGGGGGCTGCCTGTGGAGACCAAACTGCCAACGGGCCATGGTCTAACGAAGAACGAAAACTTCACATCAACCAACTTGAACTTACAGCTGCATTCATCGCACTTAAAATTTTCGTCAAAAATTATACAGATTGCCAAATTTTAATGCGGGTAGATAACTCCACTGCCATTAGCTATATCAACCGAATGGGTGGTATCCAATTTCCCCACCTAACCAAAATAGCAAAAGCCCTTTGGCAATGGTGCGAACAACGAAGGATCATTGTAGTTGCGTCATATATAAAGTCAGCCGATAACAAGGTAGCTGACTTGGAGTCACGGCGCTCTCAATACTCAATACTCAATACTCAATTCATTTATTGCAAATATTATGTGGAATACATCTCATCCTGATATCGAATGGGAATTGAGAGATGAAGCGTTCAGAAACATCATAACTAAGTTTGGACCTCCCGAAATTGACCTATTTGCTAGTCGCATCAATAAAAAATGTGACTTATATGTTTCTTGGCAAAAAGACCCAGACGCGTTCACCATTGATGCCCTTACAATAAGCTGGTCCTCATGGTTCTTTTATGCATTCCCTCCGTTCTCAGTTATCTTAAAAACTCTTCGGAAAATTATCTCAGATCAGTCAAAAGGCATTGTAGTGATTCCAATGTGGCCGACACAGCCTTGGTATCCTATATTCAGACAACTCCTCG
The DNA here is from genome assembly GCA_947579745.1 of Apocheima hispidaria. Taxonomy (NCBI): domain Eukaryota; kingdom Metazoa; phylum Arthropoda; class Insecta; order Lepidoptera; family Geometridae; genus Apocheima; species Apocheima hispidaria. The sequence continues at coordinate 9,200,380 of OX388151.1, forward strand.
TATCCGACTTAATATTTTTCAAACCTAACGAAAACGTCCTTATCTCACATTCCAGCAGAAGCAAGATTCACGAAAACCTTACCCTGGCTGCCGGAGTCTTGTGCGGGAAGCGCTACTGAGGCGAAGTGTGCCTCCATCATCAATAGAAATTATGCTGGCATCTCTGAGTACTAACTCCATCAGACAATATGACGTATGCCTTAAACGATGGTATAGTTTCTGCTGCCAAAACGGCCGTAATGTACTTGAAGCTTCAGTGCCGACAGTTATGTACTTTCTAACGCAAATCTTTCAGTCGGGCGTCCAATACGGGACGCTCAATAGCTATCGAGGTGCCTTGTCTCTTTTGATAGGACCACAAATATCGACAGATGACCGAATAAAGAGATTTTATAAAGGAGTCTTTAGGATACGTCCTCCTACACCTAAATATAATGTGACCTGGGATACGTCTAAAGTGCTAGATTTTCTAAGCGCGTGGTATCCCAATGAAACGCTATCATTAGAGAGACTCACAAAGAAATGTGCCACTTTGTTAGCCCTCACAACAGCACAAAGAGTACAAACTTTACATAAAATTAAAATCGATAACATCGAATCTAACTCATCACAAATAAATATTAAAATACCCGATCTAATAAAAACTTCAAAGGCAGGCAGTAATCAACCCATTCTTTGCATACCTTTCTTCAGCGAAAAACCTCAGATATGCCCCGCTACAACTTTGCTATCCTATATTAAACAAACAGCTTCTATTCGAAAAAATAATAACTTGTTTATTGCTTTTAAAAAACCTCACAACTTAGTGACAACACAAACCGTTAGCCGTTGGATCAAGGCAACACTTAAAGACTGTGGTATTGATGTCAGCATATTCACGGCACACAGCACCCGTCACGCTTCAACCTCCAGAGCCCATCAATTGGGTGTTAACATTGATGCCATAAGAAAGGCAGCGGGGTGGAGTGGTACTTCGGCCACGTTCGGTCGTTTCTATCAGAGACCAATCATTACAGATAACGATCAAACTACCCTAGCCAGAGCAGTTATTGATTACGACTAAATAAGTCCACTTACTAGTTTACACCTAATCATAAGGATTACTAAGGTTGTTTACTTCATTACTATAAATACCTACACTTAGCAGGTAATGTTTGATATAATCATAATTTATGTTAATCTATGTAATTTACATATATAACTATTATAAATGATTATAATTATGAGGAAAATAGGCATAATGCTTTTAATAACTGACCCAATCTTTTATTACCAGGGATATTACCGAAAATATCTCTCAACCTCTACATGTGTAAATAATACATTTATTTCAGGATACTTATCTCGAGTACGAGGTGCAAGTATAATTGATGATTAAACGAACTTACTAAGTGAAGTTCTATCATAATTATACGAAGCACCTCGTACGAAGAGATAAGTATCAACCACCCGCCCATCCCCCATAGCTAGCTATGTTGCCCAAGTAAGCATTCGGCAATATCCCACAAAACTCTAAACTAAATGACGGCTATGACAGGACAGGCAAGATGGCGGACCGGTGGTGGTGAACATAGACAATACTTTTTAATTTACTTACTATCAACAACAGTGCATGAGCGGTGGCACCTATGCGGTACTACATGTGTAAATAATACATTTATTTCAGGATACTTATCTCTTCGTACGAGGTGCTTCGTATAATTATGATAGAACTTCACTTAGTAAGTTCGTTTAATCATCAAGTGAACCTACCTTCTGTAGTTGGAGGCGTGGGTTCGATTCCCATCTAGGACAAACATTCATGTGATGAATATTTGTGTTTGTTCTATGTCTGGGTGTTAATATCTATATAAGTATGTATTTAAAAATATCTATGTACGTATATCAGTCTCTGGCAGCCATATCACAAGCTTTGCTTAGTTTGAGGTCAGATGACCGTGTGTGCAAAAATGTCCCAGATACTTATTTATTTAATTTAAAAAAATATTTTTTTAGGAGTAGGTATTTGGGAGCAACAGAAACCAGAAATATAGTTTTCAAAATGTTTGTCTGTCTGTCTGTCATGGCACGGATTTGCATGCAGTTTTTTAAAATATGTTCTTCACGGAGTCCGGCGCTTAACATAGGCTATGTTTGATCAAAACCGTTGCAGAAATATTGAAGATAAGACGCGATTCAGAAAAGAGAGTAAGAAATCTCGAAGTTCGATATTTTTGTCAAGATGAGATGAAACAGCCTCAGCCTTAAACCCACGTACGAAGTCGCCGGCATCAGCTAGTATTTATCCTAAAGATACAATTTTGCTGATTGTCACTCAAAGTCGTGTCAGATAAAATGTATGTTCTAGACAAGGAACCTATTGTAATAAAGTAGCATCCAAAGAGTAAGATGATATACGTTATTTACCATGACAAATACAGTAATAAAACTCAACATAGTTAAACTTAATTGCACGTATGAAAAACAAAGCAGTTATGTTCGAGGAAATCTTTGGATTAATTATATAGACTTCAGTTCGTGACGTTCATCGAGTCTCATCAACTTAATTATATTATGCTATAACCACAGAAAAGATATAGCAGAAATGATGCTCAATCTATTGTATTAAGAATCTTAGTGCTTCATTTATTCATGAGTTAACAACATAGAACAAGACAAAGACTAACCACGGCCGTTTGCCTGAAACTTCCCTAAACACTTTTAGAATATTGATATTTACATTTTGGAGACAAAGTTGTTATTTACGTTTAGTAACTGGACCTCGCCACACAAAACGTTCGGGGGCGTGACTAAAATGATTCTGCGTGATATTTAAATGTACTCAAGAAACAGGTGATCACGTTCCGCGGTCGAGCATCTCGAATCGGCTCGCGACACAATAGACAAACTTTTCACAATATTATTTATTGAGAAAAGTTTTTTCTCTGAGTGCAAAAGCGAGTGCAAGGTCATTCTAACTTTACTTATCTATTACATGCCATCGGAGTTCCTTCACTTCGTTTGCAGTCGGCCTGACCGTCACTAATCATGAACTAATCAAACATTAAGAAATTAATGCGAAACTTAATTAAACAAGTAATACTGTTTACTGGTTTCTTTATTAGGTATCGCCGGTACAGTAACAGACTATTGAACCAATTTGAAATGCGTATATCTTAACACTGCAAATATTTTCAAAACGATACATTACTTCATTATTTGTACAAAGGACAAAATACACAAAAGTATTAAAAAACTCATATATTTAATAATACGCGGCAATATTTCTACTTTTCGTCTGGTGTGCCAAAAAAAAACGCGCAAAATTGTAAACCAAGAAAAAATTATAATTGGTGTTATGCTGACAATTAAAATGACGTAATCAATGAAGCTGTTTGTGTTGGCTGCTGTATTAGATAATAGCATTATACTATAATTTGCTATCCAATAATAAATCTTACATGACTAGTAGTTTATTGAAAATAATGCACTTCTGATTACCGTCGTGTTTGATAATATTAATCACACATTTCACATGAAACAATAGTTTCTTTGCGTAACACCAATTTTTACTATTAATTATGTTTTTACCATTTCGTGATGTCTCAAACTTACCTATAGCTTTTAATCTCACAAAACTCATACACACAAATGAGAAATAATACTGCTACGGAAAGACACATTTTGGAAAAGAAAAATATGCAAAAAATCTACTGTGATAATACATGGCCAAGCAATTCATTTACATTCATATAAAAATCAGTTATAAAAAATAATCAGAAATAATTTAAGCAATTTCACATATGTACTGATCCTAATAAATAAACAATGAGTGACTTAGAAAATTCAAAAGAATAAATAATGTTTTGAAAACACACCAAAGAAAAAATAGAATCTGTAGAGCCGAAGGTAATTAAATCTAATAATGGTTTGCAGATCAAACACAACTACAAAATCATACACTAGATAGACTCATGGTTTCGAAACATATGTCTTGTTTTCGATTAGCTAGTCTGAACCGGTTCAGTCTTCAAAAAAGATTATCCAGCACTCTTTCGAAATCACCAGCTCACAGTCCATACTTATTATTGTATCCTATGTAAAAGTTAAACACATATCACTTGGGTTTCAGATAAAATATGAGAACTGTCTACACTAATACTAGGGGCGCCTATCTAAAATTCCGACTGATAAATACTTCATACAGGCTACTAAACTTATAGTCGACTTAAAGTTAAATAGCAACATATCACATCCATTGATCGTACCATAGCCACAGCATTCACTGACAACCAATCGCTCGATACAGCTTAATGTACTTTCAAATTTCTACTGTTACTGAATACATATCAATATGGAGGAAAAACACTAATACCGCTTATAGAGTATAATTATATTATTAGTCGTCTATTCGAACTTCTGCTGATCATAATGGAGACTCGCCATGGATTGTGGTAAGTACATTTACAAATTCGGAGATCAATCTTTTATGTCGTATCTTGTGACAAATGAGGATTTAAATGTTCAAATGCGATACCCATTCATAAAATCCATCTGAAAGTTTGTATTTCCCGGGTGAATACAGACGGCAAAATTCTGATCCAATATTATTGATAAGTCTAATAAGGATCGCATTTCAACATCTTATAAGAATGGTAATTGCAATGATTTATTCTACGTGTTTATGGAAATCCAGTTAAAACCGAATGACGGCAATGACCTCTCTAACAAAAAGACGCGTGACATTCTGATAATCAGTCACAAATCATGGGCTCTGTTTAGATTTGGGGTACTTGGCACACGGCGGATGATACTGATACATTAGAAAATTTGTGCGAGCGAGACGGCGATCTGTCGAGCAAAGCTAGTGTCGTTACGAGTGTTTTACACAGATATGAGAAGAAATCGCCGGCCTTCCTCAAAAGGCAATAAAATATTTAGCCATAGAACTATCGCGCAGAGATCTTTCAGAACTGTCAATGTAGGCCCAATTAAAAGTGGCGCCGCCCTGGTGCCAAAAAATCCTGGATGCCTCATTACAGACGCGCAGTAGCTAGCGCAATTACTTATCATAAGAACTTGCACTAGCGTTCAGATATATTTCTGCTACTTTCACTGAAGAATATGTTCACACGATGCGTGTTTCATGCGAAATAGAACTCGCGCAAGCCACTGGCGCAGTGTACGCATCGTCTGCAGTGGGCTTTATGCACAAACGAGTCATCATCAATTTATTTAAATGTTCACTTACAAATCAAATGCCAATGTTACATTTAATTTTGTATTTCAAGAAAATGATAGTCGTTCGTTTTTGTGCCGATTCTGATTACTGCTAATTTGTCACGCCTTTGTTATTCTATTTTACGACATGGACATACAAAAAGATTGGATACGTTCACATTATAATACATCGTATTGATTTACAGTTACAAGAGATGGATACATAAAAGAATAAAATAGTGACTAATCATCGGAGGACCTCATTAGGTTAGTTCACAAGGAATCACATTTTTGTTTAAAGCCACACTACTCGTTTAAATGAACCTTATTTGTCATTCATCAAGTTTTCAACACATGTATACGCGCACAGGTGTTCTTGTTTTACCACTGAGGGTTAGGCGGCATGTAGTCAGGGGCGTGAGGCGGGGCGTGCGCGGGCGCGGGGCCGGCCGCGGGATACGGGCCAGGGCCGGCCGGCGGCCCGTAAGGTGGGTAGTAGGGCGCGGCGCCACCATAACCGCCATAGTACGACGGGTTAGGGTAAGCGCCATAGCCCATGCCGTAACCTGTCAATAGAATAAAACATTAGAGGACATTTTTCAACGAGTGTGGTGCGCAAGTCCACGGGTGTAAAAAGGCCACAATAATTATGGTTGTAACCAAAACTATGTTATATCTCTGGCGTACGATTCTATAACAAAATATGTCAAAACAATTAAATGTCCCGTAAAAAAAGTGGAATTTAGTTATTTTGTAGCTACGATAGCTCGGATCTCACGCCTGAGGTCGTGGGTTCGAATCCCAAGAATGACATGAGCTAGGCGTAGGGAAACATCTTGAGGAAACAATAGCATGCCGGTGGTACTTTCAAGAGTCCGGTTGGCTAGCAGTCGTCATCAAATTGAAAATCAGTCGTCAAGCACTTATACGTGAGTTCCACTTCAAGTTTGCCTCACCTGACACCCAGTTACCATTACAGTCTAGATATGGTACGTTTACCATCTTCGTTCGCATTGTCACTTAACATCAGATGAGTCGAGGTCAAACGCCTAGCATGTGAACCATAAAAAAATTGAGATATCCTATGCAGACTATTTTATACTGTATTAAGCTTTCGTGGTGGTTTACTATATCACTATTAGAACTAAAACCAAAATACAATGCGTAGTGATACTGTGAGTTTGTATTGTCAAGACAAATCGGCATTTGTATGTATGTTTTGATGTTTGTGTATATATTTGTCCGATGATAACTTGCGAACCGTTGATCATTCATTCGTTCATTTCAATACAATTTTTAAGTTCGATGAGCTGAATCGGTCCAGGGGTTGTAAAGATATAGGGATCACGAGGTCTCAGTTCGGCGCGAACTACTAGTGATATAGACTATTTTATGTTACCTGGGGGGTACTGGCCATAATGGCCTTCCGGCGGGCTGGCGGCCGGGAATGCTTGGCCCGGCGCCGCCATCGGCGTGGGAGGTATCGCGCTCGAGGGGAGCGCCGACTTGCTCATGTCGAGCCCGACGGGCGACGGCGACCCCGCGGCTACCAGCCCGCCGTGACTCATGTTCAAGGGCCCCGCGGGCTGCACGCCGCTCTGAGGCTTGCTCGGGCCGATGTGTGCGTGAGCGGGGGCCATCGCGGCCGCCTCGAGCGGCATACTCCGGCTCATTCTGGAAAGACCGGGATTCTCTACCGGGGCGACCGGAGCCGTATTCTCCGGCCTCATTTTCTGATGGACTGGACCAAGTAAACTCGACACGCTATGGGACATGGCCGGCTGTCGAGGAGCTTCGTTAACTTGAGATTCGGAACCCTCCACCTTATTTGGCGACTTTTTCTTTTTTGATTTGGTAGTTTTCTCATCGTTGGTCGGGGAATAGGACTGCGTTATATCGTCTAAGTTTTTGCGAAGGTCCGGCATGCCTTCTTTGTTCAGGAAGCTCGCGGTCCTTTCTAATTGGCTCAGACTCGACTCGGGCGGTCGGTTTGCGGTTCGATGATGTCGGTAGTTTTTCAACAGATTGATTTTACGTTCGATACGGTCGCCGGGTCGGGTGATGTTTGCGTTATCCGATCGAGCCGTTTCAAAAGATTTTGAATAGTCTATCGAGCGTTCTTCTGAACTTCGACTTTCGAAAGCTTCTTCAGAGGGTAATTTTTCGTCGGTCGTTAAAACTATCGGTTCCCGCCGCTCATGTTTCGACTCAATATTTTCATCGTTTTGATTTTGTTTGTCTGATTCATCCGACTTTTTTTCTTTATCTTCATGATTGGACTTTTTCGTTTTGTCATCGGTCGCTTCGTTTTCGTTCGATGATGAAGCTGATGTTTTAGCGTCATTCGAGTTGTTTCGTTTACTTGTCTCCTCATCATCACTATCCAAGACATGGGTGTCTTCTTCGGAATCTACCTCCATTCTCGTCTTAGGCTCGTTAGTAAGTCTCTTTATGTCTCTCGGTATTTTAGTTATACTGACGGATCCGGGAAGTGCGGGCCTTACCATTCTCCCTTGCATGGGCGATCTGGCGCGCATGTTATTAAAACCTAGCCTATTGCGCATTTCTGCTATTTTTTGGGTCATCAAAGGTCTCATTTTATTCGAGCTCATCATTCCAGGCCTATTCGCTATTCTTTGGTATCCCGGTCTCAGACCCGACTTCGAGGTGATTGTGATAGCCGAGTTATTCTTCAGGGATCCTGGGATATTAGCTGCAGATGGGCGGACACCTAAAACTAAAAATAGATAAATAATGTTAACAAGAAAGTCCATGTTATTCTGCACATAGATAGATTATGAGTAGGCTTTTTTCCCGCTTACTTTTTTTTCCTATCGGACCATCCTTGCCATCGCCTTTTTGTCCTGCCAGGCCTTTGAACGATGTTTTGATGGCGATTATCTTTCCGGACTCGAGTTGCATGTATATTCCTTTGGGAGATTTCAGCACCATAACTCGTTGGCCGGCCTTCAGGACAATGTTGGTCTTCTCGGCCGAGTTAGTCGGAATCACGACATCTGTAAAAAAAAAAAAAACCTCTAATAAAATCTGGGTTTGTAATCTGTGACGTCAGCCAAGTGAGCGATACGTCTGTTGCTAAAAGTGCGGCGCACAACGCAGTCTACATGTCTCACTCTTACTCAAAAAGATACTCGAAGCGATGTCTCATACAGGCAGAATGACTACTCTTACTATATGCTATGACCGCGAGCTCATCTGAAACTGTCACTTAAAGTGTGCTGCCGCAAGACATACGTAGTTTATATGTATTTATACCTTGCCGCAAGAACTGAGGGGGATTAAATACAGCACGTGGGGAGTATGTCTCAATAATTTTGACCGAGCGAAGAGGTCTCAGAGAACGGGAACAAGTCGGCGGCGTTTTTTGCGTATATTTGTCCGAACATTGATCACGAAATTTTGTAGGGTATAAGTTTTGTTCAGTTCATTTCAATACCATTTTTAAGTTTCTAATATGAGCAAAATCGGCCTATGGGTGAAGGTGCAACGTTTCGCTCAGGGCGCGAAATTCAAATTTTCTTGCGTTTTCTGTCAATTACAGCTTAATTACTCATCGTAGGTTCATGAAAACTAATTTTGCGATAATAAATAGATTGTTTCAAGAAATTACACTAACCAAAAATTCAAGTTAAAAGCTAGTATAAGTACATTTACCACTAAACCAAAAAACAAGATGAAAATCAGCTTATTGTAATTTGTAGCTAAACCAATGTTATCTAGGTAATCATTTTACCCATAATTTCTTAAAACAACTTATTTATTGACGCAAAATTGGTTTCAATAAATCCACGACGACTAATTAAGCTGTAATTGACAAAAAACGCAAGAAAAATTGAATTTCGCGCGATGAGTGAAACGTTGCACCTGAAGTTACAGTGTCGTGAGGTTTTTACACTTATAGTTTCATAGTATAGTATACTATGAATACATATACATAGTATAGTTATAGGGGTGTTATTTACCTAGCGGCAGCGTCATCTCCTGCGCGGTCATGCCCTGCCGGCGCCACACGTCGGCGGGGATCCAGCGCGCGCCGTGCTGCATGGGCCGCACGGAGGCCACGGGCCGCTGCACGATGCTGCCGTCCGCCGTGCGCACCGTGCGGTACGCCGTCGTCGGCTTCGGCGCTAACGCTGCCTTCTTCTCCAGCTCGTACCTGGGTACGACGTTTATTAATATTACTAGTTAGAGTTTTGGCGGGAACGTGAAGAAATCATGTCGCGTCATTGTACTATTTTCCGAAACTTGTGTTATTTCGAGTATTGATGTGTAAATTAAATGTTCGTCAATGTGCACGAGTGCTGGTGAATAGTACAATGTTGTGAAACGTGACTCTTTGTGTTGTGACCGTGACTTACTTTGCTTGACTTAGACTATGACTTATTTTAATTGTGAAAGGAATTGTTAAGGTTTCACTTAAAATATTGCAATAATGGCTAAATACACAACGTGTGGAGCCAAAACACAAGAGAAAATAAAAATTACTAGTTTGAGCGCGGTGCGCAAGCCGTAAGCAGACCAATTCGGACCAAACTGAAAACAAATTCCAAAAGCAAAAAGTGAATGCAGACTAGCTCAACTTCTCGGCTTAGGTAATATTTTAAACTTGATCGTCTAATACGTAACTAGACAACCGGAGTGTTACTGCCAGCAGCTCGCGTTTCGATACTTCATAAATCCGAAATTGTTCACTAAGTTGCTGAACGTGCGTATTTAAATCGAATAAAAATAAATAAGAACTGCTTGTTTTAGCCTATTTAATAATTTAACTAACCAACGAGATAACAAGAACGTAACCAGACTTATTTCATATTTTAATCTTAACTGGCTCACGATTTATGAGCATTTCGAGCAATATCGGATCAAAAATGATTTATAACTGCTTATCTACATAGACTTACCCTCTCTGTGCTAGTCGCTTTTCAGCGCTCGACAGTTTCTTCTCTTTCCTGTCGACCAATAAGGATTCGTGCTGGAAAGGTTCTTTACTCAGCAGCTTGCTGTGTAGAGTAATGACGCCTTGCATCAACACATCCAAATACTTGTCTTTGTACTCGGACAAGTCTTTTATTTCAGACTCCTGAAAAAAAAGATATTGTTTCTTTTTTGAAATTTTCGTCTGCGCAAACGATTGACCAATAATGTATTTCACCCACAGATCACACTAGATACCGCATTACGAGATTCGTTGTTCCTACAAAAAGTCACCAAAGTTTGAGGAAGGCGCGGGTCCCGGGGAGTGCACCCAAGCGTTATCATTGGCTATCTCAAGGTTTGCACAACCAATGAGAGTAATTTTGTATGTCCTGACGGCGGAATCTATAGGATTTACTGCTGATTGCACAATCAATAGGCGTTATTGGTGAGCATTAGCGGAATAGCGCTAATGTGTTGTCTAAAAGTATTCACACTGTACCAAAATGCCTCCGGGGTGGATTGGGAAGTCGTTGACAGAAACTTATAATAATCGTCGATCGTAATCGTCTCACAGACCTTTTCATCGTTGTCGAAGCAGAGGTTTGTGATCTCCTTCATAGAGAGCACCGCGTCTGGGTTGCACTCGTCGACGACGCGGTCAGCCATGCCTTGCTTGTTGATTTGTCGGTCGTAGATCTTTTTCTCGAGGCAGCAATCCATCACGAATCGGTACACGAAACATGGCTTCCTTTGGCCGTACCTAAAAATAACGATACTCTTGTGATTTTTTTGCTAATTTAGTCTATTAACCTATGAAGACTGCATTAAATTGAATAAAACTCAGCCCAAAAATGGCCCGACCCAATGTCCATCGACTTCACACTTTGCCTACCAACTTATCTGGTAGTGGCCAAATAATGGAACTAACGGCTTTCTATGGATGGCAATCAGTTTTGTTCCGAATGTACTTCGTATACCTCCCCCATTCGACTCTCATGCTACGGCCACATACTAGACACGAAGTGAGAAGAGGCGACGTAGTGTGGCCACTTTACTCACGCACGTGTAATTTGGCTAAGGAAAAGGCAAATAAAACTTATGTTTTTTCGCCAAAAGAAAAAGATAATAATATGAAAATTCTCTTCTCTGTTATTTTTATATTAAAAAAAGTTAATATAGTGCGAAGGAGACAGCGAGAACCAGGGTATACGCACCCTTAAAAGAGATGAATACCGCGAGGAGAGGCGCGAGTAGAGTAATGTGTGGCTGCATTCCTCGCGCAGGGCCGCAGGGTATTAAGTTAATAACACTGTATCCAGTGCGCACAAAGAAACACAAGTCGGCTCGTGACGACAAGAGAGATAGCATGTTCGTAGCGTCCACGACTGAAGGTAGATGCGATTAAGCGAATTGAGGTTCAAGTAGACATGGGTAACTTGCAATATCATTCGCCACCAGACTTTCCCAACAAGGTCCCAGAAGCGGAGCAGTGGACCGAAGAGATGGTATTTACTCAGCCGCGTATGAAAAACGGTTACATTACATTATCAGCCAGAAGACGTCCACTGCTGAACATAGACCTCCCCCTTAGACCGCCACGCCGACCGACAACGTGCCACTAGCATCCACCGGTTGCCCGCGACTTTCACAATGTCGTCGGTCCACCTAGTGGGAGGCCTGCCTACAAGAACCTTTCTTCCCCATCAGTTATCGGTTCTTCGAGTGATGTGGCCTGCCCATTGCCAAAAACGGTTGACGATGAATAATTAAGCCAATCGAAGATTTTTCTTTTTTTTTTCTTCATTATTATTATTTATAGGCTTGCGTTTGACTGCCATCACGTCTGATGTTAAACGAGGATGCAGCCTACGACGGAGCACGCTTGCCTAGAAGAAGCGCATTCCACTGTTCAGCAGTTCGAATAAAGAAAGTGGAATCTTTAATTTCTTTAATTCATGAGAGGATTCGGTGGCTATGTTCAACACGTTTAAAACTGTGTGGTTTCTTACCTGTATACTCGACAAACGGCCTGCGTATCATGGCACGGGTTCCAACTAGCGTCGAACACGATCACTCGGTTAGCGCCCACGAGGTTGATGCCGAGCGAGCCCGCGCGAGTCGACACGAGGAACAGATAAATGTGGGGGTTGGTGTTGAACTCATTTATTAGCTTTTCACGCTCAAGAGCGTGCGTTGATCCGTCCAATCCTGTGAAAACAATATTTATTGAGTAAAGCTATAAAGCGTAGTATAGAACCACAGATCGCACCCTAGATTCTGCATTCAGGACACTCGAAACGCACCACACATCAGTCTAAAAATACACTTATAGGAGATTATGTGATTGGTTGATTGTTAGGCGCGAGTAGGCGTAACCTTGAGATAGCCAATGAGAACGCTCGGTCGCACTCCCCGCGACCCGCGCCTTCCTCAAACTTTGGTGACTTTTTGTAGTAACAAAGAATATCGTAATGCGGTATCTAGTGTGACCTTATACACAGATCACGCTCTGCGACACTTGGTTGACCAAAGATTTCAAAAATAGGTTTGCGCTTAACATTGGCGTCCCAGCAAAATTTGCGCGACCTGACGAAATCTCTACCAATTACGTCGCATCGCTCTCGAGTACGTCGACAGCTCACCAACGAAGTCGGTGTACAACTGAGTTCTCATTGGTGCTAAATATAATTAAGCGCAGTTTACTTGGCTGTCTAATTTCTAAATTATATATAAGTTTATGACATATACGGCAGACAGTTGAAAGTGGCTGAAAATGAAAAAAAATGTCGGGCTAAAGTGGCGTGGCATCTGACAGGCCTATTTCCAGTGGACTGATGTATGCTGATTATGAGCATAATAAATATGTTTAAATAGTGTTCATAACAAAATACTTACGGTAGTAGTTGGTATTCCTCTCCCATACACAGTTAGTTCCAGGTATGTAATTACGCTCTAAAAAGTCTTCAATGAGATTCAAGGTAAATAGACTCTGACTGAAGAGAAGCAATCTATCCCCCATTTTGATGCTCTCATTCAAAATGTAGAAAAAGAGCTCCATTTTAGCAGAGTTTTCTATGATTCCGGGTATGTAGTCTTTTAATAATTCAGCAGCCCAATCGTAAGTCATTTCTTCGGCTTTCTTGACCAAAGCTAATTCTTCTTCGCGGTTCAATTTCTCTTCTTTCTCACTCTCGTCTGACTCCGATTCGTCGTTCTTTTCCTTTGATGTTTTTCGGTCCTTGCGCCCTTTCGGTTTCGCCTTGCTTTTCGGTTTGGACTTATCTCCTTTCTTGCTGTCTGCTGCTTTTGGTCGTCCTCTCTTTGGTTTTTTAGGGATTTCTTCTTCAGTTTCAGAGCCGTCACTCTTCGCTGCTTCTTTTACATCTTTAGTTTTCGCGGCTTCTGCTTTAGCATCTTTAGGCGGTGTTTCTGTTTTGGAAGATTTCTTCGATTCATCTTTGACGATTTTCTTCGTATCTAAATCGGCAATCTTTACCTCCCCATCAGATTCCGATTTTATTTCTGTTTTCTCTTCGGCTTTCAGTTTGTCGATTTCTGTCTTTAGTTCTGTTATAGGCCAAGAAGTGAGTGGGCTGCCGGAACTCGCGCTACCCAAAGGAGGTTTAGTTTCCAGATGTGGTGGGAAATTAGTATAAGAATTGGGGTAGTTCCCACTGTTCTCGTTTTCTTGAGGATTGGGAAATGGTGGATTTCCTGGAAAGCCTTCATAGCTGGGATTTCCATATTGATTTGGAGGTACATCTTGTACCATAGCCTGTACCGATTGTGGCATCACATTTTGCCCCATGGGTGGCACATTTTGTTGCACGGTGCCCCCGGTCATATTATTGTGTATGATGCTCGAAGATACATTTTGCTCCATGCTAGGCGGCACATTTGGTGGCAATCCAGGCTCGGTCTTGACTTCAGTCGTCGGGAAACCATGTTCTGGTAGTTCGGTTTTCACAGACGGATTAGGCACATCGTTAGCAGTTTGAGGGGGTATGTTGTTGGAATACCCTGGGTAGTTTTGTGCATTGTCGTATTGATTGTAAGGGCCTTGATTCGGTCCAAAGGGTTGCGCATTGCCGCCGTAAGGCTGCGGACCAAACTGTTCGCTCGGGTATTCTTGAGTAGGCGGGTTATTAGGATAGGGACCCGGAGTGTTAGAATTGAATTCAGTATAACCGGGTTGTTGATAACCTTGGTACGGGGGTCGCTGATTAGCGTAACCTTCTTGATTTGAATATGGTTGCATGGCGTTTCCAGGATATGGCTGGTCAGATGGGGGTCCAGTATAGTTAGGAGGATAATGTGGAGGATTATTATATCCACCAGAAGGGTTGTTTCTATAATCTGGCGCCGTCTGATTATTCGGATACGGCGGAGCGGGACCATTGCCTCTATAATCTTGAGGGGTTTGACTATTAGGGTACTGAGGATTATTATAATAACCCTGATTCCCGTAATACCCGCTATTACCCCAGTAGTTTTGATTGTACCCTTCTGCGTTATTCTGAGGGTACTGATTGGGGTAGTTATTGCTGTAAGGCGGTTGCTGTTGGTAGTAATTGCTGTCGTAGTTTTGATTGTATCCCGGATTGGGAGGGTAATAGCCCTGAGAGTTTTGGTAATTAGGATATGGGGGGAAACCGCCTTGGTCGGGTCGGTACCCGGGTGGGCCGCTATAAGGACCATTTGGGGGGTATTGATTTCCGTAACCGTCCTGCCGGGGCGGCATCGGCGCTGTTGTCATATTTGGGGGAATTGTAGCTGCTGGCTTTTTCGGTCCACCCTACAAAGATAAAAAAGCCTATTAGAAAGTTTTTGTACTATCGCAAAAAAAAAATAGCTGTGCATGAAATAATGTATATTCTACATTATTTTATAGTATCTACTGACAAATACCAAAAGATCTGCACACATCCGTTCGGAGAATGGTCTTTGGGCATCCGCTGATCACCACATGCAATGCGTGAGCTTTATAATTTCCAAAACTACAATTCTGTGTGAAAATATTCATTACTCACGCGTGGTTTAGGCCCCGGTTTCCCACGGGGCTTCCCGTTCTTGTTCAAAACACGGCCTGCTTTAGCTACACCTCCCAACTCCTCCAAATCTATATCCTCCTCAATGGCAGCGTTCACTTCACTACGTTTTCTAAGAAAATTGTAGAGAACGTCTGGATGGTTCCATATCTGTAAATAAAGATTGATAATCCAAATATGTGACAATATTTCTCGCCCCATTTTGGGCAAAAACGAAACAAGTATACATATTTGTATGTTTGTCACGTTTCCGCCCGAAAATAAGTGGATGAAGCCTTGCCTCAGTAGCCTGGATTAAGATACATACCTTACAGCAAATGGCGAAAGCTTTCAGCGGATTTGGTACGGACGTGGAGCGAACCACCTCATTCATGAACCTTTCGTACAATTTACGTTGTAATGGCGTCATTCGAATCAAAAGAACGTATTCCTCTTTCTGAGGTAGAGTAGATTGTAGTACTGCGTGTGATCGTCTAAAATAGAAACGCTTTTTTATGTTATAAAGTAAAAAAGGGGTCGTGTTTTTTTTTCTTGAGTAAAGCATCGAAATGAATCTTCTGAATGTAATTAAGGAATTTACAATAAAAAGCCGACAGAATATGTATAAAAACTAGTTTAATGTTTCTTTTTACCTTATTCTACCCGACTGCCCGAGAATGAGTGTCATTTTTTGGGGTATGTGTATGTACGTTGGTGTGTTCGTATATTACCTCCTGTAAACTAAGCGGCTTGATCAATTTTGACGGGTGTGGTATCGTTAGATTTCTCTTTTTGTCCGGATTTTCATGGGCTACATTTTGCAATCGGGTTTTTTTGTTATCTTTTACTAAAAATATTTGTTAGATGTCCAACAATGTAAAAAGAATGGCTACAGACCACCAATTACGACTATTAGCGAGGAAATTCAGTACTGTAATTGATCAAAAACGATTATTTGCATAATTGGTTATCTAAAAACCTTTTTTTTACCTCTTTTTTGACCAGTCAGGTAAAAATAACGTATGTAAAATGACTACGTCAAGATGTCAAGATTCTATATTTCTACAAAAATCTAGTCATACGCGGGGTTGTTTTACTTAAGGTGGACTTCCAAGGACTCGACTATATCGCAGCCAAGCGACAGCACATTGGGTAGTGCGCAGATTACTTAATACTTGTTTTTAAGTGACAGAGCTGCGTCAAGAAGAAATAAGAAGAGCAGAAGTTTCACCTTTGCACAAAACCGACGAGCAGTGAATGTAACACATGAGCTCTATATCTCATGAGCCTTATATCCTGGGGCGTGGAGTCAATGCACTGTCCGTTCTGTATGGGACGCTCGAACATGTTGCAGAACTCAGTCTTGCTACCAAGGTAGTTCGGACGTACGAAGTCCACCATACACCAATATTCGATTAGGTTGTTCTGAAGTGGGTACCCTGGAATACACTATCAAGATGAGCACGGTGACTACAATTTCAACTTCAGTTTTATCTTTGATTTTATAAGTGTACCATTTTTATATTTATTTGCAATAACATAAAAATGATAAAAAAATCTGAAATATAAATATACTGTATATTAATATATTGTATATAAACATACTGTATAGCTAAATCTCAATCGGAGCAAATCGGCGTTTTTATGTATGTTTGAGTGTATTTGTTCAACGATAAATTGAGTGTCGTTGATTCGATCGTTACAATGCAATTCTGAAGATCGAGTATGAACATTAGGACCGCGAGGTCACAGTTCTGGGCGAATTACTAGTTTATTTCAAGTTAACGTCATGTTCATGATTATGTGAATATAGTAGGATGACAAAATAAGAGGTGTACTTTAAAAGTATTGGCTACCTAATGTTGTGTAAAATTTAGGGGTTGTTTATTAATTTAAGGAGCGTTTTCGTTCTCATCGGACAGCGGGAAAGCGATCCAATTTGCATTCATTTGTGTTTTTTTTTTTATGTTACTCGGTGACGAGACGAGCAAGTCGGTCACCTGATGTTAAGCGTCACGCTTGCCCATAATAGTTCAGTGCCACCCAGAATTTTGAACTTAACAGTTCAAAACTATGCGCGGCAATGAACTGCGCTCGTCACCCTGAGTTGTTAGATGTAAAATCTCTGTATGCCTAGTAATTACTATGGAAACATTGCCCTTCAATCCGGAACACGGTAATGCTTGCACACTACTGCTTGGCGGTTGAATAACTGGCAAAGGTGTGGTACTTCCACAGGCGGACTCTGCAAGAGAGTCCTACCACTACTGTATGGCCGTAGCCTCCGCTCTGAAGCCGCCGAGATCGAAAACGCGGCCTAACGCGTACCTGTCAGTACTACTCTGCGCTTCGTCCGCATCTGCTTTAAAGCGTAAGATATGTTGGAGTGAGAATTCTTGATCCTGTGTCCCTCGTCGCAAATTACTAAATCGGGACCAGGCTTTACTAAAGCCTCGTACATTTCTGAAAACAAAATTTCTTAGTATAGCCGTGGTAGGTCAGTGGGAGCACGCTCGCCTCACATTCGTGGGGTCGTGGGTTCGAACCCGGGCGGGCGGCCCGTACCAATGAGTTCTTTGGAACTTACGTACGGATATATACCACTGGCTTTTCGGGGAAGGAAAACGTCGTGAGGAAACCTGCATATTTCCGGAGATGAAATTCGATGGCGTACGTGAATCCGCTGACCCGCACTGGGCCAGCGTGGTGGATATGGCCCAATCACCCTTCGAGGGTAGGCTAATATCCCAGCAGTGGTATGTTCAAAAGGCTGAAGCAGATGGTTTTACCATCATCATCAACCAAAAGAAGTCAACTGGTAAACAAATTAAAGGAAAAAATAAAGGGGGGTTGCCATAATCCTCACGCTTGGCAGGCGGCTATGGGACCGCGAAAGGCGCACCGGTTACTAAGAGGACGCTGCCAGTTCTCATGTGGTTCTGGTCGAAGTTTTAGGACGTACCCGGGTCATAGCATAGTTTACCTTGAATTAACTTTCGTCACACAGTACGCAAGGTAATTCAAGGTACTTTTAAGGACACTTTTGAGAATGCATTAAACCGCCGTCTCGTCCATACAAAAAGCGTAGTCTGATACCCACCCCTTAACGATTAATCCGATTTCGATGATTTTTTCATATGTTATCTACACCGTGAAAAACTACGCTTGTATATTGTTTTTTGTTCTCGTGCGTGACGTCACCTGCCGGTCCCAACGGAAGACCAGCGCTGGTTGGCTACAACCAGCATCTTGCTGAGTTGGGGCTGGTTTGTGGCAAAAAACTCTATGTATTTTTTGTTTATTTTTCACTTTATAATTAATTTTTCCATGTTTTTTTGCTACAAATAAACTATTGTCTATTGTCTATTTTTTTTAATATCGCAATATCTTCGTTGTTATACTTAAAGTGACAATTTTTTTGCATCGAAAATACGACAAAGAACAGTAGTTCTTGTGTTAAAAATGTTTATGGTACTCTACCATAAACATTTTTTGTACTATTCACCACACAACATTATACTATTCACCAACAATCGTGCATGTTCAACCACACCATTTTTACACATTAACACTCGAAATAACACAAGTTTTGGAAAATTATACAATGACGCGACTTGACTTCTTCATGTTCCCGCCAAAAATCCTCCTTCTAGTCTGTTCCGTATAAGCTTTTGGTTGGTATAGAATGTTAGTAAGACATACCGTCTAGAAGCTTTTTATCTTCATCAGTTTGACTGTTTTCGTTATTAGGATCTTTTTTAGCTTCATCTCTATCTTCAGTCTTAGCTTG
Organism: Apocheima hispidaria; assembly: GCA_947579745.1. NCBI lineage: Eukaryota > Metazoa > Arthropoda > Insecta > Lepidoptera > Geometridae > Apocheima > Apocheima hispidaria. The sequence continues at coordinate 9,219,334 of OX388151.1, forward strand.
GAGCTCGCCGTCCACCGCCTCCACTTTAGATTCTTCCGACATCTTAGATTGGTTAGTGATGTCTGAACCCTAAAAATAAAGGTAAACATTTAAGGTAAGTGTTATAGGCACACCACACACCAATACTACAAATGTCGTACAGCACACAAAACATTTATAGTAAACCTACATTTAAATAGGAAATGCGCTTATAGACAATACGCCACGTTTCTTCACAAAAAGTGTACCACGTAACACAAATGTCTTACCGGACACAAATGTGTCTTTGGTGTGTGGTGCGCCTGAGATTTCGTTATTACTTAACATCAGGTAAGATATGGTCAAACTTCAGATCACCCTCTGTAGATTCCATTCTCAGGACTATAGAAGCACACACATTAAGTCTGTGTTAAAATATACCTATAAACTGATTTTCACTTTCATTGGTAGGATAGGCGTACCTTGAGACAACGAATAGCAACGCTTTGTTAGTCCCCGCAATCTGCACTTCCCTCCAGCTTTGGTAAAAAAGTTTATAGTACAAAAAAAAATTCAAGCTAGTTCTCGATAAAGTATCTTATTCGAAATCTTTATGAAATACAAAACAATAATCAAAAAATATTTAAAAAATTATTACCTTTCCAGTTATTGCCCGCGATTTTTAACTAGCCCTTATTTATCACACAGGCGCAACGCGTAAGCCCGGGTTCGAATCCTATCAGTCGCCGAAATTTTGAACCGTCGACCATAACATTTTTTATGTACCTGGGTATCTTCATTTCCAGCTTCTATCCCTTTCTTTTCTTCTTTTTCCTTTTCTTTCTCCTTCTCAGCTTCAGCCTTCAACTCCGCTTTTTTCTTCTTACGAGGTTTTTTGTCTTTTTTCATACTTAACAACCTATACAGTTCGTAGCCTATCATAAGAACACCTCCAGTTGTAGTCCAGTCCTGAAAAAATGCGGTAAAGCTTATTATACATTTATAATATACAGTTTCGGACTCAACATTTGTGTTTATTAACCACGAAGGAACAAAGAAGATATTTATATGTTTTGAGGAAGAGATTATTTGTGTGCTTTTAAGTTTTTTTATTAATATTACCCATCTGGTTATTTCAATACAATTAGTAATTAGGATAATATTTTTCGGGTATATACGTGTAGTTCAGTATACAGTTCCTATGTAACCTCCTATCGCCTCAAACGCTGACCGATTTTAGATTATCATTTGTGTAGATTCAACTTAATATCGGGAGCGTCATAGGCAACATTTTGCAGAAGGGTTTAAAAAAACTCCACAACATCTAGATTTTGATGCAGGTCTTTTTTTACAAACCTTTTTTTTTCTCTTTCCTCCTAAGAGGATTTTGGCGTCGCACGTCTTATGCATTTGCCAGTGTCAAGTATACATATATATTTTCAAGTTTTGTTAGATATTATCAAACAAGTCAAAGTCACAGTCAAAGGCGAGCAAAGCAAGTCACGGTCAAGTCCAAGTCATGCCCCAGTAAAGTGGTGAAAACTTTACTAGAGCCTTCTATGGAGTTTTGGAAACAACACGAAAATTCACGTTTCACGACATTATACCATTCACCAACACTCGTGCATTTTCACGAACACTTAACGGGTGAATATTCACCGTTTTTACACATCAACACTCGAAATAACACAAGTTTTGGAAAATATTAAAATGACGCGACATGAATTCTTCACGATCTCATCAAAAACCCCTTGGCAAACCTTGAGCACGCTTTTATGGCGGGCGTATCCATATATACCAATAAAATTGCTGCATAATCTATATAAAATAATTTAAATACGAAAGGGTAACCTCCTTTTGAAGGTGTAAACTTTTTTTTTTTTTTTTAATTTTTCATAGGCTTGCGTTTGACTGCCATCACTTCTGATGTTAAACGAGGATGTAGCCTACGATGGAGCACGCTTGCCTAGAAGAAACCGATTCACTCGCGACTTTCAAGTTTTAACCCAGATTAACCTTATTTGGTTAAAAGCGTGTTTTACAGTCGAAACGAAATTTAAAAAATTACCTATTAGTGTATCTATCTACCTTTATAACTTTGGCTCGCATTTGAAGAGTTTTATGGCTGTCATTCAGCACGTATATGGGGAAGTTTCTCGGCCGCACCTCCCCGTGCGCCGATAACGGACTCGTGCTGGCGTCTAGTGGCAGCCACATGTTAAATTCTGCCACCTGAAATGTACAATCAAAAATTATATGACAACAAAGGGGCAACCATACAATTGTATTCATGAATAAAGAAATTCAGGAAATATAATTCCCATAGAATTCCCATTAAAAAATGTCCCAATGTGGTTGACAGCAATGTATTGTCGTTTACTCTCTCGTTCTCCAGGGCGGTATGTCTTTCTATCTCTAGATGACATGTGTAATAGATACAGAGCAAATTTATGTGTTACATTACATTATCAGCCAGAAGACGTGCACTGATGAACATAGGCCTCTCCCTTAGACCGCCACACAGACCGACAATGTGCCACAGGTTGCCCACGACTTTCACAATATCGTCGGTCCACCTAATGGGAGGCCTGCCTAAGCTTCGTCTTCCTGTGTTAATTATTGACATATAGGTAAGTATCATGTGGTTACATACCCAGTTCTGCAATGTATTTATTGGCATAATGCATAGGACAGTCTTAGATGAGGTGTGACGTAGGAAAATATCACAGAAGCAGACAATCTGCAGGGTCTTTCCAAGCCCCATGGAGTGGGCTAGGATGCAGCCGAAGCCCGTGGACGTCGAGAATCGCTCCGTAGATTCTATTATGTTGTCGAATAGGAATCTCACGCCACCGATCTAAAATGTTAAACAAAATTGACATTCTGATTTGGTTATCTCACAGTCAAATAAAAATACCTAACTATTTATTATGTGCTTATGTTTTACGATGGGCGTTTTCACAGCTTGACTTGAAATAGAAACACAGGCTAACTCATTCGTAAAACGGAAAAAAACCCTACTGCTATTGAATATTATTGCATTAGTAATATCAGTATAATTAAATTTATTTATTTATTTAATAGACACCAACATGATGTACGTCGTTGTAACAAAGAAGGAAGCAAGCAATGGAAACAGGCTAAACGTCACCACAATTATAGGTGCAGACTACATGATATTAAGAAGCGAGTTTTACAGTTTATATTTTACTAGCTGTTACCCGCGACTTCGTTCGCGTGGACCTATTTAAAAAAGGGAGCCTATGTCCGTCTCCTCCCCTTAAGCTATATCTACAATAAAAAATATAAAAATATATGCAAAAATTCAGCTCGATCCGTTCAGCCGTTTAGCCATGATAAAGCGACAAACACCCAGACAGAGAGACAGACAGAGTTACATTCGAATTTAATAATGTTAGATAGGATTTGCCAAACTCGCTAGGTTCTCAAGAGATGGCGTTGAAAACATATTTTTTACGTCGTATATTGCAATTTAGTCTAACTTGAACTAAACCTTAAACTGCGGACAGAATATTATATCAATTAATCATGTTTCTATGTTACCCATATTTTCATCGGCTTCTAAAGCGATATGAACATTAGCTGACTAAATACGTAGCGCTACCTATTATTATAACGTTTTTTCGGTGGTACACTTTTTTGTATGAGATTGTCATTCTTCTCGTATTATTTTTCCGTTATCACCATCTAAATCTTAACAAAATATTTTGTTTTTGGGGTCAATGGCTTGGATAAACTATATCTATGCCGATATGTTTTTTTTTAAAAATGTTTATGGTATTCTAATTACAACTACTTTCCTTCGTCGTATTTTCGACGCAAAAAAAATGTCACTAAGTGCCTATAAATTCGAAGATATTGGGAAATTAATATATATATATATATATATAAGTACAAGCATAGTTGGATACTGATAAGCTATAACATGTCAACCCACAAAAAATCAAAAATTGTGTTAACTCAATTTGCGATTTTTTTGGGGGTTGTCATGGTATTGCTTATCAGTATCCAGTTATTCACGGTGTAGATAACATACAAAAAAACCATAGAACGTTTACGTTACGTTTAGGGATCGGGATCGGTATCGGTATAATCAATTCTAAAAACTGAAAGTAGAAAAACAATGTAATTTATTACCTGATGAGGCTTGATGATTCTTGCGATTTGGGGCGCCAGGAATATGTCTTCTTCACTCTCTGGGTGACCGACGTTGATCTGCACTCTGCCTTGCTCGTCAGGGATATTGTACGCGTCGTTTACGTGCAGACCTGCAATATTTCGCATTTTTGAGATCACACTAATATTATAAAAGCAAAAGTTTGTCTGTAAATGTGTAAGTATTTAAGTGTTTGTTCCCGTTCAACTATGTAACGGCTGAACGGATTTGAATGAAATTTGGTGCGGAAGTAGCTTACACCCTGGATTAACACATAGGCTACTTTTTATCCCTGAAAAAATATTCGGTTTCTTTAGAATAGCGGGTGAACCCGCGGGGCGCAGCTAGTAACTTATAAATTAGATGCCTGTCTGAATGTCTACCGGATCACAGGATATGGTCACAGATAATGGCAATTAACGCTAGCTACCCACGTTCAGGTATCGATCTGAAGTTTGAACACGTGTTAGGCACTTGACGACAATTTTTCGGTTTTCGGTTCTTTGGCTGCCCTAGGGGCCGAAATGAGTATACGCCGATTAACTATACCTTTTAACCCGACTGCCCAAGAAGGAGGGTAATGTTTTGGGGTGTATGTGAGTATGTTCGTGTGTTTCTATAGTACCTCCTGTAACCTAAACGGCTTACACGATTTTGACGAGTGAGGTGTCGTTGGATATCTCTTTATGTCTGGGGTGTCACAGGCTACATTTGGCAGTCGGGTATTTTTTTTTTTTTGATGATATGACTTGTCAAAGTGTGTCAACTTAGGGCAGTGAGTAACCTGGGATATCAATGGAAAAATCGTGTAACCTGAATTATTAGGATCTTCTTCTGCTTCAGGACTGGGCGGAACTTCAGAATCAGAGAGCATGATGCAGTCGTCGGAATCAGATGACGAAGACGAAGATTCTTCGCCGCTACTGCTGTCCACGATTTCCACAACCTGAAAAGAAAATTAAGTGACAAATCCGTTTTGCGTGTTAAAAAAGGTATCAACTAAGCATTCAAACATTAATATGAGTAATTTATAGATTCTCTTCTTTTCAAATGGCAATAAAGTGTGATACACAAAGCGTCGTTAGCAATGATGCAAAAACTGTTATGATGTAAGTGACGACCACCAACCGGAAGACGCAGCGTAGGCAGGCCTCCCACTAGGTGCACCGACGATATTGTGAAAGTCACGGGCAACCGGTTGATGCAAGTGGCACGTTGTCGATCTCTGGCTGATGATGATGAACCAACACTTACCTCTTTCTTATCAGCCTTTTGATCAGGTTTCTGTCCAGCTCCCGATGTGGTCGGTTTCAGTAACTTCGTCACTTCTAACTGTCCATGTTTTGATGTAGCCTTTTTTATTTCACCCGAAGGTAACTTCACCATGACAGTGTTAGGCAAGCTGAAAATAAAGTTCAAAGTTTGAAAATGCACTTTAAGACAACATCAATAAAGCTTACACTGAAAGGGGTATTTACTTTAATTTCTGACCAGCTCCACCCTTCTTCAAAAGTGAAGATCCACCTTGCAGAAGTGAAAGTGTCTTTTGGTGAATTTTGTTTTGCCGATTCAAAGCTATCTGCTTTTGTACCTGTTAACAAAAAAGTAAGAGGTTTTTTAGAACAATAACAATAAATACATATCAAAAGTACTTACAGAACTAATTATACAGAATATTACATTCAAAATACCGCAGACGGGCCCTTAACATACTAAGTGTTAAGGGCATGCTAACCCATCATTTGAGCTGTCATTTGTAAAAGAAATGTTAAAATAAGTTTTTGTGGAAAAATATATTTTCAAACTATGTCTAAAATAACCAATCTGTAGTGTCTTTCCGCTGCAACGTAACGTCCTGTACAATTAAAAAATAATATGTGTTTGTAATATATTTTTCGAGACAAGCTTTTATAAAATCCGTTATACCACCATGTTATGGCACCAGCCATAAGCTGATCAAAGCGACTCCAAACTCCATCAATTTACTGTTATTTACTGAGGAGTTCGGTTTTCCACTTTCCGTCTCCATCATCAGATCAGATCAGATCACCTCTAATAGTATTGTATTGTCATCAGAACTTGACAGGCATGCAGAATTTCAACTCATTTAAACGAGAGGAACCGGTCTTAAAATCTGGTGCAGGATTTGAGCCGAACATACATACAAACATTGCAAGTTAAATGAAAGCTTATAAAAAAGCTTGTCCCAAAATAAATCTCTCCACATAGCCTGAAGTGCCATGCCTAATGTGGAATATGTATGTACCTCTCTGATTATCCTTTGCTGCTCTTGTACTCGCGCCAAACGCTCCGACTCCTGTCTCTGGGCTGCCAGAGTTGAAGCGTCCAGGTTCTTCTCGTCCATCACTTCTCTGATGTTACGGCGCACATTTAGTGCATTAGGATTCACAGGCTTCTTCTGAAAATTTATGAAATGGGGTTCATTAAACATATCTGTTTATATTACACATGATGCTGGTGGATGCTGATTACGTAAAAAAGTAAGTAAGTTCGTATAGGCAGGGGGTTAGCCCTGATGACAGATAAGATTGAAGACTTGTTTGGCTCAATGGTAGAATATCTGCCTTATGAGCAGGAAGTCCCGGGTTAACTCCCGGCCAGGCAGATGTTTGAATGATCAATTGAAATATCTGCTCTGGGTCTGGGTGTTAGTTAGTGTAGTGGGGAGCTACAAGTGTGAAATGTTATTTCGACTTATTTTAGTTTTTAGATTCGCTGATGGCCTATGATTTTTCTTGAGGGATTATTATGATAAACAATTAAATGTCATCTGACCCACTCTGTTTAGTGCTCAGTTGTAAAGTGTATATGTGTAGCCATAACCCACAAGAAGACTGACCGGTGTTTAGGTAGGACGGCAGGGAAAATTGCACAATAAACCTGAAGGGTAAGAAGTGCAGTCAACTGCAGGACCTCATCTCCTGTCAATTGAATTAGGTCAAGGATTTTTACTCAACATAAGATAAAAAAATAAAGGTAACCGGTTCCTTGAGGAAGGACACCGAATGTGATCGAAACTATAGTCGGAATAACCAACTTAAGTTAACGAGAGTATTCCCGTTTTATTAAAACAAAACATAAAAATTAAAAATTACACTTAATTACATTTAAAATAGACTCAGTAAATTAAATCCAAGGCAATTTAAGGCAAGGCAAGCTGAAGAATTGGACAGCTGAGCAGATGTACTGCTCGCCAAACTGACATTTGCCGACCCATAAAACTCCATAACCTCTTAACCGATTTTGGCATATTTGAACTTGAAATAACTACTTGGCTACAAAAAGTTATAAGGGTCAAATTAAATTCAATTATTGCTCAATTAATAGTTTGCACTGAACAGAGACTTTGTGACCTCACAACCCCCCGACCGGGTATGCTCATATTTGGACTTTAAAATTATATTGAAATTTAATACTTGCCACAAAACTTCATAAAGATCGGATCAAAGGTTCTCAAGTCATTGTTGGACAAATAAAAACACAAAAATACATATACAAATGCCATTCTGCTCTCGTGGACCTGTAGAAGTTCACTGCGCCCATTCATTAAAAAATGTGATAAAAAATAATAATAATGAATTTTATATAAAAGAAGCTAAATTGACTTCATTGAAAGACAAGAAATGAAGAAGTAGTTCTTCATACTAAAATTATAAATGCAAAAGTTTGTGTGTAAGTGTGTAAGTACGTAAGTGTTTGTTCTCGTTCAACTTGGTAATGGCTGAACAGATTTGAATGAAATTTAGTATGGAAGTAGCTTATACCCTGAATTAACATATAGGCTACTTTTTATCCGGGAAAATATTTGGTTTCTTCAGAAGAGCGGGTGAAAACGCGCAGTGCAGCCAGTAAGATAATAAACGAGAAAACTTCATATATAACTCACATCTTCATCTTCTTCTGGGTTCTCATCATTATTTTCAGTTTCCGCTTCTCCATCTTCCTTCTTGACAGGCTTCACACTAATCTCCCCCATTTCCTTTAGTTTCTCTGCTATATCTTCAGAGTAGTCTTGACTACTGTCCTCTTGTTTCATATTCAACAATTCATCAGCTGTTTTCTCTGGACATAACTCACTCTCTTCAACTTCCGATATTTCTACATTTTTTGTCAAATCTAAGTCTCCTTCGTTTATAATATCACTAATTGAGAGAGTTTTGGGTGCCTCTGCCTGTTCTGGCTCAGGTAAGGGTTTTACAGGAGACTCCACAGGCTTTGTTGCATCTTTGTGTACCTTTTGCTTCGCTTCTACTATATCACCAGTCTCTGGGTCAATGTAACTCTCATTTTCATCGTTTAACTCCTCAATAGCAGTCGGATTGACAGTGAATTCTTCCTCTGATAAACCATCACTATCTGATTCACTTTCCTCACTAGAAAACTCACTTAACTCTAATAAGCTGTTACCGACTAAACCTCGGATAGAAATACCAGTGTCTTTTTTGAGTTTCTTGGTGAAGTCTTGGAAGGTTTTGACCGCTTCCATTTTCCGCTTGTGGGACATGGGGCGGGCACGCGGGGTGGCCCGCCGGCGTGAGTTCATCGCAGCTGCTTGAGCGTAGTGCGCTCTCTGTATCCTTGCAATGGTTTCATCGTCATCTTCACTGTCAAGGACGTCGTCCTCAGACTCGTCTTCGTCGTCTACAACTCGCCTCTTCACCTTGTTCTTGACAGGCTCCTGCCCACCGGCTTCGTCCATCGCAACCAATGTATACTTGCGATTACAGACACATTCATCAATACCGATCCCAAATTGTAAGCATTATTTCAATTGTAATTTTTCTTGCGCTTAAACATAAATCACATTCCGTAATTGTTGTAACAGTCTTCAATCAATCCAGAAATGAAAATGTAACTGCAAAAGACACAAACAAATTGTATTTTCAGTAAGCTCCTTTGTAGATATTTTACAGGACGCGGCTTCGTAAATCGGAAGAGAATTGAGCCGGATGACACCATTCATCAAATCAAACGACTCACGCCTGTGGCGATATATGTATTGTTTATCATATCAACAAATTTAATTATCACTAAACAAATGTCTGCAATTAAATCTTAGGAAGCCATTACTTCCGCAATAAATAGCCATAGTCAACTATTCATTCGCTATACAATTTGTGTATTCCACAAGCGTGTTTACAAAAATTTTACGCTTCTACGTCACAGTCGTCGTAGAGCTTTTAATGACTTTCAGCAATAAAGTTTATTATTGCAAATCATTTGATTAAAGAGTCTTATAATCTTCAAATACAAAGACGCATTATGGCAAAGAAAATGCATCCTTATCAACATATACCATACACCAAAAACTCTGCCAGCACACATTAAAAAAAAATGGCAACATTATTGATTTGCTTTCGAAGTTAGTATTAGAAGGTTGGCAATGATATTTATTTTTAATCTGTTTGTGGAAGACCACAGATTGTTATGAGAGTTGGCCTTTTAGCGACACAGATAAACAATTTAAGCTCCATCAAACACTTTGTAATCTTATGATCTTTCTTTACGAGACGCAAGAGACATCAAATATATTTTCTTTATAAAAAAATATATCTAGTCTAGGTAGAAACTTAATGTATTTATAGGTTTCCTTACGCAAAACGAAACCCTATTCTTGTAGCTGACTGCTGTATGCCCATCCGTATGGCAGGGGCTTCTAGCGCGTAAAAGGAATTTAGAAACTTAGTCTATTTATAGGGTTCCTTACCCAAAGGCCAAAACGAAACCCTATTCTTGTAGCTGGCTGCTGTATGCCCATCCATATGGCAGGGGCTTCTTTCGTTCTGACTGGGATATTTTGTGTAGAACGTGCACCCAAAACCAATTATTTCCTTAGTTTGAAATTCAATATTATTCTTCTTAAATCCCCTGAACATGAAAAGATAGATAGAAACTCCATGCCTAGTACCAAAGAAACTTTACATAAATCTATGCTAGTACTAAGAGATAAACTTAGCCGCTAGTCTCCCTTCTTTTAGTATTTTGACTAGAAACTGTTTATTCATGGTATTTACCTTGGACGAAACTGATGCTAAATCCATGGTATTTACTATTGTTCAAACAAGTAGATAGGGAGGTACTCAAAACACCGATTCATAATGCAGTATCATGTCAGTAGTGTATGCCATGACTAAAATATACAACCTCCTTTTTCTTGGGTTATTAATATATGAAACCTCATAAGAGGGAGGCGGGAACTCGCACTTGGCGGTTTTGTACAGAAGTTGGTTGCTAGGTGAGGTATTTTGAATTTGAAGGTAAAAACCACAGAATTCTTTTAGAGTGGCTATACATGGCCTGACCTGACATCGGGTGAAAGGGACAGCTAGATTCGAATTTTACGGGAGCAAAAGAAACAAACTACTTATTAAGGTTATAGCTTCTCCATCTCGCTCCCCCAGAAACTTATATATAGCCATCTCTTTCACACAATGTCAGGTCAGGCCATGTATAGCCACTCTTAATAAGTCTTTGGTAAAAACCTATGTTGAATAAAATATAACACATCTCAACTAGGGATTTATTTACAATAACTTTTAATTTATTTAACGAAATGATTTCTAGTTTAAAGCTCAATCCAAGAACAATGAATTCAAGCAACACCAACGAGACGTTTTTCTCTCAGCCTTAGGCGGCGCTCCCTTTCAAACTCCTTCATGCGTAGAACATAACTGTAACAAGTAATATTAATTAGAAGAAAAACAAAATATCTAATCCAAGATGAAGCATTTCACAAATCCAAAAACCAACTCACTCATCAAAATCATTCAAACCGTTTAAGCTAAGGAGGCAATATAGGAACTATTTATCAGGAATAAACAAACATACAGACTTATATAAATGAAATGTAAGGTTACCGAATGTGATCGAAACTATAGTCGGAATAGCCGACTCAATTTAACGTGAGTGTTCTCGTTTTATTAAAACAAAATGTGTCAAAACCATTGGGCTTATCCCGTAACTCTGAAAGCGAGTGATAGTGCGCGAGCGGGACCGCGCATAGTGCGACTAAGTTGCTACGAGCGGCGGGGTTATCCTCTAACTTTGAAACGTTCGTGATTCTGATTGCGAGAGCATGCCATCCCGCTCGTACCAACTTAGTCGCACTATGCGCGGTCCCGCTCGCGCAACTCTCGCTATCGCTTTCAGAGTTACGGGATGAGCCCACCGGTTGGCATGCTCTCGCAATCAGAATCACAAAAGTTTTAAACTTAGAGGATAAGCCCACATGTTCGTTTTCATAGTAAAATTACCCTCCTTGGGCAGTCAAGCAAAATGTAATATAATTTACATTTCAATAGAGTTGTAGCATTAACAAAGTCGATAATAAAATATCATACAGATTACCTATCAACAATGGTTTCACATGATGTAATCAGATCACAAGTTATTTATATTGATGTGAGAAAAGAAAATCTACATAATATAAGAGCCTTATTTTAGAATAAGTATTGAACCTCTTTATAGTTATGTAAATCGGTGGAGTAAAATATTTTGGATTAATAAGAAAACATGACATTTTATGCAATGGGGTTAAAATAGTATGTGCATAGATTACTCTGTGGTTTGTGATTTTATGTATTTTGTTTATCAGTCTACTTTTAATAGTAAAGAGGGCAGTAGTTTAATGTAAATAAACTGATGATAATAATAATTATGTGATGAAAACGGTTAGATCTGGGTTCTATGATAATAGAATGTTAACATACTCTTCCTGCTGACAGTTTAAGTATGCATGCTTCTCATGAGCACACTTGTAGACCAAGGGCATATTCTTGTAACGGCACTCATGGTATGGAAGGAGGAGGTGAGAGCAGTAGTCTCGGTACGCAGGCGGGATTCTTGCAGACTCAAGCTCTGCCTCCGTAGCTAGCATCACTGGAAAGCAAATTCAAAGGTAAGTAATCTGTAATCTGCATCAGCCTTTAAGCATACCACTGCTGGGATATCGGTCTACTCGAAGGGTCCCATATTCACCATGCTGGCCCAGTGCGGGTTGGGGAATTCACATACGCCATCGAATTACTTCTCTGGAAATATGCACCATCTTTTCCACATCGAATATAATAGTAATCTGTATTAAAATTATCATCATCATCATCAGCCGGAAGACGTCCACTGCTGTACATAGGCCCCCCTTCATAGTGCCACACCAAACGACAATCTGCCACTTGCATCCATCGGTTGCCAGAACCTTCACAATTTCCTTGGTTTATCTAGTGGCAGGCCTGCCTACACTGCGTCTTCCGGTTCATGGTCGCCACTCAAGAACCTTAAGAAACTTCTCCATGGGGTTGTGATTCGATTTAAACTATTTAAGTTAAATAATAGTTGTACTATGATTTTAAAAATAAATAAGCTTTTTCTTTTCATAGCATGGCCTGTCGTCAATTAGAAATAGAGTAACACATCCAAAGACCTTTCAAGCTATAGATACAACATTACTAGTCGAATTGTAGTAAAATTGTGGAAATAAACTAACATTCTGAAAAACCCTACCATATTGCTAAACCTTTAGCTCATTTTAGAAACGCATTACTGACTAATGGATCCCGACTATGTAAGCATCTATATTGAAGTAGGTTTTAACCACTTTTGTATTAGGATTCTTTGTTACAAAGTTGTGTTAGTTGTGTTTGTGACTATTTTAGATTTGCTTTTAATTTATACACCTAGATAGCAAGTAACTTCTACAAGACGAATGTTTTGTAAGCACTAGGATTATTGATTGGAAAAATTGAAAGTAAGTGGCTTAAAGCGGTTTAAAGTATTCACTGTTCCGTGTAAGAACTATAGGATAAAACCTTCACTATATATTGGCATAATCTGTTATCAAGACTCATAGGATAATTTTGTTTATATTTTTATAACCTAGACAATTTTATTATGTAACTAGTTTCTTTTCATACTTCAGAATAGAGACTGGACGCGGACTTGATTAAATTAATATTATTTCAGTCCTTTATCGGATATTACCTCGTTGTTTCCTTTCAATGTTAAATCCAGCCTGAGGATCGTAGGTGGGTTTATCATCCATGTAGAGGTCTACATTTCGAGCATTGAAGGAACCCATTATCTGACCCATTTTTACCTCAGTTAGAGAACGCTTCAGCGAGTATAAAGCCTGTGTGTATCTAGATTATACCGCAAAATACTAAAACTTATGCAAAATCTTCTTGTTTGCAATGCACAGCTGGAAAAATTGGAGAGACAATAATGCACGACCCAATAAATCCAATAATTGCCGACTCGATAATGTACAGCAGGTACATGAAATATCGGGTTGTGCATTATCAGGACGTGAAATATCTTGTCATACATTATCGGCACGGGCACACAACCAAAATCAATAATCGGAATCATGGACGATAAGGGTGTCTATACATGGCCTGACCTGACATCGTGTGATAGAGATGGCTATATATAAGTTTCTGGGGAAGCGAAAGGGAGAAGCTATAACCTTAATAGTTTGTTTCTCTTGCTCCCGTGAAATTTAAGTCTAGCTGTCCCTTTCACATGGTGTCAGGTCAGGCCATGTAGCGAGGCCTTTAAACAAAGCCAAAACATGGAACATTTTTGTACCAACATTAAAAAAATGAAAACACCGATTTTAAAATAGCGGGTAGATTTGAATAATTTTATTGTTCTTCTGGGTAGAGCCACAGGGATAATTTATTTCTGTGCTGTGGTGTGATTTGTGGGCAAAACGGCTGCAGCAGGCAGGTTTGTCTCTGTTATCTGCTCATAAAAAATCTTCATGTTTTTTGTGCATGCCCAGAATGTTATACGTACTTGAAAATGGACATCAAAAAAAGATTCAAGAAGAATAACTTAGTAGTCTTAAAAACAGTGGGTAAAGGCACATACGGGTAAATGTCTGCGTTCTTTTTCCAAACAATTATATACAGTTACCTATGTACTAAACTAACTTATTGTTTTTCAGGAACGTTTACTTGTGTGAAAAACGCGATAGAAACTTAATGACTATCGTGAAAGATATTGAATTAAATATTAAGATACAAGATCACAAAGTGGTAAGTATTTCGGTGTTTAAACTTACCTACTTTATCAACTTTACTTTTTGGCAGGACCGTCTCTATAGATACATAAGATACAAATTAGCTAAGCTATAGGTAAGTACTTACTTACGTACTTACTGTAATTTTTTTTTTAGGAAATAGCAAATGAAGTAAAGATATTGTCTAAAATGAACCACCCGAACATTATAAAGTTTTATGAATGTTTCTACACAGATAATCATGTAATGATATCTATGGAATACGCCACTAGTGGTAACCTGGCAGAGTTTATGTACGAACGGTGTCCAAAATTATTAAAGGAGCAGGTAAGTAAGAATGGTACTTACCTGCTAGTTATACTACAAAATTAAAGCTAAGTAGGTACATACACACCGTTTTTGGCGAGGCGTACTCGGCTGCGTTTCCACTAAGGCCAAAAACGAGCGGAGATGTGAAAAGAGGTGGATATACGCTAGTATACATTCATCTATGGGTGGATATTTCTACAGCAAGCACGTCATATTGACGCTAAATAAAATTAAAAGGCCTTATAAATATTTCTCTGTTAGAAGACGAATTTGAAGCCGTCGGTGCTTGCCCTGCCTGCTCTCTGTGGCTCCACAGTACATTTGGTGATACAATTCTTCTCGACTCCGCTATGACTCTTTCATTGATGCGGAGCGTAGACGGTTTTGCGACTAAGCCGTTGATATCAACCAATCTGATTGTTCGATTTCTGCACGCGTCTGAATGGAAACGCACCCTTAGCGATGTTATTGCTACATTTTCTCATTGTATAATTAAGACTCGCAAGTAAATTTTTCCACTTCCAATGTAACCTAAAGTTATATTTTACTATTACTCTGCTGGCAGCAAAAAATATTTTCATTTTAGTTTAGTCTAGCCGAACCTTCATGAGCACGACGTGGTCTCCTGTAATTGGGGTTGCACCCAGCTTGATGCCTGTTTTATAATGTGAATGTAATGTGTAACTTCTGTTGGGGATCCATATTCTATAAAATAAAATAAAAATGTTTTCAGTTTAGTTTGTTTGCAAATGTTAAAAAAATCTGTCAAGTTTGTGTTAATTTTGTAAGATGTTCATGGGAGGGTTCCGTAGTTAAGGCAGTCGAGTACTAGGAAGTCCACCAAGCTATGCTTTCCCCACTATGTTGTCCTTCACCGGTAGCATAAGCTCAATGTTACGATTTGAACCTACGCCTTGAGGCTATCATATATTAACTTATCACTGAGCTAAGGCTTGGGATCTTGACATTACCAGCACTATTAGTGTACCAACAAATGTTTTTAAGAGCTAATTAAGTATTTGATTATTAGAGATGCTACGGAATCCAAAAAATTTGAAAAGTTCGCATAATGTCTAATAGTCATGCAGTGTTGTTTAAACTTTCACGACTACTGTGTATTTTTTTCAGGATATCCTTTTTCTCTTCGCCCAAGTGCTGCTGGGTGTTAATTACATTCACAATCTCGACATTATTCATAGAGACCTAAAAGCTGAAAATATACTCCTGACTGGCAAATCTGGGGTCTTGGTGAAGATAGGCGATTTTGGCATTTCGAAGATGCTTGCAAGGTATGTGTAATGATTACCTACATATCTATATGAACAATTTATTTATTTATTTATTAATTTAGGTAGATCCTAGGTCCGCCGTGGGACACAGAACCGGTAGTCATTAATAACTTATATGTAATAAATAATAATATTATTATTTATTAGCCTAACATTTAGATTCTACACAATAAAAATGTATCCACCCAAATCTTAGTCACCGACCTAAATTATAACTCTCAGGGTTTTGAAGCTGAAGTGGCAATGGGTAGACCACATCGCTCGAAGAACCGACAACCGATGGGGTAGAGAGGTTCTTGACTGGCGACCACTAACCGGAAGACGCTGTGTTCTGCACTGGACGTGTTAGGTACGGCATGCGATGGACGTATTTATGTCGTATACGCAAACAGAATGATTGAATTTTGAGCCGCTTAATCGCAAGTGCGGTTAATTTATTACCTCGTCTAATAGTCCGTTGCGGCTGCGCGATCAAATAGTTTTATTATCTTGATAGTGAGGAGACAGGTATAGGGTATTATATCTACTACACATGAGACAACTGAAATGGCTGTAGTTTCAACTTTTTTTTTAACCATAGTTGGTAGGAAGGTGAACCACCATAGTGAAGGGATAGAGTTCCCGTAACATTCCTCTTCAGGCACTTTTTTTTAATGATAATTTCAGCGCAAAGAAAACTTCAACAGTTATCGGGACTCCGTACTACTTGGCGCCCGAGCTGTGCGACGGAAAACCATACGACTCCAAAAGCGATGTATGGGCTCTAGGGTGTTTACTGTACGAAATGTGTACGCATAAAAGAGCATTCGAAGCAGAGGTACGTATTATTATTTTTATCTTTGAGAAACAATAATACGGATGGAATTACTTTACAATGTTAAATTTTGAATGAAAACTCGCCAATAAGGCTTGTTTGTTTGTCGGTCAGGATAATTTCTGGAGTTGGACAGAACTGCCACTATAGCTTTTTTTGAAGCAGAATTGATACCTATTCGTGGTAGCTCAGTGGGAGCACGCTCGCCTCCCATTCGTGGGTTCGAACCCGGACGGGGCCTGTCCTAATGAGTTATTTGGAACTTACGTACGGATCTATACCACTGGCTTTTCGGTGAAGGAAAACATCGCGAGGAAACCTGCATATTTCGGCAGAAGAAATTCGATGGCATATGTGAATCCGCCAACCTTAAATGTTTTATTGGCATGAACTTTTGCCTTAGAAATATCATGAAGATAGGATCAACGATACTCAAGTTATCTCACACAAATTCAGACGCCGATTTTTTTTCTGAGCTTCGATTCGCTAGGTCAATCAAGTAACAATTACTATGTATTGTTTCAGACACTGGTCGGCCTAGTAAAAGCGATAACCAGCGGCAGCGTCCACCCTATCGACCCAAGTGTGTACGGACGAGGAATGCAAGACCTCATAGATTCTATGCTCTCCATATTACCCGACAAGAGACCTACGATAAAAGACTTGATGGGCCGCAAAGTGTTACTGCGACCTGTTCACACCGTTTTCTTAGACGCTGGAAATGATGACTTATTGTATTTGAAACCTAATTGATAAATGTTACTAATAATTTGAAATTTAATTGAATGAAACAAATGACACGCTAAGAATGTTTTTTATTCAAAAAAAGAAAGTAAATGGAACACAATTTCATTAGTTTTTAGGAAAACTGGAGGTAGCTCATGTTACTGATGACCATAATTATACACCATGCATGATGAAGTTCCTATTTCAAGTAATAAAAGTTCTTCATGCGTCTTTGCTACGTTTATGGTCGTCGATTGTGTAAGATTTTGTAGTACGTATCTGCTCTTTTGCTTAAGGCCGCTTCACACACTAAGCGCCCTCTCGCTCGCAAATTCGCAATTTATATGGGAAATATTTTTTGTTTAATACAACACTTTTTGGTGCAATTTGATCATTTTCAGAAAAACTTAGGGTAGGAAAATAGTTATTAAATTCATCTGCATAAAATTCATGAAAAACTGTTCAAAACTTAAATATTATAATAAAACCATATGTGTGAAGCGTTTTTTTTATTATTGAAAAAGAAACGCAACATTTTCTTTACATTGAAAATGCCAGGTTAATTCAAGTTTACATTAATATACACGAACGACAAAAAAAAAACTCTAGTTATTACAGTATGTATGCTTTAAAACATATATATTGTAAATGCCGGAATAAAAGATATGTTACAAAAACATATTTCAATCCCATCCTCGGTAATTTCGTATGTATAAAAAAATTTGATTATGTGAGCGAGAGAGCGCGTATTGCGTCAAAGCTTTCTTAATAAATGCCACTCCAGTGTAGTATCCGTCTTACAACCTAAATATACTGCAGTATAGAAGTATCAGTTCTTACCAGCTTAACAATACTTAAAGATACATTAGAAGGATCGCAATATCTGTTCTTACAGCTATTCTGATTTTGAAGAGTAAAAACCTGTTCTTTTTACCCATTGATTTGGTCTGTCTCCATCTCTTCGTCTTCCTCTCTTTCTGAAATCATAAGAATAGAAAGAGATAAAACGGGTATTTTTTTCAGAATTAGTATCTTTGCTGATAATTTCTTCGTTCACGATGTGATCAGATCTGCAAATATTTCAATGATAAAAATTGAGTTTTCTTGTAGTTCACGAGACGAGATGAGACTACTCAAGCAGGAACCCTATTCTCAAAAGATGAAATTCCATCTCATCTCGAAAAATATGTCGAACTTCATAGATTTCGTATTCTCAACGACGAGATTATCTCGAATGATAGCTTGACGAGAAACATCGAGTGGTCGGAGGCAATCGAGACGAGAAACGATCGAGATTGGAATCTCGAAATCGACATCAATTTGTCATATCTCCGAATAGGGTACCAAGTTGTTCACCAGAACTCATCGTGTACATGTTATGGAGTCAAATTAATTAGTAAATTTATTTTCAGAGAAGTGTTACGAAGTTGTATGCCTGGTAAAATTCCAGGGGCTCTTTTAGAATCGCTCGTAGGATTTCGCACGAAAATGTCATGCGAAATGAAAGATTTTCTATTGATGCATTGGAGCAATTTGAATGGTTCAAAGCACTCGTTGCATTAGCGAGTGAGATGATTATTTCAAAAATGCGACTTTTGTTTGGGATTTCTTTCGTAAGCCAGTAATTTCACATGACATGGCCGACTTTCGAAATGATGAACACCATGTGCCAAGCTACTTTTGAAATGATTGAAAAGCCATTTTTAGAATTTTGAAATCATATAACAAGGTAACTTCTAGAAAAGACAATAATAATAATCCTTTTATTGATTCCCAGTTAATCACAAAACAGTAGTGCTGACTAAACTCGTCACTGGCGTTTTTGGTACAGATTTTTTGACACTTGCACTTGTACAGGGTTAAGTAATGGACGATCCAGTCAGCTATCAGATGTTGAACTCCGATTGTTTGCAAACAACTACAACTTTTTCTTGAACAGACTGTTTATAAAATTCAAACAGTGGAGGTTCGACTGTTTTACAAACTTACTTTATGGCTAGACTAGCTTCGCCCCGCGGTTTCACCCGCTATTCTACAGAAACCGAATATTTTTCCGGGATAAAAAGTAGCCTATGTGTTAATCCAGGGGTAAGCTACCTCCATACCAAATTGCATTCAAGCCGTTTCAAAGTTGATCGGAACAAACACTCTTACATACTTACACACAAACTTTCGCATTTGTAATATTAGTGTGATCTCAGACAATATCGAATTGTCATCATACAACAAACATTACTATATTTTCATCATCTTCTTGCCATTATTTTACAAACAACATTTAATTTCTCCACTTCAGTCTATCAGCCGTCATTTTATATTTTCACACATTACCAGATAAATAGTATAAATGATAATCTTACGTTGACCATTGGTTTGAGGGTGCGGCTGCAGAGGTTTCTGTCCAGGGATCTGGCCGGACTGCAGCATCCTGGTGAGGCGCTCCACCTCCTGCAGTGAAGACGCATTCTTGATCGCCTCTCTAATCTTGTGGATCTCTTGAGGAGTCAGATCTGGAAATATTTTATTTTTAAATAAGTGTGTTTCAGAAGTTTTCAAGTTCAGGGGGCATAAATTATAAGCAGAATTTTAGCCATTTTTTACCTCCCCTCCTTTTCGTCAGAAAAAAGCAAAGCTTGTTTAAACTTGAGCATTAATATAATTTCAAACAGAATTTGTGATGTGCATTTGTTTTTTTATAATTTTTCTCCAGCTGCAATCGCCGGTGCCATGAGCTTGAGCTGAGAATGTATTTCTGTACTTGTTTTTTGATGTCGTGATCACTATTCAATGCTCGATCCCACATTAGTTGTTTTCAAAAATTAACATATTAAGCTTCCTTATCCTCCTCTTTGATGCTTATGTAATACTCGTACTTCTAACAAACCAAAGTATAAATCCGGAATCCTAATTAATTTGTTCGAAACAAAATATCAAAACATTATCATACACTTGCACTGGAAATTAAACACCGATTGTACTTGAACGGCCCACTGTATTAAAATATTGACATTACAGTTAATTTAAAAAGGCTATATTTATGATTTATGCTATCCATTTCCAACACTCATCTGAAGTACCTATAGGAAGTATAGTGCTACAGTAATTAACGCGAAGTTAAATAACTACTGTAGTTTAAACTCCTAATTCACAAAAAAAAAAAAATATAACTTACTTGTAACCTTGGGATCAGGTATGTTACCACCAGGCACAAACGTTTTGGCTTTCCTTGCAATCTCCTTCTGTATTTCCTTCCCTTTCTTACTCTTAAATAATATGTTAGCTTCCTCCCTTTCCTTCTGCTTGATCTTTCTGAAGTCCAAAAGCCTTAGTTCTGGCAGCTTAAATGCAACATATGCTCTGGAATCATTGATGTTAAGTTTAAAATAAAAGTATGACTATGTGATGTTCTTTTTATCTCAGTTATCACTAGCTCTAGCTCTATTTGGGATAAAAAATATCCTTTCTGATTTAATTAAGGCACTTCCTAGCATACTTTCATGAAGATCTATTCTGTTCACCATAATATGAGTCAACAGCTATTGATTTCAATATGTAGCTGTTGACTCATATCATGGTGAACAAATTTTTACTATCACATTTACATTAGTATTGTATTCAATTTTTAAGGCTTCAGATACACGTCAATTTACTTCGGTCTACTCAAATATTCAAAATTGGCCACAATGTGTCTGAAACTTTTTTTATTTTGTCCCTTCAGAGGCTCAGACAGATAAACTAATGTATAGATTTGGAGGTGGACAATCGAAATCCATACAAACTTTACAAATTAGAATGTTTAAAAAATAAAAAGTTTATAGATCATTTTAAAGCATAGATGTGTTTTATAGCATGTGATGTTTTCATGAATAAGAGAGCTGAAGAATTTAAAAAAATCATGGGAGTACTTTCTGGTTTTTCTTGGATATGATAGAACTCGAAATTTTGATAAACTTTTACTATGGGACCAACACAGGAATAATTCCTGTTAAATAACAATTATTGTTAATGTTATGCCAATTATAGTTAAATAAAATTCAACTGTTCTGTGAGTATTTAATTCACCCTTGACAAAATGTATAGAACAGCCATATTTTTTGCTTTGTCAGGTTAGTCCCATCGTAAAGGTTGTTCATTGTGATAAGTACTCAGAATATATGCCAGAATATTTCCATCGTCTAACTGAACACCTATTAAAATTAAAGGCTGCATTAGAACTGTAATTAGATACATTTTCTTTGTGTACCATTAGTACCTGTAATGTTGCTTGATGGCCACTGGATTATGCATGAGAGAGAGTGTTTTTAGGTTGGGCAGAGTCGCCAGAGGATCTAGATCACCCAGCTCTGTTATGTTGTTGTTTGTCAATATCAGCGACTCCAAATTAGGCAAGTATTGTTCTAAGTTTTCACCAATCCTCCTGTAAAAATATTAATTTTATATTTTACTAGCTGTTACCAGCGACTTCATTCGCATGGACCTACATAAAATATATAGCCTATATCCGGCGCCTCCGACCCTTAAGCTCAGCTCGATCCGTTCAGCCGTGATAACATATTGATGTGTGTAATTGTTGTGAAACATATTGTGTACGTCATAACATATTGCAATCTAATTTGGACAAAACCTTAAATAGTGGACATATACTAATACTATGTTTCTATATTAACCATATTTTTATAGCGGTTTGAACATTAGCTGACTGAGCACATAAGCTCCATCTAGTTTTTTGCTGTTTTTCCGGGGGTACACTTTTTGTATGAGATGATCATTCTTCTTGTTTTATTTTTCTATACTACTACTAAGTAACAATACAAGTAAGCTCGCAAGTTGCTCGCCTGTTTATAAGCATAAAACTTGCCCATAACAGTTCAGTGCCACCCAGAATGCGGCAATGCACTGAACTCTTCACCCTGAGATATAAAATTCTCAGATATACGTTTATTTATATTTTATTTTATTTACGATTTATATGTGTTAAATATTTCGGCTCAGTATTTCAGTTGAGAATAAAAAAAACCATACACAAACAAACTCTCAACCATACACAATGTGCAGATACAGTATATGCCTTCCTATACATATAAGACAAGTAAGTTTATTTACACTTTATGCCACTGAAGCACCCGCAGGCAATATATTATCCTTTTTTTACTTCTTATTTTATTTCAATCATAGAGGAGCAAGTTGATTATTGACTAGCCATTTAATGATTATTATTTACAGCCTAATTGTAAATTTGCTATTTGTAGTTCCACTACTGGCCAAATGCCTTCCCTCTGTTCAGTTTACCCGGACTGTGGCTCTGGTGGTTCAGTACAGTTTTTTATGCCACCTGTATCAGTTAATTTAGACATTTGACTGCTATCTGCTAATAATAAACGATTTGGTCTAGAAGCAACTAATTCACTTGTAACTTGAAGACCAACAGAAATAACCACTGGGATATATAGTTGTGAAACTTTTTTGTTGACCATTATAGTCATAACAGACATGCAGAGAAACCGCTGAGAATGACATTTCATTTTCCTCTTATTTTGTCTAGTTGTTCACGTCTGTCCACAAGTCTATTATAACTATTAGATTACCGATATTACAATAACTTACACTATCCTGTTGTTATTCATCAATAAACATTTGAGGCGTTTCAGTAAAGGGAAACCATCAAGCTTGCGGATATCATTCTCTGAGAAATCAATTGTATCGAACTGATCCAATGTTGCTCCCATATTCTCTATCTGTGGTATCTTATATCCTGAAATAGTAATACATAGCGCTTATTTATAAAAAACAGATTTATTGAAGAAGGTACTTAGAATAAAATTATCTACCTAACCTTAGTTTTTTGTGCTTGACATCATAAAATATGTAGGTTATTTTAATAATTATGCAGAGAGCGTAAATTGAATATACTACATTTTAAAGTACTATGTTTTATTAGGATTGTTAATAGAAGCAAAAATTATGTTTACTTAAAACTAACCTCTAAGATCCAGTTCTCTATCTCTGCACGGATTCATGTATTGCATGGAATTTTGGATCAACTCTGTTGTTAACTTTACCATGATGATTTCTTTATATTTCTAGCGAACAACTTTAAAGATTTAGCTGTAACCATGCGTCACGCCAAACGCCAGCGTCTCACAAAATTCACAAAAACAAAATGACAGCCTAACAGAAATTAACAGAATTGACATTGACAGCTTTAACAGTTTTTTTTTTTTTTTTTTTTTTTTTCTTTCTTGGCATCGCACTCTGTGCATTCTGCCATTTTCTGTATTAGGACTTGTGTTTTTTAAAAACGGGGAAACCATAAGTCGCGAAATAATTATAGGAAGAAAAAATTAACTTTAGGAGAGGAATATGGATCAGGAAAGTAGGATTCATGGTAATTACAATTTTATGTTATTAGATAAAAGAAAAATAGATATGGAATAATAAATATTTGGATCAAGGGAAGCAAGTAAACAAAAAATATTAGTAGGAAAGGTAACATGAAGGGAAACTAAAGATTCATAAAAGGAGGAAACATCATTATTTGAACAACAAAAGAATAAGTGATTTAAATCACCAATGCCACTTCCACATTCGCAGGCAGCAGAATCAATTATATGAAGCCTGGCAAGGTGAGCTGGGCTACATACATGGCCCAATCTCATTCGTATTAATGATGATGTAGCACGTTTACTTAGTATTAGATCAAAGAACCATGGTCTCAACTGAATATTAGGTTGGAGACTGAAATAGAGTTTTCCTTTTTTAGATACACTTTTCAAATATGCTTTATCCCAAGCTTTCTTCAGAGAAAGCTTAGGTAGAGCAACCAGGTCGTGGCAGAAAATAGTGTATGGGAAACGGTCACCACAAATTACTGCTTGATTTGCGAGTAGATCAGCCTTTTCATTTCCATGTATCCCAGAATGACTGGGAATCCATGCAAATGAAATAGAATGACCGTTTAGAACACATCGATATAACTCTTCCCTTGCTTTGATTATTGCCGGATAGTAAGTTTGTGGTTTAAAGGGGAACTTAGATAATGAATAAAGAGCGCTCAAAGAATCTGAAAATATCACTGTCTGAGAGAGTTTCATTATGCGAACATATTCAATAGCCTTAAAAATACCATAACATTCTCCAGTAAAAACAGACGCTTCTGGGGGAAGTTTAATTTTCTGCACAATCTTATATTGTGAATGGTATATACCAACACCTACCATACCTGTGGAAGAGTGTTTAGAGGCATCACAATAGACTTGATGCCACCCGCGCCAATTTTCATCAACTTTGGCATTAAACTTGATGTTTGCAATAGGATCGTGTTTTTCAATTCCGAAGTTTAGGATTACATTTGGCGAGAAAGTTAATGCATTATAATTACAAGAAAATATTGGAAGATTTTGAGATCGGTAAACGGGTGCATCTAATGACAAATATTTTCTAAAACTTAAAATTAGACATGGCGGGGATTTATGACGCCAATAAGGAGATGACTCTACCAAATCTGAAAGATAGTACAGATTCTGTACAAGAGGATGCTCAGAAAACTGTAAGGAACGGAATAAATATCTATCACAAAGAAACTGTCGACGCAAATGCAGCGGAGGCTCACCACACTCGACTTGAAGAGCATTTATGGGGCTTGATTTCATAGCACCCGATATTAGCCGTAGAGCTTTTGATTGAATGTCATCCATCTTCCCCAATCCGGCTAAACTACAAGGCTCTAACAAGAAAGACCCGTAGTCGAGAACACTTCTTATCAGAGCATTATAGATCAGCTTCAGGGAATAGGGATGAGCACCCCACCAAACTCCCGATAAACATTTGAGGATATTATAGACACGATTGCATTTTGATACTACATATTCGCAATGTGGAAGACCAGTCAGCTTACTGTCCAATATAACACCCAAAAACTTGATACTCTCTTTCTCAGGTATAGCTTCACCTTTAAACGTAATGTTTAGTGGTTCATGAGATCGTTTCCTAGTGAACAAGACAACGTTGCTTTTTAATGGTGATAGTTCTAAGCCATTGCTATCTAGCCATTCTCCTAAATTATTAAGTGCTTGGGTTATAGATGCAGATGCTGTGCTGATAGACTTACTGGACGCATAAATCAGCAAATCATCAGCATATTGCAGTACTTTAACATCACCTTTAATAGACGATTCTAAATCGTATGTGTAAATACTGTAACAAATAGGGCTAACCACAGATCCCTGAGGAAGGCCTTTCCAGAGAATTCTAGATTCGGAGCTATTATCTAGTTTTATCAATCTGCCGTACAGTAAATTACCTATAAAGTTAGACAACATTTGTGGTACTTTTAAATCATGCAACTTTTTTCTAAGAATAGGTATAAGAACATTATCATAAGCTGCTTTGATATCCAAACATACAGCGACAACCGATTCTTCTTGAGATAATGCAATACGGATATCGGTGGATAAAATACTAATACTGTCTATTGTGCTTTTACCTTTGCGGAAGCCATACTGAGAAGACGCTAATAAGCCTTGATTTTCGATGAACCACTCTAATCTATTCTTAACTAAATGTTCTGCAATTTTAGCAATTACAGGAGATAAAGCAATAGGGCGATATGATGATACTTGAGAGGGAACTTTCGACGGTTTCAAGATCGGTAGTATAACTTGAGTTTTCCATGAGGGAGGTACTGTGCCCGATGACATAACTAAATTGATAAGACTAAGAAGATAGTTTAAAGAGTGATCAGAAAGATTACGGAAAAATGAATAAGGAAGGCCATCTTCACCAGGAGCTGAATCTGATACAGAGGAGAGGACTCCTTTTAACTCCTCTACAGAAAATGGCGAATTGAGGCCTACTGGATTTTGAATAAAAGATATAGGGGGATCAATCGAATTTTGCTGAGGAACAAACGGTGGAGCTAGATAATTTAAATATTCATTTGACATAGATTGTGGAAGAAAAGCACAGTTAGATTCACTCATTGCATTTTTATATCTACGGATATTTTGCCAAACAGTTGAAAGGCGAGATTGTGGAGAAAGAGAAGAACAATATCTTCTCCAGCTATCAAGTTTCTTGTCTTTGAATAGCTTGCGATTATTTTCCATGATACCAATCAAAATTTGGAAATTTTCTTTGCTCATGTCATTGTTATAGGCTTTCTCAGCTTCTTTTCTTTTTTTAGCAGCTATTGAACATTCGCTATCCCACCAAGGGGGGGATGGAATTTTATGTGCTGCTCCATTTTTCAGGGGAAAGGTTTCATTTGCTGCTTCTGACAGTATTGCCGATAGGGTATAAGCACTTTCAATTACACCTAATGATGAAACAGGAGGCAAAGATTTAATTTTAGTTTCAGCTCTTGAACGGTAATTATCCCATTCACTCTCAATTATCCTGTATTTTAAACGAGGTTCTCTTGGTGGAAAAGACTTAAAATCACTATTCAAAAATGTTAACAAAATTGGGAAGTGGTCGCTTTGAAACGAGGAAGACAGAATTTGCCATTTTATTTTGGTAGCTAAATTTGAAGTGCAAACTGAGAGATCAACTGCACTTTTACCTTCAGTAGGATTAGTTCTACGAGTGGGAATACCAACATTTAGAACAAACAAATTATGCTCATTAAATAGGTCAAGAAGATTTTGACCATAAGAATCTGTGGATGAACTTCCCCACGACTGTTGGTGAGAGTTAAAGTCGCCTAGCAGTAAAAATGGTCTGGGAAGAATACGAATAATGTTATTCAATTCATGGAAAATATAAGACGAGGGATGAGGAATATAGATAGAAACGAAGCAAATAGAATTAATAACAGCTGCAACAATTGAAAAATTATCGCTATGAGGAGGTATATTAATGGGAGTATAGGGGACAGAATTTTTGATAAGCATGGCAACACCGCCACACCCGTCAAATCTGTCCTCCCGAAGACAATTAAATTGATTAATTTTGAAGACGGAGCCAGGCTTTAGCCAGGACTCCGCCAGTGCAAAAACGAAAGGATTATATTTATTTAATAAATAAATAATATCATGTTTCTTACTACGCGCACTGCGGCAGTTCCACTGCATTACTACTTTTGGTTGTACATCCATAATTGATGAGTGTTTGTAGGAGTGATTGAATCACCGGGGCAGCGTTGGGCGGTATCATTTTGGATTGTGAAAGAATATTAATAAAGGCTACGATCAAATCTTTCAAAGAGGACTCTTCTTGAATGTCAGAGCTATGTGGGAGAGCACAGCCATTTGATGGGGCAGGCATATTGTAGTCTTTTGTAAGTTCTCTATGGGCAACCTGGTTGTACCCTACTGATGGCTTAGGAGGTGATCTGGGTCGTAATAGAACTGTTTTTCTGTAAGATATGTCAGACGATAAATTATTGTGGCTTATTGGACTAATTTTCTCGTGTAAGACTTGGTTGCTGGAATTTACTGAATGAGCATAAGATTTTGTGATTGGAGGATGTATCTTAGACGCTTCTGCATAAGAAATACAGTTCTCAGCCATCGACTGTTTTATATTTTTCTGTCTAACAAACTCTGGACATGTCTTCCGGGTGGCAAAATGATTACCTGAACATAGGCAGCACGTAGCACTTTCTTCATCTACAGAGCAAGAGTCACTGGTGTGTCCTTGGCCACACTTAAAGCAACGTGGCTTGGACCTGCATTGCAGTTTGGTGTGACCAAACAGACAGCAAGAGTAGCATTGAATAGTTGGATATGCATATAGTTCCACAGGCAAAGAGTTAAAGCACATAAAAATTCGTTTTGGTAAAATCTGCCCGTCAAAAGTTATTACAACAGTTTGGGATGGTTTCCATGTTGGAGATCCATCAACCATGGATTTGTAGTTTAGTCGTCTAACCTTTAGTATTTTTCCACAACCTCCTGGAACAGTAATGTTTTCAATCACCTCCTCAGGTGACCACTCTGCAGGTACACCTCGTACTAGTCCCATACGTGTAATGTGATAAGAGGGAATGAATGCCTTAAGCTTACTATCCTCCAGATTTTTGTTTTGAATGAAAGAGTTAGCATCTGTGTAAGTAGTAAATGATAGGGAAATTCTATTTCGGCCAATTCGTTTTATGCTACCATTGAAAATATTACGGATATTGTTCTTTAGCAAAAATTTACCAAAAGCAACAGGATGAAACGTGGTACCATCATTAGGCGCAGACTGTACTCTCTGAACATGGACAATGTATGATGACGTGTCAGATGCTTCATAAAAGGTCCTCGCGACTGGGGAAGGGCGTGGAGGTGCTGAGTTGTCAATCACTGGAGTGGAAGCACGTGATTGATTGAGTGATTTAACTTCCGCTGAATTACTAGGACGTTTACGTTTCTGAGGAATACTAGCTTTACCAATGATAATTGGATCAAGCTCCATATCTGAATTTGATGACGATATCGTCACATTACAGCCAACCGGGGGCACTGAGCCCCCGGGGTCAGGCGGATCCATGAAGAAAACTCGAAAAGAAAGGACTTACCAATAAATATTAATTATATACACTAAATAATAGAACACTACCTACTTAACTGATCTCAGAAATTATTAATTACAATTATATTTAAATAACGCGAAAAAAATACGGCCTAACAATTCGAAGGTTTCCCGCGCCTTTTTTTTTTTTTTTTTTTCTTTTTCCTCCTAAGAGGATTTTGGCGTCGCACGTCTTATGCATTTGCCAGTGTCAAGTATACATATATATTCTCAAGTTTTGTTAGATATTATCAAATAAGTCAGTCACGGTCAAAGTCAAGCAAAGCAAGTCACGGTCAAGTCCAAGTCATGCCCCAGTAAAGTGGTGAAAACTTTACTAGAGCCTTCTATGGAGTTTTGGAAACAACACGAAAATTCACGTTTTACGACATTATACCATTCACCAACACTCGTGCATGTACACGAACACTTAACGGGTAGAAATTCACCGTTTTTACACATTAACACTCGAAATAACACAAGTTTTGGAAAATAATAAAATGACGCGACATGAGTTCTTCACGTTCCCGCCAAAACTCTTCCCGCGCCTTTAACAGATTGACTATTGAATGAACGAACTGTCATTTGACGTTGTCACATTTTTTTATCTGGCCTGATCTGACATTGTGTGAAAGGGACAGCTAGACTAGAATTTCACGGGAGCAGAAGAAACAAACTATTAAGGTTATAGCTTCTCCCTTTCGCTCCCCAGAAACTCATATATAGCTATATTTAGTTAGGTAAACAGGTAGATGGCGTTGGCGTTCATTGCAACATGATGTAAGGGATGGTCTGCAATTCTGCATACATTTTTGTGTTTTGTCTCCGAGCTCCCGGGCGCTTGCTAGAGAAGTGCTCGGGGTGCGCGGACAGGACTCAGTGAGGCAGAACACAAAAAAATATTTCGTTCTATGGCATGGAACAGCAGGAGGCACGCAGCGGGTGCTTGTTGTATTTCGTTCAATGAGCCGCCATTATACCACAGAGTGGCTATAAATGGCCTGACCTGACATCGTGTGAAAGAGATGGCTATATATAAGTTTCTGGGGGAGCGTAAGGGAGAAGCTATAACCTTAATAGTTTGTTTCTTTTGCTCCCGTGATATTCAAGTCTAGCTGTCCCTTTCACACGATGTCAGGTCAAGCCATGTATAGCCACTCTCACACAGTCCAGGGACCCTATTCGGAGATATGTCATTTTATCTCGGTCACTCTCACTCCCATTAAATTCTAAATTAGAGAGACAGTGACCGAGATAAAATGTCATTTCTCCGAATAGGGGCCCTGTCTGCGCACCCTGGGACCCTATTCCTGTGCGCTCGAGATGATCTCGGTCACTGTAAACAGAGTAACCGAGATAATAATGTCATTTCTCCGAATAGGGCCCCTGGACCCCTATTCGGAGAAATGACATTTTATCTCGGTCACTGTCTCTCTAATTTAGAATTTAATGGGAGTGAGAGTGACCGAGATGAAATGACATATCTCCGAATAGGGTCCCAGGGGCCCTATTCGGAGAAATGACATTTTATCTCGGTCACTGTCTCTCTAATTTAGAATTTAATGGGAGTGAGAGTGACCGAGATAAAATGTCATTTCTCCGAATAGGGGTCCTGGGCGCTTGCTATATCAACTTCCTAGGTCACAGTAAGGAAGTCTGGGATGATGTGATCCAAATGTGATCTAAGTATATTTACGGATGGGCAGTTCGGCCAGTATAAATGGTGCTTTTTAATCGGCTAGGGAATGGTTGTAAGGATGTTGTATAGGTACTTAGACAAGCTATCGAACAAGTTTTGTTGTACGAATTTGAATATGGTAATGGTAAGACAAAGACATTTATAAGGAGAATTCTGTTTGGTAAGAGTACTCAATCAGGTAGGTATGTATGAAGAATATCAACAAATGAAATGAAATGTGTAGCGCGGGAACTAGGAGTAGGTACTTCACGCGAAGCGAAATGACCAAAAAAGGCAATGAAATCGGCCAACGGCGCGCTTGCATGAGGACGCGAGCACTTCTCCCCTACCCCCGCGCTCGTCCCCGCGGGGTATCACCTCCGCGGTGCCTGTGAACGGCGCACGGGCCGCCAGCCTGCACAGGACCTCGGTCGACGACAGACGCGTACAGCATTCGTTTCCCCCGCGACTCGCGCCACGCGCGTTTCTTTATATTTTGTTACGCTCAACGCCATTTTGTACCTCGATTTGTAATTAAAGACTTTCTACGAAGTATACGAGTGTTTGGTGTTGCCCCTAGCGTTACAATGGCACCCAACTAGCGGCCGAACTTTCTGGACCTACGTTTATGTACCTAAGTTCAACGAACTGTGCGCGAACTCTAAGTGTGAAGTGAGAAATACGACGAACACTCAAACGGAGTACGGACATTCCGAGTTCCCTATCATCACGTCCCCGCGAGAATGATGACGAGAAGAGGAGCGCTTCGTCAACAACAGAGTGACGCGAACGGCGAAGATGACGCCGACGTCACACTCACAGCACAAGGAGAAGAGTCAAACGCCGAGCATCCCGCATCCGCCAGCGCTAGGTCAGCGCAGGCGCCTCCGCTCCAGGCTCCGGAGCAGTTCCTGTCCACACTCGCGCAGCTCATTACTTCGATGTCCGCTAGTGGCGACTTCAGGGCGTCAACGCCCGTGACGCCCGCACCCGCAACGACAGCGAGCAGCATGAGCGGCAGCGCCAGTGGCGTTCACAACGCCAACTTCACGCGATGCACGGCGCGTTTCGACGGGTCGTCGCGCGACGCAGAAGTTCTGGAGGCGTTTCTGGACAGCGTGGAGATCTACAAAGAGTGCGCCGCCGTGAGCGACGAGCACGCACTCCGTGGGCTAGCAATCCTCCTACAAGGCGAAGCAGCGGTCTGGTGGAGAGGCGTCAAGGCGTCTGTGTCGACGTGGCAGGACGCACTCGCCAGGCTCCGCAGCGTTTACGGCGTCAGCCGTCCCGCATACGAGGTATTTAGAGACATTTTTTCCGCCGAGCAGCGCGACGACGAACGTGCTGAACAACTTATATGCAAAGTGAGGGCGCTTATCGCCAAACTTCCATACAAACTCGGTGAATGTATACAAATTGATATGTGTTACGGTCTTCTACACCGTCGTGTACGTAAGAGAGTGCCGCGCGAAAGTGTTAGTAGTCTAGACGAACTATTATGTAAGGCACGAGTCGCGGAAGACTTCCACGCGGAATCCGCGCTTAAGAAATCGAACGTCCCGATTAGTAATAATAATTCTAGGTCCCCTACGTCGTTCACAGACCCTACGACGAAAATTAGCGTATCTGCGCCCCGTAAAAGCAAAGATAGGCCCCGTTGTACGTATTGCAAACTTTTTGGTCATTTAAGCGACGAGTGTCGTAAACTTCGCGATAAGGTACCTGCACCTAAAGCCGTCCATGCCGAAAGCGGCAACCTGAAAGCTATCCGATGTTACGGGTGTGGTAAGGAGGGAGTCGTGAGGTCGAAATGTGATGTTTGCAACACGAAAGTTCAGTCGGCCAAAAAAGAGGAGACGGGGGTCGAGTGGAACAGCGTGACCATCGACGTTCGGAAGGATGAATTAAAAAAAAATATCGATGTTCTAGGTATCGATTCAGATATTTTAACGGTCACGTCGGAGTACTCGGACTGCGAAAACTTAGTTAGTACGTCGAGTAGGTACTCACACGGCGCAACCGCGCGAATACAGACTGCTCAACCTACGGTATCTGCTACTCAACCTATGGTAAAGGTTAGTATTTTAGGTAGGTACGGAGTAGCTATTGTTGACACGGGCGCGACGCACTCGATAGCGAGCCCGATGCTTTACCGAGTCTTACTGGATTCGGGAGTTTGTTTTAATGAGACACAACGTGTAATACGACTGGCGGATGGGTCTAGGACACATAAAACGCTGCTGACGGCCGAAGTACAAGTCGCTATTGAAGGCCGCGAGGTAAGTTGCGAGTTTTTAGTGTTGCCTGGGGACGAGACTAGGACTCTGTTAGGCATGGAGTTTTTGTCCCGGGCCGGCATAGTGTTGGACACAGCTCGAGGTAAGTGGATGTTCGCGGATGACCCCCACCACCGTTACGACTTTGTCCGAACATACACCATCAGGTCAGCTGATACTGATTTGATGCGCGCCGACGCTACTGAGCTCGCGTTACGCCCGGATGAAGGTACTATGCTGACCCCGGAGCAGAGACGCACCCTCAACGAATTTATCAGCGATAGGGCGGCGCAGTTCGCCCACGATGGACCGGCGACGGAGTTTGCCACCCATCGCATAAAGGTGAGTCCAGACCAAGAACCCATCGCGTCCCCTCCTTATAGGTCGTCCCAACTCAAGAAGGAGGCCCTGCAGAAAGAGCTGGATAAACTTCTGCAGAGTGACATTATAGAAGAATGTGAGTCACCTTGGGCAGCCAACGTTGTTTTGGTGCCTAAGAGAGACGGAAGCTACCGCTTGTGTATTGACTACCGCAAGCTGAATCAGGTGACCGAGCCGGACCGCTACCCACTCCCGCGGATGGAGGATGTGCTGCACGCGGCCAAAGCCAGTGAGTACATGACTACTTTAGACCTCCGTTCTGGGTATTATCAGGTTGGTGTCAGCTGCGAGGACCAGGACAAGACAGCCTTCACCACTCCACTAGGAACTTTTAGGTTCAAACGGATGCCGATGGGCCTGCGAAATTCCGGGGCGACTTTTCAAAGGCTGATGGATAGATTCCGATCTAACCTCAAGGGAGTAGAGCTCCTAATTTATCTTGACGATGCAATTTTACAGTCTCCTGGACCGTTCGAGAACCACCTGGCTGACCTAAAAGCCGTCTTCGACCGTCTGGCTCTGTACAACCTACGAGTGAATAGGGAGAAGAGCCATTTCGCTCGAGAGTCGGTCAAGTTTTTAGGCCACATCATTAAGCCAGGGGGAATTCAGGTAGATCCAGAGAAGACTGCAGCTGTGGACAACATGGCGGTTCCACAAAACGTCAAACATCTAAAATGCTTTCTGCAGACGTCGAGTTGGTTTCGGCGATTCATCAACAATTATGCCAAAGTCGCGAGACCTCTCACGGACCTTCTGAAGAAGACGAGCGTATGGCGATGGGATGCTGAGCAGCAGGAGGCGTTCGAGCGCATTAAGGCCCTTCTTGTGGCCGCCCCCATATTGCGTCAGGCAGATGAGTCGAAACCGTTTATCCTGTGTACCGACAGCAGCGGGTACTGCCTTGGGGCTGTTCTAATGCAGGGGGAGGGCACCGACGAGAGGCCTATCGAGTACGCGAGCCGCCTCCTCACCAGCGCCGAGAGGAACTACTCCACGACCGAACGCGAGGCGCTTGCTGTAGTATGGGCGTTAGGTAAGTTCCGCGGTTATGTGGAAAATGCCAAGGTTGTTGTTAGAACAGACCATCAGCCCTTACGTTGGCTGATGAGCCAGAGGTCACCGAGCGGACGACTAGCCAGGTGGGCTCTGATTTTACAGGATTTTGATCTCGATATCGCATACACACCAGGTAGATCGAACGCGGTAGCCGATACGCTGTCACGCCCAGTCTGCGCTCAAGATCCAGACTGCGACATGTGTTTCACCGCGGTCGACATGCCGAAAAGGAGTAGCGGCGATATTCGCGAAAACCAGTTAAAGGACCCGGAGGTACGTAAGATCGTCGACGATTTAGAGTCCGACGAGCCCTCTAGGGGGAGACCGTGGTCCGACCGTGGATACACGATATCCGACGGCATCCTCTACAGGTACAGTCTCGAGTCTGATGATGAAGAACACGCTTGTTTGGTGATACCCGAGCATGAGCGCAAGCAGGTAATGGCGGACTTACACGACGCACCCACAGCCGGTCACCTCGGCGTAGAGCGCACGTTGAGCCGCGTGAGGTCGCGCTTTTATTGGCCAGGTATGCGATCCTTTGTTACCAAGTACGTCAAGGAGTGTGTCCCCTGCCAGCGTTACAAAGCCGAAAACCGCAAACCGGCGGGACTTCTGCAGACTCCAGCTGTAGTGAGGAGATTTGAAGTGGTTTCGGTGGACCTGTTTGGTCCCCTAGTCGAGACCCCTAGGAAGAACAGGTGGGTTCTTATTGTCGAGGATGTGTGTTCACGCTGGGTGGAATTGTTTCCTTTGGAGAGCGCCACCAGCGTTGAATGCGCGCAAACCTTAGCTAACGAGGTCTTCCTTCGATATGGAGTGCCACGCCGCCTTATCAGCGACAACGGCGTGCAGTTCGTAAGCGAGGTGATGCAGCAGGTGTGTCACGTCTTGGGAATCAACCAGATGCTCACGCCTTTCTATCATCCCCAGGCCAACCCGATCGAACGTAAGAATAGAGACCTCAAGCCACAGTTGGCTATACTCGTAGGACAAGACCACGAGACATGGGACCTTCACCTTGCGGCGGTAAGGTTTGCCATGAATTCAGCAGTCACTGCCAGTACTGGATTTTCCCCAGCGTACCTCACTTTCGGGCGAGAGCTGCGCGCGCCTTCCGACTCTGTAACAGACATGAGGGGGATCTTGGCCGAAGACAATTTCGTGCCCAGCATTACCCCATATCTGAAACGGCTAGGCGCTACACTGGAGGAAGCAAGAGACGTTCACGAAAAAGCGCAAGCCGATAGGAAGAATACTGCCGACCAAACGCGAAGGGAACCTCCCGAGTACCAGGTAGGTGATTTGGTCCTTCTTAAGACCCAGGGATCGAACGACGCTGGACGTGGTCAGACGGCAAAGTTTATCCCGCGGCGCGATGGACCCTACAAAATAAAGGAAGTCGCTAGCCCGGCGACCTGTATTCTCGAAAATTTACAAACTGGGGCCGATATAGGTAAATATCATATTTCGCACCTCACGCCTTTCTCGGGACAAGTGGAGCCGCCCGTTAGGGAAAAACGAAAACGGGGTAGGCCGCGCCGATATCTTGACTAGCCTCACTGTCGAGGCGACTTGTTAGGCTAGAGGGGGAGGCTGTAGCGCGGGAACTAGGAGTAGGTACTTCACGCGAAGCGAAATGACCAAAAAAGGCAATGAAATCGGCCAACGGCGCGCTTGCATGAGGACGCGAGCACTTCTCCCCTACCCCCGCGCTCGTCCCCGCGGGGTATCACCTCCGCGGTGCCTGTGAACGGCGCACGGGCCGCCAGCCTGCACAGGACCTCGGTCGACGACAGACGCGTACAGCATTCGTTTCCCCCGCGACTCGCGCCACGCGCGTTTCTTTATATTTTGTTACGCTCAACGCCATTTTGTACCTCGATTTGTAATTAAAGACTTTCTACGAAGTATACGAGTGTTTGGTGTTGCCCCTAGCGTTACAAATGTTATTATTGTATTCTTTAATGAATTAAGTATTATTAGAAGTTTTCAAGCGTACTTCGTTGCTTAGCAGAGTAAACAGTAATTTTGCTCGTGTGTTTTTTTTTATAAGTTCGCATGTTTCTATATTCTAGAACAAAATAATAATGAATACAAAGGTTATATACCTATAATATATTTCAATAGATATTTTAAAAATAATGCTTTAAATAGGGTAAAGGGGTGCTAGGGGGAAAAGTTAGCACGCTTGCATGCGTACATACTATTGCCCCCGTAGTAATACTTGATCGACTAGTAAGTACTTAAATGAAGCATAGGTATTTCACTAGTTCAAAATTCTACAATACAAGTATTTTATTTTGGAATAAGTGGCTTTATTATATCCATATAAAATCTACGAAACAAACTTATCCCTAATAAAGATTGGATACATCCATCACAATTTATTCCCTGGAGCACACAATGTCCGTTTTTTTTACTGATTTTGAATTTTATTCATAATTCTCTACCACTTCTCCACGCTTGACACTCGCGGCGGTCAACAACTGTTGTCGCAAAATGGCGGCTCCAGCGCACACGTTCCCGTCGACCAAGTTTCCACACCCTCTCGAAGAAATCTCTACTGCGTACTTTGTCGCGTCCTTTTGCCCCGAATGACTCTAGGTTTCTACCTAGTTTACTATGAAAAACTTTTTTCTCTTCTGTGAGTATGATCGCCCTTTCACACAAAATTATTTTTTACGTACAAGTTACGTACATATTCTATATAGCGTATCCACAGAATTCTCCTTATAAATAAAGCGTATCTAATGAAATGCGAAACTTCACAATAAATTTGACGTGTAAATCCTTATAGCCGTTTATAGCGAGAAAACTTACTTTTTTTTGTTTCGACCAAGCGACTGATGAATTTAGGCAATTGCGTACCTACCTACGTGCGATCATTTATCTTCGCCTGTAATATTTTCTATGGGAAATGGCCCGCTTTTCTTGCTATGAGAAAATATTTTGGGGGATAAAAATATTCTGTGCTGATTAATCATATTCTAACAAACGATGAACGCCAAAACGGATATGATTTAGTTAGGTGAATAGTTAGGCGCATTAATAAGGCCTAAAATATTATAGTATCACTGGCCTCGAAACATAGAGGGCACAGTTTCTATAGCCAGCGACAATTTATTGGTAAAATCTAGCTGGTAAAACACTCTATAGCTCCTAGTAGAGTCTGGGTATATGCTGATCGTGGGTATAGACCTTAGACGAAGCATAGACGAAGCGTGATACAAGATCCATGGTATAGACTATAGAGTGTAGGTAATAGCGGTTCTATCAAGGATCTTGAAGGGTTCTATAATCTTTGAATGTGGGATGATGATGATTACAAAGACATCTTTCAAATTGTTCCTTCGACTACGCGACCGTTCGACGAAACGAATCGACGAAACCCGATCATTTCTTGGTAAGGTTTACCATGAAATCGAGAACAAAATATCAGCCATTGGTTGTAAAAAAAAAACCCTGGACGATTTTTTTTTTTTTTTCTAATTTCGTGTCCTATAAGTTCTTCATAAGGAAAAGTTCAATGATATCATTGAATTATGTTCGTTGTTAACCGAGCATCCATAGTATACCCGTATATTAATTTTATTCATTTTACATACCTAATAATATAGATAAAAATTCGTTTGTCCGCCTGATCGCAGGCTATGCTAACCATCGTAAAAAGTGTTCATCCGACTCGGATTGAATGCCATAAAAATGTTACAATCACACCTGATAACTGACTGTCAACCTCGATCTGTGCTTAAAATAAAACGTTAGGTAGATTATGTATTATTCATTCAATGGTAAATTAATCAATATTTTTAACAATAAATAGGTAGGGACCAGAGACCATAGAATTTTAAACCTTTTACAAGAGCGCGCATTTTTTTTTATTTTGTCTAAAGGAGAAGGGAAGAACGACTGTCTGAGCTCTAAAGGTGAAGAGCTTCTCTTCTATTTTAGGGCTCAGACAGACGATGAATAAATATTCGCGTCGTCGTGAAGAAAGTTTTCGTGTCGAGTAAACGCGCCTTTAGACATATGATAGCATAAACTTTGGCCTTAAAACATTGGCAATAATATTCAAAAGATAACTGCCTATTTATGTTTTTTAATTCCCAGTTCCCACTCACTGATATCTCAACTGAATATTGTGAAAAAATATATGTGAAAGAGATACCTAGCTCTGGCCGGGAAAACTGTACGCACCACTAAAAAGGATAGGAACATAGTGCTTAGGACATGCTAAAGATAACATGATGATTATTTATTTTATAGATAGATACGGAACCCTACATGAGCGTGTCACGACAGCAACTTGACTCATTTTTGTTTTTAATATGGAATAACGTTTAAATAACTAGGTACTTATGTAATTGTTTTACATTTTTAATTGTTTTACTGGGCATTTAAACACAAACTGTGTGGTCGAGGATGGTAACACACCCAGACTGGAACGGAACTACAACTCTATTAAAGCAACTATGATTTTTGAAAATTGGGATGAAAATTATTTCTTTCCGTAAATTGCTTACGATACTTATTCACCTACATAGCTAAAGTAAAGTGAGCTTATGTAGGAACCTACCTACAAGTAAGTAAGCGGATAGTTCCACGTCCAGTTTAAGCAACCAATTGGAAAATACTACCCAATATCTATCAACCTACTTGATTTTCCGTTGAACCCAGAATCCTCATTTACGGATATGCTCGAAAAAGGAGGAAATACCGGTACGAAACCGTTAACAACTCAATTAACGGCAATTTGGGACGAATATTGAGATGAAAAGGAGGAAAAATATTAAAAGAATGTGTTCCGTTTTCCAACGTACAATTTTAGGGAGGTAGGTAACTACATAGTACCTACGTAGAGGCTCTTTCTTAGGTATCACCGTAAACTGTTATACCTACCATAGCATTCATATTCAGCATGTTCATATACCGCTTAAGGGCAAACATTGAGCAACTCG
Organism: Apocheima hispidaria; assembly: GCA_947579745.1. NCBI lineage: Eukaryota > Metazoa > Arthropoda > Insecta > Lepidoptera > Geometridae > Apocheima > Apocheima hispidaria. The sequence goes on from OX388151.1 coordinate 9,258,494, forward strand.
GTACTGGCCTGACTCCGGGTCGGCCGGAGGCCTGTGTTGCACTATGGGCGCACATAAACCTAGACGTCATCCTATCCTAATCCTAACTAATAAATTAATTTTATTATAAATTCAAAAGTAACTCTGTTTATCTATGTCTCTCTGTCTGTCTCTCTATCTGGGTGTTTATCACATGCAGCTAAACGGCTGAACGGATCGAGCTGATTTTATTGCATAGATATAGCTCAGGTCGGAGACGGACCTACTACTACTACTGTACTATACTGTACTGTAGACCTACTTTCTTTTTTAGTTCCACGCTACCGAAGTCCCGGGTAACAGCTAGTAGTTAAATATAATGCGCTCTGTGTGTAGCACGAAATTAAAATAATAATTGTGCGAGCAAGAGGGCATGCGTAAACTCCGGTATACGTAGGGACCATTGTCTAACAAAATGTTTCTGTTATGAATTTCGTGAAAATCCTACAATAAGTAAAAGTGTACCCTGAAAAGTGAACACTGCTTTTAACTCCGTTGTGATAACGCGAGGAACGATCGTGTTTCTCACGTTGGGGGGTCGGGGGATGATTTCGTGTGAACAACCTCCGAAGGGTCATTGCTGACGACCGTCTAGCTGTGGTCTAGAACATGCACTTGTGTAGTGTAAGTACACACTCAACAATTGGGAGTAGGTCTGATTTCTACACGTCATTCGACCCATTAATATATGGTAGTATATTCTATTCATTAGATCTTCATTAGATTGATAGATATAGATAGAATTTGTGAACACCAGAAAACCAAATTATATACAGACTAGTGACTAACATTTATACTAGTACCACAACCAGCCTTATCGCTAAAAGCGCTCTCTTCCAGGCACCCTTTGAAAGGAAAGAAATTTACATATTCGTTCATATTATCGTTATTCGTCCAGGTGTACCACAGATGAATAGATCTGTGAGGTGTACCTAGTGATCGTTTAATTGTGCTGAAATGAATTTGTTGCGGAACGATTCAACTTTTGAGATAGGTAGTAGTTTAATTTTAAATAGAAAGTTTGTTTATAACATGATCTAAGTAAATAGGTGCATACTTTCTATAGGGACACTAGAAAGCCGCTTACCTGGTGTGTAAGTACTTGTGTGCTCTCGATTCGAAGTCATCCATAAAGTTGTTACTGGGACGACTCTAGAGCGTTTGATGTAGACGTGTGAATAATGAATTATTTATATATATGGATCTGGGTGTTAGTTCCCCACATCTTTATGTGTGTTTCATGGTATCCCCGATATAGAAAAACCTACTGGGAAATTACGAGTGTGAGGGAGTGTGTGTGCCATACCTACGTGTTTTCGCATACTTTAGAAAGCTCTTACTGTTTTTCTCGATATTTAAGCACACAAAATTCTGTTTTTTTTTTTGTAATTTTTGGATTACAGTTTATTTTTCCAGTCCCTCAGCCTGGCAATCCGGAAACAAAGCAACAGCACTCCAAGTCCTAAAACTACCGACAATGGGTAAAGTTTGGTCTGGTGCCTTAACTCCTTAAATAGTTTCTCAGCCCTACACCTACAAAGCCGCAAAGCGTAAAATGCCTGCAGTACATAATTAATCTTTGTCGCAAAGTCGAACTGACTTGACACTTTTGTTAGGTTATTACCTAGTAAAGCAATTTATAAAGTTTTATGTTTGCAAAATTATTATGTACCAACTATTGTATCTAACTCGGGTAGCAACAAACAATGAAGGTTCTAGATAAGTAAATGTCATTATAGTGATGGCCGAGTTGAAATTCTGCACCGTTTCCCCTCCAGACAAGAATCTTAGGGCGGATACTGACTTGCAACGTTTTTTTGTAATGTTTTACGGGTTTTTGAAACGCGTTACAGTAGTAGATGCCTAGTGCGAGTTTTTCCAATTGCGTTTACCTATTCGATCGCGTTAAGGCTTAGTACGATTTGTATGAAGTAAGAGTAGTGCCATCTAGATGGCACTAGAGGGCGCTGCTCTTATTTCATACAAATCATAGTCAACATAAACGCAATCGGATAGGTAAACGCAATTAGAAAAACTCGCACTGGGCACTGCCATTCGATGCGAGTGCCGAATCGTCCATTCAACTGTCGGTGTTTCGTGAATTCCTTTGAAGCCCGATATAATAGTCAGTGCAGCGAGCTGAACTGCTTGATGCGAGCTCATGTTTACAAACAAGTCAGTGCAGGTTGTTCGCACGTTTAATGTATCTTCGTTTTGTGTCCAGATCTCTACGCCACGCCACGAATGTTTGCGAAAGGCTCGTGAGCTGCGCGCGTGCATTTTTTAGTGCGATCTGCACGAGCCGTGCACGCTCATTCTCCGTGCTGCTCGTGAACTGCGCTAGCGCTATCTGCGCGCAGCTCGCGTACCACTTCCTCCCTCCGCCAAAAATAGCGAAATGACCTGCATGGACGCAAACTGCACGCGCGATACGCACGCAACTCGCGTGCATCTTGCGAGCGGTGTATAATTTGCAATTAAGCGCGCTTGAGCCATGTGCTCGAAGCGAGCGTTCACCGCGTCTTGTGTATCGCTGTTTTGTAACAAGCTCAAGCTCGTCTCGAAATTACATTACAAATAAACGTTGCAAGTCAGTCTCCGTCTTTATGCGTTTTACCCGACTGCCCAAGGAGGAGAGTAATGTTTTTGGGATATATGTACGTATGTGTATACATACTTATTTATGTTTGTGTATTCCACCGCTTCCTCGTGGTCATACTAGTTTGTCATACCAGTACGACCACGAGGATATACATGGTCATACTTCCTGACCTTTTCCCTAACTTTTTCTTGTTACTGTGCATTTTTAAAAGCGATTAACAATATGGACCTACCATTTCTCAATAGGTAGTTCCAGTCCATTATTAGTTCCGGATCCCTTATTAGAATCTCGTCATCATTGTAAGCGACAACAAAACGGGGAAATCCTTTTGACTGTTTTATTATTTACAATTAGGAAGTTCCAGTACTTATCCTCCATCATATCATCTCAAATTGTACGGTAATCTTGTCATCCAAACAAGATATTTTACTTGATTATGCTAGAAAGAGCCTTGACCGGAAAATTTAAACTGTACTAAGTAATAGATACATTATACTAATACATACAGTCATTTTGCTTTATGTCTGCTTTATAAGTAACTGAGGCACTATGAAAGTAAAAACGAAACGAAGCGAAGGCCTCGAAGTCTACGGGATCAAATCGGCATTTGTATGTGAGTATATTTATCCGACGATAATGTGAGTAATTATCGTTGATCCGATCTTCATTAAATGTTGTAATGCAAATAAAATCATTAAAAAAAAATATTATGAGCAAAATCGGTAAAGGAGTTATTATGATGTCGCGAGGTCCCAGTTTGGGGCGAACAACGATAATCACGCCGTTTCTATTTTGCGATAGAATAAATGTTTCTTAATAGTACGCGGAACAAAGACAATTTAACAAGTCTTTACAACTTTGTCCGTAATTTGGCTCTGAAAAGCACCTTGTGCGCTTTTCAAGAAACCTATTTGTCATCATCATCATCATCGTAAGATGTCCACTGCTGAATATAGGCCTCCCTTTTAGAGCGCCACACTAAACGAGAATCTGCCATTTGCCCACGACTTTTACAATGTCGTCAGTCCGCCTAGGGGAAGGACTTCCTACGCTGAGTCTTCCGGTTCGTGGTCGCTCAAGAAACCTTTCTCCATCGGTTATCGCGGTTCTTCGAGCGATGAGGCTTCAGTTTCACCCTAATTGTTAAACCTATTTGTATTCAGGTAAAATTTGATTACTGTCGGTAGGAACATACCTTATTTATAAGGAGAATTCTGTGGAACATATATACTTATTTGGTAATTTACTATACACCTAATTTGAATACCCAACCTGGCGTATGATAGCTTTACAATTATCATTTTACTTGAAATCTTAAGTACCTACTGTGTATATCGAAAGTTAGAGAGTATTTTGGTATTTCTAGTAAAATGATCAAAGGAGTCTGAAGTAAGGCGCTTAGTAGGTACCTAACTTCCCAATTTTGATTTGTTGGTAGAGTTTTTAGGTAGGTAGTTGACCCAGTGAGCGTTTTCTTGACCGAGTGAGATCTCACCAGGACAGTACCAGAGAGAGTGAGAGAGAGCAAAGACCGAGTAACGTACCTTTCGACTTATTAATAATATCTAAGCACTGGCTAAGAAGACACCAGACGACTCTCCTAGAGGCTATCAGCCTCCAAAATAGACGGTTGGTAACCTGACTTCCTATATTTTACCACCTCTATTTCGGAGAATGTACATAAGACCTACACCAGCTGATTCCGTCATCCTAATTCTGCCTGAAGATATATATGTCATATATATTGATATCTTATATCACGAGTAACTCTCAACAATGTCGGGTTAATACAAGACTGGTCGGTATCTAATAAATGTGCCAGCGTATTTTATTCTTCGTACCTATTTGGCTTTAGGCGATATCTTATCTTTTCGTTCTATTCTACGGGACAATTGGGACCGCGAACATATTGTAACTTTGTCAGTGTTTTGTACGCGATTTGTAAGCGACGAAAATAGCGGGACAATACGCGGGAAATGTACAAAAAATATGTAATGAGACTTGTTAGAAATACGCTGAAGTCACGGTGGGTCGTAAAAAAAAGGTGGTAACAAAGCATGACACCATTAATTAACATTAATATTAGCATATAAAATTATACGAGTGATTTAACACCGGGGATCTAAAACTGCGACCAGACCACCGCGCTGAGGACGAGCAGCAGCGACCTCTAAAAAAGCGCGCACATGAGCGTTTTGTGATTCTCAAACCGCCTTCCAAGCGTGGGGATTATAGCACCCTCTCCATTTTAAAGGGAAGGCCTTTGTTCAGACGATGATGATGATTTAACACCCTACTAATTAATTATTGTGGCTTTTACAATAAGTAACGTTTGACATTCAAAGTTCCCCACTAGGTTTCCTTGTGTCGTCTGGGTTGTCATGGAACACACAAAGACACGAACAACTAAGCAAATATTTAAATTCATCCCTCAAACATTTGCCCGGCTGGGCATCGAAACCGGGACCTCCTCTTTCTAAGGCAGATGTGCTATAAGCTAAGTTAGGAGCATTGTCAAATTTTTTTGTTTGTAGTTAAATAATTGCTTGTATATTAATATCATCCTCACCATCATCATCAACAGCTTGAAGACGTCCACTGATGAACAAAGGCCTCCCCCTTAGACCGCCACACTGAACGACGATTTGCAACTTGCAAAATGTTACCCGCGACCTTCAAAATGTCGTCAGTCATTAATATAATTGCGTCATTACTTTATTAATCTTTTAATTATATGATTATTATTCACGGTCAAAATGGTCAATATATCTTTGATCTCGTAAATATTATTTATAATTTAACTTAGAACTTTCGTTCTATGAAATTACGTCTGTAATGCGATATTGCTTTTAGGTTTAATTAATTCACGGCATTAGAAAGTTGTAACCGAAATTATTGGAACTATATCACTTTGTTTGCGTACAAAATGCTTTAAGCATAAACATAGTATTACAATTATTATTATTTAATTATTTAGAGTATTAATAATCTTATCTCAGTTAGGTATTAATTAATTAAGTATTTCGCTAAATAAGGCTTTATAAAATAGGCAAACTGTTTCAGAAGTTGTAATACTAAGCCTTTCAGATACAATAGGTTAGTACATTCACATTGTAGTCGGTGGGTTGATCCTTAATCGCAGTGTAAAACATTGTAAATAACAATAGAAACTAACAACTCGGTTGGCACAAACATAAAGGTCACGACTATACTTAACTACATAAACTATTCCAGTCTGAAACAACGTTGAAGCTACTTTAGTTCTCAGTATTTAGTTCATTCCAATACCAATTATACAGTCATATGTGAGTTTATCGTTGATAGTAGCGATAAGAGAACACGCTACGTCGCGACGCGGCTTTGTTTACAGACGCTACTCGTGGCGCTTACTTCGTATTTAGACGGGTATACTAGATTATCAAAGCGTTTGGTGCCGAAACGGCACAGGTTAAGTGCTAGTTTCTACGTACGGTCGACACGCGATGCCTAGATAAGTACCTAAATAGGTGTTTTCAGGCGAGCGTCGCTGCATGCCTCGGCCGACGCGCCCCGACAGTCGCGTTTCGAATGCCCACCAGCTATAACGTGACGCGCAGCTACGACCAAACTCGTAGACGAGCTACGAGCTACGACGCTGTAGACCAATCAATTAATTCTATAAACAAAGTTTTGGTGATCTTATTAATACATCGGAAACGTTTTAAAACTTTTTAACAGATTATAGTGATTGAATATGAAGATTGTGTAAACTGTAACAGTTACCGACGTTCTTGTGCTAAGTGTGTATGTAAATATTAAGATCAAACACTGAAATGTGATGATTGTGACCTTACATCTGATAAGTGTGAGTTACGAGTTGCGAAACAGTATAACTAGGTGAGTTTAAGGCACTCACTCTATCACAATTATGGTGAATCTTTACAGCACGTCGATGTTTGTAGGTATACAGAGATTATTTAGAATCGGTGCTAGGCACGACTAGCTCATGGCTTCATGTTATTGTCCTGAAGAAAAAAGCAACATTGTAACAGCAATAATCATAAATCTAAGTCGATAATCACAAAGCAAATAATAATTCACAAAGTAAGATTTAGCGTTTGCCAAATAGTGGAACGACACTAAATCACCAAAAAAGAAACAAAATTACCACTATGTCTTAAAGCGTTAATCAAATATAATCTTTATTGTTAAGATTGTAAAGGCTCCATAGTTTTAACTCAGATTGTCCAAGCCAAAACAAACACGTTCACAGACACATTTATAGGCCAGAGTTGCTGTAACTCAAGAGTTGTTTTTTATTCTCGGTTATGATGTCTATCGGAAAAGTGATCCATCAAACAGCATGACGGATTAGTCAAACTGATGAGAAAGGACAATTTTTATCTTCCCGATACTTCATATCAAGTCCACTTGATACCTTATTCCATTTTGTTTGCTTCTTTTATAAATCTCATAATGAGGAAGATGAGTACTTGGATACCTCATTATTGCTCGGCCAAGTTATTAGGTCTATTTATGTGTTTGACCCCTTACATTATATTCAAAATGTTCACCCAACTCAACAGTTAGTAGGTATGTCAGAAGTTAAAACCAATCGTTTTCCAGGAAACCTATGGCTAAAACGAAATATATATACTGTGCTCATCATGTCTGTAAATATCTATATGTAGCGCTTATAGCTTAGCTGGACTCCTTCCTTATCGATCACCAATTGAGCAACGGAGGACACGATTAGTCTTTAGATTAGTGACCAACAGTGGCCTGTACAAGAGAGCGCTACCATTAATCGAGTAAAACTTTAAAATTTGTACGTTCAAGTTGTTCGTCCTAAAACAACAACCTCTAATCCATCAAGCGGCCTTTTAGGCGGCCTAAAAACTACATAAGGTTTTACTTTAACTAGCTACTCGTCCATACGAACTTACTTACTTTAATATCTATATCATCCATCGAGATGAGTTCTAGTTCTAAAGAATGTATACAGGCACAGTATCTAGGAGTAAAGAGAAACTTTTTGCAAAGATTTGATTAAATTAGTTCGAGAGACAGGAGACTTGAATTGGTAAAAGTTTTTCCAGCTTTCGGGTGAATACAACACCTACATCTACAAAAACATTGTAATAGTGTGATAAAGTTATGAGATATATAAGTAGGTAGCATATAGATATATACTTATCCTTACATGGATAGTAAAACGAGATTGCTCTGAGCACTAGAGGGTAGCAAGAAACGGTATCGGATATTTTATATAGGGACCGTTGAATTGTCTGTACACGTACCTAATACTTCGGTATTTGTATACATTGTGTATACGAGCCCTAATTCCATTTCGCCTTACAAAGAATATGAATACGTGGATTTACAGTAATTATACTTGTATATAGTATTGTCATACTACATTCTATTCTCTCTCTCTATTTTCTTTTTAGTTTCATACTTAGCAAAAGCAATATACGACCTGCGCTTTTAAATTAAAGTTTAAATTAAATAGTTTATGCAAGTAATTCAGTGTTAATCAGTTATAAAACGTACCAATAAACATACTTATTTTGCGTATTATGAGCTCAGAAAAGTAGCTAAGATTATCAGTTTGCTAAAGTCGTCAACAATACATTCATACAGGGACTTATGTATATTTCGGTTTAAAGTACTTGTCACTTCAGTTAATAAAATGTAGGTTAGTGCACATATACATATGTGTCTACTTATATGGACTAGCCTTGTGGCTCGGTGGGTGGATTACCGCCTTCTGATCTATAGGTAATGGGTTCGATTCCCACCCAGGACAAACATTTGTGTGATGAACATGGATGTTTGTTCTTTGTCTGGGTGTTACTATGTATTTACAAAAAAAAAGTATCTATGTATTCTATCAGTTATCTGGTTCCCATAGTAAAAGCTTGCTTAGTTTGGGGCTAGGTGGCGCTGTGTGAAAAACGTTCACCAATATTTATTTATTGCCTCTAATGAAGTAATTTTGCATAATAGCTTTTATTTATTCTGTAATAAGAGTACAGAATATCTAGTAGTAGGTTAAAGGGCACATGTGTACAAGTGGGTTAGTAGCGATGATGGCTCAGTAGTTAGCGCGTTCGGATCGCATGCTGCAAGGTGAAGGTTCAAAACCCAATAATGAGCTTGAGCTACCTGTGACGGAAAATATCATGAAGAAGCCAAAGCATGATAGTAGAGAATTTTCTGGTACTCGGCTGGCTAGCTACTACCTTCGAGTAGCAATTTTTTGCCAAGCACCTTGGAGTGCTCACTTGAGAGTCTGTTCCCATTCCAGGCTAGTTATTTTTACCATTCTCTAACACACAGTTAATTAATATCAGGTGAGTATGTAATCAAATGGCTAGCTTGTCAAGCATAAAAAAGAAATGTAGCTAGTAAGGTTTGAGTACAGGTCGGTGATATTATGCAAAAATTCAACGTCGAATGAAAAGGTATTTACTTCGCGTGTATTATTGCAGTTTCTATTTAGTTGCAAATTTTTAGAAGCTGAAGCATCAAGTCATTTACATTCTTACGTTATAGCGCTGACATGGCGTGATATTTCCAAATTTAAATTAATGTTTTTTTATTTTGTTGAAAAGATAATTTTGACACAGACATAAGTAAATGTAAGGAATTAGAAAACAAGTAATATTAAAAAAAAAAACAAATACCCACTATAGTACGCAGAGTGTAGCCTATTTCACACAGGACATAAAAAGGAATCCAAAGACACCTTAAAGTCGTCAAAATTAGTCAAGCCGTTTAGGCTATAGGAGCACACAAACATACACCCCCAAAAATTTCCCTCCTTCTTGGTCAGTCGGGTAAAAGGAGAAAACGTACGTGAACCCACTAACGTAAATTCTTAAAGACTGAATGGCTATCTGAGTAACCCTGGCGTCACAATTTTCAAAAGGCCTCTGAAATGGCGGATTTTTGTTTTAGGACAAATATGGTATATATTCATATATATTCAAGATTGAGATTCAATTCTAATTCAATATCAGTTTTACATTTCATACGCGGTTACCTATCCAAAAACTATCTAACAGTATTCACCAATGGATCATTCGTTGTCTAATAACTTCGGTGATTTAGGATCACTAACCTCGGGTTTCCGAAACGTTTGTTAACTTTGACAACAGATTAATTCTAATACTGCCTGTCTCTAGCACCAAATAAATGACAAGGATAGCAATAGACTTAATCTGTTGTCAAAGTTAACAAACGTGCCAGGAGCCCGATGTAAGCCTTGCTGTCATAAAAGTGTGAAAGCCCCTTAGAAATAAAACAAGCTACACTAGCTTGAAAACTCTGTTAAACAACATAGCTAATTTAACTCAACAGACAGTCCGACAAAACGTTATTCATAAATTATTTAACCGAAATTATTATTTGTGAAACAATCCGTTTCAGAACAACTGTTGTTTGTGCGTTGTTTCCCATCACAAACGTTGTTTATTGTGAAACTAAGGAAGGATCAAAACTCAATAAGAAATGTCGTATACTGAGAGACAGGATAATTTTGTGAGTAGATTACTCAGAGGATTTCAGTGATTTTCAGCAAATCGAATCAAATATTATAATTGTTTTACTGTTTGAAAAACCAAGCTTCGGGTTTCTATTAACATCCGTTTGACGCATAATAATGTGGTCGAGCCGAGCAGATAATTAGCTTAATTAGTAGGTTATGAGCGCACACAGTCACGTTTTAACTAGCATGTCACCATTTATTGAGAACTTACATAATTTCAATCATAAACTCAAATTTAAAAACTATTTTATTAATAATAGCGCAAATTTTCGTTTTGTAATCCCAAGATACTATTTGCTAGCGTATGTATTAAGAGTACATATTTATTATTCTCTTTATTTCAATTGCTTTGTGTATTTTTTGTTCGTATTGTTTATTTTTATTTTGTACCCAATTTTTTTTAAATCCGGAATAGGACTGCGTTTGACAACATCCTGCCCGATGGTAAGCAATTACAGGGTCTAGGATGGACCCATATTATAATTTGTTTGTGTACTAAAGTCTATACTTGAAAAACCTTATATTTTGTTTTTGGTACGTTTTTAGTTTAATCCAGAATCTATTCTGTGACTGTGACTTATTTTATTGGATCAATTCCTAGACGGCATAAATACATACTCATACGATTTGTACGTGTAGCAACTTAGCGTGTAAGATTAGGTATAGGTAAAACTTATACGTAAGTTGAGTCACCTTAGAACGCTTTGTATACATTCTAGCATAAAGGTCACAATTGCTTCATTTCTGATTTTTATACCCGACACTTTCAATCAAAGTAAAATGAATGGACGGGCCCAAGTAAGAGCATTTTGAAGACTTTAAAGTGAGCACCGGCGCTCACGTTGCTTCAGTCATTCGCAGTCTGTAAAAAGTGCGAGACGTACCTACGTTCGCCAATATATCCAAATATCCACAGAAGTATGCCTTCATATTTTATTATGATATTAGGTATCTATTTTTTGCGACAATTGTAGCTACTATATACTTTTAATTGTGTAATGAAGCCTAAACTCGATTGTTTTGACTTGTTATTTTTAAGAAAGTTGTGTGGTTAGGGTCCGTCCACTAATTTTACTTTGGTCGAAGCCCGGCACTTGATGTCAATGTAGAATAATTATATTAAATTTAAAAACAACTTTTTATTAATTGCCTGACATTGCCGAAATAAGTAGACGTAAGAATAACATAACCTTGACCGAAAGTCCCGGAAACGTTACTCGTACGTGTCTCGACGTAGGGCAAACCAATATTATAAATATTTGATTGAATTTTACCATGAAAGCTGACGTGGTTTTGACACATTAATTGCTTGAATAATAATTATGGGAAGTAAGTGAGTAAGTACCTATTCTGTCTAGGTATATTTCTATCTGCATAATACCAGGTTTTCTTCTCTACGTGGCTCGGACATCCCACTCGAGGTTGTTCCTCCGAAGTACAATCTAAATATCAAGAATTTCAAGCTATTCTGATTAGAGTCCTGAGCAACGACCTGATAGCCGCATTGCAGGTGTCTATAGACTGCAGGGAACACTTATTTACCAGGTGGCCGCTTTTTTGCTTATCATTTAAAATATATTTTTTTAAAAACAATCGTGATTCGCTCCTTTCACCAATAAATTAGAGCTGTAAGCAGATAAGATTATTTGCTAAAAAATATATTTGGTAAGTAATCAAATTATCTGTAGAGGTGGCTAAATAAAGGTATTAAATACGTTCAACGGTGCGTTCGCGTTGTGTTCAGTAAGGACGGTAGTGGCTCCCCCACTATACTGTAGAGATAAATTGGTCGTACGGTAATCGATATACAAGGTGTTGATTTATAAACATGCGTTATTTTTAAGGATGGTTCTGCTGATACGGAACCCAAATCTATAAAAAAATTAATACATAAAACTATACCAATTTATTATAAGTCTGATTAAACTTATTATAGTCATGCCATAACTGTCTCACTCGCACATATTGTAAGTTTTTGTAGATAAAATTATTTGATTAAACTTTATTTGATGTTGTATCTGTTTCATGTCCATCGACCGCCATCTCATCTCACGTCTTGATACGGGCTCATTCTGATAATTTTATCTTTATGCTCAGTAATTTCACTAGAAACATTGTCCTTCAATTCGGAACACAGTACTGTTTGCACACTCCTGATTGGCGGTTGAATAACTGGCAAAGATGTAGTTCTACCCCAGGCGGACTCTGCAAAAGAGTCCTACCACTACAGATATTAATTTGGTGTCTTTTTATTGAATAGTCTTTGAATTTCATATATGACAAAATGTGTCATCAGCTAACCGTTGGTTTCGACAATTTTTTAGCCTTTACTAAGAATACTACTCTGAACACCGAATACTGAAACGCTTGTTAACTTTGACAACAGATTAATCCTATTGCTGTCTTTGTCTGGCACTAAGCAAATAACAAAGGCAGCAACAGACTTAATCTGTCGTCAAAGTTAACAATCGTTTCAGTATTCGGGGGTGAATATTGCACGGCACAAATCAACACCCTTTATTTATTCGGTAGTCAAACTAATGGATATCGGCAAATCGTCAGATGTTGGCTTTGGCAAGCTGGCATAGGTTTCTGTTTGGTTTACGAGTGATAGGTATATTTAAACACAGTGTTTTGCAATAATATAATCATAGTCATTTTTACTTATAGATCTCGGACTAGTTCGTAGAATCGTAGATTTGTACAATATCTATAGACTTCTTTTCATTTTAGTAGTCCCGGACATGTCCTAAATTTTAATTTAATTTTAGTTATAATTTCGCTAAGCTGTTTATGACGTCGCTAAGAGTATATTTACTTATACCTAAAGCCCGGAAAATAAATGAATTTAATTGAAAATTGAATTGAATTGAAAACTGCGACCAAACCACCGAAAGATGGGCAGTAGCGTTCTCTTAGTAAGCGGTTAGCGTTCAGCGATTGTCAAGCTGACTGCCTAGTGTGGGTAATACCCACATTCAATACCCTCCCTTTTTTTCTAAGGGACGTCTTCTGGCTGACGATGATTAAACTTTGTTCTTTTTATATTTTTTTTTTTTTGCTATAGGTACTTTCCCAATAATATGATTTAGTTTTTGTAGTTCCGAAGTACAGTTTTCGTTCAATTATTTTTTTAAATCACATGTCCTAGCTAATATTATAAATGCGAAAGTAGCTCTGTCTCTCTCTCTCTTTGTCTATCTGTCTATCTGTGTGGGTGTTTGTCGCGTTATCACTGCTAAACGGCTGAACGGATCGAGCTGAATGTTTGAATAGATATAGCTTAAGGGTCGGAGATGGACATTTTTTTTGTACTTCCACACGAACGAAGTCGCGGGTAACAGCTAGTTAATATTATAGATACGAAAGTTCATGTGTGAGTGGGTGTGTATATGTATATAGATGCTTCTCTGCATCAGCCTTGCAACATCCCACTACTGGGATATTTGCCTACCCTCGAAGGGTGATTGGGCCATATCTACCACGCTGTCACAGCGCCATTGAATGTCTTCTCCGAAAAATATGCACGTTTCTTCACGATGTATTCCTTCTCTGAGCAACCAGTGGAATATTCGTACGTAAGTTCCAAAGAACTAATCTCGAGACAATATGACGATTTTGAAAATTACCTGTGAAACCGCGTAATGCAGCTGTGTAACATTAGTTGCGTTATTATTCGATAAATGTTTACAATGTTCGAAGCTATTTTTACAGCTATTAAGAATAACATCCGCTGCCTTTCATGTGCAATGATTTATTAAACTGCTTGTTATTTTGCCGATCGTAAAATATCTCTTGAGAAATTTGTATATGAACAGTGAGAGCCCTCTTGATGACTCGGCTTTTATATCCAAATTTTCAAAGGGCGATTGCATTTTGTGTTAGCACTTACTAACTTAAGCTTACAACTATTGTTCTTGAACCATCGAGGGCATACTATCACTCTAATATTATAAACTAGCAACGCTAGTTTAGCAACTAGCTTCGCACGGGTGTAATTTAGAAAAATTATATAAAGGGTTATAAGGAAGGGTATGCTAAGCCGAAAGGAGCTGATAGTACTTATGATTGTGAACAACTTTTACTATGGGACCAACCCTGAAATCGAGAAAAAATAATCAGCTGTTCCATACATTTTGTCGAGTATCATTGACATTTTTCTATGGAACAGCTGATATTTTTTTCTCGATTTGAGGGTTGGTCCCATAGTAAAAGTTGTTCATAATGATGAGTACTATAAGCCCTTTTCGGCTTAGCATACCCTTTCCTTATAACCCTGTATATAAACCTTCCGTGAAAATTGATCTAACTGATGGTGAAAACTGCATCAAAATCCGTTGCGTGGTCTAGGAGGAATTAGCGGATATACAGACAGACACGCAGACGCGGAAAACGACTTTATTTTATACTATGTTTAGATATAGATGCGAAAGTTTGTACGTAAGTGTGTAATATGTAAGCGTGTTTGTTCCTTATGAACTCCGTAACGGCTGAACGGATTTGGTTGAAATTAGGTATGCAGGTAGCTAATACCCTGGATTAACACATAGGCTATATGTCGAAAAAATAAACAATTCCTATGGTATAGTGGATGAAACCACAGGACGCTGCTAATTTTACATATACTCTACCAAGTGTGGTTATAAAAACATGACGGATTATCACACAATATCGATGCCATATAATTGTAATCGGTGGGATTACCAACTAATCAAGCGGTGATATTGGTAAAGGCTGCTCTAACGCGTTACGCGATCTCATGCTCGCATCGTTAACGTTTTTAGTTATTTAATATATATATATGTATGTTTATGAGAATGAAATGACATTGAACAATTTTTTTTGCGACATTTTTCATTTAGAAATGATTTGGTTAATTTGTCGTTTTAATTTAAACAAGTAACATATTATAATACATAACTGAGTTAAATAGAAGAAAAATAAACCCTTATTAAAACGAAAGGTTCTTTGAATCAAATACTTTTAAAAGTTTTTTTTTAAATAATGCTTCACACTTAGGCTTTTCTCCCCACCCACCGCATTACACTGACACAGGGAATCTTGTGTCGGGGATGCCATGGAATACACACAAAGACACGGACAACTAACACCCAGACACAAAGCATATATTTAAATTCATTATTCAAACATCTGCCTGGCCGGGAGTCCAAAATCCTCCTGTTCATAAGGTAAACGCTGACAACTAAGCCAAGGGACTACAAAATAGGGATACATCATGAAGACACCTGTAGTAGTCATATTTGATTGGCGACCACAACGTAGCTTATGTTATAATTAGGTGCAACTTTCGAGTCATAATCTCTCTTTTGTACAAAAGTTAAATAACTTTTGTACAAAAGAGAGAAAATAGTTTGAAAAATGATTTATCTTCCTCTATCGTCTGTTGAAACAAAATGTTGTAAATGAAGATTTTGATGTTTAATTTACTGAACAATTATAATACCATTTCAAAGTTGCTAAACAATACTAAATTAACCGCCTACTCTTTGTAAGTTTCATTTGAGTGTAAAGTATACAAACGCTAAATGTTTGGTGAGTGTTTTTAAACTCACACTCATTATCATCACAATGTGCCGCAATTAATTTAATTAGTACAGAATACTTATAACAGAACAGATATGAGCTGAAAACTGCCAACTCGCATGATATTAGGTACTCATTGATCCGGGAATGTCGCAGCTTGAGATTATTGAATTTGTTGAGTTTTTCGCTTCACGTGTTTCAATTGTAATTTCCGCACACGATGTTTGTGTTAACACAACATTGATAAATGGTACAACACGTCATTTTGTTTAGTAGGCATGGTGACCTACTTAGGGTGAATGCTGTATTCGAGAGCATTCGATACTTGGGCTTAGGTTTATCTGCTCAGTGCCGTGAATGCAAGAGGTTCAATGTGGATCTTCAGCTATCACGTTCGCACGTTTTCCAACGTTTTTTTCTTATCAAAATTACAGAGAGGAAAAAAATGACCATTTAATATCTTAAGAAGACCATTGCCAATGTTTTATAAGAATTTTCATATCATTATTTTTTATATTGGCGAAGGAGACAACAACAAATTAGAGCGTATATTTTTCTCCTTCGTCAAAATAAAAAAAAATGACATGAACATTGCTATAAAATATTGGCATTTATATGCTATGATTGTTTAATAAAAAAAAACCTCGCTGTCATCTGTATATTAAAAAAAATGTTGAAAATGTGCGAACGAGATAGCTGAATTAGGGAAGCGGGCTCGTAACTCTCTGCTATTAGTCAATAAATTTTGTGTACAAGTCTACAGGGTTATTGGTAACTAACGCAAAACCTCTCATAGGCTTTTCCCTACATACTTCCTAGCAACTTTTGTTCTATGACATTTTCAAAACTTAATATAATTTTTTTTTTTTAAACTTTTGTATGTAATTTTTATCCTTGTATATTTTTGGTGCAAATATCAGCTCGTAAGCTTCACCCGGGCCCCCGCGTTTTTGAGACAACTTAATCTTATAGTAATTTGGAGCCCTAATTTAAACTAAGCCCTGACTAAACCCAAGTTTTCGTTTTTATATTTGGAGAAACAAATTACAAATGTATTACAAGTCGTGGAAAAAAGTTATTATGTATGATGTAGGGAACACACCGACGAGAGGTTTTGCGTTAGTTACCAATAGCTTTGTATAATTGTAATGTCGTAATTCTATATTAAATCACTAAATAAACCGCATATATAATAAAATATTGTTTTCCAATTGTTATTATTTATTAAAATCTGTTACATTTACAGATTTTAATAATTATAGAATTCCTTCCATTCGTGCCGTGGAGCTGTGAGTTTAATGTTATGTCTATCTAAACCTTCCATTAATAAACAATGATAATGAATAAATAAATAAATGGTTAGTTAGTAAGTTTTAATTAGGAAAACCACTCCATTAACTCATCCAAAGCTCTAGTGGCCCGTAACCTCTAGTGCGAGTGAGTAGTGAGGCTTCAGTGTCTAGACAATCATAGACAGCTGCTATGTCTAAAACTCATTAAGTGACTTTTATGGTGTATATCCTGTCAGGTAATGGGCTAGTCTCGAGCGTGGGACGACATGAGGAAATTATACAGAGTGCAAAAGCTCATAAAACGCCAGGCACACAAATGTGTCAGGCTGTCAGACGGACGCACTCCGCGACTGGAAATGAGAAAGCAATTACGGGGTAATCACTTAAAACATCTTGACACGATGTCTTGAGTAAAATTGAAAGATGCGCATAGTCGAGAGTTCAAAGTCCTACAATATTCATCTGATGTAACTACCTTCTTGTTTCGTTATAAATTTCATTCCATTTCTGCCTAGCTCTGAAAATATATATTTCAAAGCATTACATTACATTACATTATCAGCCAGAAGACGTCCACTGCTGAACATAGGCCTCCCCCTTAAAACAGAGCCCCTCAAAGCATTTCTCTCTCGTAATCTACGCCACGTCTTGTATGGACAGCGCTTATTCACGTCATCGTAATCCTAACTTATATTATAAATACCAAAGTAACTCTGTCTCTCGGTCTATTTGTCTTTCTGTCTCTCTGTCTGGGTTTTTGTCGCGTTATCACCGCTAAACGGCTGAACGGATCGACCTGAATTTTTGTATATATAGCTCAAGGGTTGGAGACGGACTTGGGCTACCTTTTTTTGTAGGTCGACGTGAACAAAGTTGCGGCGAACAGCTAGTACCTAATAAATTTGCGTCTAAGTTAAATGACATAGTTTTAATAGAATCAGAATTATCACTCATCTTAATAGATTTATTTACCATTTTTACCTGGCCCTCCTTTATCTTTGTTTAATTTACCCTAAGACCATGTCTGCTTCAAAAACTCACGAAAAGCGTTTAGGTACTTTATAAACTTTTTAAATCTCGTTCTGAATCGCAAAAAGCAAAGTTAAAAGAAAGGGAATGCTTGAAAAAAGATTAAGGGTTTTGTAATCTAGAATTCCTCTCTGAGTTGTTTAACAAGCTCACCTTTAGTTAGGTAGATTTTATTCTTACGTAGAGATTTTGTTTACCAACAATATAATTTTCTGCTACAATTTCAAAAACGAGAATTAGATACACAGTTTTTATTTTAAGACGAATAAGTTACATATTTACTTAATTATAGCGTTATTACAAACAAAACAAATGATTTAAGCTTTTACTATTTTCAATTTATAAATGAGTAAATTGCATCATTGCATCCAAATCCAAAGGTCTAGATTCTATACTTTTCATATCGTAAATTAAGTAAACGCTGAAAAGCTATTATTACGTATAGATTAACCAATCAAGTGAACACTGAACACGTGTACATCACTTAGTATTGTAAATTTTATTCTAAACTTCCTTTTACTCATTCCTGTTTATCTAAATAATTTCTCAATTTTATCAGTAATATTATATTCAGGTGTAAACAAAAATGCGCGTTAATGGTCCACATTAATCCCATTAAATGCTAATTGCATTAGCTATCCATTCCGCTGTAATGTTGTTTTGACATGGAGTGGAGTGGAGTTTGCTCACATTCAAAGTAAGCGGCCGTTGTCATTGCGAACTTTTAATTTGATGTTCACACTCAATGGCAAAAGGTAAATTCGTTTCAGAACATCATGATGATAATTATCAAATATTTCGAAATATCTAAAGCGGGCACCGGAAACCTAAACTCGGGACGGAAATTGGTAGGTAGTATATAACATTCGGTTCATTTCAATAATGTCTAAATTTACCTTGAATTTGCACATCGGAAGGACCGAAACTTCGGATTTCAATTTCGTCGTCCTTTCAGTCAGAATTAAATAATGATTCTTCGAACAAATAAAGGTTTTGTCAAGCCGTCTCTTGAGAAGGAATATCTACCTATATAATTGAAATAGAATTAATTTACTTTTAAATAATTCAACCTAAACGAAGTTGAATGGCTGGAGTTATTCCATTAATAAGTTTTTAATCGTCGCTTTACATTTCATTTAAATTAACGTAGCATACCATATACTTATACCAACATGTACCTGTAATATTTGGAACTCTTTTAGCTATTCATAAATAGGCAGGTCGGTCGGTTTATAAATATTGCCTACAAAAAAATATTTCGTATTATTGGTTTTCCTTGAAAAAGCGTTTCTCCAAAAGTATGGAAACTGAATTATAATCGTAGTCTGCTTAGAAATTATTAGCTCCGTGTTAATGGTTTGTCCTTCACCTGGAATTTTGGCACGATTCGACTAAGAGGTATTTTATTTATTGGGTATTCGATTAGATAAGACGAAAAATACATTTTAGGATATCAATGCACTAAACTTGACATAATGAAGAATACACACTAATGTCCAACCACGAAACAGTTAAAAAAACAACGGTTCCTCAAAAAATTTTATTCCCTGTCGACGAAATGTCTGGAACAGCTGTTTTTTCCACTATTTCAGTGTAATACTAAAACTTGTTCATAATATTGAATATAATGATATACTTGGATAAATATGTCTTCTTAGTATACCCAGTATAAGATCGCATAAGAATTTCGCAATATGTGTGTAAGTGCTCGATTTCGCGCACCAGAGGGCCCACCGTCAGACCTATATCACGTCTATCCCGAAAATGTTGGTTTTATAGACAGACCTATTAGGGTTTACTGTATCGTATAGGTTTACTGGAGCCGCGTTTCATCAAAGTGGAAACGAACGAGTAAGTACCGATCAATCAATAGAAAGGTTTGTTGTCATCGAGATACTGTAGATAAATGTATAAGGAATAAAACAGAATTAAACTCGTATTAAATGTACTCAAGCTCGTAAAGGGATACGCAGGGCGTTGCGCGGCGCGTCACGCGGGGCCGTGACGTTTTTTCTGCAAATATTTTTGTAAAAATTCATCTCGATCCGTTTAGCCGTTCAGCAGTGATAACACGACAAACACGCAGACAGAGAGAGACAGAGCTACCTTCGAATTTATAATATTAGTTCCCAACTAATACTAGGATTATTAAGAAAATCAGAAAGGTACGTTTTCATTTCAGTTATATTTCTTTGAGAAATATAAGAATAACCATATATTTGAAACATAAAATTTTAAAAAATACAACGTATCAATGCATAATCGTATAAATTGATAATATACTCAAACAGACGCAGAGTTCGCAAATGAGATATTTGTATTGGGTCTCTCTGTTGAACATTTAAACATTGCTCTTCATAAAATTTACTTAGAATTAAAGGAGTTTAATTCCGCAGCAAGCCCAGTTGTAAAACAACGTTTTGTGGTTACTCTGCAAATGCTCTAAGAATAACGAGTACCTACCGCCTTTGAAAATTGGTGCTGTTCCTATAACTTTAATGCTTAAATTGTATTAGAGGAGACGTCCCCTGAGAAATAATTCGACCGGAACCTATACGAGATTCATAAGACGAGCTTTATTCGCGGAGAGATGAAATCATAAAAAAATACAACAGAATTTAACCTCGTCGAATGAAACAAACTTTAATGGATTACTTTAATACTATTGTGTATATATTTTTATTTACAAGAAACATTATTATACAATTTATGTTGTTTTGTGTTTCAAAACGAATTAAAACCAAAAACTATTTAAAGTTCATATCAACTCACAAATTTAAAATAATAAAAAATATAAATTAGTTGTCAAGAGCGTATCAGGACACACAAGCGAATGGGTTCCGTAGACATGCTCGTAAAGTGATCGAAATACTCATTGGTCTTAGCCAACTTTAAGAACAGGAAACCAATTTTCATTCTCTTTTGCTCGAGACATTTTAATTATTTTTTGATATTAAAATGAAAGACAGGATGTGTTTTCTATTGCTTATAGAATGTAAATCTCGGTAATTTAATAAAATTAAAAATGCCTGAAAGAAATCACTAAAATAGTAATTGCTCTGGTTGCACCACTTCACATGTTTAGTTCACATTTTTTTTATTCTTTCATAATTCGTAATCAAGTACGTTGGTTCGTACAAGTAGAAGTTATGATGCTCCACGACATAGTGATGAACGTACAAATTTATAAAGATCCCTTGTTGTACGACGGATTCTTGAAAACGAATCTAAAAGAATGCTGGCAGAATTGCACCGTAGAATGGCAATAAAAGTGCACATAGGATACTCATAATAAGGTTCACCTAAAATCAAACTTAAAATAAAAAATCATCAAAACATCAGAGAGTTTGCTTTTCTGATAAATTAAGAAGCGATTGTACCTTTTCAATGGTTTTTTATTGCCTTTTCCTGGTTTGCTACAAAATGCTTCGCGAAGCGCTAACCAAGGTCTATTTACGACTGGCAGAAACTATTTAGCTGCGTCATATGTGTCTAAGTACCATTTATTTGTAATAAAACCCTCTAGCCTAATCGTATCTCAACATCTATTCTATTTTTATACAAGTGATCGTTCGTAGTTCACCTATAGAAATGCCATTGGGCTTGCTACAATGGACCCGACACTGATTGCAGCTGTATTCAAAGTGAGATCCCATCAATAGCTTTAGAAATATGTTGACGACCCCTAACGAGCAACAGATTATTTCCAACACCTGAACTTTCTATTGTCAATGACAAAGTTGGAAGAAAAAAGAAGACAAAAAGTAGAAGAAAATAGACGAATAAAAGGGAGAGCGAGAGGAGATAAGAAAAAAAGTAGAAGAAAATAGACGAATAAAAGGGAGAGCGAGAGGAGATAAGAGGAGGGTGGGTAGGAGGTGTGGGGTGGGGTTTCGAGATTAAAATCCTAACTAATATTATAAATTCGAAAGTAGCTCTGACTATCTGTCTCTGTCTTATCTGTCTCTCTGTCTGGGGGTTTGTGGCGTTATAACAGCAAATGGCTGAACGGATCGATCTGAATTTTTGCATAGATATAGCTTAACGGTCGGAGATGGACATAGGGATAGGCATAGGTTAATTTTTGAAGGTCTACGCGAACGAAGTCGCGGGTAACAGCTAGTATATCATTAACTATAATTTTCTGACCCAGAGCAGATCTATATATATATATAACATTACTATTAGTACTCACGGGATATTTACCACGGTTATTGTTTTTGTTGAGTTCCCGATATTTCGGCACAGTTGCATGCGCCATGTTCACGGGTAGACTGAAGATGCGGGTGGATGATAAAAAAGTTACGAAATTTAGGAGCAGACAAACCGATCTACCCCCTTTCTCAGTCTTTTGCTACGGGTACCACTGGTACTACCACGAAGTCTAAAACAGTATATATATATACCTACTCTAGCTGCGCCCCGTGGTTTAACCCGCTATTCTACAGAAACCGAATAATTTTGCGGGATAAAAAGTAGCCTATGTATCAATCCAGGGTATAAGATACCTCCACACCAAATTTCAGTCAAATCCGTCACTTACAGAGTTGAACTGGAACAAACACACTTAATTATTTAATCCTCTTATCTCCCCTCTCTCTCCCTTTTATTCGTCTATTTTCTTCTTCTTTTTTGTCTTCTTTTTTCTTCCAACTTTGTCGTTGACAATGGCAAGTTCAGGTGTTGGAAATAATCTGCTGCTCGTTAGGGATCGTCTACATATTTCGAAAGCTATTTATGCGATCCGCTACCCAGCCGATTAAAAATCACCATGTATTTACTTTTGGTTCGATTTTCGGTCGGGCTGATCTCTGAATGATGAATTTAAATATATGCTTTGGGTCTGGGTGCTAGCTGTCCATATCTTTGTGTGCTCTGTCATCCCATGGCATCCCCGACATAAGGATTCCTAGGGAGCTATGACTGTGAAAAATTTATTTATATTAAATTTATTATTCAAATAGATACTTACGAAGAAAGGTTTTTTAATTAATGATAAATGCAAAACTCTGCGCATAAACGTATGTTTGTTTCCACTTAACTATTTAACTGAATGAATAAATTTATGAAAAAAAAAGAGTACGAATGAATTACATCAACTGCTTAAAGATGAAAAGCGACACCAATAATGGTACTTAACAACTTAGTTTCGACTGGAAGCATCCCAGACAAAATCTGTAGAGCCATCTTGTACTCAGTATTTTATCTTATGAAAAATATCAGTGGCTATCGTGTTTTCTGAACTGAAACAGAATCCATTCAGGTAGATGTAACAATATAACAGCTGGGAATTCTTTACGGCATTCTTTTATGGAATAAAAACCGCTCGATTTCTATATAACTGGATCTGCCATTGCTGGAGCAACCGCTGGATTTCTATATAACTTTTTGGTATATAACTGGATTTCTATATATATTTAATAGAGATTTATCTTGGTCACGCGAGTGATAAAGGTCACGACGTGATGCTTCGGAAACACATAATGGCCGACGTAGGTGTTGTAATAAGAATAACCAAGATATAAGGCAGTGCGATATTGCAGCCGTCGTTTATTTTCAGAGGCATTGGATAGTAGATATCTTCAGAAAATCTGATTTGTCTTTACAGTCTTAGGTAAAGGAATTTTGTCAGTTGATTCGGTACTTTTTAAAGTGTGGTGTACGTTACCAATTTATAGGTTAAATAACTGTCGTATTTAGAGGTTCCGGGAATTAATTAGCTTCAAGTCATTTTCAATTTTTTACATTTTCAGTTCTTCATTTCCAACCTGGACTAGATTGGCACAGGACCGAGGCAGATGGCATAGCAAGAGAGAGGCCTATACCCAGCAGTGGGATAAGGAAGGCTGTGGATGATGATGATGATAATGATGAAGTCATTTTTGTTTTGCAATGTAAAGTAATTGTTAATTTAGATTTTTAAATAATAGCTTAGTGCGTGTATACTTGCGTAACTATTAGACAAAAACCTTAGTATTTAATATATATTGCACAACATGCAAATTAATGTTGTTTCGCTATTTATTGCAGTACCTAATAAGTTATTTACAAGCTGCGATGGATGGATCGATGGCGGTTTTCGAAGTCTAACAGCGTAATGCTTGTTAGAAAATAACTTAGGTAAAAGTTTGGTCATTTACGTGGCAAATAATTAATTTAATTCGGGGCGAGATTAAAAGATACAGTAAGTATATAAGATAAAAATATTCTGAGAAACTTCTGAAGACGATCCGTCCTTGAGTTCAGTGCAGACATTACTCGTTAAATGTAAGAAGCTGCCTCTTGACTTTTCATTCCTGACAGTATCACTAAAGAAGGCACACAGAGTTAACATGAAAACTCAGTGGAAAAAGTACTTTTTATACAACACGTTGACTTTCATCTTGGAATTCTTTAAAATGAAGCAATAATTAGTTTGCAAACAGTGTGAAATAAATATGTTTGCTAAAAGATATTGAAAAACTTAGATTTATTTGCTCGAGATAGCGTTGATTATTTACAAAAAGTTAGTAATTATTACGCGCCAATGTAGCGCAAAAATCGGTTGAAAAAGTTTAACTTTTAATAAATGAAAAAGAAAAACAATTCATGAGATTTTTCTATACTATTAAATTGGAATTATATTCTTTCTTAAGATTTATCGGTAAAATAGAATGAATTTATGTGGCATTTGTATGTCATTGTTAAGGCAGAAGATTAATTTCTGCAGTCGGATAATTGGTGAAAAGTTTCACCAAAAAAGTTAAAGTTACACCAGTTAAAGAAAGACCAGTTGTGGTATCGGTGCACCAATAACCACAAATACAACATAGAGTTTTAGGAAATTTACACTCTTTACACACAAACTTGCAAATGTGAGAGCGAGATTGCTGCGGTACAGCTAGCCATATACATACCCACTAACATTAATCGGTAAAATCAAGTTATTCTTGTGTTCCTAACAAAGAACGCGTAAATAAACCTCAGTTTGAAAGTTTTACGCGGCAAAGGCTCGCACAGTTGATCAAGGCAGAGGTGTGAGATACAGGCTATTAGCATTTATATTAACCCTTAAGAAAACAGGTTCGTTGAAATCGCACTAAATTAGATTACCTTTCGCTTTCGTCTCTGTCAAAAAACGCAAAAAGGCAAATTTATATTAAACGAGATTTTAGAAGATCCCTAAAGCCGAAGTTTGATTTTTATGTTGATATCTACAATATAAAAACTGCTTTTTATTTTAAGAAATATTGAAATATTATTAGTTTATCAAATTGCAAACATACAGTAAATACCTACGTCAAATGATAATGCTAATTATTTTACTTTCTTGCATAGAAATCTTAATTTTAGATGGAGATAAATAATAAATTAAAAACACTAAAATTTTGTTAAGGATTGTGTCTGGCATGGATCATTTATTATTTATTTATTAAAACAAACGTGACAACACCCTACAGTCCAGAACCAATACGATCTAACAGTTAATTTTATTTCATTATATTAATCTTACTACCGATTTATATTTTCACAAAGCCTATAAGCGGCTTCTGTGAATTTTGCCAGATTGCACTCAAAAATATCTACTTTTTCGGACATCATGTTCAACAACGTTACAGCGCGAGTCGTTGGGGCAAATTTGAGGAAATTTCATGAAAAAGCAACGTGCCTATTTAACTGCAGTAGGCATCGTTAATAAAAATGCTAAGTTTTTCCCCAAGTTTCATATTCCATAAAGAAAATTTACCTAGATCTATAAATAAATAAGTCATAAATCCTTATCACAATAAAACTAAAGTTTTATTCATGAACATGTACCACGTCTTAGGTACACATGTCTGTCCTTAGGACAGAACGTGGCCCTTAAACTGGATCACAAAACCTTGTCGAATCAATAATCCATTGACCTGTGTAACCGCATGTGGATATTCCCGCATTATTAAATAATTTGTGAATTAAGTTTTTAGGAGAATCGTCTATTTGATTAATTTTTAACTTCACATTTTTTCAATAGTACCTATTATACAAATTTTGTTTGTTATAGCACAAAAAAAATATGCGAGAAGAATGAAAATCTCATCCAAAACTGGTACCCCGGAAAAAACAGCATAAAAGTATATGGCCCTTACATATTTCAAACCGCTTTAGAAGCCGATTAAATTATGGTTATTATAGAAAAATAGTATTGGTATATAATTTAAAGTTTAGTTTAAATTAGATTGCATTATACAAAGTAAAAATATGTTTTCAAACATAATGTTTTCAACGCCATCTATTGAGAACCTAGCGTGTTTTGCAAATAAAATATAAAATTAATATTTTTACTGATATTATTAATGCAAAAATATTCATAGCAAGTTGCGTTTTTTTTCTTCGTTTCATTGCGAATGAGTTACCTTGAGTTTCTATTTCAAGTCAAGCAGAAATTGTGACGACCATGCCGCAGCATTAGCGACATCTTACATCCTTATTCAATACTACAATGGGTTACAGGATTAGCCATTGGTCTTCTTTATATCATTTATCTATGGTTATAGTAAAGATTGATGTCGATTCTGTTGTACTATTATGTAAATTAAATCTGAAAGCTCTAAAATTGTTGACTCACTCTCACTCTATTGAACTTAAAAAATAAGCAGATATTATAAGTCCTGTCAAATTAGATTAGTCCAGTGAGTGTTTCACAGTTTTTTTTTTACATTCGCAGCCTCACATGTTCAGAGCAATTGTCTAAGTACTAAACTGCAAATGTAAAACACACGTTTGTATTTTTTATTTTGCTGTAATAAAATACTCCTACAAAAGATGGGGTACAGGAATTATAACAATTTGATGCAGATGTTACACTAATATTTACAACAAACATTATTCAATAGAATGTGAATGAAGCCGCGAGATTTCGCAAAGCCTCCCATTATCCTTCATTCCAGTTACTGACAAATTCAATTTGGAAGTTTTAGCCGTGTTAACTCATTTAAGGCCATAACTGAAGATGGCTATTAACTAAGGTAAGCCTCTGACGGAATTGAATGATTTACCTTTACGACTTGGGGCATCGACGAAAAAGATTCCCAGATTTTCGTAAAATGTGTCAAGTGCTCTTAAACTTTATTTCCTTTCATTGGGTCAGATTTAACAGATTTGCTAAGGTCGATATTAAAAATCTTTTATTTTCTAACGATTTACGATTTATGTAACATTAATTGTTCTGTAAAAACAGAATCAATAATTTATCGAGTTGGCAAGTATTAATCAAAACGATTCTATAATATTAAAATAAAATCCGTCTATGAAATAAAACAGAGTTAGAACATTAATCACAGATTTTGTGTGTTTACTTTGACCCCTCACTATTGCGGGTTGTCAACATGGCCTCGGTAGTTTCCAGTAAATTGGTTTGTTTAGAAAATCAATTTCGACGGCATGGAAACGTGGAGCTAGGAGAGAGTAGGTACAATACGCATAACTCTTAACTTGTCTAGCACAGAGTAACAATAGACCCTGCTCCATAGCTCTGCAACATAATAACTATAGTTGACGCGCTTAATCTCCTGAAGCAGAGATGCATAATATCCACATACTAGTAGGGGTTACAGCGTGGGCTACTAAAACGTAGAATCTACGCTTTAGAAAATGAACAAGGATCTCATCTCGACACAAAGCGCGATGAACTTAAGAGCAGTCCACCTGTTAACATACGTTATAATTACCCGAACGGCAATGGTTCTTACGGCCGTGCACTTTACGCGTATATTAACTGCCAAGATTAATATCATCCATCCTTACCGGTATGGATGATATTATTAAAGGTTACAGCAATTAGTCGTGTTGTGGGATAGAAGAGCTCTGTGTTGCGTCATTTTGTGGCTGTGCTTATGATAACATCTGTTTCAAAAGAGGCATAGGCACAATACGCAATATATTTCATAATTGATCGAGTGAGCGCTCTGCTTTGTACTCGTTTGGTACTCGCGTACAGGGTATATTTTTCAACTAATCTTGATGAAAGTCGATATTTATACAACGTTCTACAATTTTATAGTTTTTTGTTCTCGTCGGCGATTTTTGATTGGAGGGGTATATCCACCAAAAAGGGAGGAAGTTTCCTGCTGGGCCATTTACTGGCAATTATTTTATAAAAAATAGGCAAAAATTATCATCAAAAAAAACACTATGAAATTGTAGAATTGACGTTGTGCAAAAAAGTTTTTGTGAGGTCTACTGTTTGCAGAGTAATCATAATTCTTAAATAAAAACTAGCGTTTTAGAATAAATATTGAAAGATTCGTTGATAGGTCAGAGATAATGGGCGAATTGGGGTAACCTGTGATACCCACTCAATGGAAAAGAAACTAGAAATAAATAAATAAATAAAAATGTAGGTATTTAGTTTAACTTGGTATTCTGTAACTATTGATGATAAACGACTAATAAAAAAGCTAATGACTTTTTCTTGATATACAATACACGAAATCTAAATTTTTTGAGTTGAAATATGATGTAGTTATTATACTTAGGTCGAATGATTTACATGAAATAGTTCTACCAAACTTAAGACCCAATTTAAAAAAATACACTAAGTAAAAATGAGAACTATCACCATGGGATTCAGTTTCCAGGTTGCTGCTCGAGTCAGTGCAATCTCGCTGAAAGCAGTGGGGCAGCGTCGTTACAATACAACCGACGCGCCACTTCAGCGTCCATGTGTTATCACGACTAGATTTATTCGATACGATGTACCACCCGGATTATTGCAGGTGCAATACAGCAAGCGATGGTTGTTAGTATAAGTGATAGATGTGTAAGGTTCAATCAATTTTACAGAGTTTCGTTGTATTTTTTTAGACCTCTTTGGTTTATTTTGAAGAAGAACGCACATGAGGCACTGGCATAAAAGAAACAAATGACACTCGATAAGTTGGCCCGCGTGATAAAAAAAATAAAAATGTCAGGCAGTCTTGTTTTTAACATAATGTTTGTAATTTAGGAATTTAACCAGAAGGGAATCGGTTTATAATAATACAGTATAATTAGTATTCGAATTGGCATCTGGAGTTTCATTTGTAAGAGTTTTACAGATGAAACCTTGGTTTGCTGTTTTTCATTCGAAATGGGGGTTTGAGAGCAAGTTAAGTATTCTGTTGAGTTACGGACTATATAATGAAAC
The DNA here is from genome assembly GCA_947579745.1 of Apocheima hispidaria. Taxonomy (NCBI): domain Eukaryota; kingdom Metazoa; phylum Arthropoda; class Insecta; order Lepidoptera; family Geometridae; genus Apocheima; species Apocheima hispidaria. Next base: position 9,287,656 of record OX388151.1, read on the forward strand.
GGACGGACTATTTGCCTGAATAAATGATTTTAATAATAATAATTTAGTACATGAATACTTCACGTCTTGTAAACTAGTCTAGCCACAGAATTCTCCTTAGCCTAGCGTTATTTCTGTATTCTAAGATTCCAGCCATATAAGAACAAAAGTGGTTAGCAAAATATTTTTGCATACATCCAGATGGACACAGAGAATCGCGTGCAGTTACACAGAGATTTTAATCCCGTTTTTGAAATCAAACCTTTAGGTTTTGGGATTATAAAGCTCAGATATATTTTATTTATCAGGTTACTCTAAGTCACGACCGAGCCTAAGATGGAATTTAACTTCAAAACACAGAATTATCTTTATAATTGCCTTAAAACAAACCTGATATTTAGATAAACTTTAATGACGTTTCAGTTTCAGTCGCTTACATCAGACAAACGTAGATCTAAGTCGTTTATTCCCAGAAGTTGCGTGAAAGTAGTTTCTTAACGAAACTATTCAGACGTTTTTTCTCAATAGTCCCGTGGAACAAAGTAAAAATTAATTGAACTGCTGAAAATTATATTACTTATTTTTTTTTTTTCAATTTTTATTTATTCGCACTCTTTTTTTTTTTTTTTAGTACACTGCAAGATTAAAAAATGTAAAGCAGATGTTAAAATACACAATGGTTCACGGATCTGTGGGAGGACGATTGCTATTTGATACAATCAGTCCTCCCACAGATCCAACTAACTAAATTATTTTACTTGTTAAGCAAAGCAATATGGAGATTAAGATAAGTAGAATCAGATATAATATAATATATATTATATATAATATAGTCAAGCGACCCATGCTATCATTCAGTCAATTTGCCTTATTCCCTGGATTGGACACTTGCATGTCAATGGCTGTGTGACCAAGTCAACGTAAATACTCGTGCCAGACATGAATATGTAAAATTTTGTTCATGCTTGGTAAGTTTCACCCACGTTTTGCCAAAGCTAGCTTTCTAGCTTTTGACACTCGCCGGGAAGTACAGTTATAGTAGAAGGTAGCAATTTAATAACCATGACTTCATACGCGGGTTTCGGTAAGCTTTCATTTATATTTATGTATTATTTTTGAAGATTTTTGATGATAGACTTTCAATAATGCTTTTTAATTGATCCTAATTGATTTAATTGATAATTGATTTAGGCTGATTCGTCGTCTATATGTAATTATTACAATTCTACTAAGTAAAGATGGTGGTAAAGAGGTATAAATGTTGGAAGACTTATCTACCGCCGCCGAATAAGGCTTGTATAGAGTCGTCTACGGAATTTATTTTTACTTTCCGTTTTTTGTAAGTTCCAGAGAACTTATTGGTACGAGCCCGCCCGGGTTCGAACCTGTGACCCCAGGAATATGAGGCGAGCGTGCTACTACCGACCTACCACGACAAACAATTTATTACTATTTCCATAGTATACTATGGATATTGCATATTGTTACAGTTTTTTCATATAAATATAACACAGGGTTTCGAAGATTAAAAATATTTTTCCGCTCAAAACGGAGATTTGTTATAGTTAGAGTTTTTTCCTTTACATATAACAGTTTTGAAGATTAAAACATTTTGCGGGTAAACACGGAGATATGTTATAGTTACAGTTTTTTTATGTTTCATATAACACAGGGCTTCGAAGATTAAAACTTTTTTCGGGTAAACACGGAGATATGTTATAGTTACAGTTTTTTCCTTTACATATAACAGTGTTGAAGATTAAAAAATTTTGCGGGTAAACACGGAGATATGTTATAGTTACAGTTTTTTTATGTTTCATATAACACAGGGTTTCGAAGATTAAAACTTTTTTCGGGTAAACACGGAGATATGTTATAGTTACAGTTTTTTTATGTTTCATATAACACAGGGTTTCGAATACAATTAAAACATTTTTCGGGTAAACACGGAGATATGTTATAGTTACAGTTTTTTCATTTTCATATAACAGAGGGTTTCGAAGATTAAAACTTTTTTAATCGAGCAAATGCTTTTAAGTGTTATCTAAAAACAAACTAAAACTACCTTAACTACTACTTACCTCATACTCGATACTTATACTCAAATTCATCTATTAGAGAGAATTTTGTGCAAATCATGTACATACGTGCGTCAGATTATTGCTTTTTCGTACTAGCCGATGTAAAGTCTCCGTAATCTTTCGTTATTATAAACTCTGTGTCTACTTTGTGGTAGACTTCAATTAAGAAAGTTTACTCCGAATTTTGTGGTTCTATTGAAAAGATTTTTTAATTAAAGGGAATTTATCAACTAAATAGAGTTTTGATTTTAGTTATAGTAAAATTAATATATCACTTATTATAGACATCAATTTTGTTGCAGAATTTACTGAATTTAACTAAAGGCTGGTTTAAAACAAGGATAAATGCACTTATAACTATACTTATAACTTATAACTAGGTTTTTCTATGAAATAATCTGCACCACCTTTTTTTGAAGAGATGATACTTGTAACTTTTACCAAAGAAACTTTACAGGAGCAGAAGCCCCATCGCTTTCCAAAAAGTATACCCCCGATAAAACGTATTATTAACAGATGGCGCTACGTAATTAGTCAGCTAAATTTCAAATCGCTATAATTTCAATGAATTAATCGATAACCACATACACACATTTAAAATAACATTTATTTTTTTATAAATACATTTTATTTATTTTTCAAATGAGAATGACTGTCGGCAAAATCTAATTTCAACAGTTACAATCAATTAGATAATTTCGTTCATCTTAAAATCTCCTTTGTGGCTAATGTCGTCCAGTTGATGGATTATAGCGATTGTAATGTAAGGCCGTGTGTTATCTGCAGCATAATCTATTTTTATTTCGAGAATACGACATATGATTTATTTTTGTTTTTGTTGTGAGCTTCTTCAAAATTAAGTTTCTATAGAGAGCTTTGGACATTTCCCATACGGAAGTGGCCTAGTGCCAAAAGTTCAATTCAGCGAACTTACCTAAGTGAAAGTTATATCATAATAAACAAACTTATCCCATTCTTTGTTATCTTATTTGGCTTCCGTCAACACGTTGTGTTTTTAGTCAGTGCTACGTTTTGCAATATTTCAAGTGAAACACAATATTTCACAACAAATAAGAAGTCTCAGATATTGTCTAAGTCAATTAAAGTAACTCTCGGTCAAGTCGAAGTCAGCCAAGAAACTTATGCCGATCGGTAGAGCTTATAATGCATACATAATATATGAGTTTATAATCTGTGTACTACATGTACACAGACAGAAATCATATAATTATCATGATATACAGAAACCATATCATGAAATCGTTGTTCCAACAAAACAAACCAACTCCAACTCACCAAAGTTGGAGAAAAACTTGAAAGTTGAAGTTGGAGTTGGAGAAAATCGCGTTTGCGGAGACTAAGCGATCCTATTGGCTATCTCAAGGTTACGTCTACTGGCGCCTAGCAGTGAACCAATTAGAGTCTATTTCTATAGGTGTATTTTGACCGATGCATGGTGCTTCCACTGACCTGAGTGCGAAATCTAGGCATGATCTGCGGTCATGTATTAGTGGGAGGGTTTCAGACCTTCATGTACTGAAAAATGTTTAATAAGGAGAATTCTGTGTGAAAAACTTTATAAATTATATATATGTATATGTTATAACTTCAGTTAGGTAAGTTTGCTGAATTTCACTTGTATCTGCTAGGCCGAATTATCCTAATCTCCTAGAATGTCAACCAGGAGCTTGGAAAAACGTTAAAAAAAATAGAGGATCTGATTTCGATTGACCGTCGTGATTTTGACTGCCTGTTGGCTTGAAAACTCTTTTGCACAATATCAACCTTCTTTTTACTTCGTAAGAAATTTTTGTCTTCTTGTCATGTTCAAGGAACATAATACTCTCTAATCTTACGTAGTATTTGTGTTCTCTTTGCTCTTTGCTTTTCGTGTGAATAACGAATGTTGTAAAATAAATAGCTAGATAATTTAATAATTATACTTTAGTTGATTATGACGTCGAAGACAAAGAATAGGGAGAACTCTGTGGTTCAGGTATATTTATAAAATCATTTAACACCGACGGAGATCGCGCCGTGTCTCACGGGTTATGACGTCAGGCGTAAAATCTAGATGTTTGTATCATATTATATGTACGCTAAGGTTGATATTGAAACATTTTTGACGAGCATGGAGAAAAAAATAAAAGGCGAAATTAGTTTTTATTGTAAAAACAACCTATAATTAATATTTTGTGTGTATCTAAATTGCAAGACCTCAGAACTACGAGTGTTTAATTTTTTCTAATGGATAAATTTAGAGCAATACATTACATTATCAGCCAGAAGACGTCTACTGCTGAACATAGGCCTCCCCCTTAGATCGCCACACCGCCCGACAATGTCGAGACCGAAATTTAGAGCAATAAATGAGTAATAATAAAATAAATGAGAAATTACAATTCATAACAAGTATTGTAAGTACGTGTTGCACACAGGGTATAAATTGATCACTCAGATATAGTTTTTAACATCTTGATTAATATGGGAAACAGCGCCATCTAGCGATTTTTCTCCGTACTACCCGTGAAGTACAGTTAGCTCGGGGTTTTGGTTCAGATCAACAAATTGAAATTATGTCTATTATTATTTTTTTATTACACATATTTTCGCAATTTGGAACACGGAGCGACATCTTACGTCCTTATCAGTTACTACATATCGGGTTACGCATCGTTCTTTGAACATGGTTCATCTTCTTCTGTATTTTATCTATGATTTTACTACACCTTTTACATGTATTTGGTCTAAGAACAATTACTTTCTAGTTCAGCTAGAAAATTAATTTCAGTTCTTTTATTTATACGGTACATTACTTTTGGTACTAGGTATAAATGAAGCCCAATTAAAATTCACTAAATGTAATACTGAATAGCTCGTAATTATTTCGGGCATCGGCTTTTACAAGGTTTAAATGGAGATTAAAATCCACTGAGTAAAATGTTAGGTATGTGTACACATAAAATGTTTTGTGATGATATTTTAATACATAATTGAGTTTCGTCGTGATTTATTGAGATTGCTTTTGCTTTAAGTTGTATTGAACTCGTTTGGGAACCAATTTGTGTACGCAACATTTTACCACATCGATAACAAAATGAAGTTTTCAATATCTATCCTTTTTGCGTGTAAATATATAATAGAAATAGAAAAAATAATTAGCCATAAAACATTTTGTTACATTGGGCAATTCATTTTACAAGTAAACACTTAATACAAATCTATATGTATAAAAGAACAAGCCTTTTTCTAGGAATCAACGCACAAATGAAACCGCTTATGACAGAGACTTGAAATTTGGTCCCAATATTCTTCAAATAGAACGGATTTTGCTAAATTCAACATCTAAAGGGGTAAAATGGACCCCAAAGCTAGCATGAAAAAAACATTATTTTTTCATCCCTTTTACGCCAATGAAACTCGGTATGTATACCGAGTAAAATAAATAAAGAAACACATGTCTCAGGATTTTTCGAAAAGAGATTCCTAAAAAGATTTTTTATGTATATGTTTTTAACTGCCCATGCGAGCGAAGCCTTCAGCATAATGCCTTAGAGCACCGCGTGTCGATCCAGCAGGAGGCCGCGATGCTCTAAGTGTGATGCATAGACTATGTCATTATTTAATACAAAATTTGGTAAGTTTCATAGTTTTATTCAATATCGCATTTCTTTATTGTAAATGAATATCACAATTTCGCTACCTTAATAATTATGAGCTACGGTTGTGGAACACAGATCAGTTGCTACAATATAATGATACCCAGGTTAAAAAATATTTGCGTCCTAAATCTATATCTCTCCAAACAAAGCGCTGACGATAAGAAGAGTAAATGAAGTTGGCAAACAAAATAAAAGTATCAACACAGAGAGGTAACATTATTTAACTTTGAAGCGAGTATAGATCACGAAATTTTAGACGACAACAAAAATATTTTCATTTTACATACATAATATGTTTTGTAATAAAACTTGAGCATATTTTATAGACCTTGACGTTTGTTAGCTCCGGAAGTGGTGATTTGCATATTATTTTCCGCCCTGTGACTAGAAACATCGTTTATAAGGTGGTGCCTTTTTTGATATTCAACCTGAGGTTTTCACCTCTTTCATAAATCACAAACAACCTTATATTTCTCATGGGTATCTCCACGTGCAAGTGAAGACGTTCCTTTTGAAAATTTTACCTTAGTATTTATTTCATTAGACATAAGAGTTGTGTGGATTGTTTGGTTTTAATTTGTAGATATCATCTAAAGTATATCTATATATATACATAATTGTGCTCCACCTCAGTAACAATTATTTAGTCAACAGCCGTGCAATTTTGGCTGAGGTGATCTGTATGAATATTTTGAAATTTTCTTAGTGATACAATATTTTTCTATTACATTTAAGTATCTAGATTGATTGGCTGACAGACAGAATTGTTTTCAAATAAACATTTTCGGCATATATCGATTTATTAAGTGCTTACAACTGTAAAACAGGAGGCAAGTAATTTAAAATTTTCTAATCTAAAAATATCTTGATATTTAAAACGAGGATCGGGTCATTCTATTTCATTGCGATGTTCAGATTTTACGGAAAATTACCAGTATGTCCCCCAAACTTATTGTTACAGAAGTTTGAAAGCACCTACAGACAGTTGGTAGTAATGTTTTCGAAATGGACTCAGAGTTCAGGAAGCGTAGAATATAACTTCCTCTTGTACTCATAAATTGACTTGTCTGTCTAACTGTCAATTAGCATCAAAATACGCGTACCAGGTTTCATTTCACAGTGAACCTACATTCCAAAGGTCGACACCCTTCGAAGTGAGTCTGGCACGCTACCCCGGTTAACTAACGGAAAGAAAACTTTACTTCCTATTTTATTCAAACAGCTGCATTATTTATGTGATAAATGGCTCGAGTCTAAGCAGTTACAATTCACATTAAATCTACACAATATACCTGAAATTCACCATGCGTATGTTATCTCTCCGGTAGATACGATAGGAATAAGAATAAAAGTGCATATACATGTTATAGTTAGTTATATCATTAATAAAACCTTTCTATTTATATTTTGTTGTTTGTCTGTTTTATGTTCCCGATTTTTTCGTACTAAGTGTTGTCTAATTTTCAATATTCAATAATAAAATTCGATTTTTGAGACGACATAGTGATGGGCGCACAACCTCGTTGTACGGACTCAAGACTGTAAGCTCCTTGCTACGTCATCTAGTACATTTCAAATTAAAATTCCAGGCACATAACCGTTTTTCATATAGAGAAAACCCAATCTGGATTTTAAATTTTGTTTTTAACAATTACTTCAGAGGGCGCTAACCCTGGTTCTCGCTATCTCGTTCGCACTTTATCAACATCTTTAAATATAAAAATAACAGAGAAGAAATAAAAAAAACTGTAATGAGAAAAATGTGTCTTTAGAATAAATATCGCCAATGTTTTTAACAATTTTCATGATATTTTTTATTTATTTTTCTCGAAGGAGAAAGAAAATATTATTTTTGAGGTATTTTTTTTCCTTGTTCTAATAAAAAAAAAAATATATATAATAAAGTGCGAACGAGATAACGAGAACCAGGGTAAGCCCGCTCTTAATGTTGGATTTATTTTTTCCTTAAGTGTAATAAAGTGGTAGCGATTATAATTTAATTACCTGTTTTACCAAATTTTAGACTAGAGTTTTAGTAGCCTTTAGTTTCAACGCTGTAGTTTTTAGCGCTATAGTGGAAACAGACGGACACAGAGAGACAACTATTTTATTTTACATGGAAAACTAACAGCTGCATAAATAACAAAGTAGAAATATAATTTATGGGTACACGAAACCCTTGAACAGTTCTCACTTATATATAGAAGGATACATTTAAAATACCCTGGCTGTTACAATACCGACATGGGCATACACTGCTTAATGTATATTAAGCATAAAGTATATATTTAAATTATAAAATTAGCATCACAAACTAGAACCGTTATGTAAGTGTCAGTACTACAAGATTTTAGATAGCTACAACCATACCTGTAGTAACCTGTATACTACAAATAATTTTGTAGGCACCAGAAGTTCAGAGCCATATAAATATAAAACGAATTTAATTTGTCGGTTTTTCCTTTTTGCTAATTTATTTTTACTATTATTAAATTTTATTGAACTATTAGGGTTCCTTAGTTTGCTACGGAACCGTAAAATAGTTGGCTTAGTGTGAATCAAAAAGGTTAAGTAAATCGTGCGAATAAAAACTCACTTTTAGTGAGTGGTAAGATAAACCAAATTTTAGGCTTAAACGTGTAGAATATGACGGTTCCTGCCTCAAGGGATTATTCGATGGAAGTAATGAAGTTTGAGGCTTGCGGCGCGATCGATGCGGCTGATGGGGCAAGGTGTGGAATCTAACTTATTGCACGAGCAAAGGGCGGTATTGTTTGCCGCGACCACCGACAGAACTCTTTGTTTTGACGACGAGCGTTATTACGTTTCGTAATAACCAACGCCTATTACAATGCGTAATAACGTCGTGTCATGCACATAAATCAGTGTTGTCCTCAGTTACTGTAGCAATATCTTCTTTTATGTTGTCTATTTCTTCAAAACACCTACGTTCCTCTTTTTTTGCCCGACTGCCCAAGGCGAAGGACAACGCAAGAGTTTTTGGGGTGTATGTACTGTAGATAGTTTATTGAGTATAGATTTTGTAGTGGTGAGCGACTTACTCGTCTAGTAAGCCAGTAAAACAAAAAAGAAAGGTTTTTTACAAGCAATTTTATGTATGTTCGGGTCAAATCTTGCAATTGAATTTTAGACTAGTTCCCCTTGTTCAATTGAGTTGAAATTTTGCTTGCCTGTCATGTTCAGATGACAATACAGTATTATAAGAGCGAGCTGATCTGATGATAGAGACAGAAGGTGGAAATCGGAAGTCATCAGGACTTAACAGTAGATTAATGGAGTTTGGACACATTTTGATAAGCTTACAGTATCAATAACGGTTTTTATAAAAGCTTGTCTGGATAAATATATTTTTCCACAAAAATGTATTCTTGATAACATTATCTTGTAGATAATGCAAGGTTGTATGACGGTTAAATAAATACATACTTATTGAAATAGTTCTTGCTGTATTAAATGAAGTAGTCGATTTACCGTACCTTTTTTTTATATGTCGTCTCTGAAGTTAGATTATTTATTTTACACTTCAACAGTTTCGTCTTTCAAAATACTTTTAAAAATCCGTTCGACGCTTCAACGCGACATTGACATCGGTGTGGGACTGTCTCCGATATATATATGATAAAGTTAGCGAGAGGTTGGGCGTTACCAAAGTGACGGGATGAAATTAATGTATAGCTTCCAGAAAGGTTTATTAAAAATTAATAAATAAATAATGGCTGTCGGAATTTTGATCGGAATATTTTTTTTGTTATTTTTGTTCGGAATATATTACATTTGCTGTCTATGTTCATCGAGATAGGTAAAATACTCTGAGAACCACGTGCTCCAAATTGACAAAATTACATGATAACTTATTATGCTATTCATTTTATTACATCCATTTAAAAGGATAGCCCTTCGGCGAGGTTTCGGCCCATTCGATATTTCAAATTGTATAGCTGTCGCTCTGTTTCCCGTGCGTGCGATAGAAAGAGAGTTAGTGAACTTTCCTAAGTTTTTGATGAAGCTGGCGTTTCGAGGTCTGTTATCACTAAATATCTCTAAATATTAATAAAATCTTTTATTTTTTGTATCAATGGCATGTATAAATTATAATCTATGCCGCTACGTTTTGTTTAAAAAAAATATATTATGGTATTCTAACAACTACTTTTCTTCGTCGTATTTTCGATGAAAAAAAAATTGTGCATAAAACAACGAAGATTTAATTTAAAAAGAAATCGAACATACAAGCATAGTTTTTCACGGTGTAGATAACATATAAAAAAAACATCAAAATCTGATAACGTTTAGGGGTGGGTATCAGGCTACGCTTTTCTATGGACGAGACGGCGATATACTCTATATCCATTTAAAATGTATTTGTTTTGTTTCAGATTCATCCTCATAAGCGCTTGAAGCGTTAAAATACCATTCTAACCATCATCCTAAACTAGACTAACAAAAACAAGTGAAGATCGACTTGTGACAAACAAATGTGCGAAGTTAAATGTGCTTGACGTGTGAGTGAACTTTGAGTGCTTGTGAGAATAGTGATGTCCGCGTGTGTCGTAGAAGAGGGGCGGGAGGAGGGTGGTGGCGTGTGTACGGCGGGAAGTAGCGGGATGGACGATACGATCGTGGAGCCCCCGCGCCGCGAGGTGCTCCTTAGTGCGAGGGGCAGGCGAGCCTGCTCCGAGCAAGGGCCGCATCCTTCGCCGCACCTGCGTAAGTACATACTACTAGAAAACTTCATTTATCAAACGTTAAGAAGGTATAAAATAGAGCTTAGTTACTTCATTACAACTCGCGTGAGGATTCACTCATATAAAAATACGGTTTTCACTCACGATATTCATGGTTTTCATAATGAGGAAAAGTTTTAGTGGTTATTTGGTCAGTGGATAGAGCAGAGCTTATTATGATTGAAGCTGAACAAGTAGAAAGAATTTAACAAGTACAACAAGTAGAAGTAGAAACAAGTAGAAGAAATATCTGGGACCTACACACAAATAGGTGCATGCTTTGATATTGGTAGGACTATTTTGCAAACGTATTTTGGCACAGGTGTAGTACTTACCCAGCAGGCCTGGGGAAGTACACACCTTTGCTAGTTATTCAACTGAAAATGAGATCCATGAGGAATTGAGGTAACTTTTCAAATATTATAGGCATACAGATATTGTAGCGATTTTAGTATTAATATCAACAAGCATTACCATTCATAAAGTATCATTTGGTGAAGTGGAACTGATGAAGAAGACCACAGCTGGGCACCGGAACTCCGTATGTAATGTATAAGTATTACGCGGGTGGCGCTTAGAAAATCTTGATACTGCTTTTTTTAGAGTATTTTGTTGAAGTAGGTTTTTTTTTGTTAAAATGATCTACTACCGATGCAGAACATTGAATTTTATTTATCGTAATGATTATCAGTAACATAATAATGTTATAGTAAACTAATTCAAAACTTTTCCTCACAGATATGTACAGGTATATTTATGTATGGACCAAAAAAAAAAACAATTTATCTGGATGGCACCCCTCGGAATATAATCCAGTAAAATTTTATTTTCGACGCTGAGCCAAGAAGCCTGTGAAATTTCATTTAAAGTGGAACAAGCGAGCGGTTTTACATCAGTAATGAGGTTTTTAGTGATGTAAAAAATCAGGTTACTGTCGACAGTAGTATAACAACACTATTTCGTTTCAGTGTGTTAAACACCGCAAAATGTTAGATTTATAGTTCAGCTTTTTAGTTTTATATGGATACCGACGTACATATATTTTACGATACTAAAAGCAAAATCCATTTCGTGTACAACTCCTGGTATGAAACTCACCATCTGTTCTTTGTTCGTAGTGATGTATGTCTTATCACACATATATTATAAATGCGAAAGTTTGTGTGTAAGTATGTAAGTAGGTAATTATGTAAGTGTTTTTCCTCACGTCCAACTCTGTAACGGCTGAACGGATTTGAATTAAATTTGGTATGGAGGTAGCTTATACACTGGATTAACACATAGGCTACTTTTTATCCCCGAAAAATATTCGGTTTCTGTAGAATAGCGGGTGAAACCGCGAGGCGCTGCTAGTGAAATGTGAACGTTTATTGATAAGGAATTATTATCTAGAAAAAATTGCTAAAACAAGTATTATTTTGAAAGAAAAAAAGAAACCAGACCGCAAAAATGTATTCTAAATGCTATTGAATTTCTTCTCCAGACATTAGGAGTATTATATAAGGCACAAATATCAGAACAAGATAATTAATTATAAGTAGTAGTTGTATAAATAAATGAAAAGTATTAATGAAACAGTCTGTTCGATTGCATAAATAATAATAAGTGGTCATATCGCGTATTCGACGAATTAAGGTTTTGACGAATAGATAACTGATTTGACGAATTGCGAAGTTGACAAATTAAGCCTTTGACTTGTATAGGACTTGTATAGCAATCAAGTATTGGACGAGATTCTGCGTAATCAATCCCTTTGACACTCCGAATATAGGACAAATCTAAACCAAAAAACCAAATCACGAACCATCCAAACCTCGCAATACCAAATCGGACAAGCCGATTAGGTGATAGAAGGTCATATAAGTCAAATATATACTTACTAATATATTTAAATACTATGGAAAAAAATTACCCTATTTCTGAACAGTCGGGTAAAATATGCTACTTATTGAAAATGATTCGATAAGACGAATCTAATGACCTCAAACTCGATCTGACTCGATCCTGAACAATATTTCCGTTACCCATCTTCCAGTTCCATCATTAGACTATCTCAATTGTACTATTATCATTCTAACTACATTTCCGTTGCAAAGTTTTAAAAATAGACCACATTAGATGTAGATGACCTTGGATTTACAGAGTTGCTTTCATACATATCTGCCAATTCAAATACACATTAAGATGAACCTGAATATACATAGTGTCCAAATAACCGGAATCAATTTTCCCATAAAATAAGTGCGATAAAATGTATTTAAAAACTTTTGTTGCTAACTATTACATTTTTTTTTTCTTTATTAAAGTTAGATCAATCTACAAGCGCGTTTCACGCCATTTCCGATAACAATCGGGAAACGTTCGAAGCACTGAAACAAATTAATTGAGTGTTGTTCAGAGACGTTTGTAGAAAGAATTCTCGCGATAGACTGGAAGCTAACCGAAACCCAATAACTTGTTGAAATGATTCCCGAAATTTGATCGAAGTATATTCAAATTATAGTAGTATATTCAAAACAACGGAGCAGTATTTTTGCGGCAATCATCTAAAAACTTGTTTGAAGAATTTTTATCGATATTCCTTTTTTTTTTGCTATCGTGTTTAAAACTCAGGCTTAAGAAATCTTGTGTTATGAAGTGGCTGGAACACGAGCTATAAATTTGCATGCAAAAAGCGATGAAAAGCGTGCTAAGAGGATTAATATTCAATACGCTGGGGGTAGCCCGCTTGCTTAGATTCATCAGCAGCAGAAGTTTTAATACGTATTCCTGTCTATTTCAAGCTTATTTTTTTTAATTGTAATTTTTTTTTTAAATTTGAATTGTTTTTTTTTTAATTGATTTAATGGCGTACGTTATAAGTGTAGTGAAACTTTTAGATTTGCTTAACCTTTTATTATTTTTGGAAAATAATAATATATAAAACATACACCTCGAAAAATATGCTACATACACGTATATTTTTCGTTTGTAGTGCATATTCAGTTGATAAGTACTCTAATAGTGAGGTAATAATAACTTCTAGGACATAGCAAAGCAAAAAATTGTGATTGTTTTCCTGGTTTAGTTGTAATCAGCAATTATCTGGTTTTCTGACTAACGCGCGCTAAAAACATCTTTTTTCATCTACACGCGAAAGTGTATAGCGCTAGCTTTTTCTCGAACTAGCCCCATGGATGGCACCTTAGAGCAACACTGGCTGAGAGCTGTTCGTGTCGGTACCGAATTTCTCAATGGGATGGCCCCATATTATCCCAAAAGTCACCAACATCATTCTAACTCCTTACCAAAGAGTATTTTAATGACTCAGTTTGCATAGGATAAGCTGGCTTTGACCGCGTTACCGCATGCCGGACGGCGCTAAGGCAAAATGCTAAACATAGTCCGCCGTGATTTGCCAAGCTACCGCGTTTGACATTATTTATACCACGGACTTAGGGGCTCAGTGACAGGCAATTTTACTTTGAAATAGTTTCAGCAGTTTTATGTTGACTTTTCAAACACTTAATTCGTACCACGAGAGAACTCATATATTATGTTTCAAGAGCTTTTAAACCTATACGACTTTGTTTTTCATTCGGATTTTGTAGAATAGATTATAAATTGTAGAGGTGTACACAAACTTCTGCTTTAAGCTTTTAATGCGGCCCTGCGTATCCTTTTTGGATAGTGCTTTTATTAATCAGGTATCATATATTATTTTATTGAATTTGTCGGCTTACGTCAAAATTTGAATTCTTTCTATAAACACGTGTTTATTCTAGAATATTTATATTAGTAACATCAGCATCAGTTACTTGATCAGGTTGACCGCTCAGGACATAGGCATCTCTAGAAGTCGCCATATTTCTGTCTCTGGCCGTAATTATAAAGGATTTCGTAACCTCAAGGTGAAACGAAACCCTATAGATATTTGTGCGTCTGAATTATCTATTTATAATAATGCGATTCTTCATTTGGATTTAGTAGCTTTTAGCTAAGTGATATCAAAAAAAAAATATTATATTCAATATCAATAACTTAAATAACATTCAATAGTAAATAAATTAAAATAAACTCTAAGTAAAAATAATCATAAATATATATACAACTTAAAACTAACCCTAATCTAATAAACCGCTATTATATCAAAAAACTATTTTGTCCCATCAATGTGGGAAATCAGGAAATGTGCTCTTATACAGAACACTTTTTGTAACTAACTAGCGTCTCCCGCGGCGAGTTGTATATATTCTTGAACAAAATATACGAGTACATAATATTGTACTAGTGTTTTCTATCAAGTATGTACAATCCAGGGTTGCAGACGGAAAATTACTAAAAAATAATATTATTTTATTAAGAAAATTATTGATCGAGTGAGTGAAGCGAACGAAAGTCTTTGTTTCTACTGGCAAATTTGCTTTCATCTGTTCGCATGTTGGTACTCGCGTATCATGTCGTATTTTCGTTACCGGCTGATTTTGACTCTCAACTTGGAGAAGTGACGGCCTTACCTTATATCTTTACAACCTAGTGACCAATTTTGCTCATATTCGATATTCTTCTTAAGAATTAAGTACCAAAAGCTTATGCTAAATATTATCAAATTTGGTCGGTAAGTGGCGCTGCAGCAATCTTCTCCTCTTTTTGGGGGAAATACCCTACCAAGTAAAAATCGCCGACGGCTAAAAAAATCTATGAAATTGTAGAATTGTCCAAAAAAGTTTGTGCTCGCGAAGTCTACTGTTCGCAGTACTACTAGTTATCTATCAAAATTAAAAAGATACTATACGCTTCGAGACGCAGCCAGGTAAAAAAGGAAAAATAAAGGCAAATAACTAAACACAAAATATTTGGGGACTGAATTATGCTATTATCGAGTACAATTTAGAGATTGTTGGATTATTTATATTTACTTCAACATCATGAAAATATGGAAAATAGCACTATATAAGATATACTACAAATTCCAACCCTTGACCAACCTTAGTATAGAATTCCATTTCCATTTAGGCAATTAATATGTTTTCATCATTATGTGAATCATCATATCATCATATTATATATCATTATCATTCTTCTATTTATGTCTTCAGAATTTAATTTATTTATCATTATGATCTCTTTTAGGTCTATCAAATAAAGTTTATTGAATAGTTTTGTTAGGTAAATATGCTCGTAATGTCAAAGGCGTTATTATTTTAAACCCGCCTTCAAAAAGAAATGGGATTTTTAATTCGTGTATATTTCTTTACGTGTTTGTTGTAGGTATCTGATACTCGACATCTCTGTCCATTGTGAACCGATTTATATGTTTTTTTATACAACATTTATCTTTATCCGACCATGGCCTACGAGATGTACTAGTTCTTAGTATTAAATCCACATTGACCGCACTCGACGATATACGATTAGTGTATTGAGTGTTGATGAAAGACTCGTAATGCATTGCGTTTGAACTTGGTTGCACCATGATTTGTGTAAAATATTTATATTAATTTTTCTAGAGTACGGCACATCTCATTTGTGGGGCGCAAACAGCGGGCGCCGCGGGTGGAGTCGCAAACGCACATCGGCGCCTCAGATGAGCAGCAACCTGCACGGATCCATGCCGCGGGTGGCACTTGTGCTGCGCTCGCGCCGGAGCTGGCCCACTGCGCCGCACTCTTATCGCAGGTAATCTAGGCAGCTTATTTTGGGTTTCAGCTAGCTTTATACCAATTCATTGATAACATTTTAATACTGTGAAATAGTAGTTTCAACGTTAAATCAGAAAAAAAAACGTAGTATAATTTCTGCAAAATGTTCCTTACGCCAGCATTTTTACCCGACTACGAAAAAGGAGGGTAACAATTTTTTTTTTTTAAAGTCTAAAATAAAAATAACGCGTTCATGAAGATACATTCGAGAAACTAAATAAAATGGATAAATTATTGATTATTGTAATTAGATACAAGAAAGTTTAATTTATTTATGGGTAGCTGGAAGCTTGTTTTACTTGTGGCCAGATTACGATTTCTAACGAATTTCAGAAGTAACGTAACGATTTTTACCGGTAGGTTACTAGGAGCCAATTATGCCAAATTAGGTTGTTGTTTGCCTGAAGTCATCAATCTGTCGCTGTTCGATCAGCGGTTCCCTCGTTTCGAGCGCCAATCAAACTCTACATTACTCTACATTGTTTGTCCCAAGTCCCAATACGTGGCAATTTCATCCAGCCTACACAATGTAGAATTTTGTAATTTTGTTACTAACTCCGCCGCTGTCACAAATTTCTGTCTAAATTTTCAATGGTTTGTTCATACTGATTTTCGTAATATACGTAGTTACTCGTATATTTACATGTATATAAACATGATTATTATTATATTATCCTCGTTAATCTATTGATTGCTATTGTGGACAAAAATAATAATCTAATAAGCACTTATTACATATTTTTTATATAAAATATATGATATTTCCTTAGAAGTGTGGAGGTCACTAAAAATGTATACCTACGAGAAAATAATTTCTACATAAAGGTATTTAGCCCTTTCAAAAAGAGTCTATATAACTGAATCTTCAACAAATCTCTAGTGTTTTCCGCTAAAATATCGCGCCGAGTACAATAGGAATTAATATACCTAAAGTACTGTGTCACACTGTGTGCTGCGGAAAAACGCTAGAGATTTGTTGAAGATACAGTTTTATAGACCCGTTTCTAAGGAGGTAAAGACCTTTATGTAGAAATTCTTTCGCCGTATCAATCAATTAACGGGGCTAATAGTCTGCATACAACAGATAAGTCAAGATATATAGTTAAGTACTTATAAATTAACCTTTGGTGGAGTTTAATTAATTAGCGGATATTGCGTCATCTACATCGCATCGGCTATGTAGGGATGTTTACGACCACGTCGAGCCATAAAACCACTCAGCCTCTAGTTGGTTATTGGAGTGAAAATATCTTTTTAAGTAAGTACTCACACATTATTTTAGGAGTTTTAAACTCAAAAAAAGAAGTTTTTGCCGAGTTTGGTAAATTATTTTAGTATTTAATGTAACCTACATATTATTATATTGTCTTGTTAGAGTTCCATGGTAAAATAAGAACCCTTATAGTTTCAGCGAGTACGTTTTTCCATCCGCCTGTATGTCACGATATATTTGTTCAGAGACTTTAATGATAACAGCTGTGCAATTTCGTATATCATCATCATCAGCCAGTAGACTTCCACTACTGAACAACGGAGGCCTTAGAGCACCACACTGAAAGATAATCTGCCATTTGAATCTACTCCTTCCCGTCAAATTTGCTCGAAATTACACCTATTGGGAGGCCTAACAATGATGCGTCTTCCGATTCGTGGTCGCCACTCAAGAAACTTTCTTCCCCATCGGTTATCAGTTCTTCAAGCGATGTGGCTTCAGCTTGCAAACCTTATTAGCTATTCCTTGGCTTTTTCTAATGATCGAGTTGCTCCCTGATGTCAAGCGTCACGCTTGCCCATAACAATTCAGTGCCACTTAAATTTTTGAACTTCAACAGTTCCAAACCCTGCACGGCAATGCACTGCGCTCGTTACTCTGAAGTATTACATGTTAATCTCTATGTGCCCAGTAATATCCTTTGTCCGGATTTAATTTCGCAAAGAAACTTTTCACTAGCAGGTTGCTATATTAGATAATTATAATCGTCACCGGGGAACATTATAAAATGTTATGAAATAATTTATATGGTGTTTTTTTTGTTATGCTAATGAATGATGAGAATTATAATTATGTATGACAAACACAACAAGCACTTAACGTAATTATAATTTTGCAGACATTGTTCAAATACAGCGTAAATGAAGATCATTTAAATTTTTAATAAAACAACAGAATCGTACGAGTATATTCGTAATAACAGAACGTTTTCTCCATAGAGGTGACAACATTTTTGGATAGAAATAAAATATTTAGTGGTTCTGTCACTAGTTTTTATTCCAGCTACTGTCGAGTATGGTGATCATGATCGCGGTGATGAAGTGTTATTGTATTCAAAGTTCATTGCAAAAAAAAACTAATAACATAATATTGAATTCCCAAATAGTACCTAATTGTTTTTGTTACCAAAACACGCCTCATGGCTGGACACAGATCTTTTTCAAAAGTTCTTTTTTTTCTTCGGGTCTAGAAAGATCAATTCTTAGAGAGTTATTCTTCAAAAAAAAAACAAAAGCAAGGAAAAAATATTTGATTTTGTTCTTATTAAGCATATTTTGTTTTTAATTATGTAAAAGAAAACGCGCGGGAAACTGCAGCATAGATAGGCATAACTTGGTACGCACGTCAACTGTCATTACACTGAAAGACGCGAAATGAGTCCCAATAACAATTTAATTTTCCTTAATTTCGCGGCTGTTATTCAAAGTGTCGACGTTATTAACTTAGGAGAAAGCTTACACACGCCGAAATTAAACGTGTCCTTGCGAGGACGGTCAGAGATGCAAACGAGTTTCAGACGTGAGGCAATTTTGGAAATAACTTTGTAAGATAATGGAAAATCTTTGGATGTCGCAAATTTAAATAATTAAGACGTGCCTATATTTACTATGAAAACTGACGTGGTTTTGACACATTGTCTTGCACTCAGTGCAAGGCAAGACGAGGTCGCGCGCGTGTCACGCTTAGTATTCCTTGATAAAGGTCACCGAATGTGATCGAAACTATAGTCGGAATAACCGACTCAATTTAACGTGATATTAAAACAAAACGTGCCTCATCATCATCATCATCAGCCATAAAACGTCCACTGCTGAACATAGGCCTCCCCGTTAGAGCGCCACACCGACCGACAACGGGCCACTTGCATCTACCGGTTGCCCGCGAAACGTGCCTAATTTCTTTGAATCGTGGTAGGGATCAATCCGTCCGCACAGCACGCATCGAATGGATCGCAACAAATGGATTAGTTTGCGATAGTGCGTCAACTGTATTCGCAGCAATCGGATTGCTGATGCGACATCCATTGGCAATCGGAGCATTCGGAATTTCATAGCGAGCGGACAAACTAAAGCAGAGGCAAATGTGAACTACATCTGCAAAATCTGAAGACCTCAATCAAACAAATTGCGGTCCTGGGATTTTCATGTTTCTACCTTTGTGATTTGAATATAACTGACACCTTGAGCTACAAACCTATAGTCATAAACAAGAAATCTTGAAGAGTATAAGGGAAGATTGGCTGGAAGATGGATTGGCTGGATTGGCTTTATCGTTCAGTCGACGTTAGGTCATTGAACAGATACAATCAAATAGTCTAAAGAAGAATGTCTGTAGAGGAACTACAAATGGAGTTCTTCTTCAATTAAATCTCTGAAAACTATAGCCATAAACTTACGGCCCACTTTTGAAGAATATCGGCCTTAGTCGTCGGTTAAGGACTAAGGTTTTCTGTAGGATAATATTTTGGACTCTAGTTCCTTACTACTCTACGTAGCTGAGGTATTAAGAGGCTATATTATAAAACTAGTAGTTTCGCGAACAGTAGACCTCGCGAGCACAAACTTTTTTGAACAACCTCATTTCTGGAGTTTCATAGTTATTTTTGTCGTCGGCTATTTTTGATTGTAGGGCTATTTCCCCAAAAAGGGGGAAGTCTGCTTCGGTTGAATAACTGGCAAAGGTTGTGGTACTTATTACCCAGGCAGACTCTGCAGACGAGCCCTACCACTACAGTCAAAGGCCTGTCTTGCCTTGGTAATAGGTAGATGAAGAATTTTCTATAATAGCATTTTTTTCCTATCATTGTTAAAATACCAAATGGTTTTTTATTGTCAGCCTCCGAGCGTGTTACGAAATCTCATCTCGTGATTTGAAGTTCGTATTCATATATTTTATTGCTTTCAAATATTTTCATCTCGAATTAATGATTGATAGCTTATCACACAATTGGCCACACCTGCCAGATTTCCACCATTTTGCGGGTAGGTATATTAAATACGCATTAGAGCAACACAAATGAATGAAATATAATTGAATAAGCTTGTTGGTTCGAAGAAAATACGCCTTCAAATTGATGTTCGTATTATGATGAGACGGGTTTTGTGTAGCTCGTTTTATTAAATAGGTAAGAAATGGTGATAAAACCTTTTCATTATAAAAGAGGAGTTTACTATTAAACCCACACCAAGGTGTAGAAAATATTTTGGTATTGTATTGTGAAAAGACCGACACGGACAAAGAAGATTCAATACAATTTTGTTTTTTACTCCAGTTTTTTTGCGGCAATCAAAAGATACAGTTGAGGTTATATATTTTTTCAATAATCGCGGGCCAGCTACGAGTAGATCTCTCGGACCGCCCTTACCGTACCAAAGTAACCAAAAAACTTGTGACCTTTATTTTTTTATTTTTTTTTTTACATCGGACTAGGCATTCGTTTGACCACAATCTCACCTGATGGAAAGCGACGATGTGGTCGAAGATGTAGCACGCTTGCCTAGGAAGTACCTATTCACTCTTTTTTTGAACAGCCCCGGATTGTATTTGTTCGGAAAGACAGACGCAGGTAAAGAGTTCCACACCTCTGCTGTCCTTACTAAGAAAGTGGATTGGAAACGCTTAGTACGTTTGAATGGTATATCCACCATTAGAGGGTGCCTGTTTTTCGTGCGTCTGGTAGTATGATAAAAGATTTTAGTTATGGATCCTAAGCGAGAGTGTAATAGAAGATTTTGAATATTTGTTGCATAATATAGAGTTCGCACTACAACCAGGTTTTATACATATACCAAGTTTGTCGCTTGAATGATTTACCTTATATATATAGCGAAAACAAGAACAATCGAAAAAAAAAAATGTTTCTTGTATGAGGAACCCCTTCTTCATGTTGTGATTATTATTTGTGAAGCAGCTACCCATTACGATTTAAAATAAAGAACCTTTTAGGCAACATCTCCCATTTAAGGACTCCATCCTTTTACACCCTGGATTAACCCATAAGCTACTTTTTATCCCGGAAAAATATTCGGTTTCTGTAGAATAGCTGGTGAAACCGCAAGGCGCAGCTATAGTGCGCTATAAATTAACCCAAAAATCAAATTAAAAGAAGACAGACTGATTCAAACGTAGGCGTCGATTTTATGACTAATTTCGGCAAATATCTTCAAAATGACACCATATAATTAGATACCATTTTCTTGTGCGACTGAAGGACTGAAATTAAAGTAAAGCAAATATTTGTTGAGCGCCTTTTATTGCTATTTAGTTTGACTTTTGTTTTTGTGAACCTACTCTATCTACGAGTCTGTCTGATCTGTCGCCACAAATCACACTAGATACCGCATTACGAGATTCGTTGTTCCTACAAAAAGTCACCAAAGTTTGAAGAAGGCACGGATCGCGGGGAGTGCAGCCAAGCGTTCTCATTGGCTATCTTAAGGTTACGCCTACTCGCGCCCAACAATCAACCAATTTCTTATAAGTGTATTTAGACTGATGCGTGGTACGCTTCGAGCGTCCTGAATGCAGAATCTAGGGTGTGATCTGTGACTGTCGCTTACCGACCTACTTTTAGCCTGTTGAAAACGTTTCTGTTTAGCATTTACCGTTTTGATATTTAATCGCTTTCGTCATGAAAAGGGTTAAGCCGTCACAGAAAAGAGGGTTCAGTGGTCTTTGCTCTCCATCAATAAAGATGTTAATGTTTCTTTTAGACCTGCTTAATAGAGAAATGTTGATTTATTTAGACGTTTATGATAAAAATAGCAGAATAATGTAAAATATTTCACATTTTTATTCGAAATAATTTGCTGAGCGAATTTACCTTTGAGATGAGAGCATCTGTAATATTATTTAAAAAAAAACAAACTATCCGAATGCAAAATTTTGCCCGTGTCACTTGAAGCATAAAGACGAATCTAACGACACCTTACTAATCAAAATCGGTCGAGCCGTAAGCTACAAGGGGTAATATAACACACAAACATGTATATTTTGTATGAATGCTTTCATACTGACATACTGAATACATCCCAAAAAAATTACCCTTCTTCTTGTGCAGTTGGAAATGAATTGACAAAGGTGTCTACCACTTTAGGTAGTTCCTAAACTCACATATTTCAATACGTGACTATTCATACATCTATGAGTAGTGGCAGGAACTTGAACAATTAAACGTTTGAAATCGATAGAAAACGATGAGTTTATGGTTCCGGCATACGCCACACTAACGTAAGTCAGTTATCAGCAAATTTGAATAATATAGCTACATGTCGTCAAAATATTAACATTGTTATTTGGCCTTCTCTACAAAGCAAATAAATACTACAAATAAGCAGTTGAGAATACTTGATACTAAGTTAAGATAATTTAAGTCCCTGTTCCCACAGGACCTTAAGTTGGCAGGTTACCTGACTGGACTGCCCCGGTGGCTCAGTTGGTAGTGAACCTACGTTCTGTGCTTGGGGGCGTGGGTTCGATTCCCATCTAGGACAAACATTTATGTGATGAATATTTGTGTTTGTTCTATGTCTGGGTATTAATATCTATATAAGTATGTATTTAAAAAATATCTATGTACGTATATCAGTCTCTGGCAGCCATATTACAAGCTTTGCTTAGTTTGGGGTCAGATGACCGTGTGTGCAATAATGTCCCAGATATTTATTTATTTATTTACCTGCCTTTTTTTTGAATGCCTATATGCTGTTGGTCTCTAACGGCCTCTACAGCTTTATCTAGACTAGTGGCAAACGCAGATGGCGTTGGGCTTTAAAACTATAAATAAATAATAATAAAATTAAAGTTAAAATTTATTTTTATTAATTAATAATAATAATCGTTTTTTATTCCATGCAACTTATGCATAACACACTTGGCCCATATTATAAATACCTTAATCCAAAATACATATTAATAAAATTGAATAACGAAATAGACTATTAAAATTTATAATATTAGTACTAGTATCTAGCACGTATGTCATCATCGATGTGCTGAAACTTGGCGGCACACTCCGTAGCGCCGCCTGGTACATATATATAGGGTGACTAGCGCAGAGGCACCGCTGCAGTACGAACCTCGGTTTGCGGGTCGTCACAGAATAGGGATATTAAACTTGCCTGGCACCCCAGAAGGGGAATACCCTAGGGCCCTAGTAGGTTGATTATTATCTGTTTGATTATTTGGAGAGAATCTAACCGATTTTCTTATAGATCCTGGGATTTTTCGGCTTCGCCGGCGAGGTCGGTAGGTTTTTTTTCGGAGTATTACGTGGACTTGCCTTAATATGCAAGAGGCCTTTTTTTCTGCTTTTGGGTGTAGCCGGGATATGAGGGATTATACCTACTAACCTATATTATACCTGCCTTGATGCTTGACCGAGGGCTCCGGGATATCCAAGGAAACGCACCGGAGCCTTCAGCACCAGTTTGTCCCGGGACAGCTAGCAGCTGTCGTGGGACGCCTAAGCCTGCAACAACGTCAGCCACTCGATGCTGTCGACCTCCCCGGGCTCGCTTAGATAGATGGTTAGAGCCCCACCTCTAATTCCCCCGAGCCCAGAGATCCCCTTTTAGTAGGCTCTTACTACAGGCATGAATACGGCACCAGTATCCCCATACTGGTGCCGTATTCTAGTGCCACGGCATCAGGGCAAATATGATAGAGGCCTAAGTATCACCAACACTAATTTTTATAAATAATGGATTATGAAGGGCTGGGAAGCCAAAAAAATAAATTTCAAAACTTTTGATGATATTGTTTTCTTTTATTTTTTTGATTATTTGTGAAGAAATAATTTGAAATAAAATAGGCATTCGCTCGCATAGCATTTTGCATGTCGATAAAATCCGCAACAAGGATATTCGCCGAAGACCAAAGTCACCGACGTAGTTTTCAGAGTTTGCAAGCTGAAGTGGCAATGGGCAGGCCACATCTTTCGAAGAACCGGTAACCGATGGTTAAGAAAGTTTCATGAGTGGCAACCACGGGCTGGGAATCGCAGCATAGGCAGGCTTTCCACTAGGTGCATTGACGACATTTTAAAGGTTGCGGGTAGCCGGTAGATGCAAATTGAAAATTGTCGTTCAGTGTGGCGGTCTAAGGGGCAGGCCATTGTTCA